>OY728161.1:414464196-424464196 GCA_963277665.1 Viscum album | reverse complement strand
CAGACGAGCACGAGGGTGCCTTCGGCTTCGAGAGAGACAGACGGGAGCTCGACTTCAGTGCTCGGGTTGCTCCTGGTTCGACGGCGACTCGCGGGGAGGCTTCGGCTCGAGCCCGAGGTGGAAGACAAGTCACGGCCGTCGGATCAGGCGATGGAGATACATCGGGCGGCCTGGATCAGATCGCCTCGCCGCGGATCAGTTGTGCGGCCGAGATCTGGCGCGCGATTGATCGTGCGGTCAGGATTACTCCCGCGGAAAAAATCCGCGTCCCACATCGAAACGGTGAGAGGTTTTATCGCGGCTTATCAACATGCCGCTCCCCCAGCACCCTCAATTGAATCTCCTCCCTCCACGGTGCCGCCCCGCACCGTGTTCTCCCTGCGGGCGCGCTCTGCGCCCACTCTGCTCCTGCGGGCGCGCCACTGGCGCCCACTATGCACCTCTCGGGCGCGCTCCTGCGCCCACGCTGCGCGGGCTTCATCACCGCGTGGCCTCGGGGCTTATACACGGCCCCGGCCTCTCTTGGGCTGGCCCCATGGGATCCCCTTGGGCGTGGTGACCTGGTCCCACATGTGCCTTGGGTTGAACCCTTAAGGCTGGCCCTTGGGGTTGGCATATTTTTTGGCAAAGTAACAAATAGGACTTTGTCAAAAACAAAGTCCTCCATGAAAAATACCAATTCTTAATGCCAAATGCCAAATGCCTATCTTTCTCATTTCTCCTTCTTCCTCTCTTCTTCTTCATTTGAAATTCCTCCATTATCTTCAACATTTATTTATCACTTAGGAATGGGAATTCTTGAAGGTTCTCCTTCATCAATCGAGCTCCTGAATCACTTATAATCTTCAATGTCATTGTTGATCTAATCAGAGATCAAATTGGGACTTCTTCAGATTCACATGCACTAAGAGTTAGTACATGGAATTCTTTAATCCACTTCACCCACTTAGAAGTTGTGGATGGATCTCTTGCTTCCCCTCATGCATTGTCAATACAATGCATGGTCTTCTACCATTGTTGTGACATTGTATCATCAGGATACAAGTTCTTTGAACTTAAAGATCAGCTCAACAATCGTCTGATGTAACTAGAGAATGTTTCAACCATCATCTCCTATGTCACTTAGTGAATCTCCTAAGTGGCATGCCTCTATGTTCCATGGCCATTCTCTCTTCATCACCAACACCATCACAACCTTTGTCATTCACATGTTGACATTCCTTGACATCCATTCATTCCAAGACAACTTCATGCCTCATTGACAACAAATGCAACACAATGCACTTCAGAAGGTTATGTTCATCCTTGCATCGATAGACGATCATAGATTGATCTGGAATATGAAATGTGACTTCCCTTATTTGGAAATTGATATGAGCTCCATATAAAGAAAGCCAATCCATGCTAAGAATCACATCGAATTACACTATGGAAAGGATCACAATATTTGCAGGAAGCACTTTCCCACAAACTTCAATCGGAGAAGAATTGTAAACTTTTGAAGCGACTTTTGTGCCATTAGGGGTTGTCACAGCTAACTCAACATCTAATATTTGAGGTAATACAACGATACCCTTATAAAATTCTTCATAAATAAAAGATTGGGTGGATCCAAAATCAAATAAAACATTTGCTACTTTAGAGTGGATGGTAAGTGTACCTTTCACCACTTCATTCTCATACTTCACATCGTAGATAGAAATTGCATGAGACTTTCCTTTATCTTTAGCCTTAAGAGTTTTTTGACGTCGATCATCATCAACAACCCTTGGATTAAGGCATTGATTAGCATAATGCCCTATTTCCTTGCACTTGTAACATTGAAGTGTAGGAGGTGCACCCTGTGTAGCCTTTTCTTTGTTCGCATCACTAGACATCTTCTTCCCGTCATTGCGGCATTTAAATGACTGATGACCTTCTTTTCCACATTTGAAACAATTACTTGTCCCTTTAAGACAACTCCCTCCATGTTTCTTTCCACACTTTGAGCATAAGGGAAAACTCATCTTCTTTTTAGTGTGCTCTTTAGATTTTCCTTTTAATTCCATTTTCCTCTTCTTATCAAACCCATATGACTGATGGGTTACTCCAATCTCCATCTCAACCTTGAGAGCACATCGAAAAATTTCCTCGTAGCTATTAAAGTCCCTTATGGCTAACGCCCTTATAAGAATTGGTTTTAAGCCACTAAATAATCGATCGATTTTACTCTCAGGTTGGATAATAATTCCGGAAGTGTACCTTGAAAGTCTTGTAAAATTTTCTTCGTAGGTACCAACAGATTCATCATCCTTTTGCTTCAGTTCAAGAAACTTCTTCTCCATCTTTGTTCGAAGAATACAAGGGAAGTACTTATTAAAAAATAAGTTCTTGAACTTGTCCCATTCCATGGACCCAATTTCACCTTTTTGCCTCATATTCTTGATAAGATTCCACCGTTGATCAGCATCACCTTCCAAACGATACACTGATAAGATGAATTTGTCATGTTCAGAACATTTTAGAACTGAAAATATCATTTCAGTGGTACTAATCCATTGTTCATCCACTAATGGATCAGAAGACCCGCTGAATGAAGGTGGACGCTGCCTCATGAAGGATTCAACAGAATGCTGCTCCTTCCTTTGTTGTTTTGGAAGTACTGCATGGTTCATAGCTTGAGAAATTTGTGTAAACATGGCTACAAGATTTTGTATTCCAGCTCCCATAACGTTTGGTTTCTCAGGGGGACAATCATTGCATTGCCCATGACATTCAGCATTAACAGGATTCCTTCGGGTTCCAGCCATTGACTAAAACCAATAAGCATAGTGTGATAAATACTAATCATAATTGGAAAACCACATAATCAGGAATAAAATTTTACACTTAAAGTCTTATCATAGGTTATTCATGGCCATTTCTAAAACACAAAGATAGTGTTCTATGCTTAGACTTATCCTTAGGGTTTTTACTAAGGCTTTCACATCCTAGTTTCCAAAGGTTGACTATACCTTCCCTCTGATACCAACTATAACGACCCACACTTTACATTGTTATTGCTTCAAAATTGAAGCACACTTATTACAACATATAACAAAACCATGAAAGGACCGTATAAGTATAGTGTCTTTAGAAACTGGGAAACATAAACAACTGGATCATAAAGCATCTACATTGCCTCCCATTTATTTCATCATATATAGAGTCCCTTTTGGAATATCCTAATTAATAAACTTCTTCCAGACCTGGGGAAATAAAACATACAAAAGGGTGAGCTCAAATGCTCAGTAAGGGTAAATAAAAGAAATATCAATCACATAATATTCATAAGAACATAACATTTTGGAAATATTAACCTGCAAAAGAGATCATAATTTCATAACATGGGATAAATCATAGTAGTGAAATGTAATCCCAATAATCATAAATTAAAACATGAAACTTTGTGAAATAAACACATAATCATAGAGAATCATTTCTTAGTAGTCAAGACTCATTTCCAAGACTATCTTATCAGACAAAGTCCATTTCTGAACCGAGTTCACTCCTCGTTTCAGTCCTGTTTCACTGAACCGGATTAACCTTCCATTCCAGCCATGTCTATCTCATGAGATATAAATCTTTACCCAATTAATTAGAAGGAGATATAGGTCCCAACCATCTCATAATGAAACCATTCTTATGTGTGCCACAAAATCATAAATCATACATCATTTCATAACCCATGTAATAAAAATGGGATTCTTATACATCATGCCATCATAACATAAATCATATAAGATAAAAGGAATTCATAAAAATAATTCAATCATAACATAATCAAATAAATTTAAAAATAGGGATATAAACATAACCCTATATTATCTTAGATGGAAAATAATTTTGATAAAACACTTGAACTCCATTCTTGAGGAAAATATCCTTTTTTACTTCAAATTTTTTTTCCTTTCTTAACATGTCATATAATTTTATACTAAAAGAAGTTTATTAAAAATAAACTTGAAAACTTGTAAAGGAATCTTCATGGAAATAATGTTCTAAAAATCCATTCATGTCGTATAAGTTAAAAAAAACATTCTTCTCGTACTTTTTCCGGAAAAGTCAAAAAGTACCTCGTACGAAAAATGAAAAAAGATTCCTTTCATATCTTTTATTAAAAACTCACCGAAGGGTAAAATTGGATTTAAACAAATTTAGGAGGATAGAAATAATATTACATATTGATGAAACATGGATGTGGATGATAAATATTCCCCAGTAAATTCTGAAGTAAAAACAATCTCGGATAAAAATTGAGATTGCGAGATTTTCCCTCACATTAGCTTCGATTTGCTTCGTACGTGTCCAAAACTCCTGTATAATGATTTAAATAATGTTATTAACTTATTACATAATCTTAATCATTGTTATGATATCATATATGGTCATATTATTCTCTTTTTATTAGTAATATTTCATTGTTACTTGTTATTCGGGTGTTTATTACTTTTTTTGTTCTTATGCGTGTTTTGTCGAATAAATTCTTATTCTTATTTTTATGTTATAGATACATAATTTCCAGAATGGTATTAGTGTAATATATATCATATTTAGTCATTAAATTCATTTATATAATCATTATGCAATGAAGATCTTGTAGAATGAGTCGCATCACATCATGGAGACGGTAGGCCATACGTACGCACGAGTGATGATATCATTCCCATGATCGTGGAATTGTATTGAAGTGTATGTATACTATTTCAGAATCAATATCACATTAAAATAATCAGATATAGTTATTATTTACACCATTATACCCATCCAAGCAAGGTGGTGGTGGAAAATAGATTACACCACAGCGTGGAGACGGTATTCTGTACGTACGCACGCGCGGTGATTTTGTTTTCCGTAGGATGGATAGAAGGAGAAATAATATTGTTTCATATTTATAATAAAATATAAGTATATGAGTGATACTGATTTTCTTAATTCATAATTAAACAACTAAAGAAGGAGTAGAAGAAAAAATAAATTTGAAAGAATTGGTAACGAATATTACCTCTTCGTCGACACACCTCTTTGTAACCTCCTCTTAGGGCACTAATATTGGTATTTGAAGTAGACCAGGACCTATAAGATGTTTATAGGGAAGTGGAGAAGATATATTGGTAGGGTTTTTCCGAGCTCGAAGTCTCAAAGTGGTGTGAGGAGGAGAGAGAGTAGGTGACCTTTTATAAGGGAGGAGAGGGGCACCTTTGGAAAGTGTGAAAATATTATTTTATTATAAACTTATATTATATTTCAAAAGGTCCAAAAATCATTAAAGATAAAGATAATATGACTCATGGTCGAAATAAAATCATCCCATCAGAATTGGACATGTTTTGGAAAATATTTTATCATTATAATCTTATTTATTTAAATCATTTATTAATGAGGTAAATACTGCATCATTATTGTGTCATAAATAATTTAATTTATTTGATGTCTAAAAATCATAAAAAAATATCATCATGTAGGATATCTTTTTAGATTTACAATGAATATTTATAGTCAAAAATATAATTTATATAACCCCTTATAAAAATTAATTACTAAAAGATTTTTGTTAATGTCAATTTTGTCTTTACATTAAATTAATTAATCCAAATTGTCATTATCACTACCAAGTGGCTCAATGGGGTCCCACAATCGACCCACGGATGTCCATGGTTGGTAACTAATCATCCAATAAGGTTAGGACAAGTGTCAAGGTAATTTTGAATTATTATAACATTCTTTTAACCTTGAATTACCCTATTCACCTTTAACCGCAGTAAATAAAAATTACCGTAGTTACTATTCATAATCTCAAAAAAAAAATAAAAGTAACATATTAACATAATTTGGACCCACTGAATCCAAATATGGAATCCATTTTTCAAAATTCAAAACACAGAAGTTGCAGTAATTAATTTAATATTAATCTCTTTTTTAAGCAAACAGGTTTTTAAAAGTTAAAACATTGCTAAAGATTGAAATGTTTTTACCTATGAATTCAATGTAAAATTAATGCTAATGACATAAATTATATTAAATGGTAAAAATATATTCTATTTATACTTTTAAACCATTCAATATTATAATTTCACCATATAAATCATTGCGATGAAAAAAGTTATTTTTAATTAAAATATAGCGTGTTTTTACTATTCATTAAAATATGAAAGTTATCAGAATAATATGAAAAATTTATCCAAAGTAAATTTTTATATCCTGATTCTATATAAAAATTATATTTTTCCAAATTGAACTTATAAAATTTTCAAAAACTATATTTAAAGTGGGTGCACCATGAAAAGGCGGCAAAACTACATTTTTTGAAAAATACTTATTTTACCAGAAAAATTTATTTTGTTCTCATAACATGTTCTAGAAAATATGTAGGATGAATAATAATGTTATAAAATTTAAAATTCAGTTGATACTATTCATAACGGCTAGTTTATAATATTATATTAATATATCGTTGTTTAGTGGAACTTGGTATTGCGTACGACACACGCTATCAAGGAAGGTCGTGATTGCGTGTAACGCAATCCAAGCTAGTGTTGTGTGCCATGAAAGATTCCTTTTATGTTTCGTACAACATAAGACATAAAAAAAAACTTCTCATAAAATATTAGGGTGTTACATTATATGACCTTCTTTCTTGCATTCATAACAAGTTACTTCTGAATCTTTCTTATCCTTCCTATCTTTCTTTTTGAATCTGTATTGAAAGTCATTATTTCCCACAATCTTGGTCATCCTTCAAGCAAGATTGGATAACTAATTATCTTAGTGATCACTATCAATTGATTCTAACATAACTACTTTCTTTTATTTTGTTCTTTTTATCCTTTCAGGATTTTTAGCTTTAGATGTAGTAGTAAAAGCTACACTTCCATTTCCATTTTTCTTCTTATTAAAATCATCATCTCTTTTCATTCTTGTCTCATGCTGTAGAAGAGTTAAAAAAAGTTCATCAAGAGTAATCTGAGAAACATTTTTGTTTTCATCAATAGATGTCCTTTTTCACTCCCACTCGTTTGGCATTATATCAATAATCTTGTCTACAAGAGCTTCATCATCAAGACCTTTTTCTCCAATAGATTTTAAACTGTTGACAATTGTCATAAATATTTGTTGCACCTTACATACTGGCTCTCCATAAGGAAAAAGAAATCCATGATACTCTGCTCGAAGCATTTCTCTTCTTGTTTCTATAACCATGGATCTACCAAAATGTGTGACTTGTAATTTCATCCAAATATAGTTGGCTTCTTCACAAGATGATATCTAACTATATATATTCCCGGTCATGGAACACAACAGAGTATTGCGTAACTTTTAATTCAGTTGATATTCTTGCTTCTATTGATTGGTGAAAGTACTAACTTCTTTGTCAGAGATTTTGTAACCTCTAGTAAGCATAATAAAATTATCTATACCAGTATTAATAAAAAATGTCTTCATTTGATCTCTCCAGTACTCATAATCATTCCCATCAATTATAGGTGGTCTAGTTGGATTAATATTATCAATTGATCCAATATTCATTTGTTCTATCTAATAAAACACAATATTTTCCACTCCACACGTTAGTGTAGTAAGTATTTGAGAACATAAATTTGTAATAAAAACAAAATTATTATTTAATAAAAAAATAGATAAAGTAATACAAATCAGTGGAAACCTGCTCAGATACCAATTTTTGGATCGATATATATATGTGTATATGTATATTAGATGGAATAATACAAGAGGGGGTGAATTTTAGGTTTAAAAACTTTGTGTTTAATCACTCAAGAAATTAGTTTAAATGATCTTAAACTAATACAATTCACAACAAATACAATTAACCACAATTTTCTTGGATATAGAAGGTATGATATGATGTAATACTATAAGTAATGTAAATCAATTTTATTTAAAATGAATAAAATAATTAGAGTAAGACAATAGTGAAAGATTCTACCATAAAGCGTATATAATCTACTAATACAATATGTAACAGTATAATTGTAATTGAAAGAATTACAATTGAATATGAAATGAAGAAAGGAAACAATACAATTTCCTTTATAATTCAAAAAGTAGCGGAAATGTAAAAGTATTACCATTATTTTATCCCAAAGAGAAGGGTATCCTTTCACCTCGGATAAGAGCTCTATCTTACCACCACCTTGGTAATCCCTTGATACGATGATCAATACGTCTGTCTTTCTATCCCCACAAGACCTCAATACGATGATCAGTATGCCTATTTTTCTATCCCCGCATGCCCTCGATTTTGAAGTTTATCAGTACCTTTGTCTTTCAAACACTTGAAAGCCCTCGATATAGAGATCTGTAGCACCGTCTGCCTATCCTCAACAACCCTCAATCATTACCACCTAATCGTTCGCACAAAGAAAAAAAAAGAACTTATTGAAATACAAAAACTAAGAACAATCCGTTCACATTTGGTAATTTCAAGGCTTTCGCACGAAGCAAGAGAGAAGTCACATCGTCTCTCTCTTGAACTTGATAGAAGAAAATAATGATCAAAGTATCTCAATTGTGTTCTCAGCATCAAATGAACTCATATTTATAGGCCTTAGGTTCCAACGGTCACATTTCCTTCAATAGTCATATTTCTCTGGAAAACTCAGAGGGACTTGTAAACCTAGAATTATAACAGTTATATTGAAACAGAAAACACAACATCGTTTTGATTAGTTTATAACTAACTCCAGGACATCATTTTGAAAAAAAAGATATATGAAAATGATAATCATGAGTACGGTTGATATAAAACATGTGTTTTGATAAAGGATAAAAACATGCATGTGATAGAATTAAAAAAATGAGTACTATTAGTATTACTTAGTGAAATGTATCAATATGATGCAAAGTGAGTATGATGCAAAAAAGATAGTACTATTGACAGATTCAGTTCGATAAACAGGGTCAGTACAATTTAATCAATACGATAAACATAGTCAGTATGATAAACATAGCCAGTACGATAAACATAGTCAGTACGATAAACATAGTTAGTACGATAAACATAGTTAGTACGATAAACTTGTTCAGTACAATAAACACAGTCAGTACGATAAACATAGTTAGTATGACAAACATAGTTAATACGATAAACGGAGTCAATACGATAAACAAAGTCAGTACGATAAACAAAGTAAGTACGATAAACAAAGTCAGTATAATAGACAACTATGAATAGATTTATGATTTCTAAAACAAAACATAAAAGTCAAAAGAGGACTTTTGACTTAAAAAATTTCAATTCACATATCAATCATGCCCAATTGTTGTTTTAGATGTCATTTAGTATTTATACCATTATGTCATCACCGTGATTAAATTTCTTTCCAATTAACCACATACAATACATGTCATTCATTATCAATCCAATTACCCAAATTTTTTGATAATCCAATTCACATGAAAATACATTCCATAAAAATTACCAATTAAATGTATGGTTATAGCCTCATAAACCCATTATTCCAACCTAGGGTCATTCGTAAGCACCCAAATCGGGTGGCCATAAGACCCAATATCAATTCCAATGATCTAAAAAAAGATCCATGTGAGGTATAGGTAAAATTATTAAAGACACACAATTGAATTTCTTTTATAATGGGTTTCACACATAGTGTTCCAATATAGTTGTAGAAGTTTCACATACTAGTATTAAAAGGAAGACCATAGGGAGTGGTGTTAAAAAGAATAATCAATGAAGAATAAACCATGATATTGAGCATAAAGATCAATGAACCCCACAAATAGCCATTATGGATAGTGATTGACATACTCCATAAAGGTTGGTAGAAGAGTATTCAAGGAGAAATCAAGAGTGTTTCTCTAAAAAAATGACATACTAAGGGATTAAATGTTCTCATATGGATATATAGATCAATGAACCATAGAATGTTGTTAGAGATAACCTAGGATATTTGAATAGACCTTAAAAAAATAAAATACTATGTTATGGTCAACAAAGTTGATTAAAATTCATTACAATGTGTTTCTGGGGGATGAAATCTAATTATTCTCCTCCTAATATTAACCTATTGTGATTCCATTGGTTAGATACTAGATACCACTAGTTATTATATGGTTTTAGACAGTGTCTCTACAACACATGGAACACCACTTAACGACTGATGGGATTCATATATCATTAAAAATCTACTAGACATCCCATGAGGTAGTCAGTGGCTCAAGAATATATCTAGTTTTATATGAAACCTGTATTATTTTTCATCATGGCCCCTCCGATCATTCAATGACCCTCGAAATATCAATTTATTTCATGAGTGGTTCTCAATTAAACAGTTAAAAATGTTAAATGAAAAACATTAAGCGATGAATTTCCTATAGAAGGTAAGGATCCAATATAACTCTGCCAACAAATATTATTTTCATCAACCAATACCCCATTTATAAATATGAATACTATAACAATTAATAAGGATATTATGTTTTATTGAAATACCTCATTCTCTAGGTATCTATAGTTTTCAAAAAAAAATTTGATTCATTAAATGTAAGATTCATATCAATTTTACTCCCAATGATGGTATGGTCTCACCTCAAACTCTTTATTTTAGTTTGAATACTTCATTAATACCAACTTCTTTATTGTCTAGCAGTGATAGACTCATATATCATCCTTCAATTACATGGAAATTATTACAAATAAAAAATAATATAAGGGGATATATAGGGGAATTATAGTTTCTTAATATAAATAGTTATAATGATGGTTTCCTCCGAACTAGGTCTGTTAATTTATTGAAAAATAATCAAGGGATATAATTACCCTTCATATTTTCCTATTATAAGCCTCAATAGGTTTCATACTCCCGTTATTTACTTGAACCAATTACTTGGGTTGGGTAGTTTCATTCACCATAGATATCAATGATACATCATTTTCTTATTTGTTCATAATAATTGTTTGTTCTCTTCATGGGTTTGTAGGCTTATCACCCAAAATTTTATGTCATTCCAAAACTCTCTAAACTATTCAATTTTATTTTCCTAGAATTTCATAACACCACTAGTGTATACCTTATCATATGACTCATTATTCTCATGTAAAATTTCTTCCTTCCAATTTTCAATAGAACTATTTTCTAAAATCTCTATTTTCAAAACATTCCCACAATTATCTAGATATAATTTCAATAATTCAACCTTTAATTACTCATTTTCATTGATTTATAACATGTCTTATTTGAAGTCTTATTAAAATTTTAATTTCCTCCTCCTTCATTTTGAGATTCCTAAATATTTGTAGAATTAGAATATTCTCCCTATTAGGTAATCATTCTTACCTAAAATTTGAGACCTTATTGTCTATATATTCAACACTATTTTTGTGAACACTCAATTTTTTACTAGGTGGATAGATTTGATGTAATTATCATGGTCATATATGATTAAATCTAGGTAATTTGTTTTCTTGTATGAAAATATATAGTCAAATGAAAACTATTTCCCCACATGGTTAGTGCCACTTCCATGGCATTGACATATTATAATAGATTTTTTAGGTTTTTTTTCCATACCTCCCAAAACACCATAAAAATATTCGGAACATGTGTCATGAATTGAGTAGAAATATATATCCAAAATACTATTATTAAAATTTTCATGGTACAACATGATCCTTTATTTCCCTAGGTGTAAATGGGATCCCTAATATTGTTCTCTATTACTATTTTGTGGAAGAGTGATTCTACATTCTATTTTTGGTCCAAATAGGTCTAGGATTATTTTTTCCACCAATAGTGTTTGAAATTGAAGATTTAAAATGAGATTTATTAAGATAATATTTATGTTTCCAGTAAGAACACAACTTGTCATTAGATTTAGATGATTCACTATATACCCACACTAAGTTTTTATAGTCTTCTGTAACACATTGTTTTTATTATTTTGATGTATAAATTGTTAAATAATCATTTTTAATCTTTATTTAATGTTATTCAAATGACTAAATGATTAAAAAATGTTTTTAGATAGATATATTATTATTTGAAGACTGGATCTCAAAATACTGGATAATCTATTTGAGGTACACATTTGGCACCTGATTATTAGTAACAATCCAATAAAAAATGAAAAAAATATAAAAGGAAAATTGTTTATAAATCTATGTGAGGGAGGACTCACTTCTATGAAAAAACTACATACTTTTATAGAGAGGACATGCACAGGTTACGCACCATTTGGTAAACCATAAACCTCACCCACACCCTTAGTGACACTTAGGTATTGACCTCACATGGTTAGAGAATGGGTTTTCAGAATCATGTGGGATAGCCATGTGAGGGGTACCCATATTTAGTTATTATCATACTATTGGTGCACATTTTTCCCGCATGTGTGGATTAATCCTGATACCTCTTAATTTATAGTGAAATTACCTTTTATCCCTATATTCATTAAAACATAAACATTCCTATTCCAACTTATTTTTATAGTATATTCCTCTATTTTCATTGAATATACTTCATGTCTCAATCTTGGATTATAGGTTTCTTATTAATTAGATGTAAAAATAAAGTTGTGACAATAATGTTGGTAAGAGATTTGATTCACTTACTTTTTTCTTAGTTTATATCACCATATACAGTAACAAATATTTGTGTTCTAATATGGTCTATTTTCAGGGTATCTGTTTATTCTTTTTTTTTTCATTCAATTCAGACCAAACTAAGGGATGATACTGGATAAGTATTCATCTAACACCATAGGACTGGTTCTCTATGAATTTTACCTCAAGTCTCACCAATTTATAATTTTTTCCATTGTGATGCATGCCGATTTCACCCATTCTTTTCCCATGAAATCAAATTTCCTTAAATTAGTTATTTAATTTGTAAGTTAAATGGATTATTAATACCACATATTATTGATGGAGGTTCATGATCTCAACATCATCCACCCCTTGGGTGTGCCATGTATATTCATAGGTGACCATTTCATTTCATTAAAAAAGACACATAGGGGTGTTTTTTGCATATCTAATAGATTTAATTTATTTAAATTCATTAATTGAAAATATATAAATGATAAATCATGGTTATCTTGGATATTTTTAAATTTTAAATCAAATGATTAATGGTGTGTTAACTTAAATAGGCCATGTATATTACTAAATGAAAATGAATGTAATTTAAATATATAAAGTGAATGATTTGGAATGGTTATCACTTAGTCTTGGAAATTTTCTTAAATGTTGCATTCCTATTACTATTATGGACCCTTTTTATTGTTATAAGAGTGGTCAGACATGATATATCCTTAGATTCCCATTGGAATGTATTTATCACTCAAAGGAATACACCTTGATTAATTAAGAAGATTACCAAGGGATATTCCAAAATTAGAATTAGGTCAATTTATATTAATATGTGAATTCCTCGATGAAATACTGATGATTCACTGGATGAATTTCATGTTATATATAAATCTTTAGATACACTCTTTGGATTCATCTATTTTCTTTGTTTAAGTGATGCCATTGATTCTTCCCATGGGTGATAGTCATTTGTAGAACTAGATTCAATATGGAGATGTTATATGGACTGAGATAGACATTATTATAGTGTAATGACTCAGTTTTACCCCTTGAATTACTCTCAAACCTGTTATTTAGGACTCATGGTTTACATGTTGTGAGCTTTCTCAAACATCAATGGTCAAAGTCTCCTTAATTCTCTTTGGATCCCGCATTACTACTATTATGAATTAGATGACTTAGTTTCTCGAGGGATGTGATTATAATAATATATAAACTATCACACTTCATTAAACAAGCTATACCCAATACTCTTGAAGGTCCCTTATTCAGACATTACTGGCATGAGTTTATGTAGGTATGGTCAGACAGAAAACCCATGAGGAGTTCAATTCTGGCCGTATTATTATTACATGCATGTTATTCCACTCCCTATATTTATATATTAAAACTACTCCTTTTATATTCATGTAATGGATTGGTATATACACCATTAGTGGTGGTTGACTGGATATATCTCAGACCTTATTCAGTTTTCCATGTGGTACATGGACAGACTTAATGGATATAGATAAGGACAAGGGAAAGTGATTAGTCATGGATTTCTGATTGATTATAGAATAAGAGATTGGGAGTGTGGGATCGAGCTTTGGCTCATGATTCTATTGAATTTATAATTTTTATTTTTTTGCTCCTATTAATATTCATGAATGTATGTATTCATGAATTTTATATAGCTCCATGAAATACTATTCAATTTTCCTAGGGTTATTTTTTTCTTGTTGTATAATTACT
The DNA here is from genome assembly GCA_963277665.1 of Viscum album. Taxonomy (NCBI): domain Eukaryota; kingdom Viridiplantae; phylum Streptophyta; class Magnoliopsida; order Santalales; family Viscaceae; genus Viscum; species Viscum album. Next base: position 424,449,876 of record OY728161.1, on the reverse strand, counting down.
ATATAAATGATATACTTCTACTACATATATTATCATTATTATGCCTTTTCTATTTATGTTTTATATCAATGTTGTTCTACAATAATTATTAGGGTATATTCTATCAAGCGTACTATCATGGACCCTATCGTTTAGTTGGAAGCCTCTGTCATATCGGGAGGCACACATGTGGCCTTGTGACCAATCATGTTTGATTACTAATGAGTGAACTGCATTTGGGACATTACACATTGGTATATAGGCCATTTCCTTTTTCTTATTTTTTGGCTAGGTAGATAGTAGATGAGGATGCTATTGGAATTTTTTAATGAGTCTATGATTTGGAGTATCAGACCCTCATATGTTGAAAATGAAAAATTACCCATAATGGGAATTATTGTTTTTATTTATATCAAATATGGTTGTATTTATTTCACCATTGGTTGATGAACATGTATTATGGATTTTATTGTTATTGTGGGATTTAGTTTTAACATTGGTTTGGAATTAAAATGAGGTAGCATCTCAAGAAAAATTATATCAATGTGAGGATTTATATTTCATGAATTATTCTATGCCACATTTATATACTGGTTTCATTTTCTTTTGAATATTCCTTATTCCTTAATATTTATGATTTAGATTGTGTTAAAATTTCATATAATGATAAAATTATTTCAATAATTAATATTTTTTCAAAAAAATAAAATGTTTTCCCATATAGTGTGATGATGGAATCTTAATTTTCCAATAATAATATATTTCAACTGTAGACCATGGGCCACATTAGCTGAAAAATTAGATGGTTTCAATTATATGTATTTCAATTGAAATTTAAAGAGTGTGTTCTTATATAATTCATGAAGGGTTGTCCATAAAATTGAACCATCTTAAAATACTGGTTTCATTTACATATAGAACCATTTTAGATTTATAAATCATAGTAATTTATAACATGGGAATGAAAGATACATCTGACTAGACCATGATATATATATATATATATATACATATGGATATACATAATGAAATATTTAAGAACTATTGAGTTCTAAATTTTAATGGAAATGGTTATTGATAAATAGTGTTTTCAATTATGACCTAAATGTTTTTCTCTATAAGATAAAACTGAAAAAATGTATACTGAAACCCCAAATAAAAATTAAGGAACAAGTCCCAGACCCCACCTAGTAGTGGGAAGTAGGCAGCATCACTAGTGATTTATCTTTGCCTTATACGATTACTTGACTTGGATTTACGATCATGTATAGGGGTGTGAATCTTATTTAAGATGTCTTATACCTATCTTGTGATTATATTAACAAATCCATTCATTTTTAAATATTATCTAAATAATATTATTAGAAGATATATAGAAATTACACCACGATGTCCTCAATTCATATTCTAAGAAGGGGGGAAAACCTTGTTACTAAAGTGGTGGGACCTATCTCAATAGTAGTTCCACCTACGACACCTCTAGTTATACCTAACATGGGAAATAAACCCAAATTTTGAGAGGGTTTATTTATATTCATGCATATTTTTCATAGAGGTCTGTGGCCTTCCACTACTATGGATATGCTATCACGAGAGTTTGAGTAGCAGTATCCACCCATATATTCAAGGTATAGAGGTTCACAAGATTATGATACATGGCTAGAGTCAATGTTTTCTATCATTTATTACATGTAGATGCCTCTAGAGATGAGGTCAAACCTTTTTTCTTATAAGATTCATGGTTCATCCAAACATTTGTGGGATGTTATTACTCAAGAAGACCATCATTGGGATATGATCTGGAGATATTTCTAGGATTCGTTCTTTGAATATTTATTTCCAGAGACACTGAGAGTTGGCTGAGATAGGTAATTTCTTCATATTGATAAAGGGTATATGTTAGTAATTTATTATTAAGCTATCATTACTTAGATTCAACATTATTCAAATTTATTCAATGTAGATGATCTATTGGGAGAGATATGTTCTTTTGGATGAGATTAGCTATTCCATATGACCTATGGTAATTGTTTTATATTTCACTATCATTTTTTGAATTAGGAACTAGGACCTTAAAACTTATAAAAACATAAGAGAATCTAATAGTACATGGAATGGTGGTTTAGTGTTGAGATAGGGCAACAGTTCATCCATTGGAAGGAAATTTCATCTGATGGAATCTTGATAGAGTAGTGGATGAATTTGTATTCACAATAGTTGTTATATTATATTATTTAACTGTGGGAGATTCGTTAACATAAATCTCCAATGTGATAGATACCAGTAGAGTGTTGATCCTTTGGAATAATGGGGAATAATTAGAGGGTTTTTCAGATGTTCTCATCTAATCCAGGTGTGATATAATCTGCACCAGCTCCATATTCTAGGAAAAGACCAGTAGTTCAATTCCAGGCTGGTATCTAGATCACCACTAGATTTATAGGATGAGTATGTGTATAGGTTCAAGGAGGAAAACTCAGGATATACAAAAACAGCTGATTGGACCTTCATTGTATAGTCATGGTGCAACTCAAGGATATAGATCATGCCAAATGTATGCAATGTAGATGATACCAAAGAAGTAGGGTTTAACTCCCTATGAGGTTCATCATCCCTTTTCAGATATTATGTTGATTTGTTGAGGTGTCTTTCCACCTAGTTTTACCCCAACAGTTGCACCAGGTACATGATGTCTTCCATATGTCGCAGCTGAGAAGGTACATGCATGACCCATTGCACATCATCGACTCGATCGAGCTAAACATAGAGGATTTAGAAACTTTTTCTGAGTACCCAATGGAAATTGAGGATTGTTAGGAGAGGATCCATCATGGTTGAGTGATTCTCTTGGTTCATGTATGGAAGTATCACAAAAATATCCATGAGAGAATGTGGGAGTGGGAGGTTTCTATTAATGCACAAGACCCACATCTCATTGACTTGCCTTGGTTTTGGATTTTCAGGGAAGTAAATCCCTAGGGTTGGGATATTGTAATGCACCAGATTTTCTGTGTATTATTTTTAAATATTATATGGAATTAATTCAATAATAGGTTCTAAGTCATGGTTTAATTTAGAGGCTCAGTGTGCCCAGAATAAATATTAAAAGTATTTGAAAAATATTTATTTGTGCACGAGTAGTTTTCTTGAAGAACTGTAATAACTTATTAATTTTTTCCGGAACATAAATACGAGGTCACCATTGCATTTAGAGGAGATAATTTACCCTAGGTGTGACTTACCATTGGCCAACATAGGTCAACAATGATTTTTTTTTTGAATTTTTAAAGAATAAAACAACGTGAAGATTTTTTTTAATTTTTCACCGATGCAGTGATGTTTCCTTTTTTTTAATATAATTTTTTAGGAAGGGATCCTTGGTGTGTCTCATAACCTTTGAATTCCTTGGAATCTATGAAGAGGAATATGGAGATTTCTCTCGATGTCAGACAATGAGGGGACTTGGGATCTAAGATTGACAGATGTCATTCATGACAGATCTTGCCAACAGAAGTGACGTGACCATCAATATTCTACAATGAGGGATCCAAAACTATGGTAGGATGTGTTATTTTTCATTCCCCTTTTTGGATTCAATTATTAATGCAAACCTTTACATGATAGGTTGATCTACGGTTCAATCATTCTTGAAGTATGGGCTTATTTTGTGGAATTTTCATTTAGGATTGTTAATTGAGAATTTTTATTTAATTATTCATCGTTATTATAGGAATAGGTTATGGATGGAATGAGAAATGGTTGAGGTTTGTTCCTTGGGTTGTTCATTGTGTATTTTCTCCCATGATATTTTCTTCGAGTTCTTTATTCATCGTGGGTTACGAAAAATCGATCGTTGCACCTTCTTTTCATGAAAAAATGATCCTAAATTAAAGATCATGCATCAGGATGACCTTTAGGTGGTGTGAAGGTGATGAAGAGAGATGAATTGAAGTGATTAGAGAATGGTTGTTCTTCAGATGATTTATGAACAGATGATCAAAATTGGATTTCAGAGTTGATTGAAGGCTCAAGGCTCACCGATTCGTTACTATGACGAAGAGGAAACCTTATATTTATGGTTTTCAGGTGAAAGGATCCACTAAATGAGATTGCTATCATCAACTGATTTGTAAGGAATAAAAATTATGGTTTTTGAAAATTCTGAAGAACACAGAGTATAATCCCTATTACACAGTGTGTGTCCCCCACATAATCGTGGATAGGGTTTTTGGAGGTAGTGAAGTGTCACATGGCATGTGACCCTTATCACATGGAATGTTGTCCCCTAACCATGTCTCGATGTGTATATACAAATATACAAGGACACAAGGAAGAGTACATGGGTTACTAGCATGGTGTGTACTCCCCAATATGGCTTTGATGGTCCAGTTATGTGGATTTCCCCATGTACTAGTACTTGGGAAATGAAACCTGGTTTGACGTGATGTACTGGAACATGACCAGCATGCACGGGTGGACCCCAGACGGTATAAAAAGTCATGTGAAACTTTCTACATGTCATTTACACCTTCTCTACATGACATGTTCTGATGACACTGGTAGTTGAACACTGGTTGTACCCAGGGTCAATGGACCAAATGTTTGACCCTACTACATTCCATGTAACCCTACTTACATGGATTTATTCACATGTCCATCGTATCTTAGTCAAGTTTCATTAGGGTATATGCCTTTTACCATTTCCCTAAAGGTTGGTGGGTATCATTTTCTACTCATATGAGTATGATACCTTCAGCATAACATCATGGATAGAGTTTTTGGAATCCCTCGATAGGAATATAATGGATCTTCTATTCATCTTCATTCCCTAGGGAGAGTATTTAGTATTGATGTGACCAAATTCACTTGGCATCAATCCTCTACATTTTAAGTTAATCCAAATGGAGTTGGTGGTATCAACCAATGGGACAAGCTATGATCCTCATATGATGAATTGTATCTCTCTTCAGATCTATCAGTGTATCTCTCTCTCTCTCTCTCATGATGGTGCCCAACAAATAGTAATTTTCGGAAATATTTCATCAATGGAATCAAACTCAAGAATTTATTCACCTATAAGAGTTATTTGTGCAATCATCGAGATTAATCCCTAGTGGTGGTATGCGGTAGTCGTGACTTAGCTCTAGACCATGTGTCTTGGTTGAGTATATTTGAATATTCTTGTTATATTCTATAGACACATAATTTTGTAGAGCAGACTATACCTTTCCTTTTTGTATTTATTTATTGTTTCAAGGTATCCTAATGAGTATTATTATACTCACTCCTTTCATGTTTTTCCCACACGTGTCACATCTTGTTCACATGAGATACCTTTTGATGGAGTCCAAGGAGGACTAGGACCAAGACTAGAACTGGATGGTATATTGTGAGTTTAGAAAAGACGAGGTGTTCATGCAGCATTATACAGTAGCCCCATTACATTTTTTTATAGTTTGAACATTTTTTGTTTATAGACTCTTTTTGATGGGATTATATTCTTTCCAAGTTTACTTTACAATATTTAATTTTTTCGTACTATGTTGGCTGGGATAGTGGTATGCATGTATTTCTTTCATATTGGATTTTACATTTCCACATTTTTGGGCATGGAGATGTGTGTGTGCATACAAGTATATATGAAATTCCTCCCATGTTAGTGATATGACTACTCAGGACTAGTGTCATGACCCGTCCCATTCCAAGGCTCGAGCTGCTACTACCCCAAGACCACCTTCATTGGCCAGGGGATGGTGACTAGTGCGAAAGGCATAAAAAACTAGGGGTGGCCTTTTCTTAATAACATATAAAAACAGACGCAACAAACTTAATGAAAACTGTGCAAAGGGAAAAGAAAACAAGATACACCACAGCTATATATAAACCAAAAGAATGAATCCACCTCTAAACATTACAAGTACAGAAAACTAAAGCTGAAAGGGAGAGGGGAAAAATACACACCCATACAGAAAAAAGTGCCAGAACCCGTAAACAGGTGAAAAGGTAATGCTGATGGGAGATCCCTATTCCATGAACCCATACTACAACCACCATATGCAATACAAGCTCCACTATCCCTAAGCTCCTCTGATGTTATGGTTAACCTGTCCATCTTCCTCAAGAGAACACCATGTGCATGCAAAGCCCAAGAAGGGGTGAGTATAAAATTACATTGTAGGATTCCCTGAAGGCTCGAGGGAGCAATAAGAGAGGTACTGAAGAGGGTATAAATAAGAGATATAACATAAGAATACCAGTAGATAGAACAAGGTATAGTAAAAATATATACAGATCAACCCACTAAAAGTGTAAAGTATGATCATCCAAAAACAAAGAGCTAGAAATGGAGAGAAGATAATCCTCCCGTCGTGTCTTTGGTACCTATAGCTAGAGAGTAGAATCATCCAACCATGATAAGATAGAAATGAAAATCACATTCCATACCCCACGCATCATTACCTCTCATGGAAGGAGATAATATAAAACCCAAGGAGTTTTCACAAGAGATATGATATATATATATATATATATATATATATATATATATTCTCAGTAAATGAAACCAAAATGAGAGAGTATGGGGATCTCCATATCAAAATCTCAGCCCAGGAAAAGTGAGTCTCCATCAGTTCTACATGTAACCATCAATTCCATAACCCCATATATCTTCCCTAAATTGTACGTCAATTGGGCTCAATCATCGTACCTTGACAGTATCCACTTTGGGTGGATCTGTTTTGCCCACATTGTTTTAGGTCGCATCACAAGGAAACATCATGGTGGGAAAAGAACCCAATTTCTTGAAAGTTCCAAGTCATGTCAAAGAAGATCCTACCACTGTGTTGCACATTCAATAGATTGTGTCAAAATGTAGAGGATACACATGCCCTGATGAATCAAGGGGATTCCTCTGTAGTAGAAGTCATAGAGTATACCCAAACCATGATGCGTCAGAGGGTTTCCACTAAATTAGAAATTTAAGTGGCTACCCACAACTAGATGCATTAGTGGGATTACACTTTCGTAGATGTTGTAGTAGCTACCCACACCCTGATGTGTCTGGGACATTAGACTCTAGATCATTGAAGAACTCTATCCATCCCCACAGGATGGTACCTCTCAAAAACCGATCGATGAAAACTGACCATCCTTGTTGGATGGTACCTCTCAAAAAATCATTGAGGAACACTGTCCATCCCTACTAGATGATACCTCTCGATAAATCACCACTACTGTGATCATTGGGTGTCTCCCCAGATAGGCGTCACACCCAGAACATCTCATATCGTAACTCGTAATACACTGAAGAGTGAAGCATCACATTCTTTGTGAAAAAACACATAGGATAGGCTATGTGCATTTCAAAATCAAATTCCAAAAGAAATAGATGTGAGATAAAGAATATTCATAATTTAGTACACAAAATGTGTGGGTCGCACAAATCGTGCGGCCCCACCTCTTTCCTTCTCGTGTAGCTAACCATCATCAGCTACTAAACTATGAACAAGTACCCCAAGGTTTGCAGAGTTACTCCTAGAGTAATTGACATGCCTAATCAAAAGGTTGATGTGAAAACAACACTCATCACTGATCCGGAGGGCCAAAAGAGAAATTACGCTTGCACACCTCCTCAAAAAAATCCAATACATTTGACCGCATCTCCTCAAACATCATCTCCACTCTCACTAGAGTAAATTTTGACACAATCCATGGGTAATCTTCAAACAAATCAAAAGAATCCTCCACTGATATTTCATTCATGTTTCCCCATATAATGAAATATAAAATAAGGATTCACGCATCCAAATGGATCACACCCTTATGATCCTTGTAGAAAAACAAACAAGATCAACTATTCATTCACCTCAAATGGTCATCCTGAGGAAAAGTTGCAAGGTGCCTCATTGCACTTGAATGATATCCCATGGGGCCCATGCCTTGGTCCCAAAGAAAATTATAAAAATCATTCCATAGCGATCCTCTCCAAAAAAATTCAGGAATTGGAATACTAAATTTTCCAAAATGGATAACAAGTGAAAACATTTCCTTTCATTGTAATGCATGCGAACTGGACCCCATGGTCCCTACACCCTGACTTTAGTTTACAAACCGAAAATTCATCTTGGAAAGTGTAACTACCTATACTTTTTAATAATATTTGTTTCCAAAATTTTTTGTGTTATTTTATTTTATACTCAAAAAACTACCTCCTTTAATTAATTAAGTGACTATAATTAAATGAGATTGTTGGGTTTCAACTGTTATATGACCATTGGTCAATATGACTGTTGGAAAAAAAACTCTTAACGTTATAATTATTGTTTATAAATACAAGTGATATTGGTTAATTAATATAGAAAGAAGATTCGATAGCGTCATTCGGTAGACTCGGGTCATACGAAGCCCATCTGTCAGAGCTTGGGTAGGAGGTAGCATCACTGGGCTTTTCTCTGGACCAAGCCCAAGATGAACTCTAACATGTGAATCTTGGAAGAAATCACCTAAGGGATAAGTTCAAGCTGATTGAAATCACCACTCGAGAAATATTTTCTGAGACACCCCAAGATTCTATCACCATAGAACCCCATACACTTAGGTTCTATGCAGGTGTTATAAAGGGCTATGTAACTTGACCTTAGTTACTTTGTGTAATCATTTTGTATAAATGAAATTTTTATTTCTTATTATATAAAAGTTGGTGAATTTTAAATATTCCGATAAATGTAGGATGAATTTATAGTTCCATATTACTAATGAATTTTGGAAAAAAGGGTATTTTAAAATATTTTTGTAAACATTAAATAATTAATAATTTAAAATGATTTTGAAAAAATGGTCTTCTACAGTTGTGACCAATAATAAATTTAGATTCTAATAAGATCAACATAATTTTTAGTGAATTGTAATGTATGAATAGAAATATACCCTTATTAATAGTAATGAACAATAAATTGGACAAAAAATAAAAACTTCACCCATGAATGTATAAATACAATTTTGACATCTTAAAAGTGAAAAAACAATCACAACATAAGTTTTGGTATTTTTGTATGTCATAAATATTTTATTTATAATTTTATAATAAATTTAATAATTTAAAATGGATATGAATTTTAATGAAATGTTATCATAAATTGTTACTTTATTGTATTATGGTTATAAGATAATTTTATGGGAACTTGATTACTTTATTAAGGTGTTACAAAATGAGTTATACTTTTAGAATTGTTTTTTTGAATAAATAAAAATTTTATTTAAAAATTAAATTAAAAATATTTAGAAAATTATTTTCATAAAACTGAGTTCATTTTTGAACTCATTGCATCGATATTAGGTTAGGGTGATTTTTTGATATTTTTCTCAAAATAATTGATTTTTCAATGAATAGTTAAAATACAGTTTTGAGTTTCGATTGTTTAATGAAGTCATTAATGATGAAATAATGATGATACAATAATTCTAGTCGAATTATTATTAGTAATATATTCTATGAGGTGTCCCAAGTGGCCAATACCATGGGAAAATACCATGGGCAAGCCCATGGTTTTTCAAATACCACCGATGAGGTGTCCCTTGGAAATTAATAATTTATTCCCTCACTTTTCCTATAATTACCAAGACATTCCCTCATTAATTTCATTATAGAATAATCCTCAACGAAGTTATAGTCTTTTTACCTCCCAATGAGTCCACCCAAGGTGCCCTCAATCCCCCCATGTTCTGACCCATCTAGCTTTCGAAGTCACTCTTCAAGGTAAATGAAACATTCACCATCCTCATTTAAATAATGACTTCCTTTATGTTATATCTTATTGTTCCATTTAATTATGTGGGGGAATATTATTCTATATAATTATTATTTTACATATAATGTTCAATTTATAAGAGAACCTTTCCGCTCTCATCAATTGATTTTCTGAATTTTTATGTGACGTCGTTAGGCTGCATATTTTTTGTAAAAAAATTACATCTTCTCTTTTCCTTCGAGATTCATATTAATATTGTATTTCATTAAAATATCCATAAAATTATCTTATTTATTTTTATTCAATAACCCTAATATATAATTAGTTATTTATTAGTTGGTTACCCTTGTCCCCTCTCTTTTCAATGTTTTCTAAAACCATGTTATATAGCCGTTATGCTGTGGAAATTTTATCTCAAAATTTCTCTTTCTTTCTCTCAAAAAATTCTCATGTTTTATTTATGTGAATAACCAGACCTATTTTGTTTATATGGTTGTTCATGAATACCAAAAATTGATATATTTTATTCTGGAATTGACATACATATAACCCTCACTCCCTTTCCATTGGTTATAAATGACATAACGATCAAGTTTTTAAGAACTTTTAAAATGTAACGATTTTGAAATAAATCCATTTCTTTTATTATATATGGTATATTTATGAAATGTTTGATTATTATCTATGTGGATCACATGAAAATAAATACATATTAAGGTTTCACCCTGATAGTGCCTCAATTCATTGGGTAAAAAATAAATCTCTAGAGGTGACAAGTTTCACAATACCTTGGTGAATAACCTTGGTAATTTTTTATGACACCTTTGATATGAACCTTGGTGATATGTTAATGAATTTATAAATGAAATTTTGTAGCCAAATATTCATGTTATTATTCATGTTATTTTTATTATGATATTCATTTTTTTCCTTTGCTCATGTCTTTTTCTTCATCATGTTCTTATTGATATCATAAGTAAACTGATTCCCTTGTTTTCCTTACTGGGACTTCTGCTCACCCTTTCCTCTGATGTATGTCTCCAGAATATGAGATTCAATATTTGTACATAGGATGACCCTATTATGAAGCCTTACAAGTGGTTATAATAATGTTTTATGTTGTTTTCATGTATTATGTTCCTGATTTCCAAGACACCAGACTTTAAAGATCCTCTGTTTGTAAAATGTAATGAAACATTATGTAATAAAAAGGAGGGATTCCATAGTTGGTATCAAAGGATAGTTTAGTTATTTATAGAAATTAGGCTATGAAAAATTTAGTAATAACCCTATATAAAAGTTTAAATATAGGAATACTTCATGGTATTTTGGTGAGTATTGAGTAAGTGGTTTATCAAGAAAATACATCCCTGTCTAGATATGAGCAAGTAGAGGCGGCTCTGTCAGAGATGTACCTAGGAGTGAAAAATTGAACAAGGAGTTTAGGGTTTGACCCGGGGTTTCCTAGTACATGAAAATGGGCCTTTCTGCACTCTTGGTTTTGACACTTCCATAGGATATGTTTGGTTAATCATAAGCTTTTTATAAATCATTATGGTGGATTTATAAAGAAATGTAATTTTTTAAGCATGAAGTTTTAATACATAACATCTGTTATATATAAAGGATTAATAAATGTAATAAGTTTCTCACTAAGGTATTATTATTTTAGAAAATTTAGGGCAACAGGAGGAACCATGATAATGGTTACCATAATGGACCATGTGATCATGGCCCTCCAATGGAAGCCGGAATGGGAACTTTCATGCCAATGATGAACCAACTAACTCAAGTTATGGGAAATAAAATGAATCAAGTTGAGAGAATGATCTCACCATGAAGGAAAAAAACTTTATGTTGAAACCATTATGCATCAACGACCACCAACCTTCAGTGGATCGCCTGAACCATTGGTTGCTGAATAGTGGATCAACTATATAGAGAAGATATTTTCTATGCTCTGCTATTCATAGAAAGAGAAGGTCACCCTATCTATCTATTTCTTAGAGGGAGAAGATGATCAGTGGTGGGAACTGATTAATAACACGAGGAAAAGAGTGGAGTTTGATGCTATGGATTAGGAAGACTTTAGAAGGATCTTCTTCAGTACATATTTCCCTCGTTCCACAAGAACAAGAATGGAGAAGGAGTTTCTTGAGCTGAAGCATAAAGAGAATGAATATGTGGGAAGCTACGAAATGAACATCACAAGTCTTTCCTATTACACATTAATCTTTTTCATTAATCATAGTGGGAAGGTTGACTGATTCTTTGGGGGACTAAGATCTCATCTGCGAAAGTGTCTAGCCAACCGAGACTACGACAACTATGAGGAGATTGTGCGGAGTGCGATGAAAGTTGAACTGGAGTTTGGTGTGATGTAGTGGTCTCATAAATCCAATGATAATAATGGATCGATCAATCCAAGAATAGGGAGGAGCTTCGATCAGGGAAGAAGAGGCAAGAAAGTGCAACGTACCACATGTTATAAATGTGGGAAGAAGCATTCGAGGAACCACCTACTTGGGAGTGGGAAGTGATACAAGTGTGGAAAAGATGGCCACATCACATGGAATTTTCTTAGTTAGATGAAGCCTCATCTCCCAATAACTAATTAAAAGGGGAATATGGTGAATGCACTACCTGATGTCCAATTCTATAAGTGTGAACAACTTGGGTAATTTTCCAATCACTGTCCAAATATGAGGGCAGTGGAGGGGAATCACCATCAGCCTCAACAACGACCAAGAGAACTAGGTCATACTTTTTCAATCACTACGGATGAAGTTGAAGCGCCAAATGATGTGGTGGAAGGTACTCATGTTGTTCTCTCAAAGATAGCTAGTAAATTGTTTGATTCTGTTTCTACACATTCCTTTATTTCCTCCCGGTTTTTAAAGAAGTTAAAATCAACACCCGATTTGCTAAAAGTAGAGTTATCAGTCAAGACACCAGGTGGGATTATCCAAGAATTGTCAGTGATTAGAAACTATAGTATTTACATTATTTAGAAAAATATTATCGAAAATCTAGTAGTCATTACAATGATGGAATTCGACATTATACTAGGGATGGACTGGAACTCAAAGTATAATACTATGATCAAATGCAGAAGTAATAAAATATTAGGAGTCTTGAATGGGAAACCTACAGTTATCTTCCAAGGAAAGTTATCTCAACCTAATCTTTGTCTAGAAGAACCTCCAATATCCTTATTTATTGAGTTGATCGGTGAAGAAGAAGAAGGAGATGAGAGTTTAAGGATAGAAAATGTCCTTATCATTCAGGAATACATTGGCGTATTTCTTGAGGAGATACCCAGACCTCCCCTAGAAAGAGAGGTAGAGTTCTCCATTGAACTCATCACTGATTCACATCTGATATCTATGACCCCCTATAGGATGGTAAATGTGGAGCTAGAAGAATTAAATAAAAAACTCCAAGATATTTTGGAGAAGAGGTTATTCGACTGAGTGTGTCTCCTTGGGGAGCACCAGTTATCTTTGTGAAGAAGAAGGATGGATCAATGAGGTTATGTATTGATTATAGAAAATTGAATGGCATCGTAGTCAAGAAAAAATACCCTATTCCAAAAATTGATGACTTATTTTACCAACTTTGTGGGGACCAATTCTTCTCTAAGAGTGATCTTCAATCTGGTTATCATCAATTGAGGGTGAAGAAAGAAGATATTCAAAAAACTACCTTCTGATCAAGATATGGGCTTTATGAGTTTGTTGTTATGACGTTCAGAATGACTAATTCACCTTCTATTTTTATGGATTTGATGAATAGAGTCTTTAAGGACTACCTTGATAACTTTGTGGTATTTTTTATTTATGGTATTCTGGTATATTCTAAAATTCGTGAGGAGCATGAAGATCATCAACGGGTTATTTTGAAAACTCTACAGAAGGAGAGGCTTTTTGGAAAGTTTAGTAAATGTTAATTTTTGTTACAACAAGTTGCTTTCTTGGGGCACATTGTTACCAATGATAGAATGAAAGTTGACCCTGCAAAGAAAAAAGTTATAGAGGAGTGGCTTCAGCCTACAACAATAACTGTGATTCATAGTTTCCTTGGATTAACGGGATATTATAGGAGCTTTGTGAAAAATAATTTCATGACTTTAAAATTCATTAACCAAGTTAAACAAAAAAGGAGTCATGTTCATCTGGACAAAGGAGTGTGAGGAAAGATTCCAAGAGCTGAAGAAGAGAATGGTTACTTCTCGCGTGTTAACTTTTCACTCTTGTAAAGAAGGATTCATTATTTTTAGCGATGTATATATGAAATTTCTTGGGTGTGTCCTCATGAAAAATGACAATGTAATTGCTTATGAATATCTATAGTTAAGGAATCATGAGAAGAACTATCCTATACATGATCTGGAGTTGGCTATAGTCGTTTTTGCTCTGAATATATGGAAGAAATATCTTAATGGGAAAAAATGTGATATATACATAGACCATCAATGTTTAAAGTATATTTTCACACAAAAGGAATTGAACATGTGGCAATGGAGATGGTTATAAATTCTTAAAGACTATTATTGTTCAATTCATTGTCATCTTCAAAGAGTAAAAAAAGTCACTGATGCATTAAGTTGGAACAACCCAGTTGTTCTTTCCATGATGAGTATTCAAATAGATCCTTTGATCAAAGACCTAGTAAATATGGACATGAGAATTATAATGTAAAGGACATCATCTACCCTTACCCAAATGATTTTTTAACTGTCATTACTATAGAAGTTCACGAAATATCAGAAATAATATCCTTTAATACAGAATAAGTTTGAGGCAGTGAAGGATGAGAAGTTTCCTGAGATCAATATTGATCAAGAAGGTGTACTGAAATTTCATACAAGAATATTTGTTTCATTTTTTTGAAAATAAAGAAGGACCTGATGGATGAAGCTCATAGATATACTTTCTCTATACAACTAGAATGCACAAAAATGTATAGAGACCTTAGTAATCATTATTGGGGGATAATATGAAAAGGGATATTGCTGACTAGACATCAAGGTGACTTGTATGTCAGCATGTGAAGGAAGAGCGAACAATTTCTAAAGGGGTATTAAAACCACTACCCATACCAACATGGAAGTGAGACAATATCACTATGGACTTTGTCATTGGTCTCCCGAGAACTTCCAAAGGAAACAATGAGATATGGGTTATTGTGGACCGTATCACCAAGACTGCTCATTTTATCTCTATTCAGGAAGATTTCTCTGTTAATCTACTTGCTAGGATTTACATGAAGGAAGTGGTAAGGCTGTTGGGATTTCCACTTTCTATCATATCTGATCGTGACCCAAGGTTCACATCAAAATTATGGAGAAGTCTTCAACATGATTTGAGTACTAAATTTAATTTCAGTACAACCTATCACCCCCAAACTGATGGACAATCTGAAAAAACTATTCAAACACTCGAGGACATGATGAGAACATGCTTAATGGAATTTAAAGGTGGATTGGATCAACATATCACCTTATTTTATTTCTCTTACAACAACATATTCTACTCGAGCATTGAAATGACACCCTATGAAGCTCTATAAGGGAAGCGATGTAGAACTCCTCCTTTTTAGGATGAAGCTGGTGAGAGAATACTTCTTGGACATGATCTTGTGCAAGAGATGATAGAAAAATTCCATGCCATCCAATAACATGTTAAGGCTGCTCAGAGTCGGCAAAAGAGATATGACGACAACCATCAAAGGGACTTGGAGTTTGATGTTGGTGACAAGGTCTTTCTTCGAATTTCACCTTGGAAGAGAGTAATGAGTTTTGGGAAGAATGGGAAGTTCAGACCTAGGTACATTATCCCCTATGAAATCCTTTATCGCATAGAAGAAGTGGCCTATCGGCTTGTATTTCCTCCAATTCTAGCACATGTTCATGATGTCTTCCATGTATCCCTCTTGAGGAAGTACATACCTTACCCTTGACATGTACTAAATCCAAAGGTGGTACAACTGGAACATGGCCTCTCTTATAAGGACCAGCCTGTGGAGATCTTTGATCATAGAGACAAGGTTCTATGAAATAATACTACCCACCTTGTTAAGGTGTTATGGAGGAACCACAAATTAAAAGAAGCCACATGGGAACTATATGAGTCTACGAGGCAAAAGTACCCACACCATTTTTCTTCTGAGGGTACGAGTTAATATTTCAGGGATGAAATTTATTAATGGGAAAAGAATGTAATGAACCAAATTTTTTTAATAATATTTTCTTCCTAAATTTGTGTTTTATTTTATTTTATACTTAAAAAAATATATCCTTTAATTAATGAAGTGAGTACAACTAAATGAGACCATTAGGTTTCAACTGTTATATGACCGTTGGTTAATATGACTGTTGGAAACTAAAATTTTAACGTTACAATTATTGTTTATAAATACAGGTGATCTTGGTTAATTAATAAAAAAAGATGAGTCAGTGGCCTCATCCAGTAGAGTCGGGCTGTACAAAGCCCATTTGTCAGAGCTTGGGAAGGTGGTAACATCACTGGGATTTTCTCTGGACCAAGCCCAAGCCAAACTCCAACATGTGAAACATGAACACAATCACCTAAGGGAGAAGTTCAAGCTGATTGAAATCAACACCAGGGAAATGTTGTCCAAGACGCCCCAAAATTCTATCACTATAGCACACCTTACACTTAGATCCAATACAAGTGTTATAAGGGGCTTTGTAACACACCCTTAGTTACTTTGTGTAATCCTTTTGTATAAATAAAATTATTATTTCTTATAATGGAAAAGTTGGTGAATTTAAAATATTCGGATAAATGTAGGACGAATTTATAGTTCCATATTACAAATTAATTTTGGAAAAAAGGGTATTTCAAAATATTTATATAAACATTAAATAATTAATAATGTAAAATGATTTTCAAAAAATGGTTTTCTACAGGTGTGACCAGTAAAAAATTTAGAGTCTAATAAGAGCAAATTAATTTTCAGTGAATAGTAATGTATGAATAGTAATATACCCTTATGAATAGTAATTAATGGTAAATTGGCCAAAAAATAGAAACTTCACCCATGAATGTATAAATACAATTTTGACATCTTAAAAGTAAAAAAACGATCATAGTATTAGTTTTCGTATTTTTTTTATGTCATAAATATTTTATTTAAAATTTTATAATTAATTTAAAAATTTAAAATGGAATTTTATTTTCATAATATGTAATAATAAATTATACTTTTTTTATTATGGTTATACGATAATTTTATGGGATCATGATTACTTTCTTAAGGTGTTACAAAATGAGTTATAGTTTTAGAGTAGTTTTTTAGAATAAATAATGATTTTATTTAAAAATTAAATTAATAATATTTAGAAAATTATTTTCATAAAATGGAGTTCATTTTTGAATTCATAACATCGATATTAGGTTAGGGTGAATTTTTGGGATTTTTCCGAACTAGTTGAATATTCAGTGAATAGTAAAAATACAGTTTTGAGTTTCAAGTGTTTAATGACATCATTATTGATGTAATAATGATTTAATAATTCTGGTATACTTATTAATAGAAATATATGCTATGAGATGTCCCAAGTGTCCAATATCATGGGCAAATACCATGGGAAAGACCATGGTTTTCCAAATACCACCGATTAGGTGTCCCTTGAAAATTAATAATTTATTCCCTCACTTTTCCTATAAATACCAATCCATTCCATCATTAATTTCAATAAAAAATTTTCATAAACTAAGTAATAGTATTTTTAATCCCATTTAGTTCTCCCAAGTAGCCCTCAATCCCCCCATGGTCTGACCCTTCGAGCTTTCGAAGTCACTCTTCAATGCAAGGGAAACTTTCACCATCCTCTTTTAAGTCAAGAATTCCATTATGTTATGTCTTATTGTTCTATTTTATTATGTGGGAGAATGTTCTTATATATCATTCATACTGTAAATTTTATGGTCAATTTATGAGATACCCTTTCTGCTCTCATCAACTGATTTTCTAAATTTTTAAGTGACGTCGTTAGGCTGGCGAATTTTCGTAAACTAAATCGCATCTTCTATTTTTTTTTGAGTTTCATTTTTATATGGTATTTAAATCCAATATCCATAAAAAGATCTTATTTAATTTTATTCTATACCACTAATTTAAAATTATTTATTTATGATTGGTTGACTTTTGTCCCCTCTCTTTTCAATGTTTTCTAAAACCATGTTATATAGTCGTCATGCTGCAGAAACTTCACCTCAAAATTTCTCTCTCTTTCTCTCAATAAATTATCTTGTTTTATATATGTGAATACCCAAACCAATTTCATTTATATGAGTGTTAATAAATAAAAAAAGATTATATATTTTATTTTTTAATTTACATACATAAAACCCTCACTCCCCTTCCATTTGTTATAAATTACATAACGATCAACTTTTTATGAAATTTTAAAACATCACGATTTTGATATGAAACCCATTTCTTTTATTATATATGGATTATTTTTGAAATGTTTGATTATGAACTATGTGGATCAAATGATAATTAATACATATTAAGGGTGTTCTCTGATAACCCTCAAATGGATTGGGTAAAGAAATTAATCTCTAGAGATGACAAGTTTCACCATACCTTGGTGAATAACCTTAGTAATTTTTATGACACCTTTGGGATGAACCATAGTGATATGTTCATGAATATCTAAATGAAATTTTGTAGCCACATATTCAAGTTATGTTTCATGTTCATTTTATTATGATATGACTCTTTTTCCATTGATCATGTGTTATGTTTTTCATCAAGTTCTTATTGATATCACAAGTAAAATGATTCTCTTATTTTCTTTATTGGGCCTTATGCTCACCCTTTCCTTTGATGCATGTCTCCAGGATATGAGATGCAGTAATTTTACATAAGATGAACCTATTATGAAGCCTTATAAGTGGTTTAGAAGAATGTTTTATGTGGTTTTCATGTATTATTATCCTGATTTTCAAAACACTAGACATTAAAGATCCTTTGTTTGTAAAATGTAATGAAACATTATGTAATAAAAAGGCGGGATTCCATAGAAATTCCGCACAAATACAAGGTTGCACCGCTGTTGGTGGTGCATTAAACAGACCTACCATTTAAAGGGTAGGTCCGAAACAAGTTATATGAATAATAATAAATATTTTATTATTATTAAACATATGTGTTTCATGAAACTGAGAAAATAAACCAAGGTTTAAAAGTTCTGAAATGATATTAGAAGATCCATATCAAAATCGGGGTCATATCACCTCAGACAGTGCAATAATTAGACTTCAGTTGGATGTTCTATGTCAGAAAGAAGAACTGAAAAAAATAATTAAAATTACTTTTAACGAAGACATCGTTTCATGCCACCCACCTTTGGTCATGGACATTAAAATTCACAAAACCACTACTAATGGTCCAGGTTGACTCAAGGATAATGTTACTATAGACCATATTTAAATCAATGACCCAAATCAAAAGATACAGTCATTTAAAGATATTGTGCCCAAAACCGTTTGACCATCCCAGTCAGGCTGGTCCGCCACACCTAGGCCGACCCAAATCTCCTGTCATGGTCTGCTCTTCTATAGTTTCTAGGACCCCCATGTAGACTATGGCACAAGCCTCCTCTGCCTCAGATAACACCCCCAGTGATCCCTATGCCCCACCATCCTCTTCTTACTTCACCCAGATGTCCAGTTTCCACACACCACCACCGCCTTGGGCCCCTTCCTTCCACCACCGATATTTCTACTCCTATGGCCACTTCTTAGGGCCACCACGACCATAATAGGGGTCTCAAAATTATTTCAGACCCAGTTTTAGAATCCTTATAATGAGATCTCCATAGTTGCAACCTTTGATCGGTGATCTGTTTATGTTTTGACACATTTACAAATATTATAATGAATGCCCCAATGAACGATGAATAACACAGATGAAACGAAAGAATTTCTAGCATGGATTGATGTTTGTGTTCGTACATAAATTATTAGTGATAATTATAATGATAAAACAAATAGGAATCGAAGGATATTTAATGAAAAACATGAATTTTAACTTAAAAGTAGAATTAATCTTACCTGTATCCATCCATTTATTACTTATGATTCGATCATTTATCTCTTTCTTTGACCTGCTTCTGTTTCTATAGAGATCTTTCCACAATATGAAGAATAATAGTGATGAACTTTCTTGAGTAGAGATATAGAGATTCATTCTAGATTGATAATTTATTTAGGGTTTTAAGACTGACATAATATCTTAACTCTATTTATATCACCTCACACAGTTTGGAAATCATAAATTCTTGTGCGCCCTCATTTTATATCACGCATAGGCAAAACACCCCATTCCTAACTCAATGGCAGTCTCGTTCCTCTAATCTGAGTCCATGTTCAACTATTATTGGGGTTGGCATCCGATATAAAATAATTAAGTTTATTTATTATAATTACCATTTTTACTTGCATGGTGTTTTCCATATAATTCCCATGCCAACATAAGTTAAACCCCACATAGGGTAAACAGCATGTTCCAGACACAACTGTGGCCTCGTATTTCTGATCATTGCTTCTGATTAAGATATATCCCCTTTTCAAAATGATCATAGTACAAAACATATAATATTTTTGTATAATTTATCCCAGACACACCATGCCTCAGAATTGAATTCCATCTCAACTCCCAGCTCTAGAATTTTTCCTAAAAATATTTCAAAGTCATATCAGGCAAAAAACCAGGTCTCTATATATAGTCACCATGCCCTGTCCTGTTGGAGGAGGGCTTAGGGAGTCGCGACACATGCCCCACTAGGATGATTCATGACATTTCATATCAGTCAGTTTTCATTACATTTGTTTACCCCATACAATGACTATTTAACCAATGTTAAATCTTCAAAAGTATATTTATTTGGTTAGTTTGAGAACAATTCATGTCATATTGATGTTTCATCTACTATTACAAATCAAAAATAATTTTGATTCAATTTTAAAAATATTTCACATCAATATGATGTACTTTTTTATGATTTTTACAATTATAGGAATGATTTAGTGTTTTGAAACACTAAAAATGTGTTTTAAGACATCTCAAACAAAAAATATGTCAGATTGATTATCCGTCAATTAATAAATTTCAAAAATAAATGTATGGTTTTTCACCTCAATTTTCACATCAATTAGAGGATATTTTATTAGTTTGGTTCCACCACCGCATGTTTTTATACCCATCAAATCATAAAAAAACTAGTTATTTAGTTAGTCTGAGCACACCTCATGCCTGAATAACATGTTGTGTACTCATACGCATAAAAAATAATTCAATTAAGTTATTATTTTTATTCAACATCAATCAGAGGTAATTTTCTATTATTTTAACTGATACATGCATGTTTTAGTGTTTTAAAACAATAAAAATTATTTTTGGGTCATTCTAATAAAACAATAATACAAACTAACGATAAATCCGGTCCTACACTTCATAAAAAAATAAATAGTTTTCTTTCTAAAATATGATGGAAATTAATGATCATTTTCTTTCTCTAGATCTGCCAACATAAATTTTTAAAGACTATTAAATCTTTAAAAAAATATTATTCAGTCAGTCTAAGAAAAAATCCCATCATATTGATGAGCCTTCTACCCATACATACCATAAATAATTCAAAGAATTTTTTTTATCTAATTTCACATCTATTCTAGGTTATTTTTTGGTTTTGACCATCTCACACATGTTTTAGTCTTTTCAAAATGTGAAAATGTGTTTTCAGTCATCCTAAAAAAAATGAACTATGATTCACACATGATGTGTTCCTAAATTTCAAGAACAATTCTATTATTATTACCCTATGATTTCATGATAATTGATGGTCGTTTTCTTACTTAGGATTCCTCATCACAAGTTTTTAAAGACTGTTAAATCTTAAAAAACAACTTATATGATCAGTTCAAGAAAATCACACTTATTATTGATGTGGATTATACAAAAAAACATAATAAATAATTAAAATATCAATTTCCTATGATTTTACATCAATCAAAGGTCATTTTCTATGTTTTTTACCATTGTATGCATGTTTTTATGATTAAAACCCCTAAATATGTGTTTTCAGTCATCCCGGGTGAACTAAAACATTGATTGATTCCCAATCTATTGATAAATTTCAATGAAAAAATGATATGATTATTTAATTCTGTCTTCATGGAAATAGTAGGTCGTTATCCTTGTTTATACCCACTTGCCTCACATTTTTAATGACTATAATATCATTAACAACTGTATACTTGATTGGTCTGAGTGCACCACATGTCACATTGATGCACCATATTCTCCTATAAGTAAAAAATAATTCATATAATGTTATAATAATATTTCACATTAATCCATTGTATTCTTGTAACAAAAAATGTACTAATTGAATAATTTTTTTCATATTTTTTAGTATTCTAGAATTAAATTGTTAAATTCATTATGTTAAGTAATTATTAAAATAAATAATTTTATTTAACCAATTTTATATATGGTTATATTTAAAAGATTATTTTTAAAAATTATTGAATTTTAATTTGAAAAAAATAATTTCTTTTTTGAATTCATCAAAATGAAATTATTTTTTTATAAATTTTTGTAAATTTTCTAAAAAAGGTTATTTTTTGGTAAATAGTAAAAAATATAGTTTTTTGAAAATACATTATTTTTGTGACATCATCAAGATATTATTATGATAAAAAATTTATAAAACTTCTAGAATGACTAAATTATGATATTAAAAGATAAATATTTTAAAAAAATAATTCAGAACATGTAAATTATAATTTATCATGTATAAAAATCATTGTCAGTGCCGACGCAGTTCCTTCACAACGTTGGAAAAGAAAAATTTGATTCCTTATAAGAAATAATTGAGTGATAAAATTGCTTTTAAATAAATTTTTATTAATTATTATATATAATTGATGTTTCAGCCTGATATTTTTGTGTTTTGGTGTTATATAAAATGAATCTGAACCAAATTCATGTGCACTTCATGTGCAAGACAAAAAAAGTAAATTAAAAAATTGAAGAAGTTATCTTGACATGAATATGAGATAATATACATAATGAAGGAATCTAAAATATTATCATGAATCTAATTAATTTAGTTTTATAATAGTAACTTATTTTTAATTTTTATATATGATATAATTAACCTTAATTATTATGAGATGCTAATGTAGTGCTTGTGCAAGGAGAAGAAAAATCAATAAAATGACTTTAATTAAAATTTTAAGAACCATTAAATGATGAAAATATTTTCATAATTTTTTTAAAAGTGCTAGCCGTAATATTATTTTGCTCATATTTGGGACCTTTTGGACCCAATTGGATCACATTATGCCCCTTATATTATTTTAGTTAAAATAAAGTCAAGATGTTGACACTTTGGTTTTTAACTAGTATATCATTTAAATATATGGTATTCCAAAAGAGGTTTTCTACCATAACTAGTATATTCAAATATATATAATTTATCTTAATTATGATTATTTATATTTAATTTTTATGGAAGAAATAAATACCAAAAAGTCTTTCACAATGATGATTCAATAATAATTAATTTAATGGAAATATAAAATAAACGATATTAAAAATATTAAA
The DNA here is from genome assembly GCA_963277665.1 of Viscum album. Lineage (NCBI taxonomy): Eukaryota > Viridiplantae > Streptophyta > Magnoliopsida > Santalales > Viscaceae > Viscum > Viscum album. The sequence goes on along the minus strand of OY728161.1, from coordinate 424,426,501 downwards.
ATAAATATAATATGAGATAATTAATATAATACAATAATTATATACATAAATTTGACATGTCTAGGATATAAAAAAACATCCGGTTCAAATTTTAATCTTTGGTTTGATATTTTTAAATTCAATTTAATAAAAATGCTATATTTTATAAATATTATATATTAATAATTTATTTAAAAATTAAAAAAAATATTGAATGATGTCAAAATGGAATAAAATTTTGTCTAAAATGCAATCCCCTAATATTTGAGGCCTTTTGGAATTCTTTAACCCTATAGTATCCATATTATATTTTAATATTTTAAGTAATTCATAAATTTTGAATCTACTAAATTATAAAAGTGGACTCCTTCCATCAATTAATTTCATCATCTTGAGCCTTATTTCTTGAAAATAATCTATAAAAACTTTCTTATCCTCATTGAAATCCACATTATAGTGTTTCTGGTCTCATAAAATGAATAATTCCATGTACCATAATCAGGTTCTCAAGGAGAAAATATTCAAGAGGTTAATTCCTCATTCCCTTTTAAATTTTTAATCACATATACTCTATCCTATCCCCTTTAAAAAGTTTCTTGAAAACTCTAGTATCAAATATATAATGGAATTTTTTATTTTTTTGTGATTCCATGAAAAACTAAACTATGCACCTTCTCTTCGATAGCGTGCATGACACACAACACCCATCATGTAAGGTAATATAATATCTAGATACATTATAATATATTTACTATTTAAAATAGATTCTATATATTTAAATTAATGAAAGATAATGTTATAATGTGTTACACGCAAGGGAGACCTTCTTCGATATCTTGTGTTACATGCAAGAGTGACCTTCTTTGATAATGTGCATTATATAAAAGACCGAGTTTTACTAAAAAATTAATATATTATAAAATTTGTATTATTTAATATAATATGATGTAGACTAGCTATTATGTTAGAGTTATGAATATTGTTAATGATGTTATGAAAATTAATTTTTTATATAAACATAAAATGAATTCAGTGGTTACCAATTAATGAGGAACAAAAATAAAAACCAATTGGATATAAAAAGAAATATTATTATTTTTATGCTTCCAAAGGATTTGTGTCTCAATAAAAATAACTAATTACAATTATTAAATGATTTTAATGAAATATATATTTTATATATTCAATAAAATATTTTTTATATTCATTCATTAGGTTTGATGTACATAAGATAAGAAAAATCTATATTTTACACATAAGAACATATATTTTTATGAAGGAAGATTTTATATCATTTTAATCAAAAACCCATTTTAAATTTGAATATAGGCTCCTTAATTGATTTAATATGTGAAAATAAACTTCATATTTTAAATTAAAATATAAAAAATAGGCTAGGGTAATTTTTTATATTTTTTAGAAACATTTCATTTTTTAATGAATAATTAAAAATTCTAAATTTTAGTTCAAAACTGAATTTTAATCTAGATTATTTATAAGGATAAATTATAAATTTAAATTGTTTTAAATTTAAAATAGACAAAATTTTTATCAATTAATACAATTTATTCCATTGGAATCAATTTTAATTTGAAATTGATTATAAAAATATATCAAACATTAGTAACTTTTTACTCTAAAAAACTGCATTGTCATTCCATATGCGGGATTAATTTTAATTTAATTTCATATGATTATATGATTTTAATTTTGAAAAATTTATTCCATATTTGGAATTAGAATAATTTATAATTTCTTATAAGGACAACTTTTTTTTACCCAAAATATTAGTGAAAGTGATTAAAATTAATTACAATTATTAAGGTTAAATCAAGCTCAATAATGGACTATGCCTTTAACTTAAGGTCCCAATTGACATATACACTTGTGAAAAACCCATTTTATGAAAATAATTTGTTCATGAATAATAAATTCACAATTTTTTGGTTTTTTATGAATTTTTTAGGTATAAACATGTGCACACCAAACCTGTTTCCGATTATTCTGAGTGAGTACTTTTCCTTCCCTAAAAAAGGCCACCACCACCACCACATCTTCACACCTCTAAATACTCTTTGGATTATAAAATCTATACAAAAATCTCTCCCCAGAAATCCTAATATCAGCCTTTAATCCTCACTTTTTTCATAAAGTATCCCAAGGAAGCCTTTTGGTAGAAACAAAAAGAAGTTACCCGATGAAGAAGTAACATCTCCACTCAGGTTTTTTAGTTTTATTTCCTTTGTCGACTTCCTATACTCTAATTATTATGTTATTAAATAAAAAAAATAGTACCATTATTATACTAGGATATTTTAATATAATGGGTTTTTCATAAACTTACACAAACCTCCATCTAATTGTTAATGAACATACTGTTTCCGTGTATGGTGAACTACTGCCTCACGAAACGATGATTGTTCAATTATCCTTACTACCTCTTATGGTGACCATTATGATTAAAAATATATATATATATATTATATATGATATTTATTGTTAATTTATACTTATATAATGGTTTTTTAACACATACATTTAATACTTTTCATTTTACGATAATGCGATAACATCGTTTGATGTAGTGTGGACTATCACCCCCTCAAAGTGATGTGATTTTCTTACACGATATGTGGAATGTATAAATTAATGGATATAATTGAAAATAAGAGACAAAAAACATAAATAAGATTCTTATGACATAATTATCATTGTTTAAATAATATATATATAATCTCTTTTATTATCCTTCACACACTTTAAAAGAGATAACATCATTCGTGGACGTTTGGACTACTACCTCCTCAACATGATATCATTCCTCTTACATCACAAAATTATATATATAAGTATAAATGATTAAATAATATGGTATTTATTATATAAAGATCAATCTGGAATGATTTTAGTTACATACATTCTTTCCACAATGATATTCTAAACATGGGAATGTTACTCATGCGTACATATGGCCTACCGTCTCCATAATTGTAACATTGATTAATTTTTCATAACCATATTTAATGATTTATTTCAACAGAATAATTAATTTATAAAAATATTAATTATTCCATGATTATTATTCTATAAATATTGATGTAATGAACCATTAGACAATAGTTGACCAATAATAGTTGTTTTAACCCATAAAATGAATTTGGTTAAAACACACAATGTAAACATAATTGTTTGAGTAGTTGTACATAACACTGTAATAAGTGAAATAAAATTAATTATAAACCTGAAAAATGTTCTTAATAAATTATAAACATATCATATGTTTATTATATGAGATTTTAATGCACTTCCACTCAAAATGAAATGTAAGGAAAGGATTATCATATCACTTTTTAAATCTGTGATATAAATGACATGTTCACTGCTTACATATTTTCTGTGGTGTACTACTACCCCTTATATTATATTATATCATTCATACTTTTATATTCATGGTATGTTAAACATACACTTAATTTTATTCCTTTATGAGGTTATTATTTAAAATGTTTCAAAGTGGTGTGAGACACTTTGTAATGTTTAAAGATTATTTTCCTCAAAAATAATTATTATGATCATTCAATGGCATTTCCATTCAAGGAAATTATATAACCATTGTTCAATAAATGATTTTATTATTACCTGGTTATTCATGAAAAATTCCAAGTAATATTACAATTTTCCCACTATTTGGTACTCAAACTATAAGGCCCCAGCCTTAAACCTTACTTAATCTTGAGTTATTACAAGATTACACATTGAGGATCTTTTCGGGTTTAGAGTTTTAGAGAATTAGATCATAAAACTTGCATTACATTCCACATATAAACAAAGTGGTTACATAAAGATAGTATTCTTCATTCCCATCAATGGAAACACATTTAAAATAAAACATGGATTATTTCTTGACACATCCTTGACTCTATCATCTTATCATGTACCTTTCCCTTGACCTGTGAAAAACATTTCAAAAACTTGGGATGAGCATAAAAACTCAGTATGGGTTATAAAAAAAACATGGAAAGGAAACATGAGTTCATATATACATAAGAATGAAATCATACTTTACCCATAAAACATAGGCACTTTAACATACCTCATAAAATCATGAATAAATCATAGAAATCATAATACGTAAAGGTAACTTGAGGCATTCATAACATTCTTACGTAGGGAGTAACCCTCTTGGTTACGTTTGGAATACCCATCACAGTATATTCCCTAAAATCTCTTCGGAGAAACCATAACGTTTCACTCCTTCGCGTTACCCAATGCATTGGAGAGCTATAACGGGCTCACCCGCCCTTAGTTTATCACGGAACCACCCGTCTTCATAATAATGCCCAAGAACCATAACATAATCATATCACATAAAACATGCATAAAGGAAACATAACATTTCCACATTTCAATCACGAGATATCAATACAACACATTGATATAATAAAAACATTATGAAAACCATTTTCAATACCAAAGTAAAACATGGTATTTATTTTTCTTTTAAAAAAGAAGGTATAGCTTGTAGAGGAAGCCAAAACTCAAATAACGGTTACGACAGCGGAGAAGTCGTTGTCGCCGCATACGTACGAAAAAAAACATTCCCTTTTGTCGTTTAGTAAACTCTTCGTAAAAAAGATTCCTTTTGAATAAACGTAAAAGTCAAATGGGTTTATACACCGTATAAAAGAAAGTTGTGTATAAAATAAAATATGCCTCAACGAAAGGAGATTGAGACGAAGTCCCATACAAAGATAATTTTTAAAATAAAATAGATACATTATGTGTATTCACTATAAGTACACATAAATAAAGTACAAATACAAGATACGACATAATAATATAATGACATAATTTGAAAGTAGGAGATTAACCCAAAGAATGGAAATTGGGTTAAGAAGTTCCCATACCTCGTATCTGACTTGACCCGACCGTTCTTTAAACTCCTGAATAATAAACTTTAGTTAATCTCTAATTGCTTAAGAACCTTTTTCAAGTTCATTATTCCTTTTATACCATGTTATGAACATCATGTAATTATTTAAGTTAATAATGTTCATTTTGTCGGTATTTGGTTCTTAAGTCAAAAATAGACTTCTTACACTTACATGTTGTTAATTTGGTTAATGTTTCATTATATCCAGAATGGTATTCATGATGTAGATATCATATATGTCATATATATCCAGTACATACATGTATTTAAAATATTACATAATCATTTAGAGGTAATAAATGAAATGCACCGTTCATGGAGACGGTAAGCCGTACGTACGCATGAACGCTACTTTCATTTCTTTGTCATATTAATGGAATTAAAACTAAATGAGAGGTATGTATATTTTAATTCCATAATTATATTCATCATTTATATATATCATTAATTATATATATCTGTTATATACATGTACTTTTAATAATACATTACATTTGGGGATAAGAAATGAAATGCACCGTTCATGGAGACGGTAGTCCGTACGTACGCATGAACGCTACTTTCATTTCTATCTCATACTTTAATGGAAATAAATGATAATGATATATATAGGTATATTATAATTCCAGTATAACATCATGTATAATATCATTAACTTTATCCTTTACACATCCCACATATGGTATTAACGAATCAAATCACTTTCAGGGGGCGGTAGTCCGCACTTCCTAAAATGAAGATATCGTGTTTTACCCATAATGGAAACCATAAAGGTATGCCCAAAATGAAAAAAAAACAGAAGCTTAAGGAAAACATAAACATATTATATATCATATATAAAAATAGTGACATCATAATGGCCACCTTTGAAGGTGTTTAATGAGTGTTGAACAATCATCGTTTCGGGAGGCAGAATTTCACCATCCACGGAAACCTTATGTTCTTTAACCATTTGATGTAGTTGTGTGAGAGTGTAGCTCAAATAAATCTTATAACAACATCCTAGTATATTGAAGATACTGGTGTTGTTACAAAAGAAGTAAATAAAAAGAGTTTAGGGGGTTGGAGAAGCAAAATAAAACAAATGAACATTAGAGAATGAATTACCTTAAAAAGTGTAACGCCTTTTGATTTGAGCCTAAAGGCTTCCTTTGAAAGGATTCTGCCCAAAGGGAATCCTCTAGGATGAGGAGAGGGATGTGGAGAGAGCAAATGGGCAGGGGTTGGCCGAGCCAATGGCTTTAAGAGTGTGTGAAATGAGGTAGAGGTGGGGGCCTTTTATAAGGGGAGAGGAGGGGCACTTTTGGAAAGTAAAGAAACATTACTTTATTTGAAAATGTGTTTCGGTTTTAAAAGGTCCCACATTGATAGAATTCGTGGATAAGGTTATAAGGCATCGAAATCCATTCATCCAATTGGTTTTGGACATGTGTAGTTCATAGATTTTACATTATCTTTCTATTTTATTTAAATCGTCAAATAATGATGTCATCACTGCATCATTATTATGTCATATATAATTTAATTTATTTAATGTCTAAAAATTATAAAAAAAATACTATGAAATAGGAACTCTTTTTATCTTTCCAACGACTATTTATAATCTAAATTTGGACTTGTATAACCCCACTTAAAAATTGTTTTAGTAAAACAATTTATGTTAGTGTCATTTTCACTTTAACATTAAATAAAAAGTAATTTATGTCATTTCCCAACAAAAGTGGATCCATGGGGTCCCCAAGTTGACCCATGGCTTGTCGTGGTCGGCCATGACACAACCAATAAGGTTGGGACATGTGTCTAGGTCATTTTATATTATTAAAGCATTATTTATTCCTTAAACTACACTAATTACCACTAATCACGATTAAAAACTTAATAAGTTACTATTCACCAAAAAATTATTTTAATCTCATTGAACCACATTTTACTTGTTAATGACAACCAAGTATGTCGGATTTTCAAAATTCAATACACATTAGTGGTAAACTTTCATTTAACTGAAAAATCAGTTTGCTTGATTACCACTTAGTGGTTTCACTATTCATCAAAAATTGATGTTTTTCAGAAAATTACCAAAAATTCACTCTAAGCTATATTTGATATTCTGAATTCAAAAATGAAGTCTATTTTACAAAATTCAAATCATATAAGTCACATTAATTAATTCAATAATTAATTCCCGCTGCCAGAGCAAATAGCGTGTTTTTACAAAACAATAAGTATCAAAAGATTGACACCAGTTTAAGTCTAATTTCAAAGTGAAATTGATTCCAATGACCACCATTGGATAAAATGGTAAAAATATATTCTAATTTCACTTCAAAACCAATTCAAAACATAATCTAATCATATAAATAAATTAGATTAAAAAGTAGTTTTGATGTAAAATGCAGTATTTTTCACTATTCATTAAAAAATGAACATTGTCAGAAAAATACCAAAAATTCACACAAGGTAAATTTTGATGTCCCAATCATAAAGGATAAGTTTATTTTGACAAACATAGTTTATAAAATTGTCAAAATATAGATTCAAAAAATGGTTTTCCATCAAAAGGCACTAAAACAATCTTTTAAGAATATTAGTGTATTCCATGCATAAGATTGTATTTATTTTCATTTTAAGCCTCTAAAACACTATCTTTATCATTAATAGACATAGATAAAAATATCTATTATTCATTACTTACTTGGGATGTTACATCCTTCCCCCCTTTAGAAAATTGCGTCCCCGCAATTTATTTACTTATCGAATAAATGGGGGTACTTATCCCTCATTGCATTTTCGGATTCCCATGTTGCCTCTTCAATCATGTGGTTTTTCCACAAAACCTTTACCTGCTTAATCACCTTATTCCGTAACACTTGCTCCCTGTGGTCAAGAATCTGGACCGGTTGTTCCTCATAAGATAGGTTCTCTTCCAGCTGAACTACCTCTGGACTCAAAACATGAGATGGATCTGGCATATACTTTCTCAACATCGAAACGTGAAAAACATTGTGTACCTGAGATAAACTCGGAGGTAAAGCCACTCGGTATGCAACTGATCCAACTCTTTCCAGAATTTCGTATGGTCCAATGAACCTTGGACTCAACTTTCCTTTCTTACCAAATCTCATCACACTTTTCCAAGGAGAAACCTTGAGAAAAACATGATCACCTACCTCGAAAGATAGATCCTTCCTCCGGTTATCCGCATAACTCTTCTGCCTGCTCTGAGCTGTTCTCATGTGTTTCTGAATCAACTGAACTTTTTCTACCATCTCTTCTACCAATTCTGGTCCCATCAACTTCCTTTCACCCACTTCATCCCAGAAAGTTGGAGTTCGACACCGCTTCCCATATAATGCCTGAAATGGTGCCATCTGTATACTAGAATGAAAACTGTTATTATATGAAAACTCAACCAAAGAAAGATGTTGGTCCCAACTTCCCTGATAATCCATAGAACAAGCTCGTAGCATATCCTCCAATGTCTGAATTGTTCGTTCTGACTGCCCATCTGATTGAGGATGAAAAAGCTGTACTAAAATTTAATTCAGTACCCAACGAATTCTGAAGGCCTTTCCAAAAGTTAGAAGTAAACCTGGGATCACGATCTGATACAATGGAGAGAGGAACTCCATGTAACCTGACTATCTCTTTATGATACAAACGGGAAAGTTGATCAAGAGAGAAAGTATCTCGTATAGCAAGGAAATGAGCAGATTTGGTCAAGCGATCAACAATAACCCAGATTGCATTATTACCTCGAGATGTCTTCGGTAATCCAACAACAAAGTCCATGGATATATTCTCCCACTCCCACTCTGGAACTGGTAAAGGCTGAAGCATCCCTTTCGGTAACTGCCGCTCTGCTTTAACCTGTTGACAAGTCAAACACTTCACAGTAAAATCAGCAATATCTCTTTTCATTCCATCCCACCAGTAATACTCCCGCAGATCTCTATACATCTTAGTACTGCCCGGATGAACTGAAAACGGAGAACTATGAGCTTCACATAACAACTCTCTCTTCAACTGTGAATCACAAGGCACACATAACCTCTTCACAAACCTCAAAACACAAACACAAACTTATCCAAGAACTCATGGAAAATTTTATTCATAAGGTCCATGAATACAACATGTGCATTGGTTAACCCAAAATGCATAACTACAAATTCATAGTGGACATATCTAGTACGGAACACAATCTTCGGAACATCTGCTTCTTTTACTATCAACTGATGGTACCCCGACCTCAAGTCAATCTTCGAAAAATACTGAGCTCCCTGGAGCTGACACCACTTCATTCGATGGCCCAACATCTGCTGAAGTAGTTTCAAAGGATTTCACCACCCCTTTCTGCTTGTAGTATAACTGCTTCCCATCACTCAAGCTCCTTGTCGGACACTCGTTTGCATAGTGACCCATCTCATTGCACTTATAACATTTCACTAACTGTAAATAAAATTTGTTTTTACCTTCACCTTGATCCTTTTCAGTGCAATCACGAGCCTTATGTCCCATCTTACCACATCGGTAGCACTTCCCAGAATTCAGAAGACATTCCCCAGCATGCCTTTTTCCACATTTATCACAAACTGGAAACTTAGTTCTCTTACCATCAGACTTTTTTGAAGAATTCTTACCTTTCTCCTGCCACCTCGGTCTCTTCTTCTGCTGGTTGTTATAGAACACCTGGTCATCGGCAAACTCCATTTCCACCTTCTCAGCACATCGAACAAGCTTTTCATAACTTTTAAACTCACGAGAAGCTAATGCCCTTCGATACTTTGGCTTTAATCCTGAGTAAAAACGATTGATTTTACTATCAAGGTCTCGGATAAAATTGGGAGCATACCTTGCCAATCGAGTGAACCTTTCTTCATAGGCAGCCACTGAGTCTTCCTCTTGCCTCAATTCCAAGAATTGCTTTTCCATCCTAAGTCGAACAGCCTTAGGAAAATACTTCTCAAGAAACATACCTTTGAATTCATCCCAGTCAAGAGCATCAATCTCATCGGCGTCCCTGATATTTTTAACCATAGACCACCACTAATCTTCTTCACCCTCCAAACGGTAAATAGCAAGACTAACCTTTTGATTGTATGAACACCCCATGACATCAAAAATCTTCTCCAGTACTTTAATCCACCCTTCAGCTAGCACAGGGTCAGATGATCCTCTGAATGATGGGGGATGTTGCCTCATGAAATGTTCCACCACTGACATGTTCCTCTGCGGTTGATCTGGCTGATCTCGTGCATGGATACCACCACCATTTATAGCCTGAGTCAACTGTGCCATCACTGCAAAAAACTGTTCAGTTCCGATTCCGACCATCTCAGGTTGCTGATTTGGAAGGCGGTCTTCCTCCTGATGTCGTCCCAACATAGATGCTTTGTTTCCTCTGCGGAAAACCATTCTGAACACCGAAATATCTTAGGCGAAGCAACATGGTAATCCGTAAATGCTATATCATTTCAATCATATTATAATTTAACACTTTTCTAACTCCTAAAGTTGTCTAAACCGACCTTTGATACCAACTATAAGGCCCCAGCCTTAAACCTTACTTAATCTTGAGTTATTACAAGATTACACATTGAGGATCTTTTCGGGTTTAGAGTTTTAGAGAATTAGATCATAAAACTTGCATTACATTCCACATATAAACAAAGTGGTTACATAAAGATAGTATTCTTCATTCCCATCAATGGAAACACATTTAAAATAAAACATGGATTATTTCTTGACACATCCTTGACTCTATCATCTTATCATGTACCTTTCCCTTGACCTGTGAAAAACATTTCAAAAACTTGGGATGAGCATAAAAACTCAGTATGGGTTATAAAAAAAACATGGAAAGGAAACATGAGTTCATATATACATAAGAATGAAATCATACTTTACCCATAAAACATAGACACTTTAACATACCTCATAAAATCATGAATAAATCATAGAAATCATAATACGTAAAGGTAACTTGAGGCATTCATAACATTCTTACGTAGGGAGTAACCCTCTTGGTTACGTTTGGAATACCCATCACAGTATATTCCCTAAAATCTCTTCGGAGAAACCATAACGTTTCACTCCTTCGCGTTACCCAATGCATTGGAGAGCTATAACGGGCTCACCCGCCCTTAGTTTATCACGGAACCACCCGTCTTCATAATAATGCCCAAGAACCATAACATAATCATATCACATAAAACATGCATAAAGGAAACATAACATTTCCACATTTCAATCACGAGATATCAATACAACACATTGATATAATAAAAACATTATGAAAACCATTTTCAATACCAAAGTAAAACATGGTATTTATTTTTCTTTTAAAAAAGAAGGTATAGCTTGTAGAGGAAGCCAAAACTCAAATAACGGTTACGACGGCGGAGAAGTCGTTGTCGCCGCATACGTACGAAAAAAACATTCCCTTTTGTCGTTTAGTAAACGCTTCGTAAAAAAGATTCCTTTTGAATAAACGTAAAAGTCAAATGGGTTTATACACCGTATAAAAGAAAGTTGTGTATAAAATAAAATATGCCTCAACGAAAGGAGATTGAGACGAAGTCCCATACAAAGATAATTTTTAAAATAAAATAGATACATTATGTGTATTCACTATAAGTACACATAAATAAAGTACAAATACAAGATACGACATAATAATATAATGACATAATTTGAAAGTAGGAGATTAACCCAAAGAATGGAAATTGGGTTAAGAAGTTCCCATACCTCGTATCTGACTTGACCCGACCGTTCTTTAAACTCCTGAATAATAAACTTTAGTTAATCTCTACTTGCTTAAGAACCTTTTTCAAGTTCATTATTCCTTTTATACCATGTTATGAACATCATGTAATTATTTAAGTTAATAATGTTCATTTTGTCAGTATTGGGTTCTTAAGTCAAAAATAGACTTCTTACACTTACATGTTGTTAATTTGGTTAATGTTTCATTATATCCAGAATGGTATTCATGATGTAGATATCATATATGTCATATATATCCAGTACATACATGTATTTAAAATATTACATAATCATTTAGAGGTAAGAAATGAAATGCACCGTTCATGGAGACGGTAAGCCGTACGTACGCATGAACGCTACTTTCATTTCTTTGTCATATTAATGGAATTAAAACTAAATGAGAGGTATGTATATTTTAATTCCAGAATTATATTCATCATTTATATATATCATTAATTATATATATCTGTTATATACATGTACTTTTAATAATACATTACATTTGGGGATAAGAAATGAAATGCACCGTTCATGGAGACGGTAGTCCGTACGTACGCATGAACGCTACTTTCATTTCTATCTCATACTTTAATGGAAATAAATGATAATGATATATATAGGTATATTATAATTCCAGTATAACATCATGTATAATATCATTAACTTTATCCTTTACACATCCCACATATGGTATTAACGAATCAAATCACTTTCAGGGGGCGGTAGTCCGCACTTCCTAAAATGAAGATATCGTGTTTTACCCATAATGGAAACCATAAAGGTATGCCCAAAATGAAAAAAACAGAAGCTTAAGGAAAACATAAACATATTATATATCATATATAAAAATAGTGACATCATAATGGCCACCTTTGAAGGTGTTTAATGAGTGTTGAACAATCATCGTTTCGGGAGGCAGAATTTCGCCATCCACGGGAACCTTATGTTCTTTAACCATTTGATGTAGTTGTGTGAGAGTGTAGCTCAAATAAATCTTATAACAACATCCTAGTATATTGAAGATACTGGTGTTGTTACAAAAGAAGTAAATAAAAAGAGTTTAGGGGGTTGGAGAAGCAAAATAAAACAAATGAACATTAGAGAATGAATTACCTTAAAAAGTGTAACTCCTTTTGATTTGAGCCTAAAGGCTTCCTTTGAAAGGATTCTGCCCAAAGGGAATCCTCTAGGATGAGGAGAGGGATGTGGAGATGGAAAATGGGCAGGGTTTGGCCGAGCCAATGGCTTGAAGAGTGTGTGAAATGAGGTAGAGGTGGGGGCCTTTTATAAGGGGAGAGGAGGGGCACTTTTGGAAAGTAAAGAAACATTACTTTATTTGAAAATGTGTTTCGGTTTTAAAAGGTCCCAAATTGATAGAATTCGTGGATAAGGTTATAAGGCATCGAAATCCATTCATCCAATTGGTTTTGGACATGTGTAGTTCATAGATTTTACATTATCTTTCTATTTTATTTAAATCGTCAAATAATGATGTCATCACTGCATCATTATTATGTCATATATAATTTAATTTATTTAATGTCTAAAAATTATAAAAAAAATACTATGAAATAGGAACTCTTTTTATATTTCCAATGACTATTTATAATCTAAATTTGGACTTGTATAACCCCACTTAAAAATTGTTTTAGTAAAACAATTTATGTTAGTGTCATTTTCACTTTAACATTAAATAAAAAGTAATTTATGTCATTTCCCAACAAAAGTGGATCCATGGGGTCCCCAAGTTGACCCATGGCTTGTCTTGGTCGGCCATGACACAACCAATAAGGTTGGGACATGTGTCTAGGTCATTTTATATTATTAAATCATTATTTATTCCTTAAACTACACTAATTACCACTAATCGCGATTAAAAACTTAATAAGTTACTATTCACCAAAAAATTATTTTAATCTCATTGAACCAAATTTTACTTCTTAATGACAACCAAGTATGTCGGATTTTCAAAATTCAATACACATTAGTGGTAAACTTTCATTTAACTGAAAAATCAGTTTGCTTGATTACCACTTAGTGGTTTCACTATTCATCAAAAATTGATGTTTTTCAGAAAATTACCAAAAATTCACTCTAAGCTATATTTGATATTCCGAATTCAAAAATGAAGTCTATTTTACAAAATTCAAATCATATAAGTCACATTAATTAATTCAATAATTAATTCCCGCTGCCAGAGAAAATAGCGTGTTTTTACAAAACAATAAGTATCAAAAGATTGACACCAGTTTAAGTCTAATTTCAAAGTGAAATTGATTCCAATGACCACCATTGGATAAAATGGTAAAAATATATTCTAATTTCACTTCAAAACCAATTCAAAACATAATCTAATCATATAAATAAATTAGATTAAAAAGTAGTTTTGATGTAAAATGCAGTATTTTTCACTATTCATTAAAAAATGAACTTTGTCAGAAAAATACCAAAAATTCACACAAGGTAAATTTTGATGTCCCAATCATAAAGGATAAGTTTATTTTGACAAACATAGTTTATAAAATTGTCAAAATATAGATTCAAAAAATGGTTTTCCATCAAAAGGCACTAAAACAATCTTTTAAGAATATTAGTGTATTCCATGCATAAGATTGTATTTATTTTCATTTTAAGCCTCTAAAACACTATCTTTATCATTAATAGACATAGATAAAAATATCTATTATTCATTACTTACTTGGGATGTTACACAAACTTTTTGAGAAAATGTTTTTACGAAAACCAAAAACAATTTCAATATTTAGTTGGAAAACTTATTTTCCTCTAAAACACGTACATGAGCCTCAACCCAGTTGGTGAGGTTTCTCTATGTGAATCCATGAGACCCAGGTTTGAAACCAAGTGAAGGAATAAATCTAGGAACTATTGAAGTTCTATAGAAGTTACTGTAGAAGTATTGTAGCAGTAACATAGTCGTGTTGTGTGGGTTATATAGAAATTACTATAGCAGGTACTATTCGGTAATGTAGCAGATGTAAATATTCACCTTGGGCCACCAGTTTGGGCTTGGAATCCTTAAGGACTTCGATACACCCAAGACTTCGGGTTAGTAGGGCATCCATGCCACATTTAAGGCCATCGAGACACCTCAAGGCCTTCGGGACACATGATCAAATGCATTTCCCCAAACAAACACTACAAAAAACAAGCATCCTGAGTGGTGGATTAAGAGTAGGAGAACTCAACAGAATAGAACCAACGTATTTGGAAGAATGACCAGGTATGACAACACCATCAGGACAAGCCTATGCTTGCACATAAAGATTAGCTTGATGGCCATGAGAAGGTGGAGGGATACCATCACAATAAAGATGTTGGGGAGGGGCTGTTCCTTGTAGTTATAGTTTGGTTGAATTCCCTATGACCTTCAGGTCACGTAATGTCTCCTAAGCTTATGGGCCATGTAATATGTAAAGCCTATGGGTCTCTTAAAGGTTCCCCCTCATCCCTTGAAATGAGGTTATATAAAACCAATAAAAAAACAAGGCATTTGTGTCATTTAGGCTAGAAACCATGATTCATTAAAATTGTTTCAAAAATAATTTTTCATTTTTTTGTAAAGGCATTTTTACCCTTTTTATATTTTATTAATATTTTCCTTGGAATATTCTTATCACTTTCTAAATGAGGAATTTTCAACCCTTTTACCGTAAAAATGAAATATTATTTTTACCTTTTATGACATGTATGTATTTATCCACCATCAATTATTTGAAGCATCCTTCTCAAGATTAAAAGGTTTATTTTAATTTTTTTTTAAAAGGCCTTTTCAATGTAAAATATTTTCAAAATGTTTTTCAAAAGAAAAGGATATTTTCCTGAAAAATATTTTTAAAATTTATTATTTTATGTAATAAACAACAAAAAACTTTTAGTTTACCCCACTTGAGATTTATTGTATTGATATAATCGTTATTCTTCATCTGGATAGTTTGTGATTGATTTTTCCAAGGATAATAATCACTTTCACTTACCTGATTCGTTCTTGAATCCCCCCTAAAATGATTAACTTCATATGATCATTGAGCATTGAATTTATTCTATATATATGTATCATTTATCATGGATATTGTTATTGCCTAAACCTTATTCAATTTTAAAATCAATTCCTTCTTTGAAAGTTGTTTGATTAATTAAGGAATTATTTATAATTCAATATCTTCTATTCCTTATGAATATATTTTTTTAAGACAAAGTTTTCATGAATATGATATATGATATGGATTGGTATGACATGGGCGGGCTCTGGTTATAGATATCTCCTCGATGCATCATCATTCACATGGGATGAATCAATTGGTGACTAAAAATTTGTGATTATTTCTAATTAGAATAGACTGGTAAGATATGGGTTAGGGACTGGTTAATGAAGTCCACCTGATGCACTGGTAGTATCATGAGATGAAATAGTTAGCTAGACACCTTAAATAGGGGTTTACTTGATAGCTAAACCATCTTGTGAATGGTCATTACGGTATCGATTCTATGTAAATAGGAAACAAGGAATGCAATAATTAAGCATTTCTTTCAATTTAGTTTGAATTGTTATTCATCCATTAGATATTTTTTCGATATATCTATGTATTAATTTAATTTTAGACTTCATTGATTAAATGAAATGTGTTTTAGTTTATTATCTTGATATATTTATTTTTCTTTATCTAGTTATTTGATTGGAATTTGTTTCAAATTATTACATTTTCATATTTTTTATGCACTTCCTTCTTCATTTGTTGATTTCATAGTATGTGTTTTAATTTATTAAAAATTACATAATTATTACACTCATTGACTCATTATTTCTACCACTATATTTTTCCCTTACTGAGAATTTGATCTTACCATTATTATGATTCATTCCTGAGGATTCAAAGAAGCATTCAATGAATGATCTGCATGGATTTACTAGATGTATTAGAGTTATTATCGATGTTGTTTATTTGTTTATAAGGGAAAAAATAAATTTTTAATTAGTGTATTTATTTCTAATACAAGTTTCATTTATGTATCTAGTTTAGGAGGACTACTAAACTAATCAGTATTTTTGAGGTTTGATTCCTTGTAATGATACCAATGTAATTGATATCAGACACCAGCTCCGGTCCATCTATTGTTGGGTCACTATATTTGGTGTCAAAGAAATTTTAGTAGAAACCTTAAGAAATATATTTAGGAAAATATATATTATATAACATAACCCTAAGGTATAATTTTACTATATGTATAGAAGAACACTCTAGAATTCTGGTAATGTATTGATTATGTGAGTATTCTTAGAAATACATCCCTGTCTGGATACTACAAGTGGATGCGGTTATGGAACATATATACCTAGGAGTAACAACTCCAACAATGTGTTTTGGGCCTGACTCGGGGTAGCCTAGCACACGACAATGAGCCTTACTGTGCACCTTTTTTGACATAACTAGAGGATATTTTTAGGATAATACATGTTTTCTATACAAAAAATTATGAATAATTTGAAAGAATTTTTATAGTGAATAATAAAGGTTAAACCTAAGGAGTTTTAGATTGAAGATAAGGTGTCACGATTTAGATATCCAATTAATGATATTATAGATAAACCCTAGACCAAGGAAGGACCTATGTGGAAATAAATTGGTTGAATTATTTCTTCATTAATGTCATTGTGAAAACCTATGTTAAAAGGATATTTAGTTTTTAACCATATTTCAAGGATGTTCATCATGTTTATTTTGGGAAGTGTATTAATTTTGTTTTAGAAACGGAAAACCTATAAGAAGGTTGGAAAGACATAAAATCAATAAAGGACACATATCCTTAACCCAAGACCAAAGGATGATGAGGGCCTCACACTAACCACTAACCTATGCAATTTCCTAGTTAATTTTTTATTGTTTTTAGTTAAATAATTTCAAAAATAAATGTTAAAAATGAACTATTAATGTCACTATTTAGGATTATAGAATAGTACATTAACCATATTTGTTTAGATTATAGTTAAAAACAAAAATATTGACTTTTCACTTTTTAAAAACCTTATAATCCTTTAAAATATTATTTTAGAGACTTAAGAATAAAAAAGAAAAATTCATTATTGTTAATTAATTTATGGTAGTAAAGGAATGAATTTGAATTTGATCAAAGTAGGAACAATATTTATGATTGTTAATATCAAATTTAAACCTACCAAGAAAGAATGTCTACTTAAATTCTTTGTCAGAAATACCCAACATTAGGAAAATGAATTTGAAATAAAATGTTATCTTAATTCCTCAATTTTTGTTGAAACAATGGTCTTATAAATCATCACATATTTTTGTATTTAAGGCCCTAAAATTTCCATTGATCATTAAAAAGTTTTTTTTGATGACCTCATTCACTCCCTATAAATATTTATTCCTTTTTTCTAAGTACATATATCTACATTATAATAATTTTATCCTACTTACAGACCCAATTACATGGTAGTCCTTGTAACTGGTGTACTTTCCATTCTCTAATATTACCTCTTCTCTTGATGTGGAATTTTAAACATAGGTTTTATCAAAAAATATATCACCGTGATAAATTTTAAATTGCTAGGAAAAAATTTAAATAAGGTGGAGATAATGTGACACCTTGAAAAACTAATATATGAACCTTGTATTTTATAGTGAGTATGACACACAAAAACTAGTGTGTAATATCCAGAACCATTATAATTTTTTTAAATTTAAAATAGATTCTATATATTTCAATGCATGAGACACCGAGTTATCATGCGTTACACATAAGATCATCATTTCTCATTATCTTATGTTACATGCAAGAGCTACCTTCCATGATAGTGTACATTATATGCAAGACCTAGTTCTACTGAACAATAATATATTATTAAAATAATATTATTTAAATAATATGAAGTAATCTAGCAATAATGATAAAATTTATGAATAGTATTAACTAACTTATAATTTTTTTGGTTTATATAAATATAAAATTAATTAATGGGTTACCAATTAACGAGGAATGAAAATAAGAACTAATTAGATATAAAAAGAATTATTATTATTTTTATGCTTCTAAAGGAGTTGTGTATTAATAAAAAAATTAATTATAACTAGTTACTAATTTTAATAAAATATATATCATATATATTCAATAAAATATATTTTAGATTCATCTATTTGGTTTTATATTCCTAAGATAACAAAAAACTCTATATTACACATTAAAACCTATGTTTTTATAAAGGTAATTTTTACAGCCTTTTAATGGAGAACCCATTTTAAATTTTAATTTATACAAATTAATTTATTTAATATGTCAAATATAAAAATAATATATTAAATAGAAACATAAAAAATTTTTTAGGGTAAATTCTTGATATTTTTTGGTAACATTTCATTTTTTAATGAATAATTAAAAATAATGATTTTTAGTTCAAAAATGCCTCTTCATATAATTTATTTATAATTTTAAATGATAAATTTAATTGGATTTAAAGTTTATATAGATAATATTTTTATCTATCAATACATATTATGTCGTTGGAGTCAATTTCAATTTGAAATTGATTATAAAAACATAGCAATATTTAGTACATTTTTACTCAAAAAACCCTCATTTCAACCCGTCTATGAGATTAAGGTTAATTTAAATTCTACCACTAATGTGATTTTAATATGAAAAAATGGATCTCATATTTAGAATTGGAATAATTTATAATTTCTAATAATACCAAAACTGTTTTTATGAAAATGATTAGTGAAAATGATTAAAATTAATTAACATTATTAAGGTCCAATCAAGCTTAATAACAGACTAAAAATTTAACAGAAGGGACCAATTGACTTAGGAAATTTTTTAAAACCAATTTTATGGAAATATTTCCTAAATTAAACTTCCATTCATGATTTTAGTTGTTTTGGTATGACTTTTTTTAGGTAATAACATGTGCACAGCTCACTTGTTTCCAAAAATTCTAAGTGATTCATTTTCATTCCCTATAAAAGGTCACCACCTCTCCCACTTGTTCAAACCTACCAAAAACTTAGGTTCAGACGAGATATGACCATATAGCTTCCAAAAAATTCTGAACTTTACCTTTTAGACTCACTTTGGTCATAAATTACCCCAATGAATCCTTTTGGAACAAACCAAAAGTTGTTACTCGATTAAGAGGTAACGTCTCCACTAACGATTTTTAGTTTCATTTCATGTCTCAAATTTATAAACTCTTATTAATATATGATTACATAGAAAATATTATCCGAAATATAAAAGTATTATTTTATTTAAAGGTTTATACCTACACTTAAACACACCTCCTTCTAATGGGTAACAAACATACTATTTCTATAGACAGCGAACTATTGTCTCACGAAATGATGATCGTTCACTTATCCTTACCGACTCTTATGGTGGAAATTATAATTTATAATCTATTTATATATCTATTATATATTATATTTATTGTTTCATTATATTCAATTAATCCTTTTATTACACCTACCTTTAATAATTTCAATTTTATGTTAATGTAATAATATCAATTGAGGAAGTGTGGACTATAACCCCTCAAAATTATGTGATTCGCTCACATTATACAAGGAATGTATAAATGAATTGATATAATTATACATAATTGAAATAAAAAACATCATTAATATATTCATGACATAATTATATTTCTAGAAATATAATATACATATAAATATATCATCCCCTTTATTGTCGTTCACATACTTTAAAAGAGATGACGTCATTCCTGGACATGTGGGCTACCACCTCCTCGACATGATGTGATTCCTTTTAAATAAATGAATTATATGTATAAGTTTATATGATTAAATAATATGGTATATATTATATAATTATCATTATGTAAGGATTTTAGTTCGTTACCCTCTTTCGACAACGATCATTTAAAAATGGGAATTTACCTCATGTGTATATACGACCTACCGTTTCAATGACTTTACCTTTGATTAATTTTTCATAACCATATTTAATTATTTATTTTAAAAGTATAAATAATTTACAAATATATTAATTATTCCATGATTTTTTATATGTTTATGTAATTACACATTTGACAATAGTTGATCAACAATAGTTGTTTTGAAACATAAACCAAATTTGGTCAAAACACCCAACATAAACTTAATTGTTTGATTAATTGTACATAAAATTGTAATTAGTGAAATAAAAGTAATTATAAACTTTTACAGGTTCTTAAGAAATAATAAAATTAACATAAATTTATTATATAGTAAGTTAATGGATGTTCAGTGAAAGGAAATGAAAGATAAGGATTCCCATCTAAGTTTTTTCCATTCGTGAGATAAATGTCATGTTCATCACTTACATATTTTGTGTGGTGTATATACTACCAAGTTTATTGTATTATATTATTAATAATTTTATATTCGTTCTATAATAAAAATCCATTTAATAATATTCCTTCATGAGGATATGATTTAAAATGTTTCAATGTGGTTTGGGACATTTTGGAATGTTTAAAGAATATTTCCCTCAATATTAACTTTAATGATCTTTCAATGGTATTTCCATTTGAGGAAATTATATAACCATTTTTCAACAAACCATTTAATTATTAATGGGTTATTCATGGGAAATAGCAATTATTAGTACCATTTTACCACTCTTTGTTACTCAAATTATTTTAAAAAATATGATTAAGAAAACCTGACTCAATTTATCTATTTTGTCGGAGAACATGTTTCATCAAAAAAACCATGTTTTATTAAAACAGTTTCAAAAATGATTTTTTTGATTTTGAAAATAAATTTTTAACCCTTTTTTATTTTACTAATTTTTTCAATGGAATATTCTTGTCACTTTACACAAAATTAATTTTCTACCCTTTTACCATACTAAAGGAATATTGTTTTTACCTTGTACGACAAGTACATATTTATCCACCGTCACTTCTTGGAAGCCTCCATCTCAATTTTAAAATGATTTTTTTTAAAATGTTTTTAAATGGTATTTTAAATGTAAATTATTATAAAACATGTTTAAAAAAAAACAATATTTTCACCAAGAATATTTACAAAATTATTCATTTATTTCATTAATGACAATAACCCTCGATTTTACTTCACTTGGAATTTTTTGTATTGATACAATGCTTATTATTACTCTAGATATTTTATGATTGATTTTTACAAGTAAAGTATTATAATTAACTTCCTTGATTCATTCTTGAAGTCCCTTTAAAATTTTTAACTTCATATGATCATTGATTATGGAATTTCTTTTAATTATCCATATCACTTATCATGGTTATTACTATTGCCTAAATTGTATACCATATTACATATGGTTCCTACATTGATAGTTATTTTATTAATTGATGAATTATTAAAAAATTAGCATATTCTATTGAATATGGATAAATTTTGTTAAGATAAATTATTCTTTGATATGGGATATACTTTGGACTGGTACAACATTGGTTGGGCCAGATTATAGATAGCCCAACAATGCATCTATAGTCTCATGAGATGAAATAGTTTTAGAAAAATCCTTTTCATTTTTTTCCTATTATAATAGACATGTAATAAATGGGTTGGGAACTTTTTAATGAATTCCACTCGATGCATCGGTAGTCTAATGAGATAAAATAGTTGGCTAGCTGCCTTAGATGGGTTTTTACCTAATTTCTAAACCATCTTGTGAAATGTCATGACTATAATAGTTCTATGTACCTAGGAAACATTTAATCCACTAGTAAATAATTTCATTCATATTAGTTATAATTATTATTCATCCACATGATTTTACATCGACATATTTATGGATTCATTTCATTTTATATTCATCCATTAAATGGAATGGGGTTTAGTTTCTTACCTTACCATATTTATTTTTCCTTATCTAGTTAATTGAATGGAATGTGTTTCATGTTATTACCATTAATTTTTTTATGCACTCCATTATTAGTTTTTTTATTATATTGGATGTGTGCTCATTTATTTACCAAACCGTAATTATTACTCTCATTGATTCATTATTTCTTCCGCTATTTTTTTCCATACTGAGAATTTGAGCTCACCCTTATTTTGTTTCTTTCTCAAAGAATCCATGAAAGATACGAATTGATTTAATAGATAAAATAGAGTTATTATCTAAGTTGTTTATTTTTTTAGAATAAAAAAACTATGTTTTAATTAGTGTATTCATTTTTAATAAAAGTGTCATTTATGTATCTGGTTTACAAACACTACTAAACTGATTGGTCCTTCGCGACCTGATTCCTTGTAATCATATAAATGTAATTGATATAAGAACCCAACTCTATGACATCTGGGGTTGGGTAACTATAGTTAATGGTTTATCCATCATTAAATATATAGTCTAATCCTTTTATTATTAAAAAGGAAGTCATCACCCAAGGCATGCCGATTCACCACCTTCTTGGATGATGTTTTTTTGTTTCCATTTTCCGCATTCCTAAAAAGCTAAAAATATCTTATAATATTTTAAAATATCCTAAATATATAGATTATATTTGGTATCAAATTTTCGAATTAATTTGTGGATATAATATTAACCAATATGATACTAGTTCATTAAGGTTCAAAAAACCTCCAAAATAAACTAATCTTTTATCATTACTGTTTTAGCAAATGAATCAAACTCATGTTAGAAAGAAAAATGATATTTGTGAACATTTAAAATTCTATAGGTGTATTAGTACCTTTTATTTTTACATCTGGAGTATTATTTCATTTTGGAATGAATATCCATAATGAACCGACCATGAAACAAAGAAACGAATGCACCCGAAATAATGAAAATAAGAAAATATTATTAATAAATGTGTGGAATGTTGTTATAAGAAGATAATATATGGTATTATAAATTTGAATATTGTTTTTTAATAAATTAATAACAATCATTAAAATATTATAGAATATATTTTAACACATTGGAAGGTACTCGAACCTGATGTAATAGATTTTCTTTTAAATCCTATTTAATGTCTCTTTTTACAAAATTCCAAAAAAATAGTTTTTAGATATAAGAAAGGATAATTTTTTAACATTTTCATGAGACCTTATTGTTTTCCATCCTCTTATAAAATATTACCATGATATTTTCAATGAAATTTTTTTCTATTGAATGTGTGCAATATTCTTTTAAAATTTGTTATTTTCCTCAAGGTATGATTTTATTATATAGGTATACACGTTTTTTGATTATGTTATGGTTCTTGTGAATTTTTATGATGAAGGTTAGTTCCATTATAAACCACATAATTGTGGGTTTTTTACATCCATCCAATGAATTGGGTATGTTGGAAGTTATCTGTAATAGTTATTCCATGTGTAACTGCAATGGTTACATTACAAGGTAGCCATAAGGGTTACATTTGTAAGGTAGACGTGAGGGTTACAAATCATATGGTTTCCATGAGGGAAAAAATAATAATTAAAAATTTTAAAAAAAAGATTCCCCAATTTACCAAAATGGGTTTTTATTCTTGTTATGTTTTATTGAAATCTCATGTTTTGATAAAGTAAGTATATTTTACATTTATGGGTGAAAATTATATCGTTAAGAAAATGAAATTATGTGTTTATAAGTATTGATGAACTAATATATCATTCCTTCTTTTTAGGTCCCTTAATGAAATGTTTTTTTCTCATCCAATGTTTTTATTTTTTTCATAGGGTATAAGAACGAGAAAGAGAAAGAAAAATCAAAGATGAATTTTGTGATGATTTTTCATGAAAAGGAATAATATTTTATTTTAATGATTTTTTGGGAAAAAATGTACATGGGGTATATCTATCGATTTTTATGTATGGATTCACTATGTCACAGTTTAAAATAATTATCAAGAGCTATAAAACTAAAAATATCCTTAAATTCAAGAGAATCATTTCATTACAGGAAAACTAATGATTCTACAATGTTTATGATTGCCCCTAATGGTGGGGACTCAAACCGAACAATTTTTGAATGTAATGGATTAATTGACATAAGATATAAATGGAGGTGTCATACATGCAAGATAACATCAAGAGATATCATAAAGGAACAATACAATAGTGGATCATTTTATGTGGAATCACCCTCCTACATTTAGTAGATCATTTGACAATATATTATCTAAAGTGTGTATTAAATCACATGAAAATATATTTTATGTCATGGGGGTTCATATAATCAAATGGTTTGTATTTAAATTTATGATTTTGAAGATGACTTCGACCAGTGGTGGTCAATAATCAAGAATATATGGGAAAGAGAAGATATTGGCGCATTCAAATGAGATGAATTTAAGAATATTTTTCTTGAAAAATACATTATTAAGATAGTTCAACATATTATGAAAATGAAATACCTTGAATTAAAAAAAATGAGGATGATTTAGTGTCCCTGTATGAAGAAAAATTCACATTATTTGAAAGGTGTTCTCTACATTTTATTCACGATATTAATAGAAAAAGAAATGATTTTTACTCAGGATTAAAGCCATGATATCGAAGGGAATCCTATTTCTGTGAATTCAAAAGTTATAAGAAACATGATTGAGTTTATAAGAGGGTATAAATAGAATTATCTGACCATAATGTGTATTTTGACAATAAAAATATGAAAAGGTTCATATGGAACGTAATGTGTAAGAATCAATCAAAAAAAATATAATAGAAGGGAAATCTAGTTTCTAGTTTGTGGAAATTATAGTAAAAAGATAATGGGGAAAGCTTTAAAAAATATAAGAAGTTCATCTGATGTGTCATTTTTAGACATATGGCTGGAGACTATAAAGGAGAATATATCAGTGTTGGTATTTTTAATTCTAATAATAAAACTATAAAGTCTTTCAAATTCAATGAGATGAACTGTTATAGACATACCTTCCCAAAGAAGAATCTGAATGTTGGGATTCATCTATACTAAAAGTAGAAAGGTGAAATGAAATTATTTGAAACTAATTCAGTAGATGATGGTCAATCCATGGAAGTGGTATCTGGTACATTGTTTGTTTCTCATATTTATCTAATGTCTTGTTTGATATGGGGACTGAAAATTTCTTTATTTCTGAGAAATTTTCTTGTAAATTGGAAATTTTACTTTATGAAATGAAACAAAAAATTATAGTAAAAAAACATTGGAAATATTATTGGAACAAGAAATTATAATAATTTTGAAGTTGGTTTATGTGTATGGAAATTAGATATACACCTTATTGTTTTTCTCCTAGTATAGTTTTATTTTATAATGGTTATGGATTGAGTTTCTGTTTACCATGATATGATTGATTATAGAGATAAACAATTTTTTTTCAGAAAGCGTTTTGGTTTTTATAAAAGAATGAAACCATACCATTGATGACATATTAGAAAGCTGAGAAACTATTAAATGATGGAAATAAAATTTATCTTGAAAATACTTTTGAAATAAAATGAACTATTCAAATTAATGATTTACCAGTGGTAAATGAATACCTAGATGTTTTTTAGGATGAGTTACTCAGTGTTATACCTTATCACGTTGTTGAATTTACAATCAACATAATTACTAATGCTAATAAAATTTCAAAAACCCCCATTTTGAATGGATCATGTTAAATTTAATATGAACTTAATGAAATCACCATCAAGAAAATCCTGAAACATTTATCGTTCTTCCCAATACTTCCCTATTGGGTTATTCTATTTTGTTTGTTAAAAAGAAATATAGTTCCTTGAGGATTTTTATTGATTATAGAGCTTTGAATAAATTTATTATTAAGAATAATTATCCATTTCTTTATATCAAGGACTTGTTAGATCAGCTCTAGGGAGTTTATTATTTTCCCAAGATTGACTTGAGATCTGAGTACCATTAACTAATAGTGAATGAGGATTACATTTATAAAGATATTTCTATAATATATATAAGAATTAAGAGTTTGTTGATATGAACTTGGTTTAAAAAATTCCCCCGATGTATTTATTGATCTTATGAATAGAATATTCTTTAAATATTTTGATATGTTTGTGGTTGTTTTTATTGATGATATTTTGGTTTTTTAAAAATGCTATTTGGATCATTAAAAACATCTAAGGATATTCATACCAACTCTCAATGAAAATAAGATATACAAAAAATTTAGTAAATGTTATTTTTCGATACAACCTATTTCTTTCCTTCAGAAAATTATCAAAAAAGACTACATAGTAGTTCATCCCACAAAAACAACAGTGGTTAACTAATGGAAAAGTCCTAAAAATGTTATTTAGAATCTATTTTTTCTTGAATTATGATAATATTATCAGCGGTCTATTGAAAATATTTCATGGATGTCTAGACCACTAACTAAGTTAACTGAAAAAGGTGTTAAATTTATATGGACAACATATTATAATGATTGTTTTCCGGAATTAAAAAGAAGAGTGGTTAGTGGTCCCATTTTTTCCTTTCCCTTAAGAAATAGTGAATTTTTAATCTATAATGATGCATAATTGAAGGGACATTGTTTCATTCTGATGTTGAATGAATAGGTAATTAATTATTCTTTATGAAAACCGAAACACCGTGAGTTAAATTATCAAACACATGATTTAACATTAGCTTATGTTGTTTTTTATTCATTAACAATTTGGAGAAATCATTTATATGGATTCATGTGTGAAATATATTCTAATCATAGAAGTTTAAAGTATATATATAATTAAAATAAATTGAACATGATTCATATAAGATGGCCAGAACTGATAAAAGATTGTGATTTCACAATCAATTACCATCCAGGAAATGTGAAAAAAGTGGAGTATGCATTGAGTCAAAACATAATATATCATTAACCATGTTCTATATAGAACATGACCATTTTTTAATTATTTGATGAATTTTGGCATGGATGTTTTGGTAGCAGATAATTTCCCTATTTTGTTTTAGGATTTAGATTAATTGGATCTGTTAGACTAAATTAGGCATGATTAGAAGGAAGGATGTGAGTTATAAAAAAAATGTTTAATTTCTTATGAAAGGTAATTTTCCGGAATTTAATGTTGATTATTATTTCATCTTTAGATTTAGAAAAATATTATGTGTGCCTTTTGATTACTATCTGATGAAATAATTGTTATGTTATGCCCATTGTTCTCTATTTTTTTGTTTATCGTAGAAACACTAAGATATAAAGAGACCTACGAGAGTATTATAGGTATGATGGAATGAAATGATAAATATCTAATTTTACCATGAGATGTTTGAATTTTCAACATATTAAAGATGATTTAAAACTACCAAAGGGGATGATTTAATGTTTTCCAGTGCCATATGGGAAATGGAAATATATATCCACAGATGTTTTTTGTGGGACTAAAAAATAATCCTTGAGGTAATAATATGATTTTGGTTATTATTGATCGACTGATTAAGTATATACAATTCATTATTATTAGAGATAATATATCTTTAAATAAAATTTCTCTACTTTTCCTCAAAGATATTACTAGGTTACATGGTGTTCCTCTCTCTATTGTATTTGACTGTGATCCTAGATTCACTTTTAAATTTTGGAAAGGACTTCAGAATTCATTGGGAACCAAATTCAATTACAACCCAACCATTTATCCTCTGTCTGATAGACATTTAGAACATACAATTAGGACCTTGTAATACAAGCTACATTTTTGTTCAGTTGATTAATAGGGATGATACGATCAACGTCATTCTTTAGTTTTGTTTTCTTGTAAAAACAGTTTTCATTATTTATTAAGGATGACACATTTTGAGGAATTATATGGAAAGTGGTGTCAAACTGTAGAATTTTTTGATGAATTTGGATAGTGAATGTTGTTGGTACTATAATTAGTAATGATAGTGGATGCAAAATTATATATGATACATAAACATATGAGGAAAACTCAAAGTTTTAAGAAAATTTATACATATAATATGAGGAAAGACCTTTCTTTTGAGGTAGGAGATCATGTTTTTCTTAAAATACCTCCATGGTAAAGTGTAATACATTTTGGTAAGAATGGAAATTTCTGTTCATAGTTCATTTGAACTTATGAAAACTTGGATAATTTTAGACAAGTTTCCTATCGAGTTGCCTTGCCTTCGAGTTTATCCCATGTCCACAATGTTTTTCATGTTTTGATGTTATGAATTTATTTTTCATGATTCTTCTCATGTTTTGATCCCTAAGGTTATTTTATAAGAAGAAAAACATTCATATATGGAAAATATTATACAAATTCATGAACATGGATATAATGAATTGCGGAACAAGGTAATTCTTCAGGTTAGGGTTTTCTGGAGAAACCACATGGATGGAGAAGGAACATGAGAACCTGAAAATGATATGAGGGAATGGTATCCCCATTTTTAATAAGTGAATAAATTGAGGGGAAATAATTTATATGGGGGGGGGGGGTAATGTAACAATTCTAGTACTAATTAATTTATTTTTTGACAGTAATTTATTTTAAATTTTTATATATAAAATAATTAACATTAATGATTATCCAAAGCTGATGTAGTGCTTATGAAAGAAAAGAAAAAAATGTTTTTACTTAAAATTATATGAACCCATAAATGACCCAAAAATTTGATTAAATCTTTCTGGATGAGTAATTTATGGCCATAATCTTATTTGGTTGGAATTTGGGACCATTTCGATCCACTTGGATCACATTAATCCCCTTGTAATATTTTACTTATAGAAATGTCAATCTGTTCAGACTTTGGTTTTTAATTAGTAAAACATTTTAATATATGATATTCTAGAAGTGGTTTTTGAAAATAAATATTATTTAAAAATATAGAAGATTTATATTAATCATTATAATTGTTTTTAATTTAATTGAAAAATAAAATAAATTATATTTAAAATATTAATATAAATATAATCTATGATAATTATTCTGATCCATGAATTATCTAGATACATATGACATGTATAAGATATAATAAAATATTTTATTCAAATTTTAATCTTTTTTTTGATGTTTTTAATGTCATATTAATGAATGGTGTAAATTTTGAAAAAAATTACATTTAATGAATATAATATTTTAGTATATAATCTAATTAATCATAAAAATATTAAATAAAGCCTAATGGGATAATATTTGATCCAAAATGTAATCCTGATATCATTTTAGGTATTTAAAAATATTTACCCCTATAATAGCCTTATTATATTTTAATATTTTACGTAATTTCTAAATTTCCACTCACGTCAATTATAAATGGGGAAACCATCCATAAATTAATTTCATCAATGTTATCCTTATTTATTGAACATCCTCTTCCAAATTAGCTTCTAATCATCCCTAGCCACATTCTAGTGTTTTTTCTCACAAAAGGCCAATTCCTAGTTCCTTAAATATGATCTGAAGGAGAAAATATTCAGGTGTTAACTTCCTCATTATATTATAAATTATTTTACACTTATTCCTTATACTCACCCCTATAAATGTTTTATGATAAATCCAATATCACACATATAATATATATATTTTTTGTTTTATTGGTATATCCATCAAAAAATATCATATATTCCTCTTTTATTTGTAAAAGGGAAATCGTCATCCATGATATGTTGATTCACCAATTTTTTGGAAAATTATATTTCGTTTCCCTTTAACACATTTCGGGAATGTTTAAATTCACTTATAATAGTTTTAAATTCCATAAATATATAAATTATGTCATTCCCTAAAATACAAAAGTAAGGACATTTTATTCGATAACGTGTATGACATGCAACACCCAACATGTAAGGTAATATATTATCATGATAATTAATAATATATTTACTCTTTAAAAATTATATATATATATATTTTAATGCATGTAACACTATGTTATAATTAATTTAATCTAAGAAAGAAATTCTTTTATAGCTTGAGTTACTCACAAGAGAAACCTTCCTCAACAGCTTGCATTATACACAAGACTGAGTTTCACAAAATAATAATTTATTATTAAAATATTATTATTTCATATAATATTATATTACGTATATGTTATGTTATTATTTATGAATATTATTAACTAAATTCTGAAAATATATTTTTAATATAAATATAAAATGAATTTATGGGTTACAAATTAATGAGAAACTAAATAAGAACCAATTGTATATAAAAAGAAATATTATTATATTTACGATTCCAAAAGACTTTTATCTTTATAAAAATAGTTAATTACAATCAGATAATGATTTTAATTAAATATATATGTTATATATTCAATAAAATATTTTTTATATCAATTCATTATGTTTGGTATGCCTAAGATAATATTAAACCATATTTTACACATAAAAACATATATTTTTATAAAGGCAATTTTACCACCTTTTATTTGAAAAAACATTTTGAATCTGAATTTTGACAGTTAAATTTATTTAATATTTAAATATAAACTTCATATTTTAAATAGAAACATAAAAATTAGGCTCTGCTGAATCTTTGATATTTTTTAGGAACATATCATATTTTAATGAATAGTTCTAAATAGTGAATTTTAGTTCAAAACAGTTTTTTAATAAAATTTATTTATAGGGATAAATTATAATTTTAATTTTTTAAAAAGCATAGTTAATTTTGTTTTCAATTAATAAAATTTATTTCAATTTAACCAATTTCCATTTGAAATTGATTGTAAAAACATTGTAAACTTTAAGACATTTTTACTTTAAGATCTCATATTGTCGTCATGTTTGTGGGATTAATTTTAATTTATATTATTTAACATATATGATGGAAATTTGGAAAAAATTATTCCATATTTAGAATAAGAATAAATTTTAATTTCTAAAATTCCAAATTTGTTTTTTACCAATTTTTTTGTGAAAGTGAATAAAATTAATTACTATTAATAATGTTAAATCCTGCTTAATAATGAACTAAAACATTAACTTAAGGTCCAAAATGACCTATAAAATTGTAAAACACACACATTTAATGGAAATAATTAGGAAATTAACCTTCCCTTAATGAACTTTGTTGGTTTGTTAAGAAACTTTTTAGGAAATAAAATGTGGACACCTGACTTGTTTTGAAAAATTCCAAGTAAGTCCTATTCGTTCCCTAATAAAGTCCACCAACTCCCCCACTTATTTAAACCTCTAAAACATATTAGGATAAGCCAATATAATCCTATATTTCTTCCCAATAATACTACCCTCAATTACTAATCCTCTTTTTTAGAAAGCCTCCCGAAGAAGCCTTTTGGTACAAACCATAAGTAGTTACCTGATTAAGTGGTAACATCTTCACTCATGATTTTTAACTTTATTTCCTTTCTCCAGATCCTATAATCTTCTTATTATATGAAAACATAAAAAAATTATACTATATATAATATAATGTTTTTATGTAAAGGGTTATACCTACACATAAATACACCTCCATCTAATGGGTAACGAACATACTATTTCCGTGTACGGTGAACAACTAGCTTCAGAAATGA
This sequence comes from Viscum album, assembly GCA_963277665.1. Taxonomy (NCBI): domain Eukaryota; kingdom Viridiplantae; phylum Streptophyta; class Magnoliopsida; order Santalales; family Viscaceae; genus Viscum; species Viscum album. Next base: position 424,394,382 of record OY728161.1, on the reverse strand, counting down.
AGATTGTTCAATTCTCCATTACCTCCTATCATGGTGGAAATTATATATATATATATATATATAATATAAAAATAATTATTTAAATTATGTATATTATTATACCATGATACATTTAACAATAAAAACAAACAACAACTAAAAACATACTCGACAATCTAGGCAATTAACACCCGAAATAGTTACAATAATGAATAGTTATTAATAAATGGGTAAAAAGATATTATAAGAAGGTCATATATGATATCGTAAATATTAATATGGTTATGATATAAGTTATTAAAAGTTTTAAAATCCCTTATATAGGAGTTTAAAGGATGTTCACCCAAAATGAAACACAAGGTATGTAATTTGCATCACACATTTTAAATCTATTAGATTAATGTCATATTCACTACATACTTATTTTTTGTGATATAACTACTACCAATTTTTATATATTATATCATGATTTCATTTTATTTCATGATATCAAATGTTTCAATTTATGTTACTCTTTCATGGAACCCCTTTCTCAAAATCTCTTCATGTTGTAAGGGATTCTCATATCACTTTTTACATCCGTGAGATTAATGTCATGTTCACCACTTACATCTTTTATGTGGTGAATATACTACCCATTTTGCTATATTATATCATTAATACTTTTATCTTAATGTTTTATTTAAAATTAATTTAATATTATTCCTTCATGAGGTTGTGATTTAAAATGTCTTGAACTGGTACACTTTGGGATGTTTAAAGATTAATTTCCTCAAGACTAATACTAATGACCTTCTAATGAAATTTAAAATAGTGGAAATTAAATAACCATTATTTAATAAACCCTTTAATTCTCTTCTATTTATTCACGACCATTTTCATATATTAGTACCATTTTTACACCCTTCGGTACTTAATATATTTTATTTTTTAAGAAAACCCGACTTTGTTTCTCTCTTTAGTCGGAGAACTTTTTTTCATCTAAAAGCCATTTTTTATTAAAATGTTTAAAAAAAATATAAAATGATTCGATACAGAAATGTTTAACCTTTTATATTTTAAGAATATATTAAAAGTAATCTTCTTATAACTTTTTGAACAAGTCATATTTTTAACCATTCACTTGGAAAAAGGAATGTTCTTTTTACCTTGTTTTTCTTGTAGGTATTTATCCTATGACATTTTTTTGAAGAATAATTTTCATGTTTAAAGGGATTATTTTTAAAGTAAATGATTTCAAAAGATATTTTCAATGAAAAACACTTTCAAAATATTTTTCAAAAGTAAATGATATATTCCTCAAGAATATTTTTAAAAGATAATCTTTTATTTCATCAATGAAATAAACCCTCTATTTTACTCAACATGGTATTTGTTGAATTGATACCATCAATATTATTCCTTTGGATGGTTTTATGTTGATTTTTTCAAGGATAGTATTCACATTCACTTCGTTGATGTATTTCTTAATCCACTTGAAATATTCAATCTCTTATGATCATTAAACATTGAATTTCCCCTAACTTATCCATTTCATTTATCATGGAAATTAATATTGACTAAACCATATACCATTTTCCATATGATGTCAAATTTTATATTTATTAGATTATTTGGGTAAATATTGATTATTATATATTCCTTAATCCATATTTATATTTGATAAGGAACATTGTTAAATAAATTATTCGACATATGAGGATTTTTTTGGACTTGTACGACATGGGTGGGGGTCAGTTATAAACAACCACTCGATGAATCAATAGTCTCATGAGACAAAATAGTTGTTTACCATCTTTAGATGGGGTTTTATGATACATTTTTTAAACCTTATTTTGAAAGGTATTGATGGTAAAGGTACCATGTACCTGGGAAACATGGAATCCCATAATTTAGCATTTACACCATTTATATTCAATTAAAATTCATCCATGGGGTTTTTGTCAAAATATATATGGATTCATTTTCTATTTTCAGTTTCAGTTGACTGAAAGTTATTTTTTATTAAAACCAATAGAGAGCCACCTTACATTTCACGGGGGACGAAAATAGTGAAGGCCAAGAGAGTCTTTCCGAACCACATTAACACACTCCAAAGGTAAGGAATTAAGGCTGTCAAAGACCACAAGTGGCTCCTCGGGTCGGCCCCAGCGAGCCAGCTCGTCTGCCGTAAAGTTAGACTCCCTCAGGCTATGGTGGGCTATCCTTCCCTAATTAGTCTCCATTTTACACCGACGACAGATATACATTAGATCCCATGAGATGTCTTGATAACCGTGGAGAGATCTGACCAGGACCATCGAGTCTGATTCCACCTCTGTCATGGGAAGCCCCTTCCTCCTGCATATGGTCAAACCTGAAAGAAGGGCCCTAAACTCCGCACCCATAGAGTTAATATTCATTTATATGATTTTTCATTTACATATCTATTGATACATTTTATTTTCAATTATTTATATATCATGTGTTTCAATGTGTTACCTTTCCATATTTTATTTTCCTTATCTAGTTATTTTAATGGAATTTGTTTCCACTTATTACCTTGACACATTTTATACATAATTATATTCATTTTATTGATTACATGGAATGTCTGTTTAGTTATTTTCATTTTCATATTGACAGTTCTCATTGATTCAATATTGCTTCTGTTATATTTTTTACTTACTAAGAATTTGAGCTCACCATTATTATATTTATGTTTCCAGGAATCCTATAAGCTTACAATGAAAGATATTAACGGTTTTACTAGATGGAATAAAGTTACACATAGAGTTATTTATTTAAAAATAAGTTATTTAAAAAATATATTGAAATTAGAGTAATTATTTTTAATACAATTCTCATTTATGTATTTGGAATACAAATAAAACTAAAATGATCGGTCCTTTAGGGTATGATTCATTATAATCAGGCCAATGTCATTGATAGTTGTCACCATATCTGGGCTATAAGGTGTTAAGTCACTACAGTTGGTATAAAAGGAAGTTTATAAGATACCTTGAGAATTTGATTTAGGAAAACATACGATAGAGACCAAAATTATAATATTGAACTTGAATATAATTATAGATGAAAATCATATAATTTTAGTAAAGTATAGATTATGTGGGCTTCTTATAAATACATCCCAATATTGATTCTTCAAGTAGATGTAGTTCTGGTATAGATGTACCTTGGAGTAACAACTCTGATAAGGTGTTTCAGGCCTGACTTGGGGTAACCTGGTACACAACAACGACCTTACTACACATCTAGTTTGACACTCTGGTGTGATATTATTAGTATAATTCACTTTGTATTTACAATCCATTATGAATAATTTTAATAGATAATGAGAATTAATAATCAAGGATAAAATTAAGGAGTATTATATTAAAGATAAGGATTCACGATTTAGAAATACAACAAATGATATTATAGTTATACCATAGAATAAGGAATAACCTATCTTGATGAAGTATTTTTGGGATTAAATAATTAAATTTTATAAGTATTTTACCAGTGGTATTTTGGATATAAGAATTATGAAACTTCTATAGACTATGATTGATTTTAAAAGAATATGTCTTAGAGGAAAATAGTTATTTGGGTAATAATTCCAATACATTTATATAGATATAATTTCAATGGTATTGATAACCTTTAGGGTTAATATAATATGTAATGTCATCTTAATAATATTCAAAGAAGACTATAAGACTTTTTAAAAAAATAGTGGTATTGAAAACCACAGTTAAGAGTCTATTTAATGAATAAATTTTATCAATGTCCATTACATTTATTTTTCAAATTATATTAATATGGATTTAGAAAAGGACAACTTTTCATCCGAGTGACAACCAATAAAATTTAGAAAGTCCATGTGTCTTAAACACATGATCAAAGGACGATAAGGGTTTTTTCAACAACCACTGACCTACGCAATATCCTGGTTACATTTTCATTGTTTTTAGATATACAATTTGATGAATAAAAGTTATATATGATACTATACTATCAATTACGAGTAACAGAGATGAACCAATTAACCATATTGGTTTTGGAAGATAGTTAAGGATAAATAGTTAGTCTTGTTACCCTTATAGAGGCCTTATGATCCATTAAATATTTCTTTTAGTGATTCTGGCATAAAAAATCATTATTGGTAATTCATTCCTCATAGTAAAGGAATGAATTAGAATTTTATCAAAGAAAAAAAAGTTATGATTTTTCATATAAAATTGAAACCTACCAAGTTATTATGGTTCCTTATAATCATGGTTAGTAAAATAACTACCTAACATAAAAAATTGACTTGGAAATATAATTTCATCTTGATACCTTAATTTCTATTGAGCCAATGGTCTACTTAATCATCACATATTTATGGCTCTGAGTCCCTCATATTTCTATTGATAATTCAATTTTTTGTGATTAATGACCTCATTTTAGATTTTACTCCATGTAAATATCTCTATATTCCACTAATGTTCTCTTACTTAGAAACCTTGTTACATGGTAGTCCATGTGACCTTTATACATTCCTTTCTCTCTTTAATAGAATATTACATCTGAACCCTTATCACGATGTGTGAATTCAAACATAGGATGTATCAAAAAATATATAAAAATGATAATGTTTAAATTGAGAAGTGGAAATTTAAATAAGTTGTTTAGAATGTGATTGACAGAAAAACAAAAGTAAGAACCTTCTATTCGATAGCATGTGTGAAACGCAACACCCAGTGTGTAAGGTAATATAATATCAAGATACATTATAATATTTTTACTAGTTAAAATATTTTCTATATATTTTAATACTTGTAATGTCGAGTTAGCATGAATTACACATAAGAGTGACCTTCCTAGATAGCTTTAGTTATACGTAAGAGTGACCTTCCTCGAATGCATTTGTTATATGCAAGGAATGGTTTCAACAAATAACAAAGTATTATTAAAATATTATTATTTAATATAATATGATATAACTTTTCCATTATGTTAGTGGTTTGGAATATTGTTAACTAATTTATGAAAATAGATTGTTTATATAAATATAAAATGAATTCATGTGATACAAATTAATGATAAATAAAAATAAGAACCAATTGGATATAAAAATAAATATTATTATTTTTATGCTTCCAAAGGTGTTTTGTATTAATAAAAATAATTAATTACAATCAGATAATTATTTTAATGAAATATATATTTTACATATTCAATAAATTTTTTATATTCATTCCTTAGGTTTTACAAGCATAAGATAAAAACAAACCATATTTTAAATAGAAAAAACTATATTTTTTATAAAGGTAATTTTACCACCTTTTATTAGAGAACCCATTTTAAATCATATTTTTTAAACATTAATTTATTAAATATGTCAAAATAAGAATCATATTTTAAATAAAAACCTAAAAATTAGGTTAGTTTGAATTTTTGATATCTTTCAGAAACATATCAATTTTTAATGAGTAGTTAAAAATACTAAATTTTAGTTCAAAACTGATTTTTCATGTAATTTATTTATAATTTCAAATGATAATTTTAATAATTTTAAAATTATAATTAGATAATATTGTAATAAATTAATGAAATTAATTTCATTATAATCAATTTCACTTTGAAATTTATTATAAAAACATGACAAACTTTTGGCCATTTTTACTCTAAAACCCTACCTTGTCATCCTATTTACGAGATTAATATTAATTTAATTTTCGCCACTCTTGTGATAGGAATTTGGAAAAAGGATTATATATTTAGAATAATAATAATTTATAATGTCTAATATAACTAAATTTGTTTTATAACAAAATGATTAGTGAAATTAATTAAAATTAATTAAAATTATTTAGGTCAAATCAAGCTTAATAATGAACTAAATATTTATTATATGGGCCCAAATGACCTAGAAACTTGTAAAAAACCAATTTTATGGACATAATTTGTTCATTAAACTTACATTCAGAAGTTTATTTTGTTTCTTATTTCTTGATTTAGGAAATAAAATGTGAACACCTAACTTTTTTCCAAAAATTCCAACTCAGTCCTTTTCCTTCCCTATAAAAGGCCAGCACCTGTCCCACATATTCATACCACTAAAACCTATTTGTATTGGATATTATATGACCAAATTTATTCCCAAAAATCCTCTCCAAGTCTTTTAAGCATCAATTTTGTCGGAAATCCTCCAAAAGAAGTGTTTCGGTACAAACCAAAAGTAGTTACCCAATTATGAGGCAACGTCTTCACAAAAGCATTTTAGTTTCATTTCCTTTCTCAAATTCCTATAATCCTCTTATTAAATGAAAAAATAAATAATAAATTCCTAAATATACTATGATGTTGTTATGTAATTTTTTTTCTATCTACACATATACACACCTCAATCTAATGGGTATGATATATACTGTTTCTATGTATAACGGACTACTACCTTAGGAAATGATGATTGTTCAATTCTCCTTTACCATCTCTCTTGATGGAAATTATGATGGAAATTATTTTTATATATTTTTAAATTATATATATATAATATCATTATAATTATTTAATTTTTATCTATAACATTCCTTTATTCCTTCCATCATTTGTAAATACTATATTTCATTTGAGGAAGTGTGGACTACCACCCTATACGAGAAATATGACTCATTAATTCCATACATGGATCATATTGAGGATGTTTTTAATAAATATATTTAATATATAAAACATAGATTTGATAATGTAATTATATAATACATATTTTTCATTTAGTTTTTATAACACCCCAAACATTTTATGGTATATTGCTATTAAATACATTATATTCATGAGAAAGCCTATATTTCATGAAGAACCATGTCTATTATGAATATAAACATTATAGGAGAAACTTATAAGCTATCCATTAAAAATAAATTTTCTACTTCTATGTTTTGAATTTCAAAAAATGGTCATCTAGAGTTGTGACCAGTAAGTCATTTGGAGTCTGATAGAACCAACTTGATTTTTTGATGAATAATAACATACCTTTATGAATAGTAAAATTAATAGTAATATGACCCTTATAAATAGTAAATAATGATAATATTTTATTTTCTTAATTTAATAAGATAATGTGATCTTAATTAATTTTTCATTGTGATATAGAACTAATTATACCTTTAAAATTGTTATTTTTTGAATTATCTATGATTTTATTTAAAAATTAAATTAAAAATTACTTAGAAAATTATTTTCCAAAAAAGGAGTACATTTTTTAATTCTACACGTCGAAATATGGTTAGGGTGAATTTTTGGGTTTTTTCTAAAATACTTGATTTTTTCATGAATAGTAAAAATACAGATTTCATTTTTCGGTAGTCTAATGACATCATAATGACGTAATAATTAAAATAAAGGGATGGTCGACTTTCCTATAGTATCTTATGTCACAAGGTGTCCCAAGTGTCTTAAACCATGGGAAAATACCTTGGGAAAGTCCATGGTTTTGTGAAAACCACTAACGAGGTGTCCCTTTTAATTAATAAAAAACTCTCTCTTAATTACTATAAATACCCACTCACCCCCTTCATTTTATTTCACTACAAAGTCAATATCCTGGAAGATCTAGTGGAATTACCTCCCTTAGATTCCTCCCATTGTGTCTTTAAGCCCCCAAGTTCCCATATTTCATGATCTAGGAGTTACTCTACATGGTAAGGGAATCCTTCGTTCTCTTCTTTCAGTCGACACTTTATTTATGTTATCTATTTGATTTTCTATTATCATATGATGGGGTTTGATTTTTTTGTGTTCTTATTAATGTCCTTTTTTATTTCAATATTATGTGATACCATTTTGATCTCATCATTTCATTTTATGAAATTTTAAGCGACGTCGTTAGGCTGTCGAATTTCCATAAGGGATCTCTTAACTTTTCTTATTTTCAAGTTCATATATTATCTTTTATCTCCTCACCTCATCTATCCAAATGAACATTAAAACTCCAATATAATATATATACTATATTTATATCATGTGAATGGAAGAACCATAATCAATATTCTTACTCCCCCCTTTTGATAATATAAACGAAATCAACGTCCATGAGGTTCTAATTCACAACCTTTGTGGAAGATGGAGTTTTGTTCTTCCCTTTATCCTTCATTAATGAGCATGAGACTATTTTAATGTTTGAACCAGATAATAAAATAAGTATTTCATCTCATTAGTGTTCTTTAATCCTTACACACTCATAAAATATAATGAAAATACAAAACAAGTTCATTATGAACAAAACGGCCAAGTTAATCCAAATATTTGCAATAAACTTTTAACTAATGAATCATCATCATAGTATATAACCCAAAATAATTATAAGATAATTTATATATTTTTAATGTAATTAATAATATATATTAACAATTACGTATTTTTATCCACGTTTCAAATGAACTTCCATTCATGGAAACAAGTAAACGAACCATGAAAACCATGGAAGAAAATGCTACCAAAACAAGAAAATTGAACCTCTTAAACACATAGAAAGGGCCATGAATGAACCTAATAAGGTTATAATAAATAAATTAAATGTATAATAGGTTTTGGAAATATTAATTAATGAAGCTAAATTTGATTATTCAGGTCATTAAAACAAACGAATAACACACTCGAGAAAAAGGTAAGGGGTTTCTCATCTCACTTTCATTTCTGTGAGATTTCTATTTTTCATGAGTTATTTATTATATTTAGTTTATGTGTACTTCGATTTGTTATATAATAAAATTATTCTATTTATAATCATGGTATTTAATGATTCGTTTGATGGTTATTGAGTTCTGGTCATATGATTTTACTGATTACATTGTGGTAAGGGACTTTGTCTCAACTACCATTTTGTTGTGACTAACTTTGTATTGGGCACCTAATAATCCCTATGTGGTGTACCTACTGACCATTTGAGATAAATTTCCATTTGAAATTATATTTCTATTAAATATCCATAATCTCATAACATTAATATGTTTATTTTCTAAACTGTATACCATTTTACATACGGTGTATATTTGGAAAGTTATTTTAACTATGTAAATATTAATGAATCCATATTCTATACTCTATATGTGTACTAAAAATGAATATTACTCTTTTATTGAATAAATTCCTAAATAATGATTGGATGTAGAGGTGGTTGGGGCCCACGACAACCCCTCGATGCATCGGTAGGTCTCATGAGACAAAACAGTTGGCGACAAACCCTTCGAGTTTGTTTCCAAAAAATAAGACGAGTTTCTACCCACGAAACTAAACCATTTTTATGGTATTATGGTTTCATGTGCTAGATTCTTGACGTCCAACTAATAAGCATTCTCTTTATTCATTATCAGTTATTATTATTATCCATGAGGTTTTCACTATGACAAAACCTATGGATGCAGTTTCATTCTCAGTTTATTAATGGCATTAGTTTTTCATGTATTCACCATACCATATTGGTTATATCAGATTGAATATGATTCAATTATTATTGTATTCATGCTTCCGCTATTTTTAACCCTTATTGAGCATTTGATCTCACTCCTTTCATTGTCTACCTTCAATATGTGATGAAGAGAAGATTTTTTATTGAGTTCCTGTGGTTTCAGTTTTTACTTTTTGTTATGTATTATATTTTGTAACCTTTTCCAATGTAATTTGAGTTACATAAATGTATCTAGTTTCTTCAAGACTACTAAACTAATCGTTCCTTCAAGATTTCCATTCCTTCTAACAATTCCAATATCACAAGTAATGCACTAACTCTGGTATAGAGGGGTCGGGGTGTTACAGTTGGTATCAGAGGAAGTTTTGTAGAAAACATGGAAACTAGAGTAGGAAATGTATAGTAGGGAACAAATCCCTAAGGTAATATGGGAGGATAAATATACAAGAATATCCTGGTATTTTGGTAAGTAATATATTATGTGAATCCTTCTAGTAAATACATCCCTATCTGGATACGAGCAGGTAGAGGTGGCTCTGGCACAAAGGTACCTAGGAGCGAAAGCTCTGACAAGGAGTTTCTGGCTTAATCCAGGGTATCCTGGTACACGACAATGGGCCTTGCTACACTCTTGGTTACGACACTCCTAGGGGATATGCTTAGAATAATTCATATTTTCTTTACAAGCCATTATGAAGGAGTTTGATGTAAATTTTCCTCAGAGAAACCATGTTTATAAGATAGGCTATGCATATAATTTCAATCTATATTGAGTGAGTTTCTAATTAAGATTCATAAACTAATATAGTTTATCCCATTATTGATAAATGGAGTCTAATTGAAGAAGGGGAACCAATACTCATGGTAAAGGTAGAGATCTCCCTACCGAGCAAGTCAACACAGTCAATGTTGGATTAGATCAGATCATGACCATATTGGGACAACTTACTGAAGTTGTAACGAATAACCATTGCACACCTATGTTGGATCGTTTCATGCGGCAGAATCCCCCATCTTTCAGTGGGACTACTAATCCAATGGTTGCTGAGCAATGGATCAAGTCCCTTGAAAAGATATTCATAACGTTAAGATGTAATGAAAATGAAAAGGTAGTACTAGAAGTATATTGTCTCATGGGTGATGCTGATCAATGGTGGTCCCTGATTCAAAATACCATAGAGTAAGAAGAGATAGATAATATGTAATGGAGGACTTTTAAGGAAACTTTCTTTGAAAAATCTTTCCCTCATGAGCAACAAACTGAATTGAAGAGAAAATTCCTTGGATTGAAATAAAGGGAAGAAGACAGTGTTGCGGAGTATGAGGCTACCTTCACAAGGCTAGCCAGGTATGCCATGGATTACGTACGTGATTCGGTGGAAAAGATGTATCATTTCATTGAAGGTATTAAGAAAATTCTTCAAAGGGCACTGGATTCTCAATCATTTTCATCATATGATGGTATTGTATCAAGTGTCATCAAAAGAGAGATGGAATTTTATAGATCAAATTTCTTCAACGGGAACCAAGATAAAAAGCAGTACTCTGATAACAAAGGAAAAGGAGAAGCACCAAATAAGAGAATGGGAATGAATAGTTTCCCATTATGGGAGAACTGTGGGAAGAATCATCTTTGGAAATGTTTTAAAGGCATGGGAGTCTGCTATAACTATGGAGAAAAGGGTCATCGATCTGGTGAATGCAAGGGGAAGAAACAATTCAATGTTATTCAATGCTATAATTGCAGAGAGATGGGAAACTATGCAAATGAGTGTCCTAAGTGCCAAGAAAACATGCCTTAGAAAAATCCAAGAGAGCAAGGGAGAGCCTATGCGATTACAACTATGAAGGTTTAAGTTCTTAGTGATGTGGTGGAAGGTAATTTAATTGTTTTATCAAACTTAACCAACACTTTATTTGATTCTGGATCATCACATTCATTTATATAATCTCAGTTTTCCAATAAAATTAGATATGTACAATTTTATTTAATAAAGGAGTTGTCAGTCAAAATTCCCATGGGATGTATCATTGCAACAAAGTCATGTCGACTAGTCCCCCTCCAAGAAACAAAACATGCTTTAGTTTCTAACCTTATCATCATACCCATGACTGAAAGTGATAAAATTCTTGGTATGGATTGGATGTCAAATTATGACGTGAGGATTTATTTCAAGAAAAAGGGAGTTACAATTTCTAAAAATGGTGTAGAATCACTTATCTTTAGAGTGGAGACTTCATCATCTGATTCTTATCTATACCCACCCCCAGTAGCTCTACTGAATGCAATTCTTGGAAAGGAAGAGAACCCAATATCTATGGGTGAGGAAAGAAATATTCAAATTGAATATGTCATATAGTTAAAGAATACATTGATGTGATTCCAGAGGATTTACCTGGACATCATCCAGGGTGGGAAATTGAGTATTCCATTGATTTAATTCCTAGGGCAAGACCTATATCAAAGACCCCATATAGGATGGCCACTATGGAGTTAGTGGAGCTGAAGAAACAAAAAGAAGAGTTGAGTGAAAAAGGATTTATTCGTCCTAGTGTTTCTCCATGGGGAGCCCCAGTCTTGTTTATAAAGAAGAAAGATGGATCCATGAGGCTATGCATTGATTACAGAGAAATCAATGCTATTATAATATAGAATAAGTATCCTCTACCCCGGATTGATGATTTATTTGATCAACTTCATGGAGCTCAATACTTTTCAAAGATTGACCTTCGATCCAGATATCATAAAATGAGTGTGAGGAAGGAAGATATTCTGAAGATAGCATTTCAAACCAGGTATGGGCATTATGAGTTTACAGTGATGCCTTTTGGACTGACGAATGAACCATCTGTTTTCATGGATCTAATGAAAATAATTTTCAAGGAATATCTTGATAACTTTGTTGTGGTATTCATCGATGATATCATTGTATACTCAAAAATCTATAAAGACGATGATAATAACTTGTGAATTATTCTGATAATTCTTAGAAGCAATAAATTATATGGGAAGTTTAGCAAGTGTGAATTATAGATTCAATAAGTTTCCTTTCTAGGCCACATCATATCTAGGGATGGAATCCTTATTGATCCTACAAAGACAAAGGCAATCCAAGAATGACCCACTCCAACAAACATAACCAAGGTACGTAGTTTTATTGACTTAGCAGGTTACTATCGGTGTTTCGTTCAGAATATTTCCCGACTGGAAAACCTGCTAACCAAGATCACATGAAAAGAGTTATGTTTGTGTGGACAAAAGAGTGTACGGAATGATTTGAAGAATTTAAAGGAAGATTGGTTAATGCTCCAATTTTGACTCTTCCATTTGGAAGTAATGGATTTGTGATATACAAAAATTCATCAAAGAAAGGGATGGGTTGCATCCTTATGCAAAATTAGAAAGTTATTGCTTATGCATCAAGACAGTTGAAGACCCATGAGAAAAATTATCCAACTCATGATATTGAGTTAGCAGCCGAAATCTTTTCTCTGAAAATATGGAGTCATTATCTCTACTGAGAGAAATGCGATATTTATACAGACCACAAGAGTTTAAAATACATTTTCACACAAAAACAACCCAACATGAGGCAAAGGAGATGGCTTGAGTTACTCAAAGATAATGATTGTTCAATACAATACCACCAGGGGAAGGCGAATAAGGTGGCAGATGCATTAAGTAGAAATGATCATGGAATTCTGACTCAAATGAGGATTTAGAGAGATCCTATATTTTTGGATATACTAAAGATAGATATGGGAATTATTAAGGAAGGGGAAATATCTTTTCTATTTCAAATGATTGCTAAACCATCTTTATTGGAGAAAATAAAAAGCTCTCAATCTAATGATGATAATTTGTACAAGAAAATTAATGCTGTCAAGGATGGAAGACTTACTGACTTCATGTATGAAGAAGGAGTTATGAAGTTTGGGAAGAGATTATGCATTCCATCAGTACCTGAGCTAAAAAGGGAACTATTAGACGATTATCATAGCTCATATTTCTCTATACACCATGGTAGAACCAATATGTATAGGGATCTGAAGGAATATTTTTGGTGGGATAATATGAAGCGAGAAATTACTGACTACGTGTTAGGGGGTCTAGTGTGTCAACAATTGAAGCCAGAGAGACAACATACCAAAGGATTGATGAAACCTCTACCTATTACTATATGTAAGTGGGATAACATTACAATGGATTTTGTCACTGGACTACCAAGGGAACCTATAAGGAATGATGAAATATGGGTAATTGTTGATTGTTATACTAAATTACCACATTTACTTCCAATAAGAGAGGATTTACCACTTGAGCACCTGGCAAGACTTTATATTAATGAAGTTGTGAGATTTCATGGTGCACCTCTATCAATTTTCTCTGATCGAGATCCCCGGTTTACATCAAAATTATGGAAAAGTCTCCAGAAGGCTTTGAATACTGAGCTTTATATGAGTACCACATATCACCCCCAAACCGACAGACAATCTGAAAGAACTATTCAAACTCTAGAAGATATGATGAAGTCATGTTATTTTGACTTCCAAGTTTTGTGGGATCAATACTTTCATTTTTTTGAATTTTTATACAATAATATTTTCCATTCTAGTATTCAAATGGCTCCATATGAAGCATTATATAGAAATAGATGTCGAACTCAAAATTTTTGGGATGAAGTTGGTGAGAGGAAACTTATAGGCCCAGAACTTATTAAAGTAACCACGACAAAGGTGAAGAAAATAAAAGCCCATATTAAAGTAGCCCAAAGTAGGTAGAATAGTTATGCTAACAACCAGAGAAAGGACTTGGAATTACAAGTGGGGGATCATGTATTTCAGAAATTATATCCATGGAAGGGTATCTTAAGGTTCGATTAGAAAGGGAAAACTGATCCCCAGGTACATCAGACCATTTGAAATTTTGGGAAGAATCAGAGCTGCAACTTACTGTTTAGCGATGTTGCCAAATCTCTCCAGAGTTTATGATTTGTTTCACGTATCATTGTTAAAGAAGTAAATGCCAGACCCAACACATGTACTCACATATGAAGAAATAGAACTGGAACCTCCTTTTTCATAGTGTGAAAAGCCTATCAGGATTATTGACACAAGGGAGAAGGTATTGACAAATCGAACAACTCATCTAGTAAAGGTCCTTTGGAGAAACCATAATATGGAGGGAGCAACTTGGGAACCAGAGAATTTCATGAATAAGAACAACCCACATATTTTTGGTGGAATTTATACATAAAATTTCAAGGACGAAATTTCCGATGGAGGGAATAATATAACACCCCAAACATTTTATGGAATGTTTCGCTTAAATACATTCTATTCATTAGATAGACTATATTGCATGAAGCACCATGTCTATTGTGAATCAAAACATTATAGGAGAAACATATAATCTATCCATTAAACATAAATTTTCCACTTCTATGTTTTGAATTTCAAAAAACGATCATCTAGAGTTGTGACCAGTAAGTCATTTGGAGTCTGATAGAACCAACTTGATTTTTTTATGAATAGTAATATACCCTTATGAATAGTAAAATGAATAGTAATATGACCCTTATAAATAGTAAATAATGATAATATTTTATTTTCATAAGATAATAATATAATGAGATCTAAATTAAATTTTCAATGTGATATAGAACTAATTATACCTTTAAAATTGTTATGTTTTGAATTATCTATGATTTTATTTAAAAATTAAATTAAAAATACATAGAAAATTATTTTCAAAAAATGGAGTTCATTTCTGAATTCTACATGTCGAAAAATGGTTAGGGTAAAATTTTGGGGTTTTTCTAAAATAATTGAATTTTTCGTGAATAGCAAAAATACAGATTTGAGTTTTCGGTAGTTTAATGACATCATAATGATGTAATAATTAAAATAAAGGGCTGGTAGACTTTTGTATAGTATCTTATGTCATGAGGTGTCCCAAGTGTCTTAAACCATGGGCAAATACCATGTGAAAGCCCATGGTTTTTCAAAAACCACTTACGAGGTGTCCCTTTTAATTAATAAAAAACTCTCTCTTAATTACTATAAATACCCACTCACCCCCTTAGTTTTATCTCATTAAAAACTAAATATCCTCAAAGATATGGTGGAATTACCTCCCTATGAGTCCTCTAAAGGTTTAATTAATCCCCCAAGGTCCCATCCTTCAAGATCTTGGAGTTACTCTACAAGGTAAGGGAATCCTTCATTCTCTTCTTTTAGTCGACACTTTCTTTATGTTATCTATTTGATTTTCTTATTTCATATGCTGGGGTTTGATTATATGTGTTATTATTACTATCCTTTTTTATTTCAATATTATGAGATACCCTTTTGATCTCATCATTTAATTTTATGAAATTTTAAGCGACGCCGTTAGGCTGCCGAATTTCCATAAGGGATCTCTCAACTTTTCTTATTTTCAAGTTCATCTATTTTCTTTTCTCTCCTCACCTCCTCTATAAAAATGACCATGAAAACTACAATATCATCTATATAATGGATTTATATCATGTTAATGGAATAACTATCATCAATATTCTAACTTCCTCCCTTTTATTTATATAAATGCAATCAACGTCCATGAGGTTCCAATTCATAACCTTTGTGGACGACGGAGTTTTGTTCTTCACTTTATCCTTAATTACTGGTCATGAGACCATTTTAATGGTTGAAACAGATAAGAACAAAATTATTTCATCTCATTAATGTTCTGTAATCCTTACACACTCATAAAATATAATGATAATACAAAACAAGTTCATTATGAACAAAACGGCCAAGTTAATCCAAATATTTGCAATAAACTTTTAACTAATGAGTCATCAACATAGTATATAACCCAAAATAATTATAAGATAATTAATATCTCATTAATGTCATTAATAATATATATTAACAATTCTGGATGTTTAAATTCGTATCAAATGAACTTCCATTCATGGAAACAAGTAAACGAACCATGAAAACAAAGGAAGAAAATGCTACCAAAACAAGAAAATTGAACCTCTTAAACCCATAGAAAGGGCCATGAATGAACCTAATAAGGTTATAATAAATCAATTAAATGTATATGAGGTTCTGTAAATATTAATTAATTAATCTAAACTTGATTATTTGGGTCATTAAAACAAATGAAGAACAAACTCAAGTAAAAGGTATGGGGTTTCTCATCTCACTTTCATTTCTATGAGATTTCCATTATTCACCAATTATTTCTTATATTTAGTTTATGTGTACTTAAATTTGATATATAGTAACATTATTATCTTTATAATCATGGTATTAAATGATTATTTTGATGGTTATTGAGTTCTGGTCATATGATTCGACCGATTACATTGTGGTAAGGGACTTTGTCTCAACTACCATTTTGTTGTGACTAACTTTGTATTGTGAACATAATAATCCTTTTGTGGTATACTTATTTCCCATTTGAGATCAATTTACATTTGAAATTATATTTCTATTAAATATCCATAATCTCATAACATGGATATGTTTATTGTCTAAACCGTATACCTTTTTACATACGGTGTATATTTGGAAAGTTATTTTAACTATGGAAATATTGATGAATCCATATTCTATACTCTATATGGATATTGAAAAAGGAATATTACTCTTTTATTGAATCAATTCATAAATAATTCTTGGATGTAGAGGCGGGTTGGGACCACTAAAACCCCTCGATGCATCGGTAGGTCTCATTAGACAAAACAGTTGGCGACAAACCCTTCGAGTTTGTTTCCAAAAAAATCAGACGAGTTTCTACCCACAAAACTAAACTATTTTTACGGTATTATGGTTTCATGTGCCAGATAAATGACATACAATTAATAAGAATTATCATTATTCATTATTAGTTATTTTTATTATCCAGTTGGTTTTTACTATGACAAAACCTATGGATACAGTTTCATTCTCATTATATTAATGACATTAGTTTTTCATTTATTCACCATGACATATTGATTATGTCAGATTGACTATGATTCACTTATTATTGTATTCATTCTTCCACTATTTGTAACCCTTACTGAGCGTTTCAGCTCACCCATTTCATTTTAAACCTTCAATAGGTGATGAATAGAAGATATTTTATTGAGTTCCTGTGGTTGTAGTTTTTAGTTTTAGTTTTGTATTGTATTTTGTAACTTTTTTCAATGTAATTTGAGTTACATCAATGTATCTGGTTTCTTCAAGACTACTAAACTGATCATTCCTTCAAAATTTTCATTCCTTCTAATAATAAAAATATCACAAGTAATGCACTAACTCTGGTATAGAGGGGTCAGTGTGTTATAGTTTTAATTATTTTTATAAAACAAATAAATGAATGCAGCGTTAATGAGTATGTACAACATACCATCTCCATGAACGATGCCGTTAATTTCTAATCTCAAATTGTTATCAAAAAAATACATATATACTAGATATATATGATATAAAAATCTTGGTTTATATTCATTATATTATGAAACCACTATATATTTAATAAGAATAACAAACAATAAGTTAAAACTTACTCAACAAACTAGGAGATTAACACATGAAATTGTTAAAATAATGAATAATTATTATCAAATGGATAATAAGATATTATAAGAGAATCATATATGATATAATAATTATTAATATGTGTATTTTATAAGTTATTTTTTTAATACCGATTATAATTGAGGTTAAAGGATTCCCACCTAAAATTAAACACAATGTATGAGATTTTCATCTCACTTTTTAAATTTGTGAGATCAATGTCATGTTCAATACTTACTTCTTTTTTGTGCTGTAATTACAAATAATTTTGATATATTATATCATTTTTACCATTATTTCATGATATTAAATGTTTTAATTGAATTTACTCTTTCATGGAAGCCTTGAATCAAAATCTAATCATATAGTAAAGGATTATTGTCTATCTTTTTTACATTCGTGAGTTTAATGTATTTTTCACCACTATCATCTTTTTTTGTGGTGTATATACTACCCCTATTATTGAATTATAACATTAATCCTTTTATATTCATTGTATCCTAAAATTAATTTAATATTATTCTTTTATGAGGTTATGATTTAAAATGTTTTGAAGTGGTATGGGATGCTTTGGGATGTTTCAATTTTTTTCCTCAAGACAAATTCTGATGATCTTTCAATAAAATTTCAATCAAAGGAAGTTACTTAACCATTTTTAATTAATCCATTTAATTCTCCTATGGTTATTCATGAAAATTTTTATTTATTAGTACCATTTTTACACTCCTTGGTACTCAATATGTTTTAAACACATTTTTAAGAAAACACGGCTTTTTTTTCCTTTTTAGTCGGAGAACATATTTTCATCTAAAAGGTACGTTTTATTAAAATGTTTTCAAAAAAGTTTCAAAAATGATTTTTTAATTTTTTTACACTTTTTTTATTTTAACAATGATTTCAAAGGAATATTCTTCTCTCTAACAAAAAGAAACATCATTTTAACATTTAGGCGCATAAAAAGAATGTTCTTTTTACATTGTATGACTTGTGCAGATTTATACCCCATCATTTCATTGAAGCCTCTTTTTCATGTTTAAAAGGTTTATTTTTAATTAAAATATTTTGAAAAAGGATTTTTCAATGAATAATAATTTAAATATGTTTTTTAAATGAAGAAGTTATTTTACGCAAGAATATTTTTAAAAGTTAATATTCTATTTCATCAAAGACAACAACCCTCTATTTTACTCCACTTGGGATTGGTTTATTGATACCATACTTATTATTCCTTTGGATGGTTTATTATTGATTTTTCTAAGGATAGTTTTCCCATTCACTAACTTGATTTTTTTTGTTTTCCCTCATGAAATATTCAATCTCTTAGGATCATTAAATATTGAATTTACCTTATATTACCCATTTCATTTATCATGGATATTAATATTGCCTAAATTGTTTACCATTATAAATATATTGTCTAATTTGATAGTTATTTTATTATTTGAGAAAATATTTATAATTATGTTTTCTTTAATCCATATTGATATTTGAAAAGGTATATTCTAAATCGATTATTTGATAGATGATTAATGTTTTGGACTAGTACAATATAGGTGGGGACAAAATATAGATAACCCCATGATGTATTGATATTTTCACGAGACAAAATAGTTTTCTATACTATTCAGATAGGTTTTAACCGTAAATTTTAAAAACCATATTGTGAAATGGATTGATGGTAATAACACTATGTACCTTTGAAACATGTCTTCCAATAATTTATCATTTCCATCAATTATATTCAGTTATTATTCATCCCTGATATTTTTCATCGAAATTTACATGAATGAATTTTAATTTTTGGGTTTTAGTTATTATTCATCCATGATATTTTGAGTCGATATATCTATAGATACATTTCATTTTCAGTTATTTAGATGCCATGTGTTTCAGTTTCTTACCTTTCCATATTTTATTTTCCTTTTCTAGTTATTTGAATGGAATATCTTTCCATTTATTACCTTTCCATATTTCTTACATACTTCCATTCAATTTATTGATTACATGGTATGTGTTTTCATTTATTTACCATTTTATTTTGACTATTCTCATTGATTCATTATTTATTACAATATATTTTTCCTTTAATGAGCATTTGAGGTCACCATTATTATGTTTCTTTCCCCAAGAATTATAGAAGATTAATACGAATGGTATGAATGGGTTTAATAGATGTAATAAAGTAACCATCATATTTATTTCATAAGAAATAAGTTATTTAAAAATTATTAGGTTGTAATTATTGTATTTATTTTTAATATAATACTGATTTATGTATCTGGTTTACCAATACTATTAAACTAATAAGTCCTTTGGGAATTTATTCATTATAATCATTACAATGTTATTGATAGAATACACCGACTTTGGGATATCTGGGGTCAGGTTGCTAGATATTACATTTGGTCTCACATTCTAGAATTAATATATGGAAATAATATTAAACAAAATGTAACTAGATTATGAAGGTTGGAAAACCCTCCATAATAAATAAAACTTTTACCATTAACATTTAATCCAATGAATAACCCTCATAGTAGAAAAAAATGATATTTAGGACCAATTAAACTTCTATAGGTCCACCTATACCATTTCATTACACAACAAGAGTATTATTTCTATTTCAAAAGAAAATATTTAATGAACCAAACATGAAACTATGAAACGATTGAACCTGAATCTATGGAAATAAGAAATTATTAGTAACAAAAGTGTTTAATGAGGAGATAAAGAGATCATATAAGGTATTATAAATATTAATATAGTTTTGTGATAAATTAATAAAACTATATAAACCAATATATAAGAAGTATGAACATGTTTGAAGGAAGTCAATCTTGTGGTAAGGGGATTTATTTTAAATTATCCTCAAACTATATATTTGTAAAATTAAAAAGGAATAATATTTTTACTTATACGTTATTAGCGAATTTTCCTCATTTAATGACACATTATTTTTTTGAATCCTCCTTGACACGATTAAATAGTTATTTTTAAAGAATTTTTTTTCCTATGTATGTGTGTAGTATCTTTTAAAAGAGGTTTATTTTCCTCTAGAAATATTTTTATGATGAACATATACAAGTTTTATTATTATTTTATTATTATTGGGAATTCTTATGATGATGGATGGTTCCGTTAAAAACCAAATATGGGTGGGTCCATGATATCCCTCCAATGTAATGGGATATGTTGGAAGTTGACCGTAATGGTTATTTCAAGTGTTGATATGATAGTTACATCATAAAGTATCCATAAGGGTTACATTGTAAGGTAGAAATGGTGTTTAAAAAACATATGGTAGCTACAATAGTTACAATCATAAGTAAGTGTTGTAATAAATGATTCCCAAAGTATCCTAAATTGTTATTTTATGGTTTCTATGTTGTATGGAAACCTCATATTTTAAAATTTTTTGTATATGTTACTTTTAAGGGTGTAAAGTATATCATTATAAAAATAACTTCATGTGTTTATAATTTTTCATGGAGTAATTTTTCTTTCCTTATTTTTATGTCCCTCACTGTGATTTTTGTGATCATACCATGATTAAATTATTTTCATAGGGTTTAAGGTTTGGTAAGAGAAAATAAGAAGCCACGATGAATGTCATGAATATTTTTCATGAAAATAAATAATGTTTTATTTTAAATACTTTCATTGGAATAAAATGGATATTGGGTGTAAGATTCCACTTGTAATGTATATGTTCATTATGTAAGAGTTTTTCCTAATTTTCAAAACTCTAAACCTAATAATATCTTCAAATGTAAGAGAATCAATTCTTGACATAAAAAATCATGATTATATAATGTTTAAGGCCGAGTTCTTATACATTTTCTAGTGTTTTTATGGTTTTATGCATATTTTAGTGTTTGAAAAGATAAACAATGCATTTTCAATCTTCCCAGGGAAATAAAAAATAAAATTAACACACGATCAGTTCCTACATATCAAAATTAATTCGAATGTTAGTTCCCTATAACTTAATGTTATATAGAAGTTGTTTTCTTGGATTTGACCCCATGACACAAATTTTTATACAATATAAATTTTTTAAAATCTACCTGTTAATTTAGTCTAAGCACACCACATGTCGAATTGAGGTGACGTCTACTTGTACACATCAAAAATAAATAAAATATAGTTACCCTATGATTTCAAATAAATTCATGTTAATTTTATATATATTTGACCATTAATTTTATGTTTTAATGTTTTAATACAATATAAATGAAAAGGGATGTGAGGAGAGGGTTAGATAGAGGTTGGGATGAACATAAGATGTTTTTATATAAGGAGAATTGAGGAAGGGAGTGTCCCTTTTATAACCAAAATGACATGTCATTTTTGTAAATATCAAAATGTTTTATATAATGGGAGTCCATTAAGGAAACTGGATGAAAAATAGATAAATAATTTAGAGGAGAATATATAAGACCAATACAAACCTCCAACACTCAATTAGAAAAAAATTGACATGTTTGTCCCTTTATCTCTTAGGTAACCCATTTTTACCATTTTGTTTTTCATGACAGTAACTTGTTTTTACGAAGGTAATTTATTATTTATGACCAATAATTAAATTTTCCTTATATATTTTCTACTCTCGATTTATAAATTTTTAATTCATTTCATTTGATTAAATTTATAAAAGTGAATAAATGTAATATTAAAATAAAAATGTATAATGTATTAAAAAAATGTTCTATAAAATATTACTTATGTTCTAAAATAACAAATATGAGTTTATAAATTTAAAAATAAAATTTTAAAAATTATAAAGTCACATAAAAATATATATTTGGTCTTAGAAAAATTATTCATGAATATTAAATTCATAATTATATAATAATAATTTCATAAAATTCATTTTATTTTTTAAAAAGTTATTTTATACCCATCACATAAAAATAATTTTCTTAAAAAACATGAAAATTTAATCTTATGAAAATATTAGTATGATGAATCTGAAAATAATTTCCACTTTCTCAAACAATAATTCTAAATTTTGGAAATTTAAAATTTAAATAAAAATGTGAGATATAATAAAAAACTAATTTTATAGAATAAAATGTTTCTTGAATATTAAACATTCTTATTCATATTTCATATTGTTTACTAATTAAGTTAGTATTAACCAATTTTTCTTATTAAATATATTCTATAATAATTACTCTCATGTTTCTTGTATCATAATTTCATATATCATTGAAAAGAAATATTTTGAAAAATAAATTTGTGTCCAAAAAAGTATCAAATTAGTCATTTTAGCTTTATAATTGAATTTAATTTCTATTAAAAGAATCATATATTTTATTTATTTCAACATTTTAGAATGTGATTATATCTATTCATTTCAGATAATTCCATTAGTAGGTTTTAATGGGCTAAACATATCACAATTTTTTAGTTCGGTGTTGCATGTAGTGTAATCTATCAAACACATTTAATTCTTTAAAGGTATTCACATATTAAAATTGGGAGGTTTAGCATTATATCAAAATGTATGTAGTTTAGTTTATTTTAATAAAATATTATATTCCTTCATATGAAATAAGCATTTTTGGAAAACTATTTTATTTTTTTTATTTTATATATCATTATAAGATCACTAAAAGAGGGATATGGTGAATTAGTGATCACTTTAATTTAGAAATAATTCTTATAACAAAAAATCCATTTTTTTTTGGAGTTCATGATATACTCAAATATATCTGAAAACCAGACCTCATTTGTAGTAACTATAAATAGAGTGATCAACACACAATATTTACATGTTTCAATCAATATAATTAAATCTTTTCCATGTAGGATATACTTCTAACATGGATTCTATAATAAATACTTCCTAATTATTACAAATGAATATATATAATTTGGTTCTAAAAACCATTAATGATTCCTCTAGTTGACCCTAGTTATACCCCCTTATGAAAAACACTTATTCCCCAATTCATTATACAGCCCAACCATTATTATTTTATCTTATTCCTTCATGAATAGTTGTGCCCATATCCATTGTCCTATTTAGAAACTGTTTACACCCCCATTTATAAGATCTTACTGAGTAATTTTGGATAAGGTGTAGAGAAACCTTCTTTTTTTAGATATCCTCCCTCTATAATCATGTTATATCACCTTTTTCTATATAAAACTTCTTTAATATATTCAATAGATATTTATTAATTATTCTGGGATCGAAACTTTTTATAGATATTGAAGTATGTATAAAAACTCAAATATAAAAACTTCTAAACATTGTCTATAATTTTTGGTCAAAAAATATCATCTAGTAATACTCCTTTTGGAATTATTTATCTCATACCATTGGTTCATTATACTTGTATTTAGTACCCCTTATGTTCAGTGTAGCTCTACCTAATACACATTAGTCTATTGATCCTCTGTCCAATATTCTTTTGTTGGATTCAACTTAAACCTATTCTCATTCTTCTTTTGGTACTCTATCAGTCTGATACTTCTCTATTTTGGGATATTCATTCCAATTATCATATTCACTAAATATGTATAATCTTGGTTGGTAACTCATGATGTGCTCTCTCAAAAATAGAAAAATGTTTACTCTACCAAAAAAGTAACAACAAAACATCACAATAACTCTACTTCCCTTTATATACTCATACTTATTCTACAAATACAGGAAGAAGTGGAGGCTTTAAATTTGAATTTATTTCTCAACTAAATTTTCTTATGATATACTTCAATTCCTCCAATCATGTCAGATTTAACATTATTGATATTAAGTTCCACAAATATTAGCATAAAAACATCTTCAATATTCCTAAAATATCAGATACTTTTACCAGAATTGAAAGTAAAACTCAACGCCACCAAAATTTGTGAATTTACAATGTATTTGAAAATATACTTAGGAATTCATCTGATATAAAAACGTCTCTATATGATAATATCTATACAATAGCCTTCAATTTCTCTATTTTTCATATACCACATTTCTTTTTCTGTTGAATTTTAAAAACTTTGTAGGTTTCTCCATCAGTTGATTTTCAGAAGAACTCCTCTAACTGATAAATATCAATCTGATGATGCTTCTTTCATATCCCCTCCATCAGATTGCCTTTTTCGGCTGAAATTAGGTTCAATTATTACAAACACAGTGTGTACTACATTTTATGACATCACATTTATCCCTCTTGTGCTATGTATAGGTTTCCTCAATCTGATAAACTGACAAAAGTCTATCCGATGGATTTTGTAATATCCCGAACTTCATAGAGGAATGACTATATTTATATTATGAATTAAATATTTTGTTTTGGGTTAATTATGTTTTTAACAGGGGTATGAAGGACCTCAGGGGTGTCCCAATGATTCAGAACAAGGAATAGAGGAAAACTGGTCCAATCTGTGCAGGGAACGCAGTTATGGAAACTGTACGGAATACCCATAAAATCATGAAGCTATAGACAGAGGAATTTCTCATGGGATTTAAAATTTTGTGGAGAGTCCTAGGTAACTCTATGACCCAAATTCATTGGACAATGGCTTTCACAAGGTTTAATCATGGTTTTTAAAACTGTGAAAGTAAACCATGTGGCCTTGTAAAGTTTTGGAAAATTTAATAAAAATTCCATTATAATATTTTAATCCCTCACTCTATTTTCACTTATATTCACCCTTTAAACCATAGTGATGAAAAAGAGCTCCCAAGATCTTCCAAGGGTGATTCCACTTCATCTATAGGTCATTTTTATTGTTTTCGATTGCAGATCGACACTTCAGGTAATTCTAATCCCCTCCTCTTGTTCACTTTTTGGTTTAGAGTTGTCATCCCTCCTTTCTCTCCATTCGATTCTCACAAACCCTTCTTTCTTGGTGAGATATAGGTTGAGGATTCAAAGGGTGGTTGAATCATGACCCATGTCTTGGATTAATAGGGCATACACTAATAGATTTATGGTAGGTAGTGTACATGTTATATCATATATTTTCATTATAGTTTTGTGGATGTCTGTCGCTGTTCATTATCACTTATTTTATTGATCATGATCTCATTAATACATTTTAGAATAAAGAAAAATATAATTGATTAATAGGAACTCTCATGGTCCCCATGGGATGTCTCAAGTACGTTTTGATCCATTTAAGGCCACCCATGGGGTGCACCGATATTTTTCTGGACTAGAAGTTAGATAAGTTAGTGATAGGCCATTGTGTGATAATGTAAAAACCTGGTTAAGTATGTGGATATTTTTAATGAGAATAAAAATGGACTATTGGCCACATTATTGATTTGGTAATTGATTAAGAGGATTTATTAATATGTTAAATGGTTTTATATAAGATAATTACTGAATACACTTAGCAAGTTAGGCTTAAGAATGAGAATCAGAAAAATGGGCTATGTAATGTAAATAGAAATTGTGTTAATGTGTTATAAAAAAATATTAATTCCCTTGTTGATTATTATGTATTATTATTTTCATATGTTTTAGTTGTTCTTGGTTGTGATATGGTTATGTGTTGTGAAAGGATGAATAAGTATGTGCACATGGCTTGGTGGTGGGATAAAGGACTGAGGCTTCTCCCATGGGTCGGATTGTACTGATACTCTACCCCCACCAAGGGATGCATAGGTTTGGGATTCAGACTAATCCTCAATTTCCCAAATGGTTTAATTCTATGGAATAACTCGGACTAAGGATCCATGGAAAGTGTGGTTTTTATATTGTTATGCTCATCCCTAGTGAGATATGGACTTGACTTATTACCTTATGTAGTATGATAAATTCCATGAACCCAATGTGAATGATATAAATAAATAACCTATGTATTGTGTATTGATTATGAACTACTAATGAAGATTAATCACATAATTATTTTGGCACCATGGTTAATAATATATAAGTAAGGATTTCTAACTAGTGGCCCATGAATTTCCTTATTTACTTGTCATTCATTTATACATTCATTGAAAATATTCTAAATTGGATATTTTATTTAAAACATTGGTGTTGGACAATAGGGTTTTAATCACACACTACTCGGGTCTCTGTCAAGTACTTGAGCAGATTTCATGGTTGCACTTAAGAAAAATTCAAGGGTGTCATGCTTGAGAAGTGAGTCAGATTTGGGGGATATGTTTGGAGGAGGTTCCGAACTTTGAGTTAGGACTGTTTTGGTGATTCCACTGTTTGTTTGTATTTTGGGTTTTTTTCACTTTTACCTATAGCATAACGTGAAATATTTACCATTGTATGTGGGTTTCTTCTAGTTTGGGAGATGGTTTTACTGATGTTTATGGACTATCTTATGGTGATTCCACTATTTTATAAGTTTACTACTATGGATTACTCTAACAAAGAGGTTATAGTATCCCTATATTCCTTTTAGACCCTCAATAATAGTCTAAAACCTCTGGAAAATGGGGAAGTGTGTTTGAGGTCATGTGGAGACCAGGCTCAGAGCACTAGTTAGTGGCACCCGGGTCAGGGGCATTACAAAATTGTATCATATCCACTATTTTATATGTCTTACTAATTGGAATAGTATATAAGAGGTTATGAAGGTGTTGGTACATGGTAATTAGCTCCTTTCTGAGAGTATCTACCCTATGTAGAAGGAAAAATCTAAGTCACCCAGGGTGGGATTTGTTTTTCATTTTTTGTGTTCTCACATTTGATGATATTTCAACATCGAGTGATGTGCTTGTTTTGTGATGTGATAGTCATATTATATTTTACTGATGACCAGAATGGCATGTGGTTTTTAATTCATCATCATTCTAGGCACCTATTTATATAAGTTAAATTCTTCATAGTGGGAATACACACATGATGCGTGTGTGGTACATAGAGAGTATGATGCATTTGATTTCTTGAAAATTTTGAAACTTTTGTCTAATGATATGATGAAACTGGGTAAATAATAATTAAATAATTATTCTCTATGAAGGTTTGTAAGTGAATTAATATTTTATTGAAGTAAGTTTTAAAATGAGAATAGTTTGAAAAGATATAGAATGTATGGCCTGCAGATTCATGAGTTTGTTTCTCATGTTAACTATAGTCCATGGTAGATATGGTTGAGGGTAGTTTTTCGGGAATGATAAGGTCCATTTGGGTGGTGAAAGTGAAATAATTTTTTTATGGATAGTGATGAGATATACCTTGTATTTTTTGAATGTTTTATGGTATGTGTTCTAAAGATCGTGTATGGAATTATAGTGAAATGCAACCATGAGGACATGTGCTAGTTGGGCGATAGGAATATGTTGTCGTGATTTCTTCCCAAGTAGTGGAGTAATGGGACCCAATGGTTTAATATAATGTCACTCATTTTACATAGATGATGGAATAAGACTCAGGGAAGTTTCACTATGTATGTTTGAGTAGACCAGACCCTCTGACCATTACCAGAGAGGGTGGTCCTGAGGAATTAGAGTTCTCGATAGAGTCTATCCAGACAATGCATGATCGTCTAGAGAATCATTCTAAGATTCGAGTTATGTTAGAGGAATAAATGATGAGGGGTTACGAAACACGTTGGTGGGATATTCTAGGTCAAAATGAATAGGTAGAGGGAATGTTTTGGAAAAGTTTCTAGGAAAAGTTTTTGGAACATTACTATATGGAAATATTGAGGTAGGGTAATGATGTAGAGTTTATTAGTCTATCTCAGGGGGTGATTTCAGTGATGGAGTATGCATTCCTATTCATGGACTTGCAGTTTTTTGTTCCCACTATAGTGGGAGATGTGGTAGCTATGGAAAGTTGAATTTTAGATGGAATTTGGAATGAGATTAAGTCACAGGTAAATGTCTTTTGGTTGAACAGTTTTGTATAGGTGATGGATCAAGAACTTATCTCAAACAAAAACCTCAAGGAGTTATCTGGAAGAAGAAATTCAGTTCCATAGGGTGAACAAGTGGCACAACTTTCTATAGTAGGAAGCATCATTTTGATAGTTTACACTAGGGTAGTGTTGGTAAGTATAACCTAAAAAATGAATCATAACCTCATGTTAGTGATGGAGGTTGCTTATATCCATGTGGTCAGCTAGTAAAATTGTGAATTCGGGGATGTTAACCACCAGTTGAGTGTAGGGCATGCAGTAAATTGGGCCATGTGTAGAGGTTTTGCAGGAAACCATGATAGTTAGAAAATGATAGAGGATAGAGACCAGTGTATATTACATGAAGGGGGTCGGTTACCCTTAATTATCCGGGAAGTAGGAGATCCATGGTCCATAATGATAGGGTTGGTGGATGTGGTACTCTAGGGAAAGATCATCCACCCTAGTAGGGAATTGCATGGATGGGTTCTCAGGTAGGAATCTAGGGCTTAGTGACAAGAAAACTTCATGCAGTTTAGTATACACCTAGAGGTGCTGAGGATATGACATCTATTATTCAAGGTATAATTCTTATAGATTCCATGCTCACTAATGATCTATTTGATACAGATTCCACAAACTCTTATATCTCTACACAGTTCAAAGTTGTGTTGGGCCTAGCCGTGGATATTGATTGTGGGGTTATATCTCTTAACACTCCATTATTGGTGAGAGATGAGGATTTTAAGTAGTGTAAAGTTTTTCTTTAGAGGTTGATGGATATAGTTTCCTTTTGGAATCTCTTTTTCCTTGATATGAACTATTTTGACATGATTCTAGGAATGTATTAGTTGGTTTTGTATGAATACCTTAATGATTGTTACCAATGATGGGTAATGTTCACATCTATTGACAAAGATACTTATGTATTTTGTGGTGAGTGGGATGTTCAGGAAAGTTGTGCATGGCCAATTTCTCAATAATTGGGAGAAATCACAGCCAATGTAGCATGGATTATTCTTGATTATGGAAGGGTGGAACAACATGTCTTTCCTCCCATAGTGGATCAGTTTCATGGTGTGTTTCTAGAGGATTTATTAGGACTTACTCTTGAGAGGGATATTGAGTTTATGATCATGTTATTTCTAGGGGAAGGACCGGTTTCCATCCCACTATATCATATGGAACCAACAGAACACTAGGAACTGAAGGTTCTGCTAGAAGAGTTTGAGAAAAATGGATTCATCCATCCCAGTACATCACAATGGGAATCAATAGTGTTATTTTATATGAAGGCCAATGGTTTTTTAATTTTATGTGTCGATTACATGATGTAAAATCAGATTATGTTTTGGAACTGATACCAACATAATAGAATTAATGACTTATTTGACCAACCAAGGGGTGCCTCAGTGTTATCTATTATAGATTTGATATCAGGATACCACCAGTTGAGTGTGATACATTCTAACATGCCACAAATAGATTTTTAGAGTAGGTACGAGTTTTATTAGTTTGTGGTTATGATGTTCAGGTTGACCAATGCACCAGCTATGTTTTAGGAATTAGTGAATATGATATTTCACCCATGTCTAAATCAGTTTTTAGTTGACATTTTTGATGAAATCTTGGTGTACCCAATAACTCTTGATGATCGTTTAAACATCTTGACATCTTCCAGAGTACACTAAGAGAGCATAGGATTTATTCCAACCTATCAAAATGTTAGTTCTGTATTGATATTGTAAATTTATTGGGACTGATAATTTCTATGTTCAGTGTGTTGGTGGGTCATGAGAAAGTGAAGGATATTGTTTGATAGGAGTGACCCAAGAATATTTATGATGTTCAGAGTTTTCTAGGACTGGCCAGTCATCATTGACGGTTCATTAGGAATTTCACTTATTTGGTAGTGCTAGTCTTTGGCTTAACCATGAAGGGTTTAATATTTTAGTGGTTAGACCCATGTGGGACTACTTTTCATGTTTTTATGAAGCACTTTACTTATACACCAATTTTGATTTTTCACGAACCAGTTAAGAGGTATACATTGTTCTGTGATGTGCACAGTATTGGACTCAGAGCTGTTGTGAAGTAGAATAATCTGTTTATTGCTTATGGGTCATGTATATTGAGGTCCCATGAAATAAATTACCCAACCAATGATCATGAGATATATTTTTTTGGTTTATTACTTAAAGTGTTGGAGGTATTACCTATTGGTAGAATGGATCACGGTGTTTATCAATCATTAAATTCTTATGTATATAATCTCTTAGATGGATTTGAATCTTCGGCAGAGAATGTGGGTCAAGGACCTGAAATCCTTTGATTTTGAGTCAGTTTATAAAATATGGAAAGTGAATAGTGCTGCAGATTCTTCGAGTTGGAATACTTAGAACTATGTGGTTCAGGAATTCAACTTCGAGTGAAGAATGATGACCTTGTTTAATGATATTCAACTATAAGTACAAGCTGAAGATGGGAAAATGACCATTGATTTGATTGTAGTTAAATATGTGCTTTTGTGCTAGTCCAAGGAGATTAAATATGTGGATCCGGAGTGCTTGGAAATGAGGGAATGTCTTAAAGGTGGGGTGTCACTTTCTAGTTTTTTTTGGTATTAATGGTATTGTTCATGTTTAGGGACTTATTGTGGTATATATAGGTGTATGAGGAGAGTTTATGTGTGGGTTCCATGCTTCAAATTTGTATGTACATCCTAGTTTGATAGAGATGTATTGTGATCATCATTGGTATTATTGGTAGCTTGGATTGAATAAATAGGATAGGGGGTTTTTAGCATGATTCCTTACATGTCTATAGGGGACGGCTAAGAATCAAAACCCTCGTGGGATATTACAATCATTGCCTATTCTAGAGTGGAATTGGAATGACGTAATGATAGTATGGGTCTTCTATGGTTACATCATAAGAATGATGCAATCTAAGTGATTGTGGATAGGTTGACTAAAGTAGCACATTTCTTTCATATCTTGGAAACATACATAGTTGATGAGTTGGGAGAGATGTATGTTTGAGAGATAGTGAAGTATCATTGTGTTCTAAGAACAATAGTTTCGAACCATGATACACATTTCACATCTCGATTCTGTAAGGTATTACAGAACTAACTAGGTACTCAAGTGTTTTTGAGTAGGGCATATTTCCCACAGATGGACGAGCATTATGATCATACAATATTGGTATCAGATGAAATATTGAGATCATTTGTTCTATATTTTGGTGGTTTATGGGAAAAATACATGTCACTTGTTTAGTTATCTTATAAAAATAGTTTTCAAGATACGATTCAAATGGTATCTTTTGAGGAACTCTGTAAGAGAATATTTAGATATATGTTATGTCAGTTAGAATCTAGGAAGTTTGATCTGTTAGGACTAAATCTCATGAAAGAGACATCAGAGAAGGTTTTATTAATTCAAAAGCATACGTCAATAGATCAAAGTAGGAAGAAGTAATATTCAGATCGACATAATAGACCACATGAGTTTATGGTTGGAGATAGTGTGTTTTATTGGGATTCTCCACGGTTGGGCCACCGTCAAATTTGGATGAATGGAAAGTTGACACCCATGTATGTGGGGCCATTTGATATTGTGGAGAAGATCAAACCTGTGGATTTTTGATTGGATACTCCACAATAGTATAGTGGGATGCATGATATCTTTCATGTTTTGAAACTCCAACAATATCACATTGATCCATCCCATTCCATTGATGTTGAAAATTCCAATCTTGAGGTTGTTGTGTCCTTTGAGGAGCATCCAGTTTGTATTGTCGTCCATAGTGAGAATGTTTTGTAGGGAAAGACTATGCCCTTAGTTAAAATTTTATGGAAACATGGGAAGGTACATGGGGAAACTTTGGAGAGAGATTCATATATTCAGGCTCACTAGCCCAATCTGTTTTCTTTAAAAACTCAATGATGCTCATGAAAATCTGATGAAGGACGAGCCATCGAAAGGTGTGGAGGTTATTAAATATTAGACTTCATGGAGTTATTTCCCACTTTATATTTTGGTTTTAATCTCTTTTTTTGGGTTAATGATTTTTTTCTTGGGGTTTGAGGGACCTCGAGGGTGTCCTAGGAGTTCAGAATATGAAAGAGAGGAAAATTAGCCCACTCTATACATGGAACATAATTGGAGAATAGTTATGAAAACCATGTGGAATTCCAATGAAACTGTATAGCCTTGGACATAGGATTTGTGAACGGTTAGTGAAACTGTACCATGTTTCCTAGGTAACCATGAAACTCAACATCATTGAATAGTGGTTAGCTCACATGTTGTCAAATTGTGTGGATAAACCATGTGACCTAGTAAAGTTGGGAAAATTTACAAAAATTAGATTATTGGATTTTAAACCCTCGCTCATTTTTACCCCTATCTCCCTCCTTTGAATCCTAGTGACGAAAAAGTTCTCCAAAAAGCTTCCATGGGTGATTCTCCTTCATCACTATGTCATTCGGTGTGCCAACGATTTTTGATCAAATCCCTGGGTAAGGCTAATCTCCCTCTTTCTTCTCTTCTTGTTTTAGGGGTTTCATCCCTCCTTTATCTTCCATAGAAGCTCAAAAAACATTCTTTTCTGATGAAATCTTGTTTAAGGATTGTCATGGTGGTTGAATCAGGACATAAGACCATGATTAAGAGGGTGTCCATAAATAGATTTTAGGTAGGGGTATACATGTTATATCCCATAGTTTTATTGTATATTTTTTCATGTCCATCATTGTTCGTTTTCTCATATTTTTTTATCTTGACCCCTTTAGTAAATTTTAGAAAAAAAGGTTTCTAAATTATGAATGGAAACCATCATGGACCCATTGGGATTCATCGAGAATGATTTGACCCATTTAAGGCCACCCATGCGATGCAGTGATATTTTCTAGGGCTAGAAGTTAAATAAGAAAGTGATAGTTTGTTGTGTGATAATGTTGATCCCTTGTTCTCTATGTGGATTTTTGTAATGACAGTGAAAATGGAATATTGGCTACATGTCTAAGTTGGTAATTGATTAAGAGTATTGATTAATATGTTAAATGGGTTAATATAAGAGAATTACCAAATATTCTTAGAGATCTGGGCCTAATAATGAGAATGATGAAAAATGGGCTATGTAGTGTAAATAGAAAATGTACAAATGGGTTACGACAAAATATTAATTCCTATATTGAATATTATGGATTATGACTGTTATAGGTATTGGGTGTTCTTGGTTGTGATATGGTTGTGTGTGGTGAATGGATGAATAAGCATGTGCATGTGGCTTAGTGATAGGATAAAGGACTAAGGCTCCTCCCATAGGTTGGTTTGGATTGATACTCTAACCCCAACAAGGGATACATAGGTTGGGGAGTTGAACTAATTATCTATTCCCCCAACGGGTTTATTCAATTTAATAACTTGGACTAAGTATCTAGAGGAATGTGTGGTTATTACCTTATTATACTTATCCCTAGTGAGACAGGGACTCGACTTATTCACTTATGTAGCATGATAAATTGGATGAACCCTATGTGAATGATGTAAATACCTAAACTATTTATTATTTGTTGATTACGAACTATTAATGAAGAATATGCACATAATTAATTTGGAACCTTGGTTAATTATATATATGTAAGGATTGTTAACTAGTGGTCCTCAAATTGTCTTATTCACTTATCATTCATTTATACATGCATGTACTAACTTCTAGACAAGATATTTTATAGACACCATTCATGGTGGCCTATTGAGTTGTACTCACACCCTGCACGGGCTGATGTTATGTACCTAATTAGTTTTCATGGTTGTAGGTTAGGAAAAGGAAAGGGCCTCATTCTTGAGAAGTGAGTCGTATTTGGGGGATATGCATAGAGGAGGTTCCAGACATGGAGTCAGAACCATTTTAAGGATTCTTTTGTTTGCCTTTATTTCAGGTTTTGTTCACTTGTCACTGTAGTGTGGAATGGAATATTTAATGTTTTTTGTGTGGTTTTCCCTATTTGGGATATGGTTTTATGCATGTCCATTGATTTGATTATACTATTTCTACTATTTTATATGTTTCCTATTGTATCTTACTCTAAAAAAGAGGGTATAGTCTCCCTACATGAATTTTAGACAGTAGGTTCTTTTTGAAAATCTATAGCATACGACGAGGCGTGCTTGAAGTCATGTGATAGCACAACTCAGAACACTGGTTAGTGGAACTCTTTTTGGGGATGTTAAAATTTCAAAAATATTAACTATATATAGTACAATTTCTCAGACATTCTTCAATGTAATCATATCTATCCACTAAGGGTAGTCTAATATACTTCACAATTATTCATCTGGTGATCCTTATAGATTTTATATGTCTGGTACAACATCATATTTTCTTTATCATGTACAAATTCATACAGTTTAAACTCTAAGACTTCATAAAACAAAATTTATGCAATAATTCTCTATCTTTTAACATCAGTCTAGATAAATAAATTTTACTAAAATTCATCCTTTTTACACACTCAATATGAATCGTGAATATATTCAAAATATATGGTTCATTTAGGATTAATAAATAATCATCTAACTCGAAATGTTTCTCTTAACTAACTATTATCTCTTATCTCAAATTTCTCTGATATGGTTCTACTTCAAAAACCTACTGAAATATTAACAAAAAAAAAGAAACAAACACACTTTGGAAGAATAATATCCACCTTTTTGTTTTTTTTAATATCCCTACACAACTGAAAAATAAATATGTGTTCTCAATTATTCCCCCCCATATGTGTGTGAATCATCATTATCCACCCTTATTAGAAATAAAATGAAAAGGGAAACATAGGGTTTATCTCAACTCGTCTTCTTTAAGCTTAATAACATGAGAAATTTCATCGACATATGAATAAATTCACATGATTTTATTAAAAAAACAAACATTAATTTGAAAAACCTTTATCCACCTGGGAGAACCCAATGTAGAAAAAGTGTTTACCATCAAGGTGATAAATTGTTTCAATAATAATTATTTTATGAAATAATTTACAAAATTTTGTTATGTCAAAATTATTTTAGTGAAAATATGATTAGTTTTATTATATAAAACATAAAAACGTGTTAATAAACATATTAAAACATTTAAATTGTATAACACACAACTTTCCTAATATATTAGGTTTCTAATCAATCATCACTCCTCTTTAATGGTCAGTTTAGTTACAACCTTGGAATGTGTGATGGTTATACCTCATCATTATATTTTATCCCACTAAAGGGTGAAAAACATATTTCTTCATGGTGATCATAATATTCCATGATTGAAATTTCTTCAATATATAATACCTCTAAAATAATTATTTGTACACTCTTTTTTTACCATTTAATTTCCTACACATTAGTTCAAATATACAGGAATATTAGGAATAAGGTGGAGTTTCAATGATTATTAAATGTGACATTCAGACTGATATACATCTCTCAATATCGACTTATTTTTATTATTATTTGAATTAGAAATATATGTGGTTTCTCCTTTGTGATTTTTATTATATATTTTTTAACAGATATATTATCATCAGTTGGATCTTCAAATGAATCTATAATTTTCTACATAGATTTAAAAATAACATCATTCTCTTTAGTTTTTAATATATTTTTCATGATTTACTCTTGTAAAGGAAATATAGTCATATAGTCCTTAGTTCCATTACCATATATCTTATACATTTACATTACTTCTTAATATTTAATCAACCATCTGTAAAAAACATATAATGAAAATTATTCTTAATTTAGAAGCATTTCATGTATCTTTTTATTTAGAAATATTTTTTTATTCCTCCATATTTCTAGATTTTGTTAATTGATTCAGAAAAATAACTATGAACAATTTCCTTCATTACTCATCATTATTGTGGCTATAAAATTCCTCAAATGAAACATGATATTTTTTTCACCATATGAACTTATCTCTCTCTATCTCTCTCTTTTTCTTTTTTAAAATGTTTTTTCTTATCTTCAGATCATAACTCCACCTGGATTCATACCTCCTTCAAAGTAAAGTCATATTGTACCAAAAATAATATTATTTTTCATAAATATGCCAAAACACCAGTAGTGACCTATGAATCATGATCATTCAGAATAATAATTGTTTTGATATGATGTTATTTTGTAGTTTCCTCTTTAAAAATTATAGGAGTCTTTTTTGTGGGGAAATCGTTGTGATGTATTCCAGTCATTCTTTATAAGAGATGATTCTTCAAAGATATTCATAGACGTAACTAATAAAATCTTAATTGTTGAATCTATATTATTATTAATGGAAAATTTATATTTTGATTTAATTGGAATAAATTTTACTTACCTCTTTGGAAACTTCTTTTCACCAGCTTGAGAAGCTTAACCTTTTACCCTAAACATATTTTTCAAATTCTTCTATAATATCCTTTTAATGTATTTTTAATATAAGAAAAATTGATTGTGTCTCATATAACTCCTATTTATTCTCATCCAATCATCCTCAATATCATTTACCATATTCTAAAATTCAACCAACATCAATATGTTCTTCTTACCTTCCTAAAAAATATTATTTCTTCATATTAAGATTCGTCTATCAAGATAGTATTTCATTATGATCCTTAAACATCTGTTCATGATCTATCCATTTTATATCATATACTCTTATTTCATTATATTGTTTCATTTTCTTTTTCATACAATCATTATTATCAAAATTTATCTCCATACCTTTATTCTTCATATTTTTCTTCTCCTTCATGGTTTGATAAATTTACTCTAGAGCTATTTAAATTTTTTATTTTAAGCTCAAATCCATTTATTTTTTCTTCTTATAATAATAATGAATTTTTAAATAATCACTTTATATTTTAACATGTTATATTAAATATACATCAAAATCATATTCACTAATTTATAATAAATCAACCTTCACTCTTCTGCTAAAAAATGTATTACTCTTACTAAAAAATGTTTTCTTATTTATTCTTAAAATTTTATTTTTGAAATATATTATCTTTTTCTTCTGAGATAGAATCATAAATATTCATATTTGGATAGTTACCTGAAAAATAGATATTATTATTATAATTACATCACTTAAGATATTTTTTACATCATCCATTCCAATTTCCCTTTCTATATATCTTAGTGAGAAGAGAAATATTTTATTTTGAAATCCTCTTCATCCTCCTCAACTTATAAATAAATTTTATTATTATTCTCTTTATTAATAACTAAAATTAATTTTTAACATATTTATAAATGTTATTTCATCCTAATAATTATTTTTAATTACTGCATATTCTCTCATTTATAAATCAACAAGAATATTATGAAGATCATTCAAACATAGATCCACTTGAACCTATAAATACGAAACCTTGAGATCCTGCCTTTTTGGAATGTTTATCATTTTTTATAATAGTATAATCTTCTATATTCTCACTAAAATCAATGATATTATTGAAAATGACATTTACCCTTGTAAATTAATCATCAATGTTTTCCTCGTCAACTATCTTGATATCATCAAATTTACTCCTCTATATTTGCATCATAGAATCCTTAACATTCAAATTTAATTCACAACAACTTCTCAACTTGTCCAACATATCAATAGTAGTTAGAATAACCATAATATTTATATAAACCTTATCAAAAAGAGACTTCAAAATTTAATTTTTAAATAATCCATCGGCTTCCAAATTTCTCTCACCGATAACTGTCATACAAAACTCATTAATAAGAGAAAATCCCACTATATTAGCATCTATAACTTCCAATAAATGATATAAAAGGTATATTTACATGATATTTATCCAAAAATTATTGTTACTATATTGAAAATGGTAACACACCTATTTTCAACTTAATTTGTATTCACCATACTCAGTAGATAGTTGGATCTTTATGGGGAAACCCTGATATTGATACTAATTATATTTCCTAGATTAGTGTAAGATAATTGGAAGGGGGAGGGGTGAATTAATGATAACTATATTTTATAAATTATTCTCATAAATAAACCAAATTAACATGTTAGAGTTATCAATCCAATCAATTATATCTCATAACCTCAACTTTGATGTAGTAAATATATAGAGAGATTGACTAGAATATGAAATTTACAAGGTTCAGTAAATGTGACCTACTCCTTTAAATGCTACTTATACCCCGAACATTGATTATACACTTAAAAATTATTCATGATTAATATGGAATAAGTATTAACTTGTTCTATACCCTAGTTATCATTTATCTTATTGAAAAAATGTTCTACCCCCAACAACCAACTATTTTTCCATAGTAGGTTATACCCCCCAATTGTTCTTTTGGTCACTTCTTTCTTTTCAAACAGTAACACACTCCAACAATGGGCCTCTTAAATAACTTGTTATATCCAAAAATTTTAATCACTTTATTAATCATTATTCTTCTAGTGTAGAAATATCTTATTCTTTATATGGTCTTCCTCCATAATAAATATGTATCTCCTATTCCTATGTACAAATGAATCATGATTTTCAACAAATCTCTAAAATATGATAGGCTTGAAACTTCCTCAAGATATTGAATGACCTGGATACACCCAAATATAAACCTTTAAGAAATTTTTATGGTATTCTTCCTCAGTAAATTTCCATACAGTAATATTCTATTTGGTATGTATTATTTGGAATCATTGTATCATTTCACCTCTATTTGAAACCCCTTATTTTTAATAAAACTCTCTTAGTTACACCTCATTCTAATGATCCTTTATTAAATTACTCTATTTATTATGAAACTTATCGCAATTAACATTGTTCTTATGTTACTCCATCTATCTGGAATTAATATTTTATGGTCGATCTCTTATAAAAAACTTACATATTATTCTCCTCTTCTTTAAACAAGTATAATCTTGGTCGGTAACTCACATTATACTATCTCAAAAACTATATAAATTTCACTCTATTTCTTTAGTAGTAGTAACACATATAATTAAATCTGATTCCCTTTATAAATTCATATTTATTCCACAAAACTATTATGAAGAGTGGGATCTAATTTTGAATTTATGTTCAAATAAAATTTCATTTAACCACCTTTAAATCACATGAAGAAGTGTGGGATAACACTCTTATTAATAAAATCCATAAATATAAACATTAACGATCTCTTAAATCATCCAATAATATTTACTATATTTATATTTTCAGAAATTATAACTCATAATTTTTATAATGGGTGACCGAACAATGTAATTTTAAAAGTCCTAAAGCCTTTATCTAGTGTAAAGAATCCTCTTAATAATATTTTCCCTATGATTGATCCAGATTTCTATGTCTAGTAAATACACCCATTCTATACCAAATGACCTAGAACATATTTGTTTTTATTCATCATCCATTTATATTTTTCAGAAAATTTAATTCTAGTAACTCTCAATCTGATGAAACTTTTTATCGATCCCCTCAATCTGGTATCCTTTGTCCAATTATCTCATATATAGAGATTACAATTATGAGGGATGATCCATCTGATGACATCACATTTCAATGTATGGTTCTCTGTACAGGATTCCTCCATATGATTAACATAAATATTTCCATCATGTCGATTTGAGAACAATCACATTATTTTATACACATCCTCTGACTTTCTTTCATCCAATCACCACTGTTAGCTAAACTCAATCTGCTGTGCTTCACAATTTTCTTTCTGGTGATCTGCATATATTTTCTCCATATAGTACCACTTTATGTTTTTTTCATTTTGGTAAAAAATCATACAACCATAAATATATATCTCAATATCTTTAAATTTTTAAAATCTTACTCAATCCATTATGTTCCTTCTGGATAACTCATGTTCGTAAAGAATCAGTATTTGAATAATCTCAACTTGAACCATCAATACTTTTATTATGTTTAGTAACATAGGAATAGAAAAAGAATAATTTAAATCATTAATGTTTCTCAAAACTAAGCATCCAATAATACCTATATATTATCATTGATACTTCTCTTAAAAATAAATATTGACATATCTAAAACAAAACCAATGACACACATTGAAAAAATACCTTTTATATCCCAATCTCAATGGGAACAATATTTTTTTGTATAGTAAATAAAATTTAGAATCTCATTTCCTTATTGATGTATATATATATAAATTTCAAGAAACTTTGATTAAATCTTATCAATCCACCCATTTATTCTTTTCAAGGTAACAATTATAATAACTACTAATATAACTATAAATTTAGTGTAACCAGAGAATAGTGGTTTCTCGATATCCCTATATAATTATTCACTAATTAATATTTTTAATGGTTTCAAAACATAAAACCTAAATTAATTATTTATAATGTTCCTATATCATATGATGAATATCTTCATTAGCATTAGATTATTACCAATCCTTTATTTCACTATGCAATATCCAATATGTATAATTATGATTAAAACCATAGAAAATAAAATGTTCATTTATTTCTCAAGTCCTTCACATTATCGTATTCAAAATTTTCACACATGGATAGAAAATCGTATGTGAATTCAATATTTTGTTTATCAAACCTCAAGAAATTGTCAACTGATTTCTCACATTCATAACTGGTTCTTTAGAAATTTATCCTATTACAATTCATAAATTTCATACAACAACAATAAAAATTATATAAATATTTAAACATATAAACTTTTAAACATATATATAAATATATAAATATAAAAAATATAATTATATAAATTTATAAACATGCATAAATTTAAATGAAAAAATTTATAACCAAAATAAATTTGAAACATGAAAATAATTTATAACCAAAACCTATTACATTGAAAAAAAACTTATAATAAAATTTTTCCCCTATTTCAATAAATTCCTTACTTCAAACATTCCTTTATCTTGTATCCATTTTATTTATAACCCTATATTAATTCAATTCCAGTTATTTAGGTTTAGAAAAAATACTTCAATATCCCCCTTATTTATTCATTCTTCACGTATTTATGAATTTTTAAGTTGATTTTTGTCTCAATCTCACTAATTTTAGTTATATTTCATCCTCTTGATATTTATTAATCACAATTTTATATGTAATCTCCCATGAGAGTATATTATTCACTTTTAGCTAGAATATTATTAATTTAACTTTCCTCAATATATTCATTAATACCATAAAAATTGTGATGTATGTAAGAACTTTATCCTAACCTCCCATCTTTAATGAGATTCTCTATGATTAATAAATCTTTATAGAAATATGTTATATTTTTAATATGAATAATAAAATTCTATGAATTTTAGAAATTTTGTAAATTTAAATGTCATTTTATTTTTTTCTA
This sequence comes from Viscum album, assembly GCA_963277665.1. Classification (NCBI taxonomy): domain Eukaryota; kingdom Viridiplantae; phylum Streptophyta; class Magnoliopsida; order Santalales; family Viscaceae; genus Viscum; species Viscum album. The sequence goes on along the minus strand of OY728161.1, from coordinate 424,352,230 downwards.
TTATTTAAATCATATATCACACGTATATGGATTATGTAAGTATATTCCATATCTATATATATTATATTTAATTCATTAATATTATATTATAATATTATTTTATAGTTTTCTTTGATTTTAGTAGATTTATTTACTCATTTCATTACATTTGTTTACTTTTATTTGTTAAATATTTCATATACTATGGAAACACTAAATGGATTTCATCTAAACATTATAATAATTTATTATCTTTCATATAATGATTCCTTTCAGGTTATTTAATTTTTATTATATGATATAATCATTTTTCATAACTGAAATATCATTTTATCGAGAAAATATTATTATTTTTTCATCCTTTTCTAAAAACGATGCTGTCATTGTGATTATTTCAATATTTCATATTCAATATGGAATCATATACTAAAATATTTCACAATTATATATCTTCCTATAAATTATTTTCAATATATTTTAATTGTAATTTATATTTAAATCATTTAATATTATTTATGTTTTATTCCCTCTTTTTAATTAAATTTCATCAAAAAACAATATATGGATTCAATTTTTATATTATTATTTATCTATGGTATTATATAAATAAAATATATTCATGTTTATCAATCTATCACTACCTATATCAATTTTTTTAACCATACCTAAAATCCCCTTTCTATATATTCCTATACAAAAACTATATATTGTGAATATCCAATTAATTAGTATGAAAACGTAATGTTTTTTCTTATATAATTTCATAAATTGAAGAGTTTTTTTCACATCTTAAAATATGTAAGTATTCAAGTATATATAAACATACATAAATTTAAATAAGATAATTTACAAAGGAAAAAACATGTAAAATATAAACCATTTTATGACAAAAAAACATTTATAAGTCAAAAAAATTATAACAAAAAATTTATAAATGAAAAAAAACTAAAAATATTATTTAAACATAAATAATTATAGTAAAAAATAATTTATAAATAAAAAATATAAATAAAAAGAATTATAGACAATATAAAATTAAAATCATAATTTATAATCCCCAAAACCATAACCAATGAATTTCAAAAAATTTAAAAATAAAAATAAAAAATCGATTTCCAAAATATAAAGATTCATGTAGATTATTAACAACCATGATAGAAAATTTCCCACATAAAAACTGAATAATATCACCATTGAAGGAGAAGTATAACTAAAAATAGATAGAAAATGCAGAAAATGATGGAACTTGAATAATACAATTGAAATTATTATTTGGTGTTTAGAAATCGAATGAGGGAAAATAATCCCCAACAAATAAAAAGGGAATACCAATAGAAAGAAGGCAAATTGAACACAAATCTTGTGAAATAAAATCTAGATATATCATCTTGAATGAAATTGATAACGATTTTGAAAAGAATAAATCATGGGGTTGGAAGTCATTATAATAAGGGGTTCTAATTTTTTTTGTAAAATGAATGGAAAATGGTGAAATAATTCCTTGTTTTTAAAATTATTTAACTTTTATCGAATAAAAAATGAAAAAATGAGGTATTATAGTCTTCTATTAGATAACAGACTACAAAATTTTATTTTTGACATTGGCTATGTGACAACCAACATCAAAACAATATATTTAATTTTTGTTATCATATAACATTATTAATTGTGAAATAGGTAGGCTTTGAATATGAGTTATTAAAAAAACAACATTAAAAGCTATTGGGGGGATTTTGAACTTTGTTATGAGATAAGCATCATCAAAACACTAATAGAAAATACAATTTTTCTATCTATGGTTGATAAAAAGGTTCTTTCACATGGTTATTTCAAATGTGATTCTTGATCACAAGAAAAAGTAATTATAAGATCATTACCACTAAAAATATATATTGAATCCACTATGTTTTTTGGAAGGATTCATGGTGGAATATGTGGTAAAATTAATCCACCATGTATTCCATATATATATATATATTTTATGATAATTGTTGATGCATTAATGGTGCCATGTGTGTTTATTATCAATTCACAACCTATAATTTTTAGGATTTCATTCCCAAAAAATAATGTTAAGCATAAAATTTGTGTATTATTCAATATATAATATTATGATTTAAAATGATTCTGAATGGTTATTACATGCATTTGATAATTATCTTATGTTGACTGGAAGAAATAAGTAAAATCCTATAGCTCAAGTTCAATCATAAAATCGTTTTCCTCAATTATATATAATGCAGTTAGAACTTATTATAAGAACAATTATCAAGAAGAATAAATTACATTTTTTGACATTGAGACATGCGATTTTTTAGGTTGCAACAAAAATTCAATCTAGGGCACCAAGATATCATGAATATTCCCTTATACAATTATCTTATGCCCATGAACCAAATATTTCACATTTAAGAATATATTTTTTTTGTTTCACATGTCCCTATAGCACATCCCTAATGAAAAATGATATAACCCAAATGAATTTTGGAGATTCACATTATATTTGAATATCTCATAATCAATATATATCATGATAAAATGATATAATCTATATTCAAAACTAGATTTTATGATTTTAATTTTAATGAAAAAATATTTCCAACTCTAAAAGTGGAAATTAATTCAGCATCAAATAAAATTTCATGGAAACCAACTTCATTTTGAATTCAAGGTCCTCATACAAATATTATTGAAATTGAAGTTCAAAATATTGTTAATTTTAATAATTAATTAATTTATATTCAAAATTTATTCAATTATTTTTAATGAGTTACATAATCATATATAATTATTTTTATAGTACCAGTAATAATAGTTGTCTCTAAAGTACAATTGGATGGTGTAACCAATAGTGATTCAAATCCATGCTTAAGTATCGGGGAACCACTTAGTTCTAAAGATAAAAAATCATCATCAAATAAAATGAAAAAACAAATATATTTTTAAGAAATAAATAATCATGAGGATAATGAAAATTTTCTTAATTGTGAAATTCCCCAAGAAATCAATATGCTATAAGAACATGATTGTGATCAAGAGTAAATTTCTATAAATTTAACAAACAATGCAATATGTTATAAATAAGTAGAGAATATTATTTATTAAAAAAAATAATTTAGTATGTTACATTAAATTATTAATGGGGATCAAGAACCTAAAATGGTTAATGAATATCAAAATAGACCAGATTGGGATTAGTCCAATGTTTTTATTCAATATAAATTAGCCTCACTTACTAAAATAGAGTTTTTTTGGTCAATTGTGAAAAAACCTAAAGTAATTAAACTCATTGGTTATAAATAGGTATTTTTTATAATGTTAAATGAAAATAAGGATGTCATGGTATATAAAGTAGAAAATATTTCTCATGTATTACATAATGAATATCTTAAAGGTGTATTTTTTTAATCATGATATACATCAAAAGTCCTATAATGGTTCAATATGAACAATTTACATCATTTACATACTCTAATGGTTTTAAAATATCTTTATTAAGCTAAAGATAATGTTAAACAATATAGGGATAATGAAGAACTTCATGATCCCGATGTACCATATATGAGTTATATTAGAGAATCAGTAAACCATCAATATAATATAAGGTTATATATATATATATATGTCATTTTTATGAATTTATTGGTAATGTAAGTTCATATCATACATTTATTTATTTTACTAATACTAAATAAATATTAATATACTTTCAAGGATCAATATATTAGGGGTTATTTTATTCAAAACGATCTAACAAATTAGTTAGCTATACTAATGTATGATACTATCCAAATATATATAAATAAATATCTCAGACAATATAATTTTTTATATATGCTGGAATGTAAATTTCATGGTTCTCTTAAAATCCCATTTATATGACTTCCTTTAATTATGATTAATTTATTCCAAATAGGGAAAAAAGCTAAGAGTTTATTTTTCTAAGATTGGTTATTTATCATATTAGAGGTAAATATGGGTTGGATATAAATAATGATATTACATGCATGTAATATTAATATAATGATGAATTTCATAACAAAATTAAAGGGTGGGGGATAGAATAAAACCCATCTTAGCTAAATTATTTTTCACTCATTATAATTAAAAGAAGGGCGAGATTGATATATAATAAATAAGGTCTAATGAAAATAATATATATTTATTCTCAAATTAATTTCCTAGTACAAAATTTGAATTTTTTTTAATAAAATTGGTATGAAAAGGCTAAAAATTCAGTAATGACTCTTTGATAGAGAGATGGAAAAACTGTACACGTTTTCCCTTTATCAGGTTTTTATGAATAGGTTTTCCAAATATGGTTTTTTATGAGGTATTAAAAAATGGAAGTAAATTATTTTGGATTTACAAGTTTTTTCGAAAAGTTTTTTTATGTGAAGATTATATGATATTACATAAAATTATGAGATATATGGGGGAGTATTGTAAATTTTCATTTATTTTTTGTGTATTTAATAATTATAAATTTATTAAGAGACCACATTTCTAAAACTCTTCATAATGGCCAAACATTTCATCTCTCTGACCTTTTTAAGTCCAATTGTTGCATTAGATTTTGAAGTTATTAATCTCATTTTTTAATAAATCTTGTATAATATATATATAATTATATTTACCTTTAACATCCCACAATGACATGATACATAAAAGGGTTTCACATTAATATATAATGAAGATATTTTCTTTTTAAATTTTTAGAGAATTAGAGAAAAAAATCCTATATATCAATCCAATATAATAAAAGGTACTCAATTGCCTTTTTTTTACAAAAAAAATGATTTTTTAAATTTAAACTCAAGTTTCATGATGAACACATTATCTTTTTTTATGAAAAATACCCATTAATTTTATTATTTCATTTTATAGTTCTTAAAAATACAAAATTACTATTAACTTTTTTTGAAAATTTCAATTGAGAGAAATAAATCTCATTATGGGATATAATAATAATGGAAATCTAATTTTCCAGTTAAAATATAAAACAATTGAAAATATTTACCTTTTTCACATAATAAACACTGAGCTCAAAATAAACCATTAATATTGAAATAAGTTTTTCATCCAAACTTTTTTAAAAAAATTTAATAAAAAATCATAAAAGCTAAATCATAAATCACGAGGGTTTATTTGAAAAAAATTTAAAACATTCCTTAAAAATAAAATATTCGCCCACATAATTTTAGGAACATTACTTTAAATGATAAACTAGTTATCTTATGATATATAGTACTAGAAAATTTTCATAATAACCATCAATAACATAATCATGAAGTATATCCATCTAAAATGTAAACAATAAATTGGATAATAATAACTTTTCATCATGATCAATTAGATAAATTTAGACCTAATAGTCTTATGATCAATGCCTCATTCCAATAAATCATATAAAAATAAGGGAGAATATGAAAAATATACAATATTGTTTATCTCATGGGACATACTAATTCATCAAGGGTCTACAACTAGCTCCGCCCTTCACATACTAATTCCAATTCATTAATCATAAGAAATTAATGAATAACAAGATAATTAATATACTACATAATCATTCATTTTTAAAAACTAGCACTAGAAATATAAATACTTTCCCCATTCAATAGATTGAACAATATGATCATAAAAAATTCAGATGAATAAAGTCGATATTATCATTAGATTATATCCTTATTGAATTATAAAATTCCTTAAATTTAGATGATATAGATGAAAAATATCTTTTACAAAGAAATTAGAATTTAAGTTTGAAAATAGGAGGAAAGAATTATTTATTTTAAAAAATATCTTTAAACAAAAAATTCCCAAAATAATGAAAATATTATTTTCATGAAAAAGTTGTAAAAATATTATATTAATATTAAAAATTAAAAACATCTATTATGTAGAAATAAGGTGGTCATGCAATAAACGTAAAAAACACTCTTTTTTATTTTTTTAAAAAGTCAAAATAACCCATATGGAAAATGTTGAAAAAATTAATTTTTTAAAACATTGTAATTAAAGTCAAAATTAATTGAAAATTAAATTTAGAATTATTTTAAGTATAAATTTGAATTTTTTTGATAAATTCAAAATTAAAATTAACATAGAGGAAAAAAAGATTAAAATATTTTAAAAATTATTTTAAATAAAAATCCATTACCACTTTGGTGACTTTTTATTGAAAATATCATTGATGGAGGGAACTTCAAAAAATATTAAAATACTTTAATTTCTTTAAATGAGTCTTAATAGATATCCATGTCATTTTATAAACCAATCAATGAAAACATGTGGTGAAAATGGCATAAGTCTCGAAAAAAATAAATTGAGATGAAAAATACAGAACCTTAAGTCCCGACATGTTTCATACGATATCTAACTCATGAATAGTAAAATAATATTATTTTTTAATCTCATTATTATTTATAATTTTAATTAAAATATCATTGTTAATTTTTTATTATTTATTACCATGAATTATTTAGGTATTAAATCAGTTATTTTTACGTTGGATGTTTTGAGGAAGTTCAGTTTATATTCCCAAAATAGCTTTTATAGGTTAAAAATGGCCAAATGGTTCATTATTACATCATATAAAATTACAAATAATGAAATAATTATAATTTTTATACATTAAAAAATATTTTGGAACCATAAATGAGTTGAAGACATGAAAAATTAATCACATCCCTTTGTGGAGGTGGTAGTCAGCATGTGAGAGCAAATGATGTTATCATTTTCCAATAGATGAATGGTTAAAATGGTAAGAAATGTATTATTTTTATATAATCATTATTAATTATTTAATATAATATATATTAATTAAATTTATAATAAAAAACATCCTTTTTAGGTGTCAAATAAAGATAAGACATATCCCTTCATGGTTATGGTATTCAACATGTACCGATGTGGGCTGTTTTCATTTCCCATTAGATGTAAAATGAGATAAAAAAGTGATGTTACATAAAAAAAATTAAGTTTCTTATATGTAAGATAATTATGGTATCATATTACCATGGTTGTATAATATTTGAAGGATTTAAGAGAATAAATAAACAATAAAACACATCGCTACAACTTGTTACTATAATTTTGAAAACTGCCTTTAGATGAAATCTTAAGCCTTAATGATAGGTACTTTGGGGAGACTAAAACATCATGTAAGTGGTGAGGAAATATTGTAATGGATTTCGGTAGATATTTTTCAATCTAAATATATCAATATATTTTTTCATAATAAAGTATAAGAGGATCCCTTTTATAAGAGATGTTGGTGGAAATCATGTAAAGATATAAAATATTAATATATAACATGTTTCTAACTCGTATAAAATAAATTAATTTTTTCATTCAATAATATTTAACGATTAAAAACTCCAAAAAAAATATTTAATTAATATTTAGACATGTTGATGTCGTATTTGGAATATTATCTCATTGTTTAACCCCCTCATTTACCCTTTCAACATTAACTATGTTAACAATGTTTTAAATCTCAAAGGGCCAAGAAAGTAATTTTAATAATTTAAATGATAAATAAATGGAAAATTAATCAAATACTTGATTATTTACCATATAATGTAGTTATGATAATATTTTTATGATTTTATAATGGTTTAAAAATAATTTGTAAACATTAAATATCATTTAAATTCATTTTTAGGACTATTCATATATCATGACGTTAAATCCATAAATATAATAATTTAATTTGAATATAATCACTTTTACCATAAATAATACTTTTAATTATCTATGAAATATATGTCACACAATATTTCATTCAGAACACATCACTTTTAGTGCTTTAAAAATAATTTATTTGATTTTTCTATTACTCTCTCAAGTGTTGCATCCACGTTACATAAGTTTTGAATGTAATTATACAAAATCTAAATCTAAAAATTAAAATATGATCATAAATATATATTGTTACTCATAAATTTTATCACAAATTTTATTTAATATATATATATATATATATATATTATCTATATTTATATTATGATTACATACTAAGTGAGAGATAAAAATAATTTTGTTATTATCATTTACTTAAAATAACATAAAGGCTATAATCAAAGGATAATGGAACATATATTACATATTTATTAATTTATGATTATTTTGGAAGAAATAAACTCATACAATGAAATATAGTGATTTTTTGGATTGATTTTTAGATATTATACCATTGTTTATACCCTGTTTTCATAATTTTACCCTTCACATTATTGATAAAATATTATCATGATTACTATTAATTATAAGTAAAAAATTAAATGGATATTATTACATAATTTAAATATGAAAATTTAAAATTTAAAATCTAATTTATATGATTTAACTTTCATAAGTGGAAAAAATTAATTTTTATATGAATGTGCGAAACACAACAGAAACAATTTTTAGAAAAATACTCGTTTTAATCATAATACTCATTTATTGTAAAATATTTTATATTGTTGATTATAATAGAAATAAATGTATTATTTTTATTAATATTAATATTATATGTCATTTAAATAAATCTAATGTCAAATGTATCATAGAAATTTATTTTAGTAAAATTAAAGAAATGATTGTTTTTGAAGAACCATGATTTTTCACTATTCATAAAAAAATCCATTTAAAAATAAAACCAAAAATTTATATTACGATTATTTTGAATTTATAATTTAATTTTTTTTTGTGATTTCATAAAATTTGATTTATAAAACATGATGAAAATAATCATAATATTAGTGTATAAACATAAATTAAAACTATTTTTAAAGAATAATAATTATTGAAGAATAAAATTAATTTATAGTCATTAATAATATAAAAACTACCATTAGATAAATTTTATTTATTTAACTGACTATAAGATATGGAAATTTCATTAAAATCATTCATCTATAGTGACTAAATTAATTTTGATTAAAAAATGCGTTGTATACATAAATGATACTTTTGAAAAATATCTTTTTGAATCTTATATGATTTAATTTTTAATGGAGTTTTAATTACTAGGAAATAATTAATAAAATTTTAATAAGTAAAAAGTTCCTAAATATTTTTTGTAATGAAGTTACTCATGTTCAAATCCTATAATCCATTTTCTAGGTTAAAATGATCATATTTTAATAATAATATTGTAATAGTATTTAATAGTTATATTTAAGCTCCCTATTGCGTGTGGTACAGACAATCAAACATAGTATCATTTTTAAAATAATTCTAATGGTGTTACATTCACCCCTAAAATAAATTAAATCTCTATAATTATAATTTGATTCTATAAAAATAAATTTATCATAACATTGTAATAAAATAATATATATATATATATATTATTGAGAAACTTTAATATCTATGTAAATACTAGAAATCTATAAATTAATATACCTATATAAGGGTCATAATTTCATACTAGTTTCTAAATTAATACATTTATATTTGAATGTTAATTTTTAAAATAATACTCATTAGATTTGATAAATTATTTTACCATCCAAATAGAGATTTTATGGTATGAAAAATACATTATTTCTTTCATTTTTAGAAGTTTAATCTTATATTTAATTTGTGATTCAATCATTTTCCACTTTTATCTCATCTCTTACTCTAATCGGTGAATATTTGAGATTATTTTTTCATTACTATAGTATTAAAATAAAATTCTAATGGATGCTAAGATACATTCAAATATAAGATGTTAATTATAACATGTTTATCCATTAATAAAATAGAAGAAATGGCATGTGAAAGCTAAGATAATATCCAATATGATGAAATATTACATCAATATCCAATGTCACAAAAATAATACCCAAATTGAAAAATAAACCATTGTATAAAAAAATCCTTAAAACTCTTAAAAATATGTTAGAAAAAAATTGGAATGAAAATAATAGGAGGATTTGAATTCATATTCTTCTATAATAAACTTAATGCTTATATTTAAATAACACCATTCACTTAAAAGGTCACATGTCAAAAACGTATATTCCCTAATCATATATTCAGAATATTACCAGTCCCATGAAATTTTTTACCATTTTCATTTAATAAAATATGAGTTCAAAATAAAAACATACTTACTATTAAAAAAAACATTTTACCAAACTTCTTCATACACCTCTCATAAAAAATAATAAATAAAAAATCATAATTTTGATGGTATTCTTTTAAAAGCATGGAATAATTTCCATGAAAAATAACTTTTCATCTATAGAAGATCACGATCTTTCCATTAAATCATTATTTCATTTTCTTAACTTATGAAATAAAAATATTAACAATAGAAATAATTAATAACATAAACATAAAATATATACATGGAAATGATTAATAGTCATAAGGATAATAATAATTTATTTCATAATGATGTAATTCGTAAATCTAGAAATCGTAATCATACCATTAATGATTCATTGAAATACATCATACAAAATAGATATGTTATGTGAAAAATACCCAATATATTTTGTATCATGAGACTACTATTGGACCAATGTTCTATAACATCCCCTTCCCCTTACTTTCTAAATCCAATTCATTCATCATACACAATATATGAATAAAAATACAATACATAATCAATATAATCATTCGTACTAAAAAACTAGCATGTTAAATGTTAGATTTTTCCCACTCAATGAATTGAAGACTATAATCATATGAAATATAGAGAAATTAGTTAGATAATATCATTATATTATATCATTATTAAACTATTAAATTAATTAATGCATGAAAAATGAATTAAAAATAACTTTATAATTGAAATAGAATATCACATTGATATCAAGAAAAAATATCTTTTTATTTTCATTTTTTTAAAACTAAAAATTCCTAGAATAATGATAAATATATTTTCCTAAAAATAATATTTAAACATGGTAATAAATAGTGGATATGATAGTGGTAAAAGTTGGTTATGTGGGAAAAAATAAAATTATATAATTTTTCTATTTTTTCAAAAAAAAAGTGAAAACAAACCGTATAGGAATCATTAAAAAGAGTTATTTCAAAGAAAATAAATAAAATTAAAAATTAACATTAAATTAACATTAAAAATATTTTATGTATAATTAGAAACATTAGAGAAACAGTAAAAATAATATTTACATGGATGAAAAATATTTTAATACTTTTAAAAATCATTTTATTGAAAAATCACTTACAAATATAGAAACTTTTCATTCAAAAGATCATTGAATGAAAGACTATGAAATGTTTTTGAAAAAAATGAATTTTATTAAATTATTTTTAATATAAATTCAATTTTTTTTCTTTTCCCCAAAATAATAATAAAAGTGTTTAAAATTGACTATGTCTTAAAGAAAGGAAATTGAGATAAAAAATCCCATACCCTGATCCACGACTCCATTCATACATTCTATAAATCATGAATAATAAAAATATATTATTTTTATAGTTTATTAAGAACCTATTTTATGTTTATTAAATTATTTTTTCCTTTTATTTCATTTATTACCTTTAATTTTATAGTCACTAAATCCATTAAGTTTTCATCGAGCATGTTGAGGACGTTCTGTTCATATTCCCAAAAAAACATCAATAAGATGACCAAGGTAGAATGGGTTATGGTTATATCTTCTCTAGAATTATAATAAGTGTATAATTACCATATTTAATCTTTAAATTAAATTTTATAACCATCCATAAACTTATAATATTTATAATTATTCACATCGCTTCCTGAATGGGATAATCCACATGTATGCACAAACTACATTATCATTTTCCAACTGGTGGAAGTCTATGAAGGTAATTAATAAATTTTCTTTCTATAATATTAATAATTTCATTTAAATAATATATATTCATAAAATAAATCATAATAACAATACTTGTGAGTTTGTGATGAAAAATGAAACACATTGCTTCATGGAGATGGTAATCCACAAGTACACACGAGCAATGGTTTCATTTCACATAGGATGGAAAAGAAGATTAAGAGGTGTTATGATGAAAATATAATTAAATTTTAATATATACAAGATACAAATTTTTTCATTTCATAATATTATAATAATATTTTAAGGATTTGGAATAATAAATAAACAAGAAAACACTCAGTTAAGAGTTAGAGATATTCTTTGGAAACCTCACTTAGATTACACATTATGCCTTATAGGGTGGTATTTTGGTAAGATAAAAACAAATATAAAATAATAAGGATGGTTGGAAAGTGATTTAAGAATATCATGGTTAAGATAACTAGCTCAAGAGTTGTGTTAAGTATATAATAGGAGGATCTTTTTTATAATTGAGGCGGGCTGCAATCTTATAAATACAAGAAATATTAATATATAATACGTGTCTAACTCATGTAAAATTTCACAAAAGATCCATATAATTATATATATTTAGTATAAGATGTAATTAAATTAATATAATATATATATATATATATATATATTATGTTGCATTTGGAACTATATCTCTTAGTTTAACCCCTTATTTATCTTTTTAACCTTTATTATGGTGAAAAAATTAAATATCTATGGGTCATGAAAGTAATTTTAAAAAATTAAAATAGAACATAAATATATAATTAATTATATCATCAATAATTTACAATGAAATTGAGTTATTATAATATTTATTTTTTGATGATTTAAAAATAAATTTTAAAAATTAAATATCATTAAAAGTCATTTTCATGAGTATTCACATATCATGACATTAAATGAATCAAGATAAGAATGAAATTCGAATCTTTAAAAACTAACTATCAATGAACCTTTTTAAATATCCATAAAATGTGTGGAATATCATAGTTAAATGAAAAAATATTTCTTTTATGGTTTTTAAAATAAGTTACTTTATTTATCTATTTATTGCACAATCATTATACCAACTTTACAAAAGCATTCAAAGTAATTATTATATTACCAAAAATTAAAAATATATTAATATAATAAATATTATTTATTATTAATAAATTTTATCATCTATATTTATTTATATAATATTTATATATATATCAATATTATGAAAACATAATATGTGATAGAGAGTGAAATTTTGTAATTACCCTTTACCCAAAATTATACAACATTTGTAACCAAAGGAAAATAGAACCAATATTTTGTTTTAAAAAATGGTGATGATGGTAAAAATATAATCATAAAATTAAATAAAGTAATTTTTTGAATAATTTTTAGACAATATCCCATATTTTTTACCCCATTTTAGCCATTTTATCCTTTACTATGGTGATAAACTTTTACCACGGTTACCATTCATTATGCCTAAAAATGAAGTAGAATATATTACATAATTTGAATGTGATGATTAAAAATATAGAATCCATTTTCCATGATTTAATTTCCATAATGGGTGGAAATAAAATTTAACTTATGTGTGTGAAATGCAAAAAAAAAGTTTTTAGAAAAATACATATTTTATGCATAAAAATGATTATATAATAAAATCATGTAAAATGTTAATTCATAAAAAATTAATAATATTATGTTTAATAATATTAAATATGTGCGACTTTAAAAAAATCCTAAAGTAAATTGAGTATAAAAATTACATTGATTAAAAGTAATATTTTTTTTTTCAAAATCGGTATTTTTCACTATTAATCCAAAAATCAACATTTTTATAAAATTAATAAAATTTTATGTTATTATTAATTTGAAATCATGATTTACAAATTTCATTCAATTTTTTTATAATATCAATAATTGTGTGTGAAATTAATTGTAATATCAACATAAAATATTCAATTAAAACCATTTTTGAAGAAATTGTAATTTTGAAATATAATATGATTTTACAGTCATTCATTGTTAGTAACCAAAAAGAGAATAATATTATTTTATTTTATTAAATATATGATGTATAAATTTCATTATAATCATTCATATATAGTGATTAATGTAATTTATGTTGATAAAAATATATTTCAAAAATAAATAATTCTTTTGAAATATGTCTAATTTATTATTATATAATTTTGATTAAAATTTATTTCATATTTACTTAGAATAAATCAATAAATATTTAGTATTGAAAAATTTTATACATATATTTTATAATTTAGTTACAATTTTTCATACCCTTTAATCAAATGTCTAGGTTATATCTATTATATTTTAATAATTTTTATAATAGTAGGTCGTAGTTTGTTTTAGTCTTGACATTGTGTATGGTACACACAATCGAACCTAGTATTAATTTTAACAATAAGTATAGTGGAGTAAAGATATATATGGAGATATATTAATGAAATGATTTAATTTTGGACCTCTATACAGTGTTATGTCTACATCATGTCCATCTCTTATATTAGAATTTCCCTTCATCATTTCCAAACACAATTTTGATAACTCATTTCCTCAATGATACAGTTCACTAGTGATCAATCATAGGCTTCTAATTTTGAAATTCTTCTCACATTGAATCGATATTTGTTCCATTTTACAATATTTTATTATGTTTTATATTTCTACATCATCATTAGATAAAATCATTATGGTTGATATAATAAATATATTATTTATAAAAAATTCCTAAAAATATTAAATTTGATATAAATTATTTGACTTTGGTTACTTTAAATTATGTTCCAAAAATGATTTATTTTCTAATTAAATCAGATATTTTTATTTCATTTAATTAAATAGTTGATATAAATGTTTATTTTTTTACTAATTTTTCATATATAATAAAACACTACATCTTTTAAATTATTTTAAAAAATAAGAAAAAAGATAGCGTAGATTCTAATCCAAAATCACATCATTTTTCATTTACAAAAATGTAATAATTCAAGTAAGAATTAGAAACATGAATAATCAAGTACATGAATTTTTTTAAATTTTATTTATCAAATATATTCAATAGAAAAAAGTAAAAATTTATTAAAAAAAATTCAGAAATTTAATATGTGTCTACATAATATATAATTTCATTCATTTCCAAAAATTAACCTCATCAATTCATTTTTCAAGCTCTACACTAATCATCTCCTAAAAAATTAAAAAAAAATAAATTAAATAATTAATATAATGAAAAATACCAAAAAATATTAAATACAACCCAATATATAATTTAAATTAATGTTAGAACAATAAATATATAGTTTTTTGTCTTTTTCTAAACATATCATTTGTTTTGTGAACATTTTTCAATATAATTCTACTTATTTAGTAATTATGATTACACCACATATGTGACTAAACTATAGTTTACTTATAAATTCCACACATAATTTAATGATAATTTTAATATGATTTCGCATATATTCATGGTAATTTTCTAGTTTTTCCACATTACACATGAGTTTTAATGTTTTAAAAACGTAAAAGTTCTTTTTCATTCTAAGTAAACAAAAACTCATATTGATGTGAATTATGATCTTAGATTTCATAAATCAGTCATCTATCATTAACTTGACACCCCTAGAAAATCGAGGTTTTGCTGTGATGGAATTAGTCAATTTCTATTTGGTGATTTCTATTTCTACTAATATAAATATTCAAATAGTGGTCCCTATGATATTGTTGAAAATGTTGGAAATTCCCCACCATACCATTTTTTTATCCCATATACCCTAGCCACTTCTTTGTGCCCCATCTAATCATGTCTCACTGGTATCTCCCCTCCCCATGTGATCTGCCTCTGTTTTGAAACCTTGATATCCAACTGTTAACTTCCCACCTTATCATGATAAATACCCTACCTATGCCTACCTCTTCCTTCCTCATCCCCCATTGTTACTCAGATTTAATCTACCTATACTTGGCTCCCTTATACCCTCCCTTCATTGGATTCCCTCCCTTCTACATCTCCACTCTCTATCACACATCACTGCTAGCTAGTCATGTGACCCCACATATAAGGAATCGTTCATTAAACAAACAATAATGAAATATTTTATAATAAAGGTTTCACTATTTTATTTCTCAAAGATATATTAGTTTTAGGGGTTTTTAACTAATCAATCTATTATATAAAACTATATAAATTACTATATAGGGTACATTTTTTATATAAAAATAGGTTTCTATATTTACACACTTGTTTCATTCATGAAACCTTTTCTTCTTTCAATACATTTCACCAATGACCTTTCTATTATCCTCACACATCCTCAAGACATATTGAAAACTTTTAAAAATGTTGGAATAAAAAAATAACGCTCACTAAGGGATTTAAAAATAATTCAATCATGTTATCCCTTATGAAAATACATTAAGACCAATAACAAAATCTATATTTTACATAATGAACATTGTGCTTAAATTAATCACTAATTACCCATGAAATCAACCACAATGCCCAAATTTTTTGTAAAACATTTTATGTAAATCGGTAGAAGAGATGTATTTTCTTCAAACTACATTCTTGATAATTCTTGTTGCAAATAGAGAGTGAAATCATACTTTAAAAAAGAGGGATATTTTCTCCAAACTACCTTATTTGAAAGAAAATGTTTTAAGGAAAACTTGATGCACATTGAGAAACATATTAATAATAATAAAATAAATACTATTTTTTATAAATATAAATAAAATGATCATTCCATAACTCATCCTGATTGATAAGAAATGAGATTGATATAATGATTAAATTTATATTTGGATGAGGGTAATAGGGCCTACTTTTCTGCTACACTATGCATGATGAGTAAAAAAGAGATATAGATATTTCTATCAATTTATAAAACAATCAAGCAGCCTGATCATTTTTCTTTATAATTTATAATTTTTTCAATATTGATAGAAATAAATTTCCAGTATTGAAAACTCATGATAATCATATTATTCATCGATATTAAATCCAAATTACAACTCTTTATTGCGTTTCTACACATAATGTTGAGATATAGATTAATGTATCTCATTTTTTTGATAGACCTTCTCGAAAAATAATCACTTGAGTGATATGAAAATTATACCATGAAGGATTAATCTTACACTATGTCACCTGGATGAAACTATGTTTGCCTTCTTATTTTGTTGTCATTGTGCACTCGATCACACATTTAATTGGGGAAGTGATTTCTAATGGTCGTATTACATTAAATTGGGTGTATTAAATATAGTGATACATGAATACATTGAAACAATATGTTCACAATAATGTTTTTTTCAATCAACCATTTGGAATGGTTATTTAATGGATAAAATTAACAATTTATGAAAAACATATATATATGAAGATGAAAATTAAGGATTTGGGGGATTATCTTATGATCCTAAAAAGTAAAACAAGCCCAATCACAACCCAATTTACACTTTATTGATTCAATAATCATGTAATATGAAATAAAGAATAAGTGTATCCCATATTAAACATATTCAAAATACTTATTTGATGGAGTAAGGTTTGAGGTTGATCATAGGAAAAACAAACTTAGGTTTGCTTCCTCTACATTTGATCCATCATTCGAAAGATCCATGATCATATCACATGGATTCCCTTATGCATGAAAGGATTTTAGCACCACCAATTTTTGAGAATTGGGTTTTTTGGAAAAAGGGTGGTATGTAAATCATTTTATAAAAGTAAATATCATCTTACCTATCAAATTCAAACCCATTAATAAGGAAACCCATTCCCATTAAATAATTTGTTCTTGATTTTCTTCTTTTATGGATAATATAATACATTAGTTATGAAATTATTTGTTACTACTTATTGGTTTTTTCTATTCCCTGAACAATTTAATTTAGATGGTCGAGTATTTACTAAACCATCTTATATCAACTAAAACCATGAGGGAGTGATGTGGAAATTCTAGTGGTAATAACGCTCACAACATTGGGTGAAAATTTGCCTCAGGTTGTATCCCATGAATAACTGGGATACATTAGTGTACAATGTATTATTAGGCTCACCTTGGGAATATGTTAGGTGAAACATATTATTGACCTCTTACATGATGATACTTTGTTTTCCAACATATCCTTAATCCACATTCATTATATTAATATGATTTTAGTGCACTTACAATAATCACTAACATGCACTAAAATGAATAAGGAATTTATTCAAATGCACAAAAATATGTATGTG
The DNA here is from genome assembly GCA_963277665.1 of Viscum album. Lineage (NCBI taxonomy): Eukaryota > Viridiplantae > Streptophyta > Magnoliopsida > Santalales > Viscaceae > Viscum > Viscum album. Next base: position 424,334,197 of record OY728161.1, on the reverse strand, counting down.
AATGCATCAAACTATTTTGTATATATTTTTATCAAGCTATCATCAATTTGGAACAAACAATTGTATCAAAACTTAATCATTATACAAATTCCTAACTATGTGACCCTGTAGGATATATAAGCATTGAAAACAAATATAAAATCCATATTTGATATATGTAAGAAATGATAATACTCTAGAAAATAATTAGTGTGACTCACAATATAAAAGGGTTCTAGTGTGATCTCCATAAAATATAAAGATATCAATATTTGAATATGTATTCCACAAAATGTATGATATACATTATATATACAACTATATAATGAAATTTTCCATGACACTAAGTGATCAATAAACACATAACATTCTAATATATTATATTTCAATCATATTTTCTCAATTATATGAAAAATATTGACCAGATAACTGAATAAATCACATGGAATTCACATTATAAATCAATACATCACATTACCAATATCTCAATATAAAAACATATAATTTGGGATTCCATTAATTTTTTCTATGCATTTTCAAAAATCTAATTATGTTAAGGGATAATTTTTATACTTAATGTTTACATATCCCATCATGGTTTTGATTCAATGAAAAACTTGATCAACAACATACCCTGTAATGACCTGACCTCTTTGGTTTACGAACCTAGTTATCAAACCCCATGGATCAACAATAATATCTTGGATTCTTTCCCAACACAACATATTCTATAACCAACAGAGGTAACTATTTAGGAAAATTAAACACCCTATAGGCTAACACATGTTATTTAAATGTACTTTTTCATCACATACACACACCGCATGAAAATTACCATGAGTTGACCCATACAAAAACAACACAAAAAATCATGCATCAACATTGAGTTCTAAATAGGAATATTCCCAAAAAGAATGGTTCATCTTGTTGAAAGGGATTTTCATATTATTTCTGTTACACCTCGCTTTTCTATGGTTGTTACACTATCTACACCTTTAGTGAACAACATCCCCTTTTTTAACCAAATTACTCAAATCTAGGAGGTTCTTTTACACTTCTGACATGGTATTAGCTATTATGCTATTTTAATGACCAGACATCCTCAATTAGTGAAATTAGTAATCTAAACTAATTGGAATCCTATAATACCATGGTATAATTCATATCACACCATATGCTATTAACCATCAACGTAATGTCATGAAACCCTCTCTCCAATGGCACCCTTCTTGGTATGTAAATGAATGAATATATATCATGTCCCACTAAGTCCCACATCTAATTTTTCCTAGGTCAGAAACATACACCAAATCTATAAAAATATAAAATATAGAAGGAATTAAAATCTATAATAAAATTATTATCCAATTATATGATATATTTTATTAATAAATTATAGAAATATGATAAATGTAATCCAAAAACAATACACAATTCATGTATAGAAATAAATAGATACATGTGTCTCTAAATAAATAACCAAAAAGGAAAAGCTAATGTAGTGACGCAACAACATTCCAAAGGTATGAGTTTGTAATAGATAACATTGTCTATGAAGTCATCTTAGAAACTATAAAAATAGTTTTTATAAACATTGATTGACCATACATATATACTCAATAGGATACACAAAGTCTCTCATGTACATGTGAAAGATATATACTAATGAACCTGTAAGAATACAGTATAACCAACAACACCTAAAATATGTAAACTAAAAAAATCCCATCCTCACCAAGGCACTCTCACATAATAATAAATCCATGTATAATAATATAATTAGAATCATATCTATAAATGGTAAATTGTACCAATTTCCAACTAATTTTCCACTATCACACCCAGAAAACATATGTCTTCACACTTCCATATCATCCGTATAATATACATCACATCCAAAACAAAAAAACCTAGGCCATCACAACACATCATAGCCAAAACCAGAGTAGTAGGGTTTTACGAAAATAAAGGAAATCAATCTCATTCCTTCTTCTTACCATAAATTACCCCCACCACCATCCATCTCATTAAAAATCACCATAATGAACTTATTACTTTTATGAATCATAACCAATGCAAGTCAATGTCATATTTAAGAGAGAGTATGTAATTGTTGGTGGCCATCCATCCATCCATCCTCAACACTATAAAGATGAAAAAACGCCCCCAAAATATTTGGTTGATACCTCATGGTTGTAAAAATGGGTGGGGTGCATATAGACATCATATATAACATATAACTTATATAAACACACAAATAATACCCCATAAATTGGTTAATAACAAAAGCATCATTAAAATTCACAACATCACCGCCATACCTCAATCATCTCCCACTTTTGATGCCACATCTAAGTTCATAACACCACACCAAAATCCATAATCCACAGTAATATTTTGTTAATTTCATTTTAGGTAAATCCATAATATATATTTCTAACTTACCAAATAATTAAATTAACTAAACTATTAACTTCATAAATTAATATAATCCATATTAGTCACAATATCCCATTTTAATTCAAACATTTACTAACGATTAACAACCATTAACAAAACATTCCTATTAATTTTAAATTAATAAGATTCAAATTAATTCAATTACTTGTAGGGAAAATATTAGAAAACAATATATCACAAAAAAACAATCTATTTTATGGAAACCGACCCCACACTACCGGTACTTCACAAATACGACTACATTACATATCAAAACCATTTTCTATATCCACTTCTCATCACATAAACACAAAAAACCTTAACCACACATATCCCCCAAACATCACAATACTTTTCATATTATTTTACATATCATTAAAAATATTTATCAAGGATATTTACATTATTTTCACTTACTTATTTATGGGTATTCTAACAAAAGAAAAAAAATTCAAATGGAACCAATTTCATTAAAAATATAAAAATGGTTATCAAATTCCAATTTAGGTGAAAATAAACCACCCAAAAATGGTTACATATTTATAATAACCAAAATAGAAGACAAATAACCTAAAAAAACATAAAATTTTGCAAGACATCTAGCCAGATCAATCAAAATATCAATAAATATTAAAATCAATAAAACATGAAATATCATTCCCCTTACCCTTCAATTTAAATTAAAAAATTTCTTTATCTTTATTATTCTTGTTAATAATATTTTTCAGAAATTTGAATATAGTATAAATCCTCCCACATGATACTACTAAAATAGAAATAGATGTTTCCTTACCTAAAATGAATATTTTCAATTTTTTGTGCATGATTGGATCAAGAAAATGCCCACCACACGGATACACAATGAATGAGAACACCCTCAGAATACTACACTACTAAAACCACATAATTCCTATACTACAATATAAAAAAACCATTAGTTCTATAATAGAATACTTCACTAAATAAGAAACCAATAAAAAATGAAGGAAAAAAATAAGGAATCCCACATAAAACCACTATGGATATTTCTTCCAAGGATGGGCATGAAATCTATTGAAAAGGGGATAAAATACCTCCTTTTGATGAACATGGGTCACCAATGAAATCATATAAAAGTTGACTAAATTATATGTTTCAAGGGGATTTAATAATTTATACGAATACATAAAAATAAAAAGTAATCACATCACCTACACAATGACAATATTGAATTAATAAATATAGGAATTACACGTTGAAAAGAGGATATACCATGACAAAATTTGGATGGTCAAATATGTATTTAATCATTTCAGCTACCTCCATGACACATATAAAATAAATTAGGAAAATGACCATGATACTTCCTGGACCACTAAGATGTAGAACCTAATAATAGGAATGGGCTACAACGCAATGTCTACTCCATGAAAAAACTACCTTCAAGACAAAAGAAACTATAAAACAACTCCATAGACCCATTATTATATAGATGGATTATCTATTATTTACAATAAAGATGCATTATCCATATTCCATCTCCATAAAATAAATACCACTCAAAAGTTAGAACTGACAAAACTCACCCCAAGCCCCTCTACTCTACAACATACCTTTCCATGCCACAACGACCCTCCTCCATGGAACAACCCATGCCTTCATGATGTAGAACTACCATTACTAATATTCTCAACTCGAATCCTCCTTAAACATCAAAACTCCTTGGAACTTCACCTTGAAACCTTTACATCTATAATTCCCTCAAAGTAATCATTTAGAAAGTCCCGGATGAAATTGGTAACCTATCCGATTAATGATTTTATCCCAAAGACTAGAAAAATATATTTTAGTGTGTTTTGTTCTCATTAAATGAAAATTCCAACACATTATAACATCCATACCCCAAACCTTCGCTCGTTTCAAATTATAATATCAAAAACCTTAGTTTCATCCCCTAGACACTAAAGGATAGAAATAAATACACGCTGAATAAAATATCACTGGAGGATTATCTACCCCCTTATTCCATACAATTTTTATAAAAAAACTATCAATATATATATATATAAAATAATGGATTGATAAAAAATACTAGAATACAATACGTAACAAGACTAATCGAAACTCAAATTCACAATTGACAATTATATATAAAAAAATACTACAAGTCCAATGACCCAAAATGAAGAAAAAGTCTCAACATCGAAAACTCCTGTTGTCCCCAAGATAGAAACCTCCAAGCTCTAAACTCCACCACCCATGGGTACTACATAAATACACTCCTATAGAATGGTAAGTGGTATTCCCTTTCCAATAAAATGTTTAATTGAATGTATATTTTCTCTAATATTCATATAAAGAAGATGAGTATACATTCCCAATAGGTATTCTTCAATATACATAACAAACACTTCACATAAATAGAAACAAGTTATTTAACATTTTATAAATTAATCCAATGATAAGTAGAAATAAATAAATGAATGATATTTAAACTATATAAATCAATAATTCAAAAAAAAACATTCCTATTAAGATAAAAAATTTCTCAACAAAACTCATTTAAAAACCAGATCAACCATCTATTTATACACACCCATGAGTTAAAATAACCCATTGTATCTCCTGTCAATGTGGGAAAAAACTGAATTGAGAAAATAATGAGATAAAACATGTTTTTATACCTAAGTTTTCACCTGGCTTCACAAACTTGTGTAACTCTAAATCATCCTTAAATGAATTTTTGAAATAATAAGGCCTCATTATGTGAATCATGAACTAATAATGACACAAAATCACTATTGTTACCCCAATTTAGCATGCCAACCATGTATGAACCAATAAAGCCCCATCATGTGAATCATGAAAACATACTAAAATCCATCCTTCCATAATACATCCCAACTATAAATTGAATCAATATATTTAGTGTAATAAGACACAAACACACCCAAAACCTAGTTTATCTTAGAAAAAAGTCATCATTTTTAGACAAAATAACCAAATAATATTTTTATTATCAATGTTTGTATGATTAATTTAATAGAAATAATAATAAATATTCAACATTAAAAAAATATTCACGTTCATTAAGAAAGGAGATTGATAGATAATCCACCCACCCACAACAATCACATCACATTAAGCCTTTGAATAAGTCTTTTTGTAGAAACGAATTTTTGAAAATCATCTATGAGAATATATTGTTAGGGATCCCTAGAAAGAAGTGGAATACTAGAACATTTGTTGGGTGATAATTAGGTCAAAATCATGACCATTAAACCCTAAAATATTTCATGTGATGTCCCGATATAGGTACAAACCTCTCCACAAAAAACATACAAGTATTTTAGTAATTTTACAATCAATATGAACAACACCAAAACATGGTGGTACTCATAATATCCATGTAACTATTTACCATACCCCTCCTATATAGACCCACCATGGTAAGGAGTAAAATAAGGTGTATTCTTCCACCTTTTTTTCATCACACCACAGATTCAACCATGGAGTGGAGAGGCCATGCTTCATGTTTCCAACTCGTCTAATTATTTCAACTTCACCACACCCAATAACCACTATGACCACCATCATGACCATGGATCATTCTTCATTACCCACAAGTTCACCTTCAAAGATGAATGCCTACAAAATATAATTCCCCGCAATAGGGTGACATCATTTCTACCTATCTATATCACTATTCCAACAACACAACATATCTCGATCCACATCGAGGACTAAAACCTCATCCATATAGACAACCATGATTTAGTGATTCCCAAATTACACCAAATTTGATTTCAAAAATTCCCACCAATCATTAACTTCTTGAATCTAATACAAAAACAAAAATTAATAAAAAAACAAAATAAAACATGAAAATAATAGAAACAATGTGTGTTAAATTCTACCAAACATTATTCCTTCCATCCATGGAATGATAGTGGTTGGAGATTTCAAAAAAAAAATGATTTCCTACTAGTCTTGGATATATGTATCACACTCCCAAGACTCCTCATTAAACTAATCATTATACTAAAATACATGTACCAATTTTTTTTCATCATTGTCAGAAGAGATTCTATTTCCCATTTAAATATACAATATATAGGATAAAACTAATGGATCATTTAACTCAATAACAACATGATTCCAACTACTTACGTAAATATAGTTTAGCTCAGAATTATATTTATAAGATCTGAGGAAAACATCATGACTTATATAGAATCATGGGGATAATTTCAACCAATAGACAGTGCCACCAATAGAAATTACAATCCTGAGGGTTTATTACAAAGAGGAGCTAACTACTCTCACATACCCATGCCATTATTCTTTAATATGGGAAATAACCACAAGAATTTAAAAAATCTCATATGTGATGATAATGGATGAAACATATAATATAAATCAATATTTTAATTCCCCTAACATACTTATAAATGTAATAAAAATAATTTTATTTATTTTCATTATTATTGTTACATTAATTCATATTGGCATGTTTTATTTCCTAATACTCCGAAGAGAAAGGGAAACATTTTAATATAACATTGATGCAAGGGATTAAAATTACTCAAGAAAACTCAACATAAGATATAATAGAACAAATTGAAGACCACCCAACATCAAAATGAGATTTATTGAGTATACCTTACAACTTGAATCCACCAAAAAAGAGAAATAGTGAGAAGAATATAAATAATAAAAAGTTCCAAAGGAGTTTAGAGCACCATCCTCTTAAAACAAGAGATCATCTTGATCCTTGGAATACTATGAATGGGTATTTATATAGTTTAATATGACCATTATAAGTATCCATTAGTGTTTAAATTGACCATTTCATTTTAAGGTATTAGGTATGTTTAAATGTTTTAATATTTTCAGATAAATGAAATTAGGGTTTTGATTTAATAATATAGTAAATAAACATTATTATGTATCTAATTATGTTAATTATTTTAATTTTTTTTAAAAACATACTTGGTTTAGTGAGATTAAGGGTTTTAATTATGGATTAATGTTTAACGTTTGGATTTTAAAATATAAAATAAGAGTATTAAAAATTATTAATTTATGTTTTTCAAATACAGTTGGCATGGATTTTAATATAGATTTATTTTAAAAGACAATAACTTTTATTAGATTATCTCCCTAAAAATTCTAGTTATCTAGTTTTTGTTAAAAAAATTGGTTCCACCCTTGGCTAAGGGGACTCCTCCACTATGCTAGGGGACATAATAAACCCCATAAAGGAGGCTTCTACCAATGCCCATGTAGGCTCGAGAAGGCTAGATTGGACCTTAGCAAGCATAGTGGAGGAATGCCACATGTAATGGCTAGTGTATAGGGCCTGATTCGGTGTGAGTAAAGGGTGTGCTAGGTTTCACACCAGTACGCAAGGGGGTTGGCTGAGTTCATGCAGATGGATTCCCATGTGTAAGTACTCTGGTGTGTCTTCTTGTGTCATTGAGAGATGGCACCACACAACGAGCCTTATAAGGTTGTCTCAAAACAAGGTTGGTTTTGATGTGGGGCATGTATTTCTCTATGGAATTTGATCTAGGCCATTCAATCCCACTATGAGAGATCTTAGATGTCCACACCAGTTCACCCTTCAAACCCCCATCATCGTAGTTTCATCAACGCTTTTTTGAGCTGTAATATCTTGGCATGCTAGACCCTGACCACACAGCCTTTTTAAAACTCATGGACCCACCTTGGTCATTTGATCAAAGATAAGATATAGTATCAAATATTTGTAAAATTTAAAATGTGTTGAGCCACCCCAACTATCCAATCAGATCTTTAGATAAATCACAACCATCCATTTTTAGCTGCAAGTCTCCCTTCTAATAAAACATTTACTATTAACGTTATCCCTTAGATTTTACTATATTTAATCAAGACCACCAAATACTTTCCCACTTTTTCTTCCTCATGGTGACACACTTGTCGTCATCTAAGCTTATAGCCTCCAGACCCTCTCCCTCTCCTCTTTCCCATGATATAATCTTTCCTTCATCACGAGGATCATTTTAGTCTTAGCCTTTTGTTTAATTTCCACAGTTGTGTTATATTTAAAACAAACATCATGATCTATGACTCATATACTCCTCTTCATCTCTTTTTATAATTTTAGGGTGTAAATTTACACATTTTTACATTGAATGTTTTCTAATTAACACTTTTTTTGTTGAGTTTTAGTTTATTCAGATAAATAATTTGAAACATTTTTTGTTTTAAAAACCTCACTTTTCACACACTAAGACCCCTCAAAAAATTCCTTTGCCAAGATCTCTCTTCATCTCTTAGTTATAGAAAAAATTATCCTCATCTGATCTAAAACAATTAAGGGAAATTGTTTTGATTCTTTTTCAAATACATATTTTTTTATCAAGAAATATAAATATTTCATTTTCAAAATTATGTAATGGATTATTTATGAATTTTTCATTTTATGTTCTTCATAATATAATTAATTTTCTGTAAGGGTGTATTAATATTACTTTCATTCCATGATTTTAATTAACTAAGTGATAAAATTATCTTCATTAGAATATATATGTGTATAATGATGTATACATATGTATTTATAAATTTTTTTTCTATTAATTATGTGTTGTTTTCAGAACTATGGTATTTAAGTGAAATTATTTGATACTTTTCTCCATTACCATCAAAAAAATAATCTTCTTCAAATATAGTTTGTTCTTTTCTGATATAGATTTCCATTATTGTTTGGAATGGATTTTTTATTTTTTCCCTATAAATTATTAAAATTATAAATGTGTAAGGGATTTTTATCACTTTATTTTGAAATCATAGTCATGTACATATGTCTGTATAAAACAATATCCCCTTCTCTAACCGTAATTGCATAAATTCTATTTAGTCTCTTTGTTTATGAATCTATTTATAAAGAATAAAAGTTTTAATATTAATACCATACTGTGACCTTTACCCAAAAATATACATATATGTGTATGTTCATGCATATATACACATATACAACTAAAAATATCTGAATATATATGTTATGTGTTCCATTTCTATGTAACATCTATCAAGAAAATTATATTATCCCATATTTCAAAATTTATTTTTCAAAAGTGATATGTATATATGTGTTATATATGAGTATATGAGAAATACTACAAGTAAAACACATTAACATTCATTTATGTACATCATCTAGGTGTGTGTCCACAAAGGAGGGTTCTTGACTTAAAAATTCAAAGGGGTTTTGTGCACACAATCCACACACACGTATATACAAGCATAAAAGTTGAAATATTTGTAGGTACATATATATTTTTATTTACACATGTATAAGAATTTGTGTATTAAAAAAATAATAATAGTTGTTCTCCCAGTTTTATTAAAAAATTATAAATGGGTTTTTCTCAATCTCTAAACCTATGGTTTTAAATTCCCATAAACACATTTTTTGGTCAATTTCATGAGATAAACCCTATAATTTTATGTGAAATTATGATACATGTTATCATTTCAAGTGAAAAACCTATTTATCTATTTCATTATTTGTCTACTCAGAAGCATAAGACAAACCTTATAATTTTCTATAAAAAACATATTTATCCATTATATAATATTTTTACTCAAATGTATGAGAAAAACCTTATCATTTCATGTGCGAATTATATTTATCGAAGAAAAAACAAAATGTGCATTATTTTTATTAAATTTAAAATTATTTCATCATTCAATTTATTTATTACATGAAAATAAATTATATTAATTTAAGTATGAGATGAATATTTTTATGATAAACTATGGATTAAGAACTAAACTCTTCAAGTTGGTATGAGACACTTTGGACTATTTAATGAATTTATTTCCCTTATGAGTAAGATTCAAATAAATCAATGTATAATGGGGCACTTTCATTTAATGGTATACTTTTATTAGACATATGAGAAATGCATATGACTTATTATATGATAGGTGACACATGTGGTAGCCTATCGATGCATAGGTAGGTATCATGTGAAAAATGTGGTTATATCACGAGGCCTTGATAGAATGTTTATGTATGGTCTTGGCACGATGCCTTGACAGAATGTTTATGATTGTACTGAATTATGTATTACCTTATAATGATTCTAGTATGTTAAATTCCATGTGATTATTAAAATAGTAAAATAGTTATGGAGAATTATCATACTCTTATGAACCAATACTATTTATCTTTACAATTCCAAGTACACATGGTTTAATGTTTTATATAAAAAATATATATACATTTATAGAAATTAATTATGAAGATGGATTGGTAATTAGTTTCCAAACCATAATGATAAATGACATCATTTTTATGTGAAATTATGAATAAATATTATTTCATGTCTAAGTTTTTATCCTCACCACTAGAATGTCATTGTATGATTGTGTTTGGTCATCATCCAACTTATAGGTGGAACTACATGAATTTTTGTCCAGTAAGTGCATATTTTATAATGCATTATATTTATTGCTCCTAAATAAGTTTAGAAATTTTACGCATGAGTTATCCTAAATTATATTTCAGAATCACTCAAGATAATGTTAATGACATGTTATGTGAAATATTACTTTCATGATTTTAGTGCATGAGTTTTAACGAAATGTTTCAAAGAAAAATGATTTATTAATTTTTTTGTTTTAAAAAACCATACTTGTCAATTTTTGTCTCACCCCACAAATTTTAAATTAATCTTACAGGTTTATTGGAAGTGCTACGATGAATTCCTATTGTGGAATCATTTCTCTGATTATTGTTTATTAGAATTTGTAATTTTATATATAAATGTAATATTAGATTATAATTGTACAAAATCTAGGTAGATAAAAGATTCCCTATTTTTTGTATGTTGTGTGAATATTTGGTTATTTTTTCATAAAAAAATTACACAACGTAATTTTAGCATAGACTCATGTAAACAGGGCCAAGGACCTTATAGTTTTAATCAATGGAACGACCTAGTTAAATTTGGAAAATGTGAATAAAATAGGTAATTTGAGTGTGTATTATTGAGGGAAATACCATTATTAAAATTTCAGATGGATGGTGAGGGTTCACCAACTAACATCTTGACAATTCTTACTGAGCAGCATGAGACAATAATTATCAAAACATATTCAGAAGCATACCAGCCTTTCGCACAAATGTGTTTGGACTACAAACACCTCTACCATGTGTCAAGAAGCCAAAATATCTTTCAATTTAACCAAGGATATAGTTATGTCTATCACATTATTGAAGATTTTAAATTTTCAGAATATAGAAATAGGGAAAATTACCATGAAGGTCTCTTCCTATATTTCACTATGTCTAATAATTACCTAGCCTTAGGAAAATTCCGGGAAGCTGTAATTGAGGGAGACATTCTATAAGCTTATCTATTTTAGGTTATGAGTTTTAGTATGTATTTGAGGATTTATGACATCATAACTCTTAGACATGAGATATTTTGATAGATCTATAAGGAATGAGTCCATTCTGAAATCTTTGATCTACATACATCTCATGCATCCCCTAGAAACTTGAGTTTTTATTTTGCATAAGTTTGACCCGAAATGATCAAGGTGTATCTGGGATAAAGAAATTGAGGAACTAAAACCATCTCTGGGAATCCACCTGAGGTCATCAGTGGATTATCCATAGTGGTAGACTTGGTAAAGGTATAAATTAAATAATTTTCATTCAAATTTTGTTAATTAGTTAATAATAATTTAAACATATTTTGTAGGGACACCAAGTTTGATATCAGAAGGTTGATACTGTGGAATCGTATGAGTACAATAGAAATGTGAGGGAATAATTATGTTAAAGGGGGGGGGGGATATTTTAATACCCAAAATATAATTATAAATGTAATAATTGTAACTTTAGTTATTATCACCATTATTCTTGTGTTAATGCATATTGACATGTTTTATTTCAATATACACTGAAGAGAAAGGGAACCATTTTATTGAAACATTATAATATTAAATTGATGAAAGGGATTAAAAAAACTCATGAAAACTCATCGCAAGACCAAATAGAACAAACAGAAGACCACCCAACATCACAATGAGACTGATTATGTATACCTCGTCCCTTGAATTCACAAAAACAAAAAAATAAATAGTGAGAAAAATAAAAATAATACATAGAGTCAATGGAATATAGAGAACCATAATCTTAAAATAAGAGATGATCATGATCCTTAGAATACCTTGAATGGGTATTTATATAGTTCAATATGCTATTTATAATTAGTCATCGTTTTTTTAAATGACTGTTTGGTTTTAAGTTGTTGGGTTTGTTTACATGTTTTCAAATTTTATAATAAATGAAATTTTGTTTTTGAATTAATAATATAGGTATTGAACATTATTATGTATATAATAATTTTAGTTCTTTAAATTTATTTATATAACAATTTTGGTTATGTGAAATTAAGGGTTTTAATTATGGGTTAATGTTTAATGTTTGGATTTTATAATATAAAACATGGGTATTAACCATTAGTAATTAATGTGTTTCAAATTAAAATGACATGGTCTGATGTAGATAGCTATACATGGATTGTGTAGAAGGGGAAACCAAATCTGGATAGGGGAAGAAAAATAATACCTAGAAAAGTGTGTTCGTGTAGTAGGGGATACCAGATGTGATTCAGATAATAGTACCTGGTTTGAGACACTAGCACTGTTCAAGAAACACAGACAATAAAGGGTGAAGGTTCACACAAGTGGATATTGGTTTCATTGTTGGGATAGATCCATATATATACACTAGCTTCCTAGAGGAATCTTGGATAATAGAAGATGTAGATGTGTGGACAGTATATTTTCTGAGAGTGTGATTTGTTCTAAGTAATTGAACAATTTTTTAATGCCAATTTGTTTTGTGGAAGCCTCACCCTCTCAAGAATTTCACACTCAAATAGGATAAATAAATCAAAAACATGATCATATAAATTTTTCATCGATCGGTTGAATGACCTATGTCTATGTGTTTGGCAGTATATTTTAATATTCATGGAGGAATACAGATAGATTAATAATTCCCCTTATTTATAATTTCCCACACATGGGAAGAAAAATTTATATATAGAGTTGATGAAAAATTCAAATAGCCACTTCAATATTTCTCGAGGCATTCACTAACTCCAAATACAATTATTCTTCCAAAAAACCAAAAATCAGTTGTAGACATAAGTTAGTTCCAACCCAATAACATTTGATTACATTTTAATTAAATTTGGCTAAGGGAACCCTCATGATACCGACCCTAACATAGAGTGTGTTGATAATGTTTTTTTGCAACATCACTGGGTTCATGAAGTGTTACCCAATAATATAATACATTGAATTCAACTCATATTTTTTCCATAATGGAAATTATAATAAATTATATAATGGATTCCCACCATCTGTTAAAGGAGGGAATCCTCAAAAATTGGCATGGGATCTAGATGACATGATTTTCCTCTTCAAATATACCAACCAATACAAAATCATTGAGGATTTACATTACAATGGTTTGTTTCAAGATGTAAAAAAATTCTACCAGTGGATTTGGAAAGGTGGTATTTTCCGTACATTAACACCAAATTGGAAACTCCAAGGGGAATTTTGTTTCAATTCATTTTCAATTTTATTCTCTTTCTCACATTACTCATATGATACATTTATAAGGAATCCTCAATTTACAAACCCTTCATAATGGTAAAACAATTGGTTTCTCCATCAATTGGAATTATGAATTTTGATGAGATTTGGTAGGGATAAATCTCAATGATCACTACATAAGAATCGATATTATTCATCACTACCCTTTATCATCGCTAAAAAAGAACCGAAGGGGAGGGGGTTTATTAGTTCTATCAAAAAGTGATGATAAATGGAACATTTATCTTCTCACATAAAAGACCCCCGTTATTTGTGATTTTTTTCTCTGATAAAGTGGTTGAGTTTATAATTTACACCTAAAAGTGATGATTAATGGAACTTTCATTTTCACTAATAAGACACCCCCTTTATTAGTGTTGTTTTTGTGATGATAAAGACCAACCTTTATCAGCACAATTAAAAATCGATATTGTCAGTACTTTTTTAGTGCTGATAGAAGGGGTAATAAATAAAAAATGTTATATATTATACAAAATAATATTTTAATATGTAAATATAATTATATTCATATGGATATAATATATTTTCTAAAATTTGATTTGTATAATACTAAATATGTATTAACACATAATATGTAATACATTTAGTGAAATATGATTTTGAAAATAATTTAAAATCCATATTAAATCATATTTTACTAATTTGTATTGGATGAAAAATATTTAATAACAATTTTGTGATATAAAAAATTAATAAATTAATTAATAACTAAACATATACTGAAAACCTATCTTGATCATCAAACAACCATGAAATTTTATCTGGGTGTCTACTTGGGCTCTAAAAAATGTAAAATTGAAACCTGTGAAGAGATCTTTATCATGGGAACTGATGAAACAATGGTATACATTTTTTATTATCCAAAAAATGATCATGAGGCCTCCAAAAAAGAATTTTTAGTGCGGATATCCTATATTTTAAACATTCAATGAAATTTTAGCATCATTTAAGAGGATTTTCATGTATTTTTATAGTGGATAGTCAATTTTTTCCCTCAGGATACATTCATATGAATGTTATGTTGTTGATATTTTAATATTTTTTATATATTAGTGTTATTTTTAATATATATATATATATGCATATATAGTTTTCCTTAGGTGTCACCATGAACCTGAGGTATTAGTTGTTATTTTTGTTTTCGTTAAAGTTATTTTAAACATGTATTTTTTTATAATTTCAGAACTTATATATGCACATTATTTATCTGAATTGTTATATTTTTGAAAGTTGTTTTTGGTGGCCAAAATTGTTTTACTCACACCCTACACGGGAAACCATGGAACTTCGGTACCAGAGCAGATGCTACATGATTTTTGGCTTGGGCTTTGGAATCATGAACAGAGCATGGGATTCTAGGACTGAGCGAAGACGCCTTACCATTTTAAGTTATTTTCAAATAATTATCATTTCATATTTTTCTTCATGTTGTATGATTTCATGAAATGTATTGTATACACATCATTTATTATGGAATGGTTGATTTTTATTATTTGTTAATACTTTCTTGGATGTTGTTTCATTTTCTTATCATTCTAGATGTAGATGATTTCCTTTATTTTAAATATTTTTTTACACTAATATGCTGAAATATTCCCCCAACTGTACCCCTTTAGCCCCACAATGGTTGATAGATTTTTCTAGAATACAAGGAGGCATACCTATGGTATAATAGAGTTTTGAAGGTCTGGGAATTGATTAGTGGTTCAGGGTGGTGAATAATTATATGTTCCATGGAACCACATGACCTCATCATTATATATTACATAACATAGGTGCTGTTGTTATCAATTGGAAATAATTTCTCCCATGTTTGAATAACTTTTCTTATTAAAATTAATTTACTATATAATTTTTTTCTGTATAATGATAATATTTCACACCTAACTCCCATTTCTAATCTAGTGGTGGGAGGCTTATTTGACAGGACCTATTTTCACGAAGTAATGGAAAAACTACTTCTTCCCTTGGACGATATTTTTCATTAGATTTTATTCTATTTGCAGATGATGTTGTGAGTGATGAGAATCGTATGGATGTGTCATAGGGTCATACTCTTATTATGGATGTGCCACATGATGATGTTGAAATTGAGTAGGAAGTACAACATGACCAACCAGATGCTCCTCCACTTCCATTCATACATGAGCCACATCTACACGTTATCCCTATAAAGGTCTACGATGAATCTTCTAGTGATTTTACTACATAATAACTTACTTAACTCGGATTATGCTATAGTGATAGAGGGAAATAAGAGTGTTCTTGAGTCTAAATTTATTTCCAGGTGAGTAGATACCCAATAGAAAACAACCATCTTCTCTGGACGTGGGAGAGTGTTCTAGCCAACAAGAACTTTCCATCAAGACATTATGCTTACATAATTGGAGACATTTGATGCCATACACGTGGTTCTATATTCAGTTTATTATTGCCAAATTTTGGTCATTATTTTCATCAATATATTTTGTTGGTATATTCTGTTTAAATTTTTTGTTTTTTTGTGATAGTTGTTAGTGAAATGTTGGCACAAGGTTAGGGGAAACTATGCATGAACCTTAGAAAACTATGTGTGTTGAGATAGCAACACTACATCACCCACACTATTATGATCATAGTTTGTAAAAACATTTGAACTATACTAATTGAGCCCGAGGCACCCTCTTGGTTGGAACATATTTTGGAAAAATTTGTCTAAAAACTATGTAGTCTGCCCATTTTTTTAAATATTTGTTTTTATTTAGATTTCCCCCCTTGATTTAACCCCTTCCACTACTTATTTTCAACCATTCCTGGCCCCTCCCACCCTAGACACTCCACCCCTTCCCCAGTCCCCTCATGGAATCAATTTTATGTGTATTTTGACCTAGGTTCTTCAAGGAAACTCCAAGTAAGTGTTTCATCTCCCTGCTTCATTGTCTCTCCACTCTTATTTCTTAATTTTCATACATCCCAAGGCTTGTGATGACCAATGATTAGCCTAATCCAAACTGTATGGAATGGGGTTTGTTGATTATGGTTTGTTCTAGCTTCCATAGAGCCCCTTATATTCTTGGATTTCACTTATCAACTAGTTTTTGGTGGTTTCAAAGAAATTGGTAAGTGGTTTCATGTGGATCCATTTTTTTATATCATAAATATGCTTTCTTTTAAATTCAATTATTATTGAAATTTGGTTTTGTGTGTGAAGGGGTGATTTTAAAGGAGATTTAGTGTGTGTGCATAGTCTTTAAAATAGATTAACCCTATAGAAATAGATGTAATGGATGTGCTTCAACTTGTGGTGGTTTGGAATATTGGAAAGTTGATTTTTATGACTTGATAAAAATGATGTTTCTATGTGAAACAGATGTGACGTGTTGGGAGATTAATCCATGATGTTTTCTTCGATTAAATGGAACATATACAATATTGTACATGATGTGAATACCATGTCCAATGATTTTTTTCCACCATATATTGATGTAGAGAAACCCGAAACCTGAAGAGGATTTTATCATGTTAAATTTATAATTGAATTATTTAGATATAAATAAATAAATAACTAGTCTTAGGATCTTTCTTGGATGATGATGATATTGATCATCTAAAAGGGACATTTTCGATTATCGTTGTTTCCCTTTTAGGATCCAAGTATAAAACCCCTCTAGCAGTGATCCATATATGCTCTTCTGATCTCCAAACGACACAGATTGATTTTTAGGTTATATCAGGGTGAATCGTTTATCATTCATTGTTCTTATTTATCACTCTTCCTTTGGAATTGAAAGATTCTCTCAATATTTTCTTGTACAAGGTATGGAGAGAGAAAGAGGAGTTGAGAGTGGAATCTGTTGACACATTGATTCTTAATTCGTGATTAACCCTACATAATAGATATAATATTCTATCAGTAGAGCATGGATTTATGTTAAAATATTATTTAAATTCATACCATCATTAAAATAAAATTATAAGCATTAAAAACCCCATTCTATATAATCATAATAATAATATTATTTTATTGCGCTTGCTGACTTACGAAATGATAAATATTATTTTACCATCTTTTAATTTAAAAATCATTTTTTGATGGGATCTTCGTACAATCAAACTCCTCAACATTTATTAAATACCTGAATAAATATTTTATTCACAATCCAGTAAATAAAATTTATTTAAATATTAAATAAATAATAATTTTTTTTTCAAAATCCAATGAATAAATATTTATTATATATTAACATAATCAAATGAATTGTTTATTAATAAATAAATTTTTATTTACTACCTTGTGAATATTAGAGATCAATAAAACTTGAATAAAATTAATTATTAGTCTTGATTATAAAATTTATTTTTATAATTAAATTAAAATATAATTTAATTGATATTAATGGAAACACATTGTGTGTGAGACCCTAGGATTATTTCTCATTAGAATTAGGAGGGCTTTCCTAAATTAAAAGATTATTTTCTATCAATAGGTTAAGGAACCCAAAAAAAATTACATAATATCATAACATCAAAAGACCCATTCCATCATCCATTATTTAATATAATCTATTTGTCTTAATATCTCATCATTTAGGTTTCACATCCATGCCACCAACCTATGTTCTTGATAAGTCGTTCATTCACTATATTTAAAAAACCCATAATTACACCATGGCCATGGAATTTAATTTGAGAGTTATATTTCAATCAAAGGTTTGAGATATATACTTCTATAAAGATGAAATAAAAAAAATCCTTCCTTGAATTATTATTAATAACACATCACTCATGATGCACCCAAGGTATCCAACTTCACTATAAACTATTACCATCATGGTTTATAAAACACATCTATGTGAATGTTTCATAAAATATGTTAATAATAATCATAAAGTATAATTACAATTATACAGATTTGTATATAGTAACATTCGATGACACATAAATATTCAGAATTCCTACAGGTGGGTCTATTATCATAATCTTCCATATAAGAGATTATTAATTGTGAAATTCATGAGAATAATCCACATATGCATATGAGTACAAAAACCTAATAGTCTATATACTATATTCCCTATCATAGTACATTTTCCAAC
The DNA here is from genome assembly GCA_963277665.1 of Viscum album. Lineage (NCBI taxonomy): Eukaryota > Viridiplantae > Streptophyta > Magnoliopsida > Santalales > Viscaceae > Viscum > Viscum album. Next base: position 424,315,031 of record OY728161.1, on the reverse strand, counting down.
CCTTGAACTATATTTAAGAACATCGTCAAAGCACTTTATGGTTATAAATATAGAGGATAACTACTATGAACTTATCAATGCGTCTGATAATCTAGAAAATTATGACATTAATGTTATGTAGTAGAAAAATAAATATATAACATGGTAATTAAACTAATATTCACTTCATTGAATATATATGTAATCTAAAGTACAATATAGTTGGTTCTAGGGCACCAACCCCCAAAAAATTGGGAAACAATTTGGAATCCTTGGTATAAAGGTGGGAAGACTAGTACCAGTGTATTAGATGAGGTATTAGGGTTTTAATATTTCATCTATAGTAAGATTATTATAAAACACTAACTAAATTAATTGTGATGTGATGTGATGTGATTCTTATGTATCGTGCATGGGAATTGAAATTTGAATCCCTATTTTGATCACTAATAGTAAGAGTATCGTAGGTCCCCACATACATTATTAACATATGGATTTCCCAAGGCTCTTATGTTTTGGTTTTATCATTTTACCAGTTCCTACTATTTTTTCACTTTTATTGTAATGTATAAATAATTTTTTAAACATATAATATTTCAATTTTTCTGAAATTTTCATCATTATTTGTCTTATAATGGCTATGCATCAAAATCATGGTGGCATTGTAACACCCTGAAATTTTAATAAAATAGATTTTTAGATTTTTTTTATGGCCTGTGTTGTATGCTAAACCAAGATAATCTTTCACATTATGAAAATCTTGTATAGATTGTAGTATAAGCAACACTATGATTGTCTTGTGTTATAAAAAATTTCAGGTTCTTTTGATAGAATTCATTTCTTGCAAGATTATGTTTAAGCGAGTTTATAATATAATATGATCTCTTTTAATGAATTTTATTAAAGAAATATATATTTAATATATCTAATATAATGTTTTAAATTCATATTATATGTTTTATAGACATGATATAAAAAAAATTCAATTTTTCATATAAAAGAAGTTTTCTATTCAAAAAATCCCATTTTGGGACATTTTGATGGTGACATCATTTTAAAAATAGATTATAATTGAAAAATTAAACTTTTTTTAATCTAGATATTGAAATTTTCTTTAGAGAAATTTTAGATATTTTTCTAATAACATTCTTGTTTTTATGAATAGTAAAAATATGCTAAATTATAATTTAAAACATCTTTTTTCAGAAATTATTTTTGATTAATCTATATTACTGAATGGTATTAATGTAGAGATAGAATATATTTTTTCCATTTAATATAATTTATGTCATTTTAACTAATTTTAAATTGAATTTAGATGTAAAAAAAATTCAATCTTTTCCAATGTTTATCATTTAAAATGTGTTTTCTCGTTTTGCCAATGAGAATGAATTTTTAATTAATTACTCAAACTATTTTGTTTTAAATTTGAAAAAATGGATTCCATATTTAAAATAATAAGGTCCGAAATTTTGAAATAGTTACCTTTTATTATTAGAAATTATGAATAGTACTTTTGAAGAATATTTTTAGTTACCACGGTTAAAGGGTATATCAGGTAAATAAGGGTAAAAATAATATTATAATATTATAAAAATACCATAACATGTGTCATACTATTATTTTATGTGTCACTTGTAACCATAAAAATCCTTAGGCAAAACATTTTTCCTTTGGGAGCCTCATGGGTGTGATAAGGACATTTTATAACATTTAATTTAAAGTAAAGGAAGAAATGTCATTATCATGACTCTTCTTACTAAACAGTTTTATTTTTAGTTATATAAGTGATATCCTAAAATATAAATATACATCTAAAATATTAATAGATTACCTAAATTATATTTATTTATTTATAATTTTTAAAGATTAAATAATTACATTTAATTATGACATAATGATGATGCAATAATAATTTTATTAATGAATGAATTAAATAAATGACAACATAAAATTTAAAATAAATAATATTTAAATATTTTATGACATACACAAACTTTATGGATGAATATTAAATGTTAGGATTGAGTAAATGTATTTTTTTAAATGGAATAAAGTTGTTATGAATTTATGAAAAAGTCATGTATGAATTGTGCCAAAATTGACATAATTTGTAATTGGTAAGTGATCCTCCCAACTATGGATGAATTCCAACATGAAGGCCTAAAAGATGTTCTCCAAAACCTGAATGGTATGCTTTATCTGGTCGTTTTTCTGGGTGTGGTATGCTTTTCTCAAGAGTAACTGAGTCCCAAATTCCTCGTGCAATATCATCCAAAAATGGGATGTAAAATGATCATCATGATCTAAGAAAATATTCGATGGATCTCAATGAAGTTGAACTATCTCTTACATCTATAAGAATCCCATTATCATAACTGAACTCTACTCAAATATAGCTAGAAAGATTGATGACATGGTGAGTTGGTCAATAATCACCCATATTGCATCTTGTCACCTAGAAATACATGGTAAACCCGCAATGAATTCCATTGTTATCCCACCCCACTTCCACTCTGGCACCTCAATGGGTTGAGCTAATCCCACTAGAACCTGGTCCTCAACCTTTACATAAAGACAAGTATGGAACAAAGAGACATCCTATGAAAATACCTTCTACATTCCTGGCAACTAGAACTAACATCAAAGGTCCTGCTACATATTACCCACACCTAGGGGTACCAAAAAATGGGACATATGAAACTCCCTTAGAACCTCCTCCTACATTGCCATTGGTACCACTTTTTATCCATGGAAAGGAACGATGTGGTCCCCACCTTTTAAATATCCATCAGTAGCATGTCAGGAAGATATTTGAGCATGCAGAGGCTCACAGTTGGTATCCTCAAGTTGTACCTACCTGACTCAATATAAGAGTTTATGGGTAACAACCATTGATTGGAGGCATGATCCCCCATCTCCATCCATGATGGATAACTACAACAAGGCCAGCTTCTCAGATGCCTCATCTAGAAATAATGAACTCAATCTTATACTGATAGAATCTTCCACCATCTTCTCATTCCATGAAGTATAGATAGTTTCAAAGTCATAATACTAAAGGAACTCTAGAAACTGCCTATCTCTCATGTTCATATCCTTTTGAGAGAAGATATTCTTGAGAATATTTTGATTAGTGTACATGGTAAACCACTCATAAACTAGGTAGTGTAGCCCCATCTTCAATGTCAAGTCTATACCAACCAACTCAAGATCATGATTCATGTAGTTCTACTTATATGATGTCAAATAGAGTGAACCATAGGAAATCACAACTTTCCTCTGCATCAGGACACAACCAGGACTTGTTCTTAATGCATCACAGAACACTACATACTCAAAACCCTCTTATGGTAATATCAATATTGGGGCGCTCGTTAAACTCTGCCTCAACTTCTAAAAACCATGTTGACACTTATTTTTCCACATGAAAGGATTCTCCTTTTTATTCAAAGCTATCATAGTTTCTCATATCCTAGAGAAATTAAGTATAAATATCTTATAATATCTTTCCATCCCATGGAATCTCCACACCTCAGTCACACTCCTAGGTGGATCCCAAGCTAACACTACCTCCACCTTTTCAGGGTCCACTACCGCTCCATTAATTGGGATAACATTTCCTCGAAAGTGGACCATCTGAATCACCAAGTAGACCTTTTTGATCTTCCCATAAATCTTGTGATCTTGAAGTATGTATATAACCATCCTTATGTGTCTCGTGTGCTCCACCTCAGACACCAGAGTACACAAGGATATCATCGATGAAGACAACCATGAGATGGTCTATGTAATGATGTAATATATAGTTCATGAGTCCCATGAAAACTGATGGGGAATTCATCATGAAAAATCTCATAACTATTTCAAAATAATGACTGTAGAAGAATCTTAAAGCCATCTTTGGTATATCCTTGTCCCGTACTTACAACTGGTGATAGACTGATCTGCGGTCAACCTTCGAGCACCATCATGCCCCTGTCAACTAATCAAAGAGTTCTTTGATCCTCGACAATAGATACTTTCTCATCATAATCACCTTGTTCAAGCACTGGTAGTCTAAACACAACCTAAATCACCAGACTGGCTTTTTTGGGATTTTTTTGGGCCATCCAGGGTGAAACACTTTGGCCACCCGGGGTGAAACACTTAGGCCACCAAGGGTGAAACACTATGTATTAATAATAATTTCCTTTCCAAATCCTCCAACTAAACCCTCAGCTTGAGAGTCTCTACAGGGACCATCTGATATGATAGTGTACATATTAGTGTTTTCCTGGGGTGTAGATCAATGTATAATACTATCTCTTAAAGAGAAGGTAATCCTGGAACATCGTTAGGGAAGACAACCTCGTACTCTACCACTACTTCTGGGAATCGGAAACCCATAACATTTTTTTTATCGAGGGTCATGATATCCAACTAATGAGTAATCGGCTACACCCTCCTCTGTATGAGTCCATCCTATGATGCCTAGGTATCCATTTCAGCAAAAAAGGAATAATAATTCCATTTATGTGTACATACCACACCCTTCACTTAAAATAGTATACTTGGGTATGGACTGAAGATAACCTATCCATGCCATGAATTTCATCATAAGGCCCTAACGTTTCCAACAAGAGGTTCCAACCAAATCTCTTACCTCAAATGGTCAAGTCACTCCATCAGAGAGATGTGTGATCATCGAGTCTACTCACGTAGGTGTCTCTATGTGTAAGGGTCGAGCCAACAGTTCAACCAGAATCTAGTGGTCTTGTACAAGATATGAGGAAAGAATGGAATGAAGAGAACCTGTTCCTATTAGTATGAATGCTAGAGTAGAAAAGACATATATTTTACATATAATCATTCTAATAGACCATGTTTTATATGCCTCGACCGCATGTGGCTCTCCCCACCCCTTTCATACATCTCCCCAAGCTTGAAGCGGACCATCTGGGGGGTGGTGGTGGAAAAAGTCAAAATTTCGACCACCTCCTATTACTCTCTTAGCTCTTATTCCATGTATGACTCCCTACGGATCTTCCTACTACTACCACTTATGATGCCTCTGTGGTCTATCCATTGTCACCCTTTCATAAGCACGACAGTTTGGAAAATCCTGAGCGATAAGTCCCCAACTGCCACATGTGTAGAATCACCTCTACCAAGGCTGGCTAGACCCATCCCAAGAGACTTGAATTGTATATCCTCCTGAAACGTATCACATGTCTAGATCCCTGATATTGACATCAGATCCCCACTATTGATGTCTATTCACCTTCCTATCCACTGATGACTATCTGTAGGTGTTTCTACTTAGCTAAGAATCATTCAACCACCAAATATCGCTCTAACACCCAAGAACAAGTAAGGATTATCAGTGGGATAATGATGGCTTATATGTTTCCAAGAAAGCCTCACTCGAAGGTCTAAGCCCTAAATTAATGATCCCTTGCTATATCAATGAAGTACATAGAATATTGGGTGAAACTAGATGAACAATCATCTACGATCATGCCGCCCTAGTGGAGATGAAGAAGCTCCTGTATGTGCACATCTCTCAACATAACATGTGAGAAATCCTCTCTTAAGAGGTGCTCAAACTATGTCCATGAATGAGTTTCTTCATCATGATTCTGGATAGACAAAGTCAACTATCTCCCTAATGATACCTACAAAAGGATCACTACTAGAACAACCATATGATCCGATGGTTTCTATACTAGTTAGAAAACTTAGGTCACACCCTCTATCCATTCCTCAGCCGCATGAGTGTCGGTCTCACCTCAGAACTTAAGGTGTCATTTTCTCTGAAACACATGAAGCATGCTCAACCTATACTCCTCATCTTCTGGTATTATAGGTACCATGCGCTCCTCCAAATGGTGGTGATATGGCTTGTTCACCCCCTGGAGGTACCATCTAGGAAACCCGTCCTTGTACTGAAGGCTCATCACTAATGGGGACATCCTCATGATCTAGCTGTTATATCCTATCTTTTATGTGTCATGGAGGCATCCTATAAGAAAATAAGATGTAAAATTGTCAATGAATATATCTAGATAGTTGAATCAAGAAGGAAATGAAAACCAAGAACCATTGTCATATGATTCATGTATCATTTTTTTCCTACAACCAATGTTCTAATGTACAGAGTCAAAAAAATGTTATTAAAGTCCTAAAGTATGGATACATTGGCCACGCACACAATCACTAGAGTCCCAGGAATGAAAGATGAACTCAAAAAACAAAACAAATTTTCCCCAAACTAGTCCCATAGACTCCAAGGCCTAAAGTAGAACAGAACGCTCTAATACCACTTGGCCATGAACTGTCCCAGTGGGGCTAGTTCCACGACTCTCCAAGACAGCCTCCAATAGGCTAGGGGCTAGTGATTAGAACCGAGTTGAAATATCCCTAACATGGGATACATTGTCTATGTACCTATAGAACACACACATATCGAAGCCCCAAAACGAGGAAAATTAAAATCTACACATGAAAAATTGCATGGATAAGAGTATCCCAACCATCATAGTATGAAAGAAGTTAATAAATTAATGTAAACTAAACTATAATATAAGCCCACCAAAAGGAGTCTATAAATCACAATGTCCAACCTCTATATAAAACATACTAGGACTAATATCTGAATTCACATGAACTCCTCAGCATGTCTAAACTCACAATGTACCATTCAGTCCTAGTCCAGCTGCTAGTCCTCCTAGGACTCCTTCAAAAGGATTCTTGTCTGCACCAGAGACAACATGCGCAGGAAAATCCCGTGTAGGTGTGAGTATATAAAATACTCAATTGGATTCCCCTAAACCACAATAAAATAGACAAATAAAAGGTATAGGCAGTTCAACACAAGTATATTTATATAGTATATAACTATAATATCTAGATATACTCGACCAAGACACACAAACTAGTGGTAATTCAAAATTACTGCCTACCACCACTAGGAATTTAGCTTGATGATTCCACAACACACTCATTTGATAAAACACACTCATGATTCTTATATCACAGATGAATTACATTCAAGAATTACTATTTTTTAGGTATCATCATGATAGAATGACAAATACATTGATATATATGAAGTGATATTCGATACATCATGTGAGAATCCCATTTCTGGCTAGGGGTGATACTAACAACTCCATATGAATTAACCCATGAAGTAGAGGATCAACGCCCAATGAATTTGGTCATCTCAATACTAAAGTCTCTACCAAATTCATGAAGGATAATAAAGGATCCTCTTTGGGACACTCGAGGGATTCCAAAAAATATAACAATGATGTTTTTCTAAAGGGATCATACTCCTAGGAGTAGGAAATGGAACCCACCAACCATTAGGGAAATGAAAAAGGGGAAAAACCATAATGAAACTCATCCAAGATATAGTGGAAAAGGGAATGAATCCATGAAGGAAGGGATACATGGTGTGTGGTAGGGTCAACTATCATATCCATTGACCTTATGTACCACCCATGTTCAACGACTCATGTCATTAGAACATGTCGTGTAGAAAAGATGTAAATGTCATGCAGAAAGGTTCACACATCATTTTCTTCCATCCGGGGTCTTCCCATGTGCAATATTCATGTTCCAGTAAATGGAATCATCCCATGTGTCTCTACTCGTGCACCATTACATGAGGTAATCTGTGTAACTGGTTCAGCCAATCCATCTATGGGAGTATATGCCATGTAGGAAAATCGTGTACTCCACCCCACGGTTGTGTATCTTATGAGATACATGCCATGTATCTGGGAGGGGCCAAAACAACATGTGACAGGGGTCACATACTGTGTGACACATGAATACCTCCTAAAACCCTAGCCACCACTCCATGGGTCCACATTCTATGCCATACAGATTACACATCGGGTTCTTAAAATATTTCTAAAACCATCGTTCTTTTTCCACATGGCTTAGTTGATGATCCCAATGACATTTTGGTTATCCATTCTCCTTGAAACATCAATTCCAAGGTCAAATCTTCTCCATAGCCCTAAATCAGTGAGTCTCAGGCCTTCAATCGGCTCTAAAATCCAATTTTAATCACCCCCTCGAAAATAATCTAATGAACGGGTATTCCCCAACTACTTCGATTCGCCCATCGCCATGCTATCTCACATCTTCTAGGTTTTCCCAATTACAGATCTCTTATTTCCTATTATTTCACTGATAAAAAAAGGCACAACGATCAATCATTCATAACCTATGAAAAATTAAAATGTGATGAAAATATCGAGGGAGAAAAAGAACATTGAATAAACCAAGGAATGAAATTATCCAATTTTCAGTCCATCCATAATTCATTGCTATAATAATGCTAAAAAAATCATGAAAAATTATAAATAAATAAACTGAGATAAAAATCTTAAAAAACAAGAGCATCCAAAAAGAACGATCAAACTGTGGATAAACCTGTTCATGGGTTAGTTCGAATTCATTGTTCAATCCAATAAAGGAAAATCAAACCAAATAACACATCCAACCTATGGGTTAGATCACTCACTAGATAAGATTGATAGTCCAGTTTTAGATGATGGAGAGATCTATCAAGAATGGCATTTGTCGATCTATGATCCCAAGTCTCATCATTATTTTCTCTCTAGATAAATATATAGGTTCTTCCCCAAATCCGAAAGTTAATTCCAAGGTTATAAAACTCACACTGGCTCTCTAACAAAAGTATTATTTAAAAAATGAAATGTCGCTGCGTCATCGAAACATTAAACTTATTGCTCGGAATGCAACTGTTCCTTAACATTTCTGATATGAGCACCCATTTTCATGTTATTCCAATTTTTATTGAAACTAGCTCACACGAGCTATTAAAAATATTTAATATATTACAAACATTTATTCTGGGAACACCGGGACTCAGAATCATATTCCATCTAGGAAGCTGATATTGAATTAATTCCATATAATATTTTAACATAATAAATGAAAAATGAAATACATTACATGAAATCATATAAAAGAATTCATAGATTGATTTTGAAGTGTGTGAACTGATATCATGTCAATCTGAGTTTTCATTTTTTAAAGATGTTTAAAACTTCCCTTTTATGATATTATAAAATAATAAAACATTTGTGTTATGGTAAAAACAATTTAAAACAACATCATATTTATAATAAATCATAGAAATACTATTTTTAATTACTATGGGTTTGTATGATTAGACAAAATTGAAATTTTACATGTGGTGTGCTTAGACAAACATAATATTTGGTTTTAAAATATTTTAAAATCTTCAAACACATGTGGTTGGTTGGAGATACAAAAAAAACTCCATTTTTCAGGAAATAAAACTAAAGAAACCATAAAAATATTTTTTAAATGAAGGAACTGACCGTGCAACCTTCAGTGTTTTAATTTTCCTAAGATGATTAGAAAAAAAATTTAACACAAAAATGTATTTAGTGGTAAACTCTCTTAAAAACCCTATATTTATAATAAATAATAAGAAATTTTATTTTGATTTTTTAAAGTATATAAATGATCATTCTAACATGTAGTGTTTTCAAAATGAATAAATAATAGTTTTAAAATATTTTGAAATGACTAAAAACCGATGTTGATGTGATAAAATAATGAAAATGACCTAACATTTCCATAAAAACTATGGAGGAAAACTTTAACACAATTTATAAATTATAATAACTAAGCATGTGTCAATTAGAGTTTTCCAAACATGATTGAAAAAACATTTTTAGTGTTTTAAAACACTAAAACATGAGTGTAATGATAAAAAACATACCAAATAAACTCATATTAATTTTAAATAATATTAAAATAATATTTTTTTATGTGTAATGGTTTAAAATGCATCAATCCAATGTGTGGTGTTCTCTACCTAACAAAATAAACTATTTTAAAGATTTGACAATATTTTAAAACTTGAGGTGGTCGGTCAAAACCAAGAAAATGGTCTCTGATTAACATGATAAGGAATAAAACTACAACATGATTTTAAAAATGTAGAGTTTTACCTCCTTTTAATCTATATTTTTTTTTCATGAGATGACAAAAAAATAATTTTTATTTTTTTAAAACACTAAGGGTTACATATAATAGTCAAAACCATATAAAAAGAGCATGTATTGTTGTGAAATTATAAGAAAACTATCTTTGAAATATAGTTTATTTTTATAAGTGGGTGGTGCATAAATCCTATAGGGATTCACCCATTTATTAGAGATATAAATTAATTAATAGATTGATTTCATTAACATTAATAGAGGTTTTTCTCCCAGAATTAATAAAGAGATTTTATGGATAAGAAATGTAAAAAAGGGGGATTGTGACCACATAAATTGTTGATATGGACATAGTTTCTATATAAGATGATGTAGTATCATATTTTTGGTATTAAGTCATTAAATTATACTTATGTGGAGGTTCAAGGACAACTATAAATGGAGTTCAACATGATGCAGTCCACTATGAGGTGGAAGGGTGTTCTATTATTTACAGTAGCATGTGAGAAACATTGGAGATGATGAGTGAGTCATAAATGGTGGATCTATGATGCGATGGGATATAATATTTTCTAAATCATATACATAGTTTTGATATGGAACATGTGAAAAACAATAGTGATGCTCTATGAATCAAGAAATTTCATATGGTGGTGATCATAATTGATATATATACATCATTGAGCATGCAAGCCATTAGCAAGAGACTTAGGTGCCTGGATTTATAGATCAAGGAGATTCCATCAAAGAGGTGTTATAACAACATGCTAATGATGAATTGTTCATGGATCAAGATGTTAGAAGTAGTAGTATTTTTTCGTATAATTGTGAAATTTGTCATAGATTGATCACTGAGCATGATGTTTTATCATGAAAGGGTAGTTTATTCACTAGGATTATTTTTCAGAGAGAAGACAGAGGCATATGAGGGTGTGTTTTTCACACTAGTTTTTTCTATTATTTGACTATAATTAATGTTTGGAAATTTACATGGATTTTTTACTCTCTGATTATTGTGTAATTTTTGGTTTTTTCCCTTGATTTTTTTAATCCCCTACATTGAACTATTTTTCCAAATTAAAAAAATATTTTCTATTTATTTTCTTCATTATTATTTCATTTATAACTTCTAAGTTTCAACGAGTTTCTTGTATATATTTCACATGCATTTTTATTTAGAATTGGGATTCTAATCCACAGTGCTATCAAAAGTGAGTTCTTGTTTTATTTTTTTTGGGAATTATTGAAGTGATTTTCAAGAGGATTGATGATTCACATGTGAGTAAGAATAAGGTTTACAAATTGAAGTGGGTCAAGTGAGTATTTTCAGGTCTTGAACCTTATTATTTTTCTTTAGGGAGTTCCACAAATGAAGAAAGAACTAAAAATATTAGATAAAGGGGATGTGATTATCTGATCAAGGGATAATGAGATGTGTAGATTGACAGATTCCTGTTGTAGGGCGTGGAAAAACAATTATTTACTAAGTTAAAATGTAGTAATGTGGTTGACCTAGGATGTCTCCCGAAGAGGAGTTCACACAAATTGGGTTGTCACTTTAAAATGGGGGAAAATGTTGTATTTTTGAAAAAGAAATTTGAAATTCAAATGATTGAAAAACTATAATATTAAAAAGGTGATTAGGTCAGGGTTGGTTTCTAATTGTAATTATATCCTTCTCTAATTTAATTTAAATCTCTTCTTCTTTGTTGATTAAAGTGAGTTTCCACAATCGTTTCCTCTCACTTCCTTGGTGAAATTATGATGGTGAGAGAAAACCTTACCACAATCTTGGTTTGGTCAAATCACCTTCCGTGTGTAAAATAGTTGTATTTAATATACTTAATTGAAATTGGAAATACCCGATCAGGTTTTTTTATCCCAAACAATCAAGAACATTCACTACACCTTTTACACGTACTTACAATTTTCGAGTACTTTACCACTAATCCGTGGTCTATTCCATCATATATAAACTAGAAATCAGTGGAGGGAGATTATGATTATTTTACCAAGGAAAAAATCAATAACGGAATTAATATTCAAGAATGATATCACTTGATAATAAAATCTGCTATATGAAATTGAAAACAACTTTGAAGACCAAAGAAATTTATTCAATTGTGTCCAAGAGCTCAAGCATTACAATGTAGAAAACCAACCCTTTCCCAATCACTCCAAAAGTTTACCTCACCATTGTAAGGGTAATCGAGATGAATGGGGAATATGAAGGCATTAAAAAACTATGAAAAAGAAAATAAATAAAATAGAAAGCTGAAAAGATTTCCTTCTTGGTGTCCCGGAAGGAATGGGATGGAGAATGGGACGCCTTGAGAGGGTAGAGCTCTCCTCCTTTTATAGCCAGAATTTGTCCCCTGGATGTAGATGCGTTTTTGTACCATTAAATGATATCTTCACACGTTGAGCCCTTCTTTAATGTTGTTCATAATTATCTTTTTCGTGTCCCCTAAAAATATCAGTGAATATGGACATGTATTCCGAGAGTTATGAATGTTTTACTCTGAGAATTTATTTTGTCCAGTCAGACTCTCCAAATCGCAAACTCCAGATTAGGGTGATTTAATGACCAATTAAACTTCCAATTCACGTGGCCATTACTTCATTAAAGATTCTAAAAAACTCCTTTCACTTCCAACCACCAAATATCAAAACATTGGGGCCCACCATGAATGCTTTATGAAGCCCACACCAAAACTAGGCAGAACTGAAAATAGTTTTCTTGATCCCACTTGTGATATTCTTTTGAGCATCCATATGTCCGATTCAGATTTTAGTCCAAAATTAGTAAATGAAGCCTTGGATGTGTAGAATCTGGAAAAGAATGAATTTTAAAATTTTGATCTGTTTAGATAATTTTATGGACAAACTACAGACATAATTTAAAACTGTTAAAAATCCAAAATGGCCAATTTTTACTATTCAGCACAAAATAACACAAATATCATAAAAATGAAACAATTAATCTTAGAGGAACAATTTTGTGGTTTTAAAACAATAATATTAAATATAAATTAATTGAAAATATTTGCTCTATCATAGATCCCTAGGTCGTGTTGAACACTGAGGGGGGGGGGTAAATAGTATTTAACTTTAATGAGTTATTTATTTTTTATTCAAAATATTGATCTTATTAAGGTTCTTGATCCACTCAATGAAATCTCAATGTCTCATCTCGTATAAAAAAATTATAATATAGAGTGCAATATACAGTTTTTAAAAGTTCTGGTTTATAGACCTACTCTTTTCCATGTTGTTGAGACTCTTCAATATGTATTCTACATGAAAATATTATCAATGATTATAATGAATATGGAATCAAGTTGTTATATTATCCAATATTTGATCCCCCAGTGGACCCTGGTTCTCCAACCCAACAACCAACTCTTCTTCTTTGGTTGTATAGACACCGCAATCGTCTTATCTTCTCCTAATTTAAAATAGTTTAGAAACCCCAGCATCAATCCTCTTTTGTAACTGGTTAATTACCCCAGTCATAAGCAAATTATTCTAATCGATGTTGTTAATATTGTGGTCGAATTATATTTATCTTCTCTTGGTGGATTGTGCACTATTGAAAATAAACATACTTCTCTATGAATATTGGATTTGATTTTCTCTTGTACAACATGAGGATCTTCAAAATATTCCTAGAATAAGCATGTTGTTCATGAAAATAATTCACCCCAGATCTATAATTATGTTGTTATTGTCACGACCCCCTCCCTAAATGGTGTACCCCTCCAAGGTTGGTAATGTAAGAAGAGAGATAGTGACCCCAAGGCCCACCACTACTAGGATCCAGGTTTGTGACTATCACTAAGGGTATAGTAAACACAAAAATGTGAGGCATTACCCTCTAAGAGAACTCATGGAGAAGAGATAGATAAGATATAATCCAACCAAATCCAACTCATACTGTAATAGAAAATAAAACCCATGTACACATATGTAATTCCATGATAAAACTACTAAAACTGAAAGGGAAAACAGTATATACCAAAGGAAAGTAAAAAAATAGAAGCAAACACAAAGCCCGAATAGCTCATGAAACCTGAAACCCCAAGATATTTGTAACCAGCCTTATACCCAACCATCTCCATGTGACCTGAAAAATAGTTTATATATACTAAGGGTGAGTATAAAAGTATACTCAGAAGGATCCTCCCCGAAGACTCTCGTGAAAATGTAATAAAAGCATGATAAAGAACTGTGAACAACAAGTGAAACTAACTCATCACCTATATAGGTATACTTTGTTCCTAGCCTCACCATGGATACTCTCACCATGTATCACATAAAATAGTATATAATATAATAATGAATATCAAGGGTACCCTACTACTAATTCTCCACTAATTTTCTACTTTTCCCAAATGTCACACGTCATAAGACACTCTCCTGAAAAAGGATTGCCTGCAGACACCTGGGTGAAGCACCCCAACATGAACCTATTGAAACCCAACCACCACATCCATGTAGCCAAAGAAAGAAGGTAGTTTTTGGGAGCCACCACAACTCATATAAAATGTATCATACACTGGGGATTAAACCTCAAGCCATTATATCCCATACACTGAGTATGAATCCTCAAGTCATCATATACTATTCACATTACACCTATAGTAGTCCATATGAAACTATATCTAGAATATATTTGTGTGAATAATCAGAAGAGATTAAAACACACTACACACATATATATATAAAACTAACATTGTGCATACTAGTACAAGTAACTACCAAGATAAGAGAGTGGGGACAAAGGGGGTTATCAGCCATCCATCATCCCACTAGAATGTTAGGTAAAACACCCCCCTTGGGATCAGAATCCCCGAGGTGTTAGTCACACTAGTTGTTAGGGTGGAGTACCATATAGAAACATTAAAACTACAGAATATACTATAGCACACCACCACACATGGGCATAACCTAGTCGTAGACTTAAACTCAGCTAACATCTCCTAGACTCCTGACTGCCACTGCTAAGACTAGGTATCCTACTAGAACACAACCATTTAAATAGATTTAATACATTACTTCATTCCCTTTTTATCAGTTTCAGTTTATATTAATTAATTGCTAAACATTAATTAAAATTTAACGATTCCCCATTATATTTCATTAGCATCACGCCAAATTTTCTTTCCCTCTAGGCATTACTAAACCATGTCCACAACTTCTCAGAAATATTTCCTATGCATTTCATACCAGAAAGCTCCAACCCCATGGATTAGTATCATTTATTAAATAATTTATTAATACCTCTATTACTTTACCATATTCACAGGAATTCTAGAAAAACATTCTAAGCTACTAAACATAATGGGGATCAACCCGGTGAGTAGAAGAACAACCCGTCAAGTATTTTCCACCTGTAGTATGAGCGTAGGCCCATCCTCCAACATGATTGAAAAGATGGAAATCACATGGCATACCCCATGCCTCATGAGCCCTTTTGGAAGGTGGTTAGGCATGAATAGCTAAATTAAGCAATGGGGAAAGTAAAGAAGGTAAAAAACCATCAAGATTCCCCAAATATATAATAATTCACATCCAAATAGTTTCATCAACTCCAGTGTCCTCCCCGATACCCACCTATATAAACTGATGCATCTCACCACCCCAGGTGTCCACCGCTACTACAACTAGTGGGCCTCCCATCCCCCATATATCACAACATCCACCGAGGCTCACATCAGAACAAAAGCAGTTGGAAAAAATATCATATCCGCTGGGATCTTGGCACTTAAATAGGTCGTCAAACCTGCAATCATAATGAGATCTCAAGGCTCCAAAGCACAAGGCACCTGACCATAAAAGAAAGAGGTTAACTCAGAACCCAAAAAGGCATTATATTTTTATCAAACAATACATCAATAAATTATTATGGAATTAATAATTTTATTATTTTTAGGTCCCAACTATAGGCACCCTATAAAGTAAGCTATAAAAAATAATTAAACATGTTTTCTACATCAGTTTGATTAACCTCAAATTACAACAACAACAACATGATTCACTTACTTGCCTCATTATCATTGACCATTAATTATAATTAATTAGGGTTTATGTTCCTTACCAATTTAAATCAAGAAATACATGATAAACAAGGAAAGCATATATATCACACTACCTATAAAAAAAAGAGGCAATAACATATGATTGATACCAATTTATTTGTTCGGTTTAAATATTTATTACATTAATTACATTGTGATCTAGTGGGCTAAAATATGCTAACACTACAGTTTCACGTAATAGAATAGAGAATCCATGAATACCCTACATCAAAAGGTTCTTTATGTTCCTTATATGAGAATGATCCACACAAAGAATTAGCATCGCCTACCCCCGTGACAACAGCATCAACCCAAGGAGGCCGCGACATGACCGCACAAACTGAACCCCAATAAAAATCCATGAGAAGCATGAATATCACATGCCAGAACATGGAAAGTAGAAATGATAGAATATGGATTGAAGAACACACAATAACTAAGGTAGATCATACCTTCTATTAATGACAGATCGACACTAGTTTCCTGCACCAAAACAAGGGGCACACGTGAAATAGGAAGAAACATGAAGGGGAAATGATCCAAGGATTATGATTCGATCACACCACTCCTATGTGAAGAAGGAAAGGTTACAAATCTTTCACCAGTACTACTGGAAATCTTGTTAATTGAGACGGCCTATTTGCGACGGGATCCCATCGTAAATAGGCTTTATCGACGGGGCTGCGTCGCCAATAGCCCGTTGTAGAAAACGTTGTTGAAAATACAATTATTTGTGATGGGCCCATCGCAAAAAAATATTATTTGCGAAGAGAAACATTCCCGTTGAAAATAAGATTCCAATTATATGTATTATATATACATAAACTATTTCACAACGGGCCCGTCGAAAAAACTATTTTTGAAGGGCTATTGTCCCGACACAAAAAATATATATATATAACTTTCTACAACAAACCCATCACAACAAATTATTTGCGATGAGACTACTTGCCCGTCGCAAATATGGTTTTAAAAATATTTAGTTAGACTATATGCAACGTGGTCCCATCACAAAAGGTCCCATCGCAAATAATAAATTAATTTTAAAAAATAAAATTTAATAATATTATGATTAATGAAAAAATAATATTACAATTATTAAAACAATAAACAAATAAAAAATATTAAAATTCTCAATATTCAAAAAAAATATAAAAAAATAAAAAAATAATAAAAATTAAATTATGTAATTTTTGAACCGATATAAAAGACAAAAAATGTTAATAATTCATATTACAATTTTAATTCAAATGTTTGTAACATAAAAAAATCACTGGGGGGGGGGGGGTCATCTACTGGAGGAGGTGGAGGAGCTGAAGGAGCTGGTGGAGGAAACTCCATCCCTAAATTACGTGTCAGATGGCGCATGTACTCCATCTGCCCGTGATGCTCCTGCTTCCATCGATGACTCAGCTCCTCGTAAGGCTGCTCCTGCTACTGCCATCAACGACTCTGCTCCTCGTAATGCTGCTCCTACTGCTGCTGTCACCAACACATCTCTTCTTGCTATTTCTGCAAAGTCTCTATATACTCAGCCTGAGCTTCTGACTGGTCCTGATACTGTGAGCCAGAAGATGATGCCTCTCCATGAGCTCCTCTTGAGCTGGACGCCGACATCGCAATAGTACCATAATAAGTACCAGGAGTCAAATAAGAGTTGATACCAACTACTCTTCCATTATCAAAGCCATACTGAGTCGCATGCATCCATGCCACCTCATCGAAATGGCGAGCACTTGTCTGCTCAGCCATGTCGTCCTGACCCTCAGCCTGTGTCTGAGAGGTCGCAACCTCATATGACTCCTTCAATTCCAATTTAAAATTTAAAATTTAAAAATATTATATATAGTTAATTGTTAAAATGAAATAATAATACTAACCACAATCTGACACTGGCGATCACCTATAATCTCTCCAGTGGCTGGATCACTGTACATCCTCCGATAAACATCGAACTCCATAATATCGGGATGATCGACTGCCTAAAGAAATATAAAATAAACTGTTAATATTTAAAGTTATATAAAATATTTAAAAAATATACTTACCAAATTCTCTTTATGTGAACAAAATGTACGACTACCAGCTCGATGCATCACCTCCTGTCTCCCCCAGTTCTGTTGTCCCACTGAAGATCTCCTCTGAAATCCACCACCCAACCAGTGTAAACATAATCCATCCCAAATGTGAGATGAAATGTACTATGGTTGGTGGGATCTACACGACTCATCAAATTCTATCACCCCTGCCTTCTTAATGGATTTCCTTCTCAAATTGTGCAAAAACTAGCAGAAACAGTCACACATAAAAACCTGCCATGCCGTGTGTATTGCGCCGCGCATGCTATCATCGATAGGATGCCATAAACCCTACAAATAATTTATAATATCAAGTTGCTAATAAAATAAATTTCAAAATAAATATTATTTATTTACGTACCAGGCAATGATGGAACATGTCACATCGCACATCAACGGGAATCTGTTCCCATGTGATCCATGACTGAGAAAAATAATTGCGCAATATAGCACTCCCCTGTCCAATAGATACATGTTAAAAACTGTGTAAAAGGAATAAATAATCAAACAATTAGTATATATATAAATAAATTAATGAAATCTAACTAAAATATACAGGTTACCATACCTCTGTGTGCATGGATCAAAACCAAGATGTGGACGTCGCTCGGGGATAGGGTCAGGAATCATCAGTCACACAAGACCACACCCCCTCCGCGTACCTTCTGAACCACCAGTAGGTTGAGGGCCAGCTAATCCCACATCCTCATCATCCAAAGGTAGCTCAGCCTCCTCTAACTCACGCAATAGATCAGAGTCCATCTGAAACACAAAAAGATTGTTGTTAGCAGATAGCTGAAAATTACTATTATATGTAGATATATATTAGTTATGATTATAACCAGCATTTAACTGTGTCAATGTTCATCTTCATCCTCTTCTACATAGCTGTAAATGTCAATGTCTTCATCTTCCTCCTCAGCATCATCAATATCCATATGAGTTTCAGTTTCCATATCTCTTGTCATTTAATATTCATTTGTAACACCATTAACATCTTCATCACCATCAATCCTTAATTGTGGAGTGTCATCGTCGATATTCACGTCTCTTTGTGAATCAGATGGATTTTGAGTCATCTCTTGAAAAATTTCAATTCCTTCCAATTCAGCGGAACCACATTCAGTTTGAGTAAACTGATTTTCTCGAGATTTCATTTTTATTTTTCTCTACCAATCGCTCAAGTATCTTGAGGTAGCACATTACTTTGCATAAAAAATTTGATGTGCCTGTTGATCTAGTAAAAATGCTTCATTTACTACAAGAATACTTTTATATTTAATATCGACGATTCCATGAGTCGGATGAACATGGAAACCTCTCTCAGTATCCAACCACCGAAATTTAAACATTTTTATGTAATTCTGTCCTAGATAACACAACTCAATAATTTCATCCAAAATTACATAAAAATCAACTTTAGTTTCTCTGTGATGCGATCCTCTCAAGAAAACTCCACTGTTCATTGTTTTTTTGATTCCCCATATGAAAGTGTATGAATTAGAAAACCATTCACCACATATGCATTATAAGATTTAACCATTTTGGATGGTGGGTTACTCAATATACACATTCACTTATCAATTTTATCATCATAATGAGACACTTGATATTTTTTAAAAAAATTATCAATATAATAAATAATAAACAGAATTGATATTAAACCATAAATAATTTATGTTACTAGTTTTTGAAACCATTGAGAATATTTTTTTGTCTATGTTCTTCAAGAGAAGCTGCTGTAATTTGTGGAAGTTTTCTCTTGATATGATTATCATATAACCGATAAATAAAATAAGTTTAAATACTATAACATAAATTATAGAATAAGTGATAGAAGCACTCACAGGACAAATAATATCATTTCTTCACAGTTGAGCAGAACGTATGTATGAGCTCTGTGATGTTCATCATTTGAAAACCATCGTTCATGAACTCCACCGAAACCAAGATTTGGCTGATTAAAATTTTTTAATTGATTGTCCATTTTGTCATTAACATTCCCCTCACTCTATCCCATGCGATTCTGTTTTGAGGGATATTGAGATTCAAAATAATGAGAGCAGAGAAAAGAAAATTTCTCTTGCAAATAAGCTTAAGCAATTGAGCCTTCAAATGATGCTTTGTTATGTATTTTTTCCTTCAATTTCTACATGAATCTCTCGAATGGGTACATCCATCGAAACTAAATTGGACCTCCACATTTAGATTCATGTGGAAAATGTAATATCAGATGTTCCATTGAGTCAAAGAAAGCCGACAGAAAGATTTTTTCCAGTTTACATATAATTAGATAAAAATCTTCATCCAGTTTTCTTAGCGCATTGTAGTCTGTTTTTGCTACACAAATGTCTTGAAAAAAATATGATATGTCTGTTATCGAATCCCAAATCATAGAATTCAACAAACATCTGAATCCAATCGGTATAAGTCTTTCCATTATAACATGACAATCATGACCTTTTAATCCAGTAATATAATTATTCTTAATGCATCTTATCAAATTGGAAGCATAGCCATCTGGAAGTCTCAAATATGAAATCCAATGACAAAATAATAAGCCAATCTCTTTGGATAGTGTATAAGATGATTTTGGCTTCATTGACCTCTATGATCTAACATTTTCCAATAATTCAAGTTCTGGTCGCCTGCAAATTTGGGAAAGATCTAATCATGCCTTTACTGTATCTTTGGTCTTACCTGGTGTATCCAAAACTGTATGAAATAAATTATCAAAAAATTTATTCAAAATATGCATAACAACCAACATGTGGTGGACCAACTAATCCGACCAATACGGAAGATCCGAAAAAATGCTCCGTTTTATCCAGTTATGTTCTTTCCCGAAGCCATGAATTTTTTGTTGGTTTACTGTTGGTCCAAATGTGATGGGTAGTAATGAAAATAAAACTGATTTTAACTATGTACCTAAGATCATCTTTGGAGGTTCATCTCTTTCAATTGTACCTTTTCTGAAATGATATTTGTTCCTCCAAAAAGGATGATCGGTTGACAGAAATCTACGGTGAGAATCAAAATAGCTAGGTTTTTTTCATTAACCTGCATAAAGGATTTGTTTTCTTTCATACAATAAGGACATGATTTGAGACCATGTGTACTCCAACAAGATAAAATTCCATATGCCAGAAAGTCACTAATCATCTAAATCAATGTAGCTTTTAATATGAAATTTTGTTTTGTAGAAACATCATATGTATTAACACCATCACTCCACAATGAATTTAACTCATCAATATATGGTTTCAAATAAACATCAATATTCTTTTTTGGATGTCCTCGGATTAATAGAGTCAAAAAGATATAGGGCTCCTTCATCAACATCCATGGAGGCAAATTGTACAGAGTTATAAAGACAGGCCACCATGAATACTGACTACTATAAGAACCAAACGGAAAAAAACTGTCAGTAGAAAGACCCAATCACACTTTTCCAACTTCTATAGCAAAAGAATGAGGTAGACAGTCAAAATGTTTCCATGAATCACCATCAGATGGATGATTCAAGGTTTTATCAGTTTAAATCTTGGTTTTGTGCCATGACATCATTAGAGTTGTGTTTTGAGACATAAATAAACACTGCAACTTGGGTGTAAGGGGGGCATATCTCAACTATTTTACTAGAATAGATCTAGAATTTCATGGTTGAGCTTCTTTATACCTCGCTTGTCCATATGTGGGAAAAATATCCAATGACTAATTTTCTACAGAATATAAGATGCAATCATTTGTACATGCATGAATCTTCTGATAAATAAGGACCAAATTACGAATCAACCTCTTTCTCTCATAGTAGTTTGAAGGTAACACATTTCATTCAGGTAATAGTGTTTTAACCAAAGAAAATATCTGATCAAAACAATTATTTGACATTGCATTATCTGATTTAATAGCCATAAATTTTGAAACCACTTTTAATTTTCTTATCTTGCAACCAGGATATAATGCATCCTCAGTAGACCTCAATAACTCATAAAACTCAGATGGTGCCAACTCAGGAGTTAAATCAATATCATCATGAGTTTCATTTTGTTGCATAGGTGGACCTGCAACATCATGTACTAAATTTTGAAACCGTGATGGATCTGGAATCAAGTTATTAGGATCTTATCTGGAACTGCGTTCACCGTGTTGATACCAAAAAACATAATCTGGTTGAAAATCAAACTGCAAGAGATTTCCCCCAACTTTATCAAATGTGTCAAACATTCTCAGAGCACATTTTTTACAAGGAAACTTAATTGTGCCTTCTGAAACATATTCTAGTTTTATTGATGCAAATGATAAGAAAGCTTCAACACCCTCAATATATACAGTATTTAAACCAGAACCATTTGGATTTCTGCGCTGATTTATCCAAGCTCGATCATATAATAATGACAGATGTCAAATTCCTTATTCCATATTTTTATACATAAATTATAAAATCATCACTGTTTTTGAATAGTTTGAAATTATAAAAACACTATCTGAAAAAGAAGATAAATAATTACAACTAATTAATAATTATCATTAATTAAGGGTGACACAATTTCCAATGGATTGACAGCTACTCTTTTGTCCAATAGCTCATTTAACTGAATCTTTATCACACTTATTATTGCTAATTATTGCTAATTATTCCCAATTATTCCTAATTATTCCTAATTATTGCTAATTATTACAAATTAGTACTAATTGTTACTAATTATTACAATTTATTTCTAATTATTACAATTTATTACAATTTATTACTAATTATTAGTAATTATTACTATTTATTACTAATTTAGCAATACTTAGCAATACTTAGAAAAAGGAAAGATACTTGAATAATGAAAGGAAATTTGGTAATCATCATTGTGGAGAAGATCACAAATTTTCCCTTTATTATCCAAGAAGATTTCATTTACTAATTAATACTAATTATTCCTAATTATTCCTAATTATTCTTAATTTTTCCTAATTATTCGTAATTATTTCTAATTATTCAAAATTATTCCTATTTATTACTAATTATTCCAAATTATTACTAATTATTCCTAATTATTACTAATTATTTCTAATTATTACTAATTATTCCTAATTATTACTAATTATTCATAATTATTCCAAATTATTCCAAATTATTCCAAATTATTCCAAATTATTCCTAATTATTCTTAATTATTCCTAATTATTACTAATTATTACTAATTATTCCTAATTATTCCTAATTATTCCTAATTATTACTAATTATTCCTAATTATTACTAATTATTCCTAATTATTACTAATTATTACTAATTATTCATAATTATTAACAATTATTCCTAATTATTACTAATTATTACTAATTATTACTAATTATTCCTAATTATTAATAATTATTCCTAATTATTACAAATTATACCTAATTATTCCTAATTATACCTAATTATAGCTAATTATACCTAATTATAGCTAATTATACCAATTTATAGCTAATTATACCCAATTATAGCTAATTATACCTAATTATTCCTAATTATTACTAATTATTTGTAATTATTCCTAATTATTCCTAATTATTCCTAATTATTACTAATTAGTTCTAATTATTCCTAATTATTACTAATTATTTCTAATTATTACTAATTATTCCTAATTATTACTAATTATTACTAATTATTAATAATTATTGCTAATTTTTACTAATTATTCCTAATTATTCCTAATTATTATTAATTATTACTAATTATTACTAATTATTCCTAATTATGAATAATTATTCCTAATTATTCTTAACTATTCCTAATTATAACTAATTATAACTAATTATAAATAATTATTACTAATTATTACTAATTATTACTAATTATACCTAATTATTCCTAATTATACCTAATTATACTAATTATACCTAATTATACCTAATTATACCTAATTATAGCTAATTATAGCTAATTATTCTTAATTATTCCAAATTATTCCAAATTATTACTAATTACTCCTAATTATTACTAATTATTACTAATTATTACTAATTATTACTAATTATTACTAATTAATACTATTTATTACTAATTATTACTAATTATTCCAAATTATTACTAATTATTACTAATTATTACTAATTATTCCTAATTATTCCTAATTATTACTAATTATTACTAATTATTCCTAATTATTCCTAATTATTACTAATTATTACTAATTATTACTAATTATCCCTAATTATTCCTAATTATTACTAATTATTCCTAATTGTTACTAATTATTACTAATTATTAGTAATTATTAGTAATTATTACTAATTATTACTAATTATTACTAATTATTCCTACTTATATGTACTTATTGCTAATTATATCTATTTATTGCTAATTATATCTATTTATTGCTAATTATAACTATTTATTGCTAGTTATAACTATTTATTGATAATTATAACTATTTATTGCTAATTATATCTATTTATTCCTAATTATATCTATTTATTCCTAATTATATCTAATTAATATCAATTATAACAAATTATTTATAATTATAACTAACAATATCAATTTCTTAGTAAAACTAAATATAATTAAAAATAAATTGAAATCTAATTAAATTAGAACTAATAAACAACAGTTAAAATTAACATAAAAAAATAAAATAAATATAAAAAAATAAAATATAAATACCTTAAACTTTGATATTCTAAAGATATTGACGCCCTCTGATTGCTCTTGTATAAAAAACTTCAACTAAAAAAAAAATTCTCTTTGAAACTGAAGAATGAAGAGAGAGACAGCACGATCTGAATGATTTGGGAAAAAATGGATGGGGGTATATATAAGTTAGATTAGTTGCGACGAGATTATTAGCAACAGGATTCCTGTCGCAAATAGTACCTACCGACAATCTTTATGCGACGTGACAACATCCCGTCGCAAAAAGTTATTGACCGCCGCTGGGTATTTGTGACGAGTCCCATCGCAAATAACCCTGCGTGGTTTGGCGCCCAAGCTGCACGGTTTGGCGTGCAAGCCGTGCGGTTTGGCACGCAAGTCACGCCAAACTATTTGCGACGGGAAACATCGCCTCGTCATAAATACTATTCGCGCGGTTTGGCGCGCAAGTCGCTCCATACTATTTGTGACGGGAGACGAAATCCCGTCGCAAATAATTGGTTATTTTCGAGAGGCACTTTTCCCCATCGCAAATAGTTTCCTGGACGGGTTATTTGCGACATGATTTCTTCCCGTCACAAATAACCCATCGCAAATAGCGATTTTTCCCGTAGTGCAAGTAATAGGAAGGTAGAGTAAGGGAGGAGGATATCTCATCACTCTAGATGATTTAACGGAGCATCGGTTTAATATACACTGGATTTTCAAGTAAAAAAGGATCACATTAAATCATGCAGTTTGACAATGTAAAGGCATCCCGAGCCTTAGGAAAACTAATATTGGAGTTATAGGCTTTGATTCAGCCTTAAATGCTTTAAAATAAGGTTTCAAATGCATTTTACATCAAATAAAGTGTCAATGGGGTGAAATTGTAGGAATCTGGAAACCCTGTTCACAAAACTGGGAACACTATTCACAAAACTGAAAATTTGGAAAAGTGTTGGGAATAAGTTGACTTGACCTCCCAAACACCCCAAACACCAAATTTTCACAAAATTATGGACTAGAGAAGTCTGGGCCATTACATCATATACCTCTTAAAACATTCTCGTCCTCATGAATTAAAAACCAACCCAAATAGAAAATAGAAAATGGGGTCCAAACAACCACCCTTCGAGATTCCTATCAAGGATCTTAACACCAAAGGTGTTGAACCACATAAAAAGGGGACATGCAAGACCACACAAAAACCATAACCAACTTTTAAAGACTCTTTTGGGGTATATACCTCACAAATACATAATTCCACAAAAGAAAAAAAATAAATCCATCCTGTAAACTCGAATGGTTTACAACCACAAACTTACATTGATACATTAAAAGAGTTAAACATCAAACATCTCAGGGTACTGAGAATGTATCTGTGACTGACGTTCCCAAGTACTCTCCTCCATGCCACCGTGTCACCAAAAGACACAAACCAAGGGGATAAAATGCCGATGAAACACCTTCTCTTTATGTTCCAGGATCTCCGTAGGTTTCTCCTCAAAGGTCACATAATTGTCAACATCGATCTCACCTGAATCTATGACATGAGATTAATCATGAAGATAATGATGGAGCTATGACACATGAAAAACATCATGCATATGGATCATATGTGGAGAACATTCTACCAGATATTCCATGGATCCAACACGATCTAATTCCTCAAAAGGACCAACAAAACGAAGAGAAATATTACTCCCACGACCAATCCTTTGCTTCCCATGAACGAAAGTGACCTTCAGAAACACATGATCCCCAACATCAAACTATAAAGGTATCCTAACTTGATCGGTATATGATTTCTGATGATCATAAGCGGCCTTCATCCTCTCACGAATAACGTGAACCATGTTTGTCATATTCTTCACTTGTTTTTGTATGAGAATTGCCGACTCTCCGACCCTAGTCCAGCACAACGGAGAATTAAATGGTTGGCCTTAAAAAGATTCAAATGGAACCATACCAATGGTGGATTAAAACATATTGTTGTAAGAAAACTCCATAATGGTTAAGAGCCTCTTCCACAAACCTCAATAATTAAGGACACATGAGTGAATCATGTCTTCAAGAGTCTAGATGGTCCCCTCTGTCTGACCATCTATCTGTGGATACAAAGAAGTTCTAAGAAATATCTAATAACCAAAAGAATTTTGGAGACCTCTCCACACCCTTGAGGTAAAATGATAATATCGATCAGAAATTATTATCCTCGGGACTTGGTGGATTCTCACCACCTTCTCCAAACACTACCTTGACAAAACCTCTGATGAGCTCAACTCATTGATCATTATGAAGTGTGCTGATTTCGTTAAGCAATCCACTACCACACAAATAGCATCATGGAATCCCTGTCCCTGAGGTAAACTAGTACCAAAGTCTATTGAGATATCCTCCCACTTCTATTAAGAAACAACTAATGGTTGGAGAAAACCACCAGGGACATAGTTCTCGGCCTTCACCTTCTGAAAAAACAAACATCAAGACACGAACTCCAAAACTGTATACATTATCCCAAGACACCAAAACTGACTTCTCAAGGCTCGGTATTTCTTTTTTCATTCCAGGATGTACCGCTAAAGGTGAACTATGGAAATCTCTGAGAACCATCTCACGAATCAGTAATGGAATGAAATTCCTTCCCCGATACAATACTCAGTGTTTTTCATCCTCAATCCATCCATCAGGGGCCTAAACACACACAACTCAGTCTCTCCATACCTCTACATTTATATCCCCCAACTAGGACTCTTCCACCTACTACACCAGAGATGATTGAACCGTCATATGAAAAATAAAACCTATGCCCCCAAATTCTCCCTTATCAAGGTGCAATTTTCAAATTTCATCCATTACACTCCAAGAATCTCCAAATTCATGCACTACATCACTATACGACATCCTGCCTATCACATCACATAAAAAATTCCCTTAAATAGGTGTATTCAAAATTTCATAGTCTAATTACTATAAGAACTCCATCCCCTGACTCTATAAAAAGTTCAAGTCGGGCTGGGAGAAAACATACCTCAGGCTATTATGGTCAGTGAAAACCAAAAAGCATTCTACAACTAGGTAATGTCTCCCAAACACCATACCAATAACTATGGAGACTAACTCAATATCATGGGTGGAATTGTTATATTCCCGGGGACACAATAACTAATACCCATAAGAAATGACTTATCTCTAAAGCATCAGAACACAACCTAACCCCATATGCGAATTATTGTAGAAAACCTAAAACTGAACTTCATCTATTGGAATAAAAAGAACTGGTGCACTTAAAAAATTATCCATTAGATACTCAAAGGCTTCATGAAACTAATCAGTCTACATGAATGCATAACCCACCTTGGTCAATGCTATTAGAGGAGTCAAAACCTGAGAGAAATCATCTACAAACCTCCTCTAGTAGCCTGTGAGGACAAGTAAACTTCACTCCTCTGCTACTATCTTGTGGGATACCTTAGAAAAAACTTCTTTTATCTTTGATGGATCCACAACTACTCCCTGATAGGATAAAACATTACCCAAGAAACAAACTTCTCTAGCCCAAAACACACACTTCGAAAAATTCCCAGACATCTACTATCGACAAAGAACTCCCAAAATGATGTGTAGATTCCTTATATTATCCTCATCAAAAGCAAGGTGTGAGAGGATTTTGTCGAAGTAAACAACAATGAAAATATCTAGAAAATTATGAAACATAGCTTTCATCGACTCCATGAACACAGTTGGATAATTCATCACACTAAATGACATTACAAAGAACTCGCAATTCCCATGACAAGATCAGAAAGCAGTATTCGAAAGATCATCATCCTTCACATGCATTAACTGATTCCATGACCATAAATCAATCATTTAGAACCAACATTAACCCTTCAGTTGAGCAAAAAATCACCAATCCATGGATGATTATAGTGATTATTCACTGTCACTTTTTTTAATCAATGAAAATTGATACACAACCACAAACTTCCATCTGCCATATTTAAAAAAAATCATGGTTATCCCCACAGTGACACACATGGATGAACAATACCACACTGTAATGGACCATTGATCTATATACGTAGCTATTTTAACTAAGAAGGGTCCATACTATATTGAGACATAGAGATAAAATACTCTCCTAACTTTAGCTCAATCCCAAACTCGATCTCTCATCGAGGGGGTAATGCTGCAACCTCTTTTGGAAATACCTCAGTGTACTCTTCTATGACCCTGGGAAATTCCAACAGCTAAACCTCCAAAGCACTCAACATCATCTCAATCATTATTTATAACAATGATGGAAAATGCATCTGACTCATCTGATGGTCCTGGATGCCAACAAACACTATTGGTAATCCATCAGCATCGAAGAACACTACCTAACTCCTAATGAAATACATGATATCCTACATCTAATACAAGAAATATCTGATAATGATGACATTGTATGGTTGTATCCATAAATATTGGAAATATCCCCAAGAGAGGTTCTCCTCTAGAACTTGCTCATAGTCTCTACATACTTCAAATAGGTCATCTATACCACTAACTTGCATAGTCAAGTCCACAGGAACTAGAATCCTATTTTCCTCAAGTCCAAACAAATGGAAAAGGGAAGGTGATATGAAGGGTTGTGATTATCCTGAATCTAACAATGCATTCACCCATGTATATAGCATGCAATGGGTACCTTGAATGCCACCTGGCTCACCTAGAACTGGCAATTCTAAAGCATGAAGTAGACCACGACCTACTCCATGACCTCTATAACCATGATTAATACCTCAATCACGGTCTCTCTATTCTATTTGAGGATGGGGAGCATCCTGGGATTGTCCTCTGCCTACCCTATGTATTCTTTGTGGATCCAGACACAGTGTAACCTGTTGCTGCTCCCTTAGCTGGAACTGCCTCAAAGGAGGAACCTGGAGCGGAACACCTGGTGAACGATGACCACTCTGAATGGTTGGTCACTATCACTACTAATGGACTCATCCTCCACAAGAAAAACAAACACATGAATTCATAGCATAGGAATGAGATTCTTCATCCCAAGATAAACGAGATACTGAGGGATGTGACCTACCCCTTGTCGAATGGAATCACTTCTACCCTGAAAATTGGGAACCTCGTACCATAGTTGTGCTTTATCAGGAATCATGATGACTCCCCTATCATGATTTTCTAATTCGTTAACATCCTCTCGATGACCTCTTATCTCTACAACAACTCAATATTAGTCTTTATCATAAACAGGGTGACCTGGAACTAGATATTATAAAACAAAACCTCCTCTAAAGGCCTCACCTCGTCCTCCTCATTAGGAAATAAATCCAAAGAATATAATAAAAGGTTCTTGAAATAGATTCCAAACTCTCTCACACTATATCTCTCCTATCAAAGGGTAAGTAGCTCATGGAGAATATAATACTTTAACATTGAGTAAATAAAATCAACTCAAAGCTTGTCTCAAAACTCCTCCCACATGATCACCAACTCCTCATGATCATATAGGAACAAGAACCACCAATTCCTCGCTTCCCCATGCATCATCTTCACTACCAAAAACACCTAGTGCTCCATCCAAGAACGGATCGAACAAAAGGATTTCTCAACCTCATCCAACCAGTCTTCTGTTACTGAATCTAAAACAAATCCCTCATACTTCTATAGACCTTAGAGCTAAAACTCGTGAAGTGAACTCCTCTATGTGTTGTCATCATCAACCTCTTCCCTATGGCGATCTACTGAAACAACCAGTTGGACATCTTATCTGCGAACCTGATGAGGATGTCGAACTAGAGCCATACCTACAAAATAAAAAATAGTTAGAGGTCCTAAACCTAGAATATGGATGGATCAACATTAATTAATTAATTTTTTATTTTATTCAATTTAGGTTAACCTACCATATGGTCTACCCATTCAAACATAGGAACAAATAAGAATGATTCATGATCCTTTCCTAGGTCTCTACCCTAAAACAAGTATCACCTAATTTAGTAGCCACTTTAAACATAATGGTTTATGCATCAGATCCTAGGGGGCCTTAAATTCCAATGTGTCAACTGGTATCCAGTATTTACATCACATTCTAAACCTGACTAACACTGTTTCCCTACCAACCCATGCCACCTCACTGGTTCCTAACACCAAAATCCATCCTATCCCTCAACTAGACCTCTGATACAACTTTTTGACAACCCCCACCCCACAAGGAGTACCCCTCTTGAGCCTGAAATATGATAAGGGAGATAGTGACACCCCAAGTCCTTCCTCCATTAGTCCCTGGGTTGGCGACTAGCGCGGAGGGTGTAGTAAACATACAAATGGGGGGCATTACCCTCTGTGAGAGCCCATGTAGAAGAGAGAGATAAGACAGACACCAACCAACTAAAACTCATAATATAATATAAATGAAAACCCAAGTACACATATTCAAGGTCATGAAAGAACTACTACAACTGAAAGGAAAAAATATTAGTACCAAAGGAAACTAAAAAAACAATAATGGATACAAATCCCAAACAACTCCTATAACCCCAAGATAGTAGTAACCAAAATGATCCCCAACCTACTCCATGTGACCCAAAAAACAGTTTATATGTACATAGTGTGAGTATAAAAATACACTTAGAAGGATCCTCCCTAGAGATTCACATGAAAAAGTAAAGAAACAATGTTAATGAAAAGTGAACAATAAGTGAAACTAAATCGTCACCTAAATAGGTATACAATGTTCCAAGATTCACCATGGTTACTCTCATCATGTATCACATACAAGAGTGTATAATATAATGAAGAATATCAAGGGTACCCTGTTATTACTTCCCCATGGGTTGTCCGCTTTTCCCCAATGTCTCTCATACTAAGAATCTATCTACAAAAAGGCTTTCCCTCAAACACTTGGGTGAAGCACCACAACATTCACCTCATGCACCACAACAAAAAAATCCACATAAACAATTTAACTAGGTAGTTTTCAAGATCCACCAAATCTCGTATAATGTGTATCATACATTGGGAATTAAACCTCAGGCCATTATATCCAATTCAATGAGTAAGGATCCTGAAGCCATCATAGCATGTACACGTTACAACTATAGTAGTCCATAAGAAACTATATCCATAATATATGTCGATGAATAAACACAAGACATTACAAAACTCTACAGACATATATGGTGAAAACTAGCCATTGTGCCTACCAGCACAAGTAACTACTAAGAGAAGAGAGAAGGGCCAAAGGGGGTAGTCAGCCATCCATCCGCTAACCGAAATATTGGGGAAAACACCCTCCCTTGGGTGTCTATTTCCCTAACTGAAAGGGTGGAGTAGCATATAGAAACAAAAAATGTATAGAATATGTTATACCTCACAACCACACTATGGAAAAAACCTAGTATTAGACTCATCCACATCAAAATTCTCATTAACTCCAGACTGCCTCTGCTAAGACTATATATCCTATAAGAACACATCCATTTAAAGAGATTTAGTACATTATTTTATTCCCTTTTTATCAGTTGAACTTTATGTTAATTAATTCTATAAACATTAATTAAACCTTAACAAATCCACAATATATTTCATTACCATCACTCCAAATATTCATTCCCTCGAGGCTTAAAAAAACCAAGCCCATCTCTTCTCAGAAATATTACCTCATCATTTCATCCAATAAACCTCAAACCCCATGGGTTAACATCATTTATACAATCATTTATTAACAACTATAATACTTTCCCATATTTATAAGCCTTCCATAAAATCATTCTAAGCTACTAAACACAAGGGGGATCAACCAGATGAGTAGATGAACAACCTGTCAAGTCCTTGCAACCTATAACAGGAGTGTAGACCCATGCTCCCTCACAAATCTAAACATAGAGAGAACATAGAATACCTCAAGTATCTTCACACCTTTTGGATGGAGGGTAAGAAAGACCAGCTTCCTTGAGCACTGGGGAAAGTAAATCAGATATTAAACCTAAAAGATTCAGCAAACATCTAATCATTCCAATCCAACCCATTTCATCATCTCTTGTGTCCTCCCGGACAATCACATGCATAAAAAATGCATCTCGCCACCCTAGGAATCAATTGCAACTATAACCAATGGCCCTCCCTGCCCCCACATATCACAACTTCCACGTAGGCTCACATAACAACACGAGTAGTAGAAAAATGACATCATATCAACTTGGATCTTGGCCCTTAAACAAGGAATCCATCCTTCAAATAAAATGACCACTCATGGATCCAAAGAACAATCCATAAGGCATTACAAGGAAGAGGGTAACTCAGAACCCTACAATTAATTATCTTTTTAAGAAATGTCTGGTTCATTAATCCATATGGAATTAACTGATTTATTATTTTTAGGTTC
The DNA here is from genome assembly GCA_963277665.1 of Viscum album. Lineage (NCBI taxonomy): Eukaryota > Viridiplantae > Streptophyta > Magnoliopsida > Santalales > Viscaceae > Viscum > Viscum album. The sequence continues at coordinate 424,281,890 of OY728161.1, read as the reverse complement.
CAACTATGGGAAACCTAAATTGTAAGCTACCAAAAGTAATTAAACATGATTACTGCATCAGTTTGATTAACATCAAATTACAACAACTACAACCTGATTCATTTACATGCCAAATTATTTTTGAAAAATAGTTACAATTAATCCCAGTTCACATTATTTACCAATTTCCATCGATAATGATATTCTAAAAAAGGAAAGAAAATATATCACACTATCTAGAAAAACAAGAGGAAATAACATATGATCGATATTAATTTATTTGTGCATTTTAAATTTTTATTACGTTAATTCCATTGTGATCTAGTGGGATTAAAAAAATAATAACTCTATATTTGCCTGTAAAATAATAGAGAATCCAAAATTACCTACCTCAAAAAGTAAATGACATTCTTTATACGAGAATGATACACACGACTTATTATGATCACCTCCCACAGCGACAACTGCATCCACCCAAGGATGTCAAGACATGACAGTACGAACTGACACCCAAGAAAACACCATTTAAGGCATGGAGATCACACACCATAACATGGAAAGGAAAAAAGAAATAATAAGGATCCATGAAAAGATAATAATGAAGGTAGATCATACCTTCTATTGATGACATATCGATACCTACTTCTTGCAATAAAACATGGGGTGTGCATACAGCGGGAATAAAATTCACGGGGAAATGATCCAAGGATAAAGTTTCGATCACAACACTCCTATGGGAATAAAGAAAGGTTATAGTGTCTCAAACCAGGGAACAAAAATGTAGAATGAAGGAGAAAGATATATCGTCCGTATAGAAGATTTAACGGAACATCGATTTAAGATGCGTTGGATTTTACATTAAATGCGGATCACATTGAACCATGCGGTTTCACCAATTAAAGGCATCCTACACCATCAGAAAATTAATATTGGAGTTATGGGAATTAAATCAGCCTTAAATTCCTTAAAATATGAAATTGAATGCATTTTATCTCATAGAAAGCATCAGAGGGGTGAAACTGTATAAAGCTTGAAAGACTATTCAAAAAACTGGAAACACTATTCACAGAGATTGAAATTTGGAAAAGTGTTTGAAATAAGTCACCTTGACCTCCCAGAACACTAAAAACACCAGATTCTCACAAAAGGATGGACAATAGAGATTTGGGACTTTATAGTTATTATCATTTCATTGAATTCTCTGACATGACTTACTTCTCTTTGTAATATTTATCTGTTGTGAAATCCACTGCGTGCTTTGTGGTACTCAACCTGAGAAAAATATGATCTTCTTATCACAATGAAAGACTTATAAAAAAAATTCTTGAACACATATTAAAATAGTTAATCCTGTAATTATATGAAATAAAGCATGTTATTAACAAATTATAATTTTACAAAATATGTTAAGACATTCATCTTTATGTGATGCTAAAAAATACATTTTATCTCTCTACAAATGGAAAGGACTTCAAATAATATAAAGTATACTCTAAATAGAATTATTGAATGTTATTATCATTATTTTCACCATAAGTAATTATCATTTTTAAATCATAACTCATTTTTAATTGAGGTTGAAGGATATAATTGATGCATCGATCAAATGGATAGAAATCACAGGATCAATGAACACTGTTATTTACTTATCATTTAAGATAGATCTAAAATTCCCACATAGGATCAATTCCAAAATTTATTATCTCAGTGGTGGTTCTATTACTTATAAAAAAATCACTTCCCTCTCATAGTTAGATATGAATATGAGGTCTGCTTCATCTCACAATTTCTTATAATGCTACTGCTCCTCCAGCGTGGCCCCCTTCTCCTCTTCCCACCCACATTACAGTTTATGTGGGAACCTGTATATCAAGACACCCATTTATGGGTGGGTTGACCTATTTTATCCACCTCAAAAATAGATCATGGGTCCCTCGTCTAGCCTATGGTTGGATAATTATTTCATGTAAACCACATAAATATGTTTCTGGGCACAACGTTAAGTGTACACCCCAAATAAACCGCCAAGATCAATGCATGATTATTCAATTAGGTAATTGATTTTGAATGATATTTATGGTTATGATGATTTTAAGGACTAATATAAAATTAAAATAGGTGATTCGTGATGATATTAGAATGAAAAATTAAACAGAAACCATATTCAAATAATGAAATAGTTTTAAAAACATGTAAAATGAAGTTGAAAATATGGACAAGATATTTAACATCATTTGGCATGTTTCGGATCTATATAAACACCACCCACACACACATTTATTATGATAAAAATAAAAACATCCCAAGATAAAATCCAATAAGGTAAGAAATAAGAATATTAAATCATTCAAAAATGCAATCATTAGGACTAAACGATGATGAAATTTAAATACTTACAGGCCAGAGAGAGTGGCTCTCTAGTAGCCCTATTATCTTAATGTTTCTGGAACAAACACACATGTAACTCCTAGATCTGAAGATTCAGTATCCTTTGGAATATTTTGAACAAGAAAAAGGGCTAAAATTTTGGCAGGAAAGGGATTTCATCAAGACTCTACTAAAATAGTCTATGAGAAGAATCTGAGGATGACATGCCATGATCTCTCACGAAGAAAAGGAATAATAATGAGAGCTAGTATTTTCTCCACAATATACAGGTGACAAAATATAAGTTTTGAATGAGTAAAATGGTGATTAGTCTGAGAATTCAAACATAGTGTTTCTCCTTAAACTAAACCAACAAATCAAATGCTTCCACATACACGAAGACAAAACTGCCAAGAGAAATAAATGTTGAAACCCTAAAGTATTTGCATGGAAAGGATCAATGGGGAGAGAAAGAAATCTATGAATAAGAGTATCCATGAAAGGATTTACTGTGTGGTAAGGGTAAAGTAAACTAATGCAATCCAAATTAACCAGCCCAAAGGGGAGGCCGACATGGGAATACACCATCCCATCACACAATAATAATGATCTAGTAAAATATGTCTTTGAAGAATTATAATAAAGAAAAGTTAAACATTTTTTCAGCATGTATATTACAAAAAATAAATTCAAGAATAAAGAATAGTCGTATTTCTAATTTTAAACACATAATATCACAAAACTCCAATATTTTCATTTGAAATTGGTGATGTTATTGCACCTATAGTCATTCAATGAGATCCAAATGTATCATATGTAAAAAACATTAATCTTGATAATGTCATATCATTATTGAAAATATGATCCAATTTTTTATCAATATGTATCTCATTGACACATTTGGTTCCATATTCAATTACATTCCTAATAAAATGTAATCTAATATCATTTTGTTTATATTTACCATAGAATACAATTTGTTTGGAAAAATATACAGAAAACTGTCTATCACTATAATTTGTAATTATATGATTATAATGTTTAATTTATGAAGAAAAACTTGTGATCCATACAAATTCCTTGACAGCCTCAATCAATTTAATGTACATGGATTCTCTGGTTGATAGAGAAAACATGGATTACATTTTACATTTCTAGGAAATAAGGCCTCCGTAAGTAGTGAAAACATACCCAGTTAATGAATTTCTTATATAATAATGGAAATGGGGCCAAAATTGAACATTTAGAGGTTTGAGAGATTCATATAAGTATATTTTAAAAAATATTGAAATGTAATCATATTCAAAAAGATACAACAATTTAGTAGGTCATTCACTAACAAAATCTATACAATGGATTTTTTTTGAGGTACCTAAATCCTTCATTTCAATAATTCCATTCAATTGTGTTTTAATAACAAAAATTTGCATCATGATATATCATATAACCTAAATGTCATCTACATATAAGATAAGGTAATGAATGTTGTTTTTGATATTCTTGAAATAAGAAAACATATCAAATTGACTCCTAGTAAAATGGTTATTAATCATGAATGAATAAAATTTCTAATACCATTTCTTAGTGCCTTATTTTAATCCATAAATGGTTATTTAAAAAAAATTATAAATAAAATATTTTGAATAACCATCATGAGGTTTCATATAAAATTTCTCATTATGTTCATCATGAAGGAAGTTTTTTTTTCACATCAATTTTCTCAATGTGAATGTTGTAATTGGTGGAAAAGGAATTATACTTCTGTATAGAATAATGTTTTACAACTACTGAAAAATATTTTAGAATAGTTTATTCTTAATCCTTGGAGGAATCTATATGGGACTAATCTTCCATTAAACATGATTTTTTTAGTAGTATTATCCTCCATTCATTTATAAAACCACTTATAACCAATTAATTTTTCATTTTACACACTATGAGTTCTATTAAGGTGGGGTTGATTCCTAAACATTACAAATAAGATAAGGTTCTTTTTTATAAAATATAAAAAAATTATTAATGTGTTTGCTCAGTTTTGAATATGCCACTTGTTCTTTTTCTATAATTAATGTAAATTATAAATAATGACACATTTAGAGATATACCAGCCATGCCATGTATCATATTGAGGTGTGGATAATTATTACATGATAAAAATGACTTATAAATCATTGTCATATATTATCAAAACAATCCATATATGTATGCTCATTTTTTATTATGATTGTTGTGTTTTTTACTAAAATATAACTTCAAACTGGAAACACACATTATGAGTCATACCAGTCAGATCATTTGATGATTTGATGTGAGACTGCTTCATACACATAACAAATGACATATTAATCACATTTCTAAATTATCAAGAATGTTGGAACATGATTTATTAGTTTTTAGGGAGTGACACATTTTGAATTTAAATGACTATTTTAAACTAATAACAGAAATTTTTTGTCATACTAGTCGCATCGTGTGTTGGATTGAGGTGATGCCGACTCTTACATGTAACAAATGACTCATGAATCATATTAATATTTAATCAAAATAATCTGAATGTGTTTTCACAATTTTCTGCATGTCACTTGTTTTTCTTAATGTAAATGTCAATTTTAAACAATAATAGACACTTGGACATATACCAGCCACACCGTTTATCATATTGAGGGAAGGTGATCCAAACATGTCAAAATTCACTAAAAAATTGTTGTTCTAAAATATCAAAACAATAAGAATGTGTTTTATCATTTTTGAATAAGTCACTTGTTGTTTTTAATAAAATTAGTGTCAATTTTAAATAAAATGTGACACTTTTAGTCATACTGGTAACACCATGCATTGGATTGAGGTGAAATTGACTCCTACAAATCCAAAATGTCCCATGGATCATTTTATTAAAGTATAAAAACATTCGGAATGATTTTTATCAATTTTTACTATGTCACATGTTGTTTCACTTAAATTTATGTCAATTTTAAATAAAAAGAGACCCATTGAGTTATACCGGCCACAATGTGCATCATAGTGAGGCGAAATTGAGTCCTACATGTCACAAACCTATCATGGTTCATTTTACTAATGTATCAAAACAATAAAAATTTTTTTATTGGTTTTTAGTTTTTCACTTTTTTTTTATATAAATTAATGTCTTTTTTAAATTAAAAGACACACTTGGAGTCATACAGGTCAAGTAATTCATCATATTGATGATTAGTTTACTCCTAAATGCCACAAATGACCCATGGATCATTTTTATAAAATATATAAACAATCCAACTTTTTTTTATCGGTTCTCAGAATATCAATTGTTGATTTTACATAAATTGAAGTCAATTTTAAATAAAAAGAGAGACATTGAGTTATATCATCCACACCATGTGTCGTATATAGGTGTGGATGATTCCAACATGTCAAAAATGATTTGTAGATTGTTGTCCTAGAGTATAAAAACAATACGAATATGTTTTCTCAGATTTCAGTATTTCAGTTATGTTCTTCTGAAATTCCATCGAATGATGTCATCTATGATCAGTACTTATGTGATGTTGCTAGAAATATTCGATGTCCTAGAAACATGGTTTTCAATGAGAGTTTCAACAAAATAGACTATGCACCTTGTTTAAAAATGGGACACCCATGAGTTCCTTTATGGATATATCCTTACAAATTTCAATAAAAAGGAAATTCATTTAGCATCCCATACAACATGGTTCTCATCATGAAATATTCATTTCTGAAATCATCATACAACGTAACACCTAAATCCCATAATAATTTCAAATCCTAGATAAATGGAGACAAAGATACATTAATATCATTACCTAGTTGTTTGGGTCCTGATAAAAGGAAATATAACATGATATATTTTCATTTCAAGCATAACCATGGTGGAAAATTATAATTTACCAACATAACCATCCATGTAATATGACTGCAACATTGAAAACCTAAAGGATTCACAGCATATTTAGATAACACAATAAAAAGGTTTATTTCTTGTTTACAAATTCAATATACTCATGATAAATTCCATTTCACTAAGGAGAGTCTTCTGGGTTACACAGTTTTCCATATTTATTTCTTATATCTATGTTCCACGTTAGTTGTTCTGTAGTCTCCTCACTTATATATAAGAACATAATCATTGGAATGATTTAAAAGTACCATACAACATTCATAGGACCAGATTCAAGTTTCATGTATCAATAATCACCATAGTTTGGGAATTATCTATGTGATTTGAGGTCCTTTTAAAATAGTATACAATCATTCAGGCAGACATGTATTCATTCGGAGATCATAACCATCGACCATATCATTTTTTTAGCATCGTATGTTTGGCTTGGGAGCTCATTATCTTTAGGTTGCATGTCATTCGAGAGAGAAAGTAATTTCATAAAACCAGTTTCAATCAATTCATTTCTTGGTTCTAAATTATATAGTTCCAGTACATCTCACAATTCTATATATTTAGTGCAACCACCATACAATGGAGACTTTTTACAACTCATTATCTTATTAATCAATTTTGGGCAATCCCAATGTTCAGAATGAACTGTCCTAGTCATTTCCCCAATATGATCTTTATCATCATTCACATCATTTATATAATCCTAGATACAACCTTCTTCATTGTCCACACATGTAATCATATCAGATGATATATAAATCACTGCGTTATCCTAGACACTAGCTATATTTTATTTTTACCCATGTTTATTCCATCATTTATAAGTTTCATATATTCCATGACTGATCAACTGTTCTTCCAACTGCTCTGGACTATTGTTTTTAAATAAAAACTGCATAAACCTTGACAATGGAGTTTAAAAGGGTTATATGAATTATATTTTATAGAATTGATGAACACTTCCACTCCATATTCAAAATATTTTGTTAGAAAACTGGAATTAGTTCATTAATTATTCATAACCATCCTATTTGATTCAGTAGTAGTAATATCATACAAAATAAATACAGAAAAGGGGTCTTTCAAAAAAGGGTAACAAAAAATTTGAATGATAGTTATTATTCAATTTTGTTTTTTGAGACTCATCCCCTTATAATTGAACACAAAACCAGAAATAATATATAATTGTAGAGGAATACAAAAATTTAAACCATGAAAGGGATGTTGGTTTAAAATTAGGTTTAGGAGGTTCAATAGGGTTAAACATAAATCACCTTTTGTAGGAGTGAGGTCACGATGGATATCCTATGGGCTGGATAGAGTTAGTGACCTAACCTTCTCATTGTGTCATTATAAATCAACATGTAATATATATATACTATAATGGTTATCCTAATTCTATAAAAATCTAAAATTAATATATTATGGAAAAACTACATTTCATATGTACTTCAAAAACTATTTATAGAATCACGGTTGAAATATCATTAAAAAGACACAAATTACACAAATTCCTTGTTAAAATAACACACCTTTTTAAAAAATAATACAATTAGTTCCAAACACTCTTTCAAAAATAGATTCACACTTTAAAAATAGTATATATTATTAAAAACGAAATCCATATTTTTCATGTTATATAATTTCGAAAAATTCCATAAATGTTATATAATTTTTAATAATTAAATAAACCCCATATCAAAAACATCAAATTAAATAAACTCCTTCATACGAGTAAATATTCACACATGGTTTAAAAAATAATAATACATTCCTCAAAATCCCAATTTTATTTCAACACCAAAAATTAGATCTAAAAATTAAAAGATAAGAGAAACCATATTTAAAAAATTTCACCACCATTAAAATATTTTTCATTACATTGGAAATTTGGTTTTAAAATCAAATCACTCAATAAGAACTCTTTTTCCATTAAAAAATATTCTTTTCCAAACAAAAAACATGATTTTAAGTACTAAAATATGATATTATTTAAAAAATTTATTAAATAGTAAATAATGCACTATTAAAGATTAAATGATTTGAGAAAACAAGATAAAAGTAAAATTTAAGGCCAGGACAAAGATATGAAATCACGGAGAAGATTTATATAAAGAAACCAAAAGGATATGAGGAATATTTGAATGGGTATGTTATATGAATATTCAAGTAATTCCTTTATAGATTGTATTAGGCTCATTGATAATATAAAAAAAAGGTTAAGGTTGTATGGATGAAGAAGGATTCACATGAATCAATGTAGACCATTATTTCTAAAAGAATGTATGGGATGAATGAAGATACATCATGCTTCTTTTATAAGTGGATGACCTATTAGTTTTTTTGATTAGGGTTGATAATGATTATGGTTTAAAAAAATTATTTTTCTAAAAGGTTCAAAATGAATGATCATGGAATTTCAGAGAGGATTTTGGGAATTTGAATTGGGAGATATGTGAAGGATAGAACAATAGGGATATCTTAGAAGGAATACATCCAAAAAATAATCAATATATTTTGGATATCTAGATGTAATCCTATCTAAACATCATTTTTATTAGTATTTATATTATATGAATTCTAGGTATTGAGAATGAAATATGAGATTTTTTAAAAGGGAATATTCTATTATCACCAGTAGTTAGAATTTTGATGTATATGATGATTTTTACAAAGTCATATACTACCATTGTAGTTGGATTTTTTGGTGTCTTTAATTTCAAATCTTGAATGGGAACCCTGAGAGGATTTAAAAAATCATCCAATACTTAATGGTATTTAATGATACATCAATGTTTCTTCAAGAAGATGATATTATATATGGGTTCCTAGACATAAACACAATTAGATATTAAGATACCTAGAAGAGATCAATTGTATTAGTGTTATCTTACTGAGGTAAAATGGGCAGTCGAATGTATTAGTTGTAACTAGTAGTCAATTTTTTGAATATGGAATCTAAATATGGGTTATAAAATAAAGTGGGAAAGGAGTTTATTTTGTTAAGGTGATTAATTAAATATCATAACATATTCTATGGGGATGGGATACTCTATTATTATATTCAGAGTGTGATTCAAAAAAAAGGGGTGTTTCATTCAAGGATGAATTAAAATGGCCACATATTCAAATTAATCTAATATGGATTAGAATAAAAAATGTTAGAGTTGTGAAAAACATATAAGTAGAACCTAGATGATTCATTCATATTGTTTCATGTCGATAAAAACCTAAAAAATACTATTCCTTAGTGGGACTACTATGAATACATAGGATAGAGAACATCACATACTATGTAATGGAGGAATGATGGTTATAATTTCCAATTTTAAAAAGGTATCCATGAATTTCTGTCAAATATTCCTAAAATGAGATATTATTAGGAAATCATGCTTGATTCATTTTTTTAGTTCATCCAATATTATAGGTCACTAAAAGTAACTGATGTGCTAGTTGAAAGGATATAAATTAATACAATAAAGCAACAATGCAAGTCATTTTATACAAAAAAATATATTAAAATAAAAATCCAAAACCATGACTAAAAATTAGATCCAAACATCGAATCCAATTGCAAAATTTCCCATTCCATCATAGTCACTAAAATCCATCTGATCACCTATAATATATATAGGGGTGATCATAATTTGTATACTTAGTAGGACCATCCTTAGGTTCCCACATGTAAATTTGAGAAATGAATACTAATTCTCCAAAACCATGACTAAATATTCATAAAATGAGAGATTATTAGGAAATGATGCTTGATTCAATTTTTTTTAAGTTCATCCAATATTATAGGTCACTAGAAGTTAGTGATGTGTTTATTTAAAGGATAGAAATTAATACGATAAAGCAACAATGCAAGTCATTCTATACAAAAAAAACTATTAAATAAAAAATCCAAAACCACAACTAAAAATTAGCTCCAAACATCAACTCCAACTGCAAACCTTCCCATTCCATCATAGTCCCTAAAAGCCATCTGATCACCTATAATATATATAGGGGTGATCATAATTTGTATACTTAGTAGGATAATCCTTAGGTTACCACATGTAAATTTGAGAAATGAATACTAATTCTCCAGTGAATAAAAAGTAGAATCAATATACACCTATTAGGTTAACTACTCATCCATACACTCAAAAATAATTTCATCAATGCATAGTAAATATAATCATAGGCTCCTCCACAACCACTCCCCCCATGAGATTTTCTACTCTCAAATCCCAACGCAAACCTTCATATTCTCTATTCTCTTCATTAATAATGTGTGTCATGTCACAAACATACCCACCTCAATTATTGCAAGGTCCAACATCTCATGTTGGAATCAGGTAAAACCACATATCTCATCATCAAATTACAAAAAAAAAAGTACAACATGGAAGAAAAAACATCCATTAGAAATAAAATGTCAAGAAAAAATTCCAAACCCGAAATAATATAAATCTATATTAAAACATAAAATCTAAATTCCCAAATAAATAAGACTGTTTGGAAATTATGGTCTGGTGGCTGGGACAACAAGGGAAATAGAGGCATCAAATGGGGCAGCAACGATAGGTGTTTGGGCATCAATTGTGGAAACACCATGGATGAGGGAAGCAGAGACAATTGAGGCAGAGGTGGTGTAGAAGAGTAATGGGTAGAAGAGAATGGGGATGTAGAGGTGGAGGTGGAGAAGGCAGAGGAGGAGGCAGAGATAGCAGAGACAGTAGAGGTGGGGACAGTAGAGGCAAGTGCAACAGAGAATGGAGTAGTAGAGGTTAATGCAGGGGTAGCAGAGACGAAGGGGGAGTCAGAGGCAGAGGTGGAGTAGGTGGAGGTGAAGGCAGCCGGGGTAGAGGTGGAGATGGTGGAATAGGCAAAGCTCGACATCCGTGAATGTTTGAGGGTAGAATGAAAAGTGTATCTATTAGGGATCCATTTATAAAATCACGAAAGGCTTTTATTAGCGCTTATTTAGTGCAGAGAAAGACCTAATATTAATAAATTATTTATAATTGTAAAATTATAACAAATATATTTATTATATTTATAATTATAATTATAAATAAATAAATAAATAAATAAATAAATATATTTATAATTATAAATATTTATTTATTTATTTATAGTCATATATATATATATATTTAAGCACTTATGAGATCAAAATGAATATATTAATTATATCTATTTTTTTTATAAATTCATTCATATTTAAATAAATAAATAAATAAATATATTTAATAATATTTATGAATAAATAAATAAATATATATTTATAATAATAATTATAAATATGATAAATATGATAAATATAATTTTATAATTATTTACATATATATATATATATATATTATTTTAATTTTAATTATAATAAACATTGATTATAATTTTCTAATTACTTAAATTTACTACAAAGGTTTATTCATCACCAGAAGCCTCTAACGATCTATTAAAATAAATGAAAAATGTTACAAGGGTAAGGAACGGTAAAAAAAACACTCAAGGAGAATTTTTTACGACCGATAAAATCCAATGTGGAATTAGTGAAATTTTTTAGAAGTGACAATTGAGATAAATCACTAATATATATAGTCAAAATACATATTCCAATGGTTGGATCCAAAAGTTTGGCCGTTATGAAGTGTTTGGAAAATGAATCACCATCATAAATATTGACTTAGGAAATTAGTACATAATAAATGAAAATTTATAACACAACCCAAAACAACATAAAAATGTACCTATAGTATAAGAATGACACTAAATATGCGGAAGAGTATATTAAAGAGAACTAATTTTAATCCAATTCCCCTAGGAGTTTCCCAATAGTTGCGAATGTAGGCAGCATACCACCTTGGCCACCTTCGACTGTAGTATTGGTTAACATCTTGGCACAAACATTTGTAAGGTAAATACCCCAAGATCATGTATTGTATGGAATTTTTGAAGAGTTTAACAACATATTATGGACCCCCAAATGGGTTGATGATGATTCCATCCTCGCACTGTAGTTGGGCATCCTTGACATGGTTGACGAACATGCTTATGATGGTTGAATATGAGGTGAAATCAGTGTTGAATAATATCGGGTAACACTGCTCTAAGACAATGATGTTACATACCGAAGATTTTATCCACTCATTCATTGGGTGGGATCTTATGGTGAGGGAGCCCTTGGAGGAATTGAATTTCACTTTGAGCATGATATCACATGTCTCACTCCTTATGAAACTAACACCAAAATCAGCAAGAGTTGTGGCAGGAAGAATGTTTAAACGATTCACAGGTCTGTCATTAGATATATGGAAAAATCAGTTTGTTGCAACCATACCTTCGAGGCATATACTCCACAAGTAAAACAAATTCCTTATTCTGTGGTTTACGTCTAGTGGAGCTACTGGGACGATGGGAACCATGCTTTGCTGGTACTCCATGGCCAGATGATGCATTGAAGTTGGCGATGAGATATTATTGAGTGGGTGTAAATTTTGAAGAACAAATAATGTGATTTGGTTCTCTATCCACATCAAGTCTCTGTTGAGCTAGTCCACCTGGTCGGAGCTGAGTAATATTGTATATCACCTATCATTCCTTTAGAGAAACCCTGCCATCATCATCTATATTATGAAGTAGATGTCTACTATGAGAATCATTTGCAACTTTTGCTCCCCTTGCCCGATATGGATTCCATAACACATGCTCACCTCAGATTGTAGTTGTGTTGTAACACGGTTCAAGTCATGTGGAGTGTGTGATGGGTTATAGGAAATGGATTTTTTTGAATAATGGAACATTATGTTCTCAATGTGGAGGAAATGGGGAAATCCATGGTGGATGGGGCCGATGGAGAAGACGGTGGAGTTGAAAGCCGCCGGGTTATCACAAAACATGATGAGCGGAACCACAAATATGTAGTGGTGGATAATAAAACCCATTTACTTGCCCATATGGCCTTCCAAATGAACAGTCTCTAATTTTAGGTCCTAGATATCATCATCCATGTTTATTCACATCAATTATTTAGGAGGGTTCATATTCTATGTGAAGACCTGCTCATGCTAACTGATGAGTTTGAGGATGAGTGATGGAATTGTATTTATACATGGATTATCAACTGTGATGAAGCTCCAAGGAAATACTAATTCTGACAATATGTTTACATTATGATAATTTTAAAATAAAAGTAAATCATTTGAATTGTAACCCAAATTTTAAAAATAAATCATGCGAATTGGAATATGGGGTTAAAATGAATTCATGGAGAATGACGTTATCCCTCAGGCTGCGGAGTTATCCCTCAGGCTGTAAAGATATATGTGGGGTGCTGCTGACCCATGGATTCAGGGATTCTGAATGTGTGAAGTTGTATATGTTGCACTATTCCCACATTGATGCATTGATGAGGCTGATCTGGGCATGACTTGTGGCTTGGAAGGCTGTTTAATTTCACAATTATTCAACTATATATATATATAAATTTATATTTATTAAATAATTATGAAAGTCCCCATTTGTGTATTTATTTTTTAAATATTAATATCACCAAAGAAAATAGTATGGATATGAATAAATAATGGTTAGATTCCAATCATGTGAAAAAATAATATGAAGATGGAGTGAAAGAGTTCACAAAGTTTGAAAAAGGTTAGGCATGTGACCATTCTCAAATCCTTTGTCCATGTTTACAAAATTTTTCTTCCAGAAATGTTAGTCCAGAGGAGTTGTAAGAACAATTGATCTATCACGGAATAGATCAAGGTTATAAACGTTGGAATATATATGGTGAAAAATAATATATAGCTTATGGATTGGATACCACTATGTTTTATGGATCATTTGATATGATTACAAGTGTGGAAAATGAAGAATCCTGTATTGAGGATGTGATTATAGATGTGAATGATGAGGAAGATTGTATTTAGGAAATGACAAGGACAATTGAATATGAACTTCACGATTAATAAAATTTGTTTTAGTAGTTAAGGAGTTGTGAAATGATATCATTTTATGGTGGTTTCTAAATATAAAACATTGTCAGAAATACTAAAGTTGTATAATTGGATAGAAGGCAACAAATGGACTGAAGCCAGTTTTTTGTAAGTACATGCTCTATTGAATGACATGCTTCTAGAAGATAATTAGGTCTCGAGCTAAAAAAACAATGAGAAACGAATGGTACACTCGATGGTTATGATCTCTAAAAGAATACACACATTTTGGAATGAATGTATACTATTTATCAAGGACTAAAAATGACTGTGATAGTTGCCAATGTGTGGTTCTTCTTGATACAATAAATTTGAATATGGTCCTACGAATGTTGTATGATGTTTTCCAATCATTACATGGTTTAGGAACCTACATGGAAGTGAGTAGACTGCATGAAAATTTATACGGCATGTAGAAAGAAGAAATAAAACTGTGTAATAATGTTACCCTATAGACAATTCTCAGTGGAAGAGAATTGATCATGTGTATCCAAAATTTTGGAACGAGATGAGAAACCTTCATATTGCATTATCAACAGATGGATATAATCCTTTTGGTTTCCAATGAAACACTCACAGTATGTGGATGATTATGTTGGTGAATTATATATTTCAACCATGGATATGCATGAAATGAAAATAAATCATTCTATCTATTCATATATCATGAAAAAAACAACCAAGAAAATATATTGATGTTTATTTGGCTCCAACTGTCAAGATTTTTGAAATTATTATTGGATTCAGGTGCTACATTGTATGCTGCATATAGAAATTAATATTTCACATTGATATACATGTTATACGGGATAATAAATGACTATCCTACTTGTATAAATTTTTCAGGATATAGCATGTAATGAACTCAAGGTTTTCCCATTTACGAACAAGGTACACAATCAATTAGGTTGAAACATTCATCGAAAACATTATTTTTAGGAAATCACATATTTCAACCCCAAAGAAATAAGTACTTATATTGGATGATATCATTAGAAGGATGTTTAGAATAATGAATACCACCATCTCTAACAACAAGTGATTAACTTTTTGAGAATGTAAAATATGTGGGAACTACTTTTGGTAAACCGTTATGAAAAAAAATTATAAAAACTGATTGGAAAAAGAGATCTGGTTTTTTTGAATTATCATACTAGAATTGTCTGTACATGAAACATTTTCTTGATTTTATGGATTTTGAAAAAAAAAATTTATAGCTTCATCAGCACATTTCTAAAAGATCCTAGAAAAATGATGTATGGAATTAAGGTTAGGATATACATGGTTGACATGGGAATATGAGAAGATTTGGAGCCATAGAAGGGTGAAAAATGAGCTTTTCATCCTCCAAATTCATAAAAACTTTCCAGGAAGGTGAGATATCCATTTTGAAACCTCTTGAATGATGTAATGGTTCGATAAGGGTATTCATCAAATATCAAGAACATCATGTCAATGACCAGTTTCAAGTTAAAGGGTTTGAAATCACATGACTTCTATGGTTTGATTCAAGATCTAATGCATATTTCTTTTCGATGAATTTTTCCTAAGAATTTCAATCATACATTAACCATGATTTTTTTTATTCAATTATATATATGAAAAATCTATAGAACTGATGAAATTTCTAACTATGGAAAAAGAAATTTTAGTCATATTATGTGAATTAGAAATTCTCTTTTAGCTAACATTCTCTGATATAATGGATAATTTTATGGATCACTTGGTGATAGGGAATCATCTATGTTGTCGTGTACAATATAGATAAATGTACCACAATGAATAGTATATGATGATTTTGAAACGGAATGTCAAAAATCGAATTCATTGAGATGGTTTTATTGTGGAGAAAGCTATTGACTTCTGTACCGAATACTAATCCGGTTTTCAATGAATTGGACCACTGAAATCACGTCAAACAGGTTGGATTATGAGAGACAAAATTTATTAAAGAGATGTTGTAACAATAAACATTACATACCGATAGTAAGAACACCTTTACATTTTTCATAATAGTTTAGAGGTTTCCCCATATTTCGAAACCCAAAAATAAATTCTTAGTTATTAGAATCCAAAAAAGTTGAAAATATGGATATCAAATACCCATAATCAATAATTTTTAGGATGGTTTCAGGACGATATTTTTAAGGGGTAATATGAAAACTAACATTAAATTTTAGAATAAATTTGATGGCTAGCCAGATAACCATATGTGTATTTATTGTCTTAAATTGGTTACGTAATTAATGGTTATATGTTCTATAAAAATGAGCATGATAAAGATAGTATCATGCATAATAGTGGAGTTACACTCATAACTAAAGTGATGCATGTTTCTTGTAATAAGTATAAAAATCCCATTTACATGAATATTTTATACATTAGCATCATCAAACAAATATGGGAGTTGTATTCTATAACATTCCAAGTGACAATTTTTCAACACAAGTGGGTTGATAGGAGGAGTGCTTGTTAAAATTGATGAATTTGGAGTAATGAAAGTTGATTTCAGTAAGTAGGGGTACAAATATGAACCATTTATAATGGTATAATAGAATTTTATGTATTTAATGTCGAATATCCTATAATCCAAATTTGTTTAATTTATCTGTTGTCAACCAAAACCATTGAAGGGTAAGATGAAAATTCTACCAAGGATGAATCTTTCATTGGGGTGTCTCAATCATTTCATAGTTCTCCCAATGTAGATGACATTTTTATGAAATAAGAGACCACAATAAATGGATTTGGATCATTGATAGAGGGGAAAAACCCCTTTATTCAATTAAACTAAGAAAAAGAGTGTTCAATAATCTGTTTACATTTTTTTGTAATATAGATCATGTTACGTCTTGTTATTATCTACTTTCTGCTTTATTTATGTACTCTAAATTTAAAGTTAACCCACTTATGTAGATAATGAATTATGTACATGATGGTTCTTCCAATAACAGAGACCAATAGTTCACTCATCCTACTACTGCTTACAGTATAGAAGAATGTCCTTTTACACGTGCTGGTGATCCCATTCTTGAAGAACAACAGGTTCCTCTACCTACTGCTGCTCCCAGTGCAGAGTTACAATGAACATCTTCAAATTTTGATGCTACAGATCTAGAGGAACATATTGATGATGTTGAATATAGGGAAATGGATGGAGATGAAGGACTGAAATAAAAAACAGGATCTCCATAGTTTGATGGTGTTAGCAAAAACCATTAAGATGAAAGTCAAAGGCATCAAATTCAAGGAGGGATGGAATTTGTGGGGTTAGTATGTTAACCCCAACAAGGCCATGTTCAGCAGTTATATTAGAATCATCACTCATAAACACTTTTCGATTGATGTTGATTTTTGGAACCATGATGTGCCCAGGATGAGGAAAATGATGTGGGAAGAGATTACGGTAACATTATGATATCATTTATTTATTTTTCTAAAAATATAAAATAATAAAACATTGACTTACTCTTCCTCATACACTATAGAGTATATATATAGTAGATCAATACCACAGGAAGTTTGTATTAATTCTTATTGAAAGGATTCACAGAGTATTTTTCACAAGTCTAACAAGGCATCATCTTATATATTCTAAAGGGAAAATAAACCCACATCCACAAGTTATCTATGCACACCTGAAACCCCTGAAGTGTGGGATATGTTTTCTAGCCATCATGTAGATGTGTCTTTGTAGGTACATAGTGGCTAGTAATATGTTGTTTTACAATATGTGTATTCATCACATTGAATGATAATTGTTTATTTATGAAACAAAAAATGAGTGATGGAATGAAGGAACAAGCAGAAAAACCAGCATACCCCTATTGTAAAGTATGGATGGGGTACACTTCACTTGAAAAAAAATTATATGTATTCTAAATCTACCATAATAATTTTACGTGACATGGACCAACATCTTAATTATGTTTCTTTTTTTACATTCATATTGATTACTCCGAATCCAATGTCACATCCACCCCATTCCATGTGCTATGGAAAGAGGTATATGTAAATAATGATGGGATAATAATAGATGAAAACACAAAAAAAAGTGTGGGAAACATGTTTAACAATTACATAATAAAAATTTGAATTTCATTCAATCACTATTAAATTAAAATGATCACTTAGTTTCTTATATTTTCTATCTGACATAGTCACAGGAATCTGCAACACATGTTCTGGATGAACACAAACTATTGGTTTCATTGAAGCATCTAGAACATTATGGTTGTGTCAGATATGCGGGGTTTGGGGTGACACCCTGAACATATTTTGAGGGAAAAGACAAGATGATGATTAAAGTGAATTAATAAAATATATGTGAGAAATAATATCTACCGTTGAAGGAAAATTCCAATGGTAGAGAGATATGATGTAAAATTTAATGGCAGAGATGAAATGATATGAAGAAACTCAAAAACAACTACCATGTGGAGATCCTGCCCCACTGCTATCAACTATGGGGACAACCATTTTCCTCTAATAGATGTATTAATAGAGGTAATAATTGTTCTAATAAATGTTTCTATGAAATTAGTATCATAAATTCATTGATACCTTTCCTATAATGATATTCTACAGGGCGACGATGACTATGATTTATATCTAGCAACACACACCCATATCTTTATAATGGGGGATATAATGTTCAATAATAAAAAATAAATTCTAGACAACAAACCATTTCCAATAGGTCATGTGTGACTGTTGATCAACATAGCCCATGATCCAAGTATAGAGATACCTCTTCTAATTCACGGGAAAGATATTTATATGGTAAAAAAGGTTTTGGAAGGTTTATCACATGGACATCACATCTTGTAAAAATACATTTCGACAAGGAGGTATTTATTTCCAATTTAATTTTCAAGATAAAACATTAATAATTAATGAAAAATGGTCTTAGTTGATGAATGGTATGAAAAATTGACAAAGAGAAGTGGATGAAAAGACAGTCCTCCTCAAAACCATGTAAATGATCAACCAACCCATTAAAGAGATCTACTAAAAGAAAATTTCCCCTCACATTCTATATCAACATTTACTATCATTGAAGGATCATGTGGATACAAAGTAAAAAAATGGTCATAATCACATAGTTGATTTTGAAAAAAAATATATACAAATAGAAAGATCAAGAATTCATTGGTTTTGAGAGTGTAAGTGAAATACTCTACTATGATTAGCTGGGCCGCTCAGCTGCAAATTTATATACGACGTATGTTTTCATGATTTGATTTTACAAAAGTAGATATACTATGTTAATTTTGACTAAATACATTTCCTATTTTTAGAAGGTGTATATATTAAAAACATTTGAATCGATTTTAACATGAATGAAAATTTGGAATTGTTTTTCCTCACATATCCTCTAAAGAAAAAATGGAAAAAGACACAAAAAATATGAAATAGTGGTAGGTCCAATCAGATATTTTGAATGAAAAATTTCAGATAACAGAATCTATTTAATACCATCGATGCATGAGTAAAACTATAAAATTTAATCATACCAAATATATATTCAGGTCATTCATTACATATTTTTTTTTGTTTTTAGGCAGCAATGGATGGTCATTGTAGTAACTTTGGATTCTCCAAATATTATTTTTCAAAGATTCCATGCATGGATATCTAATAAACCATCCACACATGATGGAAATTTTCAATTTTTTATACACTACATCCAATTTTGTATAACTAAACAACATGTTATATAATTTATATTTTCTTTTATTGATGATTATATTATTACAGGGAAGAGCATCATTATCGTGAAAAAAATGAATGCGAGTAGGGGATATGGATGAGAAAGAAGACAAGTACTATGACTGACCAATTATGAGGGTATATATAATAATATCTCACTATCCAAACATATATCAAAACAAATTACATATTCTACTAAATGATTCCGCATTGTCCAAAACAAACCAATGGAAATGATTATCATTATTATGTTTGTAAATTTATGAGAGATATCATATTTCATGAACAGACATGCATCACTGAAGAGGTATTTTTGAAGACAATTTATATTTAATTTAAAATATTTAATAATCCATTGTGTATTTATATTTTTCCATCACTACTACGACTTTAAAAAAGACTTATATTCACAAGATGATATAGATGTGCTCAGAAATGAATGAGAAGCATACATGATGGAGGAATGTACACAAATAACAGGAATATGTGACTTCCATAGAAGTAGTGGACGATTTAATATTTATCTTTAATTTACTTTTTTAGTATTACTCACATCATAATTATTTTCAAATATATGTGGATTCAATTGGTCGAGGCATGGTGATTTTTCATATACGCTCATGCTCGTGATTGATTAACAGACTAAAAATTAATTTTTATTAACATAAGACATCCTTTTATTGGGTAAGGGGGAAAGTAACACACTTCAAGAACACAAAACAAAAAATCCCAATAGTCCAGTATCTCAAGACAAAAAACAATCCAATTGAAAACTGCAAAGAATCCCCCCTCCCCGGCATCAAAATGTATAAATGTGAATTCCTAAAACATATTTCATTAATTAATTTTTTCATCACCTTAGCTATTAGTTTTAAATTAATTTACTTATCATTTTTATCTAAAACTTATTTATTTTTTTTACATATATTTTGGGAAGTAATTATTTACTTTCAATTATTAATAACAAAAGAGAAAATAGAGAACATGTTTAATAAAATGTATGAATTTTATGTAGTTGAATGAAAATTATGATTTACCAAAAGGCCTATCATGAACATGTTCCTAAATTGCATATCAATCAGCTGCAACTTAATCATACACAACTCAATATGGTAAACAGTGTGATCGGTATGACTCGAAGTGTATGTTTTTAGTTTATAATATTCATCGATACTTTATTATTGTGGTCTTCTGAAGTACCATGGTTTGATCCAGGAGTCATGATTATTATTATGATACAAAATATATGATGTTCTAATATTAATATCACCTTATAACATTTTTATGCTCATGTTATCCTTAGTTGAACATTGATATCGCCCTGGTTTACACTTTCTGAGAATCTATGATCACCCATTCTTATGGTTCATATCATTAGGTTATTAAGAATTATTTTATAAATGATATTTCTATGAAGGATTCTAGTAAAGAATAACTTAATGGGAGACTCTTATGAACTAGTTATTTTTGATTTCATGTTTCCAAAAGTACTAGACCTAAACTATTCTGACATATATCATTATGTAATGTAAATTATATTAATATACTAAGATGTGATATCTATGTATGAAAAATATGGGTCAATATAGTTTCTATCAGATCAACTGAACTACTCAAAATTGGGGAAAAATAATAAGTGATCGGTGTCACTCAAAGTGTGTCTTTATATTTAAAGTTGACATTACTTTTTATAAAAAGAAGAAGTGAAATACTAAAAAGTGATAACATGAATTCATATTATTTTGATATTTAGGACAATTATCCATGAGTCATTTTGTGTGTGTACATATCAAACTTTACTCCATATGATTCATGGTGTGGACGATATGACTTTAAGTGTGTATTTTTATATTAAATTGTGATTAAATTAAAAAAATGAACATGTGACATAATGAAAATTAATAAAATGCATTCAGATAGTTTTGATAATTAAGGATAATGATCCATGAGTCATTTTTAATGTGTAGGAGTCAACCACACCTCAATCTGATTCATGGTATGATCAGTATGACTAAAAGTGTCTGTTATTAGTTTAAAATTGAACCTTTAGTTCAAAATGCGTCACTCACTAAAAACCAAGAAAACACACTCTTATTGTGTTGATAATTTTAGATAATTATTAATAAGTAATTTGTGACATGAATGATGAATTCTCACATCAAAATGATGAATGATGCAATGGGTATGACTGATAAAGCATGCTTCCAGTTTTAAATGACATTTTAGTTTAAAACACAACTTTCATACTGATAACTGAGCTAACATATTCATATTATTTTGATTCTATAGGAAAATGAAATATATGTCATTTGTGACGTGTAGGAATCAATATCACCTCAATAAGATGCACTATGGGCCCTATATAACCCCATGTATCACTTTTTATTTAAAATTGACATTAATTTAAGTAAAAACCACAAGAGACATACTGAAAACTGAGCAAACACATTCTGATAGTTTTGATATTTTATAAGAATGATCCATGAGTCATTTGTGACTTTTACAAATCAACTACACCTCAATAAAATTCATGGTGTTTCCGGTATAACTCAAATTTCCTCTTTTTTTTTAAATTGACATTAAATTAAGTAAAAACAACAAGTGACATACTAAAAACTGAGCAAATGCATTCAGTTTATTTTTATACATGAAGAAAATGATCCATGTGACATTTGAGACATTTACAAGTAATTTAAAATTAAATATGATGTATCGGGTAATAGGAATAACTAAAATTGTGTGTTATTAATTTAAAATTGACATTTTAGTTAAAAAAGTGTCACTCACTGAAAAGCACGAAAACAAACTTCCTTTTTCTTGATAATTTTGGATAGCAATGCATAAGTCATTTGTGATGTGTATGATGTAGTTTCAGGTCAAACTTATGCACAATGTAACTTGTTTGATGAAAAATATGTGTTTTCAGTTTGATATGATATTTTAATAAAAAAAAATTAACATTCTGAAAATTAATAAAATTCATTAAGATTGTTTTTATGCTTTAGAAAAATGACCCATCAGTATTTTTTGATAGGTATGAATTAATGGATCATCAATACGATGCACAATGTGTCCGGTATAACTCCAAATGTGTTAATATTTAAAAATTGACCTTAATTTTAGTAAAAGAACAAGTTACATACTCAAATATGAGAAAACACATTCTATTTTTTTTTGATATTTTAGGAAAATGACCCATAACTCATTTTTGAGGTGTATGAATTAACCTCACCACAGTAGGATGCATGGTATGACCGGTATAACTCCAAATGTTTCATTTTTATTAAATATTGACATTTTATTAATGAGTCCTTTCATATTAATGTTAAAATTATTTCTTTATTGTATTACTAATATAATATATGTTTTCATATATAGGTGGAATCACTTTCTCGGGTTGAGATTATTTCTTTAGCAACTGATACAATGGGTGTAAATTTTTGAGATGAGATAACGAGCATCAAAAGATGAAATATTAATGTTTCGGATTGGTTATTGGACAATTGTAAATGTAATTATATAAAAAAAATCTTTGAAATGAATATAGTTGTATTTTTTTGTATATACCATGGGTGAACATATTTTTATTCATGATTTAAATTAAATATATATAGAAGTGTTAGAATTTATAATGAAATTGTTGGTTATTGCTTCTGGGTGCGGTGTTATATTAACAAAACATGTAGGCAGCTAGGAATTTATAAAACCTATTTTTACCATGCATAAAGGTGGTATTTATTAGTGTTTTTTTGGTGCAGATAAATTACCCCCTTTAACAGTGTCTTTTTAGCGCTGATAATGGGGACACACCCTTTATCATCACTGCGATTAACAACGATTTTTTAGCGATGTTAAAGGCCATTTTCCATGCTCTAAAATTCCATATGTGTAGTAGTGATAAGTACATAAATACATGAATAGATATAAATAGGTATATAGTAAAATTTTAATGTAATTTCCTACAAGTATCCAAATTTATTAATGTAATTATTTACAACTATACATCTACATAGTTTCATAGAAAAAAAGTACATGTATGCATCCATATATTAATATAACTATATACAAATCTCTAAAATGAAGCCTCTGATGGGTGTTTCATACTAACAATATCCCATGTGAAATATCTCACGGGATATTTATACTAAAGATATGAAATAGGAAATATCCGATGGGAGATTCACACTGCCCATCTGCACTGGGAAATCTCCACTAGGAGATTTGAACATTCATATATTTATATATGAAATTTTAAATAATCACATTAATATATATATATATATACATATATTCATTCATGTGGGTATATATATTTATATTTATTTCTATTTTTATATATGTGAAATATCCCATGGGATATTCATACTAAAAATATGCACTGGGAAATATCCATTGAGAGATTCACAGTGCCCATATGCACTGGAAAATCACCAATGGGAGATTTCCAGTGCGAATTTGCACTAGGAAGTCTCCACTAAGGGATTTGTACATTCTTATATTTATATATTAAATTTTAAATAATTGCATTAATATATTTTCATTCATGTGGGTACTAATATTTATATGTACGTATGTTTTTATGTATGTGTTTGTATGGACTTATATATATGTACACATGAATGTATATAAGATTATGCATATATATATATATATATATTTGTAAATAATTACATTAAGATATACACATGGATGCAAGTGTATATATATACAAATATTTACATGCATGTATGATTGTATGTATATGAATGTCTGTATTTGGGATTATATTTAGATTCATGTGTGTACATGAATTAAAATATATCTATGAATATTTGTTTTTGTATATACCTGTGTGTATGCGTGAGAATGAATGTATGCACTTATATCCATAATTAATTACATTAATTATCTATTTATATAAATTCAATAATATATATTTATGTAGTTATATTAATATAGATTTGTGAATGTTTTTAGAAATACAATTTAAAATACACTTATAAATATTTATATTTTCAAATATTTATATAGTTGTGTAATTGTAAAGAATTATGCATAAAAAATTTATACGCATGCATGTTTATATCAATGTGTATGTATGTACATATAAGAATATTTAGATGCATGCATGTAGATGTGTTAAAATATTATTATAAATACTTGTATTTTTATATTCCTATAAACATTATTACATACATACATACATACATACATACATACATACATACATACATACATACATACATACATACATACATACATACATACATACATACATACATACATACATACATACATACATACATACATACATACATACATACATACATACATACATACATACATACATACATACATACATACATACATACATACATACATACATACATACATACATACATACATACATACATACATACATACATACATACATACATACATACATACATACATACATACATACATACATACATACATACATACATACATACATACATACATACATACATACATACATACATACATACATACATACATACATACATACATACATACATACATACATACATACATACATACATACATACATACATACAGACATACATACACACACACATACATACAGACACACATACATACAGACACACATACATACAGACACACATACATACAGACACACATACATACACACACACATACATACATACATACATACATACATACATACATACATACATCATACATACATACATACATACATACATACATACATACATACATACATACATACATACATACATACATACATACATACATACATACATACATACATACATACATACATTAATACATACATACATACATACATACATACATACATACATACATACATACATACATACATACATACATACATACATACATACATACATACATACATACATACATACATACATACATACATACATACATACATACATACATACATACATACATACATACATACATACATACATACATACATACAGACATACATACATACATACATACATACATACATACATACATACATACATACATACATACATACATACAGACATACATACATACATACATACATACATACACACATACACACATACATACATACATACATACATACATACATACATACATACATACATACATACATACATACATACATACATACATACATACATACATACATACATACATACATACATACATACATACATACATACATACATACAGACATACATACATACAGACATACATACATACATACATACATACATACATACATACATACATACATACATACATACATACATACATACATACATACATACATACATACATACATACATACATACATACATACATACATACATACATACATACATACATACATACATACATACATACACACACACATACATACAGACACACATACATACAGACACACATACATACAGACACACATACATACAGACACACATACATACATACACACATACATACATACAGACATACATACATACATACATACATACATACATACTTCTATTCATACTAATTAATATAGCTATATACAGACATAGTAAAATACATTTCATTAAGCACACGTACATTCGTATATACATATATAAACCTATATTAATATATGTGTATAAATATATATTATTTGAATTATATGAAAATATAATTAATTTAATTATTTATAGATATTAGTACATGCATTCATGCATACATACATATATATACATTCATATAAAAGTAGAAATATTTTTCAGCATATTTTAATACATGTACATACATACATGTAAATATTATTATATATTCATACATATACATACAATCATATTTACATATAAAAACAAGTATATACATATATGAAAGTGTTTATATATATTAATGTAATATGAGTGATTCCCAGGAAAAATCACCATTGAGAGATTCACAGTAGAAATTTCCATTGAAATATGCTACCCACATGCATGCATGCATGTGGGTACTTATATATATATGTATGTATGTTAATATTTAGGTTATTTTATACACTTATATATATATGTACATATGTATGCATATAAGATTATGCATACACACACACATATATATATAAATAATTATATATATATATATGCATTCATGCATGTATGTATATACTAATATTTATATGTATTTATGATTGTATGTATGTGTTTATGCTCATATTTCAATATATGCATTTAAGTATATATTCATGTAGTGGGGATGGAATCTCTCATTAGAGGAGAGCTTCTCCCTATATCATTTTTTGGCGATCAATTTTAGGATAACTTTAAATATGGCACTTGCGAGGATGCTCTATCCTATGTGGATGTTGTCGGGCACAAGGAGATATTTTCCCTCTGTTGTTCACACAAGAGGGTCAAGTTACTGAGTGCCATTTTAGATAGGAGGGTTGATAGAGGTGGTTTGGATGACATGTGGCTGACATCTGATTTGTTGTTGACAAAGTCTACTCCCATCTATGAGGATATAGGGTTTTAAAATTTTTGGTAAGCTAGTGCTAGGGATGAAGATTCATATAACTCGGGTGAGGGACCTAGATGGCGTCATTTTTTTACGAAGGGGAGTTTTTTCAAGGCTATGTTGTGTGAAGATGAGCCTAAAATGTATTAGTGGTGTAATTTGGGCGAGGTAGTCTCTGAAGCGGTGATGACAGGATTTGTGGGTGAGGTGGTGGCCAGATCTTGGCTGAAGGCTTAGGCCGATGATGAGTGATAGAGGGAATGTTGGCAGGAGGCTGTCTCTGAAACGAAAGTGATAAGGGGCGAGGTGTGTAGATCATGGTTGGTGTTTGGCATGGGATTCTGGTGGTTGGAGATCCCAGTGGTCGGCAGTGGTGTTTCTGGTTGGCGGTAAGGATCCTTTGAATTCCTGTTTCAGGGGTAGAGTTCACTCTGGTGATGATGATTGAATTTGAGAGAAGGACGGTGATCTTGGTCTGAGTGACTTCTAGATGTCACATATTTTGTAAAAAATGGTTTGGGCTTCATCTCGAGCGATAGAATGTGATGGCCATGGTTCTCTGTGCGTGTGGTGTTGGGCGCCTTCCTGGTTGGCGCACTGGGCAACGCCTCCTCAATTAGTGCTCATGCAGTATCTGTTTTAATGCGGGCCAAGACCGCGTGAATTAATTCACACGGCGACACTCTTTTGACTTGGCGACATTATTTTGACGCCGTTTATTTTCCTATATAAGGAGGCAGAGGCAAGACATTTCAACACGACCGGCAGCAACAACACCGAGAGAAAATCCCATTTGGTGATCGCCTTTCTTTGACGATCATCTTTCTTGATCTCCACCTTTTGATCCATACTTTTATTCTTGAGTATTACTTTTGAGATCCCTTCCATTTGGGGAGTCTCTACTGTGTACTTCTTGATTTTAGTGGATCCCTCTTTCTGGACTAGGTCCCGTGTTTTTTCCCTTTTGGGTTTTCTACGTAAAAATTTCTGGTGTCAAATTTATTTTTCTGCACATTTAATTTTGTCACTGTGCATCCGCTTCTATTTGGGGGGGGGGATTCAATTTCCGCTGCACGTTCGATTTTTCTTTTGTTTGCGCATTCGTCGCCTTCCCATCTTTCCCAACATCTGGTATTAGAGGGTTTGGTTCTTTTCTTTTCATATTTATTATGGAGGCCAACTACAGTCAGATGATTTTGTTAAATGGTACCAACTACCATATGTGGAGACTTAAAATGAAGGATCTTCTTTTTGTCAAGCGAATGCATCTTCCAGTGTTTAATACCCAGAATCCAGAGAGAATTTCAGACGAAGAATGGGCGTTCGAGCATGAGATGGTTTGCAACATCATTCGTCAATGGGTCGAAGACAACGTGATGAATCACATTGTTAACATCTCTCACACCAGAACTTTGTGGGAGAAGCTTGAGATGACCTACGTTTCGAAGACGGGAAAAAATAAACTATTTATTCTCAAGAAAATGATGAAATTGAGGTACAGAGAAGGTACGTCTATTTCTGATTATTTAAGTGAATATCAAGGATGTTTTGATCAGTTGTCTGGCATGGGTATCAATTTTGAAGATGAGGTTTTAGCTCTTTTGCTGCTTAACACTTTACCCGATTCATGGGAAAATTTACGTGTTACTCTAACCGGTTCTACTCCTAATGGTGCTGTGACATTTAGTTTTGTCATGTTTTCTATTTTAAATGAAGAGGTCTAGAGACGTACTCAGGAGAAATCTTCTTCCGAGCTTTTAGTCACAGAGAACAGGGGGAGAAGCCAGGACCGGGGGCAGAGCTGTCGAGATAAGAGTAGAGGAAGATGCAAATCCAGACTGAAGGAGAGAGATTTTGAATGTCATCATTGTGGTAAGAAGGGGAATGTTAAGATGTTTTGTTATCAGCTGAAAAGAGAGAACAAATTGAAGGAAAATCAACAGAAGAAAAATGGCGATAGGGATGATCATGTTGCCGCTGCTACATGGGGTGATCTTGTTATTTTTTATGATTACATTAACATTTCTTCTGATGATTCTTGCTGGTTTGTTGACAGTGGTGCCTGTTTTCATGTGACATCGAATAAGGAGTTCTTTACATCTTACAGACCAGGTCATTTTGGGATTTTTAAGATGGGAAACAATGGTCATGCTGATGTTGTAGGCATCAGGACTGTTTGACCAGTACAGGAAGTAAGCTGATTTTGAAGAATGTCCGACATTCACCCGAGGTTCGCTTGAATCTTATCTCTACCAGTGTTCTTGATGATGAAGGGTTTATCAGCACTTTTGGTGATTGCCAATGGAAGCTTTACAAGGGCTCCTTGATTGTGGCTCGAGGGAAGAAGCAATCAGGTTTGTACTGGACTAGAGCTTCTATTTCTTGTGATACTGCTTGCGTTGTTGAGTGCAGTGTTTCGTCCAAGTTGTGGCATAAGAGGCTCAGTCACATCAGTGAGAAAGGTCTTGGTTGTTTGTCCAAGAGAAATTTTCTTCCAGATTTGAAGAGTGTCAAGTTGGACACATGTGATCATTGCATGGCTGGAAAACAGAGCAGAGTTAGTTTCAGCAGTCATCCTCCACACAGGAAGTCACAGATACTTGAATTAGTACATTCTGATGTTTGTGGTCCTTTGAAATCAAAGACCTTTAGCGGCAGTCTTTATTTTGTTACATTTATTGACGACTACTCACGAAAGCTCTGGGTTTATGTCTTGAAAGCCAAAAGTCAGGTGCTCAGTGTTTTTAAGAAATTTCATGTTTTTGCTGAGAGAGAATCAGGAAAGAAATTGAAATGTATTTGTAATGACAATGGAGGAGAGTATTGTGGTCCGTTTGATCAGTATTGCAGGCAGGACGGTATTTGGCCTCAGAAGATGCCGCCCAAGACACCTCAGCTGGATGGTGTAGCTGAGCGGATGGACAGAACTTTGCTGGAAAGAGTTCGTTGTTTGATTTCAGAAGAAAAGTTGCTTGGACATTTTTGTGGTGAGGATTTACTTACTGCTTCTTATATAATCAATTTATCACCTGCTGTTGATTTGCAGACAGACACTCCCGAAAAATTTTGGTATGGAAAAGAGATCAGGTATGATCACTTGCGTGTTTTTGGTTGCAAGGATTTTTTTCATGTTCCTAGAGTTGAGAGATCCAAGCTGGATGGTAAGACACGCCAGTGTATTTTTATTGGCTATGGACACAATGAAGTTGGGTACAGGTTCTATGATCCTGTTTTGAAGAAACTTGTCAGAAGCCGCGATGCAGTGTTTAAGGAGGATCAGACTATTGCAGACATTGATAAGGGAGAAAAAGATGCTTCCCCAACTTCTGATGGGTTTTTCAGTCTTGATCCAAGTTCTAATTCACATTTACCTCATGTTGTTGATTCTGATGATCATGTTGATGTACATAATGATGCTCAAGGTGAACAGGTTGGAGTTGAAGTATCTGATGCACCTTTTGATTTTGATGATCCGGTTCCAGGGGTTATTAATGAACCTACAGTTCCACTTCGGAGGTCATCTCGGAATCGCACCGTTTCTACTCGATATTCACCTGATGAGTATGTGATACTCGCTGAAGGGGGAGAACCAGAATCGTTTGATGAGGTAATGGAGAGTGAACAGAAGGACAGATGGGTTTCGGCAATGGATGACGAGATGAAATCATTGCACGACAACCACACTTTTGAGCTGGTGAAGTTACCGAAAGGGAAGAGAGCTTTGTAAAATTGGTGGATTTATCGGATTAAGAATGAAGAATCTAGTTCTGTTCCACGATACAAGGCAAGTTTAGATCTGCAGATTGAGCAGATGGATGTAAAGACAGCTTTCCTCCATGGAGATTTAGAGGAGGAGATTTATATGGAGAAACCATAGGGTTTTGTTGAAACAGGTAAAGAAAATCATGTCTGCAAGTTGAATAAGAGATTGTATGGTTTGAAGCAAGCTCCGAGGCAGTGGTACAAGAAGTTTGAATTTGTCATTTTTCTTCAGGGTTTCAGGAAGACATCTTCTGATCATTGTGTTTTTGTTCAGAGATTTACTGATGATGATTTTATTATACTGTTGCTTTATGTTGATGATATGGTCATTGTTGGCCATGATACTTCTAGAATTTACAGATTGAAGAAGGATCTTTGTCAGTCTTTTGCGATGAAAGACTTGGGGCCAGCACGACAAATTCTTGGCATGAAGATCTCCCGTGACAGTAAGGTCAAGAAGTTGTGGTTATCTCAGGAGAGATACATTGAGAAGGTTCTTCAGAGATTTTCTATGGATAGAGCGAAATTGGTTAGTACTCCTCTTGCTTTACATTTTAAGCTCAGTACCAGTCAGTCACCTTCTACTGATGAAGAGAGAGAGGAGATGTAACACATACCTTATTCATCTGCTGTTGGATGTTTGATGTATGAAATGGTATGTACTAGACCTGATATAGCTCATGTAGTTGGTGTGGTTAGTCATTTTCTATCAAATCCAGGTAGAGAGCATTGGAGAGCATTGAAGTACATTTTTTGTTATCTTCGTGGTACTTCTGATCTGCGATTGTGTTTTGGAAAAGGGGAACCTATGCTTTGTGGATTTATAGATTCAGATATGGCAGGAGATATCAATTCGAGGAAGTCTACTTCAGGCTATTTGATCACTTTTGCAGGGGGAGCTATATCTTGGCAGTCTAGATTGCAGAGATGGGTTTCTTTATCTACCATAGAGTCAGAGTTTATTGCAGCTACTGAGGTGTGCAAAGAATTGTTGTGGATGAAAACATTTATTCAACATCTCAATTTAAATCAGGACAAGTATGTTTTATTTTGTGATAGTTAGAGTGCTATTTTTTTGGGAAAGAATTCTACTTTTCATGGCAGGTCGAAACATATCGATGTTCGATATCATTGGATTCGCAACGTCCTTGATTCGAGATAGTTAGAGCTTGAGAAGATCCACACTGATGACAACGGGTCAGACATGTTGACCAAGAGTTTACCCAGAGGAAAATTTGAGACTTTCCAACAGATTACAGGGTTGGCGGTGATCCCCACTTGAGTCGGAGGGGGAGATTGTTGGGCGCCTTCCTGGTTGGCGCACTGGGTAACGCCTCCTCAATTGGTGCTCATGCGGTATCTGTTTTAATGCGGGCCAAGACCGCGTGAATTAATTCACGCGGTGACACTCTTTTGACGTGGCGACATTATTTTAACGATTTTTCTTTTCCTATATAAGGAGGCAGATGCAAGACATTTCAACACGACCAGTAGCAACAACACCAAGAGCAAATCCCATTTGGTGATCGCCTTTCTTTGATGATCATATTTCTTTCTCTCCACCTTTTGATCCATACTTTTATTCTTGAGTATTACATTTGAGATACCTTCCATTTTGGGGAGTCTCTACCGTGTAATTCTTGATTTTAGTGGATCCCTCTTTCTGGACTAGGTCCCGTGGTTTTTCCCTTTCGGGTTTTCCATGTAATAATTTCCGGTGTCAAATTTATTTTTCTGCACATTTAATTTTGTCGTTGCGCATCTGCTTCTATTTGGGGGGAAAGATTCAATTTCCACTGCGCATTTGATTTTTCTTTTGTTTGCACATTCGTCACTTTCCCGTCTTTCCCAACATGTGGATGATGTCGGTTTGTGAGTAGCGATGTCCTTATGATGTTAAAGATATTGGGATGCGGGCTGGCAATGAACGTGTTGCACTACAGGCTAGCACTCAGTGCGGGAAAAGTCTTCAGGGAGCAGTGGTGTGTGCTCGAGATGCAGGGTTGGATTGGGATATCTTTGATGGCTTCCAATGACTATTTTCATGGAATGGTAGGTCCATCAAGATTAAGTGGTGTTGTGATTCACAGTTATTTGGTCTATTTTTGTTTGTGTCATCTTTTATAATGGGTTTATGGTCCATTTAATTTGGGTCGATGGGATATGAACTTTTGGGGGTCTTCATATCCTTTATGCATGTGGAGTTTTTTCTCTAGTTGTTTATTTAGGTGGAGCTTGCAGCCACTCTTGTGTAAGGATGTGATTTTTGTGCCCCATTATTAGTGTTGTTGTTCTACATTTACTTTTCTTTAATAAATTTTTAAGACTAGGATTTTGATCAGTTTCAGAGCCTTCTAGATATATATGCAAGTATATGAGTATATTAATTATCATGTGTACATGTAACTATGATTATATATATATATGTATAAATTTTGATGTATGTATCTAGACATATATTTAGCACATACACATATGTATATAATTATGTATACATTGATTTTTATTATATATATATATATATGTGTGTGTGTGTGTGTGTATGGTTTTGTTCAAAATGTTTTTTACGTGTGTATGTAATTATGTAAGAACAAATTATATATATAAATATATTTTCATTGATTTATATATGTGTGTGTGGGTTTACGTGATTGGTATTTTTAGATATATTTATTGATATGTTGGTATAAAAAAATTATTTATTATATAATGTGTATAAAAAAACACTTTCAAAATTTTATTCAACAAAATTTATGTTTTATGTATAATTATATATATATTTATGTATATATACATTTGTTAATGTGATATATGTTTTTAAGAATGTTAATATTTATTTTTATATATACATAGTATAATGTGATATATGTATATAAGTGAGATAAATGCATGTATGTATATATTTATTATTATGTATAATGAAAATAAATGTATTTGTAAATACTTTTATATATCCAGGGGTGCATGCATGTACATACATTTAGTTTCATATACATATATATATATATATAATTAAAGTAATATATGTACGTATGTAATTATATATATATATATGTAATTATATACTAGACTAAATAAATATACATATAGTCATGTATACTTTTTAAAAATTAAAAAAAATTATTTATATGTAATCCTTTTAATGAATTTTGTTTGTATAAACCAACAACGACTAAGAATTTTTAAAAAATATATTGTAAATTTAAATTACAAATCAGCACCTATAAATGAAAATTTTAAAATTAAAAAAAACATGTATCATATATGGGTCTATAAATATTTTTATTGATGTAACAATCACATTGGTGCTGAAAGATTGAAATTCTGATACAATTTGAGAAAAATATATTCGATCAATGTTTTATTATGGGAAGAAAATGAATTGTTGAGAGATAAATTGAATTCGGGTTGAGGGAGGATGAATGTGACATGATGCATATAATGGGAGTGTTTTGGGTATCCTATTAATTGATAAACCATCTTATTTTTTTAACCCACATGTCACAATTGTAGGCTCCTGATTAACTCACCATTTCAGGTGGAAAATTAAGATGATGATGGCTATATATCTCATCATTTATTGAAAATAGAATTGAGTCTCTTAATAATTATATTGAAATAAATAAACCACCCTTAAGTGCATGGCCCATAGCTAATGCCAATTTATATTATCTCTCATCCATTCAATTTTTTTCCATAATAATCATTGATCTATTATACAATATTCAAATGGTATCAGAATTTCAATATGTTGACACCAGTGTGTTAATTACATCAATGAGAATAATTCTAGACCCATATATGATACATTATTTTGAATTTATTTTTTATATATGTTTATAGGATTTCACTATAAATTTACATTTTCACTGGTTATTTTTTTATAAAAAGAAAATACATTAAAAAAATTACATATCGATGATTTTTTTAGAAAATTAATGATTATATATATATATATATATTTATTAATGTGTATATATATATATATAATTATTTACAAGTATATATATATATATAATTGAATATGTATATCACATAAACATTTGTATATATACATAAACATATTTGTAATTATACATAAAATATAAATTTTCTGTATAAAACATACAATGTACTTCTTTTCTATACATTTTATGTAGTAATTAATTTTTTCTATACCAACATATCAAATAATATATCTAAAAATTACTGATCATGAACACACACACATTTATAAATCAACGAGTATATTTATATATATATAATGCATTATTACATAATTACCTACACATAGTGTAAATATGTATAAATAAATAAATATATATAAATTATTGATCATAAAAAACATAAATATAATTAAAAGATAATTTATATTTACATACATACAAATATGTATGTGTTAAATATATGCATACATACAAACATCAATATTAATATATTAATATATATATATATATATATATAAACACATAGGTACATTAATACATGCAAATTAATATAGTGATATAAATTCATAAAAACATAAATAAATATTTTTAAATATGAACATATACACATACATACATAAATCTATATTAATACAAAAACATAAATATATATTATTTCCATTATATACAAATATAATTAATGTAATTATTTTCAAATATAATTACACACATGGATACGTACATACATACATATAAAGATTGGTATATACACCTATAAAGTTTTGTAATTATATGAATACTCTTATATATAAGCACACACACACACACACACACACACACACACACACACACACACACACATATATATATATTTATACATACATACATTAATATATGTATATAAAAATATAAATATTTAGAAGTGTATTTAAATATATTTACATACATTCATCTAAATATTATTATATCTACATGCATACTTATATATATATATATATATATATAACTGCCAGTACATACGTACATACATATATGAATATATTCCAATTTCATTAATTACATACATATTTAAATATAAATACATATAAAAATAGGTATAAACATGCATATGTACAAAAAAGGAAAAAATTAAGTGTTATACGTGGTTTATACAAAAAATACACTAATAAATATTTATTTCATTATATACTTATACAAATTTATAATTATAAATAATTAACTAATGTGTTTATATGTATGCATATTTATATCAATGTGTATGTATGTAAATATAATAATATTTAGATTCTTGTATGTACATGTATTAAAATATGAATAAAAATTCTTATATTTTCTTTTACCTAAAAAAATTATTGGTAACGAACAAATATAAAAACCAATGAACACAATCACACATAATAATATATTTATATATAGGCACATACATACATATATACATAAATTTTAATATAGAAATATAAATACATAGTTAAATACATTTCATTATGTGTAGGTACAAATGAAAATACACACATATATATATTAATATAAGTATGTAAATATAAATTATTGAAATTATATGAAAATATAATTGATGTAATTATTTGTAGATAGAAGTATATGCATGCATATTTACATAGATATATATAGGTATATATAACTAAAAATATTTGTAATTATATTTTAATACATGTACATAAACACATCTAAATATTATTGAATTATATACACAAATATGAAAAAAATCATATTTACGTATAAATACATATTTAAACAAGCACATCAAAATATTTTTCTTTTTCCAACTTTGAAATATCATACCGTGATCCAATTCGGAGTGCCATCCAATCTAACACCTGACCCAATCTATGGAATGTCTTGAAGAGCATTCCTAATTCACACTGACTTCAAACTAGTGCTCGAGTATCAACAATTTACTATTGGAATGATTTCACCCATGTATATAATAATAAACAACCCATGAGAATAATACATCACATTACCAATAAACATGACCAAATGAGATACATCAATTTCCATATTCAATGTTTACAATTCTAACCAAATACCAAAAATACCATAATGAAATGAGAAAAAGAAAACCTTAAAAAAACTACATGCACAAATAGGGTGATTACCTGCAATCCACCACCACCAACACCTCTAATAAGTGGATCACTAGAAAATGGATCCACAATCACCCCCACAAGATATCTTGCCTTTACATGGGTCATACATAACATTGTCTACATACACCCAAAGTTCTATGTAGGGTGTGATCCAAATCCCAATAGGATATCAAACAAAAATAAGGATTTGATGCTATAACATTAGAAGATAAAATAACATGGACATTTTCATAAAACATTGGAATTCATTTTCAAGGAACTTCTCAAGGAAAATATTTTCACAAAAACAATTTTAGGGAAAACATTTCTTAAAAAAAATTAATTTTAAACCACAATGTACACAATGTCTATAGTATACCGATGGTTAGAACCACATCACATAATAATCACATAAAATTATCATGTTACAAGAGGGAACCATTGGAAATCCATACCGGTAACTAGCACAAATGAGACCCTGGAATCCTCATACATCAGTGATCAAAATTCTCCAACCATAACCAATAGTATTCTAATGCATGATCCACTAGATGGGAACCAATATCAATGAATAGGGGTATCCATATAATAATACTAATCTAATAATGTTCCCATGCCCCATAAACTATAGGGGATCCCATCCCAAGGTCTAGTGGTATCCGATAATATCACAAGTTTAGTTAGTATTGTAGTGCCAATACTGCTAGAAGAATTTGGTCCTTGCCACTTCTATGTAAACTAATGTACATGTTCTAATTATCCCACGTAGATAATCGAGATTCCATTTATTCTCAAATCTCCATTTAACATTTCAAATAAGTCATCAATTTCAGACACACATTCCATGAATCATAAACACAAAAATTAAATCACCATTTCCTAATTCAAATTTAACCAATGATAAAATCCCACATGAAAACCACCATTTTTTCATAAATAGAACCACTTTCATTTCCCACATGCACAAAAAATGTTTGGATTCACATTTTGCATAATTTTCACAATTCAAAAAGTCCATTTGAAAACACTATAAGAAGTAAAAACATGAAATCAAACCATTACTATGGTAAAATAACCTTTCAACTTCATGCACACACCAAATACACTTTGTAACATGTTCCACGTGACTTTTATAATTCACAAACCACATTTATGTTTCAAAATAACACACCAACCTGAAAAAATAAATTTTATTTGGATAAACCCACTTTGATGTCATTCTAACCTACAAATCCATATGAAAACAAATTTATCACCTTTAAAAACTATTGTAACATTGTAAAAAAACTCTATAATAAGGAACACATGAAACATAACCAATTTCCTTTAGAAAACAAAAGTGCATCACATATTCAGGTCAAAAAAATTCTAAAACATATTTCATACCACACACATAATCAATAGAACACCTTTAAACAACCATGAAATTACATTAAAAACATATAATAATGTAAAATCAATGATCCAAAAACCTCAAGCTCGGAAACATATGGAAAACGATGAAAAAATACAACCACACCTCAACAAGATCCTATGAATAAAATATCATTTATCATCCATCAATATTTCCCCCAAAAACATAAAATAGAACCCTCACTATGTTAAACAACCCACTAAAAAATAATTACCCAAAGAGAGAGGAAGAGAAACCATAGAAGAAGGAAAAAACCAATGGAAAATATACTTATTTGATGATTCCTTGATTAATACACAACAAAAACACCCAAATATTGATGATAAAAGGTTCCATGAAGGGTTAGTGGAATATACCATGGATGAAAATCCCATAGGGTTTCTATTAGAGGTGTTTTAGGGTTAAATAAGAAGATGGAATGAATATAATTTTCCACATTTTAATAATCTAGACAACAAGTTTCATGGTTTTACCAAACAGTATTCTAAACCATGTGAAAACTGTGCATCCCCCAATATCCAAGGATAACATGCCAGAAAACTATCTTGAATTGTTTTCTA
This sequence comes from Viscum album, assembly GCA_963277665.1. NCBI lineage: Eukaryota > Viridiplantae > Streptophyta > Magnoliopsida > Santalales > Viscaceae > Viscum > Viscum album. The sequence goes on along the minus strand of OY728161.1, from coordinate 424,242,694 downwards.
AACAGTGCATCAACCATGCGGTCCCCTCTATCTAAGAGGAAACCAACCAAAAAATTACCTAAATGATGGTTTATGGTTTCCCTTAACCGTATATTAACCGTGTTACATCTTCTATGAAGATAAAAATATGCACTTATCACAAAGAATGTAACACCCCAATATTTCATAGTACGTTGTTTTTTTCAAAGTAATTCAATAACTTGCACTACACGCAACACCGAGTTCAAGCGCACCCCAACTTACCAAACGAGCCATTCAAAAGTGGTTATGAATAGTATTAACTAAATCTTGAACTATATATAATACTTACAATTTTAGAATCCACATTATGAGTTTCTTAGACATAATGTAAGAACTAATTCATTTTTTCAGATAAAAGAAGTATTTTTTTAAAAAAAAAACTTTTACTGCCTTTTAATGGTGAACAATTTTTAAATCCAATATTTGAAACTTTTATATATTAAATTTGACAAAATAAACTTCTTCTTTAGAATTGGGAGAAAATAATTTAGTTTCAATAAATTTTTGGTGTTTTTCTGATAACATTCATATTTGAGTGAATAGTGAAAAATTCCATATTTTAACTGAATAAACCATTTTTAATGAAAATAATTTATAGTGTTAAATTATACATTTTAATGGTTTGGAAGTATAAATAGATTATATTTTTACCATTTAATCTAATGCTGGTCATTGTAAGTAATTTCACTTTGAAATTGGACATAAACAAGTGTCAATCTTTTGATAGTTATTATTTCTTAAAAACATGCCTTTTGGTTTTGACAACGGGAATAAATTTTAAATTAAGAAATTAAACTTCTATGTTTTTAATTTGGTAAAATAGACTTCACTTTTGAATTAGGAATATTAAAATTAGCTTAGGGTTAATTTTTGGTATTTTTCTGAAAACATTCAATTTTTGATGAATAGTTAAAACACTAAGTTATTGTTTAAAAACAACTTTTTATTTAAATAATTATTTATTTTATTTAAATTTATTTTAGCTAAAAATTGATACATAATACCTATATATGTTCAATGTAATTCATTAGAGTCATTTTTTAATAATATTAGATATATAAAATTTTATTGAACTTTTCACCGTCTTTTACCCACCTCCTAGGAGCATTTGCAAATTTATATAAAACTTAATTTTACTGCTTCTGTGAGTTGAATTTGAAAAATTGGAGAGACGAAATTGATGTCAGTAAGTAAAATTTGGTTCAATAATATGAAAATAATTTATCGTGAATAGTAACATTTTACTTTTATTTACCACCATTAAAAGTAAATAGGGTAATTAAGGGTAAAAATGATATTATTATTACCATAAAACATGTCTGAATTCTATTGGATAATTATAAATATACCAAAAAAAACCTTAGGAATAAAATATGAACCTCTTTGATCCACGTGGATTAGATTATGACATTTATAATTATTTAATTCATAGAAGAGTTAAAAGTGTTAAATTCAAGGTTTAATAACTAAACCATTTTTAATATAGGGTTATACATAAGATAAATTTTACTATAAATATTCATCAGAAAGATAAAAAGATTTCCTACATAATGGTATTTTATTTATAATTGTTAGACATTAAATAATTAAATTTATATATGTCACAATGATGATGCGTTAATTACCGTGTTAATAAAATATTAAAATAATTTACATTATAAATATCCAAATAAATTTAATTTGAGACTTTTTAGAAATTACACTAATTTTATAGGTTATTATTACATGTCAGGGTTGGTTAGATAAATGAAATTTTGAAGTAATCATGCTGTTATGATTTTAACAAAAAAAATACCAAATAGTGTCAAAATTGGCATAAAATAGTTTTTAAAACAAATATTATATTATTAATTGATATAATAGTCTTAAAAATCTAAGGTTCGTCCAAAAGACTTATATAATAATATATATGAAATTAATGAATCAATTGGGGTTCTATTGGCATTTTATTGTATGTTTATTAACTATATAATATAAATATACAAAGAGACATGGTAAATGTCAAACTATTTAACTAAGAGTTAAATCTAAAAGAAGAGGTTAATATGGTAAACTAAACCTGTATAAAACCAATTTTTTGAGTGGTTTTCGACCCATACCCACCTTATAATTTAAATAATTTATTTTGGAACCATTATAAACCAAAAATGAATTTAAAATGAAATAATATTTTATGTTTCTCCTAAGGTGCCCCACACCCCTCTTATAAAAGGGCACTTCCTCTTATTTCAAATTCACACCTCCAAATCCATTTGTCTCGGCCAAACCCTGCCCAAATATCCTACCAACTATCCTTAATTCATCCTATATTCCTTAATTTTGTCAGAAAGCCAACCTAAGGATCCCTTTTGATCAAATCAAAAGGAAGAACCCGGAGAAGAGGTAATGATTTCACCACCCTCTTTCAAGTTCTTTTATTCTTCCACTTAATCTTTATTTGTTATTACCATACCAAAATAATAAATCCTGTACCTTATATATACCGTGATGTTATTATAAATATGGAATAACCAAATTCAATATTCTATCAATCTTATGAATGATAATGTCATCATGTGTGCATAGGCACAGCTTACCGTCTCCACATTGTGGTGTAATTTGTTATTCAACGTTATGTTATTTGGATGGATATAATGATGAGTTATATATATATAAATAATGAAAATAACATGATAATGTCTCTATAAAATTAATATACCATCCAATTCCACACCTTTCTGGAAATTATATTGTCGCCCGTGCGTACGTATGGATTACCGTCTCCACAACGCGATGAGATTCATTTCCATGTTCACCATTCATCAATGATTATAAAAATATATATTAATAATAAGTATGTAATATATGACATAATGATGCTACTGGATATATATATATATATATATATGTACTTACATATATCTTATTCACTTAGTTCCATTCAATACGATATGAAAACGGAAATAGCGTTTATGCGTACGTACAGACTACCGTCTCCAAAAAAGGTGTTTTTCATTTCATATATATGTCTATTATAAATATTTATATTCTACATATATATGATATATAAATCGTTTTTTATATTATAGATGTCTTTAAATCTTGATCTAAGTGATACTATCAAGAGTAACAAGTTAAAACACGTACGATAAAGAAAGCGATTATTACCCCAAATGTTAATTTAACATTGGAATTATTATTAAATGGGTAGTATAAAGTCATAAATGAATCATGTATGATATCATAAATATTAATATTGTTCTGGTATAATTTAATATCATACTACGATCTTCATACAGAAGGTTAATCGTACCCTTGACTAATGGAAAGTGAAAGGCAAGGGTTAATTCCTCAATCTCATTATTATCCGAGATTGTTTATGTGTAAGAATTTACTGGGACATATTTATCATCCATGTACATTTTTCATAAAAATGATTTCAAAATGAATATTTTTAGGATTTTTGTAAGGTACTCTTTATCAAGATCAGAAATTTAAATGTTTTAAAGATTTATCGTTCTAAATCTTCTTAATTAATGTCCATGTTTTCAAAATGATTTTAAGGATTTATTTATATGGACATGAATATTTTGAAATGATAATTATTTTAAAAAGTTTCAAAGTGGTATGCGACACTTTGATTCAAATGCCTCTTTTAAATTACTTCCTTTATAAATGCGTGACTTTGAAATGATTTTACAAAAAGGATACTTCTCTCAAAAAGTTTTACTCATCATTTTCAACTATGTCAGCATCCTTTACTGGATATTATTTTTGATTGGGGTTGATTTATTATAAAAAAATCTTCCATATTGTATTGAATGAGTTATCATATGTTTGACTGTGTATGTTCTATTTTTATACCATTCATGGTTTATGGTTAATGTATTGACATTTCGTATGCTAGTTTTAATACGAATGTTTATATTATATTTCAAATTTTTCATATGAGGAATGAAGTTGACTTAGTAAGTGATGAGTGGAGCCCGCAATAGATCCTCGATGCATCAGTAGGTCTCATGATACAAACTAGTGTCTTGGCACAAGTCCTTGAAAAAAATTTTATTTGTATTCTTGGCACAAGGCCTTGACTATGTGGTAATGATGTCCGATGTTAGGCATTCCATCATTATGAAATTAGTAATTACATGTGATTATTTGACTAGTAGAATATCCATGTGCATATTTTTATGGTAATGTTTGATTTATTTTTTCCATATTATGTTCAAGTTTATGTTTAAAATGCTATTCCTTTTGTTACTCATCTTTACTTAAAAGTTTATAGCTTCTGCTAAATTATTTACCCTTACTGGGCATCTGAGCTCACCCCTTTATTATATTTTATTTTCCAAAGATTATAAGATTTGTATTATGATTAATATGCAGGGTTTAGCTAAAGGGAATAATGGCATTCTAAATGAACTATCTATGCTATGTTTTATGTTTGAAATTGTAATGTAAAGTTAATGTATGTAATCTATTTTCCAAGTCTGCTCAACTAATCCATCCTTCGGGACTTGATTCCTTGTAATCATGCCAATGTATTAAAATAATTCACTGGCTCTGGGTAAATGGGGTCGGTACATTACAAAGAACACTTGGGAAAACTAATGAATAAATATAAGACAATAAAAACATAATAATACCTCAAAATATTATCATTGATATGAAAATTCTCACCACTGTGAAATCTTTCCACCTTCAAAATGTCACTATGATGATTGATCCAAAAAATAGACAATCTTCCTCCACCCAATAATTATTCTCCCATGTCTCATGATCATCCCAACCATGCTGCCAATGGTCCTATACCAATGGTATGGACTTCCCATGAAGCACTTTCTACTGATAATCCAGAATCTGCATTGGATACTCAAACACCGACAAATCGTGCTCTAACTCCAATTAATTAGAATTCAACACATGAGATTGGCCTATATTTTACTTTTAAGATATGAGGGAAGGAACACATCATAAATTGATGTCAATTGATAGGTAAAATCCAAATGATAGTCTACCATAAAAACTCTCTCAGTAATCTCTAAATGCTTAAAATACCGCATCATTATCTTCCCTTACTTACCAAGATGACATTGACCCAAGTGAGGCGCAACATTCCGAAACACCTGGTCACCCACAAAAAATTCAAAATATCTATGACTATAATCATCATAAGACTTATTGATACTTTTCATGATCAACATCCATTGATTGTTTAACATAATATTATGTGATTTTTCCTGCATAAGGATCATCCCAATAATGGAGTCTCACCTACCTATTCCCAACACAAAGGTGACCGGCACATATGAACATAAAGAACCTCAAAAGGGTCTATTTGAATTTATGATTATTAACTTCTATATGAAAAATTTACCAACACTGTGTGGCTACCCCACAAACCTCCAAAATACAAAACACATGTCCGATGCATGAATTTCATGATCCAAATCACCCTCTGTTTCTGACTATCCATTTTATGGTGGCATGTCATGCTCAACATAACCTATGACAACATCATATTCTCAAGGCCTCCCTAATACCATGATTTAAAATGAGGTTCCCTATTGAACTAATCATTTAATACATTACAGGACGCCACACCATCTTATGGACATACCTGCAACTCAAATCATCCACTTTGGATAAATCTCTAATCATAATGAAATGGACTAATTTGTTTAATCAGTCAATCACCACCCAAATAGAATTCCACTGCTGAGGTGTATGAGGTAAGAAAACAATTAAATCCATAGAGATCTCATCCCACATATAGGTAGTAATGGGTAGTGGTTAAAGAAAAATAGAGGGACTTTAGTGTTTTTCTTTAACCTACTGACATGTATAACACTGTGACGTAACGCCATCTATGTACCCCCTCAATCCCATCCACCATAATTGACAATTCACATCACAAAAAATCTTTGTGGTATAAGGATGAATGACCCACCATGATTGGTGGGTATCCTACATCACCACCTTCCTTAATAACAATGGTACCGCGATGTGACCCTCGAAGAACAAAACTCCCTCAAGAGACAATGAACAATAACAAGAATCCTCCCCACCATTTAAAGTCTACATAGAATGATAGCACAACTCATCACTCAACTGATCTTGTCGAATCAACTCCAATAGGGAAGGTGTCAGCTGATCCCTGAAAAAAACACACTCCCAATATGTTCCTTGGCCTCCATGTGCATCTCAGAAAAAATTCCCATCGAATACAAAAATCACTAGACTCCTTCAATACTTACACCAACATTTTTCTACTTAATTCCTATACAACCACATTACCGTTTCCTGGGGTGTAGATGATATCAAAATCAAGACCCTTAAGTTACTCAACCCAACGACGCTACCTCAAATTTAGATATTTCATGGAGAAAAAGTAGTCTAATATCTTATGATCAGAATATACCAAAAACTTCTCCCCCAAAAGATATGATGACAAGTATTCATGGCATGTTTCACCACTTCTCACTCCATTACTTGGGTTGGGTAATTATTTTAATGTGACCAGAGTAGGTGAGAATCATATTCCATGACATGGTTATCCCGAATCAACACACACCTAAGGCCCATACACGAGGCATCATAGTAAACCAAATATCCATTTCCAAACTCCATAAAATTAAAACAAGGGTTTTGGTCAACCACCACATAATATCTTTAAAGGACGATTGACACTCTGGGATCTGTTCAAAATTTACCTCTTTCTAGGTAAGCACATTCATTGACGAATAATTGAAAGAGTAATATCGAACAAACCTCATGTAATACCCTACACAACCCAAAAAGATACTAATATCAAAAACATTATTTAGATTCTCCCATGACATCACATAATTGACCATCAAAGGTTCAACTGAAACCCCTAATTCTGAGATTACATGGCGAAGAAATATCACCACCAAAATCCTAATGGTTAACATGGAAAAAATCGCATAGATATGCTAATTCTGAAGAATTCCTAGCACAATCATTAGATGTTGATACACTCCTCCTCAGTGCCAAAATAGATAGGATGTCATCCATAAATACCACAACAAAAAATTTGAGATACTGATGGAAAATCCTTTTCATGAGTGCCATAAATACTGCTCAAGCATTTTTCAATCTGAAAGTCATGACCAAATAGCAAAAATTGTCGTGCCATCTTCAACAAGCTATATTCAGAACATCCGCCTCTCTAACCCTCATATAATGATACCCTCAACACAGATCGATCTTAGAGAACCACGTCACCCCCTTAAACTGATCCAAAAGTTCATCAATGTAGGGTGAAGGGTACCTATTCATAATCTTCATGTTATTCAAATTTCAGTAATCGATACACAACTGGAGAAATCCATTAGCCTTCTTAGAAAATAGAACTATAGAGGCCCAATGTGAGACACTCAAGAAAATAAATCATTTGGATTATAAATCATCCAAATATACATTTAATTACATCAAATCGGTGTGTGGGGGTATACGGTAAGAGGGAATATATATCAGTTGTGTTCCCAATGAAAAATCAATGGAGAACTACATATCCCACTCTGTTGGAAAACCTGAGAAATCATTTGAAAATACCACAATGAACTCATCCACTATAGGTGGTAGTCAATCTCTTAGACCAGTACAAGCATGAGATATGTGAATTGATAAAAAATACTGACCAAAACCTTAATGTGTGGTCCAATACATCCTAATAAAGGATCTCATTTACCATGAAAAACATGGGAAATCCCATCAAGTGCCACAATACACACCCAATGTTGATAATAATCGATGAGTTCTAGAAAAAATACCATCCAATCCATTCTAAGGAATAATTTGAAGAGGTCCATCTCCAAATAAAGGAAATACCATTCCTACACAATCTCTAACACCGTAAGTGCACAATATGGATACCTCAAACAATTATCTCACTTCTTACAAAGTAGTATCACCAAATCCATCACATACAGAATAAGATATGTTTGAAATTTCAACACGTCCAATAAATGGGTAAAAATAAAAGAAACCAAAGAACATGTGTTAAACAATGAACCAAAAAATGCTGATGCAATAAGAATGTTACCTTGAACATTCAAAGGATCAACATCAGATTCCACTAGTGCTCATTCCATAGTAAGAAGTTGCATCATCTCAGCATGATCCTGAGAACAATCACAAACTTCTGGCTCTACCATGAACTGAATCGGCCATAATGACGATCCAAACTTTCCACCAATCACTCCAAATCAAGAGCCTTCTATTGTGGATTGTTCTGACCAAGCTGGAATCCCTTTGAAATCTAAATATCCTCACCACTCTGGTATGGGTGTTCCACCTCTCAAAATCATTGGATGTTCCCTATAGTTCTATACTAGTGGTAAGGCTTGGGTGTAGATGAACACGTAGATCACATGTGTCTTGACTTCCCAAACTAATGGTACATGATCTCCCTAGAACGTAAATCCACGGATGAAGACGGTCGGGAGGGATGGCCTGCACTACCACCTCCCATTTTCTATTATTCATTATGGTTTCTCTTTTTCTCATAAGAACTGACACTTCCCACAACTGACACAGCTCCAAAGAAACCTGAATAGACTCGACAAAAAATTTCCACCACCATAGAAGATCATCCACCTTGACATTGGTTTTTATATTGAAAAAAAAGACATGGGATCATATATATTGGTGCAAACCTATATCGGACATTAGATCCTCTAGCTGCTCATTAGAAACAACCTCATGTGAAAATCAAAGTAACTATTCAATGTTGTTATCATACCTCATCATCGTCTAGTCTCCCATTTTGAGCTCCAAAAACTCCTGGGATATGGTGAAGGCCAAAATCTCAAGACAATAATGCTTTTTGAAGATGAACTTAAAATATTTCTGACCCATCTACTCAAGATTTCTAGCCTACACCACTGAGTCCCACCACCTTAGAGTGGGACCTTCCAACATGAACACAATGCACTTCACCCTAAATGAATCAGAAGTGTTAAGAAACTCAAACATCCTCTCTATCATCTCTAGTCACTCTTATGATTCTCAGGGTTCCATGCTAACCTCGAACAAGGGAGGATTGTACATGAGGAAATCCTAATATTTTTCATTTATATGTCATGGTTCAACTTCACTAACTTGAGTCAGACTGGAACCTGTTCCTCCACCCAAATAATGAACAACTCAAACCACTGTTTACACTAACCTCTAATTGATTGGTGAGTGATATATTTCTTAGGCCTCTTCTAGAAACATCATAAAAAGTATCCTAGGATGCATCTTTATATTATAAGTAACAAACACACGGAAAAACAATAAATACATCCATCCAAACAACTTTTTGAAAATTCTCAGAAATAAAAATTATTTACAAAAAAATTATGTAAACCATAACAATATCACAACAAATACAATCAACAATCCCAAACCACTTTACCATAACATGATGCACATATACAGTCTGAAGCCTATACGTCTCACCTAGAGGAGAAGACAAACCAAATTCCCAACATCTCATTGAAACTCAAGTCCTATCATGAGTTGTGTTGGATAGAAACCCCACATATAACCAGAACCTCATGCCCCAATAGTGTTAGCACTAGTTTATCTAGACTCTTCCCAAATAACATTACCCAAAAAGTGAGAAACCTGCTCTAATACTATTTTGTCACGAACCATGCTGGACTATCATACAACCCCACACCCAACCTGATATGTGGCATAGACCAAAGGAAAATACCAATCTCCACATGATTCTATATTGTTCATGGGTATAAATAATATAAATTTTGAACACTTTCACCCATGTATATATTAATACACAACCCATGATAATAAAACATCAAATAACCAATAATCATAACCAAATGAGATACATCATTTTTCCGATTCATGGTTTATAACATTAACTAAAAATAAATAATACCACAATAGTATGGGAAAAAACCATCCCAAAAATATCCATTCTAGAAGAGGGCCTTCACCCTTAAGCCACTACCACCAACACCTACAAGAAGTGGAACACTAGCAGCCAATCCACCATTACTACAACTAGACATATTTTCTTTACCTGGGTCATACCTAAAAAAGTCTGCATATACAAAAATGTGTATGTATGGTGTGATCCAAATCCAAGTAGGATATCAAAAATAAGATGGATTCCATTCTATAACATTAGAAGATAAATTAACATTCACATTTTAAAAAACCATCATAAGGAATTTTCAAGGAACATCTTAAAGAAAATATTTTTAGGAAAACACTTTTATTAAAAAAATTGATAAAAAGAAACTTCCTTTAAAACCATAATGTACACAAGTTCCACCATATATCAGCAATTAGTTCCAAATCAAATAATAATTAAATAAAATCATCATGTCACAAGTGAGTAACATGGATAATTGATATTAGAAACAAGACCAAATAGGACACTAGAAACCTTGTACCCTAGTGATCAAAATCCTCCGACAATAACCAACAACATTATTGTGCATGATCCACTTAAGGGGAATGCATCCTAAGGTCTAGTGGTCTCCATATAATAATCCAAAACCAGCACTATTCAAATGCACGTGCCACTCGATGGGATCCCATCCCAATGTCTATTGGTCTTTGACCATATCAAAAGTTTATTTATTATTGTAGAATCAATATTCCTAGAAGATTCCATGCCTTTCCACTAACGATTCAACTATCATATTGGTTCCAGTTCACCAACCTAGATACCCAAGATTCCATTTATGCTCAAATTTTCATTTCACATGCCATATAAATTGTCACATTCACAAACACATTCCAATAATCATGAACACATAAGGAAAGCACCATTTTATAGAATTCACACTTTACCAATGATTAAATCCCACATTAAAACCACCATTTTTCCAAAACAACCACTTTCATTTCCCATGCACACCAAAACTATTAGAAAACCCATTTAGTTCCATTTTAATAATTCAAAAAGCCCATTTGGAAATGCTACATGAATCACACACATGACATCAAACCATTTCCAGGGGAAGATACCCATTAAAATTCATACTCATCAAATCCACTTTATAACATGTTTCACATCACATTCACAATTCAAAAAAACACTTTTATGGTGCACAATTAGAATCCAACATGAAACAAAATCAATTTTCAATGGAAAACCCCACTTTCAACACATTTCCATATTCAACTCCCTTTGAAAACTCATTTTCCAACTTTCACACAATCATGGAACACTTTCATGAAACACTATAATAAGGTACAAACGAAACACAACCGATTTCCTTCAGATTACCAACTTTCATCACAAATTCATGTCAAAACATTTTCAAAACATATTTTTCACCAAACAAATAATCCATAGAACAAATTTTATCAACCAATAAAACACATTAAAAACATTCAATAATGTAAACTCATGGAACCTCCCATCTTTAGATTAGCTACTTGCATAAACAAGTGAAACACTATAAGCACACCTTAGAATGAACCTATAAAGGCAAGATTGAATAAAAACCATTAATATTTACCCCAAAAATAGAACCCTTACTTGGTAAAACAACCCACTGAAAAAGAAAAGACCAAGGAGGGAGGAAGAGAAACCCTAAAAGAAGAAATAACCCAAAGGAAAAGATAAATTCATGATAACTCCATAAAGAAACCACATCAAAACAACCAATGATTGATGATATAAGGATCCATGATGGATTTGAGGAAGTTTACATGGCTAAAAATGACATAGGTTTTTGATTAGATGTGTTTTAGGGTTAAATTTGTAGTGGTATTGAACGCAATTTTTCACTTTTTAATGACCTGGATAGGTTGCATGGTTTTCCCAAACGATTTTCCAAACTATGCGGAAATTGTTCGTCCCTCACTTTCCAAGTGGAACATGTCGATGGTTATCTCGTAAGGTCTTCCAAACCATGCATCGACTATGCATTATCCTCTGTTTAGGAGGAAACTGGCCACATGCTTACCTGGAGGATAGCACATAATTTCCCTTAACCGCGCCCCATTAGGTGTTGTGCCCAAAATCTCCACTTTTCACCAAACACTCCCAGAAAAACGGATGAATAAATATAAGAAAAAAATGATCAAAATAATACCTAAAAATAAAATAAAGGATGCAACATATTTTTTGGTAAATGTACCGTTTATACTGGTAAGTCATTTTACCCACATATAAGTCACTACTAGAATACTGGCTTTTAGAGACCACCTAAAACAGCCTCAAAATACCTTTATAGGCCACCTTAATACTATTATTTCAAATCACAGTTTCTCCATCAGTAAGGTCCATCATCTACCACCTAAGGCAACCTCTAAAAGTACATTATGAAAAAACCCAAATTCGAGTTCAAATTGATGTTTCCCACACAAAAAGACATAGGGGGTGAAGGGGAAGGAGAAAAAACATTTCAACGTTGACCACAGTGGATGCCCGATGGAAGGAGGGAGTCAGATACATGGAGGGATGCCGCGGGGTAGCACAGGGTTATCGGGTGAGTTATCTGATTATTAGTTATAATGTTTTGGGGTGGGAGTCGAGTATTGATCTGGGAGTGTTGGGGTTGGCCAGAGGAAGCCGGGTGACGATGGGGGCAATGAGGTGGTGTTGCAGCGAAATCATAGCGAACAAAATGATGGAGGTGGGTGAAATCTAGTGTTTTTTAATTTTTGAATTAATGGCCACCATTAGTGGTCTCTGATACTTCATTTAGAAAATACTAATTGTGAATAACAAGTTACACATACACCAAATCTAATATTTGTCGTAGTGTGTCAATGTCACCAAATTATTAGTAAAAACTATGTTTCTAAATGTTATTACGACCAATAAAATAAGTCCTTTGTAATTATAATAATATAAGAAAACAATATAAATGTTGATCAAACATTTTATTAATATACTCATACAAAAAAAATTATCTGTAAATAATATTATTATCTTCTATAAGAAACACTAACAATTAAAAACAATTTATCAATTATTTTTTTACATAAGATATTATGTGCGTATATTGAAATATTATATTTATAAATATACTTATATATAATACATTTATGATATAAAAATTCTAAAATTATGTTATATTAATCTAAAAAAAATTACTTTGAAAAAAAACAAATATAACATAAAAACATGTTGATACTCTAGTAAAATTAATAATTATTCAAAAAAAAACATGTTACAACCATGATTAAGCATGGTATAAATCCAATAGACAATGCATGAAACTCCATAAAACTACATTCATAATTTGTTTCATACATTATCTGTCATGTTCATGATTGATACTGTCGATGGGATCAACACATGAATTTCATCAATTTAGTTATGAAAAGGCCATAATGACAATTGTTGGTCAGAGTAGAGTACTCAAGAGGGGGGTGAATTGAGAATCTCTACAAATATTTATTATAAACTCTCTAATTATAACTATACCCCAATTGAAAAATAATAATTTATGTTAGTTTTTAGTTAATTTATAATAGTCCTAAATGTTCAATTATTTTCTCAAAAGATTGATTAGTTCTAATCTATACTTATCTAAAGATTAATATAACTTTTGAAACTAATCAACTAGTTCCAAAATGTTATAGACATCTTCTAAACTAACTATCATAGTTTAATTTTGTTTTATGAAACATGTGATAAAATAGATTAAAATTAATGTGTAAAAACATAGCAAATATAAACAAGATTTTCAGTCTCAATCTGAGACTTAGTCCTCTCCGCTTGGTAATCATCTGCCACCAACCAGTTTAAATTAATAATAAAGATTTGATCCACATACTAGATCAAGTTCACAATAGCATACAAGGATGTTGTGATCACACATTACATCTACCATCATTTTCATGGGAAAATAGAAAATAGGTCACACATGACCTCTTCCAATGTTCTACATGGGATACAAAAGGATAAGTAGAGTGAGATTTTTATGATATCAAGTATCCTCTAGTTATTCATAGGAGTCATTGTGTCTGTAACACACACACACACACACACACTACTCAGAAATGTAAATAAGAGAACACAATATAGATAAAGATGTAGAGAAAAATTTAGAAGTCTTTGTGTGTTATGCAGTGCAGCTATAGACAGAGTTTTTGTTGTGGGATTGAATTTTGAGTTCTCATATGGATGTTTTCTCCAATATAGGTTATCATAGTCTTTGTGGTATGGATTCGTAGAGTGTGAAATTTTTAGCTTCTTGTTGGTAAGACGATAATGTCATCTTTGTAGGTTCATCATGTCTGGTTGATCTCCCCATATTTTCTTCTTTTTGAGTTCATGGGTTTTTGGAAGTGGTCTTGAGAGTTGTAGGAGATCACATGTTTTTCTTTTCTTGCTACACTTATAAACTTTATTACTTATCTATTTAATTACCCAGATTGTAATTCTTTTATACTTCGAGGTCCAACACGCATAATGATCTCTCTATGTGCATGTACATCATATTGTCTCCTAAATATCCAACATGCAACATTATATAATGTCAGAAACATTAATTTTTCTAAATATAACCATTATATATAAAATTGTATTAATAACTTAAAAATATTTTTTATGACTATCAGTGAGTCACATGTATCAGTGTGTCATTGGGATCGGTCTGTCAGAATCAGTGACTCTATTTATCGGTGAGTCCTTTCCATCAGTATCACTAAATCTTGTCATTCGTGAGTTTTTGTACAATCAGTCTTTTCGAACATTGATGAGAAATCATCAAGGAACCATATTTAACTATCAGTGTGTCTCCCATCAATGAATCATTCATCGATAATTCCTTTGAAATATCGATGCGTCGTCCATTAGTGATTCGTTCATCGGTATGTCCTTTAAACTATCGGTGCATCACCAATCAGTGACTCATTCATCAGTATGTACTTTGAACTATCAGTGTGACATTTTTTCTATCGGTGAGTCCTGTTCCACTCTCTTCTTTGATCAGCGAGTCATCCATTAGTGAATCATTGTACCCATCAGTGGCAGGGACTATGTAAATATACACATGTAAGTATATTGAAACATAAATATCTATAATTTATAGACTTATTGATATGTATTATTTTTTCTGGTATAAATAATTCATTTATAAATATTTATTGACATGATTAATAGTAGAAAGAAATATAATTTATGAATTATCATTATTTTTATAATGTAATGGTTGTAATTATTAAAATAACTATCTCACAAAGAGTCTAGAAATCTCCCCCTTTTTGATTATCATAAATCTTGGCATTAATGAGTTATACAATATGTTAAGGAATAAAAATTACTTTACTCAACATATCAACAATGAATGTGAATTATCAATTGAACTATAAATTCTTTCGTTTTATGCCCCCTCAATTATTTCATCAGAGGTTATATATAGAAGGTTCATTTTCAGAGAGTTATATCAGATCATTTTCTTGCTTCCCCTTAGTATGTTATATTAGATAAGTCTGACAGATTCAAATCAGAGGAGGTATATATATATATATATATTCAATTGATTACATTCCATATTTCCTATGGCAGAATTCTCCACCCGACATTAAGAATTTATGCCATCCATATACTTTCTCACCCTTTTGGGATAAGAAAAGGTGAAAAGAAACAAAAAGAATAAAGAAACATAACACAAAGAAACTTGAAACGTACGGAAGTAAAATTGATATTAATTATGGTATAAAGGAGTACAAACAAAAAAATACACTCATAAAAGATACAAGTACAAAGACCTATCAAAAATTGATCCATGACTTATGGCATGTGATTTTGAGGGGTATTCCGTTTTTATGAGGGGTCAATTGTTGGTGTAGGAGGTGGTGTTGTGGTTTTAAGAAGTGATGATCGAATGGATACACCAAGTAAAGAAACACCTATAGGAACATTAGATATAAATCTTGGTCTCCTTTCATATAAAACATGACTCCGAGGTTTCTCTTGATTCACTAGCCAAATCTGAGATAAGGCATAAGAAATAGTTATCTGAGTTGGTGGCATAGATCTTGGTCTAATAGAAGTAGTTGTAGGAAAAAATATAGATTCTACATTCACATGCATGTAGGGATTCAAAATCAGGATACAATCATTTATGATTTCACCCAAAATTTTCATTTCCTTTTCAAAATATTCGTCATTCTCCATGAATTTCTCCAATGTTGGTGTAAAATCATTCAACATACCCACTTTACTTTTAAAGGCCTCAGTAACTAAAGGGAATTTGAGATTCATTGGAAGGTACTTAATATTGTTAATTAGATCATACATGATGTTGATTTTTCTGAAATACTATTCCACCTTTTCTTTGATCTCCTTCTAAGTAGTAGATGCTTAATTTGTACATTGTATAACCATGTTATAAAAAAGTTTAGTGTTCATGTGTACATTGGAAAAATTTTCTTTATTAATGTCACTCTGAATACCCTTGAGCTCTTCCCTCAACATAGTCCTAAGTGGATCCATATTATCACCAAATGGTCTGGTACATTTAGAACTATGGGCACTAGAAATCATCTTGCCAAGATCCTCCTTTAACTTATTCAAATCGAAACTCAATATATGTGTAACCAGGTTCCTAAGAACCTCCATGGCACCACCAAGTGTGGTCTTGAAATCAGTGAATAGAGATTCCAATTCATTACTCATTCTCTGGACTTCTTCCCTCAATATTGTATTATTTCTAATAATAGTCTCATCTATAGTAATTAGGTTAGGATGAATCTCTAGAATCACCAATCTTAAAATATAATTAGCATCGGCCTTTAAAATACACATGGAAGTAGAAGCTTCATTTATGACTCCAATAGAGGCTCTCACTGACTCACATACATATTCATAGAATTTCTCAAGATCATCCTTGTTGAAATATTAACTAGGAACAAATTGTATGACTGTCACATATGCATTAGGTACTAATGGTGATGTTGGTGCAATCGGTTCCACTTCAACTTTTGGAGAAGGAGGAGGAGGATCTACCATCTCCCCATCTAAGTCATAATCCATCCCAAATAGGATATAACCTAGATTTCTATTATACTCATCAAAAAAGTTCTGGTCTCTAGAATTCATAGTTTCAATTCTTACTCTTATTCATTGAGGCTCATCTTCAACTTGTGATTTATCATCTTCTTATTCCTGATATCTAGCTAAAAAAAATTATGTGGCACTGGTACTAACTGAACATGTGGTTCTACATGAAATCCTTCCACTATAGAATCTTGATCCACTTGAGGCTCTTCCTCAATTTGAGGCATATGTGTAATATGATATTCAATATCTTCATCTTATCCTATTGCCACGATATCATGAATCTCTTGAATGATACTAGTAGCATCATCATTAGGATCAACAACATCATGTCCAAAAGGATCAGTAACATCCTATTTGTTAGTATCATCATCATCCCTATGTATAGATTCTCCACCAGAAATAACATATTCTTGTCCTGCTTTTAGTGAGTCACTAACATGCGCACCTTAATTTTCATCATCATCATCATCATCAACCCCATCTATTTTTCTTAGATATCCATCAACTCCAGAGACTTCAGTCTCTTCTTCATCTTCATCAACCATCAAAGGTTCTCAAGAAGGTTACTCCAATGTTGCACTGGAAGGCCCATATGACATGTCCATAGGGATTTCAACTATATCTGGGTGCCTCCTATCATCTATTGGAGACCCCTCATCTCTTGGTTGCTCAAGATCAGCTCCCTCTTCATCTGAATAAACCACATTCTCACCAAGTTTAGAACATGAATCAATTTGATCCCTTGGTTTAGTAGGATGATCTATGGTATTTTAATCCTCATATAGTTTCTCTTCACCTAGTTCCCAACATATCTTCCTAGGGTTCCAAATGGTATTCATCCTCTTATAGATATCTTTGTGCAGGAAAATCCACTATAGGTAGTGATCACCTTATATCCATCACCCACACATTCTATCCACACCAACATTGCTGAGATCATCCTAGGATAGTATAAACATGTTTCCTTCATGGATGGCTTGATCAGATTAGAAATACGTACCATAAGGTGCCTGCACAAATTCTCCTTCACCCCATTCCTCAAAAAATAAATTATGTAAACATCTTGGTACTTCACAGTATAAAAATCTCCCTTCATTGAGATGATTTAATGTTGAATGAACTTAAAAACTAGTATTGTCTCTCCATCTAACACTGTAGCTGTATCACTCCATGGCTCCTCATTCCAAGTAAATTATTTCAAATCATTTTTATATGAAAAAAGATCCAAGGATTGTGAAATATTACCCTAGTAGTCAGCATAAATTCTCTCTTGTGGCATCTCCAAGAATTCATCCCACTAATTTGAAGAAAACTTGTTTCCATTTCCCATCACTAATATCTTCAACCGAGACTCTTAAGGTCCTTCCAAATACACATTTATATTGGGAAAGAATTTATGTACTAGTTGAGGATAGAAAGATATCTCATTATTTTCAAACCAGTCGATCCACCCTTGTGAATCCAAAAAACTTAGAAATACGGAATTACTCGACAAATGCCACTCAGTATATACATCTTCCTCAGTAGTCACTACATGGATTCTCAATCCTAGAATCACATAACTTGCTCCACTTCTTGACTCTCCTTTACGATTATTTTCCGTCAATTATTTAATTCGTCCTTCCATCCCATGCTTCATCCTCTCTATTATGAAGTTTTGGGTTTGAAGGAGGGATTCAAAAAGGTCGATGGTTTGAAAGGTAATGTGAGGTCAGTGAATGGTCTATGCATCGATTGAATAAATTATATCATTTAGGGATTTAACTTCATAAAAATAGAATAATAGTAAAATAAAAGAAAGAATGTGTTTCGTTTTACTAAAAAAACAAACTGACTGATTTACTAAAAAGTCCATATCGGTATCAATTTTATACTAACTGTATCTGTCTCACCGAGTTGTCTTAATCTGATCAAATTCATGCAAATGGTATCACAAAAACAGTTTCACTTGATCGATTTCACTCATTAGTTTCACTTATCGGCTTCACTAATTCATTTCACATAATCAGTTTCACTGATCAGTTTTACTGATCCGATTCACCAATCGATTTCACTTGATTGTTTTTGCTAATCAATTTCAGCTAATCAGTTTCACTTGATCAGTTTTACTGATTGGATTCACCAGATCATTTTCACTTGATCAGTTTTACTGATCAGTATCACTAAAAAATAGTTTTTTCTAAGGGGATAAAGTCATATAATCTTTATAGATTAGTCATTCCATGGTCATGTCTGATGTAGCTCATTATCTTAGAGTTTAAGGGTTTGGTGAAAATTTCAGAAAGTTGATGCTCACTCCTAATAAAATCAAGAGTTATATCAAATATTTGAAAGTAATATCTCAAAAAGTGATGTCTTACATCAATATGTTTCGTTCTAGGATGAGAAATTGGATTCTTAGAAATTTTACCAGAACTTGTATTGTAATCAATTTATAGGGATATGTATGAATTGATATCAATAGTCTAATAAAGTGTGATTCATCCAAAATATTTGTGCACAACAACTACCAGTAGCAATGTACTATGTTTCAGTAGTTGATAATTAAACTAAATTTTTTAATACACCATGAATTTAGAGACTTTCCTAAAAATTGACATGTTTCAGTGGAGTTATTTATGTCTAATTTCAACCCACCAATGTTAGTGTCAGGAATACTAACCAAATCAAAAAGATTGTCTTATTGGGTAGAACAATCCTAAGTTAGCTAAATATTTGAGGTATTTGAAAAATCTTTTAACGTCATTTAAATTTGACACTTTTAGGTTTTCATGAAATCATGCACACATACACACACTAAACATGATGTATGGTCTAAAATTACTTAAGTAAAAAAAATCCAATCATTCCTCTATAAGCAGTTTGATCAATAGATTTTTAAATTTCATGATGATCTACCTTAAAAGTGGAAATTATATGTGTTTCACTACTCTTAATACAATCAAAGACATATATTTTCAAAATATCATTAGTATTTTTACTTGGATTTATAATAATACCTTATATATTTTGGATTATTGGAAAAATAATAAATTATTTAACACCCCCCATCAAACACATTTCAAACTCACTCTGCATCATTTTTGAAAAATCATTGCATAATTTTTATAAAAGATCCAAAGATAATGTCATCTACATATATATGATCTATCAATACGTCATTAGACATTATTTTTATAAAAAATTAGTATCTTCAACTCCTTTTATAAAACCTTTAAAAATAAGAAAGTTACTTAACATATCATACCAATCTCTTGAAGATTGTTTCCAACCATATAAATATATAGATAATTTGAAAACATGATTTGGAAAATGGGTATTTATAAAACATGGATGTTGTTCAAAAAAAAAATCCTCAATTATATAACCATTTAGGAATACACTTTTGACCTCCATTTGATAAATGGTGAAATCCATGTGTGCTGTATAGGATAGTAAGAATCTAATGGCTTCAAGCATTGATGCTGGTGCAAAGGTCTATACATAATCAATTCCATATTCTTTATTATAGACCTGTGAAACCAGTCTATATATTTTTCTAACAATATTTCCTACTTCATCTAATTTATTCCTAAACACCCATTTAGTTCCAATGATCAATGTATATTTCGGTCAATCAATAATATTTCAGACTTTATTTCACTCAATCTGATTATGCTCTTATTGCATAACCATCACCCAAAATTCTTCATTGATTGTGCCATTGATATTTTTAGGCTCAATTTTGTGACAATAATGTTTGATGTTCCACCTGATTTCTCAAAGAAGTTGTAGTTTTTGATCCTCTATCTAAATATCCAAATATAGAATCTAAAGGATGGTTTTTAGGGGTTGTAATTGGTATAGTAAAAGTCGGGATTTTTATTCTAGGTTCATCATTGGCTTATTTTTCATCAAGGAAAGAATGTAGAGAATTTATAGAACTGGTAGTTTTAACAGATTCTATTATAGGATGGTCAAAAGGATGAGCATTAATGTATAGATTTTACATATCCTCTTAAATATTCCCTAGTGAGGTCTTAGGTTCATGTGGATCTGTTTCATCAAACATGACATGTAAAAGTTCCTCCACACATTTTGTTATTTGATTAAATACTCTATAAGATTTGATTTATGTTGAATATCTAAGGAATATACCTTTATCACTTTTGGAGGAAGATTTATCTAGATTATCTATAGTGATATGAATATAAATGTTTCGTCCAAAAACTATAAATAATTTACCATGGGTTTCCTATTATTACACAACTCATTAATAGTTTTTTACGAATATGTCTGATTAAGAATATATTTATTATATAACATGTTGATTTAATATCTTCATCCCAAAAATAAATCGATTGGTCATATTTATTGGGCATTGTTCATGCAATTTCTTGTAGGGTTATATTTTCTCATTCTACTACATAATTCTATTGAGGTTTCCTATGGGAAGAGAAGTTATAACTATATCAATTTTGGGAAAAAACGATTCAAAGTCATTAATTCTAAACTCACAACCATGGCCACTTATAAGGATTTTACTTTAGGTCCATTGAGATTTTATACAGTCCTACCATACATGGTAAAATGAGAGAAACCTTAACTTTTGTGAGCTAAAAAAGGACAAAGTATACATATAGAAGTCATATACAAGAAAATATACATTCTTTTTTCTAGTGAGACATGATACTTTAGATGGTCCGAACAAGTCCATGTGAACCAACTCGAGAGGTTGAGTAGCTGTAAATTCTATCTTTGGTTTGAATGAGATTTTATGTTTCTTTCCATTTTGAAAAGGGTTTCACACTTGATTGTCTCGAAACTCTAGTTTTAGAAGGTCACTAACAAAAAAATTTCTTGTTAATTTCCCATGGGATTCTACATTGAAATGTCCTTGTATTTTGTTCTAGATCAAAGACTCTTTGTGAATTTCACATACGAAAGAAACATTCTGTGATGCTAGTGTGTCTATGTTTATAGAATATACATTATAATTTCTAAGATCTGTAAATAACAAGTTATTTTTTCATAAAAAACCTGGCATGAATCATCTTTCAATATAACATTAAATCCTTTATCACATAGTTGAGATATTCTAAGCAAGTTATATTTTAATCCATCAACATATAGTACTTTGGAAATTTAAATAGAGTTGGGGTTACCAATCTGGCCAAAGCCGATGATTTTTCCTTTACCATTGTCATGAAATGTGACATTCCCTCCATTAATCTGGATTAGATTCTTGAAGATAGAGTCATATACTATCTTTTGTCTTGGAAATCCACTTTCCAAGTACCATAGTTTTCCATAGGAACTCTTTAGGAAATATACCATCAAAAGAATTCATCCATGAAATGATTTTGGTACACATATATTTCTGTGTCTAGAATCAATGGTAACATAATATTTAGGAACCCACAATTTTCTAATGGGTTTCCTATATGTAGAATATAATATATTTGAAAAATAAACTTGTTTTTTCCAAAAAAACATGATGTAGTAACGTAGTTTGTATAACTGAAACATGCCTTAAAATCGTGATTTTGGGGCAAAGAAGAAGATTTTCTAGATTTATTCATAATATGTGTTTTAGATAAATTTGATTTTATGGGATGATATCCAATAAATGAAGCGTAATTATGATTTTTGAATATACATATTATTTTAGTAAGAGTATCTTTTCCATTGGTAAAATTTTCTAAATCCTTCTTCAATTGCTCATTAGACATTTTTAATTTGTTTTTTTCTTCGAGTAGTTGAGAATTCTTTTCCTTTTATGTAGTAAGTTCAGACATAATAGATATTGTAAGGTCATGTTGTTTGTCTAAAGACTTATACATATTTTTTAGTTCATTACAATTCTCTTCCAGCATGATACAATATTCAAGGAGTTCTTCATTTTTCATATTATCGGACTCACTTTTGTTTTTAGAATAATATGAATTCTGTTTAGGATAGTCTACAGTTAGATCAGATGTGTCTATTATAAAACACAAAGTTTCCATGTCATCTTTATCATCCTAATATATTGCTGATTCATGAGAGCTGTCCTCAGAGGCACTCCATGTGAATTTCATAGAATTCTATTAATTCATGTCTTTTTTTCATAATTTTTTATTTTAACATTGGATAGAAATCTTTGACATGTAATCTCCTCTTGAATTCATAGAAAAAAATCTCCTATGATCTGTCATTTCTTTTCCAATCCTTTTTCCAGCTTCCCTTGTTTTTATATCATCCTTAATAACTAGGATTCCTAAAAAAATCTTCTGTATATAGAATTTCATGGATATTCTAGCCAGCTGATCTTTCTCTTCATCACTATCTGATGTCGAGTCATCATTACTGGATATTTCAACAGAGGCTAGAATTTTCACTTTTCCTTATTCTTAGAGGTAGTAGTCTTAAAGAGTACAAAATTTCTCTTCGGTTCATCATCATCTTCTTTGGTGACTTTCATCACTTCTTTAAACATATTCAATTTCCCAATGAGTTCTTTGATAGGTAATTTGCTGCTACCATATGATTCTCTAATAGAGACATAGGTTCCTCTCCATCTATTAGGTAAGCATATGGGGATCCTCATAATTTGTTCTTTGGTAGTAACATCTCTTCTTAGATAAATCATATTGTTCACTATTTCATTAAATCCGACATACGTGTTAGAAATAAGATCATTAGGATTCATCTTAAAATTATCATATTTAATAGTATACGTGTTAAGTTTCATTTCATTAACACTAGAATTTCCTTCATGTGAAATAGACAAGGTATCCCAAATTTCATGTGCTATTTTACATTCATAAATTTTATTAAATTACTCATATCCTAAATTATAGAATAATACATTCACAACATTACAATTATTGTTAAAACCAGTCATACATGGGTCATGCCAAGTAGTTCTAGTGGAATCAGAAATCTTTTTCTCATTGACAAATGAAGGCCAAATTTCAAAACCAATACTCTCTAAGCACATTTTTATTTTAATTTTACATTGGGAATAATTAGTTCCATTAAATAATGGAAGTATGTTAGTAGCAGCACCTTAGAGCATATTATCCATAATATAATTTTAGAACAATATTTTAATGAGATAATAATTTAGTACTAACAGAAATTCTATGATATTTTAAATAAAACTAAAATCATAATTTAAGTGTATGAAAAATCTTTGAAAACTAAAATTTTAAATTAACCTCAGATAACAAATGTTGGTCGGAGTAGAGTACCTAAGAGGGGGGGGGGGCGTAAATTGAGTATCTAAAATTTTTTTAGTTATAAATTGTATGATTACAAATTTCACCAAATTAAAAAAAATAATATAAGTTTGTTTATAGTGAATTTACATGAGTCCTGAATGTTCATTTAATTTCTAAAAAGATTGATTAGATCTCAGATATACTAATCTAAATATTAATATATATTTTGAAACTAATATACTGGTCAAAACGGTTATGAACACTTGATTAAATAACTATCAATGTTTAAATTAGTTTTATAAAATATGTGATAAAATAGATTAAAACTAATGGCTAAAAACACATCAGATATAAACAAATATGTTCAGTATCAAGATAATACTTAGTCCTCTTTACATGGTGATCACATTCCACCTTGAAAATTAAATAAATAAACTAGTTTTGATCCACACCTAAGATCAGGGTTCCCAATATCATACAAGTCAATCCAGTTCACACTTGACCCCTACCACAGTTTTTTTGGAAAACAAAAAATATGTCACAGTTGACCTAATCTATAGTTCTACGTGGGATAAAAAAGGATAAGTATAAAGAGATTTTGAGTATCATGTATCATCTAGTTATTCATAGGAGTCAGTGTGTCTATAAAAAAAGATAAACAGACTGCTCAGAAATGTAAATAAAAGAACACAATAGAGATATGGGTATAGAGAAATATTTAGATGTCTCTATGTGTAATGTAGTGAATCTATTGAATCATTTGATATATTGGGATTGAATTCTGAGTCCTGCTATGGAAGTTGTCTATAAAACTTAGTATCATAGTCTTTGTGGAATGACTTCCAAGAGTGTAAAATATTCAGCTTCTTTTTGGTAAGATGTTCTGGTTTGCTCAGTAGTCATATCTTGTCCTGTTTATCTCCCCATTTGTTCTTCCTTTTGAGTTCTTGGGTTTTTGGAAGTGTTCTCAAGAGTTGTAGGAGTTCATATGTTTTTTGTTTCTTGCTACACATATACACTTTTTTCATCGTCTCTTTAATGTGCTAGCTTTTAATTATTTTATACTTCAATGTCCAACATGCATAATTATATCTCAACATGCATCTAACTCATACTTTATACTGAATATCCTTAAGACACAATTAAATAATTTTAGAAACATTAATTTTTTATAAATTTGATTGTTAGATATAAATTTGAATTAATAAATTAAAAATAGTTTTTATGACTATTTGTGAGTCATAAGTATCAGTGAGTCATTAGAATCGGTCTATCAGCATAATTGAATCTCTGTATTGGTGATACATTTCCATCAGTATCAGTGACTCGGGTCATCAGTGAGTCGTCTGTACTGTCGGTCTATCCGGGAATCGGTGATTCATCCTCGATTACTCATTTTGAGGTATCAGTGTGTCTCCAATCGGCAACTCGTTCATCAGTTAGTCCTTTGAACTATCAATGAATCTCCCATTACTGACTTGTTCATCAGAATTCCTTTTAACTATCAGCGAATCCCCATTCAATGACTTTTTAATCAACAAGTCCTTTTGAACTATTGGTGTGACATATTTTCAATCAGTGAGTCCTGCATTAGTGTCTTCTTCAATCGGTGAGTCAGCCATCAGTGACTCCATAAACCATTCAGTGTAAGAGACTATGTAAATATACACTTATATGTATATTGAAACATAAATATCCATAATTTATTGGCTTATTGAAAAGTATTATACTATGAGATATAATTTATTCATTTAAAAATATTTATTAACACGATTAACAATAGTTAAAATATATTGCATGAATTATAATGATTTGTAAAATGGAAATGCTGTGATTATTAAAAAAACTATCTCACAAAGGGTCCAACAATAATGATCACTTATAATTACAAAACATTAAACTAGACGCCAAACCAACCCGCCAAGAAGAGTCATCCAATCCTATGGGACAACATCACGTCCTCCAGTCTAATAAAAAATAATGACACTAATAGGAGACACCTTGTAGGGTCTGAAATGAATGATACAAAAAGTATAACATGTTACACAAATATTACATTGTAGATAATAATCTATTGGAGATTTCACATAGTAAAAATAATGATTTTGTAGATAAAAAATAAATATATTACATAATATATTGATATATTACAAATATATTAAATCATACACAAATTGATAAAAGTTAATTAGGTAATTGAAAGTTTCACATAATTTTGAACCTATGTTTCAATGGTCAAAGATATAATTTAGTAGGAATTTTTTATATCCCAACACCTAGGGAAAGAAAATAAGTATTTTAATGCTTATAATCAACATTGTTGAATACGACCCATTAAAGTTCTTGGATTCAACACAAACACATCCAATCAATCATCCACAATAAATTCCGAAGTAGTTTTTTTTCTGTGTCCTAGATGTTATAACATAGAACCTTCTGGTTACAGTATTCATCATCAATCTAGATAACCTCACCCTTGATATCATTAGATGAAGAATTATGATTTTCTAAGATGAAAAAAGTAGATGATGTCACTACCACATGTTGAATCCCAATTTCATGAATGATAAAATTTTAATATAAAACACTTTTATCCCATTTTTCATTACTTAAATTTCTGGCTCCAAATGATCTTATGGATCTGGAATACAACCAATTATTCCAGGGGATGCAAGGTGGAAGAAATTTCTGGTACAATAGATGATGTTGGTGACTGATTCATAGTGGACGAGATCGATCTGGAAGAGATTAAGATGATAATCAGCTCCTTCGAGGGCTCACAGGTAATTGGTCTCTCTTTCAACATTGAGATGCTATACGGTGGTGTGAATCGTGTATCCACAATGGATGAAGAGGTAGACAATTACTAATCCCATAAAGCCACTACCTCTAGTAATTCACATCGTGTTCATCTCAAATTCCTACTTAGACATGCTACTACACATCACCTCCTCCATTAAAGGATACTTCCATCACCTCCAGCCACCTATACACATATTGATACAGGAACTAAACTTTACCAATACTTAAAAAAGCAATACAACATGAAAAAATAGTTAAAGCTGAAAAAATATGACCCAATTGGAAATATATATCACATATATTTCAACTAGTTTTTTATAAATAAGATGAAGCACAAAAATAAACTTGAATCATCACACAGTGGAAGTTTAGCTACATTCTGGTTATCTGGAATCCTCTTATCAAATTTAGATGGGATCTGTAACAATACATCTCTTTGTATTCTACCAGTCCTATTTTGATTTTCCAAATAAATTATCCAATGAAACAATGAACTAGGTGAACCCCTAACTTCATTTTAGTCATGACAAAAAATATTGAATGGATGTACTATTTTGATTTTCCAACTAAATGATCCAATTAAACAATAAACTTGGTGAACCCCTACCACATTTAGCATGAGATCCTCCTCTTGGTACTTACTAATAAACATATTGATATATTACACATTTTACAAAAATATTATAAAATTGATAAGAATCTGTTAAATATATTACATAGATAACATAAACACATAATCTGGGGATGAATTGTAATCTCTTCATGAATTGCATTGAATGATAAAATATAACATGTTACAGAGATTTAGAGAATTACTGTGATTACAAATATTGATATATTACACATATAAATATTAAAATCATAATTTTTTGTAAATATTTAACAGATAATCTATGACATATATTATGATAATAATCTATTACAGAGATTAGTGATATTTTTTAGTGAATAATAATGAATTATTTATAATTAATTATACAATAATAATAAATGAACTCTAAAATGATACAGATAATGAATTAATTGAAATCTGTTATAGATCACGAATTAACGAAACATAGATGGTTAATGAATTGTATTATGATTCAAATATTGAATGGATTGTAATATTTTACTTATAATGAATGAATGATACCAAGATAGTGAATGAAATATAAATTGTTAATGAATTGTATTATATAATAAACATATAATTAATTGTAATCTATTATATAGATTACACAAATTGTATTTCAGTAAATTATATACAGATAATGGTTTTGATTTATTAAAAGAGAAAACCACTATTTTCTTCACAAGGATGTCAGTGATTATTTGAAACATGTCCTGAACTCTCATTTATGGAATATCATGGGTTTGATTTCCATATGATCAAATGTTCAGAGGGTAATTTATGTATTCTGATCATAATTACGAAAATCCAAGGATAAAAAACTATTAACTAAGAAATATTTATACATTTTATATTTTTCACATAAAAGAGTATCTTGTAGATTCCTCACATATAATATCTATTAAGAAAATATTAATGTTCAACTAATGGTAACATATGATAGGTATTTTAAATCTATTCCATTTTCATGGGAATGTTTCTATTGGGTTCATAAAATTATTCAAATTATTTGGAGTTCATTTATGCAAGTGAAGTGTCTCATATATGGAGAACATATTTGAGGAGGAAACATGCATTCAACTAGAAACATCTCATGTTTAAATGTTTTATATTGAGTTCATTGAGTGTTACATGCCTACCATGTGTGTTAAATATCTTAAATCAAACATTTTATTTATTTATTTTATTTTTTGTGTCACATAAATTACCTTTCAATTTTGTTCCTAATCATTAGAACTTCTAGAAAAAAATTATCATGAAAAATTATTTTCATAGCGTAAAACCACAAAACAACTCAATGATTTTTTTTGTTAAAAACCAATGTCATAATTTATGTCTCTATTAATAAAATTTAGAACAAATTCATAAAAAAATATAAACAAAATTGATTTGAAAAACATTCAAGGTTATTCTGATTTTAACCCAACTAGTTGAATATTATAAAGAAAGAGTGAAAATGGGATGCAATCCTAAGAAATAATCTATTTCATACAAAATAAATTGATGATTCCAATAAGGATAAATGGTTTAAAACTATTAAAGTGAGTGAAATATAATCATGGCATGGAATTACATAACCAGGGCATAGAGGATATTTTACCATATAATGTTTGAGCCTGTGATAATAACCATTCCCCTCTTCTCATATGCATACAAATGAAGTCTCCCTTACCCTATCTGTAAGAATCAATGATATGCAAAACGTGCACACACACATTCCTATATATGTATACATATACCACATATATATATGTATTCATATACAAGAAATATATAATCATGTAACGATGGATGGAGAAAGTGGCACATATATTTCATGTATAAACAAAACAGAAAGAATTGGGTTTAAATTTGGTGAAATGGGCCTACAAAACAAATAAAAGATGAAGAGAAAATAAATGAAAGATATAGGCATAAAAGATGTAAGATACATGGACGCAAGGATGCAGGGAAATTAAAAAAAGTGGATGAAGGATTATTAGTGTTCTTGGAAATGTGAGAAATATAGATGATCCAAGTATGCTGATTTTAATGTGGGCTCCTAGTATTAGTTAATAACATATGTGTTGACCTGGATAACAAGAGAAAATTAAATAGAGTGTCCTAAATGAATAAATTTTGAAATAATATGTTGAAGGGGAATAAAAATAATTATAAATATGACAGATTTGTCTGAAACATGCAAATTTACTAGGGTTACAAGATACCCAAGAAAATTGTGAACCAGATGGATTTTAAGGGAGATGGAAAACTTCCAAGGGTTTGATGTAAATATTGATTGAACCCAGATAGAAATGAATGAAGATAAATAAATTGGTTTGAAAAATTACATGGTTGAGTGATTATAGATGAATTATAAAAGGAATGGATGAGTTTTTGATTGGGTTATCAGTGATGATCTTTGTGCTAGAGAGACGTATGGAAGTGGAGGAAGGTGTGACTGATGATAGTGGGGAGGTGTAGAAGCTAGTGGGAAGTGGCCTCTAATATGAATGATGACAATGAGGGTGGTGGCGATTTGGTGCAACAACATCCGATGAATAACATTGGGGAAATGAAGGTGGGAAGTTACATCCATTGAGATGTGGAAGCACTAAATAGAACAGAAGACCACTATTGAAGTTAATGATTTATCATATCATATTCCTTATTTTACAGAACTGTAAAGTGGGGAAACCTGATTTTAACACATCATTACATGTGGAACCATTGCGTTTATTTCCTAGAGGTAATTTCATTCTAAGAATAAATATGACGTGTCAAATGAGGTGCTCAACAATGAAATAATTTAGAGGATCTTCCATTTTTATATGGTTTCGTTGGGAAAGAACAACACATTTTTATGTAGTATGAATCATACTAGATGGTGGAGGCCTATTTTTCTAGAGTCATCAGAGATGAGATTCTCTTATGCATGTCATTGTTTTCATCATTTATCGTTTTCGGTGCAGTATGTGGTTTTACTAGGCAAGGTCACTGGGATTCACAATAGTTCTACCAGGTTTTTAGTTTTTCCAGAGTCTTAAGGGTGTATTTTCAAGCGTGGAGGTCATTTTTTCTATTTTTTACCATTTTCGATGTAGTATGAGGTTTCACTAGAGTTTCAAGAGATAAGGTTTGATTGTACATGTCATTTTTTCTGAGTTTCACCATGGTGGGGGTAGTATTCTTTGTTCTGTTGCAATTTGGAGTTTAATTTTTCAGTTCTACTTAAATTGATCACGAATGATGGTATTCAAGATTATAATTGAAAATTTTCCTTGTTATATTTATGTTTAAACATGATTTTGTTTTTTTTCCAATACTTTATTCTGAATTTTACTGAAGGGAAGAAATTATGTGAATTATTTACATAAATAAAAGACAAAATTTATCATGAATCATACAGTGAATGTTTTAGTTGTAGCTTCTATCAGAACATTCACTGGAAGATCAACTACACCTTGTCCATGAAGATCCACTGGATCGTGGCTTGGATGTTCAACTACAAATTCCACTTGAAAAATGACTAGAACTTCCTCTGAAACATGCATCAAACCTTCCACTATAAATGCCACTTGATAATCCACTTTAACTTCTACTGAAAATCCCTCGAGAAATTACAATGGATTTTTTGTAAAAAAAAATATTCAATATATCTTATAAATGATGTTTTATTTATATATTTCGAAATATAATTATATTTTTAGTTATTTATTTTAATTAATATATAACTTTAATTTAAATTTTTATTAATATTTTTTATAAATTTATAATGGTTTATTTTTAAAATAATTATGTATCAAATGAAATATAACTATTTAGAAATTTTATTTAAAAAAATTATTCTTTTAAATTTAGTTTTATAAGTATAAGTAGTTGGCTATATTGTGGAAATTTCACTATGACTTTTAGTGGATAATTTTTAAGAAATTTATTAAATATATCATATAAATATAGTTTTATTTATATATTTGAAAGTAATTTTTTTATAAATATATAAATATTGTTTCCATCATCAATCATATATTTTATACATTTAAATTTTTTATTTTTATAAAAATTATGTAACAAATGTAATAATTTTTTTAATAATTTATTTTAAAAAAAATTATATTTATTTAAAATTTGTTTTATACGTATAAATTGTAGGTTGTATTGTGGAACTTAAACATGAGATTTTATAAAAAACACATTCAATATATCTTACAATTTAGTTATTTATATATTAAGAAATATAATTATATGTTCAATTACTTAATTTTAAAAATATATAATTTTTATACTTTTTTATTTATATAGTTTAGACATTTTCTAAAGTTTGTTTTTAAAATTATTTTGTAACTAATTTACTATGATATTTTTATAAATTAATTTAATAGAATTATATTAAATTAAATTTAGTTTTATAAGTGTAAAAAATGATTGTATTGTGGAACTTCCACTAAAACATCCACATGATATTTGTATAGATTTTTCATGGAACATTTATTATAAGTTGCAGTCAAACATTCACTGGACCATCCTTTTAAATTTTCACATAATTATTTACAAAATATATTTACAATACTTTTGTGTTTATTTACATTTATTGGAATTAGGTTTTTTTGTTTCATGTTTTTCCAATGCTAATGATATTTATTTTTCATCATCATCTATTAAAATAACTATAGGGATGATGTTTAAATAACTTGATGATGTGAAGTGTTTTTATGTTATGAATGTGGAGTAAATTGCTTTAGTGAATTATAGAAATACTCTACTAAATGGATAAAGGATAAATCAATCATCAAAAATGCCTTTATAAATGTAGAAAATAAGGTCATAGGAAGGTTGAAAACATTAAAACATGGGGAGATTTAATGAGGATGAGACACATATAAAATTCCTTTCTCGAATGGGTGTTAGTATGTGGTCATGTGGGAAATATGAATTTGATATATTTTTCAAAGGGAAAAATAATCCCTTTCACAATGCTGAATAAATTTATATGATGAGGTCTCAATGAAAGGTAATAGAAGAATAAGAAGTTGAGTCATATGTGAATGCTTCAGCAGTCATTAGACCAAATTATTCATTCACCTTGGGGACAATTATTTCAGTTGGGAGGGATTCTCTTGGGAACAAGTTTGTTGATCAGTTGAAAATTTTATGGTCTAATTCAGAAAAGGAATTTTTTCATGGGGATTCATGTAGCATGTTAGAGTACATGGAATGAAAAATTTAGGAAAATCCATCATTCATATATACTATGTAGTTTGAATTGACTGGTAAAAATACTAATATTTACTAGGATAATTCAATAATGAAGAAATATTATGAGTTATTTTGATAGGTTTTTGTTTTTGATGCCACATTCAGTGATAATAAAGTGTATATACCATTAGGTGTCTTTATGGGCTTCAATCATTATCAAGTGATTATCTTTTTTGGGGCTATATTATTATATGATGAAACCATGAGTTCCTTTTCATGGTGGTTTTAAGAAATTATTAAATGTGCATCACATGAAGTTACCTCAAATTATATTTATTGAATAGATGATGTATTGTTATTGCATGAAAATTGGGTGCATTGATTTTTTAATGATTCCTTAACTTTGGGTATTCATAGCACTTAATTAAGAGAATTTTTTTGTGGTATGATTAATGATTATTTTACACCCAAGTAAAGTGTTTTCTAAAATTCCCCTACCCCAAGATGCCTATAGGTGACATATTATTTTATTACATTGGCATGATTACAAGGAATATAATCCTGAATTACAAATCCGTTTTAGATGTCTTCGAAGACCATATTACGTTCATGATAACCCTTATACATTGGGAAATGGTAATATAATATGATACAATATAAAATGAAATAAACTTCATCCTTGAAATCTTATTCAAAATTTTATTCTTCATAATCAGGAGAATGGAAACATAAGAAAGGGGTGAGATCTGATGATCATTAAAGGTATGTAATACATGAGAAGTTACCATGATCAGAGAAACTAAGAATGGTGAACAACTAAAAACACATGGCTTTAAGAATAAATATTCTTGAACATAATATGGAAGTAAAAAAAGCTGAATAAATAAATATATAATAAAACAAAACCATGGATATTCCACAAGTCAAATAATCACATGAAATATCAATTAGTAGTCTCGTATTGAGGGGGTGTATAATTCTAGACATCATAACCACATTGTCAAGGCCTCATTCCAAGACCATACATAAATGTATAAAATCCCAAATGAGTTTGTATCATGAGACCTTCCAATGGCTCGAGGCGATATAGAGGGACATACTCATCCCTTACTAAGTCTAATAAAACCAACTTATGAAAATAGTGATACATGGACAACATAAACAATCATATTGAAAAACTAGCATATGAAATGAGAATACATTAACAATAACCCATGACTAGTATCAAATTAGAACATCCACATTCAAACTGATCATCAACCCTTAAATAGAATATGTCAGATCATAAGAAATAAAACTCAATGAAGTATAACATTCAACACAATATTTTTACACATATGAAAATACATTTAAATTAGACCATTGAAATATTTTTTAGTATATATTCTTTAATCATTCTAAAGTGTCTTATACCACTTTGAAACATTCAAATAATAATCCCTTAGAATAAAATGATAATAAGGATAATATTGATATAATATATCAATGGGATGTACATAAACCACAAATAAAATTTATGTGATGATCAAGTCATATATCTCACAGAAGAAAATGTAAGACCAGAAAAATCCTTTTTACATTGAAAAGAAGAGTACTTTTAGAAAATTATTTGTATTTATCATAAAATCAGATTTTATACATGTATATCCCATGGAATAAAAATAATGTAAATTAAATTTAAAATATATATGAGGCATAAATTATGTCCCACTAAAGTGAAATCATGTAAAAAGAGTTTTTAAGAAACATTATAAATATAACATTTTACTACGGTTTAAGGAAAATATTAAATAGATTTTAAATAAAAAAGGAATATTTGTTTCAATAAAACAATAAATTAACCAATATAGTATTTAATGATATAATGAGTGATTTTTTAAAAATAATAGTTGATTAAAACAGACTCTGGAGTGGACTTGAAAATGGGTAAAAATTCGAGTAGTTCCCTTGAATCAGGATTGTTTACCGAGATGAATGGTGAAGGGAACCATTTTAAAAAATGTATATCGCCAGAAAAGAAGGTTTATATGATCTATATATATGATTTTGGAACATGTAAATATAATTTAGAATAATGTTATAAAAATAATGAATCATTATATTTTAGTAAATCTAGTGAAAGTGTAACCCGAAGAAAAAACGAGCATTCAGGTAGAATCCCTTACCGCATTATAATCAATCAATTCATTTGACCCAATATTAATAATCATAAAATGATACATTTAATACCATGAAAATAATGAGATATATGATATGATAAATCAATGTTCATATACATACGTCATAGACAAGATATACAGGCTAATAATGGAAATCTCACAAAAAAAGTGGTATGAGAAACCCCTCGCCACTTTGTAATCAATCGACTAACATGTCCAAAAATAAATCAACAACCAATTAATAATTTAATTACATGAAGATAAATATATTTATTATATCCTATATCAATTGTCAGTACACATACAAAACATACATGAAATAAGTGGCCAGTAATGGAAATCTCATGGAAACAAAAGTGAGACAAGAAACCCCTTACCTTATATTTGAAAATGTTCTGTACTTGATCGTAACATCCTAGATATTCAAATTAAACACATTAATTAATTAATTAATTAATAACCTTATCTATATGTATTTGATTTATTATAATTTTATTATGTTAATTTATAATTTTATTTATGAGATTTAAGATACAATTTCTTTGATTGGGAGCATTTGTTTCCTTGGTTTTCACAATCGGTATACTTGTATATGCATATGGAAGTTCATGTGGAGTGGATATAATTCTCCAGAATTGAATTTATATATTATTAATGAACATAATAATTTTAAATATATATATATATATATATATCATTGGGATACATTTTATGGGGATGAATCATTAGATATGAAATTTAATGATAATCATTTAGATTTTTATGGCTATTTTTTGATTACAACAATTTTTTTGTTCTATTATATAATATCATGTATATATGATGGATATAAAATGACTAAATAAGATATAATAAATATTTTCTAATCTATTTCTACCATAAAAATTGTATCTTGACCCGTATTGAAAAATAAATTGAAGAACGAAAGTTTGTCGTCCACAAAGGTTGTAAATCGACACCTCTCAGACGATGATTTGGTTTTTAAAATACGAGATAGAGAGAGTAAGGAGATTGATGTTGGTTTTTCCATTAAAATGATATAACTTAAGTATATAAATGATACTAGAGTTATCATGATCATTTGGAAAGAGGAGGTGATGAGAATATAAGAAAATAAATGAACATGATACGAAATTAAAAGAAAATAAAAGGGGGTATTGCCTCTTGAAATATCCTCCTTGAGAACCTCCTCATGGGAATGGGTTTTGGTATTTTATTATGACCAAGAGATCTTAGATGTGGGGAGAGACTAGGTAATAGTATATGGTATGACCAATGAGATGTTTTGAGGCTTATACGAGTGAGAAGTAGAAAGAGTGAAGGGTGGTTTTTATAGGGGAGGAGAGGGTTGATTTTTTTAATATCTTATTCATTATTTTATTATTTTTATCAAGACAATAAATAGTGTTGATTAATATGAAAAATAATATTAATAAGTGAATGTGTGTTTAAAAAAAGTGTTTTTACATCATCCATACATCACATATGAATCAATAAATAATGTATTTATCATTTATTGTAAATTATCATATTTTACTATTCATAAAAATTTAATTATTTTAAAAAAATCTAAAAAATTCACCATTAAATTTTTTCGATTCGTAGAATTCAAAAATGGAATCAATTTAATCAAAATATTTTTATAAATATCTGAAATTTAGTATTTAAATAAAATCATTATTTATTTGAAAAAAACAATTTTAAATTTAAAACCGATTTTATAATACTTTCAAAAATTATTTGAGTTATCGTAAAATTATCCTAAAATCAAAAGACAAAGAAATATTTATTTATGAATTAATTTTTCGAAAATATTTTTTCTATATAAATTTATTAATTTAAAATTGTAATTAAATAAATATCAGACACAAAAATACCAATACTTAAATATTGAGTTGTAAAATATTACCACTCATTTATAAGGTGCCTAAATTTTATTTATACTTATATGGTTGAATTTTCTATTCATAAGTGTCATATTACTATTCATAAGGGTACATTACTATTCATATTGCTAAGTTACTGTTCACCAATAATTATGTTGATCCTATCATACTCTAAATATAATACTTATCACAACTGAGTATGTCTGTTTTTCACAATTCAATTCAGAGAAGTGAAAAAATGATGTTTCATATCTTGGTTATAACTATAAAAAAGTTTTATTCCATAGAGACTCTTTATTGTGTGCATATCAGCTATCTAATGAATTGAAATTCTTTATGAATAAATATACCATAAAATCTCTGGGTGTCATATTAATAGTGAATATATTAATAACACAATTTAGTATTTAAAATAATAATTATAATACTAAATATATATTATTCTTAAAACATTTAAATAAATAATCTATTGATAACAATTAATTTTGTAACTAAAATAATCAAATACATATATTCATATTAAAATATTATTTTACACAAAATAATACTACAAAATAGTAGTTTTTAGAACTTTAATATAATATTAATTTGAATGTTATAAATTTTAAATATAATTATTTATCAGTATTATTATTAATTGAAACACATAATTCAAAATTATTATATTTCATAACATAGTGTCTTTATAATTAAAAAACAAATTAAAGGGGTGTTACAATATTATCCCCTCAATAGAATTGCGTCCTCACAATTTGAAATTACATGTTGAAAGTTAAAGGTTGATACCTGAAAATTCCCTTGTGGGAAACCCACATTGAAAATATGGTTAATAAAATACCATCTTAAGAAGAGGGAAAGGAAAATACCGAGGTCAAAAAAGAACTGGGATGTTGAATAGGATTAAATTAGTGTGAAGTGAAAATATGGAAATGGGAGAATAAACTAACAATCATGTTCTAGTGGAGAGTTATAGGTAAACTTTTCATTAGAATTTTATCCATCAAAAAACCATAAATCTTATGATCGGTTAAAATAGAATTGATTTATTAGATATAAAACTACAAAGATATCATTTTCGTTAAAAACTAATTTTCACAGAACTGATGGCTTCCTTTACTATACAAAAAATCACTTGAGTAATTATACTTAATTGATTAATTTCTATGTCATAAGAAGAGTATCATACATTGGTTATTTTTTTATATATTTCCAATTTATTCATAATACCCATAAATGAATGTTCAAGAGGAATTTTCATTTTTCCTATCTAATTAAAATCAACTTATATGGATCACATATCCCATGAAAGTACAATTATGTATTATCCAAATCCAAAATGGTAGGATAAGATAATACAATTACTCAAAAATAATTCTCCATTATATGATTAAAAATAACATTAATCCCCAAAATTCAAATGTAAAACTCAAAGTTCAACATAGATGTTTTTTCAAATAACTATAAATCTTCAAAAAAATTATTATAGACTATGACCCCAAAATCAAAAGGATTTGTTCATATAGTCATCCAAATGATTTAAATACCTATAAATATCATACAAAAACAATTAAATTCCTCTTATCTCATAATCTCCATGTTATTCTTTCCATTTCCAAAAATATATTGTATCATCATAGGTACATAATAAAATGAAATTTGACAATGAAATACAATTCAATATTTATTCCTCAAAATAATCTATTTACAAAAGTCTTATAGGATTTCCAAAATTATGAATGTATTTTAAAGTAACATTAATAACTTAACAAAAAAATTATTTTCCAATCCCAAAGATATCTATTTGATAACATGTCCCCAAAATCCAAATAACATTTACCCATTATATGTTTTAACTAAAAAATTCATGATAACCAAAATATCACGTAGGCTAGTGGTAGGCAGTGTACCCTTATCTCCCTTCAGTTGTTGGTTCAAACCCTGTGACCATGCCGTATATGATGAGTTGATAGCAAACATGTGGGTTTTCATTTTTATAAAACCATATAACTTACAAAAATATATATGATGGACATACCCAAAAAAAGTACAATCACTATACATTATTTTAGCTAGGATTTTCAATACATCCTATATGCATAAATTCATCTAACATTTATTTCCACATATGGACTTTCTTGTTCAAGAGGTTATCCTATAGAATAGTGAATTGAATCAGGTAATTCCTAGGTCCCATACATTCAAGGAAAATAACAACAAATAGATTCATAAGATCATTTTTTTACCTTCCATTGAACTATTTAATTTTCCATTGTAATTATTTTCTTTATGTCCTTCATTCCCACACATATATAATTTCTATATTCCTTTGATACACTTTCATGGGTGTCTCATTCTATATTTAATGCATGATGAATGTAGAGCATTCTTTTCATCATGGTCTCCACCACCTGATCTCTTAGAAAACTCCATTATGCTTTTCTTTGGTGGCTTTAGGAGTTAGTTAAGTTATACATTGTTAATGATATTTTGGGATAACTAATTATGCATGTACATGATATCTTTCAATCCTATTAACATCCCATTAACCATAACCACCACCTTTTCCATCATGTTCAATGTGAACACGAATCCTTTGGATTCCATCCATTTACTAAAACCATAATGCATAGTGTGTGTAATAATAGTGAAAGTGAGAAAAAGATATAATCGTTTATAGAATATCATTAAAACATATTTTCAACCTAAAAACATTAGTTTTGACATAGGATATTCATCTTAATTATATATTCAAATCCATAATAATGGTTTGTAATGAAAATCTGAATTGTCCTAAGCATATCCTTTATGAGTGTAAAACCAATTGCACAGCAAGGCCCGTTGTCATATAACATGTTACCCCGATTCAATACCAGAACACCTTGTTGGAGTTGTTACTCCTAGGTATATCTATGCTAGAACCACACCCACTTACAGTATCCAAACATGGATTTATTCTGCAAGAAGATCCACATAATCTATTCCTTACCAAAATTCTATGATGTTCTTGTATTCTTATCCCCAATGTCAATCTTAGGGTTATGTTCTATAATCTATATTTTCTAAATCTAGTTTCTACGGTTTCTTCTAAAATTCTATTAATACCAAATGTATAACCTTGACCCTATATGACCAGAACCAATACATTTTTTTATTACATTGGCATGATTACAAGGAATAAAATCCAAAAGGACCTATCAGTTTTGCTGTTTTAGAAGACCATATTACATTCATGATACCAAAAATATATTTGGAAAAGATAATATAATATGATACAATATAAATTTAAATAAGATTCTTCCCTGAATGCTTATTCAAAATTTTCATCTACACAATATAGGAAAATAATCATAAGAAATGGGAGAACTCATATTCTCATTAAGGGAATATAATACACTAGAAATTTTCAAAAACATAAACACTAGGCATGGTGAAAAACTAATAACACATTACATTATGAATAAATATAATTGAGCATAATATGGTAGGAATAAAAGATGAATAAATCAATCTATAATAAAACTAACCCATGGATATTATACTAGTCAAATAATAACATAGAATATCAAATAGTAGCCTCATATTGAGGGATATCATAAGGCCAAACATCATAACCATACATTCAATTCCTCATGCCAAGACTATAGATAAAAGGGTTAAAACCCAACCTAGTTTGTATCATGAGACCTACTGATGTAAGGAGGAGATATGTAACAACCCGCCCCAACCTCATTGGCTTGAGGAGGTGATGAGGGTTACATGGCCTTAAGTGATGTTCCCAAGGCTCCAAAGGTAGGAAATAAATACTGAGG
The DNA here is from genome assembly GCA_963277665.1 of Viscum album. Taxonomy (NCBI): domain Eukaryota; kingdom Viridiplantae; phylum Streptophyta; class Magnoliopsida; order Santalales; family Viscaceae; genus Viscum; species Viscum album. The sequence goes on along the minus strand of OY728161.1, from coordinate 424,202,052 downwards.
GCTTCAAGGAACAGTGGAGAATGATTTTCCCTTAAGAAGATAACCCAACTCAACCAAGCAACAACTAAAGATGCATGAAATTTCAACCCAACAATATGATACAAAAAAATCCATCACAAACCCCAAAACCATTCAACTAGAAATGTCCACAAAACATCAGAGTACAAAGCATAAACTAAACCACAAAACCCCACAAGCAATGACACCACCACAGATCCACACCAAGCTCCAAGCTCCAAGCTCCACCATACATCAAAATGCACAACTAAAGGAGGGTTATGCCTTACCTTTTCCCACGTCACGGTACATGACATCTTCAAAGACAACAAAGTGACAAAGCAGGGGGTGAATAAAACTACTCAGTAGGATTTCCCCAAATGACATCCCTACACACGCCACTAGAATAAAAACGTTATCACATTTATATAAAATATTTTATATAATGCAAAACCAAGCTACCAATTGTTTATAATCCAAACATGCCATAAGAAAAACATGCCACACAAGGAATCCAAATCAACCATGCCACGCAAGGAATCCAATTTAACCATGCCACAAGCTGATTACCATTTTTATATTTCACTCACAAGCCCTATCAACAATCCTCACCAACAAAGAAAACAACAAACCATGGTGGCACTTCCCGTCCAACCCATTCATTACCAATCCACTCAAGTGACACTTCCCACCCACTTGCTATTTATGGTGGCCCTTACTTCCACTATCCATCCCCTTTTTATAGTGGTACTTCTTGCCCTCTTCCACACAACATTAAAACAAGACATAACCAAGCATATAACCCAACGAGGCCACAAAAATATGAAATTACCCATTTCCATCACATATCCATCCACATCAATAAATCACCCATTTATTAAAATCACCCATTTATCATTTTTCATGTCAAAAAACTGATTCAATAAAACTACTTCTTTATTGAAATCACTTTTCATAAAGCATTTCCTTAACCCAAGCCAAGAAACCAATTTTAAAATCTACATTTTAAAATTTAACAATAAGATAAATCAAACATAAAACCCCTTTTTCCCAAAATAATACACAAAACGTCCCCAAAGGGATTTACAACCAATTTCGAACATCAAAACACAATTAATTTTAAGCAACAAAAATTAATTGTAACCAAGATTCATGTTCTAGCAAAGTGGAGTTGAGAGAGAAGCCACCTACCTCTTAGGGTTTAGTGAAATCGATCCTTCACCCAAACACACTCCAAACTGGGTGAACGGCTCCTCGAAACAACCTAAAAAAACCCTTCCCTAACATCAACAAGCTCAACCTTTAACACAAAAAGGCAACAAAACCCTAGATCTATACGCAACCATTTTAGATCTAGGAAACTAAGAGAGGGAGAGGGCTAACCCTAACCCAAAACCTCAAAGAACCAAAAGAGGGACTTACATGAGGAGAACCACCTTCGATCCACTAATAAACCCCTTTGAATCGCTTCCAAAACGAATGGGAGAGCACCTTCAACCTTTGAGAACCCAAGATCCTGAGTGAGGATCGACTGGGAGAATATTTGGATTGAAATGTGGCACCCCTGAGGGAGACTCAATTTAAAAACTCCATCATTAAGTGGTCGCATGGTTAGTCCGCATAGTTTGGAAAACCTAGTGCTAACCGTGCATAAGCCACTGCCTCGAGAGAAAGGGTCCGTACGGTTGCCTCGCACGGTTTGGAAAACCGTGCGCAGGTTGTCCAAAGCCCACTGTCTGCCCCTACAATGTTTCCTAGAGTACCCACATGGTTTTCCCTAACCGTGCTCAAACCATGCTCCCTAAGAAAAGCCTCCAAACTTATTCAAAACCATTACAAACTATCACAACCTATTCTCAACTCATCCCATGAACTTTAAACACATAAAAAAGTATAAACAAGTGTTACATACCTCAAACTGGGGGTGCAACATTCTCCCCACCGTTGGAATTTCCATCCTTGGAAAGTACTGAACCCACCCTTTTCTGAAAAAGCTTCGGTCATTGCTTGACCATCTCTTTCTCCCGCTCATAAGTCTCCTCTTGGATCTGGCCATGCTTCCACAAAACCTGAACCAAACCGATGATGTTACCCCAAAATACTTTCTCTTACCTATCCACAACCTGCACTAGCACGTGCACCAATGAAGCATCTGACTCTAACTCAAAATGATCCCACAAAATAACATGGAATGGATCCGGATGATAATTTTTCAACTGCGACACATGAAACACATTGTGCACCACACTGATCCTAGGTGGAAAAACCAAATGATAAGCCACCTCACCAACCCACTCAAGAATCTCAAAAGGTCCAATATACATCGGAGATGACTTTCCCTGCTTCCCAAACCAACGATGTCCTAACCTAGGGAAGATCCTCAAGAAAACATGATCACTCACATCGAATGAAAATGGCCATTGAGGATGATCCACATATGATTTCTGAAGACTCTGAGCCATCTCCATTCTTTTACTGATTAACTTGGTCTTCCCTGTAGTCTCCTAGACAAGGTTCGGTCCAACCATCGAGGACTCACCCGTTTCCACCCAGCATAGTGGAGAACGAAACGACTGCCCATAAAACGCTTTAAACAGAGCCATATGTATGGATGAATGATAGCTGTTATTGTACGAGAACTCAACCAAGGACAAGTGCTCCCCCCACGAGCCACCAAAATCCATGACACAAGCCCACAACATATCCTCAAAAGTCTATATCATCCTCTTGGATTGACCATCTGTCTAAGGATGATACACCGTGCTCATAGCCAACTCTGTCTCAAGGGATTGCTGTACAGATTTCCAAAAACGAAATGTGAACCTCGGATCTCTATCTGATAAAATCGAAACTAGAACACCATACCTCTTTACCACCTCTCAGATATAGATTTTGGGTAGATCCTCCACCGTATGAGATTCACGAATCGGGAAGAAATGGAATGAATTTGTTAGCTGATCCACTATCACCCAAATGGAATCGTGTTTTCTAATCACTCTTGGGAGACCTGTGACCAAATCCATCGCTATTTTCTCGCACTTCCAAACTGGGATGGGTAAAGACTACAATATTCCCACTGGCCTCTGATGCTCTGCCTTGACCTGCTGGAAAGTCATGCATCTCGAAACAAACTAATCCACTCTTCTTTTTATACCAGCCCACCAGAACTACGCTTCCAACACTTAATAAATTTTTTGAATTCAAGGATAAATAGGCCACCTAGAATGATGATACGCCCTGAGAAGATCCTCCTAAAAAGAAACTGGTACAACCATCGGATTCCAAAAACACAAAACTGAATCTCCATTCAGTTGCCAACCCTCAATGGTCTCCCCACCACTGAGTTTCAACCTCATGGTCACACACTCAGAATCAGATATCTTTGGCTCTTTAACCAAGGCAACATAGTCAGGAATAAAAAAAACTAGAAATAAGACTACTCTATCACCTTGGTCCTCACATTCCAACCACATGTCACCTATAACGGCCATCGAATCCCATTGGTCTGATGATTGTTGCACCACCTAAGCATATGATTTTCTACTTAATGCATCCGCAACCAAATTTCCCTTACCTGGTGTGTACACCAAGTCCAAATCAAACATCAGAAGATATTCCATCCATATCCTTTGCCTCAAGATCAAATCCCTTTGTGAGAAAATTTTCTTGAAGATCTTATGATCTGTATATACCGTGCATTTCTCACCGAAGAGATAATAACACCACACTTTAAAAGCATGGACCACTACTACCAATTCCAAATCATGAGTTGGTTAGTTCTTATTATGTACCCTCAACTTCTATGAGCCATACACAACCACATGATTCCCTTGCATGAGAACACACCCCAAACCTGATCCCGATGCATCATAATAAAACACATACCCTTTTCCTAGTTCTGGAAAAACCAATATTGGGGCTGATGTAAGGTGATACTTTATCTCATTGAAACACTACTAACACTATTAATTCCACTATAATAGAAAATTAATTCTTGTCAAAGCTGTCATCGGTGAAGCCAAATGTGAAAAATCATGAACAAAACGATGATAATACCCAGTTAGACCGAGGAAACTCTATAACTCAAACAAATTTTTTGGAGGTTGGCATGAGATAACAACCTCTATCATTTCCAGATCCACTGAAACACCACATTCAAAAATCACATGGCCAAGAAAACAGACTTCTTGTTTCCAAAAGTCACACTTTGACAATTTGGCATACAACCAATGATCCCTCAAGATCCCCATCACTGTCGCCATGTGTTGCTCATGATTCACCATTGTCTTTAAATACACCATAATATCATCTAAAAAAACCAAAACAAATGAATCCAGATATCTATGAAATATTCGATTCATCAATTCCATGAACACCATTGGCGCATTCATTAGACCAAAGGAAATAACCACATATTCATAATGGTTATATCTACTTCTGAATGCTAGTTTAGGAATATCATAATTCCTTCATCGCAATTGATGATATCCCGACCTCAGGTAGATCTTGTTGAACCACTGGGCTCCCCTCAACTAGTTGAACAAATCATCAATTCATGAATTCAATGATAATCAATACAGTTCCACAAAGTTCCATCCACCTTTTTCACAAACAACACCGGTGCTGTCCACAGAGACGTGCTAGGCCAGATAAACCCTTTGTTTTCAAACCCATTCAACTGGAATTTCAATTCTCATAATTCAGCTGGTTCCATATGATAATACGAAAGTGAGATAGGACAGGTCCCCAGAAAAAGATCAATCATAATCTCCTACTCTATTATGGGAGGTAAAATAGATAATTATTCGGGAAAAACATCCATGAACTGATCCAGCACTATCAGAAGAACACTCTTCTCCACACCCTCTACTGATTTCAATGACAACACCACCAACTGATATTTTAACGTGACCACTTATGGTTCCAAAAAACCCATTTCACCCTTCCATTCATGACTCTCTCCTCTAAAGAGATGTATAATTCCATCGTGTGTCTTAAAAGCCATTGTTCACACATTACAGTCAATGTGGGCCTTAAACGCCACCAACCAATCCATTCCCAGGATTAAATCATACCCATCCATCTCAAGCACTGATAAATTCCACATTATCTCAACCTCGCCCACCAAAATACAACATGCTCTACACAAGAAGGCTCGACACTCTCTTCGACCGAGAGGAGTTTAAAGTTTCAAAACTGAAGGCATCATTTCTACCATTAAACCTTATAACTCAACCACACATACATTAATAAAAGAGTGTGAATTATCTGTATGAAACATCACTTGAATCATGGTAGAATTTAAAATAATAGTACCTCACACTGTGGATGGTACCGACTGATCATCCACCACTACCTTCTCAGCTCCGAATAATGCCGTGGTTGCGACACTTTACTCATTATTGTCCTGTTGAGGAGTTTTGGTGTTCTAAGAATCATCATGTCTGAATTCTCTCTACTGACGAGTGGTATGCTGTTTTCCCCATCCCGTCAAAGCATACAATGTCTGTGATCCCTAAAGAGTGTCACACACACCCAAACTTGGAGAATTATTACAATAGTGCTGAAGATGCCATAATTCCTTGCAATTGTGACATGCTCAAGGTTGTGCCGTATAGTCCTTCTTGATGTGTTCCAAAGAGCCACACAGAAAACATCTTGGTTTTCTCTGGGGCTTCAGAGGAATATTTACCGATCTTGCGGTCGGTTTATGTGCCATACTCCCGGCCTGGGAAAAAGTGTCCCTCCTACGCTTGAACCTAGTGTTAGAGTTCCAACTATTACCCATGAGTACCACCATGCTTCCCCCACTCGGAGCTCCCAACTGATCTTGCTCAGCCACCGATGCTCGATTCACCATCTCTGTGTAATCACCGATACACATCACTTCTATTTTTGAACGGATCTCTTTCCTTAACCCCGCTTCGAATATCCTTGCCTTCAACGATGTGGTACCCACCACCATGGGTGAAAACCACACTAAGCTCACAAACTTAACTATATACTCCATCAAAGACATAGGCTCTTGCTTCAGACTGAAGAAATTAGTTGTGCACTAAATTATGAATGTATCTGGGGAGAGTTGTTTTTTAAAAAATTCCTCGAAGCCTTCCCACATCATAACCTGGCCCGTTCCCACTTGGACTACCAACTCCCACCACTCAAGATAATGATCCTCTATCTTATATGTTTCTAGATTTACTTTCAGCTGTACCGACATCCCAAAGAATTCGAAAATTCTGTTCATTTTGGATAGCCATGCCTCTACCCTTTGCGAGTCTAAATCACCCCTAAAAATGGGTGGATCCTGCTTTTGAAACTGAGTTGTATAATCAACATGATTTTTCTCTTCCACTCTATTCACACTTCCCACAACTTAGAATGTGTTCAATATGCTATGGACTAACTGTTGGTTCACCTGGGGCTCTAGTGCAACCACGTTCTCATAGTCCACTTCTGGTTGGTCTCTACAACGCCTACCCGATGCCATATCTATCAACAAAAAACAAACAACCATGAGTCTCACTTATGTAGACATCCACAATTCCTATTTCAAATCACATTACACAACACTATCACAACAACGCTTTCCAACTTTCCACATTTTCCATGTTTTTCTATTTAGGAAAACCAAACCATTTTCAAAGTACCAAATCTATTCACATTACAATTTCACACATCTGAAAAACCATTTCTCAATTCAGACCATAAATCATTAAACAAAATGAAATATGCATCCTAGAGGGTAGTCATTTCTACCATATATTCCATGCACATCTCATTGGCTACACCCATGATAATGAGATTTCCAATGCCTATAAGTGTCTCCAAAACACTTATGTACCCAAATCCCTGGTAACATGATGTTCATCATAATAGGGTCAGCTATATCCTTTTATGCTATATATTTCAAGTTTTGACATTACTATGACTTGCTACCATCCCGAATTAAGGAATATACCACAATGAATGTCAACTCCAAATCTTAGAATCAACTCCAAAGGACTGAACAATCTGATACCACTTGTAACACCCCGCCCCTACCTCATTGGCTTGAGGAGGCGGTGAGGGTTACATGGCCTTAAGAGATGTTCCCAAGGCGCCAAAGGCTAGAAATAAATGTCGAGGGATTCAAGGAACACTGTGGAATGATTTTCCCTTAATATTATAACCCAACTCAACCCACCAACAACTAAATATGCATGCACTTTCAACCCAACCAAATGATACTGACAAATCCATTGCAAACCCCAAAACCATTAAACTAGACATGTCCACAAAACATCATAGTACAAAGTGGAAACTAAAACACAAAACACCACAACCCATGACTCCACCACAACTCCACACCAAGCTCCAAGCTCGAAGCTCTCCCAGACATCACAATGCACCACTAAAGGAGGGTGATGCCTTACCTTTGACCACGTCACGGTACAAAACATTTGGAATGACACCAATGTGCCAAAGCAGGGGGTGAGTACAACTACTTATTTGTATTTCCACTATTGACTTCCTTACACATGAAACTAGGATAAAACCATTAGCACATTTATATAAAACATTTTATATAAAGAAAAACCAAGCTAACAATTGTTTATAAACCAAACATACCATAAGCCAAACATGCCACACAAGGAAGCCAAATCAACCATGCCATGAAAGGAAGACAATATAACCATGCCACAAGGCAATTACCATTTTCATATTTCACTCACAAGCCCCATCTACAAACATCACCAACAAAGCACAAAACAAACCATGGTGGCACTTCCCGTCCAACCCATTCATTACCAATCCACTCAAGTGGTACTTCTCGCCCACTTTCTGTTGATGATGGCCATTCTGTCTACTATACATCCCCTTTTTATAGTGGTACTTCTCTCCCACTTCCACAAAAAATTAAAATAAGCCACACCCAAGAATATAACCCATCGAGGTCACAAAAATAGTCAATTAACCATTTCCATCACATATCCATCCACTACAACAAATCGCCCATTTATTGAAATCACTCATTTATCACTTTCCATGTCAAAACCATAATTACATAAAACAAATTCTTTATTGAAATAAATTTTCATAAACAATTTCCTTAACCAAATCCATGAAACCAATTTTAAAATCTACATTTTAAAATTTGACAACAAGAGCATTCAACCGTAAAACCCATTTTTCCCAAAAAGAATCCACAAAACATCCCGAAAAGGATTTTCAACCAATTTCGCACATCAAAACAAAATTAATTTTAAAAAACAAAAATTAATTTCAACCAAGCACCAAGTTATAGAAATGTGATTTCGAGAGAGAATCCACCTACCTCTTAGGGTTTGGTGAAATCAATCATTCGCACAAATGCACTCCAAACTGGGTGAACACCTCCTTGAAACCACCTCCAAAAACCCTCCCTAACATCAACATGGTCAACCTTTAACACACAAAGGAAACACAAAGGTAGATCTACATGTAACCCTTATAGATCTAGGAAACTAAGAGAGGGAGAGGGGTAACCCTAACCCAAAACCTCAAATAACCAAAAGAGGTACTTACCCAATGAGAACCACCTTCGATCCACCAAGAAACCCCTTTAAATCGCTTCCAAAAGGAGTGAGAGAGAACCTTCAACCTATGAGAACCAAAAATACCAAGTGAGGCTCGAGTGGAAAGTAATTTTGGAGTGAAATGAGGCCCTTCCTAGGGAGACTGAATTTAAAAACTCCATATTTAAGTGGTCGCACGGTTAGTCCGCACAGTTTGGAAAACCGTGCACTAACCGTGCACAAGCCACTGTCTCAAGAGAAAGGGTCTGTACAGTTGCTTCACACTATTTAGAAAACCATGCACATGCCATGTGATGCCCACTATCTCCACCTTCATGGTTTCCTAGATAACCCGCATGGTTTTCCCTAACCGTGCTCAAACCGTGCCCTCTAATAAAAGCCTCCAAACTTATTGAAAATCATTCCATACTCTCCCAACACCTTCTCAACTCATCCCATGCACATTAAACACATAAAAAAGAATAAACAAGGGATACATATCTCAATCCAGGGGTGCTACAGGATATGGCATGAATCTCCCATTTATTACTATGTCTCACACATTCTTTATATGAAAAGGGTGATACATAAACAACATTGACATTTGTATTTAAAAACTAACATACGAATTGTGAATAGTTTGAAAATAACTCAAGAATGGTACCAAATTAGCACATCCATATTCAAACTGATCATATACCTGATACCCGATGCAAGACGCATAAGGATGTGTCCTAGGAAACTGGCACAATATTCACGTGTTGAGCACCCGGATTGCCTCAAAAAAAATTAAGGTGGGGTGTGGATAGTGAAAATGAGAATTAAAGGGGGAAATGGTCAAGGTAGAACACAAATATAACTTGTCTCTAAGTACTCTAGCCACAAGACACGACAAAGAAGGATAAATCCTTTGATAAGTTAATAATTAAGCAAGAACACAAAGGTTTCAAGTAAAACTCACCATAATAACATTAACTTAATTCATGATGTCTAAAGAGTACATGGGGTGGATATTTATAGCCAAAGGAACTTGAAATTATACTAGAACATGGTGTGGATATTTACAATTGTCTAATGACATGTTTTCCATACTCAAAAATATTAAAGGATTCTTTTGAAAACATTGGAACATGACCATGACTTTCGGAGACAGGTAGAGAACCCTTTTGGGAAAGTAAGGTCATGTAGACCACCACCTTTTGAATTTGAGGATTCCATCATGGGGTGGTCTTGAAAATTTGTAGAACCACTTGGGTTGGACTTTGAAAAGAATGTTTTGGCCTTAATTAATGTAATTATAGGCCCGTATTATTCCCCTAAGAAAGGGAGTTGAGCCTCATCTTGGAATTCCATGATTAACCCATTTAAGGACTCCTTCATTCTTTTGGTCCGCTCCCTTGTCATTGGGCCCCCAATTTATCATAGTGGGTCTTGTGCAATCATGTTCCATATATCCTCCTCATCAAGACTTCCTTCTACCCATTCATTCCCATTTGTTCCATGATCCTCCTAATCAACTCCCTTATTAAAATGATTCATCCTCAAATCTGAAAATTCAATGGGAGAAAGATCAGAAACACTAATGGTGGCACTAACATTCCCATAACTGTCAGGTAACTCAATTTTGAAGACAATATCATTGATTTTATATAAAACATTGAAAGGACCATATCCTATTGGATAATGTTTTGGTATTCACTGGTCCAGGAACCTCTCCTTCCTCATGTGTACCCACACCCAATATCCAGGTTGAAACACCATTTTCTCACTGCCATTCATTGGTGTGCTTCGCTACTTGTTCATTATTCTACTCAATATTGTCCACTACCTTTACATGAAACTCGTCCACAAACTTTTATTTTCACATAATTATTAGAAAATTTATTAGTAGGTAAAGGTAAAATATCAAGTGGAGTTTATGGGTTAAATTTATACGCAACTTCAAACAGTGAAGCATTAGTAGTGTAGTGAAACACTTGATTATAAGAAAATTACATATGAGGAAAGAATATTTACCATTGTTTCAAATTTTTTCTTAGGATGGTATTCAACAATGTGGAAAGTTTTCTATTGACCACCTCTGTTGTACCACCTATTTGTGGGTGTGAAGTGGTGGAGAAAAAAGTTTGGTTCCATGTTTATTCAAATATTTCATCTAAAAGTGACTATGTAATATGACATCCCTATCACTCCCAAATCTCTTTTTTGAGGCATGAAACCTAACAGTTCCCATGGAAAAAAATATACGATATGAGTTGAATCATTAGTTTTAGAAAAATCTATAAAATAAACCATTTTAATAAACCTTTCTACCATCAAAATGATTCTATCTTTACCAAATTGTGATCTTGGAAATCCAACAATAGAATCTATTGAAATGTCAACCCAAGGATGAGAAGAAATGGGAAAATGGGTGTATAAGACATATGGAATAACTTTGTACTTCATTTTTACACACATTACAATTTCCCCAAATACTAACCACGTCCCTACACATGTGAGTCCAATAAAAATGTTCACTCAATAAGGAAAATGTTTTCTCAACCCCAAAATGCCACATTTATCCACCACCATGATTTTCTCTAATAAGAAATTCATACATAGAAAAACATGGTAAACACAATATATTTTCATGAAAATAAATCCCTCATGTTTTTAAAAATAAATTTTAATATGTTTTTCAGACAACATCCAAAATTTAAAAAAATTCACATCATTTTGATACATTCTTTTCAACAATTCAAAACCATGTATTTTATCATGCATAGAAGTAATAAGAGAGTATCTTATAGACAATTAATTGTTGAAAACAATTTATTTTATTTGTTTATGCTTACTGATTTAATGAAATTTTTAAATGAAATAAATCCATATTTTATGCCACCTATTCAAATTTACTTGTGACTTAATAAATTTTAGGCTTTCATGATCTGAATGAATCAAAAATTCCCTTGGCCACGAGCACTGTTTCAAATTTTCTTATATTCTTTTGATAGAATACAATTACCTGTAATAGGTAGAGTACTTCAATGAATATTCATTAAGAGTGTCACTAAATTAAGAAATATTCTTATAGTCTTGCATTAAAACAACCCCAATTCCAATTATAGATGCATCACACTCAACCTCAAAAACATTAGAATAGTCAGGCCGAATTGAGAGAGTTTAATTGGTCAACATAACGTTGAGTGTGGAGAAGGAATCTTCTTGATATTTTCCTCACTTGAATATCAACCCTTTCTTGACCAACTCATTTAATAGTGACACAGTGGTCCACAAATCCCTCATGAAGCATCGGTAAAGACTCACAATTCAATGGTAGCTCCTCAACTCGTTGGAATTCTTTGGTTTTGGCCAATCCTGAATTGGCTTCACATTCTCTTCATCAACCCGCATGACATCACCACCTACCACAAAACCTAATAAAACAACCTAATTTTAAAAAAATGTGAATTTTTCCATGTTTGAAAACACCCTATTTTTCTTAACAGTCTCAAAAACATGTTTCAAATGGTCATTATGTTCATCATGGCTCTTAGAATAAATTAGGATGTAATCAAAATACATAAAAACAAATTTTCCAATGAATGGATGGAAAACACGATTCATGAGGTGTTAGAATGTATTCGAGGCATTAGTTAGTCCAGAAGTAATAAAAATCCATTCATACAATCCAAAAATAGTTTTAAATGTTGTTTTCAATTCATCTCTATCTTTTATTCTAATTTTATGGTTTCCACTCCTTAGGTCAATTTTAGTAAACAAGCATCCAAAATGGAGTTCATAAAGCATATCATCCAAATGATGTATGGGATAATGATACTTTACAGTGGCTTTTTTATAGATAAAAAATAATCATACATTATCTACTCACCCTCTTTTTTTGGGACACGAATTACCAGTACTGCACATGGACTCACGCTCTCTAAAAAAAATCATATCCTTAGTAGTTATTCTACTTGCCACGGGATTTCTCGTGTCTCCTCTATCTTAGCCTGATAAGCCAGTCAGTTGTGAAGATGTTATCCTAGGAGGAAGTTTATGTTTTTCTCGATAACCCACAATTGAGGTAAGACAATGAGAATTTCCTCTGAAAACACGTCACCAAATTCCTAAAAAAGTGACATAACACTAGAAGGAATTGAAGGTTTAATAGAGTTATTGTTAAAAAATTCTCCCTTGAAAAGAAGAACGAGAGATTCCTTCCCATCTAAATCTCTCTCTATCTTTTTTTAGAAAATAAGGTCAATTTTTCAACAACAATCTTGTTTTCATTTTATTCTTCACTCTTTTTTCAAATCTTTTATTTCCCTCATTTTTTTATTTCACTCAACACCACTTTTTCACTCTTTTGTTTTTCACTCTTCTCAATATCTCTATTTTTTTAACTCTTTTCGTTATCAATCCTCTGAAAATCTATCTATATCCTTACCTAGAATTCATAAGCTTTAAAAGTCATCAGTGGTGTATGAATAACCTTCCCCATGTTGTACTCCAAAGTATATCAGTTGTTGTATCAATCATGTGTGACCCGCTTATGAAATTTCCAAGGTCATCCCAACAAAATGTGACTAGAATGAATGGTAACAACATCACATAACACCTCATGTTTATACATCCCAATAGAAAATGTAAATTGTGATACTTAGTCCCTTTTTACATCCCCACTATTATTTAACCCTTAAAGACTATAATCCTAGGATGTTAAATCGTAGATAATCCCAATTTATCAACCATTAAACTATATTCTATGTTTGTACAACAACCCCCATGAATAATCATACTACATACCTTATATTTGAATAGGAATATAGTATGAAAAATGTTCTCCCTTTTCTATAGATCATGTTCTCCTTTGGGATATGCACTCAAATCATGCCTTTCAACAAGAATTTATCCAAGTATGGGGCTTGCTACTTCCACATCTAAATCATTCTCATGTTTTGGAATTTCCTCTTCGCATGAGCTAGCACTAAGAACATATACATCATCCAAAATAATCATTGTCCTCTTTCATGGAAATTGTGAGGCAATATTTCCAAATCCTTGACATTTAAAATATTTGATATCTCACGATTTGGAAACAACCTTACCCTCCTTTTTATCATTGGATTCTGAATGAATGGTCTTGGTTTGGTCAAATATTTTGAATCTATTTTTTGTTCCTTTTAATTTTATTGTGGGTTGGAATCATTGAAGTTGAAAGGAAATTTTATATCCTTACCATAGGATTTATGGTGCATCATTCCCACCTATAGTTTCGTCTCCTATTTGGTAGCCATGTGAAATAGATTCTCTATGTCCATGTTGTGGTGCATGTCCACTATGTACCGAATGTCATGTTTGGAGAAATTCAAAAAACTTTCCAAGGTGTCCTCTCTCTCCTCATAAATATTCTGCCAAATCTTGATGATCTCCATCTCATTGTGATACTCCTCAACACACCTGGACCATTGTTTCAATCCCTTCAACATGAGGAACAAATCCTGATAATAGTGGCTATAAATGATCCTCTTACACATTACTGCCTTCATCTCCACCCATGTGTGGAAGGGTCTTTCTGCACCTCATCATAGACTCACTTATGGTTGGTCCCACCAAATACTAGCATAGTTGGTGAACTCCACAACTGCAAAATTCCTTTTTTCCTCTGAATAGGCATGATGATCAAAAATATGTTCGACCATTCCTTTTCACACGAAATATGTTTTGGGGTTATTCTTACCTTGAAATGAAGAGATACTCAAATATAATCCTCTATGATAATTGTATTTCCTCCATGGTGGTTGATTTACCTGAATTCGTGAATCATGAAAATCAATCAAATCTGCCTCTTCTTCAACGAGACGTCTCCTTGGTGGTTCTCTAGAATTGGATTGGGATTGCAATTCATCCACCCTTGCATTAATCATTTGGAAATGTTCTTGTACATACCTCCTTTACAAAATAATTTCTTCATCATTGGTGTTACGTGCCTCCACCATTAAGGAATCATGTGAGAAAAAATGAAGAGACATGAAAATGGACCCCACACACTCCCTCATGTGTTCACAATAAAAAATAAAATTTTCACTCTTATTTCACCCAAATTGTATTTTTTTAACATATTTTAACACTCTTTGATTTTACCACTCAACTTTCTTCCTGTAACATTCTTACCCAATTTCAAAAAAAATGAATGGATTGTTGAAATGTTTAAATCTAAATGTAGAATAGAATGATTAAATTTAAAATGTACTCAAGAATAAAAAACTTATAAGGGGAAGAAAATGGATGAAGAAGTATGAAAATGGGATGTACAATTCAACATGTTGCAAATTTTTTGAGCCTTTAATTTATTTTTGATTTATTTTATTTTTGTGCTCATTTTTTGAATAAATGAAGAAACAACCAAATTTATTTTTAATATTTAAATGATTGTGATGGAATAATTTTTAACTTCAAATGGAATCAAAGTGTGATTTGAATGGTTTTAAAATTACATAATTCATATCAAAATTTGAACCCGTTTTATCTCATGATATATATATTTGATTTAGATGATTCTAGATGGGTATGAAAAACATGATTCTCAACTAAAAAAATGACTATATATACATCCAAAATGAAGAAGATATGATGTCTGTAGGTGAAGAAGAAAATGGACCAGAATTGATGTTGTCTCGATTCGAAGTGAAATGAAGACGAAGGAAGGGATAAGAAATAAGGAAACCTATTTCTTGCTTGTGGGATTAGATTCCAAAAGACACGTGAAGAAAGATCGACTAGGAAGTGTCCTATGATCCTTGTACAGTATTCACATGTTGAGAACCTAGATCACCATAAGAAAAAAAGTGAAGGTGGTGTGCATATAGTGAAAATGAGAAGGAATGTTTTAAATAGTCAAGGTAGAACCCCAAATAGAACTTTTCTATAAGAACTATAGACACAATATGCCACAAAGGAGGACCAATACATTGTTAGGTAAATAACTAATCAATAATTCAAAGGTTGAAAGAAAAACTCACCATAATAAAATTACATAAATTCTTAATGTCTAAAGAGTACATGGGGGTGGATCTTTAAATCCAAAGGAACATGAAATTGGAATTACACATAGGGTGGATATTTACATTATTATAATTCCTAGTTTTCCATAGTAAAAAAAGTAAAGGTTTCTTTTGACAGCATTATCCCTTGAACATTACGTTTTGGGACAAGAAAAACACTATTTTGGAAATGTAAAGACAATTAGCCCACCACCATTTGACATTGAAGATTCCATGGTGGGGTGGGATTGAAAATTAGTAGCACCACTTGGGTTGGGGTTTTTAAAAAATGTTTGGGCCTTAATTAATGTAATTATTGGCCCAGATGATTTTCCCAAGGAAGAGTGTTGGGCATCCTCTTGGAATTCCATGATTAACCCATTTAAGGCCTAGTTCATTCTCTTGGTCTGCTCCCCTGTCACTAGGCCACCAATTTCTCGTATTGAGTCTTGTGCAATAAAGCACCTTCCCCACTCCTCATCAAGACCACCTTATACCCCTTGATGACTATTTGTTCCATGATCCTTATCACAACCCATGAAATATATATTAAATCATATCATAAGAGATTAAACTCAGTAAAGTGAAATATTCAAAAAAGTATTTTTACATGGAGGAAGATACTTTTAAATGAGACCATTGAATTTTTTTATGGTTTTATTATTTAAATATTACAAACCACCCCATACCACTTTGAAACATTCAAATAATAATCCCTTATAATATCATTAGAATAAGAAGAATATTTATATGATATATAAAACGGTATTACTATAAGGCCCTAGCCTTTAACATTACTTAATCTTGATTTATTTCAAGAATACACATTGATGATCTTTTCAGGTTTCTAGTTTTAGAGAATTAGATCATAAACCAAGCATTATATTCCACATTTAAACAAGATGGTTATATCAAAAATAGTATTCATTTTTTCCATCAAAGGAAACATATTTAAAATAAAACATGTTCTCTTTCTTGACACTTCCTCGCCACTATCATCACATCATGTAATTTTCCCTTGATCTATGAAAAACATTTAAAAAACATGGGATGAGCATAAAAATATTAGTAAGGGATACAAAAATATGGGAGGAAAACAATAGTCCATTTAAAAATCAATGAAATCATACTTTACTCATAAATCATAAGCACTTTAACATACCTCATGAAATCATAAGATTTATGAATAACTCATAGAAATCATAAATCATAAAGGTACCTTAAGTCATTCATAACATTCTTACGTAGGGAGTAACCCTCATGGTTACGTTTGGAATACACATCACAGTATATTACATAAATCTCATTGGATAAACCATAGCGTTTAACTTCTTTGTGTTACCCAATGAATTGGAGTGCTATCTCGGGATCACTTGCCCTTAGTTTATCCCAGAACCACCCGACTTCATAAACAATGCCCAAGAACCGTAACATAATCGTATCACATAAAACATGGATAAAGGAAACATAACATTTCCACATTTCAATCACAAGATATCAATACAACACATTTATATAATCAAAACATTATCAAAAACATTTTCAATACCAATATAAAAGAAAAGTAAAACATGGTATTTATTTTTCATTAAAAGAGTTATGGCTTGTAGAGGAAGACAAAACTCAAATAATGGTCACGGCGGCGGAGAAGTCATTATCGCCACATACGTAAGATAAAAACATTCCTTTTGTCATTTAGTAAAACAATTCATGTAAAAATATTCCTTTTGAATGAAATTAAAAGTCAAAAGGGTTTATTATACAACTAATAAAAGAAGGTCGTATATAAATTGAAGTATGCCTCAACGAATGGATATTGGGACAAAGTCCCTTACCAGAAGTCTGACTTGTCTTATTCATTTCATTATATTCTTGAATAATAAACTTTGGTCAATTTATAATTTCTTAAGTACACCCTTTAAATTTTATTATTTAATTCATATCACATATTATCATGTTATAATAATTTGTTAATTATGTGAGTTCATATCATACGTTTTGTCGATGTTCGGTACATGAGTAAAAAATAAACTAGTTTGAAGAGAATTGTCTATGTAGTTATAAGTACATCATCTCTAGAATGGTGTTCATGATTTAAATATCATATATATCCTGTATATATGTATTTAATAATATTACATAATGGTTGGAGATAAGAAATGAAATGTACCATTCATGGAGACGGTAGGTCGTACGTACACATGAACACTACTTTCATTTTTTGTCATATTAATAGACTTTAAAACTAAACGATACATAAATATATTATAATTACAGTATAATATATATGTTATATAGGTAACATAAGTTCATTAATTACATTCTTTATAAATTCCATGTTTGGCATGAATGAGTCACATCACTTGATAGGGCGGTTGTCCACACTTCCTTATATGAAATTATCGCATTTTCACAACATGAAAAGCATAAAGGTATGTTTTAAATATAAAATACAGAAGCATAGAGAGGAAATAAATATAATATATATCATATATAAATATAGTTCCATAATAATGGCCCCCATGAGAGGTGGTAGGAGAAGATTTAACAATCATCATTTTGTGGAGCAGTAATTCGCCATCCATGGAAACAGTATGTTCTTTAACCATTAGGAGGAGGTGTGGGTAAGTTTAGGTAGAATCATTATTATAACAACATACCAGTATATTGAGTATACTGGTGTTATTATGGGATCAAATAATAAGAAGATAGTGGTGAGTGAAGAAGGAAAATAAAAAGAAAGAAACTCGAGAGAAGACATTACCTCTAAATCGGGTAACTCTTTTTGATTTGAGCCAAAGGCTACCTTAGAAAGACATATGCCCAATGTGAGGCTTCTATGAGTAATAGAGGGATGTGGAGAGATAATATGATCAGAATTTGGATGATCCAAGGGCTTGAGAGGTGTGGGTAATGGGGTAGATGTGGGGGCTTTTATAAGAGGTAGGAGGGTCACTTTTGGAAAGTCTTGATATGTTACTTTATTATAAAATGATTTTCGGATTTTAAAGGTCCATGAATGATATATTTTGAGGATAATGTGATAAGGTTTAGAAAATACACCAATACAATAGGTTTTTGACATGTGTATGTCTTATATTTTACCTTATCTTTTCATTTTATTTAAATCATTCATTAATGAGGTAATCACTGCATCATCATGGTGTCATAAATAAATTTATTTATTTAATGCCTAAAAATTATAAAAAAAATGACGATGAAGGAAATATTTCTAGATTTACAATGAAAATTTATAGTATAAGATATCATTTATGTCAAAAAAATTAAAATTGTTTTACTTAGGATATAAAAACCTTTGTTATATTTCTCTTCTTTTTAAAAATAATGTTATAAATGTCACTATCACACCCATGTGACTCCATGGGCCCTCAAGTTTGCTAAAAATATTCCCATGGTCGGCCATGACTCAATCAAGAGGATTTTGACACATTTTGGGGTCATTTTATATTATTATGATATTATTTTATTACCCTTAACTACCCGATTACTAATTAATCACGATAATTATAGATAATTATCGTCGTTACTATTCATAATGTCCAAAAAAGAGTCTTAATTACATAATTTGGAGATTATGATTCCAAATATGGAATCCATTTTATCAAATTCCAAACACAAAAAATTTCAGTAATTAATTTAAAAATAATTCTCGTTGTCAAAACCAAAGATGAGTTTTTAAGAAGTAAAATCTATCAAAAGATCGATTTTTTTACATCCAATTGAAAAGTGAAATAACATCCAATGACCAAAATTTTATTAAATGATAAAAACATAATTAAATTACATGTTAAAAACAATTAGAATGATAATCTATCTATATAAATAAATTGGATGAAAATGCTGTTTCGAATTAAAATGCTGTATTTTTCACTATTCATTAAAAAATGAACATTATCAGAAAAATACCAAAAAGTCATCTAAAGTAAATTTCAATGTCTCAGTTCAAAATAATAACTTTATTTTGACAAATATATCTACTAAAATTTTCAGGAGTTATATTTTAAAAAGTGGATTGTCATCGAAAAGTTGTAAAACAATCTATTAAAAATATTAGAGTATTTTATGCTTAAAATTGGATTTATTCTCATTTTAAGCCTCTAATGCACTATCTAATTAATAAATAGATATAGATATGAAAATCTATTATTCTTTTACTTACTTGGGATGTTAAATCCTTCCCCCATTTAAAAATTTTGTGCCCCCAAAATTTATTTACTTATCGAATAAGTGGGGGTATTTATCCCTCATTGGATTTTCAGATTCCCATGTTTCCTCTTCAATCATGTGGTTTTTCCAAAAATCATTTACTTGATGAATCACTTTATTCCACAACACGTTCTCCCTATGGTCAAGAATCTAGACCAGTTTTTCTTCATATGATAGATTCTCTTCCAGCTGAACTACCTCTGGACTTAAAACATGAGATGGATCTGGCATGTACTTCCTTAACATTGAAACATGAAAAACATTGTGTACCTGAGATAAATTCGTAGGTAAATCCACTCAGTATGAAACTGATCCAAATATCTCCAGAATTTAATATGGTCCAATGAACCTTGGACTCAGCTTTCCTTTCTTACAAAATCACATCACACTTTTCCATGGTGAAACATTGAGGAAGACATGATCACCTACCTCAAAAGAGAGATCCTTCCTCCTGTTGTCCACATAACTTTTCTGCCTGCTCTGAGCTGTTCTCATGTGTTTCTATATCAGCTGAACTTTTTCTGCCATATCTTCTACCAATTCTGGTCCCATCAACTTCCTTTCACATACTTCATCCCAAAAAGTTGGAGTTCGACACCGCTTCCCATATAATTCCTCAAATGGTGCCATCTGTATACTTGAATGAAAACTATTATCATAAGAAAACTCAAACAATGAAAGTTGTTGGTCCCAACTTCCCTGATAATCCATCGAACAAGCATGTAGCACATCCTCCAAAGTCTTAATTGTTTTTTCTGACTACCCATCTGATTGAGGATGAAAATATGTACTAAAATTTAATTCAGTACCAAACGACTTCTGAAGGCATTTCCAAAAGTTAGAGGTGAACCTAGGATCACGATCAGATACAATAGAGAGGGGAACTCCATGTAACCTGACTATCTCATTAAGATACAGTCAAGAAATTTGATCTTGGAAAAAATTATCTCATATAGCAAGGAAATGAGCAGATTTAGTCAAGCGATCAACAATTACACAGATTGGATTATTACCTCAAGGTGCCATCGGTAATCCCACTATGAAGTCCATGGATATATTCTCCAATTTCCACTCTGGCACTGGTAAAGGCTGAAGCATCCCTTTCAGTAACTGCCACTCTGCTTTAACCTGTTGACAAGTCAAACACTTCACAATAAAATCAAAAATATCTCTTTTCATTCCATCCCACCAGAAATAATCCTGAAAATCTTTGTACATCTTAGTACTGCATGGATGAACTGAAAATGGAGAACTATGAGATTCACATAACAACTCTCTCTTCAATTGTGAATCAAAAGGCACACACAATCTCTTCCAAAATATCAAAACAAAATCAATATCAATGTTGAATTTAGGTAACATACCCTTCTGAACCAGCTCTACCTTTTTCTGCAACTCACTGTCTTGTTTCTGTGCTTGCTTAATTCTGTCTGATAGAGAAGATTTCGATGATACCTGAAAACAAACAGAAGAATTTCCTACACCAAAAAATTCCATGCCAAAATTCATCAAATCCTTAACCAAAGTATCACGTTCAAAATGTAACATTGTTAATGATGCATTACTTTTTCGACTCAAAGCATCTGCCACTTTATATTATTTTCCTGGGTGGTAGTGAATCGTGCAATCATAATCCTTGATTAATTCTATCTATCTCCTCTGTCTCATATTGAATTATTTATGAGTGAATATATACTTTAAATTTTTTTGATCAGTATATATTTCAAACTTTACACCATACAAATGATGCCTCCAAATTTTTAAAGCGAAAACAATAGGAGCTAATTCCAAATCATGTGTAGAGTTATTTATCTCATGAGTTTTCAACTGACGTGAAGCATAACCAATTACCTGATCATTCTGCATTAGGACGCAACCAAGTCCTTTCAATAAAGAATCATTATAGATAACAATGTCACCATTCCTTGAAGGTAGTGCCAATACTAGAGCATTCACCAATATTATTTTCAATTCCTGAAAATAATCATCGCATTCTTTTGTCCAGATAAACATAACAACCTTTCGAGTTAGCTTAGTCAATGAGCTGGATAACAATGAATTTTTTTTAACAATCCTTCGGTAATAGCCTTCCAAACCAAGAAAACTTCGAATCTCGGTTACATTTTTGGGTCTTATCCATTCTTAAACAACCTTTGTTTTTGCAGGATCAATAGTTATTCCATTTTTAGAAACAATGTGACCAAGGAAAGAAATTTGTTGCAACCAAAACTCACACTTACTGAATATCCCATATAATTTCATTTCTTTTAGGGTTTAAAAAATAACCCTTAAATGACTTTCATGCTCCTCCTTAATTTTATAAAACACAAAAATATCATCAATGAAAACAACCAAAAACTTATCCAAGAACTCATGGAAAATTCTATTCATAAGGTCCATGAATACAGCAGGTGCATTGGTTAACACAAAAGGCATAACTAAAAATTCATAATGGCCATATCTTGTACGAAACACAGTCATCGGAATATCTGCTTCCTTTACCTTCAACTGATTGTACCCCAATCTCATGTCAATCTTTGAAAAATACTTAGCTCCCTGGAGCTAATCAAACAAATCATCAATATGAGGCAAATAATATTTGTTCTTAATAGTGATGTTATTCAAGGCTCTATAATCAATGCAACGACTCATTGAACCATCTTTCTTTTTAACAAATAAGACAGGAGCACCCCATGGTGATGTGATAGGTCAAATGAAACCTTTCTCTAATAAATATTGAAATTGCTCCTTCAACTATAAAAGTTCAATTTGAGCCATTCAATAAGGGGGTTTTGAAATTGGCTTAGCATCAAGAACTAAGTCAACAGTAAATTCAACTTCCTGATCTTGTATTATTCCAGGTAACTCATCAGGAAAAACATCAAGACACTCATTTACCGCTGACACATCATTAATCTGAAAGGTTTTTTTGTTTTCAACAATATGTTCAAGGTAACATTCATTTTCATCTTTTACAAGTTTCTTAGCCTCTTGATATGTTATGAACAGTAAGGGTTCATTCTTGTACACAAACTAAAAGTATTTATGAAAAGAATTTTTTTTTAGCTCTACAGACAATCTTAGAATGGCAAACAGAGAGCCAATCCATACCCAGGATAACATCAATCTCTACTAGAGGTAAAACAACAAGGTTTTAAAGTAGATTCTTTCCAGGGATATGGATAGGAAGATTCTTATAAATTCTTTTTTCCTCAGCATTCCCCCCAGGTGTTTTTACCACAAGTTCATGAGTCATTTCTTGATATGGAATTCCCAATTTACTAGAAAAACTTTCATAGATGAAAGAATGTGTAGACCCTAAATCAAAAAAAAAACATTGGCATAATCTGAAAAAACAAACAATGTACCTGATACCACTTCATTTGATGGCCCAACATATGCTGAAGTAGATGAAAAGGATTTCACCACACCATTCTGCTTATAGTTTTACTGATTCCCATCATTCGAGCTCATTGGCGAATAATCGTTTGCATAAGGACCGATCTCATTTCACTTGAAACATTTCACTAACTTTAAATAAAATTTGGTCTTACCATTACCCTGATCTTTTCCAGTGCAATCACGAGCCTTATGTCCCATCTTACCACATCAGAAGCACTTTCCAAAATTCAAAATACATTCCCCATCATGCTTTTTACCATATTTATCAGAAACTACAAACTTAGTTTTCTTACCATAAAAACTTTTTGAAGTATTCTTCCCTTTCTCCTTCCACCTCGGACTCTTCTACAGTTGGTTGTCACAAAACACTTGATCATCGGAAAAATCCATTTCCACCTTCTCAGTACATCGAAAAATATTTTCATAACTTTTGAAATCACGATTAGCTAATTCCCTTAGACATTTTGGATTTAATCCTGAGTAAAAATGATTGATTTTACTATCATGGTCTTAGATAAAATTTGTAGCATACCTTGCCAATCGAGTGAACTTTTCTTCACAAGTAGACACTGAGTCGTCCTCTTGCCTCAATTCCAAGAATTGTTTTTCCATTCTATGTCGAATAGCCTTAGGAAAACATTTCTCAAGAAACATACCTTTTCATTCATTCCAGTCAAGAGCATCAATATCATCAGTATCCCTGATATTTTTAACCATCGACCACCAGTGATCTACTTCACCCTCCAAACGGTAAATAGAAAGACTAACCTTCTGATTGTCTGAACACCCTATGACATCGAAAATATTCTCTAGTGCATTAATCCACCCTTCAGCTAGCACATGGTCAAATGATCCTCTGAATGATAAGGGATGTTGGCTCAAGAAATGTTCCACCACTAATATGTTACTTTGTGGTTGATCTGGCTGATCTCGTGCATGGATACCACCACCATTTATCGCTTGAGTCAACTGCGCCATTACTGAAACAAAATGTTTAGTTCCAATTACGACTATCTCAGGATACTGATTTGGAAGGTCATTTCCTTCTGTATGCCTTCATAGCACTACTTCCCTATTTCCTATGCGGAAAAAAATTCTGAACAAACATGTCTTAGAAAAAGCAACATGGTAATATTCAAATTCTATATCATTTCAATTTGACCATAATGTAAAAAAATATTTTTGGATAATCAGTTAATAGAATTATAACTCCTAATGTTATCTAAACTAACCTCTAATACCAACTATAAGGCCCCAACCTTAAACATTACTTAATATTGAGTTATTTCAAGAATACACATTGAGGATCTTTTCAGGATTAGAGTTTTAGATAATTAGATCAGAAATCATGCATTACATTCCACATTTAAACTAGGTGGTTACATCAAAAACAGTATTCATTTTTTCCATCAAAGGAAACATATTTAAAATAAAACATGTTTTATTTCTTGACAATTCATCTACACTATCATCATATAATTTACTTTTCCCTTGACCTGTGATTTTTTTAAAAAAACATGGGATGGGCATAAAAAGCTCAGTAAGGGATATAAAAATACGAGAAGAAAACATTAGTCCATGTATACTTAAAAATAAATGAAATCATACTTTACTCATAAAGCATAAGAACTTTAAAATACCTCATGAAATCATAATATTTATGAATAACACATATAAATCATAAATCATAAAGGTACCTTAAGGAATTCATAACATTTTTACGTAGGGAGTAACCCTCATGGTTACGTTTGGAATACCCATCACAGTATATTCCTTAAATCTCTTTGGAGAAACCTTAGCGTTTAACTCCTTCGCATTACCCAATGCATTAGAGAGCTATCTCAAGATAACCCACCCTTAGTTTATCACAGAACCACCCGAATTCATAAACAATTCCCACGAACCATAACATAACCGTATCACATAAAACATGCATAAATAAAACATAACATTTCTACATTTCAATCACAAGATATCAATACAAAACATTGATATAATGAAAACATTATCAAAACCATTTTCAATACCAAAATAAAATAAAAGTAAAACATGGTATTTATTTTTCATTTAAAAAGTTATGGCTTGTAGAGGAAGCCGAAACTCAAATAATGGTCACAGTGACGGAGAAGTCGTTGTCACCGCATACGTAATACAAAAACATTCCTTTTGTCATTTAGTAGAACGATTTGTGGAAAAATATTTCTTTTTAATGGAATTAAAAATCTAAAGGGTTTATTATACAACTAATAAAAGAAGTTCGTATATAAATTGAAGTATGTCTCAATGAAATGAGATTGAGAAGAAGTCCCTTACCTCAAGTCCGACTTGTCTTGTATGTTTCTTTATATTCCTGAATAATAAACTTTGGTCAATTTATAATTGATTAAGGACATACTTTAAAGTTTATTATTCAATTAATATCACATATTATCATGTTATAATAATTATTTAATTATGTTAGTTCTTATCATACGTCTTGTCGATGTTCGGTACATGAGTCAAAAATTAACTTGTTTGAAGAGAATTATCCATGTAGTTATAAGTAAATCATCTACAGAATGGTGTTCATGATTTAAATATCATATATATCCAGTATATATGTATTTAATAATATTCCATAATGTTTAGAGATATGAATTGAAATGTACTGTTCATGGAGACAGTAGGTCGTACGTATGCATGAACGCTACTTTCATTTTTTGTCATATTAATGGACTTTAAAACTAGATGAGACATAGATATATTATAATTCCAGTATAATATATATGTTATATAGGCAATATATGTTCATTAATTACATTCTTTATAAATTCTATTTTTGGCATGAAGAGTCACATCACTTGAGGGGGCGGTTGTCTACACTTCCTCATATGAAATTATCAGATTTGCACAACATGAAAAGTATAAAGGTATGTTTCAAATATAAAATACAGAAGCATAGAGAGGACATAAATATAATATATATCATATATAAATATAGTTCCATAATAATGGCCACCGTGAGAGGTGGTAGAAGAAGACTGAACAATCATCGTTTTGTGAGTCAGTAATTCGCCATCCACGGAAACAATATGTTATTTAACCATTAGATGAAGGTGTGTGTAAGTGTAGGTAGAATATTTATCATAAAAAAATCATATTATATTTAGGATACTGTTTTTATTATGGGATAAAATAATAAGAAGATAGTGGAGAGTTATGAAGGAAAATAAAATAAAGAAACTAGAGAAAAGACATTACCTCTAAATCGGGTAACTCTTTTTGATTTGAGCCAAAGGCTTCATTGGAAAGACTTATGCCCAAAGTCAGGATTCTAAGAGTAATAAAGGGATGTGGAGAGATAATTTGAGTAGAGTTTGGATGATCTAAGGGCTTTAGAGGTTTGGGTAAGGGGTAGAGGTGGGGGCCTTTTATAAGAGGGAGGAGGGTCACTTTTGGGAAGATTTGAAATGTTACTTTATTATAAGATGATATTCGGATTTTAAAGGTCCCACAATGATATATTTTGAGGATAAGGTGATAAGGGTTCAAAATACACCAATCCAATAGGTTTTTGACAATTCTATGTCTTAGATTTTACCTTATCTTTTCATTTTATTTAAATCGTTCATTAATGAGGTAATCACTGCATCATTATGATGTCATAATTAAATAATTTATTTAATGTCTAAAAATTATAAACAAAATACCATGATGTAGGAAATATTTTTAGATTTAAAATTACTATTTATAGTCTAATATAACATATATGTAAACAAGATTAATTTTTTTACTTAGGATATAAAAACCTTTGTTATATTTATATTCTTTTTAAAAATAATGTCCTAAATGTCCCTATCACACCCATGTGACTCCATGGGCCCTCAAGTTTGGTAAAAAGCTTCCCATGGTCGTCCATGACTCAAAAAAGAGGATTTGGACACATGTTGGGGTAATTTTATATTATTATGATATTATTTTATTACTCTTAACTACCCGATTACTAATTAATCATGATAATTAAAGATAATTACCATTGTTACTATTCATAATGTCCAAAAACAAAAGAGTCTTAATTAAATAATTTGGACCATATGATTACAAATATGGAATCCATTTTATCAAATTCAAAACACATAAATTTCAGTAATTAATTTAAAAATAATTGTCATTGTCAAAACAAAAGACGAGTTTTTAAGAAGTAAAATCTACCAAAAGATTGATTTGTTTTTACATCCAATTTAAAAGTGAAATTACATCCATTGACCAAAATTGTATTAAATGATAAAAAAATAATTAAATTACACCTTAAAATGAATTAAAATGACTATATAACTACATAAATAAATTAGATGAAAATGCAGTTTTGAATTGAAATGTTGTATTTTTCACTATTCATTAAAAAATGAACATTATCAGAGAAATACCAAAACTTCATCCAAAGTAAATTTCAATGTCTTGGTTCTAAATAATATGTTTATTTTGACAAATATATC
Source organism: Viscum album (assembly GCA_963277665.1). Taxonomy (NCBI): domain Eukaryota; kingdom Viridiplantae; phylum Streptophyta; class Magnoliopsida; order Santalales; family Viscaceae; genus Viscum; species Viscum album. The sequence continues at coordinate 424,174,386 of OY728161.1, read as the reverse complement.
TTATAAAATTGTAAAAATTTATATTTAAAAAGTGGTTTTCTATCAAAAGGTGGTAAAACAGTCTTTTAAAAATATCAGAGTGTTTTAGGCCTAAAATTGGATTTATTCTCATTTTAAGCCTCTAATGCACTATCTAATTCATAAATATATATAGATATGAAAATATATTATTCTTTTAATTACTTGGGATGTTACAATTACATACACCATATACATGGAATAAGTGGTGGTTAAGTTATTTATCTCACAGAAGTAAAGGTAAAATGAGAAAAATCCATTTTTTTTAATTTTGAAATAATAGTTATTTTAGAAAATCATTTATATTTTTCACAAAATGATATTTTAAACATTTATATCCAAAATTAAAGAAAAGTTAATGGTATTGAAATTATATTTGATGAATAAAATATGTCCCTATGAATTGAAATAATTTTAATATTATTTTTAAAAAACTTTAGAAATAAAACATTTTTGGGCAGTTTAAGGAAATTTTTAAAGAGTTTTTCACTAGAAAAATAATATTATTATTCATAAAAAAACATATAAATTTTCATGATAAAATTATTGTTTTATAAAAATAATGCAGGATTAAATAAAATTCTGGGGTGCACTTGGAAAGAAGTAAGAATTCGAGAAGTTCCCTTGAACTAGACTTGTTTATCAGGATGAATTGTGAAGAGAACCATTTTAAAAGATGTATATCATAATAAAAAAAGGATTATTATATATATATATATATATGATTTTGTAACATGTACAAAAAATATAAAATAATTATTCAAAACTAAAGAATCATTACATTTGATTAAAGGTACTTAATGAGTAACCTGAAGGAAAACCGAGGTTCAGATAGATTCCCTTACCACTTTGTAATCAACAAATTCATATGCCCAAATATTAATAATAATAAAATGAAACATTTAATAACATTAAAATAAATATATCTATGATATGATACATCAATGATTAGTATACATACACCATACACATGAAATTGTGGGGAATAATGGATATCTTATGAAAATAAAAGTGAGATGGGAAACCCATTACCACTTTGTAATCAATCAAATAATATGTCCAAAAATTAATAAAAATCCACTAAATAATTTAATTCCAAGAATATAAATATATTAATTATATCATATATCAAATTTTAGTACACATACACCATATACAGGAAATAAGTGGTGAATAATGGAAATCTCATGGAAAAAAGTGAGATGAGAAACCCCATACATTATGTCTGAATGTGTTATGCACTTGATCTTAACATCCTGGATAGTAAAATTAAATCCATTAAATAATTAATTCATAAAATTATTCTTATTTAATTTATTTATTATAATTTTATTATTTTCATTTATGGCATTTTTTATGAGTAATAAGATAAAATTTTATCGCTCCGGAGCGGTTGTTTCTTTGGTTTTCACGACTCCTATACTTGTATATTAGTATGGAAGTTAATATAGAATGTATATAATTATACGAAATTGAATATATATATTTTTCATGAAAATTATTTATTTTAAATGGATACATATATCATTTGGTTATATTTTATGAGGATAAATCATTAGATAATACAATTAATGATAATCGTTTCGAATTTTACGGTGGTTTTTTGATTACGGTGAACTAGTTTTGTTATATTACTGAATATCATGAATATATGAAGAAAAAATAATCACTACATAATATAAAATACATATTTTATAATTTGTTTCTAACATAGAAATTCTTTCAGGACCATCCTTGAAGAAGAAATTGAAGAACAAAAGTTTGTCGTCCATAAAGGTTGTAAATCACCTCCTCTCGGATGATAATTTCATTTTTAAAATAAAAGAGAGAGAGAGAGAGTAAGTAGATTGATGATGGATCTGAAATTAACATGATATAATCACAACATATATATGATAATTGAGTTAACATGATGATTTGGATCTGGGATTTTAGGAGAATATAATAAAATAAAAGAACCTGAAATGAAATTAAAAGAAAATGTAATGGGGTTCAAGCTATTGAAATTACTTCATAGAGATCCTCCTTAAGGGGAACAATTTTGGTATTTTATTAAGAACAAGAGATTATGGATGTGGAGATAGAATATATATATGTATTTGCATATAACATTGAGAGTATTCAAGGGTTAGAAGAGTGAGGAGAAGAGGGAGTGAGATGTGGTTTTTATAGTGGAGGAGAGGGGTGATTTTTTAATAACTTATTCATTATTTTTTTATTTTTCTCAAGAAAAGAAAAAATGTTGATTATTGTGACCCAAAATACTAATATCTGCACGTGATTTCAAAACAAAGTCTACTTCAAGAAACCATACATCACCTATGAATCAATAAATCATGTGTGTTCCATTTATCGCAAATTATCATATTTTACCATTCACAAAAAAATAAATGTATTTTAGAAAAATCTAAATAACTCATTATAAGAATATTTTTACGTGTAGAATTAAAAAATGAATGTTATTTTATCAATATAATTTTCTAAATTTTTGAAATTTAATTTTAAATAAAATCATTATTTACATGAAAAATGAAGATTTTAAATATAAAACTGATTTTATAATACATTCAAAAATTATCTGAGGTCTCTTAAAATTATCCAAAAATTCTTGGACAAGAAATTTTTTTTTATTAATGATTTTTTTTTAAAATTAATTTTATTTTAAATCAATTTATTAATTTAAAATTTTAATTAAATAATTATTACTCAGAAAAATACCAACAATTAATTATAAATTCTTAAAATATTCACTCTCATTTATTAGCTGTTGAAATATAATATATACTTACATGGGGGAGGTTACAATTCATAAGGTTTATATTACTATTCATAATTGTACATTACTATTCATAAGGGTGAAATTAATATTTATAATGGTATGTTACAATTAAAAAAAAATTAAGTTGATCCTATAAGACCTTAAATATCATATTAATCACAACCGTGTATATCCATTTATTAAAATTAAAATCACAGAAGTGAAATTTTTTAATTTTAACGACTATGTTATAACTATATTTTTTTTTTCACATAGCCTTAGTGTTGTGTTCATTTAAGTTATCTAAACAATTGAAATTCTTTATGAATAAATACACCATAAAATCATTGGGTATAATATTAAAAGTGAATATATTGTTAACATAATTTAGTATTAATCAAAATAATTATAATATTCAATATATATTATTCTTAAAATATTTTATAAAATAATATATTTATAGAAATTAATTTTGTAATAAATATAATCAAATAAATATATTAATATTAAAATATTCCTCTACACAAAATAATACTTTAAAATAGATTTTATAGAACATTAATTTTAAATTAAATTGAAATTTTTAAATTTTAAATATAATTACTTATAAGTATTATTATTGATTAAAAATCTAAATTTTAAATTGTTATTTTTTTCATAACTTAATGTATTTAATATTATAAAATGAATTAACGTGGTGTTAAATTTTCATTTTATTTAAGTAGTTTGAGGGATTGTTTGACAATAATCACTATCACGAAACAAAGGCCAAATTTTATATTTGGGAGATGTTTCCTTATAATCTTTATTGTTACCATTAATTGATGTCCCATTTATCTACTAGATATATAAATAAGTTATTTGATTTATTTCAACATGAATATGAAATGATTAGTGTTAATTTTATTTAATGGTATCATGTATTGAATGTTAAGTTCAATTTATGTGTTTCATTAGAATGCATGTTAGTGAAGATCAATTACATGCATCATATCAAGCTTCCAATGAAGTTGTTCAATGGTCATGTTGAAAATTTGAGTTTGTTGGATATATTTTTTTCATGTAAAACATTTTATGATCATCTTGATGTGATATCAATACATCGAAAACAAATTTTGGGGAGGTGGAACTGATCAGATATAAATAATCTAGTGTTTGAATAATAAATTTTTTGATTAAAATTATTATATAAATTTAGTTATATAAAAATGTTATAAAGAATTAGAACAAATGGGAGTGAACTTAATCACTGTATCTTGTTAAACAAATGCAGGTTATGACATTGCATTATCTAATTTTTGTATAATTTAACTATATTTTACTATTTCAAATACATCAATGTATATTGGTGTTGGTCATGATAGTTTGGAGACTTAGTTAAGAAAGGCCACTTTTTGTAGGAAACAAAAGAGGAAAGGGGGCGATAAAAACAAAATATTTTTTTGGGAAAAGTGGCCGAAAGTATACACTATTGAATAAAAATATGAACATGTTATGTTCTATAATTAAACTATGATTTCATTTTATGATGAGTTTTATTTTTAAGAGAAGTATTCTAATGGTATGTTTGTATCTCATATAAATTTTTATGACATAGGGTATTGATGATCAAACAAGATCATATCTTGTTGATGTAGCTGCAAAAAAACTGTTAAATGTAATTTTTTAGCAACATAATTCTTTTCTATAAGATCTATAATTCTTTTGTTCCTCTATTAGAGGAAGACCATAAAACCAATTTTTATGTTTAGCTTTAGAGGTAGACAACCATGGAATATGAAGAGGCCAACTAGAGAAAGTATTGGATAAATGTTGTTTTTGGGTTGAATTGTGATACCTCCTCACCATGTATAGCCTTTTTTTGAATTTTAAAGAATCCACTAAAGCATTAATAGTATGGTTTGAATTGTAATGTTTTGTTAAATTATTTTAAAAATCTATACGTTTTTTCTGATGTACTATATGAGAACTTTTATATTAATACATTGAATCATTTATAGGGTAGTTGGAATTTTATTAGATTGGGACATGATTTTAAGGAACATAATGTTGTATAGAGATATGGTATATGATAATTTTTATACTAATCCATTAAAGAATTTATACTGGGACACCATTTTTGTATTTCTAATATAGCACTTTGTTATTTGATAACATTTATAGGTTGTCTTAAATTGAAATGGATTGGAACACAATTTTATGAAACTAAAATATGAATGTAGATGTAATATATGTAAATTTTTATATATGAAACAAAAAATTTAATTTATAAAAAAACTAGAATTGTATTTGAGACCATTTATAGTTCATGTTTGAATGATCATTGAACAATGTTATAAAAACATGAAAAGACGATCTATTTTTATTGGTTATGCATCTAGTTGGTTATTTGACACCACTTACATTATATGAATGCATTGATTCATTCCATTTGATGTTCAAGAAAATTTAATACTACCAATGTTTTAAAAAAGTCATGACCCTGAGAACAAGTTCAATTTTGGTTTCATGTCACACCCATAAAACTTGGCTATTGAATTGTTTATGTCAATGTTGGATGCACTGAATAAAAATGCAAATTTTTATTAATAATGATGTTTCTAACCAGTTTTTAGTAGGATTGGAAAAGAATCAACGTTCCATATATAGTTGAACGCCTTCCACTTCTTCTTGGGTTAACTTCCTCATATATGACTGATCTATTGCATACTTCCCCATAACATATCAATATATTGTTTTATAGTCTAATATTTAATCACCTTGTTGAGAACTATATTCAACTATAAAAATTATAATAGTATTGTCCAGGTAATCAAGTATACATTTATTGATGATTTTTGAAAAATTCTTTCTGTAAGTTATATAAATTTAATTATGCGAGTTTGCTTTAAAAAGGATTTCACGTCAATGTAGAGAAAATATACCATTACTAATGCATATTTCCAATAAATATCATGTCTACCCCCAACAAACCATTTCTTAATAATATTTTTGTGTCTGAAAAAATTTCTATTCATATTAAAAACATGCAATTCTCAATGTAGAAGTACAATGTTAATGGGGAGAAAATGATTTCCCTTCAACTGTAATGTATCTCTAACTGGTTCCTTACCAATATCATTATCATATTTTTATTTTTCCTTAGAATTATGCCCTATAAAATTGATTTTATATAGAACATATATTAATTATTATATTTCAAACTTAACTATTATATATAATTATATACTCACTATGGAATCTCTTGTAATAAGTATTAATTTATCTGGTAATATTCATGCAGTAATCCATATTTCAAAGTTGTTTTTATTATTTACCCATTTTAATCTATTACCTGATATAATTTAAAGGGATTAGAGTAGTTGACACTAGATAAATATTATTTTATAATATTTTTTCTAAACTAATACTCACCCTGCTCTTGGAAATCCAATTACTTCTATATAAATGTTGTTATAACAATAAGGAATCTCCCACCTTATGTATGTTGATGACACAATCATTTTTCTGAAGTGAAGTAAGTATTAAATTAGTGTTATTAATATAATTTTGGAGGATTATTACCAAATGAGTGGGAATGTGGTGAATCTTGATAAATGTAGCTTTTATATATCAAATAGGTTCAGAGACAGATGTTCTATGACTGTGGAATGAAACCAAGGCATACAAAGGAACAATATCCTGATCTACTTTCTTGGAATAATAAATTATTCATGAATTAACTGTATCCACCACTTTAGTAATGTAGATACCCCAAGCTTCACGTACATGGACATTACATTACTTTTGAGGAATAATTAATAAATATCAAGAACCAACACTCAAGGACCGTAATAGTTTAGTGTCTTTGGAAACTTGAAAAAAAATCTTCTAATCACGGGGAAAGATCTTCAACATCTCCCATATAGATCTTCCACTTTTGTTTTATTACCTAAAAACTTTCTTTATATTCCGGGGAAAAGAAAACATATAAAGGGTGAGCTCAAATTCTCAGTAAGGGTAAGCATGGAGAAAATAAAACAAACCATATACATTTGAACATAAAAACATGAACATAATATTTAAACATCAAAATCTTGAGCAATGACATAAAACATGGTAGTACGTAAGGCATAGATCATAATGGAACATCAATCATGATAAAATAGCTTGGAAATAAAACTTTCAATTGTGGAAAAACATTAAGCACATGATATGATTTCCATAGTAGCCAAGGCATTGCTTCCAAGACTATCTTAGAGGACAAAGTCCCTTTCTGAATCGAGGTCACTCCTCGTTTCAGTCCTGTAACACTGAACTGGATTAGCTTACCATTCCAGCCATGACTATGTCATGAGATATAAATCTTTAACCAATTCATTGGAGGGATATATAGGTTCCACCCATCTCATAATTAAATCATTCATTCTTGTGCCACAAAATAAACTTAAAACATTCATCATAACCCAAATAATAAAATGGGTTTCATAAACATCATCCCATTATCACATAATCCATATAAAACAAATATATATTTAATCATAAGAAAACTGAAACCATGTAAATCATAGAGACATTATACTTGAAAAATACACATATAAAATAATATCATCTTAGATAGAAAATGGGTTTGTAAAATGCTTGAAATGAATTCTTGAGGAAAATATCCTTTCTTCTTCAAAATGATTTTCTTTTCACAAAATACCATGCAATTTTAAAAGAAAAGTATTTTTTTGAAAATATTCAAGAAAAATTGTAGAGTATGATTCATGAAAATAAGTTGTTATAAAACTGTAAAAATCTGTTCATTCTGTATAAGTTAAAAAAATCATTCCTCACGTACTTTTTCCGGAAAAGTCAAAAAGTTCCTCGTGTGGTAAACAAAAGTAAGATTCCTTTCATAACATGTGGTAAATTTAAAAAATTGGTAAAAAGGAATTTAAAAATACATGAAAACCTTTTTAGAAAACATGGGCATGGATGATAACAATAACCCCAGTAAATACTTACGAATAATAATCTCGGATAAGAACGAGATTGGAATAGTTATCCCTTACCTTATGTCTGATATGATTCGTATGTATCCAAACCTACTTTATAATGATTTTAATAATGTCATTGACTTATTACAGAATCATATTCATTGTTATGATACCATATATAGTTTACTTATGACTTTATATTACGCATTCTTTTGTAAATTCGATGTAAAAGCAACGATTTGTGTAAAATCGTTTTATTTATTGTACGTGTTTCAATTTGTTGTTATTGATATTATTACTTATATCCTGATTTAATTAATTACATTATATAAAAAACGATTTACATATAATATATATTCAGCATATACATATATAAATAATAGATCGATAAATGGAAAGAAATACACCGTTCATGGAGACGGTAGGCCGTACGTACGCATGAACGCTATTTTCTTTTCCTTATTGAATTGAATGGAATTAAGTAGATGACATACATATATATATATACATAAATTCATTATCATTATTATGTCATATATTTCATTATTATTCATTATATATACTTTATAATCTTTCATGAATGGTTAACATGGAGAATGAATCTCATCGTGTCGTGGAGACGGTAGTCTGTACGTACGCAGAAGCGATGATATCATTATCATGATCATGGAATTGTATTGAAGTGTACATATAATATTTAAGAATAAATATCACTTTAAACTAATCATATATATTTATTTATTTACACCATTATACCCATCCAAGTATGGTGGTGGTCTAAAATAGATTACACCACGGCGTGGAGACAGTATTCCGTACGTACGCACACGCGGTAATTTCGTTTTCTGTAGGATGGATAGAAGGTAAAATAGGGTTGTTTCATATTTATAATAATATATCAGTATATAAGTAATACTTATGATATTACTTTATAATGATACCAGTAAAGAAGAAGTAGTAGAAGAAGAAAAAAACATGAGAGAATAGGAAGAAGTGATTACCTCTTCTTCGACGCACCTCCTTTAATCCTTCTCTTAATGAAGTAGAGTTGGTCTTTTGAGAATACTAGAACCTCTAGAATGTTTCTAGGGAAGTGGAGAAGAGAAATGGGCAGGGTTTGGCCGAGCTTCAAGGCTCAAAAGGGTGTAAAGAGAAGAGCGAAGGGGTGCCTTTTTATAAGGGAGGAGAGGGGCACCTTTGGAAAACATAAACTATTATTTTATAATAAAGTCATATTCGGTTATTAATAGCTCCAAATTGTTTTATTTTGAAGCTAAGGTAGGTATGGGTCTATTTACTCTCAACGAATAGATTTTAGATAGTTTTGGGTCATTATATTAACCATATCTTTTAGTTTTAACTCTTAGTTAATTAGATTGACATTTACCATGTCACTTTGTATTTTATATTATATAGTTAATAAACTTACAATATACATACAAGAGACCCCCAAGTGAGCCATTAATGATACAACTATCAATATATAAGTATCTTGGACGAACCTTAGATTTTTAAGAATATAATAAAAATTAATAATATAATATTTGTTTTAAAAACTATTTTATGTCAATTTTGACACTATTTGGTAATTGATTTTTTTGAAAATCATAAAAGAATGATTAGTTCAAAAAAAATTAATTTAATTAATACTAACATGTCATATTAACCTATAAAATTAGTGTAATTCATATAAAGTCTAAAATTACATTTATTTGGGTATTTATAACATCAATTATGTTAATATTTCAATAATAAGGTAATTACTGCATCATCATTGTGTCATAAATAACATATATTATTTAATTCTTAAAAATTATAAATAAACTACCATTATGTATTAAATAGTTTTGTCTTTCTAATGAATATTTATAGTCGAATTTATCTTATGTATAACCCTATATTAAAAATGTTTTAGTTATTAAACTTTGATTTTAACTATTTTAATTCTTTTTTAAATAAAATAATAATAAATGTCCTAATCTAATTCAAGTGGACCTACAGGGTAATATTTTATTCCTAAGGTTGTTTTTGGTCGAATTACAATTATCCAATAGAATTATGACATGTTTTAGGGAAATAATATTATCATTTCTACCCTTAATTAACCTATTTACTTTTAACCGTGGAAAATTAGAGTAAAAAGTTACTATTCACCAAAAAAATACTTTTATCTTATTGAACCACATTTTACTCCTTTATATTTACCAAGTCTCTCAGATTTTCGAAATTCCACTCACAGAAGTGGTAAAATTAAGTTTTATGTAAATTTCAAACTCTCCTAGGAGGTGGGTAAAAGACGGTGAAAAGTTCAATAAAATTTTTATATGTCTAAAATTATTATAGAATGAATCCAATGAATTACATTAAACTTATATAGGTATTATGTATCAATTTTGACCTAAAATAAATTTAAATAAAATAAATAATTATTTATATAAAAAGTGGGTTTTAAATAGTAACCCATTGTTTTAACTATTCATCAAAAATTGAAAGTTTTCAGAAAAATACCCAAAATTCACCCTAGGCTAATTTCAATATTCCAAATCAAAAAATGAAGTCCATTTTGAAAGATAAAATTTATAAAATTTTAAAAAGTGGGTATTACTATTCATAACGACTAGTTTATATGATATTTTAATATCATATCGTTGTTTAGTGAAACTCGGTATTGCGTACAACACATGCTATCATGGAAGGTCGTGATTGCATGTAATGCAAGCCAAGTCAGAGATGCATGTAGTGAAATATCCTTTTGGTGTAGCGTACAACACAAGTCATCAATGAAATTAAAAATAATATTTTTCATAAAATCTCGGGGTGTCACATTCTACCACCCTTAAAATGAATTTCGCCTGCAAAATTCATCGGGGTTATAAATGGTTTACTACTCGAAAGTTTTTTAATAGAAACCCACATCGTAAAAAGGAATACAAAAAACTATCTTTAAAAAGTAAAGTATGAAACATAACAGTTACCCAAATTAACTAATCACTGGGTTTCCACATAAGAGAACATAGGTGAAAATATAGATATAGAAGAAAAATCTAACCATCATGTTCTGATGGAGAGTGGTAGAGAACATGGCTATGAAAAAGCTAACAATCACAAAGCCATAAATTTGTGATGATCTAAGGTACCATCTAATTCATTGTATATAAGGACACTAGGACAACATTTTTGGTTTTCAAGACCATTTCCCTAAAGTTGAAGAATTTGAATTATAAGAAATACTTACTATATTTCAGTAAAATATCACCTTTGTTCGTGCCTTGAACAATTTCCACTTCATCTACTAAAGAAATGAAGTTGAATTTGTCATTCGTGAAGTGTTAGTAGATCATGTGATAGAATGATGGGTCATTCCATCTGTCTCAAACAAAAGGTTAGGAAATTTTTTTCAAATATAAATAAGTCTATCAGTAGTGAGATTAATCATATATGGTTCCTAAAATGGACTTATACTTCATATATCATACCGCTTAATATAATAAAACTAGTTTCTACTAACCAGGGACTTTCTTTAGGCTAGTGGTAGGCGATAAAGGCCTGTCACACTTCAGTCGTGGGTTCAATTCCCACAGCCTTGTCCGACGCGACGGGTTGTCTCCCGACCTACGGGCTGTCCTTTAAAACTGTACTATTATAACATTCCAAAAATAATATCAAAAAGTTCTATCCATAAACAATACTAACTTATGTCCAAAATAATACCTTCCAATCTTTAGGCTTATCTAAAATTCTTTTGTCCAAGCTCATAGTATAAATAAAATAATTACAAGAAATGTCATTTACCGAGCATGTGAATACCATCATTTATCCCCCATATATCATACGATATATCTTGTTGGTGACATTCCAAACATGTTAATACCTTAATCATGTATTCTCTTGAACCATAGTGAAAACATGAATGATGTCACAAGGTAACTCTTTCCATATACCAAAATCCCAAAAATTCTATATAATGAAACCATGATATCACATTTTCTTCATATTAGTCATGAGCTCATTAATACTATCAAACAATTCATTATCTCCTTATCCCTTATTTATGCACATATCATCTGCTTTCAAAAATATTTGAATCACTTTTCATGGTTACCAGTCCCATATAATTATCGAAAACCACAATAAACCACTACATAGATATTACAATGTTCCACAATACTATAAATGAGATTCTATACCAATATTCTGGAATCCCTTAACAAAAACACATAATCATTCCTTCACATCATTGTCATACTCAACATTGCTAATAGTGATCGCATGTGACTTCCCTTTGTCCTTTTCCTTAATATGTTGCTCATGTTGATCATCATTAACCCTTGGATTAGGGCATTGATTAGTATAATGCCCCATTTTCTTGCACTTGAACCATTGAAGTGTTGGTGTGGTGTTCTCTACAGTCTTTTCTTTATTCACATCATTAGCAAACCTTTTTCCATTACTTCGACACTTAGCTACTCAATAACCTTCTTTCCCACACTTAAAACATTTTCTAGTCCCTTTAAGACAATCTCCACCATGCTTCTTTCAACACTTTGAGCATAAAGAAACATTTATCTTCTTTTCACCATTATTCTGAGATTTCTCCTTGAACTCCATATTTTGTTTCTTGTCAAAACCATGAGATGGATATGTAACACAAACTTCCATTTCTACCTTTATAGCACAATGCACAATTTCTTCATAGCTAATGAAGTCTCTTATAGCTAATTCCCTTAGAAGACTTGGTTTTAATCCACTGAAGAATCGATCAACTTTACTTTCGGGTTGGATGATAAAGCCAGATCCATACCTTGAAAGCCTTTTAAAATTCGCTTTGTATATACAAACAGATTCATCATCCTTTTTCTTAAGCTCAAGGAAATCCTTTTCTATCTTTGTTCGAAGAATATGAGGGAAGTACATATTGAAAAACAAGTTCTTGAACTCATCCCATTCCATGGGTTCAATTTCATCTCGGGGCCTCGTATTCTTAATTAGAGTCCACCATTGATCTGATTCACCTTCTAAAAGGTAAATAGCCAGAATGACTTTTTCATGTTCCGAACAGCGAAGTATGGAAAATATCTTTTCAATGGTATTGATCCATTGTTCAACAACAAGTGGATTAGAAGACCCACTAAAAGAAGGTGGATGTTGCCCCATGAAGGACTCAATAGAATATTGTTCCCTTCTATGCTCATTTGGAAGTCCAGAATAATTCATAACTTTTGTAAGTATAGCAATAAGATTTTTCACTCCATCTCCCATAATGTTGGTCTGTTCAGGAGGAAAATCATTTCATCGTCCATTATATTGATCAACACAGTTCCTTCGGGTTCCAGCCATCGTCTAAAACCCAAAAATAATAGTGTGAGAGGCAAAAATAATGCTAGGAAAAAAAACATAATAAAGGGGGAGTACATTCGATATCTAACATCTTAGGTTTAATTATAATATCATTTCTGTAATTCTAAGACTATAAACTATACTTATACTTAACCGTAGGGACATCCCTAGACATACCTTAGAAATATCTATAGGGATCTCACTAATGTTTTCGCATCCTAGTTTCCAAAGGTTAACTAAAACTTTACTATGATACAAATTGTAGAGACCCCAAGATTCACGTACATAGACATTACATTAATTTTGAGGAATAATTAATACATAATAAAAACCAACACTCACGGACTGTAACAGTTTAGTGTATTTGGAAACTCGGAACAAAATCTTCTAATCATGGTGAAAGATCTTCAACATCTCCCATATAGATCTTTCCCTTTTGTTTTATTACCTAAAACATTTCATTATATCCTGGGGAAAAGAAAACATATAAAGGGTGAGATCAAATGATCAGTAAGGGTAAGCATGGAGAAAATAAAACAAACCATATAAATTCGAACATAAAAACATGAACATAATATTTAAACATCCAAATCTTGAGAAATGACATAAAACATGGCAGTACGTAAGGCATAGATTATAATGGAACATCAATCATGATAAAATAGCTTGGAAATAAAACTTGTAATTGTGGCAAAACATTAATAACATGATATTATTTCCATAGTAGCCAAGGCATTGCTGCAAAGACCATCTTAGTGGACAAAGTCCCTTTCTGAATCGAGTTCACTCCTCGTTTTAGTCATGTAACACCGAACTAGATTAAATTACCGTTCCAGCCATGTCTATCTCATGAGATATAAATCTTTACCCAATGAATTGGTGGGAGATATAGGTCCCACAAATCTCATAATTAAATCATTCTTTTTTGTACCACAAAATAAACTTAAAACATTCATCCTAAACCAAATAATAAAATGGTTTTCATAAACATCATCTCATCATCACGTAATCCATATAAAACAAATGGATATATCATCATAAGAAAAGTGAAACCATGTAAATCATAGATACATTATACTTGAAAAATACGCATATGAAATAATGTCATCTTAGATGGAAAATGGTTTTGATAAAACACTTGAAATGAATTCTTGAGGAAAATATCCTTTCTTATTCAAAATAATTTTCTTTTCACAAAATGCCATGAAATTTTAAAATAAAAGGATTTTGTTGAAAATATTCAAGAAATCTTGCAGTGTAAGATTCATGAAAATAAGGCACTATAAAACTGTAAAAATCCGTTCATGCTGTATATGTTAAAAAAACATTCTTCACGTACTTTTGCCGGAAAAATCAAAAAGTTCCTCGTGTGGTAAAAAATGTAATATTACTTTCATAACATGTGGAAATCATCAAAAAATGGGTGAAAATGAATTAAAAATACATAGACTTTTTTAGAAAACATGGGAATGGATGATAACAATAACCCCAGTAAATACATACGAATAACAATCTCGGATAAGAACGAGATTGGAATCGTTATCCCTTACCTTATGTCTGATATGCTTCGTATGTATCCGAACCTACTTTATAATGATTTAAATAATTTAATTGACTTATTACAGAAACATATTCATTGTTATGATATCATATATAGTTTACTTATGACATTATATTACCCATTCTTTTGTAAATTCGATGTAAAAGCATCGATTTGGGTAAAATCGTTTTATTTATTATACATGTTTCGACTTGTTGTTCTTGATATTATTAAATAGCATGGGAATAAAACATGTGATTTTGGCAACCATTAATCACATGATATGATTTCCATAATAGCCAAGGCAATGATACCAAAACCATCTTAGTGGACAAAGTCCCTTTCTGAATAGAGTTCACTCCTCGTTCGAGTCCTATATTACTGAACCAGATTAACTTTCCATTCCAGCCATGTCTATCTCATGAGATATAAATATTTAACCATTGCATTTGAGGGAGTTATATGTCCCATACATATCATAATGAAATCATTCTTACTTGTACCACAACATGAACATAAATCATTCATCATTACCCAATGAATAAAATGGGTTTCATAAACATTGTCCCATCAAAACATAATCCATAAAAATTGAAATAATTTCATCATAAGAAAAATGAAAGCATGTAAATCATAGAGACATTATACTTGAAATATTAACATATGAAATAATTTCATCTTAGATTGAAAATGGTTTTGATATAACACTTGAAATGAATCCTTGAGGAAAATATCCTTTCTTTTTCAAAATCATTTTCTTTTCACAAAATTCCATGAAAATTTTAAATAAAAGGATTTTGTTGAAAATATTCATGAAATATTTTAGAGTAATCTTCATGAAAATACGGAAGTATGAAACCGTAAAAATCTATTCATGCCGTATAAGTTAATAAAACATTCTCCTCGTACTTTTGTCTGAAAAGTCAAAAAGTTCATTGTATAGTAAACAAAATAACGATTCCTTACATACCATATAGTAAAAGTAAAAAAATGGGTAAAAAGACTTTAATCATACATGAAACCATTTATAGAAAATAGGGACATGGATGATAAATATAACCCTAGTAAATAATTACGAATAAACAATCTCAGATAAAAATGAGATTGGAAAAGTTATCCCTTACCTTATGTCAAATATGATTCGTATGTATCCAAACCTCCTGTATAATGATTTAAATATTGTTATTGACTTATTATAGAATCATATTCATTGTTATTATATCATATATAGTTTACTTATGGCTTTATATTACCCATTCTTTTGTAAATTCGATGTAAAAGCATCGATTTGGGTAACATCGTTTTATTTATTGTATGTGTTTCGACTTGTTGTTCTTGATATTATTATTTATATCCTGATTTAATTAATTCCAGAATTTAAAACATGATTTATATATAATATATATTCATCATATAAATATATATATAATAGATCGATAAATGGAAAGAAATATACCGTTCTTGGAGACGATAGGCCGTACGTACGCATGAATGCTGTTTTCGTTTCCTTATTGAATTGAATGGAATTAAGTAGATGACATACATATATATATACATAAATAAAATATCATTATTATATAATATATATCATTATTATTCATACATATACTTTATAATCTTTCATGAATGGTTAACATGGAGAATGAATCTCATCACGTCCTGGAGACGGGAGTCCGTACGTACGCACGAGTGACGATATCATTATCATGATCATGGAATTGTATTGAAGTGTATGTATAATATTTCAGAATCAATATCACTTTACAATAATTATATATAGTTATTTATTTACACCATTATACCCATCCAAGTAAGGTGGTGGTCGAAAATATATTACACCACGGCGTGGAGACGGTATTCCGTACGCACGTACACGCGGTGATTTCGTTTTCCGTAGGATGGATAGAAGGTGAAATAAGGATGATTAATTTTTTATAATAACATATCAGAAAATAATTAATACTGATTTTATTAGTTTATAATGATACAAGTAAAGAAGAAGAAGTAGAAGAAGATAGAAACTTGAGAGAACCAGAAGAAGATATTACCTCTTCTTCGACGCACCTCCTTTAAGCCTTCTCTTAAGGATGTAGAGTTGGTCTTTTGAGAAGACCAGAACCTCCAAAATGTTTCTAGGTAAGTGTAGAAGAGAAATGGCCAGGGTTTGGACGAGCTTCAAGGCTCAAAATGGTGTGAAGAGAAGAGGGAAGGGGTTCCCTTTTTATAAGGGAGGAGAGGGGCACCTTATGAAAACTTAAAATATTATTTTATAATAAAGTAATATTCAGTTTTTAATAGATAAAAATTGTTTTATTTAGAATATAAGGTGGAGAGGGGTCTAAATACTCTCATAAAATATATTTTATATTGGTTTGGGTCATTATATTAACCTTATCTTTTAGTTTTAACTCTTAGTTAATTAGATTGACACTTACCATCTCACTTGGTATTTTTATATTATATAGTTAATAAACTTACCATATATATCCAAGAGACCCCAAGTGATCCTTAATGATACACATATCATGATATAATTATATTGGCTGATCCTTATATTTTTATAAATATAATAACAATTAATAATATAATACTTGTTTTAAAAACTATTTGCTGTCAATTTTGACACTATTTGGTAATTGATTTTTTTGAAAATTATAACAGCATGATTAGTTCGAAAAAAGTAAATTTAATCAATAATAACATGTCATATTAACGTAGAAAATTAGTGGAATTCATAAAAAGTCTAAAATTACATTTATTTGGGTATTTATAACATCAATTATGTTAATATTTCATTAATAAGGTAATTACTGCATCATCATTGTGTCATACATAACTTAAATTATTTAATGTTTAAAAATTATAAATAAACTACCATTATGTAGGAAATCCTTTTATATTTCTAATGAATATTTATAGTCAAATTTATCTTATGTATAACCCTATATTAACAATGTTTTATTTATTAAACTTTGATTTTAAATATTTTAATTCTTCTTTAAATAAAATAATAATAAATGTCCTAATCTAACCCAAGTGGACCTAAAGGGTAATATTTTATTACTAAGGTTGTTTTTGGTCTAATTACACTTATCCAATAGAATTATTACATGTGTTAGGGTAATAATAATATCATTTTTACCCTTAATTACCTTATTTATTTTTAACCGTGGTAAATAAAAGTAAAAAGTTACTATTCACCAAAAAATATTTTTATATTATTGAACAACATTTTACTCCTTTATATTAACCACGTTTCTCAGATTTTTGAAATTCCACTCACAGAAGTGGTAAAATTAAGTTTTATGTATATTTTCAAACTCTCCTAGGAGGTGGGTAAAAGATGGTGAAAAGTTCAATAAAATTTTTATATATCTAAAATTATTATAAAATGACTCCAATGAATTACATTGAACTTATATATGTATTATGTATCAATATTTACCTAAAATAAATTTAAATAAAATAAATAATTATTTAAATAATAAGTTGGTTTTTAAATAGTAACATAGTGTTTTCACTATTCATCAAAAATTTAATGTTTTCAGAAAAATACAAAAAACTCACCCTATGCTAATTTCGATATTCCGAATCCAAAAATGAAGTCCATTTTGAAAGATAAAATTTATAAAATTTCAAAAAATGGGTATTACTATTCATAATGGCTAGTTATATAATATTTTAATAACATATCATTGTTTAGTGAAACTCGGTATTGCGTACAACACACGCTATCGTAGAAGGTCATTATTGCGTGTAATTAAATCCAAGTCAGGGGTGGGTGCAGTGCAAGCTCCTTTTGGTGTAGCGTACAACACAAGTCATCAATGAAATTAAAAACAATATTTTTCATAAAATCTCGGGGTGTTACAAGTAAGGTGGTTGATAGAATCATTGGATGAATTAATAATTGGAATAATCAGTTTCTATCCTTTGAAAAAAATAATCACCCAGGTTAACAGTGTTCTTACCTCAATTCCAATGCACATTTCTCAACTCTCCAAGTTTCAAAAGAGCAAATAATGAATATAGTGAATAAATTGGCCACATTCATTTTGTATTCTCACTAAAATGGGAGATATCATTTACATTCATGGGAAAGTATGGATATAATAGTGAAGGAGGGAGACATAAATGTTAGAATTATATCTAGAGAGATGTATGGAATGCATGAAGAGTTTTAATGACAAGTTCTCAAAGGAAGAAATCTAGAGGGGTAGATCATAGAGAAAAAGTTTGGAATGATTATCAATTTTCATAATATGATATCATCCTCTTTATGGATCCCAATCCATCATAATATCCTAGTTTTCCAAAGTCACAACTGGTGGATTGTGTGTAGAGGAAATATCAATTTCTACCATGAAAACTATGTTGGAACAACATTGTTCTTTCCAGGACGTCTCATGACGAGAATGTCATTCAGGAAATCCCGAGTGTACTTGAGCTTCACACATGTGGCCTTAGAAAAGGACTATACCACATTATTTTACCTCATTTAGATTTCATCTGATTCATATAGAATCATGTTTATAGGTTCTACATTTGGGATTCTATTTGGTAAAGAATACCATGGTCAAATGTCTATCACTAATGGGAAGGACAATTTGGGGGATTTTCTCTAGAGAAAATAAAATATTCAAAAACTCTACTTCCTCATATAGAGTATTTAGAATAATTCTATTTTCATAGATGAATGGGTTCAGTAAATATCTATCAACCTGATTAATATGTGTTTCTGTCATAGAGATCCTTGGGGTGAATCATCTAGTCACATGTTTCTTAATAGGGAATGGGAGCAAGAAGAATGTCACACCTTTAGTGATTTCACTATTTTTCATTCTCAGGTGTGTTTGTGTTGCTCATTATTTAATATCTAGTTTCAAGGGACATATAACTACAAACATGAAAATAAAGTGAGATTATTTACTCTTGCAATGTGATGTAGGTGCATCTGGTTGGCTAGGAATAAAGCACAATATGAGCGGATTTGCTGCCCAAATGTGGGCCTTGTTCTCAGAATTAAAATGTTACTCATCACTTAGTCTCACCTAAAAAATAATGGTACTGACTTCCTATCCTTTAGGTTTCTATGGAATACAAGATCTCCCATACACACATCCATTTGGGACCATCATGGTTAGAGTATATGTTGGAAATATCAAAGGCCATGCCTTATGATAAACACATATGGATATTGAAGCACATGTAAAATGTGGGAATGGGGAATTGTTGATTATTTTAGGGGGTTTTATTATATATTTTATTTATTTTTTTATAGGTGGTTAATCTCTTTAGTACAAAGCAAGGGCGATTCTAGAATGTCCTTTCTATTTCAAACAGAAAAATATCGATCTTGCAGTAGTTGAAACCGACTCCAAAATCATTTATAAGACTTATGGAGGATCAACAACATTCATTAGTTAATATCTTATCTCATACGAATGTGAAAAATCATCATCCATAATCTTGTGAAGGTTCTATATACTATGAGGTAAATAATGTTCTCGGACTCCATTCGACAAAAAGCTACTCATGACATGTTGTTTACCAGTTTCTCTACCTTGGGATCCCTTCCCTGTAAAGATGTGGATTTAGTCAAATGAGATTCCCTCGAGCCTGATTACGTTAGACCCCCTTGACATGATCTTGGTTGAAACTATATTCTACCTTTTTTTATATTAAATAAATAAATTATGATGATGATATTCAGTCAAGGGGATATCGATAAAAAAACCTAATTTAAGTGAATATACCAAGATGAATCAAAATCGTTAAATTTCATGAGGTTGTCATAGACAGTTTTTTTGAGTTGTTGACTCTACCAAGCCCATTTTGGAGAAACATCCAATCAGGTAATACACCTTCTATGTTCTAGTTTCTATGAAATACTGGCTATGTTATGGGGTTTTTGAAGCTCAGATAGATCTTCTACTAATTTTAATTTTTTCGTTTTTGTTCTTGTTCTCCTCACACATGATTCATAAACATTTTCTGAATTGAATTTATTTTATTTTATTTTTCTTATTCAGGAGTGAAAATTTATAATTATTTGGTTTGGTGGGTATGTGTTTCTGGCTTTTCTTCTTGGCTACTATTAGGGGGAGGTGTGGTTTTTTCAATTAGTTCATCCATGTGTGTTTTAACCTCCTGGATCCCCATTTCACTGGGACCTGATTTGTGATTTAGCTCCATTATAGAATTTATCATTTCATCTATAAAAATGGAAGATTCTATTTTTCTCTCCTCTATCCTGCCATTTTGACTTATCTTCACCTTCAATTTCTCATATTTTTCATCTCTTTTCCATATGTATCTTCCACAGTCTCTAGTTTTTTACATGTTGAAGTTTATTCTTCGAGACTATCTATTTTGTACTAGTCATCCCCATTTTAATTCTTTGAAACACAACATTACATATTAGATGTTGTCTCTTTTGGACCTTCTTCATGTTTCTACATCTGTATTATTTTTCATTTTACATAAAAATGGCATGAGAATATAATTAATTTAAGACTACAATCGGTATACTTATCGCACTAGTTTCGTCACCTTCTTCATATTTCTTCTACTCTAATATATTTATTTGTAAATAACCATGGGTTGAGAACATCATTAATTTAAGACTAATTTGTAATATCACCATCCATCCATCCAAATTAAATTATTATTAAGAGAAGAAGAAAGTACACTAAGAAAACTACAGAGGTCTAAAGTAATGCAGACCGAGGGCATCCCCTCTGATCAAATTAACACATTCCTCCTTCAAACAGTTAATCCGAATGATATGCACGTCTGTAGATTTAAAAAATGATTAATTTAGAAGTATAATTGGTAGAATTACCCCACCAGATTCATATTAATAAATATTCTATTTCCTCACAATTGTTTTGATATATAACATGCTTTATTTTGTGAAATTATGATTGTCAGCTTGTTGATTTCACTTTAGTAATATGCTTCCTTCGCAATTCTAATTCTATAAAAATAATAATTTTATAAAGACTCACTCTATATATAAGTGAAAGTATAGTTTTATCCATACTATTAATTGGACAATATCCTACGTAATAATTGACTCATACTTGAGAAATTATATAATATAATTCATTAATTGCAGTTAGATTGCCGGAGACCACTTTAGTGTTCTCATGTCTATCGATCTATCCAAAGAATTGATGAAACCCCAACCCAAGTAAGAACCCATTGTAGGGAAAAACAAAGTAGCACAACTCTACAAGAACATGAGTGCTTCTATGTCATCATGATATTCTGGTTCATTTCCTATTGCAGCCTCTAAAAGAGATACGTTAATTTCCTTTTTTGTCAATAATCTTACACATTTTCAAAATTTTAATATATACAATAGTTCATAGGTTGGGTTAAAATAATAGGAGTCTTCCATTTATATTTCAACTTTAGTTATACTGAATATCCTTTGTATATCACCATCACATATTTATCATTTTGATCCAGAAATTCAAAAATAATTTTACAAGGAATAATAGTTATCAAGAACATAATAAACAATGTTGTTGATTTTCTTACATTCTGATGTTGATATAATATTTCAGAGAAAATCTTCAAACATATTCAAAAAATGGTTGGTCTATAGTGACATTGTAAGACTATATTTCAAATGTGGTTGATTTCATGAATAACTGTTCATAATGATGACATAATTGACCTAAAGTTAACACCTTAAAATTGAAAGTAAAAAATTTTCTTGAAAATAACAGAACATACAAAATTTATTGAATGAAAAAAACAGTCACCTTCTGAATTCAGTATAAATTTCAATAAAATATAGAAAACAAGTTTTTGGTTTATTCCAAGAATTAAAATATAGTTTTTAGTAATAGAATAAGGTTAAATATGATTAGACTATCCATATGATGTTCCAATAGAAGCTCCACTGGATTTTATAGTTGAACCAGTGGGGAAAATATAATCAAATTCCATGCTTTATACAATATAAAATTATTTGAAATATAGAAAAACATGTTATTTTTTGTGGTATACCATAAATTATATTATAGGTTTTAGTGATAAATAAAGGTACAATATGAATAGATGCTCATCCAGATGTTCCAAGAGATGTTCCAGTGGAAGATCCACTAGAAGATACTATGGAACTAGCATGGAAATAACATAACCAAATACCATATTGAATCCTATAAAAACATCACTACCATATATAAGACATTTTTTTGGGGATTCCAAAAATTACATTATATATTTCAAATTATGCTAACTCTTCATTGTAATTAGCTAGATGAAGTATAGCTGTTCGAGTGGGAATTTTAGTAGAACCTATGTTAGGTCCCAATAGGGATATGGATGATGGTCTTGTGTGGTTAATAGACTATATTATCTTTTTTTATGTAAATGAACAAATAAAATAAAATAATTTTCATATTTAATTATTAAGGTTAATTAGTAGTTAAAAAAGTAAATAACTCAAGTATATTTTATAATGTTATCCTAAACTTCCCTTATACCTCTATACTTGGTGAAAGATATGTCTGAACTAAAAATAATCTTTGATGGGGAATCATAACCAAATTATAGAATATTTTTTTAGTGGAGGGATAACCACAACACTGACTTTTGTATGAGGAGTCAAAACCATTACAACCTCACCTTAGACACTAGGAGACATAACATGAATAATCTTGTCTTTAGATACATGGAGACAAACCCTTAAATCATGAATTTAGAATCTGGGAGTCACAACCTGAGGAAAAAAAGATAAAATAAAACTTTTCTATGTAAAAACACAAATAATAAAATAGAAAGTATGAGTGAGAGACATGAAATAATGTTATAGGCTAGACAATAGAAGATAAACAACAAGATAACCGATTATGGTTTTTGATATTTGAAAAAATACATCTCATCAAGGAAATTTTTGTCAAAGTAGAAGTATTTCAGTGTCCTGGTAATGAAAATGATTATCACATTGACATTGGATTGTACATCAAGTTAAAAAGGATCACAACATGTTAAATATGTTATCTGATGATGTTGTTTTTTATTGTTATATATTTTTTTAATTTGAATAGAAATATATATATATATAGAAAAGTTATTCTATATTTGTAGTAGCTTCACTTCCATATAATATTCAAAATAAAATGATTCAAGCAATTTCTTAAATACCACCACAAAAATCGCACCATCATGGCCACTTTATTCCATTAGAAAAAATGATAATTAAAATATATAAAATAATTTTAATAACTCATTGAATAATATCTAAAAAATAATTATAATGTTGAATTATTTTAAAATTATGGTTTAAATCCATTCAAACCTCTTTAAACATAGTCAAAATATTTTCTGAAAAAAGATTCACAATCCAAAATTATAGTCAATTATTTGAATTTAAATTATCCAGGGACCTCTAAATTTATTGGAAAAAGAAATTGAAATGATTTATTAATTTTTATATGTGATTTTTTTAATAAAATCATAAAAATATCTTCGATCAAAACCATTAGTTTTAATTTTAATTTATCTTGTAGAAAAATATTTCAAAATAATCTATAAATATATGAAAAAGATCATTGTTCAGCATAAAATCATAATGTGGCATTAGGAATGTAGGTTACAAAAAGATGATTCACAAATGTTGGGTACACAAATGTATGGTACAAAAATGCAGGGTACATGAATGTAGGGTACACAAAAGTAAGGTAAATGAAATTAGGGTACATAAAAGTAGGGTACATGAAAGAAGGGTATATGAAAGTAGCGTACATTAATGGCGGGTACACCAAAGTTGGGTACATGAAATTAGGGTACAAAAAAGCAGGGTACATTAGAAAATTAGGGTTTTTAGCCCATACATTTCATAGTTCCAAAAGTAGGGTCACCAAACCACAATTTTCACTATTCTGAAAGTAGTGTTTCCGAACAAAACTGTGTACTATTTCGATAGTGGGGTTGTCGAATTATAATTTGAACTATTTTGAATGTATGGTCGTTGAAACATACTTTTCACTGTTTTGAATGTAGGTTTTTTGAACCATACATTAAATTGTTTTCAAAGTAGGGTTTCCAAACCATACTTTTATAAAACATATGACAAAACAATTTAAAAAAATTCTAAATATTTTAAATTGCTCTTAAGAGAAGATTAATCCATTGGTCCAAAATACTTATTTGTAGAAAATCATATTATAATTCCAACGAATTAAGAATAGAATAAATATTATTTATACTGCCCCTAAAATTATCCAAAAACAAAAGAAACAACATTATGGAAGAACTATATCTATGAAACAACATTACAGAACATCAAATAATTTAATGACCATAAAAAAGACTTTATAGACTACTATGTAATCTAATTAAATCAATATAAAAAATTGGATTTCAATAAAATAACGTTTGTGTGAATCATATATAATTAGAACATGAATTAAATTAAATAATGTAAATTTTTAAAACTTGAGGATGTAGAGTTTCTTAATACCATATCAGCAACTTCATTGATTTTATTTGAGAACTAAAAATGAATTTTCAGACTTCTTTATAAATTAATGAAATTTATATAAATATCTTATCTATACATCTTGATAATAATCACACAAATAAAAACACATTGGATTGAGATATTTTCAAAATATAGAGAAAAATTATAATGTAATTTATAGGGAAAGATTATATAATAGTAAAAATAAAAATCATGTTCGTTCTTAAATGAGATCATGATAGAAAAAAATTAAACTTCAGCACAATTTAATAAAGTGGAGGTATAAATTTTATCTTTTATATGAAGTATTAATTATTAAATTACGATTGTTATAACTCCAGTAATAATTAAAATATAGAAAGTTTTAAAAATAAAAATACACATGTAATCAAACAAAATCATAATGGGTTTTGGATATTGAAAAAAATGTATAATCAACTATAATCAAACAAAAGAAAACATATACATGCATAAAAAATCTCCCACTTTTTGTTTGATTGAAAAACCAAAACATTTGAACCATTTGAAACAAATTTATTTCTCCCCACCCTTAGTAAATAAAAAAAAGAGAAAACAAACAAAAATACCCCCTAATATAATGCAGTTGAAATTCCATCATAACAAGATCAAATTTAAATTTTTTAAACTAGCCAAATTATAATTTCTTTGAAAAAATATCTACTAGCTGATTTTCATAATGCATAAATTCTAAAACAATATCACCCATATTCACATGATCTAGAATAAAATAAAATATAGGATCAATATTATTTTTTCTAGAATGATGTATGGGGTTAATAGAAAGAGTTCATTTTAAGTGGTTTTTTATAATGAATAGGTAGTTAATCACGATAAATAACAAAATCACTTAATGTTTTCTTAATCCATAAAAATAGATCAAAAGTAATAGTAGTTTATATATACTCAACTTATATAGAAGATAAAGTAATAAATAACTATTTCTTAGATGACCTGGAAACTATATTTTTTCCTAGAAAATGACACATACCTTATGTGCTTTTTATATCAATTCTACACTCTCTAAAATCATATTCAACATAAGATGTTAAATTGAAAAAATTATATTTTGGATAAAATAATCCTAAATTAACTAGTCCATTAATTATAATTAACCTCTTTACTTCATTAAAATGAAATTATTTAGGATCTTCTTGAAATGTAGAATATAAACAAATACTAAACATGATATTGGGTCAAGATGCATTTAAATATTGGAAGATACCTATCATTATTCTATAAAATTTAATTTCAAAAGATTTACCAAATACATAAATATTAATTTAGAATAATAAAAATAGGATTTTTCATAGATTTAGAGGAATCAAGACCAAATCATTTAACTTACTCTTTTGTATACATAGATTAAAGATGAAAAATTATGTCTTTTTTTTGTTAATTTTTAACTCTAAGAAATAATTTTTATTCTCCCATTAAACTAATATTAAACTCATAAGAAATAAATGTTGAAAATTTAATGTAATGTACTTCACCAAAGAAATAAAAATTATATCATCATCATAGATTTGACCAATTAAAATATTATCATAAGTTCATTTAATAGAAATTGTAGGATCAACAATGAAATTATTGAAAACATTATATAATAAAAACATTGAAATCCTTTCACACTAAGCATGAGGTGCTTATTTAAGACCATACAAATATTTAAATAATTTAAAAACATTGATAGTAATTTTTTCACTTTTGAAATAATGGGGTTGAGAAATATAAACTTCTTCAGTTATAAAACCCTTTATGAAATTACTTTTTCAATCCATTTTATACATTTTAAAACCATTAAACCAAGAAACATAAAAAAATATTATAATTTATTCTAACCTATAAACCATTGAAAACGATTCTTCAAATTCTATACCTAATTCTTGAGAGTATCCTTGAGCAACAAGTCTGGCATAGTTTTTGAAAATCTGTCCAGATTCATCCAACTTGTTTCTATAGATCGACTTAGTTCCAATCACCAGCTTATCCTCAAGAAATACTTCTAAAGTAAAAAATTTATTTCTAACAAACAGATTTTATTCTTCTTTCATTGAAAAAATATATTTTTAAACTTTTATATAATCATTTACATTAATAGGAACAAAATCATAAATAAACGTATAATATGATAAAAATTTAAAATTTAATGTCCTGTTTTCTCACAAGAATCAACATTGCCGATTATATTTTCAAAATGATGATATTTGTGAATCATCAATGATTTCAGATCAGGTTGAGAAGGAGTAGGCTCCCCTCAATTGGTTCATCTTAATACTAAGGTATTTCTTCACAAAAATTAAAATCCTTAAACTCATCATCAATAATATTAGAATTATAATTTAATTTAACATTACTTCAATCAAACATAGCACTGATAGATTCTTTAATAACCATAGTTATTTTATTATAAACTCTATAAGATTTACTACTAATAGAATTAAAAAAACCATCACTTTTATCATAAAATTTATCGAAATTACACATTAAATTTAAAATAAAATATTTACAACCGAGAACTCTAAAATAACAATATTCAGGATTTTTATTTGGAAATAATTCATAAAGAGTTTTCTTTAAAATAAGGTCTAATAATAATTCTATTTGAAATATAACAAGAAATAAAAATAGCCTCATCTCATAAATATATAGGCAAATTTTATTCACTTAATATAGTTCAAAAAATTTCAATAAGAGTTATATTCTTTCATTCTGATACACCATTTTTTGTGATGTTTTAGGAGATGAAAAGTAATGAAAATAACCATTCTTTTCAAAAAAATTAAAAAAATAAATTATTAGATACTCCTCCATTGTCACTATGAATATAAACAATCATACTACCTTTTTCATTTTTAACAAATTTACAAAAAGAAGTAAATCTAGATAATGCATCATTTTTATGAGGAAGAATGTATACCAATATAAGTCTACTATTATTATCAACAATAACTACAATATATTTCTTTCCATAAATAATGTAAATTTGAGTGGGGATAACTAAATTAATATTTTAAAATTGTAATTTTCTATTAGTTTTATCTTATTTATGAGTCTAAACCAAATTTTGTGTTGCTTCCCTTTCATGAAAGCATAAAAACATGAATATTTTCTTTCCTCAAAGAAGGTTTCTACAAAACATTCTCATGTATATGTTAAAATATTTTTTCATTCTATATATCATTCAAAACATTTACATGTTGGGTGGTTAGTTCATTAAAATAAATAATTTAAAAATTATCTTTTTGATTAGTATAAAAAATAAAGAATCATCATTAAAAAAGTAATCAATTATCATTTTGATAGTTAACTTCCATTAAACCATAAACTAATTGTGATATAATAATTAAACTATCTTTTAGGAAATCAAAACATAAAAATTTATAAATAAAGGTAGAATTTGAAATACCATCTTTAAAAAAAACCTTTTACATTGCCTTTGGAATTATATAAAAATGTAACAGTTCCTCCATCACATGTGTTTTGGGAGGTGAAATTTTATGGTTCTATATTCATATTCATAGAGAATCCACATTCCATGTACCACATCACATTCTTGAGACATCCATGCCATTTTTCTTATATAAATAAATTACTTCACCATTTGGTTATGCATGTTACTTTGCGTCTAATGGGATTAGTTATAAAATTTTTAGGTACCCAATTTTTTTTAACAAGATCTGTAAGGTACTCTATATAAGAATGATTTAGAAGAATTGTTTTCTTATATCCCATTTATTTTTTTAATCTAAGAGAATAATAATTTTCATAGTTACCTTTCATTCCACATTTAAAACAAGTAATAGATGAAGTATTAAAATTTTTACTTCTAAGAAAATGAGTTTTATACATTTAGTGTAATCTTATGTAATAAATAATACCACCATTATTTTTATCTATCTTAGTAGAAGACATCATCTAATGAAATTATTAAAAACCTTGAATAAAAGTAGATAAACATTGTTTAATACTTTCAAATTCCTTTTTCATAATTTCAGCAAAATCTTTAATATTTTTCAGATTTTGATAAACATTTGAATGAGATATAGAAGCAATGTTTCTTAATTTATAATTATTTTAGAATAGTATTTTATTTTAATAAACTAGTTCTCTTTTTTATTCTTTATTATTATTATATAAATCATTATCTTTGGAAAAAACTTTTCTTAATCTTTCAATTTATTCATGTAATTCCAAAAAATTAATATTATCAGAATCATAGTTAGAATCAAAACATCTAAAATAAAATCTAGAATTACTAAACATATCCAGTGATTGCATGAATCCTATGTTTGAAGATTCATTTCTATTTCTAGATCATTCACTGGAATCAGATTCTTCAGTACAAATCTAAATGGTTGTCAATTCATTTTCTACCCATATATCCTAATTTGACTTTATTATTTAGTTTAGTAAAATTATGTTTGATATTTCCTTTCTTTCTACATTCTTAAAATGATACATCTGAATAATATAAATTTGTTCCACATTTTTAGCTCCCTTATATTTATCATTTTGAGGGTTTCCTATAAACCGATTCTTGAATATTTTTTTTCTTTGTTTTGTAAATTGTAGTCACAATCTGGGTTATATTTTATTTTTCACTATCCCATAGATCAGAATTAGAAGAGTCAGTAAAAAAAACATAAAAAATTTTAAAATCTACATATTTTATTTTTTGTGGTCTCCTCATCAGTTATGATCTTTAGTTACATTTCATATTGTATCAACAATCAAATCAATTCATCATGTGCGTAATCAAAGAAAACATTTCTTTCATCAATGGAAACCTTCTTTACATTCCAATTCATTATTATTGATCATATGAATCTTTCAAAAAAAAACTGGGTTTCCTGGATTTTCTTCAAGTGAATTCATTCCACTCTATATGATTTTGAATCTCTAGAACATTTTGTTTATTGTTTACTCATTACCAATATTAATTTATTGATACTCATCCTAAATCCTTCCATGTTTGGTTCATATTAGTTTCTTAGAGACAATGTGAGTGACATGAAGAATGTTCAATATTTCATGAGTTGTCTTACAAAAGGACATTGGGCTAGAAAAACATATTTTAATGACAAAATATAAAATATTAACAACTATTTAATTTGAAACATATCTATTAGAATAATTTCTTGGAAGATAATTTATTCCAGCTTTTCGAAGCGTATACGATTTTTTTACATGATAGACTAGTGAACCATGCTCAACTATTTTAGGTATGCCGCCATTTAGGATCTCCAGTTGCAATAATTAATACTATCAATGGATGGTGTCTTTTAAGGATTCCAAGTATTATTAGGGTTTGATCCTGATATCATATTAGATTTTGTCCTTAGCCTACGAGGTCTATAAATATGTTAGTACAATTAAATATAAAATAAGACTCTATATTGGTATTGTACTATTCCAAAAGAAACAACATTTGGTAGAGATTAAAATGAATCAAAAAATATTATAATTGATCTAATCAATTATAAAAAGGATTAGGCTCTGATACCAATTGGAAGGTCCTAATAGGGATATTGAAGATGGCCAAGAAGGGGGTGAATAAACCAAATTAATTTTTTAGGTTAATGAATGAATGAATTAAATTAATTATCAATGTTAATTATTAATGTTAATTAATATTGGAAAAATTAAATAACTGAAGGATATATTTTATAGTTGTTTGGTCAAAAGGTGACATACTCTACTCTTATATATATATACTTGGTGAGATATATGTGGTCAGTAAAAATGATTTTTGAGGGGGGAATCATATCACATTTATAGAATTATTTTCTATATTAGGGTTTTCAATGACACTAACCTTTGTATGGGGATTAAAAACCCTTATAACCCTACATTAGACATTGGGAGTCACAACTCAAACAATCACGACATTAGATACATGGATTGACAACCATAATACCCTAACTTTAGAATCCATGATTCACAAACCAAGGAAAAAAGAATAACTAATAATTATTTTGTGTGTAAAATAATAAAAATTTAAAATAGAAATCATGGGTGAGAGATGGGAAATAGCTTTACAGACTCAGATAACATACAAGAGAAGACAAAACTTGAAATCACTGGTACTGGTACATGAGAATTTGCATATATGATAGGTCGAAAAGGATCACAACATGTCAAAGATGTTATCTCATGATGTTTTTTGGTATGTTATATATTATTTATTCTGTAAGATATATACAATAGATATTTAGCAGTTGCAGCAACTTTGCTTCTTTTGAA
The DNA here is from genome assembly GCA_963277665.1 of Viscum album. NCBI lineage: Eukaryota > Viridiplantae > Streptophyta > Magnoliopsida > Santalales > Viscaceae > Viscum > Viscum album. The sequence goes on along the minus strand of OY728161.1, from coordinate 424,143,028 downwards.
TATTCAAAATAAATTGAGGGAAGAGATTTCCTAAATATCACCCCAAAAATCACAATACATTTTCCCCTTTATTCCTATTAAATAAATCCTAAATAAAAAATTTAAAATAATTCTAATAACTCTTATAATAATATGTAAAGAATAATCATAGCATTGAATGATTTTAAAAATCTATTTGAAATCCATTCAAACCTCTTTAAACATAGTCAAAATAGTTCCTGATAACTAGTAGCATGATTAGAAAGTAATTTCAAATATTTTAATTTAAATAATATTGTGACCATCGAAAGTAGGGTACATGAATGTAGGGTACATTACAAAAGTAGGGTTACCGAACCAAACTTTTCAATATTCTGAAAGTAGGCTTTCCAAACAATATTTTGCACTATTTTGAAAGTAGGGTTTATGAACCATACATTTCACTATTTTGAAATTATTTTCTATAATCCATATAATCAAATTTTTAGAATGTATGGTTATTGAACAGTTCATTTTTAAAAAATTGGATAAGATACTTTAACAAATTTCAATGAATTTATAAAGGCTCTTAATGTAATATCCAACATTTGGTAAAATAAACTTATTTTTAGAAAATATTATTAGACACACAATGAAACAATAATAGAATAAATCATACTTCTACTACTCGTGAAATCATATAAAATAGATGAAAAAAATTCTATAAAATCTATAGATTTGAAACAAAATTTCATAACATCAGATAATTTAATGATCATATAAACGAGTTTTTAAAAGCTAAATTTGATCTGTTGAAAACAAGATTAAAATGTCAGTTTTATATAAAAATAAGTTCCATGAAAATTGATATATGTAGAACATTATTTAAATTAAATATAGTAAATTTTCAAAATTAAAGACTATAGAGTTTCTTAAAACTGTAGTATCAACTTAATTGATTTTTCTTGAGAACTAGAAAAGAATATTTATACTTCCTCATACAATAATAAAATTTATATAAATAACATGTCAACATAGAGTGAAATGAATCAAAAAAAATACTAACGTTGTGTATTGAGATTCTATTATAATATAGTGGAAAATTATAAATATTTTATACTAGAAAAAATATTTTAGACTAAAAATAAGAATTATTTTCAGAATCAAATGAAAACATTCTAGAAAAATAGTTAGACTTTATCTCAATTTAATAAAATGGATATATAAATTTTATCATTAATATGAATTAGGAATTAATAAATTATTATTTCTATAATCCAATTTATAATTAAAATATAAAAAGGAATTAAAAAAGAGACATGTAATCAAATAAAATCATAAAGTGTTTTGGATATGAAAAAAATGTCTAATCATATGTAGTAAAAAAAACCATGAACATGCACAAACAAAATCCACTGGATGTTCTGTTGGAATCCTCATTTGAAGTTCCACTAGAATATCTAATAGATGTTCAAGTGGAACCCTAACATGATGTTCAGATGAGGAAAGAATAGGACAAAATTTATCTATTGAATCCGCTATAAATTCATTATAATTTAGAAAAAAAATTAGTTTGGGGATTCCAAAAATTATAGTATAGATTTTAAAATAGGATATCTTTTCACCATAATAATCTATAATTGGAAAATAAGATACAGTCAGAGTTCTAACAGAACCTCCACTGTATGTTCTACTGGAAGCTCAATATGATATTCCACTTGATTCTCTAATAGATGTTCTAGAGGGGAAAACATACGCCAATTCACTTATGAATCCTGTAATAAATTCACTACAATATATAAAAAATATTTTAGGGATTCCACATATTACTGTATAGGTTTCAATTGAAGTTATATTTGCACTGTAATTATCTAGAACATGACTAGATGTTCCAGTGGGATTTCCAAAAGAACCCACACTGGAAGTTCCACTAGAAGATCCACTATAAGATAAAATATAATACCTAGTGAATGAACCAATGGAGGTTCCAGTGAAGAAATAAAAGAAACATATTCCTTATTAAATCCTATAAAAACTTGACAGTAGTATAGAAAACATGTTTTATTAGAATTACATAAATTATAGCATTGGTTTCAAAATATGGTACCTTTTTAATGTAATTATCTTGAACATGATTGGATGTTCATATGGGTTCTCCAATAGAACCCCCACTATAATTTCAATGGGAAGGTCCATTGGATGATCCACTGGATGTTCTAGTAGAATCTCAATTAAAATTTATAGTGGAATACCCACTAGAAATTCCAATGGGGAAATAATAGAAAACAAATCCCCTTCTTAATCTTGTAAACATTATGTGAAATATAGAAAACATGTTTTTTGTGGATTAAACTAATTAAATTATAGATTCATTCATAACATAAGGTAAAATAAAACTAGATGTTCCATTGGATCATGTAGTGGATGTTTCAGTGGAAGTCCCATAGGAATCTCTACTTGTTGTTCCATTCGAGTATCCATTAGATGTTCTAGTGTAATCTCCATTATAATTTCTTGAGGAAGTAGTGGGGAAAATAATAGAATAACGTACCTTTTTGAATCATATAAAAATTTCACTACAATATTGAATGAATGATTTTTTTTGGGATTTCACAAATTACATTATAGGTTTCAACATTCACTAGAATTAGATAAAACATGACTAGAAGTTTTAGTGGGAGTTACATTGGATGTAACAATTGAATATGCAGTGTAAACTCCAGTGGAAGGTCTAATGGACATTCCAATGGATGTTCTATTGGATGATTCAGTGGATCCTCTAGTGGAACCTGCAATGGTACCTCTAGCAGATGTTCTAGTGGATTCTCCATTGGAAATATCAGTAGAAGATGCATTATAATTTAGAGTTGTGAAAAATAAAACATTTCCCACCTCTATCATAAAACAATTACACTATAATTGAAAACATTATTTTTAGAGGATTTAAAAAATTACAATACATGATTCAGTCAAAACATAAGGTTTTAATCCAATAAAAAGACTGGAAGGCACACCAAATGTTCCAATGGAATATCCCTTGTAAGTTCCTATGGAATCTCCACAACATGTTCTAGAGTGAATTCCACTAAAAATAAATAAATAAAATAAAATTATAGTGGAACCTTCAGTTAAATAATACAATATAATCTTCTATGATATTTTCAATGGAGGTTTTTGTGGAACCTCGAGAGGAATTTGAAATGGAAGTTTCCTCAATAAAATAGTAAAATAGTTTTTTTGTCCACTGTTCTAATGGGATATAGTGTCTTTAAAATAGATTATTTTATAATTGAAAAAGTATAGATAAAAAAAATTTAAATAAAACATCAAATAAAAAATACGTTTCAAAGACTATATTATAATAATAAAATATTTAATTTAGTTGAATTGTAAATGTGATTTGTAAATGATAAAAAAAATGCACATTTCAATATAAATAGATAAGTTATGACATATTATTCTACCATTGGTGCCTTATTTCTCAAAAAAAATAGTATCAGTGAGTGAAAATAAGTGCCACCAAAGTCCCCAATGTTTTTCGAGAAGATAATTATGGTATTTTCATAGGAGGAGGCTTGGGGGAAATAGGACACTATGTTCAGTGAACATATTGGTATCACCAAACTTCCTGGAGTCAATGAATATTTCGGTGACGTTGTCGTCAAAGATCTCTATAGTGTTTGGTGTTGTCACCACCGAAGGAGTCGTCACTATTTCCACAATCGTTGGAGTCACAGAAACAAAAAATTTATCGATCTTTGGGATTTGAGATATGGGATTTGGAGTGAAACCCCATATATAAATTAAAATAGGGGGAATTACATACACTAGTAATCATACAGATGAAAATTAAACTAGACACATGTAATAATCCCCTTGATTTATTGGAATATTCGTTTAAAAGGGAAACTAGGAATGATAATTATTCCCTAACATTGAGGTGTGAGGAGGTTTGTGGAGGGGAATTCAGGATATATTATTTGGGATTTAATGATAAAAAATGTGATGATTCTTGATATAATAAAAATGGGGGATTCCTAGAAAACTTATAAAAAAATTGAAATCATTTGTAAATTATTTATTGATTTTTTGTTTTTGAAATGTGAAATTAATAAAATAAAAAATATCATAAAATACATAAAATTATTTTATAATATTTCAAATATAATTATGTATTTTATGATTTTGTATAACCATTCTTAGTGTTTTCTATAATTTAAAAAAAAATTAATGTAAATATAATTATTAATAAAATAATATTATTTAATTGATTTGTATTTTATTATTTTATAATTTCATATTAATAATTTATTGGATTTATGCTGAATATATTTTCATGTATTTTAAATTTTCATATAAAAATTAAATTACTATATAAAATGGTATATTTTTATAATGCATGAAAAATTGATAAATTGATTTTTTTGAAAGGATAATACTTATTAGATGGATGATGAAAAATCATCCAATACATGGTTAATCAAACAAATGGGGAAATAATATAGATAGAAATGTAACTCACCTGAGAGACCCCTGGTTACCAAAATCTGTGTAACCTTATTTTCACATCTTATGATAAATGTGAAAGAGGAAGATGAAAATCGGCGACATAAAGAGTAGATTCTTCCAACAAACATACTAAATTTTTTATGGTAATTCTATTGGGAGAATATGGACTTGAGAATATTAACTATGTTGGAATCTAGGATAATTAAACTCCATCCTCTATAAATAGATAACTATACATAGGAAATAATCACATGCACGTCATCCACCATTGGACACCACCTAACATAAATATATTTTTGGAATGAAGTGAATATTAATTTTAGGGTGTTCCTTATGATGACATTGATACCCAAAAAGAATCCACTAGTAACCAATGTGTCCACATTAACCATCAGACTATCATTCATGGGAGGATTCTAGGTGTTCAAACAATAATATCTAACAATACCATTGATCTAGGAATCATTGTGACCCCATGCGGTAAGTCTGGAGATGGGATGATCAAACCAGAAGGATAATGCTATGGACACATGATTAAAGAAAAAATCACCTTTATGGATACGAATCATTCATGCCAAGGTTCATAAGATATTTATAGAATCTATGAGAAAAATTAAATTAAATTTCTCCAGTATCACTAAAAATTAAGGCATCGACTCCTGAAGATAATCATCCATATCATTCCATAAATTCCAAACATCTATGGAACTTGGTAACCCAAAAATCACATAAAAAGTGGATTCTGACACTGAAATGAAGATATGTCATAATTTCTCATCAGAATCATGGTGAACCATGAGGATCTCTTTAGTAGGGAGGATACAAGAGAATTATTTGCACTTGAATTATCATTCATTAAGAGGGATTGAGAGATTATATTGGGAATTACAGGTTACCAACTAATTCATCTCGAACATTTTCAACCCCAGCAAGTAACTAAATTTCACTGAGTATTCATCTAAGGCACTACTACTCTAATAGATCTGATCATGTAACATCATGATACATGTTTTTAGGTACTCCATGAACATTATTTTGATTATTATTTAGTTACGGGTTGTCTCTGGTTGTTTTGGGTGAAATTTGGAAAATATTTGGAGGCATTCTAAATTCTGCATGGTCAGCGAATTGTTTTCCCAAATCATTTTCCCCTAGTTAAAACTATTCAACCATGTATAGTGAGGGTCTTTGTGCTTTGGGAAAGGTATGAAAAACCATACACCCACATATGAGAAATCAATCACCCTATAATAGGGGAACACAGTTAGGGTTCATAATTTTTCCAACTATGAGGCCCTCTCTAAAAAACAGTGCGTGTGGCATTAAATTTATCTAAAAATTTATTTTTTTAATTATTAAACCCTGTTTATGGTTCCTATAACCCCTAGTAAGACCTAACTCAATTTCCAAGGTTGATTAGGCTCCCTAAATGTGATTTTGGATCCTCCAACCCCCTCCTTTAATGAATAAAATCTCTAGTGGATGATCATATCCCTATCCTATAACTGGATATCCTATAAGTTGATAAATCCCAATCCTTGTGTATCTCCTCCTCCAAAATTATTATATAATTTTGTTCTTATGGATCTAAAATCTATTTTAGGGGATCTGGATTATTGTTTTGATATCTAGATCTTTGACACTGTCATTCTCTATTAGATGTTCCTATTGTGAGTGTCAATTGTTAATATATGGTTAAAGTTAGGTGGTTCTATAACTCCTTTCCCCAAAATTTAATCCTTCAATTTCTAGATAAAATTGAATTGAGTTTTTAATTGATTTAAAAACAAGTAATTTTAATTATTTGATTCCTAATTTGAAATGGATTTCTAAATTGATCAAGACCCCTAATTCAATGGAATTGAATTTGTGTGATGAAATTATGAAAAATTATGGATTGATTTTTGAAATAATTATGATGGAAATAATTTTATGTTGTTCTTGATTAAGGAATAAAATTTAAATATTTTATTAAAATAGCATGAAATGGTGAAAACCTATGCATTGGTTTTGAAAATAGAATGTTATGTTGGAAAATTAAATTGAGAAAATATATTTTAATTGATTTGAAATGATTAATTTAAAACTTTATTGATTTATTGATTTTTTATTATCTTGGATAGTAAGTGGTTACTAGGATATGAATTCTAGGACCTTACATCTATAGAAATTTATTGACAATGGCAATTAATATTAAAACATATTTGGCATGACTGCAAACAATGGGGTCCCCTATTTGGGTATAGGCTACCACTGATGGGTTCCCCTTTTTTGTGTGTATTTTTATGTACAAAAATTACTAGTTTCATGTTCATTATAAGATGTGTGAGGATCCAATTATGTAAAAAATGACTTTCCATGGGGCTTTTGTAAATGGTACTTTCTTTTTTATGAGTTGATTGAGTTGATTGTATATGAAATTAAATTGTTGAACTATTTTATTCATAAAAAATGATTTATATAAATTTATTTATATAAAATGTTAATTTAATTATGTTTAAAAGTGCTTTTTGAAATATTTTCCATCATTTTGAAATGAAATAGTGTTTTGTTGAAAATATAAAAAAGAAATTCCATGATCTGTTTTATTTAAATTGATATAATTAATGGTAAATATTTATGTTATTGATTATGGAACACATGGTCATACCCTAATAGGATTTATAGATCACACCCTACCTTTTCCTTTGGGAATATGAATATTTTATTATTCCAAGTATGAGAATAGGGAATGAGTTTCTTGGAGGAGGTGGATGTTATTGATCCTTTATATTTGAGTGATAGAGGTGACCGGTGGAGATTTTTTCCACCTATTTCATAGGATGTTTTAGTTTTTTCTTAATAGATCTTGATTACATTTATTATTTACTACTATTTTTTGTTTTTCCTATTTGGTTTCTGTTACGTTCTCTTTCTGGAGAATTTAGAATACAAACTTGTAACTTTTTTCTTCCATTGTTTTGAGGAGTATTCATTCCCACTTTTATCATGTATGATGTCAGGTGCTATTTTCCAACCTTTGGGGATTGGAAACAACCTTGGGGCTATAATAGTGTAGGATCTGGTATCAAGGTGTTGGGGTGTATGTGATGGTTCGTGATAAAGTGGTAATATGGCCAGTTTAAAAATCTTTCCTTGATGTTAGTATGTACTATAAGTTATATTTTCAGGACATAGGATTTAGTTGTAAGAATGTTCCTAGAAAACTGTCATCATAAAGAGCCGTAAGTCACCATATGTGGTTCGGGATGGAAATCTCAAGGAATAATTTGATCTAATTCTATTATTTTTATTGCTTTTTATTTGGGTGTGTTGAAATTAAAATCATCAAATCATATCAGATGGGATTATTATTCTTATTTATATTATTTGAGTTAATGATCCGAGTAATATTAAATTGTCTTCACTGTTATTTGATGATGTTGTGTAGCATCATGCCTCCAAGAAGATCTGATAATTTTCCTAAAGATAAATCTTCTGGTGAATTATAGAGATCAGATCATCCCCTGGAATGGAATATTTTTTTGATTATTTTGTGTGTTATCAATGCTCTTGGACATTAACCCACACCAATTCATGTTCAATATTCAACTACAAAACCTCCAAGGGATATATCTCAAAATCATTCTCAGGTGTTACTTCACCAAAATCCACCAGAATTCCTTGGCTAAAATGACCATCAAGAGGTCGATGATTGGTTAATAAATACATATCTTCTACTTGATTGATTTTAAATTCTTTATTCGATTAATGTAAAATATTCCACCTTCAAGATGGAGGGAACTATAAAGAGATGGTGAGATTTGATGGTAAAAGAAAAGAATTTTGAGGGTTTATAGTGGATGAAATTCAGGGTTCATTTCATAGATTAGTACTATATAGAGTCTATGGAGCTAGATAAGTCTATATAATTTTTTAAACCCAAACAAGGTGACTGGAAAATGATGGAGTACATGAATTACTTTTCTGAGATTATGTAGTTTACATATGATATTGTATCGAATGAGATGTTGAATACTCAATGGTTTGATATGGGTATTCAACCTATTATTCATTTTCAGGTTTTCCTAATGAAGCTTACTTATTATATTGATGTGATGGATATGGAATTAATTATTGAACATGACCTTCCTAGTTAGTTATGTTTTTTCGAGAGGTTATTTTTCTCCTAATGGTAGTACTATGAGTTCTTTTAAAGTAAAAAAGAATCTAGATGAGTCTCATAGTGGTTCTTGATAGTAGTTTCCTTCTAGACCACCTGAAGTGCATGAAAGAGGCCATTTTACTTGATTCTAGTGCCGAAAGGTTAGGTGTTTGAGAAGTTGTTGTAATGAGACTCCAATGATCTATAGTTCTTGTGGTCTCTCAGCACACCAAATGGAATTATTCAATTTATTTTATACTATGGATAGTGGAACAAGTTCATTAGAACCTAAAATTAATGCCATTAAATCAGATGATTTACAGACATAGGGGTTCTATCCACAGGCATACAGAACAAAGATTCTTTACATAATAAAAGATTCTCCAGAGGTAGAAGATGCTGGTCCAGGGATAATAAGAGGTATCATCACTATAACATCATATTTAGTGATGGAATAATTTGGTACTGGTGAATCTAATTTGTTTATATTGACTCATATTATAAACAAGACCAATCTTCCTTTGGATATTTTATCATATGCGATGGACATTATTAAACCCCACATAACAATGAGAGAGAAGAATCAATATTGTCTATCTTGTATCTTCTCTTTATCAGATATCAAGATTATCTAGGGATTTCTGGTTCTCTACATGAAACCTCTAAATGTAATTTTTAAAATGGATTGACTGATTGATAATAAGACCTAAATTGACTTCTCTCTTCGATAGGTCTTCTTTTCTGCAACATATGGGGTGTGGTGTATCATTCGAGGATAATTAAGCTAGAGAACAAGTAGAGACATACCTTATTATCTAGAGTTGGTGAATGCAATTTTAGTGTTTTCTGATATGGAGTGGTAATATTTGGGCAATGATCTAGCTCAAGTTATTATCTATTTTCATAATGAATTTTCTTATGATTTCTCCACATTTCCATTGGAAAGAGAGGTAGAGTTTTATGTTTATTTTGTTCCTGGTAATCAACCAATTTCAAAAACTTTTTATCATATGGATCGTACGAAAATAATTTTTTTGAAAACTCAGTTGGATGATTTATTAGAGAAAGGATTTATACAACTATATTTTATTCCGTGGGAGGAACATATTCTATTTTCTATGAAATTTGATGCAACAATTAATCTATGTGTTTACTATAAAAAACTCATCTAGGTTATGGTATAGAAAAAGTATCAATTTCTATGGATTGATTATCTATTTGACCATTTTAAAAGGGCTATGTGGTTCTCAAAGAATGGTCTTTAATATGTTTTTCAGCAGTTGATAATACCTAAATATGAAATTCAAAAAACAAACTTTAAGAGTTGGTATGAATATTTTGAGTGTCTTGTAATTCCATTTAGTACAACCAATGAACCTTAAATATTACTTGATTTTATTAATAATATCTTCCATGAATATATTGAAATGTTAATGGTGGTATTTGTAGATGACATCGTGGTTTACTCTATATCTGAGGAGGATTATGTGGGTCATCTAAGAACCCTTCTATATACCATGATATATCATAGACTCGATGAAAAAAATTCAAAGTTTAATTCATTGAAATAAGAATTGAATTTATTAGGACACATACAATATTTTGTGGGTATCATATATTTTCCAGACCTGTATGTAATACCTTTTCCAGTGAGAAAAGATATAATAGTGAATTTACATAATTCCCAAGGGGATATGAACCAAGGAACCAAAAATATTTTTATAACATGCAATGATGATTATGGTGACTAGGTATGATATGAGATATTTCTGATTTTGTTTCACATTGTTATACTTTCCCATTCATTAAGACCAAGCACCATAGAACATAAGGTTTTCTAAAACCCCTTCTAGTGATGACATGGATTTGACATGATATTTCTATGGAATTTCTATTGGGGTATTTGTGTACCCCTAAAAAGAATAATTCAGTATGATTTTTATTGATAGGATGAGAAAATAAGCTCACTTAACACATATTTGGAATACAAAAAATGTTGAGGAATTGGTAAATCTCTTTTTGATATTGGTTGTTTGTTTTCATGGAGTTCCATCTATTCTAGTGTCTGATAGTAATCCTCATTTTAGTGCTCATTTTTAGTAATTCCTTTAGGATGTTATTGAATCTCAGGTTCGTTTGACTATGGAATACCATCCATAGGCGGATGGAAAAGTAGAGAGGGATATACATATTATTATGGACATGCTTTGTGCTTACATAATTGATTTTGGTAGATATTGGAATGACTATTTGGGAATAGTTTAGTTTTCTTATAACAGTAGTTGTTAGTCCATGATAAGAATGTATCATTTGATTCCTTTTATGTTAGGAGTTGTAAATATCTACTCTGTTGTTTGGATATTGTTGATAGTTCCATGGATGGACCAATATTGGTCCAAGAGATGCTAGAAAAGATTCAGTTTATTCCTCCTAGAATATTGACAATAGAAAGATGGTATAAATGTTATATTGATCATCATCATAGACCATTGGATATTTCAGTTTGTGACTAGGTTCTATTGAGTTTTTCACCTCATTTAGTTCATCGATGACATTGGAGTAAAGGAACACTTGCTCCATATTTTGTGGGTCCTTTTTAGGTTGCTGAGAAGGTGGGAAAATGAGATTACCTTTTATAAATTCTACCTTATTTGATGTCATTACATAACATGTTCAGTTCATCACACCTTTATAATTATCTTTCTGACCCATCTCATGTCTTGAAATGGGAGGATCTTGATGTTGATCCTGATTTATCCATGACTAAGTATTTAGTCAGGATAGTTGATTCTATGACAAAGGTTCTTCATTATATGTTGATACCAATGTTTTGTGTGCTATGAAAACATGGTTCTGATTCTCACTTGACAAGGGAGATTGAGGAACTAATGAGAGAGGAGTATCCCTATCTTTTTTATATGGAAATTTATTGAAATAATTTCTAGGGACATAATGTTTTTAGGGTGGGGAGGTTGTAACTTCCCATTACTTGTTTTCAGGTACTCCTCAACCATTCTTTTCCTCATTATTTGGTTGGGGTTTATGTCGAGTTGTTCCAGGTGATATTTGGAATACATTAGAGGATTTTTTTGGATGAGCATTGTTGTAGCATTGTTTTCCAAAACCTTGAACCCCACCATTTAAAACTGTGAAACCCTAGACATCGAGAATTTGCATGGCTAGTTCATTATTTGAAAAACCATACCACCACACAGGAGAAACTATTAACCCCAAAATAGGGTACACAATTAGGGTGCAAAGTTTTTCTAACCATTTGGACCTCTCAAGTAAATCATGTTCAAGGGTTTTATTTAATCCAAAAAATTAATTCATAAATTCTCGATCCCCCATTTATGTTTCCTATCACCCCTAATCTGGAATGGATGGATTTATAGAGGTGAGAAGGATCCCTAGATGTGATTTTGGCTCCTCTAACCCCTTCCTTTGATAAATCAAAGTGCAGGTGGAAGATCTTCTCTCTCTATCGTATGTGTATATAATCTTGTTTAATCTCTCCTAATCCATCTTTCTCTCCTCCTTAGAAAGTATTAGATCATGATGTTTTTGATCGATCTAAACTCTCTTCGATGGGATCTTGATTCTAGGTTTGATTTCTAGATCTCTGAAGCCTTCATTCTATATTGGTGGATCATGTCATGCAAGTTAATTCTTAATAATTTATTAAATTTTAGTGGTTCCATAATTATTCTCCATAGAATTGAATAATTGAATTTATAGATTAAATTGAATTTGGTTTCTAATTAATTTGAAAACATGGAATTGTGATGAAATAATTCTTGATTTGAAAGGGATACGAAAATTTATAGAACCCCAATTTTAATGGAATTAATATTTCAGGTTGGATTAATGGAATATGAAATCATGATCTTGGAAATAATTTAAATTGAAATTATTTGATGTTGTTTTTGAGAAAAAGGCTTAAATTTAATATTGATTTGAAATGTAATGAAATTATTGAAATCTATGATTTTATTTTTAAAATCGAAATGTGTGTTTGAAATAGAAATTGTGAGATTATATTTTAAATGATTTTAAAAGATTAATTTCCAATTTTAGTGTTTGATTGATTGTTTAAGCACATGTTTGCCTTGGTAGGTGGTGTTAACTAGGAAAAGCATGATAGGAAATTTCCTCCCTAGAAATGGATAGATAATGAAAACTATTACTAAATTAACACTGTATTGATTTCCCATAATTGGTTCCCCTATCTTCATGTAGACTTACCTTAAATTCTTCCCTTTATTGATTTTTTGTGTGTGTTCACACATGAAAGGATCTGTGATCATTATAATATTTTGGAGGATACAATTACTTGATAAACTAACTTACCATAGGGCTTCTGTACATGGTTCTTTCTATCTAATGATTTTTTTGACATGATTATACATGACATTTAATTTTTGAACTATTTTATGCATTCCAACATATTTATATACATTTATTATATGAAATTTTCATTTTATCATGTTTGATAGTTGTTTTGAAATATCATCCATCATTTTAAAATGAAGGAATGTTTTTTTGAAAATATAAAAATGAAATGTCAGGACCTATTTTATGTAAATTGATAGAAATAACAGTAAATTTTTACTATATTGATTATGGGACACATGGTGAGACCCTACTGGTCTTTATATCTCACACAATATATTTTCATTCGAGTGATTATATAGTTTAGTAAGCTAGGTCCTAACAAAGGGAACATGCCTCTTGGAGGAGGTGGATGTTCAATATTCTATGGATTGGAGTTATAGATGTGACTGGTGGATATGTTATCCACCTATTTAATGATATTTTTGAGGTTTTTGTTCATATATGTTCACCACTATGATGATGTACTACATTTGGTTTTTGTACATACTCTTTTAAGATTGTTGAGCACACTGACATGTAAATTTTATATTTCGTGATTTTGTGAAATTTTTTCCCTATATTACAATGTAAGATGGAAGGTGAGACTCTCTAACCCATGGGGATCAGGAATTCCCTTCGGGCTATGTCAGTACCATCTTGGGTATCAGGGTAGCAGAGTATCTAGGTAGGTTTTTGAATGGTCATATCCCAAATCCTTTATACCTAGAATACTAAAAATAATATTTCTATCTCTTTCACTAATCCATTCATTAAAATTTTCTATAAACTATACACTACCATCCATGTTAAATGCAGATTTCACATTCTCATTTCCCATACCCTCAAAAATTAGTGAAGTTACGAAAGAGACACAATTAACCATCTACAAAGCATATTTCCATATATCTAAACTAGCAACATCAACTATCCTCCAATAGAGTCCTTTTTTGATAAGATCATAACATCTCAAATAACTTATCAAAAAAAAGATAGGTCATTGGCTAAGATTCGAACCACATATGGTTGAGTTTAGAAAATATATTTCATAAGTGACCCCAAATAAAGAGAATGAAGCTGATCTATTAGCTTCCATCATAGCATATAAAGAGAATCAATAAAATTTTATATATATTGATACCCCATACCCAAACTAGACATATGGAGGAAATGCTTGGCCCACACCATCTATATGGTTATCTTCTTTACTTTATTACATCCCCAATAGAAATTTTTCCAATCTAGTATTTAATTTGTGAATAAAAAAACTAGTAAATTTCAAAAGGTACATATAATAGGTGGGGATAGGCTAGGCCATGGCCTTGATGTGGTTTTCCTTTCCCTATTTTGAATCCTTTTGAGAGGACCACACGTGAAATTTTATTCGCAACCCAATCTGAGATACCAAAAAATAACACTTTTTTGAACAACCATATATAGTGGAAAACATGATATATTTTTGGTTCTTTTCAACCACCTCAATTTCGGAAGAAATTTAGAGTTCATCCTTCCTTCCTGTATGAACACCAGAACTAAAGGAGATCTCAGATATGGAAATGTTAAGTGACGACCTAGATTTAATCTCATACCTATGGATAATTTGGTATATAGTAATGAATTCCACCAAATTATCTCTCAAAAAAAAAAGTAAATTGTCATATTCAAAAAAATAGGTGGGATATAGGTGTGCTCTACCCACAACCCATTACCCCATGCACAAGATTGACCCTAGTTTACATAGAAATTAACTTGGAAATAACATCAGCCACCAAAATAAATAGGAAAGGGAAGATAGGGTCACCCCACTAAAGACCCCTTGTAAGAAAAAAGATTTAAGGTATAACACCATTGATTCTAATCCTGAAGGGACCGTGGAGATTCATTTCATGATGAATTCAAGAAATTTTTAACAAAGTCCCATTTTACTCATAAAAAACTGGAAAAAATTCCATTCAAGTTTATCATACGTCTTATTCATATCCCGCTTGACAGCCATGATACCTCATTTAGAAAAAGATCCACCTTTCATGGAGTGAAAAAATTCTTGGGGAATAATGAAATTACCTGAGATGAGTCACCTAGGGAGGAAATCAAATTAGTTTTCATAAATTTTGTATGATAGCCATTTCCATAGTTGGTTTACCTAAATTTTTGAAAATATTTAGTAGGTAAAATTTCATAAACTGATAGGCCTAAAGATTGAGGTGAAAGAGGGTTTTTTAATCTTCATAATGAGTGTTATAATAGTCTCATTAATTGAAAAATGATTCTATTTTCCCATCCAATGTAATTTCATTAGAATTGAAATGTCTGTACCTATAACATGAAAATATTTTTTAAAGAAAAAATCACAAAAACCATCTTGTCTAAGAACATTGGTTGAGAATGTTTGTTTTAGTTCCACAATAATATCACCATTGGTAAAATCACATGTAGCCTGGTGATTCATCATTTCCAAAAATAGTGGTTCTATACAAGTATCAATATCAAAAGAAATGAAGGACCACCATCCCCAAATTTTAAAAATAACCTGATAATAACACTTTATAAGAAACTGGATTCCTCTCTAATCCAATATAGGTACCTTCAAAATTAGTGATAAAATAGATAGATTCCATGTGAATTTTTTTGAAGTCCGTATGATTGAAATATATTATATTGGAGTTTCCCACATTGATTCGGAATTATTGGGTACACATAGTCAAAAAAAAATCGTTAATTATGCATGCCACATCTATGTCTTCTTCTAGTATTGCGATAATGGAGAGAACATAATCATAAATGTGGAAAGAATATAACTCACTTATATTTCATTAAAAACATCACACATAATATTCGGTAGATGAAATTTGAGATCACCCCAGTTCATCTTGGAAACTGCAATATGGATATTTCTTTTGATTTTTCAGGATTCCCTACCTTCTGATAAGATCATATCACATCTTTTCACTCCTTATCCTTTGCCAAGAAGCTCCCGAATCTGAACATTTTTCATGTCATGGTTTCTTGGAATTAAGAGAGGATTCAATGATGATCATAAAATGGTCTTATAGACAACAATTGTTTCATTTTAAGACTTTTATGTATTTCAATACATATTTAGAGAGCTAGTAGTCAAGACAGTGTGAGATTCCGAGGCCCGGTGTGTCATGAAATTTATTTTATAAAAATACTAAATAAATTTTATATTTCACATGAAAAAATTATTAAATAAAATGGTATAAATCTTAAAAATAATTTCAAATAAAAATATAGAGACCAAAGTTGTGTCCAGAATTCATTGTATTCATTAGGTGTGAACGAAAATTGGTCAGTGCGTGATGTTCAAATATCTCACCTGATGGCGTTACTTTTTTTGGATAAATTAATTTATTAATTTTTATATCCAAAAATAAATTATATAGGAATACTAACATGGAGAATATATGAAGGTTAGGTTCATAATCCTGGGGAGGATTATATATCTTCTTCCCCTCCTTTCATTGTACAATCACCTTGGATGATGACAAAACACTAGATCAGAGCATATCGGGTTGACAAAACGCTATGAATTTCTTTTATTGTTGTTGATTAAATTATTCTATGATGAATAATAAAATATATAGGTAGGAATCATCAAAATTTTATGTCCTTTTTTATTAAATTAATTTATTAGATCAATCACTTCCATTGATCTACACCAACTATAGCCTGAGCGTGTGCCCATGTACCGATTAAATTAATTATTCATTGTTTTCTAATACTGGATATCCACATTATTTATAGTTTTACAAGAATAATTTTAAGAGATTTTTTAAAATTTTTTTATTCCATTATTCCCTTTTTCTTCACGTTCATCATTAGTAGGACCCCGAGGTCCCGATTCAACATTGTCGGGAAATATCGATCCTGATTGGACACGCAGGATCATGAAAGATTAATGAATGATGAATGGATTGATGGAAAAATATTATTTTGAGAAATTTTATACAGTTTTTATGATTGTTTCAATGATAAGAGGCTAGAAGATTCAGATAGGAAGGTTCATGGGTGCACATAACATGAAATGTATCTCGAAGGATCGATGGAATCTCATTTCTAGCGAATGATAGCCGAGAACTACATTCCATGACCAGATCAACTATTTTCAGGTGCAATCAATGTCAAAATTGAAGGGTCATGACCAGATTCAATGCATTTTATAAAATATAGAAAACTTTAGGAATCCCAAGTACAATCCATATATCGTGATGAACACACGAAGTGTAGACCCTTTGTTGTGAAAGTTAAGGGATTATGATTTTATAAGCATAGAATGGCGTGTATCCCTCATACACACTTTGTACCACCTTGCCTATATGGATGGTTCATGTGGTGGAGCACACAATAAGGTACACATCATGTGACCAAGTACACTAGCATGACCAAAACACAAGGTGATCACCTCGTGTGAAGAGGCATGTTGTGTAGTAATGTACACTGACATGGGGAAAAGTACACAGAAAAATATTGGATACATGAACATGGATAGAGCACAATGGAATGTACCTAAATGGAATGGGAATTCCATGTTTATACCCCAAATTTTATATAATCCTATATGGTTGGAGATACTTATTCTTCCAGGGAAACAAATAGTTGATTGAATGGGACCACACGTTATGTGGATCCCCTAAAATGTTATGTACCCCTTATATCCTTTTTAGGAAACATTAAAATATTTTATCTACTATAGTTGAGATTGGATTTTCTCAAATGGGTTCCATATAATGAGTTTTTTTCCTTGAAAAATTTGATGGTTCCCTCAGTTTTGGATTTTGAGACCTGATGTGCTATTTTTTGGGCATTACTATTGGTTAGGTGACACATAATGATGGTCGTGATCAAACAGGATCACTAGAGGAATCTATAGTTGGGCCCTCCAGCTGGGCATGGCATTGGTCCTCAACGACTTCTAGAGTGAAACCCTCTAGATTTTCTAGGAATTATTCCTCTACATACACTTATAGTAGAACCCACAAATTAGCATAGGGAATGGGTCATCTACTAACTTAAGAGTGGAACTCTCCACCTGGGTGGGGCATGGGGCATCGATGACTAGAGTGGAACCCTCCATATGGGTTATGAATGGGTCCTGTAGTAGTATAATGGAACCCTTTTACTATGTAGGGACTGGGTCCTTCATTGAATATTAGTGTGGAACCCTCGTAAAGGAATATGGATTTTTTCCTCTTAAGACCTCTTGAGTGGAACCCTCCAGCTAGGATGAGCATGGGTCCTTGGTAACTTCTATAGTGGAACCCTCCAAATGGGATGGGCATGGGTCCTCTATTGACATATAGAGTGTAAGCCTCTAGTTGGTCCTGTCCTGGGTCATCTACCATATATTGTAACCCTTTTATTGTAATAGGTCATGGGTTCTCTACCTAGATATTGTATCCCCTCGATTATGTGACATAGTGATGAGGCGTGGAAGGACTTCGATGGTTACTTCAGAGTAGGCATATGAGATGACGATCACTGTTGATGGGATTTTGGAATAGTTGGTGACTCATAATCACGGTCCAATCTATGTGATGGAGATCCAATTCTCTATTTTTTGGGTTTCTTTTGATTGGGAATATATATACACACATATGTATCCATAACTTCGATTTTTTTAATCACATTCCATGGGTTGTAATGATGTGAAAGGTATGACACTTTTTTTATGAGTTTATCTACTTGTGGCTGGACAAGTCTACACTCCTAATATATGTGTAAAATACTTATATTTTAGTTCTTTTACAAACCATTTCAATCCCATTGATTTTGGATGAGGTTACTTCTCTATTTGTTTTAGTTTACCTATTCTCTTTCACTGTTTCTTGTATCATGTGTACAATCTTCCATCATTCTATTCCTGTTATATCTCTTACGGACCCCCTCCATCATTATTTTAATCTTACTATGTCTGTATATACTCACCCTAAATTTTATTTTTCTACATGTTTCATGTGTTAGGAAGATGATGGTTAGGTCGGCGGTGACTTCAGAAGAGCTTAGGGATACTTAGAACATTTTTCGTCGCATGGTGGTCACATCTCGGAGATTATGAGCTTGGATATATTAGTGATTTTCATTTCTAAAATTTTCATTTTGGGATATATTTCTTGTTAATTTTTTATTTTTCCTCTTTACATTTCAGTTTACACAACTTTACTCTTTTAGTGGCTAGAGGTTTTACATACATGGTTAATTCCCTAATGCTTTTCATCTTTTACTTTTCTTACTATTTTAATTTTTCATTGATATGATAGTGTGTGTATATAGATACACAGAAAATGGCCTCCCATTTTGTATACATATTTCAATGCTTTTAGCCACCCCTGTCCTATAGAAGTGGGTTGGGTTAGTTGTGGCTGGGGCCCCAGCTTGCGTCAGGATGTAAAATATTGGTTTCAGAGAAGTTCTTTGTAATGTTATTTGCAGTAGTCCCCTTATGTGTATTTTGATGAGATTTAGGGTAATAGATTCAATGTGTATTGAGTGCGGATCTCTGGCCAAGGAATTATGTGATTATATGGCTAGTAAATGTAACTATTAACCAGGACCTCATGTACATACTTCTCGATTTAGAATACTGATACATTGGTTTCATGGATTAATTCTACTTGCATCATATAGTATTTAGTCTTTGAAATCACTTCTTGAGTAGTATACCCATTGTTTTTTATATATTTTTTACTCATCTATCCATGGTATGTCATAATAAAGGTCAGGGTTCCTCCACGATGAAATCCAACCAAAATACCATTTCCAGATTAGGATGATGATCCGATGAGCGATGAGTGATCAGCTTTAGGTCCATCTCGCAAGATTCTTCCTCCATGTAAAAAGGTAGAAGAACCTCCACCAGTCAAGAAGAGAATTTTACTATCAGAGTAGGATAAGGATGTGTATTGGATAATCATTCCTTGTGAGTTCCAACTATAGAGTCAACTGAGGTTCCATGGTGAGCTAGATTCTCTGGTAGCAGATGATTGGCTAGAGTCGGTGGATCATGTCTTTAGGCTCATTTGAATAATGATAGATCCGATGGATTCACTCACAACAACACTTTTCCACAGAGTTTTTGTGAGATGGGGGAGCCTTGTTACATAGATGAATAATATGTTGACACTCTAATGTAATGACTTCCAACAGATGTCTTGTGAGGAGTACTACCCCTCCTATGTGTGCGCGGTTTGGATTCCATAGCTTATAGGTCTACAACAAGGTTGGATAACAGTGGCCAAGTAAACAAAGAGGTTCATATACCATAAAAAGTACCTAGTTGACATGGTCCATGATGGTTACATCTATGAATAGATGTTTGATAAGGGAATCCATAGAGAGATTCATGCTAGGGTGGTTACCTTGTGCATCCCCACCTATGCTAGGGTGATTGAGTGGGCACTAGAGATAAAGATATTTCTATTAGATGGATGCCAGATAGCTGGAGCTGACAGTGGACATCATAGAGAAAAGTCATTTGTAGTAGCTAGCATGTGCTAGTTAGTGGGATATTTAAGTATGTGATCCTTTTGTGATCAGACTCAGGTTCATGGTCATAAGGTATAAGGAAAATGTAGATCACTAGGGAAACCTAACGAGGGTCATTGCAAGGCTTTTGATGGGTGTTGTCATATAGAACCTAAATAACCCATCAAACATTTTGGGGAGCGTAAAAAAGTATTTGATAGTCCACCATGGCAGTGGAAGTACCATGACCAGGGACCTCCCAGGCGAGGTCAGGGTGGAACCCAGGGAGGCAGAGCTGGAACAGAAGTAGGAGGAGTAGTGGGAGGTTCATTAATCTATGATATTATTCCACCACCACCCCTAGGCGGTCAATGTTAAACTCAGGGAGTTGAAGATCGAGGTCATGGCTAGCTGAAAACCATGGAAGCTTATGACCCCGCAAAATATGAGATGATTAACATGACTATATGTGTTTATCAAACAATTGTTTTATTGTTATTAAATACTATTTCTGTTAATTGTATCATATATATAGAACTATTATAATATAAGGATCTCTTAGTTAAAGTTCTAGACCAAAAATTTCATCTTGAGGATCCTATAGGGAATGCTTTTTCTGTGTATTTTATCTGCCAAAAGTTCAAGCTATCACCTGGTGGAAAGAGGTTCATGTGGGATATTTTGGTCATAATGATAGAACCCTATGGTGTATTTTTTTGAATGGATTGGGTTTCCATGGTCCGATCCTAGATTGTCTATCACTGTCGACTTGTTAGATGCCTTTGCAATGATGGGACAAAATTATCCTTTTATAATGAGATTGATGTCATGCAGGATGACTATGTTTTGTGAGTAGGATGTTGCATCCCATCACCAATCAGTTGGAGAGTATAGTTGTTGGTGCTACAGGATCTTTTGAAATTTGGATTCCATTAGTTGTGGAGGATTGTATGGACGTATTCCCAAAGAGGTTTAGAGAATACATCTGAGGCAAGAGATAGATTTTTTTCATGTAATTTTGTCCTCAGACTACATTGATATCTTTTGAGGCATATCTAATGGGTACTACTAAGCTATGGGATATTTAATTACAATTGTAAGAACATCAAGATAAGTGTTTCATCGAGCATAATGTGCCCACTGTGCATCTCCAGTTTTGTTTTTGAAAAAGTAAGACAAGATCTTGTAAATTTCTATTGGTTATCGTCACATGAACCGAGCCATGATAAAGAAAAAGTACCCCTTTTCATAAAATGATGTACTATTTGAATAGATAAATGTTTTAATATGGTTCTTGATGATTGATCATTTGTTTTTCTACGAACAGTTGAGGGTTTGTGAGGATGATATCCTAAGTCTGGAATTCAGATGTCACTACAGATACTATATGTTCCTAGTGATTCCATTTGGTGCGACTATTTCCCCCCATCATGGTTTTGGATTTGATGAACCATATCTTTCAGCCATACATAGTCCAATTTTTTTCTATTCATATAAAACATACTCATCAACATTGAATCAAAGGAAGAATAAGATCCCTTCAGAATGGTTCTTGATTTACATCGAGAGAAACTACTTTATAGGAAACTATCAAAGTGATATTTCTAGATTAATGATGTTCAAATTAGAAGTAATATCATTTTTTATCATGTCTTATCCATAGACCTAGAGAATATTGATGTAGTTATTTTTGGGAGACACCCAAGAGCATATCAGAGGTCCAAGGAATTATTTTCATGGTAGGATACAACCATTGGTTTGTGGAATACTTCACCAAAATTGCATCCCATTTGACCTACCTGATGTGGAATGGGTTATAATTTAACTTCTAGGAGTAGTGATAGAGGCACTTCAAGGAGATGAGGATGAGGTTGGTAAATTATCCGAAATTGAGACTACCAGAGGAGGTCACAGAGTATGTAGTGTATTGAGATGAAATAAGAGTTGGGATCATATATGTGTTGATGATAAAATAGGTAGTTATTTCATACAGATCCTTGATGTTGAGAATAATTGGGAAAAAATATTCTTCACCGGGAAGAAGTAGAGTCAATACCTCTTGGGGGAATGTTTTGGGGCTTATCTAGACCAAAATAATATCAGATACCTATTCAATAATATAGACTTGAACTTGAGACATAAATGTTGGTTGGAATTCCTACAGGACTATGAATTAGATATAATATATCCTCTAGAGAAGCACACTATAGTAGAATAAGCCTTTAATTGGAAGTCTCAAGATTTTCTGGTGCATTAGGGTTCATATTTGTAAGATTCCTTATAGTTGGCCCTAGAGGAGAAGGAGGGTACAACTATTCTTTAGATGATTGTGTTGACTACCCTTCTTCAAGATCGTGTGAGAGAGTCAAAGCTAAGAGACATCGACTGTGAGGACCTGTGTGACAAGATATCAATGGGGGTTTTAACAGATGAATATTATAAAGGATGGAATCAATCCATATTTATCTAGGGAAAGATGGGGGTTCTAGTCATGATGTGGGAGTTCCACACTTTTCTCCTTCTATATATATCCTGTTGTGTAGAATATGTATAGAGACCATCTGTTAAAATCTTGGTGGTCTGGCATGGTATAGATCATAGTTGATTTTGTCTCTAAATTTTTAACCTATTAGTAGTTGAAGGTTGAGCACTGAGTTCCAGCAGGTGTGTTGTAACCCCTTGAAATCTCAGTGTGGAAGTGGGATGACATATCCCTACAATTGATGATAGGAATTCAATTAATAGTTAATAGACATGACACCATCTGGGTTATATTTGACTAACTCATGAAGTCTTCACAATTCCCTACTAGCAAGGGGTAGAGTTTTCTGAAGAATTTGAGATAGTTTTACATATGGGAGATCATTTTCCCTTGTGGGTTTCCCTCAATGATTTTCTATTTTCGTGATGTGATATTTGCATCACGATTGTGTAGAGGCATGTTAGATGAAATTTGGGGCCCAAATGAGGATGATTACAACCTTTCACCCCCAGAACGAATGGAAAACTAAGCACACTATCTAATTGTTAGAGGATATGCTAAAGGATTTCATTTTGAACATTGGACGAATTTGGGAGGATCACATTCATTTTTTAGGGTTTTCATAACAAAATAGTTACCACTCTACTATTGGCATGACACCTTTTGAGGATTTATTTGGTTGACCCTACAAGCCACCATTATGCTGGATAGATACTAGTGAGGCATCTTTTACAGGCTCATAGATGTAGCAGTTGATGACCAAGATGGTACAATTCATCTGTGAGTTTATGAGGATGGCCCATAATAGGCAAAAATAATTGAAATATTGTAATTATATGATGTTGGATTTCAGTAGGGAGACCAAATTTTCCTCAATGTCTCACCATGATATAGATTTCATAGATTCAAATGGGGAGGCATGTTATCCCTGACGTTCATCAGACCATTTTATATCCTGTAGAGGGTTGGGAAGGATACATACCAACTCACCCTACACCCATAACCAGAGTGGATGAACGACATATTCATTTTGTTGTAGTTGAGGAGATATGTTCATGATCTGTTGAAAATCATCTACTTGGGAGAGTTGGAAATAGTTGATGGATCCAAATTTTTAAAAAATCGGTGGTGATCAAGGATCGACATGAAATGGACCTTTCTGGGTGGGCCATCCCCTTGAATCATGTGTTTTGGCATCACAGGAATTCGCATGAGGGACCGTAGGAGTGAGAGATCTAAGTACATTCTTAGTATCCTGAGTTGTTAGTTTAGTTTTGATTCTCAAGGATGAAAATATTGAATGGGGTAATGATGTAGAGACCCATTTTTTCATTATAATACATTGAAAGTATTGTATATTCATTTCCAAAGATATATGTGGAGATTTCAAGTGATTCAGAGGATGATGTTCCCATAAATAATTTTATAAAAATACTAAATATTTTTTTATTTTAGGCACGTATTTTCTTAAATAAAATGGAATAAATATTAAATAGAAGCTCAGATAAAAAATATGAGACCCTGGTTGAGTCCAAAACTCATTTTTCACCCTAACATAGGCATAGAATAGGGAGATGTGGAGTATTCGGATATCTCTTCCATTGGTGGCACGTTTAGTTGATAAATAAATAAATAAAATAAATTAATTAATTTTTTTATATTAAATGAAATTATATAAGAATACTTCCATGGTGAATCCTCCAAGGTTAGATTCATAGAACCTATAATGATTCTAGAGCATTTACCCTCTTTCAATTAGAGACCACATCACACAATGAAAAAACAATGAATCAGAGTAGATCGGGGCATGATGAAAGTAATGACTTAGATAATATTTGAGTTAATTACTTGACAAAGAAATAACCAATCTCTATGTGGGACTCTTCAATTTGTGTTTTATACCCTTTATGATTAATTTGATTGAGGAAACACATCCCTTGTATTGATCAATTCCAGTTGTGTGCTGATCATGTAAACAAGTGCCAAATAAATTGATTAATATTTATTTTTTATCCCTGGATATCCCCATTTTTTATCATTGGCCATTATCCCTTGGAGGGGATCCCTTAAAAAAATTGGAACCTTTCTTTTAATTTTCTTTCCATTCGTCATCGGTAGGACCCCATGTTCCCGGTTTGATATTGTGGTGATGTAATGAGCCTTATCAAACCCACTTAATCATAATTGATTCTAAAACTAGGAACAAATCAATTGAACAAGGTCAGATCAAGGATGTATATAGGTTATGAAATATTATTTTAGTGGTCGAAGGCTTGATCATAAATGGAGTTAGGTTCTATGGTACACGAAACATGCAGCATATCTCAGAGGATCGACCGAATCCAATTTCTAGTGAACAACAATTAAAGATTATGATCCATATCAAAATCTACTATTTTCATGTCGAACCGAATATGGAATCGGTGGTGCATGGCTAGATTCAGTTCATGTAAAGAGATATAGAAAACTATGAAAACTTGAATACAATCCATATTCCATGATGAACACACAACATGTGGCTCCTTGTCCGAGGAGGCTTGGATTTTGAGATTTTACAGTGATAGAATGATGTTTATCCCTCCTACATGCCATGTTCCAAGTTCCTTGTGAGGATAAACCATGTGGCAGAGCACACATACAGGTATATGACATGCGCTTGAGAACACAAACATGACCAGAACACACATAAGACCCCACATGTAAAGTGGCATGTAATTCACTAAAGTACATGAAAATGGGGAAATGTACATGGACACAACATGGATACATAGACATGGATGGAGCACATTGGAGATACCATGATTGCAATGGGTACACCATGTATATCCCCCACACATCATATACTTTTACATGGTTGGATATCCATGTAACTCTTGGGAAAAGACTAGGTGAAGGAGTGGGACCACAACCCGTGTGGGTCCCCTCACATGCTGTGTACCCCTTTGCTCGTTTTGATGAAACTTCATGTTTCTGTATCTCCTTAATTTGAATGACGATTTTGTCTCATTTTTCATCTATCCTATGTGTTTTCCACATAGAATATGATAATGACCTATGTTGTAGATTTTGAGATATGATGTAGATTTTTTTGGGCAATATGATTGGTTTGGCGATGGTCGATGATGGTAGTGATCACACAGGGTCACCAAAGACATCCTGATTGAAACCCTCCTGATGGTGTGGGAATGGGTCATTGATGAATTCTAGAGTGGAACCCTCTAGCCAGACTATTCATGAGTACTCTATAGATTCATATAGTGGAACCCTCTTATTGTCATAGATCTTACATCATCTACTAACTTCCGAGTAGAACCCACAAGTTGGGTTTGGAATTGGTACACGATGACTAGTGTTGTACCCACTAGCTAGGCTTGGAATGAGACCTCTACCAATAGAGTAGAACACAACAACTGGGTAGGGAATGATTCTTCCATTGGATATCAAAGTGGAGCCCCTATTGGCACAAGGTAAGGTTCCTCTATAGATCTTTTCTGTGGAACCCTCCAGCTTCGCTGGTCATGGTTCGTCAGTAACTTCTAGAGTAAAACCCTTTATATGAGGTGGGAATGGGTCCTCTATCGACATCTAGAGTGGAACCCGAAATTTTTTCTAGTAATGGGTCCTCTACCAATGAGTTAAACCCCCATTTTGTATGAGGGAATGCATCCAATACCTAGGGATTGTTGCCCCCCGACTTTAAGACACACTGAAAAGGTGTGGGAGGACATGGATGCTAACTTATGAGATCATGTGTGATATGTTAGGAATAATTTATGGACATTTGGAACCATTAGAGACTTTTTTACTAGGCTGATTTGTGAGATGGAGATCCCCTTTATATCTCATTTTGGGTTTTTTATTGAGAGTATATATATATACATAGGTATCTATACATTTTTATTTGGTTAATCTCCTTCCATGGGTTGCAATGATGTGCAAGGTATGCTTATGCTTTCCTTGTTTAGAATCTCATGGTTGGATGAGTCTACTCTACTACTATAGGTAGAAAAGTGTCGACACATGGTTCATCTACACATTTTGTTTTCCCCGTGTGTTTGGAAAATGTTACTTCTCTCTTGGTTTGGGTTGAGCTTTTTTGTTTCACTATATCCATCATCTTGTGTACTAAATACAATCTTTATAATTTTATTTTATCTCTTACTAACCCCTTCATCTTCTAGGGTGTCTTACTAAGTAGGTATACTCTCCCCATTTCATGGGGTTTTTCAAAAAGTGATGTATCTTATACATACCACAAAAGGTTAGAAATGACTTCTGAGGAACTTAGGGATACCTGGTACTTTAGACCACATATAGTGGCTGGATCTTAGATATCAGGAGCTGTGCTATCACATTTTTTTACCTTTCCAATTTTATATCAGTGTTTTAATTTTCTATTTTTTTCTAGTTGGGTGTGTATTTTTCCCATTTACTATTCATTTTATACTACCGTACTTGTCACACCTGAGTTTCCAATTAAATGATTCGATTAAAATCCTCTTTTGGTTCTTATATTTCTCTTGGATACTAGTTTTTCTGGGACTAAAATTATTTTGCCTCTTGTGTTAATTATCTATGACCATAGTCTTGGGGGGTTTTTAATGGTAGTTGGACTCATCTTTTTTCAAGGGTATGGTGCGAGGATTTCATGTTTTGGAGTTGTATTTGTGACACTCCTAGTGGGACCCCTTGTGGACTAAGTTGTTGGGGTGGTTTATACCATTGAGTTGGATGATTATTGGGGTGGTAATGTTGATTTTTTGGGTATTATTTCCTCTATACATGGAATAACTTTCCACCTACGTTTCCCATAGGCACCCATATTAGAATTAAAGGTGATTGGACCCTTTTTGAGTGTATAGAATGGGGAGCATGGTTTGGGCACACAGTTTGCTAAACTGTGCAAGAAAACCATGTGACCTTGTCTAGGTCATTAAAAATGTTTTTAATTTCCATGTTTTCCCTCTAAGGATTTATCCGAACTCCCCCCCTTCTTCCCACATTTGACCATTTCATCCATGGCAGAATTCCAAGCTCCCAAACCCTCTATTGGAACTCTTTTTTGAATGGGTTTTTTATGGTGAAACTTAAATTTCTCTTTAAGTAAGTGCTTCCATATTTGATTTTACTCCATTATTTAATGTTTCCTCAATTATTTATCAAGTTCATTCTGTCCAGAAGTTAGGGTTTAGAAACTAGGTTTTATCCTTGAATTTTGGGGCTTTTTGTATGG
Source organism: Viscum album (assembly GCA_963277665.1). Lineage (NCBI taxonomy): Eukaryota > Viridiplantae > Streptophyta > Magnoliopsida > Santalales > Viscaceae > Viscum > Viscum album. The sequence goes on along the minus strand of OY728161.1, from coordinate 424,114,849 downwards.
TTTTAGGCTTTATCAATGTCCCTCATGGTGTGGTTGTGCTGCAGATGGATTCTCGCACAAAGATTCAATGGTTTTAACAATATTTGTAGGTGATTCCATGATTATGAAATTATGCTGACTTAGCCTGATGTGTTTGTAATATTTTCATGTTTATATAATTTTATTATTGGTTAAATTTTTTTTAGTGGTATTTGTAAATAAAATGAGGTTTATGTGCCATTTTCATGTCAAACAGGGTGTTTTTCATGGAAATCATTTGTTGGTTCTTTTGGGGCTTCCATATAACTAATTATTTGATTTAATTGAAATGTATTATGAATAGAAATATTTTGTGGATGTTTATCTCCTTTGGTTGTTGCTACCAATTTTCTTAATGGTTTTTTTGAAGCATACGAATTTTAAGTTCCATGTTTGTGTGAAAATGGAGTTTTTAAAAAGATACCACTTCTTGGTTAATATGGGTCTTCCCTATAACTGATTTTTGGGTTTCATTGAAAGGTATTGGGATTAAAGTTTTGTTTTTTTACTAATAAGTGATCTCATAGTGGTCAATTTTGTATTTTAAAGGGATTTTGGAAAATTTGGTACTAATTATGTGTTAAATTCGGTGTTTCTAATGTCTATTTTTTATATGCCAATGGGGTTGTTTTATAAAAAATATAATTGTTTTATAGAAATTATTTGGATGCTGAAAATTATTTTTTTATAAATATGGGTATGCACATGGTGTCAATAGTTGGGGTTTAAAGGGATTTTGTGTGTGAAACATTGTTATGTTTTGTGAAGTTATTTTATTGAAATCCTAAAGGGTCTATTGGGTGTTGTAAGTGGTGAAAAGAATGTGTAACAAATGTTTTGAGTATATATTACCAAGAACTGATGTGTTTATCTGATAATGGTTTTTGGTCCTGAGATAATGTTTTGAGCACAAAGGGGGATACCCGAGTACCTAGGTGGGCGAATATGTACTAGTATGCTAGTGATCTGGATGGGTTTTGTCCCTATTTCACATATAATTTTCGATAACTTCAACTCTAACTAAACTAAGTGGATGATTTTTGGGGACCACTAGATTATTGGTATGTTCCCTAGTAGTGGCTTGTGCATGGGAAAAGATTGTGACATAGATATCTTACATCGAGGTATGAGGTATATAGGGCCCAGGACTATCTAGTACCTAGGTGAATTCCCGATTTTGGTGCTCATTGTATTTGTGGTATTGAACCTTGTTTTAGGGGGTGTTTAGTTGTAAATTATAGTATCTAACATTTCTTATTCAAATGTGTTAACATTTTGAATGTTTTATTTTGAAAAAAATTTAGAATTGGAAGTTACATTTCTCAGAACTTATCCCCGATTATCCTTATATATTTAAACTGCATGCTTTTCGTAGTGTATTGAATACTATTTGGAATCATTTGGTGGTATATTATTGGGATTAGGATCAAACCTGATGTACACCCCTTGGGTATAAGTAAACTCAGTTATGTTTGGAATTGGTAAGGTCAAATCCTCAAGTGAAGGTAGTTCGGGTTGTTAGTCTCCGCCGATGGTATGGTGTTGTGGAGACAGCTCGGGAAAGATGACCCCTTATCATTTGGAGTCATTTGTTGTTGTTTTTCTGTTGTTTATATTTATCTTTGGACCTCAGGTACTTTTATTAGAACTATGTGTTACATTTTGGATTTTTTATAATCCTCGTTTGGTTTCAATTTTTTAGATTCAGTTTATTGAATGTTTTTTATTTTTTATGGAGCCATATTTGGGTAAATCATTCCCAATCAAAAATAAATGACACATTGACACTTGTGATAGCTTTTGGGGATATGGATTTCCCATCGGGCATTTTCATGGGTGGAGTTTTGTTTCGGTTTTTATGGAGACTAGATTTGGTTCGTGACAAAATGTTATCAAATGAGGATCACTCTTTGGGTCATGTTATTTGGGGAAGTGTGTGCATAGTCTGAAGCTAGGATTTTCAGAACAAGAAAATCTGGTTATGGTTAGCGTGCATAGAAAACACAACTCATGATAAGATTTGAGTCACCCAGGGATGTTGGGATTCATATGAGTCCTATGGTTATCTTGATTTGATGATGATTAAGGGAAATGAAAAAAGAGTTTGGTCAATGGTCTCAATGAGCATGCAGGGTTTGGAAATCCATGTAGAGTCCGAGATATTTCCCAAAAACACACTCTGTGATAGTGAAGTGATTGTAATATGGCCACCAAACATATTTGGAAGTCACCCAATGACACTAGTTTCCTCTCACATTGTCTTGTGTCTCTTTGTTTTGGAATCATGAAAACATGATTTTTAAATAAAAAATGACTTGATGTTAAAGAGTGTGAATATTTGTGACTTGATTTTCAATGAATGAGAAAATTTTTTATTTATGAAATTATATAAGTGAAATTTTATAATTTTTTTGAAAGGGTAAATTATGTGTTTACACCTCTTTTGAATGTATGAATTTGGTTAAAGGGGGTTTTAAAAATTTATTTCTAGTAGAATTTTTTGAACCACGGAAAAGCATTTTAAATTGAATTAAGTGTTCTATAATTTATGTTTAGTGGTTGAAGATGGATTTTTTGGGAACTAATAAGAATTTGTAATGTGTTATGAAATTTTTGACACTTGTTTTGAAAAGAGGAGTTGAGTTCATAATTAATTGGAGATTTATGAAATGGTGTTTTCATGAGACTAAATGTGTTTTTAAATGGGCTTAAATGTTTTGAAATTGTTGTCAAGGCATGAAAGTGAGTTTTCATTGAATTATGGGTGCTTTCTATATTGGTTTTTAAGATTTAAATTGGGTTTTTATTTTATGGTTAGTGGTATTGATTAAGGGAAAGTGTGGTTAGAATGGTTTTGGTTTTGAAAAGAGGAAATGTTTGTTTTTGGACTTTGGTGTTCTCAAGGGTGACCACATGCATGGTTTTATATAAAAATATGGATGGTTAATGGAAAGACTAGATGGGTTTTAGGATAGATATGAGGTGGGTTCCTAGTGTGGCATGTGAACATGCATGGTTAAGTCTCATGATATACCATTCGTAAATGCACATCCCACCAACACTATTTTTTGAAGAATTATTTTGAAGGAAAGTGTTGGGTTTTGATAATGTGTGTTTTAAAGGTGTGGCTTATGTGTTTTCGAGATTTTTATTGTGGGATTTTTTGAGTTCCAGAACCCCTCTTCTCTAAATGATGTTTTGGGTAGGTGTTTCATCGATAAGATGGAATAAAGCATTCGTTAGTGGTCTCTTTTGGGGAAAGTTCCAGAGGCCAATGTGGGGGCTCCCCTCATGTGTTCGATTTAGGTTTGTGGTATGTTTTAACCAAATGACCATATTGGTTGGGTCCTTGGGTTTTCTTGTTGGCTATGGTACACCCCCATAAAGAGTTAATGCATGATTAATGTATGGCCCATGGAGATTCACCATTGGATGATCCACTAGTGGATCAATATAAGTACTTTCTTATTAGGATTTTGAGATTTATATCACCCCCTCATTTTTCGATTGTGTGTATATCCTTGAAGAGGGAGAGTATTTTTTGGTGGTTGAAATAGACCATAGTTTCTTATGTTTCCTTAGTCATCGAAGGTGATTCCTGTTTAGGGTTTTCAGGGTAGAATGATATCTTATAGGGCCTTTGGGTCTTTTTTCGGTCTCATTGAAGCAAGAGTTAATGTTAGGCTACCAGTGTGGAAAATATGGCCTAGAGTGGCTGTTATGGACACTTTCTGGAATCATGTGTTATTTGGGACTCAACATAAGGGTCATCTCCTTGTGTTTTATTTTAGCTGAAATGGTCATGTTCGGTGATTCCTTGTGATGTCGTGTGTTCATTTGACTATAAGGGTCATGGTTTTATAATCTTATGAGAGTTTTTGTTTTGTTAGATGCGTGTCTCCCTTCATGGAATTCTGAAATCCTACGTTCGATAGGATGGTGTTTCTATGTGTCATTTCTTTCTGATGTTTCCCATTCGACGAAACAAGGGGTGACATTCATTCATCCACCGAGCCATTATTTTGGTAAAATTATGCGTTGGGGTAATGTGTGTTTGAAGTATGTCATGTTACATTGAGACCATATGAGATCCCAATGTTATTTTTTCTGGAACAGGAGGAAGAAGTTCAATTTGGGGGTTTCCAAATCCAAACTGTGATGCTGAAAATGCTTAAATCATTTGAACACCAGCCATATGTATTGGAGTGAAGGTATCTCATAGTCCGGGTAAATCCTAGAGTACTTCAATCCTTTAGACAATGTCCTATTCTTATTATGAAGGATATGAAAATATTAAACATCTATTTTTTTCGTCTTGTTCTAGTTTTTCATGTTCAATGGAAAGAAGTGGGAGGACCTCGTGTCAATGCTATAACCCAATCTCATTCCTTCCCGCTATAATTTCCATTGGGTGTTTGGAGAAAGGTTTGAGATTTGGATGGACATGTTGAGCACATAGTTTTTTCACAATTAGTAGTTATTGTGTGCTAGGAATCCATACGAGAAGAATGATATGTCTGGTTAGCGCATGGCTTTCCTAAATTGTGCGAACTACCCATAAAGTCATGCCAACTCATTATGTTTTGGGGTATTTTCATGTCATAAATTATGTTATCCCTTATGGTGGGAAGACCATTTGGGTCACTGCATTTCAGTTAATCAGTTTTCTCCTTAGTTTTTTCTTGGTTTTAGGTTGTCTCGTTCAAGGCTATCTAACCACCAATTTATTACTTGGGTAAATGTGTGATTTTAGAAATCCCAATGGTTTTTTTAAGTAAGGATGTTGTAGTGTTATTCATGTTTTTTGATTATTTCAGGTGGAATGTTTGAGATTCGTCTGGTAGTGTTTTAGGTGTTTTGTTTTGGGATTTTGTTTGAATATGTTTGATAATTTTAGGTATGTTGGGTGGGTTTTGGTTTAGGAAGAATATTCTCTTACTTTGTTGGATCAACTGGAGGTGTTTGCCCTTTTGGAGGCAGGTGAGAACATAGAATGTGATTCCATCATGGTCTATGGTTTGGGCTTTGTATTTACATCTGGTTTTGTTGTGGATTTCCACGGGCATAAATCATTATTGTGGGGGAGAATTATCACACCCGTATTTTCAATTCAATGCTTTTATTAAAATTCTCTTTTGGTTATTAGCTATATCATGTTTTAAAGGTGTTTCAGGTTTGAAATTATGGTTCCTCTAGTGTTATTGATATATGAACTTTGTCTTGGGGTTCATGGATGGTAGTTTGTCTCCTGTTTCGTCTAGGGGATGGTGTGATTTTGTGGTGTTTTGGAGTTGGATTCGTGGCACTCCTAGGGACACCTCTTATGGGGTGAGTTATTTGGGTTGTTTATACCCTTGAGTAGGTTGAGTATTGTGGTGGAATGGTGGGTTAAATTTGGTTATTATTTCCCCATATCATTGGACTATCTAACCCTTCTATGTTTCCCCTATTCCCCCCTTGTAATTGAAGGAGTTTGGACACATTTTGTGTGGATAGAAGGGGGCACACGGTTTGGGCACACAGTTTTCTAAACCATGTATGAAAACCGTGAAACCCTATCCAGGTCATTAAAAATGTTTTTCATTTCCATGTTTTCCCAGATTAGATTTATCCAAACTTGCCTCTTTTTACCCCCATTATACCATTTTATCCATGGAATCCTCCCATGCTCACCAAAACTCCCTTAGAACTCATTTTTGAATGGGATTTGGATGTAAAACTTAATGTTCTCTTCATGTAAGTGATTCTATCTTTTATTCCCCTCCATTATTTAAGGTTTAATACCATATTAATGAATTTACTTGTGTATAGTAGGTAGGGTTTTGATCCTAGGGTTTTATCATTTGGTTCTTGGTATTTTCATCATGTTTTACTCTTGATCTACGTCCCTCATTGTGCGGCGGTGGTGCAGTTAGATTACCTCACAATGATTAAAGGGTTTTAACAATTTTGGTAGGTGATTTCAGGTTTATGAAATCCTTGTGACTTATTTTGTTGTTTTTATAAGAATTACATGTTTAACTCATTTGATTATTGGTGAAAAAATTTATTTTAGTGGTATTTTGTAAATAAAATTTGGTTTATGTTCTATATTCATGTGAAATTGGGGGGTTTTTCATAAAAATATTTTATTGGTTCTTTTGGGGATTACCTATAACTACTTAGTTGATTTTATTGAAATGTATTAGGACCGAAAATCTTTTTTTAGATGTTTATCTCATTTGGTTTTTTATGATGAAATTTATTTTTATGGTTTTTGTGAACCATATGAATTTCATGATCCATGTTTATGTGAAAATTGAGGTTTTACAAAGATACCACTTCTTGGTTTATATGGGGATTCCGTATAACTTATTTTTTTATTTCATTGAAAGGAATTGGGATGAAATTTTCGGTTGGGTTACATATAAGTGTGCTCATAGTTCTTAATGTCGTATTTTAAAGGGATTTTGGTAAATTGGGAACCAATTTTGTGTTAAATTGGATGTTTTACATGTCTATTTTATGTTATGCCAATGGGGTTGTTTTATAAATCATGTAATGGGTTTATAAAAATGATTTGGATTCTAAAAATTCTGTTTGTATAATTACGGGAATGCACATGATGTTTAATGTGGTGTTTTATGGGATTTTGTGTGTGAAACATTGTTATGTTTTGTGATGTTATTTTATTGAAATCCTAAAGGGTCTATTGGGTGGTTTAAGTGGTGAAAATCTTGTGTAAATACTTTTTTGAGTTTATTATGAACATAAATGATTTTTTATGTGATACTGTCTTTTGGTATCATGATATAACGGTTTGATCACAAAGGGGGATGCCTCGATACCTAGGTGGGCGGATATGTACTAGTACGCTAGTGATCTGGATGGGTTTTGTCCCTATTTCACATAGAAGTTTGGATAAAGAAAACACTAAATAAAATATGTGGATGATGATTGGGGACCATTATGTTATAGGTTTATTCCATATTATCTCCTCATTCATGGTAATGTATAGTGACATGGATATCGTACACCGAGGTATGAGGTACATAGGGCCCGAGACAATCTACTCCCAAGGGGTGTTCCATGATTTGGTTCTCATTTTTTATGGTATTTACCCTTGAATTAGGGTGTTTTTGGTGTTATATTATATTATATAAAATGTATTATTTAAATTTGTAAATATTATGAGTTTTTTATTTTGAAAAATGTTTACAATTTAATCTTTCATTTCTTGGAATTAATCGTCTCTTTTCCTAACATATTAAAATTGCATGCTTTTCACCATGTATTGAATAATATTTGGAATATTTGGGTGGTATCCTATTCGAATTAGGTTCAAAAAATACTTACACCCCTTTGGTTTAAGTATAATCAGTTATGTTTGACACAGGTAATGGAAAAGCCTCTAGTGAAGGCGGTTCGGGTTGTTAGTCTCCTCCTATGGTACATTGTTGTGGAGACGGCTCAGAAAAGATAACCCCTTGTCATGTGGAGTATTTGTGGATATTTTTATGCTGTTTTAATTTATATTTAAATCTCTTGTACTATATTTAGACCTAATTAATTACTTCTATGTTTTTAATAAACCTCATTTGCTTCAAATTTCTCAGATTTAGTTTATTGAATGTTTTTGATGTTTTATATAACCATATTCGGGTAAATCATTCCCAAACCAAAATAAAAGATACTCGAGCACTTATTCTATCACTTGGGGATAGGGAACACCCTTTGGGCCTTGTCATGGGCTGGGTTTGGCACCTTTTTTGATGGATACTATATTTGGTTTGTGATAGTACTCTTGTACTATCTAGAGGTTTTATCAGCATGGTTGATTCCGTAGTTTTTTTTAATATTTAATTTTTATCCTCTACAATTTTTCATCGAGATGTATTTTGGTGTATGTATAGGTACATAAAAATCCCTCCAGTTTAGGATATTCCTTTTGGTTTTTGTTTCCTCCCCCATGCTTATGGAGGTGTGCACAACGTAGTTGCAGGTTTATTATAGTCTTCGGACGAGTCATGATAGGTTTGATGTGGCTGAAGAAAGATGAAAAAATGGAAATAATTGAAAATAATATTCCAATAATACGACCCTAAGAATATTTCCTACCGCTCTACAATGTGAATGTTTTCAGAATTCTAAAAAAACCACGTAAATGGGTTTCTCGAATATCCAAAAGTAGAAAGTAACACCAGCTATGTTTTATAATGAATTTACAACATAGATTCATAATACCTACTTTCCCCTCTTTTTATTCCCATTATGTAATAAAATTTATTGAAATAACCATAATAAGGAGTGGTTTGTATTGGTTCTCATGGGGGTATTTAGTAACTTCTAGGGCTTCCATTTATCCATCTAGGTAGAACATCCATGAAATCCAACAAAATTCCATGCCATTGTATATGGGTAATGGATGAATGAACCAATGTGATTAGAAGATAATAATTTTAGAGTATAATCCACTTCCTCCCTATAATGGAGGCCATCACTACCCTAATGGGCTTCCCATGAAACTGGGAAATATACAGTGAACCCTTTTTCGGTCACCATAATTGTCAATGCTTTATAATATGGTTTTGAAAGAAAACCATATCACATATACTTTTGGTGAAACAAAGCTATATAATTTTAACTATTCATGGGTTTCTAAGGACTTAATAGATCTAACATGGTATTTATATTGGGATATGTGGGGCTAGCTCAATCAAGCATCTACCAATGACCATTCAATTTATGTTTCGTCACCCTCCACATACCAACTTTTAAATTATCTCTCATTAACCAGAGGTCCCTATGTATTATTTTTAACTCTACTATTTCCTCCCACATTAATTCCATTACCATTATCCTCCCTCACATTCGCCATTCACAACCACTATTTTTATGAAATTCTATAGAGAAATTGATATGAACAACCCCCACAAGATGGGATACAAGGGTCCTTCAGGTATCAAGGTAGAATTCAGATCTAGTGGATCTAAGTAGATTTTAATTAGGTTGGATGATGGTTTCTTCATGCCCTCCATGGATACATGAACAAGGCTTGGTGAGAGACCATCTCCATTGTATATATCCCCAGAAATCATGCCAAATAAAAAGGATGAATGAAGTTAATTTACTAGTTTGGTACATCCCTTTATCTAGTCATAGGTCCTCGCCTTGATTTGAAGAAAAATATAAAGTCCACAGCATGATGATATTATTTTTATTATGTTCAAATTAATTTAAAAAATTATTTTGTATGTCTATCCTAATCCAATTTAATTTTCTAGTTTATATATGAGGATGAATTTGAAATTTATTCATAGAGCCAAGGACTATACTACATAAGTATATTTTTCTATTCATCCACCTTTGAACCAAATTTTTTTAAATGCTTGTCCAAGTCACCAAAATAAAATCAATATATTGGTGTCTTTTGAATTTTAAATTATATCCACATGTTTAATTCCTCTATCATTATAAATAATCCCCTCATAAGTGGTTTCTCAACATCAACCAATACCATAATATACAATACCATCCTTCAATAAATTGGATTTGATCAGTCCAATTCCATAAATTCTATTATATGACAACGAATTTAATGCTGAACTCACTATGTTCTACCGAAAAATTGAATTCATTTATGTATTATATAAAATGGGGTTTTGTATAGAATTTTCATATGGATATCCTCACGATATCTTAAATCATTCATTACAATGAGTTGGTTATAAAAGAAACATGGACGTACCTTGAGAACTTTCTCTTTATCTTTTGTTGTGAAATAATTCAAAGATCATATAGCACGCTCCAACATCTTTTATGGATAAACCCTCTTCTAGATTTCCAAAATTTTGTATCATGTTCTTTACGGTGCCCATATTAAAGAGGCTATTGACCATAAATATTTTGATGATGATGAGTGACATTCAATTCATTATAAACAAATCTTCATCCAACTTATCCACTACCTTTACCATCTCTTTGTCCATCAACGATACGTTTTTATAATGGTTTATCAGATCTGACTCGATTAAGACACATCTTAAGAAAATAAACCAGGAAATGATGATAAACGGATGTTTGGGAACTTCATCCAATGGATGTTGGGACACTGGTGAATTACCAATGTGCTTAGGAAAAACCTAGGAATACTCGAACCCTAGGAAACAATAGGACGAAGCTCTAAACCCATTGAGGGAATTTTGTACTTTTATATTTGTCTAGATAATAATATAAAAAAACTATTTTTAAATTGGATAATGATGAAAAAATTTAATAGTTTATTGCAACATATTTTTATAATGTAAAAATATTAATTAGTAATATCATTTCATAATAATATATTAATGTCTAGGTGATAAAATGATGGTATTGACATTATAAAATAAAAGATTTAAATTCTAGTAAAATAATAGCCGGTATGGAACAACTATTATTAATTGATGTATATTCTTGGTAAAAAACATTTTTTTGGTTCATTAAATTAATATAATAATAAATTAATATATGTTGTAACTTCCCATTTTACAAAAAGATATATAGTATGTCATTTTGTTTCTATTGGTATATGTCATTTTTTATAGTGATTCATGAACACATTTATATATATTATATTCATATGGTATATTCATTGGGAAAATCTCTAATGGGAGATTCATAACGAATATCACCAATAAGAGATACATATGGCTAGTCACCAATGGGATATTCATAGGAGAAATCACTACTATGATATTTTTATTTTCAATTTTGTATGTATGTTAGTATATACATAATGTTATATGAATCCATATAAGAGATTCATTGGGAAAATATCCATTAAGATATTCACATGACCATTATTCACAAGGTCAATATACAATGGGATATTCATAGGGAAAATCTCCATCAAGATATTTATATTATCAATGTCATATGTATGGTTTTTATAAATATAATTATATATATATATATGGGAGATTAGTATGGAATTCTTGTGATCATCTGAATAAGGGACTATATTAGAGAATTGGAAATTGTGGTAGATTTAATATTTGCAAGGATTTATGGTTTCTGGAATTCGAGGTGTCTTTGGTGACCTATCCTATTCTTGTGGGGATGGAGAACGTGAAGGTTCATGCTTTATTTTTGGAGGATTGGAGTTGATGTTGTATGGATAATTTGAATTACATGTACAATGAGAGGGATATGAGCATTATTCTAAGTATCTCATGTGTTGATGATCATCTTCTAGGTTATTTTTAATTAATTAAAGATCCTTTTATGGTTTTTTACATTATTACCAATTTTAAACATGCATGAAATATCTCTTAGCATGCGACCTCTCAATACTATAAAATCTTTGGAAGCTCTCGATTCCTTATAAAGGGCACTTGTTTTTGTGGAATGTGTGCACATGCATTCTTAATATTAAGGAATTCCAATTTTTTCATCACTCCATTGTTGATAATGTATTTATGATTTTACATGTGGATTAGAGGTCTAACAATTATTAGAATCTTGCATTTTTTGGGGCCATGGATTTTTGGAAACATTAGAATTTGAGCTTTATAGCTTCTATAGATACTTTACTCAAGATACCAGCGTCTCTTGACTATTGGATTTCATCACTCTTTATTAATATGGTTAGAAATCTATTTGTCTCGTCTATGAAAATATAGATATATATATAAATGAAGTCATCTTTAATGGTGTAATAAAGTCCAACACCTGATGGGCCAAATTTACTTAATTATATTTATATAGTTGTAATCCCTCAGAATGTAGTAGGATTGCCACAAGATCTTTTTGGAATGCCTATATTTGGACCCCCACTCAATAGATATATTTAATATCAATATTGATACCCCCATTAATGATTCCTTGATATTTTATTGTTTGTTGGTCATCGAGGATTATTTTGGTTCCATTTTTTTCCAATGAATGTTTATTTCTAAGTGGAGTCCTCTAGTGGGTGAATCACAATAGATTATTTTTGGGCTAGAATTTTTTATTAAGTGTGGATGGAGTTCATTTATTTTGTAATCATACTATCATAGAATGATACATTATTTATACTTCATGGATGATGGGATTCATCCATTTGGTCTACTGGTCGGAAGAATTGAATCCCTTATTGTTCATTTCTCATCTACTCATTTTCCTTAAATGTGCGGGAAGGAAATTGTGTTTCCAGCTATTTGGAACCCCAGGCAGTTTCTGTGTGTGGGATAATTTGGTGGTCAATCATTCTTGATTGGCTTGTTTCCCTAGTTGTGTGATATTCAAAACAAAGATGATGGTTTATTTCCTATAAAAAATATTGTAAATTTGTATTAAAAATATCCAATGGGTGATTCACAGGGCTAATATCCAATGGGAGGTTCAATGGTTAAATCTCTACCAGTATATTCGTATTGCTAATGTCCTATGTATGTTTTTATATACATATAATTGTAACATATCTATGATCGTGTCTATTTTTATGTATGTACATATAATAATATTTAGGTTTATATGTATACATATATTAAAATATACCAATAAATATTTAATGTTTTATATTCCTATATAAATGTATTCATGTATGACTATATGTACTTATATTTGTAAATAATGACATTAATTATATCTTCATATAATCATATTACAAACATTAAACATATATTTGTCAACTTTAATGTATAAATATTAATAGATAAAGAATAATACAATTTATAAACAACATTTAGTAAACTGGGAATGAAAATATATAAAGTCAAAAATATATCACTATACTGGTTTTTTTTCATCTCAATTTATAATATTAATAACCATTTAAAAATAAAGATTAAAAAATATAAAAATTAATTAATAAATGTTTATATATAAATAATGTAGTAATTTTTTAAATTTATTTTAACATACTATTACATTAATATATTTATATATGTATAAATATATTTGTATAAGGAGGTGGTGTATGCTGATATACTTCTAAGGGTATTTGGGTCAATAAATTTACTATCAAATAAATAAATAAAATGTGGGATAGTGGAAATTCTACCACCTTTTCATATCCCACATATCAACATCTGATGGTCCAAATTCATCCACCACTTTATGTGGGTAATTGAGATAATGAAAATCCCACTATTACAAGTAAGAGAATACATGAGGTGGATCACATGTAAACTATGTAATAAATATTTTTGGGTACCTTAATTTTTAAATAAAAATAAATCATGTGAATTCAATGACGTTGTTAAAAATTAAATGTGAAATCACATTAAGAGAGTATTAATTAGGAAAAATGAAAACATGGATAGTTGATATTGATTTCATTTTGAAAATAATAATAATAATAATACCAACAACAATTTTAAATCATGTGAATAATATATTTTAACTGAAATGAATCCCTCTTCCCCTATATGACCTTGGGAAGGGGTGTAAAAACTGATCGGGATGGGGTTGACACTTAAATTATAGGGATGGAAGACCCTATTAGGGACAACGTGAATAGTATCATAGCTCAGCCTGGGCCAGGCCACGGGCTGACCCAATTAATCAGACAGGGCCGAGACTGCTAGACAAAGTCATGGTCCTTGAGGATCAGTCCATTAATATCATTGTAAATAATAATAATATATATTTTATAATTACCATTATAATATTTTTTTTATAAAATAGATATATAATTATTGACATCATATAAATATATTAGACACAATTCCTAAACTAATTGGTCCAGTTGCAACCATATAAGCAAATAGTATGGGGTTTGAATCAGTAATACCACATGTTTTCTAATAATTTTATGTGTTCCTTCAGGCTTTAATGAAGGACCACCTATATCATCCCAACCTATTCTTACATTACTATTACATCATTTTAAAGATAAACCGCATAATAGTATTACACATAGAGGATCAAAAGGTTTATTTTATTGTAAACACTAAGACCAAACATAACATTTACAAAATCATACATAAACTGTTATTTAACTGATTATTTTATAGCTTCTTATTTTCACTTGACCTCTCTTTAGTACATGTAATCACCTGAGGATATACATCAAAAAGGGGTGAGAAAAAATGCCATTAATAGGACATATAAAAACAATATAACAGGGGGTGAGCATAATCATATCATAGGCATAGGCTAATAAACATAAGAGGAAGCATTAATAAAAGACACGAAACGTGGCAATGCATAAAAAATGAATCATCATGTCTTAGTTTTTAACTACCACACATTATTGTGAGAAATTATAGAATCATGTTCAAAATTAATTTCACTTTTACTCATGAGATTCATCACATTACCCAATGTATTGGAGCGCTGTATAATTCTGGGCACACCTATCACATTCAAACATTCATATTGCACTATATAATTTCGGGTGCACCCGTCACATCATAATAATAACATTATCATGCATGAAACATTAAAAATAATTGATACATTAACATAAAATAACACATGGAATGAATTAGGTTTCACATCATACTTTCATAAACATCTTTTCCAAAATAAAGAGTAAATAATTTACTTTATACAAGAACCACCAACATTGAGTTAAAAGTAAAATGTGTGTTGTTGAAAGAAGAATTATTTTTGAAAAACATTGTGTTTCTCATAAAATCAAGTAGGTAATATTTATATCATATAATATGAAGGATAATGATGTGAAATTTTTTTTAAGGACTTACCATACCAAAAATGAAGTGAAAGAGGGAGAACCCGAAGAAAGAAAGTTGGGTTTGAGAATTTCCCTTTACCTTGTATCTGAAAGATTTATTCACATTAATGTCATGTATAACCACATTAGATTCATTAATTAACAATTCCAGAACCTTTTATACATGAAATTTGTTCATTATGGTTTCATTAGGTTATTTTTTGATCTTTTTTTTTGAGTTATAGAGTTCAAATCCATTGTTCTGGAATGCTTGTTTTTATGGTTATCTTGAATGGATCACTTGTATTAAAAAATGGAAGTTCATGTAGAACATGGATAAGCATATAGAACTTATCTTAAATGTTATTAATTATATTCCAGGATTGAAAATGAGCTTATATTGAATTATTTTATATACCTTGTGGATGAATCATTAGCTAAAATTTAATGATGATCGTTTGGGATAATTTGAGATATTTTTCGATCACAATGAACTTGTTATGTATAATAATTTAGTAATACATACATAAGTTAGTTAAAGAACATTAAATATGATATAATAAATATAATATAATCTGGTTCCACCATTAAAATTGTTTCATGATCATATCTGAAGTATGTAATGAAGAATGAAATCACGTCTTCTATGATGCCAGTAATTCGTCACATCATAGAAAATGTTTTTATTCCTTAAATAAGTAGGGGAGGAGAAGAAGAAAAATGAATAATTTTCCATGAAAATGTGATAACATAGAATATAAAAGATTTATTGATCTTTCATGCCGCTTGGAAAAGAGAAAATTGTGGAATGAAAAAAAGTCAATGGAACATGAAGAAAAGTTGAGAAATTCCTTATTAAAATTCGATAGACTAACGTCTATACATCATGGTTTCAGAAAAAATTAAAAAGAGATGGGTAAAGGGTCACCCATAAATAAATGAATCATAATATATTAGAGATAAAAGAGTAATAAAAATAAGAACATGGAATGGAATCATGATATTTACACCAGAAAAAATGAACAGGGACGGAAAAAGAAAGAAGTTGAAAATTCACTTACCTTGTAGAGTAAATCCATAGACTTGAAGGTTTGGACCTTGGGGGATTAAGGACACCTTGGGAGGACTAATAGGGAGGTAAAAAGGCCATAGTGTCATTGATTTGGAATTTGGAATGAATGGAATTAATGAATGGGTTGGTATTTATAGCGAAATTGAGGGAATATTTTTATAATTTACAAGGGACACCTCATTAGTGGTATTTGCAAAACCATGGGATTGACGATGGTGTTTACTCATGGTATTAGCCACGTGGGACACCTTACATATTATTTGACTCTACATGAGTATACCAGAATTATTACATCAATAATAAATCATTAATGATGTCATTAAACACAATGAAACTCAAAACTGTATTTTTACTATTCAACGAAAATTCATCTGTTTCAGAAAAATCCCTTAAATTTAACCTAACCATTTTTTTATGTGTACAATTCAAAAATTAACTCCATTATTTTTAAATAATTTTCAAAATATTATTAATTTTATTTTTAAATGAAGTCATACAAAATTCAAAAATTAAAAATTTTAAAAAAAGAACTGCTTTTATATTATGTTGAAAAAATAATTAAGATGTCATTAGCTTAAAGCCTTATGAAAATATAATAATATTATCATTTAATATTCATTAGGGTCATATTAAAATTAATATTAATATTCATAATGGTAAGTTAATATACAATAAAAAACATGTGGGTTCTATCAGACTCAAAATAAATTACTGAACACAAAAGTATATGACCACTTTTAGAAATTTAAAACATAGATGTGGAAACATTTTTTAGTGATATCATTGTATTTAGTATCATTATATTTTATTTCATACTAATGTTTTTATAATATAATTAATAATTATAAGAATTAATTTTCATTGATGAAATATTGCATTGTTACATTCTTCCCTCCTTATGAAACTTCATCCTTGAAATTTTATTTTACAAAAACATGTGAGGGTACTTCGCCTTCACTTCCTCCTCTAGGTCCCATGTTGCTTCTTCCAAATTATGATTCCTCCACAAAACCATGACAAGATAGGTGGTCTTTTTTTATAGAACCTTATCTTTCTGTCCCATAATCTTTATTGAATTCTCCTTATAAGAGAGATCATCTTCCAGATGTACCACCTATGAGTTTAGTACCTGTGAGGGGTATGATATGTACTTTGTCAGGAGTGACACATGAAACACATCACGAATTTGAGCCATATTTGGTGTAAGTGAAAGATGATAGGCCACAAATCTTATGTGGTCAAGGATCTCAATGGTGGAAATGTAAGTTGGGATTAGCTTCCACTAATTTCCAAACAACATCACTCTATTCTATGGTGATATTCGAAGGAAGACTTTATCTCCAACATCAAACTCCAAGTCCCTTTTATGGTTTTTGTCAAAGATCTTTTTCTAACTTTGAGGATCTCTGATGTTTTTTGGATAACTTGACACTTACCTATCATCTCTTGAACAAGATTGGGTCCAACTATATTTCTTTCTCCAAATTCATCTCAACAGGTTGGAGTTCTACAACTATTTCGATACAGAGCTTCATACAGAACCATCTGAATACTCCATTGGAAGCTATTTTTATATGAGAACTCAACCAATGGGAGATGATGATCCCATCATCCTTTTAATTCTAGAGAGTAGTATCTTAGCATGTCTTAATGCGTATGAATACTAATTTCATATTGGCCGTCAGTTGGGGGTGATAGGCCATGCTAAAATTTAATTCAATACTCAAAGAATGTTTAAGGATCCTCCAGAATTTAGATGTAAACCTTGGATCATGGTTAGATACAATCGAGAGTGGAACACCATGTAGTCTCACAACATCCTTAACATATTTCCTTTCATGTTGTTCACGAGATAGATCATCCCAAATTTATATAAAATGGTATGTATTGGTGACTCAGTCAACCAAAACCCATATAGAATTATTTACCTTAGACGTCTTTAGGAGAGCCATGGAAAAGTCAATAGTGATATTCTCCAATTTCTACATGGGTATATGAAATGGATGAATCATCCCTTTGAACTTTTGTCGCACTGCATTAAATTGCTAACATACCAAGAACCTTGAGATATATTATGCAACATTCTTCTTCATATTATCCCAAGAATGTGATTTTATTCATCCAAAAGACACACTTTCTGAACTTAGCATATAACTTTTCTATTCTCAATGTCGAAAACCCAAGTCATAGATGTTATTCAAGATCCTCCTTACTCTTGGATTAAATGAGAATATAATCAATAAACACTACCTCAAATTTTTTGAGGTAATTTCAAAAGAATATTAATCAAATCCATGATGATTTAAGGGGAATTAGTATGTCTGAAGGGAATCACCAAAAACTCATAGTGCCAATACCATGTACGGAAGGTAGTATTTTAAATATATTCCTTATTCACCATTAGTTGATGATATCCAGAATGAAGATCCACCTTTGATAATTATTGTGCTCCTACTAAATAATCAAACAAGACATCAATCATTGGAAGAGGATACTTGTTCTTTATGGTGATTTTGTTGAGTTCCTGATAATCGAAAAACAATCGAATTGTTCCATCCTTCTTTAAAAAGAGCACCAGCATACCCTAAGGTGATGCACTAGGGTGTATGAACCCTTTGACCAAATGATCTTGCGGCCATTTCTTTAACTCTTCCAGTTCGATAGGATCCATCCTATAGGGACACATTGATATAGGAGTAGCTCCAGGTATGAGTTTTATTGAGAACTGTACCTCACAATCCAGGGTATGTCCGGGTAACTCTTTGGGAAATACTTCATTATATTACCTCATTATGGGAATTTACACAAGGTTTGAATTTTCCTTTGACTCAACCATTTGGGAGAGGTATTCTTCTTCATTGGGAATCAACACCCATACTGTTGAAGGATTTTTCAGAGGAGATTCATGATCTTCATTAAATTTATAGGGGATCATGGGATGGTTCTGAATATGAAAAGATATTCCCTTTTCAAAATAGTTGACATGTGATCTATATAAAGAGAGCCAATCCATTCACATTATAGAGTAGAATTCTACCAAGGCAAGTATTATGAGATTTTATGGAAGAATCTTCCCACATACTCTAACTGGAGAAGAGTCAAACACTTGGGTTGTTATGATTGCACCACTTGGTGTTTTTACCGATATCTCTACTTCAAGGTTTCGGGGATTCGATTCTATAGTTCTAGAAAACTTTCAAGATATAAAGGAATGCATATAAACAGAATCAATTAAGACCTTTTCCATTTTTTAGTGAAAAATAAGTATACTTTTTATGACTTCTTTATCTTGCTCCACTTCCACAGTAGTGATGTGATAATCCTTCCCTTGTTCCTTTGGAATTGGTGGCTACTGACTCTGACTACCCTCTAGAACTAGAGGTTTAGTGCAATGGATAGCATAGTGGTCTTTCTCTATACAGTTGTAGCATTGAACCTTGGGTGGTTCAATCCTTTATTTCAGTACAGTCTCTTTATTTTTCATGTCTTTTAGATACTCTTGATCATTGTGTCCTACCTTTCCACACGTTAAGCATTTCCCTATTCTTTTGAGGCAGTTTTCATGATGAAACTTCCCACATTTATGGCATGTGAGTCATTGAGTATTCTTCCCACCTTTATCATTAGATCCTCCAGATTTAAACTCCATCTTTTATTTCTTATCAACAAAGCCATGGGACCATTCTCTAAACTCCATAACCACTTTGAGAGCACATCTAACAACTTATTCGTAACTCCCAATGTCTCAAATTGAAATAGCCTTTCGAAGATGTGGTTTTAATCCACTAAATAATCAATCAATTTTTCTATCATTGTTGATAAAAAACCTGAAGTGTACCTTCCAAGCCTCATGTAATTCTCTTCATAGTTTGTGATAGATTATCCTTCTTTTATATTGAGATCTATGAATTATCTCTCCATCATCGTACAAAGAGTTTATGGGAAATACTTATTAATAATAATTACCTTAAAGACATCCCATTCCATCTCTTCAATTTCATCTCTTGGATTTGTCTTCTTAATGAAATACCACGATTGATTGGTCTCTCCATCTAGGCTATAAATATCTAGTGTCAACTTCTCCATCTCAGAATAGTGAAGCATAGAAAAGATCACCTCCATGGAGTTGAACCACTCTTCTGCAACTAGTGGATCGAAAGATACAGTAAATGTCGGTGGTCATTACCACATAAAAAATTCGATAGCTACATGATCCATAATTGGTGAAGGAGGACATTCCCCATTATTATGGTTATAGTTCATAACCTGAGATAGTTTGGTAAGCATCAACATGATGTTTTAAACTCCACCCCCAAATAATTGGGGATGTCTTTAGGGAAATCATTTCATTGTCCCTCGCATGAGTTGTTGTCCTTGTTTCTCCTAGTTCCCACCATTCTAAAAAATAGAAATGGTTATAACAAAACATAGGACAATATTTAATAAAAAATAACTTATTCATATATAAATATTACACTAGAATCTAGATGTCTGGGATCCCAATTTAAAGGTTCTTGGATGCATGTTTGTACTTAGTCTCATACAAGAGTTTTTCTCGTCGGTTGACTAATTGTAATTCCAAAATTAACTAAACATTGTCTCTGATACCATCTATAGAGACCAAGATTTTTCTTACATTACTATTACATAATTTTAATGATAAAAAACATAATATTATTACACATAGAGGATACAACACTTTAGTGACTTGGTAAATCTAGGACCAAACATTACATTTATAACATCATACATAAACTTTTATTCCATCATCCCTAGATTCTTCTTAGCGCATGACCTCTCCATAGTACATGTAATCACCTAAGAATATATATCAAAAATGGATGATAAAAAATCCTATAAGATGATAGATAAAAACAATATAACATGGGGTGAGCATAATCATAACATAGGCATTGGGCCATGAACAAAAGAGGAAGCATTAATATAAGATATGAAATGTAGCAATGCATAAAAAAATAAACATCATGTATTAGTGGTTAACTAGCCCAAATACTTGTAAAATATGATAGCATCATTTTCACACACCATTTAAATTTTACTCATGAGTTTTATAACTTTACTCAATGCATTGGGGTGCTGTATAATTTTGGGCACACCCGTCACATTCAAACATTCATATTGCGCTATATAATTACGGGCACACCCGTCACATCATATTATTAACATTATCATTCATGAAACATTAAAACTAATTGGAAAATAAACATAAAATTACCCATGGAATGAATTGGGTTTCACATCGTACATTAATAAACATTTGATTCCCAAAATAAAGTAGAAATAACATACTTGATACATGAATTATCAACTTGGAGTGAGAAGTAAAATGTTTGTTTTTGAAAGAAGAGTTCTTTGGAAAACATTTGATTTTTCATAAAATCAAGTAGAGAACATATTTATCCCATAGTAGAAAATATAAGGATGAAACAATTATATTTAAGGATTAACCATACAAAATATGAAGTGAAAGAGGGTGAACCTAGAGAAATATAGTTGTGTTCGAGAATTTCCCCTTAACTTGTATCCGTAAGCTTTCTTCACTTTAAAGTCCTATATAACCACATTATATAAATTAATTAACAATTCTTGAACCTTTTATAAACGAATTTGGTTCATTATGGTTTCATTAGGTTATTTTGTGATCCTTTGGACGAGTTATATAGTTCAAATCCATTCTTTGGGAATGTTTGTTTTTATGGTTTTATTGAATGGTTTACTTGTATTAATAAATGAAAGTTCATATGGAACATAAATAAACAAACATAACTGATATTAAATGTTATAAATGATATTCCATGATTCCAAATGATCTTATTTTGTCCTATGTTATATATCATGTGGATGAATCATTAGTTAAAATTTAATGATGATCGTTTGGGTTAATTCGAGTGTTTTTTTGACCACAATGAACTTGTTTTGTTTAATCATTTAGTAATATATAAATAAGATAGATAATGAAAATAAAATAGGATGTAATAAAAATAATATAATCTATTTCGACCATAAAAATGGTTTCAGGAATAGATCTGATGGAATTAATGCAAATTGAAATCACATCATCTCTGATGTTGGTAATTCGACACATCACAAAAAATGTTTTTATTATTTTAATATATGGGATAGGAGAAGAAGAATGATGATTAATTTTAAAGGAGAAAGATAAAATCCATAATATAAAATATTTATGGAGAATTCATTACTCTTGGATTAGAAGAATGATAATAAAGAAAAATAATAGAATGGAGCTTGAAGAAAAGTTGAGAAATTCCTTAAGAAAATTCGGTAGACTAAAAGCTATACATCATGGTTTTAGAAAACATTTAAAAGAGTGGGTACAAAGGTAACCCATAAATAAATTAATAAAAATACTGTATATAGATAGGATAAATGAAAATAATGACATGGTATGGGATAATAAATGTTATACAACATAAAAGAAAACATGGATGGAAAAGGAAATAAGTTGAGAATTCTCTTACCTTGTAGAGTAACTCCAAAGACATGAGGTTTTGGACGTTGGGGGTTTGAGGAAACCTTGTTAGGAATAATATAGAAGTAATAAGTCCATTGATTAATTAAGTAGTACTTTTTAATTAATGGAAGGGAGGAATGTGTTTTTATTTATAGAAAATTTGAGGGAATATTTTAATAATTTCCCAAGGACACCTCATTAGTGTTATTTGAAAAACCATGGTATTTCCCATGGTATTTCCCATGGTATTAGTTAGTTGGGTCACATCACATATTATTTTAATATAAAAAAGTCTACCAAAATTATTAAATCATCATTACATCATTAATGATGTCACTAATCAAACAGAAACTCAAAAATGTATTTTTACTATTCACCGAAAATTAAATTATTTCAGAAATATCCCAAAAATTCACCCTAACCATTTTGAACATTTATAATTTAAAAATGAACTCCATTTTTTAAAAATAATTTTTTAATTATTATTAGTTTAATTTTTATATTAAATAAAATTGAATTAAAAAATTAACAATTTTAAAACTAGAATATCTTTTATTTTGCAATGAAAAATTAATCAATATGACATTATCTTAAATCCTTATGAAAATAAAATTATAATAAAATTTACAATTAATTAGGGTAATATAACTATTTATATTACTATTCATAAAGGGATATTACTGTTCACCAAAAAAAACATGTCGGTTCTATCATACTCCAAAAAACTTACTGAACCGAAATGTAGATGACCGCTTTACGAAATTCATAACATAAAAGTGTCACAATTCTGTTTAGTGATCACATAGTATTTATTATAAAGATATTTTATTGCTTACTATAGTGATTATACTATAAGTCATAATTATAAGAAGGTATTTTCATTGATAGAACCATGAGTCGTTACACCACCAGCACTAGCTTTCGGGTTAGCTTGTCCCAAGTCATGATTTTTTCCAGTCAGATATACAAACTTAGGATATAGTAATTTTATTTTTAAATAACACATCCAGTAAAGTTTCAACCTCATTGTTAGGATTGAGTTATTATTATTCTAAAAAATGGGCCTAGTGAAGGGTGAACTTCATTCATGCTTCTACATTCTCGGTTGCATATGAATTATTTTTACATGTCTTTATGTGAATTTTTTTCTTCCCAATTTTTATAGATATATGATCAATTAAAAAAATAATACTGAATAACTAAATAATTAATTAATTATTTTAAATAAACAATTAATTATTTTAAATATATTAATTAATTATTTATTATTTATTAAATAATTAAATAATTATTTATTCCAAAAAATGGGTCTAGTGAAGGGTGAACTTCATTCATGCTTCTATATTCTCGGTTGCATATGAATTATTTTTAAATGTCTTTATGTGAATTTTTTTCTTCCCAAATTTTTTAGATATATAATCAATTAAAAAAATAATACTGAATAACTAAATTACTAATTAATTTTTTAATAAATAATAAATAAATAATAAATATATTTAAAATAATTATTCATTATTAGTATCATAGCTATAAGTAGTAATTAATAATGAATTTAATAATATAATATACAATTCTTATTAATTGTATCATATAATATTAATTAATTATTTTATTAATTTAAGAAATTAGTTAATAGTTTTTTTAATTAATAATATATTAATATATTAATAATTTATATATTATAAAATATAAAAACATATTAATTAATATCTTAATAATAATGGTAAATATAATTAATTGTAATATATTAATATATAATATAATTATTAATTATTAATTATTAATTATATTATTAATTAATTATACATAATTAATCACTATTATTTATTTTTAAGGTATGCATTAGTTGTCATTAATATAATTAATAACAATATGTTCACAAATAATGTAAATAATAATTATTAATTGTACTATTAATTATATTTATATTATTATAAATATAATTAATAATATATTCTATTATATTAATAATTAATAATTATATTAATAATATAATTAGAAAAACAACCCTCCCATTTGACGAGATGGCTAGGGTTGAAGGGTCTGAGAGTAGCAATCGCATGGTTGATCCCCCGTACAAATTTCTTATCCCAGGTTGTGTTTGACTATGGGTTTAGGTAACATATAATATAATATGAAAAACAATATTGTTAATTGAATTATTAATAAAATAATTAATAAAAAATAATATCGTATTAATAATAATTAAATATGTCTTTAATAAAATTATTTTTTATTAATATAATAATATAAAAACTAATACATGAGTAAATAATTAATATATTTTATATATTCAGTGATTAATAATATACATAATATAAATTTTAATTAGTAGTTTTTTAGATGACATTCATGTGAAAATTAATTTCTTCTTAATAATAATTATACTACCAAATATATATTTTGTTAACTAATTATAAAATGTAGTATTAAATAATGTGAAACTAATAATTCTAAAAACATATAACATCAATCTATGTTAAGAATTTATGAATGGTAAATATATCACTCTAGTTTGCATCACTATCATGGATGCTTCTCCATGCCATGACCAGATGTAAATTCTGTGTTTCCACGTCGTTTCTATCAATTTTTACACTGTGTCATTTTCACATCTTCTACAACATCTATTTTAATATTCAACACATCATCATTTGTTTTAGGTGGTCGATCTGATGACAAAACCTGGCATAGGATTCCATTCAAACCAAAACCTGATCGGACTCATGGCATGTCCTTAAGTGTGTTCCTGATCCCTATCAAACAACAACTAGTTTATAGGAATCAATAAACACATTTTAAGATGATTTTCTCATTATATTATTCAACATCATGAAAAATTATTATAACAACCATCCATAACAAAAGATAAAAAAAATGAACAATACACTTGTATGATTCCCTTACTTCCCAAAAATATGATGGCCCCAAAATTTATTCACCAGCAGAAACACCTATTCATCCATTTAGAATTCCAAGGTCTAGCATTAATTATTGGAATAAGATGTGTATCAAATCTGGTTGTCATCAAAAACTACCTGATCATCCAAATCATTCTTCTCATTTCATGTATGATTCTTGGTTTCACTAATGACGTTTCAAAAACTTCTATCCATCAAAGAGGGGACTGGAATGGCCAACCATTTAGATAATCAAATGGATTCATCATTTTCAAGTACTAGTAAATGTTTTAATAGGAAAATTCCACTGAAATCATATGGTTATCCCATGAACAATAAAAATCTAACTCGATGGAAATAATCATGGATTCCAAAATCTGAGTTGTTAGCACCATTTGTCAATCTGTCTAGGGAAGATATGTTAATATTTGATTAATGTATGACCCCATTTTCTTTTGGTTCCCTTCCCACTATCAAGAGGTGAATAAGGGTTCCCTATGATAATTAAAATAATATAGAACACTATTAAACTTCACGATCTCATGAACATACATCTTTTTAAGCTCGTACACTTTTGTGGTGTCATAGATTGGAGTAAAGTGAGTGTATTTGGGAAAATGATCAATCAAAACAAAATATAATTCCTTATGTCAGGTTTACAGTGAAACCTAAAGATAAAATCTATGGTTACCTCATCCAACTTCCTAATTGTAATGTGGAGAGGTTGAAGAGGGGCCTGATGTCCTCTGATGTTCATTATGAATTGTAGATAGCTATAACATCATGAAACAATGTCAGTTATCTCATGTGTCAGGCCCGAACACTAGAATCAATGTTTAGAATCATAATACATATTCATGGAACTAGGATGGATAGGACACTATGAATCGTGATAAACATGCATTTCCACCTTCCTCAAAGACAACATTATCACAAAACAAACATTGAAGAAAAGAACTCCTTTGGGTGACAAGGCCCATTCACTAGGTATCTCCCCACCGAATATAAAATGGATTGAACAATGAAAAAATTAATTATTTGGATGATCATCATAGAATATATCTAGAAGATATGTAATCAACTTCATGATAGCCAAAAATATACAATTTATCTTCTTTGGATTATAGGTTCATCCAGGAAAAAATTTCCCATAAGGTTCCAATCAACACTGGACTCCTTTAGAGCATGAGGAAATATAATATATACTAGGGAATCAAAAAATGAATTCCCTTTAAATGGATTATAGATTATAATTTAGGTGAACCCTTGAATATAATTTATCCATCATCGTTATCACAAGATCAAATATTTTTAAAAAAATATAAATCTTTGGATTTTATGATCTGAGTAGACTATAAACCTTTCACTAAAAATATATTGGTGCAAACAATTTAAGGATTTCATCACAACTTCAAGCTTGAGGTCATAGGTTGTAAAATTTCTCTCATGTGGCCAGAGTTGGGGGGATCCATAAGAGACCACATGGTCACCTTTCATAAGTAGAAATGCTAAGCCCATACCTGATACATTATAATAGATAGTGTAACCATGACTTACCTCATGTAAGATCAAGAAAAATATAGTTGTCAACCTCTTCTTGAGCTCTTCAAAGGATGAATAAAGTTCTATGATCCAAGAAAATATTACCATATTTTGGGTATGTTCCATCATATGTGAGGCACATCATGAGAATTTTATATTGAACCACATGTAGTGCCCTCCCAGGCCCAAAAATATTTTGATTTCCAAAATATTCTTGATGTATTCCCATGGAATCAGTTCTATTAATTTCATTGTATAAAGAGAATCCCCATATTTCAATATGACATAAACTAGAAACTTGACCTCTTGAATACATAAATTTCATTCCAAAAATTTATAAAACAAATGATTATCCCACAATATTACCAAAATTATCCAGAAATCTTATCCATTATACTATTACAGTTAGTAGTAAACCAGAATTTCATCCACAAACAATATGAATAAGGGGTTGAGGTATCTATGGTACACTCGGTTCATAACATCCAGGAAAGCCATATGATCAAACTTTAATCCAAACAAAATTACCTGGTATTCAAAATTGTCATACCTGCTTCAAAAAGTGGTCTTTAGAACATCAGTTTCTCTCACCCTGACATAGTGATACCTTGAATGGTGTTCAATCTCTGAAAATAAAATGTTTCCAGTGATCTGGTCAAAGAGATCATCAATACAAGGAAATTAGTATTTATTATTGACCCTGAATTGATACAAGTTCTAAGATTAAATACACAACCAAAGGTATTTATCATCTTTTTTGACAAAAAGTACCAGAGTGTCCAGTCATTAGACACTCGGAAAATAGAAACTGTTGGACACTAAATAATCCAGTTTATTATTAATATTAATAAACATAGACAAGGCCATATGATATGATGAGAGGGGTATCACCTATATCCCTGACAAAAAAGAAATGGTGAACTCTATATTATTTTTCAGTGGTAATACCAAAAAATAATCTACAAAAAAACAAGAAACTCATTGACCATGGGAGGAAACACAGTATATGTACATATACCCACCAAAATAAAGCTAGAGGTGGGTACCAGACAAGAAAGTCTACCTTACACCAGAAATAGAGAACCTATTCTTCAATAACATTAATCCTATTCTTCCTAGAAAATGTGAGTTCTACTATAAATGGTTTTAATGGCCACCTATATATAGTATCAATCAATGTGGGCCCTAAAGAATTCCATCCACACCATCCCTGGGTTATTGTTAAAAATTTTCTCCTCCAAGAAGAGAAAATACCATTTTATCACATCTTTTGACAATGAGACAATACAAGATTGGAAGTTAATACCATGATCATTTCTTTTTATATGTTGTGTAACAAAATCCATTTCATATGTCCTAATATTAGTCGAGAGTTTTAGTATATACATACACTGAAGATATATGAAAGAGAGTGAATAACCTATATCAAACAAAGAAATTACTATAGTTGATTGATAGAGAACCGTACCTCAGTCTATCATAGGGCCTATATTAGATTCTAGTAATACCTTATCTATATCTTGCGACTTCAAAATATCTGCCTGATCTAAAGGTTGTCAGCTAAAACATGGCTTCACATTAAGAAGGATCTTCCCATAAGAATATTTGTCCATCCCACCATTCCCATCGAAGCAGGACTCTATTTTCCTTCAGGGATCAGTTGGAGTTGTAGTTATTATAGGATTGACATACCTTTCACCACTATGAGGTGGAAAGATTCTACCAGACCATTATATATGACCCATTAATAAAAAAATGTGGCATTATTTAGGAGAGATTGATCTTTTGTATCACATGTGCTCAAGCCTTCCATAGTGACAACACATAATAGTTCCTACTCCTACATATACTGATGAAGGTGTTGGATGTGGATATCTAGAGCCACTAAAAACCTATCTTCTTACTCCTACCACTTCCTATTATTTTTCGATGAGCTATGCACACATTGTACATGACCTGTAATAATCCTATTTAGACCCAATATTCCAACATATTTGATGTCACCCATTTAGGCCTGATCAATCACCCTAATATAGGACATCAATTTAATCAAGAATACTTGGGAACATTTATCTATCCACATCATTTTTTAAAATCATCAGGATGTCAACTTGTAATTAATGATCAATATAGTTGAAAATCTTACTAGATCAATAATGTGGTTGGAATATTCCATCACTTAATGATCCCCGTACCGAAGGGTAAGAATCTATTTAGTCTTGTTGAGAGTAAAAGTCTTAGGATAAAATTTCTCAATGAATA
The DNA here is from genome assembly GCA_963277665.1 of Viscum album. Classification (NCBI taxonomy): domain Eukaryota; kingdom Viridiplantae; phylum Streptophyta; class Magnoliopsida; order Santalales; family Viscaceae; genus Viscum; species Viscum album. The sequence goes on along the minus strand of OY728161.1, from coordinate 424,085,942 downwards.
TAACCTTAATATTGGGACCATATTGGTTGTATGTTGTTTTTGGAATATTAAAGGAGTTTTAATTAAATTTTATTCCTTTTGTTGACAAAGAATAAAATTTTATCACATAAGTGTCAATGATGAAAAGAAATCAATTCAATATTTATATATTAACAATTATAATCAACATAATATTCATGAAATATGACTCAAAATGATTTAGAATGTACTATGTATTGAGAAGATAGATCCTATGAGAAAAGGATCATTACACCCACCATGGATCTGATAAAACAACAACTGATTGTAACGAGGATCAAATTCTGAATGGGTCTGATGAAAATGTGACAATTATTTTCTGATCATGGTGTTCTCATAAATCATATGTAATTTATTAAAATTTTTATGCAATCATTATTATGGAAAATGGGAGAACATGTTCTTTATATCATATTTAGGTGTGGTAAGAATGAATGAAGATATTGGATTAGGGGAAGTTACAATAATTTCCATTATAAGTCATAAACTGCAATTGCAATCATCAACATAATCATTTTCATGAACGAAATCATGATTACAAGATGATGTTTCTAAAAGAAGGATGTTTCTCAAGAAAATGATTTCCGGTCTCCAGTCATTAGTGTAAGAACACTAAATACAAAAGTTTTTGATGGATGGGAAGGTTAGTTAGAAATGTGACAATATAAATATTCTAGTTTTCAGTAAGACCAATAATCTAAAAGATTTAACTATACCAAGAAAGAATTTAGTGGTTTCTTATATTCAATTGGTATCATAATTAGAAGTGGAATAATTTTCTACTAAAACTAGTCCATCAGTCGTAGTGTTCCACTGATTACCTTTGTAATCCTAACACCGATCATCAGACGAATTGATGAACGCAAAAGGAAGTCGAAAGAATAATTGTTTTTGTTTGGAATTTTTAGGACCAATGAAAATGAAATCAAGGGAATGAAATTAAAATACTAATAAAAAATGTAGACAACCATTTTCAGCACGAAAACATATTTTTAGTTGTTTTTCAATTATATCATGATAAATAAGTACTCTAGTATGTCTTTATGAAATCACTATTATCAAACCAGTGCTCACACTATTTGAAGGAGTGAAGAGAGACAGATTCATTGAGTACAGAATGACACTGATTAACTTTATCAGATATAATATTATTGGTTTGGAGATAATAAGAAGAATAATCTATATTGAGGTGCTTTGTAAGTGCTCTTGAATGGGTTATGGAAGCTTTCTTGAAGATTTATAGGGATATATACAACTGTTGTCAAGTAGAACCTGAAAAATGAAGAATAAGTTTTCCTTTTTTTCAATTAGGGAGGATAAACATAATGAATAATATGTTGTTTTACCTTTTTAATCATCATAATAAGGCTTATCATAATTAAAATCTGAATCGGACTAGAGTTTTGTTATTGATTTATGAAGTGAGATAGAGTCATGATAAATTCGGGATGATTTGGAAAGCATTGAGATGCACTAAAGAAGTTAATGATTTATCCAAAATTATTGGAAAATGTTTTTTTCGTGAAATTATTTTGAGTGGGAATGATTTTCAGAATTTTTCCTAAAAAACTTTTAGGTTGCCTATAAATAGTGTAAGTACTTTTTTACATTCTTACATAGATGTATTATTTATGTGATCAGTCAGAGAAGTAATATTTTTTAGAGGGAATAAGATTCCATATTGTGTTTTACTATGGAAGGTTTCAAAATAGAAGAATAAATGAAGAATATACTAGATCATATTCATAGTTTTTACAATCAGATCCTATAATCACACTATGATTTTTGGACCTAAGAATATGTAGTTTAGGATTGTTTTTAGTTATATCCCAGTAGGGTATTATTTTTTTTATTGAGAAATCAGACTGATGAATTGGACTGTGGAATTAGACTAAGTATCATAAGGATGCTTAGGGAAGTTCTTTCCAACTATTGGGTATGGATGTGAAGATGGTATTTGAAATTTATATTATTGAATGCTGATCAAGAAGCACTATAAGAAGTTTTTTAGACAATTTTTATTACATCATTTCATGCTACTAGAATCACATGGATTTTTATTTTTAACATAGTGCTAAAAAATTGTAAGGTAATTACCTACTTGTTTTATTCTTTACAAAAGGATTGTTTCTTAGTTGATTTTTTGTATTGGATTATTTCTGATCCATACAAAGGATGTAGCTACTCTTTTTGAGTAGCGATCCTTGGAAATTCTTGTGTTCCAATGGAAGTGTGTTTAGTTTTTTCAGTAGGCGATGAAATATTTAATTGGAGTTGTTGATTTTTTCATAAGGAAATATAAAATAAATTTAAATCACTGATTCACCCATCCCCCTCTTAGGGGTACTCATATCCTGGTTGAAAAATCACAATTGGAATCAAATAGAAGGATTCCCTTATTTATTATTTGATAATTTTTTGAATATAATTATTGATAGATAAATTTTAATTCTGCGAACAACAAAGGGATTCAAGTATGAAATGGTAAAAATTGTCATATATGATATCTGGAATGATATAATGTTGTCGTATCTTATATCTATTGTATATAATTTGTTTAAAGGTATAAAATATGTATCTACTCCTATTGATGATAATGTTCTTCTTACATTTATAGATAAGATTAATATTGATAATTATAAAAGGTTTAAGAAAGTTTTATTACCATCACATTTTTAAAATAAATTCTTAATAGTGAAGGGTGTTTCCATTACCAAAGGATTCTGGTATAAGATGAAAAACATATATGAAGTCAATAATAATGTTAAAAAGGAAAGTTGGAAATTTAGATATTGATATATTAAGACCTCAAGTAGGGTGAATTCAAATCTGTTAGAGACTTCATTATTAGGGTAAATTACATTGTTAGTGTTATCACATGTCTTGGTGAGAAGATGGATGACTCACTCATTGTTAAGAAGATCTTAAGAATTCTACATGACAATATTTATGCAATTGTTTCTTCATTGGAAGATAGAGATCTAGAAACATATTTATTTCATGATTTGTATCATTCCATCATCACTTATGAGATTATAAGGGAGAAATCTCTGAAAAGAAAAAAAAACACAGATCATGAAATAACTTTTAATTGTTCTTGAGGAAGATGATGTTTCTGACTCTGAATCTAAAAATTAGGTTTGTAAAAATAACGATGACATTTTGTCCTTATTTTCAAAAAATTTTATAATAGTTATAGGAATTTTTAATGGAAAAATTCCCTTTAAATGCTATGAATATTGATCAATTTGAAACTTTATAGTGAATTTATCATGATGAAAGAAATTATAGGATATGGATGATGAAGAAAAAATGCCAAGATGGTCATGGAGGAAACAAGGTGATAAAGAAAAATCATATTCTAGTGGTAAAGATAAGAATTTCTCTTAATCCAGAAGAATATTTTTTTTTCAAATGATCATGAAGATGAAGATATTGAAGCTGAAATCAAGAAGTCTACTAAACATATTGATGATAAAACATTTGTTGCAATGATTAAAAATGATGAATTCAGAAGCATCAATTCTAATGAAGAAGAAACTAATCTTGAATTTAATCTGAATGAAGAACTAAAAGAATGTATGAGAATGATTGGTATGCTTGAGAATATAGCCTAGAAGATGAAAAGTGAAGACTCTTCAACAAGAAATCAAGAAATGTTTTCTAATGTGAAAGTTAAACTACTGAAAGATATTTATTATTTTACAAAATCCAATGAGAAATAAAAATAATATTAAAGAAAATGTGAAAGGAAAATTATAGGAAAAATATGAAGAGTTTTAACTAGGAATTTTTTTTATAAATATAAAAAAAGGGTTACAAGATTCTATAATTATATCTATAAATGTAGTGAAATATCTATAAATTGAAAATATTAAAAGGATCAAAATTTAGCTTCAATGGTTGAAAAAAAGTTGAAATTGTTCTTTAGAAGAAGAAAAATGGGAAATTAATTTATGTTTCCAAAAGTAACTTAGTAGTTAAGTTAGAAGTTTCTAAACATTTTGAGTCCAAAAACGATTCTATAACTTCTCGTTCTGATAAGGATTAAAATAAAATTGAGTAGAAGAAAAAAATTTCGAGAGATATCCTATGAGATTTTTGTCATGAAAGTTCATATAAGAAAGTTAAATTGGTTTCTAATAAATATACTCACAACTCAGGTTAGTACAAAAGCTACAGAGTAAAATATTATTTCTATAGATGGTGATGGTATTATGGTGGATTTAGACACAAAAAAAATATTTGTTGGTTTAATCAATATAATTACTATTATTCCTCAAGATATAGAATTTTTTTTGAGGTGGAGTAAATCCCCTCAATGGAAGAAGTCTATGATGGATGTCCAAAAAATTTCTTAGAAGGATGTTTAGAAGATGTCTGAGAGGATTAGTGTAAAATATTGAAATAGGCTCTAACCCATGAAAACTATATATGAATGGTTTTAGCAACATGTAGACCTTACCAAAGGATGTCTTGTTTTATTACTATTATAAGAAACTTATGATAACAATTATTAGAAGACATTTGTGAAGAGATATGAAGGAAAACAAAAATCTTTTGTTGTTGAATCTTCTCTAAATGATAATAAAAGATACCAAAACTAGATTCTTCATTATGGGTGTTCTTCTCATATAATAGGAGACATAAAACTTATCATGAGTGTGAAATAATTCAAAAAAGGAATGGTGACATTCGGTAATGAGTAATCTATCTTAATTAAAATTGTTGGATCATTCATCATTGTGAAAGAAAATTTGAAATCAAGGATTTATTTGTTTTTTGGTGGAATAAAACAAAATTACTATGTCTTTCACAACATGGTGATAAAGGATAAAAAGTTATCTTTAGAAAATATGGGTTTTTTTGTAAAATGTGATGAAGATGGAATGATAATTACAAAAATACAATGAGAAAAATGAAACTTATTTCATGATGGTAAGGTTTCAAACAATTGTTACTGAGGAATGGGGAAAGTGATTCAGCTGTGGAATAAATGGAAGGTACATATGTTTCAATGAAACATGTGAAAACTATCATTGTTATATATTGTCTATGATATTCCTGATATGTCATGAAGAAGCAAGTAGTGTTTACCTATTTCTTAGAATGAAATGATAACAAATTTTTTGCATAATAAGTTATACATTTTTTCAAAAAATACCCCTCAAACTTATCCATTCAAATATCCATGTTCTGATGGGAAAATAGACAACCAATGGAGATAAGTATATCATTACATTTTTTGGTTTGTTTTCTCAAATTACTTGTGTTATGTATACGAATCATAAGTTAGACGATATAAAAATGTTTAAAATTTACAGGAAGATAGTTGCGAAGGAATGTCAGTATTCAGTGAAGAAGTTGAGAATATATAATAGTGGGAAATAAAATATGAATAATTTGAAAATTATATTGAAATTAATGGAATTAAAAATGAGTTTAATACACCATACACTCCTAAAAAATAGTTTTTATGAAAGAAAAAAATGAATATTTTTTTAAATGGGGTGAACTATGTTTCTTGAATATGTTCACTCTCAGTTTTTTTGAAGGAAATCTAGGAAAACTATTTTTTATATTCAAAACTGATGTTTCTATATAATAAGTTCATATATGATTTCATATGAAAATTTTTACCAAAAAATTACAATCTTGAAACTATGAATAGTTTTTGGGAGTCCATGCATCATAATAAAGAAAGGGGGAAACCTGGGAATGTTTGATTAGAGTGGTGAAGATGGATTTTTTCATAGATATGCTCTAGAAGAAAGAAGTTATAGATGTTTTAATAAAGGAAGATGATAAATTTATGATGTTTTATGTGAAAGTTATTGAAAATTCTGAGGAATATTATAATAAGATACATGATGATAAGGAAGATGAGCATGAAAAGGATTTTTTTTACAATTCTGATAAGGATAGAGAAAATTGTAATCCTACACTAGAAGAAGAATCATAATTAATTATTTCCTGTGATGACGAAGAATCTAAAAAATATCATCCTAGTCTGAGAAAGCAAGTAAAATATAAAAACGTTGTTGGTGATCAACATCATATGGTTAAAATAAGAAGAACAACAAATACTATTTAACATACTTCCCTATATTAAATGTAGAGCTGAAAAATGTGGATGATCGTTCTGAGAATCTTGAATGGGTTCATGCCATGAATTAAGAGTTTAATCAAATAGAGAATAATGATACTAGGGAACTCACATCCAAGATAGATAACAATAATATTATAAGTAAAAAGTGGGTTTTTAAGAACTAGATGAATGAAAATGGTGAAGTGATAAGAAACAATGAATGATTAGTGTGAAAATGATACTCATATATTAAAGGAATTGATTTTGATGAGAATTTTTCTCCAGTTTTATAGTTATAGATAATCATAATCTCTCTTTATATTACTGCACAAAGAAGTTACAAAAACTTTTAGAAAGATGTAATGTTTGCATTTATGAATGGGGATCTTCATGAGGTAGTTTATATTGGGAAACCATACAGATTTATTGTTTGGAATGATGAAAGATATGTGTGTAAGATGAAAATAATCCTTGTATGGGATACAACACACTCCCAGTGAATGATATTCCCAATTAGATACTTAAGTGAGGAAGACAAGTTATACGAAAGGAAGAGTGAATAGAAATCATTACATTAATGAATGTTCAAAATTCTCCCTCTTTGTAATTTTTTATGATCATGAAATTATTATTGTTATAAATGATGAAAGAACTATTGATATATTTTCTGAATAAATGAAGAAGTTATTTGGGATGTCTATGCTTGGTGAAATGAAATACTTTCATGGGTAAAAAATCTCACAAAAGAAGAAATAAAAGTTTCTTTCTCAAGAAATGTTTACCATGGAACTTCTTAATATGTTCAAGAAGGAAATTTATAAATCCATTTCCATATTTATTTCTATGGGAACTAATTTGACTAAAGATGTATAAGGTAAGAAATTCGGCTCAAAATAGTTTCAAAATCTAATTGGAAGTTTATTGTATTTGAATTTCTCAAGGCCTGACATTGGTTATTCTATTACCTTATGTGAAATATTTCATATTGGTCCAAAAGAATCAAATTTATCAGTTGAAAAAGAATTCTCATATACAAAAAAGGCACACAAAATTTCAGAATCTTGTATGAATGCTCCGAATATATTGATGTGTTTTGGTATTCAGATGCTGATTGGGCAGAAAATGTTATTGATAGAAGATACACATATGTTGGAGTTATTGTTTTGGGAAAACTTTGTGTTTGTTAGAATACAATGAAAAAAACACACTAACTCTCAACAAAGCTAAATATGAGTATGTTGGTTCCACTCAAACTACTACTCAACTACTGTAGATAAAAACACAGTTAAAATACTTAATTGTTGATGTAATGTTATAATTTCTATTCGGTTGTGATAATTAAAGTGAAATTGAACTTAAAAGAAAAAATTTATAATATTATTTTTTAAATTATATTGAATTCAAGTACCACATAGTCAAAGATCATGTGGGCAAGAATGAAGTGATGCTGGAGTATATTACTACATAGAAACAAGTCACTGGAATTTTCACAAAACACTTATCGAAGGAACCTTTTCATAAACAATAGTTGAACAAGGGCACAAAACCTCCTCATAAAGGTTGAGGTATGTGTTTCTATCCCCTATATCATCTTATATATGGGTTGTGTTTTCAATAGAGATAAATGTTTCATAAATCTATCCTCAAGAAATTATTTATAAAGGGGGAGTTCTGGTAATGTTGTGAATCTATAATGCAAGTGTGTGAACTTTTATAACTATTTGTTGGAGTGGTTGTAGAAAGAAATTTTTTTAAGAAAATTTTGATGAATTGAATCATGTTTTGAAGGAAATATGAGGATGTTTCATTGGTATCTTCTTCTAGACATCATGGGTTTTTATCAATAATTCTTCTTTCCTATAGTTAGTTTTCTCACAAAGAATTAGAATTTTTGATATGTAATCCATTTTTTAAGGTTACAAGATTTTTTTATTTATGAATCTTGGTTGAGAAAAAAATATAAAGGGGGAGATTATTCTAATGAATTTGGATGAATGTTTTTTTAGAAACTAAATGAAGTTCCTATTAAATTTGTTTTCTTTTGATGTCCATTAAGAATAATATCTTCAAGGATGTTTCATTGAAGAATTGAAATCAATTCACTTTTTATTTTTTGATAATTGGACTCAACATCTTATTCAGGATATCAAACTCAAATGCCTAAGAATTTCCAGTGGATCGAGAATAATGTTTCTCAGAGAAAAGAATCATCTGATCCACATTGGGTCTGGTAATGGAATATTTGATTGTAAAGAGGATGTATGTTTTTATGGATGAAATGATAATATGATGATGCATTGATAATCATAGAGTTCTCATAAATCGTAAGTGAAATTCAAAACATATGATACAATCCTTATGAAGAAAAGGGGAAAATAGGTTCTATCAATCATATTCATGGTTGGTAGGAAATAATGAATCTACTACATGAATGTTAAGTAACATTAAATTCCACTATAAGTGATATGATACTATAAAATTCTTCATTTAAATCATATTCATCAAGGAATACATTATTAAAAGGTGAATTTTTTTAATGAAGGAAGTCGTTGGAGTCGAATATTTCTAGTCTCAAATCATCGGTGTGAGAAAAAAAGACAATACATTTTGAAGGATTGGAAGGAATGTTGGAAACCTAACAATATAAAGATTCTGGATTTTTGTCAGACCAATAATCAAAAATATTTAAATTATTATAGGAAGAAGATAGTGGTTGTTTACAGTCTATTGGTATCTTAATCAGATGTGAAATGATGTTGTTGCTAACACTAGTCCATCAGACACAGTGTTCCACTAATCATTTGAGTAATCCTAACACCGATTATCATATTCATTTATGATTGTAAAATAAAATCAGAGGAAGGATGGTTTTCATAGGGATTTTTCGGGACCAATGAGAAGGAAATGAAATAAAATAAATTCTATGATCGGTCAATATTGTAGTGAACCATTTTCATCAAGATAAAATTTTATTGGCTATTTTCCCATTATTTTAGGAGAAATAATTACTCATATATTTCCTTATGAAATCAAGAATATCAGACTCGAGATAAATCCTTTTTTTAGAGTAAAGAAGAGGCTGATTCACCTGGATCAAGATGACCCCAATTAACATTATTAGACGTGGGATTATTGATATAGAAAAAAGATGAAGAATAATCTTGTTTTGATAGTTTCAGAATTATTGTCGAAGGAGTCTAGATGCTTTATTGAAGAGTTCGAAGTAGATAAAAATGTTTTTTCATGGGGAACCTGAAGTTTAATGAATAATTTTTCCATTATTTTCAATTTTTTCTAGGTAACATATTGAAGAATCAATAATTTAACATTTTTTTCAACGTAATGTGGTAGTTGTAATTACAATAAAAATTAATCTAGAGTATTTTTTAATGAAGTATGAAGTGATCTGATGTAGTGATAAGATTTAATAAGATTCAAGAAGAGTTCAGAAGTACTGAAAAAGTAAATTATTAATATGAAATTAAAGTAATGTTTATGCTTTGGGAAATCGGGTTGATTGGGAATGACTTTCAGAATCCTGACTAAATTTTTTTAGGTTTTCTATAAATAGTGGAGTTACATTGTATATTCAGATTCAGATGTACTATTTATGATAGAAGGTGGAGGAGTAAAATTTTTTAGAGATAAGTTCATTCTAAATCACACTTACCTAAGGAAATATTCCAAACATAAGAAGAATAGTAGAAGAAACATGATCATATTTATAGATTCCATAATCGAATCTAATAACTAGACTTGGATTTATGTAGTGAAGAAGAAGCCGTTTACGATTTTTTAGTAGTAATATGACATAGTATTATTTTTGTATTGAGTAATCAAACTGAATAATCAGAACAAGGATTCAGACTGATTACTATTACTAAGTTTAGTGAATTTATTTCTTAATTCTGGTTAAGGAATTGAATAATTTGTTTTGAAATTTATATTTGTGAAAGTTGATCAAGAAGCAGCATACAATTCTTTCTACACAATTTGTATTACATAATTTTGTGCTAATTGAAACACATAAATTTTTTTATTGAACACAATGCTAAAAATATTTAAGGGCATATCCTGCTTGTTGTATTCCACACACAAGGATTATTTTCTAGTGGATTGTGTGGTATTGGATTTTTTCCCAACCATACAAAGGATGTATCAACTTTTATTGAGTAGTGAAATTTTGTCAATTATTGAGTTCCTATGGATGCGTGTTTCGTTTTTTTAGTATGAAATGAAATATTTTATAAGTGGTGAATTATGTTTCAAATGTAAGGATACATAAAATAAAAATATACCACTGATTTACCCCCTCCCCCACTCAGTGATACTCATATCATAGTTGGAAAATTTCACTTAAAAAATTTTCTTACCATCCTATCATGTTTCCCAACCTGAGACATATTATTCCATAACTTGTGACTAGGGAAATATTATATAAACACATAAAACATTACATTAACAACTTCAGGAGTTCCAAGGAACCTGAAATCCTCTCAAATTTATCCATTCAATCTTCAACATCCTAGGGTTCAGTGATTTCCATGATGTGATGGGGATTATGCTTGAGTAACTCCTTAGACTGATCCTTCTCAAGCCCTGATTCAACATCCCTAGACTAATTATAACCCTATTCCACTGTCTAATATATTTCTCAAATATCACAAACCACCACCTCTATGAGTCTCTGATCAATTTCCTAGATAAAAAATTGTGAATTTTCACAAGCCTCCTCTTGCGTCAGCACATGATGTCTCCATAGAGAAATGGTTCTACAAAAAAAAATATTAATCCAAAATACATCAAACCACAAGGAACCAGATAAAAAACATAATAAAACATTTTCAATAACCAAAATTTATATCATAACTCAAACTAATTTAAGGTACCTTAGTTCCCATTCCTTTTTTGTAGCTTGTTTATTACACCCAATGGATGTGTGAAAAAAATTCCCCAATATCCCATTGTTTCCTAAGGTCTGTTATGGGATGTGTTGGCTAGACACCCCACTCACAACTAGAAACAAAATCCTTGATAAACCTAAAATTTATCTATACATACATTACCCAAAGTACAAGACCCAATGAAATAGAAAACCTTCTCTAATATTAGGTTTTCATGAATACTACCAAGCTTCCCTTTAAACAGACACCTGACATCGACAAAAAAAATAGATAGAAGGGAGTTCCCAATCTTCTTGGGATATAATTTAGTATATGGATATTTATTCAGGAGGAATTTTTGGTAAATACCTGGTCAATATTTTATTTACCAAAGCACGAAATATAGTGCAAACAGAGGGACGATATCAAGGATGAATCTCATATGACACTGACCTTATATACTCACTATTTATTTATTAAATTTTATAAAAAAATAACATTTAATTTAGTGGGTTTGAATTATTTAATAAATATTTATATATATATCTGTGTGTTTAATGAAAAAATCATGGATGCAGATAGAATGATGTTAATTATAATGGAGATCCTCCAAGGAGAACAACCACAGTGAAGCATCATCATATATTAATTATTTTAAAATTTACCTGATGAACATGCTCATTTGTATACATGAATATACTCTTCTAATTATTTTTGTGAATATAAAGTTCACTGAATGATCACTAAGAGACTACACATATATATCCTTGGTCGATGGAAAATATTACAGAAGAGAAAGTTAATCATCGGGAGGAAATTGGAGACACAAAGGTGACATATCCAATAATACCCCCTGACCTAACAGTAGTTAAATAAAAAAAATTAAACATGATTGTTCAATAAATTTTGATCAAGACTATATTTATCCCTCAGAACATACATGATTTAGTTACTCATGATAATGAGTATAATAGATCACAATGGAGAAGAATAGGGTCAGAACACAAAAGTTGAAAAAAAGAGAATGAGATTAAGAAGAAGAGAAAAATATATTAACAATTTATAAAACTATTACATGGAATAGGAACTAAATAAAAAATATAATATGGACACGTAGAGTTTCGATCATTTTTAGATGTAGATGCAATGGGTTTTTATAATCAAAGGAGTGAAATTTTTTCTGTGAAACTTTTTCTATAAAGATTGTGTATGGTAGACTCTAATAATGGATAAATCCATAAGATTGGTATTATAATTTTTTTTTCCAAAATGTATTTATAATTTCACCCAAAAATTTCAGCTTAATCCTCATTGTGTAGAAAAATACATCACCCATTAATTCTGAAAATTAATTGAAGGATAATGTTTCCTAAATATTCTTCCAATTTTGGGAATCCAATAGCATCATTAATGATGAAATATATCCATGATATTCAATGGTATGATATGAATTTGAAGTATATTTCAATTCTAGTAGTAATTATCTATCATGAAGGTCTTTTGATAGAGATATTCTACATTTTTGGAGGTGGGTTCACATAGTAATCCCAAACAATTTTTCAAACTTATTGATTCTTTCATGAATTTGGATGTTCAAATAAGACCCAGTTCCATAATAATTAATGATTTTATTATATTATTTTCATCTATGTCTATATCATTTGTTGGATTTTATTATTAATTGAACTTTATTTATTATGATACGATCCATCATATTGTATTTAATGTTTTATTATATGTTTGACTATGGATGTACACATTTGATACTATTCTTGGTTTATGGTTAATGTATTAAAATTTCGTATGATAGTTTTAATATGAATTGTTTTATTGGTTATGTTTCACCCTTTTCATACGAGGAATGAATTGAAAATAGTAAGTGATGGGTAGAGCCTACTGTATCCCCTAGTTGAATTGGTAGATCTGATGAGACAATCTAGTTAGGGTTTCTACCCATTTATATATGGTGTCTTGTACGAAGCCTTGATGATATATCTATGATGCATGAATTTATGAATTCCCTTATTATGAGATTATTTATTGTCATTACATGAGATTATTCAACTAGTAGAATATCCATGATAATGTCAATATAGGATTAGTAGATTTATTATTTCGATATTATGCTCAAGATTATGTTTAAAATATTTTCTATCTATTATATACCTTTTTCCTTAAATGTTTATTCTTATTTGAAATAGAAGCCATTGTATTATTTACCCTAACTGTGCATCTGAGCTCATCCCTTTCTTATGTTTTCTTTTCCCATTATGCTAAGATTTGTGTTATGACAGATATTAACATTTAAGATACGACCATAATTTAATTATCAAATGATTATCTATGTTTTATTTTATGTTTTGAATTGTAATATAAGGTTCATGGGTAATAATGTTTCCATGACCGCTAAATCGACCAATCCATCAATATTTGACTTCTTGTAATCATGCCAATGTAATAAAATAATGGACAAACATTTAGCTTCTCAGTTTGGGGAGATAAAATGAATGAATTAAATACCTTAATTTATTCCCACAATAATAACCCCCAAACGTTTCATTAAAATTCATTTCATCCCTTTGACCTTGACTTCCTTTATCCACACAATTTAATTTTAAAATAACATGAAAATACATATAGGAGAGTAGGAATGGATAAAAATGGATTGAAACATGTATCATTCTTATAATGGTCATTCATGGTCTCTATGGGATAAATAAGGATTGATGTAATGGTGGTCTATTAAGTATAATAGGTTTATCAAAAGTTACCTCAATCATTTTCAATGTGTTTATTAATATTCATTTCATTGAAAATTTAAAATCTATGTTATAATAGGTGACATTTACTAATCCCACTCAGGAAATATGCTCAAGATGAAATAGGAAGTGCTTGGTCTAGAAATACTCTCAAGTATGAGGTACATGATTTGGGGTAATCACTCAATGTTTGAATGATAATAAAAAATCAATTCACATGAATTTTATAAATTCAAAGGATGAAAAATATTTTGGAGACATCATTTTCCATAGTTAATTAATTACCTAAAATCACGAGTCATCATTTATTTATCCATGTTCATTTGAATCTTCCAATTATCTATTTTTCTCATTCAATCTCAATATTATTGAATTCTAAAACATGGAAAAAATGGATTTCAAAAAAACTCATGTCTCTTGGATATTTTAGGAAAATAATAATTCTACTGTTGGAATTCAATTCCAATTTAAATCCCAAAACATGTTTTTAGATGAAAAAATGAATGTAGTTTAAAATATAAGCATTAAAAGTGAAATCCCATTCCTATGAATCTTATTCCTCTTCCTTAAATTCGTTTGGGATTTCCATCTGGCATCATGATAATATAAAATAAAATTACATAATTAAGAATAGGGATCGTGTAATTAATGCTTAAAAAGATACTAGGAGTGTGATACATTCTAGACTAATCATAATAATGATTTTGAAATATTAATTCCTAGAATGAAGGTAAAATGGATAATTATTAGTATAATCCCCCAAGTGGGAAATGAATTTTTACTGAATCCATAGAGATGTACTATCGATTATCCATAGTTAGTTGGTGGATGAGGTTTTATATATTTGAACCACTACATGTGGCTTTTCCTAGATTCCAAATCTTCCTTCTTGGTGAGGAATGATCCATGGATAGAGCACACCCGATCATCCCCCATTATAATAATTTATGTCATACATTTGGGGGGGGGGGTAGGATAATGTATGAAAAATCCTCCTTCATGGTTGATAATTTTGAAGAATCCTCTTCATTGTATAGTTCTAGATTAGTTTGGGCCTTATGAATTGATTAATCAAATGAAGTGTAGGCATGTATTTTTACAAGAACAAAATTTAAATGTGAATTTAAAGAAATATTCTCCTTTTCAAAATGATTTTCCATTGCCTTGATTTCATTAAGATCAAATGCCATTATTTCTTCACAGGATTTCTAAAATAAATTTTCATCAAAATTATGGAGCTATTCATGTTAATAAATACGTAATGGTCTAGATTATTCATTTTCCTCTATGGAAACAGAAATATTTATCCAATATAGAAATTCAAAAACATAATGATTTATACTGAAAATTGATTGAATGAAATAAAAAATGATAGAGTTTAAGAGATTTACATCTCCTTGATTTGGTTCTTGTTCTATCACTTATTTAAAGATATGTAATTATTAAAAGTGAGTCTTAGTGGATGGAATTAGGTAGTCAGGATCTTCCATCCTTTCATCAAATTTTCATCTTCCTTGAATAGAGTAACGTGAAATGGTACCAGATTGTCTAATTTTTAGGATCACG
Organism: Viscum album; assembly: GCA_963277665.1. NCBI lineage: Eukaryota > Viridiplantae > Streptophyta > Magnoliopsida > Santalales > Viscaceae > Viscum > Viscum album. The sequence goes on along the minus strand of OY728161.1, from coordinate 424,070,628 downwards.
GAGGGATCATTTTATACCTTATATTCATTCTAGTTTTTATCCATATCTTGTTAATCTCCCACACATATCTTAGTAGGAATATCTTCCTCAATATGAACCCACTACAACTCATTATGGTACTCACTGATTTCATATTTGAGATGGTTGGTTTGTAGATAGTCCTTGATTTGGGCCTCAACCTCAAGGATTTACTTAAAAAATCGTGGATGAATAAGGAGTAATCTTCTTTTAACTTTTACACTAGATAAATTCAATGAAAGTAATGGGAAAAGTCCATCTACTCATGAACCATAACTTAAAAAATTTGTTTGTTCATGTCCTCCCTCAGGCCAGCTATTCATTCCTTGAAAACCTTTTCCCTATTATTTGATTTCCAAAATATCATCACCTATCTAATAATAATAAAAAAACCATCATCCATGGAAATTTTCAACTTATTAATTTCCTCTATAACCTATGGGTAATTATTGTATTAAATAATGATAAAATCAATTGAAAAAATTATAACAAAATATTTATTAATATGTATTCTGAAATTTTTGATATTTTTTGAAAAAATAGAGTGTGAAGGTGTTTTGGATCCCTGGAAACATCTCAAATTTGATTTTAATTGATTTTTAATGATTCCCCAATCAATATTTTTTTCATCTCAGCATTCAATATAGTACATACCCATGTTTGTTCTCAAGGTGCCAGCTCGCACAACATAAAATTTTATTGTCACTATTTTTAGTTTAACAAATATAAAACTAAATAAAATAATGAATTGATTTAGAAATGTTAATTAAATTTTAATATATTTATATATATATGCAATGAAAATATAATAGATGCCGACAAATTATTATTAATAAAAAACGATATCCACCAAGGAGAACACCCATAGTGAAACTTCATAGTCTCTATATTTGTTTCAAATTTACATAATGAACACACTATATTGAATTCATAAATATACTCTTATACTTATTATTGTGAATATCTAGTGCACTCTGCAATTTTCAAGAGACCACACATCCACCAACTCGGTTGAGGGAAAATATTACACAAGTGAAAGTTAATCCTCCGGTGGAAAGTGGACACACAAAGGCGCCATATCCAGTAAGATCCCCCTCGACCTAAAACTACAAAAAATAAGAAAAAATAAAATTTTACTTTTAATAACTCGTGTTAAAAATTGGATCGATCCTTGAGAAACTTCATCGAGTAAGTTACTCCTGATCACATGTATAAGATATCTCAGTGGAGAAGAACATTGAGCAAACACAAAATATGATAATAAGTTAATGAGATTAATAGGAAGAGTAAAATATATGAAAAATTCATAAAACTATTTAATTGAAGAATAAGTAAAAGAAAATATATATTTTCTACAAATAGATTCAAAAAAATTGAGAATGAGAGGTGATGAATTTTTGTAGGCATGAGGAGTTAAATTCTGGCTTCATAATATTTTATCCAAAATATTATACATTCAAGACCCCTTTCGTGGTCCAATATGGTAGATTGTTATTATGGAATGTTGTTCTAAAATATCTTTCTCTTTTCAACCCAATATTTTAACTTCATCCTCCATGTGTAGAAAATGATATGACCCATTAATTCTAAAAATTTATTCTAGATGAATGTTTTCTAAATCTTTTTCCAAATTTGAGCATCCAATGGCCCCATTAATTATGTAATAACTCTATAATATTCAATGGTAAGGCAATAATTTTAATTATATTTCAATTCCAGTTTTGATCAATTAACTTAAAGGTCTTTAGACTGTGATATTTCACATTTAATGTGGTGGGGTCCAATCAATAATTCAAAACACATTTTCATATTGTGCAATTATTTCAGGCATTTGGATGTTCAAATCTGATCCATTTAAATAATAATATGTTTAAGAAAAAAATCTTGGGATACTATAAAAATGAGTATCAAACAAATTTCTTAAATATTTTAAAGGTTATGATCAAAAAAACTAAGTGATGAAAATATTTCTAAATTCTAGAATTAACAAAATTTCAAATTTTAGCACAAAACAAACAACAAATCCATAATTGATGGAAAGAAGATCAAATTGATAAATTTGTAGTGATTAAATCATTTTAAAACATATAAAAATGAAGAATATATTATCTATATTACGTATAAAGATGCTTCTTTAGGAATGATTTTTCTGATTATAATATTCAACATCTTCATAATGCAATATAATTATCATCCATAAAAAAGATAAAAAAGGAACCACACATATGTTTAAAAGTTACAATCATAACTGAGTACCCCAAAAAATGTAAAATAGACCAATACTGGACCCAAAAACTTCCTCATAACACAAGGTAAAATCATGTGGAATTTCACCAACAACATTTGTCTAGAAGATCCACTAATGCGAGTACATTCCACCACCATATAAAGATTTAATTTTACTTATATTAGAAAAAACATAGTCTAAAATCCCCAATCTCATGTACATAGGATTCCATAACACATTAATAGTAGGATCATTCTAACAAAACAACATTTATATTCGTCGAAATGAAATTTATTTTATGAAATACTTAATACAATTCAAAAATAGATGCCCAAAGACTATATTAGTTTAGTGGGTTTGTAAACATGAAGCACATTCTTCTAGCAAGGAAAATGATATTTAACATCACCTATAGAGATATTCCCCTTTAATTTTCCTACCTAAACCCTTTCTTTATATTATGGGAAATATAATACATAATTAGAGTGAGATCAAATTCTTAGTGAGGGTAAACATGAAGAACATCACACAAAAAAATAATAATAAGAATTAAAAAACATGAACATAAAATTTTAATATCAAAATCGTGAGTCATGATAGAAATCTTAAAAGTTCGTAAGGAATATATCATAAAGGAATATGAACCATGATAAAATAGCATTGGTATAAAACATTGAATGGTGGAAAACACATAAGGTTATAAAATCATTTCAATATTTTTCAAGGCACATTTTGAAGACCATTTTAGTGGAAAAAGTCCATTACTGAATGTGATGTACTTACTGTTGTAGCCATGTATTACTAAATTAGATTTATGTTCCATTACATTCATGTCTATATCATGAGATATAAATCTATACCTAATGCTTTGGAGGGAGATATAGGTCCCACCCATTTCATAATCAAACCATTCTTATTTGTGCCACAAAAACTAAATAAATATTTACCATAGAATAATGAATGTAATAAAATAAGTTTCTTAAACATCATTCCATAATACTCTATATAAGAAAAATATATTAAATAAATAAAATTATTTCATAAAAAAACCAAAATCATATTGATAACATGTATATAAAAATAATCCTATTTAAATATTGCCATCATAGATGGGAAATATTTTTTAAAAAACACTAGAAAGTATTTCTTGAGTAAAATATCCTCTCTTCAAAAAAATGATTTATTCTCAAAATGAAATGAAATTTAAAAAAAATTATAGAGATGAAAATTATTTTGAAATATTGTAAATTATACTTTATTTAAATAAAGAATAATGAAAACGTAAAAATCTTTTTATTCAGTATAAGTTAGGAAAAGAATTCTCCTCACAACTTTTCTTGAAAACTCAAAAAGTACATCTTTCTAAAAAAAATAGATTTGTCCATACCATTTAGTAAAAATTCACCAATGGGTAAAAAATTATTTAAAATTTTTTATATAGAAATAATAAATATTTTGAAATATATATTTATGAAACATGGATGTTCAAGAAATATATACCGGAATAAATACTTAAGAATAACCAATCTCTAATAAAAATGAGATTACAAAATTTTCCCTTACCAATTTGTAATCATTTTAATTGTATGACGCAAAAAGAAAGTAAATATATTCATATTTAAATATCATAACCTTCTTAATAATCATAAAAAACTTTCATGGGTAGCATAAACACTTCAAAAAATAAATAGTTGGTGTATAAGTCTCATTGAAATAAATGTAAGACAAAATAATACCTTACCTTAGGTCTGATATGATTTTTATGAATTAAACGTCATGTATAATGATTTAAATAAAATTATTGATTTATTATAGAATCATAGTCATTTTTATGATATCATATATGGTCATATTCTTATTTTTTGTTAGTAACATTTCATTGGTACTCGTTATACAGGTATTAACTACTTTATGTTCTTATGCATGTTTTTTCAAATAATATCCAGTTCTCTTTATTTTGATATACTTATATCATTTATAGAATGATATTAGTATAATATATATCATTTTTATTCACTAATTTCGTTTATATAATCATGCTTTAATAAAGATCATTTAGAATGAATCATATCGCATTGTGGAGACGGTGAGTTGAACATACTTATGAGGGAAGATATCGTTCCCATAATTGTGGAATGGTATTGAAGTTCAGGGTGTATTTTGTTTCATTATCCATATCATTTTATAACAATAATATACAATTACTACTTCTATAAATATACCCATCCATGTAACATGGTGGGGAAAAACATTTTACACAACAACGAGGGGTGGGTAAGTTGTACGTAAGAACACATGGTGACTTCATTTTTCATAGGATAGATATAAGGTAGAATATGGTTGTTTCATAATTATAATAATATCTCAGTATACAATTTATACTATATTTATTACTTATTAATGAAAAAATTCAAGATGTGGATGTACTATATGAAATTAGTATGACAGAATCGGTAGAAGAGATTACCTCTTCTTTGACATGCTTCTTCTAAACCACCACTCAGAGGACTATATTTGGTCATTTAAAAATAGAAAAAACTATAGAATATAAGTGGGGAAGTTTAAAATGTAAATTTTTAGGGGAAGTTTGAACATGAAGGCTTAAATAGAAGTGAATAGGTGAGGTAGGAGGTCCCTTTTTATAATTGAGGTGAGGGGAACGTTAGGAATGTCTTGAAATATTAATTTATTATTAATTGATATTCGATTTTAAATGGTCTGAAACTCATTTATTTAAAATATAATATTATTTTTGTTTGTATAATCATAATAAAATTAAATTAATATATGTTTTTAATACTTTTTAATCCATATGTTTTTGGATTAACCCTTATTTTACCCTTTTTAATCATACCATGAAATCATGTTATTTACATTTCTTATGTTAATGCAATTACTATAAAATTTGAAATGAGAAAAAAAGTATATTTTTTGAAATATTAGTAAATATACTAACCATTTGGTCAAATATTAGATTTTTTTAAAATTTTATATAATTTAATAAACTATTTTATATTTTCACTAATGAATTATGTCAATTTTACACTATTGATAAATGAAATTTTAAAAAATTCCTAACAACAAAATTCCATAAAAAAATACATTAAATAAATACTAACATGTCATAGTTTTCCATAAAATTTGTGGATGTCATATAATATTTTAATGATATTTATTTTAGTATTTATGATATCATTTATTTGATTCCTTCTTTAACAAATTTATTATATCATCATCATTGTGTCATAATTAAATTTAATTATATAATTCCTAAAAAATATAAATAAAAAACCATGATGTATTTAATACTATTAAATTTCTTAGGACAATTTATATTTTACGAGATCACTTATGTATTTCAATATAAAATTGTTTCAGAATGAAGACTCATGATTATGATATTTTTTCCTTTACATTAAATTAAATGTCATTATCACACCTAAGAGGCTCCCAAAAGAAAGAATTATGGATTAATGATTTTTTTGGTAATCCAAGAAAAAAAAATTAGGACTCATGTTAAGGTATTTTTAAATTATTATAATATTATTTTTACCCTTATTTACCTGATTTACCCTTTAACCGTGGTAAATAAAAATAATAAAAATAGTTACGATTCATAATTTATAAAAATAAAAGTGAACTATTTACATAATTAGGACATTATTACTCCAAATATTGAATCAATATTTCCAAATTAAAAACATATAAGTTGCAGTAAAAAATTTAAAATTAATTCCCATTGTCAAAACGAGAAAACGAGTTTTAAATGTTAAAACATTGTAAAAGATTGATTTTTTTCCACTAAATTCAATTTAAAATTAATCAAATTTACATTAATTAGATTAAATTATAAAATTATATTATATTTAAAATGCAAAACAATTCAATAATATAAATTTTCTGTTTAAATTATTTTGATAAAAAAGTTGTATTCTATTAAAAATTAGCATATTTTTACTAATCATCAATACTTGAAGGTTATCATAAAAATATCAAAAAATTCATATAAATGAAAATTCTATATCTTGATTAAAAATAATAATATTATTTTTAAAAATAGAAACTATATTTAAAATGTTTGCGCCCTCAAAAGGTGAAAAACAACATTTTTTCAAAATAATAATTCTTTTTTTCCAAAAAAAATTGAATATGGTTTTATATCATGTCTAGAAAACATATAACATGAATTTTTGACAATATATTGGATATATTAAATATATATTTCATTATTAAAATTTATCAAAGGTGATATAATTATTTTTTAATCACTCTTAAACATAGTAGTTCATGAAATGAATTTTATCAAAAAACATGAAATTGTGTATAACACAAGCCAAGCATAGTGCTGTGTATACGACAAGATATTCAGGTATTTCATATCTATATATCTTATCTTGGTTTATAATACAACCCAAGTAATCAAATTGAATTTTAAAATATCTGTTTTATAAAAATCTTTTGGTGTTACAATCCCACCATGATTTCATTGCATAGCCACTATAAGGCAAATAAATATGCAACTTTTAGAATAACTGAAATAGTTAAAATTTTAAAATAATTTAAAAATTACAATAAAATTGAATGAAATAGGAATAAATGTTAAGATGTTAAATCCCAAACATATGAACCATGTGAAATCCCTTTGTTGATAGGGTATGTGGTGACCTTGGATACTCTTACTCTTAGTGATCAAAACAAGGATTCAAATTTCCATTCCCATGTTCAATCCCTAAGCATCACATCACATCACATCACTATTTATTTTGTTATCACGATATCATAATATTGCTATCAAAAAAATATTGATACACTATAACATCATCTAGTACACTGGTACTAGTCTTCCCACTTATATACCCAGGATTACCAAATGTTTCCCCCTTTTTTGTGGGACTGGTGCCCTAGAACCAACTACTTTGTAATTTAGATTACATATATATTAAATGAAGTAAATATTAAATTAATTACCATTTTACATATTTATTGTTCTTCTCCATAACATTAATTTCATAATGTTCTAGAGTATCAGTCACATTGATAAGGTCATAGTAGTTACACTTTATTATGATAATCAGAAAGTGCTTTGACGATATTCTTAAAAATAGTTCTATGGCTGGATAACGTACTATGATATGGAACATAGTATATAGACTATTAAGTTTGAGTACACATAAGAGGATGTGAATTTTCTCGCGAATATCACAGTTAATAATCTCCATGATGGAAGATTCTAAAAATAGACCCGCCAATAGGAATTCAGTATATTTATGTGTCATTGAATTTTTCTGTCTACGAAAGTGTATAATGGTAATTTTACATTATGAATATTATTAACAAATGTCTTGAAACATTCACTTAGATGTGTTTTATAAACCATGATCATAACAGTTTATGGTGATGTTGGATACATGGGGTGCATCATGAGTGATGGGTAATTAATAAAATTTCAAGGAACTATTTGTCCATTTCATCATTATAATGTTGATATCTCAACCCTTTGATTGAAATATAAATGTAAAATTAAATTCCATGGACATGGTGTATCGATGAGTTCATTTCATAATCAGAGAAATACTAATCAAGAACATAGGATTATGACATGGATGTGAAACCTACATGATGAGATATTAACATTAATAGATTATATTATATAATGGGTGATGGTATGGGGTTTTTTATGATGGGAGATTATTTTCTTTCTTTTAGTTTCCTTAACCTATTGACAGAAAATTATATTTTAAAATGAATTTTAATTTAAATGTTTGAGTGTACCATGATCTCATCGGATAATGAACTTTAATTTAAAAGTTTTTAAAATTATATTTATCATTCCTCAAGTCAGAATGACCCATAAAATAATAATATTAATAAAATTATATAAAATGTGGTGTGTTAATTATTATAATATTATTTAATGGCTGGTATACTAATAAATAATATTTTAACCTAAATCCTTGTTCTGAAAATTGAAGATTATTTATATTGTGTAGGGTTAATCACGAATTGAGAATCAATGTGTCAACAGATTCCTCTCTCAACTCCACTTTCTCTCTCCATCTCATTTAAAAGAAAATCATGAGAGAATCATTTAATTCAAAAGGACATGCGATGAAGAAAAAAAATTTAAGATGACTGGTTAACCATTATAGTGCCCGAAAATCAATCTATGTCATTTGGATATCAGTGGAGCAAATATGGATAACTACTAGAATTATTTTACACTTATATCCAAAAAGTGCAATAACAATAATAAAAAATGTCCCTTTCAAATGATCAACAACATCATCATCAAAGAAAGATCCTAAGACTAGGTATTTATTTATTCAGATATATATAAATCAAATATTAGTTTAATAAGAAAAGATCATCTTCATGTTTTATGTTTCTCTACGTCAATATATAGTGGAAAATGTTCTTTGTACATGGATTTCACATCATGTAAAATTGTGTAAATGTTCCCTCCAATCAAAAAAATATCCAAGATTTGTTAACCAACACATCACTTCTGTTTGACCTCAAAACATCATTTTTATCAAGCCACAAATATCAACATACACATATTCCAAACCACCACATGTCATAGCACATCCTTTCCAACCATTTCAATTGGGTTAATCTATTTTAATGTCCATGAACACACACAACATCACCTTTGAAATCACCCATTTACACAAAAAACCCAATTTCAATAATAATTGAATTCAAAAGCAAGAATAATTAAGCTGTAAAAAAATGGTCCAACATGAAACCTCCTACCACATTTCTTGACACAACCAAAAAATATTTTAGAAGTGAATTCTAAGAATATTTGGGGGCACTATAGAAGCAGGAACAACCCATAATCATTGAAACCCATTCCAAACAGTTTGGATTAGGCTAATAATAGGTCATCAAAACCACTGTGTTGTATGAAAATTAATAAATATGGGTTGTGATACCATGAAGTAGGGATATTAGACACTTACTTGTAGTTTCCTTGAAGAATCTAGGTCAAAATACACATAACGTTGAGGCCAGGAGGGGACATGATAAGGGGGTGGTGTGCCTAATGATGGAGGGGTCCATAATGGTTTAAAACGAGGAGTGAATGGGGTTAAATAAAGGAGTGGTAGATAAATAATTAAAAGTATTTAAAAAACTAGGAGACCACATAGTTTGGGGACACAGTTTTCCAAAACATGTAACAACCATGAGACTTCCACAGGCTCCATTAGTATAGGTCGAATAATTTTAAAAACTGTGTTCCTAATAGTGTGGGTGACATATTGTTGTCATCTTATTAGACAATGTTTTTTGAGGTTTGTGCATAGTTTCCCCTAACCATGTGCCAACTTTGAACCAACCTCTATCACACCCAAAACGTCAATTTTCAATAGAAAATACCAAAAAAATATATAGATGAAAATAATGAAGAAAAATATACAATAATAAACTATGAATGACAACATGGGTGTGGAATCCAATTTTTCCTATCTCGTAACCATCACAGCTAGATAGAAGGTGATTGTTGGTCAGAACACTCTACCACATGTGGAGAAGATGATTTTTTTATTAGGTATATACTCACCTGGAAAAAATATAAACTCTAACACACTCATATCTCCCTCTATATTTGCATCATAATCAGAATAAGTATGTTATTATGTAGTAAATTCACTAGCAGATGCGTCATAGACCTTTATAGGGATAACATGGGGATGTTTATCATTGACGAAAGGAAGTGGAGGTGAATCTACTAGGTCATGTTATACATCCTCCTCATGTTCCACATCATCATGTGGCTCATCTATAATAAGATTATGACTCTATGACACATCCATATAAGGCTCATCACTAATAACATCATCTTACATGTAGAAGAAAATATAATGATAAATATCATCCATGGGAAGAACTAATTTCGCCAATACTCAGTGAAAATAGGTCTTTTTAAATGAGTCTCCCACTAAGAGATTAGAAATGTGAGTCGGGTGTGTGATATGATCATTATATAGAGAAAAATTATATTGTTAATTAAATTAAAAAAAATTGTTCAAACATGGTAGAAATTTTTACCAATTGATGACAGACTCACATATATTATTTAAGATATAACTATGAGGTCATGTAGTACTAAGGAACATGTAATTCCTCACAACCCTAAACCACTAATCAATTCATAGACCTTCAAAACACTGTTATACCACATGTATGACTCCCTGTATGCAAGATGCAACTAATAAGGTGTGTGGGGCTAAGTTGGTACAATGGGGAGACTATACAAACACATAAGTGTAAATAATTATTTCAAGTAAAGGCTGTCATGAACATCTAGAATTATAAGTCAATGAAAAGACATATAGGAAAGTTCTAGAAAATATTAAAAAACAACCATGTCATAATAAATGATGTGTATACTATACATGTCATGAAATCATACCAAATGACCCAAAATATGAAGTGATAATACTAGGAAAAACTCTTAAAATTGTCAGAATTCTTGGCCCAATCCTATAATCTAAATTTTTATTCAAGATTCCCAATCCCAAGAAAAAAACAAGTATCATCTTCTCTAGTACTGATTTTCAATGTCTTCCCAAGCATGGTGTGAGTAAAACAATGTAGGCCACCCCAAACCGTGTCCCAAAATATAACCATTAAGATAAATAAAGTTTATATAGAAGTTTTGAAGTTATAAAAAATAACAAGTTAAATAAATTTAATCAAAACAAAAAAATAAAAACTAATATCCCAGGTTCACAGTGACACCTATGGAAAACTATATATACATATATATTTGATTAAAAATAACACTAATATATAAAAATATTAATATCTCATCAACATAACATCCATATGAATGTATAATTAGGGGAAAATGTTAGTCTCCACTATAAAAATACTAGAAATCCCTCTTAAATAATGCAAATATTTCATCAAATGCTTAATAATAAGGATATCCCAACTAAAAACACAATTTTGGAGGCCTAATGAGCTTTTTTTTGGCTAATAAAAAAACTGGGACCATGGTTTATTTAGTTCCCAAGGCATGGATCTTTTTCTAGGTTTCAATTTTACATTTCACAGTGCCCAAGAAGACCCCCAGATGAAAAGTAATGGTTGTTTTATGTTAAAGATTGTTTTTTAATATATGTTGAGTGATTAATTAATTTATTAATTTTCTGTATCATGAAATTTATATTACATATTTTCCCCCAATAAAAATTAGTAAATTATTTGTTAATATGAATTTAAATAATTTTGCAAATCATATTTAACTAAATTTCTTACATTTTATGTGTCAATACACATTTAGTATTATAAAAATCATATTTAATAAAATAAATTATATGTATATCAATATAATTATATTTAAATATTAAAAATTGTTTTTTATAATATATAACAATTTTTTTTATATTTCCCCTTCAATCAACACTAAAAAAACAGTGATAATTATAGTTAGTAACTATGCTGATAAAGTTTGGTCATTATCATCACAAAACAACACTAATAAAGGTGGTATTTTATTAGTTCTAATGAAAGTACCATTTATCATCCATTTTTAGGTGGTAATGATAAAATCATCCCCTTTATCATAGATATAAAATCACTAATAAATGTAGTCTTTTATGAGAGCATAAAAAGGTTCTATTTATCTTCACTTTTTGATTGAACTAATAAAATTAACCCCCTTTATTTGTGACTTTTTAGTGCTTATAAATGGTTGTGTTTAATTATCACAATTATGAAGTAGTGATCATTGAGATTTATCCCTACCATATCTCGTATATCTCTATAATTCCAATGGATGGAGAAACCAAGGGTTTGACCATTATGAAGGTATTGTAAAATGAGGTTTCCATATAAATGTTTCTTATGAGGAATGTGGGAAAGAGTACAGAAATGACAATGAATTGAAAGAAAATTCCCATAGGAGTTTCCAAATTGGTTTGAATGTATGAAACACTCTACCTCAGATTACTCCACTAGTAGTATTTGGTTTACATCTTGAAAAAAACCATTGTAATTTAAATCCCCCAAAATTATGTATCAGCTGGTATTTTTGAAGAGGAAAATCATGTCGTTTGGATCCCAAGACAGTTGTGGATGATTCCCTCCTTGAATAGATGTTGGGACTCCTTTATATCAATTATGATCATTTACATGAAGGAAAAATATGAGGTGAATTCAATGTAGTAATTTATTGGGAAACATTACTTGAAGACAGTGAAGTTATAAAGAAAAAACATTATCAACACATTATATAGTAGGATTGATATCCTAAGGGCTAGAATAGAAGAATTTAATATCAATGAAATTACATATTTTTGAATATTTACAATAAATATCACAATCCACTAGATTTTAGAGGATGGTGGGTGACTTCCATAGATGTATAGTTTCTCCATGATGACTTGATAATTGGATTGGAACTACCTTATAACTACAACTTATGTTTGATTTTGTGGAAGAATAATCATAGTAGGAGTTGGTGATAGCCTGGAGAAATTTTGATGTGGCCATTTGAATTTTTCATCCACTCTATATATAAAATTTTGTTCCCTAGTTTTGGAAATTATAAACAAGGGGAATTTTTAATTTGTATGTATTCCTCTCTGAATGTGAAAATATGATGCCTAACCCATGGACATAGGTCATCCTACTGATCCATGTAAAATTTATAATCTTTTATTTGTGTATTTTTCAATTTCCTGGAACCAATAACACTCTCATCAAATCCATTATACTCACATCTTCATCTGCTATTTTTTGAGATTCTTTTTGGTTTATAGTGTATATAAATATATATGGATTTGTCCAAAAAATAAAACTAATATCTACTTGTGGGATCTTTCACAATTTATTTTTCGTTTTTCTTGCACATTTCAAGAGTTTCGAACCAGATCCTTTCTGCATCATATAAGGTTTCCCCTGCTGCATGAACTCACATCCCCATGTTTTATTTTTATTCCACTCTCCACATCTATTTTCCCTTACTACACGAACCTGGTCCAGCTATATACATTAGACCATTTCATTTTAATTTTAAACATATAAATTACTAATATTTAATACCCATGTTTTATTTTTGAAAATAAAATCACTATATACTAACTCATAATTAAAACCCTTAATTTCAGTTATCTAGAAATATTATTTACAAAAATTTAATGAATTAACATTACTAGATACATACTAATGTTTAATACCTATATTACTAATTCAAAACCATAATCTTATTTATTTGAAAATATTAAAACATTTATACACACCCATCGGCTAAAAACCTAATAGTCATTTTAAACCCTAATGACTACTTATAACATCCATATTAAACTGTATAAATAACCATTCAATTTATTCCAAGGATTAAAATAGTCTCTTGTTTTATGAGTATGATTATCTGTATTTAATTAAATCTCTATATTATAAATATTATTCTCACCAATTATAATTATTTATGGATTCATGGGACAAGGGATAAATAATCAGTCTCTTTGTGATGTTAGGTGGTCTATTGTTTGTTATATTAGGTTTTGAGATGTTTTTTCTTGAGTTGATGTAATCCCTTGCATCAATGTAATATTTTATTGTTTGAATAAAATGTTTCCCTTTCTTTTTAGTGTATTATGAAATAAGACATTCCAATATGAATTAACACAATAATAATGATAATAATAACTAAAATTACTATTATAACTTTTATATTGAAGTTTGATGCATTAAAATATCCCCCCTTAACATAATTGTGCCCTCAAAATTCTTTGTACCCATACACTTCCACATCATAAAAATTCTTACATCATCCCCGATGTCCATACAAAAATGGTTTTAATTGTTATTAACTAATTAAATAAATTTGAATGAAAAATATTAAATTTATAAATTCAGTGCGTCTTCCACTGTGGATAATATATAGATTACCTCAGTTGGATTCTCATGGTAGTTTTTAGTTCCTCAATTTCCTTACCCCATAAACACCTTAAGTAGTTAGGGTCAAATCTATGCAAAAAACACTTATGTTTCAAGAGGGAGGCATGGGAGGTATGGAGCTCAAATATTTCAGAATTGACTCGTTCCATATAGATATATCAAACAATCTCATGATTGAGAGTTTTGATGTCATAGAGTCTACCATATATACTAGAAATCAAAATCTACAACAGCTAATCTACTCGATGGTCAACCTCCATTGCAGCTACCTGGAATTTTCCTAAGGCTAGCTAATTCTCATACAAACTGAAACATAGGAATATAACTTCATGATACACCCCCTATACCTATATTCTGTAAATTGTGCATTTTCCATATGGTGATAGAAATAACTATCTCCTTGGTATAATTGATTGATATTTCAGATGATTAACATCTTGTAGGGATGTTTTCAGGTTATAAACTGGTTTTTTAAAGGGTGGATTGCTTCTAAACAATTTTTTGATAATTATGGTCTCAAGAAGCTCATTAAGAAGTGACAAGGGGTTAGTTGTTGAACCCTCACCTTCCATATTAATTAATAATAATGGGATTTTAGTTAAGAATATACACACAAATTAGTTTCTTTATTCTAATTTTCCAATGTTCACTAGGACATTCCATTAATACCAACTATAAGGCCCTAGACCTAGTTTCCCAGAGTCTGTGCTAAAATTATGTTGTGTATTTTTTGTGAAAAACTGAATATTAACAAAACAAACCAAAAAACATAGCATATTTTATCGGGTTAGGTTTTGGAGAATTAGAATGCAATATTAAATTTAAATATAAAAGTATAAATTCTAATAAACAATAATTAGAGAAATGCTTCCACATTAGGAATTCATCAAAGCACATACACTAAACCAATAAGAATAATTTAAACTATGTGGGGTGAGAAAAAAATTCCAAGTAAGGGGTTTTAAAACAAAACCATTAAGAAATAATTTTACATTAAAACATTTATTTAAAACTCATGAATTATCATCATGAAAGTAATATTTTATATAACATGTCATAACCATTTTCTTGAGATATTCTGAAATAGATATTAGGATAACACATGCTTAAAATTTATAAACATAAATAGGATTTATAAATAGAATTTATTATCAAATATATGTCTACTAAATAGAAATACATGTAGTTCCACCTATTAATGGGATGATAACCAAACTCAATCATTTTATGAAATAATAGAGGTGATGATAAAAAATCACACATTAAATAATATTTATTCATAATTACACATAAAAATGATTTCATTTATCATTATGGTTTGGAAAAAAATTTCAAACCCCTCTTAATAATAAATTTTTATACATGTATATATATTTTTAATATAAAACATTAAACAATGTACAATTTAAAAAATATATTTGATTAATATTGGTTCATAAGAGTGTGATCATTAGCTATAGCTATTTTACTAGTTGAATAATCACATGTAATTTAAATTACTAGAATAATTGTAAGGTAATCCATAATTTGGGAAAATCATAATCATTTTTTCAAGGACTTGTGCCTAGACCGTACATAACCATTCCTGCAAGGCCTCGTGTCAAGATTTAGTTTGTCACATGAGACCTACTGATGCATCGATAGTCTATAAGAGGCCTCACCCATCACATAATATGTCATATGCATTCATCATATGTATAATAAAATTATACCTTTAATTAGAAGGGTCCCATACGACTTTGATTTATTTAAATATTAGTCATAGGTGAAATAAATTCATTAAAAAATCTAAAGTTTCCCATAACACCATGAATAGTTTTGTTCTTAATCCATAGGTTATCCTAAAAAGGTTCATCTCATACTTAAATTAATTGACTTTATTTAAATTTCATCAATAAATTTAATGATGAAATAAGTGAAAATTTTAAAAAAAGAATGAACATTTTGGATGGAATTCAATAACTATGATTCTCACATGAAATGATATTTTTTGTCTCATGAAGTTGAGTAAACAAATTATATAATGGATAAATATGTTATTCACACGAAATGATATGGTTTGTCTTATGCGTCGAAGTAAACAAATTATATAATAGATAAATATAGATTTAACTTGAAATGATAACTTTTATGATAATTTGACATAAAAGTATAGGGTTTATCTCATTCCGTTCAGAAAAAAAAAAGTTTTTATAAGAATTTAAAACCATAGGTTTGGAGAATGACAAAGAAACCATTTAAAATTTTTGAATAAAAGAGGGATAAGAAATTATCTTATGTTTTTTATACACAAATGCATATACATGTGGAAATAAATATATATATACCTATAAATATATAAATTTTTATTCTTTTATGTGTGTGTGTGTGGATTGTATGCACAAAACCCCGTTGAATTTTTTAAGGCAAGAACCCTCCTATGTGAACACACACCAAGATGATGTTGCTAAATTAATGTAAATGTGTTTTAATTGTAGAATTTCCCATATAATCATATATAACATATATATATATATATATATATATTTATAAATATCACTTTTAAAAAATAAATTTTGATAAATAAGTTAATATAATTTTTTATAGAAGTCACGTGGAAAAGAAACCCTTAACACACACACACATATATATGTATATATATTCTGAAAATATTAAGTTTTATATGTCATAAAATTCCAAAACAAAACTCATGAATGGATGGTTAATTTCCGAATTATATCCATAGAATGTGTTTTTCACATATTGATAGGTCATTTGAGACCTTAAGTAAAATGTTGAGTCCATTATTAGTCTTGATTGAACCTTAATAATTATAATTAATTTTAGTCACATTCACTAAATTTGTTTGTCTAAATAAAATTTCATCCTTTAAAAATTATAAATTATTCTGATTCAAAGTATGTATTCTTTTTTTACATATTCCATTAAAATAAGTAGAAGAATATAAATTAAAATTTATCCCACAGACAGGATGGAAATGTGGGATTTTAGAGTAAAAATGCTCTCAAGATAACTATGTTTTTATAATCAACTTCCAAGTGAAATTGGTTTCAATGAAATTATTTTTATTAATTGAAAAAAATATTATTTAAAATAATTTTCAAAAAATTAAATTTATTATTTATTCGTATAAATAAATTAGATGAAATACTCAGTATTGAACCAAAATTCAGTATTTTGAAATATTAATTAAAATATGATATGTTCTAGAAAAATATCAATGATTCACCTGAGACTAATTTTTATGTTTCTATTTAAAATATGTAGTTTATTTTTACATATTAAATAAGTTAATGTTTAAAAATTCATATTTAAAATGGGGTTTCCAATAAATGGTGGTATAATTTCCTTTATAAAAATATAGGTTTTTATGTGTAAAATATGGTTTATTTGCATCTTATGCATACCAAACCTAATGAATGAATATAAAAAATATTTTACCAAATATATAACATATATATTTCATTAATATAACTATCTAACTGTAATTAATTATTTTTATGATGACAAAACACCTTTTTAATCATAAAATCAATAATATTACATTTTATATTCAATTGGTTATTATTTTCATTTCTCATTAATTAGTAACCCATAAAATCAATTTTTATTTATATAAACTGTATATTTTTAGAATATATTTAATACTATTCATAATATCTAAAATAACAACTAGGTTATATTATATTATATTTAAGAAACAATATTTTAATAATACATTGTTATTTAGTAAAACTCGGTCTTGCGTATAATGAAAGCTATCGAGGAAGGTTTCTCTTATGTGGAACTCATGCTTTCAAGGAAGGTCTCTATCGTGTAAAATTCATTCTAACATAGTGTTTGATATATTAAAATATTTTGAAAATATTTTCAATATTAAATATATTATAAATTGTCAATATATTATATTACCATACGTGTTGGGTGTTGTGTGTCATGCACACTATCGAATTCAAAGTTCTTAATTTACTTTTTCAAAGCATCACATAATATTAATATTTGTTAAATTACAAACAATTATATGTGAATTTAAAATTTCCACGAAAGTGTTTAAGGAAAATAGAAAATAATTTTCCAAGAAGGCGGTGAATCGACATACCATGGATGCCGATTTAATTTTATCGAATAAACAGGTAATATATGAGATTTTATAATGGATATATGTATAAAAATATAAAACTATATTATATATGTGATATTAGAGTTATCATAAAAAATTTTTTGGGTGAGGATATGGAATAGTAGTGAAATAATTTAAAATAGAATGATGAATTTACCACTTGAATATTTTCCCCTTTAAAACATATTTAAAGAACAAGGAATTGGACCTTTGTGATAGAAAAACACCATAGTGTGGCTAGGGATGATTAAAAGATAATTAAGAAGAGGATGTTCAAGAAATAAGGCTTATGATGGTGAAATTAATGGAAGGAAGGAGTCCCATTTTATAATTAAGAAGAGGTGAAATTTAGACATTACATAAAATATAAAAATACAGTAAGGCTATTATAGGGGTAAATCTTTTTAATGGCCTAAAACGAATCTGGGATAAAAGTTTTGATCAAATATTTTCCCATTCAGACTAATTTAATATTTTTCAGATTAATTACATAATTTAGTAAAATATTATTGTTACGAAATATAATTTTCTTTCAAAATTAGAGCCATTCATTAATATGAATTGAAAAAATCAAAAAATTATTAAGATTTGGACAAAAATATTTTATTATTTCTGAGACATATCATATGAATCTTGATAATTAATTGATTAGATTAATTATCTCAGATTATATTTATTTTAATAGATTTAATATGATTTATTTTATTTTTCAATTAAATTAATAATAATTTTATCATTATTGTGAAAACCCTGAAGTTATTAACTTTTCCCTAAAAGTCTTAAATAAATTATAATGATTAAGTTAATTCATTTATATTTTAAAATAATATTTATTTTTGAAAACCACTTCTAGAATATCATATATTAAAATGTTTTACTAATTAACAAGAAAAGTGTGAATGTCTTCACATTCCTTCAAATAAAATATTACAATGGAATTCAAGTGAGCCATGTGGATCGAAAATGTCACAAATTCCAACCAAATAAGATTATGGAAAAAAACTACTCATCTAAAAAGATTCATTCCAAATTTTGTGTCATTTATTTATTAATATAATTTAAATAAAAATTATTTTATTATTCTTCTTACATAAGAACTACATCAGCATTGGATAATCATTAATGTTTATTATTTCATATATAAAAATTAAAATTAAAAAACTATCATAAAATTAAATAATTTAATATATGGGTTGTTACATTCTCCCCCTTATAATTTGCTTCCTCACAATTTATTCACTTTTTAAATAAATGGGGATACATTTCCCTCATATAATTTTCAAATTAAATTTTTTCTTATTAATCCATGTGGTTTCTCCATAAATTCTTAACCTGATAAATTAATTTATTCTATAATAAACTATCTCTATGATCAAGAATCTAAATAAGATTTTACTTATATGAATTTTTTTCTTCTAACTGAACTTCTGTAGGGATAAAAATATGAGATAAATCTAGAAAATACTTTCTTAACATCAGAACATGAAAAATATTGTGTACTTGGGATAAAATTAGAAACAAGGATACTCAATAGAAAACTTGTCTAAAATTTTCTAGGTTTTCATAAAGTTAAATGAACTATGGACTTATATTTCCATTCTTACCAATAAGTATAACACTTTTTCATGGACGTACTTTAGAAAAAACATGGTCACCTACCTCGAAGGAAAGGTCTTTCCTCCTATTATCTATATAAGTTTTCTCCATACTCTGTGTTTTCCTCATATTTTTCTATATCATCTTTATTTTGTCCTCGAATTCCTATACTAATTATGGTTCCCAAGGAATTCTAAATTCCTTTCCAAAAGATATAATTAAACCTGGGATCATGGTCAGATACAATGGAGTGAGGAACACCACGTAACATATAAATTTCAATGAGGAATATTATAGAAAATTTGCCTAAATATATAGTACATATAATAAGAAGGAATTGAATTGATTTAGTCAGTTGACCAATAATTAACCAAATCATATTGTTACCTTAAGAAATCTTTGGTAGTCCTAGAAAAAATCTAAGGACATATTTTTCCATTTATAGTCAGGCATTGGAAAATTTTGAAGCATCCAATTTTTTATTTTTAACTCTTCTTTTATCTGTTAAAAAATCAAAAATTTCATGGTAAAATTAGAAATATAAATTTTTATTCCATCACACAAGTAATACTCTCTAAGGTCTATTTACGTCATCATGTTTCCAATATAAACTGAAAACAGAGAACAATGGGCTTAACATAAAAATTATTCATTATGTGGGAATCAAAAGGCCAACAACAACCGCATGCAGTTTTCCCCACCCCTTTCCTCTAACTCCATAAGCTTGAAGCGGACCAACATGGGGTGTTGGTGGAAGCAAGTCTAAATGTCGACCACCCCCTAGTTCTCTCTCATCTCCTCTTCCACATCTTCCATCCTATGAATATTATTAATCCTATCACTTCCTCTACCATAGTGGTCCATCCATTTTCCCCCTATCAGTAGCACAACTGGTTGGAAAAACATGAGCAAGATTTCCCCAACCATTACTTGAGTGGAATCACATCTCCCTTGGATAGCTGGACCCACCCAAGAGCCCTAAACGGTATATCCCTTATCTTGGGACCTCCTCCTGAAATGTATCCCACAACTGGATCATTGAGACTGACATTATCACCCCACAACCATGTCTCTGCACCTACTTGTCCATTTTTGATTGTCGCTAGATGTTTCTATTCAGGCAAGAATCATTCAACCAGCAAATAATGCTCTACCACCCAAGAATAATTAGGTATTATCAAAGGGATAATGATGGATTAGATGTCTCTATGTATGCCTCTCTCTAATTTCCAATCCCTCCATTAATGTTCACTGACCAGATAAACCATGTACATGGAAATTATGGTGATCCTTGATGAATAATTAGCAATTGTCATGATGCCATTTTGGATCTAAAGAAGCTCGTGTATATGAACATCTCTCAACAAAACTTGTGAGAACTCCTCTCTGAAGAGGGTCTCAAAATCAATCCAAAAAAGGGTATCCTCATCGTGATTCTAGAGATACAAACTCCACTATCTCCCTAGTAAGACCTAAAAAAGTATCACTGCTAGTACCACTATAAGATCTAATGGTTTCATGAATATATGGAAAACTCGGGTTACATCCTCAAGTAATTCCTCAGCCTCCTGAGGGTTGGACTCACCTCATAACCTGAGGGGTATCTATCTCGGAAACACATGAAGCATGATCATTATATTCTCATCATCTTCTTGTATTGTGTGTACCGTGTTCTCCTCCAAAGGTGGTAGTATGGATAATGCACCACATGGGGGTGACATTTGAGAAATTGGTCCATTTAATGAAGGATCATCATTTATGGGGTCATCCTCATGATCAAGATGTTATATCCTAGCTTGTCTCTGTCGTGGAGGCATCCTGTAGGTTAATAATATATACAATAATCAATGAGTATATATAGATAGGTGACTCACGAAGAACATGGAAACCAAATACAATTCCTTTATGATTCATGAACCATTATTTTCCCAACAACAAATGTTCTCATCTACTGAGTCGAAATTTAAGTTATTAGAGTCATGGTGTATGGATACATTTTCTAACCACACCAACACTCTAGTCCTTAGCCTAAAATCTGAGAAAGGAACACTTAAAACTGTTTCCCAAAACCAATACCATAGACTCCTAGTCCAAATTTTGAACAACAAACTTTGATATCACTTTGTCCCGACACGTACTAGTGGGTCCAGTTTCACGACTCTCCAAGTCCTCCTACAATATGCCAAGGGCTAGGGACTAGCACCGAGTAGTAATATCACTAACATGGGTGGAATTTTCTATGTACCTATAGAAGACACACATATCCAATCCCACAAATGATGAATAATAAAATCCACTAAGAAACAAATTCATTCATACCCATATCCCAAAACGGAATAGTACGTCAGAAGTAATGAAAGTAAAGTAAACTGAACCCGAATACAAGCCCACCAAAAATAGTCTATAAACCACAATGTAAAACTTGTAAACAAAAGGTACTTGGACTCATGTATGAAGTCTTACAAACACCTCATCCTATCTGAACTCACCCAGTACCATCTGGTCCTGGTAGTAGTCTTGGTCCACCTAGGACTCCATCAAAAGGTTTCTTGTCTGCACAAGGCATGACATGTGCAGAGAAAGCCTGTGTAGGGGTGAGTATAACAATACTCAGTTGGATGCCTTGAAATGACAATCCA
The DNA here is from genome assembly GCA_963277665.1 of Viscum album. Classification (NCBI taxonomy): domain Eukaryota; kingdom Viridiplantae; phylum Streptophyta; class Magnoliopsida; order Santalales; family Viscaceae; genus Viscum; species Viscum album. Next base: position 424,048,112 of record OY728161.1, on the reverse strand, counting down.
ATACCCAATGTAAAAGTATAGTGAGTTATAAAAATGTATATTTCTATAGCATATAACAAGAATATCTAGATATACTCATCCAAGCCATATAGTCCAGAGGCAAGTTACAATTACTGCATATCACCATAAGGGATTTAGATATAGGATTCCACAAAGAACTCTTATGTTAAAACACACTCCAGAGACTGATAGTAATAGTGATGTTTGTCCAAGAAGTAATATTCATTGGTTAGAATCATGAGATATAGAAAAATACATTTATAGATCTGCAGAGAGATATGATACATCATATAAGAGTCAATTCTAGGGTCATGGGTGAAACTAACAACTCCATCTTCAATAACCCACTATGTAGAGGATTTATTCTTGATGATTTTGATCATGTCAATACCAAAGAATATACCTAGGTCATGGTGGAGAATATAGAATTCTCTCTCGGCCACTCTAGGGGATTCCAACAAATCTAACCATGATGTTTTGCTGATGGGATCATGCTCCCGTGATTCGGAAACAACACCCACCAACCTTCTGGGAAATGACCAGGGGAATAAACCATAATGAGACTTGTCTAATATATGATGGACAAGAGAATAAATCCATGATGAAAGGGATACATGGCATATAGTATGGTTATATGTTGTATCTATTGACCCCGGGTACTACCTATATTCAACTAACTATTTAATTGGAAGATGTTGTGTAGGAAATGTGACACTTGAAATAGAATGGTACACATATCTTGTTCTACCATTCGGGGTCCACCCATGTGCACTAGTCTTGTTCCATTACATGGGATCATCCTGTGTGTCTCTGCTCATGCACCAATACATGGGGTAATCCACATAACCGGTTCAGCCAAGCCTTGTGGGGGAGTACACACCATGTGGGAAAACCATGTACTACACCCCGTCTTTGTGTATTGTCCAAGATTTATTCCAATTATTGTGGAGTGGACAAAATGTTGAGTGATTGGGGTCTCATGTCATGTGACACATGACTACTTCCTAAAACCATATCCACCGCTCTCTAGGGACCACATGCTGTGTAATATGAAAAAAACGTTAGGTTCTTCATAAATTTCTAGAATTATCCTAAATTTTTCGTGTTTCTTGGTTGATGATCCCGATGTCATTTTAGTGATATGTTGTACTCAAAACCCCAAATCAAAGGCCACATCATCATCATTTCACATAATCGGTGTGTCTCAAACCATTAATTGGCTCCAAAATCTGATTATGATCATCCAATCGTAAATCATCATAATAAAGGGTATTATTGAACCACATAGATTCATCTATTTCCATTGTTAGCTCACCTCCTCTCGGTTGTCCTGATTCCAGATCATCAATTTCAGATAATTTCCCCGATAAGTGAGGCACAACGATCGATCATTCATAAACTTTGAAGAATGATTATGTGAAGAAAATATCAAGGGATAAAAGGAACATTGAACATCACAAGGAATGAACCCATCCAATTGTTCATTATGTAATTTATCCATTCTCGTAATAATGATGATTGAATCAAGAATAATTCTCAATAAAAAATCCCAGATAAAAATTCTGAAAAATAACCCCATCCCAAAATAATTATTGAACCACAGATTAACATGTTCTTGGGTTTGTCCACATTCATTATTGAATCCAAAAAAAGGAAAAGAAAACAAAATTAAAAAATCCTTCCATGGGGTTGGATCACTAACTAGAGAAGATTAATCATTATGTTATAGCTATTAGTGAGATCTGTTAGGAATTCCATCTGTTGATCTCTGATCCCAATTCTTGTCATCATTTTTCATCGAGAGAAATCTCCAAGTTCCTCCCCAAAGTATCCATGGAATTCTATGATTGTCATCCTCTCACTAGATCTTTTTTCAAATACTTCTATAAAAAAAATACTAAATGTAGTTACATCATTGAAATATCAAAAATAAAACAAATTCTTTAATTTATTTTATTTATTAAAATGTTGAAAACTGATTTTTCTTGTTGACACACGTCGACCGATTTTGGGTTGTGATAAGGGTAAAATCACTGATCTAAATGAAATATTTCATTCATATTTCTGATCTGAGCACCCATTAAGACATTATTCCACTTTTTATATAAAATCATTCACATGAGCTATTAAAAATATTTAATATATCTCAAACATTTATTCTGGGAACAGCGGGCCTTCAAATTGTATGCCATCTCACCTCCTGATATTAAATTAATTCCACATAATATTTAAAAATAATACACATAAAACCCAAGACACTAGATTAAATCATAGAAAAACCTTCATAGATTGATTTTTGAAGTGTGTGAACTGATAACATGTCAATCTGAGTTGTCATTTAATTAAGATGGTTAAATATCCTTTTAAGGTTTTATAAAATTCTAAAAAACGCGTGTAATGGTTAAAATAATTGAAACCAACATCATATTTATAAGAAATCATATAAATACTATTTTAAATTATTATGGTATTATATGAGTAGATGGAATTTCAATATAACTTTTGGTGTTCTTGGAAAAATAAAATTTTTTTTAAAAGATTTTATAGTCATTAACCACATGTGTTGGGTTGGATAAAAAAAGAAAATCCATTTTTCATGAAATAAAATTGAAGAAACTATAAAAATATTTTGAAATGAAGTAACTGACCACACATTGATCAATGTTTTTATTTTCCTAGGATGATAAGAAAATAATTTTTAAACAAAAATATGTATTTATAATGGTGAAATCCCATAGAAAAGAATCCTTATTTTTGTAATAAAAAAGGAAAATTGTGTTTGGTTTATTTTTTATGTTTACAAGTAGATGAAATAACAATCTAACATGTGGTGTTCTCAAACTGTCTAAATAAGTAGTTTTCAAGGATTTAAAAACCATTAAAATCTGAAGGTGAGGTGTTAAAATAAATAAAATGACCTAAAATTTACATGAAATCTATAGAGGAAATCATTAACATTATTTCTAAATTATAGGAACTTTGTGTGTGTCAATTGGAGTTGTTATATTATAAAAATGATTGAATTTTTTTAGTGATTTAGAACACGAAAATTTGAGTGTATAAAAACCATAGAAAATGAACTCATATTTGTGTCAAAGAATAGTAAAATTGACATTGAATAGTTTTTTATGTGTAAGGGTTGAAAATGCATCAATCTATTTTGTGGTGTTCTCGATCGGACCAAATAGAATATTTTAAATATTTTACTATCTTTAAAAACATGAGTTAGATGCTAAAATCAAAGAAAATGGTATTTGATTGACATTATAACGATGTAGGAAAATTGAAAAATGATTTCTAAAATGTAGAAAATGACCTCCTTTTAATATGTGTTTTTGTTTTAATGAGATGTTGGAAAAATAATTTTTATTGTTTTAAAACACTATGGGTTACATGTAATAGTCAAAACCATAGGAAAAGAGCATGGATTGATGTGGAATGATATGAAAACTATCTTTGAAATATTTTTATGTGTTTAATTAGGTGGTTCATCAATCATATAGGGATTGCCCCATTTATTGAAGAGATAAATTAACTAATGGATTATTTATCTCATCATTAGTTGTGTTTTTTATCCAAACATTAACAAAGAGATTTTCTAGAGAATAAATGTAAAAAAGTGGGATCTTGACCACATAAAGTGTAGATATGGACATAGATTCTATATAAGAGGTTGAAGTGTCAATTTTTTTATGAATTCATTCAATTATACTCATGTGGAGGTACATGGAAAAATATAAAGGGAGTTCAACAAGATGGAGAACACTATGAGGAAGAAGGGTGTTCTAGTGTTTACAGTAGTATATGAGAAGAATTTGACATGATGTGTGAATGATCAATAGTGGATTCATGATGTGATGGGATACCGTGTTTTCAAAAGCATATACATCATGTCGATATGGAACATGTGAAAAACATATTGATGTTATATGAATCATGAAATTACATATGGTGGTGATCAGTATTGATATATAGATTTGAAGGAGCTTACAATCCATCAGCAAGATACTTGGGTGCCTTGAATTACATATTCGAGAGACTCCATCAAAGAGGTATTAATGCAACATCCTGATGATGACTCGTGTATGGATCAAGATCCCATATGTAGTATCATTTTATCATAAAAGTGTGTTGTTTGTTATAGATGTATATCTGGGCATGATGGGTTTTCATAAAAGGGTAGGTTTTGGCACTAGGATGATTTTTTAGATATAAAAAAGAGGTATATGATGGTATTTTTTCACAATAGTTTTTATATTATATAAATATAATTCAAGTTTGGTAAATTACTTGGATTTTTTACTCTCTGATTAGAGTGTAATTTTTAATTTTTTATATTATTTCTTTTAATCCACTACATCGAATAGTTTCTCCACATTAAAAAATATTATGTGTTTCTTTTCTTCAGTTTTCATTTACTTATCATTTCCATGTTCCATCCGGTTTGTTGAAAATTTTCCACATATAATTTTGGCTTTAGATTGGGATCCCCCCTCCCCCACAGTGGTGTTAAAAGGAGGTTCAAGCTTTAAATTATTTGTGGAAGTTATAGAAGTTATTTTCAAGAGGATTGATAATGCGTCTGTGAGTTAGAATAAGGTTTAGAATTTGATATGGGTTGAGTGAGGTTTTTCAGGATTTGAGCATATTTATTTTTCATTAGAGAGTTTCACCGATGAATAAAGAACTAATCATAGAAGATAACGATGGTGTGATTTTATGGTCAAGGGATGATGAGAATTATAGATCTCTAGGCCATGTTGAACACTGAGAGGGGGGGACCGTATTTTACTTTTATGAATTATTTACTTTTAATTCAACCTATTTACCATGCTATGGGACTTGATCCAGTCAATGAAATCAACAAATTTGACCTCCTATACAAAAATAATAAGATAGAGCACAATATATGGTATTTCCAAAGTTCTGTTCATAGACCTACTCTTTTCTATTTTTTTACTCCCTAATATGGATTCTCCATAATAATATTATCAATTATTGTAATGAATAAGAAAACAAGTAGTAATATACCATTGTATTCGATCATCCATTTGATCCCAGTTCTCCAACCCAACAACCAACTCTTCTTCCTCGATTAAAAAGACACTACAATTTTCTTATCTAATCCTCATTATAAATCGGTTAGGCACCCCAACGTCAAACCCATTTAGCAACTGATCAAATAAGCTAGTCACAACAAATTATTCTACGCAATGTTGTAAAAAATTGATGGAATGAAATTTATTTTCACTTAGATTCTTCATCACCACTAGAAATAAATATATTTCTAAAGGAATGTTGGATTTTTTTGCTCTTTTAGAACTTAATGATCTTCAAATGATTCCTAGAATAAACATCATGGTCTAGAAAATAATTCACCAAAAATATTGAATGATGTTGTGATTATAACGAACCCCTCCCACAATGTGTACCCCTCCTAGACCGGTAATGTGATAAGGGAGATAATGACCCCCTTATCCCACGTCCAGTAGGCCTTGGGTTTACAACTTGCCCTGAGGGTATTGTAAACACAAAAATAAGAGACATTACCCTCTATAGAACACATGCAGAAGAGAGAGATAAGATAGTCACCAACAAACTCTAACCCATACTAAAATATAAAAAAACCCATGTCAAAATATGTAATGTCATGTATGAACTGATACAATTGAATGGGAAAATTTCATATAGCAAAGGAATGTAAAAAAATAGTAGAGACCACAAATCCTAAAGAAATCATGCGACCCCAAGATCATAGTAAACAGTTTGATCTCCAACGTACTTCAAGTGTCCTGAAAATTTGTTTATATATATGTAGGGTGAGTGTAAAAGTATACTCAGTAGGATCCTACCAGGAGCGTCTTGTGATAAAGTAATGAAAGAATGCTAAATAACAGTGAAGAACAAGTGAACCTAACTAGTCACTGAAAAAAGAAATAATATGTTCCTAGCCACACCATGGATACTCTCACCATGTATCGTATACAATATTATATAATATAATAAACAATATCATGGGTACCCTGCTACATATTCTCCACTGGTTTGCCTCTTTTCACAAATTCCTCACATCCTAAGAATCTCTGTCCAAGAAGGATTTCCCACAGACACCTTGGCGAAGCACCACAACATGAACCTAGTGCAACACAACCCCCATGCACACATAACCAAAGTAACCAAGTACTTTTTGGGAGCCACCGCAGCTTGTATAAGGTGTATCATACATCAGGAATTAAACATCAAGAAATTATAGCCCATAAAATGAGTAAAGATCCTCAAGTCATCACAACCGATACATGTTACACCTATAGTAGTCCATGGGAAAATATATCCAAAAATATATATGTGTGAATAACCACAAGTCATTAGAGACCACTACACAAAAATATGGGTAAAACTAACTGTTGTTCCTAGTAGAACAAGTTACTTCTATGAGAATGTAGTGGGGACAAAGGGGGTTGCCAACCATCCATCCTACCACTAGAATGTTGGGGACGACACACCCCCATGCTTAGAATCCCTGGGGTGCCAGTTTACCTAATAGATGGGGTATAGAATCATATAGAAACTCAAAATGTACAAAATATATTATAGCTCACAACCAAGCTATGTGCATAAACAAGTATTAGACTCAAACTCAACTTACGTATCTTGGACTCCTGGCCACCATTGCTAATACTAGATATCTTATAAGAACACAACCATTTAAATAGATTTATTATATTACATCATTAACTTTTATGCGATGAAAATTACATTAATTAATTATTTAAATATTAATTAAAAATAAACAATTACACATTATATTTTATTAGCATCACACCAATGTTTCATGCCCTCTAGGCATAACCAATCCAATTCCACAGCTTCTCAGAAATATTTCCTCATCATTGCATCCCAACAAGCTCCAACCCCATGGTAGAACATCATTTATTCAATCATTTATTAACAGATTTATGACTTTCCTATATTCCTAGGAATTTTAGAAAAAACATTCTATGAAATTAAACTCAAGGGGGATCAAACCAGTTAGAAAATGAACTACCCATAAAGTATTTTACACCTATAGTATGAGTGTAGGCTAATCCTCTCTCAAGAAGCTAAACACAGAAAGCACATGGCATACCTCCCGCATCATAGAACCTTTTGGAAGGAGGGTAAGAATGGCTAGAATTCTTGAGTAGCGTGGAATTTAAAATATAAAAAAAACAAATAAGATTCATCCAACATCCAATCATTCACATCAAACTAGTTTCATCATCTCTACTTTCCTCCCTGACACCCAGATGAATATACTGATGCATCTCGCCACCCTAAGTGTCAACTGGCTCCTCAACCATGGGGCCTCCATTCCCCTACATATCACAACTTCCACCTAGGCTCACATCACAACACAAGAAAAATAAAACAAACATCATATCAACTGTTATTTTCCCATAAACAAGGAATCATACCTTCAAACATAATGACAGTCATGGATCCAATGCACAAGGCACGCAGCCTTACAAGCAAGAGGGTTACTTTGAAACCTACTTGGTGTTATATTTTTATCAAACAACTGTTTCATTAATCCATACGGAATTAACTGTTTTCATATTTATATGTTCCAACTATGGGAAACCTAAACATTATTATATAAAAAATAATTAAGCATTCTTATTGAATTCGTTTGATTAACATCAAATTACAACAATAACAACCAGATTCATTTACATGCCTCTTTATTTTTGAAAAATAAATAAAATTTATCCCAATTTTTATTCCTTCCCAATTTACATCAAGAGAAAAATACTAAATATGTAATTAATAGATATCACAGAATCTATAAAAACATGAAAACAGAACATACGATCGATACAAATTAGTTATCCAGTTTAAATATTTATTATGTTATTTCTATTATGATCTAGTGGGGTAAAAATTTTTAACTCTATAGTTTCACATAAAATAATAGAGAATACATGAATAACCTTCCTCAAAATGTTCAAGACATTATTTATAAAAGAACAATCCACACAATAGATTACGACCACCTCCCCCAGCAACAACTGCATCCACCAAAGGACGTTGCTGCACAACCGCACAAACCGACACAAAATAAAATTACTTGAGAATCATGGAGATTGCACAACATAACATAGAAAAGAGAAATTGTGGAATATGAATTGATGAAAAAAAATGGATGAAGATCATGACTTCTATTGATGACAGGTCAACACTTGCTGCCTGCCCCAAAATAGGGTGTACATATGCAATAGGAAGAAACTTCAAGGGGAAATGATCCAAGTATTAAGGTTCTATCACACCACTTCTATGGGAAGAAGGAAATGTTATAGAATCATGCACCAGAGAACATGAAGGTAGAACATGTGAGGAAGATATCTCATCCCTTTATAATATTTAATCGAGGAGGGGTTTAAGATACACTAGATTTCCCATTAAAATCGGATCACATTAAACCATGCATTTTGACCATGTAAATGAATCCTGAGTCATTGGAAAATTAATAGAAGAGTTATGGGATTTTAATCAGCCTTAAATTTCATAATATAAAGCTTGAAATTAATTTTATTTCAATGAATGAGTCCAAGAGGAGAAACTTTATGAAGCTGGAAACAGAGTTCATAAAAATGGGAAAACTATTCACAAAGATGGAAATTTGGAAAAGTGTTGGGAATAAGTCTCATTGACCTCCTGAAACACCCCAAACTCTAGATTTTAAAAAAAAGGATGGATCAAGGAGGTATGATTCATTACTTTAGATACCTATTAAAACATTTTTGCCCTCAAGAATTCAAAACCAACCCAAATAGGAAATAAAAAATGGTGTCTGAACAACCACCCATTGAGATACCTATCAAGAATCTTACCACCAAAGGAGTTCAACCACTTAGAAAGTGGAAATGTGAGACTAAACAACAACCATAACTAAATACTGAACATTATTCAAGGAGAAATACCACCCAAATAGATAATTACACAAAGGAAAAAAATGAAATCCCTCTCATAAATATGAAAATTTTATAACCTCAAACAGACATCGACTCATGTAAAGAGTTAAACATCACAAAACTTAGGGTACTTTCCATGTATGTGTGAATCAAATTCCCATTTACACTCCTACAAACCACCATGTCACCAAAATAAACGAACCAAGGGGATAGAATTCCCGTGAAACTCCTTCTCCTTATAGTCCTGGATATCCACAACCCACCCCTCGAACGTCTAATGATCGTCAACATGAATCACGCCTGAATTGATGATGTTAGAGTCTTCATGAAGATAAGAACAGAGCAGTGACACTTTGAAAACATCATGTATCTGGATAATTTATAGGTGAAGTGCTATCCCATACTCCACAGATCCAACACGATCCAACACTTTGAAAGGCCCAACAAAGTGAAGAGAATGCTTACTCCCACGACCAAACCTTCACTGCCCACGTTGGTGATTCACCTTCAGAAACATGTCATCACGAAAATAAAACTCTATAGTTATCCTCATTTCACCAGAATATGATTTTTGATGATCCTGAGCTGCATTCATCCCCTTGTGAATCACTAGAACCATCCTTATTGTATTCTGCACTAGTTATTATCTGAGAATTGCTGACTCTCTGACTCCATTCCAGCATAATGGAGAACGGAATGGTTGGCCATTGAAGGATTAAAATGGAACCATAATGATTGTATAGTTAAAACTATTTTATAAGAAAATTCCATTAATCATATGTGTCTCATCCACAAACCTAAAAAATCTAGGACGCATGAGCCCAACATTTCATTAATATTCTGGATGGTTAGCTCTTTTTGACCGTCTATTTGTTGAAGAAAAGATGTTCTAAGGCATAAATGTGAACCAAAATCATGCTGAAGTCCTATCCACATGCTAGAGGTAAACCGAGGATCTTGATCAGAAATGATCATCCTCAGGACTCCGTGGAGTCTCATCACCTCCTCAAGACACTATAGTGAAAAAACATCCACTAAGCTCGACTCATTGATTGCTTTGAAGTTGTATGATTTCCTTAAATGATCCACTACCACCCAAATAGCATCATGGCCTCTCTAAGAATTCTATAAACTAGTATATATGTCCATTGAGATGTTTTCCCACTTCAATTGTGGAACATTTAATAGATGGTGATAACCACACGGAACATGGTGCTCGACCTTCACCTTCTAGAAGACCAAACATCAAAAAACAAAATCTACAATTTCATGCTTCATCATAGGCAACCAAAATGGTCAAATCAAGGATCAATAAATCATTTTCATGCCAGGATGTATAGATAAATGTGATCTATGGAACTCTCTTAGAATAGTATCAGACATTGACAAAGGAATGAAAATCCTTCCCCGATACAACACTCGATGTTGTTCATCATCAAACCAACCATTTGGGGCCTCACCACACACAACTCAGTCTCCCAAGAAATGGACCTATAGATCACCCAACTGGGACTCTTCCACCTACTACAATAGATATTTCATCACCATCATATGAAAAATAGAACCTATTCTCGCATCTTCTCCCATATCTAGTTGAAATTCTGAATGTTCTTCCAGTACTCTATATGAATTACTAGACTAACGCACTGTATAACAATGTGACATCCTAATTAGCGCATCTGCTAAAAAATTCCACTTTAAGGTGTGTAAGATATTTCAAAGTCGTATTCCAGTAAGAACTTCATTAATCGATGCTGCAAATAGTTCAAGTCACACTGGGAGAAAACATACCTCTAGCTATTATGATCAGTGAAAACCACAAGGCACTCTCCAATGAGGTAATGTATTCACAACTTTAGACCAATCACCATGGCTGACAACTCAATATCATGGAAGGCATAGTTACGTTCATCGGGATACAACAACTGAGACCCATTAGAAATGAATGATATTAGTTGCATCAGAATACAAACTAACCCTAGAAGCGAAGCATTGTAAAAAACATCAAACTGAATTCCCTCTATTGGTAGACATAAAACTGGAAAACATAGCAACTTCTCCATCATATTATCAATTGTTTCCTGACACTGCTCAGTCCACACTAACACCAAATCCTTCTCGGTCAATGCTATCAAAGGAGTCACAACCTATGAGAAATTGGCTATGAACCTCTATTAATATCCTATGAGACCAAGGGAATTCCCCATGTAATGAACTTCTCAATCCCAAAAATCACACTTCGACAACATCCCAGGAAGCAGTTGTTGATGGAGACCTACCACAATGGTACGTAGATGCCCTGCATGCTCCACCTCAGATTTGGAGTACACAAGGATTTTGTTGATAAAAACCTCCACCAACTTATCCTAGAACTCACAGAGCATAGCGTTCATAAACCCCCTAAACACATCTAGATAATTCATCACACAAAATGACATTACAATGAACTCATAATGCCTATGAAAAGAACATAAAGTAGTATTCGGGATATCCAAATACTTGACATGCATCTGATGATTCCCTGACCACAAATCAATCATTGAGAACCAACATGCACCCATCAGTTGATCAAATAAATCATTAATCCATGGATGAGGATAGATATTCATCGCTATCACTTTGTTTACGCGATGATAATCAATACACAGCTGCAAACTCCCATCATCCTTCTTCACAAAAAATTCTGGTGTGCCCTATAGTGACACACTTAGACAATAAAAAATGCAATGTAATAGACCCTTGATCAATATACATAGATCCCGTAAATTAGAAGGGTCCATACTATATGGAGACATAGATATAAGAGATGCTCCTGGTTGTAGCTCGACACCAAACTCAATCTCTTTTTGATGGGGTAATGCGACAACCTATTTTGGATATACATTTGGGTACTCTTCTATGAACCTAGGAAACACCAATTACTGATCATCTGAAGAAATCAACATCAATTCTTCCATATTGGATGATAAGGACGGAACGTTCCTCTGAACCATTTGAGTGTCCTACTCACCAAAAAACATTGTTGGCTCTCCATTAGCATCGAATAACTCCACTTACCTCTTGAATCTATCCACGATATCTTTCCCTGAATACAATCAATAAATTCCAATCATGACATCATATGGTTTTATCCATAAACATAGGAAATTTCCCCAAGAGCGGTTTTACCCATCACTATCTCAATGTCGATACATAACTCAAACAAGTTAGTTTTACCTCCAACTGGCGTAGTCAATGTTAAGGGCACTGAAATCCACTCTAACTCAAGACCCATGGAATGGAAAAGGGAAGGTAATATTAATTATTTTGTTTCTCCTATGTCAAATAGGGCCTAAAACCAAGTAGAAAACAAGCAATGGGAACCTCGTCTGACGTCTGGCTCTCCTAGAGCTGGAAGTACTAAACCATGACGCTGATCATGATGTACTCTATGACCTCTCTAACCATGATGAAGACCACAATCATGGATTCAATCTTCTATCTGAGATTGGGGAGCGTCACGGGGATGTCCTCTACCCGACCCATCTAATCTCCACTATTCCTATTATGGTGTAAAATACTATTGTTGCCTCGGTTGGAACTACCTCAACAAAAGAACCTATAGAGGAACACCAGGAGAAAAATGACCACTCTGAATGGTTGGGAACTATCACTGCTGATGACTTTGGACTCCATTAGAAAAACAAACACATGATCCCTTAGCATTTTTCTGAGAGCCATTTCCCCCCAGATAAATGAGATGATGAGGGCTGGGACATACCTCCTAACGATCAAAAAATCTTCTTTCCTGAATACTGGGAACCCAATACCATAGTTCTTCTTTATTATGAATCCTAATTAATCCCCTATCATGATTATTTGGTTCTTGATAATGTCCTATCGATGACCTATTCCCTCTCTAGCACCTCAAGATATTTCTTTGGCATAATCTCATTGACCTAGAGTTGGATCTCAGGACACAAAGACTCCTCAAAATGCCTCACCCTATCCACCTCATATGGAAATAGGTCTGGAGCATAACTTAAAAGGTCACTAAAATGGATTCAAAACTCTCTCACACTGGAGCTCCCATTTTGAAGGGTATGTAGCTCCTGAAAAATAGAATCCTTTGATGTTGAAAAAAAAACTCAACACGGAACGTGTCTCGAAACATGTCTCAGATCTCCTCCCATGATATCACCAACTCCTCACGATCCTCTAGGAACAAGAACCACCACTACCTCACTTCCCCATGTCGCATCATCACAACAAAATACACTTAGTTCTCCTTCTGAGCATGGATCAAACTGATGGATATCTCAAACTCTCCCAATAATTCTTCTGTGACTATATTTGAAACGGATACCTCATATATCTATAGAATCAATAGATAAAACTTGTGAACTGTTCTCCTCCAAATGTCTTTTTTCTCATTCACTATGCTATGGTGATCTATAGGTACGACTTACAGGATATATTCTATGTGAACCTGATAAATACCTTGACGTGGAGACATACCTACAAAATAAAAAATAGTTAGAGCTCCTAAACATGGAATATATAAGGCTCACCATTAATTAATTAATATTTTTATTTTATTCATTTTCGGTAAACCTATACAAAGGACTACCGATTCAAATAATGCGACAAAGAATACTGATTCACGATCCTTTCTTAGGAATCTACCATGAAACTAGTGTCACCTCATTTAGTACACACTATAAACTATAATGTTTGTGCATATAATCATACAAGGCCCAAAACACCAATTTCTAAGCCGATATCTAGTGTTTACATCACTTTCTAAACATGACTGACACTGTTTTCCTACTAAAACATGCAACCTCACCTTTGACGGACACAAAACACCATCCTATCCCTCATCTAGACCTCTGATACCACTTTTTCATGACCCCACCCCACATGGTGTACCCCTCCTCTGTTTGAAATATGATAATAGAGACAGTGACCCCTGAGTCATACCTACAGTAGGCCCCGGTTGGCGACTAGCGATGAGGGTATATAAAACACTCAAACATGAGGCATTTCCCTCTAAGAGAACACATCTAGAAGGGAGAGATAAGATAGACACCAACCAACTCAAAATCATATTGCAATATAGAATAAATCACAGGAAGACATTTGTAATGTCATGCAAGAACTACTAAAGTTGAAAAGGAAAACGACAATTATCAAAGGAATGTAAAAAATAGTAGTGACCAGAAATTCCAAACAGCTCCTACAACCCTAATCTAGTAGTAACCATCATGATATCCAACCTTCTCCAAGTGAACTAAAAACCAGTTTATATATATATTGTCAGTATAAAATTATATTAAGTAGGATCCTCCCCAGAGCATGTTGTGAAAAAGTAAAGAAAGTATGAAAAAGCACAGTGAAGAACAAGTGAAACTAACTCATCACCTAAACATGTATACTATGTTCCTATCCTCACCATGGCTACTATCACCAAGTGTCTCATACAAGATTATATAATATAATTATGAGTATCAATTGTACCCCGCTACTACTTCCCTATAGGATTTTCAATTTTCCCCAACGTCGCACGTCTTAAGTATATCTCTCCAAAAAATATTTCCTACAGTCACCAGGGTGAATCACCACAACATGCACCGTATGAAACACAGCCACAACTTCCACATAACCAATGTTACCAGGTAGTTTCTGGGACCCACTGGATCTCGTAAAATGTGTATCATACGTTGGGCATCAAACTTAAATCCATTATATCGCATACACTGAGTAAGGATCCTCATGAAATCATAGCATATACATGTTGCACCTATAGTAGTCCATAGAAAAATATATCCAGAATACATCATTGTGAATAATCACAATCCCTTACAGCCCTCTAAACACATAAATGGTGAAAACTAACCGTTGTGCCTACCAAAACAAGTAACTACCAAGATAAGAGAGAGGGCCAAATGGGATAGTCATCCATCCATCCTCCAACTAGAATGATGGGAAAACACCCCCCACCTAGGGCATAGAATCCCTAAGGTGTCATTTTCCTTAACTAACAAGGTGGAGTAGCATATAGAAACAAAAAAAATTATAGAATATACTACAGATCAAAAACACACTATGGGAATAACCTAGTCTTATACTCAACCGGAACTAACGTCTCTCAAACATCGGACATCCACTACTAAGATTAGGTATCCTATAAGCACACAACCATTTAAAGAGTGTTAGTACATTAAATCATTCCATTTTAATCCTTTTCACATTATGTTAATTAATTCTTTAAACATTAATAGACCATTAACAATTCCACATTATATTTCATTAGCATCACACCAATGTTTCAAGCCCTCTAGGCATAACCAAACCATGTCCACAACTTCTCAAAAATATTACCTCAAAATTTCATCCAATCAAGCATTAACCCCATGGGTTAAAATCATTTATTCAATCTATTATTAATAGCTATATTACTTTCCCATATTCGTAAGAATTATAGAATAACATTCTAAGATAATAAACACAAGGGAAGTCAAATAGGTGAGTATATGAACTACCGTTTATGTTTTTTCACATATATTTGGATCATAGGCCCATCCCCCCTCCCAATGAGAAAAAAAAAATCACATGGAAAACCCCAGGCATCTTCACTCCGTTGGAAAGGATGGTAAGAAAGAAAATATTATTAGAGCAGTGGGGAAATTAAAGCAGATATACAACCAAAAAGATTCTAAAAACATATAATCATTCACACCAAACCCATTTCATCATCTCAGGTGTCCTCCCTGACACCCACAAGCATAAACCAATGCATCTCGCAACCCTAGGCATCAACTTCCACTACAACCAATGAACTTCCCCACCCTCACATATAACAAAATCCACCCAGGCTCACATCACAACACAAGAAGTGAGAAATAGATATCATATCAAATGATATCTTAGCCCTAAAACAAGGCATGCATCCTTCAAACATAATGAGCACTCCTGGCTCCAAATAATAAGGCACTTGGCCTTACAAGAAAGAGGGTAACTCATAACCCTACCATGAATTATCTTGTCAACATGTAGCTGGTTCATTAATCCATCAGGAATTAACATATTTATTATATATAGTTTATAACTATAGGAAACCTAAACAATATTCTATCATGATTAATTAAAAATTCTTAGTACATAAGTTTGATTAGCATCAAAATACAACAACAAACACCTGATTCATTTTCATGACTCTTGATCTTTTGAAAAATAATTACAATTAATACCAGTTTACATTCTTTATGAGTTTTTATCAAGAACTACATGATAAAAAAAGAAATCATAGATATCACCCTATCTAGAATAATAAGAGGAAATAACATATGACCGGTTCCAATTTATTTATTCAATTTAAATAATTATTATGTTAATTCTATTATTATCGAGTGGGTTAAAAAATGCTAACTCTACAGTTGTATTTAAAAGAACAGAGATTCCATGAATCCCCTACATCAAATGGTTCTTAAAGTTCTTTATATGAGAACGATCCCCACAACATATTATGATCTCCTTCCCCTGCAATAACTAGATCCACTCAAGGATGTCGTGGCACGACTGCACCAACTAACAACCATGAAGACTCCTTTAGAATCATGGAGATCACATGCCATAACAAGGAATGATAAATGAGAGAATTAGGATGGAATAAAATAATAGAACGAAGGTTCATCATATCTTCTATAGATGATGGATCGAAACATGATACTTACACCAAAACATAGAGTGTACAAGAATTAGGAAGAATATTCAAGGGGAAATGATCCAAGGATTAAGGTTAGATCACACCACTACTATGGGAGGTGTGAAATTTTCTAGAAATTCAGACCAGGGAACAAAAATTTAGAACAAGGGAGGAAGATATCTTGTCCCTTTAAATGATTTAACAGAGCAATAATTTATTACACACTGGGTTTTCCATTAAAAGCATATTGCATTAAACCATGCGGTTTGACCAAGTAAAGGAATCATGAACCTTAGGAATATTAATATAGAAGTTATGGGAATTAAAATGGCGTTAAATTACTTAAAATATTTATTTGAATGCATTTTATGTTAAAGAAAGCATCAAATGGGAGAAACTATAGGAAGCTGGAATGAGTGCCCACAAAAC
The DNA here is from genome assembly GCA_963277665.1 of Viscum album. Lineage (NCBI taxonomy): Eukaryota > Viridiplantae > Streptophyta > Magnoliopsida > Santalales > Viscaceae > Viscum > Viscum album. The sequence goes on along the minus strand of OY728161.1, from coordinate 424,031,045 downwards.
TAGAAACACTATTCAAAAAGTTGGAAATTTGAAAAAGTGTTTAAAACAAGTCACCTTGACCTCCCAGAACACCCCAAACACCAGATTTGCACAAAAAGGATGGACTGGAGAGGTTCGGTCCATTAGAGTTATGCACAATTAATTGAATTGTGAAACATGACAGTCTTCTCTTTTAAATATTTATCCTTTGTGAAATCCACTGCATGATTTGTGGGACTCAACTAAAGAAAAATATGAGCTTCTTCTCTCAATAAAAGACTTATCCAAAAAATATTTGAATAAATAATTATGAAATTACAAATATATATATATATATAATTAAGATATTTATTTCACTATCATAATTATATATATATTTACGACTATATATATAAATATAATTCTTTATAATTATAATTATAAATATAATAAATATATTTATTATATATATATTTATTTTATTTTCAAAATTATTTAAATATAAATATCTATTTATTTAAATAATTATCAAATTATAAAAAAAATATATAATCAATATATTTAGTATAATTTCCAAAGTATTTAAATATATATATTTATGTATTTATATTAATGAATATATATAATTAATATATTTATTTTAATTTCATAAGTATTTAAACATATTGATAAATTTATTTATATTTATAACTATAATTATATATAAATAATTATAATTTTAAATATAAAAAATATATTTATTATAATTTTATAATTATTTGCTTATATATATTATTTATAATTATAATTAAAAATATTTGTATACATGTATAAATATTCTTATATATTTATAAATACATTTCTATAATTATATATTTGTATAAAATTATTATTATTATAAATATATTTATTATAATTTTTAGTTATTTAAATATATATATAATTATAATTAAATATATTTATTATTTAAATGTATTTATCCTAATTTTAAGTATTTTTAGAACATAATAGCTTCATGTGAAAAAGAATGAATCATATACACCAAGTAAAGTATAGTTCTCATAAAGAACGAAACATATATATAGATAATATGAATAGTAATGAGGGTGTAATGTATAAATGAACATTGATGACTAATATATAACATATGAACGTCAATTATATTGATGCATCAATTGACCAAATTCATTTGAATCATATATATATATATATATAGTTATATATTATTATATTTTTAAATATACATATTTAAATATAATTTAAATATAATTATAAATATATGTAAAATTTATTGATATATAATTATAAATATATAAATATAAAAAATATAAAAAATATAAAAAATCTAAAAAATAAATTTATTATATTATGAAATTCATTATATATATATATTTATTTGAATTACAGAAAAATATATATTAATTATAAACATGAGTTTTTTATTCAATGTATACAAAAAAACATTATTTTTGAATATATATATATATATATAAATTTTATATAAATTAATAATACTTTTTTATCAAAAACTTTTAACATTTCTAAAAATAGCATTGATAAATTTATCTTTTATTAGCGCATTATTTAGCACTAATAAAACGTCGATTTATCAGTGCTTTTAGCTAGCGCTAATAAAAGCCACATTTTTATTTGTTCTTTTTTTGCATTGTGATGATAAAAGTCGATGCTTCCCTTTCTCGGATCTGGGGTAGTGAAATATGGTTTTATTTAATGAGATCATTTATTTATCAATGTTGGAGATACAATTCATGGAATCTCTATCATTAATATATTTCTTTCAATATTGATGTTCTTCGTCTATAATATCTCAGGAAACATTAATGTAAAAATGAAGTTGTATCGTATTAATTAAAATGAGATGGAGTTCTAGAGACCCTTCCTACTCAATCATGGGTCAACTAGTAATCATTATTTTTGTCTAGAGGTTAATTATCATAATCTGAATTAGAACATGAGCTACATTGATCTCATTTAATAGGTTTTACAAAAGGTACAAATGGGGTTGATGGATGAGCATCAGTAGCCCCATTAATGGTTGAATCATCACTATCTTGTGTGAAAGGTTTAGAATTGGGAGAACAAGATTCTTTAAACACTACATCACTACAGATTATACATTTATGATATATGTGGATAAGAACAAAAAAAATATACCCCTTAACACCTTTGGGGTACCCAATAATGACACACTTAATGACTCAAGGTTTTTGTTTATTAGTATTGATATGGGCACTTATAGTACACCCTATAACTCTTAGGTGAATACATAAATGTTTATTTTGGTTTAAAACTTCCTATAGGCCATTAAAATTATTAGATAAGGATGGAAACTTTATTATAAGGTACACTATCAAATTTAAAACCTATGGCCAAAATGATTTATCAAAGACTGAGGATATAAGAAAACATTGAACTTACTCAAGAATATTTTTATTCACATGTTTAGAAGACCCATTATATTTTGGGCCTCCCTAACAGTCAAGTGCATTACAATACCCTTGTATTGGATGAACTGTATGGAATCAATAGATAGGTATTCTAATCCATTATCATTTCCCATGGTTTGAATTTTATTTCCTACCAAATGTTCAACAATTTTTTTCTCAGTTTTGAATTTTTCAAAAAAAACATATTTTTTGAGCATATAAATTTAAGCTTTTATAAAGAATTCGTCGATAATGGTAACTAAATTGGAGACTCTACCAAGTGATGTAGTCCTAGATACTCCTCATAAATCAAAATGAATTTATTATAAAGGGTAAATGTTTTTTTACAAAATCCAGGGTTAGAGAGTGACAAATATAAATCATAGTGTCTTCTAGATTTCATTTGGAATTATATAGAGAATATAAAAGAATCATATATTTATCCCCATCGTCAATAGTCATATTTAATATTGAAAAATCATGAATTATATTAGTTAATTAAATAAATTGTCTTTTTATTAAAAGGTAGGGTTTAATTTTAAATCTGAACATGAGATGTTTATTATAAATTCTACCGCCATGTGAAGCTCTCCTATATAATTTCTCAAACATAATCCATAAAGTATCAATATTTTATTCATTAGTAACATAGCTATGAACTATTTCACCTAATGAAAGAAGCTAATAACTATGGGATTTAAAAAAATATCGTAAGATAAATCTTGGTAAAATATAATTTACATCCCATTTGAAATGAAAGTACACCTCCCACACTAAATTTTATTAATCTCAAAAATAAAAACCGTTCTTGAAACAATATAGTATGATATGGAACATGAATAATAATAATTTTGAAAATTCATTCATCAGAACAAAATGATGAAGAAACTAAAATACATATAGGCTAGAGAGGGTGGTCCCCTGAGAGTCCTGTTCTCATCATGTTTTTGGAATAGACACATCTGCATCACTTGGATATGATGATTTTGACTAATTAAAATGATTTCAAAGACATTGAAAGTCCACACATCTTCACAGGAAAGGGATTCCACCAAAAATCCACTATAAATAAGCTATGAGAAGAAGTTGAGTAGGAAAAAATGTCAGGTGAAAATATCTCATGAATCTAAGTAATGGTAAGGCAATATAAGATTTTCACCATAGTAAATGGGAGATGAACCAAGGGAACCAAATGGGTCAAATAAAGAGAATACCTAACGTGCATTGGTAATTAATACCCTGATAGTGTGCTGCTCATAAAAAACCAACAAACAAGAATCCTTCACACACATCGATCCATAACCACCGGGTGAAATAAATGCTAAAACCCCAAAGCACATGTATGGATAAGATCAATGGTTAGGAAAAGGGATCAATGTCCATGAGAAGTTATCTATGAATTTTCAATGTGGAAAGGGTAAAGTAGATCAATGAAGACCAAACAAACCATCATATAATGGAGTACCACATGAGAATATGGTAGCTTAGCACACAATAGAAAAAATCTTTTAAAATAAAAATGATAAAAATAATAACAAATAAAACGTGGCACATTTTTTCATGTTTGTATAATAAAATAAATAAATGGTAGAATAAAGAATACGAATATTTTTAATTTAAAACATCTACTATTGATGAATTTTACAAAAAATATTAAAATAAATTCCATTACATATATCATAAAATAATTATATAAGAATGATCAATCCAAACTCTCTTGCCTTATCATCATCAAATACTCACTTTCCTTTTATATGGACATTATAATAAACTAACAATAAATGAAACATTAATTATTCAACTAAGAACTTGTGCTCATCAATATCCCCCATCATGAAGGGGAAGTTAATTTATATAGGTGATATAGATAATGGGTGATCACTAATATAATACAGATATATATTTTTTGTTCTAATATTTTTTAGTACAATGATATACATATATGATGTAGAAATCTATGTTAGGATTTATTTTTGTTGGGAAGCTATTTGTTTTCTTCCATAGTTTGAAAAAGGTTTCTTTATATTTGTTTATAGAGGATGATTGTTGGTGTGATACCAAGCAGTTTTATTTCCAACTAACATTGTTAGATGTTTTCACATCATTAATGGGATGAAGGGGGGGATTATTGGTATTTAAAACATTTAATTGAGATATAAATTTATAAATATAGATATTTACTCAACATTAATAGTAGGTGTCTTATGAACATTAAAAGAGATTTATTATTAGTATTAAATAAAAAAAGAGAATATTGGACCTATTAGTTGAATACCAGTAATTGGTGACTTTATAAGATGATCTAGTAGAATATTCCTGGTACGACTCCATTAAATTGTACTATTGAAGAGGTTATTGGAAAACTATAAGTTAATTTCTGAAAACAACTCACAGAAATTAACTATTGGAATGGTATTTACTTTTTCATGTTTTTTAAACAATTTTCACTTTTTATGTGAATTTGGAACATGTCATTAGACATTAAGATTATTTTAACAACCATTAGATTTATATATGCCAATATGTATCAAACTTCACCACCTAAATAATTAAATATAGATGTATCACATTCCTTTTATATATTCCTGGAAGTACTTATATAGGCCTTTGGACGTACATGGTTACATTATGAATCATAAAAACTAATTCCTAATCATCATGAACTCCTCACATACATTTTATAATAACATTTGTGACATTATAATATACTAGCAACAAACAAAATAGTAATTCTTCAACCAAGAACTTCTGCTCTTAAATATCCCCCTTCATGTAGGGGGTAGTTAATTTCTAGAGGAGATCTAGATAATGTGGTGGTCACTATCATGGGGAAAGATAGATGTTTCCGGTTCTAGTTTTCTTTAGAAGGATGATTCAAATATATATATAATGAAGACTTTTTCATTTAGATTTTTATTTCAGGTCTTATCCTAGTTTTGTATCAATGTTGCAAAAGGGTGTCATAATATTTTTATATAGAGGATGATTATTGGTGTTCCAGAAACAATTTTTCATTGCAAATGAAATTTTTAGATGTTTTCTATTCTTTTATGGGATGAAGGGGTGTATCGTTGAGATTAATACCATTTATTTGAGAGATAAATTAATTAATATATATATTTACTAATCATTAATCGTGGAATTTATCTCAACATTAGTGGAGAATTTTTTTTTTAAAAATAAATGGAAAAAAGGACGTTGACTATATTATGTGGAGACATGGAATTAGTGTATATATAATAGGTTAAATTAGAATATTTTTTATGATGACATTGATATCTACTCATGTTTAGGTTGTTGAAAAACTAAAAAGGGAGATCCTAAAGATGAATTCCCCAAAAATGAGGAAGGGTGTTGTCTCATTTTTTGTATCATGTGAGAACCATTAGCGATGATGATAGAAATTTTGATGGTGGACCTCGATTAAGATGTTATATAGTGTTTATGATAGAATATATAGTGTTTAAAAAATTAAAATGTATGATCTAGTTGAAAAATTATAGGAATCAATAAATTTCATCTTGTGGAGAGAAACATTCAAAAATATACTTCATGGAGTAGGCAGGTTATAAGTGTGAGTATTGGGTGCTTGGATTGATAGATTAAGTAGAAATAATCAAAGGTCAATTATATCATGTTGATGTTGAATCATGTCTTGATCCATATCTCTATGATAGTGTGTTTTGTTTACAAATGGGGCTGTTTTTCATTGACGGATCTTCGAGCATGAAATTTTTTGTAATGGAATGATGGCGTTTTAACTGAGAAAATCTTTTAGAGAGAGGATGGAGGCATATTGAGGATTTTTTTGTTCACATAGTATTTTTATACACTATCATTATATCTCAAGTATTGGAATATACAAATATTTGGGACTCTATATTTTTATAGTGGCATTTTCAATGTTACCCCATGGTTTTGAAATCATACACATCACAAGGATTTTCCTTGTAAAAAAAATCATGTTTATATAATTTCTTCATTATTATTAGATTTATTTCATCCATATATATTCATGTTTCTCAGAAAATTTTATAAATAACTTTATTTCCTAGGATCAGGATTCTCAACAATAAATTCAACATGAGAGGTGTTGAACCGTCTGAATAATATTTTTATAGAATTGGTTGTGTTTAAAAACATGTGGTAGGGCATCAAAACTAAGAAAACTAACTCTAATTCTAATAAAATCATTAAGAAAAATCGTTAGCATGATTTTAGAAATATAATAACAGGATGAGTTTCTATTATTTTTTTATTTTCCTAAGTAAATTAAAAATACATTTATAGTGATTTAAATACTAAAAATAGTGGGTAATTATCAAAAACATAGAAAATGAAAATGGATTTATGTGAAATCATAGTTAAACTATCTATGAATTATTTGAGATGTGTATGAGAAGGAATTATATCAATATATTGTCTTATGCTCATAGAATGATTGAGAAATATATTTTTAATGATGTGAATGTGTTGGGAAGAATCCCTCAATGTGATATTTTATTGATTTTTGGTTGTTTGTGTTTGTTGAAAAATCCGTTTGAAAATATTCTATCATCGTTGTTGTCGAATAAATTTATTTTTAAGGTGGAATAATTTCCATGTGTTTACCAAATTTTTGGGCCAAAAAATCAGGTTTTTCATAGAAAACTAAGGATTACAAAATTAAATAATGGATGGACCACATGGAATTTGTGTTATGAAAACTACAAAGGGAATTGACAGAACCATAAAAGAGGAGCATCATTTGTGGTTGAAATAATTGACATAAGGACACCACATATCATGATTTTTAAATATCATATTTTTATATATGAACTGAAAAGTGTTTACATTTGTGGTGGAAGGTGTTCAATTAAGGGGTTTTATAAAAGAAATTTCATTTGAGGACTAAGGCGGATGCTCTATGCTAACCACATATTGAGTGTGGTATGTGTTGATGGTCAATACACAAATGATTATTTAGCAATAATGATTATTAGGTTTTGTGGATCAATTTTCCGATATAATGGAACCCTAAACACATCATTAGGATGGTGTATTTAATTAGAGAATATTTTCACTAGAGGAATTCATCTATGTTTGAAAGTTCTTCATAAAGAGATTAATCATTATGTAAACGAGAAATTACAAAGTGGATGTGGTTTGTGAAGGAGTACATCCAAAAAGAATTCCATGTTCACAAAAGGTATTTGAATGATTTTATAGTCCAAAAGGGTGATGATACTCATGAAGTAATCATGATTTTTGGTGCATGGTTTTCATGAAGGATGAATTTAATGATTGAATTAGTTCACAAAGTATCTAAAACAATAGTTTTGTTGTGTAGTGAATGTCAGTTTGTGACGGTTTTGAAGCAATTAGTGGTGGAACCGGAATTGTCAGTGAAAGGTTTCTCTTTGATGTATTCACCACATGGGGATGTTTATTTAATCTATCAGCTGAAAAAAGAGCACCATGACATAGTCAAGTATGAAAATACTCTGAGGTGTTTTATAACAATAGAATAATCTTCTAAAGTATAAGTGTGTAAAATTCTGTTCAGAGAGTAGTGAGCCTTCAAATTATAAATGGAAGTCAACTAGGATGGATTGATAGTTAACTCCAAATATTTTAACTATAGAGAGCTTTGGTGAATTTTGTACATAGGGAAAATTCCTTTGTATATCCCATGGAATTATTATTATAAGGGTTAACAAAGTAAATTTTTTGTGTCATATGTATTTTTTAATTATCATATTATTCTCTGATTACAAAAGGATAGAGAAGACTGTTTTTTAGTGATGAAATTTGGCCTAAATGGGCTGTTGTTTTTATATTATATACACTGATTCAACCCACTCCCTACAATCTTATTTAACATAGTTGGGAAAACAATTTATTTCATGGGTAATGGTTAATATCAAAGTTTCTCTCTCAAGGGTTTCAATGGTGGTTGTAAATCATAAATGGGTTCTGATATTCGATGGAATCATTTTTCAATTATGGATGAATCATATGTATAACTGCATCAAATATTTAGGTATGTATGTATTTATATAATCAAATCATGGAATTTTGGCTAGTGTGGATAGTGGCGCATTATCAAAAGAAAGATGATGGGAATTGAATTTTAATTCTAGAGTAATCAATGCATTATGATGTGAATTTTCCAATGGAATATACAAAAATTTAATTTCATGTACGTCAATGAATTCCATGTGGGAAAAGACATTAAATATTATTTAAGTTTATTCAAAATTTAGAGAAGAAAATTTATATGTTTTTTGGAACAATTATGAGAACTTGATATTCATCCCCAATGAGGTTGTTGATGCATTCATTGATCAGGTTTGTGTTTTGTGGAAGAAACAAGTGGCCTTATAGAAATTTTTTAATATTTAATTATCATTATGTGTGTGTTTAGAATACTTACACCTCTATTCAATATGAATGTATCAATACTAGATGATAACTATCCAAAGTAGTTAACATTGGATAGATTTCATAGTAATCTTGTCTCTTACTAGATGTGAAATGAATATATACGAGTCTATGAAAAATGGAAGTCCACAAAGGTGGATTTCAAGGACATGAATAATATCATTATTGAATATGGCTAGGAAGAAGAATATCTGGATGAGGTCTTTTCATTCATTTCCTCAAACCTATAAAGAGGAAAAGTAAAGATGAGTAGGAAACTCCCACTCACCTATATTATTTGTGAAATGGTTTTAAATATTGTGATAAGATGACAAAAAAATATCCAAGATAATGATGAGTATAATGTCAAAATTCCCATGTGTAAGTCTTCAAGCTATGCAAAAGGTAATAAATAATTGAAGTGATGTTTCTTAGAAAGGAAGAATCTTATTTCAAATGAAAATTATAGTTGGGAAGAATATGTTGTATAAGAGATAGAGAGTCATAAGGATCATAGAGAAAATTATATGGTGGGAGTTGTAGAAATATCATAGAAAAGAGAAGAAGGTGACAATGATGAAGAAAAATTCAATGGAATAATTGATCATCAAGATGAATTGGAAGACACTCTTGAGAAGATAGATGTTTGGTGAGCCAAAAAATAAATCCAACAGAGTGGATCGTGCTTTCATATAATATATGAAGTAACAGTAAGAAAAAAATTCTAAGATGATGGAATAAATTGAAAAGATTAATTATTCAATGCCAGAGAACACTTAAAAGGTTATTGAGTAGAAGATCAAAGTCGAATAGAATAATAGAGTGACTGAAATATTTACTATTATAGAAAAAGGTAAGATCAAATGTATTGAAGAACATAAATAAGAATTATTTTTACCTACAAAAAAATTATAAGTTCATGAGAGACTTTTGATTCCTAATATGACAATAGGAATGTAGATTACTAGGGAGAAAGAATATATGGTAGTGGAGAATTGTGGTCTAGAAAAAGAGAAGAAATAATCAAATCCAAATTACAAGGTTGGTTTGGGGATTGATCAAAAATAGAACATTTTTGGGATTGATGCCAGACCTCAAGCACCCAATCCAAGGTTGAAAAATGATTTGGTTTCAAAACAGAATTAGAAGACTAATAGAACACAAGGCAAAACAAGTTCTATAATAATGTATAGTAATACACATTGTATCATGTGTTATTTCTGTGGATATATGGTACATTCTCAAAATTTATGATCCATATCAATAAGGTACCAAAGGTAATAAGAGAAAAAATGTGTCCATATATAGATCAATTTTATGATAATGATATAAATAGTCACTGTTTCTAGTGTGGAGTATTTGGGAAATTATCTAGATATTTTTCATCAATAATACAAGAAGAATTTGGACAAGTAGACCCGAAATTGTTATATGAAACAGGTTAATGAACCATAGTAGGACATGAAAATGAAAAAAAATCCATTTTTAGCATGGCATGATGAATTTTTTCAATCATGGTATGAGGAAGATCAAGAATATCAGTTTTCTATAGGTGTGATTTGAGTGATGTGGATCAAAAGTAAAAGTGTTGAGAAATAGTTTGTTGCATAGACTACCCTCAAATAATCATATCATGCTGGTGTATGGATCCTTGATCTTGGATACACACCCTATATTATGGGAAATAATGTGTCTTGCTGCAGGAATAAAATATGAAATGGATGGTGTTGTCAAATTTGGAAATGAAGAAGGCCTGATGATTATTGGATAAAAAGGAAAACTTGGGGGCAATGATATGAGACATGTTGATATCTTTGTATTAAATGATCTCTATCACAACATGTTATGTTTTTTTTCAATTGTGAGACTTAGTTTATTCTTTAAAGGTTACCAAGATTTTGTGTATATTTAGAGAAAAATTTGTTAAAATAGTTTTATATGGAAATTTTAGGTAGTGGGATATATATATATATATATGTTGAGAAAAAGATATGATCTTTATATCCAAAGAGGAAGATAATATTTTGTGTCATAAATAACATTTCCATCTATGCCAACAATCCATAGATGGTTTGGAAAAATAATATGAATCTTGACATCTACCAAATCAATCATGTGATCATACTCACACATGTGATACTTGTCAACAACGAAATATTATCATAAATATGTACAATTTAAAAGAAAAAAAGTCAACCCACGTTCTTGAATTAGTGTATGTAGTTGTCCGTGGAAAAATATAACTAAGATACATTAATGGAAATATGTATTATATTATTTTCATTAATGATTTCAATAGGATGGAATGAGTATTTCTCATTGATGATAAGTATGATGTGTTTAGTTGAATAAAAAAATATTAGAAGGAATCTTATAGGATGCATTGATAGAATATTCTAAAGATTCATAAATATAATAGTATGTAATTCAAAAATATCCATGTGGAAAATTGACTCATGAAACATGGGATAATGAAACAAGTTTCGGTAATGAGAACTCATCAACCAAATGGGGAGGCTAATAGCTGAAATAGGATCATAAAAAACTAGCTTGGTTAATTCTTATTTAAAAGGACCTACCAGATAAATTCGAAAATTATGTATTCTTGACATTGATCTATATATCTAAAATGGATTTGTTGTGTCTGAAATAAGAAAAGACTCCATACTAGAAGTGGTATGGAAAGAATTCAACATTGAAATACATTAAAATCATTATAATTAAATGTTTTATTCTCAATAATAAGAAACACAAGAAATTTAAATCATAAGATGATGATGGGCTGTTATTTGGCTATTTAGGAAGATAAAATAAGATAAATTTTCAACAAGAGGTTGGGAAAGGTAGTTGAACGAAATGATGTCACTATAGTAGAAAATGAATAGTATCTTCAAAAATAAAGTGAACTGTTCCATGATAACAATGATGAGGGGGAACGAAACTCAAGGGGTATAAGTGGAAAATTCAAATTCAGAAGAAGATATTAATTTTGAGTATGAGGATTTCAAATCATTATCTACATGGATGTCGATGAGTCAAGATTTAAATGAAAGACTACTCATTATTTATGATTAGGAATCCCCAATTCAGACATCGAGAATATATACTTTACTGAAGGAATCCATCATATCTTAGGTAGTGTCTAAACTCTTTTAAGATGATCTTAGATATGTGACCTGGTTTTAGTCTATGAACAATGAATGTGAACAAATTGATATGAATTAGACATCAGGTATTATTTCAAGACTAAAAGATAAAAATTTCATCTCGAACAAATGGGTCTTCCAGAAAAAACTGAATGAAGTTGGATTAGTAATTCAGAACAATAAATGACTAGTGTGTAATGGATACACTTAGATCAATGGAATCGACATTGATGGAAAATTTGATCATGTTGTGGGGATCTAGGATAATCATTTATTCTTGGACATTACTGTATAAAGGAAATTCAAAGTGTTCAGAATGGATGTCAAGACAACATTTTTGAATGGGGATCTAGAATAACATGTGTATATCAACCAACCAAATGGTTTTCTGATACTTGAATATGAGAATAATATATTCCAGTTGAGTAAGGCCCTATATGGGTAAAATCATGCACTAAGAAAGTGTTATTCAAGACATGATCAACTTTTGAATGAGCACAGTTTTCAACATGGTGGAGTTAATTGAAATATATATTTCAATAATGATAGTAATCAAATGATGACGATGTTAGTGCGTGTCCATTAAATAATATTTGGTGGATAATTTGAATTTTAGTGAAAATAATTATCTAAATTCATGAAATGTGATTTTGAAATGTTAATTATCTTAGAAATTACATTTTCCAAGCATTTTATGTGAATCATGGAAGGAATTGAAAATTTATATATTAGTCCTAATATGCCAAGGATGTTCTGTGAATATTTGGAATCGATAATTCCACGGAGGTGTTGACTTTGGTTTCTATGTTGATGAAACTATCATGAGATTATAAATTAAATGAGGTTAATGTAATAGAATACAAGAATGTAATTTAAAATATACAATACTTAACGATGACATGATGTGATATTGTTTCCTTCACATGCCATGTAGTGAAACCCCAATGAAATCCACATAATTTTAGTGAAAATAATACGTCATTATATCAATGTTATGGTTGGTTTTGGGTAGATGTATAATGATAAATATTTTCATAAGTTATTGGTTTATAGGTATTAAGATTGGTATGGTTGAACAAATGATAGAAAATAAATGACCGATGGTGCATTATATCATGGTAGATTTTGTATTTCTCATAAAAAAATAAACATGATTGTATTTCATTGATCACTACATATGTATATATATTTTTCTTCCTCGATCTTTAACATAGTTTTTTTGGATAATGAAAAAGCTTGATGATATTTTAGTTGATGTGAAATCACCCTTCTGAATCCTTTTTGATATTTCATGTGCTATAAATATTAGAAAAAATCTATTCCATCACTCACATACAAAGGGAATTGCAATCAAATACCATTTTATCATAGAGAATGTTGGGAAAGTCCTTTTTAAATTGATTATGTTCTATAGAACTACAAGTTACAGATATTCTGATGAAATCCATACCCAAATAATCATTTGAGTTGAATATATTCTATCTTAGAGTTCAATTGACTCTAAACAAATGAAAATTTTTAGCTAAGGGCCCCCTCTCCCCTATTTATGGCGTGTTTTTCCTTTATGTGCTCATATGTATTCACTACAATGTTGCATCCAGAAAGGAGCGAAATTTGGGTTCATTGAAAAATGAGGAGAGATATCATCATTAATACAAGGGGGTAAGCTGATATTGGAAGAGCGATGTACGGGGAGTTTAAATATGATGACAGTAAAGATGAACATTCGAAGGTAATATATCAAAATATATGGGATTCGTGATGAAACCAATTTACTATTTTGGGAATGAAGTGATTCATTAATGAACTTCTCATGCTACTCATATTTCTCATGTTGATCATAGATCACGTGGGATTACAGTGTGTGTTGAGTATGTAGTTGATCATTATATGGAATAACATCAAGCGGGTGTTTATGGATGATAGAAGAGAACATTGAGTTTCCTATAGAGCCGAAATAGAATCTTTACATTAGTATCAAAAGGCACATAGTGGTCAACAAAACCCTGGGGTAGATTGTTGGAAAAAAATCCTAAAGGGTGTCATTTAAATTTTTTTGAGTGTTTTGTGTTTGTTATGAAATACGGTTGACAATATTCTAGCATGTCTATGGTCAAGGCAAGGTAATTTGATGGTGGAAAAGTTTCCCAATGTTTGGAAAATTTTTATGAATCAAAATCAGGATTTGTTTAATGGTAAAGAATAGATTACCTCATAGAATAAAGGGTGGACCACATAGTAGTTGTGGTATAAGAACCACACAGGGACTACGATAAATTGAAAAGTAGTTGAATCATTTATGGTTGAAGAAGTTTATTTAAGGTCACCCCATATAATTATTGTCACATAGAATTTTGTGCTATGCGAACAAAAAATGGTTCTCATTTGTGGGCAATAACAATTTTCTAATAGGTGTTTCAAATGGAATTTTATTCTCATTTGAATAAAGCCACAACATGATAACTACATATCTATAAAAATATTTAAATATGTAAAATCTACATTGGAGACTTTAGTAATTATGATTAGTTGGTATTTCAGATCTATTTTCTTATATAAAGGACCCCTACTCACATCTTTCGAAGAGAGAATTTCATTAGTGATTTTTTTTCAAGGAATAATTTATTTAAATTTGAATGTGGATTTTAAAGATATTTAATAATTTCATGATGGATAAATTATGTAAAGGATGTGGTTCATGAATTAGGATGTCTGTAAAACATTCTTAATTCATGGAAAGTAGTTTTAGGGATCTATATTCTGAAAAGATGAAGATGATCACAAAGAATTCTCACTATGTGGTGCAAGGTTTATGCTTAAGATGAATTTTGTGAATGAATTTGATTATGAAGGAGATCATGAAGAACACATTCTATGAAGTGAAGGGTAGTTCATGAGGTGTTTGAAACAGTTCATGGAGGAACAATAACAATTCAGAAAAGATGTATTCGTAAGGTATTCACAAAGTAGTGAAGTGTAGTTCATCAATCAGGTGAAAATATATCATCATGACAGTATCATTGTTGCAACCCGCCCCAATGGGGATCGAACCGTGACTCCCCAAGCCCGCCTCCAATAGTCCAGGGGTTGGCGACTAGTGCTGAGTAGGCTATCACACACATCGGAGGCATTAGCCTAACATAACTTTACACACCCACCCACATAAACCTCCATGAAACCATATAGAGATATATAAAATTGAAAAGAAAATGCATGTATACATCTATCCCAAACCAGAGTGCAACAAAATTACAAAAGGGGAAAAACAGGGCCCACCAAAAGAAAAATTCAAAAGCGTACAACCTGCTCAGAAGGAGGGGATCACAGAGAAAAGAACCCACCAGTAAGCTCCCCTGCACAACTCTGGTAAAAATTCCGGTCAGTATCTCTCACAAAGGTCTGCCTTCTCTAGGACGTCATGGGACTCCGTCAAAAGGCATGTGGTCTGCACAAGACACAAAAATGTACGGGAAAATCCCATGCAGGGGTGAGTATAGAAATACAGAGTAGGCGCCCCAAAAACCCAAAACAAAAGAGAGAAACTGAAAGGCAACAGTCAGCTCATCCCAGCAAGATGAAAACCAGATGAGAGAGATACTTTATCTCGAGACCATCCTCAGCTAGCACACCTAGTCAGCACAATTCAGGTGTATCACCATACATACACCTTGAACATCCGCTCATCTATACGCCCATACGTATACCATGTAAATTCTCTCAGGTATACGACCATACATACACCAGGATAATCCGCACCGATATACGTTGACACATATACCATGAACATCTAGTTATACTCGATACACACTCAAATCCCCAAGAGGTACTGACCTCATCACCAGAAATAGTTCAGAACTAGGAGAACACACATTACAAGCACTATCATCCAGATGACACTCATCCGAGAGATACACACCATCATGTCCCACATAAACCTCCCAGATGCTCAAACGAGATATCATGCTCTTCAGATATCATCACTAAGAAAGTCACACTGAAATAGAAAAAACACCAAACTCCTCGGATAAGGGATCACTCCTAGGGTCCGCTAGGGGATTCCAGAACCCACAACGTTATTCGAAGATCTCATAGATAGGGGATCACTCCCAGGATCTGCTAGAGGATACCTCAACCCGAAATGGTATTCGAAGATCTCATAGATAGAAGATCACTCCCAGGATCTGCTAGGGATACCACATCCCAATTTGGTATTAGATGATCTCATAGATATGGGATCACTCCCAGGATCGGCTTGGTGATACCACAACCCGATATGGCACTCCACAGAATCACATCACTCAGATTGAGGATCATCACCCATCAAGGCGGTCACAACGATACCAAAACCTGATTTGGTAACTCGCGTAGTATGGGATCGAACCGACGATGCACCAACCCTGCCAAAACCACATGGTGAGTAGGGGATCATATAACCGACGATGTCGCAACCCTATTATAAACCACATGCAAAGTAGGGGACCGTATACTTGACAATTCCATAACCCTACTGAGTACGTCCCAATGCGCTGGGGATCATATTCCCGATGATGCCACAGACCCTATGATGTTTAACCTGCTAGATAGGGGATCACCACCCATGTATAAGTGGTCACAAAGATACCAAGAACCCGATCTAGGGTAGCGAAGCTAGAGGATTCCGCCCCGGGTCCACCGGAGGGATGCAACAACTCTAACAGATGAGATCCTATCGAGAGGATCACAATCCCATACCACAGTTATGATGCCACACGAACCCTCATAGGAGAGAACTAGGGGAGTACCCTCAACCACTACTGGTCCAAATGTCGCAAACCCGAGCGACCAACAATAACGACACACCGTACACCTCCTAGGTCGATACCATGGCCCCCATCGCAGTGTATAGGAAAAAACATGCAGGACATGCTATTTACTCCCTAAAACCGACAATCGGTGAAAAAGGTACAATTCACCGTATCTTGACCATGTGGGGCCTAGACCAAGATCTTGAAACTCATAAAGAAGATCACACCATTGTAATCCCCTCATAAAAACACCCGGGATCGATTACTCGATCATCCAAAACAGACACCCAGCGGAAAAGTCACATTTCTCCGTAAATGCCGGAACCTGGCCTCGTGGGTCCCACACCATGTTCATAGTACCAAGGCCGATAAACTATCTTGAAATGTACTCCGTACCCTCAGGGGCTCAACACCACTAACGACACGTCATTTGGAAATTCCATGCAGGTGTTTTGTCAGATTGAAGTTGAAAATAATAAAATATTATTATAATTTTTAACCTTTCATTTACCCCGCCCAAAAACCCGATTCAAAAAATTCCCGAAGAAATTTACAGAGGTCCGTATCAATTCAAGATTCATGTAGCCACCAACAACTCTCAAATCAGACTTCCGATTTAAGAGTAACAGGGGTTTAAGGATCCTCCGAAAAAACCTGGCCGGACCACCGCCTGGCTCGCCGGAAACCACCGCGCCACCATCGGAAACCGTCGTGTCCCGGCCGGATTCCACCCTGCCGCCCCCAGAAATCACCGTGCCACTGCCGATTCACTAGAATATGGCATGGCCACCACCCTCGCCATAGGAAAACCAGGCTTTCTGATGGAAAACATCCGGATCCATTGGGAGCACCCCGGTGCTCCAAATTCAGATCTGAAACATGTTTCAGAATTCTCGGGACCCGATCTGGAAAACCCTTAAAAAAATGTGAAGAAAAACCACACAAAATCGGGATCCAGGATTTTAAAACTCAATCCTATTACATTTTGGAGGACCGACAAAGCATCGCACACTCCGTTGCTGCTGCTGCACGACTTGAGAATGTCCGCCGTCAAGATCTGAGACCGACAATGCTACATTTGCTTGATTTTGAAGATAATCATCGAAGAACGGAGGTGGGAGGAGGGTATCATGTGTATGGGAGGAGGGAGAATAGATTTGGGTCTTGATTGGATCCCCGTGACTATTTAATTAATTTAAATGATTAAAATAACTCCCCCAACCAGACCTCCCATCGCGGAGGAGATTAGGTCGCCCTTAGGGTAAACACGCCATTCTGAACGCAACTGGTTGCTTAGATTTTCGATCCGAGACTCCGTTAGTAAGTTATTTGAGCTGACGCTAAGAAATAAAAATTTTCATTTATTTATGAAAATGCCCCTGGTGGCTTTTTCCATAGCAGGCCCGCGCCAATAATGTTTACATCCCGCATAGGGTAAATGGCACGTTCCAGACACAAACATGCCTTCATATTTCTGTTCTGAGCTACCGTTTAAAAGAAAACGCACCCCCACCATGTGAATTGTATAAAAAATACATGATATTTTTATAAAATTAATTTCAGGAAGACCTGGTCTTAGAATTGCACACCGTCATCACGCATAGCTCTGGAATTATTCAAAGGAATTTCCCAAAGTCTGACCGTGGAAAAAACATGACTCACTACATCCTCCCCACCTTAGGACATTTCATATTCAAAAATCCATATATAAGGGGGAAAGTGACTTTACTCTCTACTGGGTCTCCCACACCAGTGATTTTTCCAACACACAACCATACCCGGTCGCACAAGTCAAAGGGACCCGTCCACCACACCTTGACACTATCTAATTTGGGTGGCACTTACTCGCCCACACTGTTTTAATCGCGTCACAAAAACATGTCTCAGTGGGGTAAGGATTCCCATTCCTCATGCATTAAAATAACATCGAACAACACCCACACTGGGTCTTACCAATGCCCGAAAAAAACCTAAAAAAATGGAAAGGAGAGAGTAGAACCAAAAAGTATCGATCAAAACTACTACAGAATGTATAATAGACATTGAGCATACCTCCATCCATTGGCGGAGCCTCTAGGTCAACAATCTCCAAGGCCTGCAGATGTATTCATCCTCACCCTCCAGCTCCATGAGCTCTATATGGACAACCTAGGGGTGGTGGTGGTGGCACCTGATACAGCCTACAACCTCCCGCTGCTGCACCCCCTTCGTCATCTCGTTCGCCGCCCTGTGGACTGCCATACTCGAGACACTGCCTCTTCCAAGGTGGTCTATCAACCGACTCCCTCTCAGTTGCATGGAGGGTCAGACACTCCCTAGCAATATTTCCTCAGACACCACAATCATAGCACCAACTCTCATACGGCTGAACAAAACTGACCAGAGATCCCTAAGAGCCCGGAGCCTCAGATCCTCCATCCTGAGATCACCTCTTAAAACTTTACATATGTCTAGACCCCTAAGTCTGTAGTTGTCTACCAGCTACAGAACCGGCTGACGAGGTCTCATCTCTCTCATTCTCATCACAAACAGACATGATCTACTCGGCTAGAAATCTCATCACCACCAAGTCTCGCTCTAGCACTCCGGCATAGGTGGGCAGGCATAAAGAAACCACACCTTCTCAGAAGTCTATGCATAATTCCTACTCGATGGTCTGATCCCCAAAGAACAGGTCCCGAACCATATCCATGGAGTAATGCAATAGTTCTGCAAACCTCACTGAGTACTCTGACACGGTCATGCCCTCTTATCGAAGCTGTTGAAGCTCCTGGATCCGCACTGACATCAGCACCACTGGATAGAACTCTTCCCTGAAGATCCTCTCAAAATTTACCCATGTGAGCATCTCCTCATCATAGGACTACGTCACTAGGTTCCACCATCGCCTGGACGAACCATGCAGAAGGCTCACCGCTAGGACCACCATCTGATCAGGAGGTATGCTCACCAGGCGAAAAAATTGGGTGAGTACCTCAAGCCAGTCATCAGCTTCCCGGGGGTCTAGATCACCCCGAAACCTCAGAGGTCACTGCCCCTATAACTCGTGCAGTGCACTCATCCAGAGTGCAAACTCATCCTTAAAAACCACCACAACCAGCTGCTCGATAGGTGGTGGCCCCTTGGGCAGACCACCAGGAGGTCCAGCCTCAAAACCTACACCCTTCGACAAGGCTTCTACTCGGGGCATATTTTCAGCACAACCACGTTGTGGAACTCCTATTGGTGGTCATCATGGAGGAATCCTAAAATAAAATCAAGATGCACAATGGCCAATGAGTATATCTAGAGATCAGACTCAAGAAACAAAAGGAAAAACTTAAAACCCAGTCCTATATGTTGTATGTACCGTTATTTCCCTTTGACCAGTGTATGAATCTCCCAAGTCAAAAGGTAGGTTATCAGAGTCCTGGTGTATGGATATGTCGGTCACTCCAAAAACACTAGAGTCCCTGGCCTGAAAGCCGAACTCGAACTATCATAACACTATCGCTATGCCTCCCAAACCAAGCTCACAACAAAACCAACAATGCTCAGAGATCCCCAATGTGGAACCTCCTCTGATACCACTCTTCCAAAACCCAACCCAATGGGGATCAATCCGTGACTCCCCAAGCCCACCTCTAACAGGCCTGGGGTTGGCGACTAGCGACGAGTAGCCTATCACACACATGGGAGGCATTAGCCTAAGGTACCTTTACACGCACACCCACACACACCTCCATACAATAGTGTAGAGATATATAAAATTGAAAAGAAAATGCATGCATACATCTATCCCAGACTAGAGTGGAACATAAGTACAAAAGGGGAAAAACAGGGTCCACCAAAAGAAAAGTACAAAAGCATCCAACCTGATCAGAAGGAGGGGATCAATTCCAAAAAAAACCCACTAGTAAGCTCCCTGGCACAACTCCAGTAAACACCCCAGTCAGTCTCGCTCACAAAGCTCCGCCTTCTCCAGATCCTCCTGGGACTCCGTTGAAAGGCATGTGGTCTACACAAGACACAAACATGTGCGAGAAAATCCCATGCATGAGTGAGTATAAAAATACTCAGAAGGTACCTGAAAAACCCAAAAAAAAAGAGAGAAACTAAAATGAAATAGTCATCTCATCTCAGCTAGAGGGAACCCAGACGAGAGAGAAACTCCATCTCGAGACCATCCTCAACTAGCACAACTTGTCAGCCCAATTCACATACACCTTGAACATCCACTCAAGTATACGCCCATACATATATCATGAAAATTCTCTCAGGTATATGCCCATGCATATACCCGGATCATCCTCATAGATATACGTCGACACATATACCATGAACATCTATATATACTCGATACACACAACAAGGCACAAGTGGTACGGACCTCATCACCAGAAACAGTTCACAACCTGGAGAACACACTCTACGAGCACTGTCATCCAGATGAAAATCGTCCAAGAGATACACACCATCGGGTCCCACAAGAACATCCCAGATTCTCATCCAAGAGATAATGCTCTTCGGATGTCATCACTGAGAAAGTCACACTGAAACATCAAAAACACCAAACTCCTCAGATAGGGGATCAGTCCTAGGGTCTACTAGGGGATGGTAGAACCCGCACTGGAATTCGAATATCTCACAGATATGTGATCACTCCCAGGATCCTCTGGGGGATACCACAAACTGATCTCGTATTCAAAGATCTCACAGATAGGGGATCACTCCCTGGATCCGCCGGGGATACCAGAAATCGATATGGTATTCGAAGATCTCACAGATAGGGGATCACTCCCAGGATCTACTAGGGGATACCAGAACCTAATCAGGCGCTCCACATAATCACATCACTCAGATAGAGGATCATCGCCCATCAAGACTATCACAATGATACCAAAACCTCATCTGGTAACTCGCATAGTAGGGGATCGAATCGATTATGCACTAACCCTACTTAGCACGACCCAATTCATAGGGGATCATATTCACGATGATGCCAAAAACCCTATGAGGGTTAAAATTCTAGATAGGGGATCTCCACCCATGGATAAGCGGTCACAACGATACCAAGAACCTGATCTAGGGTAGTGAAGCTAGAGGATCCCACCCTGGGCCCACCGAAGGGATGACACAACTTTAACAGATTAGAGATCAAATCGAGGGGATCAAAAACCCATACCACGATTATGATTCCACACGAACCCTCATAGGAGTGAAGCAAGGGAGTACCCTCAACCACTACTGGTCTAAATGTCACAAACCTAAGAGACCCGCAATATCGCAACACCACACACCTTCTAGGCTGATACTGAGGCCACCATTGCAGTCTACGTGGAAAAACACACAGGATAGGCTATTTACTCGCCCGAAACAGACAACCAGTTAACAAGGTAATATTCCCTGTAGCCTTTCAATGTTGGGACCACACCAAGATCTCAAAACTCATCAAGAGGATCACACCATTGTGACCCCCTCATAAAAACACATGGGATCGACTAATTGATCATGCAAAAGAGACACCTGGTGGAAAAGTCATGTTTCTCCGTAAATGCCGGAACCCAGCCTCATGGGGCCGACACACAGTTCTTGGTTCCAACACCTGGAAACTATATTGAAATGTCCTCCGTACCATCAGGGTCTCAATGCCACTGGCGGCACTTCATTTGGACACTCCATGCAAGAGTTATGGTGGATCGAAGTTGAAAATAATAAAATATTATTATTATTTTCATTGTTTCATTACCCCGAGCCAAAAACAAGACTCACAAAACTCCTTAAATAATTTCAAGAGGTATGTTTCAATGCATGATTTGCATCACCCCAAATGACTCTCAAATCGGAATTCTGGTTTTCGGGCTACAGGGGTTTAAAGAACCCCGAGAAAAACCTCGCTGGACCACCGCCTACCTCCCCAAAAACCACCGCGCTGCCTCTGGAAACCGTTGCTCCACCACTGGATTCCACCACGCTATCACCAGAAATCACTGCACCACCGCTTCTTTGCTGGAATCCGGTATGGTCGCCACCCTCGCCACTGGAGAACCGGGTTTTCCGTAGGAAAACATCCATGAGCCACCGTGAGCACCCCAGTGATTCAAATTCAGACCCGAAGCATGTTTCAGAAAGCTCAGGACCTGAACTACACAACCCTTATAAAAATATGAAGAAAGAAAAACACAAAAATGGGATCTAGGATTTTAAAACTCAAACCACCTACCTTTTGGCACACCACTGAAGCTTCACACACTCCGCTGCTGCTGTTACACGACCCAGGAACGCCCGCCGTCAAGATCCGAGACCGACGACACTTTGTTTGCTTGATTTGGTGGATTGTCGGCAAATAATGGAGGTGGTAGGATGGTTTCGTGTGTATGGGAGGTTAGAGAAGTGGTGGGGGGGGGCTTGATTGGCTCCCCTTTCTTATTTAATTAATTTTATTTATTAAAATAACTCCCCCAACTAGACCTCCCGGCAAGGAGGAGATTAGGTCGCCCTTAGGGTAAACGCGCCATTTTGAACGCAGCAGAAGGCTTGGATTTTCGATCCAAGACTCCATTCAAATTTTATTCTAGCTAACGCTTGTATATAATTTTTTTTCATTTATTTACAAAAATGCCCCTGGTGGCTTTTTCCACAGCAGGCCCGCGCTAGCAATGTTTACACCCCGCCTAGGGTAAACAGAATGCTCTGGACGCAACCGCGCCCTCATATTTCTATTCTAACCTACAGTTTAGGAGAAAAATATCCCCCACCACATGCATAGTATAAAAAATAACCTCATATTTTTATAAAATTAATTCCTGGCACAGCGGGCCTCAGAATCGCACACCGTCATGATGCCTAGCTCTGGAATTGTTTGTATAAATTTTCCAAAGTCTCACAGGGCCAAAAACACGAGTCGCTACAATAATGTGATAAAATATTCTGATGTCTTTTATAACAACGAAATAATCCTTTGAAGGAGTAGTGCACACATATTATATGAGGGAGTAGTGATCCTTCAAATTGTAAATTGTTCTAAACCAGGAGGGATAGTGAGTCCACTCTAAACACTATAATAGAAATTCACTTTAGTGAATTTGGTATATAGGTAAATTTCCATTGTGTAGTCATTGGACATAGCCCAGTGAGGTTGAACATAATAAAATTTTTATGTCTGGTGCATGTATTAATTATTTCATAATTCTATTATACATTAGTGAGAGGGAATAATGTTTTTTTATGATGAAACAAGATCCAAAGTGGAATTTGATTTAATCATTAATACCTTGATTCACCCCCTCCTTAGAGTGTATTTCACCTAGTTGGGTTAACAAAATCTGTGTAGAAACAAGTTGTATGGGGTCAAAACCATGAAAATTTCCAATGCCTTCCTTGAAATCAGAGTCAAACAACAATGGAATTATTTTTTAAATGTAGGAATGATATTTACATCAATCAGAGTTATCACTTTTACAAATTTCACAAAAAGGTATTGTATTTATTTAATACACTAAAATGTGCATGTAATTGCTAAAAGCATAGAATAAGTCCTCATATTGTTGTTAAATAAACTTATATTAGTATTTTAATTTTTTTATGTGTATGAGGAGGCGATGTGTCAATCTGACATGGGGTGTGCAATCGCCAACTGAATAAGAAGTTATTAATGATATAAATGTATTTAAAAAAATGGGGAAAGGGGTAAAATGTAGAAAAACAACCTCTTATTTCTATGAAATAAATGGAAGACATTCAAAGCATTATTTTTTATGTTTAGTAATATACATCAATTCAATATAAGTATCCATTTTCCTATGATGATTGGAAACCCATATTTAGAGTTTTAGAACATGAATGTGTGCATGTAACATTCAAAACCATATAAAAAGGACTTGTATTGATGAGAAATCAGTGGAAAAATGATATTTAATTATTTGTGAAATGTATGAGTAGACGGTATGCCAACCTTTTCTAGGTTGTTCCCTAAAAAATGGAACATGAATTTTTATGGATTTTCAGTGTCTTTAACAGCATGCATTATGGGGTAAAAATTAGGAAATTGTTCATCAATTTCAATGAAATTTGAGACAAAAAATGGTATCCTAATATTCAAAATATTGGAATTGACTGCACATCAATCAGATTTTTGGTTTCCCTATGATGGATAAAAACACAATTTTATTATTTTGAAACACTAAAATAATTTTTTAAAATTAAAAAATTAAAATGACCTATGATTAAAGTTAATCATAGGAAAAAATTCTTTAAATTATTTTTCGTGCCCACATGTGGAAGGAACATCGATTTAACATGTGTTGTGCTAAGAATGGCCATATATGAAGTTTTTAAAGATTTTATAATGGTAAAAATGTGTGGAGGGTCAAAACAAAGAAAGAAACCATTAATTTCTATGAAATCATAAGGAACCAAATATAGAATTATTTTATGAAATATATTAATAAAAAAATATCAATTAGACCTGTCATTTTTCATGGATGACCGAAAATGCATTATTACAATTCTAAAACACTAAAGTGTGTGTGTAATGGTCAAAATCATAAAAAATGACTTTATATTGATGTGTAATCATCAGAATGGACTATTTGAATTATTTTTTTTATGATTAGATGATTCATCAATCTGACATGTGGTGTTCTTCGAACAATAAAATAATAATTTTATAATAAACCAAATGATTAAAAATATGTAATATGATAGAAAAATAAAAAATAGAAACTTTGGTGATTGTTTTGGGTGTGCATCCACTTCCTACTATGGTACTTTTTATAGGTTTGGAAATGGGTCATTATTTAAAATTTTTAATGATATGTGGATTGTTCATAATAATAGTTTGTGTGTGACTTCTTGTAGTGTTACTAGTTATGAAAATTCTGCAGTTAGGGAATTATTTAATGATAGAAATGATTGTTGGTATTTTTATAAGTTATGGTCTTCTTCTAATTAGTGGGGTTTAAATATTATTCCTAGAATACCAATTATCTAAGGTGTTTCTTCAGATCATTTATATTATTTTTGGGAATCCTCATGTGCCTAATATGTTAAATCTAGTTACCAAATCACTCTTGATGCTTACCCTCCTCAAGACCCTCATTCTTGTTTGCAGGTTTGCCATATTCTTATTCAACCCAATGTTATATTCTTTTAGTGGTAGATCTGGTCTTGAATTCTCTAAATAAAGGATTATCTCACCTATCATCATTCATCTTGCGATCTGTTATTCCCTCTATATGTTGGCAGTGAGGAATATTCATCTCATGAAATTTTATGTTTGTCTAGAACAAGGGTAATTTGGTTTCCTTGGGATGAGAATTTTATATATTTCCATGACCATTTCAATTATTTTTCCATGAATTTGGTCAACGAAATTTTTATTCCCCCTATAGAGAAATTTTATCTGTGTGTGGTGGAAAGGATAAGTTGGTTCTACCATAGTTATTTTTATTTTAATCACATGGAGCACTCATGTCAGTGGAATAGTCATCTTCTAGGAATTATATAAGTAATTTTTGGTCTATGGTTGTAACAACCTGATATTTTATGAGAATTATTCCTTTTAATTTATTTGATGACTTTTGTTGTATGCTACACCGAGATTATCTTGCGCTATATGCAACACCATATTAGATTGTAGTACACGCAACACTATTCTTGGATCTTGTTACACACACTTTCATGTTTGTTTGATAGTAGTTAGTCTATGAAACATTGAGTGCATATATATATATATATATTCAATATATAAATGAAATATGGTTGGATTTTTTTATACGCAAAAACAAAGGAATCTTACACTACACACAACCCTGACTTGGCTTTCTTTACATGCAATCGTGAACATCCACGATAGCGTGTGTATTACGCAATAACGAATTTCACAAAACAACGATATGTTATTAAAATATTATATAAAGTAGCAGTTATGAATAGTAATACCCACTTTATGAAATTTTATAAATTTAATATTTTAAAATGAAATTAATTTTTGGATTCGGAATATCGAAATTATCCTAGGGTGAATTTTTAGTATTTTTCTGAAAACTTTTAATTTTTGATGAATAGTGAAAACACTAGGTTACTATTTAAAAATAGACTTTTTATTTAAATAATTTTTTATTTTATTTAATTTTATTTTAGGTTAAAATTGATACATAATACCTATATAAGTTCAATTTAATTTATTTGAGTCATTTTATAATAATTTTAGATATATAAAAATTTTATTGACCTTTTCACCGTCTTTTACCCACCTCTTAGGAGAATTTGAAATTTTACATAAAACTTAATTTTAACACTTCTATGAGTGGAATTTCGAAAATACGAGAGACAAGGCTAATATCATGGTGTAAAATGTGGTTTGATAAGATAAAAATAATGTTTGGTGAATAGTAATGTTTTACTTTTATTTACCACGGTTAAAAGTAAATAGGGTAATTAAGGTTAAAAATGATATTATTATTACCTTAACACATGTCCAAATTCTATTGGATAAGTTTAATTCGACCAAAAAAACCATTGAATTAAAATATGACCCTTTAGGTCCACTTGGATTAGATTAGGACATTTATTATTATTTTATTTAAAGAAGAGTTAAAAGAGTTAAAATCAAAGGTTAATAAATAAAACATTTTTAATATAGGGTTATACATAAGATAAATTCGAATAAAAATATTAATTATAAAGATGAAAAGCTTTCATAAATAATTGTATTTTATTTAAAATTTTAAGACATTAAATAGTTTAAATTATTTATGACACAATGATGATGCAGTAATTACTTTATTAATGAAATATTACCATAATTGATGTTATAAATACCCAAATAAATGTAATTTGAGACTTTTTATGAATTCCACTAATTTTTCAGAATAATATGACATGTTTGTATTTATTCAATTAACTTTTTTTAGAAATATTCATGTGGTTATGATTTTTACAAAAATCAATTACCAAATAATGTCAAAATTGACATAAAATAGTTTTTAAAATAAATATTATATTATTAATTGTTATTATATTCATAAAAATAAAAGGTTCGGCCAAATGACTTATATAAGGTTATATATATTAATAATGAACCACTTGGGGTTCTTTTGGATTGTTATAGTAAGTTTATTAACCATATAGTGTATGAAAACATGAAGACACGATAAAAGTTAAATTATTAAACTTAGAGTTAAATCTAAATGATAATGTTAAAATACTAACCTAAACTTGTCTAGAACCTATTGGTTGAGATTATTTCGACCCATCCTTACTTTGGATTAGAAATAAATCAATTTGGAGCTATTATAAACCGAATATGACTTTATTATAAAATAATATTTTAATTTTCTCCTAAGTGCCCCTCTCATCCCTTTTAAAAGGGAACCTCCTCCCTCTTCACTGCACACAATTATGGGCCTTCATTCTCGGAAAACCCCTGACCATTTATCTTCGCAACTTCCCTAGAACCATTATAGATGTTATTCTCTTCTCAAAATACCAACTCTAGTGCCTTAAAAGGAGGTTAAGAAGAGGCACGTCAAAGAAGAGATAATATCGTTTACCGATTCATTCCAATTAATTTCTTCTTCTACTTCTTATTCTTTATTTGATTTATCATAAATTTAAAACATCAGTATCAATAATATACTGATATGTTATTATAAATATTAAACAACCTTATTTCATCTTCTATCCATCCTACGGAAAATGAAATCACCGCATGTGCGTACGTACGGAATACCGTCTCCACGCTGTGGTGTAATATGTTTTCCACCACCACCTTACTGGGATAAGTATAATGGTGTAAATAAATAACTATATATGATTATTGTAAATTGATATTGATTCTGAAATATTATACATACACTTCAATACAATTCCATGATCATTGAAATGATATCATTGCTCGTGCTTACGTACAGACTACCGTCTCCACGAACCTGATGAGATTCATTTTCCATGATTAACCATTAAAGTATGATTAAAAAGTATATATAATAAATAATCATGAAATATATTACATAATAATGGTACTGTATTTATGTACATATATTTTTCATTTACTAAATTCCATTTAATTCAATAAGGAAGAGAAAACCGCATTCATGCGTATGTACGGCCTATCGTCTCCATGAACGATGTATTTAATTCCATTTATCGATATATCATATATATTTATATTATGAATATATATTATATATAAATCATGTTTTACATTCTGGAATTTAAGTAAATTAAGATATAAGTTATAATATCATGAACAACATGTCAAAACACGTACGATAAATGAAACAATCTTACCCAAAACACTGCTTTAACATGGAATTTACAAACGAACGGGTAATATAAAGTCATAAGTGAACCATATATGATATCATAACAATGAATATGATTCTTTAATAAGTCAATGAAATTATTTAAATCATTATACAGGAGGTTCAGATACATAAGAATCATATCAGACATAAGGTAAGAGATAATTATTCCAATCTCATTCTTGTCCGTGATTGTTTATTCATAAGTATTTTCTGGGGTTATGCTTATTATCCATGTCCATATGTTCTCAAAATGTTTTAAAAAAATGTTTAATTTTCTTCCTTGTATATTTAAAGTCATTTTTACCATTTTTTACTTTTACCACATCGTATGGAATGAATCTTTATTTTGTTTACCATATGAGGTACTTTTTGACTTTTTCGATAAAATTACAAGAAGAATGTTTTTTTACTTATACAGAATGAACAGATTTTTTCGGTTTATTAACGCCTTACTTTCATGAAGATTACTCTCCAAGATTTAATAACTATTTTCAACAAAATACTATTCTTTTAAAATTCCATGGCATTTTATGAAAAGAAAATGATTTTGAAGAAGAAAGGATATTTTCCTCAAGAATTCATTTCAACTGTTTTATCAAAACCATTTTCCATATAAGATGGCACTATTTCATATGTGTATGTTTCATGTATAATTTCTCTTTGATTTACATGGTCTCACTTTTCTTATGATGAAATGATATCCATTTTTTTGTATGGATTATGTTATGATGGGATGATGTTTATGAAACCCATTTTATACTTTGGGTAATGATGAATGATTTATGTTCATGTTTTGGAACAAGTAAGAATGAATTCATTATGAGATGGGTGGGACCTATATCTCCCTTCATTGAATTGGATAAATATTTATATCTCATGACATAGACATGACTGGAATAACAAGTTAATCCAGTTCAGTGATACAGGACTCGAACGAGGAGTGAACTTGATTTATAAGTGACATTGTCCACTAAGATGGTCTTGGAAGCAATGCATTCGCTACTATAAAAATCATATCATGTTCCTAATGGTTTTCCACAATTACATGATTTATTCCCATACTTTTTTATGATGATTGATGTTCCATTATGATCTATGCCTTACGTACTACCATGTTTTATGTCATTGCTCAAGATTTTGATGTGCAAACACTATGTTCGTATTTTTAAGTTCAAATGTATATGGTTTGTTTTATTTTCTCCATGCTTACCCTTACTGAGCATTTGAGCTCACCCTTTATATGTTTTATTTTCCCTAGGATTTAAAGAAAGGTTTTAGGTAAGAAAATAAAAGGGTAAGATCTTTAGGGGAGATGTTGAAGATCTTTCACCACAATTAGAAGATTAAATTCCAAGTTTCCAAAGACACTAAACTATTACGGTCCTTGTGTGTCTATTTTTTTATGTATTATGTATTGTGCAAAAAGTAATGTAATGTCCATGTAAATCAACCTTTGGGTCTCTACATATGGTATTAGAGGAATGGTTTAGTCAACCTTCGGAAACTAGGATGTGAAATCTTTAGTGAGATCCCTAGAGATATTTCTAAGGTATGTCTAGGGATGTCCCTAAGGTTACGTATAAGTATAGTTTATTGTCCTAGAATTATGGTAATGATATTAGAATTTAACTTAAGATGTTAGATATTGAAGGTAATCCCCCTTGATTATTATTTTTTCCACTCACACTATTCTCTTTGGGTTTAAGAAAATGGCTAGAAATATGATGATTCATGATAATGGAGAATATGATGGAAAATGGAATGATATTATTCATGATCAAGAAAATGAAATGGGATTTGGAAGGAAAAACATCGTTAGTATGACTAATCATAAATCTCATAATATGATCAATAATATCAACTTTTCTATGTTTCTTGACCCAGTTAATAAGAGAAAGAAGGCGTTTCATGATGATCATAGAGGAAAGAAAGTTCAATTTTCCTCATGTGAATCATGTGGGAAGAGCCCTCAAGGAGAATGTTTCAATGGAATTGGATGATGCTTTGGGTGTAGAAAAGAAGGAAACAAAGCGAGTAATATCAAAGGAAAAGGATCATTTAACACCATGGAAAAGGATAATGGTATTTCTATGACATCAACAACGGTTAAATGTTTTAAATGTGGAATGTATGGGCATTATACAAACCAATTCCCTAAGGGGAAATATCATGAAGAGAATCAATAGGGTTATATGGGTAGTATTTATATTGATAATTATGAATAGACTACAGATGATACATGAGATGAAATAATTGTACAAGACCGGTCAATGGTTTAAGAAGGCAGTGGAATGATTACATGTTTATCAAGAGTAATGTTGTATAAGTAATCTCATGGTACTATGTAATAAACAGACGTCTAAGGATTGTTAAAATATTATTTTTCCTTATGTTTTTGAATGTATATGTTGAATGGTATAGGTAACCATAAAAGGTTATTCAGATATTTTTGGAAAGTAGACGATATGTGCATAATTAATGGATAAAGAAAAAAATGAAATGAGCTCATGACTGATATAAGGACAAAGTTATATCATGGTATGAGTATATAGAATTTTTGGGATTTTGGTAAGTGGAAAGAGTTACCGTTTGACAACATGCATTTTTTCACTAAGATTATATGGTAACTTCTATTTCAAGAGAATAAATGATTATGGAATTCACATGTTTGGAATGGGACCAACAAGATATATCGTATGATAAATGATAGTATTCACATTCTTGTTATGTGACCTTTCCAGTAATCGTTTTCTTTATACTATGATATTGGAAAGATGTATTTTGGATAAGTCTAAAGATTGGAATGGTTTATGTCAGACAACAGATAGTATTGTTTAAGGCTAGAAGTTTTTTTTCAAAATTATTTCTAAAATGTTATAATAGTGTAGTTTTAGATAAAGGACAACCTGTAGGACGGGCGACAACCCATCGCGTCAGACAAGGCCGTGGGAATTGAACCCACAACTAAAGTGCGACATGCCTTTATTGCATTCCACTATCCTACAGGAAGTCCCTGGATAGTAGAAACAAGTTATATTTTATTAAGAGGTATGATAGATGGAGTATAAGTCCATTTTTGGAACCATATACGATTAATATCACCATTAGATGGACTTATGTATATAACTTTTGATAATCCTATGTTTGAGATAGATGGAATGCCCTATCATTATATCACATGATCTACTAACACTTCAAGAATGACAAATTCAACTTTATTTATTTAAGAGATGAAGTGGAAATTGTTCAAGGCACGAACAACGGTGAGATTGTACCGAAATAAAGTAAGTATTTCTTCTAATTAAAATTCTTCAACTTTAGGGAAATGATCTTGAAAACCAAAAATGTTGTCCTAGTGTCCTCATATACGATGAATCAGATGGTACCTTAAATCATCACAAAATTATGGCTTTGTGATTGTTGGATTTTTCATAGCCATGTTCTCTACCACTCTCCATCAGAACATGATGGTTAGATTTCTCTACCATATATATATTTTCAGATATGTTCTCCTATGTGGAAACCCAGTGATGATTTAATTTGGGTAACCGTTACCTTTCATATTTTATTTTTTAAATTTAAGTTTTGGTATTCCATTTTACGATTTGGGTTTCAATTAAAGAAACTTTCAAGTAGAAAACCATTTATAACCCCGACGAATTTCGAGGGAGAAATTAATTTTAAGGGGGTAGAATGTAACAACCTGATATTTTATGAGAATTATTCTTTTTAATTTCGTTGATGTATTTTGTTGTATACTACAAAAAGATTATCATGCATGATACGCAACACCGTATTATCTTGTAGTACACACAACACTATTCTTGGATCGTGTTACACACAATTTCAAGTTTGTTTGATAGTAGTTATTCTACGCAACATTGAGTGTGTATATATATATATATTCAATGTATAAATGAAATATGGTTGGATTTTGTTATACGCAACAAAAAAGTAATCTTTCACTACACACAACCCTGACTTGGCTTTCTTTACATGCAATCGCGACCTTCCACGATAGTGTGTGTTGTACGCAATACCGAGTTTCACAAAACAAATATATGTTATTAAAATATTATATAAACTAGCCGTTATGAATAGTTATACCCACTTTTTGAAATTTTATAAATTTAATATTTCAAAATTGACTTCATTTTTGGATTCGGAATATCGAAATTAGCATAGGGTAAATTTTTTGTATTTTTCTGAAAACTTTAAAGTTTTGATGAATAGTGAAAACACTGGGTTACTATTTAAAAACCGACTTTTTATTTAAATAATTATTTATTTTATTTAAATTTATTTTAGGTCAAAATTGATACATAATAATTATATATGCTCAATGTAATTCATTTGGGTCATTTTATAAAAATTATAGATATATAAAAATTTTATTGAACTTTTCACTGTCTTTTACCCACCTCCTAGAAGAATTTGAAAATTTACATAAAACATAATTTTACCACTTCTGTGAGTGGAATTTTGAAAATCCAAGAGACATGGATAATATCAAGGAGTGAAATGTGGTTCGAAAAGATAAAAATAATTTTTGGTGAATAGTAACTTTTTACTTTTATTTACCACAGTTAAAAGTAAATAAGGTAATTAAGGGTAAACAATGATATTATTATTATCCTAACACATGTCATAATTCTATTGGATAAGTTAAATTCGACGAAAAATAACCTTAGTATTAAAATATATCCCTTTAGGTCCACTTGAATAAGATTAGGAAATTTACTATTATTTTATTTAAAGAAGAGTTAAAAGAGTTAAAATCAAAGTTTAATAACTAAAACATTTTTAATATAGGGTTATACATAAAGTGAATTCGAATATAAATATTCATTATAAAGATAAAAATATTTCCTACATAATGGAATTTTATTTATAATTTTTAGACATTAAATAATTTAATTTATTTATGACACAATGATTATGCCGTAGTTGCCTTATTAATGAAATATTAACATAATTGATGTTATAAATACCCAAATAAATGTAATTTGAGACTTTATATGAATTAAAATAATTTTATAGTTTAATATGACATGTTATTATTTAATCAATTAACTATTTTTGAACTAATCATGTTGTTATTATTTTCAAAAAAATCAATTACCAAATAGTGTCAAAATTGACATAATATAGTTTTTAAAACAAATATAATATTATTAATTTTTATTATATTCTAAAAAATACAAGGTTCTGAAAAATGACATATATAAGGTTATATATATTAATAATTAACCACTTTAGGTTCGTTTGGCTTGTTATAGTAAGTTTATTAACCATATAGTGTAAGAAAACAAGAAGACATAGTAAAAGATAAATTATTTAACTTAGAGTTAAATCTAAATGATAAGGATAAAATAGTAACATAAACTTGTCTAAAACCTATTGGTTGAGATTATTTCGACCCATCCCCACTTTTTCTTCGAAATAAATCAATTTGGAGTTATTATAAACCAAATATTACTTTATTATAAAATATTATTTTAAGTTTTTCCTAAAGTGCCCCTCTCCTCCCTTATAAAAGGGAACCTCCTCCTTCTTCACTTTACACAATTTTGAGACTTCATTCTCGGCCAACCCCTGACCATTTACCTTATAAACTTCCTTAGAAACATTATAGAGGTTATGGTCTCCTCAAAAGACCAAATCTAGTACCTTAAGAGGAGGTTAAGAAGATGAACGTCAAAGAAGAGGTAATATCCTTTACCGATTCATTCCAATTTATTTCTTATTATAATTCTTCTTATTTATTTGTTTCATTGTAAATTTAGAACATAAGTATCACTAATATAATTATATGTTATTATAAATATCTAACAACCACATTTCATCTTCTATCCATCCTACGGAAAATGAAATCACCACGCGTGCGTACGTACGAAATACCGTCTCCACGCCGTGGTGTAATCTGTTTTCAACCACCACCTTACTTGTATGGGTATAATGGTGTAAATAAATAACTATATATGATTATTGTAAAGTGATATTGATTCTTAAATATTATACATACACTTCAATAAATTTCCACGATCATGGAAATGATATCATCGCTCGTGCGTACATACGGACTACCGTCTCCACGAACGCGATGAGATTCATTTTCCATGATTAACCTTTCAAGTATGATTATAAAATATATATAATAAATAATAATGAAATATATTACATAATAATGATACTGTATTTAGGTACATATATGTTTCATTTACTTAATTCCATTTAATTCAACAAGGAAACGAAAACAGCGTTCATGCGTACGTACGACCTACCGTCTCCATGAACGATGTATTTCATTCCATTTATTAATCTATCATATATATTTATATGCTGAATATATATTATATATAAATCATGTTTTACATTATTTAATTAAGTAAATTATTATATAAGTAATAATATCATTAACAACATGTCAAAAGACGTACGATAAATGAAACGATTTTACCCAAAACATTGCTTTAACATGGAATTTACAAACGAACGGTTAATATATAGTCATAAGTGAACCATATATGATATCATAACAATGAATATGATTCTTGTAATAAGTAAATAAAATTATTTAAATCATTATACAGGAGGTTCAGATACATATGAAGCATACCAGATATAAGGTAAGGGATAATTATTCCAATCTCATTCTTATCCGAGATTGTTTATTCGTAAGTATTTACTGGGGGTATGTTTATTATACATGTCCATATGTTCTCAAAATGTTTTAAAAAGATGTTTACATTTATTCCATGTATGTTTAAAGTCATTTTACCTTTTTTTTTATTTTTACCACATCGTATGGAAGGAAACTTTCTTTTATTTACCATACGAGGTACTTTTTGACTTTTCTGATAAAAGTACGAGAATAGTGTTTTTTTAACTTATACGGAATGAATAGATTTTTACGGTTTCATAACACCTTACTTTCATAGATATTACTCTACAATATTTAATAACCATTTTCAACAAAATCTTTTTCTTTTAAAATTGCATGGCATTCTATGAAAGAAAATGATTTTGAATAAGTATGGATATTGTCATCGAAAATTAATTTCAAGTGTTTTTTCCAAACCATTTTCCATATAAGATGGAATTATTAAAAATGGGTATGTTTCAAGTATAATTTCTCTATGATTTAAATGGTTTCAATTTTCTTATGATGAAATGATATCCATTTTTTGTATGGATTATGTTATGATGAGAAGATGTTTATGAAACCCATTTTATACTTTGGGTAATGATGAATGATTTATGTTCATGTTGTGGAATACGTAAGAATGATTTCATTATGAGATGGGTGGGACCTATATCTCCCTCCAATGCATTGGGTAATGATTTATATCTCATGAGACAGATATGGCAGGAACGGAAAGTAAATCCGGTTCAGTGATACAGGACTAGAACGAGGAGTGAACTCGATTCAGTAAGGGACTTTGTCCACTAAGATGGTCTTGGTAGCAATGCCTTGGCCACTATGGAAATCATATAATGTGCTTAATGGTTTTCCACAATTACATGATTTATTCCCATGCTATTTTATGATTATTGATGTTCTATTATGATCTATGCCTTACATACTAGCATATTTTTTGTCATTGCTCAGGATTTTGATGTTTAAACATTATGTTCATGTTTTTAAGTTAAAATGTATATGGTTTGTTTTATTTTCTTCATGCTTACCCTTACTGATAATTTGAGCTCACCATTTATATGTTTTATTTTCGCCGGGATTTAAATAATGTGTTTAGGTAAGAAAACAAAAGGGGAATATCTTTATGGGAGATGTTGAAGATCTTTCACCATGATTAGAAGATTAAATTCTATGATTTCAAAGACACTAAACTATTATGGTCCTTGTGTGTCTATTTTTGTTATGTATTATGTATTCTGCAAAAAGTAATAAAATATCCATGTATGTCCAGCATTGGGTCTCTACAATGATTAATGGTTTCCATTTTGAATCTATGTTGAAACCCCATCAATAAACGTTATAAAAATTAATGTGTTTTCCTCAGTGCCAAAAATAATAGGATGGACACTTGATTGATTTCTTGGAATGATCATGGATTGATTGTTTTATAATTTCACAATTAATTCCTTTTTAATTAGATCCCCTCTATTTTTGAGGACCAATCTATTCATTACTATTTTAATATTTCCCTTGATCATGGTTTTACTATGCCCATCATGTAATTTGGATTCTCGTTTTTTTAAACACAATTTTGGTCCATGATGAGGGTGTACATCATTTCAGTTATGATCATTAAAAAGATTAACTCTTTGGTTTCTCTATTTTCATCAATTTATTTATCATTTTAATGATATATGGGAATCAAGATTCTCATCATCTTCCATCATTGAGTGTATATGGTGATTCTATGTGTTGGTTCTATAATATTCCCGATCAGATTTTTTTCTCTTATACTGAACATTTTTCATGAAATTTAAATTTTCCATATCATTTAAAAAAAACTAAAAAAATTGTGTTTTATAATTATTATTGTAGTTATTATTTTCTATACTAACATTAATTTTTAATTTTTTTTATTACCAATTTTTTGAGATAATGGGTGAGGAGAATTGAAAACAAATGGATTAGTTTAGTTGTGACGTTTTAAAATTATATTTTAAGAATAAATAAACTAAATTTATAAATTATTGTTGTTTATTGTTTTTGGTTTATTGAAAATACTATCTTCATGGTGTCTTAATCGTCTTTTAAAAATATAACCTGATTATAGTGTCCACTATCTGACTATTGAATAGGTCAATGGGAGTATGGAAAGAGTAGTAATTATAGCCCTTACGGTTACAACCCATAACGACTTCCAAATAATAGTCTCTATAGGACATAGCATCACTAGCCTATAGTAATCACTAAATGGGGGTCGTTATAGACCCCCACCATTTGGTGTATCAAAACTGTAAAATGGATTTGTCTATTTTCAATAGTGATGGAGCAATAGTGATAGAAATTGGGAACTCATTGTTCAGTTGTTGTGGGCCTTTAGAAGCATCTACTGGTCATTTCTTTTAATCACTACTAGAGAACATGTAATAAGAAGTAATAGAATTTATCAGCAATAAATAAAATAACTGATAAATGGTAATCTTTATAAATGATTTTATTTAGTGCTGGTAAAGTGTGTTCTTCATCAGGCTAAATAATATCCCTGATAAAGGTAAACCATTTTCATCACTTTCTTTAAGTGATGATTAATGGTATCCTTTAAGAGTGCTTAAAAACTGGTCATAAAGACTACCATTTATTAGAGATAAAATAAAAGCTGATAAAGGTTTATCGCACGTGGTGTGAATCCCACATTAGAAATACCATTTGGATTGGGGTCCACTTTATATGCAGTCCCATGGATACTATTTGTTTGAATCATCTACAACGTTTTTCGCCAGTTAAACTTTCGTACCAATTGGGTCTCACATGTCATGCCTACACATGTTGGCCCACATTAAACCCCCATGCATGCCTTCCATAGGTTCCATCATCATCACCTATCACTGCCTTTACTGGTGGAGGTTGGGCTTATTTCCCATATAGGTAGTGGTTTGCATGATGTCCCTTCATTGGCATGGCTGTTTTTTACGTCCCATCCTACAGGGGCCCATTCGATGACTCCCAAATCCTACCTCAAATATTCCAGGGGCTAGTTACTAGCATCAAGTAGGCATATCACTAACATGGTATGCATTTACTATGTACATATAAGCACACCCAAAAAATATGAAATGTAAATCACTATGTAAATAATGCATGCAAACCACTAAGATCCCACTAAGAGTACAATAGGGAAGTAAATTGAAACAAAGTGAACTGGGAAAGAATACGAAACCAAAAAAGAAAAGAGAACAACAATACAAGTCCAAAATTTAATAAAAATGTGTACTAGGACTATTCTATGAATAGCTGATGGAACACACCTTAAACTCTATGAACCTCGATAGGAACCGCCTAGTCCTGGACCACCTCAGGTTCCATCAAAAG
This sequence comes from Viscum album, assembly GCA_963277665.1. Classification (NCBI taxonomy): domain Eukaryota; kingdom Viridiplantae; phylum Streptophyta; class Magnoliopsida; order Santalales; family Viscaceae; genus Viscum; species Viscum album. The sequence continues at coordinate 423,992,030 of OY728161.1, read as the reverse complement.
TTCGATCTCCCAACAAGACATGAGACGCGCAGGAACATTCCATTAAAGTTTGAGTAAATCAATACATAGTAGAACACCTCGAAAATCACAAAGGAAAACCATAAGGGAAAAACCATAATGAAATGAAGAGTCAAATCCAAACAGGTATGTGCCCATACATATACCTTGAACATCTAGATATACATATTTTAAACACTAGGAAACACAAGGCCCCAACCTTATATCCAACATAAATATTACCATTGTATGTTTGAAAGGTAACACATAAAATTTAGATAACACAGTCAACGAGCTCAGATATCTTAGATGGTACCCATTTGAGTGTTACACTCCATATAGAACAACTCTATAAATTCTAATGGTTTGTCTGAGTGAAAATACTCCATCAGGAACAGCCTACAAGGTCTAGTTATAGTGCTAAGCACCAAAGGATCATTCATCGCTACCGTCTGCCCAATGCAAAATTATGGAATCCCAAGTGGAGAGGCCCAACCCTCACCACAATACACATTTGAGGGATCTATGATCTTAAAAATATTGTGAATCTTCTTCCACCCCTATATGTAGTGGCCTTCACCTCGGTGCATCGAGGGAGCACTAGATCCTACCCCGACATCGTTCTCCTCAAGCGGATTGGTCCACTACTTACATCTATGTATGATAGTAGAAGGAACTCCAATCCCAAGGGGGTACCCGCTTCCCACCGCTACTCGGGACGATGGAGGGAAACTCTATATGCGAGGACTTGTACCCAGATCCTATAGGGTAGTATTACTTGGGAAGAACATGAACCCTTATCCAACATGGGAGTAAGACTCTGTGACTAGATGACCCGCACCCCGGTACAATAGGGGAATACTGACTCTATCAGTTCATTAGTGGAGGTCTTGCACCCTAGACCAATAAGGGGACTACCAAATCCTATAATAGAGGACCTGTATTGTACCAAGTAGGGGAGTACCGATTCTTTTTATGCATGATATGGAGGACCTATTAAATAGTCTAATAGGGGAGACCTATTTGAACATAATAAACATATTTGAGAACCCACACCCTAGTACTTCATTGGAGTAACAACCACAATGGAACAACTGAATAGAAATGAACCCACTCCTTGGATGTGGGTAGTCTCACCATTATGAAATGTGTTCATTCCCGCTTAAGTGTACTTGTACTGGGAGGACCTAACCCTCATAACATTACGTCACTTGAAAAAATCTATAAAAACTCACTTAGAGTATCTAAGAAGGACCTTCTCATCAAAGGAGCCCCAATCCAAAAGATTCCCCATCTAATAGATTCTCTGTTTGATAGTTATGGGAATTTTAGAAAAATGGGGTCATTTTGGTTTGGGTTTGGTCTGGTCCGATCGTACATAGTCGGCCCAACCGAACCTGACTCGGTCAACCCAGTCCATTGGGCCCAGACCACCCTAGCTGGTCTAGGAGGTTCCTCCTACTGGGTCGCCACATGGGCTATCCTCCTCCAGCACACGGAGAATCCGTGTGCCATGTCACCCACCACAAGGGGTGTTCCACCCTCATCCATTCGGCCTGTGCCCACAGACCAAAAATATCACATGCGGCCCAGCCATGTCCATCTGATCATGAAGCACCACCACATCTCAGCACCCCACAAAACCTGCCGCAGGTTCCCACGACACTCGATGTGGGTGTCTGATCCACGTTGCACCGACGCACCGATGACCTCTTCTGCGGGCCACCAGACTCTCTCTAGTGGTTCAATTTTTGATAAGAAATAAGTTCTACGATGGTCGAGTTTCTATCATCCCTACCATGGGCCTCGATCGATGCCACTATCCTTCTCGGTGATAATCCATTCACGCAACGATATTACCACACTGCTTCGATCCATCTACCACTACCGTCATCTCAGTTTCGTCATAACTCCTCCATTATAGATCCATGTTATTAGATTCTTGTACCAAGAAGTAGTTGCAAAACAATCAATTATTCATCATCCCAAGTTGAATGTGAAGGACATGGTAGGGAAAAGTACCATTTATCAACGCATGGAATGAACCTTGACTATTGTCAATTTCTTCCTTGATCAATTCTTTTGGGGGGACTAAGATAACAAAACGAGAATATTATAAAGATAAACATCCACAAATTTCAAAAATCAAAACCATCCTGCATACACGATCGATCTGTGTGTCAAACTATTCATAGGTTGATCTGGGTTTGTCACTCAATTCAAATAATGAGGAAAATAAAGAATATAAAGCACCCACCTTACTTGGATCTGGTTTGATTGTTGATGTAGAGGAATTTTTCATTGTTGTTCATCGATCCTTGATCCCTAATGCTTTGGATCCACTGCTCTTCAATCCCCATTCTGACCTCAATCAGCCAATCTGTTGGCCTTCATCGGAGATTCTCCTTATCTTTACCTTAATAGATTCCTAGGGTTACAGAAATAATGTTGGACATTCTTACAAAATACATATTAAAAAATCACAATGCATTAATAAAATTATTATTCATAATTTTTTTATAATGATTATGTCCAAAAATTAACTTGGACCATCGCCTCGCCCCAGTCGAGGGTAGGCCCCACATTGGGTTGAGATTCTTTTCCCGGGGCAACAATTCCCTCAGATTGTTTATTTTGGCACCGTTTGAATGATATTAATGTTCAAGGCTACTCACCCAAGCATTTTTAATTAAAATTTGAAATTTTTTCAAAGATTTGTTCTAGGAACACTAGACCTTGGAATCAAGCATCATCTTAGTGCACAATCTCAAAAGTTTTCCAAATAATGTCTAAAAATAAATTCAGGAAAAACCTGAAGCATTACACTATTGGACCATTATTCAGTTGAAGGTCACAAAAGAGTTAGTATACTAATTATTTAGTTATATATATATATATATATATAAATATACATATATTAGGTGTTTGGGGAAACAATTACTTTAAAACACACACCCCACACACACAGGCTGGAAAGGAAGGTCATAGCCCCCAAGGGGATTTCCCACCCATCAAGCATTATTTATTTATTACATGCATCGTAGGCCTAGTGGGAATGAAACCCATAACATGGCCTAAAATCATAGTGTAGCATCATAACTACATCATCCTTCCTACGTCATCAAGCATATGTCATGCCTACATCACTACATGCCTCCCTGCGTCATTCCTGCATCACCGCCTACTTGTGTCCTCATCTGCGTCACCACCTACATAGTTCTGTAATTGTACCTGGACCCACAATGATTAGAACTTTATATTTATATTTTCAATTTAATAACTAATATATATATATATATAATTACGTAATTAATGTACCTTTTTAAATAAAATTTATTAGATTATATATATGTAGTAATATGTAGTATATTAATTATATATATAATTAAATAATTAATAAACTTTTTATATTTAATAAAAATGTATACATTTCATAAATACATAATATACTAATTAAATAATTTATTTACTATTTATTATTGTGTGTTTATATATATATATATATTAATTTTATTAATTTTTTTAATAAACATTTCATTAATAAAAGTTATTATAATTTTTTTACTTTTAATATTTTTAATATAGTATTAATTAACATTGTTAACATAATATTAGTTTTACATAAACATATATGCATTCATTTTCATGGGATGGATCTGGCCAACCCCAAAATTCTTTAAAATTTAATTTATTAAATTTAAAATTTAAATATATACTGATAAATATTATATTATATATATATATAAATAAATAATTAATACAATTATTATAATAAAAATAATAATTAAAATTATTAATAAAATAATAATTTTAATATTTATATTAAATATTATATAATTAATTTAATTAGTATATTATGTATTTAAAAAATTTATTAATTTTTATTAATTACAATGAGTATATAAATTTTCTAATAATACATATATAATTAAATTTCACTCATTTGTAATATTCATTCATTAAATTCAATTTATTCATTTATAATGTTAACTGTCTCCTTACTTTTGTTTTTTAATTTATAGATTTTATATATTAATTCATTTAATATTTTTCTAATTTATTCATTTTTAATATTTTATATACATAATTATTCTTGAATATATTTATTATTTTTGTAAATTATTCATTTTCAAATTTATATTCTTCAATATTTTTGTAATTTTGATTTTTTATAATATTTATTTATGCTTATTTATTCATTAAAATTTAATTCTTTTTAATATGGTTATAATTTATAAAACAAATATGTATTCATTTTCATTTTAAAATATATAAATATATATTTAAAATTTAATAAAATTATCAATATATTTAATACCAATTATTCTATTTTAAAATGTATTAATTCTTATTATTATCTATCTCATTGATAGAAATTAAATATTATATGATATCATTGATAAATTTAACATATTTAAAACTTTTCTATCTAAATATATTCACACATTAATTTAACACACAAAAATATTTATCTCATTAATGAAATAATATATTTAAACACGCACACCTAATATTTATATAATTTATTCAAATTCTGATATTCATTTTATAATTTTATTTAGTAACATAATATATTTACTTTTTTAGTAAATATTATTTATTTATATTCAATATTATTTTTGTTATTATTATTTATTCATTTTTAATATAGTTTATAATTATTTTATTGTAATTTAATAATTTTATATTATATATATATATATATTAATTTACTACGTTTTCATAATTTCAATACGTATTTGTCTTCATTTACATATATACACATAGTTTATTTATTTAATAATTTTTTTAATTAATAACACTTATATATTTTTTATTATTTTTAATATATACTCACTTGTAATTATTCAATTTCACTCATTTTTAACATTCATGCATTTAAGATTAAATATTCATTAATAATGTTAAAAATAAATTAGTAAATAAATATTTATGAATGAATATATTTATAAATGGTTGTTTACTGTATTTATGAAGTTATATATTTATAATTTTATATAAATATAATAATTTTATAATGGTATTTATATAATTATAAATATGTATTTATATATTTTAAAAATTATTAAATTATAATAAATTTATTTAAATAATGACTCTTTTTTCTATAGTTATATTTATATTTATATTTATAAATATTTAATAAATATTTAAATATTTTTATTTATATCAGTATATGTAATTATATAAATATATTTATAATTATATACACATATTTAGAAATATATTTAGAAATATATTTATTTCAACTTATAATTATAAATATATATCTATAATTATATTTATAAATACCTTTTCATCATTCTTTTAATATATTTATAATTATATAATTAATTATTCTTTATAATTATGTATATTTATATTTATTTATAATTATATTTTAAAATACCTATTTACAATTCATTAAATTTATTTATAATTATATTCATTTATATTTTAAAAATTATTAATGAAATAGTTATTAATAAAAATGAATAAAATGAATATATATATATATGTTAATAAATAGTATATTAATTATATATATATATAATTAAATTATGTATATTATGATAATTTTGTTAAGAATTGATTATTTTTTGGGTAGAAATTTATACTAGTGGGCATGCCCTCAACCCCCTGGGCAAACCACCACATAGGAGAACAAAATTAGGCCTTATGACTAGGAAAACCTATAGTGAGATCCCAACACATGGTAAGAAGTTATTAGAAGAAACAATTGGGCATCACAATGGTGTGGGGTGATTAGGCCCATACGACAACAGGTGGAAGGTGTCATCAGCATAGGGCGGCACCAGGTGCAGTAGGTGTCATCAGAACAGGGTGGCACCGGCTGGAATTTGCATCATCTGAGACCAATATGACTTCATTGCCCTTATGGTGTCGGTCATTAACATATAATGAAGCATGGAGCACTTCTCAAAATCTGATGTTGGATATGCACATATATGGTCAACCCTTTATCAGCATTAAGAAGTCACTAATTAATCTAACCCTTTATCAACACTTTTATGTAAGTGTTGATAAAGTTTTTTTTAACTACACCTTTTTATTGTAGTTCTAACAAAACCCCTATTTATCCATACTTTTTTAGAATCACTGATAAAAATCTTCCTCCTCCTTTAAATAAACCGCTAAACAAAGCTATTTCTATTGCACCTTTCATGTTCTCGCAATAGTTCAACTCTACCACCGCTCCCCCTGAACCTTTCCTTATGTGAATCAACCCTCTGAAATAATATGGTATGTAATTATTTATATAGTTCCCTCGTTTATATTTTTGTGTCTTTAATTTCTTACTTTTCTTTTGTTCACATTTCATTATATTTTCTCATCTTTGGTTATTCCTTAATTTCTCAAATTATTTATGGACTCAAATTCATTATTCATTAAATGATCTTAGGTTTGAATAGGGGTGTGAAATCTATAAAAAAATATTTAATTTTTATATTTATCATTAGTACCTATTTTGGTAGTTTAGAGCAGTCCATCTATATGGTCTAAAATTTGGAAGAAATATTTATTTCATTCAACAAATGATTGAGTATACACACAATTTTTAATTCACTAATATATTTAATGAAATCTCTCAACACGGGTTCATCAACACTAGATAAATAGAACCTCATTATTTTTTGAAAGAATTACAACCTTCCCAATAAAAGTAGTAAATTTAACAAACTCCCAAAAATTGTTATCTTTTTCATTTTTATGTTTTTTATATTTATTATGAATTATAATTTTTATTAATATATTTCACTGAATAATGAGTGATATGTATGACTCTCTAGAAAGGTGAGAGTAATATATTTTCATCAGCCTCATAAATCAAAAATAATTTCTAGAACTGAAAAATTTTTATATGTCTTCTGAATAAGGTCATCTATCAAATAGAAAAAAACACTATAGATCCTAAGAATATATTATTCATTAATTTTTTTTATTTAATTAAATCAAGTTGATCGGTGAGGATAGTTTTAATGCATGTCTTTGTGTACCAAAATTAAATAATTATAGTGAAACATTATGTTAGCCTAGAAAGGTAGTGAAAAATCAGTTCTCCTAATAGTATACATATTTATTTATCAATTCCACCATTATAAATGTTTTACTACAATCAAGATCATTCATACATAACCATAATATATTTAAATTATACAATCTTATTAAATTTCTTGAGTCCACATAGATACATAAAATCTCACCTATTACATAATATAGATTGATAATAACATCATGGAAAGGGATTTCACTAACTCTATCCAGCCGATTGTATATTTATCATAACCCCACATAGACAACCTTGGACTCAAGGGATTTTAAGATCTTATGATGTTCCATCCTTAGAACAAAGTCTTTTTCTGTTTCATGTAGTATTGATGGATTTCATTGAATGATGGAACTCCAACTATTGTCTCAGTATGAGTGCATGTATGACTATTTAGGTGATCCTTCTCAAGGTTATAAAATTCAAGGAACCCTTTGTAGGGTTCATAAAACTGATTCAACATTTTTTTATTAGAAAGCTAACTATGAAATGTTTTTCAGTGATCCACTATCTCCCTGGCTCAAGAAAATTTAGATTTAACAAGACAATTTTCATCCTCCTTAGCATCATCTACCAAATAGTTATTAAATAATTTTGTTACCAAAGACACATCCCCCATCTTTTTTGGAAATGCACCTATGATTCTTGAACAATGCTGAGTAGTAGCCATCCAATACTGGGTACCAGTGACCATTATGGATGAATTCAGAGAATGAAACCTACCACTAGTGGAGTAATTCATTTCTTAAATTTAATTACCCATTTAATTCAAATCATGCTAATTTTATTTGAAATATTCAAATATTGGGTACACATAATTATAATAATCTCTAAATTTCCCCTTTTAATATGAATATCTTATGTGTATTTATTTTTTTAAAAAATAATTATTTTATGAAATAAAGTGTAAGTATAAGAATTAAATATTGATTCATGATAATCACATGTTAAAATATTCTTGAAGATGGAGTTAAAAATTTTATCAAATTTGAAATAGATAATGCATATATCCCTTCTGAAATCCTTTTCTATGTTCACAATGTTGGTATTCTAGACAAAATTAGTTCTTAATAGTTGGAAGAACATTTTATTTTTCATATAAAAGATAAAAGATATAAATATTAGACTAATCATAAGAAAAAACTAAATGTGCTCACTAATTTGTATGATTTTTTGTTGTATGGATCATTTGATATGAATACGAGTATAAATAGTGGTGGAGATCATATAGAAAAAATGGAAATGGAAATTTATTATGTACTTCATGATTTTCTAATGTTGATTAAGAAGATAAATAGTTTCACTAAGAGAACATTGTATAATGGTCATACTAATTGCACAACATATTCAACTATAATGAGGTTATATAACTTGACAGTTGGGAGTGGATGAAGTGACACCAAGATTACATAATTACTTGTTCTCAGGAATGATATTCTACTATAATAAAAGGAACTCCCTTCTCAAAAATATATTGCTAAATGAATTCTATGTTCAATGGTAATGATATCTAAAAAATAACCTCTTATCAAAATGATTTCATATTATTTTTCAAGGAATGGAAATCACTCATAAAATTCCTTAAGTGTGGAATTAATTGATAGAAGATAAATGAATCAAGTCCATAAAAATATGTATGGTAATTTCCTATAATTTATCGCTTTAGAGGAATTTTATGATGTTAGAAAACCATGATACAATTAAAAAGGAATGTATATACAAGAATTAATATACAAAAACTATGTCATCAAGGTTCCTCCCCTTTGGGGAAGAAAATTGATTATGTGTATCATGAGTTTGGAAATAATTCAAGGAAATATCATTATCCATTATATATATTTGGAATAAATTTTTTTGGAGTATAGAGTAGTACACAAAGTACATTTCTAGATATGGTGGAAAATTATTACTTTCCACCATGGTTATACATGATGTGAAAATACATTATGTTTTATCTTCTTATATTTGGACCAAAACAACATATTAGTTATTTTGATGTCTATTTGGTTCCATTTTTTGAATATCTGAAATTGATGTGGGAAAAAAATTATAACGTATTATTCTCATCGAAGTAAATAATTCACATTGAGGGAAATATTGTACTGGATTATAAATTAATTTTCTTCATATGGAATTTTTTTAGTCTATAGAACTAATAACATGTTTTGGTTACTCATTTGTGAAGAATACATACACTCAGTTAGGTTGATACATTCCTCAGAGATAGCATTTTTAGGATACCATTAATTTTTTCCTCGATAAAATAAATTCTTGATGTTGGATGATAGCATTATATGGGAATACCAGACAAGGTACAACACCACCACCACTAATTGAAGATCATCTACTCTATAAAGTTAATTATATTGAAACTATTTTTGATAAACTATTTTCAAAAAATCATATGAAATTAAGTTGAAAAGGAGATAATTTTTCATTAAATTAATGTAATATAATCATTTGTACATAATAAATTATCTTGATTCCATGTCTGTAGAAAATAATGTATTCAAAAGTGTTATTGGAACATTACTAAATTTTCTGATTAATATAATATGGAATCAATCCTAGTTTGGACATTATTGAAATGGGAATACGGGAAGAGTTGGAAGTCGTGAAGGTTAAAAGGAATACTTCTTTTCCTCCAGTGTCATACACTTAATGGAAACTAGAAATATTGTAATTGTTCTTTCTCCAGTATCTTATATGAATTTTATATGTTCCTCCCACCATAATTCATTGATATAGTATTCCACATTATTGTTCACTTGGTTGGAGAGGTTCAACAATGTGGTATTGTCCATAATATATTTATGTACCTCATTGAAATGTATATGGAGATATTATAAGGGTGAATAAAGAATCAAATTCGACCATAAGTTTGAATTGTAGAATGATATATTGTTGAAGAATATGTCGACTTCTGTACTAATTAAATATTTGAGGCTGATATCATCATTCTATAAAATCCCATCATAGTGTATCAATTATGGGTGAAGGGATTTATTGAAGAGATGTTGTTATAATTACCATTAAAAAGAGGTAGAAATATCCAATTTACATTTTACATATCAGTGATAATGTTGATCCATATATTTAATACAAAAAATAAATTCTTAGATATTTGAATCCATCCTTGAATAAAGGATGGAAATCAAATACACATAAACAATAGTTTATAGGATGGGTTTCAGATTATATTTTTAAAGAGTTATATGAAGATCTAAATTCAATTGCTGAATGACTTCGATAACTAGCTAGGAAACCAATTTAAAATTATATATCTTAAAATATTTTTTAATTAATGATTATACATTCTATAAAAATTAATAATATAACTATAGTATGATGAGAAATAGTGGAATTATTCTTGTAGATGAAGTAATTCACATATCTAGTTCCAAGGATTGAAATAAAATTTAGTAAAATATGTCATATTTAGACATTATAAAATAGATAAAACAATAATATTACACCACATTTCATGTTTTGGTTTTCAAATGAAAATTGGTTTGAAAAAAGTATGGAGTGAGAGTTGATAAAATTTTATTCTTGAAGGTGAATTTTTGTGTGGATGTGTATAAGGACAATCAATTAATAATAGAATCATAGGTAGTGTAAGTATTTAATGTCTCGCCTTTAACTAAGATGAATTGAAAAATTAATCTTTTGGTGACTAAAAAAACCATTGGTTATGACAAAAATTCAATTGAGGATGACCATTTCATTTGTATATTATAATCATTTCATAGTGATCAAAAAATTGAAAATTTCTTGTACATTAGAGGGGACAACGAAGAGGGGGATTGAATTCTCGATAGAGGAGCCAAATCCCTTCAAAAATTGATGAAAATAAATATATTTCATTGTGAAGGATAAATCATTTTTTTAATATACTATGAGTTTCCTGATAATATTATGTGTTCTATACTATAATGACATAACCTAAATTAAATGTTTGAATACTCATGAAAACAATGAATTCTGCACATGATAATGTTACCAATATCAGGGATGAACATGCAGTTGATTCTATAACTATGGAATTATTAGGGAATCCACAACATGATTATGAAAAAACAAGAATGATGTAGAATCACTATGTTGAATAAAATTATCTAGGTAAGAAGAAAGATATTAAATTTGAGTTTTTCTGGAATCAACACAACTAACCAATAGAAACCAACAAGTCAATATTCATTAGATATGTTCGGATCACAATAAAAATTAATATTCTAATTTATAATGTTTATTGGTTCCACTTCCATACTATAATAAAGGAATCCCTTTGGGATGATAATAATGTAATGTTATGATATACTTTATCTATTTTAATGATAATTTATATAATGAAACATTTTTATGATTTTCATTATCCCTTGAAGACATGATTTATTTTAAATGATTTCAATAAGAAAAATTTATTAATTATTTCTATAAAATCCCATAGAGGCTTCCAAACACTTCTTACCAAGATTCACTTTAGGGATGATGATTGGAATGTAAATCTCCACCCACAATATACATATTATCACACTATAAAGTAGGAAACATAGAATTATTTCATCCATAATCGACATGAGAAATCTTTTAGGTTTATTGTGGTAGATAATATATAATTTGACATTATTTATGTTAACCAATTTGATTCAAAATTGTTAATTTATGAAACAAAAAAGGTGTGTTGAAAATGAACAATGTGCATCAATACCATTTCACCCCTATCATAAATCACGGATTGGGCATGCATCATTATATAAGAAAAGTTAATTTATGTTGAATCTATAATAATTTTTTATGTCTTCTGAAAGAATATACTATTTCATGGATTATATAACGATTGACGAATAAAAATCTCAATCCACTTCCATCACACATCATGTTCTATGAAAAGAGGTCTGAGTAAATAAAAAGGGTAAAAAAGTTGATAAAAATAAATGTGTATTATGTGAAACAAGTTTATATGTGATATAATAGTAATTTTTTATGACATATAAGAGTATTTTATAAAAAAAATAAATTTATTTTCATATGTTTTTTATATAGTTTAGACATAGGAATCTGTAGTGAACATACCTGAAGAAAAACATCTTTTACTACTTCTGGATAGACTGGAAAAATATACCTGAATTAAAGGTTTAGGGTTTGGAGTGTCTCCTTGAAAATATTTTGATAATACATAGCTCCAAGACTATAAGTATAAAATGAAGAATGAATTTCAGGCATAAGTAGATTCTTTCAATGATATTATTCCCCGCTTTAGTTTGGAAGACCAATATATGTGAAAGGATCAAAGAGAACCAAATGTAGGAAAAATTTCAACATATGAAGAGCCAAATGACCCCCACTTGTGTCCATGCTATTCATTACCCTTAACATTATACCATACCTAAGGTAATAATTATTTTTATTTCACTTTCCCAAATATGTGAATCAAAAAACATCTGTTAACATGGTAATACAAATTTTTTAGGGGGATGTTATATGTGTTTTCTATTTAACAACACCCACACACCACTATGTTGTGTGTGGTATGGTGTATAATCCCCCAAGAGACATGCTACACAAAAATTCACTCCCAAAAAACCACATGAGAGTAGGCAATGACATAGCGCAAGAGCCAATAATTGAGTTTCCTATTCTACTTGATGATCTAGACAATACATCACTAAGTGATACTATTGTAATATTCACAAAATGTCCATATAATAACATAAAGATACATGGGTAAGGTACTTAACTACTTTTTTCTTGTGAAAAACTTCTAACAATTGATGAAAGGAGGTCTTATGGGTGGTATGGTATAACAAATGGATAAAATTATGGGTAAATGAATGGATAGATCAAGAAATTCCAATGAATCGACAAAGAAAACAAAATGACTTTCTAGTAGTACCTTCTCCCCATTAATTACACCGTATCATATATTAACAGTACAAGTTCATGATGTCATAACATTCAATGATATTGATATGTCAAATATTAAATATGATGAATAAATATTTATAATTTTCATTACAAACATGTTTGATCTCGAGAGTGAAAATGAGATTCTCATGTTTTAATGTTTGGGAGTCTTAGTTGTGAATACATACACGATGTAATTTTTAATAATCCTTTTTAAAAAAAATGATCTTATATGTTTGTTAAATTTTATAACTATTCATATATTTTATAGAAATTTACAGTGCTATAATATTAAGGGATAACTCTATCAATCACACTTTAGAGTCAGTAAACCATGTATTATTTCTAAGGATGATTTTTTTGGAGTAGGTATAAATTCATAAGATAAAAAAGTTATAACCAAGGAATTTGAGAATAAAGTAATATAAAAAATAATCTTGTTGATTCCTACAATGAAAGGGTAAAACACTTCAAAATAATCATATAAAATATATTTTTCTTTTTCTCATTACTCTTTTTTGTATTCTTAAGAAGCACAAGATGCTGATCACAATCAATTTGGATACCCCAAATGTTTTTTTAGACAAAATGTATGGATTTCTATCACACCGACAACACATGAAGTGTATTGTTAATTTAGAATGAACTAAAATCATTATTTTATAGATAATTATCAAATTATTTGTAATATTTTGTGTTATAACAAGAATTGTTTTCATTGTTGGGAGATATATAAGTAAAGGATAAATCATGGTATGGGGTTGGTGACATAACATAGTATGCCTATGTATTTCTTCAAATAGAAAAATAATACAATACATGTGGAAATACATAACGATCAAGTCATATTTCAAAACAATTTAATCAATTTTTTTGAAGTTTCTTCAGTGTCCAAAGCAAGATAACAACAACAATTTTGGATCTTATTTTTGAATATTTATGAATGAATTTATATACCATCAAAAGAATAGAGTCCTTGATCATGTAATTTTATAAGGTAATTACGATTCCTTTAAAAAAATATCTTAATCATTTGTTTTAATATATTTTCATCGTACTAGAAATATTTTTAATTATCTATGTACTACAATGTAGTAAATCTATTTAGAGATGAGTGGAAAAAGTACATAGAATCAAAATGCTTACGGATATTAACTTTTGGGAATTATTTATAATATTATTGATCTAATATGGTATATAACCATAGATATACACTTGGGATGTAAATTATTAGTTTACTAATTTTTTTTTTTTCTCAAGGTGAAGTATAATAGAGGAAATCAATTTGTTTCGAAATGAATTTATAGAATAAATGGTCTCTTAATGTATATAGTCATCCTAAATATATAACTTCCTACCAATTATTGAGTTAATTTTCTTTTCATTTTATCTACTTTTCATAGTTAATTTACATATCATTTTTAAATATTAATTATTTTTTAAAATTTAAACAATACATAAAAACAATAGTGACATGCTCAAAATCCATAAAAATAATGATTGTTTTGATACCTTAGGATAAAGATTCAAATGTCATTTTCGATGTGAAGGAATTAACCACACATTAATTTGACTCCCAATGTGGTCGACATGACTTGGAGTGTATGTTTTAAATATAAAAGTTAAATTTTATTTTATAACATGTGTCTCATTGAGAAATTTTAAAAAACAAGCTCCTATTATTTTCAATGTTTAGGAAAACATTCCATAATTCATTTTTCACATATTGAAATTAACCAAACCCCAATCATACTCATTATGTTCTTGGTATAACTTTAAATACATTTTTTCATTATAAAAGTGTCATTTTAGTTTAAAACACATAACATATCAAAACATGATGAAAATGAGCCCAAATTAATTTAAAAAATTAGTAAAATAATATATAATTCATTTTTGGTGTGTAGGAATCAAAAAACACATCAATCAAACACCTAATGTGGTTGTTCTAACTCTATGGACTAGTTTTCAATATAAAAGTCCCATTTTAGTTTAAAAAGGACATCAAAAAGCCAAAATCAAGAAAACATGATCATATTGATTTAAATCCTAAATAATAGAATCCAAAATTCCTTTATTATATGATATATTTGACTTCATATGTATCTTATACGTGATAAGACCAATGTGACTTGAAGTGCATGTTTCCAATATAAAAGTTTCATTTAAGATCAAAACATGAATCATATAGACAAAAACAATCAAATGAACTCTAATTATTTTCAAATGTTAGTAAAATGATCTATAATTCAATTTTGATATGTAGGAATTGATTGCATGTCAATGTAACACCTGATTTGGTTGGTATGACTATAAGTACGTTTTTTCAATATAAAAGTGTCACTTTATTTTAAAACGCCCATAAAAGTAGAAAATGTTTTAAAATTATATTATATTGTTTTCAAACATTGGGGAAATTTTCCATAATTAACTCATAACATATAATAATTGATCACACATCTATCTAACACACGATGTGACTGATATGTATGATAATGTCTGTTTTCAATATAAAAGTGTCATTTTAGTTTAAAACACATGTCACATCACCAAAACCAATAAATCCTTCTTAATGTTTTTTCAAGATTTTATAAAATGATGTATAATACATTTGTGATGTGTAGGAATCAACTGCATGTCAATCTGATACACAATGTGGTCAGTATGACTCAAAGTGTGTGTTTAAAATATGAAAGAGTCATTTTAATTTAAAACACTCATCACATCTCCAAAACCAAAAAATGGAACTCAAAATCTTTTAAATCTTTTTGAAAATGATCCATAATTCATTTTTCACATGTAGTAATTTACCACACACCAATCTGATACACGATGTGATCGATATGAATCAAAGTAAACGTTTTCAATATAAAATCTACATTTTTGATTAAAACACATCACAATCCAAAACCACGAAAAAGAGAAAAAATTGTTTTCAAACTATAGTAAAATGAACCATAAATAATTTTCTATGTGTAGGAATCGAACACACATTAGTCTGACAATGAATGTGGTCTGTATGACTTTAAATGAGTGTTTTCAAAACAAAAGTGTAATTTTAGTTTGAAACAAACCCAACATATCCAAAACGTGGAAAAAGAGATCGAATTGTTTTTATATTTTAGAAAAATAATCAAAAATCCATTTTTTATGTGTATGAATGGATTACACATCAATCTATCACCCAATGTGGTCAATATGACTTGCAGTATATGTTTTCAATATAAAAGTCCCCTTTTTGTTTATAATAAATATCACATCACCATAACTAGTCAAATGAGCTTGGATTGTTTTCAAATAATAAATAAATGATCCATAATTAATTTTTGGTGTGTACGAATTGACTGCACAACAATACAACACACGATGTGGTCAAAATGACACGATGTCTATGTTTTCAATACAAAAGTTCAATTTTAGTTTAGAACACCCATAAAATATCCAAAAGCAAGAAAATGAGATCATATTATTTTCAAACATTAGGAAAAGAGTCCATAATTCATTTTTTAAATGTAATAATCAAAGGCACATCAATCTGAAACACGATATGGCCAATATAACTCAAAAAATTTCAATGTAAAAGGTTTCATTTTTGTTTAAAACACACATCACATGAAAAAATTGAGAAAAAAACGTGGATTATTTTTAATAATTAGTACAATGATTCATAATTCATTTCAGACATGTAGAAATTGACTTCACATCAATCTGACACACTATGTGGTAGGTATGACTCTAAGTGTATGTTTTCAATATATAAGTGTCATTTTAGTTTAAAATGTGCATTAAAATAGAGAAACTAAGAATAAAAAGATCCCATTGTTTTCGCATTATTTTATCTTATATTATATAAATAAAATCCTTATCATTTTTATCGTATAAATGTTTCATTTTTTCATAGAGTTATTATTGGAAGTTGAATTGGAAATAGAGTGATAGTTTAAGGATTATTCTCAAAATGTAAGTTCTCTTGAGTTGTCTAACATCCGTTGTGAGTTTTTTATCACCATGAATGTGAGAAAATTCAAGAAAACCTACTTTTGAGAACAAAAAAAATGGTGTGATGTTTAAGAATAAACTGCAAATCAATCCAATACATGATGTTTATAGTATGACTCAGTGTATATGTTATTATTTTAAAAAGGAATCATTGGGTTTAATTAATTTATTTATAGTATTATGAACATAAAAATTATTTTCTTATACAGGGGCGTTCTTTTTCTTCATATGGAGTATTTTATTCAACTACTAATATCATGACCGAGGATTGGAGGAAAACACCAAAGGAAAAATATGCCTTTTGAATGTATATTATAAATTGTATACACTCATGTAATTGTACAATCCAATTTTGAAATATTTATAATAAAGACTTGTTCTTGTATTTTTTGTTTTATCATTTATTTCTATTAATTTA
Organism: Viscum album; assembly: GCA_963277665.1. Taxonomy (NCBI): domain Eukaryota; kingdom Viridiplantae; phylum Streptophyta; class Magnoliopsida; order Santalales; family Viscaceae; genus Viscum; species Viscum album. The sequence continues at coordinate 423,974,661 of OY728161.1, read as the reverse complement.
TATATTTTATCCTTTATTTTCTCCCTCATTTTACTAATATAGTATGATGTAATTTTAATAGGACACCACACCAGAGTGTCTCTTTATAAACACATGAAATAGCACTGAAAAATGGTCCCTTTATCATCACTAGAAAAATTAGTGATTAAGGGATCCTTTATCAGCACTAAATTAGCACTGATAAATGACCCCCATTATCATTGTTATTTTTATCAATGATAAAGGATCCCATTATCAGTGCTAAATAAAATAATGGATAAAGGGTAACCATTATCAATGATTAAAAAAGCGATTAAAAATTTGGCCTTTACCAGCACTTTTTTTGTGCTAATAAAGGGTTTCTTTATCATATCTTTTCTTTCACTAATAAAATAATAGTTCTTTTAAGGGTTCTCCAATTATTATAACTTTATTGTGATGAAAAAGATCTTTTTCTGTTTTTTTCATGGCCTTATGCATAGAATTTAATAGTATTATTACAATATTTTGGTTGTATAATAAAATTCATGGCATGGAAAGAAGGGTATGTCTTTAATAAAATCATTATAAGTGTTCTTGTCGCTGTATAATTTTAATTTTCATGTTATTTTATGCCTAAAATAGATTTATTCACTTATTGACATAAAATCATGCAATCATATGTGGCTCCACTTGTATCGTGATATTGTTAATATTACAAGTTGAAGGTGATCATATCGCTCCTTGATTTTTTTACATAAAACTATATGATCCTCCATATTCTATTCCTCATTACTTTAATCAAAATAGAACTAGTGGTGAAAGAATATCAGGTCTCAGGCATATTATTTAGTGAAAGCATGCTTGCTAACGTTAATGATCACACTATGTCCGTATGTTTTGAGATGCATGTTAGCATCCATAATCCATGAGAAGTAATTTTTTTCCATTAATATCAAGAGTGAGAAATGTTGAATTTTCAATATTCTACATGGTAAATATGTTTTTCATACTAAATAATCTTTTTATCTAGCAATATGTTGGTGCTAATAATTTGTTGTGAAACAGATCAAACATCCATTGCAACTATGAATGAATTTAAAATTAGAAGCTAGGGATATATTGATGGAAAAGTATATCATTGATGTAATGAGGCATCAAACTTGTGTATGATGACGATGAATGGATATGAAAATATATTAGATAGGCAACAAGTAGAGAGAGAAAAGTTTAGAGTGAAAAAACTCCCACATTTTAATATTATATATCTACTTATATAGAGTAAACAATTTTTGATCCAACAAACTAATATAGAATGTAATTTTATTAGTGAAAGAATTCATGTTGATTTTGTAAGTTCCCCATAAATAATGTCCACTTTTATTATAAGTAGAAAAAGCGGTAATAATGGAAAATTTTATCAGCATTAGTTTTATAAACAATTTTTTGGTGCTGATAAAAGAATCCATTATATGGGAAAAATACATGATAAATCTAGGTTTTATGCCTAAATATGATTACAAATTTAGTTATATAATAAAAAATTTATATGAAAATATATATAGGTATGTGTGTTTGTGTATTTTATTATAGATCACAATAAAATATGAAAATAATAAAGATATAAAAACCATAAAATTTATATGGATTTAACCCTACGAATAAATTTAGTCACCAGTACTAAAACGTGAATTCTATTTTAAATGATGTTGAATTTTCATATAATGTTAAAAGATTTGGGTACTGTAACTAAAAACTTAGGTTTGAGGCATTATATTCCTTTTTTAACTGAAAAATGATAAGGACTCAAGGTTCCTATATCTAAATGACATAGATATTTTGGTAGGCTTTTATTTGCCATCTCAAGGATCAGAAATTTTAAAGAAACAACCTTAAAAATTACATAATTATGAGTTATGTCCAGAATTCACATTGAGGATCTTTTCAGGATTAGAGTTTTAAATAATTTGTCCATAACTATTACATTACATTTCAAAAATTACAATATAGAACCTTCTACTCAGTATCCATTTTTTCATAAAATAAAATTTCGTAAAAGAAATAACATATCTAAGTCCATGTTTTAGACAACATGACTTTTCCATTATCTCATACTTGACCCTATTTATCTCTATTTCTGCTGAATTTTTATTTGAAACATGGGATGCGCATAAAAATATCAGTAAGGGTTACAAAATAAGGAAATAAAAAATTATCCCATCGATAAATGAAAATTAATGAAACCATACTTTTCAATCATAACATACCTCATGAAATCATATGATTTATGAATAACACATAGAAATCATAAATCATAAAGGTAAATTGTGGCATACATAAGATACTTATAATGTAGATTTCACAGCTACATAAGGTGTTACGTTGGAATACCCATCACAAAATATTCCCTAAATCTCCTAGGATAGTCATTAACATTTACCTCCATCATGTTACCCAATGAATTGGGGAGCTATCTCTGACACACCCACTCAAGGTTTATCAGGGACCACCTTTACACATAAACAATACCCCATAACCATAACATAATCATAACATATAACACATGAATAATGGAAAGATAACATTTCCATATTCTAATCATAATATATCATATCAAGATATTGAAATAAACGATGCTTTATCAAACCATTTTCAAAACCATTTAAAACATTTGATAATGAAATTTTTGAATTAATGTGGCCCATATCAATTTAAAAATTTTAAAGGAATTATCATTTTAAAAAATTAATGTCCATATAAATAAATCCTAAAAACTATTTTGAAAACATGGACATTAATGAGAAATATTTGAAATAATAAATCTTAAAAACAATATTTTAGTTAAGGAGTTCGTAGTCAAATGAGGTACGCTTGAATAAAAAAAATTGAGGAATAAAATTTATTCAAAACATTATAATATAATCAAAATAATAAGATTCATGATATAATGTTTGAAATTGAAGTATATACACCATATACAATTGAATTGGTGTATAACAACAAATAAGTCTAAATGGAATGTAAATTGAGACAAAGTCATGTACAAAGATTGTATCCTTATATTAAGGATAAATCAATGAAGTAATTATGTGTGAAAAAAATTATAAACCCAATATAAGTGTATATGAAGTGTAAAATAATCATAGGCCATTCACACATATTCATAGTAGAAAATAATCTGGATGTATAAGTTTAACCCAAAGAATTGAAATTGGGTTAAGAAGTTCTCTTATAGAAATTCAACAGCCTAACACCATCACTTTAAAATTAAAAAAATGAGAAGATGAGAGAGAAAAGGATCTCTCATGTCATATACAAAAAATTTACAGAAATAACAATTCATAAGAACATATCCCAACATTTTAAAATTGAAATTTAAAGACTTAACATAAAAGAAGTCTTTGACTAAAATAGGAGGGTTAAAGGTTCCCTTACCGATTTGGTAACTTATGAAACATACACCACATGAAAGAAGGATCATACAAAGAATATGTAAGTACCCATAAATAAAATTATATTAGACACAGAATACAATCATGGGCAGTACATACACCACACAAAACGAAATAGTGTCAAATATAGCCTGAATCTCGCAGGAATAAACAGTGAGATTAAAACCCCTTACCACATTGTAATCAATAGAGTCGTATGAAAAAGAGTTAATAACCACAAAATTAATCATATCATTCCATGAATATAAATATATCAATGATAATATATATCAAATGAAATTACACAATATACCATGTTCAATAAATAAGTGGCGAATAATGGAAATATCACTGAATTAAAAGTGATATAAGAAACCCCTTACCTCGAGTCCGACATGACTCGTTCATTCCCATGTTCTTCCTGAATAATAGACATAAGTTAATTTATAAATTATTAAGAACCATTTTAATGTTTATTATTCTTTTTATATAACTTATTACATTGCAATAACAATTTCTTAATTAGTTGAGTTCATATCATAAATTTTGTTGATGTTCGGAATTTGAGTTAAAAATGATTTCGTTAAACTTACAATTTCTCAATGTGATCAAAAGTAAATTATCTACAGAATGATACTAATTATTTAGATATCATATATAACATATATATACATTATAAATATATTTATAATATCCCATAACATTTGGACATATGAAATGAAATGCACTGTTCATGGGGATGGTAAGTCGTACTTATGCATGAACACTACTTTCATTTATTTTTTTTCATTTTTAAGGAAATGAAAACATAATGATACATAGGTATATTATAATTCCAATATAATATAATATTTTATATATGTTATGTGTGTTCATTAACCCCATCCATTATATGTTCCATGGATGGTGTGAATGAGTCATATCACTTTGAGGGGGCGGTAGTCTGCACTTCCTCAAATGAAATTATCTTATTTACCCATTATGGAAACCATAGAGGTATTTTATAAAAGAAAAATAAATAATAATAGAGAAAACATAAACATAGTATATGTCATATATAAATATAGGGCCATTATAATGGCAACCATTAGAGGCGGTTGGAGATATTTGAACAATCATTGTTTCATGGGGCAATAGTTCGTCATCCACAGAAACAATATGTTTGTATCAATTATAGGGATGTGTGTGAAAGTGTAGTTAGAATACTTCTCATAAAAACAACCATGTATTTTTAGGACAATGTTTTTTTTATAAAATAAATGAAGAAAGAGAGTTTATGGGGTTGTAGAAGTAAAATAAAAATAACTAACTTAAGAGAAGGCATTATCTTTAAATCGGGCAACTCCCTTTGGTTTGAACCAAAAGGACTTATTGAAGTTCCTTATTTATAAGGTAAGGAAACTAGGTGGAAGAGAGTGATATTGAAAGATTATTCAAGAATAGGTTGGATGAACCAAGGGGCTTGAGAGGTGTGAGTAATGGGTTAGAGGTGAGGGCTTTTTATAAGGGGGAGGAGGGGATCTCTAGAAATGATTTAAAAAATTATTTTATTATATAATGATTTTCGGATTCTAAAGGTCCAAAAAATATTAAATTCAGAGATAAGATGAATCTTGTTAAAAAAATAATCTAATAAAAATTGTACAGGTTTTGGATATTGTTTTAATTTTTACAATCTTATTTATTTAAATCAGTCTTTAATGGGGTAAACACTACATCATTATTGTGTCATAAATAATTTTACTTATTTGATGTCTAAAAATCATAAAAAAATACAATGATTTATGAAATATATTTTTATTTAAAATGAATATTTATAGTCTGAGAGATAACTTATATAACCCCATGTAAAAATTTATTTAGTAAAATATATATGTTTATGTCATTTTTGTCTTTACTTTATATTATTTGATATAAAGTTTGATTATAACTTTTAAGTGGCTCCATGGGGTCCCAAAATCAACCCAAGGATTCCCATAGTCAGAAATGTATCGACCGATAGTATTAGGACAAGGTTAGGGTAATTTAATATTATTATAATATTATTTTTACCTTGAATTACCATATTTTTCTGTAACTCTGGTAAATAATAGTCAAAACTTACTATTCACTAATAATTATTTTCATCTTATTGCACAAAATTTTACTTAATGATAACAACCATGTATGTTAGATTTTCGAAATTCAATTCACATAAGAAGTGAAATTTCCTTTAAATGAAAAAGTTGGTTTTTTAACTACTACTCAGTGTTTTAACTATTTATAAAAAATTTATGTTTTTTAGAAAAATAACAAAAATTCAGCCTAATATATATTTGATATTATTAATTCAAAAAGTATGTCTATTTTACATAATTAAAAACATAGAAGTTTCATTAATTAATTTAAATTTAATTCTCATTGTCAATTTTTTTTTAAGAAATAATAACTATCAAAAGATTGACACTTGTTTATGTCCAATTTCAATGAGAAATTATTTCCAATGACCAACATTGGATTAAATGGTAAAATAAAATCTAATTAAACTTTATAAAAAATTAAAAATATAATATATCCATTTAAATAAATTAGATTAAGAGGTAGTTTTGAATTAAAATATAGTTTTTTCACTATTCATTAAAAAATGTATTTTATCAGAAAAAATACCAAAAATTTAGCCAACATGAATTTTGATCTACAGATTCTATAGAATAATTCTATGTTCTAAAATAGAACATATAAAAGTGGAAAAACTACATTTAATTAAGATTCTCCATCAAATGGTGGTAAATAGACCTTTTAATGAATATTAGAGTATTTATTCTTAAAATTATATTCATGCACATTTTAAGCCACTAAATATTGTTGGATAAATGTAAAAACATTCAACCAAAACGTATAATCATATTGTAGTTAGTTCTTTTTATTCCCTCAAATATAATGACTAGGCGTTAACTACCATTAAAAATAATAATATATTATTATTTTTCACTATGGTTGAGCATTGTGTGAAACATAAGACTTCAGAGAAAGCAATTATTGCATGATAGGTATGCCATTTAATATATCATCCCCTTTGAAATAAAATTAATATTTAATTATAAAAATATTAATAAATATTAAAATGTCATATTCTTTATTTTCCTGGGATGTTACATCCTTCCCCCTTTTGGGAATTACTTCCTCGCAATGTTAAATTTGGTCTTATAAACTTCTTTAAAAGTTCCACATTGGAAAGGATTCAATAAAACTATCACATTAAAATAATTAAATATATTTACAATGTTTACCCAAGATATCATATACTAGGATTCCATGAAAACATGGATATGAAAGAGAAAGAAACCATCATGTTCCAATGGAGAGTGATAGAAAACATGATCTAGAGAAAGTAAACAATCTGAAAACCACAAACATGTGCTGGGTTAAATTGTCTTTGATTCCCCAGTATGAAAATTTAATGGATTGAATTTTTGTTTTAATTTACATTCCATAATTTTGAGGAATTTATTTATGAGATTAACTATGAACATATGGAAATATTCATACCTTTTATGTAGAGTTTAATCCCTTAATAAATTTCATCCACAAACTCTTCTTTTCTCCAAACGATGAGTATTCATGATGACATGGTGACACCAGAAGTGCTTGAATCAACTTCTAGAGAATCAAATAATCCACAAAAGAAGAACTATATATTTCCTCGATCCTTAGAAATTGACCAAAAAACAAACAGCGTTAGTACGTGATCAGATAATCCCTAAAAAAGATAATTCTTTATAAAAAGTAATACTACTCTAAATCTCCAAAATTCAACAAAAAGTACCCAAAGTTCAAGAAAGACCATTCCATATACAATTTTCCTTAAAATTATTCAAAATAATCCAAACTAATATTAAAACCCAAAACTCAGATGGATTTAATCATATAATCTTCCAAATTAAATCTTAACATTTATCTTCAAAAACATCAACTTATCTTAAAGTCTCATACTAAAGTGCTATTAACCTAATCGCATATTCTCTATGATAGGTTAATCATTTCCATAAATAACGTAAATCACCTTATATCCACAATAAAAACATATATTCTTCAAAAATAATATTTCAACCATTACTCCAAAACTGAAATCCCATAGTATTCTATTTCTCTTAAGCATATAATGTTACAAAAGAAAAAACATAATCTAGAATTACCTTTATTGTTTAATTACCAAATCTTTTCCCTATACTAAGGATATCCATTTGATAAAACAAAAGTTCCCAAAATCAACTTATTATTGATCTATAAAATCATTTAACTAAATTAATAAGTCATACTAACTAGGGAATTCATGTAGGATAGTGGTAGGAGATGTACCCTTGTATCCCTTCAGTTGTGGGTTCAATTCCCATGGCATTGCCGGACGCGATGGGTTGTCACCCTTATTATATGTTATCCTTTTTATAAAACTCAAAAATTACCCTAACATGTTTTAAACTCAAAGGGTTTCTTATACATTTAATTTTCATTCCAACACATTAAGACATCAACATCTTAATTCATGAATATAAAGACCTAGAAATTCCATGTAATATTTTTAATTATATAGAATTTTTACAAGTCTACAAAATTTGATGGTGCATGATTCAGAGGCCCAGTGTGCCCGAAATGAATTTCTGAACTTCGTTTGGTACGTTCATTAAATGTACGAGTGGGTTTTTGTAACTTTTGAACCGGGGCATGAAGTTGAAATCCGAGGACACCGTTGAACTCACAGTGTTGGTATTCTCTTAAGGAGACCTTCACCTAGATTGCAGTTCGTCAAGGGTGAAAGTTAGTTTTAGTTTTTTTTCGAGGAAATAAAAATAAAACAAACTTTTATTTTATTTTTATTGAAACCTCCCATATGAATGTTATGGATGTGGGGACCAACAAAACAAAAAGAAACCCCCAATATGTATGTGGAGTGGTGGGTACCACCCTAACCTAAAACTCCCCATTTTGAAATTAATGGCAGAGACCACTCAAACCCGTTATAATGGGAGAAAAATATTCAAATCCCCATTTAATTGTTTGATCCAAATTAAATTTATTAAATGTGTCAACATTTAATTGTACCAACATCAATTAATCTGTTAAACTTATTTTAATTTATATTGGCACCTCTTTTCTTTAGAGAGGATTGGTTGGCGATGTGTTGGAAATGAGGAGAATTGTGAGAACTTTAGGGGAACACATCCACTAATGAAGAAATTCTCCTCCAAAACTAAGAATTCCATCTCCATCGAAGAACCTTCTTTAGAACCCAGAAAAGGGACGACGCACAAGCCTGACTGTGGAAGAGTGTTGCGGAAGCGATGATCGTTGGAACTCTCATCGCCTTCACCGATTTTACCTCGTGACACATCAAAGAACCTTCAAGGTAGGGAATGTTATTTTGAAAGCATTTACCCCATTCTTGACATCTTTATTGAATTAATAACATCTATGCAGCTTGCTACCGCTCTAACGTAGAGGTTTCAGGCCAAATGAACATGGCCCGACCCCTCCACAAATCATTATGGTGTTTGTTCCATTATTTGTGATGGTGGAAGGCGGTGACCGGTGCTGGAGACTGGATCTAGTGGGACTCGGGAACAGCGGACGACCTCATGATGGGGAGGCAGCGGTGTGTGTCCACGTCGCCCGATGAGCAGGCACCATGGCACAAGGAAGCGGTGGCGGTGGAAGGGCGACCAACACACTACCTGAAGCCGACGATGGTGCAGCGTGTGACCACTATGTGCGGAGGATCGGATATCCATCCGGCTAGCCATAACTGCCCAGTGGACCGCCTAGTACGGACCGTACTGTGGGATGCGCTGGCGGGCCGGGCCGAATGTAGCGGTTCGGGCCAGACCCAACGGTCCGGGTTGGATCCCGTGGGCTGAGTTGAACCCAGTTGTAGACCTGGGTCAACTCGAACCGGGTCGGGTCGACGTAGTTCAGGTCGGGCCGGGTCGGTCTGACCGGGTCAGACCGGACCCAAACCAACTTCTACCCTATTTCACTCTTTTAGCCATATTTTGAGCTACGTGTGTCCGTTTGATGAACCGTCTATGGCAATAGAAACCTTGGATCGAGGATGTACTTTTGGTATACCACACTTGAGTTTTAGATTATGTCGGGGTATAGCCGAGTTTGATCGAACATGAATCCAACTGGGCCCTTGGGGATAAAAGGCTAATAAAATACAGACCAGACATTCGATTGATGCACTATCTATTGCATTGGGACCCCTTTTACGTGGATGATATTTGGGATACTTCTTTTTTGGGACTTCATGACAGTTGGCGTATCGACCTGTGGATTGAAGAGCGGATCCTCTCGGAATCAAGCGAGCTTAGTGCTGGAACCCTGAAGCTGGCTGTACTTAAAGAATCCTTAGATCATGTGTGGGTCAATGTTCGATGATCCTGTGTGGGTTAGCGCATACATGTCCAGTGTGGGTTAGGGCATAGCGTTCCTATTTGGGTCAATGCATACCGATCTTGTGTGGGTCAGCACTCTGCGATCCTGTGTGGGTCAGATCCTGTGTGGGTCAATGGGGGTTAGTTACCTATAGATCTGGTGTGGGTTAGGGGTGGTTAGTTACCTATCGATCCTGTGTTGGTCAGATGCAGTGCTATTTAAATGAATAATATGATCTAGCCTTAAACTAATCATTTGTAATTCGATACATAAGTTATACATGGTGTGAGCTGAGTCTTTACCTTTGTGATAATCTTTTGTGTGGCGTACCTTAGTGGTACTTTTCTTCATGGTGATACCTTTTTTGTATTCTTCTATGTGGCATACTTGTGTGGTTCTTTCCTTCATGGAAATACCTTTGTGGTATTCTTCCGTGTGGCGTACCTGTGTATCACTTTCTTTTGTGGTGATACCTTTGTGGTATTGTTATGTGTGGCATTACCTTTGTGTTACTTACCTTTGTGGTGTCACCTTTGTGGTATTATTCTGTGTGGATTACCTGCGTGGTACATTCCTTCATGGTGATACCTTTGTGGTATTATTCTATGTGGAATTACTTTGTGGTACTTACCTTTGCGGTGTAACCTTCGTGGTATTCTTCCATTTGGGGAACAGTTGAGCCTTAAGTTAAACAGTTGGGCCTTGTGTTTACTCATGAATGAGATGGGTATACTTGATAACATATTTATATTTATGGGCATATACCTAAGTAGGGTTGACTATTGTGTCCATGCCTTTTGGTTTATTTTTTTTGGATTTTGAGAGGCAAACAGGTGTCTCGGGGTCCCTACTGAGTATCGTTATACTCACCACTGTATTGTCTATGCCCGCACCTTGATGTTTTTGGTGTAGAAGATGGACATCGCTGACTGAGGACGATAGTACCAGGACTGGAGGTAGCTCAGAGGTGGACATTAGATGAGACAGACTGCGGAGAGAACCGTTCGAGAGCTGTTCCTACCCTTCAGGTAGGATCCTTGGTGGCTGTTCACTAGAGCTATTTAGATTACTTGTACTTCTTAGTTTTACTTGTAATTTCAGTTTTCATGTACTTTCTAGTTGGGTTTCTATTTTGGCCCCTTTACTACAATACTGACTATTTGTACTATACAATTTACTTGTGTTCATTTCATTATGTGTTCATGGTTGTGTGTGTTTACAAGATATAAAGGCAATGCCTTTCCGATATTAGGTAATACGCCTTTTGGTGCTAGTCGCCAACCCCTAGCCTATGGAAGGCTGGCTTGGGGTAGTCACGACATGGCCCCTGGGGATGGGTCATGACAAATTGGTATCAGAGGAGTTAGTTATACCGTAGATCATTGGAATCTAATCTTTTTAACAGTAATAGTGTTAAGTGTAGTGAGTGTGGTTATCAGTTTAGGGAAACTAGTGTTGGTGCGGCGACTGATGTATTAATACACCAGGACCCTGACATCTGATTTCTGGCTTAGTACATGAAAATACTGATTGTGTGTGTGTTTGGAAAAGTTTTCTTTTATGAACTCTTTCAGTCATATCAACAGGAATAACTTATTGATCATGGAGCACCTATTTCATTTCAGGATGCCTCCACATAGATAGCCAGCTAGGGTTCCGGGTATAGTACGCGATGAAATCCCACTAAGCGATGAGGCCTTGGTGGAGGGCCCTCTTCAAGTAGAGGCACCAATAGAGGCACCAGCGTTATCATTACCCATTGGGCCACCGATGCCACCATCCCCAGTATCAGAGGGTGCACACCGCTAGAGCACATTGTAAGAGTTCCAATTCTAGAGGCCACTGAGGTTCTGGGGCGAGAGAAAGCCACATGCGGCTGAGGATTGGATGGAGGCCATGGTGAGAGTCTTCCGACTGGTAGGGACACCAGCTGATCTCATGGTAATCCTTGCCACCAATATTCAAAATGAACCAGTAGGAAGATGGTGGAGATTGATGATCCAGGTTCACAAAGTGGTGACACTTCTCTAGGTAGACATTGAGAGCCTGTTTCAGGTAGAGTTTGTTCCAGAAACTCTTTGTGCAGTGCGCATATAGGAGCTTCTTCATCTGCACCAGGGCATCATGACTGTGGCTCAATACTTAGTGACGATCACTGATCACTCACACTACTCCACTGATATGGTGTGGGACCCATTTTTTAGGGCACACACCTTCAACCAGGGACACTGGTGGGAGATCAGGGTTACGATAATTTCTCTCAGCATTCTTCCTCAGTTGGGGGTGTTAGAGCGAGCCCTCTTAGTGGAGAGTTTTCTTACTGAGTAGTCTCCAAGAGTGAGACCCACCACTGGGCATCCCATAGAGGAGTATTCTGTAGCTGGAAGTAGACATATGTCATAGAGGTCCAAGAGGAACATACATATAGGTGGACAACTACATCATTCAGGGTCGGTCGTGTGGGGCACCAGAGACAGAGTCAGTCATGCGAGGAACATGCAGTGTTACACATGCGGCAGGTAGGGTCACATGGCTCGTGAATGCCCGACCCGACTTATGGATCATCAGAAGAAAACCTAAGGACCGCTCATGTAGAGATAGAGGTTCGACCGAAGGGGTCCGCAAGAACAAGCGGACGTGTCAGAGGAGCTGGACATGCTGCTGAAGGTGGGAGATGATTCGAGATGTTACCACCACCACCACTAGGTGGTCCACCCCAACTACAGGGTGCCAGTGGACAGGGGGGAGCTCAGATCCAGGAATCTGAGGCCTATATCCGTGGCGCTCCGAACATGAAATGAGGTATGATCTATGTCTACTCCACCTCATCTGCAGAAGTTATAGACAGAGGTGTCGATCATTATTTTAATGCCACTACCTTCATTCAGAGCTCAAAGATTCTGATGGAGTCGTTGGCTCGATACTTATGGCTAGATACTTCTATGGGAGTGGATTCGAAGATTACTCACTGGTGCCAACAGTGTGATCTTACTCTAGGAGGCAAGAGCTTCGACTGGGATCTCCTAGTAGTGGCGTCGAGGCATTACGATGTCATCTTGGTATGAACTGGTTATCTATATTACATGCTCATATTGACTATATTAGGTACAATGTGTGGTGTGTCTACACTGATGGGAGTAGTTTTACCTTCACTAGTGAGAAGGGAGCCTTTGCACCACTTGATAGACTTACCAAGAGGAGAGTGCAGCAGATCACACATCAGTCTTCTAGCCTTACCCAAAGAGCAGTTGATATAGAGAGTCTGAGCTATCCTGTAGTGGTGGACCAGTATGTTGATGTCTTCTCAGATGATGTTACATTTATACCTTGTAACACCCTGATATTTTATGAGAAGTATTTTTTTAATGTCTTATGTTTTACACAACATCAAATGAATCTTTCACGGCACACAACACTAGCTTGGCTTGCGTTACACGCAATCACGACCTTCCTCGACAGCGTGTGTAATACGCAATACCGAGTTCCACTAAACAACGATATATTAATATAATATTATAAACTATCCATTATGAATAGTATTAACTGAATTTTAAAATTTATAACATTATTATTCATCATACATATTTTCTAGGACATGTTATGAGAACAAAATAATTTTTTCGGGTAAAATAAGTATTTTTAAAAAAATGCAGTTTTGCCGCCTTTTCATGGAGCACCCACTTTAAATACAATTTTTGACAATTTTAAAAGTTTAATTTGAAAAAATATATAATTTTTATTTAGAATTAGGATATAAATATTTACTTTGGATAAATTTTTCATATTATTCTGATAACTTTCATATTTTAATGAATAGTAAAAACACGCTATATTTTAATTAAAAACAATTTTTTCCATCGCAATGGTTTATATGGTTAAATTATAATATAGAATGATTTTAAAGTATAAATAGAATATATTTTTACAATTTAATATAATGTATATCATTATCAATACTTTTACATTGAATTCATAGGTGAAAACATTTTAATCTTTGGCAATGTTTTAACATTTAAAAACCTGTTTTCTTAAGAACAAGATTAATTTTAAATTAATTACTGAAAATTCTATGTTTTGAATTTTGAAAAATGGATTCCATATTTGGATTCAGTGGGTCCTTATTATGTTAATAGTTTACTTATATTTTTTTGAGATTATGAATAGTAACTAAGGTAATTTTTATTTAATGCGGTTAAAGGTAAATAGGGTAATTCAAGGTTAAAAGAATGTTATTATAATTCAAAATTACATTGACACTTGTACTAACCTTGTTGGATGAGTGGTGGCCGACCATTGGAATACTTGGGTCGATTTTGGAACCCAATTGAGCCACTTGGTAGTGATAATGACAATTTGGATTAATTAATTTAATGTAAAGACAAAATTGACATTAACAAAAATCTTTTAGTAATTAATTTTTCTAAGGGGTTATATAAATTATATTTTTGACTATAATTATTAATTGGAAAGATAAAACAATTTTATACTTGATGATATTTTCTTTATGATTTTTAGACATCAAATAAATTAAATTATTTATGACACAATAATGATGCAGTATTTACCTCATTAATAAATGATTTAAATAAATAAGATTATAATGAATAAAATATTTTCCAAAACATGTCCAATTCTGATTGGATGATTTTATTTCTACCATGAGTCATATTATCTTCATAGTCAATGATTTTTGGACCTTTTGAAACCGAAGATAAGTTTATAATAAAATAATATTTTCACACTTTCCAAAGGTTCCCCTCTCCTCCCTTATAAAAGGACACCTCCTCCATCTCCTCCTCACACCACATTGAGTATTAAAGATCAGAATAACCCTACCAATATATCTTCTCCACTTACCTAGAAACATCCTAGATGTCCTGGTCTACTTCAAAGACCAATATTGGTGCCCTAAGAGGAGGTTTCAAAGAGGCGTGTCGAAGAAGAGGCAATATCCGTTACCAATTCTTTCAAATTTCTTTCTTCTTCTAATTATTCTTATTTAGTTGTTTCATTTTGAATTAATAACATATGTATCACTAATATACTTACATGTTACTATAAATATGAAACAACCTTATTTCACCTTCTATCCATCCTACGGAAACCGAAATCACCGTGCGTGCGTACGTACGGAATACCGTCTCCACGCTATGGTGTAATATGTTTTCCACCACCACCTTACTTGGATGGGTATAATGGTCTAAAGAAAAAATATATCTGATTATTGTAAAGTGATATTGATTCTGAAATAGTATACATACACTTCAATACAATTCCACGATCATGGGAACGATATCATCACTCGTGCGTACGTACGGCCTACCGTCTCCACGATGTGATGCGACTCATTATACAAGATCTTCATTGCATAAGGATTATATAAATGGATTGAATGACTAAATATGATATATATTACACTAATACCATTCGGGAAATGAGGTATCTTTTACCTAAAAATAAGAATTAGAATTTATTCGACAAAAAAAGCATAAGAACAAAAAAAGCAACAAACACCCAAATAACAAGTAACAATGAAATATTACTAATAAGAAGATAAGAATATGAACATATATGATATAATAACAATGATTAAGATTCTATAATAAGTCAATAACATTATTTAAATCATTATTTAGGAGGTTCAGACACGTACGAATCAAATCAGACCTAAGGTAAGGGAAAATCTCGCAATCTCAAATTTTATCTGGGATTGTTTTTACTTCAGAATTTACTGAGTAATATTTATCATCAACATCCATGTTTCATCAATATGTAATATTATTTATATCCTCCTACAATTTTTTAAATCCAATTTAACCCTTCGGTGAGTTTTCAGTAAAATATATGAAAGGAATCTTTTGTTGTTTTTCGTACGAGGTACTTTTTGACTTTTCCGGCCAAAGTATGAGAAGAATGTTTTTTAACTTATACGGCATGAATGGATATTTAGAATATTATTTCCATGAAGTTTCATTTAAAAGTTTTCAAGTTAATTTTTAATCAACTTCTTTTAGTTTAAAATTATATGACATGTTAAGAAAGGAAAATGTTTTTGATGTAGAGAGGATATTTTCCTCAAGAATGCAGTTCAAGTGTTTTATCAAAATTATTATCAATCTAAGATAATATTGGGATATGTTTCTATCCCTATTTTTAAATTTATTTGATTATGTTATGATGTAATTGTTTTTATGAAGTCCTTTTATCTAATATGATTTATGTTATGATGGCCTGATGTATAAGAATCCCATTTTTATTACATGGGTTATGCTATGATGTATGATTTATGATTTTGTGGAACACATAAGAATGGTTTCATTATGAGATGGGTGGGAACTTTATCTCCCTCCAATGCATTGGGTAAAGATTTATATCTAATGAGATAGACATGGATGGAACGACAGGTTAATCCAGTTCAGTGAAACAGGACTGAATCGAGGAGTGAACTCGGTTCAAAAATGGACTTTGTCTGCTAAGATAGTCTTCGCAATGAGCCTTGACTACTAAGAAATTATTCTCTATGATTATGTGTGTATGGAACAAAGTTTCAGGTTTTAAGTTATGATTATTGGGATTACATTTCACTACTATGATTTAACCCATATTATGAAATTATGATCTCTTTTGCAGGTTAAGATTTACAAAATGTTATGTTCTTATGAATATGATGTGATTTATATCTCTTTTGTTTACCCTTACTGATCATTTGAGCTCACCCTTTTGTATGTTTTCTTTCCCCTGGCCAGGAAGAAGGTTATTAAGTAGGATATTCCAAAAGGGACTCAAGATATGACGAAATAAATGGGAGGCAATGTAGATGATTTATGAACCACTTGTTTATGTTTCCCAGTTTCTAAAGACACTATACCTATACGGTCCTTTCATGGTTTTGTTATATGTTGTAATAAGTATGATTCAATTTTGAAGAAATAATAATGTAATGTGTGGGTCTTTATAGTTGGTATCAGAGGAAAGGTATAGTCAACCTTTGGAAACTAGGATGTGAAAGCCTTAGTAAGAACCCTAAGGATAAGTCTAAGCATAGAACATAATCTTTGTGTTTTAGAAATGGCCATTAATAACCTATGATAAGACCTTAAGTGTCAAATTTTATTCCTGATTATGTGGTTTTCCTATTATGATTAGTATTTCTCACACTATTCTTATTGGTTTTAGTCAATTGCTGGAACCTGAAGGAACCGTGTTAATTTTAAATGTGACGGGAAATGAAATGATTGTCCCCCTGAGAAACGAAACGTTATGGGAGCTAGAATGAAAAATCTTGTATCCATGGTCACACAACTTTCTCAAGCTATGAACCATGCAGGACTTCCAAACGAACAAAGGAAGGAGCATGATTCTGTTGAATCCTTCATGAGGCAGTGTTCTCCTTCATATAAAGGGTCTTCTGGTCCATTAGTGGCTGAAAAATGGATTTGTACCACTGAAAAGATATTTTCATTTCTACAATGATCTGAGCATGACAAAGTCATCTTAGCAGTGTATCGTTTTAATGGTGATGCTGATCAATGGTGGAATCTTATCAAGAATATGAGTCAAAGAGATGAAATTGAGTCTATGGAATGGGACAAGTTCAAGAACTTATTATTCAATAATTACTTACCTCGTATTCTTCGAACAAAGATGCAGAAGGAGTTTCTTGAACTAAAGCAAAAGGATGATGAATCTTGTTGGTACCTACGAAGAAAATTTCACAAGACTTGCAAGGTATGCTTCTGGAATTATTATCCAACCTGAGAGTAAAATCGATCGATTCTTTAGGGGCTTAAAAACAAGTCTTCGAAGGGTGTTAGCCATAAGGAATTTCAAAAGCTATGAGGAAATTGTCGATGTGCTCTGAAGGTTGAGATGAATATTGGAGTAACCCATCAGTCATATGAGTTTGATAAGAATAGGAAAATGGAATTCAAAGGAAAATATAAAGAGCACACTGAAAAGAAGATGAGTTTTCCCTTATGCTCAAAGTGTGGAAGGAAACATGGAGGGAGTTGTCTTAAAGGGACAAGTAAATGTTTCAAATGTGGAAAATAAGGTCATCGAGAGGATATACCAAAGATGGATTTCCGTAAAAGGTTTGGAAACTATGAATTTATAGTGATTCCATTTGGTCTTACTATTGCCCCTGCTATATTCATGGATCTAATGAATAGAGTCTTTAGAGACTATCTTGATCAGTTTGTGGAAGTCTTTATAGACGATATTCTTGTCTATTAAAAGAGAAAGGAAGAACATGAAGATCACTTGAGAATTGTATTGAAGACCCTGAGAAAGGATAAGATTTATGCCAAATTTACTAAGTGTGAATTTTGGCTTGAAGAAGATTCATTTTGGGTCAAATAATCTCAAAAGAGGGGATATCTGTGGATCCAGCAAAAACAGAGGTTATCGAAAGATGGTCGAGACCAACAACAGTCACTGAGATCCAAATATTTCTTTGTTTGGATGGATGTTATCGACGTTTTGTGAAAGATTTTTCACGATTACCTAATCTACTCACTAGGTTGACTCGAAAAGGTGTTAAGTTCGCGTGGATTGAGGAGTGTGAAGAGAATTTCAAGGAGTTGAAAAGAAGGTTATCCAGTGCACCTGTGCTCACATTGCCTTATAATGGAGAACATTTTATGATCTACAGTGATGCATCCAAGAAGGTATTGGGGTGTGTTCTCATGAAAAATGATATGGTGATAGCTTATGCCTCACAACAGTTGAAAATCCTTGATCAAAATTACCCAAATCATGATTTGGAGTTAGCTGCGGTAATCATTGCATTAAAGATTTGGAGGCACTATCGTTATGGTTAATGGTGTGATATTTATGCTGATCATAAAAGTTTAAAGTATATTTTCACACTAAAGGAGATGAATATTCATCAAAGGAGATGGTTGGAGATGATTAAGGATTACGATTGTTCAATTCATTACCACCCTGGAAAAGAAAACAAGGAGGCAGATGCATTAAGTCGACAAGACCATGCTAGCTTATACATGATGTGGATCACAAAAGATCCAATATTTATGGATTTAAAAAGGATTGATCTGGGAATTATAATGGAAGGGGATAAATCATATCTTTCTCAAATTAATGTTCAACCATCTATACATGTGAAGATTAAAGAGGAACAGAAAGAAGTGTAGAGTTACAAAAGAAGGTGAGAAATGTTCCTGAATTCAACCTTGATTGTGATGACATAATAAGGTTCAGGAATCGGGTTTTTGTTCATCCCATCCCAGAATTAAAGAAGGAGCTTCTGGATGAGGCTCATTGTTCTTCATTCTCTATTCATCCGGGAAGCACAAAGATGTATAGGGACCTGAAAGAGTTCTTCTGGTGGGATGGCATGAAAAGAGATGTTGCTGAATATGTCTGTCGATGCTTGGTTTGTCAGCAGGTTAAAGCTGAGGGACAAAAGTCTAAGGGGATGTTACAGCCATTACCCATACCTGAATGGAAATAGGAAAACATCACTATTGACTTTGTCACTGGACTTCCTAAAACATCCAAAGGCAATAATCCAATCTGGGACATAGTTGATTGTAATATGAAGTCATCACAATTCATTACTATTAGAGAAGATTTCTCTCTGGATCAACTTGCCAGGATATATGTAAAGGAAGTGGTAAGATTGCATGTAGTACCACTTTCCATTATAACTGATCGGGATCCGAGGTTTACCTCGAAGTTCTGGCGAAGTCTTCAGCATACTCTAGATACAGAGTTGAGTTTCAGCACTGCTTATCATCCTCAGATAGACGGTTAGTCTGAAAGAACAATTAAAACTCTAGAAGACATGTTGAGAGCTTGCTCTATGGATTTCAATGTAGGTTGGGATCAACACCTACCTTTGGTAGAATTTTATTATAATAATAGCATTCACACATGCATTCAGATGGCTACTTATGAAGCTCTCTATGGAAATAAATGCCGAACTCCAACTTCCAGGGATGAAGTTGAAGAAATAAAGCTATTAGGACATGATTTTGTTGATGAGATGGCAAAAAAGGTAAGATCTATTCAACAACACATAAGAATAGCTCATAGTCGAGAAAAAATTTATGCCGAAAACCAAAGAAAAGACCTAGAGTTTGAAGTGGGTGATAAAGTGTTCTTACGAATATCTCCTTGGAGAGAGTAATGAGATTTGGAAAGAAGGGAAAGGTGAGCCCTAGGTATATCGGTCCTTTCGAAATAATGGATCGTGTTGGGAAGGTAGCTTGCTGATTAGCACTTCCACCAAATCTCTCTCAAGTTCATGATGTGTTCCATGTATCTCTCCTAAGAATGTACATACCTGATCCTTCAGATGTACTAAGCTTAGAAGTTGTACCGCTGGAGAAAGATCATTCTGATGAAGAACAACCGATAGAGATTCTGGATCATAGAAAAAAAGTCCTACGGAACAAAACCACTCACTTGGTGACAGTTTTATGGAGGAACCACCAATTAGAAGAAGCTACATGGGAGCTTGAGGATATGATGAGGGAGAGGTATCCTCATCAGTTTGTTACGAAATGACAAATTTCGAGGGAGAAATTCATTTTAAGGGGGATAGAATGTAACACCATGATATTTTATGAGAAGTATTTTTTATGTCTTATGTTGTATGCAAAATCAAAGGAATCTTTCACAGCACACAACACTATATTGGCTTGCGTTACACGCAATCACGACCTTCCTCGATAGCGTGTGTAGTACGCAATACCGAGTTCCACTAAAAAATGATATATTAATATAATATTATAAACTAGCCGTTGTAAATAGAATTAACTGAATTTTAAATTTTATAACATTATTATTCATCTTACATATATTCTAGAACATGTTATGAGAACAAAATAATTTTTTCAGGTAAAATAAGTATTTTTTTAAAATTGCAGTTTTGCCGCCTTTTCATGGAGCACCCACTTTAAATATAGTTTTTGGCAAGTTTATAAGTTCAATTTGACAAAATATAATTGTTCTTTATAATCAGGATATAAAAATTTACTATGGATAAATTTGTCATATTATTTTGATAACTTTCATATTTTAATGAATTGTAAAACACGCTATATTTTAATTAAAAACAACTTTGTTCATCGCAATGTTTTATATGGTTAAATTATAATATTTAATGGTTTTAAAGTATAAATAGAATATATTTTTACCATTTAATATAATATTTTTCATTAGCATTAATTTTACATTGAATTCATAGGTAAAAAAATTTCAATCTTTGGCAATGTTATAACTTTTAAAAACCCATTTACTTAACATCGAGATTAATTTTAAATTAATTTCTGAAACTTCTGTGTTTTTAATTTTGAAAAATGGATTCCATATTTGTATTCAGTGGGTCCAAATTATGTTAATAGGTTACTTTTTTTTTGAGATTATGAATAGTAACTACGGTAATTTTTATTTACTATGGTTAAAGGTAAATAGGGCAATTCAAGGTTTAAAGGATGTTATAATAAATCAAAATTACCTTGAAACTTGTCCTAACCTTATTTGATGAGTAGTGGCCGACCATGGGTATCCTTGGGTCGATTTTGGGACCCCATTGATCTACTTGGTAGTGATAATGACAATTTGGATTAATTAATTTAATGTAAAGACAAAATTGACATTAACAAAAATATTTTAGTAATTAATTTTTATAAGGGGTTATAAAAATTATATTTTCGACTATAAATATTCTTCGGAAAGATAAAAATATTTAATACATGATTATAATTGTTTTCTTATTTTTATACATAAAATAATTTAAATTATTTATGACACAATAATGATGAAGTATTTACCTCATTAATAAATGATTTAAATAAATAAGATTATAATGATTAAAATATTTTACAAAAAATGTCCATTTCTGATTGGATGATTTTATTTCGACCAGGAGTCATCTTATATTCATCTTTAATGATTTTTGGACCTTCTCCAACTAAATATAAGTTTATAATAAAATAATATTTTCACACTTTCCAAATGTTCCCCTCTCCTCCTTTATAAAAGGGCACCTCCTTCCTCTCCTCCTCACACCACATTGAGTCTTCAATCTCGACCAAACCCTACCAATATATATTCTCCAATTCCCTAGAAACATCCTATAGGTCCTGATCTACTTCATGGACCAATCTTAGTGCCCTAAGATGAGGTTTCAGAGAGGCGTGACGAAGAAGAGGTAATACCTTATTTCCCCTTCTATCCATCCTACAGAAAACGAAATCACCGCGCGTGCGTACGTACGGAATACCGTCTCCACACCGTGGTGTAATCTGTTTTCCACCACCACCTTACTTGGATGGGTATATTGGTGTAAGTAATAACTATATATGATTATTATAAAGTGATATTGATTCTGTAATAGTATACATACACTTCAATACAATTCCACGATCATGGGAACGATATCATCACTCGTGCGTACGTACGGCCTACCGTCTCCACGATGTGATGCGACTCGTTCTACTAGATCTTCATTGCATAATGATTATATAAATGAATTGAATGACTAAATATGATATATATTACACTAATTCCATTATGGAAATTAGTTATCTATAACCTAAAAATAAGAATAATAATTTATTCGACAAAACACGCATAAGAACAAAAAAAAAACAATAAACACCCGAATAACAAGTAACAGTGAAATATTACTAATAAGAAGATAATAATATGACCATATATGATATCATAACAATGATTAAGATTATGGAATATGTCAATAATATTATTAAAGTCATTATATAGGAGGTTCGGACACGTACCAAGCAAATCAGACCTAAGGTAAGAGAAAATCACACAATCTCAATTTTTATCCGAGATTGTTTTTACTTCAGAATTTACTGGGGAATATTTATCACCCACATCCATGTTTCGTCAATATGTAATATTATTTATATCCTCCTACAATTTTTTAAATCCAATTTTACCCTTCAGTGAGTTTTTAGTAAATCATATGAAAGGAATCTTTTGTCGTTTTATGTACAAGGTACTTTTTGACTTTTCTGGCCAAAGTACGAGAAGAATGTTTTTTTAACGTTTATGGCATGAATGGATTTTTAGAAAATTATTTCCATGAAGCTTCCTTTAAAAGTTTTCATGTTTATTTTTAATCAACTTCTTTTAGTTTAAAATTATATGACATGTTAAGAAAGGAAAATGTTTTTGAAGTAGAAAAGATATTTTCCTCAAGAATGGAGTTCAAGTGTTTTATCAAAATTATTTTCCATCTCAGATAATATAGTGTTCTGCTTATATCCCTTTTTTTACATTTAAATTATTATGTTATGATGGAAATATTTTTATGAAGTCCTATTATCTTATATAATTTATGTTATAATGGCATGATGTATAAGAATCCCATTTTTATTACATGGGTTATGCTATGGTGTATGATTTATGATTTTGTAGCACACATAAGAATGGTTTCATTATGAGATGGGTGGGACATATATCTCCCTCCAATGCATTGGGTAAAGATTTATATCCCATGAGATAGACATGGCTGGAATGGAAGGTTAATCTGGTTCAGTGAAACGGGACTGAAACGAGGGGTGAACTCGGTTCATAAATGGAATTTGTCCGCTAAGATAGTCTTGGCAATGACTCTTGACTACTAAGAAATGATTCTCTGTGATTATGTGTTTATTCCACAATGTTTCATGCTTTATGTTATGATTATTGGGATTACATTTCACTACTATTATTTATCCCATGTTATGAAATTATGATCTCTTTTACAGGTTAAGATTTCCAAAATGTTATGTTCTTATGAATATGATGTGATTGATATTTCTTCTGTTCACCCTTACTAAGCAATTGAGATCACCATTTTGCATGTTTTCTTTCCCCATGTCAGGTCGAAGGTTATTAAGTAGGATATGCCAAAAGTGACTCTAGATATGATGAAATAAATGGGAGGCAATATAGAAGCATTATGAACCAGTTGTTTATATTTCCCAGTTTCTAAAGACACTATACCTATATGGTCCTTTCATGGTTTTGTTATATGTTGTAATAAGTGTGCTTCAATTTTGAAGCAATAACAATGTAAATTGTGGGTTGTTATATACCTCCTCACAGAAAGGTAGACTTTTACATTGACATGTACCTCGGGTTGGCACCGATATCTACACCAGCATATCAAATGACTCTCACGTAGCTTTATGAGCTATAGGTATAACTGGAGGAATTACAGGGGAAGGGGTTAACCCAGCCTAGTGTTTCTACTTGGGAAACCCTGATTTGGTTCGCCAAGAAGGTGGATAAGAGTTTGAGACTTTGTGTTGACTATCTGTTCCTGAACCTAGTGACCGTGAAGAACAAGTACTCACTCTCAAGGATTGACGACCTCTTTGACCAGCTAAATGGAGCACGGTGGTTCTTGATGATTGACCTTAGATCAGTCCATCATCAGCTCAGAGTATGGGAAGAGGATCAGAAGAAGATGAATTTCAGAAGTTGGTAAGACCATTATGAGTTCTTGGTCATGTCGTTTGGCATGACCAATTCCCTAATAGTGTTCATGGGACTCATGAACATGATCTTCTAGCCATACAATTATTTCTTTGTAGTCGTCTTCATCGATGACATTACGATCTACTTGGCTACCAAGGAGGAGAATGCCTATCAATTTACGATAGTCGTGGACACACTCTATGATCACCAACATTATGGTATGCTCTTGAAGTTCTAGTTCTAGATCTTGGAGGTTCACTTTTTGGGACATATCATCCCAGAGGCTGGATTTGTGGTGGATCCAATGAAGATTGAGGTGGTACTTTCTTCGGAGACACATAGGAGTGCGACATAAGTATGAAGATTCCTGGGTCTGGCTGGATACTACTGGAGGTTTTTGATAGATTTCTCTAGAGTTGAAGCACCATTATCAGTGTTGAAGAAGAAGGAGAAACCCTTCATGTGGTCAGAGAGATTCCGTCAGAGTTTTCAAGAGTTTAGTTAGAGGATGACTAGTGACCAATATTTAGGCTTCCAGATGATGGTTTTGGGTACTTAGTCTACTACAAATCATTAGGGACCGAACTCGGATGTGTCCTGATGAAGGGGAGAGAAGTTATCACATATGGTTCTCAATAGCTGAGATAGGATGAGCAGAACTACACTACCCATGACTTGGAGTTAGCAGTAGTGGTATTCACCTTGATGATGCGGCGACATTACTTGATGGGTGAAAATTTTACAGTCTACTCAGATCAAAAGAGTCTCAGGTATATCTTCTCTCATAAGTACTTGAATCTGAGACAATGACGTTGGATTGAGTTACTCCAGGACTATGACTTAGAGATATTCTATACTCATGGGAAGTGGAATGTTGTAGTAGATGCACTCAGTAGATGATCTAGTTTACAAATTCTAGGGGAGGCAATGGAGTAGCTGGCCACTTTATAGATATCCTTCATGGAACGAGATGGATCAGCTTTTCTTCAGTCTCTTATAGTCACTCACCCACTTCTTCAGTGAGTCAGGAAGGTGCAGCATGGGATATTGACTGTGAGGCTCGACATGCTCAGATATCTACAGGACATGCAACTAATTGGTTTTATGAAGGTGGGGAGCACGTCATCCTCTTCAGAGGACATACCATGGTACCAGTTTTTCTTTTGGATGAAGTTTTGAGGGAGTTCCACTCATCCCCTCTAGAGGTACATCCAGAAGTGGGGAAGATGTACCAAGATCTCTGATGATAGTACTGGTGGCTGGGAATGACGAAAGCAGTAGCATAGTTTGTCTCTTGGTGCCTCACTTGTTAGCAAGTGAAGGCGGAGCATCTGGTACTAGTAGGCTTAGTTTAGCCTTTAGAGGTCCCAGAGTGGATGTGTGATGGAATATCCATGGAATTCGTGATAGGACATCAAAGTACATATATGGGTCAAGATTATACCTGGGTGATCGTCAACCGACTCAACAAGTTGGCCCACATCCTACCGATTAGAGAGAAGGGGTCATTAGAGAGCTTGGGATGCCTCTATTTGCAAGAGATTGTGTAGATACAAAGAGTACCCTTGAGTATTGTCTCCGATCGTGATACACATTTCACTTCACAGTTATTGAAGGGTTTTTAGGAGGCTTTCGGGTCACAACTTCTTTTGAGCACTGCCTTCCATCCTCAGACGGTTTGCTAGACTGAGCAGACCATTCAGACCCTCGAGGAAATGTTGCGTTCTTGCGTCCTTGACCTCGTTCGCAGTTGGGAGGATCACTTTCCCTTGGTGGTGTTTCCATAAAATAATATATATAACTCCACCTTTGGGATGACACCTTTTGAGGCATTGTACGCTCGACCATGCAGATCACCTCTATGCTGGACTGACCTAGGGGACTGAGCACCTATGGGACCAAATATGGTATAAGCTACCACGAAAAGGTGCAGATCATCCAGGATCAGATGAAGACTGCACAGAGCAGGTAGAAGTCTTATACCGATAGGAGACGAAGACTTCTGAAGTTCTAGGATGGATACCTTGTCTTTCTACGGGTCTCACCTCGATGAGGTTTGCGGTGATTTGGCCGGGGATGCAATTTTTCTCTGAGGTTCATCAGACCCTTTTAGGTCCTCAACAGAGTTGGCGAGGTGGCTTACTGCTTAGCTCTTCCCTCTGAGTTGCACTGGGTGCATGGCGTCTTCCACATATCCTAGCCGAGGAGATACGTGCATGACCCTTCTCACATCATTGACCATGGAGAGCTGGACATTGATGATGGGGTGACGTTTATGGAGGATCAAATAGAGATTTAGTATCAATAGGAGAGAGTCTTTTGTGGGAGATCAATAACATTGGTGCATGTATGTTGGCAGCACGGGAACCTCCAGGAGAGAACATGGGAGCGGGAGGCTCAGATAAATGCTCAGTACCCCCACATGTTATTCTAGTTTTTTAGTAATGTGGATTTTGGGGAAGTAAAGCCCTGAGTTGGGGAGAATTTAAAGACCCATAAAATCCATGTAATTTTTTTAATTATATAAGAAATTTATGAGTCTGCGGAAATTGACAGTGTATGATTCCATGGCCCGATGTTCCTGGAATGATTTTTTGAACTTTTTTAGGTACGTTCATTAAACATACGAGTGGATTTTTTAACATTTGAATCGGTGCTTGGAATTGAAATATGAGGATATCGTTGAACTCGCAGCGCTAATATTCTCTTAAGGAGACCATCACCTCGACTGTAGTTGGTCGAAGATTCAAGTTAGTTTTATTGCCTTTTTGTGGAAATAAAAATAAAAATAAAAATAAAATTTTATTTTTATTGAAACCTCTTATATGAATGTTATGGAGGTGGGGACCCCCCGATCAAAAAACCCCAAATTTCTATGTGCAGTGGTGGGGACCACCCGATCCCAAAACCCCATATTTTGAAATTTAGGGTGGGGACCACCTGAACCCTCTTTAATGGGAGAAAATCGTTCAACTCCCCATTTATTTGTTTGAGCCGAATAAAATTTATTAAATGTGTCATCATTTAATTGTTCCAATAGAAATTAATCTGTTAAACTTATTTTAATTTATTTTGGAACGTTTTTTCTTTTGAGAGGATTGGTTGGCGAAGTGTTGGAAATGAGGAGAATTGGGAGAACATTGGAGGAACTATTCCACCAAATAAAAAATTCTCCTACAAACGAAGAACTCCATCTCCATTTAAGAATGTTGTTTGGAATCAAGAAAGAGGATGGCGCCCGAGAATGACATCAGAAGAGTGTTAAAGAAGCAACACTCATTGGCACCCTCTTTTCCTTCACTGATTTAACCTCGCAAAACATCAATGAACCTTCAAGGTAGGGAATGTTATTTTTAAGACCTTTACCTCGTTCATGAAATAATTATTGAATTAACAATGTCTATGCTGCTTTCTATTACTCTAATGCCAAGGGTACATGCCAAATGAACATGGCCCGACCCCTCCGTAAATATTTGTGGTGTTTGTTGCATTCTTCATGATGGTGGAATACGGTGACCGGTGCCGACGATGGGACCTGGTGATAATCAATAATGAAGACCGACCTCGTGAGGGGGAGGTGGCGGCGCGCTTCCACGCCACCCAGCTAGCAGCCACGTCGCCCGGGGAGCAGGTGCCGCAGTGCAAG
Source organism: Viscum album (assembly GCA_963277665.1). Classification (NCBI taxonomy): domain Eukaryota; kingdom Viridiplantae; phylum Streptophyta; class Magnoliopsida; order Santalales; family Viscaceae; genus Viscum; species Viscum album. The sequence goes on along the minus strand of OY728161.1, from coordinate 423,946,752 downwards.
GCTGTGGCGGTGGTGGAGGGGTTTCCGGCTCACCTTAGGCTTCCAGTGATGGTGTGTCACATGACCATGCCGTGCAGAGGAGTGGCTGGACACCCAGCCTATTGAGACCGCCCCATAGGATGGGCCCCATCGGTGGGCTAGGATGGGCCCAGTGGACCAGGTCGGATCCCACGGGCTGGGTCCGACCCAAGACCAGACCTGAGTTGACCCAAACCAAGTTGGGTCGGCCCAGGCCATGTATATGTATGGGAATATACATAAGTAGGGTTGATTTTTGTTTCCATGATTTTTGGTTTATCCTTTTTGGATTTTGAGAGACCTTCAGGGGTATCAGTGTCCCTACTGAGTATCGTTATACTCACCCTGCATGGGCTACACCCGCACCTTGATGTGTTTGGTGCAGACATCAAACAACACTGACTGAGGACGAGAGTACCCAGACTAGAGGTCACACAGAGGTGGACATTAGATGAGCCGTATCACAGAGACGACCGTTCAAGATTTGTACCTACCCTTCAGGTATGATCTTTGGTGGGTGTTCACTGGAGCTGTTCTGGTTACTTGTACTTCCCAGTTGTACTTGTACATTTAGTTTTCTTATACTTTCCAGTTGGGTTTGTATTCTTGCCCCTTTACTACAATACACACTCTTTATACTATATTGTTTACTTGTGTTCAAATCATATGTGTGCTTGGTTGTGTGTTTTTATTGGATTTAGAAGCAATCCCTTCCCATTATTAGGGAATACACCTTTCGGTGCTACTCTCCAGCCCCTAGCCTATGGAAGGAGGGCTTGGGGTAGTCACGGCACGAGGCCTGGGGGACGGGTCATGAAAATAATGCCTTATATATATTTTCCTTTTTTTATTTCACCTTCACATAATAAAAGAAAACTATTCTTAATAGAAAGAACATCATACATTTATCAGGTTGTCCATATTGTTTCATCGTCATCATGTTCACATAGGTATAAGGTCCATGTACTGCAACAATATTTTAGTGATCTTTTAGATTCATTTGCTTACTTCATCCTAATACACCTTGTACAACATGGGTTATATGGGTGTTCACAGAAAAATAATTTTGAAAAATAATCATGTATGAAATATAATTTCAAAACATCTGATAAAAAATGATTTTTATAAAATAGTCAGACCAACTATGAGTTTAATATTTAAATAAATGGTCCTTCTAAAATACCATAAGTATGTTATGAGAGACTATATTATAGAAGAAACAATAAATAGGTTGCACAATGGTCTTGTTCTTCATCACCCTTTTCAAAATCATTATATGCCTCAATATCCTGTGATAACATATAATAATTGAAAATGCCTTGATAAGATTTTCCTTTCTTGTGTATATGAGAATAGTGTGAAAATAGGATTTTAATAAATACAACCCATGATCACCGATGATGTCATGTTATATTGGTGGTGTTTGATATCTCAAAAAATTGTTTTCAAGTAAGTTGTATGGTATAAAATCTTTCAGAGTCATCTGAACATGACTTTACAATAATTATTACAAGAAATTCATCAAGAATAGATATGAATGTCGCTTAATATCCTCCTCCTTCCATTTGTAACAAACATTCCTGGATCTGAAAAAGTTACAAAATAAGAATTTATCTTAATTAATAGGAATAGAGACTAACCATGTGTCTAAAAAAACCCCCTAATCCCTAAAGTTGTCTAAACTGAACTCTGATACCAACTATAATTAACCATTCTTAAACATTACATAATCTTGAGTTAAGTAAAGAATTCACATTCATGATCTTTTTAGGTATATAGTTTTAATGAAATATTCCATAACTAGTACATTAAATTTCAAACATTAAAACATAGACACTGCTACTTAGTATCCATTGTTTTCATAAAATAAAAACACTTAAAAAAATTAACATGTCTGGTTCCATGTTATAGACACCATGACTTTTCGTTGATCCCATCCTTGACCCTATTAATATTTATGTCCTGTGAAAAGAATTAAAAACACGGTATGAGCATAAAAAGATCTGTAAGGGGTATAAAATAAGTAAATAAGACATTATCCCATTGATAAATTCAAATAAATGAAACCATACTTTTCAATCATAAATACCTCATGAAATCATATGATTTATGAATAACAAACAGAAATCATAAATCATAATTGTAACTTGTGGAATATATAAAAAACATTCATTGTTTCTATCGCAGCTACATAGGGAGTTATTTTGGAATACCAATCACAATATATTCCCTAAATCACATAGGAGAAACATTAACATTTACCTCCATCACATTACCCAATGCATTGGAGAGCAATCTCAGGTTCACCCTCCCTAGGTTTATCACAGAACCACCCGTATACATAATAATGCCCATTAACCATTATAGAATCATAAAACATAACAGAATGATAAAAAATATAACATTTCCTCATTCCAATCACAATATATCATATCAAGATATTGAAATAAACAATGTTTTTTCAAACCATTTTCAAAACCATTTAAAAAATTTAATAAAGTTATTTTTGAATCAAATGATTCCATACCAATTTGAAGGTTTTAATGGAAATAACTTTTTAAAACATTATTTTCCATGTAAATAAAGAATTAAAACTATTTTAAAAACCTGGAAATTAATGATAAATATTTGGAATAATAATTCATTAAAACAATATATTAGTTAAGGAGTTCTTAACCAAATGAGATATGATTGAATAAAAATAATTTTGGAATAAAATTTATTCACAACATTATAATATCATGTGAATAAAGAGACTCATGATATAATATGTCAATCCTCATTATAGACACCATATAATAGTGAATTGGTGTATGACAACAAATAAGTCTTAATAGAATGTAAATTGTGAAAAAGTCCCTTACAAAGATTGTATCATTGGATTATGGTTAAATCAATCACATAATTAAGTGTGAAAAATAATAATACAAAAAATAAAGTGGATATTAAGTTTAAAACTATAATAGGTCATTAAAACATATTTATAGCATAACATTATGAATAAGTAGAAGTTTAACCCAATGAATTGAAATTGGGTTAAGAAGTTCTCTTACAAAAATTTGATAGCCTAACGACATCACTTTAAAATTCCGAAAATTAGTTGATGAGAGAGGAAAGGATCTCTCATCACATAGAAATATAATTCTAAGAAATAATGATATATAATAACATATCCAAACATTTAGAAATTGAAATTTAAAGACTTAACACCAAAGAAGTCTTTGAATAAAAGGGGAGGGTGAAACGTTCCCTTACCGATTTGGTAACTTACGAATCACACACCACATGAAAGAAGGATCATAAGATGAGTATGTGAATAAACATAAATAAAAGTATATTGGACAATGAATACACTCATTTTATGCAAATAAACCACATAAAAGGAAATAGTTAAAAACATATCATGAATCTTATGGGAATAAAAAGTGAGATGAAAAACCTTTACCACGTTGTAATCAATCAAGTCATATGACATAAAGTTAATAACCACAAAATGAATAACATAATACCATGAATATAAATAGAATCATGATAATATATATCAAATTTTAGTATACAATATACCACATGCAATAAATAACTGGCGAACAGTGGAAAATCTCACAGAATTAAAAGTGAGATAAGAAACCCCTTACCTCATGTCCGACTTGACTTTTGCGTTCCTTTTTATTTATGAATAATAAACTTATGTTAGTTTATACACTCTTAATATCAGTTTTATAGTTTATTATTCCATTTATATCACCTATTACCATACAATAAAAATTAGTAAATTATTTGAGTTCATATCAGACATTTTGCCAATGTTCGAAATTTAAGTTAAAAATGAACCAGTTATAATTTCAAATTCTCCATGTGGTCAAAAATAAAATATCTACAGAATTATATTAATGATTGATATATAATATATATCATATATATATATAGTAAATATTTATTAATAATATTTCACAAAATTTGGACATAAGAAATGAAATGCATTGTTCATGGAGATAGTAAGTCCTACGTACGCATGAACACTACTTTCATTTCTTTTTTTTTATTTTTTAAAGAAACTAAAACATTATTATACATAGATATATTATCATTATAGTATAATATCATATGTTATATACATTACATAATTTCATTAACACCATCCTTCATGCATTCCATGTTTTGTATGAAAGAGTCATATCACTTTGTGGTTACAGTAGTCCACACATACTCAAATAAAATTATCATATTTACCTACTACGGAATCCATAAAAGAATGATATAAATGAAAAATAAAGAATAATAGAGAAAAAATAAATATTATATATATCACATATAAATAAAATTCCATCATAATGGCCTATGTAAGAGGCAGTTGTAGATATTTGAATAATCATCATTTCGTGAGGCTGGAGTTCATTATCCACAGAAACAGTATGTTCGTATCCATTAGATGGAGGTGTGAAGAAGTGTAGTTTTAATCCCCCTCACAGAAACAACCTAGTATATTCTGGATACAAGTGTTGTCATAAAATAATGGAATAAAGATATTTTTGGGGTTGGAGAATTAAAATAAATGAAAAAAACATAAGAAAAGACGTTACCTTTAAATCGGGTAACTCCCTTCGGTTTGAACCAAAAGGATTTCTTGAAGTGGATTCTACAAAAGGAAAGGATTATAGGTGTAAGAGAGGGATTTTGAGATATTATTTTGGAAGATTTTGGATGATCCAAGGGGATTGAGAGGTGTGAGTAATGGGTCAGATGTGAGGGATTTTTATAATGGGGAGGAGGGGCTCTTTAGGAATGTTTGAAAATATTATTTTATTATATAAAGATTTTCAGTATCTTAAGGTCCAAATAATATTACATTCTAAGATAAAATTACTCTTGTTTGAAATAAAATCATCCGATAATAATTTCAAAGGTTTTGGATATTGTTTTCAGTTTTATAATCTTATTTATTTTAATCAATCATTAATGAGGTAAATACTGCATAATTTTTGTGTCACAAATAATTTCATATATCTGATGTCTAAAAATTATTAAATAAATACCATAATTTAGGAAATATTTTTATATTTCAAATTAATATTTATAGTCTAAGTGATAACTTATATAACCCCATGTAGGGATTTTTTACTAAAAGATATATGTTTATGTCATTTTTGTCTTTCCTTTAAATTAATTGATATAAAGTGTCATTATCAATTTTAAGTGGATACATGGGGTCCCAAAATTGTCTCAAGGATTACCATAGTCTGAAATGTATCAACCAATAGGATTAGGACACATGTTACGGTAATTTAATATTATTATAATATTATTTTTAACTTAAATTACCCTATTTACCTTTAACCGTGGTAAATAAAATTCAAAAATTACTTTTCACCAAAAATTGTTTTTATATTATTGAACCATATTTTAATTACTGATAACAAACATGTATTTAGTATTTTATAAATTCAATTAAAAAATATGGTAAAATTTCATTTAAATGAAAAATTCGGGTTTTTTACTACTACTTATTGTTTTTATTATTCATCAAAAATTGATGCTTTTCAGAAAAATACAAAATATTGATCCTATCCTATATTTTTTATTTAGAATATATAATTTATGTCTATTTTAAAAAATTGAAAACATATAAGTTGCATTAATTAATATAAAATTAATTCTCGTTCTCGAAACAAAAAGCGTGTTTTTATGAAATAATAACTTTTAAAAGATTGACACTTTTTTATATCCAATTAAAATGTGAAATTACTTCCAATGATAAACATAGGATTAAATGATAAAAATATATTCTAATTAAACTATAAAACTAATTTAAAAGATAATCTAACCATATAAATAAATTTGGTGAGAAGGTAGTTTTGAATTCAAACACAATATTTTTCACTATTCATAAAAAAAATGAATTTTATCAGAAAAATACCAAAAATTTATCCAAAGTAATTTTTGTTTTCCCAATTCTAAATGAGAAATTAATTTTCTCAAATAGAACATGTAATAGTGACCAAAACTGGATTTCTAGAGGGTTCTCCATCAAAAGTTGGTAAATCGACCTTTTAATGAATATTAGAGTATTTATTCTTAAAATTAGATACATTCTCATTTTTAGCCTGTAAATTTTATTGTATAAAAGTAAACAAATTTGAAAATAAATGTATAGTCATATTGTAGTTATTTCTATTCATTCTTTCCATTACAATGGCTAGGCGTTAATTACCACTTAAAATAATAATATATTATTATTTTTCAGTATGACTCAGCATTGGGTGCAACATAAGACTTCGGAGAAACCCATTGTTGCGTGTTAGGCACGACATTGAATATATCAGCCCCTTTATAATAAAATTAATATTTAATTCAAAAATAATAATAAATATGAGAATTTTATATTCTTTATTTTCCTGGGATGTTACACCAATGGACAGTTATATAAAAATTTATACTCTTTTGAAATATTATACTACACATATGGGCTACAAAAACGAACAAATACTCTTTTCCCAACACCAAAAAAGTGTTTTTAATAGTAGAGATGATAAAGGGGGGCCCTTATCAGTGCTAAAAATAGTGTTGATAAAGGACTAGATTCCTGAAACATGCTGTTAATATAGCAGCATACTGAGAAGTACAAATAAGAAATTTTAAACAATGCTATATACAACCTGTAATTTCAAACAATTCTATAATTTCAAACAATGAAATATAAATTTAATTGACATAAAAAATAACTAAATTTCCTTCCTCGGTATATAAAAAATCACTAATAATTACACTTCATAAAAAATATATTATATAATTACATTTATAATTATCCAAAAAAACATTCTAAAACAATAACATCTAATCTTTTCACACTCGTGATCCCGTCTAAAAAATGTCCACCCATGGTACGAGTTGACAAAAAAAAAATCACAACAGAAGAAAAATGTTCTACCTATATAAGAAAATAAATATTATGTTATTAATACAATAAAAAAAATAAATTAAACATTAATATAAAACATTACATTAATAAAATGTCAATTTTAATAAAAAAGACACATTGGGAGTTATAACTATCACACCATGCATCCTATTGAAGTGGTGTTGATTCTTACATGTCAAAAATTATTTATGGATATTTTTACCAAAATATGAATACAATCGGAATGTTTTTTCTCAGTATTGATTATGTCACTTGTTCTTTTACTAAAATTAATGTCAATTTTAAATAATGACACATTTTGAGCTATACTGGTCACACTATGCGTCAGATTGAGATGAAACTGATTTCTACATGTACAAAATTACTAATGGATCATTTTCCTAAAGTATCAAAACAATCTAAATATGTTTGCTTCATTTTCAGTGTGTTAGTTGTGTTCTTTTAGTAGAATGTCATTTCAAACTAGAAAACATGCATTATAAGTCGTATCGGTCACATCATGCATCATTTTGATGTGAGAATACATCATACACATCAAAATTGATATATAACTCATTTTAATAAATTATTAAGGAAATCAGAGCATGTTTTCTTAGTTTTAAATGGGTGAAATGTTTTGAACTAGAATGTCAATTTTAAACAGGTAACAAACACTTTTATTTATACCTGTCTCATCGTGCATCAGATTTAGCTATAGTTTATCCCACACAGAAAAAATGACTCATAGATTGTTTTCATATGGTATAAAAACAATCCAAATTCATTTTCTCTATTTCCAGTATGTCACTTGTCATTTTTACTTAAATTAATGTCAATTTTAAATAAAAAAGTGACACTTTGAGTTATACTGGCCACACATTGCACCTTATTATGGTGAAAATTATTCCTAAATGTTAAAAATTATGATAAAAAACTATTTTGTTTAATATTTTATTGATTATAAATTATATAATTTCCACAAATTGTGTTAAATATGTTTATTTATAAAATATTTGGGATTTGATCATTCATTTGAAAATTTGGTGAAAATTCCAGTTTTACCCTTTATAGTGCACTGTAGTATTTCGAAGATAAATATTTTTTTTATTTATTATTTGAATTTGAACTTTTGTAAAAATGTTTCTAACTTAATTTTCTACAACTTTAATTCATGACACTAGTGCCAAATTGTGCATTTGGATGGAGTAAATGGGACATTAATCCAATGGTGGGCGGGACTCGGTAGAATGGACATGAGTTCTCTATTTGGGCTATATCTTCTTCATCCATGTTTGGAATGAGCCCAAATTATGAGGAAAGATCAGGAAATGTATTTGGCACAAATCACCCTTCTGGAATCCCGGTCAATTCATGCGTTTTGGAGGTAAAATGGGTGGTGAAATTTTCATTAAAATATTTGGCCGAGATTTCTCATTCACACTTGAAACCTCTTTAAACCTAGCCTCCCCTCCACTCTATAAATTAGTATTTTTCACATTTTGAGGGATTGAAGACGTGCATTAGGATATTAGAGGCAGAAAAAAATTTGTTTCACCCAAATTCTCCAACCATTGTAAGAGGGGTAGCTCTTGAAGCAAATATCTCCTCATCGAAGCCTCCATCTCTTTTTCATTTTGTAATGTTTTCATTTTTGTAATAAACTTCTTTGATGTTATTTTATTCTTCATATTTTATTCTGTTTTGTTTAAATTTATTTTTCTCTTAATCTTCCTAATTGGGTTGGAATTCTTGAGTAGAAGCGTTATTGGGTTATACCAATTATAAACCTTTGCATATGCAAAACGCTTCTACGATGATTACGCCACCGATGAAAGAGTAGTCTTTTAGTAATCGATCTATCTTATACCATCTTCATTTAATTATATTGAATCATTGAGCTACTGTAATTCACTTAATATTATACATGAATTTTGTTTTTAAATTGTAAGAAACTAAGCAAGCAACTGAACAATTAACACAAAAACACGCGAGGTCGAGATTTTGTGTAAATTGTGAGAGCGCGATCTTAATCGGTAATACAAGACCACACGGGATAAATTTGTAGAGTTCAAATATAATACCTAAACACAATTCATCCTCATTTATAGAGGTGAAATGTGCCTTAATTTACCACTGACCATAACCTAATTTTAGAACATCAATCAAAGAAGGGTGCTGCGATTTCATGTTCCGAAGTTAGCCTAGGGTTAAATTCACTTCATCTTCGTGGTAAAGTTAATTCTCATAGGGTTTGGGATTTAAAAAATTAATGGATAATAATTAAGTGAATATTGATTTAAATGATAATGATTAATAATATATTGATGAGGTAAAGTAATATCGATTACGGCTTTTTAAAATATTTTCTAAAAAAAACATCTTCTTGTTGTGTCTTTTTAACCAAACTTCATTTCAAAATTAAAAAAATACAATCTTCTTCAGCAAAATTATTCTAGATTTATAAACTTTAAAAAACCCCCATCCTATTAAGCATTGTTTCAATTCTATTATCTTTTATTTTTAGAATATTTTTGAAAAGTTGTTTTAATTGAATTTCTCCTTTGAGAGACGACCTTGGTCAGCCACTCTACTGCACCTAAGTACTCAAAAATCACAATAATAATTTGAGGGATCCCACGACAGCGCTCTTTCAAATTGGTACCATTTTAGGGGAGGCAAGTAATTATTTCAACCAATAAGAGGTATTTATTTTGTTTTACATTTTATTCTCTTCCCCTCTTCTTTCTTCCTTCTTTACCCAATCTGATTGTTCTTCTTCTTTTTTATTTTCTTCTACTTCTTTTTGGAACATCAACTCAAACTTCTAATTTTTATTTTACTATAGTCTACTTTCCTTCTTCTTATCTTTCAATGAGTTATGACATGAACTAATCCCAAAGATCTCTTAGATCTTGACCCTGAGATTGAACGTAGCCTTTGGGTTCAAATCAGACATTCTCAGTCTATGGGAAGTTTCAACATTCAACCAGTTGGAGAATTACACCAATATCAGAACATTGAAATTGGATGAAATTCAAATTAAACCATAAAACAAGAACCAATGGCTGAAAGTAATAGAAATTAACATAATCTAACCATTCGAGAATCGGCTGCACCTGATATTAACTATCAACCAAATTGTATTGCATACCCAAATCTTGAATCAGACTTTGAATTGAAATATGGATTAATCCATATTCTTCCAAAAATTCATGGCCTCTCTGGTGAGGATCCCAATAAACATTTGAAAGAAATTTATGTGGTTCGCTCAACCCTAAAACCTAGACATGTCTCTGAAGATCAAATCAAACTAAGAGCATTCCCATTCTCACTTTATAGAGCTGCAAAAGATTGGATGTATTATTTGCAACCTGAAGATGTAACATGTTGGAATGATTTGAAACATCTTTTCGTGCAAATATTTCTTCCAGCATCAAGGACAACATCCATTTGAAAGGAGATATCAGGGATCCAACAAGCCCAAGGGGAGTCAATGTATGAGTACTAGGAGCGATTCAAGATGTTGTGCACAAGTTGTCCGCATCACCAAATCATTGAGAAACTACTCATCCAATACATCTACGAAGGACTCACACCCATGGAGTGGAGAATGGTGGATGCTGTAGCTGGAAGAGCATTGGTGGAAAAGACACTAGTAGCTGCACGTGCCTTGATCGACAAGATTGCCCAAAACTACCAACAATTTCGCGATAGAGGTACACCATATGTCAGGGGAGTACATAAGGTAAGTCCTTCTTATCATGAAATTCATTTGATTGATACCAAGTTGTAAGAATTGACCATTATGGTGAGGCAAATTGATTTGGCTCAAAAGACATCCCAACCCCCTCTTTCAAGGCCTTGTGGTATTTTAACTGAGACAAGCCACCCAACTGACTGTTGCCGACAACTCCAAGAGATAGAAGATTGTGCAGTAGTGTTCCCTGGGAGACCATATCAGCAATAATAACAATAACCATATCCCCAAAATAAGTTTGATCCAACACACAACCAAGGGTAGAAGGATCAATTAGACATGAGGTATGGCTCCGGGAAACCAAAAAGGCCCCCTTTTCATCCAATCATCCAGCACCCTCCACCTTATCAATAGGGTTTCCAACATCCCCAAAGGAGATTCGAAGCTCAAACATCAACATGTCAGCAACAAGGGAATATAAAAAACAGCGTAGACTCTAACACTGATGATCTTTTGAAGCAAATTGTTATTAATCAACAGAATGAGTTGAAGAGTCAAGGTTTGGAGTTGAGGGAGTTTAAGACTCAAATGCGCCAGATTTCCATTATCCTCCATGAACTTGTAAGTATGAATTCTAGAAATCTACCTTTCCCACCCACTCCAAATCCAAAGGGGAATATTAGTGCCATCACATTGAGAAGTGCAAAGTAAATGAACGGTAAATCTGTACCAACCATTCCACCGGGATTCACCTAAACTCCAAAGAAGCTGCATTCCATACCAACTAATGAGAAATCCAAGGAGAAAGATAAAGGTAAGAAAAAGATTTATGATGTTCCTCCTAAACCTCTTCATTTTCTAAACAGGGTTGTTCAAACCAAGAATATTGCTGAAGAAGCAATGCAAAAAGAGGTTTTGAACACATTCAATCATGTAGAGATCAACATCCCTCTACTTGAAGCCATTAAAAAAATCCAAAGGAATGCGAAATTATTAAAAAAACTTTGTACCAATCGAAGAGGGCTTAAGGGAAATGAGAGGTTCAATCTTGGAACGAATTTTTCAGAACTCATTACACCAAATCTAGCAATGCCAACAAAGTGCAAGGATCCAGGGACATTTACCATACCATGCACCATAGGGGAGTTAAACATTTCTAATGCTTTATGTGATGTAGGTGCTTCTATAAATGTGATTCCTCACTCTGTATTATCGTCCTTATAGGTTGGTGAGTTGAAGCTGAAAAGAGTTGTAGTGCAATTGGGAAATTGAGCTACGAAATATCCAGCATGAGTCCTTGAGGATGTACTTGTCCAGGTAAGAGACATGATCTTTCCAGTAGACTACTATGTTCTTAACATGGAGGATGATCAGGTAAGTTCTCATGAACCCATTATCTTAGGTAGGCCCTTCCATAGAACTGCAAAAACTATCATAAATGTCAATGAGGGTACACGTTCCATGGATTTTGGAGATGAAGTTGTGGTATTTAATGTCATGGAATCCATCAAGTACCCATTAGAGGACCATTATGCTTTTGTTATCTCCCATTTTGAACCACCAAATAAAAACTCCATGGAATTTGATTATCCTATACTTAGGTAGATTATGAGAATTAGTTCTAGTTTGATGTCTAAGAGTAATTCCACACCTGTTTCTAAGGAACAAGACTCTCTAAGATTTGATTTTGAAATGGAGTCATATTCTGATTGTGATCATGTGAACTCTGATTATGACATGGCTATTGAGTATGCTGATGGATTTGATGCTTTATTCTCTCATTTTTATGGTGTATATTCTGATACTGATGCTCTTTGTGCACATATTTCAGTTCCTTCTATGTCTCCATCCAAACACCACCCCCCTATAATAGAACTTAATCCATTTCCACCAAATCTGAAATACTCATACTTGTTGAGTGGTGAGAAATTACCTGTTATCACTGCTAAAAATCTCCCTTTTGAACATGAAGAAAAACTTTTGAATATTTTGAGAGAGAACATTAGGGAAATCGGGTGGACCTTGGCTAACATATCAGGTATTAGCCCCTCCATTTTCATGCATAGTATTATCTTGGAGGATGGGGCTAAATCAGTGAGACAGCCACAAAGGAGACTCAATCCCACCATCCTGGAAGTTGTTAAAAAAGAAGATGAGAAATTGATTGAGGTAGGTATAATATTTCCCATTCCAGATTCTCAGTGGGTAAGTCCTATTCAGGTTGTGCCTAAGAAGAGTGGTTTCACTGTTATAAAAAATTAAAATGATGAGTTAGTTCCTGTGAGAGTACAAAACAGTTGGCAAGTGTGTATTGATTATAGGAAACTAAAGCAATCCACTCGTAAGGACTATTTCCCACTTCCATTACATGACTAGATGCTTGAGAGACTTGCAGGTAGGACACATTATTGCTTATTGGATGGTTTCTCTGGCTATTTTCAGGATTCCATTGCAGCAGAGGACCATGAGAAGATGACATTCACCTGCCCATTCGGAACCTTTGCTTACCGAAGGATTCCATTTGGACATTGCAAAGCCCCATGTATCTTCCAGAGATGCATGATGAGTATTTTCTCAAATTTCATTGAGACCATTATGGATGTATTTATGGATGATTTTACAGTTTTATGGGTCATCATTTGATTAATTTCTAAGTAGTTTGAGAAAGGTACCGAATTGTTGTATTGAGAAGAATCTGGTCCTGTACATTGAAAAGTGTCATTTCATGGTAGAGCATGGCATTGTCTTAGGGCATGTAGTGTCAAAACATGAGATAGAGGTTGATAGATCAAAGGTAGATATTATTTCATCCTTACCATATCCTGCATGTGTGCGTGATGTTAGATCATTCATAGGGAATACAAGATTTTATCGGCGCTTCATCAAAGATTTTACTAAGATTACTCTTCCTATGTCAAGATTACTTCAAAAGGATTCTGATTTTTTGTTTGATGTTTCTTGCAGGAATTCATTCGATGAGATAAAACAACGTCTGACCACTCCACCTATCATAAATCCCCCATAGTGGGAGATTCCTTTTGGGCTTATGTGTGATGCCTCCAACTTCGCGGTTAGAGCTGTCTTATCTCAGAGGGTGGAGGGACGTTCACATGTGATCGCCTATGCATCGAGGACACTGGATTCAACCCAATCAAATTACACAACCACTAAAAAGGAGTTTTTTGCTGTTATATTTTCTTTAGATAAATTCCGTTCATATTTATTGGGATCTAAAGTAGTTGTTTTTTCTGACCATGCAACTTTGAGGTACCTTCTGAAGAAGCCAGATGCAAAGCCACAACATATCCGCTGGATGCCCCTTCTTCAAGAGTTTGACCTTGAGATAATGGACAAGAAGGGGTCAGAGAATTTAGTTCCAGAACACATGGGTAAGCTTACTCACACACTAGAGGATGACACCTTGGACCATGTACCACTTCTGGACACTTTTCCCGATGGGCATCTTTATTCCATCTCAGGTACGCATCCTTGGTATGTTTATTTAGTTAACTGCCTTTTTGCCTCTGAAATCCCTACAAATTTAAAGAAACATCAAGTCCAAAAATTAAAGAGTGAGTCAATATTTTATGTTTGGGATGATCCATACCTCTGGCGCATGTGTAGTGACCAAGTCATTAGGAGGTGTGTTCACGATCATGAGTTTGAGTCTGTTTTGAATTTCTATCATACACTTTCTTGTGGTAGACACTTTAGACCCCAACGGACTTCTAGGAATGTTTTAGACTCTAGATTATATTATCCTAGCTTATTCCATGATGCCCATGTGTTTTGTAAGTCATTCTCTCATTGCCAACACACTGGGAACATTTCAAGGATACATGAGATGCCCCAACAACCCATACTATTCTGTGATATTTTTGATGTATGGGGCATTGATTTTATGGGTCATTTTCCTAGATAATTTTGATTTTTTTTTATATTTTGGTTGTTGTTGATTATGTGAGTAAATGGGTGGAGGCCAAGGCCACCAGAACTGACGATTCTCATGTTGTAGTGGATTTTTTCATGGCTCAAATTTTCGGCAGGTTTGGAGTACCAAAAGCCATCATTAGTGACCAAGGGACACACTTTTGCAATAGGAATTTTTCTTCCCTCCTTCAAAAGTATGGAGTGACACACAAAACATCTACACCAGACCACCACCAAACAAATGGCCAGGTTGAGGTTTCAAATCGTGAGTTGAAACAAATCTTGGAGAAAACCATGCAGCCAAATATGAAGGATTGGAGCAAGCGATTGGATGATGCGTTGTGGGGTTATAGTACAACATACAAGACACCCATTGGTATGTACCCATTTTGGATTGTTTTTGGGAAAGTGTGTCATCTCCCAGTGGAAGTTGACCATCGGGCTTATTGGGATATAAAAAAATGCAACATGGATTTGGCCCAAGTTGAAATCCAAAGGAATATGCAAATTCAAGAGTTTGAGGAGATTCAATTGTCTTCATATGAGAACTCAAGGCTCTATAAGGAAAAATCAAAGCCATCGCATGACCAAATGATCAAACAAAAGGAGTTTCATGTTGGAGAGAAAGTCCTTCTCTATAGTTCACAACTGAAGCTGATGCCTGGTAAGTTGTGTTCCAGATGGTTAGGTCCTTATATTGTGTCTAATGTTTTTCCTTATGGTGTAGTGGAGATCACACAAGAGGACACTGGAAGAAGATTTATAGTCAATGTGCAATGTTTGAAGAGATAAATTGAGGGACTTCCTACTAATGCAGTGTATTTTATCACATTGCATGACCCCATCATCACTTGAGGAAATCAGGCTGTTCCCAACACTTTCACTTTTATATTATTTGTCCTATTTAAAAATTCTGCATTTCATGTGCATATATCATCTCATGGGTTTACATTGAGAACAATACAATATTTTATGTATGGGGGAGGGAATATTTAAGTTTAGTAATTTCAATTGTTTTCCTGATTAAAAAAACAAACAAAAAAATTGTGTGTTTTTCAAATTTTGTGTGTGTATTTTTCAATTTTCTTTGTGTTTTAGAAATTTTTGAGCTGAAATGATTATCATCACAATTTTGAAATGCAAATCAATGAGTGAAACAATTTATCCCATGAAGCTGAGCTTAAATGAATGCTAAAAATGACTTTGTTTCAAGTTCAAATATTTAGTAATTTCATGAAATGTACATTGAATTTTGAATCCCATGCCACATCTCATTGTCATTATATTTGAAATCAATTTCCTGTGAGGATTCTAAACCATTATTTTCATGTTCATTACATTCATCTCACTTCTTGAGAGAACCAAACCATGCTTGATTTAACCAGAATTTGATCTATTCCTGTCAAAACTTGAGGGTTTGAGGTAATTATGTTTAAATGATTGAGGCATTTGTTTGGTATTAAATCCCCTATTTCAAAGAATCCTTTTTTATAATGGCCTACCTTGAACATTTAATCCTTGTATACCTTATAATCCATGCACAACCTATTAGGTTAGGCACATTACAAGCCAACTTTCCCTATCCAACCAACTCTTGAAGTGAAATTGCATAATATAGTTGTGTTTAAGTGTGGGGGAATCTATCTTGTGTTGTGCTACCACATTTTGTGATACTTTGGGTGGAAAATTAAATTCTGAAGAGATGTGTTTGTTGCTGAAGAGAGTAATTATATAGAAATCTGTGCCTTTTCTGGAGCTTTCATGACATGTGAAGTTGTGCCTTTTCTGGAGCTTCTAATTGAGGTGGAAAGTTGTGCCTATCTGGAGCTTTCAAGAAAATCATGTTTGAGAAGATTGACATTTTTGACGTTGAAATGACGAATGGTGTAAAATTTTCATGACTTTTCATGATGATGGAGCTGAATTTCTAATATGGGGATTGAGGAGAAGACCATATTTAAGTGAAAATTAGATCAATGTAATTTTTCTTCAAAAAGAGTCAAGACCTCCTCATTCAGCCTCATAATTTTTCACATCTAAATCCTACCATCTGAAAGCCACAGAACAACCCTGAAAAGTCCTCATGATAAACATACATCCTTCACTCACATCAGATGGCAACGTAAAAATTTATCAACCCTATGGTGACCCTTGTATGAGTTTGGATGAGAAAGACATTGCAAAAAAAATTGATATTTGAGTGATGAAAGAAAATTCAAGCGAGGTAAGTGTTTTTTGCATGGGAGGATAAATGAAGTGGAAATATATTGAATGATATAAATAGAGAACATGAAATAAGTTTTTCTTTATGAGGCATGATATATTTTGATTCTTGGTGTGAAATTTATTGATCTCAAGGTTATGTGTTTTAAAATTGGTTTTGATTTGATATTGATGTTTACTTGACATGAGGTTTTCCCTAGGAGTGCAAAAGGGTAAGTGTGGGGGAGTTGATAAAACACTATTTTGTTGAATATTTTATCGATAATAAATGATATAATTTCCTAAAATTGTGTTAAATATGATTATTTATAAAATATATGGGATTTGATCATTTATTTGAAAATTTGGTGAAAATTCTAGTTTTACCCTTTATAGTGCACTGTAGTATTTCAAATATAATTATTTTTATATTTATTATTTGAATTTGAAATATTGTAACAGTGTTCTTAGGTTAATTGTATAATACTTTCATTTAGTACAGTAGAGCTAAAGAGTGCATTTGGATGGAGTAAATGGGCCATTAATCCAATGGTGGGCTGGACTCGGAAGAATGGACATGTGTTCTGTATTTGGGCAATATATTCTTCATCCGGGCTTTGATTGAGCCCAAATTTGGAGAAATGCTCGGGGTCATTATTTGGCACAAATCATACTTCTGGAAGGCTGGTCAATTCACGCGTTTTGGAGGTCAAATGGGCGGTGCAATTTGCATTAAAATATTTGTCCGAGATTTCCCATTCACACTTGAAACCTCTTTAAACCTAGCCTCCCCTCCACTCTATAAATTAGTGTTTTTCTCATTTGTAGGGGTTGAGGACGTGAATTAGGAGATTGGTGGTAGAGGAGAATTTGTTTCACCCAAATTATCCAACCATTGTAAGAGGGGTAGCTCTTGAATCAAGGATCCCCTCATCGAAGCCTCCTTCTCTTTTTCATTTTGTAATGTTTTCATTTCTGTAATAAACTTCTTTGATATTCTTTTATTCTTCATCTTTTCTTATATTTTGTTTAAATTTATTCTTCTCTTAATCTTCAAAATTGGGTTGGAATTCTAGAGTAGAAGCGTTATTGGGTTATACCCATTATAAACCTTTGCACATAAAAAATGCTTATACGATTATTACGCCACCCATGGAAGAGTAGTATTTGAGTAATCAATCTATCTTCTACCCTCTTCATTTAATTATGTTGAATCATTGAGATACTATAATTAACTTAATATGATACATGAATTGTGTTTTTAAATTTTAAGAAACGAATCAAGCAATTGAACAATTAACACAAAAACACGCGAGGTCGAGATTTTGTGTAAATTGTGAGAGCGAGATCTTAATCGGTAATACAAGACCACACGGGATAAATTTTTAGAGTTCAAATATAATCCCTAAACACAATTCATCCCCATTTCCAGAGGGGAAATGTGCCTTAATTTACCACTGACCATAAGCTAATCTTAGAACATCAATCAAAGCAGGGTGCTGCGATTTCATGTTCCAAAGTTAGCCTAGGGTTAAGTTCACTTCATCTTCTTGGCAAAGTTAATTCTCATAGGGTTATGGATTTAACAAATTAAGGGATCATAATTATGTGAATATTTATTTAAATGATAATGATTAATAATAGAGTGAAGAGTTAGAGTTAGATCTATTAAGCCTTTTTAAAATATTTTCTAAAAAAACATCTTCTTGTTTTGTCTTTTTAATCAAACTTCATTTCAAAATTAAAAACAAAAAAATACAATTTTCTTCCAGGAAACGTCTTCTAGATTTATAAATTATAAGAAACACTATCCTTTTAAGTAGTGTTTAAATTCGAATATCTTTTATTTTTAGAATACCTCTGAAAAGTTGTTTTAATTCACTTCCTCCTTTGAGAGACGACCTTGTCAGCCACTATGCTGCACCTAAGTACCCCAAAATCACACTAATCATTTCAGGGAGACCACGCCAGCGCTCTTTCAAATTGGC
This sequence comes from Viscum album, assembly GCA_963277665.1. Lineage (NCBI taxonomy): Eukaryota > Viridiplantae > Streptophyta > Magnoliopsida > Santalales > Viscaceae > Viscum > Viscum album. The sequence goes on along the minus strand of OY728161.1, from coordinate 423,928,022 downwards.
ACCATTTCCGGGGCGGCAAGTAATTATTTGAACCAATTAGAGGTATTTATTTTGTTTTACATTTTATTCTATTCCTCTCGTCTTTCTTCCTTCTTTACCCAATCTGATTTTTTTCTTCTTCTTTTACTTTATTCTACTTCTTTTTGGACTATCAACTCAAACATATAATTATTATCTTACTATGGTACACTTTCATTCTTCTAATCTTTCATTGATTTATGACATGAACTAATCCCAAATATCTCTTGGATCTTGACCCTGATATTGAAGGTAGCCTTAAGGCTCGAATCAGACATTCTCAGTCTACGGGAAGTTTCAACATTCAACCAGTTCGAGAATTACTCCAATATCAGAACATTGAAATTGGAATAAATTAAAATTAAACCATAAAACAAGAACCAATGGCTAACAATAATAGAAATTAACTTAATAGAACCATTCGAGAATTGGCTGCACCTGATATTAACTTTCAACCCAATTGTATTGTATACCCAAATCTTGAATCAGACTTTGAATTGAAATCTGGATTAATCCATCTTCTTAAAAAATTTCATTGCCCCTCTGGTGAGGATCCCAATGAAAATTTGAAAGAATTTAATGTTGTTTTCTCAATCCTAAAACCTAGAAATGTCACTAAAGATCAAATCAAACTAAGATCATTCTCATTCTCACTTGATGGAGCTGCAAAAGATTGGATGTATTATTTGCAACTTGAAGATGTAACATGTTGGAATGATTTGAAATTTCTTTTCTTGAAATTATTTTTTCCAGCATCAAGGACAACATCCATTCGAAAGGAGATATCAGGGATCAAACAAGCCCAATAGGAGTCAATGTATGAGTACTGGGAGCGATTCAAGAAGTTGTGCCCAAGCTGTCTGCATCACCAAATCAGTGAGAAACTCCTCTTCCAATACTTCTATGAAGGACTCACACCCATGGAGAGGAGCATGGTGGATACTGCAGCTGGAGGAGCATTAGTGGACAAGACACCGGTAGCTGCACGTGCATTGATCGACAAGATGGCCCAAAACTCCCAACAATTTGGCGATAGAGGTACACCACATGTTAGGGGAGTACATCAGGTTCATCCTTCTTCTCATGAAAGTCATTTGATTGATACCAAGTTAGAAGAATTGACCACTATGGTGAGGAAAATTGCTTTGGCTCAAAATACATCCCAACCCCCTCCTTCAAGGCCTTGTGCTATTTTCACTGAGACAAGCCACCCAACTGACTGTTTCCCATAACTCCAAGAGACAGAAGATTGTGTAGCAGTGTTCCCTGGGAGACCATATCAGCAACAACAACAACAACCATATCCCAAATAGAAGTTTGATCCAAAATACAACCATGGGAGGAAGGATAAATCAGACATGAGGTATGGCTCTGGGCAACAAAAAAGGCCCCCTTTTCAACCAAACTTCCAGTAGCATCCACCTTACCAATAGGGTTTCCAAAAACCCCAAAGGAGATTCGAAGCTCAAACATCAACAGGTCAGCAAAAAGGGAATCTACAAAACAAGGTAGACTCTAACACTGATGATCTTTTGAAGAAAATTGTTCTTAATCAACAGAATGAGCTGAAGAGTCAAGGTTCAGAGTTGAGGGAGTTAAAGACTCAAATGAGCCAGATTGCCACCACCCTCCATGAACTTGTAAGTAAGAATTATTTAAATCTACCTTCCCAACCCACTCCAAATCCAAAGGGTAATGTTAGTTCCATCAAATTGAGAAGTGGGAAGCAAATGAACGATACATCTGTACCTACTATTCCACCAGGATTCACCTCAACTCCAAAGAAGCCGCATTCCATACCAACTGATGAGAAATCCAAGGAGAAAGATAAAGGTAAGAAAAAATTGATGATGTTCCTCCTAAACCTCTTCCTTTTCCAAACAAGGTTGTTCAAACTAAGAAGATGGATGAAGAAGCAATTCAAAAAGAGGTTTTGGACACATTCAAGCGTGTAGAGATCAACATCCATCTACTTGAAGACATGAAACAAATCCCAAGGTATGCGAAATTTGTAAAAGAACATTGTACCAATCCAAGAGGGATTAAGGGAAACGAGAGGATCAATCATGGAAGGAATGTGTCAGCACACATTACACCAACTCTATCAATGCCAACAAAGTGCAAGGATAGAGGGACATTCACCATACCATGCACCATAGGGGAGTTACACTTTTCTGATGCTTTACCTGATTTAGGTGCTTCTATAAATTTGATGCATCACTCTGTATTCTCTTCCTTATAGGTTGGTGAGTTGAAGCCAACAAGAGTAGTAGTGCAATTGGAAAATAGAGATACGAAATATCCACCAGGAGTCCTTGAGGATGTACTTGTCCGGGTAAGAGACATGATCTTTCCAGCAGACTTCTATGTGCTAAACTTGGAGGATGATCAGGTAAGTTCTCATTCCCCCATTATCTTAGGTAGGTCCTTCCTCAAAACTGCAAAAAATATAGTAAATTTCAATGAGGGTACACTTTCCATGGAGTTTGGAGATGAAGTTGTGGTATTTAATGTCATCGAATCCCTGAAGTACCCCTCAGAGGACCATTCTGATTTTGTTATCTCCCATTTTAAACCACCAAATAAAAACTCCATGGAATTTGATTGTCCTATGCTTAGGGAGATTATGAGTATTGGTTATAGTTTGATGTCTAAGAGTACTTCCACACCTGTTTCTAAGGAACAAGAATCTCTAATATTTGATTTTGAAATGGACTAATATTCTGATTTTGATCATGTGAACTTTGATTATGACATGGCTGTTGAGTATGCTGATGGATTTGATGCTTCATTCTCTGATTTTGATGATTTATATTCTGATACTGATGCTCTTTGTGCACATATTTCAGTTCCTTCTATTTTTCCATCCATACACCACCCCCTACACTGGAACTCAAGCCATTTCCACCAAATCTAAAATACTCATACTTGTTGAGTGGTGAGAAATTACCTGTTGTCATTGCTAACAATCTCTATTTTGAACATGAATAAAAACTTTTGAATATTTTGAGGGAGAACATCAGGGCAATCGGGTGGACTTTGGCTGACATATCTCGTATTAGCCCCTCCATTTGCATGCATAGGATTCTCTTGGAGGATGGGGCTAAACCGATGAGATAGCCACAAAGGATACTCAATCCCACCCCCTGGAAGATGTTAAAAAAGAAGTTGAGAAATTGATCGAGGCAGGTATAATCTTTCCCATTTCAGATTCGTAGTGGGTAAGTCCTATTCAGGTTGTGCCTAAGAAGAGTGGTGTCACTTTTATAAAAAATGAAAATGATAAGTTAGTTCCTGTGACAGTACAAAACAATTGGCGAGTGTGTATTGATTATAGGAAACTAAATCAATCCACTCGTAAGGACCATTTCCCACTTCCATTCATTGACCAGATGCTTGAGAGGCTTGCAGGTTGGACACATTATCACTTCTTGGATGGTTTCTCTGGCTATTTTCAGGTTCCCATTGCAGTAGAGGACCAGGAGAAGATGACATTTACCTGCCCGTTCGGTAACTTTACTTACCGAAGGATGCCATTTGGACTTTGCAATGCCCCATGTACCTTCCAGAGATGCATGGTGATTATTTTCTTAGATTTCATTGAGAACCGCATGGTGGTAATTATGGATGATTTTACAGTTTATGGGTCTTCATTTGATGAATGTCTAAGTAGTTTGGGAAAGGTATTGAATCGATGTATTGAGAAGAATCTGGTCCTGAACATTGAAAAGTGTCATTTCATGGTAGAGCATGACATTGCCTTAGGGCATGTAGTGTCAAAACATGGGATATAGTTTGATAGATCAAAGGTAGATATTATTTCATCCGTAACATATCCTTCATGTGTGTGTGATGTTAGATCTTTCCTAGGGAATGCAGAATTTTATCGGCACTTCATCAAAGATTTCAGTAATATTGCTCTTCCTATGTCAAGATTACATCAAAAGGATTCTAATTTTGTGTTTGATGTTTCTTGAAGGAATTTATTTGATGAGCTAAAACAACTTCTGACCACTCCACCTATCATACAGCCCCGACGGTGGGAGATTCCTTTTGGGCTTATGTGTGACACCTCCAACTTCGCGGTTGGAGCTGTCTTATCTCAGAGAGTGGAGGGACGCTCACATGTGATCTCCTATGCATCGAGGACACTGGATTCAGCCCAATAAAATTACACAACCATGGAAAAAGAGTTTCTTGCTGTCATATTTTCTTTAGAAAAATTCCGTTCATTTTTATTGGGATCTAAAGTAGTTGTTTTTTCTGACCATGTAGCTTTTAGGTACCTTCTGAAGAAGCCAGATGAAAAGCCACGACTTATCCATTGGATTCTCCTTCTTCAAGAGTTTGACCTTGAGATAAAAAACAAGAAGGGGTCAGAGAATTTGGTGGCAGACCACATGAGTAGGCATAATCGTACACTAGAGGATGACAACTTGGACCAGGTACCACTTCGGGACACTTTTACCGATGAGAATATTTATTCCATCTCAGGTACGCATCCTTGGTTTTCTGATTTAGTGAACTACCTTGTTGCCTCTAAAATCCCTGAAAATTTAAAGAAACATCATGTCCAAAAATTAAAGAGCGAGTCAAGATTTTATATTTGGGAAGATCCATACCTTTGGCGCATGTGTTGTGACAAAGTCATTAAGAGGTGTGTTCTTGATCATGAGTTTTAGTCTGTTTTTCATTTCTGTCATACACCTGCTTGTGGTGGACACTTTGGATCCCAACGGATAGCTAGGAAAGTTCTAGACTCTGGATTATATTGGGCTAGCTTATTCCATGATGCCCATGTGTTTTGTAAGTCATGCTCTCATTGCCAACACACTGGGAACATTTCTAGGAGTCCTGAGATGCCCCAACAACCCATACTATTCTGTGAGATTTTTGATGTATGGGGCATTGATTTTATGGGTCCTTTTCCGAGTTCATTTGGATTTTTTTATATTTTTGTTGCTGTTTATTATATGAGTAAATGGGTGGAGGCCAAGGCCACCAGGACTGACGATTCACATGTTGTAGTGGATTTTGTCAAGGCTCAAATTTTCTGCAGGTTTGGAGTACCAAAGGCCATCCTCAGTGACCAAGGGACACACTTTTGCAATAGGATATTTTCTTCCCTCCTTCGAAAGTATGGGGGGACACACAAAACATCAACACCATACCACCCCCCAAACAAATGGCCAGGCTGAGGTTTCAAATCGTGAGTTGAAACAAATCTTGGAGAAAACTGTGCAGCCAAATAGGAAGGATTGGAGAAAGCACTTGGATGATGCGTTCTGGGCTTATAAGACAGCATACAAGACACCCATTGGTATGTCCCCATTTCGGATTGTTTTTGGGAAAGCGTGTAATCTCCCAGTGGAAGTTGAGCATCATGCTTATTGGGCTATAAAGAAATGAAACATGGATTTGACCCAAGTTGGAATCCAAAGGAAGCTGCAAATTCAAGAGCTTGAGGAGATTTGATTGTATTCATATGAGAACTCAAGGATCTATAAGGAAAAATCAAAGGCATCTCATGAAAAAATGATCCAATGAAAGGAGTTTCATGTTGGAGAGAAAGTCCTTCTCTATAGTTCATGACTAAAGCTGATGCCTGGTAAGTTGCATTCCAGATGGTTAGTTCCTTATATTGCGCCTAATGTTTTTCCTTATGGTGTAGTGGAGATCACACAAGAGGGCACTAGAAGAAGATTTATAGTAAATGGGAAACGTTTGAAGAGATACATTGAGGGACATCCTACTAATCTAGTGGATTTTATCACACTACATGACCCCATTATCGCGTGAAGAAATCAGGCTATTCCCAACCCTTTCACTTTTATATTATTTATCCTATTTAAAAATTCTGCATTTTATGTGCATATATCATCTCATGGGTTCACATTGATAACAATGCAATATTTTAAGTGTGGGGAGGGAAGATTTTAGTTTAGTAATTTCAATTATTTTCTTGATTAAAAAAACAAAAACAAAATTGCCTGTTTTTTCAAATTTTGTGTGTTTATTTTTCAATTTTCATTGTTTTTTTGAAATTTTTGAGCTAAAATAATGCTCATCACAATTATAAAATGCATATCAATGAGTGAACCAATTTATCCCATGAAACTGAGCTTAAATGAATGCTGAAAATGACTTTGTTTCAAGTTAAAATACTTAGTAATTTCATGAAAAGTACATTGAATTTTGAATCCCATGCCACATCTCATTGTCTTTATATTTGAAATCACTTTCTTATGAGGCTTCTGAACCATTATTTTCATATTATTTACATTCATCTCACTTCTTGAGAGAACCAAACCACGCTTGATTTGACCAGAATTTGATCTATTCCTGTCAAAACTTGAGGGTTTGAGGTAATTATATTTAAATGATTGAGGAATTTGTTTGGTATTAAAGCCCATATTTCAAAGAATCTTTTTTATAATAGCCTTCCTTGAACATTTAATCCTTATAGCCCTTATAATCCATGCACAACCTGTTAGGTTAGCCACATTACAAGCCAATTTTTCATATCCAGCCAACTCTTGAAGTGAAATTTCATAATCTAGTTGAGATAAAGTGTGGGGGAATCTATCTTGAGTTGTGCTACCACATTCTATGATACTTTGGGTGGAAAATTAAATTCTGAAGAGATGTGTTTGCTACAAAAGAGAGTAATCATATTGAAAGATGTGCCTTTTCTGGAGCGTTCATGACAAGTGAAGCTGTGCCTTTTCTGGAGCTTCTAATTGAGGTGGAAAGCTGTGCCTATCTGGAGCGTTCAAGAAAATCATGTTTGAGAAGATTGAATTTTTTGATGCTGAAATGACGAATGGTGTAAACTTTTCATGAATTTTCATGATGATGGAGCTAAATTGATACTTTGGGGATTGTGGAGAAGACCATATTTAAGTGAAAATTAGATTAATGCAATTTTTCTTCAAAAAGAGTCAAGACCTCCTCATTCAGCCTCAGAATTTTTCACATCTAAATCCTACCAACCGAAAGCCACAGAACAACCCTAAAAAGTCCACATGATAAACATACATACTTTACTCACATCGGGTGGCAATGTAGGAATTTATCAAGCCTATGGTTACCCTTTTATGATTTTGGATGAGAAAGACATTGCAAAAAAATTGATATTTGAGTGATGGGAGAAAATTCAAGCGAGGTAAGTGTTTTGTGCATGGGAGGATAAATGAAGTGGAAATATATTGAATGATATAAATGGAGAACTTGAAATAATTTTTTTTATGAGGCATTATATCATTTGATTCTTGGTGTGAAATTGATTGATCTCAAGGATATGTGTTTTAAAATTGGTTTTGATTTGATATTGATGTTTACTTGACATGAGGTTTTCCCCAGGAGTGCAAAAGGGTAAGTGTGGGGGAGTTGATAAAACACTATTTTGTTGAATATTATATTTGTAATAAATGATATAATTTCCTCACATTGTGTTAAATATGTTTATTTATAAAATATTTGGGATTGGATCATTCATTTGAAAATTTGGTGAAAATTCTAGTTTTACCCTTTATAGGGCACTGTAGTATTTTGAAAATAAATATTTTTATTTTTATTATTTTAATTATAAATTTTGTAACAGTGTTTATAGCTTCATTTTATACAACTTTCATTCAGGACACTAGAGCTAAAGAGTGCATTTGGATGGAGTAAATGGGCCATTAATCCAATGGTGGGCTGGACTCGGCAGAATGGACATGGGTTCTGTAGTTGGGCCATATCTTCTTCATCCTAGATTTGATTGAGCCCAAATTTGAGGAATGATTGAAGTAGGTATTTGGAACAAATAATCCTTCTATAAGGCCAGTCAATTCATGGGTTTTGGAGGTCAAATGGGCGGTGCAATTTGCATTAAAAAATTTGGCCGAGATTTCCCATTCAGACTTGAAACCTCTTTAAACCTAGCCTCCCCTCCCCTCTATAAATTAGTGTTTTCTCATTTAGAGGGGTTGAGGACGTGAATTAGGAGATTGGAGGCAGAGGAGAATTTTTTTCACCCAAATTCTCCAACCATTGTAAGAGGGGTAGCTCTTGAGGCAAGGATCCCCTCATCGAAGCCTCCTTCTCTTCTTCATTTTGTAATATTTTCATTTGTGTAATAAACTTCTGTGATCTTATTTTATTATTCATATTTTCTTCTGTTTTGTTTAAATTTATTCTTCTTTTAATCTTCCTAATTGGGTTGGAATTCTTGAGTAGAAGCATTATTGGGTTATACATATTATAAACCTTTGCCCATGAAGAATGCTTCTACGATGATTACGCCACCCATGGAAGAGTCGTCTTTTAGTAATCGATCTATCTTCTAACCTCTTCATTTAATTAGTTTAATCATTGAGATACTGTAATTCACTTAATATAATCCATGAATTGTGTTTTTAAATTGTAAGAAACTAAGCACGCAACTGAACAATTGACACAAAAACACGTGAGGTCGAGATTTTGTGTCAATTGTGAGAGCGCGATCTTAATCGGTAATACAAGACCACACGGGATAACTTTGTAGAGTTCAAATATAATCTGTAAACACAATTCATCCTCATTTCCAGAGGGGAAATGTGCCTTAATTTACCACTGACCATAATCTAATCTTAGAACATCAATCAAAGCAGGGTGCTGTGATTGCATGTTCCGAAGTTAGCCTAGGGTTAAATTCAATTCATCTTTGTGGTAAAGATAATTCTCATAGGGTTCAGGATTTAACAAATTAAGGGATCATAATTAAGTGAATATTTATTTAAATGATAATATTAATAATAGAGTGAAGAGGTATAGTTAGGTCGATTATGCCTTTTTAAAATATTTTCTAAAAAAACATCATCTTGTTGTGTCTTTTTAATCAAACTTCATTTCAAAATTAAAATCAAAAAAATACAATCCTTTTCCAGAAAACTTATTCTAGATTTATAAACTATAAACAAACCCCATAATTTTAGGTAGTGTTTCAATTCTATTATATTTTATTTTTAGAATACCTCTGAAAAGTTGTTTTAATTCAGTTCCTCCTTTGAGAGATGACCTTGGTCAGCCACTCTGCTGCACCTACGTACCCCAAAATCACACTAATCATTTGAGGGTGCCCATGACAGCGCTCTTTCAAATTACTAATAGATCATTTTCCTAAAATATCAAAATAATCTGAATGAGTTTTCATGGTTTTCTGTAAGTCACATTTCATTTTTACTTACCTTATTTTCAATTTTAAATAAAAAGAGACACACTGAGTTATACTGGGCACACGGTGTATGGTATTGGGGTTTGGAAGGCTTATAAATTTCACAAATGAGTCATCGATCATTGTCATAACATATCAAAACAATTAGAATGCAATTTCTAAATTTTCAGTATGTCACATTCTGTTTTTACTTAAATTAATGTACATTTTAAATAAAAAGAAACTCATTGTGTTATAATAGCCACACTATGTCTCATATTGAGGTTAATAATAATCATACTCATAAAAAAACATATAATTTTTCAAAAATATCCAAAAAAATATGAATGTGTTTTCTTTGTTTTTAGAATGTTAGTTGTTGTTTTTACATAAAATAATGTTAATTTTAAATAAAAAGAGACACATTAAGTAATAACATCCACACCATGAATTGAATTGAGGTTCTTTTGAGTAATATACATAAAAAATGAATCATGGATCATTGTACTAAATTATCAAAATATTTTGAATGTGATTGTTCATTTTTCAGTATGTCTCTTGTTCTTTTTACATCAATTAGTTCTCATTTTAAATAAAAAGACACACATTGAGTTATATCAGCCACAATGTTTGTCATAATGGGTTGCGGATAAGTACTACATGTCAAAAATTACTAATAGATCATTTTCATAAAACATCAAAACAATATAAATGTGTTTTCTCAATGTTTATTATGTCACTGGTTGTTTTTACTAATATTAATGCCAATCTTTAAAAAAGAGTCACTTTGAATTATACTAGTCACACCATGCATCATATAGAGATGAAGATAATTCTTACATTTCAAAAATAACTAATATTTTTTTTCTAAAATATCAAAACAATATAAAAGTGTTTTCTGGGTTTTCAGTATGCAAGTTGTTTTTTTTCATCTAAAATGTCATTTTTAATTGGAAACACGCATTATGAGTCATAATAGATACATCATGAATCTTTTTTTTTATTTTCAACTCATTCATACACATCAAAATGAATTATTAATCTCTTCTCAAAATTACACTATTAACTAGAGTTCATTTTCTATAGTTTTAGTGAGTAACACGTTTTGAACTAAAATGTTAGTTTTAAACTGATAACGACCACTTTTGGTCATACCGGTCACACCATGTATCAGATTGATGTGTGATTGATATTTACATGTTAGAAATGAATCATGGATAATTTTACTAAAGTATCAAATAATTTGAATGCATTTTATTAGTTTTCAATATGTCCCTTGTTCTATTTCACATAAATTAATGTTAATTTTAAATAAAATGACACACTTAGCATCATAACAGTCACCCCATGTGTCATATAGAGGTGAGGTTGACTCAAACACGTCCAAAATGGCTCAGGGATCATTTTCCTAAAATATTAAAACAATCTGAATGTTTTTTATTGGTTTTCAGTATGCCACTTTTTGTTTTTACTTAAATTGATTCCAATTTTAAATAATAAGAAGATGCACTTTGAGTTATATTGGCCACATCGAGCATTGTTTTGAGGTGATAATAATTAATAAATATCATAAACGACTTATTGATCATTGTCCTAGAGTATTAAAACAATATGTAAAAGTTTTCTTAGTTTCAGTATGCCAGTTTTGTTTTTTCTAAAATGTCAGTCCAAACTGGAAACACGCATTATGAGTTATACTGGTAGCATCATGTGTATTTTTGTTGTGAGAATGATTTATAATTTTCAAAAATGACATATAAATTACTATCCTAAATTATGAATACAATCATAGTGTTCTCTCTTGGTTTTCATTGTGTAACACATTTTGAACTAAGATGTCATTTTTTAACTGGTAACGAACACTTTTAGTCATACCGGTCACATTGTCCATTAGATTAAGGTGTGGTTGATTCCTACACATAAGAAATGAATCATTGAACATTTTCCTAAAATATCAAAATAATATGAATTCATTTACCTAGTTGTTAGTATGTCACTTTTCCTTTTTTCTGAATTTAATGTCAATTTAATTTTAAAATACACACTTAAAGTAATACAGTGCATACTGTTGGTCATAATGAGGTGAGGTAGTATCCTAAACATGAAAAATTACTAATCAATAATTTTACCAAAATATAAAAACAATGAGAATACATTTTCTTAGTTTCTAGTATGTGACTTGTTCTTTTTACTAAAAGTATTGGAAATTTTAAATAAAAACAGGCATTGTTATTATTTTCTGTTTTGTGTATGATAAATTTTTATAAAATTAAATAAATAAATAAGTAGTATAAATTCATATTTATTCATTCTTGAACAATTTCATTATTTCCATTATCTCAGTTTCAGCCTCAAATTCTAGTCTCCCACAAGAGCGATCAGTTTTTAACAAACCACCCAAAACCAAAAAATGTAATCCACCTTTTTAAGAAAAAAATTCATAAGTGATTAATAATAAAAACAAGTAAATTAAACATAAATATGAAACAATACACAATATCTATGGTTGTAATATCATCATGCTATTTGTGTACATTATTCCATCAGGTATGCTGCCCATTCATTTATGAGAATATCTATATCATCTTGTTAATCTAAGTCTTCTAGATAGTAAAAGTAGTACTAAAAAATATAAATACAAAAAATATTAACAAATATTTTAAATTAAACAGTAATGGTCTTTTAAAATACCTCTTCAGGGATTATAGTTAGTTCATGGAATATGATCTATCTCATTAATTTAAAACACAATAACCATAATATTTTCCATTAGTCTATGTCATACACTATAGAAACACTGAGTAAAATAAATAATTTTTTTGATATGTGTATGGATAGTGAATTATTTATTATATATACCCTGATAATTATCTAGTCATTGAATATGTCTTCCCCTACTTCTTAGACCCTGACTTCATTCTTTGTTTTTCATGATATTGATACACTGCCCTATCATAACAGAATCCACATTAAAATATAATATCCATTATATAACATGTTTTTTAGTTCTAAAATTTGGGATGTAGTGTTTTAAAAATTGGAAAACTCCATCATTTGAGGTATTTTTGTTGGATATCCATACATTTAATCAATGAAATAAATCATTGGAGTATCAAAATTTAAAGAAATGAGCATCAAATGCTACCTAAAAATAGAAAAAGTAATACTTAATGAAAGAAATGAAAATATATTTTATATGATTAAACTATAGGGTTTTAACCCTACATCATTTTTATTAAATCAGTTTTTGAACCAAATGTTATATTTCAAATTATTTGATCAATGCTACCACTATTTCATCCTTTTTTGGGGTTCTATTTTCATTTACTCTATATAGTATATGTGAGGACTAATGAGTACATATTTTATTTCAATGCAAAATCAATTGAATTAGTTTTCATATATACGCCTACAAAAAATAAGAAATATAATTTTCCATAATTAACAAATTATATCATATTTTAGAAAATGAAATCATGGAGACATACCCCAAGTATACATTTACAACTGAGATGCCAAGCCAATCATAGTACAGGATTTCACAAAAACTATCAACACCAATGAACTCTTGATCATTCTATCCATACATATTTTCTTCAAATTCAACTTTTTGATTATGTTTATTTTCAAAATTTGTACCCACATTAACCTTCAATGATAGTAAATTCGAATATAAAATGGATAGAGTAATGGTGGTTTAGGTATATATTTTAGATTAGTTGAACAATCCTTTTGATGGTTTTGAGGTGTTTTTTAATTTCATCCCCTCCCATTTGTCCATCTATAATAGCATTCATCAGTTCATATATTTTTTCATTAATTGTAAGTGATTTATGATGAGACTAAATTTGGAAATGAATACCTCCTTTTCGACATGTTTTTTACAAGATGTGATGGCCATGAGATGAAAGTTAAAATTTCTTTTTTAACCCTATGAATATCTTCCTCGTGAATTCGAATAGGTATCTTGGTGCTCGTCTGATGGGCTATGCTAATCAACAGTCTCACATGACCTGTTAGATGTGGTCTACTGTGTATCATGTCATTTTGAATATTGAATACTATATCAATTGCTATGAGGTGAGGGGTGGGTGTTTATAGATATAAATCACATTCATTATCTCCCTGTAGAATATTAGTACAAAAAAGGATTTGTGTCTATCAGATTTAACATTCAATGAAACTGTTATTAGAACATCGTATACCTCACCTAAGACATCTCTTTGAAGGAAATGGATCGCTTCATAGCTGGTGGAGGTGGGGTGGGATTTCACGTGGTGGCTATTCTGGACTTTCTTATTCTTTTTTCCGACCCCATTAAGGTGGAAATCATTTCTCTATACAATGGGAATTTTTATACAAGGGTAAATATTATTTCCCTCATGTATTTTATTAATTCACTTTGATACCCCTCTTGTTTTCTTTCTCCAAATATGTTCAGGGTGTCACCCCAAAACCCACAACTCCGATGTGGGCATAATGTTCTGGCAATTTGAAGGCCACTAATTTTATGTTATCATCTAGTACAGGTGTTGTTGATTCATATTACTTTGTCGAGTAAAAAATAATGAAAAATATGTGATAATTATTATGTAATAGAGATTTAATGAAAAAAAATTTAATTATGTATTACATACACATGATTCCCACACTATTTTTGTGTTATAAACTATTAGTATCATGTCTTTATTACACGTTCGTCATTACATATCACATGGCGTGGGTTGAAAGTGGATTTGGAGTTGGAGAAATCAATATGCATATAAATAGTGGAACATAATTATGGTATTGTTTTATGTCACATAATGTTATTACAGTAGATTCAAAATGAGTACCAATTTTTTTCATGTAAATCATACCCCATCGTTGCTTTACGGTAGGGGTACACAGTTTTTGGAGCTAGTCCCTTATATACATCACTCAGTTTCTATTTCATAAATAAATTTTTTTCAATCATATTGATGAATACTTGTACTGTTAAACAACATATTACTAGACAAAATTTATTGAAAAGACACATCCCCACGATGACCAGTAAACGCATCAAACACTTCTTGGAGTATTAGGTGTGCATAGATAAGTAGTTGGTGCGGGATTATTTTCCCTTTAGCAACATTAAGTTGATTTCTTATTAGAATTGTGAAAAATCTCATGTGCTGAATTATGGTAAGAATTAATACATACTTGTTTTTGGTGTCATATACTATAAATGAACTCTTCAGTAAATGATGAAGAGTAAGTAAATTTTTAATTATTTTATTTCTTTTAAATAAGGAAATGATATCATAATGTTACTGAAATTTTTTCCCACATCAGAGTCTTAATCCTGGGCACACCATGGTGCCACAAATCAACATTAATCTGCACATGTTTTCTAGTGATGATTCCCATGTTGCTACTAAACATGTCCTTGTTGGGTTTAACATGTTGTCCCTTCCGACTCCATACAACCTCGAATTCGATGCATTTGACTTTCTAATTAATGATTTTTTATAAAACTATCAAGCTATGATGCTCTCATTTTTTTGTGTCATTAGTTCTTAGACGCCTACCATTTCCCCATAATCAACATCATCAACCTAATCCTTTGGAGCGGTAGCATCAGCATTCATAGATGGTTGTTGTACCTCTATACTGGGAGTAACAATAGGTTGAGAAACCTATTATTCCTAATGAATGGGAGAACTAGCTTGTGCATATTGTCATTCCTGATCACTGCGAGTAGTATTAAGTTAAGATACCTATTGTTCCATAGTATATGGAGCACTGACATGTTCCAAAGTCATTATCTACATAAGCGGTTTTACATATTATTTAGATCACATTTATTTAGTAGAAAACAGATAATAACATGAGGAAACATGATGAATATTACAAAAAAAATGTATCTGAATTATTGAACTCTCATTAAATCTTTTAAAGGATGACGATATTTTACCCCACTATCGATGATCCAATTCCCTTCATTATGGTATTCTATGACATACTTAACATCATATAGATTATTATCACTTTGAAATGAGTGAAACTTCATAATGAAAGGGTTATCCATTATTGAATTTTCATCTCAACCATCAATAGTTTTGGTTGATAACAGAATAATTGAACACTTTTGGTTTGTTGGATTTAGGACATAAAATACTTTTTCTCTCCATGATTCTATTATAAAAGGTTTGTTTTGTACCATTATTTAAAAAAATCAACTTTTATGAATCCCAATTCATCTATTTTAACATCACTCATATTATCAACCCACATTCATTAAAAATTTGACAATTGGAATGTTGTATAATCCAACTCCCATATTTGTTTAATGTTTCCAATGTTAAACATATTTTCATAAATTTGATTTTTGACCTTAGTACTAGAAACATGAATCACATTAGCCAGGATTGTAAGTTACTATTATTCCTGGCATTGTCTTCATCATGCTCTTTTGTATAGAATGTATGACTATTAATTACATAACAATAGTAAGATAATACCTACATAGTTGGTACTTCAGTTGGCCATAGAATTAATTTTGAAATTAAATCTGGATTTTCATCTTACTCATTAAGAATATGGTATTAAACCATTATATAAAATCATCATTATGTGCATTTGAAATCCATTTTTCAGCCCCAGATGGATTAAAATGCATATGATGTTTTTTTCGGGTTTCATCATATGGTGAAACCACGAAACAGTTATGCAAAAACATAATGTTGGTCCTATTATTGATCTATACAATTGATTCTAATGAAATCTATTCTAGAAATTCCTTCACCCACAAGATGACCATTGTGACAAGATTTTGGCATACCAATTCATTACACACTAAATAGGTATTCGGTATAGAATACAATGGTTTCCTAAACAATATATAACTCCATAAAAAAATCATCTGGGAAACATCGTGTTTTGACACAACCTTTCAAAATCTTCCTATACCCATCAATGGGGTACATCAATTTATAGTGCATAAGACATATAGTCAAGTTTCTCACACCAAGTGAATCGTAAAATTTATTATCATATCAAATAATGTTGGTGGGAAGACCATTTCCATTTCACATAATATGATTAAAATTTCTCTTTCCATAGTCACAGATTGTTTCAAGTCTATAACATTTTTTCATATATCATTATAGAAGAATAAAATCATGGTTAATGTTTTACCACCATTATTGGAAAAAATCCAACATAAAGATATAAACACTAACTGTTGCATCAAAACAAGGCAGTCATATGATTTCAAACCCTTTAACATTAAATCGGTCATTGAAATGATGTTCTTGATATTCTATGAATATCCCTTTGGATCCTTTACATCATTCAGTATGATGAAAAACTAATATATCACCCTCTCGGAATGAGTGTAAGTAGTTGGGGGAAGAAAAGATCAATTTTCACCCTTCACTCATGCCAACTCTTCTCGTATCCCCATGTCAACTATTTCCAACATATCCTTAATTCCATACTTTTTTTTCTATGTCATTTAGAAATTTTCTTATAACACTATCACATACATTTTTTTCAACATGCATAACATCCATAAAATATCAGATAAAAAAAATTCCAGTATAGTAATTAAAGAAACTGATATATTATTTCAATCAGTTTTCATAAGGTTTTTGAAAAATATTTTAACAGAAGAAATGTATACTTTTTTTACTTTCTCAAACTATTTAATGACTATTAGTGGAGATGATGATGTATGTTATTCTGAAATTCCATCGAATGATATCTCCCATGATTGGTACATATGTCATCTGGGTAGAAATCTTTGATGTCCTAGAAACATGGTTTTCAATGAATGTTTCAATCAAATTGAAAGTGTACGTTGTTCTTAAATGAGACACCCTTGAGTTCCATTAATGTTATATCCTACAATATTACAATAAGAAGAAGGTCATTTATCATCCCATACAATATGGATATCAACATGGAATCTTCTTTTCTATATGCATCGTAAAGCATAACACTGGAAGCCAACAATAATTTCAAATCCTTGACAAATGGATCCAAATAAACATCAATATCATTACCCAGTTTTTTGGTCCTGATAAAAGGAAAGATAACCTGATATATTATCATTTTATGTATAACCATAGTGGAAAGTTATAATTTACCAAAATAATCAGCCATGTACTATTACTGCAACATTGAAAACCAATAGGATTTAATTTATCTATAGATAACACAAGACAAAGTTTTCATGGATTATTTCCAAATTTGGGATACTCAGGATAAATTCTCTTCCACTGAGGAGATTCTTTCTAGTGAAGTAACTTTCTATATTTACTTCTTGTATCAATGTGACATGTTAATTTCTCTGCAGTCTCCTCACATACATATAAGCTCCTAAACCCTGGAATGATTGAAAAGTACCCTACAACATTCATAGGACCAGATTCATCATTCATGTATCATGAAGCACCACACATTGGAAATTATCTATGTTATTTGTTGTCCTTTAAAAAAATTATATAGTCATTTAGGCATGCATGTTTTCTTTCGAAGACCAAACCCATCGAGAATATAAATTTTTTGGCATTGTATGTTTGGCTTGGGAGCTCATTATCATCTCGAATAATGTCATTCAAGAGAGCAAGTAATTATTTAAAATGGGTTTCAATTCATAAATTACCTTCTTTCAAATTATATAGTTTTAGTACGTCTCACAGAGCTATATATTTAGTTCAACCACCAAAAAATGGCATCTTTGTACAAATTATTATGTTTTCAATCAATTCTTTGTAATCACAATGTTCATCTTCAAATATCGTTCCCATTTCCTAAATTGGATACCCATCATCATTCACATCATTAATCTCATCCTCAATACTATATTCTTCATTGTCCACAATTGTAATAATATCTGATGATCAATAAAATACAATGTTATCCCAGCCACTATCTATATTAAATTTTCCCCATGTTTATTCCATAATTTATTAATTTAATCGATTCTATTACAAATAAAGTGTTCTTCCAATGGAGCTAGACTAATATTTCTAATAACATTGTAATCAAATAAAAAGGATTTGATAATTGTTATATTCATGATCTATTAAAAACAAGATGAAAACATTCACTCTATCTTCATAATATTTTGTCACACAATTGGAATTCATCCATTCTTTATCCATATCCATCATATTTGATTCAGTGATTATAATATATTTCAAAATAAATAACAAAATGGGCCTTTTAAATAAGGGGATCTCAACATTTGAAAGATTGTTATTATTGAATTTTTTTGACTAAGACTAATCCCCATAGAAGCTGACACCAAACCAGAAGTTAGATGTATTTGTAGAGGACTCCCCTAATTTATACAATGCTAGTGGTGTTGGATGCAATATATGATTGGGAGTTTCAATGTCTTAAAACATTAATTAATTTTTTTTCTAGAGTGAGGTCAAAATGGTTGTTATATGGGATAGATAGAGTTAGTGACATACCATTTTCATTGTGTAATTATCAATCTACTTGTCTCCTCTATATAATGTAATGGTTTTCCTGATTCCATAAAAATTCAAACATAAAATAGTATGTTAAAAATAAATTTTAGATTTACTTTGAAAATTATTTATAGAATCACAGTTAAAATACCATTAAAAACCCAACCATTTACAATAATTAGAATTTAAAATAACACACCCATTTTAAAATAAACCAATCACTTCCAAACACTCTTCAAAAAATACACACACACTTTAAAAACATTTATTAAAAATGATATCCATTTTTTTCATGTTAAATCGTTTTCATAAATTCCAATAATGTTCTCTAATTTTTTATAATTAAATCAACCACATATCAAACATTTCAAATTAAATAAATTTCTTCTTATGAGGAGATATCCACACATGTTTTAAAAATTTAATGAATTTATCAAAATCCTCTTTTTATTCCAATAAAAAAAATTCCTTTTAATAATGAAAATTGAAGATAAACCATATTTAAAACATTTCACAACCATTAAAATATTTTTAATTCCCTAGGGAATTTGGTTTTAAAATCAAATCAACTATTAAAATCTATTTTTCCATTTAAATATTTCTTTTCTATGCACAAAACAAGATTTTAAGTACTAAAATATGATATTATAGAAAACCATACATGAATTGGTATATAATTCACTATTAAATTTTAAATTATTTGGGAAAACAATATAAATGTGAAATATAATGTCATCCCAAAGATATGAAATAAATGGAATTATTTATATGATGAAACTGAATGTATAAGAGGGATATCTAAATGTGGATGTTATATGAATATTCAAGTAATTAATTTCTCTATTGAATTAGGTTCCTTGATAATATAAATAGAAGATTGAGGTTGCTTGGATGATGAAGGATTCACTTAAGGAAATGAAAACCATTATTTCTATAATAAGGTATGTGATGAATCAAGTTACATAATGATTATTTTATATATCGACAACCTATTTGTTACCAGATTTGGGTTTATAAATATTATCATTTAAAAAGAATGATTTTTCTAAAAGTTTAAAGATTATTGATTTGGGAATTCCCATTAATATTTTTGGAATGTAAATTAGGATTTATTGGAAGGCTAAAAGATTTGAAATATCATCAATGGAATATATAAAAAAGATAATCAATAGATATTGCATGACCAGATGTAATACTAGCTCAAATCCATTTTCTAGAATGGGTTTATTATATGAATTTTAGGTATTGAAAATGAAATATGAGATTCATTACAAGTAAAATATTATATTATCAATCAGCAGTAAGAATTTTGATGTATGTGAGGCTTTTAGAAAAGTCAGATAATACATATTTTGTGTGTTATTTTTGTGACATTCATGTCAAATCTAGGAAGGGAACCTACATAGGCTTAAAAAACATCCAATACTTAATGGAATTGAATGATTCATTAGTGTTCCTTATAGAAGATGATCTTTTATATGGTTCCCGAGACACAAGCATTATTAGATATTAATATTCCTAAAAGAGATCAATTGTATTAGTGTTATACTATAGAGATAAAATGGTTAGTTGTATGTATTAGATATAACTGGTAGTTATGTTTTTTAATATGTAAACTAAATTTTTGGAAGAGATTAATGTATGGAAGGTGTTAATTTTTTAAGGTGATTAATTAATGGGATTAACATATTATAGGTGGAGGGGATACTTTATTATGATATTAAAAGTGTGATTCACCAAAAAAAATCTGGTGTTTCATTCATGGATGAAAAACAATGGCCTCATATTGAATTTCATCTCATATGTATAAGAAATAAATTGTTAGAGTAGTGAAAAAAACTGATAAAGAAAACATAGCTGATACATTCATATTGTTTCATATTGAAGAAAAAATAAGGAAATATTGTGGGTCGGTGGGACTTGTCTGAAGAAATTGGATAGAAAACATCACATAGTATGTAATGGAAGACCGTTGTATAAAATTAACAATTTAAAAGAGGTCTCCAACAATTTCTTTCAACTTGTCACAAAATGACATATTATTAGGAAATTATGCTTGTTTAAATTTTTTCAGTTAATCTAATAGTATATGTCACTAGACGTATGGGAAATGTTGATGGAATGGTTAGAAATTAATATAATAATGCACCAATGGATTTTATTTTATACAAAAAAATATATAAATTAAAAAACAAAAACAACTTCTAACTAGTAGCTCCAAACATCGACTCCAACTCTAAACTAGCCCTGTCCATCATAATCACTACAAGCCTTCTATTCACCTATAATATATATAGGGGGGATCATAAAATGTATACTTAGTATGACCATACTTCAGTTGCATCATGTAAATGTGATAAAATCATACTAATTATTCAGTGAATAAAAATTTGAAAAAAATATACACCTATTAGGTTAAATACTCATCCAAACCCTCACTATTTATTTCATCCATGAATTGTAAAAATAATATCAGAATAAAAATAATCATAGGCTCCCACCACAACCACTTCCCCCACGATTTTCAACTCCTAAAACCAATTGAAAAACGTCCTATGATCCCTTGTCTTTCATACTAATGTTTTTTGTGTTAGAACCCCAAATAACCAAATTCTCCCAATGTCTAAATCTCATGTTGGAATTAGGTAAAACCACATATCTCATCATCATATTATAAACAGAGTACAACATGGAAGAAAAAAACTCATCCATGAGAAATACAATGTCAATAAAAGAAATGATAAAACCAAAATAATTTAAATCTATATGCACACATAACATTTCAACGGACAAATAATTTAGCCCATTTGAAACTTATGGGCTGGTGGGAGGGATGGAGGGGAAGTAGAGGAAGAGACTGGGGAAGCGACGACGGTTTCAGGGGCATCGATAGAGACAACAATGGGGATGGGGGAAAGGGGATGGTTGAGGTGGATGCAGGGGGAAGCAGAGGAAGGGGTATTGAAGTATGGGGTAGTGGAGGTGGATACAGAAGAGGATTAGGAGTTGAAGAAAGAGACAGAGGTTTAGGTGGAGGATGTGGAGGCAGAGGTGGTGGTAGGGATATTAGATGCAAATGAAGTTGAGGTGTGGGAAACATAGAAAGGAGTAGTGGAGGTGAAGGCTGGGGAAATATTGATGGAGGCGGGGGTAGAGGCCAGGTTGAGGAGGCAGAGGCAGAGGTAGCAGAGATGGAGTTGGAGGAAGAGACAGTAGTAGATGTGAAGCTTGACTTCCGTGAAAGCTTGAGGGTAGAATAATAAGTGGATCTATTAGGGTTCTTTTTAAAAAATCATGAAAGGATTTTATCTGTGATTTTTTAGCACTAATAAAGACCTAATATTTATAAATTATTTTTAATCATAAAATTTTAATAAATATATTTATTATTTTTATAATTATAATTATCAATAAATAAAAATGTATAATTGTAATTAAAAAATAATAATTAATTATCATGAATATAAATATAAATATATTTATGTATATTTAAATACTTATGAAATAAAAATGAATATATTAATTATATAGTTGTTTTATAATTTCATACATATTTAAATATATATATGAATTTATATTTATGACTGAATATGTAAATATTTATTTATAATAATAATTAAAAATAAAATAAATATAATTATTATAATCTTATAATTATTTACTTATATATATATATAATTTTGATTATAATTATAAAAAATATTTATTGTATTTTTTTTATTTATTTAAATATACTGAAAAGGTTCGGCTAGAAGCAGAAGCCTCTAACTGTCTATTTAAATAAAATAAAAAAGTTACAAGGAGAAAGACTGATTAAAAAAATATCTATAAGAAATTTTTTAGGACCGATAAAATATAGTGATGAATTAGTGCAATTTTTTAGTAGTGTAAATTGATATAGATCAATACCTTATGTATTCCAACCAAAAATTCCAATTGATGGAACCAAAATTTTGGCCATTATGAAGGGTTTGGAAAATGAATCTCTTTCATAAATATAGAATTAGGACATCTTCTCATAATAAATGAAAATTTATAACAAAAACCAATACAAATTAAAGAAGAACCATCTGCATAAGAATGACATCGAATATGTGGAAGAGTATAATAAGGAGAACTGATTATTAGCCAATGCCCTTTAGAGTTTCCCAATAGCTGTGAATGTAGGTAGCATGCCACCTTAACCAACTTTTACTATAGTATTTTTTATTGTCTTGGAACAAACAAATGTAAGGGAAATCCCACAAGATCAATTATTGTTTGGCATTTTGGAAGTGGAGAACAATGAATTTTGGACCCCCAAACGGGTTGATAATGAGGCCCTCCTCACACTGTAGCTGGGAATCCTTGTAAAAACCCAGTTCTTATTCTTGAGGTAAGGGTTTCTTCTTTTCCTTTTTCTTTAAGTGTTTTTGAGAAAATAAGGAAAGTGGGGGAAAAGTACCAAATTTTGTGGGTACACGCTGTATACTTTTCCACATGCCGTGTGGGATGAGTACAAAGGGCGTGTGGCCCTTTCGGCGATGAAAGGCGTAAAAACCAACTACACTCCAGGTATTGGGTATTTACATGCCATATAGTCAGTCATAAGGTGAATAGTAAGGCGGTGGAAGTAGCTGCGAGCTGAGCGACAGTACATGCTGTGTATTCGGGAATACATGTCGTGTACACATGTCGATGGATGAACAGTGGGACAGTGGGAAAAGTAGCTTCCAGAGGAACCATTAAATGAGAAAATTACACACTATGTAGTCAATAGTACACGCCATGTAGTTTGTTTTTTTTTGCATAAAATGGGAAGTAGCTTCCCCTGTTCATAGGGAAGGCTTAGAACCAGAGGAGGTCTTTGGAGAGACGACCAGACATTTGGAGATCACCTGAGTGAGCACCGAGAATCTGATTCTGCCTCCGTCGATCTCGCTGGAACCGTACGGGTAAGACCTTCCCTCTCCATAAGCCGTTATTACTAATTCTTTCCCGAGGGTATGTTTTTTACGATTGAATTAGATTTCTTTTACCTCAGATCTACGTCGTTCTTGGATGATCTGAGGAGTGTTGTTCAGGAATATCGATCAGGGGCGATCGAGGTCGGTGGCTTGGTGTTTAAATTCCATGTGTTGTGCATTTGTGTGTACAATTGTACTACGAACCCATGTTGGGGTGTCGTATGGCTGAGGCCTTAGCTGTTTTGAATTCTTAGAGCTGTATAGGTAATTAAATGTGATAATAAACTATTGTTTGGGATCACTGCTTGGATCCAGGACCACCACAAGGGTGCGTTCCTCTTTTTGGCCATTTGGCCAGGATACCTAAGGGTATGTCAGGTTTATATTGTGCATTACATGACTTGAAAGGAAATGTATATAATTTCATGTTTATGTTTTGGGCTCGACCCGGTTACTAGAGCCTGAGGGAAGTGTTCTTTTTAGCCTGAGGGCATTGTTTGTTTATCCTGAGGGTAAGGTACAGCTTAGCCTGAGGGAAATGTTTTATTCTGCCTAAGAGAAATGCTTCTTATGCATAAGGGCAGTGACTTCTGTGCCTGATGGAGACACTTCGTACGCCTGAGGGAAATATCTGTTGTGTCTGAGGACAGTTACCTGAGGGTTTTGTTTCTTTTTAGCTGAGGGTAAGAGTTGACATGTGTGAGGACAATGACTATCTACTTAGAACATTCACCGAGGTGATGTCTTTTATTAAATGAATTAAATGAATTTTAAAATATAAATATAATTGGTAATGTTACTTACTTTTGAGTACTGATTAGTTTATTGCATTTAATATTGCACACTGTTGTTGCATATTTTCACACAGTTGGGCACGGGCATTTTGTGGGTGCCTACTGGGATTTATTTCTCACACCCTATTTGGGTCATGCCTTCAGCCCAAATAGATTATGTTGTTGTAGTTATGGATAAGGTCAAGGGTCTCTATACAGGTACTTGATTATTGCTGAGGGGTAGGGGAGCATGGGACCGAGCTCAGGCTCGCGATGCTGCCGACTGTTTTGTTTTGCTTTGTTGTACTCTGTACAATGTATTGTATTGTATCGTACTGTTGTGTAACATGATCTGGATATTTTCTTAGAAGTTGAGACTTTTTGCATCATTATCTATATGACTATTGGTTATCTTTACTGTAGTTGTGAATTTTTAATGTGTATGGTTTACTGTTTTCCACTGTTATTGAATGTTATTTATCTTTTCCGTTGCACTACACTTTGAAAAATGAGGGCATATTTTCCCCACTATCAGACCTGGGCCCTCACTGCTAATCGGCAGCCTCTGGTGTGTGGGGAAATGCACTTGATGTCATGTGACCAACCGAGTTCAGGGCACCCGTTGAGTGGCAACCGAATCCGGGATGTTACAAAGTGGTATCAAAGGAGGGTTCTTTTCTTTGACTTACTATTTTGAGACTTAGTTAGGGATTAAACGAAACAGAAGTTGGTAATAAGCAGTGACCGAGGGTAGCTAACCCGTGTATAGGGAAAATCTAGTCAACCTCGGTTATTTCATTTCTTTTGATTTAGAAAATTTTACAATTGATTGATTTTCACCATTGGGTGATGCACTTGTGATTGTACCATTTATATTTTATCCAGGGGTTCTATTTTAGTTGCAACCCAATGAAATGAGGGTATACCCTCTCATGCATCATTTAGGAACTTGATAGAAATCACATGTCATTCATAGTTCCATGTCATGTAGGTGCATTAGAACCTGTATGTTGTTGTGATAATTGTTTTTCTAGAAAATAATGCAATTGTGATAGCTGCTTTGATAAATACCGGCTATGTGATGGGGTATTTTTGTATGGATCCTTTGCTAGAATGAATGCCAATGTTTGGTTTTTGGGGAGTATTGTCCCTCATTGACTGGAATTTGTTGGATCATTGACTGTTTATATTGTTATAACATATATAAGATGCCGAACTTTTATTCATGTGGAGTATGGACCCCCATGGATCGAAATTTGGCACTTAGGTGTTTTTTTCATTATTTTCTTGGTTCTAAAGTAGTTTCAGAGGCATAGTGTCCAGAAAACCCAGGATACACGCCATGTGTTCCTCTGTTCGGGAAGAAAAGAAAATTTTTTGAGTATACGCCGTGTACCCTCAGTACACGTCGTGTAGTCTCTTCCCGTGTCATGGACCGTGTGGGTGGGGACATGGGTAAGGAAAATTCATGGGGAAAACATGCAGTATACTGGATGTACAGGCTATGTAGTGTTGACCTGGAGTCTTCCCGTGTAACTAAAAACACGGACGGAGGATACCTTAAGACATACATGTCGTTTCCACTTTGGTACATGCCGTGTAGTCTGACATGGGGATCCTGGCCGTGTAACTAACAAAAACGGGTTGGTGTTACCTCCTCTAGTACACGCCGTGTACCTGAGGGACATGCCGTGTAGTCTTTACCGGTGGGAGACCGTGTGGACTTAGCTGTGTGGCTGGGAAACGGGGTGGAGTACACACCATGTGTGGGTGTAACACGCCGTGTAGTGCCATCCAAGTAGTTGGCTGTGTCACGAATGACACGAGCAGTTGGAAATTAAACCATGCATGACATGTAGAATAAATACACACCGTGTAGTCTTGTTCCGAAGATAGCCGTGTGGCTTGGCCATGTAGAAGGACCCGGGCAGGGGAAGAGAAGTCAGGTACACGCCATGTAGTCTGTATACACGGCGTGTAGTCTTATTTTGAAAATCTTGAAATGCATTCTTCCTCCTGTTCCATTTTTGGTACCCTCATTTTTCAGTCATTGAAAATATTGATTTAAGGTGTGCGTTTGACCTTGTAGAGTCATGACGCCGAGACGACCACACGTTGTTCGCCAAGAGAGTGGCAATGATTATGCTCCAGAGATGATAGGCCGTGGGCTACTAGTGGATCCTCCAGCAGAGCCAGATTCGGTGCTAGCCATTATACCGAGCACAGGCGCGGATGTGCAGTTCCATGAAGGCTTCATGTAGATCATGAAGACCTTTCTAGGAGCACTGCCTGCTACCACATCTATGGATGAGCTGACTTATATATTCTAGCAGCAGCATCCGCCTACATTTTTAGGGGATGGAGGACAACATGCTGCGGAGTCTTGGCTGAGGTCTAAGAAGACTATCTTTGAGCATCTTGATATGCCTCCAGGGTGGAGGGTCAAGCTGGCGACTTATATTCTGGGTGATTTTTCCAAAAGGTGGTGGGATGTTTCCACTCAGATAGAGCATCACAGAGACATGGTGTGTGAAGTTTTTTAGATAGCTTTATGTGATTTATTCTTCATAGAGACACTAAGGGAAGATAGAGCTCATTATTTTATGAATCTGCTGCAGGACACTATGTCGGTGATGGATTATTCTGCCCATTTCACCGAGCTTTAGCGTTTTGCACCCGTTTTGGTGGGTGATGAGACGTTGAGGGACAGGCGCTTTGGGGATGGTCTTCGATATGATATCCGAGCACTGGTGAATGTTTTTACGTTGCCTTTAGTACATGCTATTGTTAATAAGTCATTGATTGTAGAGCGGAACCTTCGAGAAGCTATTGGTGCAGGACAGGGCGGTTCGACACTAGTTTATAGTACCATTTCTACCGGTAAGAGGAAACAACAGATGAGTTTCTCTCACAGTGACAGTACTAGCTAGGCGATTACTTCTAGTGGCCCGATCAGGTGCTACCAGTGTGGAAGAGAGGGGCACACGAGACATCAGTGTCCACGAGACCCAGTGGAGTGGTGAGCTTGCAGCAAGATGGGTTATCTATAGCGCTTTTGTGGGGTGTTTCCATCAGTGGCTAGTGAGAGGGGTTATATACAGACTCCATGTGCTGGAGCAGGACCAGCAACTTCTTAACAGTCAGGAAACTGGAATACGTTAGGGCATACAGGCATAGATGGTGGTCTTGGTCGTGGTAGCCAGACACCAGGTTCTCAGAGGCAGCTGGGCAGGAGAGCTTAGGGTATCCAGACTGTGTAACAGGGCCACGACACTGGGCAGGAATATACTGTGCAATAGACCCAATAAGAGAAGGATCTCAGACCATCTACTGTCAGAGGTACTATTCTAGTATCTTCTGTCTTATCTTCAGTACTTTTCGATACGGGTGCTACACAAAGCTTTATATCTGTGCCCATTGTGGAGAGCCTTGGGCTATGTGTTTCTTCTTCTTCTTCTTCTGTTATGACACTAGACACTCCGTTAGGAACTAGAATGGCTAGTGTGCATCAGTGCAAGGAGTACCGCCTAGAGGTTGGTGGGTGTCACTTTCTGTGGGACCTCTATGTCTTATAGATGACGACTTATGATGTCATTCTCAAGATGGAATGGTTGGTTCCCTATCGAGCCTTTGTAGACTTCTATTGTCACAAGGTGAGTTTCACATCACTAGAGGGTGGAGAGTTTCTATACAAAGGTGAATGGAATGTTCATGCTAGTCGAGCTAGACCAGAGCATCGCGGGAGAGGTGGTGTGACCACCCAGATTGCGAGTTTATTTTTGGATGATCAGGGGAATTGTAAGAAGGATTTCCCCCTATTGGTTGATCATTTTAGGGTTGTCTTCCCAGATGAATTTTTGGGTCTACCTCCAGAGCATGAGGTGAATTTCGCTATTGATCTTGTGCCAAGATTAGCACCGACGTCCATTCCTCTTTATAGGATGACCACGCCTAAGTCACGGGATCTCAAGAAGCAGTTAGAGGAGTTACAAGAATTGGGTTTCATCCGACCCATTACTTCTCCTTGGGGTTCGCCTATCCTATTTTCTAAGAAGGCAGAGGGTACACTCAGTCTATGTGTGGATTATCATAAGATGACCCGACTGATGGTTAAGAATCTATATCCCTTGCCGAGGATTATTGTTCTTTTTGATCAAATTCGGGGAGAACGAGTGTACTCGATGATTGAATTGAGATCATGATATCATCAGCTTCACGTGAGACCATCAGAGATACCACTTACAGTATTTCAGAGCAGATATGGTCTATACGAGTACTTGGTTATGCTTTTTGGACTCAGGAATGTGCTCGAAATTTTCATGGCTTCGATGAATCGTGTGTTCCATCCTTATCTGGATTCTTTTGTGATAGTATTCATGGATGAAATCTTGGTGTTATCTCACTCTAGAAATGACTATGAAACCCATCTTGAGATCACACTGATTACACTGAGAGAGCACTAGCTATATGCTAAGCTCTGAAAGTGCCACTTTCGGATGGACCAGATTAACTTCTTGGGTCATATCATCTCAGAGGCAGGAGTTGCCGTAGACCTAAATAAAGTGAGAGCAGTAGTTTCCTGGGAGTAGCCTAGGAATGTGTTTGTGATACAGAGTTTCTTAGGGCTGTCTGGTTACTACATATGCTTCATCCAGGACTTCTCCCACTTAGCAGTTCCATTGATGGATTTGACTAAGAAGGGTGTGAAATTCGTTTGGACAAAAGCTTGCGAGGCAGCCTTTCAGGACCTGAAAGGATGGTTGATGTCAGCACTAATCATACTACTCCTAGAATAGGGAAAGAGATATATAGTGTACTATGATGTATCGAGTATTGAGCTGGGAGCTTTGTTGATGGAGGGTGATCCAGTAGTTGTGTATGAGTCTCGGTATTTGAGGGCACCTGAGAGGAATTACCCGACGCATGACCTCGAGTTGGATGCAGCTGTTCTTGCATTAACCTATTGGAGACATTATCTATTGGGAGAGTATTTTGTGATTTTCACTGACCACAAAAGTCTCAAGTACATCTTTACACAATGTGAATTGAACCTGAGACAGAGAAGGTGGGTCGAATACCTTAAGTCCTTTGACATTGAGCTTGCCTATACACCTGGTAACGGTAAGCAGTAGCTGATGCACTGAGTAGGAGGACTTAGACATAGGTGGTTCAAGAGGCAAGTGGTGAGTGATACCTTATGGATTTGTTCTCTGAGATGCATTTGGAGGTTCACGACAGTCAGGGGTAGATCTATCTTTCTTCCTTAGCTGTGACTTCTACCCTCCTGGATAGAGTCAGAATGAGACATCTATCTGATTCAGAAGGCCTAGTTCTACAGGATTCGGTGGCAAGTGATGACCCTTATCCTGGTTGGATGATAGGTTATGATGAGGTACTATATTTCCATGGACGAGTATGGGTTCAAGGGGATATACGTGAGGAGTTGATGTAAGAGTTTCTTGCATCATCTTGGGCAGTTCACCCCGGAGTTTCCAGGATGTATAGTGACTTGAGACGTTAGTATTGGTGGCCATGTATGAAGAGGGAGATAGCTGGTTTTGTTACGAGATGTTCCACCTATCAGTAGGTGAAGGCAGAGCATAAGAGTCCAGCTGGACTGTTACAGTAGTTACCCATTCCAGAGTGGAAATTGGATGATGTCACGATGGACTTCATGATAGGGTTTCCGAGGTCACCTTGAGGTAATGATGTTGTGTGGGTTGTTGTGGAAAGAATCATGAAGGTAGCTCAATTTTTTTCTAATCAAGGAGACCTTCAGTGTTGACGAGATCATGAAGTTGTATATCTGAGAGGTCATACGTCTTCAAGGGTTCCCTCATTCTATCATTTCAGATATGGAAACCCGTTTTATGTCATGTTTCTGGAAGAGTTTTCAGAGGGAACTGGGGAAACAGGTGCTTCTGAGCATAGTTTACCACCCTCAGATCAATGGAGAGTCAAAGCATACGATATCGGTGCTTGAGGACATGTTGTGTGCATGCATCCTAGACTTTGGGGGATATTGGGAGAAAAACATACCCCTGGTCGAGTTTGCCTATAATAACAGTTTTCTTGAAACTATTGAGATGACACCTTATGAGACTTTATATGGTAGGACTTGAAGATCACCTTTGTTCTAGATGGAGGTAGGTGAGGTAGCTCTACTGGGACCACGTCCCATGTAGGAGAATTCTGAGCAGGTCCATTTAATTCAAAAGTGGATGGCTACCGCACAATCTCATCAGAATTCTTATACTGATCGCCATAGACAACGCTTGGAGTTCGTGGTTGGGGATCAGGTTTTCTTACGTGTTTCACCGAGGATTGGAAACATGCGGATCAGGAGATAGTATAAACTTTCACCGATGTATGTGGGGACCTTTGAGATTCTAGAGAGAGTCTGGCCGGTTGCCTATCAATTGTAGTTACCACAGAGGTACTGGGCCAAGCACGACGTCTTCCATGTATCTCAGTTGCACCGTTATCATTCAGACATGTCTCAAGTCTTTCATCTCGAGGAGGTTGAGCTTTAGGTATATGCGTCCTCTGAGGAGAATCTAATTCGTATCATTGATAGAATAATGAAGGTTCTTCGAGGACCTTCAGTTCCTCT
Source organism: Viscum album (assembly GCA_963277665.1). Taxonomy (NCBI): domain Eukaryota; kingdom Viridiplantae; phylum Streptophyta; class Magnoliopsida; order Santalales; family Viscaceae; genus Viscum; species Viscum album. The sequence continues at coordinate 423,897,048 of OY728161.1, read as the reverse complement.
TGTACTTTTGCTATGGTAGCATGGCCGAGTGCAGGACAAAACCTGAGAGTGGGAGACTGATGTACGTACTCAGTGGAAATATTTGTTCTCATCTTTATCTTCCCCACCCTTGGAAGGGAAATTCGAGGATGAATTTCTTTAAGGGGGGGGGAGTTTGTAAGAACCCGGTTCTTATTCATGAGGTACAGGTTTCTTCTTTTCCTTTTTCCTTATGTGTTTTTGAAAAAATAAATAAAATTGGGGAAAAATCGAAAGTTTTGTGGGTACACACCATGCACTTTTCTACACGCCGTATACTTTGGCCGTGTAGGATAAGTACACAGGGTGTGTAGCCTGGTCGGTGATGAAAGGTGTAAAAACCAACTACATGACGTGTAGTGGGTATTTACACGCCATGAAATCAGTCAGTAGGTGAATAGTAAGGTAGTGGAAGAAGCCACCAGCTATGCTACAGTACACGCCGTGTATTTGAGAATACATGCTGTGTACACATGTCGATAGATGAACAATGCGACGGTGGGAAAAGCAGCCGCCAGAGGAATAGTTAAATGAGAAAAGTATACGCTGTGTAGTCAATAGTACACATTGTGTAGTTTGTTTTTTTCACTTAAAATGGGCAGTATCCTCCCCTGTTCACAAGGAAGTCTTAGAACCAGGGGAGGGTTTGGGAGAGACGGCCAAACCATTGGAGATCACCTGAGAGAGCACTAGGAATCCGGTTATGCCTCCATTGATCTCGTTGCAACTGTATGGGTAATCCCTTCCCTCTCCATAAGCCATTCTTACCAATTCTTTCCCGAGGGGATTTTATTTATGATTGAATGTGATTTCTTTTACCTCATATCTAAGTCGTTCTTGGACGATTCGCAGAGTGACTCTCACGTATACCAATCAGGGGCGATCAAGGTTGGTGGTTTGGTGTTTAAATTCCAACTGATGTGCATTTGTGTGTACCATTGTGCTAGGAACCCATGTTGGGGTGTCGTATGGCTGAGGCCTTGGCTGTTTTGAATACTTAGAGATATATAGGTAATTAAATGTGATAATAAAATGTTTTTTTGGGATCACTGCTTGGATCCAGGACCACCCCAGGGGTGCGTTCCTCTATTTACCAGTTTGCCCCGGATACCCGAGGGTATGCCGGGTTTATATTGTGTATTACATTCATTGAGAAGAATTGTTTATAATTGCATGTTTATGTTTTGGTCTCGGCCCGGTTACCCACGCCTGAGGGCAATGTGCTTTTTAGCATGAGGGAATTTTTTGTTTATCCTGAGGACAAGGTACTGTTTAGCCTTAGGGAAACATCCTATTCTTCCTGAGGGCAATGATTCTTATTCCTGAGGGCAGTGACTTCTGTCCTGAGGGTAACACTTCATATACCTGAGGGATATATCTGTTATGTCTGAGGACAGTTACCTGAGGGTTTTGTTTCTGTTTAACTGAGGGTAAGGGTTGACATGTTTGAGGACACTGACTATCTACTTAGAACATTTTCCGAGGTGATGTCTTATATTAAATGGATTAAATGAATATTAAAATGGAAGTATAACTGGTAAAGTTAGTTACTTTTGTGTACTGCTTAGTTTATTGAATTTACTGTTGCACACTGTTGTTGCATATTTTCACACAGTTGGGAATGGGCCTTTGGTGGGTGCCTCCTGGGATTTATTTCTCACACCCTATTTGGGTCATGTGTTCGACCCAAACAGATTACGTTGTTGCAGGTGTGGATAAGGGCAAGGGTACTATATAGGTACTTGATTATTGCTAATGAGTAGGGGAGCATGGGACTGAGCTCAGGCTCATGATGATGTCGGCTATTTTTTTTGCTTTGATGTACTCTGTACTCTGTATTGTATTGTACCGTACTGTTGGGTAACATGTTCTGGCTGTTTTCTTAGAACCTGAGACATGTTGCATCATTATCTATATGACTGTTGGTTATATTTACTATAGTTGTTCATTTTAAATGTTTATGGTTTAATTTTTCCGCTGTTTTTGTATATTATTTATCCTTTCCACTGCGCTACACTTAGAAAAATGAGGACATAGTTTCCCCACTATTAGACCTGGGCCCTCGCTTCTAGATGGCAGCCTCTGGCGTTTGGATAAATGCGCTTGAGGTCATGTGACCAACCGGGTTTGGGGCACCCGTTGAGTGGAACCAGGATCCGAGACGTCATATCCATGACGTTATAGTCCTTAACATAGTTGATGAGCATGCCCCTGATGGATGAATAAGATGGGAAATTAGTGTTGCAGTATCTCTATTAACACTGCTCCAAGCCAATGAAGTTCAATACCAAAGAGTTTATCCACTCATTCACTGGGAGGGATAGTATAGTGAGGGTTCCCTTTGATGAGTTTAATTTATATTCAATCATTTAGTTAAATATCACACCCATTAGAAAAATGACACCAAAATCAGTAGGTTCTATAGAAGATTGAATGTTTAGAAGGGTTATTGGTATATCATTAGATATATGGGAAACCCGGTTAGTTTCACCCATGACTACAAGGCACCTCCTCCACAATTCCAGCAAAATGCATGATTTTTTGGTTTACATTAAGTGGACCTATTAGGACAATGGACACCACACTGTGTAGGTAATCCATGGAAAGTTGATGCAGTGATGTTATGAAGAGATATTTCTGAGTGAGTATAAATATTGCTACATGAACCATGGAATTTGGTACTCCATCTACATCAGGTCTCTGTTGAGCTGGTCCACATGGCCAGAGATGAGTAATATGTAATCTATCCCTTCATTCCTTTTCTAAAAAACTATAATCATTAACTGGATGATGAAGCATCTATCGTCCATGAAAAACATTCACAACTCCTCCCCATGATGGAGCTAGATACCATAGCACCTGCACGCATAGGCTTCTCTTTCTGCAGAAACACAGTTCAAGTCATCTTGAGTGAGTGATGGGTTCCGGTCCAAGAATTTATTTTCATAATGGATCTTTATGTTTGTAGTGTGGATGATATGTAGAAGGTCATTGTGGATGGGGCCAACGGAGAAGGCGGCTGGGTGGAAATCTATCAGGTTATCATACAACATGATGAGAGGGACCCCGAAGATGGAGTGGGGCATCATAAAACCCATTACCTCACCCCATCTGGACTTCCAAATGAATAGTCTCTGATTTCAAGTCCCAGATTTCATCATCTCTATTTTCACACATAAACTATTTTGGAGGGTTCATATTCAATGTGAAGATCTTCTTATGTCGACCGATGATATCGAGGATGAGTGAATCCATTGTATTTAAACATGGATTCTCAACTATGATGATGCTCCCATCAAATATCATTTGTGATGATACATTTATAATTATTATTTTATCAGCACTTTTTTTAGCACTAATAATGATTGGCCTTTATTAGTGCTAAAAAAGAACTAATAAAGGAATGTTTTATCAGAACATTTCTATTTTTTCACTGAAAAAAAATATTTTGTTAAGCACTTTTTAGCTAGTGATGATAAAAGGATTATCCAGTTGTTAAATAAATACTGAAAATCTTTTCCTCTTGTTACACGAATCAAGATCTCATAGAATACAAATCCAATCACCTCCTCTACCTCCACCACATCCTATTCCACAAACTTCTCCTCATTGGCCACTGAATCGTCCTCCTCCAACTCCTTATCCACGAACCCCTCATCTGCTGATGTGAAGCCCTTCTCCTCCTCCTTCTCTTCTGCAAATCCCTATACCGCTACCGTGCGAAAATCCCTCTTCGTCATCCTCATCTATCATCGAATCCTACCACATTAAATATCTCCCCCACATACTCCGCCTCTTCCACTGAATCCTATCTCTATTTCAATTACCTCCTCCTTTTCGAACCCACCTCTTCCGAAAACCTAGCTCCTCAGGTGATACTACTGTGAGTATTCTTGTAATGTGCTATGTACATTTTTGGTTCAATATGTATATGGTTAGCTATTGGATTCTTGTATACTAATTTATTTTTAGTGGCATAGGAATTGGTTTGTTCGATAGGTGATTTTGAGAATGGAGTTCACGTTTTGTTGGAGATCATGTCATAGAATATAAACCATCCTTTTTTAGATAGGGGTTTTCAGTGTAGTTTCACATGTTATTCATAGTCTTTTTATATATGGATATGGTTAATTGTTCGTAATTAATTTCATATAGTGATGTTGGAGTTTCTTTTATATTCGTATTTAATTATATAGGAATGTATTATTGATTTTAATTGACATTTTACAGAATATGAATGTTTCATGTAAGTTATTAGGATTTTTTTATTATAAATCATCAATTTACTTAGAGGAGGAAAATTGTGCCCCACATATTAAACCAATACACCAGGTGATAGGCACTAGCCCCAGTGAATAGATGTATACTCATTGGGTTGTAGTGAAATAATTCACCTCTTTTTAGATTAGTGAATTATACCTTCACCCACATCCTATCATATTATCACACATAATCATCAGCTTTTATGACTATGTTGGAGGAGTAGATTATAATTATCTATATACCCATGGATAATAAACAAGATTATTTATCAGCTAAAGAATTACCCCAATTAGTAATATACTCTCATCCACTATTCCACTAAACACAACCCAAGAAAAAGATTCTCTATAAGATTTAGAGTAGTAGAATAATGAAAAATTAGACACTGTATAAATATGAAAATGGCGGTATATAGAGAAAAAGACTAATGAATAAGTAGAGGAATGGATATAGGAATAAAATAGGGGGAATTAATTATGTTATGATGAAACTATTCTAGGAGGCTCATCCTGACCACTTCATTCACCATGTGGAACATGTTCGTGTACATGATCTACTTACTAATTAGGTATTGAGATGAATTTCCTTTTGTGTACAATGTAATTCAATGATAACTAGAGTAATTAATATAACTAAAGTACCCTGATATCCTGTCAAAATAAGTATTTTTTTGTTGAACCATTAAGGGGAAACCCTAGTCTTTTCTGGAAACACCTCTAGGGATTGGATCCCAACTCCAAGCCTTATCGAATAATTGGTCAACAATTTCATTTTAGTATAGAGTAATAACTATGGGCACTGATATTTGGAATATTTATTCCTTACTTTTGGTTTATAAGGTCATAATTGAATCTATGAAAATAAATATGGTGGAAATCCTAGATGAACAATCCCAAAAAAAATATATTTAGTTAGGCTATTTCACGGCGTTGATTAATCAAGCTCACCAAATGATTCCCTAGTTATGGTGTTGATATCGACACATCACCCAATAACCCAAATCCATACATTGGAAGCCTATATGATAAAAGGTAGTATTGGAGACCCACCATAATGATAATTGAGATTAGTAAATGACTCATTCAGACATTATGGAATTTTATGGGAATTTCCATTTATTACTAATGGGTTGACCAGGATTCTTAATGATTGGAAGTGTTAAGAATGCCTTAACAATGAATGTTAAAATGTTCATTTTCTTTGATTTTCATGAGATATCCTTATAAGATCATATTGGTAGATAGATGAAAAAAAATTAACCATAAATTAGCTAGGTAATGTGTATCTTCTATATTGTGATGTATCAGGAGTCCGAATTTGAATAGTTCCAGTCTATGATGGTCATGTGGTTGCTTATTAGTCTAGACACTTAAGGACACATAAGTGACAATTCCTAAATCCTTTACTAGATTTTGAAATAGTGGAGTTTTACTTGACGTATTTTTGGTATTATCTTTATGGTGATATATTTTTGAAATATAGGAAAAAGTGATTGAAATATTATTAATCAAATAGAGAAATGAAACATTGATTGCGGAGAAGGTTTGTGTACCAATAGTACATAAATTTTGACATAATTTATAACCTCAAGAAGGAGCCCATTTTTTCTAATGTACTATATTGGAAGGATCAATATTAGGAAGTACATGATTCAAGAGTCAAGTGGAAAATGGATTCCCAATTTGAGGAGATTTGACTTTATTTTCAAAAGTATCATGGTCATGTTAAAATTATGTCTTTATCTTTCACTTATTCACTACTCAGTAGTATTATTATAGTAATATATATGAGTCATACAATTTATTTATGAGAGACATTATAAACCTTTTATTGTATTATATTATATCAAATTCTGTATTATTTTTATTCATGTATCCTTTATAAAGTGCCACTCTTGGGATTTATTTCTATGAAAACGCCTATGTGGATCATTTAAAATAATACAATTGTTTTGAAATGTTTCTTAAAAAATTATATATTTTCTACATACCAATATTTTTTTAAATAGAGTTAATATTATTTAAACACTTGGAATGGAATTTCAATTTTTATTTTATAAATTGTTTTCAAAGGGATTTGGTGTTAGCATATATGGGGATGAGTCCTAGTCAATGAAATTAATTAATAAATATCATTAAAATGTTGTTTTCCCCTTATTTGAAAGGCCCATTTTATTTATTTATTTATTTAAATATTAATATCACTGAATCAAATATTATGGATATGAAAAAAGAATTGATGGATGCCAATCATTTGAAAAAAGAGTATGAATATGTAGTAAAATTGTTCATCATGTTTGAAAAAGTTCATGCATATGACCCTTATCAAATCTTTCTTTGTGTTTACAATATTGTTATTCAAAATATTTTAGTCCAGATGAGTTGGAAGACCACTTGATCTATCATTTAATAGATCGATGTTATAAAATTGATAATAAACATGGGGAAATAGAAAATGTAGCTTATGGATAAGATATACTATGTCTTATGGATCATATGATATGATTACAAGTGTGAATAGTGAAGAATGCCATATTTAGGATGTTATTATAGATGTGAATGATGATTAACATAGATCGAGGAAGTGAAATGGATAGTTGACGATGAACTTTGAGATTGAAAAATATTGTTTGAGCAGTTAAAGAGTTGTGCAATGATATTATTGTATGATGGATGCACTAAATATTCAACACTCCCAACCATACTAATGCTCAGTAATTTAATTTAAGTCAATAGATGGGGTGATTTCACTTCTATGGAATTACATGCTCTCTTGAATGATATGATCTTAGAAGATAATGAGGTCCTGAGCTGAACAAACAATGCCAAAAGAATTCTATGATCAATGGGTATGACATCCAAAAAATACACGCATACCTGAATGATTATATACTATTTCTCAATGAACAAAAATAAAATAGAGAATTCCAAAAGTGTGGTTCTTCTCCAAACAATAAATATTAATATGGTCTTATGTATTTTTTATGGTGATTTCCAATCATTACAAGGTTTGGAACCAATAAGGATGTGCATAGTCTGCATGAAAATTTATGTGGCATGCAGACACAAGGAAAATTTATGGGAAACTATGTCACCAATCCGACTATACTCTATAGAAGAGAATTGGTCATGAGTATCAAAAAATTTTAAACCATCCGAGAAACATTCATCTTGCATTATCTACAGATGGAGTGAATCCTTTTGGTTTTCAAAGAAACACTCACAGTACATGGCCAATTATATTGGAAAATTATAAATTTCCTTAGTGGTTATTCATGAAATGAAAATAAATAAAGTTATCTATGCTTATATATTGACCAAAACTATTGAGTAATGACATTGATGTTTATTTTGATCCATTTATCAAGGAATTGAAATTATTTTGGGATTCAGGTGTTACGTTGTTCGATTCTTATAGAAATGAAGATTTAATATTGAGATCCATGTTTTATGGGATAATAAATTAATTTATTTCTTGTAGAAATTTTTTATACTATAACATGTAAGGAACTCAAGGGTGTCCCATCTTCGAAGAAGGTATAGAAGCAATTATGTTGAAACATTCATCGATAACATGGTTTCTAGTACAACATAGATTTCTAACCCGACAAAATAAGTATAGATTTTGGACTATATCATATGATAGATGTTTATAATGACATATAACATCGTCTTGACTAATAGGTGATTAATGTTTTGAGAATGTAAATGATGTGTACACTGCTTTTGGAAAACTATTTTGATAAAACATTATAAAAACCAGTTGGAAAAAGCGATCAGTTTTTTTGAATTATCATACTGGAATTGTTAGTACATCAAACAATTTCTTGATGTTTTTCAGGATGAAAATAATATATGTGATTGTTTCATCATAACTTTTTTAAATGAACCTAGAAAAACAAATGATGGAATTAAGGAAAGGATGGATATGGTTTTCATGGGAATATAAGAAGAGTTTGTGCCAGTGAAAAGTGAACATCAGATTATCTTAATCCAACAAATTGAACTCTTTCCAGGATGGAGATAAATCTATTTTGAATCCATTTTAATGATGTAAAGGTTCCATAGGTGTATTCCTAAACTTTCTAGAATGTCTTGCCACTGATCGGTTTAATGTTAAATGGTCTGAAGTAACATGACTGTTATATTTTGATGCAAGATCTAATACCTATAGCTTTTAGTTGAATTTTTTCCAAGAATTTCCATCATACATTAACCATGATCTTTTTCTTAGTCAATGTTATATGGAGAAAAGATATAAAACTAGTGAAATTACAGAATATGTAAGGACATATTACTATCATATTATGGGAATTTATAATGCTCATTCTGCCAACATTTGTTGATATGATGGTCTATTGGATTCTTCACATTGTGGGAGAGAATAAAATTTTTTTTCATGTACACTATAGATGGATACACCTCATTGAACGATATAAGATGATTTTTAAAGGGTATCTCAAAAATCAAATTCATCTAGAAGGTTGTATTGTTGAAAGATATAATGTGGAAGAATGTACTGAATTCTATACCGAATACCTATCCGGTGTGGCAAGAATTGGACCACAGAAAGTTTGTCACCCTAGGCAGCATTTGGGTTAAGGAATTTCTAAAAGTGATGTTGTCAGAATCAATATTATATATCTAGAGTAGGCCCACCTTTACTTTTTTTCAAAATTGTTTGGTGGTTTCCCCAAATGTTGAAACCCACGAAGAAATTCTTAGTTATCTGAATCCATCAACAGAAAAATATGGATATCAAATACACATAATCAACAATTTTTAGGGAGGTTTTAGGACAATATTATTAAAGAGTCGTATGAAAATCTAGATTCAATTTCAGAATGAATATGATCACTAGCCGAAGGACTAGGGGTTTATGTATTATCTTACAATGGTTATGGAATTAACAGTTATATGTTCTATAAAAATGATCATGATAAAGATAGTACCATGAAAAATAGAGGAGTTACACTAGTGGCTCAAGTGATTCATGTTTCTTATACTAAGGGAATAAATACAATTTATGTGAATATGTCATACATTTGTGTCATCAAACTAATATGGGAGTTGGATTATACAATATTACAAGTGATGAATTTTTAATTCATGTGGGTTGATAACAAGAGTTCTCTGTTAAAATAGATGAATTGTGATTCATGAAAGTTGATTTCAGGAAGGGTACAATGATGAACAATTTAGAATGGAATCACATGAGGTACTAGTATTTTATTTCATAGATCCTGAAAACCAAAAGTGGTCAGTTGTTCTATTGTCGACCAAAACAAAAAAAGTTTCACATAAAAAATTAATAGAGGATAAATCGTTAATTGTGGCGTCTCAATCATTTCATAGTGGTCCCAATTTAGGTCACATTTTTTAGGGTAGAGGAGACCACAATTACGGGATTTGGAACATTGAGAGAAGGTTCAAATCCATTTATCCTTTAAACAAAGAAAATGAGTGTTCAACAACTACGTGACATTTTTTTGTAATATACGTCATGTTATAAAATGTTATTATCCATTTTATGCATCATTTATGTACTCTAAATGTAATGTTAATCCACTTATTCCGATAATAACTTTTGTACATGATTGTACTCCCAATATTGAGGAACAATAGGCCACTCGAGCTGCTACTACTCGTACTGCAGAATAAAGGCCTTTTGAATGTGGTAGTGACCCCATTATTGAGGAACAATAGGTTTCTCAAACTATTTCTACTCCCAGTGCAGAGGTACAATGGCCATCTACAGATTCTATTGCTGCCGATCTAGAGGATCATTTTGATGATGTTGATTCTGGGGAAATGGTAGGCGATGGAGGAGCGACATCGCAGAAAAAATAGGAAATACTTAGTTTGATATTGTTCGCAAAAAGCATTCATTTGAAAGTCAAAGGCATAAAATTTAAGGTGGGATGGAATGTGTGTGGTCAACTTGTTAACTCCAACAAGTCTACGTTCAACAGTTATATTGGAATCATCACTAGGTAATGCGTGCCAATTGATGTTGATATGTGGAACCATGATGTGACCAGGATGAGGCCACTGATGTGGGAAGAGATTATGGTAACATTATGATATCTTTTCATTATTTTACTAATAAAATAAAACAATTAAACATTTACATACTCTTCATCATCCATTATAGAGTGCATTCATAGTAGATGAATCTCTCAAACAGTTTATATTACTGTATGCAGTAAGGATTCACAAAGGATTTCACACTATTCTAACAAGGCATCATCTTAAATATGAATAAGGGAAAATAAACCCACATCCACCAGTTATCTATGCACAATTTATAACCAAGAAGTGTGTGATATGTTTACTACTCTTTGTTAAGATATGTATTTTCAGTTACATTGTGGCTAGTAATATGATGTTTTTATGATAAGATTATTCATCTCATTGAATGATAATTTTTTATTTATGAAACAAAAACTGAGTGCAGGAAATAAGGAAGGATCATCAAAATGCATACCCCTACCATAATGTAAGGATTGGGTTTGCTTCACATGAAAAAAATTGGTATGTCTTATAAATATATTGTAATACTTTTACATGACATGGAACAACACCATAATTATGTTCTTTTTTATCAATAGATTGATGACTCAAAATACAAATCTGATTCCATCCCATTCCAAGAGCTACAGAAGGAGGAATGTGTAAATAATTATGGGATACTAATAGATGAAAACACACAAAATGTGTGGGAAACATGTGTAAATTTTACATAATAAAAAATTTTATTTATTTAAATCACTATTAAATAACAATTATCACATGATTTTAGATAGTTTCAATCTCAAAATTTCGCATGAATCAACAACACCTATTCTGAATGAAGACAAACTAATAGTGTCCTTGAAGCATCCAAAACATTATGGTCATGTCAGAGGTGAGGGTTTTGGGGTGACTCCCCAAACATATTTTGAGTGGAAAAACTAAGAGGATGAGAAAAGTGAATTAATAAAATAGAGGAGAGAAAGAATATCTACCCATGGTTGAAAATTCCAATGGTAGTGAGAGATTATGGAAATGTTAATGGTGGAGCGGAAAAGATAAGAATAAAATCAAGAACAGACATTGTGTGGAGATCCCACCCCACCCCATCAGCTATGGGGATAGACATTGCACTCAAAGTGATATCTTAGAAAAGGTAATAAATGTTCTAATAAATTATTTTTTGAAATGTGAATCATACATAAATTGATACATTTACTGAAATGATATTCAACAGGGTGATAAAGACAATAATTTATATCTAGAAACACACACCCATCACCTTCTATAATGTCCAATATTCAAAAAAAACATTCCACACACCAAATCACTTCGAATAGGTCATGTAATTGTGTTGATAAGTGTATCCCATGATCCAAAATTTAATATTCCTTTTCTATTTCTTGAAGAAGAAATTTATAAAGTCGCAAAATCTATTGGAACATTTAACATATGGCCATCACATCTTCTAAAAATACATGTCGACAAGGAGTTATTTATTTCCAGTTTTCTTTTCAGGATAAACCTTTAATAATTAAGGAAAAAGGTCTAAACTAATGAATGGTATTACAGACATACAAAGGGAGGTGATGAAAGGAAAGAGTTCCTCAAAATCTTCTAAATGACCAACCAACTGATCGAAGAGATCTACTGAAAGCCCAATTACTCCTCCCATTCTATATCCACAATTACTATCATTGAAGGATCATGTTGATACAAAGTTGAAAAAATGGTCATTATCACAAATATTATTTGGATAAAAATATGTATGAAGAGAACGATCTAGAATTCATTGGTGTTGAGAGTGTAAGTGAATTTCTCAACTATGATTGGTTGGGTGGCTCAGTTATTAAAGTATATATGACGTATGTTTTCAGGATTTGATTTTCCAAAATTTAATATACTGTGTTAATTATGACAAAATACACTTCCTATTTCTAGAAATCATATATATGAAAAATAATTGATGGTATTTTTACATGAATTAAAATTTGGACTTATTATTCCTCACACCTCCTCTATAGAAAAAACAAAAAAACAGATATAAAAAAAGTTGAAATAGTGGTAGTTCAAATAAAATATTATGAAAGAAAAATTTTAGATGACAAAATCTATTTAATACCAATGATGAATTGGTACAACTTTATAATTTAATCATATAAAATATATTTTCATTTCATTCATCACTTATTTATTTTTTTTTTTGTTTTTAGGCATCATTTGATTCTCATTTTAGTAAATTTGGTTTCTCAAATGATATATTTCATGCATTAAATCCATGGATATCCAATAAACTATCCACACATGATGTAATTTGTCAATTTTTAATACACTAAATATAAAATTTTATATCTAAACATCAAGTTAAATAATTTATATTATATTTTAATAAGGAATCTATTATTATACGGTGGTGAAACATTATCGTGAAATAACAGAATGAGGTTGTGGGATCAGGATGCGAAAGAAGATAGGTACTATGACTGGACAAGTATCAGGGTATATATAATTATATTTTTCTTTCCAAACACATATCAAAACAAATTACAAATTCTAATCACTATTTCTATAGTTTTTAAAACAAACCAATATAAAAGATTGTCATTATTATGAATGTAAATTTATGAGAGATATCATATTCTATGAACAAACTATCATTACTGAATGGGTATTTTCGAAGATAATTACAATTTAATTTAAAATAATAAATTATACTTTTTTTATTTATATTTTCTCATCACTACTATAAATGTTGAAAAGACTTATATTGACAAGACGATATAGATGTGGTCAGAAACGAATGGGAAGTATACTTGATGGATGAAAGTACATAGAAAGAATGAAGATGAGACTTCTTTAGAAGTAGTGGATTGTTTCATTTTTATGTTTAATTTAATTATTTTTTGAATTAATCACAATTGAAATATTTGATTATATAGGTCAATTCCTTTGTTCGATACATGGTGGATTTTTCAGAAATGATCATGCTAGTGAGAGTTTGGACTTCTATGAAACAACTAAGATAATGACAACATGGAAATGGGTAAATAATGTATAAATATGAATTCTTAATATGTATTTAATTAATTAATTTTTTCATCATTTTATATACTATTTTTAAGTTAATTTCTTTATCATTTTTAGGTAATAGTAATTATTTTTTTCTGGTATTTTGGGACGTAATATTTTCCATTAAATTATTAGAAACAAAAGAGAAAAGAGAGAAAATGTTGAATGAAAAGTATGAATTATTAGTAGTTGAATGAAAAGTATGACTTCCCAAAAGTTCTACCATGAACATGTTCTTGAATAGTGTAGTAATTAGTAGCAACTTAATCAGACGCAACTCAATTTGATACACAGTTTGATCGGAATGACTTTATGTGTATGTTTTTGATTTATAATATTCTTTTATCCTTTAATATTTAGATCTTCTGAAGTACCATGCTTTGATATAGGACTCATGATATTGATATATGATATGAAAGTTATGAATTTATAATCTAAATATCACCTTCAAACATCTTTATGCTCAAGTTATCCTTACTTGAACTGTGATATCTCCTTTGTTTACACTTATTGAGCATCTATGATCACCCATTCGTATGCTTCATATATTTTTTTTATTAATAATGTTTTTATAAATGATATGTCTAAGAAGGATTATAGTAAATAATAACTTAATGGGATAATATTATGAACCAATTCTTTTTGTTTTCATGTTTCCAAAAGCATTTGAACTAAACTATCCTAGAATAGATCATTATGATATCTAATCTGTATTTATCTACTAATACGTGATACTTATATATGAAATTTATAGGTCAATATAGTTGGTATTAGAGAAACTGAACTACTAAAAAATGCACAAAAAGAATAAGTGACCGGTGTCACTCAAAGTGTGTCTTTTTATTTAAAATTGACATTAATATAGTAAAAAGAACAACTGACATACAAAAAACTAAGAAAACACATTCATTTTTTTTATATTTTAGGTAAATTACCTATGATTTATTTTTGATGTGTAAGGATCAACCTCACCTAAATTTTATTCATGGTGTTTCCGGTATGACATTAAGGGTGTATTTTTATATTAAATTGACCTTAAATTGAGAAAAAAAGAACAAGTGACATAATGAAAACTAAGAAAACACATTCAGAATGTTTTGATACTGAAAGATAATGATACATGAGTCATTTTTGATGTATATGAGTCAACCACACTTCAATCCGATGCAAGGTTGTACCAGTATGACTAAAAGTTTCTGTTATCAATTTAAAATTGACATTTTAGTTCAGACTCAGTCACTCACTAAAATCCTATAAACACACTTTAATTGTCTTAATTATTTAGGACAGTGATTCATAAGACATTTAGGATGAGTATGAAGCATTATCACATCATACCGATGAATGATGCGATTGTTAAGACTCATAATGTGCGGTTCTAGTTTGAAATAACATTTTAGTAAAAAACTCAACTATCTTACTGAAAACCGAGAAACAATATTTGGATTGTTTTTCTTCTCTAGTAAAAATATATATATGTCATTTTTTTGATGTGTAAGAATTATTCAAACCTCAATACGATGCATGGTGTGTTCGGTAAAACATAAATTATCTCTTTTTTATTTAAAATTGACATTAATTTATGTAAAAATAATATGTGACACAATGAAAACTGAGAAAACACATTCATTTTTTTTGACAATATAGGGAAATGATTTAGGAGTCATTTGTGTCCTGTAAGACTCAACTTCACCTCTATACAACGCATGGTGTAGTGGTTATAACACAATATGTATCTTTTAATATAAAATTGATAATAATTAAGTTAAAACAACAAGAGACATAATAAAATCTGATAAAATGCCTTCGTATTATTTTGATACATTAGGAAAACGATCTGTAGGTCAGTTGAGAAATTCAGGAGTCGACCCAACCCTAATATGACACATGGGGTAACATGAATGACTAAAATTGTATGTTATAAATTTATAATTTTCATTTTAGATCAAAAAGTGTCATTCACTGAAAACCAAGATATTGAAATTAGATTGTATTGATAATTTGGGATAGTGATTCATAAGTTCTTTGTGATGTGTAGAATATAGTTTCATGTGAAGATTATGCACGATGAAACTAGTATGACTCAAAATACAGGTCTCCTGTTTGAAATGAAATTTTAGTAAAAAACAAAAATTAGATTATAAAAAATGAGTAAAAGCATTCATAATATTACGATGCTTTAGAACAGTGATCCATATATAATTTTTGATAGGTAGGAATCAACTGCACCTCAATAAGATGCATGATGTTCCAGGTATAACTAAAAATATTTCATTATTTAAAAATGAAATAAATTTAAGTAATAGAACAATAGAAATACTCAAATATGAGAAAAAAATTCAAATTGTTATGATATTTTTGGAAAATGATCCAAATATCATTTTTAAGGTGTAGGAATCAAACCCTCCTCAATAAGAATCTTGCTGGGAGTGGTATAACTCAAAATGTGTCATATTTATTAAATATTTAAATTTTATTAATGTGTTCATTCATATTAATTTTGAATTTATTTTTTATAGTATTACTAAGATAATATTTGTATTCTTATATAGGTGGAATGTTTGTCTTGGGTTCAGATGATTTCTTCAGTAACTCATACCATGGGTGGACATATTTGAGAGAAGTTCACATGTGTCAAAAGATAAAATATTAATGTTTTGGAATGTTCTTTGGAAAACTGTATATGTAATTAAATATAACATTTTGATTGAAATGTAAATAGATGTGATTTTTTTGTATATACCAAGGGTAGACATATTTTTATTTGTGATTTAAATTATATATATATAGCATTGTTTGAAAATATAAGGAAATCATAGGATATTGCTTTTGGGTGTGCTATTATATTAACAGCACGTGCAGGAAACTTTGCCTTTATCAACTCTATTCTTAGTACTGATAAAGTTGGTATTAATCATTTTTTATAGTAGATAAAGGACCCCATTTATCAGTACTTTTTTCAGATATGATAAACCAGACACCCCAATTATCATTTCTGTGATTAAGAATGCTATTTTGCGCTATTAAATACCATTTTGCGTGCTATTAAAGGCCATATGTGTAGTAGTGACAGGTACATCCATACTTGAATACATATAAAGAGGTATATAGAAAAAAATTAATGTAATTATCTACTTGCATCCAAATTTATTAATCTAATTATTTACAACTATATATCTAAATATTTAAATAGAAAAACCAGTACATGGATGCATCCATAAATTTATATAACTATATACAGATATCCAAATGTAAATATCTGATGAGAGTTTCATAATAAAAATATGCAATGGAAAATCTCTCACGGGAGATGGATACTATAGAAAGGCACTATGAAATCTCCCATGGGAGATTCACACTCTCCATATGCACCAAGAAATCTCAATTGGGAGATTTTCACATTCTTATATTAATATATGAAATTTTTAATAATCAAATTAATATATATATATATATAAATATATTCATGAATGTGGGTATTTATATTTATATGTATTTTTATGTATGTGAAATCTTCTATGGGATATTCATACTAAAAATATTCACTGGGAAATCTCCAATGACAGATTCATAGTTCCCATGTGCACTGGTAAATCACCAATGGGAGATTTCTAGTGATAATATGTACTAGGAAATATCCACAATGAGATTCTTACATTCTTATATTTATATATATTTAATTCTAAATAATTTCATTAACATATTTTCATTCATGTGGGTACTTATATTTTTATGTACGTATGTTTTTATGTATGTGTTTGTATTCACTTATATATATGTATGTATGAAGGTATATAAGATTATGCATATAAATATGTATATTTATAAATAATTACATTAATATATACACATAGATTCAAGGATATATATATATATACATACTAATATTTTCATTCACGTATGATTGTATGTATATTGATGCATGTATTTGTTATAATATTTAGATGCATTTGTGTACATGAATTAAAATATACCTGTGCATATTTTTTTTCTTATATACATCTGTGTATGTGTGATCATGCATATAAGAACGTATATAAATAATTAATTACATTAATTATATTTATATATATTTTCAATAATATATATTTATGTAGTAATATTAATATAGATTTGTTTATGTTTCTACAAATACACATCAAAAAACACTTATAAATATTTATATTTTCATAAATTTATATAGTTATATAATTCTAAATAATTATAAAAAAATTGTATGAATGCGTGTTTATATCATTGTGTATGTATGTACATAAAAGAATATTTAGATGCATATATATACATCTGTTAAAATATCATTATAAACACTTGTATTTGTAAATACATATAAACATTATTGATCACACAAATTTATAAAAACTAATGAATATATACATACATACATACCTACATACATACATACATACATACATACATACATACATGAATACATATATACAAATATATTTATATATTTATATATAAACTCATACACACATCTATACATATAAATTGATATAGCTATAAACCCACATAGTTAAATACATTCCTTTAAGTAAAAGTACATACATATATAAATTTATAAATTTATGTTAATATAAGTATATAAATATATATCATTTCAATTATATGAAAATGTAATTAATGTAATTATTTATAGATACAAGTACATGCATGCATGCATGCATCCATACATATATATGCATGCATATAAAACTACAAATATTATTCATAATGTTTTAATATGGGTATAGACATACATCTAAATAATATTATATATTTAGGAATATAAATATAATCATATTTACATACAAAAATAAGTATATAAATATATTAATGAGTTTATATATATTAATGTATTATGAGATATTCATAGGAAAAATCTTCAATGAGAGATTCACAGTAGAAATGTGCACTGAAATATGGTACCCACATGCATGCATGCATGTGGATACATATATCTATATGTATGTATGTTTTTATGTATGTTATTCTATACACATAGATATTCATATGTTTTCATTCATGTATATTATATTATGCCTATACATATATATATATGTTAATAATTATATTTATATATATGCATGGTAGGATGCATGTATATACAAATATTTATTTAATGTATGATTGTATATATGTGTTTTTGATCATATTTAAATATATTCATTTAAGTATATATGAATTTTGGGGAGATGGAATCACTCATTATAGGAGGTCTTCTCTCTCTATAATTTTTTGGTGATCAATTCGAGGATCACCCTTAATAGGGCACAGACGGGGATGATCTATCCTCAATAGATGTTGTTGGGAACTAGGAGATGTTTTCCGTCCACTATGCACATAAGTGGGTCATGTTACCGAGAGTAGTTTTATATATGAGGGTTTATGGACGCGATTTGGCTAACATATGGTCGATATCTAATGTGTCTTTGACAAAGGATACTCCAACCAGTGAGGATGGCCGGTTTGAAATTTTTGGTAAGCTCGTGCTAGGGATAGATATTCATAGAACCCAGGTGAGGGACCCAAGTGGTGTAATTTTTTACAAAGGGGAGTTGCTTAATTTCTAGGATGTGTGCAGTTTGGCCTACTATGTGGTATTGGTATAAAGCCCGGATGTTCCTCTCTTAATTGGAGATGGAAGGTTTTGTGTGTGAGGTGGTGCCTAGATCATGGGCAGAGGCGGATACCAATGATGGATGATGGAGGGTCTATTTGTAAGAGGTCATCTCTCAAACGACGACAATAGGGGGCAATGGGTGCATATCTTGGACGACGTCTAGTTTGAGATTCTAGTGGTTTGAGTTCCATGTGGGTGGTGGTGGTGTTTCTTTTCTACGATCATCATATGTGGAATGCCTATTTCAGGGGTATAGTTCACTCCGGTGATGATGACGTAATTCGAGAGTAGGATGGTGAGCATGATCTGAGTGACATCTGGTTGCCGCAGATGATGTACAACACGGTTTGGTGTCATTCATGAGTAACGAAAGGTGATTTAAATGGTTCTTAGTGTGTGCGGATGACCTTGGATCCGGGGTAGTGATGGACTTGTGATTTTTACGACGTTGGGATGCTAGATGGTAACGAACTTGTTACACTAGAGGCTTGCACTCGGTGCGAGCGATGTCTTCAGGGAGCATTGACGCATGCTCGGGATGCCGGCATGGATTGGGATATCTTTGATGGCTTCCACTAGCTATTTTCATGGAATGGTAGTTCCACAGTTATTTAGGGGTTTCATGATCCACAGTTATTTGCTCTGTTTTTGTGTGTGTCATCTTTTATTATGGGTTTATGAGCCATTAAATTTGGGCCGATGGTCCAAGCACTTTTGGAGGTCTTTAGATTCCTTATGCGCGTGGAGTTATTGCTCTAATAGTTTTTTGGGTGGCGATGTCTATTACTTTTGTGTATGGTGGTCCTTTTTGTGCCACATGATCTGTGTTGTTGTTTGTAATTTACTATTCTTTAACGAATTTTTAGGACTAGGCTTTTGATCGACCACTGAACCTTTTAGATATATATGCATGTATTTGAGTATATAAATTTTCATGTATACAAGTACATATGTGTTTATATATATATATATAAATATTAATGTATGTATGTAGAAATATATTTAACACATATATATATGCAAATATGTAAACCTACATTGATTTTTATTATATATATATATCTGGGTGTGTGTGTCTGTTATTGTACAATTTTTTTAACTCTGTATATTGTTATGTAAGATTAAATTTTAAATATATATATATATTCATTGATTTATATATATGTGTGTGAACATGATTAGTATTTATTATATATATTTATTGATATGTTGGTATAAAAAATATATTTATTACATTAAGTGTATACAAAAAAACACATTTTAAAATTTATGCAACAAAATTTATGTTGTATATATAATTATATATATTTTTATGTGTATATACATATGTAAATGTGATATATGTATTTAAGTATGTATATATATATATATATTTTATATATACATATGTTAATGTGATATATGTATATATGTATATATATTTTATTAAATGTAATTAAAATAATTGTATTTGTAAATAATTTTATATTTTCATTGGTGCATGCATGTAGATACATATAGTTTCGTATACTTATATATATGTAATTTAAAAAAAAATTAATTTATACGTTATCTTTTTAATGAATTTGGTTTTTATAAGCCAATAATGTCTAAGAGTTTTTTAAAATTATCTTTTAGATTAACACTAAAAATCTACACTTGTAAATAAAAATTTTATAATTCAATAAAATGTATCATATATGGGTCCAGAAATATTCGTATCAATTTAACGATCACATTGGTGCTGAAAGATTGAAATTATGATACCATTTGAGAAAAATATATTCGATCAAAGATTTTTTATGGGAAAAAATGAATCGCTGAGAGAGAAATTGAATTGGTGTTGATGGAGGATGAATGTGAAACGCTGCAAAGAATGGGGGTGTTTTGGGAATCCTACTAATTGATTAACCATATGATTTTTTTAACCTATGTTTCTCAATTGTAGGCTCTTAATCAACTCACCATTTCTGGTGAGAAATTAAGATGATGATGGCTCAACATCCCACTGTATACTGACCATAGAATTTATTCTTAGTAATTATATTTTAAGACGTAAACTCCCCATAAGAGAATGGCCCATAGCTAATCCCAATTTATATTGTCTCTCGTCCATTAAATTTTTTACACTAATAATAATTGATCCATTATACTATATTCAATTGGTATCAGAATTCCAATCATTTGACACCTGCGATCATTACAGCAATGTGAATAATTATAGACCCATATATGATACATTATTTTTATTTTTCTTCATATATCGGTCTAGGCTTTCATTATAAATTTTAATTTCGTCTAGATATTTTTTATACAAACAAAATTAATTAAAAAATTACATATCGATAATTTTTTTAGTAAATTAATTATTGTATGTGTACATATATTTTTATCAATGTATATACATACATATATAATTATTTACATGTATATATAAATATAATTGCATACATATATCACATACAAATATGTATATATACATAGAAATATTTATTATTATACATATAATATAAATTTTATGTATAAAATTTAGAATGTAAAATTTTCTATACATTATATATAGTAATTAATTTTTTATACCAACATATCAATAAATATATCTAAAATTTAATGATTAGACACTCACACACATTTATTGATCAATGAGTATATATATATATATATTTATTTATTTTATCCATACATTATTACTTACACAAAATGTAAATTTATATAAATATATATATATATATAAATAATTGATAATAGAAACACATATATATAATAAAAAAATAATGTCTCTTTACATACATATATATATGTAAGAGTTCAATATATGCATATATACAAATATCAATATTAATATATATATTGACACACACACACACAGGTACATTTCTACATGAAAATTAATATAGTTATGTACATTGATATAAACATAAATATATATTTTTAAATATGAGCAGATACACATACATACATAAATATATATTATTACAAAAACGTAAATAAATATTATTTCCATTATATAAAATTATCATTAATGTAATTATTTTCAAATACAAGTACACACATGGATACGTACATACATACATACAAATATAGGTATATTAAAAAATTAATATTTTAAATTATATGAATACTTTGATATACAAGAACACTTATAGAAATATATATATATATATATATATATATATTTTCATACATTCATACATTAAATTAGGTATAGAATTATAAATATTTATAAGTTTTTTTAAATATATTTACATACATTCATCTAAATATTATTATATCTACATGAATACATAAATAAATAAATAAATATATATATATATCGTCATTTACATACATACATACATATATGAATATATGCTAATTTGATTATTTACAGACATACTTAAATATAAATACATATAAAAATAGGTATAAACATGAATATGTACCAAAAAGGTAAAAATTGTGTGCCATACACGGTGTATACAAAAAATAAACTTATAGTTATTTTTTTGTTTATATACTTATACAAATTTATAATTATAAAAAATTATACGAATATTTTTATATGTATTCATATTTGTATCTATTTGTATGTATGTACATAAAATAATATTTAGATGCATGTGTGTACATGTATTAAAATATCATTATGAATACTTATATTTTCATATAACTATAAAAATTATTAGTCACGAAAACAACCAATGAACACACACACACACATAATAATATATTTATATATAAGCACCTACATACATCTATACATAAAAATTAATATAGTCATACACATACAAAGTTAAATACATATCTTTATGTGTAAGTACATATACAAATACATATATAAATGTACATTAATATAAGTGCATAAATATATATTATTGAAATTATATGAAAATATAATTGATTTAATTATTTAGAGATATAAGTACAGGCATTCATACATACATACAAATATAAAGGTAAATAAAACCATAAATATTGGTAAGTATATTTTAATACATGTACATAATCATATCTAAATATTATTGTATATACACACCTAAATATGCCAAAAATAATATTTATATATAAATACTTGTTTAAACAAATGCTACAAAATATTTATCTTTGTCCAACATGGAAATATCTTGTCACAAACCAAGCCATGGTTAAATCCATCCTAACACATGACCTGATCTTTGTCATGGCCTGAATAGCATTCTTGATCCCCATAGGATGGAAACTAGTGCCCAGGTTTGAAGAATGTACTATTGGAACGATTTCATCCATGTATATAACATTAAACAACCCATGATAATAAAACAACACATAACCAATAAGCATAACCAAACAAGATACATCTATTTTCATATTCATGCATTACAATTTTAATAAAAAACAAAAATACCACAATGAAATGAGAAAAACAACACCTTCTAAAATACTTGAATGCAGAAAGAGGGGGATCACCCACAATCCACCACCACCAAAACATATTATAATAAGAACACTTGAAATTGGATCCACTATTCTAGAACGAGACATCGTGTATTTATTTGGGTCATACAAAAAAATGTCTACATACACCCAAAGTTGTATCTAGGGTGTGATCCAAACAATTGAACACTTTTCAAGAAATATCTCAATGATGACATTTCAAAATAAGTTTTTTAGGGAAACCATTTACCAAAAGAAAATTACATTAAAACCACAATGTACACAAGTTCCACAATATACCGACTATTAAAATCACATCACATATGCATCACATAAAATTATCATGTCACAAGAGGGAACCACGGGATATCCCTACCGGTAACAAGAAACAATGGGACTGTTGAATCCTATACCTTAGCGATCCAAATTCTCAAACCATAACCAAAAACATTCTCATTCATTTTCCACTAGAGGGGATGGAATCCCAAGGTATAGTGGTCTATATATAATAATCCAATACTAACAGAATACTCATGCCCAAGCCAATAGAGGGGCTCTCATCCCATTGTCTAGTGGTATCTGGTCATATAACTTGTTTAGTTAGTGTTGTAGCACCGATCCTTCTAGAATAATTTGTGCATTTCCACATCTAAGTAAACTAACATACTAGTTCTAGTTCTCCCACCTAGATACTCGAGATTCCCTTTTTTCTCAAATTTCTACTTCACCTGTCAAATAAATCATCACTTTCACACACACATTCAAATAATCATAAACACAAAAAGGAAATCACCATTTTCACAATTAAAATTGAACCATTAATCAAATCCCACTTGAAAAAAACCATTTTTTCATAAATAGAACTACTTTCGTTTCCAACATGCACCAAAACCATTTTGAATCACATTTAGCACTATTTTCAGAGTTCCAAAATCCCATTTTAAAACACTATAAGAAGTGAACACATGAAATCCAACCATTACCATGGGAAAATCCCCTTAGAAATTCATATACACACCAAATACACTTTATATCATGTTTCACATCACTTGTATAATTGAAAAAACACATTTAAGGTTCAGAATAAGAAGCCAACATGAAAAAAGAAATTTTATTTTAAATAACCCACTTTCAACACATTCAATCCATCAAATCCATTTGAAAAAACATTTAGCACCTTTCAAAAATTCATGTAACTCTCTAAAAAAACTCTATATCACGTAAATCATGAAACATAACCAATTTACTTCAAAAAACCAACCTCCGTCATATATGCATGTTAAATAAATTTCAAAACAAATTTCATAACACACACATAATCCATGGAACACCTTTAAACAACCATAAAATCGCATTAAAATCATATAATAATGTAAAATTATAGAACCACAGTCCTCAAGCTCAGAAACATCCAGAAACAGTTGAAAAAAAACAACCGCACGTCTACAATACCCTATAAAAAATGATCATACAACATTTATCAATATTTCCCCCAAAAACACATAATAGATCCTTCACTAGGTTAAACAACCCATTGGAAAAGAAGAACCCAAAGAGGGGGGAAGAGAGACCCTAAAAAGGAAGAAACCAAAGGAAAAGAGACTTACTTGATGATTCCTTAATTAATCCACTGAAAATACACAAAAATATGGATGTTAAAAGGATTCATGACGGTTTGGATTTATCTCCCATGGATTAAAATTCCAAAGTTTTTGTATTAGAGGTGTTTTAGTGTTAAATATAAATATAGAAAGAAGGTAATTGTACACATTTTAATGATCTGGACAGAAATTCGCATGGTTTTCCGCCACATTTTCCCAATCATTGAAAATTCCGATCATCCCTCACTATACAAGGGACCATTCCACACATTTATCTCAAATGGTTTTCAAAACTGTGCATCCACCATGTTGTCTCCTCTATCTAAGAGGAACCCAACCACACACTTACCTCTAGGATTGTTCGTGGTTTCTCTTAATGATACATTACTCATGCACCACCGGTTGTGACACTCAAAATCTACAATTTTCATAAAAAACTACTGATTAATCTAATGAAATAATATTAGTCCAAAAAAAAACAAAATCATACATCAAAATAATATCAAATATATGAAAAATATCTTCACTATGAAAAGATTCCGCCTTCAGAATGTCACTCTAATGACTGATCAGAAAAAAGGATACTCTTCATCCAACCCAAGACATTTAATCCCATGTCTTATTATTATCGCTACCATTCTTCCAAAACACTTAGAACAATGGTATGGAATTCCAATGAAGCACTTTCTCTTGAGAATCCTGAATCTCCACTATATTCTCACACACTAAAAAATCGGGCTCTATGTTCAATTATTTTGAATTCAACACATAGGATTGGTCTAGATTTTACCTTTTCAGCTATGATATATGAAATAAATCCTAAATTGATGTCAATTGATATTGAAAATAAAACATATAGTCTACCTTAACAAGTCACTCAGTTATATTAAAAGGTCCAACAAACCTCACCGTTAACTTCCATTTTATATCTAGACAATAGTGACCAAAGTTAGGTGCCACATTCAGAAACACGTGGTCAACAACAAAAAATTACAATGATCTATGAATTTTATCATCATAATAATTATGGAGTCTCTGAACCATCAAAAACCACTACCAGATAAACATTACATTATCAGATATTTCTTACACAATGCTTGTCCCAACAAAGCAGTCTCACCTACCACTTCTCAACACAGAGGCGATCGAAAAAATGACCCTAATGCACCGAAAAAGGGTCTATTCAAATAGATGATTGGTAAATGATATATGAAAAATTTTCCAAAACAAAATTTATATCCCATGAACCTCCAAAATTTAACAAACATTCCTGGAGAATGTTTATCATGATTTAAATCACTCGCTCTTTCTGACTATCCATTTCAGGGTGGTATGTCGTGCACAAAATAACCTACGACCCCATTATCATCTGACGGAATTCCCAAAATCATGACATAAAATGAGGGACCCTATAGTAAACAATCATTGAATACACTCCATGAATACACACCTTCTCATGGATATACAATCAAATCCACTCATCCACCTTGGTTTAATCCCAAATCGGAATGAAATGTCCTTGTTTGGTTAGAAATTCAATCCCCACCAAATAGAATTCTACCCCCTGAGCTATGTGAGGTAAGACAACAATGTAATCCACGGAGATCTCATCCCACTTATATATTGGAATACATACCGGATGAATGAAACCATAGTGCCTTTGGTGTTGTCCTTTAACCTACTGACATGAATAAAAACATGATATAAAGACATATAAGTACTACCTCATACCCAAACCCCGTAACTCTCAATGCACATCATAGAACATATTGGGGGTACAAGGATGAATGAACCAATATGACTGGTGGTTATCCTACATCACCACCTTCCGTTACCAAAATCTTTCCAAATTCTGAACCTTGAAGAAAGGAACTCCTTTATGATACAATGACGACTCACACAAAACACCCCCACCATTTAGAAACTACATAAAATGCTAGAAAAAAATAATCACTTGGCTGATCGTGCCAAATCATCTCCAAAAGGGATGGATTCACATGAACAATGGAAATAAAAAAACTTCCACTATGTTCCATGGTCTCTAGGTGAATCTAGGAAAAAATTCCCATCAAATTCCACTCATCGCTGGACTCATTCAACAATTACACCATCTATTTTCATCACAATGCCTCTGCTACCACATTACCATTTTCCTAGGCTATATATGATATCAAAATCAAACCCTTGAAGTTACTCAACCCACCGATGCTGCGTCAAATTTAGATCACTCAAGGAGAAAATGTAGGCTAATATATAATTATCAAAATTGACCACAAGCTTCTCCCCAAAACGATAATGACTCAACATCTTCAAGTTATGTATCACCGCTTCTAACACCAAGTTACGGGTTGAGTAAATCTTTTAATGTGATCGGAGTTGGTGAGAACCATATTCCACAACATGTTTATCCCAAATTAGCACACACCTAATAACCGAAACTGATTCATCACAGTAAACCACATATTCCTTTCTACAATCCAAAAAATCAAAACAAGGGTTTTGGTAAACCACCACTTATGGTATTCATTGTACTACTCACACTTTGGGATCTTCTCAAAATTTCCCCCTTTCTAGGTAAGTGTATTCATGGGAAAAAAATTTGAGTGAAATATCGAAAAAACATTCAATAATATCCTACCCAGCACAAAATGCTCCCGAACAGAAAAAAATTCTTTTGCTTCTCCCATTACATCACTGAACTGATCATCATGGGTTCCACTGATACTTGAAACTATAAGTTAACATTACCTAGAAGCATCACCTCCCTAATCCAAAAGGTGTACTTGGATAAAATCTCAATGAGATGAAAATCCCAAAGAGTTCCTATCACATTCCTCAAATGTTGATCTGCTCCTCCTTAGTCCCATAATAGAGAGGACGTAATCCATGAATACCACACAAATAATGTTGAGATAATGATGGAAAATCCTATTCATAAGCTCCATAATTACCATTGGATCATTTTTCAATCCAAAATGCAAGATCAAATCCTCAAAATGGTCATACCTTCTTCGACAACCTGTCATTAGAACATTTTCTTGTCTAACCCAGACATGGTGATACCCAAAACACAAATTGATCCTAGATAACCACATCACCCCCTTATGATGATCCAAAAGGTCCTCAATATGGGGCGAATGTTACATATTCTTAATCATAAATTTATTCAAATTTCAGTAATTGATACAGTACTGGAGAAATCTATTGGCCTTCATTGAAAATAGAACTTTAGAGGCCCAATGCGAGACACTTGAGCGAATGAATCATTTGGACTCTAAATCATCCAACTATACCATTAATTAGATCAAATTGGGGGGGGGGGTTTACAATTTGAGGGAAGATATATCAGTTTTGTTCCCAATGCCAATTCAATAGAGAAATCCACATCCCACTCTGGAGAAAAACCTAAGAAATCTTCTGAAAATACCTTTGGAAACTCATCCAATACAGGTGGTAATCCATATTTTGGACCATTACCATTGTACTACAACATTAGGGATGTGAATTGATAAAAAATATTGACCAAATCCTTAATTTATGGTCCTATAAATCCTGAACAAGGATGTAATTTACCATGAAAGACATGGATGATCCCATTAAGTGTCCCAAAACTCACCCAACATTGATAATAATTGATGTATTCCAGAAAATGCACAATCCAATCCATATTGAGGATTGTGTCGAATAGTTAAATCCCCAAATCTACGAAATACCATTCAATTTCAACGTATAACACCATAAGTGAACAAGATGGACTCCTAATACCCTTATCTCGCTTCTTACCATGTGGAATCACCAACTCCATATCATAAGTCATAAGATCAGGTGGAAATGTCAATAAATCCAAATAATGGGTAGAAAAAAAAGAAAAAAAAGAACATGTATCAAACAATGCTATAACCAAAGATGATGTAATAAGAACGGTACCTAAAAATTTAATAGGCTATGAATATGATTCCAACAACACTCGTTCCATAGCATAAAGTTTCTTTGTCGTAGCTCAATCATGAGAATGATCACATACGTGTGGATCTACCCTGAACTTACTTTGCCTTGAAGAAGATCTATCCCTGCCACCCAAAGCTCCAAATCAAGATCCCACAATCCTAGATGGTTATGACCAAGATGGAATCCCTTTGAAATCTATAGATCCTACACCACTCTGGTATGGGTGATCCATATTTTAAAATCATTGCATATTCCCTATAATTCTATAATGGTGGTAAGTTCTGTGTGGAGATGAACACATAGACCACATGTGTCTTTCCTTCCAAAACTGATGGTACACAATCGACTAAGGACCCAAAGACACATTTGAAGATAATCAAGAGGGGTGGACTGATCCAACACCTCCCATTTTCTCCTACTCAACCGGGTTCCAATTTTTCTCATAAGAACTGCCACTACCCATAGCTGACATAACTCTAGAGAAACTAGACATTCCACTAAAATCAATTTCCACCATTATAGCTAATCAACCACAACAACATTGGTTTGAATCTTGAACAAAAAGGACAAGGGATCAGATATCTGGATTCAACCATATCTCAAACATCAGAGACTTTAGCTTCTCATTGGATTGGACCTCAAGTTTAAATCAAACTAACTCAACAAAGTGGTAATCATACCTCATCATGGTATGGTCTCCCTTTATGAGCTCAAAAAACACTTGGGACTCAACGAGGGAGAAAATATCATGATAATAATGTTTTTTGAAGATGTCCTTAAAATATTTCTAACCCATATACTTGATATTTACAACATTCACCAGTGAGTCCCACCACATCATACTAGGACATTCCATCATGAACAAGGTGCACTTCACCAAGAATGCCTCCAGAGTGTCTAGAAACTCGGACATTCACTCTATCATCTTAACTCACTGCTAATATTCTTAGGGTTCCATGATGACCTATAAATAATGAGGATGGTTCTTGGGAACACCAAATATTTTTTCTTTATAGGTGCTGGTTCAACTTCTCTAACTTGATTTGGACTATAACCTATCCTACACCCAAATATTTAATAGCTCTAATCACTACTTCCACTATCCTTTGATCGATTTGTGAGGTATAATGCTCTTTGTCCTCTTCTCACGACTACACATGAAGTCTCAAAGGAGGCATCATGATACAACAAGCATAAAACACAAGAAAAACACAATAATACATCCATCAAAACAAATTTTTAAAAATTCAATGGAATAAAAATGATTTCAAATAAAAATTGGAATCCAAAACAATGTTATAACAAGAACACTCAACAATCTCATAACACATTACCCTCCCCCGATTTTCATATACAGTTTAAAACATGTACGTCTCACATGGAGGAGAAGCCAAACCAAATTCACAACATCTCATAGTGACTCGATTCCTATCATGAGTTGTGTTGGATAAACACCCCACTTGTAACCAGAACCTCATGCCCCAATAGTGTTATCTCTGGTCTATCAAAACTCTTCCCAAATAACATTACATAGAAAGCATGAAACCTACTCTGATATCGTTTTTTCATGAACTATGTTGGAGTGTTATAAAACCCCACACCCAACACGATTTGTGGCGTGGACCAAGGGGAATTACTGATCTCCACAGGTTTGCAACATGTGCATGGGTATAATAATATACATTAGGAACACTTTCACCGATATATATAATAATAAAAACCCATGAGAATAAAACATCACCTAACCAATAACCAAACTAAAATGAGATACATCATATTTCAGATCAAAGGTTTATAAAATTAACCAAAAACAATAAATACCACAATGGAATGAAAAACAGCCATCCCAAAATCCTCCACGCAACAAGAGGTTGATCACCCTGAAGCCACCACCACCAATACCTACATGAATTGGAACACAATAAGTCGAATCCACCATCACTACCACGAGACATATTTCCTTTACCTAGGCCATATATAACAAGGTCTGATTACACAAAAATGTGTATGTATGGTGTGATCTGAATCCACGTAGAATATCACCCAAAAATAAGGATTCCATTCTATAATATTAGAAAATAAATTAAAATTAATATTTTAATAAAAAATTAAAAGTAATTTTAAAGGATCGTCTCAAGGAAATAAATTCAAGAAAACACTTATATGGGAAAAAATTCTAAAGATAAAATTGTTTTAAACACCTAATGTACACAATGTCTACTGAGCACCGACAATTATCACCTCATCACATAAGAATTACATAAAAGTATCATGTCACAAGAGATACCATTGTTAATTGATATCAGTAACATGAATGAAGGGGACCATATAAACCTTTTACCCAAATGATAAAAATCCTCGAACAATAACCAACATTGTTCCCAACAACAATACAGTAGAGGTGAATGAATCCCAATGTCTAGTGGTCTCCATATAATAATCCAAAACAAACATCATTCTTGTGAACGATCTACTACTGGGGATCCCATCCCAATCTCTAGTGGTCCCTGATCATATTAAAATTATAGTTAGTGTTGTAGCATAAATCTTTTAGAAGAATCCATGCCTTTACACTTCATATTTAACTTGCGTATTGGATCTAGTTCTCCAGCCCGGATACCCGAGATTCCCTTTATCCTATAATTTCAATTTCACATATCAGAGAAATCGTCACTTTCACACACACATGAAATTAATCATGAACACACAAGTAAATTACCAATTTATAGTATTCACATTTAACCAATGATCAAATCCCACATGAAAAACACCATTTTTTCATAAACGAAACCACATTTATTTCCCACGCACACCAAAACCATTTTGGTACACAATTCATTCCATTTGAAAAATTCACAAAGCCCATTTAGAAATAATACATGAAGTGAACACATGAAACCTAACCATTTCCATGGGAAGAGCCTCTTTCAACATAATACACACCAAATCCACTTTATAACATGTTTCACATGACTCTAACAATTCATAAAACACAATTATAGTGCACAATTAGTGTCCCACGTGATACAAAATCAATTTTCATTGAAACCCCCCGCGTTCAACACATTCTCACCTTCAAATCCCATTGAAAACACATTTTTCACAATAGTGAAAAAATTTCAAGAAACAGAACAATAAGGGACTCATGAAACAGAATAAATTTCCTTTATATAACCATATCTCATCACATATTATTGTCAAAACATTTCCATAACATATTTTTCACCACACACATAATCCATAGAACACATTTAATCAACCTATAATGAATATGAAAAATATCAAATAATGTAAAATCTTGGAACCACCTATCTCAATATTAGATACTTCCAGAAACTAGTGCAAAAGTATAACCACAACTCAGTATGACCCTATAAAGGCAAGATAAAACAAAAACTAAGAATATTTACACCTACAATCTAACCCTTACTAGGTTAAACAACCCACTGAAAATGGAAAAACAAAGTTTTGAGGAAGAGAAATGCTAGATGAATAATGAAACCAAAGGTAAAGAGACATAATTGATGACTCCTTACCGAATCCCCACCAAAACCACCAAAAGATTGATGTTTGAATGTTCCAAGAAGGTTTTAAGGAAACTCACAGGGATGAAAATCCCATAATGTTTAGATTAGAGGTGTTTTAGTGTTATATACGAAGAGGGTAAGATATAAATTTTTCAATATTTAATGAATTTGATAGATTTATAAGTTTTCGCAAACAGTGTTCCATACTGGGCAGAAACCGTGCGTCCCTCACTGTCCAAGAGGAACATGCTATTGGTAAGCCTGTACGGTTTTCCATGACTTGTGTAAACAATGTAGTCTCCTCTACTTTGGAGGATATTAGCTGCATGCTTGCCTGGAGGATGTTGTACAGTTTTCCTTAACCTTGCACCACCTGGTGTTATTCCCAAATTCTCCGCAGTTCACAAAAAAAACACCCGTGGAAACTAATTAATAAATATAAAACAAAAAATAAACAATATAATACCTCAAAATAAAATTTCATATGTGACATATTTTTTTGGTAAATGTAACTTTTATGTTGGTAAATAATTTTTACAATAGATATTTCACTACTCTAATGCCAACCTTTAGCGACAACCAAAAGTGGCCGCTAAAGACCTTCAGAGGTAACCTTGAGACCATTGTTCGCAGTCACAATTTATCTGTTTATAAAGACAAAAATCTACTAAATAATTCGACCTCTAAAAATCCTCCATAAAAACACCCTCATAAGAGTTCTATTTGATGTTTCCAAGACAACAAGACATTTGGGTGACTGGGAGGGAGAAAAAACATTCTGACGTCGACCATTGAAGATGCAAGGTGACAAGAGGGATTCATGTCCATGGAGGGAAGTTGTGGGGTATCATAGAGCTATCAAGGGAGGGATCTGATTACTAGTTTTAATGTCTAGGGGTTGAGTTGAGTGTTTATTGGGGAATTCCTGGGGCGGCCGAAGGAAGTAGGGCGATGATGGTGGCGACAAGGTGGTTTTGCCACAAAATAGAAGGGAATATATTTTTGGAGGTGGGTGAAATCCATATTTTTTTTAATTTTTGTAATTTTTGGCTACCATTAGCATTTTCTAATACTTCTTTTAGAAACCACTAATAGAGACCATCCTATTAAACATAGAAAAAAGATAATATATAGAGTATTGTGTCCATGTCACTAACTTATTGATAATAACTATGTTGCTAAATGTTATTACGACACATAAAACAGTTCCATTGTAATTATAATAATATAAAAAGATAATATATAAGTTGATAAAACATTTAGCAATAGACTCATATGAAAAATATGTCTGTAAATAATATAATTAACTTCTATAAGAATCAACAAAAATTTATATCTCTCTTTCAATTATGTTGAAAATAAAATATTATATTTGTATATTCAAATTTTATAATTATTAATATAATTATATATAATTCATTTATTATATAATTAATCTAATATCAGGATATATTAAATCCTAAAAAAATAAATTTTTTTATCAAACATAACATAAAAACCTGTTCAAACACCATGAAAATTCATAAATCTTCACAAAACAAGATATAAACATGTTTAAGCATGTTCAAACTCCAAAAGACTGTACATGAAACTCTATCAAATTCCATACATAACTTGTTCAATACATTATCTGTCACTTTCATGATTGGCAATGTCGATGGGATCAACACATGCATTTCAACAACATAGTCATGACAAGGTCTCAATGCCAATGATCACTTATAATTAACTCACATTAGAATAGATTCCAAACCAGTGCTCCATGAAGAATCATCCAAATCGATGGGACAATATCATGTCTTTTAGTCTAATAACTGATAAAGACACTAATACGAGAAAAATAGTAGGATCTGAAACGAATTATACACATATTATAAACTATTTCACATATATTACATTATATATAATAATATATTATACATTTCACATATTAAAAATATATATTTCCTAGGTAAAACATAAATAGATTACACAATATATTGATATACTACAAATATATTGAATCATTCGAATATTAATACTAGGTAATTAAGTAATTAAAAGTGTGAAATTATTTAAAACCAATATTTCACTGGTCAATGATAGAATTTTGTAGGAATTTTCTGCAGATCAATACCCTAGAGCTGGAAAAAAAGAATTTGAATTCTTGCAATCAACATTGGGGATATAATATGACCCATGAAAGTTCCTAGATTCTACACAAACACATCCATACCATCATCTTTAACAAATTACCAAGTAGTTTTTTGTTTAGTTTCCTATAAATCTTATACCATAGACACTTATGATTTCAGTATTCATCATCTATCGATAAATCCACACCCTTTAAGACATTATATGAACTGTTAGGATTTTCTATGATGTAAAACGTTGATGATGTCACTACCACATGACGAATCCCAACTTCATGAACTTTAAAATTTTAATATAAATCACTTTTTTCCCATTTTTCATTCCCAGAATTCATGGATCCAAAACCTCTTAGAGATCTAGAATACAGTCAACAATTCTAGGGGATACAAGGTGGAAGATACTGACAGTACACATTTTTTTGGAAACTGAGTCATAGTGGAGGCGATCGATCTAGAAGAGATAGAGATGATAATTGGATCCTTCCAAGGGTTACAAGTTCTTGGTATCTCGTTCTTCATTTAGATGACGGGAGGTGGCATT
The DNA here is from genome assembly GCA_963277665.1 of Viscum album. Classification (NCBI taxonomy): domain Eukaryota; kingdom Viridiplantae; phylum Streptophyta; class Magnoliopsida; order Santalales; family Viscaceae; genus Viscum; species Viscum album. The sequence continues at coordinate 423,861,965 of OY728161.1, read as the reverse complement.
AATGGTGTTTCCATAGTAGATGAGGATGCATACAATTTGTAAACCGATAAATCCACTACCTCTTGTAAAGCACACTATATTTGTCGGAACATCCTACATCGACTTTCCACTACACTTACCCTCCTCTAATCAAGAAAACTCCCTTTACCAATAAACTCACATACAATGATTGATACATGAACTTCACATTAACATAATGTAAATAAAGGAATAAAAAATGAAAAAAATAGAGACAACTGAATAAGGTTGTCCCAAGTGGTAATAGATATTACAGATTATTCAACTATATTTTCATAGATAAGGTAAAGGAAAAAATGATCCTTGAGTCGTCGAATAGTGGAATCCTAGGTACATTCCGGTTATCTGGAATATTATGATCAAATTCAAGTGGGAACCGTAACAATACATCTTCTTGTATTCCACTTGACCTATTTTGATTGTCCCACTAAAATATCCAAAGAAACAATGAAATAGGTGAACCACTAACTTCATTTTAGTCATGAACAACAATATTGAATGTAAGTCACATGGCCTCTATCTTCAAAATTCCAAACCTTTAGCCACTATTATAGTAAACAAACATGAACCCATCCCACACCGTTTCTTGGTTCAAATCCAGTATAACAAATGATATTCCATATTAAGCCTTCAATCCTCATCATGGTACTTACTGATACACATAATGATATATTACACATATTAAACACATAGTATATAATATATAATAATCAGTTAAAGATATTACATAAATAACACACACTAACAATCTGGTGATGAATTTTAATCTGTTAATGAATTGAAATGTGTGATACACATATAATATTTTATAGATATTACAGAGAGAATACATTATAAAGTCAATAAATATTTATATATTACACATATAAATATTAAATAGATAATTTCTTGCAGATATTACAAAGATAAAATATTACATAGACTATGTGAATAATATATTTCTGATATTAGTGATAATTTGTTAGTGAATTATAATGAATTGATTATAATGAATGATACACTAATAAAAAATGAATTTTAAAATGATATAGATAATTAATTAATTTTAATATTTTATATATCATGAATGAATAAAACATAGAAGATTAATGAATTATAATATGTTAAAAATAATTAATGGATTGTAATATTTTACATTTAATGAATGAATGGTAAACAAATGATGAATGCATTATAAATTGTTAATTAATTGTAATGAATGTTACAAGTATAATGAATTGTAATCTATTACAAATAGTACACATAATTTTGTAGTGAATGACACATAGATAATGGATTTGATTCATTAAAATAGAAAAACATAATTTCCATCACAAGGATGTATTTTATTATTGGAAACATGTCCTTAAATGTCATTTATAGAATGAAATGGGTCTGATTTCCCTTGGATCCAATTTTTTAATGATTTTTTAAGTATACTAATCAAAATTAGGTAAAACCAGGTTTAATAAAACAATTAATTAAGAAATATTTATACACTGTATATTTTTTCACAGAAAAGAGTATCTTGTATATTCCTTACATATAATATCTATTAAAAAAAATATAAACATTCAAATAATGGAAACAGATGAGAGGTATTGGAAATCGTATACATTTTCAACTACATATTTCTGTTTGGTTCATGAGTATATTCAAATTATCTGGAGTTCAGGTTTGAATGTGGAGTTGTTCATAGAGGGAGACCATATTTTAGGATGAAACATGCATTCAACTAAAAACATCTAATCTTTAAAAGTTTTAACGTGATTTAATTGAGTATAACATGCCTAACATGGGTGTTCAATTTCATAAACCAAACATTTAATTTAGTATTTTTTCTTTTTGTGTAACATAATTTACATTTCTATTTTATTCTTAATCATTAAAACTTCTAGAACATATTTTTCATGACAAATCATTTTCACAGAATAAAACCACAAAACAACTCAATACTTTTTTTGTTAAATAAACCAATTTTATAAATTATTTCACTATTAACCAAATTTATAAACAAATTCATAAAAAATATAGACCACATTGATGTAAAGGACATTCAATATTATTGTGAGTTTAACATAACTAGTTGAATATTATAAAGAAATAGTGAAATTGGTATGCAACCATAAGAAATAAACTCTTTCATACAAACTTAATTGAAGATTCCAATGACGATAAATGGTTATAAAAATATCATGGGGAAAAAATATAATCATGGAATGGAATTAAATAACATGGGAATAGAATAACATTAAACATATATTGTTTGAGCCCATGATAATCATTATTACAATCTTATTATAAGCACGTGAGGGAAAAATATTTTACTCTGTATGTAGGAATCAATGATACACACAATGCTCACACACAGATAAATATATATATATATATATATATATACATATACAAGAAATGTATATATATACATATACAAGAAATTTATATATATACATATACAAGAAATATATATTCATGTGACCATGGATGGAGAATGTGACATATAAATTTCCTATATATACAAAACATAAATAATTGGTTTTAAATTTTGTGAAATGGGCATACAAAGCAAATACAAGATGAAGTGAAACTAAATGAAATATTTAGGCATAAAAGATATATGATACTAAGACGTAAGGATTTCGGGAAATTTTATAAATAGTTTGATAGATTACTTGAAGTATTGGAATGTGAGAATTATAGAGATCCTAGTATGAAAATTTTCAATGTCGACACCTAGTATCAGTGAATTACATATGTGATGGCTTGGATACAGAGAGAAAATAACATGGAGTTTCCTAGAGGAATAAATTGAGAAATCAGATTTTGAAGGAGAATGAAATTAATTATAAATATGATAGATTTTAGCGCAACTAGCAACATGACTATGTTTACGAGAGACCCATGAAAATTGTGAACTGGATTGATTTTCATGGAGATGGAAAATATCCAAGGATTTATGTAAATATTGATTCAAAACCAACAGATTTTAATGAAGATAAACAATTAGGTTTCTAGACTTACATGGATGAGTGATTGAATAGTAATTCTAAGAGGAATGAATAAGTCCATTCTGGAGTCATCAGTAGTGATCATTGTGCCAGAGAGATACAGGGAAGAGGATGACGGTGCGGCCAATGCTAGTGGGGAGGTGTCGAAGCCTACATGAATTGTCTTCCAATGAGACCAGAAACCATGAGGGTGGTGGAGATTTGGCGTAGTGACATTCAATGAAGAACTGGTTGTATGATAGGGGGAAAACATCCAATGAGATGCGAAAGCACTGGATAGAGCATATAAACCCTATTGAATTTGACGATTTATCATATCATATTCCCTATTTAATAGGATTTTAAAGTAGGGAAGCATGATTTTAACACACCCTTACATGTGGAATCATAGCATTGATTTACTAGAGGGAATTTTTATCTCATCAATAATTTGACATGTCAAATGATGAACTGAAAATTGTGGGATTTTAAAGGATCTTCCATTTTAATGGGGGGTTTTCTAGGCAAGGATATCACATTTTGACATAGTGTGAATCATAGAAGATGGTAAAGGACAGTTTTTTAGAGTCATCAGAGAGAAGATTCGACTGTGCATGTCATTTTTTTTTCAACATTCACCATTGTGGGTCAAGTATATTGTTTCACTAGGCATGGTCACCTAGTTTTGCAAATGTTATTACTGGATTCCAGTTTTTCAGAGTCTTTGGGGTGTAGTATCATGTGTGGAGGTCATTTTTATGGTTTTCACCATTTTCTATGTAATATGATAATTCACCAGAGTCTCCAGAGGGAAGGTTTGTAAAAAAATATTCAATATATCGTATAAATGACGTTTTATTTTTATATTTATAAATATCATTAAATATTTAATTATATATTTTAATTAATATGTTACATTTATTTAAATTTTTATTAATCTATTTTATACAATTACAAAGGATTATTTTTAAAAAAATTATGTAACAAATGAAATATAATGTTTTTGAAATTTTATTTTTAAAAATTAAATTTATTTAAAATTAGTTTTATAAGTATAAATACTTTTCGGTATTGTGGATATTTCAATGGAATATTAACATAATATTTTGCAAAAAAAATATTCAATATATCTTATATATTTTTATTTATTTATATATTATGAAATATAATTATATTTGAGAATAAATATTTTTTAAAATATCTAAATTTTGTTTTCATATTTAATCATATAGTTTATTCAATTACGAATATTTATTTTAATACAAATTATGAAACAAATTTAATTAATTTTATTTATAATTTAATTTAATAAAATTATGTTTATTTAAATTTAGCTTTATATGTATAAATTGTTGGTTGTATTATAGAAATTCAACTGTATATCTTTCAAAAAAAAAATATTCAATATATATTTTAAATTTAGTTTTTTATATATTTAAACATATAATTATATTTTCAGTTACTTATTTTCTTGAATATATAAATTTAATTCACAATTTAATTTATATAGATTATATATTTCATACTTTTTTTAAAAAAAAATAGGTAAAAAATGTACTAAAATGTTTTTATAAATTAATATAATAAATGTACATTTATGTAAATTTACATTTATTAGTATAAACAAATTCATGTATTGTGGAACTTCACCTAGAACTTTAACAGTGTATTTATAGATACATTCGTTGGAACATTTACTATACATTGCAGTCAAACATTTACTAGATATCCATGCTCTAAAATGTAGTAAAGGTAATATAGTTATAGATGTCGTGACTTTATAGATGATTGAGTAAAAATTCCATGTTATATTTTGTGATAAATGTAGAGAGAAAGGAAATAATGAGATGAATTTGGAACCCTCTGCCCAACAGAATCGTTCACTATTGCATATGAGTACTGTAGGATTATCTGCTGAAACCAGAATGATGATGCACGTTCACAATAGGAATACAACATCGGATTCGGGAAAGTGAAATATACATACCTAGGGTACCATCATCAAATAAGACGGTTCACATAGAACATGGATATAGGAGTTGGAGAGTACTGAAAACTACATGTTGAGTGATAGAATGATACCCATTCAAGAAAACATAGCTACTCTTGAAAATGTAATAAGTAATGAAAAAAATGTCAAACTAATTTGAGTTGTTTACTACCAACATCAGTGAAGCTGAGTCATCATCCTTTGTGACTACTTCCAGTGTTGCGGACATACCTTTAAATGATGAAGGTGGTGAATAAATACACACATTGTCTAGAAGTAGGGGAAGGAACTCCCACAGAAAAGGTGGGCAACTTTTTTACCACAACATGATTACCCTCTATATAAAATGGTCAATATTACCTATGTAGTTTCCTATTGTTTTATTTTACTTCATTCTTCCACTGATTTATATTTCTTTTTGTTTCAATGAAAGAGCCACTGCACGCCATCTTTTTATAAAAGAAATCACTCGATCATTGTTTGAAATTTCCAAAGAGAGATTTACAAAAGTTACTTACAATCATTTTTTGATTATTTACATATCATGAACTTATGTTTTTTATGTTTCAGGTTTTTCCCATTCAAATGATGTTGATTCTGCATCATCATATATTAAACTAACTGCTGGGAAGATGTTTAAATCACTTGATGATGTTCAATGTATCTATGTAAAGAATGGTGGAGTAAATGGTTTTAGTGTATTTTAGAAATACTCGATTAATAGTAGAAATGATAAATCAATCATCCCATAATGTCTTTATTAATGTAAAAAATAAGGTAATAGGAATATTTAAAAACATGAAAAGATAGTGAGAATTAATATGTACGAGACATGTATAGGTAGCCTTTCTCGAATGGGAGTTAGTTTTTTGTCATATGAGAAATATCAATTTAATGTATTTGTCGAAGGGAATAATAATCCCTTTAACAATAAAAAATCAATTCCTATGATGAGGTCTCAAAGAAATACAAAAGAAGCCCAAGTAGATGAGTCATATTTTAATGCTTCAGCGGGCAATAAACTAAATGATTCATTCACCTTGGGGACAACTATTACAGGGGTCAGATGCTCTTGGTTACACATGTCTTGATCAGTTGAAAATTAAAAAGTATAATTGGGAAAAGGAAATTGTTCATGGAGATTCATGTTTTGTGATAGAGTACATGGAAAGACAAATTCAGAAAAATCCATCATTCATCTATATTATAAAGTCTGAATTCATTGAGAAAAATTGTAATATTTTTAAGATAATCCTATAATTAAGACAGATTATGAGTTATTTGGATATGTTTTTGATTTTAACACCACATTTAGTGATAATAAATTTTACATACCATTAGGGGTATATAAGGGATTCAGTCATCATCAATTGATTGGCGTTTTAGGGATATATTATTATATGATTAAACCGAGAGTTATTTTTCATGGTTGTTTAAAAAAAATATAGGTGCAGAACATGATGTTACCTAAAACTGTATTTGTTTATTAGATGATTTATTCTTATTGTATTAAAATTGGGTGCATTTATTTTTGAAATATTTTCTATCTTTGGTTATTCATAGCTCTCAATTAATTGAATTTTTTAAAGGTCTAATTAAATATTATTTTCCACACAAGTTAAGTGTTTTCTATAATGGCCCTCCCCTAGAAGCCCATAACAGACACATTATTTTATTAAATTGGAATGATTGTATAGAATCAAATCATGATGGACTGATCAGTTATAGCAGTCCTGGAAGAGAATATTACATTCAGGATACTCATAATACATTGGGAAATGATAATATAATATGATATAATATAAAATGAATTAAACATCATCCTTGAAATCTTATTCAAAATGTTCATCTTCATAACCCTAGGATGAGAAACATAAGAAAGGGTCGAGCTCATACTCTCAGTATGGGTGATTAATACACCGAAAGTTATCATGAACATAAATGCTAAGAATGGTGAACAACTAAAAACACATACCATTAAGAATAAATATTCTTGAACATAATATGGCAGGAATAAAATGTGAAAAAATTACTCCATAATAAAACATAACCATGGATATTCCACTTGTCGAATAATCACATGGAATATCAAATACAAGTCTCATAATTAGGTGTTGCATAATGTGAGTCATCATAACCATACTATCATGGTCTCATGCCAAGACCATACATAAATGGGTAAAAAACCAAAATAGTTTGTATCATGAGACCGACTGATTCCTTGAAGATCAATAGTGGGCCCCTCCCATCATCTACTAAGTACTATACATTTGAAATATGAAAATATTGATATATAGACAACATAAACATTCATATTGATAAACTAGCCTATGAAATGCGCATAGTTTAACAATAACCCATAAATGGTATTAAATTAGCTCATCTAAAGTCAAAATAATCATCAAACATTCAAAAAAATATGGTCGATGAAATAATAAGTGATAAAACTAAATTAATTATAAGATTCAACACATGATTTTGACCTATGTGAAGATACTTTTAATGTACGCCGTTGAAAATTTCTTGAGGATATATTCTTTAAATATTCCAAATTGTCCCACACCACTTTGAAATATTAGAATCCTAATACCATAGATTATAATTATAATTATGAGAATCATGATATTATATATCAAAGGGATTTACAGACACCATAAGTAAAAATTAAGTCATTATCATGTAATATATCTTACAGAAGTATAGGTAAGACAAGAAAAATCCACTTTACTTTTGAAAGAAGAGTTCTTTTGTTTAATTATTTTAATTGATCATAAAATCAGATTTTCAAAAATTATATCATAGAAAAGAAAAGTAATGTACATTGAAAATATATTTGAGGCATATATGATGTCCCACTAAAGTGAAATCATGTAAAAAAAGTTTTTATGAAACTTTATAAACAAAATAATTTTGTGTGGTTTAAAGAAAAAATTAAAGAGATTTTAAATCAAAAATAAATATTTGTTTTAATAAAACAAGAAATTACCAAAGATAGTTTTTAATGATAAAATGAGTGAATTTATAATAATAATGGGGGATTAAAGTAGATTATATAGTGGACTTGAAAATGGGTATGAATTTGAGAAGTTCCCTTGAATCATGTCGGTTTATCGAGAAAAAATGAGAATGGACCCATTTTAATACTTGTATATCCAACTAAAATAAGGTTTATATGATCTATATATATGATTTTCGACAATACAAATATAATTTATAATTAATATACAAAAATAATGATTCATTACATTTGATTAAAGGTAGTGAAAGAGTAACCCGAAGGAAAAATGGGCGTTCAGGTAGAATCCCTTACCACTTTGTAATCAATCAATTCATTTGAACCAATATTAATAATTGTAAAGTGATAAATTAAAAAACATGAAAATAAATAGATTTATGATATGACACATCAATGGTCATTATTCATACATCATACACATGAAATAGTGGGAAATAATGGAAATCACATGAAAACAAAAGTGAGATGAGAAACTTCTTTCCTTTTTGAAATCAATCAAATAATATGTCTAAAAATTAATAGAAAACAAATGAATCATTTAATTAGATGAAGATAAATATATTAATTATATCATATATCAAATTTCAATAAGCATACATAACATATAGGATATGAGTGTAGAATAATGTAAATCTCAGAAAAACAATAGTGAGATGAGAAACCCCTCACTATGTGTCCGCATGTGTTCTGAACTTGATCATAACATATTGGATAATAAAATTAAATTCATTAATTAATTAATTAATAAATTTTTCTTTATATATTTTATTTAGTATATTTTTATTATGTTCATTTATGTAATTTTTGATGAGATATAATATACAATTTTATCGCTCGAGATCATTCGTTTCCTTGGTTTTCATGATCGGTGTACAGGTATATGAGTATGGTTATTGTTGTGGATTAGATATAATTCCCCATTATTTAATTTATATATTATTAACAGAAAATAATAATTTTAAATGTATATATATAGAATTTGGTTACATTTAATGAGTATGAATTGTTAGATATGAAATTTAATGATAATCATTTAGATTTTTATGGCAGTTTTTCGAATACAATGAATTTGTTTTGTTATAAATTTAATATCATGTATATATGATGGTTAAAGAATGAATAAATAAGATATTATACATATTTTATATTCTAATTCTATAATAATTTTTTTTATGAAAAAAATTTTATGAATAAATTGACGAATGGAAGTTCTTCGTCCACAAAGGTTATCAATCAGAACCTCTCAATCGATGATTTCATTCTTAAAATAAGAAAGGGAGAGAGAGTATGGATATTGATGTTGGTTATTCCATTAAAATGATATAATTTAAGTATATAAATGATACTGGTTTATTCATGATCATTTGGAAAGAGGAGCTGAGGAGAAGATAATAAAATAAAAGAATATGAAATGAAATTAAAAGAAAATGGATGTGGGGATTACTGCTTGAAATATCCTCTATGAGAACCTCTCTAAGGTAAGGGGTTTTGGTATTTTAAAATTATCAAGATCTCTTGGATTTAGGGAGAGACCAAGGAAGTGTATTTTTGTAACGTCCCAGTTATAGAAGCCACCCAAAGGCACCCCGTACCCAGTTGGTCACATGGAATCAAGTGCATTTCCCTAAACACAAGAGGCTACCGACAAGCAGTGAGGGTGTTGGGTTTGATAGTGGGAACAATATTCACACATTTGTAGAGTAAACATTAGAAGAAAACAAATACATACCATATAGTAAGTAGTAAATATACAACAATAGTAAACAGTGGAATACTGGAGTAGTAAATAACTAGAGCACATATATATATAAATTATGCATGATACATATGTCTCATAGAGTATCCAAACAAGTCACAATGCTGGAAATACAAATAGTGTTAACCAATGTAAAAAAGAAAGATAAACATCTCCTCAGAATCACAAGCATAATCATGTTCCCATGGTCCCCATCTCCACAGCAAGTAAAGTACCTAAAGTAGAATGGCGTTTACCCTTATATATACCTATAATGATATAATCTGTTTGGGCCCAAAAGCATGACACAAATAGGTTGTGAGACTAAATCCCAGTAGGCAACCACCCAATGATCTGTGCCTAACAGTCAGTGAATATATGGTAGGTAAAAGTATAGAAAACAGTAAACAAGAATGTTCCCAGTAGTAAACTATTCCACAATTAAAAAAAATCAATCAAGCACAATAACCCTCTAGGATGTGCACACAACCTGTCCTCTCTGGTTCAGTTATAAGAATTCATAAAGTCTCTCCGAGGAAGCTCACATAGTCAATTCCCCTTATAGTCAATGGTAAGATAAGACTCTTTGAGGAAGCTCAAACATTCAATTCCCCTTATAGTATAAGGTAGTCAAGGAATCTCTAAGGAAGCTCACATGGTCAATTCCTATTATAGCCACAAAGTTTAGGACTCTCTGAGGAATCTCATATGGTCAATTCCCCTTATAGCCCTAGTCGTTCAATTAAAACAAAGACTCTCTGAGGAATCTCACACGGTCAATTCCACTTATTTTCTAAGGAAATCAGGTACTCTATGAGGAAGCTCACTCAGTCAATTCCGCTTATATCCCCATGTGGTCCTAGGATCTCTAAGGAAGATCACCTTGTCAATCGCCCTTATATCCTAAAGTGATCAAAGAATCTCTGAGGAAGCTCACTCGGTCAATTCCCTTTATAGTATACTACAACATGTTCTCATGGCCCTGTGTAGGTCAATGAGAATAGTTGTACAATATGGAGAAATTAACCTTATAGAACTACATGGCTAAATAGTCTACAACATATCAAGCATGTTAGAATACAAACTCTCCATCCTACAGCAACATGCATGGAAAACATGCAAAGTAGCCAACTGGCTAAATAGGACCAAATGGTCGTAAACAGAACATGCATAGGAAAAACATACAAAGAATAGAAATCATCCCTTTTCATATTTAATTACATCTACAGAAGCATAAAAGCATGGAAGGAAATCAACAGGGGTAAAACTGTAAACACGTAATACCCTATTTAAGGGTATTGGTGGAATTTGCACATGATACTCAATGAATTTGAAAGTGAAGGGACAAACCACCAACATCAGTGTTGGGAGATTACAATATGTGAACCTGAAGCCTTGAATCTCCTTAGAATGTTGAATATCTACAAAAATGTGTAAAACGTTCAACCCATGATAACTCACGAGAGAGGAGAAATCAGAAGATGATGAACTAGGAGAAGAGAGAACTCATCGATGTGATTCCAACACAACCGACGATGTTCTATTCGGAGGACGGATTCACGCTCGGGGTTTTGTCGAGGGTCCGTGGCCATATAGAGCTCTTGGCCGAATGTGACCTCAAAAAAGATCATTCTGGCGATTAGACGTGGGCTTGGTGCGTTTAATGAAAAAAAGAAATTACACGACGTGTACTTTTGAAGTACACGGTGTGTACTTGCCTTCTCCATACTCCGATTTAAGAGACCTCCATGTAACTCCCACATGGCCATGTGTGTGACAACTACACGACCAATACACGGACTCTTTTTGCAAAGAAGTACACGACCTGTACTTATAAAGTACACGACATGTACTTAAAAAATTTCCAATTTTTTTTCCCTCAAAACTGAACATAAAAGGAATAAAATTCCAGAAAAGAATATCTAGTTTCTTAAAAACTTTACCCCTTAACGAAATTCATCCTCGAATGTCCCTAGCATGACGTAGAAGAAGAATCCTCAAAAAGTTCTGGCCAGTGTGCTCATACATCGGCCACACTCTCCCAAGTCTCATCCTGCACTTGCCCCTACTGCCATATAACTCATACCAGAGGAAGAGATCGACCACAGAGAACCTTTGTACTATGATCCATAATCCTGATATTATGCTCCTCAAACGACACATCCACTTCGAGCTCAATCTCCTCAGGTTGAAAGACATGAGACGAGTTAGAGAATTACTGTCGAAGCTGAGAAACATGGAAGACGTCATGCATAGCCTGGTACCTCTGAGGTAACTACAACCGATAGGAAACCAACCCAACTATCTCCAACACCTCAAACAACCCGACGTACCTCGGTGAAAGCTTACCATGTCTCATAACCCTCATGTGTCCCAAAATTGGTGTGACACGTAGGAAAAAATGATCCCCAAACTCGAACTCCAGAGGTCATCTCCGCTGATCAACATTAGAATTTTTTCGAGACTACGTAGTAGCCATCCTCTTCAGAATCAACTCTATCTGCTTTGTGGTCGCCTAGACAAGACGAGGTCCTAACAAAGCTGCCTCTCCTGCCTCCAGCCAACATAAGGGTGATCAGCAAGGCCTACCGTACAAATCCTCATAAGGTGTTATCTGAATAGTTACATGAAAACAATTATTATTGGAAAACTCCACAAGAGGTATGTGCTTCTCCCAAGAGCCTCCAAAATCCAGGATGCATGCTTGGAGCATATCCTCAAGAACATGAATCGTACACTCATACTGGCCATAATTCTGTGGGTGATAAGCTGTACTCAGATGTACCTTTGTACCCATAGCCTTCTGAAGCCCCTGCCATACCCAAGAAGTAAAACGTGCATCCCTATTTGAAACAATGGAGGGTGAAAATCCATGTAGATGTACAATATCTCAGTTGTACAACCATCCCAGCTCATCAACAATAAAGGTTTCATTGATCAGAAAGAAGTGATAATCCTTCATGAGTCTGTCAATAACAACCCAAAATGAGTCATTCCCCTAAGGAAACCTCAACAAACCAGTCATGAAGTCCATTGCGACATCAGTCCACTTCCACTCGGGAATGGGTAACTGCTGTAAAAGCCCTTCTGGTCGCTGATCCTCCACCTTCACCTGGAAAGTAGTGGAAGACCTCATGATGAATCCAACAAAATCCTTATTCATACCTGGCCACCAATACTGACGGTGTAGATCGCGATACATCTTGGTGACACCAGGATGGACTTCCCAAACTGAGGAATGAAAATCCCACATCATCTCCTCATGTATATCTTCTAGAACCAATACTTGCCCCTTGAAATGAAAGATATCATCCTCACCTATGGTCCATCCAAAAATAGGGTCCCTTCCTGACAAACTCTCCCTTAGGACTAGGCCTTCAGAATCTGAGAGCTTCCTCATTCGAACTAGATCCATAAGAGTAGAGGTAACAACTATAGAAGAAAGAAACATCTGCCCATGAGTGTCGTGAACCTCCAAATGCATCTCATAGAATAGATCCATAAGCTGCCACTCACTACTGGACTCTTGAATTGCCTATATCGGATTCCTCCTGCACAATGCATTAGCCACCACGTTTCCCTTTCAAGGCATATAGGCAAGATCAGTGTCAAAGGACTATAGGTACTCAACCCACCTGCACTATCTCAAATTCAGATCATGCTGAGTGAATATGTACTTGAGACTCTTGTGGTTGGTTTAAATCACAAAGTTCTCTCCTAGAAGATAATGCCTCCAATAGAGTAAGGCATGGACAATAGCTGCAACTCAAGATCATGAGTCAGGTAATTACTTTCATGTGGCCTCAACTGCAGAGACACGTACACAACGATTCCATCTCCCTGCCTAAGAACAGCTCCCAAACCGATACCTGATGCATCACAGTAAACAATATAGCCTTTTACCGGCTCTAGAAAGACTAGTATTGGTGCTGAATTAAGCTTCCATTTCATGTCCTGAAATGCTAAATCACATGAATCTGACCATAAGAACTTCACACCCTTCTTAGTCATACATGTCAACAGTGATACTAAGCGTGAAAAGTCTTGTATAAAACCTCTGTAGTATTCAGACAGCCCTAGAAAACCTTGCACCTCAAAGAAATTTTTCAGCTGCCCCTAGAAAACTACAGCTCTCACTTTATCTGGGTCCACTGATACTCCCAACGCTGAGATAATATGACCCAGCATGTGAATCTAATCCATCTAAAAGAGGAACTTTGATAGATTAGCATATAACTGATGCTCCCTTAGTGTACTCAAAATGTTCTCAAGATGGGTAGCATGGTCGTGTTGAGTGTGAGATTACACTAATATATCTTCCACGAAAACAACCAAGGTGGAATCAATGTATGGAAGGAACACTCGATTCATCAGTGCCCTGAAAACTGCAGGTGCGTTCATGAGACCGAACTACATAACCATATACTCATATAGACCATAACTACTCCGAAAGGTTTTGAGAGGTATATTTGATGGCATAACACGCAACTGATGATGACCAGATCTGAAGTCAATCTTCGTGAACACCTGGGATCCTCGAAGCTGATCAAAGGGATCATCAATCCTAGTCAAGGGATAATGGTTCTTGACCGTCAATAGGTTTAGCTTCTGATAATACACACAAATCCTGAGGGTGTCGTATTCCTTCTTCACAAATAGGATATGTGAACCCCAAGGAGAAGTACTGGGTCAAATGAAACACTTTTCCTGCAACTCCTCCAACTATTTTTGAGCTCCTAAAACTCTGGTCTGTCCATCCTATAAGGAGGAATGGACACCAGTTCCGCTCCTGGCACAAGCTCAATCTAGAAGTCTACCATAGGCTCTAGAGGCAAACCTGAAAAGTCCTCTAGAAAGACATATCTGAAATGATCCACCACTGGTGGAAAGACTAACTATGATGTCGCATTGTCATCCAGATATAGACTAGAAATCTGGACTGTAACTCATCCCAACTCATGATGCTCTGGGACCTCTCTGCTCACCTGGACATCCCATTGGACATTTTGAAGAAAATATTCACCTTCTGGTGATGTGAAACTCACCCTGCGGTGATAACAGTTGAACACTGACTAGAAGGGAACTAGCTAGTCCATTCCGAGAATTAAATCATATCCTATCATCTCTAGGACATAGAGGTCCCATAGAAAGTGACATCCACCAACCTGTAGAGGGAACTCTCTGCACTAATGTACACTAGCCATTCTAGTACCCAATGAAGTTTCTAGATTAAATATATCAGCATAAGAAAAGTTGCAGAGCCCAAGCATCTCCACGATAGCAATAGATATAATGCTATGTGAATCCCCTGTATCGGAAAGAGAAGAAGTTAAAACTGAGGTAACTAAGATCGCACCTCAAACTGTGGAGGGTCCGAGATCCTTCTCCTGCTGGGTCTGCTCCACTGCAAAAGTCTAGCCTATGTCGCAACCCTGTGACCCTGCCTGACTAATATGATCTGATCCACCCCATCTTCGCTAATGAACCAACGACTCAATACCACGACCAAAAGCTCCACCTTGGCCTGAATGACTGGAAGAACTCCAGTTCCTAGACTGGTGAAAAACTGGTGGAACTTCTCTTGAATGAGGAGTCATTGAAAAAACCCTGTCACTAGCTACTGGTGAGAATAACTGACAGAAGAAGTGAAGGTGGCCCATCTCTCCACAAGATCAGAACTCTAATGAGTCTCTCAGGAAACGTGGCCTTGTATGACCACTTATCCCACACTGGTAGCACACCACCTGGACACCGTAAGATGCATCCTTCTTACTCTGATCTTCTCATGAAGTCTCCATGCGGAACTTCCTTCTATCAGCTGGCGGAGCACTAACTCTGTATGCCGAACAACCCTGGCTCACAGTTCCAGAATCCCTTATATTTTACTCTGTGATCAGCTCCTAGTTGACGATAGAAGATATCGAGGTCAACTTAAAGATGTTCTCCTGAGATTGGATGTCGTGCCTCAGACCATCCTAAAACATCCGTGCAAGGAACAACTCATCACCTCCTGTAATAGGTGTGAAACGTTGCAAATCTGTGAAGTGAGAGGAATACTCCATAACAAAAAGCATACACTGCTCCAGACTCATGAACTCTCACTCGATCGGCCCTCAATGTCTCTGGATTGAAGTAATCATAAAAGATACACCGAAACTCATCCCAATCCATATTCTGCTGGTTTCGCACCTGTGAGATCACATTCCACCCCTCTTGGCAGAGTCTCGAAGTATGTTGGTAGTAAGAATTACCCTCTTCACTAGTGGTATCTCCAGATGCATGAAAATTTTCAACGTGGCTTTAAGACATGACTCTATAGCCTGGGGTCCTCCATCCCTAGAGAAAGTGGGAGGATGCTGCTACTGAAAGACACACGTCAAATAAGACATCGACGGGGTAGGAGGCGGTGCTCCCTGAAAGGTATACATCATCCTTAGAAAGCCCTCCTTGAACTGCGCATCAGCACCTATGTTAGAAAAAACAGCTAGTTCCAAGGCTGGAACAACTGGAGGATCTTTAGGTAGTCCATGATCAGCCATGTCCAGTGTCTGATCACCGCCTGTAAACTGGCACACAACCAGAGGATTTCTCGGTGGCATGACCCCGCAAGGTCAAGCACAAAACATAGATAAAGATTATCAAGGACTGAAATCAAGGAGTTTAGGTAGGGATCAGGTGAAGATATCACTCCAGTATTACAAAACATGACTACACGATGTGTTCATTTCCTACATGGCATGTTCCCTGATGTCATTTACACGAGTGTGTACTCATGCCTAAACTGGTCATGTAACACCCCAAACACATGACATGTTGTATTAGTACACGACGTGTACTTGAATCCTATTCCACTGCCTGTGTCTTTTTACATGGTTAAGCCACACGGATCTCCTATGATAAGACTACACAACGTGTTCATGAATGACACAACGTGTACTAGGAAAGCTTTAGCAGGCCCATGTAGTTAGTTACATGGCCTAACACACGACTCACACTACATGAAGTGTTCAAGGTGGACACGATGTGTATGTGAAAGGATTATAGCGACCCATATTGTTTGTGACACGGTCAGGTACTTGTGTCCGACTACAAGGCGTATTCAATACTGACACAACATGTATAGCTTAACATTTTATCCGTCAGTGTAGTTAGTTACACGTGTGGGAACAAGTTCAACACTAAAAAAAATGTTCGAATGGTACACGGTGTTTTCTCACAAGACTTTCTCCATCCTATGTCTCCTCCCACATGGACTATGACAAGGTTAGATACTACACAGAATGCATATAAAGTACACAGCGTGTACTTAAGAAAAACATTTTCTTCCGGAATAGAAGAACGCATGGAATGTACTTAACAGTACACAACTTGTATTCTAGGTTTTTCCAGATAGTAAGCCTCAGAAACTACTCTAGAACCCAAAAAAACATTGAAATAAGCATTGAAAGTTCCAAATTCTGATCCATGAGGGCCCATACTCCCAGCAAATCAAATTTTGGCATCTTGTACACATTATAATATGGCAAACAAGGTTATGATCCACCAAATTCCAGTCCATGAGGTCCCATAACACCTCAAGAACCAAATTTTTGTGTCCAATCAAGAAAATCTCTAAACCAAACAATACCCTATCAAACAGCAGGTATTATTATCAAGGAAACTATTACAACAACATGCATATTTTACAGAAAATATATCACAACAACATGCACTCACTAATGCACCCTATATGGCATGGACAAAATGTACGACATGTAATTTTTAACAAGTTCCTATATGATGCATGAGATGGAATACCCTCATCTCATCAGGTTGTAACAGAAATAGAACCTCAATAATATGAACAACAACAACACAAACCTTTTGAATCACTCAAGGTGAAATCAAATCAACTATAATAATTGCAAAACCAGAAAAAAATGCAATTAACGAGGTAGATTGGATTTTCCCTATACACGGGTTAGCTACTCCCCGGCACAACTTATTACCAAGTACCTATTCTGACCTATCCTAGGCTAAGGGCTCCAAACAGTAAATCAAGTGAAAAGAACTCCTATGATACCACTTTGTAACATCCCGGTTCCAAAAGACACCCAGAGGCACCCTGCACCCGGTTTGTCACATGGCCTCAAGTGAATTTCCACAAATTCCAGAGGATTCCGACTAGAAGCAAGGTCCTTGGTTGTGATACTGGGGAAACTATGCCCTTATTGGCAGAGTACACGTCAGAAGTAAAAAAATACATACAATAATAGAAGAATTAAATATCCAATAATTGTAAACTGCAGAAGACTAGAATAATAAACAACTAGAGCACATATATATGAACGATGCATGATACATATGTCTCGGAAAGCATCCTAACATGTCACAATACATGAAATACAAATAGTGTGACACCAAAGTACAAAAAAAAATATAAATATATCCTCACCATCGTAAGACTTTGCTTGGTCCCATGCTCCCTAGCTCCACAGTAAGTCAAGTACCTGAAGTAGAAGGGCGCTTGACCTTATCTATACCTGAAATAATAGAATCTGTTTGGGCCCAAAAGCATGTCCCAAACAGGGTGTGAGACTAAATCCTAGTAGGCACCCACCCGAAGATCTGTGCCTAAATAGTCAGTTAATATATGGTAGGTAAAAGTACAGAAAATAGTAAACAGAAAATTGACAAGCAGTAAACAGTTCTGGAAGTCAAAAAATATCAATCAATCACATTAACCCTCTAGGAATTTAACACAACCTGTCCTCTCTGGTTTTCTTATAAGAATTCATAATGACTTTCTAAGGAAGCTCGCAAAAGTCAATTACCCTAATAGTCAAAGGTAAGACAACACTCTCTGAGGAATCTCACATACTCAATTCACCATATAGTCTAAGGTAGTCAAGGAATCTTTGAGGAAGCTCACATCGTCAATTTCCCTTATAGCCCCAAATTCTAGGACACTCTGAGGAAGCTCGAACTGTCAATTCCTCTTATTGCCCATGTTGTCCAATTTAAACAAAGACTCTGAGGAAGCTCACACGGTCAATTCCCCTTATAGTATAAGGCAGTCAAGGACTCTCTCAGGATGATCACTCGGTCAATTCCCCTTATAGCCCAAAGTGGTCCTAGGATATCTGGGGAAGCTCACTTGTTCAACCCACCTTAAGCCTAAAGTGCTCCAAGACTCTCTGAGGAAGCTCACTTGGTCAATTCCCCATTTATTCTACTACACCAGGTTCTCACGACCATAAGTAGTTAAACGAGCATAGCAATGCAATATGGAAAATGTAACCCTACAAAACTACTTGGCTAAACAGTCAATAACATATCAAGAATATCAGAATACAAACTCTCCATCCTACAACAACAGGCATGGAAAATTGGCAAAGCAGCCAACTGGCTAAACATGATAAAACAGTCATAAACAGAATAGACATGGTAAAACATCCAAAGCATAACAATCATCCCTAGTTATATCCAAATTACCTATACACAGGAATACAAGCATGGCAGTCAATCAAGAGGGGTAAAACGGTAAACACGCAATACCTCGTTCAAGGGTATTGGTGGAATTTGCACATGATATTCAAAAAAATTGAAAGGAAAGGCAGAAACCACCTACATGGGGGTTGGGAGATCGTTATACATGAACCTAAAGCGTTGAATCTCCTTATAAAGTCGATGATCTATAGAAATGTCTAAAACATTCAACCCACGATATCTCACGAGAGAGGAGAAATCAGAAGATGATGATCTTGGAGAAGAGAGAACTCATCGATCTGATTCCAACACAACTAACAATGTTCGATTCAGAGAAGCGATGCACACTCGGTGGTTCACCAATGATCCATAGTCGTATGGAGCTCTCGGTCGATCAAGACTTAAATGAAGAGAATTATGGCGATTAGACGCGACCCTGCCGCATTTAATGAAAAAAAGAAAGTCCACGACGTGTACTTTTTAAGTACACAACGTGTACTCGCCTTTTCCGTAATCCTTTTTAAGAGGGCTCCAAGTCACTCCCACATGGCCGTGTATGTGGATACTATAGAGCCAGTACATGACCTCCTGCGGCAAGGATATACACGACGTGTACTCATAAAGTACACAACGTGTACATAAAAAATTTCTAGAATTTCCTTTTTCAACAAAAACGATCAGAAAAGGAAAAACATACCTAAAAATAAGATCTAGCTTCTTACAATATGGTAAGATCGTTGACATTTTTTAGGGCATAGAGGAGTGAGAAGAAGATGGATTGAAGGGTGGTTTTTATAGTGGATGAGAGGGTTGATTTTCTAATAAATTATTAATTATTTTATTATTTTTATGAAGATATGAAATACTGTTGATTCTTGTGACCAAAAATAGTAATAAGTGAATCTGAGTTCAAATCATGTGTTCTTACAACATCCATACATCACCTATGACTCAATAAATCATGTATTTGACATTTATTGTAATTATCATACTTTACTATTAAAAAAATAATTATTTTAGAAATATCTCAAAAATTCACCATAACCATATTTTGATTGGAATAATTATAAAATGGAATATATTTTATCATAATATTTTTCTTAATTAGTTAAATATAATTTTTATATATAATCATTATTTATTAGAAAGATACTAATTTTTAATTAAAAACTGATTTTATAATACATTAAAAAATTATTTTAGGTCTCAAAAAATTATCCATAAATCATAGGATAAAAAATATTTATATAGGAATTAATTTTATGAATACATTTTTTTAAAATAAAAATATTATTTTAAAATTGTAACTAAATTATTATTACTTACAAAAATAAAAATACTTAATTATTAATATTTAATAAATTCTCTCTCTTTTATATGGTGCCTACATATTATTTATACTTATATGGGCGTGGTTACTATTTATAATGGTAATATTACTATTCATAAAGGTACATTACTATTCATAAGGGTAACATTAGTCTTCATAATGGTAAGTTACTATTCAAAAAAATTATGTTGATCCTATCAGACTCTAAATATCATAATGATCGCAACCGTTTATGTCTGTTTTTCCGAATTCAAATTTGAGAAGTGGAAAATGATGTTTCACAAGAACGTTATAACTATAAATAAGTGTTGTTTCTCAAAGGCTCAGTGTTGTGTGCATATCTGCTATCTAATGAATTGAAATTATTTATAAACAAATATACCATAAAAACATGGGGTGAATTATGAATAGTGAATATATTCATAAAAAATTTAGTATTTATCAAAATAATTATAATAGTAAATGTATATAATATTCTTAAACCATTTAATGAAATAATATATTGAAAAAATGAATTTGGTAAGAAAACTAATCAGATATATATATATTCATAATAAAATATTGTTTAAAAAAATAATATTGTGAAAAACTATTTTTAGAACCATACTTTAATATTAATTTGATTGAAATAAATTTGAAATATAAGTATTTATAAGTATTATTCTTAATTAAAACACATAATTTAATATTATTATATTTCATAACATAATGCGTCTTAAATTATAAAACAAATTACAAGGGTGTTACATTATTCTCCCCTCAATAGAATTGCATCTTCATAATTTGAAAATACATGTTGATAGATAAAGGTTGATACTTGAATGTTCCCTTGTCGGAAACTCATGTTGGAAATAGGGTTAATAAAATACCTTCATAAAAAGAGGGAAAATGAAATGTATAGGTTAACACATAACTAGGAATTCGAATAGGAGAAAATTATTGTGATGTGAAAATATCATCATGGGAGAAAAATTTAGACATCATGTTCTGCTGGAGAGTGATAGTAAACCTTTTCATTATTATTTTATCCATCACAATACCATAACTTGTATGATCGGTTAAGAGACCTTTGATTTATTAGATAGAAATCTATATATAATTTTTTTTGTTACAAAATCTTTTTCCCATAATTGAGGTATTCCTTTACTAGACAGAAAAGTACTTGAGTAATTAAACATAATTGATTACATTCCATGTAATAAGAATAATATCATACTTTGGTTGTTCTTAGACCAATTTTCAATTTATTCCTAATACCTATATATGATTGTTCAAGATGAATTTTATTTATTACTAATGAATTAAACTTATATAGATCACAGATCCCACTAAATAATAATTATCTATTACCCAAATCAGAAATAGTAGGATAAAATATGATAATTGGTAATAAATAATACTCCTTTATATGTTTAAAAAAAACTCAAATGTACAAAATTCAAATGCGAAAATCGATCTTCAACATAGATATTTTTGCAAATAACTATCATTCCTCAAAAAAATTATTCTAGACTATGACCCCAAAATCAATAGGATTTGATCATATAGTCATCAAAATGACATCGATACCTCTTAATATCATATATGAAAAATTAAATTTTCCTTATCATATAATCTCCACAATATTCTACCAATTTATTTAAATATCTTGCATCACCATAGCTGAAAAATAAAATCATATTTGACTCCAAAATTAAATTCAACATTTATTCCTCAAAATATCATATTTCCCAAAGTCTTATAAGACTCCCAAAATTGTGAATGTCTTCCAAAATATCATTTATCACATAGCCAAAAAATAATTTTTCAATCCCAATGTTATCTATTTGATAAAAAATTCCCTAAAATCCATATATCGTTTATCCATTATATGATTTAACAAAAAATTCATATTAACCAGTACATCATGTATGCTTGGGGTAGGCACTACACCCTTATCAACCTTCGATAATGGGTTCAAACCCCACGAACATCCCTGATGTGACGAGTTAGCACCCAAAATTTAGGTTTTCCTTTTTATAAAACGATATTCCTTCCTAAAATATATATGAAGGACATCCCAAATATACGTTCAATCACTAAACATTATTTTTTACTAACTTTTTCAATACAACCAATATATATAAATACATCATACATTTATTTCCCCATGGGGACTACAATGCTCAATAGGTTATCCTATAGAATAGGTAATTTACTCAGGTAATTCCCCGCTCCCTTCCATTTAAGGAAAATAACGAAAAATGATTTCTTATGATCAGTTTTATTAAATTACATCATTCTCTTTATTTTTTGATTATAAGTCTTTGCATTATGTCCTAATTTCCCACACATTAATCATTCTCCACTCCTTTGAGTCACTTCAATGCGTGTCTCCTTCTACATTTCATGCATGATGGATGTTGAGAATTATTTTCTCCAAGGTATCTACCACTAGAGCTCTTAGAATATACCAATATTCTTCTCATTGATGGATTCAATAGTTTGTTAAGGTATATGTTCTTAATGAAATTTTGGGTAAACTAATAATGCATAAACATGAAATCTTTCAATCCTATAAACATCACATTTCATCGATAATCACAACCACCATGTTCATCAAGTTCAAGGTTAACATGAATCCTTAGGATTGCATCCATTTATGAAAACCAGAATGCTTAGTGTGAGTAACAATAGTGATAGTGAGAAAAACGTAAAATAATTATTGAATATCATAAAAAATTATTTCCAATAGAAATACTTTAGATTTAACCAAATTTATTCATTTTCATTACATATTAAAAAACATAATAATTGTTAGTTAAAAAATTGGGAATTATCCTAAGCGTATCCTCCAAGAGTGTCAAACCAAGTGCATATTAAGGCTATTTGTCATGTACCATATTACCCCAAGTCAGGCCGAGAACAACTTTTCTGAGTTGTTACTCCTAAGTACATATGTGCTAGAACCGCACCCATATTTAGAATCCTGATATTGATGTATTCTCTAAGAATATCCACATATTTCTTTCCAAAATTCTATTACGTTCTTTTAAGCAGACCCTCAAAGTCTATATTAGGGTTATGTTCTATAATATACGTTTTTAAAATCTAGTTTCCAAGGTTTCTACTAAACATCTATTGATACCAAGTGTAAAACACCGACCTCGTAATCCCTGAACCAACACATTATGTTTTTACATTAGCATGATTATAATGAAAAAAATCCTAAAGGACCAATAGGTTTAGCAGTCTTGGAAGACCAGATTATATTTATTTTACCAAAAATTAATTTTGAAAGGATAATATAATATTACAGAATATAAAAATAAATAACATTTATCATTGAAATATTATGAAATTATTTCTTCATCATAAACAATGGAAAAGAAACATATGAAAGGGGTGAGTTATGATTCTATGTAAGGGTATGTAATATAACAGAAATTATCATAAACATAAACACTAGTCATCATGGACACCAAAAACACATGCCTTTAAGATTAAATATACTTGAGCATAATATAGCAGGAATAAATGATGAATAATTAAAGTCATAATAAAACACAACCATGTATATTATAATAGTCAAATAATCATATGTAATATAAAATACTAGTCTCATATTGAAATAATGAGTAATGCCAAACTTCATAACCATACTAGCAAGGAATCATGACAAGACAATACATAAATGGGTAGAAACCCAAACTAGATTGTGTCATGAGACCTACTGATTCAATTAGGGGATATATCATTCCCCAATATTAACTTTAAAAGTATTATACATAACTCATATGAATATGGTGATACATAGATAAAGTAAACATTTGTATTGAAAAATAGGAATATGAATTGTGAATAGTATAACAATAACCCATGAATGGTATCAAATTAGTACATTGATAGTCGAACAGATCATCAACCTGATATGCAATACATGACCCACTGGTTTGTTTCCAAGGAACCTTGTACAATATTTGTAGGTTGAGAAACTAGATCGCCGCAAGAAAACAATTCAAGGTGGTGTACGGATAGTGAAAATGATACGTAAGGGGGTGAATTGGTCAAAGTAGAACCCAAAGGGAACTTTTCTATTATAACTCTTTCCACAAGACACCATAAAGGAGTAACAATCATTTGATAAGTCATGAATTAGTCATGAAGACAAAGGTTTCAACAAAAACACTCCATTATTACATTTCTTTAATTCATTATGTCCGAAGAGTACCTGGGTGGTGGATATTTATAGCCAAAGGATCAAGAAATTATAATTACACATGGGATGGAACTTTATATTAGTCTAATTCCTAGTTATCCATAGTAAGAAATCATAATTTATGTTTTTGAAGCCTTTGGAACTTGACCATGACTATTGGATAAATGTAGAACACCCTTTTGGGAATGAAAATACATGTATCCTACTACCTTTTGACATTTAAGATTCCATGGTTGGGGGTGCTTGATAATTCATAACAACACATGGGATGGATTTATAAAAGCATGTTTCACCCTTAATTAATGTAATTATAGGTAGGTATTCATCCCCTAGGAAACGATGTTATGCCTCCTATTGTAATTCCATAATGAACACATTTAATGCGTCCTTTATTATATTGGTCTTCTCCCTTGTCATTAGGCCACCAATTCCTCACAATGGGTCTTGTTAAATCATGCACATTACACCCTCATAATTAATACAACCATATACCACTTGATGTCCATTAATTACATGATCCATATCATCCCCTCCATACTCAATAGGATTCATCCTCTAATCTAAAAATTCGAAGGAAGAAAGATCAGCAACATTAAAGATGGAACTAACATTCCCATATCTATCAAGAACTCAATCTGGTAGGAATTATCACTGATCATCTCTAATACTTGGAAATGACCGTATCCTCAAGGATAAATTTTTTATTTTAGTTTATATGGTAACCTCTCCTTCCTCAAGTGTACCCACAGCCAATCTCTAGATTGAATCATCATTTTGTTCCAACTATTATTGGCATGCTTCAAAAGCTGTTCATTCTTTTTCTTAATATTTTCCTTTTAATTTTCATAAAACTCATACAAAAACATTTCCATTTTTTAACCTTCAATATTATAAATGTGATTAGTAGGAAAAGGTAAAATATCAAGTGTATTTAATGGGTTAAAACCATACACAACTTCAAACGGTGAAGCATTAGTAGTTTAGTGAACAACTCAATTATAAGAAAATTCAATGTATTGAAAGCATATTTTTTAAAGTATCATAATTTTTCTATATATGGAATGAAAAAATGTGGAATGTGTTATATTAAACAAATTAGTTTTACCATCTATTTTTTAGTGTGCATTGGTGGAGAATAAAATATTGTATCCATCTTTATTCCACAATGTCCTCCAAAAGTGACTATGGAATTTGATATCCCTATCACTCACAATTCTCATAAGTGAGCCATGAAACCTAAAAATTTCCTTGAAATAAATCAGTGATATGATTTAAATCATTAGTTTTAGAACAATAAATAATGTTATCCATTTTACTAAACATTTCCACGACCACAAAGATGCTATCCTTACCTGATTGTGATCTTGATAATTCATGTAAAAATATATTGAAATGTCTACCCTAGGATGAGAATAAATTAGAAAAGAGGTGTATAAGACATGTTGAATAACTTTTGACTTTTCATGTCAACACTAATTAAAATTTCATCAAACAATAACCATGTACCTATGCATGTGAGGCCAACAAAAAATTTTAGTAAATAAGGAAAAAATTTTCTCAACCACAAAATGCCCAATTAATCCTCCACCATGAGTTTCTCTAACATGAAATATAAACATAGAACAAGATGGAACAAAAATTTTTTTCCAAACAATTAGTCCATCATATTTGTAAAAATATGTTTTACCATGTTTTTCACACAACTTCCATATTTTATAAAAATCCTCATCATTCTCATACAAGCCTTTCAAAATTTCAAAACCATGTATTTTTGCAAGAAAAAAAGTATTAAGAGTGTATCCCCTAGAAAAAAATTGTTGAAAACCTTTTATTTTCCTTCATTATGATTAATGATGTATGGAAATGTTTCAATAAATCCAATCCATCATTCATGTCCCATATTCAACTTTCCTTATGACTTAATAAATTTTAGGCCTTCATGATACAAATGTGTAAAAAATTATATGGGCCACAAGTAATTTTTCTAATTTTGTAAATTTATTTTGGGGGAATATAATTCCTTGAAATAGGTAGAGTAGTTTAATGCAGCTCCAAAAATATTCTAACTGAAGTATGTGATAGGCTTAGATTCTGGTGATAAAACAACCCCAATTTCTATTCTATAAGAATAACACTCAACCTAAAAAATGTTATAAAAGTCCAGAAGAATTAAGAGAGGTGAATTGGTCAAGATAACTATGAGTGCGAAGAAGTAATATTCTTGGGATTTCCCCACATGAGTCTCACACCTATCACGATCAACTGAACAAATGGGAGAGAATGTTCAAAATCCCCTTCCCGAACCATCAGAAAAAACTCAATGTACATGGAATCTTGTCACCTCATTTAAATTCATTGGTGTTCTACAATCCTGAATTTCCTTCACCTTCTATTCATTAACCCTTATAAGATCAGGTCCTATAATAAAACCACGGAAGAATACTGAATTTAAACCAAATGGAAATTTTACCAAGTTTCAAAACATCATATTTTTCATAAGAGTCTGAAATCATTTTTCAAATGTTAATGATGTCCATCAAGGCTATTATAATAAATTAGGATTTAATAAAAATACACAACAACAAATTTCCTAATGAATGGATGGAAAAAGTGATTCATTAAGTTCATGAATTTACTCATGGAATTAGTTTATAAAAAATTCATTAAAATCCATTCATACAATCCAAACATAGATTTAAAATATTTTTTTCCATTCATCTCTCTCTTTCATTCTAATTTGATGGTATCCACTCCATATGTCAATTTTAGCAAACAATAATGACCAATGGAGTTCATCAATAATATCATCCAAATAATGTATGGGATAACAATAGTTTACTGTAAATTTGTTGATAGATCGACAATCAACACACATTCTCAACTTACCATATTTTTTTGAGACAAGAATTACCAGTACCACACACAAACTCAAGCTCTCTCGAATAAATCCCTTCTATAGAAATTCATCCACTTGTCTTTGTATTTATCGATTCTCCTTCGCGTTTTCCAGATAATTTGGTTGGTGGGGAATCATTGCTCTAGAGATTATGTTGATGTGGTGATAGATACCCTAAAAGTGAGGTAAAACATCAGTAATTTCCTCAATAAACACCCCACCAAATTCCTAGAAATGTGACTTAACACTAGCATGCATTTAAGGGTTATGAGAGTTAGTGGTAAAACATTCCCCCTTGCAAAGAATCATGAGAGTTACCTTCCCATCTAAAGCTCTCTTTATCTCTTTTTCTCTAGAAAATGAGGTCACTTTTCCCTCAACACTATTGTTTTCACTCATATTTTAACTGTTGTATTCAAGTCATTTATTTCCCTCATTTTTTTATTTCACTCAACACCCCTTTTTCAATTTTTTTTGCCACTGTTCTCATTCTCTCAATTTTTTTAAATCTTTTTTCTTTTTCTCTCATCTCACACTCTATCTCAATCCTCTATTGGTATTTATTTAAATAACCTAAATGGTGTATGAATAACCATACTCCCGTTATACTCAATAGAATATAAATTGGTGTATCCATCATTTGTGACCCTCCTATCAAATTTACAAGGTCTTCCCAAAAACATTTGACAAGAATGCATGGGAACAACACTACATAACACGTCATCGTAAAACATCCCAGTAGAAAATTGAACTTTTTATTTCTAGGTAACTTTGACGTCCCCACTATTATATAACCATTGATGTATTTAAGGCCAGGGAAGTATAATTGTTGTTATTCCCAATTTTTGAACCACCAAACACCTTGCTATGTTTGTACAACTACCCCATTAATAATCATACTAAAAACCTTATCTTTTAATAGGAATATATTATGAATATTTTTCTCTTTTTTCTCTTGATTATGTTCTACATCATGTCAATTAATGCATTTCCAAAAGAATTTCTCCATGTACGAGACTTTCTACTTCTACATATGAATCATCCTCAAGTGGTGGAATTTCACATTTTCTTGATCTAGCACTAAGAACATATCCATCAGCCAAAATAGTCATTGAACTATTTTTTCGGAAATACGAGGAAAAATTTCTAAATCATTGACATTTAAAAAGTTTGATATCTTATTATTTATAAACTACCTTACCCTCCATTTTATCATTAGATTCTAAAAGAATGGTTTTGGTTTGGTTACCTCTTTTGAATATATTTTCTATTCCCTTAAATTATCTTATGGTTTGTAATCCTTGAAATTGAAAGAAGATTTTGAATCCTAATCATATTATGTAGGGCACAACCTTCATTTCATTACAATCCTCTTCAATTGGGAATGCATGTAAAGTAGATCCTCCATGACCAAGTAGTGGTGCTTGTCCACTATGTCAAGAATGTCATGTTTGAGGGTATTCACAATCCTTGTCCTATTTTCCTCTCACTCCTCATTAATATTTCCCCAAATCATTATGATATCCATCTCTTTGTAATATTATTACACACTCATGTCCTCGTGGTACAAACCCTATAACTTGAGGAACAAATCATGATAATAGTGGCAATAAATAATCCTCTTACACATTACTCGTTTCATCTCCTCCTAAGAATTGATGGGTATTTCTCAACTTCATCATTGACTAACTTGTAGTTGGTCTAACCAAAATACTAGCATAGTCGGTGAACTCCAAGGCCGCCAACATCACATTGTTTTCCTCCGAATAACTGTGATAGCCAAAAACATGTTCAACTTTTCTTTTTCATTCCAAATATGTTTTGGGGTCATTTTTACCTTGGAATTAAGATGCCCTCAACATTAATCCTCCATGATCATTGTATTGCCTCCATAGTGGTTTATTTCCCTGAATTGGTAACCCATGAAAATCAAACAACACCACCTCTACTTTAACATCCCACCTCCTTGGTGGTGCTCTAAAATTATAAGGGGATTACATTTCATCCATCTTCACATTCAACCTTTGGAATTGTTTAGGTACAACCATCATAAAAAACTTAATTATTTAATTATTGGTGTTACATTCCACATCCATTTAAGAATCCTGTGAGAAAAATTAAAGAGAATGTGAAATGGTCCTCAGAAACTCCATCTTGTTTTTACAATAAAAAATAATTTGTTATATCTTGTTTCACTCAAATTTGATTTTTTATCCAACTATAATGCTCTTTCCTATTACCACTCAACTTTCTTCGTATTGCATTCATACTCAATTTGAGAAAATAGAAATGATTGTTGAAATGGGGAAATCACGAAGTAGAATTCAATGATAAAATTGAAAATGGATTCAAGATAAAAAATGTTTGAAGGTGATGAAAATTTATGATTAATAAATAAAATGGTATGTACAATTCAAAATGATGAAATTTTTTTGATCCTCTAATTTTTTTTAATTTTTGGTCCATTTTTTGAACTATTTTAGCATCAACAAGATGATGTATTAATATTTAAATTAAGGAGATGCAATAATTCATGACATTAAGTTGAATAAAACTAAGAGTTGTGTGGTTTTAAAATTGAATAATTATTTTCAAAATTTTAACCCGTTGCATCTCATGATATATATATTTGATTTCGATTATTCTAGATGGATAATAAAGATAATCTTTTCAACTAAAAAAATAACATGATATACGGCGGAAATGAAGAAGAAATGATGTCCATAGGTGAATAATAAAATGAACAATAATTGATGATAGATAAATTCAAAGTGAAATAAAGATAGAAGAAAGGATAAGAAATAAGGAACCCGATTTCTTACAAGTGGGATTGAAAACCAAACGATATGCGATGAAAGACCCACTAAGAAGTGTCCTAGGAACATTGTACAATATTTTCATGTGGAGCATCTAGATCGATGCATGAAAACTAGTTAATGTGTTGTGTGGATAGTGAAAATGAGATGGAGTGGGAGAAATGGTCAAGGTAGAACCCAAAGAGAACTTGTCTCTAAGAACTCTAGCCACAAGACGCCACAATGGAGGACAAATCCATTGATAAGTCATGAATTAAGAAATAAAACAATTTGTTCAAGAAAAAATCACACTAATAACATTACCTTAATTCATTATGTCTCAAGAGTACTTGGGGGTGGCTATTTATAGTTGAAAGAACTTGAAATTTGAATTACACAAGGGGTGACTCTTTCCATTAGGTTAAATCCTGTTATTCCATAGTCAAAAAGCCTAATGGGTTCTTCTAAAAACGTTGTCACATGAACATTACAGTAGGAGAGAAGTATAACACCCTTTTGAATAATTAATTCTAATTATCCTACCACCTTTTGACTTTTAATATTCCAGGGTGGGGTAGGCTTGAAACTTCATAGCACCACATGGGTTGGATTTCTAAAATCATATTTGGGCATTAATTAATGTAATTATAAGCTCAGATTATTCCTATAAGAAATGGTGTTATATTCCTCATATAATTACATTATTATCCTATTTAATGCCTCATTTATTCTCTTGGGCTACTCCCTTGTCATTGGGACACCAATTATTCGCAATGGGTATTGTGCAATCATGCGCCTTTCGCCATCCTCATCAAGACCGACTTCTACCCCTCGATGCCCACTTGTGCCATGTCCTCATAAAAACCCTTAAAAACATATGTTAGATGATATAATTAGATATAAAACTCAATTAAGTATAGGATTCAACAATGTATTTTTATATTCAAGAAGATACTTTTAAATGAGACCATTGAAAATTTCTTGAGGATGTTTTCATTAAATATTACAATGTGTCCCGTACCACTTTGAAACATTCAAATAATAATCCCATAGAATATCATGAGAATAAGGATAATCTTTATATGATATAAAAAGGGCATACATAATCCATTGGCATGGATTAAGTGTTGATCAAGTCATATATCTCACAAAAGTAATGGAATGTTGAAAAAAATCCTTTTTTACTTTACAAAGAAGAGTTCTTTTTGGGAAATGTTTTGTATTTGTCAAAAAAGGATATTTTAGACAAGTATATACCAAAAATAAAAATTTATGGATAGTGAAATTATTTTTTAGGAATAAATGATGTCCCAATGAAGTGAAATCATGTAAAAAGTGTTTCTAAGAAACATTAGAAATATATCATTTTAGTGACGTTTTAGGAAATTATTAATGAGTTTTTAAATTATAAAGGAATGTTTGTTATCATAAATCAAATATTTAACAAATATAGTTTTTCATAAAAAACTAATTGTTTTATAAAAATAATTCTTGATTAAAAAATATTCAACAGTGCACATGAATAGTGGTAAGAATTCGAGATGTTACCAAGAATGAGGCTTGTTATCAGGAAGAATTGAGAAGAGGACTATTTTAGATCATGTATATACCAATAAAATAAATATTATATGATCTAGATAAATGTTTTTGTAATATATACAGAAAATATAGTATAAATATGAATAAATAAATAATCATTACAATTGAGTAAATGTAGTTAAAGAGTAACCCGATGTAAGAACATGGGTTCAGGTAGAATCCCTTAACACTTTATAATCAACCGAGTCATATGCCACAATATTAATAATCATAAAATGATACATTAAATACCATTAAAATAAATATATTTATGATATTATATAGAAATTTTCAGTATAGATACACCATACCCATGAAATAGTGGAAAATAATGTAATTCTCATGAAAGTAAAAGTGAGATGAGAAACCCTTACCACTTTTTAATCAGTCGAATCATATTTCCAAAAATTAATGAAAATATAAAGAATAATTTAATTCCATGAAGATAAATATATTAATGATATTATATATAAAATATTAGCACACATACTCCATATATAGGAAATAAGTTGTGAATAATGGAAATCTCATAAAAAAAAGTGAGATGAGAAACCACGTACTATATGTCAAAAAGTGTTCTGCACTTGACCTCAACGTCCCAGAGAATCAAATAAAATACATTAATAAATTAATTAATAAACATATATATATATCTAATTTATTTAATAAAATTTTATTATGTTCATATTTTTAATTTTTAATGAGTTATAAGATACAATTTTATCACTCAGGAGTGGCTGTTTCCTTGGTTTTCACAACCGGTATACTTGTATATTATTATGGAAGTTCATTTGGAAAGGATATAATTCTAAATAATTGAATTTATATTTTATTAATGAACATAAATAATATTAAATAGATATATATATATATATCATTTTGTTACATGGTATGATAATGAATCCATAGATAATACAATTAAGGATAATCATTAATATTTTTTCGGTTGTTTTTCGATTAAGACGAACTAGTTTTTTTATATTTCTTAATATCATCTATATATGATAGTTACATAATAAATAAATAATATATAATACATAATTAACAATCTAGATCTATCGTATAAATGGTTTCATGACCAGACTTGAAGAATAAATTAATGAACGAATGTTTGTCATCCGCGAAGGTTGTAAATCAGCACCTCTCGAATGATGATTTTTGTTTTTAAAATAAATGTGAAATAGTAAAGAGATTGATGATGGTTCTTAAATTAAGATGATATAATTACAATATATATATGATACTTGAGTTATAATAATCATTTGTATTGATGAGGTTAGGAGACGGTAAGAATTTAAATAAACTTGAAATGAAATTAAAAGAAAATCTAAGGGTGTTTTAGATCTTCAAATATCCTCCTTGAGAAACTCATTATGGGAAGCGGTTTTGGCCATTTAGTAATAACAAGATCTCTTAGATATTGGAAGATACTAGGTATGTTTATTTGTGTAGAAATTTGAGAACATTCATTTCCAAGAGGAGTGATGAGAAGAGGGAGTGACTGGTGGTTTTTATAGGGGAGGAGAGGGGTGATTCTGGAATATCATATTCATTATTTTATTATTTTGCTAAAGACAATAAAAAGTGTTGATTATTGTGAACCAAAACTGTAATATGTACACTCTAGTTAAAAATAGAGTGTGCTTAAAGATACAATTCATTACCTATGACCCAATAAATCATGTATGTAACATTTATAATAAATTTTCATATTTTACTATTAAAAAAATCAAGTATTTTTGAAAAATCCAAAAAATTCCCGATAACCACTTTTTTATGTGTAAAATAAAAAATATAACTATTTTTCCATGAAATATTTATAAATTTGTGAAATTTAATTTTTCATAAATAAGTTATCTTGGTTAAAAATATAGATTTTAAATATTAAACTGATATTATAATACTTTCAAAAACTATCTGAGGTCTCATAAAAATATCCTAAAATCCTAGGACAAAAAATATTTATTTAGGAATAATTTTTATGAAAATATATTTTAATTATATAAATTTTCAATATAAAATTTTAATTAAATAATTATTACTCAAAAAAATACAAACACTTAATTATTAATTTTTAAAATATTTACTCTCATTTATATGGTGCCTAAATTTTATTTATACTTAAATGGGTGAGGATACCATTCAGAAGGTTCATGTTACTACTTTTAAGAGTACATCAATATTCATAAGGGTACTATTAATATTCATAAGGGTAAGCAACCATTCATGAAAAATTAGGTTGATACTCTCAGATCTCAAAATATCATACCGATAGAAACTGTGTATATCCATTTTTTAAAATAAAAATCACAAAAGTGAAAAAAATAATTCAAACAGCTAGGTTATAACTATAAAAAAGTTTTTTTCATAGAGAATTAGAGTTGGGTTCATTTATGTTATTTAATGAATTGAAATTATTTATGAAGAAACATACCATAAAATATTGGGGTATCATATTAATTGTTAATATATTTGTAACATAATTTAGTATTTTTCAAAATAATTATAAAATTATATATATATATTATTCTTAAAATATTAAATTAAGTAATATATTGTTAAAAATGGATTTTTTAATAAATAATCAAATAAATATATTCATATTACAATAATATTTTGCAAATAATAATACATTAAAATAGTTTTTAGAACATTAATTAATAAGTCATTTTAATTTTTTAAATTTGAAATATAATTATTTATAAGTGTTATTATTGATTAAAAAATATAATTTTAAATTATTATTTTTCATATCATAATATATTTAATATTATAAAACTTATTAATGAGACGTTATATTTTCAATTTATTTGTGTAGTTTTAGTGATTGTTAGAAAAAATCACTATCAAGAAACAAAGGTTGAATTTGGTATGTGGGAGAAGTTTCCTTGTAATTTTTACAGTTACCATGCAATGATGTTCCATGTTTCTACTAGATATACACCTACTTTATTTGATTTATTTCAACACGAATATCAAATTATTAGTGTCTGTTTTATTTTGTGGTATTATTTATTGAATACAGAGTTCAATTTATGTGTGTTATAATAATTCTTGGCTGTGAAGATCATTTACATGTATCATATCAACACCCCAATGTAGTTGATCAATGTTCTTGTCAAAAATTTGAGTTTTTTGGTTATCATTGTTATCATGTAATAAAAATTTATGATCGCCTTGATGTGATATCAATACATTAAAAATAGATATTGGAGAGGTGGAACTGATCAGCTGGAAAGATTCTAGTGTTTGACTAATAATTTTTTTGATGTAAATGATGATATAAATTCTCTAATAGAAAAATGTTACAAAGAATTAGAACAAATGGGAATGAACTTTTTCATCATATCTTGTTAAATGGATGAGGGTTATAACATTGGATTCTCTAATTTTAGTATGTTTTCAATAGATTTAAATATCATAAATACCTCAATTGATAGAGGTGTGGTCAGGATAGATTTGATACAATTTTAAGAAAGGCCTATTTTAAAAGAAAACAAAAGAGCAAAGGTGGTGATAGAGTCAAAATATTTTTTGAAAATGGAGGCCAAAAGTGAACATAATTGAATTAAAATATGAACTTATTAAGTGTTATGATGACAGTATGATTTCATTTTATGATGAATTTCATTATTAAGAGTACAACTATAATGGTAATTTGGTATCTCATTTAAAAGTTTTTTCACATAGGGAATTGATGATCAAACAAGATCATATTTTGTTGCTGCATTCTCAAAACACCATTAAATTTAATTTAATTAAAAAAATAATTATTTTCTATATGATCTGTAATTGTTTTGTTTGATTGTTGGAGGGAGACCTGAAATACAATTAGTAACTTCAGCTTTAGAGGTAGTCTACCATAGAATTTAATGTTTTTGAGTTGAGAAAAACATTGGACATTAGTTTTTTTTGTGTTTAAATGTGATACCTTCACACCATGTATATGATTTTCATCAAATTTTTATGAATCTAGTAAAGCATTAATAGAATGGATTGAATTTTAATGTATTGGGACATTATTTTAATAAGCTATAAGTTTTTTTACAGATGTAGTAAATATGAAGTTTTATATGAATCCCTTGAAGGATTTATAGGGTAGTTTAAATTTTATTATACTAGGATACTATTTTAAGAAACATGAATTAGTATGGAGATATGGTATATGTGAATTTTTATACTAATCCATTGAAGCATTTTCACTGGGACACCATTTTGGTATTTTAAAATAGACAAATTGTTATTTTAGACCATTTATAGGTTGTCCTATTTGCAATGGATTGGAACACCACTTTACAAAACTGAAATTTGTATGTAGATGTACTATATTTGAATTTTTACCCATGTAAAAACTATTTTAATTTCTAAAACAACCATATTTGTATTTTAGACCATTTATAGTTCATGTTCCAATGATCATTGAACAATATTGGAAAAAAATGAAAAGATTTTCTATTTTCAATGCTAATGGATCTAGTTGGTTATTTGACACCACATACCTTATAAATGATTTTTTGACCAGATCATATTATGGTAGGAATAGTATAAATGTTACCTATATAGTTCAAAGTCATCCAATTCTTCTTGGGGTAGCTTCCTCTTATATGTCTGATCTATTTCTATCTTCCCTTTAAGTTATCAAATAGTTATTTCATTGTATAAGGTTGTATATCCTTGTTGGGAAATATCTCCCACAATAAACATTGGATTAGTATTTTCCATGTAATCAAGATTATATTTATCGATTATTTTTTTGATAAATTCTTTCTGCAAGTTATATAAATTTATATATGTCAGTTTATTATAAAATGGATTTCATGTAAAAGTGGAGAAAATATATGATTATTAATGAATAATTATGATAAATATCATGTACACCACCACCCAACCAAGTATTTGTCATGTCATAGTGGATGAAAAAATTTATCTTTTAATTAAAAATATGAAATTTCCAATTTAAATTTGCAGTGTTAATGGGGAAAAAATGAATTCCATTCAATTCTAGTGTATCTCTAACTGGTTCTATACCAACATTTGTATCAAATTTTTATTTTTCCATAAAATAATTCCATGTAAATATGAATTTAGTTAGAACATATATTAATTTTTACATTTTAACCTTATCTAATATAGAGAATAATATACTCACCATGGAAGCAATTGTAATAATTGTTGATTTATCTGGTAAAATTCTATTTGTATTCTATATTTCAAAATTGTTTTTTAATATCTACCCATATGAATATATACTTGATATCATTGGAAACGATTGTATGATGTGACAATAACTGAATATTATTTTATAATAATTCAAGGAATCTAATACTCACACAACTATTAGAATTCCAAATACTTCCATATCATTATTATACCAAAAATAAGGAATCTCCTTCCTTATATATGTCGATGACACAATAATTTTTCAGAATAGACGTAAGAATTAAATTAGTGGTATTAATTGAATTTTGGATGATTACTTCTACTTGAGTGGGAAAGTTTTTAATTGAGATAAAATTATCTTGTATATATCAAAGAGGATCAATAATAGATGTGATATCCCTAAGGAATGAAACCTAGGAATACAAAGGAAAAATTTTACATTCTACTATATTGGAATACAAATTTCTCCATGTCTGAATTTTATCTATTACTATATTAATTTGTTTGAAAGAATCATTAACTGTATTACTAATTTTAAGGATTAGTTTTTTTCCTTCAAAAAATAATCACCTAGGTTAATAGTGTCATATCCTCAATTCCAATGCACATTTTTCAACACTTCAGGTTTCAAATGAGCTGATAGTGATTATAGAGAAAACACTTAACCCATTAATTTTGGATTATCACTGAGACGGGAGACATAATTGGGAGGCATGGGAGATTATATAGATTCTAGTGAATTACGGTGACATCAATGTCATAATTAACACCCGAGAGATGCATGAACTGAATGAAATTTTTTAATGAGATGTTCCTGAAGGAAAAACTCTATACGGGGGTCTCATGGTCCAAAAGAATAGAAAGAATATCAGTTCTCAAAACAGGATATCATCCTACATATGGATAATAATCCATCCTAATATCCTTGTTTTCCGAATGCATAACTGGGGGATTGTGGGTATAGGTGATATCAATTTCTAGCCTGACAATTGTGTTGAAACAACCTCATTATTTCTATGATTTTCCATGCTGGGCATGTATTTTAAGCATGCTAGAGAGTACACATGTTTCACCCACGTGGCCTTATAAAAGGATTGTCACATGTTAATTGACCTCATATAGCATTCTTTTGATACATATAGTTTCTTGTATATAGGTTCTGCATTTGGTGTTCACTATGGTAAAGACTTCAAGTTTCAAGTCTCCGACACTTTTGTGTAGGACAATTGGGGGGTGTTACTATGGTTGAAGTACATATTTTGATAAATTCAACAACCTCATATAGATTATTTTGAATAATTCTATTTCCACGGATTTACGGGTTCAGTAAAGAGGTATCAACCTTATTTCTAGGTGTTGTTGTTTTGGAGAACCTATGGGTGAATCATCTAGTCAAGTGTATTTTTAATGGGGAATGAGAGAATGAACTATCTGACACCTTTAATGATTTCTATTGTTTTTGTTATCAGGTGTCTTCAAGTTTCTTTTACATTAATCTACATTTTTATGGATCAATGAAAAAAGCCATGAAAATAATGTGAGAGTATTTACTCAATCAGTGGGATGTTGCTGCATCTGTTAGTCTGGGAACCAAGCATAGTACTATGGTATTAGCTGCTCGAAGGTGGGCCATGTTCTCAGAATTAATGTTTTACTCGTCAATAGTTATCAACTAAAAAATAATGGGGCTGACTCCGCATCCATTTGGATTATAAGTGATACCATATCTCCCATACACACCTCTATTTGGGGCTAGCATGGTTTGTGGATCAATTGGAATTATGAATGATCAAGGAATAAGATAAACACATATGTATATTGAAGCACAAGTATAATGTGGGGAGGAGGCATTATTGGTGATAGTAGGGGTTTTGTTATTATAGATTTTATTTATTTATTTCAAGGTGGTAAATCTCTTCAGGATAAAGCAAGGACGATGCTAGAATGCCTTTTCTATTGCAAACAGAACAATATTGATCTTGCGGTAGTTGAAACTAGCTCCAGAATCATTCAAAATACTTATTCTAGATCAACAAAATTCTATGGTTAGTATCTTATCTCATACCAATCTGAAAACCCATCATTAATAATCATGCATATGTTCTACATACTGTGAGGTAAATAATGATTTGAAACTCCATTCCTCAAAAATATACTAATGACATGTTGGTTACTATTTATCTACCTTTATACCCCCCCCCGATGGTGTGGATTTATTCAAATGAAATGTCGTCAGGATTCATTTCATTAGACCCCCTCGACATGCTCTTGGTTGTACCTGATTTATACCCTTCATTTTTATGTGAAATAAATAAGTGATGATGATGATGTTCAGTAAAGGGGACATTAATAGAAAAATTTAAATTAATGGAACATACCATGATGAATAAAAATTTATAGTCATCTTGAGGTGATCATAGTCTATTTTTTGGAGTTGCTGAATCTGCCTAACACATTTTTGTATAAAATCCAATCATTTACTATAAAGTATATGTTAATGTTTCTATGAAATACTAGATATTTCAATGTTATTTTTATGCTCAAATAGATCTTCAACTTATTTTAATTTTATTGTTCTTGTTCTCCCGATTCAGGTTTCATAAAAATTTTATAAATCCAATTTCAATTTTTTCGTTTCATGTTCTCGATTTATAATTTTTAATGATCTTTTTGGTTAGTATGTGTTCCTGTATTTTATACTTGGCTAATATTAGGGTGAGATGTGGTTTTTAATAGGTTCATACAGCTGTGTTTTGACACCATGGATCCTTATTTCACATAGACCTGATTAATGATTTATGTTTATTATAGAAGGTATCATTGGATCTCTAAAAATGAAAGAATCTATTTTTAGTTCATCTTTCAATGGTTTTTGACTTATCAAAAAAAATTCTTACTTTTTTCAGCTCTTTTCCTTACATTTTATTCTATTTTCTCTTGTTTTCTTTTTAATATGGAATTTTCTTATTCAAGAATATCTATTTTGTACATGTTATCCTCAACTTACTGCTTTAAAACACCACATTCTATTATAGATATTTTTTCTATTTCACCTTCTTCATGTTTCTGTGTCTGTATTATTTTTATTTTTACATAAACATGGCTTGAGAAATTCATTAATTTACGACTGTAATTGGAAGAATTATTGTACTGGTTCCATCACCTTCTTTATTTATCTGCAACTCTAATATATTTATTTTTACATAACCATGGGTTGATAATATAATTAATTAAAGAATAATTGGTATAATTAACCCACTAGATACAACACCATCTTTATGTTCCACCATCTATAATATTTTTCCTTTTTATATAACCACTGGTCAAGAATATCATTAATTTAAAGAAATTACTAGTAGTCTTACCCGAATTATTACAGTGGGTTCCTCATGTTTCAAATTCATTAATATTTTCCTTTTTAAATTACCATGTTTAATAAAATGATTAATTTACTAAATTAATTGGTTGAATTACCCAACAATATCCATCTTAATGAATATTCATTTTCATATCTATCATTTTGAAATTTGACAAGATTCATTTTCTAAAATGGATATTGATAGCTTGTTGATGTCATTTTAGTAATCTACATTATTCATAATACTAAGACTATAAAAATAATAATTTTATGAAGAATCACTCTATATATAAGTGAAAATAAATTTTAATCTATACATGTAATAAGAAAACATCCCTAATAATCATTGACTAATACTTGTGGAATTATATAATAGAATTCATCAATTGGTGGTACATTGTTGTAGAGTACTTTTTTGTTCTCATGTCTTTATAACTATCTACATAATTGATAAAACCACAACTAAAGTAAGAATACATAGTAGGGAAAATCATAGTAGCACACCTGTAAACACATATCAGTTCTTCTGTTAACAAGATCTTCTAGTTCATTTCCCATTGATGGTTCGAAAATATCTAATTTAAATTACTTATGTGCCTATAATTTAACTCTTTTTGGAAATATTATAAAGTATAATAGTTTCATGGTTGGGATGACACAATATTATTCTTCAATTTCTATTTCAAATTCAGTTATCCCGAATATCCTTTGGATATCACCTTCATAGATTTTTCATTCCAATCCAAAAATTCTGAATTAATTTTATGAGGAATCATACTTATCAAGTACATAATAAT
This sequence comes from Viscum album, assembly GCA_963277665.1. Taxonomy (NCBI): domain Eukaryota; kingdom Viridiplantae; phylum Streptophyta; class Magnoliopsida; order Santalales; family Viscaceae; genus Viscum; species Viscum album. The sequence goes on along the minus strand of OY728161.1, from coordinate 423,820,660 downwards.
AAAATCTATCAAATTTATTAAATTACAATATTGATACAATATTTGAGAGAAAATGTTTTAATATACTAAAAAAATGGTTGGTCATTAGTTCCATTGTATGACTGTATTTTATTTGAGGGTTGATTTCAGGTATAACTCTTTATAAAGATGTCATACTTGGCCTAAAGTGAAAACCTGGAAATTTTAAGTAACAAATTTCCTTGAACATCACAAATCACACAAAATTGATAGAAAGAACAAAAAATCCCCTATTGAATCCAATATAAATCTATAAAAAATAAAGAAAACATGTTTTTTTTGGATTAAAAATATTACAATTATTTTTTTTATTGATAAAATCAGGTTGAATAGGAATAGAATTTCAATAGGAAGATCCAATGGGATCACAACATGAATTTATATTAGAACTAGTGAGGAATGAACAAAATAAAATTCCCCGATAAATATGGTAAAAAATTAATTGGAATATAGAAAAAATGTTATTTTTTGGGGATACCATAAATTATACTATATGTTTTAGTGATAACTTATGGTACAATATGACTGGATTTACCCCAAGATGTTCCAATGCATGTTCCATTGGAACCTCCACCTGACATTCCAGTTTATCCAGTAGGGAAATGACATAACCAAATAATCTACTTAATCCTCTAAAAACATCACTAGAATATAGAAAACATTATTTTTTTGGGTTTTAAAAAATTACATTATAGGATTAAAATTAAGGTATCTTTTAACTGTCATTAGCTAGAACATGACAAGATGTTCAAGTGGAAGTTTCAGTAGAACCATTGTTTGGTCCCAATAGGGATATGGATTATCATCTATTCAGGGGTTAATAGACTGGATAATTTTGTTAATTAAATTATTGAATTAATTAAATTAATTGTAAAATTTAATTATTATGGTTAATTAGTTGTGAAAAAACTGATTAACTGAAGGTTATTTTTTATAGTAGTTTTCTTCAATATGGTCCAAAACTATTATTATACATATATAATCAGTGATATATATGTGTGAACTAAAAATTATATTTGATGGATCATAATAACCCAATTTTGTAAATCTTTTTTAGTCGAGGGAAGACCACAACACTAACTCTTTTATGAGGAGTAACAACCCTTACATCCTCACTTTAGACATTGGGGAGTCATAACTCGAATCGTCCTATCATTAGATACAGGGATTCACAACCCTTATATCGTTACATTTGAATTTGTGAGTCACAACCCAAGGAAAAAGAAGTGAAAATAATTCTCTTCTGATTAAAATCATAAATAAAAAAATTGAAAGTATGTGTGAGAGAGGGGAAATAGTGTTACAGACAATAAAAAGAAGATAAACTATGGGAGAACTATTACTAGTTCTTAAAATTTGGAGTAACACGTCTTGTTAAGGAAATTGTAGTCAAAGTAGAAGTAATTCGGTACTTAAGAGAATGTCTAGGTAATCCAAAACATTATCACATAGATATTTTCCTATACAACATGTTTAAAAGGTTCACAACACGTCGAGTATGTTAGCCAAACGATGTTGTTTTTTATTTTTATATATTATTTTACTTTCAAAAGAATGATATATATAGAATTTATATTCATTAGTTTTAGTATATTTTCTTCGTCCAGATATTCAATATAAATTTTTGTAAGATCATTCAACAATTTCTACAAACAAAACATTACACTGTGGCCTATTTATTCCTATAGAATAAATCATAATTATAAGAATATAAAATAATCTTAATAACTCTTAGAACAATATCTACCAAATAATAATAGTGATTATTGTTTTTAAAAACCTGGTTTAAATCCATTCAAACCAATTTGAACATAGTCAAAATAGTTTCTGAATACTAGTAGCATAATCCAAAAGAAAATTAAATTATTTGAATTTAAATTATCCTGTGACCACCAATATTATTTTAAAAACACTTTGAAATAATTTTGTATTTTTTCTCTTTAAATTTTTCATTGAAATCATAAAAATATCTTTGATCATAATCTTTAGATTCAATGTGAATTTATCCATTATAAAAAACATTCAAAATAAGGAAAATATATATGAACAAGTTCATTGTTAAACATAAAAGAACAAAGTGGCATCAGCAATGTAGAGTACAAAAAGTAGGTTCACGAATTTAGGGTACATGAAAGTAGGTTACACAAAATTAGGGTACACAAAAGTAGGATAAATGAAATTAGGGTACACGAAAGTATGGTGCAAGAAATAAGTCTATACGAAAGTAGCATTCATAAAAGTTGGGTATGAAAAAGTAGGGTACTTGAAACTAGGGTACACAAAAGTATGTTCCATTAACAAATGTAGGGTTTCCAAATCAAGCATTATACTATTTAGAAAGTAGAGTTTTCAAACCATAATTTGAACTATTTAGAAAGTATGGTTGCTGAACTAAAATTTTCACTATTTTAAAATTAGGGTTTCTGAACAACACATTATATTTATTTGAATGCAGGGTTTCTGAACCATATATTTTAATATAATAGGACAACACACATTAATAAAATTCTATGAATTTTTAAAGTCTCTAAACATAAGGAAAATCCATTTTTAAAAGTACTTATTTATATAAAATCATATTAGAATTCCAAAAAATCAAGAATATAATAAATCTGATTTCTACTACTCTTGAAATTATCCCAAAACATATGCAACAACATTCTGGAAAAACTATATTTGCGAAACAACATTTAAGAACATCAGATAATTTAATGTCTATAAAAAAAATACTTTTTTTGACTTTGATGTAAACTAATGAAATCAATATAAATTTTTATATAAAATCATTTTTTGTTTGAATCAGATTTCTATACAACATGAAATAAATCAAAAAAAGTTCCTTTTTAAAATGTAAAACCATGGAGTATGTTAATACTTTAGCATCAAATTCATTTAATTTTTTATTACTAGAAATGAATTTTTATACATCCTTATAAACTAATAAAATTTATAAAAATATCTTGTCTATCCACTCTGATAATAATCACACAAATACAAACACTTTGGACTGAAATATCTTCAAAATTTAGTGGAATATTATAAAGTATATTATACATAAATATTATTTTATAATTAAAATAAGAATTATGTTCTAGAATAAATGAGAACATATTAGAAAAAAAATTAAACTCCATAAAAATTCAATAAAATGGAGGTATACATTTTGTATTTCATATAAATTATTAATTATTAAATTATGATTTCCATAACTCATGTTATAATTAAAATAAGGAAAGGCCTAAAAATAAAAAGACACATGTAGTAAAACAAATTCAAAATGAGTTTCAGATATTGAAAAAAGTATATTATCTGTAATCAAACAAAATAAAACATGTACATTTATAAAAAAACCATGAAAGTAAGAAAAAATACAATTTAAAACCATGAAGGCAAGAAAAAATACAACACTATTTTATTTTTTTCTAACATGTAAACTGGTGAAAATGAATCTTCAAAGACTACACCTACTTCTTGAGAGTATCCTTCATCAATAAGTCTAGCTTGGTTTTTGAAAATCTTTCCAGATTAATCCAACATGATTCTGTAGACCAACTTAGTTCCAATAACCAGCTTATCCTCATGAAATTATATTAAAGTACAAAAATTCAATCTAAAAAACTACTTTAATTATTATTTTATAGAAAAAACATTTCAAATCTTTAAATGAATCATTTACATTAAAAATAACAAAATTAGAAGTAAAATTATAATTGGAACAAAAATTTAAATTTGAATGTCTAGTAATCAGACTAGAATCAACATTGCCAATTATATTTTCAATGGGATGATATTAATGAATCATATATGATTTTAGATCAAATTGAGAAGGAATAGGCTTCCCCTTAATTGATTCATTTTTTCCAGAGGTTGTTCTTCACCAACATTTAAATCTATAAACTCATCATCAATAATATTAGAAATAGAATTTAATTTAAAATTATTTTCATCAAACATAACATTAACAGATTCTTTAATAACCATAGTTTTTTTTATTTTAAACTCTATAAGATTTACTTTTATTCGAATATCCAAGATAAATACATTCATCACTTTTAGAATTATATATATTGAAATTATCCTTTGAATTTTAAATAAAATCTTTACAACCCAAACCCTTAAAATAACAAACATCGAGATTTTTATTTTTAAATAATTCATAACAAGTTTTTCTTAAAAATGGAATAATATGAATTCAATTTGAAACAAAACTAAAAATAAAAAAACATCATCTAAAACAAATATTGGAAAATTTTATTCACTTAACATAGTTCAATAAATTTAAATAATAGTCATATTTTTTCATTCTACAACACCATTTTTTATGGTGTTTCTAGATATGAAAAATTAAGAAAATATCCAATATTTTCACAAATTTTTCAAAATTTAAAATTTAAAATTCACTATTATTATCACTATGAATATAAATAATAATACATACTTTTTCATTTTGAACAAATTTAAAAAAGGAAGTAAATCTTGATAATATATCATTTTAAGAGTAATAAATTATACCCATATAAGTATACTATAATCATCAGCAACAAAAAAGGTATATTACTTTCCACCATGATTATAAATTTGAGTGAGACTAAATTAATCATGATTTACTAACTGTAAATGTCAATTATAACTTATGTTATTGACGATTCTAACTAAAATTTGGGGTTACTTCCCTTTCTTAAAGCTTAAAAAATATGATGTTTATCATTCTTCAAAGTAGGTAGCAGTAACACATTCTCATGTTTCGAGAGATTATGTATCATTATGAAAATGTCATTACTGAAAAATCTATGAAAAAAATATTTTTTCATTCTATAAATCATTCAAACACATTACATGTTGAATAGTTAGTTCATTAAAATCAATAATATAAAAAGTATCTTTTTGTTTAGTAGAAAAAAATATATAATCATCTTTAAAAACTAACTATTTATCAGTTTTAAATTTAACCTCCATTCCATCATCACAAAACCGTGATATGCTAATTAAATTATGTTTTAGTACTTCAACATATTAAACATTATAAATAAAGTGAGAATTTGAAATTCTAACTATACCAAAACCTATTACGTTTCCTTTGGAATTGTATCTGAATGTACTAGTTCCTCCATCACACGTGTTTTATGATGTATAATTTGATGGGTCTCTAGTAATATTACTAGAGAATCCACTCTCCATTTAACATATCATATTCTTGAGACATCCAAGTGATTTTTACTACAAAAATCAATTACCTAGCAATTTGGGTACACAAACTACTTTGGGTCCAATGGGAGTAGTTAAAATATTTTTAGTTACCCATAAAAAATTTAAAGATGTGATGTAAGTACTCTAGATAATTATAATTTATAATTATACATTTTTTTATATCCTAAAAAAATTTTGAATCTAAAAGAACGATAATTTTCACGATGACCTTTCTTGCCACATTTAAAACTAGTATCAATTGAAGTATAATAATTTATAATTTTAACAAAATGAGTTTTATACATTTGGGTTAATCTCCTATCATAGATAAAACAATAATTTTTTTATCCATCGTAGTCAAATAATTCATCTCATGATATTATTCACAACCTTGAATAAATGTAGAAAAAAATTGTTTATGTCACGACCCCTCCCCACAAAGTGTACCCCTCCTGGGCCGGCAATGTGAAAAGGGAGATAATGACCCCTGAGTCCCGCCTCCAGTAGGCCCCGGGTTGGCGACTAGCACCGAGGGTATAATAACATAAAATGGGAGGCATTACCCTCTAAGAGAACACATGCAGAAGAGAGAGATAGAATAGACTCCAATCAACTCCAACTCAGAACTGAAATATAAAAGGAAACCAAGTACATATATGAAATGTCATGCAAAAGTACTACAACTGAAGGGGAAACTAAAAGTACCCAAAAGAAAGTAAAACGACAGCGACCACAAGCCTGAACAGCTCCTCCTCCAACCGCAAGCTAGTAGTAGCCAGCTTGATCTCCAACCTGCTCCAAGTGACCTGAAAAACAGTTTATATGTACATAGGGTGAGTATAATAGTATACTCAGTAGGATCCTCCCCAAGACTCTCATGCAAAGGTAAAGAAAGCATGCTAAAGCCCAGTGAACAACAAGTGAAACTAACTCGTCACCTAAACAGGTATACTATGTTCCCAACCTCACCATGGCTACTCTCACCAAGTAACGCATACAAGAATATAGCATACAGTAAAGAATATCAAGGGTACCCCGCTACTATTTCCCCATTGGTTTGCCGCTTTGCCCCAATGAAATATGTCATGTGCATCTCTCTCCAAAGGCTTGCCCGCAGACACCTGGGCTAAGCTCCACAATCTGCACCTCGTGCACCACATAGGCTTGCCCGCAGACACCTGGGCTAAGCACCACACCATCCTCACAACCAAAGTAACCAGGTAGTTTCCGGGAGCCACCATAGCTCGTATAACGTGTATCATATGTCGAGTATTATACCTCAAGCCATCACAGCCCATACACCGAGTAAGGATCCTTAAGCCATCACAGCCTATACACGTTACACCTATAGTATTCCATAGGATACTATATCCAGAATATATGTGTGTGAAATAACCACAGGCCATTATAGCCCTCTACACACATATATGGGTAAAACTAACCACTGTGCCTCATGGCACAAGTATCTACCAAGAGAAGAGAGCGGGGCAAAAGGGGGTAGTCAGCCATTCAACCTCCCATCAGAATATTGGGGAAAACACCACCCCCCCCAGGGCTCAGAATCCCCGGGGTGTCAGTTGCCCTTACCGACAGGGTGGAGTAGCGTATAGAAACACAAAAAGTACAGAATATATAAGTAACTCACATCCACACTATGGGCATTACCTAGTCTTAGATACAACTGCAGCTAACGTCTCTCAGACTCTAGGCTGCTACTTCAAAGACTAGGTATCCTATAAGCACACAACCATTTGAAGAACTTTATTAGATTAATCCATTCTTATTTATCAGTTCCACTGTACATTGATTAATTCTTTAAACATTAATTAAGAATGAACAATTCCACATTAAACTGAACTGGCATCACTTTCAAAAACAACTGCTCCTTTTTAGGATTCACATCACCATTAAATTCCAGCATCTCCATCCCCGTGGATTTTCACCATTTAATCAAACATTCATTACAGAATTACTTTTCCACATTCCCATGCATTCTAGAAAAACATCCTATGCTTCTAAACACAAAGGAGGCTCAACACGGTGAGTAGATATACTACCCATCGAGTCTTTGCCGCCTATAGAAAGAGCATAGACCCATCCTCCATCGAGAGGCTAAACACGGAAAGCACGTGGCATACCCCGCGTGTCTTCGCCTCCTTCGGAAAGAGGGTAAGCAAGACCAGCTGCCTTGAGCAGTGGGGAAAAGCAAAGCAGATTAACATTCAAGAAAACCGTAAGCAACCAGCAACCACATCCATCCCATTCCATCACCCCTGGTGTCCTCCCCGACACCCACATGCATAAACCGATGCATATCGCCATACTAGGCGTCATCCGCTGCCACATACACAAGTCCCCATGCCTCCACATATCACAACAGTCATCCAGGCTCACATCAAATCACAAGCAGCAGGAAAATAAACATCACAAAATGGTCTCTCGGCCCTTTAACAAGGCATTCAACCTTCAACCACAATGAGCACTCAGAGCTCCAAACCACAAGGCATTCAGCCTTACAAGCAAGCAGGTAACTCAGAACCCTTTTGAAATTCCCACACAATCTGTTTTCTAATCCATATGGATTGGGCAGATTTGTTATTCGTAGGTTCCAATCATGGATACCTAATCAGCAAGCTATCACAATTAAATAACCATGCTTACTTCCCTGATTTGATTAACCTCAAAATTAGAACAACTACAACAACTGCAACAACCAGATTAATTTACATGCCTCTTTATCTTTGCCCAATTAATTAACAATTAATTCCGGCTTTACGTTCGTTATCAATTTCTATCATGAACGAACAATGAAACAAAGAAACATAGATATCACTATATCTAGGAAAACACGAGGCAAACCGTTATCATGGTATAAAGCAACAACATGCGATCAACCAATTCTTTTAATCTGGTTCAAGTATTTAATTAGGTCAATTTCATTGTGATCCAAAGGAATAAATCATGCTAATTCTACGATTGCACATATACAATTAGAGAAGCCATGAATCCCCTACCTCGAAGAGTTCTTGACGTCCTTTATCCACACAACAGGTCACGATCCTCCCCTCGTGACAACTGCATCCAACGGAGGATGCTTATATCAAAGATTGATCGACACGGCTCGGTTGCATCCAACAGAGCAGAACTGATCCTAGGAGTAAAGGTTGATTGTGCAACTCCTACGGAAAGGATTGAAAGGTTCTAGCACCTCTTAGTTGAGAACAAAGGGAAAGAACAAGGGAGAATGATATCTCATCCCTTTTTAAGATTTAACGAGGTGGCGGTTTAAGATCCGGTTAATTCTCCATTAAAAACGGATCGCATAAACCCACGCGGTTTGACCAAGTAAAACATTCCAAGCCTTAGGAATAATTAATATAGGATTTATGGAATTTGAATCGGCCTTAAGAGCCCTTAAAATAAGGCTTTAAAAGTATTTTACGTCAAAGGAAACGTAAAAAGGGGAAAAACTGTAGGAGTCTGGAAACACTGTTCACCCACCGTTACTGTACATGAAACCGATCTGTGAAACTGATCTGTCACACCGATCTGTGAAACCGATCTGTGAAACCGATCTGTGAAACTGATCTGTGAAACTGATCTGTCACACCGATCTGTGAAACCGATCTGTGAAACCGATCTGTGAAACCGATCTGTGAAACTGATCTGTCACACCGATCTGTGAAACCGATCTGTGAAACCGATCTGTGAAACCGATCTGTGAAACCGATCTGTGAAACTGATCTGTCACACCGATCTGTGAAACCGTTTTGTCACACCGATCTGTGAAACCGTTTTGTCACAACGATCTGTGAAACCGATCTGTGAAACTGATCTGTCACACCGATCTGTGAAACTGATCTGTCACACCGATCTGTGAAACTGATCTGTCAGACCGATCTGTGAAACCGATCTGTCAGACCGATCTGTGAAACCGATATGTCACACCGATCTGTGAAACCGATCTGTCAGACCGATCTATGAAACCGATTTGTCACACTGATCTGTGAAACTGATCGGTGAGACCGATCTGTCAGACCGATCGGTGAGACCGATCTGTCAGACCGATCGGTGAGACCGATCTGTTACTGTTCATAAAACTGGAAACACTGTTCACAGAACTGGAAAATTGGAAAAGTGTTGGGGATAAGTCCCCTTGGCCTCCCAGAACACCTCCAACACCAAAATTCCACAAAGTAATGGACCGGAGAGCTCCGGGCCATTACATTAGATACCTCTCAAAACATTCTCGTCCTCGAGAATTAAAAACCAACCCAGAAGAAAAGAGGGGTCCGAACAACCACCCCATAAGATACCTCTCAGGGGAAAACCACCATGAGTTGTTCGAAATCATGAACAAAACTACGACATCCGGGAGTATGGGAACAAACAATCCATACCCAAATAATTCATTCACAACATCACATCAAAGGTACATAAATAAAACATGAAAGATCTAACCAGAGAGGAAACATCATTATATGAAAGGAGTTAAAATTTGAACAACTCTGGGTACTGAGCACGCATCTGTGCCTCACGCTCCCAGGTACTCTCCTCCATGCCACCTTGTCGCCACAAGACACGAACTAAGGGGATAGAACGCCCACGCAACACCTTCTCCTTGTGGTCTTGGATCTCCACAGGTCGCTCCTCGAAGGTTGCATCATCATCAATATCGATCTCTCCCCAATCGATAACATGAGATTCATCATGAAGATAATGACGGAGCTATGATACATGGAAAACATCATGTATCCGACTCATATGAGGGGGAAGTGCTACTCGATACGCCATAGCTCCAACACGAGCCAACACCTCGAAAGGCCCAACAAAACGGGGAGAAAGCTTACTTCCGCGACCAAACCTTCGCTGCCCACGACGGGGAGTCACCTTTAGAAACACATGATCCCCAACATTAAACTCTAAGGGCCTCCTTCTTTGATCAGCATAAGATTTCTGACGATCTTGTGATGTCTTCATCCTCTCACGAATCACTTGAACCATCTCTGTCATATTCTGCACTAGTTCTGGTCCGAGAATTGCAGACTCTCCAACCCCAGTCCAGAACAACGGAGAACGGCATGGCCGACCATACAAGGCTTCAAACGGCGCCATGCCGATGGTAGAGTGAAAACTATTATTGTAAGCGAACTCTACCAAGGGTAAGTGCTTCGTCCATGAACCTCCAAAATCAAGAACACATGAGCACAACATGTCTTCAAGAGTCTGGATGGTTCGCTCTGTCTGACCATCCGTTTGAGGATGAAAAGCAGTGATAAGGCATAGTTGAGAGCCAAAAGCATGCTGGAGACCTCTCCACACCCTAGAGGTAAAATGAGGATCTCGATCAGAAATTATCGTTTTAGGAACTCCGTGAAGCCTCACCACCTCCTCCAGATACTGTCTCGACAAAACCTCCACTGAGCTCGACTCCTTGATTGCTATAAAGTGGGCCGATTTAGTTAAACGATCCACTACCACCCATATAGCATCATGTCCTCCCAAAGTTCGAGGTAAACCTGTAACAAAGTCCATTGAGATGTCCTCCCACATCCACTGAGGAATCTCTAAGTGCTGGAGAAGACCACCAGGAACACGGTGTTCAGCCTTCACCTTCTGGCAGACTAAACACCAAGACACACATTCTGCAACTGTACGCTTCAGCCCAGGCCACCAAAACTGACTCCTCAAGGATCGGTACATCTTCGTCACACCAGGATGTACCGCCAAGGGCGAACTATGGAACTCTCGGAGAACCGTCTCGCGCATCGCCAAGGGAACAAAAATCCTGCCATGATACAACACTCGGTGTTGTTCATCCTTCGACCAACCATCAGGGGCCTCACCACATACAACTCTGTCTCTCCAAACTTACACCTCTAGATCACCCAACTGAGACTCTTCCACCTTCTGCATCAGGGATGACTGCACCGTCATCTGGAAAAGACAACATCTTCCCCTAACTTCTCCCATAACAATATGCAAAGCTGATAGCTCTTCCATCACTCTCCAGGAATCTCCAGATTCACACACAACATCATTACGTGACATTCGGCTCAGTGCATCAGCAACAACATTTCCCTTCCCAGGTGTATACGATATTTCGAAGTCGTATTCCTGCAAGAACATCATCCAACGACGCTACCTCAAGTTCAAGTCACGTTGGGAGAAAACATACCTCAAACTCTTATGATCGGTGAAAACCAAAAAGCGCTCGCCAATGAGGTAATGTCTCCACAACTTCAGAGCAAACACCACGGCTGCCAACTCAAGATCATGGGTGGCATAGTTGCGTTCATGGGGATGCAACTGCCGAGACCCATAAGAAACAACTGCCCTCTGCTGCATGAGAACACAACCTAGCCCCAGATGTGAAGCATCACAGAAAACATCAAACTGGACTCCCTCCGCTGGAAGACAAAGGACTGGAGCACTTACCAAATTCTCCTTTAGATACTCGAAAGATGTCTGACACTGATCAGTCCATATGAACGCTTGATCCTTCCTGGTCAGAGCTGTCAGAGGAGTCGCAACTCGGGAGAAATTGGCTACAAACATCCTATAATAGCCTGCGAGACCAAGGAAACTTCGCACCTCTGACATGGTCTTGGGGGCTGGCCAAGACACCACTGCTTCTATCTTCGAAGGATCCACAGCTAATCCATGTTGGGACACAACATGTCCCAAGAAACGAACTTCTTGAGCCCAGAACTCACACTTGGACAACTTCCCAAACAACCGATGTTGGCGAAGAACTCCCAAAATGGCTCGTAGATGCTCTGCATGCTCCTCTTCAGATGTGGAGTACACAAGGATGTCGTCGATGAAAACCACAACAAACATGTCCAGGAATTCACGGAACACAGCATTCATCAACCCCATGAAAACAGCTGGAGCATTCCTCACACCGAATGGCATTACCACAAACTCATAATGCCCATGACGACAACGGAAAGCAGTCTTCGGAATATCCTCATCCTTTACACGCATTTGATGATATCCTGACCACAAGTCGATCTTTGAGAACCAACTTACACCCTTCAGTTGATCGAATAGGTCATCAATCTGTGGAAGAGGATAGCGATTCTTTATTGTCACTTTGTTTAACCGACGATAATCGACGCACAACCGCAAACTACCATTAGCCTTTTTCACAAACAAAACTGGTGCACCCCAAGGTGACACACTTGGCCGAACAAAACCACACTGCAACAGACCATCGAGCTGAATATGTAGCTCTCGTAACTCAGAAGGGGTCATCCTATACGGAGACATAGAGATAGGAGACGCTCCTGGCTGTAGCTCGATCCCAAACTCAATCTCTCATCGAGGGGGTAAGGATACAACCTCTTCTGGAAAGACGTCAGGGTACTCCTCTACGACCCTAGGAAACGCCAGCTGTTGAACCTCTGAATAACTCAGCATCATCCCAGCCATCATGGATGATAAGGATGAAACTCGTCTATGACTCATCCGAGGATCTCTCTCACCAACAAACACTACTTCCTCTATGTCTTCATCAATGAAAACGACCTTCTTCCTGTAGAAATCCACAACAGCCTGCACTGAATACAACCAATCCATGCCAAGTATGACATCATATGGTTGTATTCGCAAACATAGGAAATCTCCCCAAGAGCGGTGTTGCCCCAACACTAGCTTACAGTCTCTACATACTTTAAACAAGTCAGCTCGACCTCCAACTGGCGTAGTCAATGCCAAGGGCACTGGAAGCCTCTCTACCTCAAGTCCCAAAGCATGGACAAGGGTAGGTGATATAAAGGAGTGTGTCGCTCCTGAATCAAACAAGGCATACACCAAGGTAGAAAACAAGAAAAGGGTACCTCGGACGATGTCTGGCTCGCCTGGAGCTGGCAACGCTAGAGCATGAAGCTGACCACGACCACCTCCACGACCTCTCTGACCCTGATGAAGACCACCACCACGGCCGCGCTCTGCTCTCTGAGGATGGGGAGCTTCATGGGGTTGTCCTCTGCCTGCTCCATCTACCCTCGGGGGATCTAAAGCTGGTGCAACCTGCTGTTGCAACCTCGGCTGGAACTGCCTCAACGGAGGAACCTGGAGTGGAGCGCCTGGTGCATGATGACTGCTCTGAAAAGTCGGGCACTCCCGCTGCTGATGACCATGACCGCCATAAGAAAAACAAGCGCCTGATCCCTTGGCATAGGTCTGAGAGTTGCTACCTCCGGAGAAACGAGATGGAAAGGGCTGGGACCTACCCCCAGGTGAACAGAAACTCTTCTGTCCTGAAAACCGGGAACCCCGGACCACAGCTCTGCTTCGTGAGGAATCATGACGATTCCCCTCTCGTGACGATCCGGTCCTAGTCAAAGTCCTCTCAACAACCTCTGCCCTTTCCAGCACCTCAAGATATGTCTTCAGCATAAATGGGGTGACCTGGCACTGGATCTCTGGACGCAAAGCCTCCTCGAAATGCCTCGCCCTGGCCTCATCATCTGGTAACAGGTCTGAAGCATATTGTAGAAGGTTCCTGAAACGGATTCCAAACTCTTGAACACTGGAGCTCCCCTGTCGAAGGGTGAGTAGCTCCTGGCGACTGGACGCCTTCGCAGTCGATGAAAGAAACTCGACTCTAAACCTGTCTCGAAACACCTCCCATGAGATCGTTGAATCCTCACGATCCCCGAGGAACAAGAACCACCACTTTCTCGCTGCTCCACGCAACATCGTCACAACCCAGGACTCCCAGTGTTCCTTCCGAGCACGAATCTAACTGAAGCCTATCTCGACCTCCTCCAACCAGTCTTCTGTGACTGCATCTGAAACGGAGCCCTCTTACTTTTGTATACTCTGGCGCTGGAACTCTCAGAGTGTCTTCCTCCAAGTGTCATCGTCGTCAACCTCTACCCGGCGGCGATCTGCTGGAACAGCCTGCTGGGCACCTTCTGCGCAAACCTGACGAGGACGTCGACCTGGAGCCATACCTGTAAAATAACAACTGTTAGAGCTCCTAAGCCTGTAATATGGAAGACTCAACATTTATTAATTAATTATTTTGTTTTATTAATTTTAGGTTACCTATCCCAAGGTCTACCCATTCAAACACAGGCGCAAAGAATAATGATGCATGATCCTTTCCTAGGTCTCTACCCTGCAACCAGTATCACTTTGTTTAGTAGCCATCGTAAACATAAAGGTCCGTGCAACAGATCATAGGGGGCCCTGAACGCCTATGTCTCTGCCGGTCTCCAGTGTGTACCCCACTTGCTAAACTTGAATGACACCGTTGCCCTACCATCCCATGCATCCTCACCTGTGCCTAACTCCAAACTCCATCCTATCCCTCAACCAGACCTTTGATACAACTTTGTCACGACCCCCTCCCCACAAAGTGTACCCCTCCTGGGCCGACAATGTGAAAAGGGAGATAATGACCCCCGAGTCCCGCCTCCAGTAGGCCACGGGTTGGCGACTAGCACCGAGGGTATAATAACATACAAATGGGAGGCATTACCCTCTAAGAGAACACATGCAGAAGAGAGAGATAGAATAGACTCCAATCAACTCCAACTCATAACTGAAATATAAAAGGAAACCAAGTACATATATGAAATGTCATGCAAAAGTACTACAACTGAAGGGGAAACTAAAAGTACCCAAAAGAAAGTAAAACGACAGCGACCACAAGCCCGAACAGCTCCTCCACCAACTGCAAGCTAGTAGTAGCCAGCTTGATCTCCAACCTGCTCCAAGTGACCTGAAAAACAGTTTATATGTACATAGGGTGAGTATAACAGTATACTCAGTAGGATCCTCCCCAAGACTCTCGTGCAAAGGTAAAGAAAGCATGCTAAATCCCAGTGAACAACAAGTGAAACTAACTCGTCACCTAAACAGGTATACTATGTTCCCAACCTCACCATGGCTACTCTCACCACGTAACGCATACAAGAATATAGCATATAGTAAAGAATATCAAGGGTACCCTGCTACTACTTCCCCACTGGTTTGCCGCTTTGCCCCAACGACATACATCCTGTGCATCTCTCTCCAAAGGCTTGCCCGCAGACACCTGGGCTAAGCTCCACAATCTGCACCTCGTGCACCACATAGGCTTCCCCGCAGACACCTGGGCTAAGCACCACACCATCCTCACAACCAAAGTAACCAGGTAGTTTCCGGGAGCCACCATAGCTCGTATAACGTGTATCATACGTCGAGTATTATACCTCAAGCCATCACAGGCATACACCGAGTAAGGATCCTTAAGCCATCACAACCTATACACGTTACACCTATAGTATTCCATAGGATACTATATCCAGAATATATGTGTGTGAAATAACCACAAGCCATCACAACCCTCTACACACATATATGAGTAAAACTAACCACTGTGCCTCATGGAACATGTATCTACCAAAAGAAGAGAGCGGGGCCAAAGGGGGTAGTCAGCCATTCAACCTCCCATCAGAATGTTGGGGAAAACACCCCCCCAGGGCTCAGAATCCCCAGGGTGTCAGTTGCCCTTACCGACAGGGTGGAGTAGCGTATAGAAACCCAAAAAGTACAGAATATATAAGTAACTCACATCCACACTATGGGCATTACCTAGTCTTAGATACAACTACAGCTAACGTCTCTCAGACTCCAGGCTGCTACTTCAAAGACTAGGTATCCTATAAGCAGACAACCAATTGAAGAGCTTTATTAGATTACTCCATTATTATTTATCAGTTCCACTGTACATTGATTAATTCTTTAAACATTAATTAAGAATGAACAATTCCACATTAAACTGAACTGGCATCACTTTCAAAAACAACTGCTCCTTTTCAAGATTCACATCACCTTTAAATTCCAGCATCTCCATCCCCGTGGATTTTCACCATTTAATCAAACATTCATTACAGAATTACTTTTCCACATTCCCATGCATTCTAGAAAAACATCCTATGCTTCTAAACACAAAGGAGTCTCAACACGGTGAGTAGATATACTACCCATCGAGTATTTGCCACCTATAGAAAGAGCATAGAACCATCCTCCATCGAGAGGCTAAACACGGAAAGCACGTGGCATACCCCGCGTGTCTTCGCCTCCTTCGGAAGGGGGGTAAGCAAGACCAGCTTCCTTGAGCAGTGGGGAAAAGCAAAGCAGATTAACATTCAAGAAAACCGTAAGCAACCATCAACCACATCCATCCCATTCCATCACCCCTGGTGTCCTCCCCGACACCCACATGCATAAACCGATGCATCTCGCCATACTAGGCGTCATCCGCTGCCACATCCACAAGTCCCCATGCCTCCACATATCACAACAGCCATCCAGGCTCACATCAAATCACAAGCAGCAAGAAAACAAACATCACAAAATGGGCTCTCGGCCCTTTAACAAGGCATTCAACCTTCAACCACAATGAGCACTCAGAGCTCCAAACCACAAGGCATTCAGCCTTACAAGAAAGCGGGTAACTCAGAACCCTTTTGAAATTCCCACATAATCTGTTTTCTAATCCATATGGATTTGGCAGATTTTTTATTCATAGGTTCCAATCATGGATACCTAATCAGCAAGCTATCACAATTAAATAACCATGCTTACTTCCCTGATTTGATTAACCTCAAATTAGAACAACTACAACAACTGCAACAACCAGATTAATTTACAAGCCTCTTTATCTTTAGCCAATTAATTAACAATTAATTCCGGATTTACGTTCGTTATCAATTTCTATCATGAACGAACATTGAAACAAAGAAACATAGATATCACTATATCTAGGAAAACACGAGGCAAACCGTTATCACGGTATAAAGCAACAACATGCGATCAACCAATTCCTTTAATCCGGTTCAAGTTTTTAATTAGGTCAATTTCATTGTGATCCAAAGGAATAAATCATGCTAATTCTACGATTTCACATATACAATTAGAGAAGCCATGAATCCCCTACCTCGAAGAGTTCTTCACGTCCTTTATCCACACAACAGGTCACGATCCTCCCCTCGTGACAACTGCATCCACCGGAGGATGCTTATATCGAAGATTGATCGACACGGCTCGGTTGCATCCAACAGAGCAGAACTGATCCTAGGAGTAAAGGTTTATTGTGCAACTCCTATGGAAAGGATTGAAAGGTTCTAGCACCTCTTAGTTGAGAACAAAGGGAAAGAACAAGGGAGAATGATATCTCATCCCTTTTTAAGATTTAACGAGGTGGCGGTTTAAGATCCGGTTAATTCTCCATTAAAGACGGCTCGCATTAACCCATGCGGTTTGACCAAGTAAAACATTCCAAGCCTTAGGAATAATTAATATAGGATTTATGGAATTTGAATCGGCCTTAAGTGCCCTTAAAATAAGGCTTTAAAAGTATTTTACGTCAAAGGAAACGTGAAAAGGGGAAAAACTGTAGGAGTCTGTAAACACTGTTCACCCACCATTACTGTACATGAAACCGATCTGTGAAACTGATCTGTCACACCGATCTGTGAAACCGATCTGTGAAACCGATCTGTGAAACTGATCTGTGAAACTGATCTGTCACACCGATCTGTGAAACCGATCTGTGAAACTGATCTGTGAAACCGATCTGTGAAACCGATCTATCACACTGATCTGTGAAACCGATCTGTGAAACCGATCTGTGAAACCGATCTGTGAAACTGATCTGTCACACCGATCTGTGAAACCGTTTTGTCACACCGATCTCTGAAACCGTTTTGTCACACCGATCTGTGAAACCAATCTGTCAGACCGATCTGTGAAACTGATCTGTCACACCGATCTGTGAAACTGTTCTGTCACACCGATCTGTGAAACCGATCTGTCAGACCGATCTGTGAAACCGATCTGTCAGACCGATCTGTGAAACCGATCTGTCAGACCGATCTGTGAAACCGATCTGTCACACTGATCTGTGAAACCGATCTGTCAGACCGATCTGTGAAACCGATCTGTCACACCGATCTGTGAAACTGATCGGTGAGACCGATCTGTTACTGTTCATAAAACTGGAAACACTGTTCACAGAACTGGAAAATTGGAAAAGTGTTGGGGATAAGTCCCATTGGCTTCCCGGAACACCTCCAACACGAAAATTCCACAAATTAATGGACCGGAGAGGTCCGGTCCATTACAGTTTAATACATTCATACTCCTTTTCCAAATTCTCTATCAAATATTTAATAGGATTCAAATTTTCAGAAACTTTTTAGTGAGAAGTAAAAGATGTGTTTCTTAATTTTTCTTTTTTGCTTTAGAATTATTTCATTTTAATAAATATCTTCTTATTTTTTTTTCTTATTATATAAATCAAGAGAATTGAAATGAACTTTTCATAATTATTCAATTTATAAATGTAATTCAGAAATATTCATATTATCAGAATCATAGTCAGAGTCCAAAAATCCAGAATAAAATCTATAATTACTAAACAGATTCAATGATTCAATGATGAAAATGATAATAGATTCTTTACCATGTCAATATCATTCACTGGAATTAGATTCATTTGTACAAGTCTAACTAGTTGTCCTTGAATTTCTATCATTATTTCTTAATTTTTCTTTATTAATTTTTTAGGAAAACTATGTTCGATATGTCCTTTGTTTCTACTTTCAAAAAAGGTTATATATAAAGAAAATAGCCTTTTACCGCATTTTTTAACTCCTTTATTTTTTTATTTTTTATTGTTTCTTCTAAACCGGTTCATGAATAATTTAATTTCCATTATTTTATAAATTCCAGTCACATTATGAGATATATCTTCTTTTCCACTATCTCGTTTATCATAATCATAAGAGTCAGTAAAAACAAAATTAACATATTTAAAACTACAACTTTTCTGTTTTGTGGTCTCCTCATCAGCTATGTTCTTTATTTCCAGTTCACATTATAATGATGATCTAATCAAATCACTAAGTGTGTAACCTTTGAAATTATACGATTCATCAATGAAAAACATTATTTCATTCAATTTCTTTGTTAACTATCATATGAATCTTTCAAAAAGTAATGGGTTTTGAAGATCTTCTTCATGTTAATTCATTCCAATCAAAATTCTTTTGAATACGAGGAACATATAGTAAATTGTTTAAACTTCACCAATCATAATGTATTGATACACATCCGGAAGGATTCCATGTTTGGTTTAGATTATCTTTTCAGATCCAAGGTATGTGACATGAAAAATATTCCATATATCGTGAGTTGTCTAACAAGAAGACACATTAATAAAAAAATATTTTAATAGAACATTATAAAATATTTACAACTCTTTAAATTTAAGACATATCTTGTAGCGTCATTTCTAGAAATATTATCTAGGTCATCTATAGGAAGTGTGTATGATTTTTACATGATACATCAATGCTCTAGGCTCAACTGTTTTAGTTATGACTCCATATGGGATCACCAATAGAAATAAATATTTCCATCAAAGTATGGTGGATTTTATGGAATCCAAGTATCATTAGGGTTCAATATTTCTATCTTATAAGATCTAGTCCTTATATTGCGAGTCCTAGAAATATGTTAGAAAATTTTAATATAAAAGAAGAATCTTTATAGGGATTGACCTATTCCAAAAGGTAAAACAATTACTAGAGATTGAAATGAATCAGAAAATATTATAATCGATCTAATAAATAATAAAAAGGATTAAGAACTAACACCAATTGTTAGGTCCCAATAAGGATATGGCAGATGTCCTAGATGTAGGTGAATAAACCCAATTAATATTTTTTAGGTAAAATAATGAATCTATTAAATTAACTATAAATGTTTATTATTAAGGAAAATTATAAGTGGAAAAATTAAATAAATCAGGGATATTTTTATATTAGTTTGGTCAAAAGTTTACATACTCTACTTTCATAGATATCAACTTGATGATAGATATGTGTGAACTAAAAAAAATTTTTAGGGGGGAATTATAGCCCATTTATAGAATCATTTTCTAGTTTAGGGATAACCACGAAATTGACTTTTCTTTGTGGATTCGGAACCCCTATAACTTGACTTTAGGCACTGGGAGTCACAAAAAACATAATCCAGACATTAGATAAAGGGATTCACAACCCTTAAATCCAAACTTTAGAATCCATGAGTCACAACTTGAGAATAAAAGAATACAAAAAAATGAATTTGTTTGTATGAGAATAAAAATGAAAAATATAAATCACAGGTGAGTGATGGGAAATAGTGTTACCAACATTGAAAATAGACAAGAGAATATAAACAATGAAATCACTAGTACTGATACTTGAGAATTGGAATGTATGACCAGTTGAAATGGTTCACAACATGTCAATGATGTTATCCCATGATGTTTTTTGTATTTTTATATATTTTTTAACCTTTAAGACATATATAATAGATATTCATCATTTGTATCAACTATCCTTTAAATTTTCAAAATAAATTGAGTCAAGATCATTCATTAATATCTCTCGAAAAATCACAACATTGTTTCTCCTTTATTCCTATTGAATAAATCTTAAATTAAATAATTTAAAATAACATGAATAAATCTTCTAATAATATATCCAAAATAATAACAGTGTTGTATGATTTTAAAAATATAGTATAACCCATTTAAAACCTCTTTATACATAGTCATAATAGTTCTTGAAAACTAGTAGCACAATAAGAAAATAAATTCAAATAGTTGAATTTAATTTTTCTGGTGACCATCAATTTTATTGGAAAAAGATGTTTAAATATTTTATTAATTATACTCTTAATGTATTTCACCAAAATAATAATAATATATTAAATAATATCCCTTATATTTAATCCACAAATTTATAAAGCAGATCAATGTTGAACAAAAAAGAACAAAGTAGTCGCAAAAATGTTCCCGACAAAAATATTGTTACATTAATGTAGGGAACATTAAAAAGTAGTATTTTCGAACCATACATTTCAATATTCTAAATATAGGGTCTCTAAAAACATATTTTTCACTATTTTGAAAGTACAGTTTTAAAAACATACATTACACTATTTAGAAATTATGTTTTCTGAACCATACATTGCACTATTTTGAATGTAGGGTTATTTAACCATACATTTAGGATAAAATGGACAACATAATTTAAAAAATTTCAATGAATTTTTAAAGGATCTTAATAGAAGATCCAACATTTTATCAAAAATAATTATTTGTATATAATATTATTAGACTTACAATGAAACAAGAATTGAATAAATAATACTTCTACTACTCCTGAAATCATAAAAACATTGAAGAAACAACATTAATTGAAAAACTATAGCTGGGAAACAACATTATAGAACATCAGATAATTTAATGATAAAAAAAATTTTCTTTTCAGACTTAAATGTAAACTACTAAAATCATGATAACAATTTTGGTTTTCTATAAAATTCTGTTTCATGAAAATATTCTATTTTTATAACGTGAATTAAATTAAATATAGTATCTTTTCAAAACTATATACTCTAGAGTTTCTAAAAACTATAGCAGCTTGTTCGTTGAATTTTTTTGAGAACAATAAAAGAATTTTTAGTCTTCCTCATAAGCTGAATAAATTTATATAAATAACTTATCTATATAGCGCGATAACAATAAAAAAATACAAACACTATGGAATGAGATTTCATCAAACTATAGTGGAAAATTATAATTTATTTTATATTGAAAAAGTATTTGAGACTACAAATAAGAATCATTTTCAAGCTTAAATGTTATCATTCTATATAAATAATTAGATATTGTATCAATTTTAAAAAATGATATTCATTTTATCATTCATATGAATTTGGATTTTAAATTCTGATTTATATAACTCATGTTATAATTAAAATACAGAATGGAATTAAAATAACAATACACATGTAATCAAACAAAATCATAATGGGATTTGGATGTTGAAAAAATGTATAATCTTATGTACTCCAAAATAATAGACCAAACACATAAAAAAACATCATCAAATAGAAGTTCCACTTGAATTTGCGTAATAATTTCAACTAGATGATCCATTAGATGTTCTAGTGGAAGCCCAACATGAAGTTCCATTGGGGAAATAATAGAACCAAATTTCTCTGCTGAATCTTATAAAAACATTATTAAATAATTATAAAACATATTTTATTTTGGTGTTTCATAAATTATAGTATATCTTTTAACTTAGGGTTTATTTTCACTATAATTATCAATAATAGGAAAATAATTTATCTTCATAGTTCTAATAGAACCTCCATTAGATGTTCTAATAGAATATCCACATGATGTTCCATTAGATGCTCATCTAGATGTTCTAGTGTGGAAAACACATAACCAAATTCCCTTATGAATATAGTAAAAAATTCACTGTAATGTAGAAAACATTTTTTTGGGGATTCAACTAATTATAATAGAGGTTTCAACCGAAGGTATCATTTCATTGATATTATATAGAACATGACTAGAAGTTTAAATGGGATTTCCAATAGAACATCCGTTGTATGTTTCATTGGTTGTTCCACTAGAAGATTCCCTTTAAATATGGGTCATCAACCAAATATTCATTTTTTTGTTTTCTTAATGACCCTTACTTCTAATGTTGATTTGATGGATATGGATTTTATGGTTGAACATGACATGGATAGTTAGTTAGGGTTTTTGAAAGGTCATTTTTCTCTTAGTGGTGGTTCTATGAGTTCTTTTAATGGGTAAAAGAATCATGAAGAGTCTCATAGCGGTTCTTTATAGTAGGTGTATTGTAAACCTGTTACAGTGCCTGACATAGGCCCTTTTACATTATTCCAGTGTGGAATGGTTTGGTAATCGAGATGTCATTGTAATTAGGTGCCAATGATCTTAAGATCACATTGTCATTCAGGACAGCTATGAAAAATATCCCATTTATTTTATATTGTTGACTATGGAATGTGTTCTTCGCACCTAAAATTAATGTAGTGAAATAAAATGATTCACAAACATAGGGTTTCTATCCCCATCCATCCAAAACAAAGCTTATTCAAATAGTGGACGATTCTCTAGAGGAAGAAGATACTGGTCAATAAACTTAATGAGGTTCCATCACCATTGTATCATATTTAGTGACTGCATTTTTTAATACTGGTGCATCTTATACATTTATATTTACTTGTATTGTAAACATTATAAATCCTTATATAGATCTTTTATCTTTTGTGATGGATATTACTACGCCCCACACAACAAATATATAAAAGGGTCAACATTGTCCGTCTAGTATCTTCTCTTTATCATATATCGATATTGTCAGGGGATTTCTAGATCTACTCATGAAACCTCTTAATTTCATTTTTATAATGTATAGACTCATTTATAATCAGGCCTAAATGAACTGATATTTTCGACTGGTCTCCTTTGCTGCACTTGATGGGGCGTGCTGTATCATTTATGGATAATGGGATGTGAGGTCGAGTAGAGAAAAACATATTTATTGAGTTGGGAGACGTAATTTTAGTGATTTATTTGGATCTAGAGTGGTAATATTTGGATGATGATCTACCTCAACTCATTTCCAATTTTGTTAATATGTTTCCTTATGATTTATCTGGTTTTCCACTTGAATTGGATGTTGAGTTTTATATTTATTTTGATCCTTGTAATCATTAAATTTCAATACCTTATTATCATATGGAACCAAATGAATTTAAATATTTTAAGACTAAGTTGTATGATTTAATTAGTGAAAGGATTTATACACTTGAGTTTGTTTCCTTGGGAGGAACATGTTCTCTATTCCAAGAAATATGAGGTATTAATTCATCTATGTTTTTAATAATAGAGGCTCAACCAGGTTATGTGAAGAAAATAAAAATTATAGTGTGGTCATGCAATTCAAATTTATGCTAAAACATGTTTTTAGATGAAATAAATGTTAGGAGTTTAATAGATAAACATTAAATGTGAAATATCATTCCTATGAATCATATTGAAATTCCTTCAGTTGGTTTGGGCTATACATCTACCACGATGAACCTATAAAATAAAATTACTTAATTAAGAACAAGAAACATGTAATTTATGCATAAAAAGATAATAGGGAGTTGGATACATGATAGACGAATCGTAATAATGAAATTAAAACCTATAGTAATAGAAATAAGGTAAAAGGAACAATTAATGGTATAATCCCCCATGTGGGAAATGATGTTTTACTACATCCATAGGAAAGTACTAGATATTATCTATAGTCATTTGGTGGATTATGTTTCTTGAAATTGAACTTTTATATGTGGACTTTCCTAGATTCCATATCTTCCTTCTTGGTGAGGATTTATCCATTGATAGAGTACAACAGCTCGACCACCCATTACAATTTGGTATTGTTTACAATGAATGGGTATAATGAAGTATGAAGTATCCTCATTATTGGTTGATAATTATGAAAAATACTTACATGTCTAGTTCTAGATCAATATGGGCCTCATGACTTGAATAATCAGAGGTAAAGTAAGCAGGTCTTTTTACATGAAAAAGAAATTAAAATTTGAATTATCATAAATATTCTCCATTTCAAAATAAGTTTCCTTTGCCTTGATTTACTTAGTATCAGCTACTTTAATTTCTTCACGGTCTTCCTCAAATATATATTCATGAATATTAGGGAGCTTTATGTGTTCATTAATAGGTAATGGTATTGTTTCATCTTCTTCTTCTATAGAAACACAAGGATTTACCAAATCTATAAATTCAAAATCATAAGGAGTTATACAAAAATCAGATTGAATGATATCAAAAAACATAGTTTAAAAAAATGTTTGTCTCCCTAAGTTGGCTCTGGTTCAATCACGTTTTCAATGATAAGTTCTTATTGAAATTGAGTCTTAATGGATGAAATCATGTTGCTATGCTCAACGATTATTTTTAAAAAAATTATTCTTCCATGGATAGAGTGACCAATAATGGAATAGATTGTCTACTTTTTAGGGTCCTGGGGGATCATATTATGCCTCATAACCATTCTATAATTTATCTTGATATTTTTTATCACCGACATGTATCTTAGTAGAATAATATTCTTCATCATGGAATCACTATATCTCATTATGTTACTCATTGATTTCATCTTGGAGATGGTTGGTTTGTTAATGTTCCTTAATTTGGGCCTCAACAACATGGATTCTCTTCAAAAATATAAGGGATGAATAAGCGGTAATCATCTTGGACCTTGGAATCTTGATAAATTTATTAGAAGTAATGGGAGAACATAGTCAACTCATGGTCCATCACTTCATAAATATGTTTTTTTATCTCCTCCCTCATGATAGCTATGAATTCCTGGAAAAGCTACTCCCCATTATTTGATTTCAAAAATATCCTCACCTATATAATAATAATAATAACATCATCATCTACTGAAATGGGTGAGTTATTAATTGTCCATTTATCCTATGGGTAATTTTTTTCATGAATTAAAGATACAATCATTTGAAAAAATCATAACAAAATATTTTATTAAAAATTTTATGAAGTTTTTGATGTTTTTTATGATATTTATAAATGTATTGTGAATGTGTGGAGGATCCCTTGAAATATCTCCATGTTGATGTGAAATTTTTTTGTTGTGAATCGCTAGTCAATATTATATTTATCTAAACATGAAATATAGTTCACATCCATAGTCGGTCTCAAGGATCCATCTCAATGAACATAAATTTTTTTTTTCACTATTTATATTTTAATTTATATAAATAAAAATAATATAATGAATTGGTTTTGATATAGTCAATAAATATTAATATATATATATATACATATATGCAACATAAATAGAATAGTTGTAGTGAAATTGTTGTTAATCAAAACAGATATCCTCCAAGGAGAACACCTAGATAGAACCTTCATCATCTCTATATTAGTTTCAAATTTATATAATAATAACTCTCTATTGTATTCATGAGTATAATATTCTACTTATTATTTTGAATATATAGTTCACTAAAAAAATTTCAATAGACCACACATCCACCTACAAGATCGAGGGAAAGTATTGAAAAACAGAAATTTATTCATCAGGTGGAAAGTGGAGACACAAAGGCACCTTACCCACTAAGATCCACTTTGACCTAATTACAAGAAAATAATAAAAAAACATAAAATTTCAATTACGTGGAATAAAAATTGGATTTATCACTTAGGATCATCCTCGAGTTAGTTACTCATGATCATGAGTATAAGAGATCAAAGTGGAGAAGCACATGGATGAAACACAGAAGATGAATATATGATAGTGAGAAGAATACGAAGAGAAAATATATTAGAAAATTTTAATGATATTAAATTGAATAGGAAATACTTGAAAATAGAAAATAGAAAAAAATAGTTTTATACATTTTTAGAATGAGAGGTGATGCATTTTTATAGGTATAAGGAGTTAAATTTTGGATCTACAATCATTTCTCCAAAATATTGTATGTTTTATAACCCTTTAATGGTATAATATTAAAGAGTGGAATTCTGGAATGTTGTTCCAAAATATCATTCCCATTTCAACAAAAAAAATTAACTTCATCATCCTTGTGTAAAAAATTTAATGACCAATTAATTATGAAAATTTATTCTGGCCAAATGTTTTCTAAATCATCCTCTAATTTTGAGCATCCAATGGCCTCATTAATGAATGAATAACTCAATGATATTCAATTGTAAGACATTAATTTGAATTATATTTCATTTCCAGTTGTATTCACCTGTCATTGAGGTCTTTAGACGGAGTTATTCAACATTTAATGAGGTGGGGTCCACTAAATATCTTAGAACCATTTTCCAATTGATCAAATTATTCTTTTTATTTGGATGTTCAAATACAATCCAGATCCATAAGAATATGATGAGGACAAAAAATCAGTGAATAATATAAAAAATTATTATCACTCAAATTGGATCAAAATTTTAAATGTTGTTCTCAAAATACCAAAGTGCTGAAAATCCGTCTAAATTCTAGAATTATAAAATTTTCACATTTTACCACAAAACAGACCATTAATCCAAAATTAAGGGAAATAATACAAAATTGATAAATTAGTAGTGATTAAATAATTGGAAAACATATAAAAATGATGAAAATATTAGCTATATTGTGAATCATAGAACTTCTTTAGGAATGATTTTCTGATCAAAATATTCAACATCATCATAAAGAATTTTAGTAATCATCCATAAAACAAGCTAAAAAAGGGAACCATAAAGATGTTTAAAGGTTACATCCATCACCGATTACCCAAAAAAATGTAAAATAGACCAATATAGGATATTGAAATATCATCATTATTGAAGGGATAATCACCTAGAATGTCACCAACATCACTTGTCCAAATGGCCACTAATAAAATTACATTCCACCACCATATAATGATTTTCTTTTACTTGAGTAAGGAAACAGATGGTATAAATTCACTAATTTAATTTATGTAGGATGCGAGATCACTTTACTAGTAGGATACCTCTAAAAATCTATGCTTTAAATACATGGAATTTAAATTTATTTTACTGAATACTTAATACAATACACAAATAGATTCCAAAAGACCATATTAGTTTAGTGTCTTTGTAAATAAGAAGAAAATTATTCTAACATGGTGAATGATCTTCAAAACCTCCCATAAAGATCTTCCCCTTTATTTTATCTATATAAAAACTTTCTTTTTACTCTGTGGAAAAGAAAACATAAAAATGATGAGAAAAATTTCTTAGTAAGGGTAATCCTAGAGAATGTCAAACAAAACATTAACATA
This sequence comes from Viscum album, assembly GCA_963277665.1. Classification (NCBI taxonomy): domain Eukaryota; kingdom Viridiplantae; phylum Streptophyta; class Magnoliopsida; order Santalales; family Viscaceae; genus Viscum; species Viscum album. The sequence goes on along the minus strand of OY728161.1, from coordinate 423,792,727 downwards.
AGAATATAGAAACATGAACATAAATTTTGAATATAAAAATCGCAAGTCATGGAATAAATCTTCATAATTTGTAAGGAATATAACATAATATAATATGAACCATGAAAAAATATCATAGGAATAAAATATGGAATTTTAAAAAACACATAAGAATTGAAAATCATTTCCATGTTATTCAAGTCTCATTGCGAAGACCATCATAGTATACAAAGTACATTACTGAAATAGATGTACATATCATTCCATCGTTGTATTACTAAACCATATTGGCATTCCATTCCATTAATGTTTATCTCATGAGATATTAATTTATACCCAATGTAATGGAGGGAGTTATAGGTCCCACCCATCTCATATTGAAACCATTCGTAAGTGTTCTACAAAAAATTCCATAACATAACACATGATATAAAATTGGTTTCTTAAACATCATTACATCATTCTATATATAAATCAAATGGATTTCATAAATACAATTACATAATAAAAAAATAATATAATAGTTACAATAAGGATAAAACATAACCCTATTTAAAAAAATGTCATCCTAAATGGGAAATAATTCTGAAAAAACTCTCAAAACTAATTCTTGAGGAAAATATCCTTTCTTCTTCAATTTTGTTTCCCAAAAAGGCATGGTATTTTAAATGAAAATATTATATTTGAAAATAAATGTGAAATCTTGTAAATTAAAGTTCGTGAAAATAAGTAATTATGAATGTTTAAAACCATTTCATGTGGTATAATATATAAAAATCATTCTCCTCATACTTTTTTCAGAAATGTCAAAATAGTACCTGTTACTGAAAACAAAAAAATACTCCTTATATAAAATTCAGTTATAATTCCCCAATGGGTAAAATTTAATTCAAAAAATTTTAAAAGGACATAATGTTTTAATACATATATAGGAAATATGGATTTGGATTATAAATATACATGACTAAACACTTACAAATAAAAAATATCTGATAAAAATGAGATTGTAAAATTAACCTTTAACAATTTATAATCATTTTAATTGTATGTATAATAAAAAACATTATATTCATATTTTAGTACCATAACATTAGAAATAATAATCTAAAAAACATTCATGGTCCGCATAAACACCTCCCAAAATAATTAGATGGTGTATAAGTCCTACATAAATAAAAGTGAGACAAAATAATCCCTTATATTTGGTATGATATGATTTGTTTGTATCCAAACCTCCTTTATATTGATTAAAATAAAATTATTGATTTATTACATAATAATAGTCGTATTTATGATAACATATATGGTCACATTGACATTTTTATGGTAGTAATATTTTTTTGTTACTCGTTATACATTTATCAACTACTTTATGTTATTAAGCATGTATTATCGAATAAGTTCACATTATCCTTCTTAGTTTATAGTTATATCCTTTATATAATGATATTAGTATAGTATATATCATTTTGATTCATTCAATTCATTAATATAATGTTTCTTTAATGAATAACAGGTAGAACGAATCACATCGCATTGTGGACACGGTAAGCAGTACGTACGCACGAGCGAAGATATCATTACAAAAATTGGTTAATGGTATTGAAGTGAATGGTATATTATATTTCAAAATTTATATCATTTTATTATCATAATATATAGTTATTAATTCCATCAATATACACATCCATGTAAGGTAGTGGTGAAAAACATCTTACACCATGATCTGGGAGATAGTAAGTTGTATGTACACACGCGTGGTGATTTCAATATTCATAGGATCGATAGAATGTAAAATATGGTTGTTTAAAAATTATAATAAATCATAGTATATAATTTCTACTGTATTTATTACATTATAATGAAATTTACTCATGAATTGGAAGTAGTAGATGAAAGAAGTTTGAATGAATTGGTACAAGAGATTACAACTTCTTTAATGTGCTTAATTTAAATCTCTTATTAGAGTAGTAGATTTGGTCTTGGAAAAAGACCAAAACAAATATAATGTAAATAGGGAAGTTTAAATGGTAAATTGGTTGTGAATGTCAGAACATCAAGGCTCAATGTGAAGTGAAGAGGTGAGGGAGGAAGTTCTCTTTTATAATTGAGGTGATGGGAACTTTAGGAATGTCTTGAAATATTAATTTATCATAAATTTATATATGATATTTAATGGACCAAAACTCATTTCTATAAAATATAAAATGATTTTTTTTGTTTCCACGTAATAAAAATAAAATAATTTATGTTTTAAATATTTTTTAATCCATATCATTTTGTATTAACCCTTATTTTTTCCTTTTTAATCTTACCATGATATCATGTTATTTAACTTTTCTGTAGTAATGTAATTATCATAACATGTCAATCGAGAAAAAAAGTTTAATTTATGACCTATTAGGACTTATCCTAACCATTTGTTCAAATATTAAATTTAAAAAAAATTATAACATCTAATAAAATATTTTATATTTTATGTTACGAATTATGTAAATTTTGACACTATTCATACATGACTTTTTAAAAAATTCATAACAAATTGATTCCTTTATAAAAAAATTAACTCAATACTTACAGGTTATAGTCATCCATAATTTTATTTTATTTCACCTTATATTTTAATAATATTTATTTTAATATTTCTGGTTTCATTTATTCGATTCTTTTATTAATAAATTTTTCATTGCATCATCATTATGTAATAATTAAATTTAATTATTTACTGTCTTAAAATTATAAATAAATAACCATAATGTAGGTAATATTTTTATATATATAAGGATTATTTATATTCTAAGATATCACTTATATAACACAAGATATTTTTTTAGTAAGAAGAGTCATGATTATGATATTTTTTCTATTACATTAAATTAAATGTTATAAAATGACATTATCACACCCAAGAGGATCCAAAAGGAAAAAATCTTGGCCTATATATTTTTTTCGTACATGACTCATAAAATAAGATTAGGACACATGTTAGGGTATTTTTATATTAAAATAATTTTATTTTTAACCTTAGTTACCTAATTTATCCTTTAACTGTGGTAAATAAAAATAATTACTAAAGATACTACTCATAATGTATAAAAATAAAAGGAAACTATATACATAATTTGAAAATTATCGTTCTAAATATGAAATCAAAGTTTTCAAATTCAAAAAATTGAAGTTGCAGTAAGCAATTTAAAATTAATTCTCATTTTCAATACGAGAAAATGAGTTTTATAAGATAACAAATTTCAAAATATTTAATTGTTATTACGTATAAATTCAATGAAAAATTACATAAAATGACCTAAATTATTTTAAAGGATAAATATATATTATATTTATAAATTGAAACCATTCAATAATAAAAATTTACCATATAAATTATTTTGATGAAAAAAGATGCTTTAAATGAAAATTTAGCATATTTTTGTTATTAAAAAAAACATGAATGCAATAAAAAATCATAAAAAAATGAATCCAAGGAATATATATATATATATAAATATATATATATATATTCAAAATAAGATTTTTTTTAAATAGAAACTATATTTAAAATTGGTGTGCCATAAAAAGGTGTCAAACCTGCATTTATTGAAAAGAATAATTCATTTATCGGAGAAATTGATTTGATTTTCTTTCATCTATGGAAAACATATAAGATTAATTTTAAACAATGTATTGGATATATTATATATAGGTTTCATTAATAAAATTAATCAATAGGTATATTATAATTTTATAAACTCGCATAAACATAGTCTTGGATGAAGTGAATTATATCAAAAGAACATGAAATTGTGTACAATACAAGCACATAATAGTGTTGTGTATACTAAAATCTAAGCTGGTGTTTCAAAATGTTCATGATTATCATGTTTTATAACACAAAACAAGACATTACTTTTAAAAAATATATATATATTTTATAAAAATCTAGTGGTGTTATAATCCCACCATGATTTCGATGTAAATCCATTATAGGACCTATAATGATGCCAATTTTAGAATAATTGAAATAGTTTAAGTTTAAAATATTATTTAATCATTACAACACAATTGAAAGAAACAAGAATAACTGCTAAATTTTTTAAAAAAAACATAAGAACCATGGTAAATTCTTCTATTGGTAGGGTAAGTGGGTGCCATGGATAATCTTACTCTCAGGGATCTAAAGAGGAATTAAAATTTCAATTCACTAGATCGATCAATAAGAATCAAATAACATCACATAACAATTATTTTTTGTATGTGATGTAGAATAATCTATCTATATATAAAATATTTAACCCTAAAACCACATCTAGTACACAAGTACAAGTCTTCCAACCTATATAAAAAGGATTCACAAGTGTTTTCCCACTTTTTTTGGGGGAGGGGTGGTTCCCTAAAACCAACTACATAGTACTTTATATTAAATATATATTAAAAGAAGTAAATATTAATTTATTTTACTTCTTATATATTTATTTTTCTTATGCATGACATTAATTTTATAATGTCTTAGAGTATCAGTCACATTGATAAGGTCATACTAGTTACCCTTTAAAATGATAACAATGAAGTGTAATGACTATATTATTACATATAGTTCTATTATTGGATAACATACTAAAAAAGGGAAAAACAATATTCACTATTTGGTTTAAGTAATAATATGTAGATGTTGATTCATCTCATGAAGTTCACACTTAATAATCTCTATGATGGAAGATTATGAGAATAAACCCGCATGTAGTAATTTTATATATTTATGTGTCATCAAAATTTCCTATTTATAAATGTGTATAATTGTAATTATACATTAATATTATTATTAACATTTGTTATGAATGATTCAGTTATATGTGTTTCATAAACCATGATGATAACAATTTATGATGAATTTGGATACGTTGGGGGAATCACGTGTAATGTGTTATTAAATATATTTCAAGGAAGGGTTTTTTCCATTCCATCTTTATAGAAGTTGATATCTCATCCATTTGGTTGAAAAATAACTTTCAGATTAAATTATATGGCCATGGTGTAATGATGAGTTTATTTCATATATTAAAAGAAAGACTTATCAAGCACATAGTCTGATGACATGAATGTGAAACCAACATGATGAGATATTACGAGAAACAAATTATATTAGATAATGGCTGATGGTATGTGGTTTTTGCTTTTGTGATATTATGTTCTTTCTTTTGGGTTCCTTAACCATTTGATAGAAACTAATCTTGGAATTTTGGAAATCCCACCAAATGCTAATAAATAATAATCCTAGGGTTTCACACACAATTTGATTCCATCAATATCGATTAAAATATATTTGAATTTTATTATTAAAATATATAGTATAATTAAGAATATGAATTAATATTATTTAGGTTTTATTGACCAATAATATTCACATGGTAATAAATAATTATTTTTTTATTAACTAACCATTTATATGATTATGTTAATATATAATAAATATTAATTCCTTGGATATTGAATAGAATAATTTTTTTTATTTATGAAATATATTTATCTTTCTTTTACTGGATTCAAAATATATATTTATTTATGTATTTATTAAACATTGAGAAGTTCGAGTGTAATAGGATCACATCTGAAAATGAATTTTATGTTAAAAGCTGGTAAAATAATATTTATCATTATGCAAGTTACTACATTCCATTAAAAAATAATAATAATATTATTATATAGAATGAGGTTTGTTATATATTATAATATTATTTAATGATTGGTATGAAATTAAATAATATTTTAACCTAAATACATTCTCTTCGAATAGAAGATTATTTCTATTGTATTGGGTTAATCAAGAATTGAGAATCAATGTTTCAATAGATTCCTCTCTCAACTCCGCTTTCTCTCTCCAAATCATGTACAAGAAAAACATTCAATTCCAAATGATGAATGATAAAGACAAATAATTACATATTTTTGATTCACCATGATAGCAACTAAAAATCAATTGTTCTTGTTTGGACATCATAGGAGCAAATATAGATCCATTACAGTGGTATTTTACACTAGGATCCTGAAAGTGCAACATCGATAATCCAAAATATCCCTTTAGGATGATCAACAGAATCATCATCAAAGAATGATCCTACAAATATGTAATTATTTATCAAGATCTAAATAAATCAATTATAAATTTTACATGAAAATATATTCTTCAGGTTTCAGTTTTTTCTATGTCATTATGATGTGGAAAAAAATCATTGGACATGGAATTCACATCATATACAATATTTTAAATGTTCCATCCAATAAAAAAACATCCAAGATATATTTCCTACCAAGTCACATCTGTTTCTTCTGGAAACATCATTTTTATCATGACCTACAAAACAATATGCACATATTTGAAACCACCACATGTTAAGGAAAATCCATTCCAACAATTTCCATAGGGTAAATCCATTTTAAAGACCATGCACACACTCTAAATACACTTTTTAAACACCACATTATAGACATAAACCCATTTCAAAAATAATTTAATTTAAATCACACACATTTAAGCTTCCAAAAAATGGTGCAACATGAAACCACATACCACATTACTTAAAACTCGAAAAAACCAATTGTGAGTAGAAATTGAAGAATATATGGGTATCTATAGGAGTATGAAAAAACCATAATAATCAAACCCCATTCCATACAGTTCAGATTAGGCTCATACTAGGTCACCACAACCATAGGGATATAAAAAAATTCTGAAATAAGTGAGAAGAGACCATAAAGAAAAGAGATGAGACACTTAATTAGAGTTTACATGAAGAACCTAGTTCAAAATCCACATAAAATTGAGTCCATGATGGGATAGGTTAAGGGAGTGGTTTTCCTTCAGCTGGAGCAGTCAGGAATGATTGAAAATAAGGAGTGAAAGGTGTTAAATCAAGAAGAGGAAGCTAAATAATTACAAATATTTAAAAAACTGGGCATACCACAATGTTTGTAGACACCCTTTTCCCAAACGTGTTCCATCAATGAGGGTACCTCAGGCTCCATTAGTATAATTCAAATTATTTTACAACCTTTGTGCATAATAGTGTGGGTTCTCTAGTGTTGTTGTCTCAAAACAAACATTTTTATGAGGTTCGTGCATAGCTTCACCTAAACATGTCCCAAAATTTCACCAACAACTATCACACCAAAAATAGAATTTTCAATAGAAAATACTAATTAAATATATAGTTGAAATTAATTACCGAAAAGAGAAAATAATAAACTAAAAAGGACACCACCAGTGTGGCATCCAATTTTTCATATCCTGTAACCATCACAACTAGATGGAATGTGCTTCATGGCTAGAAATATCTCCCACATGTGGAGAAGGTAGTTGTTTTCTATTGGTTATCTACTCACTGAGAAAAAATGTATACTCAAACACTCTCATATCTCCCTCTATCTCTATAGCATAATTATAATGTGTAAGTTATTATGTAGTAAAGTAACTATAAGATGAATCGTATACCTTTATAGGGATAACATGTAGATGTGGATCATATATGAAAGGAAGTGGAAGGGAATCTAGTTGATCATGTTAGACATCCTCTCCATGTTCCACATAATCTTGTGGAACATTCCTAAAAAGATTAAGACCTTATTACACATCTATATGAGTCTCATAGCCCACAACATCATCTGGCATGTAGAAGAAAATATCATGATAAATCTCATCCATGAAAAGAAGTAGTTCTGTTATTACTTGTTGAAAATAGGTTATGTCAAATGTGCCTCCCACTCCTATATTAGAAATGTCTGTTAGGTGTGCGTTACGATCATCATATAGAAATATCTTATATAGTTAATTAAATTAAATAAATAAGTTATCAAACATCAGAGAAATTATTACCAATAGATGATAGACTCACTTATTTTATGAATGTTTTAATGATGTGGTTAGGTTTTACCTTATAACTTGTAATTCCTCACCACCATTAACCACTACTAAATTCCCAAGCCTTCGGAACACAGTTATACCATAGGTATGCCTCCATATATGCTAGAGGTTTCTAACAAGCATTGTGGGACAAATATGGAATAGTGGGGAGACTATACCTTCATATTAGTGAAAATCAACATTTTAAATAAAGGAAATCAAATACATCAAGAATGATAAGGCAATGAAACGATGTCTAGGAATGTTCTGACAAATAATCAAAATCAACCATGCCAAAATAAAATAATTGTATACTATATATCTCATGAAATCATACAACATGAACATAAATATGAAAATATAATGCTAGGGAAAACTCATAAAATTATTAGGAGTCTTGGCATAGTCCTAGAGTCCCATGCTCCATTCAGGATTCCCAAGACCAAGCCAACAAACATGTAACATCTTCTGTGGTGTAGAAGTGCCATGGTTTTTCCAAGTAGTGTGTAAGTAAACCAATGTAGGACACCACAAAGAGTGTCTATAAATATAACCATTCATATAAATAAAGATCATATAGAATTCATCATCTTATGAAAAAAACATTAAAATAATTTTAATGAAAACAATAAATAACAACTAATAACTCACGTTCACGGTGAGACCTAAGAAAAACATTATATGAAAAAATATTTGATTAAAAATTAAACTAATATATAAAAAATATTAAAATTTCAACAACATAACATCCATATGAATTTAACCATAGGGGGGAAATTTAGTCTACATGGTAAAAATACAAGTATATCCTCTTAAATGATGCTAAAATCACATAAAATATTTAAAAATGGAGATATCCCAACCAAAAACTCTATTTTAGAGGAATCGTGGGCCTTTTTGGCTAATAAAAAATTGGGCAATGGTTTCTTCAGTTCATGTGGCATCCCTCCTTTTTATAACATAACTTTTCATTACATTTTACAAATAGAGGATCTTTAAAGTCTAGTGTCTTGGAAATCAGGGACATAAAACATGAAAATAACATAAAACATTATTTTGAACCACTTGTAAGGATTTATTATTGGTTCATCCTTTGTAAAATTACAACATCTCATATTCTGGATACATACATCAAAGGAAAAGGGTGAGAAGAAGGCCCAGTAAGGGTAAACAAGGGAATATGTTTTCTTGTTATTTCAATAATAACATGAATAAAAACATAAGGATATGAGAAATGGATTTATAGGAATATTATATAGAAAAAAACATGGAAAATAACTTGAATATGTGGCTACAACATTTAATTTATACATTCATGAATATATCACCATGGTCGATCCCCAAGGTGTCGTAAATATTTCCAAGGTTATTCACCAAGGTATCGTGAAACTTGTCATCTCTAGAGATTAAATATTACCCAATGCATTGGAGCACTATCAGGGAGATCCATTAATATGTATTTACATACATGTGATAAACATAGATCATAATCAAACATTTCATAAATATCCCATAGAGGATAAAAGAAATGGGTTTTATTTTCAATTCATGATGTTTTAAAAAGTATTTAAAAATAAGATCAATATGTCATTTATAACCCATGGAAAGGGAGTGTGGGTTATATGTATGTAAATTACAGAATAAAATAAATATTTTTTGTGTATTTATGAACACCCATAGAAATGAAATAGGTCGGAGTATTCACATTAATAAGACAAGATATTTTCTTGAGTGAAAAAGAGAGAAATTTTGAGACGAAATGTCTACAGCATAATGGCTACATAACATGGTTTTAGAAAATAATAAAAAGAGAGAGTACAAGGGTAACCCACTCATAAATAACTCATATTACAATATAAATCCAGAATAACAAATTGATGAGAGAGGGAAGTGTATCTCAACAATTAGAAATGAAATGGACAGTAATGAGAACATATAAGAACACACCCTATATATAAAGAGATGGAAAATAGAAGACACAATATAGAGGAAATCATGACTTAGAAGAGGAGGTTGAATGGATCCATTACCATGAAGAGTAACTTCGAAAGCTTGAAGTTCGGGACCTTGGAAAGTTTGAGGGAACCTTTGGAGGAATCCTTGGGATGTAAAGATACCAGAGCATCGTTGGGGAAGATTTGTAAAGGAAATGAATGAGGGAATGGCTTGGTATTTATAGGAGGTGTGAGGGAACACATCATGAATTGCCAAGGGACACCTCATCGGTGGTATTGGAAAAATCATGGGCCTGCCCATGGTATTTTCCCATGGTATTGGCCACTTGATACACCTAATAAATTATATTAATATTTATAAGTCTAACAGAATTATTGCATAATTATTACATCCTTAATGATGTCATTAAACACCCGAAACAGAAAACTGTATTTTCACTATTCCCCGAAAATTGAACATTCTTATAAAAATCCCAAAAAATCACCTTAATTAAATATCGATGCTCTGATTTCAAAAATGAACTCAATTTTATGAAAATAATTTTCTAAATATCTTTAATTTAATTTTTATAGAAAAACACTATTCACTGAAAATTCAACTATTTCAGAAAAATCCCGAAAATTCACCTTAATCAAATATCGATGTTCTGATTTCAGAAATGCACTCCATTTTATGAAAATAATTTTCTAAATATCTTTAATTTATTTTTAAATAAAAAAACACTATTCACCCAAAAAACTAATACTTCACTAATAATTTCTGAAAAAGTTATTTACTTATATTATTGAATCACATTACTTAATAAAGGTGCCTAAATTATATCAATACTTTCTTAAGTGAGGTTACTTAATCCATTTGGTCACAATACTAATCATAAGCATAAAATTAATATTCATACTATACTATTTATCAAAAATTATGTTGATCTCATTAGACTCTAAATTTCTTAATGAACATAACTGTAGAAGACCATTTTTTGATAATCATTACACACTATTAATTATTTAAGGTTTACATAAATATTTTAAAATATACTTTTTCCAAAATTCATCAATAATATACATCCTGTATTTATTCAGAATTTTGAAAAATCACAATCTTTAAAATAATAAGAAATCACAATTTTTTATTAATATCAACGGATTACATGAAGCAGCTAAGGTCTCGTTACATAACCCCTTATAACACCAGCATATGACCTAAGTGTAAGTTGATCTAAGGTGATAGAATCTAGGGGTGGATTGGCCAACATTGGGATAAATGGTAAAAATATAATCCATTTATACTTTAAAACAAATTAAAAAGACAATTTAACTATATAAATATATTATATTAAAAAGCGGGTTAGAATTAAAATACAACATTTTTTCATTATTCATTAAAAATGTACATTATCTGAAAAATATCAAAATTTCATCCAAAAAGTAAATTTTGAGGCCCCGTTTATAAAGATGAAAATTATTATGTCAAACATAATTTGTTAACATGACAAAAATTATATTTAAAAAGGATTCTCCATCAAAAAGTGGAAAATCACCCTTTTAAAGTAAATTATGCTTAAAATTAGATTCATTTACATTTTAAGCCTCTTACATTTATTGGACGAATGTAAAATACTTTAACAAAAATATATTATCAGGTTTAAGTTAGTTCTCTCAATTCCCGCCAATACAATAGCTAGGTGTTAACTACCAATTAAAATAATAATATTATATTATTAGTGTGAAATTTAAGATTAAAAAACCCATTGATGAGTGTTAGGTACGCCATTGAATATAGAATAGCCATTAATTCAATAATATTAATAAATATGAAAATGTCATATTCTTTATTTTCATGGGATGTTACATTCTTCCCCCCTTTGGAAATTTCATCCTAGCAATTTTAAAATTGGGCTTGGAAATTTCATTGAAATTGCCAAATCGGAAAAAGAGTCAGTAAAACTATTACTTTAAAATAAAGAAAGGGAAGTAAAAAGGTCACCCGAGTTAACCCATACTAGGATTCCATGTAAGAAAACATGGACATGGAAGAGAAAACAGTGGGTCATGTTCTTATGGAGAGTGATAGAAAACATGATTAGGAGAAATTTAACCACAAGAACATCACAAAATTATGTTGTGTTAAACGGTCTTTGATTACCTAGTAGGAAATGTAAACCAAAAACGCTTTTGTTTTACATTCCTTTTCATAATTTTGAGGATTTCATTTACTACATAGAATAAAAAAAATAAGGAAATATACTTACCTTCATGTTGAGTTTCATCTTTTAATAAGTTTATATAAAGAATAATCTTTTCTTCAAACAATGAGCACTCAAAAAGACTTGGTCTCATCAAAAGAACAGGAATCATCTTCTTGAGAATCTCATAATCCACAAAAGAAGAAAAATATATTTACCTTGTCTTTAGTCATCAACTAAAATTAAAATGATTAGTACGAGATCATAAAATCCGAAAAAAGGATAATACTTTATAAAAAGAAAAATGACTATTAATCTCCAAAATTCAACAAAAATTACCCAAAGTTCCAGAAAGATCATTCAATACACAATCATTCTTAAAATTATTCAGAATAATGCAAACAAAGATTGGAATCCAAATATCTAAAAGATTTAATCACATAGTCTTCCACAATAAATCTTAACATTTATCTCTAAATAATATAGACTACTATTAAAGTCTCATAATAAAGTGTAATTAACCTAAGCACGTATTCTCTATGCTAGGTTAATTATTTTCCAGAGATAACCCAAATCACCATATGTCCACAATAAATTCATAGATTGTTACAAAAAAAATTCAACCATTCCTTCACAAATTAAATCCTGTAGTAATTTATTTTCATTAGGCATATAGTATTCCAAAAGAGATTTTTTTTCCAAAATAACCTTTATCATTTAATCAAAAAATAATTTTCCTATACAAAGGATATCCATTTGATAAAACAAAAGTTTCCAAAATAAACTTATTCATGATCCATAAAAATACCACGTGTATTAGTCAGTCTAAAGGGAGTAACAACAAACTCATAATTTTTATATCTTTATTGGAAGGAAGTTTTTGGAATATCATCATTCTTCACCATCAATTGATGATAACTAGAATGAAGATCAATATTAGAAAATAATTGAGCCCCATGAATTTGTTCAAATAAGTCATCGATTCTTGGAAGAGGGTATTTTTTATTCGTTATGATCCCATTCAGTTCTCTATAATCAATGTATAGCCTCATTGATCCATACTTCTTCTTCACAAAGGGAACTGGTTCTCCCCAAGGAGACACAATTGGTCAGATAAACCCCTTCTCCAAAAGATCATGGAGATGTTTCGTTAATTCCTCTAGCACCACATTTTCTATCCTATAGGGGGTCTTTGACATCGACTGCGATCCAGGTACGATTTCAATGGAGGAATCTACCTCTCTTTCTGGGGGAGGTCCAGGTAACTCCTCAAGAAATACGTCACTGTGTTCCTAGATGATGGGGACATTTTCTAAAAGGACAAATCCTTCATGAGATACTTATTTCATTTATGAATCTTTTAACTAAAAGGGATTTTATGTCTTAAAACTTCATGCTTAGAAAATTACATTTTTCTATAATTCCTTCATAATGATTCATAAAATGCTTTAGATTAACCAAACATATATCCCGGGAGTGTCATAACCAAGAGTGAAGTAATTCCCTTTGTCATGTACCAGTTTCCATTCGAGTCTAGCTCAAAGCAGTGTTTTTGGGTTTTACCTTTATGTGCATCTATACCAGAGCCACCTCTACCTGATCATATCCAGACATGGATGTATTTTTTTGATAAACCACTTACTCAATACTCAGAAAAATACCAGGAAGTTTTCCTATATTTAAACTTTTCAATATGGTTATTGCTAAATTTTTTATATCCTCATTTCTTTAAAACCTAAAATATTCTTTGATACCAACTGTGGAATCCTGCCTTTTTATAACAAAACTTTTCATTACATTTTACAAACATAGGATCTTTAAAGTCTAGTGTCTTGGAAATCAGGGACGTAAATCATGAAAAAAACATAAAACATTCTTCTAAACCACTATTAAGGATTCATAATAGGTTCATACTATATTCAATTTCTACATGTCATATCCTGGAGACATACATCAAAGTAAAAGGGTGAGAAGAAGGCTCAGTAAGGGTAAACAAGGGAATCGGTTTACTTGTGATATCAATAAGAACTTGAAAAAAAACACAAGGACATGAGAAATGGATGTATAGGAATATAATAATGAAAAGAACGTGGAAAATAAATTGAATATGTGGCTAAAAAAATTCATTTAGACATTCATGAACATATCACCAAGGTCCCTCTCCAAGGTGTCATAAATATTTTCAAGGTTATTCACCAAGGTATCATGAAACATGTCATCTCTAGAGATTAAATATTTACCCAATTCATTAGAGCACTATCAGGGCACTCCCTTAATATGTATTTACTTATATGTGAGACACATAGATCATATTAAAACATTTCATAAATTTCCCATTGAGGATAAAAGAAATGGGTTTTATTTCCAATTCATGACGTTTAAAATGTACTTAAAAAATTATGATCATTATGTCATTTATATCCCATGGAAAGGGAGTGTGGGTTATATGTATGTCAATTAAAGAATAAAATATATCTTTTTTGTGTATTTATGGACACCCATAGAAATTAAATAGGTTTGAGTATTCACATAAATAAAACAAGAGAATTTTTTGAGAGAAAAAGAGAGAAATTTTGAGATGAAATTTCTACAGCATAACGGCTACATAACATGGTTTTAGAAAATAATAAAAAGAGAGGGTGAAAGGGTAACCCAATCATAAATAACTCATATTAAAATATAAATACAGAATAAAATGGATATAATAACATGATATGGATATTTTAATGACATACCAAAAGAAACGGAATCATGAAAGGAAAGAGAAGATGTGATATCTTTTATAAGAAATTCGACAGCCTAACGACGTTACTTAAAAATTCAGAAAACAAATTGATGAAAGAGGAAAGGGTATCTCAAAAATTAGAAATGAAATGTCTAGTAATGAGAATATATAAGAACACATCATCTACATAAAGAGATAGAAACTAGAAGACACAACATAGAGGAAATCATGACTTAGAAGAGGGGGGTGAAAGGATCCATTACCATGAATTGTAACTTCGAAAGATTGAAGGCAGGGACCTTGGAAAGTTTGAGGGAACCTTGGGAGGAATAATTGTGAGGTAAAGATACCAGATCATTGTTGGGGAGGATTTGTAAAGTAAATGAATGAGGGAATGGCTTGGTATTTATAGGAGGTGTGAGGGAACAAAGCATTAATTTCTAAGGGACACCCCATCGGTGGTATTGGCAAAATCATGGACATTCCCATGGTATTTTCCCATGGTATTGTCCACTTGAGGCAAAAAATACATTATATTAAAATTCATAAGTCTACAAGAATTATTTCATAATTATTACATCCTTAATGATGTCATTAAACACCCGAAACTCAAAACAGTATTTTCACTATTCACCGAAAAATCAACTTTCTCATAAAGATCCCAAAAATTCACCTTAATCAAATATCAATGATCTAATTTCAAAAATGAACTCCATTTTATTAAAATAATTTTCTAAATATCTTTAATTTAATTTATAAATAAAAACACTATTCACTGAAAATTCAACTATTTCAAAAAAATCCCAAAAATTCACCTTAATCAAAAATCGATGCTCTGATTTCCAAAATGAACACCATTTTATGAAAATAATTTTCTAAATATCTTTAATTAATTTTTAAATAAAAAAACTATTCACCCAAAAAAAATAATACTTGAATAATAATTTTTGAAAAAGTTATTTACCTATTTTATTGAATCACAGTACTTAATCAAGGTGCCTAAATTATATCAATACATTCTTAAGTGAGGTTACTTAATTCATTTCGTCACGTTAATAATCATAAGCATAAAATTACTATTCATAATTTACTATTCATAAAAAATTATGTTGATCTTATTAGACTCTAAATTTCTTACTGAACATAACTATAGAAGACCATTTTTTGAAAATTATTACACATTATTAATTATTTAAGGTATACATAAATAATTTAAAATATCCTTTTTCCAAAATTCATCAATAATATACATCCTGTATTTATTCAGACATTTGAAAATTCCCAAACTTCAAAATAATATGAAATCACAATTTTTTATTAATATCAAAGGATTACATGAAGCAGCTAAGGTCTCGTTACATATCCCCTTATAACAGCAGCATATGAACTAAGTGTAAGGTGTGATAAGGTGATAGAATCTGGGGGAGTATCGTCCAACATTGGGTTAAATGGTAAAAATATAATCTATTTAAACTTTAAAACAAATTAAAAATATAATCTAACCATAAAAATAAATTTTATTAAAAATCGGTTTTGAATTAAAATACAACATTTTTTTCACTATTCATTATAATTTACATTATTAGATAAATATAAAAATTTCATCCAAAAGTAAATTTTGATGTCCCTTTTCTAATGATGAAAATAATTTTGTCGAATATAATATGCTAAAGTGACAAAAACTAGATTTAAAAAGGGTTCGCTATAAAAAAAGCGATAAATGGCCTTTTTAAAGTAAATAATGCGTAAAATTAGATTGATTTATATTTGAAGCCTCATACATTTATTGGATGAATCTATTAACATTTAACAATAATATATTATCATTTTAAAGTTAGTTCTCTTAATTCCCACCAATACAATAGCAAGGTGTTAATTACCATTTAAAATAATAATATTATATTATTAGTGTGCAATGTAAGATTTCACAAAAAACCCCATTGTTGCGTGTCAGGTATGCCCTTGAATATAGAATCCCCATGAATTCAAAAATAGTAATAAATATGAAGATTTCATATTATTTATTTTCCTGGGATTTTATAGTTCCCAGGTCATAGATCTCTTCATAGGTTTCAATTTTACATTTCACAGAGCCCATGTAGACAACCATATGACAATTCATGGTTGTTTGATGTTCTACCTTTGTTATCAATATATGTTGAATGATTAATTAATTTATCAATTTTTTATATCACTAGATTGTAATTATATAATTTTCACTAAATACTAATTATTAAATTATTTGTTAATTTGTATTTTAAATTATTTTATATATTATATTTCACCAAATGTTTTACATATTATGTGAAAATAAATATCTACTATAATAAAAACCATATTTAAGAAAATATATTATATCAATATCAATATAATTATATTTAAATATTAATATATTATTTTGAATAATTTATAACATTTTTTCGGGATTTACCCTTCTATCAGCACTGGAAAAGCATAAACAATGTCGATTTGTAACTACACCGATAAAGGTCGGAATTTATCAATTAAAAACAACATTAATAAATGGGTAATTTATTAGTGCTAATAAAAGTACCATTTATATGTGCTTTTAGTTGGAAATGATAAAATCAACCCCTTTATTAGAGTTAAAAAATCACTAAAAAAGGGTGTAATTTTTGAGAGCAAATAAATGTTCCATTTATCATCACTTTTTGATAGCACTAATAAAAGAACCATCTTTTTTGGTTCTTTTTTCGCATTGATAATGTGAAATGATGAAAATTATCAACTCTAATGTAGTTATTATTGATATTGATCCCTAATATATCTCATTCAACTCCATAATTTCAATGTTTTGAAAAACCAACAGTTTGACTATTTTGAAGGGTTTGTAAAATGAGAATTACTTATAAATGTATATTATGAGGAATGTGAGAAAGAGAATAGAAATGAAAATGAATTGAAAGAAAATTCCCCTAGTATTTTTAAAATTGCTATCAATGTACGCTACATGCCACCATAGACAACTCCACTGATAGTATATTGTTTAAATCTTGAAACAAACCATTGTAATGTGAATCCCCCATGGTTATGTATCAGTTGGTACTTTTGAAGAAAAAAATCATGCTTCTGGATCCCAAGATTGTTATTGATGATTCCCTCCCTGAATATATGGTTGGAATCCCTACTATAATTGATGATCATTTCCATGATGGAAAAATATGAGGTGAATTCATTTTAGTAGATTATTGAGTAACACTGCTTGAATCCAGTGAAGTTCCAAAGAAAAAACATTATCGGCACATTCTATGGTTTGATGGGTATCCCAAGTGTTCCCATAGCTGAATTTAATTTCAATGCAATAAAGTGATTTTTAATATTGATGAAAAATATCACCATATATTATATTTTAGTGGATGGTGGGTTATTGACATAGATGTCCAATTTCCCGACGATGACTTGCAATTTTTATTGGAACTGATTTATGACTAAATATAATGTTTGGTTTTCGGTAGAAGAACTGTAGTAGGATTTGGTGTCCTCCTTCATTAATTTTGTTGTGGACATTTTATTTTTTCATCCACTCAATATATAAATTTGTGTTCCCCTATGTGCGAAATTATAAATAAGGGTAATTTTAATCTATCTATATTACTGTATAAATATGATAATATTTTTTCTAACACATGAACATCGGTCATCCAACTAATCCATGTATAATTTATGTGCTCCTGTTTGTGATTTGTGTCTTCTGTTTGAGTGTGCGATTTTTGAGAGGGTGAGCCTACCACTTATGAAATTGGCATCTAAAAATTGTTCAATTACCTGGAAGGAATCATACTCCCAGAAAATCCATTGTCCACACATCTGCATATGCTATTGTCTGAGATTCTTATGTGATGCTAGTGTATATATATATATGGATCTTTCCCAAAAAATGAAACTAATATTTGCTTGTGTAATAATTGACCCTCTATTGTCTCTGTTTCCAGCACAGTTCTACAGTTGCAAACTAGATATTGCTATCTGCATCACATATGGTTTCCCCTGCTACATGAACCCACTTTTGGAGGTTTTATTATTCTTACCCTATCCACATTCGGTTTCCCCAGCTGCACGATCCATGTCTAGCTATATGCATTAATCCATATCATTTTAATTTGAAACACATTAATTAATAATGTTTAATACCTATGTTTCATATTTTAAAATTCAAAAAATAAACAATTATGAAAAATTAATACCATTAATTTCACATAACTAAAAAATTTATTTGAAAACATTTAACAAATTAACAAAATTAGATACATTATTAATTTCAATACCTATATTATTAACTAAAAACTGTAACTTCAATTAGTATAAAATATTAAAACATTTAAACACACCCAACAACTTAAAACCAAACATTCATTTAAAACCATAACAACTACTTAAAATGGCCACATTGAACAGTAGAAATACCCATTCATGTTATTCTAAGGATCATGATCAAATCATGTTTAAAGTGGATGGTGCCCTATATTCCATTAACTCTCTATATTATTGTTATTGTTCACAATAGTTTTTTTGGTGGATTCATGGGATGAGGGATACATAATCCTTCTCTTTGGGTTGATGGGTGGTCTTCTGTTGGTTCTATTAGGTATTGCGATGAGTTTTATTACCTTGTTCAAATCCATTGAATCAATGTAATATTACATTGTTTGAATAAAATCATTCTTTTGTGATTAGTTTATTTTGAAATAAAACATGCTAATACGCATTAACATAGTAATAATGATGATAATAACTAATTTCTACTATTACATTTATTATTAAGTTAAGAGAATTAAAATATCCCCCTTTATAGAATTGTGCCATCACAATTCTATTGTACACATACGCTTTCTCAACATCAACCCTATAACATCATCCTCGATGTCCCAATAATTTTTATTATTATTAAATAATTAACAATATATTAGTGAAAAATATTTAATTTATACCTTTACCATATATACCATCATGGATAATCCTTTGATGACCTCAAGTGGACTCTGATGGTAGTTTTCAGTTCCTCAATTTAATTATCCCACATACAACTCGAAAACTAAGGGTAAACCAACACAAAAAACACTCAGGTATCTAGAGGTAGAAATGGGAGGCATGAAGAATAGATATTTCAGAATGGAATCGTTTAGTAAATTCATATCGAACTATATCAAGCCTGAGAGTTCCGATGTCATAGAGTCTCTCAGAGATGCTAAAACCCAGAACATTGAACTCATAAGATACACAAAGGTCACCATCCATTGAAGATTATCGGTATTTTCCTAAGTCTAGGTAATTCTCAGACAGAGAGAAACCTTGGAAGATACCATCATGATACATTCATGTATGATTATTTTCTAAAAATTGTGTGTTTTCCATACGTTGATGGATGTAACTGTCTCCTTGGTAGAATAGAAGGATATTTTGGCTGATTGACAACTGGTAAATGTTTTTCCAGGTCATACACATGTTTGTGAAAGGATGGTATGCTTCGTAACATGTTTTGATAATTATGGACTCATGTTGCTTAGTAAGAAGTGAAAATAGGTTAGTTGGTGAACTCACACCTTCAATATAAAATTTTAATAATGTGATTTCACTTATGAATACATACTAAAATTAGTTGTTTTATTCTAATTATGAAATGTTTACTAGACCATTCCTCTATTACCAATAAGAAGGACCTAGACCTTGTTGCTTCGAGTCTATGCTAAAATTATGTTGTGTAATTCTTTTTAGAAAAAGTAACTGATATTTACACAACATAGAAAAAAAACAATGGTTCACTTATCATCTCATTCTCAAGAGAATTAGAGTCCAATATCATATTTAAATATAAAAGTTCAAATCCTTATAATCAATAATCATAGAAATGTTTCCACATTAATAATTCAATGTAGAACATCC
The DNA here is from genome assembly GCA_963277665.1 of Viscum album. Taxonomy (NCBI): domain Eukaryota; kingdom Viridiplantae; phylum Streptophyta; class Magnoliopsida; order Santalales; family Viscaceae; genus Viscum; species Viscum album. The sequence continues at coordinate 423,772,093 of OY728161.1, read as the reverse complement.
ACTAAACCTATAAGAATAATTTAAAATATGTCGGGGAGCACAAAAAGTTCTAGTAAGGGATTTGAAAAAAAAACCATTAATAAATAATTTTTATTTAAAACATTTCCTTAAAACACATACATTAAAATAATGAATGTACTTTTTCACATAAAATGTCATCACTATTTTATTAAGATATTCTGAAATAGATTTTAAGATAACCGATTCTTAATATTGAGGATATTATTTAGGATTTATAAAGAGTATGCATAATAAAATAAGTACGTACTGAATAGAAATTGAAGTAGTTACACCTATATGTTGGGTGATGACTAAACCCAATCATTCTATGTCATGACAAAGGTGAGGATAAAAATTCACACATGAAATAATATTTATTCACAATTTCACATTATAATGATGTCATTTATCATTATGGATTGGAAACTAATTACAAATCCCTCTTCATAAATAATTTATATACATGTATATATATATTTTATATAAAACATGAAACCATGTGCACTTTGAATTATAAAGCTGGTTAATATTGGTTCATAAGAGTATGATCATTAGCTATATCTATTTTACTAGTTTAATAATCACTTGGAATTTCACATAATAGAATAATTATAAGGTAATCTATAATGCAGGAAAATCAGAAACATTATTTCAAGGCCTCGTGCCATGACCATACATAATCATTATATCAAGGCCTCAGGCTAAGACTTATTTTGTCTCATGAGACCTACCGATGCATCAAGAGGCTATAACATGCCTAAACTATCACATAATAAGTATAAGGCCCCGACCTTAAACATTACTTAATATTGAATTAAATGAATAATTCACACTGAGGATCTTTTCAGGTTTAGAGTTTTAGATAATTAGGACATAACTGTTACATCTCAAAAGATTACAAAGTAGACACTTCTACTAAGTTTCCATAGAATAAAAAACTCTTAAAAAGAAACATGTCTAGTTCCATGTTTTATATAGCATGGATTTCCCTTGATCCCATCCTTGACCCTATTCCACATTAAGTCATATGAAAAACATTTCAAAAAAACTTGGGGTGAGCATAAAAAGCTCAGTAAGGGATACACAAAGAATGAAAACTGTTAGTTTTTTAAACATCAAGTAAACCATGTATACATTATCAAAGTAATACCTTCACCTTCATGAAGTAGTAAAAACTCTTCACTGAATAAAATATCATTACTTAACCTTTTGTAACCAAATGATTACCATAAAACCCATATAAAGAACACATAACATATAATGGTAACTTGGGACATAAACATACTTAAGTGGAATAACCATATGGTCGACTTCCACACATATCACTTAATAGAATAGCCATACGGCCAACTTCCATACATACTTAATGGAATAGCCATACGACCGACTTCCATACCCAATGCATTGGAGGTTATAACGTAACCACCCGTCCTGGTATTCACGGCACCACCCATCATATGGTTTATCTCATAACCACACGTCAAATGTCCAAGTACCATTATAAAACCATAATACATAAAACAAATATAATGGAATGAAAACACTTCCACACTTTGATCACAATATATCACTCAAATATATTGACATAACCATTCCATTATAAAAACCATTTTCAATACCAAAATACATAAAAGAGTATATGGTATTTATTTCATTTTAAAAACATCACGACTTGTTGAGGAAGCCAAAGACCAAATAATACTCGTGGTGGCAGAAAAGGTCGTTGTCACCGCGTCCGTTAAAAGAGACATTCCTTTTTGTCGTTTTGTAAAATGCTTCGTAGAAAAATATTCCTTTTGTATAAAAGTAAAAGTCAAAGGGATTTATACACCGTATAAAAGAAAGTTGTGTATAAAACGAAATATGCCTCAATGAAAGGATATTGAGACGAAGTCCCTTACCTCGGGTCCGACTTGACTCAATCGTTCTTTAACATCCTGAATAATAAACTTGAGTTAATTTCTACTTTCTTAAGAACCTTTTTCAAGATTATTATTACTTTTATATCACTTATTTCCATGTTATAATCATTATGTAATCATTAAGTTAATAATGTTTGTTTTGTCGATATTTGGTTCTTAAGTCGAAAGTGGACTTCTTACAATTACATGTTGTTCGTGTGGTCAAAGGTTCTTTATATCCAGAATGACATTCCTGATTTGGATATCATATATATCATATATATCTAGCATATACATGTATTTATAATATCACATAGTCATTTAGAGGTAATAAATGAAATGCACCGTTCATGGAGACGGTAAGCCGTACGTACGCAAGAACGCTACTTTCATTTCTATGTCATATTAATGGAATTAAAACTAAATGAGAGGTATGTATATTTTAATTACAGAATTATATTAATCATTTAGATGTAACATACATCATATATATCCATTATATATTTGTACTTATAATAGTACATTACATTTGGGGATAAGAAATGAAATGCACCGTTCATGGAGACGGTAAGTCGTACGTACGCATGAACGCTACTTTCATTTATATCTCATACTTTAATGGAGTTAAATAATAATGATAAAAAGGTATATTATAATTCCAGTATAATATCATATATTATATCATTAAATCCATCCTTTATACATCCAACGTATGGCATTAACGAATCAAATCACTTTGAGGGGGCGGTAGTCCGCACTTCCTAAATTGAAGATATCGTATATACCCATAATGGAAGCCATAAAGGTATTCCATAAATAAAAAATTCAAAAGTTTAAGGAAAACATAACTATATTATATATCATATATAAATATAGTGACATCTTAATGGACTCCTTTAAAGGTGTTATATGAGTGTTTGAACAATCATCGTTTCGTGAGGCAGAAATTCGCCATCCACAGAAACAGTTTGTTCTTTAACCATTAGATGTAGGTGTGTGTAAGTGTAGATCGAATCCTTCTTATAACAACATAATAGTATATGGACGATACTGGTGTTGTTACAAAATAAATTAATAAAAAGAGTTTAGGGGGTTGGAGAAGCAAAATAAAACAAAAGGACTCAAGTGAAGACATTACCTTAAAATCGGGCAACTTCCTTTGGTTTGAGCTCAAAGGCTTCTTGGGAAGACTGCTGCCCAATGTGAGGCTTCTAAGAGTAATAATGGGATGTGGAGAGACAAAATTGGCATGGGTTGGCTAAGCCAAAGTCTTTGGAAGTGTGGGTAAGGTGGTAGAGGTGGGGGCCTTTTATAAGAGGAGAAGAGGGGCACTCTTGGAAAGTAAGGAAATGTTACTTTATTTTAGAATGAGTTTCGGATTTTAATGGTCACACATTGATGTGTTTCGAGGATAAGGTGATAAGGGTTCTAAATCCACCCATCCAATAGGTTTTTGACATGTGTAGGTTTTAGATTTTACATTATCTTTCCATTTTATTTAAGTCCTTTATTAATGTGGTAATCGCTGCATCATCATGATGTCATAAATAATTTAATTTATATAATGTCTAAAAATTATAAAACAAGTACTATGATGTAGGAAATATTTTTACCTTTCCAATTAATATTTATAGTAAAAAATCTGACTTGTATTACCCCATTTAAAAATTCTCTTAGTAAAATAACTCATGTTTGTGACATTTTTATTTTAACATTAAATAAAAAGTTATCAATGTCATTTTCCAACAAAAGTGGCTTCATGGGGTCCCAAAGTTGACCCATGGATTTTCTTGGTCGTACATGACACATCCAATGAGGTTAGTACATGTGTCAAGTTCATTTCATATTATTACAACATTATTTTTACCTTAAATTACACTAATTACCTCTAATCGCAATTAAAAACTTAATAAGTTACTATTCACCAAAAAAAATTATTTTAATCCCATTGAACCACATTTTACTTCTTAATGACAACCATGTATGTGGGATTTTTGAAATTCAAAACACAGAGGTGGTATAATTTCATTTAAATGAAAAATCAGTTTTTATAAGTACCACTTTGTGGTTTCACTATTCAACAAAAATTAATGTTTTTCAGAAAAATACCAAAACCTTACCTTAATATATATTTGATATTCTGAATTCAAAATTGAAGTCCATTTTACAAAATTCAAAACATATATGTTGAATTAATTAATTTAATAATTAATTCCTACTGTCAGAGCACATAGCGTGTTTTTATGAAACAGTAAGTATCAAAAGATTGACACTAGTTTATGTCCGATTTCAAAGTGAAATTAATTACAATGACCACTATTGGATTTAATGGTAAAAATATATTATAATTCCACTTTAAAACCAATTCAAATGTTAATCTATTCATATAAATAAATTTGATTAAAAAGAGGTTTTGAATTAAAATACAATATTTTACACTATTCATTAAAAAATGAACTTTATCGGAAAAATACCAAAAATTTACACAACGTAAATTTTGATGTCCCAATTCTAAAGAAGAGTTTTATTTGGTCCAATATAATGTATAAGATTGAACAAAACTATATTTAATGAAGGTTCACCATCAATAGGTGATAAGTGAACCTTTAATGAAAACTAGGGAATATACGCCTAAAATTGAATTCATTCTGTATTTTAAGCCTTTATATTTTATTAGATAAAAGTAAAAACATTTAAAAAACATATATAATCATATTTTAGTTATTTATATCCATTCCGGCCAATACAACGGCTATGTGTTAACTACCATTTAAAAATAATATTATTTTATTACTAGTGTGTAACGTAAGATTTCAAAGAAACTCTTTGTTGCGTATCGGGTACGCTATCGAACATAGAAACCGCTTTAAAGTAAAATTAATATTTAATTCGTAAATATTAATAAATATGAAAATGTTTTATTCATTATTTACCTGGGATGTTACATCCTTCCCTCCTTTTGGGAATTGCGTCCTCGCAATTTTATTTACTTATCCAAATAAGTGGGGGTATTTATCCCTCATAGCATTTTCAGATTTCCACGTTTCCTATTCAACCATATGGGTTTTCCACAAAACCTTTACCTGGTGAATTGCCTTATTTCTCAACACTTGCTCTCTTCGGTCAAGAATCTGGACTGGTTGTTCTTCATAAGATAGGTTCTCTTCTACCTGAACTACCTCTGGACTCAAAACATGAGATGGATCTGGCATATACTTCCTAAACATCGAAACATGAAAAACATTGTGTACCTGAGATAAAATCGGAGGTAAATCCACTCGGTAAGCAACTGATCCAACTTTCTCTAGAATTTCATATGGTCCAATGAACCTTGGACTCATCTTTCCTTTCTTACCAAATCTCATCACACTTTTCCATGGAGAAACCTTGAGAAAAACATGATCACCGACCTCGAAAGATAGATCCTTCCTCCAGTTATCCGCATAACTCTTTGGCCTACTCTGAGCTGTTCTCACGTGTTTCTAAATCAACTGATCTTTTTCTGCCATCACTTCTACCAATTCTGGTCCCATCAGCTTCCTTTCACCCACTTCATCCCAAAATGCTGGAGTTAGACACCGCTTCCCATATAATGCCTCAAATGGTGCCATCTGTATACTGGAATGAAAACTGTTATTATAAGAAAACTAAACCAAAGAAAGATGTTAGTCCCAACTTCCCTGATAATCCATCGAACATGCTCGTAGCATATCCTCCAAGGTCTGAATTGTTCGTTCTGACTGCCCACTGATTTCGGATGAAAAGCTGTACTAAAATTTAATTTTGTACCCAACGACTTCTGAAGGCCTTTCCAAAAGTTAGAAGTAAAACTGGGATCACGATCAGACACAATGGAGAGAGGAACTCCATGTAACCTGACTATCTCTTTAATACACAAACGGGAAAGTTGATCTTGGGAACAAGTATCTCATATAGCAAGGAAATGAGCAGATTTAGGCAAGCGATCAACAATAACCCAGATTACCTTATTACCTCTAGATGTCTTTGGTAATCTCACAACAAAGTCCATGGATATATTTTACCATTTCCACTCTGGTACTGGTAAAGGCTGAACCATCCCTTTAGGTAACTGCCGCTCTGCCTTAACCTGCTGACAAGTCAAACAATTCACAGTAAAATCAGCGATATCCCTTTTCATTCCATCCCACCAGTAATACTCCCACAGATCTCTGTAAATCTTAGTACTACAAGGATGAACTGAAAACGGGGAACTATGAGCCTTACATAACAGCTCATTCTTCAACTGTGAATCACAAGGCACACATAATCTCTTCCCAAACCTCAAAACACAATCATTATCAATGTTGAATTCAGGCAACTTACCTTTCTTAACCAGCTCTACCTTTTTATGCGACTCACTGTCTTCCCTCTGTGCTTGCTTAATTCTGTCTGATAAGGATGATCTCACTGATACTTAAAAAAAAATAGAAGAACTTCCTGCACCAACAACTTCCATGCCAAATCTCATCAAATCCTTAACCAAAGGATCACGTTCCAAATGAAACATTGTTAATGAAGCATTAATTTTTTGACTCAAAGCATCAGCCACTTTATTTTCTTTTCCCGGATGGTAATGAATTGTACAATCATAATCCTTGATTAATTCTAGCCATCTCCTCTGTCTCATGTTCAATTCTTTCTGAGTGAATATATACTTTAAACTTTTGTGATCAGTATATATTTCACACTTTACTTCATACAAATAATGCCTCCAAATTTTTAGATAAAAAACAACAGTAGCTAATTCCAAATCATGTGTAGGGTAATTTACCACATGAGTTTTCAACTGACGTGAAGCATATGCAATTACCTGATCATTCTGCTTAAGGACACAACCAAGTCCGTTTAACGAAGCATCACTGTATATAACAAACTCACCATTCCTGGAAGGAAGTGCCAAATCTGGAGCATTCACCAATCTTCTTTTCAACTCCTGAAAACAATAATCACATTCTTTTGTCCAGATAAACTTAACACCCATCTGAGTTAGCTTAGTCATTGGACTAGATAAACGTGAAAAATTTTCAACAAACCTTCGGTAGTAACATGCGAAACCAAGAAAACTACGGATCTCGGTTACATTTGTGGGTCTTGGCCATTATTCAACAACTTTTGTTTGAGCAGGACCAATAGTTTTGACATCTTTTGAAACAATGTGACCAAGGAAAGAAATTTGTTGCAACCAAAACTCACACTTGCTGAATTTTACATAAAATTTATTTTCTTTTAAGGTTTGAAAGATAACCCTTAAATTACTTTCATGATCCTCTTTACTTTTAGAAAACACAAAAATATCATCAATAAAAACAACCAACATTTTCACCTGAGTCAACAGAGCCATCACTGCAACAAAATGTTTAGTTCTGATTCTGACCATCTCGTGATACTGATTTGAAAGGTCATTTCCCTCTCTATGCCTTCCTAGAAAATCTGTTCCATTTCCTCTACGAAAAACCATTCTTAACACAAAAATATCTTAGGAGAAGCAACATGGAAATATTTAAATGCTATATCATTTCAATCATACCCTAAATTAACTTATAATTTAACACTTTTCTAACTCCTAAAGTTATCTAAACCGGCCTTTGATACCAACTATAACGCCCCGTCCTTAAACCTTACTCAATATTAAATTAAATGAATAATTCACATTGAGGATCTTTTCAGGTTTAGAGTTTTAGAGAATTAGGACATAACTGTTACATCTCAAAAGATTACAAAGTAGACACTTCTACTAAGTTTTCATAGAATAAAAAACTCTTAAAAAGAAACATGTATAGTTCCATGTTTTATATAGAATGACTTTCCCTTGATCCCATCCTTGACCCTATTCCACATTAAGTCCTATGAAAAGCATTTCAAAAAAACTTGGGGTGAGCATAAAAAGCTCAGTAAGGGATACACAAAGAATGAAAACTATTAGTTTTTCAAACATCAAGTAAACCATGTATACTTTATCAAAGTAATACCTTCACCTTCATGAAGTAGTAAAAACTCTTCACTGAATAAAATATCATTACTTACCCTTTTGTAACCAAAGGATTACCATAAAACCCATATAAAGAACACATAACATATAAAGGTAACTTGGGACATAAACATACTTAAGTGGAATAACCATACGGTCGACTTCCACACATATCACTTAATGGAATAGCCATACGACCAACTTCCATACATAATTAATGGAATACCCATACGACCGACTTCCATACCCAATGCATTGGAGGTTATAACGTAACCACCCATCCTGGTATTCACGGAACCACCCATCATATGGTTTATCATGTAACCACCCGTCAAATGTCCAAGTACCATTATAAAATCATAAGACATAAAACAAATATAATGGAAAGAAAAAATTTCCACACTTTGATCACAATATATCACTAAAATATATTGACATAACATATCCATTATAAGAACCATTTTCATTACCAAAATACATAAAATAGTATATGGTATTTATTTCATTTTAAAAACATCACGGCTTGTTGAGGAAGCCAAAGACCAAATAATACTCGCGGCAGCGGAAAAGGTCGTTGTCACCGTGTACGTTAAAAGAAACATTGCTTTTTTTCATTTTGTAAAATGATTCGTAGAAAAAGATTCCTTTTGTATAAAAATAAACTTCAAAGGGGTTTATACACCGTATAAAAGAAAGTTCTATATAAAACGAAATATGCCTCAATGAAAGGAGATTGAGACGAAGTCCCTTACCTCGGGTCCGACATGACTCGATCGTTCCTTAACGACCTGAATAATAATTTTGAGTTAATTTCTACTTGCCTAAGAACCTTTTTCATGCTTATCATTCCTTTTATATAACTTATTTCCATGTTATAAACATTATGTAATCATTAAGTTAATAATGTTTGTTTTGTCGATATTTGGTTCTTAAGTCGAAAGTGGACTTCTTACAATTACATGTTGTTCGTGTGGTCAAAGGTTCTTTATATCCAGAATGAAATTAATGATTTGGATATCATATATATCATATATATCTATAATATAAATGTATTTATAATATCACATAATCATTTATAGGTAAGAAGTGAAATGCACCGTTAATGGAGATGGTAAGCCGTACGTACACATGAACGCTACTTCCATTTCTATGTCATATTAATGGAATTAAAACAAAATGAGAGGTATGTATATTTTAATTCCAAAATTATATTAATCATTTAGATGTAACATACATCATATATATACATTATATATATGTACTTATAATAGTACATTACATTTGGGGATAAGAAATGAAATGCACCATTCATGGAGACGGTAAGCCGTACGTACGCATGAACGCTACTTTCATTTCTATCTCATACTTTAATGGAGTGAAATCATAATGATAAAAAGGTATATTATAATTCCAGTATAATATCATATATAATATCATTAAATCCATCCTTTATACATCCCACGTATGGAATTAACGAATCAAATCACTTTGAGGGGGCGGTAGTCCGCACTTCCTAAAATGAAGATATGGCGTATACCCATAGTGGAATCCATAAAGGAATGCCATAAATAAAAAATACAGAAGCTTAAGGAAATAATAAACATATTATATATCATATATAAATATAGTTACATCTTAATGGACACCTTTAAAGGTGTTATATGAGTGTTTGAATAATCATCGTTTCGTGAGGCAGAAATTCGCCATCCACAGAAACAGTATGTTCTTTAACCATTAGATATAGGTGTGTGTAAGTGTAGCTCTGATACTTATTATAAAAACATCCTAGTATATGGAAGATACTGGTTCTGTTACAAAAGAAATGAATAAAAAGAGTTTAGGGGGTTGGAGAAGCAAAATAAAACAAAAGGACTCAAGTGAAGACATTACCTTAAAATCGGGTAACTTCCTTTGGTTTGAGCTCAAAGGCTTTCTTGGGAAGACTTATTCCCAAAGTGAGGCTTCTAAGAGTAAGAGAGGGATGTGGAGAGACAAAATGGGCAGGGGATGGACGATCCAAAGGCTTTGGAAGTTTGGGTAATGTGGTAGAGGTGGGGGACTTTTATAAGAGGAGAGGAGGGGCACTCTTGGAATGTAAGGAAATGTTACATTATTTTAGAATGGGTTTCGTATTTTAATTGTCCCACATTGATGTTTTTCGAAGATAAGGTGATAAGGGTTCTAAATCCACCCATTCAATAAGTTTTTTACATGTGTAGGTCTTAGATTTTACATTATCATTCCATTTTTTTAAGTCCTTTATTAATGAGGTAATCACTGCATCATCATGATGTCATAAATACTTTAATTTATATAATTTCTAAAAATTATATAAAAAATACTATGATGTAGGAAATCGTTTTTAATTTAAAATGAATATTTATATTCAAAAATATGACTTGTATAACCCCATTTAAAAATTGTCTTAGTAAAATAACTCATGTTTGTGACATTTTTATTTTAACTTTAAATAAAAAGTTATTAATGTCATTTTCCAACAAAATTGGCTTCATAGGGTCCCCAAGTTGACCCATGGATTTTATTAGTCGGCCATGACACATAAAATGAGGTTAGGACATTTTTAAAGTTCATTTCATATTATTACAACATTAGTTTTACCTTAAATTACACTAATTACCTCTAATCGCGATTAAAAACTTAATAAGTTACTATTCACCAAAAAATTATTTTAATCCCATTGAAGCACATTTTACTTCTTAAGGACAACCATGTATGTCATATTTTTGAAATTCAAAACACAGAGGTGGTAAAATTTCATTTAAACGAAAAATCGGTTTTTATAAGTACCACTTAGTGGTTTCACTATTCATCAAAAATTGAAGTTTTTCAGAAAAATACCAAAACTTCACCCTAAGCTATATTTGATATTAAGAATTCAAAAATGAATTCAATTTTACAAAATTCAAAACATATAAGTTGCATTAATTAATTTAATAATTAATTCCCGCTGTCAGAGCAAATAGCTTGTTTTTATGAAACAATAAGTATCAAAAGATTGACATTAGTGTAAGTCCGATTTCAAAGTGAAATTAATTACAACGACCAATATTAGATTTAATGGTAAAAATATATTCTAATTTGAATTTAAAACCAATTAAAAAGATAATCTAATCAAATAAATAAAATTGATTAAAAATATGTTTTGAATTAAAATACAACATTTTACACTATTCATTAAAAAATGAACTTTATCGGAAAAATACCAAAAATTTACACAAAGTAAATTTTGATGTCCCAATTCTAAAGAAGAGTTTTATTAGGTCCAATAGAATGTATAAGAGTGAAAAAAACTATATTTAATGGCGGTTCACCATCAAATGGTGATAAGTGAACCTTTAGTGAGAACTAGGGCATATACACCTAAAATTGAATTCTTTCCATATTTTAAGCCTTTATCTTTTATTAGATAAAAATAAAAACATTTAAAAAACATATATAATCATATTTTAGTTATTTCTATCCATTCCCGCCAATACAACGACTATGTGCTAACTACCATTTAAAAATAATATTATTTTATTACTAGTGTGCAACATAAGATTTCAAAGAAACTCTGTGTTGCATATCGGGTACTCTATCGAACATAGCAACCCTGTTAAAGTAAAATTAATATTTAATTCATAAATATTAATAAATATGAAAATGTTTTATTCATTATTTACCTGGGATGTTACAATAAGTCATATGCATTCCTCATTTTTCTAATAAATGTATAACTTTAAATAAATGTTTCCCATTCTACTTTGATTTATTTTCATATTAGTAAGTGGTGAAATAAATTCATTAAACAATACAAAGTGTCCTGTACCCCCTTGAAGAGATTATTTCTTAATCAATAGTTTATCATAAACAGATTCACCTTATACCTAGAGTAATGGATTTTATTTTCATTATATAAAAAAATTGAGTGGTATAAAATGTGAACATTTAATAAAAATAATCAAAATTTAATTTGGGATCGATAAATAGGGTTCTTACAGGAAATGATAAGGTTTTTCTTGTGAAGTAGAGTGAAAAAATTATATAATGAATATATAGGTTTTTCAAATTAAATGATATGGTTTGTCTTATAAATATGAGTAAAAAATTTAAACTATGTACAAATAGGTTTTTAACATGAAATGATAACATGAATTGTGATTTCACCAAAAATGATAGTGTTTATCTCATGCAGTTGAACAAAAAAAGTGTTTATAGGGCTTTAAAATCATATTTTTGAGATTAAAAAAACAATTTATAATTTTTGAATAAAAGAGGGAGAACAACTATTCTTATGTTTATTATATAAAAATTCATATACAAGTGTAAATATATATATATATGTATGTATATGCTTTTATATGTGTGTGTTGATTGTATGCACAAAAACCATTTTAGTTTTTATAGAAAGAACCCTCCCAAGTGAACAAACAACAAGATGAAGTTGATAAATGAATGTAAATGTGGTTTACTTGAAGGATTTCACATATAATCACATATAACATATATACACATATCACTTTTAAAAAATAAATTACGAAAAAAAGTTAATATATAATTTTGATAGATGTAACATGGAAAGGACACCCTTAACACACACATATATATATATATATATATTAAAAAAATATTAACTTTAATATGTGTATATACACATTTATATAAACAAATATATACAATTTTTGTTAATGGTCACAATATTTTAGTAATATTAAAACATTAATTCTATATAAAAAGATTCATAAAAAAAGATACTACATAGAATTCCTGCAATTCCGGAAAGGGAAATGGTTTTATTCGTACATATATACATAATTATGATTTATAAATAATCTTATAAAAATCCCCTAAACATTTATAAGTTGGGAAAGTTATACTGATAAATTACACAATCCATTCCAAACAATTTTTGAAATCTCTATTAGAAAAGAACAAACTATATTTTAAGAACAATATTTTTTATGGTAATGGAGAATAGAACCAAATAATTCCCTCTTACATATATTAGTTCTGAAAACCAAGAATTATAAATAGAAAAATATTTATAAATACATATGTCTACAACTTTATATATATATATATATATTAATGAATATAATTTTATCAAGTAATGAATTTAAATCAAGGACTACAAGTAATTTATTACACCCATATAGAGATTTGAGTATATTATGAAGAACAAAAGTGCCAAAATCATAAAGAATCATTTACTTAATTTTGAAAAATAAATATTTAAATTTATTGATAAACAAAGAAGTATTTGAAAATTAATCAAACAAATTTTCCTTACTTGTTTCATAACATATGAGGCTATGTGTTTCTGGAACTAATAGAAAAATATTGAGCTTAGAAGTGTAATTTTTCACGGGGTCTTAGTGTGTGAAAAGTGAGGTTTCCAAAACTAACCAATGTTTCAAATTATTTAACTAAATAAACTATAACTCAAAAGAATCTATTAACTACCAAAAATTCAACGTACAATAGGGTTAATTGATACCCTAAAATTACAAAAAGAGAGGTGGAGGTGGATCTGAGTCATTGACCATGATGTTTTTTTAAATATAACACCATTTTGGTAAATTAATCGAATGATCAAGACTAAAAGTATCTTGTAGAGGAAGGAAAAATTATATTGAAGGAAGGAGGGTATGGATAGGGTCTGGTGGCTACAAGATCAGATGGGGACTGGTGTGGCCCTATGATGATGAAGAGGGAATAAAGGATTGGGTGGTCTGGATTAAAGCCGGTAAGATTTATGGGTTAAGGTTAACCCAAAAATATTTATTAGAAGGAACAATTGCAGGAAGAAAACAGACGATTATGATTCATCCAATGATCTGACCGGACAATAGAGGTGTCTCAATGCGTTTTAAAAGAGATTAAAAGTTGAGTCTAGATTGTGGAATTGATTAGATTATTGTGGTGGAAGAGAATGTTTTAAATAGGTTGAGTGGTCTGGATCGAGTGCATCCAGATATAATATCTCATGAAAACATAGAAATGAAATTGCGATGATTGGGGTTTGATGGATGAACTGGTGCGGGCAACTAAGATCACTCATGGCAAGATCAGATGGCCTGGATCCTGTTCCATAGAAAAATATACATCCCACATCAAAACCCAACCGGTTTTGAGACCTCCTTATAAGGCTCTTTGTGTGGTTCCTTCTACCGATGACACAAGCACACACACAAGAGTCTTTCCACATGGGACTCCACCCATGGGCGTTCAGCCCACCCCTTCCCACACTACTGTTCGACTGAGATCACCCTCTTCTCATGACTAATCAAGCCCTATACACAAGCTATTGCATGCGGCTTTCCTCCACTATTCTTTCTACAGTCCACTCTATCCTATTCGAGGAACCTTGAGCACCAGTAGAAGCCTCCTTGTGGGGTTGACCAGGTCCCCCCATAATATATGTGCCTTCCATATTGCCAAGGGTGGCACATATTTTTTTAATTGTAAAACTAGATAACTATTATTTTTAGGTAGATAATATGTAAGTCATTATTTTCTTTTAAAATAAATTTATTTTAAAAACAATGTCATTTTCACTTGAAACACATAAATTACTAATTTTTTATACACATGTTTTATATTTTCAATCAAAAACATTAAAAATTAACCAATAATTAAAACCCTTAATTTCATTTAACCAAAAATTTTATTTAAAAACATTTATATAATTAACATAAATGGACATATAATAATTTTTAATACCTATATTATTATTTCAAAACCATAATTTTATTTATCTGAAAATTTTAAAGCATTTAGACACACCCAATGGTTAAGAAACCAATTGTCATTTTAAACCCTGATGGATACTTATAATGGTCATATTGAACCATATAAATACCCAATCATGGTATTCCAAAGATCTAGATAATCTCTTGTTTTAAAAGGACAGTTCTCTACACTCATTTAACTCTTGTTATTATTGCTATTCTTCTCACTATTTTTTTTACTTTTGTGGATTCATGGGATGAGGTCTACTTAATCAGTCTCATTTTGATGTTGGGGGGTCTTAAATTTGATATATTAGTTCTTGTGATGTATTCTGTTTAGTATTTTAATCCCTTGAATCAATTTTATATTACATGGTTTAAATAACGGGTTCCCTTACACTTGAGTGTATTTTGAAATAAAACATACCAATAATCCTTAACACAAGAATAATGATGATAATAAATTAAATTAATATTATTACATTTATAATTATGTTCTAGGCATTAAATTTTTTTTAGATTATCTGTTTCATCCATTATCATTACAGATGAGGATTTATGAATTCATCAAGTGATTTCCTAGACTAATGAATAATGGATATGGTATGTGAGGGTAGTTATCTCCTCGGTGTACTAGTACCTGAATATTTTGAGGTCTATTTGTGTCATTGTCTATTGGTTGAAATTATCCCCAAGATTCTATATAATTCATGATGTTTTCCTCATATCTTATTGATAAATGTCTGGGTCAGAATATATTTATTTATGTAGTTGGGAACATGTTTTCATTAATTTAAAAGCTCCATTAGTTTTACACTTTATATTGTATCATTAAATGGGAAAGTGAAGCTCTTGTGACATCAATGAAAACAATTATTACCTGTATTTTAGTATAATGACTAGTTTTATAAGGAGTCATGGGAGTGGGATTCAAATAATCAAGACTAGTAGCAGAGCAATAGTTTTGACATCCCTGACCACAATCATTCAATTGATTGAAAGAATAATGGTGGGGAGAATGTGACACCCTTTTCATCGATTATTTTAATGTTTTATTATGTATTTTAATTTTTTTGTATTTTTGTTTTTTATTAGATTGAATATTTTTATGACTGATGGGAATTAGTTACATCAATGTTGGAGTAATTTGGGCATCACTAAATCATGGTTGTCTATGTGGTGGAGGTTTTAGTCCTTGATGTGGATCGAGATTTGTTATGATGTATGAATAGAGAGATTGATACGTAGAAACGACGTAACCCAGTTGTGAGGAATCCTATTTTGTGGGTATGGAGCTATGAAGGTGAACTTGTGGTTAATGAGGACTATTACATGGTCATGATGGTGGCCATTTTGGTTATTGGGTGTGGTTATGTAGAAATAACAAGATGAGGTTAAAATGGGGAGCATGGACTCTCCAAACTATGTATGAAGCCATGGTGTGGATAAAAAACTGTGGGAGAATACACTATGTTTTACTCCTTACCATGGTGGGTATATATAGGACGGGTGTGGTAAAGAGTTCCATGGGTATTACGAGTAACATTGTGTTGTGGCGATGTTCATATTGATTTTAAAAAAACTACAATACTCGCGTGGTTTTTGTGGGGAGGTTTGTACCAATATCAGGAAACCAGGTGATATATTTTAGGGGTTAATGAACATGATTTTGACATGATTTTCACCCAAAAGAAGTTATAGTATTTCTCTTCTTTCTAGGGATCCTTACCATGGAATTCTCATAGGTGATTTTCCAAAAACCTTTTCTACCAAAACTCTTATTCTTAAGCTTAATGTGATGTGTGTGGTGTAGGTGGGTGGATTCTCAAAAACCATATATTCTCAATGAATTTGATTTTTTATCAAAATTTGTCTATTTCATATTATTTCAATTAAATGTATCTTACAAACATTGATAATAAATTTTTTAGTTATTTTGCTCAAAAATGATGATTTTTTCCTTAGATAGTATTTGTTTTGATGTTTGTGTGTGTGTTATTACAGAAAATATATTGATGTGATTCATATTTGAGAAGTATTATGGAAATATGGATATTAGTGTGTGTTAATGATGCAAATGATGGGGCCTTATTGGTTGCTGCATAGTTTTCATGCTAAAATGGGGTAACATTATAGTGTTTGCGCCATTATTAGTTCATGATTCATATAACAGGGCCTTGTTGTTTCATAAATTCATGTTAGGATGAATTATACAATACCTAGTTTTTGAATCCATGTGACAACATGGGTATAGAAACATTATTCATATCATCATTTTCTCAATTCAGTTCATCCCACATTGACAATTGGTACAATGGGTTATTATAATTCATGGGTATGAGTATAAATGAAATGGGTGTGATGGTTTTGGTATGAGTTATTTTGAGATATTTTTTATCTTAATACGGTTGATTTATTAGAATTAGTGATTTATACGGTTTAAATTTACATCATTTATTTTTATTTGATTTTTCTTTGGATTAATTTATAAAATGTTAAATAACAAGTTCTAGTTTAAGTGAACTTTGTGGGATGTATTTTGGGGATTACGTATTGGTATTGTATACTCATCCCCTACATATAAATATTATAGAATATATAGATTTATTTCGACATTAAATATGTTAGGGAATACCTTTTATCTTTCTAGAAGAGTGTATTGTTGTAGTAGCCTCGGGCGGTACAGTTGAGAGCTTGTTGGTTGTTATCTTGAGGAGAATTGGAGTTTTCTATGTTGAGACTTTTTTCTTTAGTTTGGGTCGTTGGACATGTAGTATTTTTCGATATGTAATTGTGTATAGTGAATATTTGTATGGATTAGTTTTGTTTTTTTGTTATATTATAGTTTTTATTCATCCATCATTTATTATATATTTCCTAAGAGTAGTTTTATAAAAATTGGGTGGAATACGAGGGTAAATAATACCCCTATTATATTTTATTCTCCTTGTATTTATTTATATCCATTAATGTCTAAGGGATGAAACTAAGGTCTATGATATTCATATTTGACCAAATCCAATGGGTTGGGGGTATAAATGTTAAAATTATTTGTAATTTTTTTGAATGAGAACAAACCACACTAAAATAAAACAATTTCATCATTGGGAAAAAATAATTAATATGATAGTTTACATGTGTCATCTCGGACCCTCTAACCTATTACATTGTGGTAATTATAGAGTTTAAGTTGTCACAGGGGAGTTACAAGGAGTTTGGATGGTGTAAGTAGGAATCAGGGTTAGAATATCAATAACGGGGGTTCTATATTATAGAGGCATGGGCTGTACTATGGAGGAGGGTCGTTGTAGCATAGAACGATAAGTGGTGGAGTAGAGGGGCATGAGGGTGTGGTTTTTTGATTCGATATTTTGAGTGGTAGTTATTTAGTAGAGTGGGAATGCAGATAATCTCTCTTTATTCTAAAGAATAGATAATCCATCTATAACATAATGGATCTATGGAGTTTTTAGAGGTCCTTTCATCTTGAAGGAAGTTGTTTCATGGAGTAGACACTGTATTGTAGCCCCGTCCAATTATTAGGTTCTATGTATTAGTGGTCTGAGAAGTATCATGGTCCCATTCTGGCTTTATTCTATATGTGTAATGGTGGAAGTTGAAATGATTAAATAAATCATTGACCATCCAATTTTTGTCATGGTATATCCTTTTTTCACCATGTAATTCTTCTTTTTTATAATTCAATGGTTTCATTGTGTTGGTGATTTCAATGACTATTATTTTTTGGTCTTTGTATAAATTCCAATATTACCATGAAAAAATTAATTTATTCAAAATTTATATCATTTCATGGGTGACCCAAGTCCTTCTAAAGGTTGTTTTTAACCAATTTTTGAATTCTTTCAAGTCCATCCAGGGAATAAGTATTCATGGTTCTTTTAGGTGGGTTTCCTTCTTTTTCCCCTATTTTCGTTTTGTTTCTTATATAGTGATGTATCCGATTATTGAACTAATTTTTCTTTGAAATATTAGTAAGGTAATTTTGTGGTTTTATTAGTGTAGTCTTGTGAGGTTGTTCTCATTCATTCTGGTTCCATGTGGTGGCCATTTTCTTGATACAATCATGTCCAAAAAAAATTAAAAGAGTCATTTGAGGTAAGGGATCCTCTATTTCTATTTCTATTTTAGTAGTATAATGTGGAAGGGTTTATAATATATTCACCTTTCTAGAAAGTGTTATCAACCATCATAATAATGAAAATGAAATTTTTTAATTGAGATTGAAGGGGAGGTTGAATACAATTTCATGTTTTATAGATTTTGATATTTATTGATATTGTAATTGTACGATCTTGATGCCTTGATAAAAGTTATGTTTGTTTGGGGGATTTCGTTTTTCTATTTTTGTTATAATTACTATTTAACCCTTGTGTATTGGTTGTTTTTATCCCCTAAATTGGGATTTTTTAACAACTTATATCCTATTAATGAAATCGTTTCCACTTGAAATTTTTTCTTTTTTTAGAATACCCTTATATAAGTAAGTGAAAGAGACAAAAATAGCCATGATAAATATTTGAAATGATATGTGAAATAATTTCAAAATTGTTTTGGTGTTTGGGGGTTATGTGTGCTTAATGTTTGTTGTGTGGATGTGATGAAAAGTGTATATAGAAAATAATTTTTATATAGAAAGTATCCATGTTTGTGAAGTAGTGATAGTGTGGGAATGGTTGGAATAAAAGAGAAGGGTTTTTTTTGGTATCTGTTGTTTTGTTCTAGATTCCCCACTAGTAATGTAATTAATTTGAATCTTATGAATTTAATATTAATGGGAAGGTTTTCTAAATTGGTGTTAGTGGTTATTGAATGTTTGAATTAAAAATGGGATACCATGGCTAATATAGATGATATTGAAATACGAAATTAATGGGTTGGTTAATTGAATTATTTGATATATCAGAAATGTATAAAATGGATTAACTTAAAATGAAAGAAAAAAAGTTGAATGTAGATTTTAGATTTTGGTGTAGTGTTATTAATTTATATGTAGCATCAAAATTGGTGGATGTGTGAGGTATGGTGGTGATGTTGTGAATTGGGATAAAGATTTTGTTGATAACCCATTTCTAGGTATACATAGTGCCTTTATATAAATTAAATATTTTCTCTGATATCTATATAAACCCCACCCATTTTGAGAAACATGAGCTATCAACCAAATGTTTATGATATATTTTCCAATCATTACGGTGTTGAGGATGGATGTATGGAAACATAATATTCACAACTCTCTCTTACAAATGATATTGAATTTCATGGGTTTCGAGGGTTAAAACTAAAAAATTTACTATGGTGATGTTCAATGAAATGGTTGGTGGTGGGGGTCATTTATTGTAGGAGGAAGGAATGAGGTTGATTTCCTTTATTTTCATTGTACCCTATTACTCAAATTCTGGCTATGATGTGTTCTGATGGCCTATGTTTCTTTGTTCGGGATGTGATGTATGTTATACAAATGATATGGAAGTGTGAATACATATGTTGTTTGGGTGTGAGAGTGGCAAATCAGTGGGAATGTATTACGATTTTTCATTTATCGATATGATTTTAAATATATTATTATACATGGATTCTGTATTATGTCAGAGTGCCTTAGTGAGAATGGGATTTGATAGTTTACCTATTTTAGGTGTTGTTGGTTCTACTATTTTCTCACTGGATCATTATTATTACTCATTCAAATATACACAATGGAATTTTTTTTATTTTATTGGGAATACATGTATAGTCAAACAACGTTTATAAAAACAATTTTTCTAGTTTCCATGAGGACTTCATAGACAATGTTAGCTATTTCTAAATCAGACTTTTGGAATGTTGTTGTGTCATTGGATTTTATTTTCCTTTTTGGGAATCTATTTTGATACACTTGTATCTATTTATTTCTATATATTCATTATAGTATTGTTTTTGGATTAATTTTATCTAATTTTTAGAATTGAATGATATCATATATCTTATCATTTGATTCTAATTATATTACAAAGGTCAATGCCTCCTATATGAGATATTTTAATACATTGGTTGTCTATTGCTGACCAGGGGCCTATTGGAAGTGGGACATAGTGGGTAATTATATCTCATCCTTCATTTCTATCCCAATAAGGATACAGTTGGAGAGAGGGATTCATGACGCTACATTGATGCAAAATAGCCTATGGTGTGCTAGGAATGATACCAAGGTACTATAAGAGTCACATTAGTTCAGATGACCAATTTAATTGTATGACGATGCCAGGTCATTAGAAATGGAATCATAGCTAATACCATGCTCTATGTGAAAAGGAACATCATATGATTGAGTTATTTTGTTCACAAAGGGGATGTTTTTCTTTATTGTTGTAGAATGTGCAACACCCCTAGAAAAGTGAGGTGAAATAGAATTGACGTGACAACCCATTTCAACAAGGTGAACCATTATTTTTGGGAATATTCTTCATTAGAACTACATAGTTATGAATGATTTATTGAATTGTTTATTGATGGGTTAACTCTTGGTAATTTCCTTTTGGTGTGTGTTAGTGAGGGACAAGTACATTTCCATAACTTGTGTTAACCTATAGGGAGTTTCATTTTCTAAAAAAGTGACCACAGTGGGTAATAGAATATGTTGTGTTGGGAAAGAATCCATAATATTATAGGGGATCCATGGGGTTATATAAACATGTTACTAAAACGAAGAGCTCGGGTTATTACAGGGGATGTTGTTGATTATGTTGTTCATTTGATCAAAACCATGATGGGATCTATATGTATTCATTAAATGTATAAAATATATCCACTAAAATAATTAGATTAAGAAAATGAATATAAAATATTAGTTGAATCACATATGAGGATGTTCAGATATTGAGACATTGGTTATGTGTTATATTCACTTATAAGATGAATTCCATGTGATTTATTCAGTTATGTGGTGAATAATTTTTTAAAAATTTAGAAAATTTCAATAGAATATAATATATTAGAGTGTTCCATGTTTATTGATCACTCAGTGTCATGGAAAACATGATTATATGGTTGTATATATGATGTATATGATACATCTTGTGGAATACATATTCATATAGGGATATGAGTATATTTGATGGATATCACTCCATGAACCTTTAAATCTTTAGTCACACTGGGTATTTTCTAGAAGATTATGTTTTCTTACATATATGAAAATTGGATTTTATAACTGTTTTGAATGATTATATGTCCCGTATGGTCACATAGTTTGGAATTTGTATAGGTATTACGTTTTAAACAAATTTTTTTGTTCCAAATTGATGATTGATTGATTAAAATAGTTGAAAAATCCTTTTATGTATTCATATATATATTTGGAGATATAAATAAATTCCTTATGCATTTTAATGCATGTTAGTGATTATTGTAAGTGTACTAAAGTCATATGAATATAAAGAATGTGGTGTAAGGGTATTTTGGAAAAAAATAATCATCAAGTAAGAGATCAATAATATGTTTTACCCAACATATTCCAAATGTGAAACCTTAAAATACTTTGGACCCCAACGTATTTTGGGTTTTCATGTGATACAACCTGATGAAACATTTCACCCAATGTAGTGTGCATTATAACTGCTAGTGTTTCCACATCACTCCCAAATGGTTTCAATTGATTAAAAATCCATGAGATGGATTAGTAAATAATTTACCATCGTTATTAAAGTGTTTAGTGAAGATAAAACATGAATAAGTAGTGATGTATAACATCATAACTAATGTCTTATATTCTCCATCAATGATGAACATTAAGAAAAAACTATTTAGAGGGTATTATTTTACTTATTAGTGGGTGTGAATTTGATAGGGAATATGATCCTAACATTAATAAAAATATTTATATATAACCCAAATTCCAAAAAACACTTTTTTTAAGAAATTGGGGGTGATAAAAAACATTCATGTATATGGGATTCTATGTGATATGATCTTGGATCCTTTGAAATATGGATCAACTATAGAGGAAAGGAACATATTTTTGTTTCTTATATGATCACCAACAAACCATAATCCATCAATTAAGTATATAGAAGTTGTTTCATATGTGATAAACATATTCTTTTTTTTATATTACTTGATTATTGATTCTATAAAGTGTAAATTGGGTTTTGATTGGGCTTGTTTTAGTTCTTAGGATCATAATATAATATCCTAAATCCTTAATTTTTAACCTCCTAAATATATGTTTATCATAATTTTGTACTTTTATCAACTAAATAACCTTTAAAAATTGATGCTTCCAAAAAATAATTATTGTGAACATATTGGGTCAATGTATTCATGTATCACCATATTGAATAAATCTACCTGGATTAAATGGGACCACTATAATGGAATTATTAAGTTGAATGTGTGACCTGGTGGACAACGAAACCAAAATAATAAAGAAAACATAGTTTTTTCAAGGTGACAAAGTGTAAGAATAAAATTCCAGTTCATCTTTTTCTCATCATTCATGTGATTATTTCTCGAGAATAGCTATCTAAACAAATGATATACATGAATCGATTGCTCAAAAATATGTGCAGGAAAGGAATCATGAATTTTATTTACGATTTAAGATTAAATCATTATATGATTATCGCGAGTTTTTAATCCTATAAATTTCTTTCACTATATATTGAAACAATTATAAATATTAACGAACAACGATCCTACACTTTGATGGTTTAATAAATTAATCGAAATATTTATTTCTCTTTTTTACACATCGTGTATAGTGTAAAAGACATGTATTCCCTATTAACCTCATCCAAATATAAATATAATTATTTTCTCAATCTCATTTCTTATCAATCAGAATGAGTTTTGGAACTATTCATGAATAATAATGAAAAAAAAATATAATTTCATTTTTTATTGTTAAAAATTTTCTCAATTTGCATAAGACTGTCCCTTAAAACAATTTCATTCCAATAATTTAGTTTGAAGAAAATACCCCTCTTTTTCAAAGTATGATTTCACTCTCTATTTGCAACATGAATTATCAAGAATGCAGTTTGAATAAAATACTACACTTATTCTAGTTTACATATAATGTTTTATAATTTTTTTTCTTTATAGTTGATTTATGGGTAATTAATGACTAATTAAAAATCAATGTTTATTATGTAAAAGGTATATTTAGTTATTGGTCTTAGTAAATTTTCAAAATTACTATCAAGATTCTATAATTTTTATATCCCTTACTGTGCATTATTTTTTTATTCCAACATTTTCAAATGTTTATAATACATCTTGAAGATGTATGAGGATAATACCATGGTCATTGGTGAAATGTTTAGAAAGAAGAAAATGTTTGTGAATGAAACAAGATTGTAAACATATAATCCTATTTTTATAGGAAAAAGGTACTCTATATGGTAATTTATAGTGTTTTATGAAACATATTTATTTGTTCTCTAAAACTGAAAAACTAATATATCTTTGAAACCTAATAAAGTGAAACCCTTATTATAACACATGTAATTATTGATCAATTAATGAAGGATTACATATATATGGGGTCACATGACTAGATAAGAGAGACGTGTGATTGGGTGGGGCGATGTGGAAGTGAGGGAAGCCAAATAAGGGAGGTTATAAAGCACTTGGTCGAGGTAGATTAACACTGAGTGACAATGGCAGATGAGCCAGGTAGAGTTATGAATAGGTAAGGTATTTATCATGACAGGGTGGGAAGCTAATGGTTTGATGTCGAGGTGTGAAAACTGAGGGTATATCACATGGGGAGGGGAGATACAAGTGGGGAAGGATTATATGGGTCACAAAGAAGTTACAAGGGTATATGGGATGAAAAAATGCTATAATGGGAATTTTCATGATTTTCAACAATATCATAGGGAAGACCATTTGAATATTAATATTAGTAGACATAGAGACCACCCAATAGAAATAGCCCAATTCTAGTAAAGCAAACACTCGATTTTGTTTGGGTGTTGTGTTAATGATAGCTAACTAATTTATGAAATATAGGATCATAACTCACATCAATAAGAGTTTTGGCCAACACTGTATAATGAAAAATAACATTTAAGGTTTTAAAACATTAAACCACATGTGTAATGGTGAAAACCATTAATTTTTCCTTGAATTTATGCAAAATCATATGGAATTTATCATTGAATTATTTTTCAAATTTATGAATAAACTATAGGTGGATCAGATATGTGGTGTACTCATAATTATGAAATAAACTCTATTATTTTGAAACAATAATGGTAAAACAAATGATATGTTTATAAAATGCCCAAAAACTATATATTTATTGTTCTAACTTTAATTTAAATTATATAGTGGGTTGTATTGAATATTTTTTTGATATTGTTTACTATAATAATTATTTACTTTATTGATTTTTTATTTTCTTATGAGACGATGACTATAGAACTTGGAAAATGAATTTATGAGGTTAATTTTGGAATAATGAATGCAATTATTTATTATGTAGACATATATTGAATTTTGGAATTTTGTTTAAATTCATTTTTAATTTTTTCTATTGAATTTATTCTGTAATTAAAATTTAAAAAAATTTGATTTAAATTGTAATGTGTGTTTCAAATTATTACTTTAATTACAACATATTGGTAAATGAAAAATTATGTGATTTATGATTAGAAGCTACTCTCTCTTTTTTATTTTCTAAAATTATTTAAAAGATGTTGGGTTTATGTATATATATATAATTAATAAGAATACACACATTTACATAGAATATTTTATTAAATGAATAAAAGATCATATCTCTTTTGAAAAAGAAGTCATTTTGGATCTTTAATATAAAGTAACCAATTTCAAATAATGTATATCACATTTAATATTTTTAGAAATGTTTTGTAATTAATATTTTTATTATATCATTCAGAATTATTTTACTGATTTATGATGTTGAAATCTAAAACATAAAAAACTGATGAAATTTAGATCAATTTTTAATTCAAACATAGAAGAATCTAAAAATTGTAAGCATATGATCGATCACTGGTGAACTGTATCATTAGTAAATTGAAGTATCAAAATTCCGTTTGGAAACGATGATGGAAAATACTAATATAACAAATAGACATGATGTAGACATAAGCATGTATAGAGGTCCATAATTCAATCATTTCATTAACAAATCTCCATATATATAGTGTAACTCCATAATATTTATTGTTAAAATTAATACTATGTTAGATTATGTGTACAATACACAATGCCACTTCTAAAACAAACTACGACCTACTATTAAAATAATTATTAAAATGTAACATATATAACCTAGATATTGAATTGATGGGTATAAAAAATGGTAACTACCTTATGAAATATATGTATAAAATTTATCCATACAAAATATTTATTTATTTATTCCAAGGAAATAAAAAATCAATTTTAATAAAATTTTAAATTATATTTTATGAGAAATATTTCAAAAAAAAGATTTATTTTGGAAATATATTTTAATAAACATAAATTACATTAATCACTATAGAAATGATTATAATGAAATTTAAAAGTCATATATTTCATATAATAAATTATTATTATTCAATTATTGGTTACTAACAAGAAAAGATTGTAAAAAATATTGTATTTATAAAATACAATTTATTCCCAAATGGTTTTTTTTACTTTATTTAGTGGATATTATAAATAATTTCATAAACATATAAATTTTATTTTTAAATTCTAAATTATTGTTGAAATCATAATTTCAAAATAATTGTCTAATAAATTTTTTCGAATTAAAAAAAATGATGAATTTTTTATGAATAGTGCAAAATATCAATTTCAAAAAAAAATTCTTCACTTTTAATCAGTGAAATTTATATGATCCCTTTGGTTTTGGAATTTCTTGAAGTCTCATATATTTAATATTATTAAACTTAATCTTATTAATTCTCTGTGAATCAACATTTTAAATCATTTCAGTAAAAAATTCTTTTTTATGCATAAAATATGTTTTTTTTAAAATGTTTTGTTGCATTTTACACAATTATGTTAAAATTAATTTTCACCCATTATAGAAATTAAATCATATAAATTGTATTAAATATTTCTAATCCTTATATACAAATTATGAAAAAAGTTATACTTCTTTTTTAGTTATAATTAATAGTCACCATGGTAATAGTTTATCACTACAGTAAAGGGTAAAATGGCTTAAATGGGGTTAAATATATGAGATGTTGTCTAAAATTTATTGAAAAAAATTAATTAATTTAATTTAATTATTTTATTTTTACCATAATCATCCATTTTTTAAAAAATAACATTGGTTCCACCATACTTTGATTACAAACGTTATAAAATTTTGGGTAAAGGGTAATTAAAAAATTCCACCCTCTGTCACTTATTATGTTTTCATAAAATAGATAGACATATATATATAGATGATAATATAGATTAATAATAAATAATATTTATTTTATTAATTTATTTTTAGTTTTTTGATATATAATAATTACCTTGAATGCTCATGTAAAGCTGACATAACGATTATGAAAAAAAGATAAACAATATAACTTATTTTTAAAACAATAAATGTAAGATTTTTCATTAAAATATGTTCTTACAAATATTTTTTGCATATTTTAAAAATATAATTTATAGTTAAAATATATAAATTCTTATTTCATTATTATCTTGATTCCATTAAAGACAAGATATGTGAATACTCATGAAAATGACTTTAAATGATATTTAATGTTTAAATCTTATATTTAAATCTTTATAAAATCAAAAAATTATAATAAATCAATTTCATTGTAAATTATGGAGGATATAATTAATTATATATGTATATTCCATTTTAATTTTTAAAACTACTTTCAGGTCCCTTTGTTATTGAAATTGTGTAATATAATTATCTTTAAAATGATAAACAAGGGGTTAAACTAAGAGATCTGGTTCAGAATGAAACATAGAAATATCTAAATATTATTATTTTAATTTAATCAGATTTTATACTTCTTATATAAAAATATATGGAACTTTTGGGACATTTTACCTGAGTTAGACAAATATTATATTTTAATATTTCATGTATTTATAAGATTAGAGCCCCCCTCAATTAAAAATGGGAACCTCCAATCCTCTATTTAACACACCGCTTGAGACATTTATCATAACCATGAAATTCCTAAATCACATTACAACCTTCAATCCTATTATATAGTGGTTTTTAACTTTCTTAAATACCAACCTAGAAGGCATAAGGTGTTTTCCATGTGAGGTTCTAAAAAGATTATGTATAACTCATAACTTAGGGTTTTCATGTTTATTTATTTTTCCAAATCCTTAAAATATTATATTACCATTATTAAATGATAAAATTATTAGCCTATATATAATAACATTTTATTATTTCTACATCGTAACACTTATTCATCTCCTTTTCCATCCATTGGTAAATGAAAACATCGCTTGTGTGTACATTTTCACTACCATCTCCATGAAGCAATGTGTTTCATTTTTCATAAAAAACACACAAGGATTGTTAGTATGAAGTATTTAATGAATATATATTATCTAAATTGAATTATTATGATTCTAGAAAGAAAATTTATTAATTAACCTCTTATCCTTCCATTAGTTGAAAATGATAATGTCGTTTGTGCATATATGTGGACTATCACATCCACAAAGCGATGTGAATCATTATACATGTTAGATGATTATGTATGGATATAAAATTTTGTTTCATTTTCAAATATGGTTATTAGGATATTATTAATATTCTATAGATTATATATCCATGTCCCATTCTCCCATGGATAGCCAATCAAAGTTGTTTTGGGAATATGAATAGAACATCCTCAAAATGAAAGATGTAAACATCGCGAATTTAGCTACTATACATTTAATAGTAATAAATTAAATAAAAAGGAATTGTTTTCTTAAAATAAAATAGGTTCATAATAAAGTATTAAAATTTTATAATTTTTTAATTCAATTATTTAGAAAATATATGTATTTCGTCAGGATCATGGTATGGTATTTTTCAATTCAATTTCTTTTCATTAATACTTATTCCATTTTAACAACATTAATTACTATTTTGGGGCATAGAAAACCATTTGTATGTATTTTAATAATAATTTTTGAAAATTCATGATCTTTACAAAACCATTTCATCATCTTACATTCAATTTCCTTTTGAATGAAATGTTTTTAACGTTGTAAATGGTTTTTCATAATTTTTTTAAAGTCATAAGATATTTTTCATCCATGTAAATATTATTTTTATTGTTTATGTAATGTTACAATTTATGCAAAAAATATTGTAAATGATATTTTAAATTTATTTATCAATTTCATTGAATGTTTGTAAAAATAAATATTTCTCACGATTCTTATATGGGTTGTTTTTAATTTTTTTAAAAAGTATAAAAATAATATAATTTTAATGTTTACAACATGACCATAATTTCCCACCATCATAGCCACTATTTATTAGCACGTATAGATGTTCTTTTAAAAAATATATAATTATCATTATTTTAGTAATCTTTTGAATTAAAAAATTAAATTAAAAATAATTTCTTCTTGATATTAATGTGGTATTATATTTCCATTATGATTTCATTTTTATCAATTTTTCATTGGTTAAGTAATTAAATAATTAAATATTGATATAATATAATGATATTATCCACCATATTTATCTATATTTCATTTGATTACATTATTCTATTCATTGGATGGGGAATGCATTTACATTTAACATGGTATTTTATTAGTATGAATGTTTATATTGATTAGGTGTTGTATTTTTATTCATATAATGTGTACGATGAATGTAGTGGACTTATTAAGTGAGTACAAGGCCCTATTATTTAACATTAATGCATACATAGTCTCATGATAAAAAATATATTTTTAATTTTTCACATAACATACCTATTGATGTATGATTTCTTGGAATGAATCTTTAATGGTATGGTTATTATTTTTGGAATAACAAATTCTATCATTATAAGATATATTATTAATATCCTTGTGATTATTTTTATTTTACATGTATATATTCAATTTTTATGTTAATGATTATTTATAATGTGAATATTTTTATTTAATATGTTATGAAAATGAGCTAATGATTTAACAAAATGATCAAGATCTTTTATTAATGAAAAATTATTTCTCATCAAAATGTATTCATTCCTTTAAAAAAAACCCTTATGAATTTTGATTTTTTATTTTCTCTTTGTTATGAGGGTATTATGATAAATTTTGGAAAAATGTTGATTTCAATAGTAATTATGTTTTTATTTTGAACTAAAATTTTATTACATGAAAAAGGTAAACATTTTCGCGGGACTAGAATATCATATTTTGTTTATTTTTATATCACATAATATGAATTTTCCTCCAATATTTTCAAATATTATTCATAGGGATTATGAATGATTAAGAACTATAACATAGACTATCTTTCCATTATGGGGCTTCAACATAATATAAGAGGATGTGATTTCCATGAAATATGAGATGAAATTTTAGAATCGTATTTTTTGTGAAATAAAATGAAATTTGGGAGTATTAACCACTTTATATTGAAGGAAATTCAGATATAAGAGTTTTTTACTAATTTCATAGCGCACTAAACAAAAATGACCCTCAAAATGTGAGAATGTGAGAATGTGAAACCCTAGTTATGATTAATGTAATTATGGGATGTAAAAGGTACAATTTGGTAGAGTTGGTATCTAATTAATGGTTTATATATCATTATATATTAGTTAGTTAATTGATAATAAGGTTGAATTATTTTATAAACTAAATCGTTAATATGTTATGGATAATTGTGGCAATTGATTATAAAATGGAATGGTTAAGGATATATTAGTATTTATCATCCTCCTGTGATGATCTATTTTATTTTTTTTGATATGAAGACAATATCTTTTTTTTGTTTGAGTAAATGGATAAAACCAAAATGAAGAATGATAACAATGGATGTGATGGAAAATGCAGTGTTTTTCTAAATGAGAAACCAAACAAGATAGTATCTAAAATGAGAAAAACATATAGTTTCTCATAACCATATATCATGATTTTTTATTAACACCCTAAACCTGGGAGTGTTTCCTAATGCTAAAAATAAAATAAATATGACATTTTACTGTATTCTTAGTGATAAAGATAATGAAGATAAAATATTCAAATTCATATCTGTCTATAATTTCATAAGAATCACCAATGTAAATGTATTTAAGGAATTCAACGATGGTTGAAATGTGTTAATAAAGGAAATAGAGAAATATATTACCAAGGAAAAATAAGTAAAGATCAAGAATGGAATTGGAAAAATCATATAAATAAGTGTTTTATAAAGAAATAATATTTCACTATGAATAAAAAGGAGCATTACAAAATAAAATATAATGTTTTAATTGCATTAATTTTCTTTCATATGTATAAAGTAATAAACATGAATAGAAATTTATATATGAATCTTCGGGCATGATTGTTTTTTTTTATTATAGTATGTATGTATTAATGAATAAGATAGAAAGTCTTAGTTAAATAATTCTGATGAATTCTGAAATATTGATGTGTCAACATAGAGGATCAAAAATTTATGATCTAGTGGTATTTTATGATATAATGGTATTTTATTTTAGGGTTAATAAATTCAAATATTATCATTGGTTTAATGGAATTGATACCATTTCTCTATTTTTTTTGTGATGGGAGTATTTCAGAAGACATTTTTTGTGGTTTTATAAAAATTTGAGGTTTAAGTAACCCTTATTCTTAACATCTAATTTAGTGATTTGTTTACTACAAGAATAATGTTTTTTTATATTTTTTGTAAATAGGTTTAATGTATTTATAACCTTTAGGGGAAATATGATCATTGATGTTAAGTTAGTTATTGTTAATTGGGTTAAAAGGGATATTACATTTTGGGAATATATCATTTATCATATAGATTTCTATGGGATTGAAAATTTATTTAGTGACTATATGATTATATGTGTTTTCAAATAATTTATTTATATAAGGATGATTATATGTTAAGGGTAAACAAAATATTATTAGACCTGATGGTATTTTGTTTGAGTAATAAATATTAAGTTGAATTTTTGAATAATATATGTATTTATTTTTCATTTATATTGATTAATGATATTTGTGGAAAATATTATAATAATATACTGAATATATGATTAGTTAATATAAAATTTGGATATGTGTCCTTTTGAGTGAATTATGTTATTTAAATACAAATTTTATGTTGATCTTAGAAGAATATAAAATAAAATATGCCAAATCTTGGGGATCCAATTTTGTTATATCATATTTTGAAAAGGTTTATGGATTTTTTAATAGTATGATTTAATTATCAATTTGTGTATTATTTTTGTGACATTGGATATTAATACACTACTAAATCATATTGGATATTATCTTATCTTTCTATGAATATTTTTTTGTTTTTATTAATGGAAAAAATAGCATAATTAACATTTTATATTTTAATGAATCTTATCATCCATTAGAATTTTATTTTAATACTCTAGGAATGAAACATTAATCTTGAATATTGACTAATTGAAATAAGAGATGAGATAGACATTGAAAATCAATGAATCACAATTTAATGATAATATTGAACTTCTATACATGAAAAAGAATCATGCCTTTTTTTACAAAAAAAATCTCTATTCGGAAGGTAAAAATAATTTCATAAATATAATGAGTCTTATTAGAAAAGGTAACATTCATATATAACACTATTAATTTATAAACTCATATGAAATTATGGACCTTGAGTGTTATATACATTTATAGTTTCTTATTCGTGACCTAGAAATTAAAGTTCATGATAATATCTACATCAAATATTATTACAATGTTATGAAAAATTTATTTTGATAGATTGAAATTATAATTATTGTGATTTAATTTATTTTAGTGGGAGAATTTTACACCATATAATTTTGGTTTAAAAATAATACTACGTTTTACTGTGCGTACCACACGCAATACTGAGCTTAAATAGAACACTCATATACTATTTCAATAATATTTTTCAAATATGATCAGTTTAACCAAGAAAATGGATTAGAGGATTGGTAAAAATGTAACATCATTATGAAATATATTTATAAAATTTTTACTTCTTAAAATTTTATTATTTATTTTCATGTAAATAAGAGCTCATTTAAAAATAAAATCATATTAGATTAATAGATATATTTTTCAAAATGTTCATTTATATAAGTAATGTGTTTTTTAAAATAATTTTATTTTATATCTATAGATTAATAATTTTAATGAAATTTACATATCATATAAATTAAAAAATTATCTAATGGTAGTTTCTTGATAATTAATGACTGTAAATTAATTTTATTCTTAAAAAATTATTCTTCATTAAAAACAGTTTTATAGCTGTTTATACGCTAATATAATGCTTAATTTCATCATGTTTTTGAAATAATATTTTATGAAATCAAAATAATTTTTGGAATTTTAATTTAAAAATAATCATAAAATAATATTTTAGGTCTATTTTGCAAATTAGTTTTTTTAATAGTGATTATTTTCTAAATCATTGAATTATATAATTATAATCAAATTAATTTACATGATGCATTTTTCATTAGATTTATTTAAAAGACACAAGATGTTATCATTAATAAAAATAATACAATTAATTCCATTAGAATCAAAAATAGAAATTATTTTACAATAAATCACTTTTAGACTTAAAACGAGCATTTTAATAAAAACTATTTCTGTTGTGTTTTCTACAATCATATTAAAATTAATTTTTACCACATATAAAAGTCAAATACTATAAATTGGATTTCATATTTTAAATAATCATATATAAAGTGTTTAATATGTTCTATTTAATTTTTTAATTATAATGAATTGTAACCAAATAAAATTTTATCACAATAGTAAAGGGTAAAATTAGGAAAATATGGTATAAAATATGGGATAAGTTCTAGAAATCAATCCAAAACATATGTATATTTCATATAATGAGTTTATTTCTTCCATAATAATCATAAATAAAAAAATATGGAATATCTGTGCCACTTTCCATTGATTATAGCTTATATTTTATTTTAAGTAAATGATAATTATAAAATGTCATTATCTCTCAATTAGTAAGTTATCACAATAAAAATAAAAATAATATATATATATATATATATTAAATAAAATATATTATAAAATTAATTATTAAAAACTATATTTATGATCATAATCTATTTTTTTAGATTTAGATATCGTATTATTAAATTCTATAATTATGTATCGTCAATGTAGCATGTGATATAGTAATAGAAAAATAAATTAAATTATTTTAAATGCATTAAAAGTGATGTGTTTTGAATGAAATATGGTGTTATATATATTTCCTGGCTAATTGAATAGTATTATTGATGGTGAATTTGATTATATTTAAATTAAATTGTTATATTTATGACTTTAACATCATGATATTTGAATAGTCCAAAAAATGAATTAAAATGATATATAATGTTTAAAAATTATTTTTAAATCATTATAAAATAATAAAAATAATATCATAAGTACATTATATTTTAAATAATCAATTATTTCATTAATTTACCATTTATTTTCTATTCTAAATTTTTTAAATTACGATATGGGCCCTTATAGACTGATAAAAGTGTTACCATAGTTAATATTACAAGGGTAAATGAAGGGGTTAAACTAAGAGATAAGATTCAAAATATCCCATAAACAAATATAAATTTTATTTAAATATATTATTTTTAATTTCTTATCATTATATTATATTATATAAAAATATTAATGCATTTTTTATGAGTTTGAAACATTTTATATATTAATATTTCATGTGTTTACATGATTTCCACCAACCTCACTTATAGAAGGGATCCTTCTCTCCGTTATTATGAAAATATGTTGATATATTTAGATTGAAAAATGTCTACAAAAATACATTACAATACTTTATCCCAAGTTACAAGATGTTTTAGTCTCCCAAAAATTCTTATTTATAAGTCTTAAGGTTTTACCCAAATGTGGTTTTCGCAATTGGCGTAACAACTCGTAGCCACGTGTTTTATTATTTATTTGTTCGCCTAAATCAGTCAAATATTTTACAACCATTATGATATTATAACTTATTTATCTTCCATATAATAAAATTTTATTTATTTTACGGAACATAACTTTTTTATCCCTCTTCCATTTAATGGGAAATGAAAACAGCACTCGTGGGTACATGTTGGTTAACAAAACCATAAAGAGATGTGTCTCATTTTTTATTTTCACCTAAAAAAATGTTTTTTATAAAAAAATAATGGAATATATATTATATTAATTACAAAATTATTTTTCTATAATGATAATACATTACATACCATCTTAATATTTCATATATTGGAAAAGGATAACATTGTTTGCTCATACATGCAGACTACCACCATCACAAAGCTTTGTGATTAATTTTTCATGTCTTCCAGACATTGATGGTTCCAAAATATTATATAATGTATAAAATGATAAATATTTAATGATTAGTAATTTTAGATGAAGGAACTGTGAACCATTTGACAATGATTAACCTACCGAAGTTGTTTTGGGAATATGAACTGAACTACCTGAAAACAACCAATATAAACTCAACTGATTTTGTACATAATTAATTCATGGTAATAAATTTAATAAAAAAATAATGAAACTTTATTTAAAATTTAAAATATTAATAATGTTTAAATATTATATAATTTTATTATTCCGGAGTTATAGATCGTATGAAAATTTTTAGTTCTCAAGGTTAAGGATTTTTCATCTCAATTTATATTCCACGAGACTTATTCCATTTTCACCATATTTTTTATTTTTGTTGTGAATTAGATGACATATGGATATCTATTAAGACTCATTTAAGGAAATTATTGTGGTTTAAAATACTTTTCATATTCATCTTTCAATGACATTTTCATTAAAAAGTAATAAAATTGGTAATAGATTTGTATTTAAATTTTTTTAAAATGTTTTAATTTTTTTCCAATATGTTAATTTTGTTTTTGACATTATCAAAAAATTTCAAATTTATACATAAAATATTACTAAATATTATTTTCAGTTATTTTTTTATTTAATTACAATGGTTTTTATGAAATAATTTTTTCAACATTTACCATATGGGTTATTTTAGCTCTTTACAAAATTACAAAAATAATGCTTTTTTACATGTACTGCATGACCACCATATCCAAAAATAATAGAAGTTGTTCAATTTTTATATTAATCTATATTTTTTATTCTTTTTTGATAAAATAATATCCCATTAGTTTAGGGATTTTTTGTTTAATCATACTTTTTAAAATAAATTGTTATTTTTTCCAATTTTCAATGTGACATTCTGATACCTTTATAAAAGATATTTTTTATCTATATCAACATATTTTTTGGAATGTTATAATTAATTAGGTATGTACTATAATTATATTATCCACCTTACTCCTCTGGATGTCTAATGATCATTATGTTCTATCTATTGAATAAGAAAAATATTGATATTTTGCATTGTAGTTTTTCAAAATGAATGTTTATGTAGTATATATAATATCATTTATTTAATTAATTTCATATGATTAATGAATTGGACATAGTAAGTGAAGGGTGGATCTAGTTATATCCCCTTGATTCATTAGTTGTTCACATTTGATAAACAATGTCGGGTGATTTTCATATGCCCCTTATTCATATATGATTTCACGGAATGAGGAATTAATTATAAGACTATGATGTATAACCTTATCTAATCAATAATTATGATAAGTTATTATTATCCAATTTATTTTTTACATTTATTATGTATTTATTTCATGTTTATGTTATTTATGGTTTTTATAGAATTTTTTTATGATTTTATATCTTAAGATAACTAGCTTACCATTTAAAAAATGTTCATAATGTTATTTGGGTGGAAGGGTTTTTTTTGATGAATTTATAAATTTTATTCAATCAAACACTCATGATTTATGATTAAGACTTTATGATTTCTAATGAAATTTTTTTGAAATATTTTGGGTGAAAATTTTATTTCAATAGTAACTGTTTACTTTAAACTCAAGATTTATTATGTGATAAACATAAAAATTTTAATCAGTTTTATGCCTTCCATAAAATATTATATTTCCTTTATTTTTATATCCCATGATGATATTTTTTTCTCCTTGGAAATTTTAAAATATTTTTTATTGTAATTTTTTATTAGTTTGAACTATCGAATGAAATAAAAAACATAATGTGTATTTTTCATAAAATTAGAGAATGTCTTCGAAACGAAACATGGGTTTAAATTTAATAAAACATTTTTTAAGTGGGAAAAATTTTAATTGAGTACCTCATAATATAATGGATTTATATATAAGAGTTTTTTCTCTAATTATATAAAACTCTAAATAGAAAATATGGTTAACATATATTAATGTGAAACCCTTTTTATATATCATATAATTGTGGGATGGAAAAGCTACATTGTTATTATATATATATATATTATACATGATTTAATCCAATGATTGAGATTAATAAAATCAAAATAAAATTCAACTATTTGAATTAAAAAGTTTATAGAAACCAATTTTTTTCTATTATGAAGGGTTTGGGAAATGCAGTGTCTTCATAAATTTATACTTTTTAAAGACACACAGAATAAATGATAATTTACAATAATCCGTCATAGATCTCATAATTTTATGGAATCTCATTTAATTGTCACTTGAAAATACTTGTGGTAAGAAGTTGTAAATCCAAAATAATTTACATCCATGTTGTGATTCCATATAATAACCATATCAAGAAAACCTTATGGAAAAAAACTGACGAAGGGAGAAAGGGTACAATGTTCCCAAGACTCTATGAATGAGTCATGACTGAATTTTTTTCCTTTACATACAATAATTGTTAATAAATTTTTTAAATGCTGTAGATGGGAATGAAATTGATAATAAATAAATATGATTTTTATTATACTTTATTCAATATATATCAATCTCACCCATATTTTAAGGATAATGAGTGAAAAATAATTTTGGTATGATATGTTTTATTCTATAACCACTCACTTTAATTCTGTCATGAAATCATAATTATATTTATATAACGTTCATGTAATATCTATATTTATATCCAACCCACAAATACCTAAATTTGATAAATAACCAATCTTAAAAAATAAACTCTTCACTTTATTCTTTAATCAGAATCAATTAATCATAATTAATGGACGTTATTGAGATGGTTTTTATGTTCACTAAGAAATTGAACATCCACTATATAAAAATAAATATGTTTTATTATATCTTTATTTATATATATTATGTAGGTATCCTAAATTATTATAACCAAGTAATTTTTAGAGCATTTGTTTAATAAAATAACCCCCAATCTATAGATCCTTCAAGTTATATTAATATTTACTTAGTATTATTAAAATGGATAAATGTATGAGATTAACTATATCGTACAAATAAAGTCACAAATAGTGATAGATATATATAAAATTATATTATTTTGATGGTTTATTATTTCTCTAATATAACTCAGCTATGGTACTTCAGGATCATTATGTTCTTCATTATCCCCACATTCATTAACACGATCCACAACAAAATCAAGAGATTCTAAAAGTAGTGGAGGATTTCAATGATGCGAATTGTCAATATTAAAAAAAATTTGGACTCTTTCAGTATATCATGATTAAAAAAAATCTACATTTAATATGTTCAATGTGTAATACAAGATAGAACATTATATTACCGATGTATTTGATATCAAATTCCCGTTTTAAATATTTTAATATCATAGAATGTTAGTCAAAATTTTCAAAAATTATTAAATCAATAATATTTACTACTGTGACTGTTCATTCAATCACGATACTCTAAATGAATATACATGGGAAAATTGGATCATTTTTTAACATTTTTACATTAGATATTAACTCAAATGTTCATACCACATATTCCCTTATTTATACAATCCATATAATGATATATTAAACATAACTAGATAATTATCTCAAGATCCATAACAATTTATTGTAATTTAAAATATTTTAGGATTCTCATAAAATCAACACAATCTATAATACCATAAATATATGTATTCAAAACATCTAATAGGAATAATTCATGATACTCATGTACAAAAAAAATTATTGAGATATCAAAAGGTTATAAAATCCATTACATGATTATATATTTTATCATAATCAATATTGGGTAGGTGTGAGAATCCTTGTGAAATAATTTCAACAGTATATCACCAGACATCCTTATTAACATTACTCTTTATAAAAAATAATTATTTATAACCAATGAGTATAATTCCTTTATGTTTTTTCACAATTTACCAAAAACCATCTTTTTTAGTAGGTGAGCCTAATTCATATTGGAACACAACTTTCCACTAATCCCAATATAATTTAACTTTATATTATTTAATTATATCTTGTTCTTAAACCCCATAAATAATTTTAACTAACATATTAAATGAATATTTATATTCATCAACGATCTCTACTTAGTTATAACATATTCTAGTGTATGTTAAATTTATATAAATTTCTTCTTGATCCCAATCATGTTAATTTGGCATATTGACTTCTTGGGTAATTTCATGAACAAAAGGATTTTAATTATAGTCTAGTTAATTTATTTCTTTAAAAAATATGGCTTTTTTCATTTTGTTTGATGATTTTTTATCTTTAAAACCATGTGGTTGCCCAGACTTTAGACATGGATTGGAATCACTGTTGGTAACACCATTAGATTTTACTTTTGGGACATCTATTGTTGCTCGTACATTAACAATGGTTATATATGATTGTGAAAATAATTTTAAATTATTGAATGAATTTGGAATATAAATAATTAAATTATTACAATTAATAATCTGTTGAACATCAAGTTCACTAATATATT
The DNA here is from genome assembly GCA_963277665.1 of Viscum album. Classification (NCBI taxonomy): domain Eukaryota; kingdom Viridiplantae; phylum Streptophyta; class Magnoliopsida; order Santalales; family Viscaceae; genus Viscum; species Viscum album. The sequence goes on along the minus strand of OY728161.1, from coordinate 423,732,486 downwards.
TATGAGGACCATGAATTCATTGTGAATTTGGTTTCCATGATATTTCTTTCGATGATGAATGATTTTCCATATTTAGTGTTGGAAACATTTTTTCATTAAAATTAAAACTATAAAACATACTTATGAATAAAAATTATAACATTTTATCACGAATTTATCAATTAAGGGAGGTCAAATCTAATGTGAATCCACAATATTCATTAGGGTTATATCATTTTTCATTAGTGATGTTCTATAGGGACATTTACATATAAAATATATTATTAAATGTAAAAATTTTGGTTCATGGACATTGGATAATTGTATACGGGAATATTTATGGTGTCATAAATATTTAAAATGAATTGGTGTTGCAACCTGAAAAGTCACAAGTCTCCATGTCGAAATAATTAATTTATTCTTCATAAAAATTGTTCTAGTAATAAGTTATAACTACATTGTAAATAATTTATGAAAAAAAATTATTTTTGAAATTGAGCTACAATATTTTCCGTATTTATCTAATAAACATGAGATAATTATCAAATTCATGTATTGAGTATTTATAATCATTTTCAATCTGAATTTTATTTGATGAATAATCAAGATGTTTTATGCTTAACCACAATTTTTGGGAATGTAATCATGAAACTGATATGTTTAGAGTTGATAATAAACACACATGGAAACAATGATTCATCAATAATTATCATAAAATATATATGGAATACATGTTGGATGAATTGTACTATATATGTCACCATGAACGCTTCCAAAAATCATAGTGGATTCAGTATATATTTTTAATGGTAATGGTCCTATTATTAATTTGTCTTGCGAACAAGCATCACATGAGAAATCACTAACTGTATGGAATTTTTTATCAACCACTGAAAGAAAAATCCTATTTTCCATTGGGGTTTTGATACTTCTTATATAATAACCAAGGTTAAAATCACCTACCGTGTCTTTCAATGATGATTTTTTAATAACATGTATTTAAATCCTATCTATTTAACTTTTACATCTCTTATATGATAAATGAAATTAAATAAATTCTTTCAATGTTTTTTGTCACATAACCAATATTTGAAATTAAATTTTGAGGTTGATTATCAAATATAAGAGATCAAAACATCATTTTATTACATTAGTTATTTGATAACTAATGATAATGAATTCAAGAAAAAGGAATTACTTAACAACATAAAATTAATTTTCCAAAAAAATTAAGAACCCCTTAACACAATGACCCAAAACCCCATGATTTTTTCTTTTCCAGACCTTTAAAATTTTCATTCATGTTGAAATATCTATAATTTCTTTCACTAGAGTTGTGTTTGAGTTTCATTCTTTATATGTTTTTCTTTTTTTAATTGTTGTGGTTTAGTTTAACTCAATCGATTTTTAAACACCAAATTTTAATTTCAATTGTATTATTCATCTTATATCATTTTCAGTATTTTATATCTATTTTTAGTCATCATTATTTTTTAATTGTAACATTATGTAGTTCTTATATCGATGATTTGGCTCTCTTTGTTGTGGATCATCTACATGAATATCTATATTTTGGATATATGTTTTTTATTTTAATTTTTAAAAGAATATAAATTCACTTATTAATGTTTTGGGGAATAAAATTTATGTTTTTAATTTTATTGTGGTTATAATATTTTTATTTATAATTTTTTACTTCTGAATTATTTTTCACTATTGTTTATTATGGTTAAAAAAACATATTAGATTTTTTTCATTTATAAAATTTTTGTTATAAGGGTTTTTATGTAAATTTTTTTAGTTATAAAATATTTTCTAATTTAATATTTTTCCCTTTTTAAATGATCTATATTAAATTTATTTATGTTTATATATAGTTATAGACATACATTTTTTATCATGTTAAAAAACATGGAAATTTAAATTTTCTATAAGGAAAAAACATTACATATTTATACTAATTAATGTGATATTCACAATATAAAGCTTGTGTAATGGTATATAGAGAATATGGATTTTAGGATTTTTTAAAAAAAATTGATATAGGTATTGATTGGAAAATAAACATTAAGAGATTTAATTAATATAATACCATAAGTAAATAGGAATCTAAAAAATGAATCCATGAATTGTTTCTCATGAAATTTAATTAATAAGACGGAATGGATCATAAATAATTTTAAATGTGGGAAATATAAATGATTTTTAAATATATATATGGAAATAATTTATAGGAAGAGTTTTAATTGTAAATTATTTAATAATATGATTCCATATTCAATATGAAATATTGATATAATCAAAATGAAATCATAATTTTTAGGAATGGATTAAAAAATAATAATATTTTCAGAAAAAATTGATAATTTTATGATGAAAAGTAATTATATCATATAATAAAAATAAATTAACATGAACGAAATAATGATATGAAATATATTTAATTCTATGAATGATTAGAAGAAATCCCTTCAGTATTTCCATTGTATATAAAATATTTAAAGAATAAAATTAAACGATTGTAAAAAATCAGAAAATAAATATTCTAAAATCAAATAAAACATAAAAATAATATTATAATGGAATACAAATAAATTGATGATAATATATATAAATATGTAATATAAATCCTTAATAACTATATAGGTGATGTATGAATTAAATAATGGGAAATAATAAAATGACATTTATGTTTACAAAATTTATAAAATTATTATAATTTTTTAATTCATATTATAATTACATATTTTTTCTCTAAAGGATGATTAAAGACAGATAACATCATAAAACGTTGGAGGTGAGGATGGAGACCTTACATAACTCATAATATGTAAGGAATTGATTAATGTATTGTGGAAATGTAAACAAATAATATTCATGGTAAAATTGAATAATATACTCTCATGGAAGAGTATATATAAAATTGTGATAAATAAATATCCAGAGGAAGATATATATCAAAACTGAGTGATATTGATACAAGAATCACCATTCAAAAAATCCCAATACATTATGTATGAATAAATAAGGGGGGATTGTGAAGAATTTGTTTGGAACCAAAATAAGTGGAATGATTAGAATATGGGGTTATAAAAAATGTATACAAGATAATGAAATATTTTATGTATGGAATATCTTGAAAAAGGGGTACATAAAAATTTTTATTATGAGTTTTTTTTCATTTTAATATTTTTTGGTTATAAATTATTTTCATGCTCAAATGTATTTTAGTTGTAAACTGTTTCATTTAAATTTATGCATGTTCATATTTTTATAAGATTTTATGTTATATATTTATCTATTTATATATATTTAAAAAAGATTATATGTTTTAATATAATTATAATTTTTACTGTTGTCATATGTAATTTATTAATTTTAATTGGATAAATTTATGATGAAGCAGTTATGAATGTGAGAAAGAAATTGACCATATCTTAATGTTTGATAAACAGAATATTGAAATCACATATGATTATCTATCCACGTGTGAAACATTTGAATATGATAAAGAGAAGGATGTGATAAATAAAATAACATATATTTTTTTATGGTTTTAATCATAATTATACATATAAGATATTGCATCATGAAATAACAGATTACTAAGGATCTAATGATAATGATGATATTCATCACAAGATAGTGGATCATCATAAAGAATTAATTTTGATTTTAGTTCTGTAAACCATTAAAAAAAGAAATTAGTGAATACTTGTATAGGGATATTGAGAAACCATTACTCATCGGTTACTATAAATTTACAATTTTATATATAGTTATGAGTATAGTTTCCTTGGAAAGAATAAATGAGTGTATTGATAAAATTTCAACTAAATTGATTGAAAAATTGAAACAGATACCCATGTAAGGAAATAAGATTCCAAATTCTATTTATGATACAAAATTTTTTTATTCCTAATGAGATTGGTCTATATAAAGTGTTGTTCCAAAGTGTGTTGGTTGTATTTTTATTTAATATGTCAATATATATTGGTAAGAGTAGTATCTCAGAAAATATATAGGGACCGTTATATTGATAGTATTGAGAGACATTAATGAGTTGGAAGATGCTTTCTCTTTTTTGTAAATAACTAATCATCATAAAAGTATTGATGATTCTATTTGACCTTATTCAAATGATGATATGTTTCAAAAATGAGTGATCCATAAGGATCTTAATAGAAAGGGAATGATTTCAGAATGTTCAAGATATGAAGTCATTGAATTATGGTTATTTGAGGTGTTAACAAAAAGAGGAGAATATATTTTCCCAGATGGAGAAAATATCTGATGATCATAAGATAGAAAATTGTGAAGCACACCGGAATAAGTTTAGTTGATAGATCTGATTGGATGCAAGAAAGTAAATGGATGTGAATATAATAATGTAATGATTCATGAATCCACAAGATATAAATTTTTATGTTTATATGATGAGATAATCCTCTACATAAAACTAGACATAGAAATTTGATGTCATCAGATGGAGAATCCCTCATATTTGTAATCATTATATGTAACAGCCCAAGATTTTATGAAAAATATTCTTTTTAATTTTATTAATGTCTTGTGTTGTACGCTACACCAAAAGGAGCTTGCACAACACACATCCTTGACTTGCCTTGCATTACACGCAATCACGACCTTCCTCGATAGCGTGTGTTGTACGCAACACCAAGTTTCGCTAAACAATGATATGCTATTAAGATATTATTAAAACTAGCTGTTGTGAATAGTAATAACCACTTTTTGAAATTTTGTATATTTTATTTTTCAAAATGGACTTCATTTATGGATTCGGAGTATCGAATTTAGCCTAAGGTGAAATTTTTGTACTTTTCGGATAACTTTCATATTCTGATGAATAGTGAAAATTACTAAATTATAATTAAAAACAACTTTTTTAATCGAAATAATTAATAGTGATAAATCATTAATTTGAGTGGTTTTAAAGTATATTTAGAATATATTTTTACAATTTAATACAATGTTGGTCATTGGATGTAATTTCACATTTAAACTAGACATAAACAAGTGTCAATCTTTTGATAGATATTGTTTCTTAAAAAAACACGCTATTTGTTTTAACAGCGGGATTTAATTATAAAATTAATTAATGCAACTTTTATGTTATGAATTTGGTAAAATAGACTTCATTTTTGAATTCGGAATATGAAATATAGCTTGGGATGAAATTTTGGCATTGTTCTGAAAAACATCAATTTTTGATGAATAGTGAAACTACTAAGTGGTAGGTTAAAAACTGAATTTTGCATAAAACTTAATATTACCGCTTCTGTGAATGGAATTTCGAAAATCCGAGAGACACGGTTAATATCAAGAACTAAAATGTGGTTCAATGAGATGAAAATAATTTTTGGTGAATAGTAACTTTTTACTTTTTTTTCCCGCGTTTAATAGTAAATAGGGTAACTAAGGGTAAATATGATATTAATATTACCCTAACACATGTCCTAATCCTATTGGACAAGTATATTTCGACCAAAAACAAACTTAGGAATAAAATATGACCATTTAGGCCCACTTGGGTTAGATTAGGACATTTATTATTAATTTATTTAAAGAAGGATTAAAAGAGTTAAAATCAAAGTTTATTTACTAAAACATTTTTAATATGGGGTTATACATAAGATAAATTCGACTATAAATATTCATTAGAAAGATAAAAAGATTTCCTACATGATGGTATTTTATTTGTAATTTTTAGACACCAAATAATTTAATTTATTTATGACACAACGATGATGCAGTAATTATCTTAATAATGAAATATTGACATAATTGATGTTATAAACACCAAAATAAATGTAATTTCAGATTTTTTATTAATTCCACTAATTTTCTAGGTTACTATGATATATTAATGTTGATTTAATCAACTTGGTTCGAACATTTAATTCTGTTATGACTTTCACAAAAATCATATATCAAATAGTGTCAAAATTGACACAAAATAGTTTTTAAATAAAATATTATATTATTAATTGTTATTGTATTCCTAAAAATCTAAGATTCGGCCAAATGACTTAGATAAGGATATATATATTAATAATAAACAATTTGGGGTTCGTTTGGCATGTTATAGTAAGTGTATTAACCATATAGTGAAAGAAAACAAAAAGACACGGTAAAAGTTAAATTAATTAACTTAGAGTTAAATCTAATTGATAAGGTTAAAATAATATCCTAAACTTGTTTAAATTCTATTGGTTGATAGGATTTCGACCCATCCCCACTTTAGCTTCGAAATAAGACCCTTTGGAACCATTATAAACCGATTTTGACTTTAATATAAAATAATATTTTGAGATATTCCTAAGGTGCCCCTCTCCTCCCCTATAAAAGGACACCTCCTCCCCCTCCTCCTCACACCAATTTGAGCACTCATGCTCGGCCAACCCCTGCGAATTTCTCCTCTCCACTTCCCTAGAAACATCCTAGAGGTTCTGGTCTTCCTCAAAGATCAATTTTAGTGCCCTAAGAGGAGGTCTCAAAGAGGCACTTCAAAGAAGAGGTAATTACCGTTACCAATTCTTTCATCTTTATTTCTTCTTCCACTTCTTATTCTTAGGTTGTTTCATTATGAAGTAATAACATCAGTATCACTCATATACTGATATGTTATTATAAGTATGAAACAACCCTATTTCACCATCTATCCATCCTACGGAAAAAGAAATCACCGCGCGTGCGTACGTACGGAATACCGTCTCCACGCCGTGGTGTAATCTATTTTCCACCACCACCTTACATGGATGGGTATAATGGTGTAAAGAATAACTATACATAGTTATTACAACATCATATTGATTCTGATATATTGTATAATCCACTCCAATTCAATTCAATATTTATAGAAATGATATCATCGCTCGTGCGTACGTACGGACTACCGTCTCCACGACGCGATGAGATTCATTCTCCATGTTAACCATTTAAGAATGATTATAATGTATATATAAGAAATAATAATGAAATATATGACATTATAAAGCTACTGGATTTATGTATATATATACATATATATGTCATCTACTTACTTCCATTTCAAGACAATAAGGAAAGGAAAACAGCGTTCATGCGTACGTACGGACTACCGTCTCCATGAACGGTGTTTTTCATTTTATTTATCTACCTATTATATATATATATATACTGAATATATATGATATATAAATCATATTTTATATTCTGGAAGTAAGCAAATCATGATATAAGTAATAGTGATGTCAAGAACAACAAGTCAAAACACCTAAGATAAATGAAACGATTTTACCCAAAACGCTTCTTTAACATGGAATTTACAAAAGAACGGGTAATATGATGTCATAAGTGAACCATATATGATATCATAACAATGAATATGATTCTGGAATAAGTCAATAACATGATTTAAATCATTATACAGGAGTTTTGGACACTTACAAAGCAAGTCGGACATAAGGTAAGGGAAATATCACAATCTCATTTTTATCCGAGATTGTTTATTCGTAAGTATTTACTGGGGTGTATTTTATCATCAACATCCATGTTCCCTCAATATGTAATATTATTTCCATCCACCTACAATTGTTTAAATCCAATTTTACCCTTCTATGAGTTTTTAGTAAAGGATATGAAAGGAATCTTTTTTCGTTTTTCGTACGAGGTACTTTTTGACTTTTCCGACAAAAGTACGAAGAATGTTTTTTTAACTTAAACGGCATGAACGGATTTTTACGGTTTTATAAAGCCTTATTTTCATGAAGCTTCCTCCAAAATATTTCATGACTATTTTTAATAAAATCTCTTTCTTTTAAAATTGCATGATGTTTTGTGAAAAGAAATTGATTTTGAAGAAGAAAGGATATTTTCCTCAAGAATTCATTTCAAGTGTTTTATCAAAATTATTTTCCATCTAAGATAATAAAGGGTTCTGTTTCTATCCATATTTTTACATTGATTTGACTATGTTGTGATGGAATTATGTTTATGAATTCCTTTATCTTATATGAATGGTTTTATGATGTCATGTTGTTTTAAGAATCCCATTTTTATTACATGGGTTATGTGATGATGTAAGATTTATGATTATGTGGCACACATAAGAAAGAATTCATTATGAGATGGGTGGGACCTATATCTCCCTCCAATGCATTGGGTAAAGATTTTATATCTCATGAGATAGACATGGCTGGAATGGTAGGTCATACCGGTTCAGTGAAACAGGACTTAAACGAGGATTACTCGATTCAGAAATGGACTTTGTCCACTAAGATAGTCTTGGCAATGAGTCTTGACTAACAAGAAATTATTCTCTATGATTATGTGTGTATGCCACAATGAGTAATGTTTTAAGTTATGATTTCATTTTCACTACTATGATTTATCCCATGTTATGAAATTATGCTCTCTTTTGCAGGTTAAGATTTCCAAAAATGTTATGTTCTTATGAAAATTATGTGAATGATTTTTCTTTTGTTTACCCTTACTGAGCATTTGAGCTCACCCTTTTATGTTTTCTTTTCCCCAGGATATAAAGAAAGGTTATAGGTAAAAAAAAAGGAAGATCTTTGTGGGAGATTTTGAAGATCTTTCACCAGGATTAGAAGATTACGTTCCTAGTTTCCAAAGACACTAAACTATTACGATCCTTTAATGTGTGTTTTTTTGTTATGTACTAAGTATTCCGCAAATGTAATGTAATGTCCATGTACGTCAGGATACGGGTCTCTACAGTTGGTATCAAAGGAAAGGTTTAGTCAACCTTTGGAAACTAGGATGCGAAAACGTTAGTGAGATCCCTAGAGATATTTCTAAGGTATGTCTAGGGATGTCCCTAGGGATAAGTATACGTATAGGTTATAGTAATAGAATTACGCTAAAGATCATAGAATTAAACCTAAGATGTTGGATATTGAAGGTACTCCCCCTTTATTATGTTGTTTTCCCTAGCATGATTTTTGCCTCTCACACTATTCTTTTTGGGTTTTAGACGATGGCTGGAACCCGAAGGAACCGTGTTGATCAATGCAATGGACAATGCAATGATTGCCCTCCTGAACAAACAAATGTTATGGGAGATGGAGTGCAAAATCTTATTGCTATACTTACACAAGCTATGAATCATTCTGGACTTCCAAATGAGCAGAGAAGGGAACAATATTCTATTGAGTCCTTCATGAGGCAACGTCCACCTTCTTTCAGTGGGTCTTCTGATCCACTTGTGGCTGAACAATGGATCAGTACTACTGAAAAGATATTTTCAGTTCTTCAATGTTCTAAACATGATAAAGTCATCCTAGCAGTGTATCGTTTGGAAGGAGATGGTGATCAATGGTGGAATCTTATTAAGAATACAAGGCAAAGGGATGAAATTGAGTCTATTGAATGGGACGAGTTCAAGAACTTATTTTTCAATAAGTACTTCCCTCGTATTCTTCGAACAAAGATGGAGAAAGAGTTTCTTGAACTGAAGCAAAGGGACGATGAATCTGTTGGTACCTATGAAGCAAATTTTACAAGACTTGCAAGGTATGCTTCTGGAATTATCATCCAACCTGAAAGTAAAGTTGATCGATTTTTCAGTGGCTTAAAACCAAGTCTTCGAAGGGCATTAGCTATAAGAGACTTCAGTAGCTATGAAGAAATTGTGCGTTGTGATATTAAGGTAGAAATGGAAGTTGGTGTTACATATCCATCTCATGGTTTTGACAAGAAACGAAAGATGGAGTTCAAGGAGAAATCTCAAAATAATGGTGAAAAGAAGATGAATGTTTCCTTATGTACAAAGTGTGGGAAGAAGCATGGTGGAGATTGTCTTAAAGGAACTAGAAAATGTTTTAAGTGTGGAAAAGAAGGTCATCGAGCAGCTGAGTGTCGAAGTAATGGAAAAAGGGTTTCTAATGATGTGAATAAATCAAACACTGCAGAGAATGCACCGCCAACACTTCAATGCTTCAAGTGCAAGGAAATGGGGCATTATGCTAATAATTGCCCTAATCCAAGGGTTAGTGATGATCAACATGAGCAACCACTGAAGGCAAAGGACAAAGGGAAATCACATGCGATCACTATTGGCAATGTTGAATATGACAACGATGTGGTGGAATGATTAAGTGTTTATGTAATGGGATTCCAAAATAATGTTGTATCATTGAGTGTTGCAATATTTATTGATGTGGTATTCAAAGTGATTGAGATATTTTTTGGAAATAAGATGATATGCGCATAATGAAGACGAGAAAATGAAATGTTTAATAGTATTCATGAGCTCATGATTAATATAAGGACTAAGTGATATCATGGTTTGAGTATATAGAATTTTGAGGATTTTGGTATGTGGAAAGTGTTAACTTTTTTCACTAAGGTATTCAAGAGAATACACGATTAAGGACTTTGAATGTTTGGAATGTGACCAACAAGACATATCTTATGATATGTGGGGATCAACGACAGTATTAAATCTCTGGTAATCGTTGTCACTATATTATGAGAGTGGACTGCAGTATTATGTATAAGCCTAAAGATTAGACTGGATTATGTTGGACATAAGTTAGTATTGTTTAAGGATAGAAGATTTTCGATATTATTGAAGGGATGTTATAGTAACGTAGTTTTAGAAAAAGGGACAACCTGCAGGACGGGCGACAGCCCATCGCTTCGGACAAGGCTGTAGGAATCGAACCCACAACCGAAGTGCGACTGGCCTTTATCGCCTACCACTAACCTACAGGAAGTCCCTATTTAGTAGAAACTAGTTTTATTATATTAAGCAGTATGATATATGAAGTATAAGTCCATTTTAGGAACTATATATGATTAATCTCACTATAGATCGGCATATGTATATAATTTTTGCTAACCTTTTGTTTGAGACAGATGGAATGACCCATCATTCTATCACATGATCTGCTAACACTTCACGAATAACAAATTCAACTTCATTTATTTAAGAGATGAAGTAGAAATTGTTCAAGGCACGAACAAAAGTGAGATTGTACCAAAATAAAGTAAGTATTTATTCTAAGCAAATTTTCAACTTTAGGGAAATGATCTTGAAAACCAAAAATGTTGTCCTAGTGATCTTATACCTGATGAATCAGATGGTACTTTATATCATCACAAATCTATGGATTTGTGATTACTGGCTTTTCCATAGCCATGTTCTCTACCACTCTCCATCAGAATATGATGGTTAGATTTCTCTTCCATATCCATATTTCCACCTATGTGGAAACCCAGTGATTAGTTTATTTGGGTAACCATTACGTTTCATACTTTTGTTTTTAAAGACTGGTTTTGATATTCCTTTTTACGATGTGGGTTTCTATTAAAGAAACTTTCAAATAGTAAACCATTTATAACCCCGATGAATTTCGAGGGCGAAATTCATTTTAAGGGGGGTAGAATGTAACAGCCCAAGATTTTATGAAAAATATTCTTTTTAATTTTATTAATGTCTTGTGTTGTACGCTACACCAAAAGGAGCTTGCACAACACACATCCTTGACTTGCCTTGCATTACACGCAATCGCGACCTTCCTCGATAGCGTGTGTTGTACGCAACACCAAGTTTCGCTAAACACCGATATGCTATTAAGATATTATTAAAACTAGCTGTTGTGAATAGTAATAACCACCTTTTGAAATTTTGTATATTTTATTTTTCAAAATGGACTTCATTTATGGATTCGGAGTATCGAATTTAGCCTAAGGTGAAATTTTTGTACTTTTCGGATAACTATCATATTCTGATGAATAGTGAAAATTACTAAATTATAATTAAAAACAACTTTTTTAATCGAAATAATTAATAGTGATAAATCATTAATTTGAGTGGTTTTAAAGTATATTTAGAATATATTTTTACAATTTAATACAATGTTGGTCATTGGATGTAATTTCACATTTAAACTAGACATAAACAAGTGTCAATCTTTTGATAGATATTGTTTCTTAAAAAAACATGCTATTTGTTTTAACAGCGGGATTTAATTATAAAATTAATTAATGCAACTTTTATGTTATGAATTTGGTAAAATAGACTTCATTTTTGAATTCGGAATATGAAATATAGCTTGGGATGAAATTTTGGCATTGTTCTGAAAAACATCAATTTTTGATGAATAGTGAAACTACTAAGTGGTAGGTTAAAAACTGAATTTTGCATAAAACTTAATTTTACCGCTTCTGTGAATGGAATTTCGAAAATCCGAGAGACACGGTTAATATCAAGGACTAAAATGTGGTTCAATGAGATGAAAATAATTTTTGGTGAATAGTAACTTTTTACTTTTTTTTACCGCGGTTAATAGTAAATAGGGTAACTAAGGGTAACTATGATATTAATATTACCCTAACACATGTCCTAATCCTATTGGACAAGTGTATTTCGACCAAAAACAAACTTAGGAATAAAATATGACCATTTAGGCCCACTTGGGTTAGATTAGGACATTTATTATTAATTTATTTAAAGAAGGGTTAAAAGAGTTAAAATCAAAGTTTATTTACTAAAACATTTTTAATATGGGGTTATACATAAGCTAAATTCGACTATAAATATTCATTAGAAAGATAAAAAGATTTCCTACATGATGGTATTTTATTTGTAATTTTTAGACACCAAATAATTTAATTTATTTATGACACAACGATGATGCAGTAATTATCTTATTAATGAAATATTGACATAATTGATGTTATAAACACCAAAATAAATGTAATTTGAGATTTTTTATGAATTCCACTAATTTTCTAGGTTACTATGATATATTAATGTTGATTTAATCAACTTGGTTCGAACATTTAATTCTGTTATGACTTTCACAAAAATCATATATCAAATAGTGTCAAAATTGACACAAAATAGTTTTTAAATAAAATATTATATTATTAATTGTTATTGTATTCCTAAAAATCTAAGATTCGGCCAAATGACTTAGATAAGGATATATATATTAATAATAAACAATTTGGGGTTCGTTTGGCATGTTATAGTAAGAGTATTAACCATATAGTGAAAGAAAACAAAAAGACACGGTAAAAGTTAAATTAATTAACTTAGAGTTAAATCTAATTGATAAGGTTAAAATAATATCCTAAACTTGTCTAAATTCTATTGGTTGATAGGATTTCGACCCATCCCCACTTTAGCTTCGAAATAAGACCCTTTGGAACCATTATAATCCGATTTTGACTTTAATATAAAATAATATTTTGAGATATTCCTAAGGTGCCCCTCTCCTCCCCTATAAAAGGACACCTCCTCCCCCTCCTCCTCACACCAATTTGAGCACTCAAGCTCGGCCAACCCCTGACAATTTCTCCTCTCCACTTCCCTAGAAACATCCTAGAGGTTCTGTTCTTCCTCAAAGATCAATTTTAGTGCCCTAAGAGGAGGTCTCAAAGAGGCACTTCAAAGAAGAGGTAATTACCGTTACCAATTCTTTCATCTTTATTTCTTCTTCCACTTCTTCTTCTTAGGTTGTTTCATTATGAAGTAATAACATCAGTATCACTCATATACGGATATGTTATTATAAGTATGAAACAACCCTATTTCACCATCTATCCATCCTACGGAAAAAGAAATCACCGCGCGTGCGTACGTACGGAATACCGTCTCCACGCCGTGGTGTAATCTATTTTCCACCACCACCTTACATGGATGGGTATAATGGTGTAAAGAATAACTATACATAGTTATTACAACATCATATTGATTCTGATATATTGTATAATCCACTCCAATTCAATTCAATATTTATAGAAATGATATCATCGCCCGTGCGTACGTACGGACTACCGTCTCCACGACGCGATGAGATTCATTCTCCATGTTAACCATTTAAGAATGATTATAATGTATATATAAGAAATAATAATGAAATATATGACATTATAAAGCTACTGGATTTATGTATATATATACATATATATGTCATCTACTTACTTCCATTTCAAGACAATAAGGAATGGAAAACAGCGTTCATGCGTACGTACGGACTACCGTCTCCATGAACGGTGTTTTTCATTTTATTTATCTACCTATTATATATATATATATATACTGAATATATATGATATATAAATCATATTTTATATTCTGGAAGTAAGTAAATCATGATATAAGTAATAGTGATGTCAAGAACAACAAGTCAAAACACCTAAGATAAATGAAACGATTTTACCCAAAACGCTTCTTTAACATGGAATTTACAAAAGAACGGGTAATATGATGTCATAAGTGAACCATATATGATATCATAACAATGAATATGATTCTTTAATAAGTCAATAACATGATTTAAATCATTATAAAGGAGGTTTGGACACTTACAAAGCAAGTCGGACATAAGGTAAGGGAAATATCACAATCTCATTTTTATCCGAGATTGTTTATTCGTAATTATTTACTGGGGTGTATTTTATCATCCACATCCATGTTCCCTCAATATGTAAAATTATTTCCATCCACCTACAATTGTTTAAATCCAATTTTACCCTTCTATGAGTTTTTAGTAAAGGATATGAAAGGAATCTTTTTTCGTTTTTCGTACGAGGTACTTTTTGACTTTTCCGACAAAAGTACGAAGAATGTTTTTTTTAACTTAAACGGCATGAATGGATTTTTACGGTTTTATAAAGCCTTATTTTCATGAAGCTTCCTCCAAAAGATTTCATGACTATTTTTAATAAAATCTCTTTCTTTTAAAATTGCATGATGTTTTGTGAAAAGAAATTGATTTTGAAGAAGAAAGGATATTTTCCTCAAGAATTCATTTCAAGTGTTTTATCAAAATTATTTTCCATCTAAGATAATAAAGGGTTCTGTTTCTATCCATATTTTTACATTGATTTGACTATGTTGTGATGGAATTATGTTTATGAATTCCTTTATCTTATATGAATGGTTTTATGATGTCATGTTGTTTTAAGAATCCCATTTTTATTACATGGGTTATGTGATGATGTAAGATTTATGATTATGTGGCACACATAAGAAAGAATTCATTATGAGATGGGTGGGACCTATATCTCCCTCCAATGCTTTGGGTAAAGATTTTATATCTCATGAGATAGACATGGCTGGAATGGTAGGTTATACCGGTTCAGTGAAACAGGACTGAAACGAGGATTACTCGATTCAGAAATGGACTTTGTCCACTAAGATAGTCTTGGCAATGAGTCTTGACTAACAAGAAATTATTCTCTATGATTATGTGTGTATGCCATAATGAGTAATGTTTTAAGTTATGATTTCATTTTCACTACTATGATTTATCCCATGTTATGAAATTATGCTCTCTTTTGCAGGTTAAGATTTCCAAAAATGTTATGTTCTTATGAAAATTATGTGAATGATATTTCTTTTGTTTACCCTTACTGAGCATTTGAGCTCACCCTTTTATGTTTTCTTTTCCCCAGGATATAAAGAAAGGTTTTAGGTAAAAAAAAAGGAAGATCTTTGTGGGAGATTTTGAATATCTTTCACCAGGATTAGAAGATTACGTTCCGAGTTTCCAAAGACACTAAACTATTACGATCCTTTAATGTGTGTTTTTTTGTTATGTACTAAGTATTCCGCAAATGTAATGTAATGTCCATGTATGTCAGGATACGGGTCTCTACATTATACATGCAATAATTGGAAAAATTATACAATATTGAGTGAATCAAGAAAAAGTATCATTAGATGGAGAGTTACTAGAATTAGGAGTTCTTATAAATATAAATGGATGAATAAAAAAAGATGATATAAGTAATTATATATAGAAAGGGTGTATTCACTAGACATAGAAATGTGGATCAACCAGATACAATGGATTATAAAGAAGATCTTTTACACCAAATGAAGGCTTCATGATATTTACAATAACATTATACAGTCACCCATTATGAAAAGAATGAGTTATAATTAATAAACATATAAATATAGTAAATAATTTAGGATAATTAAAGAGTAATTTGATGCTGATATTTATGGATTTTCTTAAGAAGAGTGTTATCTATAACTTCTTTATGGGATTTTAAGGTTGTCAAATGATATTTTCTTTGAACAAAAATTCAAAATTAGATCCAATGAATTTTATATGTTTTTTTGAAGATGTAATAATGTAAAAATGGAAACAAATTTAATTATATTTGATACTATTTCTAATGTAATAGATTGAAATTTCTAATTTTTTTGACAGAGAATAAGTTGAGTTACTGAACAAAACTATACTTGGTTGAAGATAATGAGTGTCAGACGTAAGTGTTCTAGATGATATCCAACATAAAAAATTATATCCATATAGATGGAGTTACAGATGATAGATAATAATGATAAGGAAAATAATAAAGAGGTGAATTGAATAAAGGATCATTGGAATAAGGTGAAAATGATAGCATTTTATTAAACAGAAGGGGGTTTGGATAGAGATGAAATGAACTAATGATAAAAAACAATCCATACCATATGGAATATTACTTGATGGAATTTAATTGAGGAATAATTCTAGAAAGACATATAAATGGTTAATATTTTTCTATATCAAGGTCCTTCAATATCTAGAGGATGTTTCAAGCCTATCATATTTTTAGAGATCTGTTGAAAATCATGAAGGATTTTCCAATAGAAATAAGTGAATCATACTTCTTGTTCAATAAGACCATATAAAGAATAAACTATTTCTACAGTGGAAAAAAATGAAGAATAAAGGGATTATATTTGGGGGTATAAACAGTTATTGAAGAGGACCATGGTTGGAGTGTATTACTATTTGAGAAGGAAGAGGTTAACTAAAGTAATGTTGGTGGAGGAGAGGTATAACTTACTTTGGAAAAACTGTATGTTGTTGGTGGTAAAAAAATCTTCAATAAAAGAAATGATTACTAGGGTGAAGAACGACTTAATGGTTATTCCTTAATAATATGGAAGAATTTTTAATGTGTATAATCCTTTTTGGGGTTATAGGTAGCATGGAAAAAATTATGTCACATTTACCGAACCATGTTAATTTCTTGTTCGGATCAGTCTATCAATATATTTTCTACATAAAAGGTGAGGTTATGAGATATAATTGATTGTATTGAGAACTCTAACAAGTTAATTTGGTTGAGTTATGAGAATAATTTTTAAAATATAATTTTCACTAATTCACCCCCTCTACTATTCAATTATCTTACACTGATCATGAAAATATAATTAGTATCAAATTCAGTGTTTCCCAATAAGGATCACATAATCTAATAAGGATGGAGGATATAAATTCTTTTAAAAATAGGGGTGTACCCATTTTCTATAAAGAAATTATCATATTTGGATAAATATGATTTAACTATACCTTATATATCATTTATTGGATGTTACAGATGCAATTATATTTTGATTACTTCTTATTAATGGGTTTTTAATGACAGTTGTCGATGAGAGAAATTTGGATGATGATGGAATAATTCAAAATTACATCTATAAGTATCCCTTTTATAAGGATTATATAGATATTATGGGTTTTATAAATAGTAATTATATGTTGGAAAAGATTAGAAGTTTTTATGAATGAAATTTGAATTTCAAAGAGTCTATGTTGCAAATATAGAAGAACGGATTTTAGGATATCAAGATGGCTGATGAAGAAAACATTGTAGATTAATTTACAGTGGAAAATGAAATTCCCAGGAATACCATATGTTTAAGTTAAAAGTTATAAGTTTATGATATTATCAAGAAACCAATCATAAACATTGTAGAAGTTTTGGATCCCTCGGTTCAATATGTATAGGTTGAGAGGATCTATCTTTTAATGAACTTTGTAATATTCTTGTATAATTTTAGATGAGATAATAAACAATGATTGAAAATAAATTTTAGGAATAAATAACATTAAAATGTATATTAAAAGTTAATTTTAGTCATTACTAAATATAATAACAATTAAATTTATTTAGAAGTTGTGGAGGATGAAGAGGATTTCAAAAAAAGTAGTTCTCTTCTCACTAAGAGATGCATAAAGGGAAATTGTATTGGAGGATGTAAAAAATATATTCTTTCAATTAATTGAAATAACAATCACCTTTTTTCAAGTAACTATCAAAAATTAATGTTTATGATTTTATGTTATAATGAAAAGATAATATGTCTCACAAAGGGAATTTATTGAAAAAAAGAAAATATATTCTAGTAAGAAGAATATTTTTTTGAGTAGAAGAGTGGATGTAGATTAATTATCTAGTAATGAATATTATTATGAAGTATATTTCATTGCACATTTTAAAATAGAAAGTGATTCCTAAAAAATTCATGAATATGATAAAACAATTACTGGAAATGATTATAAAATAAACTTTCTAAATGGATCTTGATTAAAATTAATATCCCATGATGGAGAAAATAAATTTAAATACTGAAGGAATAGAGATATATTTTGAATATTATGGTTGTATGAAAAATTAAATGAAACACTATAATGAAAAAATAGTATATGATGTAAAATTCTAAGATCATGAAAAGAAGTTCAAGGATTATAAAGAAACACTATCTGGATAAGATAATCATAATAAGAAAGAAACAATATGTTTTTGGAAAGTATGAAGAGAATATTGAAGATAGTTGAATTTTAGAATATGGTAAATGATATTATAGGAGATTAGATGAGAATAAGGAAGATTTATTTGAGAAACAATGAATTTTTGTTATAATAAAACTATATTTAAAGAAGATTAGAGAAGAATTCACCAAATATGCTTAGAGGAATGGTTAACCTTATCAAGATGGTGAAAATAAGTGTTTATAGAGGAAGGATAATTCTATTCCCAAAAAATCACTATATAAATTTTTAAATAATAATATTATAGTATCAATGATTAAAATTGTATTAGTTATGACTATGAATATCGGTGAAGAATCATCTTCTACAAAGAAACACTGGAATAATTCATGATGATTTCCCCTATAAAAGTCTCCCATAATTTTTAAAGATAAAACTACAATATAGAATCATATCAAAACAATTATTATTCAAAAAGATCAAGATTCATAAGTCACTATAGGTGTTGTGTAATATTCATGAAAAATTACTATTATTTTTCTACTATTTCACTTGAGTTTGAATGAGGTATGAATCCTGATGGAGATATGATATTCATATAAGAATAATCATTTCAATAAATAAAGAAGAGAGAGATATATATGTTGATATGGTGAAAACAAATCTCATGTTTTAAGTGAGGCATGTGAGAACAACAATAATGTTGAGTATTAAAAGAAATTGTACATAGTTATTTTCCAAGATCAATTAGAAAAATATAGAAGGATTGACGAATAAAAAAATATTTCAGAATTAAAAAATAAGTAAAATGCTTCTAAGTGAGAATAATGTTGAAGATATGTTTTTTAAATATGTTTGATTAAATATTAATATGAAATATAATATGTATAGGTACTATTGTTATTTAACTATGGACTATATAACTATCTTGCATTTCCAAGATTAAATCATGAAAATGATATTAAAAACCCAATAGAATGATGTCATTTTGAAAACTATATAGAAAATGATAGATTCATGTGAATAATCAACTTTTTTTAAATATCCATTACAATATATATGATATATAATCACAAGGGAGGATGCAAATCAATTTATAAGTCAATGAATAATAAAAAGAAGTCAATACTAAGAGAATTCTATCCTTCTAAATGATAAATTTAATAAAAAATTTAATTCCACCATATTCCGAATATTCTTGTATATTTGTACTAACATATAGGGAATTAAATGATAAAAAAGAGGATATGTCTAATTGTTTTAGTGGAATTATATAGTGAATGTTTTTATATCATGGAATATTATGAACGCAATATCAAAATAGGATTTCCTACACTTTAGTGGGAGAAAATATAAAGCTGAGGTATGACCATCCCCCATTTCATGGTTGTATCTAAACTAGTCATCCGAGAGGAGTGATGATTATTTAGAAACCTATGATATATGGGATGTTGTGTGTTATAAAACTTAAATGTTTTATTGTGTTTATTAGGATGGTTTTATGTTTTATATAATAATCATAGTCAGATTTTGAGTAAAATAAGTTTGACGGAACAAAATTTTGTAAATTATTTCATAAAATATTTTTCATTTACAAAACATATCAACTTCACTATAAACACATCTTTCGAAATTTAGTTCTCCAACATTGAAAACGATTTTTCTAATTAATTGTAGTTTTTTAACAAAAACATGTCAATTTATTCATATCTCAAATAAATTTCTCATGTTATTGAGATAAAATAAGACTAGATGAGGTAACCACTTCATTAACCATTTCAGCTTATTTCTAACAAGGGGTGATAATGAATATTCACACACATATGGGGGACAAATAATTGATAACACATTTTGACATTGAATATGTGTGGGGATATTGAAAACAAACAAAAATGGGGTATTATTATTCCAATGTGTATTGATTTTTTATATATCAATAGGTTTTTTAGTGGAAGAATATTAGAGAAATTTCAGAGAATATTTATTAGATAATTAAGAGAAACATTTTGAGATAGATGAGTGATTATTAATTCTAAAAGAAGCAAATAATTTGAATATATTCATGATTCTTCTTGAGTGTATTCAAAGGATGAATTTTACCAAAATTGTATTGTCTAGACTTATGCCTAATGATATGAAAATATGGCAAAAAAATTCTTTCAGAAGTGTGGGAGTTCCAACTTTATGATGGTGTACATGATAAAGAAAAATATGATGTTTTACTGGATAATGGAAATCTCTATAGATCACAAGATGAATAATTATAAATTATATCAGACTACCTTTAGTGAATATAGATTATTAGATAGAAGAATGTCTATGAAGGTGTACTTGATATAGTGAATATTTATGAATCTGTAATATCCATGACTAGAGTACCACTAACTAGTTCTCCGAGATGGGTCATCACATTACCTCAAGCATGCCCCCTAAAATGCCAGAGATTTTTGACTAGCAGCGAGGGCCCAAAAGTCACATGGGGAGACTATACCCTCTTCGTTAGAGTTAGTTGTGACATGAAACATATAACATAGTGGATATTGTGTAATCCAATCAATGAACATGCATAATACCATATCTCAAATAGGGAAAACCCCATAACCAATTGTAAATATGCCATGTCACTCTATAGTGACATGTGAACAAAACCTGAAATAAAGACCAACATTGGAATCCAAATAGTGGTCCCGAATCCATGTCTGGAACCTCCTCGATGAACTTCCCCTAAATCTGACTCACTTATCATGCACAAGTCCCTTTACTTTTCTTGACCTACATCCATGAAAACTACATGGTTGCATTATAGCGGCCCGATAAGGGTGAGAGTTCAACTTTGTAGGCCACCATTATTGGTGTCTACAAAATATCACGTCTAGCAGTTATTGCATGCATGTATAAATTAATGGCATGAAAAGAAAATTTGGGGTCCACTAGTTAAATTTACCAATATAGTTATTATTAACTAAGGTTCCAAATTAATTATCTTAATCTTTTTCATTAATAGTTCATAATCAACATATAGTCCATAGTTTAGGTATTTACATTTTTCAAATAGGGATCATAAAATTTATCATGCTACACAATGAATAAGTTGAGTCCCTATCTCACATAGGATGAGAATAATATGATAATAACCACAATTTCCTTGGATCCTTAGTCAATGTTATTCCATTAAATGAAACCATAGTGGGAATAGAGCATCAGTTTGACTGCCCAACCTATGCATCCATAGTTGGGGTTAGAGCATCGGTCCAATCCGACATGTGGGTGGGGACTTAGTCCTTTATCCTACCACCAAGCCATGTGCACATGCTTATTCATAAATTTACAACACACAATCTTGTCATAACTAAGCACTAAAAATACATATTACAGTAATAATCCATAATATTCACCATGGGAATTAATATTGTGTCATAACCCATTAACAAATTTTTCGTTTACATTACGTATCCCATATTTCTAGATTATCATTCTCAAGCCAAGATCTCTATGTGTATTTGGAAATTCTACTATATCAACCAATTTCATATATTAATAAATCCACTTACTCCATTACTAACATATATGTGTGACCAATATTCTATTTAAAATAACATTAACCAAATCCACATACTCAATAATGGATTTACATTATCACAAACTGACCTAGCACTTACATAGCTATCTATTAGCCCTAGAATATATCAGCGCACCCCATCAGTGGCCTTAAATGGGTTAAATCATCATTGATGAATCCAATGGGGACAATAAGGGTTTCCATTAATCATTTATAAACCCTTATTTCCAAAATTTACCAAAGGGATCAAGAGAAAAACAATATGTTACAAATAACAAGGATGGACACGAAAAATATACAATAAAACTACGGGATATAAATTTTATACCCCTACCTAAAATCCATTGGTGTACACCATTTTATTCATGGAATTAGGTCCCTATTCAACCACCCTATTATTCCTTAACTTATAATTCACAATAAAAGAATGTTTTTTGAGCTTCTAAGGGAGATAAATGAGGGTTGCAATCCCAAAACCAAATATTGAAGAAAGTGAAGGAATTAACCTCACATAGAGATTTGATCCACAATCGAAGACACTCCAAATGAACTAGTGATGAAGGATAATAACCCTTGAAATCCCAATGGTGTTTTCTTCGTCACTTGGTTTTAATGTAAGAAGATAGGGGTGATAATCTGGTGAGGGTTTAAAATCAGATTATGGATTTTTTTGTAAATTTTCCCAACATTATTGGGTCACACGGTTTACCTGCATGGTATGAAAACTCATACGCAAGCCACTATCTATGGAAGTTGGGTGGAATGGTTACCTGGGAATCTCTTCATGGTTGGACTAACCATGCACAAGGTCTATGTCCATGGTTACATAGTTTCCTAGAAATTTCAAACAGTATTCTTTATCGTGCTCTAATAATGTTCCTTGAATAGATTGGACCATGTTTTCTCTCTTCTATATTACAAATACCCATAACACCCTCGAGGTCCTTCAAACGCCCATAAAAACATAAATAACCCAATAAAGGTGATAAAAATCCAAATTTAAATAGGGTAATACCTCCGTGATGTTTGAGATTTAACAACATCCACACTTATGATGGTTCGTCCGTGATCTTCTCTTATTGAGCATCATAGTGTTTTTGAAAAAATTGATCGGTCCCCTTGGACTGAATGTGTGATTCTCACTCTAAAGGTTCACCATGTACCTTACCATGTTTTAGTAACATTTGAGCTATTGGAAAAGTCTTTCCCTACATAACAATATCACTACGATCAACAATACAAACTGGATGCTCCTCAGAATGTGTCTTAGCCTCAAGATCGGAATTTTCAACATCAATCACATGGGATGGATCAGGGGGATATTTTTAGAGTTTCAAAACATGAAATACATCAAGCATAAAACAATAAAATTATGGAATAGCCAATTGAAAATCCATAAGTCTGATCTTATCTATAATCCAAAACGGCCCCACAATACCGAGGTGTAAACTTTCCCTTCATAATAATTTGACGGTGACCCATTCTTGGAGAAACAGGAAGACACACACTATCTCCCACCATAAACTCAAGTGGTATATTATTCCAATATGAATATTACTTCTTCCTACGCTGAGATGTTGAAATATACATCTGAATCAATTGATCCTTATATGACATCTCCTACAAGAGATTCAGTCCTAACAACTCAGAGACCCAAACTTCTAACCAAAATAATGTAAATCTTAATAGTATCCATTAGAGTTCCTCAAAAGAAACCATATGAATCATATCCACAAAAATATTTTTATAAGAAAACTCAACAAGAGACATGTACTTTTCCCATGATCCTCTGAAATCTAGAACAAATGCTCTCAATATGTCCTTTGATACCTAGATTGTATGATCATACTTCCCATCCATATACGGGTGATAGTTCCTACTAAAAAACACCTTAGTATTGTGTGCCTTCTATAACCCCTTCTAGAAGTGATATGGGAAATGTGGATCATGGTTCAAAACTACTATACTCACCACACCATGCTACCACACTATCTATCAAACATTCAACTCTCCCAATTGTCGGCTATGTAAGTTTCCTTGATCACCATGAAATGATCTACTTTAGTTATCTTATCCACAACATCACAGATTGCATCATTCTGAGGAGGAATCCTTGGAATACCCACTCCATCATTACATCATTCCACTTACACTATAGAATAGGCAATGACTGTAACATGCCACCAGGGTGCTGATGCTTGGCCTTCACCTATTGACATGTAAGGCATCATGCTAAAGAAACCCCCATGCTTTTTATTCATTCCCATCCAAAAGTAATTGTGATTATTATCACAATACACCTTAGTCAAACAAATACATACATCCCAATTTGATGCATGAAACTCCCACATTAACTTTTCTCGCACACCTATCGGCACCACAACATGGAGATGAACATGAAAAACCCCATCAGTACCAACAAACCAACTACAATGTGACTCCCCCACCTTTAAGACTATCCTTCATAGCCAAACACTCCGGATCCCACTAATAACTCTCCTTGACCCAACTGAAAATCATTGATTCAACTACTATCAACACAAGTGTAATTTTACCATCTTCATCTTATACCCCTAGATGAATATATGTAAACATGGTCATCCTTCTCCACTTGGAGTGGGAATCAAGAACCACCTGGTTATGAGTCTTCCAACATGAAAAATATGAAACACTATTCACTGTTTCCTATTTTGGAACCCAACTCAAAATCGAAGAATTGCATGTCCTCAACCCACATTCACTAGAAAATATTCAAATCCCTCTAAGATACGTTATACTGAAGACTTTTATGATTGATAAAAATCAAGATACATTCAACAAACAGGTAATGCCTCCAACAATTTAAGGAATAAAAATCAAAATCTAACTCATTATCATGGGTAGGGTAATTCTTCTCCTAGGGCCTCAATAGCCTTGACCCATAAGCTTCAACATGATCATCCTACATCGTAAAAACTCTCATTAGGACGTCTAGAAAATCATAGAACAATGCATACCTCTTACTATGATTAGGAGAAATCAAAATTAGTGTGGTAGTCAACCTATTCTGAATCTCTTGAAAAGAAATCTCTCATGGCTCTAACTACTCAAACATTAAATCCTAGTTGGATGATCTATATATTTTTACTTCTAAATGAGAGAAATACCTAATGAACCATTGATGGTTACCATCTAGTCCCAAGAAACTCTAAACATCAGAATCATTCTTGGATCACTCCAAACAAACAACATCCACTACTAGAAAAACAGGTATTTGCGACGGGTCATTTGCGACGGGATCCCGTCGCAAATGGATTTTTGCAACGGGGGCCCGTCGCAAATGGCCCGTTGCTGAAAACGGCGTCGCAACAACACTTATTTGCGACGGGCCCGTCGCTAAAGCCTTTTTTTGCGACGGGTATTCTCTCCGTCGCAAATAGTACTCCGTATATTTGTAAAAAACATTTAAAATAGTTTTTGCGACTGGTCCCGTCGCAAAAACTATTTTAAAAAAAATAAAAAACTATTAATAAATTATTTTAATGCATATAATAATATTAATATTTGCGATGGGCATAGTATCCCGTCGCAAATACTATAAAAAAAAATAAAAAAAAATTATTAATAAATTATTTTAATTAATATAATAATAGAATTATAATTCAAAAATAAAAATAATAAATTATTTTAATTAATATATTAATAATATAATTATAATTCAAAAATAAAAAATAATAGAATATTAATAAATGATTTAATTAATATAATAATATTAGAATTATAATTCATAAATAAAAAAATATTAATAAGTTATTTTAATTAATATAAAAATAATAGAATTATTTTACATTCAAATATTAAAATAATTCAAGTATTACAAAAAAATATAATTAAATTATAATATTATAAAATTTTAATATATATATAAATTTTAATATTATAAAATATAAATAATATTATTATTCATATTAATATTGTTATTTAAAAATATAATATTATTAATATTTTATAAGGAGACAGAAACTACGAATAGAAAAAAATTCATATTTTGATTTCACAAATTTTATAACATAAATACAAACTCTAATCTGAAGGAGGGGGCGGAGGTGGGGGATCTGCAGATGGTGGTGGACGAAACTCCATCCCTAAAGCATGAGTGAGTCGGCCCATGTACTCCATCTGCTCCTGATGCTGCTGCTGCCACCGACTCGTCTGCTCCTCGTACAGCTGCTGCTGGCGTCGACGCTCCCCCTCATGCTGCTGACGCATCTGCTCCTGCTCCTGTCGGAGACTCTCTATCAGTGCAGTCTGAGATCGCAACTGATCCTCATACAATGTAGTAGAAGAAGATGCACGAGCTCCTCTCGAGTTGGATGCCGACATCGCAGCACTGCCATAATAATCTCCGGGAGTCAGTCGAGAGCTGATACCAACTACCCGGCCCTTCTCGAAGGCATACTGGGTGGCCTGCATCCATGCCGCCTCATCAAACTGACGGCCAGTGGTCTGATCTGATGACTCGGCCTGACTCTCAGGCCGGGCCTGTGACGCTGCGGCCTCATATGACTCTTATAGTTGCAATTTAAAATTAAAATTGTGAATATATTATATGCAGTTAATTTTAAAACTTGAAAACAAATAATACCGACCACGATGTGATGCTGACGATCACCTCTCAGCTCCCCAGTAGCAGGATCACTATACATCTTCTGATATACGTCGTACTCTGTAATATCGGGGTGCTCGACAGCCTATAAGAATAAAAAATAAACTGTTAATATTTGTAGTTATATAAAATATTTATAAATAATGTACATACCAGATGCTTTCTATGAGTACTGAAAGAACAACTCCCAGCTCGATGAGTCACCTCTTGTCTCCCCCGATTCTGCCTCCCCACCGATGATCTCCTCTGAAAGGCACCACTCATCCAGTGTGCACATAATCCATCCCATACATGAGATGAAATGTACTCTGGTTGGTGTGCTCAACATGACTCGTCAAAATCTGACACTCCTGCTTTCTTCATCGCAGATTTTCTTAAATTGTGCAAAAACTGACAAAGGCGATCACGCATGGCCACCTCCCATGCCTCGTGGATGGCGTCACACATTGTATTCTCGATCGGATACCATAATCCCTACAAATAAATCAAAATATCAAGTTAGAAATTAAATTAATTTCCAAAAAAATATTTTATTTACGTACGTACCAACCAATGGCCGAACATGGCCTACTGCACATCAATGGGAATCTGCTCCCATGTGGTCCACGGCTGAGAGAAATCGTTGCGCAAAATAGCACTGCCCTGTCCGACTACTATATGCGGAAAACTGTAAAAATAATAAACATTTATTATGTGAATAGATCAATGAAATCTTAGTCAAATCCACAGGTTATCACACAGGTTATCACACCTCCGTGTGCGTGGATCAAACCCAAGACGTGGACGTCACTCAGGGACGGGGTCAGTAATCATCAATCTTGCAAGACTGCACCCCCTCCGCGTACTCCCTGGAGCGCCTGCAGGCTAAGGGTCATCTGTCAGCAACTCATCCGCATCGAAAGTCAGGTCAGCATCCGCCAACTCATGAAATGTGGCGTCATCCATCTGAAACAGAAAATGTTAATGTTAGCAAATAATTGATAATTACTATTATATATACATATATACATATTATGATTGTATATAAATACCATGGAATTCTATCAGTGTTCATCTTCATCATCATCTTCATATATGTCAATGTCATCTTCATATTCCTCCTCAACATCATCGATATCCATTCGAGTTACAGTTGCTTTATCTCTTACCATTTCAAATTCATATGTTACATCATTAACATCATCGTCATCACTGACTCTTAAATGTGGGGTGTCGTCATCGATACTCATGTCTCTTTGTAAAAAAGATTGATTTTGAGTACTCTCCTGAAAAACTTCAATTCTTTGCACATCAGAGAAAGCACATTCACTTTGACTAAACTGATTGTCTCGAATTTTGATTTTTATTACACTCCACCAATCAGTCAAGTCTCTTGATGTAGCACAGTACTTTGCATAATAAACTTGATATGCCTGTTGAGCCAATAAGAATTGTTCATTTACTGCGAGAACACTTTTACATTTAATATCGATGATTCCTTGAGTCGGATGAACATGCACGCCTCTCTCTGTATCCAACCACCGACATTTGAACATGGTTATGAAATGTTGTCCAAGATAACAGAGTTCAATGATTTCATCAAGTATGCCATAAAAGTCAACTTCATTTTCTTGATGATGAGATCCTCTCAAGCTAACTCCACTGTTCATTGTTTTTTTCGATTCCCCATATGCATGTGTGAGGAATCAAAATCCATTCACCACATATGCATTATAAGTTTTAACAAGTTTGGAAGGTGGGTTACTCAATACACACAGCCGTTTGTCAATTATATCAGCATGTCGAGACACCTGCAAATTTGTGAAATAATTATCAATATAGTAAACTATACATTGAATGAGTTGCTAAAAGATAAAGAATTTATGTTAACAGTTTCTGAAACCACTGAGAGAAATTTTTCAGTCGACGTTCTTCGAGAGCAGCTGCTGTAATTTGTGGAATTTGTTTCTTGATATGATTATCATACAACCTATAAAAACAAAAGTTATTTACTATAACATATATGATAGAATAAGTGATATAAACCCTTAAAGTACAACTGATGTCATCTCTTCACAGTTGAGCAGAACATACATATGAGCTCTATGATGTTCATCATCTGAAAGCCAGCGCTCATAAACTCCACCAAAACCAAGCTCTAACTGGTTGAAAACAGATAATTGATTGTCGATTTCATCAATATTCCTCTCGTTCCGTCCCATTCGGTTGTGTTTTGAAGGATACTCGGATTCAAAATAATGGGAGCAGAAAAAAGATATTTCCTCCTGCAAATAAGCTTCTGCAATAGATCCTTCAACAGATGCTTTGTTACGTACTTTTCTTTTCAATTTTTGCATGAATATTTCAAATGGGTACATCCATCGAAACTGTAGTGGACCTCCACATTTGTCTTCATATGGAAAATGTAACATCAAATGTTCCATTGAGTCGAAGAAAGACGGCGGAAATATTTTTTCCAGTTTACATATAATTACAACAACATCTTTTTAATGTTTTCCTAGAGCATCATAATCTTCCGTAGCCGCACAAATTTCCCGAAAAAAATGAGACATGTCTGTTATGGAATCCCAATTCACAGAATTCAACAGACCTCTTAATCCAATGGGTAGAATTATCTCCATTATAACATGACAATCATGACATTTTAATCCAGTAATATGACCATTCTTTACACATCTACCCAATTGGAAGCACAACCATCTGGAAGTCTCAAATCTTCAATCCACTGACAAAATAATAAACGGTTTTCTTTAGACAGTGTATAAGATGCTTTTTGTTTTAGTAACCTTTCTGTTCTGACATTCTCAAATAGTTCCAATTCTGGACGCCTGCAAATTTGGGAAAGATCTAAACGTGCATTTACATTGTCTTTTCTCTTTCCTGGCGTATCCAAAACTGTATGAAACAAATTATCAAAACAGTTCTTCTCAATATGCATGACATCTAACATGTGTCGGACCAACAGATCAGACCAATATGGCAAATCCCAAAATATGCAACGTTTAATCCAATTGTGTTCTTTCCCAAAACCATAAATTTTCTGTTGGTTTATTGTGGGACCAAAAGTGACGGGAGGTAATGAAAATACAACTAATTTTAACTCCGAACCTGATTGCATTTTTGGAGGTCCATCCCTTTCAACTGTTCCTTTTCTAAAATGAGATCTATTTCTGTGAAAAGGATGATCAGCTGGAAGAAATCTGCGATGACAGTCAAAATAACAAGGTTTCTTTCCATGAATGAGCATAAATGCTTTGTTCTCTCCCATACAGTAAGGACATGATTTATGACCATGTGTACTCCAGCCAGATAACATCCCATAAGTCGGGAAGTCACTTATTATCCACATCAATGCTGCTCTTAGTATGAAATTCTGTTTTGTTGCAACATCATATGTACTGACACCAGTACTCCACAATAAATTTAATTCATCAAATAATGGTTTCAAATAAACATCAATATTTTTCTTTGGATGTCCTGGAATTAGTAAAGTCAAAAAGATATATGACTCCTTCATCAACATCCATGGAGGTAAATTATACGGAGTTAAAAAAACATGCCAACATGAATATTGACTACCATAAGATCCAAACGGACAGAAACCATCAGTGGAAAGGCCCAGTCAAACATTTCTAGCTTCTAAAGCAAAGGATGGATGCACTCTATCAAAATGTTTCCATGAATCACCATCGGCTGGATGATTCAAGCTTTTATCGGTTGAAATATTCTCTTTATGCCATGACATCATTGTCGCTGTATTCTTAGACATGAATAAACGCTGAAGTCTTGATGTAAGCGGAAAATATCTCAACTGTTTTACAGGAATCAAACCAGACTTCCCGTGTTTTCCTTCTTTATATATCAGTTGCCCACATGTGGGACAACTATCCAACGAATCATTTTCCCCAGAATATAAAATGCAGTCATTTAAACATGCATGAATCTTCGGACAAGTAAGTCCCAAATTTCGAACCATCCTCTTACTCTTATAGTAATTTGCAGGTAAAACACTTCTTTCGGGTAAAAGTGTTTTAAGCAAACAAAATATCTGGTCAAAATAGGTGTTTCACATTCCGTTATCTGATTTGATAGCCATAAATTTTGAAACTGCTTCTAGTTTTCTCATCTTGCAGCTAGGATATAATGCATCCTCAACAGACTTCAACAACTCATAAAATTCAGACGGTGCCAACTCAGGATTTGAAGCTACATCAGCCGGAGTTTCTGTATGTTGAACAGATGAACCTGCAACATCATGTACGAAATCTTGAAACCGGGATGGATCCAGAATCAAGTTGGTATCACCTGCTCTGGAACCGCGTTCACCATGTTGATACCAAAAAACATAATCTGGTTGAAAACCAAAACGCAAGAGATGTTCTCCCACTTTTTCAAACGTGGCAAACGTTCTCAATGCACATTTTCTACAAGGGAATTTTATTTTTCCTTCGGAAACAAATTCTGGATTTGATGCCGCAAATGATAAAAAAGACTCCACACCCTCTACATATACTTGATTTAAACCAGAACTGTTTGGATTTCTACGTTGATTTATCCATATGCAGTCACCTAATAATGATTGTTGACGACATCGTTGTTCCATATTTCTCTATAAAATATAAAATCAATACTGGTTTTGAATAATTTGTTAGAAAAAACACTCAAGCTAGGATAATTATGGAGTTTAGATCATACATGATTGACGCAAACTTTTTATTGAGATAGACCTAAAAATTGACCCTTCAAGAATTAAATATATTGAGAATAAAGCAAAACATGTTACAAATATTGATAATTTTAATATTATATAAAATTTTTATTATTTTCATAGTACTAATATTATTGGTAATTAATACTAATTATTGGTAATTATTACTAATTATTGGTAATTATTGGTAATCAATGGTAATTATTGGTAATTATTACTAATTATTGGTAATTATTACTAATTATTGGTAATTATTACTAATTATTGTTAATTAATAATAATTATTGGTAATTATTACTAATTATTGGTAATTATTGGTAATTAATACTAATTATTGGTAATTATTACTAATTATTGGTAATTATTGGTAATTATTGGTAATTATTACTAAGTATTGGTAATTATTATTAATTATTGGTAATTATTACTAATTATTGTTAATTATTACTAATTATTGTTAATTATTATGAATTATTGGTAATTATTGGTAATTATTACTAATTATTACTAATTATTACTAATTATTGGTAATTATTACTAATTATTCGTAATTATTATTAATTACTACTAATTATTCCTAATTATTATTAATTATTACTAATTATTGGTAATTAGTACTAATTATTACTAATTTTTACTAATTTTTACTAATTATTGGTAATTATTACTAATTATTACTAATTATTACTAACTATTGGTAATTATTGGTAATTATTGGTAATTATTACTAATTATTGGTAATTATTATTAATTATTACTATTTATTACTATTTATTACTAATTATTACTAATTATTGGTAATTATTACTAATTATTACTAATTCTTACTAATTATTACTAATTATTGGTAATTATTACTAATTATTACAAATTATTGGTAATTATTGGCAATTATTACTAATTATTGCTAATTATTACTAATTATTGGTAATTATTGGTAATTATTGGTAAGTACTGGTAATTATTACTAATTATTGGTAATTATTACTAATTATTGTTAATTATTACTAATTATTGTTAATTATTTCTAATTATTGATAATTATTACTAATTATTGTTAATTATTACGAATTATTGGTAATTATTACTAATTATTACTAATTATTACTAATTATTACTAATTATTACTAATTATTACTAATTATTACTAATTATTGGTAATTATTACTAATTATTACTAATTATTACTAATTATTACTAATTATTACTAATTATTACTAATTATTACTAATTATTGGTAATTATTACTAATTATTACTAATTATTGGTAATTATTACTAATTATTACCAATTATTGGTAATTATTACTAATTATTACCAATTATTGGTAATTATTGGTAATTATTACTAATTATTGGTAATTATTACTAATTATTGGTAATTATTGGTAATTATTGGTAAGTATTGGTAATTATTGGTAATTATTGGCAATTATTACTAATTATTGGTAATTATTACTAATTATTACTAATTATTACTAATTATTACTAATTATTGGTAATTATTGGTAATTATTACTAATTATTACTTATTATTGGTAATTATTACTAAATATTACTAATTATTGGTAATTATTACGAATTATTACCAATTATTGGTAATTATTACTAATTATTGGTAATTATTACTAATTTTTGGTAATTATTGGTAATTACTGGTAAGTATTGGTAATTATTGGTAATTATAGGTAATTATTACTAATTATTGGTAATTATTACTAATTATTGTTAATTATTACTAATTATTGTTAATTATTACTAATTATTGGTAATTATTACTAATTATTACTAATTTTTACTAATTTTTACTAATTATTACTAATTATTGGTAATTATTACTAATTATTGGTAATTATTACTAATTATTGGTCATTAATACTAATTATTGGTAATTATTACTAATTATTACTAATTATTACTAATTATTACTAATTATTGGTAATTATCACTAATTATTGGTAGTTATTGTTAATTATTGATAATTATTACTAATTATTCATAATTTTTACTAATTATTACTAATTATTGGTAAATATTACTAATTATTACTAATTATTACTAATTATTGGTAATTATTACTAATTATTACTAATTATTACTAATTATTGGTAATTATTGGTTATATTACTAATTATTACTAATTAATACTAATTATTGGTAATTATTGGTAATTATTACTAATTATTCCTAATTATTCCTAATTATTCCTAATTATTACTAATTATTACTAATTATTACTAATTATTGGTAATTATTTGTAATTATTGGTAATTATTGGTAATTATTGGTAATTATTCCTAATTATTACTAATTAGTGATAATTATTAGTAATTATTACTAATTATTACTAATTATTGATAATTATTAATAATTATTACCAATTATTGGTAATTATTACTAATTATTGGTAAGTATTACTAATTATTGGTAAGTATTACTAATTATTGTTAATTATTACTAATTATTGGTAATTATTACTAATTATTGGCAATTATTACTAATTATTACTAATTATTCCTAATTATTGATAATTATTGGTAATTGTTCCTAATTATTAGTAATTAAATGAATAATTACCAATAATTAGGAATAATTATCAATAATTACGAATAATAACATTATTAGTATATTTTATTATTAATATTAAAATAATATAAATTTCTAATTTATATACAATTCTCCTTTCATCTGTGCGTTTTATCTCTCCACATACAAATAAAACATGTGAAGACAGCAAACACACAGATGAAAAGAGAATTGTGTATATATAAAAAATTATATTATTTTAATATTAATAATAAAATATACTAATAATGAAATAATGTTATTATTCCTAATTATTGGTATTTATTACTAATTATTAATATTTATTCTTAATTATTAAAAATTATTACTAATTATTCCTAATTACCATTAACTATGAACAATACTAATAATTTAAATTTATTAAGTAACAAAACAATGTAAACATAATTAAATTACAACTAATTATGAATAATTGAAACTAATAAAAAATTAAAAATAAATATTAAATTAAAATGAACATAAATACCTTGAAAATTGATCTGCTCTGATCGTTCTTCAAAACTTTAATATCAACTCCGGAGAAAAAAATTAAACTTGACAAAAACTGAACTTTAGAAATAAAAATTTGAGAGAAGAAGAAGATGGAGTTTGAAAATGATTTGAAAAAAACGGATGGGGGTATTTATATGTTAGATTATTTGCGACGGGAATCCCGTCGCAAATAGTATTATTTGCGACGGTACCCGTCGCAAATACCTTAGCCACCATTTATTACGGTCAACGGTTAAATAGTTATTTGCGACGGGACCCGTCGCAAATAACCACCTGCCGACATACTATTTGCGACGGGGAAATATTCCCGTCGCAAATACCTTTTACCGCCACCGGTTATTTGCGACGGGAATATTCCCCTGTCGCAAATATGTTTCCCGCGATTTGGCGCGCAACGCGCGCCAGTTCTTTTGCGACGGGGAAAGCAATCCCGTCGCAAAAGCCTACTTATTTGCGACGGGAAAATACCCCCGTCGCAAATAAGTTTTTAATGGGGCTATTTGCGACGGGATTTATTCTCATCGCAAATAACCCGTCACAAATACCCATTTTCCCCGTAGTGATCCTACACTTTCTCAGGATCCACCATAACATTGGACGTAGAAATGATGTGTCCAATGAAATTCACATTATCAATCTATAACTAAAATTTTGATAGCTTGGAATAAATATTATGCTCTATTAGTGTACTCAGGATAAGATGTTTGGAATGATCATCAAGATTTCATCAAAAAGGGAAACCGAAAACAGATATAGACATGGGTAAAATTTCTTATTCATTAATTCCAAAAAATGAAACATTGCATTGGACAACCGAAACAACATAACCAAAAACTAATAAACTCATGCATGGTCTGGAATGATGCTTAAGGTACTTCAGAAAGTCTGACCCTCAAATGTTGGTATCCTGATCTCAAATCTATATTGGAGAACAATGAGAAATCCCTCGGTTGGTCAAATAGGTCATCAATTCTAGGATGTGTGTATCAATTCTTAACTTTATTTGATTTAAATTACTATAATGGACACATAAACTCAAAAAATCGGTCCTATTATAAAATATCACTAGTGATTCCCATGGTGATGTACTAGGATTGATGAATCACTTTTTCTCCAACCCATCCAAATGAATATTTAGTTCATTTTATTTTGTTGGTGCCAATCGATATAGTGGAATGGAAACCAATTCTGAACCTAAAAGTAACTCAATCATGAACTCAAAATCCCACTCAAGTGGAGGACATGAGAAA
This sequence comes from Viscum album, assembly GCA_963277665.1. Classification (NCBI taxonomy): domain Eukaryota; kingdom Viridiplantae; phylum Streptophyta; class Magnoliopsida; order Santalales; family Viscaceae; genus Viscum; species Viscum album. Next base: position 423,696,729 of record OY728161.1, on the reverse strand, counting down.
TCCGCATGAAACACATCCTGAAACTAATCCACCATGGGAGGAATGACATGTTGTTCTACCCTCCCATCATCAAGAATAAGAAATGCTACCTGGGTTGTGAGTTTTCCCAATTATTGGGGAATTGGATATGTACACCTCAACTGAACATCCCACTAAAAACAAAAGACATAAATATCCCCATTGAGAGATGTGAAATTTACACAACACAGGTTACAGTCAATCTGAGCATGATACATCACCAACCTGTTCATGCCTAGATTCATGTAAAAATTGTACAAATCAATGAAAAACCATATTGCAATGGAAATGATATCCACCGCCCTCTGAAACAAAAATATTGCACTACCTGATAACCATATATCTCACCCCCAATGGAGTGTTATGAGACAGAACCCCACATACCCGCTCAATGGAAAGGCCCAACACAACTATGAACTATACAGAGATAAAAGTGTGTGTTGAACCTGTATCAAATAGTGAATTAGCGAGTGTGGAAGCTATATGAACTATACCTCTAATATTAGATAGCCCAGATTCACCAACTTTAGGTTTAGACTAAACTACGTGAAGTTGTCCAATCACTCTGCCATAAGATTTGTCCCGAGAACCCATCACTGCACTGCCCTGCTGTGGTGGATGATCAAGCCCTAGGGTACCACATCCACCTCCTCTATCTTTATGGCCCAGAGTGGTCTTACTAACCCCCTGATATGGGTTAACCTACCACCTTCCTTTAATTTTGACTAGTCTCTGTCCTCGATTATTTTCCATCTTTCATAGGTTCCAATGAAACCTCCGCACATGGACTAATATGCTACATGCTCTACACATAGCTGGTGGTCAGGAACACTAACTTCACACAAGTCCTTTCCTAACTAACTGATAGTATCAATCTCCATTACTAACCTGAGGTTATTATTACTTTTTATGGAAATAATTCTCATTGCTTCCCAGGTGAAAATTTTCAAAATGACACTTCCTACCATCTTTAATTATTCTACTAGTTCACCCCACTAGGACGTCATGTATGCTTCTAAATAACTCCTTGAGGATTCCCTCTGTGATGCGGGACTGATCCAACACCTATATGAAACACTTTTACAAAAAGATATTTACCTGGTATATAATCTCATGTTGATGTCCATCCTGAATGCATCTTCCCATAGATTCCACATCTCCAACTAATGTGGGAAAAAAAGATGCATGTCCATGAACCAGGCTGCATACTACATCGCTAACATCACCCCAAAGTTATCCTCATGAACTCAACATCATTATCCTACATTAAGTTTTCAAGATATTTATGTTCCAAATTAATTTCCTGAAAACATTTCCATAAAATTTCCTCTCCCGGTTTATTTGAACTAGAATATCCCACCAACGCTTATTCTAAAAACATAGCATGTTGGCCTCTAACTTAACTCACTTCTTGGAAAAAGTATCTAGATGATCATTAATTGTCTTAACAGACACTATCTATAACTCTACTACCTCATGACCACCCTCTCTATTAAAGGCCATAGGGTTGGGTCAACCTGAACATACTCAGTGAAACCCACCCCGGGTCACATTCCATCATCTATATAAAATTAGTGATGATCTCATGGAACTGTTCTTATCTATTATCTGGAACCAATGGATCCCCTTGCCCTACTACTGGGGGAGAATTCTTGACAATGTCTTCCTATCTCCCAACCAGCACATGTCCTCAGGGTGGAATATACCTATAATTCCAAACACGATATTTAGAACACATACCATAAAACATTCACAATATATAAGGGAATCCCATCAATAATCAGAAAAAATAATTTCACTTACACCACCCAAACATGGATTATCATACTCGAAACACTACCATCGACTATCTCTATCATGGCCTATGGTTAACATGTGAAACTAACTCATGCAATTAAAATCCTTACATTCTATATAATTTCACACTATTCTCATTTTAAAACATAATTCAATAACATTTTAATTCACTTACAACCATTCATTGAGAATAATTACTTAAATATTAATTACCCATTTGAAAATTCTCAATAGAAAAAACTATGACCAATTTCATGAAATCTAATGCATCATACTCTATAAGTTCCACACACACATCATGTGTGTGTTCCCACTATGATTCGTGTAACTTATATACATAGGTACCTAGAGTGATGATGAATTCACAACCTCTTTCTATTCCAATCATGATTAAAATATAATAATAATATTACATCACAAAACAAGTACATCACCCGTTGGTGAAATATCATCAAATGTATGAACAGACAATAATAATAGCAATTCCCAAACTGGGTGACTTATATTTTCCCTCATACACTGGTTAGCTACTCCTTGGAATGAGATCATTACCATATCCTGATACCTTCTTATCCTCTTATATACCATTCCCAATTAGTAAGTCACATGGAAGAGTGGATCTCATACGATTTTGTAATGTCCCCAACCTAGGTGTCACTACCTAGTGCTCTGAGCCTAGTCCCCACATGACCACAAACACAACACCCAATATGACAGAGTTTTCAGACTATTAGAGAGGTTATAGAAGACCATGCGTATAATATACGAACATTGATAGATTAAGACACATTGGGAATCATTAATAATAGTATAATAATCATATGTTAATCCATAAACAAGTGTAAAACCATCTACAAATTTGGAAAAACCATACATCCAATAGTATATATGTTATACCATGCTATTGTTCCTTGTGAACAAAACCCAAAATACTGACAAAGAGTGCAACCCCCAAAATGGTCCTGAATCCATGTCCAGAACCTCTTCCTCGGATATCCCCCAAATCTGACTCACTTATCAGGAAAAACACCCTTGCATTGTTTCGATCCTACAACCATGAAATATGCTCGGGTACTTGATATAGAGCTGATTATTTTGTCAGTTCAAATCAGTAGGCCACCCGCAATGGTTTCTACAAAATATCTATCCTAGAAGATTGTTCATGCATGTATAAATTAATGACAAGTAAATAAGAAAATTCAGGGGTCCACTAGTTAATAATCCTTACTTAGATATTACTAAACATGGTGAAAAATAAATTATTTCAATCTTCTTCATTACTAGCTCAAAATCAATACACCATCCATAGGTTATGTATTTACATCATTCAAATAGGGTTCATGGAATTTTTCAAGCTAAATCGGTAATAAGTCAAGTCTATATCTAACCAAGGATGAGCAAAACAAGGTAATAAACACACCTTCCATGGAGCCTTAGTACAAGTTATTACATTGAATTAAACCATTGGTGGAATAGATAATTATTATGACTCCCCAACCTATGCATCCTTGGGTGGGGTTCGAGAATCAGTCCAACCTGACCCATGGGAGGAGCATCAATCCTTTATCCCACCACCAAGCCATTTGCACATACTTATTCATCTTTCCCCAAACACAACCATATCACATCCAAGAACAACTAATACATATAATAGTCACAATACATAATAATAAACACGAGAATTAGCATTGTGTCATAAATGATTAAAACATTTTCCATTTACATTACATAGTCCATTTTCCTGATTCTAATTCTCATGCCTAGCCCACTAAGGGTATTTAGTAATTATCTTATATAAAATAATTTAACATATTAATCAATCATCCTAATCTATTATGAACTCATACAAGTGACCAATATTCCATTTTCATTATCACTAAACATATGCACATACTCAACAAGGGCTCTACATTATCAAAAAATGACCTAGAACTTTTATATCTTACTTCTAGGACTGAAAAAATATCGGTGCACCCCATGGGTGGATTAAAATGGATAAAATGGTTCTCAATGCATCCCATGGGGACCATGGGGGTTTCCATTAATCATTCTGATTCCCATTATTCTGAAACATATCAACGAGATCAAGAACAAAACAATAATTTACAAAAAAAATAAGGACACACATGTACAAACCTACAACGAAAATATGGGATATAACATGTAAAAAACCTACCAAATATATATTGGTGGACACCCTCTTAATCTAAGACATAATTTATGATTCAAAAACACATTGAAGCCTAAAACTAGATATCACCAGAAAAAATGTTATTGAGCATTAGATGGAGAGATAGGAGGGATGAAAACCCTAAACAAAAAAGAAAAGCAGGAGGGGGGATTGGCCTTACCTAAAGCTCTGATCCGCAATCGAAGACTATCCAAATGACCTAGAGATGAAGGACAATCACCCTTTAAATTTCTTGGGAGATCTTTTTCATCACCAGGGTTCAATGAGAGAAGATAAGGGAAAATAGGATAAGGTTTTAAAATCCCATAATGGGTTTTTTGTTCATTTTACAAACATTACTGGGCCACACGATTTACCCTCATAGTTTGAAAAATGATGCATAAACCATGCTAAAGACACTATACAAGGAATTTGGGTCACATTGTTACCTGGGAGCTTCACAATGTTTGAAAAAAAATTCACAAAGCCTTTTTCTAATGTTGCACAGTTTCATGGGAATTCCACACGGTTTGCCTAATCGTGAAACTTGCATAGATTGGCCCATTTTTCCTCTCTCCCATATTTAGAACCCCCGGGACACACCTAAAGTCCCTCAAACCCCTATTAAAATCATAATTAACCCAAAAAAGATATTTAAATCATAATTTATTTAGGGGAATACCTCTATGAAGTCTGAGATCATATAGAATCCATCAGATAGACTTTTGTGATTTTTTTAGACGGAGGAAACCTACACATAGAATGATAGGGAGAAATCTAATGTCATAAAATGGAGTAAACCACGTGATTGTAATCATTAAATAGTATTTCGTTAGACAAAGCCTATCTGATGCATGGGATTTGGAAGAATCATCGTCAAATGGATATTTATCAGTTTGAGGATCTCTTATTAAAATCACCAAATAGAGAAACCTAAAATGAATTTCAAAGTAACCTGAAAATGAAATGTGGTATATGAAAAATAGTGAAAATTTTGTCTATTGGACCGAAATTATCATATAGAGAAGTTTTTATATCAAATAATGGACTAAGGATTTTTCCAAAGAATTTATAAAGTCACTTATTATGTCGATGATGATGTGTAATTTAAATTATTATAAAAAAAATATGTGATATTTTTGGACTATTAAAGATATTTTTATGATAATATTTGAGTAATCCCTAATCCATAATGTTAAATTCAACCTCCTTGGTGGTATTTAAGGATATCAATTGGAATTTTAATTGAGTAAAAATGAAAATTTAGAGCCTCCACTTTGTTTCAGTTTTGTAGAATAAGTATGATTATATAAAAGGAAGTAGAGTTATTGTGATGTTTTGTTGTTACTAATTTTGTAGAGTTACCATTTTTCTATTTTTGATAGAGCACATAATTAGTTACCAACAAAGATTATACATAGTTAATGAATATGGTAATTTAAAGGAATATCTCTAAATAGAGAAGTATCATACTGATAGTGTTCCAGGTGAAGAATGAGAATAGGACTGAGTTGAATCAAACAAAATAAAATTGGATAGAGGATCAATAGACTAATTTGTTTTAGGTAGAGCTACACTAGTCATAAGGGGTACACAATAGAGGTAAAATGAATAGATAGTACCAGAAAAATAATTTGAAAACGAGTATTATTGGATAATATATTTTGCTAATAATTATAAAAAATGTTTATGAATGTTGATATTTTAGTATTTATACATCTTTCAATGTAATGGCCCAGACCTCTCTAGACCTTTCCTTGTCAAAAAGAAGGTCAAGAAGTGTTCTAGAGGGTAATATGGGCTTTTCCCACACTTTCCAGAATTTTGAAACTACACGCCGTGTAGTTTGAGTACATGCCGTGTACTCCCTTTCCGGGTATACCCCGTGTTGCAAGTCGTGTCCTTGCTGTGTGGAATAAATGAGTACACACCGTGTGACCAGTTCTACACATTGTGTAGTCCCTCCCCGTGTACGCGTTACCAGTCAACGGTCGTGTGCCGTGTTGGAGATGTGTCCTTGTCGTGTGCAAAAAATGAGTATACGTCGTGTGTCCAAACTACACGCCGTGTAGTCCTTCCCCGCATATGCGTTACCCTCAAACCGTGTGTTGACCAGTCAATAGCCGTAGAGCCGTGTTGGAAGCCGTGTGGAGACCGTGTGAAAGAACCAAGTACACACCGTGTACCATAAAGTACACGCCGTGTACTTTTGCTTTTCACGCCTATAAAAGGAGGGTTACCCTCCTCCTTTTCAACACACACCTCTCCTCCCCTCTCCTCTGAGAAGATATCTCTTAAGAGACTCGAAGGCTCTTCCTTCCAAAACTTCTTCGTCCGAGCTCCGATTTACGATCCTTCAGCGACCACGAGATCGTAACAACGTGGCGGAGATTCTAAGATTGGATCTGTTGTCTTTCCTTTAGCCTTTACTTTCCGACCTCCACCCGAGGATGTTTTTCCGGGACCAGACAGAAGTGACGGACGCCGACGGATGTCTTCTAAGGTTGATCCGGGGGAGAGTTGTCATCAGAAACCTGTTAAGGTAGGGATCTTACCTTCATCTCTATAATTTGTGCATCATGTGGGGTGTGTATCCTCTTTTTTTCATGAGGAACAGTCGAAACTTTATATAAAGATAATAACTGGTTAACGAACGAGGATGGGAAGTTGTGATTGCTGTTACTTTATATCATGTGATATTATGTTGTGAATTGAATGAGCTTCTGCCTACGGAAAATCACAGTCATTGGGGGACTTTTCTTACGCAATTAAATGTCGCCCTCTCCTTCTGGATTTTCTTATAGATGGAACTTTGTGGAATATGGAAATTGGTTAATCACGTAAAGTTGGCTGTTAAAATCTGGAACCCTTGTGTGATCACCCCGGTTAAACAAAATGGAATAACGAACATGTGGGTGTTGTCTTGGTTATGTGGCATGTGATGGGGGTATTTTGTGGGTTTTTGTGGATAGGGTGGGCAGCGGGGCTGCGATAAATGGTATTAAAGGGATGATGATGTGCGAGTTTGGTGTGGTCGTGGTTATGATGGATGGTAGCAGGGCTGCAGGGATCGGTTTGAATGTAAACGGGCTATGGGTTATGATTATTAAATAAAAAGTGGAAGAGTTAATCAATGGTGGGCCAGGTTAATGGAACGGGTTTAATAATCAATGGGGTTGGTTGGTTAATAAGAGGACTTGGTTGTGTTGCTTGTGTTTTCCTAACTTGATTTGTGGATGGCAGGGTTATGCTTTACGAACGATCGATGTGGTTGGTTGTGGATAGTTTCCCAGTAGTTAAGGAACTAAATAAACTAATTCTGCTGATACATGAAAACCTAAATGGGGTTGGGGTTGTTTGTTGTATGTATGCTTTGTAGTAGCAGTGCCGAGGCACGTGCTCAGTTTCTCTGTTTAGAAGCCGTAGGTTGGGTTGTGTGGTTGGTAAATATATATATATTTGTATCTTTTGTGTTTTATCGCACCCCACCCATGTTGAGCACTTAGTGCCAAACACTCCCATTTCATGGGAGAGGTTGTTTTTCCCTTAGTTACTAGGTCCTTCCTGCTCCTTCTCCCCTAGATTGTGATGGCTTGAGGCGACCTTACACCTAGGACTCTTCGGGTAGGTTTCGATTGGGGGGGGTTTAGCCCAAGACTCTTCGGGCAGGTTCTACTATTTACCAAGAATCTTCGGGATGAGGCCCAGGTGTGTGCGGGCGGGATACGTGGTTGTGAGGCCCAGGTGTGTGCGGGCGGGATATGTGGTTGTGTGGCCTAGGTGTGTGTGGGCAGGATACATAGTTGTGAGGCCCAGGTGTGTGGGGGCGGGATATGTGGTTGTGAGGCCCAGGTGTGTACGGGTGGGATACGTGGTAGTGAGGCCTAGGTTTGTGTGAGCGGGGAGAGTTTGGTAGCGTCAGGACGTTCACTATTAGAAAGAGCAGCTAACAAAAAGGGAAATGGTGCGTGGTACCCAATACTCTTGTTTCTTATATACTACTACCTATTGTGCTTGTGTTTTTGGTGAGTGTGGCTGGTGAGGTTGGGTGGATAGAATTCCTTGCTAGGGTTCTTCTGTTGTTCTCACAGGACATTAGGATGTCTCCCCACTTGTGCACAAGAGCTATAGTTTTCCCTAATTAGTATACTTGTATGCTCACCCTACGTTTACTTTCAGGTTTCCAGGACGACTACCAGGTCCATGCGGGACCCTACTAATCGGACAGTTGGAGTTGTTGCTATTGTTGTACCTTGTTTTCTTTTGGTATTGTACTTTGAGATTTCTTGTACTTGTACCTTGTTATAAAATTATTTAAATATGTTTGTGGGATTGGTTTGGGTTTATTTATATACACTGGTTCTTTTCCTTTTGGTGGTTGACTTGTCCTATTTCCCGATCCTAAATAATACAAAAGGGTAATGCATCCCATATTTGTGAAAACTCATACCCTTGGTGCTAGTCGCCACCCCAGGGCCTACTGAAGGTGGGAATCAGGGGTCATTATCTCCCTTTCACCATTGCCAGCTCAGGAGGGGCATCTTTCATGGGAGGGGGTCATGACAGAATGGTATCAGAGGTGATGGTTGAGAGATAGGATGGACTCTGGAGTTAGGCACAGTGAGGATTTCATGGGATGGTAGGGAAACAGTGTTAGTTAATCTTGGTGCGTGACATAGGCCAAGGAAGACCGGCTAGGACACAGGATTTTAGGGCCCCCCGTGATCCGATGCAAGGACTATGAGCCTACTGAACGACCAAGTGAGCCTACATTTATTGTAGGGTAGAGACCCTATGGAAGGTACATACATCATCATGATTGTGTTTTACTTGATTTGGGTGTTCTGGGAAAGAAATTGAAATAAAATTACAGAATGAAACCTTGAGTTTTTCTTTACTACTTGGGCTTAAGAGATCCTTTTTTACCATACATCTATGGCTCCTGGACGTCGTCCCCAGGTGGCTCAGACAGCTGAGGCCCAGCATATTCAGGCGGTCCATCAGTCGAGGATTGACCGAGAGGAGGAAGATAGCCAGTGGCAGAAGACTCTCCGTTCTTTGCAGTGGTAGACCCTCAAGAAGTACGAGGGTAGTACTTCAGATACGGAGATGGAGGGGTGGCTTGAGGAGCTGGGGATCACTTTTACCTTGATCCGTGCTCTGAGGGAGTACTGGGTTCCCCTAGCAGTCAGTCAGCTTAGTGGTGTGGCGCGATAGTGGTGGACGCTCTACCTCGGAGAGAGGATAGAGGTAGAGGTTCCATGGGCTGACTTTGAGAGGAATTCCGAGAGTAATTCCTTTCTTCCATGATCAAGGCAGAGAAGCGGCATGAGTTACTCTCCCTTCAGCACAAGAGTATGTCGGTACAAGAGCTGGGGATCAAGTTCAAGGATCTCCTGCGCTTTGCCCCGGATCTCTTTCCGGATGAGGAGTCTCGGGTGAGACGTTTGGAGGAAGCGCTTCGTCCTTCTCTCCAGTATGTTGTCACCCCCTTCACCCTTATGACGTACATGGCAGTACAGAAGAAGGGATAGGTTGTAGTGAGGATGCACTCGCTGGGAGGTGCACCCCGAGAGGGGATCCAGACAGGTTCATCGAAGGGGAAGGCAGTCAGCAACAGGTCTCCTGTGATGGGACCTTTCAGGTTCAGGCCAGTGGGGACCAGGCCCCAGCAGTTCCAGTTCAGATCTTTGGGTCCTCGTCCTTTTTTCACGAGACCAGGACCGAAGTGTTTTTCTTGTGGAGGTTTCGGGCATGTTCGGAGTCGGTGCCCGACCAGAGCTCAGTACAGTGGAGGTGGGCAGGTTCAAGACCCACCTCAGCAGCACCAGTTGCCAGCGAGGCCCTTCCAGCAGCAGCAGGACCATGCTCCTCTGAGGGCAGACTTTGTAGGAGGAGGCCGACCTCAGAGTGCTCCTCAGGGACCTCGACCAGGGCGCGGTCGGGGAGGTGGAAGACATTAGAGTGGCAGAGGAGCTGGGCGTGGACAGTTGAACGCAGCAGACTTGACAGCTCCAGCAGGACCAGAGGTGGTGCGAGGTATGATTTGTTTGTTCAACACTCTTGTTTCTGCCTTGTTCGATTCATGAGTCTCACACTCCTTTGTTACACCTGGTCTAGCCCATACTTTAGGACTAGACGTAGAGAGACTTTCCACACCACTGGTGCTGAGTACACCAGTTGGATGCCAGACCAGCGTATCTTGTGTTTTCAGGGGATTTGGGATGATGTTGGGAAAACATCGATCTAGTGGGGACCTTCTTCTGTTACATATGCAGCCATACGATGTCATCCTAGGCATTGACTAGTTGTTTTCTGTTAGTGCTATTATCGACTGCTTCCGGAGAAGAGTCGTGTTCTCCGATGTGGATGGGTAGCACGTATCTTTTGTTTGCGAGAGGAGCTATTAGGCGGGAAGCCGGTGTGTGGAACCTCTCTTTTCCTTGTTAGGTGGGTTATCCTGGGTTCCAGCTGATACAGAGATGACTGATGTCCCGGAAGTTGTTGGGGGAGTTCCTCGATGTTTTTTCTGAGGAGGTTGTGACTCTACCCCCCCCCCCCCCCCCCGATGTGACGTTGAGTTTGGGATAGACTTACAACCTCGTGCCCATCCGATTTCGACGGCCCCTTATCGGATGGCACCTTCTGAGTTGCAGATTTAGATTGACGATCTGATGGAGAATGGTTTTGTTCGACCCAGCGTGTCTCCATGGGGTGCTCCAGTTTTGTTTGTGAAGAAGGAAGATGGTGGTCTCAGGCTATGCATAGTCTACCGAAGGTTGGACCAGGTAACGGTCAAGAACCGCTACCCCCTTCCAAGGATAGATGATCTCTTCGACCAGCTGAGGGGAGCAGGTTGGTTCTCTAAGATTGATCTGCAATTGGGATATCATCAGCTGAGGGTAAAAGGACAGTGACATCTCGAAGATGAATTTCAGGTGCAGGTATGGGCACTTCGAGTTTGTAGTGATGCTGTTTGGAGTTAGGAATGCACCAGTTGTGTTCATGGGACTTATGAACTTTGTCTTCCAAGAGTTTCTGGACCGGTTCGTCGTTGTATTTATCGATGACATCTTGATCTACTCAAGGTCAGAGGAGGAGCAAGTTGAGCTTCCCAGGGAAGTCTTGGAAGTCCTTCGACACCACCAGCTTTAGGGGAAATTGTCGAATTGTAAGTTCTTGATGCAATAAGTACACTTCCTTGGGAACGTGGTGTCTCCGAATGGGGTATCGGTGGACCCGTCGAAGGTGGAGGCAGTTTTTTCTTGGGCAGCACCCAAGAGCGTGGCAGAAGTTTGTAGTTTCCTGGGGTTAGCAGGTTACTATCAGAGGTATGTTTCGGACTTCTCTCGAGTTGCTACTCCTTTGACACCTTTGACGAGGAAGAACCAGGTCTTCTTATGGAGCGAGCAGTGCCAAAAATCTTTTGACTACCTGAAGGAGAAGTTGGTCAGTGCTCCCATACTCAGGTTTCCAGAGGAAGGGTTGTTGTATGAGGTGTTTTGTGATGCATCTGGCCTTGGTCTGGGGTGTGTTCTGATGCAGAAGAAGGGAGTGATTTGTTATGGGTCTAGGAAGTTGTGCCTTCACGAGCGTAACTATTCCACCCATGACCTGGAGCATGCAGTAGTAGTTTTCTCACTAAAGTTGTGGCGACATTATATCTTTGGGGAGCGCTTTGTGGTCTTCTCAGATCACAAGAGCCGGCGTTATATCTTCTGCCAGCATGACCTGAACTTATGGCAGTAGAGATGGGTCGAGTTTCTCCAAGACTATGACTTTGAGATCTGTTACACTGAAGGTAAGGGAAACGTTGTGGCTGATGCCCTGAGCATAATGTCGCATCAGGAAGTAGTTCAGGAATCCGCTGATGTTTGGAAGGCGATGGGAGAGTTGGCTACCTTACACTTGGATGCAAGGGTAGAAGGTGTTAGAGGATGTTTGTTTCAGATGATAGTGTAGTCCTCCTTGTTGCAGAAGGTGGAAGAGTCTCAGTGGGGGGACTCCGAGGCATAAGTGATGCGGGATCGTTTCGATCAGGGGAACGCTCCAGAAGGATGGTCATAGGACAGCTGACATCAGATGCTTTTCCATGGAAGGTTGATTGTTACGGAGGCGATTCATGAGGGAGTTCTCTGTGAGTTCCATATCTCAGCCTTGGCGGTACATCCAGGAGTTTCAAAAATGTACCGAGGCCTGAGGGATCAGTTTTGGTGGCCCGGGGTGAAATGGCCAGTGGTAGAGTTTGTGACTAAATTCCTCGTGTGTCAGCAAGTGAAAGCTGAACACTGTGTTCCCGGTGGTTTGTTGAATCCTTTAGATATCCCCGAGTGGAAGTGGGATGACATCTCAATGGACTTCTTCACAGGGCTATCCAGAGCTCAGGGTGGTTATGATGTTATCTGGGTGGTGGTGGATCGACTATCGAAATTGGCCCACTTCATAGCAATTAAGGAGTCAATCCCGATGAGTACCATAGCATAGAGGTATGTAGACGAGGTGGTACATTTTCATGGAGTCCCGAAGACTATCATCTCAGATCGGGATACTCAGTTAACTCACGAGTCTGGAGGGGGTTACAACATGCTTTTGGCACCCAGGTATTCCTTAGCACTGCTTTCCACCTCCAGACCGATGGGCAGACGGAGCAGACTATCCAGACGTTGGAAGACATGATGTGAGCATGCATTCTGGATTTCAGAGGATCATGGGTACGACACTTTCCTTTAGTAGAGTCTTCCTACAACAATAGCTTCCACTCTACTATTGGCATGGAACCGTTTGAGGCTTTGTATGGAAGGCCATGTCGTTCACCAATTTGCTGGGCAGAGGTTGGTGTGACAGGTGCTCTTGGGCCAGAGGTAGTGCAGAGCACCATAGAGAAAGTCTAGCTTGTACGTGAGATGATGAAAGCGGATCAGGACCGACAGAAGTCTTATGGTGATCGTCGGAGGAGGACCTTGGAGTTCGAGGTGGGAGATCATGTGTTCTTGAAGGTTTCCCCTCGGCGGGGGCAGCGGTGGTTTGGGAAAGGGAGCAAGCTCTCACCTAGGTTCATTGGACCTTTTGAGGTGCTGAGGCGAGTCGGTGAGGTGGCATATCAACTGGCCCTTCCACCTCAGTTGGAGAAGTTTCATGACATCTTCCACGTCTCCCAGCTTCATCGGTACTTACACGACGAATCCCACGTTATCGACTTGGGAGAGTTAGATATGGAAGATGACGTGACCTTCAAGGAACGACCGATCAGAATCGAAGATCGTAAAGAGAAGGTGCTCCATGGATGAACCATTCTCATGGTTCGTGTGTTGTGGAGGCATGCCAGCCTCGAGGAGAGCACTTGGGAGCGAGAGACCCAGATGCACGCTCAGTACCTGAAGTTGTTCTGACTTGTGTCTTTTCCATGTTCTTCTGAGCTTTGTGTTGATGTTGTACTCTGTACCTTTGATATATGGAATGCTTGGCTTGTCAGTTGTGAGACCTTTTGTTTCTTTGTTCCCTGATAATGTGTAACATGTCCGGATGTGTGGGAAAGGGAAAAACCTTACCCTTAATTGAGACGCATTAATGCGGATGCGATTGAACCCGTGCGGGCGAGTCCGTTCTGCCTAAAGTGGATAATATCTCGACATAGGTGAAAGAATTTCCCAAACCCACGTGTTCGGGCAGTGTGTTGGTTGTGTTGTGTTGGGGTTAGTGAGAGTTGAAAAATCCTAATGTATGATAGTGGGAAGACCCAATTCTTAATCGAGAAGAATTAATGAGGATGAAATTAAACCCGTGCAGGTGAGTCAGTGTCACCTAAAGCAGATACTATCTCGACATAGGGGAAGAAATTCCTAACACATATGATTAGGGTTGTTGGTTGGGTTCCTGTTATAACGAGAACCCTAAGAGGTATCTTGTTGGGTTCCTCTGGGTTGGTTTTTGAATTCTTGGGGAGGATAATGTTTTAAGAGGAATCTGATGTAATGGCCCAGACCTCTCCGGGCATTTCCTTGTCATAAAGAAGGTCAAGAAGTGTTCTAGAGGGTAAGATGGACTTTTCCCACACTTTCCGGAATTTTGAAACGACACGCCATGTAGTTTGAGTACACGACGTGTAATCCCTTTCTGGGTATACGCCGTGTTGCAAGCCATGTCCTTGCTGTGTGTAATAAATGAGTACACGCCGTGTGACCAGTTCTACACGCCGTGTAGTCCCTCCCTGCGTACGCGTTACCATTCAACGGCTGTGTGCCATGTTGGAACCGTGTCTTTGCCGTGTGCAATAAATGAGTACACACCGTGTGTCCAAACTACACGCCGTGTAGTCCTTCCCCACATATGCGTTACCCTCAAACCGTGTGTTGACGAGTCAACGGCCGCGGAGCCGTGTTGGAAGCCGTGTGGAGACCGTGTGAAAGAACAGAGTACATGCCGTGTATGACAAAGTACACACCATGTACTTTTTCTTTTCACGCCTATAAAAGGAGGGTTCCCCTCCTCCTTTTCAACACACACCTCTCCTCCACTCTCCTCTGAGTAGAGCTCTCTTAAGAGACTCGAAGGATCTTCTTTTCATAACTTATTCGTCCGAGCTCCGATTTACGATCCATCAGCGGCCACGAGATTGTAACGACGAGGCGGAGATTCCGATCTTGGATCCGTTGTCTTTCCTTCGGCCTTTCCTTTCCGACCTCCACTCGAGTAGGTTTTTCCGGGACCCGAAAGAAGTGACGGACGCCAACGAACATCTTCTAAGGTTGATCTAGGGGAGCATTGTGACCAGGAACCTGTTGAGATAGGGATCTTACCTTCATCTCTCTCTAATTTGTGCATCATGCGGGGTTGGTATCCTCTTGTTTTCATGAGGAATAGTTGAACCTTTAAATAAAGATAATAACTGGTTAAATAACGGGGATGAGAAGTTGTGATTGATGTTACTTTATATCCTGTGATATTATGTGGTGAATTGAATGAGCTTCTGCCTATGGAAAATCACTGTCGTTGGGGGCCTTTTCTTACACAATTAAGTGTCGCCCTCTCCTTCTAGATTTTCTTATGGATGGAACTTTGTGGAATGTGGAAATTGGTTAATCACGTAATGTTGGATGTTAATATCTGTAACCCTTGTGGGATCACCCCGGTTAAACAAAATAGAATAATGAACATGTGGGTGTTGGCTTGGTTACGTGGCATGTGATGGGGGTGTTTTGTGGGTTGTTGTGGATATGGTGGGAAGCGGGGCTGCGATAAATGGTATTAAAGGGATGATGATGTGCGGGATCGGTGTGGTCATGGTTATGGTGGATGACAGTGGTGCTACAGGGAAGGGTTTGAATGTGAATGGGATATGGGTTATGATTATTAAATAAAAAGTGGAAGAGTTAATGAATGGTGGGTCAGGGTAATGGAATGGGTTTAATAATCAATGGGGTTGGTTGGTTAATAAGAGTACTTGGTTGTGTTGCTTGTGTTTTCCTAACTTGATTTGTTGATGGCAGGGTTTTGATTTACGAACGATCAATGTGGTTGGTTGTGGATAGTTTCCCAGTAGTTAAGGAACAAAATAAACTAATTATGATGAAACATGAAAACCTAAATGGGGTTGGGTTTGTTTGTTGTATGCATGCTTCGTAGTAGCAATGCCGAGGCACTTGCTCAGTTTCTCTGTTTAGATTCCATAGGTTGGGTTGTGTGGTTGGAAAATATATATATATTTGTATCTTTTGTGTTTTATCGCACCCCACCCATGTTGAGAACTTAGTGCCACACACTCCCATTTCATGGGAGAGGGTGTTTTTCCCTTAGTTACTAGCTCCTTCCTGCTCCTTCTCCCCAAGGCTGCGATGGCTTGAGGCGACCTTACACCTAAGACTCTTCAGGTAGGTTTTTATTGGGGTGGTTTTATCCCAAGACTCTTCGGGCAGGTTCTACTGTTTCCCAAGAATCTTCTGGATGAGGCCCAGGTGTGTGCGGGCAGGATACATGGTTGTGAGGCCCAGGTGTGTGCGGGCGGGATACGTGGTTGTGAGGCCCAGGTGTGTGCGGGCGGGATACGTGGTTGTGAGGCCTAGGTGTGTACGGGCGGGATACGTGGTAGTAAGGCCTAGGTGTGTGCGGGTGGGGAGAGTATGGCAGCGTTAGGACGTTCTCCATTATGAAGAGCTGCTAACAAAAAGGGAAATGGTGCGGGGTACCCAATACTCTTGTTTCTTATATACTACTACCCGTTGTGCTTGTGTTTTTAGTGAGTGTGGCTAGTGAGGTTGGCTGGATATAATTCCTTGCTAGGTTTCTTCTATTTTTCTCACGGGACATTAGGATGTATCCCCACTTATGAACGAGAGATTTAGGTTTCCCTACTGAGTATACTTGTATGCTCACCCTATGTTTACTTCCAGGTTTCTAGGAGGACTACCAGGGCCGTGCGGGACCCTACTAGTCGGACAGTTGGAGTTGTTGTTGTTGATGTACCTTGTTTTCTTTTGGTATTGTACTTGTACCTTGTTATAAAATTATTTAAACATGCATGTGGGCTTGGTTTGGTTTTATTTATATACACTGGTCCTTTTCCTTTTGGTGGTTGACTTGTCCTATTTCCCGATCCTAAATAATAAAAAAAGGTTAATGCCTCCCATATTTGTGAAAACTCATACCCTTGGTGCTAGTCACCTCCCCGGGGCCTACTGGAGGTGGGACTCGGGGGTATTTATCTCCCTTTCACCATTGACGGATTAGGAGGGGCATCTTTGGTGGGAGGGGGTCGTAACATTCAATATGAAGAGGAATTTTCGATCCCGGACTAATTTTTAGAGATATATTGACGACAATAAAGATGTTCTACACAAGAAAATGCGATCTAACATGATTATAGAGGAAGAATATCTAAAAAAGATGATTTTAATAAACCTTATCAAAAAATAATAATGATGAGCTTATATATGGGGGTATAAGTAGTTTCTAAAGAGGACCATGGATATGGGAACAACTACTCAATAAGGAATAAGATAAAATAATGATGGTTGGGGTTTCTAACCAACTGTGGAAGAAGAGTTTTTCACAAGGGTGTATAACTGGGGATAATTGGAGGAATGATTAATAGTTTGTAAAATGAGTTTCATTATATTAATTTATAATAATAAAGATGTTATTAATAGATAATCCTTTTAAGGGTTGTATCCAACATGGAAAATATTAAATTATATTCACACAAACATGGATACAGTGGGTGTTGATCTCTCTCTTTATAGTTACTTCATATGAGGTTAGGATGTGAGATATCTTTGGGTAGATCATGAACTCTAATTTTTTTTGAGTATGTGTTAAAAGAATTATTCATTAATTAAAGTGATAAATAATTCACTCAATCCCCCTCTCAGTGATCTTACAATGATCTAGAAAATAAAAAAATATATAAGGTATTTCCAATGAATGTTTTTTATATGAAGTAATATAAAATTTTATTATAATAAAATAGATTAGGCACATCATGATATTATGTTACACCTAAAAATTTTAATATATTCATACCTTTAAATAACTAAATGTGTTTGGAAGATTAATCTATATGAAACCCTAAACTCAAAAAAGAGTGATATGTTTAGCCCATTAAAACCTGGTCATTGAACTATCACGAATGAATTGAAGTAACCAATTATTTAAATATTAATAGAAATAAAATAGTGGTTCTTTTAATATAAATTAAAATCAATTATATTGTCATAATTAGTAGTTTGATGTGTTTTTTTTCAAAAATTTATTTATCAAAATATTTGTTTTATATGATATATAATATTAAGATACATGAAACATGTGAGTAATGATTATAAACTATATTTAGTAAGAATAATTGGTTAATACTTATTTAGTTGTTAAATAATAGGAAATATGAATAAGAATTTTTAATTTCCAAAAAACAAAATTTTCTATAAAATAGTTTTTTATTATATCTAGACATTTTATTTAAAAGTTAAATATCTAAAATTTAGAGTTATTTTTTGATAAATTGGAAATTTTTTTCAGATTCATCATAGTAATTTTTTCTTAAGATTGTTATTTCATATTCATTAAAAATTTTATTTTTAGGTGAACTGTGATAGAAAAGTTTTTAAAAATTAAATTGACTATTATAAAATTCTTATTATGTAATTATAAATTTATAATTTGTGAACCATTTTTTCTAAGACCAAATATATATTTTTTGGTGAATTTATAAATTTAAAAATTTTAGTTTGGATTTTATAAACTCAAATTTTTATTTTAAAACATATGTAATATTTTCTAGAACAGTTTTCAAATTGTTATACTTTTCTATTTTAATAATAATTTTTTTCACATTGATAAATCTAATCAAATTAAATGAATTCCAAACATGGAATTAGAAAGTAGAAAATATATAATAAAACGTTTATTTTTCGGAATAACATATAAATTAACTTGTAATAAATGAGTTACTATGGTGAAAACCAAAATGGTAAAAATGGGTAACCTAAGAGATAAATGGGAAAACATGTCAATAATGGTTTTTAATTTAGTGGTTGAGGTGTGTCTTGGTCTAATCTATTATCCTCTCAATTATTTTTTTATTTTGGATCAACTTTCCTTAATGGCATCCCATTATTGAAAACATTTGGATATTTACAAAAAATGACATCCAATTTCTCATATAAAAAGGACACTCCCATCCTCAATTCTCCTCATACAAAAAACACATTAAGTTCATCCCAATCACTATTGAAACCTCTCCTTACATCCCTCCTTATTTATATTGTCTTAAAACACTAAAACATGATATTAATGACCAAACTGTAAAAAATTAACTTGAATTGATGTGATATCAATGGGTAACTATTTTTAATTATTTTTAATGTGTAAAAGTATATGTCATCTCAATTAAACATGTGGTGTGATTAGAACAACCAAATAGGAATATTTTAAAAAAATACACAGTTTAAAATTTTTTTGTGGGGGCTCAAATCCAAGAAACAACATCCAAATATAATTATGTTATAGGGAAGCAACATTATAATTATTTTTGATATGTTGAAATTTATTGTCTTCCAGTTAGACTTGTGGTTCACATGGGAAGATTGAAAATGAGTTTTTAATCTTTTAAAAGACTAAAACATGCATGAAACCATAACAATACTAGAAAAAGTTCAAGGACTCGTCCTTAACCATTATATAATCACGAGTTTTTAAGTAATGAAATTATTCACTTGCATTTTAGAAGTTTGTAGGTTTTGTGTTTTCGAAAATTATTAAAAACACTGACATATTCAACCTATACATTACAAGTTGAATATTACAGCTAATATAATTTTTATTCCAAATAAATTCATTAAAATAAAACAAGATTTATGTGTATGAAAAATATTCATGACATTCATCTTGGGTTCTTCTTTACTCTTACCCATCCATAAACCCATTGTAGAAAATTTAAAACATTGTATAATCACCAAAATCAGTGTGAGGGACATAAAAATAAGGAAAGAAAAACTAGTCCATGAATACATATAAACATATGATGTCATTTTAACATTTATATTCTTATCACCCTTTAAAGTAACATATACTTACTTTGTGAAAATATGAGGTTTCCATAAAACAAGGAAACCATAAAAACCCATTTACGCTACATGGGGAATCATTTATTACCACACATATGATTTTAACCCTCACAACTACCATATGCTTTGTAAACCTCATGAATACCATAATATGTAACCCTCATTGATACCTTATGATTTAAAAATCGTAGTTACACATGAAATAATCCTTATGGTAAACTTCCAACATATTCAATTAATTTGACAGATATCATAGACCCATCCACCTTTGGTTTATAAAGTAACCACCCATCAACATATAAATACCCATGAATAATAAAATAATCATAAATTTTTTTTACTTGCCTCATATAAAATATTCATAGAGGAAAATTACTTATTTTAAAGGAATTCTGGTCACATATATGTGATAATTGTTTCATTGAAAATATATATTTAATATTGTAACAGAGGCTTAAAAAATTATGTGTCATGAAATCGAGATAATTATATCAGGAAGTATAAGTAAAAATATCATTCTTTTTGAATTTCTTAAAAATAAACATTTAGAAGAATTTAAAAGAAATTCACTTCCTGAATGTTATACTTCCTTCAATCGTGTTCAAAACTCATATATAATGATTTATAGAGTTTTATTAACTTATTCGAGAAGAATATTAATATTTATAAGACCGTATATGGTTTTTAAAACATCTTCCACCCCATTTATTAATAATAATTTTTTATTTCCATTATTCCAGGTGCAATTATTTCATGGTTTCATGGTTGGATCATTATGGGTTTGTATTAAAAATGGAAATAATAATCTTGATGCATAATGAAATGGTACTACTCCACCTATAGAATTTTAATTGGCCCTAAATATCATTTTTTATTCTACCATGAGGGAGATTCATTTGTTAAAATGTTAATGGTAATAGTTTATTTTATTGTGGATGTTTTTTCAACCATTATGATATATTTCCATTTTGCTTAATATTATGTCCATATATAAATTCTAGAATGTGATAAAATATGTAATTTGTAGAAAACTGACCATAGAAAGCCTGATGATGGAGTATGATTTTAATTAAATAGGGATGATTACCAAGAATCATGACCTGAAGGACCGACCAGTTTAATATTCTTGGTAAACCAGATACAAAATAGATTATTGTATAACAAATAAAAACTTACAACATAATATTTTTGAGATAACATATTTCTAAATTAATAACTCTGATTGATACTTTATTTCATATATTAAATCCTTTCATATCACTCATATTAATCTTCATGGATTCATGGTGAAAAAACATAATAACGGTGACCTCAAATTATGAGAAAGGGAAAAATATAGCAAAAGAAATTATGAACCAATGAGAATAGTCAATATGGAATGGTAAATAACTAAACACACATACCATTTAATCAATAAATTAAATAGATGTATGTAATAAATATGGAAAGGTAATAAATGAAAACACATTCCATTCAACTATCTAGCTACAAAAAATAAACTATGGAAAGGTAAGAAACTGAAACACATTCCATCTAAATAACTGAAAATGAAATTTATCCATAGATATGTCAACTCAAAATGTCTTGGATGAATAATATATGAATCCTAAAAGTGAAAATGAATCCATATAAATGTTTATGAAAAATACCATGGATGAATAATAACTGAATATAATTGAAGGAAATTATTAATTATTGGAACACATGTTTCCCTGGTACATGATACCTTTACCATCAAGACCATTCACAAGATGGTTTATAAAATTTATGGTCAAAACCCATTTAAAGAGGCTATCCAACTATTTTCTTTCATGATATTTTCTATGCATCATGGGGATATCTAAAATATTTCCCAACCTATTTTTTACGAGTACAAAATATTCCTCATCTATGAAATAATAATTTTTACAATGTTACTTTTCAAATATCAATATATAGTAAAGAATTCAGAATTATAAATTTTTGCCAAAAATAATCAAAAAAATATCAAATTAGACACTTTATGTAAAATGGATTACATTTTAGGTGATACTAATACCCATGAAATATGAAAAGGACAATTTAATAGAAATTCAATGTTTAATGATCATAAGAGATTGAATATTTTATGTGAAAAAAAAAATTAACCAAGGAAGTGAATGTGAATATAGTCCTTTTAAAAATCAACAACAATCCATCCAAATTAATAATAAGGATGGTATCAATAAAAAAATTCAATGTGGTGTAAAATATAAGGTTTTTGTTATTGATGATATAATTGATTTACATTTAAAAATATTCCTGATTAAAATATAATTTTCATTTAAAAAACCAATGGAAGTTATTATTAATTTAAAATTCCTTTTGAAAACATTTTATTTAATAATTAAAAGTTTAAACTATAAGAGGAGGCTTCAATGAAATAACGGTGGATAAATCCTTACTAGTCATATAAAGTAAAATGAACATTCCGTTTGCGTGCTTAAAGGATAAAAATATGTGTTGTTTTGAAAGAAAAAATAATATTCCATTGAAATAATTATTAAAATAAAAAATGGGTAAACAAATTTACCAAATCATTTTGAAAACATTTCTTTAAACATTTTAATAAATCATTGATTTTAGAAGGAAACATGTTCTCTGACTAAAGAGGAAAAAAGTCACATTTTATAAAAAAAATTAATATATAATGAGTGAAAATGAGTGTAAAAATGGAACTCATACAAAAAATTTATAATTAATAACCATATAATAATTATATTATTTATTAGAGAAGGGTTATTTTATTTCCTTGAAAGGAAATTCCACTAAAAGATCATTATAAATTTTCATGAGGAAAAAATATACTTAAACATCCCAAAGAATCCCAAACCACTTAGAGACATTTTAAATCATAACCTCAAGATGGAATAATATTAAATTAATGTTTAGGATACCATGAATATAATAATATATTTAGGATACTACTTTTTATTTAATAATATAATAATAATATTATTTGAATTGGATAAAGGACATGAAATTAAAGATCATGAGTCAATATGTTACCTATTATAAGGGTAACTACATTCAGTTTGTACTAGAAGGATTCTTTGGTAGGTTATATGAAAACAGGGAGGCTTAAATTTCTATGAGATTATTTTTTGGAAGAAATTTGATCATATCCGGGCCGAACCAATGTGGTCTTATTGGTTTGAATAAGTGGGATAAGTGGTGGCCTTTTATTGGGATGGAAAAGGAATCACTTGGATATTTTGGAAAAAAGATAGGTGTGAACATGTTATTAAATAAAAAATTAAAAAAAATAAAATAAAATATTTAATTAAAGGTTAGTGGAATAATTATGAAATGAAAATTATTTTTGGAATAGTTTCTAGGACATTTGGCCTATAAGTTAAAGATTTATTCTGTTACTCAGATTTATTTTACATTAATAATTTTAATTAAATTTAATCAAATTCACTATTATTTTTGGAATAAAACCGTGTTGGAATTATTAGATATTATAAATTATTATGAATTGAAATATGGAATCCATTTTTCCAAAATAAAATCACAAATATGGAAAAAATTAAACTCATATTAATCCAATAAACAGGACGACAATGTGGGGTTTTAGAGTAAAAATGTCCAAAAGTTTGTTATTTTTTTATAATCAATTTAAGAGATAAATTGATTGAAATAAAATAAATTTTATTAATTTATAGAAATATTATCTATTTATAATTTTAAACTTCTTAAAATTATAATTTAACCCTATTAATAAATTATATGAAAAAGAATCTTTGAACTAAAATTCATTATTTTTATTTTTCAATAAAAAACGATATGTTTCTGAAAAATATCAAAATTTCACCCTAACCATATTTCTATGTTTATATTTTAAATATGAAGTTTATTTTGACATACTTAAAATATAAGAGTTTCAAAATTCATATTTAAAATGGGTTCTCTAATAAAGGGCGGTAAAATTACCTATATAAAAAATATAGGTTTTTATGTTTAAAATATAGTTTGTTATTATCATATGAAGGTAAAAACTAATGAATGAATATAAAAAATATTTTACTGAATAAATAAAATATATAGTTCATTAAAAAAATTCTAATTGAAATTAATTATTTTTATTAAGGAAAAAATCCTTTGGATGCATAAAAATTATAATATTTCTTTTTATAACTGATTGGTTCTTATTTTCATTTGTCATTAAATAGTAAACCGTGAATTCATTTAATATTTATATAAACCATATATTTTCAGAATTTTGTTAATACGATTCATATACACAAACATAAAAACTATGTTATATCATATTATATTAAATAATAATATTTAAATAATAAATTGTCATATGGTTAAACTATGTCTTGCGTATAAAACAAGATATTGAGGAAGGTATCTCTTATGTGAAACTCAAGCTATCAAGGAAGGTTTCTCTAACATGTAACTAATGCCAAATATGTGTTACATGTTTTAAAAAATATATATAAATTTTAAATATTAATTATATTATAAAGTATCTATATATTATATTACCTTACACGCTGGGTGTTTCATTTCATACACACTATCAAATAAAAGGTTCATACAATAGTTTCTCTGGCCATCACATTCTACGAAAATTATTTAAATTTAATCATAGCAAATTAAACATGATCATTGTTGTTGATTTTTGGTTACATCCTATGTTTGATTTCCCATATCATGAGAAGGGTTTATAAGTAATGCTATAAAATATATAGAAAGGTATGTACAAAGGTGATATGGATGACCATGACACAAAGATTCTATATAGGTTAAAATTAATGGAATGCAGAGCTATTTACATGGAAGAAAATAATAAACAAGTTCACCAATAAAAAAAGTGATTCATCAATAGAAATATGAAGGAATCAAATCCATAAATATGTGATGATTTAGTAGGCCATTGGTTCAATAGTATTTAAGGTATTATGAAAAAATTTTATTTCTATTTCATTTTCTATTGTGAAGTAAATAATTTACTAACCATGAATATAAGGAATCATTATTACATGGTAAGATTCAATTTTATATGAAAAATCCTGACATTTTTTTGTTCTTTGATCAAATTCTAATTTAATCCATTACTATGACAAATTAGTAACCAAAAATGAATTTTTTATGCCTGAATCACTAAAAGAAATGTTTAATGGATCATATGTCATATAGAATAGCGAAATGTATAACTATTTTTCATTAACTATCATCAAAAAAACAATATGTTAAATAGGTTCATCTCTAATACTTAAAATTGAAACTACAGATTCATATTTAACATTTATTCATCAAATTGTAAATCTAAAAACATTAAAAAATTAACCAAGACATTATGTAGGTCAGTGGTTAGTGAAAAAAAAGTTATCATCCATCGATAAGGGTTACCTTTTCTAAATACATATAAATATAATTTAAAAAATAAATCTAATGGGAATTCTTAAAATTTGATCATTAAATTCCCTATTAAGTATTGTTTTCAATAAAACCATTTTTTACAATGTCTCATAATCATCTTTAAATATTATTACAATGTAATTACTGATTATATGAACCCTAAAGGTTATCAATACCTTTTTAATTACATCTATATAAATTTTACGTTATTATTACTCAAATACATATTTCCTCTAAAAATAAGCTTTTAAAATCAATAACAGTCATTAGAATATTCATGATGCTAATAACCAAAATACCCCTGGTAAAATACTTCTATAATTTAATTATTCAATACCAAAAATACATCGTCAAGATTGTTCCGTCCTCAGTATATGTTTTAACCATGATATAATTTTTTGTATTTATTAATCGTGACTCCATATATTCAAGCTATAACCTTTTAGGATTAACCTTTATAATTAATTTTCATTATCTATTCAAATTATTCAAAGTGGATTGTAAAGAAAAAGACGATTGTCCTAATAATATCCAAAGGGAGTATCAAAATAGGCGCACAATAAGGCCCATTGTTGTGTACTAAGTTACCCCATGTCAGGCCCAAAACACCTTATCTGAGTTGTTACTCCTAGGTACATCTATACCAAAACAACATCCACTTTTAATATCAAAATTGGGATCTATTTCTAAGAATACCCTCATAATAAATACTTTACCAAAATTATAATATTTCCATATGTACTTAATTTTACATTCTATCATAGTGTTATGTTATATAACCTATGTTTTTATAAATCAAATTCCTAAGGTAGCTAATAAACTTCCATTGATACCAACTATAGCGACGAGACATCTTATATCCCAGATGCGGTGTTAAGTATCAATGTCATCGACTGTATTATAATGAATCAAATCCAAAAGAACCAATCTAGTTTTTATTTTTTTTAACCAAATACAGAAATGAGTATTTTATTACAAATAAATACACTAATTACAACATAATATTTATTAAATAACATATTTATAAATAAATAACTATGAGTGTAACATTATTCTATCTAGTAAATCCCAACATATCTTTTAAAGAAAGATTCTTAAATTCATAGGGAAAGAAACATAATAAGGGTGAGATCATATTCATAGTAAGAGAAAAATAAAGATTAAGGAATAATGAATCAATGAAACAATCAATTTGAAGTGGTAAAATATTATACACCCATGACATGTAATCAATAATATATATTAAATTTTGTAATCAATATGGAAAGGTAATAACTAGAATCAAATTCCATTCAAATAACTAGATGAGGAAAATCAAATATGGAAAGGTAGAAAATTGAAACATATGACATATAAATATCTGCAAATAAAATGTATCTCTAAGAATTTGAATGAAAAATATTAGGGATCAATAATAACTAAAACCTAAAAATGATAATGAATATATATATATGTCAACACAAAATATCATAGATGAATTATAACCAAATATAAAGAATGGAAATTCTTAAATATTGGATTGAATGTTTCCCATGTACGTGGTAACATAACTGTCAATACCATTCACAAGATGGTTTAAAAAAGTTAGGATAAAACAACATCTAAAGAGGATAACCAACTATTTTGTCTCATGAGACTACTAATTCATAGAGTGGCTATCTATAACTGATCCAAACATGTATCGTACCAGTCCAAAAATATCATCATCTATCGAATAATTGATTTAACAAAGTGCCTTTTCAAATATCAATTTCTATTAAAGAATAAAAAATTATCCATATTTCCCCAAATAATAAAATAACTCTCTGTGTAGACATCGTATGTAAAATTGTATACATTTTAGGCAATTGTAATGTTGTTGATAAATGAAATGGATAATTTTGGGTAAATTCAATGACCAATGATCATAATAGATTGAATATCTCATGCGGACTATGAAATAAATCATGGAAGTTAATGTGAATTGTATCCTTGTTCAAATCAACAAAAAAACCATCCAAAATAATAATAAGGATGGTATCAATACAAAAAATCCCAAGTTGAGTAAAATATATGGTTGTTTTGGTTTATTTAATAAAATTTTATATTTTAAAAATATTATTGATGAAAATATCAAGTACTTTTGAATAACCATTTGAAATATTTTTCCAAGAAAAAACATTTTAAAACATTTTATTCAAAAATAATCTTTTTAAACTTGAAAATTAGGCTTCAAATAAATGATTTAGGATAATTCTTTACATGTCATACATGGTGACAAGAAAATTTCTTTTTATCGGTAAAAGGTTATAATAATACCTTGTTCAAAAAGAGATAAGATTATTTCTTTGAATACATAGGAAAAAGAAGAAAGGGTAAAATTTTCATTAACAAATTATTTGGAAAATAGCTTCAATTTTATTTAATAAATAATGGCTTTAAGAAGTTAAAAGGATCTCTTATTAAGGAGAGAAACAAAGTCGAGTTTTCTTATAAAAATTAACATATATTGAATACCAAAGAGTGAAAAACATATAATAACACATGAAAATGGTATTTAATGGCTAGAGGATAATTTAACGGTTTTTTAAATATTTTATATGTAATTTCCTCAAATGGAAATTCCATTGAAAGATCATTAGGATTAGTATTGATGAAAATAATCATTAAACTTCCAAAAGTGACAAACATAAGTTGAAACGTTTTTAAATCATATCCTAATAAAGGAATATAATTAATTAAATTTTTAATAAACTTGGGAGATAAAAGGATTAATTATATAATATAACAAATGTTTTAGTAGATACACCACACAAAGATGTTGGTTCTGAACATGAAATTAATATTACATATGTTAAAAGTTATATGACAATCCCTTACTAGCTTAGTAGATTTTGAGCAAGGGGTTACATGAAAGAGTAACATCAATTTGAAAACTTAATATCGTGAAATAAAAGTAAATCATCATATAATAAATAATATTTGGTAGTAGGTATAGTACACAAAATAAGTAAGTAGTGAATATGAAATTAATCTAAAATATTTAAAAAGTGATAGGAAAATCACTCACCTTGTGTTTCCTTTTGGTTGAACATACTTTGACCTACTTTATAAGGGGTTTTAAACATGTTAATAACTTATAAAATATCAATATTAATATTTATGTTATAATATATGATCTTATAAAATTATCTTATTACCCATTTGTTAAAAACCATTCATTATTTTAACTATTTCTTGTTTTAATTGCTTAGTTGTCGAATATGTTATTAGTTTTTTTCTGTTATTATTAAACATATCAAGGATTTATCATATCCATAATGTAATATATTATTTTTAAATCATATATATTTATTATATATGTATATTTTATTGAGTATAATATTTATAGATTAGAAATGAAGTGCACCATTCATGGAGATAGTTTGTCGTACGTACGCATGGACATTACTTTCTTTTTGTGTTGTATTAAAAAAATTAAAAATAAATGATACATATGTATAATATAATTAAATTATAATATATATGTTATATATGTTACATAGTTTTATTAAAACCATATTTTATACATTCCATGTATGGAATGAATGAGTCATATCGCTTTGAGGGGGTGGTATTCCCCACTTCCTCAAATGAAATTATCATATTTACACAAGTTGGAATGCATAATGGGTTTTTATAATTAAAAATTACATAAGAATAAAAATATTATATATAAAATTTAAAAATAATATAAAAATAAATTCCATTATAATGGACACCATAAGAGGATGTAGTGGAGAATTGAACAATCGTCGTTTCATGAGGTAGTAGCTTTCCGTACACAGAAATAGTATGTTCATTGACCATTAGATGGAGGTGTATGTAAGTTTAGGTACAACCCATTATATAACAAAATTATATAATATTTAGGATATTGTTTTTTATGTTGTCATAGAATAATAATATTATAGGATGTGGAGAAAGTAAATAAAATTAAAAATCTTGAGTGAAGATGTTACCTCTTAATTGGGTAACTACTTTTGGTTTGTACAAAAAGGCTTCTTTGGTAGGATTTCTAAAAAACAAGAGGATTAATATTTTTGGCTAGGATATTTTGGGAAGATAAATGTGAAAATAATGACCTAACCTAAGTGGTTTAACATGTGTGAAGATGTGGGAGAGTTGGTGTCATTTTATAGGGAAGGAATATTACTTACTTGGAATTTTTTGAAACAAGTTATGTGTGCAAAAGATATTTCCTAAAAAGTTATAACATTCCAAAAAAATCATTATTTTAATGTTAATTGACGATTTATTTCAATCCAATTTGTTTTGTACCAATGTCTAGGTCATTTGGGACCTTTAGTTATAAGTTCATCCACTATTAAGCTTGATTTAACATTAATAATTGTAATTAATTTTAATCAATATCAGAAAAAAAAATCTAAAACAATTTTTCCTTTTAAAAATTATCATATATTATGATTCCAAATATGGAATAATTTTTTATTAATTCGAATCATATAAGTGGATGAATATAAATTAAAATTAATCCCATGGAAAGGATGGCAATGCTGTATTTTTGAGTAAAACAGTCTTAATGTTTACAATGTTTTTATAATCAATTTAAAATTGAAATTGGTTATAATCTACAAGATTATATTTATTGATAAAAATAAAATTTAATTGTTCTTTTATAAAAATTAAATGTATAATTTATCCCTATAAATAAATTAGATGAAATATTAGTTTTGACCTAAAATTCAATATTTGGAAATATTCATTAAAATATGACATGTTTCCAAAAAATATCAATGATTTACTATAACCTAATTTTTATGATTGTATTTAAAATATGAAGTATATTTTGACATATTAAATAAATTAATGTGTCAAAATTAATATTTTAAATGGGGTTTCCCACAAAAGTTCTCAAAATTTCATTTAAAAAAATATAGGTTTTTTTTGTGTGAGATATTGTTTATTATTATATTATGCATACCAAAAAAATGAATTAATATAAATAATATTTTATTTAATATATTTCATATATATTTCACTTAAAATCATTATCTGATTGTAGTTAACTTTTTTTAAGACAAAATTCCATTGTAATCATAGAAATAGAAATATTTCTTTTTATATTCAATTGGTTCTTATTTTCATTTCACATTAATTTGTAACCGATGAATTCATTTTATATTTATATAAACCATATATTTTATGATGTTAAGTAACACTATTCATAATGGATATCATAACGTCTAGGTTATTTCATATTATATGACAAATTAATATTTTAATAATAGATGGTTATTTAGTGAAACTCAGTCTTGCATCTAACGCAAGATGTCAAGGAAATTTTATCTTACATGTAACTCAAGCTATAAAAGAAGGTATATATAATGGTTAATTTTATATAACTTAGTTTTTCATGTATTAAAATATATATAAATAATTTTAAATAGTAAATATACTATAAATTAGGAAGATATTATATAACCTTATGTGTTGGGTGTTGTGTGTAATATGTGCTATTGAATATAAGGTTATTTAGTTTTTCAAGGAATAAAATAATATATATATTTATTAACTTTTAAACAATTATTAGAGAGTTTAATTTTTCAATGAACGTGTTAAAAGGAATGAAAAATAATCTCCCAAGAAGCCAGTGAATCGACATACCATGGATGACAATTTTGGTTTTACGAATAAAAGGAGAATATATGATATTTTATAATGGATATAACAATAAAACAATAAAATTATAGTATATATATCTGTGATATTGGAGTTATCATAAAACATTAATAGGGGTGTGTATATGGAATAAGTTTGAACTAATTTAAAATATAATGAGGAATTTACCACCTGAATATTTTCACCATTAGAACATCTATTTTGAACTAGAAATTTGACAATTTTGAGAAAAAAACACTAGAATGTGGATATGAATGAATAAAGATAATTTAGAAGTGTATTTTCATAAAATAAGGCTCATGTTGATGAAATTAACTGAAGGATGGAGTCCTCTTTTAAAATTGAGTTGAGGAGAAATTTATAAATTATATAAAATATTAAAATATAATAAGGGTATTATAGGGGTAAATATTTTTAAAGGCCTAAAATGACTTGGGGATTACATTTTAGATCAAATATTTTCCCCTTAGGATTTATTTAATATTTATATGATTATTTATATAATTTAATAAAATATTATATTCATGAAATGAAATTTTTTATTCAAAATTTACACCAATCATTAATATCGATTTAAATACTTCAGAAAAGACTGAAATTTGAATTAAATATTTTATTATGTCATTGAAATATCATATGTATCTAGATAATTCATGGATCTGATTAATTATCTTAGATATTATTTATTTTAATATTATAAATATTATAAATTTGATTTTTACATTAAATTAATAATTTTTTATCATTACTGTGAAAACCATTAAGTTATTAATTTTTTACGAAAAAGTATAAATAAATTATAATGATTAATTTAAATCATCTATATTTTCTAATAAATTTTTTTTTCTAAATCCACTTATGGAATTTCATATATTAAAATGTTTTAGTAATTAAAATCTAAAAATTGAATGTCTTGAAATTCCTTGAAATACAATTTTAAAAGGGGATTAAAGTTATCCATGTCGATAGAAAAAGTTCCAAATTCCAACAAAATAATATAATTGAAAAAAATGACTCATCCAAAATTATTTATTAAAATTTATGGTTCATTTACGGGTTAAAATAATTTTAATTAAAATAAATTTATCTTCTTCTTGCATCAGCACAACATCCATGTTGGATAATTGTTAATCTTATTTATTTGTTTTATAAAAATTAAAAATAAATTACTATGATAAAACTAAATTAAATAGTACATGGGATGTTATATTCTCCATCTATAAATTATTTCCTCACAATTTATTTATTTATTAATAAAATGGGGATACATTTCCATAATATCATTTTCAATTTCCCATGCTGCATCATCATTAACGTTGTTTCTCCAAAAAAACATTAACCTGAAGAATTACTTTATTTTGTGATACATTATCTATAAGATCAAGAATCTATATGGAATTTTCCAAATATTAATGTTTATATTCTAACTGAACATCCATAGGTATCAAAACATGAGGCGAATATTGAAAATAATTTCTTAAAATGAAATTACGAAAGACATTGTGTACATGTGATAATCTTGGTGCAAGGCTACTCAATAAGAAACTCGTCTAAAATTATCCAAGTATTCATAAGGTCCAATGAACCATGGAATCATATTTTAATTCTTATCAAAATTTATAACAATTTATCATGTTTGTATTTTAAGAAAAAAAGAACACCTTCATCAAAAAAGTTCTTTCCTCCTATTATCTGTATAAATATTATTCTTACAATGATTTTTCAATATATGTTTCTAGATCATCTTTAATTTTTCACCCAAATCCACTACTAATTATAGTCCCATCAACTTTATTTATCCAATGTCATCACAAAACTCTAGTGTTTGACCCCACTTTCCATATAATTCTTTAAAATGTGACATCTCTAAACAATAATGA
This sequence comes from Viscum album, assembly GCA_963277665.1. Classification (NCBI taxonomy): domain Eukaryota; kingdom Viridiplantae; phylum Streptophyta; class Magnoliopsida; order Santalales; family Viscaceae; genus Viscum; species Viscum album. The sequence continues at coordinate 423,664,258 of OY728161.1, read as the reverse complement.
AAATTGTTATTATAAGGAAACTCAAATAATGAATGATTTATATCATAAATTCCATAGTAATGCATTTAAAAAACATGTATAATTTCATCCATAGTCCTAATTGTTCATTATTATTGTCCATCAGATAGAGGATGAAAGGCTGTGCTGTAATTTAATTTGTTTCCCAATGAATTCTGATGGCCTTTCTAAAAGATATAAGTGTACCTAAGATCCAAATCAGATACAATGTAGAGAGGAACACCATATAACATTTAAATATATTTGAGTCAAAATATAGAAAATTTATCTAATGATATAGAATCTCTTTTAAGAAGGAATTGTATTGATTTAGTCAGTCGATCAATAATAACCCAAATCATATTGTTACCTTGATATTTCTTTGGTAGTCCTACAAAATAATCCATGGATAAATTTTTTCATTTCCTCACTGGAACAAGAAATGTTTTAAGCATCCCCTTTGGTAGTTTTATCTCTTCTCTAATCTATTGAGAAGTTAAACATTTCATGGTAAAATTAGAGATATATATTTTCATTCCCTCACACCTATAATACTCCCAATGGTCTCTTTACATATTAATGTATCTAAGATAAACTGAAAATATAGAACAAAGGTCTTATTATAAAAATTATTTATTCAAATTGGAATTAAAAAGTACACATAATATTTTTCTTAATATCAATATGAAATGTTTATCAATATTAAATTCATGAAACATACCATTCATAACAAAGTCTACATTTTTCTATAACTCACAACCTTCCTTATAAGCATTCCTTTTTTATTCTAATAGATCAAATTAGACTAACACCTCAAACAAAATTAAGAAATTTACTACACCCAAAAAATCCATTATGAAATTCATTAAATCATTAATCAAATGGAAATGTTCGATATGAAACATGGTTAATTATGCATGGTGTTTTTGAATCAAAGCATAAAAAACATTTTTCAAATTTATTGGATTGTAATTGATTATGAAATAATACTGTTTTATTATTTCTATACAAATTATAATGCTCATGTTCAATTTATTATAATTATATATTTAATTTAAACATCTATGGTTTGAATATATTTCATATGCCGCTCTATATAAATGATTTCATTAAATTTTTAAAGCAAAAAAAACACATAATCTAATTTCAAATCTTGTGTAGGATAATTAAAATCAGGGGGTTACAATTTTCTTCAAGCATAAGAAGTTACCAAATAATTCTTCATCAGAAAAAACCATGTCCCTTTAATATAGAATCAATTTAAATGAAAAAATCACCATTTAATGAGGGTAAGGCCAAAATCGGACCATCAACCACTCTTATTTTTAAGTATTGAAAACAATCATCATGATATTTAGTCTATATAAATTTAATTCCTTTTCGATTTGACTTTTTTAGTGGTCTATATACCAATAAAATTTTATCAATATACTGTGGATAATATTGTAAATGCCCAGAAATTCCAAACAATATTTTTAAAATTATTTGGGATTATTACGAGTCTGCGAAAATTAACAATGCTTGATTCTGAGGCTTGGTGTTCTTGGAATATAATTTTGATCTTTTTTAAGGAACATTCCGTAAATGTGTCGAAAGAGAAATATATCATTTTAACAGGTGACCAGATTAAAAATTTGAGGGCACTGTTGAATCCATAGTGTCGGGATTCGCGTAAGGGAGGTTTAACTTTGACTACAGTTGGTTAGGAGAAAAAGATAGTTTTTTGGACCTTTTGAAGAATAATAAAATTAATTAAAAATGTTATTTTATTTTTCTCCCAACATTTGACTGGTAATGTGGAATTGTTGAGTTGTCAATAAATTTAATATATTGATTCTTTTTTGGTGTATCCACTCCTCAACAAATTTATTTGGCTCATCAATTTCATTTATTAATGAAAACATTAATTTATAGAAGAGTTAAAGTCTTAAATCCACATTTTAATTATTTAAAATGATGGAAAAATAGGGGGATTGGTGATATTGTTGGGGAACTCGGACAAAGCACCAATGAAATTACCTCCAATGAAAAATAGAGGCTCGAATGACGTCATTGGAGAAATTTATTCGGGATCGACGAACGTTGGTAGATTCTTCAAGTGAAAATTGTTATTCCAAAAAACTGTGACATATTCTCCAATTTTGAGGTAGGGGATGTTATTAGAATCACTCAATTTATCGATTCTTTTCCCCATTCATGAAAATAATGACGAACACAGATCAACCAAAATAAGTTAATCCGTGATTTCTATGAAAATTGGGGTGTTTCTTGTGAGAGATTTGAATGGGGTTTAATCATTATTTATGTGATGTTTAAATTTAACAACCTCTTGTTATGATGCTAACGTGGAGGGTGAAGGCCAATAAAATGAGGCACGAACCCTCTACTTTATTGGATTTTTTTACATTCTTTGGTGTATGATTTGCAACTCAACAGAATCCAGAATCAGGGAGCCCCGCAATGCACCCCACAACTCGAGAGGCCTGTAGGCACGTTCAAAAGGGAAAAAAGACCACTGGAGCACACATGGTGGCCTTCATAAGTCCGGCCCACGCGGCACCAGCACAAGAAATGATGGAGGATGATGGAAGCGGCCAGCTCTAGACGGTCGCTGATAGAGGCAGTGCCCGTAGTCGCCACGGTAGTCGGTAGGGGTAGACGACCCTCTTCCGGCCGCCTTGGAAGAAGATGGTGCACCATGGAGCGCCACCGCAGAGGTGAAGGGGACCCATGCCCAGCGGGTCCCACTGGTTGTCGTGCTAGCTAGCGGGCCGGACCACTAGGTGAGCTATGCCCATCCAAGGTGGGATGGGCCGGTCTGTAGTCTAGAAAGTTCATGCTAGGATGGGTTAGACCCATGCTGGGTTGGGTCAGCCGAGGTTGTGTCGGTTTGGGTCTATCCAACCTGGTCAGACTGGACCCTGACCCTTTTTAGCTTCGATATGCTCAAAAGGTCATATCTCAAAAATCAGATGTCTGTATGAAGAAACTTCTGGGGTACATGAATCATAGGAATGCGACAATGCTTTTGAGATAGTTCACCTATGTTCTGGATAATGTTGGAGATCAAATGGATTGGATTGAACCTGAATCAAACCGGACCCTCGTCACTAAAATGTCTATAACTCACAGAACGTGCGTGCGATTGAAGCGCCATCTATCTCGTTGGAACAATTACGACATGGTGGTCTATTGGGTTACTCTTTTGTGGAACTCTGTGGAAGTTGAGGCCTGACTTATATCTTGAGAAGAAGATACTATAGAATGAAAGTGCACCAGGTACGAGGAATCATGTTATTGGATGTCAATAGAAGAGAGAAACTATGTGGATCAACGTCATAGAAAACCCGTGTGGATCATCATCATAGAGAACTTGTGTGGATCAGCATCATTGCGACCATGTTTGGATCACCAACCTAGTGACCCAATGTCGATCATCACCCTAGTGACCCTATGTGGATCAAGAGGGTGTGACCCAATGAGGACATGCCTTAAAGAATCCCATCATGGATCAGCTATATAAAATCATGTGAGGATCGAAAAAGGAACCACTTCTTCATAGTTCAATTGTGGACCTCCGTAATAGAATAAAATGATATCTATTAAGAATAAACATCTTTTTTCCTGATCACTGAGTTGAATACTTGGTCTGAGATGAGTTTTTGATTTATTCTTTTTTATTGTGATCATTCTCTGTGAATTTACATTGTGGAATTATGAGTGACCTTAGGGGGTCTTGGGGACCCTAGTGGGTATTTTTATTCTCACCCCTGCACGGGATTCATGCGAACTTTGTTGTGTCTTGTGAAGACGACGAGTAGCTTGGCTAAGCCTTTAGGGAGCCAGGACCAGGGGGGTACATGGAGGTGACTAGTTGACGTGATGATCAATGGAGAAAATATATAGCTACCCTTTAGGAAGGATCCTTGGTGACCTATCCCATGATCTGTTTTATATTGTAGTTGTATCTTTTAGTTGGGCTTGTATTCTAACCCTTAACTTTCTGTAAGTACTTTTACTACTCCAATTTTACTACGTTGTTGGGATCATATCATGTTCATGGTCTGTGTGTTTGAAGGTTCATATTCAACGGGTCTCCTTTGTAGGGATACACCTTTATGGTGCTAGTCTCCATCCCCTGGCCTATGGAAGGTGATCTAGGGGTAGTCACAGAATGGGCCCATGGGGAAGGGTCGTGAAAATGTGGTATCAGAGATTTTATTTCTTCCGAAAAACTAGGATATTGTTATTTCCAATAAAGTAGTAGTGTTATTTTTTTTGTGTGGGTTTCAGTTTGGGGATTCTAGTGATGGTGCGGAGGTTGATGTATCTATACACCTGGACCCTGAAATCAGATTTCCGACTCGGTGCACAAAAAGACTAATTTTGTGTGTTTTAGAAATGTTTTACTTTTTATCACTTTTGTGTCAGCTCACTGAGTATAACTAATTGACTGTGGAACACCTATTTCTCTCAATATGTCTCCACAGAGACAACCAAATAGGAATCTTGAAAGGGTTCATGTTAACGGCCCACCGAGCGATGATGCTTCAGTGAAGGTCCCTCTTTCAATGATAGCACATTCGGCTAGTGAACCAACAACACCATCACCTATTGGGAAGTAGTTTCCACCAGCCCCACTAGCAGACAGTTCACACCGGCTGGGCATGTTTCATGAGTTTCAGTGGTAGAGTCCTCTGAGGTTTCGAAAAAATACAGATCCCCAAGAATCTGATTTCTGACTAGAGGTTGTGGCTACATTTTTCCACCTAGTTGGGACACCAATAGAGTAGATAGTGGTGATCATAGCTGTTAGCATGTTTTAAGGAAAAACATGGATATGGTGATTACCGATTCTCTAGTTACTTTATGAGGTGACTCTCACCTTGGTAGACATTGAGTTCCTCTTAAGGGAATAGTTTTTTCTAGAGACACTATGCTCTGTGCGTATTTAGGATCTCTTGATGTTTCAGCAGGGCAGCTTGACAGTGTCCCAGTACTCGTCAAAATTCACTGACCTCTTGCTCTATTCCAATGAAATGTTATGTGAACCATTCTTCAGGGCTCAAACCTTTGAGCAGGGTCTCTGGTGGGAGATCAGTGCATTTATGATATTAATGCATATCACTACATGGGAAGTTGTACTCGAGTGAGCATTTTGTGTGGAGATATTCTTAGCTGTGCAGGCACCAATGCTGAGAGACACCAACAGACGATGGGTAGATGAGTCATCTATAGAAGGTAGTAAAAAGATGAGGTAGAGGTCCACGCAGGCTAGAACTTCAGGTGGATGACCCCAACATGTAGGGTTAGAGGTGCAGTGTTCATGAAGTAGAGTAGGCCAGTAGAGGAGCATAATGTGCTTAACAATAGGCGGGAAGGGCCACTTGGGTCGCGACTGCCTGACCCACCATAAAAATTATTAGTAGAAAGTCAAGGGACCACTATGTTAGAGGCATATATTCGAGTGAGGAGGTCTATATGGTGGCGAACGTGGAACTGGATCTAGCCATGCAACAGGACGTGGGGGCGATTTGAGGTTCAACTACGACAACCTCTAGGTTGTCCACCCTGACCTCAGGGAGTAGGTAGATAGGGGCGAGCACAACATCAGGCAGCTATTTCCTACGACCACGGTGCACCAAAGATGATTCAAGGTATTATCTATGTCTACTACACCCTAGCTGCAGTACTTATACATAGGTTCCATTCAATATTTCATTTTCATGTCTCTCTTTCGGAGCTTAGAGATTCTAATAAAGCCCTTGAATATTTATTTTTGATTAGAGATGCCTATAGGAGAGGATTCAACGATTACACACTAGTACAAGAAGTGTGACCTTACTCTTGAAGGTGAGATATTTGGATAGGATATCCTAGTAGTAGCGTCAAGGCCTTACGATGTCATCATGGGTATGGATAGGTTATCCATGGTCCATGCTCAAATTGACTAATTTAGGCACAAATTGATGTGTTTTTTGAAGGATGGGACTAGGTTTTCCTTCACTGGTAATAAGGTAACCTTTTTAGCACATGATGGACTCTCTCAGAGGAGGGTGTAGCCGATCCATCATCAGTTGGCTAGTTATACCCTCAATGATGTTAATTTAAGGAGTCTGAGTTATCCTGTAGTGTGGGATCAATATACTGATGCATTTCCTGATGATGTTATATCACTACCTTCTCAAATATAGGTAGACTTATACATTGACCTATACCATGTGACGTCACTGATATATACACCATCATATTAGATGGCCCCCACAGATCTTTGTGAGTTGCAGGTACAGTTGGAAGACTTTGAGAGAAAGGGGCTCATAAGGGCCGGTGTTTCTCTATGGGAATCCCTGATTTTGATCGCCAAAAAAGTATATTGGAGTCGAAGTCTTTATGTGGACTATCGGTGCCTGAACCAGGTGACCGTGAGGAACAAATATCCACTCCTGAATATTGATGATCTCTTCGACCAGATGATGGGAACTTGATGGTTTTTGAAGATAGACCTCTTATCAGGCTATCATCAACTCAAGGTATGGGACGATGAAGTACTGAAGACATCCTTTAGATGTCAGTATGGCCATTATGTATTCTTGGTAATTCCATTCAACAAGACCAACGCACTGGATGTTTTCATCGGGCTCATGAACAGAATTTTCCAGCCTTACCATGATCGTTTCCTAGTAGTCTTCATTGGAGACATCTTAATATACTTGTATTTATAGGAGGAGAACTCCTTGCACCTAAAAATAGTTCTGGATACACTCCCAGAGCACTAGAATTACGGAAATCTCATGAAGTTCTATTTCTAGATACAAGATGTATGCTTCTTGTGGAACATTATCTCGGATGTTGGAGTTGTAGTGGATCCGGTGAAGATAGAGACAATGCTTTCATAGGAGCCATTCGGTATTATGAATGAGGTACAGAGCTTCTTTGGATTGGATGGGTACTACCGGAGTTAATACCTGAATTTTATAGAGTTGTGACACCCTTTTCATCTTTGAAAATGAAGGGACATCTCTTGATGTGGAAAGAGATATGCCAACAGAGTTTTCAGTGGCTGAGGTAGAGACTGATGAGTGCCACCATCTTGAGCCTACCAGAAAAGGATGTTGGGTATATAGTCTACTTTGATTCATCTGAGACTGGATTGGGTTGTGTCCTGATACAAGTGAGAGTGGTGATCGCCTACATCTCATAGAGGTTGGGACAACATGAGAAAAACTACTCTACCCATGACTTAGAGTTAGCATCAACGATCTTTTCGCTGAATATAGGGCAGAACTACTTGATTGTTGAAATCTTTACAGTCTTCTTTGATCACAAGAGTCGTGGGTACTTATTCTCACAAAAGGACCTAAACCTGAGAAAGTGGTGATGGTTAATGTTCCTACATGATTATGAATTTTAGATAGTCTACACTGCTGGGAAAGGGAATTAGGTGGCAGACACACTCAACAGGAGGTCTAGTCTACAATTATTGAGTGAGGTGAAAGAGTAGCTAGCTACATTGTATCTCTCTTTAATAGATAGTGATGGAGAATCTTATCTCCAATAAATGATAGTTACACCCCCACTCCTTCAGTGTGTCAGGGTGGCACATCTTCAGGACACAGACTCTGAGGCCCGACATGCTCAGATATCCTCAGGACAAGCTGTTTATGGGTTTTCTGAAGGTGGGGAGCACGTCATCCTCTTTCGAGGGCACACCATGGTACCAGAGATACAACATGAGGAGGTTTTGAGGGATTTTGATACATCTCTATTGGAAGTATATCTTAGAGTGGTGAAGATGTACAAGGACATCTGACATCAGTAGTGGTGGCCTTGGATGAAGAAATCAGTGGCAGAGTTCATGTCCCAATACCTCACATGTCATCAAGTGAAGGTTAAGCATTTGATACCAGCAAGATTAGCTCATCCAATTGAAGTATCAGAGATCTTGTGGATGGTATCTCATTGGAATTTGTGATGAGGCTACCACGTAAGTCCCGGGGCCACGATTCTATCTAGGTGATCATTGACCGACTCACCTTGTCGGAAAACTTCCTACCCATCTAAGAGCAGAGATCAATAAAGAGATTGGGTTGCCTCTATATAATAGTGATTGAACGACTTCACTGGGTGCCATTGATGAATGTCTTAGATCACGATTCTCATTTTACATCTCTCTTGTGGATGAAATTAAAGGAGGCATTCGGGACTCAGCTACACTTGAGCACTGCCTTTCATCCTCAGATAGACGGTCAGACAGAGCGTACCATACAAACACTCGAGGACATGTGTCATGCTTTTGTACATGATTTTGGCCACAGTTGTAAGGACCACCTTCCACTAGTGGAGTTCTCTTAAAATAACAGTTATCACTCTTCCATAGTCATGGATTCATTTGAGGCTCTGTACGGGAGACGTTGCAGATCCCCACTATGTTGGAAAGACCTAGAGGAGACAACACTTATGGGTCCAGATTTGGTACATGCTACCACAAAGAAGGTGTAGATCATCCAGGAGATGATAGAGAAAGCATAGATATTTGTGAAGTCTTATGCTGACATGAGACAGATACCCTTGGAGTTTGAGGAAGGATACCATGTCTTCCTATGGGTATCACCTTGATGAGGATTACAGAGGCTTGGTCGGGGCGGCAAGATATCTCCTAGAATCATCAAACCTTTCCAGATCCTCAGTAGAGTAGGTGAGGTGGTGTACTATCTAGCTTTTCCTCCATAGATTCACCACGTGCATAATTTTTTCCATATGTATTAGCTGAGGAGTTACGTGCATGATCCATCACAGTTATCAATTGGGGAATGCTGGACATAGAAGATGGGGTGACACTAGCGAAGATACAGACAGAGATAGAGGATCCATAGGAGTGGGTACTTTGTGGGTGGTTGATTCATTTGGTTCATGTTTGTTTTCATCATGTGAACCTCCAAGACATCACATGGGAGCAGGAGGCTCATATACGTGCTCAGTACCCCCATTTGTTTCCCTGGTTATTTTTTAGCATTCAGGGAAGAAAAAACCTAAGGTGAGGAGAATGTAAAGACCAAGAAATTCCATGTATTTTTCTAATTTTTTGGATTAATACGAATTTTTGAAAATTACTAGTACATGATTCTAAGGCCCGTTGTGCCCGAAACAGAATTTTGAACTTTTTTATGGTACATTCTATAAATTTAAAGGCGACATTTTCATTCGTTTGAACCCTTGATCAAATTACTAATTTGAGGGCCCCGTTGAATACACAACACCAGGATTCACACAATAGAGGATTAACATTGGCCACTCTAGGATAGAAGAAAAAAATGTTTTTCAGACATTTTTAAAAATAATAAACAAAAATGTTATTTTATTTTTCGACCAATGGTTGAGAGACGGTGGAAGGCCGCTGATTTGTCAAGCCATTTAATGGATTGACTCTTTTTTTGTTTAACCATACCTCATATAATTTATGTGGTTCATTAATTTCACTGATTAATGAATCCATTAATTGATAGGAGAGTTAATCTCTTAACCCTCCCCCCATTTTATTTTTTTTCTAATGATTAAAGGGGGTATTGATGATATTGTGGGAGAACTCTAACAGAGCTCCAATGAACATACCTCCAAAAAATAATGGAGGCTCGAATGACGTCATTTGAGGAATCGCTATAGGATCAATGAAAGTTATCATCTTCTTCATGCGTGGATTTACTTCCAAAAACTGCGATGTCTTCTCCGATTATAAGGTAGCGGTTGTTAATAAATTCAATTAATTTCTCGATTATTTTCCTCGTTCATGAAAATCATGAAGAATGTTGATCAAGAAAAATGAGTTCATTGGCGATTATTATAAAATTAAGAGTTTTTTGGAGGATATTTGAATGGGGTTTAATCATTTTCTATGTGATGTTTTTATTTAATACCCTCTAGTTACGATGTTATCATGGAGGGCAGGGGAAAACGAACAAGGCCTGGACCATCCGCCGCTTTGGTTATTATTGTGTTTTTTGGAGGTGGATTTTCAAATCAATAGAATACTAATTCTGGGAGCCATGAAGTGAAGACAACAACTCGGGAGGCCCATAGGTGCATTCCGAAGGGACAACAGGCCAGAGGAACACACCCGGTGGCCTGCTGAAGTCTCACTGGTGCGGCACCTGTGTGACGGTGCTAGTAGATGACTTTGGCAGATGACTCTCTCCGGCCGTGGATAGACGCGTCACCCATAGGAACCACATTTGTTGGTAGGGGCGGCCATCCTTCAACCATCCATGATGGCGGAAGGCAGCGTGCCATTGTTTTCCGCATTGTGGTGGTCGTGGATTTGAAGCCGCTGTAGAGGAGAAGGGGACCCGCACCCTACGCAGGAGATGGTGACCTGCACCCTGCAGCTTTTGCTGACAGAGAGGCGGTGCCATGTGGCCTCGCCATTATAAAAAACCAAATAGACCATTGGTCCATTCTAGAGGGGGAAATCCCTATGCGAGCCACCCATCTGGGTGTTTCCCTAGCAAATAGGTCGGACCTCTCGGAGGGTCGGGTCGGTCCGCGGCCCAGTGGGCTGAACCCGCCACAGCCAAACCCACTTTGGTTGGCCTAGCTAGTTCGGTCTGAGCTGGGTCGAACTAGGAGTGGGTCCGGTAGACCCAAATCGGGTCCAGTCAACCCGAACTAGGTTGGTTTCAGTCGGACTCGACCTGGACCCTTTTCAGCCCAGATAGGCTTAAAAAAACGTATCTCACAAACTAGATGCCCATTTGACGAACTATCTGTGGTGATGGAATACATGGAATGTGACAACCCTTTTGAGATACTCCACCTGATTTTTGATGAGTGATAGAATATGGCAGAGTTGGATCAAACCAGAATCCAATTGGTCCCTCAGCACTATAATGCCTATACCTCAAAGACTGGGCGTCTGATTGAAGCGTTGTCTATCGCGTTCAGAAACTTATGACATGGTGGTCCTTTTGGTTACTCCATTTTGATTATCTTTGGTAGTTTAGGCATGCATGATATCTTGAGGAGTATATATTACAAGAATCAACTGTACTGGGTGTGGGAAATCATGAGGTTGTATGTCAATAGAAGAGCGACCATATGTGGATCAACATCAAAGAGAACATGTGTGGATCAGCTTCGAAGCGCCCCTTTGTGGATCAGCATCATAGTGACTCTATGTGGATCAGAATCAAAGAGACCCTGTTTTAATAAACATTATAGAAACCCTATGTGGATCAACATCATAGCGACCTTGTGTGGATCAGGATCATAACGACCTTGTCTGGATCAGCATCATAGCAACCCAATGTGCATCAGTGTCTTAGCGACCCATGTGTAGATCATCACCATAGTGACTCTGTGTGGATCAGTAGAGTGTTACCTGAAGAGCACCAACCACAGAACATCCCATCATCGATAAGCAACACATGACCCTATGAGGATTGAAAAAGGACCAATTTATGTGTGGTTAATTTTTGGAATTCACTAACTAAATAATATTTTATAGATTAATATTAATAATCTTTATTCACGATCTACGAGTTGTATACCTATCTTGAGCTAATTTTTTTATTGTTCTTTGTGATTGAGATCGGGCATTGTGGCTTTACTTTGTGGAGTTATAAGAGATCTTTGGGGTCTCGGGGTCCCTGCTGAATATTGTTATACTCACCCCTACAAAGGCTTCGCCCACACATTTGGGTGTCTTGTGCAGATGGCGAGCAATTGTGCTGAGACTTTGGGGAGCTTGGACCATGCAATACATAGAGGTGACTGGTTTACATGGAGAGCTGCAGAGATGAGTAGTACCTACCCTTCAAGTATGATCTTGGGAAAGCGATCCGAGGAGTTGTTTTCTGTTGTATTTTATCTATCAGATGTTCTTGTATTCTGGCCCCTTTCCATTTAGTACACACATTTACTACTGAATTTTTACTATGTGTTTTGAATCATGTAATGTTTTTGGTTGGTTTTTTTGTGGGTTCAAAGAAAATTCCTTCCCTTTTTAAGGATACACCTTTCCAGTGCTAGTCGCCAGACCCTGGCCTATTGAAGGTGGGCTTGGGGTAGTCATGACACGAGCCTCGGGGGATGGGTCGTGACAAATATCCTGATAATCCAAGAAAAAATCAAATCTGAATGACAAATGTAGGTCATTTAAATTAATTAACCAATTTTGTTTTTGTGGGATGAACTACTATGTAGTCTTTTTTATAATTTTCTCAAGGAAAGTAATGGGTTGTATCAAAAAATCACATTTACTAATTTTTTTGTATATCTTATTTTCGATGAAAGTTTTTATGAATATCCTTAGATGTTTTTTATAAAAATCATATAAATTTGAAAAAATCCAAATAACATAAATAAAAACAACCACAAATTAATCTAAATATTTACATAATATTCTATCCATATGATCTATAAATACATCATCAGAATTTTTAAAACCAAAGGTTATAACAACGAACTCTTAATTCTCATATCTAGTATAGAGTGATTTTTAACAAATTTCATCATCATTCACCTTCCATAAATCATTCGTGGATCTCAAGTAGATCATGGAAAAATTCTTAGCTCCCTGGAGAAGATCAAAAAAGTCATTAATATATGGAAGTGGATAAGTATTCTTAACAGTAATGTTATTCAAAGATCTATACTCAATATAAATACTCAAGGAAGCATATTTCATTTTAACAATAAAATGAGGGCACAAAATGGTGAATTGTTGGGATTAATGATAAATATTTAAGGATTTGAATGATAATTATTGCATTATGTTCAAAGTAAATTCCACAAAATCAAATCAATAAAGGGGGTTTTGAAATTTTCATAGCATCAATAATTAATTCGATAGTAAATTCAACATCACGATTAGGTATAACACTTGGAAACTCATGAAAAACATCCCAGTATTCATTTAAAACTGTAAAATAATAAATTATAATAGTTACCTTGATTTCAACAACATTTTCAAGTCAAATTTTATTTATATAATTTAATAGTTTCTTAGCTTCCTGATATGTCATCAAAGGTATGGGTTCATTACTGTATACACACCGAAACTCATTCTCAGAATCAAATTCTTTATCTCTACAATCATACATATAAGAGTAAACTGAAACTCAATCCAAACCCATTAAAACATCCAACTATACTAGGGGAAAACAACAAGGTTTATATGTAATTTCCTTCCACATAAATCAACTGGAAAATTCTTATAATTTATTTTTTCCATAATATTACTCCAGTGTTTTTACCCTAATTTCAGGATTTATTTCTTAAGGTGAAATTTCAAATTTACCAGAAACATTATCAAAAATAAAAGATTGTGTAGACTCTGTATCAAAAAAGAGATTATATAAATATGAGAGACAAACAATGTTCTAGATACCAATTTTTATGAATGATGGACATCTACTGAAGTAGCTTAAATGGATTTCACTACATCTTTCTAAATATAGTCTAGCTAAATCCCATCTTTCATATCCTTCTTTGGGAAGGTATGTCTATAATGGATCATCTCACCACATTTGAAACTATTTATAATTTTCACATCAGAATTAAGAAAACCAACACTAATATAGTTTCCATTACAATCTCTAGTCATATGTCTAAATGTACCTCATCAAAAAAAAATTCTAATATTTTTTTAATCTTTCCACATGATCTATTTACCAAACATTCCACAAACAACAAACTATATTTTCATACCATTATATTTCTTTTATTCCTTCTTACCCATTTCTTTCCATATATTCCATTCCTTATTTTTGTTTTCAATGTACACCTGATGGTTAGATAATTCCATTTATACACCCTTAGAACATCAAATAAGTTTCTCGTAACTATTGAATTCAATGGAATCTGAATCCCTTCGATATCATGACATTAATCCAGAGTAAAAATGATTAATTTTTTTTTGTCAAAATCATGTATAAGATTTATAGGATGCCTTTCTGATAAAGTGATTTATTTATCATACATATACACAAAATCATCCACATTTTGGATTATTTCATGTTATTTCTTTTCCATCATATGTTGAACTATCTTAGGAAAAAAAGGAAAATATTCTTAAATTCATCTAATTTGAAGGAATCAATCTCTTTTCCTTCCCAAATATTCTTTATCATTGACCACTACTAGTCGACATCAACTCCAAAATCATAAAGAGAAAGATTATCCATTTGATTATATGAACACCACATGACATTTAATATATTTTTATGTGATTTAATCTACCCTTCAGATACCATAGTGTCAAAAGATACACTAAATGTATGAGAGAGATTCCACATAAAATGATTCACTATTTTCATGTTCCTTTATGATATCTTTGGACATTATCTTGAATGTATGACACTTACATTTTTATCTTGTGTCAATTATGAATTTAATTTAAAAAATTGTTGATTAGAGTTCCCACCACTAGGGGTTGACCATAAAAATTACATAATCTTGAGTTTTTATGTAATGAAATGATTCTCATTAATTTGAGGATATTTTCAGGGTTAGTGTTTTGGAAAATTTGTTTAAACTCTCACACAGTGATTCTATACATTAAAAGTTGAAACTTATAACCAATTTCCTTTTTTTAAAAAAAATTAAAATAAAATATTATTTCTTTTCAAGAAAAATCATCCCACCATTCATCTTGGATTTTTCTTTCTCTTACCCATCCTTATACCATGTGAAAATAAAATTAAAACATTGGATGAGCAGAAAAAATATCTGCAAGGGAGATAAAAATTAGGGAAAAAATTATTTCATGAATACTAATAAACATATAATGTTATTTTCTTAAAGATATTCTTCTCACTCATAAAAGTAAGATATACATTATAAAAACATAAGGTTTCTAGAAAATATTGTATGAATAAAAAAATGTATACATAACTTTGGGTATCATTTACATACCATATTAACATAAGATTGTCGCCATCATGGAAACCATATGATTTGTATCCCTTGCATCTATCGTAAAATGTAACCATCCTGGCTACGTTGTGATTTAACTATTGTAGTTACACTTGGAATAATCATTATGGCCAACTCCCAACATACCCAATTCATTGGATGACTATAAAAAACCAAAAATTATTCGGTTTATAATGTAACAATACATCATGATATAAATTACCAAGAACCATAACATTAATAAAAAACAAGTATACCTACATCATAAACACATTCATTAAGGAAAATAACATATTTTAAATGAATACTACACAGAAACAATGGAAAATATTTTAATTGAAAATATTGATGTAATATTTCAAAAGATGCAGGAAAACTATAACGATTCATGAAAATGGGAATAAAATATACTTTCATATATCTAATAAACAATGTTTTTGGAATTTTTCAAAAATGACACATTAATGGGAATTTAAAATAATATTTCATACATCAGGTTTTACTTCCTTCAAATTTGTTCAAAACTCTTTTATATGTGTATAAAAAATGTTATTAATTTATTACAGAACAATATTCATATTTATAATACCTTATATGATCTTTCTATAGCATCTTTCGCCCAATTTATTAATATATTTTTTTTATTGTTTCGAGTGTGTTCATTTCATGGTTTCATGGTCGGTTCGTTATATATATTCATTCCAAAAGGAAATAAAACTCCAAATATAAAAATAAAAGTTATCAATACACCTCTAGAATTTTAAATTGTCCATAATACCTTTTTCCTTTCTAATATGAGTTTGATTCATTTGATAAAACATTAATGATAAAAATTTTGTTTAGATTGGTTGTTTTATCGAACCATCATGATATTGATTCACTTTGCTTAATATTTTGGCCATATATTAATTCCAAAATGTGAGACCATATATAATATATATATTTAGGCAATTTTAAAAAAGTATTAGTGAATTTTTTTAATTCCATGATAGTGGTAAATGGAAACAAAAGCTCATCATCCAAGAAGGTGGTGAATTTTCATGCCATGAAAGATGATTTACTTTTTAAGAATCAAAGGATGAGGCTATAGATTTCATGATGGATATACCATTAACTATAGAGACCCATCCCCAGATGTCCCATAGATTCTGTCTGATATCACTTACATTTTCATTATTACAAGGAAAAAAGTCTCTAAGGACCAATCAGTTTAGTAGTCTTGGTAAACAAGATACATAAATATCACATGTATTATTAATGAATACACTAATTAAAACATAATTATTTTCTTATAAAAAAAATCATGAATAACTCTAATCCATATCGTAAATCAATGCCTATCATTCATTGTAAACTTCAAAGATTCTTGGAGAACGACGCATAATAAGGGTGAGAAGAAATGCTCACTAAGAGAAAAATATAGAGAAATAGATTATGAATCAATAAGATTAATAATTATGGTATGGGAAATAACAAAACACATATCCCATATAATCAAAAATCTAATAAGGCAGTGCATAAACAATATACAATGTTAATAAATTGAAATTCATTCCATTCAATTAGCTAGTTAAGGAAAAATTAATATGAAAAAGTAAGAAACTAAAACACATTCCATTTAATCAATGAACTACAAATGAAATATGTCTATAGATTTGTGGAAGTAAAATATCATTGACAAAAACTAAGCACAACTAATATGACATAAATTATTAATTATAGGATTTTATGTCTCCTTATTACATGTAACCAATATAGTCAAGACCTTTCACAAGACAGTTTAGCTATCTGTTAAAAACACTTATAAGTTATACAGAAAACTATTTTTTCTCATGAGACTACTGATGCATCAAGGGGATTTCATTAATGAGTCGCCAACCTATTTAATAAAAATATATTCTAATATGAAGAAGTCCCAAAGGGTTTCTCTCTAACTTATTCATCCCAAGAGACTACTGATGCTTTATGGGGCTATCTCTAATTGGTTCCCACCCAGGTCATACCAGCCTAATGCATATATCGTATCAAAGAACTATGTTTCTTAAAAAAATTATCCATATCGAATAGTAGATATTGAATTATTAATAGTACATAAATTAATCTAATAAATATCAAAGTAGGAAATGTATGTAAACTATTATACAATTTAGGAAATAATAATATTCAAGATATGTGATATCAATTTTTTAAAAAAATTCCATTCTCAATGATCATATGAAAAAAATACATTTCAAGGGGACATAATCAATTAATCAAGGAAGTTAATTTGAATATTTTCCTTGGACAAATCTATCATAATCTATCCATGCAACGACCCGAATCCAGATCCCCTCCACTGGTACCCCATACCCGGTTCACCACATGACCTCAAGCGCATTTCCCTGAACGCTAGAGGCTACTAACCAGCAGTGAGGGACTTGGTTAGTCAGTAGGGAAACTTGGAATTTATTTGGTAAGGTATATAGCTGAAAAACAACATTCAACAATGGAAGCAGTAACAACATGCGTAACAACAGAAACCAGAAGGCAGAAGAAATAAATATATATAGCAATGATGACAATGATGCAGCAGGTACAAGTATATATGGAAAGAAGAAAACACAACAACTTGCTGGAATACAGCTGAAAATAAGTGCAAAAGAAAAACAAAATAAACCTCTCAGCATCGCGAGGCCCGACTCGGTCCCATTCCACCCAGCTCCAGCACAATCAAGATCCTGAAGTAGAAGGGTGATTGACCTTATATATACCTGCAACAACATAGTCATCTTGGGCCCAAAAGCATGGACCAAACAGGGTATGAGATACAATCCTAGTAGGCAATCACCCAAAGATTTGTGCCTAACAGCCAATGAATACAAGGCATGTAATAAAACAAGAATCAGTAAACAGGAAAGCACAAGCAACTACAATACATAGTTCTAACAAATAAATTACACAAGTAAGCACCATCAACCAGAAGAAAACAGGTAACCCTCTGGGTAGCTCTCACAGCCTAAACCCTTATGGTTCAGCCTATAAGTACCAACAACCTTCTAGGAGGAACACACAGTCTCATCCCTCTGGTTCTTCTCTGAAATTAATAGACTCTCTGGGGAAGCACTCACCGTCAATTCCCCTTATAGTCTCATATCGTGCTAAAGGATCTCTGGGGAAGCACTCAATGTCTATTCCCCCTATGGCCTGCATCGAGGAACTACAAACTCTCTGAGGAAGCACTCAGTGTCAATTCCCCATGTGGTCTGGTATCGTAATGAAAAGACACTCTAGATAAGCCCTTATATCAATTCTCCCTCTGGTCTATTACTCTAGGTTCTCACAGTCTTGAGTGAAACTAAAAAGGCTCAGCGTGCGTGCATCATCCAAGTAAACCTCAAGAAATACTTGGCTATACAACTAGGCATGGCAACTGGCAAAACGCCAAACATGTATAACAATCATGGCAAAGAAACATGAGCACAAAATAAATTAAACTAATCAAAAGCAGAAACCTCTACTATAGAAATCAAGAAAAGAAGGAAAAAAAGGGAAAAATAGAAAACCCATAATTCCTCGCCCAAAGGAATTTGTGGAATTTTCACAAAATAATCATCGACTTTCAACATAAATGCCCAAACCACCTACCTCGATCCTAGGATATCGATATAAGTGAACCAAGATGACAAATTCCCCTTGGAATGACGTAGATCTAAGAAAGCATACAAAACGCTCAACCAACGATAACATGGAAACCAGGAGAAATAAA
The DNA here is from genome assembly GCA_963277665.1 of Viscum album. Classification (NCBI taxonomy): domain Eukaryota; kingdom Viridiplantae; phylum Streptophyta; class Magnoliopsida; order Santalales; family Viscaceae; genus Viscum; species Viscum album. Next base: position 423,645,609 of record OY728161.1, on the reverse strand, counting down.
GAAACAAGACTCAAGAAGAAGGGAGATCTCATCGCTACGATTCTAACACAATCGACTGCGCTCGAATCAGAGAACAGATGAAGAGAAGGGAGCTTGTCAAAGTTCCGGCCGTACAGTCGCTCTCGGGTGGATGAAATCTAGAGAAGAAGATGAAATTTGGGGTTAGGCGCGACCCCGGTCCATTTAGTGAAAAAAAAGAAAGTACACACTGTGTACATTTAGAGTACACGGTGTGTACTGGGTCCTTTCCGTACACCGCCAAAATCGGCATCCACGTCACTCTTACACACCGTGTGTGTGGCCCGGGCACGGCCAGCACACGGATTCGAGCTACATCAGAGTACACGGCGTGTACTCAGAAAGTACACGGTGTGTACTTTGAAAATAGCCAGAAAAATCATTTTTCTTAAAAACTCTAGAAAAAAAAAGGAAAAACATACCTGAATAAAGATCCGGGTTCTTACAAACTTCCCCCCTTAATGAAATTCATCCCTGAATTTCCCTAACGGGGTGTAGAAGAAGAATCCCTGAACAGTTCCGGCCACTACGATCGTATATCGGCCTCCCTCTCCCAGGTCTCGTCCTATACTCGCCCGTGCTGCCATAGCACTCGTACTAGAGGAATAGACTGCCTGCAGAGAACGTTTGTACTACGATTGAAAATCTGGATATGATGCTCCTAAAACAACGCATCCGCTTCAAGTTTAACCTCCTCTGGTTGAAAGACATGAGACATGTCTTAAATGTAACTTCGAAGATGAGAGACGTGGAAGACTTCATGCATGGCCCGATACCACTAAGGTAGCTACAACTAATAGGAGACCGGCCCAACTCTCTCCAAGACCTCAAACGGCCCGACGTATCACGGTGAAAGCTTACCCTGTCCTCGAATCCTCCGGTGTCCCAACCTTGGTGCGACACATAGGAAAACCTGATCCCCGACCTCAAACTCTGGAGGTTGTCTCTGCTGATCAGCATAAGACTTCTGTCGAGACTGTTCTGTAGTCATCCTCTTCTGAATCAGCTCCATCTACTCTGAAGTCTCCTGAACAAGATGAGGTACCAACAAAGCTGCCTCTCCTGCCTCGAGCCAGCATAAGGGTGATAGGCATGGCCTACCGTACAAAGCCCCGTATGGTGCCATCTGAATGGTCTTCTAGAAACTGTTGTTATATGAAAACTCCACCAGAGGGATATGCTTCTCCCAAGAACCTCCAAAGTCTAGGATGCAATCTCGGAACATATCCTCAAGAACCTAGTTCGTGCGCTCAGACTGGCCATCAGTCTGGGGCTGGTATGCTATACTCAATAGTACCTATGTACCCAAGGCCTTCTGAATTCCCTACCAGAACCGAGAGGTAAAGCTCATATCTCTGTCTGAAACAATGGAGTGTAGAACTCCATGCAGACGAACGATCTCTCGGATGTAAAGTCATCCAAGATCATCAACACTGAAGGTCTCCTTCGTCAGAAAGAAGTGCTCAACATTCATAATCTTGTCGATGAAAACCCAAACAACATCGTTCCCTCTAGGCGAACTTAGAAACCCAGTCACAAAGTCCATCGCGACATCGTTCCACTTCCACTCAGGAATGGGTAACTACTATAAAAGGCATGCTGGTCATTGATGCTTTGCCTTCACCTACTGACAAGTAGAACATCTCATGAAGAAACCAGCAACATCCTGCTTCATACCTAGTCACCAGTACTGGTGATAAAGATCCTGATACATCTTGGTGATTCCAGGATGAACTACCCAAACTACGGAATGAAAATCCCACATTGGCTCCTAGATTATGTCTGCTGGAACCCATACATGTCCTTGGAACCACAAGATCTCATCCTCGCCCACTGCCCATCCGGGAAGAGGGTCCTATCCTCAAACACCCTCTTATAGGACTAAGCCTTTAGAGTCTGATAGTTGCCTCATCTGTACCCGATCATGAAGTGTTTATGTAACAGGTACAAAAGATTGTAAGGTCTGTCCCTGTCTATCTTGCACCTCTAGATGCATCTTAGAGAACAGAGCCATCAGCTTCCACTCACTGCTAGGCTCCTGAACTGCCTGAATCTGAGTTCCCTTGCTCAACGCATCTACCACTGCATTGTCTTTCCCCGGCGTATAGGCAAGATCGTAATCAAATGACTGAATGTACTCGACCCACCTACACTGTCTCAGGTTCAGATCCCGCTGAGTGAAAATATAGGAGAGACTCTTGTGGTCAGTGAAGACCACAAAGTGCTCTCCCAACAGATAGTGTCTCCAACAACATAAGGAAAGAACAACAGCTGCCAAATCCAGATCGTGCATAGGGTAGTTCCTATCATGTGGCCTCAACTTCCAAGACTCGTATGCAACAACTCCATCCCCCTGCACAAGGAAAACTCCCTGCCCGATACCTGAAGCATCGTAGTAAACAGTGTAGTTCTTTCCTGGCTCTGTCAAGACTAGTATCGGTGCTGACATCAACATCCCTCTCAAGTCCTGAAAGGGTGACTCACAAGAATCTGACCATAAGAAATTATCCCCCTTCTTGGTCAGGCCTATAAAAGGTGCTTCTAGACGAGAAAAGTCATGAATGAAGTATCAGTAGTATCCACCCAGACCTAGGAAACCCCATACCTCAAAGACGTTCTTCGACTACTCACAGGAAACTAGAACTCTCACTTTCTCTGGGTCCACTGATACTTCTGCCTCTAAGATGATGTGACCCAAAAAGTGAATCTGATCCATCCATAAGTTCCACTTTGTGAGTTTAGCATAAATTTGATGCTCTCTCAGTGTACTCAGAACTATATCAAGATGTGTGGCATGGTCGTGTCGAGTGTGAGAGTACACCAAGATATCCTCCACGAAGACCACAAAAAAGGAGTCCAAGTAAGGATGGAACACTCGGTTCATCAGTGCCATGAAATCTGCAGGCACGTTTGCGAGACCGAACTGCATGACTGTATACTTGTATAGACCATACCTGCTCTTGAAGGCTGTAAGAGGTATATCTGATGGTCTAACGCGCAACTGATGATAACCGGACCTCAAGTCGATCTTCAAGAACACCCGAGATCCCCAAAGCTGATCAAAAAGGTCTTCAATTTTCAGTAAAGGAAATCGGTTCTTAACCATCAACTGGTTAAGTTATGATAATCCAAACAAAGCCAAATGGTACTGTTGTCCTTATTTGCAAACATGACATGCAAACCCCAAGGAGAAGTACTGGGTCGGATGAAACCCTTAGCCTGTAGCTCCTCCAACTGCTTCTTGAGCTCTAGAAACTCAGGTGTAGCTATCCAATAGGGAGGAATGAACACTTGTGCTGCTCGTGGCACGAGATCAATAGAGAATTCTACCTCACGCTCCGGAGGCAAACCTAAAAATTCCTCTGGAAAGATGTCCCTAAAGTGATCCACCACTGGAGGAAAATTCAACTGTGGAGTCCCCTGATCATCAAGATAATGACTAGCATTCTAGTCTGTCACCCCTCCTAGCCCAAGATGCTTGAGTCCTGCCCGACTCACCCGAACATCCCACACACCCTTATGAAGAAAAGACTCACTCTCTGGTGAAACGAAACTCACTCTGCGGCGATAGCAGTCGACGACTTCCTGAAAGGGAATCAACCAATACATGCCAAGGATGACATCATAGCCTGTCATCTCTAGGACCTAGATATCCCATTAGAAGCGATACCTTGCAACCTCGAGAGGGCACTCTCTACACTGGCATACACTAGATGTCCTAATCCCCAAAGGTGTGTCTTGTTTCAACGAGTCGGAAGAAGAACAAACGCAGTGTCCAAGGCTCTCCACAACAGAAACAGAGATAAAGCTATCTGTATCACCAGTATCGAAAAGCGATGAAGATAAAAATGAGGCTACTCAAATCGTACCTTGAACTGTAGAAGGTCTGGGATCCTGCTCCTGATATGTCTACTCCACGGTGAAAGACTGACCTGTACCGCAACACTGGGCTCCTGGCTGACCACTGTGAGCTGAACCTCCCTGCTGGTGCTAAGGAACTGGTGGCTGACCGCCACGGCTCCAACCTCCACCTCAGCCCGAACGGCCAGAAGAACTCCAGTTCCCCAACTAGTGAGAAACTGGCGGTGTTGCTCCTGAACAAGTAGTCATGGAAGAACCTTGGTCACCTGCTCCTAGTGAGAAAACCTGGAAGAAACGCTGAATGTGACCCATCTTGCTGCAAGATCGGCACTCCACGTGGTTTCTCGGGAACTTTGGCCTCGTGTTCCCTGACCGGCGACACTGGTAGCATGTCACCTGGCTACCTGACGATGCATCTCGCTTCCTTGGATCACCGCGTGTAGGCTCTCTACGACGCTTATTGTTGTCATCTAGATGAACACTAGCTCTGGAAGCAGAACTGCCTTGGCTCGCAGATCCAACGTCTCTCATATTTCACTCCACAGTCAATGCCTGGTCGACGATGGAAGTAATGGAAGTCAGCTGGAAGATGTTCACCTGTGAGCAGATCTCCCACCTCAGACCATCCTCGAACTTCCTTGTTAAGAACACCCCACTCCCATCCCGGAGGTGCGTGAAGCACTGCAGATCAGTGAAACGAGAAAAATACTCCATGATAGAAAGAGTACCCTGCTCTAAGCTCATGAACTCCTAGGCTCGGTCGGCCCTCACGGTCTTCGGGTAGAAGTAGTCAAAGAACACGCACTGGAACTTCTCCAAAACCATAGCCTGCTGCAGACCTGCCTGTGAGATCACGTCCCACCACCTCTTGGCGGAGTCTCAAAGCATGTAGATGGCGTGCTTGACCCGCCTCTCTAGAGGTGTCTCCAGATGCTCGAAGATAGTCAGCATGGATTCCAGCCATGACTCTGCAGCCTGAGGTCCTCCATCCCCCGAAAACATGGGAGGATGCTACTACAAAAAAACCCGCGTCAAATCTGCCATAGACATGACAGGATGCGGAACTCCCTGGAAGGTCTGCATCAACCTCATGAAACCTTCCCTGAACTGCGCATCAGCACATGAAACTGGTATAATAGCCGGTTCCAAGGCTGGCTCGACTGTAGGATCGGTAGGAAGTCTCTTATTATCCATATCGGGCATCTGATCACTGCCTGATGATAGTCGTACAACCGGAGGATGTCTAAGAGGCATATCTCTAAAAGATCAAAAGCACACCTTAGATCAGGAAAACAAGGACAGAGAACACAAGAGTACAAAATGGAAATAGGGGAAGAAAACACACAGGTTTACAAAACTTGACTATACAGCGTGTATAAAACTACACGACATGTCTTCTTAACCAACATACATGGGCGTGTACTCCTGCCCTACATGTTGTGTCCACCTCAAACTACACGGCATGTTGCTCCCACACACGGCATGTACTTGAAAACTGTTCCCCTGCGCGAGTCTCCTTACACGGCTAACCCACACGGTCTAACTAACCCGAGACTACACGACGTGTTCTTAACAGACATGGTGTGTACTACATAACGCTTCGGTCGCCCATGTTTTTGAAACACACGACCATCTACACGGTTGAACCATACATGGCGTGCTCCAAACAAACACGACATTCATAGGAAAGGTGACCCCGTTTTGTGTGGTTTGTGACACGGCTGGGTACCTGGACAAGACTACACAACGTGTTCCAAATAAACACGACGTGTGGAAAAGAAGGTTACACCAGCCCGTGTTGTTCATGACATGGTCGGGTACCTGGACATGACTACATGGCGTGTTCCCTAAGGGCACGGCTTGTTCTAACCGAGATTCCCCAGCCCGGGTTGTTAGTGACACTACTGGGTACACGGCTGCGAACTTACACGGCATGTACCAATCGTACATGGCGTGTTCCCGAAGTTACTCCCACGACACTGTGTTCTGCTCACATGGTCATTGACATAACCTGAACTGTCACGACCCGTCCTCGGGGCCTATGCCGTGACTACCCCAAGCCCGCCTTCCATAGGCCAGGGGCTGGCGACTAGCACCAAAGGCGTAAAATCCCGATAACTGGGAAGGCATTGCCTTTATAAAGAAAACAATCACCACAGAGTACAAGCGGAAGTAAAACACTAAGTACAAAAAGGAGAGCTGAAAAGAAAAAGGGGCCGGAAATACAAGCCCAACTGTAAAGTACAACTCGAAAAGGAAAACAGCGACTGAAAAGTAAAGCTGCTACGCTGAGATGTCCACTGGAATTCCCACCTGAAGGGTGGGTACAGATAGCTCCTCTGCTCCACGGGTCCCGCCATCCGCTCCGAGTATGTTCCATCCAGTGGTCCACCTCCGGGTACCGCCTCGTCGTAAAGTCCACCTCCAGGTACCGTCCAGTCCTCGAACCTTCGGCTTCTGTCAGCACTGTCCGTCGTCTGCAACCAACACAACGAGGTGCGGGCATAGCCCGTGCAGGGGTGAGTATAACGATACTCAGTAGGGACCCCGAGACCCTCAAGGTCTCACTAAATCCAACAAGGATAAACACAAGAAGATCTCAACAGATAAACTCTACTTAGGTATATGCCCATACATATACCTAAGTTATCAAATAACCCATCTCAATCATGAGGAAACACAAGGATTGTAAAAACGACGGATAACCACTACCCGGGTATATGCCCATACATATACCAAAGTTAGCAAGTGACCCATCTCAATCATGAGGTAAACACAAGGTCAAAAGTCTCAGCTCAAACCAGGATTTTTATTATCGAAACCGTAACTGCTGAAGAGCTCCGTCTCTAGAGTGTACAGTGGTCCTGTCACGACTCCGAGGCTTCCGCTCACTAACCTAGGACTGCTGAAGTACTCCTCCTGTCGAGTACTGCGGGTTTGCGGCCAACTACCTGGCGCTCCGTCCGCTGAGGGTCTGTCGCCAAATACCGGGCGCTACCCAGATAGCCTACTGAGGTACTCCTCCTGTCGAGTACCGCGGGTCTGCTGCCAACTACCAGGCGCTCCGTCCGCCGTGGGTCTGCCGCCAAGTACCGGGCGCTCCGTCCACTGGGCTAGTCGACTCACTCCAAGTCAAGTCGGTCAAGCAGTCGTCAGGTCTCAGCCGGCTACACGGTCTCCGTACTCTGCACGCTCGTCTCCGGGAGGGTCCGCTCCACGAGCTACTGGTCGATACTCCAAGTATCTCAAAGTCCCACAAAGAAGTGTCTCAAAGGTCCGTCTCGTCACAGGGGTCTCAACGCAACAGACGGCGCGTCGATCGGACGCCCGGTCTGTGAGTTATAAGCCTTTTCGTCCCAGGGGCCCGGTTGGTTTCGAGAGCGAAACCAATCCCGGCCGTATCTCAACTGTACCCCGAACTCCCATAGGGTATACTCAAAGGGACCGTTACTCAACGTAACCACCAACGCCGCTGACGGCTCGTCAAGCGGACGTCCTGTCTGTAAGATATCAGCTTTTCCGTTCCAGGGGCCCGGTTGGGTTTCGGGTACAAACCAACCCGGCCATACTCCGACTGCATCCAAAACTCGGGCGGAGTATGTCAAAAGTTCCGTCTCATCAAGAGGAAGTCAACGAAACAGACGGCGCGTCAATCGGACGCCCGGTCTGTGAGTTATTGGCATTTTCGTCTCCGGGGCCCGGTTGGTTTTTAAGGAAAAACCAACCCGACCGTACTCCACCTGCGTCCAAACCTCGGGCGGAATATGCCAAAAGATCCGTCTCATTAAGAGAAACGCAACGCGACTGTCGGCGCGTCAATCGGACGTTCGTGGCTCAAGATATGAGCGTTTACGCTCCGAAGGCCCGGTTGGTTTCGTGTACGAACCAACCCGGCCGAACTCAAAGTAACCCGAAACCTTGAGTGCGATATACGGAAACGACCGTCTCGATCCAAGGATCGCGTTTCCGCAGACGGTTCGTCGTTCGGAGGTCCGAGGCTCAAGTTATGAGCCAAAAACCAAATCTGGTTCGAAACGGGGGGGTCCGGGTCCGGGCCGACCCGGCCCGACCCCCCCCCCCCCCCCGGGGCGGCGCGGCGGTGCGGCGGCGGCGGCGGCAGCGGGCCGCGGTGGCGGCGGCGGCGAGCCGCGCTGGCGGCGGCGGCGAGCCGCGCTGGCGGCGGCGGCGGGCCGCGGTGGCGGCGGCGGCGGCGGGCCGCGGTGGCGGCGGCGGCGGGCCGCGCTGGCGGCGGCGGCGGACCGCGATGGCGGCAGCGGGCCGCGGCAAACGCGGGGGGCTAAGCCCCCGCCCTTCATCAAGTGGCGCGGCCTACGTGCCGCGCCGATTTTATTAAAACCGCCCCCCCCCCCCCCCCCCCCCCTCACGTGGGGGGGGCCTGCTGGCGCCGAACCAAGGGGGCTGGATGCCCCCTTCCCTCAAGAACCGCCCCCTCTCTTAAAGAGGGGGTTTTATTAAGCGGCCGGGGAATTAAATTCCCCGGTTTTAAGACATCCAGCCGGCCAGCTGGCCGGCCGGTTTTTACCAACGGGACCGGAAATTCCGGTCCCGCCCTCGACTTCCGACGCCGGCGGCCCGGCCGCCGGTGTCCTCTTCCGCCGCGGCCCGGAACCGGCCGCGGTCTTCTCGTCCCGCCGCGGCCCGGAACCGGCCGCGGCGTTCGTCATCCGGCGCGGTGCGACGGCATCGCGCCCCTTCGCCGTGCTTTGATTCTTTTCAACGCGGCGCGACGGCGTCGCGTTTCTGTTGTTTCTACCATGGTGCGTGCGACGGCATCGCGAAGATATTTGCACGTTCATCCGCGTGGTGCGACGGCACCACGCCACTTGCTTCCTCCCGCAAGATAAAATCAACATAAACGTTGGAGGGGGGTTCGGCCGTGTTCATGCGGTCCGGCCCCCCTCACGTTAAATAAAAACTCAACATGAACATTTCAAGCCTCATGTTAGACATGCCAGATCCATGTTCAAGAAATGGAATAATTTAAGAATGAAACAACAATCCCCTACCTCGGGTTTAAGATTTGAAGATTCGTCTTCGTTCTGCGGAAGACGGCGTTGCGGAGGTGGGGTGTCGCGGTCGTCGTTCGTCAAATCCGTTGACGAAGAGATACGTCCGATGCGACACGTCGTTGGCGGATCTTCGTTTGCCGACGAAGAAGGTCCGAGGAGGATGCGGCGTTCCCTCTTGTTGACACCGAGGACGAAGAAGAGAGGCGTCGTTCTTCGTCGGAGAAAGGGCGTTCCTCGTCAAGTCTTGAGGAAAGTCAAATTATAAAGAGAACAACGAACTCAAGAATCTCTACCTCGATAGTCGCACGGTGACGGAGTCGTGGAATATCGGTGTCGATTCCTTTGATGTCGGAGGAAGAGTCGTTATCGAAGGCGTTCGTCGCGGAAAACCGTCGCGGAAGAGATGATGCGGAAGAAGTACGTCGCGTCGCGGATATGGCGTCGCGGATGGATCGTGTTCTTCGGCGGAGAAGTTCTTCGTTGAAGAACGTCGTTCTTCGCGTTCTTCGTTGAGTTTGAAGAAGAAGAGGAGGAGCTCTCCACCTCTCAAGAAGACAAACGATCAACCCAAAATAAAATAAGATAACATCTTATTTTATTATTACAAAACATAAAAGAATTTCAAAAGTTTGAAATTCAAAAGAGATAACTCCACATTTAACTCACTTATTTAATATACATGAATTGTATAATTAATAGAAGTTAACTTGTCAAGCCATTAATAGGGAGAGTGGGGAGTTGAAAAAGGTGGGGGTTCGTGTGGGCCCCACCACACTTAATCCTCCCAAGGGAGGTTAAGTGGGTGTGGGTCCCACTTCCAACCTCCTTTGATAGGACTTAACTTACAAAAAAAAATAAAATAAAAAGAATTCACACTTTTTATTCAACTTTTTTATAAATCTCCCAAAAACTAACTTTTAACCCGAAACAAACGCAACTCCCGAAAAGGTCTCTTTAAGCGAATATCGGCGCTGCGAGTTCATCGGTGCCCTCGGATTTCAATTCCGAGCACCGGATCAAAAGTTAGGAATTCCCGCTCGTTCGTTCACTGAACGTACCCGAGCCAAACTTCGTAAATTAATTCGGGCACTCCGGGCCTCGGAATCAGGTGCCGTCTGAAACCGCGCTCTTGTAAAATTCTAAAGAAAATTAAGAAAAAATTTCCCTTGAATTTTACGGGACTTTACATTACTCCCACCTCAGGGCTTTACGTCCCCGTAAAGATACAACAAAAACTAGGGTAACAAAAGAGGGTACTGAGCACGCATCTGAGCCTCCCGCTCCCATGTGCTCTCCTGGAGATTCTCGTGCCGCCATCTGTTGCGCACAAGAGGAATCGATCGCCCATGTAGGACCCGCTCCTGTCGATCCTCTATCTCCACCGGGACCTCCGTAAAAGTCGCCCCATCGTCAACGTCAAGCTCCACATGGTCAGGGATGTGCGTCGGGTCGTGCACGTATCTCCTCAGCTGAGATACGTGGTAGACGTCGTGCACCCGGTGCAACTGAGGTGGTAGAGCCAGGCGATAAGCCACCTCACCAACCCTGCTGAGGACCTGGAAGGGTCCGATGAAGCGCGGAGATAACTTGTCGCCTCGGCCAAATCTCCGAATACCACGTCGAGGTGAGACCCGCAAGAAGACGTGATCACCATCCTCGAACTCTAGTGGCCTCCGCCTCCTGTCAGCGTATGACTTCTGCCGGCTCTGTGTTGTCCTCATCCGCTCCTGGATGACGTGGACCTCCTCTGACGTGGCCCGGACCATCTCTGGTCCCATAAGAGCTGCGAGATTTCTTCTTTGCTGATAAGAGAAACCTGGTATCATCCCCTGGACGAACCACATTCTTTGCCTAAAACAGTCAATCCTAACATGGATGATACTAATCCATACCAAGGATGACGTCGTAAGGCCTCGACGCTACTACTAAGAGATCCAACCGTTACTCTCGCCTCCAAGGGTTGAGTCACACTGTCGGCATCAGTGTGTGGTAACTGGGTTTCCTCCAGTAGATGTCTCACATGTGAGGGTCAAGTCAACAGTCAACTGGAACCTCTTAGTAACATCACAAAAGAGGACAGGAATGAAAACATCACAAAGGATGCGTTTTTTATTATTGCAGCTCATAATACAAGACGCTACACAAAAGCAACATCAACATGGAACTAGAAGTACAAAAGACGTATCCACTAGTTCCTCTCCTGTCCACCTGCTTTACTGTTGCTCAAGCATTTGTCGCTGCCTCAACCTCGGTGGCTCCCTCCAAGCCTGCGGATCGAGGAGTCGGATAGTCACGTGCCAGGTGACCCTTTCCGCGGCATGAGTAACACAACCTGCTCCTTGCACGGCTAGCTCTGTTCCCACTCCGGGTGCCCTGCACCACTGGTCCTAAAACCCGAGATCGCCCAACTGCTGGTCTGGTCCTCCTGGACCTCTGCATCATCTGTCTACTGCCCACAGATGACTCGGCTTCCGATCGAAAAACACGCGGTAAAGGCAGAATCTCCTGTACACGCTCGGGGTGTAGAGATACTGGCACAAACTCCACCCTGAAGAAGGTCTCGAAGTCTTCCCATGCGAAGTCCATCTCATCGCAAAACTGAAACAAGTGGCTCCACCACCTTCCTGCTGCTGCCTGAAGGAGGCTGGTAGCAAGATCACCATGAGGTCTGCTGGTGTCCTCACTAGCCTAAACACTCGTACCACTGCCTCCAGCCAGTCCTCTGCAGCCTGGGTATCCGTCTCCCCGCGAAACCTGGGTGGTCGCTGGCGCTGAAACTCATGCAGTGCACTGAGGCGACGTGCATCGTCAGCGGCTGCTGCTGGAAGCATCGGGGGCTCGGCGGGTAGAGCTACCGCCGGTGCCACTGCTGACAAAGGGCCCTGCACCGAGGCCTCGTCGCTCGGTGGGCTGTCGTCACGTTCGATTCTCGGAACCCTAGCTGGCTGCCGTCGTGGGGCCATCCTGAAAGAAACAACGTAACACGATCAAACGATTATACCTGGTGAGCTGACCTGGTTTGAGCTGTTTTAAGGGGAAAAACTTTTGAAAACACACACGCAATCAGTGTTTTCGTGCACAAAGTCGGAAATCAGTGTCAGGGTCCTGGTGTATGGATACGTCGGCCGCCCGCACCAACACTGGACTCCCTGAACTAAAAACCACACTCGGTACCCTTAACACTATTGCTTCACAGAAAAAAAAAGATCAGAGTTATAAGTTCTGCGGTAGAACCGAACTCCTCTGATACCAATTTGTCACGACCCGTCCTCGGGGCCCGTGCCGTGACTACCCCAAGCCCGCCTTCCATAGGCCAGGGGCTGGCGACTATCACCAAAGGCGTAAAATCCCGATAACTGGGAAGGCATTGCCTTTATAAAGAAAACAAGCACCACAGAGTACAAGCGGAAGTAAAACACTAAGTACAAAAAGGAGAGCTGAAAAGAAAAAGGGGCCGGAAATACAAGCCCAACTGTAAAGTACAACTCGAAAAGGAAAACAGCGACTGAAAAGTAAAGCTGCTACGCTGAGATGTCCACTGGAATTCCCACCTGAAGGGTGGGTACAGATAGCTCCTCTGCTCCACGGGTCCCGCCATCCGCTCCGAGTATGTTCCGCCCAGTGGTCCACCTCCGGGTACCGCCTCGTCGTAAAGTCCACCTCCAGGTACCGTCCAGTCCTCGAACCTTCGGCTTCTGTCAGCACTGTCCGTCGTCTGCAACCAACACAACGAGGTGCGGGCATAGCCCGTGCAGGGGTGAGTATAACGATACTCAGTAGGGACCCCGAGACCCTCAAGGTCTCACTAAATCCAACAAGGATAAACACAAGAAGATCTCAACAGATAAACTCTACTTAGGTATATGCCCATACATATACCTAAGTTATCAAGTAACCCATCTCAATCATGAGGAAACACAAGGATTGTAAAAACGATGGATAACCACTACCCGGGTATATGCCCATACATATACCAAAGTTAGCAAGTGACCCATCTCAATCATGAGGTAAACACAAGGTCAAAAGTCTCAGCTCAAACCAGGATTTTTATTATCGAAACCGTAACTGCTGAAGAGCTCCGTCTCTAGAGTGTACAGTGGTCCTGTCACGACTCCGAGGCTGCCGCTCACTAACCTAGGACTGCTGAAGTACTCCTCCTGTCGAGTACTGCGGGTTTGCGGCCAACTACCTGGCGCTCCGTCCGCTGAGGGTCTGTCGCCAAATACCGGGCGCTACCCAGATAGCCTACTGAGGTACTCCTCCTGTCGAGTACCGCGGGTCTGCTGCCAACTACCAGGCGCTCCGTCCGCCGTGGGTCTGCCGCCAAGTACCGGGCGCTCCGTCCACTGGGCTAGTCGACTCACTCCAAGTCGAGTCGGTCAAGCAGTCGTCAGGTCTCAGCCGGCTACACGGTCTCCGTACTCTGCACGCTCGTCTCCGGGAGGGTCCGCTCCACGAGCTACTGGTCGATACTCCAAGTATCTCAAAGTCCCACAAAGAAGTGTCTCAAAGGTCCGTCTCGTCACAGGGGTCTCAACGCAACAGACGGCGCGTCGATCGGACGCCCGGTCTGTGAGTTATTAGCCTTTTCGTCCCATGGGCCCGGTTGGTTTCGAGAGCGAAACCAATCCCGGCCGTATCTCAACTGTACCCCGAACTCCCATAGGGTATACTCAAAGGGACCGTTACTCAACGTAACCACCAACGCCGCTGACGGCTCGTCAAGCGGACGTCCTGTCTGTAAGATATCAGCTTTTCCGTTCCAGGGGCCCGGTTGGGTTTCGGGTACAAACCAACCCTGCCATACTCCGACTGCATCCAAAACTCGGGCGGAGTATGTCAAAAGTTCCGTCTCATCAAGAGGAAGTCAACGAAACAGACGGCGCGTCAATCGGACGCCCGGTCTGTGAGTTATTGGCATTTTCGTCTCCGGGGCCCGGTTGGTTTTTAAGGAAAAACCAACCCGACCGTACTCCACCTGCGTCCAAACCTCGGGCGGAGTATGCCAAAAGATCCGTCTCATTAAGAGAAACGCAACGCGACTGTCGGCGCGTCAATCGGACGTCCGTGGCTCAAGATATGAGCGTTTCCGCTCCGAAGGCCCGGTTGGTTTCGTGAACGAACCAACCCGGCCGAACTCAAAGTAACCCGAAACCTTGAGTGCGATATACCGAAACGACCGTCTCGATCCAAGGATCGCGTTTCCGCAGACGGTTCGTCGTTCGGAGGTCCGAGGCTCAAGTTATGAGCCAAAAACCAAATCTGGTTCGAAACGGGGGGGTCCGGGTCCGGGCCGACCCGGCCCGACCCCCCCCCCCCCCCCCCCCGGGGCGGCGCGGCGGCGCGGCGGCAGCAACGCGGCGGTGCGGCGGCGGCGGCGGCGGCGGGCCGCGGTGGCGGCGGCGGCGGGCCGCGCTGGCGGCGGCGGCGGACCGCGATGGCGGCAGCGGGCCGCGGCAAACGCGGGGGGCTAAGCCCCCGCCCTTCTTCAAGTGGCGCGGCCTACGTGCCGCGCCGATTTTATTAAAACCGCCCCCCCCCCCCCCCCTCACGTGGGGGGGGGCCTGCTGGCGCCGAACCAAGGGGGCTGGATGCCCCCTTCCCTCAAGAACCGCCCCCTCTCTTAAAGAGGGGGTTTTATTAAGCGGCCGGGGAATTAAATTCCCCGGTTTTAAGACATCCGGCCGGCCAGCTGGCCGGCCGGTTTTTACCAACGGGACCGGAAATTCCGGTCCCGCCCTCGACTTCCGAAGCCGGCGGCCCGGCCGCCGGTGTCCTCTTCCGCCGCGGCCCGGAACCGGCCGCGGTCTTCTCGTCCCGCCGCGGCCCGGAACCGGCCGCAGCGTTCGTCATCCGGCGCAGTGCGACGGCATCGCGCCCCTTCGCCGTGCTTTGATTCTTTTCAACGCGGCGCGACGGCGTCGCGTTTCTGTTGTTTCTACCATGGTGCGTGCGACGGCATCGTGAAGATATTTGCACGTTCATCCGCGTGGTGCGACGGCACCACGCCACTTGCTTCCTCCCGCAAGATAAAATCAACATAAACGTTGGAGGGGGGTTCGGCCGTGTTCATGCGGTCCGTCCCCCCTCACGTTAAATAAAAACTCAACATGAACATTTCAAGCCTCATGTTAGACATGCCAGATCCATGTTCAAGAAATGGAATAATTTAAGAATGAAACAACAATCCCCTACCTCGGGTTTAAGATTTGAAGATTCGTCTTCGTTCTGCGGAAGACGGCGTTGCGGAGGTGGGGCGTCGCGGTCGTCGTTCGTCAAATCCGTTGACGAAGAGATACGTCTGATGCGACACGTCATTGGCGGATCTTCGTTTGCCGACGAAGAAGGTCCGAGGAGGATGCGGCGTTCCCTCTTGTTGACAACGAGGACGAAGAAGAGAGGCGTCGTTCTTCTTCGGAGAAAGGGCGTTCCTCGTCAAGTCTTGAGGAAAGTCAAATTATAAAGAGAACAACGAACTCAAGAATCTCTACCTCGATAGTCGCACGGTGACGGAGTCGTGGAATATCGGTGTCGATTCCTTTGACGTCGGAGGAAGAGTCGTTATCGAAGGCGTTCGTCGCGGAAAACCGTCGCGGAAGAGATGACGCGGAAGAAGTACGTCGCGTCGCGGATACGGCGTCGCGGATGGATCGTGTTCTTCGGCGGAGAAGTTCTTCGTTGAAGAACGTCGTTCTTCGCGTTCTTCGTTGAGTTTGAAGAAGAAGAGGAGGAGCTCTCCACCTCTCAAGAAGACAAACGATCAACCCAAAATAAAATAAGATAACATCTTATTTTATTATTACAAAACATAAAAGAATTTCAAAAGTTTGAAATTCAAAAGAGATAACTCCACATTTAACTCACTTATTTAATATACATGAATTGTATAATTAATAGAAGTTAACTTGTCAAGCCATTAATAGGGAGAGTGGGGAGTTGAAAAAGGTGGGGGTTCGTGTGGGCCCCACCACACTTAATCCTCCCAAGGGAGGTTAAGTGGGTGTGGGTCCCACTTCCAACCTCCTTTGATAGGACTTAACTTACAAAAAAAATAAAAAAATAAAAAGAATTCACACTTTTTATTCAACTTTTTTATAAATCTCCCAAAAACTAACTTTTAACCCGAAACAAACGCAACTCCCGAAAAGGTCTCTTTAAGCGAATATCGGCGCTGCGAGTTCATCGGTGCCCTCGGATTTCAATTCCGAGCACCGGATCAAAAGTTAGGAATTCCCGCTCGTTCGTTCACTGAACGTACCCGAGCCAAACTTCGGAAATTAATTCCGGGCACTCCGGGCCTCGGAATCAGGTGCCGTCTGAAACCGCGCTCTTGTAAAATTCTAAAGAAAATTAAGAAAAAATTTCCCTTGAATTTTACGGGTCTTTACATGAACACTACACGACATATATCCAGAAAGTACATGCCGTGTATTCTGGGGATTTATGGGCAGTAGCTTAGAAACTGCTCAGACTCCCAGAACCCCTAAAAACAAGGGAATGAGGTGCCAAATTTCGATTCGTGAGGGCCCATACTCCCCGCGAATCAAAGCTCGGCATCTCCTGTAGTCACATACAAGGGAAAACAATATCTCTCTAACATAATAACATGGTTTCTATCAAGAAACTATCACAACAGCATGCATAATCTACAGAAAGCCTATCACAACAGCATGCAATCGCTAATTCACCCTCGATGTCATGGGAAGAATGCATGGAATGTGATTTCTAGAAGTGCCTACATGATGCATGAGATGGAAAACCCTCATCTCATTAGGTTGTGAGATAAATATAACCGAGATATCAAAACAATAATCGCATAAGTCATGCGAATCACTCATGGTGAAAACATATCAACCATAAAAACTCAAACTAGCAAACTGCAATTAACGAGGTAGTATGGACTTTCCATGTACGCAAGTTAGCTACTCCTGAGCACAGCTTAACACCAAGTACTGAATCCGTCCTATCCCTAGAGAAAGTCTCTAAACAGTAAAGCAAGAGAAAAGAACTCCTCTGATACCACTTTGTAACGACCCGAATCCGGAGCCCCTCTACTGGCGCCCCTTACCCGGTTCGCCACATGACCTCAAGCGTGTTTCCCCGAACTCGAGAGGTTTCCAACTAGCAGTGAGGGCCTTGGTGAGTCAGTTGGGAAACTATGCCCTCATTTGGTATGGTATACAGTGGAAAAACAACAGTCAACAGCGGAAGTAGTAACAACATGCATAACAACAGAAACCAAACAGCGGAAGAAATATATAGATATAGATATATAGAAATGATGACAATTGTGCAGTAGGTACAAGTATCTATGGAAAGAAACAAACAAAACAACTTGATGGAATACAACTGAAAACAAGTGAAAAATAAAAACAAAATAAACTCCTCAGCATCGTGATCCGCGGCTCGGTCCCATGCTCCCCATCTCCAGCGCAATCAAGATCCTCAAGTAGTAGGGTGCTTTCCCTTATCCATACCTGCAGCAACATAGTCTTCTTAGGCCCAAAAGCATGGCCCAAACAGGGTGTGAGATAAAATCCTAGTAAGAAGTCACCCAAAGATGTGTGCCTAACACTCAATGAATACAAGGCAAGTAATAAAACAAGAAGCAGTAAACAGGAAAGAACAAGCAGCTACAATACATAGTTCTAACAAATAAAGTACACAAGTAAGAAACCAGAAACAATAAGAAAACATGTAACCCTCTGGGTAGCTCTCATAGCCTAAACCCCTATGGTTCAACCTATAAGTACCAGCAACCCTATAGGAGTCACACACAGTCTCACCCCTCTGGTTCAGCTCTGAAATTAATAGACCCTCTGGGGAAGCACTCACCGTCAATTCCCCATATAGTCTCGTATTGTGCTAAAGGCTCTCTGGGGAAGCACTCAACATATATTCCTCCTGTGGCCCGCATTAAGGAACTACAGACTCTCTGTGGAAGCACTTTATGTCAATTCCCTCTGTGGTCTCGTATCGTAATTATAAGACACTCTGGAGAAGCCCTTCAGTCAATTCTCCCTTCGGTCAATTGCTCTCGGTTCTCACAGTCTTGAGTGAAACTAAACATGATCAGTGAATGTGAATCATACAAGTAAACCTCAAAAACTACATGGCTATCAACTAAGCCTCAGCAGCAGAATATGGAAACAGTCCAAAATCCTACAACTAGGGATGGAAACTGGAAGAACGCCAAACATGCAGAACAAACATGGAAAAGAAACCTGAGCACAAAATAAATTACTCTAATCACAAGAATAATCCTATACTACAGAAATCAATAAAATATGGAAAGAAACGATGGAAAAACAGAAAACCCACAATTCCCCTCCCAAGGGAATTTTTGGAATTTGCACAAAATACTTATCAAATTTCAACAAAAGGCACAAACCACCTACCTCGATCCTAGGAGATCGATATAAGTGAACCATGACGATAGATTCCCCTTGGAATGACATAGATCTGAGAAAACTGACAAAATGCTCAACCTACGATAACTTGGAAACCAGGAGAAATCAAGAAACATGACTCATGCAGAAGAGAGAGCTCACCGCTACGATTCTAACTCAATCGATTGTGCTCGAATCGGAGAATAGATGAGGAGGCGGGAGCTCGTCGATGGTCCAGTCATACGGTCGCTCTCGGGGGGACAAAATCTAGAGAAGAATATGAAATTGGGGGTTAGGCACAACCCCAGTCTGTTTAGTGAAAAAAATAAAGTACACGGCGTGTACTTTTAGAGTACACGACGTGTACTGGGTCCTTTCCGTTCTCCGCCAAAATCGGCCTCCACGTCACCCCTACAAACCGTGTGTGTGGCCCGGGCATGGCAAGCACACGGCTTCGAGCCGGATCAGAGTACATGGCATGTACTCAAAAAGTACACGGCGTGTACTTTGAAAATTTTCCGAAAAATCATTTTTCTTAAAAACTGCTGAAATACGGGAAAACATACTTGAATGAAGATCCAGGTTCTTACAATCCAATAAAATAATAAGGATTATATCAATACAACAAATCCCATGTAGAGTAAAATACAATGTTATTATTGTTAATGAAATAAAATAATAACTTTTAAAAGTAATCTCAAGGATAATATAAAGTTTCTAATTTTTTTTTAAAATATTTACCAATGAAAATAGATTTTAATTTTTTTATAAATAATCATTTTAAAATTGAGAAGGTGAATTAAATGAAGTGTCGATGGATAAATACATACACGTTGTATGTGGTAAAAATAATATTCTATTAGTACATAAAAGTGTAGAAAAATTCTTATTTGTAAAGTGACAGTAATATTCCATTGAAAAAATTAGTAAAAGAAAAAAGTGAAAAAGTGTATTTACCAAATCAATAAAAATCATTTTTGAAAACATTTAAATGAAACATGGTTTTTTGAAGAAAATAAATTCTCTGAATAAAAAGATAAATTTAGTCAGGTTTTCTTAAAAATATTTTCTAAAATAATTAGAGTGTCATGGAGTGGTAAAATGGTAATAATACATGATATTGGTCACGAAAAACATGAGAAGAATATAATGGTTTATAGAACAATGGTTATTTGATTTTCTCAAATGGAAATACCATTTAAAGATCATTAATGTTGTTGTTGAGGAAAATAATCTTTAAACATTCTAAAATGTCCCATGCCACTAAAATGCATTTTAAATAATAACCTTATACAGGAATGATATTAAATTGATGTTTTAGATACAATGAATATACAATTATTAATGATATAAAATAATAAAAGGGGATGTACATACACCACACATAATATATAAGTGGTGAACATAACATTTATCTCATGGTTGGAAAAAGCTAGATGAGAATCGATATCTTGCATTTCCTTTCAGGAGAACATCCATTATCATTTTATATAAAAAACTTATGTTAATTTTATGATTTATTAAGAATCCTTTTATCTTTTATAATTACATTTATTCCACTAATTAAAAAGTCATGTAGAACTAATAAAACAAATATGATAACATGTTGTGTTTTGAAAAAATTCGGTTTATGTGTCAAAAGAACTATTGTTTCTAAACTATGGTCAAATGAGACATTAAATAAACATACAAATAATATTAATCATGGAATAATTAATATTTCAATAAATCAATTATACTTTTAAAATAAATAATGAAATACTATTATAAAAAATTAATCAATGTTATAATCATTGAGATGGTAGGTAGAACGTACACATGAGTGACATTCCCATTTTTAATTGTCATTGTGGAAAGAAGGTGGGTAACTAAAATACTTCCATATTGATAATTACATATCATATACCATATTATGTAATGATATACAATTCTATATGTAATTATTTTATGTAAATGTAATCACATGATGTTGAAAAGGTAGTAGTCTACATTTCCACAAATGACATCATCTATTTTAAAGTGTGTAAAGTTCAACAAAAGGGATGATATATATATATGTATATATATATATATATTATTTTATAAAGATAATTATTTCATGTGTATATATATATTTTTCAATTATGTTTAATTATAGAAAATCATTTATACATTCCATGTGTCATGTATGAGAATCCCATCATTTTGAGGGGAGATAGTCCAAAATTCCACAAATGATGTTATCGCATTAATTGAAAATTTAAATTATTAAAGGTAGGTGTAATAAAAAAATTAAATAAGAATAAAGAAAAAATATATATCATATTTAATATATATAAATAGTGTATATTTCATAATTTCTACTATATGATTCAGTAAGGATAATTGAACAATCGTCGTTTCATGAGACAGTAGTTCACCATCCGTAAAAATTGTACGTTTGTTATGCATTAGAAGGAGGTGTGTGTAAGTGTATGTATAACCCATTAAATAACAAAATAATATTATATTTAGGTTAATATTTTTTGTAATAATATAATAGGATGATTATAGGAATTGAATAAAGGAAATGAAACACAAAATCTTTCGTATAGATGTAACGTCTTAATCGGTCACAACATTTTTTTGTACCAAAATGATTATTTGGGATGATTTACTTCCAAAGGATGGATAAAAGGACTAAGGAATGATTTTTTGGAAGTTATATGAGAAGATATCCATTGAACCAATGTGTTCTAAAATGTGTGAAGAAGTGGGAGAGTTTGTGACCTTTTATGGGGAAGGAAAAGGACCTAATTGGAATTTTTGGAAACACGTATGGTGTGCACATGTTCTTACCTAAAATAAGTCATAAAAAAAATATAAACTCCTGAATGGAGATTTAGATTATTATATAGTTATATAAAATAGGTTTTAAAAAGTGTCGATGTCAATTGGGCCCTTAAAATATATATTTATTCCATTATATAACATGATTGAACTTTAATAATTATAATTAATATAAATCATTTTCACTAATTTCTTTGGTTAAAAAAATTGGCCTTATTAGACATTATAAATTGTACTAATTACAAATATGGAACCCATTTTTCCAAATTCAAATAATATAAATGGTATAAATTAAAATAAAATAATCCTCATAAATTGGATGAAATGAGTGTTTTTAGACTAAAAATATCCAAAATTTTGCAATATTTTTCTAAGAAATTTTCGAAGTGACATTGATTCCAAAGACAAAAATTTAATTAATTTATAAAAATTTATATTATTTAACATTAAATCCTTTAAAATTATGGTTTAAAATTATAAAATAAATTATATGCAAAGGTAGTTTTGAACACATGTTCCTTCGCTCCTATCCAGGTCGGATTTAGAGTGATGGTTACCCAACGGTTTTGGGATACATGGAATGGTGGTCGACGAAATTAGAGATGCTCAGGAGTCCAGACAATTTGGTTTTTTATTACATCCTTATTTCAGGTGAGAGTTTATCGCTTGGAGGAACTTGCTGCTCTTATGCCTTCCCTAACATTATGGCCATCTTCTTCCCTTTGAGTTGGAGCTAGAGTAGTGGTTCCTCAACAGTTTTTAGAGGTAGGACTTGGAGGTAGTTATTTATTCTCACGTGTCTTGTTTCGATTGGCTATGGCGATGATGCTTCTGTTCCTTATTCGGTAGCGATTTTGTATATGGTTGGATCAGTGATGTTTTTGTCTTCTACATCAGGTATGGGTTTGTTATGGCTTTCGTAGGCGATGGTGTGGTGTTCGGACGCAGATGTTAATGGAGGTGTTAGCCGATGTTGTTGTCGTTGGTTCCCGATGTAGGTTATGCTATCGAAGCCCTTACCTTCCAAAACCACGGATCTGAACCCTTGTTCCTCCCTGGCTCTCCAATATATATTTAGAGAAGCAGTTACATAGGGGTTTTTAGTTATGAGATTCGGCGATCATCGGCTTCCCAGACACTCTTGTTTTGGATTGGGTTTTCTCTTCGGATTTGGGTTCTTTTCTGATAGATTGATCATTATTTCTTATTTAAGACATGATGATATTGTGTTATCATTTATTTTGGAATCTAGGAATAATTATTGGTGTATTTCACTATATGGTCTTTTTAGGATGTGGTGGAGGAATTGGCATTGGAAGCCCATGGAGAAGAGTGCTCTACCAAGGCCTTAGTTTGTTCCACACTTTTCTATTACTCAAGGACTCTACCGATTTTATCCTAGTTGGAACTATGCGGTGGATTTACTGTGTTTTGGGATGTGAGTTTTGGAAAACGATAGCATTCAAGGTGGTTTCTCTTGTGATGGAATCATCTCCGTCTTTGGGTTGTTTCAGGATGATTTTGGTTTCTATGTCATGGGGGTCTAGTTTTTCGATGGCGATGTTGTACTCCAACGGATGAGGATGTTTTAACTCACCGGTGGGCACTGGATATGGTGATGATGGTTGTTGTAGACAAAGATAGCATGTTGTGAATATGAATGTAATGTTTTGTTGATGATGGAAGTGTTGTGATGAAATAGTAGCCTCGATGATGCAAGATTACCCAAAAGGATTTGTGATTTGGGGGATTTCTCGTTGAAAGGGATGATCCTCAAAAAATGATCTTAGGTATAGAGTTAAAATCAGTTGTTCTTTCATTACCTCCCATAACATCTGGGCCAATAGTAAGTCAACAGAAAATTCATGGCTTTGGAAAAGAACATAATTGGATTAAATAAAGCATTTTTTGGGATCTTCCATATTGGTTCTATTTTCTAGTCTTCCACATGTTGGATGTCCTGTATATTGTGAAGAACAATTTTGATAATTTATTTCATAAAATTTTGAATACTCAAGGTAAGACCAAAGATATTATAAAAGCACGATTTGATCTTCCCCAATGTGCAGAGGACCAGAGCTTGAACTGTTTGAAAATGTCAGATCACAGAGGTTAATGAAGCCAAGAGAAGCTTACACACATTCCAAAGAGAGTAGCTTATTATTTTTTTAGTGGATTGAAGATTTGAGACTTCCCGATGGCTACTCTACCAATTTGTGCAGAAGTTCTAAGAATGGTCATATTACGAGATTTAAAATTCATGATTGTCATGTTATAATGGAAAGAATTGTGTCAATTGGATTCAGAGGCTTATTGAATTCAACTATTTGGTATTCTATAACAGACATATCATATTTTTTTGAGACAATTGTGGAGCGACAACAGACTGCGATGCTCTAGGAGAACTGGAAGAAGATGTTGATGTAATTAAATGTAAACCGGAAAAAATCATTCTGTTATCATTCTTTGACTCAATGAAACATCTGATATTACATTTTACACATGAAGATAAATCTGGAGGTAAATTATAGTTTCGATGTATGTACCCATTCGAGAGATGCATGCATAAATTAAAGAAAAAAGTATGCAACAAAGAGTCAGTTGAAGGCTCAATTGTGAAAGAATATTTGCAAAAGGAAAATGATTTTTTGTGCTCTCACTATTTTGAATATGAATATCCCTAAAAAAACCACATGGGATGACCTAAGTTAAATGTTAATGATGAAATGCATAATCAATTATCAGTTTTTAATCATCCAAATCAAGGCTTTGGTGGAGTTCAAGAATGATGGATTTCAGATGATGAACATCACAGAGATCATACATATGTTTTCCTCATCTCTGAAGAAATGGAATCATTTGTACTATGATTGATTCTATAACTAATTCTATAATTTATGTTACAGTATGTAAACATATTTTATTTTTATGTTATATGATAATAATATTAAGAAACAGCGTCCATAAAATACAGCAGCTTCTCTTGAATAACGCAGAAAAAAAAATTCTCAATTGTTTCAAAAACTGGTAACATAATTTATTGATGGTTTAATATCAATTCAGTTTACTATTTATTATATTGATAATTGTTTTACAGATTTTCAGGTGTCTTAACGTGCTAATAAAATTGATAAGCGACTGTGTATATTGAGTAACCCACCATTCAAAATGGTTAAATATTATAACTCATATATGGTGATTGATTTTCGATTTCATACACGTGCATATGTCGAATAAAAAAACAATGAACAGTGGAGGTTTTTTTGAGAGGATCACATCATAGATAAACTGAAGTGTAATTTTACTGCATTATGGATGTAAATATTGAAATTTGTCATCTAGGATAGAATTACATAATGATGTTTAAATGATGGTGGTTGGATACTAAGAGAGAATTGTGTGTTCATCTGAGCCATGGAATCATCAATATTAAATATAAAAGTCTTGTGGCAGTAAATGAACCATTTTTACTAGATCAAGAGGCATATCAAATTTATTACCCAAAGTATTGAGCTACATCAAGATTATTAAGTGATTTATGGAGCATAATAAAAATGAAATCTTAGGAAAATTTGTCTACTCAAACTGAATGTGGTTCTAATGAAGTGGAAGGAATTGAAATTTTTCAAGAGACTACTCAAAATCCAACATTTTTCACAAAGAGACGTGAATATCGATGATGACACCCCACAATTAATGGTTGATGGTAACAATGCTTTTAATGATGTCACAATTGAATTTGAAATGATAAGAGATGATGAAACTAAAACTCATATGAATATTGATGATTTCGTGGAGAAATATGAAGACATTGACATTGTCAGATATGAATATGATAATGAAGGTAAACATTGACATAGTTAAATGATGGTTATAATCATAACTAATAAATATCTATATATAATAGTTATTTTCAACTATCACCTAAGAAAAAAATTTTGTGTTTCAGATGGACCCTAATCTATTTCGTGAGTTATAGGAGGTTGAGATACCTTTGGATGGGGGGTTTGGGATCATCTGACCCTCAGCCTACTAGTGGTTCAGGGGGTACATCGAGGGGGCACGGTCTTTCACAACTATTGATTCATGACCCTATCCCTGAGCGATGTCCACATAATTGCTTCGATCCACACACATAGAGGTATGGTAAACTGTATATTTTAGTTAGATATCATGAATTTATTTATATATATAATATTTTTTTGATTATTTATTCTTTTTTCACAGTTTTTTGCATGTAGCTATTGGACAGGTGAGCACTATCTTGCACAATTATTTTTCTCAGCCATGGATCAAATGGGAACAAATTACCATTGATTTGCAGCTCGGTATTTTCAATCACAGTCTGGTACGTAAATAAATAATATTTATTTTGAAATTTATTTTATTAATAACATGATATTATAAATTATTTGCAGGGTTTATGGTATCCCATCGATAATAACAAGTGTGATGCTATCCACGTTCCATGGGAGGTGTCTATGTATGGCTGTTTCTATCAGTTTTTGCAAAATTTGAGAAGGACATCCTTTTAGAATGTATGATTGATAGATTTTGATGAGTCGTGTTGAGCCCATTGATCAGAGTACATTTCAACTCATGTTTGGAATGCATTATGTTTACACTTGTTGGGTGGTGGACTTCAAAGGAGGTATTTAGTGGGTTGGTAGAACCGGGGGAGATAGGAGGTGATGCATCGATCTAGTAGTCATACATTAAGTACACATATAGAGCATCTGGAAAGTAACTTTTTTACATATTTTATATAATATTAAATATAAATAGTTATTTTATATTTTTAATGATAGTAGAGCATCTCGATATTATATAGTACAACATTTATCAGAGGATGTACAAGGATCCTGCCACTGGATAAATTAGAGGTGATCACCAGTGTCAGATTGTTGTTAGTATTATTTTTTTTAAGTTTGAAAATTAACTCCATATAATATTTTCAAAATTTCAATTTCAAATTGGAATTGAAGGAGTCATATGAGGTTGCCACCTCTCAGACACAGGCTGGGAGTCAGGACGAGGTGACTGATCAGACTAGTTCCCACTATTTTGATGATGCGGCTTGGATGCAGGTGACACGGTGTGGGTTTTAGAAGGGCCGAGTAGTTGGTACAGGCTCTAATGTGACTCCTGGTACTTATTATGTTTTTGCTGCGATGTTGGCATCCAACTCGAGAGGATCCCATTGAGAGGCATAATATTCTACATCATAGTATCAGGAGAAGTTTCAAACTCAGAATGAGCTTATAGAGAGTTTTCAAAAGCAACATGAAGAGATGCATCAACAACAGCAGTAGAAGCCTCATGATGAGGAGATTCGTCGATGCTAGTAGCCACATCACGAGCAGATGGTGTACATGCGTCATCTGACTCGTAGTTTAGGGATGATGTTTCCTCCACCGTCTTCTATAGCTCCACCACCTCCTCTAGAAGATGACCCTAGTGATTTTTTATGTTAAAAACATTTGAATTCAACGGTTGTTGTAATATTAACTATTTTCAGTTTCTGTCTTTTATATTTTGTGCGAATATTTAATATTTTAATTTCTTTTTATTTTTAATATATTATTATTTATTATTACTATCATATTTTTGTAATGTTTGTTTATTTTAATAAAATTAATAATAATATTTTATGAGTTTTTATACTTTTTGTGAATATTTAGAATTTTAATATTTTTATATTATTTTAATAATAATATTATTATTTTTTCATTAATCATAATTTTATTAAATAAAAATTTTTGTATTATTTTTTTAATGTTTTTTTATTTTACTAATAATAATAATAATATTTTATGAATTTTTTATATATTTTGAGTATATTGGGAAATTTAATATTTAATATTTTCTTTATTTTAATAATATTAGTATTATTTTTTCATTTATTATAATTTTATTAAATTTTTTTATTTTGGTTATTATTTACGATGGGACCTGTTGCGATGGGCTCCAATCACAAATAGTTTAAATATATATTATTAAATTGTATTTGTGATGGGCCCTTGGTACCATTGCAAATACTATTTGCAACGGGCCCATCGCAAATATTTTATTTATATATAATTTATATAATCGGAGTGTTATTTGCGACGAGCCCTCACAAGAAATGATTTTTGCAATGCTATTTTCTGCAATAGGCTATTTGCGACGGGACCTCATCGCTAAAGCTTATATGCGATGGGTTCCCACTACAAATAGCCTGTTGCAAATAGCACAAATCCCAGTAGTGTGTATATATATATATTATTTACAATATAATTGTAAATATTGGGGCATATATATATATATACTTTTTTTTATTTTTATAAATATATTTCTATAATTATATATATTTATAATATTATAATTATTATAAATATAATTACTATAATTTGGTAGTTATATATATATATATTAATAATTATAAATAGATATATTTATAATTTAAATATATTTACTAGGTTTTTAAGTATTTATAAATATATAATAGCTACATGGGAAAATTAATTACTCATATTAACCATGAAAAGTATATATCTCATAAAAAATGAGACATATATATGGATAATATGAATAGTAATGAGGTTGTAATGTATAAATGAACATTTATGATAAATATATAATATATGAACGTCAATTATATTCATACATCAATTGACCAAATTCATTTGATGCATATATTTATCTATATATATATAGTTACATATGATTATAATTCTAAATAAATTTTTTTAAAAAGAATTAATATATATATATATATTTATAGAAATATATACTTAAGAAGTATTTAAATATAATTATAAACAAATAATTATAAATATATAAATATAATAAATAAAATAAATATATTTATTATATAATGAAATTTATTATATATATATATATTTGAATTAATTAAAAATATATATTAATTATAAACACATGTTTTTTATTCAATGTATAAAAATAAACATTATTTTTTAATATAAATCTGATAAGTTTATATAAATTAATAATTTTTTTATCAGAAACTTTTATTTCTGATAAAAATAGCACTGAAAAATTAACCCATTATCGATGAATTTTTTAGCACTAATAAAGGGTCAATTTATCAGTACATTTAGCTAGCACTGATAAAACCCCCTTTTATCAATGCTTTATTCTTAGTGATGATTAAAGTCATAGCATCCCTTTTCTAAATTTGTGGTAGAAAAATATAGTTTTCTTTAATGAGTTCATTTATTTATCTATGGTAGAGATACATTTCTTGGAATCTCTATCATTAATACCTTTATTTATATATTTAGGGTCATTATCTATAATATCGTGAGGAACATTAAAGGAAAAAAAATAAGATTTGTCATATTAATTAAAATGAGAAGGATACATTAAAGGAACAAATAAGATGTATCATATTAATTAAAATGAGAAGGAGGTCTAGAGATCTTTCATAATCAATCACGGGTTAACTAGTAATCATCATTGTTATCTAGAGGTTCATTATAAGAATTTGAATCAGAACATGAGCTAGATTCAAATCATTTCATATTCTAAGGATCAAGTGTAAGAGGTTTTACAAAAGCCACAAATGGGGTTGATGGATGAGCATCAGTATCCCCATTAATGGTTAAATCGTCACTGTCTTGTGTGACAGGTTTAGAATTGGGAGAACAAGATTCAGAAAACACTTCATCACTATTTAGTGTACATTTTTTATATCTAGGGATAAAAAAATTTATATCCCATAACAGCATTAGGGTACCCAACAAAAACACACTTAATATCTGAAGGATTATGTTTATTAGTATAGACATGGGAATATAATGTACACCCAAAAACTCTTAGGCGATTATAAGAATGATTATTATTATTCAAAAATTTCTCCAATTCATTAAACTTATTATATTAGGGTAGAAACTTATTTATAAGGTACACTATAATATTGGCTGCCTAAGCCCAGAAATATTTATCCATGACTTATGATAAAATAAATCTTTTAACTCACTCAAGGATGGTTCTATTAATATGGTCAGAAATACCATTATATTTTGGTTCTCCCTAATAGTCTGGTGCATTACAAAACCATTGGATTCGATGAACTGAATGAAATCATTAGAGAGTTATTATAAACCATTTTTATTTACCATGGTTCTAATTTTCTCTCATATTAGATGTTCAACAATGTTTTTCAAGGATTTTATTGTTTCAAAAAAATCATATTTTTTGAGAATGTAAATTTATCCCATTATAGAAAATTCATCAATATAGGTAACAAAATTGGAGCCTCTACCATTGGAAATATTCATAGACAGTCCCCATAAATCAAAATGAATGTATTATAATGAGTAACATTATTTTACAAAATCTAGGTTTAGAGGGTCAAAAATATACATAATAGTATCTACTATTATTCTTTTGGAATTATATAATTAAAATAAAAAAATCATATATTTATCCCCATCATCAGCAGTCATATTTAATATTGGAATAATCAAGAATTACATTAGAGAATTAAATAAATTGTTTTTTATTGAAAGGCAAGGGTTAAATTTAAATCTAAACATGGGATGTTTATTATAAATTAAACCAACAAGTGAAGCAATCATATATAATGTCTCAAACCAAAGCTATAAACTAGTAGTAGTTCATTCATTATTAACTTCTCTAATATATTTTTCGACTAAAAAACAAGAAAAGAACTATGTGATTTAAAAAACAATCATAAGAGAAATATTGGTAAAAAATAAATGGCATCCCCTAATTATACGGGAAAAAATATGTTTCATAGGTCCATACATGGAATCAATTAACCCCTACTAAACAAGAAGGGATCACATCTTAATATTCCATAAATTGAGATTATTTTCACAATATTTTCATTGATTTCAAACCATGTTGATTACATGTTTTTCTAAACTCTAATAGAAATTTTTTTAAAAACATTATGTGTATATCCCCAAGAAAATTAAATGATCTATAAATATTCCAGATTATTAAATTTAGTATTCTAATTCAAGTGATATTTTTGGTTATAATGACTTAAATTAAAAATAGAATATTGATAGTGGTGAATCAAGATAATATTGGGAATATAAAATTAAATATAAGCGAGATTCGAGTCCAGAGAAAAATTCAAAATTAATTGTCATAAATATGTAATTTTGGACACGAGATTTATCATGATTCAGTCCGTTTTGGACCTATTTGAATAGAATGTTCACATCCCACAAAAACATTTGATAATATCATAAGAAAAACATGATACAATATAGTAAGATATGCAACATGATTATTAATTAATTTGAAAATTCTATCTTCAGAACTAAATGATGATGCAACTAAAATACACATAGGCTAGATAGGGTGGTCCTATGATAGTCATATTCTTAACCTGATTTTGGAATAGACTCATGTGAAACAATTGGATCTCATGATTTTGACTCATTCAAATGATTTGGAACAATTGGAATGTCCCAACATCTTTGTATGGAAGTGATGACACCAAGAATCTACCATAAACTGAGCACGAGAAGAAATAGAGGAGAAAAAAAGGACAGTTTATATCTCCCATAATTCTAAGTAATGTTATGTCAATCTAAGATTTTCACCGTAACAAAAGGGTGATGAACCAGGAGAACCGAATGAGTTGAATAATCGGAAGACCTCATGTGCATGTGTCATTAATCACCAGGAACGATGTTTATCCTCCAAAAAACCATAAAACTAGAATCCTCCTCAAACATGGATACAAAATGAAAAAGTGAAATAAATGAAAAAACCCACAAGTATGTTTATGGATAAGATCAATGTTCAGTAACAGGGATCAATGTCCATGAGTAGTCATGCTAGAATTACCAATGTGGAAAGGGTAAATAAGACCATGTAAGACCAAGGAAACCATCATAAAAGGTAGGATGACATGAGAATATGATATTTTTGCACACAATTTGAAAAATCCTATAAAGTAAGATTGAATAAAATGATTAAAAATAAATTGTTAGAAATTTTTTCATGATGGTATAATACAAAAAATAAGTTGTGGAATAATGAATAGGCATATTTTAAATTAAAAACACCTAGTATTAAATAATTTGGCCAAAATATTAACATAAATTCTATTCTATGAATCATAATATCATAAAAAAAAGAATGACTCCTCAAAACTCTATAGCCTTATCATCATAAACTCCTCCATTTCTGTAACGACCCAAAATTTCATTAATGGAAAATCCCTCTTGATCCAGTTAAATGTTTCTTTATGAAAAATGTTTTTATAAGATATCAACTTTTTTAGTTTTACTTTAAGATTTGTGACCGTTACTTTTATAGTCGTTGAACAGTGATCATCTGGGTAGTTTAAATATAAGGCTTTAACGAACCAATTTTCTACTCAGACAAAGGAAGTGATGGCCTCATCCAGTAGAATTTCCCCTTACGAAGCCCATTTGTCGGAGCTCGGAAAAGAGGTGGCGTCTTTGGGCTTTGCCCTTGACCAAGCCCAAGCTGAGCTTCATCAAGTCAAGCTCAAACGTGATCGTCTACGGGAAAAATGGAAGTTGATAGAGATTACCACTCGAGCGATGTTATCTGAGCAACCCCAAGAGTCTGTCACCATCGCACACCTTACCCTTAGGTCTTATGCGGCTATTTTAAGGGGTTATGTAACAAATAAGTAGCACCATGGTCATGTACATTATTTTTTTTGGTATATAATAATGAATATAATTTCTAGTCATTTTTGATACATTGTAATTAGTTTTTAAAGTACAAATGGTGTTTTTAGTTATTATTTAATTAAGAATTATATTTTATTAAATTAAAGGATTTTTGAATTAAATAATATTTTAATAAAATATTATTATTAATATTAAATTAATTTTTATTAAATATAAATGATCTTATAATTTTATGAATGCAATTAAAATTTTTATTATGGTTTGAAAGCCATTTCTGTCAAAACCCGTGAATTTTTTATAAATGTCGGTTTTTATTTTAAAAGTGAAAATTCACATATTTAGAAAATTATTTAGATAAAATAAATATTATTTTTGGAATCAGGACGTCGAAATTATCCAACGGTGAATTTTTCATAATTTTCTGAGACAGTCAAATTGTTGGGTAAAAATTAAATACCATTTAAATATATAATGTGTTTTATGACATCATAATGACCCAATGGTGATGTAATAAAATACCATAATCCTTATGTTCGGCCAATATATGTTTTATCATTAAAATAATGTGGTTTTGGGTTTGTTTGACTCACTTTTCAAAGCATTAATGGAGCCCTCAAGACTTATTCAACACTTTGCCGTTTTAAATTAATTTCCATGGGAGTGTGACTCACCTCCACATAAGCAACCCTAATTTTTTAATAAGTTCGGACCTTGGACTTGTAAAATATTGTTTTCCTCTTTCCTTTTCTAGAAACCATGGGCAAATACCATGGGATGGTTTGTGGTTTGAATTATTTTAATATAAGGGGTCCCAAACCTAAATAATAAATAATTCTCTCACCTTTCCTATATAAACCCACCCAAGCTCCCACTTCCTCCTCACTCAAAGCCCTTTAAGTTTGTCCAACCTCTGCCCTACTCTCTCTAGAATCCTCTCAAGGAGCCCCAAGCTCCCAAGAAGCCTCTCACAAGCCTCTCTCTAGCCTTTGGAAGCACACTTCCAAGTAAGGGGTTTTCTTCCTTTCTCATTTTTTTGTCAATTTTCTTTAAGTTGTATTTCCCTTTTTATTTCAATTATGAATGTTGGGGTATGGTTTCGCACCTCCCCCATACTTCCCTCTTATTGTTTGAATGATGGGAGAACCCTTTCTCTCTCATTAAATGCCTCCCATGTACACCCGTTACTATGCCGAAATTCCGAAAGGAACTTCTCTCCCATCTTTTACATTCAAGAAATACTTTTGTATCATGAATCTAAATTCCATTTCTATTGTTGGGACATGTATATATATGATCTCATTACTGTCCATTACATGTAAATATGATGAGGAACCCCTTTCTCTCTCATCAACCTTTTTTATGAATTCTTATGTCACGCCGTTACGCTGCCGAAATCGCACCGATTTTCTAAGCCAATGTCTTTGTGTAGTGAATACCATGCCCATTTCTCCATCAAGGGTATTCACCTTTATGCACATTTACATATTTATTATAAAGTTTCATGTATGAATTCCACTTTCCTTTATCGTGGAAGAAATGATTATGTTTTATGAATCCATGTTTTATGATCCATGCGGCACACTTATGCATGAAATGAAATGTTTAAGAAGGGTGCGCCCTTTATAGTGCTCCAATGCATTGGGTAAAGTATAGTATCATGATATGTCATGTGCAATGAGTGTTGACTCATGCTAATTTAAGTGCAACGAGGGTTTACTCGTGCTTCAAGTGCAATGAGGGTTTACTCATGCTCCATGTGCAATGAGCCTTGGCTCATGCTAATTCAATGTTAAGTGTTGTTGCCACATTTCCATGTTATGATTATCATGATTTATCATGCCTTTATGTTCATGTTTCTATTATTCTCTATTGATATGCCTATTGCCTAACATGTATTTCACTCCTCATGTTATTCATTGTTTACTCCCTTACTGGGCTTTATAGCTCACCCTTTTCTTATGCATGTCCTCAGGTTATCCCATGCAATGCTAAGTACGAAGGAATGTAGTGGTCATGTAAGGAAGTTTTCAATAAAGATGTTGTATTTTAAGTTTAAAGTTTTTATGTAATGATCCTAAGCCCCAAACACACTAAACCTCTCGATCTTCTTTTTTGTATCAAGTGAAGTTTTATGTAATAAAGCATGCTTAAGTTGTAATAAAAATCAGGGTTGTCATAGTTGGTATCAAAGGATAGGTTTAGTTATTTTTGGGATTAGGAAACCCTAGTAAAGCCTTAGATACAAGACTAAGCATAATAAAAACATCCCTATGTTTTGGTAAATACTAAGTAAGTGGTTTATCAAACAAATACATCCCTGTCTGGATACGATCATGTAGAGGCGGCTCTGGCACAGATGTATCCTAGGGGTAAAACCCGAAAACACCGCTTTGAGCTAGAATCGAACGGGAACTGGTGCACGATAATGGGCCTTGCTGCACTCTTGGTTACGACACTCCCAGGGGATATGTTTTGATGAATTCACAATCTTAGTATGAACCCTTATTAAAGAAAAAATGCCCCTAAGAATATATTTTAGAAGGAAGATCATGAAAAGCCTGGATTGAATCTTATAGACTCATGAGTTAAAGATATTAAAGTTTATTTATAAGTCATCAACTGTTGTCTTTGGATTAACCTTTATGCGTTACCCCTAACTTTCTTTTATTCCAGCCAATGGCCGGTAATAGGATAACTCGGGCTAACAACCATTGTGAAGATCAGTGTGATGATTGTACTTATGAGATGCCCAATCCAATTGGAGCGGGAATCGCGAACTTTGTCACGCTTCTCTCTCAGCTAACTCAAGTTTTGAATAGAAACACTGGTCAAGAGGAACATTCAACCCCCCTAAGAAAGAACAAGTCGCTATTGAAAGCTTCATGAGACAAAGGCCTCCTACTTTTAGTGGATCATCTGATCCCATGATCGCTGAACAATGGATCAACTCCATTGAGAAGATATTCTCCATCCTCCAATGCTCTAAAAAAGAGAAGGTTCTCCTGGCGGCTTATCGTATGGAGTGTGAAGCTGATCAATGGTGGACGTTGATCAAAAATACGGAGCCTGAGGAGGAGATCGAGGCTTTGGAATGGAAGGTATTCCGGAAGATGTTTTTCGATAAATATTTTCCACGCACCCTCCGTCTTAAGATGGAAAGGGACTTCCTTTCCCTCAAGCAGAAAGATGAGGAATCTGTGGGAGCGTACAAGGCAAACTTCACAAGGCTTGCACGATACGCTTCCAGCTTTGTCGTTACCCCTGAATACAAGGTTGACCGCTTCTTTGGTGGGCTGAAGCCTAGCTTGCGGAAAGCATTAGCGATCCGTGACTTCGACAGCTATGAGGAAATTGTCGGATGTGCCCTCAAGGTTGAAATGGAGATCGGAGGATCACAGGGGTATCATGGGGACAAGAAGCGGAAGGTAGACTTCAATGTTGGTGGTCTGATGGATAAATCCAACGGCGCTAAGAAATTCCAGCACCCCACTTGCCAAAATTGTGGATAGAAGAACCCTGGAAATTTCCTTAGGGGGACAAGAAAATGCTTCAAGTGTGGAAGAGAAGGGCACCTAGCTGTTAACTGTCAGCAAGAAGGACCCGTGGCTGCGACAGAGGAGAGGAACGCTTCGTTCGAACCTCAACGCGTTGTTCAATGCTTCAAATGCAAAGAACCGGGTCATTTTGCGAATCAGTGCCCTAATCCAAGGGTTATCGGAGGCAATCAACAACCTCCAAGACAGCAAGGAAGAGCTTTTTCCATCACTTCTGCCGAAGTGGACCCCGACAACGAAGTGGTGACAGGTATGCTAGTTATTCATTCATGAATAGAGAACGTACTTTTTGATTCAGGTTCTACGCATTCTTTTATATCTCAAAAGTTTAGTAGAATAATCCCTGCACCACCACAAATCATGGAAGTAAAGATGTCGGTGAGTACGGAAAATGGGGCAATCATTGCATCCCATGAGTATAAGTCCTCCCCTGTTATAATCTGTGGATTGAATTTCCTGGCGAACCTCGTCATACTCCCTTTGGTGGAATTTGATGCAATTATTGGCATGGATTGGCTTTCCTTATATAGAGCCAACATAAATTGTCGGGAGAGGGAAATCACACTCCATATGGAGAATCGACCCCCGATTCTTTACAAGTGTCAGGAGGAAGATGAATCTCCTTTAGCTCCATCATCTCAAGCATGGATATTACTGCCTTATGAGCACGCATATCTGGCTCAGATGATTAAGTCCAAGGAAGAAACCACCCTTGAAGAAATGCCTATTGTGAGGGAATTCGCTGAAGTATTTCCCGAGGAACTTCCTGGTCTTCCTCCAAGAAGAGATTTTGAGTTCTCAATTGAACTTATACCTGGGGCGCTACCAATATCCAAGACTCCATATAGAATGGCTGTGGTTGAGCTTGAAGAACTGAATAAACTACTACAGGAGAATCTGGATAAAGGGTTTATACGCCCAAGTGCATCACTATGGGGTGCACCAGTCCTCTTCGTCAAGAAGAAGGATGGGTCAATGCGGCTTTGCATCGATTATTGAGAACTTAACAAAATCAAGATAAAGAACAAGTATCCTCTCCCAAGAATTGATGACTCGTTTGATCAGCTGCGTGGAGCACAATACTTCTCCAAGGTCGACTTGCGGTCGGGATATTATCAAGTAAGGGTGAAGAAGGAAGATATCCCCAAGACTGCTTTTCGTACAAGGTACGGGCACTATGAATTCATAGTAATGCCTTTCGGACTCACCAATGCTCCAGCAATATTCATGGACGTGATGAATAGAGTCTTTAGAGATTACCTAGACAAATTTGTGGTAGTCTTTATAGATGATATTCTAATATACTCCAAAACCAAGGAGGACCATGAGGAGCATTTAAAAACTGTACTAGAGACTTTGCGCAAGGAGAAGCTCTATGCAAAGTACAGTAAGTGTGAGTTTTGGTTGAAGGAAGTCTCATTCTTGGGTCATATCATCACAAGCAATGGGATATCTGTGGACCCCTCCAAAACAGATGCAATTGAGGGATGGCCGAGGCCAACATCGGTAACTGATATCCGTAGCTTCTTGGGGTTAGCTGGATATTAACGACGATTTGTGAGAAATTTCTCACGATTGTCCAACCCTATTACCAAGCTAACTCAAAAGGGATTAATGTTTTCTTGGAGTGATGAATGCGAAGAAAGCTTCAAGGAGTTGAAAAGGAGGCTTATCACTGCACCCGTGCTCACTTTACCCACAAGTGGGGAGCTTTTTGTGGTATTCAGTGATGCTTCGAAGAAGGGCTTAGGATGTGTGCTGATGCAGAATGATAAAGTGATATCCTATGCCTCAAGGCAGTTGAAAATCCATGAGCGAAACTATCCAACACATGATCTGGAGTTGGCGGCGGTGATCTTTGCCTTGAAAATCTGGTGGCATTATCTCTATTGAGAGAAATGTGAGATATATACTAACCACAAGAGTCTTAAATATATATTCACACAGAAAGAGCTTAATATGCTCCAGAGAAGATGGATAGATCTCATCAAGGATTATAACTATTCAATACATTACCACCCTGGGAAGGAGAACAAGGTGGCAGATGCCCTAAGAAGAAAGGATCCAGCAATTCTATCAATGATGATAATTGAGAAGGATCCAATCTTCTTAGACTTGATGAAGATGGACGTGGGAATCATAAAGAAGGGAACATCATCAATCCTTTCACAAATGATTGCTCAACCATCTCTTTTTGAAAGGTTAAAGGATGCTCAAAAGGATGATGCAGGAATCCAAGAAAAAGTGGAAGCTATCAAAAAGGGAAAATCCTCAGAGTTTAATGTTAATGAAGAAGGAATTGTGCGGTTTGGGAAAAGACTATGTGTTCCATCAAGTTCGGAGCTGAAGAAGGAACTTTTGGATGATGCACATAGTTCAAATTTCTCTATTCACCCAGGGAGCACAAAGATGTATCGAGATCTCCGAGAAAACTTTTGGTGGGATAATATGAAGAAGGAGATCGCTGAATATACATCAAAGTGCCTGGTGTGTCAGCAAGTGAAGGCAGAGAGGCAGAAGTCTAAGGGGATGATGCAACCATTGACCATACCAGAATGGAAATGGGAGAACATCACCATGGACATCGAAACTGGACTTCCAAGGACATACAAAGGCAACAATGCAATCTGGGTTGTTGTGGATCGTCTTACAAAGACTGCACACTTCATTGCTATTCGAGAGGATTTCTCTTTGGATCAACTGGCACGGATATATATCAGGGAAGTGGTACGGTTGCATGGAGTACCACTATCTATTGTGTCTGACCGATATCCAAGATTTACCTCTAAGTTTTGGAAGAGTCTTCTACATGATCTGAATACTGAACTGAACTTCAGTACGGCCTATCATCCTCAAACTGATGGCCAATCCGAGCGGACTATCCAAACACTTGAGGATATGTTGAGAGCGTGCTCAATGGGCATTAAAGGAGGATGGGATCAACATCTTCCTCTAGTTGAGTTCTCTTATAATAATAGTTTCCACTCGAGCATCCAAATGGCACCATATGAAGCCCTGTATGGGAAAAGGTGTAGAACATCGGCATGTTGGGATGAGGTCGGTGAACGTAAGCTGCTTGGACCAGAAATGGTCGAAGAAATGGTGGAGAAGGTGAAAACCATTCAGCAGCATATCAAGGCAGCCCAGAGTCGACAGAAGAGTTATGCAGATAATCGTCGACGAGACCTTGAGTTTAAAGTCGGAGACATGGTGTTTTTACGCATATCTCCGTGGAAGAAGGTCATGAGGTTTGGAAAGAAAGGGATGTTAAGTCCAAGGTACATCGGCCCCTTCGAGATTCTTGATCGTGTTGGGGCTGTGGCCTATCGACTAGCAATTCCACCTACTATGGCCAAGGTGCAAGATGTCTTCCATGTATCCCTCTTAAGGAAGTACATACCAGACCCTTCACATGTACTCTCTTCCGAGGTGGTACAATTAGAAGACGATCTTTCTTATGAGGAGCACCCAGTGAAGATCTTAGATCATAGAGAAAAAGTTCTACGAAATAAGACAATTCCCCTTGTCAAGGTGTTGTGGAGAAACCACAAGTTTGAAGAAGCAA
Organism: Viscum album; assembly: GCA_963277665.1. Lineage (NCBI taxonomy): Eukaryota > Viridiplantae > Streptophyta > Magnoliopsida > Santalales > Viscaceae > Viscum > Viscum album. Next base: position 423,606,732 of record OY728161.1, on the reverse strand, counting down.
CTTGGGAGTCGGAGGATATGATGAAGCTAAGTTACCCACATTTGTTTTAGTGTGGGAAAAGGAAAATTTCGAGGGCGAAATTTCTTAAGGGGGGAATGTTGTAACGAACCAAAATTTCATTAATGGAAAATATCTCTTGATCTAGTTAAATGTTTCTTTATGAAAAATGTTTTTATAAGATATCAACTTTTTTAGTTTTACTTTATGATTTGTGACCGTTACTTTTATAGCCGTTGAATAGTGATCATCTGGGTAGTTTAAATATAAGGCTTTAACGAACCAATTTTCTACTCAGACAAAGGAAGCGATGGCCTCATCCTGTAGAATTGCCCCTTACGAAGCCCATTTGTCGGATCTCGGAAAAGAGGTGGCGTCTTTGGGCTTTTCCCTTGACCAAGCCCAAGCTGAGCTTCATCAATTCAAGCTCGAACGTGATCGTCTACGGGAAAAATGGAAGTTGATAGAGATTACCACTCGAGCGATGTTATCCGAGCAACCCCAAGAGTCTGTCACCATCGCACACCTTACCCTTAGGTCTTATGCGGCTATTTTAAGGGGTTATGTAACAAATAAGTAGCACCATGGTCATGTATATTATTATTTTTTGTATATAATAATGAATATAATTTCTAGTCATTTTTGATACATTGTAATTAGTTTTTAAAGTACAAATGGTGTTTTTAGTTATTATTTAATTAAGAATTATATTTTATTAAATTAAAGGATTTTTGAATTAAATAATATTTTAATAAAATATTATTATTAATATTAAATTAATTTTTATTAAATATAAATGATCTTATAATTTTATGAATGCAATTAATATTTTTATTATGGTTTGAAAGCCATTTCTGTCAAAACCCGTGAATTTTTTATAAATGTCGGTTTTTATTTTAAAAGTGAAAATTCACATATTTAGAAAATTATTTAGATAAAATAAATATTATTTTTGGAATCAGGATGTCGAAATTATCCAACGGTGAATTTTTCATAATTTTCTGAGACAGTCAAATTTTTGGGTAAACATTAAATACCATTTAAATATATAATGTGTTTTATGACATCATAATGACCCAATGGTGATCTAATAAAATACCATAATCCTTATGTTCGGCCAATATATGTTTTATCATTAAAATAATGAGGTTTTGGGTTTGTTTGACTCACTTTTCAAAGCATTAATGGAGCCCTCAAGACTTATTCAACACTTTGCCTTTTTAAATTAATTTCCAGGGGAGTGTGACTCACCTCCACATAAGCAACCCTACTTTTTTAATACGTTCGGACCTTGGAATTGTAAAATATTGTTTTCCTCTTTCATTTTCCAGAAACCATGGGAAAATACCATGGGATGGTTTGTGGTTTGGATTATTTTAATATAAGGGGTCCCAAACCTAAATAATAAAGAATTCTCTCACCTTTCCTATATAAACCCACCCAAGCTCCCACTTCCTCCTCACTGAAAGCCCTTGAAGTTCGTCCAACCTCTACCCTACTCTCTCTAGAATCCTCTCAAGGTGCCCCAAGCTCCCAAGAAGCCTCTCACAATCCTCTCTCTAGCCTTTGGAAGCACACTTCCATGTAAGGGGGTTTCTTCCTTTCTCATTTTTTTGTCAATTTTCTTTAAGTTGTATTTACCTTTTTATTTCAATTATGAATGTTGGGGTATGGTTTCGCACCTCCCACATACTTCACTCTTATTGTTTTAATGATGGGATAACCCTTTCTCTCTCATTAAATGCCTCCCATGTACACCAGTTACTATGCCGAAATTCCGAAAGGAACTTCTCTCCCTTCTTTTACATTCAAGCAATACATTTGTATCATGAATCTAAATTCCATTTCTATTGTTGGTACATGTATATATATGATCTCCTTACGGTCCATTACATGTAAATATGATGAGTAACCCCTTTATCTCTCATCAACCTTTTTTATGAATTCTTATGTCACGCTGTTACGCTGCCGAAATCGCACCGATTTTCTAAGCCAATGTCTTTGTGTAGTGAATACCATGCCCATTTCTCCATCAAGGGTATTCACCTTTATGCACGTTTACATATTGATTATAAAGTTTCATGTTTGAATTCCACTTTCCTTTATCGTGGAAGAAATGATTATGTTTTATGAATCCATGTTTTATGATCCATGTGGCACACTTATGCATGAAATGAAATGTTTAAGAAGGGTGCGCCCTTTATAGCGCTCCAATGCATTGGGTAAAGTATAGTATCATGATACGTCATGTGCAATGAGTGTTGACTCATGATAATTCATTTTCAACGAGGGTTTACTCGTGCTTCCAGTGCAATGAGGGTTTACTCATGCTCCATGTGCAATGAGCCTTGGCTCATGCTAATTCAATGTTAAGTGTTGTTGCCACATTTCCATGTTATGATTATCATGCTTTATCATGCCTTTATGTTCATGTCTCTATTATGCTCTATTGATATGCCTATTTCCTAACATGTATTTCACTCCTCATGTTATTCATTGTTTACTCCCTTACTGGGCTTTATAGCTCACCCTTTTCTTATGCATGTCCTCAGGTTATCCCATGCAATGCTAAGTACGAAGGAATGTAGTGGTCATGTAAAGGAAGTTTTCAATAAAGATGTTGTATTTCATGTTTAAAGTTTGTATGTAATGATCTTAAGCCCCAAAGACACTAAACCTCTCGATCTTCTTTGTTGTATCAAGTGAAGTTTTATGTAATAAAGCATGCTTAAGTTGTAATAAAAAGCAGGGTTGTCATAATTTCAATTTATTTTGACATTATAATATACTGAAAATAAATGAAACATTCATTATTCAACCAAGAACATGAAATCTTCAATATCCACCATCAAGAAGGGGTAGTTAATTTCATTATGTGATATAGATATTGGGTGCTCAAAAATATTGGGGAGATATATGTTTTTGGTTATAGAATTGTTTTTAAGATAATGAGATACATATAGGATGAAGACAATAGTGTTCAGATTTGTTTTGGTGGGGCAGATATTTTTTTGGCATAGTTTAAAAATGGTGTCTTCATATTTTTTTTATATAGGATGATTATAGGTTTGATACAAAGAAATTTTATTTCAAACTGACATTTTAAGATGTTTTCACATCTTTAATAGGATGAATGGGGAGATTATTGGGATTCAAACCTTTTAAGAGAGTAATAAATAAATTAATAGAGATATATCCTCAAAATTAATAGAGGGGTTTCTCTCAATACTGATGTAGAGATATTATTTTTATTAAATGGAAAAAGTGGGATGTTTTCCATATTAATATAATACATTGACATCATGTCTTTATAAAATTATGTGGTAGAAAATTCTTGGTATGACTGCATTAACATCTACTAATGTAGAGGTTAAGGAAAATCTATATGTTAATTTCTAAAAAGTACTCATGGAAATAAATATGGTCTTGGTCTTCAATTTCGTAGATTTTTTAAACAATTTTCACTCTCTATGTGAAATGGAAACAATTCATTTGACATTAAGTGTTTTTAAAACCCTTTATATTTAAATATTCAAATATTTCATAACTGTTATCCCCTAAATAATACAATATATCAGCATATTATTCCTTTTCTATGTACATGGAAGTAATTCTATCAACCATTATACATACAAGGGTGATTTTCAAGAATGAAATCTAATTCTTCATCATCATAAACTCCTAACACAAAATTTATATTGACTTTATTTACGTTATAATATACTAAGAACAAATGAAACATTCATTCTTCAACCATCCACTTGTGATCTTAAATCTCCATCTTTATGTAGGGGTAGTTCATATCTAGAGGTAATCTAGATAATGTAGTGATCACTATTATGGGGGGAGATAGATGTTTCTGGTTCTAGTGATCATTAGTATGATGATGAAAATATAGATATAATGATGACTATGGAATTTATATTTGTTTTTCAGGGGAGCACTTAGTTTTCATTCAAGGTTGCAAAAGTGTGTCATCATATTTTATATAGAGGATGATTATTGGTGTGATAGACACAATTTTTATTTCCAACAAACATTTTTAGATGTTTGCTCTTTTCTGTTGGGATAAATGGGTAGATCGTTGAGATTCATACCATTTATTTTAGAGAGAAATTAATTAATATAGAAATGTACTCAATAGTAATAGAGTATTTTACCTCAACAATAACGGAGATATTTTATTAACAATAATGGAAAAAAGGACGTTGAATGCGTTATGTAGACTTATGGAATTGGTGTCTATATAAGAGGTTGGATAAGAATATTTTTGGTATGATGGCATTTACTTCTACTCATGTTTAGTTTCTTGAAAAATATCAAAGGGTGATACTCATTATAAAGTCCCCCAAGATAAAAAAGGGTGTTGTCATATTAGTCGTAGGATGTGAGATCCAACTGTAATGATGATCGAAATGTTGACAATGGACCTATGTTGTGATGTGATATAGTTCTTGTGATAGAAAATATAGTTTGTCAACAATGAAAAGTTATTACATTATAGAAACATTATAGGTATCATTAAATGTCATCTAGTTGTGAGAAACACCGTGGAATATACTTCAAGGGGCAGGTAGGATATCAGTGTGAGTCTTGGGTGCCTTGATTGAGAGATAAATGTGAAATGATAAAAGTTATATTATAGAATGTCTACGATGAAACGTGTCTGGATCCATATCTCTATGTTATTGTGGTTTTTTAGATTAGGGGGTGTTTTTCATTGAAGTATCTTCGATCGTGACATTTTTTCATGGAAAGGTGTTGTTTTTTCACATGGAAAATGATTCAAAGTGATTATAGAGGCATATTGAGGATTTTTCTCACATGGTATTTTTATACACGTTAATTATATACCATTTATGGTAATTTACACATATTTGGTACTATATATATTTATAGTGTTATTTTCAGAGTTACCCCAAGGGTTTTTAATCCTCCATAGTAAAGGGATTTTCTTTGTTAAAAAAATCACGTGTGCAGAATTTCTTCACTATTAATTTATTTATCACATCCCTATTTTTTGGTTTCCTAAAAATAGTTCAAAAGAGGTTTCTTCCCTCAGATCGGCATTTCCCCCAATAAATCTAACATGCAATGTTATTAAAAAATCTAAATAATATTTCTTAATGAATTGGTTGTGTTTAAAAACTTTTAGAAGGGTACAAAAACTAAGAAAACTACCTCTAATTCAAATCAAATCACTAGGAAACAACATTATAATGATTTGATATATATATATATATATTAATGGGATGAGTATCTATCGAATATATCATTTCCTAGGTAAATTTGGAATACATTTATAATGATTTAAAACACTAAAAAGTGTGGTTAACTCTCACAATAATTGTAAATGACAATTTCTTGTTGTGAAATCAAATGAAAATTATCTATGAATCATTTGAGACATATAAGAGTAGGAATAGTATCAATATATTGTGTTATGTTCCTTTAATGATTGATAAATATTTTTTAAATATGTGAATGTGTTTAGAAAAATCACATAAGGGGCTATTTGAATGTTTTTTAGTTGACTGCGTTTGTCGAAAAATCCGGTTGACAACATTTCATCATTGTTGTTGTCAAAGAAATGTATATTGAAGGTGGAACCATTTATGAATATTTTTGAATTTGTATACCACAACATCATAAATTTATATAGAAAACGAAATATTCCTTAATAAAAAAATAGTTGGACCACATAGCAGTTGTCTTATGAAAAAAGAAAAGGGAATTGATGAAACCACAAAGGAGGAGTATCGTTTGGGGTTGAAGAAATTGACATAAGGGGACATCATATAATGATTTAAAAATATCATTTCTTCCTATAAAGAACTGCATATTTCTTACAATTTTGGTGTAATGTTTTTATTTAACAGGTGTCATATAGGTAATTTCATTTCTGAATTAAGGTGGTCGCTCCATGCTAACCACATAATGAGTGTAGTATGTGGTAATGGACAATACACAATGGAGTATTTAGTAATTATTATTATTAGGTTTTGTGGATCTATTTTACTATATAATGAATTCCTAATCACAACACTGAGATGGAAAAATTCATTAGATATTATTTTCACTAAAGGAATTCGGGTAAGATTGAAAGCTATTTGAAAATGGGTTTAAGAATTATATGAATAATAAATTCACTAGTGGAGGTGTTTTGTAAAGGAGGACATCCACAAATCACGCATACTTCACAAAATGAATATGAATGGTTATAGAGTCCAAAACTTTGAGGATAGTAGTGAAGTACACACGCTATACGGTTCAAGATTTCCATGAAGGAGGAATTTTATGATTGAATTGGTTCACGAAGTATCTCAAAAAACGGTTGTGTCATACAGTGCATGTACGTTTGTCAATGGTTTGAAGCAATTTATGGAGGAACTAGAATAGTTCATGAAATGTTACTCCATGATATATTTGCCACACAGGGAAGTGTAGTTCATCTATCAGAAGAAAATAGTGAATCATGACACACTCAAGTGTGAATCTATTTTGAGGTGTGTCATGAAAATGAATGAATCATATAAAGTATTAGTGTAAACCCATTAGTTGAGAGAGTAGTGAGCCTTCAAATCGTAAATGGAAGTGAACTAGGAGGGATAGAGAGTCCAGTCCAATCAATTTTTACTATAGTGCGCTTTGATGAATTTGGTACATATGCAAATTTCCTTTTTATTTTCCTTGTATTTATCCCTATTTTAGTGAACCAAGTAAAATTTTTGTGTCATATATTTGTTTTAATCATCATATTATTAATTGATACAAGAATTATATAAAAATGACTTATTGTAATGATGAAACATGGTCTAAAGGGGAAGTTGTTTTAATATTATATACACTGAATCAACCCCCCCTAAGGGTATTTAACATAGTTGGGATAATTATTGGTTTCAAAGGTAAATGTTAATATAAATGTATCTCTCTCAAAGGTTTAAATGGAGGTTTTAAATCATAATGGGGTTCTAATATTTGATGGAATCATTTTTTAATTTTCGAAGAATATTATGTATAACTGCATTTAATCATTAGGTATGGATGAAAATATAGTAGAAACTCATGAAATTTTGGCTATTGTGGATAGTGGTGATTTATAAGAAGAAAATTTAAGGGAATTGAATTTTAATGCAAGAGGAATCAATGAATTTTGCAGTGAATTTTCCACTGGAATCTACACAATAGTGAGGTCATGTACGTTCATGAATTCCATGTGGGAAAATATATAAAATATCTATTACTGTGATTCAAAAGTCCAAGAAGAAAAATTATAGGTTTCTTGGAACAATTATGAGAACCTGAGAATAAACAACAATGAGGATGTTGATGCATTGTTTGATAAGGTTAATGTTTCATTGGATGACACATGTGGTCTCATAGAAATTATTAAATATGTAAATATCATTTTGTGTCTCTTTAGAATACTTCCACCTCAGTTCAATCTTAAAGTATCAACATTAGAAGATAAATATACAATGGACCCACAATTGGATTAATTACATAGTAATCTTGTATCTTACAAGATGATAAATGAATATATTTGGTCTATGGAAAATTTGAAGTCCACCGAGGTGGATTTCAAGGGCATGAAGAATCTCACTATTGAATATAGCTTGGAAGAAGAAGATATGGATGAGTTCTTGTCATTCCATTCCTCAAACCTATAAAGAGGAAAAGTAAAGTTGAAAAGGAAACTCCCGATCACATTTATTGGATGATGAATGGTTGGAAATATTATTGTAATATTCCAAAAAATGATCCAAGAAAATGACGAGGATGAAGTAAAAATTCCCATGAATAAGTCATCAAACTATGTAAAAGGTAAGAAATAATTGAAGTGAAACTTCATTAAAAACAAGAATCTTCTTTAAAAGAAATTATTGTTGGAATGAATATGTGGTAGAAGATATGAAAAGTTGTGAGGATCATAGGGAAAAATCTATGGTGGGAGTAGTATATATATCATTGTAAAGGGAAAAGGTCACAATGGTGAAGAACAATTAAATGGAGTAATTGATCATCACGATGCACTACAATACACTCTTGAAGAGAAAGATGTTTTGAGAGCGAAAAAAAATCCAATATATATTTTTTGTGATTCCAAACTATGTATGAATTAGTGGGAATAAGAGAAGTCTAATAAAATGGAATAAATTGAAAACCATAAGTTTTCAAATCCAGAGAACTCAAAAAAATGTTATTGAGTACAAGATCAATGTCGAATAATATAATAGACTGATTGATGGATTGACTATTATAGAAAACAATCAAATCAAATGTATCAATGATTGTAAATAGGATTTTTTGACCTGTTAAGAATATTAGAATTTCATGGGTGAATCTTGATTCCCAAAATTAATATAGTAAAATAGATTACTAGGGATAAATAAAATATAGAAGTGGCTCCTAGAGGTCTAGAAAAACATAAGCAATAATCAAATAAATTTTATGTGGTTGGTAGGGGATTGATCAAAAATAGAAAGTTGTGGTGGTTGATGTCATACCTCAAGTTCTCACTCCAAATTTGAAAAATGATTTGTTTTGAAATAAGAATTATCTGAATCATAGAACCCATGGAAGAACCAGTTCTATAATAATTTATATGAATACACCTCGTATCATGTGTTATCACTGTGGAAATATGGGACATTCACAAAATTTGGGTTCCATGGCTAGAAGGTACTGAAGGGAATAAGATAAAAAATGTAGACATATAAAGCTCATTTTTATCATAATGATTTTTATGGTCATTATTTCTCCTGTGAAGGATTTGAAAAATGGCTAGATATTTCTCATTAACAATACAGATGACTTTAGAGAAGTGGACCCAAAATGTTTATAAGAAACAACTCAATTAACCATCGAATGACTTGAAAATGAAAAATCTCTTTTAACCTTGGCATTTTGAATTCATTCAATCATGCTATAAAGTATATAATGAATATAAATTTGTAAATGAAGTTATTTTTGTGATGTGGATCAAAATTAAAAGTGTTGAGAAGGAATTGGTTGGAGTGACTTCCCTTAAAGCACCAGATCATGTTGTTGTAAGGATCCATGATAGTTTACACACATACTTTATGATAGGAAATATGGATCTTATTACTGGAATAAAATATGAAAAGAAAGGTGTTGTCAAATTTGTAATTGATGAAGGCCTGATGATTATTAGATGAAAAAGGAAAATTTGGGGGCAATGATATGAGACATTTTGATGTCCATGATTTCAAAGGCCCCTATCACATATTTTTATGTGTTAGTATACCGTGCGACTGAGGTTATTTTATAAGGATTACCATGAAGTTGTGTCTCATTAAGGGAAAACATGTTATAGTATATTTATAGGGAATATGTAGAAAGGGGATCTCTGTATTATATATGGAGATGAAGATATGTGATTTCTGTCTAAAAAGGATGATAATTTGTTTTTGGATAAATATTTTGTCCATCTATGCTATCAAACCCTAGTAGATATGGTAAAATAACACGAGGCTCAAAAACTACCAAATCTATCATGTGATCATACTCACACATGAAATTCTTGTCAATAAGAAAATATTATCATAAATATGTACAATGAATAATAAAAAAGGCCGACTACAACTCATGAATTAGTCCATGCAGATATGTGTGGACCTCTATCACTATGATACATTTATAGAAAGAGGTATTATGCAATTTTTATTGATGATTTCAATAGGATGGCATGGGTATTATTCATTGATCACAAGTTTGATGTGTTTAGTTGCATAAAATAATATTAGAGGGAATATGAAAGGACACATAGATAGAATATTTTGAAGATTCATAAAGATAATGGTATGAATGTCACAAATATCCATACAGATAAATTGTCTCAAGAAACATGGGATAATGTATCATGTTTCATTCATGAGAACATCTCAATAGAATAGAGTGGTTGATAGTTGAAATCGAATCATTAAAACAAGGCTATGAAAATTATTGATGAAAAGGACTAACCAGAGATATTATGAAAGTAATTATTCTTATCATCAGTATATATATCCAAAATGTATTTGTTGTGTCTGAAATAATAAATTATTCTATACAAGCAGTGGTATGGAAGGAATCCAGCATTGAAATACATTCAAATCATGGTCGGTAAATTTTTTATTCTCAATAAGGATAAACATATGAAATTTGAATATTTCGATTATGATGGGATATTACATAGATTTTTAAGAAAAATAAAATAATATAAATTTTTCAACAAGAGTTTGGGAAATTTAGTTGAAAGATATGATTTCGCTATAGTATAAAATGAATAGAATAATCAACAAAACAGGGAAGAGTTTCGTGATAATAGTGACGAAGATGAAAGAAACTCGGGGGGTATAAGTGAAAAATTCAAATTCAAAAGAACCTATTAATGATGAGTATGTGGATTTGAAATCATTATATACATGGATGTCGAAGATTCAAGATTAAAATGACAGACAACGCATTATTGGTGATTAGAAAGTAGAAATTAAAACATGGAGAATGTATACATTATAGAATGAATCCATCCTATCTTTGTTAGAGCCATTTTATTTGAAGAAGAACGTAGAGATGAGGACTATAATTAGGATATGAACACAAAAAATGAAAAAATTGAGAAGAATTAGACATGGGATATTATTTCAAGACAAGAAGATAAAAATTACATTTTGAACAAATGGATCTTCCAGATCAAACTGAATTATGATGGAATAGTAATTCAGAACATTGAATGACTAGTGTTCAAGGGGTACTCTTAGATCATGGGAATCAAGATTTATGAGACAATTGAACATTTTTAAGGCTATAGACTAAACGCTTATTCTTGGCCATTACAATGGAAAATAATTTCGATTTTTTCCAGATGGATGTAATGAAATCATTTTTGAATGGGGATTTAGAATAACAGGTTTATTTCGAGCATCTAGATGGTTTTATGATAAATGATTTGAGAATAAATTTTTTTATACGAGTAAGCGGCTATATGGGTTAAATCAATCACTAAGAGAGTGGTATTCATGAGATGGTCAATTATTGAATAAGTACAGTTTTCAACATAGTTGAGTTGATTATAATCTATATGTCAACAATGATAGTAATAAATCAATGACTGTTTCAGTGTTTGTCTAGGACATAATATTTGAAAGATCATATGATTTTTTTGAAGATAATTTTCTAAATTCATGAAATTTGAGTTTGAAATGTTAATTATTGGATAAATTAAATTATCCGATTCTTTATATGGGACACATTAAAGGAATGGAATTATTTTACTTGTCCTAATATTCCAAGGAGGTTTCGTGGATATTCGGAATAGAAAATTCTAGGGAGATGATGACTGTGTTGGCTATGGTGATGAAACTATCATGAAATGACATATGAAAATTGGTTAATCTCATAAAATATATGGTGATCATTGGAAGTCTACTATACATTACCAAGACATGATTTTATATTGATTCGATCACATGACATGTTTAAAAATCCCATGAAAGCCACATAATTTTAATGGAAATTGAACATCATTATATCAATGGTATGGTTGGTAATTTTTTTATTTATAATGATAAGTCTTTGTAAATTTTATTGGGTTATGGATATAAATATTAGGATGGTTAAAAAAATAATAGAAAATAAATGTTAGGTGGTGCATTATATTGTGGTGGAATGTGTATTTATTGAAATAACAAGAAACAAGATTTCATTTCATTGACCACTACATAAGATAAATATATCATTTCTACTCAATCATGATAGTAGTTATAGTGGATAAAGAAGCAGTATGATATGGGAGTTGAAGTGAAATTTCCCTTTAATTTCAATTGTGATAATTCAAGTGTAGTAAATCGTAGAAAACATTTAGCCCATCACTCACAGAAAAAGGGGATTGAAATCAAATATTATAATATCATACAGAATGTGGGGCATGGAATTATGAAATTGAGTATGTTCCTATAGAAATAAAAGTTGTGGAAATTTATATAATGGTAGTACCGAAAGAGGCATTTGGGTGGAATCGATTGGATCATAGAGTTTAATTGACTTCCCACACATTAAAATTTTAGGTTGGGCCCACTCTTCCCAATGTACGGTGTGTTTTTCCCTTATGTGATCATATATATTCTTTACAATGTTGCTTCCACAGAGGATTGAAATTGGGTTTCATTGAAAAATGGTAAGAAATGTAATCATTACTACAATGGGAGAAGTTGATAGTAGACGAGAGAAGTAGGAAGAGTTTAAAATACGATAACAATAATGATGATCGATAAACCTCTATTTATAAAAATCGATGGGGTTTTTAGTGAATGCAGTTGAAAATTTGGGGAATGAAGTGATTCATTGAGGAACATCACATGATACTCTTATTTCTCATGTTGATCACAACTAATGTGGGATTAGAGTTTGTGTTGAATAAGTCATTGATCCCTATATGGAATAACATGAAGCCAGTTTTGAGGGATTATATAAGAGCACAATGAGTTTTCAAAACATCAGAAATAGAATCTTTACAGTAGTATCGAAAGGTTCATAGTGGTCAAAAAAACCAAAGGGGGAGATTTGTTTGGTAAATAATTATTCAAGGTTTCATTTCAATTTTTTGAGTTCTTTGTGATGGTTAAAAATATGGTTGACAATATTTTATCATGGATGATGTCGAAGAATGTTTATTTTAAGGTGGAACAATATCCCAATTTTTTCTAGATATTTTGTAATCAAAATAAGGATTCATTTTATGGTAAATAATGGGTTCCCTCGAAGAAAAAATGTTGGACCACATAGTATTTGTAGTATGGGAACTGCATATGGTGTTTGCTAAATTGGGTATGAGGTTCATCATTTTGGTTAAAGGATTTTATTTAAGAGAACCCAATATAATTCTTTTCACGTAAAATTATCCACTATTGGACCAAAAAATGGTTTTCATTTATGGGAGATGACGATTATTTAATGGGTGATGCTAATGGAATATAATTTTCATAAGATGAAATCCACACTTTGATAACCACATATATAGTACAGTATGTAGAGATGGAAAATATTAAATGGAGACTTTAGTAATTATGATTAATGGGTATTTCAGATCACTTTTCTTATATCAAGGACCCATAATCACATCATTAGGAGAGATAATTTCATTAGTGAATATTTTCCAAAGAATAATTCAGTTAAATATAAAAGTGGTTCGTGAAGGGATTTTAGGATTTCTTAAAGAATAAATACTATAAAATATGTGATTGATGATGTAGGATGTCCATAAATCATTCTCCATTCATGGAATGTATTTTCAAGGCTCTATAGTCTGCAAAAATGATGATGATCACAATGAATTTTCACTATGTGGTGCACAGTTTATGTGAAAGATGAATTTTTTGAATGAATTGGCTTGTGAAGGAAATCATGAAGCACTAGTTCTATATGGGAATAGTTAGTTCGTGGATTGTTTGAATCAGATCACGGTGGAACAATAATTATTTGAAAAAGGTGTCTTTATGAGGTATTATCGATGAAGTGAAGTGTAGTTCATCAATCATGTGAACATGGATCATCTTGACACAATCATGTGTGAAACTATTCTGAGTTATTTTAGGACAACATAAGAATCTTTTGAAGGAGTAGTGCACAAACATTAGTTGAGAGAGTAGTGATCTTTCAAATTGTAAATAGTAATGAATCATGAGGAATAGTGAGTCTACTCCAAACATTTTAATAGAAATTCAATTTAGTAAATTTAGAATATATTTACATTTAATTGGTATGGTCCCTGGACATATACAAATGAGTGTGAACCTAGTAATTTTTTTATGTATTGTGAACTTTTTAATAATTGTATTATTCACTTCTACATTAGGGATAAAGATGATAGTTTTTTAATGATGAAACAAGATCCAAAGTGGAATTTTACTTGATCATTCATAACTTGATTCACCCAACTACCTCCCCCTCAATTTGTATTTAACCTTGTAGGGATAACAAAATTTGTTTTAAAAAATAATATATGGTGTAAAAAACATGAAAATGGCATCTTATTTCTACAAAATCAGAGTCACACATCCATGAAATTATTTTTCAAATTTAGGAACCAAATTTATGTCAATCGGAGTTATCATTTTTCCAAAATGTCCTAAAAGGTATTATAGTAATTTAAAAAAACTAAAATGTGAATGTAATAGCTAAAACATTTAATATTTCCTCATATTGTTGTCAAATAAAATGATATTATTATTTTAATTATGTTTTTTGTGTCTAAGGAGATGATATGTCAATCTGACATGTGGTGTGCAAAGACAGACAGAATAAGTAGTTTTTAAATATTTGAATGCATTTAAAAGCATGAGGAAAGGGGTTAAAGAAAAAAAATGGAACTATTATTTCTATGAAATCAATGGAATATATTCAAATCATGATTTTTATTATTTAGTAATATACATCACACCAGTATACATTTTCATTTTCCTCAGATGACAGAAAAAACCATTTTAGAGTTTTAGAACATTAAAGTGTGCATGTAACATTCAAAAACATTGGAAAATGCCTCATATTTATGTGGAAGCATTGGAAAACTAAAATTGATTTCTTAGGGACATGTATGAGTAGATTTTATTCCAATCATTCATGTTTTGTGCAAAAAAAACTGATCATGCATTTTTGAGGATATTGAATGTCTTCAACAACAAGAATCATGGTGGAAAACCCAATAAATTGATCCGTAATTTCCATGAAATATAAGAAAAAATATCCCAATATTCCAAATATATGAACTAATTTGAAATCAATTAGAGTTTTCATTTCCATATGATGGATGCAAACACATATTAAGTGTTTTCAAACACTAAATTTTTTTCATAAAATTATAAAAATTTAAAATTACTTATTATTGAAGTGAATTATATAAAAACATTCTTTGAATTATTTTAGCTTTCAAAAATTGGAATGAAAATCAATCTAACATGTGGTGTTATCAGAATGAAAAAATATACAGTTTTTAAGAATTTATAATGTTTAAAAATGTGGGGTGGATGGTCAAAAATAAGAAAAAAACCTACAATTTACATTAAATCATAGGGAACCCAATATTGAATTATTTTTTGAAATATATTAACAAACGGTACATCAATTAGAGCTTTCATTATTTATGGATGACTGAAATGGAATTTTTATTGTTCTAAAACACAAAAATGTGTGTGTGATGGTCATAATCATAGATAATGACATTAAATTGATTTTGAATAATCAGAATGGTTTATTTCAATTATATTTTTTGAATAGACAATTCAAATATCCGACATGGGGTGTGCTAGGAACTATGTAATAAGAACTTTTGGATTTACCAAATGACTAAAAATATGTAAAATGATGAAAATATAATAAAAAAACATTTTGATGATTTTTTTAGTGTGCGTCCACTTATCATTGTGGGGATTTATTAGGTTTGTAAATTAATGATATATGAACAGTAGTAAAGATATGTGGCTTGTTGAAAATTACGGTTTGTGTGCGACTTCTCTTAGTCTTCCCAGATTTTAAAATTCCACAATTAGGGAGTTATTTAATGATATAAATAAGGGTTGGTGTTTCTGTAATTCATGTTCTTATTTTAATTAGCATGGTTCAATTATTATTCATATCATACCTATTATCTATGGTGTTGGTGTTGATCATTTATAATATATTTGCGAAGCCTGAGTTGCCTATTCTGTTAAATTTGGTTACAAAATTACTCTTGAAGTTTACCGTCCTCAAGACCCCTATCCTTGGTTACATGTTTTGAATTTTCTAACCCCACCAAATGTTAGCTTCTTCTAATGGATGGTTTTCTCTTGAATTATATAAATTATGGATTATCTCACCTTTCATCATTTCATTTATCGGTCTTTTAGGGCCTCTTTATGTTGGTAGTGAGGAATATTCTTCTTACGAAATTTTATGTTTCCCTGGAGCTCCGGGTAGTTGGTTTCCTTCGGTTGAAAATTTCCTATATTTCATGAACCATTCAAGTGATTTTCCAATAAATCACGTGAACTAGTTTTCTATTCCCCCTATAAGGAAATCCCATCAGTGCGTGTTGGAATGGATAATTTTGTTCTGGTACAATTTTTTTTATTTTTATCACATGGATCGGTCATCCCACATTAGTGTGTATAATTTAGTTGAATGGCCAAATTCTAGGAATTTTATAAATAATTATTGGTCCATCATGAATGGAGGCCATTGAGAGACAATGTTGAAACCCCCTCAATAGATGTTATAAAAATTAATGTGGATTCCCAAGTACTGGAAATAATAGTAAAGTAATTGGTTTTATTTTGTGGAATGATCAGGGATTTATTGTTTTATAATTTCTAAATAATTTACTTCATAAATAGATCCCCTATATTGTTCAGGTCCAATTTATTTATTAGGGTTTATAAATTTTCATTGATCATGGTTTGACTGTGTATATCATGGAATTTGTCTTCTAGTTTTTATAATCACCATTTTGGTCCATGATAAGGGTGTACATCATTTTGGTTATGAATTATAATAATATTCACTCTCTTTTCCCCTCTTTTATGTTTTAATAATATTATTTTTATGTTGTTTTTTTTATAATGACATTAATTTTTAATTTATTTGAGTGTCAATATTTTGATATGATGGGTGCAGAGCTTTGAAAACAAGTGGATGAGTTTAGTTGTGATGATTTAATGTTATATTTGATTAGTACATATATTAAATTTATCAATTACGTTTGTTTTTTGAATTTGTTTGATTGAAAATACTTGCTTTATAATTTTTTAATTTCCTTTTAAAAATATTACCCACTTATTGTTTCCTTTATCATTCAATCAAATAGATCAATGGTACTATGGAAAGAGAAGTCATGAGAGCCCTTGGAGTGGAAACCTATTACGACTACCAAATAATCATCTTTTAGGACATATCCTCCCAACCTGATAGAAATCGCTTAATGGGGTCCAATATAGACCTCCACCATATAGTGTATAAAAACTGTCAAATGGAATTATCTATAGTCAATAGAGATGGTACAAAAAGGATTTACATTGGGCACTTATTGGTCATATTTTTTGGGCTTTTATAATCCTCAAAAGGTCAGTTTTCTAATCACTACTAAAAAAATGTAAAAATGTTGTAGTAGAATTTGTCATCATTAAATAAAAGAACAGATAAAGGGTAATATTTATCAAAGATTTTATTTACCGCTGGTAAAGTGTGGTCTTTAACCAGGGTAAATGAAATCAATGACAAAGAGAAACCATTATCAGCCCTTTTAAGCACTAATTATAGGAAACATTTAGGAGTTATTAACTGCTCATATATACTACCCTTAATTAGAGATAAAATACATGCTTATAAAGGGTTATCCAACATAGTGTGAATCCCACATTAGAAATACCATTTGGCTTGGCTCCGCTCAATATGCAGTCTCGTAGCCACTTTTCATTTGAGTCACCTACATCATTTTTCACCCATTACACTTTCACACCACTTTGGTAACATTTGTCATACCTACACATGTGGGCCACATTCCACACCCATGCATGCTTGCATGGGTGCCATCCACATCACCTATCACTGCCATATCCATTGGAGGATGACCTTATTTCCCACAATGGCATTGGCTTGCCTGAGGTCCCTTCATATTCATGGCATTTTATTACGGAACATTCTAGAGGACTCCATTACATGAATCCCCAAAAACCACCTCCAATAGGCCAGGGGCTGGTCACTAGCATTGAGTAGGTGTATCAGTAACATGGGAGGCATTGTCGATGTACCTGTACATAAGTGCCTAAAATTGGAACGGTAAAACAACATGTAAACTCAGCATGAAAACCACTAAGATCCCAATTAGAGTACAAAAATAATGTAAAGTGAATCATACTGAACATGGATAGAATAAAAAACCAAAAAATAAAATAGAACTATAGTACAAGTCTGAACTGTAATGAAAAGAGGTACTCAGACTATTTTCTGAAAAGCCACCGGAAGGATCATTGATCTATTTGGACTTATCTAAGCACCACCTAGTCCTGGCCCACCTATGACACCATAAAAACGTCAATTGTTTGAAAAAGTCACGATAATTGCGGTCATAGCCCATGAAGGGTGGAGTAAAATAATACATTGTAGGAAAAATCAAAAACCAAAAAGGAAAAGCATAAGAGGAAAACCATAATGGAATGAACAGTCAACTCCAAGTAGGTATATGCCAATACATATTCTAAGAATATCCCAATATACTTATTTCAGAAACTAAGAAACACACAACCCCATCCTTATAGAAAGAATTTGGATTGCCATTATATGTTTGAAAGGCAATACATGAACCAAGAAAACACACTCCATGAGCTCTTCCGTCCACGATGGTACCCTTTAGAGAGGTACACTCATTTAAGAACAAATATATAATTCATATACCAGAAACACCCTACTAGGTCTAGCTCTAGGGATCAACACCATAAGATCAATCATCGTTGTCATGCTCCCATCATAAGACTATGGAATCCAAAGTAAATTTTCCCAACCCTCGCCACAATAAACAAATGATGGGGCCATGCTCCTAGCCATCTCATGAATCCTCTATCGCTCCTATAAGGAGTGGTCCAAACCTCAGTCAGTCGAGGTAGAACTAGATCATATCTAGTTATAGTTCTCATCAAGTGGATGGGCCCACTCCTCGTAATTGTGTCTGATATCAGAGATAGTTTCAATCCCAAGGGATGAAACGCTACCACAAGTACTTGGGATGGGGGAGTGAAACTCTGTATGTGAATACCTGCACCCTTATCCTATAGGGGTGTATGACTTGTTAAGGACCCTTACCTTGATCCCATGTGGGAGTATGAATTAGTGACTAGAGGAACTAAACCCTAGTAAAAAAAGGGAGTATAGACTCTATCAGTTCATGTGAAGAGGACCCGCACCCTAGACCAATAGGGAAGTACTTACTCCTATAATAGGGGACAATCACTCTACCTGTTAGGGTACTACTGACTCTATGTATGCTAGATATAGAGAACCCACACCATAATACTAGAGGAGAGTACCTACTCTTTGATCATGAATATCTTCGAGAACCCACACCCTATTACATCCGGGGAGTAACACGCCAAGGGAACTACCAAAAGGAATGGAACTTGATTTCTTGACATGGTAAGTCTCACCATTAAGAAACATGTCAATTCCTACTCAAGAATACTTGTACTGGGAGGACATGCTCCTCATACCATTATGTCACCTTCAAAATTCCACAGAAACTAACTTAGACTATCTAAAAGGACAGTCTCGTCACATGAGTCCCATTTCCAAAGACATATTATCAAATAGATGATCTGTTTGAATGTTATGGGTGTTTTAGGGAATGGGGATCATTTGGGTTTGGGTTCAATCCAACCCGGTCAGACTGACTCAGCGAGACCCAAACAGCCTAGTGGACCCAGTCCACTAGACCCAGCCCACCCTGACCAGGCTTATTGGTTTTTCTTACTGGGATTCACCAAGGGCCATCCTCCTCCATCACGTGGATCATCCATGTGCCATGTTACCCAGCATAAGGGGGTGTGCCACAACCTTCCATCCGGTTCGCTCACACATACCAAAAATATAACATGCGTCTCGGTCGTGGGTGTCTGATTATGCAGTGCCACCACATCTTCCCACCATGCGTATCCTGCTATGGGTTCCCACGACCATCACTGTGGGAAGTTGATCCCCTCTATATAAGTGAACTCTTCCGCTAGTCACAGGATTAACTCTAGTTTTATGATACTTGATCCAGAAGAAGTTATGAAATGTTGGGGTTGCCATATTCACTACCAAGGACCTCGATCCATGCCATTATCCTTCCCAGTGAAAAACATTTCAAGAGGAAATATTTCTCACACCACTTTGATCCTTCTTCCACAGTCGTCGTTCCACTTCCGTAATTCCGCCTCCATTCCAGATCATTGTAATCAGGCTGTTGTTCCAAAAATTTAATGCCCCGACCCCAGTTACCCAATGTCGTTGCTTTATTACATAACATTGGCATGATACAGGGAATCATGTCCCGAAATACTGTTCAGTTTAGTATCCTTGGAAGTACAAGATACATACATTAGTATTACATTAAATCATGAAATGAATAAAAAAACATTGTGTCCCCTTTGAACACTCTTATATCCCTTAGACTATTCCTATAGGTTAATCATAATATACATTTTCGCATCATGAGAAAAATAAAACATAAGAATGGGGTGAGCTGAGATTCTCATTAAGGATAACAATATAATTAAAACTTTCATAAATAAGCAAAAAAATTTAAAGAAACGTATATGACTAAGAAAAAATCCTCTTTAAACTTAAACCAAATAATAATATGGAAAATATTAATCAAAATAACACCTTTTACTTATTCACATGGATATTCTACTAGTCGAATAATCACTTCTAATATTAGTAGATAATTTCATAATGATAGAATGCATTATTCGGTACATCGTAACCACATTGTCAATTCCTCTTTCCAAAACTACAAATAAGAGTTTTTCAAGGTCTTATTCCAATACACTAGTTTTTATTATGAGGCCTATCGATGCATCGAGGAGCTATAGTGGGATCTACCTGCCACTAACTAAGTCCAATTCATTTTACATAAAAAAAGATTTGAAATATAACATAAACATTCATGTTAGAACTATCATAATAAGTGTTAATAATTTAACCATAAACAATGAATGTTATAAAAATAACACATCCACATTCAAAAATATCAAAAAATCGTCAATACAATATGGAATATTGTAACATAATAAAGTGACTTTAAACAAGTGTAAAATCCATCAATTTATGTTGACATAGATGAAATCAAAATAATTTGAGAGAAATTTTGAAATCATTTAAAAGTCACGTAATTATAAAATAAAAAACTATTTTGAAAATATTATTATAATATTTAAAGGGAATCATTGATAGTCTTATAATGACAGAGAATATCCTCCCCCTCCATATAAGTTTAAAAAACATTCCTACTGTAACTTGTCGAAAAGGTCATAAAGTACATTGTTTGGAATATGATGGAAAGATTTATTTCAAACAATTTTATATAAAGTCAAAAAAAGGTATAAAACACTTTAACCCATAGTCTAGTAAATTGTATAAATATTATGAAATACATTTTTAAGAGACATAGTTGTTGTTGATAAAGCGGTCCTAGTTGATACTTATGTATCAACAACCACAGATAAGTAAAAAAATCTATAATTAATCATTTATTTGTACTTTTCCTTGGTCGTGGGTACGTTAACCTCTAATATAATAGTTAAATAATTGTTATTAAATTATACAAGAACCAAAAACATAAATATGATATCATATATGATCTTCTAGTATTTCTTTATAAATAATATTTTAGTAGAATCCTTGTTTCGGGTGTTACCTGATTCATTCTTCTTTTTCTGTTTTGTAACGTAAGTCATTTTTGTTATTGATAGGATGTATTTGATTGATATCTATAATTATATTATGTTCTTAAACATTATTTTTAATCATAAGATGAAAATTATTATTGAATGGTTACAATTGTGAATGAATCTAATAGCGTTCATAGAGACAGTAATCTGTACATACGAATGAGCGACAATACCATTCTATTGATGTTGAAATCATATGTAATTGGATTGTATATAATATATATATAATAATTTTACATGTTATAAATATTATTGAAATCAATTACACTCAATAATATACCCATCCAAATAATGATGTTTAGAATAACAAATTACACCACGACGTGGAGACGGTAAGCCGTATATATGCATGTATGGTGATAATGTAATCCCTATGATGGATTAAATAATGATTATGGTTTTTCCATATATATAATAACATCACCATATGTATAAGGTATATGAGTTATTATTTTGTTATATAAATAACAAAGAACGAGGAAGTGGGAGACGAAAAGAACTTTGAAATATGTGATTAAATTATTACCTGTTCTTCGGGTGCTTCCTATTGATTTGATCAAAAGGTTTCTTTAGGTTAGATTTCTGATAAAAATAAGGCCACTGGGTATATGTGAGGGTATTTTGAAGGATATTTGTGAAAGGGATGGCTGAGAGAAATCTTGTGGGAGGTGTGATTTTGAGTGAATGGAAGTACCCTTTTACAAGATAGGTGAGGGTCACTTTAGGAAAAGCTTGAAATATTATTTTAATATACAATCATATTCCGTATAAAATGGCTTAGAAAAGTTTTATTTTAATTCTATTGTGGGGATGGGTCACAAACCTCCCAACCAATAGGTTTTAGACAGGTTTATGTAACCATATTTTCTTCATCTTTTTGATTTAACACTTAGATAAATAGTATAACTTTTACAATGTCTTCTTGTATTATTATAATAAATAATTAATAAACATACTAAAAAAGAAAAGAGAACAACCAGTGGTTCATTATTGATATATCTATCATTATATTTGTTCTTTGGCCGAACCATAGATTTTTAGGAATATTATATCATTTAATACCATAATATTTGTTTTAAAAAACACATTTTTGTCAATTTTGAGACTATTTGGTAATTTGTTTTTGTTAAAGTCATAAATACTTTATTACTTCAAAATACAATTTTTTAATCGACCCTAACATGTCATATTATCCTATAAAATTCGTGGAAGGCATCCAAAGTATCGATTTACATTAATTTTAACATTTATAAAATCATTTATTTTAACCTTTCATTTATAAGGTAATTAAAGCATCATCATTGTGTCATAAATAAATTTAATTATATAATGTATAAAAATAATAAATAAAATACCATTATGTAGAAAATCATTTTTTATTTCTTATTAATATTTATAGTTGAATTTATCTCATGTATATCCAAATATTAAAAATTATTTTGTTATGATAGTTTGAATTTAAAACTATTAACTCTTTTTTAAATTAAATAATAATAAATGTTCTAATCAAATCCATGTTCAAAAAAAGAACATATTTTATTCTTATGGTTAATTTTGGTCGAAATACAGTTATCCAATAGAATTAATACATGTAATAGGGTAATAATAATATCATTTTTACCTTTAATTGCATTGTTTACTTTTAACAATGGTGAATAAAAGTCAAAAGGTACTATTAAAAAAAATTATTTTATTCTTATTGAACAAAATTTTACTCACTGATATCAACTGGGTCTCTCAGTTTTTTTAAAAACAATTTAATGAAGTTCTAAAATTACATTTTATGAAAATTTGCTAATGTGCCTTGAAGGTGGCTAAAAGACGTTAAAAAATTCAATAAAATTTTATACATCTATTTTTTTTAAACGAATCCAATGATTTACATTGAACAGGTATTGGTATTATGTGTCTCTTTTGAATTAATATAAATTTATATAAAATGAATAAATATTTTAATACAACATCGGTTTTATACAATAACGTTGTGTTTTTCACTATTCATAAAAATGGAATGTTTTTAGAAAAATTCCCAAAATTCACCCTAAAGTAATTTTGATATTAAAAATGTAAAAATGAATCCCATTTTGAAAAATATAATTTATAAAATTTCTTAAGGTGTGTATTACTATTCCTAATGACTATTTTGATTGGTCGTGGAGTGTTAGAACTCGATGTTCTGTACAGCCAAAGCTATAACATTATTCAAGGGTAAACGTACTGTGGAAGCTTAGGGTGTTACAAAGAAGCAATTGTAAAACAATAGATCGTTCACCATCCCATGAATAATGTGAAGAAAATAGAGGAAAAAATCATCATTTAACTACCCATGGAATGAACCTTGATCTTTTTCCGTTTTGGATTTGATCTATTACGTTTGAGGGGTCAAGATAACTAAACCAGAATAATCTCACCATAATAATCCCCAAATTCCCACAATCAAAACCATCCTGCATAAGAGATTGATTCTTGGGACAACCTATTCGTTGGTTTATCTGTGTTTTTCACTCAAATCAAAGAAGGGGAAAATAATGAATTTAAATCATCTCCCTTAATTGGATCCATTTGGTGTCTTGATGTAGAGTGATTTTGTCATTGTGGTTCATCAATATTTGATCCTTGATTCGTTGGATCCACTCCCCATTGATCTGTGGGCTGACCTCGATCCTCCAATCCATTGGAATTTGTTAGAGATGCTCATTCTCCTTACCTCAAAAGATTCTCTAGGTTATAGCAATAACACTAGAAATTCTGAAAAAATACATATTAAAAGAAAAAAAATCTCCATAAACAAAAATACATTTTAATAAATGTTTTTATAATGATTAAGTCCAAAAAATAACATTCACCATCAACCCACACCTGTCTGTCTAAGGCCCCGTGTAGGGTAGAGTCGATGTTCTAGGGGAAACAGTTCCCTCGGATTGTTGATCTGAGCACCGTTTGAATGATATTAATGTTCAAAGTTACCCACCTGAGCATTTTTTTATTAAAAAATGAACATTATTCAAAGATTTGTTCTGGGCACACTGGGCCCCAGAATCATGCTCCATCTCAACTTCAGATCTCACAATTTTCCCATATAATGTATAAAAAATAAATTCAGAAAAAACCCAAGCCATTACACTGTTGGCCCATTTTTTTAATTGAAGGTCACACAAAAGATATTATATTAAATATTTAACTATATATATATATATATTAGGTGTTTGGGGGTAATATTACATTAAAACAAACACACCACACACAATGCCTAAAATGGAAATCCATAGATGCCCCAAAGGGATAGGCCACCCACCACACATTATTTATTTAGTACCTGGCCAGTAGGCCTAGTGGGCATGAAACACATAAAATCGCCTCAAAGCCCAGTGCAGATTCATACCTACATCATCCATCCTACGTCATCAAGCAAACATCATGCCCACATCACTACCGGCCTACCTGCATCATGCCTGCATCATTTCCTATATGCATCATCATCTGTGTCACCACCTACATAGTTCTGTAATAGTACCTACGCCCACTCTGATTAGAAAAATATTTTTATATATTAAATTTAATAATGTATATATATACGTTATTACATAATTGATGTATATTTTGAAATAAAATTTGTTTTATTATATCTATATTAATAAGTAGTGTATGAAATATATATATATAATTAAATAATTAATACACTATTTAAAATTAATAAAAATGAATACATTTATTTAATACTTAATATGCTAATTAAATACTTTATTTACTATATATTGTTGTGTATATATATATAATTTATACATTTTTATTAATAATAATTTCATTAATAAAATTTATAATAGTTTTTTAATATGTAATGTTTTTATTATAGTTGTAATTATCAAAATCACATAAATTCATTTTTTACCATTTATGCCTGCATGTTCATGTGTGGGATCAGGAAAACCCCAACATTCTTTAGAATTGAAATTTTGAAATTTAATATAAATATAGTGATTAATATTATTTTAATTATATATATATATATAATTAAATAATATAATATAATGTTTATAATTAATAAAAATGAATAAATTTATTAATAAAATGCTAATTTAAATATATATATATTATAAATTTTATATGAATTATTAAATTAGTATAATATGTATTTAATAAAATTATTCATTTTTATTAATTATCATCATTATATTAATTATCTAGTTATACAAAAATAATTAAATTTCACTCATTTTAGCAAGCATTCATTCAATGTCATTTATTCATTTATAATGTTATGTGCATTCTTACATTTATTTAATATATAGATATTAAATACTAATTCAATAAATATTTTCTTAATTTATTAATTTTTAATATTTTTATAGATAAATATTCATTAATATATTTAACAATGTTGTAAAATATTTATTTTCAATTTTATATTATTCAATCTTTTTATAATTTTTTGCATTTTCTAAAATTTATTTATGTATGTTTGTTCGTAAACATTTAATATTATTAATATATATGTAATTTAAATTATTAATATGTATTCATTTTCATTTTAAAATAAAAAAAATTTGTTTAACTTGTTTAAAATTATTGATAAAATTATATACATTATTCATGTTTTTTTTATTTTTTAATTCTTTTTATTAATTATTTATTTAATAGAAATTAAATATTATATGATATTATTTATCAATTTATCATATATCAGAATTTTATGTCTATATATACACACACACACACACATTAATTTAACTTGAACAAATATTTATGTAATTGATGAAATCATATTTAGAGACACTCACACCTAATATTTTTATAATTTATTCAAATTTTAATTTTAATTTTATAATTTTATTTAGTAACATAATATATTTAATATTTTTTTAATCTGTAAATTATATTTATTTATTTCTAATATTATTTTTATTAGTATTATTTTTTCATTTTAATATTTTAATATTTTTATTTTAGAGGAATTTAATCTTTTTTTTGACATTTGTTAATATATATCAATTTACAATGTTTTTTTATTTTCAATATTTATATTTCATTATTTAAATACATACCAATAAATAATTTATTTAAAAAATTGTTTATTCAATAACACATATACATTTTTTTAATATTTTTAAAATCTACTCATTTATAATTTTTCAATTTGACTCATTTTTGACATTCATGCATTTATGATTAATTATTCATAAATAATGTTAAATATATATTTCAATATAAATATTTATAAATGTATATTTACTAAATTTAAAAAATTATATATATAAAATTATAAATAATTATCACATTATTATAAAGGTATTTAAATAACTATTAATATATATTTATATAAATAAAAAATAATAAAATTATAATAAATATATTTAAATAACAAATATTTTTACTATATTTATCTTTATTTTTATAAATATTTATGACATATACATATATTTAAATTTATTTATGTATATGTAATTATATGAATATATTTACAATAATAGATATATATTAAAAGATATATTTATTTATAAGTATAATTATAATTATATATATAATTATATTTATAAATATATATTCATCATTCATTTTATTTATTTATAATAGTATAATTAATTATTCTTTATAATTATGTATATATATATATTTATTTAAAACAATTTTTTAAAATTCATATTTAAAATTTATTAAATATATTTATAATTATATAGATTTATTTTTAGAAAAATAATTAATAAAATAATTATTAAAAAAATGAATAGATTTAATATATATCTATTTAAATATGTTAATGAATACTATATTATTTATGTATATTTAAAATGAAATTATGAATAATATGAGAATTTTTTTAAGGAATGATTATTTTTTAGGTATAAATTTGTGCCAGTGGGAAAGCCCTTAACCAACAAGGAAAACTACCGCATTGCAGACCCAAATTAGTCCTTCAGACTAGGGAAACCTGCATGGGGATAGCAAGACATCATAAGAAGAGATTAACTGAACAAATAGGACATCACACCAGTGTGTGATGATCATGCCCACACGACAACTAGTGGAAGGAATCATCAGAACATGGCGGCACCGGTTGCGGTACGCATTCTCAGACACCAGTCTCACTTCATAGTCATTATGCTGTCGGGGGGTTAACATATAAAGAATCCTGGATCATGTCTTCAAATATGTTGTTGGACGTGCAATATGTTGTCCACCCATTATCAGCATTAAGAAAGCACTTATCAGTCCTGCCCATTATCTATGCTTTTATATTAGTACTGATAAAGGGTTTTCTTATCACTACTTTTTTATTTTAGTTTTAATAAAAACCATATTTATCAATTATTTTTTAGAATCCCTAATAAAAATCTTCACAAAATTTAAAATAATACCCTAATCTAACAAAATTATCTTGCACCGTACAATTTTTCATAAAATATCATCTCTACCGCTTCTCCCCCTTATCTTTTTCCTGGGGGAATCAACCCTCTCAAATTCTAATGTATGCTATTATTTCTACTATTCTCTTGTGTATATTTTTGTGTCCTTTAATTATTACATTTTTTCACTATTCATCGTTGTTTCTATTTTCCCATATTTTGGTTGTCCTTAATTTCTAAAATTCATTACATACTCAAATTCATAGTCAATACATGATCTCAGGTTCTCATAAGGGTGTGAAATCTAGAAAAAAAAATATTTTATATATTTATCATTATTTCCTCTTCTGGCAGTTTAGGGCGGTCCATCTATAGGTTGTGAAATTTGGAAAAAAGTATTTATTTCATTGTACAAATGTTCAAGGATATACACAAATTGTATTTCATTAATATCATTTATGAAATCCCTCAAAATGGGTTCATCTACATGAGATAAATAGAACCTGAAGATTTTTTTGGAAACAATTACCACATTCCTGATAAAAGTATGAAATTTATCAAACACCAAAAAAATAATATTTTGCATATTTTTTTTATTGTTAATGAATTAACAATAAAATTAATATATTTTAATGAATAATGAGTGTGATTTATGACTCTCTAGAAAGGTGAGGGTGACATGATGTCATTAGCCTCAAAAATCAAAAATTATTTCTAGACACTAAATATTATTATATTTTTTCTGAATAAGTTCATCTCTATAATAGAATCAGACACTCTAGATCCTAAGAATATATTATTTATTAATTTTTATTGAATTGAATCATGGATATCATTGAGGAAGGTTATCATGTATATCTATTTGTACCAAGCATAAATAATTATAGTAAAAATATTATGTTAGCTTGGAATGATAGTGAAATATAGTTTCACCTAAAAATATGCACATTTATTTATGAATTATATAATCATTAAATTTTTATTCAATAAAAATAATTTATTCATAACCATCATCTATTTTAAAAAT
This sequence comes from Viscum album, assembly GCA_963277665.1. Taxonomy (NCBI): domain Eukaryota; kingdom Viridiplantae; phylum Streptophyta; class Magnoliopsida; order Santalales; family Viscaceae; genus Viscum; species Viscum album. Next base: position 423,577,909 of record OY728161.1, on the reverse strand, counting down.
ATAATATTATTAATGCTCTGATTCCTTTTAGATATATAAAATATCACCTCCAACATAATATATATTGATAATAAAAACATAGAATGGGATACCACTAACTCCATCCAACCCATAATATATTTATCATGACCCCACTCTGCCATCCTTGAACTCTGAGGATTCAAAGCCCTTATAATATTCCATCCTCAAAACAATGGCCTTTTACTTTTCATGGATAAATTTAAGGATTTTCTTGATTGTTGAAACTCAATATATTATCTCATTATGAGTTCATGTAAGACCGTCTTGGTGATCCATCTCAAGTTCATACAAATCAAGAAACCCTTTGGGGGGATGATAAAACTACTTTTACATTTTAATTTTTAGAGAACTAACTAATATATTTTGTCGGTGATTCACTGACTCCCCATCTCAAGAACATTTATATTTATTAAAAAAAATTCAACCAAATTAACATCATTTCTAAAATAGTTATTATTGCATTTTGTTACCAAAGATTCATCCACCATCTTTTCCGGAAACAAACATTTGTTTCTTGAACTACGCTAAGTATTAACAATCTCATACTGCGTACCAGTGACAATTTTGGATTAATTCATAGCATAACACATACCACATGTGGATTAATTAATTTCTTAAATTAAATTACCAATTTAATTCATATAATTAAACGATTATTTGAAATATTGAAATGATGAGTACATATTAATAGAAATATATGTAACTTTATACATTGATTATGAATGTATTATATGTAAATTTTTTTAAACATAAATATTTTTAAAACATAATATAATGGATATGAATTTAATATGGATTAATTATATTCATATGAAAAAAGAGTGTGAATGTGGATTTAATTATTTAATCATATTTGAAATAGAACATGCATACAACCCTTCTCAAATTGTTTTCCTTATTTATAATGATTCTATTGAGAAAAAATTTAGTCTGTAAGAGTTTGAATAATATTTTATTTTTCATAGAATAGATTAAATTTATAAATATTAGTCTAAAAATATGGGAAAAACAATATGTGAACACAAATTTTTATTATATAGCTGGTTATGGATTATTTGATATGAATATCAGAAGAAATAATATTGGAGATCATATGGAAGAAATGGAAATGGAAATTTAAGATGTCCTTCATTATTTTCCAGAGTTGATTAAGAAGTTAAATAGTTGTTCTTAGAGACCATTGTATTATGGTTATACTAATTACACAACATTGTCAACTATATTGAGGCTATATATTATGAAAGTTGTCGGCAGATGAAGTGACACCAACATTACATAACAACTTCTTCTCTTGAATGATGTGATACCATAATAAAATGAACATACTTCTCAATCTTATGATTATAAATTAATTCTATGTTCAGTGGAAATGGCCAATAAAAAATACATTCTTATCCAAATGGGTTCATATTTTTTACAAGGTTTAGACATCACACATAAAATTCCTTAAGTGTGGCTCGAATAGATACAATAAATATGAATCATGTCTTTATAAATATTTATGGTACAGTCCTAATATTCCATTGTTCAGAGGAATTTATAAATTTTAGGAAAAAACTGATACAATTAACCTGGAATGTGGATAAAAGAAATAATAATGAAAAAATTGTCATCCAGCAGGCTATCATTTGTGGAAGAAAATTGGCTGAGTATCATGATTTTTGAAATAATCCATGAAACTATCATCATCCATTATATATATATGGAAGAAATATTTTTTTATATAGTAGTACTCATTGTACATTCTTATATCGGGTAATAAATTATATCTTTTCCCAATGTTTATACATGATGAACAAATACATTATGTGTTATCTTTTTATATCTGGACACAAAAAAACCTGGTAATATTATTGATTTCTACATGGTTCCATTTATCGAATATCTGAAATTGATTGGGGATTAAATTTTTATAATTTATGATTCCAATAGAAGTAAAAAATGCACAATGAGGGACATATTGTATAGAATGATAATTGAATTTTCTTCGTATGTAAATTATTCAGACTATATAATTAATTTCATGTTGCGGTGTCTCATTGGTGAAGAATTCACACACTCAGTTCGGTTGTAACATTCCTCAAAAACATTGTTTTACGACATAATTAATTCTCACCTCTATAAAATCAATTCCTAGGCTTGATGATATCATTATATGGGAATACAAAACAATGTACAACACCATCTCCACTAATGGGTGTTCATCTACTCGATAAATTAAATGATATTGAAACAATATTTGATAATGTATTTTTGAAAACCTTATGATATCAGGTATAAAAAAGACATAATGTTTAATTAAATTAAGGTAGTAGAATTTTTTGTACATCAAACATTTTCCTGATTTCATATATGTTAAAAAAATATATTTGTTATTATTATTGTCACATTACTAAATTCTCTGATAAAATCAAAATATGGGATCAATGATTGGTTGTACATGCTTGAAATCTATATAATGGAATGTTTTTCACTAGTGAAGGGTAAAATGAATACTTTTCTTCATCCAGTATCTTACACTCTATGAATGCTTGAAAAATGGAATTTTTTTATTTTTTTAAAGGTCTAATTTTTTCAGAGAGGTATTCATCAAATAGAAATAATGTCGTGTTAATACCTAATATGAAGTTATAGGGACTAAAATCCAACACCTATCACGTTTTGACGAATATTTGATTCTTAACTCTATATTTTCCATTCTTCCTAAAAATTAATGACATACATTGACCAGACTCTTTTTATTCTTTCAAATCCATATATAGTAATGTTATAGACACAATGCTGTTTTCAATCTTGAATAAGCGGTAAAAGTCATATTATATGTATTAGATATGTTCCTCCCACCATCATTCATTGATATAATATTCTACTTGATTTTACACTATGATAGAGATGTTCAACTATGTGTTCATGCCCATTATATATTGACATGCCCTATAGAATAGTAAATAATGATTTTGAAATTGTGAATCATGAATTTAATACGGACATAAGCTTGTGTTGTGGATTGAAATAGTGTTAAAGAAGGTGTTGGCTTGTTTATTAATTAAATATCAGATGTTGACAACATCAATCTCTCAATGTATCATCATAATGAATAAATTATGGTTGAAGGGATTAATGGAAGATATTTTGTTACAATTACCATTAAATATAGGGAGAAATATCACCTATTCATATTACATATCTCTAAATTTGATTATCCATACACCGAATACCAAAAATCTATTCTTAGATATTTGAATCCCTTAAGGGATAAATGATGGAAATCAAATACACATAAAAAACAATTTAGAAGATGGTTTTGAGATCATTTTAAGGAGCTATCTAAAAATCTAAATTCAATAGTTGAATGAATTTGATAGTGAGGAAGGGGACCAAATGAAAATATTATGTCCTACAAATGTTTTTTAATTAATGATTATACATTCTATATAAAATAATAGGTAAACTATATTATGATGAAAAATAGTGCAGTTATTCTTGTGGATGAAGCAATAAACATATCTTGTTCCAAGGATATAAATCCAATTTATGAAAGTATGTTATATTTGGACATATTCCAAAAGATATAATAATTAATATATAACAATTTTAATGTTATTATTTTACATTTAAAATTTGTAGAAAAAAGAGTGTAGTTAGAGTTGATGAAATGTAATTCGTGAAGGTGAATTTTAGTGTGGAAGGGTATAAGGAAAATCTGTTCATAATGGAATCACAGGTAGTGCAAGTATTTTATGTCTCAGCTCCAACTAAAAAGAATGTATCAATTACCCTTTTTGTGACTAAAAAACCATTGGGTCTAAAAAAATCATTTGAGGATGCCCCTTTTATTAGTAGATGATAATCATTTCATAGTGATCCAGATTTAGAAAATGTCTTGTACATTAGAGAGGACCACAAAGACAGAGTTTTCATTCTCAAAAGAGGATGAAAATCCCTTTAACCATTAATGAAAATAACGAGATTTCAATTTGAAGGATATAGTATTTTCTTAACATACTATGATTTTCCTCATAATATTATGTTTTCTCTTCTGTATTAACATACCCTAAGTGAAATTTTAGAATACTCATGAAAATAATGTATTCTACACAAGATGATGTAACGAATCTCAGGGATGAACAGGCAGTTGATTCTATAACTGTGTAATTATTAGTAATTCAACAACATGTTGATAAAAAACAAGAAGGATGTAGAATCACTATGTTGACTAAAATTATCATGGTAAGATTCATGATATTAAATTTGATGTTGGCTGGAATCAAGACGACTAACATATTGAAATGAACATGTATTTATTAGTTATGTTGGGATAACAAGGAGAATTAATATTCTTATTGATATATATTATTGGTTCAATATAAATCCTATAAAGAAGCAAACACTTTGGGTTGATATTAAGTTAATTTTATGACATAATATCTTTATTTTACTGATAAATTATATACTGACTCATTATTATGATTTGCATTTTCACTTCTAGACCTGATTTATTTTAGATGATTTACGTAAGAAATATGTATTAATGGTTTCTAGAAAATCTCATAGAGGCTTCCGAACACTTCTTACTAATATTCATATCATGGATGCTAAGGCGAATGTAATTCTCCACCCATGAGATAAATATGTTCACATTATAAAGTAGGAAACATGGAATTATTTCATCCATAATCAACATGATAAAACATTTCAGGTTTATTTTGGTAGATAATTTATTTTTGAAATTATTTATTTTATCAAATTTGATTCAGATTTGATAATTTATGAAACTGAATAAGAGGGTTTAAAATAAACAATCTGCATAAAAACTAATGTACCCCTATCACAAATCAAGGATTGAATACACTTCATTAAGGAATAAAATGTAAATTATTTTAAATCTATAATTATCATTTTATGTTATATGAATAGATATACATCCTTTATTTATATTCCGATAGATGAATCAAAATATAAATCCACTTCAACCCCACATCATGTGCTATGACAGGTGTTATGAGTAAATAAAGAGGGTAAGCTAGTTTTTGAAAATAAATTAGTATTATGTGAAACATGTTTAAGTGTGATATTATAGTAATTTTTTATGATTTATAATATTATTATATAAAACTAACTATATATGTTCATAAGTTTTTTATATGGCTTAGAAACAAAAATAAGTAGTGACAACACATAAAGAAAAACTATAATTAATGTTTCTAATGTGGCTAGAACAATATATTTGAATTATAAGTGTAGGTTTTGAAGTGTTTCCTTGTCAGTATTTCTAGAATAAATAGCCTCAAGATGATACATATCTTATTATGAAAGGGTTTCATGCATAAATTGATTCATTAGAAGATATTAATCTCATGTTTAGTTAGTAAGACCAATAAATGTGAAAAGATAAAAGAGAACCAAAAGTAGAAAAACGTTCAGCACATGAACAGCCAAAAGACCCCCACTAGTTTTTAGGCTATTCATTCCCCTTATCTTTATACCTTACATGATTTCATCAATGTTTTTATTTATCATTACCCTAAATGAAAATCAAACAACTTCTGTTAACTTTATATTACGAAAATTCATCATGGTGATGTTATATGTGATTTCTATCTAACAACACCCACACACCACTATGTTGTGTGGGGTATGGTGTATAATACCCCAAGAGACATTACACACAAAAAATAACTCCCAAAAGATCACATGATAGTCAGGACTGATATATATCAAGAGCTGATTATTGAATTGCTTATTCCACTTGATGATATAGATATTACAACAATCAATGATTCTATTGGAACTTTCAGAGAATGTGCATTTAATAATATAATGATACACGGTGTATGTTATTAATAATTTTTATCAATTGAAAAACATGTAAAACTTGATGAAAAGAGGACTTAGGTGAGGTTTGGTTTTACACATGGATAAAATGAAGGGAAAATGAATAGTCATATCAAGAAATTCCAATGAATTGACCATGACAACAAAAGGACCTTCAAGAAGTACCTTCTCCACACCAGTTCCACTGTATCATATATTAACACTACAAGTTCATTTAGAAATAACATTCCAAGATATTTACATGATATATATATAATATGAATAATAAATATTTGTATTTTTCTTTAAAAGCATGGTTGATCTCGAGTGTATAAACAAGATTCTCAAGTTTTAAAGCTTGGGTTATCAATTGTGAAAACATGCATGAGGTATATTTTCATAATCCATCTGTCAAAAAATGATCTTATATGTAAATTAATGTTAAAAACTATTCATATTTTATATAGGAATTTACATTACTACTATATAATGGGAATACTCTATGAAACACACTTTAGATTCACTAAACCCTATATCATTTCTAGGCATGATTTTTTTTTGTATTTTGTTTAAATTTATAATAAAAAATAGTATATAACCATGGAATCTTAATAGAAAACAATAAAATAAATAATAAGGTTGATTTCAACATTGAAAGGGTAAAACACCTCAATATTATCATATAAGATATATTTTTCTCTTTTTAGAAAATATTTTTTTTCTTATGAAGTACTAGATGTTGATTGTAATCAATTTGGATACCCAAAATATTTATTTTTTGGATAAAATTCTTGGATTCCCATCTATAAAACCACACATTATTTGTATTGTTAATTTCCAATCAACTAAAATCAACATTTTATAGGTAATCATAAAATTATATGTTATATTTAATGTTTTAACAAGAATTTATTTGTTATAGAGAGATAAAAATATAGGTTAAATCAGTGTATGGGGTCAGTGACATAACATAGTAAGCCCAGGTATTTCTTAAAATATAATAATATTATGGTATATGTGGACATTTTCAACAATGAGGACATATTTAAAATTGTTTACTAACTTTTTTAAATGCTTTCGAAGTGTCCAATACAAGATAATAATAAATATTTTGGATATTATATATTATGATTTATGAAATATTTTATATACCATCAAAATACTAGCATCCTTGAAAGATTAATTATCTATGGTAATTAAAATTTCATTAAAAACAAATTAATCATCTTTTGTTTATATTTTCATTTTACTATAAGGATTTCAAATAATTTATGTACTCTGAAGTAATAAATTTGTTTAGAGATGAGTGGCCAATGTACATGGCATCATAAATATTGATGAGATAAAATTTTGGTGATTACTTATTATGTTTCTCATCTAGTACATCTTTTGTCCTTTGAGATACATTTTAGATGTATACAATTAGTTTAGTATATATTTTATTGTATCTTTATCAAGGTTAAGTATAATAGAGAAAATCAATTTGTTTAAAAATTAATGGATAAAATGAATGGTCTCATAATGTATATAATCATCATAAATGTGTGCCTTCCTACTACTTATTTATTTAATTTTTTATTCATTTTATCTACCTTTCATTATTAATTACCCTATCCTTTTTATCTGATACATTTTTTTAATTTACAGAATATTTCAAAACACAGGTTAATGTTAAAAACATAGAAAAAAATATAATTTTTTTGATTCCATATGATAATGATCCATAAGTCACTTTTGAAGTGAAGGAATTTTACCGCAAATTAATTTGACTCTGAATGTGGTTGATTTGACTCGAGGTGCGTATTTTCAATATAAAAGTAGTATTTTATTTTAAAACATGTGTTTCAAAGAGAAAACTGAGAAAACAAGATCATATTATTTTCATTGTTTAGAAAAATAGTCTATACATCATTTTTCACATATTAGAATTGACCGAACACCAATACGAATCATTATGTTCTTGGTATAACATGAAGTACATTTTTTCATTATAAAAGTGTCATTCTTATTTTAAACTCACCACATATAAAAACGATATAAAATGAGATCATATTAGTATTTAACTTTACTAAAATGATATATAATTCATTTTCAGTGTGTAGGAATCAACCACACATAAATAAGACACCTGATGTGGCTGTTCTTGCTCTCAGTAATTGTTTTCAATATAAAAGTACCATTTTATTTTAAAAATAACATAAATAATACAAAATCGAGAAAACATTATAATTTTTTAAAACATTACTAATATAATACATAATTTATTTTTTCATGTGTTGGAATTGACTACACATTAATCAGATAAACGATACAACCGATGTGACATGAAGTGCAAGCCTGCAATACAAAAGTGTCATTTTAGTTTTAAAAAAATCATTTATAAAAAGATGATCAAACAAACTTGAATTGTATTAAATATTTAGAAAAATGATCCATAATTCAATTTTGATATGTAAGAATTGACAACATATCAATTCAAAAACCGATGTGGTCGGTATGAATCTAAGTGCATTTTTTCAATAGAAAAGTGTCATTTTAGTTTAAAACCCCAATAATATAGTAAATTGTAATAAATTTATATTATATTGGTTTTAAATATTCAGAAATAGTCTATAATTCATTCATACCATATAATAATTGAACACATATCAATATAACACACAATTTTACCGATATGGATCATAGTGTGTGTTTTAACATAAAAGTGTCAATTTAGTTTAAAAAAATGTCACATCGCCAAAATGAATAAAATAATTATAATTTTCTTCAACCATAATAAAATGATCTATAATTCATTTTTCGGTGTTAGAATCAACCAAATGTTATTCTGACACATGATATGGTTGGTATGACTCAAAGTGAATGTTTTTATTATAAAAGTGTCATTTTAATTTAAAATAAGTATCACATCTCCAAAATAAAAAAGGAACTCAGATTGTTTTCATAAAATTTTAAAATAATCCATAATTCAATTTTCACATGTAGGGATTGACCGTACATGAATATGACACATGATGTGATCGGTATGACTCAATGTACATGTTTTTAATACAAAATTGAAATTTTAGTTTAAAAAACATCACGCAGGAAAAACCAAGAAAAAGAGTTTGAAATGTTTCCAAACTATAGTAAAATGATCCATAATTCATTTTTGATGTGTATGAATCGAACACATGTCAGTATGGTAATGAATGTGGTCTGTATGACTCGAAGTGACTGTTTTCAATATAAAAGTGTCATTTTAGTTTAAAACAATCACAAAATAACCAAAACCAAGAAAAATGAGATTGAATTATTTTAATATTTTTGAAAAATAAATAAAAATTTATTTGTTATGTGTATGAGTCAATTACATAGAAAAATGGAACCCAATGTGGTCGATATTACTAATAGTGCATGTTTTCAATATAAAAGTCCCCTTTTAGTTTAAAATGCTTTTTCCATCACCATAACGAGTCAAATGAGCATGGATTATTTTTGAACAATAAGAAAATGATCTGTAATTAATTTTTGATGTTTAGGAATTTATTATACATCAATCCTACACATTATGTGGTCAAAATAACACAAAGTGTGTGTTTTCACTAAAAAAGATAAATTTTAGTTTAAAATTCCCATCAAATAGCCAAAACCAAGACAACGATATCATATTATTTTCAAACATTAGGAAAAGTGTCCATAATTTATTTTAGACATGTAATAATCAACTGCACATCAATATGACACATGATACGAACAATATGACTTAAAATATTTATTTTCAATATACATGTGTCATTTTAGATTAAAACACACATCACTAGAAAAAACTGATAAAAAACATGGTTTACATTCAAACTTTTTTACAATGATCCATAATTCATTTATGGAATAAAAAAATTGACTGCACATCAATCTGACAGATGATGTGGTATGTGTGACTCAATGTGCTTGTTTTAAGTATATAAGTGTCATTTTATTATAAAACGAGCCTCAGATCCGAAAAATAAGAATAACAAGATCGAATTGTTTTCTCATTATTTTATCTACTATAACATAAGTAATTTACTAACCATTTTTATCTTATAATTATTTAGTAAATTTTCATATTTCTAATACTAGAAGATGAATATGAAATAGGGTGACATTGGAAGGCTTGTTCTTAAATAGTATGTTCTCTTGAATTGAATCACATATGTAGTATGTTTTTTTACACAATTAATGTGAGAAAATTCACGAAAACCTATTTTTGTGAATAATAAGAAATGGTATGATGTTTAAGAATCAACTTCAACTCAATCTAATACATGGTGTCCATCGTATTATGGAAAGTATATGTTTTTTATTTTAAAATAGAAACTTTTTGTTTAATTTGATTCTTTTTATTTTTAATAATATAACCATTAATTTCATATACATGCGCATTAATTTTCATGATATGGTGTGTTTTCTTCATAAACTAATATCCTGACTATGGATTGTAGGAAAAAATCAAAGGAACATTAATGTTTTTGAATGTATATGATAAATTTCAAGTACTCATGTAATTATACAGACCAATTCTAAAATATTTATAATATAGATATTTTCATGTATTTGTGTTTTAGATTTTATTTCAAATAAATCCTTTATTTTATCCTCTATTTCTCCCCCTTTTTATTTCTGTAGTGCGTTGTTTTTTTAATGTGACACCGCATTCGAGTGTCTCTTTATCAGAAATTAGTATTATCACTGATAAATGTCCCATTTATCAGCACAATAAATAATCATTGATAAAGTGATCTGTTATCATCCATAAATTAGCACTGATAATGGACCCACATTATCTGTGTACTTTTATAAATTATAATAGATCCCATTATAGGGGACAAATAAAAGTGCGGAAAATGGGTAACAATTATCAATGATTAAAGAAACGCTGAAACATTTGTCCACTATCATCAATTTTTTCTTGCACTAATATAGTGACACGTTATAGTCACTTTTCTATCACTAATTAAAGACTGTGAATTTTAAGGGTGCTTCAATTGTGACCACATTATTGTTCTTCCAATGCTCTATTATAGTGTTGTTCTTAGCCTTATGTGTAAAAGTTAGTACTATTATCATGATATTTTTGTTGTATAATAACTTTTTTGGTATGGAATGTAGAGTATGTATTTATTATAAAATCATTATAAGTGACATTATCTCTATGAAATTTTAATTTTGAGGTTATTTTAAACATAGAAGAGTTGTATTCACTTATCGACATAAAATCATGCATTCTTAAGGGGCTCCAATTGTATCATGATCTTGGTAAAATTACTAGTTGATGGTAATAATATCACTCCTTGTTTTTTTCCTAACACTAGAGGATCCTTCATCATCCATTCCTCATTATTTAAATCATCATAGAGCTAGTGGGGAAGGAATATTAGGGCTCAAGCATAGTCTTTAGAAGAAGCATGATTCCTATATTTGATCATCACACAATGTTTGTTTATATTGAAATGTATGATAGCATCAGAAATACATGAGAATTAATTTTTTTAATAAATATCCAGAGTGAGAAATGTGGACTCTGAAATATTTTCCATGGAAATTATTTTTTTAGAATAAAATGAACCTTTTATCTGGGTACAAGTTGTTTCCGATAATGGGTTTTCAAACAAATAAAACAACCCATGAAGCTATGAAGAATTTAAAAATAATGAGTGGTTCGATCAATGGAAATGAATATCATTGATTGAAGATGGTATTGAACATGTGTAAGGTGATGATGAATTGAAATGAAAATATAATAGATGGACCCCATATTGAGATAGAATAGTATAGAGAGAAAAAATTACCAAATTTCATTAATATATATGTATGTATATAGAGTAAATAACATTTGATCCAACACACAAATACAGATTTTCCTTTTATTAGTGCTAGAATACATACATATGTGGAAGGCGCCCCTTAAAAGTAGGCTGTTTTTATTAGCATTCAAAAAAGTGCAGATAAAGGAATATTTTATCAGCATTAGTTCTATAATCATTGTTGGTGCAGATAAAACAATCAATTATTAGGAAAAAAATTTATGATAAATATAGGTATTATATGTAAATATGTTTAAATATTTATTTATATTAATAAAATTTTATATGGAAATATATAAAAATATGGGTGCTTGGGTGGTAATGTATTTGATTATACATAACACTACAATATGAAAATCTGTTATATTCCATCACCATTACAGTCATATGGATGTAACCTTGGGAATAAATTTATTCACCAGATAAAAAAAGAAATATATTTTAAATGTAGTTCAAATTTCTTCAAATATTGGACAATTAGATTATCCCATTTAAAAACTCTATTTTGAAGGCCTTTTGGCATTTTTTAATAGATAACAGATAAGGACTCAAGGTTCATGAATCTAAATGGAATAGTTCTTTTTGTAGGCTTTGATTTGACATCTCAAGGATCCCAAATGGACACTCAGATGAAAATTTATAGTCTTTTGAAATTCACTCCAACAGATATTCCCTATAACGTCGCCCAAACCGGCTTTTAAAAGCACTAAAAAAATGTTGTTAATCATGGTGGTGAAAAATGTGGACCTTTATCAGTGATAGAAATAGCATTGATAATGGCCTAGCTGCCTGTGAATTTCTGTTCATATAGAAGCACACACATAAGTAAAAACATGAAATTTTAAACAATTCTATATACAACATATAATTTAAATAAAATTCTGTAATTTCAAACAATGCAATATAAATTTAATTGACATCAAAAAATATTACATCCACCAATGGTATATACAAAAAAATGATTCTAATTAAATTTCAATAAATGTTTTATATAATTACGTTTACAATTATCCATGAAACATTATAAATCATTAATATCTCATCTTTTGAAACTTGTAACCCCCACAAAAAAATGTCCTCCCATGTTATGAGTTTCCGAACAAATCATCTCAACCTAAGAAGAATATTCTTACTATATAAGAAAATAAATATTACGTTAGTAATACTATAATGATATAAATTAATCATTTAAATAAAACAATACATAAATAAAATTTCAATATTTAAAAAATGACACATGTGGAGTTATACCAGTCACACCGTGCTTTCTATTGAGATGGGGTTGATTCTTACACGTCCAAAATCAGTTATGGGTCATTTTCCTAAAATATGAAAACAATACGAATGTGTTCGATTGGTTTTGTGTATACTATAATATATTTTTCTAAAATTAATGTCACATATAAATAATGAAACATTTCGAGTTATACCAGTCTCACCGTGAGTCGGATTGAGGTGCGACAGATTCCAACCTATCACATATTTTGGATGGATCATTGTCTAAAATTATCAAAATAATCCTATTGTTTTTTCTCAGTTTTCAGTATGACAGTTGTGTTTTTTACAAAAATTTCATTTCAAACTGGAAAAATGCATTATGAGTAGTACCATTCACATTTTACATCTATTTGATGTGAGAATTATTTATACAAATCAAAAATTACTTATGAATCATTTCCCTAAATTATCAAGACAATAGGATCTTGATTTCCTGGTTTCCTATGAGAGATATGTTTGGAACTAAAATGTAAATTTTAAATAGATAACAGACACTTTTAGTCATACTAGTCACATTGTTCATCAGATTGATCCATAATATCCTCCCACACATAAAAAATTTCTAACATATTGTTTTCCTAAGGCATAAAAACAAACTGAATACATTTTCCATGTTTTCAGTACGTCACTTGTTGTTTTTACTTAAAATAATGTCAATTTTAAATAAAAAGAGGCACATTGAGTTACACCAGCCTCACTGTGTTTCGTATTGTAGTTTAGTTTACTGCTAAATGTCACAAATGAGTCATGGATCATTGTCATAATGTATCAAAATAACTGGAGTTCATTTTGAAAATTTTAATATGTCACATGTTTTTAATCAAATTAATATCCATTTTAAATAAAATGAGACTCTTTGAGTTACACCAGGCACACTATGTGTCATATTGATGTTCAAATGATTCATACACATCAATAAATACAAGCATATCATTTTACTAAAATATAAAAATATTACAAATGTGTTTTCTCTATTTTTTGGATGTGACTAGTTGTTTTTACTAAAATTAATGTCAATTTTAATTAAAAAGAGACACTTTGATTTATTCCAGACACAACATGCATTGGATTGAGGTTCTTATGAATCCTATACAAAAAATAACTCATGGACCATTGTACTAAATTATCAAAATAATCTAAAAGGGTTTGATGATTTTTTAGTATGTCACGTGTTGTTTTTAAATTAATTATTGTCAATTTTAAATAAAAAGAGACACTATGAGTTATACCAGCCACAAAATGCATCATATTAAGGTGTGGCTAATTTCTATGTGTCACAAATTTAAAAAATATCATTTATATAAAATATTGAAACAATATAAAGGAATTTTCCCAGTTTCAAATGTCACTTGTTTTTATTTATATTAATGTCAATTTTAAATAAGAAGAGACACTTTGAGTTATAACAATCACACCATGCATCACTTAGAGTTTCATCTAATTCTGACATTTCATAAATTAATAATATATTTTTTCTAAAATATGAAAAAAATCCAAAATTGTTTTCTCGGTTTTCAGTATGAAAGTTGTGTTTTTTTAAAAAAATCATTTCTAACTCAAAACACACATTAGGAGTAATTCCAGACACATCCTGTGTATTTTTGATGTGAGACTGATTCATACACGTCATAAATAACATATTAATCTCATACCTAAATTATCAATGCAATCCGAGTGCATTTTTTCTTTTATCAGTGAATGAAAATTTTTTATCTAAAAAGTAAATTTTAAACAAATAACATTCACTTTTGATCATACTAGTCACACCATTAATCAGATTGAGGTTTTTTTACTCTCACATGTCACAAACGGATCAGGGATCAATTTCTTAAGGTATTAAAGAATCTAAATTCATTTTCTTAGATTTTAATATCACTTGTTTTTTAAATTAAATTAATGTTTGTCTTAAATAAAAAGACACAGATGGTGTTATACCAGTCACACCATGTGTCTTATTGAGGTGACTTTGACATTTATATATCAAAAATGGATCATGGATCATTTTTCTAAAATATCAAAACAATCTAATTTTTTTTTTTGGTTTTCAGTATGTCAATTTTGCTTTTATGTAAATTGATTAAAATTTTCAATAATAAAAGGATATACATTGGGTTATACCAGCCACATTGTGCATCTTATTAAGATGAGACTAATTTGTAGACATAAAAAATGTTATTTTGATCATTTTCCAATAATATTAAAATAGTCTAAATGGGATTCCCTGTTTTCAGTATGCTAGTTTTCATTTTTTAATAAAATTTCATTTCAAACTAGAAAAACGAATTATGTGTCATACGGGACGCATTGTGCATCATTTTGATGTTAGAATTATTCATACATTACACAAATGACTTATGAATATCTCCCATATATTATGAATACAATCAGAGTGTGTTATCTTTATTTTTATAGATTATGATGTTATGAACTAAGAAGTCAATTTTAAACTGATAAGCCAAAATTTTAGTCATAGCGGTCACACCATTCATTGGATTGAGGGGTGTTCGATTATTACCCATAAAAAATGTCAGATTGAACATTGTGCTATGGTATCCAAACAATCAAATTTCATTTACTTGGTTTTCAGTATGTCACTTGTTATTTTTGATAAATTTAATGTCAATTTAAAATAAAAGTATGCACATAAAGTAATACATTCCACCATATGTGTCATATTTAGGTGAGGTTAGCTCCTAAAACAACGGCTCATAGATTATTTTACTAAAATATAAATACAATAAAAATCCATTTTTTTTATTTTTCAGTATGTTAGTTTTTATTTTTACTAAATGTAAAATTAATTTTGAATATAAAGATACTCTTTGAGTGATACCGGTCACTAATTATTTTTTCTTTATTTTGAGTAGGTTAAATTATTTGAAAATTAATAAATTAATTATTTAGTATAAATTAACCTTTATACATTCCTGACCATTTTCTTATTTTAATTATTCCATCTGCAGCTTTGATGCCCAATATCTCACAATAATGATCAGTTGTAAACAATCCACCCCAACTTGAACAATGGAATCCACATGTATAATAAATAAATTTTTATTTTAGTAATACTAAAAAGTATATAATTAAACATAAATATCAAACAATACACTAATTATATATAATTAACATCGTCAAGCTATTTGGTTACTTCTTCTATTAGGTACGTTGCGCATTCATTTTTGTGCACATCTATATCGTCATGTGAATATGAGTCTTATCTAAAGGGATATTAGTACTGTAAAAATGTTAATACAAAAATAATTAATAAATATTTTAAATTAAATTTTAAATAATTTTGAAAAAACCACTTCAAGGATGATAGTTTGTTCAAGGAATATGATCTCTTTCATCAATTTACAAACATAATAACCATTATCTTTTCCATTGGTCTATTTTTGACACTATAGAAAGCTTGAGTTAAATAAATTATTATTTTTGAGATGTGTATAGATAGTGAAATGATATTATATATACCATGATACTTTTACAGTCGTAGAACATGAATTTGTCATTGTGCTTAACCCCAGACCTCATTCATTGTTTATTACAATATTTATGCACCTCCCTAACATAACTGAATCCTAATTAAAATATGATATCCATTATTAACATGATATTTAGTTTTAAAAATTTTATTTTCCTATTAAAAAATGAAACACAACAACATGTGTGGATATTTTGTTCGATATCCATTCATTGAATCAAGGAAATAAATATTTGGTGTTTCAAAATTTATAGCAATGAGTATCCAGTGCTACCTAAAACAAAAATAGGAATATGTAATGAAATAAATGAAAATATATATGGTATGATTAAATTATTGGGTATTACCCCTACATCATTGGTATATAATAGAATTTTTTATCAAAAAATATTCTATAAAATGATTTGATTAGACCTTCTACTATTTCGTCCTTTTTGGGGTTATATTTTTTTTGTTCATTATAGGATATGTGAGGAAAAATGAGTCCAATTTTTTTTCATGGGAAAATACCTTCAACTGTTTTTCATATATGCCTACCAAATAAAGTAAATGTTTTATGTCAAAAATAATACATTGAATTGTCATTTGGAAAATCAAATTAAGAATGCAAACCTCATGTATACATTTATAACTGAGCTGTCTAACTAATCATTGTCCAGGATTTCACATTCACTCTCAACACCAATAAAGTCTTGATCATTATATATGTATGAATTTTATTTAAAATAAACTATGTGATTATATTCAATGTTAAACATTGTGTCCATATGATTCTTCAATGATAATAATTTCAGATATTGAATAGGGGGTATGCTTCCTTGGGAATATATTTTCTCCTCTCCACAGAGGCACCTTCCTTTGCCATCTCCTTATGGTTTGTGCACAAGATCTAACCGTAGAGGATTTTCTGCTTCCCCATCTCCTCCTCCGCATGTGCTACATTTACCTGGGGCCAAAGCCAGGCGCCCCCTGTTTCAATGACGTGCATCCTCATCTGAAACTCCCGTGGCCTAGGGGCCCGGGTTAAAACTGACTACATTGTTATGGAGTTGAAGAAATCAAGGGACTATATTGTTGTAGTCTTGGAGCACAAGTAGGACCATTCCAAAATTGGGGAGTTTGCCAGCAAAATCAGGAAGCATGGCTTTTTGCATGCGAATCCAACTAACACCCACATATGGATTTTCTGGAAAAAGGACACCTCGATTGACATGCTTACTGCTGATGACCAATCCATCATGACCAAAGTGGAAATTTGAAATGACTTCCTATTTTACACATTCATATATGGGAGTTGTGATGCCCACAAAATGGGCTCATTATGGAAGGGGCTCCACTCTTTTGACCCAGGTACCTCTCCCTGGATTGTTAGTGGTGATTTTAATGTCATTGCTGATCCGGATGAGAAGAGGGGGAGAGGACCCTTCCCTCAGAAGGGGAGCTTGGAGTTTTTGCAATTCATTGCCGGCAAGGGTCTCTCTGACATGGGTTACTCTGTGGACCGCTTCACGTGGTGCAACAACCAAAGTGGAGGTCGAAGATCTTGGAGCCGACTAGGTAGGGGCTTGGCCAATATTAATGTCATCACTGCCTACCCCAATGTCTAGGTAACACATCATACCTATAGTGTTTCTTATCACTCTCCCTTTCTACTATCCCTGTCCTGAAGACAAAAGATCAATATCTCCTTCAGATTCTCTCACCTCTGAACTCGCATGGAAGGCTATAATAAAGAGGTCACATGCTCGTGGGAGTCTCCTGAATTAGCCCACCTGTGGGTCAGGCTTCACAAAAAACTGAGATTCCTAAGGAAATACATATTAGTCTGATTTCAATAGGCGCCTCAACTGACAAGGATAATGATGGGCTCTTGAAAGAGGTTGAAAAACTTGAAGCTAGCCTTGAAAATGGATGGAATGACAATGTGTTTGAAGATCTTGCTAGGAAGAAGGACATCTTGGTGGAAGCTCTTCTGACACAACAGTGCCCTGCCCATGAGAAATCTAGAATCCAATGGCTTCGAGAGGAAGATAAAAACAGTGCCTATTTCCATGCTTTCATTAAGGAGAAGCATCGTCATCTCAAACCCAACCTGATACAGGAGGATGGCTCGTACACTGATGACATGGATGTGGTTGGTGGGTTGTCCATATCCTATTTTAAGGATTTTCTTGCAAGCATTAACCCTGGTATGCCTGAGGGATATCCATGTGCTAGGGCACCTTTCCTCGATGTGATCCCCACTCAACTCTCCAGTCCAGATTATGTGTCCTTTGATGCAATCCCAAATGAGAAGGAGATACATGAGGCCATGATGAGGCTTAACCCCGAGAGTGCTCTGGGACCAGACAACTTTTCGGGGTCTTTCTACAGGGATTCTTGGTCTGTTGTTTAGCATGATGTTGTCCTAGCCATCCAAGATTTCTTTCGAGGTGCCATCCCTCCTCATTTGACTAGTGCAACTACGCTAGTGCTTATTCATAAGATTAAAGACCCATCTTCACTGAACCATTATTGGCCTATCATCATGTGAAAATTCCTGTATAAAATCCTCTCTTATGTCGTCAACAAAAGGATGTCTCACTTTCTTCCCCAAGGGATTTCCTTAGAGCAGCATGGCTTTGTGAAAGGAAAGTCTATCCTAGGGGATATATCATTGGCCCGGGAGTTGATCTCGGACATTAACATCAAATCCCATGGTTTGAATATGGCCATCAAATTGGACATGAGCAAGGACTGTGATAGAATTGAATGGATTTTCATCAATAAAGTGTTCACAGGTATGGGGTTTTCTCCCTGGGCCACTGACATTATCTTTAGATGTTTCAGCTTCTCATGGATAGCTGTCTCTTTTATGGGGAAGACTCATGGTTTTTTCAAGGCCACCCGAGGTCTCAAGAAGGGGGACCCTATGTCCCCTACCATCTTCATTATTTCTCAGGATGTTCTTAGTCGTTTACATAACAGGAGTAAGAACCAAGGGCAGATTCTTCCATATCGGAGTCGTAAACTCCCCTCCAGCATGACTCACCTCATGTTTGCTGATGACACTTTGGTTTTCATGATTGACATCATAAGATCAGTCTGAAGTTTCAATAAGGTGATGGAGGAATATTTCCATTGGAGCGGTCAACTCATCAACCACTCCAAGAGTAACTTTTTCATATCCAATAAGTGTAAGAAAATGTGTTTTGTCGCTTTAGAGAACATTCTAGACATGCAATGGGGCAGATTTCCTCTTGATTACCTTAGTACACCTATATCCCCTCAAAGAATCCACATCCATGACATTGATCACATTGTGCAGAAAATCACATACAGAATACTCAATTGGACCACTTTGAGTAGTTTATGTTGATAATAGAATAATTGACCACTTTCGATTTTTGGCATCTATAATATAAAATAAACATACTATCGAGGATGTCATTATAAATGATTTTTATTTTTACACCTCCTTAATAAAATCAACATTCATGAATCCCAATTCATTTATTTTAATATCACTCTTATTATCAACCCACTTTCATTAAAACATCGACACATCAAATGTTGTATAATCCAACTCCAAAATTTGTTTTATGATTCCAATGTTTACCATATTCACATAATTTGGATTTTTGTCCTTAGGAACAGAAACATGCATCACATTATCCATGAGTGTAACTCAACTATTTTTCATGGTAGTGTATTCATCATAATCATTTGTATAGAACTTATAACCATTAATTACATAATAATTTTATGATAATACATACAAGAATTGTCCTCCAGTTATCCATCTAATTCTCTTGGAAATTGAATCTGGATTTTCATTTGACCCCATAAAAATATATTCTTTAAACCATCCTATAAAATATTTATTATATGCATTTGACATCAATATTTAATCCCTTGATGGATTAAAATTACTAAGAATTTTATTCTGGGTTTCAACATATGGGAAAACATCCAAAATATTTTGAAAAACATAAAGGTGGGCCTACTGTTGTTAAGTAACATTGATCTGACAACATCTCTTCTAGAAATTCATTAACCCAAAATCCACCCATTGTAATGTGATTTTGGATGACTAATGATTCCCATACTAGATAGGTATTCTTTATAGAACTCTCTGGCTTCTTAAAAAATATATCACTATACAATACAAACCTCTATCATACTTCGATTTTTGACATACCCTTCAAATATTCATATACCGTTCAATGGGGTACATCCATATATATTTTATATAACCCATAGTAAAATTTCTCTCAGAAAGAGAAACATATAATGAACTATCATATCAATGAATGTTGGTGGGATAAACATTTACATTTCACATAATGTCATAGAAATTTATCTTTCCAAAGACAATAATTTTGTAGGGTCTATTACATTGCTGCGTATAACATTAAAGAAGACACCGAGCTTGGTTAATGTATGAATGGAATTATTGGAAAAAATGGAACATAATTCTATATACATTAGATCTTGTATAAAAACATGTAAGTCATGAGATTTCAGACCCTTTAACATTAATTCGGTCATTGACACGATGTTCTTGATATTTGATTAATACCCCTTACAAAGACAATAATTTTGTAGGGTCTATTACATTGCTGTGTTTAACATTAATTAAGACACATATCTTGGTTAATGTATCAAATTCATTATTGGAAAAAATTTAACATAATGCTATATACATTAGATCTTGCATCAAAACATGTAAGTCATGAGATTGCAGACCCTTTAACATTAAATCAGTCATTGACATGATGTTCATGATATTTTATGAATACCCCTTATAAACCTTTATGTCATTCAGAAATATAAAAAATTGATATCCCTCCATCCTATAAAGATTGTATGCATTTGGAGGACGATAATTTCAATTTTAGCCCTTCACTAGTGCCAACTCATCTCATGTTATCATGTAAACTATTTCCATACAATCTTTAATTCCAGCCTTTGTTTATACAATTTCATTAGAAATTTTCTTAAAACACAATCACATACATTTTTTTTCAACAGCCAATACATCTAAAAAAATTTGATGTACAAAAAGTTCCAGTATGGTTAATCAAAAAGAACTGATCAATTTTTCCAACTGGTTTTCATAAGTTTTTTCAAAAATAGTTTACTCGAAGTTTTCTCTATATATTTTAATTTATCAAATAGTTGATCACATGTTAGTGGAGATGGTGTTGTATGTTATTCTAAAAATATATCAGATGATTTTTTTCAAGATTGGTACTTATTTCATCAGGGTAGAAATCTTAGATGTCTGATAATCATTGGTTTCAATGACTATTTCAACAAAATTGATTGTGTACCTTATTCGAAAAAGGGAAACCCTTGAGTTACATTAATGTTATATCTTAAAATTTTTCAATAATAATGAATATCTTTTGTCATACCATAAAGCATGTCTCTCAACATTAAAGCATTATTTATGTATGAACCATACAACATGACACCTAAATCCCACAATAATTTTAAATCCTCGATCAATGGAGCCAAATAAACATCAATATATGTACCTAGGTATTTTGGTCCTAATAATAGGATGGATAACATAATATATTTTCATTTCTAGCATAACCACAGCAGGATATTATTATTTACCAACATAATCATCCATGTATTATGGCTCCTACTTTGATAACTAAAAGGATTCACTACATTTGTAGATAACAGAAGATAATGGTTTCTTGGGTACTTTCCAAATTCAGGATACCGATGATAAATTCACTTTTCTTGAGGAGAGACTTCCATGTGACATAGTTTTCCATATTATTTCATATATATGTGTGCCATGTTAATTGCCCTACAGTATCCTCAATTCTATATAGGAAACTAAACCATGGAATGATTGAAATGAACCATACAACATTCATAGGACATGATTCAACATGAATGTTTCTTAAATCAACAATCTTTTCAAATTATCTATGTGTATTTATGTCCATAATAAATATTATAAATTCATTAGGGTAGGAATGTATTCATTTAGAGATCATACCCATTGAGAATAGCATTTTTGTGCATCATAAGTTTTGATCAGGAGCTCATTATCTTCTAGAATAATTTCATTTAAGAGAGAAAGTAATTCCGTTAAACTGGTGTCACTCCATCCATTTCTTGCTTTCAAATTATATAGTTTCATTAGGGCTCAAAATGCTATATATTTTTGGAAACCACCATACAATGGCGTCATTGTACCTGTCATTGACTTCTCAAACAATTTTGGGTAATCTTAATGTTCATCGTCAACTATCCTTCTCATTTCATCAATTCAATCCTTATCATCATTCCCATATTTAATCTCATCCTAGATACTATCTTATTCATTTTCCACACTTCTAATCATATTACATGATCCATAAAACATAGTGTTATCCCATCCATTAGCAATATTTTTCTCCCCATGTTTATTCCATTATTTATATCATTGATCTATTCCATGACTGATCAAGTGTTCTTCCAACTCCTATGGACCATTTTTTAATAACTATTCTGTAAAAAAATACAAAGGAGTTGAGAAGGGTTATATGCATGATATTTTACAAACATGATGAAAACATTCTCTCCAACATTAAAAAATTTTGTCAGACGATTGTAATTCATCCATTCTGTATTCATATCCATCCTATTTGATTCGGTGTTATTAATATCATAAAAAATTAATATATAGAAGTGGCCTTCTAAAATAAGAGGAACTCGAAATTTAAATGATAGTTATTGTTGAATTTATATATTTCAGACCCATCCCTTTAGAAGCTAACACCAAACTAGAAATAAGATGTAATTGTAGAGGACTCCCCTAATTTAAACCACACCGGTGATATCTAATGAAATGTACGTTTATGATTTTAAATGGGGTTAAACATTAACTCACCTTTGTGGGAGTGAGGTCATGATGGATATCCTTTGGGTTGGATACTATTAGTGAAATAAAATTTATATTGGGTTATTATTAATATACTTGTCTTCTCTATATAATGTAATGGTTTTCCTAATCATATAGAAATCAAAACATAAAATAATATTGAAAAAATACATTTAGTATGTACATTGAAAAATATTTTTATAATAATAGATGAAATATCATAAAAAACCAACCATTTACAAATATTCCTCCTCAAAACAACACACCCTTTTTAAAATAAACAAATTAGTTACAGACACTATTTCAAAAATACATGCATACTTTGAAATCAATAAAATTTATTACAAATGAAATCCATATGTTTCAGGTTAAATAATTTCACCAATTTACAAAAAATGTTCTCTAATTTTACATAATTAAATCAACCATATAACAAACATTTCAAATTAAATAAACTCCTTCTTATGAGGATATATTCCTACATAGTTAAAAAAATTAATACATTTATCAAAATACCATTTTTATTTCAATACCAAAAATTACATGTAAATTTGAAAAGATAATAGAAACCATATTTAAAACATTTCACAACGATTAAAATATTTTTCATTCCCTTGGAAATTGTTTTAAAAAAATCACTCAATAAAATATCATATCCATTTATAAATATTATATTCCAAATACAAAAAAAATATTTTACATAATAAAATATGATATTATATAAAAACATACATAAATTGGTATATAATTCACCATTTTTGTATAAATGATTTTGTGAAATAGAATAAAATTGAAATTTAATGTCAGGCCAATGATATGAAATCAAGGAAATGATTTATATGAAGAAACCAAAAGGAATTAAGGAATATCTGATTAGAGATGTTATATGAATATTCGAGTAATAACTTTATGGATTGAATTAGATTCCTTGATAATATAACCACAATATTGAGGTTTTATGTCCAAATAAAGATTCACTTTAACCAATCCAGACCATTATTTATAAAAGAATGTATGAGGTGAATGATGTTATATAATGCTTCTTTTATAAGTAGACAACCTGTTAGTTTCTAGATCATGGTTAATAAGGAATTTGTCTTAAAAACATAGTTTTTTAAAAGGTTCAAGATATATGATCCTGGGTTTTCAAAGATGATTTTTGGAATGTGAATAGGGAGATATTGGAAGGCTGGAACATTGGGGATTTCATTGAAGGAATACATCAAAAAAAATAATAAATAGATTTTGGAAGACCAGATGTAATCATGTTTTAACACTATTTGTTGGAATCCCAATATTATATGAATCATATGTATTGATAAAAGAATATGATATTCTGTAAATGTAAAATTTTCTATTATCACTAGTAGTTAGAATTTTGATGTACATGATTATTTTTATAATGTCAGATAATACCTTTATAATGTAATTTTTGTGTCATTCATGTCATTTCAGGGTTGGAAACCTTGAGATACATTAAAAAATCATCCAATACTAAATGTTATTGACTGATACATCAACGTTCCATTAGGTAGTGGATATTCCATATGGGTTGCTGGACAAAAACATTATTAGATATTAAGATACCTAGAAGAGATCAATTGTAATATTGTTATCCTAGTATAGGAAAATGGTTAGTTACATGTATTACTTTTAAATGGTAGTTAATTTTTCAAATATGGAAACTAAATTTGTGGTATAAGTTAATGTGGGAGTAGAGTATATTTTGTTAAGGTGATTCATTAAGGAGCTTAATATTTTCTAGGAGGATGGGATACCCTATTACTATATTCATAATGTGATTCACTAAAAAAATTCAGTGTTTCATTCAAGGATGAATCACAATGGCCTCATATTAAAATTCATCTAATATGTATTAGGTGAAAAATTGATAGAGTAGTGAAAAAAACTAAAAAAAACCTAGCTTATACATTCATATTGTTTTATATTGTTGAATTCCTAAAGAAATACTATGCCTTAGTGGGACTTGTGTGAAAACATCACATAGAGAACATCGCATACTATATAATGGAGGAATTATGGTTATAAATTCCAATTTTAATGGGGTTTCCAAGAATTTTATTCAAATATTCATAAAAAGGGATATTATTAGAAAATGATTCTTGTTTCAATTTTTTTCAGTTCATCCCAGAGTACAATACATTAGAAGTAAGGGACGTGTTGTTGGAAATAATAATATTAATACAATAATGTAATAATGCATTTCATTTAAAAAAAATATATAAAAAAATAAAAAATCCAAAACCACTTCTAAATAGTAGCTACAAACATCAACTCTAACACCAACTAGCCAAGTCCATCATAGTCACTAAAAGCCTTCGGATCACCTAAAATATATACAGGGGTGATCCTAAAATGTATACCTAGTAGGATCAACTTTAGGTTCCCTCATGTAAATGTAGAAGAGAGTTATAATAATCCGGTGAATAAAAAATAAAACCAATAAACCCCTATTAGGTTAACTACTCATCCAAAACCTCACCAAGAGTTTCATCCATGTATAGTAAAAATAATATCATAATAAAACTAGTCATGGGATCCTGCCACAAACCCTTCACCCTAGATTTTAAACTCTCAAAAACCAATTAAAAATGCCATATTCTCCCTTGTCCGCCTTACTAATTTCTATTGGGTTGCAACCCTACCTACCCCAATTTTCAAAAGGTCCAACATCTCATGTTGGAATAAGGTAAAACCATATTTTACATCATCATATTATAAACAAACAGAGTATAACATGGAATAAAAAAACATATACATGAAAAATACAATGTCAATAAAAAATGATAAGTGTGAAATAATATAAATCTATATGCGCATATAATATGTAACTGCACAAATAATTTAGACTGTTTAGAATATATGGTCTGGTGGTAGGGACGGTGGGGTTAGCATAGGTAGTGAATGGGTTAGCGGGGATGGTTGTGGGGGACATCGATAGAAAAAACATTAGGGATGAGGGTAGTGGGGATATTGGGAGAAGAGGCGGGGACAACAGAGTAAGGGTTAATAGAGAATGGGAAAACGGTGGTGGAGGTGGTGAAGGAAAAGCTTATGAAAGAGGAGGTAGAGGTGGAGATGGTAGAGATGGAGCTGGTTAGAACCATAAATTTAGCAATTATTAAGGGTTTGGATAATGAATCACCATCATAATGGTAGAATTAGGACATATTCACATAATAAATCAAAATTTCAAAAATAAAAAATCACAATATAAAAATGTACCGACAACATAATAATGACACAAAATATGTGGAAGAGTATAAAAAGAGAACTAATTGTAAGACAATACCCCTAGGACTTTCCCAATAGATGCGAATGTAGGCAGAACTACACATTGGACACCATGAACTGCAGTATTTGTTAATGACTCAATAGAAACAATTGTAAGGGAAATCCTGGAGATCATGTATTTTTTGGAATTTTTGAAGCGGTGAACAACGTCTTATGGACCCCCAAACAGGTTCATTATGACACCCTCCACGTACAATAGATGGGATTCCTTGACATGGTGGATGATAATTCCAATTATTACTGAATATGAGGTGAAATCAGTGTTTCATAATCTCAGGTAACACTACTCCAAGCTGACGATGTTCCACACAAAAGAGATTGTCCGCTTATTACCTCGGAGGACTGGTATAGTGAGGTTTCCCTTGGCTGAATTGAATTTCGATTAAAGCATGCAGTCACATGGGTAACCCCTTAGGATACTAACCCCAAAATAATCAAGAGCTATAGAAGATGGAATGTTTGGACATGTCACAGGTCTGTCATTGGATATTAGGGAAGCCCGGTTAGTTTCACCCATGCCTATGAGGAATCTCCTCCACAAGTCCAACAAATGCCTAATTTTGTTGTTTACATCCAGAAGAACTACTAGGATGATGTGAGCCATGCTATATAGGTACTCCATGGATAGATTATCCAATGATGTTGGGGAGGAGATATTAATGAGTGAGTATAAATTTCGTATCACAGAAAATGGGATTTTATTCTCCATCTACATCAGATATCATTTAATCTAGTGCCCCTAGTCAGAGTTGAGTAATATGGTATCTCTCCCATCATTCCTTTTCTAAAACCCTGTCATCATCAGTTTTATGATATAGCAGCTGGAAACCTTGAGATTCTTCAGCTACACTTACTCCCCAAGCTGGATCATGATACCATGGCACATGAGTTCCTCAGATTCTCATTCTACTGAAACAAAATTTAGGTCAGGTTGAGAGAGTGAGGAGTTGTGAGCCAAGAATCTAATGGAAAAATGGAACTTGATATTTTTGGTGTGGATTAGATGGGTTAGTCAATGGATTATGGGGCTAATAGAGAAGTAGGTAGGGTCGAAATCCATCGGTTAATCCCAGAACACAATGAGCGGAACCACGATGATGGAGAGGTGGATCATAAAACCCATGTAATGACCCATCTGGCCTTCCAAATGAATAGTATTTAATTTTAGGTCCATGATTTCATCATCAATGTTTGCACACATCATCTTTTTATGAGGGTTCATATTCTATGTGAAGACCTTCTCACGCAGACCAATGACATTTAGGGTGAGTGATGGCACTGTATTTATACAAGGATTCTCGACTATGATGAATCACCTAGGAAATTCTAATTTTGATGAAATGTTTAGTGTATGATATGTTTAAAATAAAAATAAATCATGTGAATTTTAACCCTAATTTTTTTAGTAATCATTCGAATTGAAATCTAGGGTTAAAATGAATACATGGAGAATGGGGTTATCCCCTAGGATGTAACGTCATATATGGGGTGTTGGTGACCCACATATTTATGGCTCACGACTTTGTGAAGTAGAAAAGGTTGCAATGGTAGGACGATGTGTCAATAGTGACATGTTGATGAGGTTTGATCCAGACATTATATGAGATATATTTTTTTGTGAAAATTTCCATGATGATCATTTAAAATAACTCATGTGTTTTGAAATGTTTCAAAAAAAAGTATTTGTGTTCAAAATTCATTTTTTTGGTTTTAAATCTCTTTAAAATTATTTAAACACTTGGAATGGAATTTCAAGTGAGATTTTATAAAAAGTATTCTAAGGGATTTCGTGTTAGCTTCTATAGGGATGAGTCTTAGGTAGTGAAATGCAATAATATCTATCATTCAAATATTGAGTTCTACATATTTGAAATGCCTCTTTGGTTTATTTATTTCCTTAAATATTCATATCACCAAATAAAATAGGATGGAAATTAATAATGAATGGATGGATGCAAATAATTTGATAAAAGAGAATGAAGATGAAATTAAAGATTTCATCAAGTTTTTTAAATGTTCATGCATATGACCCTTCTCAAATCCTTTGTTCATTTTTATGAAATTTTTATTCAATACATGTTATTTCATAGGATTTGGGAGAATAATTGATCAATAATGGAATAAATCGATGTTATAAACATGTGAATAATCATGTGGAAAAAATGTTGCATATGGCTAGGATATCACTGTGTTTTATGGATTATCTGATTTGATTACAACTGCGGACAATGAATAAAAAAATATTGTAGATGTCATTATATTTGTGAATGGTGATTAAGATAATATTAAGGAAATGACAAGGGCATTTGATGATGAACATTGTGATTGACCATAATTGTTTGAGCAGTAAAATACTAGGGAAAAGATATTATTATACTTTGGTTTAACTAAATATAAATAAATTTCATCCGTACTAATGCATTATAATTTGAAAGCAGATAACAAATGCAGTGACTTCAGTCTTATAGAATTACATTCTCTCTTGAATGAAATTATCCTAGAAGATAATAAAATCCAGATCCTAACAAATGATCCAAAATGAATTCTATGCTCGATGGTTATGATCTACAAAATAATACACGCCTCCTCAAATGACTGTATTATATTTCTCAAGGACCAAAATATCTTAAATAATTCCCAAAGTTTGGTGATATTCAAAAAAATAATTTTGATTATAGTCCTACAAATTTTGTATGATGATTTCAAATCATTTCAATGTTTAGGAACCTATATAAATTTTAGTATACTCTCTGATAGTTTATATGGCATGAATACATAAGAAATAAATAGGGAAAATTATTTCATCCATCATACTATTCTTAGTGGAAGACAATTGATCATGAGTATCCAAAATTTTGAAACGTTCCAATAAACCTTCATCCTACGTTATCCATAGATGAAGTGAATCCATTTGGTTTTCAAAGCATCACTCCAAGTACATGACCAGTTATGTTGGAAAATTATAAATTTTGACTATGGTTAGGAATGAAATTAAAATGCATCATTTTATCTATACTTATATGATTCTAACAACAAACTATTAATGATATTGAATTCTATTTGTCTCCATTGATCAAGGATTTGAAATAATCGTGGGATCCAAGTGTTACATTGTATAATGCTTCTAGAAATGATTTATTCACGTTTAGAGCCATATTGTATGGGATAATAAATAAATATCCTACTTATAGATATTTTTCAAGATGTAGCATGAAAGAAACTCAACAGCATCTCATTTGTGATCAAGGTGCACCATCAATAATGCTGGAACATTCATCAAAAACATTATTAATAGGAAATCACATATTTCTACTCTGAATGAATTAGTATAGAACATGGATGATATCATTTGATCGATGTTTAGAATAATTCATACCCTCATCTCCACTAATAGTTGATTAACTATTATAGAATGTAAATGATGTAGACACTTCTTTTGGTAAACTGTTTTGGAAAAACATCATAAAAACTGGGTGAAAAAATTGATCTTTTTTTTTGAATTTCCATAAAACAATTGTCTGTACAACAAACATTTTCTTGAATTTATGTATGTTGAAAAAATAAGTTTGATAATTTCATCAACACGTTGCTAAATTATCCTAGAAAAACAATGTATGTAATTTGGGCTATGATGGACATGGTTGACAAGGGAATACGAGAAGATTTGGGGCTAATGAATTGTGAAAAAATGAGATTTTCTTCCTCCAACTGCTTACACTCTTTCCAGAAAACTGATATATCATTTTCTAAACCTCCTTAATGATTTAATGATTCCATAGGGGTATTCATCAAATATCAAGAACATCTTTTCAATGAATGGTTAAAATTTAAAGGGTCTAAAATCACATGACTGATGTTTTTTGATGCATGGTCTATTGACTATAGCTTTTAATTTCATTTTTCCCAAGAATGTCCACTATACATTAACCATGATCAATTTCTTATTAAAATATATATACTTAAATGTTATAGAACTAGGTAAATTGATGACTATGGAATGAAAAATACCCATCATATTATGTGAATTGGAATTTCTCTTCCCGACATCATTATTTTATATAATGGTTCATTTGAGGGTTCCCTTGGTTAGAGAGAATCGACTATGTGGTAATTTACACTATAAATGGATGTACCTCATTGAAAATTATATGATGATTTTGAAACGGTATGTCAAATAATCAATTTCATCTAGAGAGTTGTATTGTGGAGCGTTTAATTTTCAAGGTAGTTATTGAATTCATTACCGAATACCTATCTTGTGTGGAAATAATTGGTCCACTAAAATATCATCACACTATTCATCTTGCAGGTGAATGAATTTTTAAATGGGATGTTGTCACAATCAATATTACAGATCAATAGTAGGATCAACAATATGTTTTTCATAATAGTTTGGAGGTTTTCCTATATTTAAAAACCCACAATGAAATTATTAGTCATCTGAATCCATCAAGGCATAGAATATGGGTATCATATAATCATAATAAACAATTTTTAGGAAGGATTCAAGACCATATTTTAAGGATTCATATGAAAAAACAGATTCAATTTCATAATTAATTAGATTTATAGTTGGATGACCTAGTGTGTTTGTATTATCTTACAATGGTTATGTAATTAATGGATATATGTTCTATAAAATTTACAATGATAAAGACAATAATATGAAAAATAGTGGAGTTACTCTCATGTATGAGGTGATGCATTTTTCTTTTACTGTGGACAAAAATCCATTTTAAAGGAATAATTCATACATTGGCATCATCAATAAAATATAAGAGTTGGGTTATACAACATTCTAAGTGCCAATTTTTCAATGAATGTGGGTTGTTAAATATAGTTCAAGTTAAAATTGATGAATTGGGATTTTGGAAATTTTATTTTAGTATGGATGTGTACAAGGATAAATCATTTAAAATGGAATCATATCATGTATAGTTATTTTATGTTACTGATCCTACAAACCAATAGTGGCCCATTGTTCTATTGTCGACCAACACCACTGAATGGTCTGATGAAAATTGAACCAAGGATTACCCTTTCACCAGGGCACCATAATCGTTTCATAGTGTTCCCAATGTAAATGACATTTTTTATGTCACATGAGACCACAATGAAATGATTTGGATCATCGATAGAGGGATGAAATCCCTTTAGCCTTAAAAAAGAGTGTTCAATAATCATGTTACATTTTTTTGTAATATACTTCACATTAAATAATGTTATTATCTATTTGTTTCTTCATTTATTTACTCTAAATTTAATGTTAAACCAATTCTATAGATAATTACTTCCATACTTGATGGTTCTCCGAATCCAGAGGAACAACAGGTCAGTCAACCAGCTGCTGCTCCTAGTGCAGAAGAATGACATTTTTTATATGATGGTGATCCCATTACTGAGGAAAAATGGGGTTCGTAACCAATTACTGCCCCTATTGTAGAGGTAGAATGACCATATTCACATATTAATGCTACTGATCAAGAGGAAAATATTGACACTTTTGATTCCGGGGAAATGTATTGAGACAAAGGACCGACATCGCTAAAAAAATTGAAACAACATAGTGTGATGGAAGTAGTAAAAATTAATAAGAAGAATTTCAATGGCATAAAATTATAGTTGGTATGGAATGATTGGGGTCAGCATGTTAACCCCAAAAGGTCGTGGTTAATAGTTATATTGGAATCGTTACTCGGAAACATGTACCGATTGATGTCGATATGTGGCCCAATGTTGGGCCTTGGATGAGGCACTGATGTTGGAAGATATTATATAAAAATTATGATTTCATTTCATTATTTAAAAAAAATGAAACATTTTCTTACTCATCATAATCCATTATAGAGTGAATTTATAGTAGATGAATACCAAAATAAGTATGTATTAATGCTTTTTAGAAGGATTCACGGAAGATTTCACACAATTCTAACACAACATCATCTTAAAAATATGTTGAAGTGAAAATAAAACTACATCCAAACATTATCTATGCACACCTGACAACCATTAAGTGTTGGATATGCTTACTAGCCATCATCTAGATGTTCCTTTTTTAGGTACATTTTGGCTAGTAATATGTTGTTTAAGGATATGTGTATTCTTCACATAGAATAAAAAATTTTAATTTAGGCAACAAAAACTGAGTGATGGAAATAAAAAACAAGTAGAAAAACCAGTATTCCGCTATATTAATTTATGAATGGGGTACACTTCCCTTGAAAAAATTTGTATGTATTATAAATCTACTATAATACATTTACATGATATAGAACAAAACCATAATTATGTTCCTTTTTTACATGCAGATTGAGGACTCGGAATCCAAAGCCACTTCCACACCATTACATGTTCTATGGAAGGAGTCATGTGTATATAATGATGGTATACTAATATATGAAAACACAAAAAAAGTGTTTGAAACATGTGTAAGTATTACATCATAAAAATTATTATTTCATTATATCAGTATTATAAACAATGATCACTAATTTTCTTATATTTTCCAACTAACATATACACATGAATCTGAGACACCTGTTCCGAATGAACATAAACAATTGGTGTCCTTAAAGCATCCATAAAATTATTGTTGAATCTGAGGTGCAGGTTTTATGGTGACACAAAAAACATATATTTAGGGAAAAAAAGAGGAAAAAAAGTGAAATAACAAAATTTATTTTAGAAACAATATATATCCGTGAATGAAAAATTCCAATAGAAGAGAGAGATAATGGAAACATTATTGGAGTGGATGTAAAGAGAAGAGGAATCTCAAGAACAACCACCATGTGGAGATCCCTACCCACCCCCATCATCAATAGGACTAGCCATTCCCCTCAAAGAAATTTTGTAACATAGGTAATAAAAGTTCTAATAAATAATTTTGGGAAATGAAAATAAGAGAGACATTGACACCTTTCATTCAATGATATTATACAGGGTGATAATGACTATGATTTATATTGACCAACAAACAACCATCTCCCTTTACCGAGGGATACAATGTTTAATATTCAAAAATACATGCTACACAACAAACCACATGAAATAGGTAATGTGTGAGTATTGATCAGTGTAGGCCACAATCTGAGCGTAGAGCTATCTGTTTTAATTCATGAGAAATATATTTATAAGTTCCAAATATATTTTTGAGAATTTATCTCATGTCCATCACATATTGTAAAAATACATGATGATAAGGAGGTAATTATTTACAATTTACTTTTCAAGATAATGAATTAATAATTAATGATAAAATTTATAAGCTAATGAATGGTATTATAGACAAACAAAGAGAGGGGGATGAAATGAAAGAGAACCACAAAACTATCTAAATGATCAACCAAATGATCAATGAGATATACTGAAAGCATAATTAACCCCACACATTCTATATTTGAATTTACAATCATTGAAGGTTGATGTGTATAAAAACAGGAAAAATGGTTATAATCACATAGTTGATTTTGATGAAAATATGTACGAAGCGAAAGATCAATAATTCATTGGTGTTTAGCGTGTATTTAAAATACTCGACTATAATTTGATACATTTCTCAGTTGAAAATTTATATATGAATGATGTTTTTATGATTAGATTTTCCAAAATCTGATAAACTATGTTAATTATAACTAAAGAAATTTCATATTTTTTGAAGGAGTATATATTAAAATCAATTGAACATATTTTCACATGATTTAATATTTCCACAAGTTATTACTCACATATCCACTATAGAAAATACTAAAAAAGATATAAAAAATAAATAGTGGAAGGTCCAATCAAATATATTGAATGAAAAATTTTAGACAACTAAATCAATTTAATACCAACGATGCATGGATTAAAGGATAAAATTTAATAATATCAAATATATTTTCATGTCATTCATTAATTATTACATTTCGTGTTTGTAGGTAGCATTTAATGCTCAGTGTAGTAAATTTGGATTTACCAAATATTTATATTTCAGGATTCAATGCTTGGATATCCAATAAACCATCCACACAATATAAAAAATTTCAATTTTTAATACACTACATCCAATGTTTTATAACTATAAATCATGTTTTATAATTTATATTTTCTTTTAATGATGATCCTATTATTATAGATAGGTGCATAATTATCATTAATAAAAGAATAAGGCAAGGGAATAAGTATTAGAAAGAAGAAAAGTACTATTACTGGACACGTATCGTCATATATATAATAATATTTTACTATCCGAACACATATGAAAAAATTACTTATTATAATAAATGATTTTGCAGTGTCTAAAACAAATAAATAGAAATGATTTTC
Organism: Viscum album; assembly: GCA_963277665.1. Classification (NCBI taxonomy): domain Eukaryota; kingdom Viridiplantae; phylum Streptophyta; class Magnoliopsida; order Santalales; family Viscaceae; genus Viscum; species Viscum album. Next base: position 423,542,994 of record OY728161.1, on the reverse strand, counting down.
ATTAGTATGTTTGTAAATTTATGAGAGTGATCATATTTCATGAAAAAACTAGCGTTAATGGAGAGGAATTTTTTATGATAATTACTATTTCATTTAAAAAATATAATAATCATTTTTGTATTGATATTTTTTCATCATTGTTATGACTGTAAAAAAGGCATATATTCACAAGTCGATATAAATGTTCTTAGAAATGAATGATATGAATACATGATGGAGGAATGTACACAAATATCCAGATCATGTGACTTCCCTAGAAGTAGTGGATTGTTTCATATTTATGTTTACTTTACATCTTTTTAGAATTACACAAATCTGAATTATTTTCTTATATAGATGGATTCTATTGGTAAGGACAAGGTGGTTTTTTCAAAGATGCCCATGCTCATGAGAGATTGGACTTCAAAGGAACAACTATGTTAATGACAACAAAGAAATGGGTCAAGAATGTATAAATCTGAATTTATACTACATATTTAATTAGTTAACATTTTCATCATTTTATCCACTATTTTTAAGTTAATTTCCTTATCATTTTTATCTAATACATATTTATTTTTTATAGATCTTTTGGGAAGTAATTAGTTCATTTAAAATATTAGTAAAAAGTGAGAAAATTGAGAACATGTTTAATAAAATGTATGAATTCTCAGTAGCTGAGTGAAAAGTATGACTTCCCAAAAGATATATCATGAATATGTTCCTGAATAGTGTAGTAATCAGCTACAACATCATCATTCACAACTCAATATGATAAAAAATGTTATTGGTATGACTCGAAGTGTCTTTGATTAATTTATAATATTCTTGATACATTAATATTCAGGTCTTTTGAAGTACAATGCTACGATCCTAGACTCATTATTATGATCTATGAAATGAAAGGTATGACTTTATAATGTAAATATCACATTATAACATCATTATTCTCATGTTATCCTTATGTGAAAATTGTAATCTCCCATGTATAAACTTATTGAGAATCTATTATCACCCATTCTTATTTTTCATATCCTTAAGTTATTAAGAATGGTTTTAGAAATGATATTCCTAAGAAGGTTTCTAGTAAATAATAACTTCATTGAAGACTATTATGAACCAGTTATTTTTGTTTTCTGGTTTCCAAAAGCACTAGAACTCAACTATTCTAGCATAGATCATTATGTTAGGTAATGAATATTAATCTAGTAATATTTGATATCTATGTATGAAATTTATGCTTCAATATAGTTGGTATTAGAGAAACTGGACTACTCAAAACTGAACATAAATAATAAGTGACTGGTTTCACTCAAATTGTGTATTTTTATTTAAAATTGACAGAAATTTTAGTAAAAAGAACAAGTGACATAATATAAACTGAGAGAAAAAATGATGATTATTTTTTATATTTTAGTAAAATTATCCATGAGTCATTTATGATGTGTATGGATCAACGCCACCTCAATCGAATTCATGGTGTGGTCGGTATGACTTTAAGTGTTTATGTTTATTTTAAATTGACATAAAATTGAGAAAAAAGAAAGGTGACATACTGCAAAGTAGGAAAACACATTCATATTGTGTTAATAATTATGTATAATGATATATGAGTCATTTTTTATGTGAAGGAGTCAACCACACCTCATTCTAATGAATGGTCTGACTAGTATGAATAAAAGTTTCCTTTATCAGTTTAAAATATACATTTTGGATCAAAATTTCTCACTCACTAAAAACCAAGAACACATACTCCGATTATTTTAAAAATTTAGGACAATTATTCATATGTCATTTCTGACGTTTATGAAGCAGTCTCACATCAAAAAAATACATGGTGCGATTGGCATAACTCATAATGCGTGCTTCCAGATTGAAATGTTATTTTAGAAAAAAAAACACAACTGTCATACTGAAAATAGAGCAATGATATTAATATTGTGATGATTCTAAAGGAAAATGATATATATTTCATTTTTGATGTTTATAAATTAGTTTCACCACAATATTATACACTATGTTTCTGTTATAACTCAATTTATTTATTAACCATTAATTTATGTAAAAACCATAAGTGACAATCTAAAAACTGAGAAAACACTTTTAGAGAGTATATATATTCTAGGAAAATTATCCATGAGTCATCTATGACCTGTAATCATCAAATTATCCTCAATAAAACACATGGTAAGGCCGGTATAACTCAAAGTATCTCTTTTTATTTAAAATTGACACTAAAATATGTTAAAACAACAAGGGACATACTAAAAAAATGATAAAATGAAATCGAATTAATTTTAGAGTTTAGTAAAATGATCTATCGGGTGTTTTTGGCATTTAGGATTCAATCACACCTCAATATTTTTCATGTTGTAACCGATATGACATAAATTGTCTATTTTTAGTTTAAAATTTACATTTTAGTTCAAAAAGTTTCACTCACTGAAAACCAAGAAAACACACTTTGATTATCTTAATAATTTAGTATAGAAATTCATAAGTCATTTGGGATGTGTCTGATGTAGTTTCATGTCAAACTGACCCACTATGAAACTAGTATGACTTAAAATATGTATTTTTTTGTTTGATATGACATTTTTGTAAATAACACAAATGAAATTTTGAAAACTGAGCAAATGGATTCATATTTTTTTATGTTTTATAATAGTAATCCATCAGTAATTTGTGACAGAGAGGAATCAACCACAACTCAAAACAATGAACAATGTGGAAAATATAACTCCAAATGTGTCATTATTTAAAATTGAATTAAAATTTAGTAAAATAACAAGTTGCATACTCAAATCTAAGAAAACACTTTTAATTTTTTAAATATTTTTGGAAAAGGCTTGGTACCTCATTTTTAAGGTGTAGGAATCAACCCCACCTCAATAAGATGCATGGTGTGACTGATATATCTCCAAATGTGTTATTTTTTTTAAATATTGACATTTTATTTATGTGTTCTTTCATATTAATGTTTAATTTATTTGATTATATTTTTAATAATATAATATTAGTTTTCTTATATATGTGGAATCTTTTTCTCGGATTGAGATGATTTCTTCAACAACTGATACCATGGGTGGACATTTTTTAGTGGATATCACAAGCAGCAAAATATTAAATATTAATTTTTTCAATGTTTGTTGGACAATTATAAATGTAATTATATGAAACATTTTGTTTTTAATGTAAATAACAATGTATATTTTTATATACCATGGGAGGACATATTTTTATTCATTATTTCAATTAAATATATATAGAATTGTTTGAAATTATAGAATTGGTTTAATTAATAATGAAATTGTAGGGTATTTTTTATTGGTCATTGTTATATTAACAACACATGTATGCAGATGGGCCTTTATCAATGCTATTTTTTCATTGATAAAGGTGGTCTTTATCAGTGTTTATTAGCGTAGATAAAGGAATCCCTTTATCAGTTCTTTTTTAGTGGTGATAAAGGGGACACCCCATTATCATCTCTGCATTTAAGAAGGAATTTTATAGCATTGTTAAAGGCCATTTTGCGTGCTATAAATGGCTATATGTGTAGTAGTGATAAGTACATGCATACATGAATACATATAAATACGTATATAGAAAAATATTAATGAAATTATATACATGCATCCAAATTTATTACTGTAATTATTTACTACTATACATCCACAAAGTTATATAGAAAAACAAGTACATGTATGAATTCATACTTTTTTGTAACTATAACAAAATCTATAAAAGTAAATCGATTATGGGAGTTTCATAATAAAAATATCTCATGGGAAATCTCTTCTAGGATATTGATACTATAGGTATGCACATGGAAATCTCCCATGGGAGATTCACAGTACCCATCAGCACCGAGAAATCTCTACGGGGAGATTTATACATTTATATATTTATATATGAAATTTTAAATAATTTCATTAATATATATATATGTACATTCATGTGGGTATATATATATATATGTATATCTGATTTTATGTATGTGAAATCTCCCATGGGATATTCAAACAAAAAATATTCACTAGGCAATATTCTATGAGATATTTATTATGCCCATATGCACTAGTTAATCTCCAATAAGAGATTCCTAGTTCCAATATGCACTGGGAAATCTCCAAATGGATTTTTTCTCATTCTTATAATTATATATTAAATTTCAAATAATTGCATTATTATATTTCCATTCATGTGGGTACTTATATTTATATTTTCGTATGTTTTTAGTTATGTTTCCATATGTAATTATATATATGTACATATGAATATGTATAATATTATGCATATATATATATATATTTAAATAATTAAATTATGATATACAAATGGATGCAATTTTTTTACTTATATATACTTATATTTACATGAATGTATGATTGTATATATATTTAGGTATTTATTTGTGATAATATTTAGATGCATATGTGTACAAGAATTAACATATACCGATAAATAATTATTTTTGTATATACGTATGTGTTTGTGTGAGCATGCATGTATGCACTTATCTCTATAATTAATTATATTAATTATATTTTTATACAATTTCTATAATATACATTTATGTCGTTATATTAAAATAGATTTGTGTATGTTTGTACAAAAAAACATCAAAATAAACTTATAAATATTTATATTTGATTATATTTATATACTTGTGTAATTGTAACTAATTATACAAAAAAACTATATGCATGAATGATTATATCAATGTGTATGATTGTACATATAATAATATTTAGATGCATGTATGTACATGCATTAAACTATTCTTATAAATACATGTATTTGTATATACCTATAAACATTATTGATCACACAAATATAGAAAAACCAATGAATATATACACATACATACATACATACATACATTCATACATACATACACACACACATACGTATAGACATACATACATACATACATTCTTACAGACACATACACACACACACATACATACGTACATACGTACATACATACATATATACATACATATATACATACATAGATACAAACATACAAACATACATACATACATTCATACATACATACATACATACATATATACATATATATATATCTGTTAACATATTTATATATAAACTCTTGTATACAACAATACATACAAATTAATATAGGTATATACACACATAGTGAAATACATTTCTTGATGTACAAGTACATATATATATATATAAATTTAAATTAATATAAGTAAAGAAATATATATTATTTCAATAATATGAAAATATAATTAATTTAATGTTTTTGAAATATATGTACATGCATGCAAGCATATATACATATATATATATTCATATACAACTACAAATATTTTTCAGCATATTTTTATACATGTACATACATACATCTAAATATTAATAAATATTCATAAATATACATAAAATCATATTTACATATAAAAAATTTATATACATATATGAAAGAGATTATATATATTAATTTAATATGAGAGATTCGTAGGAAAATCTCTAATGATAGATTAACATTAGAAATGTCCTCTGAAATATGGTACCCATTTCATTTAAAAATGTGGGTACATAAATATATTTTTATGAATATTTTTATGTATGTGATTTTATAAATATATATATATATATGTACATATTCATGTATGTAATATTATACATATATATAAATGTAAATAATTATAATAATATATATGCATGCATGCATTCATATACTAATATTTATATGTATGTAAGATTTTATGTATGTGTTTATGCTGATATTTAAATATATAAATTTAAGTATATATGTGTGTAGGGGATATTGAATTTACCATTATAAGATAGCAACTCTCTCTATCATTTTATGGAAATCAATTTGAGGATTTCTAAAAATAGGGCACCCACTAGGATGATCTATCCTCTATGGATGTTTTTGGGAATAAGGAGATGTTTTAACTCAATGGTTCACACAAGAGGGTCAAGTCAATGAGAGCCATTTCATATAGGTGGGTTGATTATTGTGATTTAACTAGCATCTAGCCGACATCTGATGAGCTGTTGACAAAGGATACTCCCAGCTGTTAGGATGCTGGGTATGAAATTTTTTGTAATCCCATGCTAGGGATGATGATTCGTAGAACTCAGGTGAGGGACACAGGTGACACCATTTTGGTGTGAAGGGGTGCTGTTTTAGGGCTATGATGCATATTGTAGAGAAAACTATGTGGTAGTGCAGTAAAGCCGACAAGGTCGTCTCTGATGTGGTGGTGACAGACATTTTGGGTGAGGTGGTGCCTAGATCATGTTTGGGGGCTCAGGCTGGCGATGGGTGATGGAGGGTCTGTTGGATGGAGGTCATATATGAAACAGTGGAAATAGGGGGCGAGGTGTGAAGATCATGAATGATGTCTGATTTGGTATTCATATGGATGAAGATCTCGGTGGCTGGTGGTGGTGTTTCTGGTCGGCAATAAGTTTCCTTGGAATTCTTGTATCCTTAGTAGAGTTCACTCATGTGATGTGAAATAATTCATGACATGATGGTTCTCGTGATCCGAGTGATGTTTGCTTTTCGAGACGACATACAGAATGGGTTGGTTTCATTCTAGAGCAACAGAAGAGGATATATATGTCACGACCCGTCCTCGGGGCCCGTGTCGTGACTACCCCAAGCCCGCCTTCTATAGGCTAGGGGCTGGCGACTAGCACCAAAGGCGTAAAATCCAATAACTGGGAAGGCATTTCCTTCATAATAGTAAACAAAACAACACAGAGTACAAGCAGAAGTAAAACAATAAGTACAAAAGAAAGTGATGAAAAGTAAGTGGGCCAGAATACAAACCCAACTAAATATACAGCTAAAACTCAACGAAAGTACAACCAAAAAAGACAAACAACTGTAAGAATGGAAGCATCTCCTGGTTCGTCCTCCTCGCATCCTACCTGAATGGTAGGTACAGATAGCACAGCTCATGGATCGTCCACCACAGATCCTACTTGAAGGGTAGGTACAGATAGCCTCTACAACGCTCTCGCCCGTCAACCTCCTCCGAGTATTTTCACGTCGTGAAGTCCACCTCCGGATACTGACTCGTCGTGAGATCCACCTTCGGGTACCGTCCAGTCCTTGAACACTCAGCCTCTATCAGCACTGCCTATCGTCTGCAACCAACACAATGAGGTTCGGGCATAGCCCGTGCATGGATGAGTATAACGATACTTAGTTGGGACCCCGAGACCCTCAAGGTCTCACTAAATCCAACAAGGATAAACACAAAGAAGATCTCAACAGATAACTTATACTTAGGTATATGGAAAAACATATACCTAAGTTATCAAGTAACCCATCTCATTAACGAGGAAACATAAAGATTATGAAATGAACAGATAACCACTACCCCGATATATGCCCATACATATAACTAAGTTATCAAGTGACCCATCTCAACCATGAGGTAAACACAAAGGTCAATGACTCAGCTCAAACCAGGATTTTCTTTATCGAAACTGCACCTGCTGAATAGCTCCGTCTCTGATTAGTACAGTGGGCCTGCCGCTACAACCAAGCACTTCCCATTATCCTTGGACTGCTATAGTACTCTACCTGTCGAGTACAGTGGGCCTGCTGCTACAAAAAAGTGCTTCCCACCATGGGTCTGCCACTACAACCAAGCGCTCCCCTTCATAGACTCCAGAGGTACTCCTTCTATTGAGTACCGCGGGTCTGCCTCTACAACCAAGTGCTCCTACGCCGTGGGTCTACCGCTACAACCAAGTGCTCCCCCTCATAGCTTCCGAAGATACTCCTTCTGTTGAGTACTGTGGGCCTGCTGCTACAACCAAGCACCCCTCTGCCATGGGTCTACCGGTACAACCAAGCGCTTTCCACTGGGCTATTCGTAACATACCGAGTCGTTCGATCAGCAGTCGCCAAGTCTCAACTAGCTATAGGGTTTCCGCACACAGCATGCTCATTCTGGGAGGGTCCACTCCACGAGCCAAGGGGCTGATACATCAACTGACATGAAGACCAGAGTTGATCTATCCAAAAGTTCTGTATCGTCAACAAGAACTCAACGCAACAGACGGCGCGTCAATCGGACGCCCGGTCTGAGAGTTGTTGGTTTTTTTGTTCTAGGGGCCCTGTTGGTTTTTAAGTCAAAACCAACCCGACCATACTACAACTGCGTCCAATCCTCAATTGGAGTAATCCAAAAGGTCTGTCTCACTAGGGGGAATCCAACAAAGACGATGGCACATCAATCAGACATCCGGAGCTCAAGTTATAAGTGTTTCCGCTCCAAGGGCCCGATTGTTTTCGGGTTCGAACCAACCCGTAAATACACAAAGTTCTATGATAACTTGAGTGTAATATACCTAAACTACCTTCTCGATCCAAGGATCTCATCACAACTGACGGTGTGTCGATCGGAGGTCCGTAGCCCATGTTATGGGCGTTTGAACGAAAACTGCCCGCTAATAGGGGGTTCGGGCCCGGTCTGACCCGGCCCGATACCCCCTTGGTCGGCACGAACCGAGTCGACCTGACCCGGTTCTGGGTCCTGCCCGCTTGGAAGAAGCCTGGCCCAGCTGGCACGGCACGGCCCGACCTGCGCGGCCCGGCCCGGCGCGCTGGCGCGGTCTGCTGGCCAGCTCGGCGGCCGAACTAAGCAGATGGGGGGGGGGGGGGGGGGCTGCCCCCTGGTTTAAAGAAACGCGGCCCCCATGTGGTGCCGCTCCTCCTTCCAGTAGGGGGTTAAGAACCCCCAGTCTGCTCCCTGAACGGCCGGATCGCTCCGGCCGGCCGGTTGCTGCCGCCACGGGACCGGCGCGGTCCCGTCCCCCTGATCCGACGCCGACGGCCAGAAATCGGCCGCCGCTCCCTGCTCCGCCGCGGCCAAAGGCCGCGGCCTTGGTCCGACCGGCACGGCGCGATGCCGTCGCGCCCCTCTGCTGCGGCCCCGCTCAGGCCGTGGTCTCTTCCAGGTTCTCCGGCACGGCGCAACGGTGCCGCGGCTTGTTCGACATCAATGGCACGGCGCGATGACACCGTTGCTTGTTCGACTTCAATGGCGTGGCGTGATGGCGCCACGGATTCTTCAACTTCAACGGCTTGGCACTACTGTGCCGCACTTCTTCTCCCTTTCTCATAGTTTCCGTGCGGTGCAACGGCACCGCACCGCCTTTCACGTGCCGAAACAAATTCAAACAAACAAGGGGGAGGAGGGTCGGTCGTGTTCGTGCGGTCCGACCTCCTCCCATTATTGCGATAACATGCGGCCCAATTTGAAATGAAGAATGGGGACGGAAGAAATCACGAACACACAATAAAACCCCGACCTCCAAATTGACGTCACACGTCGTCGAGTCGTGGAAGTCGAACATCGCGGTAGAACGGCGTTGCGAAGAAAGAATAGAGAGTGACGACGGTCGTTGGTGTTTGTCGCTTCCGTCATTGTAGAAGTGCACCCGAAGAAGAATTGATGTCTTCTCTCTTGTTGCATGAAGAAGTGGATGGAGTGTGTATCGTCATACTTCGTGGAAGGGTGTGTCGTTCCTTGCCGGAGGTTTTAGTGTTCTTCAACGAAGGAGATGAAGTGCTCTTCACAACTCAAGATCTTTCCCCCCCAAAATCTCTACAGAACCCAACGAAAAAATAAAATAAGGTTTCTCTCTTATTTTATTTTAACCATACCATGCATTAAAAGTTCAAATTTCAAACACTACATTGATTAAGAGTTTCATCAACTTAATTAAAGTGTGAGTTGGCATGAGTAATGAGGTAGAGAGAGAGAAGGAGTTACCCAAATAATGGGGGGGGGGTAGGAATTTATACAAATAAACACAAGGGGTGTTAAATGGGAAGGATCGTGGGAGATAAAGGGAAGGTGAAGGGTTGGGGTTTCATGCGGACCCCACCACCCATGGTCATACCCTCTCTTGGGAAGTTAGGTGGTGTGTGGCCCCACCTCCAACTTATCTATGGAGATATTAACATCTACTAAAAATAAATTGTAACACTAAAATTTATTTTAGACTTATCGAATCCCCAAAAATTAACCACCTCATGTGACAAAACGCATCTGTGCTTAAGGTCCCCTTAAGCAATTACCGGTGCTACGAGTTCATCGGTGCCCTCAGATTCCAATTCCGAGCACCAGTTCAAAAGTTATAAAAACCCACGCGTTTTTTCACTGAACGTACCCGAGCTAAACTTCGTAAATTGATTCCGGGCACACCGGGCCTTGGAATCAGGTACCGCCAGAAACTGCGTTCTTGTAAATTCTCAATGAATTTAAGAAAAAAGTTTCCTTGAAATTTCCAGGTCATTAAATTACTCCCACCTCAGGGCTTTACGTCCCCGTAAAGCTTTAACACAAACTAGGGATACAATAGTGGTACTGAGCACGCATCTGAGCCTTCCGCTACCATGTGCTCACCTGGAGGTTCCCATGCTGCCTACGAAAACGCACAAGAGGAATCGACCGTCATCGTAGGACCCGCTCCTATCGATCCTCAACCTCTACTGGAACTCAGCAAAAGTCACCCCATCGCCAACGTCCATCTCCCCATGGTCGATGATATGTGAAGGATCATACACATATCTCTTCATCCGAGGTGCGTGGAAGATTTCATGCACCCGGTGCAACTGAGGATGAAAGGTGAAGCGGTAAACCACCTCTCTTACCCTGATGGGAACCTAGAAAGGTCCGTTGAAACTCGGAGATATCTCACCGCCTCGGCTACATCTCTGTAAACCTCGTCGAGGTGAGACCCGTATAAGAACGTGGTCGCCATCCTCGAACTCTAGAGGTCTCCCTTTCCTGATTAGAACTGAAACCCAAAACTCCTGTTGCCACGAGGGTAAGGTTGGTCGAACCAAGAATGATCGACTACACCCTCCCATGCAAGAGTTTATCCTGTGCTGCCTGGGGTTTCCTTTTAACCGACCAAGGAAAACCCATCCCAACGTTTTCCTAATATCGTCAATTTGAGTATGAACAGTGATTTCCCCTTCCATACTCAAACTAACGTCGTAAGGCCTCGACGTTGCCACCAAGAGGACTCAACCGAGACTCTCGCCTCAAGGGTCAGATCACACCGTCGGCGTATGTGTGACTATCGAATATCCTCCCAAAGGTAGCTATAGATGTGAGGGTCAAGTCAACGGATTAACTGGATACTCTTGGTCTGGGACTAGATTCATGGAAGGAAGGGATGATTCGTATCGATGTCTGTGGCTATGTCAGCTAGTAGAAGACAAAGTCTGCACTTCGAATCATCCTTAGAGCCCATTCGGTCGCACTCCTTGACCGCATGTAGCTACTCTCTTCCCCTTCCCTCCAGCTCCCTTATCCTGGAGGGGACAACAAAGGCGGGTGGTTTTAACATGTTGAAATGTACACCACCTCATACTGCTCTCCTAGATCTGCCTCCACGTATGCTACTCTGCAGATTTATCTGTCCTTAACATTTCCTCTTCTTGAAACAGTCGCACGCCCAAGTCTCTGAGACTGGCACCAGCTCGCTGCATTCCAACTTCTAACATTCTCTAGCTGTATTCGTTCATCCAAGGAACATTCAACCTCAAGGTTCTCTCTATCACCCTAACGTGAGTAGGAATGCATAGAGGAAAAATGGTGCTGGCTCGAATGTCCTCAAAAACACCACACTCATAGGTCTGAGCTCTATAGCACTGATCAAATCGTATTCATCAAGTACCCAGAATGTTCAGTATGCCTCGATGAATTCTCAGCTACCGAAATGCCGTCCTGCCGAAACTGTATAAGATCTAGAAAACTCTATGCCACCTCCTCATGCCATTCCTCAGTTGCCTGTGAGTCAGGTTCGCCTCGATAATTGAGGGTACATGATGTTGGAACATGTATAAGGTAGTAAGCCTACATTTGTCACCTACCGGTACCGCCGGTAGTAACTGGTGACCAATAGGTAGTGATGTATAGCTGACACACTACCTGAAGGCACTATCTCAGGAATCGGTCCATGTACCAAATCTTCATCACTATGTGGACCATCCTCATGGTCATTCACTGGAAAACACTAGTGGAAAAGTCCACCATCCACTCTACTGATGTCTCAGCTAGGCGAAAAACTCGAGCAATCACCTCCAACCAGTGGGCTGCTGTCTGGGAATCTACCTCGCCTCGTAACCTCAGAGGCCGCTGCTGCTGGAACTCGTGCAATGCGCTCTGCTAGCGTGCACAGTTCGCTAGTTTAGCTGGTGGCATCTGCTTCCCAACAGGTTGTGGTGCAGCTGGTACACCACTCGAGGGTGCCATCATAGTAAAAAGGTCCCCGCACAGGAGCCTCGTCCCTCGGTGAGCTGTCATCGAGTACTCTCTCGGAACTCCAACTGACTGTCTGTGTGGAGACATCCTAAACAGATGCGACACGGTCAAACAATTTATACCTAGTGAGCTGACCTAGTTTGAGCTGACTTTTAAACTTTTTGAAAAAACACACGCAATCAGTGATTTCGTGCACAAAGTCGGAAATCAGAAGTCAAGGTCCTTGTGTATGGATAAGTCGGCCACCGCACCAACCCTGGACTTCCTGAACTGAAGACCACACTCGGTACCCTTAAAACTATTGCTTTACAGAAAAGAAATATCGGAGTCCTAAGTTCTGCGGTAGAACCGACTCCTCTGATACCAATTTGTCACGACCCGTCCTCGGGGCCTGTGTCGTGACTACCCCAAGCCCGCCTTCCATAGGCCAAGGGCTGGCGACTAGCACCAAAGGCGTAAAATCAGATAACTGGGAAGGCATTGCCTTTATAATTATAAACAAAAAAACAGAGTACAAGCGGAAGTAAAACACTAAGTACAAAAGAAAGTGATGAAAAGTAAGTGGGCCAGAATACAAACCCAACTGAAAGTACAGCTACAACTGAATGAATGTACAACAGAAAAAGACACACAGTTGGAAGAATGGAAGCAGCTCCTGGGTCGTCCTCCTCGGATCCTACCTAAGGGGTAGGTACAGATAGCGCAGCTCTTAGAGCGTCCACCACGGATCCTACCTGAAGGGTAGGTACAAATATCCTCTACAACGCTCTTTCCCGTCAACCTCCTCCGAGTATCCTTATGTCATGAATTCCTCCTCCGGATACTGACTCGTCGTGAGATCCACCTCCGGCTACAGTCCAGTCCTCGAACACTCGGCCTCTGTCAGCGCTGCTCGTCGTCTGCAACCAACACAATGAGGTGCGGGAATAGCCAATGCATGGGTGAGTATAATGATACTCAGTAGGGACCCCGAGACCCTCAAGGTCTCACTAAATCCAAAAAGGGTAACCACAATGAAGATCTCAATAGACAACTTCTACTTAGGTATATTCCCAAACATATACCTAAATTTTCATGTAACCCATCTCATTCATGAGGAAACACAAAGATTATAAAATCAATGGATAACCACTACCCAGGTATATGCCTATACATATACCTAAGTTATCAAGTGACCCATATCAATCATGAGGTACACAAAAAGGTCAAAGACTCAGCAAAAACCAAGATTTTATTTATCGAAACCGCACTTTCGGAAGAGCTCCGTCTCTGACGGGTACAGTGGGCCTGCCGCTACAACCAAGCACTTCCCATTAACCATGGACTGCTATAGTACTCCACATGATGAGTACTGGGGTCATACTACTACAACCAAGTGCTTCCCACCATGGGTCTACCGGTACAACCAAGCTCTACCCCTCATAGACTCCAGAGACACTCCTTCTGTTGAGTACCGCAGGTCTGCTGCTGCAACCAAGTGCTCCTCTGTCGTGGGTCTGCCGCTACAACCAAGCGCTCCCCCTCATAGCCACCAGAGGTACTCCTTCTGTTAAGTACTGCGGGTCTGCCTCTACATCTAAGTGCTCCTCCTCCGTGGCTCTGCCGCTACAACCAAGCGCTTCCCACTAGGCTATCCGTAACACCTCGAGTCGTTCGATCAGCAGTCGTCAAGTCTCAACCAGCTCTAGGGTTTCCGCACACAGCATGCTCGTTCCGGGAGGGTCCACTCCATGATCCAAGGGGATGATACATCAACTGACACGAAGACCAGAGTTGATGTATCCAAAAGTTCCGTATCGTCAACAAGAACTCAACGCGACAGACGGTGCTTCAATCGGACGACCGGTCTGAGAGTTGTCGGCCTTTTCGTTCTAGGGGCCTGGTTGGTTTTTAAGTGAAAACCAACCCGACCATACTCTAACTACGTACAATCCTCAAGAGGAGTAAGCCAGAAGTTCCATCTCACTAGGAAGAATCCAACAGAGTCGACGGCACGTCAATCAGACGTCCGGAGCTCATGTTATAAGTGTTTCCGCTCCGAGGGCCCGGTTGGTTTCGTGTTCGAACCAACCCGGCCATTCCCAAATTTCTCCTAAACCATGAGTGTAATATACTGAAACGACCGTCTCAATCCAAGGATCACATCAAAACTGACTGTGCGTTGATCGGAGGTCTGTAGCCCATGTTATGGGCGTTCGAACGAAAACTGCCCGAAAATAGGGGGTTCGGGCCCGGTCCGACCCAGCCCGATACCCTCTGGGTCGGCCCGAACCGGGTCGATCCAACCCGGGTCTGGGTCCGGCCCGCTTGTGCGTGGCCCGACCCGGCTGGCGTGGTCCGCTGGCCAGCTCAGTAGTCGAGCTGAGCGGAATGGGGGGGGGCGCTGCCCCCCTGGTTTAAAGAAACGAGGACCCCATGTGGGGCCGCTCCTCCTTCCAGCCGGGGGTTATGAACCCCCTTTCGCCTCCCTGAATGGCCGGCCCGCTCCGGCCGGCCGGTTTCTGCCACCACGGGACCGACGTGGTCCCGTCCCCCTACTCTGACGTCGGCGGCCTGAAATCGGCCGCCGCTCCTTGCTCCACCGCGGCCTTTGTCTGACAGGCGCGGCGCGACGGCGCATCGCCCCTCTATCACGGCCCCGCTCCGGCCACGGTCTCTTCCAGGTTCTGCAGCGCGGCGCGACGGCGCCACGACTTGTTCTACTTCAACGGCGCGGTGCGACGGTGCCGTGACTTGTTCGACTTCAACGGCGCGGCGCGACGGCGTTGTGCCTTGTTCGACTTCAACGGCACGGCGCGACGGTGCCACGCTTCTTCTCCCTTTCTCATAGTTTCCACACGGTGCAACGACACCGCGCCGCCTGTCACGTGCCGCAACAAATTAATACAAACAAGGGGGAGGAGGGTCGATCGTGTTCGTGCAATCTGACCTCCTCCTGTTATTGCGATAACAGGCCGCCCAATTTGAAACAAAGAATGGCGACGGAAGAAATCACGAACACACAATAAAACCCCTACCTTGAAATTGACGTCGCACGCCTTCGAGTCGTGGAAGTCGAACGTCGCGGTAGAACGGAGTTGCAAAGAATGAATACAGAGTGACGACGGTCGTTGGTGTTCGTCGCTTCCGTCGTTGTAGAAGTGAACCCGAAGAAGAATTGACGTCTCCTCTCTTGTCGCAAGAAGAAGTGGATGGATGGTGTATCGTCGTCCTTCATGGAAGGGTGTGTCGTTCCTCGACGGAGGTTTCAGTGTTCTTCAACGAAGGATATGAAGTGATCTTCACAACTCAAGAGCTTTCCCCCCAAAATCTCCACACAACCCAACCAAAAAAATAACATAAGGTTTCTCTCTTATTTTATTTTACCCATGCCATGCATAAAAAGTTCAAATTTCAAACACTCCATTTATTAAGAGTTTGAACAACTTAATTAAAGTGTGAGTTGGAATGAGTTATGATGGAGAGAGAGAGAGAAGGATTTACCCAAATAATAGGGGGGGGGGGTTAGAGAGTTATACAAATAAACACAAGGGGTGTTAAATGGGAAAGATCGTGGGAGTTAAAGGGAAGGTGAAGGGTTGGGGTTTCGTGCGGACCCCACAACCCTTGGTCATACCGTCTCTTGGGATGTTAGGTGGGGTGTGACCCCACCTCCAACTTCTCCATGGAGATATTAACATCTATGAAAAATAAATTGTAACACTACAATTTATTTTAGACTTATCGAATCCCCAAAAATTAACCACCTTATGCGACAAAACGCATCTGCGCTTAAGGTCCCCTTAAGCAATTACCGGTGTTGCGAGTTCATTGGTGCCCTCGGATTCTGATTCCGATCACCAGTTCAATAGTTAGAAAAACCCACTCGTTCGTTCACTAAACTTACCAGAGCTAAGCTTCAGAAATTGATTCTGGGCATGCTGGGCCTCGGAATCAGGTGCCGTCAGAAACTGCATTCTTGTAAAATCCAAAAAAATTTATGAAAACAATTTCCTTGAAATTTCAGGGTCATTACAAGATATGGTTCCTAGGGTGTGCAGATGAACTCGGTCCGTGGGTAGTGACGACCTTGTGATGTTGACGATGGTGGGATGCGGTCTAGAAAAGAATATGTTGTACTACAGGATACTGATTAGTGTGATAATTCATTGGGGATCAATGACATGTTCTTGGGAAGAATGATTGAATTGGGATATCCTTGATGGATTCCACTTACTGTAGTCATGGATTGGCAGGCCCCAGTGATTGATAGGGGCTGTCATTCATAGGCATTTGGTGTATTTTTGTGCGTGTCATCTTTTATGATGGGTTTAGGAGCCATTTAATTTTGGATGATGGAAAATTCACTTTTGGTGGTCTTCAGATCCTTTATCAGTGTGGAGTTATTTCACTAGTTGTTTTTTTGGGTGGCACTATCTTCCACTTTTTTGTATTGTGATACATTTTGTTCCAAATGATCTGTGTTGTTGTTCTTCATTTACTTTTCATTTATAAATTTTTAGGATCAGGATTTTCATCGGCTCGTGAACCTTCTTTCACTATTGGAAGTTCCATCTTTTCCAGTGGTTTTAAACCATTGGGATATCAACTGAAACCATTGGGATAGTATTTCCCAACGGTTTCAGAGCCGGTTGGTATGTGAGGCATGTCAGTAGCACTATACCAACAGTTCCTAGAAAACCGTTGGTATATATGGTCTATAATTAATCTATATCAATGGTTCTACTTAAACCGTTGATATATATATGTACCAAGAGTTGATGAAACATTGGTACTGTTGGGTGTACCAAAGGTTTGCAGACCGTTGGTATACATTTTATTCCAACCCGTAGTATACCAACAGTTGAAGAACCATTGGAAAACCTGTATACCAATGGTTTTAGAATAATTGGAATATTTTTTCATGTGTACCAGCTGTTTTAGAACCGTTGGAATACTCTATAAAGCATACTGTGTATACCAACGGTTTGTAGAACCATTGGTATACAACTTATATCACCAAAACTGGACAGCCTACTTGTAAACAGCAAGCATCCTGCATGTGGACAGCCTGCATGTAAATATCCTGCATGTAAACCCCTGATTCCAAAGATGTAAACCCCAACCGGTAAAACTATAAACCTACACCTCTCCAATATATTTCCCAACCTGTAAACACCAACTTTTAAAAATGCCAACCTTCCCCTCTCGAAGATACAAAATTGTTGTTAAACTGATATTTATGCTAAATACAAAGTGTTAATAGCTTAAAGATAATAGTTTAAAAAATGATTGATAAATGTTGAGAAGACAGTAGTTGGAGAGATTGAAAATCCAAAAGAAATTTTGGAGATATATTAAAGAAACTGTTTTGTTAATATAGATTGAATATCCAATAAAAATTTTGGGCGTTATATTAAATAAACTAGTTGGTTAATATTAACTAGGCGATCATCAAATTCAATGGCCAATTTCTTTACTTTATTCATTCCATCTAGTAAAAAATGATGGTTTCTCATACTATTACTCTTATAATGTCTGATGATTCTTAGACGGTTCAATTTCTCCTTGAATCAATGAAGATTTTTATTTTTTAAAATTCATATCCTTCTTGGGATTTCTGTTACCAATCCTTTTCTACTCCATGAATCATCATCATTTGAAGGCCCTTCACCTAAATCTATGAATTTGTTCTGAAGGGGAACTCCCTTGGAAATGGCTCTGAAGACATCACCCTCCTTCTAGGCCTCCTTCATCCATGTTCTGTGAAGATGCATGGTATGCCACTTTTTCCCAAGATCCAAGCCAAAAATACCATATCTATAGGTTAGAGATGAAGGACTAGATCACAAACCCACTGGTCGACCTCAAGCCACACATAACATGCAGGAGGTGTCGAAGCATCCAAAGTGAAGCAATCTGAGGATCTTGATTCCAGTGAATGTCATAGGACCCCCAAAAGAAATGGATTGAAATTGTTTGGTGAGTTCAAAACCACCGAGAAAAATGAATGCCATAGAAAGGGGGACAAACAGATTTCTCCCCAATGATTTTAGCCGTCTTCAAATCTTCCCAAAATCAGGTCGATTTTTGTAAATAGACTAACTAGAAGTCACACACTTTACTTTTGAAGGTTGTATAAATACTGAGGTATTATGGTTATCAAAATATGAAGAAAATAGGATGATCGAATGAATAAAACACCTTAACGAATTGAAAATGTCCTTAAGATTGATTCCATAATATTGATTCATGAGTAATTTAAGGTTAACTTCACCTTATGAAGAGAGTTTCAATAAAAATAATATGGAAAAAACATGGTGTATTAATCACCAGAATAAATAATGAAATGTTAAATTGAAAATACTTTTCAAGAAATAAGAAGAAAATATTGTGTTTATGGCTCTGGAAAAAGATGATAAAATGAAAAGAATAAATGTTTGATTACTTCAGAAGTAAAATTAGTCTTAGATAAATGCATCAGAAGATGAAATAGGGCAAGTAGTCTATGTTTGATTTTGGGTGTGTGACATCATGATGGATTTTTTGAACCTTTTAAAGTAGTACATGAATGGTGAAACCTAATATGGGTTTTGCAATGTTCGGGGGATTTGGTTTTGAGGAAGAGAACTTAAGTGCTTGTGGTTTACCCTTGTGGTTGGATTCTAGAGGGATGGACGCATTTTGGTTCCTAGCCCGTGTAATGTATATTAAAATGGGTGGTCCTTATACTTATAAATTTGATCATGAGAATAATAAGTGCTCAAGGAAATTTGGGTTGATGTGGTTTTATGTGAAAACATTCTCTTTTGGTGGAGACTGTGCATATGAGATTTTTTTTTGGTAGGAAGCACATGGAGGTGCCTGGTTTTCATTAAATGAGAATCACTTGGAGTGTTGGTGTTTTGCTAGTGCATTCTGTTACTAGGGGTAGGACCAGTTAGAGCACGTAGGCTGAGTTTCTTGAGTAGGGAAGAAAACTATGAGTTGGCAGATGAATGATTTTGATGTGATGATATTATCATGGGTAGGGATTCCCATGACTTTTAAATGATTTGACATGTACATGTATTGATTGGAGACATATGAAATAGATGATTGTTGGTGGTATTCATCGATAAAATCATAGTATATAATTATTTAGTGACGATCATTCAAAAAACAAAAATATATTCATTAGAATAATAGGGGAAATGGCTATATGTCTAGATCCCCTATTGTGTTTTGGATAGATATGAAACATCTTTGGGGTTATGATCATCCAGAGTTTTTATGAAGCCACATGGTGGAAACTACACCGTTGAAAATTTATGGATGGGGCCCTCATAGTGGATCAAATACTGAATAATACCTTGGGATTCATTAAAGGATGTAGGGAATGCATGACAGTTGATGTTTCATTTGGTTGCTCAGGTGTATGAAATATAGACACGTCTAAATCTATCTTCAGTAGTTGTAGGAGAGTTCGTCAAAGTGGTTGAGTTTTTTTGGGTGAGTTGAAGTTGATGAAACTTCTATGGTGGGGAGTGATGTATTTGTTGCAAAGGTATAATCTTTGTTCTAGAAGGCTCATAGGTTTGTGGAACTGGCTTTGGATTGGTTGGGGTGGCATTGTGACTTGATTGGTTTGGGTGGAATTGTGATTTTTGTGAGGAATTCATGATGTGTGAAATTAGTTTTCATAGGGTGTTCAAATAGAAAATCATTTAGGTTATATGATTGAGCCGATTGTGGTCATGGAATTGGGGTGTTTTCAAAAAGAAATATGAGGTATGGGAATATGAGGTGAGTTGTTGAGTGCAGTAGGAAATAAATGTGGTTTTGAGTTAGTATAGGATTTGAGTATTGAACTACATTGGGTTTGGGTACATATTCCAATTGGTGGGTTTGGGTGGTTGTGTAATGACTTTGGTAATGAAGGAATTGAAATGAATTGAGGTGGAAACATGCCGAAGAATAGATATGGATGCTCAGGGAATGAGTAAAATGAGGATAGACTGACTGAGGATAGCACATAGTGTGGGTTCGTAAGGTTCTACAATACATCTATTCTGTGGTTTTAAAAATGATAGGTGCGTTAAATGTTTGATTTGTGTCCAAACTTTTGGGGGAGTGATCTATAAAAAAGAAGTATTTATTTAGAAAGTTCTTCTAAAACGGATAAGTTGTGAATTCAGCAAAGTGTTGGGTTGTCAAAATATGAAATTTGTTTAAAAGAAACTAAAAATATGGAAACAAATTACGAAATCAAGAATTTTTTAACTGTTTTTGTAACTTGTTAAATGCTCTAAAAGTTTTTATAGCATGGTTGTAGGAAATCTGAAATCGGTATAAAAAATAAAGAACATGTGAACTGTTTTTATAACTTGTGAACTTCTCTAATACTTTTTTATCATGGTTTCAGAAAGTCTAAAATATGTTTACAAAATTAAAAAACTTGTTAACTATTTTAGTAACCTGTGAACTGCTCCAAAATAATTCTAAGCATGGTTGCATGAATGTGTCATTTAAAGGTTCAATGAATTATTTTGGGATTGAAGAAGTATTGATTCCCTATTCATATCTCATGATATTTCAAAGTGGTATCAAGGGATTCAATGTTTGTGAAGTTATGAATGTAAATAACTATCTTATGGACATCCTATATCGATTTCTCTCAAGTAGACATGGAATTATTTAATGATAATCCATGGCTAAGTGGTTTGAGTTTGAAATGGATTTATGTTCCTTGGTTGGAAAAAAAATCTAAAGGGGTAGATTGCTGAGCTCGAGATATCTTTTGAAGATGTTGAGTACTTGAGGAGATAGTTGAGGCAAGAAGTTCTCTCTAGCATGTGGAATTTGACTAGAGAAGAAGGTATTGATAGTGTTGAAGTAGATGTGCTTAATGTGTTGGTTTTTGTTATCAATATATAAATCATGTTTTAACTCACTTAAAATAAGATGTCTTAGATGATTTTAATGTTTTTGAAAAGGTTAAAGATGATTGGAGTTGATTTGAGAAGGATTTGATGTTATTTGGAAGGCTGTGAAGTTTGAGAAGAAATTTGAAGGAGACCTTCATAGGGTACACAAAGATACTGGATTTCATAGGGTCCCCGATACTGGATTTCATAGGATACACCCTGATGCTGTTTTGGGTTGAGGCATGGAAACCTACTAGGGTACGCATAGATCATCGTAAGGTATAGTAAACTATCAACATAAACTGGACCTTGTAAGATTCCTTCATAACTGTCATGAAGCTCGTATGGTTCCTTTGTAAAGTCCACAAAGTTCATAAGATACAATGAAGACTTCATAAGGTACATTAAACTTATGATTGGATCTTCAAAAGGAGCACTGAAGGAAAGAGAGACTTTTTCGGGTACAATGAACCCTACGAAGAAACTTCAAATGGTATGAGCTGAGCTTAAATGAACACTACGCACTAGTTCAGACAAGAATGACTAGAAATCATACACCCAACACAAACCATTTACAAATTCATTCACTTCGTCTAAACATGACAATTTAATTTATAATATTCAAAGGGTGAAATGAAATGTGACATGGTAAGACAGATGCCTACTTGGGCAATGTCATTTTAGGTAAACAAGTATGATAAGACAATTTATATTTTTCAAATAAATCACAAACTATCTAGCCACAAAAGAAACACCAACATGAGGCCTATGGATGAATTAAACCAAATTTAAACATGATTCAAATACCTATCACTACTTTTTGGTTTAGAAGACAGCACACCTCTGTTAGAGGGGTTTTATTATAAAATCATGTCATTTCATTATCAAAAAATTCATTTAATTATATTTAACATTTATTCTAAAACTCATTCAGCATAAATAAAATTCAACAAGTTAAGCAACTAGATCAACATAACTATCACTGTGAGTTTCTGCCGACAGTGCTCCTCCATTGGAGGGGTTTTATTATAAAAACATGACTTTATTTATCAAATGAAACGATTATATAAATGAACACTTATTCAAGATATGCAGGTCAATATAATTAAGCATTATTAAGAAAGAAGGTAAATATAATTTAAATAATTCTTGAATTAAAGAGACAAGGAGGGGGACCCTACCTTAAGGTGGAACCAAGACGTTCACTTCGGTTCTTGGAGCTTTCTAACTAAAAGCTGATTCTCCCCCACTGGGTATACGCACCTTCACACACTTGAAAGGACACCTAGCCCCCATGCACACACCTGCATGGCCGTGAGCATGTGCAAGGGGATCCTTATAGATATGCTTATATCCATATATCAGTCTCCACTCACGCGCGTATGCATTTATATATATATACATGGGAACACCTAGCCCCATACGTGAATAATCATTTCCATGGTTGACTATAAACATAATGGGGGAATCCACATATATATACTTACATACCTATGCAAACGTAGGCGAGTCACCCTTGACTTAGTGACTCAAAACCAATGAGCATGGTTCAACGCACTACACAAAGGATATTAAGAACCATAAAACACATAAAGAACCCTACATAACCAGTGAAAAACCAACCAACAGCATTAAAGCCTTACCTCGATTGGTGAGAACCAAATCCACCCGAACCAACACAAAACGATCCAATGCCCAACCAAAAACATAATATGGAGTCAAAAACATTGAAATACCCAAAATATATGAGGTGCGAGACAAGTAGTAATCATAGAATCTTACCTTGGATCAGGGCCGGTAGACTAAAACAATCTGAACCCCTTCTGGCCTCCTTTGTAGAATATAACTACTCCCTATCCATAGAAACTAGTAAAAGACCTATGTGGCTAATGAAAAAAAGAAAATAAAATAAAAACTAAACAAAAACATACATGTCTCCTGTGACTATACATGTAACCACCCAAAATATAAGAACCTTAACGCCACATGGGTCAAATCATATTCCTACAAGAAAGGGGGAAACAAATCCATGTTTCAAAATGATACTATCAAAAAGTACATTCTAATTAATTAACAATTAATCTTCCAATAAATGGTATATAATTAGTTTGGATCAAGTTTTAGCTCAGTTTGGATTTTTTCAATACAAGTTTGTTGGGGAAATTACATGGCTACACCATTACTAAAGGGTCAAGATAGGTTGTGGTGTAAAGTTATTGTGGAATGGAAGGATTAAAACATTATTATAAGTGATTCCAACTAATATTCAATGACCAAAATTTCCTTGATGAGCTTAAAAAATCTAGATCTTGTGATATCTTAGATATTGAGTAGGAAATATTGTTAGTGATTGAATATCAATCAGCCTTCACTAATCTGGTAAGTATATGTCAAATCATTTGATTAATATAAGGCTTAAGGCATGAATATTTGTGATAAAGCTATGACTAATGATGTGATCATGGACCAGTTTTATAATTTTTCTCACCTATATATTGGTGGTAAGTATGATTTCTTTGGAAAATGTAGGTTTTAAATGAACATGGTAGGGGAGTTATTTAATTCCGCATTCAGGTGGAGGGAATACATCATTTAATAGTTAGAAGATAAAGAATAATCACCCCATGGGTGATCAACCATTACATAAATTAATTGTTTCTTTAAATAAGATTTATTATGGATATAATGACAGTATTAAGAGCCGCGATAGACCCTTAAACACTAACTTGATTATTTGATCATAGATTTCCATTGGATTGATTATAACTATGTTCCATGGGAGTCATGGACTCTATGGATGATAAATGAAAGTAAATAGATTAACATAGTGGACCTATAGATATAGTGTTCACAAGCTGCCTAGGTTTAGATAAAATTCTTTAGTGATTTTATGGAAATGAAATCACCCTTTCACTAGGTCTTTAAGTGGATAAGATATTGATTGGGATATGAGTGGTCTAACATATGTCTTATAATTTTCATGATATGTGTATGGACTGGATGAAGGTTTAGATCAAGTAAAATATTACTAAGATGGTTGGGCCTTATGGTGATTGATGTGGCAATTGTATGTCTAGTGTTTGATGGGGAAATGCTTATGAGGATGGATTGGAATCTTTTTGGGTTCTTATGGTGGGATGGCCCGTCAGATTCTATAAAATGTACTATGAAAGGTTTTACTCCATTTAATGATTCAAAAGATCAACTATGGAGATCAAGGATGAGATGTTAGAGTGAGTATTGGGTATTGTCGGACATATTGGAATTATAATGCCAAGAGGCTTGGTGTGTTAATGGGTATGGGTTATAATACACGATTTTAATGGGGTTCTTGACCAGATTTATGAGAATATAATTAAGTAATGGGCGACATGCTGAGAGAAGATTATAGTATGTGGGATGAGGATTATGGGATAATCCTCGAGAGATGAGTCTATACTATGTGACTGAGAGGATAGAATACGATATGTTTAACATGATTGGGTGAGTGGCCAACCCATGCGAGGAGGATATGATGTATGGAGACACTTCAGGTTATTTATTCAATCTCATGAAGACATTTGGGGTTGTTTTGTGACTCCAACATTCTCCGTAAATGTTCTCACATAATGTTTTAGGAAAAAAATCCATCTAATGGAATACCCAAAGGCTACTCTATCTTCAAATTCTTCCTCACACAAACAAGTGGGAAACCTCACCAATTGACCATAAGAAAAAAAGATAGATTTCATAGTCAAATAAGGGGTCGAAAAAAAAAACTAGTAACTGCATAATCAGACAAGTTACCACTTGGACAAGAAATCAAATGCATTATAAAATAAGTTACACCATGAATAAAATTATAATTTGAAAATGTAAAAGGCTCTAATAACCCTCTTGAAACCTCAAATTCTCATAAAAACAAATGTTTTTATAAATTTGAGATGCTATAACAGATATCTCTCAGAGAATTAATGTCCTATAGAATTTAAATCAAACTTGAAAAGGAGAGAAAGGGGCCTCAACATCCACCCTATGAGATGACCTCCAAGGATCTCATTATATAAAAAACATAGCTTCATATTAGATGAACAAGGTTCATAACCATGCAACATTATTAAATAACCAAAAAAACACTCTCGTGTGAGATGCCTCTCAAAAAAAGTGAAAATCCACTAAAAAATCACATCGAAGAAAAGAAACGATCTAATAAAATAGTATAAATTCAAACACATTGTATCAAAAGAAAGGAAACAAGAAAAGAATCTAAATAATGAAGATCACCCCTCAAAAAAATTGGGATACTGAATATAATACACATGTCCTATAGTTATTGGGTTTCACGTATGCCAATGTGGAATGAAAAAACATTGATTCAATGTACATGTGAACTCAATGATATATTGTGGAATCACCCTACTTTGGATAATTTTGTAGAGGCATGAATCTTCAACAGTGCTAAAATAAATCATATAAATCATTGGGAATGACCGGTATATAGCCTGAATGAATCATATAAATACTAATAATAACTAATAATTTACCTGAAGTCATGCTTATGGAGATTTAGAATTGATGCTTACACAGCAGAAGGGGGATTCGCGAGACACCATGAGCGGGGATCTGCGAGCGGTGAGTGGGAGTAGGGATGGGAGGAGGGGAACTCAAGGGGGATGAGAGCTACGACAATGACAAGATGAGTGGAGCATGTAGAGACCCGAAGCTTAACGTACATTGACATTACATTACTTTTGCGGAATACTTAGTACATAACAAAAACACACACAAGGACCGTAATAGTTTAGTGTCTTTGGATACTCGGAATCTAATCTTCTAATCGTGGTGAAAGATCTTCAACATCTCCCATAAAGATCTTCCTTTTTTTTACCTAAAACCTTTCTTTATATCCTGGGGAAAAGAAAACATAAAAGGGTGAGCTCAAATGCTCAGTAAGGGTAAACAAAAGAAATATCAATCACATCATATACATAAGAATATATCTTTTGGAAATCTTAACCTGCAAAAGAAATCATAATTTCATAACATGGGATAGATCATAGTATTGAAATGTAATCCCGATAATCATAACTTAAAACATGAAACTTTTTGGCATACACAAATAATCATAGAGAATCATTTCTTATTAGTCAAGACTCATTGCCAAGACTATCTTAGTGGACAAAGTCCATTTCTGAACCGAGTTCACTCCTCGTTTCAGTCCTGTTTCACTGAACCGGTTTAACCTGCCATTCCAGACATGTCTATCCCATGAGATATAAAATCTTTACACAATTCCTTGGAGGGAGATATAGGTCCCACCCATCTTATAATGATACCATTCTTATGTGTGACACAAAATCAAAAATCATACATCATTGCCTAACTCATGTACTAAAAATGGGATTCTTAAACAACATGACATCATAAAACAATTCATATAAGATAAAATAATTCATAAAAATAATTCCATCACAACATAATCAAATTAATGTAACAATAGGGATAGAAACAGAACCCTTTATTATCTTAGATGGAAAATAATTTTGATAAAACACTTGAACTCCATTCTTGAGGAAAATATCCTTTCTACTTCAAAAACACTTTTCCTTTCTTAACATGTCATGCAATTCTAAACTAAAACAAGTTGATTAAAAATAAACTTGAAAACATTTAAAGGAAACTTCTTGCAAACAATGTTTTAAAAATCCATTCATGCCGTATAAGTTAAAAAACATTCTTCCCGTACTTTTGTCGGAAAAGTCAAAAAGTACCTCGTACGAAAAACGATAAAAGATTGCTTTCATATGTTTTACTAAAAACTCACCGAAGGGTAAAATTGGATTTAAAAAATTGTAGGTGGATGGAAACAATATTACATATTTATGAAACATGTATGTGGATGATAAAATACACCCCAGTAAATACCAACGTATAAACAATCTCGGATAAAATGAGATTGTGATATTTTCCCTTACCTTAGGTCCGATTTGCTTTGTAAGTGTCCGAACCTCCTGTATAATGATTTAAATAATGTCATTGACTTATTAGAGAATCATACTCACTGTTATGATATCATATATGATTCACTTATGACTTTATTTTACCCGTTCTTTTGTAAATTCAATGTTAAAGAGCGTTTTGGGTAAAATCGTTTCATTTGTCGTTCGTGTTTCAACTTGTAATTATTCATATGAAAATTAGATCATGATTACTTACATCCAGAATGTAAAACATGATTTATATATAATATATATTCAGAATATATATATAATGGATCGATAAATGGAAAGAAATACACCGTTCATGGAGACGGTAGGCTGTACGTACGAATAAACGTTGTTTTTGTTTCCTTATTGAATTGAATAGAATTAAGTAGATGACATAAATATATATATACATAAATCCAGTATAATTATTATTTCATATATTTCATGATTACTTATAATATATACTTTATAATCATTCTTGAATGGTTATCATGGAGAGTGAATCTCATCGCGTCGTGGAGACGGTATTCCGTACGTACGCACGAGCGATGATATCGCTCTCATTATCGTGGGATTGTATTGGAGTGTATGTATACTATTTCAGAATCAATATCACTTTATAATAACCATATATAGTTATTATGAACACCATTATACCCATCCAAGTAAGGTGGTGGTGGAAAATAGATTACACCACGGCGTGGAGACGGTATTCCGTACGTACGCACACACAGTGATTTTGTTTTCCGTAGGATGGATAGATGGTGAAATAGGGTTGTTTCATACTTATAATTACATATCAGTATATGAGTGATACTGATGTTATTATTTCATAATGACACAACCTAATAAGAAGAAGTGGAAGAAGAAATAAAGTTGAAAGAATCGGTAACAGACATTACATCTTCTTTGAAGCGCCTCTTTGATATCTCCTTTTAGGGATCTAAAATTGGTCTTTGAGGAAGACTATAACCTCTTGGATGTTTCTAGGGAAGTGGAGAAGAGAATTTGGCAGGGTTTCTCCGATCCTGAAGGCTCAAAGTGGTGTGAGGAAGAGAGGGAGGAGGTGCCCTTTTATAAGGGAGGAGAGGGCACTTTTGTAATAACAAAAAATATTATTTTATTATAAAGCCAAATTCGGTTTTAAATAGCTCCAAATTTATTTATTTCGAAGATAAGGTGGGTATGGGTCGAAATAATCTCATACAATGGAATTTATACTAGTGTAGGTTCCTATTTTAACCTTATCATTTATATTTAACTTTAAGTTAGATAATTTTACTTTTATCATGTCTTTTTGTGTTCTTACACTATAAGGTTAATAAACTTACTATAACAAGACAAACGAACCCCAAGTTGTTTATTATTAATATATATAACCTTATCTAAGTCATTTTGCCGAACATTAGATTTTTATGAATAAAATAAAAATTAATAATATAATATTTGTTTTAAAAACTATTTTATGTCAATTTTGACACTATTTAGTAATTGATTTTTGTGAAACTCATAACAGAATTATTATTTCAAAAAAAGTTAATTAAATCAATACTAACATGTCATGTTAAACTAGAAAATTATTTTAATTCATAAAAAGTCTCAAATTATATTTATTTGGGTATTTATAACATAAATTATGTCAATATTTCATTAATAAGATAATTACTGCATCATCTTTGTGTCATAAATAAATTGAATTATTTAAAGTCTAAAAATTAAAAATAAAATATCATTATGTAGGAAATCATTTTATCTTTCTAATTAATATTTATAGATGAACTTATCGTATGTATAACCCTGTATTAAAAATGATATACTTATTAAACTTTGATTTTAACTATTTTAACCCTTCTTTAAATAAATTAATATTAAATGTCCTAATCTAATCCTAGTGAGCCTAAATGGTCATATGTTATTCCTAAGGTTGTTTTTGGTCGAATTACACTTATCCAATAGAATTAGGACATGTGTTAGGGTAATAATAATATCATTTTTACCCTTCATTACCCTATTTACTTTTAACCCTGGTAAAAAAATGAAAAAAGATACTATTCACCAAAAATTATTTTCATCTCATTGAACCACATTTTACTTACTGACATCAACCGTGTCTCTCGGATTTTTGAAATTCCACCCACAGAAGCGGTAAAATTATGTTTTATGAAAAATTCATTTTTTTAACTACCACTTAGTGGTTTCACTATTCATCAAAAAATGAAAGTTTCTAGAAAAATACCAACAATTAGGCCTAAGCTATATTTGATATTATGAACTGAAAAATGATGTCTATTTTACCAAATTCAAAACATATGAGTTGTATTAATTAATTTAAAAATTAATTCCCGTCGTCAAAACAAATAGCGTGTTCTTAAAAGATAATAACTATCAAAATATTGACATTTGTTTATGTCTGGTATATATGTGAAATTACATCCAATGACCAACATTGTATTAAATTGTAAAAATATATTCTAAATATACTTTAAAACCAATCAAATTAATAATTTATCAATATTAATTATTTCAATTAAAAAGGTTGTTTTTAATTAAAATTTAGTAATTTTTACTATTTATCATAAAATGATAGTTATCCGAAAAGTACAAAAATTTCACCCTAAGCTAATTTCGATACTCCGAATCCAAAAATGAAGTCCATTTTGAAAAATAAAATTTACAAAATTTCAAAAAGTGGTTATTACTATTCATAACGGCTAGTTTTAATAATATTTTAATAGCATATCATTGTTTAGTGAAACTCGTTATTGCGTACTACACACGCTATCGAGGAAGGTCGTGATTGCATGCAAGCCAAGTCAAGGATGCGTGTTGTGAAAGATCCTTTTGGTGTAGCATACAACACAAGACATTAATGAAATTAAAAAGAATATTTTTTCATAAAATCTCGGGGTGTTACATTGTACCCCCCTTAAAATGAATTTCGCCCTCAAAATTCGTCAGGTTATAAATGGTTTACTACAAAAAGGTTTCATTAATAGAAACCGACATTGAAAAAAGGAATACCAAAACCAATATTTAAAAACAAAAGTATGAAACATAACGGTTACCCAAATAAACTAATCACTAGGTTTCCACATAGGTGAAAATATGGATATGGAAGAGAAATCTAATCATCATGTTCTGATGGAGAGTGGCAGGGAACATGGCTATGGAAAAGCCAGCAATCAAAAAGCCATAAATTTGTGATGATCTAGGGTGCCATCTGATTCATCGGATATAAGGGCACTAGGACAACATTTTTTTGGTTTTCAAGATCATTTCCCTAAAGTTGATGAAATTGGAATTAGAAGAAATAAGTTCGTGATTTTGGTATAGTCTAAACATTGGTCATTCTTTGGAAAATTTCCACATCATATCTTAAAGAAATGAAGTTGAATTTTTCATTCATGATGTGTTATCAGATCATGTGATAGAATGATGGGTCATTCCATCTATTTCGAACAAAAGGTTAGAAAAGTTATCAAAACTTACATAGGTCCATCCATAGTGAGATTAATCATATATGGTTCCTAAAATGGACTTATACTTCTTATATTATACTGCATAATATAATAAAACTAGTTTCTACTAAACAGGGACTTCCTGTAGGCCAGTGGTAGGCGATAAAGGCCAGTCGCACTTCGGTTGTGGGTTCGATTCCCACAGCCTTGTCCGACGCGATGGGCTGTCGCCCGTCCTGCAGGTTGTCCTTTTTCTAAAGCTATATTACTATAACATCCCATCAATAATATCTAAAAAAGTTCTATCCTGACTTATGTCCAAAATAACCCATTCCAATCTTTAGGCTTATCTAAAATACTTCGGTCCAAGATCATAGTATAAAGAAAATGATTACCTGAAATGTCACATAACAATCACGTGAATGCCATCATTTATCCCCCATATATCATAAGATATATCTTGTTGGCCAAATTACAAACATGTGAATACCTTAATCATGTATTCTCTTGAAAAATGAATACCCATTGAACCTTAGTGAAAACATGAATGCAGTCAAAAGTTAACTCTTTCCACATACCCAAATCCAAAAATTCTATATACTCAAACCATGATATCACCTTCTCCATATATCAGTCATGAGCTCATGAATATGGTCAAACATTTCATTTCCTCGTTTTCCTTTCATTATGCACATATCATAATTTTTTACAAAAATATCTCAATCACATTCTATGGTTACCGGTACCATTGAAAACCACAATAGACCAATACATAAATATTCCAATATTCCACGATACTACATACAAAATTATTTTGGAATCCCATTACATAAACATTTAATCATTCCACCACATTGTTTTCATATTCAACATCACCAATAGTGATCGCATGTGACTTCCCTTTGTCCTTTGCCTTAAGTGGTTGCTCATGTCGATAATCAATAACCCTTGGATTAGGGCATTTATTATCATAATGCCCCATTACCTTGCACTTGAAGCATTGAAGTGTTGGTGGGGTGTTCTCTAGAGTCTTTTCTTTTTTCAAATCATTAGAAACCCCTTTTCCATTACTTCGAAACTAAGCTGCTCGATGACCTTCTTTTCCACACATAAAAAATTGTCTATTCCCTTTAAGACAATCTCCACCATGCTTCTTTCCACACTTTGAGCATAAGGAAACATTCATCTTCTTTTCACCATTATTCTGATATTTATCCTTGAACTCCATATTTCGTTTCTTGTCAAAACTATGAGATGGATAAATTACACCAGCTTCCATTTCTACCTTGATAGCACAACACACAATATCATCATAGCTACTAAAGTCTCTTATAGCTAATGCCCTTCGAAGATTTTGTTTTAAGCCACTGAAGAATCGATCAACATTACTATCAGGTTGGATGATAAATACAAATGCATACCTTGAAAGCCTTGTAAAATTATCTTCATGTATACCAACAGATTCATCATCCTTTTTCTTTAGTTCAAGAAACTAATTCTGCATATTTGTTCGAAGAATACGAGGGAAGTACTTATTGAAAAATAAGTTCTTGAACTCGTCCCATTCCATGGACTCAATTTCGTCTCTTGGCCTCGTATTCTTAATAAGATTCCACCATTGATCAGCATCACCTTCCAAACGATCCACTGATAAGATGAATTTATCATGTTCAGAACATTGAAGAACTGAAAATATCATTCTAGTAGTACAGATCCATTGTTCAGCAACAAGTGGATCAGAAGACCCACTGAAAGAAGGTGGACGTTGCCTCATGAAAGACTCAATAGAATATTGTTCCCTTCTCTGCTCATTTGGAAGTCTAGAATGATTCATAGCTTGCCTAAGTATAGCAATAATATTTTTCACTCCATCTCCCATAACATTTGTTTGTTCAGGAGGACAATCATTGCATTGTCCATTACAATGATCAACACGGTTCCTTCGGGTTCCATCCATCATCTAAAACCCAAAAAGAATAGTGTGAGAGGAAAAAATCATGCTAGGGAAAACAATATAATAAAGGGGGAGTAACTTCAATATCTAACATCTTGGGTTACCGTAATTCTAGTACTATAACCTATACTTATACTTAACCTTAGGGACATCCCTAGACATAACTTAGAAATATCTCTAGGGATCTGACTAAAGTTCTCGCATCCTAGTTTCCAATGGTTGACTAAACCTTTCCTCTAATACCAACTGTAGAGACCCGAAGCTTAAAATACATGGAAATTACATTACTTTTGCAGAATACTTAGTACATAACAAAAAAATACACAAGGACCATAATAGTTTATTGTCTTTGGAAACTCTGAATATAATCTTCTAATCGTGGTGAAAGATATTCAACATCTCCAATAAAGATCTTCCTTTTTTTACATAAAACCATTCTTTATATCCTAGGGAAAAGAAAAAATAAAAGGGTGAGTTAAAATGCTCAATAAGGGTAAACAAAAGAAATATCAATAACATCATATACATAAGAACATAACTTTTGGAAATCTTAACCTATAAAAGAAATCATAATTTCATAACATGGGATAAATCATAGTAGTGAAATGTAATCCTGATAATCATAACTTAAAACATGAAACTTTGTCGCATACACACATAATCATAGAGAATCATTTCTTATTAGTCAAGACTCATTGCCAAGACTATCTTAGTGGACAAAGTCCATTTCTGAACCGAGTTCACTCCTCGTTTTAGTCCTGTTTCACTGAACCGGTTTAACCTACCGTTCCAGCCATGTCTATCTGATGAGATATAAAATCTTTACCCAATGCATTGGAGGGAGATATAGGTCCCACCCATCTCATAATGATACCATTCTTATTTGTGCCACAAAATCAAAAATCATACATCATTGCATAACTCATGTAATAAAAATGGGATTCTTAAACAACATGACATCATAAAACAATTCATATAAGATAAAAAAATTCATAAAAAAATTCCATCACAACATAATCAAATCAATGTAATAATAGGGATTTAAACAGAACCCTTTATTATCTTAGATGGAAAATAATTTTGATAAAACACTTGAACTCCATTCTTGAGGAAAATATCCTTTCTACTTCAAATACACTTTTCCTTTCTTAACATGTCATACAATTCTAAACTAAAAGAAGTTGATTAAAAATAAACATGAAAACTTGTAAAGGATTCTTCTTGGAAATAATGTTTTAAAAATACATTCATGCCGTATAAGTTAAAAAAACATCCATCCCGTACTTTTGTCGGAAAAGTCAAAAAGTGCCTCGTACGAAAAACGACAAAAGATTCCTTTCATATCTTTTAATAAAAACTCACCGAAGAGTAAATTTTGATTTAAAAAATTGTATCTGGATGGAAACAATATTACATATTTAGGAAACATGGATGTGGATGATAAAATACACCCCAGTAAATACCAACGTATAAACAATCTCGGATAAAATGAGATTGTGATATTTTACCTTACCTTAGGTCCGATTTGCTTCGTAAGTGTCCGAACCTCCTGTATAATGATTTAAATAATGTCATTGACTTATTACAGAATCATAATCATTGTCATGATATCTTATATGGTTCACTTATGACTTTATTTTACCCGTTCTTTTGTAAATTCCATGTTAAAGACCGTTTTGGGTAAAATCGTTTCATTTTTCGTTCGTGTTTTCACTTGTAATTATTCATATGATTAATTAGATCATGATTACTTACATTTAGAATGTATAACATGATTTATATATAATATATATTCAGAATATATATATAATGGATCGATAAATTGAAAGAAATACACCGTTCATGGAGGCGGTAGGCCGTACGTACGCATGAACGCTATTTTCGTTTCCTTATTGAATTGAATAGAATTAAGTAGATGACATAAATATATATATATATATATATATATATATACATAAATCCAGTAGCATTATTATGTCATATATTTAATGATTACTTATTATATATACTTTAAAATCATTCTTTAATGGTTATCATGGGGAGTGAATCTCATCGCGTCGTGGAGACCGTATTCCGTACGTACGCACGAGCGATGATATCGTTCTCATGATCATGGGATTGTATTGGAGTGTATGTGTACTATTTCAGAATCAATATCACTTTACAATAACCATATATAGTTATTATGTACACCATTATACCCATCCAAGTAAGGTGGTGGTGGAAAATAGATTACACCACGGCATAGAGACGGTATTCCGTACGTACGCACGCGCGGTGATTTCATTTTCTATTGGATGGATAGATGGTGAAATAGGGGTTTTTCATAATTATAATAACATATAAGTATATGAGTTATACTGATGTTATTACTTCATAATGACACAACCTAAGAAGAAGAAGTGGAAGAAGAAATAATGTTGAAAGAATCGGTAACAGACATTACCTCTTCTTTGAAGCGCCTCTTTGAGATCTCCATTTAGGGAACTAAAATTGGTCTTTGAGAAAGACCAGAATCTCTAGGATGTTTCTAGGGAAGTGGAGAAGAGAACTTGGCAGGGGCTGGCCGAGCATGAAGGATCAATGTGGTGTGAGGAAGAGAGGAAGGAGGAGCCCTTTTATAAGGGAGGAGATGGGCACTTTTGGAATAACTAAAAATATTATTTTATTATAAAGTCAAATACGGTTTTAAATAGCTCCAAATTGATTTATTTCGAAGATATGGTGTGGATGGGTCGAAATACTCTCATAAAATTGAATTTAGACAAGTTTAGGTTCCTATTTTAACCTTATCATATATATTTAACTTAAAGTTAGATAATTTTACTTTTATCGTGTCTTTTTTTGTTCTTTCACTATAAGGTTAATAAACTTACTATAACAAGCCAAAAGAACCCCAAGATTTTTATTATTAATATATATAACCTTAGCTAAGTCATTTGGCCAAACATTAGATTTTTAGGAATAAAATAACAATTAATAATATAATATTTGTTTTTAAAAACTATTTTATGTCAATTTTGACAGTATTTAGTAATTGATTTTTTTGAAA
The DNA here is from genome assembly GCA_963277665.1 of Viscum album. Taxonomy (NCBI): domain Eukaryota; kingdom Viridiplantae; phylum Streptophyta; class Magnoliopsida; order Santalales; family Viscaceae; genus Viscum; species Viscum album. Next base: position 423,507,407 of record OY728161.1, on the reverse strand, counting down.
ATCGTAACAGAATGATTAGATCTAAAAAAGTTAATTAAATCACTAAAAACATGTCATATTAACTTAGAAAATTGTTGGAATTCATAAAAAGTCTAAAATTATATTTATTTGGGTATTTATAACATCAATTATGTCAATATTTCATTAATAAGATAATTACTGCATCATCTTTGTGTCATAAATAAATTGAATTATTTAACGTCTAAAAATTACAAATAAAATATCCTTATGTAGGAAATATTTTTATCTTTCTGATGAATATTTATAGATGAATTTATCTTCTGTATAACCCTATATTAAAAATGATATACTTATTAAACATTGATTTTAACTATTTTAACCCTTCTTTAAATAAATTAATAATAAATGTCCTAATCTAATCCAAGTGGTCCTAAATGGTCATATTTTATTCCTAAGGTTGTTTTTGGTCGAATTACACTTATCCAATAGAATTAGGAAATGTGTTAGGGTAATAATAATATCATTTTTACCCTTAATTACCCTATTTACTTTTAATCGTGGTAAAAAAAAGTAAAAAGTTACTATTCACCAAAAATTATTTTCATCTCATTGAACCACATTTTACTTACTGAAATCAACCATGTCTCTCGTATTTTTGAAATTCCACCCACAGAAGTGGTAAATTTACGTTTTATGATAAATTCATATTTTTTAACTATGACTTAGTGGTTTCACTATTCATCAAAAAATGAAAGTTTCCAGAAAAATACCAAAAATTAGGCCTAAGATATATTTGATATTATGAACTGAAAAATGATGTCTATTTTACCAAATTAAAAACATATCAGTTGCATTACTTAATTTAAAAATCAATTTCCATCGTCAAAACAAATAGCGTGTTCTTAAAAGATAAAAACTATCAAAAGATTCACATTTGTTTATGTTTGGTTTAAATGTGAAATTACATCCAATGACCAACATTGTATTAAGTTGTAAAAATATATTCTAAATATACTTTAAAACCAATCAAATTTATAATTTATCACTATTAATTATTTCGATTAAAAATGGTGTTTTTAATTAAAATTTAGTAATTTTCACTATTCATCAGAAAATGAAAGTTTTCCGAAAAGTACCAAAATTTCACCCTAAGCTAATTTCGATATTCCGAATCAAAATATGAAGTCCATTTTGAAAAATAAAATTTACAAAATTTCAAAAAGTGGTTATTACTATCCATAACGGCTAGTTTTAATAATATTTTAACAGTATATCGTTGTTTAGTGAAACTCGTTATTGCATACTACACACGCTATCGACGAAGGTCGTGATTGCGTGCAAGGCAAGTCAAGGATGCGTGTTGTGCAAGCTCCTTTTGGTGTAGCGTACAACACAAGAAATTAATGAAATTAAAAAGAATATTTTTTTCATAAAATCTCGGGGTGTTACAGAGCGGCCCTATAGGGTTTGGATAAATGTGTCTTGAAGGAGGATGTGTGAGTGCTGATGAGAATGGAGTGGCAAGTGGCGAGTGGCGAGCAGCGATTGGTGAGTGCCGAGGGGTGGTCGGGATGGGAGCAACGACGACGGGTGGTCGGTATGGGAGCAGCGGCGAGGACAGGAGGAGTATGTGTGTGGTTCCTAGGTTTTGGAGAAGTGAGGCTTAGGGATAGGATATATATCCCATTGGCGAAGTGATTTTAGATAGATATATCCCAGTGGTTCATTTGAACCATTGGGGAAAACCGATCCATATGACCTATATACCGATGGTTCATATGAACTATTGGCATAGGATCTTTTTCCCAACGGTTTGTTAAAACCGTTGGGGAAAAAGCATTGGTATAGGTGGAATTTCCACCAGTGATTATATATATGCATGTATTTGAGTATATTAATTTTTCATGTCTACATGTACCTATGAGTATATATATATATATCTGTGTGTGTGTGTGTGTATCTATACATATATTTAACACACACACACACACACACACACATATATATATATTTAAACATACAATGATTTTTATTACATATATATTAGTATGTTTTTGTTCAAAATGATTTTTATGTGTGCATGTAATTATGTAAGAATACATTATATATGTATATATTCATTGAGATATATAAATATATACATATATATCTGTGTGTGTGTCTGTACGTGATTGTTATTTTTTAGATATATTTGTTGATATGTTGGTATATAAAAATTATTTATTGCATAAAGTGTAAAAAAATAGTTTCTAAATTTTATGCAACAAAATTTATTTTGTATGTATAATTATATATGTGTTTATGTATATATACATATGTTGATGTGATATATGTTTTTAATTATTTATATATTTATTTTTATATATACATATGTTAATGTGATATATATATAAGTGTGATATATGTATGTATGTATTTTTTTATAAGTAATGTAAGTAATTTCCTTTGTAAATAATTTTATATTTTAACAGGTTCATGCATGTAAATAAATATAGTTTTATATACTTATATATATATATATATATAAGTAATTATAGTAATATATGTATGTGTGTAATTATAACCAAATATATATATGTATATATATGTAATTATATACATGAATAAATATATATATATATAGTCATGTATACTTATTTGTTATAAAACATTATTTATATATAAACTTTTTAATGTTTTTTTATAAACCATTAATGACTATGAATTTTTTTTAAAAATTATTGTAAATATACACTGCAAATATTCACCTATAAATGAAAAATATAAAATTTAAAAAAATGTACCATATATGGGTCTAGAAATATTTGTATCGATATAATGACCACATTGGTGCTCAAAGATTCAAATTTCAATACCATTTAACAATAATATATTTAATCAAAAAACTTTTATGGGAAAAAATATGCGAGAGAAATTGAATTGGGGTTTATGGAGGATGAATGTGACACACTACATTGAATGGGGGTATTTTGCGAAGCATAATGATTTATAAATCGTCTGATTTTGTTAACACACATGTCAAAATTATAGGCTCCTAATTAATCAACATTTCAGGATAGAAATTAAGAGGATGATGGATCGACATCCCATCATTTACCTACCATAAAATTGAGTATCTTAATAATTATAATGCAATACCTAATCCACCGATAAGAGCATGGTCCAAAGATAATCCCAACTAATATTGTCTCTCATCCATTAATTTTTTTTATAATAATAATCTTTGATCTATTATACTACATTGAAATGGTATCATAATTTCAATCCGCCAACATTCAATTTTATTCCCACTAATAATCATTGATATATTAAACTATATTCAAATGGTACCAGAATTTCAATCTATCATCACCAATGCGATCATTACCTCAATGCGAATAATTCAAGACCCTCATTTGAAACATTATTTTGAATTGTTTTTTATATATCGGAATAGGTATGCACTGTAAATTTACATTTTTACTGGTTATTTTTTTTATACAAGAAAAATAAATTACAAAAATTTCATATTGATAATGTTTTTAGAAAATTAATCATTATATTTGTATATATATATTTATTAATGTATATACACACATATATTATTATTTACAAATATATATATATATATAATTTCATACATATATAAAATAAACATATGTATATATACATACTCATATTTATTATTATAAAAATAATATAAATTTTATGTATAAATTTAGAATATAATTTTTCAATACATTTTATGTATTAATTAATTTTTTTATCCCGATATATCAATAAATATATATAAAAATTACTAATCACGCACACACATATTTATTAATCAATGAGAATATATATATTATGTATTTTTACATAATTACATACACAAAATGTAAATATGTATAAATATATATATATATAAATTATTGATCATAGAAACACATATTTAAAAAATTAATGTTTATTTACATACTCACATAAATTTATGTGTTAAATATATTCATATATAAAACCCATGAGAATAAAAAATCACATAACCAATTACCATAACCAAATGAGCTGTATCAATTTTCATATTCATGGTTTACAATTTTAACCAAAAAACAAAAATATAATAATGAAAAGAGAAAAAAAAACCTACTAAAAAACCTGCATGCACAAAGAGGCTGATCACATGAAATACACCACTAGAAACATCTCTAATAAATGGAATAATATAAACTAGATCCACTATCAGCACCAAAAAACATCTTGCTTTTACATGGGTAACACATAATAATGTCTCAGAGAAATAATTTTCAAGAAAACAACATTAGGGAAAACATTTCACAGGAGAAACATGCTTTCAATCAACAATATACACAAGGTCCATACTATACTGACATTTAGCACCACATCACTTAAAAATCACAGAAAATTTTCATTTCGCAAGAGGAAACCATGGGAAATCTCTACCAGTAATGGGAAAAAATGTGACCATAGAATCATCGTACCTCGGTAATCAAAATTCTCCAACAATAACCAACAACATTCTATTGCATGACCTACTACAGTGGAACACATCTGAATGTATATTGGTCTCTATATAATATGCCAATACAAATTGTGTTCTCATGCCTGAGACACTTGAGGGGATCCCATACCATGGTCTAGGGGTATCCGATCATATCACATGTTTAGTTTGTTTTTTTGTGCAAATCCTTCTAGAAGAATTTATTCCTTGTCACTGATAAGTAAACTAACATACTGGTTCTATTTCACACACATAGAAACTCATGTTTCCAGTTGTTCTCAAATTTATATTTCACATGTCAAATAAATCATCACTTTCATACACACATCCCAAGCATCATAAACACAAAAAAGAAATCAGCATTTTTAAAATTCAAATTTAACCAATGATCAAATACCACATGAAACAACCATTTTTTCATTAATAGAACCACTTTAATTTCCTAAATGAATAAAAACCATTCTAGAAACACATTTATCACCATTTTCACAATTCATAAAGCCCATTGGAAAATACTATATGATGTGATCACATGAAATCCAACCATTACAATGGGAAAATCCTATTTCAAATTAATACAAACCCAAAATCCAATTTATAATACGTTTCACATCACTTTTATAATTCAAAAACCACATTTTTGGTGAACAATAAGAATAAAACATTCAAAATTCATTTTTTTTGGAAAACCCCACATTTATCACATTCTAACATTCAAGTACCTTTTAAAACACATTTATCACCTTTCAAAAAATCATGTAACACTCTATGAAACAATATAATAAGGCACACATGAATCATAACCAATTTCCTTTATAAAACTAGCATTCATCGTATTTTCGTGTCAAAAAATTTCCAAAACATATTTTATACCACACACTTAATCAAAAGAACACCATTAAAGAACCACGAAATCACATTAGAAACATATAATAATGTAAAATCATAGAGCCACCAACCTCAATATCAGAAACATCCAGAAACTAATGAAGAATAACAACCACACCTAAATAAGACCCTATAAATAAAATATCAGACAAAATCCATCAATATGTCCCCTAAAAACACAATATAGAACCCTACTAGGGAAAAAACTCACTGGGAAAGAAGAACCCAAAGAGGGAGGAAGAGAAACCCTAGAAGAAGGAATAAACCAAAGGAAAAGTGACTTAATTGATTATTAATTGATGAATCCCCACCAAAACCATCAAATATTGATTCTAAAATGATACATGGAGGTTCGGAGGAATATCCCAAGGATCAAAACCCATAGGGGTCATACTACTGGTGTTTACATTTAAATTTGAAAATGTAATGAAGGAAATTTTGAACATTTTAATGACATTGATAGAAATTTTAATGGTTTTCCCATACAGTTTCCCAAACCATGTGAAAATCATGCATCCCTCACTTTCAAAAGTGAATATGCCACATGGTTACCCAGAATGGTTTTCCAAACTGTTCATCAACCATGCAGCCAGCTCAATCATGGAGGAAACCAACCAAACACTTACCTAGAAGATGGTTCATGGTTTCCCTTAACCGTATGTTAACCATGTGCCACTTTTTCTATAGCTCAAAATCTAAAATTTTCATGAAAAACACATGGTTCAACTAAAAAATAAATATAAGACCAAAAATAATTAAAATAATACCTCAAAATAAAATAAAGAATGTGAAAACTCTACCCACTATGAAAAACCTCCCTCTTCGAAATGTAAATCTGTAGATTGATAAAAAATAAACAGATAATCTTCCTCAACCCAATACCTATGTTATCATTCCTCATTCTCATCACTAACATGATGACTATGGAATTAGAACAATAGAATTGACTTCTCACAGAGCACATTCTCCTATGAATCCAAAATCTGCACTAGAACCTCAAGCATCGACAAATCAGGATTTAAATATAATTATTTTAAATTCAACACATGATATGGGAATAGATTATACTCTTTAATCTATGAGACATGGGAAAGATCATGAATTGACATCAACTGATTGGGAAAATCCAAATGATAGTCCACCTTACCAACTCTCTCTGTAATTTCAAAATGTCCAACATACCTCATTATTTGCATCCCTTACTTATCAAGATAATAGTGACCCAAGTGAGGTGCCACATTTCGAAACAGCCAGTCACCCACAAAAAATTAAAAAAGATCTATGACATTAATAAGAATATTAATTATGGAGACTCTACACCACAAACAACCACCATCTGATTAACATAACGTTATTAAATGTTTCCTCCCTAAGGCTTTTCCCAACAATGAGGACTCACCTACCTCTTCCCAACACAAAGTTGACAGAGACGAATGACCATAAAGCACCTCAAAAGGGTCTATTCAAATTGATTATTGGTAAATACTATATGAAAATTTTACCATCACCAATTTTAAATCCCACAAACCTCTAAAATCCCTCACACATTCTTGGAGCATGCCTTTCATGATATAAATAACCAACTCTTTTGGACTATCCATTTTAGGTTTGTATGTAATGCTCGAAATAACCTACGACCCCATCATCTTCTGAAGGCCTTCCCAAAACCATGAGGTAAAATGAGGGTCCCTATCTGAAACAATCGTTGGATGCACGCCATGAAGTTACACCATCTCCTAGACATACAAGCTAATCATGTCTCCAAACTTGGAAGAATCCCTAATTAGAATGAAAGGGGATGATTTGGTTAGATAGTCAGTCACCACTAAAATAGAATTCCACCCCCAATGTTTATGAGGTATGACTACAATGAAATCCATGGATATATCATCCCACTTAAAGGTAGGAATGCATAGCGGGTGAAGCAGTCTAGGGGGCCATTGGTGTTATCCATTATCCAAATGACATGTATAACAACCATGATGTAATGATATCAATGTACCACCACATACCCAACCACCAGAACTGACAATAAACATTGTATAACATCTTAGTGGTACCAGGATGAATGACCCACTAAGAGTGGTGGCTATCCTACATCACCACCTTCCATAACAACAACGGTACCACATTGTGACCCTTAAAGAACAAAACTACATCATGGGACATCGACCACTCAGAAGAAACCTCCCCAACAATTAAAAACTTCATTGAATGGTATCAAAACTCATCACTCAGCTGATATTTTAGAATTAAATCAAAAAGGTATGGTGTTAGATGAACACTGGAAAATAACACACCTCCACTATGTTCGTTGGTCTCCAGGTGCATCAGAGAAAAAATTCCCATCAATTTATACTAATAAATGGAATCTTTCAGCACATACACCCTCATTTTTCTTATCAATTCATCTAAAACGACATTACCATTTCATAGGGTATAGATGATATCAAAATCGAACCCCTGACAGTACTCAACCCAATGATGTTGCCTCGAATTCAGATGTTTTTGGGAAAAATTATAGGATTGTATCATAGGATTAGAAAAGACCACAAACTTCTCCATAAAACGATAACGATGTTGCATCTTGAAGGATGAAATCACCACATATAACTCCATTTTATGTGTTTGGTAATTTTATCAATGATATTTGATTTGAGATAACCATATGCCACTACATGGTCATCCTCAATCATCATACACCGATGACCCATACTTGTGGAATCACTGTAAACCACATATACCTTTCCATAATTCTAAAAATAAAAAAAGGGTTATGGTCCACCAAAACTGATGATCGTTAATGGAATCCTGACACTCATTGATCTATTCAAACATTACCCCTTTTTGGGTAAGAACAATCGTGGACATAGAAAGGTGATAGAAATCATGAACAAACTGGCTATAATACCCTATCAATCCCAAAAAGCTCTTTATCTCAAAAACATTCTTTAGCTTCTCCCCTAACATAGGTGAATAGATCATCATAAGTTCCACTAAAACCCCTTATTCTTAGATAACAGGAAACAGTAACATCGCCTCTTTAATCCATTAAGTGATCTTGGAAAACATCTCATATAGATGATCAGGTCGATGAGTGCATAGTACAATCCTCATGTGACGATATTATCCTCCAATGTCCCAGAATATACCAGACATATTCCAGGAATACCACAACTAACATTTATAGATATTGAGGGAAAATCATATTCATTAGAACAAAAAAAACCACAAGATAATTTTTCAATCCTAAATGCATGAAAATTTCTCAAAATGGTTGTACCTGCTTCGACAAGTAGTTTTCATAACATCCGCCTCTCTAAACCTGATATGGTGGTACCTGAAACACATATAAATCATAGAGAACCAACTCACCCCCTTAAGAAAATACAAAATTTCCTCAATACAAGGAAAATATTACTTATGCTTAATCTTCAATTAATTAAAATTTCAGTAATTGATAGACAACTAGAGCGATCCATTGGCCTTCTTAGCAAATAGAACTATGGAGGCCCAATGTGAGACACTTGAGTGAATGAATCATTAGGATTCTAAATCATCCAACAATACATTTAATTACCTCATCGTAGTGGGGGTGGTTATATGATGTGAGGGAAGATATATCAGTTGTGTTGCCAATGTCAAATCAATGGAGAAATCCACATCCCATTATAGAGGAAAACATGTGAAATCATCTGAAAATACCTCTGGGAACTCATTCACTACAAGTGGTCATCCATCTTTAGAACCAGTACCACCATCCATTCAACACTGAGGATAACATCGAAGAGGTCCATCTACCAAACTTTGAAAACCCAATCCAACTCAACCTCTAACAATGTAAGTGCACAAGATGGAAACTTGAAACCCTTTTTTCACTTCTTACCAAGTGAAATCACCAACTCCATCACATAAGAAATAGGACCAGTTGGAAATTTCAACACCTGAAAAAATGGGTAGAAAAACAAGAAACAAAATGGAATGTATCAAACAATGAAACAACCAAAGATTATGCAAATAAAATTGTACCATGATATTTTATAGGGCCTTCATTTGATTCCACTAATTCTTGTTCTATAGAATGAAGTTTCCTCATCTCATCTCAAGTATAAGACCGATCACAAGCCTATGGAACTACCCAACACTAACTGTGCCCCGAAGAATATCTATCCCTTCCTCCAAGGGCTCCAAATCTATAGGCCACTATCCTTGATGGTTCTGACCAATATGCCATCCCTTTAAAATCTACTATTCATGCACCACTTTGGTATGGGTGTCCATATTTAAAAATCATTGCATGTTCCAAATAGTTCTACACCGGTGGTAGGTTATGGGTAGTGATGATCACATAGAACACATGTTTCTTTCCTTTCCTTACTGATGGTACAAGATCAACCTAGAACCTAAAGCCACGGATGAAGACATTCGGGAGGGATGGCCTAAACTAAAACCTACCATTTTATCCTAATCATAATGGTTCCTATTTTTGTCATATGAACGTCTACTTCCCATAGCTGACATAACTCCAGAGAAACAATAGTTTCCTATACAATCAATTTCCACCATCATAGCAGATCAACAACCTTGTTATTTGTTTTCATCTTGTATAATAATAACATGGGATCAAATATCATGCTTCAAGCCTATCTTGAACCTCATATCCTTTAGCTTCTAATTGTAAAATAAATCATGTGATAATCAATCTAACTCTACAAATTGGTTATCATACCTCATCATGGCCCAGTATCCCTTTCTGAGCCCCAAAAATCGTGAAGGCCAAAATCTCAAGACAATAACTCTTTTTGAAGATGAATTCAAAATATTTCTATCCCATCTACTCATGATTTACATATTTTACCACTAAGTTCCACGACATATAACTGGGCCCTTCCAACATGAATAAAGCCCAATTGACCCTGAATTCTTCAGGAGTTTCATGAAACTCGAGATTCCTCTCTATCTACTCCTATCACTCCTCTAATTCATGGAGTTTCGTGCTGTCTTGGAAATAAGGAGGATTGTTCTTGAGAAACTTTTAATATTTGTTTATTATAAGTCCAATTTCATCTTCACTGACATGTGTAGGACCAGAACCGTATCCTTCACCCAAATCTTGAATAGGTTGAACCGCTGCTTCCACTAACCTATGATTGATTGGTGAGGGGAAAACCACTTCAGCCACTTCGTGAGACTATACAAGAAGTCTCCAGGTAGGAATCATACTACAAAAAGTAACAAAAATAATCAAAACCCATAAATACATCCATAAAAACATCTTTTGGAAAATTCTCAGCAATAAAAATGATTTCCAAAAAAATCTATAAGACGAAACAATGTCATAAAAAACAAAATCAGCTATCCCAAACCACGTTACCCTCACCCACTATGAATATACAGTCTGTAGCATGTACGTCTCACCTGGAGGAGAAGTCATACCAAATTCCCAACATCTCATAGCAACTTGATTCCTATCATGAGTTGTGTTGGATAGACACCCCATGTGTAACTAGAACCTCATGCCCCAATAGTTGTAGCTGTAGTCTATCCAGACTGTTCCCAAATAACATTACCCGAAAGTGAGAAACCTTCTATGATACCATTTTGTAAAAATCCAAGATGGGGTGTCAGACAACCCCACACCCAACCCGATATGTTCCATGTCCCAAAGAGAATAATTTATCTCCAATGGTTGGAAACTAGTTCCTGGGTATCAACAATATACATTGAGAACAATTTCTCCCACATATATAATAATAAAGAACCCATGAGAATAAATCATCACATAACCAGTAACCATAACCAAATGAGATATGTTAATTTTCAGATTCATGGTTTATAAATTTGACCAAAAAATAATACCACAATAAAATGGGGAAAAACCATCCCAAAACATCCAAGAAACCAGAGGGTAATCACCTTCAATCTGCCACCACCAAAACATATAGGAAGTGGGACAGTAGAATCTGGATCCACCATCACTGATACGAGACATATTTTCTTTACCTGGGTAATGCATAACAAAGTCTCCATACACCAAAATGTGTATGTAGGGTGTGAGACATATCAATGTAGGATATCAACCAAAAAGAAGGATTCCAACCAATAACATTTGAAGATAAATTATAATTAAATATTTAATAAAACATTTGATGGAAATTTCAAGGAACATATGAACGAAAAAAATTTCAATAAAAAACATTAACAAAAAAAATTCTCAAAAAAAATCTTTTTTTTAAAACATCAATGTACACAAGGACCACAGTATACTGATCATTTGAAAAACATCACATAAGCATTACATAAAATTATCATATTACAAGTGAGTACCATGTATACTTTTTCCCTGTATCTAGCACATACTAGACCGTTGAAACCTGGTACCCTAGTGATCAATATAATCCAAAAATAACCAATATTTTTCTCATGCACGACCCACTATAGGGGAATGCATCCCAATGCCTTGTGGTCTACATATAATACCCCAAAACCAACATCGTTCTCATGAACGAGACGCCAGATCGGATTTCATCCCAAAGTATAGGTCTCCAACCATATCACAAGTTTAGTAATTATTGTAGCATCAATCATACAAGAAGAAACCAAGCCTTACCACAATCGTTTCAACTAGCATACTAGTTCTAGTTATTCATCCTAGAAACTCAAGAATCCCTTTGTGCTCATATTTTCATTTCACATGTCACATAAATTGTCACATTCACACACACATGCCAGGAATCATGAACACACATGTAAATTACCATTTTATAGAGTTCATTTTTATCCCACTATCAAATACCACTTGAATGCAATCATTCCTCCATTAAAAATCCACCTTCATATCACATGCACACCAAAACAATTTTGAAAAAAATTTCATTCCATTTGAACAATTCAAAAATCCCACTTAGAAATACTACATGAAGTGCAGACATGAAATCCAACCATTTCAAAGTGAATAGAACCATTCAACTTCATACACACCAAATCCACTTTATTACATGATTTACACCACTTTAATAATTCACAAACGACATTTATGGTGCACAATAAGAATCCAACGTGGAACAAAGGAAATTTTCATTGGAAAACCCCAATTTCAACACAATATCACCTTTAAATCCCATTGAAAACACATTTTTTCCTTTCACGGAATTAAGGAACACATTGAAGAAAAAATACAATAGGGAACACAAGAAACATAACCAATTTTCATTAGACAACCATCATTCATCACATGTTCATGTTAAAAATTTTCCAAAACATATTTCTCACCACAAACACGATCTATATTAAACATTTAATCAACTAATAAAGAATATTAAAGACAACTAATAATTTTAAATCATGGAACATCTTACCCCAAGATCAAATACTTCCATAATATAGTTAAAAACTATAACCACACCTTAGTATGAACCTATAATGGAATGATAGAACAAAAACTGTGAATATTTACCCCAGAAATCGAACTCTCACTATGTCAAACAACCCACTAAAAAATAAGAACCCAAATAGGGAGGAAGATAATCCCTAGGAAAATAATGAGACAAAAGGAAAAGAGACATTATTGATGACTCCATAGTGAATCAACACTAAAACCCCCTATTTTTGATTCTCGAATGCTCCAAGAAGGTTTTATGGAAGCTCTCATGGATAAATATCCCCTAGGGTTCGGATTAGAGGTGTTTTAGGGTTAAATTTTAAGGGAGAGAAACGAAAATTTTCAATTTTTTATTACATGGACATGTTTCATGGTTTTCCAAAATGATTTTCCATATCTATGTGGATAGTGTGTTTCCCTCACTATCCAAGAGGAACATTCTGATGGTTTTTCAATACAGTTTTCCAAACTATGGTCAACTACCTAGTCTCCTCTGTTCATGAGGAAACCAGCCACTTGATTACATAGAGGATGGCCCACAGATTCCCTCAACTATTCCCCACCAGGTGTAAAGCCCAAAATATCTACTTTTCACAAAAAACTCATTGGGAGATGTAAGGAATAAATATAAGAAAAAATTTGAACAAAATAATATATCAAAATAAAATCAAATATGAAACATATTTTTTGGTAAATTTATTATGTTGGTAAATCATATTACCTATATAAATATCACTACTAAATTACTGGACCACATCGACCACCAAAAGCGGTCGCTAAATACCTCTAGAGGCCACCTTGAAACTGTTGTTTGAAGTAGTTGTTTCCCCATCGTTAAATACCAACATCAACCACCTAAGGTGGAATCTAAAAGTCCACCCTGAAAACACCCACTTTCAAGTGTTATTTTTTGTGGTCGACACAACTAGACATAGGGGATTACGGGGAGTGAGAACAAACCTTCCAATGATGACCATAAGGGATGCGTAGTTTCTAGAGGTAGTTGGGTACATGGAGGGAATTCGTGGGGTAGCACGAGGTTTTCAGGGGAGGGATCTGATTACTATTTGTAATTTTAGAGGGGGAGTTATTTTTTGATTAGGGTGTGTCGAGGGTGGCCATAGAAAGCTGGGTGACGATGGGTGCTACACGATGGTGTTGTAGTGAAATCCATGGGAATACAAGGTTGGAGGTGGGTGAAATCCAGCGTTTTTTTATTTTGGAATTTGTGGCTGCCAGTAGAGGTCACTAATACTTCCTTTATCGAATATTAATGGTGATCACCAGCTTACACATACACCAAAGATAATATTTGTATTAGTGTGTCCATGTAAATATATTATTGGGAAAAAATATGTTTCTTAATGTTATTATGATAAGTAAAATAGTTCCTTTATAATTATAATTTTATCTACAGATAAATATATATGTTGATCAAAAAGATTATCAATAGAAAAATAAAAATATTATCTATAAATAATATAATTAACTTCTATAAGAAACACCAGAAATTAATAAATATTTATCAATTATGTTTTAAATAAAATATTATGTGTTGATATTCCAATATTATATAAATTAATGTAATTATATATATTACATTTATTTTATAATAATTCTAAATGTTTGTTATATTAAATTAAAAAAAACTAATTTGAAAAAAAAAATGTTCAAACATTACATAAAAACATGTTGAAGATCAATGAAGATTCCTAATGCTTCAACATGTTACAAAGATCATTAAGCATGTTCAAACTACAATAGAATTTACATGAAACTCCATCCATAATTTGTTTCATACAATATCTTCAATTTCCATGATTGACACTATATATGGGATAAACATATTCATTACATTATCTTAGTCATGACAAGGCCACAACGAATATGATCACTTATAATTATCTCATCGTAGACTACTATCCAAATCAACATTCCAAGAAGAATCATCCAATCCGATGAGCCAATGTCACTTCCTCGAGTCTAAGAAATGATAAGGACACTAATGGGAGACACCATGTAGGATCTAAAAGGAATGATACAAATGTTAGAACCTATTTCACAAATATTAAATTATAGATAATAATATATTTGAGATTTTATAGATTAAAAATAAATATTTCACAGAATAAACATAAATATATTAAATAATATCTTGATATATTAGAAATATGTTGAATCATACACATATTGATACAATATAATTAAGTAATTAAAAGTGTCACATAATTTAAAACGTATGTTTCACTAGCTAAAGATAAAATTTAATAGTAATTGTTTGTAGAGCAATAACCTAGTGTAGTAAAAGAAGCATTTTCATGCTTGAAATCAACATTTGGGGTAGAATATGACCCATGAAATATCCCAGATTCAACAAAAACACATCGAGGAAACCATCCTTGACAGATTCTGAAGCTTTTTTAGTGTCCTAGAAATGTTATAGCATAGAACATTCTGATTGAAGTATGAATCATCTCCCTATAAATCCCTATTTTTGAGGAAATTTTATGAACATTTAGTATTTTCTATGATGAAAAAATTAGATGATGTCACTACAACATGCTATGTCCCAACATTATGAAAGATAATTTTTTTATATATAAATCGTTTAGCCCATTTTTTTTCCCAGAATTGTTGGCTCCGAATGATCTTATGGATCTGTAATACAATCAATGATGCATATGGATGGAAGGTGGAATATGTTGATGGTACCACAACTATTATTGTCGACAGAGTCTTAGTGGAGGAGATCGATCTGGAAGAGATGGAGGTGATAATCGGATCCTTCTAGGGATCACATGTACTTGGTCCCTCTTTCATCATATATATGTTGGATGGTGGTGTGAACGGTGTATCCAAAATGCAGGAGGAGGAAGTTAATTCATAAACTGATAAATCCAATACCTCTAGTAATGCACACCGTGTCCTTTTAACCATCGTACTTTGACATGCCGCTACACTTCAACTCCTCCAATAAAGGAAACATCATTCACCTCTGCCCACCCATTCACATATTGATACACACACATAATCAATATTTTTATTCTAAAATACGAAATCCCAATACAAACATGGTTTATGGGTAGCAAAAAAAAATTTTATGGTGGTCTGAAATAATGGAGACCAAGCTGATCTGCCCTATTCAAAACCACTCCTTCCGGTTCAGTTTGAAGAACAATACGAAAACACACAACATTGTTACCTTGGTCCGCCACATTCATGGAAGCAAAGTAATCAGCAACTTTATTACCTTCAGGCCAAGTATGAGAAAGACAAATCTTGTTGACATCAACACTATTTATGCATTTTATGGCAATGTAAGTAGTCGACCAGGGTGTCAAAATATTTCCATTCATCGAGTCATAAATCATCTTTGAATCTGTTTCAATTTTAGAAATAAAAATGTTTTTCTGAACACACAACATAATCCTTGTATGCATAGCCTCAGCTTCTCCTTGAATGGAGCTACCTTTCCCATAACAAGAAGAAAAAGAAATTAAAATACTCCCACTCCCATCACGAACTACACCACCACCCGGAATAAAACCTTCAACACAGGAGCCATCAAACATCAGCATAAAACCCATGTTAGGAGGGCACCAATTGACCCAGTTTCCTCTCCTCATAATATCTGGACAAGTCAGGATTGGAAAAAATATATCTCAAGGAATGATCATCGCTTGGAATATTAGAATACTGAACTAAATCAAGTAAGAGAACTTTAGTCCTGATAAAAACTGAACTTTTTGAAGCTTTAATATCATCAAATCGAGCTTTGTTCCTTGCCTGCCAAATTCACCAACAGCCCGCACTAAGGATCGCCGATCTAGCTACTTTTTCAGAACCAATACTATTCAGACCATAGAACCACCTATCCATAAAAGGAATTCCAGTAAAAAGAGGATCTGAAACATTGTTGAACTGTCCAAAAAACTCCAAATATCCAAACCCCAATCAATTTCAAAAAACAGATGGTTGGAATCTTCCTCCTTATACGTGCTACAACAGTGACATTTAGAATCCAAATAAATGCCATTTCTTTTCACATTCTCATTTATAGGGATAACCCGATTTCTAATTCTCCATTTAAGAAAATTAAATTTAATGGGAATTCTATTACACCATGCCATATCATTCCAATAATACAGTTGATCTTGGGAATTAGAAATATTCAAAAATCGTTATAAGAGAACATACCTGATTTTGATGCAGTAAAAACGCATCTATCTGGATCCATATTAAAATTGATAAGATCAATGGACTTATTTTGTTCCTCATCAAGATCAGCATTGATGAAAGTAGGGAAACTACATGCTTCTTTGAACGAGATCATTGGACTAGGGAAACATTGAAATCCAATAACCGACCCAGTCGAGTTGTGATTCCAAAAAGAAATATCACCATTCCCTATAAACTAGTGAGAATGATGGAAAATAAGAGGAAAAAACATCGAATTAAATCCCATAAAGGTGAAACATGTCTACTGTCCACCAAGTGTTCTTCACCTCTCAAGGATATAATTTTCCCCCATATAATACAACACTCCATAACTTCCCTGGCAAGCTTCGCATGCAAGAAATGAATACTATCCCCAAGACTTTTGATATTGGTACCACCTTCCTGGATTGGTCTAGCCACTTTCTCCCATAAAGTCCAATGAAATTTCCCCCCAAACTGAGCATCCCAAATAAAATCAGCCAGGACTTTATCAATAGAAGAAATCACTCCATTCGGCACTTTGTAGGCCGAAAGAACATGGATCGGAATGGCTATTAACACTCTATTGATTAAATAAATCCTCCCTCCAAAAGATAAAAATCGTTTTTTCCAGTCAAGAACATGACTCAAAATTAGATTCACAATAACATAAAAGTCTCAAATAATAATATGACCAGGAGCTAAAGGTGATCCAAGATAGGTCAGAGGAAAAGATCGTCTATTCATATTTAACAGTCTTGAGTTAGAGATTACCTGATATTCCCACATCTATTTGAAATGAAAAAATATCTATTCTCCTTACTAATCTATTTCCCACTACATAAGCGGTACTCATCCAGCACTCTAATCAGACCACTAACCGATCTAACAATAGCATTGATGAAAAAAATAGAGTCATCCACAAACATCAGGCGAGAAATCGAAGTTTGTCTCATTCTTCTCTAAAATGGAAAAATATTACCCATGGATATGTTTTTATATATAAGACTCACAGAATCCTGTATGAGAATAAAAAGGGTCAGAGATCTTGGATCCCCTTGTCTAAGACCATGAGCTGTCCTGATGAAACCATGATATTTTCCCATAAAAGAAACTAACATCCAGGCAGAACTAAAACATCAAAAAATGATATCAACAACCCACGAAGAGAATCCCATACCTCTTAGAACTCTGATAATGAACCCCAACTCCATCATGTCATAGGATTTATTCATATCCATCATTAAAGCCATATTTGACCCTTGGCATTTGATGTTAATGTCATGAATCATCTCATGAGACAACGTAATTGCACCCTGAATCGATTGACCTCTAAAAAACCATGTTGCTCAAGAGATACACATCGAGAGACATGACCAGCAATCAGAAACGAAAACATTCCACACAACTCTATCTGGGAGATAAAGACAGAAGAAGAGGAGAATGATCAGAGATCCCACAAACAAGAAGGTCAACTTTTGCATTAGGTAAACTAGAAAATACATGAAAATTCACTAGAAACCTATCAAGATGACTCCAGGAACATGCATTTCCTTTATGATTATTACACCATGTAAAGCTATCACCAGAGAACCCATATCACTAAGACCTCTCCTAGCCATAAATGGAACAATGCATCTACTATCAGCCCAAGGAAATACACCTTGACCCTTCTTCTCACCAGGTTCAGAAATGATATTGAAGCCTCCACCAATAAACCAAGGAATATCCACCGAGTCAAAACCTTCCAATTTTTTCCACAAAATCTCCCTCCTCTGAGAATCACAACTCCCATAAACAAAGAACACAAGAAAAAGATCAATACCATTATTTATTTTCACAGTAAGGTATTGATCACCTGCCTCTACTAAAACAACATCCACAACTTTGTTCCAGAATACCCATATATGTTGATTATCTGGTTCATCGTGAATCCATGAATTCATATTAATTCTATGAGCGAACTCTCCAATTTCTCTAAATTCTGCTTGTGCTCAAGAATAGCAATAACACATAACTTATTTTTCTTAATTTTTATGACTAATAAATTGGTTTTTACTTATGTACCAAAGCCATGAGAATTCCATATAATAATAGGAATCATTGAGAGATTATAAGCCTAGCTTTGACCCCAGGTATCCTGGTTGGACTATAATGGGATTCCAGAAACATCTTAATATGACAAAGATTCACCTAGTAACCACTCCAATGTCTTACAACATGTTTTCCTTATCAATTAAGTCTACATACTCCCAAGAACCCATGAGATAACGACATAACTCAGGATGATGACTCATATCTATCTCTTTTAACAGTCATCAGGGGGTGAATATTCACCACACTAGACATACTTGAAGGGTTTTCACCCTTAGCCAATTCAACTGCCATCGAGGACTCCAACAGAGGAACCAGATTTAAACATCTTAATGGACCAACAAGGGGAAAACACCATTTGACCGACCCCTTGAAAAAATTCTAAGTATTGGTGTGTTCAGAAAACTAGAAATACTCATCATAGGCATAAACAGATCATAATAATTCCCATACGGAAAAGCAGCCAGACTAAACACAAAATCATATTTTTCAGAAAACTCATTGAATTTATCCAAAGAAACCATATCCGTATTGAACACATATGAATAAGAATTTTAAAAGCATACATGTCCAGGAAAATCATACAAAACCCCATTAGCATTCATATCAACATCCGAGGACTCGTCCTTTTTATCAGATTTGTGAAAAAATAGCCCATCATGATTAGATATCTTTCAAATCTGTATCTAATGTCCTTGCATATGACAATGAGAACAATACCTGGGGAAGACCGGATAGACGATACTCTGATTCCATGCGACCCTGTCACCTTCAAAGATATCATGTCCAAAATCGGCAAGGATTGGTCTAATTCAACATAAATATGCACATTAGAAACATTTGCTCGCCCCCTGGGACTACAATCAACACACACAAAACACCCAAGAGAATCTCCAATAGCTTTAAGAAAGGAAATGTTATGCAGAGGTAAAGGCATACCTGGTGAAGAAATCTACACTGATACAAAAGGATTTTCCTTTCCCCTTTGAGAATCAAGAGACCACCGCATAAGGTTAAATCTCCTATGTTCCATGTTTTGCGAACAAAAACACCAAGCATTCAGAAAATCATCTTCAGAGCCAAAGGACAAACATAAGGAAGAACGATGAAGAGGCGAATCCTGGATCGGATAAGAATGACCCCAAGATCCAACAAATTTCTTGAAAACCGCAATCGGTGGTTTCACTGCCCCAAATCACGCAACAAGAGTCCAAAAAAACCAGACACAACCTCATCATAAACCTCCACGGGAATATCCACGGTCAGACCCAAATCATTATTACAGGTTGAAGGAGAAAATAGATGGATATTCGGAGAGACATGTATCTACAAATCTAGGGACTCTCCACAAAGAGCCTCTTTGAATGATTTAATCGAATCTGAATCTTGAACACCTTCAACAATCCCAGGACATTTATGACCAGAGGAAGAATGACCAGGATCCCCAAAATGGGAAACCCCAGTCGAATGGGGAAAATAAGAGGCTCTAGAAGTAGACCACAAACCCGGCATGTAGGGAGTGTTATTTTAATTCATAGAGACCTATCCAATCCTCCCATTTATTCATTCACATATTGATACATAAACTAAAATTTACCATAATGTCAAAAAAGAATAAAACATGGAAAAATAAGTAAATCTGAATAAGGATGTTCCAAGTGGTAATAGATATCATAGATTGTTCAACTACTTTCCTATAAAGAATGGAAAGCAGAAAGATCACCTTGAATAACCACACAGTGTCATCCTAGGTACATTCATGATATTTGGAATCTTGTCATCAAATTTAGATTGGAACCATAACGAGACCTCTCCTTGCATCCAGCCAATCATATTTTAATTGTCCCTCTAAATGATCCAATGAATAAATGAATTACATGAGCTAATAACTTCAGTTTATTCATGACCAAAAATATTGAATTGATTTCACCTGGAAGCTTGCTTCAAAATTCCAAACCACCATCCACTATTATTATAAACAAACTTGAACACATTCCACAATATAGCTTGGTAAAAATCATTTATAATGCCCGATATACCATATTTTTCCTTATAATCTCTTCTTGGTATTTACAAATACACATATTGGTATATTAAAAATATTTAAAATATTTTATATAATAAATATGAATTAGTTAAAGAGATTACATAGAAAACACAGACTAATAATCTCATGATGATTTGTAATAAGTTGATGAATTACTATGAATGATTAACATATAATATGTTATAGATATTACATAGTTAATACATTATAGAGATTGAAAATATTTATATACTACAAATATAAATATTACACAGATAATTTTTTGCAGATATTACAATGTTAATCTATAACATAGATTATGCGAATAATCTATTATAGAGATTAAAGATAATTTTTAGTGAATTATAATTAATTAATTATAATTAATGATACACTAATAATAAATTAATTGTAATATGATATAGATAATGAATTAATTGTAATATCTTACAGATCATGAATGAATGAATTGTAGATCATTAATGAATTTTAATATGATTCAAATAATGAATAGTTTGTAATCTTTTACATATAATGAATGAATGAGACACAAATAATGAATGAGTTATAAATTGATATTGAATTTTACTGAATGATACACATATAATTAATTGTAATCTATTAGTAGGATTACAAATTTTGTAATTTATTTAATGATACATAGATAATAGGTTTGATTCTGTAAAATAGAAAACCATCATTTCCTTTATAAGGATGTATGTGATTAGTGGTAATATGTCCTTAACCATCATTTATGGAATTACATGGGTTTGATTTCCCATTTATCAAATTTTCTAATGAAAATTTAAGAATTCTAATCAAAATTAGGAAAAAAGGTTAAAAAACTATTAACTAAGAAATATTTATACATTGTTTGTTTTTCACATAAAAGAGTTTGATGTAGATTCTTCACATATAAGAACTCTTTTGAAAATATTTATGTTCAAATAATAGTAACAGATGAAAGGTATTATAAATTGTTTCTATTTTCAAGGGCATATTTCTTCTGGGTTCATGGGATTATTAAAATTATCTGGATTTGATGTATGAATCTAGATTGGATCATATAAGGAGAAAATATTTTTAGAGGAAACATGCATTCAACTAGAAACATATCATGTTTAAATGTTTAATCAAGAGTCCGTTGAGTAAAACGTGCCTATTATGGGTGTTCAATATCTAAAACAAACCATTTATTTAGTTTTTTTTGTTTCACCTAATTTACATTTCCATTTTGTTCCTAATCATTAGAACTTCTAGAACAATTATATCATGAGAAATCATTTCCCAGCATAAAGCCACAAAATAACTCAATCTATTTTTCTATTAAAAAAACCATTATCATAAATTTTTTCTATATTTACCAAATTTACAACAAATTCAAAAAAAATTACCAAATTAATATAAAAATCTTTTAATATTATTATTATTTTAACATAACTGTTTGAATATCATAAAGAAAGAGTGAAAATCTAATGCAATCATCAGAAATAAACTCGTATAAAAAATTAATAAAATATTCCAATGATGATAAATTGTTATATACTTTTAATAGGGAAAAAATCTAATAATGACTAGGAATGTCACAACATGGTCATAGAGGATGTTTTACCATATATTGTTTGATCCCCTAGTAATCACTATTCCCCTCTTCTCATATGCACCTAATGTAATTATCTCATATCCTATCTGTATGAATCAATGATACTCACAACGTGTAGAAACACATGCATATATAAATATAATTAAACAATATATTAATATATATATATACATATACAAGAAATATATAATCATGTTCCCATGTTTTGATAATGTGTCATTTATATTTTCTATATAAATAGAACATAAATAATTGGTTTTAAATTTTGTGAAATCAGCATACAAAAAAATTACATGATGAAGAGAAAATAAGTGAAAGATGCAGGAATAAAATATTCAAGATACAAGGATTATAATATTCTTATAAATTACATAAAGAGGTTGAAATATTACTTTAGGACATGGAGATTTTAAAAATATTGACAATACCAGAATGATAATTTAACTGTTGGCTCCTACTTTTAGGGAATAACATATGTGTTGACATGGATACAGAGAAAAATTACATAGTGTCTTAGAGGAATAAATGGAGAAATACCATGCTGAAGAAGAATAGAAATAATTATAAATATGATGGATTCGACTGTAATTGAAAAATTGACTAGGGTTATGAGAGACCCAAGACAATTTTGAACCAGATGGATTTTTTTGGAGATAGAAAATTTCCAAGGGTTTGATTAAAATATTCACTGAACGCTGATATCATTGAATAATGACAAATAAATAGGTTTGAATATTTACATGTATGTGTGATTGAGGAGGAATTATGGGAGGAATTAATGAGTGCATGCTCTGGTAATCAGTGATGATATTTATGCTAGAGAGATGTAGGGAGATGGAGGAAGGTGTGACTCATGCATGTGGGGAGGTATTGAATCTTACAGGCATCAAACTCCAATGAGACCAGTGACCTTAAGGGTAGTGGGAATTTGGCGCAGTGAAATCTGAGGAAGAACAGGTTGAATGGTAGGTGGCCAACGACATCCAACGAGATATAGAAGCATTTAATAGAGCATAGGACCCCTATTGAAGCTCACAATTTATCAAAACATATTCCCTATTTTACAGCATTGTAAAGTGGGGAAATGTTATTTTTACACATCCTTATATGTGGAATCATTTCATTGTTTTCCTATAGTGAATTTTCTTGTAATAATAAATGTGACATGTCAAATGAGGCACTGAAAAATAAGTGATTTTACAGGATCTTTCATTTTCACGGGTTTTCACTGGGCAAAGACCACACATTTTGACATATTGTGAATCATACTAGATGGTGGAGGCTAATTTTTTTAGAGACATTGGAGAGAAAATTCTACTGTGAACATCATTTTTTTAAATATTCTCCATTATGGCAGTATTATGTGGTTTTACAGGGCATGGTAACCAGGTTTTGCAATAGTTCATGTTGGATTCCATTTTTTTGGAGTCTATAGGGTGTGGTTTCATGTTTAGAGGTCAATTTTTTAAGTTTTGACCATTTTCTATGCAGAATGAAGTTTCACTGGGGGATCCAGGGTGCATGTTTGATGGTGCATGTCATTTTTCCAACTTTCACCATGGTGGGGGTAGTATTCTTTGATCAGTTGCATTTTGGAGTTTCATTTTTTAGTTCACATTATATTGTCCATGAATGATGGAATTCCATATTATATTTTATCAATTTTCATGCTATATTTGTGTTAAAACTTGATTTAGTTTTATTAATAATGTATGATGAATTTTATTGAAGGGGTGAAATTATGTGGACACATTACGGAAATAAAAAATTAAAATTTATATTGAATCTTACTATGAATGTTTTAGTGGTAGCTTCCATTATAACATTCATAGGATGTTCCACTAGAACATTTCCAAGACGTTCCACTAGAACTTGGCTTAGAATTTCAACTAGAACATCTACTAGAGCATCCTCTAAAACATCCTTAAAAACTTCTACTATAACTTCCAATAGAGCATCCACCATAACTACTTTTGAAATTCCTCTAGCACATCCAAGTGGTTTTTTATAAAAAATATATTCAATATATCCTATAAAATGATGTTTTATTAATTTATTTAGA
This sequence comes from Viscum album, assembly GCA_963277665.1. Taxonomy (NCBI): domain Eukaryota; kingdom Viridiplantae; phylum Streptophyta; class Magnoliopsida; order Santalales; family Viscaceae; genus Viscum; species Viscum album. The sequence goes on along the minus strand of OY728161.1, from coordinate 423,482,718 downwards.
AATATAATTATATTTTTATTTATTTATTTCAATTAATATTTAATTTTTATTTAAATTTTTATTAATCTAGTTTATTCATTTGAAATGATTTTTTTATAAAAATTATGTAATAGATGCAATATAATGTTTTTAAAAATATATTTTAAATAATTATATTTATTTAAATGTTATTTTAAATGATTAAATTGTTTTCTATATTGTGGAAATTTTATAGGAACTTTTTCCTGAAATTTTTTAAATAATTTATTCTATATATCTTATAAATTATTTTTATTTATATATTTAGAATCATATTTATATTTGAAAATAATTATTTATGTGAATATATAAATTTTGTTTCCATCTTTGATCATATAGTTTATAAATTTCCAAATGACTATTTTTATACAAATTATGTAACAAATGTAATAAATAGTTCTAATAATATCATTTAACAAAATTATATTTCTTTAACATTAGTTTTATAAGTATAATTTGATGGTTTAATTGTGGAACGTCAACTGGATATTTTAAAAAAAATATATTAAAAATATATTATAGATATTGTTATTTATATATTTTTAAATATAATTATATGTTCAATTACTTATTTTCTTAAATATATAACTTTTATTTATATTTTTATTTACATAGTTTATACATTTTTTAATGTTTATTTTTAGTCAAAATATGTAACAAATAGAATAAAATGTTTTTATAAATAAAATTAAATGAAATATATTTAATTTAATATAGTTTTATAGTATAAAAATCTACATGTATTGTGGAACATCCAGTGGAAATTCCAGAAGAAATGTTTTGAGATTTTTTTCAGAACATTTACTACATGTTATAGTCGAACATTCACAAGATCGTCCTTCGAAATTTTCACAGAATGATTTACAAAAGATATTTAAAATGTTTTGTGTTTATATACATTTATTTAAATTATGTTTTTATTTGTGAGGTTCTTCTAGTGCTAATGATATTGATTTTTCATCATGATCTATTAAACTAAATGTAGGTGTAACATCCCAGTTACGGAAGCCACCCAAAGGATCCCCGTACCTGGTTGGTCACATGGACTCAAGCGCATTTCCCCGAATGCCAGAGGCTGCCAACTAGCAGCGAGGGCCTTGGGTGTGATAGTGGGGAAAATATGCCCTCATTGGCAGAGTACACAGTAGAATAGAAACCAATATACAATAGCATAAGCAGTAAATATCCCACAACAGTAAACAACGGAATACTGATAAAGAATAAACTGGAGAATAAATATAGATAAATAATGTATGGTACATATATTTCTTCGAAAAGATCCAAACATGTCACAATGATGAATACAGTTGTAAACCAAAGTACAAAATAAAAACAAATGAGAAACTCTTCAGCATCGCAAACCTCAGATTGGTCCCATGCTCTCCAACTCCAATGAAATCAAGTACCTGAAGTTGAAAGGCTATTTCCCTTGTCTATACATGCAACAATATAATCAGTTTGGGCCCAAAAGCATGACCCAAATAGGATGTGAGACTAAATACAAGTACGAAACCACCCAAAGATATGTTCCTAATAGTTAGTGATTATATGGTAGGTAAAATTATAGAAAGAAACAATCAAGGAAGCACTAAGAAGTAAAAAATCCACAGTTTAAGCTTTCAGAAAACTACACAACATGCAACATCAAATCTAAGAAGGTAAACACAACAAGTAACCCTCTGGAAAGCACCCATAGCCTATCCGCTCTGGTCTTACTTATAAATAACAAGAATGCAGCTAAACACAAGGTAACCCTTTGGGAATTACTCATGGCCTATCCCCTATGGTCCTACCTAACAAGTATAAGCAACCCTCTGGGCAGTACACTCAGTCTAACCCCTTTGGTTCAGCTTAATCATAGACTCTCTGAGGAAGCACTCACCATCAATTCCCCCTATAGTCTCATATTGTTACTAAAGAAGATCTGGAAAAGAACTCAACATCTCATTCACCCTTTGGCCCACGTCGAGGAACTACGAACACTCTGGGGAAGCACTCATCGTCAATTCCCCCAGTGGTATCGCATTGAAAAAATATAAAGACACTCTAGAGAATCCCTCATCATCTATTATCCCTATGGTCTATACACCATGTTCTCTCGGCCCCATGTATGTCAAGGAAGTGTAGCAGCACGTAACAGACAAATTAAACCTCAATAACTACTTGGATAGAATTCTAAAGCATAACAGGTTATCAGAGAAATAGTCACACCAACCAACAACTAGGAATGTGAAAGTAAACAGCATCTTTACAGTTTAACAAGACCCAAAGGTCAGAATAGTCAAAACATGCATGGGAAATACATCCAAATCACAAAAATTCACCCTATTCTCAATGAATAATTATCTAATCAGGCATACCATCATAATAGGGAAACGAAAGGGTTAAAACGGTAAACATGCAATTCCCAGTTCTAGGGTATTGGTGGAATTTTCACATTAAACCTAATGTCATTAAACTGGATGACACAAACCACCTACCATGGGGATAGGAGATCAATATACATGAACCAATAATCTTTAATATCTTTAGAATTCCATAGATCTAAGAAAACATCTAAAATATTCAACTCACGATAACTTAGAAAAGAAGAAAAATCATGAAACTAGGTTCTAATAGAAGAGATAACTCACCGATGTGATTCCAACACAATCAACGGTTTTCAAATCAGAGGACAGACGGAGGCTTGGGGGCTCGTAAAAAATCCATGGTTGTACGAGTTCTCTCGGATAAAGACAACCTACGAGAAGTGAGTTCTGGAGATGAGACACGACCCAGGTGCGTTTAATTAAAAAAAGAAATTACATGGCGTGTACTCTTCTTTTTTGTACTCGTATTGAAGCAGCCTCAAAGTAAATTCCACACGGCTATGTGTGTGGCTACTACACGGCCAACACACGGCCTGTTGTGGCAAGGAAGTACACGACGTGTACTCATAATGTTCAGGGCTTGTACATAGAAAATTTCCAGAATTTACCTTTTTCACAAAAAACAATAGGAAAGGAAAAGCATAACCGAAAAGAAGTTATAGGTTCTTAAAAACATCCCTCTTTAAAGAAATCCATCCCTGAATTTCCCTTGCACGACGTTAAAGAAGAACCCTCGAACAGTTCCATCCACTATTCTCGTACATCAGCCTCCCACTCCCAAGTCTTGTCCTGCACCTTCCCGTGCTGCCATAACAATCGTACTAGATGGATAAACTGACAACAGAGAACCTTCATACTGATGATCCACAATCCGTATAGGATGCTCTTCAAATGATGCATCCACTTTGAGCTCATCCTCCTTAGGTTGAAAGACATTATATGGGTCTAAAAAGTAATGTCGGAGCTGAGAAATGTGGAAGACGTCATGCATAGCTCGGTACCTCTGAGGTAACTGCAATAGATAGTCCACCGAACTAACTCTCTCCAACACCTCGCATGGTCTGACGTACCTCGGTGTAAGCTTACCTTGTCTCCTAATCCTCTAGTGTCCAATCCTCTGTGTGACAGGCAGGAAAACCTGATCCTTGACCTTGATCTCTAGAGGTCGTCTCCGCTGATCAGGATAAGACTTTTGTTGAGACTGTGTAGTAGCCATCCTCTTCTAAATCAACTCTATATGCTATGTGGTCTCCTGAATAAGATGAGTTCCACAAAAAGCTGCCTCTCCTACCTCCATCCAACATAAGGGTGATCCATATACCCTACTGTACAAAGCCTCATAAGGTTCCATCTGAATAGTTGCTTGAAAACTATTGTTGTAGGAAAACTCCACAAGAGGTATACGCTTCTCACAAGAACCTCTAAAATCCAGAATGCATGATCGAAGCATATCCTCAAGAACCTGAATTGTAAACTCGGACTGACCATATGTCTTGGGGTGGTAGGCTATAATCAAATGTACCTGTGTACCTAAAGCCTTGTGAAGCCCCTGCCAGACCTGGGAAGTAAAACATGCATCCCTGTCTGAAACAATGGAGTGTGGAACACCATGTAGACGTATAATCACCCGTATATACAACCGTCCCAGATCATCCACACTAAAGGTCTCCTTGATTGGAATGATGTGAGAAACCTTCATGAGCCTATCAATGAAAACCCAAACTATGTCATTCCCTCGAGATGACCTTGCCAAACCGATCACGAGTCTCATTGCAACAACATTCCACTTCCACTCGGGAATGGGTAACACCTATAAAAGCCCTGATTTTCACTGATGGTCCGCCATCACCTGCTGAAAAGTGGAACACCTCATGACGAAACCATAAAAATACCTCTTCATACCTGGCCACCAATACTAACGGTGTAGATCACGTTACATCTTGGTGACATAAGGATGAACTACCCAAACTGAGGAATGAAAATCCCACATCAGCTCCTCGCGTATGTCTGCCGGAACCAATACGCGTCCCTGGAAACACAAGATCTCATCTTCACCACGTGTCCATCTAGTAATAGGTTCCACTCCTGACACGCCTTCCCTTAGGACTAGGCCTTTAGAATCTAATAGATGACTCATTCAAACTTGATCCATAAGAGTAGAGGTACCAGTTACATGAGATAGAAATATTTGCCCCTGACTATCATGCACATCCAAATGCATCTCACAGAATAAAGCAATAAGTTGCCACTCACTGGTATCCTATTGAACTGCATGTATCTGATCCCTTCTTCTCAGCATATCAACCACTCCATTTCCTTCTCCATGCATATAGGCAAGCTCAATGTCAAAGGAATGTAGGTACTCAACCCACCTTCACTGCCTCAAATTCAAATCACACTGAGTGAAGATGTACTTGAGACTATTGTGGCCGGTGAAAAGCAAAAAGTGAAATCCTAGAATATAATGTCTCCAACAGCGTACGTCATGAACAAAAACTACCAACTCCAGACCATGTGTCTGGTAATTCCTCTAATGTGGCCTCAAGTACCGAGACCTGTATGCAATGACTCCATCTCCCTGTATAAGCACAGCTCCCATCCTAATACCTGATGCTTATGAGTAAAATGTATAACTCTTTCCTAGCTCTGGAATGATAGTATTGGTGCTGAAGTCAACCTACCATTTATCTTCTGAAAGGCTGACTCACAAAAGTCTAACGATAAGAACTTTTCCACCATCTTGGTCATACCTGTCAGTGGTGTTGCTAATCTTAAAAAGTCATGGATGAAATTTTTACAGTATCCATCCAGCCCTAGAAAACTCTTCACCTCGAATAAGTTCTTCATCTGCTACAATGAATCTACAACTCTCACTTTCTCTGGGTCTATAGATACTCCTGCCTCTAAGATGACATGACCTAAGAAGTTAATCTGATCCATCCAAAAGTGGCACTTTGAGAGATTCACATATAAATGATTCTCCCTCAATGTACTCAAATCGATCTCAATATGGTTAGCATGGTCATGTCGAGTGTGAGAGTACACCAAGATATCATCCATGAAGACGCCCACGAAGGAATCCATGTATGGGTGGAACACTTGGTTTATCAGTGCCATTAAAACTAAAGGTACATTTGTGAGACCGAATGACATAACCAAGTACTCATATAGAATATACCTGCTCCTGAATGCTGTAAGAGGTATATCTGATGGTCTAACGTGCAACTGATGATAACCAGATCTCAAATCAATCTTCGAGAACACCCAGGATCCTTGAAGTTGATCAAATAGATAATAAATCCTAGGTAAGGGATATCGGTTGTTGACCATCGACTGGTTCAACTTATGATAATCCACACAATGCCTGGGGGTACCATCTGCCGTATTCACAAACAGGATAGGTGAACCCCAAGGAGAAGTACAGGGTCAGATGAAACCCTTTTCCTGCAACTCCTCCAACTACTTCTTGAGCTCCTGGAACTCTGGTGTAGCCATCCTATAAGGAGTAATGGACACATGTGCCTCTCTTGGAATAAGATAAATAGAGATGTATACCACATGCTCAAGAGGAAAACCTAAAAAGTCTTCTATAAAGAAATCTCTGAAACAATCCAACATTGGAGGAAATTCCAACTTTGAAGTCCCCTGGTTATCTAGATAAAGACTAGCAATCTGGGATGTATCTTCTCCCAACCCATGATGCTCTAGACCCGGTCTGCTCGCCTGTCCATCCCATTTTCCCCTATGAAGAAAGGATTCCCCCTCTGGCAATATGAAACTCACCCTTCGGCGATAACAATCGAAGACTACCTGGAATGGATCTAACCGATCCTTCCTGATAATGAAATCATATCCTGTCATCTCTAGGACATAGAGGTCCCATAGGAAGTGACATACACCAACCTGTAGAGGGAACTCTCTGCACTGACTTACATTAGCCGTTCAAGTCCCCAATAGATTTTCTAATATCAAAATATCAGCATAAGAAAAGTTGCAGATCCCAAGGCTCTCCACGATAGCAATATAGATAAATAATAGGAATACCATGTATCAAATAGATAAAAGGCTAGAAATGATGCTACTAAGATCATACCTCGAATGGTAGAAGGTCTGGGATCCTTCTCCTGTTGGGTCTACTCCACTACAAATGTCTGGCCTATACCACAGCCCTATGACCCTGCCTGAAAACTCTGAGCTGATCCACCCTGATGTCGCTGAAAATCGGGAAACTAGCTACCACGACCATGACCTCCACCTTATCCTGAACAGCCGGATGAACTCCAGTTCCCAAACTGGTGAGAAACCAGTGGCGCTTCTCTTGAATGAGGAGTCATAGTAGAAGCCCTTTCACCAACTTCTGGTGAGGAGAACTGACAAAAGTGCTGATGGTGACCCATCTTTCTGCAAGATTGGCACTCCACTGGGTCCCTCGGGCAATGTGGCCTTATAAGGCCACTTCTCACACACTTGTATCTCACCACCTGGCTACCAGACGATGCATCCTACCTACTCTGATATCCTCGGAAGGTCTGCATGAACATTATAAAACTATCTCGGAACTGTGCATTAGCACCTGTATCTGGAAAGACGGCTACTTCCATGACAGGTACAATAGGATGATTTATCGATGACATGAATCTCCAGGGTTAAGTGCACACCATAGATCAAGATAACAAAATACTAAAAATAAGGAGTGAAAGAAGGGAACGGGAGAAGTAACACACTCATGTTTTACAAAACATGACTCCACGACGTGTACATTTACTACATGGTGTGTTCCCTGAAGTCATTTACATGGGCGTGTACTCCTACCCAGACTAGTCATGTAACACCCCAAACACATGGCTATTGTCTCCACACATGACATGTACATGAGTCCCCTTTCCCTACATTAGTACTTCACACATGACATGTACTTGAGTCCCGTTTCCCTACATGAGTCCTTCTACACAGTTAAGACACACAGCTCTCTCCTAAGGCAAGACTACATGGCATGTTCAATTCCTACATGGCGTGTACTAGACATGCTTCACCTAGAACATGTTGTCAGTGACATGGCCTGACACTTGGCTCACACTACACATCATGTTCTAGACGGAAACGACGTGTATGAGAAAGGATAACACCAGCCCATGTTGTTCGCGACACGGTCGGGTACCTGAGTCTGACTACACGATGTGTTGAAGGCAGACACAGTGTGTACATGAAAGGGTAACACCAACCTGTGTTGTTCATGACATGGTCAGGTACCTGGGTTAGACTACACAGCATGTTCATAAGGCACACGGCATGTATTAGACCCAGCTCCACCAACCTGTGTTGTTAGTGACATGGGTGGGCACGAGGTCGACACGACACGACATGTATAGGCAGTACACGACATGTTCACTCCAGGTTCTCCCTATCCTGTCTCCCTACCCACATGGCCTAAAGCATGGCTAGAGACTACACGGTGTGTACGTATGGTACACAGTGTGTTCCCACTAGACTTTCCCCATCCTGTGTCTCTGCCCACATAGACTATGAAAAGGTTTAGTTACTACACGGTGTGTACATATGGTACACATCGTGTACTTATGAAAAATACTTTCCTCATGAACAGAAGAACACACGGCATGTACTTAACATTACACAGCATTTATTCTCTATTTTTCTGGATAGTAAGCCTCACAAACTACTCTAGAACCCAGAAAACACTGAAACGAGTATAGAAAGTGCCATATTTCGATCCGTGAGGGCCCATACTCCCCGAAAATCAATGTGTGACATCTCGTACACATTGTAACATGGAAAACAAGGTAATGATCCACCAAATTCCAGTCCATGAGGGACAATAACTCATCAAGAGACAAAGTGTGGTGTTCATTCAAGAAAATATCTACACAACAATACCCTATCAAACAATAGGTATTTATATCAAGGCAACTATCACAACAAAATGCATATTTTACACATAATCTATCAAAACTACTTGCAAACTCTAATGAATCCTAGATAGCATGGAAAAAATGAATGACATGTGATTTATAGAAAGTGAATATATAATTCATGAGATGGAATACCCTCATCTCATTGGGTGTCAATAGAAATAGAACCTCAATAACATCAGCAATAACATCAAAATTCATGTGAATCACACATGGTGAAATCAAATCAACTGTAATCATTTCAAATCAGAAAAATTTCAATAAAACAAAGTAGATTGGATTTTCCCTATACACGGGATAGCTACTCCTGGGAACTGCTTAACACCAAGTAACAATTCCTTCCTATCCCTAGCTAAAGGATTGAAATAGTAAGTCAAGAGAAAATAAACCCTCTAATACCACTTTGTAACGTCCCAATTCGGGAAGTCACCCAGAGGTGCCCCGTACCCGGTTGGTCACATGGCCTCAAGCGCATTTCCCCAAACGCCAGAGGCTGCCGACTAGAAGCGAGGGCCTTGGGTGTGATAGTGGGGAAACTATGCCCTCATTGGAAGAGAACACAGTGGAAGAGAAACAAATATACAATTGCAGAAGCAGCAAATAGCCCACAACAGTAAACAATAGATGTATGATAATGAAACAAGTTGAGAATAAATATAAATAAAATATTCATGGTACATATATGTCTAGAAAAACAGCTAAAGTAGTCACAATGCTAAATACAGTACTAAACCAAAGTAAAAAAAGAAAAATAGATGAGAAACTCATCCACATCACAAGCCTTGGCTTGGTCCCATGATCTCCAACTCCAATGCTATCAAGTACCTGAAGTCGATGGGTGGTTTCTCTTTTCTATACCTGCAGCAATATAATATGTTTGGGCTCAAATGAATTGCAAAAATATTGTGTGAGACTATATCCCAGTAGGAAACCACCCGAATATCTGTTCCTAACAGTCAGTGAGTATATGGTAGGTAAAACTACAGAAATATATAATCAAGGAAGAACTAAGTTGTAAATTATCCACAGTTTAAGCATTCAAAACACTACACAACTTGAAAAGACAAATAAAATCAGGTAAAAACAATAGGCAACCCTTTGGGAAGCACCCACAACCTATCCCCTATGGTATTACCTAGCAAGAACAAGTAAACAGCTAAACACAAAGTAAACCTCTAGGATGTACTCATGGCCTATCCCCTATGGTCATACCTAACAAGTATAAACAACCATCTGGGTAGTACACTCAGTCTAACCCCTTTGGTTCAGATTAAGACTAGACTCTCTGAGGAAGCACTCACCATCAATTACCACTATAGTCTCGTATCGTTACTAAAGGCGCTCTAGGGAAGCAATCAACGTCTTATTCCCCCTATGGCCCGGGTCGAGGAACTACAGACACCATGGGGAAGCACTCATAATCAATTCCCCATGTGGTATCACATCAAAATAATATAATGAAAATCTGGATAAGCCCTCATCATCCATTATCCATATGGTCTATACACCAGGTTCTATCGACCCTGTGTAAGTCAAGAAAATGTAGCAGCGCGTAATTGCCAATGTAAACCTCAATAATTACTTGGCTAGCATTCTAAAGTATAACAAGAGAACAGAGCAATATTCACAACATCCTACAACTAGGCATGGGAATGTAAATAGTAGCTTCACAGGAAAACAAGACCTAAAGGTTAAAATAGGAAAAACATGCATGGAAAATAAATCCAGAGAACAACAATTCACCCTATTCTCAATGAATAATCCACTACTCAGGCATAACAGTATAGTAGGGAAACAACAGGGTCAAAACAGTAAACAAAAAATACCCCATTCAAGGGTATTGGTGGAATTTTCACATAAAACTCAAATAATTTCAACCAAAAGGATCAAACCACCTACCTCGGGGTTATGAGATCAATATACATGAACCACAAAGCTTGAATCTCCTTAGAATGCCGTATATCTAAGAAAATGTCTAAAAAATTCAACCCATAATAACTTGGAAAAGAAGCAAAATAATGAAACAAGGTTCTAGCATAAGAGAAAACTCACTGATGCGATTCCAACACAATAAACAGTATTCGAATCGGATGACAGACGGATGCTCGAGGGCTCGTTGATGATCCGCGGTCGTACGGGTTCCCTTGGATGAAGACGACCTAGAAAAAGTGAATTCCGGCGATTAGATTTGACCGTGGTGCGTTTAATGAAAAATGAGAGTACACGGCGTGTACTCTCCTTTTCTGTACTCTGTTTTAAGCAGTCTCCAAGTCACTCTCACATAGACATGTGTGTGGCTCCAACATGGCCCGCACAGGGCCTGCATCTCCAAGGAATTACATGGCGTGTACTTATAAAATTTCCCAATTTTCCTTTTTTTTCTCCAAAAAAAAACCAGAAAGGAAAAACATACCTAAAAAGAAGGTCCAGGTTCTTACAGTAGGGATGATGTTTGAATCACTAGATGATGGGAAATTTTTATAAGAAAATATTGGGGAGTAAATGGGTTTAGTCTATGCTAGAAATACTCTAAAAAAAGGATATTAGATAAATAAATTTTCACATAATGTCTTTATAAATGATGAAAATAAGGTCATTAGAAGGTTGAATATTGTGAAAACATAGTGAGTGTTAATCAGGATGAGACATGTATATGGTGAATTTCTTAAATGGGGTTTAGTTTGTTGACATGTGGGAAAAATGAATGTAATGTATTTGTCAAAGGGAATAATAATCAATTTAACAATACTAAATCAATACATATGATGAGGTCTCAAAGAATAAAAATAGGCACGGATGTAGCTGAGTCAGATGTAAATGCTTCAGTGGGAATTAAACTAAATGATCCATTCACATTGAGGGAAACTATTGTTGGGAGGCGGGATGGTCTTGGGTAAACATTTGTTGATCAGTTAAAAATTTTATGGTCTAATTGGGAAAAGGAATTGGTTCATGGGGATTCATGTTTCACGATAGAGCAAATGGAATGTAAAATTCCAGAGAATCCATCATTCATCTATACTATATAGTTTGAATTGATATGGAAAACTACTAAAATTTTCTTGAATAATCCAAAAATGAAGAAAAATTAGGAGTTATTTGGATAAGTTGTTGTTTTGACGCCACATTAAGAGATAATAAAGTGTACATACCATTAGGTGTCTTTATGGGATTCAATCATCATCAAGTGATTATAATTTTTGTGGCTATATTTTTATATGATGAAATCATGAGTTTTTTTCATGGCTGTTTTAAAAAATAACAGGTGAATCTGATGAAGTTACCTCAAACTATTTTTAATTATTAGATGATGTATTATTATGGCATGAAAATTTGGTGCAATTATTTTTGAGTGATTCTTTATCTTTCGGTATTCATGGCACTCAATTAATTAAATTTTTTGATGGTTTTATTAATTGTTATTTTCCTTACAAGTTAAGTGTTTTTTATAATTCCCTGACCCCAAAATACTAGAGTTGACACATTATTTTTTTTAAATTGGCTTGAATACAAGGAATCAAATCCTGAAAGACAGATCCGTTTTAGCAGTCTTGGAAGACCATATTGAATTCATGATACCCATAATACAATGGTAAATGATAACATAATACGATACAATATAAAATTAAATAAACATCACCCTTGAAAACAAATTCAAAATTTTCTTCTATATAACCAGGGAAATGAAACATAATAAAGTGTAGATCTAAAATGCTCATTAAGGGTATATAATATGTCAGATATTATCATTATCATAAACACAAAGAATGACAAAAAACTAAAAACTAATGCCTTTATGAATAAATATTCTTCAACATACTAGGGCATGAATAAAATTTGAGTAAATAAAACCCTAATAATACGTTAACATGGATATAATACTATTTGAATAATCACATGGAATACCAAAAAATAGTCTCATAATGAAGAGTTACATGATTCCAGACATCATAACAATACTCTCAAGGCCTCAAGATAAGACCATACCGAAATGGGTAATAACCTAAACTAGATTTTATCATTATAGCTACTTATGACTTGATGGGATGTAGAGGGCCCCACCCATCACATTCTATGTCCAATAAATTCCACATTTTAAAATATTGATACATAGACAACATAAACATTCATATTGAAACACAATATTATAAAATTAGAATACTTTAACAATAACACAGGAATGGTGTCAAATTAGAATATCCACAATCAAAATGATCATCAAACCTTTATAAAATATCTTAGATGACATCATAAGAGATAAAACTGAGTGATGTATAATATTCCACATAGTATTTTTACATAGATGATGTTACTTTAACTGAGTCAATGGAATACTTCTTGAAAATATATTCTTTAATCAATCCAAAGTGTCACATGCCACTTTGAATCATTAAAATAATAATCCCTTATAATATTATTATAATAAGTATAATCATAATATGATATATGAAATGGATTTACATACACCAAAGATTAAAATTAAGTTGTGACCATGTCATATATCTCGCAGAAGTAACAGTATGATGAAAAAAAATTCATTTTTCACTGTGGAAAGAAGAGTTATTTTGGAAAATTATTTGTATTTATCTTAAAATCATATTGTTAAAATTTATATCTCATAAAAGTAATGGTATTTACATTGAAAATATATTTGATCCATAAATGATGTCCCACTGAAGTGAAACCATGTAAATAGAGTATTTAAGAAATATTAGAAATTAAACATTTTAGTGCGATTTGTGGAATATATTAAAGAAATTTTAAATCAAAAAAGAATAATTGTTTTCATAAAACAAAAAGATAACCATGATAGTTTATCATTATAATATTAGTGATCATATAAAAATAATTTTGGATTAAAATAGATTTAGGAGTTGAATTGAAAATGGGTAAAATTTCGAGATGTTTCCTTGAATCGAGATTGTTTATCGAGAAAAATTTAGAAGGGAACAATTTTAAAATGTGTATATCCTCACAAAATAATGTTGATATGATATATATATATATATAAATTATTTCAGAAATTATATATATAAATTATAATAAACTAACAAAAATTATGAATCATTATGTTTGGGTAAAGGTAGTCAAAGACTAACCCAAAGGAAAAATGGCTATTCAAGTAGATTCCCTTACCACTTTGTAATCTATAGATTCATATGAACCAATATTAATAATCATAAAATTATAAATTTAATACAAAAAAAAATAAATATATTTATGATATGATATGTCAATGGTCAGTATAAAACAAACATACCATTGAAATAGTGGGGAATAATGGAAATCTCACGAAAATAAAAGTGAGATGAGAAACATTTTACAATGTTGTAATCAATCAAATCATATGTCCAAAAATAAATAAACAAGAAATGAATAATTTAATTAAATGAAGATAAATATATTAATGATATCATATATCAAATTCATGTACACATACAAAACATACAAGATAGAAGTGGAAAATAATGGAAATATCAAAAATAGACAAGTGAGATGAGAAACACCTTACCTTATGTATGAATGTCATCTACACTAGATTTTAACATCTTGGATAGTAAAATTAAATCCATTATTTAATAATTAATTAATAACCTTCTATATATTTATTTGATTTATTATTATTTTTGTGTGTTCATTTATATAATTTTTTATGAGATATAAGATAAAATTTTATCACTCAGGAGCGTTCGTTTACCATGTTTTCACAATGGATATACGTGTATATTAGTTTGGATGTTCATGTGGATTGGATATTATAATCTAGAATTGAATATATATATTATTAATGATCATAAATAATTTTAAATGTTTATATATATATATATAATTTTGTTACATGATATGATGATAAATCATTAGATCAGACATTTAATGATAATAATTTAAATTTTTACAACGGTTTTTTGATTACAACAAATTTGTTATGTTCAATTATTTAATATTATATATATATAATTCATAAATAATGGGTAAATAAGATATAATAAAAATTTTAAAATATGGTTCTACCATAAATATTGTTTCATTATCAGCAATGAAAAAGAAATTGAAGAACAAAAGTTCATCATCCACAAAGGATGTAAATCGACAGGTCCAAGATGATTATTTCATTTTTAAAATAAGAGAGATAAAGACTAAGAAGATTGATTCAATTTATTCCATAAAAATGATATAATTTCAGTATATAAATGATACTAGAGTTATCATGATCATTTGGAAAGAGGAGGTCAGGATAGGATATGAAAAAAAGAACATGAAATAAAATTAAAAGAAAATGGAAAGGGGTATTACCTCTTGAAAAGACGTCCATGGGAACCTCCTTAAGGGAAGTGGTTTTAGTATTTTAGAAAGACCAAGAGTCTATGGATGTGTGTGTTTGAATCGAGTGTGCTACGAAAGCCCCAAATAGATGGGTTTTATTAAACAATGTTTCACCGACGATCGACATAAACTTGAAGACGTCGGTGAACAAAAGTCTGGTCTTAGACAAGGACCATGCGTGAAGGATTTTAAGCAGAAAAATAATCCATATAAAAATACCTACTTTAATCTAAAACCACACAGAATGTTTGCTCATATTTTTCTATCACTACTCGAAGAATCCAACATCAAACCCCTCTAGATTTTCAAAACATGATTCAAGGAATCTGTGAGAGAACCATTCGTCAAAAATTAGGTGCTAGCTTGGAATTTTGATGATTCCTTTGACACTCCAATGATCACCGCACTACTTCACTAGAGACACCTGAGAGAGAGAGAGTGCTTGATATGAGAACATTAGATCCAGAGAATCTCTCTCTAGATCATGGTAGAGAAGGGAGGAGAGAAAAGTTCCACGAATAGTAATTAGAAATCTCATCTACTCTTATATTTATAGTGGTTAATTAATTACCCAGAAATGCAAAACCAACCCCCGAATACTTAATGCACTATCAATGTCATTTATGACAACTTGTATGAGTCATAAATATTATTATCACTATCTTATAATATATTAAAATATATTACCTGATAATAATTGAGTCATTAACTCGACTCCTTGCTCCAATAAATATTAATTAAACGTTGAATATTTTAATATTCATCAATAAATATTTTTCATATATTTACAAAAAACATACAAATACATTTATGAAATAAATTCAATATTCATGTTTATAAATTTGAATAATATAAATTTATTTATTACAATGGTGATCAGTTTTCCATGGACAGATCCTGGACCCCAGTGGTGGGGCCCCCCACATCCAAAACTCATATTCATGTAAATTGGGAAGATTCTAGAATACGCTATTGTCTGTGACCCTCTAGGACATTATCTCAATATGAATGAATAGTATTGACACACCAATAGTGGGATCTTGAAACCCATCTTGCCCCCTGAATAGATCAGGATTTTCATAGTAGCGGCAACCAACCTATGAAAACACACTGTAGAATATAATATCTTTGATTGTAATATCTCAAAATGAAGGATGCACTTATGTGTCATTGCCCTTTTCTTGCTTTACTGTTTGTTTATTTAAAAGGATGGATTTACCTTCGAATGCCATAGACATAGTCTTATAATTGTACTTCCATCCATATCAACATGTCCTCAGATATATTACATCCATGACCCAAAAGCAAAAAATACTTTCTTGACCATTCAACCAATTCCATGCCACCAATGACACACCCAATGCAAACTACGTCACCACAACTTCATTGACATGGTTTTCATCTTCCGTCAAACTACACAATCAAATGTCATACATTGGTAATGATCTCATGTTAGGAGACCATTACATATTATCATATATATGAACATCCAATGACACCCAAAACATGTGTTCATCCTATGGGTTGTTATGTCCTCTTGATCTCACAACTAGAGATCACCATGTCTGAACTTCATGGGAAGATGTCACAATGCTTATGAGACCCCGACACCTGATGGTCAATCATCTACTGTGTCCAATCAGTAAGATGTATCTAGACATTAGAACATATATTTAGTAATAATTTCATAGTATATAAAGGTCCTCATTATAGTTTGAGAGCTACTATAACCTCTTGATACGAAAATTTACCTTTGGTCAGTACCATTTCAATAGTGGACTCAATAAAATATACACTATAGTGGTAAGATGACATCATGTGTATCTACCCATATAAACGATTTTAGTCATCATAAGAACTGAATAGTTGGGTCTATGGAAGCCAATATTTCCACAGACACATTAACTATATCCAACATTAAAACAAAACATGTTAGCTACTCATATGGTTAGCATCAGGTTTCTGCTGAGTATTGGATTTAGCTACAGGGCCTTCCACAGTTCTGCCGCATGTCAATTATGTTCTTGTGGCCTTATCTCCTTGAGTAAAACTACTCAATAGATGGTATCACAAGTATATATCACATGTCCTCTATAATAACATGACATCTTTTCATGTTGGAATATCATAACGTACATTATGGTAATAATTTTCTGACTAATTGTAATGTGATGCAATGGAACAAATATTTGAATTTAATAACTACTTCTTCATTACCTAAGATGCTGCAACGTACTCAATGTTTGTAGGTATAGCTACCAATGGATTATATGATCTTGAATCTCCCATCACTATTATCATAACTGCAATAGTAGATCTCTTGATCAATGGATGACAAGTTTGTATCCCCAAAAACTAGTATCCTTTCTTCTCCACTTACTAGGTACATATATATTGTACATACCAAATTACAACAAGATGGCTCTGCCTAAATCCCTTGAAATGGTCCTAGATATATCTGATATTTACCTACAAGAAAATATACCTTGGAAAAATCAGTTGTTGTACATATTACGGCATGTGTGATTGATCCATCGCTTTGACATATGGATTTTAAGTCACCACATTTATCTCTTCCCATGTCACAGATAGATTAACATGGGGAGATTATACCCAAGGATATATGAAAAAATTCATCTCTTGTATTGTTCCAACTAGTATTTTCTAATAAAATTTCACTATATGTACGATTGACTAGGACCAAGAATCATATATATCTACCCCAATAGATCATTTTCCCTAGAACATAGGTTTCTATATTAAGTCAATCATTTGAGATTAAATTTCATCTTGGTATTAACTAACTATAAGACCCACGTCAGTTTTCCATATGTTTCTGAACAAACTTTACATGGAAGAGATTTACGCTCCCACTAACCTCTTGTAGAAACATGGAAATGACGTGTTTCAAATTTTTATTCTATGATCATATTTCTAACATTAATCCTAAATCAGATTTTAGTAACTTGTTACATTTATTAGCATTCAATGATGTGACCATCACTTTCTGGTTGTGTCTGTAATGACCCGTAAATTTCAATGAAATTTTTTTTCTTAATTTCTTTGAGATTTTACGAGTACGCAGTTTCTAAAGGCACTTGATTACGAGGCCTGGTGTGCCCGAAATCAATTTTTGATGTTTAGCTTGGGTACGTTCAGTGAACGAACGAGCGAGTTTTCCAAACTTTTGAACCGGTGCTCGGAATCGAAACCCAAGGGCATTGATGAAACTGCAATGATGGTAATTGCTTAAGAAGACCCTTCCTGGAGTTTCATTTTCTTTGGAGGTGTTGTTAAATAATTGGGTTAACTAAAGAGTGAAATTAAAATTTGCACTACCATTTTTATTTTTATTCTAATAGTTAACCTATGTCACGACCTGCCCTCGGGGTCCGTGCCGTGACTACCCCAAGCCCGCCTTCCATAGGCCAGGGGCTGGTGACTAGCACCAAGGCGTAAATCCCGGTAAAAAGGGAAGGCATTGCCTTTGTAAAGTAAACAAACACCACAGAGTAAGCAAGCAGAAAGTAAACACTAAGCAAAAAGCAGAGTACAACTGAAAGTGCGGAAAAGTAAATGGGCCAGTATACAAACCCAAACTGAAAGTAAAGTACAACTCGAAAGGGAAAACATCAACTGAAAAGTAAAAGCCGCTACACCGAGCTGTCCACTAGAAATCCCACCTGAAGGGTGGGTACAGATAGCTCCACTGCTCCACGGGTCCCGCCGTCCGCTCCGAGCACGTCCCGCCCATTGGTCCACCTCCAGGTACCGTCCTGCTCTGCAAGCCTCAGCTAAGATCAACGCTATCCGTCGTCTGCAACCAACACAACGTAGTGCGGGAAAAGCCCGTGCAGGGGTGAGTATAAGCTACTCAGTAGGGACCCCGAGACCCCTGAAGGTCTCTCAAAATCCACAAAGGATAACCACGAAGAAAGGTACAAACACGAAGTAACAACCGACACTGCTTAGGTATATGCCCATACATATACCTAAGTCATCAATTTCAAATACGCTCCAACCTCCGAGCCCAAGTACAACTCAGTCCACACAGGAAAGTAAACGTATTCCACACAGGAAAGCAAAACGTAATCCACACAGGATAGCACAACACATTCCACATAGGAAAGCAACAGAATTCAGCTCACACAGGTATACTTCTTCAAAGGACGATAAAGATGATCACTGATCCATCTAAGTCGTCGGACCCACGAAGGATCGATAGGTAACTAACCCCCGCAAAAGACCCACACAGGATCGGGCCCACGTAGGACTTGTAGGCGCTGGTTCACACAGGACCGCTGAGCGCAAAGACCCGCACATGATCGGACCCACACAGGATCGGGCCCACACAGGACCTGTAGCACTGATCCACGTAGGATCGCTGAGTGCTGTAGTCGTCGTCGTCGAATCCACACAGGATCTCTGTACTGTCGTCGTCGCAGTCACAGTAGCAGTAGTAGTCACAGTAACAGTCGCAGCCAGCACTAGGGTTCCCGCACACAGCAAGCTCGTTCGGAGGGTCCGCTCCACGAGCCGAGAGGCTGATACATCAACTGTCACAATGTCCAGAGTTGATGTATCCAAAAGTTCTGTAACGTCAACAGGAACTCAACGCAACAGACGGCGCGTCGATCAGACGCCCGGTCTGAGAGTTATTGGCATTTTCGTCCCCGGGGCCCGGTTGGTTTTTAAGGCAAAACCAACCCGACTGTACTCCACCTGCGTCCAAACCTCAGGCGGAGTATGCCAAAAGATCCGTCTCACTAAGAGAACACAACAAACCTGACGGCACGTCAATCGGACGTCCGTAGCTCAAGATATGAGCGTTTCCGCTCCGAAGGCCCGGTTGGTTTCGTGAACGAACCAACCCGGCCGAACTCAAAGTATTCCGAAACCTTGAGTGCGATATACCAAAACGACCATCTCGATCCAAGGATCGCGTTGCCGTAGACAGTTCGTCAATCGGATGTTCGTGGCTCATGTTATGTCCAAAAGACCGAAACTGTCTCGAAAACAGGGGGTTCGGGTCCGGGCCGACCCGGCCCAACCCCCCCTGGGTCGGCCCGAACCGGGTCCGACCCGGCCCGGCCGGCCGGTGGCCACGGCGGCCTGGCGCCGCACGGAGGCAGTGCGCGGGGGGGGCAAAGCCCCCCGCTTCTTGGAAAGGCGGCGCGGCATTATGTCGTGCCCCTTTTGGAAACCGCCCCCCCCCCTTCGTGGGGGGCCTGCTTTGAAGGGAACCGGGGGGCCGCCTGTCCCCCTCAAGGAAACCGCCCCCCTCATAAATGAGGGGGGGTTTTTGAAGCTGGCCGGGGGATTAATTTTCCCCCGGCCTTTGACCTTCCGGCCGGCCAACTGCCGGCCGGTTTTCTCCAACGGGACCGGAAAATCCGGTCCCCCTTCCGGCTTCCGACGCCGGTGGCCCGGCCGCCGGTCTTCTCGTCCCGCCGCGGCCCGGAACCGGCCGCAGTGTTCGTCGTCCGGCGCGGTGCGACGGCACCGCGCCCCTCCACCGTGCCTTTGATTCCCCTTGACGTGGCGCGACGGCGTCGCGTTCTTGGTGATTCTTCCACGGCACGGCGCGACGGCGCCACGCAATATAATCGCACGATTAACCACGTGGTGCGACGGCACCACGCCACCTTGTTTCCACCCGCAAGGTAAATCAACATGAACGATGGAGGGGGTTCGGCCGTGTTCATGCGGTCCGGCCCCCTCACATTAAATGATAACAAAACTTAAATATCCTTTCGTTAATCATACTAGAACCACGAACAAGAATAAATAATTAAACAAAAATCAACAACCCCTACCTTGGGTAAATGATCGACGATTTGTCAACGTCCCGCGGAAGACAACGTCGCGGAGGTTGGCGTCACGGTAATCGTTCGTCAAATCCGACGACGAAGAGGTACGTCGTTGGCGAATCTTCTTATGTCGACGAAGGGAGTCCGAGGAGGAAGCGGCGTTCCCTCTCGTTGACACGGAAGACGAAGAAGAGAGGAGCGGCGTTCTTCGTCGGAGTTTGAGCGTTCTTCGTCAAGCTTGAGCGTTCTTCGTCAGAGTTTGAAGAAGAAAGAAAAGCATTCAAATCCTCACAAGATGGCTAAAGAGTTCTAACCCAACAAAATTAGGATAAGAGCTTATTTTATTCACAAACTTAACAAAAGAATTTCAAAGGTTTGAAATTCAAAAAGGATAACTCCAAAATTAAACTCACTTATTTATTATACATGAGTTGTATAATTAAATAAAAGATAAGTTGACAAGCCTTTAAGAGGGAGAGAGGGGAGTTAAGGGAGTTTGGGAGAAGTTGAAAAGTTTTAGGGTTCGTGTGGGCCCCACCACACTTAATCCTCTCAAGGGAGGTTAAGTGGGTGTGGGTCCCACCCCTAACTCCCTTTGAGAGAAGTTAACCAACAAGTTTAAAAAAAATGTGTTCCACATTTTTTTATTCAACTTTTTATAATTCTCCCAAAAACTAACTTTTGTTCCGAAATAAACGCAACTACCGAAAAGGTATCCTTAAGCGAATATCGGTGCTGCGATTTCATCGGTGCCCTTGGATTTCAATTCCGAGCACCGGATCAAAAGTTAGAAAAACCCGCTCGTTCGTTCACTGAACGTACGCGAGCCAAACTTCGGAAATTGATTCTGGGCACACCGGGCCTCGGAATCAGGTGCCGTCTGAAACCGCGCTCTAGTAAAATTCCCAAGAAAATTAAGAAAAAATTAACCTTGAATTTTACAGGTCTTTACATTACTCCCACCTCAGGGTTTTACGTCCCCATAAAGATACATCAAAAACTATGGAAACAAATGAGGGTACTGAGCACACATCTGAGCCTCCCGCTCCCATGTGCTCTCCTGAAGATTCCCGTGCTGCCATCTGATGCGCACAAGAGGAATCGATCGCCCACGCAGGACCCGCTCCTGTCGATCCTCTATCGCCACCGGGACCTCCGTAAAAGTTGCCCTATCGTCAACGTCAAGCTCCCCATGGTCAATGATGTGCGTTGGGTCGTGCACGTATCTCCTCAGCTGAGACACGTGGAAGACGTCGTGCACCCGGTGCAACTGAGGTGGTAGAGCCAGGCGATAAGCCACCTCACCAATCCTGGTGAGGACCTGGAAAGGTCCGATGAAGCGCGGAGATAAATTTCCGCCTCGGCCAAATCTCCGAATACCACGTCGAGGTGAGACCCGCAAGAAGACATGGTCGCCATCCTCGAACTCCAGTGGCCTCCGCCTCCTGTCAGCGTATGACTTCTGCCGGCTCTGTGATGTCCTCATCCGCTCCTGGATGACCTGGACCTTCTCTGTCGTGGCCTGGACCATCTCCGGTCCCACCAGTGCTGACTCTCCAGGGTCTGTCCAGCACAATGGAGATCTACAAGGTCGGCCGTACAATTCCTCGTACGGTGCCATCCCAATGGTGGAGTGGTAGCTGTTGTTGTACGCAAACTCCACCAAGGGTAGGTGGTCCTCCCAGCTACGACCAAAGTCGAGGACACATGCGCGGAGCATGTCCTCGAGAGTCTGAATGGTCCTCTCCGTCTGACCATCCGTCTGAGGGTGAAAGGCTGTGCTCAGACGTAGCTGCGTCCCGAACGCCTCCTGTAACCCCTTCTAAAGCCGGGAAGTAAAGCGGGAATCTCGATCGGAGACGATAGATGATGGCACACCGTGGAGCCGCACAATCTCCTGAACGTAGAGACGTCCCAAGCTCTCTACTGAGCCCTGCTCTCTAATGGGTAAGAAGTGTGCCGACTTGGTGAGTTGGTCAACAATCACCCAGATGGAGTCGTGACCTCTGGAAGTACGTGGAAGTCCAGTCATGAAGTCCATAGATATGCCGTCCCACCTCCACTCTGGAACCTCCAAGGGTTGTACCAAGCCCGCTGGTACCTGATGCTCTTCCTCCACCTGCTGGCAGGTGAGGCATCGAGAAACGAACTCTGCTACTGCCTTCTTCATGCCCGGCCACCAGTGCTGTCGTCTGAGGTCCTGGTACATCTTCGCCACTACAAGATGTACCGCCAAAGGAGAAGTGTGAAACTCTCTCAACACTTCCTCTCGCAAAGCGACTGGTACCATGGTACGTCCTCTGAAAAGGATGTCGTGCTCTGCTCCAAGGGAGAAACCATCAGGTGCCTGTCCCGAGGATATCTTTGCACGCCGTGTCTCACAGTCAGCATCCTCACGCTGTGCCTCTCTGACCCGCTGCAGTAGTGGAGGGGTGACTGTGAGAGACTAGAGGAAGGCTGCTCTATCTCTATCCACGAAGGATATCTGTAAAGAGGATAGCTGCTCCGTCGCCTCCTCAAGTAGCTGAATTCCCGTCCTCCTGATGAGGGCATCGGCTACTACGTTCCCCTTCCCAGAAGTATAGACTATCTCAAAGTCATAGTCCTGGAGGAACTCGAGCCATCGCCGCTGTCTCAGGTTCAGGTCCTTCGGTGAGAAGATATACCTGAGACTCTGATGATCGGAAAAGACTGTAAAGCGCTCGCCCATCAGATAGTGTCGCCATGTCTTCAGAGCGAAGACCACTGCTGCTAACTCCAGGTCATGGGTAGCGTAGTTCTGCTCATGCGGCCTCAAATGACATGATCCATAGGCGATCACTGCCCGCTCCTACATCAGAACACATCCAAGTCCGGTCCCTGATGCATCGCAGTAGACTACGTACCCTACTCCCTCCTCAGGCAACCTCAAGATAGGTGCGCTAGTCAATCTCTGTCTCAGCTCCTGGAAGCTCTGCGGACATCTGTCTGACCACACGAAGGGTTTCCCCTTCTTCGTCAAAGCTGTGAGTGGTGGCGCAACTCTAGAGAAGTCTGGCACGAATCTCCGATAGTATCCAGCTAGTCCCAAGAAACTCCGAACCTCAGTCACGCTCCTGGGTGGCTCCCATGCTAACACAGCCTCAATCTTCGCGGGATCCACTGCAACTCCCGCCTCAGAGATAACGTGTCCCAAGAAGTGGACCTCATGTATCCAGAACTGGCACTTCGAGAGCTTACCATAAAGCTGGTGCTCTCGGAGTGTGTCTAGTATAACTCGCAAGTGATAGGCGTGCTCCTCCTCTGTCGTAGAGTAAATCAGAATGTCGTTGATGAAGACCACGACAAACCGATCGAGGTATGGCTGAAAGATCCTGTTCATGAGAGCCATGAACACTGCTGGAGCATTGGTTACACCAAAAGGCATAACCAAGAACTCATAGTGGCCATACCGACAACTGAAGGCCGTCTTCTGCACGTCCTCGTCTCTGACTCTGAGCTGATGATAGCCTGACCTGAGGTCTATCTTCGAGAACCACCGTGCTCCCTTGAGCTGATCCAAGAGGTCGTCAATCCTCGGTAGCGGATACTTGTTCCTCACTGTCACCTGGTTCAGGCGACGATAGTCAACACAAAGTCGCAAGCTCCCATCTGCCTTCTTGGCGAACAATATTGGGGAAGCCCAGGGTGAAACACTGGGTCAGATGAACCCTTTGCCCTGCAAGTCCTCCAACTGTACCCGTAGCTCTCCAAGCTCGGCGGGGGCCATCCGATATGCTGGAGTGGATATCGGGGCTGTCCCGGGGTACAAGTCAATATAAAAGTCTACCTCTCTGCGAGGAGGTAGCCCTGGAACGTCGTCGGGAAAAACGTCCGCAAACTGATCCACCACTGCAGGAAAACCAGGACTCCGCACGTCAACTGCTCCAAGGATGAGGCTAGCCAACTGATGAGTAATGGGCTGTCCTCTCCTCCGCGGAAGTCCATCCTGTGCTGCTAAGGCTCCCTTCTCGCCGGTGAAGGTGAACCTACTCCCGTCGGTGCGTACACATCGCACCTTGCGCCTAAAACAGTCAATCTGTGCATGGACCGTAGATAGCCAATCCATGCCCAAGATGACGTCGTAAGGCCCCAACGCTGCTACAAGAAGATCCCAGCCGAAGCTCTCGCCTCCTAGAGTAAGCTCACACTGCTGGCACCAGTGCGTAATCGTCGAGTCTGCTTTTGAAGGAGTCTCTAGCCGCAAGGATCGAGCCAACGGCTCTGTCGGAATCTCCGAGCTCCGAACAAGGGCAGCGGCTATGAAAGAGTGACTCGCTCATGTGTCTACAAGTACTGCAGCAAGGGTGGTGTAGACACAGATAGTACCTCGAATCATCTCGGGTGTGCCGTGGTCGTAGGCCTCTGCTTCCTGGAGTTGTGCCTGTCTCTGCCCGCCAGCTCCCTATGGTCGGGGTGGACCTCCTGGTGGTGGTGGTGGCAGAGCCTCAAAGCGTCGCCCACCACCGGCTGCTCGTCCAGCTCCTCTGCCTCGTCCGCCTCCTCCCTGCGGACCGCCACGGTCGACCCTCTGCCTCTGCCTCGGTGGTCCCTCAACTGACTACTGCTCCTCGGCACGGCGGGTTGGGCAGTCACGAGCCATGTGGCCCTGCCCGCCGCACGAGTAGCACTGTCTGCCTCTCGGAAGACTGGCTCCGCGCTGTGTGCCCCGCACTACTGAGCCAGTGTCCGGAGGTCGTCTGCTTGAAGGTCTGGTCTGTCTGGACCCCTGAGTCATCCGTTGACTGCCTGCTGCAGATGACTCTGCCACGTGCCGCCCTGCGGTGGGTCGCTGCGCTGGTGTAGACTCAGCAAGGAAGATCTCAATCAGAAGGGCCCGCTCCAGTACTGTTGTCTGAGTCGGTATGCTGAGGGAGATCAGCGATGCCCTGATCTCGTGTCTCAAACCCTGATCGAAGGTTTGGGCCCGGAAGAATGGGTCTCGTACCATGTCGGTCGAGTAGCACGAGAGATCAGTAAATCTCGCCGAGTACTGAGCGACCGTCATGCTGCCCTGCCGCAGCTGAAGAAGCTCCTGGATACGCACCGCACGAAGGGTGGCTGGGACGAACTCCGAGCGGAAGAGGCTCTCAAAGTCTGTCCAAAGTAGAGATGCCTCATCGTGCACCTGGAGCATCAAGCTCCACCATCGTCCTGCTGCTGCGTGTAGTAGGCTCGCAGCGAGGATCACCATGAGGTCTGCTGGTGTCCTCACTAGCCTAAACACTCGTACCACTGCCTCCAGCCAGTCCTCTGCTGCCTGGGGATCCGTCTCCCCGCGAAACCTGGGCGGTCGCTGGCGCTGAAACTCATGCAGTGCGCTGAGGCGACGTGCATCATCAGTGGCTGGTGCTGGAAGTATCGGGGGCTCGGCGGGTAGAGCTACCGCTGGTGCCACTGCTGACAAAGGGCCCTGCACCGAGGCCTCGTCGCTCGGTGGGCTGTCGTCACGCTCGACTCTCGGAACCCTAGCTGGCTGCCGTCGTGGGGCCATCCTGAAAAGAAAACAGGTGCGCCACGGTCAGAATAGTATACCTGGTGAGCTGATATAAGTAATCACAAAGAAAAATTTGAAACACACACGCAATCAATGTTTTCGTGCATTAAGTCGGAAATCAGAAGTCAGGGTCCTGGTGTACGGATACGTCGGTCGCCGCACCAAAACTGGACTCCCTGGACTGATAACCACACTCAATATGCTAAACATTATTGCTTCATAGAGAAAAGATCAGAGTTCGCGGTAGAACCGAACTCCTTTGATTCCAATTTGTCATGACCCGTCCTCGGGGTCCGTGCCGTGACTACCCCAAGCCCGCCTTCCATAGGCCAGGGGCTGGCGACAAGCACCAAGGCGTAAATCCCGGTAAAAAGGGAAGGCATTGCCGTTGTAAAGTAAACAAACACCACAGAGTAAGCAAGCGGAAAGTAAACAGTAAGCAAAAAGCAGAGTACAACGGAAAGTGCGGAAAAGTAAATGGGCCAGTATACAAACCCAAACTGAAAGTAAAGTACAACTCGAAAGGGAAAACAACAACTGAAAAGTAAAAGCCTCTACACCGAGCTGTCCACTAGAAATCCCACCTGAAGGGTGGGTACAGATAGCTCCACTGCTCCACGGGTCCCGCCGTCCGCTCCGAGCACGTCCCGCCCAGTGGTCCACCTCCAGGTACCGTCCTGCTCTGCAAGCCTCAGCGAAGATCAACGTTGTCCTTCGTCTGCAACCAACACAACGTAGTGCGGGCAAAGCCCGTGCAGGGGTGAGTATAAGCTACTCAGTAGGGACCCCGACACCCCTGAAGGTCTCTCAAAATCCACAAAGGATAACCACGAAGAAAGGTACAAACACGAAGTAACAACCGACACTGCTTAGGTATATGCCCATACATATACCTAAGTCATCAATTTCAAATACGCTCCAACCTCCGAGCCCAAGTACAACTCAGTCCACACCGGAAAGTAAACGTATTCCACACAGGAAAGCAAAACGTAATCCACACAGGATAGCACAACACATTCCACATAGGAAAGCAACAGAATTCAGCTCACACAGGTATACTTCTTCAAAGGACGATAAAGATGATCACTGATCCATCTAAGTCGTCGGACCCACGAAGGATCGAAAGGTAACTAACCCCCGCAAAAGACCCACACAGGATCGGGCCCACGTAGGACCTGTAGGCGCTGGTTCACACAGGACCGCTGAGCGCAAAGACCCACACAGGATCGGATCCACACAGGATCGGGCCCACACAGGACCTGTAGCACTGATCCACGTAGGATCGCTGAGTGCTGTAGTCGTCGTCGTCGAATCCGCACAGGATCTCTGTACTGTCGTCGTCGCAGTCACAGTAGCAGTAGTAGTCACAGTAACAGTCGCAGCCAGCACTTGGGTTCCCGCACACAGCAAGCTCGTTCGGAGGGTCCGCTCCACGAGCCGAGAGGCTGATACATAAACTGTCACAAAGTCCAGAGTTGATGTATCCAAAAGTTCCGTAACGTCAACAGGAACTCAACGCAACAGACGGCGCGTCGATCGGACGCCCGGTTTGAGAGTTATTGGCATTTTTGTCCCCGGGGCCCGGTTGGTTTTTAAGGCAAAACCAACCCGACCGTACTCCACCTGCGTCCAAACCTCGGGCGGAGTATGCCAAAAGATCCGTCTCACGAAGAGGAACACAACAAAGCTGACGGCACGTCAATCGGACGTCCGTAGCTCAAGATAAGAGCGTTTCCGCTCCGAAGGCCCGGTTGGTTTCGTGAACGAACCAACCCGGCCGAACTCAAAGTATTCCGAAACCTTGAGTGCGATATACCAAAACGTCTGTCTTGATCCAAGGATCGCGTTGCCGCAGACAGTTCGTCAATCGGAGGTCCGTGGCTCAAGTTATGGCCAAAAGACCGAAACTGTCTCGAAAACGGGGGGTCCGGGTCCGGGCCGACCCGGCCCGACCCCCCCCTGGGTCAGCCCGAACCGGGTCGACCCGGCCCGGCCGGCACGGCGGCGCGATGGCGCGGCGGCCGCGGCGGCCTGGCGCCGCAAGGAGGCAGCGCGCGGGGGGGCAAAGCCCCCCGCTTCTTGGAAAGGCGGCGCGGCATTATGCTGCACCCCTTTTGGAAACCGCCCCCCCCCCTTCGTGGGGGGCCTGATTTGAAGGGAACCGGGGGGCCACCTGCCCCCCTCAAGGAAACCGCCCCCCTTATAAATGAGGGGGGGTTTTGAAGCTGGCCGGGGGATTAATTTTCCCCCGGCCTTTGACCTTCCGGCCGGCCAACTGCCGGCCGGTTTTCTCCAACGGGACCGGAAAATCCGGTCCCCCTTCCGGCTTCCGACGCCGGCGGCCCGGCCGCCGGTCTTCTCGTCCCGCCGCGGCCCGGAACCGGCCGCGGTGTTTGTCGTCCGGCGCGGTGCGACGACACCGCGCCCCTCCACCGCGCCTTTGATTGCCCTTGACGCGGCGCGACGACGTCGCGTTCTTGGTGATTCTTCCACGGCGCGGCGCGACGGCGCCGCGCAATATAATCGCACGATTAACCACGTGGTGCGACGGCACCACGCCACCTTGTTTCCACCCGCAAGGTAAATCAACAAGAACGATGGAGGGGGTTAGGCCGTGTTCATGCGGTCCGGCCCCCTCACGTTAAATGATAACACAACTTGAATATCCCTTCGTTAATCATACTAGAACCACAAACAAGAATAAATAATTAAACAAAAATCAACAACCCCTACCTTGGGTAAAGGTTCGACGATTTGTCAACGTCCCGCGGAAGACAACGTCGCGTAGGTTGGCGTCACGGTAATCGTTCGTCAAATCCGACGACGAAGAGGTACGTCGTTGGCGAATCTTCTTATGTCGACGAAGGGAGTCCGAGGAGGAAGCGGCGTTCCCTCTCGTTGACACGGAAGACGAAGAAGAGAGGAGCGGCGTTCTTCGTCGGAGTTTGAGCGTTCTTCGTCAAGCTTGATCGTTCTTCGTCAGAGTTTGAAGAAGAAAGAAAAGCTCTCAAATCCTCACAAGATGGCTAAAGAGTTCTAACCCAACAAAATTAGGATAAGAGCTTATTTTATTCACAAACATAACAAAAGAATTTCAAAGGTTTGAAATTCAAAAAAGATAACTCCAAAATTAAACTCACTTATTTATTATACATGAGTTGTATAATTAAATAAAAGTTAAGTTGACAAGCCTTTAAGAGGGAGAGAGGGGAGTTAAGGGAGTTTGGGAGAAGTTGAAAAGTTTTAGGGTTCGTGTGGGCCCCACCACACTTAATCCTCTCAAGGGAGGTTAAGTGGGTGTGGGTCCCACCCCTAACTCCCTTTGAGAGAAGTTAACCAACAAGTTTAAAAAAAATGTGTTCCACATATTTTTATTCAACTTTTTATAATTCTCCCAAAAACTAACTTTCGTTCCGCAGTAAACGCAACTACCGAAAAGGTCTCCTTAAGCGAATATCGGCGCTGCGAGTTCATCGGTGCCCTCGGATTTCAATTCCGAGCACCGGATCAAAAGTTAGAAAAACCCGCTCGTTCGTTCACTGAACGTACCCGAGCCAAACTTCGGAAATTGATTCCGGGCACACCGGGCCTCGGAATCAGGTGCCGTCTGAAACCGCGCTCTAGTAAAATTCCCAAGACAATTAAGAAAAAATTTCCCTTGAATTTTACAGGTCTTTACAACCTATGAATGAGAGTTGAGTGGGACCCACTAAAGTCCTAACACTTGGTAGGATATAAGTGAGGTGGGGCCCACACGATCCCCACCCCTTCCAATCCGATAAACCTCCCTCATTCATTTAATTTGTAATTCACCCACTCCCCCAATTTAATTGCATGTCAAACCTTACATTAATTAGATTGATTAAAGCTAATCAATTTATTTAATTAGAGTTTTAATTTTGAATTCTTGACATGAGTTAATAAAATAAGGACATACCTTATTTTATTTTGGTTGGTTTCGTTGTGTGGAGATTTTGGGAGAGTTTACGCTAAGTTTTGAAGAACTCAAGGAACATCAAGACCTCGACGAAGAATGTCGTCACCGCAAAGAGTGATCGTCGTGCCTTTCTTCTTCTCTCCGTAGCCGGTGTGAGACATCGCTCCACCTCGGACGTTCTCCGTCAAACACATACGGAGCTTTACCTCGTGATGCCATTTCCTGTGACAATATACATTCGACAACTACTTCGAGGTAGGGGTTCAAGTTCAAATCTATTGGATTAAATTTTTTCTTTTCATTGTTGAAGTTGTTTTATTTTATTTTGGCCGCCTTTTATCAATTTAACGAGAGGAGGTCAGACCACACAAACACAGTCGATCATCCTCTGCTTTGTTATTAATCATCGACGTGGTTTGGAACGGAGGTGGCACGATGCAATGACACCACGCAGGAAAGAGGAAAAGTGCTGCGAGAGGGAGCGATGTCATCGCGTCGTGTCGGCGAAGCCATGGAAGCTGCGACAAAGGACGGGTCGTGGCGGAGGAGCGTGGTGCCGTCACGCCGTGCCGGAGCATCACGGAGGGCCGCAGCTGGGGCGGGCCGTGGCGGAGGGGAGGGGCGGCCGAAACCGCCAGCCGCCGGTGCATGGAAGGCGGGACCCGCGGGGGTCCCGTAGTGGCACACTGGCGGGAAAATTCGGCCGGCCGTTTTCGCAAGATCCGGGGGTCGTAACCCCCAGCTGGAAAAAAGGCGGGCCTCCCATGTGGGGGCCGTTTATTCAGTCAAGGGGGGGGGGGGGGGGCAGTGCCCTGCTCCGCATCCCACTCGGCCGAACGGCTGAGCCGCTGGCCACACAAGCCGCACCCGCGCCAAGCCAGCCGCACGCGCCAGGCCGGGCCGCCCGCGCCGGGTCGTGCCGCCCGCGTCGGGCCGGGCCCCTGCGTCAGACCGGGCCGCGCGATAGGGGGCCGGACCCAGACCCGGGTCGGGTAGATTCAATTCGGGCCGACCCAGGGGATATTGGGCCGGGTCGGACCGGGCCCAAACACCCTGTTTTCGGACAGTTTCGTTCAGACGCCCATATCTTCGGCTACAGACCTCTGATTGACACACCGTCAGTTGCGATGCGATCCTTGGATCAAGAAAGTCATTTTGGTATATTGAACTCATGGTTTTGGAGAACTTTGGGTATGGCCGGGTTGGTTTGAACATGAAACCAACGAGGCCTTCGGTGCGGAAACACTTATAACTTGAGTTCCAGATGTCTGATTGACGTGACGCTGGCTTTGTTGGTTTCCACTTAGTGAGACAGATCTTTTGGATTACTCCGCTCAATGTTTGGACATAGTTGAAGTATGGTAGGGTTGTTTTTGAATTAAAAACCAACCGGGCCCCTGTGATGAAATATGCAATAACTCTCAGACCAGGCGTCCGATTGACGTGCCATCTGTCACGTTGAGTTCCTATTGAAGAGACGAAACTTTGGGATACATCAACTTCGGTCTTTGTGTCATTTTATGTATCTAATCCCCTTCGATCGTGGAGCGGTCCCTCCCGGAATCGAGCATGCTATGTGCGGGAACCCTAGAGCTGGCTGCGACTGCGACGATGATGAAGACAGTACTAGGATCCTCCGTGGGTTCGACAGCAACGACGACCATACTGAAATACTCCGTGGTTTTGATGACGATGAATATTGTTCTTGTATCCTATGTGGGTTCGGCAGTACGTGACTACTGTTCTTTTATCCTACGTTGGTCCGACAGTGTTTGACTCTGTACTTGTATCCTACGTGGGTCCGGCAGAGTGGCTGGTCTTGTATCATTTGTGGGTCTCATAGTTATGATGGACTTGTATCCTTTGTGGGTCCGACAACTTAGTTGAATCAGTGGCTACATGTTATCATCTCTATCTCCTTATGAAGAAGTATACCTGTGTGAGCTGATTCTTGACTTTCAATCATTATCTTCGATATGATTGATTTTCTATCCTGTGTGGATTGGGTAGTGTCGTCCTATGTGGATTGGATTGTGCTTTCCTGTGTGGACTAGATCGAACTTGGGCTTGGATGTTGGAGCCGAACTGGAATTGATGACTTGGGTATATGTTTGGGCATATACTTAAGTAGAGTTGGTTGTTACTTCGTGATTGTATCATTAATTTGAGGTTTATCCTATTTGGATTCTGGGAGACCTTTGGGGGTCTCGGGGTCTTTACTGAGTTGCATATACTCACCCCTGCACGAGCTATGCCCACACTACGTTGTGTTGGATGCAGACGACGGAAAGTGCATATTGAGGTGGGAGCTCGTGGAGCTGGACGGTACCTGGAGGTGAATCACTGGACATGACGTGCTCGGAGCGGATGACTAGAGCCGAGGAGTATAAGAGACTATTTGTACCCACCATTCTGGTGGGATTTCCAGAGGATGGCTCGGTGTTGCTATTTTACTTTTTAGTTGTTGTACTTTCTTTTCAGTTGTACTTTACTTTTGGCTGGGTTTATATTTTGTACCATTTACTTTCTAGCACTTACTTTTGCACTCAGTTTACGTAGTGTTTACTCAGCTTGCATACTCTGTGGTGTTTGTTTACTTTATAAAGGCAATTCCTTCCCCTATTATCAGGATTTACACCTTAGGTGCTAGTCGCCATCCCCTGGCCTATGGAAGGTGGGCTTAGGGTAGTCACAGAACGGGTACCAAGGACGGGTCATGACTGTGTCGTATAGACACCATCCACAATTGGTGGTCATGAAATCAAATTCTAAAGAACATGATCATATATTATCTATACTAGGTAAAATTCTAATGGATTTAGGAATAACGACTTGGTAAACCAATAACGCCTTATTGGTATTGCGCTTTTACTATCCATGTATAAACTCACTTGAATACTTACCGCATTATTCAAAATAATAAGTCCCTTTTCTCTTTGATACATGGAATCCATTAATTTTATTTGAGTTGGTCTTATCAATTTTAACTAATTGGCATATACAGCTTACTTGTAGGAACTATTATTCATATTGACTAATAGATCTCCGACCACAGTGAATATAAAAACCATCACCATGGTTTAATCCTCCCTACACAGTATGTGTCTTTGGAACATACTCTATTCCACATGCACTTTTGGAACTAGTTCCTATACAAAAAATTTGTGCATCTTGGGCATTGAAAAAACACAAGTCAATATATCACCAACAATATATAATAGAGACGTGAACCTTTATATAAACATGTATCATATCCCTTGACTAAATATTTTATATCATATGGATTTCTATATTATCCTATATAGTCATTTGGATAAGTACCATTAATAAAAAATTTGTTTTATCTTGATTCATGATTGTCTGTATCTGAAAAACAAAATCATCCAAAAACATGTCCTTATGAAATAATGAATTTACATCATTCTATGACTCATATGATATCCATTGGTAATTATAGATGGCATATGGTTATGGGATATCACTGTTATTTAAAGAGCATTTCATGAAATATAATGGACGTTTCTGCAAGATGTAACATTGATACTACCTACATCAATATTTTGATGTATAACATATGCATTTAAGTATTGCTCCATGCTACATGTTTGTTGATCAATGTTGATATGTAATACATCCTCATCAATCCTCCTCATTAACATCAATTTTGTGATGTTGATAAGGTAATGTGCATTTAGTAATTACTTCGGACTACATTAACAGGATTGATGAAGTCTTGGTCGATATATTCTTCAATATCCCAACCCGAAGCAACTCATATCTCCTGACCATGCATATACTTCTTTTTATTATAAAATAATTAGTTAATGGAATCTTATAAAGTATATATACCACTAGATTATTCATGTAATTGTTCATGCTTACTTGTTAAACTATTTCCAAAATCCTTGTGACATACCATTATTTCTAAAGGCTCCATTGTCAAAACTAAAGACATCGATAATACAAAAAGTATTTAGTTGTTCCATTCCTAAATACCATACTTGATATATTAATGAAGTCCATTTTAATATCACATTGACAAATAATTATCTTGTCACAACTGGGTATAAGGATTACATTTATATTCATCACTAATTGACCTATGATTCATGTATTACTGAACTAATGATTGACATTTCAAAAAACAACATTCATTCTAGAACCTGAAAGAATGTATCCCCGTGTCAAAGGAAACATGAAATTAATGATTGTGTTTATACTCAATATTATTTCAACACGAATCTTTCACTTCGCAATTATGAATTCGTGTACTTCTCAGCTTTGGACCATGTATCACCCTTTTGCTGAAACTTGGAGAATCCACCAGACATCCAATATGGCTTCTATAGAAACTTGGTTATCACATTAGATTACACATATGTCACCATAATATTGTATTTAATACCCAAGTAGTAAAATAGAAACATTATATTGATGAATATACCTGATGTAGAAGAAGAAAATTGCTACTTTAAATCAGGTTAATTCAATTAAACTTTTATTTTTTATATTATAATATGAAATTCAATAACCTTTGATAATACCACATTAATTGAAGGATGTCACAAATATGTCATTAAAATTAAATCCATTTGACCTTTCCACATTATCATTAAATTTATTCTCTATAATAATTAAAGATAATATTTTCGTTGAATTATTATTCACTTGGCGAACCATACCGAGAATGGTAATGAAGCGTTTACTCGATACCTGTTCGTTTTGGGACATAAAATGAATATGGAGTAATGGGGTGAAAATGATATGAGAAAGGGATCCATCAAAATATCATGATCAATCTTTGAATTGGAACATGCTGGTTTATGATCACGTTATTCATATCATTGCTTCTCTATCTCCTTGGAAACATCTCGGATATGAGACTTCATGTTATATCATCCATGTCCTAGTGTAGCGACCGCAACTGACAACAGATGTTGATGAAAGCATAATTATATTACTATCATATTCTTCATACATTAGTCTCATTTATGCAGTTTCACCCTTACCTCTTGAGGTAGTTTAACAGTTTTAGGGACTCTACCACCTTGAGTTTCCATTATCAAAGTACTATATGCATGCACCTATACTATTAAGGGATAGTTGTGTCAGGGTGGACATTTAATTTATCAAATATTTATCATAGTTTATAAACTTCTAGTGTGACATTCCATTTTTCTGCAAAATGAATTTTAGCAGATTAGAGCCCTTTATCGGGATTCCCAATTTATAAATTTTGATTAAATAATTATTTTTTTTAATGTCTCCCACTATTTATCGAATTATATGAACCCAATTTACTAGAATCAGAATACATCGTCGTTTGAGTATTCTAGGGGAAATGATCCTGGAACCACCCCTAATAGTCTATAAGCTATAACTATGCCACTACTTGGAGGATATGAGATAGGCTTTTGGCTGGTAGACCACTTTAACTTGTGGTTATTTCATCTATTGAGTAAAGTCCCGGCTTCATAAAATCATAACATGATTTACTCAATGAATGCATGTAAAATTAAAATAAGCTTGGAATTTCTACTTCATTGATGTAATATTAGTTAAGTCGACCAATAATTTTTATAAGGACTCCCCAATAGTAAGAGGCACCCTCAGCTATGACATGATCAGCACGTCAAATAGTAGAATTTTTCCAAATTTGAATGACGGAAGTGTGTTTTGACTTAATATATTTTTGAGGGTTTTGTTTTTTTAGTGTGACAAAAAAATAACTAATTTTATATTTTTTATAAGTATGTACTATGTGATCACACACACAAATAATAATGCACAAAATAGAAATTTCATCACATCACATGTTCATTTTATCTTGAATGCTTGTTTATTATTATTCAATGTGATAACACAATAAACTACACAAGCACAAAAAATAATTAACCATTAAAAAATGAACACTTGATCATAAGATGGTACTATTGGTTGATCCGTTTAGTGAATAATAGACCGACTAAAATCCTTGAGGAAATACCATTAGTAGTGTGGCTTACAACATGAATAGCGATTTCTGCCTATCCAATCCATCCATTTCATGTCTAGTGCCTCACTATCACTTGTCATGAAGTGTGTCATTTTTAATCTCGTCGTTATACAAAATTACTTGAATGCATGCAAGGGGATCTCATGGAGTAAAATTAAAACTTTGAGAATGGGTGCACCATCCCTTATACATATAATGACACTTGAGACAACATAAAGATCATCATTTAATTAATTAGACTAATTATTACAAGCTGGGATGAAATAATTAAATAAATAATTAAATAATTGCACCAAACAACCATTGGTTGGTCCATGGCTCATGACCAGTATACACATTAACACATGTATGGAAGATTAATGCTGAATAAAATTAAACATGCATTAAAATTAAACATGAGGGCATTTAATTGAATTACAAACTTTACTCTTGTTTTCAATTCAATTTATCGTCGCTCGGTCCCGGTTAATTAATTTAATAATAATGCTAAATATTATATTAATTATTTAATTTAATTAATCTACAAATTAAATTAATTACACCTCATCTAAATTTTAATAACAAAAAATTAATAATAATTAATTTAATTAACAATAGTAATTAATTTTTTTATTAATTTTTGATTACATTAAATCTCTCGGGCCCATATAACATCGTGAAAGGCCTGTACGAGTCAGGGAAAACCTATGGATGCCCTTTAACAGTGGAATCAACCCCATAAATAGCTGTTCTGGGATAGGTAGGGCCACCCAAACTCATTCTAGGGTGGACTGGCCCGCTAATTCCATTTTTGTGGCCGGTCTGATCTCTATAGAGTGGCATAGAATTACCTATCTGGATGGGAATTTTGGATCATGCAATGCTAGGTAGAGGGTCTGTCCACCGAAAGTCAAGGGTGGCCTGAAGCTTGCATGTTAGATGGCGTCCGAACCATGGATGCGGCTAGAAGGAGTAGGTCGGACCATGGGTGGAGGGGTTGGACAGCTGTGTGTGACTCCGCAGTAGTAAGTGAGGCGGATTAGGACTGGGCAAAGCATGATGGGTGTGGGGAATCCTTGGTGTAGCTCTGACATGTACCAGGTGTGGGAGCACATGCAATGCTTGGAACCATACCAATGCTAGGTGAAGGTGGTGAAACACACTAGTTTTTTTGGGGTGCAACAGAGGGTCTATGTGAGGGATTGTGGTCATCTGGACTTCAACTGGGCGGGACTGGGAGGTGCATGTCTAGGGGGACCTCCTACATAGTGGTTTTGCAGGTGCAATGTAGGATGCGTTGGGGTCCCAGGGTTTGGTGCCTTCATACATAGGGAGATACTACAAGGGGTTGGGATCATCCCATCCTCTGATATGGGCTAATAATGGAACGAACAGGCCAGCTGCATGGAGCATGGAGGGAGGTGGTAGCTTCGTACATGGAGAAGATCCGGCTGGGGTTGGTGTGCTACGGCACTGCGAATAGAGTGAGACTGCCAGGGCTGAGTAGAACCGTTGGTGCTGAGTGGCCTAGGTGCTCTGCATCGTGACAGGGATAGGGAGGCAACCTCCGGGGCACCGAGTGTTGCTTGCCTCTGTAGGGAAGGAGAGGAGGCTAACATGTTGGGCCGCCATGTGAGTTAGATGAGGGTCCACTCATCCCCCAATCCAACCATTTTCTTATTCAATGTGACCTGCACAAAGGTCACACCCCTTGTATATATATATATAATAATAGGGAGTTGTTAATGCAGGTCCACTACTTCCCCTTCTCAATTTTTTTGTGTTTTTCTTAGACCTCCTTTGCAGGTCTTTCATTTCCATTATTAATAAAACACTTGATTTGAGGTATCCACACTCTTTTACAAGTCATTCATTTTAAAAATTTCCAAAACCAAGTAGATAGGATTTGGAATAAATATAATAATAATTTTATAAAATTAAAATATATAAAAAAATATTATAATAATGAAATTATTATTATAATAGAACAATTATTATTATAATAAAATTTTAATAATTATAATTATTATCAAAACAAACCGGAAAACACTATTTTTGTGTAAATATGGGATTTAGAGAATTAAAATGTGGTTCATGGATCTAAAACCTCATATATTTACCAGTGTTAAATCCAAACCAAAAATTCAGATTACCGTAAAATGATCATCTAATGTCAGATTAACACACGGTCTATGGATTTGGGCCCAAAATGATGCCATCTTCATTTTTGATGCAAAAACATATTTATTTTGTCTTAAAATCGACATGACACCCTCTAATACCACTTGTTGGAACTGGGATTACATCGGAAAACCCAAATAAGTGGGTTTTTTAAAACATTTCAACCAAGGATTGACGTAAGCTTGTCGATGAGAGTGAATTGCAGCCCTGTCGTAGCCGAGGACTACACGTGAAAAATATTATGCACAAAAATAAACTGTAAAAAAATACCTAGTTTAATTTGAAACGGCACACGATGTCAGCTGATCATTGGTGATCGCTACTCGAATAACCTGAAGTGGAACTCCTCTAGATAATCCACACACGCTTCACAGAATCTGCAGGGGCACCGTTAGTCGTAATATGGGTTCTAACGTAGAATTGAGATGACGCCTTCAATGCTCCAACAATCACCACACTACTTCGCTACTAACATCTGAGAGAGTGAGAGAGATCTATCTTATCTCATTAGAACCGGGGCATCTCTCTTTATCTCATGGGAGAGAGGATAGGAGAGGGAAGTTACATAAATAATAATTTTAAATCTTCTCTCCTATTATATTTATAGTGGTTAATTAATTACCTGGAAATTTCAAATCAGCCCCCAAATTGATAACCACTAACAAAGAAATTTTTTGACTACTTTTGTGAGTCATAAATATTATTATCAATCACTTTTAATATATTAAAATATATTATGTGATGACAAAGAAGTGATTAACTTGAATCATCACTCCTATAAATATTAATTAAACCTTGAATAATTTATTATTTTTTGTTAATATTTTTCTTTTATTTATGTAAAACATGTAAATACATTTAATAAATAAATTAAATACTCATTCTTCTAGACTCGAATAATATGAATTTATTTATTACATTTGTGGTCGTTTTTCCTTAGACAGATCCAGGACCGTAGTGGTGGGGACCACCATGTCGAAATCTTCTGTTAAACTGAATAGGGAAGTAACATGAATACACTATTTTGTGTGACCCTATAGGCCCATTCCTCGATGGTAGTGAATAGTATTCATAGACCAAGAGCGGGATCTAGAAAACCATCATGGCCCCTGATGAGAAAAGGATTTTCACAACAACGATAACCAACCTACAGACACACACTGTGTAAAATAAACATTTTGTCTGTAATATCTCATAATGCAGTATGAACTCATGTGTCATCGCCCTTTTCTTTCGTTATTGTTTGGTTATTTAACTGGATGGATTTAACCTCGACTACCATGGACATAGTATTATAAAGGTACTACTATCCATATCAACATGGAATGAGATATATTAAATCCAATACGTGGAAGAAGAAAATAAATTCTTGACCATTCAACCAATTTCATGCCACTAGTGACATACCCAACACAATTTAGATTTCGACGAATTCATTTTCCTGGGTTTTCCCATGAAATAATGTACAAAATCAAAAGACATACAATTGTAATTATCTCATGTTCAGAGACTATTACAAATTATCATAGATATGAACATCCAATGACACCTAAAACATGTGTTATTGCAATTTTCCGGTCAGTCCTCATGATCTTAAAACTGTAGGTCACCAAGTACGAACTTCATGGGAAGAAGTTTCAATGCTTAAGAGCCCCAACACCTAATTGTCAAACATCTACAATTTTCAATTTGTATAATGTATCTAGACCATAGAAAATATATTTAATGATAATCTTATAGTATCTAAAGATCTTCCTTATAGCATGGGAACTAATATAACCTCTTAATACAAAAACTAAAATTTGGGCATAACCATTTCAATAGTGGACACAGAAATGTATACAGTTTTATGGTAGATGGCATCATGTATAGCTAACTGTATACATGATTTAGTAATCATAAGGACTGAATAGTAAGATATAGGGAACCCACTATTTCAACAGTGGGGAGGTATTGTTGAAGAGTATTTGGGAAGAACATTGAGATGTTTCATGTCTTAGAAGAGTGATAAGAAAAGGGAGTTAAGGGTGGTATTTATAGTAGAGGAGATGGTTCATTTTTAAGATCTTAATCATTATTTTATTATTTTTATCAAGAAAAGAAATATTTTTAATTATTATAACCAAAAATAAAAATTAGTTCATACAATTTCAAACCAATTGTGCTTAAATTATCCATACATCACCAATGACTCAATAAATCATGTATTTAGTATTTATTGTAACATATAATATTTTAGAATTTACATTAAAAATTAATTATTTTATAAAATACTCAAAAATTCACCATCACAATTAACCGACATGTAGAATTTTGAAATGGGCTTTATTTTAACAAATTATTTTTCAAATTTGTAAAATTTAAAATCTAAATAAAATCATTATTTATTTGAAAAATAAAAATTTTAAATTTAAGACCGATTTTTTAAAACTTTTAGAAATTATTTGGGCTCTCCTAAAATTATCCCAAAATCACATGACAACAAAATATTTATTTAGGAATGATTTATATGAAATTATTAATTTTTAAATTAAATTATTAATTTAAAATTATAATTAAATAATTACTACTCACAAAAATACCAACACTTAATTATTAATATTTAATATATTCAATCCTCATTTATAAGTTGCCAAAATTTTATTTATACTTATATGGGTGGGGTTAATTTTTATAAGGGGTATATTAATATACATAAGGGTACATTACTGTTCATAAGGGTAACATTACTATTCATATGGGCATGTTACTATTCATAAAAAATTAAGATGATACTATGAGACTATAAATATGATAATCATCGCAACCGTGTATGCATGTTTTTCAAAACTCAAATCAAAG
Organism: Viscum album; assembly: GCA_963277665.1. Lineage (NCBI taxonomy): Eukaryota > Viridiplantae > Streptophyta > Magnoliopsida > Santalales > Viscaceae > Viscum > Viscum album. Next base: position 423,441,822 of record OY728161.1, on the reverse strand, counting down.
AAGTGGGAATATGTTGTTTCACGACAAGATTATAACCACAACATGTTGTTTTTTTGTCGAGACTTAGTGTTGTGTGTATATCATCTATCTAATGAATTCAAATTATTAATGATGAAATATACCATAGAATATAGGGGTGTCATATTAATAGTTAATATATTCATCACATAATTTAGTATTTAACAAAATAATTATAATAGTCATTATATATATTATTCTTAAAATATTTAATTAAATAATATATTGATAAAAATGATTTTTTTATCAAAAATAATTAAATACATATATTCATATTAAAATATTCTTATACACAAAATAATACTGTAAAATAATGTTGTTTTAGAACATTAATTTAATAATAATATGAAAGATATAAATTTGAAATGAAATTATTTATAAGTATTATTATTAATTAAAAAACATAATTTAAAATTATTATATTGCATAACATGTGTATTATAAATTATAAAACAAATTACTGGGGTGTTAAATTATTCTACCCTAAAATGAATCGTGTCTTCACAAATTGAATTTACACATCGAAAGTTAATGTTTTATACTTGAAAATTACCTTTTGGGAAACCAACATTGGAAATAAGGTTATTAAAATAACTTCTTTAGAAGAGGGAAAGGGAAATGAAAAGGTCAAAACTGAACTAGTAATTCAAATAGCATGAAATTAGTGTGAAGTGAAAATATGGACATAGGATAATAATGTAACTATAAAATTATGTTGAAGAGTGATAGGTAACCATGTTAATATAATTTTATCCATTACAAAAACATAAATCTTATAATTAGATAAAACAACATTGATTTTTGATATAGAAAACTACATAGATAAATTTTTTAACAAAATATTTTTCCCTGAATTGATGGATTCCTTTACTATATAGATAATCACTTTATGAATTGAAAATAATTGATTACTTTCCATGTCATAAGAATAATATCATAATTTGATTCAGCTTATATCAATTTTCATTATATTTTTAATTACTATAAATAAATGTTCAAGAAGAATTTGTTTATGCCTAAATAATTCAAATCAACTTATTCGGATCACAAATACTACAATAATATAATTATCTATTATCAAATTCAAAATGGTAGGATAAGATAAGATAATTAATCAAAATAGTAATCTTTTATATGTTCAAAAAAACTTTACTCTTCAAAATTAAAATGTATAAATCAATTCTCCACAATGATATTTTTTAAAATAACTATCATTCTTCAAAAAATCTATTCTAGACTATGACCCCAAAATCAGAAGGATTTGTTCATATAGTCATCCAAATGACATCGATACCTCTCAATCACATATTGAAAAAAAATTAATTTCCCTTATAACATAATCTCCATGTTAATTTTGTGATTTCCATTAATAACATGGATCACCATAGGTATAAAATAAATAACATTTGACTGAAAAATACAATTCAAAAAATATTAGTTGAAATATTATATTTACAAAAGTCATACATGATTCCAAAAATTATGAATGCCTTCCAATATAACATTTAACACGTAAAAAAATCATTTTCCAATCCCAATGTAATCTATTTGATAAAAAAGTCCCAAATATTAAAATAAAAATTATGCATTATATGTTTTGAATAAAAATAGTCATGATAACTAGGACAACACATAGGATTGTAGTAGGAACTCCACCCTTATCGCTATTCAGTTGTGGGTTTGAACCCCATGACCTTGCTGAATATCACGAGTTGGAACACAACATGTGTGTTTTACTTTTTATGAACCCATATTACTCAAAAATATATATATGACGGGAACCCCTAAAATAATTTCAATCACTGAAAATTATTTTAACTAGGATTTTCAATACAACCACTTTACATAAATACATCATACATTAATTTCCACATAGGGCCCTCCTTGGTCCGGAGGTTATCCTATATAATAGGTAATTGACTTGGGTAATGACAATTTCTCTCAAATTTATGGAAAATAATAACATATGGATTCATAGTATCCATTTTATTACCTTAAATCATACACATTATTTGTCCACTATAATTATTTTCTTTATATCCTTCTTTCACACACAGAATGAATTTCTCCATTCCATTTAGACACATTCATGGGTGTCTCCTTTAATATTAAATGCATGATGGAAGACAAGCATTATTTTCTCCATGGTCTCCACCACCAGAGATTTTATATAAATCCACTATTATATTCTTTGGTGGCTTCGATAATTGGTTAAGGTATATGTTTTTATGATATTTTGGGAAAACAATTTAGGCATGAACATGACAACTATCACTACTATCAACAACCCATTTCTTTGATCATAACCACTACCTTTTCCACCATGTTAAATGTTAACATGAATCCTTTGGATTTGATCTCTTTACTAAAACAATAATTCATATTGTGAGTAACAATAATGATTGTGAGAAAAATGATTAAAAATTTGTTGAATATAATGAAAAGTAATTTTCAACCTAAAACCCCCTTAAGTTTAACAAAGGTTATTCATTTTCATTATATGTTAAAATGAATATTAATTGTATGTAAATAAAATGTGAATTATCCTATGCATATCCTCTAGTAGTGTCAATATAGGTACGTAATAAAAACATTTTCCTTGTAAAAAGTTACCATGAGTGAGGCCCATAACACCTTTCCAGAGTTATTACTCCAAGGTACATATGTGCGAGAACCACATCCACTTATAGTGTCTAGGTAGGGATGTATTTTCTATAATGATCCCACAAATATATACCTTAAGAAATTAAAATATGTTCTTGAATTCTTATCATTAATGTCTCTCTTAGGGTTATATTCACTAATCAATTTTTTCTAAATATCGTTTCCTAGGATTCTGCCAAGATTACTTTGATACCAACTATAAAACCCCTACCCCTGAAGCCCAGAGTCGTCACATTATTGTTTTACATTAGAATGATTACAAGTAATCAAATCTCTAAGGACCTATTAGTTTATAAGCCTTGTAAGAACATATTACATTTTTTATACTAAAAATACACATGAAAAAAATAATATAATATGATAAAATATAATATTAAATATGCATCATCCAAGAAATATTATTCAAAATTTCATTCTTTATAGCCCATGAAAAAGAATCATATGATAAGGGTGAGCACAAAATCTCGGTAAGGGTAAGTAATACAGCGGAAATTTTCATAAACATAAACACTACGCATGGTGAACAACTAAAAACACATGACTTTAAGAAAAAATATACTTGAGCATAATATGGCGGGAATAAAAATTGTAAAAATCTTGCAATAATAAAACATTTGCAAGGATATTCTACAACTCAAATAATTATTTGGAATATCAAATACTAGTCTCATATTCAGGGAATGCATAATTCCAAATATCATAAGTATACTGTCAATGCACTGTTCCAAGATCATAAAAATACGTGTAAAGCCCCAAACTAGTTTGTCTCATGAGACCTACTGATTAAATGATAGTACATAGCATTCCCCTCCCTTTAATTAAAATTTCTTATTAATTACTCTTATGAGAAGGTTGATACGTAGGAAAAATATACATTTTTATAAGAAAACTAGCATACAAATTATGAATAGTTTAACAATAACCCATGAATGGTATTAAATTAGCCCATCCGTAGTCAAAATGGTAGTCCACCTAATATGAAATGCAAGACCCACTAGGATGTTTCCTATGAACCTCATTTAATATACAGGTGTTGATAACCTGAATCACTGCAAGAATACAAGTGAAGGTGGTGTGAAAATAGGTAAAATGAAATGTCTGGGTGAAATAATCCCTGTAGATCCCAAAGAGAACTTTTCTCTAAGAAATCTACCCACAAGACACCACATAATAGGACTAAATTTTGATAATTCAAAATTTAAGCAGGAGCACAATGGTTAGAACAAAACACCCCATAATAACATTACGTTAATTAATGATGTCTCAAGAGTACATGTGGGTGGCTATTTATATCCAATGGAACTTGAAATACGAATTACACTTGGGGTGGCCATTTACATTAGGAAAATTCCAAGTATTACATTTTCAAAAATCATAATTGATTCTTCCGACCATATTGGAACATGACCATTATTTTAGGAGACAAGTAGAACACCCTTTAAGAAAAGTAACAACAAGTATCCCATACACATTTTTAACTTTGAATATTCCTTGGGGGTGGCCTTGAAAATTCATAGCACCTCATGGGTTATATTTTTAAAATAATTTTTGTGCCATAATTAATGTAATTATAATCCAAGATTCTTCCCCCAAGAAAGGGTGTTGGGAAACCTCTTAGAATTCCATGATTAACTCATTTAAGGCCTTCTTCATTCTATGGGTCTTCCCCTAATACATTGGGACAAAAATTCATCATAGTTGGTCTTTAGAAAATCATGCGCCTTTGACCCTCATCATCAAGACATCCTTATCCCCTTGATTCACATTTGTGTCATGATATTTATCATCTCCTAACCCCTCAAAAGGTTTAGTCTTCAAATATAAAAATTCAAATGGAGAATGATTAGCAACATTAAAATAGGCAGTAACAATCACATACCTATCGGGTAACTCAATCTTGTTGGAATTATCATTGATCTTATCTAAGAAGTGGAAAGGACCATCTATTGATGTATGAAGTATTTATTTTTTTAGTTTAGGGACCTTATACATCTTCATGTATACCCACACCCAAATCTCTAGGTTGGCACACCATTTTTAGCTGACCTTTTTTTGGCATTCTTTGCTACTTCATTATTCAGCTCAATATTTTCCTATACCATTGCCTGAAACTCATGCACAAACATTACCTTCTTTTTATCTTAAAGATTATAAAATTGATTAGTATGAAATGTAAAAATATCAAGAGGATTGAATCGGTTAAAAATATCCAAAACATTAAATGGTGAGGCATTAGTAGTGGAGTGAACCACTCAATTATAAGAAAATTCAATGAGAAGAATGAATCCTTCCCATTATGTGATTTATTTCTAAGGATGGAACACAATAATGTGGATTGTTTTCTTTTGACCTCCTAAGTATTACCATCATTTGTTGGGTGTGTAGTGGTGGAGAAAAAATGTTTGCTTCCACGTTTATCCAACAGTGTACACTAGTAGTGATTACAAAATATGAAATCCCTATCAGTAACAATGCACTGGAGTGATCCATGAAAACTAAAAATTTCCTTAAAAAACAAATCCGTGATATAAGTGAAATTATAGGTTTCATAATATGAAATAAAATCATCTGTTTTATTAATAATTTCCACCACTATGAAGATGATATTATTATATGAGTGTGAACATGGAATGCCAAGCACAAAATCCATTGAAATGTCATCCAGAGGATATGAAGTATTCGGAAAACTAGTGTATAAGCCATGTGGAAGCCCATTTGACTTTTCATTTTTACCCAGATTAAAATTTCCTCAAACATTAACCACGTCCATGCACATGTGAGGCCAATTGAAATGTTATCTCAATAAAGAAAATATTTTTTCATCCCAAAAATCCCCCATTAATCCACCACCATGAGATTATCTAACAATAAATTCACACATGGAACAAAATGAAACACACAATTTATTTATTTAAAAAATAAATGAATCATGTTTGTAAAAATCATATTTCCTATGTTTTTCACACAGAATCCATATTTCAGAAAAATCCACATCATTCTCATACATTCATTTCAACATTTTTAATCCATGTATTTTAGCATGCATAGAATTAATAATGGATTATCTTCTAGAAAATTCATCAACGACAACATTTTGTATTCCTTGTTTATGCTTAATGGCGTAAGGAAATGTTTCAATTAATTCAATTCATCTTTCATGCTCCCTATTAAACATTCCATGAGACTTAATAATTTTTAGTCTTTCCGGATCAAAATGAAATCCCAAAATCCACTGGACACAAGTAATGATTTTAATTTTATAAAGTTCTTTTGAGGGAATAAAACTCCTTGTAATAGGTATAATAGTTCAATGAATCCCCATTAATATTCTCACAAAAGTAGGTGATTGTCTTAGTGTATTCTATGGAAACATCCCCAGTTTTTATTCTAGATGCATCACACTCAAACTCAAAAAAATTATAAAATTATAGAAGAATTAAGACAGGTGAATTAGTCAGCATACCTTTGAGTGTGGAGAAGGTTTCTTCTTGATATTTTCCCCACTTAAATAACACCCCTTTTGACCAACTCATTTATTGGCGACACAATTTTCGAAAAGTCCCTCATGAAATTCGGTATAAAATCACAAGTCCATGGAAGGACCTCACTTTTTTGACATTCTTTGGTGCCAGAAATTCTCAAAATGCATTTAACATATCTTAATCAACCCCCATTCCATCATATCATACCTTCTTCTTAATATATTTTTTATTCAAAAGGAAAGGGCCAGGGGCCAGGGAGACAACACCCCTCAAGGGGGTCGGAAATGGTGGAGTCCAAGGGCATCCCCCAGCACAAAAGAAGCACATTCTGGAGGGAGGGAAGAAAGTGAGTCATTAATAATGAGAGGCACATCCTGCCTACCCAAGCGGGCAAGGGAGTCCACCGTGAAGTTAGCCACCCTCCAACTATGATGAACAATCTTCCCATGTGCAGTTCCGATCTTGCACCTTCTAATGATGTAAGTGAGCTCCCACGGAACCCCACTAGTCCCATTCATGATCCTCTCAAGGGTTTCAAAGTCTGTCTCTATTTCGGACGCTGTCAAACTCTTCCTTCTACACACCAACAGACCCAAGGCCAGCGCATGGACCTCCGCACTCAGAGAATTTCCTGGCCCATAAAAGGCACTAAAGGCGAGGAAAACCGAGCCTGATGAGTCTCGCAGGACCCCTCCCCCTCTCATGGTTCCCCCAATGCCTGAGCCATCAACGTTGAGTTTGAGTCCCATGATCGGCGAGCGCCATTTAACCCACTGACCAGTACCTTTTTTCAGAAAACATGGGTGATTGAGCCGGTTGCTGATGGCAGTTTGACGTTGAACCACCTTTGATCTGGGAAGCAATCTCGAAGATGTGGGATTTAAGACTTTCCTGGAGGAACAACAGTGAATGAACTTCTCCCCTCCTAGCTTGATTGAGAGCCTCCCAAAGCTCCCAACACAAGGCCATAAGGATGATCATTCTAACCGTCCGCTCCTGGCCAGAAGATCCCAGGCCAAAAAACCAGCACTCCATATATTCCTGGAGAGAAGACTCTCCATCATTTCTGCATGGGTTATGCGTGAACAGTGACCAGAGGTGAAGCACCCAATGACTTTGAAATAAGAGGTGCTTTGCCGACTCGCACCTGTGAGTAGTGCAGTAGACACATCTAGAGGCCAAAGCAACACCCCGGTGCTGGATGTTGTCCTCCGTAGGAAGCGCCCTGTTCCTGATTCTCCATAGTAAAAATTTCATTCTGATTGGTATTTCATTGCACCAGGGAGCTGGAGCCCAGGAGTTGGAGGTGCTTCCTGGCAGAGCGATACATCTGAAGCCTTGCGCAGTGAATCTGCCCGAGCTAGTAGCCGAGAAGCAACACCTATCGGGTTCCTCACTCATAACAATATTTTCAAACACAGACATCTGGTTGGCGTTCAAAGAGGTATTGATCAAGCCGAACTCCTCGCATGCACTACTGAAGGTGATATCCGGAGAAGGGCAGTCGGTGTATCCCAAGGGTTCCCCGGACCAATTGGTGTCCCAAAAACTAATCTTCCCAGCGCTGATGATCCATCTCACGTGACCTGATAACGAGTCCATAAAGGAGAACATGCACATTGCCATCCGCGTGGACCTGTAGAGGCCCTGTGCTTATAGCCCCGGGTACCGTGCTCTAAAAAATTTCTCCCACTACGAATCCCCGATGATAAATTCCCAAGAGAGTCGAGCCTAGAGGCTTTGAAGAGTATCCTGAATATCACTAAAGTCCACTCCTCCTGCCTCCACTGGTCTGGCGAGGCGCTTCCAGGAGGCCCAGTGGGACCTTCCCTCATCCTTGGCGTCCCACAGAAAAGAATTGAGGATAACTTCCATTCTGTCCACAGTACCCTTGGGAGGATGGATCACTGAGAAGACGTGCATGGGGATGGACGTGAGGACGCTGTTGATCAGCATAATCCGTCCCCCGAAGGAGAGGAGCTTATTCTTCCAGTTGTAGATTCTGCCCAGAATGCAATCAAGGGTCGCAGAGAAGTGCACCTTCTTGATGCGGCCACAGGAGATCGACACCCCGAGATAAGAAATGGTAAACGTCATCCAACAACAACCAAGGATTTTTTGTATCTCCTTGTTCCTTGGGGTCGGGCATTTGTCTGAAGTGAAGAAATGGCTTTTAGTAGGGTTGAAACTCTGCCCGCTCCATATGCCGTAGGTGGTTAAGGTGTCCATGAGAGCCTTCAGCGACCTTTTCCTGCCGTTGATAAAGATTATAATATCATCAGAAAACATAATATGGGAAATGGCAGTACTATTCCTTCCACGCAAAGGGAACATGCGGTCTGAATCCATCCCATATTTCAAATTTCTTGAGAGCGCATCTTGAGCGAGAACAAAGAGGAGAGGAGACAAGGGGTCCCCTTGGCGAACACCACGGACAGTCTTAAAGAAGCCAAAAGTTTTGCCCATCAAGGCAATAGAGAGCCATGGTGATGAATATAATCTGAAGCAGATATCACAAAAGACCTCACTGAACCCAAACTTCCTCATGACTCGGATGATGAAACTCCATTCCAACATATCATAAGCCTTGTTCATGTCGACTTGGAAGATGACATTGTGTCCCACCGATTTTCTGTTAATGTCCTACACCAATTCATTGGCGATTCCCACTGCCCCTTGAATGCTCCTTCCCTTGATGAAACAGTGCTGCTCCATTGAGACCAGGTGAGGAATAACTTTGTCGAGCCTTCTGACGAGGATAGAGGATAGAATTTTATAGGCAACATTGCAAAGGCAGATTGGCCTGTACTGGCTCACCATGGTGGGATTTCTTATCTTCGGAATGAGGACCAGACTGGAGGCTGAAATTCCCCGGATGAGAGGGCCACTGAGGAAGAAGTCCTGGATCGACTCCACAACAAGTTGGCCGACAATCCCCCAAGAGAAGCTGAAGAAGCTGTCCGGGAAGCCATCGGGACCCGGCGCGCTGTCCTGGGGCATGCTTTTGACAACCACCCGGATCTCCTCGGCCGAGGGGATGGAGGAGAGAGCGCAGTTGTCTAACTGATTAACCGTTGAGGGGATATGGTTGAAGAAATCCTCAGTGTCTTGATTCCCCCTCACGAAGGAAGAAACATTCTCCCCTGCAAGGATTTTTTCGAAGTAGTCCAGAGTCATCTTTCCCGCAGTGTTCACGTCCGACGTGTAGCCCCCGTTCTCCATTCTCAGGTTCATCCTTGAGCGTTTCCTCTCTTTGATGCAAGCATGGAAAAAGCACTGTTTCTATCCCCTTCCTTCATCCATCTAACCCGTGATCTCTGTTAGAAATCTCTCTCCAGAGAAAGAAGCCTCTCAGACAGGTTATGCTGTTTGTCACACAGAGCGATGAAAAATTCTAATCCCAACAGTTCTGAAGGGAGTCCTCCAACCTGTCGACTTCCAACCTCAGGCTGTTGATACCCTGGGCTACATTAGGTCTGGTGCTCACCCAGCTTTTCAAATCCATTTTGAGTCGCCTGAGGTGGTTCACCAGGCCACCCCACAATCTGGCAGCTTCATCTTTAGACCAGGACATCCTGATAGCATTTAGAAAAGAGTCATCCCCATGCCATGCAGTCGAGTAGGAGAAGATGGAATTCGCAGCCTCCTCCCTCTTGATGTTGATCAGGAGCGGGTTATGATCAGATAACACTCGCTGAAGGTGAGTGACTGCCGTCTTTGGGAAAGTGTCCCACCCAATAAGGTTGGAAAGGCAACGGTCCAGCCGGCACCAAATGCGATATGCGCCCTTGCAGTGGTTGCACCAGGTGAACTTGGGTCCAGAGAATCCAAGGTCCAGAAGCCCAGTGCTCCTCATGAAGTCATTAAAATCATCCATGCCACCAAAATTATATCCGACTCCCCCCTTTTTCTCAGAGACGTCCGCAATAGTGTTGAAATCACCTCCCACGAACCAAGGGAGAGGCCCCATTTGAATGTTTCCCAGACAATGCCAAAGTTCCCTCCTCTTGAGAACCTCAGTGGCCACATAAACGAAGGAGAACACCAAGTTGTGGCTTGATGTAGAGATCTTAACATTGATACATTGAGAAGAGAGACTCAAAATCTCAACAGTAACGTGGTTCTTCCAGCCAATCCAGATGTGGGAGTTCTCATCGCCTCCATGGAAGAAGTTGGGGAAACCCATTTTCCAAGTGAGAGTAGCACCTTTACTATGTATCTGTTTTGGTTCCAGGATCACCACAACTTGAGCATGAAAACTCCTAGCCTCAGAGGCCAAGAAAGGACGTTTGGCTTTAGCCCCTAAGCCCCATGCATTACAGATGAGGATGGGTAGCATCAAGGTAGGCCCTTCTGGGCTCTAGATGGGGAGGATAACGAAAGTAGAGCAGGCGCAAAACGGCCAGAATCTTTGAGTTTGGAGCGGGTGATAGGACCTGAAAACACTGCCTCGAGGGGCGCTGATTTGGGAGAAAGAACCACCTTTTTAAAAGAGAAAAAATCATCCTCCATTAGATCTTTCCCTTTTCCTTCAGCAACATCATCAAAAAATGAACCCTCATCTCCCTTAGAAGAGGATGACAGTAGGAGACGTTCCGGGGAGCGACGAGCGAGCGCCAGCTCTTTCTCCAGGCCATACAAGGGGAGGTTCTTCTTGGCCAACCCCTCCACATCCAGAGTGAGGCTACTCACAAGAGATTGTTGGAGGAACTCTGGGGAAATCTGGGTTGAGATGCAGAAAGAAGGGGGCGAAGGGGAGAGATACCTGGGAGGACTCCCAAGAAGATCTAGGAAAAGGTCATTCTTGAACACTGCTCTTCGATCCTATCGAGGGGAAATCTCGGCAGCAGGACGGGGCGACCAGGATATCAGGTCGCGAGGCTCATGAGGGGCCGACAACCTGTCCGACACTGGAGACCGCACCCCCATGCAAACCTCTTTTTTTGGACATGGATTACCAGTACCAGACACAGACTAAAGATATCTCCAAAAAATCCCTTAGAAATTATTTCACATTTCATTGGATTTATTGAGTCTTCTCTAGGTTTTCTCGATAATATGGCCGGGTGGGAGATGTTTCGCCTCAAAGAAGTTGACCTGGTGACCAATAACCTACAAGGGATGTAATCCATCAGGAATATCCTCTGAAAACACATCACCAAATTCCTGAAAATGAGAAAAAACACTAGAAGGTATTGAAGGGTTAGTATAGTTAGTGTTAAAACATTCTCCCTTTTATAGAATTATGAGAGTTTCCTTCCCATCTAAATCTCTCTATAACTCTTTTTTCCCAGAAAAAATCGTCACTTTTCCCTCAACACTCTTGTTTTCAATCTAATTTTCACTCTTGTTTTCAACTCTATATTTCCCCCAATTTTTTTTGATTTTATTGAACACCCCTTGTTGACTCTTTTTTCCCACTCTTCTCATTCTCTCTATATTTTTATATCTATTGTCTATTTATCTATTACCAAAATCTCTTTCAATCCAAATGTAGTATTTATAAGCTATAAAAGTCATCTATGGTGTAACAATAACAATCATCCTATTGTACTCAAAAGAATAGCAGTTGGTGTATCCATCATATGTGACCCAACTATAAAATTTCCATAGTATTCCAATTTTTTTTACAAACATGCATGACAACAACATCACTTAACACCTCATCTTCATACTTCCCTATAGAAAATATAAATTGTGGTTTCTTTGTCACTTTGAAATACCATATATTATTTAACCATTATTGTATATAAGTCCTAGGATGTATAATAATAACTAATCCCAATATATCAACCATAAAACCTCTTTCTATATTTGTAAAACTACCCCATGAATAATCATACTATATACCTTATTATTAAAGGGGAATCTAGTACGAAAAATGTGCTCTATTTTATCTTTATCATGTTCTTCTTTTATTATCAACACAAATTATGCCTTACCACATGCAATTATCCATGTACATGGATTTATAATTCAACATTTGAATCACCCTCATGTGTTAGCATTTCATCATTTTTTGAGCTAGTACTAAAGACATCTCCATCATAAAAAATAATCATCGTCTTCTTTTTTTTTTGTAATTGTGAGGAAATATGTCCAAATCCTTTATATTTGAAACATTTGATATGTCATTATTTGGAAACACCATTACCCTCTGTTTTACTTTTGTATTTTGAAAGAATGGTTTTGGTTTGGTCACCGCTTTGGAATCCATTTTGTGTTCCCTTACATTATCTTGAGTTTATAATCCATGAACATGAAAGAATATTTTGAATCCATACCATAGGATGTAGTGCACATCCTTCACACCTTTACATTCCTCTCCAGTTTGGTATCCATGTGAAGTAGATCTTCCATTTCCAAGTAGTGTTTCATGCTCAAAATGTCATGAATATCTTGGTGGAGTCCATTCAAAAACCATTCCATGGTTGCCTCTCTCTCCTTATCAATATTCTCCTGAATCATGATGATCTCCATCTCTTTGTGATACTTCTCAATATAAACGGGACCTTGTTTCAAAACCTAGAACATGATGAACAAATCACAATAATAGTGGCTATAAATGAACCTCTTACACATTATTGCATTAATCTACTCCCAAGTGTGGATGGGTCATTCTACACTTCGTCATTAAATCACATGTAGTTGGTCCGACCAAATAATTGCATAGTTAGTGGGCTCCACGGCCGCCAAATTCACTTTTTTCCTATAAATACGTATAATAACCAAAAACATAATCCACCTTTCTTTAAAATTTCAAATATGTTTCGGGGTCAGTATTACCTTGGAATGAAGTGATCTCCATATTTACTCCTCTCTGATCAATGGATTTCCTCCATGGAGGTTTATTGCGCAGAATTGGTGACTCATGAAGATCATACAACTCATCCTCATCTTTAAAGAACAACCTCCTTGGTGGTTCTCTAGAATTTGAAGGGGATTGCAATTCATCCATCCTCGCATTCATCATTTATAATTTTTGTTGTACAACACTCATGAAAAAATTATATTTTCGTTCTTGGTGTTAATTTCCTCTGCCATTTAGGAATTCTATGAGAAAAATTGAAGATAAAAATATGGACCTCACACACTACCTCATGTGTTTAAAATAAAAAAATATGATCTCTCTTATTTCACTCAAATTGAATTTGTTTAACTAATTGTAACTCTCTTGCCTTTTAGAACACAACATTATTCATATAGTGTTCCAATCAAATTTCAAAAAATCGAAAGGAATGTTGAAATGTTGAAATAATGAAGTTGTATTCAATGATAAAATTAAAAATGGAATCAAGCTGAAAAATATGAGTACGTGAAGAAAATGGATGAATATGAATGAAATTGGGATGTACAATTTAAAATATAGAAAATTTTTAGGACATTAATTTTATATTGATTTTATTTTGATTTTTGGGGTCTTTTTTGAATAAATTAAGCAGTTACAAGATGCATTTTTAATAATTAAATTTAGGAGAAGCAATAATATGTAACATCAGTTGGAATTAATGTGTGAGTTTTTTTTATAAAATTTCATAATTCAATGCAAAATTTGAACCCACTATATCTACTGATATATAGCGTCGATTTTAATGATTATATATGGAGAAGAAAGTTGAGATTCTCAAATAAAATAATTAAGTGATATACATCTAAAATTAAGAAGAAATAATTAGTTTTGGCGAATAGAAAATGGATCTGAATTTATGTTGGCCTCATTCAAAGATAAAAGATTATGGAATAAGGGATAAGAATTATGGAAGATGATTTCATGCTTGTACTCTCTGATACCAAATGATACACGATGAATGATCTACAAGGAAGTGTCCTAAGAACCCTATACTATATTTGAATTTTGAGCATCTGGATCACCACATGAAAACAAGTGAAGGTGGTGTGCAGATAGTGAAAATGAAAAGGTTTGGGGGAAATTGTCAATTGGAACCCAAAGAGAACTTTTATATAGGAACACAAGCCACAAGACACCAAAAAGAGGACCAATCCAATTGTAAGTCAATAATAAAGAAAGAACATAATGTTTGAAAATAAACTCACCATAATACCATTACTTAAATTCACGATATCCCTAGAGTACGTTGGTGTGTCAATTTATAGCCAAAGGAACATGAAATTCTAATTACACATGTGGTGGATATTTAAATAATTATAATTCCTAGGTTTCCATAGTCAAAAAGCCTAAAGTATTATTTTTATAGAAATGTCACATGACCATTACATCCGGAGAGAAGAAACCCACCATTTTGGATAATTTAAGACATGTAGCCCACCACCTTTTGACAATGAAGATTTCATGGTGGGGTGGGCTTGAAAATTCATAGCACCACATGGGATGGAATTTTAAAAGCAGGATTGGGAAATAATAAATGTAATTATAGACCTGAATGATTCCCCCAATCATATGTTTTGGGCCTCCTCTTAGAATCCCATTATTAACTTAATTAAGGACTCATTCATTATCTGAGTCTCCTCCCTTGTCATTAGGCCTCCAATTACGTGCAACAGGCTTTTTGAAATCATGTTCCTTCCACCCTCCTCATTAATACCACCTTCTACTAATCAATTTCCTTTTGTTCCACGATCGTCATCAAAACCCGTATAAAAAATATTTTAGGTGATATCATAAGAGATAAAAACTCAATGATGTACAATAATCCACAATGTATTTTAACATAAAGGAAGCTAGATTTAAATGAGACCATCTAATATTTCATGAGGATATATTATTCAAATATTACAGTGTCTCATACCACTTTGAAAAATTCAAATAATAATCCCTTATAATATCATGAGAATAAGGAGAATAATGATACGATAAATCGAAGATAATTACATAAAACAACTACATGGAATACATGTTGATCATGTCATATATATCACTAAAGTAATGTTAAGATGGGAAAATCATTTTTTTTACTTTATAATGAAGCGTTATTTTGGAAAGTCATTTTAGTTTGTAAAAAAATGGGATTTAATACATGTATATCGAAAAAAATAAAAATTTAGGACATTGAAATTATATTTGAGGCCTAATTGGTATCCCACTAAAGTGGAATCAGTTAAAAATAATGTTTAAGAAATCTTAGAAATAAAACATTTTGGTGAGGTTTAAGGAAAATATTAAAGTGTTTTTTAACAGAAATGGAATATCTATTTTTATAAATAAAAAACTTAACAAATATAGTTTTTCATCATAATGTTATTGTTTTGTAAAAATAATGATGGATTAAAAAATATTCTTTAGTGCACATGAAAAGAGGTAAGAATTTGAGAAGTTCCCTTTAATCAGGCATCTTTGTCTGGAAGAATTGAGAAGAGATCCATTATAAAAAGTATATATCCCAATCCAATAAGGATTATATGATATAAATATATTTATGAATTTGAAACATATACTCATAATATTTAATAAATATAAAAATCTAAACAATCATTACATTTGAGTAAAGGTTGTTAGAGAGTAAGCTGAAGGAAAAATAAGGGTTCAGTAGAATCCCTTACCGCTTTGTAATCAACCAATTCATATACAACATAATTCATAATAATAAAATGTTACATTTAATACCATTAAAATAAATATATTTATGATATAATACATTAATGGTCAGTATACATACACCATACACATGAAATAGTGGAAAATAATGGAAATATCATTAAAATATAAGTAGGATGAGAAACCACTTACCACTTTGTAATGAATCAAGTCATATGTCAAAAAATTAATAAAAATACAATGAATAATTTATTAACATGCATATATATATATATATTAATGATATCATATATAAAATTTCAGTACACATACACCATACACAAGAAATAATAATAGAGTAAAGGAAATATCACGAAAAAATTGAGATGAGAAACCTTGTACCTTATGTCGAAATGTGAACTTCGCTTGATCATAAAATCCTGGATAATAAAATTAAATGCATTAATTAATTAATTCATAACCTTATCTATATTTATTTTACGTATTAAAATTTTATTATGTTCAATTATGGCATTTTGTTTAGTTATAGGATACAATTTTTCGCTCAGGAGCGGTCATTTCCTTGGTTTTCACGACCGATATATTTGTATATTAGAATGGATGTTCATGGGGAATGTATATAATTCTACGAAATTCAATTTATATATTATTAATGATCATACAGAAATATAAATGGATATATATATATATCAATTGGTTAAATGGTATTAGGATAATTCCTTTGATTATACAATTAATGATAATAGTTTAGATTTTAACAGTGGTTTTTCGATTATGAGTAATTAGTTTGGTTATATTATTTAATATCATGTATATTTTTTTTACATAATAAATATATAAGATATAATAAATATTTTTTAATCTGGTTCTCTCAAAAAAATGGGTTGATGACCAGCCTGGAATATGAAATTGAAGAACCAAAGATTGTTGTCCATGAAGGTTGTAAATCGGCACCTCCCAGATGATGATTTTGTTTTTAAAATAAAAGTTAAAGACTGAGGAGATTGATGATGGTTCTTACATTAACATGATATAATTAAAATATATATTTTATACTTTATTTATCATGATGATTTGGATATAATAGTAAAGGATAATATTTGAATATAAAATGACATGAAATGAAATTAAAAGAAATGTAAGGGGGTTTTAGCTCTTGAAATATCCTCCTTGAGAACCACCTTAAGGGAATGGGTTTGGGAATTTTAGTAATAGAAAGAGATATTTTATGTGGGGAGATACTATTTAATAGAATTTTGTTAGGAAATGGAGAATATTCAAGGCTTATAAGAGTGAGGAGAAGAGGGAGTGAGGGGTATGTTTTATATTGGAGGAGAGGATGATTTTTGAAGATCTTATTCGTTATATTATTGTTTTTCTCAAGACAAGATAAACTGTGATTTATTGTGACCAAAAATAGTAATAAGAGTGTGTGAATTAGAAAAAAATGGTTTTGTAAATTAACCAAACATCACCAATGACTCAATAAATCTTTTATGTTGCATTTATCATAAATTATCATATTTTAATATTCGCAAAAAAATTCATGTATTTCTGAAAAAGGTAAAAATTCACCATAAACATATTTTGATGTGTAGAATTAGAAAATAGACTCTATTTTATCAAAATAAGTTATTCATTTTTGATATTTAATTTTAAATAAAATTCTAATTTACTTGAAAAATACTTATTATTAATATACAAGTGATTTTATAATACGTTCAAAAATTATCCGAGGTCTCTAAAAATTAGAATAAAATCATATGAAAAAATACATATATTTTTGGAATTATTTTAATGAAAATGAATTTTATTTTAAATCAATTTATTAATTTAAAATTATAAATAGTAAATTATTTCTCACAAAACACCAACACTTAATTAATATTTATTAAAATATTCAATATAATTTATAAGGTGCCTATATTTTTTTTACACTTACATAGGTGAGGTTACAATTCATAGTGTACATATTACTATTCATAAGAGTACATTACTATTTATAAGGGTAAAATTAATATTCATAAGGGGTATGTTACTATTCACAAAAAATTATGTTGATCCTTTCAAACCATAAATGTCAAACTGATTGCAACTATGTATATAAATTTTTAAAAATTAATGTCAAAGATGTTAGGAAATTAAATTTTACAGCAAGTCTATAACATTTAAAAAGAATAGTTTTACAGAGCCTTGGTGTTGTGTTAATATAAGTTTTCTAATGAATTGGAAGTATTTATGATGAAATATACAATAAAATCATGTGATATCGTATTAATAGTGAACATATTAGAAAAATAATTTTTTATTTTTCAAAATAATTTTACTATTAAATATATATTATTCTTAAAATATTTAATTAAATAATCTATTGTAAAAATGAATTTTTAATAAAAATTATCAAATGAATATATTCATATTAAAATATTAATATACAAAAAATAATAATTAAAAATATTTTTTAGAACATAATTTAGAAATTAATATGAATATTGTAAATTTTAAATATAATTATCTGTATGTAAAATTATTGATTAAAACAGTAAATTGTAAATTATATTTCTTCATAACATGATGTATGAAATTTTATAAAACTAGTTAATTGGTTGGTACAATTTCAATTTATATATGTAGTTTGAGTGATTGATGTACTATAATCACAATCACGAATCAAAGGCCAAATTTTAGATGTCGGAGAAGTTTCCTTGTAATCTTTATCATTGTCATGAATTGATGATCCAGTTTTCAACTAGATTTACACATATGTTATTTTATTTATTCCAACATGAATATCAAATCATTACGAGAAGTTTAATTTTATGGTATCCTTTATTGACTGAAGAGATCAATTTGTTTATATTATTAGAATACTTGGTTGTGAAGATCAATTCCATGTATCATATCAAGCTTCTAATGAAGTTGTTCAATGTACTTACAGAAAATTTGAGTTTGTTGGGTATCTTTAATGTCATGTGAAATAATTTAATGATATACCTAATGTGATATAAAAACAAAAAAAATACTGGGGAGGCATAACTAATCATCTAGAAATATTCTAGTTTTTGAATACTTTTTTTGATGTAAATGATGATATAAATTTGGTTATAGAAAAATGTTATAAAGAATTAGAACAAATTGGAATGAACATAATCATCGTATCCTGTTAAATAGAAGCATGTTATGAAATTAAATTATCTAATTCTAGTAAGTTCTATCATGATTTTTCTATTTTAAATAAATGAATTGATAGAGGTGTTAGTCATGATTGTTTTGAGATTATTTCATGAAAGGAATATTTTAAAAGGAAATAAAAAAGAAGGGGGGTGATAGAATCAATATATTTTTAGAAAGTGGAGACTGAATGTAAACACAATTTTATAAAAATATGAACTTGTTAAGTTCTATGACGATAATATGATTTCATTTTATGATGAATTTCATTTTTAAGAGAAGTATTATAATGGTAATTTGGTATCTCATATCAATTTTTTCACACAGGTAATTGAAGATCAAACAAGACCAGATTTTGTTGTTGTAGCTATAAAAATACCATTAAATGTAATTTAATTAAAAACATTCTTCTTGACTATATTATCTATAATTTTGTTGTTCCTCTATTGGAGGAAGACAAGAAAACCAATTTTTAACTACACTTTTATAGGACGACTATCATAGAATATGAATTGGTCAAGTAGAGGAAACATTGGATAAATGTTATTTTGGGTTTAGTTGTGATGCCTCGACAGAACTTATAGGATTATTTTCTAAATTTTAATCAATCCTAAAAATAATTAATAGGATTATTTTAATTGTAATGTATTGGAACATTATTTTATGAAGCGACATATTTTTTAGATGTACTATATGAGAATTTTTATATGAATCCGTTTTAGAATTTTTTGGGTAGTTAATATTTTATTATATTGTGACATGATTTTAAGAAACTTCATGTTGTAAAGAGGCATGGAATATGAGAATTTTAATACTAATCCATTGAATCATTTATACTGTGACACCATTTTGGTAGTTTAAAAACAAAAAATTTTCTATTTGAGACCATTTATAGGTTGTCTAATATTGCAATGGATTGGAACACCATAATAAGAAACTTAAATTTGTATGTAGGTGTACTATATGTGAATTGTTATAAATGAATGAACTATTGTAATTTATAAAACAAATAGATTGGTATTTGAGAAAATTTAGTATCCATGTTACAATGATCTTTGAACAGTTTTGGAAAAACTTGAATTGATAAATTATTTTCTATGGTAATGCATATAGTATGTTATTTTACAATAGTTACCTTATATGATATCATTGTTTCATTCAATTTAATGTTAAATAAAAAGTAATATTTTTCCATAGACTTAAAAAAGGAAGCACCCTGAGTAAAAGTTCAATTCCATTTTCATGTCACACCCACACTAACAGGTAGATTAATTATTTATGTAGACGTTGGAGGCACTAAATAAAAAGAAAAGTATTTCTTCTAAATGATTTTTCTGACCAGTTTTTCGTAGGTTTGGAAAATAAGCAATGTTCCATATACAGTTCAACATCATCCACTTATTCTTGGGTTAGCTTCCTTTTATATTACTGATCTACTTCGAACATCCCCATAATATAGTAATCTATTATTTTAGAATCTAGTATTGAATCACCTTGTTCAGAACTATATCCATATATAAACATTGTTGTCACATACATGACATATTTTGAAGGTATTTTTCATTTAATTTACCTACTTGCTTTGTTTTAGGGGTTTCCCATTCATTTCTGGAGGAAAGAGTTAGTTTTCATGATTTGGGCCAAATTGAGAGCTCATTTCCAGATTTAAAAACTGATTTTGATTATTTTATAACTATTTCATTTTTAAATATTTTTGACCCATTCAACTTCTAAAATATCCTCCACTGACCTTTTTACACCAAAAATGAAATTTGGACCCCTTAAGAATCTAGAACAATGGTGTATTTGGGTTTTTATTTAAGAATTGGGCCAACCCGAAATCCCATTTTCCAATTTTAAATTGTTTTTGTAATTTTTTAATATCCTATTCATTTTAATGAATGTTTTAGTGATTCCACCTCCGTTTTGACGCTATGAATCCCAGTCGCGCTCCCAGTTTCATTCCCCACTCTTTGAAGCTCTGGTTAATCTCGATTTGGTGCCGAAAATTCATAGGCTTCCTCAAATCGTCCAGATTTAAAGAGGTAAAGTCTTTCTTTCATAAATCTCTAAATTATCAGTATTTTGCCTCCATTCGAGTTCCTAAATGACCTTATATATCTGGTTGGAACGAACCCTAAATTTTGGCTGTTTTAAATTTCAGCTACTGTTTTTTTGGAGTGACTACTTCAAGATACTTCGAGTAAATGAGTCCTTTTCTTTCCTCTTTCAAATTACATAGGGTTTCTTTTATTGTTCATAGGGTTTATTCACTTATCATTGAGGTTAATAATATCTAGAAAATATTTTTTCAAACCAAGGGTTTAACTTTGGGCATTCTTGGCCAATTTTTATTGTTTTAGGTTTGATCAAGGTCTCTCTTGGTGCGGCGGGGTTGCGATTTGATTTTCGCACAGAGATTCAATGGTTTTTTGTTACTTTGGTAGGTGATTCCATTTTACGTGAAATTTTTGTGAATTAGCTTCCTATGTTCATGGTATTTTAATGTTTATTGAATTTGAATGTTTCTGTAAAAATTGCTTTAGTTGCATTTATAATGCAAATGAAATTTAAGTTCCAATTTTTGGTGAAATTGGGGGGTATTCCATACAAATATTTTATTAGTTCATCTTGGTCTGACCTATAATTACTTAGTTGATTTTATTGAACTTTATCATATATGAAAATCATGTTTTGAATGTTTTTTCTTTGTGGTTGTTACTGCAAAAATCGTGTTTAAATGATGTTTGGGATGCAAATGGGCTTTTAGTGCCATGTTTGTGTGAAAATGGTGGTTTTTAAAAGATATAACTTATTGGTTAACATTGGGCTGCCCCATAACATAATTTTTGGTTTCATTAAAGGGTATTGAACTGAAAATTTGTTTTGATGACTTACAAGTCTTCTCAAAGTTTTCAAAGTGGATATTTTAAAGAGCTTTGGGTGCAAAACAATGTGATATTTTGAGAGGTTGTTTTTATTGAAAATAAAAATATTTTGTTGTGTGTTTTAAATGTTATAAAATGTGTGTAGCTACTATAATATTTGTTTGTGACCAGTAGTGATATTTTCTATAAAAAATACCATGTGTTGTTTGCTGAAATTGTTTGAGGAGAAAATGGGAATCCCGGGTACTTAGGTGGGTAGATATGTACTAGTACGACTAGTGGACCGGATGGGTTGTGTCCCCATTTCAATGAGAAAATGTATAAAAACAACTCTAACTAATATATGTGGATGATATTTTGGGTGTTGGATCGAATAGTAGATATATATGTCTATTAGATGGAACAATACAAGAGGGGGGTGAATTGTAGGTTTAAAAAACCTTTGAGTTTTAGCAACAAAGGGATTAGTTTAAATGATCTTAAACTAATACAAATACAAACACCCACAATTGTATTGAATATAAAAGGTATGATGTATTGTAATACTAATGTAATGTAAAACAATTGTATTCAAGGTGAACACAATAATCAGAGTAATACAAAGATGAATGATTCTACCTTAAAGCGTATAGAATCAATCAATATAAAATGTAATAGAATGATTGTAATTGAAACAATTACAATTGAATATGTAAAGAAGAAAGGAAACAATACAAATCCCTTTCTAATACAAGTAACAACGGAAATGTAAAAGTATTACAATTCTTTTAACCCAAAGAGAAGGGTTATCCTTTCACCTAGGATAAAAGGTCTGTCTCACCAACACCTTGGTGAGCCCTCGATACGATGATCGGCATGTCTGTCTGCCTATCCCCAGCAGCCCTTGATACGATGATCGGCACGTCTGTCTACCTATCCCCGGCAGCCCTCGATATGATGATCGGCACGTCTGTCTACCTATCCCTGGAAGCCCTCAATTTTGTAGGTAATCGGCAAATTTGTCTTTCAATTACTTGAAAGCCCTCGATACGATGATAGGACGCACAAGGCAGATGAGAGAAGTCACAGTATCTCTCTCTAGAATCTTGATAGTTCACAGAATCTCTTCATTCGTTCTCTTCATTCATCGTTGTTCTCTCAGCTTCAAATGACATCCTATTTATAGGCCTTGGGTTCCAACGGTCATATTGCCTCCAACAGTCATATTGAAACAGAAAGCACGACATCGTTTTGATTAGTTTGTAACTAACTCAACGACATCGTTTTGTTAGGACAAGAGATATATAGAAATGAAAAACATGAGTACGATTCATATGTAGTGATTGTTTTTGACTAAGTACCAAAACAAATAAAGAACATCTGAATAGCAGAGTCAGTATGATATGATTGACAGAGTCAGTATGGTATGATTGACAGAGTCAGTACGATACAATTGACAGAGTCAGTATGGTACGATTGACAGAGTCAGAAAGATACGATTGACAGAGTCAGTATGATCAGTATTGTACGATACGATAAACATGATAGAAGACAAATGTAATTTCCAAAATATGATAGAATGCATTTGTGATTTCCAAAACATGATATAGAAGTCAAAAGAAGACTTTTGACTTAACAATCTCCCCCTTTTTGGAAATCACAACACACAAAGTAAATATAACAAGAAATACTTATCTCCCCCTGAGTTATTGAAAACTCTTCTGAATAAGAAATTGAATACAACTAACCCCCCCTTAGGTATGGACTTTCCTAAGGATTGTATTCGTAGATTTTCCTTAAGAGTGTTGTAAAGCATTCTTCCCCTTTATAAAACATTCTCCCCTTTGTAAACATTCTCCCCCTTTGTAAACATTCTCCCCCTTTGTGATTTACAAATAGAAAGGAGTAATCTTGAATTTTCTGAAAAAGTTAGTAAAGAAATACAAGACAATGGATAAAAGAAAAGGATCATAAGAGTCATTACAAAATAAAGACAAGTTCCAAAAGAAAACAAATACAACAATCATTTGTTTTCTCATTCCTTCTGCTTCTTTATAAGCTCATGAAGAACAACTTTCATCTTCTTGATCTCATTCTTGTCTTCAGAAATTGATTCACCCTGAGTTTTGAGAAGCTCTTGTTGGTCCGCAAAAATCTGATCTTGATTTCTGATAGTCTCCTCCTGGACTCTGATTACTTCTTCAAGTGTATCAATTCTGTTTTTCAAATTCTTGTTATCTTTGGACAACACAGAATTTTGATTCTTTAGCAAGACCATTTCATCCTTGAAATATGAAACCTTCGAGAATTCTGATTGAAAAACATTCATTCTCTCTTGCAAATATTTTACTGAAGGAACATCGGCTCTTTGAGAAGACAAAAGGTTCAAACTTTCAACCATTTCTCTGTCAAGCTTGTTGAAAGCAATTGCAAGCTCATTTGCTAACCTTCTTATATCTTCAATAGAAATTTCATGATCATTGATTGAGCTCTCTGTTTTGTATGACCACTTGGTCATTTTATTGCATGCCTTCTTATGAGAAACTGAACTTTCTGATAGAACTTTCAAATCAGCTTCTACTGACAAAACTTTCTTCCTTAATTCTTTCACAGATCCAAACTTCTTCTTTTGATTGTCAGTGATAAAATCAATCTTCCCTTCCAGTCTCAGGAAATATGGAATAGTCTTATCAACCCTTCTCAAAACATGAACAATGTAATCACTCTTCTTGAGAGAGATTGTATGCTCTGAATCAGTATCTTCATCATACGATGCTAGTTCATACGATCTTCTTGAGTCAATAACGGGCTGTTTTCCTTTTGCTTTTTCTTTCTGCTTTCTTTCTTCTTCCACTTTGTCACTAATGATAACAACTTTATCAGAGTGAGAGGATTGAGCACCGTGCTTTTCTTGAGATGACATTCTGTCCGGAGATCGAGCTTGATCGGCATGAGGAGTTTGTTGAACACCTTCACTTAGCTTTTGAACCGATTCCTCTCTACTCTTCTTTGAACATTGATGAAATTCTAAAAGAAAGTCTCCTTCTTCTTCTTCCACTTCTTCTACCTCTTCCATTACTTGTTTTTGTTTTCCTTCCTCAGGGAGACTCTGTACGATGGGATCTTGATGCACTTCTTCTATTAGTTGGGCACTATCATCCTCAACCGCTTTCAAGACTTTAGAGATATCAAAGTCCTAAGCCTTTCTTTTTAAAAGAACCTTATTCTTCTTTTCAGCCTGAAGGGTTTCTTCTACCCTTACTCTTTCTGCAAAAGCCTCAGCAGGGTCAAGACCAAACTTCGGATCACCTTCCTTTCTCTGTTCCTTATACTTTCTCCATTTTGCTACAACCTCCTTACTGTACCTTGGCTCCTTCTTCGTCTTTGAACTGGTTTGCGGATCAGACTTTTGAGTAACACCGGTAGATTGAATGTCTTTGGCTGGCATAGGTGCCGATTGATTCTGAGCCAATTCAGCTTTTACATCTCTGACAAAAAGTTTTGAATTCGGATCAAAACAAACATTCAGCTTTTTCATCGTACTCTTACTAATCCATGAGGGCTTCAAATCCATGGGGTTTCCATTTAAAGGAATGTTACAAAACTTCATACTCTCAAGAATGAACTTCGTAAGGATAGCTGGATACATAATCATCTGGGACTTAATCCCTCCTGTCTTGACATTCTTAATGGTTTCAAAAACATATCCCATGAGATTTACTTTTCTCATATTCACAAGATAGTCAAGCATAAAGATATCAAAAACTTTCAGAGTTTCTCTATCCCCTTTCCTTGGGATAAGAAAACCTTGCATCCATAATGTTACAAAACAATTGTCTGGAGAAAGATGAGACACTTTTCTCTTTTCTTCAATAACAACAAACAAAGTCTTTTCAGCACTTTCTCTATTAAACGTACCAACTTCCACTGGTAGTTTGTGCGATGGACAGAACGAATCCCCTTCTACAGATTCATTCAGAAAATGTGCCGCTTGTTTCACAGACATAGACAGTTTTCTATCGTACACAGCAAAGTTTATAGTCATTTCTTTGTCGAAAGAAACAGTTTTGTAAAACTGACAAACTTCATCCAAAAGAACCGGATCTTGAGAATCAGGCTTTTCAACACACATATGTTCCCATCCTTGAAACAAAATGATCCTCCTGATTGTAGAATCGTACGTATCGAAAAAATCTCAAGATACTAACCTTTATCTGTTAAAGTATTTTTCTGTAAAAGTCTTTGAAGACATTTCGGCAGGAGTATTAGCAGAGGATTGAGACATAAAGGTTCTGCCCATGAGAAGATCGTACGATGATTTATAGCTGGTGGAGCAGAGCTTCGCCTCAAATCCTGAAAATTCAATTTGGGTTTGGGGAGGGGAGGGGGGCTATTTATAGGCGATAAAGGGGTGACCGTTGATCTTCTACGGTCGAAAAAGGATGACCATTGATCTTCTACGGTCAAGATTAGATAAAACCAGATCAATGGTTAGGATTAAAACAAAGAAAAAAAATTTAAAAAAAATGAAAAAAAACATGTCGGAGAATGTAAGGTAATTGTTGGTTTTGATAGAAATCAAAAGAAAAAACAATCGTAAGGAAACAAAAAAAACATCATCATACCGATGGAAAACAACGTTATTACTATGAACTAACCGTACGATAGAAATCAATCTTGTTACCATGAACTGACAATACGATGGAAAACAATCTCGTTACCATGAACTGACAGTACGATGGAAAACAATCTCAATACCATCATCGGTCGATTCAATAGAAAAGAAAATCATTACCATCATCGTTCATTACGATAAAACATTACCATCATTGGTCAATACGATACTATTGATTGATTGAAACGATGGAAAAGAAATTCAATACTATCATCGGTCAATTCAATACCATTGATTGATTGGTACGATGGAAAAGAAATTCAATACCATCGTCGGTCGATTCAATACTATTGATTGATTGATACAATGGAAAAGAAATTCAATACCATCATCGGTCGATTCAATACCATGATTGATTGATACGATGGAAAAGAAATTCAATACTATCATCGGTCGATTCAATACCATGATTGATTGATACGATGGAAAAGAATTTGATTACCATCATCGGTCGATAGTAAATGATACTATAAAACTGTTAATACGATAAACAGGAAAAATGAACGAAACAAAAAAAATTGTCAATACGATAAACAGAAGGAAAAAAATGAGTGATACAATAAAACTGTCAATACGATAAACAGGAAAAAATACACAATCCAAAGAGTAAATAGTTAAAGAACATAAGATAAAAAGAAACATAAAAACAGAAAGAAATGTCCTCCCCCTTTCTACGAGGAGTTTCTTACTATCAGGAGAGATGTAAAACAGGAAGTAGATATGAATGATTATTTTAACATAATCATTCCTAGATTCTGTTTTATATATTCAAATCTATCGGAAGGTAAAGGTTTTGTAAAAATGTCAGCAAGTTGTTCTTTCATTCCGATGAATTGTAAAATAATATCTCCTTTTACAAAAAAAACATTTGAAACAATATTACATATACCAACAATCATTACTTGAGCATTATCTCCGAAGGTAACTTTTCCACCTTTTGTTTTGATAACCAATTCAAAGAGATCTTTGTTGCCAGTCATATGTCGAGAACAACCACTATCCATGTAC
This sequence comes from Viscum album, assembly GCA_963277665.1. Classification (NCBI taxonomy): domain Eukaryota; kingdom Viridiplantae; phylum Streptophyta; class Magnoliopsida; order Santalales; family Viscaceae; genus Viscum; species Viscum album. The sequence goes on along the minus strand of OY728161.1, from coordinate 423,414,423 downwards.
CAAATATTCTTATTGGTACACTTATCGTTTTCCTGAAAAAGAAACAATTAGATTTTCAAAATCCAAACTTGTTTGGATCCAGAAGGGTTAGATAAAAGAATTTTAGGAATCCACATTTGTTTTGCAAAATGAGCTTTATGAAATCCTAAAGATTGAGTTTTGTTAAGAGAATAATCTCTTCTCCAGTTTCCATCACATTGACACTTAGAACAGAAAATGGTTTTTTGAGGAACAAAATAGTTATTGCTAAAAACAGGTTTGGAATAAGTATAACCAAGACCAGAACGATTTCTCAAAGGTCTAATTTGAGAATACATCCTATCAAAGTTTTCTTTTCCATGAGTAAAGTTTGACAAACACTTTTTCAAAGATAAAATCCCGGACTTTAGTTTTAAAACCAAATTCTTATTTTATAAAACATTTGAATTTGAACTAGAGTTAGACTCTAAAATATTTTTCATTTAAATTACAGTTTCAAGATCCTTATAAAGTTTATCCTTATCAAATTTAACTTTCTCGAGGGTTTTTAAAATACTTTCAAAATCAGAAGTTTTCAAATCAAGATCTTTAGAAATATATGATACTTCTTTAGTCAAGATTGAAATTCTAGAATTTGCCTTTTCAAATCTCTTTTTGAGTTTAGAATTTTCATTTTCAAGTAACTTAGAAAATATAGAGACCTCTTCGAAAGAAGGTAATGTATCATCCTCTGATGATGAGGATTCATCATTTGAAGATTCTTAATATCTATTATCAATATAATTTGTATTTAAAGAGACATTTGTAATAGCTTCAGCATTATGTACCTTAGCCATGAGAAAATGATCTTCAATTGGTAGTCTGGCTAGAAGTCCAATATTCCTTTGTCCTGATGTCTCACATTCTGAAGAATCATCTGAGGAATCACTACCACTTTCACTCCACGTATCATTTTCTTTCTATAATTTCTTTGTCTTATAAAACCTTTTCTTGTTTCTTTCAGAGTGTTTCTCTTTTCTATCATTCCTCTTCAGTAAAGGACAATCAGGCCTTATATGCCCTGCTTTCTTGCATTCATAACAAGTTACCTCTAAATCTTTCCTATCTTTCTTTTTGAATCTATATTGAAAATCTTTCTTTCCCACAATCTTGTTCATCCTTCGAGCAAGATTGGCTAACTCATTATCCGGAAGATTACAGTCACTTGAATCAGATATAACAACTTTCTTGGATTTAGACCTTGTAAGCCTTTCTGGTGTTTTAGATTTAGATGCAAAAGCTACACTTCCATTCCCATTCATCTTCTTATTGAAATCATCATCTCTCTTCATTCTTGTCTCATGCTGTAGAAGAGTTCCAAAAAGTTCATCAAGAGTAATCTGGGAAACTTTTCTATTCTCATCAATAGCTGTTCTTTTTGACTCCCATTCATTTGGCATTATATCTATAATCTTATCAAAAAGAGCTTCATCATCAAGAACTTTTTCTCCCATAGATTGTAAGCTGTTTACAATTGTCATAAACCTTTGTTGCACTTTACATACTGGCTCTCCATAAGGAAAAACAAATCCATGATACTCTGCTCGATGCATTGCTCTCCTTGTTTCTATAACCTTGGATGTACCAAAATGAGTAACTTCTAATTTCTTCCAAATACAGTTGGCTGCTTCACATGAAGATATCTGACTATATATATTCCTGGTCATAGAGCATAATAAAGTATTGCGTACCTTGTAATTCAGTTGATATTCTTGCTTTTCTTGGTTGGTGAAAGTACTAACTTCTTTGTCAGGAATTTTGTAACCCCCAGTAAGCATAATAAAATTGTCTACACCAGTATTGATAACGAAAGTCTTCATACGATCTCTCCAATACTCATAATCATTCCCATCAAAGATTGGTGGTCTAGAAGGATTCAGATTATCTATTGACCCGATATTCATTCCTGCCATCTAATACAACAAAAACAACGTTTCCACTCCACACGTAAGTGTAGTAAGTATTCAATATAGTAATAAGAAATAAAGCTAGTAATACAAATCAGTGGAATACCTCCTTTGATACCAATTTTTGGATCGAATAGTATATATATATGTCTATTAGATGGAACAATACAAGAGGGGGGTGAATTGTAAGTTTAAAAAACCGTTGAGTTTTAGCAACAAAGAGATTAGTTTAAATGATCTTAAACTAATACAAATACAAACACCCACAATTGTATTGAATATAAAAGGTATGATGTATTGTAATACTAATGTAATGTAAAACAATTGTATTCAAGGTGAACACAATAATCAGAGTAATACAAAGATGAATGATTCTACCTTAAAGCGTATAGAATCAATCAATATAAAATTTAATAGAATGATTGTAATTGAAACAATTACAATTGAATATGTAAAGAAGAAAGGAAACAATAAAAATCCCTTTCTAATACAAGTAACAGCGAAAATGTAAAAGTATTACAATTATTTTAACCCAAAGAGAAGGGTTATCCTTTCACCTAGGATAAAAGGTCTGTCTCACCAACACCTTGGTGAGCCCTCGATACGATGATCGGCACGTCTGTCTGCCTATCCCCGGCAGCCCTCGATACGATGATCGACACGTCTGTCTGCCTATCTCCGGTAGCCCTCGATACGATGATCGGCACGTCTGTCTGCCTATCCCTAGCAGCCCTCAATTTTGTAGGTAATCGACACCTCTGTCTTTCAATTACTTGAAATCCCTCGATACGATGATCGGACGCACAAGGCAGATGAGAGAAGTCACAATATCTCTCTCTAGAATCTTGATAGTTCACAGAATCTCTTCATTCATTCTCTTCATTCATCGTCGTTCTCTCAGCTTCAAATGACCTCTTATTTATAGGCCTTGGGTTCCAACGGTCATATTGCCTCCAACGGTCATATTTAAACAGAAAGCACGACATCGTTTTGATTAGTTTGTAACTTACTCAACGACATCGTTTTGTTAGGACAAGAGATATATATAAATGAAAAACATGAGTACGATTCATATGTAGTGAGTGTTTTTGACTAAGTACCAAAACAAATAAAGAACATCTGAATAGCAGAGTCAGTATGATATGATTGACAGAGTCAGTATGGTACGATTGACAGAGTCAGTACGATACGATTGACAGATTCAGTATGGTACGATTGACAGAGTCAGTACGATACAATTGACAGAGTCAGTATGATCAGTATTGTACGATACGATAAACATGATAGAAGACAAATGTAATTTCCAAAATATGATAGAATGCATTTGTGAGTTCCAAAACATGATATAGAAGTCAAAAGAAGACTTTTGACTTAACATTGGGACCATTAGGTTATGGGTATGTTCCCTACTAGTGGATCGTGCATGGGAAAAGATTCTGACTTGGATACTTTACACTGAGGTACGAGGTACATAGGGCCCAAGACAATCTAGTTTCCTAGGGGTGTTCCCAGTTTTGGTGCTCATTGGATTTGTGGAATTTACCCTTGTATTGGAGTGTTTTTTGAAGTACCTTATAGTATCTCACATCTCTATTTAAATGTTTGAACATTCTGAAAATTTTATCTTGAAAACTGTTTTCAATTGAAAGTTTCATTTCTTAGATTTTATCACTACTTTTCTTTGCATATTAAAACTACTTGATTTTCCATGTTTTATTGCATTCTATTTGGAATCATTGGGTGGTATCCTATTGGGATTAGGCTCACACCCTACTTACACCCCTTGGGATTAAGTAGACTTGGTTATGTTTGAATCGGGTAAAGGAAAGGCTATGGGTGATGGCGGTTCAGGGTGTTAGTCCCCATCCTTGGGACGGAGTTGTGGAGACGGCTTGGGGGTGATGACCCCTTGTCATGTGGAGTCCATGGGGCTGTTTTGTTGCTATTTAATTGTGTCTTTGGACCTTTTGTACTTCATTTGAACATATGTATTCAGTTTTGTATTTTTGTATAAAACATGCCTGTATGAATTTTTCAGATTCATTTTATCAAATATTTTTTGTTGTTTTATGTATACATATTTGGGTAAATCATTCCCAAACCAAAATAAATGATACCCAGGAACTTGTTCCAGCCCGTGGGGATAGGTAACACTCTTTCGGCCTTGCCATGGTCCGGGTTTTCTTTCGTTAATGGTGGCGACCAGATTCGGTTCGTGACAAAATGGTATCAGAGGAGGTTAATGTTTTTGGGTTATATTTCTATTTTGGTATGAGTCGGGATAGACAGGATCTTGGACTGTGGGGGCACATGTTTTTGGTTGTGAGTAGGGTGCCTGGGTCCCACCTCTCTTGGCAGACCTTGAGTCACCATGGGATGTTTTAGTTTTCGGATTGACTTCACTTCCAGGTGAGACGTGTGGGCTGCAGACCACATGTGGACATCAGGAGGATGTGGAGTAGTTGTTTCTTTTATTAATGGAATGTGTTTAGTTTATTTATATTTGATTTATTTGATTAAAATTTTCCGAATTGTTGTATTTACTATTGTTTTGTGACTGTTGAATTTTGTAGCAACATGCCTCCCTGGAAAGCTCTGACGCGCCCACAGGAGGAAGCTGGGGAGATTTCTCCCACACTGATTGGTCAGAGGTTTGTGGAGGCTATAGTTCAGGATATCCAAGCATTAGGATATGGACCATCTCCTGCTACTATTCTTGTTAGAGTAGAAGAGGTAGGTCCTGGAAAAGATAAAGAACAAGAGTTTCTGAAAAACAAGCCTCCTACCTTCTGAGGTAGCTCATAACCCCAGGAAGCAGAAGAATGTATTTATAAGATTGAGTGTATGTTTGAGTTCCTGGAAACACCCGAGGAGCTCAGGGTGAAGTCTGCCTCATTTCTGTTGGAGGGTCCCAGTCGTAAGTTGTGGGAGTTAGTGCTTCAGGTTGGGAAGAATGACCAGATGCGTTGGGGAGATTTCAATGTTGTCTTCAATGAACAGTACTACCCTGAGTTATTGGCTTATTCTAGGTCTAGAGAGTTCATGGAACTTTTTTAGGGGAATTTATCTGTGATGGAGTATTCCAACCGTTTTGCTGAGTTGGTTCAGTATGGTCCAAAAATTGTCTCTAATTGGCAGGTGAAGGCCTAGAGTTTTGAGAAAGGCTTGCGACTAGAGATATACTCCTAGGTGTTCTTGTTTAATATGAGGACCTATGAAGAGGTCGTTGATTGGGCGTGCATGGTGGACATTGATAGGAAATGTAGGGTTGGTTTCTATGGTTTAGTATCAGTAATGAGCAGTGGCAGCTCTTCAGAGAAGAAAAGGAAGCGGGATGATCATGTGATGAAAGGAAGGGGCAGTTCAAGCCACCCTTCCAGGAAGTTTTCTTCTGCAGCTTCTGATGTGAGATCGGTCATGTTCCACCATTGTGGGAAGACTGGGCATATCCAACCATCATTTTCACTTCTTCCAAAGCGTTGTTACCAGTGTGGAGGTATGGGGCATTTACAGTGCTTCTGTGGTGTGGCACATCCCCTCCCAAGTGGGGTAGGGTCTGTGGCCTCAAGAGGAGTGCCAGCACAGTCCGAGCCGTCGAGGACTGGGGGATGTCGATTTGGATGTAATGGTGTAAGGGATGGATCATCTTCTATGCAGATCCAGTTAAGGGCATAGCCACAGACTAGTGTCCTTCCTCAGGCAGATACTTGACATCTCCATGTAGTGGATCATGCACCAGAGGGATAAGAGGCATGACCATCGACAGTTCGAGGTACCGTTCTGATCGTATCTTCTATAGATACTGCTCATTTTGATACTGGTGCCTCTGTTTCATTCATTTCTGCCCATTTTTTGGAAATTATGAATTTTTCAACAAATTTGATGACATTCGCGATGGAGTTGGTGACACCGCTGTGAAAGATGGAGAAGGGACTTAGGTTCCCCCCATGTGCGCTTTACGTTTCAGTGTTTGGGATGGAGTGGGACCTCCTAGTTCTAGATATGGAACTGTTTGACATAATACATTACATGGATTTTCTAGTACACTTCCAGGCACACATCGATTGCTACAGACTACGTGTGAGTTTCACGACACTTGATGGGAGTCATCAGGTTTTTCATGGAGAATCGGATCCTTAGTCAGGTCATGCAGGGCCTCCACTCCCAGAGTTGGGAAGTGTTATCTTCAATTTATCATTTCTCATTCTAGAGGACGGTATTTCCCCTGATGGTGCACTACCTCATGTAGTGAATGAGTTTCCAGAGTTATTCTCAGATGATTTTTTTTCAGGTTTTCCCCCACAGTGGGATGTGGAGTTTTCGATTGATCTGGCGCTGGGAACACAGTCGATATCTCTTACCTCTTATCGCATGGCCCCCACCGAGCTGAGGGAATTAATGATTCAGATTGAAGACTTAGAATCCAATTTATTCATTCGCCCAAGCATCTCTCCTTGGGCCGCTCCTGTGTTGTTCGCGAAAAAGGATGATGGATCCCTCCGGTTGTGCATTGACTATCGAAAGCTGAATAAGGTAAAAATTAAGAATAAATACCCTTTGCCCAGAATAGATGATTTGTTCAATTATTTGAAGGGGGAAATGTGTTTCTCAAAGATAGACATGTGTTTGGGGTATCATCAACTTCATGTGAATGAGTCAGATATCCCAAAGACAGCCTTTCGAAGCAGGTACGACCACTTTGAGTATTTGGTCATGCCCTTCGGATTGACCAATGCTCCAGCGGTCTTTATGGCACTCATGAACAAGGTGTTTCATCAGTATCTATATTCCTTTGTTTTGGTGTTTGTGGATGATATTATGGTATACTATTGCTCTGAGGAGGAACACAAACATCACTTGAGGATAGTTTTGGGTACATTAAGAGATCACTGCCACTATGCAAAGTTGTCAAAGTTCACTTTTTGTATCAGGTAAGTGAGATTTCTCGGGCATGTGTTCTCTAAGTAGGGGGTTTCAGTGGACCCCGAGAAGATTAGTGTGGTTATGTCATGGGAGCATCCAAATAATGTGTTCGAGATCAAGAGTTTCATTGGTCTGACTGGTTATTACAGGCGATTTGTTCAGGATTTCTCTCGGATTGCATCACCAATGACTGCGCTCACCCGGAAAGGGGTGATGTTTTTATGGGGTCCAGAATGTCAGGCATCATTTGAGGAGCTGAATAAGCGGTTGAATACAGCCCCCGTGCTGATTTTTCCTGAGGCTAGGAAAGGGTATGTGGTTTAATGTGATGCTTCAGGTATGGGTCTTGGGTGCATGCTTATAGAGGATGATCACGTGGTCACGTATGGATCTCGCCAACTTCGACCACATGAAAAGAAATACCCGACCCATGAATTGGATTTGGCAGTGGTGATGCATGATTTGAAGACATGGCATCACTACCTCTTTGTGGAGAAGATTTTTCTCTACTCTGGTCACAAAATCATGGCTTATATCTTCTCGCAGAAGGACCTCAACTTGAGACAGCATCGCTTGATCGAGTACTTGCAGGGGTTTGACGTTGACATTGTCTATACCCCATGCAAGGGTAATGTAGTGGCCAACGCCTTGAGCAGAAGGGTTCCACTATAGAATTTTAGGAAGTCCAGTGATGAGTGGACATTAATGGGGCTCTTTTCTCAGATTCATGTAGAGACCAGGGAACACAGTGGAGGGGCATTCTTGGAAGGTGTCCAGTTGATCCCTTCTCTGTTAGAGTTGATTATTCTGGAATAGCCCAGTAATGAGCTTTGTCAGCGGTCAAAGCAGATTATTCATGGTGGGGAGACATCCTCTTATTGGTCATCGTCTCCAGAGGGCATCTTGTGCTTCAAGGGTCGTTCAGTAGTGCCATTATCTCTACGAAAGGTGGTGATGCTGGATAGCCACCAGTCTCAGTGGGTTGTCCATCCGGGTTCCACTAAGATGTATTATGATGTCCATCAGTAGTTTTGGTGGCCTGGTATGAGACAAGACATAGCGGACATTGTTTTGTGATGCTACACATGACAGCAGGTTAAAGAAAAGCACCAAAGGCCTTCTGGTTCGCTCCAACCACTACCCATTCATACCTGGAAGTGGGACCAAGTCACGATGGACTTCATTGTTTCCCTACCTTGTACACCTCGGGGTAAGAATGCCATTTGGGTGGTGATTGACCGTCTGACCAAATCAGCCCATTTCATTTTGATAAAAGATACAACTAAGGTGGATGAGTTGAGCCATTTGTATCTTCAGGAAGTGAATAGACTCCATGGTGTACCATCAACTGTTGTCTTAGATAGAGACCCCCCACTTCACTTCTCGATTTGGGGAAGGCCATCAGAAGGACTTGGGGTCTCAGATTAAGATGAGCACGACATACCACCCTCAGACGGATGGTCAGACAGAGCGGGCAAATTAGATTTTGGAGGACATGCTTCGTACATGTGTCCTAGACTTTGGAGGTTCTTGTTATAGCCATTTGGGATTTGTTGAGTTTTCATATAATAATAGTTACCAATTCCCAATTCAAATGTCCCCTTTTGAGGCACTCTATGGTCATCCATGTCGGTCCCCCCTATGTTGGCATGAGGTAGAGATAAATCACTGTTGGGGCCGAGCCTTGTGCAGGAAACTTTGTAGAAGGTGAAGTTGAGCAGGAAACACTTATTGATAGCTCAGAGTTGTCATAAATCTTATGCTACCGGAGGTGTCGAGACCTAGTGTTTTCTGTGGGTAACAGAGTATTCTTCAAAGTGGCCCCTCGTCTTGGCCATCGTCGATTGGAGAAGCAAGGGAAGATGATGGCACGGTATGTCAGGCCCTTTGACGTCATTGAGCGTATTGGTAATGTGGAATAAAGTTTGGCTTTACCTTATTAGTTTACATCCATCCATGATGTCTTCCACATCTCTCTGTTGAAGAAATATAACCCGGATCCGTCCCATGTGTTGAGTTGGGAAGAAATGGAGATAGATCCTGAAATGTCTGTTGTTGAGAGGTCGGTGAAAATAGTGGACTCCCAAGAGAATATAATTCGAGGGAAGTCTATTCCATTAGTCCGGGTTCGATGGCAGCATGAGAATGATACACTTGAGAATGGGAGCGAAAGTCATGGGTCGAGGAATAATACCCATTCTTGTTTTACAACCATGCTTCATGTTGACTTTCTGGGGTGGAAATTACTTCATGGTGGGGATAATTGTCACATAAATGATATATTTTAAAGGTATTTTTCATTTAATTTACATATGTTCTTTGTTTTTCGAGTTTCCCATGCATTTTTCAAGGAAAGGGTGTGTTTTCATGATTTGGGCCAAATCGAGAGCCCATTTCCAGATTTAAAAACCGATTTTGATTATTTTATAACTATTTAATTTTTAAATATATTTCACCCATTCGACTCCAAAATGACCTCCACTGACCGTTTTACACCATCAATGAAATTTTTACCCCTTAGGAATCCATAACAATGGGGTATTTGGGTTTTTATTTAAGAATTGGGCCAACCCGAAATCCCATTTTCCAGTTTTAAATTGTTTTTATAATTTTTTAATATATTAATAATTTTACAGAATTTTTCGATGATTCCACATCCCTTTTGACCCTAAGATTCCCAATCGCGCTCCCAGTTCCTTTACCCACTCTTTTGAGCTCTGGTTAATCATGATTTGGTGCCGATCTTTATATTCTTCTTCAAACATTCTTGATCTGAAGAGGTAAAGTATGTCTTTCATAACTCTATAGATTCTCAATATTTTCCAACCATTCTAGTTCCTAAATGACCTAATATATCTTGTTTGAACGAACCCTGAATTTTAGAAGTTTTAAACTTCATCTACATTTGTTTTGGATTGATTTGTTCACGATACTTTGAGTAAATGAGTCATTTTCATTCCACTTTCAAATTACATAGGGTTTCTATTATGGTTCTTAGGGTTTCTTCACTTATCATTGAGTTTCCAAATGTCCAGAAACTATGTTTTCGAACATAGGGTATAAATTTGTGATTTCTTGGCCAATTAATGTGGTTTTAGGTTTGATCTTGGTCTCTCTTTGTGCGGCGGCGGTGCGATTTGATTTTCGCATAGAGATTCAAGGGTTTTTCTTACTTTGGTAGGTGATTCCATTGTGCATGAAATTTTTGTGAATTAGCTTTCTGTGTTCATGGTATTTTAATGTTTATTTTATTTTAATGCTTCTGTAAAAATTGGTTTTAGTTTCATTTATAATGTAAATGAATTTTAAGTTCAAATTTTTGTGGAAATTGGGGGTTTTCCATACAAATATTTTATTGGTTCATCTTGGGCTGACCTATAATTACTTAATTTATTTTATTGAACTATATTAGGTCTGAATATCATGTTTTGATTGTTTATTCTTTGTGGTTGTTGCTTCAAAATTTTGTTTAAATGATGTTTGGGAAGCAAATGGTCTTTAAGTGCCATGTTTGTGTGAAAGTGGTGGGTTTTTAAAAGATATAACTTCTTGGTTCACATTGGGCTGCCCCATAACAGAATTTTTGGTTTCATTAAAGGGTATTGAACTGAAAATTTATTTTTCTAACTTAAAAGTGTTCACATAGTGTGAAAAGTGGATATTTTAAAGAGCTTTGGGTGCAAAACAATGTGATATTTTGAGAGGTTGTTTTAGTGAAAATCAAAATATTTTATTATGTGTTTTAAATGGTATAAAATGTGTGTAGCTACTGTACTGATTGTTTTTGACCAGTAGTGACATTTTCTATGAAAATGTATGTGTGTTGTTTGCTGAAATTGTTTGAGCACAAAATGGGAATCCCATGTACTTAGTTTGGCGGATATGTACTAGTACGGCTAGTGGACCGGATGAGTTGTGACCCTGTTTCATTGAGAAAATGGATAACAACAACTCTAACTAAACTATGTGGCTGATATTTGGGGACCACTAGGTTATGGATATGTTCCCTACTAGTGGATCGTGCATGGGAAAGGATTGTGACTTGGATACTTTACACTGAGGTATGAGGTACATAGGGCCCGAGACTATCTAGTTACCTAGGGGTGTTCCCGGTTTTGGTGCTCATTGGATTTGTGGTATTTACCCTTGTATTGGGGTGTTTTTGGCAGTACATTACAGTAGTTCAGATGTCTATATAAATGTTTGAACATTCTAAAAATTTTAGCTTGAAAACTGTTTTCAATTGAATGTTGCATTTCCTAGATTTTATCACTGCTTTTATTTGCATATTAAAACTGCTTGCTTTTTCACATTGTATTGCATTCTATTTGGAATCATTGGATGGTATACTATTGGCCTCAGGCTCACACCCTACTTACACCCCTCAGGTGTAAGTATACTTGGTTATGTTTGACTTAGGTAAAGGAAAGGCTAAGGGTGATGGCGGTTCAGGGTTTTAGTCACCATCCTTGGGACGGAGTTGTGGAGATGGCTTGGGGGTGATGACCCCTTGTCATGTAGAGTCCATGGGGATGTTTTGTCTCTGTTTCATTGTGTCTTTGGACCTTTCGTACCTCATTTGAACATATGTATTCAGTTTTAGATTTTTTTATAAACCGTGCTTGTATGAATTTTTCATATTCATTTTATCAAATATTTTTTGATGTTTTATGTATACATATTCGTGTAAATTGTTCCCAAACCAAAATAAATGACACCCATGTACTTGTTCCAGCCCGTGGGGATAGGGAACGCCCTTCGGGCCATTCCATGTGCCGAGTTTGGTGTCGTTAATGGTGGAAACCATATTTGGTTCGTGACAATTGTATTCGTCTTTTTCAAGTATTCATGGTTCCCTTTATTAATGGTTTTCTGATAAATTCTTTCTTCATGTTATATAAATTTAATTATATCAGTTTATTTTATAATGGATTTCATGTCACAGTGGAGAAAATATTCCATTACTAATGAATATTTCTGATAAATATCATGTTCATCACCAACCAACCAAGTCTTCATCAAGATTCAGTGGATGAAAAAATTTATCTTCATATTAAAAAAGTAAAATGTCCAATGTAGATATTCAATATTAATGGGGACAATAATATTTCAATTCAACTATAGTGTATCTGAATCTGGTTCTCTACAAACTTTTGAATAAAATTTTTATTTTTCATATAAATTATGCCATCTAAATATGAATTTTGTTAGACCATATAATAATTATTACATATTAACCATAATGAATGTAGAGAATAATATAATCACCATGGATGCACTTGTGACAATTTCTCTTTTATCCAGTTATATTCTAGTTGTATTCTATATTTTACAATTAATTTTTATTATTTAACTATATGAACCAATTACCTGATATTATTGAAAAGGATTGGAGGATGTGACACTAACTGACTATTATTATATAATAATATTGGTAATATAATACTCACCCAGCTCTTGGATGTCCAAATACTTCAATATCATTATTATACCAACCATAATTAATCTCCTACCATATGTATGACGATGAAAAAATAATTATCCTGAATGGAAGTAAGTATTCAGTTAGTGGTATTAAAAGAATTTTTGGGTAGTACTACTACTTGAGTGGGAATTTTTTGGATTGAGATAGAAGAATATTTTATATATCAAATAGGTTCATAGAGAAATTTGATATCACTATAGAATGAATCTAATTCATAAAAATGAAAAATTTCTTGATCTACTATATTGGAATACTAATTTATCCATGCATGAATTTTATCCCCTAAAATATTAAGATGGTTGATAGAATCATTGAACATCTTAATAATTTGTAGAATCGGTTTTTTCATTCGAATAAATAGTTACCTAAGTTAACAGTTTCCTAAGCTCAAATCCAATGAACATTTTTCAACTCTCCAGGTTTCAAAACAACAAATAGTGAATATAAAGAAAACACTGAAAGATTTGATTTTGTCTTCTCACTCATATGAGAGAAATAATTGGGTGTTAAGGGAAATTATGGAGATAATAGTGAAGGAGGGTGACATAAATGTCAGAATTATCTCAAGAGAGATGCATGGAGTGTATGAAAATCTTGAATGAGAAGTTCTCAAAGGAAGAACTCTATTGGGGTGGCTCATGGAAAAAAATTATTTAAGTAATATCAGTACCAATAATAGGATATCATCATCATTATGTATCAAAATCCTTACTAATATCCTAGTTTTCCAAAGTCACAACTGGTGGATTGTAGACAGAGGCGATGTCAATTTCTATCATGACAATATTGTTTGAACAACATTGTTCGTTCTAGGATGTCCCATGCTGGGAAAATCATTCAGACAATCCACGGAGTACTCTAGTTTCACCCAAGTGGACTTAGAAAAGGATTATCTCACATTATATGACCTCAGCAAGATTTTTTCTAATCAAAATAGAGGCATGTTTATTGGTTCGGCATTTGGCGTTCTCTTTGGTAAATACTACCTTTGTAAATTTTCAATAACTACTGAGTAGAAAAATTATGGGGATTTAATCTCTTGCTATTATATTCATCCAAAACTCAAAATCCTCATATAGAGTATTTTGAATAATTATACTTCCAAAGATGAATGATTCCAGTAAACAAGTATCAAAATTATTTCAAGGTTTTGTTGTCACAAAGATCCTCTGGGTGAATCATCAAGTATCATTTTTTTACGGGGAATGCGAGAAAATTTATAACATACCTTAAGTGATTTTACTAGTATTCATTCTCAAGTTCCTTGGATGTTTAATTTCATTAATATTCAATTTCAAGGGATAAAGAACAACAACCATGAAAAGAATGTGAGAATATTTACACTTGGAGTGGGATGCTGGTGCATCTGGTTGGATAGAAACAATTTACAGTACTAGGGGATTATTTGCTTGAAGGTGGGCCTTATTCTCCAAAATAAATATTTACTCATCACTCAACCTCAACTAAAAAATAATGGAAATTAGTCACCATCCATTAGGTTTCTAAGCAATACCAGATCTCCAAAAAATATATCATTTGTGACCAACATGGTTGGTGGATCAAGAGGAATAATCATTGATCGAGGCATAAGATAAACACATATGAAAAATGAAGAACATGTATAATGTGGGGAGGATGAATTATTGGTGATTTTATTGGTTTTGTTTTTGAATATATTATTGATTTCATTGGAGGTGATGAATCAATTTAGGATGAAGCGAGGGAGATGCTAGAGCATATTTTCTATTGAAAGAAGACAAATATTAATCTTGCAGTAGTTGAAACCGACTCCACATTCATTCATAATACTTATGACGGTTCAAAACCATTCCTTAGTTAGTATCATATCTCATATGAAAGAGATAAATCATCATCAATAATCATTTGGAGGTTCTAAATACATTGAGATAAATTAATTTTTGTACCTCTATTCCTCAAAAAAATACTCATGAAATGTTGGTTACCAGTTTCTCTACATTGTGTTCCCATCCCCCCAATGGTGTGGATATAGTTTGATGAGATTACTTCTGGATTTATTACATTAGAACCCATTAACATGCTCTTGAATATACCTGGTTTCTACAATTGTTTTTATTTTAAATAAATAAATTATGATGATGATGTTCAGACAAGGGTACATTAATAGAAAAATTTAAATTAAGGGAATATACCATGATAAAACCAAGTCCAATATCATCTTGAGGTGATCATATTCTATTTTTTAGTGTTTAAGACTCTACCTAAAATTTTTTTGTATAACATCCAATTATGTAATATCCCTTCTATATTCTAGTTTCTATGTTATACTATCTATGTAAATGGGGTTTTTATACTCAGATAGATCTTTTACTGCTTTTGGTTTTGATGTTGTTGTTCCGGTTCTTGTGGTTCATGTTTCATTAATATTTTTTAATTCCAATTTATTTTATTTTATTTTCTTGTTCATAATGACATGTTTACAATGATTTGGATTGGGGAGAATTTTTTTTATGTATTTTCTTCTTTTCATCTATTAGGGGGAGGTGTGGTTTTTTCAATATGTTCATATAGGTGTGTTTTAGCCACATGGATCCCCATTTCACTGAGACGTTATTTATGTTTTATTTCCATTATATCAAGTATAATTTCTTCCATAGAAACGAAAGATTCTACTTTTATTTCCTCTTTAATATGGTTTTCACTTATTAACAACATCAATTTCTTAATTTTTCATCACATTTCCTTACTTTTATTCTATGGTATCTAGTTTTCATTTCAATATGGAATTTTATTCATCAAGACTATTTATTTTATTCTTGCCATCATTATTTTACTACTTTGAAACACCACATTCTGTAGTGTATATTGTCTCCATTTCCCCTTTTTCTTGTTTCTTCATCTGTATTATTTTTCTATTTACATAAACATGGATTGAGAAAATAAATAATTTAAGACTGTAATTGGTAGTATTATCAGACTAGTTGCATCACCTTATTCATATTTGTACAAATCAAATCTTTTTATTTTTTCTTAAATGTTCATTGAGAATTCCCTTAATTTCTAACATATTTTTAAAATTACCCCACTAGATACAAAACCATATATATCTTCCTTCATCTATTATATATTTTTTTTACATAACCATGGGTTCAGAAAATAATTAATTTAAGTATGTAATTATAAATCTTACCCCACTAATTGCATTAGGTTCCTCATGTTTCTCCATCTGTAATACATTTCTTTTTACATAACCATGCTTTATAAAATTGTTAATTTACAAACTTAATTGGTAAAACTACCCCACTAGATCCATCTTATTGACTCTTCAGTTTTTTAATGAATGTTTTGAAATTTTACAAGCTTCATTTTGTGTAATATATGTTGTCAGCTTGTTTTTTCATTTGAGTAATCTGCTTTCTTCACAAGGCTAAGACTATTACAATAAAAATGTTATGAAGGCTCACCCTATATTGAAGTGAAAATAAATATTAATATGCACATGTAATAAGACAATATACCTCGTAATAATTAACTAATACATGTGAAATTCGATAATATAATTAATCAAATGTTGGTAGAATTTGGGAGAACACTTTAGTGTTCTCATGTCAATCAAACTATCTGCATAATTGATAAAACCCCAACCCATGTAAGAGCCCATAGTAGAACAAAATAGTAGCACAACTGTACATGCACATGAGTTTTGTTGGGTCATAAAGATCTTCTGGTTCATTTACCATTGATGTTTCCAAAAGTGATACATTAATTTCATTTTGTGTCAATTTTCTAAAACCTCTAGATAGTATTCGTATATATAATAGTGTCTTGGTTGGTTTGAAACAATAGGATTCTTAAATTTATATTTAAATTTAGGTGATCTCAAATATCTATTGAATGTCACCTTCATAGATTTATCATTCCAATCCAAAAAATTAAAAATAATTTTATGATGAATCATACTTATCAAGCACATAATTAACAATGCTGACGAATATCATACATTTTGATGATGATACAATATTTGAGAGAAAATCCTCAATCATATTCGAAAAATGGATGGTATACTGTTACATTGTATTAATATATTTCAAATTTTGTTGGATTTTATACAGAACACTTTATAAAGATGTTATACTAGAATGAAAGTTCAAACCTGGAAATTGAATGTAACAAATTTCCTTGAAAATCATAGAACATACAGAATTGATGGAAAGAACAAAACAAAACTTTGCTGAATTCTATATAAATTACAATTAAATATTGAATTCATGTTTATTTGTGGATTCCACATATTATTATATATGTTTTATTTAAAGCATAAGGTTGAATAGGATTATAATTTCCATAGAATGTTCTAATAGATGATCCATTGGATTTTAAAATGAAACAAGTGGGGAAAGAATAGAATCTACTTCCTTATTAAATCCTATAAAAAATAATTTCATATTAGAAAACATGTTATTTTTGTGGGATACCATAGATTATAGTATAAGTTTTAGTTATAACTTAAGGTACAATATGACTGGATGCCCCCACAGATGTTCCAGTGGATGTTCAAGTGAAACCTCCACAGCCTGTTCTAGTGGAAATTTTGGGGAAATAACGTAACCAAATTCCATAATGAATCCTATAGAAACATAAATTCTATAAAGAAAACATTATTTTTATTGGGGTTTCCAAAAATTATAGTATTGGATTAAAATTAATGTATATTTTCATTTAATTAGCTAGAATAAGACTAGAAGTTCCAATGGGAGTTTCAGTTGAACCTTTGTTAGGCCCCAATAGAGACATGGCTAATAGTCTACAAGGGGTTAACAAAATATATTTAATTTTATAAGAAAATTAATGAATGGTTTGAATTAATTGTAAAATATAATTATAATGGTTAATTCTTAGTGGAAAAATTATATAACCTAAGGATATTTTTTATAATAGTTTGGTCCAATGTGGACATACAATACCCTTATACCTCTCTACTTAGAGAGAGTTATGTGTGCTCTCAAAATTCTTTTTGATGGGGAATCATATCCCAATTATAGAATACTTTTTATTAGAGGGATAACCCTGACACTACCTTTTGTATGAGGAGTCCCAACCCTTACAACCTCACTTTAGACTCTCAGAGTCATAACTCAAATATTCTTGGCTTTAGATATAGGGAGTCACAACCCCTAGATCATGACTTTATATTCTAAGAGTCAGAACACAAGGAACAAGAATATAAAATAATTCTTTTGTGAGTAAAAAAATTAATAAAAAAATAGAAATTATGTGCTATAGATGATAAATAGTGATACAGATTAGACTATAGATGATAAAAAATGAGGGATATCATAGTGGTTCTTGAGATTTGGACTAACACATATTTTCAAGGCAATTATAGTCGAAGTATAAGTAATTATGCACTTAATAGAATGTCTAGGTAATGAAAAAGCTATTTTCATAAACACTCGCTTGTACAGAAGGATGAAAAGGTTCACAACACATGGAATATGTTATCCAATGATGTGATTGTTTATTGTTATATATTTTTTATCTTGAAAAGTAAATATATAAATATAAGAAATATTCAGTAGTTGTAGTAGCTTCTCTTCCTTTTCATATTCAAAATAAATTGATCCTAGAGCTTTCATAAATATCTCCAATAAAATAACATCACCATGGAATCTTTTTTCCATTAGATTAAATCATAATTAAAATAATTTAAAATAATTTTAATAACTCATCGAATAATAACTCCAAAATAATAATAGTGTTGAATCCTTTTAAAACTCCAGATTAAATCCATTAAAACCCATTTAACCATATTCAAAATAGTTTCTATAAACAAGTAGAACAATCTAAAATAATATTAATTATTTTAATTTAAATTATCTTATGACCACCAACATTATTGGAACACGGCATTGAAATTATTTATTGTTTTTTCTTTTTAAAATTTTTAAACAAAATCATAAAAATCTCATTGATCAAAATCTATAGATTTAATGTGAATTTATCCAGAAGAAAAATCATTGATAATAATACATATATATATATATATAAAAGATAATTTTTCAGAATAAAATTACAAAGTGGCATCAAAAAATTATGGTTAAAAAAGTAGGTCCACCAATGAATGGTACATGAAAGTAGGGTATGAAAAAGAAGGGCATATGACTGTAGGTGAAAAAATTAGGGTAAATGAAATTTTTGTACATGAAGGTAGGGTACACAGAAGAAATGCATACCAAAGTAGCGTAGATGAATATTGGGTACATGATAGTAGAGTACATGAACTTAGGTTAAACAAAACTAGGTTACATTACCAAAAGTAGGGTTGTCGAACCATAATTTTCCCTATTCCAATAGTAGGGTCGTGAAGACACACTTCTCACTATTCTGATAGTAGGGTTGTTGAACCAGACGATGTACTATTTTGAGAGTATTGTTGCCGAACCATAATTTGAACTATTTTTAATCAATGGTTTTTAAACCATACATTTCACTATTTTGAATATAGGGTTTTCAAACCATAATTTTAATTGGTTTGATCGTATGGTTGTCGAACCATACTTTAAAAAAATAGGACAAAACATATTAAAAACATCTGAAAACATATAAAGGAATTTAACAGAATAATAATCCATTGGTAAAAAATACCTATTTCCATAAAAGCATATTATAATTCCATCAAATCAAGAATAGATAAATCCAATTTTTACTGCTCCTTTAATTATACAAAAATGAAAGAATCAACATTCTGAAAAAACTGTATCATTGAAACAATATTGCAGAACATCTAATAATTGAATGACCATAAAAAAGTCATTTTATACTTCGATGTAAACTAATGAAATAAATATAAATAAATTTTATTTCTATAAAATCACGTTTCATGTGAATGAGATATCATTTCAACTTGAATTAAATCAAATAAAATAACTTTTTAGAACTACACAACATTGAGATTCTTAATACTGTAGTAGAAAATTCATTGAATGTTTTTAGATATAGAAAAACATTTTTTGACTTCTATATAAACTAATAAAATTTATATAAATATCTTATTTATCTAGCCAGATAATAATCACACAAAGACATACACTTTGTATTGAGATAAAGTCAAAATATAGAATAATATTACAATGTAGTTGATATAGAAAAAATAACTGAGAATAAAAATAATAATCATGTTTGAGAATAAATGAGAACATGCTAGAAAAAGTATTAAACATCATCACAATTAAATAAAATGGTGGTATACAATTTATATTTCATATGAAGTAGTAATTATTAAATTATGATTTCTATAACTGAAGATATTTTAAAATATAGAAAGGAATAAAAATAAGAAGGCCCATGTAATCAAACAAGATCATATAGGGTTTCTCATGTAGAAAAAAATGTCTAATCATCTGTAATGAAACAAAAGAAGACATGTACATGCATGAAAATTTCCCCCTTTTTGATTTTAAAACCAAAACATTTAATCCATTTAAAACCAATTTATCCCCCTCCCCAATTTTAAGTAAACAGAATGAGAAAACGAACAAAAATAGTCCCATTAAACATATTCACTTAAAATTACAACATACCAGAAAAAATTTAAAATTTTTAAACAGTTAAAAGTGTTTGTCAGAGTGGAATCCCAAGAGGTATGAATTGAGTTCCTACATAAAATTTCTGTTAAAAATGTTATGATAAAGATCCCCCAATTTTTAAATTTTCAAGTTAATAATGGAAGTAGAGATATAACGGTTTAGTTTGTCAATAAGATTCTCAAAGGGTGATTAGTTCTCAGTTGAATCAGTTTAATACACTTCTTCAACTTTAGAAACAACTTTACCGAATTAATCATATACACACACTCACTATAACTAACTATCAGTGTCAATTTCTACAAGTTTTTTTTATAGAAATTATGTGCAACGAACAATAGACAAAACAGAGTATTACACAAATAAAGTACACAGTAGAGTTAAACAATAGGCCCAGTCTCAAGGTGAGACTTAATCCTCTCCACTTGGTGATAACCATCCACCAATAAGTTTATATTAACAATAAGTTTGATACATAGCATGTATCAAGAATTGAAATAGTTTTCACAAACTGTGTAGGGGTCACACCCTCTGCCGCAGTTATTCATCGGATAAACACACAACCAGGCCACGCATGGCCTCTTTCATAGTTATTCATTGGAAAAAAATTAATAGATAATGATTGGTGTGAGGATTTTAAATATCATACAATTTATGCACAAGCGACAGTGTGTGTAACAGAAAAACATACACTTTTTAGGATTGGAAAATAAAATAACCCAAGAGATTTAATATCATACGATTGAGTTTAGAATGATATAAGTGTTTGCAGGTAATCTCTTGACTCCTTTAAGTGAAAAGTTTGTAGTTTAAGTATTTACCTGGATGTTTTCCTCAAAACGGAGTGTCGCAACTATAGGTTCTAGATTTCAGGAACTGGGTTTTCTACTTATTGTGTTGACAGAGAGTTGATGAATCATAGATGAAAATCATAAATTTTTTCCCCCAAATGATCTTCTTAAGTCTCTTGGGTTCATAGTGCTGGAGCTGTATAGTTCCTCTTTATTCTCTTTGATCATAGCGAGTAAGTTTATTCACATGCATTCCTCTATTATTACACACTTACCACACTGTTCTATTCTTCTTCAATGTTATATTTTTTATTTGTTGTCCACAATAGTAATAAGTAAACCACCTGCGGTTTACCTTGTACCTCGTTCTATCCCTAGATATAGTCTCTTGAAATGTATAAAATCAGCATTAATTAATTTCAGAAGCATTAAATTTTCCATATAGGAATGTTATAATAAACATAAGAAATTGAGAATGTATGGAGTAAAAGAGTGAGTATCAGTAGGATGGTAGTGGTAGCCATTAGCGGTATACATTTCAAAGGTAGTCTTCAGCATTAGACTTATGTTGGTGTCCTGTCATCTGTGACCATTCAATGGTGAATTTCATCGCTGACGATCTATCGGCAACCTTTCATCGGTTACCTTCATCGGTGACCTGGCATCAGTAACCGTTCATTGGTGACCTTAATCAGTAACCTTCATCATTGACCTTGAATTGGTGACCTTGCATTGAATAACTTTCATCGGTGATGTTAATTGTGGACTTTACATCGGTGAAAATTCATCAGCGACCTTCATCAGTGACCTTGCATTAATGACCTTTCATCGGTGACCATTCATCAGTGACCTTTTTTATTTTGATAAATTTTTCTCTGTAAGCATAAACAAGATAGCAGTAAGATTATAGTTAAATAGTTATCACTTGATAGAAACACTGAATATTGGGGACACACAATTATCCTATTAATAAAAACATGATTATCACATAAATGAAACATTATTTGGTATTATCAAAATAGGTGAGTGCAACAATATCCCCCTTTTTGATATTCACAAATTATGTCATTGAAATTTTAGATTTAAGTATTATTGAACTAGGGTGGAGCACATTTTCTAATTTCATCAATGGTTTTAGTATACATATATTAAGTATAATTTTGATTCAACTTAAAACTTATCCACCCTTCCGGCAACTTAAAACGTCTCCTCCATTGTGATTAATAAAAATAATGTAAGAAAAAAAGTGAAAATAGAAGATTTTATTCTGAATGAGGCTAGAATAAAAGATAAAAAAAGTTTACAAAGATCCCTATAAAATAAGAAATCCCACAATCAATACACATTTGATATGTCCAAAGGATATTTGTATTTTGAAGATGAAGATGATCATTCTGAAGATGGAGAGATAGGCCGAGGTATGGAAGTGAGTAGGGTAGGAGGATCTACTACAGAAGTATTAGTAGACTAATAGTGAGTATATCTAGAAGAAATCATATGGGTCGTGCATTTGATGGCCTGTGAACGAGTCATCAATAGTGAAGCACTAGTAGAGCCTGAGGAAGCTGAGGAAGAAGGTAATGCTGGATGAAAAAGTATGGGAGTGTAGTCCACATGGAGGAAGGGTAAAAGAAGCCTTTTGAAATACATAATAATACATCCTCCTCATTCCATAGCTATGATAATATAATCCTTATTCTCCATGAATTTCACTCGGCCATTAGTCAACTCTCTAAACCTGCTGACTAGATCCTTAAAGGCCGGAGTGACAGGTGGAATCCTCATGTTCTCCTATAGCAGATTGAAGTGACCATTCATATTATGCTTAGTGTACACCCTTTTTTATTAGAAATAATCATTCTCTTTCATTTCCTTTTGATCTTGAGTAGCCTCCATTAGATAGTATCCCACAAGATTGTGAATTTCTCTGGTAGTGGAAATGACCTGAGTCATATACTGAGGCTCTGAGGTATTGGCACTAGAGAACCTCTCCACTTCTTCTCTAACAACAGACCTGAAGGCATTGAGATAAACTGGATGTGAGGATGAATATGAAGTAGATTTCCATAGTGGTTATTTAGTGAATTCCATTGTCACTTCAAAATACATGGTAAGACCACTGACCAACCGCTTCACATTATCATCTTGTCCACTCACATGTGTCTCAATAGGCTTCTCAATGTCCTCAAACACTGTGACCATCTTCTAAACAACACTTTTAACAAATTTAATATCTCTATCAACATAAACTCTTGAAGCCATATAGGAGTATAAACTGACAATGCGTTGTTACACAGATTCCATAGATTCTATCAAGGTTCTGATTTGATTCTAGCATTCCATTACCTCATATAGAAAAATGGATTAAGAGGTAGAAACTACCCTTTCCACTGCATATGTCATATGTTCTTGACTGTGAGCTAATAATCTTTTAAACCCAAAAAATATATCATCAAAGTGTCACTTAAAATCTGATTTTAATTATTCCAAATCACCATTCTTCACATAGTGTTGAGGTAAATGCATTAATATATTCACAAAAGTAGTATATGTAATAGAAAGAATTGGAGGAATACTGATAGACCTTTCATCATCAGGGTCTCCAAAATCCGAGCCAAAGACAACAAATCCAGGGTCTTCTAACATATCTTCTATCCCATGAGCAACAACAACTTAACATGAAGAAATAGGATCCTCCCCCTCACGTGGAGAATTATCTTGATTAACCACATTCATCTCTACTATACCTCCTTGATCAAATTCATCAACAAGAGAGTCCAATGACACTTATTCAACAGAATCTTCAACCACTACAATTCCAATCCCAATTTGAATCGATTCAGCAAAATATTATTCTACATGTTCTACCATTTTGGTATATCCCATTAGAGGACTAAGACACAGTGATTCCTCTTAACATTCATCAGCATCTATCTCAAAATAATCATGACTAGATTTAGTTTAATCATTATCCTTCGAGGTCTCTCTAATGTCTCTTAAGACATTTTCTTCCTTTTCTTCCTCACTGGTTTCCTCATAATCATTGTCCCTTAGGGAATTCTCTCTTCTAGGAAATCTTTTTGGTGGTATATGCTCACCAAAGGATACAATATTGGCATGAGGACCTGAAGGAAGGTCAGGTTTGCTCATGTCATCTATAGGAGAATCCTCTCTTTCTTGAACTACAACAACCAATCTCTCTTCATCTAGGTATATTGGCTCCACTTCATTAGGCTTTATACCTAGGTCTCTATTATTCATAGGACTAGTAGAATGAGTAACAAGGTTGAATTCCTCATACAACTTAGCTTCATTATTCACTAATTTCATTTTCAATGGGTTTAAGATTATCTTGAAAAACATAAAAAACATCTTGGTAATGCTGAATTTGTCCCTTAAAACTATTGTTTCTTCCTTATTTCCTGCAAATACTTTTACATTCAACATTAAGGATATATTTGAGGCATGAAACAATGAATTTGATTTTGAAATGGTATTTTTCAAATCCTTTAACTGAATCCTCAATAACCTACAATGATTAATCATTTGACCATGCTTCAATGTATAAAAAGAAACATGTCCGGATATTTCAAGGTAGATAATTTCCATCTCCTCGGACTCAAAACATACTGAACAAACATAAACAGAAACACATGTTCTCCTTCCATTTCTATACCAATTACATTCATAGGGATCCATTCTTTGTCAGTTCATCCAAATATTTCTTATAATAGAATAACTCACTAGTGGGAGGCACCACTCCAGATTATTAATAAAAAATCCCTTCGTGTGGGACTCTAAAGCATTCAACCCATTCAATAGAGGAGAATCCCACACTTACTCCATTTACCTTTGAAGTCATTTGCTTCTCATTCTCAGACTTCTTTAATTTAAAAGACTCATTGAATTAATTCACTAGCTTCAAGTAGTAAGGTCCATTGTTATTTTCAATGCATTCGACCTAAACTTGATATTCAAGTTCCTTCAGCACTAAAGACATACTCAAAAGAATCCATTCAGAACATAATTCCTTCTCAACCATGATTTCCCTCTTCAAAAAATGTGGGTTGATAAGCTTTTACACTACCTTTCTTCAACTACCAGACCTAGTTCAAGGTCTCTTAGGGTTCATCACATCTCATTCATCATTTACTATCAGTCTAATGAATCATTCCATTTCAATTTGGAGTGGTTAGAGGGTTTTAACATGAGTTGAGGTTCTAATATTAGGGATGAATTGGTTTAGGAGATGATTGAAGTTGATCTAAATTTGGTTTGTAATTTATTTTTATCATCTAGGGATTTAAAAACAAATAATGTAAAAGAAATAAGTAATACTAAAAATGTTTTTGATTCTGGTAAAAAAATTGAAGTCCCAGAATTATCGTCTATAGGTAAGGTTCCAATGGTGAGGTCCAATGGCGAGGTCCAATGGTGAGGTCCCGACGGTTAAGTCCAACGGTGAGGTCCAATAGTGAGGTCCAACGGTGAGGTTCTAGTAGTGAATTCCAATGGAGAGGTCCTAACAGTGAGGTCCAATGGTGAGGTCCTACCAGTGAGTTCAAAAATTGAGGTCCAACGATGAGGTCCAACAGTGAGGTCCAATGGTGAGGTCCAACGATGAGGTCCTATCGGTGATGTCCAACATTGATGCCCTAACGGTGAGGTCCAACTGTGAGGTCCAATGGGGAGGTCCTTACAGTGAGGTCCAATGGTGAGGTCCTAACAGTGATTTCCAATGGTGAGGTCCAAACAACGAGGTCAAATGGTGAGGTACTAATAGTGAGGTCCAATGGTGAGGTCCAAACATTAAATTTTATCATACAGAACTCATGATTGAGGTAATTTAACCTCTCGTAATTCAATGGATTTGTTAATATATCATCCATTTGATGTTCAGGGCCAATGAATTCAATATTGTTCTCAACTCTTTGATAATTATCTCTCAAGAAGTTATGTGTCACATCATTGTGCTTTGTCCTAGAATGAGATACTAGATATTTAGAGATGTTAATATAACTTGTATTATAATAGTTTATAGAGACATGTTTGAATTGACATCTATAGTCTAGAAAACTGTGTTTTATCCACATAATTTGAGAAACAAATACCAAAAACAATATATTCAACTTCGACATTAGATAACCAAACAAAATTCTATTTCATACTACACCATGATAATAGTGACTTGCCAAAAATGTGACATGTTTCAGAGGTGCTCATTCTATCTTGTTTGCAACCACCAAAGTCAGCATCTGAATAACATATTAAATCAAATGATTTACATCTAAGATATAATATTCATATGTTTTTAGTATATGAGAGAAATTTAAAAATCCATTTAATAGCAGTTAAATGAGACTCTTTGAGATTTTCTTGAAAATGATCACACATGCATACACTAAACATAATATCAGATCTACTGGCAGTAAGATTGAGTAAAATCCCAATCATAACATTGTAATTGATTTGATCCATTGAACTGCATGTTTCATCAACATCCAAATTAAAGGTGGTAATCAAATGTTTATCACTACCTTTAGTGATGTCCAATCAAAAAAGTCTCAAAAAATCATTTTTATATTTACTTTGATTTAAAATAATAACATTTTTATTTTGAATAATTTGAAATTCAAGGAAAAATTTTAGTTCCACCATTAAATTCATTTCAAATTCATCTTGAATTTTTTTTAGAAATCAGTATATAACGAATTTTTAGAGGATCCAGAAATAGTATCGTCTACAAAAATTGTTACTGTCAAAACATCTTTGGAAATCCTTTTAATAAAAATTTTAATATCCTCTATTCCATTAGTAAAACCTATTGAAAAAATGAACTATGTCTGTCATAACAAGATCTTGGATCTTGTTTTAGACCATATGAATTTTTAGACTACTTGAAGACACGATTCGAAAAATGGGGATTTGAAATACTAAGGTGTTGTTCAACAATTACATCATCAACTATGTACCCATTTATAAATGTACTTTTGACATCCATTTGATAAATTTTGAAATTCAGATGAGCTGCATAAGTAATTATTATCCTAATGGATTATAGTCTAGCTATAGGTGAAAATGATTCCTCATAGTCTATTACATCATCTTTACTATATCCAAGTGAAACTAGTCTAGCCTTGATTCTAACAATTTTACCCGATTCATCAACATTATTTCTAAACACCCGTTTAGTGCCAAAGGTCATTGTACCTTTAATTCTTTCTACTAATTCCCAAAAATTGTTTATTTAAAAACATATTTAATTAGTCTTTCATATCTATCACCCAAAATTCATCATTTATAGTATCATTAATATTTTTTGGGATCATGCAGTGAATGAAAATATTGATTTTCAACTTGGATTCTTAGAGAATATCTAGTTTGTTTTCCTCTATTTAGATTACCAATTAAAACATCAAAAAGATGATTATTGAGGGTTACAATACTTCTAGAATGAGAAGGACTAAATGCATCTTGGTTGTCTATAAGATCATATTCACCATGCAGAGATTCTAGAAATTTTCCAGAACTAGTTGATTTTACTAAGGGTTCACGGTCATTGTCATTGAGGTCCAAAATTGACATATCTTCCTTGATATGTTCAACAAAGGTTTTGGGATTATGTGGATCAGTCTCATAAAATTTTACTTGAATTTATTCATCCACACATTTGGTTCTCTCATTGAAAACACGATAAGATTTACTACATATTGATTAACCTATGAAAATCCTTCATCACTCTTGGAAGAAAATTTATCAGAATTATACATAGTGTTAATGTTAAAGTTATTGCATTTGAACACTCCAAAGTAATTAACCTTAGGTTCCCTATTATTACAAATCTCATAAGGGGTATTCTTAAGAACATGTCCAATTAGGACTCTATTAATGATGTAACAAGCTGTATTAAAATCTTTAACCCAAAAATAGAAATCCATGTTATACTCATTTAGCATAGTTCGGTCAATCTCTTGATGTGACTTATTTCTTCTTTCTACAACTTCATTTTGTTGAGGTGTTCTAGGAGAGGAGAAATTGTTATTATAGCCAATATGTGAGAAAAAAAATTTAAACTCTTTATTTTCAAACTCATGACCATGATCACTTCTTAAGGTCATAATTCCATGTGCACTAATATTTTCTATAGAAATGGAAAATTTAATGAAGTAAGATCATGCTTCACTATTGTGAGATAGAAAGTATAACCCGGTGTATCTAGAAAAATCATCTACAAGAACATAAAAATAGTTCTTCCCATTAGAACATGAAATCTAGATGGTCCAAACAAATCCTTGTGAACCAACTCAAGTAGTTGAGAAGTAGAATATTAATTATTTGGTTGGAAAGAATCATTTTGTTGTTTTCTTTTTAACAAGGATTAGAAAAATTATTATGTGGGATTTCCAATTTATGTAAGTCTCTAATTAAAACATTACTATTTAATTTACAAATTGAGTGTACATTGAAGTGTCATAATCGTCTGTGACATAACCAGGATTCCGTATGAAATAGCATTTAAACAATAATCATTTTTCATAGATAATGTTTTCAATCAACAATATTTACATTTTAATTTCATTGAGCAGTGAATATTAAATCATTTTTAGATTTAAAAACATTTCACGCATAATTTCTAAATTTAACATTGAAACCATTATCACACAAATGAGAGATAATAAGTAGATTGTAATTTAACCCATCAACAAAAAGTACTTTAAAAATTAATATAGTATCAGTGTTACCGATTTGGCCTAGGCCAACGATCTTCCCATTAGAATTATCACTGAATGTGACATGTCCCCCACCAACTGTAATTATGCTCTGGAAGCATGAATAGTCACCTATCAAATGTCTTGAACATCCACTGTCAAAATACCATAGGGTTTTACAGGAGCCCATTAGAAAATTTTCCTATAAAAAAGATTAAGTTTAGGGTAACATTGGTACCTAGATTTTCATTGGTCTAGAGAGGTTAGAATGTAAAGCATTAGGAACCCATATTTGTCTCAATGATTTCCAACAATCAACCAATACATTTTTAGACATGAACACTTTGTTAGGTCCTTTAGAGACATGTTTTTAAAAATGATGGTTAGAACATGAATTAGTAGTGAACTATCCAGATTTTGGAACAAATTTATTTTTAATAATCCTTCTCTATCTGGGTTGATATCCTATACTAGTTGTATATTTTGGAGCAATATATTTCCCTAGAAACTGATTCAAGATATTTACACATGTATAAAACTTATCAAGGCCTCTTTTTAGTTGCTCATTCAATAATTTAAGTACATTATTTTCTTTTAACAACTAAGATCAATTTTCTTTCTTAATATCTAGATCAGATATAAAATTAGCATTTAAAGAATATTGTCTTTTATATAATTTATATTTATTCTTGAGTTCATTAATGGTAGTCCCAAAAAAAATTAATATTCAAATAGATCATCAATACTAATATTTTCATCATTATTTGATTCACATTAATTCCTAGAGTAGTAATCATTATGTATATGAAAATTGAGTGTTACAATAGATGTTTCTGTTATCAAACACAATTTTGCATGTTTTTTCTTTTCAATATTATAAGTTTTAGATCCAGTAGAGCTTTCTTCTGAATCACTCCAAGTAGATTTCCAATCCGTTTTATATCTTTTTTCCCTATCTTCATAATTATTCTTAAATTTCAACTTTGGGAAATCAGACGTCACATGTACTATTCGTTTACATTCATAGCATACAATATCATTTGTGTTTCCATTCCATTTTCTATCTTTTTCCACTATCCTTTACTATCAAACCTTCTTTTATAGTTTTATTTTAAAAGGAACATCTTCTTGTGGTACAACATCTTGAATCTCCTTGCATAATGGTCCATCTCATCCTTACTATTAGAGGCTGAGTCTTCACTGGTAGAACAGTCAATAAGAGCTTAAACTATTTCATTATCATTTCTCTTTGAGGTGGATGTCTTGAATGCTAGAGATTTATTTCTTAGTGTTTCATCTGCTTCTTGATTTACCTTATGCTCTTCCTCATACATCATAAGTTTTCCAATTAGTTACTTTACTTGTAGCTTTCTTATGTACCATGATTCTATGATATAAAAAGGATTTCCTTTCAATCTGTTAGGTATTCATCAAAGCAACATCATAATCTAATCCTTGTAGTCCACTAGTATCCTATGTAGACTCATAGTATTTTCTATTTCATTGATCCTGAGAAAAATTTCAGATATATGTTCACCAAAATTCATTTTTAAATAATAATAATTAATAATATAAGTATTTTATCTCATTAATTTAACATTGGTGGTTCCCTCATTGGAAACAACAGACGTATCCCTAATTTCATAAGTTGTTTTACAGGAAGATATTCTATTGAATTCATTATCACCAATATAAAACTTCATTGAATTCATTTCATTATAGTTATTGTTATATGTAACCTTAGTCATCTAGACCATGTATCCCTTGTAGTAGTAGTAAACACATGTGGCTCTAAAATTGTGTCCCTGATTTCAGGACCCATGTTCTCTAGATAAATTTTCATTTTTAATTTCCACTAAGAATAGTTATTACCATTAATTAAATTTGGTCTCTTAGTAGCAGAACCCTCAATTTTGTTATCCGTTATTAATTAAAATTTAAATATCTGAAAATTTAGATATGAAAGATATTATAAGATATCTTATATAAAACTAAAATCACAGTTGAAATGAATTTGAAAACTTTTAAAAAAGATCATATATTATCAAAAAAAATTTATTCCTATCATTACAAATGTCGGTCAAAGTGGAATCTCAAGAGGGGGGTGAATTGAGTTCCCACATAAAACGTCTATTATAAACATTATGATAAATATCCCTCAATTTTTCAACATCCCAATTAATTAAGGAAGTAGATATATAATTTTTTAGTTGGACAATAGGTTTATCAAAGGGGAATTAGTCCTTAGTTGTATCAATGTAAATTACTTCATCAACTTTTGAAACTAGTTTACTGAATTAAACACGTACAGACACTAACTAGAAAAAACTATCAGAGTCAATGAAAAACTGTTTTTTGTTTTGAAATTATGAATACTATAAAATAGAAAAAATAGAGTATTAATGAAATATAGTATATAGTAGAGTTTATCAAGAGGATCAATCTCATGCTAAGACTTAATCCTATCAACTTGGTGTTCACCTACCACAAAGCAGTTTATATTAATAATAAATGTTATACACAGCGTGTATTGGGATTTACAATAGTTTTCAAAAACTATCCAGGGGTCACAACCTTTACCACAATTCTTCATGGGATAAACACACAACCAGGCCACACATGACCTCTTCCA
The DNA here is from genome assembly GCA_963277665.1 of Viscum album. Classification (NCBI taxonomy): domain Eukaryota; kingdom Viridiplantae; phylum Streptophyta; class Magnoliopsida; order Santalales; family Viscaceae; genus Viscum; species Viscum album. The sequence goes on along the minus strand of OY728161.1, from coordinate 423,383,396 downwards.
TAGTTATCCGTGGGAAACAAATGAATATAGAATGATTGGTGTGAGGATTATCAATATCCTCCAATTTAATCACAGGAGAACATGTGTGTAACAGGAAAACACACACTTCTTAGGAATGTAAAATAAAAGAACAAAATAGGGATAATATCATAATATTGTGTTTAGAAAGATCTATGTGATTTCAGTTCATCTTTTGACTACATGGAGTAATGAATTTCTAGTTCATGTATTTCTCTAGAAGTTTTCATCAAAACAGAGTGTCACAACTATAGGTTCTAGCTTTTAAGAAATGAGTGTTTTTCTTCTTGTGTTGACTGAGAGTTGATGATTCATGGAAGAAAATCATGAATTTTTCCTCCCAAAATGATCTTCTATAGGCTCTTGGTTTCACATTGTAGGATCTAGATTGTTTTTCCTTGTTCTCTTTGATCTTAGAGTTTATGTTCTTTCACATGTATTCCTATATATTTACAGACTTATCACACTATTTTTTTCTTCCTCGGTGATCACTTTTATATTTGAGGTCCGACAATAAGAATATGTAAACCATGTATGGTCTTTCTTGTAACTCGTACTGTCCCCAGATATGGTTTCTTGATATGTCTACAATCAACATTAATTAATGTGAGAAGCATTAAATTCACCAAATATGACTATTAGAATAAACATATTAAATTGAAAAAGTATGGACTAGAAGTGTGAGTATCAGTAGGCTGGTAATGGTAGCCTTCAGTGGTAGCCTTATCAATGGTAGCCTTCAACGATAGTCTTATATAAACGACCTTTCATCGATGAAATTTCATCGGTGACCTTGCGTCGATGAGCATTCATAGGTGACCTTCATTGGTGGCCTTACATCAGTGACCTTTAATTAGTGACATTCATCACTGACCTTCATCAGTGAACTTGAATTGGTGATCTTGTATCAGTGACCTTTCATCGGTGACATTCATCAGTGACCATGCATCGGTGGGCGTTCATTGGTGACCTTCATCAGTGACCTTCATCGGTGGCCTTGCATCTGTGACCTTTCATTGGGGACCATTAATCAGTGAACTTTTTTACATAGATAAATATTTCACTTTATGGTTAAATAAGAGATCAGTGAGATTAAATATATATAGTTATCACATGATATAAACTAAGAATATTAATGAAACACAATTTTCCTAATAATAAAATCATAATTATCACCAAAATGAAACATGATTTGGGATTATAAAAAAAGGTGAGTCCAACAAAAATTATAATGGATTTGTAAAAATATCTTCTATATGCTTTTCAAAATTGATAAATTCTAACAAAATATCACCCATGTTCACAAGGTCTTGAATGAAATGAAATATAATATCAATATTCTTTGTTCTTGAAAGTTTTGAGGGTTTTTAAGAAATAGAAAATTTTATATGGGGTTTCATAATAAATAAATAGATTATCGATATAAACACTAAAATAATATATGGTTTTTCTAGTCCATAAACATTGAACACAATTTATAGTAGTATAGATATACTAAACTTAATTATTAGATAAATAAAAAGATTTTTGTTTTTTAGATGACATGGGAATTTCTCTTTTTACTATAAAAGGACACACAACTGATGTGATTTTTTGATCAATTATATGTCATTCAAAATTTGATTCAGAATAAGATGCTAAATTGAAAAATTATATTTCAGATAAAATAAAACAAAATAAACTATTCCTTTGATATTTATAATTATTATTTTTACTGATTCAAAATTACTTTATTTTGGATCTTTTATAAATATAAAAAATAAAAAAACACTAAACATGATATTGGGTCAAGATGAATATAAATATTATAAGCTACCTATCATTACTCTAGGAACTATAATATAAATGGATTTACCAAATATATCAAATATCCAATTTATAATTACAACCCCCAAAAGAATTCATTGATTTATAGGAATCAAGACCAATTTTTTTTACTAACTCCTTCGTATACTTAGAATTTTTAATTAAAATTTCATCATTTATTTATTAAATTTTAAGTCTAAGAATGAATTTTAATTTTCCCATCTAACTCTTGTTAAAATCATAAGACATCAAAGTAGAAATATTATTGCAGGGTACTTCACTATAGAAAATGAACTAAATCATTAAAAAAGATTTGAACAGTTAATATATCATCATAAGTTCTTTTAATAGAAATTTTAGGATAAAAAATTCTTTCATTGAAAACATTATTTAATAAAAACAAATAAATTATTTTATTCCATGAAATATGTTCTTGTTTAAGACCAAAAAAATATTTATATAATTTAAAAATAAGGTCAAGAATTTTTTCACATATCATATTATGGGGTAAAAAAACATAAACTTATTTACTTATAAAACCATTTTAGAAAGAAATTTTTACATCCATTTGATACAATTTAAAACCATGAATGCAAGAAAAATAAAACAATATTCTAATTGCCTATAACCTAGAAATTAGTGAAAATGAATCTTCAAATTATATTCATTCTTCTTAAGAGTATCCTTGAGCAACAAGTCGGGATTGTTATTTGAAAATCTATGCAGATTCATCCAACTTGTTTCTATTGAACGACTTTTCTCCAATCACTATCTTATCCTCATGCAATTCTAAAAAAGTACCAAAATACTTTCTAACCAACTGATTTAATTCTTCTTGCATAGAAGAAATCCATTTTTATTCTTTTAAAGCATCATTTACATTCATTTGAGCAAAATTAGAATCAAATGTCGAATATGAACAACAATTTAACATTCAATGTCTAGTTTTCACTCTAGAATCAACATTGCAAAATATATTTTCAACTGGATGATATTATTGAAACATCAATGAATTTACATTAGTTTGATATGGAGTAGTCTCTCCTTTAATTGATTCATCTTTATACTGAGGTATTTCTTCACCAACATTAAAATATATAAACTCATCATCAATAATAATATAATTAGAATTTAATTTAACATTATTTTCATCAATCTTAACATTAATATATTTTTCAATGACCATAGTTTTTTTATTATAAAATCTAAAATATTTAATATTATTTTAATAAACAAGAAAAATACTTTCATAACACTTATCATTATATATTTTGAAATAATACTTATAATTTAACGTTAAATCCTTAAAACCAAATACAACAAAATAACCAAATTTGGGATTTTAATTTTTAAATAAATAGTAATGTGTATTCTATAAAAAAGGTATGTATAATAAGAAATCTATTTGAAATATAACATGAAATAAAAATATCCCCATATAAAAAAATCTATCCAAATTATATTCACCAAACAATGTTACATCAATCACAATAAGAGTTCTATTTTTTATTCTACAACACCATTTAGTTATGGAGTTCTTGGAGCCAAAAAATTATGAAAATAGAAATTCATTTATAATATTTTTCAAAATATAAATTATTAAATTCAACTTCATTATCAATAAGAATATAAATAATTATATAGATTTTTTAATTTTTAACTAATTTAAAAAAAATAAGTAAATCATGTTAACGTAACATTTTTATGAGGAAGAAAGTATACCCATATAAGTATAATATAATCTTCAAAATTAACTAATGTATATTTCTATCAACAAAGATAATAAATTTGAGTGGGGATAAAGAAAACAATATTTAATAAATTTAAATATCTATTAGTACTTATCTTATTGATGAGTCTAAATTAAATATTGTGTTGCATCCATTTCCCGAATGCATCACAAACATGAAGAGTTTTTTCATCAAAGAAAGTAGCTATAAGACATTATTAGGTTTTGAGAGATTATGTAACGTTATAAAGTTTAAATTACCAAAAATTTTATTGAAAAATATTTTTTAATTATATACATAATTCAAACACAATATATGTTGAACAATTAGTTCCTTAGAAATAATAATATTAAAATTATAATTTTGATTAGTATAAAAAATAGAGAATAATCATTAAAAACTATATATTATCATTTCTAAATTTATCATAGATTCCATAATCACATAATATTGATATACTAATTAAATTATGTCATAGGCCTTCAACATATAGACCATTATAAATAAAGGTATAATTTGAAATAAGAACATTACCAAAACCTTTTATGTTGCCTTTGGAATTATATCCAAATTTAACAGTGCCTCCTTCACCTATGCTTTATGTGGGAAAATTTGAGGGATCACTAGTCATATGCCTAGAGAGTCCACTTTCCATGTACCATATCACATCCTTGAGACATCCAAGTCATTTTCCTTCAAAAATAAATTACACGACCATTTGGGTACCCAAGACACATTGGGTCCAATCAGATTAGTAATAAAAATTTTAGGTACCCATAAATATTTAAACAAGTTTTGTAAGGTATTTTAGATATTAAATATTTAGATGTATTAGTTTATTATATCCCAAATATTGTTTGAATCTATGATAACAATAATTTTCATAGTGACCTTGCATGCCACATTTAAAAAAAGTAACAGTTCAAGTATAAGAATTTTTACTTTTAACAAAATGAGCTTTATGAATTTGGGGTAATCTATTGTTATATATAAAACATATTTATTTTTTATATGTCTTAGAAAATGACATAGTATCTTGATATTATTCAAAAACTTTATTAAAATAAGATAAACATTGTTTAATACATTCATTATATTTTTAAAATTTATCTGTCAAATCATTAATAGGTTTCAAATTTTCAAAAACATTTCGATGAGAAGTATAAGTAGTGTTTCTTAATTATTCATTCTCATATAAGAGTATTTCATTTTTAGAAAAAAACAATCTTATTTTTTTCTTTATTATTATTATATAAATTTTTACCTTTGAAAATAACTATTCTTAATCATTCAAATTATTCTTATAATTCTAAAATATTTAGATTTTCATAATCATATTATGATTCAAAAATTCCAAAATAAAATCTATAATTACAAATCCTAACCACAGATTCTAGAAGACTAAGTTAGTATATTCTTTTGCATTTCTCGATCATTAACTAGAATCATATTATTCTGTACAAATCCAACCTGCTTTCAATGCATTTATATCCTTCATTATTAACTAGTCATTATTCGTTAGTTTATTAAAATGATGTTTGTTATGTCCTCAGATTCTAAATTCATAACATTATACATTTTAGAATAGAAATTTGTACCACGTTTCTTAACTACATTATATTATTCCTTTGGAAGGTTTCTTTTAAAACGGTTCTTGAATATATTATTTTTCATTATTTTCAAAACTCTAGTATTAATTTGAGCTATGTCATATTTTGCACTATCTCGTAGATTATAATCATAAGATTTAGAAAAAACAACATTAACATATTTAAAAGATACACATTTTCGTTTTCTCATCTCCACATCAGTTATGTTCTTCAGTTCTAGTTCACAGTGTGTCAACGATCCAATTAGTTCATCGGGTGTGTAACCTTTGAAATTATTTCATTCATCAATGGAATACTTCTTTTCAATCAATTTCATTAGTAATGTTGGTGGAATCATTCTATATGTAATGAGTTTTACAGATATTCTTCAGGAGAATTCATTCCACTCTAAATTATTTTGAATCTAGGGAAAATTTGGTTTATTGTTTAATCTTCACCAATATTAATTTATTGATACTCATCATGATGCATTCCATGTTTCATTTAGATTAGTTTGTCAAAGGCAAGGTGAGTGACTTGTTTAATATTCTTTATTTCATGAGATATCTTACAAGAAGAAACATGATTAAAAAACATATTTTTATAGAACAATATAAAATATTAACACCACTATAATTAAAAATATATCTAGTAGAATAATATCATGCATGATTATCTAGGCCATATTTAGGTGGTGTGTACGATTTTAACATGATTGACCAGGACTCAATGCTCAACTGTTTGAGGTAGGCCTCTATCTGTGATCTCTAGTAGAATAATTATTACTGTCAAATTATGTTTGCATTTACGGATTCCAATTATCATTATGGTTAAATCCTACTATATTATATGATCTTGTCGATATATTTTGAGGTATCAAAATATGTTAGAACAATTAAATATAAAAGAAAACTCATTAGAGGGATTTCACTATTCCAAAAGGAACAAAATTTGTTAGAGATTGAAATGAATGAGAAAATATTATAATAGATCTAATCAATTATAAAAAATTATTATGCTCTCATAACAATTGTTAGGTCCCAATAGGGATACTGAAGATGTCTTACAGGGGGTGAATAAAGAAGATTATTTTTTTAAGTAAATGAATGAATGAATTAGATTAATTATCAATGTTAATTACAAAGGTTAATTAGGAGTGAAAAATGTAAATAACTCAAGGATATTTTTTATAGAAGTTTGTTCAAAAGTTTACCTACTCTACTCTTATATATATCTACCCTTTGAGAGATAACTTCACACTAAAAATGATTTTTGAGTGGAAATATTAACCCATTTGTAGAATCCTTTTTAGTTGAGCGATAACAACGACACTGACATTTTCATTGATAGTTATAACCCTTACACCCCAACTTTAGACACTAGGTGTCACAACCAAAACTGTCCTGACATTAGATACAGGGATTCACAACCCTTATATCCTAACTTTAGAATCCATGAGTCACAACCCGAATAAAAATAATAATAAATAATGGTTTTTTCTGTAAAAGAATAAAAATTAAAAATAGATATCACTGGTGACTGATGGGAAATATTATTGATGTCTTAACAAAAAGACGAGATGGGATAAACAATAAACAATGGTTAAAGAATATTTTTTTGTATTGTAATATATTTTTTAACTTGTAATTTATATATAATATATATTCCAAAGTTGCAGCATCTCCACATTCTTTGAATATTCATAATAAATTGAGTTAACAGACTTCTAAAATTTCACCCCAAATATCCTAAAAATATTTCCCCTTTAATTCTGTTGAATAAATTATAAATAAAATAATTTAAAATAATTTTATTAAAACATATAATTCTATATAAAAAATAATAAAATAATATAATTATTTTAAAAATATATTTTAACTCCATTCAATAATTATTACACATAGTCAAAATAGTTACTAAAAACTAGTAGCTCATTCTAAAATTAAATTCAAATATTTTAATTTAAATTATCCTGTGACCACTGATTTCATTGTGAAAAGATGGTGAAATAATTTATTAATCTATTTCATTAAATATTGCACCAAAATCATCAAAATTTGTTAAATCATAATCCTTATATTTAATAAGTATATATATGCATCAGATCAATGTTCATCATAAAAGTACAATGTAGCCTCCAAAAATATGGGTACAAAGAGTATGGTACATGAATGTTGGGTAAATTATAATAGTAGGGTTGTTGAACCATACATTTCACTATTCTAATATTAGGGTTTCTGAAAAATATTTTTCTATATTTTGAATGTATGGTTTCCAAACCTTACATTTCACTATTTTGAAATTAGGTTTTATGAACCATACATTGCATTGATTTGAATGTAGGGTTATTGAACCATACATTTAGAAACAACTAGACAACATAGTTTAAAAAATTCCAATGAATTTTTAATGGATCTTAAAAGATGATCTAGCATTTTTTCAAACAAACTTTTTTGTAGAAAATATTATTAGTTTTACAATGAAACAATAATAAGATAGATCATTATTCTTCTAATCCTGAAATCATAAAAAAATAGAAGCTACAACAATCTAAAAAATAGTATACGTGAAACCACATTTCATGAATTCAGAAAATTTAATGACAATATAAATGACTTTTTCATACATAAATGTAAACTATTTATCTCTATGAAATTTTATATCTAAGAGTTTCTCTTATGTTCCAAAATTCACCTCTCACACTCTAAGGTTCCCCTCCCTCTTTTCTTAATGTAAACTATTGAAATAAAGATAAATAAATGTTGGTTTTAAATAATATTATGTTTCCTTAAAATATTATATATGTAGAACATGAATTAGATTAAATTCAGTAACTTTTCAAAACATCATACTGTAGAGTTTCTTAAAACTGTAGAAACAACTTCGTGTAATTTTTATTGATAACTAGAAATGAATTTTTTGACTTCCTCATAAACTATTGATATTTATATAAGTAACTTATATATCTAGACTGATAAGAATTAAAAAAATACAAACATTGTGGATTGATATGTCATCAAAATATAGTTGAAAATTATAATTTATTTTGTATTGAAAAATTTATTTGTGACTAAAAACAAAAATGATTTTTGGGTTTAATGGGAACATTCAAGACAAAAAATTATATGTTGCCTCAATTTAATAATATGATGATCTTCATTTTATCATTCATATGAAGTAGGAATTGTGAAATTATGATTTCTATAACTCATTTTATAATAAAAATATAGAAATGAATTAAAATAATAAGACACATGTAATCAACGAAAATTGTAAAGGGTTTTAGATATTGAAAAAATGTATAATCATATGTAATAAAAAAATAAGTCATGAACATTCAAAATCAATCTCCAATGGACGTTCCACTGGAATATCCACTAGAAGTCACCCTATATGATCCAATAGATGTTCTTGTGAATGAATATCATGAAGTATTTGTGGGGGAATGAATAGACCCATATTTCTCTATTGAATCCTATAAAAACATCATTTCAATTTCGAAAACATGTTTTATTTTGGAATTCAATAGATTATTGTATATGTTTTAAATTGCGGTATATTTTCACAATAATTATAAATAATAGGAAAATAACATATAGTCATATTAACTATATTGCCACCACTTGAATTTCTACTAGAAGATCTACTTGATGTTCTGCTAGATGATATACTAGATTTTTAGTGGGGAAAATCCTAACCAAATTCCCCTCTGAATCCTGAATGAAAATTCACTGTAATATATATATTTTCATGGGGATTATAAAAATTATAATATGGGTTTCATCAAGAGGTATCTTTGACCTATAATTATCTAGAACATGACTTGAAGTTCAAGTGGGATTTCCAATAGAACCTCTACTAGAAGTTCCACTATAAGATCTACTAGAAGCTCCACTTGAAGATCCACTAGAGTACCTACTGTAATAACAAACAGTGGTTCTTGTGAGGAAATAACATAAATAAATTCCCTATTAAATCTTGTAAAAACATCAATGTAATATAAAAAACATGTATATTTTTCTGATTCGATAAATTATAGAATTTATTTAAACATAACCTATACATTCACTATAATTAGCAAAAACCTGATTGGATTTTGTAGTGGGGTTTCTTATCAAAATACCACTATAATATCCATGGGAAGGTCTATTTGATACTCCTTGTGATTATTCAATGGAAGCTCCACTAAAATTTCCAGTGGAAGTTCCACTAGAAGATCCAATAGGTAAGGAATAGAAAACAGTACCCTTATAAATACTATAAAACATTATGTGAAATATAAAAACATGTTTTATAGGGACAAAAATATTACAATATAGTCTTTAATCAAAACTATTGTTATAATAAGACTATAATTTCCATTCGATTATTTAGTGGAAGTTTCAGTGGAAGTCCCACTGGATGCTCTTATGGTTGTTCTATTCGAATATCCATTATAAGTTTTAGTGGAATCTCCACTAGAAGTTCTAGTGGAACTAGTGGGGAAAATATTATAACAAAATACCTGTCTTAATCCTATTAAAATCTAACTACAATATAAAAAACCTGAATTTTTTTAGGATTCAAAAAATTACATTAGAGGTTTCAACATTCACTATAATTATATAGAACATTACTATATGTTTTATTGGGAGTTACATTGGATGTTCCAATAGAATATCCAATGTAATATATAGTGGATGGTCCAGTGGAAATAAAAATGGATGTTCTAGTGGATTTTCTAGTGGAACCTCTAGTGGAACATTATTGGTTAATACATTGGAATTACCAGTGGGGAAAAATAAAACTGTTCCCAAATCTATCCTAAAAAATTACAATACTATAAAAAAAAGTTTGTTTGAGGATTCCAAAAATTATGATACAGGCCTCAGTGAAACCATAAGGTGTTCTTCTTAGAAAAATTCTGGATGTTCCACTTAAAGTTCCAATGGAATCTCCCTTGAATGATCTTATGGTACCACCATTGCATGTTCCAGAGTGAATTTGATGTAAAATTCATAAAAAATGTAATTATAGAGGAAAATTTAGTTGATCCTAATGTATAAAATCTTTTGATATTTCCAATGTTGGTTTTAGTGGAACCTCCAGTAAAATTTTCAAGGTAACTTTCATTAATAAAATAGTTAAATTGTTTGTTTGTCCTCAATTATGACGGGATTTAGTGGAATCTAAAATGATTATTTTATAGTCGAAAAAAATATATATAGAAAAAAATATATAGAAAACATAAAATGTGATAGGAATATTAAAAAAAATAAATTATAAATAGAGAACATTTATTTTTCTTCTTCAAAATTTTAAAGATATTTTTAACTAATAAGGAAAATCATTATTTTAGTATAAATAGATAAGCTATGCCATATTCTTCTAATATTGGTTCCTTCATTCTATAAAATACAATGTCGTTGAATGAATCTAAGGACCACCAATGTCACCAAATATCTAAGAGAAGAAAAATAGTGGATTTTCATTGAAAGAGGATTGGGGGAAGAAGAAAACTAAATTCGGTCGCTACATTGGTGTAACTAAACTCCTTGGAGTCACCATAGTTTTTGGTGTATTTTTCGTCGAAGTTATCTATAGTCTTTGAAGTTTTCATTCCTGATGGAGTCATCATTTTTTCCATAATCATTACAGTCACATAAAAAATTGTTTTATCCTATGGATTTGAGATTTGATATTAAGATGGAAAACCCATCTATAAATTCCAATATGTGGAATTCAATACATGATAAATCCAATGGATGAAAATGAAACTAGATGCCCGTAATAATCCCACGGATGTATTGGAATATATAGTTAAATGGGAACCATGGAATGATATTTATTTGTTCATGTTAAGGCAGGTGAAGGTTTGTAGAGGGGCCTTCGAGATATATTATTTTCTTATTAATGAAATATTTTTTGAAGATTCTTGTAATAATAAAAATGGGGGACTCCTCCTACATTTATTAAAAAAATTATTTCCTTTTTAAATTAATTGTTGATTATTTATTTTAGAAATATATAATTAATAAATTAAATAATATTATGAAATACATAAAATTATATTATAACATTTCAAATATAATTTTCAATTGTATAATTTTTTATATCCATTAATTGTTTTTTCTATAATTTTTAATAAATGTTTTAAAGTAAATATAATTATTAATAAAATAATATTAAATAATTGTTCAATATTTTTTATTTACTAATTTCATATAAATAACTTATAGTATTTATGTTCTTTAATTTTTTATGTATAGTAAATTTACATGTTAAAATTAATTTACTTTATATAATGGTATATTTTAACAAAACATGAAAAAATGATAAATTGAATTTTTTGAAAAGAGAATACTCATTATATGGATGTTCGAAAATCATCTAATAAATGGGTATTCAACCAAATGTAGAAATCATGAATCTATACATGTAACTAACGTGAGAGACCACAGGTCACCAAAATGTGTGTAACCTTATTTTCATCTCTTTGGATGAAGCCGAAAGAAGATGATGAAAAGTGGTGACAAAAAGAGTTTATCCTTCCAAAATAAGACTAAATTACTGATGTTCATTCTATAGGGACCATATTTCATTGAGAATAGTATGTAACATGGACTATAGGATAAAAGAAATCAATCCTCTATAAATATATAACTCCACACTAGAAATAATCACATGCGCTTTGGCCACCAGTGGAGACCTCCTAACAGAAATGGATTTTTGGCATGAAGTGAATATTGATTTTTTTGGGGTTCCAGATGATGAAATTGATACCTGAAATGGAGCCACCAATAAACAATGTTTACAAAAAAATCATTATATTACCATTTGTGGGAGGATTCCAGTTATTTAAACAATTATATCTGCTAATTCTTTTGATTTGGGAATCATCGAGACCTCATGTTGTAAGCCCATAGATGGATTGATCAAACTAAAAAGAGCATGGTATCGACACATGATTAAAGAAAAATTCATTTTTATGGATCCAAATCATTCAGGCCAAGCTTCATAGGATATTTATAGATACTACAAGAAAAGTTAAATTCCACTTCACTAGTATCAAAATAATGTTAGGCATCGACTCTAGATGATAATCACCCCTATCATTTTATTCATTTAACAAAACCATGGAACTATCAAAATGAAAAATCATGTTAAAAGAATATTCTGAAATAGAAATGACGATATGTCAAAATGGATGATCAAAATCATCGTAAACCATGATGATCATTTTAGTAGGGAGGGTACCTAAGAATTATTTACAGTATAAGTATAATGCATTAGGAGAGATTATGAGAATATATAGAAATTTCTAGGTTACCACTGAATTCAAATCCAACATTTTCAGCACCATAAAGTAACCAAATTTCCCTAATTAAGCATCGATGGCACTATTATTCCAGAAAATCTCATCACATAACATAAGGTTACTTGTTTTCAAGTATTTCTTGAACAATATTTTGATCCTTATTTAGTTAGTGTTTTTCTTTGGTTGTTTCAGGTGAAAATTTTAAAACATTTGGAGATCTTTTATGTTTTCCATGGGTGGAAATTTTTTTTCCCAAATCATGTGCCCCCTATGAAAACTATTAACCAATAGATAGTGTGGTTTTTCTTAGTTGGTTAATGGTTTGAAAAACTATGAACCCACATAAGATAAATCAATCATCATAGAGTATGGGGACACAATTAGTGTTCATGATTTGTCCAACAATGAGGCCCTCAATAAAAAAATTTGTGTGGGGTTATAATTTATCTACAAATTTGTTTTTAAATTCTTAAACTCCAATTAAAATTTGTATAACCCCCACATGAAACTAACTCAATTTCTAGGGCTGAGAAGGCTCCCAAAATGTAATTTTTGACCCTCTAACTCCCTCCATTGTTGAATCAAATCTATAGAGAATGATCACATTCCTCTCCTATAGTGGATATCTTCTCATTTGATCTATACCAATCCATGTTTCTCTCCTTCATATAATTAGATAATTTTGTTTTTATGGATCTTATCTCAATTTGATGGGATCTTGATTTTTTGTTCGATTTATATATATTTGATGCCGTCATTCCCTATTGGAAGATCCTATTGCGATTGTCAATTATTAATAATTTGTTAAAGGTAGGTGGTTCTATAATTCATTTCCCCAAAATTGAAACCCTAAATTTCATGATTAAATTGAATTGATTTTTTAATTGATTTAATAACATGTAATTGTGATGATTTGATTATTTATTTCAATGGGATATGGAAATGATAAAAAACCCCAAATTAAATGGAATTGAATTTATTGGATGGATTTATGAAAAAAATGGATTTATTTCAATAATAATTGTTATGGAAATGATTTCATGTAGTTATTGAGAAATGACTAAAAATTAATGATTTTTTAAATTGGAATGAAATGATGAAAACCTATGCTTTGGATTCAAAATATGAAAGGTATGTTGGAAACATAAACTGAGAGACTATATTTTAAATTATTTGAAAGGATTTATTGAAAATATTATTAATTGAATAATTGTTTCTTAGTCGGGGTAGTTAGAGATAACTAGAATAAGAAACATTGGGCCTTGACTCCATAGAAATTTATAGACAATGAAAACTGTTACTAAAATATATTCGGCGTGATTGCCTATAACGGGGTCCCCTATTTTGGTGTAGGCTACCATTAATGTGTTCCCCTTTTTGGGGTGTATTTATTTCACACCTGACTTATGTCATGATACCTATGAGATGTGTGAGGGTCCTATTATGTAATAAAATGTCTTTCCATGGGTCTTTTGTAAATGGTAATTTATTTTAAATGAGTATTTTGAGTTGATTATACATGACATTGAATTTTTTAACTATTTTATTCAAAAAAACTGAATTATACAAACTTATTTATATTAAATATTCATTTAATCGTGTTTGAAAGTGTTTTTTGAAATACTTTCCATCTTTTTGAAATGAAATAATGTTTTCTTGGAAATATGAAAATGAAATTCCATGATCTATTTTTATTTAAATAGATAGAATAAAAGTAATTGTTTAAGGTATTGATTATGGAACACATAGGGTTACCCTAATTGTACTTATAACTCACACCCTACATTTTCCTTTAGGAATTTGTATATTTTCTTATTCTAGGTCCACAAAAAGGGAAACTATTACTTGTAGGAGGTGGATGTTATTGATCAATTTGTCTTTGAGTGATAGAGGTGACCAATTGTGATGATTTCCACATTTTCCTGGGATACTTTAGATTTATCTTAATATAAGTTGATTACATTTAGGATTTACTACATTTTATTTTATTATACAAATTTGGTATCAGTTACATTATCCTTTTGGGGTATTTAGATTACTGAGTTGTAACATTTATCTTCTATTGTTTTATGGAAAATGTCAACCCCCTTTTGTCATGTATGATTCAAGGTTCAAGTCTCCAACATGTAGGGATCCAAAAAAATCTTGGGGGTATGTTATTATAGGATCAGGTATCAACATACTAGGGTTTCGGTGATAGTTCATGATAATTTGGTATTATAACATGTTTTAACATCATTCCTTAAAGTTAGTATACTGTTTAGGTTGCCTTTTCAAGACATAGGATGTAGTGTCAACAATGTTCCTATAAAACACTCTTCATAAATAGCATGAATTAACCACATGAGGTTTGGCAAGGACAACATGAGAATAAATAGATCTAAATCTAGTATTTTCCCGGATTTTTATTTTGGTGGGTTGAAATTAAAATCATCAAATCTTATCTAATGGTATCGATATTCTTTTATTCATTAATTATGTTAATGATATTTGTAATATTTAGATGTCTAAATTGTTATTTACAGAGGTTTTGTATCATCATTCCTCCAAGAAGATGTGTGAATTGGACCAAAGAGGAATCTACTAGTGAATTATAGGGAGTGGATCCTCTCATGGACAGGAATATTATTTTGATTATTGTGTGTGTTGTTGATGCTCATGGACAAGAATATGTAGCCAGCCTCATTCAATATTCAACTTTGGAACCCCCAATGGATTAATCTTAAAATCATTCTCAACATTTATTCACAAGAATCCACAACAATTCTAAGGCTGTAATGATCCTCAAAAGGCCAAGGATTGGTTAATAAAGACAAATCTGCTATTTTATTTCATTGAAATTCTTGATTCGATGAAGGTAAAATGTGCCACCATTAATCTATAGAGACATAGAAGGAGATGGTGGGATTTTATGGTAGTAGAAAAGATTTATGATGGTATATATTTGAAGGAATTTAGTGTGTTTTTAACTAATTAGTATAATACAGAGTCTATGGATCATGATAAGACTATGTAGTTTTTCAAACCTAAAAGAGATGACTATAACATGATGGAGTACACGAACTACTTTAATAAGAATATGAAAATTTCACATGAGATTATAATGAATGAGAAGTGTAATAATCAATGGTTCAATATTGGTCTTCATCTTAAAATTCATTCCAATGTTTTCTTAATGAAATGTACTTCTTATGTTGATGTGATTGGTAGGGATTTGAATATCGAACTTCACCTGGATAATTAGTTATGGTTTTTGAGGGTTTCTTTTTCTACTAGTGGTGGTTATATGTGTTCTACTAAAAAGAATATGAAGCTTGATGAGTCTCATAGTGGTTCTTGATATTTGGTATCTTCAACACCTCCGGCAGTGCCTGACAGAGGCCCTTTTACTTGATTTGAGTGTGGAATGGTTGGGTATTTGATATGTGGTTGTAAGGAGGTAACAATGATCTATAGTTCTTGAGGACTCATTGGACACCTAACAAAATTATTCCATTTAATTTATACTATACACTGTGTAATAGGTTTGTCAACACCTAAAATTAATGCGTTGAAATCAGATGATTCACAAACACTAGGTTTCTATCCACAAGCATCCAGAACAATTATTCTTTACATAGTAGATGATTTTCCAGAGGAAGTAGATACTGGTCTAGGAACTTTAAGAGGTTCCATCACTATAGTTACATATTTAGTAACATCATTATTTTATACTAGTGCATATTATTCATTTATATTGACTCATATAGTGAATATGATAAATATCCCAATGAATCTTCTATCTTATGTAATAGATATTACTACACCCCATATAAACAATAGATAGAGGGGATAATATTGTCCAACTTCTATCATAAATTTTTCAGATATTGAGATTGTGTAGGGTTTTTTGGGTCTCTACATGTAACCACTTAATGTCATTTCTAAAATTGATTGAATCATTGATAATAAGGCCTAATTTTACTACTATCTTTGATAGGTCTCCTTTGTTTCACCAGAAGGGGTGTGATGTATCGTTCATGGAAAATGGGACCCAAGGTCAAGTAGAGAAATACATTATTATATAGAGTTGGTGAAAGTAATTTTAGTGTTTTATTTTTATCTGGTGTGGTAATATTTGGGTGATGATCTACCTCCAGACATTTTCAATTTTATAAATTTGTTTCCTTAGGATTTATCTGATTTTCTACTGGAAAGAGAGGTAGGTTTTTATATTGATTTTTATCTTGTTTATCAACCAATTTAAATACCTTATTATTATATAGACCGTCCTAAAATGAATGAGTTGAAGACTTAGATAGATGATTTATTAGATAAAGACTTTATACACCTGAGTTTGTTTCCATGGGAGGAACAAGTTCTCTTTTCCAAGAAAGATGATGTAACAATTCATCTATGTGTTTACTAACTTAAACTCAACCAGGTTATGGTATATAAAAAGTTTCTATTTCCATGGATTGATTATCTATTCGACCACATGAAATGGGTAAAGTGGTTCTTAAATATTGATCTTCTATTTTCTTATCACTAGTTAAGAATACAATAATCGTAAATTCAAAATACAACATTCTACAGTAGGTATGAACATTTTGAGTATCATGTAATTCCATTTAGTATAACCAATGATTATATAATATCTATGGATTTTATGAATAATATCTTCCATGAATATCATGATGCATTCATGGTTGTCATTTTAGATGACATCATTATTTAATATATGTCTGAGGATGATTATGTGTGTCATATAAGAACGAAACTATAAATCTCTAGAGATCATACACCTGATTAGACACTATAAATGTGTAATTTATTTAAATAAGATGTTATGTTCATAGGAAATGTGGGATCTTTTGTGTTTATCATATATTTTCAGAACCTGTACATAGTACCTTTTTCCATAAGTAATTTTATGATGGGGAACTTAGATAATTCCTAAGGGGATAGGCACCCAGGAACAAAAATGTTTTTATATAATGACGTTGTGATTATGGTGGCTATGTATGATATGAGACATTGATTATTTTTTTTATCATTGTTTTACTTTATAATAGGTTAAGGACGAGAACCAGATACCTTTTGGTTTTCTACAACACATTCTAATACTGACTTGGATGTGACACATGATTTTTATGGAATTTGTGGTGGGGTCACTATGTAACCCAGAAATTAAAAAATCTATAAGGGTTTTATTTATAGGCTAAGAAAATATGATAAAATTATACCCATTGGGGATACAACCAAATTTGAGGAATTTGGAAATCTCTATTTGAATGATGTTGTTCATTTTCATGGAGTTCCGTCTACCATAGTCCTTAATTGAGTTCATTATTTTACAGCTCAGTTTTAGTAAGGCCTTTCTGAGGTGAGGGAGTCTCACGTGTTTTTACTATGGAATACCATTCATTGGTAGATGGCATTATAGAGAGGGAAGTAGAAATTTTTATGGTCATGATTGTTTCTTACGTCATTAATTTTGGTTGATCCTGGAACGACTATTTGGGACTAGTTTAATTTTCTTATAACAGTAGTGGTCAGTCCATGATAAGATTGGACACTTTGACTCTTTGTATATTAGGATTTTTAAATCTTTTTGTGATGGATATAGATTGGTGAATGTTCCTCGCATTGACAAAGCTTGGTCAAGAGATGTCAAAAATTATTCTTTTTATTCATAATAGAATGTTAATGGTTAAAATACGGTATAAATCATATACTGATCATAATCATAGACCATTAGGTATTTCAGTTGGTGACCAGGTTTTTTAGAGTTTTACAATAATTATGTCATCGATGACTTGGGAGGAAAGGAAAGAATGCTCCTTATTTTGTGGGACCTTTTAAGGATGTTGAGATGGTGGGAAAATGGGATTACCTTTTAGATATTATACTTAATTTCATTTCCATAAATAGTGTGTTCCATGTTTCACACCTTCCTGAGTATCTTTATGACCATCTCATGTCATGATATGTGAGGATCTTGATGTTGAGCCTAATTAATCCGTGACTAAGAATCCATTTAGGATAGTTGATTCTGAGAAAAAGATACTTCATGGGAGGATGTTACCCTTGGTCTATGCTATATGGAAGTATGGATCAGATTATCATGAGACATGGGAGATAGAGGATCTGATGAGATAGGAGTCTCCCTATATTTTTCATAGGTAAATGTCTGGAGAAGATTTCTAGGTACATAATGTTTTTATGATGGGATGGTTGTAACTTCCCATTACTTGTTTTCAGGTACTCCAAAACCATTTTATTCTTCATTCTTTGGCTGGGGTTCATGTCGGGTTGTTTTAGGTGAGATTTGGAAAAGATTTAGAGGCTTTTCTGGGATGTTCATAGTTGGAGCATTGTATTATAAAACCATGCACCCCACCATTTCAAACCGTGCATCCCAAGACATCGAGAGTTTTCAGGGCTAGATCACGGTTTTAAAATCCATGCCATAAACTAGAAGAATGTATGCACCCAAAAATAGGGTTCACGATTAGGGAACATGGTTTTTTCAAACCATTTGGACCTCTCAAGTAAATAGTGTTGAAAGGTTTTATTTAATCCAAAAATTAATATTTAATTTCTTGAACACCCATTTAAGTTTCCTATCACACCTAATAGAGACTAAATATATTTATAGGTGTGAGAAGGATCCCAAGAGGTAATGTTGTCTCCACTAAATCCTTCCTTTAATGAATAAATGTATAGGTGAAGATGCACTCTCTATGGTAAGTGGATATCCACTTATTTAATATATCACAATCCCCCATTCTCTCCTCCTTAGAGAGTATTAGAATATGATGTTTTTGATGCATCTAAACTCTATTAGATGGGATCATAATTATAGGTTTTATTTCTAGACCTCTGAATACTTTGTTCTTCATTGGTGAATCATGTCATGAGTTTCATTTCATGATCTTCTATTAAAGGTTGGTTGTTCCATAATTTGTTTCTCAATAATTATCACCATGAATTTATAGATTAAATCGATTTTATTTAAAAAATAATTTGAAAACGTGGAATTATGATGATATATTTTTTGTTTTGAAAGGGATATTGAAATTGATAAAAACCAAATTTTAATGGCATTCAAATTTCTGGATGGATAAATGAAAAATGAAATCATGATTTCATAAATAATTTCAATATAAATAATTTAAGGATTTTTTTGAGAAAAATGAATAAACTTACTGTTGATATGAAGTGGAATGACCTTATTAAAATATTAGATTTTATTTATAAAAGAGAGAGGTGTGTTGGAAATTGAAATTGTGAAATTATATTTTAAATTATATGAAATGATCAATTTTTATTTTAATTGATTTATTTATTTTTGTAGAACATGTTAGCCTGGGAAATTTCTATTAACAAGAATAAGAATTATAGAAACTTACCTCCCTAGAAATGTATTGACAATGATAACCATTAATAAATCAACATTGGCTTGATTTCCCATAATGGGTTCTGCTATTTTCATGTTGAATTCCCTCTGATGGGTTCCCCTATTGGATTTTATTTGTGTGTTCACACATAATAGGATCTATGATAACTATAATATTTTTAGGATATAATTAAATGATAAACATACATACCATAGGGTTTCTATATGTGGTTCTTCCTTGTATGTGATTGTTTTTATTTGATTATACTTGACATTGAATTTTTGAACTATTTTATTCATGTCATATTCTATATATACACGGTTTTATAAAAAAAATTATTTTTATCATGTTCGATAGCTATTTTGAAATATCCTCCATCATTTTGAAATGAAAGAATGTTTTTTAAATATAATAATTAAATGTCAGGACCTATATTATTTAAATTGTTGGAATTTATGGTATTCTTTGTATTGATTATGGAACACATGGTGATACCCTACTGGAACTTATAACTCACACAATATATTTTTATTCATGTGATTGAAGATTTTATTCTGCCAGGTCCTATCAAAAGGAAAGTGCCTCTTAGAGGAGGTTCATTTTCAAGATTATATGTCTTGGAGTGATGGAGGTGACTGGTGGATATGTTATAAAAATATTTTATAGAAATTTTTATTTTTATGTTGATATATGTAGAGAACATTGAATACGTACAACTTTAGGTTTTGTTATACATATATTTTATAGTACTTTTTCCTTTTAGAGTGTTTAGAATAATGACTTGTAACTTTTATCTTATTCTATTTTGTTGAAACTTTGTTCTCCCTATTATCATGTAAGATGTATGGTTCTAGTCTCTGATAAGTGGGGATAAGGAATTACCTTGGGCTATGTCATTTCCAGCTTTGGTATCACGGTAGTTGGGTATTTGGGTTGGTTTGTAAAAGGTCATCTCTCAAATGCATTATACCTAGATTAAACAAAATAATATTTCAATTTCTTTCTTTAAACCATTATTTAAACATTTTTGTAAACTATCCACAACCATCCACATTAAACAAAGATTTAACATTCTCATTCTCCATACCCTAAACAATCAGTGATGTTACAAATGTCCCACTATTATCCATCAGCCAAGGGTATTTCCATATATCTAAACCAGATACATGAACTATCCTCCAATAGATGACTTTATTGAGAAAATAATAAGAATTACAAAATCTTATCGAAAATATGATAGGTCATGGGTCGCAGTTTGACCCAAAACTGTTTGAATTCATAATTATTTTTCATAAATGATGCTAGAAATAATAGAATCAGTGTGTTCCAGAAGCTTCCATACCAGCATAGAAAGAATGGAATCATTAATATGTATACATATTATATACCCATACACGTAATATAATTTTGATGGTAAATCATGGGACACACTTTCCATAGGGTTATATTCTTTCCATTATTACCGCCACACTAGAAATTTTCCAATCTTTCATTCATTTGGTCAATAAATAACCATGTAATTTGAAATGGAAATGTCATAGGTGGGGATAAGCCATACCATGGAAATAATGAGGTTTTCATTTCCCAATTTCAAAACCCTTTAACCGGACAACCCTTATTTGTTTTTGAAACCCTATCAAGGATACCAAAAAAAAATCTTTTTTGAACACCCATAATTATTGGGAAACCTGATTTATTATTGGTGCTTTTAAACAACCGAAATTATAGTAGTAATTTATAGATCATCCTCCCTACCTATAAGAATGCCAAAACTAGAGGAGTTCTCATACATGTAAATGTTAACCAATAACCTAGATATCTTCTTGTTCCTATGGATAATTTCATATATTGTAATGAATTCAACCTAGGAATCTCCCACAAAAATAAATCTATCATCATTAAAAAAATATGTAGTATATATGTATTATCTATCAACAAAAATTTACCCCATTCACCTGATTGACACCAGATTCCCTTGAAATTTTCCTGGAAAAATCATCAACCAAAAAAATAAATAGGAAATGGATGATAGGGTCACCCCACTCTAGAACCCTAGTTGGGGAAAATTATTATAAGATAGCATCGTTGATTTTATTGTAGAAAGAGACAATGGTGATTCATTTCATGACGACTTCAATAAATTTATAACAAAAACCTATTTTACTCAAAAACATTGGAGAAAAGTCCATTAAAATCTATCATAGGACTTGTTCGTATCCCACTTCCAAGACATCATACATCCTCTAGATAAATATAAACCTTTTATAGAGTAAAAAACATCATGGGATTCAATGATATTATCAAAGATGACTCACCTAGAGATTAAATCACTTTGGTTTTCATAAATAGTGATTTATAGCCATGACCATTGATGGTTAACCATCATTTTTTAAAAAATGTTGTAGGTAACATTGCATAAACAGATATGCCTAATGTTTTAGACCAAAGACGGTTTTTTAATCTACTGAATGAGCTTTAAAATAGTCTCATTATGTGAACAGTGATTGAATTTTACCATCTGAAGGACATTCATGGTATTTGAAATTTCTGGACCGATAATATGCCAATATTATTTGAAAATGAATAACAAAACCCATCTAGTATAATAACATTGGTTGAGTGTATTTGTTTTAGTGACACAAAAATCTCACCATCAGTAAAGTAACAATTGAGTTGGTGATTTTTCATTTCCAAAACCAGTGCTTCCGTACTAGTAGAAATATAAAAGGAATGAAGGACCCCCACCCATAAATCATAAAAATGTCAAAATAAAAACACTTGATAAGATCTTATATTCCACTATAATCCAATATATATCTACCTTCAAAATTAACAAGAAATGAGATAGTGTTAATGTGAAAATATTTGAAGTCCTTATGATTGGAATAAAAGGTATTGGATTTTCCAACATTGATGTGGAATTATTGGCTATGTATATACCAAAATAATTAATTAATTTTATGTGCGACATCTAGGAATTCTTCTAGTCTCGATATAGTTGACAGATCATAATCATATAGGTTGATAGAATATAACTCATTTAGATTTCATTAAATAAAATAAAACTTAATATTATCTAGATGATATTTGAGATCACTACATTTAAACTTTGAAACTACAAGATGGATATTTCTTTGGATGTCAGGATCCCCCACCTTCAAATTGAACCATATCACATCTTCTCACTTGTTATCTTTGGCCCATAAGACCTCGAATATAATTATTGAATCATGACATGGTTTCCTTGACTTAATAGATGTTTTAATGATTGACATAAACATAGATTTATCACCAACCCATTTTTTCCTTTTATGTCTTTGAAATATTTCAATACATATTTCTAGTTCTAAGAGTTGAAACAGAGTGATATTTCGAGGGCCGATGACTTCAAAATTAATTTTATAAAAATATTAAATATATTTTATATTACACATACACATTTCCTTAAAAAAATTTATAAATCCTAAAATAATTTCATATAAAAACATTAAGACCATAGTTGAAATCAAAATTCACTATATAGATTTTATGTGACCTATAATAGGTTATTGCGTGTTGTTCAGATAACTCACCCATTAGTGGTACGTTCAGTGGATAAATTAATTAATTTTTTTTATCCAAAAAGAAATTATATAAAAATAATACCATGGTGAATACTATATTTTTATCTATATAAACCCAGTGATGATTTCAGATCTTCTTCCCCTCCTTATGTTGTTCAATCACCTTGGATGATGATGAAACACTAGATCAGAGCACATCAGGTTGCAGAAAGCACAATGAATTCCTTCTAACGTTGTATAGTGAATTATTCGATAATGAACGATCAAATATCTTTGTAGGACTCATCAACATATTATCCCCTTTTTGATTAAATTGATTTAATAGATCAATCACTTCTATTGA
The DNA here is from genome assembly GCA_963277665.1 of Viscum album. Taxonomy (NCBI): domain Eukaryota; kingdom Viridiplantae; phylum Streptophyta; class Magnoliopsida; order Santalales; family Viscaceae; genus Viscum; species Viscum album. Next base: position 423,359,668 of record OY728161.1, on the reverse strand, counting down.
TCTACACCAACTGTGTCCTGAGAGTGTGCAAATTTACTGATTAAATTGATAAGTCATTGTTTTCTAACCCCATATATCCCCATTCTCTATAGTTGGAAAAGAACGATTGAAAATGATAGTTTAAAAATTTTCTATTTCTTCCATCCCAGTTTCATAGTGTTCATTATTGGTCGAACCCTATGGTCCTAATTTGACATTGTCAGGCAGTATCGAGCCTGATTGGACACCCAAAATCATGATAGATTAATGAATGAGGAATGGATTGATGGAACAATATTAGTTTGGGGATGTTTACAGGTTTTTTTATTTTTTCAATGATTGGAGGTTGTATCATTTACAGATGATTGTTCATGGGTGCGTGGAACATTTAATGTATCTCCAAGGATTGATGGAATACAATTTATAGCTAATGATTGTCGAGAAATACATTCCATGGATAGCTCCACAATTTTTAGCTGGATTCAAAGTATAAATTGAAGGGGTTTGGGAAGATTCAACGAATGGGACAAAATCAATAAAAATGTGAAAACCCCAACAACGTTCCAAATACCATGATGAAAAAACGGTGTGTATACCATTGGTTGTGGAATTTAGGGTATTAGCATTTTATAAGGATGGAATGGGATGTATACCTTGTGCATGTTGTGTACCACCTTCCTCATTTGGATGGGGCATGTGTCATAGCACACTGTAAGGTACACACCATCAGGCTGAGTACACGAGCATGACCATTACTCAAGGTAATCCCCTCGTTTGAAGAGGCAAGTCATGTAGTAATGTACACTCACACATGCTAAAGTACACAGACATATCATAGATACAAGAACATGTCTATAGAACATAGAAAGGACCCCGAGTGGCATGGGAATGCCGTGTATATCCCCTAGGATCCATTTAATCCTATATGGTTAGAGATAATAGTACCTCTAGGGAAATAAGTAAGTGAAGGAGTAGGACCACACGTCGTGTGGGTCCCCTCACACATCGGGTAGCCCTTGGATCATTTGGAAAAATCTTTAATCATTTTTATCTCCTTCGGTTGGTCTCAGAATTTAGCGCATGGGTACCCTATACTGAATATTTTTTCCAAAATAGAGGAATGGTTCCCTCAGTTTTGGATTTTGAGACATGATGTGGAATTTATTGGGTATGATGCATGGTTATGTGACACTTGATAATGGTCGTGATCATAAAATATCACTATACTCATCCCTAGTTGAACCCTTTAGCTAGGTAAGGCTTGGGTCCTCAACAACTTCAAGAGTGAAAACCATCATATGGACTAGGAATGGGACATCTAAAAACTCATAGAGTGGAACCCACATATTTGAATAGGGCATGGGTCATCTACTAACTTGTGAGTGGAACTCTCTAGCTCGCCTGGGCATGGCACCTCAATGACTAGAGTGGAACCCTCCATATGGGCTGGCCATGGGTCATCTGCCACTAGAGAGGAACCATCTTACTAGGTAATACATGGGCACTTCATTTAATATGATAGTGGAACCATCCTATCGAAATATGGATTGGGGCATCTATGGACATCCGGAGTTGAACCCACCAGTTGGGATGGGTGTGGTTCCTTGGTGACTTCTACAGTGTAACCCTTCAGATGGGTTGGTATTGGGTCTTCTATTGACATAGAGGGAGAAAACATCTTGCAGATTTTGTCATAGGTCCTTTACCACTGAGTGGAACCCTCCTATTGTATTGGGGAATAAATTATCTAACTATAGATTGTATCGCCACAATTATGTGACATAGTTATGAGGTGTGGATGGACATGGATGGTTACTTCAGATTAGACATCTGAGATGATGACCATTGTTTATGGGCTTTTGGAATAGTTGGTGACTCATTTTCCTGGTCTGATCTGTGTGATGGAGATCCCCTTTCTCGATTTTTTTGGTGGTTCGGTCACTCTCCTTCCATGGGTTATGAAGATATGTAGGGTATGTATCATGCTTTATGTGTTTATATTATTGTGGTTGGACTAGGCTTCTCTTATGGTATATGTGTAAAATAAATTTCCTTTTATATCATCTACACACCCTTAAAACCCCATTGATTATTGATGAGGTTAGTTCTCAATTTGTTTATGATGAGCTATTCTCATTTGTTGTATCACGCATCCTATGTACTATATACTACCTTTCTATTTCTGCTATATTACTTAATATTCCCCCTTATGAATTCTAGGAATCTTACTAGGTATGTATATAATCCACCCAACATTTTATTTTTCTACATGTTTCATGTCTTATGTGGATGATGGTCATGTCAGTGGTATCTTGAGAAGAACATAGGGATACTGGTACAATAGACCTCATACGGTGGTCACATCTTATATATGAGGATCTAGGATCTCTTAGTGATTTAATTTTCTAGTTTTTTCAAGTTGGGGTATATTTATTTTGGGGTGTGTATTCTTCAACTTTATGTTTTAGTTTACACAACCGTATTCTTATAATGTCTAGAGGTTTAACATGCATGGTTGATTCCCAAGTGTTTTGAATCAATTACTTTTCCTCAAATTTTAATTTTTCATATATATGTTTGGGTGAGTTTGTATAGTTTCTTATGCAATGGATTCCAAAATATTATATGTCTTTATTTTCTTTTCACCACTCCATGGCCTAGAAATATGGTCTCAGGGTGGTTGTGGCTTGGGCACCAGCTTTGGTCGAGTTTTGAAACATTGGCATCAGAGAAGTTCCTTCCTTGTGATTTTATTTCCTTTCGGCCCATTTTGAGGATTTGTATGGGATTTTGGGAAACAGTTTCAAGGTTTATTGATTGTGTATCCTTAGTTAGGTAATCTGACGATGATATGGCCATCCAATGTATCTATTCACTAGGAACTTGAGTACCTTATATTCGACTCGGAATATAGAGTCATTGGTTTCAGGGATAAATTGTAAATGAATCATTTAGGATTTTGTCCTTGAATTAAAATCATGATTTATCTCCCAATTGTTTTTTATATATTTTGTCCACATCTAATGAAAGTACGTCATGATAAATTTCAGGGTGCCTCCATGATGACATCTATCTAAGATACAAGCTCTGGATCATGATGGAATCTGATGAGAGATGAGTGATCAACTTTGGGGAAATCTCAAGATCTTCTCCTTCTAGGTGAGAAGGTAGAAGAACCTCCACTTGTCAACTAGTGAATTTTACAATCAGAGTAAGATGAATATGCACATAGGATTATCATTCTCCATGATTTACAACTCTAGAGTCCACTAAGGTTACATTGTGAGATAGATTCTTAGGAACTAGAAGATTGGATAGAGTCGGTGGATTGTGTTTTCCGGAACATATGATCACCGGTAGATCTAGTGGTTTAACTCACAACCATTCTTTTACATAGGGAAATTTTGATATGTTGGATCCTTTTTACACATACAAATAATTTGTCGACACACTGATGGCCTGACATCTAGCAGCTATTCTATGAGGAGTACTACCCCTCATATGTGTTCTCATTTTAGATTCAGTACCTTATGAGTCTTTAAAAGAGATGGGTAATAATTGAAAAGTACACAACATGGTCCATATACCTTACATGATACTCCCTTGACATGATCCATGATGTCTAATTCTGAGAATAGATGTTTGAGAATCGACTCCACATAAAGATTCATGCTGGTGTGGTGGCCTTGTGAATTCAAACCTATTCTAGGGTGATGGATTAGGAACTAGAGATAAAGATATTTCATTTAGATGGATTTTAGATAGGTTGATCATGCAGTGTACATCATATAGATGAGTCATTTGAAGTAGCAGTCACGTTCCAATCAGTGGGATCTTGAATTAGGTTATCCTTTTGTGATCAGACTCAGGTGAATGGCCATGAGGTATTAGGAAAATATATATCACTAGGGAACCCTGATGTGGGTATTTGAAATGCTTGTGATGGGTGAGTTCACAAAGTGCATGACTGTACCACCAAACATTATTCGGAGTGTAGGCAGAAATCTGATGGACCACCATTGAAGAGGTACTTTCAAGATCAGGGACCTCCCGGGTGAGGTCAGGGTGGAACCCAGGGAGGCAGAACTTGAAGAGGAGTAGGAGGAGTTATTTGAGGTTGATTAACCTATGATATACTTCCACCACCACCCCTAGGCGGCCCATTCTAGGCATAGTTAGTTGAAAGATGGGGTTTCAGCTAGCTACAAGCCCCGAAGGGTTATAGCCACGCAACATATGAGATGATTAAAAGTACACTACGTTTTTATCATACACTTGATTTATTATTTTTCAAAACAAGTTCCACTCATTCATTCATATATCTTCACCTAGTCTATGATATGGATCTCCTAGTTAAGGTTCCAGCCCAACAAATTCGTCTTGGGGTTCTTATATGGAATTCTTCTTCTATGTCTTTTGTCTTCAAAAAGTTCAAGCTATCACATGGTGGAAAGAGGATTATGTTGGATATTTTGGTAATCGTGATGGAATGATATGATATATATTTTTTGTAATGGATTGGTTTTCGATGGACTGAGGAAAGATTTTTTTTCAACATTGACATGTTTGATGCCATCTAACTGAGGGGACGAGATTATCCTTTTCTGATGAGAGTAATCACATGCTGGAAGACTAGGTTCTGTGAGTAGGACGTTTCACCCATCAGATATTAGTTGGAGAGTATATCGCATGCTGCTGCATGATGTTCATGAATATGGTTTCTTTTAGTTGTATACGATTATATAGATGTCTTCCCCAAATTTTTTTTGGGAATACTTCTATGGAAAAATATAGTTTTTTGTGTTGAATTTCCCCCCATGACTAATTTTATATCCTTCAAGGTATATTGGATGGGCCCTACTATGCTCTCAGATATTTGTTTTTAGTTGGAAGAACTTCAGGAGAATAGTTTCATTGAGCCCATTGTGACCATGGGCATCTTTAGTGTTGTTCATGAAAACGGAAGACAAGAGCATATGGATTTTAATGGATTATCATCACCGGAACATGGAGATGATAAAGATTAATTTCCACATTCATTGGACTGACAAACTCTTTGACTATCTTCTTGCTGTAAGATGGTTCTTGGAGATTGATATTTGGTTCGGCTACCAACAGTTGATGGTTCGTGAGGATGATATTCTAAATCTGGCATTCCAATGTCACTACAGATACTATATGATCCAAGTGATTACCTTTGGTGTAATGATTTCCCCAATCTTGTTTAGGGAATTAATGAACCATATCTTTCATCCATACATGGATCAATTTTTGGTTCTATTTATATACAACATACTAATCTACATTGAATCAGAGGAGGATGAAGATCACATGAGGATGGTTCAATATTTATTTATAGAGCACCTACATTATAAGAATTTGTCAAAGTAATAGTTCTGGATTAATGAGGTCCAATTTGTAGGGAGTGCCATTTTTTAACATGGTTTATCCATATACTTATAGAGTAGTTATCTAGTGATTTTTTTGGAGACACATAAGAGAATATCATAGGTGCATATATTTATTGTATTGGTATGGGTAAAACCATAGGTTTATGATAGACTTATTTATATTTGTATCCCCATTGTCCTACATGATGTGGATGGGGAGATCACAAACCTAGTATGAGTAATGATAGATGGCCTTCAAAGAGTTGAGTATGAGTCCGAAAAGATCTCCTACATTGATAAGACCAGAGGAGGGATGTAGTATGTGGTGTATTGAGATTCCATAATAGTTGGTATCATCTACCAATTGATGAAGAAACATGTAGTTATTGTATATGGTCGATGCAGTTGAGAATATAAGAGAAAAACTAAGTGACTCAAGACATAGTGCTAGCAGTGGTAGTCTTCACCATGAGGATGTAGAGAAACTACCTCATGGGGTAATGTTGTGGGGTTTACATAGACCATCAAAATATCATATACATATTCACTAATATAGATTTGAACATGATACATCGAAATATGTTAGAGTTCATACGTGATAATGACATTGAGATAATATATACTCCAGGGAAGAAGAACAAACTAGATTAAGACTTTAATATGAAGTCCTAATATTTCATAGTGAATGAGGCTTCATAGTTTTTAGATTCCTTACAGGTGACCCTGGTGGAGAGGGGTGGTAAAACTTTTCCTTAGATGACGTTGTTGACTCCCCTGATTCATGATCATGTGGGAGTGTCGTAGCTGGAAGACATCGACTATGAGAACCAATGTGACCATATATCAATGTGGGTTCAACCGATTGATGTTATGTAGTACAGGATCTTGCTATATTTTTCAAGGAAAAGATGTTGGTTTCAGTCATGATATGGGAGTTCCACACATATCCCTATATATGTACATCATGTTGTGGTGAATATGTATAAATTACATCTATGAAACATATGGTGGTCAGGCATGGTATGGATCATAGATTAGTTTCTCTCTCGATGCATCATCTGTCAGTAAGTGAAGGTTGAGGATCATGTTCTTGTAGGTTTGTTGCAGCCCCATGAGATCTCTAAGTTGAAGTGGGATGACATATACTTGTAATTTTTGAAATGGATTCCATGAAAAGTAATGATACACGACACCCTACGAGATATATTTGACTAACTCATGAAGTCTTCACACTTTCATAATATCAATGATTAGAGTTTGATGGAGTGTTTGGGGATGTTGTAGATATGAGAGATCTTTTTCATTTATAGGTTTCCCATAATTATTTTCGATGTTCATGATGTTTAGATTACACCAAAATTGAGGAAAGGCCTATCAGATGAAATTTAGTACCCAAATTAGGATTATTACAACCATTTACCCGTAGACTGATGGGAAAAACAAGTGCACTATTCAGGTTTTGGAGGACATGTTGAGGGATTACATGTTATGCTTTTTCTGAAGCTGAGAGAATGAATTTCCCTTTGTAGGGTTTTGTACAACAATATATACCACTATACCATTGGAATGTATCCAGTTTAGAACCTATATGGGAGACCCAACATGCCACCATTATGCAGGATTTATATCACAGAGACATCTCTTATGGGCCCATATATGGTGAAATTGATGACTAAAATGGTACAAGTCATCCATAAGTAGATGAGGATGTCCCATAGTAGGAAGAAATGTTCTACATATCACAATTGTATTCTATTGATGTTTAGTAGGGAAACCACATTTTCCTCGGAGTCTCCCAATGATAAGGATTTCAGATATTCAGACGGGGAGGCATGTTATCCCTACAGATAATCTGATCATTAAAGGTAATGTAGAGGGATAGAAAGGATATATACCACCGCTCCCAAACCCCACATCTATAGAATGTTCATGAAGTCTTCCATGTGTTGTAGTATAAGTGATACGTGGTTGGCCCCATTCAAATCATTGATGGGGGAGATTTGGAAAGCAAGAATAGAGCCACATTTGTGGAGAACATGGTGTTGATCATGGATTGATAGTAAAAGACCCTATCAGGATGGAACATCTCATTTATTATTGTGTTTGGGAAGCACAAGAACATGCTGGAGAGATCCTATGAGTGAGTGATTCATGTACAGGATCAGTATCATAAGTTTTTTGTTTAGTTATTATTTTTAGGGATGAAAACATTGAAGGATGTGATGATGTAGTGACACATTTCATTCTTGTTAAAACATTGAAATATTTCTATATATATATTTCCAAATCATGATTCCTTTATGGAATTCTATTCAATGGCCGATGTTCCCAGAAATAATTCTATATAAATATTAAATATATTTTTTATTTTAGTGAATGTAGTTTCATTGATAAAATGCGATAACTGTTAAATAGAAGCATGTATAAAAAATATGATACCATGGTTTCGTCTGGAACTCATTTTTTTCCATAGGATAAGCATAAAATATGGCAACATGGAGCGTTTAGACAACTCTACCATTGCTGGTACACTCATAGGATAAATAAATTAATTATTTAATTAACTTTTTATCCTAAATTAAATTATATTAGAATACTCCCATGGTGAATCCCCTAATGTTAGATGCATAGACCATTAGAGGATTCTAGATCTTTGGACCCTCCTTCCATTGGAGAATCTCATTGGGTAACGATGAAAAACTGAATAGATGAAGATCAAGCCCCAATAAATGCAACAAGATAGATAATTTTCCTTTTCATTATTTGACAATGAAAAAACCAATATCTTTGTAGGACTCTTCAATTAGTGTTTTATGCCCTTTATGATTAATTTGATTGAAAAAATAAATCCCTTCTATTAATCTATTCCAATTATGTCTTGAGAATCTTCTTGAGTGACAAATAAATTCAATAATATTTGTTTTCTATCCCTAGATATTCCCATTTTTGATTGTTGGCTATGAACACTTGGAAATGATCACATAAATAATTGGCTCTTTTCTTCAACTGTTCATCCCATTTGTCAGAGGTAGGACCCAACAGTCCTGATTCGACATTGTTGGGATGTAACAAGCCCGACTTAACCCCAATAATTATGATGGATTCAAAATTGAGGAATAAATGAACAGAAAACGGTCCGATCAGGGATGTATATAGGTTTTGGGTGATCATTTCAATGATATAAGGATATATCATCAATGGATGATATTTTAGTGGTGCACGAAAGTTGCAGCATATCTATGTGGATCTATGGAATCCAATTTATAGCCAACAATGACCAAAAATAATGATCTACATCTAAAGAAATTTAATATTGAATTGAAGATGTGTGGCTAGATTCAGTTCATGGAAAGTGGTATGGAAAACTATGAAAAAACCGAATACATAGCATGTAAAATGATGAACACACAATGTGTGGCTCCATGGTTGAGGAGGACTAGATTTTGATATTTTATAGGAATGGAATGATTTATATCCCTCTGACATGCCATGTACCACCTTCCCTATGCTAATTAACCATGTGGTAGAGAACACATCCAGGAATATGCCAAACGCCAGAGTACACAGGCATGAAAAAAACACATGGCTGGCACCACATATGAAGATGCATGTCGTGTAATAATGTATATGAACATGAGGTAATGTACATGGAAACAACATGGATACACAGAAATAGCTAGAGAACATAGGTGAGACCCCCCGAGTAGCATGGTTACACAGTGTTTACCACCCACACGTCATATAATTTTACACAGTTTGATATCCATGTACCTCTAAAGAACAAAATAGGTGAAGGAGTGGGACCACACACTGATTCGGTCCCCTCACATGTTGTTTAACACTTGTCTCCTATTGATGAATCTTTATGCAACTATATCTTCTTAGTTTGAACATGGATTTTGGATCAGTTGTAGCCTATCCTAAGTGTTTTCCACATATAATATGATAGTGACCTTAGTTGTGGATTTTTGAAATATAATGTAGAATGCTATATGCATGATCATTGGTTATGCAATGCTGGATGATGGCAGTGATCACACAGGATCACTAGGTGCATCCCGAGTGGAACCCTCCTAATGGTATAAGAATGAGTCCTCGGCGATTTTTAAAGTTGAACCCTCTAGCTAGACTAGTCATGGGTCCTCTATTGAATCATATAGTGGAATCCTACTATTGGTGGAGGGAATACATCCTTTGATTACTTCTGAGTAGAAACCTATTGCTAGTTTGGGAATGGGTACACGATGACTAGTGTGGAACCCTCCAGACAGGGTTGGAATGGGTCCTCTACCAATAGAGTGGAACCCCAAAATTGGGTTAGGAATGGTACCTCCATTGACTATCCGAGTGGAACCATTTTATTGGAATAAGGTAATGTTCTTCTATAGATCTCATGTGTGGATCCCTCCATCTTGGCTAGGCATGGGTCATCATAAACTTCTAGAGTATAACACTCCATCTTGGGTGGGCATGGGCCATCTACTAACTTCTACAGTGAAACCCTCCAGTTGTTCAGGGCATGGTTCCTCTACCATTAAGTGGAACCCACTATTTTACTAGAGATTGTGTATAATACCTAGTTATTATGGCACCTCGACTATGCGACATAGTGACAAGGTGTGGTAGGAAATGGATGGTAACTTTTGAGAATGCACGTGAGATGTTGGGAATCATTGATGGAATTATGGAACCATTGTAGAATCATTTTCCTAGGCTGAACTGTGAGATAGAGATCACCTTTCTACCTCATTTGGGTTTATTTTGATGGAGAATATATATTTATATATATATATATATATATATATATATCTACATATATATTCCTACCATTGGATTTCATTACTCTCTTTTAATGGGTTACAAGGATATGCAGGGTATGCATGTGGTTTCCATGTTCATCTACTTGTGGTTGGATGAGTATAAACTCCAAATATAGGTAGAAATGACTCGACACATGGTTAAACTACACATCATGTTTATCCCCTTTTGTTATAATAATGTTACTTCTCTCTTGGTTTGGGTTGAGCTTTATATTTCACCATATCTTGCATCTTGTGTACTAAATACTGTCTTTATATTCCTATTTTATCTCTTAGTACTCCCCTTCATCTTCTAGTGTATCCTATTAGGTAGGAATTTTCTAACCATTGAATTGGTATTCCCATAAGTTTCATATCTTATGCAGACAATGAAAAGGTTGGCAACAAATTTAGAGGAGATTAGGGATTCCTGTTACTTTTGACAGCATACAGTGGATGGATCAAGTAGATCAAGAGATGGGCTATCTCAGTGCTTTACTTTTCCAATTTAATCGTAGTGTTTTAATTTACTAGTTTTTTCTATTTGGGAGAGTACTTTTTCACTTTACTTTTCATTTTACACCAACCTACTATTTTACTTTATTGAGGTTTTATTGGAAGGGATGATTCCATAGTTTTTTTAAATATTTAATTTCTATCCTCTAGAATTTTTCATCAAGATGTATTTTTTTGTTTGTATTGGTACTTATGAAAATACCTACCATTTAAAATAATTTTTTGGTACTTTTTTCTATCATCAAGACTATGGAGGTGGGCTTTGGGTAATTCTGGTTTGAGCCTAGGCTTCAGTCGAGTCATAAAAGTTCTATTGTTGAAGGAGCATTATGAAAAACATAGAAATAATGTAAATTAATATTCTAATCGTCTAACAGTATTAATATTTTTGACCGCTCTACAATGTGGATATTTTAAAATTAAAAAAAAACAGGTAAAATGGATTCCATAATATCCAAAATTGGAAAGGTCCAAAAGTTGTGCTTCCTTTAGAAATTCCAACATAGATTCATGAGACCTACTTGCCCCTCTTTTTTTATTATAGAATAAAATATTATTGAAATACCCACAATAATGATAGGTCTAGATTAGTTATCTTGGAGGGTAATTATTAACTTCCAGGGCTTCCATGAATCCTTCTAGGTGGGCCATCCATAAAAATGAACAAAATTTAATTCCAACGTATTAGGATGTTGGATGAATTGACTTATATGATTAGAAGAGAATTATTTAAATCTATCATCCACATCTAACCTCTAATAGAGGACAAGAACACCCATATGGACTTGCCATGAATTGGGGAAATATACAAAGAACTCTTATTTGGGTCAATAAACTTTTTGTTGCATAATAATATGGTCAAAAAACAAATCACATATACTCTTTGTGAAACAAATCTAGATTATTTTAACTTTTTTTGGGGTTCCAAGGCCACGATTTCTCTATCGCAGTATTTTTTTGGGATAGGTAGGGCTAGTTTAATTCAGCCTCCGCCTTGGAGCATTCATGGAATGTTTCATCACCCGCCACAATCCACCTTTTAAATAATCTATCATTAAATAAAGGTCCCTCTATACTAATTTTAACTCCACTATTTTATCCAAAAATCATTACATTACCATTATCCTCTCTCACTTTACACTTCCATAACCTCTGTTTTTATGACATGCTATAGATGAAATTGAAAAGACCAAACCCCTATAAATGGGATGCAAGGGTCCTTCACGTATCGAGGGAGAATTCAGATCTGGTGGATCTGAGTAAAATATATATGGGTCGGATGATTGTTTCTTCATGCCCTCCACATATACATCAATAATGCTTAGTGAGAGACCCTCTAAATATGATATTTTCCTAGTGATAATGAAATATACCAAGGATGAAAAAACCAAATCTACTGGTTTTGTACATCTATTTATCAGGTCATAGGTCCTCATGTTTATTTGAAGAAAAATCCCGAGGCCCCATCATGACGATATTATTTTTATTATGCTCAGTTTTCTTAAAAAATTAATTTCTAGGTCTATCCTGATCCCATTGTTTTTTTGGATATGATATAAAGGATGAATTATAAAATGATGCACAATTCTAGGGACCATAATATATATTTATGTTTCAATCTTCACCCCCCTTTGATACACACTCTTTCAATGTGTGGACAAGACACCAAAATAAAATCAAATGGTTGGTATCATTTTATTTATTAAAGCTACCCACACATTTAATTCCAATTTCCTTATAAATAATCCCCTCATAAGTGGTTTATAAACATCAAAAAATTCCATAATCTAGAATGAGAGTCCACAATGAATAGGTTTTGATCTATCCCATTCCATAAATTCTCTTATAAGACCACTGATTTCATGCACAAGACACTATGTTCTATGGAAAAATTTGATCCATTTATGTCATACATAAAATGTGGGTTTGGATAGATTTTTTTATGGATATCCTCTCCATCTTTAAAATCGACAATCAGAATGAGTTGGCTATCAAAGAAAGACAAAATTCCCTTCAAAACCATCTTTTTATCTTTGATGTGAAATAATTCAAAGATCATATAGCCTGATCCATCCTATCTTATGGAAACACCTTCATTATGATTCCAATCATTTTGTAGCATGTTATTTTGGGAACCCATATTAATTTTCTAATAGACCAAAAATATTTCTATGATCAGGAGTGACATTTGATGCATAAGAAACACATCTTAAACCTTCTTATCCAAAACCTACACCCTTTCATTGTCCATTATGAATTTGTCTTTCAACTAGTTTATCATATCTGGCTCCATTAAGACACATCTCAAGAAAATAAATAGGGAAACAATGACAGAAAGAGGTTTGGGCAATTCATCCAATGGATGTATGGACCCTGGTGAGTTACCAATGTTAATAGGAAAACCATGGGAATCCTCGAAACCTAGGAAACCCTAATATGAATTTCTCAACACATTGATTTAATTTTGTAATTTTAAATTTGATTTGTTAATAAATATTTTTTTCAAATTGGATCGTGATGAAAAAAATAGTTTATGGCCACATTATTATTAAAATGTTTAAAAAAAATTTGTAAGAAAATTTCATAATTATATATTGATGTCCTGGTGAAAAAATGTTGGTATTGACACAATAAAATAATAAATTTAACTACAAGTAAAATAATTTCTGGTATTGAACAACTATTATTGATAGATATTTTTTTGGTAAAAACATTTTTTGTTATATTAAATTAATATCATTTAAAATTAATATATATTGTAAGTACCCATTTTACCAAATTATATATCGTATTTCATTATGTTTTTTTGGTATATGTCATTTTTATAGTTATTCTTGAATAAATTTATATTTATTAATATAATATTAGACATTTTTAGGGAAAATCTATAATTGGGGATTCATGGGGCCTATCACCAATAGAAGATGCATATGGCTAGTATCCAATGGGAAATTCACAGGAGAAATCTCTGCTATGATATTTTTATTTTCAATTTTTTATGTATGTAAGTATATACATATAATTATATGCATCTTTATAGGATATTCATGTGAAAAATATCCAATGATTGATTCACATGACCATTATCTGAAGGTTCATTATCCAATGGAAGACTCTAGGGAAAAAATCCACAGGGATATTTATATTATCAATGTCCTCTGTATGGTTATATATATATATATATAATTATATATATGTATATGGGAGATTTGTACAGGATTCTTCAGACCATCTGAATAAGGGACTATATTAGAGTATTGGAAATGTTGGTAGAGTTAATATTTGGAAGGTTTCTTGTCATCCATACACTGTGGGGTCTTTGGTAACCTATCTTGTTGTTTTAGGGATGGATAATGTGAAGGTAAATGCTTTATTTTTGGAGGATGGGAGTGGTTTTTTATAGATAAGTTCAATTATGTGTATTATTAGAGGGATATGATCATTATTTTGAGCATCCCATGTGTTGAAGATAATATTATAGGTTATCTGTATTGAATTACAGAACCTTTCCGGTTATGCAACATTAATCCTAGTTTTAAAATAACCTAAGATATATCTCATCATGGGACCTCTCAATAGGGGAAAATCTATGGATTCTCTCAATTCCTTCTAAAGGATACTTGTTTTTTTGGATGGTGTGAACATGTGTTCTTCCGATTATGGAATTATTTTTTACATCATTCCATATTTGAACCTACATGTAAACTTTTCCATGTGGATTCAGAGTCTTCTAATTATGAGATGCTTGCATATTCTATGGATAGGGATATCTGGAAGGCTTAGAATGTTATCTTTGCAGCTTCTCTAGATCCATTACTCATGATACCAGCATGTCTTGATAGTTAGATGTAATAACTGTCTTTGGAGATGGTTAGAAGTATTTTTCCTTCAATTGAAAAAAAATCTAGATTCCAAGAAATAAACTCATCTTTAATTTTTTAATAGAACCCAACACCTCATTGGTCAAATCTTCTAAATTATATATGGATATTTGGAATCCCTATGAAGGTAGTAGGATTTCCACAATATCATCTTGGTATGCCTGTATTTGGATCCCTTGACTCGATAGATGTAATGAATTTCAAATTTGGTGCCCCCATTAAGGTTTCCGAGGTTTTTTGTTATGGGTTTCACATCCGGGATTATTTTTGTTCCATTTTTTCTCTTTTCAATGAAATATTCTTTCTATGTCATGTCCCCCAGTGGCGGAATCCCAAGAAATTATTATTGGGATATAATTTTCTATGAAGAGAGGATGAAGATACCTTTTTTTATAATACTTTCATATCGTGATACATTCAACATGATTTATGGATGATGGCCTTCAGCCATTCGGCCCACTGGTTAGTATAATTGAATCACTTATTGATAATTTCTTTGCCTATTCATTTTATTTGATGGAGCGGGAAGGATATTTTGTGGACAACTATTTGGAATCCTAGGTTGTTTTCTGTAGTTAAGAAAATATGGTGGATAATCATTTCTGATAGGCTTGTTTCCCAAGTTGTGTTATATTACCATCCTATATCATGGTTTATTTCATCTAAATAATATTTGAAATTTTTATTGAAAATATCCAATGGGTGATTCACAGGGATGATCTCTAGTGGGAGGTTGACATGACAAATCTCTACCAAGATATTTGTATTGCTAATGTTTATGCATGTTTGTATGTACATATAATTGTAACATATCTATGATTGTGTGTATTTGTATTTATGTAAATATAATAAGATTTAGATTTATGCATATACATATAATAAATTATACTTATAAATATTTAAAGATGTGTTTTCGTATATATATGTATGCATGTATGTACACATTTACTTATATTTATAAATAGTGACAGTAATCATATCATTATATAATCATAATAAAAAAATTGAAAATATATTTATAAATTTTAAATTATAAATATTATCCAATAAACATTAATATAATTAATAAAATATTTTTATGAAATAAAAAATGGAAATATATAAAGTTAAAAACATATTACTATACTGGCTTTTTTCATCTCAATTTATTATATTAATAAACAATAACATATAATGTTTAAAATAATAATAATTAATAAATAAATTCTGACATATAAACAATGTAGAAATTTTTTATATATATTTGAAAATACTATTACATTATGACATTTCTATATATATATATAAGGAGGAGGTGTATGATGATGTGCGTCTAAGGGTATTTGTGTCAATAAATTAACTATCATTTAAATAAAAACAATAATGTGGGATAGAGGAAATTTTATCACTTATTCTTATCCCACACATAGCCATATAATAGTCCATATTCATCCTCCACTTCTTGTGGTTAATTGAGGGGGTTAGAATCCCACTTTTACTGGTAAGAGAACACATGAGGTGGATCGTTAATAAATGATTCAATGAATATAGGTTGGTACATTATGTTTTAAATAAAAATAAACCTTGTAAATTGAATGATGGTTTTAATAATTATATGGGAAATCCCATTAATAGAAGATTCATGAGTAAAAATGAAAATGTGGATAGAAAATATTGATTGTAATTTTTAAAATAATAATAATAATAATTTTAACTCATGTGAATAATACACTTTAGTTGAAATGAATCCCACATCCCCTGTATGGCCTTGGGAAGGGGTGTAATAACTGACCGGGCTGGGGTTCACCCTTGTATCTTGGGGCTGCAATACACAATTAAGGATGACATGAATAGTATCATAGCTCAGCCTAGGTATGGCGTTAGTATAACACATTTAATTTGATATGGTAGTGTTTTCTTGGATGTTCTATGGGCCGTGGTGATCGGTCCATTAATATCAATGTTAATAATAAAAATAATAATATATATTTTTAATATTACAATTATAATACTATTTATATAATAGATATATAATTGTTGACATAATATAAATATATTTGATGAAATTCCTTAACTAATTGGACCATTTGCGACCTTATAAGGAACGATAGGGGTTGAATCACTCATAATAAATGATTTCAAATAATTTTATGTGTTATTTCAGGCTTTTAGGGTGGGCGACCAGCCCCACCATTCGTGGTAGATTGATCCGAGTAACAAATTTTTCAGGTAATATTTACACCATTTGGATATGGTTATTTGATTTTCAAATAACATGTCCTGTGAAGGTTCAACCTCATTGTTGAGATTGAGTTTTCATTATTTCCTAAAATGGGCCTAGTGAAGGTTAAACCTCATTCATGCATCTACATTCTTGGTTGCACATGAATTATTTTTTCGATTCTACTAGTGAAATTTTTTCATCTCAATATATATATATATAATTAATTACAAATACAAAAAGTAAAACCAAATTATTTAATTAATATTATAAATAGTAATACATAATTAATTAATTAATATTTTTAAGATTATTATTCATTATTAGTATAATAACTATAATTAGTAATTAATAATGAATTTAATAATTAAATTTATAATACTTATTTATTATATCATATAATATTAATTATTTATTGTATTAATTAAAGATGTTAGTTAATAGTTTTATAATTATTAATATATTAATAATTAATAAATAATATATTATAGAATATATTAACAAAAATTAATTAATATTTTAATAATAATGTATAATATAATTAATTTTAATATATAAATATACAATATAATTATTAATCACTAATTATATAATTTATTATTAATTAATAATATATAATTAATTAAAATTAATTATTTGTATTGTATAAATTATTAATTTTTGAATTAATTAAAAATAATATGTTAACAAAATATTTAAATTAAATTAATTAATTGTAATATTAATTAATAAATATATAAATAAAAATATTATTAATATTATATACTGTTATATTAATAATTAATAATTTGTTTAATAATATAATTATAAAAACGACCCTCCCAGGCGGGGGATGGATAAGGTTGAAGAGTTTGGGCGCAACGGTCGCATATTCAATCCCCCATAGCGATTTCGTATTTTGGGTTGTGTTCAACTGGGGGTCAAAGTAACCTATGATATTCTTAGAAAAACTGTTTTGTTGATTGAATTATTAATCTAATAATTAGTAAAATATTATATTTTGTTAATAATAATTAATTATGTATTTAATATAATTATTTTTTATATATTTAATAATATCATAACTAATATATGAGTAATTAATTAATGATTTTATATATTCATTGATTATTAATATAATCAATATTAATATTAATTAGTTGTTTTTTAGATGACATTCAAGTAAAAATTAATTTCTTCTTAATAATAATAATACTACTAAATATTAATTATGTAAACTAATTATAAATTGTTGTCTTAAATAATGAGAAACTAATAATTCTATGAAGTTATAATATCAATATATGGTATGAATATATTAATAGTAAATATATCACATTGGTTTAGATCTCTACCTTAAATGCTCTTCCATGTAATGACCTTATGTTTATTCTCTGTGCCCATGTCATTTTTATCAATTTTTACACAATGGAATATGAACAGATTTTGTTTAATCTGTTTTATTTTTCACCGCATCATCATGTGTTACAGGCGGTGGATCCAATCTCACAAACTAGCATAGGATTCCATTCCAACAAAACCTGACCTAACTCATGGAGTGTCCCGAATGGTGTTCCGGATCCCCATGGGATATCAACTAGTTTATAGGAATCAGTGAACTCATTTAGGGATTATTTTCTCATTAGATAATTCAACATAATAATAATGTATTATAACAACCATCTACAACAAATGATAAAATAATGTGGACAATACACATGTATGATTCCCTTGCATCCCAAAAATATGATGGTCCCAAATGGTTTCACCTTTAGAAAAAATTATTCATTTATTGATTATTCCAAGGTCCGACATCAATTATTGTCATAGGATGTGTAAGAGCCCTGGGATTCCATCAAATACTTCTTAATCATCTGAATTTAGTTGGTCATTTCTTGTATGATTTTTGGTTCTACTAATGAAGTCTCACAGAAATCAATCAATCAAAGAGGGGACTGGAATGAGCAACCATATAGAGCTTCAGATGAATCCATCCTGATCAAGGATTATTAACTGTTATTATAGGGAATTTACACTAACCCCAAATGGTTACCTTGTGAACCATTAAAATATAAATCAATGACAAGAATCATGCATTCCAAAATATGTGTTTCCTGCTCTATCTAACCATCCGAATATGGATGTTATTTCATAATATGATTTACCTATAAACCCATTTACATTTGGTTCCCTTCATAAAAAACAACAGGTGAATCAGGGTCCCCTATGAGAAGTAAGAGAAGATGACACAGCATGAAAGCTCAGAATCTCAGGAACATGCTACTTTTCAAGATTGACCACTTTTTTGGTGTCCTAGATTTTAATAATGTGAGTCTATTGGGTAAAATGATCAATGAATACCAAATTTAATTCCATCTCCCTAGTGTACAGTGTAACCTGATAATATCTATGTCTACCTCATCTCACTTTCTGATGGGAATGAGGAGAGGGTAAATAGGGGCCTAATGGCCTCTAATGTTTATCATGGCAAGTTGATAGGGATAATATCAAGCAACGAATTCAGTGATGCCCTGTGTCATTCCTTACAACTAGATTGAATGTTGAGCATTTTAATACACATGGTGTCACTATGATACAGAGGACACTTGGAATAGTGACAATCTTGCATTTCCAAAATCCTCGGTAACAAAGATACCACAAAAGAAACATTGAAGTAAAATCTCCTTTGGGTGATAAGGACCATTCACTAGGTTCCTCCCCACCACATATAAAATGAATGGATTAATGTATAAAATAATTATTTAAATGATCTTCAAGGAATATATGTAGAAGATAATGAATCAACATCATGTTATCCAAAAATTATATCTTTCTCTTCTTTGGATTCTAACTTCATCTAGAAAAAATACCAATAAGGTTCCAATCAAGGTTAGACACCTTCATATCTTGAAGAAATAAAATCTATCTTAGGGAATCAACAAAAAAATTATCATTAAATGGGGTCTATATGATGTAGAAGTTAAACCCAAGATGATAATATATCCACCATCTTTATCACAGGTTCAAATCTATTTTGAAAAATATAAATATTTGGATTTTAAGATCTGAGTAGACTATAAACCTTTCACATAAAAGATTGTTGTGGAAACAATATGGTATTTAATCACAACCAAATTCATGAGGTCATAGGTTGGTAAATTTCCATCATTTAGCCAGAGTTGGGGACATCTATAAGCCACCACAAGGTCACCTTGCATAATAACACAATCTAAACCCATAATTGATACACCAAAATAGAACATGTGAACATGAATTACATAATGCAAGATCAAGACAATGATAGACGCCAACCTATACTTGATCTCTTCAAAAAATTATTAACATTCCAATATCTAAGAAAACAATACCACATTTTGTGTAAGATCCAAAATAAGTGGGGATTGTCGTGATAATTCATGGGTAAACTTCATGTAGTTCCCTTTAAGACCCAAAAATCTTATTATTTCAACAATATTGTTCAGGTATTACCGTGGAATCACATCTCATACTTTCTTCGGATCAAGTGAAACCCCATGTTTCAATATCAAATAAACTGGATACATGTCCTTTTGAACCCATAAATTTAATTCCAACAATTTCTAAAACTAATAATTATCCCACAATATTACCATAATGATCCTAAAATTCAATCCATGGTACTCTTCAAATTTATAGTAAACAAGAATGTCATCCACAAAAAGTATAAAGATGGTGTTGAGGAATCTATGGAACACCCAGTTCACTAGATCCCTGAAATACATAAGATACTTTGTTATTACAAATGTAATTAATTGGTATTAAAAAAGGCCGTACCTTCTTCAATACATGGTTTTCAGAACATAGTCTTCTCTCACCCTGATATGGTGATACCCGAAATGGTGTCCAATATATAAAAATCTCATTTTTCTAAATAATCTTCTCAGTGAGATCATCAATACATGAAAATGGGTATTTATTACTGACCCTGAATTGATTTAACTTCTATGATTTAATACATAACCAAAGGCATTCATCATCTTTCAAGACCAAAAGAACCGGAGTTTCCCATCCAGAGACACTCGATGGACTGATACCTTGGGACATAAAATAATCCTGTTGAATATTTTAATCAACCAACTTAGCATGGGTCATATTATATGAAAATGGGGGTATCAGTTATGTCCCTAACACCAATGAAATGGTTAACATGACATCCTGTTCCAGTGATAATCCCAATTAATAATCTAAAAAACATCAATAACCTAATTAACTATGGTTGAAAACCCAATCTATATACCTACCCCATAAACATCTATCTAGAGGAGGGTTCTTAACAAGAATGTATAGATAACACTAGAAATAGTGGTCATGTTCATCCAAACCATTAATCCTATTCTCTATAGAAAAAACCAAGTGCTCCCATAGAGGGTTGTAACAGCCACCCGTCGATAATATAAGTCAATGTGAGATTTAAATAATTCCATCCAAATCAACTATGATATCATGTGAAAAATATTCATCTATAGGACAAGAAAATCCCATTTTGTCTAATCTTTTTGCAATGAGGAAATATAGGATGGGAATTGAAAAACCTGATCCTTCCTATTTCTAAGTGGTGTAACAAACACCATTGCATATTCCCCATGATCAGTATAGAATTTGAGTACATACATAAGGCGATTACATATAAAAGAGCATGAAAAACCTATATCAAACAATGAAATTAATATAGATGATTGAAAAAGAATAGTACCTTAGACATTGATAGGGATTATATCAGATTCCAGTGATACCTTATCCATAGAATGAAACTTCTTTATATCTGCATGATACAAAGGTTGAATTATAAAACATGGATTCTCTTTAAGATGTCTCTTCCCATAATAATATATGTTCATCCCACCATTTTCCATTGAAGAACAACACCAATTTATTTCATGCATTGGATTGACTTTCAGTTCCTCTATGAGTGGTTTACCTTACACCACTATGAGAAGGAAGAAATTAACTACCATACAAATATAGATGTCCCATGAATCCTAAATGGTGGACTTACCTAAGATGTAATGATCATGTGGATCACATGTGCTCGATACTTCCATAGTGACGACACATAACAGTTCCTGCACCTATAGCAATGGATGAAGGTTTTTGGAGGTGGATATCTAGATCCACTAATACATGTTAAACCTTCAACTACCACTTCCTCTTATTTTTTGATGAGCTAAACACACATTTTCCATGCACTGGAACAAACCCAGTTAGACCCAATATACAGACCTAGTTGTGATTACCCATTTAGGAACAATCAAACACCTCTATAAAGGTCTTAAATTTTATCATGATTACTTGATACTATTTATTAATCCACATCCCTATTTTAAATTTTCATGTTGTCAACCTATCACTAATGATCAATTTACTAGAAAAGTGTACTACCAGAGAAATCTTGTTGCCATATTCAATCACATAAAGATCCTCGTAATAATGAGTAATAATATATTTATTCATAATGAGAGTTAATTTATTTGGATAAAATTAATAAGTAAAGATGTCCTTGTTATTGGGACAATATTGGTTGGATGTTGTTATTGGAATATTAATTTTTTTTTATTAATTCTTATTCTTTTTGTTTTCAATGATGATATTTTTTATCACATAAGATTCAAAGAGGAAAAGAAATAAATTCACTTTTTAAGTTGTAAAATTCAGACGAACCCTAATATTCATGGAATATGAATCAATATTATTAAGAATGTAGTATGGATTATGAAGAATTTTTTTAGGATAAGAGGATCATCAAATCCACCTTGGGTTCGACAAAATATTATCTGATCATAATGAAGATAAGAGTCTAAATGGGTCCGATGAAAATATGTAAATTATTTTCTGAACAAGAAGTTCTCATAAATCAAATGTAATACATAAAATTTTTCATTCAATCCTTATGATGGAAAATTGGAGAACAGTTCCAACCAATCATATTTTGGGTTTGTGGAACTAAATAACGATACTGGAGGAAGGGGATGTTATAATAATTCTTATTATAAGACAAACAATGATATTCCAACATTTAATGTAATCAAAATACTAAATGAAATCATGATTACAAGATGATGTTTGTGAAAGAAGTATGTTTCTGAAGATAATGATTTTCACTCTCAAGTCATTAGTGTAAGAACATTATACATTTAGTTGTTTCAAGGCTATAAAGGTTTGTTGGAAATGTGATAATATTATGATTCTATTTTTTAGTAATACCTAAAATTCAAAATATTTAACTCTTTGGAGAGATAATATTGTGTTTTATTATATTCTATTAGTATCTTAATTTGAATAGAAAATAAGTTTCTACTAACACTAGTTCATCAGACGTAGTGTCCCACTAATCATCCATGTAATCCTAACACTGATTATCATATTAATTGATGAATAAAAAACAAAATCGAAGGAATAATTGTTTTTGTTGGAAATTTTTTGGACCAATGAAAAGTAATATAAGTGAATAAAATACATTGAATGATCTAAAATGTAGTAAACCATTTTTTTATATATAATATATTTTTTTCATTTTTTTATTAGTTCAAGAGAAATTAGTTCTCTAGAATGTCATTATGAAATCACTAATATCATAATAGAGATTACACTATCTGTAGGAGTGAAGAAGAGACTGATTCATCGAGTGTAGATGGAAACTGATTAACTATATCAGATATAAGATTATTGGTATAGTTAAAATAATAATAAGAATATTTTTTGGAGTGTTTTGGAAGTGTTGTTAAACGGGGTCTGGAAGCTTGTTTTAAGAGTTTGAAGGCGGTACAAAAGTGTTGTCAAGTGGAACATGGAGAATGAAGAATATGATTCCCTTTTCAATTGGTAAGGAGGAACATAATGAAGAATATATTATTTAAAATTTTTATTCATTAGATTATGGCATATCATAATGAAAATATGAATCAGACTTGAGTTTTTTCAGGATGGTTGAAGAGAGATGGGGTCATTATAATATTCTAGAAGTTTTGTGAATCATTGAGAAGCACTGTAGAAGTCAAAGATTCATCCAAAATTTAGGGAAAATATATGTGTTGTGAAATTTTTTGAGCGGGATGGATTTTCAAAATTCCTCCTAATAAACTTTTCGGTTTCATATATATAGTGGATTTAATTTGTACATTATAACATAGATGCATTATTTACAAGATAAAGTGGAGAATTGAAATATTGTAGAGACAATATGCTTCCATATCTTTAATTCCTTACGATGGTCTACAAATAGAAGAAATAATGGGGAAGATAATAGATCATATTCATAGTTTCTGCAATCAGATCTAGTATTTGGAATCGAACTTCCAAACTTAAGGATCAATTCATGATAGTTTTTAGTGTTATTCTGGAAGAGTATTATATTTTTATGGAGAAATCACACTAAATAACCAGACTAGGGAATTAGACTGAGTATCATTAAAATTTCTACGAATGTTACTACCAACTGATGGGTAGGGATGTGATGAATTTTTTTTAATATTTTTGAATTTTTATCAAACAACACCATAAAAAGTTTTTTAAACAATTTTTATTACATCATTTCAGGCTACTTGAAGCATATGCACTTTTATTTTGATCATAGTGCTAAAAAGGAGTATGGGAAAATACACCAAGTTTTATTACACACAAATTGATTTTTAGTCGATTTTTTGTATTGTATTATTTCAAAGCCATACCAAGGACATATATACTCTTTTTTAGTAGTGAACCTTGTAAATTCTTGTGGTCCTTTGGATGTGTGATTTTTTTTTCAGAAGTAGAATAAATATTCAATAAGAGGTTAAGGTTGTTTCAAAAGTTTGGGAAAATAAAATTATAAGACATAACTGATTCACCCCTCCACCTCTTAGGGATTCTCATATCCTGGTTATGAAATCTCAATTTGAATCAAATCCATGTTTTCAATCAATTGTTCTTTTAAAATATTTTAAAGATAAGCATTGATCTTGAATCTGAAATGTGTAAAAAATAAATGGATTCATGTATGAAATGGTATGAATTATCATATATGATATCTAGAAAGATTGAATATTCCATACCTCATATATCTTGAAAATGATGTTCTTAAAGATGTAATAAATGTATCTAATCATATTAATGACAAAGTTCCTCTTTCATCTATTGAACTGATGAATATTGAGAATGATGACAGGTTAAATAATGTATTAATATCTTTACATTTTTAAAATGAATTATTAATATTGAAGGGTGTTTCCACTTCCAAAGGATTTTGGTATAAGCTGAAAAACATTTATGATGGGAATAATAAATTGAAAAAGTAAATTTTTAAAATTTTTAGATTGAATTATGAAAACCTCAATATAGATGAATACAAATCATTTAGTGACTACTTTACTAGGGTAAATGACATTGTTAGTACTGTAATATGTCTTCGTGAGAAGTTGGATGACTCATCCATTATTGAGAAGATATTGAGAATTCTTCTTGATATGTTTGATGTAATAGATTATTCATTAGAAGATAAGGATCTGGAAACCTTATCTTTTCCTAATTTGTATCGTACTATCACAAATTATGATATGATAAGGGATAAATCTTTGAATGGGAAACCAAATGATTATCATGAAATTCCTTTCAATGATTTTCAAGGAAGATGATGTTGGTGACCATGACACTACAACTGAGGTTTGAAAAATTAGGGTAAAATATAATCCTTATTTTAAAAAACTGTTATAATAAGTCCATGAAAGAATAAGGGAATAATTCAATTTAAATTAATTGAGAATGGATCTATTGGTAACATTATTGTGAATTCTCATTGATGAAATAAATGAAAGTATGGGGATGAAGACGAAATAAGTATAAGATTTTCATAGAAGAAACATGGTGACAGAGCTAAATCAGATTTCATTAAGAACAATAAAAAGTTCTACAATTCCAAATGATGATTTTTTTCAAAATATTAAGATGAATAAGACATTAAATTTAAATATGAAAATACAAATAATCAATCCACTAATAATACATTTACTGAGAAAATTAACAATGATGAATTCCGAATAAGTAATTCTAATGAAGAAGGAACTAATCTAGAATATCATCTGAAACATGAATTGAAAACATGTCTGATAAATATTAGGAGGATTGATAAATAATCTAGGAAGTTGAAAAGTGAATAATCTTTAACAAACATTCATGAATGTTTTCTTAATGTGAATGTTATGCTTCTAAATGATATATATTAGTCGAATAAATCCAATGAGGAATTATATAATATTAATGAACATATTCAAGTGAAAATAAATGAAATTGAAGATGAGTTGGAACTTGTCCAACAAAAAAATTAAAAATCTGATCCAAGGGTTAAATGTGTCAATAATTCTATCTCTGATTATTATGAAAGATATTAAAAGGGTAAATATGATAGGGATTAGAAATTAACTTCAATGGTTGAAAAAAAGTTGAAATTGTTCTTGATAAGAAGAAGGATGGGAAATTTCTGTATTTGTATAAAAGTCAAATAGTTGAGAAGTTATAAGTTTTTAATTATTTTGAGATTGAAAAATTTTATATTACTTATTTTTTTTGATATTTATGAAAATTAAATTGAGTACAAGAGAAACGTTTTGGGAGATATCCAAAGTTTTTTGGTCAAAAAATATCTTATAATAAAGATAATAATGTTGATTTGAGACCTCCTCACAACACTAGTCAGTACAAAATCTAAAAAAGAAAATATTATTTCTATAGATACAAATGATATTATAGTGGATTCAGAAAAAAAAATGTGTTGGTTTGATAAGAAAACTATTACCATTATTCCACAATACATATAATGAAAATTTTGAGGTGGAGTAAATTCCATAAATTTAATAAGACTAACAAGGTTGTTCAAAAGAAGTCTAATAATGATATTTTGAAGCTGTCTGAGAAGTATAGTGTAAATTTTTAATATAGGTTCCCACCGATGGATACTCTCTATAAATGATTTGAACAACCTAGACACCATTGGAAAGAATTTATGGTTTTATTACAAGCACAAAAAATTTTGGTAACAATTATTTGAATCCATATGTTAAGAGACATAATGGAAAACAAAAATCTCTTGTTGTGGAAACTACCCTAAAAGATACTAAAGGAGAATAAACCTATATTCTTGATTGGGGTGTTATTCTCATATGAATAGAGACATAATTTTTTTTATGAGTGTGATATACTTCAAAAAGGACTAGTGACATTTTTAAATGATGAATCTCTCATAGTCAAAGTTGTGGATCATCATTCATTGTGAAAGAAAAATTTAAATCTAGGAATGATTTGTTTGTTGATGGTTTAAAACACAACCTACAATGTGTTTCAGATCATTGTGATAATGGAAAAAATTATCTTCATAAAAGATGTTTTTTTAAAAGTGTGGAAGTTCGAAAGACTGTTATAACTAGAAAATTATAAAAAGGAAACATATATCATGTTGATGAGGTTCAAAACTACTGTTACTTTTGAATGGGGGAAGATAATGAGATGTGGCATAAATGGTTGGGATATATGATTCAAAAAAACATGAGAAATTTATCAAAGTGATAGAGTGTCTTTGATATTTTTGGTATGTCAAGAATATGTTATTAGTGTTCCCATATTTTTTTAAAAGTAAGGAAAAAATATTTTGTGCATATGAATGATTAATTTTGTTCGAAAATCCTCTTAGAACATATCTATTCCAATATTTTTGATCTGATGTGAAAAGTATAAACCAATAGATATAAATACATCATTACATTAATTGATGAATTTAATCAGATTACTTGTTTTATTGTATATGAATCATAAGTCAGATGATATGAAAATGTTTACAAGTTTTAGGAGGAATGTTGAGAAGTAATATGAGTATTCAGTAAAAAATTGAGAACACATATTGGTGGGGAATACTAATATGAATAATTTGAAAATTATGTTGAAAATAATGGAATTAAACATGAGTTTAGTACCCCATATACTCCTCATCAAAATAGTGTTGATGAAAGAAAAAATCGAAACATGGTGGAAATGTGGTGATCTATGTCACTTGAACAAGGTCTCAGTCATTAGTTTTGGAGGAAACCCATGAAAACTATTGTATATATTTAAAACTGATGTTTCTACACGACAAGATCATATATGAAATCATATGAAATGTTTTATGGAAAAAATATATACTTGATACTAGTAAGAGTTGTTTGAAGTCCATGCATCATATAGAATAAATGTTGGAACTTGTGAATGATTCTGTATAATGGTTAAGATGGAATATTTCTCAGGTTTTGTCTATAAGAAAGACGTTATTGATGTTTTAACAAAGAAACATTAACAATTGATGATGTTTTTGATATTAATGTTATTTAAAATGCGCTGCAAGATGCTAAAAATATGTATGATGATAATGATGATGAGCATGATAAGGAATTTTTGTCACAATTTTGATGATAAGGATATAGAAATAGGTCATCCTACTCAATAAGAAGAATTAGAATAAATTTGTTAGTAGTGATGAGGAATAAACTAGAAAATAACATCCTAGGATGAGGAATCATGTAAAATCCAAAAACATTATTAGTGATAAACATCAAATGAAAAAAACATGATGGACATCAAATACTATTTCACATTCTTACCTTTATTAAAATTAGAGAATAAAAAATGTGGATAATGATTTTGAGCATCTAGAATGTGTTCAGTCCACGATTGTAGTGTTAGATCATATAGAGAAGAATTATACTTAGGAACTAATATCCATGATAGATAAAAATTTTAATTTGTAAAATTTTGGTTTTTCAAATCAAGATCAATGAATATAGTCAATTGATCTGAAACAAAGAAATATTAGTGTGCAATGGTTACTAATAGATTAGATGCATTGAATTTGATTAGAAATTTTCTTCTGTTTTATTGTTATAAACAATCATAATAATTCTTTATGTTACTGCACTACAATGTTACAAAATGTTTCAGAAGGATTTAAAATCTACATTTCTAAATGGGGATCATGAAGAGGTAGTTTATATTGAGCAATCATGCAACTATATTGTTAAGAAAGAAGAAATATATGAGTGTAAGCTGAAAAAAAAAATCCTTTTATGGGATACCACACACTCTCAAGTAATGGTATTACAAATAGTATACTTACACGAGGAATATGAGTATTATTAAAGTAAGTGTTGATATAAATACACACATCAACAAATGTTTGGATTTTTACTTCATTGTAATTGTTTTTTATGACATTATCATTGATAGAACTGATGAAATAAATTTTGAAATATTTTCTAAAGAAATGAAGAAGTTATTTGAGATGTCCCTTATGGGTGGATTTAAATAGAATCACGGGTTAAAAATATCAAAAAAGGAGAAATAAAATTATCATTCTCATGAAATGTTTACTAATGATCTTCTTATGAATTTCAACAAGGATATTTAGAACTCAATTTTTACACTGATTTCTATGGGAAAAAAGTTGACTAATGATAGATATGATAATTTATTTGACTCTAAACTTTTCAAAAAGATTATTGAAAGTTTATTGTATTTGAATGCCTCAAGACCTGACATTGTTTATTTTGTCCACTATGTGAATGATTTCAGAGTGGTACAAAAGAAGAAAATTTATTGGTTTCAAAAAAAATTATCATATACATCAAATTTACAAAAAATTACATAATAAGGTATGGATGCTAAGAAATTATGGACATTTTTGGTATTCAGATACTGATTGAGTGGAAAATTTTGATTGTAGAAGATCCCTATATGTAGGAGTTTTCGTTCTGAGAAAAAATTGTGTTAGTTGGAATAAAAATAAAAAAACCCTGTTACTCTGATTATTTCTAAATCTAAGTATGTTTCTTCCACTAAAAATAATAATCAACTAATATAGATGAAAACTCAATTAGAAGACCTACATGTTGAATTAACATTATCATTTCTCTTGGTATGTGATAAATATAGTGAAATATACCTTATAAGAAGATTGGTATAATATTATTTTTTAAATGATATTGATATTATGTACCACTTCATCAATGATCATATGAACAATAATGATGTGAATATAGAGTATATTCCTACATCAAAACTAGTTGTTGAAAATTTCACAAAACCTTCACTGAAAGAACATTTTCACAAATGATGGTTGAACAAGGGTATCCTACCTCCTTCACATCAAGGATGAGTTATGTGTTTCTATACCCTATCTCATCTTATATATGGATTTTTTTTCAATGGAGATAATTGTTTCATATATCTATCCTAAAGAAATTATGTATAAAGTGGGTGTTTTGGGATTGTTTTGAATAAAAAATGTATGTTTCTGTACTTTTCTAACTATTTTTGGAGTGCTTGTAGAAAAAATTTTGTTTATAGAAATATCTAATGTATTAAAACATGTTGTGGAGGAATGATAAGGAAGTTTTATGGGTCAATTATTCTAGATATCAGGGTATTTCTATCGATAATTATTTTTTCCTATAATTAGTTGGCACATATATGATTATAAATGTTGATATGTAATCTATTTCATGAGGTTACATGTTTTAGTGATTTATGAATCTTGGTTGAAAAAAATATATAAAGGGTGGATTATTGGACCCAAGTTGGATGGGTGTTGTTTTTAGAATATGAATGATGTTTCTATTAATTGGGTATTCATTTGTTGTCAAATAATAAAAGTTTCATTAAGCAAGTTTCAAAGAAGAGTAGAAATAAATTCACTTTGTATGCTGTGATAATAAGACTCACCATCATATTCATGATATCAAACTAAAAAATGCTTAAGAATGTCTGTTGGCTTGAGAAGAAGGTTTCTAGGAGAAAAGGTTTATCAGATCCAAATTGGGTCTGATAAAAGAAGATTTGATCATAATGAGGATATGAGTTTTTATGGATTAAATGATAATATAATGATTATTTGTTGATCTACAAGTTCCCATAAATCTTATGAAATCTTTCAAACTTATGATACAATATTATGATGGAAAAGTGAAAAATAGGTAGTATAAATCATATTCGGGGTTGATATGAAATAATGAAACTATAGAAAGAATGGAAAGTTACAATAAATTCAATTATATGTTAGATTATACTACATTGATCTTCAATTATAAAAAATACTTCAAGGAAACTAGGATAACAAGGTGATGTTTGTGAATGAAGGATGATTCATGAGTCAAATATTTCCTATCTCAGATATTTTGTGTGAGAACATCAAACACAAACCTTTTTGAACTCTTGATTGCACTGTTCAAAACATGAAAATATGAATATTGTAGTTTTCAATTTAAACAAAAAGGAAAAAGATTTAAATCTCTATATAATGAAGTTATTGGTTGTTTATAGACTTTTTGTATCATAATCAGAAGTGGAATGAAGTTTTTTCTAACACTAGTCCATGAGACACAATGTGCCACTGATCATTAAAGTAATCCTAACACTGATTATTAGAAGCATTGATGGTTGCAAAATGAAATTAGAGGAATAATTATTTTCATGGGGGATTTTTTTGGACCAATGAATAGTAAAATAAGTGAAATAAATTAAACAATAGATCAACAATGTATTGAACAATTTTCATCATGATAGAGTATTTATTGGTCTTTTTATATTTTTTAGGAGAAAGAATATCTCATGTATTTATTTATGAAATTAAGATTATCAGAAATCATATAAAACAATTTTTCAAAGTGAAGTAGAGACCGATTCACCTAGCGTAGGATGACAAAAATTAACATTATTAGATAAAAATTACCGATCTAGAAAAAAGAATAAGAATATTCTTGTTTGGAGAGTTTATAAATAATTTTTGAATGGGTTATGCAAGATTTCGTTATGATTTTTAAAGGGATAAAAATGTATTTTCATGGGTAACAAGATGTTTAATGAATATATTTGCAATTATTTTCAATTTGTGCAAAGAAACACATTTAATAATCAATTATTTTACATTTTTGTTTATCGTAATGAGGTAGATCGTAATGAAAATAAAATTATAATGATGTTTTTTTAAATAAATACCACGTGATCTAAAGTAGTGAAAAGATTCAAGAAGACTCATGAATAGTTGAAAAGTACTAAAAATTTCAATGATTAATATCAAAGTCAAACAACGTTTATGTTTTGTGAAATTTGGTTGAGTGGGAAAGATTATCAGAATATGAACTAGACCAATTTCTTGTTGAATATAAGTAGTGGATGTATTTTGTGCATTCTGATACATATGTAATATTGAAGTGAGTAGGTGGAGCACTAAATTTTTTTTGAGAGAATAATTTTCTGAATCATACATACCTAAGGAAGTATTTGAGAGAATATATGAAATGGATAAGAGACTATATCTTATTCAGAGTTCCCATAATATAATACAGTAACATGAAAGGTTTCTATAAAATGAAGAAAAGCTGTTTAGGATTGTTTTTCACAGTATTCTGGCTGATTATTATTTGTGTATTCAGTAATCAGACTGATAAATAAGACTATGGAATTAGATTGAGTATCATTATGATGTTTAAGGATGTTCTTGCTTGCAGATAGGTAAGGAAATGAATAATTTTTTTTTAAATTTATATTTTTGAAAGTTGATCAAGAAGCATCAGAACATGTTTGATACACAATTAGTATTACATAATTTTTTACAAATTGAAACACATGAACTATTATATTGAACATAGTGCTAAAAATATTTAAGGGAATATCCTTCTTGTTTTATTCCACACAAGATGAGTTTTTAGTAGAATTTGTTGTATTGTATTTTTTCCAAACCATACAAAGGATGTAGCTACTATTACTAAGTAGTGAATCTTCTAAATTGTTTTGTTCTTATGGATTTGAATTTATATTTTTTAGTAGGAATTGAAATAATTAACATGTTTTGAAGGTTGTTTCGAACCCAAAGAAAACATAATAGAAAAATTTATCACTGATTTACCCCCTCCCCCACTCAATGATACTCATACCGTAGTTGGAAATGAACAGTTAAAAAAATTTGTTACCATCTTCTGCTATCTCCCAAACTGAGCCACAGTCACCTATAACCTGTAACTCGAGCCCTCCTACATAAACACATAACAGTTCACAATAATTAATTTAACAGTGTCATGGAACCCAAAATCATCTCAAATTTATCCACTAAATTTTAAACATCACCGGGTTCAATGATTTCTATGATGTAATGGGGATTATACTTGATTTACTCCTTAGATCGATCCTTCTCAATTCCTAATCCAACATCCCTAGCCTGACCCGGAAATGATCCCTCCCTCAAATATATTGTTAAAATAGCACAAACCACCACCTCTAGGAGTCTCTGATCAATTTTTGTGTTAGCCAATAGAGAATTTTCATCGGCATCCTCCTCTGTCATCACATGAGGTCTCCATATAGGAATTATTCTACAAAAATATATATATAAAAAGAATAATACAAAATACATAGGACCACTATAAACTATATGAACATCGTAATAAAATATTTTCAAAAAACCAAATTTATATCATAACTCAATCTAGTCCACCCAACCTTAGTTCCAATGACAAGTTTATAGCCTGTGCATTACACCCAATGGTGGTGTCAAAAAAGTTATCTAGTATTCAATGGTGACCCATGATCAGTTATGGGGTGTGTTGGCTAGACACCCCACAAACAACTAGAAACTCAATACATGATAATCTAAACTTCTATCTATCTATACATTACCCAAATTACAAGACCCATTTAAATGGAAAACCTTCTCCAATATTTTTTTTTCAGGAATAGTCCAAAAAATTCATTCAAACAGAAACCTGAACTAGCCAAAAAATAGATTGAAGGGTGTTCCCATTCTTCATGGGCTTGAAATTAGTGCATGGGTATTGATTCCTGAGTATTTTTTTAAATCCCTTGTAAATATTTTATTTAACAAAGCATGCAATATAGTGCACTCATTGGGACGATCTCAAGGAGGCATCTCCTATGACACTAAATTTATATTTTCACTATTTATATATAATAACTTTTTTTTAAACTAAACAATATAATGAAGTGGGTTTAAAATGTTCAATAAGTATTAATATATATATATATATATATATGTGTGTGTGTTTAATGAAAAGAAAAAGAATGCATAAAAATGAAGTTAAATACAAAGGAGATCCTCCCACGATAACACCAAGAGTGACCCTTCATCATATCTTAATTTGTTTCAAATTTATTTAATGAACATACACAATTAATTGTATCAATATACACTTGTACTTATTTTTACGGATTTATAGTGCACTCAATTATTGTTGAGATACCACACATCCACATCCTCAGTCAACCTAAAATATTACAGAAGAAACTTTATTCCTCAGGTGTCAAGTGGAGAAAAAATGTGCCTTACCCAATATTACCCCACTTGTACTAACTTTATGAAAATAAAAAACAATAAACATAACATTCCAATGATTTTGGTTTGACACTGTATCAATCCATTAGAAATACCCTCGACTTAGATACTAATGATTATGATTATAATTGATCATAGTTGAGATGAATAGGGTCGAAACTCAAAAGATGAAAATATGCTAATGAGATGAAGAAGAATAGAAAAATATATTAAAAATACATAATAATATTACATGGAATATGAACTAAAAAAATTTAAAATGGAAACATAGAGTTGCAACATTTTTAGAAGGATAGGAAATACCTTTTTATAATCAATAGACTAAATTTTTTCCCATAAAATTATTTCTCCAAATGATTGTGCATGGTAGACCCTATGAATTTCTGAATCCACAGGAGTGGTATTCTGAATTTTTTTCCAAAATGTATTTATCATTTCCCCCCATAATTTTAGCTTCATCCCCCTTGTGTATAAAAATATATGGACCATTAATTCTAAAAATTTATTTTGGACTAATGTTTCTAAAATATTCTTCCAATTTTGAGCATCCAATAGAAACATTGGTGAAGAAATATTTCCATGATATTCCATGGTAAGATTTGAATTCGAATTATTTTTCAATTATAGCTAGAATCATCTAACTTCAAGCTCTTTTGACTGAATTATTCTACATTACTGGAGGTGGCCTCCACAAAGTCATCCGGAATTACTTTTCAAATTGATTGATTCATTCTAGAATTTGGATGTTCAAATAAAACCCAGTTCTGTTTTTATAGGTTTAATCCCACAAACCATGGAATCTAATTAAAAATCACTTAATTTGGATCAATAATTTAAATTTTATACTTGAAATAAACAAGTGATACTATTTTTTATAAATTCGTAAATTAAGGAATTTTCAAATTTATTCCAAAACAATCCATAAATCAAAATTTTGTTTAAATAAAACCATATTGATAAATTGGTAGGTATTAAATCATTTAAAAACATATAATAATTATAAAAATATTATCTATATCTATTCCACCACAGTTAATCCTTGATTTTCCTCAATCCTAAAATCTTAACATTAAATTTTAAAGGGAAACAATGTTGAAATTATTCAAATATCAATGCAATTAAATTAAATTAGTATCACTTTCAAAATAAAATATCAATTTATACATATAATATCAATTAAATTTCTCATTTTTCTATAAAACAACCAATCCATGTATTTTACTTTTTTTTTTGAATAGTGGATCATATTCTTTCACTTATTCAAAAACCTTAATTTGTTATTACTAAACATGCCCAAAAATGAACTACCTCGATTTTAACAAATTTTTAACATAACTATTGATATTAACTCAATTATAGATATGATATTATGATTAATACATTGATATTCTCTATATTATTATAAAAGAACTACATTCTACCCTTTGTAAAGATAAACAATGCATGAAATCATGAGGATGCACATTAATGGTTCTAATGACTCTGAGACATAAAGTTGGTAGGGATAAATAATTTATGCTCAATGAGGTTTTTAATCCCTAAATCAATGTTCATGATATCAAAAGTTTTATGTGTAAGGACATTCTACCCTTAATAGTATCCAATTACATTTACCCAAAACTCAATGTAATGGTTATGATCAAATAAACAACAATGAATGATTTGTGAACTGTCTAGAATTTTTTTTTCTACTTTTATACATTTTTTCGAATAATCATCTCGTTAAATTATTTTTTTTAAAAGTTATTATTATAACAAAACTCATATCCACCACCTAGACACATATTATAAAAATCATGGGTTTAGTAATGGAGATTTTTTGTTTTCCCAAATCCCAAACTATTTTTTCTAATTTTTTGTTCATTTTATCATTTATATTTTTTAAATTCAATAGGGGAAAATAATGAAGTATAATGAATGAAACTACCTAATATTTTAATGTATGTATCTTTTTAAATATAATCTCTTTTATAGATTACGTTACATAGAACCCCATGTTTAAAAGAAATATTATTTAAAATTAAAAATGATTATCCTAACATGCCTGATATAAAATAGCTGTTACTTAAGGAAGAAAGAAAAGTATTAATCAAATTATTGAATTATAAAATTATATTTTTAATTAAATTTGTTTTCATTCAGAAAAATTAGTTTATATACATAAGATAAGAATGTTTCCAATTTTATACGTTACAAGACAATATTTTCTTAAATGCAGTTTTTTCACCTTTCAAGGTAGAAACTATTTTTAATCACACTAGTAATCCACCTGTGAAAACGCACCGGACTATTAAATATTCTTTCAAATTATATTAATAATACATTTTTATCTATCAATCAAACCATATACATATTCCAGTAACATCCACATGAAGTCATGAAGGTAGTTACATAAGAGATTCATTGTTCACATCTGAAAAAAATGTTAATAAATTTTTAATGGAAACTAGATTGTGGGTTTTAAACCCCACATGAATAGAGAAAAAGATAGGGTAAGCAGTGCCTTCATACACTTCGAAAGACATGAAAAAATGAAATTAAATCAAAAAATAAATGAAAAAAAATTAAATCTTGGTAGATCATGAGAGATAATATCACAATTCTATATAAACATGAAGATGAATAAAGTATAAGTGCATATAGAATATGCACACAAATAAGTGCATATAGATTCCAGAAACATCGCTTTGGAATTATAAAACAAATAATGAATGAATAGAAAGGAAATAGAATAATGATTAATAGTTTTTACAAAAACACCATACCTGATATGTGGGGACATCAATCTTTGAATACTCTTATGGAAGGTGATGTTTTAAAAGGGAGAAATCCAACTTGAACCCTGTTATTAAACATCTAAGATAAAATATATGTAATTAGAAAATGAATTAATATTAAAGAATTGTTTTACATTAGCATTAAAATGAAGATGTATAGTAAGAACACAACCTTAGCCACTGATAGAGATGTGACTTGTCATCAGTTCTGCAAGTATATGGCTCTCCTTTCCGATATTTGAATTAAAATTTTGGTTTTGAGAATTAGAAGGTATGGTGGTTAAAGTAATAAGTAAATCTGTAATGTGGATGATCAATTAAACATTAAATATATCATGAAGACAAGAACATGAAATAAAATAAAAAAATAATAATATACATACCTATAGATGGAAATAATACTCTTTCCAGACAACTCATCATGAGGGTTTCTTTATTGTTGGATGTTGTGTGTTCCATGACTGCACTCATATGATAAGATATTCAATTATAATAATTTCCAGTGAAAACCTAATATTGAAAAACAATAGTTAAAAAGGATAATATTTTAAAGTAGAACCTATTGTTTGAGTTGGTTTTAATTGCAAAAACATGGGTCCTAACAGTTAAATTGAGTTATGTTTTTATAGTGAGTGTATACTATTTTTAAAATTGTAGCTCCCTCACATGTTTTAGCACCTTAACTTCCAAATCTATAAGCCTTATAACAGCCAATATTAGTATCCTTATGAGTAGGAAATAGTTATTTGTTTCGTGCCCATCACTTATTCGGTTGTGGAACCGATCCTGGTATGGTACTCCAACCTGGAAGAAAAGACCATTAGATTAATTAGGATTCCAAAAAAGAAGTACAAAAAAAACTAAATGACAACTCACTATAAATAAAAATATGTGTTATTATGTACTGATACAAAAGAGTTTTACCATGTTCTTAGAAGTGTAGCAGTGGACAAGTTTTCCAAGACAATGTGTTTATTCAAATTCGACTGTTCGGTTAACTATGTCACCATATATGGATGATAGAAACCATAATTGGATATTCTTTAATATTATTTTTTCATAAAATATTTTATTAAGTCATCAATTCTGCTTGTACATGGCTTTCCTTTCCCATATTTCAATTGGAGGTTTGGTTTTGAGAATTATAAGGTAAGGTAGTTGAGGTAATAGGTAAACCTGTAATGTGGGTGATTAATTAAATAGAAAATATTTCCTGAAGACAACAAAATGAAATACAGTTAAAAAATAATAATATACATACAACTGGAAAGAAATAATTCACTTTCGAGCCCACTATTTATGAAAGTTTCATTATTTTTGGAAGGTGTGCCTTCCATATCTGCACTAATAAGATAAGATATTCAATAATAACAATGTCCAAGGAAGAAGCTACGATTTAAAAACAACAGTTAAAAAATATCAAATTTTAAAGTAGAAACTATTATTAGAAATAATTTTCATTGCAAAAACACGGTTCTTAATACTTAAAATGGGTTCTGTTTTTAGAGTTTGTGTATAATGGTTTTAAAAATGTAGCTCCATCACATTTTTTATCACCTTAACTTCGAAAGCTGGAACCTTTATAACTGCCAATATTAGGATCCTTCATAACATGAATGAGTTTTGTTTCATTCCCATCCCATATTCGGTTGCAGACCCGATCCTGGTAAGGTACTGAAACCTAGTAGAAAAGTATATTAGAGTAATTATGATACCCAAAAATCAGTCCAAAAAACTAAATGACAACCCGCTGTAAATACAAATAAAATTTGGTATGTACTGATACAAAAGAGTTTAACCCAGTTCTTGAAACTGTAGTAGTGGAAAAGTTTTAAAGAACACTTTGTTTATTTGAATTCAACTATTCGGTTAACTATATCACCATCAATGGAGGATATAAACCATATGTGTATATTATTTAATATTCAATTTTCATAAAAAATTTGATTCAGTAATCTGTTCTCCATGTATATCATTGTCCTCTCCCGTATTTGAATTGGATGTTTGTTTTTGAGAATCATAAAGTTATGTAGTTGAGGTAATAGGTAAACTTGTAATATGGGTGATAAATTAAAAAAATATATATCATAAAGATAGGAACATGAAATAAAATTAATAATAATAATAATATAATTACCTCTAGAACCCTTCTAAATGCCAATATTAGGATCCTTATGATAAGAGATAGTTTTTTGTTTCGTGCCCATCAATTATTCAATTTCAGACCTGATCCTAGTAAGGTACTACAAACTGGGAGAAAATTCTAATACATTAATTAGGATACCCAAAACACAGTCCAATAATATTAAATGACAACTCACTATAAATAAAAATAAGAGTTAGTACGTACTAATAGAAAATAGTTTTACCGAGTGCTTTAAACTATTATAGTGGACATGTTTTCCAGGACACTAATGTGACATTAATAGTAAGTTAATATTATGTGTGTTATGTGGATTGACTATGTAATATTAATTAATCACCTATCATAATGTCATAATACTAACTATTTCATCTTTTATTCATATTTAAAAATTTGCACCATCTTTTATAAAATGTGGTGGTCTATTTTTCAACATCATGAATGATTCATGAAATTTCTTCATTTAAGAACATGACCTTGTGAACCGAGCACATTAAAGAGGTTTGATACCACTAAGGGGGTTGAAATGATCAAAAGAAACAAATTTATCTTATAGGAAAACATAAGAATACAAAGATACTAATCACACCATGAATGAAGCCCAAAACCATGTTTTATATTAAATAAAGAACCAATATATACACCTTTCAATGGACTTCACTTCTATTGCATTCTTTATTGCCATTTTTTGATGAATATCCCTCTAAATATTTCCATAGAACCTCCCTCTATAGAGTGTATCTTCTGACCAATAGGAATAACTCAATTCCTGAGAATGAATTTCTAACATTCCACAATAATGTGTGAAAAAGTTACAAATTATGTTAGTACATATGTAATATATGATTATTTAAGGATATATATAGTAAATTTTAAAACAAAAAACCAAAAAAATTATGTTAAAAACTACAACATGTTTAATAATTTAGTGTCCAATGTGCATGCAGTCCAACAAAATGAAGAACGTTTTGGGGGTAATTGGATGGAATGTCTCCATGTAAAACTGTTATAATACCAGTCATCTGCTGAACAATATTTGGATCTTTTCTATACATGTCATAGCATCGACCCCATATTGGGTGTCAGTAGACCTCTGTTAAATATGGGGTGAAAAGGAATCTAATTAGAAAAATCACTAATTAGAAATAGATTGATCCTAGATTCTATGAAATTTGATGGACAATGTTATTTGGATAATTACACCTATACATGAATCAAATGTGTATTGAATGGCGGTGGCTCTACCAACAAGAGCAGTTGCAATAGCAATCTAATTCAAAATTTTGATATCCCTTCATGGAAAGAGGCGGGAACACATTATTGCTAGTTGAACACATATAGAACGACTATTTCTCTATAGTAAAACCACAATACAAGAGAATTTATTTTATAGGTGAGAATATATATAATACATTATTGCTGGTTGAACACATATAATACCTCTTCTTAATCATGTAGAATCTCCTACTACTCTAATGAATCCACCTCCTGAAAGAAAACCCTATAAAATATAGGGAGAACACTAACATCAATGATTCCTTTATAATAAAGGTTCATCCACACAACTACTATAGTGACAGTGAATTCATACATTGGTTGGGAAATTTGGAACCATATATTATCTACAAATATATGATTTCATTTCCCATATCCCTACTATATTAATCTCTATAGAGATATTATGTAAATATATGATATACAGTTCAATATCTGTAAATAGACATTAAACAATATCTATACATAGATATTAATATATACAATTTCTGGGAAGTCAATCTCTATACACAGATATGGTGATGAATCCCCCGAACATGCTGGCATCATTTATGCTTTTTTCCATGAAAATATATAATATTTTAAATGCCCGTTTCTTCTGGTACTTGATATAAAATGAACTCTGATATCCATAATGATCTAAATTGTTTGAAATCAATCCATATAATTGTGTGAACCCAAAGCAATAAATATTGAATCAAAAGATGTGACCTAACCTGAAGAAGCAGCAAAAATTCATATAGAATTTTGATTTCTAGGCACATCTTGATGTGTTGTTCCAATATAATGTCAAAGTCACATCATTAAAACCATGAATAATTTAATATAGAGTTTATAACCAACGAATACACACATTTTATTGAAATAATTGGGTTATTCATCTATGTCTTTAATGAAATATGAAATAAAAAATTAACATAGGGCGGACAAAAGTATTTTATATAAAAATAAAAAGTTATAGACAACAAAAAACAGGAAACCCACATAAAAAAAATTTAAACTAATTGAAAAATAATTTATATAAATGAATAATTTGAATAATTAAACATGAAAATTATAGATTTCATAAATGAAATAAATTTAATAAAAATTTGAAAAAATTAAATTGAAAGGAATATAAGATAATTATTATAATTTTAATGTCTATGATGGATAAAATTACAATTAATAATAATTGATAATTGAGAAATAGTCAAACTACAATCCTTTTATTAAATTCTCCCCACCAAACCCTTTTTTAATGCACATTTCAATACCATTTTCAATATTATTTCCAATGATGATTCACCTGAAAGCATAAATTAAACTAATGAAATGATAATAATACCATGTGGTTCCTTAATGAAAAGAGTGAAGAAACTAATTATAATCTTGCAAATAAAGATATAATGCAATTTCACAATTTTCAATGCCATTGATGTTTGAAGATGATGAAACATCACGTAAACTAGAGATTTCACCCCTTTATTGAAAACATTATACAACCAAACATGAAACCACATCATACTATGAAAATGTGAAAATGGGGAACGAGTAGATAATTCTATAAAATGAACATTCGAGTCATGAAATGAAAAATGTGTCACCTGTCACTCAAAAGGAGGGTTTTATAATTCTCTAACCTCAATCAAAGAAAAGGATCCCTGAAAATTTTGAAAATTTTAATGATTATGATGGATTAAATTACTATAAATATAAATTGAAAATTAAAAAATGTTTGAATTACACACATTGTATACAATTTTTTCTGTCCAACCCTTCTCTAAGGAACATTGAAAAATCATTTAAAATATTCTTTCTAATGATGCATAACTAGAAATCATAAATCATATTAATGATATCATAACAACACAAAGATTTTTATTGATGAAAAAAGTAAACATATAAATTTTATTCTTGAAAATAAAATGATATCACAATTCTAGTGATGTTGGAAGATGAAGCTTCATCAGCTAAACCAAATATAATACACCTATATAGAAAAAATTAAGCAACCAAATAATAAACCACATAATATTCTAGAAATGTGATCATGGGGACTTACTAGCTAATTGTAACTAAAGCACAATCCAATATTTAAATTCAAAATTCATTAGTTGTCCCTCAGAATGTGGGTTCTATAATGTTTTAACCTCCATCACACCAAAACCATTTCCCTAAAAAATATAACAATTAAATCATGGATTTAAAACACATGTAATAATGACACGATCCTAACCAATTGAAAAAATAGAACAAAAAAATCCAAAAAAGGTAAATTATGGAAGTAATGAGATATGGAACAGGGTCAATCATTCCCTAGATGATGGAAATGGAAGGTAAGAGTTTAAAATTCTAAAATTCAAAAATCCTATCATTTGACTAAAATCTGAGGGCAACCGAGGTAAAGAAAATAGAGGTGGAGCAGGCATAGGCGAATCAAGCGGAGGTGGAGGAAAAATATACTACAAAATATGAGGAAACATTATAATGAAACAAATGAATTATAAGCCTATACATTTTAAGAACAAACCGAAAACCTTTGAATTAAACATAACTGATATAACACCTTCAAATTTAAATCACATGTATTAAACGAGAATGATATTTTTATAACAAATCCAATTTCATATTAAATTTTCTCTTATTGATAATTAAAACAATTCCAAATTTTATTATTAAAAAATATGCTTCAAAGTAGAGTATTCATGTCAAATATCATGCATGGACATTATTAAATGTTTTTAATTTATAAAATAATCACAAGATATACCTGTTGAAATCTATGAAATCTATAAATGAAAGAAGAGAAAATCACCGAGGGAGGAATCCAGTATAATGAAAATGTCATCTCTCTACTGAATTTGATCTATTTCTACCCTCGTGACTGTGTTTTGAATTGAATTTTAAAAACTGGTAAGCGAATCAAATATATCTATGAACACCAGCATCGTTTTCATCATCTCTGTAGAACCTAGTAGGAAGATAAACTACATTGTTTCAAAATAATGATTTAACACAAACCATAACACTGATCGTTCTGAACAAGAGATGATTACTATGAATGTATCATTAAATCATGTTCTACTAAAAATAAATCATGATGGATAGAAAGTTGAAAATTTCTACAACATTATGATTATATAACTATTGCAGAGATGTGGAGTTGTCTTCCTTTAATCCAACAAGGGAAACAGTTGTTCTATGAAAGTGATATGCAGGAGGAGAGTGGGGTTGAAGAAGGGGGAGTGGAGTGAGGCGGTGTCAAGAGTGGTCTAAGAGTGATTCAGGGATGATGGTGGTGCGAAGAGGGGTGGGGGAGGGGTCGATGATGGACAAACTCATGAAGGAGGAGGGAAATCAAGGGTGAGGACGATCGAAGGCAGAGGTAGAGGTAGAGGCGTGGTTGGAGAGGTGAGTCATGTTGGAAGGAGAGGATATTCGAGAACCCTAATAGGAACGAAGGAAAATCGGTAGCGGGAGGAGAAGCAAGGATCTCATTGTGGGAAC
The DNA here is from genome assembly GCA_963277665.1 of Viscum album. Taxonomy (NCBI): domain Eukaryota; kingdom Viridiplantae; phylum Streptophyta; class Magnoliopsida; order Santalales; family Viscaceae; genus Viscum; species Viscum album. Next base: position 423,315,866 of record OY728161.1, on the reverse strand, counting down.
CCTAATGGGGAGGGAAGATTGGTGGCAGCATGGGTGGAGGAGATGGAGGCCGAGCATGTGGAGGCGATGCACACAGAGGCAGCGGTGGGAAATGAGAGGATGTCCGAGAATGGGAGAGGGATAGGGGAGTCAGGGAGTGGAGGTGAGCAGGAACCCTAGCATAAGAGAAAAAAAATCCCGATTGGGTCGGGGGTGGAAGAATTTTTTTTGGTGGATTTAGACGTAGAATTAGAGGTTTTTGGGTGATGTAGAACCACTAAAAGGTGACACGTCAGCTGGAAAGAAGCTATGTTTATTATAGACTAGTACTCCACTCGTGTGATGCACGACACTATAAAATAATTCTTATTATTAAGTATAGAATTATATTTATAAAACATAATAGTACATGTTAATATTGAAAATATTTGAAAAGAATGTAACACACATAATAATGGAATAAAATATTTTAGAAATTGAGGAACAAAAATTACATAATGAGTAGCCTTCTCTATAAAATAGACAATGAAGGAATAATAGTTACATAATGGCTTAATGCCTAAGAATAGGATTTACATAAATAGAGGAATAAACTGTTCCATCTATATATAGGAGATCTTCTGAATTCTCAATTATAAGGATTTTGATTCCTCCTTGGTGTAACACCCGAGACTTTTATGTTATATAAATCATCAAATGAATCTTTTTCTACACAACACTTGCTTGGCTTGCTTTACATGCAATCGCGACCTTCCTCGATAGCTTGCGTCGTACGTAATACCGAGTTTCACTAAACAACAATATGCTATTAAAACTAGCCATTATGAATAGTAATAACCACTTTTTGAAATTTTATAAATTTTATTTTTCAAAATGGACTTCATTTTTGGACTCAGAATATCGAAATTAGCCTAGGGTGAAATTTTGGTATTTTTCTGAAAACTTTCAATTTTTGATGAATTATGAAACCACTAAGTGGTAGGTTAAAAACTGAATTTTGCATAAAACTTAATTTTACCGCTTCTGTGAATGGAATTTCAAAAATCTGATAGACACGGTTGATATCAGTAAGTAAAATGTGGTTCAATGAGATAAAAATAATTTTTTGGTGAATAGTAACTTTTTACTTTTTTTACCGCGGTTAATAGTAAATAGGGTAACTAAGGGTAAATATGATATTAATATTACCCTAACACATGTCCTAATTCTATTGGACAAGTGTAATTCGACCAAAAACAAACTTAGGAATAAAATATGACCATTTAGGCCCACTTGGATTAGATTAGGACATTTATTGTTAATTTATTTAAAGAAGGGTTAAAATAGTTAAAATCAAAGTTTAATAAGTAAATCATTTTTAATATGGGGTTATACATAAGCTAAATTCGACTATAAATATTCATTAGAAAGATAAAAAGATTTCCTACATAATGGTATTTTATTTGTAATTTTTAGACATTAAATAATTTAATTTATTTATGACACAATGATGATGCAGTAATTATCTTATTAATGAAATATTGACATAATTGATGTTATAAACACCAAAATAAATGTAATTTGAGACTTTTTATGAATTACACTAATTTTATAGGTTACTATGAAATATTAGTGTTGATTTAATTAACTTGGTTCGAACATATAATTCTGTTATGACTTTCACAAAAATCATATATCAAATAGTGTCAAACTTGACAGAAAATAGTTTTTTAAATCAAATATTATATTATTAATTGTTATGTTATTCCTAAAAATCTAAGGTTCGGCCAAATAACTTATATAAGGATATATATATTAATAATAAACAATTTGGGGTTCGTTTGTCATGTTATAGTAAGTGTATTAACCATATAGTGAAAGAAAACAAAAAGACACGGTAAAAGTTAAATTATTTAACTTAGAGTTAAATCTAATTGATAAGGTTAAAATAATACCCTAAACTTGTCTAAATCCTATTGGTTGATAGGATTTCGACCCATCCCCACTTTAGCTTCGAAATAAGACCCTTTAGAACCATTATAAACCGATTTTGACTTTAATATAAAATAATATTTTGAGATATTCCTAAGGTGCCCCTCTCCTCCCTTATAAAAGGGCACCTCCTCCCCCTCCTCCTCACACCAATTTGAGCACTCAAGCTCGGAAAACCCCTACCATTTTCTCCTCTCCACTTCCCTAGAATAATCCTAGAGGTCATGGTCTTCTTCAAAGGCCAATCTTAGTTCCCTAAGTGGAGGATTCAAAGAAGCGTTCCAAAGAAGAGGTAATATCCATTACCGATCTTTTCAATTTCTTTCATCTTCAACTTCTTCTTCTTTAGTTGTTTCATGATAAAGTAATAACATCAGTATTACATACATACTAATATGTTATTATAAATATGAAACAACCCTATTTCACCTTCTATCCATCCTACGGAAAAATGAAATCACCGCGCGTGCGTACGTACGGAATACCGTCTCCACGCCGTGGTGTAATCTATTTTCCACCATCACATTACAAGGATGGGTATAATGGTGTAATGAGTAACTATTTATGATTATTATAAAGTAATATTGAAACTGAAATAATATATATATACTCCAATACAGTTCCACGATCATAGGAATGATATCATCACTCATGCGTACGTACGGAATACCGTCTCCACGATGTGATGCGACTCGTTCTACATGATCATCATTACATAGTAATTATATAAATTGAATGAATAAATATGATATATGTTACACTAATACCATTCTGGATATAAGGTATCTATAACCTTAAAAGAAGAATAAGAATGTATTCGGCAAAACACGCATAAGAACAAAAGGCAATAAAGACCCGAGTAACAAGTAACAATGAAATATTACTATCAAGAAGCTAAGAATATGACCATATATGATATCATATCAATATGTATGATTCTGGAATAAGTCAATAACATTATTTAAACCATTATACAGGAGCTTCGGACACGTACAAAGAAAATTGGACCTAAGGTAAGGGAAATATCACAATCTCATTTTTATCCGAGATTGTTTATTCGTAAGTAATTACTGGGGTGTATTTTATCATCCACATCCATGTTTTATCAATATGTAATATTATTTCCATCCACCTACAATTGTTTAAATCCATTTTTTTTACCCTTCGGCGAGTTCTTAGTAAATGAAATGAAAGGAATCTTTTGTCGTTTTTCGTACGAGGTACTTTTTGACTTTTCCGACAAAAGTACGAGAAGAATGTTTTTTTAACTTATACGGCATGAATGGATTTCTAAAACATTATTTCCAAGAAGTTTCCTTTACAAGTTTTTAAGTTTATTTTTAATCAACATCTTTTAGTTTATAATTGTACAACATGTTAAGAAAGGAAAAGTATTTTTGAAGCAGAAAGGATATTTTCCTCAAGAATGAAGTTCAAGAATTTATTAAAATTATTTTCCATCTAAGATAATAAAAGGGTTCTGTTTTTATCCCTATTATTACATTGGTTTGATTATGTTGTGATGGAAATATTTTTATGAATTCCTTTATCTTATATGAATTGATTTATGATGTCATGATGTTTCAAGAATCCCATTTTTGTTACATGTGTTATGCGATGATGTATGATTATGTGCCACACATAAGAAAGTATTAATTATAAGATGGGTGGGACCTATATCTCCCTCCAATGCATTGGTTAAAGATTTTATATCTCATGAGATAGACATGGCTGGAACGGTAGGTTATACAGGTTCAGTGAAACAGGACTGGAACGAGGGTGACTCGGTTCAGAAAGGGACTTTGTCCACTAAGATAGTCTTGGAAATGAGTCATGACTAACAAGAAATGATTTTCCATGATTATGTGTGCATGCCACAAAGTTTCAAGTCTTATGTTATGATTATGGGGATCTCATTTTCAATTCTATGATTTATTCCATATTAATATATTATGATCTCTTTTGCAGGTTTTGATTTTAAAAATGATATGATATGATTTTTATTTCCATTATTTGCCCTTGCTGAGCATTTGAGCTCACCCTTTTATGTTTTCTTTTCCCCAAGTCAGGAAGATGGATATTAAGTAGAATATGCTAAAAGGGACCCTAGATATGATGAAATAAATGGGAGACACTGTAGAAGATTTATGAACCAGTTGTTTATGTTTCCCAGTTTCTAATGACACTATACCTATACGGTCCTTTGTGGTTTTTTCATATGTTGTAATAAGTGTGCTTCAATTTTGAAGCATTAACAATGTATGTAAAGTATGGGTCGTTATAGTTGGTATCAGAGGAAAGGTATAGTCAACCTTTGGAAACTAGGATGTGAAAGCCTTAGTAAGAAGCCTAAGGATAAGTCTAAGCATAGAACACAATCTTAGTGTTTTAGAAATGGACTTGAATAACCTAGGATAAGACCTTAAGCATGAAAATTTTATTCTTGAATTTTGTGGTTTTCCTATTATAATTAGTGTTGCTCACACTATTCTTCTTGGTTTTAGTCAATGGCTGGAACCCGAAGGAACCGTGTTAATGTGGAATGCGATGGGCAATGCAATGATTGTCCCCCTGAGCAACCAAACGATATGGGAGCTGGAATGCAAAATCTTGTAGCCATGCTCACACAACTTTCTCAAGCTATGAATCATGCAGGACTTCCAAACGAGCAAAGGAAGGAGCAACATTCTGTTGAATCCTTCATGAGGCAGCGTCCACCTTCTTTCAGCGGGTCTACTGATCCATTAGTTGTTGAACAATGGATTAGTACTACTGAAAATATATTTTCAGTTATTCAATGTTCTGAGCATGATAAAGTCATCCTAGCAGTGTATCGTTTGGAAGGAGATGCTGATCAATGGTGGAATCTTATTAAGAATACGAGGCAAAGGGATGAAATTGAGTCTATGGAATGGGACGAGTTCAAGAACTTATTTTTCAATAAGTACTTCCCTCGTATTCTCCGAACAAAGATGGAGAAAGAGTTCCTTGAACTGAAGCAAAGGGATGATGAATCTGTTGGTACCTATGAAGAAAATTTTACAAGACTTGCAAGGTACACTTCTGGTATTATTATCCAACCTGAGAGTAAGATCGATCGATTCTTTAGTGACTTAAAACCAAGTCTTCGAAGGGCGTTAGCCATAAGGGACATCAATAGCTACGAGGAAATCATTCGATGTGCTCTCAAAGTCGAGATGGAGATTGGAGTAATCCATCAGTCACATGGGTTTGATAAGAAGAGGAAGATGGAATTCAAAGAAAAATCTAGAGAGCACACGGAAAAGAAGATGAGCTTTTCCTTATGCTCAAAGTGTGGAAAGAAACATGGAGGGAGTTGTCTTAAAGGGGCAAGTAAATGTTTTAAATGTGGAAAGGAAGGTCATCGGGCATTTTAATGCCGTGATAATGGGAAGAAGATGTCTAATGACGCAAACAAAGGAAGGGATACACAGAATGAACCTACTACACTTCAATGTTTCAAGTGCAAGGAGATGGGGCATTATGCCAATCAATGCCCAAATCCAAGGGTTGATGATGATGGTCGACGTCAACAAAATATTAAGGCTAAAGACAAAGGAAAGTCACATGCAATTTCTATCAGCGATGTGGAGTACGATAACGAAGTGGTGAAAGGTACACTTACCGTCCACTCTAAAGTAGCAAATGTTTTATTTGATTCTGGATCCACCCACTCTTTTATTTCTGAAAAATTTTCTAAGGGTATCACCGTACTACCTCAACAATTAGATGTTGAGTTAGCTGTGACAACACCTAATGGCACAACAGTCGCATCAAAAGTTTATAATTCTTCTCCGATCGAAGTTTGTGGGAAAGTGCTTCCTGAAAATCTTGTGATCCTTCCTTTAGTGGAATTTGATGTGATTCTTGGCATGGATTGGCTTTCTCTACATGGAGCTCGTATCAATTTCCAAAGAAGGGAAGTCACATTTCATATTCCAGATCAATCTACGATCGTCTATCGATGCAAGGATGAATATAACGTTCCAGTGGAAATTCCTTCCATCTTATGGGTCTTGATTCCACTAAATGAAGGTTATTTATCTCAAATGGTTGGTGAGAAACTCACGATTAAGAATATGCCCATCGTACGGGAGTTTGATGATGTCTTTCCGAAGGAATTACCAGGTCTTCCACCAAATCGTGAAGTTGAGTTTTCAATAGAACTCGTTCCGGGAGCTTTGCCTATTTCAAAGACACCTTATAGAATGGACCCAATTGAGTTGCAGGAATTGAAGAAGAAACTCCAAGAGAATCTTGATAAGGGATTCATACGCCCTAGTGCGTCACCTTGGGGAGCACATGTTCTATTTGTTAAGAAGAAAGATGGATCAATGAGACTCTGCATTGATTATCGAGAACTTAACAAGATCACTATCAAGAAAAAATATCCTCTCCCACGCATTGATGACTTATTTGACCAACTACGCGGAGCTCAATACTTTTCCAAGATTGATCTTCGTTCAGGGTATCATCAATTAAGGGTCAAAAGGGAGGATATACCAAATACGGCTTTCCGTACAAGGTATGGACACTATGAATTTATAGTGATGCCATTTGGTCTTACTAATGCCCCTGCTATCTTCATGGATCTAATGAATAGAGTCTTTAGAGACTATCTCGATCAATTTGTGGTAGTCTTTATAGACGATATTCTTGTCTATTCAAAGAGCAAGGAAGAACATGAAGATCACATGAGAATTATATTGAAGACCCTGAGAAAGGAGAAGCTTTATGCCAAATTTACCAAGTGTGAATTTTGCTTCAAAAAGTTGCATTTTTGGGTCACATAATCTCAAAAGAGGGGATATCTGTGGATCCAGCAAAAACAGAGGTTATCGAAAGATGGTCGAGACCAACAACAGTAACTGAGATTCGATGTTTTCTTGGTTTGGCTGGATATTATCGACGTTTTGTAAAAGATTTTTCACAATTATCTAATCCACTCACCAAGTTGACTCGGAAAGGAGTTAAGTTTGTCTGGACAGAGGAATGTGAAGAGAATTTCAAGGAGTTGAAAAGAAGGTTATCCAGTGCACCTGTGCTCACACTGCCTTGTAGTGGAGAAAGGTTTGTGATCTACAGTGATGCATCCAAGAAGGGATTGGGGTGTGTTCTTATGCAAAATGATATGGTGATAGCTTATGCCACACGACAGTTGAAAATCCATGAGCAAAATTACCCAACACATGATTTGGAGTTGGCTGCAGTAATCTTTGCATTAAAGATTTGGAGGCATTACCTTTATGGTGAAAGGTGTGATATTTATACTGATCACAAAAGTTTAAAGTATATTTTCACACAAAAGGAGTTGAATATGAGTCAAATAATATGGTTGGAGCTGATTAAGGATTATGACTGCTCAATCCATTACCACCCTGGGAAAGCAAACAAGGTGGAAGATGCATTAAGTCGACAAAACCATGCTAGTTTATCCATGATGAGGATCACAAAAGATCCAATATTTATGGATTTACAAAGGATGGATCTTGGAATTATAATGGAAGGGGAAAAATCTTATCTTTCTCAAATGAATGTTCAACCATCTATACATGCGAAGATTAAGGAGGCACAGAAAGAAGATGTCGAGTTACAAAAGAAGGTGAGAAATGTTCCTGAATTCAACCTTGATTGTGATGGGATAATAAAGTTCAGGAATCGGGTTTGTGTTCCTCCCATCCCCGAATTAAATAAGGTGCTGCTGGATGAGGCTCATAGTTCTTCATTCTCTATTCATCCTGGAAGCACGAAGATGTATAGGGACCTGAAAGAGTACTTCTGGTGGGATGGCATGAAAAGAGATGTTGTTGAATATGTCTCTCGATGCTTGGTTTGTCAACAAGTTAAAGCTGAGAGACAGAAGTCTAAGGGGATGTTACAACCATTACCCATACCCGAATGGAAATGGGAAAACATCACTATGGACTTTGTCACAGGACTTCCTAAAACATCCAAAGGCAATAATGCTATTTGGGTCATAGTTGATCGTCTTACAAAGTCTGCACACTTCATTGCTATTAGAGAGGATTTCTCTCTAGATCAGCTTGCCAGGATATATGTAAAGGAAGTGGTAAGATTGCATGGAGTACCACTTTCTATTATATCTGATCGGGATCCGAAATTTACCTCGAAGTTCTGGTGAAGTCTTCAGCATACTCTGGATACAGAGTTGAGTTTCAGCACTGCTTATCATCCCCAGACAGACGGTTAGTCTGAGAGAACAATTCAAACCCTAGAAGATATGTTGAGAGCTTGCTCTATGGATTTCAAAGGAGGTTGGGATCAAAACCTACCTTTGGTAGAATTTTCTTATAATAATAGCTTTCACTCCAGTATTCAGATGGCTCCTTATGAAGCTCTCTATGGAAAGAAATGCAGGACTCCAACTTGCTGGGATGAAGTTGGGGAAAGAAAGCTGTTAGGACCTGATCTCGTTGATGAAATGGCAGAAAAGGTCAGATCTATTCAACAACACATAAGAGCAGCTCAGAGTCGACAGAAAAGTTATGCCGACAACTGAAGAAAAGACCTAGAGTTTGAAGTGGGTGATAAAGTGTTCTTACGAATATCTCCCTGGAAGAGGGTTATGAGATTTGGAAAGAAGGGTAAGTTGATCCCTAGATATATCGGTCCTTTCGAAATACTGGATCGTGTTGGGAAGGTAGCTTACCGATTGGCGCTTCCACCGAATCTCTCTGAAGTTCACGATGTGTTCCATGTATCTCTCCAGAGAAAGTACATACCAAATCCTTCACATGTACTCAGCTCAAAAGTTGTACCGCTGGAGCAAGATCTTTCTTATGAAGAACAGCCGATAGAGATTCTGGATCGTAGCAAAAAAGTCCTATGAAACAAGACCACTCGCTTGGTGAAAGTTTTATGGAGGAACCACCAACTTGAAGAAGCTACATGGGAGCTTGAGGATATGATGAGGGAGAAGTATCCTCATCTGTTTGTTACAAAGTGACGAATTTCGAGGGCGAAATTCTTTTTAAGGGGGGTAGAATGTAACACCAGAGACTTTTATGTTATATAAATCATCAAAGGAATCTTTTTCTACACAACACTTTCTTGGCTTGCTTTACACGCAATCGCGACCTTCCTCGATAGCTTGCGTCGTACGCAATACCGAGTTTCACTAAACAACAATATGCTATTAAAACTAGCGGTTATGAATAGTAATAACCACTTTTTGAAATTTTATAAATTTTATTTTTCAAAATGGACTTCATTTTTGGACTAAGAATATCGAAATTAGCCTAGGGTGAAATTTTGGTATTTTTCTGAAAACTTTCAATTTTTGATGAATAGTGAAACCACTAAGTGGTAGGTTAAAAAAGGAATTTTGCATAAAACTTAATTTTACTGCTTCAGTGAATGGAATTTCGAAAATCCGATAGACACGGTTGATATCAGTAAGTAAAATGTGGTTCAATGAGATAAAAATAATTTTTTGGTGAATAGTAACTTTTTACTTTTTTTTACCGCGGTTAATAGTAAATAGGGTAACTAAGGGTAAATATGATATTAATATTTCCCTAACACATGTCCTAATTCTATTGCACAAGTGTAATTCGACCAAAAACAAACTTAGGAATAAAATATGACCATTTAGGCCCACTTGGATTAAATTAGGACATTTATTATTAATTTATTTAAAGAAGGGTTAAAATAGATAAAATCAAAGTTTAATAAGTAAATCATTTTTAATATGGGGTTATACATAAGATAAATTCAACTATAAATATTCATTAGAAAGATAAAAATATTTCCTACATAATGTTATTTTATTTGTAATTTTTAGACATTAAATAATTTAATTTATTTATGACACAATGATGATGCAGTAATTATCTTATTAATGAAATATTGACATAATTGATGTTATAAACACCAAAATAAATGTAATTTGAGACTTTTTATGAATTAAACTAATTTTCTAGGTTACTATGATATATTAGTGTTGATTTAATCAACTTGGTTCGAACATATAATTCTGTTATGACTTTCAAAAAAATCATATATCAAATAGTGTCAAAATTGACACAAAATAGTTTTTTTTAAATCAAATATTATATTATTAATTGTTATTTTATTCCTAAAAATATAAGGTTCGGCCAAATAACTTAGATAAGGATATATATATTAATAATAAACAATTTGGGGTTCGTTTATCATGTTATAGTAAGTGTATTAACCATATAGTGCAAGAAAACAAAAAGACACGGTAAAAGTTAAATTATTTAACTTAGAGTTAAATATAATTGATAAGGTTAAAATAATACCCCAAACTTGTCTAAATCCTATTGGTTGATAGGATTTCGACCCATCCCCACTTTAGCTTCGAAATAAGACCCTTTGGAACCATTATAAACCGATTTTGACTTTAATATAAAATAATATTTTGAGATATTCCTAAGGTGCCCCTCTCCTCCCTTATAAAAGGGAACCTCCTCCCCCTCCTCCTCACACCAATTTGAGCACTCAAGCTCGGACAACCCCTGCCATTTTCTCCTCTCCACTTCCCTAGAATAATCCTAGAGGTCCTGGTCTTCTTCGAAGACCAATCTTAGTTACCTAACTGGAGGATTCAACGAAGCGTTCCAAAGAAGAGGTAATATCCATTACCGATCTTTTCAATTTCTTTCTTCTTCAACTTCTTCTTCTTTAGTTGTTTCATGATAATTTAATAACATCAGTGTTACTTACATATTGATATGTTATTATAAATATGAAACAACCCTAATTCACCTTCTATCCATTCTACGGAAAAATGAAATCACCGCGCGTGCGTACGTACGGAATACCGTCTCCACGCCGTGGTGTAATCTATTTTCCACCATCACTTTACAAGGATGGGTATAATGGTGTATTGAGTAACTATTTATGATTATTATAAAGTAATATTGATACTGAAATAATATATATATACTCCAATACAGTTCCACGATCATAGGAATGATATCATCACTCGTGCGTACGTACGGAATACCGTCTCCACGATGTGATGTGACTCGTTCTACATGATCATCATTACATAGTAATTATATAAATTGAATGAATAAATATGATATATGTTACACTAATACCATTCTGGATATAAGGTATCTATAACCTTAAAAGAAGAATAAGAATGTATTTAGAAAAACACGCATAAGAACAAAAGGCAATAAAGACCCGAGTAACAAGTAACAATGAAATATTACTATCAAGAAGCTAAGAATATGACCATATATGATATCATATCAATATGTATGATTCTGGAATAAGTCAATAACATTATTTAAACCATTATACAGGAGCTTCGGACACGTACAAAGCAAATTGGACCTAAGGTAAGGGAAATATCACAATCTCATTTTTATCCGAGATTGTTTATTCGTAAGTAATTACTAGGGTGTATTTTATCATCCACATCCATGTTTTATCAATATGTAATATTATTTACATCCACATACAATTGTTTAAATCCATTTTTTTACCCTTCGGTGAGTTTTTAGTAAAATAAATGAAAGGAATCTTTTGTCATTTTTCGTACGAGGTACTTTTTGACTTTTCCGACAAAAGTACGAGAAGAATGTTTTTTTAACTTATACGGCATGAATGGATTTCTAAAACATTATTTCCAAGAAGTTTCCTTTACAAGTTTTTAAGTTTATTTTTAATCAACTTCTTTTAGTTTATAATTGTACGATATGTTAAGAAAGGAAAAGTATTTTTGAAGCAGAAAGGATATTTTCCTCAAGAATGAAGTTCAAGTATTTTATCAAAATTATTTTCCATCTAAGATAATAAAAGGGTTCTGTTTTTATCCCTATTATTACATTGGTTTGATTATGTTGTGATGGAAATATTTTTATGAATTCCTTTATCTTATATGAATTGATTTATGATGTCATGATGTTTCAAGAATCCCATTTTTGTTACATGTGTTATGCGATGATGTATGATTATGTGGCACACATAAGAAAGGATTCATTATAAGATGGGTGGGACCTATATCTCCCTCCAATGAATTGGGTAAAGATTTTATATCTCATGAGATAAACATGGCTGGAACGGTAGGTTATACCGGTTCAGTGAAACAGGACTGGAACGAGGGTGACTCGTTTCAGAAAGGGACTTTGTCCACTAAGATAGTCTTGGCAATGAGTCATGACTAACAAGAAATGATTTTCCATGATTATGTGTGCATGCCACAAAGTTTCAAGTCTTATGTTATGATTATGGGGATCTCATTTTCACTTCTATGATTTATTCCATGTTAAGATATTATGATCTCTTTTGCAGGTTTTGATTTTCAAAAAGATATGATATGATTTTTATTTCCTTTATTTGCCCTTGCTGAGCATTTGAGCTCACCCTTTTATGTTTTGTTTTCCCCAGGTCAGGAAGATGGATATTAAGTAGAATATGCTAAAAGGGACCCTAGATATGATGAAATAAATGGGAGACACTGTAGAAGATTTATGAACTTGTTGTTTATGTTTCCCAGTTTCTAAAGACACTATACCTATACAGTCCTATGTGGTTTTGTCATATGTTGTAATAAGTGTGCTTCAATTTTGAAGTATTAACAATGTATGTAATGTATGGGTTGTTATACTTGGCATACAAGAACATCGTAGCTTGGCATAAATGTCAAGCCACTAGCTATTGGGTGTCAGAGTGGCATTGAGGGTCATATTGCTCCATGGCTGGGTACTGGAATCCTTGAATCTCTAACATGATCTGATGTCATATCACTTTCTTTTAGTATTGAATTTTCACTCTCATATCTTCAATAAAAACATTAAAACAATTTCTCCTGAAAGAGAAAAACATTACTCTTGTTTGCTATGGGAAACACTATAACTAATCTTATAACCCTGCTCCTAAATCTGTTATATCCACTACTAGCTCTTCAAAGTTGAATCCTCAAGTCACATAAATGGTTCTAGTGAATAAGTTGATTACATGGGATATGATAGGAATCCCTCCCCCCAAACATCTCAAAGAACTCTTTGAAACTAAATAGGTTTTCTCTTATTTAGTTGTATGACATATTTGTGTAGGATTCATGACCATATACATATTATAAAATGTTTGGTATGATCTCTATGAATATAAACACGAGAAACATTTCAATCAAAACTACAAGCCCATAAATCATGGTAAAAGAGTTCCAAATGTCAACAGTTCAAAAATGAATTATACAATCAATGCAGGGTTATACACATGTAAAAATAGACAAAAACATAATAAAAAGCTACAGATGCTTGAGAATGCCTCATAGAATTAGAAATTAGTGACATTTCGCTTCATCTGAATGTCTACATTCTTCAATCAATGTAATGAGTATTGGATTGTGTTTTTTAAACCCCACATTAACATAGAAAAATCAGGGGTATGCAGAGTCTTTAACCATTTTAAAAGACCTAGAAAAATGAAATTGAATCAAAAAATAGATGAAAACAAAATGAATCTTGATATATCACGATTCAGTATCACCATTCTATATAAATGCGAAGTTTTATATAGTATAAGTGAATATAGAACATGCAGACACAAGTGCATACAAATTCTTGAAATATTGCTTTGGTGTTCAACAAAAAATAATGAATGAATGGAAAGGGAATTTTATAATGATTAATAAAAATTACATAAATACTATACCTGATATATGGAGACATCCATCATGAACACTCTTATTTAAGGTGATGTTTTAAAAAGGGAACATCCATCTTGAAAACTGTTATTGAACATCTAAGACAAAATATATTTTATTACAAAATAAATTAAGATAATAGTAAAATAATGTGCATATTTTGAATCAAAAATGGATACAAATATAATAATTTTAAAATATTTTTTTAGTTTATAAATAAAATAAATATGTATAGTAAGAACAAAACCTTGGAAAATGATAGAGATCCAACTTTTCATCAGTTCTGTATGTATATAGATGTCATGTCAAATATTTAAATTGGATGTTTGATTTTGAAAATCAGAAAGTATGGTAATTGAGGTAACAGGAAAACATATAATGAGTCTGATCAATTAAATAGAAAATATATCATGCATACAAGAACTTGAATTACAATTAAAAATATTAATAATATACATATGTCTGGATAGGATTAATACTCTTTCTGGTCTACTCTTCATGATGCTTGCTTTATTGTTCGAAGGTGTGAGTTCCACATCTGCACTCATATGTTAAGATATTCGGTAATAATAATTTCTAGTGAAGAATATACTATAAAAACAACAGTTAAAATGGTTTCTATTTTTAGAGTACGTGTATATTAATGTTCATACTATAGCTCCATCACATGTTTTATATCCTTAACTACCAAAGGTGGAACCCTTATAACAACCAATGTTGCCAAATATTGAACATTATGTAATTAGAGAGGCGGAAGGTATATTAAATATAATAAAACATGGGATTGAATTTTTTCATAACTATATAGGTATATGAAATATAATGAAAAAATTTAATTTTTGGAGGACACTAATATGTTATTTTTATAATGTGAGAACAATATTATATTTTAATATTGGAACAAATTATTATCTTATGGAAGATCTTTCTTTTGAGCTTTCATGACTAATATATTATCATAAAACTATTTTACTGAAAGATTATAATGATTTCATCCATCATTAAAAACATTAGAAGCAATAAAATAATTCATAGTAATAGTTATTGATTTTTTTAAAACATAATCACAATAGTAATTCATAAAATATTAAATTAAAAGGAATGAAAACTATTTTCAGCATGGAGAAAAAATAATAGATGAAGTGTCATACATTTCAAATAAGAAATTTAAATAATAAAAATTGGAAAATGATAATTTAAATTATAACTCTAATGTGAAATATGCTCTTTTGAATAAATTGAAACATATAAAAAATTATAGAGAATGATTTTTTTGATAAAATAACTGTGAAAACTGAAACAATAATAGTAGTTCTTTACTGTATCTGGTGTGCCAGGAAAATTTACATATGAAGATTCCTCCATCTTACATCAAGCCTTCCATATGTGTGCATCTAGGCTAAATTGAACAACCACTTCTTTATAGTGGTGAAAGTAATGACATACCTTGTATCTAAATAATTTAAATAATATAAAAGAAATTGAGAAAACATTACACTGTATAACATATAATAATTAGATAGGATTAGTGTGTGGATTGTATGTGTTAGTACAAGAAACATATATTCATTAATAAAAGTAATTTTAGAATTTTTAGTATAAATGTATAGGATAATTTCAAAAAATGAGGCTCAATTATGAGGTTACAGTACCTTGAAAATGAACCACCTAATTGAGGATATCATTCATTGGCATGGTTTGTTAATGCCGGATCATCTCAAGACATTGAAATTCTTCATTAGACTGTATAGAAAAAAACATACTCATTCAACATAATTTTTCACATGAATAGATTAATTAATTAAATATGTAGAAAAAACCCAAAAACTATAATCATTTCCATTATAATCTGATTCATAAAAATTGGGAAATGAGATAAAAAAATGTAGAGTGTTTTAATGATACAATGAAAATGATACTGAAAGAAATCATTTTTTACTACAATTATGTAAAGAAAATATAAGACAATTATGATAAAAAACTTCGACATCGGTTCTTTTTACATCTTTCATGAATGGAGACTAGTCCTGGTTAGGTGGAGGGGAATCCATATATCATTTCCTATAAAAGAGACAATCACCCACGATAAGCATCATCTGAAGATAGCCTTCAACCACTCCAAAAGACCTGACAATATGAAATTGAATAAAAAATAACAGATGAAGACAGATGATATGTGGTTGTTTCATAGCTCAATGTCATGATTGTTGTGTTGTTGGATTTAAATCTCATCTCAATATATTCAAATAATGGGTAAGCGGTGGGGCTGACATGTTTTTTATCCATGGGATAACATCATAATTTATTATAGGATGAAAGAAAACTATCATCACCCTACTTATTCTTGTTGTTGGAGAAAGCACCAATTCAAATAGATTTCATGAAAGGATACAATTTATCAATATTTTAATGTAAATATGTATCATTAAATTTGGAAAAAAATTCATTATATTAGGAGCATACCATCTCATTTCTAAAACCAGATAAATCTACCAATTGAAAAAAATGTTCATTATGTAGTTAACAAACATGTTACTTCCAAGAAAATCATTTACATTCTATGTTAAACAATATAGATAAGTCAGTGGGGATGAAGATATATCGAAAATAAGAACATGGTGTAATATTAAACCAAAATAAATATTCAACCGAAATTAATAATTCTTGGAGAGAAGTGAAAAAATTTCCAGAAATTGAGAAGAACACTCCATTTTCTTACCTCCTGATCTATAGGGTCTCTAAAGACTCACAATCATATAAAAATGGTGGATGGCTGAACGTCATGGATCCCAATTTCCTAATGTTTGAATGCAAATGCATCGTAGTGAGAACAAAGACATCCAAGAAAACAGTAAAAATAAAAAGAACCACTTTTTGGGGATTGTGTTTTTTCTTGATTTCATGAAATGTTCCTGAAAAATCAAGGCAATCACTGAAGGAATTTTTGATTCATACATTGGAAATGAATCTCAATAATTGGTCTACATCATGAAAAATGTATCAGATATGTTTTCACTTAAATGCACAAATGATAATATTTGATTGGTGCATTGAAGAACAGGACAAAAATAAAGGGTCATCTTTGGATTAAGCACACACCTCACGGCTGTAAATGAAACTACAAGGAGAAAGGACATGTAATGGGAAGTAATAATCAAAACCTAGGAAGGCCCAAGATAGGACCATGGATTTGGGATGTAAAGAAAAAACATGATTAAAAATCTTCCCATGGTCCATATTGGAAGGAAAAGGAGCAGTTATAAATAAATAATAATAATTATTCCCACAAAATTAGGCTTTCCTATTCCTAATTCATCGATGAATACATGATAGAAAGAAAAAAATAAACAAGCGTAGCACTCACAGAATTTGAAAAGATATTAAAATCATCCGAATGGGATTCTAGGAATATCAAGACCTAACAAATATATCAACAATAGACGCAACAGAGACAACATAAAAAAGAAATGAACATCAAGAGAAATATAATAAAGAATAAAAATAGAAGAGGGATGGGGGTGACATACATACAAGAGAATTTCTACAGTCTCATCAAGATCCATGTTTCACTCCATGAGCACCCCATAGAGGTCCTCATCACTGTGATTCCCAGGGTTATCCTTGATGTCCTAGATCATCCTCCAATCACTTTTGGATAATATAGTCCACAATCCTAGAATCAATGTTCATGTAACCCAACATATATTTCATGTTTATAAATTAATATAATAGAATTTGAGTTTATATTTAATGGTGTGATAATTCAACACCACTTAAAGTAGAGATAAAGAAGACTTGCAATCAATACAACCTTCACTTTCAAAATCATCTTTAGATGATGTCTTTCATACTTGCAGATAATGAAAAGAAGACATTAAAAGGATAAAAGTCATGACCATGAATTCAAACAGCAAAGCAGAGAGCCATCTCACTTTCTCAAACACCAATAGAATGAGTAAATCAAGTACATAGAGAGATGTAAAGCTCAATCATATAATCATTCTGGTCATTTGAATAAGCTAACATAGAAATCAGCCCAGCTTTTCTTGGTACAAACATCAAGTGAAACGTCACATTCCCTTTCAAAAAATTGTTCTTACTTGAAAACCTATCTCCTGAAATCAATAGAATCCAGACATCACAAACCAAAAAATAGGTAAAATTATTTGTAAGTCGATAAATTATTTTGAACTTAAAATGAGAATCAATGTAAATTGTGTCAGAGGTCATCTGTATCTTATGAGAGAAGCTCGATAACAGATAATGGTCTGCCTTTGTTGAAAGGGAAATCAATCTAAAGACCAGTTTAGTATGATAAATATGAAGGCTGATGAAAAACTAAGTTGATGTTCTCTGTATGAATTGATTTCATATAGAACCAATGTTGTGAATCACTGATATTTCCTTTTTTGAGGTTGATATTTCATAGAATAATCTAACCTATGGTTTTTTTCAGGGGCACAGAGGAGGCCAAGGTGGAGCATGCACAAGAAGATTCAGTGGATGTGGAGGAGACGGAAGCAGAAGAGGCCGAGCAGGTAGAAGATTACCGAAGGCGATGCATCTTACGAATGCTTTAATACCAAAAGATGTTGGAAAGAAAGGGAGTGTGAAGTGATCCATGAGAAAAAATAGTGAAAGATACTTGAAATAAAGAGTAGTCGATCGTAAACCCTAATGAACAACGGTTAATACCACAAGCTATCTCGAGATATTTAGGCTGCGTGGCAGAAAATGTTATCTCTTTGATAGTCGGCATGCCGCGGAGGGATGCGACCATATGTATTTTGGTGGAGCGGCGCTGCATGGGAGAAACCCTAAACAGGAGGGCGGGTATGAGGTCTTGCACAGGTGAATGAGCTCGCAGTCGCACGAGGGATGAAATGGAAAGGAGGATTTTTTATTTAGAGGTGACGAGGAGAATTGGGAAGGTGACACGTAGGCTTGGAGATGCCTAGTGTAGTATAGATAATAGATTTAATAAATGAAATAAATTTAAAAAAATTGGAAAAATAGTAAATTAATATATGAGAATTATGACAATTTTAATGTCCATGATGGATAAAATTACCATAATTATTAATTGATAAGTGAGAAATAGTCAAAATACAAACATTTTATAAAAATATTGCGACCAAACCCTTTTGTAATGCACATTTCAATACTGTTGTCAATATTATTTCCAATAATGGTTGACCTGAAAGCATAAATTAAATTAATGAAATGATAACAATACTATGAGGTTCCTTAATAAAAAGTGTGAAGAAATTAATTTTAATCTATCAAATAAAAAAATATCACAATTTCACACTTTTCAATGCCATTGATGTTGGAAGATGAAGCAAAATAACCTAAACTGGAGATTTCACCCCTTCGTTGAAAACAATATAAAACCATACATGAAACCACATCATATTATGAAAATTTGAAAATGGTGAATGCGTATCTAATTATAAAAAATGAACCTTCCAGTCATCAAATGAAAAATGCTTCACCTGTAACTCAAAATGTGGGTTCTATAATTATTTAACCTCTATCAGAGAAAAAGATCCCTGAAAATTTTGACAATTTTAATGATTGTTATGGATTAAATTACTATGAATATAAATTGAAAATTAAAAATGTTCAAATTACACACCTTGTATAAATTTTTTTCCATCCATACCTTCTCTAAGCAACATTGAAAAATCATTGTCAATATTCTTTCTAATGATGCTTGACCGGAAATCATAAATCAAATTAATGAAATGATAACAATACCAAGTAGTTTATTGATGTAAAAATTAAACATATAAATTTTATTCATGAAAATAAAATTATATCACAATGCTAGTGATATTGGAAGATGCATCTTAATTAGCTAAACCAAATAATATACACCTACAGAGAAATCGTTAAACAACCAAACCTAAAACCCCATCATATTCTAGAAATGTGATCAAGGGTCATGAGTATCTAATTTTAAATAAATCACAATCCAATATTTAAATTAAAAATTCATCAGTTATCCCTCAGAATGTGGGTTCTATAATGTTTTAACCTCCATCACACCAAACCCATTTCCCTAAAAAATATAACAATTAAATAAAGTTTCTGAAACACATGTAATAATGACACGATCCTACCCAAAGGAAAAAATCAGAACAAAAAAAAACCAAACACAGTTAAATTTTAGAAGCAATGAGATATAGAATGAGGTCTATCATTCCCTAGATTATGGAAATGGGAGGTTAGAGTTTAACATTATGAAATTAAAAAATCCTTTAATTTTAATGAAATCTGAGGGCGACTGGGGTAATGAAAACAGAGGTGGAGCAGACATAGGAGGAGCAAGCGGAGGTGGAGGAAAAATATACTACAAAATATGATGAAATATAGTAATGAAATAAATTAATTATGTGCTTATACATTTATAGAACAATCAAAAAACTATTTAATTAAATATAACTGATATAACAACTCAATATTTAAATCACATGAATAAAATGGGAATGAGTTTTTTTATAACAAATCCAATATCATATTAAATTCTCTCTAGTTGATAATTAAAAAAAATTCCAAATTTTATTATTAAAAAAACTGCTTCATAGTAGATTAATCATGTCAAAGATAATGCATGTAAATTACTTAAATATTTTTAATTTCAAAAATAATCACAAGAGATACCAGTTGAAATCCATGGAATATATAAATAAAAGAAGATAAAATCACAAAGGGAAGAATCCAGTATTATGAAAACATCATCTCTCTGCTAAATCTGATTTGTTTCTACCCTCGTGACTGTGTTATGAATTGAAGTTGCAACACTGGTAAGTGAAGGGTCTATTTCTATGAAAACCATCACCGATTTTAGCATCTCCATAGAACCCAGTAGGAAGATAAACTACACATTTTGAAAATAATTATTTAACACAAATCATAATATTGATCGTTCCGAATAAGAGATGTATACTATGAATGTATCAGTAAATCATGTTCTACTAAAAATAAATCATGATGGATAGAAAGTTGAAAATTTACACAACATTATGATAATATACCTAGTTCAGAGATGTGGAGTAATCTTCTTTCCATCCAGCAAGGACTGCGGTGGTTCGATATAATGTGAGACGCGGAAGGAGAGGGGGGTTGAAGAAGGGGACGAGGAGTGAGGCGGTGTCAAGAGGGGTCGAGGAGGGATTCGGGGGGGTCGGTGGAGCAGAGGGGGGGGGGGTGGAAAGAGTTAGGTAGGAGGCATGAAATAAAGGCTGAGGGTGATCGAAGGCAGAGGTGGAGGCATAGGTGTGGTTGGTGATGAGAGTCAGGGAGGAAGTAGATGATATTCGGGAACAATAATAGGAACGAAGGAAAATCGGTAGAAGGAGGAGAAGCAAGAATCTCACTGTTGGAACCCTAATAGGGAGGGAATATTGGTTGCATTGTGGGCAGAGGATCCAAGGGTGGAGCAAGTGGAGGCGGAGCACGTATAGGCGCCGATGGGACTGGAGAGGATGGTCAGGAATGGGATTGGGATAGGGGAGTGAGGGAGTGGAGGGGAGCGGGAACCCTAGCAGAAGTAGAAAAAAATCCCGATCGGGTGGGGGCGATGAACATCATTTTTTTTGGATTTGGAGGTAGAATTAGATGTTTTTGGGTGATGTGGATCCATGAGAAGGTGACATGTCAACTGGAAAAAAGCTATGTTTAGTATTGATAATAGATTTTTGACACATTTATAAATTTTATTAGACTAAATACAATTCTTATTTTAATTTAGGATATAAAAAATTACTTATTTTAATATTTGGTATTTCCTAATAGGTTTAATTTTTTTCTGAATTGTGAAAAAATTTAAATTTTAAATGAAAACAAATATTTTCATCAAAATAATTTATTGTATAAAATAATATTTTTTTATTTGTTTTAAATTATTAGTAGATAATTTTTTTATAATTCAATACAGTTTATTTCATTGAAATATATTTCACATTAAAATTATATAAAAATTTATTGAACATTTGAACATTTCATAAAAATATCGCTTTCTCACTACGTTTGTGGAATTTTCATTAAATTTTATTTAGTGACATCAATGAATTTATTTAAGAAACATAGATATACCTGGTTTTAATTATTACGATATTTGGAATATATTAGTATCAATTTAATTTTTTTTATTATGAATAGAAACGTTAGAAACATATTATTTTCCATGGTTAACTATAAATCATGTAATTAATTGTAAAAATACATTTATAATACTATAAAATTACCCTAAAACTGGAAAACATTTCATTTGGTAAGGGTGTTTCTACCAAAATCAACATTAGTATGAAATTATAACCTCTTTTAGTGACATGGGTGAGTGTAAAACATTTATTATATTTTATTTAAAGATATGTTAAAATTGTGAGACTCATATTTTTTATAAACATACTATTTATAATATGTGGTTATAAACAAGATAAGCTAGACTGTAAATATTCATTTGAAATCTAAAATAAATATCTACATCATGATAATTTATTTATAATTATTTATTGTAAAATAATTAGCTTAAATGGTGGCATAATTATGATGCAGTAATTATTAAAATAATTAATAAATCAAATAAATGATATTAAAAATATTATAATAAATAAAATTTGAGATAGAAATTTTCATACATGAATTTAATTCAAAACATATGTATTTTATTTATTTATTTGATATTTTGGTTCAATGTTATCTTGTTATTAGGATATTTTAATAAAAAAATTAATGAATAGTATCAAAATTAGCATAGTGAAACATTAAAATAAATAAAATTTTTATAAATGATATAAACTAAATAAATACAAAAACTAGGAAAAATAACTATAATAAGGTTAAAAATTTCATCAATGATCTACTTGGTGTCAGTTTGGCATTTTATAGAAACTATATTAACCGTAAAGATTAAAAATCCAGGTTGACACAGTAAGAGTTAACGTGTTTAAAAAATGTCTAAAGCCAAAAATATGGTTAATATTGTGACCTAAAAATATCTACAAATCATTGATTGAGATTTTTTAAACCCATTCTCATCTTATATTTGATATAAATCCCTTTGTATCTATATGAAATTGAAAATAAATTTATATTAATTTAATATTATTAGAGTTCAATAAATTATCCCTCACCTCCATTATAAAAGGGTATCTTCTCCATCACATATCCACATACATTTTTCCTTCTATATTGACCAAACCCTACCCATTTCTCTTTCCAATATACATATTTCTATTCTTGAGGTCTTAGTATTCTAACAATTCCATCCCTAGTGTTCATAAAAGGATATCCAAATAAAGACCACTTAATAAGGGGTAATTGTTTTACCAATTCATTTAAGTTTACGTCTTCTTCTACATAGATGTGTCTTTACAACATACTGTATCCACCCTGTGGTGTAATTTTTTTCATCACCTCTTAATTTGGAAGGTTATAATCATCAATATAAGGATAAAAAAAACAAATATGAAATGAAAATGATTCTGTATAAATAATATACCAAAAAATCCTTCCACTTTTAATTAATGGAATAATATTATCACTCATGCATACGTACGACCTACCATCTCCACGATGCAATGAGATTCATTTTCCACATTAACCAGTTATAAATGTTTATAACAATTTATATAATGAATAAATATAAATATAATAAATAATAATTCTACTAGGTTAATCTATATATATACATACATGCATCTCATTTTCCTCCTTCCATTCAGTATGATATGAAAACAAGAACAACGTTCATATGAGCATACGACCTACCAACTCCATGAATAGTGTATTACCTTTAATATAATTTTTATATATTTATATATGAAATATATATGATATATAAATCTTGTTTTACATTCTTTATGTAAATAAATCATGATCTAATTTATAGGATAATGAATAAATAGTCAAAACACAATAGATAAACAAAGCAGGTACTACCCAATACATTTCTTTAACTAGGAATTGTTAATAAATAGGTAATATAAATTAATAAATGAATCATATATGATATCTTAAATATTATTATTATTCATGTACAAGTTAGGAATATTTTTGAAACAACTATATTGAAGATTCAGACAAGTACATAGGGAATTTGTCCTTCTGTAAGAGTGAATTTCCCAATTTCATTTTTATAGTGGATTATTTAAATAGAAGTATTTAATGGGATATATTTCTCATCCATGTCCATGTTTCTTAAAAAAGAATTTTGAAATATTATTAAGATTCTAATACAATTGTTTAAATTAATTTTTATCAAATTTCCTATTTTTTATTATTTGTTCAATGGAATGATTTTTTCATTTTCCAAATGAGGTACATTATGACATTTTCATGAAAATACAATAGGAATGTTATTTTTTAACTTATAAATCATGATCAAAACTTCCATTACAAGACTACATGATATTCTTTACTAAATTTGTTTTTAAAAAAATCTTCACCCCTTTTAAAGTTATTTCATTATAAAGGGGGTTTTCTCTCAAGGAGTTTGTAAGTATTTTATTAAATTATTTTCATCTACATCAACATCCGTTTTAAGATTTCAAGGATAATTAATGTTGATTTATTATTATAAAATATATCATATTTTCATGAAGGGTTTATGATATGTTTGATAGTGGATGTTGTTTTTTATAAAATTAATTGTTTATCGTTAATGTATTATCAATTTATCTTCTATATTCAGTATGAATTTTATGTGGGTTATAGTTCACCTTTTTCAGATGAAGAATGCATTGGACTTAGTAACTAATTGTTCGGGACCGCTATAGCCCCTCCATGCTTCAATAGGTCTCATAATATATTCTAGAATGACTTTTTAACCATTTATTTATGTTGTCTTGTAAATATCTTTAAATGAATGTTTATAATGTTCATCATGATGTGTTTCCTCATTACGATATCAATTATTGATATTAAATATTATTATTCGACTATTAGAATATCCATGTGATTGTTTATTTGGAATAATTTGATTTTTTCATGCCATATTTTGCCCAATATTTTGTTTAAAAGTATTTTGTTTCTGTTTATTTCATTTTCTAGAAATCTTATTCTTATTTGTGATATCATTCTCTGTATTACATACCCTTACTTAGCATATGATCTCATCCCTTTATTCTGTTCTATTTTCCTACGATGGCAATATGTGTATCATGAATGATATGAATGGTTCATAGAAGAGAATAATGATTTTATCACAGGATTTTGTATGTTTTTTTTTACATTTTTAATTTTAATGTGTGGTTCATGTATATAATCTATTTTCCAAGACCACTAATGTTTCTAGTCCATTTGGACTTGATTTATTGTAATCATGCTAATGTAATAAAATAATTCACTGGATCTTGGCTTCTAGGGTCTAGGAAATATATTTGTAATCATGGTAAATTGAACATTATCATTGGAAACTATATTTAGAAAAATTATATTGGGGAACATTACCATAAGATAGAATTTGAGGATAACCATGGAGATACATCATAGAATTTTAGGAAGATATAGATTATGTGGTTCTTCCTATTAGTATATCCATGTCTGGATACTATAAGTGAATGTGGTTTTGGAACAGATGTACCTATGAGTATCAATTAAGGCATAGAGAGTTTGTCCCAACTAGGATTATCCTAGTGTAAGAAAAAGTGACTTATTGCACATATGGTTGAACCCCCCTGAGGGATACGATTAGGACAGTCCACATTTTCAATACAATCCATTATGATGCACTTAATAGTATATATGTATCTAAAGATACCACATTTATGATTTAGAGATTATTTATATCTAAATTATCCTTTTACATTATGTGATTCACTTGTTTTTTTATTATATATTATGTTTCATAATGTTATGATCTAATCTAGTGAATTCTATTATTTAAAAATGGAACCTAGTGCAAGGAATGAAAATCATATCCACACATGTAATCGATGTAGGTATTTCATCAACTAAAATATAATGATGTTGGAGCTAGAAATGTAGCGGGTACTAAAACAATTATGACTATACTAGGACACGTGACTAATGTTATGAACAATAACCCTACCCATATGGAGAATCTGGATCCACAACATGGAGGAACAGTGATAAAAAACATCATGATATGTTAAGTCCAACTTTTCATTGGACTACAAATCCATTTAATGGTGAGAAATGGATACGTTACACAGAAATTATATTTCCCTCTTTGGAAAGTATGAAATGAGAGAAATTTGTATTTTTAGTTTACCATATTCCTAGAGACGCAGATAAATGGTGATCAATGATTAAAAATTATAATTTAGGGGAATAAATATGAAGCATGGAAAGGAAGGATTTTTAGGTAATTTTATTGGATATATATTTTCCTCGTGAACAACAGCTGAATATGGAGAGGTAATTTCTGAGTCTGAAGTAAAAGTAAGATGAGAATGTTACTAAATATGGAACTGAATTTACAGGGATATCATGTCATTATATGGACTACATATATAACCCGTGAAGTAATATTGATCATTTCCTTAATAGATTTAATCCAATCCTCCTAAAGGAATTGATCTCAAAAAATTTCTTATCACATGAAGATACAATCACGTGTGCTATCAAGAGAGAGAAAGAATTATCTATTTCACATGACTTTAAAGGAATGAAATATAATAATAAAATTATGGATTAAAAGGCATATAATTGTAAATGGACAAAGAAGTATTTTCCCACATGTGATAATTGTGGGAAGAAACACCCATGCACTTTCTTGAAGGGAATGCAATATTACAACAACTATGGAGAGAAAGGGAACCAAGATCATTATTTTATGTTAAGGATAGAAGATTTCAATGTGAAATTATTCAACTATAATGAGATGGGTCACAATGCAGATGAATGTCCCAAGCACTAAGAAAATATAACTCAAAAAGGGGATCAAGGTCAATCTTATGATGATACTATAATCAATGTGGAATAATGAATTTATTTATTTTCCTAGATTTAGGAATAATGTAATTTTGTCTTAGTTATATGAATCATGTGATATATAAATATTGTACTACAATGCATATTTTTATGATATTTGTGTGAATGTATATTTTCATTAATGTTTAATGGTGATTAATGAATTTATATCTTTGGTAAGTGACAAAAATATCTGCATTATGTTTTCTGGGGAAAATATAATGTTATGTTGATTTAGGAAATTTAGTGACCCTCCTTATAAATTTTTGTATTATGAATTTGAAAAAATGTATTTTGGGCGTGTCATAAAGATATAATGGACTAAGATAAACATTTGATATTATTTCGTCGGGTTAATGTATGATTTAAAAATGGGATTACATGGGTTTACCAATTTGGTTTTGAGAAAATTTAATGGATAGAGGAAATGTCTTGTAGATGTTATTATTTATAAAAGTGGTTCATGAATGAAAAATTCAACTTAAATACACATCGTTTGGAGAAAGTATGAGTTTGTGGTGGAAATTGATTAAATTATGAAACTCTACTTGTCAATTAATCATGTTTTCTTTATGATCATAGTCTGTGAATTAAAAGTATTCATTATCTATAGGGGAAATATCTGTAATTTTTTTATCCAAGTAGAATCTTTTACAATGAATCAAATGATCCCATATATGATCAAAGATTTATAGCTTTGTGATTGTTAACATTATCATGAACATGTTCTCTATCAGTCTCCATCAAAACATGATGGTTAGAATTATCTTCCATGTCCATGTTTTACTACATGGGACTCCAATATGTGTTATATCTAGTTACCTCCATACATATCTTTCATTATTTTAAAGTGGATGTCTCATTAATGCTTTTTTGGATGTGGGATTTAATCAAAGATATTTTAAAAAGTCAAACACGTAATATTTTATCTTGAGTTTAAATTTTTAAGAAGTAATTTATTAGAGGGTAGAATGAATCCTCAAAATATTTTATGGATGAATAATTTTAAATTTAATCTCTTTGATAGCTTATGTTTCACCCAACCCCATGTTTAAATGAACAATGACATACAATTAAATATCATTATGTTAGCACGACTTTTGTAACCTCGTTGTAACATATAAGGGAATGGATAATATTAATCAAATAGTGAGATATGTATATTTATTTAATTATTATTTTTTACATTAAACCAAAATATTTTATAGGCATAAGATAATAATGAATCAAATTTTAGACAATAAAAGACAATAACTTTCTAAAGGCAGTTTTATTATCATTTAATGGAGAACCAATTTTAAATCCATTTTTTGACACTTTGATAAATTTTATTTGAATTAATAAACAGGTTGTTTAAATTTAGGATAATGAAATTTCATTGGTTGAATATTTGGTATTTTTTTGAAAATTTTATTATTTTGATGAACAATGAAAATTACTAAATTTTAATTGAAAAAAATTCATTCTTAAAATTAATTTATAGTGATAGGTTATATATTTGAATAGATTTAAAAAATAATTTCATCATTTTTAATAATATAATCCATTGTAGGTCCTTGAAATCGGATTCACATTAAAATTAAATAAAAACATGTTGATCTTTTTAAATTTTTTTTAAAATTCACATTCTCACCATATTTGTGGGATTTTATTGCAATTTAATTTATCCACTTCTATGAATTTAACTAAAAAACACATATATGCATTGTTTTAAATAGTATTATATTTGGATTTAAGGAGGATCAAATTAATTATTGTGTATTATGAATTTTATACTTTAGTAAATTTTTATTTTCCATGGTTATGGGTAAATTTGTTAATTAATTGTAAAAATAATATAATAATACAATAAAATTTCCTTAACATTTTTCATAATTTCATTTTATAAGTGTGTTTCATAAAAAATAAACTGTAGGATGAAATTATAGAATGTTTACGCCACTTAAGTGAGAGTGTAACATTTATTTATTTTTATTTAAAGAGATGTTTAAAATATCATACAAAACTTTTTCATGACTATACCATTTATAAAATTTGGTTATAAATTTTTTAAATTAGTCTATAAATATTCATTTGAAATCTAAAATTTATATCTACATCAAGATAATTTATTTATAATTTTTAATTATAAAATAATTAACTTAAATGGTTACATAATGACGATGCAATAATTATTTAAATAATGAATGAATTAAATAAATGATACTAAAAAACATTAAAATAAATTAAATTTGAAATAGTTAATTTCATACAATAATTATATATGAAGCTTAGTAATTTATTATATGTTCTAGTTTTATGTGATCATGTAGTTAATATATTTTAAAAACAAATAATCAATAGAATAAAAATGTACACAAACAGTACATTTTATTAAATGATCTAAAATACAAAAAATATAAAATGTAGACAATTTAATATAATAAGGTTAAATATGTCATCAATGATCCATTTTTGGTTCATTATGCATTTTATAATAATGAAATTGACAGTAAAGATCAAAATTTCAATTTTCCATGGTAAGATTAAATGGTATTAACTAAGGGTTAATGAAAAAATAAGGTTAATATTATGACCTAAACAAGAATAAAAAAAATCAGTTGGGAGGTTTCTAACCCATAGTCATCTGATATTTGAAATAAATTTCATTGAATCTTTTTGAAATCAAATGATAATTTAAATTAATTTAATATTTTGAGAGTTCCATATAGTTCCCCTAAGCACACTTTTAAAAGGATACATCCTCCCTCACATAATAATGCCACATTGAGCCTTCTATCTTGACCAAACCCTGCCAACTTTTCCTACCAATATAATAATTTAGTTCTGGAGGACCTATTTTTCTAAAAATACCAACCCTAGTGTCCCTAATAAGATATCAAAATGAAGACCACTGAATAAGAGGTACTTGTTTTACCAATTCATTTATGTTTATTAATTCTTATAATACCTATTAGTATGTTTTTTTCCTACTATATTAATAACACCAATATAGTATATATGTTGATATGTTATTATTATTGTGGGACAACCAAATTCCTCCATTTATCCATCCTACAAAAATATCACCCAGTGTGTGTACGTGCGTCCTACCATCGCCACACAGTGGTGTAATTTGTTTTTCATCACCACTATATTTGTATGGGTATAAAGATGTATATAATATATAAAAATAATAAATAATAAATTATATTTACTCTTTATAAAAAATATAACATCTATTTCAATACCAATTTACAGATAATGGAATTATATAGTCGGTCGTGCGTACATACAACCTACTAACTAAATGATGTGACAAGATTCATTCTGAACATTAACCATTCAATAATGATTGTAAAAATTTATATAATGAATAAAAATGAATATATGAAATAATATTTCTACTGGAATAATATATATACATACACACACACTCACAAAGAGATATATCATTTACCCTTTTCCATTCAATATGATATGAAAATAGAAACAATAATCATCTGTACATACGACCAAACATATCCATTAATGGCGTATTCAATTTCATATCATATATATATATACTGAATATATATGATATATAAAACTTTTTTACATTCTAGAATTTTGTAAATCATGATCTATGTAATATGATCAAGAATAACAAGTCAAAACACATATGATAATCAAAGTGGTTATTACCTAAAATGATTCTTTAACTTGGAATTGATAATAAATGTGTAATATAATGCCAAAAAATAATCCTATATGATATCATAAATTTTATAATGATTATATAACTAGTTAATGTTTTGCTTAAAACAATTATATATGAGTTTTGGACATGTAAAGAGGGAATTAAATGTATTGTAAGGGTCAATTTCACAATCTCATTATTATCTGGGGTATTTTAAACATAAGTATTTATAGGAACATATTTAACATCAATATCCATGTTTCTTGAAAATTTATTTAATAATATTTTTATTATTATTCTACAATTGTTTGAAGTCATTTTTACAATATTTTGACTTTTTATAAAATATTTTGAATGGAAATTTTTTTTGTCAATTTCAAAACATGGTATATTACGACCTTTTCGATAAAATATAGAAAGAATGTTGTGTTTTTAAATTATACATCATGAACAAATACTCTATTTCAATATTTCAAGAATCTTTTCACTGAAATTTTTTTCTATTAAAATTGCATTCCCCTTTTAAATCAATTTCATTAGAAAAGGGGTATTTATCTCAATATGTTTTTAAGGATTTTATTAAATTATTTTTATCTATGTCAACATCCTTTGTTGGATTTAATACTTAATTGAATTTTATTTCATTTTATACAATCTATAGTATTTTATTGAATGGTTTATGAGATGTTTGACTATAGATGTTTAATTTTGATTCCCTTCATGGTTTATGGTTAATGAATTATAATTTTGTATGATAGTTTTAATATGAATGGTTATATTTGTTATGTTTCTCCCCTCTTATATTAAGAATGAATTAGAAATAGTATGTGATCTGCGGGGATTGCTATATCCCCCTGATGAATCGGTAGCTCTCATGAGATAAACTAGTTTGGGTTTTT
This sequence comes from Viscum album, assembly GCA_963277665.1. Taxonomy (NCBI): domain Eukaryota; kingdom Viridiplantae; phylum Streptophyta; class Magnoliopsida; order Santalales; family Viscaceae; genus Viscum; species Viscum album. Next base: position 423,284,749 of record OY728161.1, on the reverse strand, counting down.
AATTGTTTTTTTATGGCGTCCTGAAAAAAGCCTTGATGATACGTTTATGATTTCTGTAATTATGCAATCCCTCATTATGAGATTAGTTATTGGAATTAAATGTGATTATTTGACTAATATAATGTACATTTTAATGTTTAAAATGAATTATTTGATTTATTTTTTACATATTATGCTCAATATTATGTTAAAAAGGCTTTTTATAAATTATATACCTTTCATTAAATGTTAAGTCTTATTATTGATAGAATCTATTATATTATATACCCTAACTGAACATCTTATCTCACCCCTTTGTTATTTTTTGTTTTCCCATTTTTTTAAGATGTGTATTATGACATATATTAAGGGTTAAGATATGAAAATAATGTAATTTTCAAATGATTATCTACGATTTATTTTATGTTCTGAATTGTAATGTAAGGCTCAGATATGTAATATATTTTCCAAGACTGCTTACATGATGATAATTCAAGACTGGATTTCTTGTAATCAAGCCAATGTAATTAAATAATGCACTGACTCTGGGATTATGAGTTTGGGAATTTAAAATGAATGAATTAACAACAATAATTTATTCCCACAAAAATATCCCCCTCACAATGTATTTATAATTCATTTCATCTCTTCTACCATGACTACCATCAACCCCACACATCAATTTTAAAATATCTTTAAAATACTAAGATGGGAGTATGAATGTATAAAACCGGATTGAAACATGGATCATTTCTATAAAGGTCATTCATGGTCAATATAGGCTGACTATGGATTGGTTTAATGTGGTAATTTTATGTGTAATATGTTTATAAAAAGATTAATCAATCATTTTAAATGAGTTTCTTCATTGTCATATTTTTGAATATTTCAAATAATTGTTATTTTAGGTGATATTTCAGAGGTCCAAAGAAGAAATAAGCCCAAGATTAATTATGAATTGCATGGTCTAGAAATCTTCTAAAGAATGAGACATATGATTTAGAGTAATCAATAAAGGTATTATTGATAATAAAAAAATCAATTCACATGAATTTTTTAAATTCAATGTATGAATAATATATGGGAAACTTCATTTTCATGAATTAATTAATTTCCTCAAATCATGAGTGCTAATTTTTTAATCAATTTTTCAGTTTAATAATCATATTCTCTATTTTAATAATTAAATCATTTAATAATTGAAATCTAAAACATTGAATAAATGGAGTCCTAAAATTCTCTTGTCACTTAAACATTTCATGAAAATAATAATTCCAGTTTTGGCATATAATTCAAATTTACTGCTCAAATCATGTTTTTAGATGAAAAAATTGTAAGGAGTTTAATAGATACACATTAAAAGTGTAATCCCTTTACCATGAATCATTTTAATCTTCCTTCAGTTGGTTTGGGATTTCCTTCTTCCATAATGAACCTATAAAATATAATTACATAATTAAGAACAAGGATCTTGTATTTTAGGCATAAAATGATAAGAGGGAGTGGGTACATGCTAGATTAATCCTAAAAATTAAATTTTAATCTAAATTCATAGAAAGAATGTAAAATAGATAATTATTGGTATAATCCCCCATGAGGGCAATGAAGTTTTACTTCTCCTATAGAGAAGTACTCTCTATTATCCGTAGTCTGTTGGTGGATTATATTTCTTATACTTGAACCATAATAAGTGAATTTTTCTAGATTTCATATCTTAATTATTGGAGAGGAATGATACATTGATCAAGTACACCTGATCGTAACCCTTTATAATTAGGTATTTCATACAAGGATGGTGTAGTATGGAGTATAAATCAACATCATTCTTGGTTGATAATTGTGAAAAATCCTCGTATACAACTCTCGATCAATATGGACCTTATTACTTGAAAAATCAAAGGCAATGTAAGCAGGTATTTTTAGTTGAAAAAAATATAAATTTTAATAATAAAAAATATTCTCCATTTCAAAATGTGTTTAATTTTCCTTGATTTACTTGGGATCAACTATTGTTATTTCATCACAGGTGTCCTCTAAAACATTTTCATCAAAATTACAGAGCCTCACGTTTTCATCAACATGTAAACGTCTAGTTTCTTCATCTTCCACTATAAAAACACAAGGATTTACCAAATCAAGAAATTCAAAATCATAAGGAGTTATAATAAAATAATACTTAATGAAATCAGAAACGATAGAGTGTAATAAGGGTCCATATAGTTGAGTTGGTTCGGGTTCAATCACTTCTTCAGTAATAAGTTTCTATTGAAAGTGAGTCCCAATGGATGGAATTAGGTAGTTAGTCTCTTCCATAATTTCTTAAAATTTTACTTTTCTAGGGATAGAATGATATGAAATGGTACTATATATTCTACTATTTTGGGCCATGGGGATCATTTTATACCTCATAATAATTATCGAATTTATATAGATATTTTTTTCTACCACACATATCTTAGTAGGAAAACCATCCTCATCATGGACTTATTCTAGCTCATTATGGAACTCATTGATTTCATCTTTAAGATGGTTGTTTGTTGATGGTGCTCAATTTGGGCCTCAATGACAAGGAATTCCCTCAAAAAATTTGGGTTATCCCAGGTTTAATCATCATGGGCCTTGGAGACATGATAAAAAATTTTAAAGTAATGGGGGAACTCAGTCCGCTCCTTGTCCATCACTTCAAAAATTTCTTTCTTCAAGTCCTCCCTCAAGCCAACTATGAATAATATGAAGAAAATATCCCCATTATTTGATTTCAAAAATAAAAATAATATAAATAGAATCCACCATGGAAAAGGGTGAGTTATTAATTGTCTCTTTAACCTAGGGGTTATTTTTGAATGAATTAAAGATACAATCATTTGAAAAAATCATAACAAAATATTTTATTAAATTTTTTCAGTTATTTTTGTTGATTTATTTTTTTATATGAAAAATTGAGTGTGAAAGTGGTTGTCCTCCCTAAAAACATCTCCAAGTCTATGCACATGTATTTTTCATCAATCCCGAGTCAATATTTTATTTATCTAAGCATACAATATAGTGTACACCCATGGTCAATCTCAAGGACCCATCTCACACAACATAAAAATTCTATTGTCACTATTAATATTTTAACTTATATAAAACTGAATAATATGATTTTTTTTGAAATATGAAATAAATATTAATATATATAACTATATATATTAATAAAATAGATGTAGCCAAATTGTTGATAATCGAAAAGGATATCCTCCATAGAGAACACCGTGAGTGAACCTTTATCATCATTATATTAGTTTCAAATTTACCTAATAAATACAATCTATTATATTCATTAATATACTCTTCTAGTTATTATTGTGAATATATATTAAACTAAAAAATTTTCAGAGACCACAGATCTGCCTCCTAGATTGATGGAAAATATTGCAGAAGAGAATGTTAATCCTCATGTGGCATGTGGAGATACAATGGATCCTTACTTACTAAGACCCCCCTTAAGCTAACACTATGAAAATAAGAAAAAACAAACCTGAATTTTAAATGAATTAGTTTACAAATTGGATTGATCGCTTAGGAACTTCCTCAACAATGTTACACACGATCATGAGTATAAGAGATTGCAGTGGAGAAGAACTTGGATGTAACACAAAATATAAAAATAAGTAATGATATGAATATGGATAGTTAAATATAAAAGAATCATAATAATATTACATTTAAGAGGATCAAAATTAAAATAAAAAATTTCCACAAATTGTTTCAATAATTTTTAGATTGAGAAGTGATGCATTTTTATATGCATAAGAAGTTACATTTTTGCTCCATATATTTTCTCAAAATTATTGTACACGGTAGACCCCTTTAATGGTCTAATGTGAATGAGTGGTATTCTGAAATTTTGTTCCAATATATCTTTGTCACTTCATCCAAAACATTTATCATCATCATCCATGTGTAGAAAATGATATGGCTCATTAATTGTAAAAATTTATTTTGGTAGAAGGTTTTATAAATCATCCTCCAATTTTGAGCATCTAATGGCCACATTAATGAATGAATAACACAATGATATTCAATGGAAAGAAATTAATTTGAATTATATTTGAATTATAGTTGTAATTAATTATCTTTGAGGACCTTAGAATGATTTATTCCACATTCAATTAGGTGGGGTCCACTCAATCTTTCAGAACACGTTTTAAATTGATCGATTATTTCATGAATTTTGATGTTCAAATATGATCCGTTTCTATAGATATATATTTAAGACCACAAGTCATGGAATACTATAAAAAATTATTATCACTCAATTAAGATCAATATTTTAAAAATTATGATCAAAATACAAAAGTAATGAAAATCTGTCTAAATTCTAGAATAAATAAATTTTAACATTTTATTGAAAAACAAACCATAAATCCAAAATTTATGGAAATAATCTAAAATTGATAAAGGGGTAGTAATTTAATCATTTTAAAATATATTATAATGATGAAAATATTATCCATATTAGTTACTGAGGAAAATTTATAGGAATGATTTTCTGATCACAATATTCAACATCATCATAATGAACTACAATAATCACCCATAAAAAAATATAACAGAAGGAACCATACACATGTTTAAAGGTTACATTCATAGATGAGTACCCATAAAAAAAATCAAAAATAAAACAATATAGGATCAAAAAAATCCCCTCATAACATACGGGCTAATCACCTAGAATTTCCGAAAGCTTATCCAAAAGGGCCACTAATACGAGTACATTCCACCACCATAGAATGATTTTTTTTACTTTTGTTAGGAAAAACATTACCTAAATTAAACAATTGCATGTACGTAAGATGAGATATTATTTTAATAGTTAGATCCCTTGAAATAACACAATATTGATGTACATGTACATTATATTTATTTTCCATAATACTTAATATAATGCACAATTATATTCCCAAAGTCCCTATTAGTTTAGTTTCATTGGAAACATGGATCACATTCTTCTTACTTGCTGAAATATCTTCTACATCTCCGATAAAGATCTTCCCCTTTAGTTTTCCTACCTATAAAATGTTGTTATATTATAGGGAAATGATATCCTAAAAAGGGTTAGCTAAATTTCTCATAATCGGTAAACATGTATAATTTCAAACAAAACAAAAACATATGAATGTAAAAACATGAACATATAAATTGAATATCAAAATCACGAGTCCTGAAATAAATATTAATAGATTGTAAGGAATTTATCATAAAATAATTTGAAACATGATAATATAACATTTAAAAAAATCATGGAATATTGGAAAACACATAAGCATTGAAAATTATTTCCATATTAGCCAACGCTCTTTCCCAAGATCATCGTAGCAGAAAAAGTCCATTACAAAATAGATGTAATTACTGTTCCAGCCCTGTATTAATGAACTAGATTTACATTCTATTCAATTCATGTTATTATCATGTGATATTATTCTATACCAAATGTATAGGAGAAATATATTAGTCCCACCCATCTCATAATGAAACCATTCTTACTTGTGCCACAAAAACACAATAATATTTACCATTTCATAACACAAAAAATAAAATGGGTTTTGTAAAAATCATTCCATCATATTATATATAAAACAATTAGATTTCGTAAATACAATTCCATCATAGACACAATCAAATCACAATGATAATAGGGATAGAAACATAACCCTATATAAATAATGTCATCATGAATGGGAATTTTTTTTAAAAACCTATGGAAATTAATTATTTAGGAAAATATCCTTTCATCATCAAAAATATTTTTATTTATCAAAATGGCATTCTATTTTAAATGAAAAAATTATAGATGAAAATAAACATGAAATAATTCAATGTAATATTCATGAAAAAATTCATTTTGAATGCGTAAAAATCCATTCCTTATGTATAAGATAAAAAATAATTCTACTCATACCTTTTCCATACATGTCAAAAAAGTACCTTGTATGGAAGAAAAAGTGATTACTTCAATATAATTTAGTAACATATCCCCATTTGTAAAATTGACATTAAGAAAAAATATAAGGACATAAATCATTTTTTGAAATACATATTTAGGAAACATGGATGTGGATAATAAATATACTCAAGTAAATACATACGAATAAATAATCTTAGATAAAAATGATATTGCAAAATTAACCCTTACCAATTTATAATAATTTGAATTATATTCCTAATATAATAAATAAAATTATATTTATATGTAAATATAATAACCATCATAATAATAATCATAAAAACATTCATGGGAAACATAAACACCCCACAAAATAAATAGTTAGTGTATAATTCCCACAAAATTAAAAGTGAGTCAAAATAAACTCTTACCTTAGGTCTGATATGCATTTATCTATCTAAAACACCTAAATATTGATTTATATAATATTATTGACATATCACAGAATGATAGTAATTTTTATGATATCATAAATTGTAATATTCTTATTCTTTTGTTAGTAAAAACTCACTATTACTTGCCATTCGAGTATTAACTACTTTATGTTCTTATTCACGTTTTGTCAAATATGTTCCAGTTCTTTTTCTTAGGTTAAAGTTAAATAATTTTTATAAATATATTAGTATAATATATATAAATATTACTCATTGAATACATTTATATAATCATTGTTTAATTATGATCATGTATAATGAATCACATCACATTGTGGAGACGGTAAGATGTACATACGCACGAACGAAAATATCATTCCCAAATTATTTTAATGGTATTGATGTTCATGGTGTATTATACTTCTGAATTCTTATAAATTTAATATAATAATATAACTTTATTAATTCCATCATTATAACCATCCATCTAAGGTGGTGATAAAAAAACATATTACACAATGGTGTGGGGATGATATGTTTTACGTACGCGTGCGTGGTGGTTTCATTTTTCAATGGATCGATTGAAGGTAAAATATGGGTGTTTCATAATTATAAAAACATATCAGTAATAAATTCTACATGTTTTATTACTTTATAATGAAAATTAATCATGAAGAAGAAGTAGTAGATGAAAAAATTATGAATGAATTGGTAGAGGAGATTACCTCTTCATTGACGTGCTTCTTCAAAATATTTTCTTAGAGCTCTACATTTGGCCTTTGAAAAAGACAAAAACCACTATAATGTAACTAGGTAAGAATAAATTGTAATGGGGTAGAAGATTTATGATCTTTAATGATCAATGTAAATTGAATAGGTGTGAGGTTCCCTTTTATAATTATGGTGAGGGGAACTTTAGGAATGTTTTGAAATATTAATTTATTATATGTGGATATTCGAGCTCTACTGGTTTGGAACTCATTAATTTCAAATATAACATAATTTTAGGTCATATCCATATAATAAAATTAAAAAAATATAAGATTTGAATATTTTTTAATTTATATCATATTTGATTAACACTTAATTTATCCTTCTTAATCTTACCATAATGTCATGTTTTTTACATTTTATGTGTTAATGGAATTATCATAACATGTCAAATGAGAAAAAAAGTGGAATTTATGAAATATTTTCACTTATCCTAACTATATGGTAAAACATTTGTTTTGAGAAGTTTTATAACATTTAATAATCTATTTTATATTTTATGTCATGAATAATGTCAGTTTTGACACTATTCACACATGACCTTTTAAAAAATTCATAACAAGCTAATTTATTTGAAAAAAATACATTAACTCAATCATAACCTGTCATATTCAACCATAAAAGTTTTAGATTTCATCAAATATTGAATTATTTTTTTTAAATATTTATGATATCATTTATTCAATTATTTCCTTACGAAATTTATTATTGCATCATCATTGTGTCATAATTAAATTTATTTATATAATTTCACAAAATTATAAATTAATAACAACAATGTAGGTAATATTTTTACATTACTAAGGACTATTTATATTCTAATATATCACTTATGTAACCAAAAATAATTTTTTTAATAATATGAGTTGATTATGACATTTTTTCCATTACTTTAATTTAAATGTTATAAAATGTCATTATAACATTGAAGAGGCTCCCAAACGACAAAATTTTGGCCTCTGGATTTTTTAGGTCAGTTATGACTCATAAATTAATATTAGGAAATAAGTTAAGTTATCTTTATATTATTATAATATTATTTTTACCATTATGTATGATATTTACCATTTAACCGTGGTGAATACAAATAATTTACAATGTTACTATTCATAATTTATAACAATAAAATTTAACTATTTACACAATTTGGCCATTCTAATTGCAAATATGGAATATATTTTTCTAAATTAAAAACAAAGAAGTTCATGTAATTTATTTAAAATTAATTTTCATTGTCAAAACAGGAAAACAAGTTTTAAATGTTAAATCATTGCAAAATATTGAATTGTTTATATGTATAAATTCAATATAAAATTACCTAAATTGACCTAACAATATAAGATTATAAAAATATATTCTATTTATACTTTAAAACAATTCAATAATATAAATTTACTGTATATATAATTTTGATGAAAAAATTTGTCTTCAATTAAAATTTAACATATTTTTACTATTCGTCTAAACATGAAAGTTATCAAATAAAAATGAAAAAATTAATCCAATTAAAATATATATATATAAATTATAAATAAGTTTTTTTTCAAATAGAATCTCTATTTAGAATTTCAAAACAATCAAAAGGTGGAAGAACTATATTTTTTTTAAAAGAATACTTCTAATATTGGAAAAACTAAATTTTTTATATCATGCCTCAAAAACATATAAGATGAATTTTAATCATTATATTTGATATATTAATTATTTATTTCATTAATAAAGTTCATTAAATGAGATCTTATTATTTTATAAAATAACCTAAACATAGTCTTGGTTGAAAAGAATTTTATCAAAAGAACCTGAAATTGTGTATAACACAAGACAAACATAGTGTTGCGAATACTACAAGCTATGATTGTGTATCATATTGTGAAAGCATATATTGGTTTAGAATACAACACAAGGAAAAAAATTTCAGAATCATTGAAATAGTTTGAGTATACAAAATTATTTAAACATTACAACAAATGTGAAAGAAACAATAATAAATGGTAAAAAGATAAAACAATAACATAATAACAATAGGAATTCCTTATGTTGGTAGGGTAAATGGGGACGTAGGATACTATTACAATTAGTGATCAAAAAAAGGATTCAAATTACCATTCCCAATATCAATCCATAAGCATCACATCACAATCAATTTTGGTAGCATTATTAAATAATTATGTAATATAAGAAAAATTGAACCTTACTACCTCATCTAGTACACTGGTACTAGTCTTCCAACATATATACCAAATATTCCCAAGTCTTTCCCCCTTTTTGGGGGGTTGGTTTCCTATAACCAACTAATATTTATATTAGATTACATATATATTCAGTGAAGTGAATATTAATTTAATTACCTTATTAGATGTTGATAGTTCTTCTACGTGAAAATAATGTCAAAATGTCCTAGAGTATCAGTCAGATTGATAATGTCATAATAGTTACCCTTTATAATGATAATCGTGAAGTGCTATGATGATATTATTTAGTATAGTTCTATGTTTGGATAACATACGATGTTTGGGAATACAGTATATAGACTATTAGGTTTGATTAATAATAGGTGGATGTGGATTCTTCCCACGAAGTTCACACTTAATAATCACCAAGACTGATGATTATTAGAATATCCTCTAATAAAGTAATTCGTTATATTTATGTGACATAAAATATTCTTATCTAAAAATTTTGTATAACGGTGCTTATAATATATGATTATTATTAACATATGTTATGATAGATAGAATTATATGTGTTTCATAAACCATGATGATAACTGTTTTTGGTGAAGTTGGATAACTTGGCTGCATAATGAGGGAAGTGTTATTAAAAAAAATTCAAGGAAGGTTTTTTCCATTTCATCTTTATAGAATCTTAAACCTCGACCATTTTACTGAAATATAATTTTTAGAATATATTCCATGGCCATGTTGTAACGATGAGTTTTTCTATATAGTTAAAGAATAAATTATCAAGAAAATAGGAAGATAACATGGATGTGAAACCCACATGATGAGATATAAAAAAATATATATTTTATAATGGGAGATGATATGGGGTTTTTCATGATGTGAAATTATGTAATTTCTTTTGGGTTCCTTAATCTATTGGTAGAAAACAATCATTGAATTCTTGAAAGCCCACATAAGGCTAATAAGAAATAATCCTAGTGGCTCAGACACAATCTATTTCCATTATTCTAGATTAAAATATATTTTAATTTAATAATTAAAATAAATATTATACTAAAGACTAAGAATTATTTTTATTCAGTTTTTATTGATCTCTAATATTAACAATTTAATAAATAATTTTATGTTTATTAATAAACAATTTATTTGATTATGGGAATATATATATAATATTTATTCATAGAATTTTGTAATAACTAATTTTATTATATATGGAATTTTTTAATAAATTATTATTCTCCTTTTTTTAAATAAAATATTAATTAAGGTATTTAATAAATGTTGAAGATATCGAGTGTACAAAGATCACATATGAAAATTAATTTTAATTTAAAAGCAGGTAAAATAATATTTATCATTACGCAATTCAGCACATTCCATTAAAGAATAATATTATTATTATATGGAATGAACTATGTTAAATATTATAATATTATTTAATGTCTAGTATTCAATTAAATAGTATTTTAATCTAAATCCATGCTCTACAAATATAATATTATGTCTATTGTGTAGCGTTAATCATAAATTGAGAATCAATGTTTTAACAGATGACTCTCCCAACTCCTATTCCTCTCTCTATATCATGTACAAGAAAAACAGGATATAATCATTCAATTACAAAGGATGAGAAATCAAGACGAATAATTCTGATGATTGATTTAGCATGATAGCACCCAAAATTCAATCTTTGTCATATGGAGATTAGAGGAGCACCAATGGATCACTAGTAGAGTAGTTTTACAGTTGGATCCAAAAATCTCAACAACGTTAATAAAAAATGTCCCTTTAGGGTGATCAAAAATTCATCATCAATGAAATATCCTAAGACTATGTAATTTTTAATTTACAGCTAAATGATTAAATTATAAATTTAACATGAATAGATCCTCTTCGGGTATCAGGTTTTCTAAATCAATATATGGTGTCAAAAATTCAATGGAAAAGGAATTCACATCATGTACAATATTTTAAATGTTCAATCGAATCGAAAAAAACCAGTGATTTATCTCCCACCACATCAATTCTGTATCACACAGAAACAAAATCTTTATCAAATCATAAATATCATAATACACATATTTCAAACCACCACATGTCGAAGAACATTCTTTCTAACCATTTCCATAGGGTAAATCCATTTTAAATAACATGTACTAACACTAAATCACCTTTTGAATCAAACCTTTATAGATAGAAACCAATTTCAGTATTGATTAAATTTAATAGAATGCGCATTTTATCTATAATAAAATAGTGCAGCTTGAATCCACTGACCCCATTTCTTGAAACCACCAAACACCATTTGAGATTAAAATCCAGGAATATAGGGGGCTCTATGGAAGTAGGAATAAACCATAATCATCAAACCCAAATCCATATATTTTATATTAGGATAATCCTAGGTCATTAAAACCACTGATTTGTAAGAAAATTATGAAATAAGGTAGGAGAGGCCATTAAGTAGAGATATAAGACACTTACTGGGAGTTTCCTTGAAAAAATAGGTCAAAATCGACATAGAATATAGGCCATGTGGGGGTAGTATATGCGGTGGTGTTCCTTGGGATAGAGGGGTCCGAAATGGTTGAAAATGAAGATTTAAAGGGTTTAAATCAAGGATGGGAAGCTAAATAATTACAAATATTTAAAAAACTAGGCAGAGAAAATAGTTGGGAGATAGAGTTTTTCAAAATGTGTACCAACCATGATAGTGCCCCAGGATCCATTAGTATAGGTTTAATGGTTTTAAAAACTGTGTTCCTAATAGTGTGGGTGCTCAAGTGCTATTGTCCCAGCACACATAGTTTCTTGAGGTTCGTGTAGAGTTTCCCCGATACATATGCCAAATTTTCACCAAACTCTATCACACCAAAACATCAATTTTCATCAAAAAAATACAAAAATATATATAGATGAAAATAATTACCAAATATAGACAATAATAAACTGAATATGACACCACAAGTAGGGAATAAAATGTCTCATATCCTGTAACCATCATTCCGAGATGGAAAGTGATTGTTGGATAATACTCTCTCCCACATATATAGAAGATTGTGGTTTTCTATTGGGTAACTATCACCAGGAAAAAATATAGATCTGAACAGACTATTATATCCCTCTATCAATGTATCATAATCTAAATAAGTTTGTTATTATGTATTAAAATCACTAGTATATGTGTTGTAGATATTTATTAGAATAACATGTGGATATAGCTCTTCTATGAGTGGAATTGGAGGAGCATCTAGTTTATCATGTTGGACATCATCCCCATGTTCCACATCATCATGTGGAACATCCATAATAGGATTATGACCCTATGAAACATCCATATGGGGATCATCAACCATAGAATTGTCTAGAATGTAGAAGAATACCTCATGATAAATCCCATCCCTAGTAAAAAGTAGTTTTGTCATAAATCACTGAAAATAGGACTTGTCAAATGATCATCCCACAACTAGATTATATATGATAGTCAGGTGTGTGATACAATCATCATATAGATAAAATTATATAGTTAATTAAATTTAATAATAAAAGTTTTTAAATCATGGTAGAAATTATTACCAATTGATGTTAGCCTCACCTAAGTTATGTAAGATATAACTATGAAGTCAACTGTACCCTGGGAACATGTAATTTCTCACAACCCTGAACCACTTATCAATTCTCAGACCTTCAGAGAAACATTACAACTTAAGTAGGCCTAACTGTTTTCTACAGGTAGCTAACAAGTAGTGTGTGACTAAGGTGGTGTAGTGGGGAGACTATACCTACAAATTATTGTCAATCAACATTTTGAATAAAGGCAATCATAGACATCTATAATGAAAATGAAATTAAACGACATCCAGGAATGTTTTAAAAAATAATCAAAATCAACCATGATAGAATAAAACAAGTGTATATTATACATGTCATGAAATAATACATCATGGAACTAAATATGAAAATATAATGTTAGAAAAAACTCATAAAATTTTCTGTAGTCTTGGACCGGTTCTACAATCCAATGCTTCAATCAATATTCTCAAGCCCATGCTAAAAAACTAGTCCCATATTCTCTGGTACTGAATTTCCATGGTTTCCCAAACAGGGTGTGAGTAAAATAATGCAGGCCACCATAAATAGGATCCCTATATATAATCATTCAGATAAATATAGTGCATATATAAGTTCTCAATTTATAAAAAATAAAATGTTTAAAATAATTCAAAATAAAACAAAGGAATTTACATTTAATACCACGGGTTTATGGTGACACATGAAGAAAACATTATATGGATGTATATTTTATTAAAAATAACACAAAAATATAATAAATATTAATATTTAAACAACATAACATCTATATGAATGTAACATCAGAAAAAAAATTAGTATCTACTACAAAAAGACAAGAAACCCATCTTAAATGATTATAAAATTTCATCAAATGTTTAAAAATTACAATATCTCAACTAAAATCTATATTTTTGAGGAATCATGAGAATTTTTTACAAATAAATATATTTGTACTAGGGATTCTTTAGTTCCCAATGCATAGATCTCTTCACAGGTTTCAATTTTACATTTTGTAGAGCCCAAACAAACACCTAGACGAAAAGTCATGGTTGTTTGAATATAAAGCTTGGTTTTCTATATATGTTGAGATATTAATTAATTTATCAATTTTTTATATCAAAAAATTATTATAAAATATTTTTCACTCAACTCTAATTAGGAAATTATTAGTTATTATAGATTTCAAATTATTTTATAAATCATATTTCACTAAATGTATTACATATTATGTGTAAATACATATTTAGTATTTGAAAAATCATATTTAAGAAAATATACTATAACTATTTCAATATAATTATATATACATATTAAAATATGATTTTTTATAATATTTAACAATTTATTTGGTATCTCCCCTTCTATCGGCACTAAAAAACACTTAAAATGTCAGTTTGTAACTATACGGATAAAGGTTGGTCTTTATCAGCACAAAAAGAACACTAATAAGTGGGCTCTTTAATTAATTCTAACAAAAATATTATTTATCAGTGCCTTTTGGTTGAAATGATAAAATCATCCCCTTTATCAGATCTTCAAAATCACAAAAGGGGGATCTTTTATAAGAGCTGATAAATGTTCCATTTATCATTACTTATTGATATCAATAATAAAAGATCCCTCTTTTTCATTTCTTTTTTAGCTATGAGAGAGGGTCGTGTTGAATGATCTGGTTTATGAAGTAGTGATCATTAAGATTGATCCCTTCCATATCTCATACAAGTCCATAATTCCCAAGGTTGGAGAAAAAAAGGTTTGATTAATATGATGGGTTTGTAAAATTAGGATTCTTAATAAATGTATCTTATAAAGAATGTGAGAAAGATCTTAGAAATGACAATGAATTTAATGAAAATTCCCCTAAGAGTTTCCAAATTGATGTGAATGTATCCGACACACCACCTTGGAAAACTCCACTAGTAGTATTTTGTTTAAATTTTAAAAAACCCATTGTAATATAAATTCACGAATATTATGTATTGGATAGTATTTTTGAAGAGGCAAACCATGTCGTCTGGATACCTAGGCAATTTTTGATGAATCCTTCCGTGAATAGATGGTGGGAATCATTTATATCTTTTAAGATCATTTACATGATGGAAAATTATGAGGTGAATTAAATTTACTAGATTATTGGGTAATACTGGTCAATTCCGGTGATGTTTCAATGTAAAAACATTATCAAAACATCTTATGGTTGGGATGGTATCTTGAGGGTTACCTTAGATAAATTTAATATCATTGAAATCACATGTTTTTGAATATTGATGAAAAATATCAACATCCATTAGGAATTAGTGTATGGTGGGTGATCACCTTAGATGTCATGTTTCCCGATGATGACTTGAAAATTTGAATGGAACTGCCTTATGACTACAACTGATGTTTGGTTTCGAGGAAGATAAATTGTAGTAGGAGTTGGTGATGGCCTTGAAAAATTTTGAAGTGGAAATTTGAATTTTTCATCCACTCTATATATAACATTTTTATACCCTATTTAGGAAATTATAAATATGTATAATTTTTAATCTATTTATATTCCTCTCTTAATATGAAAAATATTTTTCATAACACATGCACATAGGTCATCCGACTGATCCATATAATATTTCAGTTCTTCTGTTTATTCATTGTTTCTCTTGTTTGAGTGTGCGATTCTTAAGAAGGTTAGGCTTCCACACAATAAACTGGAATCTAATCATTGTTCAATTACCTGGAACAAATCATGCTCTTAGAAAATCTACTATTCAGACAACTTTATCATCTATTGTCTAAGATTCCTCTTGGAAGATACTACATATATATATATATTGATATGTCCCCAAAATGGAACTAATATCCTCTTATATAAACTTCCACACATTATAGTTTTTTTTTCAACATAGTACTAGAGTCATGGACTAGGTCCTACTATCTGCATCACATCTGGTTTCCCCTGGTGTATAAACCAACTTGTCCAGTTTTTATTTTTCTACCAATATACACATCTGGTTTCCCCGGTTACACAAAATAGGTCCATATCTTTGCATCAAACCATATTGTTTTAATTTATCAACATAAATTACTAAAGATTAATACCCATGTTTTATATTTAAAAATCCAAACATTACTCATTAACCCATAATTAAAACCCTTAATTTTACTTAACAAAAATTGTTATTTAAAAAAATTTAGAGAATTAACATAAATAGATAAATAATGATGTTTAATAACTATATTATTAATTCAAAATCATAATTTAATTTATTATAAACTAATAAAAAATTTAAACACAACCAATGTCTTAAAACCAAATAGTCAATTAAAACCCAAAAGGATACTTATAATGGCCATATTGAACCATATAAATACCCATTCATGGTATTCCATGGAACAAGATAATCTCTTTTTATGGGAAGTTTCTCTATATTCAACTGACTCTCTATATTATTGTTGTTATTCTCAATATTTTTCATTTTTGTTTTGTTGGATTCAAGGGATGAGGGATAATTAATCAGTATTGTTGTGATGTTGGGTGTTCTTCCGTTTATTCTACAAGGAATTGTGATGAGTTTTCGTGATATGTTGTAATCCCTTACATCAATTTAATATTACAATGTTTGGAATTAAATGTTTCCCTGTCCCTTTTGTGAATTTTAAAATAAATCATTCCAATAAAATTTAACACAGAAATACTGATGATAATAACTAAAATTACAACTATTACTTGTATAATTATGTTAGAGGAATTAGAATTCCCCCCTAACAGAAATATTCCATAACAATTCTATTGTATTCATACACTTCCACAACATAAACCTTATGACATCATCCACCATGTCCCTATAAAATATTTTTAAATTTTTATCAATTAATTATAAAAATTTGTATGACAAATATTTAATTTATACCATTAATAGGTCTACTACAGTGGATAATCTACTAATGAACACTGGTGGATTCCCAGGGTAGTTTTTAGTTCCTAAATTTAATTATTTTAGATACACCTCGATTAGTTATGGTTAATCTTACGCAAAAAAACCCTCAGGTTTCTAGAGGGATTCAAGGGAGGTATGGAGCTCAGATATTTCAAAATAGACTCGTTCTATATAGATCAATCGAGTTATCCTGTGACATAGTGTTCTAATGTTATAGAGTCTCCCATACATACTAAAACTCAGAACCTAGAATAGATATGAAACACAAAGGTAAATATCCATTATATCTTCCCATGATTTTTCTAAGGCCATGTAAATCTCAGAAGGAGTGAAACATTGTAGTAGAGATTCATGAGAATTTCCCCATTGTCTATATTATAAAATTTTCCATTTTCCATACTTTGAAACCCATAACATTATCTATAGTATAATTAAATGATATTTCAGATGATTGAAATATGGTAGAGGTGTTGGTTGGTCATAGATAGGTTTTTAAAACTATTGTATTCTTCATAACATGTTTTTATAATTATGGTATTAAAAATCACAGTAGGAAGTGACATGAGGTTAGTTGGGGAACCCTCACCTTCCATATTGAATTTTAATAATGGGATTTCAATTAAAAAATACATACACAAATTAGTTTTTTATAATAATTTTTCAAACATCACTAGGACATTCCATTGATACCAACTATAAGGACCTAGACTTAGTTTCCAAGAGTTTGTGCTATAATTATGTTGTGTAATTTTTTATAAATGTAACTGTATATTCACACTACATACCAAAAAACAAAGGATTGTTTATCGTCTCGGGTTCTATAGAATTAGAATCAAATATTAATATAAATATAAATTTACAGATTCTAATAAACAATAATCTGATAAATGCTTCCACATTAAGAATTTATCGTAGCACTTCTACTATACCTGTAAGAAGGATTTAATGTACGTGGGATGGGAACAAAAATTCCCTATAAGGGGTTTTAAAACAAAACCATTTGGAAACAATTTTCTTTTAAAAAATTTCCTTAAAATATATGCATTAAATTCATTAATGTAATATTTCACATAACATGTCGTCACAATTTTTTTGAGAGATTCTGAAACCACATTTAAGAAAACTAATACTTATAATTTATAAAACTTATTTAGGATTTATAAATATAATGCATTAAAAAATATCCACATACTTAACAAAAATTCTTCTAGTTCCCCCTATAGTTTGTATGATGACCAAACTCTATCATTATATGACATTCTATAGGTAAGGATAAAAATTCACACATGAAACAATATTTACACAGAATTGGACATAAAAATGATGTCATTTATCATTATGGTTTGGAAACTAATTTCTATTCCCTCTTGAAGAGTATAGATATTAATACATAAGTTATCATTAAATGAATCATATCATACATAATTTAATTTAATTTATTTTCATTTAATAAATGAATTTAATGATGAAATTAGTGGAAATTTAATAAAAAGAATGCAAATTTGGTTTTTTTGATAAATAAGATTCCCCCATGATATGATAAGGATTGTCTTATGCTTATGAGTAAAAAATTATCTAATGGATAAATAGGTTTTTCACATGAAATGATATGGTTTGTCTCATGTAGTTGAGTAAAAAATTATTTTATGGATAAATAGGTTTTTCACATTAAATGATAACTTGTATCCTAATTTCACTAAAAATGATATAGTTTATCTCATGTATTTGAGAGAACAACGTTTTTTTAGGAATTAAAAACCAGATGTATAGAGATTGAAATAAAAATCCATTTATTATTTCTGAATAAAGGATAGAGAACAACTATTGTTATCCTTTTAATACACAAAATCATATACATGTATATATATTCCTATAAATATATAAATTTTTGTGCTTATATATGTGTGTGTGAATTGTATGCCAAAAAACCACTTTCAATTTTTACGGCAAGAACCCTCTCATGTGAACACACACCAAGATTAAGTTGATAAATGAATTTAAATATTTTTTTCTTATAGGATTTCACATGTACTCATATACAAAAGACATACACATATCACTTTTTAAAAATTAATGTTGAAAAATATGTTAATATAATTTTTTTGATAGATGTTACATGGAAATGAAAGCCATAACATAGACACAGACACAGACACACACACACACACATATATTCTAAAAATATTATGTTGAATATTTTTATATATGAATTTATATAAATATATATATATAATTTTTGGTAATGGTCAAAATATGGTAGTAATAATAAAACATTAATTAGTTTGAAATAGATTTTTAAATAATGATACGATATAGAATTTATGTAATTTGGGTTAGAGAAAGGGAAATTGTTTTATACATACAAATATACATGATTTTGATTTCAAATGAAATGGATAAAAAGCCCTTGCACATTTATAATTTGGGAAAGTTATACTAAAAAATACCAAATCCCTTACATACAATTTTGGTAATTTCTATCAGAAATGAACAAAATATATTTGCAAAACATTAAATTTTTTAGGGTAATGTTGAAAGGAATAAAAGAATTTCTATTAAATATCTTATATTGAAAATACTAAAATTATAAATAGAATAAATATTTATAAATATAAATTTATACATCATTGTATACATATATATACTAATGAATAAAATTTTATCACTTAATGTATTTAAAATAAGAACTGCAAGTAATTTTTATACACCCTTAAACAAAATTACGAAGATTATGAATAAAATAAAATCATAAATCATAAATGATCACTTACAAATTTTTTAAAATGAAATATTTATATTACTTGATAAACAAATAAGTATTTCAAAATAAATCCAACTAATATCCATAAATTGTTTCTGGTGAGATGGGGTTTTGTGTTTTAGGAACTGAAAGTGGAAGAGAGATCTTGTTAGAGGAATTTTTCATGGGATTTTAGTGTGTTCAATGTGAGGGTTTTAAAACAATCCAAAGTTTCAAATTATTGATCTGAATAAACTAAAACTCCATTAATAAAAGTCTTAATTAGAACAAATATAATGTACAACAAGGTTAATTGACACCCTAAAAATGAAAAAAGTGATAAAGAGGAGGATCTGAGTCATAGATCATGATGTTTGATTTATATATAACACCATTATTGGAAATTAAAAAAAAAGAAGAGACTAAAATGATCCTATAGTGAAAGGTAGGATTATATCACATGAAAGAGGGGATGTATAGGATCAGCTGGCTATAAGCTCAGATGGGGACCAGTGTGGATCCATGTGGTAGAAGAAGGAATAATGGATTAGGTTGTCTAGATTAAATCCAGTCCGATATAAGTGTTAAGGTTAATATAAATATTTTATTAGAAGGAATTATTGAGGACGGAAACAGATGGTTGTGGTTTATCCGAGGATCTTCTTGAATAACTATAGTGGATTAGAATGTTTTAAAAGTGACGAATAGTCAAAACTAGATTGCAACATTGACTGGATGACCGTAGTGGAACCATTAGATTTAAATAGGTTCTCTGGTCGGGATCTAGCGCATCCAGATCTAATAGTAAAGAAAAACGTGACAATAAAACTTTGAAGATGGGGGTTTGAAGGCTAAACTTGTGTAGACATGTAAGATATCACACGGTGTGATCGGATGGCCTGGATCACTTTCTATGAAAAAATTCACATCCCAAATCAAAACCAAACAGATTTTGAGACTACCTTATAAGGGTAAATGTGTGGTTCCATCTCTCGATGAGTCAAGGAGACACACTCAAGTCCTTACACATAGGGATACACCCACGGGTGTTCATCCCACCACCTCCTGCACTAGTGAAATAACTAGCTCATCATATACTAATGTCGAATCATGTCGTATAAACGGACTTTTCACGTGGCTTGACAACACAATGTTTTAAAGGGTCCACACTATCCTGCTCGAGCATCCATGTTCACTAGTAGAAGCCTCCTTGATGGGGTCTACTAGGTCCCCCAGTATAGGTGAGGTGTCCCCTTAGACTCGGGTGGCACCAATTTTTATTAATAAGTAAAAATGTTTACCTAAAATTTTTAGGTAGAGAAAATAAAACACATTATTGTCTTTTAAAATAACTATATATTAAAAACCATGTTATTTTAATTTGAAAAACATAAGTTAATAATGTTTAATACCCATGTTTTATATTTTAATATTAAAACATTAATCATTAACCCGTAATTATATACCTTAATTTCTCTTAACTGAAACTGTTATTTTAATTCATTTATGGAATTATAATAAGTAAAAATGTAATAATGTTTAAAACCTATATTATTAATTCAAAATAATAATTTCATTTATTTGAAAATGATAGAAAATTTAAACACACCCAAATTATTAGAAAACAATAGTCTTTTTAAACCCTAATGGTTACTAATAATGGTTTTATTGAACTGTATAAATACCCATTAATGGTATTCCATTTATCAAGATCATCTCTAGTTTTAATAGGATGGTTTTCTACAATCCATTGACTCTCTCTATCATTACTATTCATCTCACTATTTTTTGGTGGATACCAGGGTTGAGGTCCATTTAATCGGTCTCATTGTGATGTAGGGTGGTCTTCCATTTAATTTATTAGGTGTTGTGATTTGTTTTAATGAGTATCTATAATCCTTTTTATAAATGTAATATTAAAATGATTGGATAAAATGTTTCCCTTTATCATTAGTGTATTTTGAAATAAAACATGGAAATACACATTAACTCTAAAATAATGATGATAATAAACAAAATTATTATAATTAAATTTATAATTATGTTTAGGGAATTAAAATGTTGATTTAGATTATCTGTTACATCCATTTTCATTACAAATGTTTATTTTTTAATTCTTGTGGTTTATTTCCTAGTTTGGAGGATAATGGCTTTGGTATGTGAGATTAGTTGGATCCTCTGTATACTAAACCATCAAGATTGTGATGTCTATTGGTGTCTTTATTTATTTGTTGAAATTATATCTATAATTCTATATAATTCATTTTGATTTTCTCATATATTATTGATATAATTCTGGGTTAGAATATTATTATGTATGTAGTTGTGATCAAGTTTTTATTGAGTTAAAGGTTCCATTAGTTTTACACATTCTGTTTCATATTTAAATGGGAAATATAATCTCTTGTGACATCGATTAAAACAATTTGAACATTTATTTTAGAATAATGACTAGTTTTATTAGTATTATTTCCTGTTGTATACCATTATTCAAGACTAGTAGTATTGATTTTGTTTTGAAATTACCAGCCACTATCATTCCATGGATTGGATGAATAATGGCGGGGAGAATGTACACTAATTTTTTTATATTATATTCATGTTTAATTATGTATTTTTATGTATTTATTTTTGTTATATTAGTTTCATGAATATTAAGATTGTTCAGAATTTGTAAAACCAATGTTGGCGTAATTTGGTCATCACTACATCATGGTTGTCAATGTGGTGGAGGTTTAGTCCTCAATGTGGATCAAGATATGTTATGTTTTGGGAATAGTGAGATAGATAGGTTTAATCATGGTTACCTTATTATAGGACATCATATTTGGTAGGTATGGAGCTGTTAAGGTGACATTTTGGGTAAAGAAGGATAATCCATAGTCAGGATGGTGGTCATAGTGGTTATTGGGTGTGGTGAGGTATAATTAATAAGACGAGGTGGAATAGAGAGCATGTTCTCTCCACACCATGGTTGAAGCCAGGGCGTGGATATAAAGTTGTGGGAGAATACACTATTTTACTCCATACCATGGTGGGTCTCTATAAGAGGGGTGTGGTAATGTGTCCCATGGATATTATGAGTACCACCATGTTGTGGTGTGTGTCATCTTGACTCTAAAAAAACTAAAATAATTTTATGGTTTTTGTGGTTAGTTTTGTACCAATATAGGGATATCATGTATAATATTTTAGTGGTTAATTAATATGATTTTGGCTGGATTATGTACAACAAATGATCAAGTATTCCTCTCATTTCTAGGTATCCTTAACCTAAGATTCTCACCGGTGATTTTTGAATATTCTTTTCTACCAAATCTCTTATTCATATGCTTAATGTGATATTTGTGGTGTAGGTGGGTGGATTTTATATCTCTATAAATTCTCAATAAACATTAATAATTTGTTTTAAAGTTGAATATTTATTATTATTTATATCAAATTTTTCATATAAACATTGATGGTAAAAATAATTATTTGTTACTTAGTGTAAAAACGATGATTTTTTCTTGAGATAAACATGGTTTTGGTGTGTGTTTGTTTTATTACACACAATATATTGATGTGATTCACTTTTGGTAATATTATTGGAGGATGTATTTTAGTGTGTGTTTATGATGAACATGATTTGGACTTATTCGTTTATAAATGGTGTTCATGCTAAATTATGGTAACATTAGAGTTTTCACATCATTCTTACTTTAGGATTCACATCACAGGGCCTTGTGGTTTCAGAAATTCATTTATGGATGAATTAGAGGAGCGCGTGATTTTGTAGCCATGTGAAAACACTGCTATACAAACATGTTTCATCTCAAAAATTTCTCAATTCAGTTGGTCCCACACTGATAGGAGATAAAATGGGTTATTATAATTCATGGGTTTTTATAAATGGAACATGCGATATGGTTTTGGCGTGAGTTGTTTTGATAAATTTTTTATCATATTAGGGATTATTTTTTGGAATTACTGATTTATATGGTTTATATTTCTTTTATTTTTTTATTATATATCTCTTTTTATAATTGATAAAATTTTAGATAACTGGTTCCTGTTTAAGTTAAATGTGTTTGATGTATTTTGGGGATTACCTATTGGTATTCTATACTCATCCTCTACCTATGAATATAAGAGAATATATATATGTAGATCATCATTATGTAGATAAGGTAATACGTCTTACCATTCTAGAAGATATTATTGAAGTGGTATCCTTGGGTGGTAGAGTTGGGAGATTTGTGGTTTCTATCTAGAGGAGAATTGGTGTTTTTGATGTGGGGACTTTTTCATTATTTTGGGTCATTAGACATGTATTATCTTTCAATATGTAATTGTCTACTATGAATATGAGTTTTTATTAGTCTTTTTTTTGTATTTTATTCTAGTTTTCATTAATCCATCATTTTATATATATATCCTTAGAGTTATGTCAAAAAAAATTTATGGAATGTGAGGTCAAATAATCCCATAGTGATAATTTATTCACCTTGTATTTATTAATATTCATTACTGTTTAAATGATTAAAAAATATTTGTGATATTATGATTTTTTCAAAGCTAATGGGTTGGGGTATGGATGATATAATTAATAGGTAATTCCGTTGAATGAGAAAAAAAACAAATTAAATTTTTTTTGTATTTGGGATTAAATCATTAATCTGATAGGACACATGTATCATCCTAAACCTACTAACCTATTGTCTTGTGAGAATTCTAGAGGTAATTGTGTCACAGGGGAGTTCCAAAGATTGTGGTTGTTGGAAGGATGAGTCAAGGTAAGCATATCAGTAAAGGGATTTCTAATTCATATAGACATGGGTTGTATTGTGGAGGAGGTTTGTTGTGGAAAGGAAAGGTAGGTTGTGTGGAGTAGTGTGGCTCGAGGGTGATTTTTTTTTGGTTATGACATTTGAGTTGTAATTATTTTTTGGATAGGAAATGTGGATAATCTATATTTATTATGAAGAATAGATAATCCATCTATAGAATAATGGGTATATGGTGTCGACTTAGAGGTTCTTTCATCTTGAAAGTAGTTGTTTCATTGAGTTGACATTGTGTTGTAGCCCCTTCATATTATTGGGTTCTAAGGCATTGTTGTCTGGGTTTTATCATAGTTCCATTATTTAGTTATAAGATATGTGACATGAAGGTAGCTAAATTGATTAAATAAATCATTTAACCTCAATGTTTTGTCAAGGGATAACCTCTTTTCGTTATATAATTATACTTTTAAGTAATTAAATGGTGTCATTGTGGAGTTGATGTCATTAAATTTTGTTTTTTTTGTCTGTGTATAAATTCAAAAACCCCAATGAATCCTATAATTTATTTAGATATTATATCATTTCATGGGTTACCCATGTGCATATAAAGGATTAATTTTATCCCCTTTTGTTGGCTTTCAAGATTATTCGTGGAAGAATGATCCATGGTAGTTTTAGGTGGGTTTAATTACGTAGTACCGTATTTTCTTTTGGTTTCTTATCTACTGAATTATTATATTACTAAACATTTTTTTGATATATTAGTAAGGTAGTTATTCGGTTTTAGTATTGTATGATTTTGAGGGTTTTCTCATCCATTCAATATTTGTGTGGTGGCATTTAACATTATACAATCATGCAATAAAAATTTAAAAGAGTCATTTGAGGTAAGGTATCCTCAATATGTATTTGAAAAGTATCATGTGGTAGGGTTTATACCAGGAATGCTCAGCCAAAGACAAAGTCCCTGAACATTTATTGAAATAAAAGAAAAGTACCCAAAAAGAGCAACCCAATCCATAAAAAACAGCTACATATCATAGAAATCATGCCCATATCCATAACCAAGATCCATTCCTTCATCTACATTAGCGGACTCCCACTCCGAGCTATCATATTGTGATAGAATGATGGCATACTTCCTTCTGAGATTTAACTTTTCCAAATATAAGAGCTCGTCAACGGACTGCATACCTTTTCCCTTACTAGTAGAGGACCTAATAGTCATCGGTTTCGGCATAGAGGAGAAATCCTTCCATTGCATCCTCCTTGGCGGAGCAGTCCTAGCCTTCTCATTCCCCGAAACACTGCTCTTCTCTCCGAGAACAATCTCACTATAGGAGAGTCGGGTCCTGCCAAAATTATTTTTCTTTTTCACTATCTAAAAGATCTCCCCATTTTCCAGAGGCGTTCACTTCTTGGAAACCATTATTTTCTCCTCACTCTGTCCCAAAATGACTATTAGGATCAATCATTGCTAGAAATATCATGTTTTCTTCATGATGAGACATATTAATATCAACATAAGGCTCCCTCTCCACCATCACTTCTAGTTCTCCTCCTATATTAGTGACAGCATCCTGCAAGACACCATTTTTAGTCAACTTTTGAGCTTCCGTCATCAGCGGAAGCTCCTCAGAGCCCAGATTCTCAAACTAGTTGTAGGTCACAGGGACACCCATATTCTTAGACTCTATAGCCGAATTGGCCAAATAATACTGAGGAATATGAACCAAATGCACATGGCATGCACCATCTGTTGCAGTTCGGGAATCAACACCAAGGTCACCTCCCAACCGATCAAAATCATGCAGCACTGTTGGGTTCAAAGACACCTCCACTGCCTTCATACTACAACCAAGCCTCGACATTAAAACATCATGATCATGCCTCATCACCCTCTCCAAATTCCCATCAGAAGTATCCTGGTCAATTTCCAAATCAGTGCTGCGAGCCTCCATACAAGCGCCCTTCCCAGATGAATCTCCAGTATCGGAGCACAACACATGATCCATAGTAGAGTCCAGATCCCCATTCACAGTCTTAGACCCAGCCAGAACCGCCCCAGATCCATCTTTCACATTCACCTGAAGCAGCCTCACATCAACACCAAGGTCCCAACCACATTGCGTCTCCACCACCCGAGAGGAAAAACCCACCTTAGTATTTCGGAAATAGGCCTCCAGGTGACCAAACCGTTTACAACCAACACAGTACTTCATCCACGATTCAATGATAACCTCCTGCATCCAGCAGAATTCCATCCCATCGGTAATCCAGACACAACGCAAAGGCTGTTGGGTGACGTCAGCCTCATCAAAAATCTGCAGGCAAATTGGATGTGTCACAGCCTTAGTCCATTGATCTGAGCATAAATACCTCCCAATCATATCACCAATGGCACAAAGAATATATGGATTTTGAAATGAAAGCGGAAGGCCATGGAGACTAACCCATGTTGCAACCGAAGAGGGATCCTGACGTATGTGAAAGTCAATGATCCACCAGAATAAAAGAAGGACGATTCACCGCAACTCTGAGGATCCCTGGACCAAGCTGACACCAAATCCTCGTCTAAGCCGAACCGTACCATTATGTTTCTTCGTTCCAGCAACCCGATGACCGCTCGTTCTTCTGTTTCCACGAATCAGAGACAAACTAAGAAAACACTTCAACCGAGTGTCGATGAGGACAAAAGCGATCCACCAAGGTAAATTTGAGCATCTCCTCAGTGCTATTAATATATTCCAGAAGCATAGATAACAACGGTGCCTCCCGAAAGAGATATGGGGATTTTGGGGAAAGAAAAATCCTAGGGAAGGGCAGGGAAGAAACAACCTCCTTCTTAGACGCCGAAGAAATTTCATGTTTTATACATTTTGATATTTATTGAGACTTTTATTGTTATAGAATTATTTCATGATAAATGTTATTATTCTTTGGGATATTTTATTCTATTTTGGTTATTTTGACTATGGATCTCTTGTTGTGTGGTTGTTTTTATCACTTAAATTGGTATTGGCTAAACACTTATAACATGTTAATGAAATGGTTTCCACTATAATTTTTTTCATTTTTTAGAATACTATTTAATATGTAAGTGAATGTGATGAAAATATCCTTGATAAATATTTTAAATGAAATGTGAAATAATGTGAAATGTCTTGTGGTGTTTGTGGGTTATGTCTTTAAGGTTTTTGGGGTGCATGTAATGAAAAGTAGATATAGAAAATGTTATTGTTATGGAAAGTATATGTGATAGTGAAGTAGTGTTAGAGTGGGTTTTATTGGCATATAATAGATTGTTTTTTGTTTTGATGTGTTGTTTTGTGATAGATTCTATACTAGTAATGGAATAAATTTGAATATTTTGATCTTAAAATTCATGGGAAGGTTTTGTTAATGGGTGATAATGGTTTGTGAATGTTTTAATAATTAATGGGATATTGTGGCTAATATGGATGATATTAAAATATTAAATTAATGGGTTGGATAATTGAATTATTTTGTATGATAAAAATATATAAAATTAATTATCCTAAATTTAATGAAACAAAGTGTATTGTAGATTATTGTTTTTGGTGTGGTGTTAGGAATTTTGATTTTTTATCAAAAGTGGTAGATGTCTGAGGTATGGTGGTGATGTTTTTAATTGAAATAATGTGATGGTTGTAAACCAATTTTGGGGTATTCATTATGGGTTTATAAAAATTAAATGTTCTCTATGATATCTATATTAACCCTAACAATTTTGATAACTATGATATTTCAGAAAAATGATATGGGGATCTTTTCCCATCATTCTGGTTTTGAGGATGGATGGATGGCCACTTACTATTCCATATATTCTCTTATAGATGGCTTGGACTTTCTTGGGTTGTTATGGTTAAAAGTAATAAGTTCAATGTGGTGATATTGAATAAGAGAGATGGTGGTGAGGGTCATTAATGTATTAGTAAGGAATGAGATTGATTTCCTTTATTTTCATAATACCCTACTACTCTACTTATTACTATGATGTGTTGTGATGGCCTAGGTGTATTTGTCCAGGATGTGATTTATGTTATAGAAATTTTATGGTATTGTGAATACATATGTTGTTCAGGTGTGATAGTGGAAGATTAGTAGGAAAGTAGTAATATTTAGCAATTATCGATATGATTCTAATTATATAATTATACATGGATTCATTATTTTGTTATTGTTCCTTGATGAGGATAGGATTTTTATGTTTAACTATTTTAGGTGTTGTTTGATCTACTGTTTTCACACTAGTTCATTAGTATACATTTTTCACATGTACATGAGGGACATTGTGTATCCAATTGAATATACTTGAATAAACAACCAATTTTTATGAAATAAAAAATTATAGTATCCAGGACAACATAGAGAATGTTAGCTATTTCTAAAAATTACAATTAAAATGTTGTTGTTTCACTATATTATGTTTTCCTTTTTGGGAATTTATTTTGATACACTTGTATATATTTATTTCAATAGATGAATTGTGTTATTGTTTTTGGATTTTTTTTATATTATTTCAATAATTGATTGATATCATATCTTGTATCATTGTATGATAATTATATTATATAGTGAAATGGCTCCGATATGTGATATTTTAATACATTTGGTGTTTTTTGCGGACCCAGGGCGTATTGGAGGTAGGAAATGGTGGTTCATTATATCTGTTCATTAATTTACATCAAAAGAGTGGTACCGTTAGAGAGAGGGTTTCCTAACTTTAAATTGATGGGAAATATCTTATGGAGTTCTAGGAAGGATGCCAATGTATTATAGGAGTCCCATTAGTTCAGATTACTAATTTCATTGATTGAGGATGTCAGGTCATTACAAATAATATTATAGCTAATAGCATGCTAGAAGTGTAAAGGAACATCCTAGGATTGAGATATTGGGTTCAGAATGGTGATGTTGTTCTTTAAAGAGGATGATAGTGTAAGACCCATATAAAAGTGAGGTGAAACATAAATAATTTGACAATCCATTTCATCAAGGTGAACTTTTATTTTTAGGAATCTTCATAATTAGAACTAAATATTTAAAAATGTTTTTTTGTATCTATATGGGTGAAGTCATGGTAATTTTCGTGCAGAGTGTGTTAGTGAGGAAAAAGTACATTTAAATAACATTTTATAGCCTATATAGAGTGTCATTTTCCAAAAAAATAAACCTTATTGGGCAATAGAATATGTTGTTTAGGGAAGGAATCCACGATATTATAGGTGATCCATGGTGTTATATGACCAGTTTTGTAAACCAAAGAGGTTGGGTCGTTATAGGGTAAGTTGTTGATCATGTCTTTTATTTGATCAAAACTGTGATGGAATCTATAAACATTAATTACAAGAATAAAAAATTCACATATTTAGATTAAGTAAATTCCTAGAAAATATTAATTTAATCACATATGAGGTGTTCAGATATTGAGATATTGGTTATGTGATTTATTCATTAATAAGATGAAGTCCGTGTGATTTATTCTGTATTGTGGTAACAAATTTTCTGATTAATGGTAAAATTTGATTGGAATATAATATATTATCATGTACCATGTTTAGTGAGCACTCAATGTCGTGGAAAATGTTATTTTATATGTGTATATATGATTTATATGATACATCTTGTGGAATACATAGTCATATAGAGATGATAGTATATTTGATGGAGATCACAACCGAACCCTTTATATCTCTAGTCAAATATATTCTTTTCTAGAGGATAATATTTTCTTACATATACAAAATATGGATTTTATATATTTTTTTCAATGCTTATATTTCATGTAGGGTTACACATAAAGGAATTTTTATAAGGATAACGTATTGAACAAAATATTTGTTCCAAAATTTTTATTTCATGAAAATAATTATCAAAATAGTTTTATGGATTCATTTATATTTGTGGAGATATACATAAATTCTTTATTCATTTTAGTGCATGTTAGTGATTATTGAAAGTTCACTAAAATCATATGTATATAACGAATATGGCTTAAGAATATGTTGGAAACAAAATTATCTTCAAATAAGAGATCAATAATATTTTTCCCCTAACATATTCACAAGGTGAAGATTAATAATACATTAAACACCAACATATCCTAGTTTTTCATTGGATAAAACCTGATTCTACTTTTAACCCTATGTAGTGTGTGTTATTACTGCTAGAATTTACACCTTACTCCCACATGATTTCAATTGATTAAAAAACATGATATGGTTTAGTAAATACTTAACCATCTCTATTAAATTGTCTAGTGATGAGAAAAATAAAATAAGTAGTAACTTATAATGTCATAACTAATGTCAAATATATTCCATCAAGGATGACCATAGAGAACAACCTATTTAAAGGGAACGAGTTTCATTATTTGTGGCTATTAATTTGATATGGAAGATGATATTTACTGTTAAAAAAGATTTATTTATCTCCCTAGCTCAAAAAAAACAAATTTTCACAATGAATGGGTGATAAAACACTTTCATTTATACATGAATCCATGTGATTGGTTCATGGTTACTTCGACATATAAATCAGATATAGAGGAATGGAACCAATATTGGTTTATCCTGTGATCACCTTGAAACCATACTCTATCAATGATGTATATGGATGATATTTCAGTTGTGATACAATTTTTCTTTTTATCATGTTATTTGAATATTGATTCTATAATGTGTAAATTGGGTTATGATTGTGCTTGTTTTAATTCTTACGATCATAAGATAATCCACTAAGTTCTTCATTTTCAACCGCTTCAATAAATGTTTCTCATAAATTGATACTTTTATCCATTAAATCACGATTGGAAATTGAATCCACCAAAAAATAATTATTGTGCACTTATTTTTTCATTGTATTCATGTATCAATATATTGAATACATCCACCTGAATTGAATGGGACCACTAATAATGTATTCCCTAGTTAATTGTGTGACCAAGAGGAAATTGACATCAAAATAAAGAGGACAAATTAGTTTCTTCTAGGTGACAGTGTAAGAATAATAATTCATTACAGCTTTTTTATATCATTGACTTGATTATTTCATGAGAAGATCTATCTTATAAAATGAGATACATCCATCGATTTCTAGAAAATATGTGTATGTAAGAAAACAAAAATTGTAATTAGAATTTACTATTGAAGAATAATATGATTATCGTGATTTTTAAATCATAGAAATTTCTTTCTCTCTATATTGAAACAATAATAAATTTTGTAGAATAATTATGATGAACCTTGATGGTTTTTTAAATATATAAAAATATCTAATTTTCTTTTTCACTCATCATGCATAGTGTAACAGACAAGTATGCCCTATTACCCTCATATAAATATAAATTTAATGGTTTTATCAATTTCATTTATTATAAATAATTATGAGTGTTGGTACAATCCTTTGATTTATATTTATAAATAATCACATTTAATTTATTATCATTATTTGTTTTCTCAATTTGCATCAAGTTGTTCCTTATAACATTTTCTTTTCAAATAGGTATTTTAAAGAAAGTAACCCTCCTTTTAAAATTATTATTTCGCTCTCTATATGTTAGACGAGTTATATATATTTAATTTGATGAAAATACATAACTTATTCTAGTTTACATCAAATGTTTTATAAAACTTTTGGGCAATGTAGTTTATTTCATGTATAATTAATGATTATTTAAAGATCAATGTTTATTATTGAAATGGTAGATATAGTTATTGGTCTTAATAAATTTTCAAAACGACTAACAAGATTCAATTATTATTATATCCCTTAAGGACAATTATTTTTTTACCCCAAAATTCCCAATTTTTTTAATACATCTTGTCAATGTATGAGGATAATCGCACGGTCATTAGTGAAATGTATTGTAGGAATAAAAAAATTTGTTATTGAAACAAGATTATAAATTTAGAAACCTATTTTTAAAGAAAAAATGTACTCTATATGGTAATTTATATTGTACTATATAATAGATTTATTAGTTCTCTAAAACTCTAAAACTAATATAACTTTGAAATAGAATAAAATAAAACCATTATTATAAAGCATTTAATTATTGTTTGATTAATGTATGTTTCCTTATACATGGGGTCACATGACTAGCTATGAGTGACATGTGATGGAGAGGGGATATGTGTAAAGGAGGTATGCTAAGGAAGGTAGGGTATAAGGGAGCCGAGTCGAGGAAGATTAAATATGAGTATCAAAGGGGGATGAACCAGGAAAAGGTAGGCATAGGAAGGGTATTTATCATGACATGGTGGGAAGTTAATGGTTGGATGTCCATGTGTAAAAATAGAGGGAAGATCACATGGGGAGGGGAGATACAGGTTGGGATGGATTATATGGGTCATAAATAAATAACAAGGGATTATGGGATGAAGAAATTATATGGTGGGAATTTTCAATATTTTCAACAATATCGTACGGACCAACATTTGAATGTTTCTATTAGAAGAAATAGAGATCACCCAATGAAAATTTCTCAATTATATCATAGAAAAAAATCGTGTTTCTAGGGGTATTAGGTTAATAATAAGAAACTAATTTATGAAATATAGGATCATAATTAACAAAAATATGGGTTTTGGTTTACTTACGACGTAAAAAAAATAGCTTTTAGGTTTTTAAAAAAATAAAACACATGTGTAATTGTGAAAATTTAAAAAGGATCCATGATTTTATGCAAAATCATATCAAAATTATCATTGAATTATGTATGACAATTATGAGTAAAATATAGGTTACTCTGATATCTGGTGTACTCATAATGACTAAATAAGTAGTATTATATTTAAAAAATGTTGAGAAAACAAATGATATGTTTAAAAAATTACCAAAATCTATATATTTATTGTTATAACATTAATTTAAATTATATATTGTGTTGCATTTAATATTTTTTGATATTGTTTAATATAATAATTTTTTATGCTATTTATTATTCATTTTATATAATATGATGTGTGTAGATCTTGAAACTAAATTGATGAGGTTAATTTTGGGCTAATGAATGAAATTATTTATTAAGAAAAAATATATTAAAATTTTGATTTTTTTCAATGCATTTTTAATTTTTTCTATTGAATTTAATTTTTAAAAAAAAATAAAAAAAAATTATACATTATAATTAAGGTTTCTAATTCATACTTCAATTAGTACATATTGGTAAATAAATGATGTCTTTTTAGATTAAAAGAAATTTTATATTTTTTCTGATTTTCTAAAATTATATAAAAATGCCGTGTTTTTTTATATTTTACAAATTAATAAGAAAATACACATTTACATGGACTATTTAATTAAACGACCTAAATATATATCATTTATTTAGAAAAGGAACACATTTGGCATCCCTAATTTAAAGTATCCAATTTCAAATAATTAATATCACATTTAATATTTTTAAGAAATTTTTATAAGGAATATATTTATTATATCATAATAAATGATTATATATAATGATTATGTAGAAATATAAAACATAACAAAATATTTTAAAATGGACAAAATATCTATTCAATCTGAGAAGAATTTCAATATTCTAAGAACATCATCAATCACTGGTGGACAATATCATTGATGAGATGAGGTATCAAAATTGTGTTTGGAAATGATGAAAGGGAATTATAATCAAAGAGATATACATGATGTAGAAATAACATTGTATAGAAGTCCAAAATTCATTAATTTTGTTAACCTGTATCGATATTTATAGATTAACTCGATAATATTTATTTTTAAAATTAATACTATGTTATATTTTTTGTAAAATACACAATGCCAAGACTAAAACAAACAACGACCTACTGTTAAAATAATTATTAAAATATGGCAGATATAACCTTGATATTTAATTAAAGGGTATGAAAATTTTTAACTACATATTGAAATATTTGTACACAATTTTTCCATAAGAAATTTATTTATTTATTCAAAGGAAATAATGAATCAATTTTAGCCAAAATTATACAATATTAAATGAGACATATTTCAAAAAAAAATTATTTTTTAAATGTATTTTTATCAACATAAATTATGTTAATCACAAATAAATGAATAATTATAATGATATTTATAGATCATATATTTAATCAAATATATTAATATTATTCTATTTTTAGTTACTAAAATGGAATGACTGTAGAATCAGATTATATTTCAAAATTACAATTTCTTCACAAATAGTTTTTATTGAAATATTTATGTGGATAGAAAAATTAATTTCATGCACTTTTAAAAATTTTATTTTTTAAAATGGAAATTATTTTTGATATAATAATTTCAAAATAATTGTAATATGAATTTTTAATAATTTTAAAAAAATGATGATTTTTTTAGGAATAGTGAAAAATACCGATTAAAAAAATGTTTCTTATACTTTTAATCAATGTAGTTTACCTGATCCTTATTGTTTTGAATTTTTTAATGACACATATATTTATTTTTATTTAACATATTCTTATTAATTTTGTGTGAATCAATAATTTACGTGATTTTAGTTTAAAATCATTTTTATGCATAAAATATGTATTTTTTTTAAAACTATTTTGGGAATTTCACACACATAAATAAAAATTTATTTCCACCCATTATTGAAATTAAAAAATAGAAAATGGTTTCCTTATTTGTAATCATAATATTCCAATTATGTAAAAAGATTTATTCCAGTTTTAGTCATAATGAATAGTAACCATGATAAATGTTAATCACACAATAAAGGTTAAATTGGAATTAAGGATGTTAAAAATATTGTATATGGTCTAAAAAATAAGGAACAAAATTAATTTATTTAATTTTATGATTATATTTTGACCATCATCGTCATTTTTTTAAAACAAAATATCGGTTCTAATATTCTTTGATTACAAATGTTATATAATTTTAGGTAAATGGTAATCACAAAATTTCACTCTCTTTCACTTATTTTGTTTTCATAATAGTGATATTTATATAAATATAAATATTATATAAGTAAATATAAATGAAAATATGGCATAAAAATAAATAATATTTATTTTATTAATATATTTTTAATTTTTGGAAATATAAAACTACCTTGAATGCTTACATACAACTGACATAATGATTGTGAAAAAATAGATAAATAACATAAATTATTTTAAAAACATTAAACATAAAGTTTATTCATTGATTTATGTTATTTAACAAATTTTATTTATATTTTAAAATTATAATTGATAGTCAATGTGTATATATTTTAAATTCGATATTATCTTGATTCCATTCATGTCAATATTTGTGAATACTCATGAAAAATACTTTAAATGATTTTTAATGTTAAAAAATTATTTTTGAATCATTATAAAAAAATTATAATAACTCAATTTCTTTGTAAATTATTGAAGATAAAATTGATTCTCTATGTATGTTCCATTTAATGTTTTAAAATTAATTTCCCGACCCTTAGATGTTAATATTTTTTAACATACTTAAGGTAAAAATGATAAACAAGGGGTTAAACTAATATATAGGGTTCAAAATGCAACATAAAAATTTATAAATATTATTATTTTAATTTAATTCCACCTTATAATACAATATACAAATATATATATATTTTGGGACATTTAGATGAGTTAGACACATATTATATATTAATATTTCATGTATTGATATGATTGGATCCCACCTCAATTAAAAAAGGGAACCTTATATCCTCTATTTAACACACATTATGAGCCATTTATATTAACAATGATATTACTAAATCACATTCCAACATTCCTTTTCTTTATAGTTGTTTTTTTCTTTCCAAAATTCCTTCATTGAACCAAAAAGTTGTAATCCATGTGATTTTTTCCAATGAAAAGGTATAACTCTTAACTTGGTGGTTTTGTGTTTATTTCTTATTCCAAATCATTAATAATATAATATTAACATTAATAAATGATAAAATTAGTACCATATATAAAATAAAATTTTATTATTTCTACATAATAACACTACTTCATATCTTTTTGCATACTTTGTGAAATGAAAACATCGCTCGTCTGTATTTGTGGACTACTATATCCACCAAGCAATGTGTATAATTTTTCATCAAAAAATCACAGGGTTATTTATAATGATATAGTTAATGAATATATATTATTTAAATTAAATTATTATGATTGTAGAAATAAAATTTATTAATTACCTTCTTATCTATCCATCAGTTGGAAAATGATAATGTCGTTTGTGCATACATGTGGATTATCACTTCCATGAAGCATTAGGAATCATAATACATGTAAGAAGATTATATATGGTTATAAAATTTCATTTAATTTGTAAATATGGTAATTGTATCATTATTAATATTATATATATGATATAACCATGACCAATTCGACCATGGTCAGGCTAACAAAGTTGTTTTGGGAAAATGAACAAAACTCCCTCAAAATGCAAGATATAAACATCCCAAATTTAATGACTATATAATTCATGGTAATAAATTAAATAAAAAGAATAAAACTAATTTAATGGACATAAAATAGGTTCTTAATCAAGTATAAATATAATATAATTTTATTATTCCATGATTTAATGAATGTCTGAATTGAGTGGAGATTGAAGTATGGGATTTTTCATCTCAAATTTTTATCATTAAGTCATAGTCCATTTTAACCAAATGTATTATTATTTTGGGGAAAAGAAAACCATTTGAGTGTATATTAACAATAATTTAAGAAAATTCAGATTTGTTAAAATCCTTTTCATCGTCTTCCCTTGAGTAATATTTTTAATGAAATGCTTCCAATGTTATTAATGGGTTTTCAATAAAAAGACTTTTTAACAGTTTTGAACCATTATTCATCTGTGTAAATATTATTTTTAATGATAATATAATATTCCTATTTATACATAAAATATTTTAAATGTTAATTTTATGTTAATTTTGAATTTCATATAATATTTGTAAAAATAAAACATTTCAATGATTCCTATAATGGCTGTTTTTAATTATTAAAAAAACAAAAGAAGAATATATTTGAAATGTCTACCATATGACCAACATTTACCACTATCATAGATACATTTTATTAAGATGTTTACATGTTCTTTTAAATAAAATAAAATTATCATTATTCAATGAATTTTGAGTTTGAAAAAAATAAAAATAAAATGATATTTCTTTGTGATATCATTGGGATAATCTAGTAATTATAATGTAATTTTTTATATATTTTCATTCATTATGTAATTTGATATTTCAATATGGATATAATATAATGATAGTGTCCAGATTATTTCTCTATATTTCATATTATTACATTCTTCTATTCATTGTGTAGGAAAATTACTTACATTTAACATGTTATTTTTTAGTATGAATGATTATATTGATTGTGTATTGTATTTTTATTCATTAATTTTGTATGATGAATGCAATTGACTTAGTATGTGAGCGGAAGGGCCAGTTATAGACCATTAATGCATCTGTAGTATCATAATACAATGTATATTTTTTGTTTTTCATATTACATACCTATTTATGTACGTTGTCTTGAAACTAGTCCATAACGGTATGGTTATTATTTATCGAATAACAAATTTCATCTTTATAAAATCGATTATTATTATAGTTGTTATTATTTATATTTTACTTTTATATATTTAATGTTTTGGTTAATTATTATTTTTTATGTGAATAATTTTATTTCATAAGTTATTAAAATGAGCTAAAGATTTAATGGAATGATCGTGATATTTTAAGGATAGAAATGTATTTTTCCTTGAAATTATTACCTGATTTTAATAGTAACCCTTAAAAAGTAAGATTTTTCAATTATTCTTTATTATGATTGTTTTATGAAAGAATTTGGAAATTGTTGATTTCAATAGTAATTATTTATTTATTTTGAACTCATATTTTATTCCCTGAAAATAGAAAATATTTTCATGGGACTAGAATATCATATTTCCTTTATTTGTATATAACTTACTAATTTTTTCTCATCCAACATGTTCATATATATTTCACAATTAGTATGAATTATTAAGAAATATAACATGGACTATTTTTCTAATATGGGGATTTAACAATATTAGCAGATGTGTTTTGAATGAAACCAGATATGGAAATTAAGAATCCTATTTTTTTTGTGAAAAAATGAACATTGAGAGGAATTTTCCGATTTATATTGAACGGATTTGATATGTAATATTTTTTTACTAATCTTATAAATAACTAAACAAAAATTATCCTCAAAATTCATGAATGTAAAACCCTAGTTGTGAGTAATATAATTAATGGTTGTTAAAAGTAAAATTTGGTAAAGTTGGTATCAAATTTATGGTTTATATAATTTTTTATGATAGTTAATTAATTGGGAATATGTATAATTATTCAATAATATTAATTGATAATAAGTAATGAAGAATAATGTAAATTGATTATAAGATGTAATGTTTAAGGAATAATTTGTAATTATACTTCACATGAAATTATTTATTATGATTTTATTGTAAATATAGACACTAAATATTTTGGTTTTATGGAATGGATAAAACCAAAATGAAGAATTCTAACAATGGATGTGATGGGAAATAGAGTGGTTTTCAAAATTTGAAAAAAATGAGATAAGATCTATAATGAAAAAAAATTGGTTTTTTCTACCCATATATCCTGAGTTATTATTAACACCCTAAACCTATTTGTGTTTTTGTAATGCCCCAAATAACTGAAATATGGTATTTTACTATATTTAGATGAAAAAGATAATGAAGATAAAAATAATAATATTCATATTTTTTAATAATTTGGTAATAATATCCTATGTAAATGTATTTTAGGAATTCAATGATGTTTTAGATATGGTAATGTAGGGCATGAAGCAATAAAATATGAAGGAAAGATGAATAATTATCATGAATGAAATTGGAAATATCATATGAATAACAATTTTATAAAAAAAATACATGGAGAATAAAAAGAAACGTCACAAAAAAATATTTTTTTAATCAATTTACTTTTTATCATATGTTTAAAGTTATAAACATGAATATATTTCTATATATGAATGTTAGGATATGATTTTATATTATAGTATAGATTTATAATGGAATAAGATGGAAAATATTGATTAATGGTTGATGATGAATTTTTAAATATTAAAGTGTCTACATAGAGGATTTAAAAATTTATGATCAAGTGGAATTTTATTTTATGGTTACTAAAATTAAATATGATCATTTGTTTCATGTAATTAATACCCCTTTTGTATTATTTTTTTGTGATGGGAGTTTTTTTGAATTCAATTTTTGGGGTTTAATAAAAGTTCGAGGTTTATGTAAACCTAAGTCTTAGCATGTGCATTAGTGAAATGTTTAATTCATGAATAATGATTTAATATTTTTTGGAAATAGGTTTAATATAATGATAACCATTTGGGTTAATATGATGTTCTATGTTAAGGTAATTATGTTTAATTTGGATAAAAGGGATATTATTTTTTAGGAATATATCTTTTATCATATAGATAACTATGGGATTGAAAATTGATTTAGTGTCTATGTGATTAAAGGTATATTCCATGAATTTAATTATACATGGAACACAATATGATTAAAGTAAACAGAATATTATTAGGTATGATGGGATTTTATTTTAGTAATAAATATTAAGATGGATTTTGGAATCATCAATGATTTTATTATGGATTTATAAAGATTAATTTTAATTATAGAAAATATTATACTAATATACTGAATATATGATTTAGAAGTATACAATTTTTATATGTGACCTTTTGGGTGAATTATGTAATTTAAATATAAATTTTATATTGATATTAGAAGTATATGAAATTAAATCCTCCAAATCACTGGGATGAAATTTTGTTCAAACATATTTTGAAGTGTTTGAAAGATTTTTTTAGAATGATTTAATTTACAATTTGCGTATTATTTTTTTGACATTAGTTATTAATATAACATTTCATCATCTCAAATATTATCATATCTAGCAATGACCATTTCATTGATATTAATAATGGATAAAAATAAGATAATTAACTTTTTATATTTGAATGATACTTATCATCCAATTCAATTTGATTTTAATACTCTATAAATGAAAAATTAATAATGAATATTCACATATTAGAGTAAGATATTAGATAGAAGTTCAAAAATGCGTGAATCACAAATAAAGTATAAGATTCAACTTCTAAACATGAAATAAATCATGTATTTTTATTACCATAAAATCTATATTCATATGGTAAAATAATTTTTCAAATATAATGATTATTATTCCAAAATGTCACATTCAAATATAAATGTATTAATTTATAAACTCATATGAATGTCAGAGCCTTATTTAGTTATATTCCTTTATAGTTTCCAAGTCTTGCTGTATTATTTAATGTTCATGATAATAACAATATCTGATTATATTACAACGTTATGATAAATTTATTTTTATAGAATAAAATTATAATTATAGGGAATTAATTTATTTTAAGGGGATAATGTAACACCATGGGATTTTAGTTCAAAAATAATACTATGTTTGATTTTTTGTACCACACACAAAACTGAGGTTAAACGGATCTCTGAAATACTATTATAATAATATTATTAAAATATGATAAGTTTAACCTAAAAATTGTATTGGAGTTTTTGAAAAAGAATAACATCATTATGAAATATATTTAGAAAATTTTTACTAATTAAAAATTTAATAATTAATTCTTATTAAATAAGAACTCAGTTAAAAATAAAATCATATTTGATTAATATATATATTTTTCAAAATGATCATTTATGTATACATTTTGTTTTTTTATAATAAATTTATTTATTCACAATATCTGAATGATTTTAATAAAATTTAGTAATGTTATAGTAAGGTAAATAAATTAACATTTATATAATTTTAGTTTCTAGAGAATTGATGACTCTATATTCATTTTCTTCTACAAAAATTATTATTCATTAAATATATTTTTATTACAGTTTATCTTCTAATTTTATGATTAATTTCATCATGTTTTAGGAATAAAATTTTTGGAAATAAAAATAATTTTTGAAATTATAAAGTAAAAACAATCCGGATATTAATTGTTTTGAATATTTTGAAAGTTATTTTTTTTGAATAGTGAAAATTTTTGATTTTTCAAAAACTATAAATTAATTAATTAGAATAAAATTAATTTATACCCTAGATTTTTCAATTATATTTATTTAAAAGTCATAAGATCTTAATAATAATAAACATAATAAATTTATTCCATTAGAATAACTAATAGAAGTGATTATAGAATTAATCATTTTTTTTCTGAGAACAAATATTTTTTTAAAAACTATTTCTTTTGCCTGTTCCAATATTCATATTAAAATTAATTTTTTCCCCTTATATAAGTTCAATCATATAAATATTATTTCATAATTTAAATTATAATATTTATATTATTTAATAAGTTTCATTTTATTTTTTAATATAAATAGTACTACCCAGATTAAATTTTACCACAATAGTAAAGGGTTACATTTTAAAAGTAGGGTATAAACTTGAAGATAAGGTCTAAAAATCAATCCAGAACCTCAATATATATCATAGTATGATTTTATTTCTACAAAAATAATCATAAATTAAATAATATGGAACATATGAGCCACTTTCCTTTGATTATATCATATATGTTATTTTAATTAAATTATAATTACTAAATGTCATTATTTATCACTTAGTATGTAATCGTAATATCAATATACATGATATATATAAATTTATGAAATAAAATATATGATAAAATTAATGATTAAAAATATATATTCTTCATATTATTTTATTTTTTAGATTTAGATATTGTATAATTACAATCAACCCTTATGTAACGCATATGCAGTACCTGAGAGAGTAATAGAAAAATCAAATATATTATTTTAAAAACTATAAAAGTGATGTGTTTTGGTTTAAATATGGTGTTTTATATAATTCATGGACAATTAAAAAATATTAATAGTGGTAGAAGTGGTTTTATTCAAATTAAATTAATATATTTATGACTTTAACTCTATGATATATGAATAGTCTTGAAAATGAA
This sequence comes from Viscum album, assembly GCA_963277665.1. NCBI lineage: Eukaryota > Viridiplantae > Streptophyta > Magnoliopsida > Santalales > Viscaceae > Viscum > Viscum album. The sequence continues at coordinate 423,242,374 of OY728161.1, read as the reverse complement.
TTTATATGAAATTAAAATTTTAAAAATTATTTATAAATCATTATAAAATCATAAAAATAATATTATAACTAAATTATATGTCAAATAATCAAGTATTATATTAATTTTCCATTTATTTTACATTATAATTTTTTAAAATAACGTTCTTTTCCCTTAGAGATTGAAAAATTGTTATAATAGTTAATGTTAAATGGGTAAATGAGGGTGTTAAACTGAGTGATAAGGTTCAAAATACCACATAAAAATGTATAAATTTTATATAAATATTATATTTTGAATTTTTTATCCTTATATTTTATTCAATGAATCTTCAAATTTATTTTAAATGAGTTAGAAATTTTTTTTATATTGGTATTTAATGTGTTTACCTGATTTCCACAAACATAAATTATAATAGGGATCCTCATATACATTATTGAGAAACTATATTGATATAATTAGATTTAAAACTATCTACAAAAATACCACAAAATCCATCCTCCCAGTTTACATGATGTTTTAGTCTCCCAAAAATACCAATCTATAAGTCTTATGGTTAAATCCAAAGGTGGTTTTTAAAATAATAGTAACAAATAATTTCCACGTGTTTTAATGTATATTTATTCTCCTTAACATATCAAATATTATACAACCATTATGGTATGATAACATATTTATCTCCCATATAATAAAATTGTATATAATTTATGGCCCATAATTTTTTATCTTTTTTTACATCTATTGGGAAATTAAAATAGTCCTCATGTGTACATGTTGTATACCACAACCCTGAAGATATGTGTATCATTTTTATTTAATGCATAAAAATGATGGTTTTTATTATAAATATAATTTATATAAAATATATTAAATAAAAAATTATGATTATATAAATATAATACATTAATTACCATCTATATGTATCATTTTTTGGAAAATGATAACAACGTTCGCTCGTACATACAGACTACCACCTCTTTAAAGGGATGTGATTAATTTTCATTTATTCCATTCATTGATGGTTCCAGAATATTATTTAAAGCATTAAAATGATAATTATTTCATGAATATTATTTTTAGATGATGGAACTCTGAACCATTTGACCATGTTTAATCTACCAATGTTGTTTTGGGAATATGAATTTATCTTCATCAAATCATCCAACGTAAACATAAATGATGTAGTATATAAATAAGTCATGGAACAAAAGGAAATAAAATTAATACAGATTTTTTAATTAAAATTTAAAATATTAATAACGATTAAAAATAATGTAATTTTATTATTCAGGTGTTAGTGATTGTATCAAACATGTCGGTACTCAAGATTAGGCATTTTTCATCTCAATTTTGTTTTCACGGGACTTATACCATTTTCACCACATCTTTTATTTCTTTGATGTATTAAATGAAATATGGATATTTATTATGACACATTTAATGAAATTAATGTGGTTGAAAATAATTTTCATTTCCCTCCATCAACTATATTTTCATTAAAAAGTCACTAGAGTGGTAATGGGTTTTTATTTTAAACATTTTTTAAAATTTTTATAATTGTTTTCCCCAATTATATGGTTCATTTTAATTTTCTAAAATAATTTCAAATTTATACATAAAATATTTCTAATTTAAATTTAAAATTACTTTTCACATTAATAGATTTTTTTAAAAAAAATCAACATTTACGATATGGTTTATTTTAAATTTTTTTAAAATTACAATAAATAATTATCATTTATGTTTACTGCATGACCACCTTATCGTTAACTAATAGATGTCATTAATTTTCTGTATGTTTTGAAAATTTTCCATATTTTTTTATAAAAATAATCTTCTCATTATTTTGGGAATTTTTTGTCTAAATGTATTTATTAATATTAAAGGTTCCTTCATCCTTTTCTAAAAGTGCCATTCTAAGGTATTTGTAAACTAGATTTTTCATCTATATAAACATCTATTAAGGAATGTTAAAATTCATCAGGGATACGCTCTAATTATACTATCCACCTTATACCTCTGGATATCTTATGATCAAGATGTTCAATATTTTTACTCGTGAATATATTGATATTTTGCATGTTGGTTTTTTAAAATGAATGTTTATGTAGTATATTTACTAATATGTAGTTCACTAATTTCATATGGTTAATTAATTGGACCTATTAATTGATTATTGGAGCTAGTTATAGCCTCTTGATGCATCAGTAGGTCACATGTGATAAACAATCATTGTTATTTTTCATAAGCCTCTTATTTATGTATGATTTCATGGAATGTGGAATTTATTATAATAATATAATGTATGAATATATCTAATCGATCATTATGATAAGTTAGTATTATCCAATATATTGTTTAAATTTTTTATGGATAAATTTAATGTTTCTTTTATTTATGGTATTCATGGTAATTTTCTAGGATTTCATATCGTAAGATAAATAGCTTATCAATTACATAAAAGTTCCTAAAATTTTCTTGGGGGAAGTATATTTTTTTGGATGTTTTAAATTATTTTCAATGAAACCCTCAAGATTTATGATTTAGCATTTGTTTTTTATAATTTAAATTTTTATAAATATTTTGGGTGAAATTTTTATTTCAATAGTCAGTGTTTATTATGAACTGAATATTTATTATGTTAAAAATGTAACCAATTTCATTGGATTTATATTTTCACTGTAAAATTAGATTTCCATTTTTTTTATATCCTATATTGAGATTTTTTTTCTCACTGGGAATTTTCAAATGTTTTTCATAGTAATTTTTGAAGAGTATGAACTATCGATAGAAATTAAAAAAAATATTGGTATTTTTTAAAAGATGCTAATGTGTTTGAAATGAAACATGCATATAAATTTAAGAATCCATTTTTATGTGGGAAAAACAAAATTAAGTATCTTGTATTATAATGGATTGATTTATAAGAGTATTTTCTCAAATTATATAAAACACTAAACATAAAATATCCTCAAAATATATTAATGTGAAACCATTTTCTTATATTATGTAATTTTTGGATGTTAAAGGTAATTGTTTTTGTCTATATAGTATAAATTATTTAATACAAAAACTTATATTAACAACATTGAAAATCAAATTCAATAGATGGAATTAAAAAGGACAGAGAAACCAAATGTTTGGCCATTATGACGGGTTTTGGAAATGTGTTGTCTTCATAAATTTTTATTTATTAAATACACAAACAATAAATGAAAATTTGCAATACTCCCCCATATATATCAAAATTTTATGTAATATCATATAATAATCACTTAAGAAACATGTGGTAAAAATTTTTTATTCAAAAAAAATTTACATTCATGTTGTGATACCTCGTAAAAAACCTTATTTGGAAAACCTACTGGAAAAAACCAGATGAATGGAGAATGTGTAAACTGTTACCAACTCTCTATCGAATATTCATGATGTAATTTTTAGCCTTCACATACCAAATTTATTAATCAATAATTAATAATTTTTTTTGCAAATGTATTTGGGAATAACTCTATATGATTTTCATTAGACCTTATTTACTATTTATCAATCTCACACTGATTTTAATGATAATGATCGATAAAATAATTTTTGTTTGATATCTTTTCTTATATCCCCACACTATTTAATTATGTTGTGGATGAATAATTAAATTTATATAACATTATTGTAATATCATTATTTACATCCAACCCACAATTACCTCTAATATGATAATTAACAAATCAAAAAAAATAAACTCCATCTTTTATTATTTAATTGGAATCAATTAATCATAATTAAAGGACGTCATAGAAATGGTTTTTTAAGAGCACTATGAAATTGATGTTCCACCATGTATAAATAAATATATGGTATTGGTTCTATATTTATATATATTATCCATGTATCTTGTATTTGTATAACAGAATAATTTTTGTATAGAGATTTTCTAATAAAATAACCTGAATATTTAGATCCTTGATTTTATATTAATATATATTTAGTAATATTACAATGATGAACTATATGAGATGAACTATAAATTACCAATAAATTAAATATATATATATATTTATATTTATATAACATTATATTATATTAATGGTATATTATTTTTCTAATATAACTCATATATGGTACGTCAGGATCATTATGTTCTTCATTATACTCACATTCATTAATAGAATCTGTACCAGGAAAGCTTAGCCAGAGAAAAAGTCCCTGACCATTTATTATAATAAACGAAAAGTACACAAAAGGAACAACACAATCCATAAAAACCAGATACATATCATAGAAATCCTACCAATCTCCATAACCAAGATCCATTGCTTCATCTACAGTATTCGACTCCCACTCCGAGCTGTCATATTTTTCCAGAGCCTTGACATACTTCCTTTTGATATTTAACTTTTCTAAATATATGAGCTTATCAGAGGACTCGAAACCTTTTCCTTTCCAGCAGAAGACCTAGTAGTCATTAGTTTCAGTATAGAGGAGTAATCTTTCCATTGCTTCCTCCTTGGCGGAGCAGTCCTAACTTTCTCATTCCCTGACACATTCTTCTTCTCTCCCAGAACAATCTCATTATCAGAGAGTCGGGTCCTGCCACTGTTATTCTCCTTTTCACTATCTATAAGATCCCCCCATTTTCCAGAGGCATGCACTTCTTAGCAACCATTATTTTCTCCTCTCTCTATCTCAAATAGACTATTAGTATCAATCATTGTAAGACATTTCATGTTTTCCTCATGATGAGAAATATTAAGTTCAACAGAAGGCTCCCTCTCCACTGCCGCTTCCACTTCTCCTCCTGTATTAGTGACATCATCCTGCAAGACACTCTTTTCAGTCATCTTTTAAATTCCCAACATCAGCGTCCGCTCCTCGGAGTCCAGATTCTCAAACCAGTTGTAGGTCATAGGGACACCCATATTCTTAGAAGCCATAGCCGAATTGGCCAAATACACCTGAGGAATAGGAACCAACTGCATATGGTCTTCCCCATCTGTTGCAGTTTGGGACTCAACACCAAGGTCGCCTCTCAACCTACCAAAAACCTATAGCATGGTTAGGTTCAAAGACTTCTACACTACCTTCATACTATAACCAGGCCTCGACATAGCAACAATAAGAGCATTCCTCATCTCCCTCTCCAAATTCCTATCAAAAGTATCCTAAACAATTACCAAATCAGTGTAGGGAGCCTCCAAACAAGCTCCCTTCCAAGAAGAAACTCCAGCATCGGAACACAGCGCATGTTCCATAGTCGAGCCCAGATCCCCATTCATAGTCTCCGACCCATCCAGAACCGTCCCATAGCCATCCTTCACATTCGCCTAAAGCAGCCTCTCATCAACTCCAAGTTAACAGCCACCACTACACTGCGTCTCCACCGCCTGGGAGAAAGAACCCACCTTAGCATTGTGGAAAAAGGCCTCTCAGTGCCCAAACTATCTACAACCAACACTATACTTCATCCATGATTCAATGAAAACCTCTTTCATCCTGTGGAATTACTTCCCATCGGTAATCTAGACACAATGAAAAGGCTACTGGGCGACGTCGACCTCAACACAAATCCGTGGGAAAATTGGGAGTGTAACAGCCTCAGTCCGTTGATCAGATCATAAATACCACACAATCATATTACCAACGGCACAGATAATATATGGATTTTGAAATGAAATCGGAAGTCCAGGAAGACTAACCCATGTTGCAACTGAATAGGGATCCCACCGCATGTGAAAGTCAAATCTCCACCAAAATAAAAAGAATGAAGATTTAGCACACCTCCGAGGAGCCCTATACCAAAAGGAAACCAAATCCTCCTCTGAGCCGAAACATACCATAATGTGTCTTCGGTCCAGCAACTCGACAAACGCCCGCTCCTTCAGCTTCCATGAATCAGATACAAACTGAGAAAACACTTCAACCGAGGGTCGATGCGGACGAAAACGATCCACTAAGGTAAATTTGAGCAGCTCCTTAACGCTATTAAGCTCTTCCGGATGCAGTGATAACTACAATGCCTCCTGGAAAAAATATGGGGCTTTTGGGGAGAGAGAAATCCTAGGGAAGGGCAGGGAACAAAGAGCCTCCTTTTCAGACATCATTGAACGCAAGTCTCCCCCCTCCAATAGGGAGGGGGGAGCAAGATCCGACAACATGGATATAGGGCATTAGAGGATCAGAGAGCGCGAAGACGAGATGATCCCCATAGAGATTGATATATCTGTAACTTAATAAAGAGATTGAAAAACTAGTGGAGTATGTAAATGATGTGAAATTTCCATCTTAAACCATTATTTTACTTTTTTAGTATATCATCATTAACTAAAAAAATCCACCTTTAAGATATTCAATGATTAATTCAAGGAAGAACATTATCGTTCAAAATTTGTTAATTTTAAATTGAATTTTTAAATATTTTAATACCATGTAAAGTTATTCAATCATTTAAAAATTATTAAATCAATAATTTTTACTACAATGATTAAAAATTCAGTCCCAATACACTTAATTAAGGAACATTTTAAAATTTTATCTTTTTTGGTAACCTTTTCTCCATAAATATTCACTCAAATGTTCATTCGACATATTCCATTATTTATTAAACCCATATAATGATTTATTCATCATAACTAGATAATTATATCAATATCCACAAAAATTTTATAGAATTTCAAATCATTTAGTATTTTCATAGAAAACTCATTACCAATATTACAATAAATATATATATTCAAAACATTTAATTATAATGACTCATGATACTCATGTACAAAAAAAATAATGAGATATTAAAAGGTTATAAAACCATTACACGAGTTTACATTTCATCAAAATCAATATTGGATCTTTGTGATAATCCTAGTGATATAATTTCTATTTTATATCACATGTCATTTTATTTTCATTTATCTTAATAAAAAAATACTTATTTATATCCAATGAGTTTAATTCATTTTGTTTTTCTAACAATTGACCAAAAATTATCATTTTTTTTGTAATTGAGCCCAATTCATATTGAATCAAAACATTCCAATAATCTTAATATGGTCTATTTTGATAATCATTAATCATTATAGGTTCTTGATCACTATAAATAATTTAAAGTAATATTTTAAATGAATATTTTTATTTAACTATGTTTTCTACTTAGTTATAACATATTTTAGTGTTTTTTAATTTTATATAAATTTTCTCTTGATCACAATAATGTTCTTTTGGAATATTGATTTCATGGGGAATTTCATGATCTAGATAATTTTCATTATCCTCATGATTATATATTTCATTAAAATAATTTGGCATTTCCCATTTTATTTGATGATTATTTTGTATCATTATAACCACGTGGTTTCCTAGGCATGAGGCATGTATTTGAATTATTATTAGTAACACCATATTATTGATCTCTTAGGACATCTATTCTTGAAGGTAAATTAATAATGGATATATATGACTCTGTAACTCATTATAAAGCATTGAATTCATGTGGAATATAAATTAATATATTTTTTAAATTAAAACTATTTTGAACATCATGTTAAATAATATATTTATGATGACCAAGAATTCATAGTGAAGTTGGTTTCAATGATATTTCATTCTATGCTAAATGATTTTACAATTTTCTTATTGGAATCATTTTTTCATTAAAATTAAAATAATAAAATATAGTTGTGAATATAAATTCTATCATTTAATCATGATATATATTTATTAAGGGTGATTTAAATCCAATGTGAATCCCCATTAATTTTTGGGGTAATATCTTTTTACATTGGGGATGCGCTATAGGGACTTGTAGAAGACAAAAAATATATTCTTAACTGTGAAATATTTGTTTCATGGACATATGATAATTATATAAGGAAATATTCATTATATAAGGAATCACTAAATTGAATTGCTATTGCAACATGAAAATCACATGTCTCGATGTCAAAATATTTAATTTAGTCATCTTTAAAAAAATTCTACTAATATGTTATAAAATCATTATAAGTAATTTAGGAAAACCATTTTATTTGTGAATATGAGTTAATGTATTTTCCATATTTATTCTAGTAAACATGACATAATTATTAAATGCATTTAATGAGTATTTAGAATCATTTTTAATATTATTTTTATTTATTGAATAATCTAGAAATTGTATTCCTAATCGTATTTTTTGGAATGTAATCAGGAAATGATAGGTTGTGAGTTGATAATAAAAACATGATTCTCCATTAATGCATTAATAATTATCATGAAATATATATGTGGAATACATGGTGGATGAATTGTAGAAAATATGTCACCATGAATCCTTCCAAAAATCATAGTTGATTTAGTGTAGATTTTTAATGGCAATGGTCTTACAATTAATTTGTCTTCTCAACAAGCATCACATACGAAATCACTATGTGTCTCAACATTTTTATTGACCACTGAAAGATAATATATATTACATTGGGGATTATATTCTATATATCTCATCATCGTGGTCAAAATCACCCCCAATTCTTCTAATGTTGATTTTTTAAAAATAGGAATTCAAATACTATCTATTTCACTTCTACATATGTTATATGTTAACCAAAATTAAATATTTTTTATATGTTGGTTTTCACATATCTAATGTCAGAATTTAAATATTGAGGTTTTTTATCAAATTTAAGACCTCCAAACATTATTTTTTTACATCGGTGATTTGATATCTAATTTTAATGAATTTTAAAAAAGTGAATTATTTCACCAAATGCCATTCATTTTCCAAAAACATTTAGAAACCCTTAACTCAATGACTCCCAACCCAATTATTTCTTATTTTCAAAACCTTTATCATTTTAATTCATGTTAAAATATCTAGATTTTCATTCATAAGATTTTTGTTCATGTTTCAATCATTATATTGGTTTTTCCTTTTTTCTTGGTTGGGGTTTAGTGTCCATCATTCGATTTATAAACACCATAATTTCATTTAAATTTTATTTTTCATGTTATATAATTTTCAATATTTTCAATATATTTTTATTCATCCTCCTCTTTCAATGTTTACATTATGCTATTTGTATATCGATGATTTGTCTCTCCTGGTTGTGGATAATATACATGAATCTCTATATTTTGAAATTAGGTTTTTTATTTTTATTTTTAAATTATTTGAAATTAATTTTTTTATTTATTTGGGTATTATAAATTATGTTGTTAATTTTATTGTAGCTATAATTAATTCTATTTATAATTAATTATTTATAAATTATTTTTCAATATAGTTTTTTATGGTTAAAAATTATATTTAGTTTTTTTTATTTTAAATTTTTTGTTATAATTTTGTTTGAATTAGAAGTGTTTTTAGTTATAAAATTATTTATCTTTGATTTTTTTTTCTTTTTTAAATGATCTATTTTAAATTTATGTATGATTAAATATATTCATATAATTAGAAATTTTAGCTGGTTAAATAAACTAGGAAATTGATTAAAATTTATAATAAAAAATATTACATATTTATAATATTTAATTGTATATTAATGACGTAAATCTAGTGTACAGGTATATTTAGAAAGAGGATTTTAGGAATTTTTGAAAAAAAATGATATAGGTAGACATAGGTTAATAAACATAATGATATTTCATTTATATAATACCATAGATAAATAAGAATCCCTCTATTGTTATTTATGAAATTTAATTACTAAGAGGGAATGAATTATAAAAATTATTAAATGAGTGAAGTATAAATTTTTGTTAATATATATGGAATTTAGTTTAAAGGAATATATTTAATTGTAAATAATTTAAGATTATGATTCTATAGTGTATATGAAATATTGAAATAACCACAACAAAAGCATTATTTTTATGAATAGATAAAAAAATAATAATATTTTCTTGAGAAAATGATTATATAATATAATATAAATAAATTAACATGATACGAATCATGATATGAAGGATTATATATTATAAGAATGATTAGAAGAAATACCTTTAGTATTTCTATATTTTATAAAATATTTAATTAATTATAGTAAAGAAATGTAATGAAATGAGAAAATAAATATACTAAAATCAAAGAAAAAATTTAAATAATATTATAATATAATATGAATAAATTGAATATAATATATATAGATATGGAATATATTGACATAATCAATATATGGGTGATGTGTAATTTAAATAATGGAATACAATAAAATGACATATAAATTTTAAAAAATTATATAATTGATAGAATTTTTTTATTCATATTAAAAGAACACAATATCTATCAAAAGGATGATTAATCATAAAGAATCTCTTAAAAGACAGGATGTTAGGATGAATTTCATGCATACATAACAATTTGTATGGTGTTAATGAATATATTAAAGAATGATAAATAAATAATATTGTAAGAAAAAGTGAATAATATACTCTAATGGGAGTGTACATATATAATTGTTATGAATAAATAACAAGAGGATGAAATATATCTAAAATGAGTGTGACTAATACAAAAATTACCCTACAAAAAATCAAAATAGCTGATTTATGAATAAATAAGGGTAGATATTGTCAATTTTGATCAAAAGAAAAATATTTTGATTAGAAAGAATATGAGGATATAAATATAATGGATACAATATAATGGAATATTTTATGTAAGGAATCTATTGAAAAAGGGGGAAATATATTTTTTATTGTATGTTGTTTTTTTCATTGTAATAGTTGTTGGTTATAATTTATTTTCAAGTATCAAATATATTTTAGTTTTAACATGTTTTATTTAAATTTATACATGTTTATATATTTATATCATTATATGTTATATATTTATATATTTATATATATATAGTTAAATGTTTATATGTTTAAATATATTTAAAATATTTACTGTTGTTATATTTAATTTTTTAATTGTAAATGGATAAATTTAGGAAGAACGAGTTATAAATGTAGGAAAGTAGTTGACCATTTCTTAAGGTTTGAAAAAAAATTATTGAAATCACATTTAATTTTTTGTCGATGTGTGTAACATTTTAATAAGATAAAGTGAAGGACTTGAGAAATAAAATAACATCTTATTTTATAAGGTTTAAATCATAATTATACATACATGATTTTGTATAGTTAAATTACAAATTTCTAAGGATCTAATGAAAATGAATATATTCATGACAAGATAGTGGATCATTATAAATAATTAATTTATGTTATAGGTGTCAAAACCATTAAAAATATGAATCAGTGAATAATTTTATAGTGATATTGAGAAACCACTATTCCCCGGTTATACTAAATTGATAGTTCTTTAAGTATTTATTAGAATAGTTACATTGAATAAAATAAATTGGTGGATAGATAAAATTTATACCAAATTTATTTAATTTTTAAAAGAGATACTTTGATAAGAAAATAAGATTTCAAATTATAATTATGATACAATAAAATGTTATTCTCAATGAGATTTGGCTATAAAAATGTAGTTCCAAAGTGTGTTGGTTGTATTTGATTTCAATATTTCAATATGTATTTATAAGAGATGTATCTGAAAAAATACATAGTGACAATTGGATTCTTAGTTTTTAGAAAAATTAATTATTTGGATGATGCTTTGTCTATTGTTAAATTACTAAACATTATAAAATTATTGATGGTTCTAGTCGAGCTTATTGAAATGTTTAATTTTTACAAACATTAGTTATCCTAAAGGATCTTAATATATAGAGAGATATTTTACAATGTTCAAGATATTTAGTCACAGAGTTATAATTGTATGAGGTTTTACCAAAAAGTGAAAAATATAAAGCAGTATGAGATGGAAATAATATCTAAATACCCGCAGATAGAAAATTTTGAAGCATACTAGTCTGAGTTTAGATAATAGGGATGACTAGATACATGAATGTTAAAGGATGTGTATAAAATAAAGTGATGATCCATGAATCCCCCATATGGAAATTTTTAATTTTATCATATGGAGGAATCCTATGATGAGAACCAGATATAGAGATAAAATGTAATCAGATGGAGCATTGATCATATTTATAATCTCTATATATGAGATAATTTTACTAGGGATACTAGGTTGAGGAGATCCAAAAAAATTAGCATTATATGTAGAGTTACAAGAATTTGGATTTCTTATAAATATTAGTGGTTGAAGAAAAAAACAAGGACAATTTTAGGTCCTTAGATAGAGAATGGTTGTATATACCAGACATTAAAAAGTGGATCAATTTTATAGAAAGGAATATAAAGAAACTTTTTTAACACCAGATGACGGCTTAAGAATCATTACAATAACATTATATTGTAACACATTGTGAAAATGATGATATATAATTTATAATCATATAAATATAGTTAAAATTTTTGAATGTTTTAAGTTATCATTAATGCATATATTTATGGAATATTGTTAGAAGAGTTTTGGCTCTCACTACTTCATGGGATTTGAATGTTGTCAAATGAAATATTCGTTGAATAGAAATTAAAAATTAGATCCTACACTGATTTATATATTTTTTGAAGAATTATGAATGTATATATGGAACTAGATTTAATTATATGTGTTACTACTACTAATTCAATAGAGTGAAATTTCTATTTTTTAGAGAGTATAAGGTGCGTTAACGACCAAGAAAATACTTGGTTAAAGAAAAGGAGAATCAGACTACAATGGTCTAGAAGTGATACACCATAAAAATTAAGTCCATATAGGTGGAGTAATAGAAAAATGATAATATGTATAAGGTGCATCATAAAGAGGGGAATTAAATAAATGGACATTAGTCATAGGTGAAACTGATAGAGTTTTATTAAACATAAGGGGTTTCAGATAGAGGTGAAATGAAGTCCTGATAACTGACAATACATACGAAATTGAATATTACTGGATGGAATTTTTATTAAGGATGTATACCAGAAAAATTTCTAAAAGGTTTATATTTGGTTATATCTGGGACCTTCAATATCTGGAGGATGTTTCAAGACTATCATATTTTCAGAGATCTATTGAAATTCATGAAGCATTTTTACAAAAGAATCAGTTATCCATATTTCTTATGGAGGAATACCATATAAAGAATATGATATTTCTACACTAGAAAACCGAGGAAGAATTAAGAGATTATATTTTGGGGATATAAGCATTTATTAAATAGGCCCATGGATGTAGTGTATTACTATTTGAGAAGGAATATGTGAACAAAAGGAAAGATGGGTGGTATAACCTACTATGTAAAAATACATTGTTGTTGGTGGTAGAACATGGTTTAATAAGAGAAATTATTTCTATAGTCTATAACTAGTTACTTATTATTCCATAGTAATATTGAAGAATTTTTATGTGTATCCTCCATGTTAGGGGTATATGTAACATGGAAAAGAGTATTTCACATTGACTAAACCTTATGAATTTCATGTTCTAATCCATCACTCTTTATATTTACTATATACAATGTGAGGATATGAGATATAATTGATTGTATATATAAATATAACAAGTTAATTTTCTTGACATATTAAAATAATTAAAAAAATATAGTGATCATTAATTAACCCCCTCCACTTCAAATTATCTTACAGTAATCTAGAAAATATATTTAAAATCAAAGCGGTTTCCTCATAATTATCCAACTATCTATTGAGGATGGAGAAAATATATTCTTTTAGAAATATGGGTGTTCCCATTTTCTATAAAATAGTAATCAAAGTTGGATAAATATGATGTAACACTACCTTATATATTTTTTATTGGATAATATAGATGCTAATTTAGTTGGATTTCTTCTTTTTAATGAGTTTCGTATGATAGTTGTCAATTAGATAAATTTGGATTCTCTTGGAAAAATTCAAAATTTCATTTTGATGTCACTCATTGATAAGGCTTATAAAAATATTTTGGGGTTTCTAACTACTAATGATATTTTTTACAAGTTGATAATTAGTTATTAATGAAATTTGAATGTCAAGTAGTCTATATTAAAAATACAGAAAACCAGATTTGAAGATATCAAGAGGGTTGATGAGGAAATTTTTTTGATTAATTTATAGGTAAAAATGAAATTTTCAATAATACCATATGTTTTAGTGGAAATAAGTAATATTCTATTATTATAACAAAAAAATGATAAACATTCTAGAATGGTCAGATCCCAAGGTTTCAAATCTATAGGTTTGAGAGGATATATATTTGGATGAACTTCATAATATTCTTGTGGAATTGAAAATGAGGGAATAAATAGGGATTAAAAATAATTCGTTCGAATAAATAAAAATTAAAAGTATGTTAAAAAATAATTTCAGTTTTTAACAAATATAATATCAATGTAATATATTTATATGTTGATGGGGATGAATAAAATTTCAAAAAATATATATTTCTCTTCTCTCGAAGTGATACATAAAGTAAAATTAGAATGTAAGATGTAAAAATTATCTTAAGTGATGTAATTACAATAACTATTATTGTTTTTAGGTAACTATCCAAATATAAATATCTTTATTCTAATTTACACGAATAAGATAATATATCTCAAAAAATAGAATTTGAAGAAAAAATATTTAAATATTTTCTAGTATGATGATTACCTTTTTTATCAGAATAATGAAAATTGATTTATTATATAGTAATGTATATAATGATTAAGTATATTATTTAAGACATGTTAAAATAGAAAATGATTCTTCAAAAATTAATGATTATGATAAAAAATATTATTTGAATTGTTTCTAAATTAATTTTTTTAAATAGCTCCTGAGTAAATTTAATAACCAAGGATGGATAAGAACATTTTGATGAATGAAGGTATGGAGAAAACTTTTGAAAACTATTTTTGTATGAAAAAGTAAATGAAACACTATAATGAAATAAGATTATATGTTGTAAAATTAATGATCATGAAAAGAAGTTTAAGGATCATAAAGAAATACTATATAGATATGAGAATGTTAAAATGTTAGAAATAATATTTTTTAAGAATGTAAGAAGAACATATTGAAGTAGGTTGAATTTTATAATATATTAAAAGATATTGAAGAAGATTGGATGAGAATAAGAAAGTGTTATTTAAGACGAAATAAATATTTCTTATAATAAAAATATATTAAATTAATATTAGTGAAGAATAATCAAATAATTAAAGGGTAAAGGTTAACCTTCTCAAGATGGTGAAAGAAAGTGTCCATAGAGGTATGTTAATTATATTCCCAATAAATCACAATATACATTTTCCATTAATAATAATATAGTATAAAAAATTAATATTTTCTTAGATATGAATATGAATATTGTTGAATAATCATCTTATACAAAGTGAGACTTGAATACTTCACGATGATTTCACCCCTAAAAATGAATCCCATAATTTTTAAAAAGGAAAATAAAAAATAACATCGGTTCGAAACAATTATTATTCTTATATATCAAGATTCATAGGTCACTACTGTTGTGGTGGATTATTTGGAAAAATATACTATTCTTTTTGGAACAATATGACTCATCTATAAAGAGGTTTGAATCCAAGGGGAGCTGTGATATGCAGATATGAACAAACATTTCATGAAATAAATACGATAGAGAGAGAGAGATAAGTATATATGGTGAAAAATCTCATGTTTTAAGTGAGGGATTTTAATACCACAATAATTTTGAGTAATGAATGAAATAGTACATAGTTAATTGTCCAGATCAATTAAAAAATGTAGAAAGATGGAGGACTAATTGATGATCTATGAATAAAAAGATAAATTAAATTCTTCTAAAGATTGAATGAAGTTGATAATATGTTTTTTAAAAATGGTTCATTAATGATTAAGAAGAAATTTAATGTAATGCCCCAACCCTAGTTACTGAGAGTCAGTGAATTATTACATTACACTGGCATGATCAAAAAAGATAATGTCCCTAAAGACAGATTTGTTTTGTAGTTTTTTATGTACTTTATACATAATGAAGTTTTAAATTAAATAATGAAATGAAAGAAAAAACATTGAGTCTCCATAGAACACACTCAAATCCCTTAGCTTATCCATGCAGTTCAGTCTTAATTTACCTCTTCACATCCTAGGAAAAATAAAACACAAGAAAGGAGTGAGATCTGATGTTGAGTAAGGATAACAATATAGTAGAAGATTTCATAAATAATCATAAACATTTAAGGAAATTTATAAGATGAAAACAAATAACATTTAAACATAAAATTCAGAATAATATCGCAAAGATATATCAAATAATTCCATTTAATTAGTCACAAGGTTATTCCACTAGTTGAATAATCACATATAATTTCAATAGCTAATTTCATAATGATGTAATGCTTAATGTTGGACATCATAACCATATATTCAAGGCCTCCTGCAAAGAATACAAATAAAGATTTTTTTCATGGCGTTGTTCAAAGACCCTAGATTATCAAATGAGACCAACTGATGCATCAAGGGGTTATAGTAGGCCCCGCCCATCATTTACTACGTCCAATCCATGTCACGACCCTTCCCCCGGGGACCATGCCATGACTAACCGAAGCTCGCTTTCCATAGGCCAGGGGCTGGAGACTAGCACCGAAAGGCTTATTCCCTAAAACTGGTAACACAATTCCTTTTTAACCTGTAAACACACTCATCCAAGCACACAATAAGATACAAAAAACAAGTAAACTTTATTACAAAAGTGTGATGAATGAAAAAGGGTCTAAAAATAAAATCCCAACAATAAAGGTACAAGTACAACTAAAATACAATAAAACTGAAGTAAAAGGAATGAATCCATTGGGTCATTCTCCGAGTTTCCTACCTAAAGGGTAGGTTCATATCGTCTCCTCAGCACTCCACATCCGCCCATCTCCTCCATGTATAGATTCGTCGTATAGTCCACCCCTGGTCACTATCTGGTCCTGGTACCTTCATCCTCTATCAATGTTGTTTGGGATCTACACCAAACACAACAAGGTGCAGGCATAGCCTGTGCAGTGGTGAGTATAATGATACTTATTAGGGACCCCAAGACCCTCAAGTTATCACAAAATCCACAATGGATAAACCACAAAACAGGAAGTAAACTTTCAACCTTACTTAGGTATATGCCCATACATATTCCTAAGTTATCAAGTAAAGCCATCTCAATCATGAAGAAACAAAGGGTCCAACGAAAAATTCCAAATCTCAGCTATTCCACAAAGTATGGAAATCCACCAAGGAAAGTACCACATAGGTACGCCACAGAGAAGAAGACCACCAAGTTATTATCACGAAGGAAAAGTACCACATGGGTATGAACTCAGATCACACCAGGTATAAATTACGTACAGTAGTAGAGACGATTAGATGTAACTACTGAATCATAT
Organism: Viscum album; assembly: GCA_963277665.1. NCBI lineage: Eukaryota > Viridiplantae > Streptophyta > Magnoliopsida > Santalales > Viscaceae > Viscum > Viscum album. The sequence continues at coordinate 423,225,086 of OY728161.1, read as the reverse complement.
TTATGAATAAAGAAGCTGACCCACACAGGATCGCTAGGAGCTGACCCACACAGGATCGTTAAGAGATGACCCACACAGGATCACTAGGAGATGACCCACACAGGATTGCCCTTCATTCTTCACATCCCAGCCAGCTACTGGGTTCCCGAACTATGCTCACTCATCTCCAGGAGGATCCTCTCTACAAGAAATTGTTTGATAATCCAACTTCCACAAAGTCCCATGAATAAGTATCTCAAAATTCTGTCACATCATTAGGGGTATCAATGAAATAGACGGGGCGTCATTCAGACGCCCGGTCTGTGAGTTATATGACTTTTTTTCCCGAGGGCCCGGTTGTATTCGTGCTCGATCCAACCCGAATATTCCAAAACCATATCCAAAACACTAATGGGGAATAACAAAAGGAACGTCTTGCTCCAAGGTTTCCGGTTTTCCTGACGGTTCGTCAAATGGATGTCTGGTTCCAAAGTTATGGCCCTAGTAATGTATAGGGTTGTATCTGGTCCGGGTTCGGTCTAACCCGGTTGGACAGACCCGACCCGACCTAGCCTGGGTCATCCCAGTTCGGTTCGACCCAACCCATGGTGTGGCCCAACCCACAGGGCAGCCCGACAGGCTGTAAAGGCCGTGAGGGGCCGCGGGACGGCGAAGGCGGGTCGGCTCGGTCGCGGGGGCAACACGAAGTCGCGGGGGGGGGGGGGGGGGGCTCGATTTTTCCTGGGAGGTTCGACTATGAGGGTGGTGGTCATGGGGAGGCTCAGCCGTGGGTGTCCACGAGGCTGTTCGGACGGTGCGGCTTGCCCGTGGGGGTGCCTTGAGGGCACGGGGCAGCTCGGCCGGGGGGTGCTGCGAGGGCATGGGGTGGTTCGGCCGCAAGTGTGCCATGAAGGTGAGGGTTGCTCGGCTGCGGGGCGGCTCGACCGGGGGTGCGCGATGGTGTGGGGCGGCTCGGCCACCGGGGCACCGCGAGGGCGCGAAGTGGCTTAGTCGTGGGGGTGAAATGAGGGTGCGATGCGGCCCGCCCGTAGGGCAGCTTGGCTTGGTGGCTTGGCCACGGGGGGCTGCAGCAGCGCGGGGCAGCTCGGCCACATGGGGACTCAGACACGGACGGTAGTTCCATGGGGCGCGGAGGCCACGGGTGTCGGAGGCTCCTGGGCAGCACTGTTGCGATGTCGCCTTTGTCAAGGTCGGTGGTGGGGCCGACTGTCGTTCCATTTCCCCACCATGGTTGTTAGCCGTACTCATCCATCGTGAAGAACAAAATAATTATCCTAAGAAATTTGGATAGGATGGGCCATGTTTGTTTGGAATGCACTCTCTGCATTAGAGTGGTAGCAAGCGGCTATTATACAGTAATCACAAGAATATTAGGTACAGGTAAGGAAAATAATTCAAAAACCCTCCCTACAAGATCTCATAATTAATCGTTCCCAATCCCGCTAAATAAAAACATTTGAGGATCAACCTAAAATAGAGATTTGATCCACATTTATTGTTCAATAAGGGATAAACATGTGAATATAAAATCCCTCAAAAATATACCCCTACCTCGTTTGATTTCTTTGTTGACATCAAAGAGGAAGAAAGAACTAACATTGGTTGAAGACATCCTATGTTGTTTGCCTCTGCAAAGTGCATCTGCTCTGTCTTGAGGTCGGTTTCCATGTTCTTCGATCTTTGGTGGTCATTCATCATTGGGATGTGATGTTCTTTGTTGAAGAAATTTATTTCCCCCAAAATCTCCCCCCTCTTCCAATTACACTAATATGCAATGAAGCCAAAATGAGATATGTTTCCCCAATTTAATTGTTGACATAATTTATGTTGGCTCCACTTAATTAATTGATGAGGTTGGAAAAAAATTTATTAAATGGCGGTGGCACCATTAAGTGCGGGAGCTCAAGAGGTTTTCCCCCACATAATAGGGTGTTCACGAGGATGGAATCCTCGGGTGGTCCCCACCACCATAAACTCTCATTGGAGGTTACTTCATGTGGTCCCCACCACCATAGCCTCTAATGGGAGGTTTAGTTCAGGTGGCCCCGACCTATGAAATATCAACATGGGATCTTAAAAAATTAAAATAAATTGAAGTTTATTTTATTTTTTTATGAAAATGAAAAACCCAAAAATTAACATTCACCCTTGACCAACTTCCATCGAGGAGAAAGTCTCCTTAAGTGAATATCGGCGCTGTGAGTTCAACCGTGCCCTTCTATTTCTATTTTGAGAACTGGATCAAAAGATAGAGAATCCCACTTGCTTGTTTACAGAATGTTGCCGAAATAATGTTCAGAAATTAATTCTGGGCACACTGAGCCTCAGAATCACGCACTGTCAATTTTTGCAGACTTGTAAAATTAACATATATTAAATTTAAAATAATTATATTGAAATTACGGGTCTTTAAATTCTCCTCACCTTAGGGCTTTACGTCCACCTAAGACACAACTCAAAACTAGGAAAACAAGTGGGGGTACTGAGCACATATCTAATCATCCAGCTGCAATATTCTCTCCTAGAGGTTCCTGTGCTGCTAGAAAACATGCAACAAATGTATCGACCATCCATGAAGGACCCACTCCTGTCGATCCTCAATCTATACTAGAAACTACATAAAAGTCACCCCATCATCAATGTCCAGCTCTCCATGGTCGATGACATGAGAAGGTTCAAGCACGTATCTCCTCAGCAGAGATATGTGGAACACGTCATGCACCTGGTGCAACTGAGGTGGAAGAGATAACCATTATGAATCCTCTCCAACTCTGCTAAGGACCTAAAAGGGTCTGATTAAACTCATAGATAGCTTTTCGCCTTGTCCAAATCTCCATAAACCTCATCGTGGTGAGACTCATAGAAAGGCGGGGTCGCCATCCTCAAACTCTAAAGTTTTCTGTCTCCTGTCAGCATAAGACTTTGGCCTACTCTATGTAGTCTTCATTCACTCTTGATTGATCTAAACCTTCTCTGTGGTAGGCCGTACCATCTCTTGTCCCACTAGTGCTGACTCCCCTGGGTTAGTCCAGCACAAATGTGATCTGCAAGGTCACCTACAAAACACCTGAAAAGGTGTCATCCCAATGGTAGAGTGATAGATGTTATAATATGAAAACTACAACAAAGGAAAGTGATCCTACCTTCTTCGACCTAAGTCGAGGACACAAGAACATAGCATGTCCTCGAGGGTATGAATGGTCTACTCAGTCTGGACATCCATCTTAGGATGGAAGGCGGTGCTCAATGAAGTTGCCTCCTGAAATCCTCCTACAACCTCTTCCATAGCCGGGAAGTTAAACATGTATCACGATCGTAGACAATTGTCAAGGGTACTTCATGTAGCCACACAGTCTCTTGCACAAAGAGGAGTCACATGCTCTCTACTGAACCCTGCTCTCTGATTGGTAGGATGTGGGCCGACATGGTGAGTTGGTCGATGATCACCCAAATCGAGTCATGACCCATAGATGTACGTGGAAGTCATATCATAAAGTACAAGGATATCCCATCCCACATACACTCTGTGACCCCTAAAGGCTGAACCAAAATTGTTGGTACCTGATGCCCCACCTTCACTTGCTGACATGTGAGGCATCAAGAGACAAACTATGCTACTAATTTCTTCATTCTCGGCCACCAGTGCTATCGTCGGAGGTCCTGCTACATCTTCACCATTCCTGGATGTACCACTAGAGGGGATGTGTGGAAATATATCAACACTTCCTCATGAAGTGACACTGGTACAATGATATATCTTTTAAAGAGGATGACATGCTCCTCACACTAATAAAATCCATCTGGTGCCTGTCATATGGATATCTGAGCATGTCATGCATTTCAGTCAGTGTCCCCACACCGCACCTCCCTGACTAGCTGATGAAGTGGGGGAGTGACTGTAAGAGACTGAAGAAATGTTGTTCAATCTTGATCTATAATGGATATCTGCAAAGTGTCAATCTACTCTGTCACCTCACCTAGCAGTTGTATACCAGATATTCTGCTGAGTGCATCTGCTACTACGTTCCCCTTCCTATGAGTATAGACTATCTAAAAGTCATAGTCCAGGAGAAACTCAAGACAAAGTCATTGCCTCGGGTTTAGGTCCTTCTGAGAGAAGATATACCTGAGAATATTATGATCAGATTATACTATAAAACATTCACCCATCAGATAGTGTTACCACATCATCAAGGTGAAGACCACTACTACAAAATCCAAGTCATGGGTAGCGTAGTTCTTCTCATGTTGTCTCAGCTGTCGAGAACCATATGTGATCACTCCTCACACTTGCATCCGGACACATCCATGTCTGATCCCTGATGCCTCGTAGTAGACTATGTACCCAACTCCCTCATTCGGAATCCTCAAGATGGGGGCACTAGTCAGCCTCTGTCTCATCTCGTGAAAAAACTGCTGCCATCTCTCTGACCACATGAAGGTTTGCCTCTTCTTCATCAATATTAAAAGTGGTGATGCAGCATTAGAGAAATCTAGTATAAATCTCCGGTAGTAACCAGGAAAACCCAGAAAACATCGTACCACTGTCACACTCTCGGGTGGCACCAAAGAAAGTACTACATCAATCTTCTCTAGATCAACTACAACTCTAACCTCTGATATTACATGTCCCAGAATGTGAACCTCTCAGGTCCCGAACTGGGACTTCAAGGGATTACTATAAAGTCGATGCTCCTGGACAGTGTCTAGTACTACATGGAAGTGGTAGGCATTCTCTTCCTTAGAAGTCAAGTAGATCATAATGATGTCAATGAAGACAACTAGAAAGTGATCAATGTATTGCTGGAAGATCTTGTTTATGAGTCCCGTGAACACTTTTGGAGTATTGGTTACACCGAATGGAATAACCAAGAACTCTTAGTGGCCATACCAACATTTGAAATCCATCTTATGCACATCCTTGTCTCATATTCTGAGATGGAGATAGCCTGATCTGAAGTCTATCTTTGAGAACAACCGTGCTCCCTTCAACTGATCAATGTGGACGTCAATCATCAAATGTGGGTAAATATTCTTCACGGACACCTAGTTCAGGTGCCAATAGTCAACAAAAATCCTCAAGCTCCCTTATTCCTTCTTAGGGAACAAAATCGGGGCTACCCAAGGAGAAACACTGGGTCGAATGATTATGTTGCCCTGCAAGTCCTCTAGTTGTACCTACAGCTCAAGAAGCTCCGTGGGAGAATCCAATTTGTTGGTGTAGATATCAGTGTTATCTTGGTGTAAATTCAATGTAAAAGTCAACCTCTCTGTGAAGAGGTAGACCCCGAAAATCATCAGAGAAGACATCTATGTACTTTTTAACCACTATAGGATTACTCAGACCTTCCACATCAACCGCTCCGAGGGTAATGATAGAAAACTGATGTGTTATCAGTGGAACCCTTTTCTAGGTAAGTCCATCTTGTGCTGCTAACACTCCCTTCTTATCGGTGAAGGTAAAATTGATCCCATTCGTGTAGACATACCACATTTTTCACCTAATAGAGTCAATCTGAGCATGGAATGCAGATAACCAGTCCATACCAATGATGACATCATAAGTGTAACACCCCAAGATTTTATGAAAAATATTCTATTTAATTTCATGTCTTGTGTTGTACGCTACACCAAAAGGAGATTGCACAACAGACATCCTTGACTTGCCTTGAATTACATGCAATCACAACCTTCCTCGATAGCGTGTGTAGTACGCAATACCGAGTTTCACTAAACAACGATATCCTATTAATATATCATTAAAACTAGCCGTTATGAATAGTAATAAACACTTTTTGAAAATTTGAAAATTTTATTTTTCAAAATGGACTTCATTTTTGGATTCGGAATATTAAAATTAGCTTAGGGTGATATTTTGGTACTTTTTGGATAACTTTCATATTCTGATGAATAGTGAAAATTACTAAATTTTAATTAAAAACAACTTTTTTAATAGAAATAATTTATAGTGATAATATATTAATTTGAGTGGTTTTAAAGTATATTTAGAATATATTTTTAGAATTTAATACAATTTTGGTGATTGGATTTAATTTCACATTTAAACCAGACATAAACAAGTGTCAATCTTTTGATAGTTATTATCTCTCAAAAACACGCTATTTGTTTTGACGACGGGAATTAATTTATAAATTAATTAATGTAACTAATATGTTTTGAATTTGGTAAAATAGACATAAATTTTGAATTCATAATATCAAATATAGCTTAGGCCTAATTTTTTGTATTTTTCGGGAGACGTTCATTTTTTGATGAATAGTTAAACCACTAAGTGGTAGTTAAAAAAACTGAATTTGTCATAAAACTTAATTTTACCGCTTCTGTGAGTGGAATTTCAAAAATCCGAGAGACACTGTTAATATCAGGGACTAAAATGTGGTTCAATGAGATGAAAATAATTTTTGCTGAATAGTATATTTTTACTTTTATTTACCACGGTTAAAAGTAAATTGGGTAATTAAGGGTAACAATGATATTATTATTACCCTAACACATGTCCTAATTCTATTGGACAAGTTTAATTCGAACGAAAACAACCTTAGGAATAAAATATGACCATTTAGGCCCACTTGGATTAGATTAGGACATTTATTATTAATTTATTTAAAGAAGGGTTAAATAGTTAAAATCAAAGTTTAATAAGTAAATCATTTTTAATATGGGGTTATACATAAGATAAATTAGACTATAAATATTCATTAGAAAGATAAAAATATTTCCTACATAATCGTATTTTATTTGTTATTTTTAGACATTAAATAATTTAATTTATTTATGACACATCGATGATGCAGTAATTACCTTTTTAAGAAAATATTAACATAATTGATGTTATAAATGCCCAAATAAATGTAATTTGAGACTTTTTATGACATACACTAATTTTATAGGTTAATATGACATGTTATTGTTGATTTAAGTAACTTGGTTCGAACTAATCATTCTGTTATGAATTTCATAAAAATCATGTACCAAATAGTGTCAAAATTGACATAAATTAGTTTTTAAAACAAATATTATATTATTAATTGTTATTTTATTCCTAAAAATCTAAGGTTCGGCAAAATGACTTAGATAAGGTTATATATATTAATAATAAACAACTTGGGGTTCGTTTGTCTTGATATAGTATGTTTATTAACCATATAGTGTAAGAAAATAAAAAGACACGGTAAAAGTTAAATTATTTAACTTAGAGTTAAATCTAATTGATAAGGTTAAAATAATAACCTAAACTTGTCTAAATCTTATTGGATGAGAGTATTTAGACCCATCGCCACCTTATCTTTGAAATATATCAATTTGGATCTATTTAAAACCGAACATTACTTTATAATAAAATAATATTTTTAGTTTTCCCAAAGGTACCCCTCTCCTCCCTTATAAAAGGGAACCTCCTCCCCCTCTTCCTAACACCACTTTGAGCCTTAAAGCTCGGCCAACCCCTACCAATTTCCTCTCTCCACTTCCCTAGAAACATACTAGAGGTTCTGTTCTTCTTCAAAGACCCATTTTAGTGCCCTAAAAGGAGGTCTCAAAGAAGCACTTCAAAGAAGAGGAGGTTCGGACACGTACAAAGCATATCGGACCTAAGGTAAGGGAAATATCACAATCTCATTTTTATCCGAGAGTGTTTATATATTGGTATTTATTTTGGTTATTTATATCATCCATGTCCATGTTTTATAAAAGTGTTTTCATGTATGTTTAATGTCCTTTTTACCCATTTTTGACTTTTTACCACATGGTATGTAAGGAATCTATCTTTTGTTTATGATACGAGGTACTTTTTGACTTTTCCGAAAAAAGTAAGAGAAGAATGTTTTTTTAACTTTTATGGCATGAATGGATTTTTAAAACATTATTTCCAAAAAGATTACTTTACATGTTTTCGTGTTTATTTTTAATCAACTTCTTTTAGTTTAAAATTTTATGACATGTTAAGAAAGGAAAAGTGTTTTTGAAGTAGAAAAGATATTTTCCTCAAGAATGAAGTTCAAGTGTTTTATCAAAATTATTTTCCATCTAAGATAATAAAGGGTTCTGTTTTTATCCCTATTATTACATTGATTTGATTATGTTGTGATGGAATTATTTTTATGAATTCTTTTATCTTATATGAATTGTTTTATGATGTCATGTTGTTTAAGAATCCCATTTTTTACTACATGGGTTATGCAATGATGTATGATTTAGGATTTTGTGGCACACATAAGAATGGTATAATTATGAGATGGGTGGAACCTATATCCCCCTCCAATTCATTGGGTAAATATTATATATCTCATGAGATAGACATGGCTGGAACGGTAGGTTATACCGGTTCAGTGAAACAGGACTGAAACAAGGGTGACTCGGTTCAGAAATGGACTTTGTCCACTAAGATAGTCTTGGAAATGATTCTTGACTAATAAGAAATGATTCTCTATGATTATGTGTGTATTCCACAAAGTTTCATGTTTTAAGTTATGACTATTGGGATTACATTTCACTACTATGATTTATCCCATGTTATGAAATTATGATCTCTTTTGCAGGTTAAGATTTCCAAAAGATATGTTCTTATGAATATGATGTGATTGATATTTCTTTTGTTCACCCTTACTGAGCATTTGAGCTCACCCTTTTATGTTTTATTTTCCCCAGGATATAAATAAAGGTTTTAGGTAAGAAAAAAAGGAAGATCTTTATGGGAGATGTTGAAGATATTTCACCATGATTAGATGATTAAATTCTATGTTTCCAAAGACACTAAACTATTACGGTCCTTGTGTGTGTGTTTTTGTAATGTACTAAGTATTCCGAAAAAGTAATGTAATGTCCATGTACGTCATGCTTTGGGTCTCTACAGTTGGTATCAGAGGAAAGGTTTAGTCAACCTTTGCAAACTAGGATGAAAAAACGTTAGTGAGATCCCTAGAGATATTTCTATGGTATGTCTAGGGATGTCCCTAAGGATAAGTATACGTATAGTATATAGTCCTAGAACTATGGTAACGATATTAGATTAAACAAAAGATGTTAGATATTGAAGTTACTCCCCCTTTATTATGATTTTTTCCTCTCACACTATTCTTTTTGGGTTTTAGAAAATGGCTGGAAACAAGATGATTCACGATAATTGAGGATATGATGGACAATGGAATGATATTCTTCATGAGAAACCAAATGAAATGGTATTTGGAGGTCCAAATACCATTATGATTCTGAATCAGCAATCTCATAATATGATCAATAAAGTAAAATTTGGTAAGTTTCCTGACTCGGCTAATAAGAGAAAGACGGAGTTTCATGATGATCATAGAGGAAAGAAAGTTCAATTTCCCCTATATAAATCATGTGGAAAGAGGCATCAAGGAGAATGTTTCAAAGGAACCGGAAGATTCTTTGTGTGTGGAAAAGAAGGACACAAAGCCAGTAAGTGCAAAGGAAAAGGTTCAGTTAACACCAGGGATAATGATAATGGTCTTGCTATGACATCAAAAATGGTTAAATGTTTTAAATGTTGAATGTACGGGCATTATGCAAACCAATTACCTAATGGAAAGTCTCATGAAGAGAATCAGTATGGTCGTATGGGTAGTATTTATGTTGATGATGATGAAGAGACTGCAAATGATATGTGAGATGAAAGAATTGTTGAAGCTCGGTCAATGGTTTAAGAAGGTAGTGGAATGATTACATGTTTATCAAGTGTAATGTTGTATAAGTAATCTCATGGTACTATGGAATAAAGAGACATCTAAGGATTGTTACACTGTTGTCTTTCCTTGAGTTTTGAAATTGTATGATTAATGGTACTGGTATCCATGAAAGGTTATTCAGATATTTTTGGAAAGTAGATGATATGCGCATAATGAAGGGATAAGGAGAAAATTAAATGTTTGATAGTATTCATGAGCTCATGACTGATATAAGGAAATAGTTATATCATGGTTCGAGTATATATAATTTTGAGGATTTTGGTATGTGGAAAGAGTTATCTTTTGACAGCTCTCATGTTTTCACTAATATTCAATGGGTATTCATTTTTCAAGAGATTACATGATTATGGTATTCACATGACTGGAATGTTTCGAACAAGATATGTGAGGGATAAATGATGGCATTCACGTGATAATTTTCTCTATACTATGATCATGGACCGATATATTTTAGATAAGCCTAAGGATTTGAATGGATTATGTTGGACATAATTTAGTATTGTTTAAGGATAAAACTTTTTTGATATTGTTGATGGGATGTTATAGTAATATAAAAAGGACAACCTGCAGGACGGGCGACTGCCCATCGCGTCGGACAAGGCTGTAAGAATCAAACCCACAACCGAAGTGCGACTGGCCTTTATCGGCTACCACTGGCCTACAGGAACTCCCTGTTTAGTAGAAACTAGTTTTATTATATTAAGCAATATGATATATGAAGTATAAGTCCATTTTAGGAACCATATATGATTAATCTCACTATAGATGGACTTATGTATTTTTTGATAACTTTTCTAACCTTTTGTTTGAGACAGATGGAATGACTCATCATTCTATCACATGATCTACTAACACATCACGAATGACGAATTCAACTTCATTTCTTTAATAGATGAAGTGGAAATTGTCCAATGAATGAAAAATTGTGAGACTATACCAAAATCATGAAAGTATTTCTTCTAATTCCAATTTCATCAACTTTAGGGAAATGATCTTGAAAACAAAAAATGTTGTCCTAGTGCTCTTATATCTGATGAATCAGATGGTACCTTAGATCGTCACAAATTTATGGCTTTGTGATTGTGGGCTTTTCCATAGCCATGTTTTCTACCACTCTCCATCAGAACATGATGGTTAGCTTTCTCTTCCATATCCATATTTTCTCCTATGTGGGAACCCAATGATTAGTTTATTTGGGTAACCGTTACGTTTCATACTTTTGTTTTTAAAGATTGGTTTTGGTAATCCTTTTTACGATGTGGGTTTCTATTAAAGAAACTTTCGAATAGTAAACCATTTATAACCCCAACGAATTTCGAGGGCAAAATTCATTTTTAAGGGGGGTAGAATGTAACACTCCAAGATTTTATGAAAAATATTCTATTTAATTTCATGTCTTGTGTTGTACGCTACACCAAAAAGAGATTGCACAACACACATCCTTGACTTGCCTTGCATTACACGCAATGGCGACCTTCCTCGATAGCGTGTGTAGTACGCAATATCGAGTTTCACTAAACAACGATATGCTATTAAAATATTATTAAAACTAGCCGTTATGAATAGTAATAAACACTTTTTGAAATTTTTTAAATTTTATTTTTCAAAATGGAATTCATTTTTGGATTCGGAATATTAAAATTAGCTTAGGGTGAAATTTTGGTACTTTTCGGATAACTTTCATATTCTGATGAATAGTGAAAATTACTAAATTTTAATTAAAAACAACTTTTTTAATAGAAATAATTAATAGTGATAAATTATTAATTTGAGTGTTTTTAAAGTATATTTAGAATATATTTTTACAATTTAATACAATGTTTGTTATTGGATATAATTTCACATTTAAACCAGACATAAACAAGTGTCAATCTTTTGATAGTTATTATCTCTCAAAAACACGCTATTTATTTTGACGACGGAAATTAATTTTTAAATTAATTAATGTAACTGATATGTTTTGAATTTGGTAAAATAGACATCATTTTTGAATTCATAATATCAAATATATCTTAGGCCTAATGTTTTGTATTTTTCTGGAAACGTTCATTTTTTGATGAATAGTGAAACCACTAAGTGGTAGTTAAAAAAACAAAATTTTTCATAAAACTTAATTTTACCGCTTCTATTAGTGGAATTTCGAAAATCCGAGAGACACGGTTAATATCAAGGACTAAAATGTGGTTCAATGAGATGAAAATAATTTTTGGTGAATAGTAACTTTTTACTTTTATTTACCACGGTTAAAATAAATAGGGTAATTAAGGGTAACAATGATATTATTATTACCCTAACACATGTCCTAATTCTATTTGACAAGTTTAATTCGGCAAAAAACAACCTTAGGAATAAAATATGACCATTTAGGCCCACTTGGATTAGATTAGGACATTTATTATTAATTTATTTAAAGAAGGCTTAAATAGTTAAAATCAAAGTTTAATAAGTATATCATTTTTAATATGGGGTTATACATAAGATAAATTCGACAATAAATATTCATTAGAAAGATAAAAATATTTCCTACATAATGGTATTTTATTTGTAATTTTTAGACATTATATAATTTAATTTATTTATGACACAACGATGATGCAGTAATTACCTTTTTAAGAAAATATTAACATAATTGATGTTATAAATGCCCAAATAAATGTAATTTGAGACTTTTTATGACTTACACTGATTTTATAGGTTAATATGAAATGTTATTGTTGATTTAAGTAACTTGGTTCGAACTTATCATTCTGTTATGAATTTCATAAAAATCATGTACCAAATAGTGTCAAAATTGACATAAATTAGTTTTTTAAAAAAATATTATATTATTAATTGTTATTTTATTCCTAAAAATCTAAGGTTCGGACAAATGACTTAGATAATGTTATATATATTAATAATAAACAACTTGGGGTTCGTTTGGCTTGATATAGTATGTTTATTAACCATATAGTGTAAGAAAACAAAAAGACACGGTAAAAGTTAAATTATTTAACTTAGAGTTAAATCTAATTGATAAGGTTAAAATAATAACCTAAACTTGTCTAAATCATATTTGATGAGAGTATTTAGACCCATCCCCACCTTAGATTCTAAATATATAAATTTGGAGCTATTTAAAACTGAACATTACCTTATAATAAAATAATATTTTTAGTTTTCCCAAAGATGCCTCTCTCCTCCCTTATAAAAGGGCACGTCCGCCCCCTCTTCCTAACACCACTTTGAGGCTTCAAGCACGGCCAACCCCTACCAATTTCTTCTCTCCTGTTCCCTAGAAACATCCTAGAGGTTCTGGTCTTCTTCAAAGACCCATTTTAGTTCCCTAAAAGGAGGTCTCAAAGAAGCACTTCAAAGAAGAGGAGGTTCGAACACGTACAAAGCATATCGGACCTAAGGTAAGGGAAATATCACAATCTCATTTTTATCCGAGATTGTTTATACTTTGGTATTTATTGGGGTTATTTCTATCATCCATGTCCATGTTTTATAAAAGTGTTTCCATGTATGTTTAATGTCCTTTTTACCCATTTTTTTCTTTTACCACATGGTATGTAAGGAATCTTTCTTTTGTTTATGTTACGAGGTACTTTTGGACTTTTCCGACTAAAGTACGAGAAGAATGTTTTTTTTAACTTTTACGGAATGAATGGATTTTTAAAACATTATTTCCAAAAAGATTCCTTTACAAGTTTTCATGTTTATTTTTAATCAACTTCTTTTAGTTTAAAATTGTATGACATGTTAAGAAAGGAAAAGTGTTTTTGAAGTAGAAAGGATATTTTCCTCAAGAATGATGTTCAAGTGTTTTATCAAAATTATTTTACATCTAAGATAATAAAAGGTTCTGTTTTTTATCCCTATTATTACATTGATTTGATTATGTTTTGATGGAATTATATTTATGAATTCCTTTATCTTATATGAATTGTTTTATGATGTCATGTTGTTTAAGAATCACATTTTTACTACATTGTTTATGCAATGATGTATGATTTATGATTTTGTGGCACACATATGAATGGTATCATTATGATATGGGCGGGACCTATATCTCCCTCCAATGCATTGGGTAAAGATTTTATATCTCATGAGATAGACATGGCTGGAACGGTAGGTTATACCGGTTCAGTGAAACAGGACTGAAACAAGGGTGACTCGGTTCAGAAATGGACTTTTGTCCACTAAGATAGTCTTGGAAATGAGTCTTGACTAATATGAAATGATTCTCTATGATTATGTGTGTATGTCACAAAGTTTCATGTTTTAAGTTATGACTATTGGGATTACATTTCACTACAATGATTCATCCCATGTTATGAAATTATGATCTCTTTTGCAGGTTAAGATTTCCAAAAGATATGTTATTATGAATATGATGTGATTGATATTTCTTTTTTTCACCCTTACGGAGCATTTGAGCTCACCCTTTGATGTTTTCTTTTCCCTAGGATATAATGAATGGTTTTAGGTAAGAAAAAAAAGGAAGATCTTTATGGGAGATGTTGAATATCTTTCACCATGATTAGATGATTACATTCCGAGTTTCCAAAGACACTAAACTATTACGGTCCTTGTGTGTGTGTTTTTTTAATGTACTAAGTATTCCGAAAAAGTAATGTAATGTCCATGTATGTCAAGCTTCGGGTCTCTACAATAAGGCCTCGATGCTGCTACTAGGAGATCCCAGCTGAATCTCTTGCCTCCTAGAGTAATCTCACAATGCCGGAACTAGTGCATAATCGTCGAATCTACTCCCGTAGGAGCCTCTAGCCATAAGGATCAAGCCAATAGCTCCGTTGGATTCTTAGAGCTCTAAATGAGGATATTGGAAATAAAATAATGACTGGCATCTATGTCTATAAGTATTGCATCTAAGGTGGAATAGACACAGATCATACCTCGTATCATCTCCGGAGCGCCGTGATCATAGGCCTCAGTTGTATGGAGCTGAGCTCGCCCATGTCCTCTTGCTCCCTATGGTCGGGCAGGTGCTACTGGTGGTGGTGGTGGTAACATCTAAAATCGTCTCACACAACCAGCTGCACAGACAACAACTCTCCCACATCTGCCTACTCCCTACAGACCACCTTGTTGAACCTATGCCTCTTCTTTGGCGGTCCTTCAACCATCTGTTCAGACAATCACGAGCCATGTGACCCTTCCCACCACATGCATAACATTTCTCACTCCTAGAATGATTGGAACTACCTCAGGTGTTCCACACAACTGACCCCGAATCATGGGGTCATCCACCTGTTGGTCAGATCCTCTTGGATCTCTACGACATATATCTGCTACCAGCTGTAGAAGACTCTGCTACCTGTCCTATAGTGGTTCATCTCGCTGGTGGTAATTGCTCAGCTAGAAGACTCTCTACTTAGAGGGCTCCCTCTAACACCCCCTTCTGTTTTGAGATACTGAGTGAGATCATCGAAGCCCTGATCTCCTGCCTGAGCCCCTGCTTGAATGTCCGGGCCCTGAAGAATTTGTCTCGCACCATATCTGTGGAGTAGGTGAGAGGTCGATGAACCCCACTGAGTAATGAGCCACTGTCATACTGCCCAGCTTCAGATGAAGTATCTCCTATATGCACACAGCGTGAAGAGTCACAGTGACAAACTCTGCCCAAAACCGGCTCTGTCAGTCAGCCCCGAGAAGAGTCATCTCTTCGTGAACCGGGAGCATCAAGCTCCACCATTTTTCCTGTTGCTTCCAATAGAAGGATAGCGTCAAGGATCATCATGGGATCAGAGGGTGTCTCTACCTGTCATAAGACTCTCACTACATCCTCCATCCAATCCTCACAAGCCTTTAGGTCCGTCTCTCCCCTGAACCTAGGTGGCCTATGGCATTGGGACAGAAGCAATGTGTTCAACCGGTGTGAAGCCTCTGCTACAGGGGTGGGTGGAATCGGTGGCCCAACGGGTAATAGTACTTCTGGTGCCTCTGATGGTGCCTCTACTAGAAGAGGGCCCTACACCGAGGCCTCATCGATCGGTGGGATATATGTGCATGCTACTCTCAGAACCCCAGCTGGCTGTCTTCATGGAGGCATACTGAAAAGAAACAGGTGCACCAGAGTCAATAAGTTAAATTTAGTGAGCAGACTCAAAGAGTTCACAAAGATTACTCTTGAAAACACACCTTCAATCAGTTTTTTCGTGCACTGAGTCGGATATCAGAATTCAGGGTCCTGGTGTATGGAAACGTCATCCACCACAACAACACTATACTCCCCAAACTAAAAACCATACTCATTTCACATAACACTATTGCTGAATCAATGGATCATATTTCTTGTTCATCGGTAGAACCAAACTCCTCTAATACCAACATGTTATGACCCATCTCTTGGGGCATGTGCTATGACTTCGTCAAGGCTTCCTTCTATAGGCCAGGGGCTGGCAACTAGCACCGAATGGCGTATTCCCTAAAATTGAGAATGAATTGCCTTTTTAACCTACAAACACAGTCAACGAAGCACACTGCAAGATACAAACAACTAGTAAACTGTATTACAAAAGTGTGCTGAATGTAAAATGGGCTAGAGATACATTCCCAATAGTAAAGGTACATGTTCAACTAAAATATGATACAACTGAAGAAAAAGGAAAGGATCCACTAGGTTATCCTCCCAGGTTCCTACCTGAATGGTAGGTATAGATCACCTCCTCATCACTCCATGTCTGCCTGTCTCCTCCATGTAACGACTCATCATATGGTCCACCTAGGGGCGTCGTCCGGTTCTGGTACCCTCAACCTAGATCAACGATGTCCGTCATCTGTACCAAACACAACAAGGTGCATGCATAGACTGTGCAGGGGTGAGTATAACAATACTCATTAGGGACCCCGAGACCCTCAAGGTCTCACAGAATCCACAAAGGCTAATCGAAAAAACACAAAGTCAACTGTAAACCCTAATTGGGTATATGACCATACATATACAAATGTTATCATGTAAATCCATCTCAATCATGAGAAAACAAAGGGTCCAACCCAAAATCCCATAGCTCAACTGTTCCATAAATGAAGGAAAACAAAAAAGGCAAGTAACACACAGGTAGGCCACACAGAAGAATACCACCAAGGTATTATCACTCTGGGAAAGAACCACACAGGTACAAAATCAGCTCACACTAAGTATAACATAAGTACATTAGTAGAGATGATTAGAAGTAACTAATGAATCATCATATTCTTTAAAGAAGTAGACCCACATAGGATCGCTAGGAGCTAACCCACATTAGATCTCTAGGAGCTGACCCGCACAAGATCCCTAGAAGCTGACCCACATAGGATCGCTATGGGCTGACCCACAGAGGATCACTAGGAGCTGACCCACACAGGATCTCTATGATCTGACCCACACATGATTTCTATTCATTCTTCATGTCACAGCTAGCTTCTGGGTTCCCGCACTATGATCGCTCGTCTCCGAGAGGATCTACTCTGCATGCTTCTGGACGATTATCCAACTGCCAAAAAGTAACACAAAGAAGTATCTTAAAGGTATGCCAAATCATAGGATTCTCAATGCCACAGATAGTGCATCATTCATATTCTCAGTCTATGAGTTATTAGCCTTTTTTTCAGAGAGCACTGTTGGATTTATGCTCGATCCAACCCGATCATTCCATAATATTATCCAAAACTCCATTGGGTTATACCCAAAGGACCTTCTCTCTCCAAGGTTTCCAGTGCTGCTGACGGTTCGTCAAACGTACGTTTGGTGCTAATGTTATGGCCCATGTAAAGTATAGGGCCCTATCTGGTCCAACCCGGTTGGACCGACCTGACACGACCCATGGTGCAGCCCACCCCGCTAGGCGGTCCGGCAGGCAGCGAGGGCCGCGACGGGACGCGGGGGGGCCACGTGTGCTGCGGGGTGGTGAAAGCCACCGATCGGTTTGGATGGGGATGGAAGTTCGGCCGTAGGGGTGCCGTGAAGGTGCGGGATGGCTCGGCCCGACCCGAGGCGGCTCGGTAGGGAGGGCGGAGGTTGTGGGGTGGATCGGCCAGGGGGTGCCGTGAGGGCGTGGGGCGGCTCGATCGGTGGGGTGTCGCGAGGGTGCGGGGTGGCTCGGCCGGGGGGTGCCTCGGCCGTGGGGTGCCTCGATGACACGAGGTAGCTTGGCCGCGGGACGACTCGGCCTGGGTGGCTCGGCCGGGGCAGCTCGGCCGTAGGTGTGTCGCGAGGGTGCAGGGAAGCTCAGTCGAGGCTTCTTGGCTGCGGGGTTTTCGCAATGGTGCGGGGTGGCCCTACCATGGGCGGCTCGACCAGGGGCTACTGTGAGGGAGTGGGGCGGCTCGACCTCGAGGGGGCGTGGCCGAGGTGGCTTAGTCGTGGGGGTGATGCGAGGGCGTGGGGCTGCTCGGATGCAGGGTAGCTCGTCTAGGGTGGCTTGGCACGAGGGTTACACGATGGCGTCCTGTTGGACACCCGCGGATGGCGGTGCCGTGGGGCGCGGAGGCCGTGGGTGGTGGTGGCTGCGGCGTGTCGTCGTCGCATTGTCACATTTATAACGGCCGGCGGGGGTGTCGGCCATTGTTCCATTTCCCCAGTGTGGTTGTTAGATATCCTCCTCCTTCGAGAAGAACAGAAGAATTGTCCCATGAAATTTAGAGCAGATGAGCCATGTTTGTTTGGCTCACACATTCCACATTAGAGTGGTAGCAAGCGGATATTATACTTGAATCACAACAATATCCTGAATGGGTAAGGGAAATAATTCAAACACCCACCCTACAAGCTCCTGTAATTAATCATTCCCAATCATGCAAAATAAAAACATTCACGGATCAATCTAAAATAGAGATTTGATCCAGTTTCTTTGTTTTAGAAGGTAAGAACATGGGAATATAAAATCAATCCTAAATAAACCCCTACCTCATTTTACTTCTTGTTGACATAAAATATAACGAATGAACGGATTTCGGTTGAAGATTTTCTACATTGGTTGCTTCTGCAAAGTGCTTCCATTCTAGCATGGGGTTAGTTTCCTCTTTCTTTGATCTCTGGTGGTCGTTCTTCATTGGGAGGTGATGTTATTTTTTGGAGAACATTATTTCTCTCAAATGCTCTCCCCTCTCCTAATTCCACCAAAATTCAAAGTAGCCAAAATGTGATATGGTTCCTCAATTTAAAAGTTTGGCATAATTTAAGTTGGTTCCACATAAATAATTGATGATGTTGGCACAAAATTAATTAAAGGGGGGTGACACCATTAAGTGGGGGATCTCCAGAGGTTTCCCCCCACTTAATAAGGAGTTCAAGAGGTTTCAAGCCTCGGGTGGTTCCCACCACCATAACCTCTCATGGAAGGTTAGTTCAGGTGGTCCCCACCACCATAACATCTCATGGGAGGTTTAGTTCGGGTCGTCCCAACCTATGAAATATCCACATGGGAGCTAAAACAAATAAAATAAAATGAATTTTTTTTACTTAATTATTTCCATGAAAATCCCAAAAATTAACTTTCACCCTCGACCAACTTCTGTCGAGATGAAAGTCTCCTTAAGTGAATACTGGCGATGCGAGTTCAACGGTGCCCTCAGATTTCAATTCTGAGCACTAGTTCAAAAGTTAAAAAATCTCACCCGCACATTTTCTGAACGTACCTGAAATAATGTTTCAAAATTAATTCTATACTCAACGAGCCTCGGAATCATGTGCCATCATTTTTTACGGACTATTAAAATTATTATATATTTTTTAAAAAAAAATTACATGGAAATTCTTGGTCTTTACAATGCATTCCTAAAATAAAAGTTTTCAATATAATATAAACATTCATATTAAATACTAGCATGCGAAATGTAAATACATTAACTGTAAACAATTAATCATATAAAAATAGAACATATACAGTCAGGCATATCACAGAACATTCAATACAAAATGGAAGATTGTAATATTAAAAATCAACTTCAAACAAGTGTAAAATCCAACAAAGGATGTTTACATATATGAAATCAATCAAAAAATTATTCCAGTGAAATATCAATTTCTACATTCAAATCCTTAAAAAGTAAATAAAAAATTTATTTTGAAAATATACTTATAAAATTTTAATGGATGTTTTGAAGGTTTTATAATGGTGGAAAATAGCTGCACCTGGCGTATAAGTTAAAAAACATTCTTTCCTTAATTTTTCGAAAAGGCATAAGGTACCTTGTTTGGAAAGTGAAAGAAAGATTATTTTTAATAAAATTTATAAAAATTCGAAAAAGGGAATAAATGACCTTAACCCATATTCTAGGAAATAGTAAAATTGTTTTAAAATACATTTTAAGTAATCACATATGTCGATGATAATGACGTCGTAATAGATACTTACATATGAAAAATCTCAGAAAATAATGAGATTGTAAAATTAACCCTTACCTTGAACTTTTCCTTAGTCGAGGGTATGTTAAAATATTATATAATAGATAAATAAAAATTATGAAATTATTCAATTACCATATACATAAATAATATATCTTATGTGATCCTATAATATTTCTTTCTTAATAATATTTTAGTTGTATCAGGGTTTCATGTGTTTTCTAATTCATTTTCCTTTAAACGTTTTGTTATATATGTCTTGTTTCTTATCGATATGATGAATTTGATTCATATTCATAATGATATTTTGTTCATAAAAATAATTATTATATCATCAAATGAAAATAATTATTGAATGGTTATGTTGGGCAATGCATATTATCATATTCGTGGAGACAATAATATGTACGTATGCATGAGAAAAAATATCATTATATTGATCATGAAATCATATGTAAATGTATGGTATATAATATATAAATATTCGTTAACATTTTATATTTTTTATTTACATAAATTTTACTCATTATTATACCCATTAAAATAATTAAGTGTTGAATGTCAAACAACACCACGATGTGGAGACGGTAAGCCGTATGTATGGACGTATGGTGACTTTTTCATTCATAGGATGGATAGAATGATAAATATGGTTTAACATATTTATAATAATTTAGAAGTATGTATAAGGTACTGGATTTATTATTTTGGTATGGAAATAAAAAATAACGTGGATGTGGAGGATGAAAAATACATTGAGAGAGTTGATAAAATAATTACCTCTTATTCGTGTATTTCATATTGATTTGAACAAAAAGGCTCCATATGATGGCTTTCTGATCATTAGAATTCCTCAAGTTTGAAGTGAGGTTAGTTGGGAGGATATTTTATCTGGATTTGGATGATCCAATTGGCTTTGGAGGTGTGAAATTTAAATAATTGGATGTATCATTTTATAAGAGAGGTGAGGGGCACATTAGGAAGAGCATGAAATATTATTTTATTATAAAATAATTATCATCTTCTAATATCTAAAAATAAATTGATTTAGAATAAACTATGTGTATGGGTTTAAATTTTCTCATCCAATAGGTTTTATACATGTTTAGGTTACCATAATAAACTTTTCTTTTAGATCTAACTCTTAGTTAAATAGTTTAACTTCTACCATGTCTTCCAGTATTTTTATATTACATGATTATCAAATTTACTATAAACTACTGAGAGAAAATCAGGTGGATCATTAATGAAATATGTATCACTATATATTTTCTTTAAACTATGAATATATTTTTGATACTATTATAATATTTTAAAAAATAGTATTTATTTTTAAAACTCATTTACGTCAATTTTGACACTATTTATTATTTGGTTTTTTGTGAAAGTCATAACAATCTGATATATTCAAACAAAATTCATTTAATCAACCTTAAAATTTCATATTAACCTATAATATTCGCGAAATGCATTATTAGCCTAAATTAATATTTATTTTAATATTTATAATATCAATTATTTTAACATTTATTAATAATGTAATTACTACATCATCATTTTGTCAAAAATAAATTTAATTATTTAATGGATAAAAATAATAAATAAAATAAAATGATGTATGAAATATTTTTTATCTTTCTAATAAATATTTATAGTGAAATTTATTTTATTTTTAACTCTATATTAAAATGTTTTAGTTTTTGAAATTTGAATTTAGCACTTTTAACTATTCTTCAAATAAAATAATTATTAATTTACCAATATAATCCTAGTGGACCAAAAAGGATTGCATATTATTATTAAGGTTGATTTTGGTCAAAATACACTTATCCAATAGAATTAGGACAACTGTTGGGGTAATTATAATATAATTTTTACCTTTAATTACCCGACATAGTTTTAACCATGGTATATAAAATTTAAAAGTGACTATTCAATAAAATTAGTTTAATCCTAATGAACCACATTTTAAATACTAATATCAACTGTGTCTCTCAGTTTCTTGAAATTGAATTCACAGAAGCGGTAAAATTATGTTTTATGAAAATTTGCAAATGTTCCTAGAAGGTGGGTAAAATATATATATATATATATATAATGTTACTATAAAATGAATACAAATAATTAAATTGAACATATATTGGTAATATGTTTCTAGTGTAACTTAAAATAAATTTAAATAAATTAAATAATTATTTAAATATAAATTTGGTTTTAAACAATAACATAGTGTTTTTAACTATTCATAACAAATGGACTGTTTTGAGAAAAATACCAAAAATTTACCCTCATCTAATATTGATATTCTGAATCAAATATTTATGTCCATTTTGATAAATAAAATTAATGAATCTTAAAAAAGTGGGTATTAATATTCAAAAAATCTTGTTAGATTGGTCATGGTGTGCTAGAACATGATGTTTGGAATAATGCAAGCTATTGCATTATTCAAAGAAAAGTGTACTATGGAAGCCTGGGGTGTTAAATTTTTCTCTCCTTCAAATAATTTCATCCTAGAAATTTCTAGAATATTAATGCCTAAAATTATTCGTGTGGTTCTTCATCATAAGTTTCTTAGGTTCCCATCTTCCCTCTTCCATCTTAGGGTTTCACCATAGAACATTCACTAGATGAGTCTTCCAGTTTCTCAACACTTGTTCTCTGTTATCAAGAATATTTACATGAATATCACAATAAGTCATATCATGTTCCATTTATTTTTCCTTATAGGTGAGTACATGTGTTGGGTCAGGCATGTATTTTCTCTATAGTGATATGTGGAACACTTCATGAACTTTAGAGAGACTTGGCGGCATTGCCAGAAGATTATCTAAAAATCCAATTCATTCTAAAATTTTAAAATGTCTGACGTACCGAGGACATAACTTACACTTCTTGATGAATTCTATAACACCCTTACATAAAGATACCTTCATGAAAACATTTCCTTCTACATGAAATTCAAAATCCTTCCTTCGGGAATCGGTATAACACTTTTTCCTGCTTTGATCTTCTTTGATGTGGGTTGGGATAATATTCACTTTTTCTATTATTTCCAAAATAATTTTTCGGCCTATATGTTTTATTTCAAAATCATCATCCCAAAAAGTTGGTGTATGACATCTCATTCCATATAATTCTACATATGGTGCCATCTGAATACTTGAATGGAAGGTATTGTTATAGTAAAGTTATACCATAGATAAATAATGATCCCACATACCTAGATAATAAGGTGAGCAATATATCAACATGTCTTCTATGGATTGAATATTTTTTTTCTAATTGTCCATAAGTTTGAGGGTGGTAGGCATCGCTCAAATGAAGTTTAGTATCCAAGGCGTTCTAAAGTCATTTCAAGAATATTGATTTAAAATGGGTACCACAATCAGATGGAATTGATATTATTATACCACAAAGTCTTACAGCATCATTAATATATAGTCTTTTTAAACGTTCATTTGGTAAATAATTTTTTATAGTAATAAAATGTGCCAACTAGGTTAGATGATCAACAATGACCCATTTTGCATCATTAATTATAGGATTCATTTGTATCCCCATGACAAGGTCTATCGTAATATCATAAAATTTACACTTAGGCATGGGGAGAGGTTTCATGACTCCTATAGAATGTTGTCTTGAAGCCTACACCTATTGAAAACCAATTTATCTTGACACATAACAAGAAATCTCCCTCTTAATGTTTCCCCACGAAAAAAATTCCATCAAATATATATACATCATCGTGATACAAGTGTGTATATAAAAATTGGATCTCTGGGATATCATCTAACAATTACCTTTTTAGATCATGTTTGACAGGAACGAAAATTATCTTCCCAAATTTCCAAATTACTTCTTCATATACAATATCAATCTATCTTCCATCACTCACAGCTTTAAATTTCTATTGACACACCTAATCATCAATCTAAGAACATTTTATCCTTTCTAGTAATGATGGTTTGGAATCCATTTGATAAATTATTGATATTTATTTTTCTATGATTATTCCCATATCCATCATTACTAGATCCAGGGATATATGATCCCTTATAACTATCACCTTTTTCATAACTCCTTGATCATTTCTTCTCAAGGCATCAACCACCTTGTTTTCCTTACCCGAGTGGTAGGCTACAGCATAATAATAATTCTTCAGTATGTCAAGCCATCTTTTTTGCCTCTTGTTGAGTTCTTTCTGTGAGAAAGTATACTTCAAACTCTTACGAACAGTATATATCTCACGTTTTTCATCATAGATATAGTGTCTCCATATCTTCAAAGAAAATATTACAACTTCTATCTCAAGATCATGAGGGGTATATTTATATTCATGAATTTTAATCTAATATGATTCATAGGAAATAACTCTATCATTTTACATAAATACACAACCAAGTCCTTTTATTAAAGCATCACTATAAATAAAAAACCCATCATTCCGCGATGGTAGAATAAAGATAGAACAATTGACAAATATTCAGATCAATTCCTAAAAAAACCATTCACATAGTCTTTTCCAACCAAATTTAACCACTTTGTGTGTGATTTTGGTTAATGGGTTATCTAATCGGGAAATTTTTTGGATGAAACATCTATAATGACATGATAAACCAATAGAACCATGTACCTCAGTTATACTTGTTGGTGATGGCCTTTCATGTATTGACCTTGTCATTTAAAAATCAACATAGATTCTATCTATTGAGACAATATGGACAGAAAATTAAATATCCAGAAGTTAGAATTCACACTTTCTAAACCTCCCATATAATTCATTTATTCTATGTTTTTTCATAATTTTGTGCAAGTGACTTTCATGATCTTCATATCATTTTCAGTATACTAAGATATCATCAATAAATACCACTATGAAGTCATGAATATATTCCTTTATACACTATTCACTAGATCCATTGAAATAGAAGGTGCATTTTTCAATCCAAAATGAATTACTATAATCTTTTAATGATAATACCTAGTTTGAAATGTTGTCTTTGGAATTTCGTCCTTCTTCCCACACAACTGATGATATCTAGATCAATGTTCAATATTATAAAAATACCGAACTCTATGAATTTGATAAAATTAATCATTAATGGGAGGTATGGGATACATTTTCTTATTTTTTATAGCAATGATCTCCCTGTAGTCAATGTATAACATCATAGATCAATCCTTCTTCATAACAAAATGAACAGGGGCTCCACATGGAATAACAGTAGGGTGAAAAAATCCTTTATTACTCAAATACTCTAGTTGATTCTTTTGTTCCACTAATTCCACAGTGTCCATTCTAATAGTTTCTTTGATATGGGCCTTGAACTAAGAATTAAGTCAACGGAAAACTCAATTTCTCATTCTAGAGGATTTCAAGATAAATCCTATGGAAACACATCAAAATATTCATGAAAAATTAGAACATCATTTATTTGCACATTTTTCTCTTCATGCAATGTTATTTCACACCCTTCCTCCCCAATTATTGAATTTAGTAGAGCTACTAGGGGTGGATATATATGAGAATCATATGCTAATATTTCTACTCTAATGATAAGGGATTCCTTATCATCACAAAAAATTGTATCCTCCTTCTTCTTATAATAAATTTTCTCATCATGGTCTGAAATCTGATCCATTCCGAGGGGCATATCAAATTAAATCATGGGTATGACAATAATATCGATAGATAATGAATGTTTATATTCCATAATGGTAATTTATTGAAAAAACATTGTTTCAATGATACTTCCCATAAGATATTTGACTAAAAACTCCCAAAATAATTCAAATTTCAAGTATCTAAATTTCATTGTAAAACTAGGATTTTATGAAGGAGTGGAATGATCAAAAATCAAATAAATCATTATCTAAAGTTGAGGAAATATTTAATTTATCTACCAATACGTCATTTAGAACTTAAAACTCACCAGTTGTGATCTCATATGCTTGGCCTTCCTCCCTTGTCCATTTCATAGGTTTTTTTCCTTAGCGCTAAGGAAATTAATTTTAATAATGCCACATTTCTATGCAATTGTAGTATTCAACATTCTTAACCTCTGCCTTTCAATTTCAATCCCGATCACGGTGGATATTTTCACCACACTTGTAAGAAACTCCAATTTCCTTCTGGAAAGTACTGTGGTGTTTCATGGAACATTTACTAGAGAATGGAAGTTTTACTTTTCCCTTCTTCCCCTTATCTCCATTTGTATTGTGTTCCTAATATCTCTTCTTCTCTTGGGTTTCTTTAATGTATTAAGACTTAAAAAATTATTTTACCATCTTGAGAGCACATGGGACTATATATTTATACGACGAGAGGGATTGTGAGACTAATTCTTGATGGAGAAATGGTTTTAACCCATAAAAGAATCAATAAATCATACTACTTGGGTTACATATATAATATGTATAATGCTTTTATAACCTTGTAATGTTAGCCTTATACATTACGGCATTCTCATTCTAATTTTTCCTCCGACTCATAAATAGTCGTTCCATATCCAATTGATGGTCAGGAGGAATGTATTTTTCTATGATAAGATTATTATGCTCCCTTAATTACATATTTTATACCTCTTCATCCTCGTATTTTTGAGTTAATGACAACCATTGATTTGTATCTCATGTGAGGTAATAAATTTCCATGACTACGTTTTCCCTTTCGCTACTCCCTAATGAATGAAATATTTTATCTATGGATCTTATCCATTTATCAGCTACAAATGGATTTGTAGTCCCACTGAATTTTGGTTGTAGTTGCTTCATGATGTTCTATAACATTGATCCCCTACGTTGTAGATCAGTGTGCTCCATACAGGTAAGGTTATAATTCATAACTTTTGTGAGTTATCCCAATATGGTTATAAATTATTCAACACCAGTTGCATTGCTATCTCCTTTATAATTATCTTGAGTTTGAGGGAAATCCCTAGATAGATTATGTGCGTTGATGTAGTTTCCATTCATTCCACTAGGCACCATTTCTAAACAATGGCATTCACTAGATTAGTTTATGAATTGCTATACATAATTCCAAAGTAGTAAAATAACTAACATAAATTGAATAGTTCTCATATATAATGAAGCATAAAAAAAATTGTTTTCTATGAGGAAGTATTTTCTCAAAATTCATTCTTAATGGTTTATAGATAGAATGTGAATTATCCTTTGCATATTAAGAGTGTCAATCCAGGTGCGTAGTAAAGAACGTTGTCGTGTATCAGGATACCCCTAGTCATGCCCAAAAAACCATGTTTGAGTTTTTAGTCCTACATACATATATACCAGAACCGTGTCTACTTGTAATATCTAGACAAGGTTGTATTGCTTGGAAAACCCACATAATATCTACATTACCAAAATTTTGGATGTTCTTCTATATTAATCCTTAAAGACTATCTTATGGTAATTTTCCCTAATAAAGGTTTTTTTAAATATAGTATTCAAGTATTGTACTAAAATTCTAATGATACCAACTGTAACGCCCGTACCCTAGTTACCTATAGTTGGTGCATTATTTCAAAACATTGGCATGATCACAAGAGATCAATTCCTGAAATACCGATTCATTTTGTGGACTTGCATATACAAGATACATATATAAATTTTACATTTTATTATGAAATGTGAAAAAATAACATTGTGTCTCTGTAAAACACACTCATATCCTTTATATTACCCCTACAAGGCAGTCATAATATACCTATTCTCATCTTGGAAAAAACAAAACAAAATAAAGGGGTGAGCTCAGATTGCTCAAAATGGATAACAATATAGAAGAAAAATTCATAAATAAGCATAAACATTTAAGGCAATGTATAAGACTAAAACACAAGATTTTTAAACATACAATTCAATATAATATGGAAAATATAAATAATATAATGCATTTTAATTATTGACATGGATATTATACTAGTTGAATAGTCACATGTAATATTAATATCTAATTTCATAATGATGGAATGGATAATGTCGGACATTAGGACAACATTGTCAATGCCCTGTTCCAAGACTACAAATAATGATTTTTCCAAGGATTTGTTCAAAGAAACTAGTTTGTCTTAATAGACCTACTTATGCATTGAGGGGCAATTGTAGGCCCCACCTTTCACTTACTATTTCAAATGAATTCCTCATATGAAAAGGTTGAAATATATCATATATTTTCATACCAAAAAATAGCAAACGAAATGTTAATACATTAACCATAAAAAATTAATGATATAAAAATAGAACATACATAGTCAAACATATCACAAAACCATTAATACAATATTGTAGAATGTATCATAATAAATCAACTAAAAACAAGCATAAAATCCAAAAAATGATGTTGACATAGAAGAAATTAATCCATTAATTATTTTGAGTGAAATTTATCTTTATACATTGAAATCATTAAAAAGTAAAAAAATTAATTTGAAAATATTATTATATAGTTGTATGTTAATATTTAAAGGTTTTAGAACGGAGAAAAATAGATTCACCTTGTTTATAAGTTAATAAACAATCGTTCCTTAATTTGACGAAAATATTATAAGGTACCTTGTCTGGAATGTGATGTAATGATTCCATTAAAACCCTTTTATAAAAATTCAAAAAAAGATATGAATGAAATTAATCCATAGACTAGAAAATAGATAAAATGTTTGGAAATGTATTTTATGAACAAACTAATATGGATGATAAAGAAGTCCTAGTTGATACTTACATATAAATAACCTCGAAATATAAAGAGATTGTAAAATTAACCCTTACCTTGTACTTTTACTTGGTGGAGGGTATGATTGCCTCATGTATAATAGTTAAATCATAGTTATTGAATTATACAAGAACCACATACATAAATATGATAACATATATGACCCACTAATATTGCTTTGATAATAAAATTCCAGTAGTATCATTGTTTCGGGAGTTAATTGATTCATTTTACTTTATATGTAATGTTATGTATCTCATGTTATTTATATATAGGGTGTATTTAATTCAAATTAATAATTATATTATATTCTTAAACATTATTTTAAAGTCTTCAAATTAAAATAATAATTGAATCGTTACGATGGGGAATGAATCTCACCACGTTCATGGAGACAACAATCCGTACGTATGCACGAGCAACAATAACATTTTATTGATGTTCAAATCATAAGTAAATGGTTGGTATATTAAATTTAATTATTCAATATCATGTTATATTTTTTATTTATAGCAACTATTCTCATTATTATATCCATCTAAAAAATTAATTGTTGAATAACAAACTACACCACGACGTGGACACGTTAAGCCGTACATATGCCTATATGGTGTCATATTAATTCATAGGATGGATGGAATGATGAATATTGTTGTACCATATTTGTAACATCATAATAGTATGTAGAAGTTACTGTAGTTGTTATTTTGGTATAAAAAAACATATAAAGTGTAGGTGGAAGAAGAAAAGAACATTGAAATAGGTGATGAAATAATTACCTCTTATTTGGGTGTTTCTGTTTGATTTCAAAAAAAGGGATCCTCAGTTTATCTTTATAATCAAATTAATTCTTCTAGATTGAAGTGATATTAGCTTGGAGGATATTTGAGCAGGGCTTGCGTCACACCCCACTCCATATTTTATTTTATTTTGTAATTTTCTTTGAAATTTTAAAATTTTATTGGGGTTCGTGTTGAGTCCCGAACGGAAAACTTTTGAGTTTGAAAAAAATGAGTGTTTTTGTGTTGACGTCGCTAAGCTCCTAGTTAGAGTAAATTTAGAGACCCACACAGATTCACCTAAGCAATGACACTATCTTTCGGTCTTCGGAAAATTGAAATGAATAAATTTTGTATTTTCTTACTGTTACGGTAAATAATTATTATTATTATTTGTGTTATAATTAAGGTTATTATTATTATTATTATCATTATTAGTATTATTATTATTACTATTATAATGGTTGCAGAAGTTATTAATTATTACGACAATTGAGAAGTTTAATTATTGTTAGTGTTATTATAATTATAGATTTGTATTATTATTATTATTATTAATATTATTGTCATTTATTATTATTATTATTTGGTTTTTATTTTATTTTTTTTCTTTTCCTTTATCCTTATTCTTTATAACCCCAGCGTCCCCTCCCTGTTTTTGGTGGTCCCTTTCCCGTTGCCCTGTGCACCGCCACCCCACTGTTCCCCTTCCCTCCCTTGCATTGCGCTGTAGCGGCCCCTGGAAACCTCAGCTCCCTCCCTCTCTCTCTTCTACTCGAATTGTAGTGCCATATCCCACCTTCTCCAACCTGCTCCAGCTCCCCCGTACGGCGCACCTCTCCCACTTTCCTCCCTTCTCCACACATCACCCTTCCCAACCTGGAAAGCCTCCCGCCTGCTCCAGCTCCTTTACTACACCGGCCTCCCCCTACCCTCCTGCCCCGCACCAGTGTCATTCCTAACCGAACTCACCCCTCCGACGTCGAGTAGAACCTCCCTACTTTGTTATCGGCTTCCTCCCCATGGCCACCATCTAGCCGCCTTGCCTCCCCCACTCGGACATGTCGCACGCACCGTCGCGCCTCGGCCCTACAGCCGCTGTCTGACTAGCCTCGCATTGCTCCCCTTCAGTGCGCCACTCAGCTGGTTCACCCTTCTTGTAGTCGCTGACCACCGAATGCCACCCTCGGCCTCCTACCTGGGAACTCTTGCAGCACCTCGAAGCCACCCCTCCTCCAGCCGCAACACCACTCCTATCTGCCTCCCTGTCTTCTTTACACAGTCTTTCTTTTTCTAGCGAGATCCCTTCCGACACAACCCTCTTTTCATTGTTGGTGCACCCCTTTTCGAACCGACCCCATGTGTGCTCCTCCCTACTCTCATCTCCGGCCAGAACCCTCGTCGCGGTGTGAACCCCCTTACCCACACCGCTCACTCCTCTCCGGCGGACTCGAGACCTCCGACACCTTCCTCTCATGTGTGCGCATCCTCTCCAGCGACTGTGACCTCATCAGTGCTCATCTATTTTGGTAGTGAATCACCATTTTCATCGATATTAAAACCATTCGGGTGTGAAAAGTGTGCATTTGATGTTTCACATCAGAATTTCGGAAGTCAATTCGTTCTTGATGTGGGATCCCATTTCTTTTTCCTCTTTAAATTATTACATTGTTTACTTGAGGTTCACACCTCTCAGGTTGCCAGATATTTGTCGTTGTTGTTAAATTGATTATATCATGTGGAAATAAAGGGTTCTCCCTTGTTTTTCTAATTGTTTCTTCCAGTTAATTAATTTGACGTATTTTTTGATTGATTAGTTTGGTGTGATGTTGTTTTTAAATGAACTTAGTTTTTCATTTTATATTTTGTATCCTGATCATGTGAATTAAGGTGAGTTTTATTGGAATCCAGTTGTGTTTTGTTTAGTAGTTTTTATTAAATTATGCAATTTGTCATTTTAACAGTGCAAGTGGTGCATGTTTTGATATGGTGTGTTTCATGTGCGCATTTAATTATAAAAAGTGGTTTCAAAAAGGTTTTGGGTTGGTAAATCTATGGTTTCTCATTGAATATGTTCAATAAATTATAAAGTGGTTTCTATAAATAGTGTCGACGGTGTGAGTGGGGTTTTGAAAACCTGTCAAGGTGGTTCTTTCGCATTGTTTTCTTGTTTCGGTTGTTTTATGTTTTTGTTTGTGTAATTTTAGTTTTTGTGTGTTTGTTGCAATGCGTTTGCAAGGTAAAATTGCGATACTGTGGTCGTCGATGTGCGCGTGTTTTTGCGTCTGTGTGACGCATGACATGCCTTTGTGTTTGGATAGAGAGCCGAGGTAGGTCCCCCACTGCACTCACCTTTAAATTTAGAATTTTTTAATTGATTGCTATTTTATTAATTTTAATGAATGAGAAATAATATAAGATAATTAATTTCTATATGGTTATTTGGTGTGAAAAGAGCCGTTTATTTTATACCGAACACTTGAAACATTTTCCTGACGAGCAGACACCCTGTATTGAAAGAATACCCATTTGGCCTCTAAACATAATTATCGAAATTTTAAATTTACTTCTAGTTTTATAGATTAATGGTTTCTTATGAACAAATGTTTTGGGTTTTCTCAATAAATAAGGTATTTAATTAAAATTGGTGAAGGCCCGTTTGGCACTTTAATAAAATAAATTATTTTGGAAAACCCACTCAAGGGTGATATTGGGTGTGCATTGACTGCATGAGCTGTATTTGATGTTTGTGCATCAGGACTGACAAAATTTCATTGTGGATGCACCCCTTTTTACTGTATGTGTTTACATGAGAACCTAGCATATTGAGTGAATCTTCTGAGACCGATTTCTGTACTAGTTTAGAATACGCAGTGGCTAGTGGCCCAAAGCAGTGGAATACAGGTTTTTGCTTCTATGGGGATTGGGCCCCTTGGTTAGGCCATGTAAGGCTATGCTGAGCGTTAAGGAGTTATGACATCATCAAGTTAGGGCATGCCTTCGGGATGAGTCACATGTATAGTATGTTCTGGATTGTTCATGATCTCCTAGGTTTGACCCATGTATCTTTTAGTTTTTATTTGTATGTGGCAGATGGTTGAGAGGTCTAGTTCGGTTGCTGGCCCCATGTGCCACTTTTTCCATTTCCCTTAGTGTGTGTTGTGTGTTTTGTGTGGTTTTCCATTTGAAAACAACTAAAATTTGGATATCTAAATTGTTCGCAAAAGTGTTTTAAAATGCAATGCATCTGTTTCTTTCAAACACAAAACTTGTTTTATATTAAAAGGGCAATGGACTGTTACTATTTATAGAAATGAAAGTGTGTGTGGAAACCAGTATTTTAGATAATTTATTTCAAACCTGGAGTTGATAAATTCTTTATTTACTTGTACGTGCATTGGGAATAGAATTATTCAGGCCTACCTACTGAGTTTTAATACTAACACCTATAGTGTTTTCCTGTTTTTAGTTTTTGTTGTAGGTTTGACTTGATCATGCTCACCGTGGGCGAGAGTTGGTTGTGTTTTTTTGGGCGACTCTCATGATCATGAGGGGAATTAGTCATGGTCAAGTTAGTTTATTGTTGTTGGTCATTCATTCTTTTCGTTTTGTTTATTTACTTTGTGGTCTATTTTCCTTCCATTGTTTTATTTATTTTACTAGGAGAAATTGTTCCCTCTTTCTCTCTTTTGATGCCCTCGTGCTTGTCGCCAGCCGGGGAGGATCAGGAATGCCTGTCAGGCCATGTCGCTAGTCGGCTCGGGTGACAGGTTCAAGGTCGACCTGGGTTGGTTCGTGACAAAATGGTATCAGAGCAGGTCAGATCTTAAGAAGACCTTTTTTTTCCAGAGCACCCATTGTAATCTGGGGTTGTCATGATAGAAAGTAAAATTGTCGGGACTCGAGGCGTACGGACGAGAAGGACGTCATGAACCCTTGCTCGTTCCAAACCTTAGGTTACCATGGGATGTTGGGTTGTTGATGTCTCTTTATTCTTATGGTTTTTTTTGGTATTGGAAAATGAAATGAGAGTCATGAAAGTGACCTCCGTGAGCATGCATGGTTTGGAAAACTTTGTGGAGCCAGAAACTTTACCCTAGAGTTAACTCAGTGACAGTGGTGTGACTGGTGTATGGCTGCCAACCATATGGATGAGTCACCCATCATCACTAGTTTCCATCTAGTGAATCATTTGGGTTTTCCTTCTTTCTGGAAATCACTGTGAAAAGTGTTATTTTGGTATTTGAAATGACAATGACCATGTTTTGATTATGTCCTTTTTTCATTGTTCCTTAGTTTTCACCCCCACGACGGTTTGAGGGATACCCAAGGTGCAGCTTCGGGTGATGCACCCCTAGCGAATCATCCAGTTGATCAGCCCGTAGACAATGTATTGGAGATCCGGAAGTTGAACCCTCCTCTCTTTTATGGACAGGTAGATCCACTTGAGGCGGAGGAGTGGTTGCAGAAGATTGAGAGGATGTTCTGTTTCGTTCGGTTTCCTTAGTCGTTAAAGGTGAAGTTGGCTACCTTTATGCTTGAAGGTCCAACCTAGAAATCGTGGAAGTTCGTGTCTCGAAGCAAGCCTCGAGAAGATTTCACATGGGAGTTTTCAAGTCATCGTGCATCCAACAACACTTCTCTGAGTTTGCAAAGCTGAGGAAGAGGATGGAGTTGTTTTTTCTTCAGCAGGGTGTTGAATTGGTACTCGAATTCTATCGACGTTTCATAGACCTAGTTCTGTATGATCAATGGTTTGTTGTGAATGATCCCGAGAAGGCTCTGCAATTTGATTCTGGACTCCAACCTGAGCTGTGATCGAAAGTGGAAGAGATCAACCTAACTACCTTCTCAGATGTTGTGGGGAAATCCTTTTTCGCTGAAGTTGGGTTAATAGGAGGACTTGAGGTGGTGAATCCTCCAGCTTTGTGAAGCAGAGCAGAAGATGGTGATAAGAAGAATGAGAAGAGACCTAACTCTAGTGGTGCTGGTAGAGGAATCAAGAGTCCTTCAAACCATAAGTCATTTTCCTCACAGTGCAATGCCTTGATCTGTCACCTCTGAGGTAAGAGGGGGCACAAGAGGCCGATGTGCCTGAATGCTCTGAAACCCTGCTGCACCTATCGATGTCTGGGTAACTTGCAGCGATTCTACCGTGGTGTTTCCAAGAAGCATGCTGAATTTGGACGTGACTCATTGAAGGTCACCTCTCCCCGTCTATAGGATAAGAGTGATGTTTGGGGATTAGGTTGAGGTCATTTCTTTGTAGTGTTTCTTGGGTGTATTAATCATATCCTGTAGCATTTTTCGGTGTTTCTTTTCATTCAGTTGTAAGAATGGTTGTGGTTGAACATCATTGAATTTTTTTCTATTGAAAGTGTGTTTGGTGAAATTATGGTTTGTGTGTTGTATTTGGGAATTTCTGAAGCCTGATTGCGAGGCAAGAGATGCGTCAATCATCGGTTCTCCAGCCATAGGCCCCAGAGTGAAGCTTGCGCGTAGTCAGGAGAGCACCAACGGTGAAAAGTGACTTTATTTAACCATTGTCCTTAATGTGTCATGGTTTTTTTCTTCCAGGGGTGCGATGTTGTTTATATATTAATGGTGGTAATCTTGATTCTCAACCAGTTATTCCCTTCCTCTCCCTCTGCTACCCATGTGGTGGGGTTTCTGGTCTGTGTGGAAAGTTATTATGTTCGTTTAATATCATCAGTTCTTATGGTGGGGAGACCCACAGTGAGTCTCGTAGAATTACACAGAAATTAATTTAGTGTTAGACCGATCCTTATGGCGGGGAGTCCGTTCGGGCCTCCCCATGTTAGTATCAGAGTTTCTTTTCATGTATCGTTGGGTGGAAGGTGGTCTCGCATGGAACTACCTAATCTTGAGTTCTTCCTCTCAAGTGAACGTTGAGATTGGAGTACACCCAACGGTTTCATTGGAATATGATTATAGGTATAAGTCTTGAAGTTGATTTATGTTCGTTCGTTCCTTGGTTGAAACAGATGGTTTGAGTTCAGCTTGGTGACGATAAAGGTCATCTTCTTTTATGGATGAGTTGTGTGTCAAGGGTTTTCAGTGTCTGTTTGGATCGATCAACTAGAGGCACCTAACCTTTTGGGGGTGAGTGACACTTAAAAAGTTTCTTCTTTGGGTGTTGATCTTGTTTTGGATTTCTATGGGTGAAAAGCATTATGGTGGGGAGAATTGTCACAACCATCTCCAGATTTTATTTTATTTTATAATTTTCTTTGGCTTTTTAAAATTTTGTTGGGGTTCGGTTTGAGTCCCGGATGAAAAAAGTTTGAGTTTGAAATAAACTGTGTGTTTTTGTGTTGACATCGTTGAGGGCCTGGGCAGAGCACGTTTTGGAGACCCGCGCGGCATTGCCTAGGTAATGAGCTTGTCCGTCGGTATTTGAAAAAATATAAATGAATAAATTTTGTATTTTCTTGTGGTTATGGTAAATAATTTTTATTATTATTTATGTTATAATTAAGGCTATTATTATTATTATTATTATTATTATCTTTATTATTATTATTATTATTATTATCATGGTTGAAAATGTTATTAATTATTACTACAATTGAGAAGTTTAATTATTATTAGTGTTATTATTATTATAGATTGGAATTATTATTATTATTATTGTCATTTATTATTATTATTATTTGGTTTTCATTTCCTTTTTTTTCTTTTCCTTTCTCCTTATTCTTTCTAACCCTAGTGTCCCCTACCTGTTTTTTTGGGGGTCCCATTCCCGTATCCCTCTGCGCCGCCACACCCTTATCCCCCTTCTCTCCCTTGCACTACGCTGTAGCGCCCCCCCTAGGAAACCTCGGCTCCCTCCCCCACTCTCTTCTATTTGAATTGTAGTGCTACATCCCAGCCGCTCCTACCTGCTCCAGCTCCCCCATGCGGCACACCTATCCCACTTTTCTCCCTTCTCTGCACATCACCCTTCCCCACCTAGCGAGCCTCCCACCTGTTGTAGCTCCTTTGTTGCATCGGCCTCCCACCGACCCTCCTGCCCCACACCAGTGTCTTCCCTGACCGGCCTCACCCCTCCAACGTTGAGCCGCGCCTCCCTGCCTTGTATCCGGCTTCCACCCCATGGCCACCATCCAACCGCATATCCTCCCCCACTCAGACCCGTCGCACGCTCCGCCGCACCCCGGCCCAACAGCTGCTGTCCGACAAGCCTCACATGCCTCTCTTTCCGCGTGCCACTCAGCCAGCTCACCCTTCTTGTAGTCTCTCACCACCGGATTCCACCCTCCGCCTCCTATATGCGACCTCTTACTACACATAGAAGCCACCCGTCATCCAGCCGCAACACTACTCGCGTCTGCCTCCCTATCCGCTTTCTGCAGTCTTCATTTTTCCGGCAACAACCCTTCTGACCCGACCCTCTTTTCATTGTTGGAACACCCCTCTCTGACCGACCCCATGTGTGCTCCTCCCTACTCTCATCTCCATCTAGAACCCTCGTCGCGGTGTGAACCCCATAACCCACACTCCTTACTCCTCTCTGACCGAATCGAGACCTCCGACACCTTCCTCTCATGTGCGCGCAGCCTCTCCGGCGACCGTGACCTCATCGGTGCTCATATCTTTGGCAGTTAATGATGTTTTTGATCGATATTAAAACCATTGGGGTGAAAAAGGTGTGCATTTGAAGTTTCACATCGGAATTCCAGATGTCTCTTCATTCTTGAGGTGGGATCCCATTTCTTTTCCTCTCTAAATTATTACTTTGTTTACTCTAGGTTCACACCTCTCAGGTTTCCAGATATTTTTTGTTGTTGTTAAATTGATTATATCATGTGGAAATTATGGGTTCTCCCTTATTTTTCTAATTGTTTCATCCTATTAATTAATTTGATGTATCTTCTGATTGATTAGTTCTCAATGAAGTTGTTTCTAAATGAACTTAGTTTTTAATTTTATATTTTGTAGCCTGCTCATGTGAATTAAGGTGCGTTGTATTGGAAGCCAGTTGTGTGTTGTGTAATTGTTTTTATTAAATTATGAAATTTGTCATTTTAACTGTTCAAGTGGTGCACATTCAGATATGGTGTGTTTTGAGTGCGCATTTAATTATAAAAAGTGGTTTCAAAAAGGTTT
Organism: Viscum album; assembly: GCA_963277665.1. Taxonomy (NCBI): domain Eukaryota; kingdom Viridiplantae; phylum Streptophyta; class Magnoliopsida; order Santalales; family Viscaceae; genus Viscum; species Viscum album. Next base: position 423,187,403 of record OY728161.1, on the reverse strand, counting down.
TGGGTTTTTAAAGCTGTGGTTTCTCTGTGAATTTGTTCAATAAATTTTAATGTGGTTTTTGTAAATAGTGTCGATGGTGCGAGTGGTGTTTTGAAAACATGTCAAGGTGGTTCTTTCACATTTTTTTCTCGTTTGGGTTTTTTTTATGTTTTTTTTTGTGAAATTTTATTTTTTGTGCGTTTGTTACAGCGCGTTTGCGAGGTAACCTCACGATATTGTGGTCATCGATGTGCACATGGTTTTGCATCTGTGCAAGGTGTGGCGCGCCTTTGTGTTTGGACAGAGAGATGAGGTAGGTCCCCCAATGAAGTCACCTTTAAATTTAGAATTTATTAATTTCTTGATGTTTTATTAATTTTAATGAATGAGAAATAATATAAGATAATTAATTTTTAAATGATTATTTGGTGTTAAAAGAGTTGTTTATTTTATACTAAACACTTGAAAAAATTTCCTGACGAGAGGACACCAAATATTAAAAGAATTCCTATTTGGCCTTTAAACATAATTCTCGTAATTTCAAACGTACTTCTATTTTTAATGATAAATGATTTCTTCTGAACAGGTGTTTTGGGTCTTCTCATGAAATGATGTTTTTCTATAAAATTGGTGAAGGCCCATTTGGTACTTTAATAAAATAATTTATTTTGGAAAACCCACTCAGGGGTGATCATTGGTGTCCGTTGATTGCGTGAGCTATATTTGATGTTTGTGCATCATGAATGATTGACTTTCATTATCGACGCACCCCTTTTTACTAAATGTGATGACATTAGAACCAAGCATATTGAGTGAATCTTCTACGAATGATTACTGCACTAGTTTAGAATACGCACGGGCTAGTGGCCCCAAGGCATGGGAATACTGGGTTATTGTTGCTATGGGGATTGGGCCCCTCGGTTATGACATGTAAGGCTATGCCGAGTGTTAGGGAGTTATGATTTCATTGAGTTAGGGAATGACTTCAGGATGAGTCACAAGTATAATATGTTCTGGATTGTTCACGATCTCCTAGGTTTTACCCGTGTATCATTTAGTGTTTATTGTTATGTGGCGGATGGTTGAGAGGTCTAGTTTGGTTGTTGGCCCCGTGTGCCACTTTTTTTATTTCCCTTAGTGTGTGTTGTGTGTTGTGTGTGGTTTTCAATTTGACCAACTAATAAATTTGGATTTCGAAATTGTTCGCACAAGCTTTTTAAAATGCAATGCATCTATTTTTTTCAAACACTAAACTTGTTTTATATTAAAAAGGATAATGGACTGTTACTTGTTTTAGAAATGAAAGTGTGTGTCGAAACCAATATTTTATATAATTTAGTTCAAACTTGGAATTGATAAGTTCATTATTTAATGGTATGTGCATTGGGAATAGAATTAGTCGGGCCTACCTACTGAGTTTTAATACTCACGCCTATTTTGTTTTCCCGTTTTTAGTTTTTGTTGCAGGTTTGACTTGAGCTTTCTCGTCGTGGGCGAGAGTTGGTTGTGGACTGTTGGGCGACTCTCGAGATCGCGAGGGGTTTTAGTCGTGGTCAGGTTAGTTTTTTTTTGTTGGTAATTCTTTATTTTCATTTTGTTTATTCACTTTTTTTTTTCTATTTTCCTTCCGATGTTTTATTTATTTTATCGGGAGAAATCATTCCCTATTGCTCTATTTTGATGCCCTGGTGCTTGTCACCAGCCCGGGAGGACTGGGAACGCCCCTAGAGCCATGTTGGGGGCCGGCTCAGGTTACTGGTTCAGGGTCAACCTGGGTTGGTTCATGACAGTTTGGTTGAGCCAAATTGCTTTGGAGGTGTGAACATTAGATAAGGGAATGATCCCTTTTATAAGAGAGGTTAGTGTCACTTTAGGAAGAGCTTGAAAAAAAAATTATTATAGAATTATTTTATGTTTATTATGGATCCAAATGGATTTATTTAGAGGATAAGGTGGGGATGGGTCCAAATCCTCCCAACCAATTGGTTTTATACAAGCTTAGTCACCATATTAACCTTATATTTAATATTTAACTCGTAGTTAAATAGTTTAAATTTTATCTAGTCTTCGTGTATATCTATATTACATAGTTAATAAAGATACTATAAACTACCAAGATAACCTCAAGTGGTTAATTAATGAAATATCTATCATTATATAATTCCATTGGAAAAGCCTAGGATTTGTAAAAATATTATATAATTTAATAAAATACTATTAGTTTTAAAAAACCATTTATTTCAATTTTCACACACTTTAGTATTTGGTTTTTGTGAAAGTCCTTAAAATATTATTTTGTCAAAAAATAAAATTATTTTAAAAAACCATAACATGTAATATTAACTTAGGAAATTATTCTAATGCATCAGAGTCACAATTTAAATTTATATTTATATTTATAATATCAATTATTTTAAATTATTAATTAATAAATAAAATAGTGCCTCATCATTGTGTCCTAAATAAATTTAATTATTTAATGTATAGAAATTATAAATAAAATAAAATGATTTAATATATCTTTTTATCTTTCTAATTTATATTTATAGTCCAATATAACTTATGTATAATCCAATATGAAAAGTTTTTAGTTTTTAAATTATTAATTTATCCATTTTAAATCTTCTTTAAATAAAATAATAACAATTGTCATAATCTAATAGATGTCAATAAAAAAGGATCATATTTTATTCGTGAGGTTGATTTTGGTCAAAATACCCATATCAAATAGAATTAAGTCATGAGTTGGGTTAATTATAATATCATTTTACCTTTAATTACCCTATTTACATTTCATTGTGGTATATAAAATTCAAAACTTACTATTCACCAAAAATTATTTTCATCTAATTGATCCATATGTTACTAATATCATCAGTGATTCTCATATTTTTTTAATTCAATTCACAGAAGCAGTAAAATTACGTTTTATGTTAATTTTAAAATAATCCTAGAAGGTGGGTAAAAGGCATTAAATAGTTTAATAAAATTGTAAATATATCATCTAATTATAAAATGACTCCAATAAATTAAATTGAACATATATAGGTATTATGTATCAATTTTGACATAAAATAAATTTAAATAAAATAAATAGATATTTAAATAAAAATTTTGTTTTAATTAATAATGTAGTGTTTTTTACTATTCATTAAAATTGAAACTATTTAGAAAAATTAAAAAATTATCCCTAAGCTAATTTTTATATTCATAATACGAAAATAATGTCCATTTTCAAAAATAAAATTTATGAAATTTTAAATTGTGGATATTACTATTGATAACAGCTAGTTTGATTATTCATGTTGTGCTAGAACTTGTAGTTGCGTACAACGCAAGCTGTTGAATTATTCAAAGAGAAGCATAGTGTGGATGTTTGGGCTATTAAATTTAAGTTGTATAAGTAATATGGTCATGGAAAAAATGACAATTTGACTATTGTACCATCCCAATAGGAAATCATGAAAATGATATTAAATGAGAAATAATAGGATATGTATAATTGTTTTGGTGGTATTATATAGTGAAAAAGTTTCTATCATGGAATACTATGATCACCGGAGAAAGATGTTTTTCTACCCTTCTGTGGGAGAAAATATAATGCCCAGGTATGGCCATCAAACATTCCATGGTTTTAACAAAACTGATCATAAAAGATCAGTGATAATTGTTTAAAAACCTAAGATATAGGGGAAGTTGTGTTTAATAAAATTTAAATTCTTTGATGTGTTTATTAATATGGATTTATGTTTTATCTTATAATAATAATTATATTTGGACTAAAATAAATTTTATGGAACTAAATTTGGAAAATTATTTCATAAAAAAATATTCACTGACCAAATTTGTCACCATGCCTAAACACACTTCTTTTAGCATTGGGTTCTCCCACCTAGACAATGATTTTTCTAATTAAATGTAGGTTTTTAAATAAAATATTTTGAATTTTTTCAATTTCTCAAGGAAATATCTAATGTTATTTAGATAAAAGAAGATGAGTTGAGATAACCCATATTTTTCCTTTTTTATTTTCTTTCTCATAAGGGGGGACAATTAGGATTCACACACATATGGGGGGGATGAATTGAGGAGACAAATCTAATTCGAATATGTGTGTGGATAATGAAAAAAAAATAAAAAGGGGGATATTGTTCTTCAAAAGTGTGTTGGTTTCATTTTTTGTTAATAATTCAATAGGACTTTGTCATAGAATCATATTGAATAAATTTGAGAGAAGAGATACTAGTTAGTTAAGAGAATCCATTTGAGTTAGATGATTGTTTATTTATCCTAAAAGAACCAAATATTGTGAATATATTCATGATTCTTTTTGAGTGTTTTCAAATGTTAAATTTGAATAAATTTGAGTGGTATATACTGATGCTTAATTATAGAGAAATATTTTATAAATTTTGTTTTATGTTGTCTTGGAGTTTCAACTGTATGAGTTTGTACATGATATTGAAAAATACGATGTTGTACTAGATAGAGAAAATATCTCAAGTTCACTAGATGAATAATTATGATGTAGATCAGACTACAATTAGTTGGTATAAATGATAAGATAAAATAATTTCTATGAAAGTGTAATAGATATGGTAAATATTAATGAATCAATAACATCCCCGACCATAGTGCCTTTAAACAGGGCTCCGAGATGGGTCATCACATGAACTCAAGAAAACCTCCTCATATGCTAGAGATTTTCAATTAGTAGTGAGGGTCTAAAAGTTATGTCAGGATACAATACCCTCTTCATTAGATTATGTTACTACAGTAAACATATAAAATAATTGAAATAGAGTATTCCAATCAATAAAAATACATAAAACTATCTCCCAAATAGGGAAAAACCCACAACCAATAGTAAATATTCCATGTCACTCTACAGTACCAAGTGTAAAAAACATAAAATAATGGAAAAATACGGAATCCCCAAAATGGTACAAACTCAATGTCTAGAACCTCCTCTATGTGTATACCCCAAAACTGACTCACATCTCAAGCACACGGCCCTTGAATTTTCTTGACCCACAACCTCGAAAACTACATGGGTACCTTCAAGCGGCCCAATCAGGGTGTGATTAGAACTCAGTAGTCCACCATGAATGGTTTCAACAAAATATCTAGTATATAAGATAGTGCATGCATGTATAAATGAATGATAGGTGATTAAGATACATTTGGGAAAATGGTTTACTATAATTATTTAGCTATTATTAACCATGATTCCAAATTAATTATGTGCATATTTTTCAATAATAGTTTATAATCAACACATATTCCATAGTTTTGGTATTTAAACCATTCACATAGGGTTCATACAATTTATCATGCAACATAATGTAATATGTCGAGTCCATATCGCACTAGGTATTGGAATAATATGGTAATAACAACACTATCCTTGGAGCCTCAGTTCATGTTATTCCATTGAATGCAACCGTTGGGGGAATAAAGGATAATTCCGACTCCCCATCCTATGAATCCCTACTTGGGGTTAGAGCATCAGTCTAAACTATCCCATGGGAGGATCCATAGTCCTTTATCATACCACCAAGCCATGTGAACATGCTTATTCATCCATTCACCACACAAAGCCATATCATAAACAATCACAACCAATAAATATAACAATCATAATTTATAATATTCAACATGTGAATAAATATTGTGTCATAACACATTTACACATTTTCCATTGACATTACATAGAACATTTTTCTTGATTCTCATTCTAAACCCTAGATCTCTAAGTGTATTTAGGAATTCTCTTATATCAACCCATTTCAAATATTAATAAACCATCATAATCCATTACGAACTTATATGTGTGACCAAATTTAGATTTTAGATATCATTAAACAAATCCACATACTCCATAAGGGATCTACATTATGACACAATGACCTAGCACTTACGTACCTAACTCCTAACCCTATAAAATATTAATGCATCCCATGGGTAGAATTAAATGGGTCCAGTCATCCACGATGAATCCCATGGAGACCATGGGGGTTTCCACTCATAATTTATAAACCACTTATTATAAAATTTACCAAAATGATCAAGATGAAAACATGAAGTAAAAAAATAAAAAGGTAAAACATGAAAAAATATACAATGAAACAACATGATATAACTTGAATTCCCCCTACATAAAATCCATTGGTGGACTCCCACATAATCATTGTCTTAAGTCCCAATTCACCCCAAATATGAAACCTCAACAATGATCTCACTTGAAAAGAATGTTTTTTAAGCTTCCGAGGGAGTGAAAATATGGATAAAAACTATAAACCAAAAATTGAAGCAAGATGTGGGATTAGCCATACCTGGAACATCGATCAACAATCGACGACACTCCAAATGACCTAGTGATAAAGGAGAATCACCCTTGGAAGTTCTCTATAGCTCTTTTTCGTCACAATACATCAATGAAGGAAGATATGGGTGAAAATCAGGTGAGGGTTTAAAATCAAATAAAGGTATTTTTAACATTTTCTCAACATTAATGGGTCACATTGTTTACCCAGAAGATTTGAAAACTTGTACGCAAGACATCCTCTAAATAAGATGGGTGGAATGGTTAATTAGGAAGCTCCACAAAGATTTTCTAACCATTCACAAAGCCTATTTCCAAGGATACTCAGTTTCCTGTTAATTCTATAATATTTTATTAATTGTGTGCCAATCAGGTGCCTTGCATAGTTTGGCATGATTTTCCTCTCTTCTATATTTCGAACACCCATGACACCCCCAAGGTCCCTCTGACCCCTAGGAAAAACATCTTTAACCCAAAAACAAGTGATTGAAAAAAAATATAAATAGGTAAAGTCCTCTATGAAGTCTATTATTTTAAAACATTCACATAGTAAGATATATCTTCCTTGAGCCTCTCTTTTTGAACATCATCGTGTTTTTTGAAGAAAAGAGATTAGGCCACTAGGTCAAAATATCTGATTCTCTCTCCAATGATTCTATATGTTACTTCCTTTGGTTCAATGAAATTCGATCTAAGGACACATTCATTCCCTACAAAACATTCTCACTATGATCCAATATATAAATAGGATGCTCCTCAAAGGATGCATTAGCCTAATGATCATTATTTTCAACATCGATCACATGGAATGGATCAGGGTAATATTGTCAGAGTTTCAAAACATGAAAAACAACATGCATCCCCCTATACTATTGTGGGAGATCGAATCGAAATTCCAGAGGTGTGGTCCTCTCCACATAATCAAATAGACCCACATACCAGGGTGTCAACAATCCCTTCATCAAAATCTGACATTGACCCAACGTTGGAGAAACAGGAAGAAATATGCTACCTCCCACCATAAACTCTTGTAGTCTATGATGCAAATCTAGATATTATTGTTCCCTAATAGGAGATATTGAAAATCCCTTATGTATCAATAAAACCTTCTCTAATGTCTCCTGCATGAGATTCAGTCCAAACAACTCAGAATCCCCAGATTCAAACCAACACAACGTAGATCTAAACAGTCTGCCATAGAGTTACTCAAAATAATCCATTTGAATTGTATCTGGAAAATTATTTTTATAATAAAACTATATAAGATACATGTGATTTTCCCATGATCCAATGAAATATATAACACATTCTCTATATTTTATTTTTATGATACCTGGATTGTATGCTCAAACTGCACATCCATTAGTGAAAGAATGGTCCTACTAAAAAAACATGAGTACCAAGTACCTTCTAAAACCCCTTCCATAAGTGAGATGTGAAATTTGGATCATGGTTCAAAACTATTGATCATGTAACACCATTATACCACATTATCTCTCAAATATACAACTCTTCCAACTAATCGACTGTATAAGTTTCCAATATCAACAATAATTGAGCTACATTAGTAATATTATCCAAAACCAACCCAATTTCATCATTCTTATGAGTCATCATTGGATGACCCACTCCATTGTTACATCATTAAACTTTCACTCTAGAATAGTCAATGATTGTAACATCTCACCTGAGTGATGATGCTCGACATTCACCTATTGACAGGTAAGGCATCATGCTAAAAAAACACCACCTCTTTATTCATTCCCCGCAAAAAATAATGCTGATGAAGATCAAAATATATATCAGTCAATCTAGGATGTACATCCCAATTAGATGCATAGAACCCACACATCAAATCTTCTTACACACCTATAGGCACCACAATATGACCATGAACCTGAAAAATAAAACCAATACCAACAATCATACTATAAAATGACTCCCCATTTTTTTTACATTCCACCATAGCCAAACACTTCAGATCCACCTTTTGACACTCCTTGTCCCAGATCCAAAGCACATATTCAACTGCTATCAATAGAAGGGTCATTTTTTCATCTTTATCTTGTTCATAAAGGTTAATATTAGAAAACTCAGTCATCATTCTCCCCATGTTGTGGTATTCATGAACCACTTCGCTCTTAGTCTTCTGGTACAATGAATCTGGATGACTATTCACTTTCCCTAGTTTGTAAACCAACTCAAAATTGATTTATTTCAAGTTGTTAACCGACATTCACTTCCAATGATTCAAATCCCTTTGAGAGAAGATATACATTATTATTTTTTGATCGATAAAAAATTTGACCCATTCTCCCACAATGAAATACCACCAACACTTTATATAATAAACCGAAAAATCTTTCTCATGATCATTGGATGGGAAATATCTTTCACAGAGCCGCAATTAATTTGAAAAATAAGCTATAATCTGATCATTTAACATCACAATAGTTCTGATTTCAACAATGGTCACATAACAAAACAATGTACACCTCATAATAGGTTTTGGAAAAATAAAAAAATTATGTGGTAGTCAACCACTTCTTAAACTCTTGAAAATATGCCTAGAATGGATCTAAAAACTCAAACATAACACACTTCTTGGTTAAGCTAGAGAGTAGGACTTATAATTTAGAGAATTATATAATGAACCATTGATGGTGACTGGCTTGTACCGAGAAACTATGAAAATCAGAAACATTCTTGGGTCACTACCAAAAAACAACATCCTGCACTTTCTCATGATCCACCAACACACTGGACTTAGAAATGATGGCTCCCATGAAATTCCCTATATCAATCTAGAAGTAATATTTTGATAGCTTCACATAAATAGTATGTTCACTTAATTTATTAATTATGATGACATGCTGTTTGGAATGATCATCAAGGGTTCATGAGTACACCATGATGTCATCAAATAGGGAAATTACAAACTAATCTAGATATTGGTGAAATATCATATTCATTAATTCTATAAACACTGTTGGTGTATTGGTCAACTGGAACATCATAACCATAATCTAATACAAATTTTATATGCTCCAGAAATCAATTTGTGGTGGTCCCAAAATTCTCACCCTCAACTGGTTGTATCCCAATCCCAAATCTATATTTGAGAACACTGAGGTGCACCTTTACTTGTCACATAGGTCATAAATTCTAGAATGTGGGTATCAGTTATTAACCATTGTCTGATTTAATCGACACATAACCTTAATGAACTGTATGCCTTCTTAGAAAATAGAACTAGTGATTCCCATAGTGAAGTACTAGGATGGTTGAATCCCTTTTTCTTTAACAATTCCATCTGAAAAATCAGTTTATGGAGTTCTTTTGGTTCCATTCGATATGGTGGAATGGAAACAAGTTCTACCTATAACATCAACTCTTTCATAAACTCAACATCCCTCTAAGGAGGAAGTCTTGATATATCCTCATGAAAAAAAATCCTAAAACTGATCCACCATAGGAGGAAAGACGTGTTGTTCCACCCTCCCATCACCATGAAAAATGCACACCACATGGGCTATGAGTTCTCCCAATTATTTGGAAAGTTGCCATGTATGACTCACCCAAACATCTAACCCACAAGGAAACACATAAATATCACCATTGAAAGATGTGAACATTACCAAACATTGGTAACTGTTAATATGAGCATGATACACCACCAAATTGTCCATGACTAGAATCATGTCAAAACAGGAAATATCAAGAAAAAAAATATTCCAATGGAAATGATATCCACAGACTACTAAAAAACATTACACTACCTGATATCCTTATCTATCACCCCAAATTTTGTGTTAAGAGACATAACCCCACATACCCGCTCCACGACTTGGCCAAACACAACTATAAACTATTTAGAGATAATAGAGTGTGTAGAACCTATATCAAATAGTGCATTCATGATTGTAGAATCTTTAAGAATTGTACCATGACTTGTATATGAACTAGCCTCACCACCTCTCGGTGTAGACTGAACTACGTGATGTAGGCCTATCACTCTTCCCTAGGATATATCCCGAGAACCCATATATGTACTAACCTGATGGGGTGGATGATCACGCCCATGTGTACCACATCCACATCCCCTATCATCATGGACCATGGAGATCTTAAATCCCACCTGAAATGGGGTAACCAACCCCCTTATTATACTTTCTAGTATTCTTTATCCTCCATCATTTTCCAACTTTCACGGGTTCTTTCCAAACCTTGGCACATGACCCAATATGATTCATGATTTGTAATCAACTAGTGGTTGGGAACACTTACTTCACACATGTCCTGGCCTACAACCCTAATAAAATAAATATCCATTACTAACTTGAGGTTATGATTCATTTTTTTAAATACTTCCCACCACTACCGAGGTGGTAATGTTAGAAATGACACTTCCTAAAATTAGAAGTTCTGCCAATAGTTCACCCCATTGGAACCCCATGTCTTCTTCCAGATACCTCCTTGAGGTTTCCCTCTGATATAAGGGCATGATCCATCTCCCCTATGAACCAATTAAATTAAAAAATATTTACATGGGATATAATCTCATTCCAAATTCCATCATGAATGATTCTTTCATTAGCTACCACATATCCCACTAAAGTGAGAACAAAATGTAATAACTCTATGAACTGGCCTTTATACTGTATCACTTACATCCCCCCCAAGTTAACCTCATGAACACTACATATTTATCCTTACTCATGGTTTCTATGTATTAATTCCCCCATAACATATATTCAAAACAGTTGCACAAAATTCCATCTACCAGTTCATTTTCAACAAGAATATACCACCAACGCTTTTCCTGAAACATCATAATGAATGCCTCTAACATAAATTGCTTCTTGGAAGCAGTATCTAAATGATCAATAATTATTCGGATAAAATCTATCGATAACAATACTTCCTAAGGACCACCCCCTCTTGTAATGGTCAGAGGGTCTGGTGAACTCGAACATACTTAGTAAAACCTGCCCGAAGTCTCATTTAATCATCTATATAAAACTAGTTATGTTCTCATTGATATTCTCCTTCATATTATCATGAACCACTATATCCCTTTGCTCCACTGCTATTGGAGAATTCTCGACAATGTCTTCCTATCGCCCAACTGGAACACATCCTCATGGTGGAAATTACCTATAATTCAATACATGAACCTTAAAACACATACCATAAATAATTTAATAAATAGATGGGAAGTACCATCACATTACATAAAAACATATTATCACTTAAACAACCCAAAAGAGCATTATTGTACCTAAAACACTAACCTCAACAATCTCTACCATGGATTGTGGTTAACACATGAATCTAACTCACACAGTTATAAGACATACATTATGTATCTTTTCAATCTATTATAATTTTACAACATAATTAGACAACATTTTAATTCACTTACCAACCTTATTTGACCATAATTCCTTAAATATTATTTACCCATTTTAATCATCTCATTTGAAAAAAAATTCATCAATTTCAGGAAATCAATTGTATGAAACTCTCTATGTGCCACACACTCATCCAATGTATTTGCCCACTATGATATAGGTAAATTATGTGCATAGTTTCCTATAAAGATGATGAATTCACCACATCATGCAATTATGGTCCTGAGTAAAATATTAAAAGTTTATCAAATCAAATAACACATACATCACCCGATAGTGAAATATCATCAAATGTAAGAACACGCAATAACAATAACAATTCCAACCAAATGTGAATTAGATTTTCCCTCATACATGATTAGATACTACCATGAATGAGCTCATTACCATGTCTTGAAACCTTATCAACCACCAATCTACCATTCCCAATAAGTAAGTAACAAAAAATAGTGGATCTGATATGATTTTGTAACATCTCTGGCCCGGGTGCCACTAACTAGTTTACTGAGCCAGGTTTCAGTATAACTTCAAACACACCTCCCCATATGTCAGAGGATACAAAATATTAATGAGGGTATAAAAGTCATATGGGTAGACTATAACATCTTTTTCCGTGTAATCCAGAGTAGGAAACATATAAAATAGCTGAAAAAATATAAGATAATCCATAAACATAAGTAAAACAATATCCCAATTTGGTAAAAACCCACATCCATTAGTAAATATATCATGTCATGGTATATATATAAGTGGATAAAACCCAAAATAACAAAAAATAGTGGAATCCCCCAAATGGTCTTGACTTCTTGTTTAAAACCTCCTCCACGCATATCCACCAAATCTAAATCACTTATCAAGAAAAACACCCTTGTAATTTTTCAAACCTGCAACCATGAAATCTGCTCGGGTACCTGACAACGACCTAAGTATGGTCTGAGTACATCTCAGTAGGCCACCACCAATAGTTTCTACAAAATATCTAGTCTAAAATATTTTTATGCATGTATAAATGAACGGAATGTAAATAAGTCAATTCGAGGGGCTACTAGTTAACAATCCTTACTTAGATATTATTAACCATGGTTCAAAATTAATTATGTAAAGGTTTTTCATTACTATGTTATAGTGAATAACAAAATAGATAGGTTATGTATTTACATCATTCACATAGGTTTCAGGGAATTTATCATGTAACATTGGGAATAAGTCAAGTCCATATTTCACTCTGGATTAACATAACAAGGTAATAACCACACTTTCCATGGAGCCTCAGTCTGAGTTATTCAATAAAATGAAATTGATGGAGGAATAATGATTTATTTTGACTCCCTAACCAATGAATCTTTGGTTGGGGTTAGAGCATCAGTCTAACCTGACCCATGGGAGGAGCGTTAGTACTTTTTCCCACCACCAAGGCATGTTCAAATGACTATTCATCATTTCAATGAACACAACCGTATAAAACAAAGATAAAATAATACAAATAATAGTAATACTAAATAATAATAAAATTTGGAATTAATATTATCTCATAACCCATTAACACATCTTCCATTTACATTACTTAGAACATTATCTTGATTCTCAATCACAATCATATCCCACTAAACATATTCATTAATTATCTTATATAAAACCATTTCACATATTAATCAATCCTCTTAATCTATTTCAAACTCAAAAATGTGATCTATATTACATTTTCACTCTACTTGAACATATCCAAATTCTCAACAAGGGATCTACATTGTCAAACAATGACCTAGAACTTACATATCAAACATTTAGGTTCAAACAATATCGGTGCACCCCATGGGTGGGTGTAAATGGATAAAATCATCCCCGATACACACCATTTGGATTATTATGGATTCCATTAATCATTTATATTAACCTAATGCCAAAACATATCAATGAAATCAAGATCAAAACATGAAGTGGCAAAGAATAAGGATATACCAGCAAACATCTACAACGAAAATATGGGAAATAACATATACACCACCTACCACAATTCTGTTGGTGTATGCTCTGTTAATCCTGGCCAAAATTCAGGATTCAAAAAACCCTTTGAATCCTCAAACTAGACCTCACAAGAAAAAGAAACGTTTTTGAGAATTTGATAACAATAAAGGAAGGATTTAAACCCTAAAAAAATAAAATCAAGAGGGGGTATTAGCCGTAACTGGAGCTTTGATATGTAATCGAAGGAAATCCAAATGACCTAGAGATGAAGGATAATCACCCTTGGAATAATTTGGAGCACCTTTTCATCACTAGGGTTCAAAGTTTGAAGATAATTGAAAATAAGGCAATGGATTAAAATATTATAATATCATTTTTGTAAATTTTATCAACATTACTAGGCTGCACAATTTACCAACACGGTTTGAAAAACCATGCGTAAACCATATGAAAGCCGCTGTACAAGGAATTTCTGTCACGTGGTTACATGGGAAGCACCAAAAATTTTAAAAAACCACGTGAAAATCCTCTTCCCAATGATCCATATTTTCTTGGGAATTATGCACGGTTTTCATAACCATTCCCCAGTCACAGAATGGACCTGATTTCCTCCCTTCCTAGTTCCGAACCCTTGGGACACCTATGAGGTCCCTCATACCCCTATTTAAAAAAATATTAACATAAAAACTGATTTATGTCATTATTTAAATATTTTAATACCTCCCCAAAGTCCAAGATCATAAAAAATCCATCAGATATACTTTTGTGAGTTTATCTGATATAGGAAACTTACACAGAGCACGAGAGGGAGAAATGTGATTTCCTAAAATTGATTACACCCAGAGTTTGTATTAACTAATAATTATTTCATTAGATAAAGGATATATTATGGGGAGTATCTAGAAGAAGCATCATCATATGAATATTTATCATTTGGAGGAGTTCTTATGAAAATCACTAGATGGAGAAACCTACAATGATTTTCAATGGCACCATATAATGAAATGTGGTATAATGGATTATATAGTTTTTTAAATTTATCACTAAATAATATTCAATTTTTAATTCATTATATGATCTTTTTATAACATATTTAAATGATTTTATTAATAATAATTTATTATTTCAATTATTTCAGGTGAAATCATTTAATGGTTTCATGGTTGCTTTATTATGGATTTTTTTCAATTGAAAATAATACTCTTGAACTATAATTAAATGGTATTGGTTCACCTATATAATATTAATTTGTCCCAAATATAATTTTTATTTCTACCATGTGGGTGATTCATTTAATAAAATGATAATGGGTAATTTTTTTTTATTATGGCAGTTCTTCCATCCTTCGTGATCTAGTTTGTTTTTTCTTAATATTTTGTGCAGATATTATTTTTGGAATGTGAGACCATATGAAATATATAGCAAGTCCACCACAGATATCCCAAATTTGGTGTATTCTATCAGTTACATTGGCATGATTTCATAGAATCAAGCCCCAACGGACTGATCTGTTTAATATTCTTTGTAAACCAGATACGTAAATGAGCACTGTATTAAAAATAAATACACAAATTACAACACAATATTTTTTAAATAAGTTATTTATAAAAAAGAACAAGTTGGGTTACTTTATTCCATTTTTTAAATACCTTCATATATTTTATACTAAACTACTTTGATTCATGGTAAAATAAATTTAATACGGGTGCCCTAAAATGCTCAGTAAGGAAAAAATATAGCATATTAAATAATTTATGAATGATAATAGTCAATATGGAATGGTAACTAACTGAACAGACATACATTGTAATCCAAAAAATTAATGGAAGTATGTAACCAATATTGAATGTTATTAAATGGAAACATGATTTATTTAAATAACTAGGTATGGAAAATCAAATATTTCAAGGTAATAAAATGAAACTCATGCCATCTAAATAACTAAAAATGAAATGTATTCATAAATATATCCACTATAAATCTCATGGATCAATAAAAAACCTAAAATTGAAAATGAATCCATATAAATGTCGATGAATAATCTCATGGGTGATTAATAACAGAATATAATTGAGGTAAATGGCTTATTATTGGGAAACATGTTTTCCATGTACATGGCACCTTTACCTGGGTTACCATTCACATGATGACTTATAAAATTTAGGGTAAAAGTCATATAATGTGGCTCACCAAGAATATTGTTTCAAGATAATGTTGATTCATCATCGGGATATCTATAATCAATCCCCACCTATTGTGTACTAGTCCAAATAATTCTTTATCTGTTGAATAATCAATTTAAAAATGTGCCTTCTAAAATATCAATATGGAGTACAGAATAAAGAATTATCAATATTTTTTCAAAATAATAAAATAACAATAAATATAGAAACATTATGTAGTATGGTATATAATTTACAAAATAGTAACATCCATGATAAATGAAATTAATAATTTAGGGGAAATTCAATGTTTAATGATCATATGAGATTGTATCTTTCAAGTGAAATAACAATTAAATCAAGGAAGTGAATTTGAATACCATCCATGGCCAAATAAACTATAAACCATCCAAAGGAATAATATGTATGGTATCAACAAAAAAGGATGATTCACTGAAATTATGGTGGATAAATCCATACTAGTCGTACAAGGTAAAAAGAACATTCCATTTGTGTGCATAAAGGATAAAAATATGGCTTGTTTATAAAGAGAATAAAATAGTCCATTTGAATCATTGGTAAAATAAGTGTTAAAACATACCAAATCATTTTGAAAACGTTTTTTTTATTTTTTTAATGAATCATATCTTTTATAAGAAAACATGTTCTCCAACTAAAGAGAAAATAAAATTCATTTTATCTTAAAATATTTTTAAAACATAATGAGTACCAAAGAGTGTAAAAATTGTAATAATGCATGAAAATGATCGTGAATAACCATAGGTGAATGAATTTTTTTTTACCATTGGTTATGTAATTTACATGAAGGGAAATTCCATTGAAATATAATTAGAATTTTTCATGAGTAAAAAATCAATAAACATCCGAAAGTGTCCTATACCACTTCGAAACATTTTAAATCATAACCTCATGAAGGAGTAATATAAAATTAATTCTTAAGATACCAATAAGATAAAAGGATTAATGATATAATACAATTAAAGGGTTAGTACATAAACCACAAAAAATATGATCGTGGTGAATAAGACAATAATCTACAAATGTAAAAAGTGAGATGAGATTCCCTTACTACTTGAGTAGAATTTGATTCATGGGTTCCATGAAAGTGTAAAACCAATACCAAAATTTAATATTATTAAATAAAGGGAAATAGTAATATAATATATCAAAATTAATAGTAGTTATGTCATGGATATTGATTAATTAGTGAATATTACATTAATCTCACATATTTAAAAAGTGAGATGAAAATCCCATTCCTTGTGTTGAATTTTGGGTGAAGATCCTTTAACCTCTAGTATTAGGGGTATTAAACATGTTAATAACTTATAATAGATCCATATTAATAATTATGATATCATATATTATCCTTCTATAATATCTTATTACACATTTGTTAATTACCTATCATTATTTTACCTTTTTCGGGTTTAAATTTCCAAGTTTGTCGAGTTTGTTTTAACATATTGTTTTTTGTTATTATTAAATATATTATGGATTCATAATATCATGAATATATAAAATTATGTTTCTATCATATAGATATATTATATATTAATTTTTTTAGTCAATAATAATTTTATATTATAAATTATGTGCACCGTTCATGGTGATTGTGGGTCGTATGTATGCATGAACACTACATTCATTCATTTGTTTTATTGATAGAATTAAAACTAAATGATATATATGTATAATATAATTACAATATAATATTTATTTTACAAATTTTACATTTGTTTATTAAAATAATCCTCAATATGATCAATTATTGAATGAATGAGTCATATCACTTGGTGGGGGTGATAGTCCACACTTCCCCAAACTGAATAATAGTATTTACACAAGATGAAAGGAATAAAGGTTTTTTATAGATAAAAATTAAACATGTGAAAATATATTATATATATATGATAAAACTAAAAAAATAGTGTCTATCATAATGTCCATCATGAGAGATGGAAAAGGGAAATCGAACAATCATCGTTTCAGGAGTTAGTAGTTCATTGTACACATAAACAATATATTTGGTACCCATTTGGTTGAGGTCTATGTATTTTTAGGTAAAAAACATTAAATAAAAAATAATAGTATATTTAGGTTAATAATTTTAATGTAATCATATATTAATAAGTGTGTATTATTTATAGAATGGAAATTAAAATAAAAATCTTGAGTGAAGACGTTACCACTTAATCGGGTAACTACTTTTGGTTTGTACCAAAAAGAATAATTGGTAAGATTTTTAGAAAAAAGGAGGCTTCTAGATCAAGGAATGTATTTCTGGGAATGAATTTTTTCGTATCCTAACCAATCCAAATTGGTGTGTGAATAAGTGGAATATGTGGTGTCCTTTTATACGGAATGAAAAGGACTGACATGGAATTATTGGAAAAATGATATGTGGGCACAGGTTATTAAATAAAAAAGTAACAAACAAAAAATAACCTCCTGAATGGACGGTTAATGGGATAATTATGTGATGAAAATTGTTTTTGGAGAAGTGTATATATAATTTGTGCCCAAAAGTTAAATACTTAGTCCACAATTAAGCTTTATTTAACCTTAACAATTATAATTAATTTTAATCACTTTCACTAATATTTTTGGAATAAAAAAAATTGGTATAATTAGAAATTATAAATTATTATTATTCCAAATATAAAATATATTTTTTCAAATTTCAATCACATAATTTTCAGAAATTAAATTAATTTTAATCCCGTAAATAGGATGACAATGCATGTTTTTAGAGTAAAAATGTCCAAATGTTTTCTACGTTTTCATAATCAATTTTTTAGTGAAATTGATTACAATGATTTAAATTGTATTAATTTATCAAAATACTATCTAATTATAAATTTATACTTATTAAAATTTTTATTTATCCATACACATAATTTATATGAAAAAGTAGATTTGAACTAAAATTAAGTATTTTTACCTATTCATTAAAAAATGAAATGTTTCCAAAAAATATAAGAAATTCACCAAAACCTTATTTTTATGATTATATTTCAAAAATGATGTATATATTTACATATGAAATAAATTAAAGTTTCAAAATTCATATTTTTAATGGGTTCTCCAAAAAAGTTGTTAAAATTTCCTTTATAAAAAAATTTAGGTTTTTATGTGTAAAGTATCGTTTGATCTTATATTATACATGTAAAACTACATGAATGAATATAAAAAATATTTTATTGAATAAATATAATATCTAGTTCATTAATAAAATTATATATTTTTAATTAATTTTATTTATTAATAAAAAACTCCCTTGGAAGTATAAAAATAATTATATTTTTTATATCCAATTGGTTCTTAATTTCATTTATCAATAATTGGTTACCCTTGAAATAATTTTATATTTATATTAACCATATATTTTCATAATTTTGTTTATAATATTAATAAACACTAACTTAATAGATAGGTTATCTCATATTATAAAAAATAATAATATTTTAATAATACATTTTTATATGGTGAAACTATGTATTTCATATAACACAATCTATCGAGGAAGGTTACTCTTACATGTAACTCAAGATATCGTGGAAGGTCACTCTCACATGTAATTCATGATTACACGGTGTTTCATACATTCAAATATATTGAAAATTTTTAAACATTCAAAAATATTAAAATGTATAATGATATTATATTACCTTACACGTTGGGTGTTGTGTAACGTACACACTATCAAATACAAGGTTCTTACTTTAGTGTTCTTGGTAAACACATTCTTCCCTGCTTAATAAATCACATATTCTAAAATTAAACATGGTCATGATGATAGATTTTTGGATACTTCCTATGTTTTAATTTCCAAATCAAAAGATTGGTTCATAAGTAATACTCAATAAAATAGTGAAAGGAAATTAAAAAGGTCACCTGGACTACCATGTAACATGGTTTCAATATAGGAGAACATTAGTGGAATATAGAGATATGTACCTAGAGTAAAATCTTAATTGATGTCCTCAATAACAAACAAGTTAATGATCAATATAAAGATAAGGGACTCTAATCTATATATTTTCAATGATTTATTAGTCCATTGGTTCAACATGAATTAAGGTATTAGGTCAACATTTTATTTCTAATTCATTTTCTAATGTCAGGAAATTCATTTACTATCCAATAATATAAGTAATCATTATTAATTTTCAGGATTAAATTTTATATGAACAAACCTATATTTTGTTTATTCTATCATCAAAATCTAATTCATTCCTCTAATATGATAAATTAATTACCATTAATGGATTTTTTATGCCTGAAGCACTAAATAAATGATTAAAATATTGTAAGGCCTATAAAAGAGGGACAATTCTAACTATTTGTACATAACTATCTTGAAAAACATATATGGTTAATAGGTTCATCTCTAATACTCAAAATTGATACTAAATATTCATATTAATAATTTATTCATAAAATTATATATCTAAAAACAATTAAAAATTAACCATGACATTGCATTGGTCATTGGTTGGTGAAAAACCCTTATCATCATTCAATCAAGAGTTCAATACCCATTTCCTTGTCGAATTTGATTTGTTTTCACTAAGATTACATGTTATCATTCACTAAATTCATATATATATATATATATAATTTGAAAAATAAATCTAATGGACATTCTTAAAATTTATTCATTAAATACACTGTTAACTATGGGTTTTAATACAACCCTTTTTTACAAAGTCTCATAATATTCTTTGATTATTAGTACAATGTCATTACTTATTATTTGAACCCTAATGGTAATCGATACGTTTCAAATTACATGTATAAAAATATAATAAAATTATTCCTAAAATAACTATTTTCCTCTAAAAAATATTCTCTTAAAATATTGCATAGTCTATAGATGTTTCAGTATTTTTATATCAAAAATACCACTGGTAAATTACATCTACAATTTAATTATCGAATCCCAAAAATTAAACCTCACGATTGGTCCTTCCTTAGTCTATGGTTTAAACATAATATAATTTGTTGGGATTCTAAATTATGACTCCCTATCTTCTATATAAAACTCTTTAGGATTAACATTGATTATTAATTTTCTGTATCGATTCAAATTATTCAAAATATATATTAAAGTGAAAATGGATTGTCCTAATAATATCCCCAATTAGTGTCAAAATAGGTGCATAGTAAGGCCCATTGTTTTATATCAGGTTATCCCATTTTTAGCCCGAAACAAATTATTGAAGATGTAACTCCTATGTAAATCTATGCCATAACTACATCCACTAGTATTATCAAAATTGGGATATATTTCGAAGAAGTTCCAAATAATCAATACTTTAGAAAAATTCTAGGATTTCCATCTATCCTTATCTTAAAATTCTATCTTACTATTATGTTCTATAAATTCTGTTTTCCTAAATAAAATTCCGAAGATAGATAATAATCTTCCATTGATACCCGTTATAGTGACCTGCCACCTTATATCCCAGATGTGGTGTCAACTCTCAATGACCTTGGCCAGATTATAAGGAATCCAACCATAATGGAGAAATTACTTTATTAGTATTCCTAAACTGAATAAATAAATGAGTATTTTATTAAAAATAAATACACTATTTACAACATAATTTAATTAAATAACATATTTATAAATAAATAACAGTTACGGTAACTATATTTTGTCTAGTAAATACATTCTTATCTTTCATAGTATGCTTCTTGGTTTACTATGTACAAATACATAATAAGGGTGATATCGAATTCTCGGTAAGTGAAAAATATAGGGGTATCAATAATGAATCAATGAGAATAGTCAATATGGAATGGTAAATAAATAAACACCCATTCCATGTAATCAATAAAATAAATAGAATTATGAAAGCAATATGGAATGGTAATAACTGGAAACAAATTCCATTCAATTAACTATATAAGTAAAATTAAATATGGAATGGAATAAAATCGAAAAACCTGACATCTAAATAACTGAAAATAAAATGTATATATAGATATTTCAATGAAAAATATTATGGATGAAAAACAACTGAATCCTGAAAAGGAAAATGAATGAATATATATGTTGACACAAAATATCATAGATGAATAATAACTAAATATAAATGATGGGAATGCTTAATTATTTGATTCCATGTTTCCCAAGTACATGGTACCCATACTGTCAAGAGCTTTACATGATGGTTTACAAAATGTAGAGTAAAATCCCATCTAAATAGGATAACCAACTATTTTGTCTAATGAGACGACCGATGCAAAGAGGGGCTATTAAAACTAGGCCCCACACGTGTTGTACCAGTCCAAAACAATCCCCATGTTTTGAATAATGGATTTAAAAATGTTCATTATCAAATATCAATATAGAGAAAAGAATACAGAATTACCAATATTTACCACAAATAATCAAATTACTATAAAATTATACATATTATGTAAAATTTTATATGTTTTAGGTAAGAGTAATGTCTGTGGTTAATGAAATGGAAAACATTGGAGAAAATTTCCATGTTCAATTATCATAAGACATTGAATACTTTTAGTGGACAATGAAATAAATCAAGGAATTTAATGTGAACACTATACATTTCCAAATAAAAAAAACAATAAAAAGTAATAATATAGATGGTAACCATACAGTAAATCCCAATTTTAGTAAAATAGAGGGATATTATCATTGATGAAATAAAAGATTATATTTAAAAATATTCTTGCTGAAAATATGCATTACTTCTGAAAACCCATTTGAAAAAATTTTTCTTTGAAAATATATTTTGAAAACATATAATATAAAAATAGTCCTTTTAGAATGATTATTACGATTCATATAAATGATGTAGGATAAATCCGTACAAGTTGTATAATGTAAAAAGATCATTCCTTTTTATCGGTAACAGGTATAAAAAATGCCTTGTTTGAAAAGAGATAAGAAGTTTCCTATGAATACATTGATAAAATAAATTAACAATAAAAATTACCTTACAAAAACATTTTGAAAATATTTTGGAATATTTTTTAATAAATCATGGATTTATGAAAAATAATGATTTTCTGACAAAAGAGAGAAACAAAGTCATATTTTCTTAAAAAAATTAAAATATAACGAGTACTAAAGAATTTCAAAATGGTACTAATATTTGAAAATGGTCAATAATGACTATAGGAGAACTAAAGACGTTATTAAACACTGTTAATGTAATTTCCTTGAATTGATATTTTATATAAAGATCATTAGGATTATTCTTAAGAAAAATAATCTTTAAACTTCCCAAACCGTCCCATACCAGGTCAAAACATTATAAATCATAACCTCGTGAAGGAATAATATTAAATTAATTTTAAATTATTAATGATATAATATAATAAATTTTATAGTTTATACACCACAAAAACGATTTAATTTTTGAACATGACATTAATCTCACTGATGTTAAAAGTCATATGACAATCCCTTACTACATGAGTAGATTTTGAGCCATGGGTTGCATGAAAGAGTAACATAAATTGACAAAATTAATATAATTAAATAAAATGAAATAATTAAATAATATATAAAAATGGTAAGTTGTTAAAGCACAAAATATAATTATGTAGTGAATATGACATTAATCTAACAGATTTAAAAAGTTAGATGAATATCACTCACCTTGTGTTTCTCTTTTGGTGAACATCCATTACCATAATTTATAAGGGATTTAACTATTTTAATAACTTATAATAGACACATACTAATACTAATGATATCATATATGATCTTATTATATTATGTGATTACCGATTTGTTAATAATTTTTCATTATTTTAACAATTTTAGTTGTTAATTGCATATTTTGTCGAGTATGTTTTATGTTTTTGTTTGTTGTTATTATTAAATATATCATGGATTCAATAATATCCATATCTTATACCATGATTTTTAAATAATATATATCTATTATATATTTATTATTTATTGTCTATAATATTTGGATATTATCAATGAAGTTCACCGTTCATGAAGACGGTAGTTCGTACGTATGAATGAACGTCACTTTCATTTTTTGTTGTATTAAAATAAATAAATCTAAATGTTACATACTTATAATATAGATAAATTATAATATATATGTTATATATGATACATATTTTTATTAAAACCATATTTTATATGTTCCATGTATGGCATGAACGAGTCATATCACTTTGAGGGGGCGGTATTTCACATTTCCACAAATGAAATTATCATATTTAGAGAAGATGGAAGGCACAAAGGTGTTTTATATTTAAAAATTAAATAAGTATAAAGATATGATATATATAAATTAGAAATCATATAAAATTATTTTCTATTATAATGGCTACCATTAGAGGAGGTAAAGGAGAATTAAAGCATCATAATTTCATGACGCACTAGTTCATCATACAAAAACAATTGTATCTTTGTTTCCCATTTGATGGTGGAGAGTATGTGTAGGTATGTATATTTACATAAAAAATTATAATATATTTTGGATTCTGTTTTTTTATTTAGTCATAGAATAATATGTGTATCATAAGTGGTGAAAAGAAATGAAAATAAAAAAGCCCGAGTGAAGATGTTAACTCTTAATTGGGAAAGTACTTTTGGTTTGTACCAAAAGTGTTTTTTGGGAGGCTTTCTAAAAAAAGGAGGATTCATCATCGTGGATAGAAATTTTAGGTTGATATAGCAGAATATATTGGCCGAAATTAAGAGTTTTTAGATTTGTGAAGAAGAGGCATAGTTGGTGTCCTTTTATAAGAAATATGACTTAAAATTTTTGGAAACAAGTTAGGTGTGCGCATGTTCCATCCTAAAAAAAGTCAGAAAAACAAGAAAACTAATTAATGGAAGTGTAATTGACGAATAATGTCCAAAATTTTTGTTTTTACATGTTTCTAAGTCATTTTTGACCTTTAGATAATGGTTTAGAACATTATTAATCATGATTTAACCTTAATAATTGTAATTATTTTTAATCACTTTCACTAAATTGTTTTCTCTAAAACAAATTTTGTATTTTAGAAATTATAAATTATTATGATTCCAAATAAGGAATAATTTTTTTCAAAATTCAAATCTTATAAATGTATGAATATAAATTAAAATTAATCCCATAGACAAGACAAGTTTGTGAAATTTTGATGAAAAAATGTCCTAAAATTTACTATGTTTTTATAATCAATTTCAGTGTAAAATTGGTTAAAATTAAATAAATTATATTAATTGGTTAAAATTTCATATAATTATACTTTTAAAAAATAAATGTATAATTTTTCCATATAAATAAATTAGATTAAATATCAGTTTTGAACTAAAATTCAGTATTTTGACCTATTCATTAAAATATGAAATGTTCCTGAGAAATATCATTGTATCACCCTTGCCAAATTTTTATGTTTCTATTTAATATATGAGGATTATTTTGAAATATTAAATAAATTAATGTCTGAAAATTTATATTTAAAATTGTTTTTCCAACAAAAGTTGGTAGAATTACCTTTATCCAGATATAGGTTTTTATGTGTAGATTATGGTTTATTCCTTTTTTATGTATACCAAACATAATAAATGAATATAAAAAATATATTACAGAATATATAAAATATATATTTCTTTAAATTAGTTATATAAATATAATTAACAATTTTTATTAAGAAAAAACTCTTTAAAATCATAAGAATAAGAATATTTCATTTTATATTCAATCAGATCTTATTTTCATTTCCCATTAATCGGTAACCCATGACTTCATTTTATATTATTGAAAAAAATATATTTTCATAATTTAGTTAAATTTATTCATGATATCTAACATAAAAACTAGTTTATATCACATTATATAAAATAATAATATTTAAATACACCATTATTATTTAGTGAAACTCGATCTTGCATATAATGCAAGATGTCGAGGAAGGTTTCTCTTCTGTATAACTCAAGCTATCAAGGAATGTATATATAACGTGAAATTCATGATAACTTAGTGATTCATGAATTTAAAAATATAAAAACTATTTTAAATAGTATATATATTATAAATAATCATTATATTAAATTACCTTACATGTTGGGTGTTTCCGGTCATACATGTTATCAAATACTGGTTCATAATTTACTTTCTTTAGTGAAAGACATAATATATTTATTAATTCCCTTTTAAATAATTCCATGTGAGTTTAATCATTCCATGGATGTGTTAAATGGAAATGAAAAATGAATATCTAAAATGGGGGTTAATCGACATACCATGGATGATGATTTCATTTTTATGAATTAAAGGGGAATATATTAAATTTTATGAAGAATATACCAATAAAATAATAAAATTATAGTATAAATGTGATATTGTAGTAATCATGAATCATTTATAGGGGTTATGATAAAGAATAAGTGTAAAATAATTTAAAATAGAATGGGGAATTTACCACTTGAATATTTTCTCGTTTAGAACATCATTAAGGAACTATGAATTGGACTTTTGTGTGAAACAAATAGTAGAACGTGGCTAGGGATGATTAGAAGATAATTTCGAAGAGGATTTTTAAGAAATAAGGGTTACAATGATGAAATTATGTGAAGGAAGGAGTCCCCATTTATAATTGAGTTGATGTGATATTTATAAAATACATAAAATAATAAAATATATTAAAGTTATTTTTTGGGTAAATATTTTTGAAGGCAAAAATCAATTTTTGGATTACATTTTTGAAAAAATATTATCCTATTTATTGATATTTAATATTTTTATGATTAAATAGATCATTTAAAAAATATTATATTCATGAAATATATATTTTCTTAATTAATACCATTCATTAATATGACATTAAAAACATTAAAATAAGATTAAAATTGGAATAAAACATATTATTCTATCTTATACATTTCACATCTATCTAGATAATTATCAGAACAAATTATTTATTCCAGATTATATATATTTTAATATTATAAATATAATTTATTTTATTTTTCTATTAAATTAATAATTATTTTATCATTATTGTGAAAACCATTATGTTATTGAATTGTTCCTAAAAATTAAAAATAAATTATAATTATTATGTTAAATAATCTATTTGAAAATAATATTAATTTTCAAAAACCACTTCTAGAATATCATTTATTAAATTGTTTTGATAATTAAAAACCAATGTTTGAACGACTTGACTTTCCATTAAATAAAATATTATGAAGGGATAAAAGTAATACATGTATATCAAATGGGTTAAAAATTCAAAACAAATTTGATTATGAACAAAAATTACTCATCCAAAATAAATTATTAAAATTTTTGGTTTATTTATTGGTACAAATAATTTTAATTAATATCAATTTTTTCTTCATTTTGGATAATCACTCCATCAGTGTTGGATAATCATTACCGTTAATTATTTCATATACAAAATCCAAAATAAACTACTATCATAAAAATAAATTAATTATTACATGGGTTGTTACATTATCCCCCTATAAATCATTTTCTAAAAGTTTATTTAAATATTAATCAAATGGTGATACCTTTCCCTCATAGCATTTTTAGATTCCTATGTTGCTTCTTCATCAATGTGGCTTCACCAAAAAACCTTAACCTGATAAATTACCCTGTTCCTTAATACATTATCTATATCATTAATAATCTCTATTGTATTTTCCTTATATGAATTTTTGTCTTCTAACTTAACATAACTTCCTTAGGGTTCAATATCCTTAGGTGAATCTGCAAAATACTTTCTTAACATCAAAATATGAAAAACATTGTGTACTTGGGATAAACTCAGAGGAAAGGCTACTCAATATGAAACTTGTCTAAAATTATCCAAGTTATCATAAGGTCCAATGAACAATGGACTTATATTTAAATTCTTATCAAAATGTATAATAATTTATCATGGTGGTATTTTAGAAAAAACATGATCCCCTACCTCAAATGAAAGGTCTTTCTCATTATTATCTTTATAACTTTTCTTCTTACTCTATGTTTTACTCATTTGTTTCTAGATCATCATTACTTTTTCATGAACAACCTCTACAAATTATGGCCCCTTTATCTTTTTTATCCAACATCATCACAAAATTTTAATGTTCAACACCACATTCCATATAATTCCTCAAAATATTCCATCTATAAACAATAATGAAAACTATAATTATAAGGAAACTTAACTAAATAATTATGTGGATCCTAAAACCCTATTAATCCCTTGAATATGAACGTATAATGTCTTACATGATCCTAATTGTTCGTTAAAACTGTCTAGCAGATAGTGGATTAAACGATGTGAAATAATTTAATTTCCTTCCCAATGAATCAGGAAGGCCTTTCCAAAAGTTATAACTGAACCTCAGATCACAGTCAGATTCAATAGAGAGGGGAAAACCATGTAACATTGGAATTTTTTTGAGTCATAGTACAAAAAATGGATCAAATGATATATTATATCCAATAAGAATTATTTTTATAGATTTAGCTAGTTTAAAATAAAAACAAAAATCATATTGTTACCTCGAGAATTCATTGATAGTCCCACAATATAATGAATGGATATATTTTTCCATTTCCACTTTGGATCTGGAAAAATTTGAAGCATCACCTTTTGTAGATTTTACACTTCTATAATATATTTACAAGTAAGTTATTTCTTGGTAAAATTCGAAAAGTATTTTTTCATTCCACCGCACATGTAATACACTTAAAGGTCTCTTTACATCATAGTGTTTCCAGGAAAATATGAAAATAGAGAATAATGGTCTTAACATAACAATTATTTCATTAGTTGGGAATCAAAATTCAAACACCATCCATATATAAATATCATGATGCTATCTTTATCAAAATTAAATTAATGAAACATACTTTCATAACTAGTTATATAGTTTTCTATAACTCATATCCTTATTTTAAGCATTCCAAATTTAGTTTAATAGATCCAATTAAACTGACACCTAAAAAAATTGGAAATTTTCTGCACCCAAAACATCCATGCTAAAATTCATCCAATAATTAATCTAATGGTCATGTTCTATGTGTAACATGGTTAATGATGTATGATGTTTTTGACTCAAGGAACACACCACTTTGTTCACATTTCATAGATGGTAATTGATTACTAAATCATAATATTTTATCAGTTTTAGTCATCTTATATTCCCCATGTTCAATTGATTATATGAATATATATACTTCAAGCATCAATTATTAGAATATATTTCACATGAGGCTCCATATAAACTATATCTCTTTTTTTTAAAAAAACATGATCTATTTTCAAATCTTATGTAGGATACATTAATTCATTGGTTTTCATTTTTCATTAAGAATAAGTAATTACGTAATCATTCTTCATCAGAGCATAAAAATTTCCCTTTAATAAAGAAACATGTTCGATGACAAAATCACCATTTCATGAGGGAAAGGACAAAACTGGACCATTAACCACTCTTGTTTTAATTCCTGAAAACAATCATCGTATTATTTTTTCCAGATAAACTCAACTCCACTACGAGTTAACATACTCAGTGATCTAGATACATAACAATTTTATGAAATAAACTATATATGATATCCAAATAATCCATTAAGACATCGATTTTTAATAACAATTGTAGTTAATTTCAATTCATTATACTTTTCTTAGATGAACTACGATGTATTACTTTTTGATAATTTTCCCATGGAAAGAAATTGGTTGTATCCAAAACTCACATTTACTAAATTTTTTGTATATCTTATTTTTCATTAAGAGTTTGTATTAATATATTTATATGTTTTTTATGATCCTAATAAAATTTTGAAAATACGAAAATATCATCAATAAAAATAACCACAAACTCCTCCAAATAGATAATACTGGTTCAAGAGCCAGGCATGCCCGTTCCTAAAAAATTATTACTAAAAAAGAGAAAGTGTCATTACAAGGGGGTTTATAAAGCCATGAGAAATAAATCCCATGCATGTCCAAATTAACAAAATGATAAATAAATTCAGGGTATATAAAATACCATCTAGAGGAGGCCTCTACAATTTCCCTCTTTAAAAGCGCATCTGCAACCTGATTGGCCTCCTTATAGATATGGGTGACATCAAGCTATATGTGCTCAATCATCTACAGACAGTTTATCCAGGAAGGAAGCATTTTCCATGGTACCGATCTGGATTGGGATAATAGGATGTGAACTATAATGGTGGAGTTAGATTCCACCTAAAAGTACCTCCATCCATAGTGAGTGGAATACATTATTTCTTTGATCATAACCAATAGCTCTACTTGAATAAACAATAAATTACCAATATAGTGTGGGAAGCAGCCTTTAACAAAGACCTGATTAGTGTAGAAGACACCACCACATCTCGAAGGCCCTGGTGCACTGGAAGATGCCCCATTAATAGTCACATTCAATCATCATTAAAAGGGAATAATACTTCTAATGGATTTAAGAACAATAGGTTTTTAGACTCTCCCAGTTAAACGAAAATCTCTCTGAATAACCAAGTAAGAAATGTCACTTTTCATAGTGCCAGTATACAGTTTTGAGGCATTCATGACATCCTGGTATACCATGTACAATCTGGCCTGTATGGATGGTCATTGTCCTTCAAAAATAGTGTCATTCTTGGATTTCTATATCACTTTAAAAACAGCATAAAAAACTATGATGATCATCGCACCAATCTATTCACTATGTTGTGAGCAGTAGATAGATGTAATAAGTTCCTTCATTCCATGAAGATCAATCTTCACACAGAAATCATCATGCAAGTGCAACTAGAACTTGCAAGAGAAACTGTAAGAAAATAATATATGCGAGATGGAATCCTTAGCTTGAAGGCATATGCCGCATGCTGAGGTCGGTTGGATTCCAGTTTTTTTTGAGAAGGCTATTAACTAGTAACCTGTTTTTCCACATCCTCCAATGCTATATGTAAGATGAGGGTGCAATGTAACAGACTCAGAACATCATCAGCTATGTAGGCAAAGAGGAGACAAGATCACACATGTTCCTGTAACATTCCCTGTAAGATATGCATCCACTGGTTTTGGATTTCGGTCCACAGTGTCAACATCAATGTAATTATATCTCTAAAATTTAAGGCAAATATCTGCAGGTAAGCATCTCTGAAAATCAGTAGATGATGATGCATCAGCAATAGTACATAATAGAGGGAGGTATCATAATTAGTTCGTTGATGGGCTTTCCAAACCAAGGTGTAGACCATGCATCGAGGTTTGATTGACTACACACTAGCCAATTCGAAAAGCACACGAGTTCCTAATAGGAATTTCCATGTGCAGGCCATATAGAAGATAAAACATGCAAGGAAAATCGATGCTGCAACTTCCCAAGAAACCTATGAGAATGGAATTTTAGTGACATGTCATTTGATGTGAGAAACTTCCATGTGAATTTCATGAGCAACACATCATTTATGATTATACTATCCTTGACGCCCATGCCCCCAGGTCAATAGGATTTGTACAATCCTTGAGGAATGGGTGATGAGTTTCTCCTCATGAATGTATCCAATCCATACAAAATTTTTGATAAAAACCTACAGCTCATTGAGTAGATTTATAGGTCATCGATAGATGAAGAAAGCATAAACCAACATTGAGGTGATCACCGAATTAACAAGGCAGAACTTCCCCACCTGAGAAAATGTTTTCCCTTTCCATTTGGCCATCAGGGAGATGATCTTTGAAGAAAAGTTTTCAATGTAGCTTCTTTTCACCCTTCTTCAAAAAAGGGGTAACCCCAAATAATTAAAAGGGAGAGTCCCTTTTTTGACTCCTAGATTCCTGACAATTTGTTTTTCCTTTGGAGAGTCATACCATCTCCAAAAAACCACAAATGAATTATTCCAACTTATAACTTTTCTAGAGACCTCCTCATAATTAGTAAATATCTTTTGGAACATGAAAATAGTGCCTTTGTCAGCCTGTCCAAATCGAGGAATGTCATCAGTATAGAGCAAATGCAACGGTGAGAAGAGGTCCCTTCCAACTTTCTTTTTCTGATAAAAACCATCCTTGACCAGATCTTTTAAGAAAAAACATAAATAATCTCTTTCCATGGAAAAAAATGATGTTCTACAAATTTCTTCCTCATTCACCTTCAGTTAATGGTACTCGAGTCTCATGTCAATAATTGAAAAATACTAAGCTCCTCGGTGTAGATCAAAGAATTCATTGATATAAGGAAATGGATAATTATTTTTAACAGTAAGGTTACTCAAAGCTATTGTAAAATCCCAAGTAATGAATAATAGATATTTTTATCTATGTCTATTAATGATTAAGATAGTGTTATAGAGGCTTA
This sequence comes from Viscum album, assembly GCA_963277665.1. Classification (NCBI taxonomy): domain Eukaryota; kingdom Viridiplantae; phylum Streptophyta; class Magnoliopsida; order Santalales; family Viscaceae; genus Viscum; species Viscum album. The sequence goes on along the minus strand of OY728161.1, from coordinate 423,155,222 downwards.
AAATGAAAATAAATACAATCTTATGCATGGAATACACTAATATTCTTAAAAGATTGTTTTAGTGCCTTTTGATGGCAAACCATTTTTGAATCTATATTTTGACAATTTTATAAACTATGTTTGTCAAAATAAACTTATCCTTTATGATTGGGACATCAAAATTTACCTTGTGTGAATTTTTGGTATTTTTCTGACAATGTTCATTTTTTAATGAATAGTGAAAAATACTGCATTTTACATCAAAACTGAATTTTAATCTAATTTATTTATATGATTAGATTATGTTTTGAATTGGTTTTGAAGTGAAATTAGAATATATTTTTACCATTTTATCCAATGGTGGTCATTGGAATCAATTTCACTTTGAAATTAGACTTAAACTGGTGTCAATCTTTTGATACTTATTGTTTTGTAAAAACACGCTATTTGCTCTGGCAGCGGGAATTAATTGTTAAATTAATTAATGTGACTTATATGATTTGAATTTTGTAAAATAGACTTCATTTTTGAATTCGGAATATCAAATATAGCTTGGGGTGAATTTTTGGTAATTTTCTGAAAAACTTCAATTTTTGATGAATAGTGAAACCACTAAGTGGTAATCAAGCAAACTGATTTTTCAGTTAAATGAAAGTTTACCACTAATGTGTATTGAATTTTGAAAATCCGACATACATGGTTGTCATTAAGAAGTAAAATGTGGTTCAATGAGATTAAAATAATTTTTTGGTGAATAGTAACTTATTAAGTTTTTAATCGCGATTAGTGGTAATTAGTGTAGTTTAAGGTATAAATAATGATTTAATAATATGAAATGACCTATACACGTGTCCCAACCTTATTGGTTATGTCATGGACGACCAAGACAAGCCATGGGTCAACTTGGGGACCCCCTGGAGACATTTCGGTTGGGAATTGACATAAATTACTTTTTATTTAATGTAAAAGTAAAAATGACACAAACATAATATGTTTTACGAAAACAATTTTTACATGGGGTTATAAAGATCAGATATTTGATTATAAATAGTCATTGTAAAGATAAAAAGATTTCCTACATCATAGTATTTTTTTTATAATTATTAGACATTAAATAAATTAAATTATTTATGACATAATAATGATGCAGCGATGACATCATTATTTGACGATTTAAATAAAATGGAAAGACAATGTAAAATCTATGAACTTCACATGGCCAAAACCAATTGGATGAGTGGATTTCGAACCCTTATCACCTTATCCACGAATTATATCAATGTGGGATCTTTTAAAACCGAATTTGTTTTTCAAATAAAGTAATATTTCTTTACTTTCCAAAAGTTCCCCTCCTCTCCTCTTATAAAAGGCCCCCACCTCTACCTCATTTCACACACTACTAAAGCCTTTGGCTTGGCCAACCCCTGCCCATTTACTCTCTCCACATCCCTCTCCTCATCCTAGAGGATTCCCTTTGGGCAGAATCCTTTCAAAGGAAGCCTTTAGGCTCAAATCAATAGGAGTTACACTTTTTAAGGTAATTCATTCTCTCATGTTCATTTGTTTTATTTTGCTTCTCCAACCCCCTAAACTCTTTTTATTTACTTCTTTTGTAACAACACCAGTATCTTCAATATACTAGGATGTTGTTATAAGATATATTTGAGCTACACACTCACAAAACTACATCAAATGGTTAAAGAACATACGGTTTCCGTGGATGGCGAAATTCTGCCTCCCGAAATGATGATTGTTCAATACTCATTTAACACCTTCAAAGGTTGCCATTATGATGTCACTATTTTTATATATGATATATAATATGTTTATGTTTTCCTTAAGATGCTGTTTTTTTCATTTTGGGCATACCTTTATGGTTTCCATTATGGGTAAGCACGATATCTTCATTTTAGGAAGTACGGACTACCGCCCCCTGAAAGTGATTTGATTCGTTAAATACCATATGTGGGACATATAAAAGATGGAACTATGATATTATATATGTTATTATACTGGAATTACAATATACTCTTATATCATTATGATTCCATTCAGAAATACGAAATAGAAATGGAAGTTGCGTTCATGCGTACGTACGGCTTACCGTCTCCATGAACGGTGCATTTCATTTCTTACCTCTAAATGTGATGTAATATTATAAATACATGTATATGATGAATATATATGATATATATGTTATCCAAAACATTAATATCATTCTGTATATAATGAACCTTTGACCAAATTAACAACATGTCAGTGTAAGAAGTCTATTTTTGACTTAAGAACCAAATACCGACAAAATGAACATTATTAACATAACTGATTACATGATGTTCATAACATGGTATAAAAGGAATAATGAACTTGAAAAAGATTCATAAGAAAGTAGAGATTAACTCAAGTTTATTATTCAGGAGATTAAAGAACGGTCGGGTCAAGTCGGATACGAGGTATGGGACTTCGTCTCAATCTCCTTTCATTGAGGCATATTTTATTTTATACAGAACATTATTTTATACGGTGTATAAAACCCTTTGACTTTTACGTTTATTCAAAAGGAATCTTTTTTATACGAATCATTTACTAAACGACAAAAGAGAATGTTTTTGTCGTACGTATGCGGCGACAACGACTTCTCCGCCGTCGTGACCGTTATTTGAGTTTCGGCTTCCTCTACAAGCCATACCTTCTTTATAAAAGAAAAATAAATACCATGTTTTACTTTTCATTTATTTTAGTATTGAAAATGGTTTTCATAATGTTTTTATATCAATGTGTTGTATTGATATCTCGTGACTGAAATGTGGAAATTTTATGTTTCCTTTATGCATGTTTTATGTGATATGATTATGTTATGGTTCTTGGGCATTATTATGAAGACGGGTGGTTCCGTGATAAACTAAGGGAGGGTGAGCCCGTTATAGCTCTCCAATGCATTGGGTAACGCGATGGAGTGAAACGTTAAGGTTTCTCCGAAGAGATTTTAGGGAATATACTGTGATGGGTATTCCAAACGTAACCAAGAGGGTTACTCCCTACGTAAGAATGTTATGAATGCCTCAAGTTACCTTTATGTCTAATGATTTCTATGATTTATTCATGATTTTATGAGGTATGTTAAAGGGCCTATGTTTTATGGGTAAAGTATGATTTCATTCTTATGTATATATGAACTCATGTTTCCTTTCCATGATTTTTTATAACCTATACTGAGTTTTTATGCTCATCCCAAGTTTTTGAAATGTTTTTCACAGGTCAAGGGAAAGGTACATGATAAGATGATAGAGTCAAGGATGTGTCAAGAAATAATCCATGTTTTATTTTAAATGTGTTTCCATTGTTGGGAATGAAGAATACTATCTTTATGTAACCACTTTGTTTATATGTGGAATGTAATGCGAGTTTTATGATCTAATTCTCTAAAAATCTAAACCCGAAAAGATCCTCAATGTGTAATCTTGTAATAACTCAAGATTAAGTAAGGTTTAAGGCTGGGGCCTTATAGTTGGTATCAGAGGTCGGTTTAGATAACTTTAGGAGTTAGAATTCTATTAAATGATTATCCAAAAATATTTTTTTTCGAAATGATATAGCATTTAAAGATTTCCATATTGCTTCATCTAAGACATGTTTGTTCTGAATGGTTTTCCGCAGAGGAAACAGGGAAGCAGTGCTAGGAAGGCATACAGAAGGAAATAACCTTCCGAATCAGCATCCAGAAATGGTCGGAATTGGAACTTAATAGTTTGTTGCAGTAATGGCGCAGTTGACTTAGGCGATAAATGGCAGTGGTATCCATACACGAGATCAGCCAAACCAACCGCAGAGGAACATGTCAGTGGTGGAACATTTCATGCGGAAACATCCACCATCATTCAGAGGATCATCTGACCCTATGCTAGCTGAAGGTTGGATTAAAGCACTGGAGAAGATTTCTGATGTCATGGGGTGTTCAGACAATCAAAAGGTTAGTCTTTCTATTTACCGTTTGGAGGGTGAAGCAGATCAGTGGTGGTCTATGGTTAAAAATATCAGGGACGCCGATGAGATTGATGCTCTTGACTGGGATGAATTCAAAGGTATGTTTCTTGAGAAGTATTTTCCTAAGGCTGTTCGACTTAGGATGGAAAAGCAATTCTTGGAATTGAGGCAAGAGGAAGACTCAGTGGATGCCTATGAAGAAAGGTTCACTCGATTGGCAAGGTATGCTCCAAATTTTATCCGGGACATTGATAGTAAAATCAATCGTTTCTACTCGGGATTAAAGCCAAAGTATCGAAAGGCATTAGCTTCTCATGAGTTTAAAAGTTATGAAAATCTCTTTCGATGTGCTAAGAAGGTGGAAATGGAGTTTTCCGATGACCAAGTTTTCTATAACAACCAGCAGAAGAAGAGACCGAGGTGGCAGGAGAAAGGTAAGAATTCTTCAAAAAAGTCTGATGGTAAGAGAACTAAGTTTTTCAGTTTGTGATAAATGTGGCAAAAGGCATGCTGGGGAATGTCTTCTGAATTCTGGGAAGTGCTACCAATGTGGTAAGATGGGACATAAGGCTCGTGATTGCACTGAAGAGGATCAAGGTGAAGGTAAGAACAAATTTGATTTACAGTTAGTGAAATGTTATAAGTGCAATGAGATGGGTCACTATGAAAACGAGTGTCCGACAAGGAGCTTGAGTGATGGGAAGTAGTTAGACTACAAGTAGAAAGGGGTGGTGAAATCCTTTGCAACTACTTCAGCAGATGTCGGGCCATCAAATGAAGTTGTATCAGGTACTTTGTTTGTTTTTTCAGATTATGCCAGTGTGTTGTTTGATTCGGGGTCTACACATTCTTTCATCTCTGAAACCTTTTCTAGTAAAATGGGAATACCATCTCAAGAAATGACTCCTGAACTTTTGGTAAAAACACCTGGGGGAAGTGTCGAGGCAAAAAGAATTTATAAGAATCTTCCTATCCTTATCTGTGGAAAGAACCTACTTGCAAACCTTATTGTTAAACCTCTAGTGGATTTTGATGTTATCCTGGGTATGGATTGGCTCTCTATTTACCATGCTAAGATTGACTGTAGAGCTAAAGAAGTTTCTTTTCAGAAAGACTTTCAGTTTGTTTACAAGAATGAACCCTTACTTTTGATAACATATCAAGAGGCCAAGAAACTTCTAAAAGATGGAAATGAATGTTACCTTGAACACATCGTTGTAATAAAGGAACTATTCAGATTAATGATGTGCAAGTTGTAAATGCGTATCCTGATGTTTTTCCTGATGAGTTTCCGGGAATAATACCAGATCGAGAAGTTGAGTTTACTGTTGACTTAGTTCCTGATGCTAAGCAAATTTCAAAACCCCCTTATCGAATGGCACAAATTGAACTTTTAGAGTTGAAGGAGAAATTGCAAGATTTATTAGAGAAAGGTTTCATTAGACCTAGCACATCACCATGTGGTGCTCCTGTTTTATTTGTTAAAAAGAAAGATGGTTCTATGAGACTTTGCATTGATTATAGAGCCTTGAATAATATCACTGTTAAGAACAAATATCCTTTGCCTCATATCGATGATTTGTTTGATCAGCTCCAGGGAGCTCAGTTTTTTTCAAAGATTGACTTGAGATCGGGGTACCATCAGCTGAAGGTAAAGGAGGCAGATATTCCGAAGACCGCGTTCCGTACTGTAACGCCCCGACCCCAGCTACCCAGAGTCGGTGCATTACTTCGTAACATTGGCATGATCACAAAAGATCAAGTCTCGAAAAACCGATTAGTTTAGTATCCTTGGAAACACTAGATACATTCATAAATGTTACATTACATCATAAAGTGAAAAACTAATAACAAAGTCTTCATAGTCCACACTCATTTCCTCTTCTGACTATCCCTGTAGGTCATTCATAAAATACTTCTTCACATCCTGGAAAATATTAAAACATTGAAAGGGGTGAGCTCAGATGCTCAGTAAGGATAACAATAATGCGGAATCCTTCATAAATAAACATTAACATTTAAGGCAATGTATAACTAAAACAAAAGCCTTTTAAACATGAACTTCAACATAATATGGCAAAAGTAAAATGAGATAATGCCATTTACTTCTTCACATGGATATTCTACTGGTCGAATAATCACATGCAATATCAATAACCACTTTCATAATGATGGAATGCATAATGCCAGACTATCATAACCACGTAGTCAAGGCCTCGTGCCAAGACCACAAATAAGATTTTGTCAAGGCCTTGTTCCAAGACACTAGTTTGTCTCATGAGACCTGCCGATGCATCAAGGAGCTATAGCGGGCTCCACCCGTCACTTATTAAGTCCAATGCATTCCTCATATGAATAGGTTTAAACATATCATAAACCATAACATAATCGTATCACATAAAAAATGAATAAAGGAAACATAACATTTCCACATTTCAATCACAAGATATCAATACAACACTTTGATATGATAAAAACGCTTTCAAAACCATTTTTAATACCAAAATAAAAGAAAGTTAAAACTTTGTATTTATTTTTCATTAAAAAAAATGATGGCTTGTAGAGGAAGCCGAAACTCAAATAATGGTCACGGCGGCGGAGAATTCATTGTCGCCGCATAAGTACGGAAAGAAAAACATTCCCTTTTGTCGTTTAGCAAAATGCTTCGTATAAAAATATTCCTTTTGAATAAACGTAAAAGTCAAAGGGGTTTATACACCGTATAAAAGAAATTTGTGTATAAAACAAAATATGCCTCAATGAAAGGAGATTGAGACGAAGTCCTTAAAAAGATCATTTTTAAAATAGAGTAGATATATTATGTGTATTCACTATAGGTACACATAAAGAAAGTAAAAATACAAAATAGGAGATAATAACATCATGACATAATTTGAAAGTAGGAGATTAACCCAAAGAATGGAAATTGGGTTAAGAAGTTCCCTTACCTTGTGTCCGACTTGACTCAACCGTTCTTTAACCTCCTGAATAATAAACTAGAGTTAATATCTACCTTATTAAGAACCATTTTCAATTTCATTATCCTTTTTATATTACTTATTACAATGTTATGAACATTATGTAATTATTTAAGTTAATAACGGTCGTTTTGTCGATCTTTGGTACTTGAGTCAACAATAAGCTTCTTATAATTACAAGTTGTTTATGTGGTGAAATATCCATTATATCCAGAATTATATTCATGATTTAGATGTCATATATATCTTATATATCCAGTATATACATTCATTTATAATATTACGTAACATTTAGAGGTAAGAAATGAAACGCACCGTTCATGGAGACGGTAAGCCGTACGTACGCATGAACGCTACTTTCATTTCAATTTCATATTTAATGGTTCTAAATCATAATGATATAAATGTATAATATAATTCCAGTATAATATAGTGTATAGTACCATTTACTCCATCCTTTATCCATCCCACATATGGCATTAACGATTCAAATCACTTTGAGGGGGCGGTAGTCCGCACTTCCTAAAATGAAATTATCGCGTTTTACCCATAATGGAAATCATAAAGTATGCCATAAATGAGAAATAAAGAAGCATAAGGAAAACATAAACATAATATATATATCATATATGAAAATAGTTTCATCAAAATGGCCACCATTATAGGTGTTAAAAGAATTTGAACAATCATCGTTTCGGGAGGCAGAATTTCGCCATCCACGGAAACCGTATGTTCTTTAACCATTAGATGTAGGTGTGTGTAAGTGTAGCTCGAATACTTCTTATAACAACATCCTAGTATATTGAGGATACTGGTGTTGTTACGAAAGAAATAAATAAAAAGAGTTTAGGGGGTTGGAGAAGAAAAATAAAACAAAACAACATTATAAAAGACATTACCTCAAAATCGGGTAACTCTTTTTGATTTGAGCTAAAGGCTTCCTTGGGAAGAGTTCTGCCCAAAGTGAGGCTTCTAGGAGTAAGGGAGGGATGTTGGGAGAGTATTTGGACAGAGGTTGGCCGAGCCAAATGGCTTGATGGTGTGAATGAGGTGGGAGAGGTGGGGGCCTTTTATAAGTGGAGAGGAGGGGCACTTTTGGAAAGATTGAAATGTTACATTATTTCACAATGCTTTTCGGATTCTAAAGGTCCCAAACTTATATAATTCTAGGATAAGGTGATAAGGGTTCGAAATATCCTCATCCAATTGGCTTTGGACAAGTGTAAGCCTTGGATTTTGCATTATCTTCTCATTTTATTTAAATCGTTAAATAATGAGGTCATCGCTGCATCATAATTATGTCATAAATAATTTAATTTATTTAATGTCTAAAAATTATAAAAAAAACTACTATGATGTAGGAAATATTTTTAGCTTTCTAATGAATATTTATAATCAAAATTTGGACTTGTTTAACCCTACTTAAAAATTGTTTTAGTAAAACAATTTATGTTAGTGTCATTTTCACTTTAACATTAAATAAAAAGTAATTTATGTTATTTCCCAACAAAAGTGGATCCATGGGGTCCCCAAGTTAGGCCATGGCTTGTCTTGGTCGGCCATGACACAACCAATAAGGTTGGGACATGTGTCTTGGTCATTTCATATTATTAAAGTATTATTTATATCTTAAACCACACTAATTACCACTAATCGCGATTAAAACTTAATAAGTTACTATTCACCAAAAAATTATTTTTATCCCATTGAACCACATTTTACTTCTTAATGACAACCATGTATGTCGGATTTTTGAAAATCAAATCACAGAAGTGGTAATATTTCATTTAAACGAAAAATCAGTTATTTAACTACCACTTAGTGGTTTCACTATTCATCAAAAATTGAAGTTTTTCAGAACAATGCCAAAATTTCACCCTAAGCTATAATTGATATTCCGAATTCAAAAATGATGTATATTTTACAAAATTCCAAACATATAAGTTGCATTAATTAATTTTATAATTAATTCCCGCTGTTACGACAAATAGCGTGTTTTCAAGAAACAATTTATATCAAAAGATTGGCAATTGTTTATGTCCAATTTCAATGTTAAATTATTTCTAATGACCACCATTGGATAAAATGGTAAAAATATATTCTAATTATACCTTAAAACCACTAAATAGTATAATTTATCACAATAAATTATTTTGATTAAAAAAGTTGTTTTAAAGTATTTTTCACTATTCATAAAAATTAGAAGTTCTCAGAAAAATACCAAAAATTCAACATAGGCTAATTTCGATATTAGGAATAAAAAAATGAATTCCATTTTGAAATATAAAATTTCTATAATTTTAAAAAGTGGTTATTACTATTCATAACGGCTACTTTGATTTGTCGCGGTGTTTTAGAACTCGAAGTTGCGTACAATGCAAGCTATTGCATTATTGAATGAGAAGCGTATCGTGGAAGCTCGGGGTGTTACATTCTCCCCTCCTTCAATAAATTGCGTCCTCGCAATTTGAAATATTTCTTTGATAATAAAAGGTTCAAAATAGAAAATACCTTTGTGGAAAACCCACATCGGAAATAAGGTTAATAAATATATAACATTAAAAGAAAACAGGATAAGTACAAAGGTCACCCGATATAGCCCATTCTAGGATTCTTTGAAAATATGGATATGGAAGAAAAACAAACCATCAAGGTCTGATGGAGAGTTATAGAAAACAGGATTAGGAGAAAGTTTAACCATAAGAAAATCACAAACTTGTGATTGGTTAAACGGTCATTGAATCCCTAGTTGGAAAAGTTAACCGACAACATTTTTGTTTTAAGTTACCTTTTATAATGTTGAGGATTCTATTTAGGAGATTTACTAAGAACGTAAGGGAATATACATACTTGTTATGTATACTTTCATTCGTTAATGAATTTTTACCACAAACCCATCTTTTACTCCAAATGGTAACAGAACTCAAAAATATTCTATTTATCCTAATTGTATAAGGTTCAAAATGATAACACATACCATTTAGGTTAGTAAAACTATTTTGTAATAACCAGGGACTTCCTGTAGGCTAGTGGTAGGAAATAAAGGCCTGTCGCACTTTGATTGTGGGTTCGATTCCTACAGCTTTGTCCGACGCGACGGTTTATGCCCCACCCTGCAGGTTGTCCTTTTCCTAAAACTAGAGTATTATAATACTCCAAAAACAATCTTCATTAATTTTTTTAACCTTAAACCATACTATCCAAAGATCAACTTAATCCACTCCAACCATTATAGTTATCCAAAATAACTCTGTCCAGACTTTCTCTAAAATGTCTCTTAATTCCAAAATCAATTGTAGCATCAGATTCCCCATACAAAGAAAAGTTTCTCTTATTGTTACATACTAAAAATATGATTACCTTAATCATATTACCTTAATCAAAAAGTACTGCAGTACAATATTTATATATATCACATTATTCTTATAACCAGAATATAATCCTTGAGTCCAAAAGCACCAATACATTAGTTATTCTGCTTCAACTGTAGTAACAGCATAAGATTGTCCTTGATCCCTTGGCCTTTTTTGAGGTAAGTTTCCTTGACGCTTAGGACATTCATTTGCATAATGACCCATTTCTCTACAATTGTAGCATTCAACTTTGACAGCCTCTTTCTTTCCCTTGCAATCACGAGCCTGGTGACCCTTGTCTCCACATTTATAACAAACTCCCATTCCTTTTAGGCAAGTACCAGGGTGATTCTTCCCACAATTATCACATAATGGAAAATCCTTCTTTCCCATTTTCCCTTTATCTGTCTCTTGTTCCACCGTTCTCTTCTTCTCTTGCTTTACTTTGTTGTCATAAGACTTAGAGAATTCCTTTTCTGTCTTGATAGCACATGAGACTATATCTTCGTATGATGAGAAGGATTATGATACTAAAGCTCGACGGAGAAATGGTTTTAACCCATCAAAGAAACGATCAATCTTACTCCTTGGGTTACGTATATAATCGGCAGCATGCCTCGCTAACCTTGTAAAGTTAGCCTCATACTTTGCGACATTCTCATCCTCCTTCTGCCTTAGACTCAGAAATTTCCTTTCCATATCTGCTCGATGGTCACGAGGAAAGTATTTTTCTAAGAAAAGCTCTTTGAACTCCCTCCATTCCATATTCGATACTTCATCATCTTCCTTTGTGTTTTGAATCAACGACCACCACTGATCGGCATCTCTAGTGAGGCGGTAAACTGCCATGACAACCTTCTCCCTTTCACTACTCCCTAAGGCATGGAATATTTTATCTAAGGAGTTTATCCATTGCTCAGCTACTGTAGGATTTGTACTCCCATTGAAGGTTGATGGTTGTTGCCTCATGAAGCGGTCTAACATTGATCCTCCACGTTGCGGATCAGGGTGCTCCATACGAGTAAGGTTATTATTCATAACCTGCGTGAGTTGTCCCAGTACGGTGAGAAGCTGATCAGCACCAGTTGTATCTCCAGATCCACAATAATTATCTTGAGCAGGAGGGCAATCCTTACACGGAGTTCGTGCATTGATACGGTTTCCATTCCTTCCACTAGGCGCCATTTCTAAACAATGGCATAAACTAGATTAGTTTATGAATCAAAATACATAATTCCATACTTGTTAAACACTTTACATAAATTGAACTATTTATGGATATAATCCATAATCATAAAAAGAAATGTTTTCTTTAAGGAAGTATATACTCCTAACCCTTCATAGTGGTTTGTATATAAAATGAGAATTATCCTAAGCATATCCCCCGGGAGTGTCGTAACCAAGAGTGCAGCAAGGCCCGTTTTCGTGCACCAGTTCCCGTTCGAGTCTAGCTCAAAGCAGTGTTTTCGGGTTTTACCCCTAGGTACATCTGTGCCAGAGCCGCCTCTACCTGCTCGTATCCAGACAGGGATGTATTGCTCGGAAAACTCATAACATCTCTATAATACCAAAATTCTAGGAAGTTCTTCTATACTAATCCTCAAAGTCTATCTTCGGGCTATGTGCTCTAATCAGAGTTTATCTAAATCTAGCTTCCAAGGTTAGTACTAAACTGCCTCTGATACCAACTGTAACGCCCCGACCCCAGCTACCCAGAGTCGGTGCATTACTTCGTAACATTGGCATGATCACAAAAGATCAAGTCTCGAAAAACCGATTAGTTTAGTAGCCTTGGAAACACTAGATACATTCATAAATGTTACATTACATCATAAAGTGAAAAACTAATAACAAAGTCTTCATAGTCCACACTCATTTCCTCTTCTGACTATCCCTGTAGGTCATTCATAAAATAGTTCTTCACATCCTGGAAAATATTAAAACATTGAAAGGGGTGAGCTCAGATGCTCAGTAAGGATAACAATAATGCGGAAGCCTTCATAAATAAACATTAACATTTAAGGCAATGTATAACTAAAACAAAAGCCTTTTAAACATGAACTTCAACATAATATGGCAAAAGTAAAATGAGATAATGCCATTTACTTCTTCACATGGATATTCTACTGGTCGAATAATCACATGCAATATCAATAACCACTTTCATAATGATGGAATGCATAATGCCAGACTATCATAACCACGTAGTCAAGGCCTCGTGCCAAGACCACAAATAAGATATTGTCAAGGCCTTGTGCCAAGACACTAGTTTGTCTCATGAGACCTGCCGATGCATCGAGGAGCTATAGCGGGCTCCACCCGTCACTTATTAAGTCCAATGCATTCCTCATATGAATAGGTTTAAACATATCATAAACCATAACATAATCGTATCACATAAAACATGCATAAAGGAAACATAACATTTCCACATTTCAATCACAAGATATCAATACAACACTTTGATATGATAAAAACGCTTTCAAAACCATTTTTAATACCAAAATAAAATAAAGTTAAAACTTTGTATTTATTTTTCATTAAAAAAAATGATGGCTTGTAGAGGAAGCCGAAACTCAAATAATGGTCACGGCGGCGGAGAAGTCATTGTCGCCGCATAAGTACGGAAAGAAAAACATTCCCTTTTGTCGTTTATCAAAATGCTTCGTATAAAAATATTCCTTTTGAATAAACGTAAAAGTCAAAGGGGTTTATACACCGTATAAAAGAAATTTGTGTATAAAACAAAATATGCCTCAATGAAAGGAGATTGAGACGAAGTCCTTAAAAAGATCATTTTTAAAATAGAGTAGATATATTATGTGTATTCACTATAGGTACACATAAAGAAAGTAAAAATACAAAATAGGACATAATAACATCATGACATAATTTGAAAGTAGGAGATTAACCCAAAGAATGGAAATTGGGTTAAGAAGTTCCCTTACCTTGTGTCCGACTTGACTCAACCGTTATTTAACCTCCTGAATAATAAACTAGAGTTAATATCTACCTTATTAAGAACCATTTTCAATTTCATTATCCTTTTTATATTACTTATTACAATGTTATGAACATTATGTAATTATTTAAGTTAATAACGGTCGTTTTGTCGATCTTTGGTACTTGAGTCAACAATAAGCTTCTTATAATTACAAGTTGTTTATGTGGTGAAATATCCATTATATCCAGAATTATATTCATGATTTAGATGTCATATATATCTTATATATCCAGTATATACATTCATTTATAATATTACGTAACATTTAGAGGTAAGAAATGAAACGCACCGTTCATGGAGACGGTAAGCCGTACGTACGCATGAACGCTACTTTCATTTCAATTTCATATTTAATGGTTCTAAATCATAATGATATAAATGTATAATATAATTCCAGTATAATATAGTGTATAATACCATTTACTCCATCCTTTATCCATCCCACATATGGCATTAACGATTCAAATCACTTTGAGGGGGCGGTAGTCCGCACTTCCTAAAATGAAATTATCACGTTTTACCCATAATGGAAATCATAAATTATGCCATAAATGAGAAATACAGAAGCATAAGGAAAACATAAACATAATATATATATCATATATGAAAATAGTGTCATCAAAATGGCCACCATTATAGGTGTTAAAAGAATTTGAACAATCATCGTTTCGGGAGGCAGAATTTCGCCATCCACGGAAACCGTATGTTCTTTAACCATTAGATGTAGGTGTGTGTAAGTGTAGCTCGAATCCTTCTTATAACAACATCCTAGTATATTGAGGATACTGGTGTTGTTACGAAAGAAATAAATAAAAAGAGTTTAGGGGGTTGGAGAAGAAAAATAAAACAAAACAACATTATAAAAGACATTACCTCAAAATCGGGTAACTCTTTTTGATTTGAGCTAAAGGCTTCCTTGGGAAGAGTTCTGCCCAAAGTGAGGCTTCTAGGAGTAAGGGAGGGATGTTGGGAGAGTATTTGGACAGAGGTTGGCCGAGCCAAATGGCTTGATGGTGTGAATGAGGTGGGAGAGGTGGGGGCCTTTTATAAGTGGAGAGGAGGGGCACTTTTGGAAAGATTGAAATGTTACATTATTTCACAATGCTTTTCGGATTCTAAAGGTCCCACACTTATATAATTCGAGGCTAAGGTGATAAGGGTTCGAAATCTCCTCATCCAATTGGCTTTGGACAAGTGTAAGCCTTGGATTTTTCATTATCTTATCATTTTATTTAAATCGTTAAATAATGAGGTCATCGCTGCATCATAATTATGTCATAAATAATTTAATTTATTTAATGTCTAAAAATTATAAAAAAAACTACTATGATGTAGGAAATCTTTTTAGCTTTCTAATGAATATTTATAATCAAAATTTGGACTTGTTTAACCCTACTTAAAAATTGTTTTAGTAAAACAATTTATGTTAGTGTCATTTTCACTTTAACATTAAATAAAAAGTAATTTATGTTATTTCCCAACAAAAGTGGATCCATGGGGTCCCCAAGTTAGGCCATGGCTTGTCTTGGTCGGCCATGACACAACCAATAAGGTTGGGACATGTGTCTAGGTCATTTCATATTATTAAAGTATTATTTATATCTTAAACCACACTAATTACCACTAATCGCGATTAAAACTTAATAAGTTACTATTAACCAAAAAATTATTTTTATCCCATTGAACCACATTTTAATTCTTAATGACAACCATGTATGTCGGATTTTTGAAAATCAAATCACAGAAGTGGTAATATTTCATTTAAACGAAAAATCAGTTATTTAACTACCACTTAGTGGTTTCACTATTCATCAAAAATTGAAGTTTTTCAGAACAATGCCAAAATTTCACCCTAAGCTATAATTGATATTCCGAATTCAAAAATGATGTCTATTTTACAAAATTCCAAACATATAAGTTGCATTAATTAATTTTATAATTAATTCCCGCTGTTACGACAAATAGCGTGTTTTCATGAAACAATTTATATCAAAAGATTGGCAATTGTTTATGTCCAATTTCAATGTTAAATTATTTCTAATGACCACCATTGGATAAAATGGTAAAAATATATTCTAATTATACCTTAAAACCACTAAATAGTATACTTTATCACAATAAATTATTTTTATTAAAAAAGTTCTTTTAAAGTATTTTTCACTATTCATAAAAATTAGAAGTTCTCAGAAAAATACCAAAAATTCAACATAGGCTAATTTCGATATTAGGAATAAAAAAATAAATTCCATTTTGAAATATAAAATTTCTATAATTTTAAAAAGTGGTTATTACTATTCATAACGGCTACTTTGATTTGTCGCGGTGTTTTAGAACTCGAAGTTGCGTACAATGCAAGCTATTGCATTATTGAATGAGAAGCGTATCGTGGAAGCTCGGGGTGTTACACGTACGAGATATGGCCATTATGAATTTGTAGTAATGCCTTTTGGGCTAACCAATGCACCTGCTGTATTCATGGACTTAATTAATAGAATTTTCCATGAGTTCTTGGATAAGTTTGTGGTGGTTTTCATTGATGATATTTTGGTGTTTTCTAAAAGTAAAGAGGAGCATGAAAAACATTTAAGGGTTATCTTGAAAACCTTAAAAGAAAAGAAATTGTATGAGAAATTCAGCAAGTGTGAGTTTTGGTTGCAACAAATTTCTTTCCTTGGTCACATTGTTTCTAAAGATGAAATAACTGTTGATCCTGCAAAAACAAAAGTTGTGGAAGAATGGCCAAGTCCCACAAATGTATCCGAGATTAGTAGCTTCCTTGGTTTGGCGGGCTATTACCGAAGGTTTGTTAGAATTTTTTCACGGTTATCTAGTCCAATGACTAAGCTAACTCAGAAGGGTGTTAAGTTTATCTGGACAAAATAATGTGATGATTGTTTTCAGGAATTGAAAAAAAGATTGGTGAATGCTCTAGTTTTGGCACTACCTTCCAGGAATTGTGAGTTTGTTATATACAGTGATGCTTCATTGAAAGGACTTGGTTGCGTCCTAATGCAGAATGATCAGGTAATTGCTTATGCTTCACGATAGTTGAAAACTCATGAGTTAAATTACCCTACACATGATTTGGAATTAGCTGCTGTTGTTTTTGCTTTAAAAATTTGGAGGCATCATTTGTATGGAGTAAAGTGTGAAATATATACCAATCACAAAATTTTAAAGTATATATTCAGTTAGAAAGAGTTAAACATGAGACAAAGGAGATGGCTGAAATTAATCAAGGATTATGATTGTACAATTCATTACCATCCTGGAAAAGCAAATAAAGTGGCTGATGCTTTGAGTCGAAAAAGTAATGCTTCATTAACAATGTTGCGTTTGGAACATGATCCTTTGGTTAAGGATTTGATGAACTTTGGCATAGAAGTTGTTGGTGCAGGAAGTCCTTCTGTTTTGTTTCAGGTATCAGTGAGATCATCTCTATCAGATAGAATCAAGCAAGCACAGAAGCAAGATAGTGAGTTGCAGAAAAAGGTAGAGCTGGTTCAGAAAGGTAAGTTGCCTGAATTCAACATTGATAATGATTGCATTTTGAGATTTGGGAAGAGATTGTGTGTGCCTTGTGATTCACAGGTGAAGAGAGAGTTGTTATGTGAAGCTCATAGTTCTCCGTTTTCAGTTCATCCAGGAAGTACTAAGATGTATAGAGATCTGCGGGAGTATTACTGGTGGGATGGAATGAAAAGAGATATTGCTGATTTTACTATGAAGTGTTTGACTTGTCAGCAGGTTAAAGCAGAGCGGCAGTTACCGAAAGGGATGCTTCAGCCTTTACCAGTGCCAGAGTGGAAATGGGAGAATATATCCATGGACTTTGTTGTTGGATTACCGAAGACATTTCGAGGTAATAATTCAATCTGGGTTATTGTTGATCGCTTGACCAAATCTGCTCATTTCCTTGCTATACGAGATACTTTCTCTCTTGATCAACTTTCCCGTTTGTATCTTAAAGAGATAGCCAGGTTACATGGAGTTCCTATCTCCATTGTATCGGATCGTGATCCCAGGTTTACTTCTAACTTTTGGAAAGGCCTTCAGAAGTCGTTGGGTACTGAATTAAATTTTAGTACAACTTTTCATCCTCAATCAGATGGGCAGTCAGAATGAACAATTCAGACATTGGAGGATATGCTACGATCTTGTTCTATGGATTATCAGGGAAGTTGGGACCAACATCTTTCTTTGGTTGAGTTTTCATATAATAACAGTTTTCATTCCAGTATACAGAAGGCACCATTTCAGGCATTATATGGGAAGCGGTGTTGAACTCCAGATTTCTGGGATGAAGTGGGTGAAAGAAAGTTGATGGGACCAGAATTGGTAGAAGAGGTGGCAGAAAAAGTTCAGCTGATTCCGAAACACATGAGAACAGCTCAGAGCAGGCAGAAGAGTTATGCGGATAACCGGAGGAAGGATCTATCTTTCGAGGTAGGTGATCATGTTTTTCTCAAGGTTTCTCCTTGGAAAAATGTGATGAGATTTGGTAAGAAAGGAAAGTTGAGTCCAAGGTTCATTGGACCAAACGAAATTCTGGAGAGAGTTGGATCAGTTGCATACCGAGTGGCTTTACCTCCGAGTTTATCTCAGGTACACAATGTTTTTCACATTTCAATGTTGAGAAAGTATATTCCAGATCCATCTCATGTTTTGAGTCCAGAGGTAGTTCAGCTGGAAGAGAACCTATCTTATGAGGAACAACTGGTCCAGATTCTTGACCACAGGGAGCAAGTGTTACGGAATAAGGTGATTCATCAGGTAAAGGTTTTGTGGAAAAAACCACATGATTGAAGAGGCAACATGGGAATCTGAAAATGCAATGAGGGATAAGTACCCCCATTTATTCGATAAGTAAATAAATTGCGGGGACGCAATTTTCTAAAGGGGGTAAGGATGTAACATCCCAAGTAAGTAATGAATAATAGATATTTTTATCTATGTCTATTAATGATTATGATAGTGTTATAGAGGCTTAAAATGAAAATAAATACAATCTTATGCATGGAATACACTAATATTCTTAAAAGATTGTTTTAGTGCCTTTTGATGGAAAACCATTTTTGAATCTATATTTTGACAATTTTATAAACTATGTTTGTCAAAATAAACTAATCCTTTATGATTGGGACATCAAAAGTTACCTTGTGTGAATTTTTGGTATATTTCTGGCAATGTTCATTTTTTAATGAATAGTGAAAAATACTGCATTTTACATCAAAACTGCTTTTTAATCTAATTTATTTATATGATTAGATTATTTTTTGAATTGTTTTTTAAGTGAAATTAGAATATATTTTTACCATTTTATCCAATGGTGGCCATTGGAATCAATTTCACTTTGAAATTAGACTGAAACTAGTGTCAATCTTTTGATACTTATTGTTTTGTAAAAACACGCTATTTGCTCTGGCAGCGGGAATTAATTATTAAATTAATTAATGTGACTTATATGATTTGAATTTTGTAAAATAGACTTCATTTTTTAATTTGGAATATCAAATATAGCTTAGGGTGAATTTTTGGTAATTTTCTGAAAAACTTCAATTTTTGATGAATAGAGAAACCACTAAGTGGTAATCAAGAAAACTGATTTTTCAGTTAAATGAAAGTTTACCACTAATGTGTATTTAATTTTGAAAATCCAACATACATGGTTGTCATTAAGATGTAAAATGTGATTCAATGAGATTAAAATAATTTTTTGGTGAATAGTAACTTATTAAGTTTTTAATCGCGATTAGTGGTAATTAGTGTAGTTTAAGGTATACATAATGCTTTAATAATATGAAATGACCTAGAAACATGTCCCAACCTTATTGGTTGTGTCATGGCCGACCAAGACAAGCCATGGGTCAACTTGGGGACCCCATGGAGACATTTCGGTTGGGAAATGACATAAATTACTTTTTATTTAATGTAAAAGTAAAAATGACACAAACATAATATGTTTTACGAAAACAATTATTACATGGGGTTATAAAGATCATATATTTGATTATAAATAGTCATTAGAAAGATAAAAAGATTTCCTACATCATAGTATTTTGTTTATAATTTTTTGAAATTAAATAAATTAAATTATTTATGACATAATAATGAGGCAGCGATGACATCATTATTTGACGATTTAAATAAAATGGGAAGACAATGTAAAATCTATGAACTACACATGGCCAAAACAAATTGGATGAGTGGATTTCGAACACTTATAACCTTATCCACGAATTATATCAATGTGGGATCTTTTAAAACCGAAAAACATTTTCAAATGAAGTAATATTTCTTTACTTTCCAAAAGTGCCTCTCCTCTCCTCTTATAAAAGGCCCCCACCTCTACCTCATTTCACACACTACTCAAGCCTTTGGCTCGGCCAAACCCTGCCCATTTAATCTCTCCACATCCCTCTCCTCATCTCAGAGGATTCCCTTTGGGAATAATCCTTTCAAAGGAAGCCTTTAGTCTCAAATCAAAACGAGTTACACTTTTTAAGGTAATTCATTCTCTCATTTTCATTTGTTTTATTTTCCTTCTCCAACCCCCTAAACTCTTTTTATTTACTTCTTTTGTAACAAAACCAGTATCTTCAATATACTATGATGTTTTTATAAGATATATTTGAGCTACACACTCACACAACTACATCAAATGGTTAAAGAACATACGGTTTCCGTGGATGGCGAAATTCTGCCTCCCGAAATGATGAGTGTTCAATACTCATTTAACACCTTCAAAGGTTGCCATTATGATGTCACTATTTTTATATATGATATATAATATATTTATGTTTTCCTTAAGCTGCTGTTTTTTTCTCATTTTGGGCATACCTTTATGGTTTCCATTATGGGTAAACACGATATCTTCATTTTAGGAAGTGCGGACTACCGCCCCCTGAAAGTGATTTGATTCGTTAAATACCATATGTGGGACATATAAAGGATGGAACTATGATATTATATATGTTATTATATGGGAATTACAATATACTCTTATATAATTATGATTCCATTCCAGAAATATGAAATAGAAATGGAAGTAGCGTTCATGCGTACGTACGGCTTACCGTCTCCATGAACGGTGCATTTCATTTCTTTCCTCTAAATGTGATGTAATATTATAAATACATGTATATGATGAATATATATGATATATATGTTATCCAAATCATTAATATCATTCTGGATATAATGAACTATTGACCAAATTAACAACATGTAAGTGTAAGAAGTCTATTTTTGACTTAAGAACCAAATACCGACAAAATGAACATTATTAACTTAACAGATTACATGATGTTCATAACATGGTATAAAAGGAATAATGAACTTGAAAAAGATTCATAAGCAAGTAGATATTAACTCAAGTTTATTATTCAGGAGATTAAAGAACGGTCGGGTCAAGTCGGATACGAGGTATGGGACTTCGTCTCAATCTCCTTTCATTGAGGCATATTTTATTTTATACACAACTTTATTTTATACGGTGTATAAACCCATTTGACTTTTACGTTTATTCAAAAGGAATATTTTTTATACGAAGCATTTACTAAACGACAAAAGGGAATGTTTTTGTCGTACGTATGCGGCAACAACGACTTCTCCGCCGTCGTGACCGTTATTTGAGTTTCGGCTTCCTCTACAAGCCATAACTTCTTTTTAAAAGAAAAATAAATACCATGTTTTACTTTTCTTTTATTTTAGTATTGAAAATGGTTTTCATAATGTTTTTATATCAATGTGTTGTATTGATATCTCGTAACTGAAATGTGGAAATTTTATGTTTCCTTTATGCATGTTTTATGCGATATGATTATGTTATGGTTCTTGGGCATTATTATGAAGACGGGTGGTTCCGTGATAAACTAAGGGCGGGTGAGCCCGTTATAGCTCTCCAATGCATTGGGTAACGCGAAGGAGTGAAACGTTAAGGTTTCTCCGAAGAGATTTTAGGGAATATACTATGATGGGTATTCCAAACGTAACCAAGAGGGTTACTCCCTACGTAAAAATGTTATGAATGCCTCAAGTTACCTTTATGTCTTATGATTTTTATGATTTATTCATGATTTTATGAGGTATGTTAAAGGGCCTATGTTTTATGGGTAAATTATGATTTCATTCTTATGTATATATGAACTCATGTTTCCTTTCCATGTTTTTTTTATAACCCATACTGAGTTTTTATGCTCATCCCAAGTTTTTGAAATGTTTTTCACAGGTCAAGGGAAAGGTACATGATAAGATGATAGAGTCAAGGATGTGTCAAGAAATAATCCATGTTTTATTTTAAATGTGTTTCCATTTTTGGGAATGAAGAATACTATCTTTATGTAACCACTTTGTTTATATGTGGAATGTAATGCAAGTTTTATGATCTAATTCTCTAAAAATCTAAACCCGAAAAGATCCTCAATGTGTAATCTTGTAATAACTCAAGATTAAGTAAGGTTTAAGGCTGGGGCCTTGTAGCTATTTAATCAATATAAAGCTTCATGAATCTGTATATCTTTTTTACAAAAAATAGGACCACCAAATGGTGATGTGTTGGGATTAATAAACATGATTTCTGGAGTTGAATGATAAATATTTCATAATGTTCATAGTAAACTCAACATGATCCATTAAATAAGGTGGTTTGAAATTTTCATAGCATTCTGAATTATGTCGACAATAAATTCGACATCCTGTTTAGGTATAACATTGGGAAATTCATGAAAAACATCCAGGTATTCAGTTACAAATTGTAAATCCTTAATTTGAATAGTTCCCCTTCTATTAAAAATATGTTCAATATGAATTTTATTCTGAAAAACAAATTATTTATCTCTGCAATCAAACATAGCATGGTAAATGGAAACCCAATCCATACACATTATAACACCAAACTCTATTAGGGGAAACCAACATTGTTTGGAAGTAATTTCACTCGACATAAAATGATAGGAAAAATATTATAATTTAATTTTTCCATTATAGTTCCCCATTGTTTTTACCATAATATCAGGTTTCAATTCCTGAGGTGAAATTTCCAATTTACCAAAAAATTTATCACAGATAGAGGAATGTGTAGACCTCATACCAAATAAGATATTGTATAAAGATGAGAATAAAATGATGTACCGTATACCACATCATAGTATTGATCAAAATATACCGAAGTAGTTTCATCAAATTTCACTACACCTTTCTAATTATTATCTAGTAGAATCCAATCATTAAGATCCTTCTTTGGGATAGTATGTCCATAATGGATCATCTCACGACATTTGAAACACATTATAGTTTTCATACCAGAATTAATACCCAATAATAATATATTTTCCCATACTATCTCTTGACATGTGTCTAAATGTACCACATTTGAAGATCTTCCTATTTTTTTAAAGCATTCCCGATGATCTTTTTACCATACTTTCCACAAACAAGAAGTAAGATTTTCTTACCATCAGATTTCGTTGAATTATTCTTACACATTTATTCCAATATAAATCATTTCATCTTTTTGTTGTCAAAGTAAACACGATGTTTATATAATTATATTTATACCCTCTTAGACTATCAAACAATACCCTCATAACTTTTGAAATAACATGAATCTGATTCCCTTCGATATCATGGCTTTAATCCAGAGTAAAAATGATTTATTTTTCTCTAAAAATCCTGAATAATTTATAGTGCATACCTTTCTAATCATGTGATTTTATCTTCATACAAGGGAAATTTGTAATCGTCAATTTCTTTTAATTCAAATTATTTTTTTCCATCACAATTTGAAATATAATAGGAATATATTTTTATGGGAAATGATTATTAAATTAATATCATTTGAAGGCCTAAATCTCTTCCCTTTCCCATATATAATTTATCATTGACCACCAATGGTCGACATTAGCTTCTAAATCGTAAATAGAAAGACTAAAAATATGATTATCTGAACACTCCAGACATAGAATATATTTTCATGTCATTTAATCCACCCTTCAGATACAAGAGGTTCAAAAGATCAATTAAATGCAGGAGGGTTCTGACCCAAAAATTTCTCCACTATTTTCATAATCCTTTTGGATACATCTATATTTTCTCATGCATGGATGAAACATGCATTTATAGATTGAGTCATTTATGAAATTACTTTCATAAATTGGTTGGTTATAGTACCCACCATTAGAGCTTGAACTTAAATATTATATAATATTGAGTTTATATGTAATAAAATGATTCTCTTGAATTTGAGAATAATTTATTTTTTAGAGTTTCTAAAAATTTATTTAGACTCTTACATAGTGATTCCATAAATTAATAGTCTAATGTTATACAGAGTATCCATTTTAAAAAAAACAATAAAATAAAATATTATTTAATTTCGAGAAAAATCATCAAAATAATCATCTTTGATTGTTCTATATCTTACCTATTCATATACCCTATGAAAAAAATTAAAACATTGGATGAGAACAATAATTATCAGTTAGGTACATAAAAATAAGAAATTTAAAATTTTTTCGTGAATACTTATAAACCCATAATGTCATTTTATTAAAGATATACCTCTCACACATAAAAATAACATGAACTTTCAGTATGAAAACATGAGGCTTTAAATAATGATAACAAGAATAGAAAACCATTTAGCTAACAGGGGGTATCTTATTCTTACCATGTTTACATATGATTGTTACCCTCGTTAAAACCATATGATTTTTAACCCTCGCATCTACCTTATAATGTATCCCTCATGGCTACCTTGGGATGTAACTATTGATGTTACACTTGAAATAACACTTACAACCAACTTCATTCATACTGATTTCATTGGTTAGCTATAAAAATAGAAAAATTATTTGGTTCATAATTGAACCATCGTCCATAATAACAATTCCCATGAACAAAAACATAATCAAACAAATTTATATATCTACATCGTAAAAATATTCATTGCAGAAAATAATATAATTAAAAGAATACTGAACACATAAAATGGATAGCATTTTCATTTAAAATATACATGTAATGTTTTAAAAGATTATGTAAAATAATAAGATGTCATGAAAATGGGAAAAATTGGCCCTTTTATATCTAAAAAAACTCACTTTTGTAATTTTGTATAAATTTTCATTAATGATAATTTAAAAGAAAATATCATACATTGGGTGTGAATTCCTTCAAATGTGTTAAACAATATTGTATAACGGTTTTGATAATGTTATTAATTTACCAGAGAACTATATTCATATTTATAATATATTTTATGATTTTTTTAGAACAACATTACACCCATTTAATAATAAAATTTTCTTATTTTCATTGTTCTGGGTGCATTCGTTTCATGGTTTCACGATTGGTTCCCTATGAATATTCATTCGGGAAGGAAATAATATATCATATGTGAAGGAAATGTATTAATACACCTATAGAATTTTAAATTTTCCCAAAAACCATTTTTTATTCTAACATGACTTTGATTCAATTGATAAACAATTAATGTTAAAAGTTTAGTTTATTTTGGAGGTTCTTCAAACCTTCATGATATAGTTTTATTTTGTTTAATATTATTGCCATAAATTAATTTCAAATTTTGAGGCCATATATACTGTACATATTTAGGCCATTTAAAAAAATTACAAGTGATTTTTTTTCATTCTAGGAATGTAGTAAATGCAAACGAAAACACATCATTCAAGAAGGTGGTGAATCGACATGCCATGGATGAAGAATTCCTTTTTAATAATTAAAGAAGGAGACTATAGATTTCATAATGGATATACAATTAACTATAGACACCCAACCCGTGTTCGCCCTGAGCTGGTGTCTTCTATCTATTACATTTTCATGATTACAAGGAATCAAGCCCCAAATGACCAATCAGTTTAGTAGTTTTGGTAAACTTAATACATAAATGATAGTTGGCTTAAAAATTAATACACTAATTAAAACATAATTTCATTATTTAAAACAAATAAACAGCATCGAGAATTACTCTAATGCTTCTAGTAAATAAATTCATATCTTTCATTGTTATCTTCATGGATTCTTGGAGAAAAAACATAATAAGGGTGAGATCGAATGCTCACTAAGGGAAAAATATAACAGATGAAATAATGAATCAGTGAAATTAATATTCATGGTATGGTAAATAACTGATCACACATCCCATCTAATCAAAAAATAGAGAATGTGGTTGATAAACAATATGGAAAGGTAATAAATGGAATCAAGTTCCGTTCAATTAACTATAAATGGAAACAATAAATATTGAAATGTAAAAAACTAAAACAGATTCCATTTAATCAATGATCTAAAAAGGATTGTTTTAGTCGATATGTCGACATAAAATATCATGGATGAATAATTATTATAACTAATAAGAAATAAATTATTAATTATTGGATTCCTTGTTTCCTAACTACATGGAACCAATACAGTCAAGACATCTCACAAGACTGTTGATCTATTAGTTAAAGACCCTTCAATGGTAGTTAGACATTTATTTTCTATCATTAGAAAACTTATGCGTTGAAGGGATATCATTAACGAGTCCCCTACCCATTTATTACCAATCTATTCTAATTTGAAGCAATTAAATCCTTTTTCACTAAATGATTCAACCAATTAGACTACTGATGTATTGAGTGGCTATCTATAATTAGGCCCCACCCATTTCGTACAAGTCCAAATCATATCTCATATCTATGAACAATGTGTCTTAAAAAATGTACCCATCTTTAATATAAGATAAAATTTATTAAAAATAAAATAATTAATGAAATCACTATCAAATTAGGCACTGTATGTAATATGGTATATGGTTTAGTCAATAGTGATATCCATGATAACTGATATGGATAATTAAATGAAATTCAATGGTCAATGATCATATGAAGTTGAACATTTCGATGGGACTTTAAGAATTAATAATGGAATATAATTTGAATATTGTCCATGTATAAATAAATAATTAGCTTTTAAAATAAGTATAATGAAAATATCAAGAAAAAAATACCAAGAGGGTTAAAATAAATGGTTATTGTTTTTAATGAAATATAAAAATAACATTCAAAAATATTCATAAAGATAATATCCATTGCTTTTGAACAATATTTTTGAAATATTTTTGATTTAAAATACCTTTGGAATTTCGTTTAAAAATAAAGAGTTTAACATTTAGAAGGAAGCTTCATAGAAGTGATGGTGTATAAATATGAACATGTCTTACATGTTAAAAACAATATTCCTTTAGTACGGTAAAAGGGTAGAAAATGCCTTTGAAACGTCCCGGTTCTAGAATCTACCCAGAGGTGCCCCATACCCGGTTGGTCACATGGACTCAAGTGCATTTCCCCCATATGCCAGAGGCTGCCGACTAGCAGTGAGAGGTTTGGGTGTGATAATGGGGAAACTATGCACTCATTGGAAGGTACACAACAGATTTACACAAACACATACAATAGCGGAAGCAGTAAATACCAAACAACAGTAATAGTGGAAGACTAAAAAAGGAACAACTGGAGCAACCATATATATAAATGATGCGTGATACTTATGTCTAGAAAAGCAGAAAAACAAGTCACAATGCTGGAAATACAAACAGTACTAAAAACCAGTACAAAAGAAAGAGAAACAGCTAATTAGCATCGCAAGCCTAAGCTTGGTCACATACTCCCCAGTTCCACATCATGTCAGGTACCTGAAGTCATAGGTAGCTTACCATTATTTATACCTACAACAATATAATATGTTTGGGCCCAAAAGCATGACCCAAACAGGGTGTGAGACTAAATTATTGTAGGCAACCACCCATAGATTTGTGCCTAACAATCAGTGAATATAAGGCGGGTAATGTACAAAATTATGAAAACAAGAAATTACTCAGTAGTAAACAGTCCAAAATTCAAAATCAAGCAGCAGATTATCACAAATCGGTATCCCTATGGGAAGTAATCACGACCATCCCCTCTGGTTCTACCTACAAGTACCAGTAACCCTCTGGGCATCTCACTCAGCCTAACCCCTCTGGTTGGGTCATAAGAATTTAATAAGACTCTCTTAGGAAGAACTCAAAGTCAATTCCCTTTATAGTTTAAGGTAGCCAAGGACTCTCTGAGGAAGCACACTGTGTCAATTCCCCTTATAGCCCCTAGGTCAAAGAACTCCCTGAGGAAGCATGCTTAGTCAATTCCTCTTATAGCCTCGGTCTTACAAAGAATATCTAGGGATTCCCACTCAGTCAATTTCTCCCATAGCCTAGGACGGTTCACGATAATTCATGTAAAAAAATAAACTCTGAGAAATCTCACTTGGTCCATCCCCGTATAGTCTATAAATCCAAAGACTCTCTGAGGAAGCTCACTCGGTCTATCCCTGTATAGTCTATAATACCCAAAGACTCTCTGAGAAATCTCACTCGGTCTATCCCCATTTAGCCAATAAAACTAGGTTTTTCACGTCCCTATGTCAGTCAACGATCATAACGATGCACTACAGACAAATTAAACATATAGGGCTACTTGGATAGCCAATATACACATAATAAGAATTCCAGAAAAACAACACTCTATCCTAAAACAAGCCATGGGAAAACATTGCAATAACCTAATAGAAAAAACTAGACAAAAAAGTTCATAAATAAAACCTGAATGGGAAAAATATCCAAAGCCTGATAATGAACTATATTCATATCCAAAACTACCTCTACACAAGCATACACGCATGGTAGGAAAATCACAGGGGTAAAACGGTAAACGCCCAATACCCCATTCAAGGGTATTGGCACAATTGCACAAAATATTCGACGACATTCAATGGAAACGCACAAACCACAAACCACGATGTTAGGAGATCGATATAATTGAACCATGAAGCTTGAATCTCCTTGGAACATTGTAGATCTAAGAAAACGTCCAAAAATCTCAACCCACAATAACTCATGAAAGAAGAGGAATTGGAAAACGAGGCTCTATAAGAAGGAAGATCTTACCACTACAGTTCCAACATAATCTACAACGGTTGATTCAGAGAACAGATGGAGGGTCGAGGGCTCTAAGGAAGATCATGGCCTTATGGACACTATCGGGCGAAGAAAATCTAGAAGAATACGGTTTTGTTTGTCAGACTCGACCCCGGTGCGTTTAATGAAAAAAAAAGAAAATACACGGTGTGTACGTCTTGAGTACACGGTGTGTACTCGCATTTTCCGTACTCCCCTTTAGGCGGCCTCCACATCACCCATACATGGCCGTGTGTGTGGTCATGACATGGCTAGCACATGGCCTCGAGCAGCATCAAAGTACACAGCGTGTATTTAAAAAATTTCCAGATTTTCCTCTTTTTCCCAAAAATAACCAGAAAAGAAAAACATACCTGAAAAGAAGGTCCGAGATCTTAAAAACATCCCCATTAAAGAAATTCAACCCCAAATTTCCTTAAAGTGACATAAAAGAAGGAATCCCGAACAACTCCGGCCACTGAGAACGTACATCGGCCTCCCTCTCCCAAGTCTCATCATGTACTCGCATGTGCTTCCATAGTTCTCGTACGAGAGGAAAAAACCGGCCACGAAGAACATTTGTACTATGATCAACAATCCTGATAGGATGCTCCTCGAAAGATGTATCCACCTCCAACTCGACTTCCTCAGGTTGGAAAACATGAGACGGGTCTGAAAAGTAATGTCGGAGTAGGGAAACATGGAAGACGTCATGCATATCCCAGTACCTCTGAGTTAACTGCAACAGGTAGGCAATCGGCCCAACTCTCTCCAACATCTCAAATGGCCTGACATACCTCAGTGAAAGCTTACCCTGTCTCCTGATCCTCTTGTGTCCCAACTACGGTGTGACACGTAGAAAAACCTGATCCCCGACCATGAACTCCAGAGGTCGTCTCTGATTATCAACATCTGACTTCTGACAAGACTATGTAGTAGTCATCCTCTTATGAATCAACTCTATCAGCTCTAAGGTATCCTGGATAAGATGAGGTCCCATCATAGCTGTCTCTCCTACCTCCAGCCAACATAAGGGTGATCCGCATGGCCTACCGTACAAGGCCTCATCAGGTGCCATATAAATAGTTGCATGAAAACTATTATTATAGGAAAACTCAACAAGAGGTATATGATTCTCCCAAGAACCTCCAAAATCTAGAATGCAAGATCAGAGTATATCCTCAAGCACCTGAATCGTACGTTTGGACTAGCCATCTGTCTAAGGGTGGTATGTTTTATTCAAATGTACTTGTGTACCCATAACCTTCTAAATCCCCTGCCAGACCCAATAAGTTAAACGAGCATCCTTGTATGATATAATAGATTGTGGAACTCCTTGTAGACGTGCAATCTCTCGGACGTACAAATATCCCAACTGATCAACGTTGAAGGTCTCCTTGATCGACAAGAAGTGAGAAACCATCTTGAGTCTGTCAATGACAACCCCTACTGTGTCATTCCCTCGAGATGACCTCGGTAACCTAGCCACAAAGTCCATCGTGGAATAAATAAATTTCCACTCGGGAATGGGTTACTACTATAGAAGCCATGCTGGTCGTTGATGCTCCTCCTTAAGCTGCTGACAAGTGTAACATCTCATGATGAAACCAGAAACATGTCTCTTCATACCTAGCCACCAATACTGGTGGTGTAGATCACGATACATATTTATGATTCCATGAAGATCTTCCCAAACATAGGAATGAAACTCCCGAATCAACTCATCGTGTATGTCTGCCGACACCCGCACGGGTCCCTAGAAACGCAAGACATTATCCACACATATGGTCCAAACATGAATAGGGTCCTCTCCTAACATGCTTTCATTTAGGAATAGGCTTTCAGAATCTGATATCTGCCTCATATGAACTCGATCAAGTAGCGTAGAGGTGGCATCTACAGAGGAAAGAGAAGTCTGTCATTGTCTGTTATGCACCTCCAGATGCATCTCAATGAACAGTGCCATAAGCTACCACTCACAGCTGGACTCCTGAACTGCCTATATCCGAGTCCTCCTGCTTAGTTCATCAGCCAATGCATTTCCATTCCTAGGTGTGTAGGATTGTTCTAAGTCAAAAACTAAAGATACTCAACCCACCTTCACTGCATCAGATTCAAATCACAATAAGTGAAAATGTACTTGATACTTTTCTGGTATGTGAAAACCACAAAATGCTCTCCCAGAATGTAATGTCTCCTACAACGCAAGGCATGAACAACTACTGATATCTCCAGATTGTGAATCGGGTAATTATTCTCATGTGGCCTCAACTGTTAAGACTCGTACACAACAACTCCATCTCCCTGCATAAGCACGTCACCCAGCCCGATACCTGATGCATCATAATAAATGGTGTAGCACTTGCTCGGATGTGGAAGGAATAATATCCAAGCAGAAGTCAGAATCTCTTTCAGCTCCTGAAAGTCTGAATCATAAGAAGTTAACCATAAGAACATGACACCCTTCTAAGTCAGGCCCGTCAGTGGCACTTCTAAGTGTGAAAAGTATTGTATGAATCATTTGTAATATCCAGCCAGCCCTATAAAACTCTACACCTCAAAGATGATCTTTGGATGCTCCTAAGAAACTACTGCCCTCACTTTCTCTGGGTCTACTAACACTCCAATCTCTATGATAACATGACCCATGAAATGAATCTGTTCTATCCAAATGTTTCATTTTGAGAGGTTATCATATAACCGATGCTCTCTCTGTGTACTCATAATGATACCAAGATGTGTGTCATGGTCGTGTAGAGTGTGAGAGTACAACAAGATATCGTCCATGAAAAAAACCAAGAAGGAATCCATGTATGGATGGAACACTCGGTTCATTAGTACCATGAAAACTGAAGGCGCATTCGTGAGACCAAATGGAATTAACATGTACTTGTATAGGTTGTACCTACTTTAGAAAGTTGTAAGAGGTATATCTGATGGTCTAACGCGCAACTGATGATAACCGGACCTCAAATCGTTATTTGAGAACACATGGGATCCTAGAAGTTTATCAAAGAGGTCATTAATCTTAGGCATGGGATATATGTTCTTGACTGTCAACTGGTTCATCTTCCAATATTCCACACAAAGCCTAAGGGTATGCCTTCTTCACAAATAGGACAGACGAACCCTAAGGAGATGTACTGGTTCAGATGAAACCCTTTGCCTGAGACTCCTCCAACTGCTTCTTGAGCTCCTAAAACTCAAGTGTAGCCATCCCATATGGAGGAATTGACTCCGATGATGATCCTGGCACAAGATCAATCGAAAATTTCACCTCTCTCTATGGAGGAAAACCTGAAAAGTCATCTATAAAGACATCCCAGAAACAATCCACCACTAGAGGAAATTCTAACTGTAAAGTCCCCTGATCATCAAGATACAAACTAGAATTATGGGCTATAACTTCGTCCTAACCCAGGATGTTCTGGTCTCACTCTACTCGCTTGGACATCCTACTCGCCTTGATGAAGAAATGATTCACCCTATGGTGATATGAAACTAACCCTACAGCAATAACAGTTGACAACTGCCTGCACTACTGGAAAACCAACCTTTACCAACGGTTTGGAACCGTTGGTATAGGCCTCCAAACCGTTGGTATAGCCTATACCAACGGTTTGGAGAACCGTAGCCAAGTAAGCCGTTGGGATAGGTCTATACCAACGGTTCTCCGAAAACCGTTGGTATAGACCTATACCAACGGTTTTGGAAACCGTTGGTATAGGTAATATGAAATCTATACCAACGGTAATGGAACCGTTGGTATATAAATTCCAAAAATAAAATCACCGCTGGGATTTGATCCCAGGACCCCCTCGTTTATAATCGAACGACTTAACCACTAGGCTAACATCACTTTGTAAACATAATTTCATAAATATATATATGTATTATCATAATTATATAAATTTTTGATTTATATAATGTTCTCCGTTAGTAGATCTGGAAAAACAGCAATGAACCTATCCCAACGGTTCTGAAAACCGTTGGGATAGACCTATCCCAACGGTTTTGACAACCGTTGGGATAGGTTCTGGGTGGGTGTATTTTTATTAAGGTGGATGCTGGATTTTTTGCCACTTTTTCCCAACGGTTCTTGAGAACCGTTGGGAAAGAGTAACCTTTCCCAACGGTTCATCAAAACCGTTGGGAAAGGGCCTAAAAACACACCCTTTCCCAACGGTTTTGGTGAACCGTTGGGAAAGGGTACTCTTTCCCAACGGTTCTCAAGAACCGTTGGGAAAAAGTGGCAAAAAATCCACCCCTTTCCCAACGGTTTTGGTGAACCGTTGGGAAAGGTCACTCTTTCCCAACGGTTCACCAAAACCGTTGGGAAAGGGTGTGTTTTTAGGCCCTTTCCCAACGGTTTTGATGAACCGTTGGGAAAGGTTAGCTATACCAACGGTTTTTACAAACCGTTGGTATAGAAGTGTTGGGAAAGATCATGTTTCCAGTAGTGCTGGAAGGAAACTAGGAAGTCCATTACAAGAATGACATCATAACTCGTCATTTCTAGGACATAGAGGTCCCATAGAAAGTGAAAGCCCACAACCTCAAGGGGAAACTCCTTGAACTGATGTACATTAGATGTTCTCATCCCCAAGAGAGTGTCTAAAGTCAGGATATCAGTAGAAGAAAGAATACAAAGCCTATGTCTCTCTACAACAGCAACAAATAAAAATCTATGCATAGCACCAGTATCAAAAAGAGATGAAGATAAAACTGAGGCTACTAAGATCGTACCTTCAACGGTAGAGGGTCTGGGATCCTGCTCCAGCTGGGTCTACTCCACTGCAAAAGTCTGGCCTACTCCATGGCCCTGTGACATTGATTGACCACTCTGAGTTGATACACTCTGTTGTAGCAGATAACATGGTGACTGACCACCATGACAGCAACCTCTACCTCGTCCTGAACAGTCGAAAGAACTCTAGTTCTCAGACATGTGATAAACTGGTTATATTGTTCCTAAAGACGGGGTCATTGAAGAACCCCGGTCACCCACTGCTTGTGAAAAGATCTAACAAATACACTGGAGATTGACCATCTTTATAAGGCCCCAGCCTAAAACCTTACTTAATATTTAATTAAATGAATAATTCACATTGAGGATCTTTTCAGGTTTAGAGTTTTAGAGAATTAGAACATAACTATTACATCTTAAAAGATTACAAAGTAGACACTTCTACTAAGTCTCCATAAAATAAAAACTCTTAAAAAGAAAGATGTCTAGATTCAATGTTTTAGATAGCATGAAATTCACTTGATCCCATCCTTGACCTTATTCCACTTTAAGTACTGTGAAAAACATTTCGAAAAACTTGGGGTGAGCATAAAAAGCTCAGTAAGGGATACAAAAAGAATGAAAACTGTTAGTTTTTCAAACATCAAGTAAACCATGTATACTATATCAAAGTAATACCTACACCTTCATGAAGTAGTAAAAAAAATCTTCACTGAATAAAGTATCATTACTTACCTTTTTGTAACCAAACCCATATAAAAAACACATAGAATATATAAAGGTAACTTGGGACATAAACATACTTAAGTGGAATAACCATAC
The DNA here is from genome assembly GCA_963277665.1 of Viscum album. Classification (NCBI taxonomy): domain Eukaryota; kingdom Viridiplantae; phylum Streptophyta; class Magnoliopsida; order Santalales; family Viscaceae; genus Viscum; species Viscum album. Next base: position 423,121,360 of record OY728161.1, on the reverse strand, counting down.
GGTCGACTTCCAAACATATCACTTAATGGAATAGCCATACGGCCAATTTCCATACATACTTAATGGAATAGCCATACGGCCGACTTCCATACCCAATGCATTGGAGGTTATAACGTAACCACACGTCCTGGTATTCACGACACCACCCGTCATATGGTTTATAACATAACCACCCGTTAAAATGTCCAAGTACCAATATAAAATCATAAAACATAAAACCAATATAAAGGATTGATAACATTTCCACATTTCAATCACAATATATCATAAATATATTGACATAATAGAATCCTTTTTCAAAACCATTTTCAATACCAAAATACATAAAAGGGTATATGGATTTATTTTATTCTAAAAACATTACGGCTTGTTGAGAAAGCCAAAGACCAAATAATACTCGCGGTGGCGGAAAAGGTCGTTGTCGCCGCGTACGTTAAAAGAAACATTCCTTAATGTCGTTTTGTAAAACGCTTCGTAGAAAAAGATTCCTTTTGTATAAAATTAAAAGTCAAAGGGGTTTATACAACGTATAAAAGAAAGTTGTGTATAAAATGAAATATGACTCAATGAAAGGAGATTGAGACGAAGTCCCTTACAAAGATCATTTTTTAAATAAAATAGATATATTATGTGTATTCACTATAATTACACATAAAGAAAGTACAAATACAATATAGGACATAATAATATCATGACATAATTTGAAAGTAGGACATTAACCCAAAGAATGGAAATTGAGTTACGAAATTCCCTTACCTCGGGTCCGACTTGACTCGATCGTTCTTTAACATCCTGAATAATAAACTTGAGTTAATTTATAATTGATTAATAACCTTTTTAAAGTTTATTATTCCTTTTATATCACTTACTTCCATGTTATTAACATTATGTAACCATTTAAGTTAATAATGTTTGTTTTGTCAATATTTGGTTCTTAAGTCGAAAGTGGACTTCTTACAATTACATGTTGTTCATGTGGTCAAAAGTTCATTATATCCAGAATGAAATTCCTGATTTGGATATAATATGTATCATATATATCCAGCAAATACATGTATTTATAATATTACATAATCATTTAGAGGTAAGAAATGAAATGCACCGTTCATGGAGACGGTAAGCCGTACGTACGCATGAACGCTACTTTCATTTCTTTGTCATATTAATGGAATTAAAAATAAATGAGAGGTATGTATATTTTAATTCCAGAATTATATTCATCATTTAGATATATCATTAATTATATATATACATTATATACATTTAATTTTAATAGTACATTACATTTGGGGATAAGAAATGAAATGCACCGTTCATGGAGACGGTAAGCCGTACGTACGCATGAACGATACTTTCATTTCTATCTCATAATTTAATGGAAAGAAATAATAATGATATAGAGGTATATTATAATTCCAGTATAACATCATATATAATAACTTTAAATCCATCCTTTACACGTCCCACATATGGCATTAACGAATCACATCACTTTTAGGGGGCGGTAGTCCACACTTCCTTAAATGAAGATATCGTGTTTACCCATAATGGAAACCATAAAGGTGAGACACAATTGAAAAATACAGAAGCATAAGTAAAACATAAACATATTATATATCATATATAAAAATAGTGACATCATAATGGCCACCTTTGAAGGTGTTAAATGAGTATTGAACAATCATCGTTTCGGGAGGCAGAATTTCGCCATCCACGGAAACCGTATGTTCTTTAACCATTTGATGTAGTTGTGTGAGAGTGTAGCTCAAATAAATCTTATAACAACATCCTAGTATATTGAAGATACTGGTGTTGTTACAAAAGAAGTAAATAAAAAGTGTTTAGGGGGTTGGAGAAGCAAAATAAAACAAATGAACAAGAGAGAATGAATTGCCTTTAAAAGTGTAACTCCTTTTGATTTGAGCCTAAAGCTTCCTTTGAAAGGATTATGCCCAAAGTGAATCCTCTAGGATGAGTAGAGGGATTTGGAGGGAGTAATTGGGCAGGTTTTTTCCGAGCCAAAGGCTTGAGAAGTGTGTGAAATGGGGTAGAGGTGGGGGCCTTTTATAAGAGGAGAGGAGGGGCACTTTTGGAAAGTAAAGAAATATTACTTTATATGATAATGTGTTTCGGTTTTAAAAGGTCCCACATTTATATAATTCTTGTATAAGGTGATAGGGGTTCGAAATCTACTCATCCAATTGGTTTTGGCCATGTGAAGGTTTTATATTTTCCATTATCATTCCATTTTATTTAAATCCTCAAATAATGATGTCATCGCTGCATCATTATTATGTCATATATAATTTAATTTATTTATTGTCTAAAAATTATAAAAAAATACTATGATGTAGGAAATCGTTTTAGCTTTCCAATTACTATTTATAATTAAAATATGGACTTGTATAACCCCACTTAAAAATTATTTTAGTAAAACAATTTATGTTAGTGTCATTTTCACTTTAACATTAAATAAAAATATATTAATGTCATTTTCCAACTAAAGTGTCTCCATGGGGTCCCGAAGTTGACCCATGGCTTGTCTTGGTCGGCCATGACACAAAAAATAAGGTTGGGACATGTGTCTAGGTCATTTCATATTATTAAAGCATTATTTATACCTTAAACTACACTAATTACCACTAATCGCGATTAATGAAAAAAAGTTACTATTCACCAAAAAATTATTTTAATCTCATTGAACCACATTTTACTTCTTAATGACAACCATGTATGTCGGATTTTCAAAATTCAATACACATTAGTGGTATACTTTCATTTAACTGAAAAATCAGTTTGCTTGATTACCACTTAGTGGTTTCACTATTCATCAAAAATTGATGTTTTTCAGAAAATTACCAAAAATTCACCCTAAGCTATATTTGATATTCCGAATTCAAAAATGAAGTCCATTTTACAAAATTCAAAACATATAAGTAAAATTAATTAATTTAATAATTAATTCCTGCTGTCAGAGCAAATAGCGTGTTTTTATGAAACAATAAGTATCAAAAGATTGACATTAGTTTAAGTCCGATTTCAAAGTGAAATTAATTCCAACGACCACTATTGGATTTAATGGTAAACATATTTTCTAATTTCACTTTAAAACCAATTAAAAAGATAATCTAATCATATAAATAAATTAGATTAAAAAGAGGTTTTGAATTAAAATACAACATTTTACACTATTCATAAAAAAATGAACTTTATCAGAAAGGTACCAAAAATTTACACAAAGTAAATTTTGATGTCCCGATTCTAAAGAAGAGTTATATTTGGTCCAAAAGAATGTATAAGAGTGATCAAAACTATATTTAATGACGGTTCACCATTAAAAGGTGATAAGGGAACCTTTAGTGAAAATTAAAGTATATATGCCCTAAAATTGAACTCTTTCCGTATTTTAAGCCTTTATCTTTTATTGGGTAAATGTATAAACATTTAAAAACATATCTAATCATATTTTAGTTATTTCTATCCATTCCCGCCAGTACAACGGCTACTTGATAACTAACATTTAAAATAATATTATTTTATTACTAGTGTGCTACGTAAGTTTCAAAGAAACTCATCGTTGCGTATCGGGTACGCTATCGAACATAGCAACCCCTTTAAAATAAAATTAATATTTAATTTGTAAATATTAATAAATATGAAAATTATTTATTCTTTATTTACCTGGGATGTTACATCCTTCCCCCCTTTTGGGAATTGCTTCCTCACAATTTTATTCACTTATCAAAATAAGTGGGGGTATTTATCCCTCATAGCATTTTCAGATTCCCACGTTGCCTCTTAAATCACATGGGTTTTCCACAAAACCTTTACCTGATGAATCACCTTATTCCGTAACACTCGCTCCCTGTGGTCAAGAATCTGGACCGGTTGTTCCTCATAAGATAGGTTCTCTTCCAGCTAAACTACCTCTAGGCTCAAAACATGAGATGGATCTGGCATATACTTTCTCAACATCGAAACGTGAAAAACATTGTGTACCTGAGATAAACTCGGAGGTAAAGACACTCAGTATGAAACTGATCCAGCTCTCTCTAGAATTTCATATGGTCCAATAAACCTTCGACTTAGCTTTCCTTTCTTACCAAATCTCATCATACTTTTCCATGGAGAAACCTTGAGAAAAACATGATCACCTACCTCGAAAGATAGATCCTTCCTCCGGTTATCCGCATAACTCTTCTGCCTGCTCTGAGCTGTTCTCATGTGTTTCTGAATCAAATGAACTTTTTCTGCCATCTCTTCTACCAATTCTCGTCCCATCAATTTCCTTTCACCAACTTCTTCCCAAAAAGCTGTAGTTTGACACCGGTTCGCATATAATGCCTAAAATGGTGCCATCTGTATACTGGAATGAAAACTGTTATTATAAGAAAACTCAACCAAAGAATGATGTTGGTCCCAACTTCCCTGATAATACATAGAACAAGCTCGTAGCATATCCTCCAATGTCTGGATTGTTCGTTCTGACTGCCCATCTGATTGAGGATGAAAAGCTGTACTAAAATTTTAATTCAGTACCCAACGACTTCTGAAGGCCTTTCCAAAAGTTAGAAGTAAACCTGGGATCACGATCCGATAAAATGGAGAGAGGAACTCCATATAACTTGACTATCTCTTAAAGATACAAACGGTAAAGTTGATCAAGAGAGAAAGTATCTCGTATAGCAAGGAAATGAGCAAATTTGGTCAAGCGATCAACAATAACCCAGATTTAATTATTACCTAGAGATGTCTTCGGTAAATCCCACAACAAAGTACATGGATATATTCTCCCATTTCCACTCTGGCACTGGTAAAGGCTGAAGCATCCCTTTTGGTAACTGCCGCTCTGCTTTAACCTGTTGACATGTCAAACACTTCACAGTAAAATCAGCAATATCTCTTTTCATTCCATCCCACCAGTAATACTCCCGCAGATCTCTGTACATCTTAGTACTGCCAGGATGAACTGAAAACGTGGAACTATGAGCCTCACATAACAACTAATTCTTCAACTTTGAATCACAAGGCACACATAACCTCTTCACAAACCTCAAAACACAAACACAAACTTATCCAAGAACTCATGGAAAATTATATTCATAAGGTCCATGAATACAGCAGGTGCATTGGTTAACCCAAAAGGCATAACTACAAATGCATAATGGCCATATCTAGTACGGAACGCAGTCTTCGGAACGTCTTCTTCTTTTACTTTCAACTGATGGTACCCCGACCTCAAGTCAATCTTCAAAAAATACTGAGCTCCCTGGAGCCGATACCACTTCATTCGATGGCCCAACATCTGCTGAAGTTGTTGCAAATATTTTACCACCCCTTTCTGCTTGTTGTCTAGCTACATTCCCCCAGTTGAGTTCTTCGTTGGACACTCGTTTGCGTAATGACCCATTTCATTACACTTAAAACATCTTACTGTCGGCTTTTCATTGCCTTCTTGATCATCTTCCTTACAGTTAAGAGCAATATGACCAGACTTACCACACTGAAAGCACTTACCATACTTGGATAAACATTCTCCAGGATGCATTTTACCACACTTCTCACAGGATGGATATTTGGTTTTCTTACCTCCTTGCTTCTTTGATGAATTCTTCCCCTTTTCCTGCCAACTAGACCTCTTATTCTGTTGTTTGTCATAGAACACCTGATCATCGGCAAACTCCATTTCCACCTTCTCTGCAAATCGAACAAGTTTTTCATAACTTTTGAACTCACGAGAAGCTAAAGCCCTTCGATACTTTGGCTTTAATCCTGAGTAAAAACGGTTTATTTTACTATTAATATCTCGTATGAAGTTTGGAGCATACCTTGCCAATCGAGTGAACTTTTCTTCATAAGCATCCACTGAATTATCCTCCTGCCTCAATTCTAGGAACTGTTTTTCCATCCTAAGACGAACCACCTTAGGAAAATATTTCTCAAGAAACATACCTTTGAATTCGTCCCAGTGAAAATCCTCAATCTCATCACCATCCCTTATATTTTTCACCATCGACCACCACTGATCAACTTCACCTTCAAAACGGTAAACAGGAAGACTAACCTTTTGATGTTCTGAACACCCCATGACATCAAAAATCTTCTCCAGTGCTTTAATCCACCCTTCAGCTTGCACAGGGTCAGATGATCCTCTGAATGATGGGGGATGTTGCCTCATGAAATGTTCCACCACTGACATGTTCCTCTGCGGTTGATCCGGCTGATCTCGTGCATGGATACCACCACCATTTATAGCCTGAGTCAACTGTGCCATCACTGCAACAAACTGTTCAGTTCCGATTCCAACCATCTCAGGTTGCTGATTTGGAAGGTTATCTTCCTCCTGATGTCGTCCCAACAAAGCTACTTTGTTTACTCTGCGGAAAACCATTCGGATCACAAAAATATCTTAGGCGAAGAAACATGGTAATACGTAAATGCTATATCATTTCAATCATATTATAATTTAACACTTTTCTAACTCCTAAAGTTGTCTAAACCGACCTTTGATACCAACTATAAGGCCCCAGCATTAAACCTTACTTAATATTGAATTAAATGAATAATTCACATTGAGGATCTTTTCAGGTTTAGAGTTTTAGAGAATTAGAACATAACTATTACATCTTAAAAGATTACAAAGTAGACACTTCTACTAAGTCTCCATAAAATAAAAACTCTTAAAAAGAAAGATTTCTAGATTCCATGTTTTAGATAGCATGAAATTCCCTTGATCCCATCCTTGACCTTATTCCACTTTAAGTCCTGTGAAAAACATTTCGAAAAACATGGGGTGAGCATAAAAAGCTCAGTAAGGGATACAAAAAGAATGAAAACTGTTAGTTTTTCAAACATCAAGTAAACCATGTATACTATATCAAAGTAATACCTTCACCTTCATGAAGTAGTAAAAAAAAAATTTCACTGAATAAAGTATCATTAATTACCTTTTTGTAACCAAACCCATATAAAAAACACATAGAATATATAAAGGTAACTTGGGACATAAACATACTTAAGTGGAATAAACATACGGTCGACTTCCACACATATCAGTTAATAGAATAGCCATACGGCCAATTTCCATACATACTTAATGGAATAGCCATACGGCCGACTTCCATACCCAATGCATTGGAGGTTATAACGTAACCACCCGTCCTGGTATTCACGGCACCACCCGTCATATGGTTTATAACATAACCACCCGTTAAAATGTCCAAGTACCAATATAAAATCATAAAACATAAAACCAATATAAAGGATTGATAACATTTCCACATTTGAATCACAATATATCATAAATATATTGACATAATAGAATCCTTTTTCAAAACCATTTTCAATACCAAAATACATAAAAGAGTATATGGTATTTATTTTATTCTAAAAACATTACGGCTTGTTGAGAAAGCCAAAGACCAAATAATACTCGCGGTGGCGGAAAAGGTCGTTGTCGCCGCGTACGTTAAAAGAAACATTCCTTTTTGTCGATTTGTAAAACGCTTCGTAGAAAAAGATTCCTTTTGTATAAAAGTAAAAGTCAAAGGGGTTTATACAACGTATAAAAGAAAGTTGTGTATAAAACGAAATATGCCTCAATGAAAGGAGATTGAGACGAAGTCCCTTACAAAGATCATTTTTTAAATAAAATAGATATATTATGTGTATTCACTATAATTACACATAAAGAAAGTACAAATACAAGATAGGACATAATAATATCATGACATAATTTGAAAGTAGGAGATTAACCCAAAGAATGGAAATTGAGTTACGAAATTCCCTTACCTCGGGTCCGACTTGACTCGATCGTTCTTTAACGTCCTGGATAATAAACTTGAGTTAATTTATAATTGATTAAGAACCTTTTTAAAGTTTATTATTCCTTTTATATCACTTACTTCCATGTTATTAACATTATGTAACCATTTAAGTTAATAATGTTTGTTTTGTCAATATTTGGTTCTTAAGTCGAAAGTGGACTTCTTACAATTACATGTAGTTCATGTGGTCAAAAGTTCTTTATATCCAGAATGAAATTCCTGATTTGGATATAATATGTATCATATATATCCAGCATATACATGTATTTATAATATTACATAATCATTTAGAGGTGTGAAATGAAATGCACCGTTCATGGAGATGGTAAGCCGTACGTACGCATGAACGCTACTTTCATTTCTTTGTCATATTAATGGAATTAAAACTAAATGAGAGGTATGTATATATTAATTCCAGAATTATATTCATCATTTAGATATATCATTAATTATATATATACATTATATACATGTAATTTTAATAGTACATTACATTTGGGGATAAGAAATGAAATGCACCGTTCATGGAGACGGTAAGCCGTACGTACGCATGAACGCTACTTTCATTTCTATCTCACACTTTAATGGAAAGAAATAATAATGATATAGAGGTATATTATAATTCCAGTATAACATCATATATAATAACTTTAAATCCATCCTTTACACGTCCCACATATGGCATTAACGAATCACATCACTTTTAGGGGGCGGTAGTCCGCACTTCCTTAAATGAAGATATCGTGTTTACCCATAATGGAAACCATAAAGGTGAGACACAATTGAAAAATAAAGAAGCATAAGTAAAACATAAACATATTATATATCATATATAAAAATAGTGACATCATAATGGCCACCTTTGAAGGTGTTAAATGAGTATTGAACAATCATCGTTTCGGGAGGCAGAATTTCGCCATCCACGGAAACCGTATGTTCTTTAACCATTTGATGTAGTTGTGTGAGAGTGTAGCTCAAATAAATATTATAACAACATCCTAGTATATTGAAGATACTGGTGTTGTTACAAAAGAAGTAAATAAAAAGAGTTTAGGGGGTTGGAGAAGCAAAATAAAACAAATGAACAAGAGAGAATGAATTACCTTTAAAAGTGTAACACCTTTTGATTTGAGCCTAAAGGCTTCCTTTAAAAGGATTCCGCCCAAAGGGAATCCTCTAGGATGAGGAGAGGGATGTGTAGAGAGTAATTGGGCAGGGTTTGGCCGAGCCAAAGGCTTGAGAAGTGTGTGAAATGGGGTAGATGTGGGGGCCTTTTATAAGAGGAGAGGAGGGGCACTTTTGGAAAGTAAAGAAATATTACTTTATTTGAAAATGTGTTTCGGTTTTAAAAGGTCCCAAATTGATATAATTCGTGGATAAGGTGATAGGGGTTTGAAATCTACTCATCCAATTGGTTTTGGCCATGTGTAGGTTTTATATTTTTCATTATCTTTCCATTTTATTTAAATCGTCAAATAATGATGTCATCGCTGCATCATTATTATGTCATATATAATTTAATTTATTTAATGTCTAAAAATTATAAAAAAACTACTATGATGTAGTAAATATTTTTAGCTTTCCAATTACTATTTATAATCAAACTTTGGACTTGTATAACCCCACTTAAAAATTATTTTAGTAAAACAATTTCTGTTAGTGTCATTTTCACTTTAACATTAAATAAAAATATATTAATGTCATTTTCCAACTAAAGTGTCTCCATGGGGTCCCCAAGTTGACCCATGGCTTGTCTTGGTCGGCCATGACACAACCAATAAGGTTGGGACATGTCTCTAGGTCATTTCATATTATTAAAGCATTATTTATACCTTAAACTACACTAATTACCACTAATCGCGATTAATGAAAAAAAGTTACTATTCACCAAAAAATTATTTTAATCTCATTGAACCACATTTTACTTCTTAATGACAACCATGTATGTCGGATTTTCAAAATTCAATACACATTAGTGGTAAACTTTCATTTAACTGAAAAATCAGTTTGCTTGATTACCACTTAGTGGTTTCACTATTCATCAAAAATTGAAGTTTTTCAGAAAATTACCAAAAATTCACCCTAAGCTATATTTGATATTCCGAATTCAAAAATGAAGTCCATTTTACAAAATTCAAAACATATAAGTCAAATTAATTAATTTAATAATTAATTCCCGTTGTCAGAGCAAATAGCGTGTTTTTATGAAACAATAAGGATCAAAATATTGACATTAGTTTAAGTCCGATTTCAAAGTGAAATTAATTCCAACGACCACTATTGGATTTAATGGTAAAAATATTTTCTAATTTAACTTTAAAACCAATTCAAAAGATAATCTAATCATATATATAAATTAGATTAAAAAGAGGTTTTGAATTAAAATACAACATTTTAAACTATTCTTAAAAAAAATGAACTTTATCAGAAAGGTACCAAAAATTTACACAAAGTAAATTTTGATGTCCCGATTCTAAAGAAGAGTTATATTTGGTCCTAAAGAATGTATAAGAGTGATCAAAACTATATTTAATGACGGTTCACCATTAAAAGGTGATAAGTGAACCTTTAGTGAAAATTAAAGTATATATGCCCTAAAATTGAACTCTTTCCGTATTTTAAGCCGCTATCTTTTATTGGGTAAATGTATAAACATTTAAAAACATATCTAATCATATTTTAGTTATTTCTATCCATTCCCGCCAGTACAATGGATACTTGTTAACTAACATTTAAAATAATATTATTTTATTACTAGTGTGCTACGTAAGTTTCAAAGAAACTCATCGTTGCGTATCGGGTACGCTATCGAACATAGCAACCCCTTTAAAATAAAATTAATATTTAATTTGTAAATATTAATAAATATGAAAATTATTTATTCTTTATTTACCTGGGATGTTACAATCTTGCCGCAAGATCGGCACTCCATCGCATATCTCTGGCACTACGGCCTAGTATGCCTGCTCCTTCCGCACAGGTATCACACCACCTGGCTACCGTAAGATGCATCATGCCTAATCTGATCTCCTCTTGTATACTCCCAGCGATGCTTCCTGCTATCGGTAGGAGGAATACTAACTCTGGATGTTGAACAGCCCTGGCTCACTACTCCAGAATCCTTCAGATTTCACTCTGTGATCAGCACCTGGTTGACAATAGAAGATATCGAATTCAACCTGAATATTTTCACCTGCGATCGGATGTCTTCCTTAGACAATCCTAAAACTTCTGTGCAAGGAAAAATCATCGCCCCATGGAATAGGTGTGATATTTTGCAGCTCATTGAAGCGAGAGGAATACTCTATTACAGAAACAATACTCTACTTCAGAATCATAAACTCTTTGGCTTGATCGGCCCTCATGGTCTCTAGGTAGAATTAATCCAAGAAGATGCACTGAAACTCTACCTAAGCCATATTCTATTGGTTCCCTTCGTATGAGATCACATCCCACCACCTCTTCGCAGAGTCTCGTAGAATATAGGTAGCGAGCATCACTCTCCAGTCTGGAGACACCTCCAGATGATCGAAAGTTATCAGCATGGCTTCTAGCCATGAATCATCAACCTGGGGTCCTCCATCCCTGATAAAGTAGGATGATGCGGTTGTTAAAAGACCAACATCAACTCTGTCATCAACAAGGAGGGAATAGGCACTCCCTGAAAAGTCTGTATCATCCTCATAAAGACTTATCTGAACTAAGCATCAGATCCTATGTCAGGTACAATGGTTGGTGCGAAGGCTGGCACAACGGGAGGATCTGTAGGAAGCCCTCGATTAGCTTTATCTGGTGTCTAATCACTATCTAGAAACTGATGAACAACTGGAGGACATCTCAGTGCCATTACTCTGCAAGGTCAAACACACACCTTAGATCAATATTAACAAGAACTAAGACTTAGAAGCGTAAGAAGGGAACATGGAAAAAAGAATTCAAAATTTACAAAACATGACTACACAGAACGTATAATGACCACACGAAGTGTACTTTAATCCTCTTCCCTGCCCAAGTCCTTCTACACGATTATGCCACACGGATCCTCTAAGGCCAAACTACACTGTGTGTTCGAGGAAGACACGTCGTGTACTAGACATGCCTTACATGGCCTGTGTTGTTAGTGACACAACCTGTCACATGATAGACACTACACCACGCGTTCCATATAGACACAATGTGTATGAGGAGAGATAATGCCAGCCCATGTTGTTAGTTACACGGTGGGCTCCATGGTTAACTTTACACAGCGTGTTCTAGGGGAACACGACGTGCACTTGAAGGGATTCCCGACCTGTGATGTTCGTGACACGACCAGATTCCCAGGTCATACTACACGGTGTGTAAAAGACAGACACAATGTGTATGTGAAAAGATAACACGACTGTGTTGTTCGTGACATGACCAGGGTACCTATTTCAGACTACACGGCATGTTAAACTAGTACAAGGCATGATCCAACAAGAAAATCTCACAACCTAGTGTCCCAACCCACACAGTCAGTGACATGGCTAGAGACTACACACTGTGTGACCATAAAGTACACACTGTGTATTCCGGGTTTTTCTGGACAGTAGCCTCAAAAACTGCTCTGAAGCCCAGAAAACACAGAAAACCAACATTAAGGTGCCAAATTATGATCTATGAGGGCCCATACTCCCTATGAATTAATGCTTTCAATCTCATACAAGTTATAACAAGGAAAACAAGAAATGATCCACCAAATTCCGGTCCATGAGGGCCTATAACCCTCAACAAAAAATGTTAGACATCCATTTATAAAATAACTATACAAACGAGTCCCATATAAAATAGCATAAATTCTATCAAAGCATCTATCACAACGACATGCATATATAACACAACTTCTATCACAAAAACATGCAATTTTTAGTGGACCCTAAATGGCATGGCATGAATTCATGGAATGTGATTTCTAACAAGTGCCTATATGATGTATGAGATGGAATACCCTCATCTCATTGGGTTGTGATAGAAATAGAACCGCAATAACAACGACGGCAACAACACAAATCATGTGAATCACCCAACGGTGAAATAAAATCAATTGTAATATTTTCAAATCAACAAAATTGAAATAAACGAGGTATTATGGGTTTTACATGTACACATGTAAGATACTCCTAGTCACATCTCATTACCAAGTACCTATACTTTCCTATCACTGGCTAAAGGCTCAAAATAGTAAGTGAAGAGAAAAGAAACTCCTCTGATGCCACTTTGTAACGTCCTGGTTCTGGAAGCCACCCAAAGGTGGGCCGTACCCGGTTGGTCACATGGACTCAGCCACATTTCCCCTGAACGCCAGAGGCTATTGACTAGCAGCGAGGGCCTTGGGTGTGATAATGGGGAAACTATGCCCTCATTGGTAGAGTACACAGTGGAACTAAACAAAAACATACAATAGCAGAAGCAGTAAAGAACAAAAAACAGTGACAGTGGAAGACTGATAAAGGAACAACAAGAGAAACCATATACATAAATGATGCATGATACATGTGTCTAGGAAAGTAGCCAAATAAATCACAATGATGGAAATACCAACAGTACTATAAACCAGTACAAAAGAAATAGAAACAACTCCTCAGCATCGCAAGCCTATGATTGGTCCCATTCTCCCCAGCACCACAGAAAGTCAAGTACTTGAAGTCAAAGGGCGCTTGCCCTTATCTATACCTGCAACAATATAATCAGTTTGGGCCCAAAATCATGACCTAAACAGGGTGTGAGACTAAATCCCAGAAGGAAACCTCTCAAATACCTATTCCTAATAGTCAATAAATATATGGCAGGTAAATTAGAGAATGTAGAAAACATGAAAGTACTCAGCAGTAAATAGTCCACAATTTAAAATCATGCAGAAGATAATCACAAAAAGGTAACCCTCTGGGATATACTCATGACCATCCCCTCTGGTCCTACCTACAAGTACTAGCACCCCTCTAGGCAGCTCACTTAGCTTGACCCCTCTGGTTGGGTCATAATAATTTTATAAGACTCTTTGAGGAAGAACTCACAGTCAGTTTCCATTATAGTCTAAGTTTGTCTAGGAATATCTAATGGAGAAAACAATGTCAATTCCCCTTATGGCCCCAAGGTCAATGAACTCTCTGAGGAAGTACTCTTAGTTAATTCCTCTTATAACCCCAGTCATACAAAGACTCTCTGCGGAAGCCCACTTGGTCAATTCCTCCCATATCCTAGGATAGTTCATGATAATTGAAGTTAAACAAAGACTCTCTAAGGAATCTCACTCTATCCATCCCTGTAAATTCTATAAATCCAAATAATCTCTGAGGAATCTCACTCAGTCAATCCTCATATAGTCTATAATAATCAAATAATATATGAGGAATCTCACTCGGTCTATCCCCATTTAGCCTATAACACCAGGTTCTCACAGCCCCGTGTCATTCAACGAGCATAACGAAGCACTATAGACAAAGTAAACCTATATGGATACGTTGATAACCATTCTACACATAATAATAATTCCAGAAAAACAACACTACATTCTACAACTAGGCAAGGGAAAACATGGAAACAACCTAATAGGAAAAACTAGACCAACAAGGTCATAAACAGATAATGCTAGGGCAAAACATCCAAAGCATGATAATCAACTATATTCATATCCAAAACTACCTTTACACAGACATAAAAGCATGGAAGGAAAATCACAGGGGTAAAACGGTAAACACACATTACCCCGTTCAAAGGTATTGGTACAATTACATATAATATTCATTGAATTTCTACAGAAAGGCACAAACCACCAACCTTGATTTTAGTAGATCTATATACTTGAACCATGAAGCTGTAATATCCTTAGAATGTCGTAGATTAAATAAAACATCAAAAACTCTCAACCCACGTCAACTCATGAAAGAGGAGGAATTTGAAAACAAGGCTCTAGAAGAAACAAGAGCTTACCGCTGTGGTTCCAATGCAATCGACGACGGTCGATTCAGAGAATGGATGGAGGCTCGGGGGCTCGGAGGAAGATCACGGCCGTATAGACCCTCTCAGCCGAAAAAAACCTTGAAGAAGATTGTAATTTTCGTCAGACGCGACCCTGGAGCGTTTAATGTAAAAAAATACACGACATGTACTTCTTGAGTACACAGAGTGTATTTGCCTTTTCCATACTCCTCTTTAGGTAGCCTCCATATCACCCATACATGGACATGAGGATGTTCATGACAGGGCCATCACAAGGCCTCAAGCGGCATCCAAATACATGGAATGTATTTATAAAGTACACGACATAGACTTATAAAATTTCCAGATTTTCCTCTTTTTCCCAAAAATAACCAGAAATGAAAAACATACATAAAAAAGAAGGCACAGGTTCTTATATCCTTGTTTGGAAAGAAACAATAATATTACAATGAATATATTAGTAAAATAAAACCAAGGTATATGTGCCTTTACCAAATCAATAAAAAACATTTTTGAAAATATTTTAATAAAACATGGTTTTTTGAAAAAAAAACATGTTCTCTAACTAAAAAGATCAATTGAGTTAGGTATTCATAAAAATATTTTGTAAAACATTTTGACTACCAAGGAGGTGTAAAATGGTAGAAATCATTGATATTGGCCACGAATAACCCGAGAAGAATAAGATGGTTTATTTAACAACATAGATATGATTTTTTAAAATTGAAATACCATTGAAATACCATTAAAGTTATTGTTCTTTAAAATAATCCTTAAACATTCCAAAATGTCCGAAACAACAAGGAAACATTTTAAATCACAACCTCATGAAGGAATATTATTTAAAATAATTTGAAGATTCCATGAATATAAATTTATTAAGTATAAAATATAATAAAAGGGGAAGTAGATACACCACACAGAAGATGTAAGGGGTGAACATGACATTTATCTCACAGATGGAAAAAGCTAGATGAGGATCCTTGTCTAGAAGTTCATTTCAGTGTCCATTAAAATCCTATGTAATAAAATTATGTTAATTTTATTCTTTGTTAAGAACATTTTACATATTTATAATTACTTTTATTTCACTAATTAAAATTTTTTGTACAAAAAATCAATCAATTATGTTTACATTAGGTGTTTTGACCAAATTTTGTTTATGTATAAAAACAACAATTGTTGGTTAACTATGATCAAATGGGACATTACAAAAACATATCCAAAATAATAATCATGGAATAATTTATATTTTTATACATCAATTAATCATTTTAAATAAATAATTTAATATGGTTATAAAAAATTAATCAATGTTACAATCATTGAGATGGTAGGTCATGCGTACACTTGAGTAACAAAATCATTATTAAAAAATAGTTGTGGAAAGAAGGTAAGTAAATAAAATCCTTCTATAATTATATTTATATAATATATACCATATTATTTAATCATATATACATAATATATATATATTATGAAAAAATAATAACATCATGTCGAGGATGTGGGTTTCCACATGTCCATGAATAATGTCAAATATTTAAAGCGTGTAAAGGGAAAACGTGGATGATATATATATATATAATATTTATAGATATATAATTATATACCTATTATATTATTGATGTTTTTTTTAAATTATTCTTAATTATTGCAATTCATTTATACAATCCATATATCATGTGATCGAATCCAATAATTTTGAGGGGTGATAGTACACACTTCCTCAAATGATGTTATCTTATTATTGTAAAATTGTAATTATTAAATGTAGTTATAATAAATGGATTAAAGAAATATAAATACACAATAAAAATCATATAATATATATATAAAAATATTATACATCATAATTTCCACCATAAGAGTCGTTCAGTAGAATTGAACAATCATCGTTTCATGAGGCAATAGTTTTTCGTTCATAGAAATAGTATTTTCGTTTCCCATTAGAAGGAGGTGTGTGTAATTGTATGTATATACACATAAATAAGAAAATAATATTACATTTAGTATAATTTTTTTAGTAATATTATAGGATGATTATTATAGGAGGAGACATGAAATGAAACTAAAAGGCTTTAGTGGAGACGTTGCCTCTTAATTAGGTAACAACTATTGAGTTATACCAAAAGGATTATTTGGGAGAATGTATGACCAAAGTGAGTCTAAAATTTCAAGTGAATGATTTTTGGGAAGTAGTATGGGTAGATAATTCCTGAACCTAACTGTTTTTATTGGTGTGATTAAGTATGAGTGGTGGTGATCTACTATAGGGAAGGAAAAAAATCACTTATAATTTTTGGAAACAAGTTAGTTTTTCACATGTTCATAACTAAAAAATGTCTTAAAAAAATAAATAAACTCAGGAATGGGAGATTATATTCCAATATATATAAAGAAAATTGGTTCTGGAGTATTATTTATGTCAATTGGGCCCTTAAGTTTAATATCTAGTCCATTATTAAGCATGCCAGAACCATAATAATTGTAATTAATTTTTAATGAATTTCACTACTTTTTTTGGTAAAAAATTGTTTGTACTATTAGAAAATATAAATTATTCTAATTCCAAATATTAATCCATTTTTTAATACTCAAATCTCATATGTGGTAGAAATAAAATTAAAATTAATCTTGTAGAGGAGATGAAATGAGGGTTTTAGAACAGAGATATCCAAACAATGTCAATGTTTTTGTTATCCATTTCAAATTGAAATTGATTTAAAATACATAAATTTTATTAATATGTAAAAAATATCTTTAAAAACATTAAATCTCATTAAAAGTATCATTTATACTTATAAATTTTTTTTATGAAAATGTATTTTTGAACTAAAACTCTGTATTTTTAAATATTCGTTAAAAATGTAATGCTTCCAAAAAATATCAAGAATTTACCCAATGATATTTTTATACATTTTATTAAAAATATGAAGTTTATTTTTGAAATATTAATTAAATTAAAGTGTCTAAATTGAAATTTAAAATCTATTCACAATTAAAAGTTTGTAAAAATTGCCTTTATAAAAACATCGGTTTTTAGTTGTAAAATTGTTTTTGTTCTTATCTATGCATATCAAATGTAATGGACGAATCAAAAAAAAATATTTTGTTGAATATATAAAATATATATTTCATTAAAATTCGAAACTATCTTTAATTAATTTTTTTTATTATGCCACAAATCCATTGGTATCATAAAAATAATTATATTTCATTTTATATCTAATGGTTTTTTTTGTTCCTAATTAAAAGGTAACCCATCAATTAATTTTTTTTATATATAAACCAAATATACTATAAGTCTGTCAATTGTATTCATAAATTCTATTATAATGGGAATATTACATCATTTTTTATTATATAATATTATTTTAATAATAGATTATTATTTAGTAAAACTCGGTCTTCTGTATAATGCACACTATCAAGGATGGTCTCTCTTGTGTATTATACAAGATATCGAGGACAGTTTTTTTAACGTGTATCGCATGCGAACACAGTATCAATTTCATTGAAGTATATATAATCTATTTTAAAATAAATATATAATATAATGTATCCATATATTATATTACCTTATATGTTAGGTGTTGTATGTCATACACGATATAAAATACAAGGTTCTTACAATAGTATTTTGGGGAGTCCCATTATCCCCACCTTATTTGAATTATTTCTTATAAATTTAATCATTATCGTTGTGATATATTTTTTGATAATTACTATTTTTAAAATCCCAAATCGTGTGAATGGTCCATAAGAGAGAATGAAATGTAATAAGGCCACAAGGACTACCAAGATACTGGGTCTCTATGTAGGAGAACATTATTGGAATGTAGAGATATTTACTTGGATGAATAGAATAAATATTTATAGGGAGTGAATGAGGTCATTAATCACTAACTATTGAGTGATTAATGGATATTTGAGGTTCTTAAACCCATAATTTTTTTGTATTTAGAAGACCACTGGTAGAAAAAAAAAATTGTGGTATAGGATAACATATTATTTCAAAGTCATTTTTTCAATGTTGAGTAATTCTGAAAAATAATTTAAGGATACAATTTTTCATGGATGGTTTAAATTTCAAATGAATAGTCAAAAATTTTCATCGTGATTTGATAAAATTCAATATAATTATATTACTACCGTGAATTAACTAGAGATAATGAATTTTTTTTATGCCTAAAGCACTAAGATAAACATTTAATGTATTTTAAGGTCTATAAAATAGTGGCAAGTAAATTTATTTGTTTTTAACTATCCTCCAAACCAATATGGTTAACGTATTAATATCTCATCCTAAAAAGTGATATTATTAGTCCATCGATACCATTTTCATTCAAATTATGTAATTAAAAACATTCAAAAATTAACCAGGACATTGCGTAGGTCAGTGGTTGGAATGAAACCCTTATCATCCTTCGATCATTGGTTCAAGACCTTTGGCCTTGCTGGATTTGATTGATTTTCACCTGTCATATAGGATTTCCATTTCTAAAAATGAAATTAACATACATTCCAAAATAAAAATGATTTGCACTATTGAAATAAAGTTAAACACTAAATTCCCTTTTAACTATGGTTTTACCAACAACTATAATAAACAAATAATTCAACAAATTTATTTCCACACAGTTCCTCCTATGGTATAATGTTTATCTATATTATCATTAATTGGATATCTAATTCATGACACATTATCTTCAATCTAATGGACCTTAGTTTTATACTTGATTAGTCATTGTAAAAATAATTTAAAATTATTCATAGTGGTTTGTATAGAAAACATGGATTATCCTAAGATTATTCCCTATGTATGTCAAAAAAGGTTCATCGTAAGGCCCGTTGTCGTGATCCAGTTTACCACGAGTCAGGCCCGGAACAAATGGTCAGAGTTGTTACACTTAAGTACATCTATTCCAGAACCACATCCACTTGTAGTATCCAAATATGGATATATTTCTAGGAATACCTACACAATAAATACATTACTAAAATTCTAGAATGTACTTCTATACTTATCTTAAATCATTTCTTTAGGGTTATGTTATATAATATATATTTTTAAAAATATGTTTCCTAATTTTGGTACTAAAATTATTTTTATACTAACTATCGCGACCCAAACCCAGATGGACCGAAGTCGAAGTATGCTATCAATTATATTACCATGATGACAAGGAATCAAAACTGGAAGGACCAATCAGTTTAATAGTCTTGGTAAAACAGATACGTAAATGATATTTTTATTTCAAATGAATAATCTAGAAAAAATTATTTTTTTAATTCTAATAAAATAGACAACTTCTAGAATAACTCTAATACATCTCGTAAATCCACAAATATCTATCATTGTATGCTTCTTGGAATTCTAGGGAACGAACCCATATAACAGTTAATTCAAATTCTTAGTAAGGGAAAGGTATAGTGGAAGAAATAATGAATAAATTAATTTAATAATTATGAAATTCTTAAAAAATGAACACAATTCCATGAAATAATCAAACATAAAATGAAGTGCATAAAAATTATGAAATAGTAATAATTGGAAATACATTCCTTTCTAATAACTAGATAATGAAAAATTAATATGGCATGGTAAAAAACTAAAAAAAAATACATTTAATCAATGAACTGAAAATGAAATGTATCCATAGATATATTGATACGAAATCATATGGATGAATAATTATTAGAACTAATATGAATTAAATGCTAAATTATTGGATTCCTTGTTTCCTAGGTACATGGAACCAGTATCATCACAAACTTTCACAAAACAGTTTTGCTATTGAGTAAAAAGCCATTTAATGTGGATAGACCACTATTTCGTCTCATGAGACTACCAACGTGTCAATGGGATTTAATTAACCCGCCCCTAACCTATATCATACCAATATATTCTAATTAAAAAAAACAAAAAGTGTTATTTTCTAACTTATTCATCCCATTAGACTACTGATGCATCGAGGGTTACTTATAATAGGCCCCATCTCTGTCGTACCAATCCAAATCATATCTCATATTCAATAACAATATGTATTTTGGAAATATAGTCATATAGAATATATGATATCGACATATAAATAATTTATTAATTAATAAAATAATTATCAAAGTAGGAACTTTATGTGAAATGGTATACGGATTAGGAAATATCAATGTCCATGTTAAATTAAATGGATAATTATAATAAATTCAATTCTCAATGATAAACTATCCAAAGAAATAATAAGCATTATATCAACCCAATAAATTTCATGCAGAGTATATTACATGGTTTTTGTCATTGATGAAAGAATATAATAAATTTTAAAAATAATATTCATAAAAATATCCTTTTTAAACCCTTTTGAAAATATTTATCATTGAAACACCTTTTAAAAATAATTTAAAAAATATCCTTTTATGCTTGAGAATGATTCTTTAAATAAGAGATGGTTGATAAATTCGTACATCTCTTATGTGGTAGAAAAGAATATTTATTGTTTAAGCTAAAAGGGTATAAAATGACTCATTTAAAACGTGATAATAAGACCCCAATGAAAACATTAGTAAAAGATAAAAAATATTAAAATTTCATTACCAAAATATTAAAAATAATTTTTGAAAACATTTTAATAAAACATGA
Organism: Viscum album; assembly: GCA_963277665.1. Lineage (NCBI taxonomy): Eukaryota > Viridiplantae > Streptophyta > Magnoliopsida > Santalales > Viscaceae > Viscum > Viscum album. Next base: position 423,099,934 of record OY728161.1, on the reverse strand, counting down.
TTTTTAGAAGAAAACATGTTCTCTGAATAAATAGTGATATTGAGTCATGTTTTCTGAGAAACATTTTGTCATGAATTTTGAGTACCAAAGAGTGGGAAAATTGAAGCAGTATTTGTTAATGGTCATGAATAACCAGGTTATAAAAAATGGTTTATTGAAAAAAGGTAATATAATTTCATTGAATTGAAATACCATTGATTTATCATTAAAGTTATTGTTGAGTAAAAAATATTTAAACATTACAATGTGTCCCATACAACATTGAAATATTTTAAATCATACACTAAAAAAGAAATAACATTAAATGGATTTTTAATATACAATTTAGAAAAAAATGTTAATAATATAATATATCTTAAGGGGTAGTAGATACACCCCAAAAAAAATTTAAGTGGTTAACATGACATTTATCTAACGAATGTAAAAAGTGAGATGAGAATCTTTACCTTAGGATTCATTTCTGGTGAAATTCCATTAGCATCCTATTTAATATATATATGTTATGTTTCTAATTTATTAAGATAATTTTTCATGATTATAATTAATATTTTTTAACTTATTAATTTTTTATGTAAAAATAATCAAACAATTAATTTTACGTTAGGTGTTCTGACCCAATTCAATTTATGTGTTAAAAAACTATTGTTGGTCAAAAATGGACTATTGGGTCATTACATAAACATTTATAGAATAAATATTATTGGATAAATAGTAATTTAATATATCAATTATACATTTAAAATCAATAAATAATTATGGTAATAAAAATTATTCAATGTTACAATCATTGAGATGGTAGGTCGTATTTACAAAGTAGTAACATTCATATTTTTAAATGATCATTTGTGAAAAGAAGGTAAGTAGGTAAAATCATTATATAATGATCATTATATAATAAAATACATATTATATAATCATACACACACATATATAGTGATTTGTTATGTAAAAGTAATGTCATCATGTCGTGGAGGCAGTAGCCCACACGTCCATGAATGATGTTTTAACTTTTAATGTTTATGAAGGGTAATAATGGAGATGATATATATATATATATATATTATTTTCTAAAATATAATTTTGTCTTGAATATCATATTTATGTTTTTTGTCAATTATGTTTAACGATAACCATTCATTTATACATTCCATGTATCGTGTGAGAAAATCATATAGCTTTGAGGGGGAGATTGTCCACACATCCTCAAACGATGTTATAACAATAAAGTAAAATGAAAATTATTAAATTAATGTGTAATAAAAGTCTTATATAAATTTAAATAAACAATAAATATCATATATAATATATATAAATATATATTCCCTTATAATGGCCACCATAAGAGGTTGTAATGAGAATTGAACAATAATCGTTTCATGAGGCAATAGTTTTCCATACACAGAAACAATATTTTCGTTAACCATTATATGGATATTTGTGTATGTATAAGGTAAACCCATTATATAAAAACATACTAGTATAATTAGGGTAATATTTTTGTTAGTTAATCACATAATAATAAGAGTATAGTTAGTGGAAAAGGTAAATAAAACTAAAAATCTTGACACGAGACATTACCTTTTAATGGGGTAACTACTTTTGGTTTCTACCAAAAGTCTTCAATAGGGTACATTATGACCAAATTGATGATTCAAGGTCTATGTTAGTATTTTTTGGAATGTATTTGTGCCGATAATGGATAATCCTAAGAGGTTTGATAGGTTTGAAGGAGTAGGAGAAGAGATGGCCTTTTATAAGGTAGGAAAAGTACTCATTTGGAATATTAATAAACAGGTTAGGTGTTTACATGTTATTACCTAAAAATATTTATACCAAACCCAAAAAAACAATTCATATCTATAGAACACACTCATATCCCATAGCCTATCCCCGACGGTCATTCATAATATACATCTTCACAGCCAGAGAAAAATAAAACACAAGAAAGGGGTGAGCTCAACTGCTAAATATGAATAACAATATAACAGAAACATTCATAAATAATAATAAATATGTAAGGAAATATATAAATCTAAAAAAAAGACTTTTAAACTTAAACTTCAACATAATATGGAAATGATAAATCAAATAATTCCATTTACTTATTCACATTGATATTCTACTTTTCAAATAATCACATGTAATATCGATAGCTAATTTCCTAATGATGGAATGCATAATGCTAGACATTATAACCACATATTCAAGACCTTGTGACAAGAATAAAAATATTTATTTATCCAAGTCCTTGTTCCATGAAACTAGTTTGTATCATGAGACCTACCGATGCTTTGTGGGGATATAGTAGGCCATGCCCATCACTTTCTATGTCCAACAAAATCCTTATATGAAAATGTTGAAAAATAACATAATCATTAGTATTAAACAATATCATAGGAAATGTCAATAATTGAACCATAAACTAATAATGGTGTAAAAATATAACATCCAATGTCAAACATATCAAAAAAATCAACACAATATGGAATATTGTATCATGATAAATCAATTTCAAACAAGCGTAAAATCCACCAAACGATATTGACATAGATGAAATCAATCCAAATATTATTTTTGTGAAATATATCTTTCTACTTAGAAATCATTAAAAATTTTAGAAACCATTTATTTAGAAAATAATCTTATAATATTATAATGGAATCTTATAAGGTCATATAATTGCAACACACCCGCTATAAAAGTTAAAAAACCTTATTTCCATCATTTGTCAAAAAGGTCATAATGTACCTCATTTAGAAAGCGACAAAAATATTATAATAAATAAACTATAAAAAGTAACAAAGGGTATAGTATAATTTAACCCATATTCTATGAAATAGTAAGAAAATGAAATACATTTTAAGAAATCACATATGTGCATGATAAATAAGTTTCAATAGATACTTACGTATAAACAACTTTGGAATATACAGAAATTGTAAAATTAACCCTTGCCTTGTACATTTCCTTGGTCTAGGGTATGTTAAACATCTTTATATTTGTTAAATTAAATTTATAAAATTATTCAGGAACAACATACATAAATATGATATCATATAGGATCCTATAAAATTTCTTTGTTAATAATATTTCAGTAGTATCATTATTTCATATGTTAACAGATTCATTTACATTTATATGATTTTTTACGTAATTGACGTTTTCATGGATAGTATGTATTTGATTCATATTAAAAATGATAAAATGTTCATAAAAATTATATTTAAATCATCAAATGAATATTATTCATGAATGGTTATGATGGAAAGTTAATCTCATCGCGTTCTTGGACACTGTAATTCGTATGTACATACGAGCGACAATATCATTCTATTAATGGTGAAATAGTTCTAAAATGGATGGTATATTATATATATAAAGAATCAAAACCATGTTATATTTTATATTTACATCAATTATACTCATTATTATACCCATCCAAATAATGACGTGTTGAATAACAATTACACAAAGATGTGGAGACGATAAGCCATACGCATGTACATATGGTGACTTTTTCCTTAATAGGATGGATAGAATAATGAATATGGTTCTACAATATATATAATAACATAAAAGTTTGTATAACGTACTGGATTTATTATTTTTCACTGGAAACATTAAAAAATGAGGAAGTGGAAGACGAAAAAATCTTTGAACAAGGTGACGATATAATTACCTCTTTTTCAGGTGTTTCCTTTTGAATTGAACAAATAGACTCTATAGGATGGATTTACAATCAATTTTATAAATCTAGGTTGAAGTGAGGTTATATGGGAGGATATTTGTGGAGGTTTTGTCTGATCTAAATGGCTTTGAAGGTGTGAAGTTAAGAGAAGGTACATACCCATTTATATGAGAGGTGAGGGGAACATTAGGAAGAGATTAAAAGATTATTTTATTATAAAATATATATCAGTTTCTAATCACTAAAAATAGATTTAATTATAATATAAGGTGTTTATGGGTTTACATTATCTCATAAAATAGGTTTCATTCATATTTAGGTCACCATATTAACCTTATCTTTTCGATTTAACTCATAGTTTAATAGTTTAACTTTAACCTCACATTCTTGTATTTTTATATTACATGTTTAATATACATACTATAAACTACCAAGATAACCTCATGTGGTTCATTAATGACATATATATCATTATATAAGTCCTTTTAATGATATTTATATTTTTATACTATTATATAATTTAATTAAATAGTATTTGTTTTAAAAACTCATTTATGTCAATTTTCAAACTATTCACTATTTGGTTTTTGTGGAAGTCATAAAAATCATATTTCTTAGAAAAAAATTCATTGAATCAAACATAAAATTTAATATTATATTATAAAATTCTTTTATTGCATCAAAAGTCTATATTTACATTTATTTTAATATTTATAATATCGATTATTTTGATATATCATTAATAAGGTAATTACAACATCATCATTGTACAATAAATAAATTTACATCTTTTATGACTAAACAAATTAAATAAAATACCATGATGTAGTAACTAAATTTAGGTTAGTAATTAATATTTATAGTGATATTTATCTTATTTATAATCGTATATTAAAAAATATTTAGTTAAAAAAATTTGAATTTAACACTTTTAACAGTTCCTTAAATAATATAATAATAAATGTATCAATGTAATACAAGTGGATAAAAAAGGATCGTATTTTATTCCTAATGTTGATTCTGGTCGAAATACATTATCCAATAGAATTAACACCTATGTTAGGGTGATTATAATATCATTTTTTCATTTAATAATCCTATTTAATTTTAATAGTGGTAAATAAAATTCAAATATCATGTTTCCCCAAAAAACAATTTTATCGTATATATCAAAATTTTAAATACTGATATTAATAATTTCTCTCAGATATTTGAAATTTGATTCATTGTATTGGTAAACAATCATTTTTTGCAAATTTTCAAATATGCCTTGAAGGCGGGTAAGAGGCATTAAATAGTTCAATAAATAAATAAATATATATTTATTTCTATATATATATAATATTATTAGAAATTGACTCCAATAATTTACATTAAACATATATAGGTATTATGGATAAAATTTCATTTAAAAGATATTTAAAAAATAAATAATTATATAAATAAAAAGTAGGTTTTAAACAATGACAGAATGTTTTTCACTATTCATAAAAAAATTGAATGTTTTCAGAAAAATAAAAAGAATTCACCCTAAGAAAATTTTGATATTCCAAATCAAAAAATGAAGTCTATTTTTTTAAAATAAAAATTCAAAAAATTAAAAAATTAGGTATTAATATTCATAACAGCTACTTCGACTAGTCATGGGGTGGTAGAACTCGAATTTTCATACAATTCAACATATTGCATTATTCAAAGAGAAGCATATTGTGGAAGCTTGGGTTATTACATTAATCCCTCCTTCAAATAATAATATTCTCGAAATTTCGAGAATATATCTACATAAAAAGATTGGGGGGGGGGTTCTTCATCATATGTTCCTTGGGTTCCCATGTTGAATCTACCATCATATGGTATCTCCATAGATATTTTACCAGATGAGTCATCTGGTTTGTCAACCGTTATTCTTTGGAATCCTAAATCATGATAGGATCTTCACAATAAGATAGATCGGGGTCCAGTTCTATTTCTTCATAAATGATTACATGCGTTGGGTTAGGCTTGTATTTTATCAATAGTGATATGTGGAACACATCATGAAATGGGAGATACGTGGCAGCATTTTCAAATGTTAAGGTACAACTCCAATTCGTTATACAATTTCGAAAGGTATGATATACCAGGGACTTAATTTTCCTTTCTTACTGAATCATATAACACCCTTCCATGGAGATACCATCTTGAAAACATGATCTCCTACTTGAAATTCCAAGTACTTCATTTGCTTATCTACATTGCTCTTTTACCTACATTGAACTAAATTGATGTGGGTTTAGATAATCTTCACCATTTCCATTGTTTCCTAAACATGTTCTAGGCATAAGGGTCTTCTTTCACCAACATCATCCCATCAAGTTGGCGTGAGACATCTCTTTCCATATAACGCTTCATATGGTGCCATATGAGTCCATCAATGGAACTAATTGTTATAGGAAAATTTTACCAGAGGTAAATAATCATTCTACATACCTTTAAAGGAAAGTGAGAAAGATCTCAACATGTCTTCTATGGTTTGAATAGTCTATGCTAATTTTCTATCAGTTTGTGGGTGGTAGACAATTCACAAACGATCTATAGTATCCATGAAATTCTGAACACTTTTCTAGAATCTTGATGTAAAACATGGATCATTATTAGATACAATTGATAGGGGTACACCATGAAGTCTTAAAAATTCATTAATATATAGTCTTGCAACACGTTAAGGGGTTAAATATTCTATTATAGAAAAAAAATGTTATGGCTTGGTAAGACGATCAACAATGACCCATATTGAATTATTCCTTCGAGGGGACATTAGTAGCCCCATGAAAAATTCCATCGTAAAATCATCATATTTACACTAAGGTATGGAAATAGGATTCATTACTCCGATTTGATGATGTCTTCAATCCTTAAAATTTTGACAAACCATACATCTTGACACAAAACCATCTATCTCCCTCATTATGTTGTCCAACAGAAAATTTTCCTTGAAATCTCTATATATCTTAGTGCTACCATGGTGTATAGAGAAATTGAAGCTATGAGAATAATCTAACAATTCCCTTTTTATATAAGGTATGATAGGAAAACATTGACTCTTTGAAAATTTCAAAATCCTGTCTTCATATACGAAGTCGGTCAATCTCCCATCATTCACAACATTAATTATCTATTGAAACTCCTCATCGTCAGTCTGAGAACATTTAACCTTTCTATTAATGATAGATTTTCAACCTTTTGAAAAATTATTATTGTTTCACCTTCCATGATTACTCACATAAGAATATTTACTTTATCCATGAATATAGGATCCCTTTCAACTCTCATATTGTTCAAAACACTATGATCCTTTCTACTCAAAGCATCAACTAGTATATTTTCCATCCTCGGGAGGTAGTGTATAGTGCTCTTATAATCCATGAGTAATTAAAACCATCTCCTTTTCCTCATGTTGATATCATTCTGTGATAAAATATTCTTCAAACTCTTTTGATCAGTATATATCTCACATTATTCACACTAGAGATTGTGTATCAATATATTTAGAGCAAAGATTGCAACTGCTATCTCAAGATAATGAGTGGGATTGTATTGTTCAATAATTTTTAGCTGATGTGGCAAAAATAAATAACTCAATCATTCTGTATATGGACATACCAATTTCCTTTATGTTAAGAATCACTATAAACAATAAACACATCATTCACTGATGGTAGATTCAAGATTGGAGCATTGACTAATATTCTCTTAAATTCATCAAAAAAATATATTCACACTCTTTTATCAAAACAAATTTAAACTTTTTACGTGTGATCTTGGTTAATTGGTTATCCAATCAATAAATATTATGGATGAATCACCGATAATAACTATTAAACCAATAAAACAGTGTACCTCAGTTATTCCCATTGGTTCTGGCCATTCATTGATTTCCCTTGTCTTTAAAGGATCTACATATATTCCATCCAAAGAAACAATATATCAAAGAAAATAAATCTCATGAAGCCATAATTCACACTTTCTAAACATCCCATATAATTCATTTCTTCTATGTGCTTTTGGAATATTGAGAAAGTGATTTTCATAATCTCCATATATTATTGAGTATACCAAGATTTGATCAATAAAAACCATTATGAATCCGTCAATATATTACTTGAAAGATCTATTTATTATATCTCTAAAAACAGAGGGTGAATTAGTCAGTCCAAAAGGCATTACTGTAAACTCATAATGCATATACCTGGTTCAAAATGCTATCTTTGGAATGTCATCCTTCTTCAGGAACAACTGAGGATCTCTATATCGAATGTCAGTCTTCAAAAAAAATTGAGCTCCATAAAGTTGATCAAATAAATAATCAATGCAATGTAGGGGATACTCCTTCATTATTGTAATAACATTGCTCTCCCTATAGTCAATGCACAACCTCATATATCCATCTTTCTTCATAACAAAATTAATAGGGCCTCCCCATGGAGAAACACTACGTAGAATAAATCATTTATTACTGAATTCCTCTTATTGTTTCTTTAGTTCCACTAATTCTAGAGTGGTCATTCTATAAGGGGTCTTCGATATGGGCCTTGAACCAGAAATTAATTCAATGGAAAAACAATTTCTAGTTCGGGAGGATGTTTAGGGAACTCATCTATAAACACATCAAAAATATTATTGAACAATAGGTACACCTCTTTTTGTACATTAACTGTCTCACCCAATGTTTTTTCACTCATTTACTCCCCAAAAATTGAATTTAGTAGATCTACTGGGGTGGATCTATATGAGAATAATATGATGATGTTTCTATTATAATGATAATTTATTCATTATCATCATCAAAAATTTTAACCTCATTATTCCTTGAATAAATTTCCATATCATGGTTAAAATCCAATCCATTCTAAGGATTATATCAAAATCAATCATGGGTATGACAGCAACACCAGATGATAAATAAAGTTTATATTTCACAATGGTAACTAATTGACCAAACATTGTTGCAATGATTCTTCCCTAAAAATTTTTGACTGAAAACTCAATTACGAAGTCAAACTGGAAATATTTAATTTTCTTGGAATACTAGGAAGGTACGAAATAATGTGACAATCCAGAAACAAATACATTATTGGAAAAATTATAGGAAACTGTATCACCCCTAGATTGAGTTATGTAGAAATTTTTATGCCTTTTTATGTGTTTAATGTTCATGTGAGGAGTTGGGTGAAGTTGGGGTGATTTTGGAATGGTTTTGAATAAGTTTGGAGGCTATTCTTATGAAGCACAATTTGAGCACTGTTAGAGGAAACCGTGTGGGTTCTCCAAGAAACCGTGCGAGGGGAGATAGTAGCATTCGCACGGCCTACACACGGTCTACTAAATTGTGTGAGGAAACCAGTCGTACCCCTCTTACGTGCCAGTAGTGTGTGCATGGTTAGCGCACGACTTGTCAAACTATGCAGTCTAACATAGAGGCAACTTAAAGTAATGGGTTTTAAATTCGGTCTCCATCGGGCTTGACATAAAAAACTCCAAACATTCCTCCACTTGAGCCTCAATCTGGATTTTGGGTTCTTAGGGTTTAAAGGTGATCTCCCACTGATTTAGGAAGTGATTCAAAGAGGTTTCGGGGTGGTTGGAAGGTGGTTTCTCCCGGGTAAGTCTCTCCTCTTGGGATCCTTGTGTTTTACTCTAGATCTATATCTCCCTCTCTCTCTCAGTTTTCTAGATCTACACCCATTGTCTGTAGATCTAGGGTTGTGGTTGCCTTGGATGTTAATTTTAAAGCTGTTGGATGTTAGGGAAGAAGATCTAGAGATGTTTCAGTGGTGCACTCACCGTAATTGAGGGGTGATTTCTAGTGGGTCAATTTCACAAGAACCCTAAAGGCAGGTGGCTTCTCTATCGACTCCACTTGGTTAGAACTACTGTTTTGGTTACAATTAATTTGTGTTACTTAAAATTAATTGTGTTGTTCATGTGAGAATTCAGATGGAAATCCCTTTGGGAATAGTTTTGTAATTTTTAGTAAAAAGGGCTTGTACCGAAATTCTATTGTTGTGATTTTAAAATTGGATTTTTAAAATGAGTTGTTTTGTTGGTATGATTAAGATGATTTGGGGAAATTTTTTTTAATAAAAACCTAGTTTTGTTGAAATTTTATTTTTTATGGAAAATTATTGAAGGGTGTTTCAATAAATGTTTGATTTATTGAAGTGGATTGACATGTAATGGAAAAGGTGAATTGCATATTTTTGTGGCCTTGGAGGGTTACATGCTTGGTTGTGGATTGTGTGGAAAATTGTGGATTGAAATGTTGTGGGGATTTTGGTGATGGGAATGAAGTCCCACACCAGTGATGGGATGGTGATGGGTGTGAAGTCCCGCACTAGTGATGGTCGTGAAGTCCCACACTATAAAGGAAACGAGTTGGCTGTGAATATAACACCATTAAAGTAACACCATGATTGAGTAAATGCTAATGGTTGTGTGACATAGCAGGTGTATTCTTTTTATATGTTTGTGTTCGTGAAAAAAGGTGAACAGAATGGGCGAGAATTCCCACTATTTTTTGGTGTCAGGTAGTGGGTGAGAAGTCCTTCTAGCTGAAGATGGGGCGAACAAGCTGTGCGGGAAGTCCCACTGTTATGGTTGATTTTTTGTGTGTTTCTTTGCATAGATGGAATTTTTTTATGGAAATGTGAAATGGTTGATTGGTCTTCCTTTTGTGGGATGGTTGATTTGGATTCCATGAGTGGCATGTTTTGCTCATGGCACGATTGTTTGGATTTCCCTGAGTTTACTTTGTTTGGGAAAGTTCTCATTGTAAGGCTGTGTTTGGATTATGGTATTGGATGCACATGTGATTATTTTATATAAACTACTTTATATAAATGTGGTAACGATTTTATCCTAGATATGTGTGTAGGGAAGTCATTTTGGGAAAATCTACTGAGTACTTTTAATCACCCCTAGCTTTGGTAGATTGATGTCTTTGTGGATGTCATGTACCGGGATATAGGTAATGGTAACACATCTCATTGATAGTGGTTCGTGGGGATGCTCGAGATGTGTTGGTGGATCTTATAGCATGGAGCTTGGTGTGGAACAGTGGTGGTGTCATGGCTCATGGTGTTCTTCTGTTTTGTTTCCGTTTTTTACTCTGTTGTTTTGTGGACATGTCTATTTGAACAGTTTTGGGTTATGTGATGGCAAGGTTAGTATCATATGGTTGGGTTTGATAGATCATGCATCATTAACTATTGGTGGGTTTTTTCATAAAGGAAAATCATTCCCCACTGTTCCTTGATGCCATCGACATTTATTACCAGCCTTTGGCGCCTTGGGAACTTCACTTAAGTACAAGTACCCCTCACCGCCTCCTCAAGAAAATGAGGTAGGGGTGGGGTATTACAAGTGGTATCATCTTGTTCGGTCCTTTGGAGTTGATTCTCAGATTTGGAGTTGACATTCGTTGTGTTACATTCCTTGGGTCAGGTTGGTATCATGGCGTAGGAATGCCAGAATTTATATTGTCTAGAATAAAAGGATGTAGATAACCCTTTTATGTTGAACTTCATTTTACAAGGGAGTTGGGTACATAAGTGTTTTGGAGACACTTATAGGAATTTTATATCTCATTGTCTTGGGTATAGCCAATGAGATGATCATTGCATGCAAGGTAGAAATTACTTCCCTTATCGATGCATATTTCATTGGGAATAATGATTTATGGGATAAATTGATAAATGGTTTGACATATGTGTAAAATATTAATGTGAATAATTTTGGTATTTTGAAATGGTATGATTTTCAAAAATGGTGAAACATGGAAAAGGGGTAAAGGGGGAAAGCCTAGTTGTGATAGTGTTGTGAAATAGGATGTGAAATGGGAATTATTGATCTCTACAGATGTGAGACTCATAAATGTTTGTTTTCTGTTTATAGAATTGACACCAGGTAGGCATCGTAGAGACCTACTGTATGTGGCCGATGAGAATGTGGTTGCACCTGAGCCTCAGGTGAACTAGTAGTTAGTGAAATGTATAGTGCAAGCTTTCCCAGTTGTGGAAAGTGGAAATAAAGCGGATGATCCAAGGCATGTGGATCATGTGGTTTAGTTTCGGATGCAGAATCCACCCATCATTAGGGGTGATTCAGACCGGGAAAGGGTAGAGGCATGGTTGTCCAGAATGAATTTTTTTTTCAAATTCATGGGGATACTCGTACAACTTAAAGAAATGCCAGATACATATAAGCTAGGGGATCTTTCTCTACAGTGGTGGGAATTGGTAGTCCAAGCGGGGACATACCATGTTATGACATGGTAAGGCATTGAAGATTTGTTTAATAAAAAATTCTACCCACATACATTTAGAATTCATAGCACAACTGATTTTTATAGTTTTAAGCAAGAACATATGTGTGTGACAGAGTATGCAGCTATGTTATGAATATAGTACAGTTTTCAGCCGAGGTGGCAGGTAGCACATCATTGAAGGAAATGATCATCGAACCTGGGTTAAGGTAAGATATTTGTTCAATGATAGCAGTGTTGCGTCTTGGTGATTACACAGCAATGGTGAATCAATCATCGGCGGCTCAGCGAGATCTATTGGGAGCTCCGGGTAGAGGAAGTATGGTCGTTACCATGGGGAATAGTGGGAACACTAATGCTGAGTTCAAGTGGATGAGGGGAACTTAATCCTAGTGTGGCAACACTATTTCTATAGGTTTGTATGAGTTGATAGGTTTATGGGTAGAAATGATGCCTTTGCTTTGAAAACATCAAACTTCTCTGGGAAAAATAATGTGTCGAACATTCCTGTGTAGAACATGTTGTATCGTTGTGGGAGAGGTTGAGCTAATGTGGAATTTCCTATTGCTTGATAAGGATGGTATGATGAAATCCTGGGAATGGATTGGCTGGTGGTGATTAAGGCCCCCATCGACTGTAATGTGCAGACAATGGATTTTACGACACACGATGGTGTTAAGCATCTCTTTAGAGGAGAGAGGCATGAAAGGCATGGTGTAGTGGGTTTGTTGGAACCAAAAGTGGGAATGTTATTGTATCAATTGGTGGTGTTGTCATTGGAATCAGTAGAGGGGGTTGAGCAGAGTGTTCTTCTGGAAAGGGTGGATTAGTTCATGGATGTTTTTCTTGAAGAAGTCTTCGTGTTACCTGCCATAAGAGAAGCAGAGTTCACGATTGATATCCTTCTGAGGACCAATCCAATATCACTTTCGTCTTACCGAATGGAAACTACTGAATTGTGGGAATTGAAAGTCCAGTTAGTGGAGTTAGGAAAAAAAGGGTTTATCTGGCCTAGTACATCTCTGTGGGAAGAGCCAGGGTTGTTTGTCTAAAAGGCATTTAGATATTTGAGACTCTGTTTTTATTATCGTCGACTTAACCATGTTACGATAAAGAATAGATATGCACTTCCAAGAATTGATGATTTGCTCGACCATTTTAGGAGATCCTAGAGGTTCTCCAAGATCGACCTGAGGTCTGGATATCATAAATTGCGGGTGAGGAAGGTCGATATTCCTAAAATACCTTTCAGAAGTAGATATGGCCATTACGAATGTGTGGTTATGCCGTTTGGCCTAACGAATGCACCAGTGGTATTAATGGAATTGATGAATCAGATATTTCAAAGATATCTGGATTAATTTGTGGGGGGGGGGTCTGTAGATGATATTCTGGTGTATTCAAAGACAAGGGGGGATCATGATCAGTATTTGGGGACAATGACGGGGAACTTGAGGGATCATCGGTTGTATGAAAAATAGTCAAAGTCTGACTTTTGGATACATGAAGTCCATATTCTTGGCCATGTGATTTCTGAATGGGGTGTTTCAGTGAATCCTAAAAAGATAGAGGGTGTTATCTTGTGGGAACCGCAAAAGAATGTGTTTGAGGTATATAGTTTCCTCGGTCTAGATGGGTATTATCGGCATTTTGTTCGTGATTTTTCACGTTTGGATTCACCGATGACAGCTTTTACAAGAATGAATGTTCCATTCCAGTGGAATGAATAGGGTTAGTTGTGTTTCGAAGAGCTAAAGGGTCGCCTTACATCAGCACCAATCTCAGTTTTTTCTAGAACCAGGAATAGGGTATGTGGTGTATTATGATTCATTGGGATCAGGGTTGGGATGCATTCTCATGCAAGGAAATCATGTGGCTGTGTATTGATCATGGTAGTTGAGGGAGAATGAGAAGAACTACCCAACTCATTATTTGGAATTGGCAGCAGTTGTCCATGATTTGAATGTGTGGCATCATTATCTCTTTGGTGAGAAATTTACGGTATATACAGGTCAAAAGATCTTGAAGAACATTTTCTCACAAAGAGATTTGAAATTGAGGCCAAGGATATAGATGGAATATCTCCAGATGTTTGATTTTGACTTGATGTACACGCTAGGTAGGGAAATTTGGTGTCAGATGCATCAAGTATAAACTCATATGCATAGGTGGTGAAACATGCATTAGACCGGTGGTAGTTGATGACGGTTATAGATGACATGCGGTTGGGATGTGAGGACCAGGGTGATAGAGCAGTCTTGTTTCGGGTATTGTTGATTCATGAAACGGTTTCATTTGTTGAAGAGGAACATATATCTTATTTTAAGTGGGTGAACATGAGTTTGAAACTCAAGGGTGGGGAGACCACTGTGGGTTGGAAATTGAATGGAGATTCAGTTCTGTGTTTTCGAAATCTGAAGGTAGTATATGTTTATTTCCAGGAGGATCTTTTCAGGGCGCATCATCATTTCAGGTGGATTTTTCATCCTGGAATTCAAAAAAATTATACAGCATTCAAAGCGTAGTTCTGGTGGGATAGTATGAAAAAACGTGTGGTTGGGTTTGTTTTGAAATGCTTGACTTATTAGCAGGTCAAGGCAGAGCATCAGAGGCCAATAAGAACGTTTCAGTCGTTACCAATCCCTCTTTGGAAGTTGTAAAAAATAGCGATGGATTTTGTCACAGATCTCCCAAGAATGATCAGGAAACATGATTCCATTTCGGTGATAGTGGATTGGCTAACGAAGTAGGCCCATTTCATTCCAGTTCGTGAATTTCTTACGGTGGAGGATCTATACAAAATCTATATATGGGAGGTGGTAAAGAGGCATGATGTTCCATTTTCGATTGTATCAGATAGAGATCCAAGGTTTACATTTCATTTTTGGAAATCACTGCATCATGACCTTGGGACACAGTTGACTATTAGCATGGAGTGTCACCCCCAGACGGATGGTAAATCCGAGAGGATGAAATAAACATTAGAGGATATGTTATGGGATTAGGTCATGGATTTTGGTGGCTCGTGGGAGGATCAATTTTTGTGGGTTGAGTTCTCGTAAAATAATAGTTATCAGGCAGCCATACCCATGGCTATGTTTGAAGCATTGAATTGGTGGTTGTGTCGTTCTCCACTATGCTGGGTGGAAATGGGTGTGTCCACAATGGTTGGAATGGGCCTTGTTCCGTAGACTATAGAGAAGATCATTTTAATTAGGAAGAGAATTGAAATGGCTCAGAGTCATCAGAAATCATATGCAGATTGTTGTCGATGGCTGTTGTCATTCACGGTGAGTGATCATGTTTTCTAGAGGATCTCTCCAAGGTTGGGACATCATCAGTTTGGGAAGCAGGGGATGTTATCTCCAAGGTATGTTGGAACTTTTGATATTCATGATCTGGTTGGTGAGGTGGCATATCGTTTGCCTTTTCCAACTAGGATCAGTGTGATGCAAAATGTGTTTCATGAGTCACAGTTGAAAATGTTTCAGCCAAATTGTGACCATGTGATTCAATGGGATTATGTTGAGCTAGAGCCAGATACATCATTGGTGCACATGCTAGTGTAGGTTGTGGATAGGCAATAGAATGTCTTGTTGGGAAAAAGCATCGGTCTGGTTCAGGTTTTGTGGCAGCATGGCCAGATTCAAGAGGAGAATTGGTAGCGGGAGAAAGAGATTGTTGAGAAATGGCGCAGACTCTTTCGGAAAAGGGCGAGTTCACTAATTTCTGAGGATGGAATGTCTAGTGGTGGGGATAACTCACCACCCCTGGTTTGAGTTATGTAGCACTTTTTATTCCTTTTTATGTGTTTAATGTTCATGGGATGAGTTGGGAAGAGTTTGAGCGTGTTTGGAATGGTTTTGAATATGTTTGGAGGCTTTTCATAGGTAGCACTGTTTGAGCAAGGGTTTGAGGAAACCGTGTGGGTTATCCAGGAAACCATGCAGGGGGAGACAGTAGCCATTGCACAGCCTACACATGGTTTTCCAAACCGTGTGAGGAAACTGTGCATGCCCCTCCTCTCGAGATAGTAGCATGCGTAAAGTTAGTGAATGGTTTTTTAAACCATGCAGTCTAACCATGAGACCACTTAATGTAAGGGGTTTTAAATCCGGTCTCCCTGTAGCTTGACCTAAAACACTCCAAACATTCTACCACTCGTGAATCACTTGTTATTTTGGGTTCTCATTGGTTGAAGTTAAACTCCCACTGATTTAGGATACGATTCAAAGGGGTTTCGTGGTGGTTGGAAGCTGGTTTCTCCTCGGTAGGTCTCTCCTCCTGGGTTCCTTGTGTTTTCCTCAATATCTACATCACCCTCTCTCTTGATTTTCTATATCTACATTCATTGTGTGTAGATATAGGGTTTTTGTTTCCTTGGATGTAAATTTTAAGGCCTGTGGATGATAGCGAAGGATATATAGAGTGTTTTCAGCGGTGTGTTCACTGGATTTGAGGTGCAATTGCTTGTGGGTCGATTTCACCGGAACCCTAATGGTAGGTAGCCTCTCTCTCGACTCTACATGGTTTGAACTAGTGGTTTGGTTACAATTAAATTTTTTTGCTTAATTTTAATTGTGTAGTTGATGTATGAAATTAGATGGAAATACCTTTGGTAATGGTTTGGGGATTTTTGGGGGAAAATGGCTTTTGGAGAAATGCTCTTGATGTGATTTTATAATCGGATATTTAAAATTTGTTGTTTTTTTGGTTTGATTAAGATGACTTGAGGAAATTTTTTTCAATAAAAATGTTTACTTTATTGAAATGTGTTTTGGTATTGAAATGATTGAAGGGTGCTTCACTAAATGTTTGATTTATTGAAGTGGATTGACATGTAATGAAAAAGGTGAATTGCGTAATGTTTTGTCCTTGGAGGGTTACATGATTGGTTATAGATTGTGTTGGAAATTGTGGATTGATATGTTTTGGGGATTTTGGTGATGGGTTTGAAGTCCCACAGTAGTGATGGGAGGGTGATGAGCGTGATGTACCATGCCAGTGATGGGAATGAAATCCCGCACTATGAAGGAAACAAGTAGGCTAGGAATATATCACCATTAAAGTAACACCATGACTGAGTGAATGGTATTGGTTTTGTGACATAATAGTTTTATGATTGTGATATGTATTTGGTCTTTCAAAAAGGTTAGCGGGATGGGCAGGAAGTCCCACCATTTTATCTTGTGAGGTAGTGGGTAGGAATTCCGGGTAGCTGAAGATGCGGTGAAAGAGTTAGACAAGAAGTCCCACAGTTATGGTGTCTTTGATGTGTGTTTCTTTGCATAGATGCAATTTTCTATGGAAATGTGATATGTATGAATTGGATTCCTTACATGGAATGGTTTATTGGACTTTCTTGTGTGGCATTTTCGGCTCATGGCATGATTGTTTGGCTTTCCCTATGTTTACTTGGTGTGGGAAAGATGGATAGTAAGGGTTTGTTTGGTGTATGGTATTGGATGCACTTGTGATTATTTTATATAAATTTCTTTATATAATTGTGAAAATAGTTTTATCCTAGTGGAATATATAGGGATGTCATTTGGGGAAAACCTACTGATTAGTTGTACTCACCCCAGTTTTGGCTCTTTGGTGTTTTTTCAGATGTCGTGTACCGGGATACAAGTATAGATATGGCATCTCATTGCTAGCGGTTCATGGTGATGATTGAGATGTGTTGGTGGATCTTGGAGCTTGGAGCATGGTGTGGAGGTGTGGTGGTGTCATGGATCATGGTGTTTTACTGTTTAGTATCCTCTTTTTACTCTGATGTTTTGTGGACATTTCTAGAAGAACGGTTTTGGGGTATGTGATGGTGTGGTTAGAATCATATGGTTGGGTTTGATAGTGCATTAATCTTTCATTATTGGTTGGTTTTGTCTTAAGGAAAAATCATTCCCCACTATTCCTTGAAGCCCTTGGCATTTATTGCCAGTCTTTTTCGCCATAGGAATGTCGCTTAAGGCCAAGTAGCCCTCACCACCTCCTCAATCCAATGAGGTAGGGGCCGAGTGTTACATAAATGATTAAAGTACCTGCCACTACATCATTCGGAACATCAACCTCAGCAGTTATGATGGCATAAGAATGTCCTTTGTCCATTATCCTTTTCTAAGGTATGTTTCCTTTGGGAATAGGTGTTTCATTTTCGAAATTCCCAATTTCTCTACAATTATAGAATTCAAAACTGATAACCCCTTTCAATCCCTTGCAATATCAAGCATGGTGGCCTTTTTCACCACACATGTAACAAACTCTAATTCCCTTCAATCTTGTACCTATGTGTTTCTTTCCACATTTACTACAGGTTGGAAATTCAAATTTTCCCTTCTTCCCCTTAATTCCATTTATATAGTGTTCAGAAGATCTCTTCTTATATTTCTTTTTATTAAAGTCATAAGACGTATATAATACTTTTTCTGTCATGATAGCACATGAGACTATATCTTCATATGATGAGAAGGATTTTAATAACAATTCTCGATGGAGAAATGTTTTTAACCCATAAAATATTGAATCAATATTACTCATTGGGTATAAGAGACTTGAGTCGTAGGATACGCAGTGGGCATTGACACAGTAGCCGGGCCAAGCCATGGCAGGAGGCTTGGGTTGGCCCAGGCAGGGCAGACTAGCCGAACCGGGCCTATCAAGCCAGATTTGGGTCCATGCTCTTTAAAAACTCATATATTTTGATACAGTCCAACGATATGCATGAAGTCTACGGAAATGCGATCCTTGAGTCAATAAACACCCGTCGTGGTGGTTTTGTGAATTTTGTGGTTCATGCCTTATGGCAGGTGGTGTGAAACTCTCTCTTCCTTAATAATAATTTGAATTATTATTTTTTAGTTCTTCCATTATAACGTAGTGCTTGCTTCTGATTTCGGATTGACACTTTGTTTGAAGAATTGTCACCTTGATGTCGATATATATTTTATATTATCATTTCAGATCATCTATCCATTGGTTTCATTGAATGTATTCATGAAGTTGTTGTGTTTAATAATAATATAATATTTATTATTATTCATATAACTTTTTTCGAACCTACACATTAAATGGGAGGTCTATTTGATGCACTGGCAAAGTCATCACAAACCTTGTTTCTATGCAAATTTTTCTTGATTATTTTTGGGTGTTTAAACTAATGCCGGAGTGTGGGACCCATGGGGTCTGGTTCACATGCATTACTGTGAATTGATACTTTTTAAGTGCTTATCCGTTTTGAAAAAATTAGTAGTCCATTTCATTTTCCATTCTGAGATGATCGCAAAGGTGTGATCTGTACAATTTATTTCAGGATATAGTCATGGGACCCACGAGATTTCATTCGAGCACAATACAATGACTTCATACTTTTTGATCAGATGTCTATTTGGGGCAAATGAAAAGTCGATCTTTTATGTCTTTCAACAAGGATAACAAGGGTGTGATCTTTTTGGATGGACAAAGCCTTATTAGTAATCTAATTAGGTGTGGAAATGTTGATGGAATATCAGTGGATGATTTTTTTGATTTCGTTGAGGAGAACCCAAGGATTGGGGAAACATTGAATGTGGTGATAGTGGAGATGATATTCGGAGAGATGTAGTCAAATGTTCTATAGTTGTTTTTGGTGGTGTGCCAGTATAATTATGCATTTGGACCATTGGATCAATGATGTGTATTTTGAGATGTTTGAAATTTTTATTAGGCATGTAATAAACTTGAGGTGTATGTAATAACTCTTAGGGGTTCTTTTTCAAAGTCTAGTAACCGAAAATGGTTAGCTACATGGCCATGCGATGAGGTGGGGCCACACAATGTTTGTTCCCCCCATGTTTTTTGTACTAAATTATGAATATTCTTTACCTAGAATCTCTTTGTCATGGTCCCGGATTTGGGAATGGGTGTTTCCTAGCCTGAGTGTTTTTTTTCATAAAATGAAATGGTTCTCTATGTAGTGGATTACCAGTTACGATGTGAGATGTTCAAGCTGTGATACCTATCTGGGGGGACTCCCGATGATGGAAGTAGTGTTTCTTTTTTGGGAGGTATCATCCAGTAGGGATGAAATTTTTTCCTCAATTATTTTCTAAGAGTTACGATCTGACAGGGATGTTCAGTATTCCTCTAAGATCTAGAGTGGAATCTCCCTGACACATCAGGGTGTGTGTAGCCTCTAAGACATTGACTAGAGTGGAATCCCCCTGATGCATATGGGTGTTGGTAGCGTCTAAAAGATCTACTATTGAAGAATCCCTATGATGCATCATGGTTTGGGTAGCCTCTACAAATTCTACTAGAGTGGAATCCCCATAAAACATTAGGGAATGGTTATCCTATACATTGTGACACAATCACTTGACTGTGTGAATCAATGATGTGATATTCTTTGACATGAATTTGGAATCTTAATAAAGAGTGTAACTTTTCCCATAAAGATGTTTCCTTGTGATACAACATAAAATTATGCAGGTGAGATAGACCCACCAAAAGTAGATTGGGCCAATGTGCGGTGATTGATCCCCTTTGACTTGAAGGTCAAGGTAGACAAATGGGTTGATATGCATTGATGGTTTCTTCTGAAATTATTGGAGACTCACTTTTTGTGGTTTGATCTTTTACTATGGATGTCCCTTTACTCCATTGTTTGGGTTTGTTTGATTGATCGTATATGTATATATAACCTATTTCTAGTGCCCAATATTTATGTTTAGGATACACTCCATTCAGGAGAGATGAAGATGCACAAGGTATGCCATGTTCTTTTAATTTCTATCTTATTATTGTTGGACGAGTCTAATCTCCTGCTATAGGTAGCAAAGACTCTACGAGAAGTTCATCTTCTCATCGATTCAAGATCATTGTCTTTAGATGAGCATACAATAATCTTTTAGTTGGTTGATCTGTACATATTTATATTATAGTTTTCTCTATCTACTGGCCTTGTTCTATTATATCTCTTACGAATACCCTCTTCAGTACCTCTCTTATAGCTCCCTAGAGCCTTCATGTCATCCAACTGGGTATTTTTATTCTCACCCCTAAATGGGATTTTCCCGCACATGGTGTGCCCTTGCAGATGATTGAAAGTTTGATCATAGCATTAGAGTAGATTAGGGATACGAGATCTAGGATAGCGTATGATTGTCATATATTTGTTTCATCGAACGAGGATCTCCCAGCTGCATTACTTTTTCACCTATTGCTAGTTTGTGTCATTTATTTCTTGTTGGCTATATATTTTCCCCTCTCACATTCAACTTTATATTTCTGTACTTGTACTGTTTAGAGGTTAATTCATGTTTTAGGTTTATATATTGCAGTGTTGTAACTTGCATTATTTTCCATCTACACAATTTTCATTGAGTTAGCTGCGTGTGTCTGCATGGTTTCTTAGGAAAATTCCTCCCCTTTTTGATATTCCTTTGGCACTAGTCACCAGCCCCTAGCCAATGAGGGTGGGCCTGGTTTAGTTGTGGCATAAGAACTGGTTTGGTTCAGGTCATGAAACTATCAATGAGTAGGAATATCACTAACAGGGGAAGAATATCTTATACACCCATATGGACGCACACATCTCCAAGACCACAAATTTGGAAATGTAATATACAGTAAGAAACAAATGTATGCATACCATTATCCTAGAAAATATAGTAAGGCAGAATTAATGAAAGTAATGTGTTGTTTGGAGTGCATACTCAAGAGGGGGTGAATTGAGTTCCAATTAAAATTTATATTAAAAACCTTATGATTAAAAATCCCCAAATTTGGAAACTATGTTAAACTATAGTGAATTTGAAAAACTGTAAAGGTTCAATTAGGTTCTCAAAAGATTGATTCGGTCTCAGTTAATTTAATCTGATGATTAAATTTACTTTTGAAACTAATCTACTGATTTACAAAAGTTACAAACACTTTCTAGATTAACTATCAAAGTAACTTTAAAACAATTTTATTTTTCAAAGTAATTAGCAGCGGAATAGAGAATAACATAAACTAAGAAAAGGATGCATAGAAAAAATAACCAATTGCTTCAGTCTCAAGCCAAGACATAGTCCTCTCAAACAATTTATATAAATTTTGATCCACACCCTGGATCTGGGTTAACAATAGTACAAAGACTATCTAGGTACAATGACCTCTACCACAGTTCTTCAAGGGAAGATAAAAACAATAGAACATAGGTTATCTAGGTCACACCTGACCTTTTCCAGTATACACAATGGGAATCAAAATAGATTTATAAGGTTTTAGTGAGGATTGTAGATATCCTCCAGTTCAGCATTGGAGACAATGTGTGTATGGAATATAGAGAGTACAAACTTCTCAATATGTAAATTAAATAATAACTGAGATAGTATATATGAGTTTAGAAAGATATAGTGATTTGAAATGCATCTCTAGACTCCTTTTGACTGAGCATAAGTGCTTCTGAGTCCTCCTCTGGTTTTGTCAAGAAAACATAGTGTCGTTTTTCTCTTCCTTCACTTTCAATTTAGATGTTTAGCTCGAATGTGAGTATTTGTTGTGGTACTTGAGCTTCATCTTTGAACTTGTGTTCTTGATATGTAGGAGTGTTCTTCTATTTCTTCAAGTATTATTCTCTACATGTACATGTATATCTCAATGTTTTTCATATGTTCTTCGTGTATTCTTCAGTAGGTCGATATTCCTTTTAATACTTTAGCTCCGAAAATGGTAATGATTACCTTTTAAAAGGTACGAGGTATGGTTCTATGACATTCCAACAACCCACATTAATTAATGGATGATGCAATAAATTAAGGAAATATGACCATTAGATTGATTTAAAGAAAGCATTAATGTTTAAACAGCAAGGTTCTTGTAACTGTTGACTTGTATTAGTAGCTATTTGACTTTGTAGCGGCATCTCCTTGTAACAGTAGATCCTTGTAACTGTATCTCTTCTTGTAATTGTAGATCCTTTTAATGGTAGCTCCTTGTAATGGTAGATCTTCTTGTATTGAGATTGTTACACATATACCAGTGGACTTCATAATGGTAGACTTGCATATCAGTAGTTCTGTTCTGTACTATGTATACCGGTAGACTTACTCTAACGGTAGCTCTGTTTTAACGGTGGCCCTTTGTGTTTTTACCAGTGACTCCTTGTATATGTATATTTATTAAGCAGTGACTTCGTTATACCGGTGAGGAGGTAGTGGTAGACTTCATAGCAGTAAGTGTCACTCTATATTGTGTACCAGTAGACTTACTCTATCGGTATCACAATCGTGACGATGAATGTCATCATATCGGTAACCTTTGTGTAACAGTAGATTTATACATACTAGTAGACCTTTGTTCTGTACCAGTAACTATGTGTCTGTCTATTCATTCTATCAGTGACCTCTGTTAATTAGTGACCATGTCTGTTTTCCTGTATTAGTAGCTATGTGCATACTGGTGGACCTAACACATATCAGTCTTATAAAAAACACTTCCAGAACAAGTTAGAGTTATTTCAAAGTACTTATAAACATATATAAACATTGATTAATATATTCAAAAAATTATTTTTATATTTATATCGACTCAGTAGTAGGATTCCATATATTGAAGGAATTAATATATAGATAAACATTATTTTGGATTATCAAAGCATATTAAAACACAAGTTAGATTATCAAAACATGTGAGGTCAACAATCTCCCCTGTTTTGATAATAAAAACATATGATATTATAATCCATAAATAATTAGTAAAGTATCAGAGGATATATTATTAAATAAAATGATATCATAGATAATAAAAACAAAGTACTAGAATTAGGAAACAAATGTATCAGAGGTAAAAATAAATTAGGCTTCATATCATAGTCTTTCCCGTTTGACCTTTCATAGTTTGTTTTGGCATATCAGTTTGTTCTCCCACATTGTGATTAGAAAAAAGAAGTAAAAAAATATGAGAAAAAGAACATAAAGAAAAAGATAATAAATTCATGTATATATTTACGGAGGAAACAATACATAGAGATACAAAATGGAACCAAAAATAATAGAAGTGATTCCTATCAAAGGTCTGAACCACTAATCAATGCACCTCCTCAATGTAATATTTTCCCTTGGGATCAGAAGAGGATGCATGCTTAGTGGCTTCAAAAGTAGGCTTGGGAACACCAGAAATGATCAGACGAGGTTGAGATAATAAAACTGTTCCCGGTATGTACTTTGTAGCTCTCTGAGTGATCATAGGAGTAAGGCTTCAGATGGCTTGGGATGGAGTCATCTGAGCAGGAGAACCAGTAGAGGCAGATGCAGGTAAAGATAGAGGTATAATCACTGGACAAGCAACAACTTGCAATAAAGGCAACAAGATATTTTTGAAATCCATAATGATTCATCCTCCTCTCTCCATGGCAGAAATGAAGTCATCCTTGTTTTCTAAAAATTTATCTAAGGCTGGAGTCAGCTCCCTCAACATTCTTACCTGCTCTCCGAAGGCTTTGAGGTATATGTGGAAGCTTCATGTTTTCTAACATAATCTTGAAATGGTTTTTGAGCTGATGCTTGGTGTAGACTCTTTGGAAATAGTAATCTACCTTGTCTTTCACTTCCTTATGAGAAGCAGAAGCTTCTCTCATATATTCTTAAACAATCTTCATGATGTCTCTTGTGGTAGTCACCACTTTTGTGAAGTTAGATGATTCCACAGAGCTAAATGTTGATACTGAACCAAGCTCCACCATCATCAAATCTCTAATCTAATCCAAATCAACTGAGGGTCTGGAAGCAAGAGACCCAAGAGAAAAATCCATTGTTTCCTTAAAACTCTTTGTTAGCCCACTGAAAAGGTTTTTCACTACAATGTCCTGGGTGCTTACATGATTCTCTATTGAATTCTTAAACTCTTCAAACACTGATACCATCTGGCTGACTACACTTTTCACATAAGCCAAATCCTTGTCTGGTTGAGATTTAGAACACATATAGGATTCCAGAGAGATAACTGATTTATTTAGAACTTCAACATTCTATCCCAATCTAGACAACAGATTCTGGAAAGCTGTGACTACATCCATCATCTCATCCACAGAGGTTGACACATAACTCCGAAGAGATAGTTCGAAATATTTTTCAATGTTGCTAAACTCCTAAAAAAACACTTCATTAAATCAACAACATAGGCACTCAAGGACTCTGTCATTTTAGCCTTCAAAGACTCTATGCCAGCCCTGGAGATCATACTAGCTGGCACAACAACAAGAGATCATTATAACATAATCGTAGCCACTGAGTCATTCATAACCAACTGAATAGATGAAACTAAATAAGCTCCCATTCTTCTTACTTCTTCCACAAAACTAATATTTAGCTCATAATTTAACTTCTCTAAGTCATCTTTTCTAACCACATATTTACATAACAACCAAGAATGAAAGTCATAACTGACTTTTTCTCTATTGAGGGATGCCTCATTATCATAATCCGGATAAAGTAATCCTCAAACCACAAAACATGGGTCTTCTGCCCAGTCTTCACACTCAGTTGATACTGAAACATTACCTAGTCTAGTTGAATGCTCCCCATCAACAAGTGGATTATCCTGTATATGAATAGAAATGGAACCCTCGATAGATCAGTCATCCTCCTCAGAATCTTCAATAACCATATCTATCTTAGTAAAAGTATGGTCATCAGGTTTAGGCATAAGGTCTGCTAGATCTACTAGATCAGCCTCTACAATCATGACAGAAAATCCAATATCTGGACTCAAACTAAGATCATAGCTCTCATTTGTGCTGTCAGATACAGATCTTTCGTCAATAGGTCTTCTTCCTTCTTCAACATCATCATCAGAAGAGGTGTCAGGAGTAGTCTCCTCATGATCAGATACAAGCTGGCCTTCCTCATCTTCTGATGCCTCCTCCTCCTCATCATCTTCCAAAAAGGTTCTCTTCTTGGAAAAGCAGCTGGAGGACTAGCTTCCCCATAGGAAATACTATGATTACTAGGACTTGGAGGAAGATCAGAATCCCCTCCTTTTTCAACCAGGGTCCCACTTCCTTCAGAATCACTATAGGATGGGATGGCCTCATCAGGTCTTAGACCAAGAATCCTATTATACTTTGGCCTCAAAGGATGATCCATAAGAGTGCATTTGTCATACACCTTTCCTCCATCATTCACCCACTTCTTCTCCCATGGATTCCAGTTCACTTTCATATACATTCATATTGTTCGAGTAATGAAAAAATTCTCCTTCACCATCACTGCCTCATCCTGAGACTCAGCCACTTCTTTTACCATTATCATTACAGATAGATACTTTGCATAAAACAAATCATTAGTCTTGGATTTCGGTCTGGTCATGCCCTCTATTTGAATCATCAACAGTCTACATAGATTTACCTTCACTCCATGCTTCAAAATATATACTAGGTATATGTCTTGAAACTTCAGGGTGGAAAAATCCCCTCTCCTGGGACTAATCACATGTTGGATAATCTTAAACAACAGTTTTTTCTCTCCTTCCATCTCTGCTGCAATCACTTTCCTTAGAGTTCCATTCCTAGTTAGTTCTAGTACGGAAACTTCATATTCAAAAAGATTACTGGCTGTAGGTATGGACTTAGAAGAGAAGCCATAGTCTCCATCATGAGCCACTCTATGGTTTTCAGCCCATTCTCTAGATGAGAACGATATCACTTTACTATTCACAACCGAAGTTATCCTATTCTTATCCTCTAACATATAAAAATGAACATGCTCATAAAATTCATTCACTAAAACTGGGAAGTATGGTACATTGTTATTCACAAAACACTTGATCCATTCGTGCTCCTCCAGTATCCTCAAGACTAGTGATTTGATGGATAACAACCATTCAACACAGAGCTCCTTTTCAATCACTATATCACAGTTGGTCTAATGCAGATTCACATGCTCTCTTTTTTCATTAACAGTGCCACTACCACTGGTCCCCGAATTTACTTTCTATCACTTAGAACTTGGCGTATCTTTTTCTTTCAGTGTCGATTTCTCCACACGTGCCATTTCCACAACCAAATATTTAGGGTTCATTAGACGTCTGAAGGTTTGGGTTTTCAAGATGGTGAGAATACAAAGGGGTAGAGTTCATGGTTGATTGAATAAGGCTTATACATGATTTTATATCATTTAAGAATAATTATAATCTTAAAACATTTCAACTTTATGACAGAAGAAAAAAAGTAAAACAACGCGATATGTTGTACTGGTGAAAATTTTAACGGTAAGCCATACCGTTGAGAATAGTAACAGTGAGGTATTCATAATGGTGAGGTGTTCCTATCGGTGAGGTGTTCCTAAAGGTGAGGTTTTTCTAACGGTGTGGTTTTTAATGGTGAGGTTTCTAATAGTGAGGTTCTAACGGTGAGGTTTCTAACGGTGAGGTTTCTAGCAGTCCGAGTTAATCATTCCTAACTCATGTCTAATGTAACGTAACCTATCCGAACATAAAGGATTGGTGAATATGTCAGCTAATTGATGTTCATTACCTATAAATTCAAGTGTAATATCCCATTTTTGGTAATGATTTCTTTAAATGTGGTTGCTTACATAAATGTGTTTTCTCCTAGAGTGAGACACCGGATTCATAGAGATATTAATTACACTAGTGTAGTCACAGTGTATAGATACATGTCTAAACTTATATCCATAGTCCAATAATGTATGTTTCATCCACATAATTTGTGCACAGCATCTACAAGCATCTATATAATCTAATTCAGCAGTAGATAATGCAACAGAATTCTACTTCATACTACACCATGATACTAAGGATTTTCCCAATAAATGACATGTTCTAGACGTGCTTTTTTTTCTATCTTACAAAAAGAAATGTCAGCATCTGAATACCTTATTAAATCAAAAGATCGTCCTTTTGGATAAAAAAATCCTAAGTTTGCAGTATGCTTAAGATATTTAAAAATTCTATTAACAGTAAGTAAGTGTTATTATTTTGGATTAGTTTGAAATCATGCACACATAAACACACAAAACATAATATCTGTTCGGCTAACAGTAAGGTAATGTAGACTCCCAATCATACCTCTATAATTTGTTTGATCCACTGGTTTCCCATTTCCAACTGCATCCAATTTACAAATAGTACTCATAGATGAATCACATTATTTAATACAATCTAATGGAAAACGTTTTAAAATATACTTTGTATATTTACATTGAATTAAAATAAAACCATTTTATTTTTGAAAGACCTAAAATCCAAGAAAATATTTGAGTTCTCCCATTAAACTCATTTCAAATTCATTTTTCTTAATCTTTGAAAAATCAGTACACAAATCATTTTTTGAAAATCCAAAAATAATATCATCCACATAGATTTGTAATATAAAAACATCTTTATAAATTCTTTTGATAAAGAGATTTGGATCAGTAATCTCTTTAGTAAAACCTTTTGAAATAAGAAAAGTACTATGTCTGTCATACCAAGCTCGTGGAGCATTTTTTGAACCATATAAATCTTTAGAAAGTTTGAAAAATTGATATAGAAAATGGGGGTTAGTAAATCCAGGTGGTTGTTCAACAAAAAAAATCTACAATTATAAAAATATTTAGAAATTCACTTTTAACATCCATTTGATATAACTTGAAATTCAGATGAGCATCATAGGAAAGTAGAATCCTAATAGCCTCAAATCTAGCTACAGGATCAAAGGTTTCCTCATAGTCTATTCCTTCCTCCTGACTATATCCTTGTGAAACTATCATTGCTTTGTTTCTAACTATATTTATAGACTCATCAACTTTATTTGTAAAAACCCATTTGGTTCCTATGGTCAATGTGTCCTTATGTATGGAAACTAATTTCCAGACATTGTTTCTTTCAAATTGATTTAGTTCTTATTTCTTACCCATTATCCAAAATTCATCATTGATTGCATAATTGATATTTTTATGTTCTAACTATGAAAGATAGGCTTGATGTTCAACCTGATTTCTTAGAGAAGCTCTAGTCTAAGTCCCTCTATCAATATTACCAACAGCAGCATCTAAAGGATTATTCTTTAGAATCCTATTTGATCTAGTAAAGGTAGGACTCGAAATTTCAGGATCTTCCCAAGATTCAGGTTTTACAGAAACATGTTTTGGAACGACTCTAGAATTGGGTGTCTTTACAATAGGTTCATTGATTTTATCATTAAGGTCCAAAACAGACAAATCTTCTTCAAGATTTTCAAGAGCAGACATAGGTTCATGTGGATCTATTTCATCAAATATGATGTGAACAGATTCTTACACACATTTAGTTCTTTTGTTAAAGACTCCATAGGCTTTTATAGAGATTGAGTAACCTCGGAAAATTCCTTCATCACTCTTTGATGCAAACTTTTCAAGATTATCCTTTGTATTGGGAATAAATAATTTGCAATCAAAAACTCTGAAGTAATTAACTTTAGGATTCTTATGGTTCCACAACTCCTAAGGGGTCATTTTGAGAATAGGTCTAATCAAGACTCTTTTAATGACATAACGAACTATATTTATAACTTTAGCCCAAAAGTAATTATGTAGGTCATACTCATTGAGAAAAGTTCTTGCAATTTATTGATGGGTTATATTTATTTTTTCTACTACACAATTTTGTTGAGGTGTCCTAGGGGAAAAGAAATTGTTATTATAGCCATTGTGTGAGCAATAAGATTCAAAATCATGATTTTCAAACTCACTACCATGATCACTTCTCAGGGTCTTAATCTTAAGTCCACTAAGGTTTTCTATAGACATGGAGTTTTTAATAAAGTAAGAACAATCTTCACTATTGTGATCTATGAAGAATACCCAGGTATATCTCGATTAGTCATCTACCAAGACATAGACATAGTGCTTCCCATTTAAACTAGAAACTCTAGATGGTCTAAACAAGTCAAATTGAACCAACTTGAGAGTTTGAGAAGTTGAGACTTCTTTTTTTGATTTAAAAGAAACTATATGTTTCTTTCCCTTCTGACAGGGATTACAAACATTGTCAGTTTGGAATTCATGTTTGGGTAGGTCTCTAACTATGTTCTTACCACATAGTTTTCTATGTGAATGAATGTTTCAATGTACTAATATGATGTTCCACAGCCAAGACTCATTATGAAAAGAATTTAAACAAGTAATTTTTTGTTTAGATAAAGAATTCAAATCAACTGCATAAACATTTTCATTTATCAAAGCATAAAATACTAAAAAAAATTAGAATTAAAAACATTACAAGAATAATTTTTAAATTTAAAATTGAAAACATCATCACACAACTGAGAAACACTCAACAGATTACATTTAAGACCATAAACAAATAAAACATTAGAAATTAAAACCGAATCAGTGTTACCAATCTGGCCTAGGCCGATGATCTTTCCTTTAGAGTTATCACCAAAAGTGACATAGCCTCCATCAACTATGACAGAACATTTAAAACAGGAAAATTCTCATGTCATGTGCCTTGCACATCCACTATCCAAATACCAATTCTTCCTATAGGAACTCTTTAACCTTGTCTCCTAAAAATAGATTTAGATGGAAAATTATTTTGGTACCCAGATTCTCTTGGGTCCAAACAGGTTAGAATGCAAAGCTATTGGTACCCAGATTTGCCTTATGGGTCTCATATAATTTACAGAATCAATAGATTTTGAAAGATAAAATCTTTTATATCTATAACTATGTGAGGAACTAGTTGAAGAATATGAACTTACAGAACTAGAACTAGTATAATTCTGTCCATATTTAGGAATAAATATAATTTTAGTAAACTATCTCTATCCAGTATGATAGCCTATTCCATTGGTATATTTTTGTGCCACTTGTTTTCCTAGCATTTGAGTTAGAGTATCCTTTCCATTTTTGAATTTCTCTATGTCCTTCCTTAATTTCTCATTAGACAATTTCATTTCAGTATTTTACTTATGTAGAAGAGCATTCTTTTCCTTTTCTATATCAAGTGCAGATTAAACAGAGCTGGTCAAGGCATGCTGTTTCTTCAAGGTCTTGTACTTTTCCTTAAGCTCATTATAGGTTTCTTCTAGCAGATTACAATATTAAAACAACTCTTCAGTAAACATTTATTCAGATTCAGAATCAGAATCAACTCCAGAATAGTATGAATTTAAACCAGGAGTATCGAATGTTAACTCAAATGTGTTTGTCATAAAACACTTTTTATATTTTTGATATTTTTTTATCCTTTGTAGAATCAGAATCACTTGAAGATTATTTTGAAGCACTCTAAGTTGCTTTCATATATTTCTTGTAGTTAATATCCTTTTAGTCATATTTCATATTGAACTTCAATTTTATAAAGTCCGCATTTACATGTCCTTTTCTTTTGCATTCATAGTAGACAATTTCATCACTTTTATCAGACTTTTACCATTACTTCTTCCAATGACCTTTTTTGTCATATTTTATTTTGTACTTTGATTTTATGAATAATTTATTCTTCCTATGGAACTTTGTGAATCTTCATGCTATCTGAGACATTTTAGCATCAATTTTAGAATATGAACTTTCACTTGTTGAGCCTTCAGTAGGTATGTGAACTTTCTCTTTATCCTTTCTCTTTATGGTAGTAGACTTAAATGCCATTGACTTATTCATAGGTTCATCATCTTCCTATTTATTTACTTTCCGCTCTACTTCATATATCATCCACTTACCAATGAGTTCCTTATCATGAAAATTACTAATGTCACAAGATTCTCTAATTGAAACTGATGTTCTTCTCCATCTGTCTAGAAGACATCTTAGTATCCCCGTGATTTTCTCTTCTGTAGTAACAAATTTTCCATGTGAGCTCATAGTGTTGACAATCTCATTGAACCTTAGATGTATGTTAGAGATAGGTTAATCAGGCATCATTTTAAAATTATCATATTTAATAGTGAAGGTATTTAATCTCATTTCCTTGACATTAGTTGCTCCTTCATGGGAAACAGCCAAAGTATCCCAATTTTCATAATCAGTTTACCAATAAGATATTCTATTAAATTATTCATCTCCT
Organism: Viscum album; assembly: GCA_963277665.1. Classification (NCBI taxonomy): domain Eukaryota; kingdom Viridiplantae; phylum Streptophyta; class Magnoliopsida; order Santalales; family Viscaceae; genus Viscum; species Viscum album. Next base: position 423,067,937 of record OY728161.1, on the reverse strand, counting down.
AAATCACAATATAGGGCATTCATTTCTTTATAATTATTATTTTAAGAAGATTTCGTAGGTTCACCCCAGGTAGTTCTAACAGTTGCTGGAATCTCATTCTTAGTCTCTATAGCAGTCCAGATATGAAATCTCATACTTTCTAAATGAATTTTCATTTTCAGTTTGCATTGGGCATAATTTGTGCCATTAAATAATGGTGTCCTATTGTTATCATCACCTTCTAGTCTATTATCTATAACTAGATTATTGCAAGTAAGTTTGAAGAGATAAAATTTAGAAGTAACATAAATTTAAGATCATTAAGATTCAACTAAAATCACAGTTGAAAAACAGAGTATTTGGAAATAATTTATTGAAAAAAACTAACCACTGATTCCAAATGTTGGTCAGAGTGGATACTCAAGAGGGGGGTGAATTGAGTTCCAATTAAAATTTCTGTTAAAAACATTATGATTAAAAATCCCCCAATTTGAAAACCAAGTTAAACTTTAGATTATTTTTAAAACTGTAAAGGTTTAATTAGGTTCTCAAAAGATTTATTACGTCTAAGTTATTTTAATCAGAAGATTAAATTAGCTTTTGAAACTAATCTAATGATGTACAAAAGTTACAAAAACATGATAGAATAACTATCAAAGTAACTTTAACACAATTTTATATTTCAAAGTAATTATCAGCGGAATAGAGAATAATATAAACTAAGAAAAGGATGCACAAAAAATATAACCAAGAGGATCAGTCTCAAACCGAGACATATTCCTCTCAAACAATTTATATAAATTTTGATCCACACCCAGGATCGGGGTTAAAAACAGTATATAGACTGTCCACGTAGTACGACCTCTTCGACAGTTCTTCCTTGAAAGATAAAAAAAATAACACACAGGATATATAGGTCACACCAAACCTCTAGTACTATCCATAGTGGAAAAAAAAAGATATTTAGAAGGATTGAGTGAGGATTTTAGATCTCCTCCAGTTCATCATAGGATACAGTTTGTGTATGGAATATACAGAGTACACACTACTCAAAATGTAAATGAATGAATCACCAAGAGAGTATATATGAGTTTAGAATGATCTACTGATTTGAAATGCAGCCTTGGACTCCTTTTTGCTGATTAGACATGCTTCTGAGTCCTTCTCTTGTTTTTGTCAAGAAAACAGAGTGTCATGGTTCTCTTCCTTCACTTTTAGTGTTGAAGTTCTTCTAGAATGTGGGTATTCATTGTGTCACTTGAACTTATTATCTGAACTAGTGTTCTGGATATGTAGAAGTGTTCTTCAAGTTCATCAGGTACTCTTCTCTTCATGTACAAGAATATGTTGTTTTTTTTCATATTATCTTCATGCGTTCTTCAGTAGCTCGATATTCCTTTTAATCCTTTAGCTCTGACAATGGAAATGATTACCTTTTCATAGGTATGAGGTACAGTTCCTTGACATACCAACAACCCACATTAATAAATGGTAGTTGAATTAAATTATGCAAATATGACTGTTAGCTTAATTTAAAGAAAGCATAGAAGTTTAAATAATAGAGTGCTTGTAATGGTCGACTTGTATCAGTAGCTGTTTGACTTTGTAGTGATTGCTCCTTCTAACGGTAGCTCTTTGTAATAGTAGCTCTTCTTGTAACTATATCTCCTTGTAATGTTAGATCCTTGTAACAATATCTCTTCTTGTATTGAGATAGGTACACATATACCAGTGGACTTCATAATGGTAGACTTTCATATCCATAGATCTGTTTTGTACTTTGCATTCCGGTAGAATTAATCTAATGGTAACTCTGCTGTAACGGTGGCTCTTTGTGTTTGTACCAGTGACTCCTTGTATCGGTAGATTTGAGTAGTAGTGACATCCTTATACGGATGAGGTTGTAGCGGTAGAATTCATAGCGGTAACTTTCACTCTATATTGTGTACTACTAGACTTACACTATCGGTAGCTTAGTCATGATTGTGACTGTATGCATATCGGTGACCATTGTCTAAAGGTAGAATTATACATGCCAGTAGACAATTGTTTTGTACTAGTAACTATGTTCTTGTCTATTCATTTTATCAGTGAACTTTGTTTATCAGTGACCATGTCTCTTTGTCTGTATCTGCAGCTATGTGCATACCGGTGGATCTAACACTTATCTGTCTTATGAAAAACACATCCAGATTGAGTTACAGTTATTTCAAAGTACATATAATCATATATAAAAAGTGATTAATATATTATAAATATTATTTTGATATTTTTTTCAAATCAGTAAAGGATTCCATATATTAAAAGAATTAATATATAGATAAACATTATTTGGGATTATAAAAGCATATTAAAGCATAAGTGAGATTATAAAAACATGTGAGGTCAACATAATGTAAAAATTTAGAGAAAAAAAACGCACCAAAAAGATTCTATAAACAATAAATTACAACCTGCAAAAAATAAAATGGGACTGTTGTATAAAGATGCATGAACACCTCGGCTTGTATGAACTCACAATGTACCATCCAATCGTAGTCCTGGTCCTGGTCCACATTGGACTCCATCAATAGGTTTCTCATCTGCAAAACAAGTGAGACATGTAAAAAATCATGTGTAGGTTTGTGTATGAAAATACTCAATAGGACACCCTGAAACCACAAATAAATACACAAATGAAAGTTATAATCATATCTCTATATATGTATGTGTCAATAGTATATAAAATTATTATCCAGATACAATCTACCTGGACATGTTGTCTAGAGATAAGTCACAACTACAACATACCACCACTAGGGATTCATATAGATGATTTCAAAAATCACTAATACAATAGAACACACTTCTAAGTTTGATAGAATTGATGTTGTCTGTCCAAGAAGTATCGTCTGATGGGTACCACCATGGTAGATAGAGATACACTAATAGATCTAAATAGAGATACAATACATCAGAAGAGGAACATAGCTAGGGCCATGGGGTGATAACAACAACTCCATCTAGATTAAATCACATTGTAGAGAATAGATTCCTGGTGAATATTTTTACATCAATTCCGAAGACTCTACCTAGGGAATGAAGATGAATAGAGGATCCACTCATTGCCTCTCGAGGGATTCCAACAACTCTATCCATGATGTCTAGCTGAAAGGATCATAACATTATGAGTAGGAAATGATACCCAATCATATTTATGGAAATAATCAAGGGAATAAGCCTATAAAAATTCAATGATATGGAGGTCAAGAGAATAAATCCATGCTAGAAGGGTTACATGGATTTAGAAGGGTCACACATATGGTCCATTGACCCAAGGTAATTCTAGTGTTCAACAACCATTGTCATCAGAAATCTTCATGTTGAAAATGTGTACACAGAATATAGAAAGGTTCTCATGACATGTTCTACCATTTGGGGTCCACTTGTCTTCATTAGTGGTGTGCCAGTATAGGACTTCAACCCATGTGTCATTTCCCACATACCATTACATGGGGAAATCCGCGTAATTGGTTCCACCAAGCCATTTGGGGGAATACACACTGTGATGGTAACCTGTGTACTCTACCCCTTATCCTTATATCTTCTACGATACACACTCAGTCTCATGGAGGGACCAACATGCCATGTGAGAGGAGTCACACTTCGGGTGACACTTGACTGCCTCCGAAATCACTAGATGCTGCTTTGTGGGGGCTAAACTCTATATTAAAAATATTATACATCGTCTTCATCAGAAGTTAAAAAAATAGTTATCTTCACTCCCTCTGGCTCAATTGATGATCTAAATCCCATTTAATTTATTTTTTCACCTCAAACCCATAAACCAGGGAATCCTCATCGTCATAGGAATGTATATGTGAACCTCAGGCCTTCAATCATCTCTAATGTCTGATTTCAATCATTTTTTCATAAATTATCTTAAGAACGAGCATTCCCAAACCAAATATATTCCTTTCTCTCCATCGCCTTCACACCACCTCTAGGTTGTCCCGATTCCAAATCCTCAATTTTGGATCATTGTTCCAAGAAAATAAAGTGTAACGATCAATCACTCATAACCCACAACATATGAAGAACCTGAAGAAAACATCATGGGAGTAAAAGAACAATGAACAAACCAAGTAAAAAATATTATCTGTTATTCATTACAGCCTTAATCTATTCCTGTAAGAATGATGAATAAGTCAATAAAAATTCTCAATAAAAAAAACCTAATAAAATTACAACAAAAATAATCCCATCATATAATAGTGATTGAACCATAGATCAACCTATTGTGGGATGGTTCAAATTCATCATTGAATACAAAAGGGGAAAGAAACATAAATAACATATCCTACCTTAGTTTTGGATCTCTCAGTGGATAATATTTATTGTCACATTACTTCCATTATAGTGACTTTTCATGAACGACATCTATCAATCCCTGATCTCATGTCTCTTCGTAATCTGAGGTCGAGATAAATCTCCAAGATTCTATCTAGAGCCTCCAAGGAATTCAAGGCTTATGAGACACACCATGGATCCCTTCCTAGATTACTGTATAAAGAATTGGACACATATCTTTATCGAATAGACATAAAAACTAAATTAAAGTATTCCCATTATTTTATTCATTAAAGAGTCGATAACTAATTTTCATTTTTGACCTTTGCTGGATGATGATAGGTCCTCCCTAATGTAAAATCTCTGCCCTAAAGGTAATGGTGCCCTCGTATATATGATCCATGAATCCATTTAGATGTTATTACAATTATTTAGAAATACTATTTGTGGACAATTAAATATATATCAATTATTTAGAATATTTATTTTGGGAACACTGGGCCTCGTAATCACACCCCATTTTAGAACAAAGTCTTGATATAGTTCATTATATAATTATAATATAATGAATAGAAAATATAGGACATTAAATACTCCGCAAATTAGGTACTTACTTCCATAAAAATACAAAATCAAGGAAACTCAATGAGATGTGGGTACTGTGCGTGAATCAGAGTCTCTCACTCCCATGTTCTTTCTAGGAGATTCATTTGATACTACTAGACATGAAGCAATAGAATCTATCACCAATTAAGGATCCTCTCACACCAATCCATGATATTCACTGGGTACTCTGCAAAATTTTCTCCATCCTCATTGTTTAGCTTTCCTAAGTCGATGATGTGCAATGGGTCAAGAACATACCTCTACAGATATGACACGTGCAAGACATTGTGTACTTGGCGCAACATTAGAGGTAGAACTAAGTTTTAAGCCACCTCATAAACTCAATGAAATATATTAAATGTGTCGATTAACCTTGAAGATAAAATGTTACCCATCCAAATCTCTACAATCCTAGTCAAGGTGAGACCTGATGGAACAAATAGCCTCTTCCACAAACTCCAAGGGTCAACATCTTCTATTAGTATATGTATTTTGATGGATCTATCTATTCCTCTTACACTCCTCAATTAACTACACCTTATTTAAAGTAGCTCGCACCATATCTTAGCCCATGCGTAATGACTCTCTTGGGTCATTTTTTTAACATTGTGACCAATAGGGTTGCTCGTACAAGGCCTTTAATGGTGCCAGGACAATGGTGGATTAATATCTATTGTGGAACTCAAAATCCACCATTGGAAAGAGATACTCTCAACTATGGATGATTTCACACATGAAGGCCGTTAACATGTCCTCCAGAATTGGAATTCTTTTCTATGTCTGGTAGTTTATCATGTGGTTAAATGTTGTGCTCAAGCGTAAATGAGTCCCAAATTCCTCCTACAATCTCATCCAAAACATGGATGTGAAATGATAATAATGATATAAGACAATATTCGCAGAAACACCATGATTTTGAACTTTATACTACATGTATAAGTGTCTCAAGATCTCTATTGAACACTGCTCTTAGATTTCTAGGAATTGGGATGGCTTGGTTACTTGGTCAACGATCACTAATATTTCAGCTTTTCCCATGTAAGTACATAGTAATCCATCCATTAATTCCATAGATATCCCATACCAATTCCACTCTGGAACCTCAAGGGGTTGAGCCAAACCCACTAGATCCTAGTGCCCATCCATTATTTACTAACAAGTAAGTCATCAAGAGAAAAACTCTGAAACTCCATTATTCATTTTCTGGATAGAAGATCTAACTTAGAAGGTCTTGTTACATCTTATCCACACCTAGATGTACCAAAAAATGGGTTAATTGAAACTCCCTCAAAACTGCCTCCTGGAATGAAACTGGTACCACATTGAATTTATTGAAAAGAATGATGTGATCCCCACCGTTGGAATATCCATTAGTATCATGTTCAACAGATATTGGAGAAGGTAATGGTTCACAATTAGTATCCTCAAGTTGCTCTTACCTAAATCAATATTAGAGTATATAGATAAAAACCATTGACTAGAGACAAGATCCCACATATCCATCCATGAAATATAACTACAATGAGGCTAGCAGCTTGGATTCCTCATCCAGTAACTCCAAACTCGATCTTCTGCTGAGATCCTTTTCAACCATGTTCCTCTTCCAAAGAGTATAGATAATATGAATGTAATAATTCTAGATGAAATCTATACACCTCATCACTCTGATTTTTATATCATTCTGAGTGAATATTTTTTGGATAATCATTTGATTAGTGTAGATGGTAAACCATTCACCCATCAGGTAGTGTCCCCACATCTTCAATGTGATGACTATCCCAAAAAACTAAAGATCACATGTCATGTAGTACCATTTATATGGAATAAAATAGAATGAACCATAGTAATTAACTACTTTTCTCTGCATCAGGAAAAAACCATAACCAGTTCCAGATGCATCACAGAACACTACAAACACAAAACACATATTTGGTAATCTCATGATCGGGGTGCACATCGAACTCTGCCTCAACTGCTGAAAATCCTAACATCACTTATTTCTACATAATAATGGATTCCCATTTTGAGTTAAATATATCATGAGATCTATTATCGTAGAAAAATCAGGAATGAAACTCTGATAATATCCTGACATCCAAAGGAATCTCCACACCTCAGTCACGCACCTAGGTGGATATCATGGAAACACTACCTCCACATTTGTAGGGTCCATTTATACTCCATTCACTAAGGAACAAATTCCTACAATGTGAATCATCTGAACCCAGAACAAGACCATTGAGGTCTTCCCATAAATCTGGTGATCTCATAGTATGTCTAGAACCATTATTAAGTGTCTCACATGCTCCTCCTCAGGCACCTGACTACACAAGGATATCATTGATGAAGACCACCCTGAACCAGTCTCTTTAAGGATGGAATATCCAGTTCATGAATCCCATGAACATTTATGGGGGCATTCGTTACACCCAAGGACATCACTATGAACTTATAATGACAGTAGCGATCTTTGAATGCCAAATTCAGTATATCCTTGTCCTGTATATGCAACTAGTGATAGCCTGGTCTGAGGTGATCCTCCATGAAACATTGTGCCCCTCTCAACTATTCAATGTGGTCATAGATCATCGGTAGTGGATACTTTCTCTTAAAAATCACCTGGTTAAAGCACTGGTGTACCACAGACAAACTAAACCTCCAATCTACATTTTTGGAAAATAAAATTGGTTCCATATAGGGGGAAACACATGGGCCACCCAGGGTGAAACATTAGGGCCACCCAGGGTGAAACACTAGGTATCCAGAATACCTTCATCTGAAAATATTCTAACTACACCATTAGCTTGTGATGCAATATAGGATCCATCTAATATGATGGTGTAGATATCAGGGTCATCCCAGGTGTAGATCAATGTATAAGTCTATCTCATGAAGAGGTGGTAATCCGAGAACATCATCAGGGAAGGCGACATCGTACAAACTCACTACTACAGGGAATTGGAAACTCATATCATCAGTTCCATTAAGGGTTAGGATATCCAACTATCGAATAATCGAATACAATTTATTATGTTTGAGTCTATCCTTTGCGTCTTGGGTATCATTTTCACCAACAAAGGAATCCTAATTCCATCTATGTGGACATACCACAAACATTGCCTCAAACAGTCTATACGAGAATTGAGTGAATATAACTATTCCATGATAGGAATAAAATCGTAAGGCCATAACACTACCACCATGAGGTACCAAAAAAACTCTCACCTCCAAGGGTTTGGTTACACTATCATAAAATATGTGTGTTCATCGAGTCTCCTAGAGTATGTGTATTTAAAAATTAATGTTGAGACAATGGTTCAATAAGAATCTCATAGTCTTTTACAAGATATGTGGAAGGAATGTAATGACAAGAAAATGTTCTTATTATTATGGAAGATAGTTTAGAAAAGGCAATGATTTTACCTCAAATCATTCTCAGATCCCCTGGTTCATATGACTTGACCGCATGTGGCAATCCACACCACTTTCCTCCAGCTTCCTAAGCATGTCCCTATCCACTTGGGGTGGTGGTGGAAGAAAGATGAAATGATGAACACCACCTGATTCTCTCTCAGATCATTATCCATATCTGCCACCATGAGGGTATGTCTTCTCCTACCAAATCATCTATTTTCATGGTCCATCCAATGTATCCCGATTAATAGCATACAGGTTCGAAAAATATGAGCGAGATTTCCGCAAACATCCCATGAGTAGCATCACCTCATCCTATGATGGATGAAACCATCATGAGATCCTTGAACTATATATCCTCTACCTTGGGACCTCCTCCTAAAATGTATCACAGTTCAGGATCCCTGAGACTAACATCAGCTACCTATTAATGTGGTCTCTACACTAGAATGTCCACTGGTGACTATCACTAGCTGTGTCTACTCATCTATGAATCATTATACGTCCAATTATTTCTCTAGCACCCCATCATAAGTAAGGATGGTCTGAGAGATAATGCTGGTTTAAATTTCTTTATGTTGGTCTTGCTCGAATGTTTAGGCCCTAAATTAATGTTCCATGGTCATATCTATAATGTACCTGGAATGTATGGTGAACCTTGATAAATAATCAGCCATCATAAAACAACCCTGGTCGTGCCGAAGAAGCTCTTATATATGCATATCTCTCAACATAACTTGTGAGAACTCCTCTCTGAAGAGGTGCTCAATCTCTGCCCATGAATGAGTAAGCTTACCATGATTTAGGATAGAAAAACTCTACCATCACCCTATTGATAACTACAAAAGGATCACTTCTAGTACCACCATATGATACGCTAGTTTCTTAATAAGAGGTAAAACTTAGGTTAAATCGTCAATCAATTCCTCATACACCTGAGGTTTGGGATCACATTATAATGTGAGGGGTCTATGTCTCTAAAACTCACAATCATGATCATCATGTGGACCTCATCTTGTGGTACTACAGGTACCACGTGCTCCTCTATAGGTGGTAGTATGGATGGTGCACAACTTGGAGGTAACAGCTGGGAAATCGGTCTATGAACTGAAGGCTCTTCACTAATGGGGTCATCCAAATGATCGAGAATCTATAACCTAGCTTGTATGTGTCATGGCGGTATCCTGTAGAAAAATTAAGATATTACATAGTTAATGAGTATATTTGGATAGATTTCTCATCATGGAAATGGAAGACAAGAACAAATCATGTATGATTCATATACCATTGTATTCCCTACAATCAATATTGTCATGTGCCGAGTCATAAAAGTATGTGACTAGAGTCCTGGTGTATAGATATATTGTCCACCCGCACAAACACTAGAGTACATAGATTAAAAGATGATCTCAAATCACATAACACTCTTTCGCCAAACCAATCCCAAAAACTCCCTTTCCTAAAGTTAAAAAGATCTCTCTGATACCACTCGGTCACTACCCAACTAATTGGGGAAAGTTCCATGACTCTCCAATCCTACCTCAAAAAGGATAGGGGTTACTGACTAGCACTAAGTAGGAATATCAAAATCATTGGAGGAATTTTCTATGTACATATAACACACACACATATCAAAGCAAAAAAATGATAAAATGTAAGAGCCACTAAGAATCCAATTCATGAAAACCACTATCCAAACCATCATAGTATGACAGAAGTGAAGAAATTAAATAAAATTGAACCAGAGTAATATCCCACCAAAAAGTGTTTACAAAACACAAAGTCCATCATATAAAAAAATGGAACATCGATATATGTCTAAATACACAAGAACAACTCGGCATGTATGAACTCACAACATACCGTTTAGTCTTGGTCCTAGTCTCGGTATACATAGGACTCTCTCAAAATGTTTCTCATCTTCACAAGACACGACATGTGCAAGAAAAGCCCATGTGGGGCTAAGTATAACGATACTCAGTAGGATTCCTCAAACCCACTAATAAATAAAAAAAGTAAAGGTATATTCTTTTCAACACAATTATATATCTTAAGAATATAACAAGAATATCCAGATATATTCAACCAAGACATGAAATCTAGAGGTATGTCACAATTACTGCACACCACAACTATGGATTTAGCTCATGGATTCCACAAATAACTCATCTGATAAAACACAATAATGAGTATGATAACACTGATGAAGTCCGTATGAGAAGTAATATTAATTGGGTAGAATCATGAGATAAAGATAAATACATAGATATATTAGAAGAGAAATATGAGAAATCATATTATAATCACATCTAGGGTCATGGGTGATTCTAAAAACTGCATTTTTATTAACCTGATATGAATAGGTTTGATGACCATTGATGTTGGCAACATCAATAATGATGACTCTACCTAGGTCATGACAGTGAATAGAGGATCTACTCTAGGCCACCCGGGGGATTCTAACAAATCTAACTAGGATGTTTGGGTGAAGGTATCAAACTTCTGTGTATAGGAAATGACACCCACCAACCTTCATGAAAATGATCACAGGAACAAAACATAATAAATCTTGTCCAAGATAAAGGGGGAAAGTGAATAAATCCATGAAGTGAGGGATACATGGTGTGTAGTATGGTCACATGTCATGTCAATTCACCTCAGATACTTCTCATATACAACTGATCCTGCCATTGGAACATGATGTGTAGAAAAGGTGTACACAGAATATACAAAAGGTCACACCTCATGTTCTACAATAAGTGGTGCTCCCATGTGAACTAGAAGTGTGATAGTATGTGGCCTCAAACCTTGGGTAATCTTGGGTACTAATAAACGGGGTAATCCACATAATAGGTTCTGCAATGTCGTGTAGCAGAGTACACGCCTTTTTGTCTTCCCATGTACTCTGTCATTATATTGTGTATCTTCTAAGAAACAAGCCATGTCTCAGGAAGTGGCCCACACATTATTTGACATGGTTCACATGTTGTGTTACACTTGAATACATCTCTAAAACCTAGCCACCAGTCTCTTGGGGCCACACGCTATGTAATAGAGATTACATTTCAGGTTCTTAATAAATTTATAAAATCATCATTCTTTTTCCATGTGGATCGGTTGAAGATATCAATTTCATTTTTGTGATCTATTCTCCACGAAACCACAAATCTGACATCTCCTCATTGTCCTAGAACTAAATCAGTGTTTCTCGAGACTTCAACTGGCTCCAAAATCCAATTATGATCTTTCATTAGTAAATAATATGATGAAAATGTATTCCCAAGCCACATTAATTCATCCATACCCATCACTGTCTCACCTCCTCTAGGTTTTCTTGATGTTGGATCATCAATTTTTTTTCATTTCATAAAGTAACAAAGTCACAACGATCGTTCATTAATAACCATACCAGAATAAAAATCTGAAGAAAACGTTGGGGGAAAATCACATTGAATAACAAAAGGAATGATCCTCACTAACTGTTTGTTTTGTCCTTGATCAATTCCTCTAAGATTGATGAATAAATCAAAAGCAACACTCAACAAACAAATCTAGATAAAAAACCCAAAATATAAGCCCATTCCACAAGCATGATCAAACTGTGGATCAACCTATTAATGGGTTGGACATCATTCAATCTTGAATCCAAAAAAATTTAAAAAAAACCATGGAACACATCATACCTCTAGGATGGATTACTCGCTAGAGAATATTCATCATCGTGTTGCAATAATTGGTGAGATCTGTTAAGAATGACATATGTTGATATCTGATCCCAATTACCTCTATCTTTTTTGTTGAGAGAAATATTTACGTTTCACCCCAAAGCCTCTGGGGAATTACAGGGTTATCATCAACACACTGAATCTCTTCCTATAGGCTTATTTAATAAAAGAACATGATGTTGCACCATCAAAGAGTTAAAAATAATATAAATTATTTTATTTATGAAAATTTTAAATATTTTTTAGTATTGACCCACAGTGTTCAATGTTAGGTTGTACCTAGGTTAAATTCTTTTATCTGAATGCAACTGTTCCTTCGGATTTCTAATCTGAGCACACATTTAGAAGTTATTCAAATTTTTATTGAAAACCTCTCACATGAGATATTAAAAATATTTAATATATTTCAATCATTTATTCTAGAAACATGGGGCGTCAGAATCTTATAACATCTTTGTGCCAGATAATGAATTAATTCAATAAAATATTTATAAATAATACAATAAAATTATGATACATTAAAAGAAATCATAGAAAAATCATTCATTGATAATTTTTTGATGTGTTTAAACTGTTCACTTGTCTATATGAGTTTAAATTTATTTAAGATAGTTAAAATAAAATTATTTTGGTTTTATAAATTACTATAAAATTTGTGTAATTGTCAAAAAAATGAAAAAACATCGTATTTATAAGAAATCATATAAATACTATTTTGAAATATTTTGGATTTTTACGAGTAGATGACATGTGAATCTAATAATTGGTGTGCATAGGACAACATAATATTTTGTTTTAAATGATTTTGAAGTCATTAATCATCTATGGTGGGTGGGATAAACAAAAAAAACTCCATTATTCATGAAATAATGTTGAATAAACCTTAAAAATATTTTTGAAATGAAAGAACTAATCTTGCATCCATCGATGTTTTTATTTTCTGAGGATTATAAGAATATATTTTTAAGTACACAAATTTTTTTTATTATGGTTGAATCTCATAAATGACATATATTTATATTAAAAAACAGTAAAATTGTGTTTGAATTAATTTTTATGCTTACAAGTAGGTGAATAATCATTATAACAAATATTTTTCTCAAACTGTCTAAATTATTAGTTTTAAATGATTTAGAAACCATTAAAAATAGAAGGCGTGGTGTTAAAATAATGAAAATAACAAAAAATATCCATTAAATCTATGGAGGAAATCATTAGCATTATTTCTAAATTAGAGGAAATAAGTGTGTTTCAATTGGAGTTTTTATTTTCCAAAAAATGATTGAAAAAACATTTATAGTGTTTTAAAACAATAAAACATTACTATAATGATAAAAACTATAGAAAACAAACATATATTAATGTAAAATAACAGTAAAAATTTCATTCAATTGTTTTTTATGTGTATGGGATAACAATGTCTCAATCCATTGCTTGTTGTGATTGACCTGGCCATATAACCATTTATAGAGATTTAAAAATATTTAATAACATGAGGCGGATGGTGAAAACCATGATAAATATCTTTGATTGACATTAATACAATAAAATAAAAATGAAATAGGATTTCTAAATTGAATACATTTACCTCCTTTTAATCATTGTTTTTTTCAATAAATTTCGAAGAGTATACATTTTTTTTGTTTTAAACACTATGGGTTGCATGTAATAGTCAAAACCATAGAAAAAGAGAATGGATTTTTGTGAAATGTTAAGAAAAATATCTTTGAAATATTTTTATGTGTATAGTTTTGTTGTGAATCAATCCTATATGGATTCACCAATTTATTGGAGAGAAAAATTTATTAATGGATTGATTTCCTCAATATTAATAGAGTTTTCTCTCCCAAAACTAATATTGAGATTTTCTGGAAAATTAATTTGAAAAGGGGAGATCTCGACCACATAAATTTTAGATATTTTCATACTTTCTATATATGTAAATTAAATATAATATTGTTTTCATTAAGTCATTCAAGTGTACTCATGTGGATGTGCATGAGAAACTATAAGGAGAGTTCAACAACATGTAGTCCACTATGAGGAGGACAGGTGTTAGAGTGTTTACAATAGAATATGAGAACCATTTTAGATGATGAGTGAAGCATCTATGGTGTATATATTATGTGATGGGATACCATTTTTTCAATATCATATACAACATGTTGATATTGAACATGTGAAAAACAAAAGTGATTTTCTTGGAATTATGAAATTTAAAATAGTGGTGATCAATAATGATATAGAGAAATCAAAGAGAAAGAAATAAATTATCAATAGACATGGGTGCCTTTATTTATTGATCAAGGAGACACATTCAAAGTGGTGTTCCAGTGTCCGGAAAATGATGACTCTAGAAATAATCAATATCTCACAGGTAAAAGAATTTTCTCAATAAGAGTGATGTTTTTCATACAGGGATCTCTGAGCATGATATTTTTTCATTACAGGATAGTTTTGTCAATAGGATAATAATTATGATAGATGATATAGTCATATTAGAGTGTGTTTTTATACTATATTTTTCTATTCTATCACTATATTTCATGTTGGGAAAGTTACATGGATTTTTTACACTCTCATATTAGTGTAATTTGTAGTTTTTTCCCATGATTTATTGTAATACCTTACATCTAATGGGGTTTTCACATAAAAGAAATGTTTTATGTTGATTTGTGTTATTCTTCATTGATTTATCACATCCATGTTTCATTGGGTTTCTTGCAATTTTTCACATGAAATTTTTTGTCATGATCGGGATTCTACCCCATAGTCGTATCAAATAGAGTTTCAGGCTTGAACATTTTTGTGGGAATTATGGAAGTGATTTTCAAGAGGATTGATGATGCATGTGTGAGTTAGAATAAGATATAGAAGTATTTGTGGGTTTAGTGATGTTTTCAGATCTTGCACCTAATTATTTTTCTTTAGAGATTTCCACAAATTAAGAAAGAACTAAAAATTGAAGATAATGGTTATGTGCTTGTCTGCTCAAGGGAAGATGATAAATGTAGATACTTTGGCCGTGATGAACACTGAGAGGGGGGGGGGGCAAAAAATATTTTAATTTTATGAAATATTTAAATTTAATTCATCATATCGATCTTGTTATGTTTCTGGATCCACTCAATGAAATGTCAAAGTCTCAACTTGTATACAGAAATAATAATATAGAGTGCAATATACGACAATTAAAAGGTTCAGTTCGTAGACCGACTCTTTTCCATGTTTTCAAGACTCCAAAATATAGATTCTCCACTACAATATTATCATTGATTATAATGTATAAGAGAACATGTAGTTATATTACCAAATATTCCATCCTCCAGTTGATCCCAATTGTCAAACCCCAAAACCAACTCTTCTTCCTCGGTTTGATAGAAACCACAATTCTCTTGTCTTCTCAAAATTATAAATAAGTTAGACACCCCTGCATCAAAACTACTTAGTAACTAGTTAAATACCCTAGTCAAAAGCTCATTATTCTTAAAAATCCTTTTAATCATTTGATATAATTATAATTATTATATCTTGGTAGATTCTTCACCATTGGAAATAAAAATACTTCTATATGAATATGGATTTTACTTTCAATTTTACAACATCAATATCATCAAAAGATTCTTAGAATAATAATTTTGGTACTGAGAATAACTCATACCACATCTTGAATGATGTGGTTATTGTCACGAATCCCTCCCCATAAGGTGTTCCCCTCTTGGGAAAGATACTTTAGAAGGGAGATAGTGACCCCTCATCTCCCGCCTCCACTAGGCCCCAGGTTTGTGACTAGCACTGAGGGTATAATAAACACACTAATGAGAGGAATTAACTTCTAAGAGAACACATGAATAAGAGAGAGAAAATATAATCACCAAAAAACACTAACTCATAATGAAATATAAAGGAAATCCCAAGTACACTTATGTAATTTCATGCAATAACTACTACAACTGAAAGGAAAAACTGCAAGTACCAAATGAAAGTAAAAAAACTGTAGTGACAATAAAGCCCGAACAGCTCCTGCAACCCCAAGCTAGTAGTAACTAGCCTGATATCAATCCTGATCTAAGTAACATGAAAAATATTTTATATATATGTAGGGTGATTATAATAGTACACTCAGTAGGATCCACCCCCTCAGAATCTCATGAAAAATTAAATAAACCATGCTAAACTATAGTGAACAACAAGTGAAACTAACTCATCGCCTATATAGGTATACGATGTTCCCAGCCTCACCCTGGATACTATTACCATGTATCTCATACAAGAGTATATAACATACTAATAAATATCTTGGGTAATGTGCTAGTAATTATCCCCTAGTTTTTCGCTTTTCCCAAGTGTCGCACGTCCATAGCATCACTCTTCAAAAAGGCTTGCCCACATACACTTGGGAAAATTTCCACAACATGCACCCCGTGCTACAAAACCCATATATACACAAAACCAATGTAACATGTTAGTTTCTAGGAGACACTGTAGCTTGTATAATTTGTATCATATATCTGGAATTACTCCCCCATCCATTATAGCCCATACACCGAGTAAGGATCTTCAGGCCTATAAACGTTACACCTATAGTAGTCCATATGAATCTATATACAAGATATTGGTGTGTGAATAACCACAAGTCATTGAATCCATCTACAGACATATATAATGAAAACTAACTCATGATCCTACCATCACATGTAACTACCAAAATAAGAGAGTGTGGCCAAAGGGAATAGTCATCAATCTATCCTCCCATAAGAATGTTGTGGAAAACACCCTGACCCCATGGCTTAGAATCCCTGGGGTGTTAGTTGCCCTAACGGATGAGGGAGAGTAGCGTATAGAAACAAAAAATGTATATAAAATAATATATCTCACAAACACACTATGGGATTAAACTTGTCTTAGAATCAAACACAGCTAAGTTCTCTTGGACTCTGAAATGCCACAGCTATGACTAGGTATCCTATATGCCCATAACAATTTAAAGAGATTTTTAACATCACTCCATTACATTTTTTCAGTTTCAACTTATATTAATTAATTTTTTAAAAATTAATTAACCATTAACAATTCAAAATTATATTTCATTAGCATCAAAACAATGTTACATGCCCTCTAGGCAGAACTAAACCATGTCCACAGCTTCTTAGAATTATTTTTCTCAGCATTTCTTCCCACTAAGCTCAAACCCTATGGGATATCATAATTTATTCAATCACTTATTATTAGTTGTATTACATTCCCATATTCCTAGGTAGTCTAGAAATACATTCTCAGATACTAAACACACGCGGGCTCATCCCGGTGAGTAGATGAACTACTTATCAAGTAATTTCCCCAAATAGTAGGAGCGTAGGACCATCCTCCTTCAAGAAGCTAAACACAGAATGCACGTAGTATACCCCACATGCCATGGACCCTTTTGGAAGGAGGGTAAGAAATAAAATATTCCACGAGAAGTGGGGAATATAAAGAAAATATAAAACCAACATGACTCAGACACCATACAATTATTCACATCAATCTAGGTTCATAATATTTGGTGTCCTCCGACACCCACATGCCCAAACTGATGCATCTCGCCACCCTTGGTGCCTACTTCCATGACAACCATTGGGCATCCTACCACCACATATCAAATCATCCACCCATTCTCAGATAACAAAACACAAATCAGGAAATAGAAATTCAATCAATTGGGCTCTTGGCCCTTAAACAAGTCATCCAACCTTTAAACATAATGAGCACTCATCGCATCAAGGCACATGGAACTGAACCTTAAAAAAATATGGTAACTCAGATCCCTACCAAGAATTATGTTTTTATCCAATAGTAGGTTCATTAATACTTTTTTAAATAATCATTTTATTATTTTTAGGTTCCAACAACATGAAACCCATAGAGTATGCTATCAAAAATAATTAACCATGCTTACCCCATCTATTTGACTAACATCAAATTACAAAAAAAAACAGGATTCAGTTACATGGCTCTATATCTTTGATAAATAATTACAATTAATCCCATTTTACATTATTTACCAATTCCCATCATGAATGACTTGCTGAACAAGGAAAAAATTGACATCACACTATCTAAAAAAACAGGAGGCAATAACATATGATCTATACCAATTTTTTTTGTATATATATTTATTACATTAATTACATTGTGATCCTGTGGGAAAAAACTTCCTAACTCTATAGTTTCATGTGAAAGAAAATATTTTCCATGAATCCCCTACCTCATAAGGTTCTTTAAATTATTTATACGGGAATGTACTACACAATGGTTTGTGATCACCTCCATCATTAGAACTGTATCCACCCGAGTATGTCGCAACATGACCACACAAACTAAAACCAAATATAATCTACTAGATGCATGTAGATCACATTCCATAACATGGAAATGAGAAATGGAAGAATAAGGATT
The DNA here is from genome assembly GCA_963277665.1 of Viscum album. Classification (NCBI taxonomy): domain Eukaryota; kingdom Viridiplantae; phylum Streptophyta; class Magnoliopsida; order Santalales; family Viscaceae; genus Viscum; species Viscum album. Next base: position 423,049,446 of record OY728161.1, on the reverse strand, counting down.
TAGGAAAACACAAGAATGAAGGTAGAACATACATTATATTGATGATATATTGACACTTGCTACCTGCACCAAAACAGGGGGTGTGCATGAAACAAGAAGAAACTTCAAGGGGAAATGATCCAAGGATTAAGGTTGGATCAAACCACAACTATGGTAAGAGGTAAAGGTTATCATGTCTTTCACCAGTGAAAAAGAATTTAGAAAAAGGGAGGAATATATATCATTCCTTTAAAATATTTAATGTTGCAACGGTTTAAGATATGACGTATTATTCATTAAAAGAGGATCGCATTATACCATGAAGTTTGACCATTTAAATGAATCCTAATCCTTAGGTATATTAATATATGAGTTATGGGATTGTAATTAGTCTTTAATACCTTAAAATAAGTCATTAAATTCATTTTACATCAATGAAATCATAAATGGGGAGAAGCTGTATGAAGCTGGAAACACTATTCAAAAAACTTGATAAACAATTCACAAAGATGGAAATTTTGAAATTTGTTGGGAATAAGTCAAATTGACCACCTAAGACACACTAATTAACAAATTTTCACAAAAGGATGGACTAGAGAGGTCTGGTCCATTACATCCTATATTTCTTAAAACATTCTCTTCCTCGAGAATTAAAAACCAAAAAAAAATAGTAATGACAAAAAGGTTGTCTGAAGAACCACAATTCGAGATACCTATATAGGCTCTTACCACCAAAAGAGTTCAACCAATTAAAAAGAGGACACATGAGACCATGATAAAACCATAACCAACTCCTAAACACTCTCTCGAGGGTGATTCTTCTCACGTATATGATGAAACAAAAGAATCAAAAGAAATAAATATCATAAACAAGAATGTTTTACAAACACAAACGAACATCAATACATGAAAGGACTTAGAAAATAATAAACTAAGGGTACTGAGCATGTACATTTGACTCATGTTACCATGTACTCTCATCCATGACAACGTGTATCAAAAATAAATGAACGAAGGTGATAGAATGCATGTGCATCATCTTCTCCATATAGTTATGGATCTCCAAAGGCCACTCCTCAAATGTAACATTATTGTCAACATTGATCGCTCTTGAATCGATAATGTGAGAATCATCATGATGATAATGACAGAGTTATGACACATGAATACCATAATGTTTCCAACACATCTGTGGGGGAATTGCTACCTGATATGCCTGGCTCCAACATGAGTCATCACCTCGAACAGCCAAACAAACCGGGGAGAAAGCTAACTCCCACTACCACTCTATCTCTTCTCATGATGGGGAGTCACCTTCAGAAAAATATTATCTCAAAAATCATACTCTAAATGTATCCTCCTATAGATGAAATATTATTTCTGATGATCCTGAGATACCTTCATCCTCTCATGAATCACCTAATCCATCTATGTTGTATTCTTCACTAGTTTCAGTCTGAGAATTTTTAACTCTCTGACCCCATTACAGCACAACGAAGAATGGTATGATAGGACATACAAGGCTTCAAATGTCACCATAATGATGGTGGAGTGAAAAGTATTGTTGTTAGAGAGCTCTATCAAGGGAAATTGCCTCATCCATGAACCTCTAATATCCAGGACACAAGAGAGAAACATGTCTTCAAGTGTTTGTATAGTCTTCTCTCTCTGACCATCTATCTGTGGATGGAAAGCAGTGATAAGGTATATAGAGAACCAAAAGCATGTTACAGATATCTCCACACACTAAAGGTAAAATGAGGATCTTGATCAGAAATTATCATACTCCAGAATCCTTTGAGTCTCACCACCTCCTCTTGGTACTTTCGTGACAAAATCTCCACTGATATTGACTCATTGATCAAAATAAAGTGGGATAATTTTTTTAAAAGATCCACTACCACCCAAATAGTTTCATGTCCTCCCTGACAATGACATAAACAATTATAAATGTCCATTTTGATGCCTTCTCATTTCCATTGTGGAAGATCTAATGGCTAAATAAAACCACCAGGGACACAGTTCTTGGCTTATACCTTCTGGAAGACAAAACATCAAGACACAAACTCGGAAACAACATACATCAACCCAGCCGAGAAAGACTGACACTTCATGGATCAGTACATGTTATTCATGCTAGGATTTAATGATAAAAGGGAACATTGGAAGTCTCTAAGAACCATCTAACACATTGATAAAGGAATGAAATCCCTTCTTTGATACAATACTCAGTGTTTTTAATCCTCATACCAGCAATCATGGGCCTTTCCACCCCCAAATTGGCCTCTCCAGACCTCCACCTCTATATCCCCCAACTGGGAACCCTCCACTTGATTCACATGATATAACTTCACCATCATATGCAAAAGATAACTTATGGCTCCAACATCTCTCATATCTATGTGCAATGTTGAATTTTATTTAATTACTCTCCAGGAATGACTTGATTCATGAACTACATCACCACTCGACTTCTAGCTCAGCGCATCAGCTACAAAATTCTACTTTCTAAGTGTATATGATATTTCGAAGACGTATTCCTGAATTATATTTATCCACTAACACTACAACATATTCACTTCATGCTGTGAGAAAACATATATTCGTCTCTTATGAACGGTGAAAACCACAAGGCACTCACCAACGAGGTAATGATTCAAAAAATTTAGACCAATCACTAGAACTGCTAACCCAATATCAGGTGTGGCATAGTTACATTCATGGGAACACAACTTATGAGACCCATAAGGACTGACCGATCACTAATACATCAAAACACATCCTAACCCTAGATACGAATCATTGCAGAAAACCCCATTCAAATCTCACTCTGCTGGTATACGATGAACGGGAACACATACCAACTTCTCCATCAGATACCCAAAAGATGCCTGACACTGATCTGTCCACATGAATGCCTAATCATTACACGTCAATGTTTTCCGAGGTGTCAAAACACGAGATAAATCGGCTATGAACCTCTTGTAGTATCCTGAGAGACTAAGGAAACTTCACACATCTACATCTATCTTGGGGTATACCCAATAAAAAAACATCAATATTCGATGAATCTATAGGTAATACATGTTGGGATACAATAATCTATAATAAAAGAACCTATAGATCCTAGAACACACACATTGGCAACAACCAAAAAAGCCGATGTTGATGAAGAACTCCCAAAATAGAGTGTAGATGCTCTAGATGCTCCTCCTTAGATGTTGAGTGAATATGGATGTTGTCAATGAATACCACCACAAACATATATAGGAACTCACGAACCATAGATTTCATCAACCCCATCAACAATGCCAGATAATTCTTCACACCAAAAAACATTTCAATGAACTTGTAATGCCCACGATGAGAATGGAAAGCATTTTTCGGGATATCCTCATCCTTCACAGGCATCTGATGAAACCTTGATCACAAATCGATATTTGAGAACCAAAATTCACCCTTTAGTTGATCGAATAAATCATCAATCCACAGAAGAGGATATTCATTCATCACTATAACTTTTTTATATTGTTATTATTGATACATAGCCACAAACTACCTTCAGTCTTCTTTTGGAAAAAATCATGTGTGCCTCATAATGTCACTCTTAGATAAAAAACTACACTATAAGAGGCCATTGACCATTATATGTATCTCCCTTAAATCAGAAGGGTAAATCCTATATGGAGACATAGATATAGGATATGATCCTTGATGTAGCTCGATCCCAAAATAAATCCATCATCATGGGGTAATTCTACAACCTCTTCTATAACGATATTAGGGTTAACATCTAAGACCATAGGAAACTTCAACTGTAAACCTCCAAAGAAGTCATCATCAGCTCATCCATTGGGTATGCAAGGACAAAACATAGATATGACCAATATGAGGGTCCTACTCTCCAACAAACACTATTGGATGTCCATGAACATCAAAGAACACCACATGACTCCTAAAGAAATCCACGATATCCTACATCAAATAAAACTGATCCCTACCATTGATGAAATTTTACAGTGGTATCTGTAAACATAGGAAATATCCCAAAGAGCAGTGTCACCCCATCAATAGCTCATAGTTTCTACGTACATCAAACAATTCAGATCTACCTCTAACAGGCATTGAAAATTCAAAGGGAACTGAAATCCTCTCTACCTAAAGTCCCAATAAATTTACAATGCAATGGGATATGAATGAGTGTGTTTCTCCTAAATCATAAAAATAATAAACTCATGTAGAAAACATGAAAAGTTTACCTAGAACGACATTTGGGTCACCTAGCTCTGGAATCTCTAAAGCATGAAGCTGACCATGACCTACTACATAGCCTCTATGGGCCTGATGTAGACCACCACCAGGGTCGCACTCTTCTATCATAGAAAGAGGAATGTTCTGGGGATGTCTTCTACCCACCCCATCAACTCTATGATGATCCAAGGATTGTGTAACTGACAGTGGCAGCCTCAACTAGTACTGCCTCAATTGAGGAACCTCGAGTGGAACACCTTCTACATGATGACCACTCTGAAAGTTTTTTCACTCTTGTTGCTGATGTCCTTGGCCTCTATAAGAAAAAAAAATATGATCCATTGGCATTGACCTGAGTGTCGTCTCTCCTAGAGAAAAAAGATGTTGAGGGCTTAGACCTACTCACTGTCAAATAGAAACGCTTCTACTAAGGAAACTGGGACCCACTGACCATTTCTCTACATCATGATGACTCATTATGACTCCTCTCTCTTGATGATCTGGTTATTTCTAACATCCTCTTGATGACCTCTTCCATATATATCACCTCAACATATGTCTTTAGCATAAACAAGGTGACATAGAGCTAGATCCTAGGACACAATGCTTCCTCAATATGTTGCTCCCTATAATACTCATATGGTAATAGGTCTAAAGAATATCGTAAACGTTTCATGAAATGGATTCCAAAAACTCACACACAGGAGATACCCTATCAAAGGGTAATTAGTTCTTTTGGAGTTGTAGCTTTCGCTATAAAATATAGAAACTCAAATCAGAACATATATCAGAACACCTCCCATGAGATAACAAACTCATCACAATATATAAGTAACAAGAACCACAAATGCATCGCTTACCCATACAAGATTGTCACAACCAAAGTCACCAAGTGCTCCTTCTAAGAACAGATTGAACTAGAGGCTATCTCAACAACCTCCACTAGTATTCTGTGAGTGTATCTAAAATATCTCCCTTGTAATTATATAGACTCTAGAGATGAAACTCAAGATGTATCCACCTCCATGTTTCATCGTCGTGAACCTCTACCTTGTGGTGATCTACGGGCATGACCTACTGGACATCCTTTGCACGAACCTGATAAAGACGTAAACCTAGAGCCATACCTGCAATATAAAAATAGTTAGAGATCATAAATAGAGAATATAGATATCTCAACAATAATTAATAATTTTTTATCTTCTATTCATTTTAGGATAACCTATTCCAAGATCTACCCATTCAAAAAAAAGCTCAAAGAAGAATGATGTGTGATCATTTCCTATGTATCTAAATTGACACCAACATCACATCGTTTAGTAGTCACTATAATCTTAAATGTCTATGCATAAAGTCATAGAGGACCTTAAAGGAATATCTCTCAGCTGGTATCCAGCGTTTACATCACCTGCTAAACTTGACTGACACCATTTTCTTTCTAAGCCATGCAACGTCACATGTGCCTAATACAAAAATCTATCATATACCTCAACTAGACCTCTGATAAAACTTTTTCATGATCCCCACCCTACATGGTCTACCCCTCAATGTTCGTCAATGTGAGATGTGAGATAGTGACCCCTGAGTCCTGCCTCCAGTAGACCCAAAGATGGCAACTAGCGCTGAGGGTATAGTAATCACAATAATGGGATGCATTACCCTCTAAGAGAAAAGATGATGTTGAAAGAGATACATAGAAACCAATAAACTCCACCTCATAATGAAATATAAGATAAAACCCAAGTACTCATTTGTAATTTCATGCAGGAACTACTACAACAGAATGGGAAAACTGCATGTACCAATGGAATGTAAAAAAACAGTAGCGACCAAAAATCCCGAACAGCTCCTACAACCCCAACATTTTAGTAGACAACCTGATCTACAAATTTTTCCAAGTGGCACAAAAAAAGTTTATATATATGTAGGGTGTGTATAAAATTAAATTCAATATGATCATTCCTAGAGCCTCTCATTAAAAATTAAATAAATTATTCTAAGGCACAGTCAACAATAAGTAAAAATAACTCTTCACCTAAATTGGTATACTATGTTTCCAGCCACACTATAAAAAATATCACCAAGTATTGCATACAATATTATGTAATATAATTAATAATATCAATGTTTCCCCACTAATAATTCCCCAAATGTATTTTTCTTTTCCCCAAAATCACACGTCCAAAGCATCTCTCACCAAAAGGCTTTCCTACTGTCACCTGGGCGATGTAGCACAACATGCGCCTCATGGAACACAACCATCACTTCCACTTATCCAGTGTAATCAGGTAGTTTATGGTAGCCGCCATAGCCCATATAATGTGTATCTTATTTCAGAAATTAAACCACAATCCATTATATCCCATACACCAAGTAATGATCCTTATGCCTATAAACATTACACATATAGTACTCTATAGGAAATTATATCTAGAATATATGTGTGTGAATAACAAAAAGACATTACATCCCTCCACACTCATATATGGGTAAAACTAATCGTTGTTCATACCAGCACAAGTAATTAAAAAAAGAAGATAGTGGGGAAAAAGGTGTACTCACTCATCAGTCCTTCATTCGAAATGTTGGGGAAAACACCCCCCTAGGAATCAGAATCCTCGGGGTGTCAGTTTCCCTAGATGAAGTGGTGGAGTAAGGTATTGAAACATAGAAAGTAAAAAATACACTATAGTTCCCAACCACACCATGGTCATAACCTAGTCTTAGGATCACCCGTAGCTAATGTCTCTCGAACTGCTGACTGACAGTACTAATACTAGGTATCCTATAATCACACAACCATTTAAGAGATTTTTTACATTCATTCATTCCCATTTAATGATTTTAACATTATGTTAATTAATTCTTTAAACATTAAGTATAAATAAAAAATTCAACATTATATGTCATTAGCATAACAAAAAAGATTCGTTCCCTTTAGGCATAACCAAACCAAGTCCACAACATCTCATATATATTACCTCAACATTGCATCCTAGATAGCTCCAACCCCATGGGGTATCATTATATATTAATTCACTTATTAATAGCTGTATTATATTACCATATTCATATAAATTCATGAAAACATTCAAAGTTATTAAACCAAAGGGGGATCAACCCAATGAGTAGATGAACTACCCATTAAGTATATTCCATCTGTAGAATGAACATAGACCGATAATCCCTCATAAAGAAAATCATGGTATGCACATGGCATACCCCATGCATCATCACCCCTTTTGAATTGAGGGAAATCAAGACTAGACTCCTTGAAAAGTGGGGAAATTAATGCATATTAACAAACCAAAAATATTCAAAATAACATCCAATCATTCACATCCAACCAATTTCATCATCTCTAGTGACCTAACCTACACCCACATGCATAAACCGATGCATCTTGCGACCCTAGGCGTTAACTTCCGCCACATCCAATGGGAGTCCATGCACCCCATATCTGAATAGCCTCCCAGGATTACATCATAACCTAAGAAGTAGGAATCATACCCCATATCCAATGGTCTTATATCCCTTAAACAAGGTATACAACCTTCAAACATAATGGCACTCCTGGATCCAAAACACAAGGCACTCATCCTTACAAGCAATAGGGTAACTTAGAACCCTCTCAGTAGTTATCTTTTTAACAAACAACTAGTTCATTAATCCATATGGAAATAATTAAATTATTATTTTTAGGTTCTAAATATGGGAAACCAAAATAGTATGTTATAAAAAATAATTAAACATGCTTACTGCATCAGTTTGATTAATATCAAATTACAGGAACAACTGCCGGATTCATTTTCATGCACCTTTATCATTGAAAAATAATTACAATTAATTCTAGTTTTAATTATTTACCAATATTGATCAATAATGACATGATACAAATGGTATTACTAGATATCACACTATATAGATAAAAAAGAGGTAATAAAATATGATCATTACCAATTTATTGAATGGTTTAAATATTTATTACTTTAATTCCATTTTGATCCAGTGGGATAAAACATGATAACTCTATAGTTTCACATAAAATAATTGAGAAGCCACAAATCCACTACCTAAAAAGGTTAATTATGTTCTTTATATGAGAACGATATCGACAACGTATTACGATCTCCTCCCACTGCAACAACTACATCCACCCAAGGATGCGGCTGTACGACCGCACAAACCGAAGCCCATGAAAACCCCATTAGAATCCTGAATTTCCCATTACATAACATGGAATGGAGAAATGGGAGAATAAGGATTTATGAAAACATAATAATTGAGGTATATCAACCCTTATATTGATGACAGATCAACACATGATGATTGCACCAAAATAGTGGGAGCGCATGTAGGAGGAAGAAACTTTAAGGGGAAATGATTGAAAGATTAATGTTTGATCAAACCAATACTACGGGAATAAGTAAAGGTTCTAGCATCTTGCACCAGAGAACAATAAGGTAGAACAATGGGGGAAGATATCTTATCCCTTTTGAGGATTTAACAAAGCAGTTATTTAATATACGCTGGATTTTCCATTAAAAGTGAATCACATTAAACCATGAGGCATGACCAATTAAATGCATCCTGAGCCTTATGAATATTATTATAGGAGTTATGGGAATTAAATTGACTATATATTCATTAAAATATGCCTTTGAATTCATTTTATGTCACAGAAAGAATCAACAGGGAAAAACTATTTGAAGCTGTAAAGACTGTTCAAAAAACTAGAAACACTATTCAAACAATAGGGAATTTGGAAAAGTGTTCGAAATAAGTAGCCTTATCCTCTCAGAAACACCCCAAACACAAAATTTTCACAAAAGGATCTATCATAGTGGTTTGAGTCATTACATTTAAGCTCAGTTCATCAAATTCGTAGATATGACTGAATTCTCTTTGAAATATGTATCCTTTGTGAAGTCCACTACGTGCTTTGTGGGACTCAACCAGAGAATAATATGAGCTTCTTCCAATGATATAATACTTATCCAAAAAATATTGAACAAATATTAGTGAGAGTTATTCTTGAATTTATATGTAATAAATTATTTTATTAACGCGTTATAATTTTCCAAAATATGCTAATCTATTCAACTATTTGTGATGCGGAAAAATACATTATGTCTTTCCAAAAATGTCAAGGACATAACATAAAATATAGTATAATCCATATAGAATTATTTCATGGAATTATAATTATGTTAATCATAATAAATTATAATTTTCAAATCACAGCTCATATCTAATATAGGTAAAAGGAGACACTTGATGCTTCTAGAAATTGCTAGGAATCACATGATCCAACGAATACTGTTATTTACATATCTTTTAAGATAAATCTACAGTGCCCACATATGGTTGATTCCCTCGTTTATTATGAATTCCCTAGTCATATTCCTTACAGTAAAATCAGTTCCCTCTCATATTTAGATGCGAGTATGTGGTCTGCTTCATGACGCATTACTCATCATCCTACCACTCCTACAGCATGACCATGTTCTCTTCTTCCCCCCACATTATGCTCACTGTGAGAGCTTGTATATTATGCCACCAATTTCTTGGTGAGGATGGAATATTTCTCCACCTTTGGAATAGAGAATGGGTCCCTTTTCTGGCATATGGTTGAATAAGTTTTTCAAGTAAATCCCATAATAATGTTTTTCGTAACAACGTTAAGTGTATGCCCCAAATAAACTACCAAGATCAATGCATGACTAGTCAATTAGGTAATTTAATTTTAATGATATTTTGGATATGATGATTTTATGTACTAATAGAAAAAACAAATATGTGATTCCATATGATTTCAGAATGAAAACATTAAATATAAAATAAATTCAAATCATGAAATTGATTGAAAACAAGTAAAAAACTGAAAATATAGACAAGATATTAAACATGATTTGGTATGTTTTTGATCTACATAGACAAAACCCACACCCAAGTTTATTTTCACAAAATCAAAACAGAACAAGATACAATTAAACAAGATAAGAAACAATAATATTAAAATAATTAAAAAATAAAATCATTGAAACTAAAGTATAAAGAAACTTAAATACTTACAGTCTAGAGATTCTAGATCTCTAGTAGTCTTATTCCATTAATTCATATGGAACAAACCCACAAGTAATTCCTAGATCCAAATATTCAGCCATCTATGGAATTTGTTTAACACTAAAAGGGGCCACATTTTGGATAGAAAGGGATTTCATCAAGTATCTTCTAAAATGTGCTATGAGAATATTCTGAGGATGACAGACCATGATCTCTCACAATTAAAAGAAATAGTAATGGGAGATATTATTTTCTCCACAACAAATTAAAGGCCAAATAAAAGATCTGAATGAGTCATGTAGTGAGGAGACTGAGAGTTCAGGGGTCATCGTTCCCCTAACCTAGAGATTCTCTATAAACTAATCCAACAAACCAAATGCTTCCACAATCACAGAGCCAAAATTGCCTCGTGAAAGAAATGTTGAAACCCCAAAGAATTTGTATGGAAACGATCAAAGGAGAGTGAAAGAAAAAAATGGATATGAGCATCCATGCAAGGATTTCCTCTGTGGTAAGTGTAAAGTAAACCAATGCAAGTGAAACTAATAGACAAAAGGGGAGGTTGTCATGGTATTACATTGGAAAATAACACTACATTAATGATCAGTTAAAATAAGTCTAAGGTGAATAATAATAAAGCAATTTTAAACATTTTTTGTTCATGTATATTATAATAAATAAATTTAAAAATATAGAATAGTCCTATTTCAAATTAAAAACACCTAATATCACAAAACACCACAATTTTCATTGGAAATTGGTGATGTTCTGGTACCTATAACCAATCAACATGAACCACATTTATCATATCTAAACAAAATTTGAATTTTGATAATACATTGTTTAATTGAAACTATCATATATGTTATTCTCATTATGTAACTCTTTGTCAAATTTGGTTTTAGATTCAATGAAATACCAAATAAAATGTAATCTAATATCAATATGTTTATATTTTCCATGGAATACAAGAGAATTGGATAAATATAAAACAAAAGTCTATCACTATGAACTGTAATAAAATTATTATAAAGGTTATGTTCAGAAGACAATCATGTGATCTATACAGATTACATGATGGCCTTAATTAATGTATTGTATCTAGATTTTTTTGTTGAAATAGAAACCCTGGATTACATGTTAAATTTACAGGATATAGGGCCTCTGCAAATAGTGAAAATAAACCCAGTTAATTGCTTTCTTATATCATATTGGAAAAGGTGTCAAAATGAAAAATTAATAGGTTTTATAGATTCAAACTAGTATATTTTAAAATAGTTCAAAATATAATCATATTAAAAGGATAATACTATTTATTGGATCTTCCCCTAAAAATTTCTATACCACCAATTTTTTTTGGCCCCTAAATCTTTAATTTCAAAAAGGCCTTTCAGTTTAGTTTTAATACCAACAATGAGCTTCCTGTTATAAAATATAACCAAAATGTAATCTACATATAATATAAGGTAAATCATGTTGTTATTGATAGTATTTAAATAAGAAAAAGAATCATATTGACTCCAAGTTAAATGGTTTTTAATCACAAATGAATCAAATTTGCAACTCCATTTCCTAGAGCCTTTTTTCAATCCATATATTTTTTTAAGAAAAACATGTTTTGATTTAAAAAATTTCAAATATCCATCATGAGGTTTGATATAAATTTTTTCATTAATGTCATTAGGAAAGAAGTTTTTTTCACATCTAATTTTTCAATGTGAATGTCGTAATTGGTGGAAAGCCATGAAGCTTCTATATAGAAGAATGTTTTACAACTATTGATAAGATTTCAGAATAATTTATTCTCAATACATGGAATAATCACTAGGGGACTAATCTATAATTAAACATGAATTTATTTCCACCAGTATTTTCCTCCATTCATTTATAAATTCACTTATAACCAATAACTTTAGAAATTTCCACACTGTGTATCAAATTGATATGGGGTAGATTCGAACACTTTAAAAATATGCTATGGATCACTATCCTAAAATATCAAAACAATCCAAATGTGGATTCTTGGTTATGAGTATCCCACTTGTTCCATTTCTTAAATTAAGATAAATTATAAGAAAATTACAATTATGGAGTTATACTAGCCACATCATGAATCATATTAAGGTGTGGGTGATTCTTTTACATCACAAATGACGTATAGGTTATAGTACAAGATTATCTAAACAATCGAAATATGTTTTCTCAGTTTTCATTATGTCTATTGTGTTTTTTACTAAAATATAATTTCAAACTGGAAATCATGCATTATGATTCATTCTAGTTGCATCGTTGGTAATATTTATTTGAGACTACTTTATACTCATCAGAAATAAACAATGAATCACTTTCCTAGATTATCAAGATAGTCAGAGTACATTTTTTGGTTTTATGTGAGTGAAACGTTTTGAACAAAAATGTCAATTCTAAACTGATAATATAAACTTTTAGTCATACTGGTCTCACCATGTGTTGGATTGAGGTTTGGTTGACTACCAAAAGTCACAAATGACAGACTGGTTATTTTAATATTGTATTATAACAATCTAAATCTATTTTGTTGATTTTATGTACGTCACATGTTTTTACAAAATAATTTAATGTTAGTTTTAATAAAAAGAGACACTTGGAGTTATACTGGAAAAATTGTGCATTGTATTGAGGTGAGGATGATCCCTATATGTCACAAATGACTAATAAATTGTTTTTGTAAAATATATAAACAATTAGAAATCATTTTCTTAGTTTTCAGTATGTCAGGTGTTATTTTTACTAAAATTAATTTCAATTTTAAATAAACAGAGACATTTTTAGTCATAATGGTAACACCATTCATCAAATTGATGCACATATGACTCCTACAAATATGAAATTACTCATGGATAATTTTACTAATGTATTAAAACAATATGAATTCTTTTTTTTCAATTTTTAGTAGGTCACTTATTTTTTCAATAAAATTCATGAAAATTTTAATTACAAAAAGACACATTGAGTTATACCAGCCACAACGTGCATCATATTGAAGTGAGGTTGAGTCATACATGTCACAAGTCTATCATGGATCATTTTCCATGTTTATCCAAACAATTATAATTCTTTTTATTATTTTTCATTATGTCTCTTTTTGTTTTTACATCAATTACTGTCAAATTTAAATAAAAACACATACTTGGAGTCATAATGATATCATCATGCATCGTATTAAGGTTTCGTTGACTTATACATGTAAAAAATGACTCATGGAACATTTTCTTAAAATATAATAACAATCCACATGTTTTTCCCAGTTCTTAATATGTCACTTATTGTTTTTACTTAAATTGAAGTCAATTTAAAAAAAAAGATACACATTAATTTATACAGGCGACACCATGAATTGTATTGATGTGTGGATGATTCCTCAATGTCACAAATGACATTTACTAATGTTTAGTAGAGTATCAAAACAATATGAATATGTGTTCTTGGTTTTCAGTATGATAGTTATGTTTTTTTACTAAAATGTAATTTAAAACTGGAAACACGCATTATGAGTGTTATGGATCTCATCGTGTTTCAGTTTGACATGAGACTACTTGATATACATCACAAATAACTTATTAATATTTATAAAAAATTATCAATACAATGAGATCATATTTTGGTGGTTTTTAGTAAGTGACACTTTTTAAAATAAAATGTCAATTTTATACAGATAATGTAAACTTTTAGTCATACTTGTCACACCATGTGTCAGATTTAGGTTTGTTTTATTCCAACGTGTCAAAAATGACTCATTAATCATTTTTTTATTATATGAAAACAACCTGAATGCGTTTTTTTTGTTTTCTAGTATGTCCATTGATCTTTTTCTCAATTTATTGTCAATTTATAATAAAAATACATGCTTAAAGTCATACTGACAACCCTATGAATTAGATTGAGGTTTGGTTGACTCGTTCACATCACAAATGATTCATTGATCATTTTTCTAAAATATAAAAACAATATGAATGCACTTTCACAATTTTTTATGTCACATGTTATTTTTACTAAAAGAAATGAAATTTAAAATGAAATGTCACACTTTGATAGATACTGGTCAATTTTAATTTTTACTCAATTTTGAGTATGTTTTTTTCTTTGCTACCGACTATATTGACCCATAAATTTCAAATATAGATTTCACATCTTAGTAGATTAATATTCCTTACATAACATAATGATCCATTCCAGAATAGTTTAGTTCTAGTGCTTTTGGATCCATGAAAAATTAAAAATCTAGCTCATAAGAGTCTCCCATTATGTTATTATTTATTAGAATCTTTCATATACATATCATATATAAAACCATTATTATGAATCTGAGTATATGAAACATTCTAATGGGTGGATCATAGATTCTCAATAAGTGTAAACAAGGGAGATATCAACAATCATATAAGGATAACATGAGCATAAATAAGATTATGCTGATATTAACATTATAAATTCATACCTTTTGTATCATAGATCATAATCACGAGTCATGGATCATATAATGGTTTTTTAAGATACATTATTAAAGGATCAATGAATATTATAATAAAAAAAATACACATTCAGTCATAATGATCATACTGTGTATCAGATTTAGGTGTAAATGATTTAGATGTCATTAATTATTAAAATGGTCAGAAAAATATTCCTGATAGATCTTTTGGTGAGTGATTTATTTAATTCAACTATTGAGACGTCATATTTTGTATTCAAAATATTCTATCTTTTCAGAAATGGTGAATATAGTTGAGTGGAAAATAAAACTACCCAAAGGATCTAAAATAAAATAAGTATTAGAAAACAATTATGAGGAAATTATCATAAAAACAGTAGATAAAATGATGAAAAAATTAATTAATTCAATAAGTAGTAGGAATTCAACTTTATACATTCTTGACCCATTTCCTTGTTGTTATTATCTCAGTTACTGCATCGATGTCAAATATCTCACAAGCCTGTGCATCATTGAACAAACCACCCCGACTCAAAAACGGAATCCACATGTATAAGAAAAAAATTCTTAGGTGAGTAATATTAAAAATATGTAAATTGAACATAAATATGAAATAATTCACTACATCTATGTTGTTCACATCTTCATGCTATTTGAGTTCATTTTTTCATCAGTTATTCTTCCCATTTGATTCTAAACACATCTATATCATCTAGTGAATTAAAGTCTTTTAAAAAGTCATATAAATACTAGAAAAATATAAATATGAAAAGTATGAATAAATATTTTAAATTAAATAGTAATTATATTAAAAAATAATACTTCATATATGCATGTATCTTCATGGAATTTGATCTCTCTGATAAATTTACAAATATAATAACCACAATGAATTTAATTAATTTTTTGGAGACTACAAAAATATTGAAAAAAATATGTAATTTTTTTTATATTTGTTTGGATAGTGAAAAATTATTATATATACCTTGATACCTATCTAGTCATATTAATTTTCGTCATCCACATTATTCGCCACTGGCCTCATTCCATGATTTTCACATCATCGATACGCCACCCTATAATAACAGAATCCATGGTAAAAATAATATCCATTATATAACATAATGTTTTGTTATAAAATTTTTTATTTAGTGTATTACACATTGAAAAAATTCCTCATGTGTGGACTTTTTGTTGGATACCCATCCATAGAATCCATGAAATAATTCTTTAGAGTATCCAAATTTACTGCGATGAGCATCCATTGTTTCCTAAAAACACAAAATATAATAAGTGATGAATGAAATGAAAATATACTAGATATGATTAAATTGTAGAGTTTTAACCTGGAATATTTATTATAAAATAGAGTCTATCGTCAAATATTCTTCATTCATATTACTTGATCAGACATTTAAAAATTTCATCCTTATTTTTGGCATTTAGTTTCACTGGTTTCGAAGATAAGATATTACGACAAATGCATCCAAATTATTTCATGTGAAAATTACTTAACTTTTTGTTATATATACACTTTCAAAAAATATGAAATGTATTTATTTATAATTAAAACAATATCTCAGCTGTTGGAAAATATGACCATGAAAACGTTCCTCATGTATACATTCAAAACTGAGTCATCAATCCATTCATAGTCGAGGATTTCAATTGAATGATCAATACCAATAAAGTATTGATATTTCTCTCTGTACATATTTTATTCAAATTCAACTAAGCGGTTTTGATCATCTATTAACATTGTCTAAAAATGAGCCTTGAATGATATTAAATTTTGATATAGAATGGGTGGGGTAATTTTTCTCTCAGAAGATCTTTTTGATTTGTTGGTTGATTTTTTAGATGGTTTTGAGACGGTCTTTTGTATCATCCCCTTTAATTTTTCTATCTGTAATAAAATTCATTGGTTCAGACCATTATTCGTTAATTTTTAAAGGATTATCATGAAATTTAAATTGAAAATGAATACATGTTTGTCACATATTTATAAAATATTTGACGGTCATGTGTAGCGTGTCATTTTGAATATTAAAAACATTATCTCATGCCACAAAGTGATGAGTGGGTGTTGATAGATATAAATTGCAGTAATTATCACCCTATATAATAAACATATAGGAAAGGTTTCAATGTCTATTTGATGCACATTTCAATGAAATATTTATCATAACATTGATTACCTCTACTAAGAAATCCCATAGATGGGAAATTATATCCTCATAACTGGTGGGGGTGGGGAAGGATCTTAACATGGTGGTTGTTCATTTATTGCTTCTTCTCTTAGCCCATCCCTCGTTAATGTTTACATATTCTTTATCTTCCATTAAAATTTTCCATCAATGTTAGATATTCCATATATTATCATTTTTGTTAATTCACTTTGATTGTATTATTGTTTTATTCTCAAAATATGTTCTGGGTGTCACCCCAAAACCCGCATCTCAAATGCTGCCATACTATTCTGGCCACTTAAAGGATAATGATAGTATGTATTCATCTCGCATAGGTCTTGATTATTCCTATGAATATTTCATATTGAAAATATAAGAAAATAAGTTATAATTGTTATGTAATAGTGATTTAAAGAAAAAAATTATTATGAAATACTTATACATGTTTCACACAAATTTTGTGGTTTTTCATTTATTAGTATACAGTTTTTATTTAAACATGCCTCCTTCTATAGAACATGGTTTGGGATGGTTGTGGCATTGTATTTTGAGTCATAAATCTTCATATAAATAGCATACCATAATTATGGTCTTTTTTCATGTCACATAAAAGTATTACGATCAATATAAAATATGTACCAACTTTTTCCCTAATGAAGCATACAACATCCTTGCTATATGGTTGGTGTACACTATTTTCCCCAATCATTCTTTATTTTAAACACACAGTTGAATTTTTTTATAAATAAAAAAATTTCAATTAATGTGATGAACACACATATCATCAGACAATGTATTAATGTCCACAATGTACCTGAAAATACAGATCTGCATATTTTCTTGTAAATGCATCCCCTGATTCATGGGTTATCAGGTGTGCATAGATAACTGGTTGGTGCGTCATTGTTTTCCCTTCAGCATATTTAAGATATTTACTTGTTATGATTGTGTGAAATCCTATGCGAATCAATTTGGAATGAATCAATACATATTTCATATAAGATTCATCTACTATAAATACCCTCTAAAATAGATGATTATGAGTAAGTTAGTGTTTCATTATTTTACATTTGAGTAAAATTAATAAATGATATAATAATTTTTTTTATTTCTTCACACGTTAGTGTCTTCAGCCTAGGAACAACATGGTTACATGAATCTACATCAATCTGGTTGCTTTTCCGAGTAAAAATTCAAATATAACTGTTGAAAGTGGCCTTGTTGGGGTTATCATGTTGACCCTGCATATTACATCCCTCCTTAAATTTTATTCCTTCTACTTTTTTATGATATTTTATAGAACCATCAAACAAAAACGCTCGTATTTTTTCCTCAACTCAAATCCTTCATTGGACACCAATTCCCCAGTATAAATATTTTTAATATGTTCCTAATGAGCCGTAGAATCAGTATTTTCTTATGGACATTGACATGATGACCTGTACATTCGATGAATACCACTATGGAACCTTTATGACATTAAAGTAGTTGAAAATATGATATCTATCTTACCTAGAATTAGTGTAAGTATCTAGAGGAAGAGAAGTTCATTTTCACCCTTTATTAGCACCAAAACGTTTTTGTATTTTCATTCCAACAATGTTTATCCTATCCTTAATTACATCGTTTTTTTGGATGTATTTAGCAACATTATGAGGACATTATCACATAAATTTTTTCAACATGCATAACATCAATAAATTGGTTGACATTCAGACAACTCTAGTGTAGTATTTCATGGAAAAATGATCTCTTTTTCAGACTGGGTTTCGTATTGTTTTTTAAAAATGGTTTATCAAAATTGGTGTTCGCATATTTTGCATTCTAAAATACTTGATCACTTTTTAGTGTATATGGTTTTATACATTCTTCTGAAAATCCATCAAATTATGTCATCCATAATCGCACTTATGTGATCGATTTAGAAATATGTGATGTCCTATAAATAATGTTTTCGATGAATGATTCAACCAAATTGACTATGTACCTCATTCACATATGGGACACTATTGAGTTCCTTTAATTATATATCTTGAAAATTTTCCATAAGCAAAAAAGTCATTTATCATCATGTTCAACATGGATCCCAACAAGATATATTCATTTTTGTAAGCATCATACAACGTAACACCTGAATCCCACAGAAAATTCAAATCCATGATCAATGGAGGAAAATAAACATCAATATCATTACCCAGTTATTTTGGCACTGATATAAGAATTGATGACATGATTATTTTTCATTTATTGCTTAACATTGATGGAATGTTATAATTTACTATAATAAATTTCCATGTACTATGAGTTCTGATTTGAAAACTAAAGTGAATAATACCATTTATAGATAATTCAAGACAAAGGTTTCTCATATAATTACAAATGTGAGGATAATAATTATCAATTCTCTTTCACAAAACCACAATTCCTTTTTTAATCCATTTTTACACTATTTAAAACCCTAAAATGTTATGTTGAATAGATACAATTTTTTATGAAACATTTAAAAACACTTGAATAATATTAAAAAAGAAACATAGGAATTTTCACAAAGACATAAATCCCAAGAGAGAACATTATAAAGGATACATGAATACAAAATTAAATTTTTTTATAAAATATAAATATATTCAAGGATTATCATGTCTCTGGGGAATAAATATCATGAATGCAATAGTTTACTCCCATAATAAAACTGAGCAGTGAATAAGTGATAGATAAATTTATATATTTGACTTGAACATAATGTCACATCTCTTCAATGTGGGAACCTATCTTCCACTAGATGCTGGAATCATGTACTACCTTATATTGGTCCTTCCAATATAGTACATCGGGTGATGTGTTGATAGAAACACCATAACTAGGGAATCACCAGGTGAGCTGGATTAATCATCACCATGAACTAGAAAAAGCAAAGATCACGGTTATAATATTCTTCATCATGGAGGTGAAACATCTATATTTTAATATCCTCTATTATGTCATTTTAAATTGATAAGAAGGAAAACTTTTTCTTATGATCAGTGCCCATAAGTATGACTCTATACATCAATTTACATTATTGGCCAATGATTTGGTTGTCCATCGAGTTGGGATCAATGCCCTGGATCATTTTCATCATGGACTTGGGTTGGCTTTTAAAGGTGAACTAAAAACATACATATTTTGATAGGGTATTAGGGTAATTGAGTTAAATGAATTAATCTAGGTATCAAATTATTTAGTTGTCTTCAATCTTTGTTAAAATTGTATAGGACTGAAGATTATATTTCGGGTGCTGATGTTCAAGGTAAATAATATATAATGACTTTCCATGATATGATCCATACTCTATTGGAAGGGGAAATAGTATTCTATTTTTTAAATATGGTATGTAGTAAAATAATAGTAAACTTTTTAAAATATTTTATTGATATTATTCTAGTTCATCTAGTATTGGATATGTTTATTCCTTATGAGAATTTTTCTAACCATGTTTTTCCTTTTTCTAAATTCATTACATGAACACATATAAATTCCCTTTTTATAAATATTATTTATTTCTTTTCAATATATATTGTAGAAGAATATTTTTTCCTTTCTCATATGTGTTTCTCTATCAGATTATGACTATGAAAATCTTGGCTCTTATACCTTATCTAGGTATAATAGGTTTAATAAATCTCTATGGACAAATTATATATGGTTTGGAGTTATAGAACCATTATCAAAACACAATAGCCCATAACAATGTTTTTCATTCTAGATATTACAATTTGTTTTTTCACTCATACATGTATTATAATGATATATAGTTTCAAATAAAATTGGAACCATGGTTGTTGGATATAGATTATTCGTCACACACCCTTCACATGAAGTCCAATGGATCTCTAGTAGAAAAAAGATTATATATTACTATTCATAAGATCTAATGGGGAACTGGAACGGGTAGTTTAATAGATTTCAGAGACATGAATAATTTAGGGAAAATTTTATTTATTTATTCATAATTTTGTATTTGGTTCCTTTTTCAAAAAAGAACATAAGTCTCCCTAAAAATGTTTCATAATGTCTAATTGAATGTAAGGCATGATAACATATTTTGTATCATGTTATGTTTAAATTTAATGAAACACAAAAATCACTATATGAATTATGTCGGAAATACTAAACCATATACATATGTAAATGAAAACAATAATCATTTTAAACTACACTGAGAAAACATATCCAAAAAATGGATGGGTTATATATTATGACTTGATCTCTAGCCAAACATGGGACTCATTCTCAAAAATCACATAATAAACAAACCTAATCCTATGCCACTAAACCTCAATTGATCCACAAGCATCCTATAGCTGTCTATATACTTATTGAAAAAAATTTAATTAGAGGATTACAATAATACTCATAGTTGTAGTCCCTCAAGAGTTGGGATCATGGAAAAGGTGGATTCACAGAGGGGGAGATATTCATTGGAAGGTGGGGTTCAATGGAAGAAGTGGGGTATGCAGAATAAGAATTCAAAATGGTAGGATTTTGTGGACGAGGAGAAGGAGGAGGGTGTGTGGTAATGGCACAGAAGAAGGGTGAGTCAGCGGTCGAGGAGGAGTAGGAGGAGGAGGAGGCAGAGGAGGAGGAGGAGAGATTCACAGTGGTATAGCGGAGGAGGGGGAGGAGTCGACGACTAAGGAGTAGGAGGTGAAGGATGATGAGGAGAAGGGCTTCATGGTGGAAGCAGATGAGGTGGAGGAGATGGTGGCGATGGCAGGGTTCATCTTCCATAAGATCATGAGTTGTGAGAAAGGTGGAGAAGACTGTTATGGATAATTGATTTAATACGATAAAGCATTTATCAACCCTAGAGAAAAATTCTCTGATAAATGTATGTTTTATTTATGCTAAACTCAAAAGCACTGATAATAGATACCTTTATCGGTGCTAAAAAAGTGCTCACAGAACTGTTAATATATATTTAGTAATATTAACATATTTAGAAAATATATATATATTTATAATTATAATTTAATAATAAATATAATTATTATATTATAATTATATATAATTAATATCATGATTATAATTTTATAATTATTTAAATATATTTATATTTATATTATTTTATATTTATATATGTTTATTATAATTATATATTTATTACATATATATTTAAACTGTAGTAATAAATATAAATAAAATTTTATATATATTTAAATACATAGAAAATTAAATTAATATATTAATTATATATTATTATAATTTCATAGTCATTTAAATAAATACATATTAATATTTAAATAATTATAAAAATAATAAATATATTTAAAATATATATATTTATCATATTTATATTTGTAATTATGAATAAATATGTATTATTAATAGCCAAAAATGTATATTAATAAATATTACTATATTTATTTATGTAGGTATGAAACTCAAATAAATATATTAACAATATATATTTTGTATAATTTCATAATTATTTAACTAAATAATTATAAAATTAAAAATATATATATATAATTATTAGATTTATTTCACTATCATAATTATTTAAATAAATATATATAAATATATATTTATATTTAGGATTATAAATATAAATATATTTATTTATAATTATAATTATAAATATAATAAATATATTTATTTAAATAATAATGAAATTATAAAAAATATATAAAAAATATTTTAATTATAGTTTCATAGGTATATATATATATATATATATTAATGACTATATATAATTAATATATTTAATTTAATTTCATAAGTATTTGAACATATTTATCAATATATTTATAATTATGACTAAATATAAATATTTATTTATATATAATTAAAATTAAAATTATAACAAATATATTTATTATAATTTTATAATTATTAACACACATATATATAATTTACAATTATAATTGTAAATATTATAATACATGTATTAATATTATTATATAATTATAATTATATTTCTATTATTATATATATTTATAAAATTATAACTATTATAAATATATTTATTATAATTTTTTTGTTATATTAATGTGTCTATATGTGTGTGTGTGTGTGTGTGTGATTATAAATAAATAAATTTATTATTTAAATATATTTATCATGATTTTAATTATATATGCAATCATAATAGCTTTATGGGATCATGAAAGAATCATATACCACAAGTAAATCTTAGATCTATAAAAAATCAAATCATATATTTGGATAATATGACTACTAATGATGGCGTAATGTATAAATGAACATTTTTTATGAATATATAACATATGAACATCAATTGTTTTCATGCATCAATTTACCAAATTCATTTGAAGCTTATATATATATAGTTATATACGATTATAATTTTAAATACATATTTAAAATAAATTTAAATATAATTATAAAAATATATTTAAAACATATTTATATTGAATTATAAACATAAAATTATAAATATATCAATATAGTAAATAAATAACTAAAATAAATATATTTATAATATAATGAAAATTATTATTATTATATATATATATATTTGAATTATTGAAAATATATATGAATTATAAATATGAGTTTTTTATTCATTGTATACAAATAAATATAATTTTTGAATTTAAATATTATAATTTTGTATACATTACTAATATTTTTTATCAAAAACATTAATCAGTGCAACAAATAGCACTGATAAATTGACCCTTTATCATTGCATTTTTTTTGAAATGATAAAGGGTCAATTAATAATGCTTTTAGCTAGTGCTGATAAAATCCTCCTTTAATATTTACATTCTACATAACGCTGATAAAAGATGGTGCGACCCTTACATAGATTTGTGGTAGTTAAATAAGGTTTTCTTTAACGAGTTCATTACTTTATTTATTATAGAGATACACTTCATGGAATATATATCATTAATATCATTCTTCCTATACTGAGGGTCATCATCTATAATATCTCATGCAATATTATAGAAAAAAATTTGTCCAATAATATTAATTCAAACAAGATGGTGGTCAAAATACACTTCTTACTCAATTACAGGTAAACTAGTAATCATCTTTGTTATCTGTAGGTTCATTATCAGAATCTGAATAAGAAAATGAGATTGGTTCATCAAATTTCATAGATTGAGGATCATGTGGATGATGTTTTACAAAATCCACAAATGGGGGTGATGGATGAGCATCAATAGCCCCATCAATGGTTGAATCATCATTGTCTTGTGTGACAGGTATAGAATTGGGAGAACAGGATTCGTGAAACACTACATCACTACTGATTTATTCATTTTTTGGTATCCTTAGTTATAAATAAAATTCAAATCCCTTCACACCTTTAGGGTACCCAACAAAAAACACTTAAAATATCAAGTTTCAATTTTATTAGAGATGACATGGGTATAAAAAATACACCCAAAAAATATTTGGTGATTATAAGAAGGTTTCTTATTATTCAAAAAATATCAAGGTAATTTAAATTAATATATGAGGAAGGAAACCTATTTATAAGGTACACTCTTATAGTTTCATCCAGAGGCCTGAAATATTTATCCACGTCTGAGGTTACAAGGAAACATTGAACTCACTAAAGGATACTTTTATTCATATGTTCAGAAAATCCATTATATTTTGGATCTCTCTAATTGTCTGGTGCATTAAAATGCCAATATTTTGGATGAACTGAATGAAATCACAAGAGAGGTATTCTAAACCATTATCATTTCCCATGGTTTTCATTTTCATTTTTACCATATGTTCAATAATGATTTTCTAGGATTTGAATATTTCAAAAACATCATATTTTTTAGCATGTAAATTCAACCGTTAATAAATAATTAATCAATAATGGTATCAATATTGGAGCCTATAAGATGAGATGTAGTCCTAGATATTCCCCATAAATCCGAACTACTATATTATATCAGGTAACATTTATTTTACAAAATATAGTTTTTGAGATTCACAAATATACATCATTGTCTATACTATGATTAATTTAAAATAATACAAATAAAATGAATGAATCATATATTTACCCCATCATCAATAGTCATTTTTAATGTTGAAAAAATAAAGTATTATTTAAGTGAATTTAATAATTGATGTTTTTATTGAATTTATAGGGTTAAATAAAAATCTAATCCTGAGATGTTTATTATAAATTCTACCTAAAAGTGAACCTATTATATATAATTTGTCAAAAATAATCCATAAAATAGTATTATTTCATTCTTTGGTAACAACTATAAGAACTTTTTCACCTAAATAAAGAATCAAAGAACTATGTGCTTTAAAAAAATTCATAAGAGAAATCATGGTAAAAAAATAAATGTCATCCCATCAGTAAACTAGGTAAATTGGTTTCATAGGTCCATAAATGGTATCAATTAACCCATACTGAACTATAAGGGATCACGTCTTAATTTTCTATTAATTGGGATTATTTTGATAATATTTTTTTTTGATTTTAAACCTACTTGATTACAAGCTTATTCAAAAGCTCTAATTTAAATTTTTTGTGAAATCATTATGTGTAAATCACCATGAAATTTCTAAGATATATTGTTGTCCCAGATTAGTCAATTTGGTATTCAAATTCAAAAGTGAGTTTTGGTTATAATGATTAAAATTAAAATTAGAGAATTTATATAGTTGATTCAAGATAATATTGAAATGCAAAAATTAAACATAAATCAAATTCAAATCAAGATTCAAATTCAAAAGTAAGTGTATGAAATATGTAATAATGGACAGGATATTTTACATTATTCTGTTGATTTTTGACCTATGTGAATAGAATGTTCACCTCCCAGACACACATTTTTTGATCTCATAATCAAAAGAGGACATAATACAATATAATAAGATATGAAACATGAATATTAATCAACATGAAAATTATATCATTATAACTAATTGATGAAGCAACTACAATAAATTTATTCTAGAGAGGGAAATTTTCTAATAGTCATATTCTCATGTTGTTTTTTGAATAAACTCATG
Organism: Viscum album; assembly: GCA_963277665.1. Classification (NCBI taxonomy): domain Eukaryota; kingdom Viridiplantae; phylum Streptophyta; class Magnoliopsida; order Santalales; family Viscaceae; genus Viscum; species Viscum album. The sequence continues at coordinate 423,023,502 of OY728161.1, read as the reverse complement.
TAAATTATTTAGATCATATGATTTCAACTCATTCAAATGATTTGGAACACTTGGAAAGTCCCCACATCTTCGCTAGGAAGGAATGCCACCAAGAATCCACCATAAACTGGATATGAGAATAAGATTCTGAGGAAAAGTTTTTAGGTGTATATATGTCATGAATCTAAGGAATGGTAAGGCAATTTAGGATTTTCACCGTAGAAAATGGGAAATGAACTAGGAGAACCAAATGAGTCGAATAAAGAGAATACCTTGTTTACATGGGTCATCAATAACGAGACACTCTATTTATCCTATTAAAAAACAAAAAAAAACTATAATCCTCCATACACATAGATTCAAAACTACAATTTAAAGTAATTTAAAAAACCCCCAGGAATGTGTAAGGATTGGGTCAAAGGTTTGGAAATTAGATCAATGTCCATGAGTAGTCATGCAAGGATTACTGGTGTAGAAGGGGTAAATCAGACCTAGGAAGACAGAAAAACCATCAAATAAGGGTGGTCAACATGGGAATATGGTATCTTAGAACAAAATATGAAAAATCCAGTAAAATAAGTTTGAGAAAAATAATAACAATGAAAATTTTAGACATTTTGTCATTATTGTATAATACAATAAATAAATTGTAAAAAAATAGGAATATTTTAAAATGAAAACACCAAGTATCAAATAATATTTCCAAATTATTAACATAAATTCCATCTCATTAATCATAACCTCATAAAATAAGAATGATTCATTAGAACTCTATTGCAGTATCATCATCAACTCCTCTCATTCGTATTATTTTAGACATCATAGTATACTAATAATAAATGAAACATTCATTATTAAACCAAAAAATTGTTCTCCTCAATATCCACCATCAAGAAGGTGAAATTAATTTTTATATGTGATATCGATAATTGGTGGTGACTAATATGGGTGAGATATATGTTTTTGTTTTTGAAAATTTTCAGTAGCACAATAAGATACATATATGATGAAGATATCTATCTTCCGATTTCTTTTTCTTGGGGAGCTATGTTTTTCTATAATAGTTTCAAAAAATGGGTGTTTATATTTTTTTATAGTGGAAGATTGTTCGTGCGATACCAATAATTGTTATTTCCAACTAACATTGATAGTTGTTTTCTCTCCTTTAATGGGACTAGGGGGTGATTGTTAGGATTCAAATCATTTAATGGCATGAAAGATTAATTAATAGAGATATTTTTTCAACAATAATAGAGGGGTTTCTCTCATAATTAATGGAGAGATATTATTAGTAATAAATGGAAAAGGGGGGATGATTTCTATATAAATTTAAGACATGGACATGGTGTCTTTATAAGAGGATGTGGTAGAATATTCTTGGTATGACTGCATCAACTTCTACTCATGCAGAGGTTCTTGAAAAAATATAAGTTAATTCCCCAAAACTCCTCATGGAAATAAATATTGTCATGGTCTTCACTTTCAATGACTGTTTATAAAATTTCAACTCTCTATGTGAAATTCTAACATGTCATTAGACATAAAGATTAGTTTAAAACCATTATATTTAAAAATGGAAATATGTCTTTAAAATCATCACATAAATAATTTAATCTAGCGTACTCCCATTCCATTTCTATATACATGAACGTACATCTATCAACCATTAACTGTATATTGATACATTATCAAGAATGAAATATAAAGTCGCATCATCATCAACTCCTCACATACATTCTATAATGACATTATTGAATTTATAATATACTATCAACAAATGAAAAATTAATTTTTCAACCAAGCACCTCTACTCTTGAATATCCCCCTTCAAGTAGGGGTAATTAATTTCTAGAGCTGATGGAGATAATGTGGTGACCATTATCATGGGGGTAGACAAATGATTCTGGTTCTTGGGTTCTTCACCAAGATGACAAAAATATATATATATATATATATAATGAAGAATTTGATATTTATATTTATTTCACAGTGGAGCCCTTATTTTTTTTTGAAATATGAATATGGGTGTCATAATATTATATATATATATATAGAATGATTATTTGTGAGATAAAAAAAATTTCATTCCAAATGGCATTATTAAATGTTTTCACTTCATTGATGGGTTGAAGGGGTGTATCGTTGAGATTGATACAATTTATATGAGAGAGAAATTAATTAATAGCGGGAATTACTCAACATTAAAATGGGACTTTATCTCAACATTATTATATATATTTTCATAAAAATAAATGGAAAATGAGGTCGTTTAATGAATTAAGTGGAGACATGGACTTGGTGTCTATATAAGTGGTTACATAAGAATATTTCTAGTTTGATGACATTGACTTCTACTCATTTTTTGGTTCTTGAAAAAATACAAAGGGAGTTACTCAATATGATGTCCCCCAAGATGAGGAAGGTTGTTGTCATATTTTTTATAGCTTGTGAGAACCATTAGCGATGATGATTGAAATGATAATGGTTGACCTATAATGTGATTTGATATAATGTTTATGATAGAAATTTTGTTCTGTAAATAAGGAAAATGTATGGATTATTTGCAACATTATAGGTACCTAGATATTTAATCTAGTGGTGAGAAACATTCAGAAATATATATCAAGGAGTAGGCAGGTTATCAATGTTAGTATTGGGTTCCTTGATTGATAGATAAATGAGAAATAATCAAAGTGGTGTTATATCACGTGGATGATGAAACATGTCTCAGGCCATATCTATATTTTTGTGTGGTTGTATACCTAACGGGGTGTTTTTCATTGATGTTTCTTCGAGCATGGAATTTTTTTGAGGAATGGTGGTGTTTATCATATCGAAATTTTTTTAGAGTGAATACGGAGGAAAATTGGGTACTTTTTTTGTTCATATAGACTTTTTCTATACTATAATTATAACTTAAGTATGGTATCTTACATATATTTGGTAATTTATATTTTTATTGGGGTATTTTTAGAGTTATCCCATGTTTTTAAATCATCCACATCAATGGGATTTTTCATGTTAAAATATCCGTTATAAAGAATTTCATTATTGTTATTTAATTTATCTATTCAATATTTATTTAGGTCTCTCAGAAAATTTTCAAAAGAACTTTATTTCATGTGATCATGATTATCCCTAATAAATCGAACATGTGATGTACTTGAACCTAATCAAGAATACTTTTTAATGAATTGGTTGTGGTTAAAAATGTGTGGTAGGGAATCCAAACTAATAAAATAACCTCTAATTCTTATCAAATAATTATGAATCCACCATATAATGATTTTGGAAATATAAAAATGGGATGAGTGTCTATCAAGGTTTTCATTTTCCAAGGTCAATTGAAAATACATTTTTAGTGATTTAAAAAAAGTGTGGGTAACTATCAAAACAATTGTAAATGACAATTAATTGTTTTATTATCATTGGAAAACTATCTATTAATTATTTGAGATGAGTATGAACACGAATCATATCAATATATTATGTTATGAACTTATAATGAATGATAAATATATTTTTATAGATATTAATATGTTGGGAAAAACCCCACAAGGTGCTATTTTAATGTATTTTGGTTGTTTGTGTTTGTTGAAAAATCATGTTGACAACATTTCTAGCCAACGAGCTTGTACCCAAGTGGTAGAATCTCCTTCATGGAATTCAAAAGACCCGAGATCAAATCTGGGCAGGGAAGAATTTATGAGTTACTAAAGTATCGGCCGCACTGTAGTAGCAGAGGTACTATTGGAGGGTACTTTAGCGGCGGTCGGTATTGTAGCAGTGTGGGTACTGTAGAAGTACGGTTCACCCAGGGGTATTTTGGTCCCAAAAAATGGGCTTTTAAGCCTTGTATTCATGCCACCTGGCCATGGGACTTCGGGCTATGTAATGGGTCTCCATCTACACACACTAAAGAGGACTTTGCATTAAATAATAAATTAAGGCATCGACCCCAACCATTTAAAAAAAATGTTGAAAACATTCCATCATTCTTTTTGTCGATGAAATTTATTTTTATGGTGTAATATTTGGAAAATGTTTTAAAAAAAATTGGGTAACAAAATCAGCATTTTTTTAAAAAAAATGAATGATTACTAAATTGAAAAATGGGTGGAAAACATAGCAGTTCTATTATGAACACCGCAAAGGGAATTGACAGAACCAAAAAATAGGAGCATTGGTTGTGGTAAAATTTATTCACTTAATGGATCCACATAGAATGATTTATACATATAATTATTCTCTATACTAACTACTATGTGTTTACATTTGTGGTTGAATGTATTTTTTTAAGGGGTGTCATAAATGGTATTTCATTTGTGGACTATGGTGGTATCTCCATGATAATCACATAGGGAGTGTAGTAAGTGGTGATGGACAATACAGAAATGAGTATTTAGTAATTATAATTACTAGGTTTTTTTTGATCTATTATCCTATATAATGGACCCATAATAACATCATTTGGAGAGTTCATTTCATTAGAGAATATTTTCACTAGATGAATTTGGCTACGTTTGAACGTTGTTTGCAAAGGGGTTTAGGAAATATTTAAATGATAAATTTTTTAGAGGAGGTGGATTGTGAAGGTGGAAATCCGAAGAAAACACCCAGTTCTCAAAAGGTATTTGAAGGGATAAAAATTCCACAATGTTGAAGGGACTCGTGAAGTACTCACGCTACGTGGTGCATGGTTTTCTGGAATGAAGAATTTAATGATTCAATTGTTTAATAAAGAATCTCCAAAAGTAGTTGTGTTATGTAGTGAAGGTTAGTTTGTGAAGGGTTTGAAGAAATTTGTGGGGAAAAAAGAAGATTTCATGAAAGGTTTATCTATGAGATATTCTCCATACATGGATGTGTTGTTCATCTATCAGGTGAAATAGAGCATCATGAAAAACTAAATTAAGAAACCTTTCTGAGGTGTTTCATAAGAGTGGATGAATCTTCTAAAGGGGTAGTGTGCACACTTCAGTTGAGAGAGTATGGAACCTACAAATCGTAAATACAAGTGAAATATGATGGATAATGAGTCCAATCCATACATTTTTACTATAGATCACTTTGGTTAATTTGATACATCAGAAAATTTCATTTTTATTTTTCTTGTATTTATCCATGTGATGGAGAACCAGGTTTGTTTTTTTGTCAAAAGTATGTCGTAAATATCATAATATTCCCTGATACCAGAAGGGGAGAGAATAGTATATTTTTAATGATGACACATGTTCCAAAGGGGATGTTGTTTTAATATTATATACACTGATTCTACCCCTTAAGGTTATTTAACATAGTTGGGATAACAATTGGTATCATAGGTAAATGATAGTATCGATGTTTCTCTCTCAAGGTATTAAATGGAGGTTGTAAATCATAAAGGGATTATGATATTTAATGGAATCATTTTTCAATTATTGATAAATCTAATATAGCACTACTTCCTATATTTACGTATGAATGTCATTATAGCAGCAATTCCTAGAAATTTTGATATTGTGGATAGTGGTGATTTATCAGAAGAAAAATGAAGGGAATTTAATTTTACTGATAGTGGAATCTATGAATTATGAGGAGGATGTTCCAATAAAATCTTCAAAAATGTGATTTCATTTATGTCTATGAATTCCATGTGGGAGAAGATATTAAATATCTATGAAGGTGATTCAAATATCATTGATGAATTTTTTTAGGTTTTTAAAACTATTATGAGAATCTGATAATAAACTCCATTGAGGTTTTTGATGCATTCATTGATCTTGTGAATGTTTTGAGGAATACACATGTGGTATCATAGAAATTATTAATGATGTAAATATTATTTAGTGTTTCATGAGAATACTTACTCCTTAGTTCAATCTGAATGTCACTCTACTAGAAATTAAATATACAAAAGACCTAAAATTGGATAACCTGCATAGTAATATTTTCTCTTACGAGATGAGAAATGAATATATTTTGACTATGAAATAATGTAAGACCATATAGATGGATTTCAAGGAAATGAAGAATATCATTATTGAATATAGTTTAGAAGAATAAGATATGGATGAGGTCTTGTAATTCCATTCCAAAAAACCTAGAAAGAGGGAAAGGAATGTTGAAATAGAAAATCAGACTCACATGTATTCGATATGGAATGGTTGGAAATATTATTTTAAGATACCAAAAAAAGATCCAAGACAATTATGAGGTTGAATTAAAAATTCCCATTAATATGACTTCAAAATATGTTAATTTATTGAAATAATTGAAGTTATATTTCTTCAAAAATAATAATATACTTTAATAATAATATGGTAGTGGGGAATAATTTGTTGTAGAAGAGATTGAGAGTTGTAAGGATCATAGAGAAAATTTAATGGTGGAAGTAGTTGACATTTTATAGAAAATGGAATAATGTGACAATGATGGAGAACAATTCCAAGAAAAAATTGATCTTCAAGTTGAAATAGAAGACACTCTTGATGAGATAGAAGCTTGGAGAGACGGAAAATATAAATTCCACAGAGTGGTTTCTAAAATCCAAACTCTATATGAATTTTCCGGAATAAGTGAAGTCTAAGATGATGGAATGAATTGAAAATCACACGTATTCAATTCCATAGAACATTAAAAAAGGTTATAGAGTACATGATTAATATTTAATAATATAATAGATTGATCGATGTCTTGACTAATATTGAAAAAGATAAAAGAAAATGTATCGATGAACATGAAGAGGAATTTTTTGAACAATGAAAAAATTATATGTTGTAACACCATAATATTTCGGTAGCATCCCAGGTAAATAAAGAGTAAAAAAATTACTTTTGAATTAAATCTTAATTTCACTTAGTGGACGTAATGTTTGATGTCATACCTGATATGCAACAATGGGTTAAATTGAAATCTTATGTTACACACAATGTTGAGTCATACTGAAAAATAATAATATAAGATTAAACTAAGTGGTAGTTAATACCTAGCCATTTTAATGGAAATAATGAACAGAACTAACTACAATATGATTATACATGTTTTTTAAATGTTTCTACATTTATCCAATAAAAATTTAGAGGCATAAAATAAGAAAGAATATGATTATAAGCATAAATACGTTGATATTCATCAAATGGTCGATTTATCACCTTTTGATGGAGAACCCTCATTAAATTTATTTTTGATTACATTTATATGTTCTATATGACTAAATAAAATTCTTATTTAGAATCGAGACATTAAAATTTACTTTGGGTAATTTTTTTGTATTTTTGTGATAAAATTCAATTTTTATGAATACTGTAAAATATTGTATTTTTATACAAAACTACCATTTATTATAAATTATTATATGGTTAGAAAAAAAATTTAATTGGTTTTAAATTGAAATTAGATTATATTTTTACCATTTAATACAATTTTTATCATTGAAATAACTTCACTTTTAAATTGGACATAAACAAGTGTCAATCTTTTGATAGTTATTATTTCTTAAAAACATGATTTTTGTTTTGAAAAAGGTGATTAATTTAAATTAATTAATGAAACATATATGTTTTCAATTTGGTGAAATATAAATCATTTTCTAATTTGTAATATCAAAATTATCTTAGGGTGAAATTTTGGAATTTTTCTGAAAACTATCAATTTCTGATGAATAGTGATAAACACTTCGTCATTGGTTAAAACTGAATTTTTATTTAAATAAATATATATTTTATTTAAATTTATTTTAGTTAAAAAATAGATACATAATACCTATATATGTTCAATTTAATTCATTGGAGTCATTTTATAAAATGTATAGATATATACAAATATTATTCAACTTTTTACCGTCTTTTACCCACCTCTAAGGAGCATTTTCAAATTTCCATAAAACAAAACACAACTACTTATGTGAGTTGAATTTTAAAAATACAAGATACATGGTTAATATCAGTAAGTAAAATTTTGTTTAATAAGATGAAGATAATTTTTGATGAATAGTAAATTTTGACATTTATTTACCATGGTTAAAATTAAATAGGGCAATTAAGTGAAAAAAAGATATTATAATTAACCTAACACATGTCCTAATTTTATTGGAAAAGTTTAATTCGACAAAAAAAACCTTATAAATAAAATATGATCCTTATTGGTGCACATGGAATAGATTATGCCATTTATCATTATTTAATTTAATGAAGTCTTAAAAGTGTTAAATTCATGTTTTCATAAGTAAGATATTTTTAATAAAGGTTTATACATAAGATAAATTGGACTATTTAGAAATATAAAATTATTTCGTACATAATGGTTTTTTAGTTATAATTTTTAGACATTAAATAATTAAATTTATTTATGATACAATGATGATGCGGTAATTACCTTACTAATGAAAAATTAAAATAATTGATATTATAAATATCCAAATAAATGTAAATTGAGACTTCTGATGAATTAAAATAATTATATAGTTTAATTAAAAAATTTAGGGTTTATTAAATAAATTTTGTTCGATATGATAATGTTGTTATGGCTTTCACAAAAACAAAATACAAAATATTGTCAAAAATGACATAAATTATTTAAAAAAAATACTATATTATTGGTTGATATTATATTCCTAAAAATATATGGTAAGTCAAAAGGGATTAAATAATATTATATATGTCATTAATGAACAACATTATGTTCTCATATATTTTTAGAGGAATTTTATTAACCATATAGTGTAAGAATACAAGAAGACACTGTAAAAGTTAAACTATTTCACATAGAGTTAAATATAAAAGATAAGGTAAAAATGGTAACCTAAACTTTTCTAAAAGCTATTTGATGAAATTATTTCGACCCATAACCACCTAAATCTCAAAATAAATTCATTTGGTGTCATTATAAATAGAGAATTATTATATAATAAATATTATTTTCAATGTTTCCAACAGAGCCCCTCCTCCACCTTATAAAAAGCCCTCACCACTAACCCATTACTCACACCTCTCAAGCCCGATGGCACATCCAAACTCTGCCCAAATAATCTCTCATGATCTCTATCCACCTACTATAACACTTAATTTAGGCAGAAGTAACTTCATGAAATTCTTTTTGACCAAACCAAAGGGAGTTACCCATTTTTAAGGAAACGTCATACCAAAAGTTATCTTCTTTTATTTTACTTCTCCAACCCCCTATACTCTTTTTATTACTTTATTTTATAAAAACACCAGTATCATAATTATACTAGGTTGCTGTTATGATATTTATTTTTGTTACATGTACACACACCTCCATCTAATGGGAAAAGAACATACTTTTTCCGTGGATGGAAAACTACTGCCTCATGAAACGATGATTGTTCAATTATCTCCTACAAAATCTTATGGTGTCCATTAATATGGTACTATGTTTATATGTGATATATACTATATTTTTATTGTTTCTATGCTTCTATATTTGTTTTTTAATTTATAGAATATCTTTATGGTTTCCATAATGGGTAATTGTGATAATTTTTTTTGAGGAAGTGCGGACTACCACCCCCTCAAAATGAAATGACTCGTTTATGAAATACGTGGAACGTATAAAGAACTAATTTAATAAAATTATATATTATATTATACTGGAATAATAATATACATATGTATCATTAAGTACTAATTCAATTAAAATACGAACAAGAAATAAAAGTAGTGTTCATGCGTACGTACGACTTACCGTCTCCATGAACGGTGCATTTCATTTCTTATCTCCAAATGTTATGTACTGTTATAAAATACATATATAAAATCGATATATAAGATATAAATGATATCTGAATCATGAATATCATTCTGGAGGTAATGTACTTTTGACGACATGGACATCATGTAAGTATAAGAAGTTTACTTTTGACTCAAGTACCAAATATCAACAAAATGACCGTTATTAACATAAATGAGTATGTTATGTTTATAACGTGCTAATAAGTTATATAAAAGAAATAATAAATTCGAAAAAAGATCTGAATAAAGTATAAATTAACTTTAGTTTGTTATTCAGGTTACTAAAGAATGAACATGTCAAGTCGGATGCTAGGTTAGGGTTATTTCCTCAATCCCATTATTATCTGAGACTGTTCATGTGTAAGTATTTTGTAAGACATACTTATCATTGATACCCATATTTCATAAAAATATTTTCAAAATAAATATTATAAGGTTTTATGGTAGTTTCTATTTAACTATATCATCATTTTAAATGTTTTAAAGATTTATCTTTCTAAACCTTTTTAATTAATGTACATGTTTTCAAAATTGTTTTGAGGATTTATTTAAATGGACATGAATGTTTTGAAATGATAATTATTTTAAAAAGTTTCAATGTGGAATGGGAAACATTTATTCCAAAAACTCTTTTAAATAAATTCCTTTATAAATTGTGAGAATTTTAATCGATTCCATGAAAATGGGTATTTCTCTCAAAGCATTTTACTGATCATTTACATCTATGTCAACATCCTATGATGGATTTAAAACATGTTTGAAGTTGATTTATTATAGATACAATTATACATATTTTATTTAATTTTTTGTGATATGTTTGACTATAGATGTGCAATTTTTATTCCATTCATGGTTTATGGTTAAAGTATTGACATTTCATGTGCTTGTTTTAATAATAATGTTTATGTTATCTTTCAACCTTTTGATATGAGGAATGTATTAGACATAGTATGTGATGGGTGGAGCCCGATATAGCTCCATGATGCATCAGTAGGTCTCATGATATAGTTAGACATGAAATTGGTCGAGGCCTTTCCCAATTTGATATATGGTTTTGGCACTGGCCTTAATCATTAATAGATTTCTTGGCCGAGGCCTTGAAAAAATGTCTCAGAATGTCTGGAATTATACATTCCATCATTATGATGATAATATTGATGGTTCATGTGGTTATTTGACTAATAAAATACCCATGAAAATGTTTTATTATTTCATTATTTACGCAGCTCATATTTCTTCCATAAAGTGCGCATTTCTATTATTTTTATAGGCATGAGTTTTCAATTATTAAACATGCATATTGTTTATGTTACCTTCTTAAAAATTATTTACCCTTACTAAGCATTTAATATCACCCCTTTCTAATGTTTTATTTTTGAAGGATTTCCAATAAGTGCATTATGACTGAAGTTCAGGGATACTCTAAAGGATATGACTATGGTTAAGAGAGAAATGTTATAGTAGATTTTCTTTTTCTAATGTAATGTAACATCCATGTATGTAATCTATTTTCAATACTGCTAATCTAATCGGTATTTCGAGACATGATTTCCTTGCATCATGCTAATTTTATGTAATAATTCACCGATTTCGGGTAACTGGGGTCGGGGTATTTTAGTTGGTATCAGAAGAAGTTTAGCAACCACCGTGGAAATAGATTTTTATAAACTTTGATAAGAGAACATTAACCTAAAATAGACATTGAATATTAGTATGGAATATCATCCTATAATTTTGGTAAAGTAGATATTTTGTGTACTTTCCAAAAAATACATCCCTATCTGGATATGAGCAGGTAAAGGTGGATCTAGAACGGATTTACCTAGGAGTGAAAACTCTGACAAGGAGTTTCAGGCTTCACATGAGGTATCCTGGTACATGACAAGGGGCCTTGCTGCACTCTTGGTTATGACACTCTGGGGGGATATGCTTAGGATAATTCACATTTTCATTACAATCCATTATGATGCATTTATGAGTAAATACTTCTTTAAGGAAAACATTTTATGATTATAGATTATATTCAGAATATTATCAATTTACGTTTGGTATTTTACAAGTTTGGAATTACGCCAGGAGATTTCTAAACTATCCTAGTGTATGCCAGTGTTTAGAAATGGATCCTAGTAGTAGGAATGAGAATTCCAACAATACACATGATCAATATATTAAAAAGGGTCATATCATTCATGGTATTAAGACTAAATTTAAAAGGGAAATATTCTCCCACATGTTCTCATAATTTGAAGAAATAATATCATGTATTAATAAGATAAGTAATGAATTCTCAGAGTCCTATGAATTTGAAGGGAACCAAGTGATGAAGAAGATGTAAGAGATAAATATGGATAAATGGATGAGGGGGAAGAAGGATTTTCCCATTTTTCCTAACTGTGGAATGAATCACCTTGATAAATTCTTGAAGGGAATGGGAATTTGTTATAAGTGTGGAGAAAAAGGACACCAAGAACATGATTTCTAGGGTATGAAAATGGTTTCAAATGTACAATGATCCATCTGCAAGCAGTTTGGACACAACACGAATCCTTGTACTAGTTATCAGAGTATACCAAAAATGATTCTATTGGATAATAATTATGCTATGATACTACCACAGATGAAGAAGAATTACATGTGTTCTTATGTTTTCATTAATGAATTATGTCATTTCAGTGTTGTATCGATGATGTACCAATTATATAAATTATATAAATTATCTAAATGAATAATGATTGTACTTCAATACTACTTCATTGAGGATTTGATATAATATAGTTCAGATACTAAGGTAGTGATTTTTGAATAAGGTATGACTTATTTGGATTCGATATTCTGGACTACATTGATACTAAATAGTTTTTTGTTTATTTCATTATTGTTGGAGTTCACATCCTTTGGATATAATAAGTATATCTAGTATTCTATAAAGAATAAGGGAGCATGAATGTAATCAATAAGGTTTTATCGTAATTCAGGGTGTTACAATATTTTAAATTAATACATGATGAAGGTATACACGTGTTATTAATTAAAAATAAGAGCTTCATTATGTTTACCTTGCTTATAAATTTGTTACAGTGAGTTTGGACAGAAGTATTTTGGATAAGTCTAATGATTGTAATCGATTATGATTGAAAATTGATACTATAATGTAGTTTTCATAAAATAATCTTACAAATGAATTATAAAATCCATTATTTTTGGAACCCTATACGATTAAGATAAATAGAATATTTTTTAATTCTTCTATCATTTGGAGTGAAAGATGAATTTGTGGTATGAATTAGTTGAAGGATGAAACTCTACATGTCAAGTATATATATATATATATATATATATTATTTTGTTTTATGTATAAATTAATTCTTATACTTTAGGGAAGAAATATTAAAACCGAAAATGTGTTATCCTAATAGGTTATGTTTTTTTCAACTGATGATATTTTAAATCAACATAGATTGATGGATTTGAGGACATAAATTTTACACTTGTTTTTTATTGATGATATTAATCACTTCCTATAAATATGTATATTTTTCCTCAAATAATGTGTCTCTAATCACCACCAATGTTCTCCTTATCAAGATCATAATTTGGCGGGGGACTTTTTCATTTTCTTTTCCCCCATATTAATACGAAATTCCCTTAACCCTATTTCCGATATGGTTTTTCCACAATTGAATTTTTTATTTTTAAACATTTTATATTCAAAGAAAATTTTCAGATTGTCAAGATGAAATTTATTGAAGGATGGGACAATGTAACACCCCATGATTTCTATAACAATCGAGGTTAATAACGAGTTAAAAATTTTTATCTGTGAATTAAAAATTAATTCTACTTAGGGGATTCTTTGTTTTATGGCATCCCTGATATGAAAAAACAGGTTTCATTGAAATAATATGTTACACATAATGTTGAGTCATATTGAAAAATAATAATATAATATTATTTTATAAAATTGTTAATGCCTAGACATTGTAATGGCATTAATGAACATAAATAACTATAGTATGATAATACATGTTTGTAAAATGTTTCTACATTTATCCAATAAAAATTTAGAGGTTTAAAATAATAAATAATCTGATGTTAAGCATAAATACGCTGATATTTATGAAAAGGTTGATTTACCACATTTTGATGGAGAAACCTCTTTAAATATATTTTTTGTTACTTTTATATGTTCTATTTGAGAAAATAAAATTCTTCTTTATAATCGGGTCATAAAAATAACTTTGGGTAAATTTTTGGTATTTTTCTCATAAAATTCATTTTTTATGAATAGTGAAAAATACTATATATTAATTCAAAGTTGCCATTTAATCTAAATTATTTATATGGTAAGAATATCTTTTTAATTGTTTTTAATTTGTAATTAGATTATATTTTTACCATTTAATTCAATTTTTATCATTGGATGTAACTTCACTTTGAAATAGGACGTAAACAAGTGTCAATCTTTTGGTACATATTATTTCATAAAAACAGGCTTTTGGTTTTGACAATAAGAATTAATTATAAATTAATTAATGCAACATATATGTTTTGAATTGGGTAAAATAAAAATGATTTCTGAATTCGGAAAATCAAAATTATCTTAGGGTGTTATTTTTGGAATTTGTCTGAAAACATTTAATTTATGATAAATAGTGCAAAACACTACGTTATTGGTTAAAACCGACTTTTTTATTTAAATAATTTTTTATTTTATTTTAATTTAATTTAGGTCAAAATTTGATACACAATACCTATTTTAATTCAATGTAATTCATTGGAGTCATTTTATAATAAGTTTTGATATATATATATATATATATTAACTTTTTACCATCTTTTACCCACCTCCTATGAGAATTTGCAAATTTGTATAAAATTTAATTTTACCATTTCTATGAGTTGAATTTCAATAATCTGAGAGACACATTTAATATCAGTAAGTAAAATTTTGTTCAATAAGATTGCAATAATTTTTTGTAAATAGTAACTTTTGACTATTATTACCACGACTAAAAATAAATAGGGTAATTAAAGGTAAAAAATGATATTATAATTACCCTACCACATGTATTAATTCAATTGGATAAGTGTAATTCAACCAAAAAAATTAGTAATAAAATATGATCCTATTTTCTCCACTTGAAATAGATTAGGACATTTATTATTATAAAATTTAAAGAAGTATTAAAAGTGTTAAATTCATGTTTTCATAAGTAAAACAATTTTAATAAAGTGTTATAAATAAGATAAATTTGACTATAAATAATAATTAGAAAGGGAATAATATTTCCTACATAATGGTATTTTATTTATAATTTTTAGACATTAAATAATTAAATTCATTTATGACACAATGATGATGCGGTAATTGCCTTATTAATGAAATATTAAAATGATTGATATTATAAATATCCAAATAAATGTAACTTGATACTTCTGATAAATTTAACTAATTTAATAGGTTAATATGACATTTTAGGGTTTATTAAAGAAATTTTTTCGATGTGATAAGGTTTTTATGACTTTATCAAAAATAGAATACCAAATAGTGTAAAAATTGACATAAATAAAATTTTAAAACAAATACTATATTATTCATTGATATAATATTCATAAAAATAAAAGTATATACCAAAGGGGTTAAATAATATTATATATGTTATTAATTAACTACTTGAAGTTCTCTTGGATCTTTAGAGTATGATTATTAACCATATAGTGTAAGACTACAAGAAGACACGGTTAAAGTTAAACTATTTCAATAAGAGATAAATCTAAAAGATAAGGTTAAAATAGTAACCTAAAATTGTCTAAAACATATTGGTTGAGATTTGTTTGTCCCATAACCACCAATTTCTCGACATAAATTCATTTGGAGCCATTATATACCAATAATAATTACATAATAAAATAATATTTTCAATGATTCCTAAAGAGCCCCTCCTCCCCCTTATAAAATTCCCTCACCTCTAACCCCTTAATCACACATCTCAATCCCCATGGCTCATCCAAAATATAACCAAATAATCTCTCATGATCTCTATCCACCTCATATAAGCCTTAAATTTGGAATAATTAACTTCAAGAAGTCCTTTTGGATCAAACCAAGGAGATTTACCGAATTTTAAGGTAATGTCTTCCCTAAAGTTCTCTTCTATTATTTTACATCTCCAACCCCATAAACACTTTTTATTACATTATTTTATTACAAAACCAATTTAATCATTATAATAGGTTGTTTATATGAGATTTATTATAGCTACACTTACACACACCTCCATCAAATGATAAATGAACATACTGTTTCTTTGGATGACAAACTAATGCCTCACAAAACGACGATTGTTCAATTATCTCCTACAGCCTTTTATGGTGGACATTAATATGGAACTATATTTATATGTGATATATATTATATTTATATTGTCTCTATTCTTCAGTATTTTTAATTTATATCATCTCATTATGGTTTCCATAATGGGTAAATGTGATAATTTCATTTGAGGAAGTGAAGACTACCGCCCCCTCAAAATGATATGACTCATTTATGTCATATGTCGAACATATAAAGGATGGAGATTCTAAAATTATATATGATATTATATTGGATTTTTAATATACCTATGTATCATTAAGTAATCTTTCAATTAAAAAATTAACAACAAATGAAAGTAGCGTTCATGTGTACGTAAGACTTTCTGTCTCCATGAACGATGTATTTTATTTCATATCTCCAAATGTTATGTACTATTATAAAATAAATATATACACAATATATATAAGATATATATAATATATAAATGATGAATATAATTTTAGAGATAAATTAATTTGGACCACATGTACATCATGTAATTTTAAGAACTTTACCTTTGACTCAAGTACCAAATATCAAAAAAAAAACATTCATTTTTTACATAAATGAGTATGTAATGACTATAACGTGATAATAAGTGATATAAAAGAATTAATAAATTTAATAAAGGTTCTGTAGCAAGTTTAAATTATCTTTAGTTTGTTATTCATGAGATTAAACAATGAACGAGTCATGTTGGATACAAATAAAGGGTTATATCCTCAATCTCATTATTATCTGAAATTGTTCATATGATAGTATTTTCTGGGACGTACATTTCATAGATACCCATATTTCATAAAAATGTTTTCAAAAGGAATATTTTAAGGTATTATGGGAGGGACTATTTAACTAGATCATCATTTTAAATGTTTTATAGATTTATCATTCGAAACCCTTTTAATTAATGTCCATGTTTTCAAAATGAATTTAATGATTTATTTATATGGACATGAATGTCTTCAAATGATAAATATTTTCAAGAGTTTTAATGTGGTATGGGACACTATTATTTAAAAACCACTTTTAAATTACTTCCTTTATAAATTGTATGAATTTAAAATGATTTCCTGAAAAAGGGGTATTTATCTCAAAGAATTTTACTAATCATTTTCATCTATGTCAGCGTCTATTGATGGATTTTAAACTTATTTGAAGTCGATTTATTATAGATACAATATTCCATATTTTATTGAAGGTTTTGCGATATGTTTGACTGTGGATGTGCTATTTTTAAACCATTCATGGGTTATCGTTAATGTATTGACATTTTGTATTCTATTTTTCATATGAATGTTTATGTTATGTTTCAATAATTTTCTATGAGGAATGTATTGGACATAGTAAGTGATGGGTGGAGCCCTCTATAGCTTCTCAATGCATCGATAGGTCTCACGATAAAATTAGACATGGAATTGGCCGAGTCCTTTCCAAATTTTATATATGGTTTTGGACGACGCCTTAATCATTTTTAGATGTCTTGGCTGAGGCCTTGACAAAATGTTTCAGAATGACTAGAATTATATATTCCCTCATTATGAAAATAATATTAATGGTTCATGTGGTTATTCTACTAGTAGAATATCAAAGGCTATGTTTTATTATGGAAATATTTTATCACCTCATATTTATTCCATAAAGTGTTCTTGTTTATTATTTGTAAAGGCATGTGTTTTCAATTATTCAACATGCCTATTTTTTATTTTATCTTTTTCTAAATTGTTTACCTCAACTGAGCATCTGAGTTCAACCATTTCTTATGTTTTATTTTCCTAGGATTTTCAAGAAGTGTATTATGACTGACCTATCGAGATAGTCTAATGGATATGAATGTTGTAAATGGATACAATGTTGTTGTAGTTTTTCATTTTATAATTTATTTTATTGTTTATTTATGTAATATATTAGAAAGAATACTAAACAGATCGTTCATTCGGGACATGATTTCCTGATATCATGCCAATGTTATGTAATAATGAACCAACTTTAGGTTACTGGGGTTGGGGCATTATAAATGTTCATTAGTGACTCGGGATTCCCAATATGAAAAAAGGAAAATAGATTACAGGGGATAAAAAATTATGGAAGTGGAGCATTGAGTTCCATAAAAAAAAGAGTGAAATTCAATTCAAAATGATATGGTTTGAAGTGTATTGATCAAAAACAGAAAGGTTTGGTTATTGATGTCATACATGAAGCACCCATTCAAAGGTTAAATAATGATTTGGATCAAAATCAGATTCAAATGACTCATATAACCCAAGGCCAAACCAATTCTAGAATAATGTTTAGGAATACACCTCGTTTCATGTGTTATTTATTTGTAAAATATTAGATATTATCAAAATGTGTGTTCTATATCCAATAGGTAACAAAGTGAATAAGAGAAAAAGGATTCCATATAAAGATTAATTTTATAATAATTATTTGGATGGTCACTATTTATGGTGTGGAGGATTTGTACAGATAGCTAGATATTTCTCATCAACATTACAGTGTAATATATAGAAGTATACCAAAATGGTCACAAGAAACATCTCATTGAACAATTGAAAGACATAAAAATGAATAATCTCTTTTTAGATTGGAAAGATGAATCTGGTCAATCATCCTATGAAGAAGATAATGAATATCAGTTTGAAATAGGAGTGATGTTATTGATGTGGATCAAAAGTAAAATTGTTGAGCAATATGAGGTTGCATAGACTACCATTAAAGCATCATATCATGCTGTTTTATTGATCCTAGATAGGGGAAACACATTTTATATTATGGGAAATATGGATATTGTTATCGGAAAAAAATTTGACAAGGATGGTGTTTTAATATTTAGAAATGATAAAGGCCTGATGATTATTGAATGAAAAAGACAAATTTGGGTGAAATGATATGAGACATGTTGATCTTTTTGTTTTGGAACCTCTCTATCACAACTTGTTAATATTTAGTCAATTGTGTGACTCTGGTTATTCTATAAGGAATACCAATATGTTTTGTGTCATTATTTTAAAATATGTTATAGTTTTTTTACATGGAAATTATAAGAGGGAATCTATATATTATAAATGGAGAATAAGATGTGTGCCTTCTATCAAAAGATGATGATAATACGTTATGTCATAAATATATTGTCCATCTCTACCAACCATCTTTAAAATAGTTGGTAAAATAATATGAATCTTGAGATCTAAAAAATCTATCGTGGGATCGTACTCACACATTTGATTCTTGTCAACATGGAAATATAATCAATAATATGTATAACAAAAAAGAAAAAAGGAGAACAAAAGATATTGAATTAGTGCATCCAGATGTGTGTGGACATATATCACTACTATAAATTAATGGAAATATGTATTATGTTATTTTCAATATTGATTCTGATATGATGTCATGGGTATTCTTCATTAACCATAACTTAGATGTGTTCAGTTTCATAAAACAATAGTAGCTAGAATATAAAAGGATGTATATATAGAATATTCTGACCATTCTTATAGATAATGGTATGGATGTAAGAAACAGCCATGTAGACGATTATCTCGTGAAACATGGGATAAGTCATCATGTTTTGGTAGTGAAAACTCCTCAACAAAATGGAGTGGTTGATAGTGGAAATCAGATCCTTAAAAACATGTCTTGGATAATTCTTATTGAAAATGTCCTAGAAATGAAATTATGAACGTTTTTATTTTTGACATCAGTGTACATATCCAAATGGAATTTGTGGAGTTTGAAATAAAAAAATATTCCATACAACTAGCATTACAGAATGAAGCGAGAATTGAAATACAATCAAATCATTGTATGATAATTTTTTATTCTCAATAAAGAGAAACATAGGAAATTTGAATCTTAATGTGATGAGGGGATATTACTTGGATATTCTGGAAAAATAAAATTGGATAATTATTTCAAGAAGAGGATGGGAAAAATTAGTTGAATGAAATGATGTCACTATTGTATAATATGTAGAGAATCATAAAAAACATAATGAATAGTTCCATGATAATATTGATGAAGAGTAAATAATCATAGGTGGTATAATATGAAAATTATAGTTCATAAGAAGATATTAATGATGAGTATGAGGATTTCAAATATTTATCTACATGGATGATGACGAGTCGAGAAGAATATGATAGAAAACCCATTATTGGCAATTAGGAAGTAGTAATTGAAACATGGATAATGTATACATTATATAAGGAATCCATTATATCTTTGGAAGATCCAATATATTTTTAATATTAACCTAGAGATGATACCTTGGTTTAGGTTATGAACATTGAAATTGACCAAA
The DNA here is from genome assembly GCA_963277665.1 of Viscum album. Classification (NCBI taxonomy): domain Eukaryota; kingdom Viridiplantae; phylum Streptophyta; class Magnoliopsida; order Santalales; family Viscaceae; genus Viscum; species Viscum album. The sequence goes on along the minus strand of OY728161.1, from coordinate 423,003,134 downwards.
TTGAGAAGAATTAGTTTAGGGATATTATTTCAAGACTTGTAAAAAAATTTCATCTGGAGAAAATTTTTCATCAATAACCAACTAAATGAAGATGGAATACTAATTCAAAAAATAGAATTAGTAGTGTGAAACGGATAAACTTAGATAAAGGTAATTGACATTGATGAGACATTTGACCATTTTGTAAGGCTCTAGACTAATCAATTATTCTTGGCCATTACAATGCAAAAAGAATTTCAATTTTTCACAGATGGATGTCAAGACAACCATTTTGAATGGGGATCAATGATAAAATGTGTATGTCAAACATTCAGATGCGTTTCTGATACATGAATATGAGAATAAAATTTTTCATCCGAGTATGGTGCTATATTGGTCAAATCATGAACTAATAGTGTTATATTCAATAGGTGATCAATTTTTGAATAAAAATAATTTTCAACATGATGGTGTTGATTACAATATATATTTCAACAATGATACTAATCAAATGACGATGGTTTTTGTGTTTTTCTAGGACATAATATTTGCTGGAACATATGGATTTTAGTGAAAATAATTTTTTTAATTCATTAAATGTGAGTTTGAAATGTTAATGATTGGAAAAATTACATTATCACATGCATTATATGTGACATATGGAAGGAATGTAATATTTATTTGTTAGTCCTAATATGCCAAGGATGTTTTGTGAAAATTTGGAATGGATAATTCATAGTAGATGATGAATATCATGGAAATATTGATGAAACTATCATGAGATGATAAATGAAATGTGATTAATGTCATAGAATACAGGAAGATAATTGGAAGTATACTATAATTGACAATGACATGATGTTTTATTGTTTCTATCACTTTCCATGAAGTGCAACCCCAATTGAAGCCACATAATTTAAGTGAAAAAAATACATCATTATATCAATGGTATGGTTGATTTTATTTTTATGTTCAATGATAAATATTTTTAATTGTTTTTGGGTTATACATATAAATATTTGGATGGTTCAAAAAATGATATAAATTCAATGATAGGTGGTGCATTATATCTTGGTGGATTGTGTATTTCATGAAAAAACAAGAAACGATATTGAATATTAGTGTGCATTTCATAAGATAAATATATTGTGGCTACTCAAAATAGAACGTAGTTATTGTGGATAAAGAAGCAGCATGATATAGGATTGTAAGTGAAATCCCAATTTAGAATCTATTGTGATAATTCAAGTTATATATATCATAGAAAAAATCCAGTCCACCACTCAAAGACAAAGTGTATTAAAATCAATTATCATTTTATCATGGAGAATGTGGGGCATGGGCTTCTGAAATTGACTATGTTCTTACTTAACTACATGTTTCAGACATTCTGATAATGGCCTTTCCAAAAGAGGAATTTCAGTGGAATCAATTGGATCTTAGAGATCAATTGACTCCCCACACATTAAAAATTTTATGTCTCACCCACTCTCTCTAATGTGTGGTGTGTTTTTTTGTCATGTGATCATATAGATTTTTTACAATGTTGCATCCCCAGATGCATGAAATTCAGGTTCATTGAAAACTGTGGAGAAATATAATCATTAATACAACGGGAGAAGATGATCGTGGAGGAGCAATGTAGGGGGGAGTTTTAGATATGATGACCATGAAGATGATCTATTGATGTTTAAATATCTCAAAATATGGTGTTTGGGATGAATGTAGTTGACAATTTTGGGAATATTGTGATTCATTGATGAAATTCACATGCTACTCTTATTTCTCATGCTGATCACACCCAATTTGGGATTAGAGTGTGTGCTGAGTAAGTCACTAATCAATATATGGAATAACATGAAGTTATTTTTTATGGAATTTTGATGAGCACAATGAGTTTACAAAACATTAGAAATAGAAACTTTACATTAGAATTAAAAGTTACATAGTGTTTAACAAAACCAAAGGGGGGATTGTTGGATACAAAATCCCTCATGGTGTCATTCCAATATTTTTTAGTTATTTTTGTTTGTTAAGAAATATGGTGGAAATTATTTTAGCATGGATGTTTTCTATGAAAGGTAATTTGATGATAGCAAAGTTTCCTAGTGTTTTCCAAATTTTTAAGAATATATATTAACATTCGATTTATAGTTAATAAAGGATTTTCTCAGAGAAATAAGGGTGGACCACATAGTAGTAGCAGTATAGGAACCAGATTGGGAATTTTTTAAATTTCTAATGTGGTGCATCATTTATGGTTGAAGGAGTTGATTTAAGGTCACCCCATATAATTCGTTTCACGTAGAATTTTCCTCTATGCAAACCCAAAATGCTTTTTATTATTGGGTGATGATGAAGATTTAATGGTTGATGTAAATGGAATTTAATTTTCTTATTAAGACAACCATACTATGATAACCACATATCTATTTAAGTATGTAGATATGGCCAATATACAATGGAGACATTAATAATTATGATTAGTGAGTATTTCAAATCTATTTTCGTATATAATGGGACCCTAATCAAATCATTGGCAGAGAGAATTTCATTAGATAATATTTTCCCCAGAATAATTCATTTTAATATGAAAGTGGTTCATGAAGGGAATTAGGCATTTCATGAAGAAGATATTCTGTACAGGAGGTGGTTCATGACGTAGGATGCCCATAAAGGATTCTCAATTCATGGATGGTATTTTCAGGGCTCTATAGTCTACAAAGATGAAGTGATCAAAAATAATTACAATAAGTTGGTGTAAGGTTTATTTGAAAGTGAAATTTTTTATATGAATTTTCTTATGAAGGAGATTCTGAAGCACTCGTTCTATGTAGGGAATGTTAGTTCATGAAGTGTTTGAAGCAGTTAGTGGAGGAACAAGAACAGTTTTCAAAATGTGTCCCCATGAGGTATTCACCACATAGTGAATTTTAGTTCATTAATCAGGTGAAAATGAAAAATCATGACACACTCATGTGTGAAGCTATTATGAGGTCTTTTAGAACAATGGAAGAATCATTCTATGTACTAGTGAACACACATTAGTTGAGAGAGTAGTGATCTTTAAAATTGTAAATTGTGCTAAACCAGGAGGGATAGTGAGTCTTCTATGATCGTTATAATAAGAATTCACTTTAATTAATATGGTATATAGGTAAATTTTCATTTGCATGGTCCTTGGACATATCCCAGTGAGGGTGAACATTGTCAATTTTTTGTGACTTTTTCGTGTTTTAATTATTGTATTATTATCTTCTAGATTAGAGAGAGAGAGAAGATTGATTTTTTATAATGAAACATGATCCAATGTGGAATTGTTTTCTTTAATACCTTGATTTATCCCCCCCTAAAAGTGTATTTATCCATGTTGGGCTAATTGAATGTGTGTTGAAACATGTAGTATTGGAAAAAAACCATGAAAATGTCAACTTATTTCTAAAGACTTATTGTGAAACAACCATGGAACTAATTTTTAATGTATGAACCAAATATATGTCAATTGGAGTAATTATTTTCCGTAAATGTCTTAAAAGGTATGATAGTGTTTTACAATAATAAAATGTGAATGTAATATCCAAAACCATGTAATATGTCCTAATATTGTTGTTAAATCATAGTATATTAGTATTTGAATTATTTTTTACGTGTTTGTGGAGACGATGGGTCAATCTGACATGTGGTGTGCAAAGATAGAATGAATAAGCAGTTTTTAAATATTTAAAAGTCATTAAAAACATGGGGAAAGGGGTCAAAATTAGGAAAAGGACCAATGATTTCAATTAAATCAATGAACACTATTCAAATAATTATTTCTGACTTGTAGTAATATACATCACATCAATCGATGTTTTCATTTTTTGGGAAGACTAAAAACACATTTTTAGAGTTTTAGAACATGAAAGTTTGTATTTAACATTAAAACCCATTTGAAAAGTCCTCGTATTGATGTGAAATCATTGGAAAACAATGATTGAATTTTTCATGAAATGTATGTGTAGAAAGTATGGAAACAATTCGTTTGTTGTGCCAACAAAACCAAAGACACATTTTTTAAGGATTTTGACAGTCTTCAACGACATGTTTTATGGTCTAAAACCCAAGAAATTTATTTTTAATTTCCCTAAAAATCGAGAAAAAAAATATATCCTAATTTTAAATATATAGAAAATGAATGCAGAAAAATCAGAGTTTTTAGTACCCTATGATGGCTAAAAATATATTTTTAGTTTTCATAATCTCTAATTTTTCTTTGTAAACATTAACAAAATTTAAATTACCTATGATTCAAGTGAATCACATGAAAAAAAATTTGGAAATATTTCTGATTTCCACAAGTTGACGGAACTTCAATCTAACATGTGGGATGCTCAGACCGACCAACCATGAGGTTTTTAAAGAGTTCATACTTTTTAAAAATGTGTGGAGTAGGGTCAAAACCCAGAAGGAGACCTCAAATTTCCATGAAATCATAGGGTACCAAATTTTGATTATTTTTTTGAAATTTATTAATAAAAGGTACATTAATTAGAGTTTTCATTTTCCATGGATGACTGAAAATCCATTTTTACTATTCTAAAACACTAAAGTGTGTCTGTGATTGTATAAATCATAGAAAACGACTATAGATTGATGTTGAATTATCAGAATTGTTTATTTGAAGTATTTATTATGTGAATGAGTAGACGATTCATCAATATGACATGGGTTGTCCTTGGAACAGTCAAATAATAATTCTTAGATTAAGAAAATCATTAAAAATAAGTAATTGGATGAAAATATAACAAAAATTCACTTTGGTGAATTTTTTGGGAGTCCATTAAGTTCTCATCATGGAGCCATTTAGGTTTGTAAACGTGTTATAGGTTAACATTTTAAATGATCATTGGATTGTTTATAATAACCGTTTTCATGTGACTTCCACTATAATTCCTAGGGTTGAAAATCCACATTTAGGGAATTATTTAATGATAGAAATGATGGTTGGTTTTTTTATGTTATGTACTTATGTTAATTAGTAGGATTGAAATAATTTTCCTAGAATAACTATTATCTATGGTGTTGGTGTAGAGCATTTATACTATTCTTGGGAATCCTCATGTGCATATTATGTTAATTTGTTTACCAAATCAATCTTGAATCTTACCCTACTCGTGAACCCCATCGTTGGTTGAAGGTTTAGAATTTTCCTATCCAAAAAACATTTTAGATTCATCTAGTGGCATGTAAGAACTAGAAATCTCTAAATAATGTATTATTTCACCTATCATCAATCATTATGCGATCTTTTATTCCCAACTTATATTGGCAGTGAGGAATCTTCTTCTTAGGAAATTTTTTGTTTCCCTAGAGCATGGTATATTTGGTTGCCTTGGGATGAGAATTTTCAAGATTTCATTAAAAAATTGAGTTATTTTCCAATGAATCTAGTCAACTAATTTTCTATTCCCCCTACATATAAATTTCATCTATTTGTGGTGGAATGGAGAATTTTGTTCTTCTGTAATAATTTTAATTTAATCACATGGAGCGGTCAACTCACATCAGTGTGGCTAGTGTAGGGTAAAGGTCATAAAATGGGAGTTATTGAACTATATTTTTTTCATTATGAATGGGGTCCATTGTGATACTATGTTGAAACCCCCTCAATAAAAGTTATAAATATTAATGTTGATTTCTTAGTGATAAAAATAATCGAATGAAATTTGGTTTGATTTTATCTAATGATCATGTCATGATTTTTTTCTCATTTCATAATTATTTCCTTATTAATTAGATATCAAATATTCTGGAGGTCCAATCTATTCATTAGGGTTCTTAGATTTACCTTGATCATGGTTTGATTACTCTAATCATGTAATTTTACTTCTAGAATTTTATGACTATTTTTACCATGATGAGGGCGTACATCATTTCTGTTATGATTATTAAGAATATTATCTCTTTTGTTTATCTCATTCCATCATGTTATTTCTGATTTTATAAGATAGATAGGAATCACTATACTCTTCATCATTAAACATGGAGTGTATATGGTGATCAAATGTGTTGGTTCTATAATATTTTTAGTGTAATGTTTTCACTTTTAGTGAAAAAATTTCATGAAAATGAATTTTTCTTAATCCATTCAAAAAATAAAAATAATTTTGTATCTTAATTATTAATTTTTGTTTTTTTTCTGTAGAAAATTTAATTTTTGTTTTATTTGGTTATCAATTATTTGATATGATGGGTGAATATATTTGAAAACAAATGGATGACTTTATTTGTGATTTTTCTAAATTTTATTCAAATAATACAAATACTAAAATAATCCATTATGGTTTTTTTGGTTGATTGAAAATACCAACTTCATAGTGTCTTAATTGTCATTTAAAAATATTACCATATTATAATTTCCACCACTTGACTATCAAGTATGTCAAGGGGAGTATGGAACACACATTCACGATAGCCCTTGTGGTGAAAACTAATAACATCTAACAAATAACAGTCTACGTTGGCCATAGCCTCACAACCCTAGAGGAATTAATATATAAGGGTCACAATAGTCCTCACCCATTTGGTGTAAAGAAATTGTCAAATGGATTTAAATATAGTAAATAGTGATGGACCAATAGTGATAGCTATTGGGAACTCATTTGTCAGCTGTTGTGGGTCTCTAGAAGCCTCTAAAGGTCCTTTTTAATCACTACTAAAGAACGCGTAAAAATAAGTAGTAGTATTTCTCAAGATTAAATATAAGAACTGATAAATGGTAATATTTATCAAATATTTGAATCAGAGTTGGTAAGGTTTGGTCTTTAACTGGGCTAAATAATAACACTGATAAAGAGAAACATTTACCTGCACTTTTTTAAGCACTGGTCAATTGTATCCTTTATGAGTTATTAAAACACTCCTTATCATTACTACACAATATCAGAGCTAAAATAGTCACTAATAAAGGGTTATCCCACATGGGGTGCATCCCACATTATAAATAAAATTTGGCTTGGCTCTGATTTATAATCAATCACATGGACATTATTTTTTTGATTAATCTACATCATTTTTCACATGTTACAATTGATCACCACATGGTTCTCACATGTCATGCCTACACATGATGTCCCACATTCCACACCCATGAACACCAACATTGGTTCCATCCTCATCACTAATCACTGCCATAGCCAGTGGAGGATGACCTTATTTCACACCAAGTCAGTGTCTTGAAAGAGGTCCCTTCATTGGATTGGTCGTTTATTACAACCCATCAAAGAGGGGTCAATTCCATGACTCCACCAAGTGCACCTCCAATAGGCAAGGGGCTGGTACCAGCATCAAGTAGAAAAATAACTAACATGGGAGGCATTACCTATGTACCTATACGCACACACACAAAATATGAATTGTAAAACACTAATTAAACCATGCCTGAAAACAATTAAGATCACACTAATATTACAACAATGATTTAATGTGAAAAAAGTTAAATGGAATTGAATACAAAACAAAAAACGAAAATAAAAATAGAGTACATGTATTACATGTAATGAAAAGTTTTTCTTGGAGTGTCATATAAAAATCTACTAGAATGCACCTTGATCTGTCTGGACCTCACAAAACACCACTAAGTCCTTTCCCACCTAGGGCTTCGTCAAAACATCGACCATCTACACAAGACACGATACATGCTTTAAAATCCCGTGCAGGGGTAAGTATAATAATACTCAGTAGGACTCCCCCAAAACAACAACGTAAAATGTTATTCCATCAAACATAATGAAATGAACAGTAAACATATCATTGGAATATGACCATACATATACAAAGGACATCCACATATACTCATTTTAGACACTAGGAAATTCCAGGCCCCAACATTATAGCTAGCATCAGGATTAAAATTTTATGTTTGAAAGGTAACACATAAAACTAGGAGAACACACTCTATAAGCTTATTCATCAAACATGTACCAATTCAAGAGGTACACTCCAATAGGAACAAATCTATCATTCTAAATGGTATGTTCAAGTGAACGTACTCTATCAGGATCATCCTACTAGGTTTACCTCTGGTGCTCAGTAGCAGGCGATCATTCATTGTTGTCTTACGACCAACGCAAGACTATGGAAACCCATGTGGGGAGTCTCCACCCTCACCAAAATACACATATGAGGGAGCCATGCTCCTAACCATCTTGTGAAACATCTACCAATCTTACAATAAGTGTCACGTACCAATGTTCGTCAAGGTAGAACTAGCTCATATCTGGGTATCGTTCTCATCATGTGGATGGGCCCACACATCACAATTGTGTCTGATATCGGAGTTATATCCAATCTCAAATGAGAAACCGCCCCCACTAATACTCGGGATGGGGGAGTGAAACTCCGTAAGTGAGGACCCACACCATGATCTTTTAGGGGTGTATGAATTGTGAAGGTCATGCACCCTGATCACATGTTGGAGTACAACTCATTGTCTAGAAGAACCACACACAGTAACAGTAGGGGATTACCGACACTATCAGTTCATGTGTAGTGGAATCTAACCCTAGACCAATAGGGTAGTATGCAATCCTGTAATAGAGGACATTCACCCTACCCAGTAGGGGAGTTCCGACTCTTTGTATGATCGATATAGAGGACCCATACCATATTCATATAGGAGTATACCTATTCTTCCATCATAAACATCACTGAGAACCCAAACCCTAGAACTTTAGTGGAGTAACATTCCCAAGGTAACTACTGAAATGAAATAAAATCACATCCCAGATATGGGAAGTCCCACCTTTAGGAAACATGTCAATTCCCTCTCAAGTATACTTTTATCGGGAGGAAGTACATTTCAAACCATCAGGTCACCCTTCAACATCAATAAAAATTCACATTGAGTATCTAAAAATGATCATCTCGTCACAGGGGTCCCAATTCCAAAGGCATCTCATCAAAAAGATGCACCGTTAGAAAGTTATGAGTGTTTTTCTAAAAGGGGGTCAGTTGGGTCTGAATTCGGTCAGACCTGGTCGGACAGAATAGGCTCAAGCCGACCCGCCTAGTTGACCAGCTCTGCTAGGCCCAACCCATCCTGGCAGGGCTGGGTAGTTTTGCATGAGGGGAATTATTTCATGTCATCATTTTCCTGCACGTCGCTCATCTATGTGCACTATCACCTAGCCCAAAGGGCACACCAACCCATTCCATCTTTCTCACTCACACATACCAAAAATATCGCATGCGGCCTAGTCGGCACATCTGATCATGCAGTGCCACCATGTCTTGCCACACTGTTAGACATACCACTGATTCCAACAACCGTAACCATGGGAGTCTGATCCTCACCGCATCTGCGCACTGGTGACCCCTTCCATGGGCCACTATAATAACTCTGTTTGTTTTATTTCCTATCCAGAAGAAGTTATGCGATGTTCATGTCACTATCTTTACAACCATGGGCCTCGATTGATGTCACAATCCTTCCAAGGTCAAATCCATTCGAGTTGAGATATTTCCCTGACAACTTCAATCCATCTTCCTCCATCATCGTTGCACATCCGTTGTACCGTCTCCATTCCATATCCATGTTATCATATTGTTGTTCCAAGAAAAAGTTGTGCGACGAACAATCATTCATCATCTAGTGAATAAATGTGACAAATTTGGGGGATAAAATCACCATTGAACAACCTAAGGAACGAACTTCGTCCCTTGTATGTTTTGTCTTTGAACTATTGCATTTGAGGGTTCATGAAAACAAAACTAGAATAATATCAACATATAAATCTCCCAATTTTTACAATCAAAACCATCTTGCATACACTGTTGATCCACAGGTCAACCTATTTGTTGGTTGTTCTTCATTTTTCTCCCAAATCAATGAATGGGGAAAATAAATAATTAAAAACACCCACCTTACAAGGATCTAGTTTGACTATTGATGTATTGAGATTGTGTCGTTGTCGTTCGTCAATCCTTGATCCAAGATTCAATTGATAAAATACTCTTTCATCCATTTTATGACCTCGATCCACCAATCCGTTAGCGTTCATTACTGAGGCTTCTACTCCTTGCCTCAAAGTATTATCAGGGTTATGGTACTAACCCTGGAAATTTTGTCAAAATATATATTAAAATAAAACTCATGTTGTGTCAATGGACATATTTTTATTAAATATTTTTATGAAGATTAAGTCCAAAAATATCATTCACCATCGACCCATGCAGGTCAAGGTTAGGTGCAACTTGAAGTAGAGGATATATTTTAGAGGCAATGGTGCCCTCAGATTATTGATCCAGGATAAATTTGAATGATATTAATGTTCAAAGTTACCCACCTGAGCATTTTTAATTAAAAAATTATGTTTATTAAATGATTTGTTCTTGGAACACGAGTCCTCTAGATCATGCCCCACCTCAGAACCCAATTTCATAATTTCCCAAAATAATATCTAAAAAATATATTCAGGAAAAATCCAAACATTACACAGCTGTCCCATTTTTTAAATTGAAGGTCACACAAGAGTTACTAAATTATATACATATATATATAAGGTGTTTGGGGACAAAATTATATTTAAACACACATACCACACATAAAGCCCGGAAATGCTAGCCATATCTCTCAAGGGGATAGCCCACCCATCAATAATTTTTTATTTAGTACATGGCTTGTAGGCTGAGTGGGCATGAAAACCATAACATGGACTCAAATACCATTGTTGTGTCCTACCTGCATCATCCTTCCTACGTCATCAATCATATTTCATGCCTACGTCACTGCATACCAACATGCATCATGTCGAAATCATCGCCTACTTGCGTCATCAACCTCGTCACCACCTGCATATTACGGTAATAGTACCAATGCCCACTCTAATTTGAAATGCATATTTATATATTACTTTTAATAACTTTTATAATTATATATATATAATTACATAATTAATGAACTTCTTAAAATTAAATTATTTAAATTATATATATATTTATATATAGTAATAATTATTACATTAATTTTATATATAATGAAATAATTAATACACTATTTATAATTAATAAAAATGAATACATTTATTAAATACATAATATAATAATTAAATAATTTATTTACTATTTATTGTTGTACATATATGTATATATTAAATTTACTTATTTTTATTAATAAACTTCACTAATAGAACTTATAATAAATATTTTTAACAGGTAATGTTTTTAAAGTAGTTTTAATTAACATAATTAATGTAAATTCATTTTTACAGAAACATTTATTCTTGTGTGTTCATGGGTTGGATCAGGTCAACCCAAAAATTCAATAAAATTGAATTTTTTAAATTATATATATATATATACTGATAAACATAATATTAATTATATATATATAAATATATAAAAAATATAAAGTTTAGATTTAATAAAAATGCATAAAATAGTTTCTTAAACAACAAATTTAATATATATATATATATATAAAGTAAATAGTATTTCAAGTATTTAATAAAAATATTCATTTTTATTAATTTATTCAGTATATTAATTATATAGTTATACATATATAATTTAATCTCACTCATTTTCCACATGCATTCATTCAATGCAATTTATTCATTTATAATATTATATCCCTACTTACATTTTTTAAATTTATAGATTTTGAATATATATTCATTTAATATTTTCCAAATTTATTAAATTTTTATATGTTATATAAAAAATTATTCATTAATATATTTTATATTTTTCTAAATTATTTATTTTAAATTTTATATTATTCTATATTTTTTTAATTTTTTTAATTTTCTAATATTTATTTATGCATTTTTGCATCAATATTAATTTTTTTTAATACTGTTTTAATTTAAATAAATAATATTCATACATTTTCGTTTTAAAAAATATTAATATTTATTTTCCATTTTTAAAAATTATATATATAATTAATACAAATTATTCATTTTTAAAAAATATTAAGGCTTGCTATTATTTATTTCATCAATAATAATTAAATATTATATAATAACATTGAACAATTTAACATATATCATACTTTTAGGTCTATATATATATATAACCATTAGTTTAACACATACAATTATTTATGTAATTATTGAAATTATATATTGAAACACTCACACCTAATATTTATGTAATTTCTTAAAATTTTAATATTCATTTTATAATTTAATTTAGTAACATAATATATTTAATATTTAATTGAATGGTAAATTTTATTTATTAATATTATTATTAGTATTATTTGTTAATTTTAAATATTATTCATTTTTATTTTATTAAAATTTATTCATATTTTGTTATTTATTTATATACATTATTGTAAAATGTTTTATTTGTTTCAATATATATTAGTCTTCATTTAAATTCATACCCATATTTTATTTATTTAATAACTTGTTTAATGAATAACACTTATACATTTTTCTAATAGTTTAAAAATCTACTCATTTGTAATTATTCAATTTCACTCATTTTTATCATTCAAGCATTTAAGATTAAATATTCATTAAGAATGTTAATAATATATTTATAAATATATATTTATAATTGTATAAATTTATATTTGTATATTTACTATATTTATAATTTTTATATTCAAAATTATAAATAAATATAATATTTGTATAAAGATATTTATACATTTATAAATATATATTTATTTAATTAAAAAATTATAAATTTTAAACAATATATTTAACTGGGTAATATATTTACTATATTTAGATTTATATTTATAAATACATTTTAAAAATATATATTTAAATTTAATTATTTATATGTAATTACATAAATATATTTATAATTTTATACACATATTTAGACATATATTTTAAAATATATTTATCTAAAATTATTATTGAAAATATACATATCTAGAATTATATTCATAAATAAAAATTCATCATTCATTTAATATATTTATAATAATATAATAAATTATTCATTATAATTATCTATATTGATATTTATTAAAAATTATATTTTAAAATTAATATATACAGTTCAATAAATTTTTTATAATTATATACATTTATATTTAGAAAAATAATTAATGAAATATTTATTGATAAAATTGAATAAATTTAATCTAAATATATATATATTAAAAAAATTATTTTAATTGTATATATTTAAAATTAAATTATGTATATTAGATGAAATTTTTTAGGAATTGATTATTTTTTAGGTAGAAATTTGTGCCAGTGTGTAAATACTCAACACACTGGGAAAACCACCGCACATCATATCCAAATTAGTCCTCTGAGCCAGGGAGACATGAAGGGATATCCCAACACATGGTATGAAAATATTAGTGGGAAAAATAGGGCATCACACTTTTGTGTGGTTATCTGGCCTACATGACAATAGGTGGAAGGCGTCCTCGGCACATGGCGGCACTGGCTGCAGTAGGCATCCTCTGACACAAATCCATCTTCATTGTCATTAGGGTATCTGGGGATAACATTTAAGGAAACATGGAGCACATCTCTAAATATAATGTCAGACAGGAACATATTTATGAGCTCTTTTATATATGTACCGATAAAGAGTTGTTTTATCGGTGCAGTTTTATTTTAGTACTAATAAAACACCTATTTATCAGCACTTATTTAGAACCACTGATAAAACTCTCCACAATCTTTTTAATAATACCCTTTCCAAACTGATTTCTCATGCACAGTATAAGTTGTCACAAAATATCAAATCTACCACTCCTCCCACTTAACCATTTCGTAGGTGAATGAACCCTCCCAAATTCTATGGTATGTTATTATATCTATTATTAATTTTTTTTTATTTCTGTGTCCATTACTTATTATTTTTTACCATTTTTCATCTTTGTTTCTATTTTCTCATTTTTGTTTATCCTTCATTTCTAAAATTCATTACGGACTCAAATTCATTAGTCATTACATGATCATAGTTTTGCAAAAGGGTGTTAAATCCTGAAAAAAAAAATTATTTTCTATATTTTTCATTATTTCCTCTTCTGGTAATTTAGAGTGGTCCATCTATAGGTTGTGAACTTTAGAATAAAATATTTAATTCATTGCACAAATGGTCAAGGATATACACAATTTATATTTCATTAATATATTTAATGAAATATATCAACACGGTTTCATCACAATTATATAACTACCACCTCATGAATTTTTTTGAATGAATTAACACCATCGGGATAAAAGTATTAAATTTATCAAACACCAAAAAAATCTATTATTTTTCATATTTATTATTTTTAAATTTTTTATGAATTTAGAATAATATTAATATATTTACATTAATACCGAGTGAGATGTATGACCCTCTAGAATGGTGAGAGTGACATGTTGTCATCAGCCTCATAAATCAATTATGATTTCTAGACACAAAATGTTATTATATGATTTCTGAATAAGTTCATCTCTCAAATAAAGAAAAAACAATCTAGATCCTAAAAATATATTTTTTATTAATTATTTTTATTGAATTTAATCAAGGGGATGTATGAGGATGGTTATCATATAGTTCTACATTTACAAAAATTAAATAAATATAGTAAAATAATATGTTATCTTGTAATGGTAGTGAAATTTAGGTTCTCTTAATAGTATCATATTTATTTATCAATTCCACCATTGTAAAAATTTTATTCCATTTAAAATCATTTAAAAATAACCATCTTCTATTAAAAATATATAATATTTTTAACATTATGAGTACTCTTTTATACATTAAATCTCACCTCCTATATAATATAGATTGATAATAACACCATGTAAAGGTATGTCACTAACTCCATCCAACCCTAAAGATATTTACTATGACCCCTCTCTGACAATCTTGGACATAGAGGATTCTATGCCCTTTTGGAATTCCATCATCAAAACAAATGGATTTTCCTTTTCATGGAGTAATTGAATTATTTATTTGAATATTGATACCCAAACTATTTTCTTAGGATGATTGTATATAAACCCATCTAGGTGAGCCTTTTCATGTTTATACAAATCACGGAACCCTTTTTGGGGGTCATAAAAATTCTTATTCTTCTTTCTACTTTAGAAAGTGAACTATGAAAGGTTGTTCGGTGATTACCAAACTCCCCAGCTCAATAAAATTTAGATTTAACAAGACAATTTTCATCCACATTATAATCATATCCCAAATAGTTATTATTTATTTTTGATACCTATGATTCATCCACCATATCTTCATTAAATGAACCTATGTTTTCTGAACTATACTGATTAGTATCAATCAAATATTGGGTACTGATGACCATTTTTGATGAATTTTGAGAATAAAACCATCCACTAGTATAATAATTCATTTATTAAATTCAATTAACCATTTAATTTAAATAAATTTAGAATTATTTTAAATATTCAAATGTTGGGTACACCATATTAAAATTATCACTAACTTTATCCTTTTATTATGAATATCTTATGTGTAATTATTTAATTTATTTTTAAAATAAATATTTTTTCAGTACATTAGGATGGATATGAATTGAATTTGGGTTGATGATATTCATATGATAAAAACTTATAAAGATGATGTTAAATATTTCATGAAATTTGAAATAGATCATGGATACAATTGTTCACAGATCCTTTTCCATGCGTGAGATGTCGTTATTCCATAAAAAATTAGTCTGTAAAAGTTGGAAGAACATTTTATTTTTCATAGAATAGATCAAATCTATAAATACTAGACAAATCGTAGGAAAAAATTAAATATTCAAACTGATTTGTATGATATTGCATTTTATGGTTCATTTGATATAAATACTAGTATAAATGATGATGGAGATCGTATGTAAGAAATGAAAATGGAAATTTATGATGTTTTTTATGATTGTTATGAGTTTATTATGAAATTAAACAATTTATCAAGGAGGACATTATATAATAGTTATATTAATTACACAACATGTTCAAATATATTGTGGTTATATAATTTGATTGTTGGCGGCAGATGAAGGACACAAACTTTACATATCTACTTGTTCTCTTGAATGATATTCTACTATATGAAAACGTACATCCATGTCAAACATGTGATGCTACATGAATTCTTCATTAAATGGTAAGGATCTATAATAAAATACATGCATATCCAAATGATTTCATAATTAATTGTAAGGATTAGAAATAACTCATAAAATTCTTTTAAGTGTGGCACAAATCGATGCAAAAAAGATGAATAGAGTCTTTCTAAATACATATGGTGCTTTCTTATCATTCCATGGTATAGGGGAATTTATAGATGGTAGTAAAACATGATACAATTAACATGGAATATATATATGATAATTAATATAGAAAATGTTTTCATCTAGCAGAATATACTTTGTGGACAAATATTGATAATGAGTATCATGAATTTGGAAATAATCCATGAAACTATCATTATCCATTTTATATATATGGAATAAATAATTTTGATTTATAAATTAGTACTCGTAGTACATGCCTAGATATGCGGGTAAATTATAATGATCCACCATGGTTATTCATGAGGTACAAATACATTATGTTTTATTATCTTATATCTGGACCAAAACAACCTGGTAATGATATTGATGTCTATTTGGTTCCATTTATCAAAAAGATGTAATTTATGACAGATAATTTTTTTATAATGTATTATTCTCATAAAAGTAAATAATTCACAATAATGGAAATATTCTACCTGATAAAGAATGAATTTACTTCTTATGAAAACTTTTTAGTCTATAGAATTTATGGAATGTTGGTATGTCTCATTGGTGAAGAATTCACACTCTCTTTTAGGTTGAAACATTCCATAAATACTATGTTTTAAGAAAATATTTAATTTTTACCTCAATAATATAATTTTTTAAGCTCGATGATAGCATTAGAAGGGAATACACAAGAAGGTACAACACTATCTCCACTAATGGGTGATCTACTTCTTTATAAAGTAAAATATATTAAATCAATTTTTGAAAAACTATTTTCAATAAACCCTATGAAATCAGGTTGAAAAACGAGAGACATTTTCATTAAATTATGATACTATAATTTTAAGTACATCCAAAATTTCATTAATGTCATTTATGTGTAAAAAATGAATTTGTTAGTGTTATTGTAACATTAAAAAATTTTACGATAAAACAAAATATGGAATCGATGAAAGGTTTTACAAGATTGAAATGGGTATTATGGAAGCGTTGGCACTGTTGAAGGGTAAAAGGAATACTTTTCATATTCCAGTATATTACACTCTATGAAAACTAAAAAAGATTTAATTTTTCTTTTTTCATAATGTTGTAATTGTTCCCAAGGGGTATTCATTAAATATAAATAATTTCATATAAATAACTAATTTGATGCTATTAGGACTAACATCCCACAAATATAATGTTTTGATGAAATATTTGATGGTCAACTATATATGTTTCATTCTTACTAAAAATTAATGACATACATTAACCAGACTCTGTGTATCTTTTGAAATCCAAATACAATAATGTTATAGACACAGTAATGTTTTCAATCATAAATATGAGGATATATTCAAATTATATGAATTAGATATGTTCCTCCCACCATCATTCATTGATAAATTGTTTCACCTAATTGTTCACTGGGTTATTGAGTTTCAATTATGTTGTCTTGCCCATTATATATTGATGTACCCCATTGAATTATATATAAATATTTTTAAGGGGTTTATCAAGATTTGAATTCAGCCATAAGGTTGTATTGTGGATAGATATATTGTTGAAGAACATATTGACTTTTTATCTAAATAAATATCATATATTTATAGCATCAATCTCTCAAAGTCTCATCTTATTGTATGAATTATGGGTGATGGATTGATGGATGAGATGTGGTTATAATTACCATTATAGAGAGGGATAAATATCACCTTTAAATTTTACATATCATTGAATATGTTGATCAATAAATTGAACACCATATTTAAATTCTTATAAATTTTAATCCATCAAGGGATAAAGGTATAAAATCAAATACACATAAATAACTATTTATAGGATGGTTTTGAGATCATATTTTTAAGGAGTTCTCTGAAAATTTAAATTCAATTGATAAAAAATTGGATAACTAGCCAAGGGAACAAATGAAAATGTAATATCATACACTATTTTCATAATTAAACAATATAAATTATATAAAAAATAAAATGATAGCTGTAGTATGTTGAAAACTAGGGGAATTATCATTGTGATAGAAGTGATGAACATATCTAGTTCCTAGGATAAAAATCCATTTTATGAAAATATTTCATATTTAGACACAATCAAATAGATATAACAATTATGTTATAACAAATTTCGTTTTCTGATTTTCCATTGAAAATTGGTTGAAAAAATAGTGTACTGAGAGTTGATGGAATGGGATTTTTGAAGGTTAATTTCACTGTGGAAGGCAATAAGGACAATCTATTCATAATGGAATCACAGGAAGTGCAAGTATTTTATGTCTCAGCTCCAACTAACAAGAATTTATCAATTATATTTTTGGTGACTAAAAGAACCCTTGGGTATGATAAAAAATCAATTGAGGTTGACAACTTCATTGGTGTGTAATAATCATTTCATAGTGATACCAATGTAAAAAATGGCTCGTATATTAGATAATATCATAATGAGTGGTTTTTCATTCTCAATAGAGGATCCAAATCCCTAAAACGTTTAATGAAAATAAAGAGAGATCAATGTGAAGGATATATTTTTTAATTTACCATGATTTTCTTAATAATATTATGTGTTCATTAATTCATTAACATAACCAAAATTAAATGCTTGAATACTCATGGAAAAAAGAAATTCTGCACAAGATGATGTTATCAATCTCAGGGATGAACATGTGGCTGATTATTTAACTTTTAAATTATTGGGGAATCAACCACATGTTGAAGAAAAAACATGAATGATGTAGCATAACTATGTTGACTAAAACTATCAAGTTAATAAGAATGATATTAAATTTGAGTCTGGAAGGAATCCACAGAGCCAGCCTATTGAAACAAACATGTCAATATTCATTAGTTATATTGGGATCACGATGAAAATTAATATTCTAATTGATATAGATTATTGGTTCCATATCCAACCAATAATGAAGGAATCCATTTGGGAGGATATTAATGTAATGTTACAATATAGTTTCTCTATTTTACTGTTAAATTTTACAATGAATCATTGTTTTGATTTTCATTATCCCTTGTAGACCTCATTAGTTTTAGATGATATAGATAAGAAATATGTATTAATGGTTTTTTGAAAATCCCATTGTGGTTTCTAAATACTTCATACCATGATTCAACTCAATAATGCTAAGGGGAATGTAAATCTCCACCCACAAGTTACATATGTTAAAATTAAAAAGTAGGAAACATAGAATTATTTCACCCATAATTGACAAGAGATAAAAATTTATATTTATTGTGGTAGATATTATATTATTTGAAGAAATTTATTTTATCCATTTTGATTCAAAATTGTAAATTATTGAAATTGAAAAGGAGTGCTGAAAATAAACAATGTGCATCAAAAAAATGTACCCTTATCACAAAGAAATGATTGGGTACATATTATTAGAGAATAAAATGGAAATTATTTTAAATATATAATTATGGTTTTATATGATATGAAAGAATTTATGATCCATTGTTTATTTGAAGATTGATGAATCAAAATCTGAAGCCAATTCCATTCCACATCATGTTCTATGAAAGGGGGCTTGAGTAAATAAATTGGGTAAACTATTGAATGAAACAGTTATAAGTAGTATGTGAAAGATGTGTATGTGTGATATAATTTTAATTTTTTATTACATATAGGTTTAATATATTTAAATATCTATTTATGTTAATATGTTTTTTATATGGGTTAGACATAGGAATTAGTAGTGACCATACCCGAACAAAAAATACTATTAGAGTTTCTGAAGAAGTTGGAAAAATGTAGTTGAATTAGAGGTGTAGGTTTTGGACTATCTCCTTAAAAATATTTCAAGAAAAAAAATTGAAAGACGATACATATTAGATGATGAAATGATTTTAGGAATAAATAGATTCTTTCTAAGATATTATTCTAATGTTTAGTTTTGCATTCAATATATATGGGAAATGATCTAAGAGAACAAAAATTAGAAATAATTGTAACACATTAAGAGATAAATGATGCACAATAGATTTTAGGTTATTCATTCCCCATAACATTACACCTTACCTGAGGTAATCATTATTTTTATTTCTCTTTCCCCTAAATGTGAATCAAACTACATTGGTTAACATTTTAGTACTAAAATTATTTAGGGTGATGTAATATATGATTTCTATCTAACAACACCCACGATGTAACTCCCCGACCTTAGTTACCTAGATATGGTGCATTATTACGTGTCATTGGCATGAAAACAAAAGATCAAATCTAAAATGACCGATTAGTTTAGTAGTCCTGGAAGTACTAGATACATTCATAAGGTTTATATTACATCATAAAATAGAAAACTACAACATCACTGTTTCCAAAGACAACACGAAGATCACATCGACTATCCCTGCATGTCAGTCATAATATACTTCTTCTCATCATTAAAAAATAAATAATAGAAATGGGTTAGCTCTAATGCTTTTAAGGATAACAATATAGAGAAAAATTTCATAAATAAGCATTAACATTTAAGGAAATGTATAAGACTAAAACAAAATCCTTTTAAGCATGAACTTCAGCATAATATGGAAAAGAGAAAAATCAAATAATTCCATTTACTTATTCACATGGATATTCTACTAGTCGAATAATCACATGCAATATCAATATCCACTTTCATAATGATGGAATGCATAATGCAAGAATTTCATAACCACATAGTCATGGCCTTGTTCCAAAACTATAAATAAGATATTTTCAAGGCCTTGTGCCAAGAAAGTAGATTGTCTCATGAGACCTACTAATGCATCATGGAGCTATAGCGGGCTTCACCTGTCACTTACTATGTCTAATGCATTACTCATATGAAATAAGATAAACATAACATAAACATTTGTATTATAACTAGCATAAGAAATGTAAATACTTAATCCATAAACCATGAATGGTGTAAAAATAAAATATCCACATTCAAACATATCACAAAAACTTCAATATAATATGGATGTTTTGTATCATAATAAATCAACTTCCAAGAAGCTTAAAATCCATCAAAGGATGTTGACATAGATGAAATCAAATCCTTTTTTAGAGAAATATCTCTTTCTATTTTGAAATATTTTAATATTCATATAATTATAAAAGAAAATATTTATATCGGAAACATTCTTATAAACTTGTAAGGGAAGATTCGATGATGTTATAATGAAAGAAAATAACCGCACCCACCATATATGTTAAAAACATTCATTCTTATCTTAGTTTTGTCGAAATGGTTATAAAGTACCTTGTTTGGAAAACGATGGAAATATTCTTATCAAAACATATAAGGTCAAATAAGGGTTTAAATGACTTTACCCCATTGAATAGTAAATATAAAAATGTTTTGAAATACATTTTTAAGAAACATGGATGTGGATGATAAAGAGGTCCCAGTAGATACTTTTGTAAAAACGACCTCAGATAATAAAAAGACTGTGAAATTAACCCTTAACTTGTACTTTTACTTGGTCAAGGGTAGGATAAATCCTGTATAATGGTTAAATAATTGTTATTAAATTATAAAAGAATAATATAAAATAATATGATATCATATATGATCATTTAACATTGCTTTGTTAATAATATCTTTGTATTATCGTCGTTTCGGGTGTTAACTGATTCGTTTTCCTTAATATGATTTGTTATGTTAGTGATATTTTTAATGTATGGGATGTATCTTATTCATATCCAGAATTATATCATTTTTTAAAAAAAATTAATCATCTAATGAAAATCACTCTTGAATGGATACGATGTGGAATGAATCAAATCGCGTTCGTGGAGACGGTAATCTGTTCGTACGCACGAACAACAATATCATTATTTTGATATTAAAATAATATATAATTGGATGGAATATCATATATAAATAATCATTATCATGTTATATTTATTATTTTCATCAATTAAACATAATTATCATACCCATACATATAATAATGTATTTAATAAAAATTACACCACGACGTGGAGATGATAAGTCGCACATACACATGTATGGTGACATGTCATTCAAAGGATGGATAGAATAATGAAATTTGTTTTATCAAATTTATAACAACCTAAAATTATATATAAGATATTGGAGTTATGATTTTAGAATGGAAACAATAATGAAAATTTAAGTGGGAATAGAAAGGAACATAAAGAGGTGATGGAATATTTACCTCTTCTTCGGGTTCTTCGTTTTTTTATCAAAAGGGATATTTAGGTTGGATTTCTGACTAAAGGAAATCCCCTAGGATGAAGAGGGATAGTTGAGAGGGTATTTTTTCAGATGTTGGCCGAGTAAAATAGATTTTTAGATGTGAATTTGGGTGAAGGGGGGTGCCCTTTTAAAAGAGGGGTGAGGGGCACCGTAGGAAAAACAAAAAATATTATTCTATAATAAAATGATTTTCGATTTCCAATTTCTCAAAAACGAATTAATTAAAGAATAAAGTGGGTATGGGTTGAAAAAAAATCAATAATATTTTTTATACATGTTTGGATAAATATATTAATATTATCATTTAAAGTTAACTCTTAGTTAAATAGTTTGACATTTACCATGTCTCTTTGTATTTTTGAATTATATGGTTAATAAAATTACAATAAATTATAAAGTGAAACACAAGTGGTTAATTAATTATACAAATATATTTATATAAGTCTTATTTCTGAATCTTATATTTTTACGAAATGAATATAAATTAATAATATAATATATCTTTTAAAAACTCTTTTATGTCAATTTTAACACAATTTTGGTATTTTGTTTTTGCAATGTTCATAAAAACATTATTACCTCAAAAAAAATTAATCTAACCAACCCTAATATTTCCTAGTACCCTATAAAATTAGTGTAATTCATAAAATGTCTAAAATTACATTTATTAAGGTATTTATAATATCAATTATTTAAATCTTTCATTAATATGGTAATTTCTGCATCATCATTGTGTCACAAATAAATTTAATTATTTAATGTGTAAAAATTATAAATAAAATACAATTATGTAGGAAATATTATTATATTTCTATTGAATATTTATACTATAATTTATCTAATGTTTATCCCTATATTAAAAATGGTTTAGTCATTAAGCATTGAATTTAACACTTTTAACTCTTTTTTGAATTAAATAATAATAAATGTCATAATCTAGTCCAAATGGACCTAAAGGATCATATTTTATTCTTATGGTTGTTTTTGGTATAAATACACTTATCCAATAGAATTAGGACATGTGTTAGGGTAATAATAATGTCATTTTTACCCTTCATTACACTATTTACATTAAACCGTGTAAAATTAAAGTAAAAAGTAACTATTCACAAAAACTTATTTTCATCTTATCAAACCACATTTTAATTACTGATATCAACTGTGTGTTTCAGATTTTTGAAATTCCACTCACAGAAGTGGTAAAATTATGTTTTATGTGAATTGTCTAATTCTTCTAGCAGGTGGGTAAAAACAGTGAAAAGTTAAATAAAATTTTTATATATCTAAATTTATTATAAATTGACTCCAATGAATTACATTGAACATATATAGTTATTTTATATCTATTATGAGATAATATAAATTTAAATAATATATATTATTATTTAATTAAAAATTTGGTTTTAAACTATTACTTAGTTTTTTTCACTATTCATCAAAAATTAAAAGTTTTCATAAAAATACCAATAATTCACCCTAAGGTAATTTCAATATTCCGAATCAAGAAATGAAGTCCATTTTTAATGATAAAATTTATAAAATTTTAAAAAGTGGGTATTACTATTCATAACAGCTTTTTTGATTGGTTGTAGTGTGTTAAACTTGAAGTTGTGTACAACACATGCTATTGTATTATTCAAAGAGAAGTGTACCATGGAAGCTTGGGGTGTTACATTCTACCCTCCTTAAAATAATTTAGTCCTCGAAATTTCTATAATATTACTGCATAAAATGTCTCGGGTGGTTCTTTATCATAAGTTCCTCAGAATCCCACTTTTCCTCTTCCATCTTATGGTTTCTCCATATAACTTTTACCAGACGAGTCATCCAGTTTCTCATCACTTGTTCTCTTGTATCAAGATCCTTGACATGCTTTTCGCAATAATACAGATCGGGTTCCAGTTCTAAATTTTCATAGTTAAGTACATGATTTGGGCCCGGCATGTATGTTCTCAATAGTGATACGTGGAACACATCATTAACATTGGAAAGACATGGCAGCATTTAAAAAGGGTAAGTTACAAGCCCAATTCGTTCTAGAATTTTGAATGGTCTAATGTACTGGGGACTCAATTTACTTTTCTTACCAAAAAGTATAACACCCATCCCTAGAGATACCTTCAAGAAAACATGATCTCCTACCTGAAATTCCAAATCCTTCCTTTAGTTATCGAAATAAATATTATGTCTACTATGACTAGCTTTGATGTGGTTTTGGATTACCTTCACCTTTTCCATTGTTTCCTATACATGTTCTAGTCCAATGAGTTTTTGTTCAACAACATCTTCCCAACAGGTTGGTGTGCGACATCTCTTAAAATATAACGCTTCATATGGTGCCATTTGAATACTTGAATGAAAGCTATTTATATAAGAAAATTATACCAGAGGTAAATATTGGTCCCACATATCTCTAAAAACATGTGGGCATGATCTCAATATGTCATTTAAGGTTTGAATAGTCCATTTTGACTTTCCCTCAGTTTGTGGGTGATAGGCAGTGCTCAAATGATGTTCAGTATCCAGGGCATTATAAAGTCTGTTCCCAAATCTTGATGTAGAACGTGGATCGCGATCAGAAAAAATCGATAGAGGTGCTCCATGATGTCTTAAAACTTCATTAATATATAGTCTCTCTAGGCGTTCATGTGGTAAATCTTCTCTTATAGAAAGAAAATGTGTTTTCTTTGTAAGATGATCAACAATGGCCCATATTTCATTGTTCTTTCTAGGAGTCCTATGTAGTGCCATGAAAAAGTTTATCATAATATTATCCCATTTCCACTTTGGTATGGGAAGAGGTTTTATGACTCCTCAAGGCTGTTGCCTTCCAGCTTTCACTCGTTGACAAACCATACATCTTGACACAAAATCAGCAATCTTCGTCTTCATATTGTCCCAAAAAAAATGTTCCTTCAAATATCTATACATTTTTGTTCTCCCAAGGTATATATAGAAATTTCATCTATGAGCATCATCAGAAAATACCCTTTTAGATCAGGTATATCAGAGACTCAATGTCTCTTAACAAATTTCAAAATTCCATCTTCATATACGAAGTCAATCAATCTCCCATAATTCACTCTTTTAATCATTTTTTGAAACTCTTCATCACTAGTCTAAGAAATCTTTATCCTTTCTAGTAAATATGGTTTAACAACAATTTGAAAAAGTATTGATGTTTCACCTTCCATGGGGATTCCCATATCCATCATTACTAGATCCATGTAAATAGGATCATTTTCAACTCTCATCTTGTTCAAAACTCCATGATCCTTTCTACTAAAAGCATATTCCACCTTATTTTCCTTCCCCGGGTGGTAGTGTATAGTGCAATCATAATCCTTGAGTAGTTAAAGCCATCATCTTTGCCTCATGTTGAGTTCTTTCTATGAGAAAATATACTTCAAACTCTTGTGATTAGTATACATCTCACATTTTTTTACCATAGAGATATTGTATCCATATCTTCAAAGAAAAGATCAATGCTGCTAACTCGAGATCATGAGTAGGATAATTTTGATAATATTTTTTAACTGTCATGATGCATAGGAAACAACCCTATCATTATACATAAGGACAAAACCAATTCATTTCTTTATAGAATCACTATAAATAACAAACCAATCATTCCCTAATGGTAGTGTAAATATTGGATAATTGACTAATCTACTCTTAAATTCATCAAAACAATTTTTACATTCTTTTGTCTAAACAAATTTAACCCATTTACGTGTGAGAGTTGTTAATGGGTTATCCAACTGGGAAAATTCTAGACAAAACGTCGATAATAACCTTCTTAAACCAATAAAACAATGTACCTCAGTTATACTCGTCAGTACTGGCCATTCATGGATTGCTCTTGTCTTATAAGGATCAATGGAGATTCCATCCATTGAGACAATATGGCCAAAAAAAAGACATCTCCTGAATCCATAATTCACATTTGCTAAACTTCCCATATAATTAATTTATTCTATGAGTCTTCAAGATAATAAGCAAGTGATTTTCATGATCTTCCTATCTTTGGGAGTGTACAAAGATATCATAAATAAACACCACAAAAAATTCATCAAGATATTCCTCAAAAACATTATTCATTAGATCCATGAAAATAGAGGGTGAATTAGTCAATGCAAAAGTAATTACGGTAAACTCGTAATACCCGTACCTGGTTTGAAATGCTATTTTTGGAATGTCTTCCTTTATCACACACAACTGATAATATCCAAATCAAAGTCAATATTTGAAAAGTATTGAGCTCCATGATGTTCGTCGAATAAATCACCAATTCAAGGAAGGGGATACTTGTTCTTTATGGTTATATCATTGATCTACCTGTAGTCAATTCACAAGCTCATAGATACATATTTCTTCTTAACAAAAAGGACAGGGGCTCCCCATGGAGAAACACTAGGTAGGATAAATCCCTTATTACACAATTCCTCTAGCTGTTTATTTAGTTACACTAATTCCATAGTTTTTATTATATAAGGGGTCTTCGACATAGGCCTTGAACCAGAAATTAAATCAATGGAAAATTTAATTTCTCATTCTGGAGGATGTCTAGGTAAATCTTCTAGAAACACATCAACATATTCCTTCATAATAGGTACATCATATATTTTAACATTCCATTCCTCACCCGTAGTTATTTCATTCTCTTCCACACAAATAATTGAATTTAGTTGAGCTAATGTGGGTGGATCTAGATAAGAATCTGGAGGTGACATTTCTACTCTAAAGATAAGGTGTTCCTTATCATCATCATCAAAAATCATAACCTCCTTCTTTTTAAAATAAATTTTCGCATCATGTTCTAATAGAGAATCCATACTGAGTATTATATCAAATTTGATCATGGGTATGATGATGAGATCAGCAGATAAAGAACATTTATATTCCCTAATGGGGACTAATTCACAAAACATTGTTGCAATGTTACTTCAATAAAGAGTTTTTATTGACAAATCCCTTGTTAAATCAAATTGGAAATATATAATTTTCATATAAAACTAGGTAGAAATGAAACAAGAAGATGATCCAGAATAAAATATGTCATTTTATAAACTTGAGGAAGCAATTAAATTACCTTCCACAATGTCTTTCAGAGTTTTTACCTCTGTAGTATGGATAAAAAAAGTTGGCCTTGATCCCTTGGCCATTTATGAGGTTTTCCCCAGACTCATAGGAAATTCATTCAAATAATTCCCTATTTCTCTAAAATTTTATCATTCAACAACGACAGCCTGTTTTTTCCCCTTGTAATCACGAGCATGGTGGCCTTTTTCACCACACTTATAACAGACTCCCATTCCCTTCAGGAAAGTACCAGGGTGTTTCATCCCACATTTAATTCAGAATGGATATTCATATTTTCCCTTCGCCCCTTATTTCCATTTCCAGAGTGTTTGGTAGATCTCCTATTCTCTTTCTTTTATTTAAAGTCTTAAGACGTAGAGAATACTTTTTTAGTCTTGACAGCACAGGAGAAAATATATTCATACAATGAGAAGGATTTTGAGTCTAATGATTGATGGAGAAGCAGTTTTAAACCATAAAAAAAGATCAATCTTACTTCTTGGGATACATATATAATCTACTGCATGACTTTCTAACCGTGTAAAGTTTTCCTCATACTTTGAGACATTCACATCCTTTTTTTGCCTCAGACTCAGAAATTGCCTTTCCATATCAGCTTGATAGACACGAGGAAAGCATTTTTGTAAGAAAAGCTCCTTAAACTCCCTCCATTACATATTTGATACTTCATATTATTCCTTTCTGTTTTTGAATCAATTACCACCATTGATCAGCATCTCCCATGAGGCAATAAACTACCATGACAACTTTTTCCCTTTTGCTACACCCCAAGGGTGGAATATTTTTTTTCTAAGGAATTTATCCATTTCTCAGCTATTAATGGAGGTGTATTCCAATTTAATGTGGGTGGTTGTTTCCTCATGAAGCTATCTAACATTGATCCTCCACGATGTGTATTAGGGTGCTCCAAAAGGGTAATGTTATTATTCATAACCTATGTGAGTTGTCCCAGTATGGTGATAAGCTGATGAGTACTAGTTGTATCACCTTCTCCACGATAATAATCATGAGATGGAGTGAAATCCCTACATGGAGTGCCAGCATTGATATTATAAGGCCCCGGATATAAGCATTACATAATATTGAATTAAATTAATAATTCACATTGAGGAACTTTTTAGGTTTAGAGTTTTATAGAATTAGGACATAACTATTACATCTCAAAAGATTACAAAGTAGACACTTCTACTAAGTTTCCATAAAATAAAAACTCTTCAAAAGAAACATGTCTAGTTCTATGTTTTAGATAGCATGACTTTTCCTTGATCCCATCCTTGACCATATTCCACATTATGTCCTGTGAAAAACAATTCAAAAAAAACATTCGGTGAGCAAAAAAAGCTCAGTCCGGGATACACAAAGAAGGAAAACTATTATTTTTTTTTTAAAAAACAAGAAAACCATGTATACTTTATCAAAGTAATACATTTCACCTTTATGAAGTTGTAAAAAAGTCTTCACTGAATAAAATATCATGACTTACCCTTTTGTAACCAAAATATTACCATAAAACCCATATAAGGAACACATAACATATAAAGGTAACTTGGGACATAAACATACTTAAATTTAATAACCATACGGTCGACTTACACACATATCACTTAATATAATAGCCATACGGCTGACTTCCATACCCAATGCATTAGAGGTTATAACGTAACAACCCGTCCGGGTATTCACGACACCACCCGTCATATGGTTTATCACGTAACCACCCGTCAAATGTCCAAGTACCATTATAAAATCATAACACATAAAACAATTTTAAAGGAAAGAAAACATTTCCACATTTCTAGCACAATATATCACTTAAATATATTGACATAAAAAATCCATTATCAAAACCAATTTCAATACCAAAAAAGGGTATATGGTATTTATTTACTTTCAAAAATATAACAACTAGTTGAGGAATCAAAAGATCAAATAATACTCGCAGCGGCGGAAAGGTCATTGTCACCGTGTACGTTAAAAGAAACATACTTTTTTTTTGTTCTGTAAAAAACATTGTAGGAAAAGATTCCTTTTGTATAAAATTAAAATTAAAAGGGGTTTATACACCATATAGAAGTTAAGTCTTGTATTAGAAAAAAATATGCCTCAATCAAAGGAGATTGAGACGAAATCCCTTACCTCATGACCGACGTGACTCGATTGATCTTTAATCTCCTGAATATTAAGATAGTGTTAATTTCTACTTTCTTAAGAACCTTTTTCAAGCATACTATTCTTTTTATATCAATTATTTCCATGTTATAAGCATTATGAAATCATTTATGTTAACAATGTTTGTTTTGTCAATATCTGGTTCATAAGTCAAAAATGGACTTCTTACAATTACATGTTGTTTATGTGGTCAAAGGTTAATTATATACAAAATTATATTCATGATTTTTATATCATATATATCATATATATCCAAAATATAAATGTATTTATAATTGTACTTAACATTTAGAGGTATTAAATGAAATGCACCGTTCATGGAGACGGTAAGCTGTATGTACGCATGAACGCTACTTTCATTTCTATTTTGTATTTAATGAAGTGAAACCATAATCATATAAGGGTATATTATAATTCCAGTATAACATAATATATAATAACATTAACTCCATCCTTTATACATCCCACATATGGCATTAATGAATCAAATCACTTTGAGGGGGTGGTAGTCCGCACATCCTAAAATAAAGATATCGTGTATACCCATAATGGAAACCATAAAGGTATGCCATAAATGAAAAATACATAAGCTTAAGGATAACATATTAATATTATATATCATATATAAATATAGTGACATCTTAATTTCCACCTATGAAGGTGTTAAATGAATACTGAACAATCATCGTTTCGTGAGACAGAAATTCACCATCCATAGAAACAGTATGTTCTTTAACCATTAGATGTAGTTGTGTGTAAGTGTAGCTCGAATCCTTCTTATAACCACATCTTAGTATATTTAAGATACTGTATTTGTTACAAAAGAAATGAATAAAAATAGTTTAGGGTGTTGGAGAAGTAAAATAAAACAAAAGAACACAAGAGAAGACACTACCTTTAAAACGGGTAACTCTTTTTGATTTGAGCTCAAAGGCTTCCTTGGGAATATGTATGCCCAAAGTGAGGCTTCTAGAAGTAAGATAGGGATGTGTAGAGACAATGTTGGCAGGGGTTGGCTGAGCCAAATGCTTGAGAGGTGTGGGTAAGGTGGTAGAGGTGGGGACCTTTTATAAAAGGCGAGGAGGGGCAGACTTGGAAAGTTATGAAAGGTTACTTTATTATAAAATGAGTTTCGATTTTTAAGGGTCCCACATTGATGTATTCCGAGGATAAGGTGATAAGAGTTTTAAATATATGCATCTAATAGGTTTTTTACATGTGTAGGTCTTATATTTTACATTATCTTTTCATTTTATTTAAATCGTTAAATAATGAGGTAATCGCTGCAACATCATGATGTCATAAATAATTTAATTTATTTAATGTTTAAAAATTATAAAAAAATATATCATGATGTAGGAAATATTTTCAGATTTACAATGACTATTTATAGTCAAAAATCATACTTGTATAACCCCATGTAAAAATTGTTTTAGTAAAACAATACATGTTTGTGTCATTTTTACTTTTACTTTAAATAAAAGGCATTAATGTCATTATCTTACCCAAGTGGCTCCATGGGGTCCCAAAAATAGACCCATGGGGTTTCTTGGTCGGCCATGAAACATCCAATAAGGGAAGGACATGTTTCAAGGTCATTTCATATTATTAAAACATTATTTTTACCTTAAACTACACTAATTACCTCTAATCGCGATTAAAAACTTAAAAGTTACTATTCACCAAAATCTTATTTTAATCCCATTGAACCACATTTTACTTCATAATGACAATCATGTATGTCAGATTTTTGAAATTCCAAACACAGAGGTGGTAAAAGTTCATTTAAAAGAAAAATCAGTTTTTTATAGTACCACTTAGTGGTTTCACTATTCATCAAAAATTGAGGTTTTTCAGAAAAATACAAAAACTTCACCCTAAGCTATATTTGATATTCCAAATTAAAAAATTATGTCTATTTTAAAAAATTCAAAACATATAAGTTACAATAATTAATTTATTAATTAATTCCCGCTATCAGAACATATAGCGTGTTTTTATGAAACAATATATATCAAAAGATTGACATTAGTTTAAGTCCTATTTCAAAGTGAAATTAATTAAAAACGACCACTATTGGATTAAATGGTAAAAATATATTCTAATTTCAATTTAAAACAAATTCAAAAGATAATATAATCCTATAAATAAATTATATTAAAACGATGTTTTGAATTAAAATACAACATTTTTCACTATTCATTATATAATGATCATTATCAGAACGATACCAAAACTTTATCCAATGTAAATTCCAATTTCCCAATCATAAAGAATAAGTTTAATTTTTCAATTATATCTTATAAAATTGTCAAAATATAGATTTAAAAATGGTTCTCCAACAAAAGGTGGTAAACAATCTTTTTAAAAATATTAGAGTATTTCATGCTTTAGGTTGGATTTATTCTCATTTTAAGCCTCTAAAACACTATCTAATTCATAAATAGACATAGATAACTATATCTATTATTCATTACTTACTTGGGATTTTACATCCTTCCCCCTTTAGAAAATTTCGCCCCCATAATTTATTTACTTATTGAATAAGTGGGGGTATTTATCCCTCATAGCATTTTCAGATTCCCACGTTGCCTCTTCAACCATATTATTTTTACACAAAACCTTTACCTGGTGAATTACCTTATTTCACAACACTTGCTCCCTTCGGTCAGGAATCTGGACTGGTTGTTCTTCATAAGAGAGATTCTCTTACAACTGAACTACCTTTGGGCTCAAAACATGAGATGGATCTGGCATATACTTTCTCAACATCGAAACAAAAAAACATTGTGTAGCTGAGATAAACTCAGAGGTAAATCCACTCGGTATGCAACTGATCCAACTCTCTCCAATATTTCATATGGTCCAATGAAACTTGGACTCAAATTTCATTTCTTACCAAATCAAATTACACTTTTCAATGGTGAGACTTTGAGAAAAACAAGATCACCTACCACGAAACATAGATACTTCCTCCGGTTGTCCACATAACTTTTCTGTCTGCTCTGAGATGTATTCATGTGTTTCTGAATCAACTGATCTTTTTCTACCATCTCTTCTACCAATTCCTGTCCCATCAGCTTCCTTCCACCCACTTCATCCCAAAAATCTAGTGTTCGACACCGCTTCCCATATAATGCCTCAAATGGTTCCATCTGTATAATAGAATGAAAACTGTTGTTATAAGAAAAATCAACCAAAGAAAGATGTTGGTCCCAACTTTCCAGATAATCCATAGAGTAAGAACATAGAATATCCTCCATGGTCTGATGTAATGACCCGTAAAATTCATGGAAAATTTTTTTTCTTAATTTTCTTGGGAATTTTACAAGAACGCAGTTTCTGACGACACCTGATTCCGAGGTCCGGTGTGCCCGGAATCATTTTCCGAATCTTACCTCGGGTACGTTCAGTGAACGAATGGGTGGGTATTTCTAACTTTTGAATCAGTGCTCGGAATCGAATTCTGAGGGAACCAATGGAATCGCAACGCTGGTAATTTATTAGAAACACATTTTCCGGAGTTGCGTTTTCTTGGGTGTGGTTTTTAATTTTTTGGGTTAAGTTATCGAATAAAATAAAAGCGGTGTGACAATTTATTTTATTTTGCTTAATGCGGCTTAAACTAAGTTAAGAGGATAAGATGGGACCCACAATATCCTACCCACTTGGTAGGATATTTGTGAGGTGGAGCCCACACGATCCCCACCATTTCATTCCCTCTAAGTAACAAACCCGCACCCTTTTTTTTAATGAAGTCAAACCGTGCATTTATTTTGGTTAAGAAACACCTCATTAATTTGGGCAGTTAAATCGTTACAATTAATTCATTGAATTAATTATTCATTTCATTTCCTTTTGAATTTCAAAGGTTGTCTTGTGAGTCAATAAAATAAGACTACACTTATTTTATTTTTGTTGGAATCCTGGTTGTGGGCGCCCATGGGAGAAAAAGAGAAGTCTTGAGGATTCTTTGTCCTTCGACGAAGAACGCGAAGAACGCTCCCCGCCGACAAAGAACGCCGACCTCTGACGGCGGACGACGGCGATAGACGCCTTCATCGGAGATCACCTAACGCCAACGACATTCCTTCCGTGACGTTTTATTCCTCGGTGATCCTCTTCTTCCACGATGATCCTCTTCTTCTGCGACGGTTAATTCCACGACGAATGTTCGTTCAACGACAACGTTGAGGTAGGGGTTTATTTTGTGATTTCTTCCATCGGCATCTTCCTTTCTTTTGAGCCGCCTGATATCACAATAGCGGGAGGAGGTCGGACCGCATGAACACGGCCGACCCTCCTCCCCCTTGTTGGTTTAATTTTGATTGTGGCACGAGCAAGACAACGCGGTGCCGAAGCACAGCGCGGAGAATTTTAAAGAAGGGGAAGAAGCATAGCACCGACGCGCCACGCCGTTGAAAACGAACCAAAGATGCGGCGCCGTCGCGCCGCACCAGAGAACTACGAAAGCGCCACAGCCGGAGCAGGGCTACGGCAGAGGGGCGTGGCGCGGTTGCGCTGCGCCAGACGGACGAAGGTCGCGGCCGGTTCCGGGCCACCGGTATCGGAGCAGGGGGGACCGGCTTTTCCGGTCCCGTGGCGGCAGAAGCCGGCCGACCAGAGCGGGCCAGCCAGACCATGGATGAACCGGGGGTTCAAAACCCCCGGCTGGCCGGATGTGAGCGGCCCCATTAAGGGGCCGCAGTTACTACACGTGGGGGCAGCACCCCCCGCATCCGAACGGCTCGGCCGTTCGGCCGAGCCACCTGGCCAGCGCGTCGGACCGCCAGCGCGCCGGGCCGTTGAGCCAGGCCACACCCAGGCCAGGCCGGGTCGCGCAAGCCGGGCCGGGCCGCGCCCAAGTGGGCCGGACCCGGACCCAGTTCGGGTCGACCCGGTTGGGCCGACCCTGGGGGTATCGGGCCGGGTCGGACTGGGCCCGAACCCCCTATTACCGAACCTCTATCGATCTGTTAACCATAACATGAGCTACGGGCCTGCGATCGACGCACTGTCAGTTGCGATGCGATCCTTGGAACGAGACGGTCTTTTCGGTATAACACACTCAAGGTTTAGGAGTACTTTGTGTTCGGCCGGGTTGGTTCGTACACGAAACCAATCGGGCCCTCGTAGCAGAAACACTTATAACTTGATCTCCGGACGTCCGATTGACGTGCTGTCGGCTTTGTTGGATTCCTTTAAGTGAGATGGACCTTTTGGATTACTTCTCTTAAGGATTGTACGTAGTTGGAGTACGGTCGGGTTGGTTTTGACTTAAAAACCAACCGGGCCCCTGGGATGAAAAAGCCAATAACTCTCAGACCGGGCGTCCGATTGATGCACTGTCTGTGACGTTGAGTTCCTGTTGACGATACAGAACTTTTGGATACATCAACTCCGTTGTGTTTCAAGTTTTCATTGTGATTACTTTATGTCAGCTCACCAGGTATACTGTTTGACCGTGGCGCACCTGTTTATTTTCAGGATGGCCCCACGACGGCAACCAGCTAGGGTTCTGAGAGTTGTGTGTGACGACAGCCCACCAACCGACGAGGCTTCAGTACAGGGTTCTTTGACAGCAGAGGCACCGGCGGTACCTCTACCCGCCGAGCCACCGATGATACCAGCCCCAGACGCAGACGATGCACATCGCCTTAGTGCACTGCACGAGTTTTAGTGCCAGAGACCGCCCAGGTTCCACGGGGAGATGGACCCCCAGGAAACCGAGTACTGGCTGGAGGCAGTTGTACGAGTTTTCAGGTTAGTGAAGACACCAGCAGACCTCATGGTGATCCTTGCAGCGAGCCTCCTACATGCGGAAGAAGTAAGATGGTGGAGCTTGATGCTCCAGGTTCATGACGAGGCATCTCTCCTCTGGATGGACTTTGAGAGCCTCTTCCGCTCGGAGTTCGTCCCAGCCACCCTCCATGCGGTGCGCATCCAGGAGCTTCTTCAGCTGCGGCAGGACAGCTTGACGGTCGCCCAGTACTCGGCGAGATTTACCAATCTCTCGCGCTACTTGACAGACATGGTACGAGACCCATTCTTCCAGGCTCGGACCTTTGAGTAGGGATTGAGGCATGAGATCAGGGCATCACTGATCTCTCTCAGCATTCTGACACAGGCAGGAGTACTGGAGCGAGCCCTTCTGATTGAGAGCTTCCTTACTGAGCCTTCGTCAGCAGTGAGTCCTATCGCAGGGCGGCACGTAGCAGAGTCTTATGCAGCAGGCAGTCAGTGGATGACTCATGGGTCCAGGCAGACCAGACCCTCAGGCAGATGACCTCAGGACACTGGCTCAGCAGTGCGGGGCACACAGCGTGGAGCCTGTCTTTCGAGAGGCAGACAGTGCTACGCATGCGGCCGGTAGGGCCACATGGCTCGTGACTGCCCGACCCGTCATGCAGAGGAGCAGCAGACAGTTGAGGGGCCACCCAGGCAGAGGCATAGGGTCGACCGTGGTGGTTCACAGGGAGCAGGCGGATGAGGCAGAGGAGCTAGCGGAGCAGCAGGTGGTGGGCGACGCTTAGAGGTTCTACCACCACCACCACCAGGAGGTCCACCCCGAACATAGGGAGTTGGCGGTCAGAGACAAGCACAACTTTAGGCAATGGTGGCCTATGACCACGACCCGCCCGAGATGATTTGCGGTACTATCTGTGTCTATTCCACCCTTTCTACAGTTCTTATAGACATAAGAGCGAGTCATTCTTTCATATCTGATGCCCTTGTTCGGATCTCGGAGATTTCGACGGAGCCGTTGGCTCTATCCTTATGTCTAGAGACTCCTACGGGAGAAAACTCGACGATTACGCACTGGTGGTGGTAGTGTGATCTTACTCTAGGAGGCGAGAGATTCGGCTGAGAACTTCTTGTAGTGGCTTTGAGGCCTTACGGTGTCATCTTGGGCATGGATTGGTTATCTACAGTCCATGCTCAGATTGACTATATTTGGCGCAAGGGGCGATGTGTACGCACCGACAGGAGCAAGTTCACCTTCACCAGCGAGAAGGGAGCCTTCACAGCACAGGATAGACTCTCGTAGAGGAGAGGAAAGCCTGTCACTCATCAGTTGGCTAGCATCATCCTAGGAGCAGTTGACGTGCGGAGTCCTTGTTTTCCTGTAGTGGTGGATCAATATGCGGACGTTTTCCCCGACGACGTTCCAGGAATACCTCATCGCATAGAGGTAGACTTTTATATTGCCTTGTACCCCGGGACAGCCCCGATATCCACCCCAGCATATCAGATGGCTCCCATCGAGATTTGAGAGCTACGGGTACAATTGGAGGACTTGCAGGGCAAGGGGTTCATCTGACCCAGTGTTTCACCATGGGCATCCTCGATATTGTTCCCCAAGAAGGCGGATGGGAGCTTGCGACGTTGTGTCGACTATCATCCCCTAAACTAGGTGATAGTGAGGAAAAAGTATTCGCTTCCGAGGATTGATGACCTCTTCGATCAGCTCAAGGGAGCATGGTGGTTCTCAAAGATAGACCTCAGATCAGGCTATCATAAGCTCAGAGTTCGGGACGATGACGTGCAGAAGACGGCCTTCAGATGTCGGTATGGCCGCTATGAGTTCTAGGTTATGCCCTTCGGTGTAACCAATGCTCCCGCAGTGTTCATGGGCCTCATGAACAGGATCTTTCAGCCATACCTTGATCGATTTTCCGTGGTCTTCATCGACGACATTTTGATATACTCGACGACTGAGGAGGAGCATGCCTACCACTTGCGGTTTGTACTAGACACACTCCAAGAGCACCAGCTTTATGGAAAGCTCTTGAAGTGTCAGTTCTGGATATTTGATGTCCACTTCTTGGGACACGTCATATCTGAGGCGGGAGTTGTGGTGGATCCTATGAATATCGAGGCTGTGCTAGCTTGGGAGCCACCCAGGAGCGTGATGGAGGTGCAGAGCTTCTTGGGACTAGCTGGATACTCCCGGAGATTTGTGCTAGACTTATCTAGAGTTGTGGC
This sequence comes from Viscum album, assembly GCA_963277665.1. NCBI lineage: Eukaryota > Viridiplantae > Streptophyta > Magnoliopsida > Santalales > Viscaceae > Viscum > Viscum album. Next base: position 422,965,503 of record OY728161.1, on the reverse strand, counting down.
ACTACTCTCAGCTTTGACAAAAAAGGGGAAACACTTTGTGTGGTCAGAAAAATTTCAGTAGAGCTTCTAGGAGCTGAGACAGAGATTGAACAGCGCACCTATCTTGAGGTTGCCAGAGGAGGGGGTAGGGTACGTAGTCTACTGCGATGCATCAGGGAACAGACTCGGATGTGTCCTGATGCAGGATAGGGTAGTGATCGCCTATGGATCACGTCAGTTGAGGCTGCATTAGTAGAACTACGCTACCCATGTCCTGGTGTTAGTAGCAGTGGTCTTCGCTCTGAAGACATGGAGACATTATCTGATGGGTGAGCACTTTACAGTCTATTCTGACCATCATATTCTTAGGTAAATCTTCTCTCAAAAGTACTTGAACCTGAGACAGCGGCGATGGCTCGAGTTCCTCCAGGACTATGACTTTGAGATAGTCTATACTCCTGGGAAGGGGAATGTAGTAGCCGATTCTCTCAGCAAGAGGACGGGCATTAACCTACTTGATGAGGTGACAGAGAAGCTAGCCACTTTGCAGATATCCTTCATGGATAGAGATGGAGCAGCCTTCCTTCATTCACTCACAATCACTCCTCCACTACTGTTGCGGGTCAGAGAGGCACAGTGTGGGGATGCTGACTGTGAAACGCGGCGTGCGCAGATATCCTCAGGACATGCACCTGATGGTTTCTCTATAGGAGGAGAGCACGACGTCCTTTTCAGAGGACATACCTTGGTACCAGTTGTTTTACGGGAGGAGGTGCTGAGAGAGTATTACACTTCCCCTTTGGCGGTACATCCTGGAGTGACGAAGATGTACCAGGGTCTCAGTCAACAGCACTGGTGGCCAGGTATGAAGAGGGCTGTGGCAGAGTTCATTTCTCGATGCCTCACCTGCCAGCAGGTGAATGTAGAGCACCTAGTACCAGCAGGCTTGGTACAACCCTTGGAGGTCGCAGAGTGGAAGTGGGACGACATATCTATGGAATTTGTGACTGGACTTCCACGCACTTCCAGAGGTCATGACTCCATTTGGGTGATTGTTGACCGACTCACCAAGTCGGCTCACTTCTTACCCATCAGAGAGCAAGGCTCAGTGGAGAGCTTGGGACGTCTCTACGTTCAGGATATTGAGTGGCGTCATGGTGTTCCATCATCTATCGTCTCCGATCGAGATACTCGCTTTACTTCCCGGCTGTGGAAGGGGTTGCAGGTGGCGTTTGGGACGCAGCTATGTCTGAGCACCGCCTTTCACCCTCAGACAGATGGTCAGATAGAGAGGACCAATCAGACTCTCGAGGACATGCTACGTACATGTTTCCTCAACTTTGGTCGCAGCTGGGAGGACCACCTGCCTTTGGTGGAGTTCACGTACAATAACAGCTACCACTCCACCATTGGGATGGCACCATACGAGGCGTTGTACGACCAGACTTGCAGATCTCCCCTGTGCTGGATAGACCCTAGGGAGTTAGCACTTGTGGGACCAAAGATGGTCCAGGCCATGACCGAGAAGTTCCAGGTCAACCAGGAGCGGATGAGGATAGCTCAGAGTCGGCAGAATTATTATGCTGACAGAAGGCGGAGGCCACTAGAGTACGAGGATGGCGACCACGTCTTCTTGCGGGTCTCACCAAGACGTGGATTACAGAGATTTAGCCGAGGCGGAAGGTTGTCTCCACACTTCATCGGACCATTCAAGGTCCTCAGCAGGATTGGCGAGGTGGCTTATCGCCTGGCTCTACCACCTCAGTTGTAGCGGGTGCATGATGTCTTCCACGTATCCCAGCTGAGGATGTATGTGCACGACCTGACACAAATCGTTGACCATGGGGAGCTGGACGTTGATTATGGGGCGACTTTTGCGGAGGTCCCGGTGGGGATTGAGGATCGACAGGAGTAGGTTCTACGTGTATGGTTGATTCCTCTAGTGCACATCACATGGCAGCACGAGAACCTCCAGGAGAGAACTTGGGAGCGGGAGGCTCAGATGCGCGCTCAGTACGCACATTTGTTTCCCAAGTTTATGATGTTTCTTTACTGGGACGTAAAGCCCTGAGATGGGAGTGATGTAAAGACTAGTAAAATTCAAGGATTTTTTTTTTATTAATTTTCTTGGGAATTTTACAAGAGCGTAATTTCTGACGGAACCTCATTCCGAGGCCCCGTGTGCCCGGAACCATTTTCCGAAGATTAGCTCGGGTACGTTCAGTGAACGAACACGCGGGTTTTTCTATCATTTGAACCGGTGCTCGGAATCGAATTCCGAGGGCACCAATGGAATTTCAGTGCCGGTAATTTCATAGAAACACCTTTTCTGGATTGTCATTTTCTCGGGTGTGGTTTTTAATTTTTGGGGTTAAGTTTTCGAATAAAATAAAAGTGGTGCGACAATTTATTTTATTTTTCTTAAATCGGCATAACCTAAGTTAAGCGGATAAGTTGAGACCCACAATATCCTACCCACTTTGTAGAATATTTGTGAGGTGGGGCCCACATAAGACCCACCATTTCGTTCCCACTAAGTAACGCACCCGCACCCCTTTTTTAATAAAGTCAAACTGTGCGTTTATTTTGGTTAAGAAATGCCTCATTAATTTGGGCAGTTAAATCGTTACAATTAATTTATTGAATTAATTGTTCATTTCCTTTCCTTTTGAATTTCAAAGGTCGGCTTGTGTGTTAATAAAATAAGGCAACAATTATTTTTTTTTTGGAATCCTGGTTGTGGGAGCCTTTGGGAGAAAAAGAGAAGTCTTGAGGATTCTTCGTCCTTCGACGAAGAACGCGAAGAACGCACTGTAGCCGACGAAGAACGCCGACATATGACGGCAGAAGATGGTGATAGATGCCTTCCTCAGAGATCACCTAATGCCGATGACATTCCTTCCGTGATGTTTTATTCCGTCTCGATCCTCTTCTTCCGCGACGATCCTCTTATTCTTCGACGGTTAATTCTGTGACGAACGCTGGTTCGACGACAACGTTGAGGTAGGGGTTTATTTTGTGATTTATTCCATTGCCATCATCCTTTCTTTTGAGCCGCCTGATATCGCAATAACGGGAGGAGGTCAGACCGCACGAACATGGCTGAACCTCCTCCCCCTTGTTGGTTTAATTTTGATTGCGGCATGATCAAGACAACGCGGTGCCGATGCACCGCGCGGATAATATTAAAGAAGGGGATGAAGTGCATCGCCATCGCGCCGCACCGGAGAACTAGGAAAGCACCGTGACCAGAGCAGGGCCACGGCGGACGAGTGTGGCGCCGTCGTGCTACACTGGACGGACGAAGGCCGCGACCGGTTCTGGGCCGCGGCAAAGCAGGAGAACCGGCGGCCAGTTCCGGGCCACCGGCATTGGAGCAGGGGGGACCGGCTTTTCCAGTCCCATGGCGGCAGAACTCGGCCGGCCAGAGCGGGCCGGCCGGACTGTGGAAGAACCGGGGGATCAAAACCCCCAGCTGGCCGGACGTGAGCGGCCCCATTAAGGTGTCGTGGTTACTACACGTGGGTGCAGCGCCCCCCGCATCCGAACGGCTCAGCCGTTCGGCCGAGCCACCTGGCCAGCGCGCCGGACCGCCAGAGCGTCGGGCCGCTGAGCCGGGCCACTGAGCCGGGCTGCACACAGGCCGGGCCGGGCCGAGCCGCACCCAAGTGGGCCGGACCTGGACCCTGTTCAGGTCAACGCGGTTCGGGCCGACCCTGGGGGTATCGGGCCGGGTCGGACTGAGCCCGAACCCCCTATTACCGAACCTCTTTTGATTTGTTGCCCATAACATGAGCTACGAGCTTCTGATTGACGCACCGTCAGTTGAGATGTGATCTTTGGATCGAGGCGGTCATTTCGGTATATCACACAAAAGGTTTCAGAGTACTTTGAGTTCGGCCAGGTTGGTTCGTACACGAAACCAACCGGGCCCTCGGAGCGGAAACGTTTATAACTTGAGTTCCGGATGTCTGATTGACGTGCCATCGACTTTTTTGGATTCCTATAAGTGAGACGTACCTTTTGGCTTACTACGCTCTAGGTTTGGACGTAGATGGTTTACTGTCGGGTTGCTTTTGACTTAAGAACAAACCGGGCCCATGGGACGAAAAAGCCAATAACTCTCAGACCGGGCGTCCGATTGACGCGCCGTCTGTGACGTTGAGTTCCTGTTAACGATACCGAACTTTTGGATACATCAACTCTGGACTATGTGTTAGTTGATGTATCAGCCCCTCGGCTCGTGGAGCGGACCCTCCCGAACGAGCTTGCTATGTGCGGGAACCCTTAGAGTTGGCTGCGACTGCGACGACGATGACGACTGTGCCGAAATCCTCCATGGATTCGACGGCGACGACTTCAGCACTCATCGATCCTACGTGGATCAGTGCTACCGATCCTGTGTGGGTCAGATCTTGTGTGGGTCAGATCCTGTGTGGGTCAGCGCTCAGTGGTCCTGTGTGGGCCAGCACCTACAGATCCTGTGTGGGTCCGATCCTGTGTGGGTCATTGCGGGGGTCAGTTACCTATCGATCCTGTGTGGGTGAGATCCTTTGTGGGTCATTGCGGGGGTTAGTACCTATCGATCCTTTGTGGTTCCGACGACTTAGATGAATCAGTGGCTATATCTGATCATCTATATCGTCATACGAAGAAGTATCGTTGTGTGAGCTGAATCCTGTTTTGCTTTCTTATGTGGATTGTGTTGTGCTATCCTGTGTGGATTACGTTTTGCTTTCCTTTGTGGACTGGGTCGAACATGGGCTCAGATGTTGGAGCCGAACGAGAATAGATGACTTAGGTATATGTATGGGTATATACCTAAGTAGTGTCGGATGTTACTTCGAGATTGCATCTTTTCTTTTTGGATTAACCTTTGTGGATTCTGGGAGACCTTCGGGGGTCTCGGGGTCCCTACTGAGTAGCTTATACTAACCCATGCACAGGTTATGCCCACACTATGTTGTGTTGGTTGCAGACGACGGACAGTGCTGATCGGGGTTGAGGCTAGCAGAGCAGGACGGTACCTGGAGGTGGACCACTGGGCGGGACGTACTCGGAGAGGATGGCTGGACCCGAGGAGCTGTGGGGGCTATCTGTACTCACCCTTCAGGTGGGACTCTCAGTAGATGGCTCGACGTTGCGGCTTTACTTTCAGTTGCAGTTTTCCCCCTTCCTCTTGTACTTTACTTTCAGTTTGGGTTTGTATTCTGGCCCACTTACTTTTCCACACTTATTGTTGGACCTAGTTTTTACATAGTGTTTACTTCTACTGCTTGCTTGCTATGTGGTGTTTGTTTACTTTGCAAAGGCAATGCCTTCCCTTTTTACCGGGATTTGCGCCTTGGTGCTAGTCTCCAGCCCCTGGCCTATGGAAGGAAGGCTTGGGGTAGTCATGGCACGGGCCCCGAGGACGGGTCATGACATCTGAATTGTTCGTTCTGACTTCCCATCTGATTGGAGATGAAAATCTGTACTAAAATTTAATTCAGTACCCAACAAATTTTGAAGGCCTTTCCAAAAGTTAGAAGTAAACCTTGATATGTCTTTGGTAATCCCACAAAACAGTCCATGGATATATTTTCCCATTTCCACTCTGGAACTAGTAAATGATGAACCATCCCTTTTGGTAACTGCCACTCTTCTTTAACCTGCTGAAAAGTCAAACACTTCACAGAAAAATCAGCAATATCTCTTTTCATTCCATCCAACCAGTAATACTCCCGCAGATAACTGTACATCTTAGTACTACCAGGATGAACTGAAAATGGCAAACTATGAGCCTCACATAACAACTCATTCTTCAACTATGAATCATCAGGCACACATAATCTCTTCCCAAACCTCAAAACACAATCATTATCAATATTAAATTCAGGAAACTTACCCTTCTGAACCAGCTCTACCTTTTTCTACAACTCATTGTCTTTCTTCTGCGCTTGCTTAATTCTGTCTGATAGGGATGATCTCACTGATACCTGAAACAAAACAGAAAAACTTCCTGCACCAACAACTTCTATGCCAAAGTTCTTCAAATCAAAAACCAAAGGATCTCATTCCAAACGTTGCATGGTTAATGAAGAATTACTTTTTCGACTCAAAGCATCAGCCACTTTATTTGGTTTTCCTGGATAGTAATGAATTGTACAATCATAATCCGTGATTAATTCTAGCCATCTCCTATGTCTCATGTTCAATTCTTTCTGAGTGAATATATACTTTAAAATTTTGTGATCAGTATATATTTTACACTTTTCTTCATATAAATGATGCCTCCAAATTTTTAGAGCAAAAACAATAGCAGCTAATTCCAAATCATGTGTAGGGTAATTTACCTCATTATTTTTCAACTGACGTGCAGTATATGGAATTAATTGATCATTATACATAAGGACACAACCAAGTCCCTTAAACGAAGCATCACTGTAGATAACAAACTCACCATTCCTGGAAGGAAGGTCAAAAACTGGAGCATTCACCAATCTTCTATTCAACTCCTAAAAACAATCATCACATTATTTTGTCCAGATAAACTTAACACACTTCCGAGTTATCTTAGTTATTGGACTGGATAACCATGAAAACATTTCAACAGAATTTCGGTAGTAACCTTCCAAACCAAGAAAACTACTGATCTCGGTCGCATTTGTGGGTCTTGGCCATTCTTCAACAACTTTTGTTTTAGCAGGATCAACAGTTATGCCATTTTTTGAAAGAATGTGACCAAGGAAAGAAATTTTTTATAACCCAAACTCACACTTTCTGAATTTTCTATATAGTTTCATTTCTTTTAAGTTTTTTAAGATAACCCTTTAATGATTTTCATGATCCTATTTACTTTTAGAAAACACCAAAATATCATCAATAAACACAATCATGATTTATCACCTGAGTCAACTGAGCCATCACTGGAAAAAACTGTTCAATTCTAATTCTGACCATATCAGGATGCTGATTTAGAAGTTCATTTCCATCCGTATACCATCCTAGCACAACTTCCCGGTATCATTTTTGAATAACCATTCTAAACACATAAATATCTTAGGCGAAGCAACATGAATATCTTTAAATGCTATATCATTTCAATCATACCATAAATTAATTTATAATTTAACAATTTTATAACTCCTAAAGTTGTCTAAACCGACCTCTGATAACAACTATAATGCCCCGACCTTAAACATTACATAATTTTGAATTAAATGAATAACTCACATTGAGGATCTTTTCAGGTGTATAGTTTTAGAGAATTAGATCATAACTATTACATCTCAAAAGATTACAAAGTAGACACTTCTACTAAGTGTCCATAAAATAAAAACTCTTAATAAGAAACATGTCTAGTTCCATGTTTTAGATAGCATGAATTTTCCTTGATCCAATCCTTGACCCTATTCCACATTTTGTCCTGTGAAAAACATTTCAAAAAAAAACTTGGGGTGAGCATAAAAAGCTCAGTAAGGGATACACAAAGAATGAAAACTATTAGTTTTTAAAAACAACAAGAAAACCATTTATACTTTATCAATGTAACACCTTTCACCATTATGAAGTAATAAAATACTCTTCACTGAATAAAAGATAATTACATACCCTTTTGTAACCAAAATATTACCATAAAACCCATATAAAGAACACATAACATATAAAGGTAACTTGGGACATTAACATACTTAAATGGAATAACCATACGGTCGACTTCCACACATATCACTTAATGGAATAGCCATACGACTAAATTACATACCCAATGCATTGGAGGTTATAACGTAACCACCCGTCCTGGTATTCACGGCACCACCCGTCACATGGTTTATCACGTAACCACTCGTCAAATGTCCAAGTACAATTACAAAATCATAACACATAAAACAATTATAAAGGAAAGAAAAAATTTCCACATTTCAAGCACAATATATCACTTAAATATATTGACATAACAAATCCATTATCAAAACCATTTTCAATACCAAAAAAGAGTATATGGAATTTATTTACTTTTAAAAATATATGATCTTGTTGAGGAAGCCAAAGATCAAATAATACTCGCGGTGGCGAAAAGGTTATTGTCACCGTGTACGTTAAAAGAAACATTCTTTTTTGTCATTTTTTAAAACACTTCATAGAAAATAATTCCTTTTGTATAAAATTAAAAGTCAAAGGGGTTTATATACCATGTAGAAGGAAAGTCTTGTATTATAACAAAATATGCCTCAATGAAAGGAGATTGAGACGCAGTCCCTTACCTCGTGTCCGACGTGAATCGATTGCTCTTTAATGTCCTGAATAATAGACTCATGTTAATTTCTACATTCTTAAAAACCTTTTTCAAGCTTACTATTACTTTTATATAAATTATTTCCATGTTATAAGCATCATGTAATCATTTAAGTTAATAATGTTTGTTTTGTCGATATTTGGTTCATAAGTCAAAAATGGACTTCTTACAATTACATGTTGTTTATGTGGTCAAAGGTTCATTATATCCAGAATGATATTCATGATTTGGATATCATATATATCATATATATCCAGAAGATACATTTATTTATAATAGTACATAACATTTAGAGGTAAGAAATGAAATACACCGTTCATGGAGACGGTAAATCGTACGTACGCATGAACGCTACATTCATTTCTATTTCGTATTTAATGGAGAGAAACCATAATGATATAAGGGTTTATTATAATTCCAGTATAACATCATATATAATAACATTAACTCCATCTTTTATATGTCTCACATATGATATTAACGAATCAAATCACTTTGAGGGGGCTGTAGTCTGCATTTCCTAAAATGAAGATATCGCGTATACCCATAATGGAAAAAATAAAGTTATGCCATAAATGAAAAATACAGAAGCATAAGGAAAAAATAAACATATTATATATCATATATAAATATAGTGACATATTAATGGCCACCTTTGAATATGTTAAAAGAATATTTAACAATCATCGTTTCGTGAGGCAGAAATTCACCATCCACAGAAACAGTGTGTTCTTTAACCATTAGATGTAGTTGAGTGTAAGTGTTGCTAGAATACTTCTTATAAAAACATCATAGTATATTGAAGATACTGTAGTTGTTACAAAAGAAATGAATAAAAAGATTTTAGGGGGTTGGAGAAGTAAAATAAAACAAAATAACACAAGATAAGACACTACCTTTAAAACGGGTAACTCTTTTTGATTTGAGATCAAAGGCTTCCTTGGGAAGACTTCTGCCCAATGTGAAGCTTCTAGGAGTAATAGAGGGATGTGTAGAGACAAAAAGGATAGCTTTGGCTGATCCAAAGGCTTGATAGGTGTGGGTAAGGTGGTAGAGGTGGGGGCCTTTTATAAGAGGAGAGGAGGGGCACACTTGGAAAGTTATACAAGGTTACTTTATTATAAAATGAGTTTCGGTTTTTAAAGGTCCCACATTGATGTATTTCGAGGATAAGGTGATAGGAGTTCGAAATATACTCATCCAATAGGTTTTTTACATGTGTAGGTCTTTGATTTTACATTATCTTTTCATTTTATTTAAATTGTTAAATAACGAGGTAATCGCTGCATCATCATGATGTCATAAATAATATAATTTATTTAATGTCTAAAAATTATAAAAAAATATCATGATGTAGGAAATATTTTTTTCATTCCAATTACTATTTATAGTCAAAAATATGACTTGTATAACCGCATGTAAAAAATTGTTTTAGTAAAACAATACATGTTTGTGTCATTTTTACTTTTACATTAAATAAAAGGCATTAATGTCATTATACTACCCAAGTGGCTCCATGGGGTCCCAAAAATCGACCCATGGGTTTTCTTGGTCGGTCATACACATACAATAAGGTTAGGACATGTATCATGGTCACTTCATATTATTAAAACATTATTTTTACCTTAAACTACATTAATTACCTCTAATAGCGATTTAAAACGTAAAAGTTACTATTCACCAAAAAATTATTTTAATCTCATTGAACCAAATTTTACTTATTAATGAAAACCATGTATGTCGGATTTTTGAAATTCAAAACAGAGTGGTGGTAAAATTTCATTTAAATGAAAAATCGGTTTTTAAGTACCAATTAGTGGTTTCACTATTCATCAAAAATTGATGTTTTTCAGAAAAATACAAAAACATCACCCCAAGCTATATTTGATATTACGAATTCAAAAACGATGTCTATTTTACAAAATTCAAAACATATAAGTTACAATAATTAATTTAGTAATTAATTCCCGCTGTCAGAACATATAGCGTGTTTTTATGAAGCAATATATATCAAAAGATTGACACTAGTTTAAGTCCAATTTCAAAGTGAAATTAATTCCAATGACAAATATTTGATTAAATGGGAAAAATATATTCTAATTTCACTTTAAAACAAATTCAAAAGGTAATCTAATCATATAAATAAATTAGATTAAAAAGAAGTTTTGAATTAAAATACAACATTTTTCACTATTCATTAAAAAATGAACATTATCAGAAAGATACCAGAACTTTATCCAAAGTAAATTTCAATGTCCTAATCATAATGAATAAGTTTATTTTGACAAATATAGCTTATATAATTTTCAAAAGATATATTTAAAAATGGTTCACCATCAAAAGGCGGTAAAACAATCTTTAAAAAATATTAGAGTATTTCATGCTTTAGGTTGGATTTATTCTAATTTTAATCCTCTAAAACACTATCTAATTCATAAATAGACATAGATAACTATATCTATTATTCATTACTTACTTGGTATGTTACCTATATAGTTTTCATTCCTTCCTCTAGGCGCCATTTCTAAATTATGGCATAAAGTAGATTAGTTTATGAATTGAAATACATAAATCCAAACTTGTAAAACACTAAACATAAATTGAATAGTTCAATGATATAATCCATAATCATTAAAAAAATGTTTTCATTGAGGATTTATATACTCATAAACTCTTCATAATGGGTTATAAAGGAAATGAGAATTATCCTAAGCATATCCTCCAGGAGTGTCGTAACCAAGAGAGCAGCAACGCCCATTGTCATGTACCAGGATACCCCGGGTCAAGCCTGAAACACCTTGTCAGGGTTTTCAATCCTAGATACATCTGTGTAAGAGCTTCCTCTAACTGATCATATCCAGACAGAGATGTATTTCTTGGAAAATAAATAAAATCACTACATTACCAAAATTCTAGATATTTATTCTATGCTAATCCTCATAGTCAATCTTAGGGTAATGTGCTCTAATCGGAGTTTATATAAATCTAGTTTCAATGGTTAGTACTAAACATCCTCTGATACCAATTGTAATTCCCCAACCCTAGTTACCTAGAGTTGGTGTTTTATTACGTATCACTTTCATGATCACAAAAGATCAAATCTTGAAAAACCGATTAGTTTAGTAGCCTTGGAAGTACTAGATACATTCATAAGGTTTACATTACGTCATAAAATGGAAAACTACAACATAATTGTTTCTAAATAAAACACTGATATCCCATGGACAATCCATATAGGTCAGTCATAATATACTTTTTCAAATCATGGGAAAAATAAATCAAAGAAAGGGGTGAGATTAGATGCTCAGTAAGGATTACAATATAGAGGAAACTATCATAAATAAGTATAAACATTTAAGGCAATGTATAAGACTTAAAAGGCCTTTTAAACATGAAATTCATCATAATATGGAATAGGTAAAAATCAAATAATTCTATTTACTTATTCACATGGATATTATACTAGTTGAATAATCACATGAAATATCAATTGCGACTTTTATAATGATGGAATGCATAATTCCATACTTTCATAACCACATAGTTAATGCCTTCTACCCAGACTACAAATAAGATTTTTTTAAGGACTTGTGCTAAGACACTAGTTTGTCTCATGAGACCTACCGATGCATCAAGGATATATAGTGGGCTCCACCAGTCACTTACTAAGTCCAATGCATTCCCCATATGAAAAGGGTTAAACATAACATAAACATTCATATTAAAACTTGAATACGAAATGTCAATACATTAACCATAAACAAGGAATGGTGTAAAAAACACATCAATAGTCAAACATATCACAAAACCATCAATAATATATGGAAGTTTTGTATCATAATAAATCAACTTCAAATACGCTTAAAACCCATCAAAAGATGTTGACATAGATCATATAAGTACCTTTTTAGAGAAATATCCCATTATATTTTGAAATCTTGTAAAGTTCATATAAATATAAAAGAAAAAATTTATTTTGTAAATATTCGTATATTCTTGCAAGTAATTATTTGATTATTTTATAACGGTGGAAAATAGATGCACCCAATGTATAAGTTTAAAAAGACATTCCTACCTTAGTTTTATTAAAAATGTTATAAAGTAACTTGTTGGGAAAATGACAGAATAATTACTTTCAAAACATATAAGGTCAAATAATGGTATAAATAAATTTACCCCATTGTCTAGCAAATAGTATTTTTTTTAAATTAAATTTTATGAAACATGGATGTGGATGATAAAGAGGAACTAGTAGATACTTACATAAAAAAACATCGTATAATAAAGAGATTGTGAAATTAACCCTTGCCTTGTACTTTACATTGGTTGAGGGATTTTAACCTCTTGTATAATGGTGAATTAAATTTTATTTAATTATAAAAGAACCGTATACATTAATATGATATCATATATGATCTTTTAACATTGATGTGTTAATAATATCTATGTATTATCGTCGCTTCAGGTGATAACTCGTTTGTTTTACTTTATATTCTTTTTATGTGAGTCATATTTTTTATGGATGGGATGAATCCTATTCATATATATAATGATATAAAGTCCTTAAACATTATTTTTAATCATATAATAAAAATTAGTCATGAATGGATATGATGGAGAATGAATCTCATCGCGTTCGTGGAGACGCTAATCTGTGCGTACGCGCGAACGAAAATATCACTCTTATGAAATTAAAAAATATATTTAATTGGATTTTATATCATTTATACAGAATCATTATCATGTTATATTTATTATTTACATCAATTAAACATTATTATTATACAAATCCAATTAATAATGTATTGAATACCAATTACACCCCAATGCGAAGACTATAAGCCATACATACACATATATGGCGAAATGTCATTCAAAGGATGGATAGAATAATGAATTTTCTTTTATCATATTTTTAATAATATCATAGTATATAGAAGATACTGGTGTTATTATTTTAAAATGGAATCAATAAAGAAATAGGAAGTGGAAGAAGAAAGGAACATGAAAAATGTGATTAAATATTTACCTCTTCTTCGGGTTCTTCCTTTTGATTTGATCAAAAGGGCTTCTTAGTATGGATTTATGACTAAAGGAATGCCTCTATTATAATTTGGGGATAGTTTAGAGGGTATTTTGGCAGATTTAAGACGATCAATATGGCTTTTAATGTGTGAATTAGAGAGAAAGGTGAGTGCCCTTTTTTAAGAGGGGTGAGGGGCACCTTAGGAGAATCTAGAAATATTATTTTATAATAAACTCTTTTTCGGTTTCTAATGAATCCAAAATGAATTTTCTAGATTATATGGTGGGTATGGGTCTAAAAAAACTCATCCAATAGGTTTTAGACTGGTTTGGGTCACTATATTTACTTTATCATTTAGATTTAACTCTTAGTCAAATAGTTTGAGATTTACCATGTCTCTTTGTATTTTTATATTTTATGGTTAATAAACATACTATAAACTTCCAAAAGAACCCCAAGTTGTTCATCAATGATACACCTATGTTTATATAATTATTTTTGTGGAACGATTGATTTTTATGAATAGAATATCATTTAATAATATAATATATGTTTTAAAAACTCTTTTATTTCAATTTTGACACTATTTTGTATTTTATTATTTCTAAGTTCATAACAGAATTATTACATCGAACTAAATTCATCTAACCAACCCTAATATGTCATAATTACCTAGAAAATTAGTGAAATTTATTAAAAGTTTCAAATTACATTTATTTAGGTATGTATAATGTCAATTAGTTTAATCATTCATTAATATGGTAATTTTTGCATCATCATTGTGTCACAAATAAATATAATTATTTAATGTCTAAAAAATATAAATAAAATACCATTATGTATGAAATATTTTTATATTTCTAATGAATATTTATAGTAGAATTTTTCTCATATTTAACCCCTTATTAAAAATGTTTTAGTTATTAAACATTGAATTTAACACTTTTACCTCTTCTTTGAGTTAAATCATAATAAATGTCCTAATCAAATATAAATGGATCTAAAGGATCATATTTTTTTCCTATGTTTTTTTTGTTAGAATTAAAGATATCTAATAGAATTAGGACATGTGTTTGGGTAATAATAATATCATTTTTACACTTAATTTCCTTATTTATTTTTAACCGTGGTAAATGAAAATAAAAAGATATTATTCACCAAAAATTATTTTCATCTTATTGGACCAAATTTTACTTAATGATATCAACTGTGCCTCTTGTATTTTTGAATCTCCACTCACTGAAGTGGTAAAATTAGGTTTCATGTGATATTGAAAATTCTCTTAGGAGGTGGGTAAAAGACGGTGAAAAGTTCAATAAAATATTTATATATCTAAAATTATTATAAATTTTCATCATTGAATAAAATTGAACTTATATAGGTATTAAGTATCTATTTTGACCTAAATTAAATTTAAATAAATTAAATAATTATTTAAATAAAAATTTGGTTTTAAACTATAACTCTGTGTTTTTCACTATTAATAAAAAAATTGAATGTTTTCAGAAAAATACCAAAAATTCACCCTAATCTAATTTCAATATTCCAAACCCAAAAATGAAGTCAATTTTGAATGATAAAATTTAAAAAATTTAAAAAATTGGGTCTTACTATTCCTAACGTCTAGTTTGATTGGTTGTAGTGTGTTAGAACTCGAAGTTGCATACAACACACACTTTTTTATTATTCAAAGAGAAGTGTACCGTGGATGCTTGGGGTGTTACACACGCATCGCTATGTTGTGAAGGGTATGATGTATAATACCCCAAGGGATATGCTACAAAAAAACTCCCAAAAGTCCACATGAGTGTAGGTATTGATGTATCTCAAGAGCCAATTATTGAATTGCATACTCCACATGATGATCTAGATAATACAAAACACAATGATTATATTTTATCCTTTATAGAATGTCCATATAATAATATAATGATACATAGGGTATGTTCTAAAAAAATTCATGTTAAAAACTTGTAACTGTTGTTAAAATGATTTCTTTCATGAGGTATGGTATTATATATGGATAAAATGATGTGTAAATGAAAGGTTAGATCATGAAATTCCAATGAATCTACCAAGAATACAAAAGGAACTTCTATGAGTACCTTCTACCCACTACTTCCACTAATTAATATATTAATAATATTGGATAATTTAGAAATAAGATTCAATGATATTGATGCGTCATAGATTCAACATGGAGAATAAATATATGGATTTTTCATTACAAACGTGGCTGATCTCGAGAGTATAAATGAGATTATTAGGTTTTAATTCTTTGGAGTCTCAATTATGAATACATACACAAGGTATATATTTATAATCATTTTTTACAAAAATGATAATATATGTACATTAATGTAAATAATTATTCATATTTTCTATAGTAATTCACATTACTATAAAAAAAAGTGAAAACTCTATGAAACTCCCTTTATACTCACTGAAACCTATATCATTTCTATGGAAGAATTTTTTTTGATTATTAGAAATTCATTAAAAAAAAGAAGATATAAAAAATGCATTTTAGAAGAATATAATAGAAGACAAAATCTTTCTAATTCCTACAAGTAATGGGTAAAACAACTTAATATAATCTTATATGATATATTTTCCTCTTTTTTATTAGACATTATTGTTTTCATAAGAATTACCAGATGTTGATCACAGTCAATTTGGATACCCCAAATGTTTATATATTGGATACAATAAAGATTTCCATCATTCCAACCACACATGATGTGTATTGTTAATTTCTAATGAACTTAAATAAAAAATTTATATATAATAATCAAATTCAATGTTATATTTTCTATTTTAAAAATATGTCTGTTATTATATATATATATATAAATATAGGTTAAATCATGGTATGGGGTTAGTGACAAAACAAAGTAAGCCTATGTATTTCTTCAAATATAGAATGATTACTGTATATGTGTAAACATTTTACAACCAAGAAATCTTTTAAAACAATGTACTCATTTTATTAAATGTTTTGTAAGTGTCAAAAGCAAGATAACAACAATTATATTGAATATTATGTTTGAATAGTTAGAAAGATGTTATATACAATCAAAATACTCACATCCCTGATCAAGTAATTTTATAAGGTCATTATAATTTCATTAAAAAATAACATAATAATTTGATGTTATATATTCTCCTAGTACTACCAAAATTTCCCATAATCTATGTACTCCAATGTAATAAATTTTTTAGATATGAGTGGTCAAAGTACATGGAATCAGAATGCTTAATGACATAAAATTATTGGTTATTAAAAAGTATGGTTTTAATCTAGTGCGGTCTATGACCTTAGAGATATACATTTGATGTAAATTATTAGTTTAGTTATTATTATATATTATTTTGTATTTGTTCCTCAGGATAAGTATAATGTGGAAATTTTTTTTTATAGAAATGAATGAATATAATACATGGTCACTAAGTTTATATATTCTTCATAAATAGGTGACTTCATACTAGTTATTTAGTTAATTTTCTCTTTATTTTATATACTTTTCATAGTTAATTTCTTTATCCTATTACATTGATAGATATTTTATAAAATTTACTCATTAGTTCAAAAGACTTGTGACTTTCTCAGAACCAATATGAAATATAATTGTTTTTATACCTTGTGATAATGATCTATAAATCATTTTTAATGTGATGGAATTGATTGCACATTAATTAGACACCCAATGTAGTTGATATGACTCGATTTGTGCCTTTTTAATATAAAAGTGACATTTTATTATAAATCAAGTTTCACTTCCAAAAAAGTGAGAAAAAATATCTTATTATATTCAATGTGTACAAATACATTTCATATATTATTTTTTACAATTTGGAATTCACCGAACACAATTATGAATCATTATGTGTTTGGTATAACTTGAATTATGCTTTTTCATTATAAATGTTTCATTTTTTTAAATGAATAAAATATATAAAAAGAAATAAAATGAGCTTATATTAATTTAAAATATTTTTAATATGATATATAATTCATTTTTTGGTCTGTAGGAATTAACCAAAAATCAACCAGACACCTGATGTGGTTGTTGTATCTCTAAGTACGTGTTTCCAATATAAATGTCCCATACTAGGCTAAAACGCACATCAAATATCCAAAATTAGTAAAACATAATCATATTGTTTTAAAACATTGAGAAAATAATACATAATTCATTTTTGTTGTGTTGGAATTGTCTACACATCAATATGATACCTGATGAGGCCGATGTGACTTGAAGTGCATGTTTCAAATACAAAAGTTTCATTTTAGTTTAAAACACGTATAAAGTAGGAAAAGATGAACAAAAAACTCGAATTGTTTTCTAATGTTTGGAAAATGATCTATATTTTATTTTTTATATGTTGTAATTGACCGCATGTCAATTCAACACTCGATGTTGTTGGTAGGACTCTATGTGTGTTCGTTCAACAGAAAAGTGTAAATTTAGTTTAAAACACCCATAAGAGAGGAAAATGTAATTAAATGATATTATATTGTTTTAAAAAATTGAAAAAATGGTTCATAATTATTTCGTAACATGTAAGATTCCATCGCACATCAATCTAACAAACGATGTGATCGATAAGGCTCATAGTGAGTATTTTCAATATAAAAGAGTCTTTTTAGTTTAAACCACATGTCACGTTATCAAAGCCCGGAAAACAAGCTTAGTTTTTTCGATACATTCGGAAAATGATCTATAATTATGTTTTGATTTATCAGAATCAACAACATATCAATCAGACAAATGATGTGGTTTGTATAACCCAGAGTGTGGGTTTTTAATATAAAACTGTCATTTTAATTTTAAATGTGTATCACATATCCAAATCCAAAATATTCGTAATGTTTTCAAACATTTGGAAAATGATCAATAATTCATTTTTCACATGTAGGGATTGATCACACACCAATCGGACACACGATGTGATCAATATGTCTCAAATTAAATGTTTTCAATATCAAATTGACATTATAGTTTAAAACACATAACAAGGCCAAAACCATGAAAAATAGGTCAAATTGTTTTCCAACTATAGTAAAATGAACCATAATTTTTTTATGTGTAGGAATCGAACACATTCTATTCTGACAAAGAATGTGGTCTGTATGACTCGAAGTCGGCGTTTTTAATACAAACATGAAATTTTAGTTTAAAACAAGCATAAAATATCCAAAACCTGGAAAATGAGCTCGAATTGTTTTCATATTTAAGGAAAATAATCTGTTTTTTTATTTTGTGTATGAATAAATTAAAAATCAATTTGACACCCAATGTGGTCGATATGACTCGCAGTGCATGTTTTCAATATAAAAGACCCCTTTTAGTTTAAAATGCATGTCACATCACCATAACAAGTAATATGAGATTGGATTGTTTTCAAACAATATAAAAATAATCCATAATTAATTTTTGATGTTATATGAATCAGTCACATGTAAATACATGACACGATGTGGTAAAAATGACTTAATGTTTCTGTTCTCACTACTTCAGTTCCATTTTAGTTTAAAATACCCATCAAATAGCCAAAAAACACGAAAATTTATTGGATTATTTTCAAACATTAGGACACAAGTCCATAATTAATTTTGGACATGTAATAATCAACATATCATAAATAAGTCACACGATATGACAATTATGACTCAAAATATATATTTTAAATATAATAGTGCCATATTATTTTAAAATACACATCAATATAAAAAATTGAGGTAATAAAGAATGGATTATTTTCAAACAATAGTACAATGATCTATAATTAATTTCTAGCATATAGAAATTTACTTCAAATCAATCTTATACATGATGTGGTATGTGTGACTTGAATTTCATGTTTTCAATATATAAGTTTCATTTTAGTTCAAAATAGGAATCACATCAGGAAAACTAAGTATAAAAATATCACATTGATTTAGAATTATTTTATCTGTAATAACATAATTAATTTCCATATCATTTTTATCTTATACTTATTTATTTAAATTTCATTAAGGTAATTCTGGAAGATAAAAAAGAAATATCATGACAGTTTTTGGATTTTTTCTCAAAAATTTTGTTCTATTGAGTTGGCTTACATCTATAGTAGGTTTTTTTATCACCATGAATGAGAGATAATTCAAGAAAATCATATTTTGAGAACAACAAGAAATGGTGTGATGATTAATAATCAATTGTAACTCAATCCACTAAATAGTGTTCATAGTGTGACTCAGATTATATATTTTATTGTTAAAATGGAAACTTTCTGTTTGATTTATATCCATATAGTATTACTAAAATAACAATTATTTTCTTTTACATGCACATTTTTTTTGAGATGGAAATTTTTATTTTGAAAATTTAATCAAGACTGAGAATTGGAGGAAATATTAAAGGAACATTGATGTTTTTGAATGTATGTAATGATTTTTAATTACTCATTTAATTATACATTACAATTTTGAAATATTTATAATATAGTATTTTTTTCATGTATTAATGTTTTAAATAATATTTCAATTAAATCATGTTTTTTCTCTTGTATTTTCTCTCACTTTTTACTACTATAGTGTGCTATACTTTTTATAACTGACTGCACTATAGTGTATCTTTTTCATCATTTTCAATAGCACTGATAAATTATCACTTTATCCATATTATAAAAATCATTGATAAAGTATCCTTGTCACCAAATTATCAATAATAAAGGACCACCTTAATCCGGGATTTTTTAGCAATGATAAAGGACCCCATTATCAATTCTAAATAAAATAGTGTATATAGTGTAATCATTATAAATGATTAATGAAGCACTGATAAATTTTTTATTTATTAGTACTTTTGTCTTGTACTGATAAATGGTGACATTGTCATCGCTTTTCTAGACCTAATAAAAGACAGGGACTTTTAAGGGTACTTCGATTGATATCACATTATTACACTGACAAATCTATGTTAAAGTGTTTTTCAATTCTTGATGTGTTGAAGTGAGTACTGTTATCAAGATATTATTGATGTAGAGTAACATTCATGGCATGGAATGTAGAGTATGTTTTTTATAAAATCAATATAAATGATATTGTCTCTGTATAATTTTAATTTTCATGTTATTTTAAACATCGAGGAGTTTTATTCACATGTCAACTTAAAATAATTCAATCTTAACTGGATCCATTGGTATCATTCTCTTTGTAAAATTTCCAATTGAAGGTGATAATAGATCTCCTCGTGATTTTTTCATAAGACTATATGATCCTCCATCATCTATTACTGGTTATTTAATTCATCATAGAGCTACTGGTTATGGAATATTAGGGATTATATGTAGTTTTTAGATGAAGCATGACTTATAAATTTAATCATCACACCAAGTTTGTGTGTAGTGAGATTCATGTTATCATCCATAATCTAGGAGAGGTAAATTTTTGAAATAATATCAAGAGTTATAACTCTTTACTTTGAAATAGTCTCTATAGAAAATATGTTTTGCAGATTTAACAAACCATTTAGCTAGACACATTTTGGTATTGATAATGTGTTGTGAAAAAAATTGAACATACCGTACAACAATGATGAATTTTAAAATAAGAATAAAGGGATCGATTAAAGGGAAATTATATTATTGATGGAATTAGGTATTGAACTTGTGTATGGTGATGATGAATAGAAATGAATATATAATTGTTAGACCACAAGTAGACAGAGAAAATTCTAGAGGGATAAACCTCCCACAGTTCATTAATATATATATATATAGAGAGTAAATAATATTGGATCTAACACAATAATACCTAATGTCCTTTAATTAGTCCTAGAATTAATAAAGATGTTGTAAAAACCCCTTAAATGACAACAACTTTTATAAGCACTTGAAATAGAGATGATAATGGAATCTTTTATCATCATTAGGTTTATATACTTTTTTTGGGTGTGGATAAAAGAATCCATTATCAGGGGAACAAATATGATAAATATATGGTTTATATATAAGTATGTTTAAATAATTATTTTTATAACTAAAATTTCATATGCAAATATATAAAAAATATGTGTGTTTGTATGGTAGTGTATTTGATTATAGATAACACTAAAATATGAAACATCTTATTATTACAACACCATAAAATTCAGATGGATGTAACATCAGGAATAAATTTAGACACTAGTTTAAAAAAAAATCTATTTTAAATGTAGTTGAAATTTCATCGAATGTTGAAAAATTAGGGTATCCCAAATAAAAACTCGGTTTCAAAGGAATTTTAGTTATTTTTTAACTAATTAAAAAAAATATAATAAAATTTCTTGAATCTAAATGGATGATATCATTTTGTAGGCATTGTGTTAACATCTCAAGGATCCCAAATGGAAACTCAGATGAAAATTAATAGTCATTTAAAATTCACTACAACACATATACCCTATAATATCCCACAAATCGTTTTTTACAGCACTAAAAAAAGTTGTTAATCGAAATTCGGATAAATGGGTCCCTTTTTAAGCGCTAAAAATAGCGTTGATAATGGCCAAGCTGAATGTGATGTGCTGTTAATATAGAAATACTCCTAGATGAAATAACATGCAATTTTAAGCAAATATATATATAACAACTAATTTTAAAATTTTTTATAATTTCAAAAAATCAAATAAACATTAAACTGACATAATGAATACAAAAAATTCCACCCATGGTATATAAAAAAAACACATCTAATTACATTTACAAAAATATTTTATATAATAACATTTACAATTATCCAAAAAACATTCTCAAACACTAATATTTTGTCTTTGACAATCTTGATCCGCTCATAGAAATGTCTTCCCAGGGTATGAGTGGTCGAACAAATCATCTCGACCTGAGAAGAATATTCTTCCAACGTATGAAAATATATTTTATTTTATTAATACTATAATGTACTAAATTTATCATTAATATAAAATAATACATTAATAAAATTTCAATATTTAATAAAAAAGAAACATGTGGAGATATACTGGTAACAACATACATCTTATTGAGGTGGGGTCGATTCTTACATGTCAAAAATATCTTAAGGATCATTGTCCTAAAATATCAAAACAACACATCTGTTTTTGCTCGGTTTTGATTATGTCACTTGATCTTTTACTAAAATTAATGTCAATTTTAAATAATGACACATTTCAAGATATTCAAGTCACACTATGCGTCATATTGAGGTGCGGTTGATTCATACCTGCCAAAAATTACTAATGGAACATTGTCGTAAAGTATCAAAATAATCTTAATGTGTTTTCTCAGTTTTCAGTATGTGAGTTGTTTTTTACTAAAATGTCATTTCATACTGGAAATACACATTATGAGTAATACCGATCACATCGTGCATTAGTTTGATGTGATACTACTTCATAAAAATAAAAAATGACTTAGGAATCATTTTTCAAATTTATCAAGAAAATTGGAGAATGTTTTCTTGGTTTTCATTGAGTGATAATTTTTGAACTAAAAATTCAATTTTATATAAATAATATACAATTTTAGACATACCGATCACATCAAGCATCATATTGATCCCCGATTGACTACCACATATAATAAATTACTCATATATTTCTTTATAATGTATCAATATAATCCAAATGTATTTTCCTGGTTTTCAATATGTCACTAGTTTTTTTTACTTAAAATAATGTCAATTTTAAATAAAAAGAGGACCTTTGAATTATAATAGCCACACATTACATCTTATTATGGTGAAGATGATTCCTAAATGTCAAAAATGGATACCAGATCATTTTCCTAAAATATAGAATAAATCTGAATGTTTTTTCTTTGTTTTCTATATGTCCCGTGTAGTTTTTTACTTAAACTAATGTCAATTTTAAATAAAAAGAGACACTTTGACTTATAACTACCACATAGTATCATATTAAGGTTCAGTTGACTCCTAAATATCACAAATGAATATTGGATCATTTTACTAGTGTATTAAAATAACAAGAATTCATTTTCATACTATTCAGCATGTCACTTGTTGTTTTAGTTAAATTAATGTGTATTTTAAATAAAAAGAGACTCTTTGAGTTATACTAGCAACATTATGTGTAATATTGACGTTCATATGAGTCCTTCACATCAAAAAATGTCAGAAATATCCTTTTCCTAAAATAAAAAAAAATCTAAATGTGTTTCTTTTTTTCAGTATGTTAATTGTTGATTTTACAAAAATTAATGCCCTTTTAAAAAAAAGACACATTGAGTTATAACAACCACACCATGCATTGGATTGAGGTTCATCTAAATCATATACATCACAAATTTCTCATATATTATTGTACTACATTATCAAAATAGTCTGAATGCATTTGTTCTATTTTAGTATGTCTCTTATTGATTTACATAAAATAATGTCATTTTTAAATAAAAAAATACACTTTGAGTTATACCAGCCATATAATGAATCTTACTGAGGTGAGTCTAATTTCTACATATCAAAAATTACTAATAATGTTTTTTTCTAAAATATAAAAACAATATAAATTAGTTTACTAGGTTTCAAGTATGTCACATTTTGTTTGTACTTATAATAATGTCAAATTTAAATCAAAAGATACAATTTGATTTATAACAGTCACACTATGCATAATATAGAGTTTATAATAATTTCTACATCTCCAAAATATCTAATATATTTTTGTTCTAAATTACCAAAAGAATCCTAATGCATTTTATCAATTTTTAGTATGAATGTGGTATTTTTTTTACAAAAATGTAATTTCTAACTAGAAACACAGATTATGAGTCATAATGAACACATCATGTGTCCTTGTGATGTGACAATAATTAATACATGCCCAAAAGGATATAAAAATCTTTTTCATATATTATCATGATAATCTGAGTGCATTTTTTGGTTTTCAGTGACTGACACATTTTAAACTAATATGTCAATTTTAAACTCATAATGGGAAATTTTGGTCATACGGGTCACTCCAAGAATCAAATTGAGGTGTGTTTTATTATTACATGTTACAAATGACACATGTATCATTTTATTAATGTATCAAATAATCTAAATTTATTTTCATAGTTTTCAATGTCACTTGTTTTTTTACGTAAATTAATGCTAATTTTAAATAAAAAGACACAGTTGGAGTCATACCCAACACACAATGTGACTTATTGAGATGAGGATGAATCCTACTAATAAAAAATGGTTCGTGGATCATTTTCCTAAAATATAAAAATATTTTGAATGTAGTTTTTTGTTTTTCAATATGTCACTTTTTTCTTTTACTTAAATTGTTATGAAAGTTTAAATAATAAATGGAGACAAATCAAGTTATACCATCCTAATCGTTTATAATATTGTGCTGGAACTAATTCCTACACATCAAAACCGACTTTTAAATCATAGTCCTAGAGTATTAAAACAATCTAAATTTTTCTCTCAGTCTTCAGTGTGCTAGTTTTTTTTACAAAAATGTCTTTTCAAACTAGAAACACGCATTATTATTCATACTTGTCACAACATGTGTCATTTTGATCTGAAAATGATTCTAACATGTCAAAAATGACTTATGAATCACTATCATAAATTATGAATACAATTAGAGATTGTTTTCTTGGTTTTCAGTTAGTAAAACATTTTTAACTAAGATGTCAATTTTAAACAGATAACCAAAAAATTTAGTCATACCAGTCACACTGTGCATCAAATTAATATGTTTTTGATTCATACACATTAAAAATGACTCAATGATAATATTTATAATGTATCAAATCAATCTGGTTTTTTTCATGGTTTTCAATATGTCACATGTCCATTTTTCGGAATTTAATGCCAATTTAATGTAAAAATATACATTTAATGTAATAGAGTCCACATTGTGTGTCATATGGAGGTGACGTTGGCTCATAAACATAAAAAATTGCTCATGTATCATTTTAATAAAATATCAAAACAATAAGAATTATTTTTATCTGTATTCAATATGTCACTATATCTTTTTACTAAATGAAATTTTAATTTACAATATGAAGAGACACTTTTAGTGATACTGGTCAATTTTTTAATTTTATTTTCTTTTTAATGTTATATTATGAAAAAATTAATTAATTATAACAGTACATAAATTCACTTTTATATATTCTCAAACCCTTTTTTATTTTCATTATCTCATTTGCAGCCTCGAAGTCCAATAATTCAAAAGCATGATCTGTTTTAAACCCCCCCCCAACAAGATAAATGGAATCCACCTATATAAGAAAAAAATTATTATGTGAGTAATACTGAAAATAATTATATTAGACATAGATATGAAACAATATAATAATTCTATAGAATTCACATCTTCATGCTATTTGTGTACATTATTCTATCAGGTATGCATGCCATTCATTTCTAAGAACATATATATCATCTTGTAAATATGAATTTTATTGACCATCAATGTAGTAATGGAAAAATATAAATACACAAATTATTAATAATTTTTTTAATTAAATAGTAGTTATTGGTGAAATACATCTTTTGGGATGCTAGATTGTTCATGGAATATGATCGCTCACATAAATTTACAAACATAAGAACCATATTATTTTCCATTGGTATATTTCAGACACTATATAAACATTTCGTAAAAAAAATTAATTAGTTTTTATATGTGTATGGATAATGAAATGTTATTATATATACCCTGATACTTATCCAGTACCAGAACATGTCTTCATCCTTATGCTTATCCACTAGCCTCATTCATTGTTTTTTACGATATTTATGCACAACCCTATCATAACAAAATCCTCATTAAAATATAATACCCATTATATAACATGACTTTTTTTCTAAAACAATGTGTGTAGTGTATTGAAAAAAATAAAAAACTTCATCATGTGTGGATGGTTTATTGGATATCCATGCATTGAATCTTGGAAATAAATATTTGGAGTAATCAAATTTACAACAATGATCATCAAATTATACATAAAACACAAAATGGAATATGTAATGAAGGAAATGAAAATATATATGATATGAATAAATTATAGGGATTTACCCACACATCATTATTATTTAATAGAGTTTTTCTTCTAAAAAATTATCTTTCTAATAATTTGAAAAGACATGTTACTATTTCATCCCTTTTGGGGTTCTATTTTCATTTGTTCTGTATATGATATGTGAGGAATAATGAATCGAAATTTTATTTCAAGGAAAAATCCCTTCAATTGTTTCTCATATATATTCCTACCAATAATACAAAATGTATTTAGTCATAATTAACATATTATATCATCTTTTAGAAAATCAAATCATGAAATAATTCCTTATCTATACATTTATAATTGTTTTGCCTAGCCAATCATAGTAGATGAATTCACATACACTCTAAACACCAAGGATGTCTTAATATTTCTCTCGATAAATATTTTTCTTCAAAGTAAACATTGAGATTATATTGTTTTTTACACATTTTATCAATATTAAGAATCAATGATTATAAATTCAAATATATAATGGTCAGGGTATTGGTACATTAGGTAGATATCTTTGATCAGTTGGTTGATCCTTTCAATGGATTCTAGGTGGTTTTTCATTACAACCATTTCCCTTTTTTATCTGTAAAAACATTCATCAGTTAAGAAATTTTTTTAGTCACAGTTAAATGATTTTCTAGAAATGTAAATTGTAAATGAATACCTCATTTTTTACATGTTTTTTACTAGATATGATGTCCTTGTGATGAATGTTACAATAGATTATTCTAACATATGAATATCTTCCACGTGAATTGGAATTGGTAGCTCGGCACTCAGCTCATGGGCTATACTAATCGATACACTCACATGACCTATTGGAAATCGTCTGTTATGTAGCACGTCATTTTGGATATAGAACAAAATTTTCCTCGCTACAATGTGAGTAGTGGGTATTGATAGATATAAGTCACATTCATTATCACCATATAGAATATCAGTACCTAAAAGGAATTATTGCACGTCATATTCATATTTCATAAAAATAGTTGTTATAAAAATGTATACCTCAACTATGAAATATCTTTGAGGGGAATGGCTCACCTCATAGTTGGTGGGAGTGGTGGGGATCTGTAAATGGTGGTTATTGATGAGTTTCTTTTTCCCTTCGACATCTCCATTAACGCTTCAATTATTTCTCTCTAAAATTATAATACCTATTAAAGGGTATATATTCATTCCCTCATCTTCTTTATTAATTCACTTTGATCCCCACTTGTTCTTTTTTTCAAAATATGTTCGGGGTGTCACCCCAAAACAGCCACCTCTGAGGTGACCATACTGATCTAGTAGCTTCAAGGCCACAAATTGTATGTGTTCATATGGTTTAAATATTGTTGATTCATTTGACATCGTCAGATGGAAAATATAGAAAAATATGGCATCATTGATATGTAATAGTGATTTAATGTAAAAAAATAAATTATGTAATACATACGCATTATTCCCACACAATTTATGTGTTATAAACTATTAGTATCTCATCATTATTTACACATGCTGCATTCCATATCACGTGGAGTGGGATGTAAGTGGATTTGGTTTTGGATTCATCAATATGAATATAATAGAGGAACATAATTATGGTTTTGTTTCTTGTCCTATAAAAGTATTACAATAGTTTTTAAATGTGTACCAATTTTTTCAACTGAAGTGTACCCCATACTTGATTTACAATAGGGGTACACTGGTTTTGCTACTTGTTCTTTTTTTAGCATTCAATTGTTGTTTCATATGTAAATAAAATGTAAGAAATATGATGAATACATGTATCTTTAAACAACATATTACTATCCACAATAAACTTGAAAACACACATCCACAAGATGACTAGTAAATACTTCCCAAACTTCATGGGTTATTATGTGTGCATAGATAAGAAGTGGTTGATGGTTTATTTCCCCTTAAGCAACTTTAAGATGATTTTGTAATAGAATTGTGTGAAATCCTCAATGAATATGTACATCATGTATTAATACATAGTTCTTGTTAGGGATATCTACTATAAAGGATGTCATCAAAAAATTACGAAGAGTAAGTCAAGGATTCATAATTTTATTTTTCAGAAAAATAGGGAAATGATAGCATAATGTTACTATTTTTTCCCCACATCAGTCTCATAATCATAGTCACCACATGGTTCAACAAATCTACATCAATCAGCACAAGTTTTCGAGTGATGATTTTAATGCAACTACTGATCACGACCATGATGGGGTTAATATGTTGGTCATGCACATTCCACCCAACCTCACATATGATGCCTTTGACTTTCACATTAATGGTTTTTCTAACACCATCAACCTATGACACTATTATTTTTTCGGAATCATTGGTTCTTTGTCACATACCATTTCCCCTGAATCAACATCATCAATATGATCTTTGGAGTGATTGCATCAGAATGTGTAAATGGTCATTGTACTTCTGTACTAGGAGAAACAATAGGTGAAAAACCATGTTATTCTTTAGGAATAGAAGCATTGGAATGTGAAAGAAGGTCGTTCCTCTATATTATGAGAGGTACTAGGATTATATAACTATTGTTCGTTGGGATTGGGAGCACCAGAATGTTCATATGTCCTTATCAACAAAAGTTCTTTAACCATCAATTTAGAGTACATAAATGCATTATGAAATGTATAATAACTTGATGTAAAATGATTTATGTTACAAAAAAATTGAAACCTGGTTATTGAAATCTCTTTAATTTTTTAAAGGGTGATGGTATTTAACCCCTCAATCAATGATCCAAATACCTTCCTTATGGTATTATTTGACATATATAATATCGTCTACATTAGGATCACTGTGAAATGATTATAACATCATAGTGAAATTGTTATCCTCGGTATAATTTTCATCTAACCCTTTAGTAGTTTTGGTTGATAACAGAATAATTGACAACTATTAGTTTGTGGGATCTAGAACATAAAATAATTTTTCTCTCTAGGATTCCATTATAAATGGGTTTTAATTTTACCATTCTTTACTAAAATCATCATTCTTGAATCCTAATTCATATATTTTAATATCAATCTTGTTATCAACCCACATTAATTAAAAAATCAACACTTAGAATGTTTTATAATCCAAATCAAATATTTTTTTATGATTACAGAGTCTGAGATATTCACATAAATTTTATTTTTTTTCTTAGTAATAGAAACATGAATCGCTTTAGCCATGAGTGAACTCCACTATTTTTCATTTTTTGTTTTTATCATGATTATTTGTATAGAATGTATAAAATTTAATTATAAAAACATTTTATGATGATACATTCACACTTTGTCCTCTAGCTAGACATCGGATTCATTTTGAAATTGAATCTGGATTTTCATCTTACTCCATAAAATCATGGTCTTGAAAGTATCTTATAAATTCTTCATTATCTTCATTCGACAACCAAATTTCATCACATGATGGATTTAAATGCCTATTAATTTCATTCTAGGTTCAATCATATGCCCAAACCACCAAAAAGTTATGAATAACATAATGTCGGGCCTGCTCTAGATCTGTAATATTGATTACGACGACAAGTTTTGCAGAAATTACTTCACCCACATGCCACCCACTCTAATGTGGTTTTGGTAGACCAATTATTTCCACAATAGATTTGTATCCAATATAAAATCAATGGATTCATAAAAAATATATCCCAACCCTTAATTTTTTACATACCCTTTAAAAATATTCATAAATCGTTCAATGGGGTACATACATATATTGTGTATAGGACACATAGTCAAATAACTATCGCTAAGCGAACCATCCTATGAATTATCATATCAATGAATGTTTGCAGAAAAAACATTTACATTTTATATAATATGATGAAAATTTCTTTTTCCATAGTCAGTAATTTTTTTAGGTCTATAACATTGAACATTTATCATTAAAGAATAAACATAGCTTATTTATTGAATTACAAACATTATTTGGAAAAATGAAATATAAAGATATATGCATTTTATATTTCATCCAAACATGTAAGTCATGAGATTTTAGACCATTTTACTTTATATAGTTCATTGACATGATGTTCTTGATATTCTATGAATTCCCCATTGGAAACATTAAATCATTCAAGATGAAGGAAAACTGATATATCTCTTTCCCAGAAAGAGTGTAAGAAGTTAGAGGAAGAAAAGTTTAATTTTCACCCTTTAGTAGTGCCAACTAATTTCGTATTACCCTATCAAATATTTCAATCATATCCTTAATTCAATCCTTTTTTATCCAATTTATTTTAGAATAGTTTTGATAACACTATCAGATTCATTTTTTTTCAACATGCAGAATATCATGAATTTTTTTCGTACAGACCGTTTTAGTATGATAATTCAAAAAAACTGATCTCCATTTCCAACTGGTTCTCATATGGTTTTTTCAAAATAGTTTACCTGAATTACTGTCCACTTATTTTACTTTCTCAAATATTTGATCACCTTCTAGTGGATACGGTGTTTTATGATATTCTTAACATCCATTGAATGATGTCGTAGAAGATCGGTACTTATGTCATCAGTGTAGAAATCATTAATATCCTAGAAACAATGTTTTCAATGAATGTTCCTATATAATTGATTGTGTATCTTGTTCGCAAATGGGACACAATTGAGATCTTATAATGCTATATCCTATCAAATTTCAATAAGAAGAAATGTCAATTTTCATCCCATACAACATGGCTCTCAACATGGAATCATCATTTCTGTATGCCTCATGGAACGTATCATCTGAATCCCTCAATAATCTAAAATCCATGATTAATAAGTCCAAATATACATCAATATCCTTACACAGTTTTTTTGGTCCAGATAAAAGGTAATATAACATGATATATTTTCACTTCATGCATATCCACTGTGGAAAATTATAATTTACCAACATAACAGGCCATGTATTGTGACTTATACTATTAAAACCAAAAAGATTCACTATATCTATAGATAATGCAGGATGAAGTTTTCATGGATTGTTTCCATGTTCAGGATACTCATGATAAATTTAGTTCTGCTAAGGAGAGTCTTCTAAGTGACATAGTTTCCTATGTTTATTTCTTTTATTTTTGTTCCATGTTAATTTCCCCTACTATACTCACTTACATATAAGATCCTAAACCTTCGAATTTATGGAATATAATATACAACAGTCCTATGACTAGATTCATCATTCTTGTATCATAAATCACCTCACTTTGGGAATTATCTTTTTGATTTTTGGTCCTTGAAAAATAGTATATAGTCATTCGGGAAAGAGTGTATTCCTTCAGAGATCATACCCATCGAGCATAGCATTTATGGGTTTGGAATGTTATGCTCGAGAGCTCATTTTCTTCAAAAAGTGTGTCATTCAATAGAGAAAGTAATTCCATAAAATTGTGGTCACTCCAACCATTTCCTTCTTTCAAATTATATAGTTTCAATATGGCTCACAATGATATATATTTAGTTAAACCCCAATATAATGTTGTCTATATATAGCTCATTAACTTCTCAATCAATTTTGGGTAATCACAAAGTTCATCTTCAATTTTCCTTCTAATTTCCTCAATAACATCTTCATCATTATTCACATATTTAATCTCATCCTATATACAGTCTTCTCTATTTTCCACACTTGTAATCATATCATATTATCCATAAAACACAGTGTTATCCTAGAAAGTAGATATATTTTAACTTCCACTGTTTTTATTCCATCATTTATAACATTGATCTATTCCATGAATGATAATGTGTTCTTCCAAATCCTATATAATGTTTTTAACAAAAACTATGTAAACACATAAAAATAAGTTGAGAAGGGTCATATGCATGATATTTTACAAAATTGATGAACACTTTCACTCCATAATCAAATTATTTTGTCATACGATTCGAATTCATCCATTAATTATTCATAACCATCCTATATGATTCTTTTTTATTATTATCTTACAAAATTAATACAAAAAATTTATCTTTCAAATAATGGGAAGTCAACAGTTGAATGATTGTTATTATTTCATTTTGTTGTTTGAGACTAATCCCTACAAAAGCTTACACCAAACCAGAAATAATATGTAATTGTAGAGAACGCCACTAATTTAAGCCATGTAGGTGATGTTGAATGAAATGTAAGTTTAGTTGTTGAAATGGCATTAAAAATTAATTCACCTTTATCTGATGGATATTCATTCGATAGGATAGATTTAGTGACATAACATTGTTGTTGTGTTATTATCAATCTAATTATCTTCCCTATATAATTTAATGGTCTTCTAAATTCTATAAAAATATAAACATAAAATATTATGGGAAAAATACATTTCTTATGTCCATTAAAAATTATTTATAGAACAATGAATGAAAAATCATAAAAATAATCCATTTAGACAAATTACTCTTTATAATAACACACTCTTTTTAAAATCAACCAACTAGTTCTAAACACTCTATTAAATAAAAATCCACTCATTGAAATCAATATATATTATTAAAAGGGAAATATATATTTTTCATGTTAAATCATTTCCAAAAATTCCAAAAATGGTCTATAATTTTTCATAATTAAATCAACCACATATTAAACAATTCAAATTAAATAGACTCCTACTTATAAGGAAATATTCCCACATGGGTAAAAAAATTAATGTATTTCTCCAAATTCTCCTTTTATTTCAATACCAAATATTCCATGTAAAAATGAAAAGAGAAATGAAACCATATTTAAAACATTTCACAACCATTAAAATTGTTTTAATTTCCATGGAAATTTGGTTTTAAAGTCAACTAACTCTATAAAATATCTTTTTCTATTTAAAAATAATCTTTTCTAGACACAAACCATGATTTTATGTACTAAAATATGATATTATAGGAAAACATACATGAATTGGTATATAATGCACTATTCTAGTTCAAAGGATTTGTTAAATAAATATAAAAGTGAAATTTAAGGTCATTTAAAATAAATGAAGTGAAGAAAAATATTTATATGAAGAAATCGAAAGGAAATGAGTAATACTTGAATGGGGATGATATATGAATATTCATGCAATACCATTATGGATTGAAATTTGTTACATGATAATATAACTAGAATATTGAGGTTGTATGGCTAAAGAATGATTCCAAAAAACAAATGCAGACCATTATTTCTAAAAGAAGGTATGGGTAGGATGAAGTTACATCAAGCTTCTTTTATAAGTGGAGGGAATGTAAGTTTTCGGGTCAGGGATTATAAGGATAACGATTTAAAAACATGATTTTTATAAAAGGTTACAGATGAAAGATCCCAAAATTTCTATGATGTTTTTTGAAATGTGAATTGTGAGATAATGAAATGATAGAACATTAGCGATATCTTATAAGGAATACATCCGAAAATAATAAATATATTTTGGATGATGAGATGTAATCCCATATCAAATCCATTTGTATTAATTGTTATATTATATAAAATCTTGGTATTGATACCGAAATATGAGATTCCATATACGGAAAAGATTCTTTTATCATCATCAGTTATAATTTTTATGTACGTTATGATTTCTAAAAAATTAGATACTACTTTTGTAGCAGGATTTTTGTCTCATTAATGTCAAATTTGGGAAGGGAACCTGAAAAGATTTAATAAAATCATACAATACTTATGGTAGTGAATGAAACATCGATGTTCTTTTGGGTAGGTGATATTCTTAATGGGTTCCTACACAAAAACATTAGTAGATATTCATATACTTAGAAGATACCAATTACAATAGTGTTATCCTAGTTTCAAAAAATGTTTAGTTGGATGTATAAGATATAACTGGTAGTTAATTTTTTGATTCTGGAAACTAAATTTGTGGAAGCAGTTTATGTGGAAAAGGAGTTTATTTTGTTAAGGTGATAATTAAAGTGATAAAACAATTCATGGAACATGGGATACTGTATTACGATATGCATAATGTGATTCAGAAAAAAAATCAGGTGTTTCATTCTAGGATGAAACACAATGTCCACTTATTCAAATTCAACTAATATGTATTGGAAGAATAACTGATAGAGTAGTGAAAAAATAGAGAAATAGAACTAGATGATACATTCATATTGTTTCATATCAATGAATACCTAACAAAATACTATGCATTAGTGGAACTAGTGTGATGTCATCAAATAGAAAAACATCACATACTATGTAATTGAGGAATGATGGTTATAATTTCCTATTTTAAAGAGGCCTCCAATAATTTTCATTAAATAGTTATATAAATGGTGATTAGTATGAAATGATTATTGTTTCAATTTATTTTTAGTTCACCCATGAGTATAGGTTACTAGATGTAAGGGAACATTTTATAGAAAGGATATAAATTTCTTCCACAATGCAGCAATGCATGTAATTTTATTCAAAAAAAATCTATAAAATAAAAAATCCAAAACCCCTTCTAGTAAATAGCTCAAAACATCGACTCCAACTCTAAACAATCCCAGTCCACCACAGTCACTTAAATAATTTTGATCACAAATAATATATATTGGGCTGATCATAAAATGTATACGTAGTGGGATAATCATTAGGATACCTCATGTAAATGTGAGAAAACCATACAAATTATATAGTTAATAAAAATTAGAAATAATATAAACATATTAGGTTAAATACTCATCCACCCCTCACTATGAATTTCCTCCATGTATAATGAAAATAATTTCAGAATAAAAATAAACTTAGGCTCCCCACCCAACCGCTTCCCACCTGATTTTTAACTCTCAAACCCCAATTCCAAATTTCCTATGCTCCAGTCTCTTCCATACTTTGTGTGTTGGTTCATAAACCTACATACCCCAATTCACGCAAGGTCCAACATCTCATGTTGGTATCGGGTAAATCTATATCTCTAATCATTACAATATAAATAAATAGGGTACAACATGGAAGAAACAATACATCCATGAGAAATAAAAGGTCATGAAAGAATTATAAACCCGAATTAAGTTAAATATATATGACCACATAATATCTAAATTTAAAAAAATTAGACCATTTAAAACATATGATTTGGTGGCAGGGACATAATGGGAAATAGAGGTAGTGACTAGGGAAACGATGACCATTACATGGGAAGCGATATCGCCAACATTATTGATGGGGACATCGAGGATGGTGGAGATGGAGGTGGGGCAGCGATGTAGGGGGTAGTAGAGAATGGGGAAGTGTAGTTGGAGGTAACAACAAAGGAAGCATTGAAGGCGGAGGTGGAGGCGGAGGTGTCAGAGGCGAAGGTAGTTCCAGGGATTGCAGAGATGGGGGAAACATAGGCTAGGGCAGTAGAGAAAGAATAAGTGAAGGAGATAGTGGGGGCAGTAGAGACAGAGGTAGAGGTAGAGTCAGGGGTAGAGGAGGCAGAGGTCAAGGTAGCATAAGAGAAGGCAGAGGAAGAGACGGAGGCAGAGACAAAACATGACTTCCACAAAAGCTTAAGGGTCAAACAATAAGTGGATTGTTAGGGTTCCATTTATAAAATTACAAAAGGAATTTATTAGTGCTGTTTTAGTTCTGATAAAGACCGAATATTAATACATTATTTATAATTATAAAATTCTCATAAATATATTTATTATTTTTATAATTATAATTATACATAATTATACATAATTATAATTATAATTCTAAATAAATAAATATATATTTATTTACAATCATAATTATAAATATATATATATATATATATATATATTTAAATACATATGGAATCAAAATGAATATATTTTTTATATATATTTTTTATAATTTTAGATGTAATTACATATATATATTTATGACTAAATAAATATATATTTATTTATAATAATTATTATTTGTATAATAAATATAATTTTATAATTTTATAATTATTTAAATAAATATATATTATTTTAATTATAATTATAAATAAATTTATTATAATTTTCTTATTATTTAAATATACTAAAATTGTATAGTTTGAAGGTGATACCTCGGCAAATTTATTTATATTATAGAATAATGTAACAAGGAGGAAGGCCGAAAAAACCTTCTCTATGAGCATTGTTTAGGACCGATAAAATGTATAGTTGAATTAGTTCGATTTTTTAGTAGTGAAAATTGATATAGACCACTACCATATATAGTCAAACCACAAATTCTAAGGTTTGGAACCAAATGTTTGTCCGTTATGACGGGTTTGGACAATGAATCACCATCATAAATGTAGACTTAGGACATCTGGACATAATAAATGATAATTTATAACACAAACCAATACAACATAAGAACGACACCAAATACATGAAAGATTAAAAAAAGAGAACTAATTTTAAGCCAATTACACTAGGATTTTCCCAATAGCTGTGAATATATGCATCCCACCACCATGGTTATCTTCGACTATGGTATATTTTAAAATCTCTACACAAACAATTGTAAGGGAAATCCCCCAATATCATGTATTTTTTGTCATTTTTTAAGAGTCGAACAACGTATTCTGGACCCCCAAATAGGATGATGATGATCCCCTCCTCGCATAGTAGCTGGGTGTCCTTAACGGGATTGACAAGCATGACTGTGATGGCTGAATTGGTGGTGAAATAGGAGTAGAATAATTTCAAGTAACAATGCTCTATGCTGATGAAGTTCTATACCAAAGAGTTTGTTTACTCATTCACTAGGAGGTCTGGTATGGTGGGGGTTCCCTTGACCGAATAGAATTTCAATTCGAGCATGACTCCACATGTCTCACCCCTTAAGAAAACAAACACCAAAATCCGTAGGAGTTGTAGTAGATAGAATGTTAAAATGGGTCACATGTCTATCATTGGTTATACAGGAAACCTGGTTAGCTGCACCCATGCCTACGAGCATCTCCTCCACATTTTCAACAAATTCCTACATTTCGGATTACATCCATTGGGGAAACAGGGATAATGGGAACCATGTTATGCGGGTACTCTATGGCCAGTTGATGAAATGAAATTGGGGAGTATATATTAATGAATGAGTATAATTTTTTAGCACGAACCATTGGATTTGGTTCTCCATCAGCATCAGGTCACTGTTGTGTTGGTCCACCTGGTCGTAGCTGAGTAATATGGTATCTATCCCATCATTCCTTTTCCAAAACCCTATAATCATTACAAGGATGATGAAGCAGCTACCGACCATGAGAATCTTCTGCAAATATACACCCCTTGCCGGAGATGGATACCATAGTGCTCGAACCCTTCAAGTTCTATTTCTGTTGAAACAAAGATCATGTCATGTTGTGTGAGTGATGATTTTTGGGCCCAAAATTTCATGGCATAATGGAACATGATGTTTTTGGTGGGGAGTTGATGGGGAAGCACATGGTGGATGGGCCGATGGAGAATGTTGTGGGGTTGAATGTTGGTGCGTTGTCACAGAACATGATGATATGAACCACGAAGATGGATCAGTGGATCAAAAAACCCAATTACTCACCCATATGTACTTCCAAATAAACAGTATCTGATTTCATATCCCAAATTTCATCATCCGTGTTTTTACACATCAACTTTTTAGGAGGGTTCATTTTCTGTTTGAATACCTTCTCATAGTGACCGATGAGTTTGAGGATGAGTGATTTCATTATATTTATACACGGATTCTTGACTGTGATGAAGCTCCCATAAAATATTAATTGTGACAATACATTTAGGGTATGATAAGTTTAAAATAAAAATAAATCGTGTGAATTTTTACCCGAGTTTTAAAGAAAAATTGTGAAAATTAAAATATGTAGTTAAAATGAATATGTGGAGAATTGAGTTATCCCTATGGCCGTGGAATTATCCCTTAGGATGTAATGGCATACATGGAGTGCTGGTGACTAATGGATTTAGGCCTTCTGACTGTGCGAAGTAGTGTAGGTTCCAACGGTGGCACGCAGTGCTCGTGGAGACACGTTGATGAGGTCTGATCGAGGCATGACATGAGATTTATGTCTTTTTTAAAATTAAAATGTGGATATTTGAAAATAATTAAACTATTTTGAAATGATTTTTAAAAATCATATGTGTTTAACATACCCTTTTTTGGTTTTAAAAAGATTTAAAATTATTTAAACACATAGAATGTAATTTCAAGTGTGACTTTATAAATAGTTTTCAAATGGATTTGGTGATAGATTCTATAGGGACGATTCCTAGGAAATAAAATGAAATAATTACTATCATTCAAATATTGAGTTCCATTTTTTAATGGCCCCTTTTTTGTATTTATTATGTTAAATATTTATATCACCGAATCAAATATTATTGATATGAATAATGAATGGTTGGATGTCAATCATTTGAAAAATGAGCATGAAGATGGAGTGAAAGAGTTCATCACCTTTGAAAAAGGTCATGCATATGACCCTTCTAAAATCCTCTATTAGTGTTTATGCAATTGTTATTCAATCCATATTAGTCTAGAGGATTTGGAAGAATAATTGACCTATCATAGAACAGATCGTTGTTATAAATGTGGGAATAAACATTGGGGAAAATTAAATGTAACTTATGGACATGATATAAATATGTTTTATGGATCATCTGATATGATTCAAAGTGTGGAAAATGATGAAGATCGTATTGAAGACATGATTATAGATTTAAATGATGATGAAGATCATATAGACGAAATGACAAGGACATTTGACGATGAACTTTGTGATTGAATTAAATTGTTTCAGATGTTAAATGGTTTTGAAATGAAATCATTGTAAGACAGTTTCACTAAATATACAACCTTTTCATCAATAATCCAGATGTATAATTTAAATTCATACAACATATGGAGTGATGCCAATTTTATAGAATTAATGTCTCTCTTGAATGAAATGTTCCCAGAATATGATGAGGTCAAAATTTGAAAAAAAATATGCCAATCGAATGCTACACTCTATGGTAATGATCTCCAAAAGATTACATGCCTCCTCAAAAGACAGTATACTATTTCATAAGGACCAAATATAACTTAGAGAATTCCAAAATTGTTGTGCTTCTTAATACAACAAATATGTATATGGTCCAAAAAATTGTATGGTAGATTCCTATCATACTAAGGCTTAGAAACCTATATGGAGGTGATTATACTGCATGATAATTTATATGGCATGCAGACAGAAGAAATAAATATGGGAAACTATTTCACATAGTAGACTATTCTCAAGGGAATATAATTGATCATGACTAACCAAAATTTTGAAACGATCTGAGAAACTTACGTCTTGTGTTTTCTAAACATGGGGGGAATCCATTATGTTTTCAAAGAAATAGTCACAATACATATCCAATTATGTTAGTAAATTATAACTTTTTACCGTGTTTATGTATGAAACGAAAATACATCATGTTATCTATTGTTATATCATGACCAAAAAAAATGATTAATGACATTGATGTTTATTTTGATATATTTATCATGGATATTAAATTATAGTTGGATTCATGAGATATGTTGTATGATGCTTATAAAAATGATGATTTTACGTTGATATCCATGTTGTATGGGATAATAAACGAATTTACTGATTATAGAATTTTTTCCAGATATATCATGAAATGAACTCCAGGGTGTCCCATTTGTGAGCCATATACACTGTCAATT
Organism: Viscum album; assembly: GCA_963277665.1. Taxonomy (NCBI): domain Eukaryota; kingdom Viridiplantae; phylum Streptophyta; class Magnoliopsida; order Santalales; family Viscaceae; genus Viscum; species Viscum album. The sequence goes on along the minus strand of OY728161.1, from coordinate 422,925,586 downwards.
AGGTTTAAATATTCATCCAAAACATTGTTTTTAGGACATTGCAGATTTCTACCTAGAAAAAATATGTAAATATCTTCGAATATATCATTTGATGGAAGTTTATAATAATGTATACCATCATATCCAGTAATAGGTGATTAACTATTTAAGAAAGTCAATGATATAGACACTGGTTTTGGTAAACCATTTTGTAAAAACATTATAAAAATTAGTTGGAAAAAGGGATTAGTTTTTCTTGAAATTACCACTGTGGAATTTCCTATACATAAAACATTCTCATGATTCCATGTATGTTGAAAAAAAAATATTTGATAGTTTCATCATAATGTTTCTAAATTAACCTATAAAAATAAAGAATGGAATTATGGCTTGTGTGGACATGGTTAACATGGGAAGACAAGAAGAGTTGGAGCTAGATTAGGCTGAAAATGAGATTTTATTTCTCCAAATGCCTACACTCTTTCAAAGAAAAAGATATATTAGTTTTGAATGCTCTTTAATGATGTAAAATATCTATAGGGATATTCATCAAATATCAATAACATCATGTCAATGACTGGTTTAATGTTAAAGATTATGAAATCACATGACTGTTGTGTTTTGATGCAAGATCTAATACCTATATCTTTTCATTTTATTTTACCCACAAATTTCCATCACACATTAACCATGATCTATTAATTATTCAAATCTATATGAAAAAAATTTATAGAACATGTGAAATTGTTTACTATGGAAATGGAAATTTCTATCATATTAGGTGAATTGGAAATTATCATTCTTCCAACATTATATGATATGATAGTTAATATGATGGTTCTCTTGATGAGAGAGAATAGACTATGTGGTCATGTAAACTATATATGAATGTACCTCATTGAACTGTAAATGTAGATATGGAAAGGGTATGTCAAAATATAGAATTTATCGAGAGGGTTTTATAGTGGAGAGATGTAGTGTGGAAGAAGTTGTTGAATTATGTACCAAATACATATCTGGAGTGGAATGAATTTGTTCACTAAAATCTCATCACACAGGGAGGCTTGCGGGTGAAGGAATTTTTTAAAGGGATAGTGTCACAATCAATATTACAGATCAATAGTAGGCCCACCGTTATGTTTTCCATAACATTTCGGATGTTGCCACATATGTCGAAACCCTCAATGAAATTCTTAGTCATATTAATCAATCAATGGATAAAATATGGATATAAAATAATCATTATAAAAAATTTGTAGGATGGATTAAGGACAATATTTTAAGTAGTCATATAGAAATCCACATTCAATTTCAGAATGAATTCGGTGGCTAGCTAGAGGACCATGTGCGTATGTATTCTCTTACAATGGTTATTTAGATAATGGTTTTATGTTCTATAAAATTGAGCATGATAAATATAGTACCATGAAAAATAGTGGAGTTACACTCATTTCTGAACTGATTCATTTTTCTTTTTCAAAAGAAATGAATCCAAATTACCTGAATATGTCATAAATTTTCCTCATTAATCAAATATGTGAGTTGGATATACACCATTCCAAGTGCCAATTTTTCAATTCATGTGGGTTTATAATAGGAGTTCTAGATAAAATAAATGATTTGGGAATCGTGAATGTTGATTTCAGTAAGAAATGTTACAAATATGAACCATTTAAAATAGAAACACAAAAACTACATGTATTTTATATTGTTGACCCTGAAACAAAAATGTGGTAAATTATTATATTTTCGACAAAACCACTAAAGGGTCAGACGAAAATTCAATCAAGGGAGATGTTTTCATTGAGGAATCACTATCATTTCATAGTGGTCCCAATGTAGATAACATTTTATATGTTAGAGGAGAACACAATGATAGGATTTGGATCTACAATAGAGGTGTCAAATAACATTATCCATTAAAAAAAGAAAAATACTATTCAATAATTATGTTACATTTATTTCAATATACATCATGTTATATCATGGTATTATATGTTTTCTGATTTTTTAATTAATAAAAATTTAATGTTAAACCACTTATGTAGATAATGTCTTCCATACACGATGTTTCTCCCAATCCCAAGGAACAACATATCAGTCACCCTAGTGTTTCCTATAGTGTATAAAATTGATCTTATGCATGTGATGGTGATCACATTCCCAAGGAACAATAGGTTTCTCAACGTATTTTTTCTCCGAGGGAAAAGGTAGAATTACCATATACCCATTCTGATGCTACCAATCTAGATTAACATATTGATGATGTTGATTTAGGGGAAATGTTCGGCGTCGAAGGATGGAAATCGCAGAAAAATAAGAACACCTTAGTTTGATGGTATTAGAAAAAAATTACAGAAAAAGTCAATGGAATCAAATTCTGGGTGGGATGGAATGTGTGTGGCCAGCATGTTAACCCCAATAAGGCCATGTTCAAGTTTTATATTGGAATCGTCACACAGAAATCTATGCCGATTGATGTTGATATGTGGCTCTATGTTGTGACTAGGCTGAGGACATTGATGTGTGAAGAGATTATGAAAACATTATGATGCCATTTTATTATTTTACTACAAAAATAAAATACAGGAACATTGTCTTACGCTTCATTATCCGTTACAGAGTGAATTTATTGTAGATGAATCCCATAAGAAGTATGTTTTAATACATGATGGAAGGATTCACAGATTATTTTGCACAATTCTATCAATACATCATCTTAAATATGTAAGAGTTAAAATAAACCCACATCCACCAGTTATCAATGCACGTTTGATAACCAAGAAGTGTAAGATATGTTTACTAGACATCATTAAGATGCGTCTTTTCAGGTACATTTTGGATTATAATTAGTTGTTTTAAAATATGTATATTAACACTTTGAATAGTACTTTTCTAGTTATGAAACAACAACTCAGTGTTGGAAATAAGAAACATGCATCAAAACTAGCATACCCCTACCATAAATTATGTATGGGGTACGCTTCACTTGAAAAAATAGGTACGTATTATAAATCTACTGTAATAATTTTATGTGTCATGGAACAACAACATAATTATGTTCCTTTTTTATATGCAGAATAATGAATCAGAATCCAAAGACACATCCACCCCATTCCATGTTATATGGATGTAATTATTTGTAAATAAAGATGGGATACTAATAGAAGGGAATAGAAAAAAACTGTGGGAAACATGTCTAATTATTACATAATAATTTATTTTATTTCAATAACTAATACATAACAATGATAACTTATTTAGTTATATTTTCTATCTGACATAGTCACAAGAATCATCGACACATGTTCCAAAAGAACACAAACTATTGATGTCATTTAAACATCGATAACATTATGGTCGTGTTAGTGGTGATGGAAACATTAATGACTGACAGGTAAAAATAAGAAGAATCTCAAGAACAACCACATTGTGGAGATCCCTACCCACACACATAAGTTATGGGGTTAGCCATCCCCATCAAAGAAATTTCATAACCGAGATAATAAATTTTCTAATAAATTTATACTTAAAATTTGAATCAGATAGAAATTGATATAATTAATTTAATTATATTCTATGGGGGTGATAATGACTATGATTAATATCTAGCAGCACACACCCATCACCTTGTAGTGAGGGATACAATTATCAATAATAAAAACGACATGCTACATAGAAAACCACTTCCAATAGGTCATTTGTGAGTGTTAATTAGCATATACTATGATCTGAGCATAGAGATACATGTTCAAATTCAGGAGAATGATATTTATAAGGTCAAGAAATCTGTTTGAACATTTATCACCTGGCCTATAGATCTAGTAAAAATACATGTCGATGAGGAAGTATTTATTTTGAATTTACATTTCATGATAAAACATTAAAAATTTATTTAAAAGGACTGTAATGATGAATGGTATTATAGAAAGACAAAGATAAGTGGATGAAACTAAAGAGTTCCAGAAAACCATCTAATTTATTGACCAAAATATTGAACAGATCTACTAAAAGCACAATTACCCCACCTATTCTATATCCGCATTTACTATAATTAAAGGTTCATGCAGATACGCAGTCGAAAAATGGTCATAATCACATAGTTTATTTTTAAGAAAATGTGTTTGAAGAGAAATATCACTATTTTATTGGTGTTGAGAGTGTAAGTGAAACACTCAGCAATGATAGGTTGGGTGACTCATTTTTAAATTTATACATGACGTATATTTTCATGATTTTTTTCCAAAAGTTGATATACTATGTTTATTATGAATAAATACATTTCCTATTTTTGGAAGGCATATATATGAAAAAAAATTGAAGGGATTTTAACTTGAATGAAAATTTTGACTTTTTATTCCTCACATCTCCTCTACAGAACAAACGAACAATGATTCAAAATAAGATAAAATAGTGTCTGGTCAAATAAAATATTTCGAAAGAAACATTTTAGATGACAGAATCTATTTAATATAAATGATTAATGTGTAAAACTATAAAATTTAATCCTATTAAATATATTTTCATTTCATTCATTACTTTTTATGTGTTTTAGGTAGTATTGGATGCCCATTGTAGTAAATTTGTATTCTCCAAAGATTTATTTGTAGGATTCAGTGCATGGATATCCAACAAACAATCCACACATTATGAATTTTTATTAATACACTACATCAAATGTTTTAGAAATAAACCAAACATTATATAATTTATATTATCTTTTAATGAAGATTACAATATTATATGGTAGATCGTCATTATCATGAAAAAAATAATGATGATAGGGGAAAAGGATGAGATAGAATACATGTACTATGACTGGACAAGTATCAGGGAATATATAATAATATTTCTTTATCCAAACATATTTAAAAACCAGGTAATTATTCTAATAAATAACTCTGCGGTGTCTAAAACAATCCAATGGAAATGATTGTTGTTATTAGGTTTGTAAATTTAAGAGATGGATCATATTTCATTAACATGATAGTGTTACTGAAGAGGTATTTTCGAATATAATTAGTATTTCATTTAAAATATTTAAAACCCATTTTTGTATAAATATTTTTTCATCATTACTATGATAGTTGAAAAGAATTATTCACAAGACGATATAAATGTTCTCAGAAATGATTGTGGAGCATACATGATAGTGGAATTTACACAAATAACATGAATACATTACTTCCATTGATGTATTGAATTGTTTCATATTTATGAATAATTTAGTTTTTTTATAATTAATCACACCAAAATTATATTCATATATAAGTGTATTCCTTTGATCGAGACATTGTGGTTCTTTTAAATATGTTCATGCTTGTGAGGGATTGGTCATTGAAGCTACTACCAAGATAATGAAAACATGGAAATGGGTCAAGAATTTATAAATGTGAATTCCTACTATGTATTTAATTAATTAATTTTTTCATCATATTATCTACTATTTGTATGTAAATTTCTTTATAATTATTATCATATACTTATTTAATTTTTTAAGGATATTATAGGAAGTAATATTTTCTATCCAATTATTAGCAACAAGCAAAAAAAGAGCGAACATGTTGAATGAAAACTATGAATTCTTAGTAGTTTAATGAAAATTATGACTTCGAAAATGATCTATCATGAAAATGTTCCTGAATAGTGTAGTAATCATCCACAACTTAATCATCCACAACTCAAACTGATAAATAGTGTGAAAGACATGTGTAACATCCCAGGTAAATAAAAAATAAAAAATATTCATATTTATTAATATTTATGAATTAAATATTAATTTTACATTAAAGGGGTTTCTATGTTCGATAGCATACCCGATACGCAACAAAGAGTTTCTTTGAAATCTGACATTGTACAGTAGTAATAAAATAATATTATTTTAAATGGTAGTTAACATGTAGCCATTGTAATGGTGGGAATTCATATAAATAACTAAAATATGATTATATATGTTTTCTAAATGTTTTTACATTTATCCAATAATGGATAAAGGCTTAAAATACGAAAAGAATTCAATTTTAGGCATATATACTCTAATTTTCACTAAAGGTCCACTTATCGCCTTTTGATGGTGAACTGTCATTAAATATAGTTTTGGTGACTCTTATACATTCTATTGGACCAAATAAAAATCTTCTTTAAAATCGGGACATCAAAATTTACTTTGTGAAATTTTTTGGTATTCTTCCGATAAAGATCAATTTTTAATGAATAGTGAAAAATGTTATATTTTAATTCAAAACATCTTTTTAATATAATTTATTAATATGATTAGAATATATTTTTAATTGGGTTTAATTTGAAATTAGAGTATATGTTTACCATTTAATCCAATAGTGGTCGTTGGAATTAATTTCACTTTGAAATTTGACTTAAACTAGTGTCAATATTTTGATACTTATTGTTCCATAAAAACATGCTATTTGCACTGACAATGGGATTTAATTATTAAATTAATTAATTAAACTTATATGTTTTGAATTTTTTAAAATAGACATCATTTTTGAATTCGGAATATCAAATATAGCTTAGCATGAAGTTTTGTTATTTTTCTAAAAAACTTCAATTTTTGATGAATAGTGAAACAACTAAGTGGTACTCAAAAATATGATTTTTCATTTAAATGAAGTTGTAACACCTTTGTGTTTTGAATTTTAAAAATCCGACATACATGGTTGTCATTAGGATGTAAAATTTGGTTCAATGGGATTAAAATAATTTTATGGTGAATAGTGACTTTTAAGTTTATTAATCACGATTATAGGTAATTAGTGTAGTTTAAGGAAAAAATAATGTTTTAATAATATAAAATGACCTAGACACATGTCATACCCTTATTCTCTGTGTCATGACCGACCAAGAAAATCCATGGGTCAACTTGGGGACCCCACGGAGCCACTTTGGTAGGAAAATGACATTAATAACTTTTTATTTAATGTTAAAATAAAAATTTCACAAACATGAGATGTTTTACTAAAACAATTTTTAAATGGGGTTATACAAGTCATAATTTTGACTATAAATATTCATTAGAAATATAAAAATATTTCCTACATCATGATATTATTTTTATAATTTTTAGACATTAAATAAATTAAATTATTTATGGCACCATGATGATGTGGGGATTACCTCATTATTTAACGATTTAAAAAAAATGAAACGATAATGTAAAATCTAAGACCTAAACATGTCAAAAACCAATTAGATGGGTGAATTTCGAACCCCTGTCACCTTATCCTCTAAATTTATAATTTTGGGACCTTTTTTATCTGAAAACCAATTTATAATAAAGTAACCTTTTTTAACTTTCCAAGAGTGCCCCTCCTCTCCTCTTATAAAAGGCCCTCACATCTACCTCCTTACCCACACCTCTCAAGCCTTTGGTTCAGACAAGTTCTGCCCATTTTGTCTCTACACATCCCTTTATTACTCCTAGAAGCTTCACATTGGGCAGAAGTCTTCCCAAGGAAGCCTTTGAGCTCAAAACAAAAGGAGTTACCCGTTTTAAAGGTAGTGTTTTCTCTTGTGTTCTTATGTTTTATTTTACTTCTCCAACCCCCTAAACTCTTTTTATTCCTTTATTCTGTAAAAAAACCAGTATATTAAATATACTAGGATGTTTTTATGTGAAGGATTCGATCTACATATACACACACCTTCATCTACTGGTTAAAGAGCATACAATTTACGTGGATGGAGAATTTCTGCCTCACGAAACGATGATTGTTCAATATTCTTCTAACACCTTCAAAGGTGGCCATTAATATGACATAGAAATGAATGTAGCATTCATGCGTACATACGACTTATAGTCTCCATGAATGGTGCATTTCATTTCTTACCTCTAAATGATTATGTAATATTATAAATACATGTATATTCTGGATATATATGATATCCAAATCATGAATATCATTCTGGATATAATGACCTTTGACCACACAAACAACATGTAATTGTAAGAAGTCCACTTTCGACTTAAGAACCAAGTATCGAAAAAACAAACATTATTAACTTAAATGATTACATAATGTTTATAACATGGTAATATGTGATATAAACGTAATAATTAACTTGAAAAAGGTTCGTAAGAAAGTATAAATTAACTCAGTTTATTATTTAGTATGTTAAAGAACGATCGAGCCAAGTCGGACCCGAGGAAAGGAACTTCATATCAATCTACTTCCATTGAGGCATATTTCGTTTTATACACAACTTTATTTTATATGGTGTATAAACCCCTTTGACTTTTACTTTTATACAAAAGGAATCTTATTCTATGAAGCGTTTTACTAAAGGACAAAAAGGAATGTTTCTTTTAATGTACGCGGTGACAATGAACTTTTCCACCACCACGAGTATTATTTTGTCTTTGGCTTCCTCAGTAATCCATAATGTTTTTAAAATGAAATAAATAACATATACTCTTTTATGTATTTTGGTATTGAAAATGGTTTTAGAATGGATTTGTTATGTCAATATATTTAAGTGATATATTGTGATCAAAGTGTGGAAATGTTTTCTTTCCATTATATTTGTTTTATGTCTTATGATTTTATAATGGTACTTGGACATTTGACTGGTGGTTACGTGATAAACCATATGACGGGTGGTGCCGTGAATACCAGGATGGGTGGTTACGTTATAACCTCCAATGCATTGGGTATGGAAGTCGGCCGTATGGCTATTCCATTAAGTGATATATGTGGAAGTCAACCGTACAGTTATTCTATTTAAGTATATTTATGTCCCATGTTATCTATATATGTTATGTGATCTTTATATGGGTTTTATGGTAGTATTTTGGTTACAAAAGGGTAAGTAATGATCTTTTATTTCAGTGAAGAGTTTTTACTACTTCATAAAGGTGAAAGGTATTACTTTGATAATGTATACATGGTTTACTTGTGGTTTTGAAAAAAAACGAACAGTTTTCATTCCTTTTGTATCCCTTACTGAGCTTTTTATGCTCACCCCATGTTTTTTAAAAAAAATTCACAGGACTTAATGCGAAGTAGGGTCAAGGATGGGATTAAGGGAAAGTCATGCTATATAAAACGTGGAAGTAGACATGTTTGTTTTTAAGAGTTGTTATTTTTAGGGAAACTTAGTAGAAGTGCCTAATTTGTAATCTTTTGAGATGTAATAGTTTTATCCTAATTCTCTAAAACACTAAACCTGAAAAAATCCTCAATGTGAATTATTCATTTAATTCAAGATTAAGAATGGTTTAAGGTCGAGGCCTTATAGTTGGTATCAAAGGTCAGTTTAGACAACTTTAGGAGTTAGAAAATTGTTAGATTATAAATTAATTCATGGTAATATTGAAATGATATAGCATTTGAAGATTACAATGTTGCTTCTCCTAAGATATTTCTGTGTTAAGAATGGTTTTTCATAGAGGAAACAGAATAGATTTTTTGGGAAGTCATACAGAGGGAAATGAACTTTCAAATCAGTATCCTGAGATGGTCAGAATCAGAACTAAACAGTTTGTTGTAGTGATGGATCAGTTGACTCCTGTGAAAAATGTTGGTTGTTTTATTGATGATATTTTGGTGTTTTATAAAATTAATGAGGATCAAGAAAGTCATTTAAGGGTTATTTTTCAAACCTTAAAAGAAATGAAACATTATTGAAAATTCAGCAAGTGTGAGTTTTGGTTATAACAAATTTCTTTCCATGGTCACATTGTTTCAAAACAAATTACATAACTGTTGATCCTGCTAAAACAAAAGTTTTTGAAGAATGGCCAAGACCCAAAAAATGTAACCGAGATCAGTAGTTTACTTGGTTTGGAAGGTTACTACCGAAGGTTTTTGAAAATTTTTCACGGTTATCTAGTCCAATGAATATGCTAAGTCGGAAGGGTGTTGAGTTTATCTGGACAAAACAATGTGATGATTGTTTTCAGGAGTTGAAAAGAAGATTTGTTAATGCTCCAGTTTTTGCACTTCCTTCCAGGAATGGTGAGTTTTTTATATACAGTGATGCTTCGCTAAAGGGACTTTTTTGTGTCCTTATGTAGAATGGTCAGGTAATTTCTTATGCTTCACGTCAGTTGAAAACTCATGAGGTAAATTACCCTACACATGATTTGGAATTGGCTGTTGTTGTTTTCGCTTTAAAAATTTAGAGGCACCATTTGTATGGAGTAAAGTGTGAAATATATACTGATCAAAAAATTTTAAAGTATATATTCACTCAGAAAGATTTGAACATGAGACAGAGGAGATGGCTGGAATTAATCAAAGACTATGATTGTACAATTCATTACCATCCGGGAAAAAAAAATAAAGTGGCTGATGCTTTGAGTCAAATAAGTAACGCATTATTAATCATGCTACGTTTGGAACGAGATCCTTTGGTTTTTGATTTGATGAACATTGGCATGGATGTTTTTTGTGCAAGAAGTCCTTATGTTTTGTTTTAGGTATCATTGAAATCATCTCTATCAGACAGAATTAAGCAAGCATAGAAGCAAGAAAGCGAGTTGCAAAAAAAGGTAGAGCTGGTTTAGAAGGGTATGTTGCTTGAATTTAACATTGATAATGATTTTTTTTTGTGGTTTGGGAAGAGATTATGTGTGCCTAGTGATTCACAGTTGAAGAATGGGTTGTTATGTGAGGCTCATAGTTCCCCGTTTTCAGTTCATCCTGGCAGTACTAAGATGTACAGAGATCTGTGGGAGTACTACTGGTGGGATGGAATGAATAGAGATATTTCTGATTTTACTATGAAGTGTTTGAATTTTCAGCAGGTTAAAGTAGAGAGGAAGTTACCGGAAGGGATGATTCAACCATTACCACTTCCTGAGTGGAAATGGGAAAATATATCCATGGAATTTTTTGTGGGATTACCGAGGACATCTTGAGGTAATAATGCAATCTGGGTTATTGTTGATCGATTAACTAAATCTACTCATTTCCTTCCTATTGGAGATACATTTTTTGTAGATCAACTTTATCGATTGTATCTTAAATTGATAGTCAGGTTGCATGGAGTTACCATCTCCATTGTTTCTGATCGTGATCCCAGGTTTACTTCTAACTATTGGAAAGGCCTTCAGAAGTCATTGGGTACTGAATTAAATTTTAGTACAGCTTTTCATCCGCAATCAGATGGGAAGTCAGAACGAAAAATTCAGAAATTGGATGATATGCTACGTGCCTGTTCGATGGATTATTAGGGAAGTTGGGACTAACATCATTCTTTGGTTGAGTTTTAATATAATAACAGTTTTCATTCCACTATACAGATGGCCCCATTTGAGGCATTATATGGGAAGCGGTGTCGAACTCCAGCTTTTTGGGATGATGTGGGTGAAAGGAAGCTGATGGGACCAGAATTGGTAGAAGAGGTGGCAGAAAATGTACAGTTGATTCAGAAACACATGAGAACCGCTCAGAGAAGGCAGAAGAGTTATGCAGATAACCGGAGGAAGGATCTATCTTTCGAGGTAGGTGATCATGTTTTTTTCAAAGTTTCACCGTGGAAAAGTGTGATGCGATTTGGAAAGAAAGGAAAGCCGAGTCCATGGTTCAGTGGACCATATGAAATTCTTGAGAATGTTGGATCAGTTTCATAACGAGTGGATTTACCTCTGATTTTATCTCAGGTAAACAATTTTTTTTCATGTTTCGATGTTGAGAAAGTATATACCAGATCCATATCATGTTTTGAGCCCAGTGGTAATTCAGTTGGCAGAGAATCTCTCTTATGAAGAACAACCAGTCCAGATTCTTGACCGAAGAGAGAAAGTGTTCCGAAATATGGTAATTCACCAGGTAAAGGTTTTGTGTAAAAATAATATGGTTGAAGAGGCAACATGCGAAACTAAAAATGTAGTGAGGGATAAATACCCCCACTTATTTTGATAAGTGAATAAAATTACGAGGACGCAATTCCCAAAAGGGGGGAAGGATGTAACATCCCAGGTAAATAAAGAATAAAAAATTTTCATATTTATTAATATTTACGAATTAAATATTAATTTTACTTTAAAGGGGTTTCTATGTACGATAGCGTAACCGATACGCAACAAAGAGTTTCTTTGAAATCTTACATTGTACACTAGTAATAAAATAATATTATTTTAAATGGTAGTTAACATGTAGCTGTTGTAATGGCTGGAATGAATAGAAATAACTAAAATATGATTATATATGTTTGATAAATGTTTTTACATTTATCCAATAAAGGATAAAGGCTTAAAATATGAAAAGAATTCAATTTTAGGCATATATACTCTAATTTTCACTAAAGGTCCACTTATCGCCTTTTGATGGTGAACCATCATTAAATATAGTTTTGGTCACTCTTGTACATTCTATTGGACCAAATAAAATTCTCCTTTAGAATCGGGACATCAAAATTTACTTTGTGAAATTTTTTGGTATTCTTCCGATAAAGATCATTTTTTAACGAATAGTGAAAAATGTTCTATTTTAATTCAAAACCTCTTTTTAATATAATTTATTAATATGATTGGATAATCTATTGAATTGGTTTTAACGTGAAATTAGAATATATTTTTACCATTTAATCCAATAGTGGTCGTTGGAATTAATTTCACATTGAAATTGGACTTAAACTTGTGTTAATCTTTTGATACTTACTGTTTCATAAAAACATGCTATTTTCTCTGACAGCAGGATTTAATTATTAAAATAATTAATGAAATTATATGTTTTGAATTTTTTAAAGTAGACATCATTTTTGAATTTGTAATATCAAATATATCTTAGGGTTATGTTTTGGTATTTTTCTAAAAAACATCAATTTTTGATGAATAGTGAAGCCACTAAGTGGTACTTAAAAAACTGATTTTTCGTTAAAATGAAATTTTACCACCTTTGTATTTTGAATTTCAAAAATCCGACATACATGGTTGTGACTAGGATGTAAAATATGGTTCAATGGGATAAAAATAATTTTTTGGTGAATAGTAACTTTTACGTTTATTAATCGCGATTAGAGGTAATTAGTGTAGTTTAATGTAAAAATAATGTTTTAATAATATGAAATGACCTAGAAACATGTCTTACCCTTATTGGATGTGTCATGGCCGACCAAGACAATCCATGGGTCAACTTGGCGACCCCATGGAGCCACTTTGGTAGGAAAAATGACATTAATAACTTTTTATTTAATGTTAAAATAAAAATGTCACAAACATGAGAGTTTTTAATAAAACAATTTTTAAACGGGGTTATAAAAGCCATAATTTTGACTATAAATATTCATCATAAATCTATAATGCCTTCCTACATCATGATGTTTTTTTTATAATTTTTATACATTAAATAAATTAAATTAGTTATGGCACCATGATGATGCAGCTATTACCTCATTATTTAACGATTTATATAAAATGATACGATAATGTAAAATCTAGTACCTACACTTGTCAAAAACCAATTGGATGGATGGATTTAGAACCCTTATCACCCTATACTCTAAATTTATAATTTTGGGACCTTTTTTATCCGAAAACCAATTTATAATAAAGTAACCTTTTTTAACTTTCCAAGAGTGCCCCTCCTCTCCTCTTATAAAAGGCCCCCACATCTACCTCCTTACCCACACCTCTGAAGCCTTTGGTTCGGCCAAGCTCTGCCTACTTTGTCTCTCCAAATCCCTCTCTTACTCATAGAAGCCTCACTTTGGGAAGAAGTCTTCCCAAGGAATCCTTTGAGCTCAAAACAAAAGGAGTTACCCGTTTTAAAGGTAGTGTTTTCTCTTGTGTTCTTATGTTTTATTTTGCTTCTCCAACCCCATAAAATCTTTTTATTCCTTTATTTTGTAACAACACCAGTATCTTAAATATAATATAATGTTGTTATGTGAAGGATTCTAAATACACTTACACACACATTCATCTAATGGTTAAAGAGCATACTGTTCACGTGGATGGCGAATTTATGCCTCACGAAACGATTATTGTTCAATATTCTTCTAACACGTTCAAAGGTGGCCATTAAGATGTCAATCTATTTATATATGATATATATTATGTTTATGTTTTCCTTATTCTTTTGGAGTTTTCATTTATGGCACACCTTTATGGTTTCCATTGTGGGTAAACACGATAATTTTATTTTAGGAAGTGCAGACTACCGCCCCCTCAAAGTGATTTGATTCGTTAATGCCATACATGGGACATATAAAGGATGGATTTAATGATATTATATATTATATTTTACTGGAATTATAATATACCTTTTTATCATTATTATTTCACTCCATTAAAGTATGAGATAGAAATGAAAGTAGCGTTCATGCGTACGTACGACTTACCGTCTCAATGAACAGTGAATTTCATTTCTTATCCCCAAATGTAATGTAATTTTATACGTACATATATATAATGGATATATGTGATGTATTTTACATCTAAATGATGAATATAATTCTGTAATTAAAATATAAATACCTCTCATTTAGTTTTAATTCCATTAATATGACATTGAAATGTAAGTAGCGTTCATGCGTACGTACGACTTACCGTCTCCATGAACGGTGCATTTCATTTCATACCTCAAAATGATTATGTAATATTATAAATACATGTATTTTCTGGATATATATGATATATATGATATCCAAATCATGAATATCATTCTGAATATGACGAACCTTTGACGACACGAACAACATGTAATTGTAAGAAGTCCACTTTCGACTTAAAAACCAAGTATCGACAAAACAAACATTATTAACATAAATGATTTCATAATGTTTCTAACATGGTAATAAGTGATATAAAAGTAATAATGAACTTGAAAAGGGTTATTAAGCAAGTAGAAATTAACTCAAGTTTATTATTCAGGACGATAAAGAACGATCAAGTCAAGTCGGAACCGAGGTAAGGGACTTCGTCTCAATATCCTTTCAGTGAGGCATATTTCGTTTTATACACAACTTTCTTTTATAAGGTGTATAAACCACTTTTAATTTTACTTTTATACAAAAGGAATCTTTTTCTACGAAGCATTTTACTAAACGACAAAAAGGAATGTTTCTTTTAACGTACGCGGTGACAACGACCTTTTCCGCCGCCGTGTGTATTATTTGGTCTTTGCCTTCCTCAATAAGCCGTGATGTTTTTAAAATGAAATAAATACCATATAATCTTTTATGTATTTTGGTATTGAAAATGGTTTTTATAATGGATTTGTTATGTCAATATATTTAAGTGATATATTGTGATCAAAGTGTGGAAATGTTTTCTTTCCATTATATTTGTTTTATGTTTTATGATTTTATAATGGTACTTGGACATTTGATGGGTGGTTACGTGATAAACCATACGACGGGTGGTGCCGTGAATACCAGGATGGGTGGTTACATTATAACCTCCAATTCATTGGGTATGGAAGTCGTCCATATGGCTATTCCATTAAGTGATATATGTGTAAGTCGACTGTATGGTTATTCCATTTAAGTATGTTTATGTCCCAAGTTACCTATATATGTTATGTGAGCTTTATATGGGTTCTATGGTAATCTTTTGTTTACAAAAGGGTAAGTAATGATCTTTAATTTCAGTGAAGATTTTTTACTACTTCATAAAGGTGAAAAGTATTACTTTGATAAAGTATACATGGTTTACTTGTGGTTTTGAAAAAAACCAACAGTTTTCATTCCTTGTGTATCCCTTACTGAGCTTTTTTATGCTCACCCCAAGTTTTTGAAATGTTTTTCACAGGACTTAATGTGGAGTAGGGTCAAGTATGGGATCAAGGGGAAGTCATGCTATATAAAACGTGGAAGTAGACAAGGTTCTTTTTAAGAGTTGTTATTTTTTTGGAAACTTAGTAGAAGGGTCTACTTTGTAATCTTTTGAGATGTAATAGTTTTGTCCTAATTCACTAAAACTCTAAACCTGAAAAGATCCTCAATGTGAATTATTCATTTAATTCAAGATTAAGTAAGGTTTAAGGCCAGAGCCTTATAGCATGACTCGAAGTTTATGTTTTTAATTTAATATATTCATTGATAATTTAATATTTAAGTCTTCTAAAGTACCATGCTTTGATCTAAGACTCATGATTATGATATATAATATGAATGTTATTAATTTATATTGTTAATACCACCTTCTAACATCATTATTCTCATGTTATCCTTTTTTTAACAGTGATCTCTCACTTTTTTATACATATTGAGAATCTATTATCACCCTTACTTATGTTTCATATCATTAAGATATTAAGAATGTTTTTGGAAATGATATTTCTAATACGGTTTCTAGTAATAAATATCTTAATGGGAGACTCCTATGAACCATTCATTTTTGTTCTCATGTTTCCAAAAGTAGTAGAACTAAACCATTCTAGCATGGATCATTTTGTTAGGTAAACAATATTAATCTAATAAGACATGTTATCTATGTATGAACCTTCCAGGTCAATATAGTTGGTATTATTGATACTGAACTACTAAAAATTGAGGAAAAATATTATGTGATCTGTGTCACTCAAGGTGTGTATTTTTATTTGAAATTTACATTACTTTTAGTAAAAAACAAATGTCATATTAAAAACTGAAAAATTTCATTCAGATTATTTTGATATTTCAGGAAAATGTTCTATGAATCATTTTTTCTATATACGGATCAACCTTACATCAATGTAATTCATGTTGTGGCCAGTATAACATTAATTGTGTATTTTTATACTAAATTGACATTAAATTTTGAAAAAAATAAAAACTGACATACTAAATACAAAGAAAATGCATTATGATTTTATGATAGTTAAGGAAAATAATACATGTGTCATTTTGGATGTGTAGTAGTCAACCACACCTTAATCCAATGCATGGTCAAACAAGTTTAATTAAAAGAATATTTTGTCAGTTTAAAATTGACATTTTATTTCAAAATTATTCACTCACAAAATACTATGAAAACACCCTCTAACGATTTAAAAAATGTAGGATAGTTATTCATAAGTCATTTGTGACGTGTATGAAGAAGTCTCATATCAAACCAATGCATGATGTGATCATTAAGACTACAAGTGATTGATTCTACTTTGAAATGAAATTCTAGTAAAAAACCACAACTTCCATACTAAAAACTGAGAAAACTTATTCATATTGTTTTGATTCAATAGTAAAATAATATATATATATATATATATATATATTCCATTTATGAAATATAGAATTTAGTCTCACGTCAATAAAAAGCACGATGCATCTGGTAAAACTCAATGAATTTTTTTTATTTAAAATTGAGATTTATTTAAGTAAAAACTAATTGTGACAAAATAAAAACATAACAAACACGTTCCGATTGTTTTGATATTTTATAAAAATTATCCATGAGTCATTGTTGATGTGTAGGAGTCAATTTAACCTCAATAAGACACATGGTTTTCCTGGTATAACTAAAAGTGTCTCTTTTTTTAAAAAAATTACATTAAATTATTTAGAAACAACAAGTGACATACTAAAAATTGAGAAAATGAATTTAAATTATTTTGATACTTTTGAAAAGTGATCCATGAGTCATTTGCGACATTTTGGAGTCAACTGAACCTCAATATGATACATGGTGTAAATAATATGACTATAATTGATTGTTATTAGTTTAAAATTCACATTTTAGTTCAAAATGATTCACTAACTAAAAACCATGAAAACACACTTCGATTATATTGATAATTTTCGATATAAATACAAATGTCATGTTTGATGTGTATGATGTAGTTTCATGTCAAACTGACACATGATAAAACTAGTATGACTCCAAATATGTGGTTTTTGTTTGAAATGTCATTTTAATAGAAAACAAAAATGATATTTGGAAAACAGTTCTAATGGATTCATATCATTTTGCTGCATTATAACAATGATCCATCCGTAATTTTTCACAGGTAGGAATGAACCTCACCTCAATATGATGCACAATATGGCTGGTATAACTCCATAAATGTCATTATTTGAAATTGACATTAATTTCATTAAAATAACTAGTGACATACTAAAATATGAGAAAACACATTCAAATTGGTTTCATATTTAATGAAAATTATATATAACTCATTTTTAAGGTTTGTGAATCAACCCCACCTCAACAGGATGCATGGTGTGACTGATATAACTCCAAATGTGTCATTTGTATTAAATATAGACATTTTATTAATGTGTTATTTCATATTAATTTTAATATATTTTTTTATAGTGTTACTAACATAATATTTTATTTCTTATGTAGATGGAATATTTTTATCGTGTTGAGATTATTTCATCAGAAACTCATACAATTAGTGGACATTTTGGAGAGGAGATCATGTGTGTCAATGTATGAAATATTAATGTTGTGGAATGTTTTTTGGAAAATTGTAAAAGTAATTATATGAATCATTTGGGTTGAAATGTAAATGGTAGTTTTTTTTGTATATACCATGGGTGGACATATTTTTATTCATGATTTCAATCAAATATATATAGCATTTTTTTAATTATAGCATTGTTTGTAATTATGTGGAAATTGCCGGTTATTTTTTCCTTGTGTGCTGTTATATTATCAGAACATGTAGGTTCCTAGGCATTTATCAACTCTATTTTTAGAACTGATAATGGTGGTATTTATTAATGTTTTTAGCGCATATAATTGTCCCCATTTATCAGTGCTTTTGTAGCGCTGATAAAGGGGACACCCCCTTTATCATTGATGCAATTAACAAAAATAAATTGTATTTTTAAGGACATTTTCCTTGTTATAAAAGGCCATATGTGCAGTAGTGATAAGTAAATTCATACATGAATACGAAGAAAGTGGTATATATAAAAATTTTAAGGTAATTATCTACATGCACCACAACATATTAGTGTAATTATTTACAACGATACTTCTATATAGTTACAATGAAAATCAAGTACATGCATACATCCATACATTTATATAACTATAAAAAACCCCCAAAGTAAATCTTTTATTAGAGATTCATAATTGAAATCTCCCATGGGGTATCCCTTATGGGAGATTGATACAATATATATTCATTGGGAAATCTCTCATCGGAGATTCAGACTTCCCATCTGCACCGAGTAATCCCCACTTTGATATTTATATATTATTATATTTAAATATAAAATTTCAAATAATTTTATTAATATATATATATATATATATTAATTCATGTGGGTATTTATATTTATTTGTCTTTATGTCTTTATGTATGTGAAATTTCTCATGGGTTATTCATACTAAAAATATGCACTGGGAAATCTCCAATGAGATATTCATAGTGCACATGTGCACTGGTAAATAACCAATGGGAGATTCCAAGTGCCAATATGCACTGGGAAATCACCACTAAGAGGATTTTACATTCTAATATTTAAATATTAAATTTCAAATAATTTCTTTAATATATTTTCATTCATGTGGGTACTTATATTTATATGTGTGTATGTTTTTATATATGTGTTTTTTTGCAATTACATATATATACGTATGAATGTATATATTATTTTGAATATACATTTATATTTTTGTAAATAATAATATTAATAAATATACAAGGATTCATGTATATAAATATATGAACTGATATTTAAATACATATATGATTTTATGTATAGGAATGTATATATTTTTTATAATATTTAGATGCATATGTGTACATGACTTAAAATATACCTATAAAAATTTGTTGTTGTATACACCTGTGGGTATGTGTGAGCATGCATGTATGAAATTATATCTTTAATTAATTACATTAATTATATTTTTATAAAATTGCAATAATATACATTTATATAGTTATATTAACATAGATTTGTGTATGTCTGTACAAATGCAATTTAAAATACACATATAAATATTTATATTTTCATATATTTATATAGTAGTGTAATTGTAAATAATTATTAAAAAAATTAATATTCAAGCATGTTAATATCAATTTGTATGTATGCACATATAATAATATTTTGATTCACATATGTACATGTGATAAAATATTTGTATAAATACTTGTATTGGTTTATACATATATACATTATTGATCACACACATATTGAAAAACCAATGAATATATATTCATACATAAAAACATACATACATATATAAAAACATACATACATACATACATACATTCAAGCATGCATGCATACATACATACATAAATATTAATATATTTATATATAAACTCATATATACATCTATACATACAAATTGATATAGATATACACACACATAGTTAAACACATTTCATTAAGTACTAGTACATACAAATATACTTATATAAATCTATATCAATATAAGAATATAAATATATATTATTTCAATTATATGAAAATATAATTAATGTAATTATTTATAGATATAAGTACTTGGATGCATTCATACTAACATATATATACATGCATATACCACTACAAATATTTTTCAGCATATTTTAATACGTGTACATACATACATATAAATATTATTAAATACTCATACATATACATACAATCATATTTACATATAATAACAAGTATATACATATATGAAAGCGTGTATACATATTTATGTAATATGAGATATTCGTTGGAAAAATCTCGAATTAGAGATTCATTGTAGATATGTCCACTAAAATATGGTACCCACTTTCTTTTAACCATATGGGAACATATATCTATATTTTTGTATGTTTTTATGTATGTGATTGTATACACATAGATATATATATATAAATATATATGTACATATTCATGTATATAATATTATGAAAATATTTATATATATATAATTATATTAACAGATATGCATGCATGCATGCATATATATATAAAATTATTTATATATATGTATGATTGTATGTATGTGCTTATGCTCATTTTTAAATATATGAATTTTAGTCTATATGGAAGTAGGGGAGATGGAATCTCACATAAGAGAATAACGTCTCTCTCTATCATTTTCTTCTAGATCAATTTGAGGATCGCTTTAAATGGGTAACCCACGAGGATGATCTATCCTCTATGGATGTTTTTGGGTACATGGAGATGTTTTACCTCTGTTGTTCACACATGATTTTAATGTCACTGAGATTCATATTAGAATGGAGGGTTGATGCATGCGATTTGGCTAGCATCTGGCCGACATTTAACGTGCGGTTGAAAAAGGCTACACCCAGCTGTGAGGATTGTGGTATTGAAATTTTTGGTAAACCAATGCTAGGGATGAAGATTCATAGTTATCATGTGAGGGTCTTATGTGGTGCCATTTTGTTCTTAAGGGGTGTTGTTTCATGGCTAGGATGCGTGCTTCAGATCAAACTATGTGGTAGTGGCTTAAGGACAGTGAGGTCATATCTGATGTTGCGATAACATGCTATATGAGTGATGTGGTGCCCAAATTATGGCTTGTGGTTGAGGCCGGTGATGGGTGATGGAGGGTCTATAGGCATGAGGCCAATTTTGAAACAACGGTGATAGGGGGTGGGGTGATCATAACATGGACAATGTCTAGTTTGGGATTCAAGTGGTTAGAGATCCAAGTGGCGGGTTGTGGTTTCTCTAGTTGGCGATCATGATCCTTGGAATGCATGTTTCAGGGGGTTGAGTTCACTCCATTGATGATGAGAGAATTCGAGAGCAGTATAGTGCTCATCATCCGAGTGATGTGTGGTTGTTGAAAACGATGTAAAGAATGGGTTGGGGTTATTCTCAAGAGATGGGAGGTTATAGACATGGATCTCAGGGTGGGAAAATGACCTTGGTCTGCTGGTAGTGATGGCCTTATGATGTTGACAATGGTGGGATGCGGGGTGGCCGTGAACATCACGTACTAAATGCTAGAGCTCAGCGTGATCGATATCTTTGTGGAGGAATGACATGGTCTCTGGATGAAGACTTGGATTGGGATATCTTTGATGGATGCCACTGACTGTAGTAATGAAATAGATGGTCCACAATGATTGAGGGGTGTCATCATTAATAGGTATTTGGTATATTTTTGTGTCTTTAATCTTTTATGATGGGTTTAAGAGCCATTTTATTTTGGTCGATGGGCCATGCACTTTTGGAGGAATTCAGATCCTTTATGTGTGTGGAGTTTTTTTATCTAGTTTTTTTTGGCGATGTCTGCCACTTTTTTGTATTGTGGTTCTTTCTTTTCTAATTTATTTGTGTTGTTGTTCTGCATTTACTTTCCATTAATAAATTTTTAGGATCGGGATTTTGATCGGATCATGAACCTTATGGATATATATGCATGCATATGAGTATATTAATTTCATGTATACACGTAGCTATGAGTTTATATATATATATATATATATAAATTTTTATGTATATATCTAGACATATATCTAACTAATACTCAAATGTATATATGTAAAAATACATTGATTTTTATTACATATATATTTGTGTTTTTTGATCAAAATTTTTTTAACGGGTGTATGTAATTATGTAAGAATAATATATATATATATATATTCACTGATTTATATGACAATGTGTATGCAATAATAATTTTTTAGATATATATATTTATATGTTGGTATAAATAATTACTTATTATTTAATGTGCTAGAAAATTAGTTTCTAAATTTTATGAAACAAATTTATGTTAATGCATAATTATATATATTTTTATGTATACATACATATGTTAATGTGGTATATGTATTTATGTATGTATATATTTATTCATATATATAAATATGTTAATGTGATATATGTATGTAAGTGTAACATATTTATGTATGAATATATTTATTTTTATATGTAATGAAAATAATACTATTTGTAAATAACATTATATTTTCATGGGTGGATGCATGTACGTATATATAGTTTCATATACTTATATATATATATATATTTGAATAATTATAGTAATATATGTATGTATAAAATTATAAAACAATATATATATATATATATTTATATATATATCTAATTATATACCTGAATATATATATATATACTCATGATTACTAATTAATTTTCAAAAAAAATTATATATAATATTTTTAATGCATTTTGTTGTATAACCCAATAACGACAAAGAATTTTTTAAAAATATTTTGTAAATTTACACTCCAAATCTACACCAATAAATGAAAATTTTAAAATTTAAAAAATTGTATGATAATGGGGTATAGAAATATTTGTTTCGATGTAAGATCACATTGGTGCTGAATGATTGAGATACCGATACCATTTGAGAAAAATATACTCGATCAATGATTTTTTATGGGAAAAATGAATTGCTGAGAGAGAAATTGAATTGGGGTTTATGGAGGATGAATATAACACTCTTCATAGAATGTGGGTGTTTTGGGATGCCTACTAATTGATAAACCATCTGATTTAGTTAACCAATGTGTCACAATTGTAGGCTCCAAATTAAATCACCATTTCAGGTGGGAAATTAGGATGACAGTGGATCAACATTCCACCATTTAACAACCATATAATTGAGTCTCTTAATAATTATATTGTAAGACGTAAACCACCCTTATGCGCATTGTCCATAAGTAATACCATTTGTTATTTTCTCCCAACCATTAAAATTTTTTCCACTAATAATCTTTTATCTATTATAATATATTAAAATAATATCCAAATTTCAATATATCGACATTCAATTTTTTCCACTAATAATCATTGATATATTAAAATGCATTCAAATAGTATTAGAATTTCAATTTGTTGGCACCAATGTGATCGTTACATCAATGTGATAATTTGTAGACCAATATATGATACATTATTTTGAATTTTCCTTCATATATCGGTATCGGATTGCAATGTAAATTTATATTTATGCTGGTTATTTTTTTATATAATCAAAATACATTTAAAAATGTCATATCAATATTTTTTTTATAAAATTACTAAATATGTGTATATATATATTTATTAATGTATATAGATATGAATATAATTATGTACAAGAATATATATATAATTGCATTCATATATCACATAATCAGTTGTATATATACATTAAAATAACGACCCATACTTTACATACATTGTTAATACTTCAAAATTGAAGCACACTTATTACAACATATGACAAAACCACAAAGGACCGTATAGGTATAGTGTCTTTAGAAACTGGGAAACAAAAACAACTGGTTCATAAATCTTTTACAGTGTCTCTCATTTATTTCATCATATCTAGGGTCCCTTTTAGCATATTCTACTTAATATCCATCTTCCTGACCTGGGGAAAAGAAAACATAAAAGGGTGAGATCAAATGCTCAGCAAGGGAAAATAAAGGAAATAAAAATCATATCATATCTTTTTGAAAATCAAAACCTGCAAAAGAGATCATAATATCTTAACATGGAATAAATCATAGAAGTGAAAATGAGATCCCCATAATCATAACATAAGACTTGAAACATTGTGGCATGCACACATAATCATGGAAAATCATTTCTTGTTAGTCATGACTCATTGCCAAGACTATCTTAGTGGACAAAGTCCCTTTCTGAACCGAGTCACCCTCGTTCCAGTCCTATTTCACTGAACCGGTATAACCTACCATTCCATCCATGTCTATCTCATGAGATATAAAATCTTTACCCAATGCATTGGAGGGAGACATAGGTCCCACCCATCTTATAATGAATCCTTTCTTATGTGTGCCACATAATCATACATCATCGCATAACACATGTAACAAAAATGGGATTCTTGAAACATCATGACATCATAAACCAATTCATATAAGATAAATGAATTCATAAAAATATTTCCATCACAACATAATCAAACCAATGTAATAATAGGGATAAAAACAGAACCCTTTTATTATCTTAGATGGAAAATAATTTTGATAAAATACTTGAACTTCATTCTTGAGGAAAATATCCTTTCTGCTTCAAAAATACTTTTCCTTTCTTAACATGTCGTACAATTATAAACTAAATGAAGTTGATTAAAAATAAACTTAAAAACTTGTAAAGGAAACTTCTTGGAAATAATGTTTTAGAAATCCATTCATGCCGTATAAGTTAAAAAACATTCTTCTCGTACTTTTTTCGGAAAAGTCAAAAAGTACCTCGTACGAAAAACGACAAAAGATTCCTTTCATTTCTTTTACTAAAAACTCGCTGAAGGGTAAAAAAATGGATTTAAACAATTTTAGGTGGATGGAAATAATATTACATATTGATAAAACATGGATGTGGATGATAAAATACACCCCAGTAATTACTTACGAATAAACAATCTCGGATAAAAATGAGATTGTGATATTTCCCTTACCTTAGGTCCAATTTGCTTTGTACGTGTCCGAAGCTCCTGTATAATGGTTTAAATAATGTTATTGACTTATTCCAGAATCATTCATATTGATATGATATCATATATGGTCATATTCTTAGCTTCTTGATAGTAATATTTCATTGTTACTTGTTACTCGGGTCTTTATTGCCTTTTGTTCTTATGCGTGTTTTGCCGAATACATTCTTATTCTTCTTTTAAGGTTATAGATACCTTATATCCAGAATGGTATTAGTGTAACATATATCATATTTATTCATTCAATTTATATAATTACTATGTAATGATGATCATGTAGAACGAGTCGCATCACATCGTGGAGACGGTATTCCGTACGTACGCACGAGTGATGATATCATTCCTATGATCGTGGAACTGTATTGGATTATATATATATTATTTAAGTATCAATATTACTTTATAATAATCATAAATAGTTACTCATTACACCATTATACCCATCCTTGTAAAGTGATGGTGGAAAATAGATTACACCACGACGTGGAGACGGTATTCCGTACGTACGCATGCACGGTGATTTCATTTTTCCGTAGGATGGATAGAAGGTGAATTAGGGTTGTTTCGTATTTATAATAACATATCAGTATGTAAGTAATACTGATGTTATTACTTTATCATGAAACAACTAAAGAAGAAGAAGTTGAAGAAGAAAGAAATTGAAAAGATCGGTAATGGATATTACCTCTTCTTTGGAACGCTTCTTTGAATCCTCCACTTAGGGAACTAAGATTGGTCTTTGAAGAAGACCATAACCTCTAGGATTATTCTATGGAAGTGGAGAGGAGAAAATGGCAGGGGTTGGCCGAGCATGAGTGCTCAAATTGGTGTGAGGAGGAGGGGGAGGAGGTGCCCTTTTATAAGGGAGGAGAGGGGCACCTTAGGAATATCTCAAAATATTATTTTATATTAAAGTCAAAATCGGTTTATAATGGTTCCAAAGGGTCTTATTTAGAAGCTAAAGTGGGGATGGGTCGAAATCCTATCAACCAATAGGATTTAGACAAGTTTAGGGTATTATTTTAACCTTATCAATTAGATTTAACTCTAAGTTAAATAATTTAACTTTTACCGTGTCTTTTTGTTTTCTTTCACTATATGATTAATACAGTTATTATAACATGACAAACGAACCCCAAATTGTTTATTATTAATATATATATCCTTATCTATGTTATTTGGCCGAACCATAGACTTTTAGGAATAAAATAACAATTAATAATATAATATTTGATTTAAAAACTATTTTGTGTCAATTTTGACACTATTTGATATATGATTTTTGTGAAAGTCATAACAGAATTATATGTTCGAACCAAGTTGATTAAATCAACACTAATATATCATAGTAACCTAGAAAATTAGTGTAATTCATAAAAAGTCTCAAATTACATTTATTTTGGTGTTTATAACATCAAGTATGTCAATATTTCATTAATAAGATAATTACTGCATCATCATTGTGTCATAAATAAATTAAATTATTTAATGTCTAAAAATTACAAATAAAATACCATTATGTAGGAAATCTTTTTATCTTTCTAATAAATATTTATAGTCGAATTTATCTTATGTATAACCCCATATTAAAAATGATTTACTTATTAGACTTTTATTTTAACTATTTTAACCATTCTTTAAATAAATTAATAATAAATGTCCTAATCTAATCCAAGTGGGCCTAAATGGTCATATTTTCTTCCTAAGTTTTTTTTTGGTCGAATTACACTTGTCCAATAGAATTAGGACATGTGTTAAGGTAATATTAATATCATATTTACCCTTAGTTACCCTATTTACTATTAACCGCGGTAAAAAAAGTAAAAAGTTACTATTCACCAAAAAATTATTTTTATCTCATTGAACCACATTTTACTTATTGATATCAACCGTGTCTGTCGGATTTTTGAAATTCCATTCACAGAAGCGGTAAAATTAAGTTTTATGCAAAATTCAGTTTTTAACCTACCACTTAGTGGTTTCACTATTCATCAAAAATTGAACGTTTTCAGAAAAATACCAAAATTTCACCCTAGGCTATTTTCGATATTCTGAGTCCAAAAATGAAGTACATTTTGAAAAATAAAATTTATAAAATTTCAAAAAGTGTTTATTACTATTCATAACTGCTAGTTTTAATATCATATTGTTGTTTAGTGAAACTCGGTATTGCGTACGATGCAAGCTATCGAGGAAGGTCGCGATTGCGTGTAAAGCAAGCCAAGCAAGTGTTGTGTAGAAAAAGATTCCTTTGATGATTTATATAACATAAAAGTCTCGGGTGTTACATTCTACCCCCCTTAAAAAGAATTTCGCCCTCGAAATTCGTCACTTTGTAACAAACAGATGAGGATACTTCTCCCTCATCATATCCTCAAGCTCCCATGTAGCTTCTTCAAGTTGGTGGTTCCTCCATAAAACTTTCACCAAGCGAGTGGTCTTGTTTCGTAGGACTTTTTCGCTACGATCCAGAATCTCTATCGGCAGTTCTTCATAAGAAAGATCTTGCTCCAGCGGTACAACTTCTGAGCTGAGTACATGTGAAGGATCTGGTATGTACTTTCTCAGGAGAGATACATGGAACACATCGTGAACTTGAGAGAGATTCGGTGGAAGCTCCAATCGGTAAGCTACCTTCCCAACACGATCCAGTATTTCGAAAGGACCGATATATCTAGGGCTCAACTTTCCCTTCTTTCCAAATCTCATAACCCTCTTCCAGGGAGATATTCGTAAGAACACTTTATCACCCACTTCAAACTCTAGGTCTTTTCTTCGGTTGTCGGCATAACTTTTCTGTCGACTCTGAGCTGCTCTTATGTGTTGTTGAATAGATCTGACCTTTTATGCCATTTCATCAACGAGATCAGGTCCTAACAACTTTCTTTCCCCAACTTCATCCCAGCAAGTTGGAGTCCTGCATTTCATTCCATAGAGAGCTTCATAAGGAGCCATCTGAATACTGGAGTGAAAGCTATTATTATAAGAAAATTCTACCAAAGGTAGGTGTTGATCCCAACCTCCTTTGAAATCCATAGAGCAAGCTCTCAACATATCTTCTAGGGTTTGAATTGTTCTCTCAGACTGACCGTCTGTCTGGGGATGATAAGAAGTGCTGAAACTCAACTCTGTATCCAGAGTATGCTGAAGACTTCGCCAGAACTTCGAGGTAAATCTCGGATCCCGATCAGATATAATAGAAAGTGGTACTCCATGAAATCTTACCACTTCCTTTACATATATCCTGGCAAGCTGATCTAGAGAGAAATCCTCTCTAATAGCAATGAAGTGTACAGACTTTGTAAGACGATCAACTATTACCCAAATAGCATTATTGCCTTTGGATGTTTTAGGAAGTCCTGTGACAAAGTCCATAGTGATGTTTTCCCATTTCCATTCGGGTATGGGTAATGGTTGTAACATCCCCTTAGACTTCTGTCTCTCAGCTTTAACTTGTTGACAAACCAAGCATCGATAGACATATTCAGCAACATCTCTTTTCATGCCATCCCACCAGAAGTACTCTTTTAGGTCCCTATACATCTTCGTGCTTCCAGGATGAATAGAGAATGAAGAACTATGAGCCTCATCCAGCAGCTCCTTCTTTAATTCGGGGATGGGAGGAACACAAACCCGATTCCTGAACCTTATTATCCCATCAAAATCAAGGTTGAATTCAGGATCATTTCTCACCTTCTTTTGTAACTCGACATCTTCTTTCTGTGCCTCCTTAATCTTCGCATGTATAGATGGTATAACATTCATTTGAGAAAGATAAGATTTTTCCCCTTCCATTATAATTCCAAGATCCATCCTTTGTAAATCCATAAATATTGGATCTTTTGTGATCCTCATCATGGATAAACTAGCATGGTCTTGTCGACTTAATGCATCTGCCACCTTGTTTGCTTTCCCAGGGTGGTAATGGATTGAGCAGTCATAATCCTTAATCAGCTCCAACAATCTTCTTTGACGCATATTCAACTCCTTTTGTGTGAAAATATACTTTAAACTTTTGTGATCAGTATAAATATCACACCTTTCACCTTAAAGGGAATGCCTCCAAATCTTTAATGCAAAGATTACTGCAGCCAACTCCAAATCATGTGTTGGGTAATTTTGCTCATGGATTTTCAACTGTCGTGAGGCATAAGCTATCACCATATCATTTTGCAAAATAACACACCCCAATCCCTTCTTGGATGCATCACTGTAGATCACAATCCTTTCTCCACTACAAGGCAGTGTGAGCACAGGTGCACTGGATAACCTTCTTTTCAACTCCTTGAAATTCTCTTCACATTCCTCTGTCCAGACAAACTTAACTCCTTTCCGAGTTAACATGGTGAGTGGATTAGATAATCGTGAAAAATCTTTTACAAAACGTCGATAATATCCAGCCAAACCAAGAAAACTTCGAATCTCAGTTACTGTTGTTGGTCTCGACCATCTTTCGATAACCTCTGTTTTTGCTGGATCCACATATATCCCCTCTTTTGAGATTATGTGTCCCAAAAATGCACCTTTTTGATGCCAAAATTCACACTTGGTAAATTTGGCATAAAGCTTCTCCTTTCTCAGGGTCTTCAATATAATTCTCAAGTGATCTTCATGCTCTTCCTTGCTCGTTGGCATCACTATAAATTCATAGTGTCCATACCTTGTACGGAAAGCCGTCTTTGGTATATCCTCCCTTTTGACCCTTAATTGATGATACCCTGAACGAAGATCAATCCTGGAAAAGTATTGAGCTCTGCGTAGTTGGTCAAATAAGTCATCAATGTGTGGGAGAGGATATTTGTTCTTGATAGTGATCTTGTTAAGTTCTCGATAATCAATGCAGAGTCTCATTGATCCATCTTTCTTCTTAACAAATAGAACAGGTGCTCCCCAAGGTGACACACTAGGGCGTATGAATCCCTTATCAAGATTCTCTTGGAGTTGCTTCTTCAATTCCTGCTACTCAATTGGGGCCATTCTATAAGGTGTCTTTGAAATAGGCAAAGCACCCGGTACGAGTTCTATTGAAAACTCAACTTCACGATTTGGTGGAAGACCTGGTAATTCCTCCGGAAAGACATCATCAAACTCCCGTACGATGGGCATATTCTTAATCATGAGTTTCTCACCAACCATTTGAGATAAATAACCTTCATTTAGTGGAATCAAGACCCATAAGATGGAAGGAATTCCCAATGGAAGGTTATATTCATCCTTGCATCGATAGACGATCGTAGATTGATCTGGAATATGAAATGTGACTTCCCTTCTTTGGCAATTGATATGAGCTCCATGTAGAGAAAGCCAATCCATGCCAAGAATCACATCAAATTCCACTAAAGGAAGGATCACAAGATTTGCAGGAAGCACTTTCCCACAAACTTCGATCAGAGAAGAATTATAAACTTTTGATGCGACTGTTGTGCCATTAGGTGTTGTCACAGCTAACTCAACATCTAATTGTTGAGGTAGTACGGTGATACCCTTAGAAAATTTTTCAGAAATAAAAGAGTGGGTGGATCCATAATCAAATAAAACATTTGCTACTTTAGAGTGGACAGTTAGTGTACCTTTCACCACTTCGTTATCGTACTCCACATCGCTGATAGAAATTGCATGTGACTTTCCGTTGTCTTTAGCCTTAAGATTTTGTTGACGTCTACCATCATCATCAACCCTTGGATTTGGGCATTGATTGGCATAATGCCCCATCTCCTTGCACTTGAAACATTGAAGTGTAGTAGGTTCATTCTGTGTATCCCTTCCTTTGTTTGCGTCATTAGACATCTTCTTCCCATTATCATGGAATTCAAATGCCCGATGACCTTCCTTTCCACATTTAAAAAATTTACTTTTCCCTTTAAGACAACTCCCTCCATGTTTCTTTCCACACTTTGAGCATAAGGAAAAGCTCATCTTCTTTTCCGTGTGCTCTATAGATTTTTCTTTGAATTCCATCTTCCTCTTCTTATCAAACCCATGTGACTGATGGATTACTCCAATCTCCATCTCGACTTTGAGAGCTCATCGAACGATTTCCTCGTAGCTATTGAAGTCCCTTATGTCTAACACCCTTCGAAGACTTGGTTTTAATCCACTAAAGAATCGATCGATCTTACTCTCAGGTTGGATAATAATACCAGAAGCGTACCTTGAATGTCTTGTAAAATTTGCTTCATAGGTACCAACAGATTCATCATCCCTTTGCTTCAGTTCATGGAACTCTTTCTCCATCTTTGTTCAGAGAATACGAGGGAAGTACTTATTGAAAAATAAGTTATTGAACTCGTCCAATTCCATAGACTCAATTTCATCCCTTTGCCTCGTATTCTTAATAAGATTCCACCATTGATCAGCATCTCCTTCCAAACGATACACTGCTAGGATGACTTTATCATGCTCAGAACATTGAAGAACTGAAAATATCTTTTCAGTAGTACTAATCCATTGTTCAGCAACTAATGGATCAGTAGACCCGCTGAAAGAAGGTGGACGCTGCCTCATGAAGGATTCAACAGAATGTTGCTCCTTCCTTTGCTCGTTTGGAAGTTCTGCATGATTCATAGCTTGAGAAAGTTGTGTGAGCATGGCTACAAGATTTTGTATTCCAGCTCACTTATCGTTTGGTTGCTCAGGGGGACAATCATTGCATTTCC
The DNA here is from genome assembly GCA_963277665.1 of Viscum album. Classification (NCBI taxonomy): domain Eukaryota; kingdom Viridiplantae; phylum Streptophyta; class Magnoliopsida; order Santalales; family Viscaceae; genus Viscum; species Viscum album. Next base: position 422,893,672 of record OY728161.1, on the reverse strand, counting down.
CATCGCATTCCGCATTAACACGGTTCCTTCGGGTTCCAGCCATTGACTAAAACCAAGAAGAATAGTGTGAGCAACACTAATTATAATTGGAAAACCACATAATTCAAGAATAAAATTTTCATGCTTAAGGTCTTATCCTAGGTTTCTCAAGGCCATTTCTAAAACACTAAGATTGTGTTCTATGCTTAGACTTATCCTTAGGCTTCTTACTAAGGCTTTCACATCCTAGTTTCCAAAGGTTGACTATACCTTTCCTCTGATACCAACTATAACGACCCATACTTTACATACATTGTTAATACTTCAAAATTGAAGCACACTTATTACAACATATGACAAAACCACAAAGGACCGTATAGGTATAGTGTCTTTAGAAACTGGGAAACATAAACAAATGGTTCATAAATCTTCTACAGTGTCTCCCATTTATTTCATCATATATAGGGTCCCTTTTAGCATATTCTACTTAATATCCATCTTCCTGACCTGGGGAAAAGAAAACATAAAAGGGTGAGCTCAAATGCTCAGCAAGGGAAAATAAAGGAAATAAAAATCATATCATATCTTTTTGAAAATCAAAACCTTGCAAAAGAGATCATAATATCTTAACATGGAATAAATCATAGAAGTGAAAATGAGATCCCCATAATCATAACATAAGACTTGAAACTTTGTGGCATGCACACATAATCATGGAAAATCATTTCCTGTTAGTCATGACTCATTGCCAAGACTATCTTAGTGGAAAAAGTCCCTTTCTGAACCGAGTCACCCTCGTTCCAGTCCTGTTTCACTGAACTGGTATAACCTACCGTTCCAGCCATGTCGATCTCATGAGATATAAAATCTTTACCCAATGCATTGGAGGGAGATATAGGTCCCACCCATCTTATAATGAATCCTTTCTTATGTGTGCCACATAATCATACATCATCGCATAACACATGTAACAAAAATGGGATTCTTGAAACATCATGACATCATAAATCAATTCATATAAGATAAAGGAATTCATAAAAATATTTCCATCACAACATAATCAAACGAATGTAATAATAGGGATAAAAACAGAACCCTTTTATTATCTTAGATGGAAAATAATTTTGATAAAATACTTGAACTTCATTCTTGAGGAAAATATCCTTTCTGCTTCAAAAATACTTTTCCTTTCTTAACATGTCATACAATTATAAACTAAAAGAAGTTGATTAAAAATAAACTTAAAAACTTGTAAAGGAAACTTCTTGGAAATAATGTTTTAGAAATCCATTCATGCCGTATAAGTTAAAAAAAACATTCTTCTCGTACTTTTGTCGGAAAAGTCAAAAAGTACCTCGTACGAAAAACGACAAAAGATTCCTTTCATTTCTTTTACTAAAAACTCGCCGAAGGGTAAACAAAATGGATTTAAACAATTTTAGGTGGATGGAAATAATATTACATATTGATAAAACATGGATGTGGATGATAAAATACACCCCAGTAATTACTTACGAATAAACAATCTCGGATAAAAATGAGATTGTGATATTTCCATTACCTTAGGTCCAATTTGCTTTATACGTGTCCGAAGCTCCTGTATAATGGTTTAAATAATGTTATTGACTTATTCCAGAATCATACATATTGATATGATATCATATATTGTCATATTCTTAGCTTCTTGATAGTAATATTTCATTGTTACTTGTTACTCGGGTCTTTATTGCCTTTTGTTCTTATGCGTGTTTTGCCGAATACATTCTTATTCTTCTTTTAAGGTTATAGATACCTTATATCCAGAATGGTATTAGTGTAACATATATCATATTTATTCATTCAATTTATATAATTACTATGTAATGATGATCATGTAGAACGAGTCGCATCACATCGTGGAGACGGTATTCCGTACGTACGCACGAGTGATGATATCATTCCTATGATCGTGGAACTGTATTGGAGTATATATATATTATTTCAGTATCAATATTACTATATATTCATCATAAATAGTTACTCATTACACCATTATACCCATCCTTGTAAAGTGATGGTGGAAAATAGATTACACCACGGCGTGGAGACGGTATTCCGTACGTACCCACGCGCGGTGATTTCATTTTTCCGTAGGATGGATAGAAGGTGAATTAGGGTTGTTTCATATTTATAATAACATATCAGTATGTAAGTAATACTGATGTTATTACTTTATCATGAAACAACTAAAGAAGAAGAAGTTGAAGAAGAAATAAATTGAAAAGATCGGTAATGGATATTACCTCTTCTTTGGAACGCTTCTTTGAATCCTCCACTTAGGGAACTAAGATTGGTCTTTGAAGAAGGCCAGGACCTCTAGGATTATTCTAGGGAAGTGGAGAGGAGAAAATGGCAGGGGTTGGCCGAGCTTGAGTGCTCAAATTTGTGTGAGGAGGAGGGGGAGGAGGTGCCCTTTTATAAGGGAGGAGAGGGGCACCTTAGGAATATCTCAAAATATTATTTTATATTAAAGTCAAAATCGGTTTATAATGGTTCTAAAGGGTCTTATTTCGAAGCTAAAGTGGGGATGGGTCGAAATCCTATCAACCAATAGGATTTAGTCAAGTTTAGGGTATTATTTTAACCTTATCAATTAGATTTAACTCTAAGTTAAATAATTTAACTTTTACCGTGTCTTTTTGTTTTCTTTCACTATATGGTTAATACACTTACTATAACATGACAAACGAACCCCAAATTGTTTATTATTAATATATATATCCTTATCTATGTTATTTGGCCGAACCTTAGATTTTTAGGAATAAAATAACAATTAATAATATAATATTTGATTTAAAAACTATTTTGTGTCAATTTTGACACTATTTGATATATGATTTTTGTGAAAGTCATAACAGAATTATATGTTCGAACCAAGTTGATTAAATCAACACTAATATATCATAGTAACCTAGAAAATTAGTTTAATTTATAAAAATTCTCAAATTACATTTATTTTGGTGTTTATAACATCAATTATGTCAATATTTCATTAATAAGATAATTACTGCATCATCATTGTGTCATAAATAAATTAAATTATTTAATGCCTAAAAATTACAAATAAAATACCATTATGTAGGAAATATTTTTAGCTTTCTAATAAATATTTATAGTCGAATTTATCTTATGTATAACCCCATATTAAAAATGATTTACTTATTAAACTTTGATTTTAACTATTTTAACCCTTCTTTAAATAAATTAATAATAAATGTCCTAATCTAATCCAAGTGGGCCTAAATGGTCATATTTTATTCCTAAGTTTGTTTCTGGTCGAATTACACTTGTCCAATAGAATTAGGACATGTGTTAGGGTAATATTAATATCATATTTACCCTTAGTTACCCTATTTACTATTAATCGCGGTAAAAAAAGTAAAAAGTTACTATTCACCAAAAAATTATTTTTATCTCATTGAACCACATTTTACTTACTGATATCAACCGTGTCTGTCGGATTTTCGAAATTCCATTCACAGAAGCGGTAAAAATAAGTTTTATGCAAAATTCAGTTTTTAACCTACCACTTAGTGGTTTCACTATTCATCAAAAATTGAAAGTTTTCAGAAAAATACCAAAATTTCACCCTAGGCTAATTTCGATATTCTGAGTCCAAAAATGAAGTCCATTTTGAAAAATAAAATTTATAAAATTTCAAAAAGTGGTTATTACTATTCATAACGGCTAGTTTTAATAGCATATTGTTGTTTAGTGAAACTCGGTATTGTGTACGACGCAAGCTATCGAGGAAGGTCGCGATTGCGTGTAAAGCAAGCCAAGCAAGTGTTGTGTAGAAAAATATTACTTTGATGATTTATATAACATAAAAGTCTCGGGTTTTACAATTAACATATCTATAATTATAAATATAATATATATTTTATGTATAAAATTTAGAATATAATTTTTCTATACTTTTACGGAAGTAGTTAATTTTTTATACCATCATATCAATAAATATATATAAAAATTACTAATCATGCACACAAACACATTTATAAATCAATGAGTATATATATAATGTATTGTTACATAATTACCTTCACACAGTGTAAATATATATAATTAAGTATATATATAAATTATTCATCATAGAAAAACCTATATATATTAAAAAGTAATGTCTATTTACATATATATATATATATGTGTGTGTGTTAAATATTTGCATACATACAAACATCAATATTAATATATATATATATATACATAGGTACATTTATACATGAAAATTAATATAGTGACACACATACATATTAACATAAATACATAATTTAAAATTTGAGCAAATAAACATACATACATAAATCAATATTAACACTAAAACATAAATATATATTATTTTCATTATATAAAAATATAATTTATGTAATTATTTATAAATAAAAGTAAAAACATGGTGTGTACATACATACATATAAATATAGGTATATTCACATATAAATACTTTTAATTATATGAATACTCTTATATACAAGCACGCATATAGAAATAAAAATATTTATATATATTCATACATACATACATTAATATAGGTATATAAAAATATAAATAAATTTAAGATTACTTAAATATATTCACATAAATTCATCTAAATATGATTATAACTATATGCATATATATATATATAACTCTATGTACATACATACATACATATATGAATATATGATAATTTAATTATTTTCATACATATTTAAAAAAAATACATACAAAAATAGTTATAAATATGAAAATGTGAAAAAGTTTAAAAATTAAGTGTCATACGTAGTGTATAGAAAAAATACACTTATATATATATATATATTTGTAAATACTTAAACAAATGTATAATTCTAAATTATGACACTAATATATTTATATGTATTCATATTTATATCTATGTGTATATCTGTATATATAATAATATTTAGTTGCATATATGTACGTGTACTAAAATATCATTAAAAATAGTTATATTTTTATATACCTAAAAATATTATTGATCATGATCAAATATAAAAAACAATGAACAAAAACAAACATAATAATATATTTATATATAAGCACATACATACATATATATTTATAAATTCATATATTCGTATACATACGTAATTAAATACATATTATTTAGGTGTAGGTACATATGAAAATACATATATAAATCTATATTAATATAACTACCTAAATATATATTATTTAAATTATATGAAAATATAAATTATTTACTTATTTATAGATATAAGTACATTCATGTGGACCTAAATTTATATATATATTGGTATATAAAACTATAAATACTTTTACGTATAATTTATCGCATGTACATACACAAATAAAAATATTATTGTATATACATACATAAATATGCAATCAATAATATTAAGATATAAATACAAGTTTATAAAACCAAAAAAAAATATTTATCTTCTTCCAACATGGACATATCTTGTCACGAACCAAGACAGAGATCTATCCAACCTGACACCCTACCCGATCAGTGGCATGAATTGATGAGCATTCTAGATCCCCATGTGTTGGTAACTAGTGCTCGTGTATCAACAATATATTATTGCAATGATTTCACCAATGTATATAATAACAAGAAAACCCATGAGAATAAATCATCACATAACCTATAACCATAACCAAATGAGATACATCAATTTTCATATTCATGGTTTACAAGTTTATCGAAAAAGTAAAAACAAAATAATGAAATGTGAAAAAAAACCATCCAAAAAACATTCTTGCACAAAGATGGTGATCACCCACAATCCACCACGACCACCACCTTTAATAAGTGGAACACTAGAAACTAGATCCACCATCAGCACCATGAGACATCATTTCTTTACTTGGGTCATACATAACAATTTCAACATACACCCAAAGTTGTATATAGCATTTGATCTAAATCCCAGTACGATATCACAAAAAAAATTAAGGATTTCATTGTACAACATTAGAATATAAATTGACAGTCACATTTTTTTAAAACACAAGAATGAATTTTCAAGGAACATCTCAAGGAAAACACATAGAATAATACAATTTTTGGGAAATGATTTCACAAAAGTAACTTTCTTTAAATCCACAATGTACACAAGGTCCATAGTATACTGATGGTTTCCACCACATCACATAAGCAGCACATAAAATTATAATTTCACAAGAGGAACCTTAGAAAATCCATACATGTAAGTAGCACAAATGGGACCCTAGAATATTCATACATTAGTGACCAAAATTTTCCAACAATAACCAACAACATTCCCATGCATGATCCACTAGATGAGAACACATCCCAAGGTATAGTGGTCTCTATATGATAATCCTAAACTAATAGTGTTCCCATGTCTGAGCCACTAGAGGGGATCCCATCCTATGGTATAGTCGTATCTGATCATACCTCATTTTTAATTAGTTTTGTAGTGCTAATTCTGTTAGAATAATTTAGTCCGTTCCACATTTAAGTAAACCGACTTACTAGTTTTATTTATCCCACAAAGGTACTCGAGATTCCATTTGTTCTCAAATTTCCATTTAACATGTAAAATAAATCATCACATTCACACAAACATTTTATGCATCATAATCACAAAAAATATATCACCATTTTCACAATTCAAATTTAACCAATGATCTAATTCCACATGAAAACCAAATTTTTTTCAGAAATAAAACCATTTTCATTTCCCAAATGCACTGAAACCATTTGGTAACACATTTAGCTCCATTTTCACAATTCACAATGCCCATTGGAAGACACTATAAAAATCACACACTTGAAATCCAACCATTAACATGGTAAAATCTATATTCAAATTCACACACAGACCAAATCCACTTTATATATTTCTTCACATAACATTTACAATTCACATACCACATTTAAGGTTCGAAATAAGAATCCAACATGAAAAAAATACATTAAATATAGAAAACCCCACTTTCAACAAATTCAAACCATTAAACCCCTTTTACAACATATTTATGACCTTTTAAAAAATCATGTTACACTTTAAATATAATATATAATAAAGCACACATGAAACATAACAATTTCCATTATCAAACTAACATTCATCATTTATGCATGTTAAAAAATTTCCAAATACAGATTTTATACCACACACCTAATCCATATAACACCTTTATACCACCATGAAATAACATTAACAGAATCAAAAATTTTATAATCATAGAACCAACAACATCATACTTAGAAGCATTTGGAAATTGTTGAAAACCCCAAGACACACCTCAGCAAGACCCTATAACAAAAATATCAAACAACATCCATCAATATTTCCCCCCAAAAAAGGAATTTAGAACCCTCATTATGTCAAACAACCCATTGGAAAATAATAACTCAAATAAAGATGAAGAGAACCCCCAAATGAAGGAAGAACCCAAATTAAAATAGACATACTTGATGATTCCTTGATGAATCCACACAAAAAACACCCAAAGCTTGATGCTAAAGGGTCAATGAAGGTTTAGAGGAAGATCCCATGGATTAATGTCCCATAGTGTTCGTACTAGTGGTGGTTTAGTGTTCAATCTGATGATGGTAAAGAAGGTACTTTTCCACATTTTAATAACCTGGATAGGAAGTCTCACAGTTTTAACACAATGTACTCAAAACCGTGTGGAAACTGTTAATCCATCACTATCCAAGGGGAACATGATTCATGGTTAGAAATAATGGTTTTCCAAACTATGAATCTAGCAGGCGGTATCCTCTATCTAGGAGGAAACCAACAACACACATACCTTGAGGATGGTGCATGGTTTCTCTTAACACTATGATAATCGTGCACCACCTATCGTGAAGCTCAAAATCATCACTTTTAACCAAAAAATCCTGGCTAAACTAATGAATAAATATAAGACCCAAAATAATCAAAATAATTCCTAATAATAAAATCACTGATGTGAAAATTCAATCCATCAAGAAAACATTCCACCTTCAGAATGTCACTTTAAGGACTGATCAGATGAAAACAAATACTCTTACCCCACCCAAGACTTATACTCCCATGTCTAATGCTGATCACTATCGTGATTCCAATGGACTTAGACAAATGGAATGGGCTTACCATAAACCACATTCTCTTGAGAATCCAGAATCTTCACTAGCAGCTCAAACATCGTTAAATTATGCTCTAACTCAATTTCTTTTGAATTCAACAAATGATATTGGTGTCGATTATACTTTTTCATCTATGAGACATGGAAAACATAATGCATTGTCATCAACTATTAGGGAAAATCCAAAAGATGTTATACCTTACCAACTCTTTTAGTAACATCAAAAGGTCCAGCATACCTCACCATTAGCTTCTCTTAATTACAAAGATCATAGTGACCCATGTTAGGTTCCATATTCAAAAACACCCTATCTCCTAAAAACATTCCAAGGATCTATGACTCTAATGATAATAATACTTATAGAAACTCTACACCAACAAAAAACAATGCCTATTTAACATAAAATTATCAGATGTTTTCTACACAAGTCTCTTCCCAACAATGTAGTCTCACCTTAATTGGACCAAAAAAATGGTGACAGACACAAATGACCATAATTATCCTCAATAGGTTCTATTCAGATCATTTATTGGTAAATGATATATGGGAAATTTACCAACACTATATGTATATCCCAAGATCCCCCAAAATCCAGTACACATTCTTGAAGCATATCTTTCGTGATCTAAATCACCTCCTCTTTCTGACTATCCATTTCTGGGTGGTATTTCATGCTCAACATAACCCTTGACCCCATCATCATATAATGGACTTCTTAAAATCATGGGGTAAAATGAGGGTCCATATCTAAAACAATCATGGACTACACACCATGAAGCCACACCATCTCCTGGACATACAAGCAACTCAACTCTTCCTCTTGGATGAATCCCCAATCAGAATGAAATGGAATGATTAGGTCAAATAGTCAATCACCAACGAAATAGAATTCTACAACCGAGGTATATGAGGTAAGATCACAATGAAATCCATGGATATCTGATCCCACATCTAGGTAAGAATGTGTAGTGTCTGATGAATACTAGAGGGCCTTTGGTGTTTTCATTTAACCTACTGACATGTATAACATCGTGATGCAATGAAATCTATGTACAACCACATACCCGACCACCAGATCTGACAAATAACATCTTAGAACATATTGGTGGTATCATGATAAATGACCCACTATGATTGGTGTCTATAAATCATCACCACCTTCCATAACAATAATGGTGCCACGATGTGACCCATGAAAAATAAAACTCCCTAAAGAGACAACAACTACTCACAAGAACCCCTCCCCCCCCCATTTAAAAACTACATAGAATTATTTGCAAACTCATCACATATGATCTTTCTGAATTAACACCAAAAGAGAACTTGTTATCTAATCATTATAAAAGAGCAAACCTCCACTATGTTCTTTGGTCTCCATGTGTGTCTATGAAAAGTTTCCTATCCATACACATTAATCACTAGAATCCTTCAACACTTACGCACACATTTTTCTTCTCAATGCCTCTGCAACCATGTTACCTTTTTTGGGGTGTAGATAATACCAAATTCAATAAAATAAAGGTACTCAACACAAAAATAATATAAAAATTTGATATATTTTTGGGAGAGAATGTTTGTTAATATCTAATGATAAGTATAGACCACAAACTTCTCCCCAAAAAGATAATGACACCACGTCTTCAAGGAATGTATCAATGCTTCTAACTTCATGTCATGGATTGGGTAATTATTTTAATTTGATAATAGTTTGATAGAACCATATGACACTACATGGTCATCATGAATCAACACAAACCAAGGACCCATACCTGAGGCATCAAAGTAAACCACAAATTCTTTTATAGACTTTGAAAAATCAAAACAGGGGTTGTGGTAAACCACCACTTAAGCTCTTTAACAGACACTTGTAACTCTTATATCTATTCAAAAATTACACCTTTCAAGGTAACCGTAGTCATGGACAATGGAAGGCGAGAGAAATCTCAAACAAATTGCTTATAATACACAGTGAAGCCCAAAAAGTTTCTGATCTCAAAAACAATCAATAGCTTATCCCATGACATCACTGAATCGATCATCACTTGTTCCATTGAAACCCTTCATTATAAGATAAAATGACCCAAAAACATCACCTCCCTAATCCAGAATGTCTACATGGAAGAGGTCGCATAGTGATGATAATCTCAAAGAGTGCCAAGCATAATACTCAAGTGTCGATCTTCTCCTCCTCAGTCCCAAAATAGACCAATTTTCAATCAGAATGGCATGATCAACAACTCAACAAGGTCCTACCTGCTTCAAAAAGTTGTTTCAGGAACATCCACCTCTCTGACCATGACATGGTGATACCTGCATCACAAATAGATCATAGAGAACCACATAACCCCCTTAATCTGATCAAAAAATTTATCAATATGGGATAAGGGTACAAAATATTAATATTCAATTTATTCAAATTTCCTTAATCAATACAGAAATTGAGTGATCCATCGGCCTTCTTAGAAAATTGAGATATGGAGGCACATTGAGTGACACTCGTGAAAATTAATCATCTATATTCTAAATCATCTATCTATACCATTAATTACATTATCTCAGTGGGGGTTACTAAATGAGGGAAGATATATCAATTATGTTCCCAATGAAAATTTAATGGAGAACTCTACATCCCATTCTTGTGAAAACATGAGAAATCAAATAAATGTACCTCTGGGAAGTAATACACTATAAGGCCCTAGCCTTAAACCTTACTTAATATTGAATTAAATGAATAATTCACATTGAGTATCTTTTCAGGTTTAGAGTTTTAGAGAATTAGGACATAACTGTTACATCTCAAAAGATTACAAAGTAGACACTTCTACTAAGTTTCCAGAAAATAAAAACTCTTAAAAAGAAACATGTCTAGTTCTATGTTTTAGATAGAATGTCTTTTCCTTGATCCCATCCTTGACCCTATTCCACTTTAAGTCCTGTGAAAAACATTTCAAAAACATGGGGTGAGCATAAAAAGCTTAGTAAGGGATACACAAAGAAGGAAATCTGTTATTTTTCCAAAACCATCAGTAAACCATGAATACATTATCAAAGTAATACTTTTCACCTTTATGAAGCAGAAAACACTCTTTATTGAATAAAAGATAATTACTTAACCTTTTTTAATAAAAATATTTCCATTAAACCCATATAAAGAACACATAACATATAAAGGTAACTTGGGACATAAACACACATAAGTAGAATCACCATACGGTCGACTTCCAAACATACTTAAATGGAATAGCCATACGTCCGACTTCCATACCTAATGCATTGGAGGTTATAATGTAACCACCCATCCTGGTATTCACGGAACCACCCGTCATATGGTTTATCACGTAACCACCCGTCAAATGTCCAAGTACCATTATAAAATTATAACACATAAAACCAATATAAAGGAATGATAACATTTCCATATTTCAATCACAATATACCATTTAAACATATTAACATAATAGAATCCTTTAGAAAAACCATTTTCAATACCTAAATACATAAAAGAGTATATGGTATTTATTTTATTTTAAAAACATTACAGCTTGTTGGGGAAGCCAAAGATCAAATAATACTCACGGTGGTGGAAAAGGTCGTTGTCACCGCGTACGTTAAAAGAAACATTATTTTTTGTCGTTTAGTAAAATGATTTGTAGAAAAATATTCCTATTGTATAAAAGTAAAAGTCAAAGGTGTTTATACACTGTATAAAAGAATGTTGTGTATAAAATGAAATATGCCTCAATGAAAGGAGATTGAGACGAAGTCCCTTACCTCAGGTCCGACTTGACTCGATCATTCTTTAACCTCCTGAATAATAAACTTGAGTTAATTTCTACTTTCTTAAGAACCTTTTTCAAGTTCATTATTCCTCTTATATCACATATTATCTTGTCATGAACACTATGTATTTATATAGGATAATAATGGTCATTTTAATGACCATTGGTACTTGAGTCGAAAATATGCTCTTTATAATTACATGTTTTTCATGTATCAATTATATCCAGAGTTATGTTCATGATGTATATATCATATATAGTATATATATCCATTATATACATGCATTTATAATATTACATAACGTTTATAGATACGAAATGGAATGCACCGTTCATGGAGACAGTAAGTCGTAGGTACGCATGAACACTACTTTTATTTCTATTTCATTTTTAATGGAGTGGAATCATGATGACATAAGGGTATATTATAATTTCAGTATAACATCATATATAATAACATTTACTCCATCCTTTATACGTCCCACATATGGCATTAACGAATCAAATCACTTTGAGGGGGCGGTAGTCCGCACTTCCTAAAATGAAATTATCGTGTTTACCCACAATAGAAACCATAAAGGTATGACACAAATGAAAAATACAGAAGAATAAAAAAAAACATAAACATAATATATATCATATATAAATATATTTACATCTTAATGGACACCTTTGAAGGTGTTATATGAGTGTTGAACAATCATTATTTCGTGAGGCAGAAATTCGCCATCCACAGAAACAGTATGTTCCTTAACCATTAGATGAAGGTTTGTGTATGTATAGCTAGAATCCTAATTATAACAAAATCCTAGTATATTTAAGATACTGGATTTGTTACAAAATAAAGGAATAAAAAGAGTTTATGGGGTTGGAGAAGAAAAATAAAAATAAGAACACAAGAGAAAACAGTACCTTTAAAACGGGTAACTCTTTTTGATTTGAGCTCAAAGGATTCCTTGGGAAGACTTCTGCCCAAAGTGAGGATTAAAGGAGTAATAGAGGGATTTTCAGATACAAAATGGGCAGGGGTTGGCCGAGCCAAAGGCTTTGGAAATGTGGGTAAGGAGGTAGAGGTGTGGGCCTTTTATAAGAGGAGAGGAGGGGCACTCTTTGAAGCTATGGAAATGTTACATTATTTTAGAATGAGTATTTTAATGGTCCCACATTGATGTTATTCGAGGATAAGGTGATAAGGGTTCGAAATCCACCCATCCAATAGGTTTTGGACATGTTTAGGTCTTATATTTTATATTATATTTCCATTTTATATAAATCGTTAAATAATGAGGTAATCACTGCATCATCATGGTGCCATAAATAATTTAATTTATATAATGTCTAAAAATAATAAAAAAAGTATCATGATGTAGGAAATCGTTTTATCTTTCCAATGAATATTTATAGTCAAAAATTGGACTTTTATAACCCCATGTAAAAATTGTTTTGGTAAAACAACTCATGTTTGTGAAATTTTTATTTAAACATTAAATAAAAAGATATTAATGTAATTTTCCTACCAAAGTGGCTCCATGGGGTCCCCAAGTTGACCCATGGATTTTCTTGGTCGGCCATGACACATCCAATTAGGGTAGGACACGTGTCAAGTTCATTTCATTTTATTAAAACATTATTTTTACCATAAACTACACTAATTACCTCTAATCGCGATTAAAAACTTAAAAGTTACTATTCACCGAAAAAATATTTTAATCCCATTGAACCAAATTTTAATTATTAATGACAACCATGTATGTTGTATTTTTGAAATTAAAAACACAGAAGTGGTAAAATTTCATTTAAACAAAAATCAGTTTTTATAAGTACCACTTAGTGGTTTCACTATTCATCAAAAATTGAAGTTTTTCAGAAAACTACCAAATATTTACCCTAAGATATATTTGATATTCCAAATTAATAAATGATGTCTATTTTAAAAAATTAAAAATATATAAGTTGAATTAATTAATTTAATAATTAATTCCCGCCGTCAAAACAAATCACGTGTTTTTATGAAACAAAAAGTTCAAAAGATTGACACTAGTTCAAGTCCGATTTCAAAGTGAAATTAATTCCAACGAACACTATGGGATTAAATGGTAAAAATATATTATAATTTCACTTTATATCCACTTCAAAAGATAATATAATCATATTAAAAAATTATATTAACAAGTGGTTTTGAATTAAAATACAATATTTTTCGCTATTCATTAAAAAATGATCTTTATCGGAAAAATACAGAAAATTTACACAAAGTAAATTTTGATGTCCCGATTCTAAAAGAAGAATTTTATTTGGTCCAATAGAATTTATAAGAGTGACCAAAACTATATTTAATGACGGTTCGCCATCAAAAGGTGATAAGTGGACCTTTATTGAAAATTAGAGTATATATTCCTAAAATTGAATTCTTTTCGTATTTTAAGCCTTTATCCTTTATTGGATAAATGTAAAAACATTTAAAATTCATATATAATCATATTTTAGTCATTTCTATTCATTAACACCAATACAACGACAACATGTTAACTAACATTTAAAATAATATTATTTTATTACTATTGTGCAATGTAAGATTTCAAAGAAACTCTTTGTTGCGTATCGGGTACGCTATCGAACATAGCAACCCTTTTAAAGTAAAATTAATATTTAATTTTCAAATATTAATAAATATAAAATTGTATTATTCTTTATTTACCTGGGATGTTACATCCTTCCCCCCTTTTGGGAACTGTGTCCTCGCAATTTTATTCACTTATCAAAATAAGTGGGGGTATTTATCCATCATAGCATTTTCAGATTCCCATGTTGCCTCCTCACTCATGTGGTTTTTCCGCAAAACCTTTACCTGGTGAATTACCTTATTTCGCAACAGTTTCTCTCTTCGGTCAAGAATCTGAGCTGGTTGTTCTTCATAAGAGAGATTATCTTCCAACTGAACTACCTCTGGGATCAAAACATGAGATGGTTCTGGCATATACATTCTCAACATCAAAACATGAAAAACATTGTGTACCTGAGATAAACTCGGAGGTAATGCCACTATGTATGCAACTGATCCAACTCTCTCTAGAATTTCATATGGGCAGATGAACCTTGGACTCAGCATTCCTATCTTACCAAATCACATCACACTTTTCCATGGTGAAACTTTGAGAAAAACATGATCACCTACCTCGAAAGATAGATCCTTCCTCCGGTTACCCGCATAACTTTTTTGTCTGCTCTGAGATGTTTTCATGTGTTTCTGAATCAACTGAACTTTGTCTGCCATCTCTTCTACCAATTCTGGTCCCATCAGCTTCCTTTCACCCACTTCATCCCAAAAAGCTGGAGTTCGACACTGTTTACCATATAATGCCTCAAATGGATCCATCTGTATACTGGAATGAAAACTGTTATTATAAGAAAACTAAACCAAAGAAATATTTTGGTCCCAATTTCCCTGATAATCCATAGAGTAGGCACGTAGAATATTCTCCAAGGTCTGAATTGTTCGTTCGGACTGCCTATCTGACTGAGGATGAAAAGCTGTAATAAAATTTAATTCAGTACCCAACGACTTCTGAAGGCCTTTCCAAAAGATAAAAGTAAACTTGGGATCACGATTAGATACAATGGAGAGGGGAACTCCTTGCAACCTGAATATCTCTTTAAGATATAATCGAGAAAATTGATCTAGAGAGAATGTATCTCGAATAGGAAGGAAATGAGCAGATTTAGTCAATCGATCAGCAATAACCCAGATTTCATTATTACCTCGAGATGTCTTCGGTAATCCCACAACAAAGTCCATGGATATATTCTCCCATTTCCACTCTGGCACTGGTAAAGGCTGAAGCATCCCTTTCAGTAACCGCCGCTCTGCTTTAACCTGCTGACAAGTCAAACACTTCACAGTAAAATCAGCAATATCCCTTTTCATTCCATCCAACCAGTAATACTCCCGCAGATCTCTGTACATCTTAGTTCTGCCACGATAAACTGAAAACTGGGAACTATGAGCCTCACATAACAACTCATTATTCAACTGTGAATCACATGGAACACAAAATCTCTTCCCAAACCTCAAAACAAAATCATTATCAATGTTGAATTCAGGCAACTTACCCTTCTGAACCAGCTCTACCTTTTTCTGCAACTCACTGTCTTGCTTCTGTGCTTGCTTAATTCTGTCTGATAGGGATGATCTCACTGATACCTGAAACAAAACAGAAGAACTTCCCTCACAAACAACATCCATGACAAAGTTCATCAAATCAAAAACCAAAGGATCTCGTTCCAAACGTAGCATGATTAATGAAGCATTACTTTTTCAACTCAAAGCATCAGCCACTTTATTTTCTTTTCCCGGATGATAATGAATTGTACAATCATAATCCTTGATTATTTCCAGCCATCTCCTCTGTCTCATGTACAATTCATTCTGAGTAGATATATACTTTAAAATTTTGTTATCAGTATATATATTTCACACTTTACTCTATTCAAATGATGCCTCCAAATTTTTAGAGCAAAAACAACAGCCGGTAATTCCAAATCATGTGTAGGGTAATTTACCTCATGAGTTTTCAACTGACGTGAAACCTACGAAATTACCAGATCATTCTGCATAAGGACACAACCAAGTCCCTTCAACTAAGCATCACTGTCGATAACAAACTCACCATTCCTCGAAGAAAGTTCCAAAACTGGAGCATTCACCAATCATCATTTCAACTCCTGAAAACAATCATCACATTTTTTTGTCTAGATAAACTTAACACTCTTTTGAGTTAGCTTAGTCATTGGACTAGATAACCATGAAAAATGTTCAACAAACCATCTATAGTAAACTTCCAAACCAAGAAAACTACGGATCTCGGTTACATTTGTGGGTCTTGTCCATTCTTCAACAGCTTTTGTTTTAGCAGGATCAACAGTTATTCCATATTTTGAAACAATGTTACCAAGGAAAGAAATTTTTTGTAACCAAAACTCACACTTGATAAATTTTCCATACAGTTTCTTTTTTTTATGTTTTTCAAGATAACCCTTAAATGACTTTCATGCTCCTCTTTACTTTTATAAAACACCAAAATATCATCGACAAACACAACCTCCATTTATCACCTGGTTCAATTGCGCCATCACTGCAACAAACTGTTCAGTTCAAATTCCGACCATCTTGGGTTGCTGATTTGGAAGGTTGTCTTCCTCATGATGTCGTCCCAATATAGCTGTTTTTATTTCTCTGCAGAAAACCATTCTGAACACAGAAATATCTTAGGCGAAGCAACATGGTAATCTTTAAATTCTTTATCATTTCAATAATACCATAAATTAATTCATAATTTAACAATTTTCTAACTCCTAATGTTGTCTAAACCGACCTCTCATACCTAATATAAGGCCCTGGCCTTAAACCTTACTTAATATTTAATTAAATGAATAATTCAGATTGAGGATCTTTTCAGGTTTAGAGTTTTAGAGAATTAGGACATAACTATTACATCTCAAAAGATTACAAAGTAGACACTTCTAATAAGTTTCCATAAAATAAAAACTCTTAAAAAGAAACATGTCTAGTTCCATGTTTTAGATAGCATGACTTTTCCGTGATCCCATCCTTGACCCTATTCCATGTTAAGTCCTGTGAAAAACATTTCAAAAACTTTGGGTGAGCATAAAAAGCTCAGTTAGGGATACATAAAGAAGAAAATATGTTAGTTTTCCAAAACCACCAGTAAACCATGAATAATTTATCAAAGTAATACTTTTCACCTTTATGAAGCAGAAAATACTCTTCATTGAATAAAATATCATTACTTACCCTTTTTTAATCAATGATTACCATAAAACCCATATAAAGAACACCTAACATATAAAGGTATCTTGGGACATAAACATACATTAGTGGAATAACCATATGGTCGATTTCCATACATACTTAAATGGAATAGCCATACAACCGACATCCATACCCAATGCATTGGAGGTTATAACGTAACCACCCGTCCTGGTATTCACGGCACCACCAGTCATATGTCCATGTACCATTATATAATTATAACACATAAAACCAATATAAAGGAATGATAACATTTCCACATTTCAATCACAATATATTATTTAAATATATTGACATAATAGAATACTTTATCAAAACCATTTTCAATAACAAAATACATAAAAGAGTATATGGTATTTATTTTATTTTAAAAACATTACGGCTTGTTGGGGAAGCCAAAGATCAAATAATACTCGCGGCGGCGGAAAAGGTCGTTGTCACCGACTACGTTAAAAGAAACATTACATTTGGTCATTTAGTAAAATGCTTCATAGAAAAAGATTCCTTTTGTATAAAAGTAAAAGTAAAAGGGGTTTATACACCGTATAAAAGAAATTTGTGTACAAAACAAAATATGCCTCAATGAAAGGAGATTGAGACGAAGTCCCTTACCTCGGTTCCGACATGACTCGATCATTCTTTAACCTCCTGGATAATAAACTTGAGTTAATTTCTACTTTCTTAAGAACCTTTTTCAAGTTCATTTTTCCTTTTATATCACCTATTATCTTGTCATAAACACTATGTAATTATTTAGGATAATAATGGTCGTTTTAACGATCATTGTACTTGAGTCAAAAATATGCTCATTATATTTACAAGTTGTTCATGTATCCATTATATAAAGAGTTATACTCATGATGTATATATCATATATATCATATATATCCAGTATATACATGCATTTATAATATTACATAACGTTTAGAGGTAAGAAATGAAATGCACCGTTCATGGAGACGGTAAGATGTACGTACGCATGAACGCTACTTTCATTTCTATTTCGTATTTAATGGAGTGGAATCATAATTATATAAGGGTATATTATAATTCCAGTATAACATCATATATAATAACATTTACTCCATCCTTTATACGTCCCACATATGGCATTAACGAATCAAATTTCTTTCAGGGGGCGGTAGGCCGCACTTCCAAAAATGAAATTATCGTGTTTACCCACAATGTAATCCATAAAGGTATGACACAAATGAAAAATACAGAAGCATAAAGAAAAAATAAACATAATATATATCATATATAAATATATTGACATCTTAATTGCCACCTTTTAAGGTGTTATATGAGTGTTGACCAATCATCGTTTTGTGAGGCAGAAATTCGCCATCCACAGAAACAATATGTTCTTTAACCATTAGATGAAGGTGTGTGTATGTGTAGCTCCAATCCTTATTATAAAAACATCCTAATATATTGAATATTCTGTAGCTGTTACAAAATAAATGAATAAAAAGAGTTTAGGGGGTTGGAGAAGCCAAATAAAACATAAGAACACAAGAGAAAACACTACCTTTAAAACGAGAAACTCTTTTTGATTTGAGCTCAATGGCTTCCTTGGGAAGACTTCTGCCAAAAGTTAGGATTCAAGTAGTATGAGAGGGATGTGGAGAGACAAAATGGTCTGGGTATTTCTGAGTCAAAGGCTTTGGAAGTGTGGGTAAGGAGGTAGATGTGGGGGCCTTTTATAATAGGAGAGGAGGGGCACTCTTGGAAAGTAAGGAAATGTTACTTTATTTTAGAATGAGTTTAGGATTTTAATAGTCCCACATTGATGTGTTTAGAGGATAAGGTGATACGGTTTCGAAATACACCCATCCAATAGGTTTTGGACATGTGTAGGTCTTAGATTTTATATTATATTTCCATTTTATTTAAATCGTTAAATAATGAGGTAATCACTGCATCATCATGGTGCCATAAATACTTTAATTTATTTAATGTCTAAAAATTATAAAAAAAATATAATAATGTAGGATATAGTTTTAGCTTTCCAATTAAAATTTATAGTCAAAAATCGGACTTTTATAACACCATGTAAAAATTGTTTTGGTAAAACAACTCATGTTTGTGACATTTTTATTTTAACATTAAATAAAAAGATATTAATGTCATTTTCCTACCAAAGTGGCTCCATGGGGTCCCCAAGTTTACCCATGGATTTTCTTGGTCGTCCATGACACATCCAATACGGGTAGTACATGTGTCAAGTTCATTTCTTATTATTAAAACATTATTTTTACCTTAAACTATAATAATTACATCTAATCGCGATTAAAAACTTAAAAGTTACTATACACCAAAAAATTATTTTAATCCCATTGAACCAAATTTTACTTCTTAATGACAACCATTTATGTCGGATATTTTAAATTCAAAACCCAGAAGTGGTAAAATTTCATTTAAACGAAAATCAGTTTTTATATGTACCACTTAGTGGTTTCACTATTCATCAAAAATTGATGTTTTTCAGAAAAATACCAAAAATTCACCCTAAGATATATATGATATTAAGAATTAAAAAATGATGTCTATTTTACAAAATTCAAAACATATAAGTTGAATTAATTAATTTAATAATTAATTCCCACTGCCAAAACAAATAGCGTGTTTTTATGAATTAAAAAGTATCAAATGATTGACACTAGTTCATGTCCGATTTCAAAGTCAAATTAATTTCAATGACCACTATTGGATAAAATGGTAAAAATATATTCTAATTTCACTTTAAAAAAACTTAAAAATCTAATCAAATCATATTAAAAATTGTATTAAAAAGAGTTTTTGAAATAAAATACAATATTTTTCACTATTCATTAAAAAATGATCTTTATCGGAAAAATACAGAAAACTTACACAAAGTAAATTTTGATGTCCCGATTCTAAAGAAGAATTTTATTTGGTCTAATAGAATGTATAGGAGTGACCAAAACAATATTTAATGATGGTTCACCATCAAAAGGCGATAAGTGGACCATTAGTAAAAATTAGAGTATATATGCCTAAAATTGAATTGTTTTCGTATTTTAAGACTTTATCCTTTATTGGATAAATGTAAAAACATTCAACAATCATATATAATCATATTTTATTTATTTCTATTCATTATTTCCAATAAAACGGCTACGTGTTAACTAACATTTAAAATAATATTATTTTATTACTAGTGTGCAACGTACGATTTCAAAGAAACTCTTTGTTGCGTATCGGGTACGCTATCGAACATAGCAACCCCTTTAAAGTAAAATTAATATTTAATTTTCAAATATTAAAAAATATGAAAATGTATTATTCATTATTTACCTATGATGTTACATACACTACATGTGGTAATCCATCATTAAGACCAGTACCATCATCATACAACATGAGTGATGTGATTTGATAAAAATATTTTCCAAATATGTATGTTGATGTCTAATATGTCCTGACCATGGATCTTATTCACCATGAAAAACATGGGTGATTCCATGATGTTCCACAAAACTCACCCACCGTTGATAATAATAGAAGTGTTCTTGAAAACACACCATCTAATCCATTATAAGGATTATGTCGAAGAGGTCAATCTCCAAAACATTGAAATACCATTCCAACTCAACCTCCAACACCATAATTGCATAATATGGACACATGAAACATGTATCATGATTCATTTCTGGCGGCAAAATAATCTCCATCACATTAGGAATAAGATTGATGGGAACATTCAACACATCCAAAAAACATGCAGAATTATAGGAAACAAAATCAAATGTGTCAAATAATGAAAAAACCAAAGATGATTCAATAAGAATAGTACCTCGAACATTCAGAGGACCTGTGTTCGATTCCACTAGCACTCATTCCAGATTATGGTGTTGCATCATATTATCTAGAGCCTATGAATGAGCCATGACCTATGGATCTACCCGTTAATGACTCTAACCTCATGAATACCCATAACTATCACCAAGAGCTCCAAATAAAGATCCCCCTATCTTTAATTGTTCTGACCAAGCTTTCATACCTTTACAATCTAAAGATCCTCCACCACTCTAGTATGGGTGATCCATATTTCAAAATCATTGCATGTTCCCTATAGTTCTACACTAGTGGTATGGTGTGGGTGGAGATGAATACATATATAACATGTGTATTTCCTTTGGAAACTTATGGTACATGATCTACATAGAACCTCATGCCACAGATGAATTTAGTCAGGAGGGATGGATTATTGCATAGCGATTCACTATTAAATTCTACCCTTTCGCTATTGTTTAAAACTAGTTTAGTAATGAATATTCAAAAT
Organism: Viscum album; assembly: GCA_963277665.1. NCBI lineage: Eukaryota > Viridiplantae > Streptophyta > Magnoliopsida > Santalales > Viscaceae > Viscum > Viscum album. The sequence goes on along the minus strand of OY728161.1, from coordinate 422,871,657 downwards.
ATAATAAAATAATTCACTTCATGTTTTATTAAATGAATAAATTTTCATCACTGCTAAAAAAAATAAGTTATAGTTTTTTGATATTTTCATTGAAGGTGGAGTTGATTTGGAGGCCCGAAGATCATCCAGAAGAAAAATGGGCAAAATTGGATGGCATCCCATGGACAGCTGTCCATTATTTTGAATAGTAAGATAAAAATGTGAATTTAAATGGTCTGAACATTGGCCCCCATTCCATAACATCATGGTCTATATCTCATATTATGGAACGGAATCCGAATTCCGACATCTGGTGGCCCATCCGAACAATTCTGTCCAGGGGACAGAATCTTCACAAATTCAAAATTTTGTTTCAATTTTTGACCATATCTCTAAATAAAGTTGTCTAATAAAATCCAAATTCAATAGGGAGGCCTTTAAGAGGTTTTCCAACAACTCTACACTTTTGGTCAAGTCTCGATATGTATTTCCACTTTTCCAAAACCGAGACACAAGTGGTATCTCAAAAACAGTGTTCTCAAAACCATGTCCCATTTTGGATATAAAAAGACACTATGGTAACCTGATTTGTATCTTCGTCAAATAAGTAATGGTCTTCCATTTTGGAGTCTTATAGTAGTCTACACTTTATACTAGAGGATCCGGAGGCCCCTATCCTCATAGGGGGATCAATAATGAAGAAGGAGTTCCACCTGGGAATTCTCCTCATCCCGATGTTGAGATAAGCGGTGGGTGATAATTGTGAGAGATCTATACACATGAATAGGTAGTTCATTCACATAATTATCTAATGGTTTCGTTTATAATTTGGGTTGAATTGTTCATTCATATTTTTCTGAACTTGTTTGGATACATTGAATTGAAAATCATTTTATTTCATAACTGATTGGTGTGGGATTTTAGGTTAGTGTCTTCTGTTGTTCATAGTGAACAACATAATAAACCTTTTCATTCCTAAAAATTTTAGATTTATATATTACTTTACAAACCATAAAGCATTTAAAGGGGCTGTAACTTGACTCCATGATTGTTCTGTTGAGATTTATTTCTAATAGCATCATTTTAGGAGGCTTGTGGGTACCCATGATCTTGGTTAACCCTCATCAAAATGATTATACTAAAACATAATAATCAATTAAGAATGAGAAACTCTTCATGTTCTGTAGTAACTTAAAAATTATCACTTATTTATCTCATATTTTTCATAATCAACATGGTCTTTCAACTTTATTACTCTTTATTTTATGATACTTTGTTGAAAATGTGTTTAAAACCACCCCTTCTTTTGTTATTATTATTAAAAAACACACATAGAAGCTATCAACTCTACTTAAGTGATGACATAGTGTCTTCCCTAGACTGAAAAATAATTTTTTAAATCACTATCAAATTGACATGTCACAACAATATGGTCAAATTTTAGCATCTTTGTTGGGGATTGTTTCGGTTTTTAGTGTCTGTTTTTATATGATATTTGTTAATTTTATGAATAATTATTTACATTTTCAATCAATTGGTATTTTAGAAACATAAAGATCTCATGGATTTGGGGAGATACCAGGGATGTGTATTCGAGAAGAACATTGATATATTGCAAGTCTTAAATGAGTGATATGAAGAGGGAGTGAAACGTGGTACATATAGAAAAGGAGAGGGTTGATTTTATAATATCTTATTCATTGTTTAATATTTTTACCAAGAAAAGAAAGAGTGTTGACTCTTGTGACAAAAAATATTGATAGGTTCATTTGATTTCAAACCATGTGTTCTTACATCATCCATACATCAACTATTACTCAATAAATCATTTATTTAGATTTTATTATAAATTATCATATTTCACTATTCAATAAAAAATTAATTGTTTAGGAAAAATATATACAATCATAAATAACCATTTATCTACATGTAAAATTATAAAATATACTCTATTTAATGAAAATATTTTTCTAAATTATTAAAATTTAATTTTTAAACAAAATCATTATTTATTTGAAAAATACAAATTTTAAATTTAAACTGACTTTATAATACATTATCCCTCATAATATTATCATAAAATCAAAGGAAAACAACATATTTATTTAGAAATTAATTTTATGAAGATATTTTTTAAATCAATTTATTATTTATAATTTATAATTAAATAATTATTACTCAATAAAATACAAACACTTAATTATTAATTTTTATAATATTCACTCTCATTTATAAGGTGGCTAAATTTTATTTATACTTATATTGGTTAGGTTTCTATTCATAATGGTCATATTACTATTCATAAGGGTGCATTACTATTCATAATGGTAATATTACTATTCATAATGGTATGTTACTATACACCAAAAAATAAGTTGATCCAATCCGACTCTAAATATTATTATAATTGCAACGGTGTATGCCTGTTTTTCAAAATTCAAATTAGATAAGTGAAAAAATGAAGTTTCACATACAGGTTATAACGATAACAAGGTGTTGTTTCGTAGATACTTAGTGTTGTTTACATATCATCTACCTAATGAATTCAAATTAATTATGAAGAAATACACCATAAAATTTTGGGGAGTCAAATTAATAGTGAATATATTATAACATAATTTGGTATTTATCAAAAATAATTATAATAGTAAATATATATATTATTCATCAAAAATTTAATTAAATAATATAATAATATAAATGATTTATGTAACAAATAAAATAATTTATTCTGTCATTTAAATTCTACTTTTTAATGTAAATATAGTAATTAATAAAATAATTTTACATATTTGTTTTTTATTTTTTATATTATAATGTAATATTAATAATTTATCAGATTTATGTTAATTAGTTTTTTATGTATAATAAATTTATGTGTTATAATTAAATTACTATATATAAGGATATATTTTAACAAAACATGAAAAAATGATAAATTTTATTTTTAAAGGAGAATACTAACTAGATGGAAGATCTGAAATTAGTCAACACATGGCCAATCAACCAAATAGTGAAATCAAGAAGCTAGACATGTAACACACCTGGGAGACTACGAGTCTCCAAATAATGTGTAATATTATTTTCATCTGTTTTACTGAAGGTGAAAGTGGAAGATGAAAAGTGGTGACATAAAGAGTAGATCCTTCCATTAAATAGACTAAATGGTTGATGTTCATTCTCTAGGGACCATATGGCATTGAGAATAATATTTATGTTTGAATCTAGTATAATAGAACTCCATTCAATATAAATTGATAACTCCACACCAGAATTTTTCACATGTGCTTCGGACACCATTGGAGACCACCAAAGAGAGATGGATTTTTGTCATGAAGTGAATACAGTTTTGATGGGGTTCCAAATGGAGACATTGATACCTTAAAAGGATCCACCAGTAACATAATGTTTCCATGTTAATATTCATAGAATAATTTATGGGTGGATTTTATGTATTTAAATAATTATATCATCCAATGTCATTGATATGGGAATCAACATGACCCAATGTGGTAAGCCCAAATATGGGCTGATCAGACCAGGGGGAGCACTATCTGGACACATGATTAAAGACAAAATAATTTTTTTGGATCCAAATCATTCAATCCAAGATTCAAAGGATATTTATAGAATCAATGAGAAGATTTAAATTACACCTCTATAGTATCAAATAATAGTTAGTCATTGACTCTTGAATATAATCAGAAATATCATTCCATTTATTCCACACATCCATGGAAACGTGGAACTCAAAAATCACGTGAAATGTCAATTCTAACATAGAAATGTCAAGAGGTCATAATGGATCATCAAAATCATGGTGAACCTGGAGGTTCCCTTTAATAGGAAGGTTATATGAGAATTATTTAAATATCATTAATTTTGATGGTTTGAGATATTCAATATGGATTTACTGGTTACCAATGAATTCAACTTCAACATTTTCAGCACAATCATGTAACTGAATTTCACTGAGAAAGAATATGTGGATGTATTTTCTAGAATATCTGATCATTTAACATCTTGATAGTTTTTCAGGTACTCCTTGAACCTTAATTTCATAATAATTTATTTAGGGGTTGTCTCAGGTTTTTTTAGGTGAAATATTGAAAACATTTTGTGGAATTTAATGATGTGAATGGTTGGAGAATGGTTTTCCTAAATCATGTGACCCCATTAAAAACTATTCAAACATGGATAGTGAGGGTTGTCATGGTTTGGGAATAGTTTTAAAACACATGAACTCACATAAAAAAAATCAATCACCCTAGAGTATGGTCAAATAGTTAGGGTGCATGATTTCTCCAATTGTGATCCCCCTCCAAATCACTATGCTTGGGGGTTTTAATGTATCTGAAAATTTATTTTTCTAATTCTTGAACCCGGTTTAAGTTTCCAATAACCCTTACTCATAACTAACTCAATTTATTATGTTTATTAGGCTCCCTAAATGATTTTTTGTATACTTAAACCCCATCCTTTGATGAATCAAATCCAGGATGGATAATCAGATCACACTCATATAAGTATGTATCCACTCATTTTATCTATCCCAATCGATGTTTCAATCCTTGTTCAAGATTATTATATTATTTTCTATGAATCTATACTATATTTCATGGGATCATATTTCTTGGTTTGATTTCTATATCTCTGACACCTTCATTCCCTATTGGAATATCCTAATGCGAGTGTTAATTCATGATATTTGATTAATGATAGGTGGTTCTATAATTCTTTTCCCACAATAGAAACATTTAATTTAATGTTTAAATTGAATTGAGTTTTTAATTGATTTTACAACAAAGATGGTGTAGATTTGATTCCATATTTTAAAGGGATATAGAAATTGATAAAATAACCCCAATTTCAATGGAATTGAAATTGTGGGATGGATTTATAAAAAATATATTTATTGATTTTGGAAATAATTTTGATGGAAATGATTTTATGTTGATCTTGAGAAAAAACTAAAATTGATAGATTTTTTAAAATGGAATGAAATTATGAAATACTTTGCATTGGTTTTGCAAATAGAAAGCTATGTTGGATACTAAAATTGATAAATTATATTATAAATTATTTGATATGATAAATTGAAAATTTTATTGATTGATTAATTATTTCATAGCCTAGGTAGTATGTTGTAACTAGGATTAGCATACTAGGACCCTACCACCATATAAATTTATTGACAATAACAACTCTTACTAAAACTTATTTTTTCTGATTGGTAGTAAAAGGGTCCCCCATTTGGGTATAAACTACCATGGTTGGGTTCCCCTTTTGAGGTGAATTTTTGTGTTCTCACCTGACTAGTGTCATGATCACTATGATAGGTGTGATGATCCTATTATGTAATAAAATTACATTGCATGTGGATTTTATAATAGTTGATTTGTTTTCTATGATTTATTTGAGTATATTATACATGATATTAAATTTTGAATTATTTAATTCATTTCAACTGATTTATATAAACTAATTTTATAAAATTTTCATTTAATCGTGTTTAAAATGGTTTTTTGAAATATTTTCATTCTTTTTTAAATGAAAAAATGTTTTTTTTGAAAATATTAAAATGAAATTCCTTGATCAGTTTATTTTAAATTGATATAATTAATGGAATAATGTATAGTATTCATTATAGGACACATGGTGGTACCCTAATAGGATGTATGGCTCACACCCTTCCTTTTATTTTGGAAATTTGGATATTTTCTTATTCTAGGTATGAGAAAAGGGAATGTGTTTCTTTGAGGAGGTGGATGTTATTGATCCTTTGGATTTGAGTTATAGAGGTGACCGATGGATATTTTTTCCACTTGATTCATAGGATGTTATAGATTTATCTTAATATATATTGATTACATTGATTATATACTACTCATTATATTGTTATACCTATTTGGTTTCTGTTACATTCTCCTTTAGTAGTACAGAGAATACTGACATGTATCTTTTATCTTCAGTTATTTTGTGGAAATTTTGTTCCCTCTTTTATCATGAATTATTCCAGGTTCTAGTCTCCAACATGTGGGGATCCAAAACATCATTTGGGCTATATGAGTGTAGTATCATGTATTAGGGTACTAGAGTGTCTGGGATGGTTCAGGATAATTTAGTCTTATAACATGGTTACGAATCTCTCCTTGATGTTAGTATAACGTTTAGATTGTCTTATTAGGACATCAGATGTAGTTGAAAGAATCTTCCTAGACAAATCTTATCCTAAAGATCCTGAAGTAACCATAAGTGGGTTGGGAAGGTTATCTTGATGAATAATTTAATCTAATTCTATAATTTTCCAATATATTAAATTTGGGTTAGTTGAAATTAAAATCCCCAAATATTATCTGATGGGATTGATAATCTTATTTCCATTTTTTTAGTAAATGATCTGAGAAATATTCATATGTCTTTAATGTGGTTTAATGATGTTGTGTATCATCATGCCTCCGAGAAGATGTGTGAATTGGCCCAACGATTAATATTTTGGTGAATAAAGGTGAGTGGATCCTACTGTGGACCAGAATCTTGTTTTGATTATTTTCTATGTTGTCGAAGCTCTAAGAAATACACATGCACCCATTCCTGCTCAATCATCAACTACTAAACCTACAAGGGTTGAATCTCAAAATAAATCTCAAGAGATACTTCACTAGATTCCACCATCATTCCATGACTCAAATGGTCCTCAAGAGAATGAGGATTGGTTAATATTGATAGATCTTATATTTGTTTTCATTGAAATTTATTATTTGATTAAGGTAAAATGTTCCACTTTTATGCTATAGGGACATATAATAAGATGGTGGAATTTAATGCTAATAGAAAAGAAGTATGAGGGTATAGAGTGCAAGGACATCATGGTTCTTTTCACAGATCAGTACTATAAAAAGTCTATGTTGTGGGATAAAATTATGATGTTTTACAAACCCGAACTAGCTGGCTAAATAATGATGGAGTACATGTACAACTTTTAGGTGCTTATAAAATTTTGACATGAGATTGTATTTAATTAAAAGATGAATACATGATGGTTCGTTATGGTTCATCAACCCAATATTCATTCTTAGGTTTTCTTAATGATTATTACTTCTTATGTTTAAGTGATGGATTAGGATTTTTTGGTTGAACTTATCTTGGTTGGCTAGTTATCATTTTTTTAGATTTCATTTTTCTCATAGTGGTGGTTCTATGAGTACCATTAAATGGGAAATGAAAATTGAAGAGTATATTAGTGGTTCTTGAGAGTAGTTTTCTTTTAGACCTTCAAAAATACCTAATATAGACCCTTTTACTTAATTCTTGTGTGGCAAGGTTGGTATTTGAGAAGTGGTTGTAATGAGGCACATATGATCTATAGTTCTTGAGGTCTCTTACAACAAATAATGAAAATTTTCCATTTATTTTATTATATTCATTGTTGAATGGGTTCTTCATCACCTAAAATTAATGTGGTGAAATCAGATGATTCAAAAACACATAGCTTGTATCCACAGGAATCTAGAACAAAACTTATTCAGATAGTGGATGATTATCTAGAGGAAGAAGATACTGGTCTTGGGACTATAAGAGGTTCCATCACTATCGATTCATATTTAGTAACTGCATTATTTGATACTAGTGTATTTTATTCATTTACATACAATCATATTGTAAACATGCTAAATCATGCTACAAATATTTTATCTTATGTGATGGATATAACTATGCCACATATAACAAAGATAGATAATTGTCATCATTTTCTGTCTATTTTCTTCTCTTTATCAGATATTGTGATTTTACAGGGTTTTCTGGTTCTCTACATGAAACCTCATAATGTCATTTTTAAAATTTATTGACTCTTTGATATTAAGTGATAAATTTACTACTATCATCAATGGGTCTCTTTTGATGCACATGATGGGGTGTGCTGTTTCCTTCAAGGAGAATGGGACTGAAGGTTGAGTAGAGACATACATTTTTATCTAGTATTGGGGAATGTAATTATAGTATTTTATTTCGATCTGGGGAGGTAATATTTTGGTGATGATATACCTCCACTTATTGTAAATTTTCATAATGGGGTTTCTTAATATTTCTCTGGTTTCCCACTAGAAATCGATGTAGTGTTTTATATAGATTTTGTTCCTGGTAATCAAAAAATTTCAATACCTTCTTATCATATGTAACCCACTAAAATTAATCTGTTGAAGACTCAGTTGGATGATTTATTAGGGAAAGGGTTTATACATCGGAGTTTGTTTCCTTGGTAGGAACATGTTCCCATTTCAATGAAATATGATGTAACAATTAATTTATGTTCTTACTACCTGAAACTCAACCAGGATGTGGTATATAAATAATCTATATTTTCATGTATTGATTATCTATTTGACTAGTTAAAAAGGGTGATGTGGTTCTTGATGATTGATCTTAGATCATTTTATCACCAGTTAAGAACACAATAATATGAATTTCCAAAGCAACCATTTAGAGTAGGTATGAACATTTTTAGTATCATGTAATTACATTTAATATAATTAATTCTTCTAAGTATTTATGGATTTTATGAATAAGATCTTCAATGAATATATTGATATGTTAATGATGGTCTTTCTAGATGACATCATGCTTTACTCAATGTTTGAGGAGGATTTTGTGTGTCATCTAAGAACAGTTCTATAATTCTTGTGAGATCACATAACTACTGAAAAACATTCAAAGTGTAATTTATTGAAAAATAATTGACATACTCAAGAAACATGGACACTTTGTTGGGTATCATATATTTTCAGAAACATAATGTAGTATCTTTTTCAGTTAAAAAAGCTATGATATGGAATTTTTATAATTACCATGGGGATATGCACCCAAGAACAAAAAATATTTTTTATAACATGCAGTGAAATTATGGTGGCTAGGTATGAAATGAGGCATTGTTTATTTTTTATTCACATTGCTATACATTACCATAGTTTATGGACAAGAATAAGAGACCTTCATGTTTTCTATGACCCCTTATAGTGCTGACATGGATGTGACATGCGATTTCAATGGAATTTGTGGTGGGTCACTACATACCCATACAATGAAAAATTCATTATGGGTTTTATTGATAGGATGAGAAAATAATATTACAATATATCCATTGTGGATACAAACAATGTTTAGGAATTGAGAAATCTATATTTTAAAGAGGTTGTTAATTTACATGGAGTTCTATAAAGTGTAGTAACTGAAATAGATCCTCAATTTACCACTCATTTTTAGTAAGGTCTATAAGAGGTGATGGAATCTCAGGTTCGATTGACTACAGAATACCATCCATAGATATATGTCCAGGTAGAGAGAGATATATTTATTATTATGGATAGTATTCGTTCTTATACCATATACTTTGGTGGATCTTGGAATGACTATTTCGGACTAGTTATTTTTCTTATAACATTAGTTGTCACTCCATGATAAGAATGGATCCTTTGAATCCTTGTATGTTAGGCATGTTATATATTTGCTGTGTTGGTTGGAGATTGGTGAAAGTTACTTGGACAGACAAATATTGGTCCAAGAGATGTCATAAAAGATTTAGTATATTCCTCATAGAATATTTATGGTTGAAAGATGGTATAAATCGTATAACTATCATCTTTATTTACCATTATAGATTTTAGTTGGTGACTAGGTTTTTTTAGAGTATCACATTTTTTAGGTCATCGATGACTTGGGAGGAAAGAAAAGATTTATATTTATTTTGTGGGACCTTTTGAGGTTGTTGAGAAGGTGGTAAGGTGGGATTATATTTTAGAATATTTACCACATTTGATGATGATTCTTAGTGTGTTCCATCTATGTCACCTTCATGAGTATCATTCTGACCCTTCTCATATCACTTGATGAAAGGATTTTATATAGATCCTGATTTATCCATGAATAAAAATCCAATTAGTATAGTTGATTCTAAAACAATGATACATCATTGGAGGATGATACCGTTTCCTTTTGTTCTATGTATGTATGGTTCTGATTCTCATGAAACATGGGAGATATGGGCCCTAAAGAGAAAGGGGTTTCCCTATCTTTTTCATATATACATTTCTTGAATGGATTTATAGGTTCATAATTTTTTTATGGTTGGGAGGTTGTAAAATACCATTACTTTTTAGGTACTCCTAGACCATTCTTTTCTTCATTCATGGGTTGGGGTTTATGTCGTGTTGTTTCAGGTGAAATGTGGAAAACAATTGGGGTATTTTTTGGGATTTTCATGGTTAGAGAATAGTTTTCTAAAATAGTTCAACCAACCAGTTCAAACCATGCATCCCTTGATAGTGAGGGTCTGCAAGACTCATTCACGGTTTAAAAAACCATTCCACCACCTAGGTGAAACTATGAACCGCAAAATAGGGTGCACTATTATGATACACAGATTTTCTAACAATTTGTTCCTCTCCAATAAATCATGTGCATTTGTTTCATTGAATCCAAAGATTAATTTTTAAATTCTAGAACCCCTGTTTATGTTTCAAATAACCACTAATCAGGCCTAACTCGATCTCAAGGGGTGAGAAGGATCCCTATAAGTGATTCTTGTTCCTCTTACACCTTCATTTGATGAATCAAATTTCATGTGGAATATATTCATTCTATATGGTATGTGTATGTCCTATTATTCAATCGCACCTAATCCCCATTTATCTCCTCCTTATAGAGTAATAGATAGTGATGTTTTTTATTGTTTTAAAATCTATTTGATGGGTTCTTGATTCAAGATTTGATTTCTAGATCTCTGAAGCCGTCGTTCTTCATTGACGGATCGCATCATCAGTGTCTATTCTTGACCTTTGATTAATGTTTAGTGGTTCCATAATTCAATTCCCTATAATTGAAACCATGAATTAGTATGTTAAATTGATTTTATGTTTAATTTAATTTGATAACCTGGAATTGTGTTGACTAATTATTGATTTGAAATGGATATCGATATTGATAAAACCCTAATTTTAATGGAAAAGATATTTTAGGATGGATAAGATGAAAATGAATTCGTGATTTTGGAAATAATTATATTTGATATTATTTTATACTATTTTTGATAAAATATTTTCTATTTAATATCTATTTTAAATGGAATGAATTTATAAAAATCTATGATTATATTTTTTAAAAAGCAAGGTGCGTTGGGAATTGGAATTGAGAAATTATTTTTTAAATGATTTTAAATGATTAGTTTCCAATTTGATTGATTTATTGATTGATGAATAACATGATAGCCTAGGTAGTTAGTGTTAACTAGGACAAGAATTATAGGAAATTTCCACCCTTGAAATGGATTGATAATGATAACTATTACTAAATCATCTTAGGCTTGATATCCTAAAATGGGTTCCCCTATTTTCATGTAGACATCCCATGAAGGGGTCTATATTTTTTTTTGTATTTGTGTGCTCACACATAACAGTATATGTGATCACTATAATAATATTGAGGATACAATTACCAGATAAAAAAACTTAACACAGGGCTTTGGTACATGGTTCATGATTTACAATGATTTTTTTGATTTGATTATACATGCCATTTAATTTTTGAACTATTTTATTCATTTCAATTTATTTATATACACTTTGTTATATAAAATTTTCATTTTATCATGTTTGATAATTGTTTTGAAATAACTTCCATCATTTGGAAAATAAAACATGTTTTTTTAATATGCAAAATGAAATGTTAGGACCTATTTTATTTAAAATAATAAAAATAATGGTATATAATTTTTATTTATTATGGAACACATGGAAAGACCCTACTTGTATTTTTTTCTTGCCGTGTATCTTTTCATTTAGGTGATTGTAGATTTTGTTATTCTAGGTCCCAACAAAGGGAAATAACCTCTTAGAGGAGGTCCATGTTCAAGATTTTGTGGCATAGACATATGAAGGTGAGTAGTGGATATGTTATCCACCTATTTTATTGGATTTGTGAGTTTATGTTTATTTATGTTGATAAATTTGATGATGTACTACATTGGGTTTTGTTATACCCATTTGGGTTTTAGTAAATTTTCATTTTCGAATGCTAAGAATACTAACATTTAACATTTATCTTCTTCTATGTTTTTGAAATTCTGTTCCCTCTATTTTCATGTAAGATGGAAGGTGCTTTTAACTATCCTATGGGGATCAGGAATTCCCTTCAGGCTATGTCAGTACTAGCTTGGTTATCAGGGTAGGATGGTATCTAGGTATATTTGTGAAAGGTAATCTCCTGAATCCATTGTACCTAGAATACTCAAAATAATAGTTCTATTTCTTGGTTTAACAATTATTTAAACATTTCAGTACATTGTCTACTTCCATCCATAATAAATAATGATTTCACCTTGTCATTTTCAGCACCATCAACAACTAGTGATGTTACCATGGAGCCACTATTATACATTATCCAAGGGTATTTACATATATCTGAACAAGAAACGTCAACTATCCTCTAATATAAGCCTTTGTTGAGATGATCAGAAGAACTCCAAAATCTTCTCCAAAATAAGATAGTCATGGGACTAGCTTCGACCCCCAGATGTTTGAATTCCGAAAACATATTTCATAAATTCCCAATGAAAAAAAGGAATCAGGATGATTCAGAAGCTTCAATCTGAGCATAAAAAAATGGAATCATTTAAAATGTATAAATATTGAAACCCAATACACGCACCCGAATTATAGAGGCAAATCATGGGCCACGCCATCCATAGGGTTATCTTATTTCCATTATTACTACCCCACTAGAAATTTTCCAATCTAACATTCAATTGGTAAATAAAAAAACAAAGTAATTTGAAAAGGGACATATCTTTGGTTGGGATAGGTCGGACCATGATCTTGATGATATTTTCCTTTCCTTCTTTATTAACACTTTTACCGGACCACCCTTTAATTTTTTTCTCTAACCTATCCAAGATACAAAAAAAAGTCTTTTTCGAACACCCATAAAATATTAGGAATCATGATATATTTTTATTGCTTTTTCAACCACCTGAATTCTAAAAGTAATGTAGAGATAACCCTTATTGCATATTGGAACACCATAACTAAAGGATAACACATACATAGAATTTTTAACCAACAACCCAGATTTCATATCATTCCTATGGATAATTTGGTTTATAGTAATGAATTCCACAAATGTAGATCACAAAAAAGAATACTATCATCATCAAAAAATAGGTAGGAAATATGTGTTCTCTACCGACGAACGTTCACACCATACCCCACATTGACCGTAGATTCCATAGAAATTAAAATGTAAAAAACATCGACCACCCAAATAAATACGAAAGGGAAGAAATGAACACCCCACTGAAGACCCCTTGTAGGGGAAATTCTTTAAAAGATACCACCATTGATTTTATTTCTGAATGATACAGTGGAGATGCATTGTTTGATGAATTCAATAAATTTATTACAAAAACCCATTTTACTCATAAAAACAGGACAATGGACATTTAAATCTATAATACACCATATTTGTATCCCACATCAATGGAATGATATCTCATTTATAATATTAACCACAATTCATTGAGTAAAAAAATCATGCAAAACAATGAAATTATCTGATATGAGTAATATAGGGACATAATCACTTTGGTTATCATAAATAGTGGAGGATATCTATGCCCATAGATTGTTAACCAACATTTTTAAAATGTTTTGTTGGTAACATTTCATAAAATTATAGGCCTATTGGTTTATACCTAATAGGGGTTTTTAATCTTTTGATTGATTTTAATAATATTATCATTATGTACAGAATTATGGTATTTTCACAACCAATGTACTTCCATGAGAATTTAAATGTCCAGGATGATAATATGAAATTATTTTGTAAAGAAAAAAGAAAAAATCCATCTTGTCTAGGAACAATGGTTGACTTTATTTGTTATATTGAAAATAAAATCTCACAATTAGTAAAATCTCATGGGGCTAGTGATTCATCATTTACAAAACCAGTAGTTCCATACATGTAAAAATATCAAAAGAAATGAAGGACCCACACCCCCAAAAAGTAAAAATATCCTAATATAAACCCCATATAAGATCTTGAATTCCTCTCTAATCCATTATATGTCTACCTTAAAAATGAGTGAAAAAATATATAGTTTTCATGTGCTAATTTTTTAACTCCTTATGATTGAAATAGAAGGTATTATAGTTTCCCACATTGATGTGGAATCATTGGGAACATATAGACCAGAAACATTCATTAATTCTAATTGGAACATATAGATTGGTATAATGTAAATAATTTTGATTTTATTCAATAACATCACACTTAATATTATCTAGATGAAATTTGAGATAACTCCATTTCAAATTGGAAACTACAATATGGATATTTCTTTGGATGTCTGGATCCCCCACCTTCCAACAGTATCATATAACATGTTTTCACACCATATCCTTCGCGCAGAAGCTCACGAATATCAATATTCATTCATGGCATGGTTTCCTATACTTAATATAGTTTTAAATGATTATCATAAAATGGTATTATAAAAAACTGGTTCTTTTCTTTTTAAGACCTTGAATTATTTCAATAAGTATTTTTAGATCTATGAGTTTAAACGGTGTGAGATTCCATGGCTTGGTGTGTCTGAAATTTATTTTTTAAAAATATTAAAAATATTTTATATTTTTCATGAATTATTTATTATAAAAAATTGTATAACTCCAAAAAATAATTTATAATAAAAAATGATAGACCAAAATTGAGTCTATAATTCATTGTATACACTAGGTGGGACCTAAAATAGGTTAGTGTGTGGTGTTCAGATATCTCCCCCATTGGCGGTATGTTCGATGAATAAATTAATTTATGAATTTTTTATCAAAAATGAAATTATATAAAAATACTAAAATAATGAATACTATAAGGTTAGCTACATAATACAGGAGATAATTCTAGATCTTCTTCCCCTCCTTCTATTATACAAGAACCTTGGGTGATGATGAAACATTAGATTAGAGTAGATCATGGCACAAAAAATGTAATGGCTTCCTTCTAAAAATTTTCAATGAATTCTTATATGTTGAATGATCCAATATCTATGCAGGAATCATCAAAATTTTATGCCCCGTTTGATGAATTTTATTGAATAGATCAATCAATTCTATTTAGCTGGGCCAACAATGGCCTAAGTGTGTGCCTATGTACCATTTAAATTGAGTAATAATTGTATTTTAACCTAGCATACCCCCATTCACAATAGGTGTACAAGAAAGATTTAAAGTGATATCTTAATGTTATTTTTATTCCTTTATTCCCCTTTTCGCCACGTTCGTCATCAATAAGACCCTGTGGTCTTGGTTCAACATTGTCATCCATTATTGAGGCTTATTAGACACCCATAATCACTACAGATTAATGAATGAGGAATTGATTGATGGAACAATATTTATTTGGGGATCTTTACAGGTTTTGTATGATTTTTTTAATGATCAGAGTACGGATCATTTAGAGAGGAATTTTCATGGGTGTGAGTAACATTAAATGTATTTCTAAGGATTGATGGAATACGATTTATAGAGAATGTTAGCTGAGAACTACATTCCATGTCCAAATCCTCTATTTTTAGGTGGTATCAATGTTATAATTGAAGGGGCATGTCCAGATTCAACACACTAGAGAAAATATAGGAAAATTTGAAAAACCTGACTATAGACCATATACCATGATGAACACATGGCGTGTATACCCTTTTTGTGGCAGTTAAGGGATTAATATTTTATTAAAATGGATTTGGTAGTGTACCTTGTACACATTATATACCACCTCCCTTATCTAGTTATGGAATGTGGTAGACCATAGAGTATGGTATATATCATGCGACTGAGTACACAGGCATGACCAGAACACATTGGCATTAACACGTGTGAAGAGGCATGTTGTGTAGTAATGTGCAATCACATGGGATATAGTACACAAAAAAATCATGGATACTAGATCATGTCCAGATAACGTGAGAAGACCCTGAGTGGCATGGTAATGTCATGTATATCCCCAACATTCCATGTAATCAAATATGATTGGAGATACTTGTACCTATAGAGAAACATATATCATAAAGAGATGGACCACACATCGTGTGGGTCCCCCACACATCGTGTACCCCTAACATCCTTTTGAGGAAACATTAAATTATTTTATCTCCATAATTTGGACTCGTATTTTGGCCCATGGGAACCCTATACTGAGTATTTTTTTCATTAATAATGTGATGCATTCCTCAATAGTTGATTTTGTGACAATCGAGGTGACACTTAATGATGGCCGAGATCATGCAGGATCACTAAAGGCATCTTGAGTGGAACCTTCCTGCTAGGAAGGGAATGGGTCCTCAACAACTTATAGAGTGAAACCGTCCATATTAGATGTGAATGCGTCCTCTACGTTCTAATATATTGAAACCCACCGATTAACATAGGTCATGGGTCATATACTAACTTATGTGTGGAAGTCTCTAACTGGGCTGGGCATTGGTCCTCGATGACTATAGTGGAACCATGAAGATGGGCTGGGCATTGGTCCACTGCCACAAGAGTGGAACCCTCCTACAGGTTAGGACATGAGTGCTTTTTTAAATATTATATTGGAACACTCCTATCAGAATAGTGAATGGGTCCTCTTAATACCTCTCTAGTGGAACCCACTATTAGGTTTGAGCATGGGTCCTTGGTGACTTCTAGAGTGGAACCCTCCAGATGGGCTGGGCATGGGCCCTCTATCAACTGCTAGAGAAGAAACCTCTAGCTGGGATGGTCATGGGTCCTCTAACACTGATTGGAACCCCACTAATATAACAGGGAATGGGTTCTCTACCTAGAGATTGTAGCCCCTTAATTATGATACACAATGATGAGGCATGGAAGGTCTTTGATGGTTAATTTAGATTTGACATATGAGATGTTGTCCATTGTTAATGGGCATTTGGAATAGCTTGTGAATCTTTTTCTTGAGCTGATATGTGTGATGAATATCCCCATTCTGTCTTGTTATTTTTATTTGGTAACTCCCCTTCCATGGTTCTTGAAGATGTGTGGGGTATTCCACATGTTTTTGGTGTTTATCTTCTTGTGGTTAGATGAGTCGCCTCTCTAGATATATGTGTAAAATACATGATATTTAGTTCATCTACACTACATTTCAATCCCCTTGATTTTGGATGAGGTTACTTCTATATTTGTTTGGGTTAAACTATTCTCTTTCATTGTCCCATACATTATGTGCACTATCTACTATCTTCTTATTCGTGTTATGTCTCTTATTTTTCCCCCTCCTAATATCTTCGAATCATACAAGGAATCTATATAGTCAACCCTATAGTTTATTTTTTTTATGTGTCATGTCTTATGATGATGATGATCAGGTCGGCACTGACATCATAAGAGCTTAGGTATACCTTGTACTTTTGACCATGTATAGTGGTCACATTTTAGATATGAGGATCTAGGATCTCTTAGTGATTTTATTTTCTATATTTTTCAGTTTGGGATAAATTTCTTATTGGGTGTGTATTTTTCCCTTTTACGTTTCGGTTTACACATCCATACTTTTATAATTTCTAGAGGTTTTAGATGTGTGGTTGATTCCCTAGCATTTTTCTTCTTTTACTATTATTCCTATTTAAAATTTTCATCAAGATGATTGTGTGTGTATGTATAGTTACATAGAACATGTTTTCCCATTTAGTATATGTCTTTAATTTCTTGTCACCACCCACTGGCCTATAATGGTGGGCTCAGGGTATTTGCGGCTTGGGCCTTTGCATGGGACCGGTTGTGAATGATTGGTTTCAAAGAAGATACTTCCCTGTAAAATTATTTAGAGTAGTCTCCTTATAAGAATTTGGATGGGATTTAGGGTAATAGTTTGTATGTGTATTCAGTGCGGATCTATATCTAGGGAATTTTATGATGATATGGCATGCCGATGTATCTATTCAATAGGACCCTGAGTACCTTCTTTTTTACTCAAAATGTTTAGTAATTGGTTGCATTGATCAATGTTAAAATCATCATATAGGATTTATTATTTTAATTCAAGTCATGATTATGATCCCCATTGGTTTTTATATATTTTACGCTCATTTAACCAGGCAATGTCTTGATAAATGCCCGAGGGTCTCCACGAAGAAGGCATGTCAAGATACTTGTTCCACATTATGATGATGATCCAATGAGCGATGAGTGATCAGATTTATGTACATCCTCTGAGATTCTTCCTCTAGGTGGGAAGGTATAAGAACATCCAATTGTGATGAAGTGGAATTTGCAATCATTGTAGGCTGAGGATGCACATAGGATAAGCATGATACGTGATTTCTTGCTCTAGAGACCACTGTGGAACCAGGGTGAGATGGATTCTAATGCAGCAAATGATTGACTAGAGTTAGTGGGTCATGTTTTCAAGATAATATGAACACAGGTGGATCTGGTTGTTTAACTCACAACTATAATTTTCCAATGAGAATCTTTGAGATGGTGGAGTCATGTTTCACATGTGAATAATTTGTTGACTCTCTCATGTCCTGAATTCCGGTAGCTATTCTATGAGGATTATTACACCTCCTATGTGTTTTCACTTTTGATTTAGGAGCTTATGGGTCTACAACCGAGATGGATAATCATGGACAAGTACATAAAAAGTGTCATATACAATTAATGATATCCCCATGATGTGATCAATTATGGCTACTTTCAAGAATAGATTTTTGAGAAGGGACACTATAGAGAAATTAATGCTAGCATGGTACCCTTTTGCATCTCAACATATTCTAGGGTGCTGGAGTTGGAACTAGTGATAAAGATATTTCTATTAGAGGGATTATAGATAACTGGAGCTAGAAACTAGTTTATTGGCTTCAATAAACTCCTTTTGGGTTGATTTTCAAATCATAATATTCAATATCACCATAAAAAATTATAAAATCCATCCATAACAAAAGATAATTAAAAATGAAAAATATATAATCATGATTCCCTTGATTCCCAAAAAGTTGATGTCCCCATAAAGGTGACCCCATTATTAGCACATGTTAATCTATTAATAATTCCATGGTCCATCATCAATTATTTTCATAAGACGTGTAAGAGCTCTGGGATGTCATCAAACAGTGTCTGATCATCTGAATCTTGCTGGTAATTTCTTGTATGATTCATGGTTTCACTAATGACCTCTCACCAAATTCTATCGATCAACGAGGGGACTGGATTTTCCGACCATATATTCATTCAAATGTATACATCCTAATGAAGTAATAGTAACTTTTATTATAGGAAAATTACACTAACCCCATCTTGTAATCCCGTGAAAAATTAAAATATAACTCGATGGGAAGAATCATGTATTCCAAAATCTGGGTTGTCAGTACCATCTAGAAATCTATCTTTGGATGATATGTCATACATAGATTGAACTATAAACCCATTTACTTTTTTTCCCTTCTAAAAAAATAGGAGGTGAATTGTTCTTCCCAATAAGAAGTAAGAGAAGATTATATACCATGAAACCTCACGATCTCATGAACATAAAACTTTTCATGTTCATCCACTTTTATGGTGTCATAGATTTGAATAAATTGAATGTATTTGGTAAATTGATTAATGAAATACAAATATAATTCCTTATACTTTGCATAATGTGCAACCTAATGATAAAATCTATGATTACCTCATCCCACTTCCAGATAAAAATTAGGAGAGGCCTAAGAGGGGCCTAAGGGCCTATAATGTTTAATTTGACCTTTTTATAGCTATTACATTCAAACAAAGATAGTGAATTCAGGTATCAAGCCCAACAACTCATATCACTGGTAAAAATATTAATACATCTTGGTGTCACTAAGATGGACAAGCCATTATGAATAGTGACAATCATGAATTGCCACCTTCCTCAAAGACACTGATACCACAAAACAGAAATTGATGAAAATAAATTCTTTGAGTGACATGGACCATTCAATTAGTACCTACTCCCCATATATATAATAAATGGAATAATTAAAACAAATATTATTTGGATGATATTCAAAGAATAGATCTATATGAGAATGAATCAACTTCATGTTATCCAAAAAATACAAATTTCTTTTCTTTAGATTATATATTCATCCAGGGAAAAGTCCCAGAAGGTTCAACTCAATTATAGACTCTTTTAGAGAATTAGGAAATAAAATCAATCCTAGGGAATCAACAATTGATTTCCCTTTACTATTAGTCAATAGGATGTTGATGTTGAATCATTGAAGATGATTTATCCACCATCCTTATCATAGGATAAAATATTTTTTTGAAAATATAAATCTTTTGATATTATGATCTAAGTATACTATAAAACATTCCTTGAAATGACAGTGGTACCAAAAATTTAGGAACTTCTTTACAACTGAAAGCTTGAGGTCATAAGTTGGGAAATTTATATCATGTTTCCATAGTTGGGGGGAAACGTAAGCCACCACATGGTGACCTTGAATATACTCACAAGTTAAACCCATACCTGATATATCATAGTAGACTATGTAACCATGACATACCTCATGTAAGATCAAGACAAAGATATATGTCTACCTCAGGTTGAGCTCCTCAAAATATGATTTATGTTCTGAGATCCCAGAAAACCTTACCACAATTTGGTTAATATAAATAATAAGTAAGGACTGTCCTAGGAATTATTTGGTGAACTTCATGAAGTTCCCTTATAGGCCCAAAAATAATTTGATTTCCAATATATTCTCGAGGTTTTCCCAATGGTGTCACTTCTCTTATTTTCAATGGATCATGAGAAACCCCATGTTTTCCCCATAAACTAGATACTTATCCTCTTGAATCTATAAATTTCATTCCAAAAATTTGGAAAACAAATCATTATCCCACAATATTACCATAATGATCCTCAAATGTAATCCATGATACACGTCCAATTTAGTGTGACCCAAAATTTCAGCTAGAAACACTATGAAGGATTCATGGTATCTATAGAACACCATGTTCTTAATATCTATTAAAATCATAAAATCATTTATTTTTCCAAACAGAATTACCAGGTATGAAAAATGGTTGTACATGCTTCAAAAAGTGGTCTTCATAACATCAACTTCTCTCACACTGACATCGTGATACCTTGAATGTTAGTCAATTAATGAAAATCATATTTTCCCAATGATATCTTATAATAGATCATTAATATTTAGAAATGGGTATTTATTCCTAACCCTGAATTGATTCAACTTCTAAAAGTAAATTCATAACCATATAGATCCTTCATCTTTCTAGACCAAAAGAAATGGAGTTTCCCTTCAAGAGACACTCGGAAGACTTAACCCTTGCAAACCAAATAATCTAGTTGAATATTTAAATTCGTCAACTCATCCAAGGAAATAATATATGAATAATGGTGTATCATTTGTGTCCCTGAAACAAATGAAATTATAAACACCACATCCTGTTCGGGTTGTAAGCCCATGAAATAATCTACAAAATATTTATTGAACTCATTAACCATGGGAGGAAACCCAATCTATTTAACTACCCCATTCAACTTCATGCTAGAGGTGGGTAACTAACACGAAATTCTACCTACAATTAGAAATGGAGTTCTTGTTCAGCCAATCCATCAATCCCATTCTCCCTATAAAAAAGTCAAGTTCTCCCATAGAGGGATGTGACAACCATCCATTGATAGAATATGTCAATGTGGGACTTAATGAATTCCTTCTATACCATCCCTATGATCATGTAAAAAATTATCATCTCCAAGACAATAAAATCCCATTTTATCACAACATTTGACAGTGAGACAAAACACTACGGGCATTGAAAACCCTGATTCTTCTTATTTCTATGTGGTGTAACAGACACCATTTCATATTCACTGACCTCAATAGAGAGTTTGAGTAAATCCAAAAGGTGAGCATCTATGAAAGTTCATGAAGCACCGATATCAAACAAATAAATTTCTATTTATTATTGAAAAAGATTATTACCTCAGACTATCACAAGGTTCATAACAGAATCTATAGATACCTTATCTATATCGTCCAACTTCATTATATCATCCTGATTCTATGGTTGACTTTTAAAACATGTATTCACTTTAATATGACTCTTACCAAAATAATATCATACCATCCCACTATTTATAACGAAGTAGAATCTATTTTTCAACAATCAACAGATTGAGTTGTAGTTCCTCTAGGAGTAGCAGAACATGAACCACACAGGGTGGGAGGAATTTTTTAACCAATTCTTTATATGTGGATCATTAATCACAAAAGTTGTAATTCCATAGGAGAGAAAGATCATGTTGATCACATGTTCTCGGTCCATCCATAGTGAGGACACATAAGAGTTCTTGCACCTACAATTACTACAGATGGGGTTGGAGGTGGATATCCATAGACACTACATATATTTTCACTAACTCCCACCACATCCTCTTATTTTTCAATGATGTGAACATACATTGGCCATGTAGTGTAATAAACCCAGTTAATCCTAGTATACCTACCTAGTTTATTTCACCCATTAATTCATAATCAATCACCATAATATCTGTCTTCAATTTAATCAATAATACTTGAGATCATTTATTTATCTACATCCCAATTTCGAATTTTCAGGTTGTCAACCTATCATTAATGATCAACTTAGAACTATCATGACAAAGTGGATGACATATTCCATCACATAATGATCCCCTTGCTGAATGGTAAGAATCTATATTGTCGTTGTGGGTGTCAACATATTAGGATAAAATTTCTCAATGAAGTTGTCCTTAATATTGTGACGATGTTGGTTGGATGTTTTTATTAGAAGCTCAGAGATGTTTTTACTAAATCTATCACCTTTTATCTCTGAGGAAGAAATGTTTAATCACATAATTGTCAAAGTGGAAAATAAGTGAATTCACTTTTTATGTTGTGACAATAATACTCACAATAATATTCATAAAATAGGACTAAAGATGATTAAAAATGCACTCTGTATTGAGAAGATGGTTTCTAGGAGAAGAGGATCATCAGATCCACCTTGGGTATGATAATAGAATATATAATGAAAATGAGGATCAGAGTATGAATGGGTCTAATGAAAATTTAGAAATTATTTTCTGATCATGGTGTTCTTTTAAATCATAAGTAATCTATAAAATTTATTTTTCAGGCCTTATTAAAAAATTGGATAACATTTGTAGCCAATCAAATTTTGGGATGGTAGAAATGAATGTTGATGCTGGAAGAAGGGGAAGATACAATAATTTCCATTATAAGCCAAATAATTATTTTTCAATCTTCAATTTAATGAATGTTATGAAGGAAATAATTAATACAAGATGGAGTTTGTGAATGTATGAAGCTTCTAAAGTCAATTATTTTCAGTCTCTAGTCATCAGTGTGAGAACAATGGACACATAATTGTTTGAGGTATGTTAAGGACTGATGGAAATGTGAAATTGTTAGTACTATCAGTTGGTGAATTCATTAATATGGTAAATGAAATTTTTAGTAATATCACATGTCTTGGTGATAAGATGGACGAATCAACCATTATTGAAAAGATCTTGAGAATTATTCATTACAATTTTGATGCAATAGTTTTTTCATTTGATGATATAGATCCTGAAACATTATATTTTCATGATTTTCTTCTTACTATCATCATTTATTCATGAGAAGGGAGAAATATATGAATGGGAAAAACGCGAATCATGAAATACCTTTCAATGGTTCCTAAGTAAGATGATGATGCTGAATTTGATTCTAAAAATGATGTATGTAAAAATCCTGGTGAAATTTTATCATTATTTTTAAAAATGTTACAATTGGTACAAGAATGTATATGTGAATAATTACATTTACAAACTCTTAATATTTGGACATTAATACCATTAATGGGAATATTACTTGATGAATTAAATTAATGGATAGGGATAATGAAAAAATAAGGTCAAGATGGTCATGAAATAAACAAGGTGATAAAGCTAATTCATATTGTAGTGGGAAAGATAAAAAGTTCTTGAAATCCAAAAGAAGATTTTTTTTTCAAAGAAGAATAAGAAGAATATATTGAAGCTGAATCTTAAAATTCTACTAAGCATACCACTGAGAATAATTTTATTGCAACAATTAATAATGAGGAATTCAGAAGCAGCGGTTAAAATGAAGAAGAAACTCATCTAGAATTCCATCTGAAATAAGATCTAAATGCATGTCTAAGAAAGATTTGGAAGCTTGAGAAAGAAGTTATGAAGTCGAAAAGTGAAGAATATCCAAAAAAATATCTAGAAAGATATTATAATGTTAATGTAAAGTTGTTGAAATATATTGATTATTTTAATAAATCCATTGAAAAAGAAAACATTCTTAAGGAATATATGAAATTGAAATTAAAGGAAAAATATGATGAGTTAGAAACTTTATAACAAAAAAAATTAAAAATCTGAACAAATGGTTATAAGTTTCTATAATTTTATCTCTGAAGTTCGTGAAAATGTTAGTAAGAGTAAATATTATAAGAATAAAAAATTTACATGAGTGGTGAAAAAAAATTTAAATTGTTGTTCCGAAGAACAAATCTATGAATTTTATGTATGTGGAAAAAATCAACAAATTAGTGAAGTAGATGATTCTTACCATTTTCAGTACAATAAATTATCTATTACTTCTAGTTCTAATAAGGATGAAAGAAAAATTGAGTAGAAGACAAAGGATTTGAGATATATCCTAAAGGTTTTTGGTAAAAAAGTTATTATAAGAAATATAAAATATTTTCTAAGAAACCAATTCACAACTCAGGTTCGTACAAAATTTATATATGAAAATATTCATTCAATGGACAATGAAGGTATTATGATGGATTTAGATAGAAAAAATATGTTTCTATTTAATCAACAACATTTTTAATATTACAGAAGATATAAAAGAAAAATATTGAGGAGGATTAAATCCTATAAAAGGAATATTTCAAAGAATGATATTTAAAATATGTCTGAGGTGGATGTTCAGAATATGTCTGAGAAGTTTAGTGTAATAGATTAATATAGCTTCCAACCCATGGATACTATCTACTAATAGTTTTAACATCCTGGACACCTTTCAAATGGATTTCTTGTTTTCTTACTAGAACACTAAAATGTTGGTCACATTTATCATAAACCATACACAAAGAGTGATAGAGGAAAAGAAAAATATCTTAAAAAAAGTGAGGAAGATGGAATGTTAGTTATAACAGGAGAATGAGAAAAAAGAATATTATTTAATATTGGTAAGGTTCAAAAATATTGGTTCTTAGGAATGGTTGAAGAGAATTAGCTATGGCATAAATGGTTGGGATATATGTTTCAATGAAAAATGATAACATTATCAAAGTGATAGAGTGTCTAACATATTCTTGATATGTCATGAAGAAGATATTGGTGTTTCACTATTTGTTAAAAAATATGGATAAAAAATTTTGTGCATAAGAATGATTACATTTTTTCTAAACTTCCCTCCAACTTATCCATTCTATTAACTATGTTCTGTTGAGAAAAGAATAATCTAATGGAGATATGTACATAATTATATTCATTAATGCATTTAATCACAATACTTGTGTTTTTTACATGAATCATAACTCTAATTCTATGAAAATGCATAAAAGATTCAAAAGGAATGTTGGGATGGAATGTGATTATTTAGTGAAGAATTTGAGATCATATGAGGGTTTGGAATACAAATACGAATAGTTTGAAGTAATATTGAAAAGACTCAAAATAAACATGAATTCATTAAACCATTCAATCCTCATCAAAATAGTGACAATGATATAAAAAATTGAATCTAGGTGTAAATGGATTTAACAATGTTACTTGGACATGGAATCTCACATTAGTTTTGGAGTCAAGCCCTGAAAAATATTTTTTATATTCAAAATCGATGTTCTACATGACATGTTAATATATTACTACATATGAAATGATTTATGTAAAAATTTTAATCTTGAAACATTTAAGTGTTTTTGGGAGTCCATGTATCATATAGAAGAAAGGGGGAATCTTGGGAAAGTTTTAGTAGAGTGGTGAATATTGAATAATTATATTTAATTCTCCATAAGGAAGTATTTATTGATATTTTAACAAAAAAACATAAATAATTGTTGTTTTTTATATGAAAATTACTAAAAATGTTGAGGATAATGATAAAAATATGTATGATGATTCGGATGATGGGAATGATAAGTATTTGTTTTTATAAAATTTTTGATAAGGATACCTATATTTTTAATCCTAATCAAGGAGAAGAATAAGAATCAAGTGTTTCCACTAATGAGGAAGAAACTAGAAAATATCATCCCAGGTGGAGGAATAATGTACAATCTCAAAGTATTATTGGTTATCAACATAAAATGGTTCAAACATGAAGAACATATAATACAATTTCACATACTATCTATTATTAAAGTACAACTGAAAAATGTTGATGATGATTTTTAGAATCTGGAATAGGTTCAAGCCATTAACGATGAGTTGGATTAGATATAGAAGAATGATACATGGGAAATCATATCTATGATAGATAAAAATAATGTTACTATAACAATGTGGGTTTTTCAAATGAAGATGAATGAATATGGTGAAGTGGTAAGAAACAAATAATGATTGGTGTGAAAAGTTTACTCATATATTAAAGGCACTGAATTTAATGGGAACTATTCTCTAGTTTTATGCTTAGAAACCATCATAATATTTGCTTATACTCAAGCATAAGTAATTTGGAAATATTTTCAAACAAATGTAATGTGTAAATTTCTGAATAGGGATCCTGATGAGGTAGTTTATATTGAGAAACCATGAAGATTTATTTGTTGGAATGATTAAAGATATGTGTGTAAGATGAAATAATCCCATTATGGGATACAACACACTCCCAAGGAATGATACTCCAAATTTTATACTTACATGGAGAAGATGAGATTTAATAAAGGAAGAGTTTATAGAATTATTTACATAAAATATAGTCTAGAGTTTTGCCTGATTTTAATTGTTTATGTTGATGACATTTTCTTTATAAGAAATGATGAATTTAATTTTTAGATATTTTATAAATAAATGAAGAAAAAATTTGATATGTACATTCTAGATGAAATGAATTTTATTCTTAGTTTAAAAATAAAAAAATAAGAAATAAAATTTTCTTTCTCAAGAAATGTTTACTAAAAAAACATATTAAAAATTTCATCCTGGAAAGTTATAAAAATATTTACACACTGATTTCAATGGTATCCTTGTTGACTATCAAAATATGAGGTATGAAATTTATCTCAAAAGAGATTCAAATTATGATTGGATGTTAATTTAATTTGACTACCTCAAGCCCTAACATTTTTTATCTTGTTACCTTATGTACAAGATTTTAGAGTGGTCTAAAGGAATCTAATTTATTGGTTACAAAATTAATTCACCAAAAAATAAAAGGAAAAAAATATTTCAGAATCGAGGATAAAAGATCAGATTGTATTGAATTGATTGTGTATTCAAATACTAATTGGATATAAAATGTTGGTGATAGAATATCCACATATGTTATAGATTTTTATCTAGGAAAACATTTTGTTAGTTAGAATACAAAGAAAAAAACTCAGTTAATCAGAATATAGCTATGTCTGAGTATGTTGCGGCCACTCATACTACTTCTCAACTAATTTCGATAAAAAATCAGTTAGAATACTTACTTGTCGAAGTAAATATATCCTTACTCTAAGGTTTTGATAATTAAAGTGAAATAGACCTTACAAGAAACCTGATATAATATTATTCTTCAAATCATATTGATATTAAGAACCACTTCATCAATGATCTTGTGGACTAAAATGAAGTTAATATAGAGTATATTCATACATCAAAACAAGTTTCTAACATTTTCACAAAACCCTAACGGAAGGATCCTTTTCAGAAATCTGAGGTTGAACAATGGGATCCAACCTATTTCACATAAAGGTTGAGGAATGTCTTTATATCCCCTATCTCAGCTTATATATGGATAGTTTTTACAATGGAGATAATTTCTTCACAAATCATTCATCAAGAAATTATCTATAAATGGGTACTTGTGAGAATTTTGTGAATTTTTAATATATGTGAGTAAACAATTCTAACTAAATGATGGAGTGGTTGTAGAAAAAAAATTATTGGAAAATATTAAGAAGTGAATCATGTTGTGAAAGAAATATGAGGATGTTTCATGTGTGAATTATTCTAGAAATCATGGGTTTTCTATAAATAATTCTTGTTTTATACATTTAGTTATATCTCATAGGGATAAATTTTTCAAATGTAATCCATTTCATGAGGATACATGATTAGTGATTTATGAATCTTGGTTGAAAAAAATTATAATGGGGGATATTATTGGGACTAAGTTGGCTTCAAGTGTGTTTTAAAAGATGAAATAAGGTCCTATTAAATTTGTTGCCCTTTTTATCAAATAAGTACAGTTTCTTCCAAAAATATTCAATGAAGAATGGAAATCAATTAACATTTTCTGTTTTGATAATGATACTCACCATGGTATTCAGGATATGAAACTCAAAAATGATTAAGAATGTCCGGTGGATTGAGCAGAAGGTTTCTATGAGAAAAGGATAATCAGATCTACCTTGGTATTGGTAACAGAAGATATGATCATAATGAGGATCTATGATTTTATGTCTTAAGTGATAATTTAATGATAAATTATAGATCTTAGAGTTCTCATAAAATGTATGTAATCTGTAAAACATATGATACAATATTTATGAAATAATATGGGAAAATAGGTATTTTCAGTCAAATAAAGAGATGGTATGAAATATTGAAACTCTTGTAAGAATGTTAAGTTATATTAAATTCCATTATAAGGGAGATGATACTATTACAATATTTAATTAAAACATATTCATCAAGGAATCCATGATTATGAGGTTAATATTTTGAATGAAATAAATTTATTGAGTCAATGATTTCCAGTCTCATATATTCGGTGTGAGAACACAAACCACAAAATATTTTAAAGGCATGGAAGGATTGTTGGAAACTTGAAAATATAAAGAATCTAGTGTTCATTCAGACCAATAGGAAAAAAGATTTAAATCATAAGATAATGAGTTATTGGTTGTTTATAGTCTATTTATATCATAATCATAAGTGAAATGTAGATTCTACTAATACTAGTCTATCAAACATAGTGTCCCACTGATCATCAGAGTAATCCTAACACGAATTATCAGATGCTTTTTTTTTGTTGAAAAAGGAAATCAAAGGAAGAATTGTTTTCATTGGTAGTAATTGGTAGCAGTAAAAATTAAAATAAGTGAATGAAATTAAATGATCGATCGACAAATATGTGAACCATTTTAATCACGGTAAAATATTTATTTTTTATTTTTCAATTTTTTTAGGAGAAAGAAGTAATCATATGTTTCTTTATTAAATCATGATTATCAGACTGATGATAAAACAATTTTTTAGAGTGAAGAAGAGACTGATTTACCTGGTGCAAGATGATGCCAAATAATGTTATCAAATGCAAAATTATTGATCAAGAAAAAAGAAGAAGAAGAATCTTGTTTGGAGAGGTTCAGAATTACTATCTATGGGGGTATCAAAGATTTATTGAAGAGTTTAAAGTAGATACAAAAGTGTATTCATGTGGTAATGGATTTTTGATGTATATGTTTTCCATTATTTTAATTTGGTGACACGAAACATATGATGAATAAATTATTTTACATTTTTTTCATCGTAACGTGGTAGAACGTAATGATAATTGATATATGACTGGAGTTTTTTTAATGAATTATCAAGTGATCTGAATTAGTGAAAATACATTAAATAATTTAAAATAAGTTGAGAATAACGGAGAAACTCAATGATTAATATGAAATTTAAGGAATGTTTTTGTTTTGGGAAATTTTGTTGAGTTGGAAAAATTATAAGAATCTCGACAAAAAAACATTTGGGTTTCCTATAAATATTGGAGGTACTTGGTAAATACTAATACAGATGAACTATTGAAGAGAGAAGGCGGAGGAATAAAATTTTACAAAAATAAGAAGCTTTTGAATCTTACTTTCCTAAGGAAGGATTACAGACATAATTAGAAATGGAGAATAGACTTGATCATATTCAGATTTTACATAATCTAATCCAGTTAATGGACTGGTATTTATGCAATGAAGAAGAATTAGTTTTGGATTTTTTTTAGTAGTATTCTGATAGAGTATTATTTCAGTATTGTTTAATTGGATTGACAAATCAGATTGGGGAATCAGACTCAGTATCATTACGATGTTCCGGGATGTTTTTACATGTTACTGGGCAAGGAGGTGAATATATTTTTTCAAATTTATATTTGTATATGTTGATCATGAAGCATAGTAATATGTTTTATGCATAATTTTTATTACATAATTTTGTTCTAATTAAAATACACAAATTTTGGTATTGATGATACTACTAAAAAAATGTAATGGCATATCCTGCTTATTGTATTCCACAAAAAAAAGATTGTTCTCTAGTTGATTGTGTGGAAATGGATTATTTCCAAACCAAACCACGGATATAGGTACTATTAATGGGTATGGAGGCATGTAAATTATTTTGTTCATATGAACGTCTGTTTAGTTATTTTTCAATTGAAAATTAAATGTATAACAATTTGAGAAGTGTGTTTCAAAATTAATGAAATAATAATAGAAAAAGATATCACTAATTTACCACTCCCCCACTACGTGGTACTCAAATATATGCTGTAAAATATTACATAAAACCATTCCTTACCATCATCTCTTATATCCCAACTCGTGCCACAATCTCCCATAACCAGTTACTGGGTCCCTCTAATATAAATGCATCACACTTTACTTTAATGACATCAGGAGTTCCAAGGAACCTAAAATCACCTCAAATTTAGCCACTACATTTTCATGTTCCCAGGGTTCAGTGATTTCAATGATGTAAAGGGGATTATACTTGAGTAAATCCTTACAATAATCCTTCTCAAGAACTGAATCAACTTCCATTTCCTGAGAAGGACCATATCCCACCTTCAAATATATTTCTCAAATAGTTTAAAACACCACCTCTATGTGTCTATAATCAAATTCATTGATAGCCATTGAATAATTTTCACTAGATTCCTCCTGTGTCACTACATGAGGTCTTAATAGAGGCATGATTCTACACGAATAAAAAAATATAAATGATAATCCTAAATACATCAAACAACTAGGAACCATATGAACATCATAATAAAACATTTTCAAAAACAAAAATTTATTTTATAAATTAAACTACTCCACCCTACCTTAGTTCCCATTCCATGTTTTCATCCTATGCATTATACCCAATGGAGGTGTCAAAAAAATTCCCTAATATCCCGTGGAGACCCAGGGTATGTTATTGGGTTTTTTGGCTAGACACCCAACTCACAACCAGAAACTCAAGACATTATTACCCTAAATCCTATGTATCCATATATTACCCAAATGACAATCCCTAATAAAATGTAAAACCTTATCCAATTTTATTTTTTATGAATAGTATCATGATTCTATTCAATCATACACCTAACCTAGATAGTGAAATGGATACAATGGTGTTCCCAATATTCATGTGTTAGAAATTACTGCATGGGTATTGATTCATGAGTATTTTTTTAAATCCATTTTCAATATTTTATCAACCAAAGCATGCAATAATGGTCCCACCTAGAGACCATCTCATGGGGGCACCTTCTACGACACTAAATTTATATGTTCACTATTTATATTTTAATTTTTTTAAAATTATACAATATAATGGAGTGGGTTTGAATTATGTAATAAATATTAATATATATATATATATATATATATGTGTGTGTGTTTGTGTTTGTGTAATGGAAACGAAATGCATTCAGACACAATGATGTTAAATAGAAAGGAGATCCTAATAAGATAACACCCAGAGTGAACCTTCATCGTCTATTAATTAATTTCAAATTTAAATAATGAACATGCTCCATTGTATGCCTGAATGTACTCTTCTATAATTTTTTTGAATATATATTGCACTCAATGATCACTGAGACACCACACATCCACCGCCGTAGTCGAGGGAAAATATTACCAAAGAAAAGTAAACAATCTGTTGGAATGTGAGACACAAAGGTGCACTACCCAATAAGTCCCCCATTGACCAAACTCTATAAATATAAATAAACAATAAATATGATTTTCCAATGACTTATATTCAACATATTTTTGATCCCTCAGGAATATCTCGATTTTTTACTCATGATCATGAGTATAATAGATTACAATGGAGAAGAATAGGGTAGGAACACAAAATACAAAAAAATAAAATTGAGATGAAGAAGATGAGAAAAATATATTATAAATGCATAATACTATTAAATTGAATAGAAACAAGAAAACAATATAAAATGAAAAACACATAGTTTCCAACATTTTTATAGTGAGAAGAGATACATTTTTTTATGAAAAGGAGTTAAATTGTTTCTCTAAAATCATTTATCCAATTTTTTTTCATGGTAGACCCTAATAATTGTTGAATCCATAAGAGTGGTAATATGAAAATTTGTTCCAAAATTTATTTATCATTCCCCCCCAAAATTTATTTTTTAACATTTTTGTGAGTCTCAAAAGTAGGATTGATTCTTTGTTTCGATTAAAAGGAAACATAGCACACATTAAAGCTGATCCTGTTGTAGTTTCAGAACAGTGCAAAATGAGTGAGTTCTGAATTATTGTTTGACTTTTTCTTCCTAAAGGATCACATCCTCTCAAAAATTGATGAAGTCAAAGAACAAATTTCATTGATTTGGGGTTTCTCGTTATGGTGATTTGTCTCTCTTGATTGGGGATACTTTAATATGATTTTCCCCACTAATGAATTAAAAATATGATCTTGGAGTTTTGGTTCCATCAAACTTAAACCTGGGCTTATTCACATGCATGAATGGGTTAAAAAATTCAATCCCTGGGGGGTTGGTAACACTAATACTCAAATTTGGGTAAGAGTTTATGAGTTAAATTGGATACTCTGACAACCCAAAATATTGTATGATATTGCTTTATCTATTGGCATTGCAATTAAAATTGACAAGGAAGTGGAGTTAGCTCCATTTGGTCACATGTCTAGGTTCTTGAATGTGGATGATCTTGGATCAACTCTTGGTGGCAAGGTAATTCTCGAAACATCTGATGATATTATTGAGTTGAAAATAGTTACATTAAAATTCCTACTTTCAGCAAATATTGCAATGTTATTTGCTATGACTCATCTTCATGTCGTCACTCCATGGTTTTCACCTTCTGTGCTTTATGTGGTCATAATGTGACTAATTTTCTCAAAAAGAGAAATAATGAATCTACTCATGAAAAATGATATTCCTCATTTTCATCATGAGAATGGAAAATATCATTTCAATAGTATTTATGGTCTCGGCATTGCTGTTGACTTTTTTTTGTGCAGAAGAAAGAGGCACTGGGTGGTGCTCATGAGGAGACAACTAATCAGTTGGTTGATGGGAAGGGTGATCAACCAAGTGACTCATCTTATGTATATGCATATTCCATTAAAAATAAGTTAAAGTCTTGGTGCTGAAATTTGTGAGGATAAGGATAATGTTCACAATGTTGATTCTTCTAGAAATGGAAAATGTGTGGTTTCATAGCAATTTTGTTTGACACCTAAATATGATGACTCATCTTCAGAGAAAGTTAGAGAAGAAGAAGTAAAACATAAAGTGGATCATCAAAGGATGGTCATCTCTGGTAATTGAAAAGTTATGCTTTTTTTATTTGATGCTCCAGTCATGTCTAAATCTTTTCGTACCACATCAAAGCCAAT
This sequence comes from Viscum album, assembly GCA_963277665.1. Classification (NCBI taxonomy): domain Eukaryota; kingdom Viridiplantae; phylum Streptophyta; class Magnoliopsida; order Santalales; family Viscaceae; genus Viscum; species Viscum album. The sequence continues at coordinate 422,837,766 of OY728161.1, read as the reverse complement.
AGTGTATGATGAAGGATTCCAGCTTCTCTCATAAAAAAAGATACAACCCCCGACTGTTACACCAACAATGGATATTATGTCCATTGGTGGTAATAATGATTCACCCTGTAATAAGAATATTCATGATACTAGTGAGATACAAGACTCAACTTTGTGCTCCCTTGAGGAGAAAATTCATCATGAGACTTTGGATTGGGCAAATGCAACAGAGGTAGACGGAATGATGACGCCAGTGACAAAAAATGACTCTCCTGAAAAATGAAATGAATGAAAAGAGGATAGATCTGACTCAGAAAGCACTGATGCTGATATTCTTAATTAAAGTCTTTAATCTCTCTCAAGAAATGGGAGTTCGAGAAGGGGAAGATCAAGAGGTCGAGGTCGAGACCGTGGAAGAGAAGAGTTGAATGCACTTCTAGAAGATGAAAAGAGGCTCTGTGGGTGACAGGTGAAAAGGATAAACAAATAGTTTTTGTTTTGGAATTTTCCTTATTTCCACATTTCTCCTCTTTAATCCCTTTATTTTACTTTCATTTAATAAAATAGGCATATCCTCCATCTTATCCAAAAGAAACACCTTTTTCATTATTATTAAAATGTAAAATCAAGACTTACCTCTATTTTGAAACTTTTCACTCATCGGTCTTGATATTAAGTCAATTATAGTTATCACCATATCTTGAATACATTGACCTTATCCATATTATTTGAAAGGAAGTACTTTCTCCCCTTTGAAAAGATAAGAAACAAAAGAAATCATGGGACTTGTATTAATGGTTCTAATGACTCTATGGCTTATGATTGTTAGGAATAAATAACTAAAGGCCGTGGAAGAGGTTAATATATAAATTAATGTGCATGATATCAGAAGAATACATGTAAGGATGATTTCCTCTTAAATTTATCCACTTTAATTTCCCCAAAACACAACGTAATGGTTATGATCAATTAAATAATAATGAATGATTTGTGCACCCTCTAAAATAATATTATTTACATTAACACATTTTTTTAATTTTAAAATAATCTGTTCATTGAATTAATTTTTTTCTAATGTCATTATTATAAAAAAACGATATTCTACCATCTAATCACATATCATAAAATATCGTAGGACTAGTTATTGTATTTTACTATTTTCCCAAATCCCAACCAATTTTCTTCATTTTTGGTTCCTTTTGAAATATTCCATAGAATAATTAAATAGGGGAAATAATGAATTATAATTAATGTAACACCCTAATATTTTATTTTATTTGTCATTTTAAATTTAATCTCTTCAATAGATTATGTTACACACAACACGATGTTTAAACGAACACTTATATAAAATTAAATATAATTATTTTAACAATTATATCATAACCTAGTTTTTACATTAGTAAGAAATAATAGTACTAATCCAATTAAAAAATTTTAAATTATATATTTAATTAAATTTTTATCATTCATAAAAATTATTTTATGTACATAAGATAAGAATAAACCCGATTTTACGTGTTACAAGACAATATTTTTATAATGGCAGTTTTATCGACTTTTAATGAAGAAAATATTTAAATCATTTTTTTAACACATATATTTATATTATTTGATAAATAAAATTATTATTTTCATTTATTATATAAAATATTACATGGTTGAATATTTTCTATTTTTTTATATGTTTAATTTTTTGATGTATAAAGAAAAGTACCCAATTTTAATTGAAAACAGCTTTTTTCATCAAAATATTTTATAGTGTTAAATAATATTTTTGATTAGTTTTAAAATATAAATAGATAATATTTTTATCATTTAATCCAATATATTTCATAGAAGCCAATTTCATATTAAATTTATACTTAAATAATTATTGAATTTTTGAACATTTGTTTAAATCCTACTTTCTCCCCACATCTGTGGAATTTTCATTAAATTTTATTTAGAAACAACTAGTAATTGAATTTAGAAACACAGATATACACAATATTAATCAGTATGATATTTTGAGTCTAATAGAATCAACTATGTATTTGTTTATTATGAATAGTAACTTTTGAAACATTTTATTTACCTTGGTTAAGGGTAAATCGGGTAATTAAAGGTAAAAATAAAATTACAATACTATAAAATTATCCTAAAACATGTATTAATATCATTTTCTATGTGGGTTTTGTCCAAAATCAATGTTAGGACGAAATTTTAACTGCTTTAAGCCACATGGGTGAGAGTATAACATTTATTATATTTTTTTAAAGATAATTTAAAATTGTCATGCTAATATATTTAATAAATATACCATTTTTAATATATGGTTATAAAAACGAGAAATTATACTATAAATATTCATTAGAAATATAAAATTTATATCTACATAATGATAATTTATTTATAATTTTTAATTATAAAATAATTAACTTAAATGGTGTCATAATTATGATGCACTAATTATTTAAATAATTGAAGAATAAATAAATGATATTATTTGAATTATAATAAATAACAAATGAGATATTTATATTAATACACTAAATTAATAGAAAAAATAGAAATTTTAGGTAGTTATTAGATATTTCGGTTCAATTTTATCATGTTGTTAGGATATATAAGCAAAACAAATAATAAATAGTATCAACAATTAAATATATGATAATTTAAAATATATTAAATTTTATTAATTGATATAAAATAAATAAATACAAAAAAGGTCATTTTAATATAATATGGTTTAATATGACATCAATTATACATTGGGTTTTTTTGTAATTTTATAGTAACTATTTTAACCCTTAATAGTTAAAATCCATGTTTACATGGTAAGAGTTCAAGGGTTTAGCAAAGGGTTAAAGCCAAAAATAAGGTTAGTATTGTGACCCAAACAAGTCTAAAAATAATTTTTTAGAGGTTTTAAACCCATACTCATCTGATATTTGGAACAAATACCTTTGTAACTATTTGCAATTGAAAATAAAATTATATTAATTTAATATTTTAAGAGTTCACTAATATGTCCCTCACCACAATTATAAAAGGGTATCTCCTCTATCAAATACCCATATCACATTTATCCTTCTATCATGACCAACCCCATACTATATCTCCTACCAATATTCATTGTGTTGTTCATGAGTTCTTGGTATTCAAAAAATTCAAACACTAAGGACCCTAATAGGTGATCCAAATGAAGACCACCGAATAAGTAGTAATTGTGTTACCAATTCATTTATGTTTGTTTATTCTTACACATTCTCCTAATATTTTTTACATACTAAATTAATAAATATAATTACATATATATTATGTTATGTTATTATGATAATGGGTAAAACCCACTTTTATCCATCCTAATAAAAACAATATCACAATGCGTGCGTTTTTACAGCTTACCGTCTCCACACTATAGGGTATTTTTTTAATCACAACATTATTTTGATGGGTATAATGATTAATATAAGGATATAAATAATTAATATTACATTAAATGGATTAAATATAAAAAATATACCATCAAATTTATTTCCACTTTTATATTAAGGGAATGATACTATCGCTCATGCATATATTTGACCAACTGTCTCCATGACGCAATAAAATTCATTCTCCAAGTTAACCATTAATAAATGATTATAAAAATTTATATAATTAATAATATAAATATAGTAACTAATAATTATACTATAATAATATATATATACATCGATGTCATTTAACTCCTTTGATTCAGTATGATAACAAAACAATAACAACGTTTATGGGTACGTACAACCTACTGACTCTATGGACAGTGTATTACCTTTCATATCATATCATATATATATATACCTAATATATATGATATATAAATAATTATTACATTATATAAGTATCTAAATCATGATCTATGTAATAGGTTCAATAATAACATGTCAATACACGTATGAAAAACAAAGTAGTTATTACACAAAACATAGATTTAACGTTGAATTGTTAATAAAATTGTAATATAAATTCATAAATGAATAACATATGATATAGTAAATATTATTAAGATTCTAGAATAAGTTATGAATATATTTAAAAAAACTATATAGAAGTTTCTAACACACACATATGGAATTGGTCCTTCAATAAGGGTTAATTTCCCAATCTCATTTTTATACAGGATTTTTTAAACAAAAGTATTTATTTGGATATATTTATCATCCATGTCCATTTATTATAAAAATGTATTTAGAAATATTATTATTATTATTATTAAAATATTTAATGTCATTTTTTCCCAATTTTGAAATTTATATAATGTTTTAAAAGAAATGATTTTGTCATTTTCCAAATGAGGTGCCTTATGACCTATTTGTGAAAATACAGTAGGAATGAAAATTTTTTATAATATATATCATTATCAAAATTTCCATTACAAGATTACATGTTTTTTTCAATAAAAAATTTTTATTTTAAAAATTAACACCCCATTTAAAATAATTTCACTATAAAATGGGTTTTTCTTTAATAGAGTTTTTAATGATTTTATTATATTATTTTCACCTATATCGTCATCCTTTGATAGATTTTTTGAACAATTAATGTATTTTTATTATGATAGAATATATACTATTGTATTGAAGGTTTTATGATATGTTTGACAGTGGATGTGATATTTTTATACCATTCATGGTTTATGGTTAATGTATTAACAATTCATATGTTAGTTTCAATACAAATTTTTATCATGGTTATGTTTCACCCTTTTCATATGAGAAATGAATTGGACTTAGTGACCTATGGGTGGGTCGCTCTATAGCCACTCGATTCATTAGTGGGTCTTATAAGATAAACTAGTTTGACTTTTTACTTATTTATGTATGGTGTCATGGATGAAGATTTGAAGGAATGATTATGATGTTCAGTATGATCTATTACCTCATTATGATATCAAGTATTGATATTGAATATGATTATTATACTAGTAGAATATCCATGTGAATGTTTATATCGAATATTTTGATTTATACATTCCATATTGTGTATATTATTATGTTTAATGGGCTCATGTTTTATTTATATACCTTGCCTATAATATTTATATTTATCTATGATATCTTCCAATGTATTATTTACCCTTACTGAGAAACTGATCTAACCCATTTCTTATGTTTTATTTTCCTAAAATGCCAATATGTGTATTATAAATTATATGAAGGGTTATTCTAGGAGAATAATGGTGTCCTCAAAGGATTATATATTATATATTATATATTTTTAATTAGAATGTAAGGTTAACGTATGAAATTTATATTCCAAGACTAGTAAAGTGATTAGTCCTGTAGGATTTGATTTATATTACTCATGCCAATGTAATAAAATAATCACTGGATATATACTTCTAGGTTTGTGTAATTATATATGGTAAAAATGGAAATTTAATAGCAACCTTGCAATTTATAATTTGAAAATATATATTAGGGAATAAAAACATAAGAAATACTTTGAGAATAACTATAGAATAACATCCTAGAATTTTGGGAAGATATATATTATGTGTTTTTTCCTATCAATACAACCATATCTGGATACTATACATGAATGTGGTTTTGGAACATATGTACCTAGGGGTATCATCTCTGAATGGAGTGTCTGGCTTGACATTGTGTATCCTATTACATAACAATTGGCCTTATTGCACTCATGGTTGAACATTAACAAGGGATATTCTTTAGATAGTTCACATTTTATTTAAAAACTATTATAAAGGATTTAAAAGTATACATGTCTCTAAAGAAACCAATTTTATGATTTTACTATTATTTATACCTAAAATAACATTTTAGGTTATGTGTTTCTATAGTTTTGTGATTTTACATTATGATTTATAATGTTATGATCTAATCTACTGTATTCCATTATTTAAAAATTGGACCTAGTGGAAGGAATGGAAATCATATCAACACATGTAATCCTTGAAGGTATTTTCCACTTGTGAAATATAATGATGTTGGAGCTATAACTGCATATAATACTGAACAACATATAAAAATACTGGGACATGTTACAAAAGTTATGAACAATAACCATAACGGCATGGACTAGCCAGATCCACAATGTGGAGGAACAATGTTAGAAAACCTTATGAGACATCAACATCCAAAATTGAATTGGACTAAAAATCCATTTGAGGTAGATAAATGTATATGTTCCTGAAGATAATAAATATCTCTCTCTAGGATGATTGAAAAGAGAGAATGTTATCTTAAATGTTTATCATATTTATAAATATGTGGATCAATGGTTTTCACTGATTCAAAACCCTAAGGGAGAGGAATAAATTTCAAGCATGGAAAGGAAAAACATACTAGGGAATTTTATTTGAAAAATACTTCTTTTGTGAACAATATGTGAATATAGAGAGGCAATTTCTGAGTCTTATGTAAAAGGGAGATTTGAATGTTACTAAATATGAAACATAATATAGAGGGATATAACGGCATACTATGGACTATGTACATAACCCATGAAGAAAAATTGACAATTTATATGAGGGGGTAAATCCATTCGTCATGAATGCATTGATCTCACAAAAGTTTTTATCATGTGAAGATACAATCTCATGTTCTATTAATATAGTGAATTAATTCTTTATTCCTTATGACTCTAAGGGAATAAAATAGAATAATATAATGATGAATAAAGAGGTACATAATGGTAAAAGGGGAAAGAATGATTTTCCCACATATGATAACTATGGGAATAAATACAAAGGAAATTTCCTGAAGGGAATGCAATTTTGTTACATCAATGGAATGAAATTTCATGGGTTTTGTGATTTTAAGGGAAGGAATCATGATGTAAATGTGAAATGAGTCATCTATAATGAGATGTGTCATTATGGATATGAATGTCCCAATCATCAATGAAATATAACTAAAAAAGTAATCAAGGTCAATCATACGTTGTTACTTCAATCAATGTGGAAAAATGAATTTATTTGTATTTTTGGATTCAGGAATAATGTTATTATGTTTTAGTTATAATATTAATGTGATATAAAATTATTTTAATCCAATACATCTTCTTTACAGATTTGTAAGCATGTATGTTTTCATTATAGTTTGAAGGTGGTAATGGAATTCATATATTTGGTATGTGATAAAAATACCTCCATTATATTGTATGGGGAAATTTTGATGTTAACGTGAATTTCGATATTTAGTGACCATCCAGATAAATTTTTTGATTGTGAATTTAAAATAATGTATTTTTAATGAGACTTAATGTTATAATTGACTAAGATAAACATATGATATTATATCTTGGTGTTAAAGTATTATTTATCGAATTGGATAACTTTTGAAAACCATTTTGGTTTTGAAGAAAATTTAATTGGTGGAGGAAATGACTCATGGATATTATTATTTATAAAATTTCTTTAGTAATGAAAAATTCTTCTTAAATAGTAATTTTTTGGAGAAAAAGACGAGTTTGGGGTATAAATTGATTAATGGATGAAACAATACATGTCATTTAAGAATGCTTCCTTATGTTCATATTCTGTGAAGTAAATGAATTCTTTAACTATAGGAGAAATTACTTGAAAGAAACTTTATCCATGTAACTTATTTACAATGAATCAAATGGATCCATTAATCCTCACCGATTTATACCTTTGTGATTGTTAACTTTCTCCTCACCAGGTTCTCTATCACTGTTCGTCAAAACATGATGGTCATATTTATCTTTAATGTCTATGTTTTACTGCATGGAACCCTAGTTTGTGTTATCTACAATGAACATCATAATTCCTTTTAATTATTTTAATGTGAAGGTCTCATTAATGCTTTTTCTGATGTGGGATTTCATCAATGATATTTTTAAACATCAAACCCCATAATTTTTATCCAAAGTTTAAATTATGAGGAAGAATTTTTTTGGAGGGTAGAATTCAAAAGCCAGATATTTTAAGGAATGCACCTTTTTAAATTTAATCTCCTGGATAGCTTATGTTTCATACAACACAAAGCTTAAAAGAACAATGATATACAATTAAATATCATTATTTTAGCACGAATGTTATAAGCTTATTATTACATTAGAAGGATTAAATAGTAATAACGAAATTTTGAAATTTAAATATTATATATATACTTAATTATTTAAAAATTTATCAATATTATTATATTGGTATATGATGAATCCAATTTTTCACAATAAAAGGCGAATTTTTTAATTTCATTTTTATCATCTTTTAATGTAGATCCAATTGTAAATCAAATTTTTTACAAATATATACATTTTTTTTGAATTAATAAACTTCATATTTAAATATAAGATAAAATTTTTACTTTTTTTGGTTATTTGAAATTTTTCTTATACATTTATTGTTTTGATGAATACTGAAAAATACAATATTTTAATTGAGAAAAACTTTTTACATCAAAAAATATTATAGTGATAAATTATATTTTGGATAGGTTTTAAAATTTAATTTCATAATTTTTTATTATTTAATCCAATGTAGGTATTGAAATCAATTTAACGTTAAAATTAGAAAAAAAAATATATTAAACTTTTTAACATTTCTTAAAAAACTCACATTCTCGCCATGTCTGTGGGGTTTTATTTAAATTCAATTTATCCAGTTTATTGGAATGAATTTAGAAACATGGATATACATGGTTTTAATTATTTCTATTTTTGGATTCAAATATGATCAAATTAATTTTTTTTATATTGTAATTAATAAGATTAGTAAATTTTTAGTTACTATGGTTAAGGGTAAATCTAGTAATTAATGGTAAAAGGAATATTATAATACTATAAAATTACCCTAAAACTTATCCTAATTTTATTTTATTAGTTTTTAACAAAAATAAACATTAGGATAAAATTATAACATCTTTATGTACCTTTGGTGAGATTATAACATTTATTATATTCTATTTAATGATTAGTTTTAAATGCCATACTAAATTTTTTAATAAAAATATAATTATTAATATAGGGTTATAAAAAATATAAATTAGTCTTTAAATAATCATATGAAATATAAAATTTATATCTACATAATGTTAATTTATTTATAATTTTTAATTATAAAATAATTAAATTAAATGGTTACATAATGTTGATGTAGTAATTATTTAAATAATGGATGAATAAAAAGTATATTTTAAAAGTATTAAAAAAAGAAAATTTGATAGAAGTAATTTCATATAATAATTTTATTGGCAAAATAGGTATTTGTTAGAAGATATAGTTTGTTGTTATCATATTGTTTGGATTTTTTAAAAAACAAACAATGAATAATATCAAAATATACATAAATGATACATTAAATTAAATAATATTTTATAAAATGAATTAAAATACATAAAAATATAAAAGTAGACCAATTAACTATAATAAGGTTAAATATTTCATCAATGATTCATTTTGGGTTTGTTATGCATTTTATTGTAACTACATTAACCATAATGAATATAAAACCAATTTGACACGATAAGAGTTAAAGGGTTTAACTAAGGGTTAAATCAAACAACAAGGATCATATTTTGACCTAAAAATGTGTAAAAATATTTGGTTGGAGGTTTTTAACCCATAATCATCTAACATTCGAAATAAGTCCCTTCGTATCTATTATAAATCAAAAGTGATTTTAAAATTAATTTAATATCATGAGAGTTCCCTAAAGTTCCCCTCACCTCAATTTTAAAAAGGTTCATCCTCCCTTACATACCCACACCACATATAGCCTTATATATTGAAAAAAAACATCAATTTTCAACTATCAATATTATTATAAATGTTATGGAGGTCTTTGTATTTTAAAAATTACAACCCCAGTGTCCCTATGAGGAGATCCAAATGAAGGCCACCAAATAATAGGTAATTCTTTAACCAATTAATTTATGTTAATTTCTTATTATACTTTTTATTCATATGTTTCATACATACTAAATTAATAAATCCTATAAAATCTATATTTTTATATGATATTATGGTTATAGGACAACAAAATTATTTTATTTATCCATCCTAGAAAAAATATCACCAATTGTGTGTACGTAAGGATTACTATCCCCACACTATGGTGTAGTTTGTTTATCATTACCAATATATTTTCATGGGTATAATGATGAATATAATAGATATAAATCATAAATATTACATGATATTTAATCTTATTAATTAATATACAATCAAATTCTATACCGCTTTACCTTCAAGGGAATGATACAGTAACTCATGCGTACATACAACTTACTATCTAAATGAGGACATGAGATTCAGTCTCAGCATTAAACATTCTATAATGATAATAAAATTATATATATTTATTTAATATAAATATATGAATCATAATTTCTACTAGAATAATATATATATATACAGACATATATATATATATATATCATTTACCTTTTTTCCCTTCAATACGACAAGAAAATAGATACGATGTTCATGCGTACATACGACCAACCATCTCTATTAATGGTAAGTTCTATATCATATCTAATATATATATTTATATATTGAATATATATGGTATATAAATCTTTTTTTACATATTCATGTAAGTAAATCATGATATATGTAATAGGAACAAGAAAAATAAATCAAAGCACATATTATAAACATAGTGGTTATTACCTAAAAAGTTTCTTTAACATGGAATTCTTAATAAAAAATGTAATATAAAGCCATAAATTAATCATATACAATATCGTAAATGTTATAATGATTATATTACTTGTAAATATTTTTTTGAACCACAATATATGAGTTTTGGACATGTACATAGGTAATTGTACATATTGTATGGATTAATTTCTCAATCTCATTATTAACTGGTGTTGTTTATACGTAAGTATTTACTAGAACATATTTATCATCAATATCCATATTTCCTAAAAATGTATGGGAAAATATTTTTATGAATCTTCTAAAATTCATTGATGTAATTTTTACAAAATTTTGAGTTTTTATAAATTTTTTTGAATAGAATCCTTATGTTTTCTTCCAAAAGAGGTACTTTATGACATTTTTTAAAAAATACGGAAGAAAATTTCTATTTTTATATTATATATCGTGAAAAAATAAGTTTACAATATTACAAGATTATTTTAACTCAAAATGTTTTAGTTTTAAAATTTCACGCCCCTTTTTATGTATTTTTAATAAGAAAGGGTTATTTCTTTCAATATGTTTGGAATGATTTTATTTGATTATTTTTATCTATATCAAAATCCATTGTTGGGGTTTATGCTTAATTGAATTTGAATTATTATGATAGAATCTATCATGTTGCATTGAATGTTATATGATATGTTTGACTGTGGATGTGATATTCTGATATCATTCAGGTTTTTGTGGTTAATGTATTAAAATATAGTATGATTATTTTAATATTAATGTTTATATTGGTTATGTTTTACCCTTAACATATGAGGAATGAATTGGAAATATAATGTGATGGGTGGTGCATTCTATATCCCATTTATGAATTTGTAGGTATCATTAGAAAAACTAGTATGGGTTTTTTCTGTATTATGTATGATGTATTGGACGAAGCCTTGATGATATCTTTATGTAGTCTGGAATTATGCATTCCCTCTTTATGAGATTAGTTATTTGAATTACATGTGATTATTTTACTAGTATAATATCCATGTGAATGTTTATATGGAATTATTTGATTTATTCTTTCTCTATTATTATCATAATTATGTCTAAAATTCTTCTATTTCCATTATATACCTTTCCTTAAATGTTGATTATTCTTTTGTTATATCTTCTATTGTATTATTTTTGCTAATTGAGAATCTGAGATCAAATGTGTCTTATTTTTTGTTTTCTCATTATTCTAATAAGTTTATTATAAAAAATATGAATGGATAAATACAAGAATAATTTTATTCTCATATTTATATCTTCGTTTTATTATATGTTATTAATTGTAATGTAAGGTTGATATATGTAATCTATCTTCCATGACTTCTAAACTGATTGGACATTTAGGAATGGATTTCTTGTAATCATGATAATTTAATAAAATAATGCACTGAATCTAGGATTTTTAGTTTGAGGCTTTAATATGAATGAATTAAAAACCTTAATTTATTCACAAAATAATGACCACCACAATTTTTTTAGAATCTATTTCATCCCTTCAACCATGACTTCTTTCACCACCATAATTTAATTTTAAAATATACTGAAAATAATTAGTGTATAGTAGAAATATATAAAAATGGATTGAAACATGGATCATTCATATAAAGTTATTTCATGGTCTATATACGTTAAATAAGTATCGATAAAATGGTTGTCTTCTATTTATAAAAGGTCTTTCAAAATTTACTCGTATCCTTATAAATGATATTCTTCATAGTCATATCTTTGAAAATTTCAAATACAAGTTATGGTAGGTGACATTTCCCAGGACCACTAATGATATATGTTCAGGATGAAATAGGAATTTCTTGGTCTAGAAATCTTCTCAATAATGAGACATATATTTGGGGGTAATCACTAAAGGTATGATTGACAATAACAAATAAATTCACAAGAATTTTAGACATTAAAAGAATGAAAAATATTTTGGAAACTTTTTTTAAATAATTAATTAATTACTTCAAATCAAGAGTCCTTATTTATTTATCTATTTTTCATTTTATTCTTCAATTCTCAATTTTACTCATTCAATATATTTATCATTGACATATAAAACATGGAATAATTGGATTCCTAGGATACTCATGTCACTGATATATATCATGAAAATAATAATTCTAGTGTGGGAATTCGATTCCAATCAAAAGCTCAAAACATGTTTTTGGATTGAAAAAAATGTAAGGAATTTAAATGATAAACAATAAAAATGAATTCCATTTCCCATGAATCGTATTTCTCTTCCTTCAGATGGTTTGTGATTTTCTTCTTCAATCATGAAACTTTTATAAAAAAATACATAATTTTGCACAAGGATCATGTAATTTAAGATTAAAAAGATATAAGGGAGTGGGATTCATGCTTGACTAATCCTAATAATGAAATTAAAATAGAAATTCCTAGAAATAATGTGAAATGTATAATTATTGTTATAATATCCCAAGCGAGAAATTAATTTTTACTACATCTATAGGGATGTACAAGATATAAACTATAGTCAGTTGGTTCATGGTGTTTCTTAGACTTGAACAACTACATGTTGCTTTTCCAATATTCCATATCATCCTTCTTGGAGAGGAATGATCAATTGATAGATTACACCAGAGCCTCCCCCTTTACAATTCGGTTTTTCTTACATTATGGGGGTAGGATGAAGTATGAACCATCCTACTTATTGGATTATAATTGTAAAAAATACTTTCATTTTATAGTTCTAGATCAATATGGCCCTCATAACATGAACAATAAAATGCAAAGTGAGAAGGTATTTTTAATTGAAAAAAATTTCAATTTGAATTATCAAAAATATTCTCCCATTCAAAATGAGTTTCCATTGCATTTATTTATATAATATAAACTACTTTTATTTCTTCACAGTATTACTAAAATATATTTTCATCAAAATTAGTGATCTTTATGTTTACATAAATAGGTAATTTTCTAGTTTCTACATCTTCTACTATGGAAACACTTGGATTTACAAAATCTTAAAAGTCAAATTTATAATGACTCATACTCAAATAAGATTGAATGAAATAAGAAAATATAGAGTTTATGAAATTTTAATCTCCCTTATTTGGTTCTCGTTCAATAACTTCTTCAATGATAAGTTCCAATTGAAAGTGAGTCCATGTGGATAGAATTAGCTAGACAGGCTCTCCCATCCTTTCTTCAAATTTTCATCTTCCATGGATAGAGTGACATGCAATTGTACTATCAATCCTAAATTTTACAATCAGGGAGGAAAATGTTATACCACCAAATAATTCTATAATTTTCCTTGATATTTTTGATCTCCCACACATATCTCAATAGGAACGTCTTCCTCATCATTGAACCACTCTAACTCATTATGGTACTCATTGATTTAATTTTTGAGATGGTTGGATTGTTGATGGTTCTCTATTTGGGCCTCAACCTCATAGATTCCCTTCAAAAATTCAGGGATGACTATGTGTTATTCTTATTGGAACATGGATAGTTGGTAATATTTTAGATTGTCATGGGAGAACTTAGACAGCTCGCAAACCATATCTACAAAAATCTGTTTTCTAATGTCCTCCGTCATGTTAGTTTTGAATTCCATGAAAAACCACTCTCCATTATTTTATTTCCAAATTAACCTCACCTATAAATTAATAATAGAAACACGTTTTTCCATGGAAAATGTCGGGTTATTAATTGGATCATTCACCTATAGGTAATTGTTGCATTAAACAAATATTAATATATATATATATATATATAAAATAATAGATGTAGACAAATGGTTGTTCATCAAAAAGGATTTCCTCCATAAAAGAACACCTAGAGTGAACCTTAGTCATCTATTTATTAGTTTAAAATTTACATAATGAACATAATATATTGTTTTCATTAACATAATCTTCTATGTATTGTTATCAATATATAGTGCACTGAAAAATTTTCAATAGACCACACATCCATATCATCGATCAAGGGAAAATATTAGAGAATAAAATGTTAATCCTAATGTGGAAGGTGGAGTCACAATGGGGCCTTACCCAATAAAATCCCCATAGACCTAAATCTGAAAAAATATGAAAAAATAAACCTTAATTTTCAATAAATCATGTTAAAAAGTGGATTGATCACATAGTATCTTTTTTGAGATAGTTACTCATGATCACAAGTATAAGAGATTGTAGGGGAGAATAACATGGAGGAAACAAAATAAAATAAAATAAGTTATTGAGAATAATAAGAAGAGTAAAATATGTTAAATATTAATAATATTGTTACATTGATGAGGAACTAAAGGAAAATAAGAAATGACCACAAATAGTTTAAAACCTATTCAAAATGAGTGGTGATGCATTTTTTCATGCATAAGGAGTTTAATTATAGTATTATAGCCATTTAATCATAATATTCTATTTGTTAGTACCCATTAATGGTATAATATAAAAGAGCACTATTCTGGGAAGATGTTCCATGACTTCATTCTCATTTAAAAACTAATTTTTATATTCATTCTCCATGTGTAGAAAATAATATGACTCATTAATTTGAAAAATCTATTCTCATAAAATTCTTTATAAATCTTCTTACAATTTTGAGTATCCAATGGCCACATTAATAAAGGAATAACTCAATGATATTCAATCTTAAGACATTAATAGGAATTATATTTCAATTCCAGTTGAAATCACATAACATTGATGTATTCAGACTGAGTTATTCCACATTTAATGAGGTGGGGTCTACTAAATCATTCAGAACACATTTTCAAATTTATTTCTTATATTAGGCATTTGGATGTTCAAATCTGATCCATGCCTAATAGAAAATTTTGAAGGCCATATATCATGGAATAATATAAAAAATGTGTATCACTCTAATTGGGTCAATATTTTAAAATTTATGCACAAAATACCAAAGTGTTGAAAATATTTCTACATTCTAGAATTATTAAATTTTCACATTTTATCACAAAACAAACCATATATCAAAAATTTATAGAAATAAGCTCAAATTGATAAACTGGTAGTATTTAAATTAGTAGAAAACATATAAAAATGATGAAAATATTATCTATATGTGGAATTAAGGATCTTATTTAGGGATGATTTTATAATCACAATATTCAGTATCATCATAATTCATTGTAATAATCATCCATAAATGAAGCTAATAAAAGGAACCATACACAAGTTTAATGGTTACATCCATATATGAATACCCAAACAAAAAAAAATAAAAAATAGACCAAAAATGTATCCAAAGCTCTTCTCATAACACATGTTCTAATAACCTGGAATGTATCCAAAAACTATTTTTTAAAAGGTCCACTAATACGAGTACATTATACCACCATAGAATTATTTTCTTTTACACGAGTCTGGAAGAACATTGTGTAAATTCTCCAATATCAAATAAGTAGGATATGAGATAAAATTCATAGTATGATCCCTCAAAAGACCTATGATTAGAATATATGGACATTACATATATTTTTTGGAATAATTAATTCAACACACTAATAGACATATAAACATAATCCTATTTAAATAATTTCATCTTATATGGGAAATAATTTTGAAAAAACACTATAAATTAATTCTTGAGGAAAATATCCTTTCTTCTTCAAAAATGTTTTTTTTCTCAAAATGACTTGAAATTTTGAAGGAAAATATTATATTTTAAAACTAAATTTTAAATATTGTAAAGTATGTTTCATGGAAATAAGGAATTATGACATTGTAAATATCTTTTCATGTCATAGAAGATAATGAAATCATTATCCTCATACATTTTCTTGAAAAGTCAAAAACGTACCTCATACTGAATAAAAATAATCATTCCATACAATATAGTAATAATTACCCAACGGGTTTAATTGAATTAAAAAAATAATATATGTACAAAAAAAATATTTTTGAAAACATATTTTGGAAATATGAATGTGGATGATAAATATACTAGAGTAAATACTGACAAATAACTAATCTCAGATAAAAATGAGATTGCTAAATAATCACTTACCAATTTATAATAATTTAATTATATTCCTAATAAAACATTTCAAATTATATTAATATGTAAATATTATAACCTTCATAATAATAATCATAAAAACATTAATTTGAAGAATAAACACCACACAAATGAAATAGTGTTGTATAAGTCACAGAGAAAGAAAAGAGAGACAAAATAATCCCTTGCCTTAGGTCTGATATCATTTGTATGTATTCGAACATCATGTATAATGATTTAAATAATATTATTCAGTTATTAAAGATTCATTTTCATTTTTATGATATCATATATGATTATATGATCATCCTTTTGATAGTAACATTTCATTATTACTTATTATAGAGGTAATAACTACATTATGTTCTTGCGCATGTTTTTTCAAATAAGTTCTAGTTCTCCTTCATCGAATGTATTTAGATCATTTATAGAATTTTATTAGTATAATATATATCATTTATATTCATTAATTTAATTTCTATAATCATTATTTAATTAGGATCATGTATAATGAATTACATCGCATTATGTAGACGGTAAGTCATACGTACACATGAGCGATAATATTGTTACCATAATTGTTGGATGGAATTGAAGCTCATGTTGTATTATATTACATAATACATATCATTTCATGATAATAACAAACATTTATTACTTCCATCATTATTCTAATCCATGTAAGGTGTTGGTGAAAAATATACTACACCACGGTTTCAGGATGGTATGTTGTGTGTACGCACACATTGTTATTTCATTTTCAATAGGATCAGTATAATATAGAATATAGTTGTTTCATAATTATAATATCATCTATGTATATAATTTCAACATTATTTATTACATTATAATTAAAAAACTCATGAATCAGAAGTATTAGATAAAAGAAGTATGAAAGAATCAGTATAGGATATTACCTCTTCTTTGATGCACTTCTTCAAAATCTCCTCTTTGATCACTAGATATAGTCTTTGAAAAAGACCAAAACATCTATAATGTATGTAGGGAATTTGAATAGGTAAATGGGTAGGCGATTTTTGAGTATGAAGGCTGAAATTGAAGAGCAGAGGGGAGGTAGGAGGTTCCCTTTTAAAATTGAGATGAGGGATACTTTAGGAATGTTTTAAAATATTGATTTATTATAAATTGATATTCAATTTAAAATGGGCCCAAACACATTTATTTAAAATATAAGATTATTTTTGGCCATATCCCCATAATAAAATAAAATAATATATGTTATGAATATTATTTTAATCCATATTTTTTCCTTAACCCTTATATTTTCCTTTTTAATTTTATGAGGATATCATGTTATTTACATTTTGTGTGTTAATGTAATTACTATAATATTTCAAACAAGATAAAAAAATATAAAAAATTAAATATTAGGACATATAAAAACCATTTGGTCAAATATTATATTTTTAAAAAAATTATATCATTAAATAAACTAATTTATATTTTACGTTATGAATTATAACAATTTTGACACCATTCATACATGAATTTAAAAAAAATATATCACAATTTGATTCCATCCAAGAATTGAATTAACTCAATCATAAAATGTCATAGTCAACCATAAAATTTGTGTATGTCATAAATTATTTATTTAATATTTATTTTAATATTCATGCTATCATTTATCTGATTCCTTCATTAATAATTTTATTATTACATCATCATTTTCTCATAATTAAATATTATTATTTAATATATAAAACATATAAGTAAATAAAAATGATGTAGGAAATTTTTTAATATTTATTATGACCATTTATATATGTGGATATCTCTTATATTACAGAAAATATAACTGTTTTTGTAAGAAGAGTCGTCATTATGACATTTTTCTTTTACATTAAATTAAATTTCATAAAATATCATTATCACAAACAAGAGGCTCCCAAAGAAAAAAAGATTGGTATATGAATTTTTTATTCATCCAAGACTTATAAAATAAGATTAATACACATGTTAGGGTATTTTTATATTATTATAATATTAATTTTACCCTTATTTACCGGATTTACCATTTAACAGTCGTAAATAAAAATAATCTCCAAGGATACTATTCATTAATTTCTAATAATTAAAGGAAAAAATATACGTAATTTTAACTTTATTATTCTATATATAGTATCCATTTTTCCATATTCAAAACATAGAAGTTTCAGTAATAAACTTGAAATTAATTCTTGATTTCAAAACGAGAAAACTGGTTTAAAAAATAAAACATTGAAAAAAATTGAATGGTTTTCCATCTAAATTCAATGTAAAATAAATTTAAATGACCTAAATTATATTAAATGATAATAATATATTCTATTTATACTTTAAAACCATTCAATAATGTTAATTAATCATATAAATGTATTGGATGAAAAAAATTGTTTATAATTAAAATTTAGCGTATTTATTCTATTAAGGAAAACATGAAAGTTATCAGAAAAATAAAAATAATTCAACAAAATAAAATTTAAAATATTTTTATTAAAAATAGAAAGTTTATTTTTTCAAATAGAAAATATATTTAAAATGGTTGTTCCCTCAAAAGGCTCCAAAACTGCATTTTTTTAAAAAGAATACTTCTTTTATATGAAAAAATTAATTGGTTTTATGTTATGCCTATAAAACATATTTGATGAATTTTAAAAATTATATTGGATATATTAAATATATATTTCATTCATAAGTTTCTTCAAGAGAGTTCCTATAATTTTATAAACTCTCTAAAATAAAATATTGAATGAAATTAATTATATCAAAAGAAATGAAATAGTGTATACCACAAGACAAGCTTAGTACTGTGAATACAACAAGATATATTGGTGTTTCATATTGGGCATGATTTTCATGGTTTATCATACAACACAATGCATAAAAAATTTATAATCTATTTTATAATAAATAGGCGTGTTACAATCCCACCATGATTTCGATGCATAGCCATTATAAGACCAATAAATATGAAAATTACAGAATAATTGAAATAGTTTATGTTAAAAAATATTTCAACAATATAATAAAAGTGAAAGAACTAGGAATAACTATAAAAAAAGATAAAACCAAAACATAAGAACCATGGGAAATATCTTTGTTGATATGGTATGTGGGGATCTAGGATACTCTTACAATCATTCATTAAAAAAAGGATTCTTATTTCAATTCCCAGTCTTGATCCATAAGCATAACATCACACCACATCACATTTAATATTGTAAGAGTTTTAGAATAATATTGATGTAGAGGAAATATTGAAGGCCTACTACCTCATATAGTTCACTAGTACTATTCTTACCACTTATATACCGAGGATTCCCAATTGCTTACCCTGGGGGGGGGTGATAACTAGAACCAACTACATAGTACATTAGATTACATAAATTTCAAAAAAGTGAATATTAATTTAATTACCATATTAGATATTGATTTTTCTTCTGAATAACATAAATGAAATAATGTTTGAGTGAATCATTATTAGAATGAAGGTCTTAGTAGTTACCATTTATAATGATAACAATGATGTTATTTAAAAATATACTTAAATAGAGTTCTATGGTAGGATAACATACTATGATAGGTAACATATTATATATACTATTAGGTTTGAGTACTCATAAGTAGATGTGGATTCATCTCACGAAGTTCACACTTAATAATCTTCAAGATAGAAGATTATGTTAACATACCCTTTTATAGGAATTCTGTATATTTATGTTTCATCAAATATTCCTATCTACAAATATTTATAATGGTAAATATACATTAAGATTATTATTAACATATTGTATGACACATTCACTTATATGTTTTTTATGAACAAGATGATATTTTTTTATACTGAAGTTGGATATGATGGGTGCAACACCATGGATTTATTGTTAATGATAATTCATGTAAGGGATTGTGCATTTCATCTATATAGAAATTTACATATAGAACATTTTATTGAAATATTACTCTCAGAGTATATTCCATTGCCATGGTTTAATGATGAGTTTTTTTTAATATATTCAAAGAATGACTTATCAAGAACATTGGTTGATGGCATGGATGTGAATCCTACATGAAGAAATGATAAGAAAATAGATTTTATTAATGATGGGTGATAGTATGGGGTTTTAGAATCATTGATATTATTTTTATTTTGTATGTGTTCCTAAACCTGTTGGTAGAAATAATCTTCGATTTTAGGGAAGAATGCCTAATGCTAATGAGAAATAATCCTATTGGTTCAAACATAATGTGTTTCCATTAATCTCGATTAAATTATATTTGAATTAATTTATAAAATAAATAGTATAATCATGACTAAGGATTAATTTTATTCATGTTTTATTGATCTCTAATATTCAGAAGGTAATAAATAATTATTTGTTCATTAGTAATCCATTTATTTTATTATGACAATAAATAATAAATATTTATTCATTGGATTTTGAATAATATATTTTATAATTTATTGAATATTTTAATAAATTTTTATTTACTAGATTGTGGATAAAATATTTATTCAGGTTTTTAATAAATGTTGAAGAGTTCGAGTGTACCAAGATCACATCCGAAAATGAATTTATTTTTAAAAGTTACTAAAATAATATTTATCATTTTTCAAGTCAGCGGGTTCCATTAAATAATTATATTATTTTTATTATATGGAATGGGGTGTGTTAGAGATTATAATATTATTCAAAGGCTTGTATGAAATTAAATAATATTTTAACCTAAATCCATCCTGTAAAAACAGATGATTATGCCTATTGTATAGAGTTAATCGAAAACTGAGAATCAATGTGTCAATAGATTCATCTCCCAACTCCTCTTTTTCTCTCCATAGCATGTACAATAAAATTATGAGATAATCGTTCAATTGAAAACGAAGAGCGATTGAGAAGAAGAATTCAAGATGATTGATTCACCCTGATAGCACCCGAAAATTGATCTGTGTCATTTGGTGATCATAGGATCACATATTGATTCCTACTATAGGGATTTTACACAAAGATCCTAATAGTGTTACAACGATAATTCATAATGTCCATTTTGGATTATCAACAAAAACATCATCATAAAAAATCCCAATACCACTTCTTTATATATTAATATCTAAATAAATCATTTATAAATTTAAAATAAAAAGACCCTCTTCAATTATCGGGTTTCCCTACATCAATATATAGTTGAAAAAAAATCAATGGACGTAGCATTCACATCATGTAAAATATTTTAAATGTTCCATTGAATTGATAATAAAAATACTAGATTTATCGCCCACCATATCAGTTTTGTTGAACCAAAAAACATCATTTTTATCAAGTCATAAAAATCAAAAATCACATATTCCAAGACACAAAATGTCGAAGTATATCCTTTCCAACCATTTCTATAGGGTTAATATATATTAAAGACTATGAAAACAAACTACATCACCTTAAAAATTGACCCTTTACACACAAAGGCTAATTTCAATAATAATTGAATTTAAAAGAAAGCAATTTAAGGTGTCAAAAAATGGTGCAACATGAAACCACCTACCACATTCCTTAAAAAGACCAAAAATAGTTGATAAGGGAAATCAATGAATATATGGGGCTCTATGGAAGTAAGAACAAACCATTATAATCAAACCAATTCTATAGAGTTTGGATTTGGCCAATCCTAGGTCATCACAACCGCTGAGAAGTATGAAAATTATGAAATAAATGTGGAGAGACCATGTACTAGGGATTTGAGACAAATACATGGAGTTTATAGGAATAAACTAGGTCACAATACACATAAAATTATGTCCATAAGGGGACAAGAGAAGGGGTGGAGAGCCTTGGGCTGTATGGGTTAGGAATGGTTGAAAATGAGGAGTGAAAGGGATTAAATCAAAGATATGTAGCTAAATAATTACAAATATTAATAAATCTGTGGAATCCACATAGTTTGTCGACACAGTTTTACAAAACATGTGCCAACCATATGGGTGTCTCGGGGTCAATTTATAAAGGTCAAATGATTTTACAAAATTTGTTCCTAAGAGTGTGGGTGATCTAGTGTAGTTGTCTCAGCAAATAATGTTTTGTGAGGTTTGTGCACAATTTCCCCTAACCATGTGAAATCATTGCACCAACCACTGTAAAAAACATCAGTTTTGAAAAGAAAATACCATAAAATTATATAGATGAAAATAATAACTAAAATTAGACAATAATAAAATCAAAATGTCACCACTACTGTGTCATCCAATTTCTCATATCCTGTAACCATCACAACTAGATGGAAATTTATTATTGGATAGAAATATCTCCCACAAGTGAAAAAAATTTTGTTTGTTATTGGGTATCTACTCACCTGGAAAAAATTTAGAAATGAACACACTCCTATAACCCTCTATCATTGTATCATAATCTTTTTTATGAATGTTATTATGTAGTAATATCAATAGAAGATTCATCATAGACATTTGTAGGGATAAAATGTGGATGTGTCACTTTTATTAAATAAAGTGTATGAGAATCTAGTTGATCATGTTGGAAATCCTCCCCATGTTTCACATCATCATGTGGAACATCCATAAAAGGATTACGACCCTATGAAACATCCATACAAGGCTCATCGCCCACAACATCATCTAACACATTGATGAAAATCGAGTTATTAATATCATCCAAGGGAAAAAGTTATCTTGTCAGTACTCAGTAAAAATAGGTCTTGTCAAATTATCCTCCAACTACTAGATCGAAAATGTGATTCAGGTTTTTGATATGATAAATATATAGACAAAATTAATATAAAAAATCATCTTTAATAAAAAAGTTGTTCAAACATGGGAGAAAAATTACCAATTGATGATAGCTTCACATATGTTATCTCAGATATAAGGATGAGGTCTTGTGGTACCAGTGAACATGAAATTACTCGCCTCCCTGAACCACTAATCAATTACCACACCATCAGAACACCATAATACCATAGGTGTCCCTCCATATATGATAGATGCAGCTAACAAGAAGTGTGGGGCTATGGTGGTATAGTAGGAAGACTATTCCAGCAAATTAGTGTAAATGATCATTTTAAATAAATGAAATCATATACATTGAGAAAGATAAGACAATGAAATGACATCTAGGAATTCTCTAACAAATAATATAAATCTATCATTCCATCATAAATTAAGTTTATACAATAAATATCATGAAATCAAACAACATGACCCAAAATATGGAAAGATATTTCACAAATTAATTCTTAAATTTGTCCGGTGTCTTGGCATGGTCTTAGAATCCCATGACCCATTCAAGATTCCCTTCCCAATCCATCAAACATATAACATCTGTTCTGGAACTGAAGTTTCAAGGATTACCAAGTAGGATGTGATTAAAACAATGTAGACCACCACAAATAGTGTACCTAAATATAACCATTCATATAAATAAATTGCGCATATATTTTCCCATGTTATAAAAAATAACCAGTTAAAATTGATTTTAAGGAAAACAAAAAATAACAAAGAATACCCCGGGTTCATGGTGACAACTAAGGAAAACTATATATGAATATATATTTGATTAACAATAACACTAATATATATAAAATAATAAAATTTCCACAACATAACATCCATATAAATGTATCATCAGGGAATATATTTAGTATCCACTGAAAAAAGTCAAGAAAACCCTCTTAAAGGATGCTAGAATTTCTTCGAATGTTTAAAAATTAGGATATCCCAAAAAAATATTTTAGAGGTATCATGAGCATTTTTTGTCTTGTAAAAAAAATTGGGACCATGGTTTGTTCAGTTTCCATGGCATATAACTCTTCACAAGTTTTAATTTTACATTTCGCGGAGCACAAGCAGAAATCCAGATGAAAAGTCATTGTTTTTTGATGTTCATGATAGTTTTATCATATATGTTGAGGGATAAATTAATTTATTAATTTTCTATATCAAAAAATTTTTATTAAATATTTTTCTCTCAATAATAATTTGTAAATTATTAATTAATATGGATTTTAAAATATTTTCTAAATCATTTTTCACTAAATGTATTACATTTTATGTGTAAATACATAATTATTATTATAAAACTCATATTTAA
Source organism: Viscum album (assembly GCA_963277665.1). NCBI lineage: Eukaryota > Viridiplantae > Streptophyta > Magnoliopsida > Santalales > Viscaceae > Viscum > Viscum album. Next base: position 422,813,047 of record OY728161.1, on the reverse strand, counting down.
GAAAATATATTATATCCATATCAATATAATTATATTTATTTATTAAAATATGATTTTGTATAATATATAACAATTTTTACATATTTCCCCTTCTATGAACACTAATAAAGCACTAACGATGTCGATTTTTAACTACGCTGATAAAAGGTGGTCTTTAGCAGCCCAAAAACAACACAAATAAGTGGGGTCTTTTATTAGTGGTAAAGAATTTTCCATTTATCATCATTTTTATTTGAAAATGATATATGAAACACCTTTATCAGAGATAAAAAATCACTAATAAAGGGGGTGTTTTATAAGAGATTATAAATGTGCAATTTATTATCACTTGCTGATACCACTGATAAAAGCACCCCCTTTTTCAATGGGTTTTTAGCGCTGATAAAGGGATTTGATGAATAATATAAATTCAAAATTGGAAATCATTGACATTTATCCCAACCATATCTCGTCCAACTCCATAATTCCAATGGTTGGAGAAATCGATGGTTTAACCATTATGAAGGGATTGTAAAATGGGGATTCCTTATAAATGTATCTTATGAGGAATGTCAGAATGAACATTGAAATGAAAATGAATTGAATGAATATTCAACAAGGTGTTTCAAAATTTGTGTGAATGTATGCAAAATGCCACATTGTCCAACACCAATCTTATTATTCTGTTTACATATTGAAACAAACAATTGTAATGTAAATCCCTATAGATTATTTATTTGATGGTATATTTGAAGAAGAAAATCATACCATCTGGATACCATGCTATTTATAAATGATTCCCTCCTTGAAAAAATGGTGGGAATCAATTATATCATCGATGGTTATTTCCATGATGAAAAAATATGAGTTGAATTCAATGTATTGGATTATTTGGAAACACTGCTCTAATCTAGTAAAGTTATAAAGAAATAACATTATCGACACACTCTATGGTAGGACTGTTATCCTTATGGTTCCCTTATACATATACAATTTTAATTAAATCACATGTTTTTGAATATTGATGAAAATTACCACAATCAACATGCATTTAGTGGATGGTGGGTGACCACAATAGATGTCCCATTACCCAATGATGACTTGAAAATTAGGTTGGTAGTTCATAATGACTACAACTGATGTTTGGATTCATGGACGAAGAACTGTAGTAGGATTTGGTGACCACCCAAAGAAATATTGATGTGGCCATTTGAATTTTTCATCCACTATATATATATTTCTGTTTTCCCCTATGTGGGAAATTATAAATATGTGGGATTTTTAATCTATCTATATTCCTCTCTGAATATGGAAATATGTTTCTTAACCCATAGACAATGGTCATTTACTGATCCATGAAAAAATTTTATGCTCATGTTTGTGTGTTGTTTCTCCTATTTGAGTGTGTTATTCTGGAATGGTTGAGGCTTCCACGTAAAAAATTAGAATCAGAGAATTGTTCAATTACCTGGAACGACTCGCACTCTCAAAAATTCCATTTTCCACAAAAATGAAACTATTATTGTATGAGATTTTATTGAGAAGATTGTGTATATATATGGATATTTCCCAATAATGAAGGTAATATATTTCTGTGTTAAAACATAACCTTTATTGTATGTTTTTTCTGTACAGTTGTATAGTGGCAAACTAGGTACTACTATTTTCATAACAAATTGTATCCCTAGTTATATGAACCCACTTTTCCATTTTTTATTTTTCGTCCCCTCTCCACATCTGGTATCCCCTTCTATAGAAACCTGGTCTATCTATCTACATCAGACCATGTCATATTAATTTGTAACCCATAAATTACTAATGGTTAATACCCATTTTTTATATTTTAAAATACAAAAATTAAACCATAACCAAAAACTAAACCCATAATTTAAATTAACCAAGATTGTTATATAAAAACATTTAAATATTTAGTATAATTATATAAATAATCATGTTTAATTAAAATATTATAAAATCAAAAACACAATTTCATTTATTTGAAAATATTAAAACATTTAATCACAACCAATAACATAAAACCAAATAGTAATCTAAAACCCTAAAATCTATTTATAACATATATATTAAACCATATATATTCACATTAATGGTATTCCACGGATAAATATCATCTCTTGTTTTAAGTGGATGGTGCTCAAAATTCCATTGAATCACTGTATTATTGATATTATTCTAACTATTTCTTTATTGTTTTTGTGGATTCAAGGGGCATGGGCTACATAATCAGACTCGTTGTGATTTAGGGTAGTCATCATTTTGTTTTATTAGGTCTTGTGATGAATTTTATTGAGTTTTTGTAATCCATTGAATCAATGTAATATTGGAATTCTTGAATAATGTTTTTCCCTTTCACATTAGTGTATTTTTAAATAAAACATGCCAATACGCATTAACACAAGAATAAGGGTGATAATAACTCAAATTACAACTAATACATTTATAATTAGTTTTGGGGTATTACTATATCCAACCCTTAATAGAATTGTAACCACATAATTCTATTCTACTCATACTCGTCCACAACATCAATATTATGAAATCATCTTCGATGTGCATACAAAATATGATTTAATAATTATTAAATAATTAAGGAAAATTGAAATAAAAATATTTAATTTATACCATTACCAAGTATACCACTATGGATACTCCGCTGATAACATTAGGTGTATTCCTATTGATGTTTTTAGTTTTTCAATTTCATTACCTAGATACTCCTAGAGATGTTATGTTCAAACCAATGCAAAAGAACACCTAGTTTTCCAAAGGGTGGAATGGGAGGTATGGAGCTCAGATATTTGAAAAAAGGCTTTTTCTTTTTAAATATATCGAAAAATCTCATGCCTAAGAGCAATGATATCCTAGAGTCTCACATGCATACAAAAACTTTGATCCTAGAACACAAATGCTACTCGAATCTCACCCTTCAATTCAACTTCATAGATTTTTTATAAGGCTAGGTAATTATCAGACATAGTGTAACATAGGAAGAGCCCTTCATGATTCTTTTTCCTATTCCATTATTCTTAAAATTGTGCATTTTATATATGGTGATATACATAACTATATCCATGGTAGAGTAGAAGGATATTTCAGTGTATTTACACATGGTAGAGGTGTTTGTAGTTCAAACACGTGTTTGCAAAAGGCTAGTATGCTTCTGAACATGTTTTCATAATTATGGTCTCATGTAGCTCAGAAGGAATTAATTAGAGGTTTGTTAGTTAACCCTTACCCTCCATTTGAAATTTTAATAATTGGATTTCCCTTAATAATACCCACTCAAATTAACAGTTTACTTATAATTTACCAATGTTCACTTGGTCGTTCCTTTGATACCCATTGTATGGACCCATACCTTATTGCGCGGAGTCTATGATTAGATTATGGTGTGTAATTTTTTTAAAACAATTAACCAATATTTACACAACATACAAAAAATAGATGATTTTTATCAGCCCATGTTTTGGAGAATTAGAATCCAATATTTCATTTAAATATAAAAGTAAAAATTCTAATAAACAATATTCAGAACAATGATTCCACAATAGGAATTCATAGTAGAACTTATAATAAACCTAGAAGAATAATTTAAATTATCTGTGGCAACCACAATAATTCACATTACGGTGTTATAAAACAAAACCATTACGAAAAACAATCCTTAAAACATATATTTAAAAAATATTCATTAAAATAATGAATGTCATATATCATATAACATGTCATCAAGATATTATTGAGATATTTTGAAACAACTTTTAGGATAACTCGTTCATAATATTGAACAACTTATTTGGGAGTAATAAATATAATTCATTATAAAATATGAACTTACTAAACATAAATTCATGTAGTTCCACATATAAGTTGGATGATGACCAAACACATTCATTCTATGACATGCTAGAGGTGACGACAAAAATTCACACATGAAATAATATTTATTCAGAATTTCACATAAAAATAATTTCATTTATCATTGTGGTTTGGAAAGTAATTACCAATCGCTCTTCACAATGAATTTATATACATGTATATATATATATATTTTTATATAAAACTTGAAACCATATATACTTGGAATGAAAATACTGATTAATCTTGGTTCATAAGAGTACGATCATTATACATATCTATTTTACTTTTTTTATAATCACATATACTTTCACATACTAGAATCATTATAAGGTAATACATAATGGAGGACTATCATAAACATTTTTTCAAGGCCTCGTTCCAAGACCGTACATAACCATTCTATCTAGTCCTCATTCTATGACATAGTTTTTCTAATTAGACCAATTTATGCATTGATAGGATATAGATGGAATAACTCGTCACATAATAAGAACTATGTATTCCCCATATGTCTAATAATAGTATTAAATAAAATAAAAGTTTCCCATACTACTTTTATTTATTTTAATCTTAGTCCCAGTTCCAATAAATTCATTAATAATGTAATGTGTCTCATTCCACCTTGAAGAGTTTAGTTATTAATCTCTAGGTTATCAAAAAAATATTCATCTCATTCCAAAATTAATTGTATTTATTTTCATGTCATCACTAAATTTAATGACTAAATAAGAGTAAATTTAATAAAAATAATGAATTTTTTTTTAATTAAATAAATAGGTTTCTCAGGTGAAATGGTAAGTTTTTTCTCATGAAGCTGAGTGAAATATTATATAATGGACAAATTTGGTTTTCACATTAAATGATAAGGTTTTTCATATGTAGTTGATTAAACAGATTATTCAATGGATAAATAGGTTTTTCATATGAAATGATTACATGTATTATAATTTCACATAAAATTATTTGGTTTACCTCATGTAGTTGAGAAAACAAAGTTATTATAGGAATTTAAAACCATAGGTTTGGAGATTGAATAACACCATTTATAATTTCCAAATAAAATTGGGAGAAAAAGTATCATTATGGTATTAATTCACAATGTCTTATACTTTTATATATATACCTATAAATATATAAATGTTTATGATTGTATATATGTTTTTGTGAATTGTATGTACAAAACCCCTTTGAATTTTTATGTCAAGCTTCCTCTCATGTGAACACACACCAAAATAATGTTGATAAATTAATTTAAATGTGTTTTATTTGTATGATTTCTCATATACTCATATAATATATATATATATATACATATTACTTTTTTTAAAAAAAAATTGAAACCTAAGTTAATATAATTTTTTATAGAAGTTACCTGGAATTGAAAATAATTATATATATATATATATATTCAGAACTTTTTAGTTATATATGTATATATACCATGTATATAAACATCAATATACCCCTTTTGGTAATGTTCAGAGTATGGTAGTAATATTAAAACATTAATTCTGTTAGAAATACATTCATAAAAAATATACAACATAGCATTTATGCAATTCAGGTTTGAGAAAGTGACATGGTTTTATACATACAAATATACATGATTATGATTTTAGAAGAATTGAATAAAAATCCCATACACATTTAAAATTTGGGAAATTAATAGTGAAAAAATATAAAATCCCATCAAAACCTTTTTGGAAAACCTTATCAGAAAAGAAAAAATTATATTTGATGAACATTATTTTTTAGATGGTAATGGAGAAAAGAGCCAAATTATTCCCATATATATCATTGTTTATACAAGGTAACATAATAAATTGAACAAGTAATTATAAAAAACATGTATACATCATTATATACCTATATATACTAATGATGAAATTTTATCACTTAAAGAATTTAAATCAAGGATTGTAAGCAATTTTAATACACCCTTAGAGAAAACTAATAATATTATGAATAAAATAAAATGAAAAAATAAAAAATAATCCATTACATAATTTGTAAAATGAAATATTTATATTTACTGATAAACAAATAAGTATTTTTAAATTTAACAAATCAATTTTACTTACATGTTTCAGATTAGATGAGGCTAAGTGTTTCTAGAACATAGAGAGGAAGAGAGAGCTTTCCAGATGAATTTTTCGAGAGGTCATAGTGTTTCCAAAGTGAGGTTTTTATAACAAACCAAAGTATCAAATTATTGATCATAATAAACTAATACTCAACAAAAAAACTTGTTAATTAACAAAAATCATGGTACAACAGGGTTAATTGAAACCATTAAATTATAAAAAGATAGGAGGGGGAGGATCTGAGTCATAGAACATGATGTTTGACTTAAATATAACAACACTTTTTGAAATTAAAAAAAAGGCTGAGAATAAAGGAATCCTAGAGGGAAAAGAAATGATTATATCATAGGAAATTGTGTTGGGAGAGGGTCTGGCAGTTATAAGCTCGGATGGGTACTGGTGTGGCTCCATTAGGAAGAATAAGGGAGAAAGGAATGGGTGGTCTGGATTAAATTAGGTCTTCTCTAACGGTTAAGGTTAATAATAAATTTTTCATTAGAAGGGAGACTTGCGGCTGGAAATGGACAACAATGAGTCATTTTAAGATAAGATCAGATAGTTTTGGTGGTGCATCACATTTAAAAAGATATGAACATTCAAGACTAGACCATGGATTTTATCATATTACTATGGTGGATCGAAGTGTTTTAAATAGGTTATATGGTCATAATAAATCATGTCTAGATCTAATAGCTCAGAAAAACACTGTGAGGAAACTACAATGATGGGTGTATGAAGACTGAACTAGTGTATACATCTGAGATCATTCAAGATGTGATCAAATCACCTATATCATGTTCCATCGAAAAATCCATGTCCGATATCAAAACCCAACCTGTTTCGAGACTGCCTTATAATGCTCAGTGTGTGGTGCCTTCTCTCGATGAAACAAGAAGACACACCAGAGTCCTTACACATGGGACTCCATCTATGGGTGCTCAGCCCACCACCTCCCGAACTGGTGTGTGACATATCTCTCCCTCTTCTCACATCGAATCAGGACCTATACATAAGAGTTTGCACGTGGTATACCTCCACTATGCTTTTTATGGTCCACTCTATCATGCTCGAGCCTCCTTGTTCACCAGTAGAAGCATCCTTGCGAATGTTGAATAGGTCCCCCAACATAGTCGAGGTGTACCCTTAGCCTTAAAAGGGACCCAAATTATTTTTTAAAATAAGTAACAATAGAGAAGTAAAATTTTTAGCCATAGAAACTAAAACAAATTATTGTATTTTAAAATAAATCTTAATTGCGTACAATTTCATCTTAATTTGAAACACATAAATTAATAATGTTTAATACTCATGTTTTATATTTTAAAATCAAAACATTAAACATTAATTCATAATTAAAACCCCTTATTTCACACAACCAAATATGTTATTTAAAAACATTTAAATAATTAACATAATTAGATACATGATATTTTTTAATACCTATATTTTTAAATCAAAACAATGATTTAATTTATCTGAAAGTATTAAAACATTTAAACAAACCAAATAACTTAAAACCAAAGTCCATTTTAAACCCTAGTGGATAATTATAATGGTAATATTGAATATTATAAATATCCATTCATTGTATTCCACGGATCAAGATCATCACTTGTTTTGATATGATGGTGATATACACTCGTTGATACTATATATTATATCTATTCTTCTCCAAATATTTTTTAGTGGATTCAAGTGATGAGGTATACTTAATCGACCTCATTATGAGGTTGGGTGGTCCTAATTTTTTTTATTAGGTCTTCTGGTTATTTTTCTTGAGTAGTTGTAATCCCTTAAATCAATGTAATATTAAAATATTTGAATAAAATGTTTCCATTTCTCTTTATTGTATTTCGAAATAAAACATTCCAGCAAAGCATTAACGCATGAATAATATTGATAATATATGAATTTTTTTATTACATTTATAATTAATTTTGGGTAATTGAAATGATGACTTAAATTATACATTTTATCCATTGTCATTACAGAAGATGATTTTTGAATACTTGTGGTTGTTTCCATGACTGGTGAATAATGGAATGGGAATGTGGGGGTGGTAAGCTCTTATGTGTACTAGACCCTCAATATTGTGATATCTATTAGTGTCATTTCATATTGGTTGAAGTTATCCACCTTATTCTATATAATTAATGATGTTTTCAATATATCATATTGATAGAATTCTGGGTCAGACAATGTTTATATATGTAGATAGGATCATGATGATATTGAAATAAATGATCAATTAGTTTTACACTTTAGTTTGTATCATTATATGGGAATGATAAGCACTTGTGACATTGATGAAAACAATTGGTATATGTATTTTTTTTAAATGATTGGTTTTATGAGGTGTCTTGGAAGTGGGATACCTATATTCAATACAAGTAACCGATTTTTTTTTGAAAGCTCCAACCACTATAATTCCATAGACTTAAATAATAATGGTAGGGAGAATGTAACTCCCTTTGTTTCTATTATTTTCATGTTTTATTATATATTCTTATGTATTGATGTTTTTTATATTAGATTCAAGAAGTTTATGATTGGTGGGAATTTTTGAAATAAATGTTTGGGTAATTCGGGCATCACTAAATTATGGTGGAATATATATTTGATGACGTAGTCCTCGATGTGGATCTAGTTATGATGTGTAGTGGTAATAGTGCGATAGATCGGTAGAAATGATGTAACCCTATTTTTGGGCATCCTATTTTTTAGGTATGGAGCTCTGAAGGTGAACTTATAGGTAATGAGGACTGCTCCATGGTCATTAAGGTGGTTATAGTAGTGATCGGGTGTGGTGAAGGTGAAATAAGTAGATGAGGTGGAATCATGGAGTACGACCTCATCACACCATGTTTGAATCAATGGAATGGTTAAAAAATGTGGTAAAATACATCATGTTTTACTCCTATCCATTGTGGGTCTATATAGTAGGGGTATAGTAAAATGTTTCATAGATATTATGAGGACCACTAAGTTGTGGGGTTGGTCATGTTGATTCTACGAAAACTAAAATACTTGTATGGTTTTGGTGGAGATGTTTGAACCAATATTTGGGTGTCACATGAAATATTTTTTTAATTAATGAACATGATTTTAACCTAATTATAAAAAAAAAATTCAAGAATTACTCTACTTTCTATGGAGCCTTAACATTAAATTATCATAGGGGATTTTCTTAAAAATCATTTCCACTAAATCTTTTATTCTTTGGATTAATGTGATTTGTTTGGTGTAGGTGGGTGGCTTCTCCATCACTCTCATATTTCAATGAACTATAATATTTAGTTTTAAAATTGAATATTTATTATTATTTCTAATAAATGTATTATATAAATTTTGATAAAAATATTATTGTTTGGTTATTTTTCTAAAAATACTGATTTTATCCTGAGATAAACTTGGTTTTGTTTTGTGTCTTTGTGTTATTACATAGAATATATTGATGTGATTCATATTCAGAATGTATTATGGACAAGAGGATTTTATGTGTGTCATTGATGCACATGTTGGGTCATTATTTTTTTATAAATGGTTTTCATTATAAATTTTGTTAACATTTTAGTGTTTTCATCATTATTAGTTCATGATACACCTAAAGAGGCCTTATTATTTCAGAAATTCATGTAAGGATTCATTAGAGGAACAATAGTTCTTGCAGTGATGTGACAACTTGGGTATAGAAATATACTTTATATAATTATTTTTTCAATTAAGTTGGGAAGACATTTTTAGGATATATAATGGGTTATTTTAATTCGGTGGTGTGCATAAATGGTATTGTTGAGCCTATTAGGAGTGAGTTGTTTTGAGAATTTTTTTTCTGAATAGGAAATATTTTTTGTAATTAATTATCTATATAATTTACATTTCATTCATTTTTTTTAGATATTTATTTGGATTAATTTATAAAATTTTAAATATCATGTTCTTGTTTATGTGTTGTGTGTGGGAATTATTTTGGGGATTACATATTGGTAATGTATACTCATCCTCTACATATGAATATGAGTGAATATATGGATTTATTCCAGAATTATGTAGGAAAGGGAATAAATCATACATTTATATAAGAGTGTATTGATTTAGTATCCTTGGGTGTTGGAGTTTGGAGGTTTTATGTTTCTATCTTGAGGAGAAATGGAGTTTTTGATGTTGGTTCCTTTTCTTTATTTGCGGCTAATGGGTTTGTAGTATTTTCTGATATGTAAATGTATACTATGAATATGAGTTTCTATTATTCCTGTGATGTATTGGATTCTATAATTATTAATTCATAATTAATCTTATATATATATATATCCTTAGAGATTTTTATTAAAAAATGTATGGAATATGTTGGAAAATAATCCCCCAATGATATTTATTTCACCTTGTATTAATTTGAATCTTTTACTATCTATGAAATTAAACAATGTTTTTTGATATTCTAATTTTAAACAAGACAAATGGTTGGGGTATGTATTTTATAATTAGTTGTAATTTTATTTGAATGAGGCCAAAACAGAATAAAATTACTTTTTTGGCCTTTGGGAAATAATTATTAATATGATAGGTTACATGTATCATCATAGACCTTCTAAACTCTTACGTTGTGGGAATTCTAGAGGTAAAGGTGTTTCAAGGGAGTTCCAATGAGATTATATGGTGGAATGAAGATTCAAGGTGAGAATATCAGTAATGGGATTTCTACATCGTAGTGTAATGGGTTGCTTCATGGTGTTGGTTCATTGTGGTATGGAAAGGTAGGTTGTGTAGTAGAGGGGCTCGAGGTTGATCTTTTTCAATTCTGACTTTTGATTGGTATCTATATTGTGGAGAGTAAATATAGAGAATGAATCTTTATTCTGAACCATAGATAAACCTTCTATAGAATATTGGATCTATGTAGTTGTTTTAGAGGGTCCTTTACCTTGAGGAAGATGTTTCAGGGAGTAGACATTGTGGTGTAGCCCCTTCATATTATTGGGTTATATAGCTTACTGGTCGAGGCTGTATCGTGGTCCCTTTTCTTCTTTATTAGATATGTGGCATGGAGGTAGATGAAATGATTAAATACATCTTTGGCCATCCAATTTTCTTCATGGTGTATCCTTTTTTCAGTGTTTAATTCCTCTATTTAGTAATTCAATGTTTTCATTTTGTAGTTTATTTAATTGACTATTATTTTTAAGTCTCTATAAATTCCAAAATCCCCTTGAAACATATCTTTTATTCAAATTTTATATCATTTTATGGGTTTCCAGAGTGCATCCAAAAGATGTATTTTATCCCCTTTTCAATGACTTTCTTTCCCATCCTTGGATGAAATATCCATGTTGGGTTTAGGTGGGTATCCTTCTTTTATCCCCTATATTCTTTTGGTTTCTTATATAGTGATGTATTTTTTTGTTGAACTAACAGTTATTTTATGTATTAGTAAGGGAATTATGTGGTTTCAGAATTTTAGGTTTGCGAGGGTGTTTTCATTCATTATGGATCTGTGTGGTGGCCATTTCCATGATACAATCAATTATACAAAATTAGAAAGAGTCATTTGAGTTAATGGATCCTCTATTTCCATTTTTTGTAGTAGTATGTGGGTGGGTTTATAATATATTAATCATTACTAAAAAAATTCTTAACTAGAATAATAAATATAATGAATTTTTTAAATTTAAATTGAATGATCTGGGTAATAAAGTTGCATGTTTTATATATTTTTATATCTATTAATATTGTGATAGAATGAGATTGATATCTTGTTAACAGTTTTGTTTGTTTGGGGGATTGTTTTCTTTTTTTGGTTATCATGACTGTGGTACCCTTGTTGTGTGTTTGTTCTTATCACATAAATCGGGATTGTCTAACAACCTTTATTGTGTTAATGAAATGGTTTCCACTGAATATTTTTTAGAATACCAAAAAATATGTTTGTGAAACTAACGAAGATATCTTTGATAAATATTTTAGAAGACATGGGAAATAATTTGGAAAGTGTTTTGGGGTTTGAGGCTTATGTGTGGATAAGGATTATGGGGTGGATTTGATGATAAGTGGATATAGAACATTTTTTTCTTATGGAAAGTAGCCATGTTTGTGATGTAGTGGTAGTATGGGGTTGGTTGGCCTAAAATTTATTAGTTTTTTTTTGTGATGTATTGTTTTGTGCTAGATTCCCTACTAGTAATGGAATTAATTTGTATCTCATTAATTTAAAATACATTGGATGGTTTTTTTAATTGATGTTAATGGTTTGTGAACGTTTTAATTAAAAATGGGATATTGTGGATCATATGGATGATATTGAAATATGAGATTAATGGATTTGTTAATTGAATTATTTGTTATTTAATAAATTTATAAAATGGATTAACCTATAAGGAAATGAAAAAAGTGTTTTATAGCATATGGATTTTGGTGTGGTGTAAAGCATTTAGATTTTGAATCAATAGTGGTATATGTCTGAGGTATGGTGTTGATGTTTTGAATCGGGATAAATATTTTTTTATTAAACCATTTTTGGTATTATTTTTGTGTTTATATAAATTATATGTTCTCTATGATTTCTATATGCATCCCACCCATTATGAGAATGATGAAATGTCAACCAAATTTTATGGGGGTGTTTTTCCATCATTATGTCATTGAGGATGGATATATGGAAACCTACTATTCCCTTATCTCTCTTATATATGACATCAAATTGAATGGGTTGTGGTTGTTAAAAGTATAAATGTTCACTGTTGTGATGTTTAATGAGATGGATTGTATTTGGGTTCATTTATAGTAGGAGGAAATAATGAGACCGATTTCCATTATTTTCATAAAGTCTTAATACTCCTGTTCTGGCTATGATGTGTTGTAATGGCATAGGTGTCATAGTTCTGGAGGTGATGTATGTTATATGGATGATTTAGAATTGTAAAGACATATGTTATTCGGGTGTGAGAGTGAAAAATTAGTGGGAAATTTGTAGGAATTATGATTTATCGATATGATTATATTTTTATTATTTTCCATGGATTAGTAATTATGTGATAGTTCCTTGCTGAGGATGGGATTCATTATTTTTCCTCTATTAGGTGTTGTTTGTTATATTTTTTCTGACTGGTTCATTAGTATACATCTTTCACATGAACATGAGAGACAATTTGTATCCTATTGAGTATACTTGTATGGTAAATGGTTTTATAAGAAGAAATTTTCATGTACCCCGGAGGACTTTATAGACCATCTTAGATATTAATAACTCTAACTTTGAAATGTGGTTGTTTCACTACCTTAGATTTCCCTTTTTAGGTATTTATTTAGAGAAAATTGTATCTATTTATTTCTATACTTATTTTATGTGTTGTTTTTGGATTTAATTTATCATATTTCAATAATTAATTGATAAATTATATCCAATCATTAGATTATAATTATATTATAGACAAAAATGCTTACTATATGTGATATTTTTAAACATTTGGTGTACGATTTCAACCCTATAACTATTCGATGTGGGACGTGGTGGGACATTATATCTCTTTCTTCATTTACCTCCCATAAAGGGTACCATTTGTGAGAGGGTTTCATGAAATAACATTGATTGGAAATAGCCTACGGTGTGCTAGGAATGGTACCAAGGTTTTATTGGAGTCTAATTAGATCCGATGAATAATTTCATTAAATAAGGATGTCAGGTAATTTCCAATGGAATCATAGCTAATACCATTGCAGAAGTGTAAATGAACATTCTAGGATTATGTTATTGGGTTCAAAAAAGGGGTGTTTTTCATTAATGGGGTAGACAGTGTAATAGACCCAGAAAAGTGAGGTGTAACAGATTTAATATGATAATCCATTTAAACAACATGAACCTTTATTTTTAGGAATATTCCTAATTAGATCTCCATAGTAATGCAAGATTTTGTTGTTGTTTCTGGATGTGTGTACTCGTGGTAATTTTCATGTGGTGTGTGTTAGTGAGGGAAAAGTTCATTTAAATAAAATGTGTTAGACTCTAGAGAGTTTCATTTTCCTTAATAGTGACCTCAGTGAGTAATAGAATATATTGTGCTACGAAATAATACAATGTATTATAGGTGGTCCATGGGGTTTTATGACCATGTTCATAAACAAAAGAGGTGAAGTCATTATACTGTATGTTGTTTATCATGTCGTTCAATGGATCAAAACCATGATGTGATCTGTACACTTTCCTTAAGAGTTTAAAAACTATACCTTAACATCATTAGATTATATAAATTCATAGAAAATATTAATTGAATCACATATTATGTGTTTAGATATTGAGATATTTGTAATGTTATGTATTCATTTATAAGATGGATTCCATGTAATTTATTCAGTAATGTGGTCAATATTATTTAAATAATTGTTAAAATAAGATTGGGAGATAATAGATTTGCATGTTCCATGTCTAGTGATCAATTAGTGTCATGGAAACGTGATTATATAGGTTTATATATAATATATATGATACATATTTTAGAATACATATTCATATAAAGATATCAATATATTTTATAAAGATCAAACCCAAACCCTTAATATCTTGAGTCACACTAATTAATTTCTAGTTGATTATATTTTCTTACACATATGAAATAAGGATTTTATATTTTTTATCAATGATTATATGTCCTATAAGTTCAGAAAATTAGGAATTTGTATAAGTATTACGTTTTGATCAAACTGTGTTTTGTTTCAAAGTGATGATATCTTGATAAAAATATATCCACAATATTTTGATGGATTCATATACATATATTTGTATATATTTGAATAAATTGCATATAAATTTTAGTGCATGTTTGTGATTATTGGAAGTAAACTAAAATCATATGAATATAACGAATCTGGAATAAGGATTTGTTGGAAAAAAGTATCACAATGTATGTGATCAATAATATTTTTCACTTAACATATTCCCACATTGAAGCAAAATACCACATTGAATACCAATGTATCCTCATTATTCTTCGGATACAACATGAGGCTAATTTTCACCCAACAGTGTCTGTTATTACTGCTATAATTTCCACATCACTCCCACATGGTTTCAATTGACTAAAAAATCATGAGATGGTTTATTAAATAATTTACCATCACTATTAAACTGATTGATGAGGAGAAAACACCAACATGTGGTAACGTATAAAGTCATAAATATTGTCTTCTATTCTCTATCAATGAAAAACATCAAGAACAACCTATTTAAAGGTAATGTGTTCCCATATCAGTGGGTGTGCATTTGATAGGGAAGATGATCCTTACTTTTATAAAAAGATTTATATATCTCCCTTTTTCCCAAAAAAACCATTTTTGAAAACATGAGTGTATTAAAACACTTTCATTCATATGTGAATCTATGTGATATGATCATGGATAATTTGACTTATGGATCAACTATAGGGGATGGGAACCTTTGTTTTTTTCTCCTATGATCACGTTCAAACCTTAATCCATCAAAAAAGTATATGGAAGTTGTTGCATATGTGATACGCTTATTAATTTTTACTTATTACATGAATATTGATCCTATAAAGTTTAAATTGGATTATGACTATGCTTATATTACTTGTTAGGATCATAAGAGAATCCATTAAATCCTTAATTTCAACCTCCTATTTATATGTTTCTCATAGATTATTACTTTTAACCATTAAATAACTATTGAAAATTGATGCTTCCAAAAAAACGTTATTGTTAACATATTGTTTTAATGTATCACTATATTGAATACATCCACATCAATTGAATTGGACCACTATAAATGAGTTCCCTAGTTGAATATGTGACCATGTGGATAATAAAATAAGAATAAGAAGGCGAAAATAGTTTCTTCTAGGTGACACTGTGTAAGAATAATCATTCATTTAAGATTATTCATTTCAATTATTTTATTATTTCTCAAGAAGATCAATCTAAAAAATGAGATACATCAATCTATAGCTAAATAATATGTGTACGAAAGGAATAAATAATTGTAATTAGGATTTACTATTTATGAAAAATATGATTATCATGATATTTAAATCCTAGAAATTGTTTTCTCAAAATATGGAATCAATTATAAATTTTAAAGACAAATGATCAGGCACGTTGATGGTTTTGTAAATTCATAGAAATATCTATTTATTTTTTTACTCATCATGCATAGTGTTGCAAAAAAGTATGTTGTATTACCCTCAACCAAATATAAATGTAATGGTTTTCCCAAAATCATTTGTTATCAATCACTATTATTGTTAGCATTATCCTTTAATTAATATTTTTAAAAAATAGTATTCAGTTTATTATCATTAAAAAAAATTCAATGTGCATCAAGTTGTTCCTGAAAACATTTTCTTTACCATAATAAATTTTGAAGAAAATTCCCATCTATTTCAACGAATCATTTAACTCTCTATTTGCAACATGAATTACCAGGAACACAGTTTGATGAAAATACATCACTTCTTCTAATTTACATCAAATGATTTATAATATTTTGGGTATTGTAGTTCATTAATGGGTAATTAATTATTAATTTACGCCCAATTTTTATTATGGAAAAGGTAGATTTCTTTATTGGTCTTAATGAATTTTTAGAAGTACTAATGAGATTAAATTATTTTTAGATCCCTCAGTGAGAATTATTTTTTTATTCCAATACATTAAAATGTTTTTAATTGATCATTAGGATGTATGTGGATAAAAACAAGGTCACTGGTGAAATGTAATGAATGAATAAAAGTTTTCATGAATGAAACAAAATTTTAAACATAGAAAACCATTTTTATAGAAACATTATACTTTATATGGTAATTTTTAGTGTGTTTTGTAATGGATTTATTAGTTTTCTAAAATCAATAAAACTAATATATGTTTGAAATGTAAAACTATAATATTTTTATCATAAAACATTTCATTATTGTTTGTTTTGGGTATGATTCCATATATGTGGGGTCATAGGACTACCAAGGGGTGAGGAGCGATTTAGAAGGAGGGAATCCATGTACAGGAGGGTATAAGGGAGCTGATTTGTTGTAGATTAAATATTAGTCACAATGGGGGACAAGGTAGTAATTGTAGGAATAGGTAAGGTATTTATCATGACAGGTTGGGAAGATAATAGTTGGATGTCGAGGTGTGAAAATTGAGGGAATATCACATAGGGAGGGGAGATACCTGTGGGGAAGGATTATATGAGGCACAATGAAGTATCAAGGGTATTTGGAATGAAAAAAATTTGTTGTGGGTAATTTTCAAATATATTCAATAATATCATAGGGATCTCCTTTTGAATTTTTTTACTAGTATAAATAGAGATCTCACAGTGGAAGTCACCCAATTCCAGCATAGAAAACACTCAATTTTTTAGGAGTGTTAGGTTAAAGATAGATAACTAATTTATGAAATATAATATCATAATAAACATCAATATGTTTTTTTGTTTACTCAAGATGAAAAAATAACCATTACGATTTTAAAACATTAAAAAACATGTGCAATGGTGAAAAACATGAAATGTACCATTAATTTATTAGAAATCTTATGAAAATTATCATTGAATTATGAGTGAAATTTTGGTGTAAACTACAGTTTAATATGATATTTGGTGTCCTCATGATGACTAAATACGTATTATTATATTGAAAAAATTATGAGAAAACAAATCATATGTTTAAGAAAATGACAAAAAAAACAATATATTAAATATTATAACATTAATTTAAATTATACAATGGGTTGTATTTAAATTTTCTTTTGATATTGTCTACTACAAAAATAGAATACTTTATTTAATTTTAAATGTTTTATTATATTATTAATGTAGAGTTTGAGAAATGAATTGATGAGGTTATTTTTTGGATAATGAATGAAATTATTTATTATGTATACATATATTAAATTTTTTATTTTTGTTTAATTCATTTTTACTTTTTTTCTATTGAATTTCTTCTGTATATAAAACTTCAAAAATTTTATAAATTCTATATTTCTTTTTTCTATTTATTAATTCAATTAATACATATTAGTTATTGAACAATGATGTGATTTTTTATTACAAGATACTTTATCTTGATTCTAATTTTCCGAAATTATTTAAATGATGATTTGTTATTTCATATATGAAATAATAAAAAAATACACATTTACATCAAATATTTAATTTAAAGACATAATAATATCAGATTTATTTATACAATTAACTTATTTGGGGACCTCAATTTAAATTTACCAATGTCAAATAATTTATATCAAATTAAATATTTTTAGCAATTTGTTGTAAAGAATATATTTATTATATCTTCCAGAATGAATTTACATATGATGATGTAGAAATCTAAAACATAATAAAGTATTGTAAAATTGAACAAATGTTGATTCAAACAGATAATAATTTCTATATTTTAGTCACACAATTGCTCACTTGTGAAATTTATCATTCATGAAATGAGGTATCAAAATTTAGTTTGGAAGTGATGAAGGGAACTTCTAATATAAGAGATGGATATCACGTAGTCCTAAAACTGTATATAAATAAAAAATTAAATAATTTCATTAAAATATATTTATATATAGAGTGTAAAACCAAAATATTTATAGTTAAAATTAATACTATGTTTAACTATGTGTACCATACACAATGACAAGACAAAAACAAACTATGACCTGGGATTAAAATAATTATTAAAATATAACAATTATAAACAAGCCATTGAATTGAAGGTTATGGAAAATTGTAACTACATTTTGAAATATATATATATAATTTTTTCATACTAAATATTTATTTATTTAATCCATTTAAATAAGAAATCAATTTTAATAAATATATATTATAATAAATGATAAATATTTTAAAAAAATGATTTAATTTTTATATGTATTTTTATAATGATAATGTAAATTAATCACTATAGATTAATTATCTTAATGGAATTTATAAATCATATATTAAATAAAATTACTTAATATTATTCTATTTTTTTGTTACTGACATTGAATGACTGTAAAATCGTATTATATTTCAAAATAACAATTTATTCACTAATGCTTTTTATTGATTTTTTATATAGATATTACTAAGAATTTCATAAACTTATAAAATTTATATTTAATAAAATGGATATTATTTTTAAATCATAAATTCAATATAATTGTGACATAAATTTTTATGATTTTTTTAAAATGTTAATTTTATGATAAATAGAGAAAAATATCGATTTTGAAAGAAAAAAAATGTTTTTTCTTTACAGTTAATCAATGAAATTTATATGACCTATTTTGTTTCATATTGTTTTTAATGGTTTATATATTTAATATTATTAAAATTAATCTTATTAATTCTGCATGAATTAACATTTATCAGGATTATATTATAAAATCATTTTTATGCTTAAAATATGTATTTTCGGAAAAAAAATATTTGTTGCATTTCACACAAAAAGTTAAAATTTATTTTAATACATCATTGAAATTTAATAATGGAAAATGGTTTATATATTCTTTATTATCATATTTAAATTATGTAATACGTTCTACTTCATTTTAGTCCTATTGAATATCAATCATGGTAAAAGTTTATCGACATAGTAAATGTGTTAAATAGATTTAACAGGGTTAAAAATATGGGATATGGACTAAAAGGTATTTATAGAAATTAATTTATTTAATTCAATGACTATATTTTGAACATAGTAATCCTTTTTTTAAATCTAAATATTGGTTGCATTTTCCTTTGATTATACACATTATATAATTTTGGATAAAGGGTAATTACAAAATTTCACTCACCCTGACTTAATATATTTTAAATATATATATATATATATATTATAAATAAATATAGATGATAAAATTTCTTAATAATAAATAATATTTATAATGTTAAATTATTTTTAATATTTGGAAATAAAATAATTACATTGACTTCTTACATAAAGCTGGCATAATGATTGTTAAAAATAGATAAATAATGTAACTTAATGGATTTAGTAACTATAAAATTAATTTAAATAAATTAAATAAATTGAATAAAAATAAATGAATTAATCAGAAATAGTTCTTAAAAGTTTATAAAAATAATATATTTTTATAATTAATGATTTATAGAATGTATGAATTGAGTTAGAGATCGTGGTATGGGATTTTTCATCTCTATTTCCATTCTTTAAGACGTATTCCATTTTAAACACATTTAATATTATTTTGGGGAAAAAAATCCACTTGAATTTTTATTAAAAATAATATAATAAAATTAATGTTATTATCAAACAATTTTCATCATCTTCCCTTCAATGGTCTTCTGAATGAGATGTATACAATGTTTTAATTGATTTTTCATTAAAATGTTTTTAATAGTTTTAAACTATTTTTCATCTATGTAAATATTATTTATGATTTTACTAAAATTTTCTTATTAATACATACTATATTTTAAATTTTAATTTATAGTTAATTTTTTATTTCCATTAAAATTTGTAAAAATAAATCCTCTCAATGATTCTTATATGGGTTGTTCATTCTTTTTATAAAAACTATAAAGTGAATATTTTTAATTTTTTTCAAATGAAAAATTTTTCCCACTATTATAACCACTATTTATTAAAATTTCAATATGTTATATTAATGAAAATATTTTTATCATTATAGGAGAAATTTAATGTATTCATAAAATCAAAAATAAAATGATATTTCCTCTTGATATCAATGTGATATTATATTGTAATTATAATGTCATTTTATATAATTTTCCTACATTATGTAATTTAATATGTCAATATAAAGATAATATAATTATATTATCCACATTATTTCTCTATATTTTATTTAATTACATTTTTCTATTAATTGAGTGGGGAATTTATTTACATTTAACATGCTAGTTTTTTAGTATGAATGTTTATATTGATTATGTGTTGTATTTTTATTCATTTATTGTGTATGAATAATGAATTATACTTATTAATTGAGGGCAATGGACTATTATAGACTATTGATACATCTGTAGTCTCATGAAACAAAATTTATTTGTTATTTTTTATATAACATATCAATTTATATATGATGTCTCTGATGGAATCCTTAATTTTATGGTCATGATTTCTAGAATTACGAATTCCATTATTATGAAATCAATTATTATTATCCTAGTGATTATTTATACTTTCCATGTATATATTTAATTTTTATGTTAATTGTTATTTATAACATGAATATTTTTATTACATTATTTAATAAAATGAGATAATGATTTAATGGAATGATAATGATCTTTTATGGTTGAAAAGTTATTTTTTTAATGAAAAGATTTAATGCTATTAAAAAAACTCTTAAGAAGTATGATTTTTCATTTATTATTTGTTATTAGAGGTGTATGAAAAATTTTGGGAAAATTTTTATTTTAATATAAGTACTTTTTATATTGAAGTCAAATTTTATAACATGAAAACGTAAACATTTTCGTAGGACGAGAATATCATATTCCCTTTGTTTTTATATCACTTACAAATCATTTTTTCTCATATTTCATTTTCATGTATCTTGCACAAGGATTATGAATGATTGATAACTATAGCATGGATGGCCCTTCCATTATGTAGATTCAACTAAAATCAAGTTGATGTGTTTTGAATATATCATGACACTAAATTTAAGAATCTTATTTTTTGTGAAAAAATTATCATTATGTTCATGTTTCCACTTTATATTTAAAGGATTTATATGTAAGAGTTTTTTTACTAATTTTATAAAACAGTAATAAAAAATGATCCTCAATGTATATCAATTTTCAACCCTAGTTATAAGTAATGTAATTATGGGCTGTTAATGTTACAATTTTTTATATTTGTTATCATATTAAATAATTATATAACAATATATATTAGGATGTTAATTTTGAATAAGGAAGAATTATTCTAAAAAAATAATTGTTAGTATATTATGGATAACTATGGTAATTGATTATAGGATGTATTGTTTGGAGATATATTAGTATTTATCCTTCACATGACTATAATTATTAAGATTTTATTTGATATTAAAAAACTAAGTATTTTATTTTGACAAAAGGGATAAAACCAAAATAAAGAATGCTAATAATGGATGTGTTGGAAAATGAAATGGTTTTCTAAATGAGAATCCAAACGAGATAGGGTCTACAATGAAAAAACATATGGTTTTTTCTAACTATCTATATTGAGTTATAATTAACACCCTAAACCTATGTGTGTTTCCTAATTAACAAAATAATCAAAAAATAGTGTTTTACAGTTTTTCAGATGATAAATATTATGATGATAAATATATTCAAATTCATATGTGTTAAATATTTGGTATGAATAACCTATGTAAATGTATTTAAGTAATTTAATGATGTTTTAAATGTTGTAAATTTGTATATATAACAATAAACTACTAATTAAAAATTAGTAATGATCAAGAATGGAATTAGAAATATCATATGAATAAAATTTTTATAACTAAATAATTTTTCAAAGTGAATAAAAAGGAACATCACAAAAAAAAATGGTCATATTATTTTAATTTTGTACATACCTTTAATGTATGAAACAAGAATGGATTTGTATAAATGAATCATAGGACATGATTGTTTTCTAATTATAGTAATGATTTATTAAAGAAAAGGATGGAAAATCTTGTATAATGGTTTATAAATAATTTTTAAATATTGAGGTGTCAACCTAGAGGTTTTGAAAATTTATAATCTAGTGGTATTTTATATTAGGGTTAATAAATTTAAATATGATAATTGGTTTAATGGAATTAATACCATTTTTATTGTTTTTGTGATTGGATAATTTTAGAAGAAATTTGTTTGGGTTTAATAAAAATTTGAGGTTAATGTAACCCTCAGTTTTAACATGTTCATTAGTGAAATGTTTAATTCAAGAATAATTATTTTAATTTTTTTGGAAATATGTTTAATATACATATTATATTTAGGGTTAATATGATCTTTGGTGTTAAAATAATTATGGTTAATTGGGATAATAGGGATATTACATTTTGGGAATATATCTTTTATCATATAGATAACTCTGGGATTGAAAATTTATTTTGATACAATGTGATTAAATGTGTTTTTAAATAAATATTTTATTCATGGAAAATTACTTGATTAAGGAAAATAGATTATTTTTAGATATGGTGAAATTTTATATAATGAATAAATATTAAGTTGAACTTTAGAGTCATATGTGATTTTATTTTGGGTATATGATGATTAATGTTATTTTTGGAATATATTATAGAAATATTTTGAATATATAATTAGAGAATATAAAATTTTTTACGCGACCTTTTAAGTAAATAGTGTCATTAAGATATATATGTTATGTTTACATTAGAAGAATATGAAATCAAGTTCTATTAATATTGGGATTCAAATTTTGTTATAACATATTTTGATGTGTTTTTGGGATTTTTTTATACAGTGGATTAATTTTCAATTTTGGTATTATTTTTGTGACATTATATATAAATATATTATTTCATCATTTTGGATATTATCATAGCTTACACTTACCTTTTCATTGATTTTATTAATTGATAAAAATAGGATAAATTACTGTTTATATTTGAATGGATCTTATCATCCATTATAATTTGATTTTACTACTATTGTAATGAAATATTAATCGCTATTATTCACTTATCAGATTCAGAGATGAGATAGAAGTGGAAAGTTATTGATTCAAAAAATAAGGATAAGATTAAAATTCTATTCCTGAAGTAAATAATGAATTTTTTTTGCTATAAAATATCTATTTGGATGGTAAATTATTTCTCTAATATAATTAGTCTTATTCCCAAAAGTAACATTAAAATATAAAGGTTTTAATTTAGAAACTCATATGAAATTATGAGCCTTATATAGGTATATTCATTTATAGTTTCATAAACTTGACCAAGAAATTAATGATCACACTAATATATATATATATATATATATATATATATATATATATATATTTTAAAAAATGATATTAAATTTATTTTGATAGAATAAAATTATAATTATATTGTTTTAATTTATTTTAGGGGGAGAATGTGACACCAAGGGAATTTATATTAACAATAATACTATGTTTGATTTTTTTACCGATGAAATACTGTGCTTTAATATAACTATGTCATACTATTATAAACATATTATTAAAATATAATAATTTTAATATAGGCAATGTATTGGAGGATTTGAAAAAGAGTAACATCATTATGAAATATATTTATAAATTATTTACTTTTTAAAAATTTACTAATTAATTCCATGTAAATAAGAACTAAATTGAGAATAAAATCATATAAGATTCATGGAGATATTTTTTAAATGTTCAATTATGTTTGAAAATATTTTTAAATCTAAATTAATTTAATCACTATAGAGTAATAATTTTATTGAAATTTTTGTATCGTATAGTTAATTATAAAAATAAACATTTATCTAGAGGGAGTTTTGAAATAATTAAGGACAGTAAATTCATTTTATTCTTCAACAATGTTTATTAATTAAAAATAGTTTTTACTATTGTATATATGATAATATTAGGATTATTTTATTCATTTTTTCGAAATAATATTTTATATAATCAAAATAATTTTTTGAAATTATAAAGTATAAATATTCATAATATAAATTTTGCGGTTCATTTTGAAAATGATTTTTTTATGAATAGTGAAAAATGTTGATTCTTTAGAAACTATCATTTCATTAATTATAGTAATATTAATATATATGATACATTTGACATTAGAATTTTTTAAATGTCATTGGATATGTATTTTTATAAAAATAATACTTTTAATATCACTATAATCCACGATATAAATGAAATTATAATAAATCATTGTTATGCTTAAAATGACTACTTTATTTAAAAAATATTTTTGTTGTGTTTTACACATTCATATTAAAATTAATTTATTCCACATATAATTGTTAAATAATATAAATTATATTTTAAATTTTAAATTTTCATATTTAAATTATGTAATAATGTCCATTTAATTTATTACTTAGAATGAATAGTAACCATGATAAAACTTTTATCACTGTGGAAAAGGGTAAAATTGGAAAACATGGTATATACTAAGGGATAAAGTCTACCAATCAATCCAAAACATCAATATATTTCATATTATGACTTTATTTCAAAAAAAAATCATAAATTAAACTATATGGAATATATGTGCCACTTTCCTTTGATTATAGTCTTAATGTTATTTTAAGTAAATGATAATTAAAAAATGTAATTATCTCAAACATAGTATGTAATCATAATATCAATATAGCTAATATATTTATATATATAAATATTAAATAAAATATATGATAAAATTTCTTAGTAACCATTTATATTTATGATCATAATTTATTTTTTTGATTTAGATATCATATAATTACATTCATCACTTATGTAACGATGATGAAGTACTTGAGTGAGTAATAGAAAAATAAAATAAATTATTTTAAAATCCTTAAAAGTAATGTGATTTGGAGAAAATATTGTGGTACCGATATTTCATGTATAATTAAAATGTATTAGTTATGGTGAAAGTGATAATATTCAATATAAATTATTATATTTATAACATTAACGTGAAGATTTTTGAATAGTATTGAAAATGAATTTAAATGATATTTAATGTTTAATAATTATTTTTAAATAATTATAATGTCATAAAAATAATATATTTACTACATTATATTGTTAATAATCAAGGATTTGATTTAATTTCCATTTATTTTCATTTTTAAATTTTTTAAATTAGTCTTTTCACCCTTAGATATTGAAACAATTATTACCATTAATAATGTGCAAAGGTTAAATAAGTTGGTTAAACTATGAAATAATATTAAAAATAACACATAAAATGTCTATATTTTTTTTAAATATTTTATTTTTCAATTTTCCTCATTATATTTTATTCAATGGAACTTTTAATGAATTTTATGAGTAAGAAATATCTTATATATTAATATTTTTTGTGTTTACATAATTTCCTCTAACCTCACATATAAAATGGATCCTACTATCCATTATTAATCAAATATATTGATATATTTCAACTAAAAAATAAACACCTAATTCCATTACAGTCCTTACTCTTTATTTATAGGTTGTTTTAGTCTCCCCAAAATACATACTTATATGGCTTAAATTTTAATCCAAAGGTGGTTTTCAAAATAAGTGTAACAACTCATAGCCAAATGTTTTTTTCTTATTTATTCACCAAAATACTTCAAATATTCTATAACCATGGTCATATGATAAAATAATTAACATCCATACAATAAATTTTTTTTCTTATAAAAATTAGCTTTTTATTTCTTTTTCCATCTGATGGGAAATGAAAACAGCCCTCATTTGTACAATTTGGATACCACAACCTTGAATAGATGTGTATCATCCTTAATTACCACATAAAAATGGAGATTTATATTATAAATATAATGAATAAAAACTATATTAATGATAAAATTATAAATCTATAAAGGTATTACATTACATACTATCTTAAACGTTCATCTGTTGGAAAATGATAACATTTTTCGCTCATGCATACAGTCTTCCTCCTCTAGAAATAGATTCGATTCATTTTTCATGTATTCCATTTATTTATGGATAAAAAATATTATTTATTGAATAAAATTGATAATTATTTAATTATTATTATTATTATATTATGGAATATTTAACCATTTTACCAATTTTAACATGCCGATGTTGTTTTGGGAATATGAATTTATCTCCTTCAAAACATCCCATGTAAACATACCTAATTTAGTACCTAAATAAGTCAATGTAATAAATAAAATAAAAGGAATCATGATATTTTATTTAAAATGTAAAATATTAATAATGATTAAATATAATAGAATTTTATTATTTAGTAGTTACAGATCATATGAAACATGTCAGGACTCTAAATTGAGGATTTTCAATCACAATTTATCTTCTCTAAGAATTATTCAATTTTCAACACATGGATTCTTTATTTTTTGTATAAAATTACATATGGATATCTATTAAGACTCATAAAATGAAATTAATGTGTGAAAATATCTTTTCCATATTCCCTCCAACAATGATATTTTCTATAAAATTTCACCAAAGTGGGAATGGATTTTTATTTTAAAAACTTTTTAATGTAATTTAAATACCTTTTCCACTACTTTAATGTTATTTTTAAATTCAAAAAAAAATGTATACTTAAAATATTACCAAATTTCATTTTCAATTCCTTTTATTCTTTAATTAAAAAAGTGTTAAAAATATAATTGTTTCAGCATTTACCATACAGGTTATATTAACTTTATACAAAATGACAAAAATAATGTTTTTTTCTTGTTTAACACATGACCACCATATCGCTACATAATAGATGTTATTCATTTTTTATATTAATCTAATTTTTCTCATGTATTTTTCATAAAAATAATATTTTAATTATTTTGGAAAATTTTTGTTTAAACTTAATTTTTAACAAAAATGGTTCATTATTCCTATTTTCAATGTAGCATTCTAATGACTTTGCAAAAGAGAATTTTCATCTATATAAACAACATTTAAGGAATTTTTTCATTAATTATGGATATACTCTAATGATAATATCTAACTTATTCCTCTAGATTTATTATGATCATGTTTTTCAATATATTGACTAGGGAAAATATTGATATTTTTCATGATAGTTTTTAAAAATGACTGATTATGTAGTCTACATACTATTATGTAATTCATTAATTTCATATTATTAATGAATTGGATATAGTAAGAGAAGTGTGGATCAAGTTATAGCCTTATGATTAATTATTAGGTCACATGAGATAATCAATTTTGGGTATTTTTCATATACCTCCATATTTATATATTATTTCATGGAATGAGGCATTAATATTAAGACTATGATGTCTGAATTTTCCTAATAGATCATTATGATAAATTATTATTATCCAATTTAATGTTTACAGTTTTATGGATATATTTCATGTTTATTTTATTGATGGTTTTTGGTAAATTTTTTATTATTTCAGATCATAAGATAACTATTATATCATTGAAAGGAATGTTTATAAAATTTTGTGGGTGAACTATTTAATTTGATGGAATGTTTTAAATTTTTCTCAATGAAACCATCATGATTTATGATTTATCCTTTATTCTTTCTTATGAAATTTTTTATAAAAATTTGGGGTGAAATATTTTGTCCAACAGTAAGGGTTTATTTTAATCACAATAATTATCATGTGATGAAGTTAATCATTTTAATTAACTTTATATTTTCACTAGAAAATTATATTTACTTTAATTTTTATATCCCATAATGAGATTTGTTTTTCTCATTTGATGTTTTAAATAGTTTTTTATTAAACATTTTGATGATTATGAACTATCTAATGAAACAAAAAAAATTTGTATATTTTTCCTAAAAGAATATTATGTGTTCGAAATGATACTTGAGTTTAAATTTAAGAATCCAATTATTGTTGGGAAAAAATGTAATTGAGTAGCTCTTATTATAATTGATTGATATATAGGAGTTCTTTGGATAATTATCTAAAACTATAAATAGAAAATATACACATCATATATTAATGTGAAACCCTTTTTATATATCATGTTATTGTGGGATGTTAAAGATAAATGTTATTCTATATATAGTAAACAAGATTTAATAAAAAAGTTCAGATTAATAACATCAAAATCTAATAGATAATCCAGAATTAAAAAGGTCAGAGAAACCAAATTCATGTACATTATGAAGGGTTTGGGAAATATGGTGTCTTCATAAATTTAAATTTATTAAATACACTCAAAATAAATGAAAATTTAAAATACTCCCCCATATATCTCATGGTCTTATATAATCTCATATAATCATCAATTAAAAAAAATTTGGTAAAAACTTTTAAATCAAAAATAATTTACTTCTATGTTGTGATACCTCATAGAAAACCTTATCAATAAAACCTATTCAGAAAATCCCGATGAAGGGAAAATGTGTACATTGTTTTCAACTCACTATCAAAGAGTCCTGATTTATTTTTTATCCTTTTCATAGAAAATTTATTAATATATTTTTCCAATGTTGTAGTTTGAAATGACCTTGAGAAAAAATCTATATTATTTTCATTAGACCATACATATATATATCAATCTCACCATTATTTTAATGATAATGAGTGAAAAATAATTTTGGTAAGATAAGTTTTATTTTGTCCCCCCACACATTAATTTTTTTATGCAAGTATAATTATATTTATATGAAATGATTTTAATATTATTATTTACATCCTACTGATAATTTCCTCTAATATGATAAATAATGAAAAATAGAAAAATAAACTCTTGACATTCTTCCTCAATTGGAATCAACTAATATAAATTAAATGAAGACATAAAAATGGGGTTTTTAGAGCACTATGAAATTGATGTTCCAGTATATATAAATAAATATCATTTCTGAGTACTTTATATATATTTATTATGAAAGTATCATACATTATTATAACCAAATAATTTTTTTATATATTTTTGAATAAAATAACCCCTAATCTATAGATCCTTGAATGTATATTAATATTTATTTACTATTATAATAATGATGAAATGTATGAGATGAACTTACCTTGAAAATAAATTTCTAAAAATGATATATATACATATATATATATATATATCCATATATTATATATACGACGTATTATTTCTCTAATATAGCTCATATATTGGACATCAGGATCATTAAGCTTTTCATTATCCCACATTCTTTTAAAGGATCTGTAGCTTAAGAATGAAATTGTTAAACCACTAAAGTATGTAAATGATGTGAATTTTTATTATGTTACCATAATTGGACTATTATCGTATATCACGATTAATAAAAAATACACCTTTATGATATTCAATGTTTATTCCAAGTAAAAAATTTATCTTACCAAAGTATTTCATTTCAAATTTCATTTTAAAATATTCTAATAACATGGACTGTTATTCAACTGTTTCAAAAATTATTATATCAATAATGTTTACTATAGTGATTAAAAATTCAGTCCCAGTACACTTAATGATGACACAAAAGAAAATTTGATAATTTTTGTAATAATATTTTTTTAAATATTAACTCAAATTTTCGTACGATATATTCACTTATTTATTCAATCCATATAATGATTTATTCTACATAAATAGATAATAATAATGAGATCTATAATAATTTCATAGAATTTAAAATCATTTAGGATTTTCATGAAAAATCAATTATCAATATTACCATAGATGTAAGAATTCAAAACATATCCAATGAATAATTTATGATACTCAAATAAAATAAATTTCATGAGTTATAAAAAGGTTTTCAAGTCCATTTCATTACTGTAGATTTCATCCTAATCAATATTGGGTCTATGTTAGAATCCTTTGGAAATGATTTCTAGTTATATCACATGACAAAATTATTTTCATTTTTCTTTAATAAAAAATGCCTATTTATAACCAATGAGTATAATTCTATTGGGATTTTTATAATTTACCCAAAAACATCATTTTTAGTAAGAGGTATAATTTCATATTGTATCAAAATGTTCCACTAATCCCAATATGGACTATTTTGATATTCATTAACCTTTTTAGGTTCTTGAATCCCATAAATAATTTCATGTAATATATAATATGAATTTTTTTAATAAACAATGTTCTCTACTTAGATATAACATATTACAGTTTATGTTAAATTTATTGAAATTTCCCCATGATCAGAATCATGTTCATCTGGCATATTGATTTATTGTGTAATTTCATGATCAATAGAATCTTCTTTGTCCTCTAGGTTATTTATTTCATTAAAAAATATGGGGGTTTCCCATTTTATTTTACTATTATTTTTTATTTTTAGATCCATGTGGTTTCCCATGCTTTAGGAAAGGATTGGAATCACTGTTGGTAATACCATTTAACTATACTTTATGGACATGGATTCATATTGGTATATTCAAAATGGTTAGATAGGATTTTGTAACTTGCTTTAAATCATTTAATGCATCTGTTATATAAATTAATAAATTTGTAAAATTAAAAATCATTTGAACATCAAGTTATCTAATATTTGAATGAGGACCATGAATTCAATGTGATGTAGGTTTGCATGATATTTCTATCAATTATATATGAATTTCCACTTTTAGTGTTGGAAACCATTTTTCATTAAATTTAAAACCATAAAATCTAGATGTGAATATAAATTATATAATTTAATCATGATTATATTGATTATTGGATATTAACATCCAATTTAAATCCAAATTATTAATATGGTTTATATATTGTTTCATTGGGTATGCGCCCTTTGGATATATAAAACACAAAAAAAAGTTTACCTAAATGTGAAATATTTGGTTCATGGACATAAAATAATTTTATAAGGGAATATTTATTATATAATGAAACCCCAAATTTAATTGGTGTTTCACCCTGAAAAAATAAAATGTCTCCATCTATAAATAAGTAATTTATTCATATTTACAATTGATCTATTAATATGTTGTAAATGTATTAAAAATAATTTTGGCAAACCATTTTATGTTTTAACTTGAGCTAAAGTAGTTTCTATATTTATTCCATTCAACAAAAGATAATTATCAGATGAATTTATTGAATATTTAGAATCATTTTCAATCTGAATATGATTTATTTAATAGTATGGGTCTTTTATTCTTAATGTTATTTTTTTCTAATGTAATCATGAAATGTATAGGTTGTGAGTTGATAATAAAAACACATGGATCCATTGATGTATTAATAATTAACATGAAATATATATATCAATTACATTGTGGATGTATATTAAAATATATGTCTAACGGAATACTTGAAAAAAGAATTGTGGATTCAACATAGAGTTCTAGTAGTAATGGTGTTATAATTAGTTTGTCTTCTGAACAAGAATCACATGTGAAATCACTAAGTGTAAGATCAATTTTATCAACAACTGATAGAAAATATTTATTTTCCATTGGGGTTTTATTTCTTCTTATATCATAATTGATGTCAAAATCCCCCCATTGTATTTTAATGTTTTTTAATAACTGGTATTCAAAGCCTATATTTTTCAATCTTACCTCTATTCTATGAAAACTGAAATTAAATATATTGTTGGCATGTTAGTTTTCACATATCCAATGGAATAAATTAAAATTTGAAGTCAGTTGTCAAATAGAAGACTCGAAAACCTCATTTTTTTACATTGGATATTTGATATCTAATGTTAATGAAATTTAAAAACATTGAATTCTTATACAACAAGCCATTCATTTTACAAATAAATATTTAGAACCTCGTAACACAACAACTCCCAACCTCATGATTTCTTATTTTCATAACCATAATCAATTTTATTCATGGTGAAATATTTAAATTTTCATTCACTATAGTTTTTGTTCAACTTACCATCTTTATAATTGTTTTTTGTTTTTAATTTTTTCGGGTTAAGATTCCATACTTCATTTTCAAGACACCAAATATTCAATTCAATTTTATTATTCAAGTTCAATCATTCTTAGCCTTTTCTATCTATTATTAGTCATGCTACTTTTTCAATGGAAAAGTTATGAATTTTGTATATCGATGATTTGGAACTCTTGGTTTTGGATCATCTACATGAACATCTATATTTTGGAAATAGGTTTATTATATTTATTTTTGAACATTTTGAAATTCATTTGTTAATGATATTAAGATTATAAATTATGTTTCTAATTTTATTTTGGATGCAATTTTTTTATAATTTTTTCTTTTTAAATATTTTTTTACTATATTCATAAATGGTTAATATATTTTGTTTTTTCGTTTATAATTTTTTTGTTATAATTGTTTTTACTTAAAAAAAATATTTGTCATAAAATATATCTTATTTTTAAAAAAATTCCTTTGTAAATTATCTATTTCAAATTTATTTTTGTTTATATATACTTCTATACATTCATATTTTAACATGTGAAAATAATAGAGAATTTATGAAATTATATAATAAAAAACATTAAATATTTATATTTATTAATTGGATATTCACCCTGTAGAGTTCGTATAATTATATATATAGATAGGGAATTTTGGGATTTTTAAAAAAACATTGTTATAGGTATTGATATATCGACAAAATTGATGAGATTTCATTTATATAATACCAGTAATAAAAATTACTTCAAAATTCAATAAATGAATCATTTTTACAAGAAATTTAACTAATAACAAGGATTAAAACATAAATAATATTAAATGAGTGAAATATAAATGATTGTTAAAACATATAGAAAGTATTTTATAGGAAGATATGTAACTGTAAAAGATTTAAAATAATTATTCTATAGTGAATAAGAAATTTTGATATAATTACAACGAAATCATCTTTCTTGGTAAAGGATGAGAAAATAATAATATTTTCCCCATAAAATGATATTTTATTGATGAAAAATAATAATATCATTTAATAAAAATTAATTAAATTTAAATTAATCACTATATGAATGATAAGTAATTATTCAAATGTTTAGTTTAAATCCCATTAGTATTTCCATAGTATATGAAATATTTATGGTATAAATGTAATCAAATATAAAGAAATGAGAAATTAAATCAATTAATATAAAATAAAACTGAAAAATAATATTATAATGGAATAATAATAAATTAAAGATAATATATATAGATATGGAATATAATGACATAATCAATAGACGAGTGGTGTATGAATTAAATAATAGATAATAATAAAATTACATTTAAATTTAATAATTTTATATAATTGATAAAAAAAATTATTCATAATAAAAGTATATCATATTTATCTAAAGGATGATTAATCATATATACTAACACAAATGATGGGTGGTTAAGATGAAGTCCTTACATAAATCATAATTTGTAAGGTATTAATGAATATATTGGGGAAAGGTAAATAAATAATATTCAGGTTAAATGTGAATAATATACTCTCATGGGAGATTATATATAAAATTGTGATGAATAAATGTCAAGATGGTAAAATATTACTAAAATAATAAAGATTGAGACAAAAATAAACATAAAAAAAATAACAATAATTGAAGTAAGAATAAATAAGGGGGGATATTGAAGAATTTTTTATGAACCAAAATAAGTGTAATATTAATAATTTAGGGTTATAAATAAAATGGAAACATTATTATGGAATATATGATATAGGGAATCTCTTGAAAGGGTTAAATAAATTGTTTATTATAAGTTGTTTTATTCACTGTAATTGTTGTTCGTTATAAATTATTTTCTTATTTAATATTTATTTTAGCTGAAAATTATTCCATCTAAATTTATGAATGTTTATATATTTATATTACTATATGTTTTATATTTATATATATGTTTAAATATTTATATGTTAAAATATATTTATAATTTTTATTATTGTTATATGTAATTTATGAATGGTAAATTGATAAATTTATGAAGAACCTATTATGAATGTCATAAAGAAGTTGACCATTTAGTGAGGCTTGATAATAAATATATTGATATCACAGATCATTTTCAATCCCTGTGCTGAACATTTTAATATAGTAATGCAAAGGAATCATAAAAGAAAATAACATCTTATTATAAATTATTTTAATCAACATTATACAAACATGATATTGAAAGTGAAATGACATATTATTCATGATAAAATTATAAAGAAGATTTTAATCATAATATATAGAACCATCATAATTAATTAATTTATGTTATAGGTATTGAAACCATTAAAAATAGAAATTAGGGAATAATTTATTAGAGATATTGAGAAACCTCTATTCTTTGGCTGCACTAAATTTATAGTTATATAAGTAATTATGAGAATAGTTACTTGGAAAAAAATAAATTAGTGGATTGATAAATGCTACACTAAATTGCTAGAATGTTTTAAATAAATATGTCTATATATAAATGAGATTCTAAATTCTAATTACGATACGAAAAAAATTAATCCTAGTGATATTTTTCAATAAAAATATTTGTTCCAAAATTTGTTTGTTGTTTTTGTTTTCTATATGTTAATATATATTTGCAAGAGAAGTATATGGTAAAGTATATAGGGACCATTGAATACTTAGTTTTTTGAGAAACATTAATGTTTTAGATAATTCTTTGTCAATTCATAAATTACAAAACATATTAAAAGTATAGATTATTCTAGTTGAGATTATTCAAATATAGATTTTTTACGAAAATGAGTTATCCAAAAGGATCTTAACTTAAAGAGAAAGGTGTTACCAAGTTCAAGATATGAAGTCATGAAGTTATGTTTTTATGATGTTTTACCAAAAAGTGAAAAATATAATATAGTACCAGATGGAGATAATATCTGAATATCCTTTGAACGAAAATTGTAAAGCACAATAGACTGAGTTTAACTGATAGATAGGATTGGATGCAAGAATGTCAGGAGATGTTTATAAAATAGTGTGATAAATCATGAATCCACCAAATGTAATTTTGTAAGTTTATCAAAGATAGGAATCATGTGCAGGGAACCAAACATAAAAATGTGATGTAATCATATATAGCATCCCTAAAATTTTTAATCTCTATATTTGAGATAATTTGAAAAAGGATACAAGATTAATGGGATCTAGAGAAATTATCATCTGATGGAATGTTACTAGAATTAAGAGTTCTCAAAAATATAAATGGATGAAGAAAAAAACCAATATGTTCTATGTCATTAGATAGAAAAAGGGATTATATACTATAATATAGAAATGTAGATCAATTAGATAGAATGATTATGAATAGAGTTTTTGACACTCGAGGAAGGCTTGAGGATCATTAAAAATACATTTTACACTCACCCATTTTTAAAATGATGAGTTATAATATATAAACAAATAAATGAAGTAAATTTTTTAGAATGATTTTACAGATCACTGATGATGATATTTATTGATTTTCATATGAAGAGTGTCAGATCACACATCTTTATGGGATATAAGGTGGCCAAATGAAATTTTATTTGAATAGAAATAAAAAATTATATCCCACACTTCTGCTTCATTTTTTTGGAATAACTATTAATTTATAAAGAGAAACATGTTTAATTATATTTGATGGTACAACTAATGAAATAGAGGAAAATTTATAATATTTTTGAGAGAGTATAAGGTGAGTTACCGACCATAATTATACATTCTTAGAGTAGAATAGAATCGGACGTAAGTGTTCTAGAATATATCCACCATAAAAATTTAGTTCGAGATACATGTAATATTATAAGAAAAATTATAATAATGCTAAGGTGAATCCTAAATAGTGGAATTTGATAATATATCACTAGAATGATGTGCAACCGATATATTTTTATTAAACAGAAGGGGTTTTAGATAGAGGTGAAATGAATTGATGATAGGAGATAATACATACCAAATAGAATATTACTGGATAAACATTTACTGAGGAATAATACCAAAAAAAATATCTAAAATATTTATATTAGGGGATATCTTGGTCCTTCAATATCTGGATGATGTTTTAATCATATCATATTATTAGATATCTATTGAAAAACATGATTCATTTGTACATAGTAATATGTGATCCATATTTCTTATTGATGAAGAACATATAATGGAAAAAGTTATTTCAACACTAGAACAACAATGAAGAATAGAGATATTATATTTGTGTGATATAAGATGTTTTTAATGAGGCCCATATTTTAAGCGTATTATTGTTTGAGAAGGTAGTGGTGAACAAAAGGACTATTGTGGGGTGTTACTGAATGTGGAAAAATATTTGGTTGTTAGGGGTAGAACAAGGTTCAATAAGGGAAATGATTACTAGGGTGTATAACTCGTTAATTATTATTCCATAGTAAGCATGAAGAATTTTTATGTGTATAATCCATGATTGGGGGTATAAGTAGAATGGAAAGGAGAAGGTCACATTGACTAAACATTGTAAATTCCATGTTCTGATTAGTTTCCATTTATATTTACTACCTATAAGTTGAGATTTTTAGATATAATTGATTGGATTGAGAACTCTAACAAGTTAATTTGGTTGAGTTTTGGGAATAATTCAAAAAATATAATGATCATTAATTCCCCCCTCCCCCTTCCAATAAGATTACACAAATATAGAAAATATAATTACTATCAAATTCAGGGTTTCCCCTCAAACATCCAACTATCTATTGAGGATGGATAATATAAATTCAATTAAAAATAGGTATGTTCTAATTTTCTATAAAGTGACAATCAGAGTTGAAGAAATATTAAGAATCTATTCTTTATATATATTTTATTGGAATATTGGTATGCTAATATAGTGGAATTACCGCTTATTAATGATTTTGGTATGATAATTGATGATGATAGAAGCATGGATGTTGATGGAATAATTAAAAATTACATTTTAAATAATTAATTTGATACTGTTCTTATGAATATTACGGTTTTTCTAACTACTAATGATATGTTGGACAAGTTGAGAAGTATTTATAAATGAAATATAAATTTCAAGGAGTTTATGGTGCAAATATAGAGGATCATATTTGAATACATCATGACGGTTGATGATGAAAACTGTGGTGATTAATTTATAGGGGTAAATTAAATTTTCAATAATATCATAGGTTTTATTGTGAAAGGGGAAAATTATACTATTTTCAATAAACAAATGATAAAATTTTCAGAAAGGTTGGATCCCAAGGATTCATATCTATAGGTTCAAGTGCATCTATCTTGGGATGAACTTCATTTTATTATTGTTTAATTAAATATAATTGAATATACAATCATTAAAAAAATTATTAGGAATAAATAACATTTAAATAATGTAAAAATTTTATTTTAGTTATCAATTAATAAAATAAAAATCAAATTTATTAATATATTGAGGTGGATGAGGATGATTTCAAAAAAAATTCACTTATCTCTACGACATATTGAAATGAAAATTGGAATGGAAGATGTAATGAAATATTTTATGTGATGTAATTACAATAATAATCTCCATTTTTCAAGTAACAGTAAAAATATGAATATTTATTATACTATGAAATAAGATAAAGATAATATTTCTCAGAATTAGAATGGGAAGAAAAAATTAGAACATATTTTCTAGTAAGAAGAATACTTTTTTGAGTAGAAGAGTGAAGATTGATTTATTATCAAGTAATGAATATGACTATAAATTATATTCCATAGAAGATGCTAAAATTGATTTTGATTCATTGAAAATTCATTATTATTATAAAAGGAAAAAATAACTAGAATTGAGTCTTAAATACATTTTTTAAATAGCTATGGAGAAAATTTAATAACCCATAAAAGAGAATAAAAAATGGAGAATGATGATATGGAGATAAAATTTTAAAACGTTGAATATATGAAAAAGAAAATGAAACACAATAATGAAATAATAGTATATAATATAAAACTATTAGATCATGAAAATATTTTTTAGGATCATTAAGAAAAACTATCTATATATGAGAAATTTAATATAGAAGAAACAATGTTTTTAAAGAAGGTAAGAATAAAATATTCATGTTTGTGGAATTTTATAATATGGTTAATGATATTGAGGAATATTGGATGAGAATAAGGAAGAGTTATATATAACACAATATATTTTTCTTATAATAAAAATATATTTATATAATATTATAAAATAATTGATAAAATAAGTTTCCAGTAAAAGTTATCCTGGTCAAGCTCGTGAAAAGTTTTTTCTCTAAAGGTATGTTAATTCTATTTCAATTAAATTAAAATATACATTTTCCATTAATAATAATATAGTATCAAAAATTAATATTTTAATTGTTATGACTTTGATTATTAGTGAAGAATCGTATTTTATAAAGAATAATTGGAATACTTCACAATGATTTACCCCTAAAAAGACTCGAATATCTTTTAATGAGACAACTACAAAAATATCATCATATAAAATGAATTATTATTTTGAAAGATCAAGATACATAGGTCACTACTTGTGTTGTGGAATATTATGGAAAAATAGAATTCATTTTCATTCAACATGACTCGACATGGAAGGAGGTATGAATCTAGGAGGAGCTATGATATGTAGATAAGAACATTCATTTCAAGAATGAATAAATAGAGAGAGAGATAGTAAGAGAGGGAAAAGTTCATATGGTGAAAAAATATCACATTTACAGTGAGGGATTTGAGAACCACAATAAAGTTTAGAAATGAAATAAATAGTACATAGTTATATTTTCAGATCAATTAACTGAATCTATAAAGATTGAGGAATATAAAAAGATTTCTTAATATAATGTTCTGTGAAATTCTTCTAAAGTGATAATAAAGTTGATGATATGTGTTTTTCCAAATAGTTGATTAAATATTAAGTAGTAATGAAAGATGTGTAATAAATATGGTCATGGAACAATAGAATATATTACTATATAACCATTCCAAGATGAAATCATGAAAATAATATTAAAAACTCAATCGAGTTATGTTATTTTGAAAACAATATAGATGATTTTTGATTGCATTAATAAATCAACATATGATAATATATCCATTAAAATAATTGTAATAGATAATTATAAGGGGGGATCCACAACCATTAATAAGTCAAATAATAATAAAAAGAATTCGAGGCTAAGAAAAGTCTATCAGTCTATATGTTACATTTAATAAACATTGAATCTCCAACTTATTCCCAATATTAGTTTATATTTGAAATAACTTGTAGGTAATTAAATTAGAAAAAAAAGGTTGGTAAAATTCACTTATATGTATTATATAGTGAAGAAATTTCCATCATGTAATATTATGATAACTATGAAGAAATATGGTTTTTCAAAATTTAGTGGGATAAAATATAAATATGAGGTATGACCATCACACACTCTGTCGATGTATATAAATTGATCATCAAAGAGGAGTGGTGATTGTTCAGAAACTTCATATATAATGTTATATGTGTATTATACAATGGAAATGTTTTAATTTGTTTATTAATAAGGATTTATGTTTTATATAATAATCATATTCAGATTTACACTAAAAATAATTTAACGGAACAAAATTTTGGAAATTATTTCATAAAATAATTTTTATTTCCAAAATTTATCACCATGACTAAAAACATTTTTTCTACATTAGGTTCCCCCATTTAGAAAAATATTTATCTATTTAAAGGTTTTTTTATAAAATAATGTGATTTTATTAATATATCAAAGAAATTTATCGTATTGTTGAGATAAATGAAGATAAGTTGAGACCAACCCTAGTTTTCCATTTTCCTGTTATTTCTAAAATTATGGGATAATTAATCTTGACACATATATGGGGGAGAAAGAATTGAGAAAAAATATTGACTAATATGATGTGCGAGGATATTAAAAACAAACCCAAAGGGGATATTATTCTTTGGATGTCTGTTCATTTCATTTTTGTTACTATTTAAATAGGTTTTGTAGTGAAAACATATTAGAGAAATTTGAGAGAAGAGATATTAGTTAGGTAATAGAATCATTTTTAGTTAGAAGATTCTTTAATAATCCTAAAAGAACAAAATATTTTGAATATATTTTCCAATCAAATTGATTGTGTTCAAAGGATGAATTTGAAAGAAAAAATGAGTTATTTAGACACATGTGTAAAGATAGAGAAATATTGAAAAAAAAACATTATTATGATGTGTGGGAGATTCAACTTTATCATGTCTTACATGATAGGGAAAAATATCATGTTGTACTGGAGATAAGACATCTATAAATATCACCAAATGAATAATAGTGAAGTATATCAGACTACATTTTATTGATAGAGATTAATAGATGGATGAATGTCATCGAATGTGTATAGGATATAGTGAATATTTATGAATCTATAACATCCCCAAACATATTTCTTCCAACCATTTCACCAGGATAGGTCATCACATGACCCCATGCATACCTTTTCTTTGCTAGAGATTGTCGACTTGTAGTGAGGGTCTAAAAGTCATGTGGGGAGACTACAACATCTTTTTTAGAGTAAGTTATTGCATGAAACCCATAAAATATTAAAAATAGTTTAATCTAATCAATGGACATGCCTAAAACCATCTCCCAAATTTTGAAAACTAAAGAAGAAATAGTATATATTCCATGTCACTCTACTGTTCCATGTGACCGAAACCTGAAATAAAGGCAAACAACAGAATCCCCAGAAGTATGAAACCTCCTCGACACATAACCCCCAAATCTGGATCACTTCTAAAGAATGATGATCATTTCTTTTCATTACCTACAACCAAGAAAACTACTTGGGTACCTAATAGTGGCCTAAGAAGGGTGTTATTAAAACACAGTAGTCCACCATGAATGGTGTCTACAAAATATCTAGTCTAGATAATATTTCATGTGTGTATAAATGAATGATAGGTGAATAAGACAATTCAGGGGCCATAACATAACAATAATTATTTATCTATTAATTACCAATGTTAAAAATTAATTATGTCAACCTTCTTCATTTGTATTTCATAATCAAAACATAATTTGTAGTTTAGTTATTTACATCATTAACATAGTTTTAATGCAATTTATCATGTTACACAATTGAAGAAGTCAAAACCCTATCTCAATAGGGATGAGAATAATAAGGTATTAACCACACATTCCTTGGATCCTTAGTCCTTTTAATTCAATTTAATGAAACCATTTGGAGAATAGAGCATCTTTCTGACTCCTTAACTTATGCATCCCTAGTAGCGATTAGATAATTAGTCCAAACCAACCAATGAGAGGAGCCTTAATCCTTTATCCTACCTCCAAGCCAAGTTCGCATACTTATTCATACATTCACCAAACACAACCATATCAAAACCAAGCACAACCAATACATATAACTGTCATAATACATAATATTCAACATAAGAATTAATATTGTGTCACAACCATTTAACACATTTTCTATTTACAATACATAGTCCCTTTTTCCATATTTTGATTCTCATGCCCAGATCAAT
Organism: Viscum album; assembly: GCA_963277665.1. Classification (NCBI taxonomy): domain Eukaryota; kingdom Viridiplantae; phylum Streptophyta; class Magnoliopsida; order Santalales; family Viscaceae; genus Viscum; species Viscum album. The sequence continues at coordinate 422,771,082 of OY728161.1, read as the reverse complement.
ATGTGTGTTCGAGTATTCTATTATATCAACCCATTTAACAAATTACCACATCCTCTTAATCCATTACCAACGTATAAATGTGACCAATATTTCATTTAAACTATCATTAAACCAATCTAAGCACTCAACAAGGGATCTACATTATCACCCAATGACCTAGCACATACTTAGCTAATTGATAGCCCTAAAATATATAGTCCCACCCCATGGGTGTCCTTAAATGGGTCAAATAATCCTTGATGAATCCAATGGGGATCATGATTGTTACCATTCATCATTTAGGTACCCCTTCTTCCCAAATGTACCATGGGGATAAAGGTAAAAATAAGAAGTGAAAACAAACAAGGATGGACATGATAAAATATACAATGAAACTATGTGATATAACATGTATACCCATACCTAAAATCCCTTGGTGGATGCTGTCATAATCATGGTCTTAGGACCTCATTCAACTACCATGTGAAACATCAACCAATATCTCACCAGAAAAGATTGTTTTTTGAGTTTCTAAGGGATAGAATGTATGGATGCAACCCATAAACCCAGAATAGAATCAAGAGGGGGATTATACTTACCCAGAGCTTTGATCCACAATAAACGGTACTCAAAATGACATAGTAATGAAAGAGAATCACCCTTGGAAGCTCTTTGGATATCTTTTTCATCACTAGTATTAAACAGAGAAATATAGGTTTTAAAATCAAGTGAGGTTTTGAAATCCAATAATTGAATTTTAATACACTTTCTAAACATTACATGGTCACATGGTTTACCCGCGCAGTTTGAAAACTCGTGCACAAGCCACTGTCCAAGGAAGTTGAGTTTCTTGGTTACCTAGGAAGCTCTGCACGGTTTCACTAACCATGAAGAAATCCAATATCCCTTTCTACATGGTTTCCTAGGAATTCTACATGATTTCATAACTATGCACCAATCATGTGCCTTGTATAGATTGGTACTATTTTCCTCTTCTCAATATTCTGAACCCCTAGGACTTCCTTATGGCCCCACAGACCCCCCCCCCCCCCCCGAAAAAATATCATTCACAAAAAAAGATATTTAAAACAAAATTTTAATAGGGTAATAACTCCATGAAGTATGATATTTTACATCCTCCACACATTTCGATGAAGCGCACATGAGTCGTGCTACATGAGAGAAATTTTGTTTTTATAGAAAAGAGATTGGGCCACTGAGAATTAATATTCGATTATTTCCAACATTTCTCAACGTACCATTCCATGTTTCCATAAAATTTGAACAAATGGAACAATATTTCCCTAGAAAACATTCTCACTATAGTCTACAATACAAACTCGATACTCCTCAAAGGATGCATTGGCCTTAAGATCATAATTTTCAATATTGATCACATGGTATGTATTAGGTTGATATTTTAGGAGTTTTGAAACATGAAAAACATCATCCATCCCACTATATCATTTTGAAATATCTAGTTAAAAAGACACAAGTATTATCCCCTATGCAATCTAAAATGGACTAACATACACAGGTTTCAAATCTACCATCATCAAAATTTGACAGTAACCCAACATTAGAGAATCCCAAAAAGACAAACTATCTCCCACCGTAAACACATGTGGCCTATGATGCTGATCTAAATATTAATTCTTCCTAATCCGGGATATTGGAAAACTCTTCATAATAAATTGATCCATCTATGATGTCTCATTCATAATATTAAGTCCTAATAAATCAGACTCACTAGATTCTAACAAACACAACATAGATCTAAATAATCTACTGTAGAGTTCCTCAAAAGACTCCATTTGAATTGTGTCCAAAAAGCTGTTTTTATATGAAAACTCCACAGAGGACATGTTCTTTCCCCATAAACCACCAAAATCTTGAACACAAGCTCTCAATATGTCCTCTTATACCAGGATTGTATGCTCATATTTCACGTCCATCTATGGGCGACAGGTCCTACTCAAAAACACCTGAGTACCATGTTCCTTCTGTATCCCCTTACAGAAGTGAGATGCAAAATGTGGATCATGGTTTGAAAAGATTTTTTTTCAGCACACAATGTTGTTGCACTATCTCTCAATCATACAACTCTTCCAACTGATCGACTATGTATGTTTCCTTGATCTGAAAGAAACGAGATACATTAGTAATATTATCCACAAGCACTGAAAGTTCATCATTCTTATGAGGCATCCTTGGATGATCAACCCCATCATTATGTCATTAAACTTCCACTATAGAACAAGAAATGATTGTAACATCACAGTAGGGTACTTATGCTCATACTTCATCTATTGATAGGTAAGTCATTATGCTAAAAAACCCATTCCTCTTTATTCATTCGCAACCACCAATAATTCCAATGAAGATCATAATACTTCTCAATAAAACCAGGATGTACATCCCAAATCGATGCATAGAAATCACGTATCAACACTTCTCACACACCTTCCTACACCCCGACTAGGCCCTGAACATGAACGATACAATCAGTACCAACAAACCATCTAGAAAGTGACTCCCCACCTTTATGACTTTACCTCACAGGAAAACACTCTGGATCAACATGCTGACTCTCCATGGACCATATCAAAGTCATGGATTCCACTTCTATCAACTCAACTATAATTTTACAATCACAATATTGTACCTATAAGGGAATGTCAGTAAAAAATGTCATCATTATACACTAGGAGTTGTATTCTTGACCCATTTGGTTTTGAGTCTTTCAGCTCAAAGCATATTCAACACTACTCACATTCCCTAGTTTGTAAAGAAAATCAAAATCTATGTATTGTAGGTCCTCAACCAACATTCACAAAAGAAGATTCAAATCCCTCTATGATAATACATACTTAATAATTTTTTGATTTATAAACATAGTGATCCATTCTACCAATATTTAATGCCACACTTTAAGGAATAAACCCCAAAATCCATCTTATTGTCATGATTAGGGTAATTTCATTCATGGGGCATCAACATACATGACACATACGCTACAACCACATCATCCTACTTCAAAATAGCTCTGAGTATGACATCAGGCACATCAAAGAACAATGTCTACCTCCCAATAGGTTCGTGAAAAATCATAATTCATGTGGTAGTCCTCATATTCTTAATCTCTTGAAAATGTAGTCTCATATGACTCTAAGCACTCAAACATAACACCGTTATTCATTAAGCTAGAGAGTGGAACTTCCAAATGAGACAAATCACTAAGAAATAATCGATGGTGACTGGCCAATCTTAGAAAACACAGAACATCAAAAACATTATTGTGTCACACCCAAAAAAACATCATGCACTTTGTCTGGATCCACCAACACATAATGATGTGTACTATGAAATTAATATTATCAATCCAGAACTATAATTTTGATATCTTGGAATAAATATTATTCTCTCTTAGTGCACTCAGGATGATGCTAAGATGTTTGGAATAATCGTCAATAGTTCATGAGTGCACCAAGATGTCATCAAATAATGAAACTACAAACTGATCTAGACATGGGTGAAGTATCCTATTAATTAATTCCATAAACACAACTATTTCAATGTAGATTCCGATGATGATGTAATATGATGGATGTATCCATTTTTCTCAATATCTTCCAGCTAAACCTTTATATCTTAGAGTTCTGTTTGTTCTATTCGATATGGTGGAATGAAAACTAGTTCTTTTCCAAGTAGCAACTCGATCATTAAATCAGTATCACTTTTAGGTGGTAGTCTTGAGAAATTCTATGTCACACATCTTGAAACTGATCCACCATGGGAGGAAATACATGTCTTCCCCCCTCCCATCTTCACGAATAAGACATTCCACTTGGGTTGTGACTTCCCCCAATTATTGTGAAATTGGCCATGTATGACTCGACATAACATCACACTCACCGCAAAAGACATAAGTATCTCCAAAGATTGATTTTATCATTACCCAACATTGACAACAACCATTATGGGATTTATATTGTACTAACCAATACATACCTAGAATCCTTTCAAAACTAGACATCTCAATTACAAATAGATTCCAAAATAAACGCTATCCACCAATCTCTAATGAAAAACATTTCACTACCTGATATCCTCAACTCTAACCCCCAATGGAGTGTTATGAGACATAACCACACATGAACACTCCATATCTAGTCCCAACCCATCTATGAACTATGCAGAGATAAAAGAGTGTGTGAAACTGGTATCAAATAAGGAATTAGTGAGTGTGGAAGCTATATGAATCATACCTCGAATAGTATATAGCCCATCATCACCACCTATAGGTGTCGACTGAACTGTTTTAAGATTTCCTGTCTGTGACACCCCGAGATTTAATGAAAAATATTCTTTTTAATTTTATTGATGTCTTGTGTTGTATGCTACAAAAAAAGTGTTTTTCACAACACGCAACCCTCACTTGGCTGCATTTCATGCAATCGTGAGCTTCCTCGATAGCGAGTGTTGTACGCAATACCGAGTTTCACTAAACAACGATATGCTATTAAAATATTATTAAAACTAGCCGTTATGAATAGTAATAACCACTTTTTTAAAATTTTTAAATTTCATCGTTCAAAATGGACTTCATTTTTGGATTCGGAATATCGAAATTATCCTAGGGTGAAATGTTGGTATTTTTCTGAAAAAATTCAATTTTTGATGAATAGGGGAAACAGTGGGTTACTATTTAATAACCAACTTTTTATTTAGATAATTATTTATTTTATTTAAATTTATTTTAGGTCAAAATTGACACATAATACCTATATAAGTTCAATGTAATTCATTGGAGTCATTTTATAATAATTTTAGATATATAAAAATTTTATTGAACTTTTGACCGTCTTTTACCCACCTCCTAGGAGAATTTTTAAATTTAAATAAAACATAATTTTACAGCTTTTGTGAATGGAATTTCAAAAATCTGAGAGAAATGGTTGATTTCATTAAGTAAAATGTGGTTCAATGTGATGAAATAATTTTTGGTGAATAGTAACATTATAAATTTTTTTTACCACGGTTAAAAGTAAATACGGTAATTAAGGGTAAAAATGATATTATTATTACCCTAACACATGTCCTAATTATATTGGATAAGTGTAATTAGAACAAAAACAACATTAGTAATAAAATATGACCATTTAGGCCCACTTGGATTAGATTAGGACAATTATTATTAATTTATTTAAAGAAGGGTTAAAATAGTTAAAATATAAGTTTAATAAGTAAATCATATTTAATATAGGGTTATACATAGGATATATTCGACTAAAAATATTCATTGGAAATCTAAAAAGATTTCCTACATAATGGTATTTTATTTTTAATTTTTAGACTTTAAATAATTTAATTTATTTATGACACAATGATGATGCAGTAATTATATTATTAATGAAATATTGACATAATTGATGTTATAAATACCCCAATAAATGTAATTTGAGACTTTTTATGAATTACAATAATTTTCTATGTTAATATGACATATTATTATTGATTTAATTAAATGTTTTCTAACTAATCTTTCTATCATGATTTTCACAAAAATCAATTACCAAATAGTGTCAAAATTGACATAAAATACTTTTTAAAACAAATATCATATTATTAATTGTTATTTTTTTCATAAAAATATAAGGGTCAGCCAAATGACTTGGATAAAGTAATATATGTTAATAATAAACAACTTGGTGTTATTTTGTCTTGTTATGGTAAGTTTATTAACCTTGTAGTGTAAGAAAACAAGAAGACACGGTAAACGTTAAATTAGCTAAATTAAAGTTAAATCTAAATGATAAGGATAAAATAGTAACATAAAATTGTATAAATTCTATATTATGAGAGGATTTCGACCCATACCCACATTATCTTAGAAATAAATCAATTTGGAGCTATTAAAAACTGAATATGTCTTTATAATAAAATAATATTTTTCATTTTTCCAAAGGCGCCCCTCTCCTCCCTTATAAAAGGGAACCTCCTCCCTCTCTTACTCACACCACTTTGAGCCTTCCAACTCGGCCAACCCCTGAACAATTCCCTTATCCAATTCCCTAGAAACATCCTATAGGTACTGGTCTTCTTAAAAGACCAATTTTGGGGCCCTAAGTGAAGGAATCAAAGAGGCGCTTCAAAGAAGATATAATGTTCGTTACCGATTCTTTCAACTTTATTTCTTCTTCCACTTCTTCTTCTTTAGTTTTTTAATTATGAAGTAATAACATAAGTATCACTCATATACTGATATATTATTATAAGTATGAAACAACCCTATTTCACCATCTATCCATCCTACGGAAAACGAAATCACCGCACGTGCGTACGTACGGAATATCGTCTCCACGCCGTGGTGTAATCTATTTTCCACCACCACCTTACTTGGATGGGTATAATGGTGTAAATAATAACTATTTATTATTATTTTAAAGTGATATTGATTCTGAAATAGTATACATAGACTCCAATACAATTCCACGATCATGGGATTGATATCATCGCACGTGCGTACGTACGGACTACCGTCTCCACGACGCGATGAGATTCATTCTCCATGTTCACCATTCATGAATGATTATAAAGTATATATAATAAGTAATAATGAAATATATGACATAATAATGATACTGGATTTATTTGTATATATATGTATGTCATCTACTTAATTTCATTCAATTCAATAAGGAAACGAAAACAGCGTTCATGCGTACGTACGACCTACCGTCTCCATGAACGGTGTATTTCATTTCATTTAATCGATCTATCATATATATATATATATGTATATACTGAAATATATATTATATTTAAATCATTTTTTACATTTTGTAAATATGTAAATCGGGATATTAGTAATAATATCAAGAACAACAAGTCCAAACATGTATGATAAATAAAACGATTTAACCCAAAACGCTGCTTTAACATGGAACTTACAAAAGAACAGGTAATATAAAGTCATAAGTGAACCATATATGATATCATAACAATGAATATGATTCTGTAATAAGTCAATGACATTATTTAAATCATTATATAGGAGGTTCGGAAATTAACGGTGCATATTGGTCCTAAGGTAAGGGATAATTTTTCAAATATTATTTTTATCCGAGATTGCTTATTCGTAAGCATTTACTGGGGTTATATTTATCATCCATGTCTTTGTTTTATAAAAACTTTTCATGTATGTTTAATGTCCTTTTTAACCATTTTTGACTTTTACTACATGGTATGTATAGAATCTTTCTTTTACAAGGTACTTTTTGACTTTTCCGGCAAAAGTACGAGAAGAATGTTTTTTAACATATACGGCATGAATGGATTTTTACGGTTTCATAAAGCCATGTTTTCATGAAGCTTCCTCCAAAATATTTCATTACTATTTTCAATAAAATATTTTTATTTTAAAATTGCATGATGTTTTTTGAAAATAAATTGATTTTGAAGAAGAAAGGATATTTTCCTCAAGAATTCATTTCAAGTGTTTTATCTAAACCATTTTCCATCTAAGATGACATTATTTCATATGTGTATGTTTCAAGTATAAAGTATCTATGATTTACACGGTATCAATTTACTTATTATGAAATGATATCCATTTCATTTATATGGATTATGTGATGACGGGGTGATGTTTATGAAACCCATTTTATTCATTGGGTTATTATGAAGGATGTATGTTTATATAGTGGTACATGTAAGAATGATTAAATTATGAGATGGGTGGGACCTATATATCCCTCCAATGCATTGGGTAAAAATTTATATCTCATGATATATACATGGTTGGAATGGTAAGTTAATCCGGTTCAGTGTTACAGGACTGAAATGAGGAGTGAACTCGATTCAGAAAGGGACTTTCTATTATGGTTTCCACAATTACATGTGCTGAATGGTTTCCACAATTACATTTTTTATTCCCATTATATTTTATCATGGTTGATGTTCTATTATGATATATGCCTTATGTACTTTCACGATTTATGTATTTGCTCAAGATTTTCATGTTTTAATTTCATGTTCAAGTTTTTGCTTCCAAATGTTTATTGATTGTTTTATGTTATCTATATTTTCCCTTACTGAGCATTTGAGCTCACCCTTTTTAGGTTTTATTTTCCCCAGGAAATAAAGAAAGGTTTTAGGTAAGGAAACAAAAAGGGGAAGATCATTATGGGAGTTGTTGAATATATTTCAACATGATTAGAAGTTTATATTCCGAGTTTCCAAAGACACTAAACTATTATGGTTCTTGTGTGTCTATTTTTGTTATGTATTAAGTATTCTGCAAAAGTAATGTAGTGTCCATGTACGTCAAGCTTTGGGTCTCTACAGTTGGTATCAGAGGAAAGGTTTAGTCAACCTTTGGAAACTAGGATGCGAAAACGTTAGTGAGATCCTTAGAGATATTTCTAAGGTATATCTATGGATGTCCCTAAGGATAAGTATATGTATAGGATATAGTCCTAGAACTACGGTAGCGATCGTAGAATTTAACCTAAGATGTTAGATATTGGAGGTACTCCACCTTTATTATGTTGTTTTCCCTAGCATGATTTTTTCTTCTCACACTATTCTTTTTGGGTTTTAGACGATGGCTGGAACCCAAAGGAACCGTGTTGATAAATGTAATAGACAATGCAATGATTGTTCTCCTGAACAAACAAATGTTATGGGAGATGGAGTGAAATATATTACTGTTATACTTATAGAATCTATGAATCATTTTGGACATCCAAATGAGCAGAGAAGGGAACAATATTCTATTGAGTCCTCAATGAGGCAACGTCCACCTTCTTTCAGGGGGTCTTATGATCCACTTGTTGCAGAATAATGGATCGGTACCACTGAAAAGATATTTTTTTCCTTCAATGTTCATAACATGTTAAATTCATCTTATCAGTATATCATTTGGAAGGTGAAGCTGATCAATGGTGGAATCTTATCAAGAATACGAGGCCAAGAGATAAAATTGAGTCCTTGGAATGGGACGAGTTCAAGAACTTATTTTTAAATAAGTACTTCCCTCGTATTCTTCGATCAATATTGGAGAAGGAGTTTCTTGAACTAAAGAAAAATAATGATGAATCTATTGGTATATACGAAGAAAATTTTACAAGGCTTACAAGGTATGCATTTGGCTTTATCATCCAATCTGAATGTAAAATTGATCGATTCTTCAGTGGCTTAAAACCAAATCATCGAAGGGCATTAGCTATAAGAGAATTCAGTAGCTATGAAGAAATTGTGCATTGTGATATCAAGGTATAAATGGAAGTTGGTGTTACATATCCATCTCATGGTTTTGACAGGAAACGAAAGATTGAGTTCAAGGAGAAATCTCAGAATAATGGTGAAAAGAAGATGAATGTTTACTTATGCTCAACATGTGGAAAGAAGCATGGTGGAGATTGTATTAAAGGGACTAGAAAATGTTTTAAGTGTTGAAAACAAGGTCATCGAGTAGCTAAGTTTTGAAGTAATTGAAAAAGGGTTGCTAATAGTGTGAATAATGAAACGACTTTAGAGAACGCACCACCAACACTTCAATGCTTCAAGTGCAATGAAATGGGGCAATATTCTTAGCAATTCCCTGATCCAAGGGTTAATGATGATTGACATGAGAAACCACTTAAGGCAAAGAAAAAACGGAAGTCACATGCGATCACTATTGGTGATGTTGAATATGACAATGATGTGGTGGAATGATTAAGTGTTTATGTAATGGGATTCCAAAATAATGTTTTCTATAGTATCATGGAATATTGAAATATTTATGTATTTGTCTATTGTGGGTTTCAATAATTTTATGGTACCGGTAACCATGGAAAGTGATTGAGATATTTTTGGAAAGAAGATGATATGTGCATAATGAAGGGATAAAGATAAAATGAAATGTTTGACAGTATTCATGGGCTCATGACTGATATAAGGTAATAGTTATATCATGGTTTCAGTATATAGAATTTTGGGGTTTTGGTATGTGGAAAGAGTTAACTTTTGACAACACTAATGTTTTCAATAAGATTCAATGGGTTTTCATTTCTCAAGAGAATACATGATTAAGGCCTTCGAATGTTTGGAATGTGACCAACAAGACATATCTTATGATATATGGGGATCAACAATGGTATTAACATGCTTGTTATATGAAATCTCTGGTAATCGTTTTCACTATATTATGAGAGTGGACTACAGTATTATGGATAAGCCTAAAGATTGGAATGGATTATGTTGGACATAAGTTAGTATTGTTTAAGGATGTATGTTTTTTTTGATATTATTGATGGGATGTTATAGTAATGTAGTTTTAGAAAAAGGACAACCTGCAGGATGGGTGAGAGCCCATCACGTCGGACAAGGCTGTGGGAATCGAACCCACAACCGTAATACGACTGGCCTTTATCGCCTACCACTGGCCTACAGTAAGTACCTGGTTTGTAGAAACTAGTTTTATTTTATTAAGAGGTATGATATATGATGTATAAGTTTATTTTTGGAACCATATACGATTAATCTAACCATAATATGGACTTATAACTTTTTCTATCCTTTTTTTTGAAACAGATGGAATGAACCATCATTCTATCACATGATCTGCTGACACATCACAAATAACAAATTAATCTTCATTTCATTAAGGGATGAAATGGAAATTTTTTCAATTCACGAACAACAATGAAATTGTACCGAAATCATGTAAGTATTTATTTTAATTCATCAACTTTATAGAAATGATCTTGAAATCCAAAAATGTTGTCCTAGTTCCCTTATATCCGATTAATCAGATGGTAACTTAGATCATCACAAATCAATGGCTTTGTGATTGCTGGCTTTTTCATAGCCATGTTCTCTACCACTCTCTATTAGAGCATGATGGTTAGGTTTCTCTTCTATATCCATATTTTCACTTATGTTATCCTCTGTGGAAACCCAGTGATTAGTTAATTTGGGTAACCGTTATGTTTCATACTTTAGTTTTTAAAGATTGGTTTTTGGTATTCCTTTTTATGATGTGGGTTTCTATTAAGGAAGCTTTCGAGTAGTAAACCATTTATAACCCCGACGAATTTCGAGGGCGAAATTCATTTTAATGGGGTAGAATGTAACACCCTGAGATTTTATGAAAAATATTCTTTTTAATTTTATTGATGTCTTGTGTTGTACGCTAAAACAAAGGAGTCTTGCAAAATCGCAACCCTAAGTTAGCTGCATTACACGCAATCGCGTCCTTCCTTGATATTGAGTGTTATACGCAACACCGAGTTTCACTAAACAACGATATGCTATTAAAATATTATTAAAACTAGCCGTTATGAATAGTAATAACCACTTTTTGAAAATTTGTAAATTTCATCTTTCCAAATGGACTTCATTTTTGGATTCAGAATATCGAAATTAGCCTAGAGTGATATTTTGGTATTTTTCTGAAAACTTTCAATTTTTCTGAAAACATTCAATTTTTGATGAATAGTAAAAACACTGGGTTACTATTTAAAAACCGACTTTTATTTAAATATTTATTTATTTTATATAAATTTATTTTAGGTCAAAATTGACACATAATACCAATATAAGTTCAATGTAATTCATTGGAGTCATTTTATAATAATTTTAGATATATAAAAATTTTATTGAACTTTTGACGGCCTTTTACCCACCTCCTAGGAGAATTTCCAAATTTACATAAAACATAATTTTACCGCTTTTGTGAATGGAATTTCAAAAATCTGAGAGACACGGTTGATGTCAGTAAGTAAAATGTGGTTCAATGAGAGGAAAATAATTTTTGGTGAATAGTAACTTTTTACCTTTATTTACCACAGTTAAAAGTAAATATGGTAATTAAGGGTACAAATGATATTGTTATTATCCTAAAACATGTACTAATTCTATTGTATAGGTGTAATTCTACCAAAAACAACCTTAGGAATAAAATATGACCATTTAGGCCCACATGGAATAGATTAGGACATTTATTATTAATTTATTTAAAGAAGTGTTAAAATAGTCAAAATCAAAGCTTAATAAGTAAATCATTTTTAATATAGGGTTATACATAAGATAAATTAGACTATAAATACTCATTAGAAATATAAAAATATTTAATACATAATAGTATTTTATTTGTAATTTTTAGACATTAAATAATTTAATTTATTTATGACACAATGATGATGCAGTAATTATATTATTAATGAAATATTGTCATAATTTATGTTATAAATACCCAAATAAATGTAATTTGAGACATTTTATGAATTAAATTAATTTTCTATGTTAATATGAAATGTTATTATTTATTTAATAAACTTTTTTCTAAATAATCATTCTGTTATGATTTTCACAAAAATCAATTACCAAATAGTGTCAAAATTGACATAAAATATTTTTTAAAAAAATATTATATTATTAATTGTTATTTTATTCCTAAAAATCTATGGTTCGGCCAAATGACTTATATAAGGTTATATATGTTATTAATAAACAACTTGGGGTTCGTTTTTCTTGTTATGGTAAGTTTAACAACCTTATAGTGTACGAAAAAAAGAACACACTGTAAAAGATAAATTATATAATTTAAAGTTAAATATAAATGATAAGGTTAAAATAGTAACCAAAACTTGTCTAAATTATATTGTATGAGATTATTTCGACCCATCCCCATCTTAGCTTTTAAATAAATCAAATTGGAGCAATTAAAAACCTAATATGACTTTATAATAAAATAATATTTTTAGTTTTTCCAAAGGTGCCCTTCTACTCCCTTATAAAAGGGAACCTCCTCCCTCTCTTACTCACACCACTTTGAGGCTTCAATCTCGGAAAAACCCTACAAAATAATCTTCTCCACTTCCCTAGAAACATACTAGAGTTCCCGGTCTTCTTTAAAGTCCAATTTTGGTGCCCTAAGAGGAGGTCTCAAAGAGGCGCTTCAAAGAAGAGGTAATGTCTGTTACCGATTCTTTCTACGTTATTTCTTCTTCAACTTCTTCTTATTCAGTTGTTTCATTATGAAGTAATAACATCAGTATCAATCATATATTGATATGTTATTATAAGTATGAAACAACCCTATTTCACCATCTATCCATCCTACAGAAAACGAAATCACCGCGCATGCGCACGTATGGAATACAGTCCCCACGTCGTGGTATAATATATTTTCCACCACCACCTTACTTGGATGGGTATAATTGTGTAAATAATAACTATATATAATTATTTTAAATTGATATTGATTCTTAAATAGTATACATACACTCCAATACAATTCCACGATCATGGTATTGATATCATCGATCGTGCGTACATACGGACTACCGTCTCCACGACGCGATGAGATTCATTCTCCATGTTCACCATTCATGAATGATTATAATGTATATATAATAAGTAATCATGAAATATATGACATAATAATGATACTATATTTATGTGTATATATATGTATGTCATCTACTTAATTTCATTCAATTCAATAAGGAAACGAAAACAGCATTCATGCGTACGTACGGCCTACCGTCTCCATGAACGGTGTATTTCATTTCATTTAATCGATCTATCATATATATATGTATATACTGAAATATATATTATATGTAATCACGTTTTATATTCTGGAATTACGTAAATCAGGATATAAGTAATAATATCAAGAACACTAAGTCCAAACATGTACGATAAGTAAAACGATTTAACACAAAACACTGCTTTAACATGGATCTTACAAAAGAACGGGTAATATAGAGTAATAAGTGAACCATATATGATATCATAACAATGAATATGATTCTGTAATAAGTCAATGAAATTATTTAAATCATTATATAGGAGGTTCGGAAACGTACGAAGCATATCGGACCTAAGGTAAGGGATAATTTTTCAAATCTTATTTTTATCCATGATTGCTTATTCATAAGTATTTACTGGGGTTATATTTATCATCCATGTCCTTGTTTTCTAAAATTTCTTTCATATTTATTTAATTTCCTCTTTACCCATTTTGACTTTTACTACATGGTATGTATGAAATATTTCTTTTACGAGGTACTTTTTTACTTTTCTGGCAAAAGTATGAGAAGAATGTTTTTTAACTTATACGGCACGAATAGATTTTTACGGTTTCATAAAGCCTTATTTTCCTGAAGCTTCCTCCAAAATATTTCATGAATATTTCCAAAAAAAATTTTTTCTTTTAAAATTGCATGATGTTTTTTGAAAAGAAACTGATTTTGAAGAAGAAAGGATATTTTCCTCAAGAATTCATTTCAAGTGTTTTATCAAAACCATTTTCCATCTAAGATGACATTGTTTCATATGTGTATGTTTCAAGTATAATGTCTTTATGATTTACATGGTTCCACTTTTCTTATTATGAAATGATATCCATTTATTTTATATGGATTATGTGATGATGGGGTGATGTTTATGTAACCCATTTTATTAATTGGGTTATTATGAATGATGCCTTTTTATTTTGTGGAACATGTAAGAATGATTTCATTATGAGATCGGTGGACCTATATCTACCTCCAATGCATTGGGTAACAATTTATATCTCATGAGATAGACATGGCTGGAATGGTATGTTAATCTGGTTCAGTGTTACAGGACTGAAACGAGGAGTGAACTCGATTTAGAAAGGGACTTTGTCCACTAAGATGGTCTTGGCAGCAATGCCTTGTCTACTATGGAAATCATAATATTTGCTGAATGGTTTCCACAATTTCATGTTTTATTCCCATTATATTTTATCATGGTTGATGTTCTATTATGATATATTCCTTGCGTACTTCCATGATTTATGTCTTTGCTCAATATTTTGATGTTTAAATTTCATGTTCAAGTATTTGCTTCCAAATGATTATGGATAGTTTTATGTTATCTATGTTTGCCCTTACTGATCATGTGAGTTCACCATTTTTAGGTTTTATTTTCCCAGTATATAAAGAACGGTTTTATGTAAGGAAACAAAAAGGGGAAGATCGTTATGGGAGTTGTTGAAGATATTTCAACATGATTAGAAGTTTATATTCCGAGTTTCCAAAGACATTAAACTATTACGGTCTTTGTGTGTGTGTTTTTGTTATGTATTAAGTATTCCGCAAAAGTAATGTAATGTCCATGTATGTCAAGAATTGGGTCTCTACACTGTCACTCTTCCCCTAGTTACGACCTGATAACCCATCCATGAAATGAAATACTATCATGGAAGATCATTCCCATGGGTACCAAATTCACCATTCATATAGGTATGGCCCATTGATCTCTTCCTACTCGCCTGATATAGGGAAATCGACCCCCTTCCTGTACTATTCACTGGTCTCTCTCATCCATCATTTTCTAACTATCACAGGTTCCTGCCAAACCACTTTACATGCCCCAATATGCTGCATGCTCTACACTCAACTGGTGGCCAGGAACATTGACTTCATTTTTTTTCGAGCTGACCAAACTGATAACAGAAATCTCCATCACAAACATGAGGTTATGAATCCTTTACTACTACCGTAGCGGAAATTCTCAAAATGACGCTTCCTACAATCAAGAAGTTGTTCCACTAGTTCACCTCACTAGAACCATATGTATGCATCTAGATAACTCTTGGAGGTTTTCCTCTAAGATAAGAGTCTGATCCAATACCTCTACAAACCTCTTCAACGTAATGATATTTACTAGGAACATAACGTCATGTCGAAGTCCATTCTAAAAGCATATTTCAATAGCTTTCTCATCTTCCACTAATGTGGGTGAAAAATGTTTCGTGTCCATGAACTGACATTCATAATCCAACATTGACATCACCCCCAGTGTTATCCTCATTAACTCTACATCTTTATCTTTCCTCAAGGATTCAAGATAGTAATGTTACAAAATATTTTCCTAAAAACGTTTCCACAACATTCCATGTACTTGTTGTGATTGACCTAGAATATCCCACCAATGCTTTTCCTGACCCCTCAACATTTAGGCCTCTAACATATCTCACTCTTTGGAAGGAGTCTCTAGATGATCAATAATTTTCTAGGTTGACTCTATCGAGAAATCTACTACCTCAGTGACACCCTCTCTGGTTATGGTTAGAGGGTCTAGTCAACTCGAACATACATTGTGCAGCCCACCCTGAGTCTCAATCCATCATCTATATAAAATTAGTGATGTTCTGTTGATCCATTGGATCAATTTTCTCTAAAATTTAGGGAGAATTCTCGACAATGTCTTCATGTCTCCAAACTGGATCATGTCCTTATGGTGGAATTTCCCAACAATTCCCAACACTGACTTTAGAACACATAACATAAAACATTCACAAAATATAAGGGAAGCCCCATAAATAGCAATAAAAAATATATTAACATACACCACCCATATTGTTCTTATCATTGTTGAAACTCTACCCTTGACCATCTCTACCTTGGACTATGGATAACACAAGAAACTAAATCACGCGGTTACAAGCCTTATATTCTATATCATTTTTAACTATTGTCCTTTTTAAACATACATTCAATAACAATTTAATTCACATTGCACCCTTCATAGAGAATACTATATAAAATTTTATTTTCCCATTTGAATCATCTCATTAGAATTTTTTTTCAATTTTCATGAAATCAAATGCATCCTACTCTCATTGTGCCACAGACTTATCCTGTGTGTGTACCAATTATGATGAATGTAACTTATTTACATAGTCACCTAGAATGATGATGAATTCAAAACCTCATTCCATTATGGTAATGAGTAAAATATCATATTAATGTCACATCACAAAACATGTTCATCACCAAATGGTGAAATATCTTCAATTGTGAGAACAACCAAAAATAATAATAATTACCACCCTAGTGACATAGATTTACCTTAAAAAATGGATAAGGTACTACCCGGAATGAACTAAATACCATGTCTTGAGACATTCTTAAACTCTTATATACCATTACAAATTATTAAGTAATAGAAAATAGTTGATATGATACCATTTTGTAACATCCTAGACTAGGATGCCACTAACTACTGCTCTGATCCAGATATCCACATCCCCTCAAGCACACCTAACCATATGTAAGAGTTTACCAACTACATGTGAGGGTCCAAAAGTCGCATAGAGAGACTATACACTTTTTTTAGTGTAATCCATAGTAGGAAACATATATAATTTTGGAAAACCACAAGATAATCAATAAAAATGTGTAAAAACATCTCCTCGGCTCAGAAAAACCCACATCTAATAGTAAAAATGTCATGTCATGCTATATTTCCAAGTGACCAAATCCCAAAATACATAAAAAAGTGGAATCCATGATGTGATCCTCACATAACTTTTGGAACCTCATCAATTCGTGTCCCCTAAATCTCACTCACTTCTCAAGCATGAAACCCTTGCATTTTTCAAACATGAAACCATGAATTCTACTCAGGTACCTAATGGAGACCCGAGTAAGGTGTGAGTATAACACAGCAGTACACCACCAATGGTTTCAAAAAAAATATCCATTTTAGAATATATTGTATGCATGTTTAAATTAATGACAAGTAAATAAGAAAATTCAGGGGCCACTTGTTATAAATCATTACATAGATATTATTTTCCATGCTGCCAAATTAATTATGTAAATCATCCCCATTACTAGTTAGAAATCAATACAAAATCCATATGTTGTGTATTTACATCATTCACATAGGTTTCTTGACATTTATAATGCTATACAAGGGAATATGTCATGTTCATATCTCACTCGGGATGGGAATAACAAGGTAATAACCACACTTTCGATTGAGACCCTGTCCAATTAATTGAATTATATTATGTTATTGGGGTCATAAAGGATTAGTCCTACTCCCCAACCTATGCATCCCTAGGTGGGGTTAGAGCATAAGTCCAACCCGACCCATATGAGGAGCTACCGTCCATTATCCCACCATTAACCCATGTACAGAAGCTTATTCATCATTTGACCACCCACAACCATATCACAACCATGAACAAATAATAAATATAATTATAATAATAAATAATGATCACCATGGGAATTAATATTTTGTTATAACCCATCAACACATTTTCTATTTACATTACTTATCCTATTTTTCTAATACTCATTCCCAGTCCTAGTCCAATAAGCGTATTCATTAATTATATTATAAAAAACATTTCACATATTAATAAATAACCATAATATTTTACCAACTCAAACATGTGAATAATATTCCATTTTCACTACCACAAAACCTATCCATATACTCAATAGGGGTTATACATTATCACCGAAAAACCTGTCACATACTTATTTACCTTTTAGGCTCGAAAAATATCAATACACCAAATGGATGGACTTCAATGGATCAAATCGTCTGTGATGCATCCCATGGGGACCATGAGGGTTTCTATTAATCATTTATATTCCCCTTATTCAAAAACATATTATTGAGATCATGATGAAAAAAATGTGACAAAGAACAAGGGCAAGAATGCACAAATCTACAATTAAAATATGTGATATAACATGTACACTACCTTCCACAAATCTGTTGGTGGATGTCCTCTTAAAACAGGAATTAGGTTATGATTCAATGACCCTTTGAATGCTTTCCTATATCTCACCATTAAATAATGTTTTTGAGCATCATACGGAGATAAAGGTGTGATGAAAACCATAAAACAAAATGTTAAGTACGAGGGGGTATTAGCCATACACGAAGCTTTGATACATAATAAACGACAATCCAAATGAGCCAGAGATGAAGAATAATAACCCTTTGAATCTCTTGGGATCTATTTTTCATCACTATGGTTTAATTGGTGAATAGATGTCAGAATTGGGTGAGGTTTTAAAATCTCATAATGGATTTTTTTTTAAATTTTACCATGTTTACTGGGACGCACAGTATAACTGCACGATTGGAAAAACCATTCATAAACCACACGAAAGACCCTTACCAAGGATTTAGGGTCACATGTATACTTGGGAAGCTCAAAAAATATGAAAACCCATGCACAAATCCTCTATCCATGTCTACACAGTTTTTGTGGAATTCTGCATGGTTTTTTTAAACATGCGCCTTGCCCAGATTGTCCCGATTTTCCACTCTTATTTTTTCCGAACACTTAGGGAACCCATAAGGTCCCTTATACCCCAATTTAAAACATAATTAACACAAGACATGAGATTCAATTCATAATTTAAATATTTCCATACCTCAATGATGTTCGGGAACTTACAGAATCCAAAGGATAGAATTTTTTAGTTTATCATATGGAGGAAAATTAAATAGAGCACGATAGGGAGAAACGTGATGTCATATAATGGAGTACACCTCATGTCTATAATTATTAAATATGATTTCTTCAGACAAAGTCAATCTGATGGAGGGGATATGAAAGAGCCATCATCATATGCATATTTATCTATTGGAGGAGTTCTTATTAAAATCACCAGATGGAGAAACCAACAATGATTCTCAATGTCACCAGATAAAAAAATGATGTATATACCAAATAGTTAAATTTGGGTCTATTGGACCAATTAAATATTATATATAAGTTTTTATGTCATAATATGGCCTAAATATATTTCCAAATACAATATAAATACAATGCTTTTGGCTAAGTGGAGGGGTACTTTCAATTCTTGTAAAAATATCTCATATTTGAGGAATATTGAAGTGATTTTATTTTATAATATTTGAGTAACTTCTTTTCAATAATGTTAAATCCAAATTTTTTTCAGTCTTTTAAGAAGATCAACTAAAATTTTAGTGGATAATGAAAATTAAATTTAGAGCATCCTCTTCATCTTGGTTTTGTAGAGTAAGTATGTGTATATAAAGGGAAGTAGAGTTATTCTGATGTTTTATAGTTACTATTTTTTAGAGTAATTTTTTTTTCTATTTTTGATATAGCATAACATGTGTTACCAACCAAGATTATACATATTTAAATAATATGATAATTTGAAGAAATATCTCTAAATAGATAAGTATCAAAATGATGGAGTACCAAATAAAGTATTAGAATAATATTGAGGTTAATTAAACAATGGATAATTGGATAGAGGATCAATAGACTAATGTGTATTGGGAAGATCTAAACTGGACTTAAGGGGTAACAAATAGAGGTATAAATAACTGATTGTTGTAGTTAAAGAATACCAAAAGGGTTATTACTGTATGATATTATTTGACAATTAATTATAGAAAAAGATATGAAGGTTGATATATGAGTATTTATACATCGTTCAGGATCATGAGGATGTTTCGGTCCCAGAAGAATTTTTATAGATCTATTAGTGACATTAAAAAAACTTCACAAGAAAAGGTGTTCTAAATTGATTATAAAGGAAGACTCTCTGAAATATAATTTTTTTCTACAACATTTAAAAAATGAAAAATGAATATCTTATAGATTGAGGTGTAAGCTGTTTCTAATGAAGGCCATGGATTTGGGAACAACTATTCAATAAGGAATTGGATAATATTATAATGGTTGGGGTGTATAACCAACTGTTGAAGAAGATTATTTCATAAGGGGGTAGAACCATGGTCAACTGGAGTTATGATTGCTGGTTTATAGTTTCAGTTTCATTATATTGCTTTTTAATAATGAGGATGTCTTTATTAGAGAATACATTTTAGGGGTACATCCAAAAGGAAAATGATTAAATTAAATTGACGTAAAATTGTAAATATTTTTTGTTGATAACTCTCGTTATAGTTAATACATATGAGGTCTGGTTTTGAGGTATCTTTGAGTAAATATTGAAACATTGTTCCAAAAAAGATTTTAAAAATTTTCAATGGGAAATACCTTAGAAAGAAAATGCTAATATACATGATGAAAATCATGATTTCTAAAGGATTAAATTTTTTGTCGCCTTAGTCAAACCAAAATAGCTTCGGCGTGCTTCCTACTTGTGTGCCCCAATCTGTCGCACAACCTACTTGCGCACCAAAAATCCTTTCACCCATTGTCCCATTTTTTCCTTTAAATAGTCCCTTGGGGTCCTCATTTGTACAGATGATTTTTCCGGAAGCCAAATTGCTACTTGGGTCTCCCTTGTACTTCTTCCCTGTCTTCCGAAACATTAACGGTATCCCTTCAACTCCTTGAGTAGAGGATTTATGGGAGGGATAATTTGAATTAAGTCCATTTAGTGTTTTAAAAACATAACACTTGCATGCCTAAAGCGCCCAACCTCCCCAAATAGGAAATAGTCGTGAGCACCAATTCCTTTCATAAATACTGGATCTCCCTACATAGGGGGCCACCTGTAAATACACTTAATGGATTGAGGCATGTCTCTTCCAATTATTACCATACAGGTTGTTCATCGCTTAGTTGAACATCATGTCATTCAAGTGTACTTATGTTCCCATACTTGAACACCAATACCTATTGGAGTGCCCCTCATTGGTTCAATTTCTCTTCAGTCTACATGCCATCAAACCTTCCTCAAAGCCATTCATGTCAAGGTGTCTTCTTCCTTGGATCCCCTGTCTAATAGTGATTCTTTTGAGACCTCTACCAAAGCCTCCTGACATAAAAATCGTTTTGGAAATTCACACGATCATGTCTCCTATTTGGGTTTGTATTTACATAGTTAGGGGTTTCTCACATTAATTACAATATTGGGTTAGGATTCAGTTAATGTCTTTGGGTTTTTATATCCATAGTCACATAGACCTTTCTCTAATGAATAATATTGGGAAGTTCCTGGTTTGGAGGAGGGTTTGGGTCCCAACCTTTAACTTCTCATAGAGTCGAATCGGAACCTCATGTATCTGGTAGGGAAGGTATTGTTCACACCTTCTTTTTCATGCAATCATATAATAAGTCTCCCTCCTGGACAAGGATCAAATTTAGAGATTCCCTCATGAAATAAGCCCCTAGATTTTCTAGCATGAGGTAGAATCATTTCTCCTCTTCTCTTCTTCGGTGCCAAAGTCCATAGGGGAGATGGGAACAAGGAGTCTCATTATCCTTTCCCTCTCCCATTGAAATTTTTCACCATGGGAAGCCATTCTGATGTAATCCCCTAACCTTCATCCCTTATTCCTTGGATTGGACCCTTTTTCAATGTGAAGAGAACAGATAGAAGGCTGGTCACCTCACCATCTTCTCAGGTTAACTCAACCAGGTTCTCCTTGGCCACCATAGGTGCTCCCTCATCCACCAGTAGAGGAGGAAAAGTTTCAGTGCCTTTGTTAAATCAATGATATCCTCTGGTTTCTAACAACAAGCATATATCACATGGGATTGTAGATATTTAATGGTCAAAACATTAGAAAAATTAAAGGAACTATGTAAACTATGATTCTTATTCAAACTTGGATACGTAGGAAGATCTTTCAGGGACCAAGCTCAAAGGGTACCCTCTTCAGGAATAAGCCCCAAATTAATCCCGCAAATTGTCAAGGCATCCTTTTAAGGAAGTAAGCCCAAATTCATTTCTCCAAATGGACTTTACTCTCCCATGAGACTAATAAAACTACGTATTCTTTGATTCACATCCACATGGGATAGGTTGGAAGCCCATTTGATGTCCAAACCCAAAATTTCAAATTAACATTATTCTCCATTAGCCATATTCCCAACACGGTCTAATCTAGCTTGGAAACCCATATTATTTACATGTTCCTTGGGTGGCTTGGAATAAGTACCACATCAAACATTGTCTAATAAAATTTTCTCTTAAATGACCAAAACACATGCCACTAAACTATATAGAAGGTCCTTATCACATGACCTTATAAGGTATGATTTATCCCATTAAGCGACATCGAACTGTAAGGGTTTTGATTCTTTTCACAAGGATACATTGGTAGCCCATTTTTATTATTTCTATCCCAATATCAAAACAATCCTTTTTCTCCCTGGATGAAAATAAATTCCAGAGTACCCCGATGAGTGGATTGAAAACCAGTATCATCATAATAATGACTAAAAGAATCTTGAAATAATATATGAAAGTTTACCATTTATGAAGATCCTTGAATACATACGGGTATCTCCATTAATAAATAACCTTGAATACGTACTGATGATTCTAGATTTTCCACATGTTAATAAGTTATTTCAAATTTCAAGGGAAAAATATGTTATACACATTTAATTATTAAATATTCATGAAATGTATTTAATTTACAAAGATAGTCCAGGATTTTACAATAAATTCCCCAGAAAATAGTGTGATGAGTCTGACCTACCATCCTCTCGACTAATTAACATTCCTATATATCATAATTTTCAAACATAATGAATACCTACCTTTTGGAAATAAGTCCCATTTTCGATAATGAACTGTTTAATGTTTCTGGTTACATGAATAAATCCAATAGAAATCACATGGAAGGAGTGATTCTTAAAACTAGAACACATGTTTCAAGGACCTACGAGAAAAAAATGATGAACCCATCGTGAATCCATAACAATGTTAATAATGTTACACACATGTTAGGACCGTATCAAGATGTCACTAAGAGCGTCAATTCAAAGATGCAAGGATCCTTCATGATGACTCCAACCAACAATCGCAGACAGCAGAATTGTGTGGTAGTGAACCAACAACATTATGGTGGTGTCACCTCTCGATGTTCGGCCCTGGTCTCTCATTACCGAGCTTGAAAGAAGAAACACCAAGGGAATCCTCTTTTCAATAGGGAGTATGTCTATACCTCTATCACCTCCACATATGTCCATCAACATAACATGATGCTGAACAATGACTGGAAACATACACACGTCCGTCATAAATGTTTTGTCCAATAAAATCATCTAGAAGAAACCCACCAATACCACCAGATAAATCATGTGGAGTACTATGAACAGGCTCAAACACTTTCTTAGAAATTATCTGCCATTCCAATGGCTTCTCTAACTGCATTTAATGAAAGCCTCCAATCAAATGTGGTAGAAACTAGTAAATAGGAACATTCACCTATTTATAATCACAAATTTTTTCAGCAGTCTCATATTCCAGTAAAGATGGATGTCCATCAACCATGATTGATGTGAAACAGCCAGCATGCACATACACCTTCCAGTGTTAATCAAGCCTGCCAATAGTCTCATTTGCCTACACTCAGAGAAGACAGTCAGAATGATCCGATGAATAATCGGGTGTAGACCCATCCCTCAGCCCCCAAACACGAGTACTTTCAATACCCATTGACAGGAAAAGGAGAAAAGGAGCAGGCACAAACACATAATCTAGATACATAATAGACACATATTCCCATTCCGACTATGGATGTCACCAAACACATCTTATCAAGGGTGACATCAAGACGATAATCCATTCAAATATTTTAGAATCTTGACAAGATATTATAAATACTACAGGAGTAGTACCAGAGGAATATAAACATAAATATTTCCCCACACATGGGATGAAACATTGTCATGCCATCCCAGAGCAGATACAGACCTTTGTTCGAGTTTAGGAGGGTCAGGGGGCATAATCTCATATATCATACAAACAACATGATCGGGAACATACACACTTCCCAATTGGAGGAAATTAGTTCGTTTTGTTAACCAATCCAAGACAAGAACATAATCCATCACATGATAACCACATATACAAACAACTGCCCCCAACTAACTATAATAGAGATTCCTAGAAAAATTATCATCAAACACGGTTGGAAAATCAAGAGTCAAGCAATAAAATGCCTCCTTTTAATGCTGGAGTTTTTGAAACCCTCAAACATTTATCTACTGAAGTTCATGATTTTACTCACTAATTACCAAATTATGGAGGTCGTAGAAACTATTCTAATGTTCCTCATTATAGACTTCATCATGAAGGATTGCTTCATGAAAATTTGGTCATTCTAGAGCGACTATCTCTAGATGGGATCCTCGAGAACCCTCTGTGTCCAAAAGACCACAAAGCAAGAGGATTCATACCATTCTGTAGTCCACCATGGTGACCTTACCCATTTCGGTATTCGCTGAAAAATTATTCGATGTAATAGTATTTCGCATTATCAAGATAATTATAAAATTCATAATGTAGTGATGACAAATATCTTCTATCTCGAGTCACTTGCAAACCAAAGGCTAGTCATGTCAGATGCCTTGTCATGGTCCAGTGAAACACTTTCTCATCCAAAAGACATATTAAGGCAATTGTCATTATCTGAAACTCCATTTGGCCATTTTTCTTCTAATAAAAACAATCCACATTGGTCCACTCATGTGTAGAAATATTTAGTAATGGACGATGATGATATGTTAAACATGAAAAAAAAAATTAGATAAAGGAGAAATACCGATCATGTTCTTGGCCTTTGGAAAAATTACAGTATAATGTTCTAGAATTGATGATATAAATTTTTTTTCATGATATCGGCCTCAACATATGAAGGAATATTTGTCATTTGAAATGAATTTTATTACCATATGATTAATATCAACATTATGTAATGGTAATTGATGGGTTGCAAAGCAAAATTGTCTTGGAATCTCTCTCTGTTTCCTGAAATCCAAAGGCAGAAAAATTTCATAGAACCCTTCAGTGTGCATCCCTCAATGCTCTAAAGAGGATACACCCATTAATTTATGATACCCCATCTAGTGTTCATATCAGAGGATGGGGTGCACATGGAAAATTTCATTTCACTGCACTCTAGAATAAAAACATTCTGCAAAATGTGGTATCATGCAATTTTATTACCCACAGTCGGCCACAATAAATAGATTTTGTATGTAATAGAATATACGCTCCTAATCATGCATCACCTAACTCTCATCCTAGTCTTTCCCAATGAAATGAAGTTGTTGAGTTAATTTAAATCATGAATATGAGAATATTGAGCAAGAATTGTACTTAGAGGATGTCAACAGTCAAAGAATGAAAATGTATTATATAACACAACGGTCTTCAGAAACATGTCATTTGAGTGGCTGTCAGATAATGCACCCAGCTAATGTATGATACAAAATTCGAAAAATTAGTAGAGAATTCGTTTGAATTTCAGCCATAGAAGTTCAAGAATCACCCCATCATATATGGTTGGGTGATCAATTAATTCAACATTCAAATTCATTAAACAAAGATCAGAAGTGTGAAAAATAAGAAGAAAAGGAATAGACCCATCCTGGATGGTAGGGGTATTTTCCACATCTAAATTCCTCTCCCCAACAGATGTCAGTTTTCTCCATATTAGGGAAGAAATCACAAACAGAGCGCACAACTGAACTTTCCAATTATTCCCTTCAGGTTACTATCTATCATAAAACTCCTATAAATCTATAAAAAATGAGAATTGGGTATCAATGAAGATACAGAGAGAGGATATTTTACAAAGATACTGACAAAATACCTTTAATTCATTATGCGTCAGTAAATTTCATTAAAACCATTACAAAAAAATCATCTAGAAAATGAGTCCAGTTCAAGTGAATTAGATGATAAAGGTCATGTTCATAATATGTTATATACTAAGGCCAATAAAGAAGGTGTTTTTACCTAAAATCATATTCTTACACAGAATCTAGCTAGGCCTTCAAATAACTAACTTCCCCCACTCCGAAAAGAATATAACAAGGGGAAATGTAAAAATCAGATTATATTTTGCTTTTCCACTAGATAAGGACAATATATTTCACATAATGATAGTTTATTATATAAAAAATATGAAATTAAAGATTTATGAAAACTCAATTCTTAGTCACTTTGAAAAATTATTTCTGCTAAATGTACTCCCCAGGAAGGTCCTCAACATGCACATCCTATAAGAGCTCCTCAGAAAAGATTATTTGATATAACTAAAGATACTGATAATGAATTCACTCCATTGAGTAAAAACCAAGGAATGATCAAACACATCTTGATAGGCATGTTCCCGTGGGTTATCCAAGGAAAATACCAACACCACCACCAGTAGTTTTGTAAATCACTACACTACATGAATATTTATTTGTTGTACCTGCACTACATCCTAATCATCCATATATTCCCCAAATTCATATAAACAAAATTTAGGCATTAAGGACATTAACTGAATCCATCATAGAATGATTTTATCCAATTATTCCGCAAATGAAATCTTACCTTGAATGGGTTGATCTGATTCCTCACCCACCAATTTTTTTAAATACTACATTTCCAGTCAGTAACAGTTCGGGAGATCCGGAACAACACATGACACGTTTAGTTTCGTTTTATGACCCTATGATGGGGACTTCTCCCCAGAAAGAATAATTAATGCTCAAGTGTTTTTTGAAGTCACTACGGGGACCCGCTTTTATATTGTACAGATGTTTTCAATCCGTATCAATAACTGGATGACAAGTTATTCATCAGAAATTCCTTATTCTATTGTGGTCAACTCTATCGAAGATGGAATTTCTGGATCATAACAATTGTAAATAGATGGATAATGAATTATTTTCATATTTCATTCTGTGATGGAAAGGATTAACATATTTTTTATGTCTGGTAGTTCCTCAAGAGGAGTTGTTACAAATTTGTGTGGAAAATCTGTGTGATGCGTTATGCACAACACTGATCCCTATAAAATACACAAGATCGTTTCAAGATATTACGTCAATTTCTCTACATAGAGAAGATTATATAATAAAAACTAAGTATAAAACTCATGTAATTCCATCAGATCTGGTTCAAAGAATAGGGAAACCACAGTTTTCTATTGTTACACTAAAAAAATCACATGTTCCCACTTCCTCTTCAAAACCTTCTTCGTATCAATGGGATCAACCACCTGAGTGTCAGCTGCAACAAATTCCTCGTCATGATGATAAAAGAGATCAAATGAAGAAACAATTTTATGAATTAAAGATAAATGATTATCTCTTCTGTAAGGAATAAATTCTCTATTACTTCATCTCAACTCTGGATAAAAAATTGGTTCAATTTCCAAGGCTGAAGAAACCAAAAAATGAAGGATATTATGATCTTACGAATTATTTTCCCTATCACAAGATGTTGGTGCATCTCAATCTAGAGTATTTTGTTTTTATGGCCCTCTTGCAAATAAATTTAGACTCTAGACAAGTGAAACTGAAAAATTCATCAACTCATGTAGCATGTGTTACTGGTACTGATCCAGATGAAGAAGGAGAATGTAAGAAATTTAAAAATTAAAAATGTGTAGAAATATGATGATTAGAAGATCAGGAAAATTATTAAATGAACTAATTACTTATTATCAACATAGTTTAAATGACCAGTTGTATCTTCCACCACTACTTCCATACCTAAACCACTTTCATCAAAAGGTAAATCCACAAATAAACATGGTTCTCAGAAGGACAAAGAGCAGTCAGAAGAATACAAGTTTGTGTTATGGCCAAATTTTTCCTTGACAATGGCAGATTTCCTGCCATCTGCATCAATGGCCTAGGAAACACCCCACCATCTGGGATAACCAAAACTGACCTATCATTCATAGTCTTCATTAGATGATGACTTGATCTTTGGTTCGGTCAATGTGATCCAATTAATAGATCCATATGCCAATAGTGACTCTGATTATAATGAGTCAGAGTTACCTATACTAAACTAGTGAATTAGTGGAAGAGGACAAGGTTGAGGATACAAGGGAAGATGATAGAATTCTATAAACCCCCATTTTAACTCAACCCCTACTCGAACCATATATGCGTAAGAAACTCGTGGAAGATCCCTTTAGTGGGATCAATAAGAACAAATAGTTTCGTCAACACAAGACATGTTCTGTTCTAACAGGATTATTTTGGAGGACCTATTAGAAGTAACACCATATTCCTCTTAGCAAGTAGATAGACATGATCAATCTAATCTACCATATCTAGGAATATTTCCAACTTCTTCTTCGTCACATGGAACATCAACATTAGAAGCATAAACTTCCAAGGCACCAGAAAAACCGTATCTCCATTATGGGAAACACAAACCATTGGACCCAAAGTATGTTGTTTGGAAACAATTGGACAATTTACAGACCATTTTTTCAATTCTAGCTATCTGGACTCTATAAAATGTACTTCGAGAACCAGTTATTGAGGCTTTTTCAAGTACTCAAGATTTTGAAACTGAAGTTTATGTTTATGAGGTTTAACGTATAGAGAATTATCTGGCATAATGTCATGCAATCAAATATTTTATAGATGAAGATGAAGATGATGTTATACAGGGACATATAAGACCCTTGTATTTATCTATAATGTTCAATGACATAGATATCCAATGAGCCTACATTGATAATGGCATTGGAGTCAACCTCATTCATGTTTTTACACTTCGTCGATTAGGCCTGACTGAATCTTACTTATCTCCTTCCACATTAAAATTTCAAGTGTATGAAAAGAATGATCAAGAACCTCTAGTCAAAACTAAACTCAAAACTCAGTTTGGAGATCTTGTGTCAAATGAAGATTTCATGTTTGTTCGTCCGGACAGAGCCTTCAATATTCTTCTTGGAAGGCCTTGACTACATTAACGTGCAGTCATACCTTCGTTATACCACCAATGTCTTAAATACTATTTCAAGGGTAAAATTGGGATATTGTATGATGACAAGGATCCATTAAAAACGTTTTAATCTTCATACATTGTGGAATAATTTTATCACACAAAAGGAATGTGATCCCTGACAAAGGGAATAACCAAAGTAAATGCTCATAATGGATTGAAAAATATCCCAGAAAACCCATTCATACATTTGAGTACATATTATTTGTTACATATTAATCAAATTGAAAAGGTAGAACCAAATTGATGAACTCATCCAGTGACTTTCATTATTTCCATTGCGGCAATTGGGCCTGACAACATGGGAGAAGATGTTGATCCACCAAGCAGTGATGGATGTTTAAATGGAGATGTCTTCATTTCATCTTTCGAACTACAACAATACTCTACATTGTCAATCAGGATAGAATAAGTTGTATAAATGACATAGAAAGACAACATGTTGATTCCCAATCCTTCATCTCCTCTTTATTACCCTAGAAATTCCCTTCATCATAAGTAGGGTCAAATATAGGGGCCACTTCTTCTGGATGTTCATATACTGATTCCTCCCCTAACTCTGGATGTTTTTTCTCAACAGGTACTATGCATGTAGAAACAGAAGTCGTAAAAAATGATGAATAAGAAGAGGAATATCTCAGAGATGATCCTCCATCATTTGAGGAATGTGTATCTACCAATTTGGACGAGCTCATACAAGTTAATCTTGATATAGAGGAAGATCAATGCCCCACTATAATTAGTGTGACCATGGCCTCTGAAGAGAAAGAGGTTTATATGAAATTTTTAAAGAAACTTCATGAATTATTTTCTTGGAATTATACATAAACTCTTGGACTTAATCTTGAAGTAGAAACCCAGCATTTTGGTTTTCCATAAGAACATCAAATATTCAAGTAGGCACCAAGAAGAACACACCCAACGGATGCCTCTAAAATTGATGCTGAAGTGGAAAATATTATAAATTATAATTTTTTCATTGTCGTTCAATATCCCTAATGGATATCCAACATTATCCCAATGAAAATGATTAAAATTGGAAAATCATAGATTTCATAGATTTCAGAGATCTTGATTGGAAATGTCCTATAGATGATTTTCTATTTATGATTATAGAGATTTCAATTGATGTAGCAGCTAGCTATGAAGCTCTTTCCCAAATGGATGGATACTCTAGATATAATCAAATCATTATGGACCGATAGGATGAAGAATATAATTCCTTAAAATCCCCTCAAGGTGTGTCTTTCTATCGGCTAATGCCCTTTGGCTTAAAAATGTGGGTGAAACATACCAATGCGTCATGAACTATATCTTCAAACCCATCATATAATTTTTTTTAATGTTATGTGGATGATTTGGTGGTAAAATTGATACAATGTTCCAATCACATGGATGATCTAGAGATCATATTAAATAAACATCGGAAACATAATTTGAAGATGAATCCCATGAAATGTGATTTCGGTATAACCGTAAGAAAGATTCTTGGATTTGTTGTGCATCATCGTGTTATCAAAGATGATCCTAAGAAAAAAATCAATCATTGGAATGTCTCATCATAGAAATTTAAATGATTTAAGAGGAGACCAAAGAATGTTTTCTGATATTCAGCACTTTATTGCAAATTTGGGAGGCAAGTGTCTTCCCTTCACAAGATTAGAGAAGAAGGGAGTCACCTATCAATAGAATAAAGACTGTGAAGAAGCATTTCATACACTCAAGAAATAATTCTTTAGTACACTGGTATTAATGCCACCTATTTATGGAAACCTTTTATTCTCTATGATACAGCTGTAGGAAAATCACTAGGTGCCTTCCATTCCCCAAATATTGATGTTGGGAATGAAAAAAACCTTTCCTATCTCATTCAAACTATGAATGATGTGGAAAATTTGTATTCAAGTATTGAAAAGTTCTATCAAGAATTAATATTTTCAATTCATAAATGGAGACACTAACTGCAATATCATGAAGACCAATTTGTTTCTTGCAATTAATCACTCAAATTTATCATCTATCGTTCTATGCTTAAATAGCGTCTGGAATGGTGGTATGTTATTATGCAACAATTTGATTTCCAATTTTTTCCTTTGAAGGCACTAAAAGGCCATGCCCTGGATGACTTCCATGCTGAACATACTCTACAGAAGACATATCATTGAATATTGAATATCCTGATGATGATGTATTCTTTATTCAAGATAATTCCCAAACACGGGAGATGTAATTTGATGGTACCTCAAGAAGTCCAATAGGGGAGACAATGGAAAACCCAAAACACAAAAATGTTTGGATAGGAATTGTCCTTATTTCCCTTGGAAAGGATATGATACCTTATTCTTTCCTGTTATCGGAAGGGGGTATAAAAAATGATGTGAAATATCCAACTCTCATTGTGGGTATAGAATTGGGTGTTCAGGTGCAATTGAATCCCTTAAAAGTGAAAGGCGATTCAGAACTAGTAATCTAAAAACTCAACACGGAATATTCTAATCATAAAATAAGAGTTAATCCCTTTTGGGATTATGTTAGAGGATTAGTGGATTAATTTCCCTCAAGGCTAACGTTATCTTATGTCTCTAGATCCCAAAACACCCAATCTGATGCACTGGCTAATGCAGCTATAGCCTTGGCAGATCCAAATCGTGATGAGACAATAATTAGAATATCCCATCTTTGTGTGTTATCACCTTTCATTCAACCTATAATATAAGAAATTATTGAGATTTGATCTATTTTATAGTCATATGGTCATTCCGTGGGATGAAGGCCTTCCATCATGGGATAAATTAATGATGTAATAGGTCCACCTTATAGGGCTGAAAATGAATAGATCTGATGACGCGCGTCTAATTTTACTCTATATGATAGTCCAGACAAACAGAAGATCATTTAAAAACGAGGATTTTCCAAAATCCTCCTCAAATGTATTGATGTAAAAGAAAGTTCAGTTGTCATGAAAGAACTGAATTTAAGAGATTTTGGTTCCCATTAGTCTGGGCATAGACTCTATGATAAAATCCAACTTCATGGATACACTTGGCCTTCAATGACGCATGATTTTACAGATTTTAGTAAGAAATGTATTCTATACCAACTGCATTCCCTATTCATTCATCACCATCTGAGTTTCTACATACAACTAAATACTCTTAGACATTATCCACATGGGGAATGGATGTATTAGGACCATATCATCCCACTACAGCTAAAGAGTTCATGTATATTTTTACTATTACTGACTTCCTTTCTAAATAGGATGAGGAAATACCTATCAAAGAAGTCAGAGACAACCGCATAATTAATTTTTTCAAAACTAACATCATCAATATATTTGGTGTCCCTCATTGTATTTTGATGTACACGGGAACAAATTTTTTTCTTCTGAGGTAAAAAAGTTATATTAGGAACAAAATATCAAATTTAACCATTAATCTTGCTATCATGATGTGTCCAATAGACATATAGAGAACCACAATAATACCTTATCATATATACTCCATAAGATGGTGGATAATGGTAAAAACTCATTCCATGATCAATTTTCTACAAATGATATGTCTCATAAATGGTTTGATGAACTGGAGCGGTTAAAAGAAAAGATATTGCATAATTTTCATCATTTAAAAGTCTACCAGAATAGAATTGCATGAGCTTTTGACAACAAACATTCCCTTAATTAATTTCTTCATGGAGAATTGTTATTGGTCCTCAGGACTCCATTGATACCAAGAAAGAATCCATCAATTCATGAGCCAAAATGGGAAGGACCTTATTCTATACATAAGGTCTAATAAAATGTGTCTTATGAATTTATCACAATGGATAGAGAGATCATTACAACTCTAACCAATGAGATATTTTTTAAGAAATACTTTGTTTAATTACAAAGACCTCATTGTCCTCATAGCACGACTGAAAACTGCATAGCCTCAAATTTCCTTACTACAACACTTATAACTGAATAGTAAAAAGTCCATGTTTAAGATGTTAAACAGCGTAACAACAAAAAGCATCCATGATGCATGATGCTAAAATTCATAGCTTCTTCATTCCCACCTCATGACGTTAAATTGTATAACACCATTTATCCTCATTACAAGAAATTATACTGTATAGTTAACATCTTCTCTATTTTTACATTAAGAGCATCCACAATCAAGGACCATGGACATCATTACTACACCTTAGTAGCACATGAGTCCCTCTATTCCCTATGTCTGAGTTAGATCTATATAGGGACATTGTTTCAATAACATTGAATAACATGATTATCATCTATTTGGGATACATAGAGGCACCTATCTCCAATCTTGGGCCCAGGCACAATCACAAAATTATTATTTCACTTTTTCATCTCCTGTATACAAACTAGATTTATACAAAGTGCTCTTTTATGATACATGATTTTATTTTCATACTATCTTATGTCAAAAATTTAATCATCATTCTATAATGTGTAAAATTTCTCGTCTCCCAAGTGAAACATGATTAAAGTTGTAAATTATTGTCTAAAGAACTCTGTAGGCCTTGATTATCATCTATATGGGATACGTAGAGGCACCTAGATCTCCAATATTAGGCCCAAACGTGATAAAAAACCCCCCTTTATTCATTATGTAAGAGTAAAATAATATATAGGGAAAATTTAATAAATTACCTATGGTTGGATTCTAGTCCTCAGCAAGACACGTAGTGACACTTTTGTTTTATCCTTTAGTCTGGCTATAACATGTCAATCTTTTCACATCATTTCTTCTTCATCCTTAACACATGCCATTAAAATGCATTGATATCTAACACCCCTATTCTTAATTTTTGTTACCTATGTATTATAAAAGAAGACATAAATTCTCCTTGTTTTTCACTCTGAGCAAAGCTCTCACCGACTTAGGAATTGGGTAAAAGGCTTATTTATATAAATACGTTATCTAAATATCTTGTGGGGCTATTAATGTCCTCACTGCATAAATTAAAACTACACATCACAATATCAATTCTAAGAGAAATAATGAATTTCCCCATTTAACATTTGAGTCAGGTCTACGTATAAGACCTCAAACTCATGGCCAATATTGATTCAAATATTTTGTATGTGCATTGGGAATAACCCCCTTCTTTTTTTGAACACTCTTAATCATGAATATTTCAAGATCTTCATATCATTCTCATGGTTTCTAGTGACAAGGCTTGTAGTATATGATAACTCTATTTCCTGACCTTGCAGCACATGCCATTAGTTGGCCATGTATATGTTTCCTACATAACGGGCATGCCAATCAAAAGATGAAATTATGTGGCTATGAAGAAAATTCCCTAGATGGACATGAATTGAACAACCCCCATAACTGGTTTTTCAAATGCTGGTAATTTCATTCTTGGTTATAGTGTCTTTATTCCCTTCAAACTTTTATGTAAATATACAAAAATCAATATTTTAAAATCGTAATTTATATATATTTGTCCCATTATATTTCTCTCAATTTGAAACTATTCATGAACAGGGTTTACACATTTTCCTCTCCATGTGTTCAAAGTAGTGTGAAATAACCTTGGAATCACATTTCCATATATCCAATACTATTTCCTTTCATGGTCCTAGTTGTATGACCTAAAACAACAGACACCACAACTCTTACATTTGGGTCAGACCGTCTTAAAATTCCAATTCCTCCGATTCTATTGAAATATTTGTGGGAAATACTTTGTCCATATTCAAGTCCCATTCTCCATAAACATCAATTAGTGATTTGTAAAATATGAATCTTCATAAACTTTCTTCGGGGTTTTGCAATAGAATGTCAAAATTTTGAGGGTTCATTTACATGACTATGCAGGATGTTCCCATAAGTGGTCTTGCATAGGTTTCCTCTATAACGGGCTTCCCAGTCAAAAGATGCAACTATTTTTTAATGTAGAATATGTCCTATTTGGCCCTACATAGTACATCCCCCATTACGTGTTTGTCAATTAATGGTAACTTTTTTTTGTGGAAAATACTTTCTCAAATTCCTTTATCACCTTTTCCATATAATTCTTCAGATCTAGAAATTCTCAAATCATAGTGTTCAATTTTCCCTTCCATAACTGAATATGGTAGTATGTTTCCAAAAAATTGTCAATAAATTGGGAGATTATAAAATCCTTTCTCAAATATAAGAGACCTTAAATTAAATCCACACAATATCCTCACAACATGATATTAAACTGCACAACACAATTTCCTCACTACATTACCTAAAACTGTCGAGTACAATGTTTTCACTACATGACTTAAAACTGCACAATAAAATTTCCTCACCATAAGACTTAAAATTACACAGTTTTATATCATAAATTCCCTTCTCTAATAAATTACAACCATTATTCATACATTTAATTTTATAAAAGTTGTTTTCATATTCATGACATATATCAGCATGAAATATCCCTTTATTATTAAAACCCCTTTCATGGGAAAAACAAACAACTATGGTCTTGATTCACCCAAATATTATTTTTCTTCCTTGTCTATCAACATTAAAATGTTATATTCCTAAGATATGTTTTGCGTGACTAGGCAACACATGCCCTCAGGTGGGATTTCATAAGTTTCCTATATAACGGGCCTCTCAGTCAATAAATTACACTATTTGGCTATACAGTATATGCCCTAGTTAGTCCTGCAAAACACAACTCCCATAACAGGTTTGTCAAATAATGGTATGTTTTTTTGGAAGAGACTCCCCCTATGTTGATGAAAGCATTAAATTTGGTGACAATAAAAATCATATCTCAAGATTCCCCTTGGAAGTAATTAAATAATATAAATTAAATTCTTAGCCACTGAGTCTTGTTTGGGTTCTAATATCAAAATTAACATTCAATGTTTTTCGAACATAAACAGTGTCCCTTTATAGTCCAACATGCATGACATTAAACTGCCATCAACATGAGAGATGGTACTCACTAGATTGAGAAACTGCAAAGGAAACTCTAAACAATTGCCAAGTCCAAGCTACCTATATATACATTTCATATGATTTATGAAATATTGAACAATAAAAAGTCAGAAGATACACTATTTTTAGTGTTTTCCATATAACTCAATAAAAATTAAAACTATGATTACTAGGACCAATGGCCTAGGAAAAACATTGGTAGTTAGTGAGACTGAAAGAAAAAATGATTGCAAACAAAATTAATTTCATTTATAAAAATTTTCAAAGATGGAAATCTGTAAATTGGAGCCTCTCTCATGTCTGAAATAGGATATTATAAAAGGATTTCTACATAACACCTCATTTGATTTGCAGCCTTCGAGCCCCAGCAGCTGCCTATTAAAGCTCTTTTTTTGACCATTTTTGCTCCCTTAAACATGATTATGGGCTTCTTTAGCATCTAAAATGGATTTTTAACCATCATTATAGACTTATCCTAATGATCTTTGAAGATGGTAAATCTCCCCTTTAATGATATCTCACTCTTGTTGAAGGTGCATCTGCTGAACAGTCTTTTCATTTATTTTTGGTGCGAGTCCCTTCAACATTATAGTATGATTAGCCTCAAATTGAAATAGTGCTTCTTGAAACACTTCAATATTGTTCTATAGTTTGTCTTTTTAATTTATTGTTGATGATTGTTCTCTTTCTGAATCCTTTGAATGATCACATTCACCACAATATGAATATCGTTTTATTCAAAAATACCAAATCCTATTGTGATAAACAGTGATAGGAGTCATGTAATTCATGAAGGATGTTATTCATGGGGAATATTAGATATTATATGTTATATATTATTTTATTCTTTGTGGGGTGCAAGATTAATAGCTTTCTTTTTTTCTGGATCTGATTCATAATCACTATAATAAGGAGGAATGTATTCTGGGATTATTGCAATTAATGAAGTGCCATGTTCTACTCCTTCCTGAACAATGGTTTCTTCACCTTCTAATATTGTTTGGGCTGATCCAGTGGTTTCACCTCAAGACCTAGCCATTGATGTTGATATCCTTATATAATAAATAAATAATTATGGTTATGGTTAGATTCAAGAGATAACAAAAGTGAATGTAATCATAATATCTGTATCCCTTACCTAACAGTAGGTTAGCAGCTCGAGAAAACTCTTCTCCAATACACATATCTTTAGATTTTTTTTGATATCTATAGATGAGGGGTGATATCATTGATGTTATTAGGATCCTAATAATGAATCTCAAGAAGATCTTCTTTTTCAAGATTCATGTGCGCCAGTGACTCCGCAATGAAGGAATTAATATTAATATCAATACTTCCTTCAAGTATCATTGTAGCAGCAGTTTCATTATATGGAAGTGCATATTTCAAACAATAATGGATACATATTTAATCATAAGAAGATTATCTGGATGAATAATGAAAAATCGCATGTAGTTGATTCTATACATGGTACTCCAAAATCATCTAAATAATTGGGTATATTAACATGTTCTAATACTTCTTAAAAATACATACCAAGGTTCATCATTTCATCCAATGATATCTCACATCCCAGATTAGTCTCACCCATGGGAGCACATGGCGTTTTTTCTTTGCAACATTCCTTCGACAGCCTTTTACACGAAGTAGCATCCACAGAAACATTTATCGGGTCAACATCAGTTGTTTCCAGATGTTCTGGAGAATGTGATGAACCTAATGTCTCACAGAATGGAGGTTATATGTTGTTAAATTTTATGCATTATAATTTAATTTTGATTTACCATAAGCATCCCCTCCTCTAATATAAGTAAAATGAGCAATGCTGGGAACATACGTTGGTTTCTTTGGCCTCAATGCCTCCTCATGAAGCATTAGATTGGTAGGAATTTGTTCATGTTTAGAAGAACCCTTATTGTAACATCACAAGTAAGTAATGAATAATAGATATTTTTATCTATGTATATTTATGAATTATATAGTTTTTTAGATGCTTAAAATGGGAATAAATCCAATCTTATGCATGGAATACACTAATATTTTTAATAGATTGTTTTACTGCCTTTTGATGGAAAACCATTTTTAAATCATACTTTTTACAATTTTATAATCTCTATTTGTAATTGTAAACATATTCTTTATGAATGGGACATTTAAATTTACCTTGGATTAATTTTTGGTATTTTTATGATAATGTTAATTTTTTAATGAATAGTGAAAAATACTGTATTTTACATCAAAAATGATTTTTCATCTAATATAATTATATGGTTAGATTATCTTTTTAGTTGGTATTAAAGTGTAATTAGAATATTTTTTTACCATCTAATCCAATGTTGGTCATTATAATTAATTTCACTTTGGAATTGGGCATAAACAAGTGCCAAACTTTTCATAAATGTTGTTTCAAAAAAACCCGCTATTTGTTTTGACAACGGGAATTATTTTTAAATTAATTATTGCAATTTATATGTTTGGAATTTGGTAAAAAAGATTACATATTTTTAATCAGAAGGTAAAAATTATCTAATTATGAATCTTGTGTTTTTGGACATTATGAATAGTAACGACGGTAATTATCTTTAATTAACTTGATTAATTAGTAATCGGGTAGTTAAGGATAATAAAATATTATCATAATAATAAAAAATGACCCCAAAATGTGTCCTAATTCTAATTTTTGTGTCATTTCCGACCATTGGATGCCTTGTGCCATACTTTGGGACCCCATGGAATCACTTTTGTGTGATAATGACTTTTTATCTTTTTATTTTTAAAGAAAGTTATATAACAAACAATGTATCACCTGAGTAAAAAAAAAATTAATTTTGTCTACATAAATGATAAATTAGACTATAAATAGTCATTTGAAATATAAAATGATTTCCTACATCATAGTATTTTTTTATAATTTTTAGACATTAAATAAATTAAATTATTTATGACATCATGATGATGCAGCGATTACCTCATTAATTAACGATTTAAATAAAATGTAAATATAATGTAAAATATAAGACATAAACTTGTCAAAGACCTATTGGATTAGTATATTGCGAACTATTGTAACCTTATCTTCGAAATAAATCAATGTGGGACCTTTTAAATCCGAAAAACATTTCAATATAAAGTAACATTTTGTAACTTTCCAAGAGTGCCCTCCTCTCCTCTTATAAAAGGCCCCCAACTCTACCTCCTTACCCACACATCTCAAGCCTTTGGCTCGGTCAATCCCTGCTCATTTTATCTCTACACATCCCTCTCTTCATCCTAGAATCCTTAACTTAGGAAGAAAGCTCTTCAAAAAACCATTTTGGTTCAATCCAAGAAGAGTTACCCGATTAAAGGCAAAGTCTTCTCTAATGGTCCTTTGTTTTATATTGCTTCTCCAAAACCATTTACTCTTTTTATTCATTTTTTTCTAACAAAACCAGTATCTTATATATACTAGTAGGTTGTTATAAGAATTATTTGAGCTACACTTACACACACCTTCATCTAATGATTAAAGAGCATACTATTTCCGTGGATGGTGAATTTCTGCCTCACGAAACGATGATTGTTCAATATTCATCTAACACCTTCCAAGTTGGCCATAAAGATGACACTATATTTATATATGATATATAATATGTTTATGTTTTCCTTAAGATTCGGTATTTTTCATTTTTTTCATACCTTTATGGTTTCCATTATGGGTAAACATGATATCTTCATTTTTGGAAGTGCGGACTACCGCCCCCTCAAAGTGATTTGGTTCGTTAATGCCATATGGGGAACATATAAAGGATGGAGTTAATGATATTATATATGATATTATACTGGAATTATAATATACCTTTATATCATTATGATTCCATTCCATAAAATACAAAATAGAAATGAAAGTAGCGTTCATGCGTACGTACGGCTTATCGTCTCCATGAATGGTGCATTTCATTTATTACCTCTAAATGTTATGTAATATTATAAATGAATGTATATACTGGATATATATTATATATATGATATCTACATCATGAATAATTCTCTGGATATAATGGATACATGAACAACTTGTAATTACAGAGAGTTTATTTTTGGCTCATGTACCAATGATCGTTAAAACGACCATTATTAACTTAAATAATTACATAGTGTTCATGACATGGTAATAAGTGATATAAAAGGAATAATGAACATGAAAAATGTTCTTAAGAAAGTATAAATTAACTCATGTTTATTACTTAGGAGATTAAATAACGATCGAGTCAAGTCAGATATGAGGTAAGGGACTTCATCTCAATATCCTTTCATTGAGGCATATTTTGTTTTATACACATCTTTCTTTTAAACGGTGTATAAACCCCTTTTAATTTTACTTTAATTCAAAAGGACTCTTTTTTATATGAAGCGTTTACTAAATGAAAAAAGGTAATGTTTTTTTTTCGTACGTATGCGGGGACAACAACTTCTCCACCGTCGTGACCATTATTTGAGTTTCGGGTTCCTCTACAAGCCATAACCTAACCTTTTTTTAAAATTAAAAATAAATACCACGTATTACTTTTCTTGTATTTTGGTATTTAAAATGGTTTTGATAATGTTTTTATCAATGTGTTATTGATATCTTGTGATGGAAATGTAGAAATTTTATGTTTTCTTTATGCATGTTTTATGTGATACGATTATGTTATGGTTCTTGGGCATTGTTTATAAAGACGGGTGGTTCCGTGATAAACTAAGGGAGGGTGAGCCCGATATAGCTCTCAAATGATTTGGGTAATGCGAAGGGGTTAAACATTAAAGTTTCTCCTAATGGATTTAGGGAATATACTATGGTGGGTATTCTAAACGTAATCATGTGGGTTACTCCCTATGTAATAATTTTATGAATGCCTCAAGTTACCATTATGTCTTATGATTTCTATGATTTATTCATGATTTGATGACATATGCTAAAATGCTTATGTTTTACGAGTAAAGTATGATTTCATACATGGACTAATGTTTTCATTTCATAATTTTATATCCCTTACTGATATTTTTATGCTCATCCCATGTTTTTGAAATGTTTCTCACAGGTCCAGGGAAAGGTAAATGATGTGATTATAGTGTCAAGGAAATGTCAAGAAAGAATCTATGTTTTTATTTTTAAATTTTTTCTAATGATGGGAAAAATGATTACTATATTTTATGTAACCACTTTTTTTTAAATGTGGAGTGTAATGCATGATTTATGATCTAATTCTCTAAAACTCTAAACCTAAAAGGATCCTCAACATGTATTCTTGAAATAACTCATGATTAAGTAATGTTTAAGGATGGGGCCTTATAGCTGGTATCAAAGGTCGGTTTTGATAACTTTAGGAGTTAGAATTCTATTAAATGATTATCCAAAAATATTTTTTTATGGTCAAATTGAAATGATATAGAATTTGAAGATTACCATGTTGCATCATCTAAGACATGTTTGTTTAGAATGGTTTTCTGCAGAGGAAATAGGGAATCGTTTCTAGGAAGGCATGCAGAAGGAAATGACCTTCCGAATTAGCATCTTGAGATGGTCAGAATTGGAACTGAACAGTTTGTTGCAATGATGGAGTAGTTGACTCAAGCGATAAATAGTGGTGGTATTCATGCACGAGATCAGCCAGATCAACCGTAGAGGAACATGTCAGTGGTGGAACATTTCATAAGGCAACATCCCCCATAATTTAGAGGACCATTTGAACTTGTGCTAGCTGAACGGTGTATTAAAGCACTGGAGATGATTTTCTATGTCATGGGGTGTTCATACAATCAAAAGGTTAGTCATGCTATTTACCATTTGGAGGGTGAAGTAGATCAGCGGTGGTCGATGGTTAAAAATATCAAGAAGGCTGATGAGATTGATGCTCTCGACTGGGATAAATTCAATGGTATGTTTCTTGAGAAGTATTTTGCTAAGGCTGTTCGACTTAGGATGGAAAAACAATTCTTGGAATTGAGGCAAGAGGACGACTCAGTGGCTGCTTATGAAGAGAGGTTCACTCGATTTTCGAGGTATGCTCCAAATTTTATCTGAGACCTTGATAGTAAAATCAATCATTTTTACTCAGGATTAAAGCCATAATATCGAAGGGATTTAACTTATCTCTAGTTCAAGAGTTATGAAAATCTTATTCGATGTGCTGAGAAGGTGGAAATGGAGTTTACCGATGATCAAGTGTTCTATAACAACCAGTAGAAGAAGTGACCGAGGTGGAAGAAGAAGGGAAAGAATTCTTCAAAAAGGTCTGACGGTAAGAAAACTAAGTATCCACTTTGTGATAAATGTGGTAAAAGGAATGCTGGAGAATCTCTTTTGAATTCATCGAAGTGCTACCGTTGCAGTAAGATGGGACATAAGGCTCATGATTGCACTGAAAAAGATCAGGGTAATGGTAAGACCAAATTTTATTTACAGTTTGTGAAATGATTCAAGTGCAATGTGATGGGTCACTATGCAAATGAGTGTCTGACAAAGAGCTCGATTGATGGGAAGTAGTTAGAATACAATAAGAAAGGGGTGGTGAAATCCTTTGAAACTACTTCAGTAGATGTTCAGACATCAAATGAAGTGGTATCAGGTACTTTTTTTTTGTTTTTTCAGATTATTCCAGTGTGTTGTATTATTTAGGTTCTACACATTCTTTCATCTCTAAAAACTTTTCTAGTGAAATGGGAATACCATCTCAAGAAATTACTCCTAAACTTGTGGTAAAAACACCTGGGAGATATGTTGAGGAAAAAATAATTTATATATATCTTCTTATCCTTATCCGTGGAATGAACCTACTTTCAAACCTTATTTTTTACCTCTAGTAGAGTTTGATGTTATCCTGGGTATGGATTGGCTCTCTATTTACCATGATAAGATTGACTATAGAGCTAAAGAAGTTTCTTTTCTGAAAGACTTTCAGTTTGCATACAAGAATGAACCCTTACTGTTGATAATATATCAAGAGGCCGAGAAACATGTAAAAGATGGAAATGAATGTTACCTTGCACATATTGTTGAAAACAAGAGAACTGTTTATATTAATGATGTGCTAGTGGTAAATGAGTATCCTGATGTTTTTTCTGATGAGTTGCCTGGAATAATACCAGATCAGGAAGTTGAATTTACTATCGACTTAGTTCTTGATGCTAAGCCAATTTCAAAACCCCCTTATTGAATGGCTCAAATTGAACTTTTAGAGTTCAAGGAGCAATTTCAAGATTTATTAGAGAAAGGTTTCATTCGACCTAGCACATCACCATGGGGTGCCCCTGTTTTATTTGTTAAAAAGAAAGATGGTTCAATGAGACTTTGAATTGATTATAGAGCCTTGAATAACATCACTGTTAAGAATAAATATCCTTTGCCTCATATCGATGATTTGTTTGATCAGCTCCAGGGGGCTTAGTATTTTTCAATGATTGTCTTGAGATCGGGGTACCATCTGTTGAAGGTAAAGGAAGCAGATATTCCGAAGACCGCATTTCGTACAAGATATGGCCATTATGAATTTCTAGTAATGCCATTTGGGCTAACCAATGCACCTGCTGTATTCATGGACCTTATGAATAGAATTTTCCATGAGTTCATGGATAAGTTTGTGGTTGTTTTCATTGATGATATTTTGGTGTATTCTAAAAGTAAAGGGGAGCATGAACGACATATAAGGGTTATTTTGAAAACCATAAAAGAAAATAAATTGTATGGGAAATTCTGAAAGTGTGAGTTTTGGTTGCAACAAATTTATTTCCATGGTCACATTGTTTCTAAAGATGGAATAACAATTGATCCTTCAAAAACAAAGGTTGTTGAATAATGGCCAAGACCCACAAATGTAACTGAGATGCGTAGCTTCTTTGGTTTGGCATACTATTACCGAAGGTTTGTTAGAAATGTTTCAAGGTTATCTAGTCCAACGACTAAGCTAACTCGGAAGGGTGTTAAGTTTATCTGGATAAAAGAATGTGATGATTGTTTTCAGGAATTGAAAAGAAGATTGGTGTATAC
Organism: Viscum album; assembly: GCA_963277665.1. Lineage (NCBI taxonomy): Eukaryota > Viridiplantae > Streptophyta > Magnoliopsida > Santalales > Viscaceae > Viscum > Viscum album. Next base: position 422,726,653 of record OY728161.1, on the reverse strand, counting down.
TCCAGTTTTGGCACTACCTTCCAGGAATGGGGAGTTTTTTATCTACATTGATGCTTCATTGAAAGGACTCGGTTGCGTCCTAATTCATAATGATCAGGTAATTACTTATTTTTGACGACAGTTTAAAACAGATGAGGTAAATTACCCTAAACATGATTTGGAATTATCTGCTATTGTTTTCTCTTTAAAAAGTTGGATGCATCATTTTTATGGAGTAAAGTGTGAATTATATACCAATCAAAAAAGATTAATGCATATATTCACTCAGAAAGAATTTAACATGAGACAGAGGAGATGGCTGAAAATAATCACGGATTATGATTATACAATTCATTACCATCTGTGAAAAGAAAATAAAGTGGCTGATGCTTTGAGTCTAAAATGTAATGCTTCATTAATAATGTTGTGTTTGGAACGTGATCCTTTGGTTAAGGATTTGATGAACTTTTTCATAGAAGTTTTTTGTGTAGGATGTCCTTCTGTTTTGTTTCAGTTATCAGTGAAATCTTCTATATCAAAAAGAATAAAGCAAGCACAGAAGCAAGACAGTGTGTTTTAGAAAAAGGGAGAGCTGGTTCAGAAGGGTAAGTTTCCTGAATTCAACATTGATAATGATTGTGTTTTGAGATTTGGGAAGAGATTGTGTGTGCATTGTGATTCTCATTTGAAGAGAGAGTTGTTATGTGAAGCTCATAGTTATCTGTTTTCAGTTCATCCAAGTAGTACTAAGATGTATAAGGATCTTCGGGAGTACTACTGGTGGGATGGAATGAAAAGTGATATTTCTGATTTTACTGTGAAGTGTTTGACTTGTCAACAGGTTAAAGCAGAGTAGCAGTTACCCAAAGGGATACTTCAGCCTTTACTAGTACCAGAGTGGAAATGATAGAATATATCCATGGACTTCGTTGTGGGATTACCGAAGACACCTCGAGCTAATAATGCAATCTGGGTTATTGTTGACCGCTTGACTAAATCTGCTCACTTCCTTGCTATATGAGATACTTTCTCTCTAGATAAACATTCCCGTTTGTATCTTAAAGAGATAGTCAGATAACATGGAGTTCCACTCTCCATTGTATCTGACCATGATCCTAGGTTCACTTCTAACTTTTGGAAAGGCCTTCAGAAGTCATTGGGTACTGAATTAAATTTTAGTACAACTTTTCATCTTCAATCAGATGGGCAGTCAGAACGAATAATTTAGACTTTGGAAGATATGCTACATGCTTGTTCGATGGATTATAATGCAAGTTGGGACCAACATCTTTCTCTGGTTGAGTTTTCTTATAATAACATTTTTCATTCCAGTATACAGATGACACCATTTGAGGCATTATATGGGAAGCGGTGTCGAACTCTAGCTTTCTATGATGAATTGGGTGAAAAAAAGTTAATGGGACCAGAATTGGTAAATGAGTTGGTAGAAAAAGTTCTCCTAATACAGAGACACATGAGAACAGCTCAGAGCAGGCAGAAGAGTTATGTAGACAATAGGAGGAAGGATCTCTCTTTTGAGGTAGTTGATCATGTCTTCCTCAAAGTCTCACCATGGAAAAGTGTGATGTGATTGGGTAAGAAAGGAAAGTAGATTCCAAGGTTCATTGGACTATATGAAATTTTGTAGAGAGTTGGATCTATTGCATACCAAGTGGATTTACCTCTGACTTTATCTCTGGTACACAATGTTTTTCATGTTTCAATGTTAAGGAAGTACATGCCAGATCCATCTCATGTTTTGATTCCATAGGTAGTTCATATGGAAAAGAACCTATCTAATGAGGAAAAACCTATCCAGATTATTGACCACAGGGAGCAAGGTTTGCGAAATATAGTGATTCTTCAAGTAAAGGTTTTGTGGAAAAACCACATGATTGAAGAGTCAACATGGGAATCTGAAAATGCAATGAGGGATAAATACACCCACTTATTTGTTAAGTAAATAAATTGCAGGGACGCAATTTTCTAAAGGGGGGAAGGATGTAACATCCCAAGTAAGTAATGAATAATTGATATTTCTATCTATGTCTATTTATGAATTAGATAGTGTTTTAGAGGCTTAAAATGAGAATAAATCCAATCCTAAGCATGAAATATAGTAATATTTTTAAAAGATTGTTTTACACCCTTTTGATGGCAAACCATTTTTAAATCAAACTTTTTACAATTTTATAAGCACTATTTTTCAAAATAAACATTTTATTTATGATTGGTATATTGAAATTTACCGTGGGTTAATTTTTGGTATTTTTCTGACAATGTTCAATTTTTAATGAATAGTGAAAAATACTGCATTTTACATCAAAACTGCTTTTTCATCTAATATAATTATGTGGTTATATTATCTTTTTAATTGGTATTAAAGTGTAATTAGAATATATTTTTACGATCTAATCCAATTGTGGCCATTATAATTAATTTCACATTGGAATTGGGCATAAACAAGTGCCAAACTTTTCACAGATATTGTTTAAAAAAAAAACACGCTATTTGTTTTGAAAACGGGAATTATTTTTAAATTAATTATTGAAATTTCTATGTTTGAATTTTGGTAAAATAGATTCCATATTTGGAATCAGATGTTCCAAAATATCTAATTAAGATTCTTTTGGTTTTGGACATTATGAATAGTAACGATGGTAATTATCATTAATTAAGTTGATTAATTAGTAATCTGGTAGTTAAGGATAATAAAATAATATCATAATAATAAAAAGTGAACCCAAAATGTGTCCTAATTCTACTGTTTGTGTCATGGCCGACCATGGGATGCCTTGTGTCAAACTTAGGGACCCCATGGAATTACTTTTGTGTGATAATGACTTTTTATCTTTCTATTTTTAAAGAAAGTTAAATATAACAAAGAATGTATCACCTAAGTAAAAAAATTAATTTTCTCTAAATAAATGATATATTGGACTATAAATAGTCAATGGGATGATAAAAAAATTTCCTACATCATAGTATTTTTTATAATTTTTATACATTAAATATATTAAATTATTTATGACATCATGATGATGCAGCGATTACCTCATTAATTAACGATTTAAATAAAATGAAAAGATAATGTAAAATCTAAGACTTACACTTGTAAAAGTCCTATTGGATGAGTATATTTCTAACCCTTATCGCTTTATCCACGAAATACATCAATGTGGGACCTTTTGAATCCAAAACACATTTCAATATAAAGTAACGTTTTGTAACTTTCCAAGAGTGCCCTCCTCTCCTCTTATAAAAGGCCCCCACCTCTACCTCATTACCCACACTTCTCAAGCCTTTGGGTCAGCCAAGAAATGCTCAATTAATCTCTCCACATCCCTCTTTTAATCCTATAAGCCTTACCATATTAAGAATTCTTATCAATAAACCATTTTGGTTCAAACCAAGAAGAGTTACCCGATTTAAAGGTAAAGTCTTCTCTAATGTTCTTTTGTTTTATTTTTCCTCTCCAACCACCTAAACTATTTTTATTCATTTGTTTTGTAACAACACCAGTATCTTCAATATAATAGTATGTTTTTATAATAATTATTCTAGCTACACTTACACACACATTCATCTAATGGTTAAAGAGCATACTGTTTCCGTGGATGGCGAATGTCTGCCTCACGAAACGTTGATTGTTCAATATTCATCTAACACCTTCAAAGGTGGCCATTAAGATGACACTATATTTATATATGATATATAATATGTTTATTTTTTTCCTTAGTCTTCTCTAATTTTTTTGGCATACCTTTATGGTTTCCATTATGGTTAAACGTGATATCTTCATTTTAGGAAGTGCGTACTACCGCCCCCTCAAAGTGATTTGATTCGTTAATGCCATATGTGGGACAGATAAATTATGGAGTTAATGATATTATATATGATATTATACTGAAATTATAATATACCTTTATATCATTTTGATTACATTCCATAAAATACGAAATAGAAATGAAAGTAGCGTTCATGTGTAGGTACGGCTTACCGTCTCCATGAACGGTGCATTTCATTTCTTACCTCTAAATGTTATATAATATTATAAATACATATATATACTAGATATATATGATATATATGATATCTACATCATGAATATAACTCTAGATATAATGGATACATGACTAACTAGTAATTATAAAGAGTTTATTTTTGACTCAAGTACCAATGATCGTTAAAACGGCCGTTATTAACTTAAATAATTAAATAGTGTTCATGACATGGTAATAAGTGATATAAAAGGAATAATGAACTTTATAAAGGTTCTTAATCAAGTATAAATTAACTCAAGGTTATTATTCAGGATATTAAAGAACGGTCGAGTCAAGTCGGATACGAGGTAAGGGACTTCGTCTCAATCTCCTTTCATTGAGGCATATTTTGTTTTATAAACAGATTTCTTTTATATGGTGTATAAACCCCTTTGAAATTTATATTTATTCAAAAGTAATATTTTTTTATATGAAGCGTTTACTAAACTACTCAAGGGAATGTTTTTTTTGTCGTACGTATGCGGCGACATCGACTTCTCTGCCAACGTGACCATTATTTGAGTTTCGGCTTTCTCTACAAGCCATAACCTAACCATTTTTTAAAATGAAAAATAAATACCATATATTACTTTTATTTTATTTTGGTATTGAAAATGGTTTTGATAATGTTTTTAACAATGTTTTATTGATATCTTGTGATTGAAATGTGGAAATGTTATATTTCCTTTATGCATGTTTTATGTGATACGATTATGTTATGGTTCTTGGGTATTGTTTATGAAGACGGGTGGTTCCCTGATATACAAAGGGAGGGTGTGCCCGATATAGCTCTCTAATGCATTGGATAACATGAAGGGGTTAAACATTAAGGTTTATCCGAAGAGATTTAGGGAATATACTTTGATGGGTATTCCAAACGTAACCATGAGGGTTACTCCCTAAGTAAGAATGTTTTGAATGCCTCAAGTTAACTTTATGTATTATGATTTCTATGATTTATTCATGATTTGATGAGGTATGTTAAAATGCCTATGATTTACGAGTAATGTATTATTTAATACATGTAATAATGTTTTCATTTCGTACTTTTATATCCCTTGTTGATCTTTTTATGCTCATCCCATGTTTTTGAAATGTTTTTCACAGTTTAAGGGAAAGGTACATGATGTGATCATAGTGCAAAGGATTTTTTAAGAAATAATATATTTTTTATTTTAAATATGATTCTGGTGGTGGGAAAAAAGAGTACAATATTTTATGTAACCACTTTTTTTAAATGTGGTGTGTAATGCATGATTTATGATCTAATTCTCTAAAACTCTAAACCTAAAAAGATCCTTAACGTGTATTCTAGAAATAACTCATGATTAATTAATGTTTAATGTTGGAGCCTTATACTTATGGTTCCATGAAGCTTATCAGAAGAGTCTTTTAAATAGGTATCAGAAGAATCCCCTTTTTTCCTATGAATTTTGAGACCTATTTTTCATGAATAATGACATAAATTCATGTATTTTACGGAGGCTTGCCACTACTAAGAAAGTTCATAACCATGGATCTATTTCTTTGGATCATTTTCTACTTCTCCTTATTAGGATGGATTGCATCATCATCATTAAATATGGGTATTGAAGATCTCATTTCCCCCCTATTTTATCCTCCATGGCATGTTGACCCGAAGATATTTCTCCCGATTCATGGTGTGATTCGGTAGCTACAATAGCAGTGCCTATATTGCTATATTATGGAAGAGGAACTTCATTTTTCTTTTCTTTGACTAGCTATATGTTAAGATGATATTTCCCCTTTGTAAAGTTTTTCGGATAAAATTAAAATTTAATTATAGAAGATAATATGATAGAAAGGAAACTTACATCATCATGATCTACAATGTCATGCCATTCTTCATCTAATAAATGAGTAATCCAATTAGTGGTATCATGATCAATCATCTATTTCACCCCCTATATGGTAGGAATTTATTCATTAGTGGAATATATGAGAATTTACATCTCTTGAATGTAGATCGTCAGCTCATTGGGATTATCCATAAAATGAATGTCAGAAGAAGCCCATAAATTCCCTACTCTAGGAATATGCAGTTCTTCACTGTAACATCCAAAGATTTTATGAAAAATATTATTTTAATTTCATTTACATCTTGTGTTGTAAGCTACAACAAGATTTCCTTGCGCTATACGTAACACCGTATTAGCTTGCAGTATATGCAACACAATTCTTGGATCGTGTTATACACAATTTCAAGTTCATTTGATAGAAGTTATTCTACGCAACATTGAGTGTATATATATATATATTCAATGTATAAATGAAATATGGTTGGATTTTCTTATACTCAACAACAAAGGATTCTTGCACTATATGAAACCCTGACTTGGCATTCATTACATGCAATCGCGACCTTCCTCGATAGTGTGTGTTGTACGCAATAGCGAGTTTCAATAAACAACGATATATGGTTATAATATTATTATGAACTAGCCATTATAAATATTATTAACGAAATTTTGAATTTTATAACATTATTATTCATCTTACATAATTTCTAGAACATGGTATGAGAACAAAATAAATTTTTCAGGTAATATAAATATTTTTCAAAAAATGCAGTTTTGCCCCCTTTTAATGGCGCACCCACTTTAAATTTAGTTTTTGACATGTTTATAAGATTAATTTGACAAAATAAAATACTTATTTTGAATCAGGATATAAATTTACATTGTATAAAGTTTTGATATTTTTTTCATAACTTTCATATTTTAATGAATAGTAAAAACACGCTATATTTTAATTAAAAACAACTTTTTTCATCGTAATAATTTATATGGTTAAATTATAATATTTAATGGTTTTAAAGTATAAATAGAATATATTTTTACCATTTAATATAATGTGTGTCATTATCATTGATTTTACATTGAATTAGTATGTTAAATCTATTCAATCTTTTGCAATGTTTTAATCAAAAACCCATTTTCTTTCGACAACGGGATTAATTTTAATTTAATTTCTGAAACTTTTGTGAATTGAATGTCGAAAAATGGATTCCATAATTGGAATCAGTGGGTCCAAATTATGTTAATAGGCTACGTTTTATTTTTAGAAATTATGAATAGTAACTACGGTAAATTTTATTTACAATAGTTAAAGGTAAATCGGGTAATAAAGGATAAATATAATATTATAAAATTAACCTAACAAATTCCAAAATTCTATTGGATGACTAAAAGTCGACCCATATCTCCTAAGGGTTGGATTAGATTAATTTAATGGAATTTTGTCCATGAAAATAATTTAATTATTATTAAAACCAAAAAAAAGTGACAACATGTCACTCTCTTAAATCTTATAAGTATAATAAATTTAATTTAGTGATAAACTTCATGAAACTTCGAACATGAGTAGTCTCCAGAAGTCTATTAAATTTATCTAAATAATATTAATTTATTTATAATTTTTAGGGATTAAATAATTATCATTAATTATGACACAATAGTGATGCAGAAATTGTTTATCTAGTGAAAAATCAATAATATAGTTTTTATTAAACTAATAGTGACCATAAAATGCACAAAAACCTGACCAAAACTTATTTTTCATGTACATGTAAACCATAATCATCCAATGGTAGAATATTTGACCATTTGGAGCCTTATAAAAGCGATTATGACACTTATATTATTTTATTTTAAATAATGCCAAAGTTGTCACCTTCTTAATTTAATAAGTATAACAATTTAAATATAGTAAATTTAAGATGATAAATTTGAGTAAAAGAATTATTGTGAAAATTAATAGACTTATATTTATCATTGGATTTTAGTTTTAATTTTTATGTAAGAAATAAGTATATTAAATATTTATACAAAAAATGTTGTAGTATTTATTTTATTAAGAGATAAAACAAATAAATGGTTTTAAAAATAATAAAATAAATTTTATATGAACTATTTAATGTTCTCCACAAATTTTTTAGATACACATGACATTTTATGAATCTATTAAAGCTTTTATTTCGAACATATCTTTTGTATTTATTTTATCTAAATTCAAATAAATGAATAGTGTCAAAATTGACACTTGTTATTTTATAAAAATAACATATTATAAAATTGTTTAAAAATCACAAAAATATTTAAAAATTATAAATTTAAATTTATAGGGTCTAAATTGTTATTAAGTATCCAATTATGGACAATTCACAACAAATAAGTAATTATATGTTAAAATTTAAAATTTAGAATGTTATTACCACAAATAAAATTAAATTGATTAAATAAGGAGAAATCAAGTTTATAATGTTTAAAATAAATTCCTAACATGTCTAAATTCTATTGGTTGATGCGACTACAACCATATATTATCTAATATTTAAATATTAGTCATTCTGTGAGGTTTTTAGGTGGGGTTAGATTTATTTTAAATTAATATTTTTAAGATTTCCAAAGGTGCCCCTCTCCTCCCTTATAAAAGGGCACCTCCTCCCTCTCCTCCTCACACCAATTTGCCTATTAAAGCTCAGCCAAACACTTCAAAATTCTCTTCTACACTTCTCTTGAAACATCCTAGAGGTCCTGGTCTTCTTCAAAGACCAATTTTAGTGCCCTAAGAGGAGGTCTCAAAGAGGCGCTTCAAAGAAGAGGTAATGTCCGTTACAGATTCTTTCAACTTTATTTCTTCTTCCACTTCTTCTTCATAGGTTGTTTCACTATGAAGTAATAACATCAGTATCACTCATATACTGATATTTTATTATAAGTATGAAACAACCCTATTTCACCATCTATCCATCCTACGGAAAATGAAATCACCGCGCGTGCGTACGTACGGAATATCATCACCACGCCGTGGTGTAATCTATTTTTCACCACCACCTTACTTGGATGGGTATAATGGTGTAAGTAATAACTATATATGATTATTGTAAAGTGATATTTATTCTATAATAGTATACATACACTCCATTAAAATTCCACAATCATGGGAATGGTATCATCTCTCGTGCGTACGTACGGAATACCGTCTCCACAACGCGATGAGATTCATTCTCAATGATTGACCATTCATAAATGATTATAATGTATATATGATAATTAATAATGAAATATATTACATAATAATGATATTGTATTTATGTATATATATATATATGTATGTCATCCAATTAATTCCATTCAATTCAACGAGGAAACGAAAACAACGTTCATGCGTACGTATGGCCTACCATCTCCATGAACGGTGCATTTCTTTCCATTTATCGATCTATTATATATATGTATATTCTAAATATATATTATAAATAAATCATGTTTTATATTCTGGAATTATGTAATCATGATCTAAGTAATCATATGAATAATTACAAGTCAAAACACGAACGACAAATGAAACAATTTTACCCAAAACGCTCTTTAACATGGAATTTACAAAAGAACGGGTAATATAAAGTGATAAGTGAACCATATATGAGATCATAACAATTAATATGATTATTTAATAAGTAAATAACATTATTTAAATCATTATACAGGAGGATCGGACACTTACGAAGCAAATAGGACCTAAGGTAAGGGATAATTTATCAATCTCATTTTTATCCGAGATTGTTTATTCGTAAGTATTTACTGCGGTTATCTTTATCATCCAAGCCCATGTTTTCTAAAAATGGTTTCATGTATGTTTAATGTCCTTTTTACCCATTTTTTACTTTTACTACATGGTATGTAAGGAATGTTTCTTTTTTTTTTATTTTATGAGGTACTTTTTGACTTTTCCGACAAAAGTACGAGGAGATTGTTATTTTTAACTTATACGGCACGAACAGATTTTTACGGTTTTATAAAGCCTTATTTTCATGAAGCTTCCTCCAAGAGATTTCATGAATATTTTCAACAAAATCCTTTTCTTTTAAAATTTCATGATTTTTTTTGAAAAGAAATTGATTTTGAAGAAGAAAGGATATTTTCCTCAAGAATTCATTTCATGTGTTTTATCAAAACCATTTTCTATATAAGATGACATTATTTCAAATGTGTATGTTTCAAGAATAATTTCTCTATGATTTACATGGATTCAATTTTCTTATGATGAAATATCCATTTTTTTTATATGGATTATGTGATAATGGGATGATGTTTAATAAATCCATTTTATTATTTGTGTTATGATGAATGTTTTATATTTATTTTGTGGCACATGTAACAATGATTTCACTATGAGATGGGTGGGACCTATATCTCCCTCCAATGCATAGAGTAAAGATTTATATCTCATGAGATAGACATGGCTAAAATGGTAGGTTAATCCGGTTCAGTATTATAGGACTAGAACGAGGAGTGAACTCGATTCAGAAAGGGACCTTGTCCACTAAGATGGTATTGGCAGTAATGCCTTGTCTACTATGGAAATCATTTCATGTTATTAATGGACGCAACAATTACATGTTTTATTCCCATTCTATTTTATCATGATTTATGTTACATTATGATCTATGCCTTTTGTACTTCCATGTTTTATGTCGTTGCTCAAGATTTTTAATGTTCATTTTTTTAAGATCAAATGTACATGGTATGTTTTATTTTATCCATGCTTACCCTTAATGAGCATTTGAGCTCACCCTTTTTATGTTTTTTCCCCCAGTATTAAAAGAAATATTTTAGGTAAGGAAAAAAAAATGGGAAGATCTTTGTGGGAGATGTTGAAGATCCTTCCCCACGATTAGAAGATTACATTCCAAGTTTCTAAAGACACTAAACTATTACGGTCCTTGTGTGTCTGTTTTTGTTATGTACTAAGTATTCCACAAATGTAATGTAATGTCTATGTACGTCAAGATTTGGGTCTCTACAGTTGGTATCAGAGGAAAGGTTTAGTCAACCTTTGGAAACTAGGATGCGAAAACGTTAGTGAGATCCCTAGAGATATTTATAAGGTATGTCTAAGGATGTCCCTAAGGATAAGTATAAGTATAGGTTATAGACCTAGAATTAAGGTAACGATATTAGAATTAAACTTAGGATGTTAAATGTTTAAGGTACTCCCCCTTGATTATGTTATTTTCCTTGTATGATTTTTGCCTCTCACAGAATTCTTTTTGTGTTTTAGTCAATGGAGGGAACCAGAAGGAATTCGGTTAACATTGAATCCAATGGACAAATTGGTGACTATGAGCAACAAAATTGCGTAATGCCTAGTGAGAAAGATATTGTGATTATGAGAAATCAGTCATCGCGATATATGATTAACAAGCTGAAATTTAGTGGTATGCCTAATCCATCAAATAAGAGGAAGATATAATTTTATGCATGTTCGCATGTTGAGGAGCATAAAGAAAGGAAAACTGACATTTCTAAATAAGGGAAGAAGAACCTTGAGGAATACCTCAAATGGAGGGACAAATGTTATCTGTGTAAAGAAAAGGGACATAGAGTGACAGACTGTTATGGAGTTCAATGTCTTATTTGTGGAGAACATGGGAATTACCCAACTCAATGCCCTGACCTAAAAAGTTACTTTTAAATCAAGGAAGGACATATTCTAGGACAATCATTGAAGAGGTTGGATTGAAGTGTTTATGTAATGGTATTCAAGAATAATGTTGTTGAGGTAATTTTATGGTGTATTAGAATATTGTTGTATTAGTCTATTGTGGATTTCAATAATTTTATGGTACCAGTAACCATGAAAAGTGATTCAAATATTTTGGAAAGCAGATTATATGCGCATAATGACGGGATAAGGAGAAAATTAAATGTTTGAAAGTATTCATGAGCTCGTGATTGATATAAGGACTAAGTAATATCATGTTTTCAGTATATAGAATTATGAGGATTTTGAATGTGGAAAATGTTAACTTTTAACTGCATTAATGTTTTCACTAAGATTCAATGGGTATTCTTTTTTTCAAGAGAATACATGATTAAGGCCTTCAAATGTTTGTAATGTGACCAACAAGACATATCTTATGATATATGGGGATCAACGATGGTATTAACATGCTTGTTATATGAAATCTCTGGTAAATGTTTTCACTATAATATGAGAGTGGGCTGCAGTATTATGGATAAGCCTAAAGATTGGAATGGATTATGTTGGTCATAAGTTAGTATTGTTTAAGGATAAGAAGTTTTTTTCGATATTATTAATGGGATGTTATAGTAGTGTAGTTTTAGAAAAAGGACAACCTGCAGGACGGGCGATAGCCCATCGCGTCAGACAAGGCTGTGGGAATCGAACCCACAACCGAAGTGCGACTGGCCTTTATCGCCTACCACTGGCCTACAGGAAGTCCCTGTTTAGTAGAAACTAGTTTTATTATATTAAGAAGTATGATATATGAAGTATAAGTCCATTTTAGGAACCATATATGATTAATCTCACTACAGATGGACTTATGTATTTTTGATAATGTTTATAACCTTTTGTTTAAGACAGATGGAATGACCCATCATTCTATCAAATGATCTGATAACACTTCACGAATGACAAATTCACCTTCATTTCTTTAAGAGATGAAGTGCAAATTGTTCAAAGAACGACTAATGGTGAGACTGTACCAAAATCACGAAAGTATTTCTTCTAATTCCAATTTTATCATCTTTAGGGAAATGATCTTGAAAACCAAAAATGTTGTCCTAGTGCCCTTATATCCGATGAATCTGATGGTACCTTAGATCGTCACAAATCTATGGCTTTGTGATTGATGGCTTTTTCATAGCCATGTTCTCTACCACTATCCATCAGAACATAATGGTTAGATTTTTCTTCCATATCCATATTTTCACCTATGTTCTCTTATATGGAAACCCAGTGATGAGTTAAATTGGGTAATTGTTACACTTCATACATTAGTTTTTAAAATTAAGTTTAAGAATTCATTTTTACTATGTTGGTTTCTATAAATAGTAAATGATTTATAACCCCGACGAATTTCGAGGGAGAAATTCATTTTAAGGGGGGTAGAATTTAACACCCCGAGATTTTATGAAAAATATTATTTTAATTTCATTGATGTCTTGTGTTGTATGATACAACAAGATTTCCTTGCGCTATATGCAACACCGTATTAGCTTGCAGTATACGCAACACAATTCCTGGATCGTGTTGTACACAATTTCAAGTTCATTTGATAGAAGTTATTCTAGGAAACATTGAGTGTATATATATATATATATTCAATGTATAAATGAAATATGGTTGTATTTTGTTATACGCAACAACAAAGGAGTCGTGCACTACACGCAACCCTGACTTGGCTTTCATTACATGCAATCGCGACCTTCCTCGATAGCGTGTGTTGTACGCAATACCGGGTTTCAATAAACAATGATATATTGTTATAATATTATTATGACTAGCCGTTATGAATATTATTAAATAAATATTGAATTTTATAAAATTATTATTCATCTTACATATTTTCTAGAACATGGTATGAGAACAAAATAAATTTTTTAGGTAAAATAAGTATTTTTCAAAAAATGCAGTTTTGCCGCCTTTTGATTGCGCACCAACTTTAAATTTAGTTTTTGACATGTTTATAAGTTTAATTTGAAAAAATAAAATTCATATTCTGAATCAGGATATAAAAATTTACATTGGATAAAGTTTTGATATTTTTTTTATAACTTTCATATTTTAATGAATAGTGAAAACACGCTATATTTTAATTAAAAACAACTTCTTTCATCGTAATAATTTATATGGTTAAATTATAATATTGAATGGTTTTAAAGTATAAATAGAATATATTTTTTCCATTTAATATAATGTATGTCATTAGCATTGATTTTACCTTGTATTCGTAGGTTAAATCAATTCAATCTTTTGCAATGTTTTAATCAAAAACCTGTTTTCTTTTGACAACAAGATTAATTTTAATTTAATTTCTCCAACTTTTGTATATTGAATTTCGAAAAATGGATTCCATATTTGGAATCAGTGGGTCCAAATTATGTTAATAGGCTACGTTTTATTTTTGAAAATTATTAATAGCAACTACGGTAAATTTTATTTACCATAGTAAAAGGTAAATCAGGTAATTAAGGGTAAATATAATATTATAAAATTACCCTAAAAAATTCAAAAATTCTATTGGATGACTAAAAGTAGACCCATATCACCTAAGGGTCGGATTATATTCATTTAATGGAATTTTTTCCATGAAAACAATTTAATTATTATTAAAACCAAAGAAAGTGACAACATGTCACTCTCATAAATCTTATAAGTTTAATAAATTTAATTTTGTGATAAACGTCATGAAACTTAGAACATGAGTAGTCTCCAGAAATATAATAAAATTATCTACATAATATTAATTTATTTATAATTTTTAGGGATTAAATAACTATCATTAATTATGACACAATAGTGATGTAGAAATTGTTTATCTAGTGAAAAATCAAGAATATAGTTTTTATTAAACTAATAGTGACCATCAAATGCACAAAAACCAAACCAAAACATTTTTTTCATGTACATGTAATCCATAATCATCCAATGGTAGAATATTTGACCATTTAGAACCTTATAAAAGCGATTATTACACTTATATTATTTTATTTTAAATAATGCCAAAGTTGTCACCTTCTTAATTTAATAAGTATAACAATTTAAATATAGTAATTTTAAGATGATAAATTCTTGTAAAAGTATTATTGTGAAAGGTAATAGATTTATATTCATCATAGGATTTTATTTTTAATTTTTATGCAAGAAATAAGTATATTAAATAAATATACAAAAATGTGGTAGTATTTATTTTATTATGAGATAAACCAAATAAATGGTTTTAAAAATAATCAAATAAATATTATATGAACTATTTAATGTTCTCCACTAATTTTATAGATACATATGATATTTTATGAATCTATTAAATCATTTAGTTCTAACATATTTTTTTTATTTGTTTTATTTAAATTCAAATAAATGAATAGTGTCAAAATTGACACTATTGTTATTTTATAAAAATAACATATTATAAAATTGTTTAAAAATCACAAAAATATTTAAAAATTATAGATTTAAATTAATATGGTCTAAAATAATATTAATTATCCAATTATTGGAAATTCACAACAAATAAGTAATTATTTGTTGTAATTTAAAATTTAGAATGTTATTACCACAAATAAAATAAAATTGATTAAATAAGGATAAATCAAGTTTGTAATGTTTAAAATAAATTCCTAACACGTCTAAATTCTATTGGTTGATGATATTGCAACCTTAGATTATCTAATATTAGAATATGAGTCATTTTTTTAGGTTTTTAAGTGGGGTTATATTTATTATAAATTAATATTTTTAAGATTTCCAAAGGTGCCCCTCTCCTCCCTTATAAAAGGGCACCTCCTCCCTCTCCTCCTCACACCAATTTGATCCTTCAAACTCGGCCAAAATTCTCTTATACACTTCCCTAGAAACATCCTAGAGGTCCTGGTCATCTTTAAAGGCCAATTTTAGTGCCCTAAGAGGACGTCTCAAAGAGGCGCTTCAAAGAAGAGGTAATGTCCGTTACTGATTCATTCAAATTTATTTCTTCTTCCACTTATTCTTCTTAGGTTGTATCATTATAAAGTAATAACATCAGTATCACTAATATACTGATATGTTATTATAAGTATGAAACACCCCTATTTCACCATCTATCCATCCTACGGAAAACGAAATCACCACGCGTGCGTACGTACGGAATACCGTCTCCACGCCGTGGTGTAATCTATTTTCCACCACCACCATACATGGATGGGTAAAATGGTGTAATTAATAACTATATATGATTATTGTAAAGTGATATTGATTCTGTAATAGTTTACATACAATCCAATTAAATTCCACGATCATGGGAATGGTATCATCGCTCGTGCGTACGTACGGAATACCGTCTCCACAACGCGATGAGATTCATTCTCAATGATTGACCATTCATAAATGATTATAAAGTATATATGATAATTAATCATGAAATATATTACATAATAATGATACTGTATTTATGTAAATATATATGTATGTCATCCAAATAATTCCATTCAATTAAATGAGAAAACGAAAACAACGTTTATGCGTACGTATGGCCTACCGTCTCTATAAAAGGTGCATTTCTTTCCATTTATCGATATATTATACATATGTATATTATAAATATATATTATATATAAATCATATTTTATATTCTGGAATTAAGTAATCATGATCTAATTAATCATATGAATAATTACAAGTCAAAACACGGACGACAAATGAAACGATTTTACCCAAAACTATTTTTAACATGGAATTTACAAAAGAACGGGTAATATAAAGTCATAAGTGAACCATATATGATATCATAACAATGAATATGATTCTGTAATAAGTCAATAACATTATTTAAATCATTATACAGGAGGTTCACGCACTTACAAAGCAATTTGGACCTAAGGTAAGGGATAATTTATCAATCTCATTTTTATCCGAGATTGTTTATTCGTATGTATTTACTGGGGTTATCTTTATCATCCAAGCCCATGTTTTCTAAAAATGGTTTAAAGTATGTTTAATGTCTTTTTTACCCATTTTTGACTTTTACTACATTGTATGTAAGGAATGTTTCTTTTTTTATGTTACGAGGTACTTTTTTACTTTTCCGACAAAAGTACGAGGAGATTGTTATTTTTAACTTATACGGCACGAACAGATTTTTACGGTTTTATAAAGCCTTATTTTCATGAAGCTTCCTCGAAGAGATTTTCGAATATTTTCAAAAAAATAATTCTCTTTTAAAATTGCATGATTTTTTTGGAAAAGAAACTGATTTTGAAGAAGAAAGGATATTTTCCTCAAGAATTCGTTTCATGTGTTTTATCAAAACCATTTTCTATCTAAGAGGACATTATTTCATATGTGTATGTTTCAAGTATAATGTCTCTATGATTTACATGGATTCAATTTTCTTATGATGAAATATCCATTTGTTTTATATGGATTATGTGATAATGGGATGATGTTTATGAAACCCATTTTATTATTTGGGTTATGATGAATGTTTTAAGTTTATTTTTCTGGCACAAGTAAGAATGATTTCACTGTGAGATGGGTGGGACCTATATCTCCCTCTAATTCATTGGGTGAAGATTTATATCTCATGAGATAGACATGTCTAGAACGGTAAGTTAATACAGTTCAGTATTATAGGACTGGAACGAGGAGTGAACTCGATTCAGAAAGGGACTTTGTCCACTAAGATGGTCTTGGCAGCAATGCCTTGGCTACTATGGAAATCATTACATGTTCTTAATGGATACCACAATTACATGTTTTATTCCCATGCTATTTTATCATGATTTATGTTCCATTATGATCTATGCCTTATGTACTTCCATGTTTTATGTCATTGCGCAAGATTTTTAATGTTCATTTTTTTTAAGTTCAAATGTATATGGTATGTTTTATTTTATCCATGCTTACCCTTACTGAGTATTTGAGCTCACCCTTTTTATGTTTTGTTTCGCCCAGGATTAAAAGAAAGATTTTAGGTAAGGAAACAAAAAATGGGAAGATCTTTATGGGAGATGTTGAAGATCTTTCACCACGATTAGAAGATTACGTTCCAAGTTTCCAAAGACACTAAACTATTATGGTCCTTGTGTGTCTGTTTTTGTTATTTACTAAGTATTCCGCAAAAGTAATGTTATTTCTATGTACGTCAAGCTTTGGGTCTCTACATTCACGAAGATATATCCACATGGTTTCAACATCACCATACAAACTATACCATGTTTGATAAGCCTCTAGTCCTATATATTCAGAGTGTAAGTCCAAGGGTTGTGATGATGATCCTGCAACATTGGATTTGAGTTTCTTCCCAACCCCTAGAGTCATAGATATGGGGTGAGATAATGGAACATGTCTCTCTTCAGAATGATGGAGACCAGATCGCCTCGAAACTGTTTCATTTTGGATTGAAGAAGTGTCTCTCTTAATTATTAAAGGAGGGTTATATCTTTCATGAGGTATCTGTAGTGATTTTAGTGCATCATCACCTCCACCCTCTGATTCTCACGATTTGGTCCCTGATAATGAAGATTTACCTTCCAAATAAAGGAAATATCTCTAACTACTTATCTTCACCCCCACTTGAGGGAGAAAATGATTTAATACTCGTTTAGGGTATGATTCAACCCAATTTTTGGCATACCATACAGTCAATATGATTACTGCATCAGTGACAGGTAATTTAAAAACAGCACCAGTGTTTTCTGCCGATGTGAACAACCATAATTTTTGGGAAACCATCAGGTGTTGCTCTAATATAACATATAGAAGAGTGGATAAAGTATTTTTTTGCATACATTTGAATTGATGTAGACATCTATAAGGAGAATAGGCCTCACAAATGATTTCTCTATCGATTCCGATCGCCAAAACCCCATATCAACAAGATAGAATATATGATATGTACTCTAAAATGGTCACCACATCATCAAAAAATCACCCAATAGGCGGATTACAATAAGAGAAGAAATGTAAATCCTTATTCATGCTCTATCTATCCTAGATGTCATATGTGTTCAGAGGAAGGGGTGAAATACTAGAGGAATCCTGAACAGATGGTTAGAAAGGACATCCAAAAACATGTACCACACTTTGTAAAGTTTATGTTCGGAAATGAGAAGTGATCCATCCCCACAACTCTTGGAATGGTCCCTCTATTATAAAGGGAGACATCTCTTCATAAATGTGCATAATACTCCTATGAATCATGGACAAAATAAGAGTGGAAAACCCTACCATCCTTTTCTCCACCATCTTGGTCTCAATAACAAAGGTTTAAGGCCATATGACTTCAATGGAGTCTTGGACTGGTAACAAATACACACTCATCCACATGGACACCAAAATATCTAGACGTGTCATTGTAGGAATTTTTGGGTTGATTTCAAATCCCCACATATCATATTCACCATTCTCCAATTTCTGCCAGAAGGTGTCAGGAGTACCACTCTTCTCTTCCCATCGACATCTAGTCGAACGAGTGTATGTGGGACCCTTTTCATTATTCTATATTAGAAATATTTCCATACATTCCTCTCGGTGAATATCACTCTTGAAAAAAGACCATATGGTGGTTGTGTTCTTGATCTTGTTATATGTTTTCATCAACTCATGATCCACAGATGTTGTCTTCTCTAAGTCATTCCATGTCACTTTGAGAGGAATGAACTCATCATACAGGTCTACGAGGATTGGAGCTCCAAAAATCTTTTAAACATCCCACAAACTGATACCTACCTCTCCATGTGTTAAATGATAGGAGTTAGTCTTTGGACTCCATCGACATAATAATTCCAGCATGAAATCATCATTCCTATACACATAATCTTTCTTAACCCAGACGACCACATAAATACAAATGTCTTTCAGGTAGTATATAAATTCTTTACAGGTTTTACAAACCTATTATGCCCACATCCAAATCGGTTTTACACCTTCTCCTTGGACGAAATCCAATATTTTTTTCCAAACATGGGACTGATTCATCTGGGAATCCCAAAAGATGGATAAATAACAATGTGAATGCATATCGAGTATGTGTGCTTTCATGCATGGAGAAAACATGCTATAATACATAATATAAGCTTTATCTGCTTTCCCAACATTTGAAAATGAGCCCCCAATAGAAATATTGGATGATGAGAAGTTGATATAATTCTATTACCAATAATGTGGGGCATAGTTATTTGGATCTAGAATATCAACATCAGGAAAATGTCCATAGCTATCAAAAGGAAGATAGGTTCTTCGGGGAAAGTTGAAATGATACTTCTTCAAAAAAAATTCTATGTTTGCAATGGTGGTATCACAAAAATTGAAGTATTCATGAACAACGACATTCATAATGTCATCAATCTTCTTGATAGAGATCTCATCAAATATTCCAACTCTTTTGGGAGACATTGAACCTTCAAAAAGGACAGAAATCATTTTATATGTAAGGACATTTTTGGGGTTTTTTACAATAGATTTAAAAAGGAATTAAGTCAAAAAAATATATCCTTGGCAAACATGTATAAACTTTATGCATAATTATAAACAAGGTTCTCTTGTATAACATAGAGCGCAAGTATAGTGCCCCACATATAGCGTGCGACTAAAAAATCATATGGCAGAAGCGTGAATAAAATGAACTGTATGAACCTGAATGAGCTTGCGCGCTGAGAGAAGAAATTACATAATTCAGAAGAATATTCATGGATGTAAATCCATTACATATAGGAAATACATGTCACCCTGCGCGCCATAATCATGAATTCTCCCATACTCTGTGACCAATTTCTGAACACGCATAACACTTGCGCACCCCAGTACTCTTTTCATTCTCCTTCGTTAATTTGCCTCAGTATAAGATCCTCTTTTCATTCTGGACCCAATTCTGTGGTGGGGGTGGGGATTTTTTTGACACATCATTCCATCAATGAGTCTAAAAAATTGACAAGGTGAAATAAAAAAGGAAGAAAAATGGTAAAATACATGATGAATGTCAAGATTTGAAAAGGCATAAATTTTGTATAGCCTTAGTTAGACCAAAAGAGCATCAGTGTGAAATATACATGTGTTCCCCAATACTCCATGAAATCTAATTGCACTCCTAAAAATGTTTTTCCCATGGAATGATTCTGTCCAATAAATAGACACTTGGGGTCCTCAATTGTAACGATGAATTTTCCCGAAGCCCAGTGACTGCTCTAGTCACCCTAGTACTTCGCCATATTCTTCCAAAACATTCAATGTTGTTCTTAAAAATATTTAGTAGAGGATTTAATGTAGGATAATTGGAATTATGTTTTTTACTGTTTGAAAACCATAACCATAGCGTGCCAAAATTGTCCAACCTCCACAAATAAGAAATACTTGTGCACCACCAATTCCATTCAAAGGAACTTGAGCGCCCCACTTCTGGGAAAACCTGTGAATAATATTGATGGCTTGATCCAAGTCTCTACCAAGTATTACCATACAAGTTTTTCATCTCTTATGTGAACATCAGGTCTCCCAAGAATACTTGGGCCCCCATGCTTGATAGCCCTTTCCAAATTGGGTTCCCCTCTTTGGTTCACTTACTCTCTTCAGTCTACATGCCATCATTCCTTCCTCAATTCCATTCATGGAAAGAATTATTCTTTCTTAACTCCCTTATCTAAAAGGGATTTTGTTGAGTCCTAAACCAAAACCTACTAACTTATCAAACCATTGGTAAAGGGACCATATCATGTCTCATATTTGGTTTGGTATATCAACAGTCAAAGGTTTCCCACATTTGTTTCACAATGGGGATAAGATTCTTGGAATTACTGTGGGTTTCTATATCCACAGTCATATGAACCATAATCCTAGGAATATTTTTGGGATGGTCCTGATTTGGAAGAGGTATTGGGTCATGACCTCTCATGTTTCAAAAAGACGACCCAGAACCTCAGGTCTCTGGAAGGGAAGGTACAATTCACAATTTATTTTCCACACAAGCATAGGAGAGGTCTCCCTCATCTTCAGGGATCATTTTATGGAAACCATCCTATTATAAGCCCTTTTATTTTCAAGTGTGGGATAGAATCATTACTCCTCCTCCATTATTCGATTCCAAAGACAAATGGGTAGATGGGCATAGGGAATCTCATTATCCTTTCCCTCTCTCATTGAGCTTTGGAACCATATGCTACCATCCTTATGTTATCCCATATCCTCCATCACTTATTCCTTCCACTGGTCCCTTTTTCATTGTGAATAGAACATAGGGAAGGCTGGTCACCTCTCCCTCTTCACAGGTCAACTCGACCTTATTCACCTTGGCCACCATAGGTGCGCCCCTATCCACCAGTGGAGGAGGAAAAGTCTGAGTTCCTTTGTTGAATATTTGGCATCATCATTTTTCTCACACTGAGCCTGAATCACGTGGGAATAGAGACTTTTCATGGTGACAACATTTTCATAATTGAATGAACTACAAGAACTCTTATTCCAGTACAAACTAGAATCATAGGAAGCCATTTCAGGACCCATGCTCATCAGGTACCCTCTTCATGAATATGCCCCAAATTAAACCCCCAAATCATCATGGAATCATTTTTCAGGAAGTAATATGAAACTAATTTATATAAAAGGACTATACTATCTTATGATCCATATCAAACTATATGAGATTTTATTTCCAGTGACATAGGATATTCATGAAGACTCCATGAGGTTCAAACCCAACATTTCAAATTAACCATATTCACCTTGGTCCTTATACCTAATAAGGTCTAATCTATCTTGGAAACATAAATCATATCAACATTATTTGGGCTAACCTGGAATAAGTCCCACACCAATCATTGAATAAGAATATTTTTTCTCAGATGCCCATAACACATGACATTAAACTGCATGGATAAGACCATTTCAAATGACCTTAAAAAGTATGATGTGACCTATTATGTGACATCGATCAACGAGGTTTCTGATTCCTTTCACCAGGATATATAAGTATCCAATTTTTATAGGTATGATCCTAATATCAAAACAATCCTTCATATACCTTGATGAAAATAAATTCCAGAGTGCCCCACTGAGTTACTTTAAAATTACTATCATCATAATGATGATTAATAGAATCTTTAAATATTATATAAAAGGGCTCCATTGATGAAGAGCCTTGATTAAATTTGGGTATCTCCATTAATGAAGAAACTTCAATACATAATGATGATTCTAAATTTTAAACATGTTAATATGTTATTGTAAATTCCAAGGGAATAATAATGTTATACTCGGTGAATTAAGAAGGATTCATGAAAATATCTTAAATTAAAAAAGAGATTCTAGGACTAGATAGTAATTCCACCCAAAATGGTGTGATTATTCAGACCTCTCATCCTCTCAGCCAATGTACGTTCCTAATTTTCATAAAGTTCAAACATAATGAATGCATTCCTTTGGAAAGAAGGTCCCCTTTGGATTTATAAATGTTGGATGTTTCCTGTTCCATGATTAAATTCAATTGAAACCGTCTGGAAATTGTGATTCTTAAAACTACAACACATGATTCAAGGACCCATGAAATAGTAGATCATGAATTCTAATTTTTTTTGGGTATTGTGTTTTAAGAATTATTCAAAAATGAAAGTGATCAAAAATTCACCCCATCCACCTTTCAGTGATCATCCAATGATCTAGGAACTACATAAATACACAAGCTTTTTCCAATGAATATTTATTTAATAAGAAGGAATATAAAATTTTATTAGAATAAACTAAATAAGGTACATCATGAAATTATATTACACCTCCAAATTTAAATATATGAATAAAAATAAATTGTTAAATTTGTTTGATAGCTTAATCTACAAGAAACACCAAACTAAAAAAATGTGACATGTTTAGACCATTAAAGCCTTATTGTGGAATTACCAGGAATGAATAGATGTAACCAATATTACAAATATTAATAGAAATAAAATACAATCTTCTTTTAATTTCATTTAATTTCATTTCTAGAGATATAATGAATAGTTTGAAAATTATTTGGTCAAAATATTATTTTTCAAAATATTTTTTTCTATGATATATGAAATTATGATAGAAGAACCATCATATTAATTATTATAAATTATATTTAATAAGAATAATTAACTAATACAATTTTAATTTGAAAATAATAAGAAATATGAATAATAATGTTTAATATTTTAAAAAATATTTTATTATATTAAATTAGTTTTTCATATATTTTTAAGAAAATTATTTTTAGATGAAATGTGAAAAATAAATTTTTTAAATATAAAATGACTTATATGAAATTATTAGTATATAATTATGAATTTAAATTTCATGAAACATTTATCTATGATCAAATATATATTTTTTATGTGACTTTATTGTTTTTGAAATGTTAGTTTAAATTTTATAAACTCATATTTATTGTTAACATAATTAATATTTTCTAGACCATTTTATTAATATGTTATACATTTTTATATTAATATTATATTAGGTAAATTTATAATTTTAATAAAATGAAATGAATTCCAAATTTTGAATTATAATGTTGAAATTATATAATAAAAGTTTCTTTTTGGGAAAAACAGTTAAATTACCTTGGTAAAAACCAGTTACTGTGGTGAAACAAAAATGGTCAAAATGGGTATCCTAACAGAAAAAGGGACAAGAATGTCCAAATTTTTTTATTGAGTGGATAAGGTGTGTTTTGATCGTATCTATTCTACTCTAATATATTTATCTATTTTGGATCCACATTCCGTAATGGCCTCTTAATATTTAATTTTTTTTAAATTTTAACCAAAATATTAAATCTAGTTTCACTTATAAATGGGACACTCCCATCAACAATTATCCTCATAAAAAGACATCATAAGTTTATCCCAACCTCTATCCGACCCTCTATTCACTTATGTTTTAATTTATATTGATTTAAAACACTAAAACATGCATTTAATGGTCAAGTCTATATAAAATTATGTTCAATTGATATTAAATCATAGGGTAACAATATTTTAATTATTCTGATGTGTACATATAGATGTCACCTCAATTCGACATGTGGTGTGCTCAGACCAATTGAATAGTAAGATTTTAAAAAAATATTGTGTATATAAATTTTTGATGGGGGGTCAAATCTAAGAAAACAACTTCCAATTGAAATTAGGTTATAGGGAAACCACATTAGAATTATTAATTTTATATATGAATACATAGTGTGACACTTTGAGTATTTGTTTGCATATGAATATTGCAACTACATTTTTTATCTTCTCAAAAACTAAAATATTCAAGAAACCATAAAAAAACTAGAAATGTATAAGGAATAGTCCTTAAAAATTATATAATCATGTTTTTTTAAGTCAATAAATTATTCTATTACATTTTAGGTTCTTTTAATGTTTATAGTTTTCCAATATTAGGAAAAATGGATACACAGTTAACCTATATTTTTCAAGTAGATTCTTACACACAATATACATTATATTTAAATGAAATTAATTAAAATAAAACATCATTTATTTTGATGAAAAATATTCATGAAATTCTTCTAGGCTTATTCTTTTCCCTTACCCGTCTATAAACCTATAAAAAAATTTAAACATGGTATCACCACACACATCATAATGAGGGACATAAAAATAAGGATAGAAACATTAGTCTGTGAATACTTATAAACACATGAAGTCATTTTCACAATGATATACTACACACCCTTAAAAGTAACATATAATTACTTTGTGAAAATATGGCATTTCCATATAACATAGAAACCATAAAAACCATCTAGTTAAGTTGGGGAATATTTTTTAGCACACTTACTTATGATTATAACCAACACATCTAACATATGATTTGTAACCCTCACAACTACCAAACAATGTAACCCTTAAGTATACCTTATGATGTTACATAGTAGTTACACTTGAAATAACCAGTATGGTCAACATCCATCATATCTAATGCATTGGAAGTATATTATGGACCCACCCATCATTAGATTATAATGGAACCACCCATTATCATAAAAATTCCCAAGAATAATAAATTAATCATATAACATGTATACTAGGATAATAAAAAAAATTCTAAGTGGAAAATTAAAAAATTACGTATAAGAAAAAATATCATTCCTTTTGAATTTTTTAAAATGACACATTGAGTAGAATTTAAAATAAATTCCTTTACCAAATGTTTTCCTTCCTTAAAACATGTTAAAACATCCTATATAATTATTTATAATGTTTTATTAAGTTATCCCAAAACTATATTCATATTTATAATACATTATATGATCTTTTTATAACAACTTTCAACCTTCTTATTAGTAATAATATCTTATTTCCAATGATTCAGGTGAAACCATTTCATGGTTTCATGGTTGGTTCATTATGAATTTTATTTTGAAATGGAGATAAAACTATTGAAGTGTTATGAAATTGTTTTCATGCACCTATATAATTTTAATTGGTATGAAATATCATTTTTTTTCTACTATGATGGAGATTCATTGAATAAAATGTTAATGGTAAAAGTTTAGTTTATTTTTTCAGGTTTTCCATACTTCATGATCTAGTTCCATCATCCTTAATTTTATGTCTATATATTAATTACAGAATGTGAGACCATATGTAATATGTAGCAACCTGATCCCAGATAGAATGATGTTGGTGTATTCTATCAATTACATTTTCATTATTACAAAGAATCAATCCCAAATGGACCGATCCATTTTATAATCTTTGTAAAACAGATACATAAATGAGTATTGTATTAAAAATAAATAAACAAATTACAGCCTAAGATTTTATAAATAACTTCTATCTAAATTAATAACAATTTTTATTACATTATTCCATTTATTAAACACCTTCCTATATTTTGTAATAATATTCATGGATTATTGGGGAAATAAACATAATAAGGGTGTCCTCAAATGCTCATTAAGGAAACAATATAGTGTAATAATATTGAATCAATGAAAATAGTCAATATGGAATGGTAAATAACTAAACAAACATACCATGTAATCAATGAAATCAATGGAAGTATTTAATCAATATGGAAAGGTAATAAATGGAAAAAATTCCATTCCAATTACTATATAAGTAAAATTAAATATGAAAAGTATGAAACTGAAACACATGACATCTAAATAAATTAAATTGAAATGTATCCATACATATATCGATTAAAAATATCATAGATGAATAATATATTAAACTTGAAAACTAAAATGCATCCATATAACAAGTGATGAAAAATATCAT
The DNA here is from genome assembly GCA_963277665.1 of Viscum album. Lineage (NCBI taxonomy): Eukaryota > Viridiplantae > Streptophyta > Magnoliopsida > Santalales > Viscaceae > Viscum > Viscum album. The sequence continues at coordinate 422,699,856 of OY728161.1, read as the reverse complement.
GGATTAATAATAACTGAATATAATTGAGGGAAATGATTAATTTTTGGAAGACATGTTTCCTCGGTACATAGTACCTTTACAATTAAAACCTTTCACAATAGGGTCTATAAATTGTAGTGATAAAACCCATTTAATGATTCTAGCGAAATTTTTTGTTTCATGAAACTATCGAATCATCATGGAGGTATCTGTAATCTGTCCCCACCCCTTTTATTCCAATCCAAACCATTACTCATCTATCAAATAATCGATTTAACAAAGATCCTTTTTAATGATAAATACAGAGTAATGAATAAGAAATTATCAATATATCCCAAAAAAATCAAATAACTATAAAACTAGACATTATATGTAATATGTAATAAAATTTAGTCATTATTAAAATCCATTATAAAGTAAATGGATAATTTAGGGGAAATTCAATATTTAATTATCAAAAGAGATTGAATATTTCAAGAGGACAACCAAATAAAACAAGGAAGTTAATGTGAATTCTATCCTTGGAAAATTAAAAAATAAACTATCCAAAGTAATAATAAGAATGTTATCAATAAAAAAATCTTATGTGATGTAAAAAAGAGGGTTTTTGTCTTTTATGAAATAGATGATGCGATATTAAAAATATTTTTCCAAAAAATACCGTTTTTGTTTAAAAAAAATTTTGAAATTATTTTTCATCATTAATTTCGTTTGAAAATATATTCAATAATTAAAAACCTTTTAAACAACAAAATGAGGCTACAATGAAATTAAATTGGCTAAATTTGTACAAGACTTACAAAATAAATATAACAATTCATTTATGCGCTTAAATGATAAAAAACTTCCTTCAGTGGAAAGAGACAAGAGTATACTATTGAAATTATTGATACCAAAAATTGGGAAAAAAATTACCAAATAACTTTAGAAAAGTTTTAGAGTTTTTTTAATAAATCATGGCTTTTGAAAGAAAATAGGTTCTCTAACTAAAGATAGAGAAAAATTCAGGTTTTTTTAAAAACATTTTTAATACATATTGAGTACCATAGAGTGGAAAAATAGTACTAATAAATTAAAATGGAAATTAATAAACATAGTATAAATAATGTACTTATTGAAAAATGGTTATTTAATTTCCTTTAATGGAATTTCCATTGAAATATCATAATAATTAGTCATGATTGAAAAATTATTTAAACATCCCAAAGCATCCCATACCACTTCGAATCATTTTAAATAATAACCACATGAATGAATAATGTTAAATTAATTTTTAGGGTAGCATGAATGTAAAAGGATAAATGATATAATAAAGTAAAAGTTCTAGTATATACACTATAAACAAGATGTTAGTGGTGAACCAATTAATTAATCTCACGGATGTAAAAAGTGAGATGTGAATCCCTTAATAATTGAGTAGATTTTGATTCAAGGGTTCCATGAAAGAGTAAAACCAATTCCAACATTTATTATCATGAAATAAATGGAAATAATGATATAATATATCAAAATTATATTAGTTATAGTACACAAAAATAGTATGTAGTTAATATGACATCAATCTCACAGATTTAAAAAGTGAGATTAAAATATCTTACCTTGTGTTTATTTCATGTGATCATCAATTAACCTCAAGTATAAAGGGTATTAAACAAGTTAATAAATTATAAAATTACCATATTTATAATTATGATATGATATATGATCCTCTTATAATATCTTCTTACCCATTTTTTAATAACATTACATTATTTTAACATTTTTAGGTCTTAAATGCATAGTTTGTCGAGGCTGTTTTATCTTGTTGATTATTGTTCTTATTAAATATATCATGGATTAATCATATCAGGAATTTAAAAACATAAATCATATCATATATATCTAGTATATATGTACTCATGTAAGTCTATAATAATTTGAGATTAGAAATTAGTATCACCATTATTGGAGATGGTAAGTCGAACATACGAATGAACGCTACATTCATTTAATTATTTTATAAAAATAATTAAAACTAAATCATAAATGTGTATAATATAATTCTATTATGAAATATATGATATATATGTTACATATTTTTATTAATACTATCTTCAATATGATCCATGTATGGAATGAATATGTCATATCATTTGGAGAGGGTGGTATTCCACACCTCTTCCAATAAAATTATCATATTTACACACGATGTAAGGAATAATGGTATGTTATAGTAAAATATTATATAATTATAAAGATATTATATATATATATTATTTAAATCAAATATAAAAATATTAACCATAAAAATTGATGTCATGATAGATGTTAAATGAGAATTTAACAATCATCGTTCCATTAGGTAGTACTTCATTGTACATAGAAACAGTATGTTTCTTACTAATTAGATGGAGGTGTGTGAATGTTAATTTAGAAAACATAACACAAAAACATCATAGTATAATTATGATACTATATTTTATGTAAAAATATAATAAGATGATTATAGTAATTGAGGAAAGTAAATGAATCTAAAATGCATGAGTGGAGACGTTACATCTTAATCGGGTAACTACTTTTGGTTTATACCAAAACTCTTTTTTGGTCGATTTCTTACTAAAGGGTGAATTCAAGGTCTATGAGACTATTTTTAGGAATAAATTTGTTCATATAATAGCTGAACCAATGAGGTATGTAAGGTGTGAATAAGTGGGAAAGGTGGTGACCTTTTATAGGGAATGAAAAACGACTCACTTGTAATTTTGTGAAAAAAGATAGTTGTGCACATGTTATTACATAATAGAAAAAAAAACAAAATAAACTCCTAATTGTAAGGTATATTTCAAATTTAATTTCCCAAATTAGATTTTGGGAATGTTTCTATGTCATTTGGTCTCATAAGGTAAAGATTTAGCCCATTATTAAGCTTTATTTAATATTGACATTGTGGTTAATTTTAATCACATTCACTAATCATTTTTTATAAATGAAATTTGTTTATATTAGAAATTATAAATTATTATGATTCAAAATATGGATTCTATTTTTTCCAATTTCAATCATCGAAGTGGAAAAAATTAATTTAATATTAATCCTATAAACATGATGAGAATGCAGGGTTTTAGAGTAAAAATGTTCAAATGATTGATATGATTTTATAATCATTTTTAATGTGAAATTTATTAGAATGAAAAAAATGTTCTAATTGATAAACATATTATGTAATTATTATTTAAAACTTATTAAAATTATCATTTATCCCTATAAATAAATAAGATGGAAAATTATTTTTGAACTAAAATACAATTTCTTTACTGTTCATTAAATATTATATGTTTCCAAAAAAATTTAAAAATTCACCCTTACCTAATTTTTTTCGTTTTTATTTAAAATATGTTGTACAATTTAACATATTAAATACATTACTGTTATAAAATTTATATTTAAAATGGGTTCTCAAATAAAAGGCGGTAAAATTGACTTTATAAAAAATATAGGTTTTGTGTGTAAAATATAGTATGTTCTTATTTTATTCATATAAAAAAAATATTAAAAATATTTCATTGAATATATAACATATATATTTCATTAAAATAATTATTTAGATGTAATTACTTATTCTTATTAAGACAAAGGTCCTTTGGAAGCATAAAAATAAAAATATTTCATTTAATATCAAATTGGTTATTATATTCATTAATCTTTAATTGGAAACCCATATATTCATTTTATACTTATATAAAAATATATTTTAAAAAATTATATAGTAAAATTCATAACTAATAACATAATGGCTAGGTTATATAATAATATATTAGATAATAATATTTTAATAATACATTGTTATTTGGTGAAAATATATCTTGTTTATAACACAAGATATAGAGGAAGGTTGCTCTAATATTCAACTCAAGTTATCTAAGAAGATCTCTTAAAATTTTAATGCATGCTAACTCAGTGTTTCGTGCATTTAAATATATAAAAAAAAATTGAAATTTCTAAAATATTATATATTATGTAGATATTATATTATCTTATAGACTAGGTGTTGTGTTCCATACATGCTATCGAATACAAGGTTCATAATTTATCTTTTATGGACATAACATTCTCCCAAGGTTATTTAAATTTCATCCTCACAATTTAAACATGATCATGGTGATTGATTTTTTGATACTTCCTATGTTTTAATTAACACATCATGAGAATGGATCATATGTAATCCTCTATAAAAATAGAAAGGGAATTAAAAAGTCCAAATGGACTACCATGTAACAAGGTTTCTTTGTTGCAGAATATTAGATGAATGTAGAGATATTTATAGGAGGAAAAGTGTTAATGGGGTCATCAATCACAAACATGTGAATTATAAATAGAAATATGAGAGACTGAAATCAATAAATATGTGATGATTTAATATACCATTGGTTCAATATAAATTAAGGTATATGGGGAAAATATTATTTCTAAGTCAGTTTCTAATGTAAGGTAATTATTTTACTAACCATGAATATAATGAAAAATTCATACTAGCTATGTTTTAATTTTATATTAACAATAATAATATTTTTTTTCATTGATAAAATTATTATTCATTCCATTACTATGGGAAAGTAATTACTTATAATGATTTTTTTATGCCTGAAGAACTAAAACTAACTATTAATGGATCATAAATCCTATAAAAGAATAAGAGTTCTAATTGTTTATCCATAACTATCTTCCAACTGGAAACAAATTCCATTCAAATAAGATGATATGGAAATTGAAATTTGGAAAGGTGAGGAATTAAAACACATGACATCTGAATAATTGAAAATAAAACGTATCTATACATATATCAATGAAATATCTTATGCATGAATAATAACTAAAACCTGAAAATGAAAATAATTCCATATATATGTTGATAAAAAATATCATGGATGAATTTTAACAGAATATAAATAATGGAAATTATAAATTATTTGATGCCATGTTTCCCAGGCACATGGTACCATTATAATTAAGACCCTTCACCAGAAGGTTTATAAAATATAGGGTAAACCCCCATATAAAGATTCTAACCAACTATTTTGTCTCATGATACTACTGATCCGTCGAGGGGATATATATAATGGGGCCCCACCCATATCGAACTAGTCCAAAATAATCATCATCTATCGAATAATAGATTTAACAATGCTCTTTATCAAGCATCAATATAGAGTAAAGAATAAAAAATAATCAATATTTCCCCATATAATAATAAAAATATTAAAGTAGAAATCATATGTATAATGTTATATGGTTAGGCAATGGTAATGTCCTAGATAAATGAAATGGAGAAATTATGGGAATTTCAATATTCAGTGATCATAAGAGAATAAATATTTCAAGTGCACTAAGGAATAATTCATGGATGTGAATTTGAATACTATAATAGTCCAAATCAACAAAAAAACATCCAAAAGAGTAATAACGATGGAACTAGTACAACAAATCTCAAGATGTGTAAAATAGTGGTTTGTTTTAATTGATGAAATAATAGATTATCTTTAAAAAAATCCTTGGGGGAAAATATCATTTACTTTTGAAAAACTTTTGAATTATTTATTCATTGAATATATATTTTGAAAACATTTTCATTAAAAATATTCCTCCGAAACATTGAACTTATGCTTCAATGAAATGACGTCTCATAAATCCGTAGTAGTCGTACATCATAAAAAGTACATTCATTTTTCTCTGTAAAAGGTTAAAAAGATTCTTTGTTTAGAATTTGATAAGAATATTCTTTTTAATACATTGGTGAAAAGGCTACAATTCTCATTACCAAATAATTTTTAAATCATTTTTAAATTTTTTTTAATAATACATGTCATTTAAAAGAAAACAATTTCTTCGACTAATGAGAGAAACAGTGTCAGATTTTCATTAAAAGAGTTAAAATATATTGAGTACCAATGATTTTATAAAAGGTACTAATACATGAAAATGGACATGATTAAAGAGAGGATATTAATGGTATTATTAGAAAAAAATTCTAATTTCATTGAATGTATATCCATTGAAATGTCATTATGATTATTCTTGAGGAAAATAATCTTTTAACATTCCAAAGTGTCCCAAACTAGTTCAAAACATTATAAATAATAACCTCATATAGGAATAAAATTAAATTAATTTATAATAACCCATGAATATAAAAGGATTGATTATATAATATAACAAAATGGGTATTAGATTCACCACATAAATGATGAATGTGGTGAACATTACATTAATCTCACATATGTAAAAACTTATATGAGAATCCCTTACTAGATGAGTATATTTTGAGACAGGGGTTACATAAATCAGTAACATCAATTAACACATTTAATATCAAGAAATGAAATTAAAAAATTATATAATAAAACAAAATTGGAAGTAGTTATATCACACGAAAGATGTAATTAGTTAATATGACATTAATCTAACAGATTGAAAAAGTGAGATGAAAATTACATACCTTGTGTTTCCTTTTGGGTGAATGTCCTCTAACCTCTTGTATATGTGTTGTTTAATATTTTAATAACTTATAATAGATCCATATTAATATTTATGATATCATATATTATATTTCTATAATGTTTTTTTACTTGTTTGTTAATAACATTTCTTTATTTTAACTATATTGGGTATTAATTGCCTAGATTGTTGAGTATGTTTTAAGCTGTTGTTTGTTTTCATTATTAAATATATCAAGGTTCCATAATCTTTATAATGTAAACCATGATTTTTATATCATATATATCTAGTATATATGTTTTTTTTATTTTCTATAATATTTGGAGATTATAAATGAAGTGCATCGTTCATGGAGACATGAGGTCATACGTATGCATGAATGTTACATTCATTTTTTGTTGCATTAATAGAATTAAACTCTATGAAACATATTTATTGTAATATTACATTATAAAATATTGGTTATATACGTAACCTAGGATTATTGAAAACATATTTTATAGTTTCCATGTATGGAATGAATGAGTCATATCTCTTTGAGGGGGTGGTATTCTAAACTTCCTCAAACAAAATTATATTATTTACAGAAGTGGGAAGGCATAAAGGTGGGTTATAGTTAAAAATTACTGAAGAATAGAGATATTATATATATAATATATAAAACATAAAAAAACTTCCATTATAATTTCCACCATTATAGGAGGTAATGGAGAATGGAACAATCATCGTTTCAGGAGGCAATTGTTCCCCATACAGAGAAAAAGTATGTTTGTTACCCAATAGTTGGAGGTTTGTTAAGGTGTAGGTATAACCCATTACATAACATCATTATATAAAATTTTCGTTAATTTTTTGTTATGTAATAATATTATAATAATATTATAAGATTTGGGGAAAGGAAATTAAATTAAATGGCTTGAGTGAAGATGTTACATCTTTATTGGGTAACTACTATTTGTTTGTACCAAAACTCTTCTTTTGGATGATTTCTAAAAAAATAGAGGCTTCAAAATTGAGGCTAGAATTTTTGGGATTATATATATGAAGATATTGGACAAACCTAAGAAGTTTGAGATATGTGAAGAAGTGGTATAGTTTATGGCCTTTGTAGGGAAGGAATAGTTATTACTTGATATTTTCTAAAACAAGTTAGGTGTGCAAAATTTATTTTCTAAAAAAAGTAATACCAAACCAACAATGTTAATAAATTGAAGGTTAAGTTCCGGATTATTTCTATCAAATGTGTGTTTTAAATGTGAATAGGTCATTGGGATCTTAATTTAACGGTTTAGTTCATTAGTAAGATTGATTTAACCTTAATAATTGTGATTAATTTTTATCACTTTCACTAAAATTTTTGGTCTAAAATGAATTTGGAATTTTTGGAGTTATAAATAATTATTATTAAAAATATGGAATCATTTGGTCCAAATATAAATCGTATAATCAGAACAAATAAAATTAAAATAAATCCCATTGACATGATGATAATGCGTAATTTTAGAGTTAAAATGTCATAAAGTTTACTATGTTTTTATAATCATATTGATAGTGGAAATGGTTAAAATGAAATAAATTTTATTAATTGAAAAAAATAAAATTTTATTATAATTTTAAAAAAACTTAATATTAAAATTTATCCATATAAATAAATTAGATGAAAAAAAAAATTTGAACTAAAATTCAATATTTTGAACTATTCGTTAAAATATGATATGTTCCCGAAAATTATCAAAGATTCACCCTAGAAAAATTTTTAAGATTCTATTTAAAATATGAATATTACAGTTAAAAAATAAATAAATTAAAGTTTCAAAAAATTTTAAAATGGGGTTTCCAATAAAATTTTGAAAAATTACCTTTTAAAAAATATAGGATTTTTATGTGTAAAATATTGTTCATTATTATCTCAAGAATACCAATCCACATGAATGAATATAAAAAATTAAATTGAATAAATAAAAAATATATTAATTTAAATTTATTCTATAACTGTAATTAACTATTTTTATTAAGAAAAATCTCTTTTAGAAACATATAAATAATAACATTTATTTTTTACATTCAATTTGTTCTTATTTTAATTTTTCATTAATTGGTAACCAATGAAATAATTTCATATTTATATAAACCATATATATTATGAATTTATTTAATAATACTTATAATTTATAACATAACAGCTAGGTTATATCATTTTATCTTAAATAATATAATTTTAATAATACATTGTTATTTTGTGAAACTTGGTATTTCGTATAACGCAAGCGGTCGAGAAGGTCGCCCTTCTGAGCAACTCAAGATATGATAGAAGGCCACTATTTCCTTAAATGGATGATAATATATGGTTTCAATCATTAATATATATATATATAATATTTAAATAGTAAATATTTTATAAATTTTCAATATATTTTGTTCTTGTGTTGGGTTTTGTGTAACATACAAGCTATCTAATACAATGTTCTTACGTTATTTATTATAGGCATCACATAATATAAATATTTATGCCATTTTGAACAATTATAAGTTAATTTGAACTTACCATGAATATGTTAAGGATAAAAAGAAAAATTTCCATGATGGCGGTGAATTGACATAGCATGGATGATGATTTCTCTTTTACAAATAAAATAGAAATATATGATATTTAATGATGGATAGAACAATAAAAAAAATATTAGTATATATGTGATATTGGAGATTTCATAAATCATTGATAGTGGTGAGGATAAATAATAAGTGTGAAATAATTTAAAATAGAATGAGGAATTTACCACTTGAATATTTTCTCCTTTATAACAACATTATGGAACTTGGAATTGACAATTTGTGAGAAAAAAACATAGGAATGTGGAAAGAGATGATTATAAAATAATTTTTAAGATAAATTTCAATAATTGAGGCTAAATTTCATGAAATTAACTGATGGAAGGTTTACCCATTTATAATTTTTTTATGAGACATTTTAAAATTACGTTAAATTAAAAATATAATAACACTATTATATGAGTAAATTTTTTACCCTCCTAAAAAGATTTAGGGATTAAATTTTTTGAAAAGATAATATTCCATTTAGATTTATTTATATTATTTTTGATAAATTAGATAATTTAATAAATGTATTATATTCATGAAATATTTTTTTGAAATTAACACCATTCATTAATATAATAATAAAAACATCAAAAAACATTAAAATTTGAAGAAATTGGTTTATTTTGTCTTATTCATAACATATTCAAGGAACCTATTAATTATCTTAGATTGTATTTATGTTAATATTTTAAATATCATTTATTTGATACTTCCTTTAAATTGAAAATTATTTTATCATTATTGTGAATCCCATTATCTTATTAATTTTTTTCAAGAAACTAAAAATAAATTATAATGATTATGTTATATTTTCTATATTTTTGTAACATCCCACATACTTAATGAATAATAGATATCTTTATCTATGCCTATTAATGAATTAGATAATGTTTTAGAGGCTTAAAATGAGAATAAATACAATCTTAAGCATGGAATACACTAATATTTTTAAAAGATTGTTTTTACTATCTTTTGATGGAAAACCATTTTTAAATAAAACTTTTGACAAATTTATGAGCTCTATTTTTCTAAATAAACTTATTCTTTATGATTGGGACATTGAAATATACTATGGGTAAATTGTTTGTATTTTTCCGACAAAGTTCATTTTTTTAATGAATAGTGAAAAATGTTGTATTTTAATTCAAAACCACTTTTTAATGTAATTTATTTACATGATTATATTATATTTTGGTTTTGATATAATGTTAAATTAGAATATATTTTTACCATTTAATCCAATAGTGGTCATTGGAATTTATTTCACTTTGAACTTGGACTTAAACTAGTGTCAATCTTTTGATATATATTGTGTCATAAAAACATGCTATTTGTTCTGACAACGGGAATTAATTATTAAATTAATTATTGTAACTTATATTTTTGGAATTTTGTAAATCAGACATAATTTTTGAATTCGGAATATCAAATATAGCTCAGGGTGAAGTTTTGGTATTTTTCTGAAAAACTTCAATTTTTGATGAATAGTGAAACCACTAAGTGGTACTTAAAAAACTGATTTTTTGTTTACATGAAACATTACCACTTCTGTGTTTTGAATTTCAAAAATCCGACATATATGTTTGACATTAAGAAGAAAAATGTGGTTCAATGGGATTAAAATATTTTTTTGGTAAATAGTAACTTTTATGTTTTTAATCGCGATCAGAGGTGATTAGTGTAATTTAAGGTATGAATAATGTTTTAATAATATGAAATGAACTTGAAACATGTTCTACCCTTATTTTATGTGTCATGGACGACCAAGAAAATCCATGGTTCAACTTGGGGACCCCATGGATCCACTTTGGTAGGAAAATTACAATAATAAGTTTTTATTTAAAGTTAAAATGAAAATGTCACAAACATGAGTTGTTTTACTAAAACAATTTTTACATTGGGTTATACAAGCCAGATTTTTTACTATAAATAGTCATTAGAAATATACAAATATTTAATACATCATGATATTTTTTTATAATTTTTATACATTAAATAAGTTAAATTATTTATGACATCATGATGATACAGAGATTACCTCATTATTTAACGATTTAAATAAATTTAAAAGATAATGTAAAATATAAGACCTAAACTTTTCAAAAACTTATTGGATGGGTGGATTCCGAACCCTTATCACCTTATCCTCTAAATATATAATTTTGGGACCTTTTTATCCAAAAATAATTTTATAACAAAGTATCATTTCTTAACATTTCAAAACTACCCCTCCTCTCCTCTTATAAAAGGCCCCTGCCTCTACCACCTTACCCACACTTCCAAAGACTTTGGCTCGGCCAAGCCCTGCCCATTTTATCTCTCTACATCCTTCTCTAACTCTTAGAAGCCTAATATTTGGGATAAGTCTTCCCAAGGAATTCTTTGAGCTCATATCAAAAAGAGTTACCTGTTTTAAAGGTAGCGTCTTCTCTTGTGTTCTTATGTTTTATTTTGCTTCTCCAACCCCCTAAACTATTTTTATTCATTTCCTTTGTAACAACACCAGTATCTTCCATATAATAGGATGTTGTTATAAGAAGTATTTGAGCTACACTTACAGACACCTACATCTAATGGTTAATGAACATACTGTTTCCGTGGATGGCGAATTTCTGCCTCATGAAACGATGATTGTTCAATATTTTTCTAACACCTTCAAAGGTGGCCATTAAGATGTCACTATATTTATATATGATATGTAATATGTTTAGGTTTTCCTTAATCTTCTGTATTTTTCATTTATGGCATATCTTTATGGCTTCCATTATGGGTATACGCGATATCTTCATTTTAGGAAGTGCGGACTACTGCCCCCTCAAAGTGATTTGATAAGTTAATGCCATATGTGGGATGTATAAAGGATGTAATTAATGATATTATATATTATATTATACTGGAATTATAATATACCTTTATATCATTATGATTCCATTCCATAAAATACGAAATAGAAATGAAAGTAGCGTTCATGCGTACGTACGGCTTACCGTCTCCATGAACGGTTCATTTCATTTCTTATCTCTAAACGTTATGTAATATTATAAATTCATGTACATACTGGAAATATATGATAAATAGTATATCTACATCATGAGTATAACTCTGGATATAATGGATACATGAAAAAATTTAATTATAAGGAGTTTCTTTTTTACTCAAGTACAAATAATCGTTAAAACGACCGTTATTAACTTAAATAATCACATAATGTTCATGAAATTGTAATAAGTGATATAAATGGAATAATTAACTTTAAAAAGGTTCTTAAGAAAGTACAAATTAACTCAAGTTTATTATTCAGGTGGTTAATGAACGATCAAGTCAAGTCGGACCCGAGGTATAGGACGTCGTCTCAATCTCCTTTCATTGAGTTATATTTTGTTTTATACAGAACCTTATATTATACGGTGTATAAACCAATTTGACTTTTATGTTTATCCAAAAGGATCTATTTTTTTATGAAGTGTTTTACTAAATGACAAAAGGGAATGTTTTTGTCGTACGTATGCGGCGACAACGACTTCTCCGCCGCCATAACCATTATTTCAGTTTCAGCTTCCTCTACAAGCCATACCTTTTTTAAAATGAAAAATAAATACCATGTTTTACTTTTATTTTATTTTTGTATTGAAAATGGTTTTCATAATGTTTTTTTATCAATGTTTTGTATTGATATATTGTGATTGAAAAGTGGAAATGTTATGTTTCCGTTATGCATGTTTTATGTGATACGATTGTGTTATGGTTCTTGGGCATTATTATGAAGACGGGTGGTTATGTGATAATCTAAGGGTGGGTGAGCCCGATATAGCTCTCCAATGCATTGGGTAACACGAAGGAGTTAAATGTTAAGGTTTCTCTAAAGATATTTAGGAAATACACTGTGATGGGTATTCCAAACGTAACCAAGAGGGTTACTCCCTACGTAAGAATGTTATGAATGCCTCAAGTTACCTTTATGTCTTATGATTTCTATGATTTATTCATGATTTGATTAGGTATGTTAAAGTGATTATGTTTTATGAGTAGAGTATGATTTCATTGATTCTTATGTATACATGTACTCATGTTTCCTTTCTATATTTTTAGATCCCTTACTGAGCTTTTTATGCTCATCCCATGTTTTTGAAATGATTTTCACAGGTCAAGGGAAAGGTACATGATGTGATGATAGTGTCAAGGAAGTGTCAAGAAAGAATCCATGTTTTATTTTAAATATGTTTCCATTGATGGGAAAAATGAATACTATCTTTTATGTAACCACTTTGTTTAAAGGTGGAATGTAATACAAGTTTTATGATCTAATTCCCTAAAACTCAAACTTGAAAAGATCATCAATGTGTAATATTGTAATAACTCAAGATTAAGTAAGGTTTAAGGCTGTGGCCTTATTGTCGGTATCAGATGTTGGTTTAGATATCGTTAGGAGTTAGAATTATATTAAATGATTATCCAAAAATTTTGTTTTATGGTCAAATTCAAATGATATAGCATTAACAGAATACCATGTTGCTTAACCTAAGGTATTTATGTGATAAGAATGGTTTTCCATAGAGGAAATAGATCAGCTTTTCTGGGAAGGCATACAGAGGGAAATGACCTTTCAAATAAATATCCTGATATGGTCAGAATCAGAACTAAACAGTTTGTTGCAGTGATGGCTCAGTTGACTCAGGTGAAAAATGTTGGTTGTTTTCATTGATGATATTTTGGTGTTTTCTAAAAGTAAATAGGAGAATGAAATACATTTAAGGGTTATCTTGAAAACCTTAAAAGAAAAGAAACTTTATGGAAAATTTATCAAGTGTGAGTTTTTGTTACAAAAAATTCCTTTCCATGGTCACATTGTTTCAAAAGATGGCATAACTGTTGATCCTGCTAAAAAAATGTTGTTTAAGAATGGCCAAGACCCACAAATGTAACTGAGATTCGTAGTTTCCTTGGATTGGAAGGCTATTACCGAAGGTTTGTTAGAATATTTTCACGGTTATCTAGTCCAATGACTAAGGTAACTCGGAAGGGTTATCTGGACAAAAAAATGTGAGGATTTTTTTCAGGAACTGAAAAAAATATTGGTGAATGATCCAGTTTTGGCACTGCCTTCCAGGAATGGTGAGTTTCTAATATACAGTGATGCTTTGTTTAAGGGACATGGTTGTGTCCTAATGAAGAATGATCAGGTAATTTCTTATGCTTCACGTCAGTTGAAAACTCATGAGGTAAATTACCCTACACATAATTTGGAATTAACTGCTGTTGTTTTTGCATTAAAAATTTGGAGGAATCATTTGTATGGAGTAAAGTGTGAAATATATACTGATCACAAAAGTTTAATGTATATATTCACTCAGAAATAATTGAACATGAGACAGAGGAGATGGCTAGAATTAATCAAGGATTATGATTGTACAATTCATTACCATCCGAGAAAAGAAAATAAAGTGGTTGATGCTTTGATTCGTAAAAGTAATGATTCCTTAACAATGTTTCATTTGGGACGTGATCCTTTGGTTAAGGATTTGATGAACATTGGCATAGACGTTTTTGGTGCAGGATGATCTTCTGTTTTGTTTCAGGTATCGGTGAAATCTTCTCTATCAGACAGAATCAAGCAAGCACAAGAGCAAGACAGTGAGTTGCAGAAAAAGGTAGAGCTGGTTCAGAAGGGTAAGTTTCCTGAATTCAACATTGATAATGATTGTGTTTTGAGATTTGGTAAGAGATTGTGTGTGCCTTGTGATTCACAGTTGAAGAGAGAGTTGTTATATGAAGCTCATAGTTCTCCGTTTTCAGTTCATCCAGGAAGTACTAAGATATATAGAGATCTTCAGGAGTATTACTGGTGGGACGGAATGAAAAGAGATATTGCTGATTTTACTATGAAGTGTTTGACTTGTCAATAGGTTAAAGCAGAGAGGCAGTTACCAAAAGGTATGCTTCAGCCTTTACCAGTGCCACAGTGGAAATGGGAAAATATATCCATAGACTTTGTTGTGGGATTTCCAAAGACTTCTCGAGGTAATAATGCAATCTGGGTTATTGTTGATTGCTTGACTAAATCTGCTCATTTCCTTGCTATGCGGGATACTTTTTCCCTAGATCAACTTTCTCAATTGTATCTTAAAGAGATAATCAAGTTTCATAAATTTCCCCTATCCATTGTATCTGATCGTGATCCCAGGTTTAATTCTAACTTTTGGAAAGGCCTTCAGAAGTCGTCGGGTACTGAATTAAATTTTAGTACAGCATTTCATCCTCAATTAGATGGGAAGTCGGAACGAAAAATTCTGACTTTGTAAGATATTCTACGTGCTTGTTCGATGGATTATCGGGGAAGTTGGGACCAACATCTTTATTTGATTGAATTTTCATATAATAACAGTTTTCATTCCCGTATAGAGATGGCTCCATTTGAGGTATTATATGGTAAACGGTGCCGAACTACAGCTTTTTGGGATGAAGTGGGTGAAAAGAAGTTGATGGGACCCGAATTGGTAGAATATATGGCAGAAAAAGTTCAGTTGATTCAGAAACACATGAGAACAGCTCAGAGAAAATAGAAAAGTTATGCGGACAACATGAGGAAGGATCTCTCTTTTAAGGTAGGTGATCATGTTTTTCTCAAAGTTTCACCATGGAAAAGTGTAATGTGATTGGTAAGAAAGGAAATCTAAGTCCAAGGTTCATTGGACCATATGAAATTCTGGAGAGAGTTGGATCATTTTCTTAACGATTGGCTTTACCTCTGAGTTTATCTCAGGTACACAATGTTTTTCATGTTTCAATGTTAAAGAGGTACATGCCAGATCCATCTCATGTTTTGAGTCTAGAAGTAGTTCAGCTGGAAGAGAACCTATCTTATGAGGAACAACCAATCCATATTCTTGACCATAGGAAGCAAGTGTTACAGAATAAGCTGGTTCATCAGGTAAAGGTTTTTTGAAAAAACCACATGATTGAAGAGGCAACATGGGAATCTGAGAATGCAATGAGGGCTAAATACCCCCACTTATTCGATAAGTAAATTAATTGCGGGGACACAATTTTATAAAGGGGGGAAGGATGTAACATCCCAAGTAAGTAATGAATAATAGATATCTTTATCTATGTCTATTAATGAATTAGATAATGTTTTAGAAGCTTAAAATGCGAATAAATCGAATCTTAAGCATGAAATACACTAATATTTTTAAAAGATTGTTTTACTGCCTTTTGATGGAAAACAATTTTTAAATCAAACTTTTTACAATTTTATAAGCTATATTTGTCGAAATAATCTTATTCTTTATGATTGGGACATTGAAATTTACTTTGGGTAAATTTTTGGTATTTTTCAGATAAAGTTCATTTTTTAATGAATAGTGAGAAATGTTGTATTTTAATTCAAAACCACTTTTTAATATAATTTATTTACATGATTATATTATCTTTTGGTTTGGTTTTAAAGTGAAATTAAATTTTATTTTTACCATTTAATTCAATAGTGTTCTTTGTAATTAATTTCACTTTGAAATTGGACTGAAACTAGTGTCAATCTTTTGATATATATAGTTTCTTAAAAACATGCTATTTGTTCTGACAACGGTAATTTATTATTAAATTAATTATTGTAACTTATATGTTTTTAATTTTATAAAATAGACATCATTTTTTAATTTGGAATATTAAATATATCTTAGGGTGAATTTTTGGTATTTTTCTGAAAAACTTAAATTTTTGATGAATAGTCAAACCACTAAGTGGTACTTAAAAAACTGATTTTTCTTTTAAATGAAACATTACTACTTCTGCGTTTTGAATTTCAAAAATACGACATATATGGTTGTCATTAAGAATTAAAATGTGGTTCAATGGGATTAAAATAATTTTTTGGTGAATGGTAACTTTTATGTTTGTAATCACGATTAGAGGTAATTTGTGTAATTTAAGGTAAGAATAATGTTTTAATAATATGAAATTACCATGACACATGTCCTACCATTATTGGATGTGTCATGGCCGACCACGACAATCCATGGGTCAACTTGGGGACCCCATGGAGCCACCTTGGTAGGAAAATGACATTAATAACTTTTTATTTGATGTTAAAATGAAAATGTCACAAACATGAGTTGTTTTACTAAAAAATATTTTACATGGGGTTATACAAGTCATATTTTTTAATATAAATAGTAATTAGAAAGATAAAAATATTTAATACATCATTATATTTTTTTTATAATTTTTAGTCATTAAATAAATTATATTATTTATGACATCATGATGATGTAGCGATTACCTCATTATTTAACTATTTAAATAAAATGAAAATATAATGTAAAATATAAGACCTAAACTTGTCAAAAACCTATTAGATTGGTGTATTTAGAAACCTTATCACCTTATCCTCTAAATATATAATTGCGGGACCTTTGTTATCCAAAAATCATTTTATAACAATGTATCTTTTCTTAACGTTCCAAGAGTGCCCCTCCTCTCTTCTTATAAAAGCCCCCCACCTCTACCACCTTACCCACACTTCCAAAGCCTTTGGCTCGGCCAACCCCTACCCATTTTCTCTCTACACATCCCTCTATAACTCTTAGAAGCCTCACATTCGGAAGAAGTCTTCCCAAGGAAGCCTTTGTGCTCAAACCAAAAAGAGATACCCGTTTTAAAGGTAGTGTCTTCTCTTGTGTTCTTAGGTTTTATTTTTCTTCTCCAACCCCCTAAACTCTTTTTATTAATTTCTTTTGTAACAACACCAGTATCTTCCATATACTTGGATGTTTTTATAATATGTATTCGAGCTACACTTACAGACACCTACATCTAATGGTTAAAGAACATAATGTTTCCGTGGGTGGGGAATTTCTGCCTCAGGAAACAATGATTGTTCAATATTCTTCTAACACCTTCAAAGGTGGCCATTAATATGTAACTGTATTTATATATGATATATAATATGTTTATGTTTTCTTTAATATTCTGCATTTTTCATTTATGTCATACCTTTATGGATTCCATTATATGTATACACGATATCTTCATTTTAGGAAGTGCGGACTACCACCCCCTCAAAGTGATTTGATTCGTTAATGCCATATGTGGGACGTATATAGGATGTAATTAATGATATTATATATGATATTATACTGTATTTATAATATACCTTTATATCATTATGATTCCATTCCATCAAATATGAAATCTAAATGAAAGTAGCGTTCGTACGTACGTACGGCGTACCGTCTCTATGAACGGTGCATTTCATTTCATTCCTCTAAACGTTATGTAATATTATAAATGCATGTATATACTGGATGTATATGATATATATGATATATAAATCATGAGTATAACTCTGGATATAATGTATACATGATCAAATTGTAATTATAAGGAGTTTATTTTTGACTCAAGTACCAATGATCGTTAAAACAACCGTTATTACCTTAAATAATTGCATTGTGTTCATGAAATGGTAATAAGTGATATAAAAGGAATAATGAACTTGAAAAAGGATCTTAATAAAGTAGAAATTAACTCATGTTTATTATTTAGGAGGTTAAAGAACGATCGAGTCAAGTCGGGCCCGAGGTATGGGACTTCGTCTCAATCTCCTTTCATTGAGGAATATTTTGTTTTATACACAACCTTCTTTTATACGGTGTATAAACCCCTTTGACTTTTACGTTTATCCAAAAGGAATATTTTTTTATATGAATAGTTTTACTAAATGACAAAAGGGAATGTTTTTGTTGTACGTATGCGGTGACAACGACTTCTCCGCTGCCGTGACCACTATTTGTGTTTCAGCTTCCTCTACATGCCAAACCATTTTTTAAATGAAAAATAAATACCATGTTTTACTTTTCTTTTATTTTGGTATTGAAAATGGTTTTCATAATGTTTTTTTATCTATGTGTTGTATTGATATCTTTTGATTTAAAAGTGTAAATGTTATGTTTCCTTTATGAATGTTTTATGTGATACGATTATGTTATGGTTCTTGGGAATTATTATGAAGACTGGTGGTTCTGTAATAATCTAAGGGCGGGTGATCCCGATATAGCTCTCCAATGAATTGGGTAACGTGAAGGAGTTAAACGTTAAGGTTTCTCTAAAGATATATAGGGAATACACTGTGATGGGTATTCCAAACGTAACCAAGAGGGTTACTCCCTACGTAAGAATGTTATGAATGCCTCAAGTTACCTATTTGTCTTATGATTTCTATGATTTATTCATGATTTATGAGGCATGTTAATGTTCTTATGTTTTATGTGTAGAGTATGATTTCATTGATTCTTATGTATACATGTACTCATGTTTCCTTTCCATATTTTTAGATCCCTTACTAAGCTTTTTATGCTCATCCCATGTTTTTGAAATGATTTTCACAGGTTAAGGGAAAGGTACATGATGTGATGATAGTGTCAAGGAAGTGTTAAGAAAGAATCCATGTTTTATTTGAAATATGTTTCCTTTGATGGGAAAAATGAATACTATCTTTTATGTAACAACTTTGTTTAAAGGTGGAATGTAATACAAGTTTTATGATCTAATTCTCTAAAACTCTAAACCTAAAAAGATCCTTAATGTGTAATCCTGTAATAACTCAAGATTAAGTAATGTTTAAGGCTGGGGCCCTATAATTTTCAAATAATATTTATTTTCAAAACCACTTTTGGAATATCATATATAATTTTTTTTATCAAATTAACATTCACAGTGTGAATGGCTTCACATTACATGAAAGGAAATATTACAAGGGGATTAATGTGATCCATGTGGATCGAAATGGTCCCAAATTCTAACCAAATAATATTATTTAAAAAAATTTCCCATGTGAATGTTTTTATTCAAATTTTTTTTTCATTAAATGGTTCATATAATTTTAATTAAAATCAAGTTTTTTCTCCTACTTGCATAAGAAAAACATAATCATTGGATAATAATTAATGGTAAATATTTTATATATAAAAATTAAAAATAAATTACCCTCATAAAAAATTATTTAGTACATGGGTTGTTACATTATCCCCCCCACAATATAAATTATATTTTATTAATTTATTCACTTATTAATCTAATGGGGATACCTTTCCGTCATAGAATTTTTAGATTCCGATGTTCCTTATTCATCCATGTGGTTTCTCCAGAGAACCTTAACCGGATAAATTACCATTTTCTGTAACACCTAGCCTCTATGATCATGTATATGTATAATATTCTCTTTATAAGAATGTTTTTCTTATAAATAAACTTCCTTTGGGATCAAAACATGAGATAAATCAGGAAAATACTTTCTTAACATAATAACATTAAAAACAGTGTATACTTGGGATAAAATCGGAAGCAAGGATACTCGATTGGAAACTTTTCTAACATTATCAATGTTCTCATTAGGTACAATTAAGTATGGGCATATATTTCCATTTAGACCAAAATGTATATGACTTTATCGTGGATTTATTTTAAATAAAACATGATCACCTACCATGAAAGAAAGATCTTTCCACATGTTATCTATATATATTTTCTTCCCACTCTGAGTATTCCTCTTATGTTTGTGTATCATCATTACATTTTCATCCATATCCTCTCCTAATTAGGTCCCACAAACTTTAATTATCAAAATTATTCACAAAACAATGTATTTCAATATCACTTTCAATATAATTCCCTAATATGTGTCATCTCTAAAAAATAATGAAACCTATTATTATAAGTAAACTCAACTATATAATGGTGTTGATCCTAACTTCTATAGTAATCCATTTAACAAGAACATAACATGTCTTCCAAGGTCCTAATTGTTCTTTCCGACTATCCATCCGATATAGGATTATAGGTTTTTCTTCCATTTAATTTGGTTCCCAATTAATTATGAATGCCTTTCTAAATGTTATAATTGAACATGGGAACACAGTCAGATACAATAGAGGTAGGAACACCAATTATCCTGGAATTAATATTGAGTCATAATAGATAAATTTGATCTAGTGATAGAATATGTCTAGTAAGAAGGAATTGTATATACTTAGTCGGTAGATCCATAATAACCCATGTCATATTGTTACCTCAAGAATTAATTGGTATTCCAAAAATATTAAATTGATATGTTTTTATATTTACACTTAAGAACTGGAAAATATTGAAGTAACCCCTTATGTAGATCTAAATATTCATTAATCTGTTGAAAATTCAAACCTTTCATGGTAAAATTAGAAATATGTCATTTTATTCCATCACACTCGTCATACTCCTGAAGGTCACCTTATATCATAGTGTTTCTCGGATAAACTGAAAACAAAGGACAATGGGCATAACCTAACAATTATTTACTCATATGGGAATCAAAATTAACACATTATCTTTTTCAAAATCTCAATATGAAATACTTATAAATATTAAATACAAGAATATTACATTTCATAACCAATTTTACATTTTTCAATAACTCCCAGTCCTCTTTGTCAGTATTCCAAATTTAGTATAAAAAATCCAATTAAAATATCACCGGATACAAAATAGAGAAATTTAATACACCCAAAACATCCAATAAAAAATTCATCAAATCATTAAAATAGTCGTTTTCCATATGTAACATGGTTAATGATGTAATGATGTTTTTGACTCAAGGTATACGCCACATTGTTCACTTTTCATAGATGGTAATTAATTGTGTAATCATAATCAATTATTAGTTCATGCTATCTTATATGTCTGAGGATCAATGTTTTCTAATTTTATATACACTTTAAACTTATATGATTAGAATATATTTCACAGATGGATCTATATAAATGAAGTATCCATATTTTTAAATAAAAAAACCACATAAGCTAATTTCAAATTATGTGTAGGATAATTTAACTCTTGGTGTTTCTATTGTCTTGAAACATAAGTAATTAATTATTAATTATTCATTTGAATGAAACCATGTTCCTTCAATGAATAATCATTTTTATGATGAAAAATCACCTTTTCTTCAGGGAAAGGCCATAATGGGACCAATCACCACTCTTATATTTAATTCCTGAAAACAACCATCATAATATTTTTTCCAGATAAATTTTACTCCTTTTCGAGTTAACTTAGATAGTGTTCAAGATACCCTTCCAATTTTTTCAATATACTGATGATAAAGTCCTAATAATCCATGAAAACATCTAATCTGAATAACATTTGTAGGACATTTCAATTCATTTACCACTATATTCTTTTTGGGATGAACTACTATGTAGTCCTTTTTGATAATTTTACCAATGAATGAAATTGGTTGTAAATAAAGATAAAATTTAATAAATGTTGCATATATCATATATTTTTTGAGAGTTTTTATGAATAACATTTAATTTTTTTCACGATCCTAATTTCCATGAAAAAATAAAAATATCATCAATAAAAACAACCAAAAAACATATCAAAATATTCAATGATTATTCTATTCATAAGGTCCATAAATACATTTGGGGAATTTTCAAACCAAGGGTCCTAATAAACTATTAATTCCAATATCTAGTATATAATGATGTTTTACAAATTTATTCCTCTTTCACCTTCAGTTAATGGTACTCGAATCACAATTCAATCATGGAAAAATAATGAGCTCCCTGGAGAATATAAAACAAGTCATTGATAAAAGGAAATGGATAATTATTCTTAATAGTAAGCATATTAAAATATCTATACTCAATATAAATCCTCAAGGAACCATATTTATTTTTAGAAAACAAAATAGATGTAACAACCCCAGATTTCATAATACATTATATCTTCAATGTAATTCAATAACTTGTTCCACACGCAACTCCGAGTTCGAGCGCACCAAGACCAACCATACTAGATGTTTAAAAAGTAGTTATTAATATTATTAAATTCAGATTGAATTTAATATAATCCATATAATTTTAGAATCCATATTATGTGTTTTTTATACATAATATAAGAAAATTTTCATTTTCAGATAAAATATGTGTTTTTAAAAAAAATTCAATTTTACCACCTCTTAATGTTGATCCATTTGTAAATCAAATATTTTATACTTTTTTATATTAAATTTTAAAAAAATGAACATTATATTTATATTAGGGAAATAAAAATTTTAAGTTGGATAATTTTTTGTTGGTTTTCTAATAACATTCATATTTTGATGATAGTGGAAAATACTAAATTTTAATTGAAATCAAATTTTTTAATAAAAATAATATATAGTGTCAAATTAAAATTTTGAATGGTTTTTTAGTATAATTAAATTATTATTTTGTCAATTAATAAAATTTTGGTCATTTTATGTAATTTTTCATTTAAATTGGACATAAACACATAACAATTTTCTGATATTTTTAACATCTAAAAAAAATGCTAACTAATTTTGAAAATAGGAAATAATTATAAATTAATTAACGAAACTTCTATGTTTTGAATTATGTAAAAGAGAAATCAATTTTTCAAATGGAATAAGAAAATTATCTTAGGGTAAATTTTTGGAATTTTTATGAAAACATTAAATTTTTTATGAATTGTAAAAAAAATGTATTATTGTTTAAAACTAACTTTTTATTTAAATATATTTTATTATATTTAAATTTATTTAAGTCTAAATAGATACATAATACCTATATAAGTTAAATGTAATATATTGGAGTAATTTTATAATAATATTATATATATAAAATTTTATTTAATTATTTTAGGCATTTTACCCAACATCCATACACATTTCGAAATTTTCATAAAAGGTAATTTTAATAATTTTGTGAATTGAAATTAAAAATTCTAAGAGACATGATTGATATCAATAAGTAATATGTTCTTCAATAGGATCAATATAATTTTTTGTGAATAGTAACATTTCAATTTTATTTAACACTGTTAAAAGTTAATAGGGTAATTTGAGGTAAAAATGTTATAATAATTTATCCAAAATATGTCCTAATTCTATAGGATAGTTTATTTTGAACAAGATAAACCTTATGAATAAAATATGATCCTTTTTGAAACAATTGTAATAGATTAGGGCATTTATTATTATTTTACTTAATGAGGAGCTAAAAGTGTTACAATCAAATTTTAATGACTAAAACATTATTAATATCATGTTATACATTA
Organism: Viscum album; assembly: GCA_963277665.1. Lineage (NCBI taxonomy): Eukaryota > Viridiplantae > Streptophyta > Magnoliopsida > Santalales > Viscaceae > Viscum > Viscum album. The sequence continues at coordinate 422,675,709 of OY728161.1, read as the reverse complement.
GATAGAATTGACTAGAAATATTCATTATAAAGCTAAAAATATTTCCTAGATAATTTTTAGTTTATTTATATTTTTTATACAGTATAAAAATAAATTTATTTATGACATAGTAATGATGAAGTAATTATCTTATTAATGAAAGAATAAAATAGTTGATATTATAAAAATCAAAATAAATGTACATTTAGACATCTATTGCATTAAAATAATTTTATATGTTAATATGACATGTCACGACTGATAAAATTTATATTGGATGAAGTAATCAAGATTTTTTTACTTTAACAAAAAACAAATACAAAATTGTGTCAAATAGTCATAAATGAGTTTTTAAAACAAAACTATATTATAAATTAAATAATATTCCTAAAAATTTATGGTTCAGCCAATGGATTTATATAATGATACATATGTGATTAATAAACCACTTGGGGTTCTACTTCTATATTAGAGTATTTTTATTAAACATGTAATATAAAAATACAAGAAGACGTTGTAAAAATTAAACTATTCAACTAAGAGTTAAATAAAAAATATAAGGTTAATATGGTGACCAAAACATGTCTAAAACCTATTTTATGACAGTATTTCGATCCATATACACGTTAGCCTCGAAATAAATTCATTTCGAGCCAGTATAAACCGAAACATATTTTTAAATAAAATAAAAGTTCAAACTTTTTCTAAAGTGACCCTCTCTTCTCTTTTAAAAGGCTACTTATCCTTCTCTCGAAATCACACCTCCAACGCAATTTGGCTCAGCCAAAAACTTCTAAAATATCTTCCCAACAACCATAAAATCATTCTAGAGGCCATACATGTATCATAATACCATCCTAAGGATCACTTTTGGTCATATCAAAATGAAGTACTCGAAGAAGAGGTAATAATTTCATCACCACTTTCTAGGTTCTTTTCTTCTTCCACTTCACCATTATTTGTTGTTTCCATAAAAACATAATAACTCTAGTAACTTATATATATTTTGATGTTTTAATAAATATGGTACAACCATATTAATTATTCTATCCATCCAATGAATGAAAAAGTCACCATACGTTCGTGCATACGACTTACCATCTCCGCGTCGGGGTGTAGTTTGTTATTCAACCCTTCATTATTTTGACGGGTCTAATAAGGAGTATAATTGTTGTGAATAATAAAAATAACATTTTAATATTTCACTATATATAATATACCATCCATATGTATATGATTCTACCATCAATATAATGATATTGTCGCTCGTGCGTACGTACAACATACCGTCTGCACGATGGGATAAGATTTCATTCCCCTTCAAAACTATTCAAGAGTAATATTCATTTTATGATTTGAAAAAATGTATAATTAACTTAATATCATTATGTATATAAATAAAATACATCCTATCCATAAAAAATAGAAATTAAATAACAAAACATATAAAAGAAAAAAAAATCATTGACACCTGAAACATTGTTACTACTAAAATATTATTAACAATGCAATATTTTAGGATTATATTTGATATAATTTTTATGTATGTGGTCCTTTTATAATTTAATAAAAAATATTTAACCATTATATAAGATGTTAACATACGCTTGACTAAGGAAAATCACAAGCTAATGGTTTTCTTCTTCAGTCTCATTATCATCTGAGATTTTTTATGTGTAAGTATTTACTGTGAAATTATTATCATATATATCCATGTTTCATAAAAAAATTCAAAATGAAAATTTTAATGTATTCTGGAAGGGGCTCATTTTAATGTTAATCATTTTAAATATTTTAATGATTTATTTTTCTAAATATTTTTAATTAATTTCCATGTTTGAAAAATGATTTTAAGGTTTTATTTATATGGACATGATTGTTTAAAAAAGATAATTCCTTCATAATGTTTCAAATTGGTATGGGACACTTTGATTCAAAATTAATATTTAAAATAATTTCATTATAAATTAATTTCTTTTAAATTATTAAATAAAATGGGATATTTCATTCAATAAGTTATACTGATCATTTTCAATTATGTCAACATTTTTTACTAGATATTATTCTTGATTGTGGTTTATTTATTATAACACATTATTTTATATGGAATTTAATGATTTATTATATGTTTGACTGTGGATGGGATAGTTTTATACCATTTTTGGTTTATGGTTAAACTATTGACGTTTCATATTGAATTTTTAATATGAATTAATATTTTATTTCTTTACATTTTCACATGAGGAATGAATTGGACTTAGTAAGTGAGGGGCGGCACCCACTTTAGGTCCATGATAAATCAGTGGATCTCATGATACTAAATAATGTCTTAGAACATGTCTTTAACAAAGAAAATATTATTTTTCGCCTTGGAATGAGGACTTGACTATGAGGTTATGATGTCTGCCATTAAGCATTTACTTGTTATGAAATTAGTTATTACATTGGATTATCCAATTAGTAGAATATCCATGTGAATATGTAAATAGAACTATATTATTTGACATTTCCATATTATTCAAGAAGTTTATGTCTAAAGGTCTTGTGATTAAATTTTATACCATTCCATAAAAGTTAATGATTATTTATGATATCTGTTGTTGTACTGTTTATCCTTATTGAGCATCTGAGCTCACCCCATTCTATTGTTTTATTTTACTAGTATGCCATGAAATATACTAAGATTTGTATGATAGTTTAATCTAATGATATAATGGTATTCTCAAAGGGTAGTTTATGTTGTGTTTTAGGTTATAAATTGTGTTGTAATGTTCATTTATGTAATCTATTTTCCAGGACTACGAAATGGATCAGTCCTTTGGTAATTGATTCCTTGTAATAATTTCGATGTTATGTAAAAATGACTGACTTGGGGTAACTAGGGTCAAAGTGTTATAGTTGGTATCAGAGGATGTTTTGTACATACCTTGGAAACTAGATTTAGAAAAACTCTAATTTGGGAACACTACCATAAGATGATATTTGAGGATAATATAGTTTAACTTTATAAAATTTTAGTAATGTATAGATTTTGTGAATTTTCCACGAAATAAATCTCTATATGGATGCGAGTAGAATGAGGAAGCTCTAGCACTGATGTATATTAGGGTAAAACTGAAAAACAAATCTTTGAGAAAGACTCAAATGGGAATTGGCGCACGAGAACATTCTATTATACACTCTTTGTTATGACACTCATGGGGGATATGATTAGGATAACTCAAATTTTCATTAAACCCAAAATGATGAATATATGAGTAAATATTTCAACAAAGAAACCGTTATTATGATTATGAGACTAGTTGTATGAAAATATTCTACTAATGTTGATAATTGTTATAGTTTTTGGATTATACATAATGATATGATCTAACCTAGTGTATTTCGTTATTTAAAAATGGAACCCAATAGAAGGAATGATAACTCCAGCAGTACGTGTGATCCAAAGAGTTATAAGGGTCATATCTTTCATGGTCTAAAGCCAACATTTAGAAGGGAAATAGTCTCCCATGTATTATCATCTTATGAAGGAATAGTATCATGTGTTAATATGATATGTAATGAATTTTCTTAGCCCTATGGCATTGAAGGGATGTGATAGAAAAAAAAATAATGGTTGAGAGAGAATAGATAATGGGATGAAGGGAAAGATGGATTTTCCCATATGGGATAATTGTGGAGAGAATCACCTTGCTAAATTTATAAAGGTAATGGGAGTTTGTTATATGTGTTGAGAAAAAGGACACCAGTACATGACTGTATGAGTTATAAAATGGTTTCAAATATACAATGATTCATATTCACGGAGTTGGAACACTATGTGAGTCAATGTCCAAATCATCTGTGTATTCCTGAAATGATGCTGCTGGATCATAATCATGTTATTATACTACCAAAGATGAATATGAATAATTGGTGTTCTTATATTTTTGTTAAATAATTATGTCATTGGAGTGTTTTATCAATGCTGTACTAGTTATGTTTGTTATGGGAATAAATACTGATTGTACTGCAGTACTATTTGGTTGAGGATTTGAGATTATATGGTACTATGAAATGTGACTCAACAACAAGTCAATATTTTTGTAAAATAAATGGTTGAAGGAATGACAAAACATAAAATGGTATAGATACTAAGGTAGTGATTTTGGATTAAGATATTATTGATTTGTATAAATTATATTGTATTTTCTTGACTACCTTGAATCTAATTAGTTGTTTATCTATTCCATCATTGTTGGAGTTTACAACATTTTTTTATATAAAGAGTGCATCCGGTATTCTGTAAGTTATAAGGGAGAATGAATGTAAAAAATATGGTTTTATAGTAATTCAGCGTGTTACCATGTTTTAATATAATACATTATTATGGTATTCAAATGTTATTATGTGTAAAAAGAGATATTCATTATGTTTACTTTGTAAATTTTGGACTGTGAGTTTAGGGAGAAGTATTTTGTATATGTTTAAAGAATATAATGGATTAAGAAGTAAATTGGATTCTATTGTTTATGGTAAAAACATTTCTTAAGAATATTTGTGTATTTTTATAAAAAGGATAACATAGCGTTCGGGTGATATCATGTCACATCCGGCAAGGCCACAAGACTTGAACCCGCAACCAAAGGGTGACAAGTGTGCATCACCTACCTGTGGCATATGTGATGTCCTAGTTTTAATAATTTAGTTTTTTAAATGTTTTGATATATGATTTATAAATTCATTTTTTGGATTCCTATATGATTATAATAAAGAGTATATTTTTGTGTTCTCTTTTTTTTTGGAGTGAAACATGAGTTGTGGTAGAAGTTAGTTGAAGGAACCAACTATACATGTCATGTAATTTTTTCCTCTTATTCTATGAAGGAATTAATTCTTAACTTTAGGTATGGAATCTCAAAACCAAAAATTTGATATCCTAAAAAATTAGGTTTAGTTGAATGGATGATATTTTAAATCTTAATAGATTTATGGATCTGAGGCCCTTAATATTCCATTTATTATTCACATGTTTGTGATTGACGACATCAATCACTCCATATAAATATTTATGTTATTCCTCCAATTATGTGTCTCTAATTGACACGAATATTCTACTATTTGAGATCATAAATTGGTGCTGAATTTTTCACTTCACTTTCTCTCTTATTAAGATTAAATTTTATTAACCCTATTTCCGATGTTTGTTTTCCACAAAGGTATTTCCTATTTTCAAACTTTTATTTTCAACGGAAAATTTAAAATTTAAAGGAAAAAAATTTATTTCAGTATGGTAGAATATAACACCCTAGGATTTCATAATATGTAATCTTTTTAAAGTTATTCAATAACATGCGCCACACACAACACCGAGTTCGAGCACACCATGACTTACCATACTATACATTTAAAAATCCGTTAAGAATATTATTAAATGAATTTTGAATTTTAAATACTCCTTATATTTTTAATATCTATATTATGTGTTTTTAGACATAATAATAGAACAAATTTAATTTTTCAAATAAAATGAGTGTATTAAAAAATGCAATGTTACTGGAATTTATTGGAGAACCCTTTTTAAATCCAATTTTGGATAATTTTATATATTAAATTTTACAAAATGAACTTATTATTTAGAATTGGTACATAAAAATATATTTTGGATAAATGTTTTTTGTTTTTCTGATAACTTTCATATTTTGAAGAATACTGAAAAATACTAAATTTTAAATGAAACCCACATTTTAATCAAATTAATTTAGAGTTTTAAATTATACATTTGAATGGTTTTGATGAATAATTATATTATATTTTTATCATTTAATCCAATTTAGTTTATTGGATGTAATTTTACAATTAAATTGGAAATAAACACATATCAATCTTTTGATAGTTTTTACTTCTCAAAAACTCACATTATGGTTTTGATAACAGAAATTAATTTTAAATTAATTAATGCAACTAATATGTTTTTATGTTGTTAAAATCAAAATCAATTTTAATTCAGAATATAAAATTAGCATGGGGTGATTTTTTTTGTATTTTTTTGAAAACATACAACTTTTGATGAATAGTTAAAAAACTGTGTTATTGTTAAAAAATGACTTCTTATTTAAATTTATATTTAATTTATTTAAATTTATTTTGAGTAAAAATATATAAAAAATTTATATATTTGTTCAATTTAATCAATTGGAGTCATTTTATAATACGAGTAGATATATAAAATTTTATTGTACTATTTTAATGTTTTACTCACCTCTTGGCACATTTGGAAATTTTCGTAAAACATAATTTTACAACTTTTATGAATTTAATTTAAAATATATGATTAAAATTGTAGATATAAGTAAGAAGAATGTTGTTCTATATGATGAAAACAATTTCTGATGAATAGTAACTTCTGAATTTTACATTCCACGGTAAAACGTAAATAGGATAATTGAAGGAAAAAATGATATTATAATTAACACAACACATGTCCAAATTCAATTGGATATGATTATTTGGACCAAAATAAAAAATATAGATAAAATATTATCATTTTTGATCCACTTGTATTAGAATAAGAAATTTTTTATTAATTTATTTAATGAAGAGTTAAAAGTTATAAATTCAAATTGTTATAAATTTAACATTTTTAATATAGGGATATACATTTGTTAAATTCGACTATAAATAATCATTAAAAAGATAAATATATTTCCAATATAATTGAATTTTATTTATAATTTTTTAGACATTAAATAATTAAATTTATTTATAACACAATGATGATGCAATAATTGCATAATTTTTGAATAATTAAAATAATTGATATTATTAATATCCAAATAAATGTATTCTTTGACTTTTGATAAATTACAATAATTTTATAGGATAATATGACATGTTAAGATTTATGTATTGTATTTTTTTAAAATAATCAAGTTGTGTTGACTTTCACCAAATCCAAATACTAAATATTGTCAAAATTGATATAAATGAGTTTTTAAAACAAATACTATATTAATAAATTATATAGTATTCCTAAAAATCAATTGTTCATAAAAAGGACTTATAAAATGATAGATTTAATGTCCCAGAATTTCTGTATAATTTTTTTAATTATATGGAATTATTTCGAGATCGTGAAATCTGAAGACACAAGATTCTGAGGCCCGGAGTTCCCATAATGATCTACAAACAAAAGTTAAGTCTAAAATCACATGCATTAGTGGTTTTCCTAAAAAAAGTGTAATATATATTAAATGGGTTCCCAAATCATCAATTTGAGGGCACTGTTGCATTCAAGATAGTGGGTTTACCCTAGGCATGACTGATGTTTAGTCGGTAAAACAATCCATTGTGAATACCTGAAAATGGTATAACCATAAATAAAATAATTAAATAAAGATATATTATTTTTTAAATTTTTATAACTCATGATTGGTGACTCTGATTAGATATTTCAGACAACCGATGAGTTTGTGAGCATATTATTTCTTTTAGAAGATACTATTATTGGCCGACACGGGCCAAGTATAGTAGTTAGTTTATGGTCATGAATAAAATAATTAAGTAACAATTATTTTATTATTAAAATACAAATATTCTAAACAGTAACTCAGATTAAAAATATTAGAGTTCCATTGAGTTCCTTGGGACGTGTTTCCCTTAGTCATATTTTTTCCTCGACATTTGCAGGTTAAGGGTGTATGTTAATAAATTTTTGATCATTTTTAAGGTACATTTAGTAAACGCACGTGCGATATTTTCTAACTTTTGAACCAGTGCCCAGATTAAAAATATGAGGGTACCGTTGAATCCTCAATGCCAATATTCTCTTAATGGATGCTTCGCTTCGATCGTAGTAGGTCTGAAAACAATGTTAGATTTTGGTATTTTTAAAACATTAATAAAATAACATTGTTTTTTTATTTCATTATTTCTTTTCGTCCAAAGGACAAGAAGAAGTGGCAGGACCAACAACATGTCAATCCATTAAATGGCATGACTCCCCATTATTCATGTAACTGCACCATTGTAATTAGTATGGTTTCTTAATTAAATGAACCTCCATTAATTTCACAGGAATTACTTTTCCTCCCCCTCTCCAATTTATATGGATCTTGGGGGAGGTATTGGGACGACTTCCGTAAGTGATGAAGCTTTGTAAAAGTGCCGCGACACCCAACACATAGAGGACTGAGATGGTTCCAGCTGACGGTGATGAGCGACCCAAAATCACAAACCGAAGGACGAAATTTGAGTGGTAACATTGGTGACTTATTGTGGGGATGAGGAATGCCGAATCTTCCTCAACCGTGGGAATTATCTAATGATCATGAGCTAGAGATTTTATTTTGTTATAATATTGTGTGATTATTGAATCATTTTCCCTCCCTCATGATTTCAAGATAACTTGGAGGACGTGGGCCAAACAAACATGGCTTGGACCCTCTACTACCATGTTTACACATTCCCTCTCTCTCGCAATGAATGACCGCTAGTGAGGAAGAACCGACCGACCAGGATAGAAGCAGCGTGTCGTCTTGCGCTGAAAGAGGAGGTTGCGGCACTACACCGTGGAGGTTAGTAGAGCGGCTGTCACTGGCTGACCGAAGAGGGGGTGTGAAGCACCGTCATGCACCACTGGTGGGAAAGGGACACGGTCGATGCTGTGATAGGTAAAGAAAGTGGTCGGCCCATGCCGACTGCGGGAGGCTGAGGTGGAGTGGCGTGCCGTCACACGCTACTAGAGGAGGCTATGGCGCGAAGCCACGAGAGTGGGAGAGTTGCGCGGCCTCATGCTGTGCCGAGTTGGTATACACCCTGAGACCAAAATGGCTGACCGTTATGCGGTGGGGCATAGCTCCACCGGCTGGCCAAAACAGCCCCGCACCTGTGGGGCTAGCTGGGAAGAGCAGGCCCTCCAGTTAACCGGGTTGCACACATTCCAGCCGAGTGGGCCGTACCTACCAGTGAACCAGCCAAACACGTGGACCAGTGGGCCAATGCAGAGTGGTCAAGCCCCACCTAGCGGACCGGGCCAACCACGGCCCTTGTCCGCAAACCAAATATTGCATACCCTGATGGGTCAGACCCAATGAATCGGGCCAACCCTTAAAGAGTCGGACTCAAGCGGGGTCAGGTAGACCCCATTAGCCATTGCGTCGGGCCGGTTTGACTGAGTCAGACTAGGCCCATTCCCCACATGTACCCAAATAAATAAACTCCCAAAACAAATAAACTGGTTTTCCGATTGACACTATATTAGTGGTGTTGGGACCCATTTTTGGAAGCAGTTCCTTTGGCATATTCTTGTGGGCCCAATTGATCTGGGCCAGACTGATTTATGTTCACCCACATTCCACGGAAAGGGGTAAAACTTACAGACCAGACATCTGATTGATGTGCCGCTTATGGCGTAAGGACCCTAGTGAACTGGAAGTACTTTTGACATACTCCATTATAGATTTATTGATTTTTGAGATACAGATGGATTGGATCAACTACGAATCCAACCGGGACCTCGACACTAAAATGAAAATAACATACAAACTGGGTGTCTTATTGGAGTGTCGTCTATTGCATTCGATCCCTTATGATGTCACAGATCATCATGTAACTTATTTGATGGACTTCTCTCTTGCAGAAATACAACTGAAACCATGAGAAGCATTTCTCCTAGAATCAAGTGTGTTATGTCTCAGAATCCAGTCGCAGGCAGTGAGGCGGAGGTTGGAGACATATTTTACAGAGGTTAGTACCGAGTGATCATATGTGGGTCAGCACTGATCCTATCTGGGTTATCACTCAGTGATCCTGTGTGGGTCAGTATATACCGATCCAATGTGGGTCAGATCTTATGTGGGTCAGCGCTCAGCGATCCATTGTGGGTCAGCGCATAATGATCTCGTGTGGGTCATTGCGAGGGTTATTACCTATCGATCCTGTGTGGTTCAGACTCCATATAACCAGTAGCAGTGCCTCTTGACAGAATAAGATGATCTAGCTTCATGACTGATCATCTATACTTCTATACTTCACTACTACCTTGTGTGAGATGAGTCTTTTATCTTATTGATGTTACATATGTGGCACCTTCACCATCGTGTTTTAATAATTGTGTTATTACCTGTGTGGTACCTCATCCTTCGTGGTGTTATCTTTTGGATGTTACATGTGTGGTACCTTTACTTCGTGGTGTTGTCTTCATGGTGTTACATGTGTGGTACTTTTACGGTCGTGGTGTTACCATCGTGTTGTTAACATTGTGGAAATTTTACCTTTGTGGTATTACCTATCGAGTATTCATTGCGACCATTATAGTATATATTTCATTATTGAACAACTTCTAGTTCTCATGGAATTTTCTTTTATATTTATATAAAATATAATATAAAAATACAAGAAGACATTGTAATTGTTAAACTATATAACTAAGAGTAACATCTAGAAGATGAGGTTAATATGGTGACCAAAAGATGTCTAAAACCAAATGGTTGATATAATTTCGACCCATACCCACCTTTTCCTCAATATTAATCCATTTGGTGACATTATAAAACGAAAATGGTTTTATAATAAAATTATAGTTCAAGATTTTCCTAATATGACCCTCAAATATCTTATAAATTGGTACTTCACCTTCACTAAAAATAACACCACCAAATCCATTTGTATCGGCCAACCCATGCTCAAATATCATCCCAAGTACCCTCAATTAAACCTAGAGGCCTTACATTGATCTGAAATGAATCCTATAAAGCCCTTTTTATCGAAAAAAGGAAGTACCCCACGAAGAGGTAATAATTTCATCACCTCTTTCAAAGTTATTTTCTTTTTCCACTTCCTCTATATTTGATGTTCTCATTCCAAAATAATAACTCCTTTTCCTTATACAATCAATTATGTTATTATAAATATGTTACAACTATATTCTTTATTACTTGGATGGGTATAATAATGAGTATAATTGATGTAAATAATAAATATCTCATTTTAATAATTCTCTATATATAATATACCATCCAAAAATATTTTAATTTATCTGCAATAGAATGATATTGTTGCTCATCCGTTTGTACAGCTTACCGTCTCCAGGAAACGATAATATTTCCCTCCTCATTGTAACTATTCAAGTATAATTTTCATTTGATGATTTAAAAAAATGATTAATGAACATCAAATCATTCTTAATATAAATCATATTCATCCTATGAATAAAATACATGACTTATATAAAAAAACATACAAATAAAAATGAATTAGTTAACACTTGAAATAATTATACCACTAAAAGGATATTCACAAAAAAAATAATATAGGATTGTATATAATATATAATTTATATATGTGGATCTTTTATAATTTAATAACAATTATTTTAACATTATACTGGAGGTTAACATACCCTTGACTGATGAAAAGTTCTTGGTATGGCTAATTCCTCAATCTCAATATTATCTGAGATTTTTTATGTGTATGTATTTACTATTACATTTTTATCATCCATGTGCATGATTAATAAAAAAATTCAAAAAAAATATTTTTAGGTTTTTAAGAAGGTGATCTTTAGAAATATCGGCATTTTAAATGATTTGATGATTTATTTTTCTAAATCATTTTAATTAATGTCCATATTTTAAATATTATTTTATGGATTTATTTATATGGACATGATTGTTTTAAAATATTAAATCCATTAAAATGATTCAAAGTTGAATGGTACTCATTAATTCAAAAATATATTTTAAATGACATCCTTTATATCTGTTTGACATTTAAATGATATCACAAAAGGGATATTTCTCTCAGTGAGTATTACTAATCATTTTAAACTATGTCAACATCTTTTATGGGATATTATTCATTATTGAGGCTGATTTATTACATTACATTATTTCATATTGTATTGAATGAGTTATGATTTGTTTGACTATGGATGTGCTAATTTTTTTCATTCATGGTTTATTCTTAATGTATTGAAATTTCATATTCTAGTTTTAATACTAATGTTATTATTATGATTTATCATTTTCTTAAGAGGAATCCATTGGACTTAGTATGTGATGGGTGGTGCCCACAATACCTCTTTTATGCATCGGTAGGTATCATGAGACACACTAGTGTTTTGGAACAATGCCTTGAAAATACAATTTTGTAGTCTTGTCACGAGGACTTGACTATATGGTTATGATGTCTGTTATTTTTCATTTCCTAATTATGAAATTAGTTATTACATGGTATTATTTGTCTAGTATAATATCAATGTGAATAAGGAAATATAATTATATTATTTATCTCTACCATTATATGATGAAGATTATGTTTAAAGGTCTTGTGTTACAATTATATATGATGCCATAACACTTTATGAGTATTTATTATATCTTCCACTATATTGATTATCCTTATTGAGTATCTGACATCACCCCTTTCTTATGTTTTATTTTCCAAGGATTCCAAGAAGTATATTCTGATTCATATGAAGGTTTAATCTAAATAAATAATGGCATTTTCAAATAGTTTTTTATGTAGTGTTTTTTCAGAAATTATAATGTAACTCTCATGTATATAATATATTTTTCAAGACTGCTAAACTGACTGGTCCTTTGGGACATCATTCATTGTAATGGTTCCAATGTTATATAATAATTTTCTGACTTTGGGAATCTTGGGTCGGGGTGTTACAATAGAAGAACCAAATGGTGAAGTTTTGGGATTAATGATAATGATTTCAGGAGTTACATGATAAATATTTCATTATGTTCATAGTAAATTTAACAAGAGCCAATCAAAAGGGGGGGTTTTGCAATTTTTTAGAATGATTAATTATATAGACCATAAATTCCATAACTCGATCTGGTATGACATTGGGAAAATCATCATGAAAAGCATCTAGGTATTCATTTACCAATGTTAAATCATTAATTTTAAATGGTCCTTTTCATTTAACAATATTTTAAATATAATTTCTATTTCCATCATTTAATAACTTCTGATCAACCTGATATGTCATCAACGACATGGGTTTAGTGTTGCATAAAAACTAAAACACGTTTAAAAAAAAATATCTTTATCTTAATAATCAATTTTATCTTGGAAAAAAGAAACCCAACCGAGCCCCATTATAATAGAAAACTCTACTAGGGTAAAAACAACAAGATTTGTAGGAAATTTATTTCCACATAAAATATATGGAAAATTATTAAAATTTATTTTTTCCATAATATTTCCCCAATTTTTTTACCTTAATTTTTGGTTTCATTTATTAAGGTGAGCTTTCCAATTTACCATAATTTTTTTTCAAAAATAAAGGAATATGTAGACATAGTATCAAATAATACATTAGATAAATATGAGAAACAAATAGTGTACTAGATACCACTACCTTGGATTGAACAACATCTACTGAAGTAGATTAAATGGATTTTACTACACCTTTCTAGTTGTAGTCTGGATAAATCCCTTTATTCAGATCCTTCTTTGGGAAGGTATGTTTAAAATGGTTCATCTCACTACATTTGAAACACTTTATTGTTTTCTTATTAGAATTAAACAAACCAACACTAATATATTTTCAATTAAAATCTATAGCCATATGTCTAGAAATACCACATTAGAAGAACATCATTGATTTTGTAAAGGTTTCCCCCAGTTATTTTTTCACTACTTTCCACAAACTAGAAAATGGATTTTCTTACCATTATATTTATTTGATAGATTCTTACCCATTGCATTCCATATGAACCTTTTAATCATTTTGTTGTTAAAGTAAACATGATTTTCAGATAATTCCATTCATACACTCTTAGAACATCAAACATGTTTCTTATATCTTTTTAATTCACGGGAATTTGTTTCCCTTCGAAATCATGGCTTCAATCTGGAGTAAAAAATGATTTATTTTTGTGAAATTGTACTTAATAATATTTAGAGAATAAATTTCCTATAAAGAGAATTTTTCTTTATACAATGACACTAAATCATAATCATTTTTTCAATTATATTTTTTTTCTTTTCCATCATAAGAAAAAATATCAAAGAAATTTTTTTTGAAGGAAAATATTCTGAAATTCATCTCATTTGAAGGCATCGATCACTTCTCTTTCACAGATAATCTTGATCATTGACCACCAATGGTCGATGTCACCTTGAAAATCATAAATAGAAAGAATAAAATGTTGTTTATATGAACCCCCATTAAATCAATTATATTTTTATGTGATTTAATCCACCATTCATATACTAGAAGGTGAAAATATCCACTAATTGTAGGATGGTGCCGCCACATAAAATGATCTACTATTGTCAGGTTCCATTATGATTCCTATAGATGTTATTAGATGTTATATTGTGTGTATGACACCTCTATTTATAGTATGCATCAATTAAACCATTACAGTGAAAAAATGGTCAGTTCGAGTTCCCACCATTATCGCATAACTATAAAGATTATATAATGTTTAGTTTTTATTTATAGAAATCATTCTCTAGAATTTGTGGATATTTTCAGGTTTAGATTTTCTGAAAATAAGTTTAAACTCTTACAAAGTTAATACATACATTAGAAGTTTAAACATATACCTATGGTATATTTTTTCCACGAAAAAGTCTTTAGAATACAATTTTATTAATTTTCATGAAAAATCATCACAACATTCATCTTGGATATTTTGTTATATTACCCATCCTTATACTCTATGAAAACAATTAAAATAATGGATGGGAAAAAATTAGTATGGTTAATAAAAAGAAGGAAATATATATTAGTTCATGAATACATATAAACACATAATTTAATTTTCATAAATATATACTTCTCAACCATAAAAGATAAATATAATTAATTTATGAAAACATGAGGTTTCCTTAAAAAATGCAAGAATAAAAAAAATCATTTAGGTAAATAGGAATATAATTTTCTTACCATGTGTTTTTATGTTTGATAACCTCATGTCTACCATGTGATTTGTAACCATCATGTCTATATTACAATGTAACCCTCATGGTTACCTTGTGATGTAGCTATTGCAATAACAATTGGAATAACTGTTATGACCAAATTCCAACATAAACAATTCATTGGATGGATATGAAAAACAAAAAATTATTTGATTTATAATTGAATAAACATTCATCATAAAAATTACCAAGAACCATATCATAATCTCAAAACATTTATACCTAAATCATTAAAACATTCCTTGAAAAGAATAACATATTTTAAATGATTTCTGTTCACATACAATAGAAAAAATTTTCTTTGAAAATAAATAGGTAATATTTTAAAATAGGCTAGGAAAAAATAAGGCATCATGAAAATGGTAAAAAATTATCCTTCCATATAAAAAAATTATTCTTTTGGAATTTTGTAAAAAGAGAAAAAATGACGATTTAAAAGAAAATATCTTACAACAGGTTAGACATCCATCACTCTTTTTCAAAAAACATATATAATAGATTAATGTATGTTATTAATTTATTAGAGAACTATATTCATATTTATGAAACTTTATATTATCTTTTCATGACAACTTTCCACGCATTTATTAATAATATTATGTTATTTCCATTGTTTCGGGTGCGTTTGATTCATGGTTTCATGGTCGGTACATTAAGGATATAGATTCCAAAATGAAATAATACCCCATATGTGAAAATAAATTGAATTAATTCACCTCTATAATCTTAAATGGTTACAAATATCATTTTTTTTCAAACCTGAGTTTGATTCATTTGACAAAACAGTAATGAAAAATGTTTAGTTTATTGTAGTGCTTTTTCGAACCTTCATGATCAAGTTTATTTTGTTTATATTATGGAAACTTATTAATTAATTAATTTTAGAACATATATAATATATATTTATTCCCTTTTAAAATATTATAATTGAATTTTATCTTATAAAAAATATGGAAAATGGAAAAAAAACTCAGCATCCAAGAAGGTGTTGAATCGACATGCCATGGATCAAAATTTAATTTTTAATAATAAAAAGGATGAGACTATAGATTTCATGATGGATATACCATTACATTTAGATACCCAACCCCATATATCCCATATATGGTGTTTTCCCTCAATTACATTTCATGATTATAAGTAATTAATCCATGAAGCACTAATTAGTTTAATAGGCTTGGTAAACCTGATTCATAAATGACACTTGTATTAAAAATAAATAAACTAATTAAAAAAGAATTTTTGTCTTCTAAATAAATAAAAACATAGATATTAACTATAATACATATTTTTAATCAATTCATATCATTTATTGTACACATCTTGGAATCTTGGAGAATGATACATTATAAGGTTGAGCTCAAATTCTCAGTAAGAAAAAAATATAGATAATGGAATAATCAATCAAAGAAAGTAATAATTATGGTATGGTAAATAACTAAACACTAATCCCATATAATCAAAAAACAATATAGGGAGTGCATAAACAAAATCGAAAGGTAAAAACTGGAAACACATTCTGTTAAATTAACTATATCCCGAAATATAAATATGGCAAGGAAAGAAACTAAAACACATTCCATTTAATTGATGAAGAAAAAATGAAAGGTATCCATAGATATGTCAATGTAAAATATCATGGTTGAATAATAATTAGAACTAATATGAATGAAATTACTTATTATGGGAATCCATGTCTCCTATGTATATGGAACCAATACATCCATGACTATTCACAATACGGTTTACCTATTTTGTAATAACACGTCCAAGGTAGCTAGCCATCTATTTTCCCTCATGAGACTCCCGATGCATCAAGGGTATTTTATTAATGATTCCACAACCCATTTCATGCCAGTATATTATAATAGGAATCAAACATAATTGGGGTTTCTCCAACTGTTTCATCCCCTAAGACTACCGATTCATAGACAAGATATCTATAATTAGGCCCCACCAATGTTGTACTGTTCTAAAGAAAATCTCATATCCATGAACAATGTGTCTTAAATAAATTTATCCATATTTAATGGAATATATTGAATTATTAGTAATTCAACGATTAATCAAATAACTATCAAATTAGGAATTTAATGTAAAATTGTTTATGGTTTAGGATATAGTAATATCCATGATAAGTGATATGTATAATTAAATTAAATTTAATGCTCAATGATCATATGTAGTTGAAAATTTAAAGGGGACATCAAGAATGAATCAGGGAAGTTAATTTGAATAATGTCCTTGTCCAAATAAGTCGTAAATAATCTAGAGGATGTTTAAGGATTATAGAAATACATCAAATAAAATGTGAAGTACAATAGAGGTTTATTGTTGTTGTTGAAATAAATTAAGAAATTTTAAAAATATTCTTTAGTAAAATAAAAATTTTTCGGTAAAATATTTTAGAAATATTTTTCATAGAAAATACCTTTTAAAAATATTATGAAAATAAAACATTTAAAATGGAGATGGGGGCTTCAAAAAATTGACGGTGTATAAATATATACATTCCGTACGAGGTAAAAAAAATATACCATTAGTATGGTCAAATGGTAGAAAATACCATGTTTGGAAAGTGAAGAGAATTTTATATGGAAAAAATAATAGTAAAATAAAAAAGGGGTATAAATTTATTTATCAAACCCAAAAAAAAATTTTGAAAAATTTTTCATTAAACATGGTTTTTTTGAGGAATATTGGTTCTCTAACTAAATAGAAAAATTGGGTCCGGTTTTCATAAATATATTTTCTAAAATAATTTGAGCAACAATGAGTGGTAAAATGGAACTAATAGCTAATGTTTATCATGAATAACCCAGGGAATAATTAAATGGTTTATTGAACAATGTATATTTAATTTCCAAAAATCAAAATACCATTTAATAATCATTAAATATATTGTTGAAGAACATAATCCTAAAAAAATCCAAAATGTCGCAAACCACATTGAAAAATTATAAATAATAACCTCAAAAATGAATATTATTAGATGTAATTTTAAGATACCATGAATATAAAATTATTATTGATATAATCTAATAATATGTGTAGTATATACACCACACAAAATATTTATGGGGTTAACTTGACATTTTTCTCAAAGATGGAAAAAGTTAGATGGGAATTGTTATATTGCATTTCCTTTCAGGTGAACGTCAATAAACAAAATATATAATAAACATATGCCAATTTGAGTATTTATTCATAAAATTTTTCATGTTTATAATTAATTTTACTTCACTAAATACAATATTATTTACAACTAATCAAACAATTATGTTTATGTCAGGTGTTTTTTACAAATTCGGTTTATGTGTCAAAACAACTACTATAGATCAACTATGGTAAAATGGGTCATAAAAAAACATATAAAAATTAATAATCATGAAATAAATAATATTTTTATAAAAATAACTATTATATTAAAATAGATAATTAAATATGGTTATAAAAAATTAATCACGATACAATCATTGAAATGGAAGGTCAAACATACACGTGAGGGAAATTCCCATTTTTAAATAATCATTGTTGAAAGAAGGTAAGTAACTAAAACCATTCCATAATGATAATTATACAATATATACAAAATTATTTAATCATATATACTTTTATATACAATTCATTGATGAAAAGGTAATCTCATCATGTTGAGGAGGCAGTTGTCCACACGTCCATGATTGACGTCATCTCTTTTAAAGTGTGTGAAGGGAAATAAAGGGGATGCTATATACATATATATATTATATTTATAGAAATATAATTATTTCATAAATATATTATTTTTCATTCTATTTCACTTATGTTTAATTATAAAAATTCATTTATACATTCCTTGTATCATGAGAGTGAATCACATCAATTTTAGGGGCGATAGTCCACACATTCTCAAATAATGTTCTCCCATTTACGTAAAATTGTAATTTTTAAATGTAGGTTTAATAATAGGATTAATTAAATATTAATACTCAATGAATATTATATATAATATATATAAACATAGTATAAATCATAATAGGAACCATAAGATTCGGTAAGGAGAATTGAAAAATCATCATTTCGTGAGACAATAGTTCATTGTCCATAGAAATAGTATGTCTGTTACCCATTAAAAGGAGGTGTGTGTAAGTGATGGTATATACTATTACATAATGTATTACTATTATATATTTGATACTTTTTTATGTAATCCTAGAATATGATTAGTAAAGGAGGTGGATATAAGAAATGAAACTAAAATGATTTAGTGAAGACGTTACCTCTTAATCCGATAACAACTTTTTGGTTTTACCAAAATCTTCCATAGAATGATTTCTTACCAATGTGAGTGTAAAAGGTAGAGAGAAGGATTTTTGAGAAGATATATGGTCATATCAGGGATAAAGATAAGTTTTTTATAGGTTTAAATATATGGGAGAGGTGGTGACCTTTTATAGGGAAGGAAAATGACTCACTATTAATTTTTGGAAAAAGTTTGGTGTGAACATGTTCAAACATAAAAAATTCATACCAAACCAAATAAAATCATCAATGGAAGTTTAATTTACAAAATATTTCTATAAGATGTGTTTTAAATAATTGTATACTTCAATTGGTGTAACACCCCAGGTAAATAAAGAATATGACATTTTCATATTTATCCATATTTGTGAATAAAATATTAATATGACTTTAAAGGGGGCGCTCTGTTCGATGGCGTACCCAACACGCAACAACGAGTTTCTTGGGAATCTTATGTTGCACTCTAATAATAAAATAATATTATTTTAAATGGTAGTTAACATGTAGCCGTTTTATTGGCGGGAATGGATATAAATAACTAAAATATGATTATATTTGTTTTTAAATGTTTTTACATTTATCAAATAAAAGATAAAGGCTTAAAATATGGAAAGAATTCAATTTTAGGTGTATATGCCCTAGTTTTCACTAAAGGTTCACTTATCACCTTTTGATGGCGAACCATCATTAAATATAGATTTTTTCACTCTTATACATTCTATTGGACAAAATAAAACTCTTCTTAAGAATTAGGACATCAAAATTTACTTTGTGTAAATTTTTGGTAACTTTCCGATAAAGTTCATTTTTTAATGAATAGTGTAAATTGTTGTATTTTAATTCAAAACCTCTTTTTAATCTAATTTATTTATATGATTAGATTACCTTTTGAATTGGTTTAAAATTGAAATTAGAATATATTTTTACCATTAAATTCAATAGTGGTCGTTGGAATTAATTTCACTTTGAAATCAGACTTAAACTAGTGTCAATATTTTGATACTTTTTGTTTCATAAAAACACGCTATTTGCTCTGACAGTGGGAATTAATTATTAAATTAATTAATGTGATTTATATGTTTTGAATTTTTTAAAATAGACATCATATTTGAATTCAGAATATCAAATATATCTTCGGGTGAATTTTTGGGATTTTTCTGAAAAACTTCAATTTTTGATGAATAGTGAAACCACTAAGTGGTACTTATAAAAACTGATTTTTCCGTTTAAATGAAATTTTGCCATCTTTGTGTTTTGAATTTCATAAATACAACATACATGGTTGTCTTTAAGAAGTAAAATGTGGTTCAATGGGATAAAAATAATTTTTTGTTGAATAGTAACTTATTAAGTTTTAATCGCGATTAGAGGTAATTAGTGTAGTTTATGGTAAGAATAATGTTTTAATAAAATTAAATAACCTAGAAACATGTGATACACTCATTGGATGTGTCATGGCCGACCAAGAAAATCAATGGGTCAACTTGGGGACCCCATGGAGCCACATTGGTTGGGAAATGACATAAATATCTTTTTATTTAATGTTAAAGTAAAAAATGACACAAACATGAGATGTTTTACTAAAATAATTTTTACATGGGGTTATACAAGTCATAGGTTTGACTATAAATGGTAATTGGAAATATAAAACGATTTCCTACATCATAGTAGTTATTTTATAATTTTTAGACATTAAATAAATTAAATTATTTATGACATCATGATGATGCAGTGATGACCTCATTATTTAACGATTTAAATAAAATGGAATGATAATGTAATATCTAAGACCTACACATTTCCAAAACCTATTGAATGGGTGAATTTAGAACCCTTATCATCTTATCCTCTAAATATATCAATGTGGGACCTTTAAAATCCGAAAATCTTGAAAATAAAGTAACATTTTGTAACTTTACAAGAGTGCCCCTCCTCTCCTCTTATAAAAGGCCCCAACCTCTACCTCCTTACCCACACTCCCAAAGCCTTTGGATCAGCCACACTCTGCCCATTTTGTCTCTCCACTTCCCTCTATTACTCCTTGGAGCCTCACTTTGGTCATAAGTCTTCTCAAGGAAGCCTTTGAGCTCAAACCAAAGGGAGTAACCCGATTTTAAGGTAATGTCTTCACTTGAGTCCTTTTGTTTTATTTTGCCTCTCCAACCCCATAAACCCTTTTTATTCATTTCTTTGGTAACAAATCCAGTATCTTAAATATACTAGGATGTTTTTATAATATGTATTCGAGCTACACTTACACACACCTACATCTATTGGTTAATGAACATACTATTTCCATGGATGGCGAATTTCTGCCTCACGAAACGATGATTGTTCAACACTCATATAACACCTTCAAAGGTGGACATTAAGATGTCACTATATTTATATATGATATCTAATATTTTTTTGTTTTACTTAAGTTTCTGTATTTTTCATTTATGGCATACCTTTATAGTTTCCATTATGGGTAAACGTGATATCTTCATTTAAGGAAGTGTGGACTACCGCCCCCTCAAAGTGATTTGATTCATTAATACCATATGTGGTACGTATAAATGATATTTTTAATGATATTATATATGATACCATACTGGAATTAAAATACTATTATATATCATTATTTTTTAATTCCATTAAATATGAAATAGAAATTGAAGTAGCGTTCATGCGTACGTACGGCTTACCGTCTCCATGAACGGTACATTTCATTTCTTATCTCAAAATATTATGTAATATTATAAGTACATATATATAATGGATATAAATGTAATATATTACATATAAATTATGGATATCATTCTGGAATTATAACATATATATATCTCTCTCATTTTGTTTTAATTTCATTAATATGACAAAAAAATGAAAGTAGTGTTCATGCGTACGTACGGCCTACCGTCTCCATGAACGGTGCTTTTTGTTTTTTTATCTCCAAATGATATGGAATAATATAAAATGAATATTTAATGGATATATATGATATTTTAATCATTAATACTATTCTGGAAATTATTTACTTATAACTACATGGGCAATCTTTTTTCAAACAAGTTCATTCTTGACTCATGTACCAAAGATCGACAAAAACGTCTGAAATGAAATAACATTATTAAAAAATTATTATAACATTATAATATGTGATATGAACAGAATAATAATCTCTAAAGGAGGTACTTAGGAAATTATTAATTGACCAAACTTTATTATTCAGTAATATAAAGAAACGAACAAGACTAGTTGGACTTGAGGTAAGGGATCCTACTCCTCTCTTTCTTTTTAAGTACACTCTTTTATGTCATTCCTTCTAAGATAATCTTTCTTGTGATTGGGATGTTATTTTATATTAATATTACTGTAATTTTTATGGTCATATGATGAGAGACCCTATTCTCTCTCATCAATCCATTTTGGATGTTTTGAGTGGAGCCGTTAGGCTGCCGAATTTTCGTAAGAGATCTAACCTCTCTCTTTCTCTTTAAGTACTCTCCTTTATGTCACTTCTTTTAAGCTCCTCTTTTTATGATGGGCGATGTTCTTTTATATTCTTCTTTCTGTAAATTTTATTTTAATGTGATGAGATACCGTATTTTATCTCATCAATCAATATTTTGAAAGATTTATGTGGTGCCGTTAGGCTGCTGAGTTTTCGTAAGGGATTTTTCATCTCACTTTTATTCCAGTGAGATTTATGCTACATTTGCCACAATTTCCTTTGAGTGGTGTATGTACTGACCATTATTTTACTCATTGTGTAGTATTGTTTCATTTATGAGTATTTACATCAATGTTTTATTGTCCTTCTTTCACGGGGCGTATGTTTTGAAAGATACCCATGTCGGTAAGGGAACCTTTCACCCTCCTCTTTTTAAAAGACTTCTTTTGTTGGGTCTTTTAATTTAAATATTGTTATGTGGGGATATGTTCTCATATATCCTTATTGATGTAAATTTTATGTCCAAGTGATGAGATACCCTTTTTTTGATGTGACGTCGTTAGGCTGTCAAGGAAACTTCTTAACCCAATTTCGATTTCTTTGGGTTCAACATGTAGTTATTGAATATGTCATCCTTTGAATATGTGTGAATGACCATTGATTATTTTACACTTAATATCCACTTATATTTGCTGTATTCGTTTGTCACACAGAATTATGCAATTGATTTATCCTTAAACCAAGGATACTGTCTTTGTATGGGACTTCGTCTCAATATCCTTTCATTGAGGCATATTTTGTTTTATACTCAACCTTCTTTTATACGGTGTATAAACCACTTTGAATTTTACGTTTATCCAAAAGGAATCCTTTTTATACGAAGTTTTTTACTAAACGACAAAAGGGAATCTTTTGTCGTACGTATGCGGCGACAACGACTTCTCCGCCGCCGTGACCATTATTTGAGTTTCAGCTTCCTCTACAAGCCATACCATTTTTTTAAAAGAAAAATAAATACCATGTTTTACTTTTCTTTTCTTTTGGTATTGAAAATGGTTTTCATAATGTATTTATGTCAATGTGTTGTATTGATATCTTGTTTTTGAAAGGTGGAAATGTTATGTTTCCTTTATGCATGTTTTATGTGTTAAGATTATGTTTTGGTTCTTGGGCATTGTTATGAAGACGGGTGGTTCCATGATAAACTAAGGGCGGGTGAGCCCGATATAGCTCTCCAATGCATTGTGTAATGCGAAGGAGTGAAACGTTATGGTTTCTCCAAAGAGAATTGAGGAATATACTGTGATGGGTATTCCAAACGTAACCAAGAGGGTTACTCCCTATGTAAGAATGTTATGAATGCCTCAAGTTACCTTTTATGTCTTATGATTTCTATGATTTATTCATGATTATATGTGGTATGTTAAAGTGCTTATGTTTTATGGGTAAAGTATGATTTCATTCTTATGAATACATGTACTCATGTTTCCTTTCCATATTTTTACATCCCTTACTGAGCTTTTTATGCTAATCCCATGTTTTTGAAATGTTTTTCACAGGTCAAGGGAAGGGTACATGATGTGATGATAGTGTCAAGGATGTGTCAAGAAAGAATCCTTGTTTTATTTTAAATATGTTCCGTTGATGGGAAGAATGAATACTATCTTTATGTAACCAATTTGTTTAAATGTGGAATGTAATGCAAGTTTCATGATCTAATTCTCTAAAACACTAAACCTGAAAAGATCCTCAATGTTTAGTCTTGTAATAACTCAAGATTAAGTAAGGTTTTAGGCTGGGGCATTATAGTTGGTATCAGAGGTCGGTTTAGATAACTTTAGAGGTTAGGGTATTCTTTAAGCATAGGTGACATTACCATAATGATTAAGATTTCAGAAAGAGTCCTAGTTTTAGATAAATTGAATGAGTAACTATATCTTAGTGTTTATCTTACTCATTAGTACATGATGGTTATGTTGATATACTCACACTGAACTTTTTGGTTTTAGTAAATGGTTGGATCTAGCAGGCACCAATGTGACAATTGGTTTGAAGGAAACTATGGTGGTTCTCTAATTATGAGACTGGATGAAATGGGGTATTCAATGAGGAAACTTGTGGTTGTTCTAAACCAACTATCAAGGGGTCATGATCAACCACTTGAACATTGGTATGTTCTATAATGCATCATGTACCAGATGACCAATCAATGTGGAAGTTCAGGTAATAATTATAAAGGTAACCATTAGGGTTTATATGATCTTTACTTTTGAGGTAATTATGGGTTGTTATATGTTATGATGGAAAATGAAAGGCATGAGATAAACGTGAGGTTAAAATATGTTATAGTTATTTTTGATGATTTTATCATTTTTTGGGGAATGATTTTAGAATTATATAGTTTTAGAAAAAGGAAAACACGCAGACCGTGTGACTACCCGTCGCGTCGGACAAAGCTACGGGAATCGAACCCACAACCAAAGTGTGACTGGTATTTGTCGCCTACCACTGGACTATGTGAAGTCCCTGGTTAGTTTGACTGATTCTTTTTAGTTATATGATTTTATGAATTAAGAGTAAGTTGATTTTGGGTTATCTATGGAAATTTATTAACCTATCATGGAGGATATGTGATTAGGTTAATTACTTTTCAATACGAGACTTTAAGAGCAACTGATGTTGTTTGGAGATAAATGTTACGATTTAACTTTGAAGACTATGCGACTAAATCCTTCAAATATTTGGGTTTCAATATTAGTTTGGTTTACATTGAAGAATTTTCTGTACAAATTTATTATATAATGGTCCTCGTTGAACTTTGGGTTTTTTTGGACAAATTTTGGATATTACAAATGGATTTTCTTTTTATAAAGTGTTATCCTGTTCTGGATTATCTGATCTTGTACTAACCTTTTTGGTTTTGGTTTTGGTTAATGTCTAAAGACATGGGAAGTATATAGTTCTCTTTTTTGGATTAGGTGACTCTCTAGAAGTTGATTATAGTACTCTTAATGCGAACAAGTCTCCCTAAATGCTCGTCTTTTGGAAAAAATATGAGTTTGATTAAGGAATCTAGTAAAAGTTGAAAGTCAAAATGATAAGTGATTATGTTTCCTTATGAATAAATTCCACAATAAAAAGTAACTTAAAACAAAAATGTTGTCTATTAACTTTTCCTACTGGGGAATCGAATACCGTTTAACACATCACAAGTTTGTGATTTTCTTATGGTTAACTTTCTCCTAGAAATGTTTACTATCACTCTCCCTCAAGAACATTACCCTTTGCTTTTTCATTCATGTCCATGTTTTTCTACATGGAATACTAGTATGGGTTAACTCGGGTGACCTCTGTACTTAACATCCTTAATATTAAAGTGATTGTTTTACCGACTCTTGTTCCGATGTGGGACATTCAAGGATGTTTCAAAGCTCAATTTTAAAAATTGCGAGGACGCAATTCCCAAAAGGGGGGAAGGATGTAACACCCTAGGAAAATAAAGAATATGAAAATTTCATATTTATCCATATTTGTGAATAAAATATTAATATGACTTTAAAGGGGGCGCTCTGCTCGATGGCGTACCCAACACACAACAACGAGTTTCTTGGGAATCTTATGTTGCACTCTTATAATAAAATAATATTATTTAAAATGGTAGTTAACATGTAGCCGTTGTATTGGCGGGAATGGATATAAATAACTAAAATATGATTATATATGTTTTTAAATGTTTTTACATTTATCCAATAAAAGATAAAGGCTTAAAATACGGAAAGAATTCAATTTTAGGCGTATATGCCCTAGTTTTTACTAAAGGTTCACTTATCGCCTTTTGATGGCGAACTGTCATTAAATATAGTTTTTTTCACTCTTATACATTCTATTGGACCAAAGAAAACTCTTCTTAAGAATTGGGACATCAAAATTTACTTTGTGTAAATTTTTGGTATCTTTCCGATAAAGTTCATTTTTTAATGAATAGTGTAAAATGTTGTATTTAAATTCAAAATCTCTTTTTAATCTAATTTATTTATATGATTATATTATCTTCTGAATTGGTTTTAAAGTGAAATTAGAATATATTTTTACCATTAAATTTAATAGTTGTCGTTGGAATTAATTTCACTTTGAAATCAAGAATTAAACTAATGTCAATCTTTGGTACTTATTGTTTCATAAAAACACACTATTTGCTATGACAACGGGAATTAATTATTAAATTAATTAAAGTGATTTATATGTTTTAAATTTTGTAAAATAGACTTCATTTTTGAATTCAGAATATCAAATATAGCTTAGGATAAATTTTTGGGATTTTTCTGAAAAACTTTAATTTTTTGATGAATAGTGAAACCACTAAGTGGTACTTATAAAAACTGATTTTTCCGTTTAAATGAGAATTTTCCATCTTTGTGTTTGGAATTTCAAAAATCCGACATACATGGTTTTCATTAAGAAGTAAAATGTGGTTCAATGGGATAAAAATAATTTTTTGGTGAAGAGTAACGTATTAAGTTTTAATCGCGATTAGAGGTAATTAGTGTAGTTTATGGTAAGAATAATGTTTTAATAAAATGTAAAGACCTAGAAACATGTCCTACCCACATTGGATGTGTCATGGCCGACCAAGAAAATCCATGGGTCAACTTGGGGACCCAATGGAGCCACTTTGGTTGGGAAATGACATAAATATCTTTTTATTTAATGTTAAAGTAAAAATGACACAAACATGAGATGTTTTACAAAAACAATTTTTACATGGGGATATATGAGTCATATTTTTGACTATAAATAGTAATTGGAAAGATAAAACGATTTCCTACATCATAGTATTTTTTTTATAATTTTTAGACATTAAATAAATTAAATTATTTATGACATCATGATGATGCAGCGATGACCTCATTATTTAACGATTTAAATAAAATGGAAAGATAATGTAATATCTAAGACCTAAACATGTCCAAAACCTATTGGATGAGTGGATTTCGAACCATTATCATGCTATCCTTGAAATACATCAATTTGGGACCTTTAAAATCAGAAACGCTTTTGAGAATAATGTAACATTTTGTAACTTTACAAGAGTGCCCCTCCTCTCCTCTTATAAAAGGCCCCCACCTCTACCTCCTTAACCACACTCCCAAAGCCTTTGGATCGGCCAAACTCTGCCCATTTTGTCTCTACACTTCCCTCTCTTACTACTTGAAGCCTCACTTTTGGCAGAAGTCTTCCCAAGGAAGCCTTTGAACTCAAACCAAAGGGAGTTACCCGATTTTAAGGTAATGTCTTCACTTGAGTCCTTTTGTTTTATTTTTCCTCTCCAACCCCCTAAACTCTTTTTATTCATTTATTTTGTAAAAAATCCAGTATCTCAAATATACTAGGATGTTTTTATAAGATGGATTCGAGATACACTTACACACACCTACATCTAATGGTCAAAGAGCATACTGTTTCCGTGGATGGCGAATTTCTGCCTCACGAAACGATGATTGTTCAACACTCATATAACACCTTCAAAGGTGGCCATTAAGATGTCACTATATTTATATATGATATATAATATGTTTATTTTTTACTTAAGCTTCTATATTTTTCATTTATGGCATACCTGTATGGTTTCCATTATGGGTAAACGCGATATCTTCATTTAAGGAAGTGCGGACAACCGCCCCCTCAAAGTGATTTGATTCGTTAATACCATATGTGGTACGTCTAAAGGATATATTTAATGATATTATATATGATACCATACAGGAATTAAAATACTATTATGTATAATTATGTTTTAATTTCATTAAATATGAAATCGAAATGGAAGTAGCGTTCATGCGTACGCACGGCTTACCGTCTCCATGAACGGTACATTTCATTTCTTATCTCAAAATTTTATGTAATATTATAAGTACATGTATATAATGGATATATATTTAATATACTACATCTAAATTATGGATATAATTCTGGAATTATAACATATATATATCTCTCTAATTTTGTTTTAATTTCATTAATATGACAAAAAATGAAAGTAGCGTTCATGCGTACGTACAGCCAACCGTCTCCATGAACGGTGCTTTTCGTTTTTTTATCTCTAAATGATATGGAATAGTATAAAATGAATATTTACTAGATATATATGATATTTTAATCATTAATACTATTCTGGAAAATATTTACTTATAACTACATGGGAAATATTTTATCAAACAAGTTCATTCTTGACTCATGTACCAAACATCGGAAAAAACGTCTGATATGAACTAACATTATTAAAAAATTATTATAAAATTATAATATGTGATTTGAACTGAATAATAATCTCTAAATGAGGTAATTATCCAATTATTAATTGACAAAAGTTTATTATTCAGGAATATAAAGAAACGAACAGGACAAGTTGGACTTGAGGTAAGGGATCCTACCTCTCTCTTTTTCTTTTTAAGTACACTCTTTTATGTCATTCCTTCTAAGCTCATATTTCTTGTGATTGTGATGTTCTTTTATATTAATATTACTGTAATTTTTATGTTCATATGATGAGAGACCCTATTCTCACTCATCAATCCATTTTGGACGTTTTGAGTGGCGCCGTTAGGCAGCCAAATTTTCGTAAGAGATCTAACCTCTCTCTTTCTCTTTAAGTACTCTCCATTATGTCACTTCTTTTAAGCTCCTATTTTTATGATGGGCGATGTTATTTTATATTCCTCTTTCTGTAAATTTTATTTTAATTTGATGATATACCATATTTTATCTCATCAATCAATTTTTTGAAAGTTTTATGTGGTGCCGTTAGGCTGCCGAGTTTTTGTAAGGGATTTTTCATCTCACTTTTATTCCTGTGAGATTTATGCTACATTTGCCACAATTTCCTTTGAGTGGTGTATGTACTGACCATTATTTTACTCATTGTGTAATATTATTTCATTTATGAGTATTTACATTAATGTTTTATTGTCCTTCTTTCACCGGGCGTATGTTTCGAAAGATACCCATGTCGGTAAGGGAACCTTTCACCCTCCTCTTTTTAAAAAACTTCTTTTGTTGGGTGTTTTAATTTACATATTGTTATGTGGGGATATGTTCCCATATATCCTTAATGATGTAAAGTTTATGTCCAAGTGATGAGATACCCTTTTTTTGATGTGACGCCATTAGGCTGTCAAGGGAACTTTTTATCCCAATTTCGATTTCTTTGGGTTCAACATGTAGTTATTGAATATGTCATCCTTTGAATATGTGTGAATGACCTTTGATTATTTTACACTTAATATCCACATATATTTGGTGTATTCGTTTGTCACACATAATTATGTAATTGATTTATCCTTAATCCAAGGATACCGTCTTTGAATGGGACTTCATCTCAATCTCCTTTCATTGAGGCATATTTTGTTTTATACTCAAACTTCTTTTATACGGTGTATAAACCCCTGTGAATTTTACGTTTATCCAAAAGGAATCTTTTTTATATGAAGCGTTTTACTAAACGACAAAAAGGGAATATTTTGTCGTACGTATGCGGGGACAACTACTTCTCCACCGCCGTGACCATTATTTGAGTTTCGGCTTCCTCTACAAGCCATACCATTTTTTTAAAAGAAAAATAAATACCATGTTTTACTTTTCTTTTATTTTGGTATTGAAAATGGTTTTCATAATGAATTTATGTCAATGTGTTGTATTGATATCTTGTTATTGAAAGGTGGAAATGTTATGTTTCCTTTATGCATGTTTTATGTGATAAGATTATGTTATGGTTCTTGGGCATTGTTATGAAGACGGGTGGTTCCGTGATAAACTAATGGTGGGTGAGCCCGATATAGCTCTCCAATGCATTGGGTAACGCGATGGAGTGAAATGTTAAGGTTTTTCCGAAGAGATTTAGGGAATATACTGTGATGGGTATTCCAAACGTAACCAAGAGGGTTACTCCCAACGTAAGAATGTTATGAATGCCTCAAGTTACCTTTTATGTCTTATGATTTCTATGATTTATTCATGATTTTATGAGGTATGTTAAAGTGCTTATGTTTTATGGGTAAAGTATGATTTCATTCTTATGTATACATGTACTCATGTTTCCTTTCCATATTTTTACATCCCTTACTGAGCTCTTTATGCTCATCCCAAGGTTTTGAAATGTTTTTCACAGGTCAAGGGAAGGGTACATGATGTGATGATAGTGTCAAGGATGTGTCAAGAAAGAATCCATGTTTTATTTTAAATATGTTCCGTTGATGGGATGAATGAATACTGTATTTTATGTAACCACTTTGTTTAAATGTGGAATGTAATTCAAGTTTCATCATCTAATTCTCTAAAACTCTAAACCTGAAAAGATCCTCAATTTGTAATCTTGTAATAACTCATTATTAAGGTTTAAGGTTGGGGCCTTATAATTGGACCCTTAATTTAAATGTTTAGTCCATTATTAAGCTTGATTGAAACTTAATATTTTAATAACTTTTAATAATTTTCACAAATACTTTTTTTAAAAATAATATTTTTATTATAAAAAATTATAAATTATTCAATTTCTAAATATGGAATTCATTTTTCCAAATTAAAATCACATAATTAGTCGAAATTAAATTAAAATTAATCTAATAAATGGGATGAAATGATTGTTTTTAGAGTAAAAATATCCTAAAATTTTCCATGATTTTATAATAAATTTTAAAGTTAAATTGATTCCAATGATATAAATTTTATTCTTTGATAAAAATGATTATCTAATTAAACATTATAACAAATTAAAAGTATCATTTTACCTTATAAATAAATTATAGGATATGGTAGTTTTGAACAAAAACTCCGTATTTTTAAGTATTCATTAAAAACATAATTGTTACCAAAAAATATCATGAATTTACCCTAACATAATTTTTATGATTCTATTTAAAAGAGGCATTTTATTTAGAAATATGACATCAATTAATGTATCTAAATTAAAATGTAAATGGGATCTCAATTAAAAAAACTCTAAAAATTACATTTATAAAAAAAATAGGTTTGTAAGTGTAAAATAGAGTTGGTTCATATCATATTCATATCCAAAAAATAGATGAATCTAACAAATATTTGATTGAATATATAAAATATATATTTCATTAAATTTAATAAATAGTTATAATTCGATATTTTCATTAATACACAACTCCATTGGGAGAAAAAAAATTTAAAAAAATAAATTTTACATTCAATTGGTTGTTATTTTCATTCCCCAATAATTCGTATCCCCTGAACTCATTTTTTATTTATATAAACCCAAAAAATTATAATCTAGTAAATAATATTCATAAGTTATATCCTATTGGACAGGTTACTACTTATTGAGTTAAATAATATTATTTTTATAATATATTATTGTTTAGTAAACCTCAGTCTTATGTATAACGTATGTTATCGAGGGATTTAGCTCTTGCGTGTGACATAAGATATTGAGGAAGGATTATCATACATGTAACATATTTTATCTCGGTTCTCTTAAATAGAAATATATATTTTATATTTTAAATTAAAAATATATTATAAAGTATCCCGATATTATATTAACTTACACACTAGGTGTTTTCTGTCATACACTATATAAAATACCAGGTTCTTACATTAGTTTTTTGGGGCGTCACATTCTCCCCACCTTATTTAAATTGATTCCATACAATTTAAACATTATCGTGGTGATATATTATTTGATACATCATATATTTAAAATCCCTCATCATGGGAAGATTTTATAAGAGATAATGGAAATGACATAGGTCGCACGGACTACCATGTAATTTGGATTCTATGTAGGAGAACATTATTAGAATGTAGAGATATGTACTTAGATTAAAAGCATAAATATTTATTGGGAGCGAATGAGTTCATCAATCAGAAACTGTTGAATGATCCAAGGAAATATGATGGCCTTAAATTTAAAAATCTATGATGATTTAGAAGACCATTGATTCAACAACAATTATGGTATTAGGATAACATTTTATTTCAATGTCATTTTCCTAATGTTTGGTAAATCTTACAAAGAATTTAAGGATACATTATTTCACGATTGGTTTCAATTTAATATGAACAATCATAACTTAAGGTTGTTCTTTGATCAAATTAAAATACATTCCTTTACTACCAAAAATTAGTTACAATTAATAAATATTGCTTTTGATTTTTTTCATAAAGCAATAAACTAATATTTTAAAGGATTGTAATGTTTTTAAAAGACTGGGATGCCAAAATATTTTTTTAACTATAATCCAAACCAATATGGTTTATGTATTATTCTCTTATCCTAAAAAAGTGATATTAGTGGTTCATTTTTAACTTTTATTATTCAAATTATTTAATTAAAAACAATGAAAAATTAACTTGGACATTTCATTGTCCAATGAATGGAATTAAACCCTTATTCTCCTTCAGTCATTAGTTCATGACATGTGGCCTTGCTGGATTTGAATGATTTTCACCCAACTTACAGTTTGTCATTTTCTAAAAACAATTAATATACATCCCAAAAAAACTTGATGTAAATCATTGAAATAATGTTAAACACTAAATATCATTTTAACTATAGTTTTCTCAACTACATTAATTCACAATTAATTCAACCAATTTATGTCCACATAGGTCCTTCCATGGTCTAGGGTTTATCTATAATGTCATTAATTGTATATCTAAATCATGAATCCTTATCTTCAATCTAAAACTCCATAGGTTTATCCTTGATTATTTATTTTAAAAATACATTCAAATTATTCATAATGGTTTGTATTGAAAAAGTTTATTATCTTAAAATATCCCCAAGGTGTGTCAAACCTGGTGAATAGTACGACCAATTGGCATGTACTAGGTTTCCCCGAGTCAGGCCCTAAACAAATGTTCAGAGTTGTTACTCCTAGGTATCTATGTTCCAATTACACATCCACTCGTACTATCCAAACTGAGATGTATTTCTAGGAAGACCAACATAATAAATACTTTTCAAAAATTCTAAAGTGTTCTTCTATACTTATCCTCAAATTCTACCATAGAGTTATGTTATATAATATATATTTTCATAAATATAGTTCTTACTGTTTATACTAATCTTCTTCTAACACCAACTATTGTGGACCAACCCCAGATGGATAGGAGCTGGTGTATGATATCAATTACATTAGAATGATTACAAGAAATCAAAAATCAAAATACCGATCAGTTTAGTAGTCAAAGTAAACCAGATACATAAATTAGACTTGTATTACAATTGAATACTATATTTAAAATATTATTGTTTTGTTTATATACAAATATACGACATTGAGAATAAATCTAATCCACCTATTAAATCCATGATATCCTTTTATTGTATACTTTTATGAATCCTCAAGAAAGAAAAAAAATAATTTTAGTATCAAATGGTCAGTAGGGGAAAGATTTAACAGAAGAAATAATGAGTCAATGAGTGTAATAATTAAGTAATTGTTAATAAATGAACACAGATACCCTGAAATCATCAAATTGTGAAGGATGTGAATAAATAATATGGAAATATAATAATTGGAAACACTTTCCATTTAAATAACTAGATAAGGTAAAATAAATATAGTAAGGAACAATACTAAAACACATTCCATTTAATCAATAAAGTGAAAATGACATGTATCCATATATATATTGACACAATATCTCATGGATGAATAATAATTTGAACTAATATGAAAGTTGTTCTTAATTATTGGATCCCTTGTTTTCTAGGTACATGGAACCTGTACTGTCAAGATCATTCACAACACGGTTTGTATATAAAGTGAAATCCCATTTCAGGTGGCTAATCAAATATTTCATATCATTATACTAACAATGCATAAAGGGTATTTCATTAACAAGTCAAAAACTCGTATCATACCAAGATATTCTAATTATTATTAAACATAATGGCTTTTTCAACAACTGATTCATCCCATGAGACTACAGATGCATCATGGTGCTGTTTATAACCAGGCCCCACCTATGTTGTACCACTCCAATGCATGTCTCATATTTAAGAACAACGTGTCTTAAATAAAATTATCCATATTGAATAGATTATATGAACTTATAAATAATTCCTCCATTAATCAAATAACTATCAAATTCGGAACTATATGTAAAATTGTATACAGTTTAGGAAATAAATATCTCCATGATAAATTATAGAGATAATTATAAGATATTGAATTCTAAATGATCATGTGAAATTTAAAATTTAAGGAGGGATTAAAGAATGAATTAATTTAGTAAATTTTAATACTATCCTTTGAAAAATTTATGATAAACTATCTATAGAAAGAATAAGGATTATATTAATATAATAAACTACAAGTGGAAAAAAACATGTTTGTTGATGTTGATGAAATAAAATAATAAATTTTTAAAATATTCTTTAAGAAAATATCTATTTCATTAGAAAAACATTTTGAAAATATTTTTCATTGAAAATAAAAATTAAATTTTTTTTAAAAATAATCCTTTTAAATTTGAGAAGTATAATTCAAAAAATTAATGGGGTATAAATCCTTACATGTTGTACTAGGTAAAAGGAATATTCCTTTTGTATTGTGAAAGGTTAGAAAATAATTCATTTAGAATGTGATAAAAATATTCCATTGAAATAATTTCTAAAAGATAAACATGGTAATAATTTAATTACCATATCATTAAAAATAATTTTTGAAGACATTTTAAAAAATCATGATTTTTAGAAGAAAACAAGTTCTCTGATGAAATAGTGAAATTGAGTCGTGTTTTCCAGAAAACATTTTCTCAAACATTTTGAGTGGAATAAAGTGAGAAAATGGTACTGCTACATGGTAATGGTCTTGAATAACTATGTAATAATAAAATGGTTTATTGAACATTGGTAATATAATTTTCATGAATTTAAATACAATTGAATGATCAAAAAAGTTATCGTTGAGGAAAATAATCTTTAAACATTACAATGTGTCCCACACAACATTGATACATTTTAAATAATAACCTCATAAAGGCCTAATATTAAGTGGATGATTATTATTCCATGAAGACAAATGTAATAATGATATGATAAAATAGAAGTTGTAGTAGATACACCACAGAAAATATGTAAGTAGTCAACATGATATTTATCTCACAGATGAAAAATGGAGATGAGAATCCTTTCCTTATGTTTCATTTTGGGTGAAAATCCATTAACATATTATATATTAATATTATGTTAGGATTATACATTATTAAGAACATTTATCATTTTTATAATTACTTTTTTCACTTATTTCAATGTTATGTACAACAACTCGAACAATTATGTTTACGTTGGGTGTTTTGACACAATTCAATTTATGTGTTGAAACAACTATTGTTAGTCAACTATTGTCTAATGGGTTATTACATACACATTTCAAGAATAATAATCATACAATTATTAATATTTTCATACATAATTTATTCTTTTAAAATCAATCATTAAATATGGTTATGAAAAATTGGTCAATGTTATAATCTTGGAGAGGTCAGGCTGTATGTATGCATGAGTAACATTACCATTTTTAAAAGATGATTGTGGAATGATGTTAAGTAAATAAAATCATTATATAAAGATCATTATATAATAAATACAATATTATTTAATAAAATATACTTAAATATATAATTTTCTGGTTTAAGAGGAATCACATCATGTCAAGGAGGCAGTAGTCCACATGTCCACAAACGACATTATCTCTTTTAAGGTGTTTGAAGGATTATAAAGGAGATGATATATATATATATATTAATGAATGATAATTATGACATTAATATCGTATTTCTCTATTTTATTTCTCTTATATTTAATTATAACCATTCTTTTATACATTTTGTGTATCGTGTGAGCAAATCACATCACATTGAGGGCCAATTGTCCACACTTCCTCAAACGATGTTACCACATTATTGTAAAAATAAAAGTATTACATGTATGTGTAATAAAATCATTATATAATTATAAATATACAATAAATATAATATATATATATATTCCATCATAATTGTCACTATAATATGTAGTAAGGATAATTGAATAATCATCGTTTCATGAGGTAGTAGTTGACCATACACAGAAACATTATGTTCGTTACCCATTAGATGGAGGTTTGTGTAACTGTATTTCAAATACATTACATTAAAAAATCTTTTTATAATGATGGAACATTTTTTGTTATTTAATCACATAAAATATGAGTATGTTATGTGAACAATTGAAATGAAACTAAAATTCTTGAGTGGATACGTTACCTCTTAATCAGGTAACTAATTTTCGTATATACCAAAAGTATTTATTGGGATACATTATGAACAAAGTGTGGTTTTAGATAAATATTAGGATTTTTTGGAGGCTATTTTTGTATATATTTAAAAATCCTAAATGTTTTGAGAGGTGTGAAGATGTTTGAGAGGGGGTGGCCTTTTATAGGGAAGGAAAAGTACACACTAAGAATTTATGGAAACTTGTTAGGTGTGCATAAGTTCATACCTATAATAGTCATAAAAAAACAAAATACTGGTGAATTTAATGTCAATGTAATAATTATGTCCATAAAATTGGTTTTTCACAAGTGGATATGTCAATTGGGCCCTTAAGTTAAAGGTGTAGACAATTATTATACACAATTTCACATTAATAATTTTAATTTATATTCATCACTTTCATGAATATTTTGTGCAAAAAAAAATTTGTTCTTAAAAAAATTAGATATTATTTTTATTCCAAATATGGAATAAATTTTTTCTAATTCAAATCATATATTTATCTGAAATTTAATCAGAATTAGTCCCACATATGGGATGACAATGCTGTTTTTAGTGTAAAAACGTCCTACAGTTCATTATATTTTTATAATCAATTTCAAAGTGAAATTGATTAAAATGAAATAAATTTTATTAATTGATAATAAAAATTATATTATTTATATTTAAATCTAATTAAATGTATAATTTATCCTCATAAATAAACTAGATGAAAATTTAGTTTTGAACTAAAATTTAGAATTTTTATTTATACATTAAGAAATGAAATGTTTCCAAAAAATATAAACAATTTTCCATGACCTTGTTTTTTAGATTTAATTTCACAGATAGTGTTTATATTTACATATTAAAATGATTATGTTTTCTACCTTAAAATTTATAATTGGTTCCCAATTAAAAGAAAGTAAAATTGCCTCTATAAAAATATATGTTTTTGTTTGTAAAATATTGTTTGTTCTTCACTTACGCATATCAAACCTAATAGATGATTATAAAAAATGTTTTATTGAATATATAAAATATATATTTATTTAAAACAACTTAATAATTGTAATTATTATTATTTTATTATGAAACAGCTCCTATAGTGGGATAAAATAATATTTCTTTTTATATCCAATTGGTGTTTATTTTATTCTTCATTAATTGGTTACCCCTGACTTCATTTTATGATTCTATAAAACATTAATCATCATAAATTCATTAAAACTATTCCTAACCTATAAAATAATGGCCAGGTTACATCCTATTATATTCAAAAATATTATTGTAATAATATATTTTTTAATAAAACATAGTCTTGCATATAATGAATGTTATCAAGGAAGGTAACTCTTTCATGGAAAAAAGCTATAGAAGAACGTTTCTCCTACGTTTAATGCCTGATAAAATGGTGATTCATGATTTCAAATGTAGATAATCTATTTTAAAGAGTATAATTGTTATAAAGTATCCAGATATTATATTAACATACATGTTTGGTGATTCATGTCATGCATGCTATCGAATATAAGCTTCATACTTTAGTTTTTCGGGTAATCACATTAAAATAAAAAATTAAATTATATATATGATACTGGAGTTATCAATAATCTTTTTATAGGGGTGTAGATAAGGTATAATTGATAATGAATTTAAAATGGAAGTGGGAATTTACCTATTGAAGATTTTCTCCCCGAGATCCCCTTGAAGGAACATGGAATTTCTATTTTTTGATATTAGAAACACTATAATGTCGATATGGATGAGGATAAGAAATTTATTTACATTATGTTTAATTAATAAGTCTCAAGATGATGAAATTATGTTATTGAAGTAGTCCCCATTTATAATTGAGGTGATTGGAAATTTAAGAAGTACTTAAAATATTAAAATATAATAAGGCTATTATAGGGTTCAAGAATTCCAAAAATCATAAAATATCAGGGGAATAAATTTTTGACCAAGATCTATTCAATTTTTCATCAGTAAAGATTTTTTTTGTTTTTTAAAATAAATTATTAATATATAATATTCATGAAATGTAGCTTTTTCAAATTTAATAATATTAATTAAATAGAATTTAAAAATATCAAACCAAAGATTAAATTTCAAACCAGATATTTTATTATATCCAAGATATATCATATTCATCTAGATTATTCTTCTATTATATGAATTATCTACTATTATATTTATTTAAATATTTTTAATCTTGTTTATTTTAATTTTCTATTAAATTAATTATTATTGAATCATCATTTTGACAGACTTTATGGTATTTATTTTTCACATAACAATTAAAAATAGTTCATCACAATGGAGAAAAATATTATATCTATAAATATAATTGTTATTGTAGAAAACCTCTTCTG
Source organism: Viscum album (assembly GCA_963277665.1). Classification (NCBI taxonomy): domain Eukaryota; kingdom Viridiplantae; phylum Streptophyta; class Magnoliopsida; order Santalales; family Viscaceae; genus Viscum; species Viscum album. The sequence goes on along the minus strand of OY728161.1, from coordinate 422,636,427 downwards.
GAAAACCATATATTTAAATTAATTACCTGTTTGAAATGAAAGTGTGAACAACATCACATTGTTTTAACTAAAATACTATAAGGGGATTAATGTGATCTAATTGGATCAAAAAGGTCCCAAATTTGAACAAAATAATATTATGGATAAAAATTATGAAAAATATCTATTAAAATATTTTCATTATTTAATGGTTCTTATAAATTTAATTAATGACATTTAATTGATTTTTCTTCTTCTTTTACAAGAAGTGATTCAACATTACATACGAATAAAGGTTAATTATTTCATACATAAAATTTAAAATAATGTAACTATTATAAAAAAAATAATAAGGTACATGATAATATTTTTGATTCATTCATTATTTATATTTGTTTATATCCTTGTCAAGAGAACTTCTTTAATTTGTTAATTTACTTTTCTTGTCTTATGCATGCAATGCAGATGAATTTGGATAAGATTTATTTTATATAACTCTAAAAATCAAAATTATCATGTAGAAAAATCAATTATATATATTAATTAATAAAAAAAAGTCATGAATAGACTTTTTAGGACTTAATTATTTTCTATAACGAACCTAATTTGACTCTTCCAATGCTGTGAAGGCACTATAAGGGCACTGACAATGATTTGTATACTTATCATGAAATAAATTATAATTTCATGTTATGAATTATTTATTAAATATATTTATCTTATAATATCATAATTTAGACATTATTAAAGTTTGATAAAAAACATCATAATTATGTCATCTTGATGCCACAAAAATATTGCATTTTCAAAAAACTATATATTTTTTAGTATTCACCAAAAAATCACCTTTTCCGAAAGTTAACAAAAAATTATACTAATATATTTTCAATAGGAATAATTCAAATATGAAATTAGTTTTTTCAAATTAAAAATATATAAATTGAAAATTATTCTATTAATTATAACCATATAAGAAATTAGTTAAATAAAATTATTTATCTTATAAATTACATAACATAATTAATTTAACTATCAAATTCTAGAATAATAATAAATATGAAAAATGAATTACTCTACTACTACATTTTTTTCTACAAAAACACAATGGATTTATGTGAAACATTATAATAACATTCTATAAATTATTTTGTACTTGTACGAGAAAATGGTCCATCTACGTGACATGTGGTTCACTCAAACAAATCAAAATAGGCAATTGTTATTAATTTGATTGTCATTAAATATGTGAGGAAAGGGGGTATAATCAAGGATAATGAAGTACTATATCCATAATGACTGAATTAAATAATCCTATGATTTTAACTTTTTAATTTACCAATAGATTGTCCTTCAATAATAGTTTTAGTTTACCTGGGATACCTGAAAACACATATCTAGTATTTTAAACCACAAAACAAGCATAAAATGATAAAAAACATAGAAATGACCTATGATTGATGTAAAATCATATGAAATGAGTCGTTTATTATTTATGATGTTTATGTGTACAATACGCATCAATAGGGAGTGTGATGTTCTCGAAATGATTAGATAAGTATTTTTTAAAGATTTAATAGTCTATCAAAACATGTGATGAGGTGTCATATGTAAGAAAATGATCATTTATTATCATGAAATCATTTGGTAACAATATTCGAATTGTTTTTGAAATTTAGGAAATCGTTATGTGTCAATTAGAGTTTATTCTTCAAGGAGAATGAGAACACATTTTCACATTTTTAAAAGAATAAATCATGTGTGTGATGGTAAAAAACCCTATAATTTATGTGAAATTATAAATAAAATTCATTTAATTGTTTATGGTATGTATGGGTAGGCGCATCAATCTGATGGTATTTTTTCACGCACTGACTAAATAATATTATTTAAACTTTTTAACAATCATTAAAAGTTTTTATCGGGAGATCCAATGAATAAAAATGACCAATAATTACCATCATATTTTTGGAAGAAAACAATTTATTAATTTATGAAATGTAGGGATTTATTTCACATAAATTTGAGTTATTTTTTTCATTGTATGACCAAATAATTATTTATAGTGTTTAAAATAGTAAAACGTGCATGTAATGGTTAAAATAATAAATAATGACCTTTGATTGATGATGAATAAAAGGAATTATATATTTGATTTATGTTTTATGTGTATGAATATAATACTTGTTAATCGAGATTGAGGTATGCTAGAGTTTACAAAATAAAAACTTTTTAATGACATTCTGGGTTTAAAAACATGCAGTGGGAGAACAATGCTAAGAAAAGGTTCTCCTATTGATGTGAAAATAGAGGAACAATACCATATAATGATTTCTAAAATTTATTAATTGAGAGAAAATCAATATGACCTACGGTTTGTTAGAGATTTGTAAAAACTCATTTTTAGTGTTTTAAAACACAAAATCATTCTGTAATTTTCATAATCATAAAAAAATCCTCATATTAAGGTGAAATACTTTTTAAATTGAACTGGATTTAATTATTTTATGTACTAAAATATGAAACATCAATAAAAAATCATTGTGATTGAACTAACCAAATAAATATTTTTTTGTAGATTTAACATTCGTTATATATTCTTGGTGTGGGGTTAAATATATGTAACGAGAACCAACTGATATGAAATGTCACAACTCGTCCCAGTAGGGGCATGTATCTTGGATCCCCATGACTGCATCCAATAATAACGGTGTTGGTGACTATCTATGGATACCTGATTATCTCTTTATAAGACATTTCAATATTTATATAAAAAAATTAATGAGTTGGATACTGATATTACATGCAATTCTGAGGCTCGATGTCTCCAGAATAAAATATAACCACATTTTAAGTGTTTTGTACTCTGTAAATGTGATAAATGGGATAACTCTTAATCAGTGGCTATAATCAGAAATATGGGGCCTTGGTTGTGTCCATAATATGTCATTTACCCTAGGTGGGGTATAACTTATGTTCACGTGGGACTTATGTGAAAACAACATGCAGGGAAAAAATGGTAATTATAATAATTAAACATTATTATTTTATTTCAGATCCCAATACCAATTACATTTAAATAGGGAATCAAATTATAGAACTTATCCTGCTCTTGAGATTGGATTGGGGTGTTTTCCTGGGCCTGATATAAAATGAGGACACACATGAATTTCATATTTCAAGGCTGAGCAATGTGATTATAGATCGAGTTTAGAGCTTATGTTAGGGTTAAGACACTAATCACCATATCTCTCTATAATGACTCTCTATCTCTCCTCTTGAGAATTTTATTCACTATTATTCATCGTATTTATGGGCGATCACGGCTGAATTTTTGGAGGATAGAAGCTGGAAAGTAATAATCGAATTATTAGCGATAAATGGACAGATCCAAGTAGGATTTATTATAATTTTATGTTCCAATTCATGTTTTTAATTAAGTATCCTTTGTTTCATGTTTTAGTTCGTTATTTTAATTATCATCATTGATGGCCCTATGAACATAACCATTAATCCATAATGGAAATTCATTCGTTTCATCTGTTTTTTCATATTTCTTTGGGGGTTTATCATAATATTATTCAAAACGTCAAAAAATCAACAGATCATCGATCAGTGGTTGTAACTGTGGAGATCCCATTCCAAGGATTCCAAAACCGGGTCTGAAATAATTTTCATACCCCTAGTGTGGTTTCTGTTCCCCTCAGAAGGGGACATTGGAGTAGAACTATTGGTGGTGCCCATCGAAGGCCCACGTCATTAGTGATGTGTGGAACTTGGACGGCTGGGTGAGGTAGGTAAAGACCAGTGGGGAGAGGGACTCATTGGGGGTGAGAGATGAGGAATAGGTGACTGGGGCCACAAGCCACGTAGCAGGTCTGGCCACAGCAGCTGGGCAGGCCGTGGTAGGAGGGTCAGGTCTGCCCAAGCGGGGTGGACTGGCCGAACCATGTCAGTCAAGCCATTTTTGGGCCCTGTCTCTTTCAATGACACAATGATTTTATAAGGGACTCCAATATTCATGAAGTCTATGAAAAAATGATCCTCGAGTCAATGAAGACCAATAGTAGTGGTTTTGGGAATTTTAATGTCCAATCGCAATGGTTGGTTTCGCAAAACTCTCTCTTCTTTAATAATAATTTTATTTATTATTTTCCTCGGCTCCATCTTTCGGGTGTGTCGGTTGCATCTGAATTTTGATTGACATAATGTCTAAGGAACAATATCCCTGATGTTGACATGGATCTTATAATAGCATTTCATAACTTTTAAACCTAGGATTCTTTTCTAATTTTTTAGAAACACTTAAGTTTAATAATAATAAAATATTAATTGTTATTCATATAACTTGTTTCAGACCTACCCTTTAAATGGGATGTCCATTTGACGCACTACCTATGGTGGCACAAACCATTTCTCTGTGTGGACATGTCAGGATCATGTTAGGGTGTTTATACTAAATTCAAGGTGTGGGGCCCATGGGGTCTGGTTGACATGCATTATAGTGAAATGAAACTTTTTCATTGGTTATCCATTTTTGACAACTGAGTAGTCAATTTCATGTTTTCTTCGAGAGGATTGCAATGGAGCCATCTATATAATATGTTTTGGGGCCATAGTAGGACCTCATGGGATGTCATTAGTGCACAATGTGGTGACATGTAACATTTCCATCAGATTTTAATTTGGGGTGAATTAATTGTAGATCTTGCCTCTTTTTCTGCAAGGATCTCAAGGGTGTGATCATTTTGGATGTGTAAAACCTGATTAACGATCACATTATTTATGGAAACATGAATGGAATATAGGAGGATGATACTTTTGATGTGTATGATGAAAACCTAATGAATGGGTCATCTTTGAATTTTGTGATAGTGGATATGATGTTTGACGAGATGCGGTCAAATTTTCTTCAACAGTTCTAGGAGGTGTGCAAGCGTAATGGCGTTTTTGGCAATCCAGATCAACGATGAATGTCGTTCTCTCATTGAAAATTTTATTAGGTGTTTCATGTACTTTATGAGTATGTTTGCACATATAGGGATACTTGATCGCAGTTTAGAAACTAATATTGGTTAGCTACATGGCTAAGAGATAAGGTGGGTCCCAAGATGTGTGGGCCCCACACGTTTTGTGCACTACATTTTGAATCTCCATTCTCTCACACATCATTCATTTGGACTTAGATTTTGGCATGTGTGTATCCTTTCCTAAGTATTTTTATACATTGAATCAGAAGCTTCCCTCTATTCTGGATTATGAGTTATCATATGAGATGTTCTAGGTGTGAATCCTATCTGGGAAGACACCTAATGATTGCAGCAGTGATCCTTTTACAAGAGGAATCATCCTGCAGGGATAGTCCATGCTCCTTAATGATTTTCTAAGAGGTACCATCTAACAGGGATGGCTAGTGTTCCTCAATGCCTTTTCAAGTGGTACCTTCCAGTATGGATGTTTAGAGTTCATCGATGATCTAGAGTGGAATCTCCGAGACACATTAGTGTTTGGGTAGCCTCAATGACATCTACTAGAGTGGAATAACAATAATTCATCAGGGTGTGGGTAGCCACTAAAAATTTTACATGAGTGGAAACCCTCTGATGCATCATGGTGTGGATTGATTCTACGACATCTACAAGATCGGAATCTACATGAGGCATCTGGGAGTTGGTATACTCTACTGTATGACACAATCTCTCTACTGTGCGTCATAGGGAAGATATGTGCTTTTTCATGACTATGGATTATCAAAAATGTGGTGGGAGTTTCCAAAAATGACGTGTCCTTATGATGCAGCGTAAAACCCTAGGGGCAGGACAAACCTTTCCAAAGTAGATTGTGTCAAGGTGTGGTGATTTATCCCCTTTTACATGAATTTTAGCACAGACATATGGGATGCTGAAAATTAATGGTTACCTGTAGAACGGTTAGAGAATCACTTTTAATGGGATGATATTTTTAGATAGAGATACCCTTACTCTCTCATTGGGTTTCTTTTTCTGAGCATATATATATATATATATCCTAATTCTAGTTCCCACTCCATGGGATCTGTCTATTCACCATCCATGATAGGAAAAGATGTGTGGGTATGCCATGTTTTTCATGTCAAGATTCTCATGGTTAGATGAGTTTACAATCTAGCTATATGTAGCGAAGACTTGATGAAAAGCTTGTCTTCTCACAGTTTCTAGCTCTTTGTGTTTGGATGAGCATACATTAAACTTTTTGTGGGTTGATATATATATATATATATATATATTTACTATACCTTGTTCTATCTATTGGTCTTATATTGTTATATCTATTATTGATCCCCCCTTCAGTACCTCTCTTACTGATCCCTCGTGCCTTTGGGCATAGTATGGAGTATTTTTATACTCACCTTCTCTTAGGATTTTCACGCACATGGTGTGGCCTTGTTGACAATGGAAAGGTAGACTGTGACATCATAGGAGCTTTGGGATATGATAGCATGTTTTGTATATGGTGGTTGTAGCATGGGTTCATTGAATGGGGATCTCCTAGATGAATTACTTTACCACCTGTTTCTGGATTGTGTAACTTTTTTCTATATGGGTGGGTATTTTTTCCACTCTCCCTTCTAGCTTTAATTTACTGTACTTGTACTGTTTACAGGTTGATTAATGATTTTTTTATAAATTTAAGTGTTTTATATTATTTTCATTTCCCCTTTCAAAGTTTGAGTTTTTTTGGATGTGTGTGTGTGTTTATAGGTTATTAGAAAAAGGACACCACTACATTATTGTTCCTTTTGCGCTAGTCACCATCCTATAACCAATGGTGGTAGGCTTGTGTAGTTCTAGATCAAGCCTTGGAATTGGTTGTGTCATGACACTATCACTGATTAGGAATATCACAAATATGAAAAGAATTTCATATATACCTATATTCACACACACATCACCATGCACACAAATGTCGAAATGTAAAATCCACATAGAAACAAATTCATGCATACCACTTTTCTATCCAACATAGTATGAAAGAATTAATGAAAGTAAAGTAAACCAGGACAGAAAACAATCCCACCAAATAGAGTCTATAAAAAAATTCCAACCTATAAAAAAATTTATTGGGACTATTGTATAATGCTTCGTGAACACCTCAACTTATCTAAACTCACAATATACCATATGGTCCTGGTCCTGGACTTGGTCCACCTATGACTCCATCAAAAGGTCGCTCATCTGCACCAGATGTGACACGTGTGGGAAAAGCATGTGTAGTGGTGAGTATAACAATACTAAATAAGACACCTTGAATCTTGAAAGCAATACACAAAGGAATGGTATAGTCATCTCTAAAAATGTATTTGTCTATAGAATAAAACAATAATATCCAGATATACTCAACCAAGACACGTAGTCTGGAGGTAAGTCATAACTACTGCATACCACCACTAGGAATTCATCTTGAGGATTTCATAATACACTCTTACAGGATAACGTTATCCTGAGTTTGATATCATTAATGACATCAATCCAAGAAGTACGGTTTGTTAGGTACCATTATGATAGACAGAGATACACTGATAGATCAGAAGAGATATACAATACATTATATGATGATCATATATAGGGCCATGGGGGTGATAACAAAAACATTATCTTGATTAAATATCTAATTAGAGGATCAATGCCCAGTGAATTTGGTCCCATAAATAAAAAAGACACTACCTAGGGTAGGAATATGAATAGAGGATTCTCTCTATGGATACCAAGGGATTCCACCAACTCTATTTGTGATGTCCTACTGAAGGGATCATACTCCAATGAGTTGGAAAGGACACCCTACAACCCTTAGGGAAACAATAATGTGGAAAAACCTAACAAAACTTTTTTAAGGTATGGTGGATAGTAGAATAAATACTTTTAAGAAGGGTTACATGGCATGTAGTAGGGTCACACATCTTTTCCATTGACCCCATGTACAACCAGTGTTCAACGGCCAGTCTCATCATAACATTTCTTATAGTAAAGGTATACATGACATGTAGAAAGGTTCCACTGACATGTTCTACCATCCATGGTCCACTTGTGCATGCTGGTCATGTGCATGTACATGGATTCAACAAATGTATCATTTCCCATGTACCAGTACATGAGGAAATCAACGTATCTGGTTTTTTCTAGCCTTCTTGGGGAATACACACCATGCTGGTAACCCATGCACTCTGCCCCATGTCCACATATATTCTACGATAAATGTCATGTCTCAAGGAGGGTCCTAAATGCCACGTGGTAGTGGTCTCATGCCATGTGACAATGGACTGCCCCCTAAAACCCAAGTTTTCATTCTGTGGTGGCCACACTATGTGAAATAATAATTATAGACCTTGTTCTTCAGAAAATTCCAAAAACATAATTTTTACTCCATGCATCTTAGTTGTTGATCCCAATCGAGTTACATTGATTATTTCACATCTAAACCACAAATCTAGGGTTCCCTCATTGTCATAGCAACAAATCGGTTAGCATTGGGCCTTCAATCAGCTCTGAAATCTTATTTTGATCATCTATTCATAAATAATCTAAAGAATGAGAATTCCCAAACCACATAAATTATTCTCTCTCCCTCACCATCACATTACCTCTAGGTCATCCTGATGTCATATCTTCGATTTCGGATCATTGTTCTATGAAATAAAGGTGAAAAAATCGATCGTTTGTATCACACGAAGAAGATAACTTGGGAGAAAAGGAACAATGAACATCCCAAGGAACGAACATTATCCATTGCTCATTCTTCCCTAAATCTATTCCTATAATATCTATTAATAAATAAATAACAATTATCAATTAACAATCTTCCATGAAAATACCAAAAAATATGCACATCCATCAAGAATGATTGAACCACATATTAACCTCTTGTTGGTTGGTTCACGTTCTACATCGAATACAAAAGGGGTAAATAAAACAAAATTACACATCCTACCTCAGGATTGGATCTTTCAGTGGAGAATATGCTTTGTCGCATCACTTCCATTGGCGAGATCTATCATGAACGATGTCTGTCAATATCTGATCCCATGTATCGTCGTTATATGACGTCGACATAAATCACCAGGTTCCTCTCCCAAGAATCCAAGGAATTTCAAGGTTAAAAGACATGCCCAGGATACCATCTTAATGGATTATTTAAAAAAGGATTAATTTTCACATCTATGAAAAATAAAAATAAAATAAATTCATCCCTTTATTTTATTCAAGAAGATGTTGAAAACTAATTTTCATTATTGACATGTGATGGCCGATGGTAGGTCTTACCTGGGATAAAATATGTACTCTAAATGAAATAGTTCCCTCATATTTCTAATCAATGAAACTTTTTTAATGTTATTACATTTCATCAAGTAATATTCTTGGGCACAAGTAAAAATATTTAAAAAATTTTGAATGTTTATTCTGGGCACCTCAGGCCTCAAAATCACACCATGTTTGATAAAATATTCATGAATTAATTCCATATAATATTTAATAATAATACCCAGAAAATATGGGACATTATATTCTACCCAAACTATGGATTTACATCCCTGAAAATCCACAACCACTGAATCTCAAAGAGATATGGGCACTATGTATGAATCAAAGGCTCCTTCTCTCAGGTTATCTCTTGGAATTTCATATGCTACTACTACAAATGCACCAAGATAATCACATTTCCATGAAGGATACTCTCCTACTAATCCTCAATATCCATTAGGTTCTTTAAAAAATTATCTCCATCCTTTTCCTCACTCGAGTCGATGATGTGAAATGGGTCATTCATGTACCTCCTCAATTGTGACACATGGAAGACATCCTAAACCTAGTGAAACTGTAGGGGTATAATAGGTTGTTCATCTACATCATCAACTCAATGAAATATCTGAAAATGGTTGATGAACATCAGAAATAACTTTTCCCCTCATCCAAATCTCTATAATCTCTATGTAGGTGAGACCGAAGAAACACATGTTATCCTTTTATGAACTCCAAGGGCCTTTGTCTACTATCATTATATGACTTCTGACCGCACTATACATACCTCATCCACTACTAGATTATTTTCACCTTATCAGTAGTAGCTCACACCATCTCACGAGCCTTTATTACTGACTCTCATTTGTTATACCAAAAAAGTGGGGACCTATAGGGTCACTCATCAAAGGCCTTGAATGGTTCCATATCAATTGTAGAATGGTAGTTGTTGTTGAACAAAAACTAAACCAGTGTTGGGTGATCCTCCCAGCTATGGCAAAATTCCATCATGAAATGCCATAACATGATATCTAGAACCTAAATGGTCTTCTCTATCTAGTCTTATGTCTATGGATGACACATTGTGCTCCAGCCTAACTATGTCCCAAATTTCTACTGCAATGTCATCAATAAATGGAATGTAAAACGATCATCATGATCTTAGACAATATTTAATGGATCTAAATGAATTTTAAATATATCCTTCATGTATAATCATCTTAATATTTTTATTTAACTCTACTATCGGATAGCTAGGAAGTGGGATGACATCTGAGTTGGTCAACGATCACCCATATTGCATCTTGTCCCCTGAATGTACATCGAGAAACCACCATGAATTCCATCTATATCACATCTCACGTCTACTCTGGATCCTCAATGGGTTGATCCAAACCAAATAGAACATGGTGCCCAGCATTTACTTGTTATCAAGTAAGGCACCGAGAGACAAACTCCGAAACTCCCATCTACATTCATGGTCACTGAAATAACATCGAAGTTCCTAGTACATCTTATTCAGACATGGATGTACCCGCAAATGGGACATATGAAACTCCCTCAGAACCACCTCATTCAACACCATTATTAGCACATTGTACCCATTTATTGGAAAGATTTGATCCCCAAATTTGGAATATCTATCAATAGCATGTCCTGTAGATATTTGATCACGTAGAGGATAACAATCATTATCCTCAAGTTGTGACTACCTGACTCAATATAAGTGTGTTGGGGTAACAACCATGACTAGAGGAATGCTCCAACACCTCCATCCATGAAGGATATATACAATGAGGCCAACTACATGGATGACTAATCCAGCAAATGTGAACTCAATCTTTGGTTCAGAACATCCACCACAATAGTTACATTATAGAAAGTATAGAAAATGTCAATGATATAATAAAAGAGGAACACTAGGAACCACCTCTCTATCATGTTCATATCCTTTTGAGAAAAGATATTCTTGATAATCTTTCGATCATTGTAGTTGGTAAAATGCTCACCCACTAGGTAGTTTCTACAAATCTTCAATGTTAGGACTATCCCAACCAACTCATGATAATGAGATGTGTAGTTATACTTATGTGGTTTCAACTAGCATGAATCATTAGAAATCACTACATGCCTTTACATCAAGACACAATCGAGACTTGTTCCTGATGCATCACAGGACGCAACCTACTCAAAACCCTCATTGGATAATCACATGATTAGGCTGCTCATCAAACTCTGCATGAACATCTAAAAATCCATCTGAAACATATTTTTTCACACAAAAGGATCCCCCTTTTGAGTCAAATATTTTATAGTTTCTAATATCCATGATGAATATGGTATGAATCTCCTATAATATTCATCCATACAAATGAATCTCCACACCTCATTCATGCTCCTAGGTGGCTCCCAAGCAAACACTACCTCCACCATTTCAGGGTCCACATCCACTCCATTCACTGAGATAACATGTCCCAGAAATTGGACCATCCGAATACATAACTGGGACATTGAGAGCATCCAATAAATATGGTGTTCTCATAATATGTCTAGAACCACCCTTATGTGTCTCGCGTGCTCCACCTCAGATGTTCAAGGACACACGGATATCATCGATGAATACCACCATGAACTGGTCTATGTGAGGCTGGAATATCAGGTTCATGAATCCCATGATCACTAATGGGGTATTCATCACACCCAAGGGCTTCACTATGTTCAAATAATGATTTTATAAACATCTGAATTCCATCATTGGTATATCATTTTCCGGTACACGTAGTTGGTGATAGACTGATCTGAGTTCAACCCCTAAGAACCATCATTCCCTTATAAACTAATCAAAGTGGCCATTGATCAATATTAGTGGATACTTTCTCATCACGAGCACCATGTTCGTGAATTTTTAGTCTTCACACAACCAAAAGTTGTAGTCTATCTTTTTTGAAAAACAATTGGGGCCACCCAAGGTGAAGTAGTTGGTCCACCCTGGATGAAAGACTCGGGCCACTGAGGGTGAGACCCTATGTGTCAAGAATAACATCCTCTACAAATCCTCCCACTGTACCCTTATCTAGAGAAGCTCTACGAGAGCCATCTGATATGATACATTAGATAATAGTGTTGTCTCAATGTTTAGATAATTGTAGAAGTCTATATCTTGACAAGGAGGTAATAATATAACATCTACAAGGATGAAAACCTCATACTCTACTGCTACGACTAAGAACTGGAAACTCATAACATATGTTGCATTGAGGTTAAGTCTATCCAATTGATGAGTAATCACATACACCATCCTATTTATGATTCCATCCTATGTTTCCTAGGTTTCCTTTTCACCGAAAAAGGATAAATAATTCCATTTATGTGGAAAAACCACACCCATCACATAAAACATTGTATTTGGTAATGGACTGAAGATAACCAATACATTCCATGAATGACATCATAAGGCATTAACCCTTCCATCAAGAGGATACAATCAAAACTATCACCTACAAAGGTCATGTTACTCTATAGGCAATGATTTGTGATCATCGAGTCTCCCCGAGTAGGAATCTATAAGCGTAAGGGTTAAGACAGTGGTTCAACTAGAATCACATGGTCATGTACATGATATCTGGAAATAAATGAATGATTAAAACTGATTCCTATTAGTATAGATTAAAGAGTTGAAAAGACACAAATTTTACCCAGAATCAATCTCAGGGAACTGGTTTCATATGGCTCGACTGCATGTGGTTTTCCCCACCCCTTTCCATCAACTGCCAAAGAGTGACGTGGACCACCTCGGCGTGGTGTCAGCATGTAAAAACATCAACCACATCATGCTACTCTCTAAAATTTTAGGCTATGTTCATCTCCTGGGGGATCTGACTACTCCTATTATTGCTTCTTCCTCGGTGGTCCATCCATTGTCTCCCAATCATTAGCACACAAGGTTGTAAAAACATGAGTGAGATGTCCCCAACCATCAAATGAGTATCATCACATCTCCCTAGGCTGGTTGGACCCATCCCATTTTCCTTGAGCTATATATCCTTTGTCTCAGAACCTCCATCTAAAATGCATGCCACATCAGGATCCTTGAGACTGACATCCTCTATCCACTACCGAGGTCTCTACACCTTACTATCCACTGGTGACTTTGACTAGCTGTGTCTACTCAGCTAAGAATCATCCAACAACCAATGATATCTCTATAACCTATGCAATAGTAGGGATGATCAGAGGGCTAATGATTTGTTATATGTCTCTAGGAAATCCACACTCGATTTTTGAGATCAAAATTATTAATCCCTTACAATATTAATTATGAACCTAGAAATTTTGGTGAAACTAGATGAATAATCAGCCACTTTCATGCTAATTTTGTGGATATGAAGTGTCTCCTCTATATTCACATATCTTAATATAACATGCCAGAACTCCACTATGAACATGTGATCAAACTCTATCAATGATATAGTCACCTCAGCATGATTCTGGATAGCCAAACTCCACCATCACCCTACTTAGAACTATAAAAGAATCTCTGGTAGTACCACCATCTAATTTGATGGTTTCAACATATAATGGAAAACTCGGGTGAAATCCTCAATCCGTTCCTCATACGCCTGAGGGTTGGGGTAACCTCATAACATGAGGGGTCTTAGTATATGATACTCACGAAGCATGCGCATCCTACGCTCCTCATCTTCTAGTATTTTGGGTACCACCTGCTCCTTCATGGTACTAGTATGGATACTGTACCACATAGCGGTATAATCTAGGAATCCATTCCCTGCAATGAATGCTTGACACTAATGGGGTCATCCTCATGGTCTAGCTTCTATATCCAAGCTTTTATGTCTCTCAAAAGAATCCTTTAAGAAAATAAGATGTACCACAAATAATGATTATATCTATATTGATGACTCAAGAATGGCATAGAAACCAAAAATCATTCCTATATGATTCATGTACCATTGTTTTTCCTAAAAACAATGTTATCATGTACCGAGTCAAAAAAATAGGTTATTAGAGTCTTGATGGATAGATTGGCCACCCTCACTAATACGGGAGCCCCTAGCATGAATTCTAAACTAGAAACACTTAACATTGTTTCACCAAACCAATCACGTAGACTCCAGGACAAAATGTAGAATTTACAGCTCTGATAAAAATCGGTCTCAACTTATCCCCGTGGGGCTCGATTCATGACTCTCCAAGCCCACCTTCCATAGGCCAGGGGCTGGTGACTAGTAATAATTAGGAATATCACTATCATTTTATTAATTGTCTATGTACCTATAGAACACACATATCTACATGCCCAAAAATGATGACCTGTAAAACCCACTATGAAAACAAATTCATGCATACAATTATCCCAACCATCATAGTATTCCAGAAGTATAGAAATTAATGTAAACTGAAAATGAATACAAGTTCTCCCAAAAGATTCTATAAATTTCAATGTCCAACCTCTGGGAAAAACATACCAGGACTGTTGTCTAATGTCACATGAACTCATCGGCCTCTCTAAACACACAAAGTATCGTCTTGTCCTGGTCCTGGTCCTAGTCCTACTAGGACTTCGTTAAAATGTTTCTTGTCTGCACAAAACTAGACATGTGCTGGAAAAGGACTGATGAAGTCCATATGGGATGTACTATTTGTCAGGTATAATCTTTAGAGGAAGAAAAATACATTGATAGATATGAGGACGTATAAGATATATCATATGATAAGCACATATAGGGTCATGGTTGATACTAACAACACCATCTATATTATCCTTATATGTAGAGATTGAAGTGCATTGAAGTTGGTCATGTAAATACTGAAAGACTCTATTTAGGTCATGAATATGAATGGAGGATTCGCTCTGGACCACTAGGTGGATTACAACAAATCTAACCATGATGTTTTTCTGAATGGAACATAATCCTATGAGTTCGAAATAACACCCACCAACCATTAGGTAAAATATCAAGGGCACAAACCATAATGAAACATGTCCAATATACGGTGGAAAATATAATCAATCCATGAAGGAATGATTACATAGTGTGTAATAGGGTAACATGTCGTATCCATTAACCTCGTGTACTGTATATGTTCTCTAGAATGTGTCATTAGAATATGTAATGATGAAAATAGTGTACACGACATGTAGAAAGGTTCAAAATTCATGTTCTATAATTCGGGGTCCGCCCATGTTCACTAGTCATGCTACATTACATGGTGTCAACCCATATTTCTCTACCACATGGAAATGACACCGGTTCAATCTATCCATTTGTGGGAGTACACACCAGGATGAAAAATTGTGTACTCCGTCATGTGGTTCTGTATCTTTGATGATACATGCCATGTCATTTGGAGGGGCCCACACATTGTGTGACCTGGGTCACATGGCTTAGTTAATGATCCTGATGTCATTTTGGTGATATTTTCTCCTCAAAACCACAAATCTAGGGTCACCTCGTCATTATAGCACCAAATCGGTGAGTCATAGGCCTTCAATCGTCTCAAAAATCCAATTCTGATCATTCCATGGTAAATCATCTGCATAATGGGTATTCCCGAACTGCTTTTATTTATCCATATCCATTGGTTTCTCACCTCCTCTAGGTTTTTACTATGCCTTATCTTTAATTTTGGATCATTTCACCGAGAAACAATGGTACGATGATCGATCATTCATTACCCATGTAGAATGAAAATGTTAAGAAAATATCGAGGGAGATAAAGAACATTGAACAACCCAAGGAATGAACCTCTCCCATTGATTGTTCTGACCTTAATACATTCCCGTAAGAATAATGAAAAAATCATAAACACTTATCCATAAATAGACCTAGATAAAAATCCTAAAAAATAAACCCATCCCACACGAATGATCGAACCGTGGATCAACCTGTTCATGAGTTGTTCCTCGTTCATTATTGAATCCAAAAAAGGAAAATAAAATCAAGTAACACATCCTACCTTGGTGTTGGATCATTCGCTAGAGAATATTTATCTTCCTGTTTCAATTGTTGGTAAGATGTTTCGAGAATGGCATCTATCAATCTCTGATCTAATGTCTCATAATCGTTTTCCATCAAGAGAAATCTCTAGGTTCTTCCCAAAATTCTACAAGGAATTCAAGGGTTATGAGCCTCACACTGGATCTCTACGTAAAGAATTATTTAAAAAAAGGAAACGTCGATGCTTCATCAAATTGTTAAAATTTAAATAAATTCCAAAAGTTATTTTACTTATTAAAATTATGATAACTAATTTTCATTTTTTGCCTATGTTGGATGATGTTAGTTTGTACTTAGGCTAAAATCACTACCCTGAATGCATCTGATCCTTTGGATTTCTGATATAAGCACCCATATAGAAATTATTCCATTTTTTCTTGAAAACCTCTCATATGAGCTGTTAAAAATATTTAATATATTTCATACATTTATTTTAGGAACATTAACCCTCATATTCGTATTCCATCTCAGTGCCTGATATCGAATTAATGCCCTATAATATTTAAAAATAATACACTAAAAATCTGAGACATTACCTGAAATCATAGATAAACATTCATAGATTGATTTATTAAGTGTTTGAACTAATAACATGTAAATATGAGTTTTTATTTACATATGATTGATAAAATTTCCTTTTTATGTTTTTATAAAATACTAAATCATGTGTCTAATTATAAAAAATTGAAAACAACATCATATTTTTATGAAAAAATATAAATACTATTTTGAATTATTTTGGGTTTGTATGAGTAGAAGTCATATCAATTTGACATGTTATGTGCTCATACAAACATAATATTTTGATTTAAAATATTTAAAAGTCTTTGATAACATGTGGTGGGAGGGAAAAACCAAGAAAACAAACTCTATTCTCTTGAAATAAAATTAAATCAACCAAAAAAATATTTTAAAATGATGAAAATGGCCCCACATCCATCGAAGTTTTCATTTTACTTTGAGGATTAGAAAATACTTTTTTAAACACTAAAATGTATTTATAGTGGTAAAATCGCATATAAATGACCATATATTTATATTAAATAGTAGGAAAATTGTTTTTGAATTATTTTGTATGTTTACAAGTAGATTAATGATCAATCTAACATGGGGTGTTCTCAAACTGACTACATAAATAGTTTTAAATGATTTGAAAACCATTGAAAATTGAATATGAGGTTAAAAAAATTAAAATGACCTAAAATTTCATTTAAATATATTGAAGATATATTTAAAATTATTTCTAAATTATAGGAACTAATAGTGTGTCAATTGGAGTGTTTATTTTCCAAACATGATTGAAAAGATATTTTTGGTGTCTTAAAACACTAAAACCTATGTGTAATGATAAAAACCATAGAAAAAATCTCATATTGATGTCAATGAATATTAAAATTATCTTTGATTATTTTTTTATCAATGGGTTGATAATGAATCAATACAATTTGTGGTGTTCTCAACCTGACCAAATAAAGTATTTTAATGATCTAACAATATTTGAAAACCTATAGCGGATGGTTGAAATCAAGAAATTGGTCATTGATTAACCTGAAACCAATGGAATAAAACTGAAACATGACTTTCAAAATGTATAAATTGACCTATGTTTAATGTCAATTTTTTATTGAGATTTCAAAAAAAATTATTGTTTTAAAACACTGAGGGTTACATGTAATTGTCAAAACCATAGAAAAAGTACATCGATTATTTTCAAATGATACAAAAACTATATTTGAAATAATTGTTATGTGAGTAAGTAGGTTATGAATCAGTCCTATAGGGATTAACCCATTTATTGAAGAGAAAAATTAATTAGTATAGTGATTTACATGACATTAATAATGGTCTTCTCCCAACATTAATGGAGACATTTTCTGGGCAATAAATGTAGAATAGAGGGATCTTAAACACAAAAATTGTATATATGGATATAGTTTCTTTATAAGAGGACGAAGTAGAATAATTTTTTTATGAATTCATTCAATTCAAATCATGTAGAGGTGCAAGGAAAGATATAGAGGGAGTTCAACATGATGCAGTCCACTCTGAGGTGGAAGGGTGTTAAATTCTTTATAGTAGCATGTGAGAACCATTAGAGATTATGAGTGAAGCATCGATGGTATATCACTAAAGTGATGGGACACCATGTTTTCCATAGAATATACATAGTGTTGATATAGAAAATCTGATAAACAAAAGAGATTTCCTAGGAATTTTGAAATTGCATATAGTGTGATCAGTATTGACGTATAGACTTTAAGGAGCATGGAAGCCATAGATATGTGAATTGGGTGCCATGATTTATAGATAAAGGAGATTCCATTGAATAAGTATTACAATATCATGCTAATGATGACTCGTGTATGGATCCAGATCATAGATGTATTAACATTTTATCATATATTTTGTAAATTTTTCATTGATGGATCTCTTAGCATGATGTTTTATCATGAAAGGGTTGGTTTTGAAACTATGATTATATTTAGATAGAATACAAAAGAATATGAGGGTGTGTTTTTCAAAATAGTTTATTCTATTCAATAACTATAATTCATGTTTCAAAATTTTCATGGATTTTATACTCTTTTATTATAGTTGATTTTTTAGTTTTTTCCATGATTTTTTTTAATCCCATACATTTAACGACTTTTCCACATTAAAAAATCATGTTTGTTTCTTGTCTTTATTATTCTTTGATTAATCACTTCCTTGTTTCGTAGGGTTTTAGAAAACATTATCACATGAAATTTTTTATTTGGATCGAGATTCTCCCCCACAGTGGAATCAAAAGAAGGTTCCTGCTTTACATTTTTTGTGGGAATTAAGGAAGTGATTTTCAAGATGATTGATGATGCATGTGTGAGATAGAATAAGGTTTAGAAGATGAAGTGGATTGAGTTAGGTTTTGTAGACAATTCACCTAATTATTTTTATTGAGAGAGATCCACCAAGAGATAATGAACTAAAAATTTAATATAATGGTGATGTGCTTGTCTAGTCAAAGGATGATGAGAATTTTCGATCCCTATGTCGTGTTGAATACTGATAGGGGTTAATATAATATTAAACTTTTATGAATTATTTCATTTTAATTCATCTTATATATCTTGTTACTGTTCTGGATCCACTCAATGAAATATCAATGTATTTCCTCATATAAAGAAATAATAAGATATAGTGCAATTCAAAATGTTCGATTTATAGTCCTACTCTTTTCCATGTTGTTTCGACTCCCCAATATAGATCTCTTTTCTTAATTAAAAATATGTTAGACACAAAAACACCAATCCTCTTTAGTAACTAGACAGATACCCCCAATAATAAGCACATTATTCTTCTCAATGTTGTTAATCCTTTGATGGAATGAAATTTATCTTCTCTAGGATTCTTTTGCACTAATGGAAATAAACATACTTTTATATTCAGATTGGATTTGATTTTCTTTTATACAATGACAAGATCTAAAAAAGATTCCTAGAATAAGAATATTGGTCCTGAAAATAATTCACACTAGATCCTGAATGATGTGGTTATTTCCACGAAACCCTCCCCATAAGGTGTACCCATCTAGGGCTAGAAATGTATGAAGGGAGATAGTGACCCCCATGGCCCGCCTCTAGTAATACGTAGGTTTGTGACTTTCACAGAGGGTATATTAAACACACAAATGGGAGGCATTACCCCTAAGAGAACACATTCAGAAGAAAGAGATAAGATAGAATCCAACCAACTCCAACTCATACTGCGATAGAAATGAAAACCAATGTACACATATGTATTGTCATGAAAGAACTACTACAATTGAAAGGGAAAAATATCAGTACCACTAGAAAATAAATAAGCATTAGATACCACAATGCCTGAACAGCTCCTACAACCCCAAGCTAGTAATTACCAGCCTGACCTCAAAACTTCTCCAACTGACATGAGAAATAGTTTATATATACATAGGGTGAGTATAACAGTATACTAAAAAGAATGCTTCCTGAATCCAACCATGTAAATGTAAAGAAAGCATGATAACGCACTATGAATAACCAGTGAAACTTACTCATCACCTAAACATGTATACCATGTTCCCAGCCTCACCATGGATACACTCACCATGTATTGCATACAAGAGTATATAATAGAAATAAATAATATCAAGGGTACCTCGCTACTACTTCTCCACTAGTTTTTTTATTTTCCCAAATGTCACATTTCCTAAACATATATCTCTAAAAAGGATTTCCCACAGACACCTGGGAGAGCACCACAACATGCACCTCATGCAACAGAACCACAATGTCCACATAACCAATGTATCTCGGTAGTTTCGGTTAGCCACTATAGATCAAATAACGTGTTTCATACATTGGGAATTTAACCTCAATATACTATTGCCCATACACTAAGTAAGGATCCTCAAGTCATCATAGCCTATACACGTTACACATATAGTATTCCATAAGAAACTATTTTCAGAATATATGTGTGTGAATAACCACAAGAGCTTAAAAACCTCTACACACATATATGGAGAAAAGTAATCATTGGGCACACAAGTAAAAGTAACTACCAAGAGAATTTAGTGGAACCAAATGTGGTAGTCATCCATCCATCCTCCACCAGAATGTTCGGGACCCCCCCCCCCCCCCCCCGTGGGATTAGATTCCTTGTGTAGTAGCATATAGAAACATAAAAAAGTATATAATATACTATAGATCACAACCAAACTATGGGTATAACCTAGTCTTAGACTCAAACACAGCTAACGTCTCTCAGACTCCTGACTACCAATACTAAGACTAGGTATCTAATAAGAAGACAACCATTTAATGAGATTTATTACATTACTTCATTCCCATTTTATCAGTTTCATTTAACCTTAATTAATTCATTAAACATTAAATAACCATTAAAAATTTCACATTATATTTCATTTGCATTACACCAATGTTTCTTACCCTCTAGGAATAACCAAACCAAGTCCACAACTTCTAAGAATTATTTCATCAACATTGCATCCCAGCAAGCTCCATCCCCAAGGGTTATCTTCATTTAATCAATAATTTATTAATACATGTACTCCTTTACAATATTCTATAGAATTCTAGAAAAACATTCTATTATACTGATCACAAGGGGCTCAACCTAGTTTGTTGAATAACTGCCCATCAAGTCATTGAACCTTATAGTTGGAGCGTAGGCCCATCCTAACCCATGAATATAATCAGAAAAATCACGTGGCATACCCCACATGTCATGGCCCCTTTTGGAAGGATATTAAGGAAGGAAATCTACCTTGAGAAGTGGGTAACTTAATGATGATAAAAACAAACAAAATTCAGAAAACGTCCAAAAATTCACATCCAACTAGTTTCATCATCTCTAGTGTCCTCCCTGATACCCATATGCATAAACTGATATATCTTGCCACCCTAGGCGTCAATTACTGCCAGAACGAGTGGGCCTCCCTACCCCCACATATCACAAGATCCACCAAGCCACACATAAAAACCCATGTATCATGAAAATAACATCATATCAACTGGGATCAGGTCCCTTAATCAAGTCATCAATCCTTCACACATAATGAGAACTCGCAGCTCTAAAGCACAAGGCACTCAACCTTACAAGAAAGATGGTAACTCAGAACCCCACCAAGTACAATATTTTTAACAAATGACCCTTTAATTAATCCTTATGTAATTAAATGTTTTATTATTTATTGGTTCCAAATTTAGTAAACCTATACAGTATTCTTTAAAAAATAAATAAACATGCTTTCAACCTCAGTTTTATCAACATCAAATTACAACAACAACAATAAGAATATTCATTTACAAGCCTCTTTATCTTCAAAAAATATTTATAATTAATCACAATTTACGTTATTTACTGATATCCATCAAGAACGACATGATAAAAATGAAAATAATAGATATAAAACTATCTAGAAAAACAATAGGCAATAATATATGATTGATACCAATTTACTAGTTCAGTTTAAATATTTATTACATTAATTACATTGTGATCCAGTGGGCTACAACATGATAACTCTATAGTTGAACATAAAATATTAGATAACCCATGAATCCCCTAAATCAAAAGGATCTTTATGTTCTTTATATAAGAATGATCCATAGAACAGATTAGGATCACCTCCCCACGTGACAACTGTATAAACCTGAGTACATCATGGAAAGACCACACCAACTGACACCCATGAAAACTTCAAGAGAAGCATGGATATCATGTGCCATAACCTGTAATGGATAAATGGTATAATATAGATTGAATAAATAACAATAATGAAGGTATATCATACCTTATATTAATGAAAGATCGACACTTTCTTCCTGCACCAAAACATGAGGTCTGCATGCAACATGATGAAACATCAAGTGGGAATGATCCAAGGATTATGGTTTGATAACACCAATCCATTAGGAATAAAAGAAGGTTCCATTATTGTGCACCATGGAACAAGAATAAATTATATGTGATAAATATATCTCACCCGTTTATAAGATTTAATGGAGAAACAGTTTAAGATATGCATGATTTTACATTAAAAGTGGGTTGTATTAAACATTGTGGTTTGACCGAGTAAAGGCATCCTGAGCCTTAAGAATATTAATATAGTTGTTATGGTCTTTTATTTGGCCTTAAATTCAATAAAAATTCTTTGAAATTATTTTACGTCAAAGAACACATCCATGGTGTGAAACTAAAGGATGATGGAATAACTGTTCACAAAACTAGAAAAACCATTCACAATGATGTAAATTTCAAAAATTGATCAGAATAAGTCAACTTGGCCTCCCATAATACAAAAAACAACATATGTTTACAAAAGGATAAACCATAGAGTTCTAGTACAATACATATGATACCTCTAATAACATTATTTTCCTCAAGAATTAAAAAACCAACCCAAATAGGAAAGAGAAAAATGGGTCCAAACAACCACCCTTCAAGATACCTATCAATGATATTAATACCAATGCATTTCAACCACATAAAATGGGGAAATGTGAGGCCACACAACCTCTATTACCAACTCCTAAACACTCCACCAGGGTAGTCAACTTGACCACCCACACTACACCTTCTTTGTCTGGTCCTATATATCCCCAAGCTGCTCCTCGAAGGTCGCATCATCGTCAACATCGATCATGTGTGAATCGATGATGTGAGAGTCATCAGAATGATAATGAGGGATCTCGGACACATGAAAAACTACACATATCCTGCTCATCTGCGGGAGACATGCTACCTGACATGCCACAACTCCAGCATGAGTCAACACCTCAAAAGGACCAAAATACTGGGGAGAAAGCTTACTCCCACGACCAATCCATTTCTACCCATGACAGACAGCAACCTTCACAAACACGTGATCCCAAAAATCAATCTTCCAAGGTATCCTCCTTTGATCAAAAAATGATTTATAATGATCCTGATATTCCTTCATCCTCTCGTGAATCACCTGAACCAGATTTTCCATATTCTGCACTTGTTCGGATAGAATATTTACTGACTCTCTGACCCCAATCTAGAACCACGTAGATTGGAAAGTTCATCCATTAATGTATTCAAATGGAACCATACCAATGGAGGAGTTAACACTATTTTTATAATTGAATTCCATCATGATTAAGTGCCTCATCCATGAACCTCAAAAATATACGACAAGAGAGTGAAACATGTCTTCAAGAGTCTAGATGGTCTGCTCTGTCTGACCGTATGTCTGGGGATGAAAAGCATTTATAAGGAATATATAGAAAACCAAAATCATTATGGGGACCTCTCCAAACCCAGGAAGAAAAATGAAGATCATGATAAAAAATAATTGTCCTCAGGACTCTGCAGATTCTCACCACCTCCTCCATATACAGCCTTGACAAAATATCTACTGATCTCGACTCATTGATCACTATGAAGTGGGATGATTTCATTAAAAGATACACTACCACTCAAATAGCATCATGGAATCCCTGATCCGGAGTTGAAATAATAACAATGTCCATTGATAAGTCCTCCCACATCCATTGAGGAACATCTAATCGATAGAGAAAACCAATAGGGACATGGTGGATGATCATCACCTTCTGGTAGGCAAAACATCGCGACACAAACTCTGCAACTATACGCACTGTCCCAAACCACCAAACATTACTACTCAAGGCTCGATATATCTATTCATACTAGGATGTACCACTAAAGGTGAACTATGGAACTCTCATAGAACCATATCATGCATTGGAAAAGGAATGAATCCCCTTTCCTGATACAACACTTAGTGTGGTTCATCCTTAAACCAACAATCATAGGCCTTTCCAAACTCATCCGGGATTCTCCTAACCTCCATGTCTTGATGCCCTAACTGGGACTCTGCTTCCTGCTGCATGAGAGATGAATGCACCATCATTTGAAAAAGACACCATATTCCCCCATCTTCTCCCATATCCATGTGCAATGTTGTAATTTCACAAATTACTCTCCAAGAATCACTAGATTCAATCACTCCATCAATATGAGACTTCTTTCTCATTGTATCAGCTCAAAAATTCCACTTTTTAGGTGTGTACAAGATTTCAATGTTTTGTTCCTATAAGAACTCCATCCACTGATGCTATAATAAGTTCCATTAAATGTGGAAGAAAAAAATACCTCAGTCTCTTATGATCATTGAAAACCACAAATCATTTGTCAATTAGGTAATGTATCCACAACATCATACCAATAACTAAGGACACCAACTCAATATCATGGTTTCCATAGTAACATTTATCGGGATGAAACTAACAAGATCCATAAGAAATAACTGATCAATATTTCATAATAAGACATCCTAACCCCAGATGTGAATCATTGAAGAAGACCTAAAACATAAATCCCTCTATTGGAAGACAAAAAACTAGAGCACTTAACAACATCTCATTCAGATACTCAAAAGATGCATGATTTTGATCAGTCCACATGAATTCCTAATCCTTCTTAGTCAATTCTGTCAGGGTATTCACAACAAGATATAAATCAGCTACAAACCTCCGGTAGTAGCATGCGAGACCAACGAAACAGTGCACCATTTCCACTATCATGGGGGCTACCCAAGACAAATATAATTATATCTTCAAAATCTCCACCGAAAATCCCTATTGGGATACTACATTCAACATGAAGTGAACTTCTCAATACCAAAACACAAACTTCTACAACATCCCAAACATCTTTTTTGATGAAGAACTCCCAAAATAGTGTGTATATTCTCTGCATTATCTTCCTCAAATGTGAATTACCTGAAGATTTCATAGATGAAAAACACCAATAACTTATCTAAGAACTCATGGAACATAGTGTTCATCAAAACCATGAACACAGGTGGATCATTCGTTACATAGAATGGCATTTCAATGAACTTATAATTCCCATGACTAGAACTGAAAGCAGTCATTGGGGTATAATCATATTTCACACACATCTAATGATACCTTGACCATAAATCATTTTTTTAGAACCAACATGAACCCTTAAATTGAACAAATTAATCATTCATCCATGGACAAGGATGGTGATTCTTCACTATCACTTTTTTTAAGCAACGATAATCGATACACAACCGCAAATGACCATCAGTCTTCTTCTGGAAGAGAACTGGTGAGCCCTACAGTGACACACTCAGCCGAACAAAACCAGATTGTAACATAACATTGAGATGTATTACCATCTCTTGTAACTCATAATGGGTCATCATATATGGAGACATAGAGATAGGATATCCTCATAGAAAGGGCTCAATCCCAAACACATTATCTCATTGATGGAGTAATGATAAAACCTTATATGGAATGGCATCAGGGTACTCTTATACAACATTGGAAAATTCCAACTATTCAACATATAAATGACTCAACATCAACTCTTCCATTAATGATTAATAGGTTGGAACATGCGGCTGACCTATCTGATTGTCCTACTAACCAACAAAAATTCATTGTTCTCCATCGGCATCGAAGAACTCCACATTCCGACTAAATAAATACAAGATATCCTATATAGAAAACAATCAATCTATTAAATGTATGAAATTTTAAGTTTGTATCCAAAAGCATAGGAAATATCACCATGATCAGTGATTCCCCAATAGTAGCTCACAGTCTCTACATACTACAATCAAGTCAGCTCTAACTCCATGTGGAATAGTCAATGCCTAGGGCATGGGAATGATCCCTACCTTAGGTCAAAATGAATGGAAATGGTTTGGTGTTATGAATGATTGTGTTTCTCCTGAATCAAACAAGGAATATACCTAAGTATAAAATAAGGAATGGGTACCTCGAACAATGCCTGGCTCACCTAGCATTGGCAATGCTAAAGGATGAATTTGACCACGACCTACTCCAAGACCTATTTGACCCTGATGAAGATAGCCACTATGGCCACTCTATTCACATTGAGGATGCAGAGCATCCTAGTGTAGTCCACTACCTACCCCATCAACTCTCTTCTAATCCAAAGATGGTGTAACTTACTTTTACTGTGTTGACTAGAACTACCTGAATGGAGGAATCTAGTGCGGAACATCGGGTGCATGATGAATGCTCTGAATGTTTTTTCAATCATGATACTAATGACCTAGGCCACCACATGAAAAAAACACAGGATCATTTTCCATAGGCCTATGAGCGGTAACCCTAAGAGAAATGAGATGTTGTGGGCATGGACCTACCCCTGGTCGAATGGAAACTCTTTTGACCCGAAAATGTGGAACCCCGTACCATTGCTCTATTTCATGTGGAATCCTAATGAATCCCCTCTCATGATGATCTGATTCTATCTAACATCCTATCGATGACCTATTCCCTCTCCAGAACCTCAATATTTTCCTTTAGCATAAATAGGGTGACCTGCCAGTAGATCTCATGGTGCAATGCATCCTTGAAATGTCTCATGTTATTCTCCTCATCTGGAAATAGGTCTGAACCATATCGTAAAAGGTTCATGAAATGGATTTCAAACTCTCTCACATTTTATCTCCCCTATTGAAGGGTAATTAGCTCTTTGTGACTAGATGCCTTCACTGTTGAAGAAATAATCTCATCTACGAACATGCCTCGGATCACCTCCCATGAGATCTACAACTATTGGTGATCCTCTAGTAACAAGAACTACCAGTTCCATGCTTCACCATGCTACATTTTCACAACCAATGACACTCAGTGCTCCTTTTGAGAAAGAATCAAACTAAAGTTTATCTCAACCTCCTCCAAATAGTTTTCAGTGACATCATCTAAAATTTATCCCTCATACTTCTATAGAATCTGGAGCTGAAAGTCGCGAAGTGTACTCCTTCACGTGTGGTCGTCATCTACCTCAACACTATAGCGATCTACTGGCATATTATTTTGGTCATCTTCTTCATGAACCTGACTAGTATGTCGACCTTGAGACATACCTACAAAATATAAAATAGTTGGAGCTTCTAAAAATAGAATATGGAAGGCTCAACATTAATTAATTTATTTTATTCTTTGATTCATTTTAGGATAACTTATCCCAAGGTCTTCTCATTCAAACATTATAAAAAAGATGAATGATGTATAATCCTTTCCTAGGTCTATACCCTTAAACATGTATCACCTTGTTTAGTACCCACTATAAACGTAATGGTTTGTGCATCAGATCACAAGGGGACCAAAATGCCTATGTCTCAACCATTATCCATTTTTTACATCACATTCTAAACTTTACTGACACTGTTTCCCTACCATCAAATACAACCTCGCATGTTCCAAACAAAAAAATCAATTTTATCCCTCAAACAGACCTCTGATACAACTTTTTCATGACCTTACCCCAAAAGGTCTACCCATCCTAGGTCAGCAATGTGATAATAGAGATAGTGACCCCTGAGTCCCGCCTCCTATAGGCCTTTGATGACGACTATCGCTCAGGGTATAATAAAACACAAACGGAGGGAATTGCACACTAAGAGAACACATGTCGAAGAGAGGGATAAGATAGAAAGCAACCAACTCCAACTCAAAATATAATATATATAAAATCCCAAGTACTCATATTTAATTTCATGCATGAACTACCACAACTTAATGGGAAAAATGAATGTGCCCAAGAAAACTAAAAAATAGCAGTGACCACAAAGCTCAAATAGCTCCTTCAACCCCAAGATAGTAGAAACCACCTTGAGCTCCAACATTCTCAATGTTAGCTGTATAATCGTTTATATATATGTAGGGTGAGTATAACATTATACTCACCATGATCCTCCCTAGAGCCTCTAGTTCAATAGAAAATAGAGAATGCTAAAGCACAACGAACAACATGTGAAACTAAATCATCACCAAAACAGGTATATTATGTTCCCATCCTCACCATGGTTACTCTCATCAAGTTCCACAAACATGAGTGTATAATATAATTAATAATATAAAGGGTTTCTCGCTAATACATCCCCATAGGATTTCCACTTTTCTCTAATGTCACACGTCTTAAGCATCTATCTCCAAAAAAGGATGATCGCTAACTCCAGGGTGAATCACTACAACATGAACATCGTGAAACAAAACCAACATATCCATGTAACCAATATAACTAGGTAGTTTCTGGGAGCGATCACATCTAATATAATGTATATCATTTAGTGTGCATTAATCTGCATGTCATTATAGCCCATACACCAAGTAAAGTTCCTCAATCTATCATATCCTATACACGTTACACCTAAATCAGTCCATATGAAACTATATAAAAAATATATGTGTGTGAATAAAAAATCCATTACAACCCCCTAAACACATATATGGGGAAAAATAACTATTGTGACTTCATGTACAAGTAACTACCAAGAGAAGACAGAGGGTCCAATGGGGGAACTCATCAATCCATCCTTCAACCAAAATATTGGGGAAAACACCCCGTGGGATTAGAATCCTTGGGTTGTCAGTTGCCCTAACTGGTAGGATAGAGTAGCATTAAAAATAAATAAATGTACATAATATAATATAGCTAACAACTGCTCTATGGAAAAAACCAAGTCTTAGACACAATCGTATGTAACGTCTCTCTAACTCCCAACTGCCACAACTAAGACTAGGTATCTTATAAGCACAAAACCTTTTAAAGAGCTTAGTTACATTACTCCATTCCCTTTTTATTAGTTTATCTTTAAGTTAATTAATTCATTAAACATTATTTTTCCATTAACAATTCCATATTATATTTCATTAGAATCACACCATTGCTTCATGCCATCTAGGCATAACCAAACCAAGTCCATAGCTTCTCAAAAATATTACCTCAGTATTTCATCCCAACAAGAACCCACCACATGGGTTAACATCATTTATTCAATCATTTATTAATAGTTTTACTACTTTCCTATATTCAAAGGTATTCGAGAAAAAAAATTCAAATCTACTATACACAAGGGGGCTTAACCTAGTGAGTAGATGAACTACCCGTCAAGTCATCGCCACATATAGAAGTACCGTAGACCCATACTCCATCACAATGCTCAAAATGGAATGAACATGGTATAACATGTGTGTCGTCTCCCATTTTGGAAGGAGGGTAAAGAAGACTATCTTCCTTGAGTAGTGGGGAAAGTAAAGCTAATAAACAACAAACAATATTCAAAAAACAACCAATAATTCACATCAAACCTATTTCAACATCTCTAGTGTCCTCCCCAACACCCATATGCACAATACAATGTACCTTGCCACCCGAGGCGTCAACTGCAACCACAAACAATGGGCCTCCATACCCCTACATATCAAAACATCCACCCAGGCTCATATAAAAACACAATTAGTAGGATACATAAATCATATCAATTGATATATTAGACCTTAATCAAGGTATCCATACATTAATCATTGTGAGAACTCATGGCACCAAAGCATAAGGCAATCATCCTTACAAGAAAGAGGGTAACTCAGAACCCTACCATGAATTATCTTTTTAACAAATATCTAGTTCATTAATCCATCTAGAACTAACTAATTTATTATTTTTTTGTTACAACTACGAGAAACCTAAATTGTAAGCTATCCTAAATAATTAAACGTGCTTACTACATCAGTTTTATTAACATCAAATTACAACAACAACTACAACCATATTCATTCACATGCCTCATTATCATATAAAATTATTTACAATTAATCCCAGTTCACATTCTTTACCAATTTCCATCAATAATTACTTGATAAACATGGTATGAAAAAATATCACACTATCTATAAAAACATGAGTAAATAACATCTGATTGGTACTAATTTACTTGTTAAGGTTAAATATTTGTTATGTTAATTCAATTAACATCTAGTGGGATAGAACATACTAAATCTATAGTTTCATGTAAAATAACAGAGAATCCAAAATCCCCTAACTGAAAGGGATCTTTATGTTCATTATATGTGAACTATCCACATAATGTGTTACGATTGCCTCCCCCTGTGACAACTGCATCCACCCAAGGATGTCGGGGCCTGACTGCACCAAACGACATCAAAGATAACTCCATTAGAAGCATGGATATCACATTCCATAACATGTAATGGAGAAACAAAATAATAAGGATCGAATAAAAAAATATTGGATATAGATCATACCATGAATTGATCACATATTCGTACTTGCAGCTAGCACCAAAACATGGGGTGTGCATTCAGAAGGAAGAAACATCAATTGAAAATGAACCAGGGATAAAGGTTCGATCACACTACTATTATGGGAAAAATTTATGTTAATAAAATCTCAACCCAGGTAAGAAGAAGGTAGAAAAATGGAGGATGTTATCTTGTCCCTTTAGATGATTTAATGGATCGGTGATTTATGATACGTTAGATTTTTCATTAAAAGTGGATCACAATAAACCATCTGGTTTGACCAATTAAAGTCATCCTGAGACTTAGAAAAATGAATATCAATGTTATGGGCATTAAAATTACCTAAAATTATTTAAAATGAAACTTTGAATGAATTATGTCAAAGAAATTGTCAGAGGGGCAAAATTGTAGGAAGCTGGAATGACTATTCACAAAACAGGAATCACTATTAAAAAAGGTGGAAATTTCCTAAAGTGGTTGAAATAAGTCATCTTGACATTCCAGAACACCCCGAACACCATATTTTCAAAAATTTAGGGACTAGATAAGATCAGATGATGATAGTTTTTCTTAGTTCACTAATTTCTAATACATGACAGACATCTCTTTAATATTTTTCTATTTTAAAATCCACCACTTGCTTTGTGGGATTCAACCGGAGACAAATATGAGCTTCTTCTATTGATGAAAGACATATCAAAAAGTTATTAAAAACAAATTTTTGGGAGTTAATCATGAATTTATATGAAATAAAGAATCTGATTAACACATTATAATTTTACATTATATGTTAAGCCATTCAACAGTATGTGACGCTCAAAAATGCATTGTATCTCTCCACAAATGGAATGGACATCACATAATATATTTTATACTTCACATAGGATCATTGAATGAAATTATAATTATGTTCACCAAAAATAATTATCATTTTAAAATCATAACTCATTTTTAATGGAGGTTGAAGGAGATTCCCACTGATTTGATAAAATTTCTATGAAGATAATGATCAAATGAACACTGTTATTTTTGTGTCATTTAAGATGGATCTACAGTTCCAACATAGGATCAATTCCCAGATTTATTATCTCAATAGTTTTTATATTCCTTATAAACAAATCACTTCCCTATAATAGTTAGATTTGAGAATGGTGTCTACTTCATGCCACATTTCCTCACCATGCTACCGCTCCTCAAGCATGGGCCCCTTCCCCACTTACCACCCACCATACACTCCATATGGGAACTTCTATCTCCTGACACCCATTAGTGGGTGACGTCGGCCAATTTCTCCACATCACCAATAGGTCATGGGTCCATTTTCTCACCTATGGTTGGATAAATTTCTCATGTAAACCCCATAAATTAGTTCTTGGGCACAATGATAGGTGTACACCCCAAATAAACTGCCAAGATCAATTCATGATTATTCAATTAGTTAATTTAATTTGAAATATATTAATAGATCCTGATTATTTTAATTACTTTTATAAAATAGGAATAGGTGATTCGAGATGATATCGGAATGCAAAAAACAAATACAAACCATAAAAAATCATGAAATAGATTCAAAAATTGTAAAAGATAGCTGAAAATATGGACAAGATATTTAAAAATATTTGGTTTTTTTTGTATCTACATGAACAATTCCCAGAAAAATGATTATTATGCTCAAAATAAAAACAAAACATGTTACAATTAAAAATGATAAGAAACCAGAATATTAAATCATTCAAAAATTCTATCTTTCGAAATAATATATGATGAAACTGAAATATTTACTGGTCGAAGAGGGTGGATCTCTAGTAGTCTGATTCTATTAATGTTTCGGGAATAGACACACATGTAATTCATTGATATGAATATTCAGTATCCTCTGTAATTTTTTGAAAACTCAAAATGGACCATATTTTAGCAGGAAAGTGATTTCATTAAGACTCTACTAAAATAGGCTATGAGAAGAATATGAGGATGAAAAAACATGATTTCTCACAATGAAAAGGAATAAAAATGAGAGCTAGTCTTTTCTCCACAAAAAACAGGAGACAAAACCAAATATCTAAATGAGTCAAATGGTGAGAAGACTGAGTGTTCATAGGTCATCGATCCAGAAACACATCAATTATCCATAAACTAAACCATCCAACCAAAGGCATCCACATGAACGAATCCAAAATATACAAGTGAATGAAATGTTGAAACCCTGAATCATTAGTATTTAAATATATATATGACTCTATATAAATAATTTTTTTTAATATCATATGTATTTAAAAATATTAATAAAAATATTTATATTTATGAATAAAAATAAATAAATATATATTTATGAATATAATATAATTATAATAATATTTTTTTTATAATTTTATAACTATTTACATATATATATTATTTATAATTTTAATTATAAATATCTGTATATATGTATAAAAAATTTATATATTTATAATTATATTTCTATAATTATATATATTTATAAAATAATAAATATTATAAATATGTTTATTATAATTTTCAAATTATATAAATTTATATATGTACTTACAGTAATAACTAAATATATTTTTTATTTAAAAATATTTATCGTGATTTTATGTATTTTTTACA
Organism: Viscum album; assembly: GCA_963277665.1. Taxonomy (NCBI): domain Eukaryota; kingdom Viridiplantae; phylum Streptophyta; class Magnoliopsida; order Santalales; family Viscaceae; genus Viscum; species Viscum album. Next base: position 422,602,923 of record OY728161.1, on the reverse strand, counting down.
CCGTAATAACATCATGGGAACATGAATGAATCATATACACCATGTAATGTATATTTCACATAAAAATGAATCATATATAAGGATAATATGAATTTTAATGAGGGTGTAATGTATAAATGAACATTTATGATGAATATATAACATATAAACGTCGAATATTTTTATCCATCAATTGACCAATTTCATTTGATGGATATATATATATATATAGTTATATATGATTATAATTTTAATTATTGAAATTTTAAAAAAATTATTACATAATTGTAAATATATATATATAAATTATTCATACATAATTATAAATATATATTTATAAATATAACAATAAATTAAATAAATTTATTTTATTTTATAATTAAATTTATTATTTATATATATAATTTAATTACTTAAAAATATATATTAGTAATAAAAATGAGTATTTTATTCAATGTATACAAATTAATTTTTTTAATATAAATATAATAATTTTATATAAAATTTTAATATTTTTTATTAAAAACTTCTATCAGTGCTAATAGTATCTGTAATAAAGTGATCCTTTATCAGCATAATTTTTTAAACTGATAAAGGGTTTATTTATCAGTGATTTTAGCTAGAACTGATAAATGCACCCCTTTTATATGTGCCTTCTTATTAGAGCTTATAAAATCCGGAGCGTCCCTCACCCAGATATGTGGTATTGAAATATGGTTTTCTTTAATGGGTTCATTTCATTATCTATGGTATAGATACACTCCATGGAATCTCTATCATTAACAGATTTTTTTCAATATCGATCGTCATCTTCTATAATATCCTGGTCAACATTAAAGGAAAAAAAGAATTTATATCATATTAATTAAAACAAGCAGGAGGTCTATTGACCCTTCTTACTCGATAGCGGGTCAACTAGTAATCATCATTGTTATCTAGTGGTTAATTATCATAATATGAATCAGAACATGATATAGATTCATCTCATTTCATAGACATAGGATCAAGTGGAGGAGGTTTTACAAATTCCACAAGTGGGTTTGATGGGTGAGCAACAATATCCCCATCAATGGATGAATCATCACTATCGTGAGTGATAGGTTTACAATTGAAGAAAAACATTCATGAAACACTACATCACAACTGATTATACATTTTTGGTATCCAGGGTATAAAAAAATTAAAATATATATCCCATAACACCTTCAGGGTACCAAAAAACACACACTTAATATATCATGGTTTTAGTTTACTGGTATTGAAATGGCATATACAGTACACCCCAAAACTCTTAGGTGATTAGAATAAGGTTTGATGTTATTCAAAAAATTTACCAAGTCAATAAAATTATTAGATGAGGATAACAACCTATTTATAATGAACACTACTATAGTCGCATCCTGAGACCATCAATATTTATCCATGTCTTAAGATACAAGAAAACATTGAACTCACTCAAGGATATTTTTCTTCCTATGTTCAAAAAACCCATTATATTTTTGGTCTCCCTAACAGTTTATTGCATTACAAAACCCATGTATTGGAGGAACCGATAGAACGAAATGGATAGGTATTCCAAACCATTATCATTTACCATGGTTTTATTTTTCATTCTTATCATATGATCAATGATTTTTTTCTAGGTATTGAATGATTCAAAAACATCATATTTTATGATCATGTACATTCAATACTTTATAGATAATTAATCAATAATGGTAATAAAATTTGGTCATCTACCATCGTATGTAGTCTTTGATAGTCCCCATAAATCAGAGTGAATGTATTATACTGGATAAAATTATGTTACAAAATCTAGTGTTTGAGAGTCACAAATATACCTCATATTATCTACAAGAATTAATTTTGAATTATAAAAAGAAAATAAAAGGATCATATATTTTCCCCATCATCATCAACAATTATATTTAATATTAGACAAATAAATCATTATTTTAGTGAATTCAATAAATGGTATTTTTATTGGATGGTCATGTTTAATTTTATATCTAAACATGATATGTTTTTCATAAATACTACAAAAAGGATTAGAAATCATGTATACATTCTAAAACATAAGAGATAAACAAGTAGTAGTTTGTTCATTAGTAACTTCTATAAGAACATTTTCACCGAATATAATAAGCAACGATCTATGGGATTTTTCAAAAATAGAATAAGAAAAATTTTGGTAAAAAAATAAAGGTCTTCCCCTCAGAAGACTAGATAAAATGGGGTTCAAAGGTACATAAATGTAATTAATTATACCTTATTTTAAAATGAGGGATCTGATATTTATCTACCATAAATCCACATTATTTTCATGAATAAATTTTATATATATTTTAAAGCTAGTTGATTACATGTTTATCGAAAGGCTCTAATACCATTTTTTTTGGGAAAGGATTATGTGTACATCACCAAGAAATATATACGATCAATAGATATTCAATATTATTCAATTTGGTATTCGAATTCAAAATATATTATTGTTTATAATGATTTAAATTAAAAATAGAAAATAGATAGAGGTGAATCATGATAAGATTGGAAAGAAAAAATTAAACATAAACCATATTCAAATTAATAGAATGATTAAAAAATAAGTGTAAGAAAAAAGTAATGATGCACATGAGATTTAACATGATTCAGTCCGTTTCCCACCTATATGAATAAATTGTACCCCTCCCACACACATGTTTATTAATATAAAAAAATAGTACATTATACAATATGGTATGATTTGAAACATAAATATTAATCAATTTGAAAATTCAATCTTCATAACTAAATTATGATGCAACAGAAATACATATCGGTTAGAGAGGGTGTTCCTTAGATATTTCTATTCTCATGATGTTTTGGTAACAGACTCGTGTGCAGAACTTGAATCTGATGATTTTGAATCGTTAAAATGATTTTTTACTGCTGAAAGTCTACAAATCATTATAGGTAAGGTATTACACCAAGAATCCACCATATAAAGTCTATGAGAGGATGATGGGGATGAAATATGGTCTGGTTTATATATCTCATGAATCTATGGAATGGTAAGAAATCTAGGATTTTCACCGTAGAAAATGGGAGATGAACCAGGAGAACAGAATGAGTTGAATAAACAAAAGACCTAGAGTACAGGGGTCATTAATCCCCTAACATGGTATTGATCCTCCAAACAAACCAACATAATCTAAGACTCCTCACACATAGATCCAAAATCATCAAGTGAAATAAATTCTAAAACTCCAAAGAATGTGTCAGGATATTATCCAAGGTTAATAAAACAAATTATTTTCCACGAGTAGTCTTGTAAGGATTGCAGGCATGGAAAGGGTTAAGTTGACCAAAAAGGACAAAAAAACATCAAATAAGGAAGGACCACATTAAAATACGGTATCTTAACACACAATAGAAAAAATAATGTAAAATAAGATTGAGAAATATAATAACAACGAAAAATAGAGACATTTTTTCATGCTTGTATAATACAATAAATAAATAGTATAATTACTAATAGGCATATTTTAAATTTTAAATTACTAGTATCAAAGAATTTGGCCAAAATATTAACATAAATACCATTCCATAAATCATTACATAAAAAATAACAATAATTCCCCCAAAACAATATTGAATTATCATCATCAACAACTCATTTTCAATTTATTTTGACAATATAATATACTGACAATAACCGAACCACTCCTTATTCATCCAAGAACTTCTGCTCTTCAATATCCCATGTCAAGAAGTGGTAGTTATTTTATATAGGAGTTGCAGATAATGGGTAATCACTAATATGGGGTAGATATATGATTTTGGTTCTAGTATTTTTTGTAGGACAATGATATACTTATATAATGAAGACATCAGTGTTTAGATTTCATTTAGTGGGGGAGCTATTTGTTTTCTGTCATTGTTTAAAAAAGGTGTTTTCATATTTTATTATGTAGGATTATTGTTGGTGATATACCAAATAGATTTATTTTAAAATTACACTATTAGATGTTTTCTCCTCTTTAATGGGCTGAAGGGATATATTATTGGTATTCAACCCATTTAATAGAGAGATAAATTAATTTATAAAGATATTTCCACAAAATAAATAGAGGTGTTTCTATCAACATTAATAGAGATATATTATCAGTAATAAAAATTAAAAAGGGGTATGTTGACCACATAAATTAAAGACGTGTAATTTGTTTTTTATTAAGAGGTTGTGGTAGAATATTCAGGGTATGGTTGCATTAACTTCTACTCCTGCTTAGGTTTTTTGGAAAACTATATATTAATTCCTTAAAGCTCATGATAGCAAAAAATATTAACATGGTGTTCACATTCTTATATTTTTTGAACCATTTTCACTCTCTAAGTTAAATTGGAAGATTTCATTAGACATTAAGAGTAGTTTAACAACCATTATATTTATATATCCCAATATGTCTTGAACATCATCACCTAATTATTTTAATCTAGTAGCCTCCGATTCCTTTTCTATATACATTGAAGTACTTATATCAACCATTTGATGAACATGGATACTTTATCAAGGATGAAATCTAATACCTCATCATAATCAACTCCACACATACTTTTTATATTTACTTTATTTACATTGTAATATATTGACAACAAATGAAACATTCATTCTTCATCCAAGAACATCTGCTCTTATATATCCCCCTTAAAGTATGGGGGAGTTATTTTGAAGAGGTGATCAAGATAATATGGTGATCGATATCATTGGGGATATAGATGTTTCTTGTTCTAATTATCTTCTTTAGGACGATGTAACATTAGATACAATAAAGACTTTGGAATTTTGATTTCATTTGTATTGGAGCTCTTAGTTTTCTTTCAATGCTGAAAATGCTTGTTATCATAATTTATATTGAGGGTGATTTTCAGTTTGATAAAACATTTTTTCTATCCATCATACATTTTTAGTTGTTTTCCCTAATTTTATGGGATGAAGGGGTGGAATTTTGAGATTCATAAAATTTATTTGAGAGAAAAATTAATTAATAGATATATTTACACAACATCAACAGAGGAATTTATCTCAAAATTAATGGAGACATTTTATTCACAATAAATGGAAAAAATGGACATTGACTGGATTATGTGGATACATGGAATTGGATTCTAAATAAGAGGTTACATTAGAATATTTATGGTATGATGGCATTGACCTATTCTCATGTTTAGGTTAATGAAAAACTATAGATGGAGTAACTGAAGATGAAGTTTCCCAAGACGAAGAAGGGTTTTGTCGCATTTGTTGTAGTATGTGAGAACCATTAGAGATGATGATTGAAATGTTGGTGGTGGAAATATGATGTGGTCTGATATAGTGTTTTTGATAGAAAATATATCGTGTCAATAAAAAAAATGGTATGAAGTAGTATCATAATTATAGGAATCAATAAATTTCATCTGGTGGGGAGAAACGTTCATAAATATACATCAAGGAGTATATAGGTTATCAGTGTGATTCTTGGGTGCCCTAATTGATAGATAAAGCAAAAATCATCAATGTGGTATTATTAAATTATTATGATGAACCACTTCAAGATCTATATCTCTATTTTATTGTGGATTTTTACCTAAGGGGACATTTTTCAAATATGGATCTTCGAGAATGAAATTTTTTCATGCAATGGTGGCATTTTGACAAGGACAATTTTTTTAGAGAAAAGTTGCAGGGGTATTGAGGATTTTTGGTTCACATAGTATTTTTATACACTAACATTATTAATCCAGTATATGAATTTAAATATATTTGAAACACTATATTTTTTTATTTCAATTTTCATTGTTATCCCATAGTTTTTTAGTCCTCCACATCAAAGGCCTTTTCCTTCTTAAAAAAACATTTTGTACAAAATTTATTCATTATTATTTATTTGTCTCTATAATATTTATTTATATTTCTCTTAAAATTTTCAAAATCACTTTCATTCCTATGATCAGTACTCTCCCCAAAAATCCCACATGTTTTCTACGTGAACCGCCTAAATAATATTTTTTTAATAAATGGTTGTGTTTAAAAACATTTGGTTGCTCATCAAAACTAAGAAAACTACCTCTAATTCCTATCAAATTATTAAGTAACAACCTTAGCATTATTTTAGAAATATTGTAATGCGACGATATTCTATCTATTTTATCATTTTCTTAGGTAAATTGAAAATAAATTGTTTGTGATTTAAAAGACTAAAAAGTGCGGGTCACGATCAAAACTATTGTAACTGATAACATATTGATGTAAAATTAATGAAAACTCTATATGAATTATTTTAGATGTTTATGAGTATAAATCATATCAATATATTGTGTGATGTTATTTAAATGATGATGAAATATATTTTTAATGATGTTAATGTATTTTGAAAAATCCTTCAAGTTTCTACTTTAATGTTTTTTGTCTTCTTGTGTTTGTTGAAAAATATAATTGATAACATTCCATCACAATTATTATAAATGAAATTTATTTTTAATGTGGAAAAATTTCCTTGTGATTTCCATATTTTTGGGCCACAAAATCGGGTTTTTTTTATTGAAAACAAAGGATTTTTAAATAGAAAATGGGTGGACCACAAAGTAGTTGTTTAGGAAAACTACAAATGGAATTGATGAAACCACAAAAGAGGAGCATCGTTTTTTGTTGAAATAATTGACTTAAGTGCACCACATTTCACACTTTATACATATAATTTTTCTCTATACAATCTCTATAGTGTTTATATTTGTGGTTGAAGGTGTTTATTTAAGTGGGGTCATAGAGGGAATTTCATTTTTGGATAGAGGTGGTTTCTCCATGCTAACCACATATCAAGTTTAGTATATGATGCTAGCCAATATTCAAAGGATTATTTAGTAATTATGATTATTAGGTTATGTGGATCGATTTTCTTATATAAAGTACCATTAATAACATCATTATGAGGGTGAATTTCATTATTGTATATTTTCGCTATAGGAATTCAGAAAAGATTGAATGTTTTTAGAAAAGGGATTTATTCATTATTTGAAGGATAAATTCCATAGAGGTGGTAGTATTGGAAAGAGGATGTCCACAATGCATGCCCATTTCATAAAACGTATTTTAGGGGTTGCATAATCCACAAAGTTTTAGAGACTTGTGAAGTAATCATACTAAAAAATAAAAGTTTTTCATAATGGAGGAATATAATGATTCAATGGTTTCACATAGGAAAAATATTGTTGTTCTATATAGTGAAACTCAGTTCGTGAAGGGTTTTCAAAAATTCATTGAGGGACATGAATAGTTCATGGAAGGTTTCACCATGAGGTATTCACCACATAGGAAAGTCCGATTCATCTATCAGGCGAAAAAATAGAATCATGACAAACTCAAGTATAAAACTATTCATATGTGTTTCATAAAATGGAAGAATCTACTAAATTAATAGTGTGAACACTTAAATTGTGAGAGTAGTGAGCCATAAAATGGAAAATGGAAGTGGACTAAGATGAATAGTGAGTCCACTCAAAACATTTTAACAATAGTGAACATTAATGAATTTGTACTCAGGTACATTTCCTTTGTATGTTCCTTCGATTTATCTCTTTGAGGGTGAACCAAGTAAACTTTTTGTGTCATATGTATGTTTTAATTTTCTTATAATTCTTTGATACTAAAAGGAGATAGAAGAGTGTTGTTTACCTTATGAAACATGGACCAAAGGGGAAGTTTTTTTAATATTATATACATTGATTCACCTCCCTCGGTGTATTTAACATAGTTGGGATAACAATTGGTATCGTATGTAACGGTTAATATCAACATTTCTCTCTCAAGTGTTTCAATGGAGTTTTTAAATCATAAAGGGATTTCTATTTTCTATGGAATAAATTTTCCATAATGGAATAATCTTATGTAGCATTACATCAAATCTTTAGGTATGGTTGTATTTATAGTAGCATTTCCTGGAATTTTACCTAGTGTGGATAATGGTGCATTATCAAAATCAAACTGATGGGAATTAAATTTTAATACTAGTTGAATCAATTCATTATGAGTAGAATTTTCCAATGTATTCAACTCAAATGTGATGTCATGTCAGTCCATGCCTTCCATGTGGGAAAATCTATTAAATATCTATGAAGGTTATTCAAATTTCAGAGAACAAAAATTATAGGTTATTTGGAATAATTATGAGAACCTGAGAATAAAATCCACTGAGGTTATTTATTCATTTTATGATCTGGTGCATGATTTAGAGGTTGAAACATGTTGTCTCCTAGAAATTATTGATGATGTAAATATCATTATGTGTGTATTGAGAATCCTTCCATCTCAATTCAATAAGAAAGAATCTAGTCTAGAATATAAATATCAAAAGGATATAAAATTGGATAAAATGAACAATAATCATGTATCTTATGATATGAAAATTGAATATATTGATTCTACTTATAAATTGATGTCCACAGAGGTGGATTTCGACATGTAGAATCTCACAATTGAATATATCTTGGAAGAAGATGATATGGATGAGGTCAGATTATTCCATTCCTAAAACCTATAAAGAGTAAAATTAATGTTGAAAAAGAAACTCTAACTCACATGTATTCTATTTTAAATGGTTGCAAATATTATAGTAAGATTCCCAAAAAAAGATCTAAAAAAATTATGAATATGAATTCAAAATTCCAATGAAAAAGTCATCCAACTATTTGAAAGGATATAAATAATTGATGGGAAATTTCTTCCAAAATAATAATCTTTGTTCAAATGAATATGATAGTTAGGTATTATATGATGTAGAAGAGATGGATATTTGTAATGATCATTGATAAAATTCAATTTTTGGAGTTGTAGATATCCCATTGAAAAGGGAAGAAAATGATAATGATAAAGAACAATTAAAAGGATGAATTGATCTTCATGATAAATTAGAATACATTGTTGAGGTGATGGATGTTTAGAGACCCAAAACAATGAAATATTATAGAGTGGTTCATGATTTCAACCTCTATATGATGTAGAAGGAAGAAGAGAAGAATTAGATGATTCAATGATTTGAAAAAAGAACATCATCAATGACTGATAACTCTGAAAATATTTGAGTACAAGATCAATGATGAATAACATAATAGATTGATCAATGGCTTGACTATTATAGAAAAAGATGAAATAAAATGAATCAACAAACATAAAGAGGAATTTGTTGACCCGAGTAGAAAATTAGATGGTCACGATAGACTCTTGATTCCAAATATAAAAATATGAAAATAGATATATAGAGAGAAAACAAATATGGAAGTGGGGAATAGAAGTTGAGAAATATTAATGAATATTCAAATACAAATGATAAGGTTGGTTTGGGGATTCATCAAAAAAATAATGTTGCAGTGATTGATGTTAGACCTCAAGTTCCCACTCCAAGGTTGAAAAATGATTTTTTTACAAATCATAATCCTAAGACAAATAAGGCCAAAGAAAAAATACAGTTCTATAATGATTTATAGGAATAAACCTTGTATCAAGTGTTATTTCTATGGAAATATGTCAAATTTTCAAAAACTATTGTTACACAGCCAAATGGTACTGAAGAGAATTAAAAAATGTGTCCATATAATGCTCAATATTCTGATAATCATTTTGATGGTCACTGTTTTGTGTGTGGAGGATTTAGACACATAAATAGTTATTCCTCATCAATAATATAAAAGGATGTGGAGAATTATACACAAAATGGTCATAATAAGTAGCTCATTAACCATCAAATTACATAAAAATTACAAATCTATTTATTTAATAGTATGATGATTTTTTTTAATCATGCTAGGAGGAAGTTATGGAATATTAGTTTAAAATAGGTGTGATGCAAATGATGTGGATAAAGAATAAAATTATTGATCATGATGTTTTTGAGGAGACTACCCTTAAAGCATCAGATCATGTTGGCTTACGGATCCGTTATTGTGGATACACATCTTATCTAATGGGAAAAAAGGATCTTGGTAAAGGAATAAAATTTGAAAATGATGGTGATTTCAAATTTGGAAATGAAAATGTCCTAATGATTATTGGATAAAAAAGAAAAATTTGGGGGCAATGATATAAGACATGTTGTTGTCTTTGTTTTCAAATGTCTCTATCACAACGTGTTATGTGATAGTCAATTGTGTGAATCAGGTTATCCTAGAATAATTAGCACGCTTTTTTGTATCTTTAAGTAAAAATATGTTAAATTTATTTTACAAGGATTGTGTAGGAAGGGGGATGTAGATATTATAAGTGGATAAGAAGATATGTGATTTCTATCCAAAAAGGATGATAATATGTTGTGTCATAAATATGTTTTCCATCTAGGCTAACAATCCCTAGAATATTAGGTTATATAATATGATGATCGGGGTCTTCCAAATTTGTCATGTGATCTTACCCACAAATGTGATGCTTGTCCACAAGGATGTGTTATAATAATGATGTTCAATGAAAAATAAAAAATGACATAAAAATTTCTTTAATTAGTGCATGCAGATGTGTGTGGGCCTATATCACCATAATAAATTAATGGAATAAGGTATTATGTTATTTTTATTGAGGATTTCAATAGAATGGCATGGAATTTTTTAATGACCTTAATTATGATGTGTTCAGTTGCATAAAACATTGTTAGAATAAATCTGAAAGGATGAATGGATATAATATTCTAATGTTTCATACTGATAATGATTTGAATGTAACAAATATCAATGTTGAATATTGTCTCAAAAAACATTCGATAAGGCATCATGTTTTGATATTGAGAACTCCTCAACAAAATGGAGTGGCTGATAGCAGAAATCGGATCATAGAAAACATGGCTCAGATAATTATTATTGAAAATGACCTAATAGAGAAATTCTGAAAGTAAGTATTCTTGACATTAGTATACATATCCAAAAGGAATTTTTTGTGTCTTAAATAATAAATGTCTTCATACAAGAAGTGGTAAGAAAATATTATCGCATTGAAATAATTTTAGATCATTGTAAGTAATTTTTTTTTTCAGTAATGAGTATATTGAAATTTGAATATTAAGATGATTATGGGATATTACTTGGCTATTTACGAAATTAAAATAAGATAAATTTTTTAACAAGAGGCTGGGAAATTTAGTTGAATGAAATGATGTCACTATACAGAAAATAAACAGAATCTTCACCAACATAGTGAATAGTTCGATGATAATAGGGATGATAATTGAGACTCATAGGGTATAAGTGGAAAATTATAATTCATAAGAATATATTAATGATGTGTATGAGGATTTAAAATATTTATCTACATGGATGTCGAAGAGTTGAGATGAAAATGACATAAAACACATTATTGGGGATTAGGAAGCACCAATTCAAACATGGAGACTGTATACATTGTAGAAGTAATCAATCCTATCTTAGCTAGAGCCACATTTTTATAAAAAATCACCTAGAGATGAGACCTATGTTTAGGTTATGAACAACAAAAATAACCAAATTGGGATGAATTAGACATGAGATGTTGATGTGAGACAGGTAGATATAAATTTCATCTAAAACAAATGGTTCTTCCCGAAGAAACTAAATGATGTTTGATTAGTAATTCAGAAAATAGAATGAATTGTTTGAAATGGATACTCATTGATCATGGTAATTTAAATTGATGATACATTTGATCATGTTGTAAGGCTTTAGACTAATCCCTTATTCATGGACATTACAATGGAATGGAAATCCAATGTTTTCGAAAAGCATATAAATACATCATTTTTAAATGGGGATCTAGAATAACAAGTATATATTGAGAAATATGGTTTTTTATGATACATGAATATGAGAAAAAAATTCCATCTAAGTTATGTTCTTTATAGGTCAAATCAGGCACTAAGAGAGTGGTATTTAGGACTTGATCAATTTTTCAATAAGCACAGTTTTGAATGTGGTGGAGTTGATTACAATCTATATGTCAACAATGGTAGTAATCAAATGATGATGGTGTTGGTGTGCGGCAAGGAAATTATATTTTTAGGATTATGAGAATTTTAGGGAAAATAGATTTCTAAATTAAATAAATGTGAGTTTAAAATGTTAATGATTGGAGAAATTACATTTTCACATGCTTTATATATGACACATGGAAGGAAGGAAAAAATTATTTAGTAGTCGTAATATGAAATGAAGGTTCTATGAATATTTTTAAGGTATGATTCCAAGGAGATGATGACTCTTCTTGCTATGTTTTTTAAACTATCGTGAGATGATAAATGAAAATTGGTTAAGGTCATGGAATACAATAAGATACATGGGAGTCTACTATACATAAAAGTAACATGATGTGATATTGTTTCTATCACATGCCATGCAGAGCTACCCCAATGAAATCCACATGATTTTAGTGAAAATAATACTTCATTATATCAATGGTATGGTTGATTTTAGTTTGGTGAGAAATGATAAATCATAAGAATAGTTATTGGGTTATACATAAATATATTGGTGTGGCTAAAAAATTGATATACAATTAATGTTTGGTGGTGCATTATATCATGGAAGATTGTGTATTTCTTGAAACAACAAGAAACAAGATTTCATTTCATTGGGAACTTAATAAGCTAAATATATTGTGGCTACTCATGTTTGAATGCATTAATTGTGGATAAAGCCACGTCTGGATGAGATGGGGGTTGATGTGAAGTCCTATTTTAGAATCCATTGTGATAATTCAAGTGATGTAAATAATAGAGAAAATATAGTCTATCACTCATAGACAAAGTTCATTGAAATAAAATATCATTTTATCATGTAGGATTTGGGTAATGGCATTCTAAAATTGACTTTTTTCTTATAAAACTACAAGTACTAGACATACTGATCAAGGCCTTACCCGAAGAAGCATTTTATTGGAATATAATAGATCTTAGAGTTCAATTTACTCCCCTCACATATAAATTTTTAGGTGGGGACCCTCTCCCTGATGTATGGTGTATTTTTCCACAATGTGATCATATGTATTCTTTATAATGTTTCATCCACAATAGAGTAAAAATTGGGTTCATTTAAAAATGGGGAGAAATATCTTCACAAATATAAGGGGGGAATCTAACAGTGGAGGAGGGAAGTTGGGGATGTTTTTAATATGATGACACTAAATATGATCGATTGAATGATATATATCACAATTGATGGGGTACGTAATGAATTTAGTTTACTATTTTGCAAATGAAATGATTCATTGATGAATATTTCATTCTACACTTATTTACATTGCTGATCACAACTCATGTAGGAGTAGAGTGTCTTTTTTGTATGTCGTTGATCACTATAGGGAATAAGAAGAAGAGAGTTTTGATTGAAGATAGTAGAGCACAACGAGTTTTCAACACATCAAAAATAGATGCTTTATAGTAGTATCAAATGTTATATTGTGGTATACAAAACCAAATGGGGGGATTATTGGAAAAGAATCTTTCATTGTGTAATTTCAATGTTTTAGAGTTTTTTGTGTTTGTTACGAATTCATGATGACAGGATTCTTTCATGGCTATTGAAAATCAATGTAATGTGAAGGTTGAACTATTTTCTAGGGTTTTTCAAATTTTTAGGAATCAAAATTAGGATTTGTTTTATGGTAATGAATGGATTACCTTATAGAAAAAAGGGGTGACCAGATAGTAGTTGTTGTATAGGAACCACATAGGGAGTTCTATAAATTGCATAGGAGATTCATAATTTATGGTCAAATGAGTTGATTTCAGGAAACCCCATATATTAATTTTCATGAATAATTTTGTGGTATTCCAACCAAAAAGGGTTTCAATTTGTGGGATACGATGATGATTAATTGGGTACTGCAAATGGAATTTAACTTTCATATGAATACATCCACACTTTGATAACCGCATATGTAGTATAGTATATATAAATGGACAATATTCAATTGATACTTTTTTAATTATTATTAGTGGTTATTTCATGTCTATTTTATTATATAAATGTCCCCAAAAAACGTCATTGTGAGAGTGAATTACATTAGTGAATTTTTTGTTGAGAATAATTCATTTCAATCTGAAAGTGGTTTGTGACGGGATTTAGGAATTTCATGAAGGAAATATTATGTAAAGGAGGTGGTTTATATTGTAGGATGTTTGTAAAACATTCTTAGTTTAGGGAAGGTATTTTCATGGCTCTGTAGTATTAAAAGATGTGGTTGATCACAAATAGTTTTCTCTATTTGGTGAAAGGTTTATGTGAAAGAGGAATTTTGGGAATGAATTGTCTTATGAATTAGATCATGAAATACTCATACTATGCATAAAATTTATATAATTATTTGTTTTAATAAATTCATAAATGAAAAAAAAAGTTCCCAAAAGGTGTCTTCATGTGGTATTCGTTAGATTGTGATGTGTTGTTCTTAAATCAAGTGAAAATGGATCATTGTGACACTATCATGTGGGAAACTATTTGGATGTCTTTTAAAACAAAAGAAGAATATTATAAAGGATTAGTGAACACAAATCTGTTGAGAGGGTAATTGTCTTTCAAATTGTAAATTTTACTGATCTAGGTGGGTTAGTGAGTCCGCTCTGAAAATTGTAATAGTAATTCACATTAGTGAATTTTGTGTATAGGGACATTTCCATTGTATGTCCATTGGACAAAGAACATTTAGGGTAAAAAATGTAAAGTTTTTGTGTCTTGTTCATCTTTCAATTATTGTATTTTTCTCTTCTAGATTTGGGAGCGAGAAGAGTGTTTTTTTATGATGAAACTAGATCCAAAGTGGAATTTGTTTTAATCTTTCATAACATGACCCCCCACTAATAGTGTATTTAACCTAGTTACACTAACATGATGTGTTTATAAACATGATGTAGGAGGGAAAATCCATGAAAATGTCCTCTGATTTCAAAAAAATTAAATTGAAACTAGAAGGGTAATATTTATTTAAATCTAGGAACCAAATTTACATCAACATGAGTTATAATTTTTCTAAAATTTACTTAAAGGTATTAGTGTGAATTCAATCACTAAAACATGAATGTAATAGCTAAAAACATAAAATAAGAACTCATATTGTTTTTAAATCATTTAATATTTATATTCTAGTTATTTTTTAGGTTTATGAGGAGACGATGTGTCAATCTGACAATTCGTGAGAAATGACTGACCGAATAGGCAATTATTAATGATTTGAATGTTATTATAATCACGGGGAAAGTTGTAAAAATTAAGAAATGACCTATGATTTATTTTAAATAAATAAAATATATTCAAAAAATTGTTTTTCATAGGTAGTAATATACATCATATCAATCTATGTTTTCATTTTCATGGTGCGAATTGAAACCCATTTTTAGAGTTTTAGAACATCAATGTGTGCATGTAACATTAAAACCCATAGGAAAAGTCATCATGTTGATGTGAAATCAATGGAAAATTAATATTTAGTTATTCATGACATGTATGAGTAGACGTTTTTCCAATATTCTATTTGTTGTGCCCAAACATACCATACACAAATTATTTATGAATTTTTACAGTCTTCAACAGCATCTTCCATTGAGATGATACCAAAAAATTGTACTCTAGTTTGCATGAAATCTAAGAAAAAACATTGTAATAATTTTAAAAATATAGGAACTGAATGCACATCAATATGAAATTTTGATTCCCTACGATGGATAAAAACTCATTTTTAGTGTTTGGATGCACTAAAATTTTTTTCTAAAATTTTAAAAAATAAAATTGACCTATGATTGTTTTGAATAATATGAAAACATTCATTGATTTTTTCCCACATGTGGAAGGAACTTCAATCTATCGTGTGGTGTGCTCAAATCGACCAAATAAGCAGTTTTTAAAGATTATATAATGTTAAAAGATGCATGGTTGAGGGTCAAAACTATGAAATAAACATCCACATTCAATTAAATCATAGGGAACCAAATATAGAATTAATCATTGAAATAAATTAACAAAAAATATATCAATTATAGCTTTCATTTTTCATTGATGACTAAAAATGTATTTTTACTATTCTATAACACTAAAGTGTGTTTTTGATGGTCAAAATAATGGAAAACGGCATTATATTTATTTGTAATAAATATAAATGTTTATTTTAATTATATTTTATGTTTTTGAGTAGACGATTCATCGATGTGACATTCGGTGTTCATGGAACAGTCAAATAACTATTTTTAGATTAACCAAATGATTAATAATAAGTAATATGACGAAAAAATAGAAAAAACACTCTTTGTTGATTTTATTGTGGGTGCATATAATAATGATTATGGGAAATTTTTTAGGTTTGGAAATGAGTCATAGGTTAACATTTTTAATGATCTGTGGCTTGTTGATAATAACAGTTTGCATGTGACTTCCCCTAATGTTCCCAATTTTAAAAATTCTACAGATGTGGAATTATTTAAAAATAGGCATGATGGTTGGTGTTTGTATAAGTTATGGAATAATTTTAATTATAGTGGATTCAATATTGTTCATAGAATACATATTATCTATGGTGTTGGTGCAGATCATTTGTACTGATTTCCAAAAGCATTCGTATCCTATTTTCTTAAATCTGGTTACCAAATCACTATCAACTCTTACCCTCTTATTGAGCCCCATCATTGGTTACAGGTTTGGAATTTTCTTATCCTGCCAAATTTCATATTCGTCTTGTCGAAATTATGCTCTTGAATTATCTAAATAAAGGATTATCTCACCTTTCATCATTCATCGTGCAACATGTTATGCCCTCTTTATGTTGGCAGTGAGTTATCATGTTCTTATGAAATTTTATATTGCCCTTGAGTGCATGTTATTTGTATATATCAATATGAGAATTTTCTAGACTTTATTAACCTTTCTAGTGAATTTCTAATGAATTTGGTCAACTAGGTTTTTATTCCCCCTACATTGAAATTCCATATCTATGTGGTGGAATGGAGAATTTGGTTTTGATGCAATTATTTTTCTTTTAATCACATGGAGTAGTCAAGACACTTCATTTTGTCAAATGTAGTGGAATTGCCATATTCTAGGAATTATAGAACTTATTTATGGTCCATGATTAATGGCGTCCATTGTGACACTTTATGGAAACCCCCTCAATAGACGTTATAAAAATTAATGTGGTCTCCTCAGTGCTGGAAATAATATGATAGACATTGGTTAGATTTTACGGAATGATAATGGACTTATTGTTTTATTATTTCATAAATCATTAGTTATTAATTATATTTCCTCTTTTGAAGAGTTCAAATCTATTCATTAGAGTTTTTATATTTCCCTTGACTATGTTTTGACTATCCATATCATGGAACTTGACATCCAGTTTTTTATATTCTCTACTTTGGTCTATGATGAGGGTGTACATCATTTCGGTTAATATTGTTAAGAATAATAACACTTGGGACTCAATAATTTCATTATGTTATTTCTCATTTTTATGATATAAGGTAATCAAGATACTCATCATCATTCATCATGGAGTGTATTTGGTGATTCTATGTGTTGGATCTCTTATATTCATGGTAGGATTATGTCTCTTGTACTGAACTATTTTCATCTAAGTTTCCCAAATTCGTTCACAAGAATAAATATAATAGTGTTTTCTAATTATTATTTTTTAGTATTTTTTATGTACTAACGTTAATTTTTAATTTTTTTAATTATCAGTTATTTTAGAAAATGGGTGCGGAGCTTTTAAAACTAATTGATGATTACAGTTGTGATGAGTTAAAGATATATTGGATGAATAGATAGACTAAATTTATCAATTATTGTTGTTTTTTTTGTTTTCTTTTGATTTGAAATACCAACATCAAAGTGTCTTAGTTGTATTTTAAAAATATTACCCACTTATAGTGTCTTCCGTTTGAATATCGAATTGGACAATGGAAGTATGGAAAGAGATGTCACAATAGCCCTTGTGGTGACATCCTATAACGACTACCAAATAACGGTATCTATAGGTCATAGCCTCAAACCCCTATAGAAATAACTAAATGTGGGTCACTAAAGACATATACCATTTGGGGTATATAACCTATCAAATTTATTTCCCTATAGTCAATAGTGAGGGACCAATAGTGGTATCTATTGGGCACTCATTGGTTGGATTTTGTGGGCCATCAGAAGCCTCTAAATGTCATTTTTTATATTCAATAAAATAGAACACCTAAAAAAGAAGTAGTAGAATTTATTAGCATTAAATAAAATAACTTATAATGGGTAATCATTATCAACAAATTTATTTAGTGCTGGTAATGTGTGGTAATTTTCAGGGATAAATAAAAGAACAGCTAAAGTGAAACCATTATTTTTAGTTTTTAAATGTGGAAAAATTGTATCCTTTATGAGTATTTAGAAAAATAATGATAAAGAGAACCCTTTATCCAAGCTACAATAAGCACTAAAAATTATTATCCTATTTGGTATGCATCCCACATTAGAAATTCTATTTTCCTTGGATATTCTTTATAATTAGTCCCATGGACATGATTCATTTGAGTCTTCTACAACGTTTTGCAGCCATTACACTTGCACACCACATGGGTCTCACATGTTGTGTCTACACATGTTTGCCCACATTCCACCCCCAATAATCCCTGCCTGGGTTCCATCATCAAAACTTATCACTACCATAGCCAGTTGAGGTTGACGTTATTCTCCACCTAGGAAGTGGCATGCATGAGTTCCCTACATTGGTTGGACAGTTTGTTACGAGTCGTCCCAGAGGGGCATGTTCCTTGACTCCCCCAGGCCCGCCTCAAATAGGCTAGGTACTGGTGATTAGCATCGAGTAGGAATATCACTTACATGGGAGGAATTTATTATTAACCTATACAAACACACACACAATCTTAAGGGTAAAACACTAAGTAAACCATGCATGCAATCAAGTAAGATCTCACTCAGATTATAACATGGAAGTAATGTTCAACAATGTGAACTGGGGCAGAATACAAAACAAAAAAAGAAAAGTGAAAAACTGTACAAGTCAATCATGTAATGAAAAGAGGTACTGGAAATGTTGTTTGAAATGATGTTGGAACGCACCACGATCTGTCTTGAGCTCGCTAAGAACCACCTTGTCCTATCCCACCTAGTGCTCTATAAAAATGTAGATCATCTACCCAAGACACGATATGTGTCGAAAATTCCTGTTGAGTGGTGCGTAAAACCATACTTAGTAGGACGCCCCAAAAACACAAAGGAAATGAATATGGGGAAAACCATTATTTAATGCATAGTAAACACCACACAGTTATATTCCCATAAAGATACCAAGAACATCTAGATATACTCATGTAAGCCACTAAAAAAGACAAGTCCCCAACCTTATAGTCAGCATAAGGATTATCATTGAATGTTCATAAGGTAACACCTAATACCATCATAACACACTCCACGAGCTCAGCCATTATATGTGGTACCTATTCGAGAGGTACACTCCATTAGGATATACACTATCGTTCTAAATGGTACGTCTGAGATAACATTCTCCATCGAGAACATCCTACTCGGTATAGATCTTCAGCTCAAAACCGGAGGTTCAATCATTGTAGCCTTGCGCACCATAGAAGTCTATGGAAACCAAAGTGGAGAGGCCCCACCCTCACCACAATAAAAATATGATGGAGAAATTCTCCTAATCGTCTTGTGAAACTTCTATCACTGTTATAAGGAGTAAACCACACCTCTATCCATCGAGGGATAACGAGTTCCTATCTAGGTATTGTCTTAATCATGTGGATGGGCTCACTCCTCGAAACGGTGTCTGTTAATCGAGGGATATCTAATCACAAGGGAGGAACTACTCCCCACCTCTACTCGGAATTGGGGAGTGAAACCCTATAAGTGAGGAACCACATCCTAATCCTATTGGAAAGTATGACTTGTCAAGGACCCAGACTCTGATCCCAAATGGGAATACGAATCAGTGACTAGAGGACCCATGCCCCAGTATAATAGGGCAGTACCAACTCTGTCGGTTCATGTGAGGAAGAACTGCAGGCTAGACCAACAATGGGTTACCAGGTCTTATAATAGAGGACATACAACTTACTGAGTATGGGAGTGCCAACTTGATGTTTACTAGATATTGAGGACTATTTCCATAGTCATATAGGGATGTATATACTATTCTATAATGAACTTCTCAACGATACCACACACTAGTACTATAGGGGAGTAACACCCCCATGGGAACTATAGAAAGGAAATGAAACAGCTTCCCTGATGTCGGTAGTGATACCTTTAAGAATCATGTCGATTCTCACTCAAGCATAGTAATATCGGGAGGACCATATCCTAAAACCATTAGGTCTCTAGCATACTTCAATTAAAACTAATGTATAGTATCTAAAAAGTATTTTCTTTTCCCAGGGGTAAATTTTTTAAAGACTCCTCCTCAAATGGACTCTTAGTTTGAATGTTATGGGCGTTATTGAGAACGGGGGTCGGTTGCATCCAGGTTCAGTCTGACCCGGATTGGCCGACCCGACCTACCTCGTCGACCCGGTTTACTGGGACTAAACCAACCCGGCTAGGCTATGTAGTTCCGCCTGTAGGGCCACCCCATGGGACGTCCTCCTCCAGAACATGACTCGTCCGTGTGACTTATCACCCAGCGCAAAGGGGGGAACCTCCCCCAACAAGATGGTCCGCTCACACTGACAAGAAATATCTTATGAGACATAGCCATGTTCATATGATCATAAAACACCACTACCTCTCACCACACCACAATGCTCGCTATGTGTTCCCCCGACCACCGCCATGTGCGACCGATCCCCGCCGCACCAGCGTGCAAGTGACATTTTACGAAGGCCACAAGACTCTCTCCGGTTTTCTGATTTCCAATCTCGAAGAAGTTATCTGATGCTTGGGTTTCCATCTTCACTACCGTGGGATTCAGTCCTTGCCAAGATCTTTACCGGTGCAAATCTGTTTGGGTGGCGATATTTCCCGCACAACATCGATCCATCTTCTACCATCATTGTCACACATCCATTGTACCACCTCCATTCTAGATCCATGTTTTCAGATTTTTTTCCAAGAAGAATTTGCATAAAAATCGATCATTCATCATCCCATGAAGAACATGATGAATGTGAGGGAGAAAAGTGGAATTAAACAAACCAAGGAACGAACCTCATTCGTTGTCTGTTTCTTCCATGATATATTCTGTTTGAGGGATCATGATAACAAAATCAAAATAATCTCAACATAGGGACACCCAAATTCCCATAATCAAAACCATCCGGCATACATGATCGATCAGCTGGTCAACCTGTTTGTGGGTTGATATGTGTTTGTGCTCAAATAAATGAATTGGAAAAATAAATAATTTAAAACACCCTCTTTATGTGGATCTGGTTCGATCATTCATGTGGAGAGACTGTGTCGTAATCCTTCGTAGATCCTGAATCCTTGATTCAT
This sequence comes from Viscum album, assembly GCA_963277665.1. Lineage (NCBI taxonomy): Eukaryota > Viridiplantae > Streptophyta > Magnoliopsida > Santalales > Viscaceae > Viscum > Viscum album. The sequence continues at coordinate 422,581,488 of OY728161.1, read as the reverse complement.
TGGATCCATTACTCTTCGATCTACATTCTGACCTCGATCTGCCAATCTGTTGGCATTCTTTAGAAAGGCTCATTCTACAATCTTCAAAGGATTCCCAAGCTTATGGAAATAACCAAGGAAATTCTGAATAAAGAAATATTAAAATACAAATTAGACTACGTTAATAAAAAAAATTATTAAATATTTTTTTTCCAGTTACATCCAAAAACTAACTGTCGCCACCCACCTGTGCTAGTCGAGGTTAGGCCCCAGTTAGGGTAGAGATGCAATTTCGGAGTCAACTGTGCACTGAGATTGGATATATGGGTACCTTTAGAAATATATTAATGTTCAAATTTACTCTCCTAATAATTTTTAATTAGAAACTAAACTTTATTCAAATATTTGTTCTAGGAACACTGGGCCTCATTATCACGCATCGTCTTAGCTCCCGGTTTCAAAATTTACACAAATAATGTCTCGTAAATATGTTTAGGAAAAAACTGATCCATTTCAATGTTGGCCAATTTTTTCAATTGAAGGTCACAGAAGGGGTTGTGTAATAATTATTTGATTATATATATATATATATATATTAGGCATTGGGGATAAAATTACATTAAAATAGACACACCACACAAATAGGCCAGAAAAACAGGTCATAGCCCCCAAGGGGATAGCCAACCTATCATGCATTGTTTATTTAGTACATTGTGTGTAGGACCAGTATGCATGAAACACATAACATGGCCTGAAAACATAGTGCAGCGTCATACCTGCATTTTTCTTCCTCTATCATCAAGCATACCTCATGCCTATGTCACTTCCTGCCTGCCTGCATCTTGCATTTGTCACCACCCGCTTGCATCATCATCTACATCACCACCTTCATTGTAGTGTAATACTATATGGACCACATTGATTAGAAATATTTATTTATATATTAAATTTAGTAACTTATATATATATAATTACATAATTAATGTAATTTTTAAAATAAAATTAAATAAATTATTTATATAGTATTATTTAAAATACTAATTATATATATTATTAAATAATTAATATAATAATTATAATTAATAAAAATGAATACATTTATTAAATACCTAATATACTAATTAAACCATTTATTTTCTATTTATTTTTTAGAATATATATCAAAATTTTTCATTTTTATTAATAAACATGTCATTAATAAAATGTATAATAATTTTTTTTCCACATTTAATGTTTTCAATATAGTTGTATTTAACATCACTAACAAAAATTCATTTTTTCATAAACATATATGCATGCGTGTTTGTGTGTTGGATCAAGACAACCCCAAAATTCTATAAAATTTAATTTATTAAATTTAATATATATATATATATAGTGATAAATATTATATTCAGTATATATATATAATAAAATTAATAAAATGTTTATAATTAATAAAAATGAATAAAATTATTAATATAACATTACATTTAATATATATTTATATAGTAAATAGTATATAAATTATTCAATAAGTATAATAAGTATTTAATAAAAATATTTATATTTATGAATTAGAATCAGCATATTAATTATGGAATTATAAATATATAAACAAATTTCACTCATTTGTATCTTTCATTTATTCAATGCAATTTATTTGATTATCATGTTATGTGTTTACTTAAATTTTATTTAATTTATAGATTTTAAATATTAATTCATTTAATATATTTTTAATTTATTCATTTTTAATATTTTATATACATAATTATTCATTAATATATTTATTATTTTTTGTAAATTATTCATTTTTAATTTTATATTATTCAATATTTTTGTAATTTGATCCATGTTTTAATATTTATTTATGCATGTTTGTTTGGTAACATTAATTTTTTTTAATATTTTTGTAATTTAATTAATGAATATGTATTCAATTTCATTATAAAATATATATTTTTTCATAATTATTTAAAATTATCTATATAATTAATACCAATTATTCATTTTTGAAACTTATTAATTCTTGTAATTATTTACTTCATTGATATAAATTAAATATTATATGATATCATTGATGTATTTAACATATATAAAACATTTATGTCTATATATATAGACAAATTGACTTTAGCACAAAAAAATATTTATGTAATTTCTGAAATCAAATATCAAAACATGCATACCTAATATTTATGTAATTTATTTAAATTTTAATATCAGTTTAATAATTTCATTTAGTAACATAATAAAATAAATAATTTAATAATTAGTAAATTTTAAATTTTTTTTAAATTAATTTTTATTATTATTTATTCATTTTTAGTTTTATATTTTATATTTTATTAGAATTTAATCATATTATAATATTTATTTATATATATTAATTTACTATGTTTTAGTATTTTCAATATTTATTCTTTATCATTTCAATATATACCGAAATTTTATTTGTTTAATAATAATTTTAATTAATAACAGTTATAAATTTTCGAATTTTTTTTAAAATATACCACTTTCTAAATATTCAATTTCACTCAATTTTTAGAATTCATGCATTTAAGATTAAATATTGATTTATAATGTTAAAAATATATTTGTAAATAAATATTAATAAATGATTATATTTATAAATGTATATTTACAATATTTATAAAATTATATATATAAAATTATAAATAAATATACTATTTTTATGTAGGTATTTATTTAATTATAAATTAATATTTATATATTTTATGATACTAAAATTATAATAAATACATTAAAAAATGAATATTTTTTACGATATTTGTATTTAAATTGATAACTATTTATTAAATATATATATATATATATATATATGTATATGTAATTATATATATATATTTATTATTATATACACATATTTAGATATTTATTTAAAAATATATTTATTTAAAATAATAATTATAAATATATATATCAATAATTATATTTATAAATATGTATTCATCATTATTTTAATATATTTATAATTATATAGTTAATTATTCCTTATAATTATATATAATTATATTTATTTATAATTTTTTTTAATTCTAATTTACAATTCATTAAATATACCTATAATTTTATAAATATATATTTCAAAAAATTATTAACAGAATATTAATTAATAAAAATGAATAAATTTAATATATATATATATTAATAAATATTATATTAATTCTATATATTTTAAATTAATTTGAGTATATAATGGTGATTTTTTTTAAAAAATAATTATTTGTGACGTACAAATTTATGCTAGTGGGAAAGACCTCAACCCAATAGGAAAACTGCCACATTGCAGACCCAAATTAGGTCTTTCGGCCAGGCCAACCTCTAGGGAGAACCCAACACATGGTAAAAAGGGATTAGCTGGAAAACCAGGGCATCACAATAGTGTGTGATGATAAAGCCCACATGACAACTGGTGGAATGTGTAATCAGCACAGGGCGGCACTAGATCCAGTAGGCGTCCTCCGACACCAGTCTGACTTCATTTTCATTATGGTGTCAGTGGTAAATATATAAATATATATATATAACATTTTAGAATATGATGTTGGACGTTCAGATATGTGGTCAACCATTAATCTTCACTAAAAAAGTACTGATTAATCCTACCATTTGTCAACACTTTTATATGAGGGCTGATAAAGAGTTTTTATATTAAATAATTCTAATTTTATTACAAATAAAACCATTATTTATCAACACTTTATTAGAAGAACTGGTAAAACTCTACCCTATCAATTAAATAAAACCTTAATTGAACCAATTTTTATTTCACCATTCATGTTGTCACAAAAAATTCAACTCTACCACTACTCCCCCTCACCCTTTACTCACGTGAATCAACCCTCTCAAATTATAATGAATGTTATTATTTCTACTATTCTCTTGTTTATATTTTTTGTCCTTTAATTCTTACATTTTTTCATTTTTCAACATTGTATCTATTTTCTCATATTTTGTTTATCCTTCATTTCAAAAATTCTTTATGGACTCAAATTCATTAGTCATTACATGATCTTAGGTTCGCATAAGGGTTTGGAATCTAGAAAAAAAATTTATTTTTTAAATTTATCATTTGTTCCTCTTCTTATATTTTAAAGAAGTCCATCTATAGGGTGTGAAATTTGGAAAACAAATTCATTTCATTGCACAAATGATCATGGATTTACACAACTTATATTTCATTAATATATTTAAAGAAATATATCAATACAGGTTTAAAACCTTAAGATAAATAAAACCTCATGATTTTTTGGATGAATTTCCACCTTCTTGATAAAAGTAGAAATATAATCAAAATCCAAAAAAATTATAATCTTTTTTATTTTTTAGATTTTTTATGAATTTTGAATAATAATAATATATTTCAATTAAAATGAGTGAGATTTATGACTCTTTAGAAAGGTAAGAGTGACATATTGTCATCGGCCTCATAAATAAACAATGGTTTCTAGACACTAAATTTTTTTATATGTTTTCTGAATAAGGTTTTCTCTCAAATAAGAAAAAAAACACAATAGATCTTATGAATATATTATTTAATAATTTTATGTTGAATTAAATATTGGTGAGCTATGGGGACGGTTTTCATGTATGTCTATGTGTAACTAAATTAAATAATTATAGTAAAACATTATTTTATCTTATAGTGGTAGTTAAATAAGGGTTTTCATGATAGTATCCATATTTATTTATCAATTCTACAATTATATAATTTTTGTTGCAATAAAAATAATTCATACATAACCATCATTTGTTTAAATTATATAATCTTATTAACATTTTGTGTCCTCTTATATACATAAAATCTCACATCCTACATAATATATATTGATAATAACACCTTGGAAATGGATGTCAATATATCCATCCCACACATATTATATTTATCATGATCCCAATCTTACAACCTTGGACTCAGAGGATTCTAATCCCATATGAAATTCCGTCCTTAGAAAAAATGCCTTTAACTTTGCATGGAGTAATTGATGGATTTATTTGAATTTTGAAAATCCAACTATTTTGCCAGTATGAGTCAATGTAAGACCTTCTAGGTGAGCCTTCTCATGGTCAAAATTTTTTTGAAACCCTTTCTATGGATAATACAACTGCTTGTACTTTTTTATGATTCAGAAAGATAATTATGAAATGATGTCCGTTGATTTAGTAACACCCCAACTCAAGAACAATTAGATTTAAAAAGACAATTTTTTCATCGTTAGCATCATCTCACATATTTTTATTATTGAATTTTTTTACCTAAGACTCATCCCCCATCTCTTATTGAAATTAAGCTATGTTTCTTGAACTACGCTGAGTAGCAGCCATCCCATACTGGGTACCAGTGACCATTTTGGAAGAACTCAGAGCATAACACCTACCACTAGAGGTGTAATTCATTTCTTAAATTCAATTACTCATTTAGATCATATCATTCTATTATTATTCGAAATATTCTAACATTGGGTACACCTTGTTAGATTTATGAATTACATTAACCTTTGATTATGAATATCTTATGTGTATTTATTTATTTTTTTAAAAAATAAATATTTTATGAATATAATAGGATGGATATGAATTGAATATGGAGTCATGATAATCATATGATAAAAGAGTATGAAGATGGATTTAAATATTTCATCAAATTTGAATTAGGTCACGCATCCAATACTTCCCAAATCCTTTTCCATTTTCACAATTATTCCATTCCAAAAAAAATTAGTCAATAATAGTTGGTTGAAAATTTTATATTTCATAGAATAGATCAAATATTTAAATATTAGACAAAACCTAAGATAAAACTGAATTTTTACATAGATTTGTATGATATTGTGGTTTATGGATCAATTTATATGAATTCCAATATATATGATGATGGAGATCATATAGAAGAAATGACAATGAAAATTGAATACTTCATTCATGATTGAACAAAGATGACTAATAATTTAAAGAGTGATACTATGAGACCACAATATAATTGTTATAAAAATTACACAACATTGTCAACTACATTGTGGTATATAATCTGAATGTTGGTGGCAGATGAAGTGACTCCAACATTACATAACTACTTATTTTCTTGAATGATAGACTGCCATATGAAAATGAAATTCCTTGTAAATCATATGATGTTAAATGAATTAAAAATTCAATTGTAATGATCTCTAAAAAATAAATGCTTATTCAAATAATAGTTAATTGTTTTAAAATGATTAGAATTTAGTCATAAAATTCCTTATGTGTGGAAAAAATCGATCAAAGAAAAATGAATCATGTCCTTCAAAATATGTATGGTACATTCCTATAATTACATGACTGCAAGGAATTTATCGATTTCAGGATACCATGATACAATTAACATGGAATATAGATACCAGAATTAATATAGAAAACAATGTCATCCAAATACTCTCCATTGTGGAATAAAATTGATTATGAGTATGATGAATTTGGAAATAATCCATGAAACTATCATCATCCATTATCTATATGGAATAAATAATTTTGGTTTATAGAGTAGTACTCATAGTACATGTCTATATATAGTGATAAATTATAACTTTTCTCCATGATTATACATGAGGTGAAAATAAATTCTGTTTTATATTCTTGTACCTAGACCAAAAAAACCTCGTAATGATATTTATATCTTTTTGGTTCCATTTATATAATATTTAAAATTAATCTGGGATAAACATTTTTAATTTATGATTCTCATAGAAGTAAATAATTCACATTGAAGGACATATTACAATGGATGATAAATGAATTTTCATCTTATATGAATTTTTCGGTCATTAGAATTAATGGCATAATGGGGTGTCTCATTTGTGATGAATGCACACACTATGTTCGGTAGAAATATTCCTCAAAGACTGTTTTTTTAGGAAGTCATTGATTTTTTACCACGATAAAATAAATTCTAATGTTGGATGATAGCATTAGATGAGAATACAGAAAAACATACAACACCATCTCCACTAATGGGTGATCAACTACTAGATAATGTTAAAGTTATTGAAACTATTTTGGATAAAATATTTTCAAAAAAAATATATAAGAAATTGGGTTAATAAAAGAGATAAATTTTCGTTTAATTAACATACATGAGTTTTTTGTACACCAGTCATTTTCATGATGTCATGTGTATAGAAAAAAATTATTTAATAGTGTAATTGTAATATTATTAAATTTTCCAATAAACAAAATATATGGGATCAATTCTAGGTTTCACGTGATCTAAATTGGTTAAGGGAATAGACGGCACTAGTGAAGGGTAAATGGAATATTTTTCTTCCTCCCGTAGTTGACACTCTATGAATACTAGAAAAATTGTAATTTTTCATTTTTCTTAATATTGTAATTGTTACATTTGGGTATTTGTCAAATATCATGAATGTCATGTATATATCTAATTTGAAGTTATAGCGACTAAAATAACCCAACTGTCATGTTTTAATGGAATATTTGATGTGAAATGCTATATGTTTCATTATGCCTAAAAATGAATGAAATACATTAACCAGAATCTGTGTATTTTTCAAATCTATATACAGGGATATTGTTGCCATAGTGATGTTTTCAATCATGAATAATGGGTTAAAGGTCATATTATATGAATTATATATTTTCCTCACACCATCATTAATTGATATAATGTTCCGCATGATTGTTCCCTTAGATAGAGAGGATAAACTATGTGGTCTTGACCATTATATATTGATGTAACTAAGTGAAAGGAATAAAAATATTTTGAAAGGGTAAATCAAGATACGAATTTATCCATAAGGTTGTATTGTGGAATGATATAGCGTTGAAGATGATGTTGAATTATTTACTAATTAAATATCATATGTTGATAGCATCAATAACTCAAAGACTCATCATTGTGAATGAATTATGGGAGAAGGGATTTATGGAAGATATGTTTTTTTAGTTACCATTATAGAGAGGGAGAAATATCACCATTATATTTTACATATTAGTGAATATGTTGATCCATAATTTGAATACCCCAAATAAATTATTATATATTTGAATCCATCATGGGATAATGGATGGAAATAAAATAAACATAAATAATAGTTTATAGGATAGTTTTGAGATCATATTTTATGGATTTATCTAAAAATATAAATTAAATTGTTAAAAGGATTTGATACCTAGAAATGGGACCAAATGAAAATTTTATATATTACACTAGTTTTTTAATGAAAAATTATACATTCTATAAAAAATAATATGATAATTGTAGTTTGGTAAAAAAGAGTGGAGTTATGCTTTTCGAAGAAGCAATTCACATATCTATTTCCATGCATAGAAATCCAATTAATGAAAATGTGTCATATTTAATCAAAATCAAATATATATTATAGTATTATTATACCACATTTAATGTTCATATTTTTCATTGAAAATTTCATGCAAACAGAGTCAGGTAGAGTTGATGAAAAGTGATTTGTGAATGTAAATTTCAGTTTTGATGCATTTGAGGACAATTTATTCATAATTGAATGACAGGAAGTGCATGTATTTTATTTCTCAGCTCAAAATAAAAAGATTTGATCAATTATTGTTTTGGTTACAAAAACTACCATTGGTTATGATAAAAATTCAATTGAGAATGACCCTTTCATTGATAAATCATAATCATTTCATAGTGATCCCAATTGAGAAAATGTATAGTACATTATAGGGGACCAGAAAGAGAGGATATTCATTCTCGATAGACAATACAAATCCCTTCAAAATTTAATGAAAATAAAGAGAGTTCAATGTTAAGGATAAATTATTTTTTTAATATAATATGATTTTTATCATTATATTATGCATTCTATTCTGTATAAACATAACCTAAATAAAATAATTTAATACTCATGAAAACAATGAATTCTGCACATGATGGTGTTACCAATCATAGGGATGAACATGTGGTCGATTATATAAATATGTAATTATTATGTTGTCAACAACCTGTGGATTAAAGACTAATAATGATGAAGCATCACTATGTTGACTCAAATTATAAAGGTAAGAAGCAATACATTAAATTTTAAGTTGGATGAAATCAACATGACTAACCTACTAACACCAGGAAGACAATATTCATTAGTAATGATGGGATCACCATTAGAACTACTATTCTAATTGATATATATTTTTGGTGCCATCTCCAACCTATAATGAATGAAACCCTTTGGGATGATATTATGGTAATGTTACACTATACTTTTTATATTTTACTGATAAATTATATAATGAAAGATTGTTATGATTTTCATTATGTCTTGTAGGCTTCATTTATTTTAGAATAATTTTATAAGAAATATTTATTAATAGTTTTTAGAAAATCTTATAGAGGCTTCCATACACATCATACCAAGAATAATCTGAAAGATGGTGAGAGGAATGTGTATCTCCACCCACAAGATACATATGTTCACATTATAAAGTAAGAACATTGGAATTATTTCATCCATCGTCATAATGAAAAAATATTTCAGGTTTATTTTGGTAGATAATATATTATTTGATATTATTTATTTTTTCCAATTTGATTAATAATTTTTTATTTATGAAACCTAAAGGGAGTGTTAAAAATAGACAATGTGTATCAAAACCAATGTAACCCTAACACAAAGCAAGGATTGGGAACACTTCATTAGAGAAGAAAATGGAATTTATTTTAAATCTATAAAATTGATTTTTTAGTGATATGAAAAAATATATGTTCCTTTGATAATATTAATATTTATGAATCAAAATTTGAATCCTCATCCTACACACATATGTTCTATGATGGGAGGTATGAGTAAATAAATATGGTAAAATAGTTGATGAAAAGACATGAGAATTATGTTTAACATGTGTAAGTGTGATACAATAGTACTTTTTATGATATATAATAGTATTGTATAAAAATATCAATTTATGTTCAAATTGCTTATACGGTTTAGACTCAGGATTCAGTGGTGACAATACCTGAAGAAAATATACTTCTAGTGTTTCTAAAGATGCTTAAACAATAAAGTTGAATTTGGGGTGTCAGTTTAGGAATGTCAGCTTTAAAATATTTCAATAATACAAATCTAGAAGACGATACAAATCAGATGATGAAAGGATTACAGACATAAATATGTTCATTCCAAGATATTATTCTCTACATTAATTCTACAGACAAATATATGAGAATGGATCAAAGTGAACAAAAATTAGGAAAAATTTCAACACATGAATAGCCAAATGATCCCCACTAGATTTCAGAAAATTCATTACCCATACCATTATACTATACATGAGGTAATGAATATTTTTATTGATTTTTCCCCTAAATTTGATTCAAACAACTTATGAAAACTTTGTATTACTAAATTTTTTTAGGGTTATGTTATATGTTATTTATATCTAAAAACACCCACACACCACTATGTTGTGAGAGGTATGGTTTATAATACCCAAAGTGACATGCTGCATAAAAAATAACTTCAACAATATCATAACAGAGTAGGGATTGTCCTAGCTCAAGAGAAGATTACTGGCTTTCCTATTCCACATGATTATCTAGATATTATAACAGTCAAGGATTATATTGTAATTTTCATATATTGTCCATCTAATAATATAATGACACATGGGGTATGTTATTAATAAATTTCATGTGAATAACTTGTAACAGTTGATTAATGGAGGTCATACGTGAGGTATGTGATTAGAAAATGATAAAATGATTGGTAAATGAAAGTTTAGATCAAGAAATTCCAAGGAGTCAGCCAAAAATCTAAAAGACCTTATAGGAGTACCTTCTCCCCACCAGTTACACTTCATCATATATTCACAGTACAAGTTCATATAAACATAACATTCAATTGTATTGACATGTAATATATTTAATATGGTGAATAAGTATTTATATTTTTCATCACTATCATGGTAGATCTCGAGAGTATAAACTAGATTATCATGTTTTAATGATTGGGAGTCTCAGTTTTGAATATATATATTATGTACATTTTCATAATCCCTTTGTCCAAAAATAATATTCTAAGTTCATTAATGTTTATAACTATTCATATTTTCAATAGGAATGTACATTTCTACTATATAAAGGGAAAACTCTATGAAACACACATTAGATTCACTAGACCCTATATCATTTGTAGGGATGATTTTTTTTTGAGTAGTTAGAAATTCATCATAAAATAATTATAACCAAGGAATTTTAGAAAAAAATAACAGAAGAAATAATCTATTTGATTCCTACAATTAAGGGGTCAAACAATTTAATATAATCATATACAATTTTTTTTCATTACTCCTTTTTGTTTTCTTATGAGCACTAGATATTGATCACAATCAACTTGGATACCCTGAATGTTTATTTTTTGGATACAATGCATGGATTTCTATCAAGCCGAACACACATTATGTGTATTGTGAATTTCCAATGAACTAGAATAAACATTTTATAGATAATAATCAAATTATATGTTTTACTTTTTTATTTAACATGAATTTTGTTATTATAGAGAGATATTTTAAGAGTGGTTAAATCACGGTATGGGGACATTGAATTAACATAGTAAGCATATATTTTTCCTCAAATAGAAAATATTACTATATATGATGAAATATTTAACAATCAATAAATATTTCAAAACAACTTACTCAATTTTTTAAATGTTTTTGTATTTTCTAAAGTAAGATAACAACATCAATTTTGGCTCTTATGTTTGAATATTTATGAATGATTTTATATACCATCAAAAGACATGCATCCCCAAACATTTAATTTTCAAAGGTAATTAAAATTTCTTTAAAAATATCTTAATCATTTGTTTGTATATATTTTCTCAGTACTAGTAATATTTCCAATAATGTATGTACTCCAATGTAGTAATTTTTTTTAAATAATAGTGGCCAATAAACACACAATCTTAATGTTTGTTGACATAAAATAGTTGAGATTAATTATTAATTTGTGATCTAGTATAGTATATGACCTTAGATATGCACATGGGATGAAAATTATTATTTTAGAAATTATTATGTATTATTTTTGATTTGTTTCTCAAGGAGAAGTATAATGGAGGAAATATTTTTTAAAAAATTAATGGATAGAATACATGGTCTCAAAATGTATATATTAATCATAAATAGATGACTTTCTACTACATATTCAATTTATTTTATCTTAATTTTATAACTTTTCATAGTTAAATTCCTAATACATTCTATCTGGTACTTATTTATAAAAATTTATACATTAGTTCAAAGCACATGTGGAAATCTCAAAACCTAGAAAAAATTATGATTATTTTGATAACTAAGGATAATAATCCATAAGTCATTTATTATGTGAAGGAATTGAGAACACAGTAATTTGACACTCAATGAGGTCAATTTGACATGAAGTGATTGTTTTCAATATAAAAGTGTCATTTTATTTTAAAACATGTTTCACATTAAAAAAACTGAGTGAACACGCTCTTATTATTTTCAATGTTTACGAAAATAGTCCATAATTCTTTTTTCACATATTGGAATTGACCGAACTCTAATCCGGCTCATTATGAACATTCTGTAACTTGAAGTATGTTTTTTCATTATAAAAGATTCATTTTATTTTAAAGCACATCACATATATAAAACCCAATAAAATGATCTCATTTAGTTTAAAACAATAAAAAATGATATATAATTCATTTTCGGTGTTTAGTAATCAATAAGACATAAATCAGATAACTGATGTGGTTGTTCTTACTATAAGTACTTATTTTCAATATAAAAGTCCAATTTTAGTTTAAAAAGAACATAAAATACCCAAAATCAAGAAAACATGATCATATTGTTTTAAAACATTATAAAAAGGATCCATAATTCATTTTTGATGTGTTGGAAATGACGGAACATCAATATGATAAATGATGTGTCTGATGTGACTTTAAGGGCGTGTTTCCAATAAAACAGTGTAATTATTGTTTGAAACACGCATCATGTGGAAAAAAAAAATCAAACAAGCAATACAAGTTTTTAAATTTTCCTAAGTTAATTTTTGATATGTAGGAATTGTATTCATGTCAATTAAACATCTAATATGGTTATTATGACTCTAATTGTGTTTTTTCAATTGCAAATTTTCATTTTAGTTTATAACACCCATAATAGTGGAAACTATAATAATATGGTATTTAATAGTTTTCAAACATCGGTAAAAATTTAAATAATTCTTTCATAACATATATTAATCGATTTCACATCAATCTAACATATAATGTGACCAATATGGCTCATATTGTGTGTTTTCAATGTAAAAGTTTCATTTTAAATTAAAATATATGTCACATCACCAAAAAAAAAGAAAAAAGCATAAATTTTTTAAAAAATTATGTAAATTATTTATAATTAATTTTTGATGTGTAGGAATCAACTTTATGCGAATCTAAAAAACGATTTGGTTGGTATGACTCAATGTGTTTTTAATATAAAAGTGTCATTTTAATTTAAAACATGTATCACATCTCAAAAAACAAAACAAAAGTAACATAGATTGTTATTAAACTATTATAAAATGATCCATAATTCATTTTTCACTTGTAAGGATTTACTGCAAACCAATATAACAAGTGATATTATCAGTATAACTCAAAGTATTTGTTTTTAGTATAAAATTGAATTTTTATTGTAAAAAACATCACACAACCAAAAAAAATAAAAAGCGATCTAATTGTTTTCAAACTATAGTAAAATGATTCATAATTTATTTTTCATGTGTAGGAATCGAACACAGGTCAGTCTAACAATGAATGTTGTCTGTATGACTCAAAGTGTGTGTTTTGAATACAAAAGTATCATTTTAGATAAAACCAAGCAAAAAATAGGGATAACCTAGAAAACGATCTCAATTTGTTTTCATATTTTATAAAAATAATTAAAAACTAATTTTTTATGTCTATGAATCTATTACAAATCAATCTATCACCCAATGCAGTCGATATGACTCGCAGTGCATGTTTTCAAAATAAAATTCCCCTTTTAGTTTTAAATTCACGTCACAACACCCTAACTAGTCAAATGAGATAGGATTGTTTTTAGAAAATAAAAAAATGATCTGTAATTAACTGTTCATGGGTAGTAATGGATCAAACATCAATCCAACACACGATGTCATCAAAATGAATTGATTTTTGTGTTTTCATTAAAAAACATCCATTTTAGTTTAAGGCACCCATCCAATAGAAAAAACAAAGAAATAGGGATCAGAATATTTTAAATAATTATGAAAAGAGTCTATAATTCATTTTGGACATGGAATAACAAACCATAGATCAATCATGCACATTATATGACATATATGAATCAAAATTTTATGTTCAATATAAAAGTTTTATTTTAGTTTAAAACACAATTTACTAGAAAAAAATAGAGAAAAAACCTGGATTATTTTCAAACATTAGTACAACGATCCATAATTCATTTCTGACATTTAAAAAATTACTACACATCAATCTGACACACTATGTAGTAGGTATGATTTTATATTCATATTTTCAATACAGAAGTTTCATTTTAGTTTAAAATGAGTATCACATTTGAAAAAACAAGTATGACAAGATCAAATTGTTTTCTAATTTTTTCAACATATATAAGATAATTAATTACCCAATCTTTTTTATCTTATACTTATTTTGTTTAATTTCATATAGGTAATACGGGAAGACAAATTTGAAATAGTATGATATTTGAAGGTTTTTTCTCAAAAATTATGTTCTATTTAATTGGATCACATCAATAGTGAGTTTTTTTATCACCATGAATGTGAGAAAATTCAAGAAAAAATACTATTGAAAACAAAATGATATGGTGTGAAATTTAAGAATGAAATTCAACTCAACCCAATACATGGTGTTCATAATATGATTCATATTATATCTTTTGAGTTTGAAATGTAAAATTTGTTTTTAATTTACTTCGTTATAGTATTACTAGCATTGCAATTATTTTCTTATAAAGGAACATTTATTTTCTTGAGATGGAGTGTTTTAATCGACAACTAATATCATGACTAAGGATAGGTATAGAAAATAAAAGGAACATTGATGTTTTATAATGTATGTGAGAAATTGTACATACTCTTCTAATTGTAAAAAACTATTTTGAAATATTTATAATATTTCATTTTTATTATTTTATTTATGTTTTTAATTTTATTTAAATTTAATTATTTAATTTCTCATGTATTTTCTCCCTTTTTTATACTATAATGTGTTGTAATATTAGTAGAACACTGAACAAGAGTGTCTCTTTCTGAAAACTAGTAATGTCACTAATAAATGGTCCCTTTATCAGCACTAGGAAAATCATTGATAAAGAAGTCCTTTATCAAAAATAATTTACCACTAAAAAAGAACCCGATTTATCATTGTTGTTTTTAAAAATAATAAAGGTTCCCATTATTAGTGAAAAATAAAAGCACAGCTAAAGGGTTACCATTATCAATGTTTAAATAAGCACTGTCAAATTTTGAATTTATCATAACATTTATGGCACTGATAAAGGGTCACATAATCATTTATATTCTATCACTGATAAAATAATAGGTATTTAATGGATTCATTGATTGTAATCACTTTATTTTTCTGACAATGCTACATTAGAGTGTAGTTCAAGGCCTTATGTGTAGAATTTAATACTATTATAACAAATTTGTTTTTTTAGAATAGCAGTCAAGGCATGGAAATAGAGTATGTTTTTTAGAAAATCATTATAAGTTATATTTTCCCTCAATAATATTAAATTTAATGTTATTTTAAACATATAATAGTTGTATTATCTTATCGACATTAAATCATGCAATCATAAGTGGATACACTTATATCATGTTGTTAGTAAAATTACCAGTTGAAGGTGATCAAATTGCACATAGAGTTTTTTCCAAAACACTAGAGGATCCTTCTGCATCCACTCCTCATTATTTAAATCTTGATAGAGATAGTGGTGAAATAATATTATGGAATAGTAGTAGTGTTTAGTGGATGAATGATTAATAACATTATTTATCACACCAAGTCTATATGTATTGAGATGCATGTCAGTATCCAGAATCCATGTTGAGTAATTTTTTCCATAAATATCCAGAGTGATAAATGTGTAATATTCAATATTCTCACAGGAAAATATGTTGGGCTTATTAAACAGACCATTTAGCTAGACACAAGTTGGTGCTAATGATGTGTTCTAAAACAGATCGAACATCCCTTGCAAACTATAAAGATTTTTAAAATAAGAAGAATGTGATCGATCAATGAAAAATTATATCATTTATGGAATGAGGTATTTAACTTGTGTATAGTGACGATGATTTGAAATGAAAATTTAATAGATAGACAATAATTACGGGGAGAAATGTGTTGAGGTAAAGACTCCCACATTTTATTAATATATATCTACATATATAGAGTAAAGAAGATTTTATCCAACACATTAATACAAGATGTCCTTTAATTTGTACTAGAATTCATGGAGATGTGGTATGCACCACATAAAATATTCCAACTTTTATAAGCGCTAGAAAAATTGTTAATAAAGTAAATATTTATTAGTATTACTTTTATAAAGATTTCGTTAGTGTTGTGAAAAGCATCAATTATCAGGGGAAAAATTTCTAATAAATCTAGGGTTTATAAGTAAATATGTTTAAATATTTATTTATATAAATAAAATTTTATATTCAAATATATACAAATATGTGTGTTTCTGTGGTGATGTATTTGATTATCGATAACACTATAATTTGAAAATTCATATGATTTCAATACTATAACATTCATATGGATGTAACCATAATAATAAATTTAGCCACCAGTAAAAAGATATGAAATCTATTTTAAATGATCTTGAAATTTTGATTAATATTGAAAAATTAGGGTATACCAATTAAAAACACATTTTCGAAGGACTTCTTAGCCTTTTTGAATTTATAAAAAATAATGAATCAAGGTTCATGAATCTAAATGGCCTAGACCATTTTAGGCTTTGATTCGAAATCTCATGGAGAACAATTGACCACTTGGATGAAAATTTATTGTCATTTGAAATTTAATACTACACTTATACCCTATAACAATGCACAAAACATATTTTAATAACAACATGTAATTTCAAAAAATTCTACAATTTCATACATTGCAATATAAATTTAATTGACACCAAGAATAAAAAAATTTCCACAAATGGTATATTCACAAACACAAATAATTACATTTAATTTTTTTATATAATATGATTTACAATTATCCAACAAACATTATAAAACATTAATATTTCATCTTTTGATGATTTTGATCCCCTCAAAAAAATCTTCACCCATGGTATGAGTTGTCGAACAAATCATCTAATCCTGAGAAAAATATTCTTCCTATATAATAAAATAAATATTATGTTAGTAATACTATAAAAATATAAAATAAACATGAATATAAAACAATATATTAATAAAATGTCAATATTTAATAAAAATGACCCATTTGGAGTTATATCGATCAAACCATGCATCAAATTTAGGTGAGGTTCATTCATAAATGTCAAAAATGACTTATGGATCATTGTCCTAAAATATCAAAACAATCTGAATGTTTTTTCCATGTTTTAAATTATATCACTAGTTCTTTTACAAATATTAATGTTAATTTTAAATAATGAAACATTTTATGTTATACTGGTCACATCGTGCATCAGATTGAGTTGCAGATGATTCCTACCTATCAAAAATTATTGATGGATCATTGTCAAAAATTATCAAAAAAATATGAATGTGTTTTCCTGGTTTTCATTATTTCATTTATGTTGTTTTACGAAAATTTCATTCCAAACTTGAAAAATGCATTTTGAGTCCTACCGTTCAAAGAATGCAAAGGTTTGACATGATAATGCTTCATACACATCACGAATGACTTATGAATCATTTTCCAAAATTATCAAGACAATCATAGTGTGTTTTCTTGGTTTTCAATGAGTGATATTTTTTAAAATAAGCTAAAAATTTAAAATAGGTAACTGACACTTATAGTCATACCTATCACATCGTGCATCAGATTGATTCATGGTTGACTCTCATGAAAAAAATGACTCATTGATTTTTTTTCTGATGGAGTCAAAATATTACAAATTCATTTTCTCAGTTTTTAGTATGTCACTTGTCATTTTTACATAAATTAATGTCAATTTAAAAAAAAAGACACTTTGAGTTATACTAGACACACATTGTGTTATATTGTGGTGAGGATTATTCCAAAAAATCACAAATTACTAGTAGATTATTTTATTAAAATATCAATATAATTTGAAGTTTTTTCTTAGTTTTCAGTATAATACATGTTTTTTTACTTAAATTAATGTCAGTTTTAAATAAACAGTGACAATTTGAGTTATATCAGCCACACCATGTATCATATTGGGGTTTGGTTTACTCCTAAATGTCACAAATGAGTCATGTATCATTTTCCTAATGTATCGAATCAATCAGAATGTATTTTCTTGATTTTCAGTACGTAACTTGTTGTTTTTAGTAAAATTATTGTCTATTAAAAATAAAAAAAGGTGTGTTGAGTTATACCAGAAACACATTGTGTCATTTTGAGGTTCATATTATAATTATATATCGAAACTAAAAAACATTTAATTTTCATAAAATATCAAAATTATCTGTAAAAAATTTACTAAAATAATTCAAATGTGTTAGTTAGGTTTTCAGTATGTCACTAGTTGTTTTAACTTAAATTAATGACTATTTTAAATAAAAAGAGACACGGTGAGTTATACCAACCACACAATGAATCCTAATGAGGTGTGTCTAATTCCTAAACGTCAAAAATTAAAAATAATTTTTTCCCTAAAATATCAATACAATCAAATTGCATTTTCTTGGTTTTCATAATGTCACTTGTTGTTGTTAATTATATTAATGCAACTATTAAATAACAAGAGACACATTGAGTTATACCGGTCACACCATGAATCCTATAGACTTTTGGAATATTTATACATGTAAAAAATGTCTAATTTATTTTTTCTGTAAAATATGAAAACAATCCAAAAGTGTTTTCTAGGTTGTCAATATGCCAGTTGTGTTTTCATTTCTAAAATGTCATTTCTAAATGGAAACATGAATTATGAGTCATACCTGGCACATCATTCATCTTATTTACATGATACTTATTTATACACATCTCAAATGATTTATTAATCTCTTTCCTAACTTATCAAGACAATCATAGTGTATTTTATTTGTTTTCAATGAGTGATTTTTTTTGAATTAAATGTGAATTTTAAATTGATAATATACAATTTTAATCGTACCGGTCACATCATTCATCCTATTGTGCTATTTTTGATTCTTACTTGACAAAAAAGACTCATGGATCATTTTCATAATGTATTAAATAATCTGAATGTGTTTTCTCTATTTTCAATTAGCCACTTATTTTTTTACATACAATAATTCTCAATTTTAAATAAAAAGACACACTATGAGTCATACTGGTCACACAATGTGTTTTATTTTATTGAGGATGAATCTTACATGTCAAAAACTAATCATGGATCATTTTTAAAAAATATAAAAACAATCTGAATGTGTTTTCATGGTTTTTAGTATTTCACTTTTTTTACATAAATTGATACCAATTATAAATAATAAAAGGAGACAATTTTAGTTATACCAGACACATCATGCATCAGATTGAGGAGATACTAATTCCATCATGTGAAAATGACTTATCATTTATTATCCTAGAGTATTAAAGCAATATGACATTTTTTTCTCTTCATTCACTATTCCATTTAGTAATAAAATGTCATTTCAATCTAGAAACAACTGTTACAAGTCATACTGATCACATCATGTGTCATTTTGATGTGATAATGCTTCATACTTGTCACAAATT
This sequence comes from Viscum album, assembly GCA_963277665.1. NCBI lineage: Eukaryota > Viridiplantae > Streptophyta > Magnoliopsida > Santalales > Viscaceae > Viscum > Viscum album. The sequence continues at coordinate 422,561,557 of OY728161.1, read as the reverse complement.
ACATTTGAATCATATCCAAAATTATGAATATAATCAGACATGACATTCCTAGTTCTTAGTGAGTAACATGTATTAAACTAAGATTTCAATTTTAATTTGATAATTGACACTTTTAGTCATATTTCTCACACCATGCATTAGATAGTGGTCTGGTTGATTCTTACTCCTCAAAATGACTCATTGAACATTTTCTTAAAGTATCGAAATAATATTAATTTTTTTACTTGGTTTTCAGTATGTCACATTTTCTTTTTTCTTAATTTAATGTTCATTTAATATAAAAATAAACACTTAATGTAATACTATCCACACTATGTTTCATATTGATGTGATGTCTACTCCTAAAAATAAAAAATTACACACGAATCATTTTACTAAAATATAAAAACAATAAGAATGAATTTTCTCAGTTTCAAGTATGTTACTAGTTCTTTTTACTAAAAGAAATATCAATTTTACATATAAAGGGACACTTTGAGTGATACCAGTCAATTGTTCATTTTGATAGACATTGAGTATTTAAAATTATGACAAAATTGATTAATTATATTGTTATATAAATTTACCTTAATACAATCTTGAACAATTTCATTATTTTCATTATCTCAATTGTTGCCTTGATGTCCAATCTCTCACAAGCATGATCAGTTTTGAACAAACCACCCAAACTCAAGAAATGGAATCCACATGTATGTGAAAATAATTTTTATGTGATTAATATTAAAAATAATTAAATTAGTCATAAATATGAAACAATACACTACTTATATGGATTTCACATCTTCATGCTATTAGTGTACATTCTTCCATCATGTTTCCTTCCCATTCCTTTCAGAGAAAATCTGTATCATCTGGAGAATATGAGTCTTCTCAAAAATTATAGTAGTACTAGAATAATATAAATAAAAATACTATTAATAAATATTCTTATTAAATTACTAATTATACAGTAAAATACCTCTTCAAGGATGCCAGTTTATTTTTGGAATATGATATCTCTCATAAATTTAAAAACATAATAACTATAATATTTTCCAATGGTTTATTTCAGACACTATAGAAACATTGAGTAGAATACATAATTTTTTTGATATGTGTATGGATAGTGAAATTTTATTATATATACCCTAATACTTATGTATTCATAGAACGTGTCCTCTTCCTTGTGCATAGCCCCTTGCCTCATTAATTGTTTTTCATGATATTGATGCACCACCTTATCAGAACATAATCATCATTAAAATAAAGTATCCATTATATAACATAATTTTGTGTTCTAAAACAATGCATGTAGTGAATTAAAAATTGAAAAACTCCATCATTGGTGGATAGTTTGTTGGATATCCATGCATGGAATCTTGGAAATAAATCTTTGTAGTATCCAAATTTAAATCAAAGAGAATCAAATTCTACCAAAAAAACAAAAATGATTAAGTAATGAAAGAAATTAAAATATATTTGATATGATTAAATTATATGGTTTTGCCCCTACATTGTTGGTATTAAATATTGTTTGTCATCCAAAATTATTTGTTCAATTGATTTGATCAGACCTGCCACTATTTCTTTCTTTTTTTGTGTTCTATTTACATTTCCTCTATAGAGGATATGTGAGGACTAATGAATCAAAATATTATTTCATGGGAAAATCAAATTAATTGTATTTCACTTATACGCCAACCAAAAATATGAAATGTATTTAGTCATAATTAACACGACATGTCATCTGTTAGAGAATAAAATCATGAAAACATACTGCATGTCTATATTTGCAACTATGATCCATATCCAGTCATAGTTGATGATTTCACATAAACTCTAAACACCAAAGAATCCATGATCATACTCTTCATAAATTTTTTATCAAAATTAAATTTATGATTATGTCTATTTTTAAACTTTGAATTCACATGAACCATCAATGATAGTAAATTCAGATATAAAATATGTTGGGTAATGCTGTTTTAGTATATATTTCTGATCAGTTGGCTGATTATTTATATGGTTATGGGGTTGTTTTTAATTTTATCCCCTTACCTTTGTCAGTATGTAATAACATTAATTAACTCAGAAAATTAATCATTTATTGTTAAAGGATTATCTTGAAATGTAAATTGGAAATGAATACATCCTTTTTGATATGTTTTTTTACTATATGTGATGGTTATGTGATGAATGTTCCAACATATTTTCCAAAACATTTCACTATCATCCTCATGAATTGGAATAGATAGCTCAACACTCATCTCATAGGATATGTTAATCGATACTCTCACATGATCCGTTGTAAGTGGTATGTTGTGTAGCATTTCATTTTGGATATTGAACACTATAGACCTCACTACAAGGTGATGGGTGGTTGTTGACATATATAAATCACAGTCATTATAAACCTGTAGAGTATCAATACATGAAAGGAATTAGTGTCCTCCAGATTCACATTTAATAGAAACAGTAATTAGAAAATCATATAACTTATTTATGACATCTCTTTGATGGGAATGTCTCACCTCATTGTTGGGGGGTGCGGTGGGATATCCATATTGTGGTTGTTCTTTATTTATTCTAAACATTGACTCCCCAATTAAGGTTGACATCAATTATATCTACCAATAGAATTCATCTTCAAGGGTGTATATTCATTCCCTCATATATTTTATTAATTCACATAGATCCCCCTTTTTTTCTCAAAATATGTTTGGGATGTCACCCAAATACCCAATCCTCTGATGTGGTCCAAATGTTCGGGCAGCTTCTAGTCGACCTATAGTATGTGTTCATCTAGTTTTGGTGATGTTGATTCGTATTACTATGTGTGATAGAAATTATATAAAAATATGTGATGATTTTTATACAATAGTGATTAACAGAAAAACATATTTAATTATGTAATACATATGCATGTCTCCCACACTATTTGTGTGTTATCATTTATTATTATCCCATCATTATTTACATGCGCTCATTCTATAGAACATGGTGTGGGGTGGAAGGGGATCTAGACTGAAAGTCATAAATATGCCTATAAATATATGAACATAATTATGGGGTTGTTTCATGTCACAAAAAATTATTACAGCAGATTTAATATAAGTACCAATTTTTCTCAAGAGAAGAGTACTCCTTTATTACGTTATTGTAGGGATACACTAGTTTTGTAGCTCATTCTTTATTTCCATCACTCATTTTTTGTTTCATAAATAAGAAATTTTCATTCAATGTGATGAATACATGTATCATCTAACAACACATTACTAGCCACATTATACTTGAAAACACACATCCACATGATGACCATTAAATGCAGCCTACGTATCTTGGGTTATTAGATGTGCATAGATAAAAGGTGTGTGTGGGTTTATTTCCCCTTAATCAAATTTACAATGATTCCTTATTAGAATTGCGGGAAATACACTTTGAATACTTCCAAAAATCATCAATATATCATTCTTGTTTGTGTTATCTACTACAAATGAAATCTTAAAAAATTGATGAAGATTAAGTCAAAGTTTCATTATTTTATTTTTTATTAAAATAAAGAAATTATATCATAATGTTACACCAAATTTTTTCCCACATCAGTGTCTTAATCCTGGGGACAACATGGTGCTAAGAGTCATCATCAATTAGAACAGGTTGTTGAGGGATTATTCTAATATAACTATAGAAAATGGACTTGTTGGGGTTAACATGTTAGACTTATGCATTCCATCAGACCTCGAATTTGATGTATTTGGCATTCCCCTAAATTATTTTTCTCTAACACCATCAAACTATGATTCTTCTATTTTTTCTACATATTTGGTTCTTCCTCAACAACCATTTTCCTAAAATAAACCTCATCAATTTGTTTGTTTGTATTGGTAGCATCGACATGCATAGATTGTATTTTTAACTCTATACCGGGAGCAACAATAGTTTGAGAAACCTATTATTAATTTGGAGTGGAATCACCAACACATGGAGGAAGTCATTCCTCGGCACTACAAGCATTAGTAGGTTAATATATTCATTGTTCCTTGGTATTGGGATCACTGGAATGTGTGGAATTAATTATCTTCATATGTGGTTTAACATTTATTTTTGAGTACATAAATGTAGTAGGAAACAAATAATAACATGATGTCACATGATTTATATTACAAAAAATGTGACCTAATTATTAAACTCTCTTTAACTTTATTAAATGATGAAGGGATTTGACCCATCTCTCATTGAAAAAAATCCAATCATTATGGTATTCTGTGAAATACATAACATCGTCTACATTAGGATCGTTTTGAAATTATTGTGACATCCAGATAAATGGTTCATACTCAGTTGAATTTTCATCTCATCGTTCAGTAGTTTTGGTTGATAGAAAAACAATTGACCACTTTTATTTTGTGGGATATAGAACATTAAATTCTCTAAATCTATGGTATGTCAATATAAATGGATTTTCTTTGTACAATCCCTTACTAAAATCAACTATTATGAATCCCAATTCATCTATTTTAACATAACTCATGTAATATAACACATTCATTAAAAATTGGCACTTGAAATTTTGTATTATTCATCTCCCTTATTTTTTTTATGATTCCATGTTTTATAATATTTTCATAAATTGGATTTTTTCCATTTTCCTCGAAACATGAACCTCATTAGGCATGAGTGTAAATTGACATTTTTCAAAGTATTTTCTTTTTCATGCTCATTTATATAGAACATATGAACATTAATTACATAACCATTGTAAGATAATACATTCAAAATTTTTCCTCCAGCTAGCCATCGAATTCATTTAGAAATTAAATCTGGATTTTCATCTGACTCCTTAAAAACATTTTCCTGAAACCATCTTATAAAATGTTTTTTATGTGTATTTGACATCCATATTTCATCCCTTGGTTGATGCAAATGGCTAATAATTTGATTATGGGTTTCAATATATGGTGAATCCTCCAAATTAATATAAAAAACATAATGGTGGGACTACTCTTGATCTGTAATATTGTTTCTGACAACATTTCTTCTATAAATTCATTCACCCGTAAGCTTCCCATTATGTCAAAGTTTTGGTAGACCAATGCGTTCCACACTGGATAGGTATACTATACAGGATTCATTATATTCCTCAACAATATATCACTCCTCAATACAACCCTCTGGCCTATTTCTATTTTTAAAATAACCTTTCAAAATCATCATATACACTTCAATGGGGTATAACCAACTATAATATATAGTACACATTGTCAAATATCTTTCACCAAGTGAACCATAAAATGAATTATTTTATCAAAAAATGTTTGGGGGAAGAACATTTGTATTTAAAATAATATGATGGTAATTTCCATTTCCATAATACGTAATTTTTTATGGTCTATAACTTTTCTATATAGAACTTTAAATAAGAAACAGAACATGGTTAATGTGTGATGGAAATTCATGGAAAAAATACAGCATAAATATATAGGCATTAGATCTTGCATCAAAACATGGTAGTCATTAGATTTCAGACCCATTATCATTTAATTGGTCACATAAATTATGTTCTATATATTATATGAATACCCCTTTGGATCCTTTACATCATTAAAAAATATGAAATATTGATATCTCTCCTTCCCGGAAATAGTGTAAGCAGTTGGAGGAAGAAAATTTCAATTTTCACCCTTCACTCATGCCAAATATTCTATTATTCACATGTCAACTATTTCCATCCTAACCTTTCTTCCATCAATTGTTTATCCAATTTCATTTCAAAAAATTCCTATAACACTATCACATAATTTTTTTTGAACAATCATAACATCATGAAAATATCTGAAGTACAAATAATTCCAGTATTTTAATTAAATAAAACTTATCTCTTTTTCAAACAAGTTTTGAGAAGGTTTTTTGTAAACAGTTTACCCAAAGCAGTGTCTATATCTTTTATTTCTCAAATAATTGATCACCTATTAGTGGAGACGGTGTTGTATGTTCTTATGAAATTTCATTGAATGATGACATCTAGTATTGGTACATATGTCATCTGGGAAGAAATATTTGATGTCCTAGAATCATGGTTTTCAATGAATGTTTCAACCAAATTGATTGTGTACCTGGTTTTCAAATAGGACACCCTTGAGTTCCTTTAATGTTGTATCCTAAAAAATTTCAATAATATGGAATGTAATTTATCATCTCCTACAACACGGCTCTCTAAATAATATCATTATTTCTGTAATAATCATACAATGTAACACAAGAATCCCACAATAATTTCAAAGCCACAATCAATGGAGACAAATATACATCAATATCATTACCTTGTTGTTTTGTTCCTAATAAATGGAAACAAAAAATGATATATTTTCATTTCATACATAACCATGGTGCAATGTTATAATTTAACAACATTATAGGCAACGTAATATGGCTGGTACATTGAAAACCTAAAGGATTCACTACATCTGTAGATAATTCAAGACAATGATTTCATGGCATCTTTCAAAATTTATGATACTCATGATAAATTCACTTCCACTAATGAGACACTTCTGGTTGACATAGTTTTCCATATTTATTTTTTTTGAATTTGGGTACCACGTTAATTTTAATATAGTCTCCTCACTTCTATATATGCACCTAAACCTTGTAATGATTGAAAAGTACAATAAAACATTTATAGTAGCAGATTCAACATTCTTGTATCAAGAATCACAACCCATTGGGAATTATCTATGTGATTTCTAGTCCTTTCAAAATAATATATAGTCATTCTGGCATGCATGTATTCATTTGAAGATCATACCCATCGAGTTTAGCATTTTTTGTATCATATGTTTGTCTTGGTGGATCATTATCTTATGGTTGAATGTTATTCAAGAGAGAAAGTAATTTTTTAAAACTGGCATCACTCCATCTATTGAATTATTTAAAATTATATTATTATAGTACAGATCACAATGATATATATTTAGTGAAACCACTATACAATGGCGTCTTTTTACAACTCAATAACTTCTCAATTAATTTTGGGTAATCCAAAAGATAATCTTAAAATTTCCTTCTCTTTTCCTTAGTATGATCTTCATCATCATTCAAATATTTAATCTCATATTTGATACTTGTGTTTTTATTGTCCAAACTTTTAATCATAGTAGATGATCCATAAAACGCATTGTTATCCCATCCACTAGCTATATTTTCTATTCCCACAATTTATTGAATCATTTATAACTTTGATCTATTCCCTGAATGGTCAAATATTCTTCCATCTTCTTTGGACATTTCTTTTCAATATTAACTATATAAAAATGGTCAAAGCATTTGATAGGGGAAATATGTATGATATTTTCTAGACTTGATGAACACATCAAATCCATCGTCAAAATACTTTTTCAGATGACAAGAATTCATCCATTCATTATTCATATCCATAATATTTGATTTAGTAATATTAATATCTTACAAAATCAATAAATAAATGGGTCCTTTCAAATAAGGGGAACCCCGCATTTTTATTAGTGTTATTATTTCATATTGTTTTTTGAGACTCATCCCCTTAGAATCTAACACCAAACAAGAAATAAGATTTAATTGTAGAAGACACCCCAATTTTAAACCATGTAGGTTATTTTGGATGAAAAGTATGTATAGGAGTTTCCATGCGGTTAAACATTAATTCATGATTTGCAGGACTGGGGTCATGATGGATATCCTATGGTTTCGATAGAATTAGTGACATGACTATTTCATTGTGTTATTATAAATAAATATGTATTCTCTATATAATTTAATGGTATTTCTAATACTATAAAAATATAGACATAGAATATTATTGAAAAACTACATTTTAAATGTCCTTTGAAAACTATTTATAGAATCACATTTTAAATATCAATAAAAATCCAACCATTTATACAAATTCTTCTTTAAATTAACACAAATATTTAAAAATAAACCAATTACTTCCAATCACTATTTCGAAATTACATGCACACTTTGAAAACAATATAATTTATTAAAAATCAAATCCAGATTTTTGATGTTATATCATTTCCAAAAATTCCATAATCTTTCTCTAATTTCTTATAAATAAATCAACAACATTTAAATCATTTCAATGTAATTGAAATCATTCATATGAGGTAATATTCACACATGGTTTCAAAATTTAAGTCATTTATCAAAATCCCCTATATATTTCAATACCAAAACTTCCATGTAAAAATGAAAAGATAAGAGAAACCATATTTAAAAAAACTGACAAAAATTAATTTTTTTTCCTTATATTTGGAATTAGGTTTTAAAATCATAACACTCAATAAAATAGCCTTTTCACTTTAAAAAAATTATTTTCCAAAAACAATATTTTAAGAACTAAAATATGATATTATAGAAAAATATTCATGAATTAGTATATAATGCACTATTAATGTTTAAATTATTTGGGAAAACATTATAAAAGTGAAATTTAAGGTTAGGCCAAAGATATGAAATCAAGGAAATGATGTATATGAAGAAAATGAAAGGATATATGGAATATTTGAACGGGGATGTTATTTGAATATTCAAGAATTTTGTGTATGGATTGTATTATGTTCCTTGATAATATACCCAGAAGATTGAGGTTGCATGGTCAAAAAAGGATTAAATTAAACAAATGGATAACATTATTTATAAAAGAAGGTATGGGATGAATGAAGTTTCATAAATATTATTTTATATGCGGATGACCTATTAATTGTTGAATAGGGTTTTATAATGATTCTGCTTTGAAAATGATTTTTTTAATGGTTCAAGATGAAATATCCATGAATTTACAAGAGGATTTTGGGAATGTGAATGGGGAGAGATTTCAAGTCTAGAACATTGGATATATCTTAGAAACAATACATCCCAAAAAAATAATCAATAGATTTTGGATTACCATATGTAATCATGTCTCAACTCCATTTGCAAGAATCGTTATATTATATGAATTGTAGGTATTAAAAAATAAAAAAGTGATTCTTTATAATGAACATAATCAATTATAATTAGCAACTATAATGTTTTTGTACACGATGATTTTTTAAAATATAGATACAACATTTGTAGTGATATTTTTTTGTCTTTCTTGTCAAATCTGGTAAAGGAACCCTGAGAGGCTTTAAAAAATCCAATACATAATGGTATTGAATGATACTTCAATGTTCCTTACAGAATATGGTATTCTCATATTGTTTCTAAGACACAAACACTGTTAGATATTTATATACCTAGAGGGGATCAATTGAATTAGTGGTATGCAAGGGAGGGAAAATTGTTATTCATATGTATTACTAGTAACTGGTAGTTAATTTTTTGAACAAGAAAACTAAATTTGTGGAAGAAATTAAAGTGTGAATGGATTTTATTTTGTTATGTTGATTAGTTATAGAGCATAACATGTTCGAGGGAGATGGGATACTCTATTATGATATATATTGTGTGATTTAACAAATTAAAATTGGTGTTTCATTCAATGATGAATCACAATGGCCTCAAATTCAAATTCATCTAATATGTATTAGAATAATGATAGTTATAGTAGTTAAAATGAGAAATATAACCTAGCTGATACATTCATATAGTTTCATATCAATGAAAACCTATAGAAATACTATGCCTTAATGGGACTAGTATGAAGACATAGAAAATATAACATTGCATACTAGGAAATGGATTAATGATGGTTATAATTTCAATTTTTAAAGAGGTCTCTAAGAATTTCCAAAAAATAGTATTAAAATGGGAGATTATTAGGAAAGGATTACATTTTCAATTTTTTTCAGTTTATCTAATAATATAGCTCACTAGAAGTAAGGGAATTGTTAATGTAATGGATTTAAATTAATACAGTAATGCAATAATTTTATTTATTTTATACCAAAAAAATCTAGAAAGAAAAAAAATCAAAAACCTCTTCTAACCAGAAGCTCAAAAAATTGGCTCCAACTTTAAACTAGATGAGTCCATCATTGTCAATGTAATCCTTATGATTGCCTATAATATATATAGGGGTGATCATAAAATGTATACAAAGTAGAATAATCCTTAGGTTCCCACATGTAAATGTAATAAAATCATACTAATGCAGTAGTGAAAAAAAGTAGAACCATTATAATCTTATCAGGTTAACTACTCATCTATACACTCATAGAGAATTTCATTCATGTATAGAAAAAATAATCATATGCTCCCCCACAACCACTTCCCTATTGGATTTTATACTCTCAAATCCCAATTCCAAATGTCCTATGCTCCATTATCTTCCATACCAATGTGTGTCAGGCCGCAACCCTACCAACCCCAATTCACGCATGGTCCAACATCTCATGTTAGAATCAGGTAACACCATATATCTCACCATCACATTATAAATATACAAAGTACAACATGAAATAAATAACACATCCATGGGAAATACAATGTGAAGACAACATCCAAAACCCAAAATAATATAAAATAATATGCACGCATTATATATAAATGCACAAACAAATTATACCATATGGAAATTATGGTTTGCTGGAAGGGGCGGTGGGCACGACGGAGGTAGTAAATGGAGTAGTGGAAACAGTTGATGGGGAATCGATAATGGCACCATCTGGGACGGGGGTAGCGGGGATGGTGGATGTGGAGGAAGGGGGAGAAGATTAAGGGGTATCAGAGAATAGGATAGCAGAGGTGGTGAATGTGGAGTCGGAGGTGGAGGTGGCGAAGGTAGATGACGTGGTAGGGATAACATTGGCGGTGGCATCAGAGGTGAAGGTGGGGGCAGTGGATATGGAGGTAGAAGTAGAGACGAGGGTGGAGGAGGCGGATGCAGATGTAGAAGAGGTAGAGACGAAGACTGTAGCAGAGGCAAATCTTGAATTCTGTGAAAGATTGAGGGTTGAATGGCAAGTGGATTTGTTTGGGTTCTATTTATAAAATAACAAAATGCATTAATTAGTACTTTTTAGTGCTGATAAAGACCTAATATTAATAAATTATTTTTAATTATAAACATATAATAAATATATTTATTATATTTTTAATTATAATTATAAAAATATATATAAATTTAATTATAATTATAAATTTATTTATATATATATAGTCATAATTATTAATATATATATATATAAATACTTATGAAATCAAATACAATATATTAATTATATATATTTTTTATAAATTCATATTTATTTATATATATATATATATTTATTTATATTTATATTTATGACTAAGTAAATATATATTTATTTATAATAATAATTATAAATATAATAAATATAATTTTAAAATTATTTACATATATATATATTAATTAAATTGAAATTATAGAAAATATTATTTATAATTTTCTAATTAATTAATTATAATAAAAAGAATTAGTTAGAAGAATAATTCTCTGACCATCTATTAAAAAAGAAATGTGAAAAGTAACAAGGAGAAGGACTGACAAAAACACTCTCTAAGAGTGTTTTTTGGACCGATAAAATGTAGTGTTGAATTAGTAAAAAGTTTTAGTGCTGAAAATTGAGATAGATCACTTCTATATATAGTCCAACCAAAATTGAAATGGTTGGAACCAAAACATTGGCCTTATGATGGGTTTGGAAAATGAATCACCATCATAATATTTGACTTAGGACATCAGCACATAATAATTGACAATTTATAACACAAACCAAAACCACATAAATATGTACTAGCAGCATAAAAATGACACCGAATGTGTGGAAGAGTATAAAAAGAGAACTAATCATAATCCAATGCCCCTAAGAGTTTTCCAGTGGTTGCGTAGGTAGGCAGCAAGCAACCATTTCCACCTTCAAATGCAGTATTTGACAACGTCTCGACACCAAAAATTATAAGGGAAATCTCCCAAGATCATGTATGGTTTGGAATTGTTGAAGAGGTGAACAACGTCTTATGGAGCCCCAAATGGGATGATGATGATACTCTCCTCACACAGTAACTAGGCATCCATGACATGGTTGATAAGCATTCCCATGAGGGTAGAATAAGAGGTGAAATTGGTGTTGCAGAATCTCAGGTAACACTACTCCACGCCAATGATGTTCTATACCAAAGAGGTATTCCCCTAATTTGCAGGGAGGGATGATATAGTGAGGGTGCCCTTGGATGAATTGAATTTAAATCTGAGCATGTAGTCACATGTCTCACCCCTTAGGAAACTAACACCAAAATAAGTAGGATCACTAGCCGATGGACTTTACAGAAAGGTCACATGTCTGTCATTGGATATATGAGAAACCTGGTTAGTTGCACCCATGCATACATTGCATCTCCTACACAAGTCCAAAAAATTGATGATATTGTGGTTTACATCCAGTGGAGGTAATATGACGATGGGAACCATGCTATGCAGGTACTACATGGCCAGATGATGTAATGAAGTTGGGGAGGAGATTTTAATGAGTGAGTGTAAATAATGCAGCATGAACCGTTGGATTTGGATCTCCATCCGCATCAGGTCACTTTTGAGTTAGTCCATCTAGTCAAAACTGAGTAATATTTTATCTCTCCCATCATTCCATTAGAGAAACCCTAGTATTTATTTATATATATATATAAATATATAGTTAATAAATAATTATGATATTATTATAGATATATACAAATAAAATTCTAAATAAATATAGATTTATTTAAATAATTATAAAATTATAAAAAAAATTAATTATAAACAATTATAAATAATATATATATATTTGTTATTTTTGAATAATATATACTGATATATATTTATTAAATAAGTAAATGTAAAAAATATATATTTTTATTCAATGATATTATTATTAATAAATAAATATTTATTTATTATACATATAATTTTATAAATATACATTAATATATGTAATTTTTTGATGCACCATATACGACCTACCCTATCCCATTTCGAAAACAAATCTTGGGAATAGATCCCAACTCGAACCCAATTCCAATCATTGGTCAACAAAGTAATTTTAGTATAGAATCATAACAATGGGAGCCGATCTTTGGAATAACTCTTCCCTCTACAAGGTCTATAAGGTCATAATTTAGGATATGACAATATATATGGTTCACCACCTCGATGAAGTATCATGTAACTAATATATTTCGTTAGGCTAGTTCATGGTTATGATTAATCCAGCTCCCCAAGTGATTCCCTAGTTATGGTGTCACTATAGACGCATTACCCAACACAAATCCTTATTTTCGAAGCCTCTATGAAACAATGTATTTTTTAATACCCACCATTATGAGATTTGATAGTGTTAAATGACTTATTCAGACAATGTATAATTTTCTAGAAATTTCATATTATTACAAGAGGGTTGGTTAGGATTCTACCTGAATGGAGGCGTTAAAAAGGGCTTACCAAGAATGTGGAATGGTTATTTTTCATAGATCTTCATGAGAGATGCTTCTAAGATCTTAATGGGATATTGATTAAAAGACCAATCATAACCATAAATGATATGGGTAATAAGAATGGATTATATTGTTATGTATCAGGAGTCGGGATTTGAATAGTTTCAGTACATGATTGTCATGTGGTTTCTTAAGGGTTCAGTAAGTTAAGTAAAAATAATTGAAACTTCCCAACTCCTTTCCTAGATTTTGAAAATATTGTGCATTCTACGAGGATTTATTGGTATTATCATTAATGTGATATATTTTTGAAATATAGTAAAAAGTGTTTTAATTATATTTAAACAAAAAGAGAACTGAACCATTAATTGCAGAGATGGTTTGAGTACATATAGTCCTTTAACATTGACATAATGTTTATCCACATGAAGGGGAACATTCTTTTAATGTACTTTATTGGAAGGATCAAGCATAATTAGTACATGATTCTACACTAATGTGGAATATGGTTTCCCACAATAAATATATGTGACCTTAGGTTCAAAATTATTAGGGCCATGTTAAAATTATATCATTATCTATCACTTATGTACTACACAGTATTATTATGGAGTAAAATATAGGATTCATACTATTTATTCATGAGAACATGATGAACCTTTTATAGATTTATATTTTATAAAATGATTGTTATTTTTTATTCATGTATTATTTATAAAGTTCTTCTATTGGGATTTCTATCATTTTGGAAATTTCTATGTGGATATTTTAATATAATTAAAGTGTTTTGAAATGATGGTAAAAAAATTATAAGTGTTCAAAATACCCTTTTTGGTTCTAAATATATTTAAAATGAATTAAAAACATAGAATGGAATTTCAGGTGTAAGTTTATAAATAGATTCAATGGGATTTGGTGTTTTTTCTATAGGGATGGGTCCTAGGCAATGAAATACAATAATAAAAATCATTCCAATGTTTATTTCACTACATTTTAAATGAAACATTTTTGTATTTTTTTAAATATTAATATCACTAAATCAAATAGGATTCATATGAATAAATAATGGATGGATTCCAATCATTTGAAGAGAAAAATTATAAAGATGGAGTGAAAGAGTTTGTCATGTTTGAAAATGGTCATGCATATGACCTTTCTCAAATAATTTTTCTATGTTTACACAATTTTTATTCAATACATTTTAGTCCAGAAGAGTTGGATGAAAAATTGATTTTTTTACAGAATACATTGATTTTTTAATCATGTGGAAAAATTTTCTTATAGATGGGATATCACTGTGTTTTAAGGATCATCATATATGATTATGAGTGTGAACAATAATGAAGAACATATTGATGATGTGATTATTGATATGATTGATGATGAATGTATTCTTGAGTAAATTATAAGGACAGTAGACTATGAACTTCATGATTAACCTTTTTTTAGAAGATAATGAGTTGTGCAAAGATATCATTGTATGAAGGTTGCACTAAATATACAACATTGTTAGATGTACTAAATCTTTATTATTTTAAAGATGAAAATGGATGGAGTGATTCTAGTTTTACGGAATTACTTTATCTCTTCAATGACATTCTCCTAAAAGATAATGTGGTCTCAAGCCGAAAAAATGAATCCAAATGAATGATACACTCGATGGTTATGATCTCTAAACAAATGAACGCCTGCCTGAATAATGGTATACTATTTCACAAGGACCAAAAATCACATAAATAATTCTAATTGTGTGTTTATTCTAAATAAAAGAAATATGAATACAGTATTTTGACAGATGTATGTTGATTTTGAATCATAACAAGGTTTAGGAACCAATATAGAAGTGAGTAGACTACATGGAAATTTGTGTGTCGTGCAGACATAAGAAGTAAATATGTGAAACTATGTCAACCAATAGACTCTTCTCAATGGAAGTGAATTTATCATGGGTATCCAAAATTTTGAAATGGGCCCAGAAACCATCATCTTCTGTTATCTACAAATGCAGTGAATCCTTTTGATTTAAAAAAAGCACTCAAAATAAAAGGCTGATTATGTTGGTAAATGATATCTTTCGATTGCAGATATGCGTGAAATGAAAATACATCATGTTGTATATGCTTATATCATGACCAAAACAATGGAGTAATTATATTGATGTTTATTTGTCCCTATTGATAATGGATTTAAAATTATTTCATGATTCATGCATTACATTGTATGATGCTTATAGAAATCATGATTTCACGTTGAAAGCCATGTTGTACCGGATAATAAATGACTTTCCTTCTTATATAATTTTTTTTGGATATGGCATGAATGGAACTCAAAGGTTTCCCATCCAAGAACTAGGTACACAGCAGTTATGTTGAAACATTAATCAAGAACATTGTTTCTAGGACATTGTAGATTTTAACCCCAAAGAAATAATTACAAATCGTGAATGATATCCTTTGATGGATGTTTAGAATTATGTATAACATCATATCCACTTACATGTGATTAAAATTTAGAGAAAGTAAAATATTTGGACACTGCTTTTGGTAAACTAGTATTGAAAATATTTTAAAAACATCCTGAAAAAAGATATCAGTTTTGAAACCACTTGAATGATGTTAAGGTTCTAGAGGTGTATTCATCAAATATCAAGAACATCGTGTCAATGATCGGTTTAATGTTAAAGCATCTGAAATCATATTAATGTTATGTTTTGATGAAAGATATAATGCCTATATATTTTCCTTGCATTTTTTCCTGAATTATTCTCATACATTAACCATGATTTGTTTCTTATTCAATGCTATATGCAGAAAAGATAAAGAACCAGTGAAATTGCAGACTATGGAATGTTAAATTTTTGTCATATTGTGTGAATTGGAAATGATATTTCCATCAATATTCTTTGATATTATGTTTTAATGGGTGTCATTCGAGTGAAATAAATTCAGAAAGGGATGTTTTCACAATAAATATTACATATCAAGAGTAGGCGCACCATTACATTTTTTCATAACAGTTTTGAGGTTTCCCTTATGTCGAATCCCACAATGAAATTCTCAGTCATCTGAATCCATGAAAGGATAAAAGATGGATTGAAAATACGCATAATTAGAAAATTATTAGATGGTTTCCGGACTATATTTTTAAGGAGTCATATGAAAATCTAGATTCAATTTTAGAATGAATTCAATGGCTAGATTGATGACCAAATTTTTTTGTTTTATCTTACAATGGTTATGTAATTAATGGTTATGTGTTCCATAAAAATGAGCATGATAAAGATAGTACCATTCAAAATAGTGTAGTTAATCTCATGGGTGATGTGGTTCATGGATCATGTACTAAGGACAAAAATCCAATTTACTTGAATATTTCAAACATTGTCATCATCAAAAAATTATGGGAGTTGGATTATACAATATTAAAAATTCCAATTTTTTAATGAAAGTGGGTAGAACACTATAGTTCTAGTTAAAATAGATGAATTAGGTTATTGAATGTTTATTTCAGTATGGGCGAGTAAAATGATGAACCATTTAAAATAGAATCAGAAGAACTATAAGTATTTTATTTTGCAGACCATGTAAACTAAAAGTGGTCAATTACTATATTGTCGACCAATACAACTGAAGAGTTATATGAGAATTATACCATTGTGACCCTTTCATTGGGGCGACACAATAATTTATTAGTGGTCCCATTGTAGTTGACTTTTCTTATTTCATAGGATACAACAATGAAAGGATTTATATTGCTAACAGAGTGATCAAATCCCTTTAGCCTTAAAAAGAGTTTTGAATACTCAGGTTACATTTTCATTGTAATATACATCATGTTACATCATGTTATAATCTATTTTCTTCTTCATTTATGTACTCTAAAAGTCATGTTAAAACACTTATATAGATAATGATATTTTTAATTGATGGTTCTTCCCATCGCGATGATCAATTGGTCACACAACCTACTACTACTCGTAGAATTGAAGAATGACCTTCTGCATGTGCTGGTGATACCATTCCTAAGGAATAACATTTTTCTCAACATATTACTCCTCCCAGTGGAGAGGTACAATGACCATGTGCACATTTGAGGCAACCTATATAGTGGAACATATTGACGATGTTTATTTTGGGGAAAGGGTATGTGAAAAAGGACCGACATCACATAAAAAAAGTACTTCATAGATTGATGGTGTTAGAAAAATATCATTAATGTGAAAGTAAAATGCATCAAATTCATGGTGGGATGGAATGAATCGGGTCAGCATGTTAACCCCCACAAAGGACATGTTCAACAGTTATTTTGGAATCTTCACTTCTCAACGCATGCCGATTGATGTTGATTCATTAACCCATGTTATATCTATGATGAGGACACTAATGTTGGAAAAGATTATGGTAACATTATGATATCATTTCATTATTTTAGTAAAAAATAATATAATTAAACATTTACTTACTCTTTATCATCCATTAGAGTGTTTATTAATAGTAAATGAAACCCATAAGTAATATGTACTAATGGTTTATGGAAGGATTCGTAGAGGATTTCACACAATTAAAACACAGAATCATCTTAAATATTATGATGGGAATATAAATCCTCATCCACCAGTTATCTATGCAAACTAGAAAACCATGAAGTGTGGGATATGTTTACTAGCCATCCTGAAGATATGTCTTTTCTGTATATTGTGGATAATAATATGTTTTTATGATATGTTTTACTATAAAATGGAATTATTTTTTTTATGAAACAAAAACTGAGTTATGGAAATAAGAAATGAGCAGAAAAACTATCATACCCCTACCATAATGTACGGATGGGGTATGCTTCACATGAAAAAAAAATTGTGCGTATTCTAAATCAACCATAATAGATTTACATGACATAGAACAACACTATTATTATGTTTCATTGTATATATTTAGATTGATGTATTGGAATAAAAATCTGCGTACATCCATTTTCCATGTTCTATGGAAGGAGGCTTGTGCAAATATAGATGGGATAATAATAGATGAAAACACACAAAAAATGTGGGAAACATGTGTATGTACTACATACTCAATTTTTTTATTTCTTTCAATCACTTTTACATAACAAAAATAACATATTTATATATATGTTATCATACATAGTCATTGGATTCAGAAACACATGTTCCTGATGAAAAAAACTATTGATGTCCACGAATCGTCAAAAAAATTATGGTTGCTTCAGAGGTGCGGGTTTTGTGGTGACACCCTGAACATAGTTGGTGGGAAAAAAGATGAAGATCAGAGAGAATTAAATAAAATTAAGGGAGAATGAATATCTACTCTTTATAGACAATTCCAATGGTAGGGAGATATTGTGGAAACATTGATGGAATAGAGAAAATAGAAGAACAAACTCAATATCAACCACCGTGTGGAGATCTCACCTCACTAACATCAGCTATGGGGCTAGATATTCACATCATAGAGAAGTCTTAGAAGATGTAATCAATGTCCTAATAAATTTTTATGTGAAATTAGAATCATACAGACATCAATTCATTTCCTATAATGATATTCTATAGGGTGATAATGACTATGATTTATATCTAGAAATGCACACCCATCACATGTAGCGAGGGCTACAGTGTTCAATATTAAAAATAAAATGATACAAACCAAGACACTTATAATTGGTCATGTGTGAGTATTGATTAGTGTATCCCATGATTAGAGTGTAGAGATACCTATTCAAATTCATGAGGAATATTTTTATATGGTCAAAAAATCTATTGGAACATTTATCATATGTACATAACATCTTGTAAAAATACATGTCAACAAATAGGTATTTATTTTTAATTTACTTTTCAAGAAAAACCTTTAATAATTAATAAAAAATGGCCTGAACTGATGAATGATATTATATACAATAAAATAGAAGGAATTGAAATAAAGGATCACCTCAAAACTATCTGAATTGTTGACCATCTGATCAAAGAGATATACTGAATGCAATATTACCCCGCACATTCGGTATCTTCATTTACTATCAATGATGTTTCATGTGGACAAAAATTAAAAAAATGGTTTTAATCAATAGTTGATTTTGAATAAAATATGTACCAATTGAAATATTAAAATTTAATCAGTTTTGAGAGTGTAAGTGAAATACTCCACTATGAATGGCTATAAGGCTAAGTTGTAAATGTATACATAATGTATTTTTTCATTATTCGATTTTACAAAAGATAATATACTGTATTATTTAGGAAAAAATACATTTCCTATTTTTGGAAGGGGCAGATTTGAAAAAAATATATTAAAGACATTTTCACATGAATGAAAATTTGTGCTTGTTATTCCTCGCTAATCCTTTATTGAACAAGAAAAAAAATACAAAAAAATGAAATATTGGAAGATCTTAACATATATTTTGAATGTAAAATTGTAGATGACTGAATCTATTTAATACCGATGATTCATGGGTAAAACTATACAACTTACTCATATCAAATATATTTTCATTATATTCATTATTTTTCCTTTTTGTGTATTTAGGCTGTATTGGATGCTCATTTTAGTAAATTTGGATTATCCAATTATTGATTTCATGGAATCAATGCATGGATATCCAATAAACCACCCACACATGAAGGAATATTTAAATTTTTAAAACACTAAATCCATTTTTATATAAATAAACATCAAATAATATAATTTATATTAAATTTTAATGAGGATACTATTATTAATGGGTGTTGCATCATTATAGTGAAAAAAGGGAATGATGTTAAGGGCTATGCATGATAAAGAAGACAAGTACTATGACATAACTCATCTAAGGGTATATATAATAATATTTCACTACCCAAACTCATATCAAAACAAATTACATATTCTACTCAATGTTTCTGTAGTGCTTGAAACTATCCAATGGAAAATATTGTCGTTATCATGTTTTTAAATTTATGAGAGTGATTATATTCCATGAAAAAACTAGAATTATTGAAGAGGAATTTTAGAATATAATTACAATTTCATTTAAAATATTTAATAATCCATTGTGTATTTAAATTTTTCCATCTCTATTATAACTACAAATAAAATTATATTCACAATACGATATAGAGGTGCTCATATAAAAATGGGATGCATACATGATGGAGGAATATAAACAAACAGAAAGAATAATTGACATACATAGATGTAGTGGATTGTTTTATATTTATGTTTACTTTCATTTAGTTAGTATTACTCACATGATACCTATTTTCTTATATAGCTGGATTCCATTGATCAAGACAAGGTGGGTTTTTCAAATATGATTATGATCATAAGATATTGGACTTAGAAGCTACAACTAAGATAATTAAAACATGGAAATGGTTCAAGAATGTATAAATGTGAATTACAACTATGTATTTAATTAATTATTTTGGTCTCCATTTTGTTGACTATTTGTATGTTAATTTCCTTATAATTTTAATCTAATAATTTTTTTACAGACCTATTGAGATGTAATATTTTAGTTTCAATTATTAGAAACATATGAGAAAATAAAGAAAATATTAAATGAAAATTATTAATTGTTATTATTTTAGTGAAAATGTTGACGTCCCAAATAACCTTTCATGAACATGTTCTTGAATAGTTTAGTAATCGGCTGCAACATAATCAGCCGCAAATAAATTTGATACACCATGTGATCACTATGACTTGAAGTGTATGATTTTAGTTAATAATATTCTTTGATATTTTAATATTCAGGTCTTTTGAAGTACCATGATTTGATCCAGGACCCTTGATTATGCTAAATGATATTTAAGGTATGATTTTCTAATTTTAATATCACCTTCTAACACATTTATGATCATGATATCTTTATGTGAACATTGATATATCCATTTATACACTTATTGAGAATCTATGATAACCCTTTTCTTATGTTTCATATCCATAGGTTACTAGTAATGGTTTTAGAAATGACATGTCTCAGAAGGTTTCAATTAAATAACAACTTAATGGGAGACTCTTATGAACCAGTTCTTTTTATTTTCATGTTTCCAAAAGCACTAGAACTAAAATATTATCGACATGATCATTATGTTATGTAAAAAATATTAATCTACTATGATTTGATATCTATGCATGAAATTTCTTGGTCAATATAATTGGTATCAGAGAAAATGTGCTACTCAAAATTGAAAAAAAAAATATAAGTGACCAGTGTAAATCAATGTGTGTCATTTTTTTAAAATTGATACTACTTTTAGAAAAAAGAAAAAGTGACGTATGAAAAACATAGAAAATACATTCTGATTTTATGGATATTTTAGGACAATGATCTATGAGTCGTTTTTGATGTGTATGGATAAACCTAACCTCTATCTGAATTATGGTGTGTCCGGTATGACATTAAGTGTGTATTATTATATTAAATTAACATTATATTGTAAAAAAAGTATAGGTTACTTATTGAAAACAAATCAAATGAATTTATATTGTTTTGATACATACGTATAATGATCCATGAATAATTTCTTATGTGTAGGAGTCAGCCACACCATAATCTGATACATGGTAAGACTGGTGTGACTAAAAGTGTTTGTTATCAGTTTAAAATTGTCATATTAGTTAGAATTTTTTCACTTACTAAAATCCAAGAACAAATACTCCGATTGTCTTGATAATTTAAAAAACTAATTTCTAAGTCATTTTTGACATTTATAATGCTGTCTCACATGAAACGGATGCATGATGTGATAGGCATGCCTCATAATTTCTAGTTCCAGTTTGAAATGAATTTTTAGTGAAAAAACAAAACGTTCATAATGAATCCTGAGAAAACATATTCAATTTGTTTTGATTGTCTAGGAAAACAATATATATATTATTATTGACATATAATAATCAGTCCCACAATAGTACCGTGCATGGTGTGTTTGGTATAACTCAATGTATCTCTTTTTATATAAAATTGACATTAATTTATGAAAAAACAACAAGTGACATACTAAAAACATAACAAACATCTGTTGATTGTTTTGATATTTTAGGAAAATGATCCATGAGTAATATCTAACATGTAGGAGTAATCTTCACCTCAATACAATTCATTGTTTGTCTTCTATAACTCAAAATGTCTCTTTTTATTTATAATTGACATTAAATTAATTAAAAACAACAAGTTACATACTAAAAACAAATAAAATGCATTGGGATTATATTTATACTTTATGTAAATTATCCATGAGTCGTTTGTGACATTTAGGATTAAACCTCACCTCAATCTGACACATGGTGTAATCAATATGACTAAAATTTTCTGTTATCAGTTTAAAATTGACATTTTAGTTCAAAAAGTGGCACTCACTAAAAACCAAGAAAACACACTTCGATTGTCTTTATAATTTAGGATAGAGGTTCATAATTAATTTTGAATGTTTATGATGTAGCTTTTTGTCAAACTAATGAATGATGCAACTAGTTTGACTGAAAATACACGTTTCTTGTTTGAAATGAAATTTTAGAAAAATAAACACCAATGACATTCTGAAAACCATGTAAATGAACAGATTGTTTTTATTCTTGAGCAAAATCATCCATCAGTTATTTGTGATAGGTATGAATAAACTGCACCTCAATACGATTCACAGTCTGTACAATATATCTCAAAATGTGTCATAATTTAAAAATGACAATAAATTTAGTAAAAGAACATGTGACATACTAAAATATTGGAAAACACCTTATAATTGATCTAATATTTTTTCTAAATTATCCATAACACTTATTTAAGGTGTATGAATCAACCCCACCTCAAAAGGATGTGTGGTATGACATGTATAACTCCTAATGTATCATTTTTAATAAATATTGAAATTATTTAATGTGTTCTTTCATATTAATGTTTAATTTATTAATTTATAGTATTATTAAAATAATATTTTTTTCTAATATAGGTGGAATCTTTTTTTCTCGTTGAGATGATTTCTCCAATAACTGATACCACGTGAAACATTTTTTTGGGTAGATCACGTATGTCAAAGTCTGAAATATTAATGTTTTCGAATGTTTTTTGGACAATTATAAATGTAATTATATATAGAATTTTGTTTGAAAAGTTAATAGTAGTGTTTTTTGTATATAGCGTGGGTAGAAATATTTTTATTCATTATTTCAATTAAATATAGATAGAATTGTTATAAATTATAGCATTTTTTGATATTATATGGAAATTGCAGGTAATTTCTTCTAGGTGAGAATTTATATTAACAGCACACACATGTTTATAGGCCATTATCAACACTATTTTTAGCACACATAAAGGTGGTATTTATCATTTTTTTTAGTGAAGACAAATTATCCCCTTTATCAGGTCTTTTTTACCGCTGATAAAGGGGACACCACCTTTGTCATCCTTAGAATTAACAATGAGTTTTTAGTACTGTTAAATGAAATTTTGTGAGCTTTAAAAGTCCATATGTTTGGTAGTGATAAGTACATGCATACATGAATACACATAAAGATATATATTGAAAAATATTAATGTAATTATCTACCTGAATCAAAATTTATTAATGTAATTACTTAGATCTATAAATCTGCATAGTAATATAGAAAATCAAGAAAATGGTTTCTTCCAGAAGTTTATATAACTATATATAATTATCCAAAAGTAAATCTATGATGGTATTGTCATAATACCAATATCCCAATGTAAATATCTCATGGGATATTGATACTAGAGATATTCACAATGAAATCTACCATAGGAGATTCACACTACCCATCTACACCGGGAAATTTCTGCTAGGGTTGGTGTCCTGAGAACTAACTATTTTGTACATTTATTACATGAATGTACAATTAGTATATATTTTTCATTGTTCTAAATTAATATAATATAATATTTTCCTGGAATATTTTTTCCATTGACAAGGTCATGGTAGATCCTCGTAATAATGAAAACATTGAAATGCTATAACAATATTCTTAAATAAAGTTCTATGGGTGGATGACATACTATGATAGGACACATAGTATATAGATCGTCATGTGCGAGAACTCATAAGAAGATGAGATGTTCTCTCATGGAGTTCACACTTGGTATTATTCAGGATGGGAGATTATGAGAACAGTCCTACAAGTAGAAATTCTGCATGTATTGATGTCATCGGACATTTCTATCCATGAGCATGTGTAATGGTCCTTAGACTGAATTATTATTATTACCTCATGTAATGAAACGCGCACTTGGATTTTCTGGCAAAAACCGTCACAAAGACACTTGGTTGGATGTAGGGTACGTTGGGTGCATCACGAATGACTTGTTGTTAATGGATAAGTCGGGGAAGGATTTGTCCCTTCCATAATTATGGAAGTATATATCTCGGGCCCTTTGATTGAAATAAAACTATTGAACAACATCCATGGCCATGGTGTCACGACGAGTTTATTTCTGGAAGTCAAAGAATGCCAGATCAAGCATATAGGTTTATGAAACTTCCATGAAACCAGCTTGATGAAATATTGAAAAAAAAGTGATTAAAGTACACAGTAAGCATTCATATGAGGTGACACATCAATGTGGCGACAACTTCTTTCTTTTGGGTTCTTTCACCCATTGCTAGATACTAATCTTGGACTCTAGGTAAGCCCGCCTAATTCCAACAAGAAAGAGGCCTAGAGGGTCACAGACTAAGTGTATCCTAGTATCTCAAGTAGAATAAAGATTACTCCCATACGTGGATTAATAATTATTCAAGGAAGGATAAATTTTTTTAATGATGAAGGAAAAATAAAATTAAAACAATATATACAAGCTGTGTAGTTTTCATTTTGGAATAGAAATGAAAAAAACAAGTACACACCGTGTATTAATGATTTTATTCCATGTAGTTTTATGGAAAACAAGTACACACCGTGAATTGATGAGTACACGATATATAGTTTTCTAGTCAGGATTTTGAGGATATAATATTGTTTTGTTAAATGATATTTATTATAATCAGTATGGTAGCAGGTCAAGGAATTAATAAGTTGACATGGGGTTTTCAATAAGAGTTAATGAAATAAATAAAACATGTAACGCGTATATTTATTGTCATAACTCTATAACCTCAAACCTGATTATTAATATCCTCACAACCCCAGCACTATTCTAAAGTATCGTTGTGCACAAAAATTCTGGAGAATTCTCTCATGATCGAAAGAAATCCTTCCTCCAAGAACTCTCTCAGGGCCAAGAGAGATCATTCTCCATCAGATCAAGGTGATCTGAGGAGGAAAACACAAACAAAGACTTATCCATGCTAGAACCGCGAGATTCAATTGGTGACATCCAAAGATACATGGTGCATGTGTGGATTACAACTAGAGGATGTCTACACTTGGATTCTATGACGCAACGACGAATCACATCAGAATGTGATCAAAAATATCAACAAAGAAATAATGCCATAAAAGGTACTTCTTTTCAATTAGATAAATTAATTATAATCATCTTATACTGATCTTTCCTTCTTGGTTCTGAGTCTAGTCTTTCTCTTTGTCTATTTCTACGATTCGATCCCTAGAGACTGGAATTTATCGTTGTATTGATCCCGGATTGATCATTGCTATTGAAAAAAATCCATGTGGGAACATCCACCCATGAGATTCTGTTGTTCCCGTGACCTTTGTGTGGTATTAGAGGGAGTCACAATGTTGATTATAGTTATTTAATTTTCATTGATAATTTATGCATTTTTATATGATTCAATTCAAGATAAATCATTCTATAAAACTGAATGAATGTGATCTATTCTCCCTCCTTCGTTTCTCTATTCACATCACAGAAACGACTTTTGTTTTATTTTTTATTAAATAAAATACGAGGAACTCATCAGGAGGAGCCACTCTTTCTATCTGTACAACACAAGAATACATAGCGTGTAGTGAAAACTACACACTGTGTTCTTAGGTTCAATGAACCGGTACTGGTCCGCTAAACCATGTTGTGTGAATTGAGTATACCTGAATTTTATTACAACGTGTTGACCAGAAGTTGAACGGTATGTGGAAACCGGCATACACGGCGTGTATTTTGAATCAACACGTCGTGTAGTCCAATCTTGCCCAGGTGAAACTGTGTACAAGGATAATTTGGGTATCGCATACATGGGATTTCCGAGTTGGTAAATGCGTAACAAGGACGTACACTCCTTGTTAGATAATTCTACCCATTGTGTACTCCAATATCACCAAAGTACCGAAAACACACCAAAGCCCCTGGTGTGTACTTTGGATAATGGGTGAAAAATACACGTTGTGTAATATGTCCTACACACCGTGTACTTTCCAAAAATGGAATTTCACTAGGATTCCTCAAAAAGTAC
Source organism: Viscum album (assembly GCA_963277665.1). Taxonomy (NCBI): domain Eukaryota; kingdom Viridiplantae; phylum Streptophyta; class Magnoliopsida; order Santalales; family Viscaceae; genus Viscum; species Viscum album. Next base: position 422,534,823 of record OY728161.1, on the reverse strand, counting down.
AATGACATGTACAAGAAATATGGATGACAAGAATCTCCAAGAAATTCAGAAAGGAATTTATGATAATGAATTGATTGATTATAAGATAATAATTAATTTAATTCAAGTATGACTTTTCTTGAATAATAGAATGATTAAAAGAATCTGAATTCAAAATATGCATAAATGGCATTTCATGTTATGGGTGATCATGATCAAGACCAATGTCCATTTTTATGTGTGTATGGTTTCATTTAAATTTTTTTAATTAAAAATCTTTGGTCTACGATCCTTCTTTCAATAAAATGTATGGCATGTGTGCCCTTGGATTCTTTAATGTAAACCCCAACTAATAGATAATCTCCCTAGCCAGTGGAGATGGTTCAAAATCTGAATCTGAGGAAAATCCAACCCAAGAAGATGCAAAGGTGGACAGGTGGGAGTTTCAAAACACGAACAATTGGTTCAAGGTGTTTTTTCCAAGGTGAGGGTTATCTTATCAAACTGCTAGATATGCTAACCAATAGAAGCTTTTGATCATGCCATATTATTTTTTTTCTCTCTGATTTCATTGTTTATTTATTATGTATGTGTTTTCTTGTTCCCATAATTAATTAAATAAAAAATAATGAAAAGATGAAATAAAATAAAAATGGGACTATGCATAAACATTATCAGAACATGGTTAATCACTTAAGAAAGCATCACATAATATTAAAAAACATGTGATAATGAAAAACTATGCATATAGAATAAAATCCATCAAATACCATATTAAGTAAGACCAAGCCTTCGGATACATGATTGTAGTTAAGATTCAATAAGACTATGTGTTTTACCAACCCTTGTTGTGACACTTACATTTATAAAGGAAGCTCTTATGAATGTTTTGGGTTTACTTAAACATTTTACATCAAGAGGAGCAGCCCTTTCTATACTTGTTGTAAAATGGAGGAAAGTGATTTGGAAATCCAAGTCATGATTTCTGGATTGGGGAGTCCACTCAACAATTAAAGGAATTGTAATCTTACTATTGTCAAAGACCTGTCTACCTAAATACCTTGTAATAGCTTAACCAAACCTTGTTGGGGTTATAAGAAGTGGAATATGGATCCTTGCCACTAGAATGTCAAAGCAACAAGACATTTTTATTTTAATGTTGAGGGCCATTGGGACTAGATAAAATAGTGGGTGACTTAATAAAATTTATTATTTCTCATAAAATGTAATCAAGAAAGTAATGATAAATACGACCTTTTAATTTGAAGAATCAATAGGACAAGCTCATCAACCACGTTTTCTCTGTGATCAATTCTGGATAAAGATAATATTCTCACTGATAGTAACATTCATGAATGGTTTAGGTGCCTTTGGGTTATCCTACACCATGAATGAAAGTTTTACGTGCTAGAGTACTCACTTCATGATTCTCCTACCCAAGGGGTGAGTGATCATGATTTCCTGCTCTATGATCAACATTTTAACGTTGCTCTCAAGGGTCAATGTTTAATGATATCATCAATATCTAGTGATATCATGAAGTCTCATGAAGACATGGATGTATATTTCATGATTGAGAACCTATGTGGTCTATACCAGGAGAGAGAAAGACATGAAAGGTTTGAGATCTCCAAGGCTCTATTTCAAAGTCATCTAGGAGAGTGTGCCCCAGCTGGGCGACATGTATTCAAGCTCATTGGCTACATTGAGCTCTTGGAGGTTCTACGGATTAAACTCCCCGAAGAACTGGGTACCGATATCATAATCACATCACTCCCCAAGAGATTCTCGAACATTGTTGTAAATTTCAACGTGAACAACTTTGAGAAGTATCTATCTGATCTTCTTATCCTTATTCACCGAGTGGAAAATGATATAAAGCGTGATAAACCTTTTGTCCATATGGTGAATAAAAAGAAAATAATGGAGAAGAGGTTTATGACCAAAGCTTCTTCAAGGATTTCCATAAAAAGGAAGATCAAAGTGGAGGCCAGAGATCATGAGGTTGTTTGTTTCGCACGTGGCAAGAAGGGCCACTGGAAGAAAAAATACACCAAGCCTAGGAAGAAAGGGGATGCTTCATGTGGGTATTTTATCGAATACAATCTATCTGTTTCTACTAATTGGGTATTATATACTTCTTTTGGTTCTCACGTATGTATCCAAATATAGTAACCTATTAGTTTCAGAAAGATTAACTGAGGTGAGGTGGATCTGCGAGCAGCCAACAGAGCCAAACTCGTAGTCATAGTTGTCAAAGATTACAACCTCACATTGCCTACTGGGAAGTTATTGGTTTTAAAAGGATGTTATTATGTACCCTCTATAACCAAAAACATTATATCAGTATCCAGATTAGATACTGATGGATTCATATTCAAATTTGGATATGAATGTTTCTACATTTATAAAGATAGAATTAATTTTAGTAACGAACATTTATATAACTGCCTTTATGTGATAGACAACACAAACCAAGTAATGTAAATCAATTACAAAGTTAATTCATATGAATAATACCACACCCAACTTTAGAATCACTGGCTAGTTGATGAAAATGAGAAACATTTGACAAAATTACATAAAGATGGTTATTTACATTTTTTTCGAACTAAAAACACTTGGTGTATATCATGTGAGACTACAAGGCAAAATGACCAAAGCCCCAATTAGTGGGAAAAGTGAAAGGGCTAAAGATATTTTATGATTAGTTCACACCGATGAATGTGGAACATTTCCATTTGAATCAAGGGGTTGGATATTGTACTTCATAACTTTTACTAATGATTTTAGTAGATATGGATATATTTACTTAATGAATTATAAGTCAGATTCTTTTGATCGATTCAATGAATACAAGAATAATTTTGAGAACCAGCTTGGTAAGAAGATTAAGAAACACTACTCAGACACAAGAGGAGAATATCTTAATCAGGACTTCATTGATTTCTTATGGGAGTTTGGGATTCAATCTCAACACAATCCTCCTTATACGCCTCAGTTGAATGGTGTAATTGAAAGGAGGAAGCAAACCCTATTGGAAATAGTGATATCAATGATGATTCGTGAGAGTCTTCCATTATCCTTTTGTGTATATGCATTACAAACAACAGCAAACATACTAAACCAAGTACCAACTAAATCAATAAATGGTATTCCATATGAGTTATAGAGTGGAAGCAAATCCATGTTATCAAATTTACATGTGTGGGGTTGTGAAACATTTGTTAATGCCTCTTCAGGTAACAAACATTCACCGCGAGACACAATGTGTACCTTTATAGGATATCCCAAGGAAACAAGGTGATATTACCTATAAAACCCCTCAAGTAAAAAGGTAACAGTGGAAAGACACATCATATTCCTTGAAAGGGAGCACATCTCCAAAAGAGATAGTGGGAACCAGATAGACTTCATAGAAGTTGAGGCTCAAGATACACAGGAGTTGGTACAAGAAAAATTCCCCCAAGCGACGTTGAATAACAATTTTTTCTAGAGAAACAAGAACTACGTAGGAGCATGAGAGAGGTGAGAGAACCAATGTTTTATGGTTTTCATGTCATTGAGGATGGTGACTCATTATTGGTTGGAAATGATGACCATCTTACCTACAAGGAAGAAGTTGAAGAAACAGAGGCTGACAAGTGGCATGAAGCCATGAATTCTGAAATGGATTCCTTGTAACAAAACCATGTCTGGAGTTTCGTAGATCCACCAGTTGATGTTAAGCCTATTGGTAATAAATGAGTATTAAAGATAAAATTGGACATGGAGGGACAAGTCAGCACCTATAAGGAATGACTAGTAGCAAAAAGTTATAGACAACGTCAAAGAATTGTCTATGATGAAAACTTTTCAAAGGTTGCGATGCCTAAATCCATCAGAATCCTATTGGCCATTTCCACATACCATGACTATGAAATTTGGATAATGGATTTCAAAGCAGTATTCCTTAACGGGATCCAACAGGATGATGTCTACATGACACAACCTTAATGGTTTGTGACTCCAAAGGATGCCAACAAGGTATGAAAGTTTCAGGATTCCATTTATGGATTAAAGCAATAATTGAGGTCAATGAACATTAATTTTGATGAATCCATTACAAAGTTTGGATTTGTTAAGAATGAATGTGAGACTTTTGTGTACAAAAGGTTTAGTGAAAGTTTAGTTGATTTCAGAATATTATATGTTGATGACATATTGCAAATTGGAATTGAAGTACCTGTCACACAGTCAGTTAAGGCATGGTTGGATAAATTCTTCTCTATAAAGGACTTGGGCGAGGCATCATATATTCTTCGGATCAAGATCCATCATGATAGATCCAAGAGAATGTTTGGCCTAAGTAAATGTATATACACTTACAAGATGAGGAATGAAAGAAAGTGGCAAGGATCCCTTACGCATCCACGATTGCGCCAGTCATGTATTATATGTTATGTACAAGGATTTATGTTGATTAAACATTAAGTGCGGTAGGCAGATATAAAGCTGATCTAGGAGACCACCATTGGATCGCAGTCAATAATATCCTTATGTATCTAAGGCGTACTGAGGATATGTTCCTAGTTGATGGAGGAGATGAAAAACTAGTCATCAGGGGACATATATATGCTAGTTTCCAAACTAATAAAGATGACATGAAATTGAAGACTGGATACATATTCTGTTGGAATGGAGGTGCAGTGAGATAAAGGAGCTCAAAGCAAGGTGTGGTTTCAGATTCTACAGCTGAGTCCAAGTATTTCGTAGCTTATGGGGAAGCTAAAAAGAAGTATGGATGTGATGCTTCATCCATGATTTGTATGTATTACCTAGATTTAAATATCCTATCACACTCTATTATGATAATATTGCACCAGTGGCACTTAAAAAAGAGCCAAGGTCACATCAGCGGACAAATTAGATACATCAGAAGTATCATCCCTTGAGGGATTTTTCTAAGAGAGGTGAAGTTACAGTGAGTAGTATTTCCACGGAAGACAACATTACAGACCCCATGACTAAAGCCTTGACTCAGATGAAACATGATCATCATGTGAGGTCTAGTAGACTAAAAGACATAGGTAGTTGGCTCTAGTCCAAGTGGGAGTTTGTTAGGGTTGGTATCCAGAGAAACAACTATTTTTTACTTTAATTACATGAATGTACACATATTATATATTGTTCACTAGTCTGCATGACTATAATATAATAATGTCCTGGAATATTTGTTATAGTGATAAGGTCATTGATGATCCCTGCTATGATGAGAACCATGAAATGCTATAACAATATTCCTAAATAAATTTATATGGTTCAATGGCATACAATGATAGGACAGATAGTATACAATCCATCATTTTAAAGTACTCGTATGAAGATGAGACTCTCTCTCATGGAGTTCACACTTGGAAATTTCCAAGATGGGAGATTATGAGAACATACCTGCCATAAGAAATTCATCATGTAATGGTTTCATCAGACATTTCTATATATGAGCATGTGTAGTGGTTCTTATACTGGAGTATTATCATTAACTCATGTCAAGACTTGCGCACTTAGATTTTCTAATGAAAACCATCACAAAGTCAGTTTGCAGAAAGTAGGGTATGTTGGGTGCATTACGAATGACATGTTGTTAATGGATAAGTCGAGGAAGGATTTTTCCCTTCCATATTTGTGGATGTAGATATCTCGGGCCCATTTATTTAAATAGAATGGTCGAACAAATTCCATGGCCATGGGGTCATGATGAGTTTATTTCTAGAAGTCAAAGAATGAGAGATAAATCATATATGTTTATGACGCTGCCATGAAACCTGCTTAATGAGATATTGAGACAAAGGGATTAAATTACACATTTAGCATTTGAATGAGGTTACATGTCAATTCAGCGTCAAATTCTTTCAATTGGGTGCCTTGACCCATTGCTACATAGTAATCTTGGACATTAGTCAAGCCTGTCGAATGCCAACGAGAAAGAAGCCTAGGGGGTCACACACTAAGTGTGTCCAAGTATCTCAAGTAAAATAAATATTATTCTCATATGTGGTTTAATAATTATTCATGGAAGCCAAAAAATTTTTAATGGTGGAGGAATAATAAAATGAAAATAAGATATATACGCCATGTAATAAGGATTACAAGCTGTGTAGTATTCAATGAAAACACGCACACGTTGTGTATTAATGATTACACATCGTGTTGTAGGATCGAAATAATGATGTAGATGCTCAATATACAAGAGGGGGGGTGAATTGTACACATTAAAAATTCTTTTGGACCCTTTAAAGTTAGTTACGAATTACTATGTTTTTCTTAAGCAAAGGAAGGGGCTAAGTTTAACAAAGTTAAACTATGAAAATTCACAACACCTCTAACACCAAATGAAAACATGGAATAAGGAATAAAGTTATAAACTTCAAGTCCTATGAACATTCTTAAAACTGGAAAAAGATTCCGAAAGTAGGTTCTGGAAATATGGTTCCAGAAATTGAAACTTAACTAATGATTACAATATGAGATTCTACCTTAAAGTGTATAGAACTTAAATGAATCAGAATACATGTAAGGAAGTATAAGAAAGTTATACTTTCCTTACAATACTATATGCAGTGGATACAAACAAGTAGTAAAACTACAAGTAACAAGATATAATTCTTTTAACCCAAAGAGAAGGGTATCCAACAACCTTGGATAAAGGTCCTGTGATTTATACTTTCAAGAAAGTCTGTCATACCCACACCAGGGTAAGCCCTCGATACGAAGATTGGAGTCTCTGTCTTGCTATTCCCACAAGCCCTCAACATCAAGGTAGTTGGTCACCTCTGTCTTCCTCAGAAAGGAAGCCCTCAACTTCAAGGTAGTCGGCACCTCTGTCTTCATATCCCCGGAAGTCCTCGAATGTGATCACCAACATTCGGAGTCGCACGAAGCAAAAACTGAACGAGGTGTTCAGTACGCACAAGGCATGAAAATCTTTCTCTCTCTAGAAATCACATTAGCAGCGTGTGGTCTCTAGATCGTTCAACTTCTCGATATTCTTCTGAGCTCTTTCAAATGAGCTCCTATTTATAGGCAAGGTCAGCCTCCTTTCCAACGGTCATATTTTCCTTAAAATCGGAGGGACCTGTACACGTGTAACTTAACCAACGGTTAGTTTATAACAGAATAGATGAAATCGTTTTATAACCAAACAAGTGTAACAGAATGTATGACATCATTTGAAGTCTAACTCAAAACTTCGGAGTGAAGATTCGGAGTGAAGGTTCGGAGTGTAAGAAAAATATTAAAGAGTAGAAAATTTATAAAAGCGTAACAAAAATGATAGATCAGAGTCTAAAAAAAATAATTTGCGGAGTATAAATAAATTCGGTGTGTATAAAACAAAGATCATCAGATTCTATTTAATTGGTGATTTTGGAATGAGAATTTTGAATGAGAATTCGTCATCAGAATTCGTAATGAGAATTCGTCATCAGAATTCGTAATGAGAATTTGTCATCAGAATTCGTAATGAGAATTCGTCATCAGAATTCGTAATGAGAATTCGATGTCGAACTTCATAAGGATTCGTATCAAGAATTCGATTTAGAACTTAATCAGAGTTCGTATCCGGAATTCGGAATGAAACTTTATTACAGTTCTTATCTGGAATTCAGAGTGATACTTTATTACAGTTCCCATCCAGAATTCGGATCCTAAAAAAGAATGCTTCATATCAAAGTTTCAAACAATTCCGAGAATATAGAAATGAATCCGAATATTATACTTAAGAAATATATGGATGAAAATATGATAAGGATAATCTTTTCTTACAAAATTTATTTTTCTTATAAAATCAATTTTCCTTATAAAAGCGATTTTCCTTATAAAAGCGATTTTCTTTATAAGAGCAATTTTCATAATGATAAGGTGATTTTGATTTTCAAAATAAGAAGGAATGGAAAAGTCATAGGGAAAACCTTATTGACTCAACAATCTCCCCCTTTTTGGAAAGCACAAACATCCTTACAAAAAAGAAATTCTAATAAGAAAGAAAACATTAAGGCTTATCTCCCTTTGCTTTAAGGATATTGATGAATACGACTAACTCCCCCTTAGGCTTTGAAACTCTAAAGATCGTATTCTAGATTTCTGGAATGATATTTCATTATGAATAAGAAAGTCTTCTTTAATGAAAAACTCCCCCTTAGATAAACTCTATTAGAGTTTGTTTTCTTTTTCATCCTTTGTTAAGATTATTTTTCCCCCTTTATTAGGGTTCTTTTCCTTCTCCCCCTTTGTGATTTTCAAAAAGAATTCAAGGGACTGGAAAATATAACAAAGTACATGAAAAATTAGTAGCAAAAACAAAAGAAAAGAGCAAGCACAAATTTCATTGTGTTTGAAAACACAACAACAAATAATATTAGATACAACAAAATATCAGATCAGTCTATTTTGGATCTTTTTCCTTCGCCATGGGACCCCAAAGAATAGTATTTATCTTCTTCAAGTCTTAATGGTCTTCCTCAGCTTTCTTCTCTAACACAAAAATTCTTGCACTTTGAGCTTCAATCTTTTCTTCCTGAGAATTAGGCTTTTCTTCCTGAGCTTTAAGCTTTTCATCCTGAGCCTTCAACTTTTCTTCAAACTTAATCCAATGATCACTTTCAAACTTCCAATTTTGAGAAACAGAATTCATCTTCCCATTCAGATCCTTGACTTCTTGAATCTGAAAATTCTTTTCATCTGTCAACTTTTCTTCAAAGGATGAAGTAAGCTAATTTATCTTCCTGTCTTCTGTCTCAAAGGCATCATTCACATTGTCTTTGAATTCATCAAAGAGACTCATCTCTTCTACAGTCTTACTCAACCAACTAGTCATCCTCTTGAAAGATCTTTTGTGGGATTCATTGCCGACAAAGAATGTTTTGAACTGAGCCTCTATCTCAACACATATGTCCAAAACCATGGATACGGAGTCTGTTTTCTATTTCAAAGCATGTTGGAGCATCTGACATCTTGAATCAATACTTGAGAAAGTCGGAATAGTACCTACCAACTTCTTTAACGACTGAACAACAAAGTCATGCCCCAACGAAGATGACTCTGAATCTGAAACATTGCTTGGAGAATTTTCTTCTTCAAAATATTCAACTTTATTCTTAGAAGAATCACCAACTTCCCTTTTCTTTACACCCACTGAGCTCAGGGTATCAACAACAAGTTGTTTTCCCTTGTCTTTTTTCAGAATGGATTGCTATTCTGGAGTTCTCTTTTCACTGTCAGACACTTGACCAATATTGTCTTCCTCATCAGCAACTTTCTGAGCACCAACCTCTACATTCTCCATTTGAGCAATATCATGTAGAAGCTGTTCTTCCTCTACATGATAAGCTACTTCTTCTTCTCCTTTCTCATCATCCATCACTGTAGTGACTAACTTAGAAGACTTAGCTTCTGAGGTTCGGAGTGACAAATGTTCCGAAGGAGTCCCCTTATAATCATCTACTTGCTTTAAAACATCTCTGGTGTCACCACTTCCTTCAGGAACAACTTCTTCTTCTTCGACTTGCTCAATCTGCTTTACTTCCTCAACATGCTTAGCAACTTCCTCTTCTGGAGAGACAAAGTTTCTTCCTGGAGTGTCAGGTAGAGATTCCAATGAAAAATATCTCGGAACAGGAATGTTCACTAAAACCATCTCATTAAACTTCAAAAAATCCTGAGCTACCTCAGATTCAGACATCTTTTTCTTAAGCTTCTTTTCTTTCACTTGTTTTTCTAGTTCATCCGCAGTTCTTTCCTTCAAGGCCTTAGCCTCCGTAGGATCCAATCCAAACTGAGGCTCCCCTAGTACTCTCTTCTCTTTGATTTCCCTCCATTTAGCAACTACCTCATCAGGGTAAGCTTTCTTATTCTTCAGTTTTGGAGGTGCAGAATGAACTTCCTTTGATTTGGGATTCTCTGATTCACCTTATACTTCTTTCATCTATCTCTTCATCACTGGCTTAGACGATTCAGGTTCTGCAACATTCGGAACCATTTCTTCTTGAGTAGGTAAATCAACAAACTGACCAGTCTTCTTGTAGAAGGCTAGATCCATCCTTTTGAGAGTACCATCACTCACCAACATAATATTGAAAACTCTTGGCTTAGACATGAAAGCCTTTATGAAAGGCTCAAGGCACAGAACTATCAATTTTGAGAGGATTTATGGATACATTATGATCTGATCTCTCAAATTCCCTTTCTTAAAATTCTCAAGCGTAATAAGAATGTGTTTTATCAGATTAAACTTCCTCATATTTATCAGAAAATCTAGGATGTAGATCTCACTCTTATTTAAACTATCTTTGTCACCCTTTCTCGGTACGATGAGGCCTTGTACCCATAACTCTATAATTATAAAATTTGTAGACAGAGAAGCAATCTTCGGAGCCCTATTATCTGACAGTTCGAGAGTTTCCAAAGCCTTTTCCTTGTCGAAGCTTCCCTTAGAATCCGGAAAAACATGAGAAATAAACTCATCTTCTCGTTTATTGTTCAGCCCTACCATGCTGGCTGCCTTGGCATAAGAAAGCTTATAAGTCTTTCCATATAACTTAAAAGACAACTTCTCCCTTCCATCTTCCTTAAGGAAAGATACTACCTCATAGAACTCTATAAGCAAATCTGAAAACACTTCATCTTGATTTCGGGGCTTTAACACAGCAACATCTTCCCATCCATTAAGCTTTATGTTCCTGGATATAAGAGAGTCATACGTGTTCAACAAATCAGGATGAACCAACCTTTCTCTATATACCAACCCCTTCGAAATCGGTTTAGAGGAAGACATGTCTTGAGAAGCTACTTCCACAGATATTCGGATCTGAACACCTCTGAGATGTTCAGAATGGAGAAAGCTGATGTTTGGAATGGTCTTAAAACAGAGAGTCAGAGCTTCGGGATGCTGGAGCTTGAAAATCTATGTGGTAAAACCATTTGGGGTCCCCTTTATATAGGCAACAAAAAAACGGTTCATCTTCCTCAGTTAATCGAACGGTTGTGAGAAGATGAGATCAAATCTGGCGGTTGAAAACCAATTCTCAAGAAAACATGAATCCAATATTTTGAGGTTTTTATTAAAACAAAGATTTAAGAAAACTATAATCCAAAAACAAAATATAAGAAAATGTCAGCACGTAAAGTATAACTACGAAAACTTGAGTAAGGAAAACATACCTTTCAGATTGGCTTAGGAGGATTATTCATAATGGGTAACATAAATAATACTATGAAAGATCATTACTACGAAAAGGCATAGTTCACAAAACTCACTACGAAAAACAAACTCTGTATGGAAAACTCAATACGAAAATTTCATTACAAGAAATTGAAAAACGAAAAGCTCATTATGAAAACCTCGATACGAAAATCTCGTTACGGAAACACCAGTACGAAATTTTCCATTCCGGAAGTTTTTAATATGAAAATTTCCATTCCAAAATTTTTCTATATGAAAATATCCCTTCTGAAAATTAACTGTTCCGGAAATTTCCATACAGGAATTTTAGTTCCAAAAAGTTTGAAAACAATATTTGAAAAACATAGTTACTCTAACAAACAAATGTACCCCCCTATGAAAAGGAGTTTATTACTGTAATGATATTTTTTTCAACAAAAAGTTAATTAAGAAATATTACCTTACGGTTATCATTCCAAACTTCTGTTTAATGTATTCAAATCTATCAGTATGCAAAGATTTTGTGAAAATATCAGCAAGTTGATCTAGCGTTCCGATAAATTGAAGAATGATATCTCCTTTTAGTGTGTGATCCCTAAGAAAGTGATGCCTAATATATATTTTTTTTGAATGAGAGTGATGTGCGGGGTTTTTACTTAAGGCAATGGCACTTGTGTTATCACATAGAATTTGAGTTTTAGTAAAACTCAAGCCATAGTCTGTGAGTGTGTGTTGCATCCACAACACTTGAGCACAACAACTTTCAGCTGCTACATATTTAGCTTTAGCAGTGGAGTGTGATACAGAATGATGCTTCTTGCAAGACCAAGAAACTAATGAATCTCCTAAGAAATGACAAGTTCCGGATGTACTTTTTCTATCCATTCTACATCCACCAAAGTCAGCATCAGAAAAGATTTTTAGAATAAAATCATTTCCAGAAGTATAAAATAATCCTAGATCCATGGTTCTCTTAAGGTAGCGAAAAAATATTTTTACTTCCGTTAAGTGAGATTCCTTAGTATTGGATTGATATCTTGCACATAAGCATACTGAGAACATGAAGTCTGGTCGACTAGCTGTTAAGTGAAGTAAACTTTCTATCATACCTCTAAAATATGTTTAATCTACTGGTTTCCTAGCTTCATCAAGATCTAAAGAGTTTGAGAAACCAATGGGAGTACATATACTATTAGTGTTGTCATAACCATACTTTTTGAGAAGACCTTTAATATACTTATTTTGAGATATGTAGGTTCCTTCTGGTTTTTGAGAAATTTTAAAACCAAGGAAAAAAGTTAACTCACCCATCATACTCATTTCAAACTCAGATCTCATTAGACTTGCAAAAGTGCCGGTTAAAGATTTCTGAGTTGAACCAAATACGATGTCATCAACATAAATTTGAACAATCAAAACATTTTTCTTATCATTATTTATAAAAAAAGTTGGATCTGCATTTCCCATAACATAGTTATTTTGAATCAAAAATCCAGTGAGTCTATCATACCATGCTCGTGGGGCTTGTTTAAGGACATACAGAGCTTTGGTAAGTCTAAAAACATAATCAGGATGTTTTGTATCTTCAAATCCAGGAGGTTGTTCAACAAAAACATCCTCTCGAACATAACCGTTAAGAAAATCACATTTCACATCCATTTTAAAAAGTTTAAAATTAAATAATGCTGAAAAGGGAAGTAGAATAAGAATAGATTGAAGTCCAACTATTATGGCATAGGTTTCTTCATAGTCTATTCCCTCTTGCTGATTATAGCCTTTAGTAACATGTCTAGCTTTATTTATTACTATGACTCCATTTTCATCACATTTATTTCTGAAAACCCATTTTACTCCAATAACAGAAGTTCCTTAGGTCTTTCAACCAAAGTCCAGACTTTATTCCTTTCAAATTCATTTACTTCATCTTTCATGGCTTTGATCCAATCATCATCACCTAAAGCTTCATCAGTGCTTTTGGGTTCTAATTGGGAAAGAAATGCTAGATGTTCTACTTCATTTATTAAGGAACTTCTAGTCCTTACAGGTTGATTTACATCACCAATGATACTATCAATGGGATGATTCCTAAGAAACACCTGATTTGGGTTTTGAAAAGCTGGTTCATCAAAATAGGGTGGAGCGTCTTCCGAGGTAAATGTTTCAGAAGTATCTTCTTGATCATTATCCTTATCAAAAGGTTCTTCTGTCGAAAGTTGACAATCAGTTTTTAAAAACACATCCGAGGATGTAGGCTGGGATGTTTTAAAAACAAAAGGATCAGACTCATCAAATTTTACATGTACTGTTTCTTCAACAGTACAAGTGTTTTTATTAAAAACTCTATAAGCCTTAGAAATTTTGGAATAACCTAAGAAAATTCCTTCATCAGATTTTGGGGCGAATTTATGTAGGTTATGTTTAGTATTCAAAATGAATACCATGCAACCAAAAACCTTGAAGTAGGATAGTCTTTGTTTTCTACCATTCCATAACTCATAAGGTGTTTTATTAAGAAAAGGTCTAATCAAAACTCGATTTATAGTATAGCAAGAAGTACTTACAGCTTCATCCCAGAAATGTCTAGCTATAGAATATTCACTCAACATGGTTCTAGTTATCTCTTGAAGAATTCTATTTCTTCTATCAACTACACCATTTTGTTGAGGAGTTCTAGGTGCTGAAAATTTGTGAGTAATACCTTTTCTACTACAAAAAGACTCAAAATAAGAATTTTCAAATTCTCCTCCATGATCACTATGAATAGTTTTCAATGGAAGGTTTTTCTCATTTTTAAAATGAGCTCTATAACTTTTGAAATATGAAAAATCTTCATACTTCCTTGCTAGAAAATAAACCCAAGTAAATCTAGTGTAATCATCAACTAAAACAAACACATAGTATTTGCCTCTAATACTTCCAGTTTGTGTTGGACCAAAAAGATCCATGTGGACTAAATGTAATGCATCAGTTGTTGAGACTTCACCGATTGATTTAAAACTAGATTTATGTTTCTTTCCATATTGACAAGGATCACAAACTTTAGAAGAATAAAATCTATGCTCCAGTAGATCCTTAACTAGTTTTTCTTAGAGAGTTTACATAGGTTTCTAAGGTTACAGTGACCCAATCTTTTATGCCATAACCAGGAATGATCTTCCATTTCACTTAGGTGAGGTAAATCATGGCTCCTGAGGTCTTCTAGGTTCAAAGTGTAAATATTCTCTTGCCTATTAGCTGAGAGAATAATATTTTCCTTGTAATTACGAACTAAGCACTTATCATTCCTAAAATTTACAAGGTAACCTTCATCACATAACTGACTTATGCTAATGAGGTTGTGCTTAATACCCTTAACAAAAAGAACATTTTAAATCAATGTTTTTCCTAAAAGAACAATATTACCAATACCAACAATCTCTCCCATATCATTGTCTCTGAGAGTTACCTTTCCTCCTTTAGTTTTGATAATCTTTTCAAAATAGCTTTTGTTACCAGTCGTGTGTCGGGAACATCCACTATCCATGTACCATGTATTGTTGCTGGTAATCTCTTTATTTTCCTGAAATCAAGAAGAGAATTAGACTTTCGGAATCCAAACTTGTTTGGATCCGAGATTTCCAGATAACAAAATTTTAGGAACCCACATCTTCTTGGAAAAGTATGCTTTGTGAAATCCTAAGGATTGGGTTTTGTTTAAGGAACAATTAATTGCCCAGTGACCACCACATTGACACTTAGTACAAAATGGGGCACTTTGAGGAACAAAATAATTGTTACTAAAAAATGGTTTTGCATGGGTATAACCAAATCTGGATTTATTTCTTAAAGGTCGTATTTGGGAATACATTTTATCAAAATTTTCCTTACCATGGGTAAAGTTTGATAAAAACTTATTTAAGGAAAAAATTTTGGACTTGAGTTTTATAACCAAGTTTTTATCCACAAAATCATTCGTTTTAGAACTAGAGCTAGGCTCGAAATCATTTTTCTTAGAAATTACTTTTTCTAAATCATTAGAAAGTTGGTTCTTCTCAGAACTCACTTCTTCAAGATTTTTTGAAATACTTTCAAAATCAGCATTTTTTTATCAAGATCTATAGAAAGATCTGATATCTCTTTTGTAAGAATAGAATTCCTAGAGTTTTCCTTATCAAGTTTCTTATTGAGTTTAGAGTTCTCAATTTCAAGAAGTTCCGCAAACCTAGAGACTTCTTCATAAGTAGGTAATGTATTTTCTTCATCAGAAGAGGATTCTTTATCAGAAGAGTTATAATACTTACTATTAATAGAATTTAAAGAAACATTGGTCAATGTTTCGGCATTTCATACCTTATCCATAAAACAATGATTATCAATAGGTACTCTGGTTATAAGACCAAGATTCTTTTATCCTGAAGATTTGTAATCAGAAGTTTCATCTGAAGAATCACCACCACTGGTACACCAGGTGTCACTAGCTTTCAGAACATTCTTAGCTTTGGCTTTATAATACTTCTTTTGATTCCTGTCTGAATTCTTTTCTTTCCTTTATTTCTTTTTGAGCATAGGGAAATCTGGTCTAATATGTCCAGCTCTCTTGCATTCATAACAAGTAATTTCTCCATCTTTCTTATCATTCCCGTCCATTTTCTTATACATGGATTGGAAATTTTTCTGACCAGCTATCTTGTTCATCCTTTGAGAAAGATTTGCTAACTCATTTTCTGATATTTCACTTTCACTATATTCTGATTGAACAACTATCTTCTTAGACTTGGATCTGGTTACTCTATAAGGGGTCTTAGCTTTCATATGATTTGATGTTGTTGTAAAAGCAACAGTACCATTCCCATTCTTCTTTATGATGTTGTCAGCATCTCTCTTCATTCTGGTTTCATATTGGAGAAGAGTTCCAAATAACTCATCAAGATAAATTTGAGTGACCTTCCTGTTCTCATCTATAGCAGTTCTTTTGGATTCCCACTCATTAGGCATAATATCAATTATCTTATCCACAAGTGCTTCATCATCTAACAATTTTTCTCCCATAGACTATAAGCTGTTGACGATAGTCATAAACCTCTGTTGAACTTTACATATTGGTTCACCATAGGGAAAACTAAAGCAATGATATTCAGCTCTAAGCATAGCTCTCCTAGTCTCAATCACATTAGAAGTTCCAAAGTGTGTAACTTCTAACTTATTCCAGATACAATTAGCTTCTCCACAAGAAGAAATTTGGATATATATGTTTCTAGTCATTGAACAAAGTAAGGTATTTCATACCTTATAGTTGAGTTGATACTCTTGTTTTTCCTGGTTAGTAAAAGTTCTAACTCCCTTATCATTAATTTTATAATCTCCAGTAAGCATAACAAAGTTGTCTACTCCAGTATTGACAACAAAAGACTTCATTCGATCTCTCTAGTACTCATAATCATTACCATCAAAGATTGGTGGTCTTGTAGGATTTAGATTATCAATATAACCAACATTAACTCCTATCATACTTAAAATAACCTTTGGCACAGAAACTTGTTAGAAAAAAAATTTGTAATAACAAAGTTCGGAATGATAAAGTTCGGAATGACAAAGGTCGGAATGAAAAAGTGAGCAAGAAAAACTTATACGTTGGTACATGTATTTCAGAGACCTCCTCTGATACCAATTGTAGGATCAAAATAATGATGTAGATGCTTAATGTACAAGAGGGGGGTGAATTGTACACTATAAATTTTTTTTTGGAAACTTTAAATTTAGTTACGAATAACTATATTTTCCTTAAGCAAAGGAAAGGGCTAAGTTTAACAAAGTTAAACTAAGCAAATTCACAACACCTCTAACACCAAATGAAAACTTGGAATGAGGAATGAAGTTATAAACTTCAAGTCCTATGAACTATCTTAAAACTGGAAAGAGATTCCGAAAGTAGGTTCTGGAAATATGGTTCCGGAAATTGAAACTTAACTAAAGATTACAATATGAGATTCTACACTAAAGCGTATAGAATCTAAATAAATCAGAATATGAGTAAGGAAGTATAAGAAAGTTATAATTTCCTTACAATACAATATGCAGTGGATACAAACTAGTAGTAAAACTACCAGTAACAAGATATAAGTCTTTTAACCCAAAGAGAAGGGTATCCAACAACCTTGGATAAAGGTCCCTTGATTTATACTTTCAAGCAAGTATGTCTTACCCACACCAGGGAAAGCCCTCGATACGAAGATCAGATTCTCTGTCTTGCTATCCCCGCAAGCCCTCAACTTCAAGGTAGTTGTTCACCTCTGTCTTCCTCGGCAAGGAAGCCCTCAACATCAAGGTTGTCGACACCTCTGTCTTCCTATCCCCAGAAGTCCTCGAATGTGATCACCAACATTCGGAGTCGCACGAAGCAAAAACTAAATGAGCGGTTTAGTACGCATAAGGCATGAAAAGCTTTCTCTCTCTAGAAATCACCTTAGTAGCGTGTGGTCTCTAGATCGATCAACTTCTCTATATTCTTCTGAGCTCTTTCAAATGAGCTCTTATTTATAGGCATGGACGACCTCCTTTCCAACGGTCATATTTTCCTTAAAAATCAGAGGGACCTGTACACATGTAACTAAACCAACAGTTAGTTTATAACAGAATAGATGACATCATTTTATAACAAAACAAGTGTAATAGAATGTACGACATTGTTTTAAGTATAACTCAAAAGTTCGGAGTGAATATTCGGAGTGAAGGTCGGAGTGTAAGAAAAATATTAAAGAGTAGACAAATTATAAAAGCATAAGAAAAATGAAAGTTTGGAGTCTAACCAAAAATAATTTTCGGTGTCTAAATAAATTTGGTGTGTATAAAACAAAGATGATAAGATTTTATTAATAGGTGAATTCGGAATGAGAATTCAGAATGATAATTCGTCATCAGAATTCGTAATGAGAATTCGTAATCAGAAATCGTAATGAGAATTTGTCATCAAAATTCGTAATGAGAATTTGTCATCAGAATTCATAATGAGAATTCGATGTTGAACTTCATAAGGATTCGTATCCAGAATTCGGAGTAGAACTTAATCAGAGTTCGTATTTGGAATTTGTAATGAAACATTATTACAGTTCTTATCTGGAATTCGGAGTGAAACATTATTATAGTTCTCATCCTGAATTCGGATCCTAAATCAGAATGCTTCATATCAAAGTTACAAACAATTCCAAGAATATAGAAATGAATCCGAATCTTATACTTAAGAAATATATGGATGAAAATATGATAAGGATAATCTTTTCTTACAAAAGCGATTTTCATTATAAAATCAATTTTCCTTATAAAAGAGAATTTCCTTATAAAAGCGATTTTCCTTATAAGATCAATTTTCCTAAAGATAAGGTGTTTGTGATTTTAAAAACAAGAAGGAATGGAAAGGTCATAGGGAAAACCTTATTGACTCAACACATGTAGTTTTCATTTTGGAATGAAAATGAAAAAAACCAAGTACACGCCATGTATTAACGATTACACACAGTGTAGTTTTATGGAAAACTAGTACACACCATGTATTAATGGTTACATTCCATGTAGATTTCTAGTCATGATTTTGAATATAAAATATTGTTTTATTAAATGATACTTATTGTAATCAGTGTGGTTGTATGTCAAGGAATTAATTATTCTTCATGGGGTTTTAAATAAGAGTTAATGAAATAAATAAAATGTGTAATGCATATATTTATGGTCATAACTCTAAAACCTCAAACCCGATTATAAATTTCATCACAAATCTATCACTTTTCCGAATAATTGTTATGCACAACAATTCTGGAGAATTCTCTCAAGATCTAGAGAACTCCTTCATCCAAGAATGCTATCAAGACCGAGAGATATCCTTCTCCATCGGATCAAGGCGATCTATGGTGGACAACGCAAGATATGGCTTCACTATTCTAGCACACGGAGATTCCTTTGGCGACGTCCATAGATACGTGGTGCATGTGTGGATCCCTGGTAGAGGAAGTCTACACTTTTCTTCTATGATGTAATGACGAATCACATCAAGACATGATCAGAAATATAAATGAATTAAGAACTCCATAAAATATACTTCTTTTCAATTAATTAAATTAGTTATAATCAACTTGTGATGATCTTTTCTTCTTGGTTCCAGAACTATTCTTCCTCTTTGTCTATTTCTATGATTCGATCTGTGGGGACTGGAATTTATCGTCGTATTGGTCCCGAATTGATCATTTTTATGGAATAAAAGCTAAGTGGGCACATCCACCCACGAGCTTCCGCTACGCCTGGGACATTCAATCTCCACATGGAGATTAGTACATTCTTATATTTATATATGAAATTTTAAATAATAACATTAATATGTGTATATATATATATATGCATGCATTTTTGTATTTATTTTTATATACAATTCTGTTTTTATGTAAGTGGAATATCCCATGGGATATTCATACTAAAAATATGCACTAGGAAATCTCCCATGAGAGATTCATAGTTCCCATGTGCACTAGTAAATCTCCAATAGGAGATTGTTAGTGCCAATCTACACTGGGAAATCTTTACAATGATATTTTTTGCATTATTATATTTATATATTAATTTTTAAATTATTGCATTAATATATTTTCATTGACGTGGGTACTTATATTTATATGTACGTATGTTTTTATGTATGTGTTTGTATACACTTATATATTAGTATGTATAAATGTATATAAGATTATGCATATATGTAAATAATTACATTAATATATACATATGGATGCCTGTGTATATATATATATATATACATATATTTACATTCATGTATGATAGTATGTATATGAATGTATGTATTTTTGATAATATTTAGATGCATATGTGTACAAGAATTAAAATATACTTATAAATATTAATTATAGTATATACCTGTGTGTATGTCTGAGCATGCATGTATGCACTTATATCAGTATTTCATTCCATTAACTATAATTGTATATAATTGTAATAATATAAATTTATGTAGTTATATTAATATATATTAGTCTATGTTTGTACAAATACACTTTAAAAAACACTTATTAATATTTATATTATCGTATATTTATATATTTGTGTATTTGTAAATAATTCTATAAAAACATTTATATGAATGCATGTTTATATCAATGTGTATGTATGTACATATAAGAATATATAGATTCATGTATGTACTTGTGTTAAAATATTACTATAAACACTTATATTTTTATGTACCAATAAACATTATTGATCACATAAATATATAAAAACCAACGAATATATGAATACAAACAAAAGTACGTACATATATACATACATACATACATACATACATACATACATACATACATACATACATACATACATACATACATACATACATACATACATACATACACACACACATACATACATATATACATACATGCTTACATACATTCATACATACATGCATGAATGCATGCTTGTATACATACATACATATATACATATTAATATATTTATATATAAACTGATACATACATCTATACAAAAAAAATTAATGTAGCTATATACACACATAGTTACATACATTTCATTAAGTATGTACATGTGTTAAAATATTATTATAAACACTTGTATTTTTATATCCCTATAAATATTATTGATCAAACACATATATACAAACCCACAAATATATGCATACATATATTTATACAGACACACACACACACACACACTGACACATACATAAAAATATATTTTTATATTTTTATATAAACCGATACATGCATCTATACATACACATTAATATATCTATATACACACATAGCTAATTATATTTCTTGAAGTATAAGTACATTTATACATACATATATAAATCTTTATTAATATATGTATATAAATATATATTATTTCAAATATGTGAACATATAATTAATTTAATTATATATATATATGTAGATTCATGTATGCATACATACACATATATACATGCATATACAACTACAAATAATTTTCAACATATTTAAATATGTGTACATACATACATCTAAATATTATTATATATTCATAAATAAACATAGAATCATATTTACATATAAAAACAAGTATATACATATATTAAAGTGTCTATATATCTTAATGTAATATGAGAGATTCATAGGGAAAATTTCTAATGAGAGATTCATAGTAGGAATGTCAACTTAAATATGGTAACCACATGCATGCATAAATGTGGGTACTTATATCTATATATATGTATCTTTTTATGTATGTTCTTGTATACACATTGATATATATATATATATATATGTACATATGAATGTATATAATATTATGAATAGACTTATTAATATATATGTTAATAATTATATTAATATATATGCATGCATGCATGAATGTATATACTAAAATATAGATGTATGTATGATTGTATTCATGTGTTTTTCATTATATTTAAATATATGCATTTAAGAATATATTCATGTAGGGGAAATGGAATCTCTTAATAGAAGAGAGGTTCTCTCTATCATTTTTGGGTGATCAATTGGAGGATCTCTCTAAATAGGGCACTCTCGAGGATGATCTATCCTCTTTGGATGTTTTTGGGAACATGGAGATGTTTCCCTATGGTGTTCAGAGAAGAGGGTCATGATACTGATAGCCATTTCAGATACGTGGGTTGATGGAGGTGATTTGGATGGCATGTAGCCGACATCTTATGTACTATTGAAAAATGCTACTCCATGCTGTGAGGATGGAGTGTTTGAATTTTTTTGTAAGTGATCGTACCACGATTCACTGTTTTATTCCACCATTACACCGCTGTTTTAAACTAGTTTTGTAATGAATAATCGAAATATAATAATAAATTTCACATTATGTTTGAATCATTTAATTAATGTTAATCAACATTATAATTGGCATTGTTACTTGTTTTTATTATTTCAATGTAGGTGGAGGTGATTTGGAGGGCCCTTGATGAAGTGGAAGAAAAATGGGCCAAAATTGCATGGAACTATGGACTTTTGTCCACTGTTTCTCATAGTACACGAAATACGTGAATCCAAATCGGTTGAAATTGTGTGGTCCAGTCCAATATTTAATATTCTACATTTCATATTAAGGAACACAATCCTGATTCGGCTTCTATGGGGCCCATTCTAACTGATCTGTCCAAGACACCGAATATGGACCAAGTCAAATGCGGTGTTTTGTATTTTATCAATATCTTGATCTGTAGTTGTCCAAATGGTGACAATATTTCTGTGGCGATAGTTATGAGGTAGGGATACAACCTTTATATTTTCTCCAAAGTGATATAAGACTGTCTGAAGGCCGAAACGTGTGGTACAATTGGATTGATGAAATCTGTGTGTCTAAAACCACCTTCCAATTTTCCTATAAAATGACACATTGGGCTCCCCATTTGTATGTTCGGCCAGGAGGCAAGGTGCTGTGATTTTGGATTCCCCAAGGAGTCTTCTCAACATCCATATCAGTTCTTGAGGCTATGGAAAGTGCTACTTCAACATCTCCTTCTTCTTCCTCTTCCATGGGTTTCTAAACCCCTTGTGATCACCTGGGGAGGAATGTGATGTAATCTCGAGCTTCAATGTTGTATTATTTTGAATGATCTTTTTAATTCCAGGTTTTTGTCTTGTTTTTCATCATCCTATATTCTTATTTTATTGATTTATGTACGGGTATGTCATGCTCACCTCATATGATCATGTTTGGGGGTACCCATTCATGTGATATTTCACAAACTTTTCACCATTTTCTTTTCCCCCTTACAATTGCAGTGTTTTTGTGGTTCATATTGGTCAATTGAACTCACATAATCACTATCAAGGTCATGCACATTTATGTCATGGTATCATAGTGAAATAACATACAAACCTGGACAGCACATCGAATTGTTCATGTGTTGCCTTGGTGAGTTTCAGTTATGATGTCGAACCCAAATCAGCCAATCATCGGTGGTGTCCAGTGAATCGTTATGTGTTTTTGACTGAACCCTAGAAGGTATCCTAGTATAAACTTAGTAACATTATGGTTCTAGGTGTTTCAAACCATGGATTAAAATATTATAACCCCATCCCTTGAAGCGATGAAGCATGAGCATCACGAGACTTCCCCGGGTTGATCACATTTAATCAATCTTGTTCATTTCTACTTTTTTTTATCACTTTAATTTCCTATTTTTATCATTAATCATAAAACCCCCAAGTTTAAAAAAACCTAATTCACCTTCTACTTCCATAATAAAAACCCTCTTTTTAAATTAATGGTGTATGGCTCCGTCAGGAGACGACCTGTGGTTGCTGCTATACTGCTGAAATTATAGTAAAAAATAAACAACTAATTTGACACGCTCGTCAACGCGATCCGTAAGCCCATTATAGGAATGAAGATTCAATGTAATCAGTTGGGGAACCTAGGTGGACCCACTTAGTTGTTAAGGGGGTTTTTTTCATGGCTACGATGTGTAAAAATGAGCCTACTATGTGGTAGTGGTGTAAGATGGTGAGGTCATCTCTGAAAAAATGATTATAGGCTTTGTGGGTGAGGTGGTGCCCAGATCGTGGCCGGCTGTTGAGGATGATGATGGGTGATGGAGGTTCTGTTGGAATGTGGTAATAACTGAAATGGGGGCAATAGTGGGCAAGGTGTGTAGATCATGACAAGCGTCTTGTTTGGGATTCCGTTAATTAGAGATCATTTTGGTTGGTGGTGGTGTTTATGGTCGGCGATTAGGATCCTTAGAATGCCTATTTTAGGAGTATAGTTCACTCCTATTAGGATGATGGAATTTGGGAGAAGGATGGTGATCATAATCCGAGTGATGTCCAGTTGTTGCAGATGACATACAGAATTGGTTAGGGTCATTCTCGAGTGATGGAATGGGATGAAAATAGTTCTCAAGTTGTTTGGATGATCTTAGTTCATAGGTAATGATAGACGTGTGACATTAACGATGTTTGGATGTAGGCTGAAAATGAAATTTTTGCGCTATATTCTTTTGATCGATGTGATCAAAGTCTTCGGGTAGCAATGACACATGCTCCAGATGCAAGATTGGATTGGGATATCTCTAATGGCTACCACTGACTATAGTCATTGGATCATAGGTCCATAGTGATTGAGGGGTGTTGTGATTCAATGGCATTTAGTCTCTTTTTGTGTGTGTCATCTTTTATTAGGTGTATATGAGCCATTTAATCTGGGTCGATGGGCCACGCACTTTTGGTGGTCTTCATATCCTTTATTAATGTGGAGTTTTTTTTCTCTAATTATTTTTTTGGGTGGCGATGTCTGCCACTTTTGGGCATGGAGGTTATTTTTGTGCCACATGATTAGTGTTTTTTGTTCTTCATTTAGTTTTCTTTAATAAATTTTTAGGGCCAGGATTTTGATCAGCTACTGAACCTTCTAGATATATATGCATGAATATGAGTATATTAATTTTCATGTATACATGTACCTATGTTTATATATATATATATATTAATGTATGTACATAGACCTATATTTAATACATACACATATGTATATATGTAGACAAACATTGATTTTTATTATATATATATCTTTGTGTTTTTGTTTAAAATATTTTTTATGTGTGTATGTAATTATGTAATAATACATTATATATAAATATATTCATTTATTAATATATATTTGTGTGTGCGTGTTCGATATTTTATAGATATATTTATTAATATATTGGAATAATTTTTTTTCATAAACTCTATAGAAAACATTCTGAATTTTAGGAATAAAAAATTATGTGGTATGTATTATGATACAAATGTTTATATATATACATATGTTAATGTGATATATTCATTTACGTATGTTTATATTTTTTTATATACATATTATAATGTGATATATGTTTGTATGTGTGATATATGTATGTATGTATAATTTATTTTTATATGTAATGCAAATAATTGAATTTGAATACACTTTTATATTTTAATGGGTGCATGAAATTACATACATATAGTTTATTAAACTTATATATATATATTTATAATTAATTATAGTAATATATCAATGTATGTAAATATTAATAAATAAATATATATATGTAATTATATACTTCAATAAATAAATTTATATATTTAGTCATGTAAACTTATTTATATTAAAAAAGTATTTATATGTAATCATTATAATGAATTTTATTTGTATAAACCAATAATGACTAAGAATGATTAAAAAATATATTTTCAATTTACACTAGAAATCATCACTTATAAATGAAAACATTAAAATTTTAAAAAAAATGTATTATATATGGGTCTATAAATATGCATATCGATGTAATTATCACATTGGTGCTAAAATATTGAAATTATTATACAATTTTAGTGAAGTATGTTCTATCAATTAGTTTTTATTGGAAAAACGAGTTTCTAAGTGAGAAATTGAATTGGTGTTGATGGAGGAAGAATGTGAAACGCTGCATAGAATCAGGGTGTTTTTAGGAAGCCTATAAATTGATAAACTGCATCATTATATTAACCCACATGTCACAATTGTAGGCTCATAATTATCTCACCATTTCCGGTTGGAAATTATGATGATGATAGCTCAACATACCTTCATTTTTTGAGCATATATTCAAGCCTCTTAATAGTTATATTGCAATAACCAATCCTCCCTTAAGCGCATGGCCCATAGCTAATCCCAATTGATATTCGATTTCATCCATTCATTTTTTTTTCATTAATAATCATTGATGTGTTATACTAAATTTAACTGGTATCTTATTTTCAATCTGTTGACACCAATGTGATCATTACATCCACGCAAATAATTCTAGACCCATACATGATACATTATTTTTATTTTTACTCTCCAATATCAGTATAGGATTGAAATGTAAATTTACATTTCCATAGGTTATTTTTTATACTAACAAAATCCACGAAAAAAATAACATATCTATAATTTTTTTATAAAATTAATGATTATATGTGTATATTTTTTTTGAGTATATACATATATATATAATTATTTACAATTATATATATATAATTTCATATATATATATATATATCACATAATCATATGTATATAGACATAAAATTATTTATAATTATAGATGTAATATAAATTTTATGTATAAAATTTTGAATGTAATTTGTTCTATACATTTTATGTAGTAATTACTTTTTTTACCAACATATCAATAAATATATCTTAAAATGATTGATCATTAACCCAAATAAATTTATAAATCAATGAGTATATATAAATATAATGTATTCTTAGAACATTACTTACACACAGTGTAAATATGTATAAATATATATAAATATATATATAAATTATTGATCATAGATACGCATATATATAATTTAAAAATAATAACTATATACATACATAAATATATGTATGTGAAAAATATATGCATACATAAAAACATCAATATTAATATATATATATATATATATATATGAGCCCATAGGTACATTTATACATGGAAATTAATATAGTCATATAATATCAAATAAACGTAAAAACATATTTTAAAATATGAGCAGATACCCATACATACATAAGTCTTTATTAATACAAAAACATAAATATATATTATCTCCATTATATAAAAATATAATTAATGTAATTCTTTTCAAATATAAGTACACACATGGATACGTACATACATACATTTGAATATTGGTATATACAGCTATAAATATTTTTAATTATATGAATACTCTTATATAAAAGCACACATATAGAAATATATATATATATTAATATTAATTTGTACATACATTAATATAGGTATAGACAAATAATAATATTTAAAAGTGTATTGAAATATATTTACATACATTCATCTCAATATTATTATATCTACATTCATATATATATATATATATAATTGCATGTACATATATACATATATTCATATATGCTAATTTTTTTATTATAGGAATATATAAATAAAAATAAATATAAAAATAGGTGTAATCGTGAATATGTAGATAAAGGTAAAACTTAAGTTTTATACTTGGATTATATAAAAAATAAAAATAGAAATATTGTTTATATACTTATACAAATGTATAATTTTAAATCAATACACTAATATAATTATATGTATGCATATTTATATATACATGTCTGTATTTACATATAATAATATTTACATTCATGTATGTACATGTATTAAAATATCATTAAAAACACTTATATTTTTATAAACCTATAAAAATAATTGATCACGGAAAAATATAAAAACCAATAAACACACACACACATAATGATATATTTGTATATAAACACATAGATTCATCTATACTTAAACATTCATATAGTCATATACATACATAGTTAAATACATATCATTATCTGTAGGTACATATGAAAATACATATATAAATCTATATCAATATAAGTATGTAAATATATATTATTTAAATTATATGAAAATATAATTGATGTAATTATTTATAGATATAAGTACATGCATGCATAAATACATACATATATATAGGTATATAAAACTATAAATATTTGTATTAATATTTTAATACTTTTACATAATCAAATCCAAATATTATTGTATATACATATATAAATATGCAAAAAATCATATTTACATATAAATAAATATTAAAAAAATAATAAATTTTTTTTATGTTTTTCCAACATGGACATAACTTGTCACGAACAAAGTTAGAGTGCCATCCAACCTGACACACGACCTGATCTGTGGCATTGATTAAAGAGCATTCCTGATACCCGCGGGCTGGAAATTTATGTCAGGGTATCAAAAATATACTATTGGAACTATTTCACACATGTTTTTAACAATAAACAATCCATGAGTATAAAACATCACATAACCAATAATCATAACCAAAAAAGATACATTCATATTCAAGGATTACAATTCAAACCAAAAACCAACAATACCATAATTAAATGATAAAAACATTCCTAAAAACTTACAAGCATAAAGAGGGTGATCACCTCCAATCCACCACCACCAACACCATTAATAAGTGGAACACTAGAAACTGGATCCACCATCACCACCACAAGACATCTTTCTTTACTAGGGTAATACATAACAATGTCAACATACAAAAAAAGTTGTATGTTGTGTGTGATCCCAATACATGTAGGATATCATAAAAAATAATCATTTCATGCTATAATAATAGAGGATAAATTTTCGTACAAATTTTAATAAAACATTGGAATGAATTCTCAAGGATCGTCTCAAGGAATCCATTTTCAAGACAAAATTAGTGACGAAATGTCCCAAAATAATCCAGTTTTAAAACCACAGTGTACAAAAGGTCCACAGTATACCGACGGTTAGAACCGCATCACATAAGAATCACATATAATTATTTTTTCAGAAGAAGGAAAAATGGGAAATCCATACCAGTAAATAGAAAAAATGGGACCGCTGAATCCTCATACCACGGTGATCAAAATACCCTAACCACAACCAACATCATTCTGATGCATGATCCACTATAGGGGAACACATCTCAAGGTATAGTGGTCTCCATTAAATAATCCAAAACTAACCATGTTCCCATTCCTGTTCCACTAGATGGGATCCCATCCTTAGGAATATTGTTATGCAATCGTATCACATGGTTAGTTAGTGTTGTTGCTCCAAATCTGTTAGAAGAATTTGTGCCTCTCCACTACTATTTTAGCTAATGTAGAATTTTTAGTTCTCTGACCTAGATACTCAAAACTCCATTTGTTATCAAACTTCCATTTTACATTTCAAATAAATCATCATGTTCAAACACACATTCAATGAAACATAAACAAAAAAAGTAAATCACCATTTTCACAATTCAAATTTATCCAAAAATCAAATCCCACTTGAATGACACCGCGATGCAAACCCATTTATGTACTGCCTCATACCTTACCACGAGAACTGAAAATTCACATCATAGAACATCTTGGTGGTACCAGGATGAACAAAACTGTAATATTAGTAGAATTCCTATATCCCCACTTTCCGTAACAATAGTAGAACCAAAATTTGGCCCTTTAAGAACAAAACTCCATTAGGAGACAATTAAAACTCACAAGAAACCTCCTCAATATTTATAAACTTCCTTGAATACTACCACAAATAATCACTTGACTGATATTTCAGAATCAACTCCAAAATGGATGCTGGCAGCTAAACAATTGTAAAGAATAGACCTCTACTATGTTCCGTGGTCTCCAGATTCATCTGCGAAAAAATTCCCATCAAAGTCCACTCATCACTAGAATCCTGCAACACATAAAACATAATGTTTCATATCAATTCCTCTACAACCAAATTACCTTTTCCTAGTGTGTAGATGATATCAAAATTGAACCCCTAATGGTACAGAACCAAATAATGCTACCTCAAATTCAGATCTTTTAGGGACAAAATGTATGCTAATTACTTTTGATCAGAATAGACCACAAACTTTTCACCAAAATGATAATGACAACACATATTCAAGGCATGTTCCACCACATATAACTCAATGTCATGGGTTGGGTAATTATTTTATTGTGATCAAAGATTGATGGGACCATATGCCACTACATGGTCATCCTGAATCATCACACAAGTAGGAACCATAACATAAGATCATAAAATCACTCAAGACACTCTAGTGTCTATTCACGCCTTTCCACTTTATGGGAAATCACAATCATGGATAATGAAAAGTGAGATAAATCATAAAAAACTCACTTTTAATACTCTTCCAAGTCCATAAATCTCTTGATCTCAAAAACATTCTTTAAATTCTCTGATGAGACCACTGAACTAATCATCATAGGTTCCATATAAACACCTCATTTTGAGATAACATGACCCAAAAACATCACCTCTGTAATCCAGAAGTTTCACTTTGAAAACATCGCATAGATATGATACACATAGAGAGTGCCTAGCTCAATCCTCAGATGTTGATATTCTCCTCTTCAGTCACAGAATATATAGGACTTCATCCAACAAAACCACAACCAAAAAGTTCATATACTAATGGAAAAACTTATTCATGATCACCATAACAACTTCTTGATCATTTTCCAATCTGAAAGACATGATGAATTACTCAAAATGGTCGTTCCATCTTCGACAAGCTATTTTCGGAATGTCCTCCTCTCTAAACCTGACTTGGTGGTACCTATAACATAGTATGATCTTAGAGAACCAACCCACCCCCTTAATCCAAGACAAATGGTAATCAATAATGGGAGAATGGTACTTATTCGTAATAAAAAATTTATTAATATTTTAGTAAGCGATACACATCAATAGATATCCATTAGAAATCATAGAAAATAGATCTTTCGAGGCCCTATATGGGACACATGAGTGAATGAATAATTTGGATTCTAAATAATCCAAATATACCTTTAATTATATCAAACTAGTTTGGGGGGGTATACAGTATGAGGGAAGATAAATCTGTTGTGTTCACAACACCAAATCAATGGAGAACACTACAACCTACTCTCAAGGAAAACCAGAGAAATCATCTGAAAATACCTCTGGGAACTCATCCATAATAAGAGGTAATCTATATTTAGTACTTGTACCATCATCCTATAGCATGATTGATGTGAATTGATAAAAGTTATAGACCAACTCCTTAATTTAAGGTCCAATACATCCTAAACAAGGATCTCATTCACCATATAAAAACATGGTTGATCTATTCATGTTCCACAAAACTCACCAAACATTGATAATAATGGATGGGTGCCTGAAAACACACCATTCAATCGACAATAAGGATTACATCGAAGAGGTACATATCTAAAACTAGTAATTACCTTTCCAACTCAACCTATAACATCGTAAGTTCACAAGATGGACATATGATACCCTTATCTTACTTTATACCAAGAGACATCACCTACTCTATCACATAAGGAATTAGATCGATTAGAAATTTTAACACATCCAAAAAATGGGAAGAAATAAAATAAATTAAATCACATGTATCAAATAATGGAACAACTAAAGATTATGAAATAATAGTGTTACTTATAACATTTACATGCCCTCTTTCTGATTCCACTAGGGCTCGTTCCATAGCATGAAGTAGCCTCATCCCAGTTCGAGCTTGAGAACAATCACAAACATGTGGCTCTATCCTATACTAACTCTTCCGTAAAGAATATCTATACATTCCTCCATCAGCTCCAAATAAAGAGCCCACTATCCTGGATAGTTCTAACCAAGCTGTTATCCCTTTGAATTCAACAAATCTTTCACCACTCATGTATGGGTGTTCCATACTTCAAAATCACTACATGTTCCCTATAGTTCTACACAGGTGGTAAGGGTTGGGTTGATATGAACATGTTGATAACATTTTTCATGCCTTCTCAAACTGACGGTAAATGATTAATCTAGAACCCAAATGCACTGTTGAACACATTGGGGTGGGATGACCTGAACTAACACCTCCCATTTTCTCTTACTCATTCTAGTTCTTCTTTTTCTTATATGAACTGCCAATTCCCATAGCCGACATAGATCCAGAAAAACCAAAAATTCCTATCAAATCAATTTCTACCACAATAAAAGATCAACCACCACTGCAGTTGGTTTTATTTTGATGAAAAAGACATGGGATCATATATATGGCTGCAACCATTTCTCAAACATCATATCCTTTAGTGGCTCATTGGAAACAACCACATGTGCAAATAAAACAAACTATATAGATTGGTTATAATACCTTATCACAGTGTGGTCTCCATTTTTTAGATTCAAAAACCCCCAGGACATTGTGAAGGCCAAAATATTAGGACAATAATGATTTTTAAAGATGTCATTAAAATATTTATAACCCTTCTACTCTAGATTTCCAGCTTGAACCATTGAGTCCCAAAAAATCTGACTAGGTCCTCCAACATAAACAAAGCATACTTCACCCTGAATTCCACAGGAGTTTCAAGAAACTAGAACAACCACTATATCTTCTCATGACACTCCTCTGATTCTTGGGTTTCCTTGGTGACAGAAATGAATGCGAATTTTTCTTTAGGAACTCTTTATCTATGTTCATTATAGGTACATGTTCAACTTCTCTAACATGAGTAGGACTAGAACCTTCTCCTTCACCCAAATCCTAAACAGCTCAAACTACTGCTTTAACTAACATCGGATCGATTTGTGAGGGATAACACTATTCGGGCTCTTCTTAAGACTACACAAGAATTCACCAGGGAGGAATCTTGCTAAACCAAGTAACAAGCACATGGAAAAACCATCAATACATCCATCAAAACAAAATTATGAAAATTTTAATCAATGAAAATTATTTCCCAAAAAATATATATTCCAAAAAAATTAATACCAAACAAAATCAATTATCCCAAACCACATTACCCTCACCCAATGTGCATATACAGTCTACAACCTGTACGTCTCACTTAGAGGGGAATTTAAACCAAATTTCCAACATCTCATAGAGACTCGAGTACTATAATGGGTTGTGTTGGATAGACCCCCCACTTGTAACCATAACCTCATGCCCTAAAATTGTTAGCTTTGTCCTATCTAGACTCTTCACGAATTACATTACCCAAAATTTGGGAAACTTGCTGGGATACCAATTTGTCATCAACCAAGCCAGAGTGTCATACAACCCCACATCCAACCCGATCTATGGCATGGCCTAATGGGAATTACTGATCTCCAAACTATGTAAACTAGTTCCTGGGTATCAAAAATATAGATTGGGAACAATTTCACCCATGTATATAATAATAAAAAACCCAAGAGAATAAAATATCACATAAACAGTAAGCATAAACCAATGAGATACATCACTTTTCTAATTAATGGTTAATAACATTTATCAAAAAAATAATAATAAAACAATAAAATGGGAACAAAACAATTCATAAATCCTCCATCCAATATGAGGGTCTTTACCCTCATTCCACCACAATAACCACATGCAATAAGTTTAACACCAGCTTCTGGATCCACTATCACTTCAATGAAACATATTTCCTTTACCAGGGTCATATATAAACATGTATTCATACACAAAATTGTGTATGTATGGTGTGAGCCAAATACAAGGAGGATATCAACCAAAATGATGGATTCCATTCTATAATATTAGAAGATAAATTAACATTCACAATTTAAAAAAACATTATAAGAAATTTTCAAAGAACATATTAATGAAAACATTTCCCAGAAAATACTTGTAACATCCCTGACTCGAAATCCAAAAAACCTATGCTTCGAGTTGGGTGGTTACATGACCTTAAACACACCTCCCCATACTCAAAAGGCTTCCAACTAGCAGCGGGGGTCTATAGAGTAAAGTAGGGAGACTATACCCACTTTTTATCAGAGTAAGCCACAACAGAAGTAAACCAAATAATGGAAACAATAACCAATAAACAACGAACATGTATAACAACCATTTCCAACAATAAATATTCCATGTCATACTAAAGTGAAACAGTGAACAAAACCCAAAAAAAAGACAACAACTAAATCCTCAATATGGTCCCGACTCCAAGTCCGGATCCTCCACCACATGATACCGATGTCCACTCAACTATCTAATAAGGACCCTTACACTTATCTTGACCTGCAAATATGAAATCTTCTCGTGTACCCAACGACGGCCCGAGAAGGGTGTGAGTACAACTCAGTAGGCCACCGCCAATGGTGTCTACAAAATATCCAGTATAAATAGGTTGTGAAAGAAAAAGGAAAATGAATGATAAATTATAATAAATTAATTAAGGTTCCATTAACCAGTTCAGATCCCGAGCCATTACCACCTCCATTACCATTAATTTCACACCAAAACATAACTTACCATTTCATCACATTACGAGGGGTTAATCACATACATTATGTTACATGGGTCTAAGAACAACATTCTCATGCAAGAGGGTAGAAAAATAGTTTTCCTATCTCACTATGACCAACCCCGCCTCATTGAAACCATGCCTTCACCTCAAAGCCTCAGTCCGGGTGGATAAAACTGTCCGGAGAATAGAGCATCAGTCTTCATTCCTAACCCATGCATTTAGGGTGGAGTTTAGAGAATCAGTCTTCACTCTAACCGTGGGCGTAGATCCTCAGGTCATACCCCACACTACCAAGCCATGTGAACATGTTTATATATATAAGTAACCATCAACCATCCATACCATTTCCCATCATCAACAGTATTCACAACAACCCACATGGGAAACCACATCATGCCTTAACCCATTCACACATCACAAATTCACATTATTTAACCATTCACCCAATTTCCCATGTGTTATGCCTGTCTCACTAAGAATTTAACACTGAACCCATAACCCATCCCATTATAGTCTTCAATCAGTTTACACATTAACCCATTTAACCCATTCATCATTTCCATGAATGAACCATTCATCTCATTCCAAATAACCCCTAGGTTATTACAAAGTCTAGGTGAATCACCTTTCTTGTATTCCAAGTTCATCCAATCATGCCAAAATGTTTATCAAGGGCTCTAAAATTTATTACAACAAGGTAACTTGTTTAATAACAATACATAAGCCAGGGAAAGGTCGTCACATCCCATGGATGGACCTATATTAGGTCAAGTCAGTCTCAACACATCCCACGGGGATCATGAGGGTTCATATTTTCTACTTTAAACACCATTACTACCAAAAATGCTAAGTTTATTCAAAAAATAACCAATGGAAAACAAGAACACAATTAAACATACCCAAATACCCAAATAACCATGGGATATAACTTGTAGACCACCAACCTCGAAACCACAGTTGAACGCACTCTCAATCGGGTCCTTGGACCTCAATTTGACCAACCATTGGAGCTTCAACCTACAACATACCCAATAGATAGGGTTTTAGAGCTTCAGAACAAGAGGGAGAGAAGATACAATCCCTAAACCAAAAAGAGAAATGAGGATGGGATTATCCTTATTCGGAGCTTCTATCCGCATCCAACAGCACCAAAAATGCGTTAGAAATGTGGGAGATCGACTTCTTGGAGCTCTTGGGTGATTTGGTTCGTTCCTGGGGTGAAGAGGGAGGAATGGAGAGGAAATACCAAGTGGGGTTTAAAAGCTCGGAGTGGAAAAATTGTAATCTTTCCAAAAATTAAGAGGTCGCACGGTTTAGCCGCACAGTTTAAAAAACCTTGAGAAAACTGTGCGCATGCTACTGTCCGGAGGAAGAGGGGTCGCACGGTTAAGCTGCACGGTTTGCGTAGGTCGTGCGCAAGCTATTCGCTCAACCTTGTCATGACCAGATTCCCCTTCTATCATGCCCCGAGCCCCCAGAACACCCCCAAGGTCTCTCTTACCTTCCGGAAACACTATAAACCACAAAAACACGGGATATAACCCAAACACAACAAAAACATACCTTTATAAAAACTCGGATCTTACAACCTCCCCACCATATAATGGCTCATCCTTGAGCTGAGATTCCAAGCCTCATTAATCCACTGAAGAGAAGAGTTCGGGCCACTAAGCCCACATATCTGATTCCCTCTCCCATGTTTCTTCCTGAACTTGACTGTGCTTCCATAGTAATCATACTAATGGCACATCCATTCCTTGAAATACCTTTTCACTACGATACACCCCATGAACCAGATGCTCCTTAAAGGATGCATCAGTCTCAAGATCCACATCCTCCACATCAACAATGTGAGATGGGTCAGGGTGATACCATTAAAGCTGTGACCCATGAAACACATCATGCATCCCACCATACCACTATGGAAGTTCCAATCGGTAAGCCACTGGTCTGATCCTCTCCATGGTCTCAAAAGGTCCCACAAATCTGGGCACCAACTTACCCTGCTTCTGAATCCGATGGTGACCCAACCTTGCCGACACCTGGAGGAACAAATTATCACCCACCCCAAACACAAGAGGTCTAAGCCTCCGATCTGCCTATGACTTCTACCTACTCTGAGCCATAGCCATCCCATTCCTGATCAACTTAACTCTCTCTGAAGTCTCCTGCATGAGACATAACCCCAATAACTGAGATTCACCAGCCTATATCCATCACAACAGAGATCTACATGGCCTTTCATAGATTTCCTCAAATGGTTCCATCTGAATCGTAGCCTAAAAACTATTGTTGTAGGAAAACTCAACTAACGATAGGTGCCTCTCCCAGGAACCACTAGAGTCCGTGAAAGAAGCTCTTAACATGACTTCCAACACTTGGATCGTACGCTTTGACTGCCCGTCTGTCTGCGGGTAGAAAGTCGTACTGAAAAACACCTCCGTACCAAGAACCTTCTTCAACCCTTGCCAGAAACATGATGTGAAATGTGGATCTCATCCTGAAAATATGGTCTATAGGACACCATGAAACCACACTATTTCCCAAACATACTCCTCACCCAACTGGTCAATTGTATAAGTCTCCTGAATCGCTAAGAAATGATCCACTTCTGTTAACTGATCTACAACCACCCATATTGCATCATTCTTCTGCGACGTCCTTGGAAGACCCACAAATAAATCCATTATTACATCATCCCACTTCCATTCCTGAATGGGAAATGGATGCAACAAACCACCTAGGCATTGATGCTCAGCCTTCACCTGCTGACAGGTAAGGCACCATGCCATAAAGATCATAACTTCCTTCTTCATTCCAGGCCACCAAAACTACCTTTGGAGATCATGGTACATCTTAGTCAAGCCTGGATGCACTTCCCACATTGATGCATGGAACTCACACATCAACTCTTCCTACACACACTTTGGCACAACCACACAATCATGAACTTGAACAACAACGTCAACGCCGACGACCCAACCAGAAGGTATCTACCCCCTTTATGTTGTTCCTTCATGATAAAACACTCAGGATCATCAAGAAAACATTCCTTAACTCGAATCAAAAGCATTGAATGCATCATTATGGAGGAAAGAGTGACCTGAACACTCTTCTCCTGCACCTCCAGGTGCATCTCTGCAAACAAATCCATCACCTTCCACTCGGTGCTGGACTCATGAACTGCCTAATTCTGAACCTTCCTGCTCAGAGCATCAGAAACACTTTTTCCCTTTCCTGGTGTGTACACCAACTCAAAGTCAAAATACTGGAGTTATTCAACCCATATTCACTATCAATGATTAGGATCATGCTGTGAGAAGATGTACTTCAAGCTCTTATGGTTAGTAAACACGGTAAACTTTTCTCCCAACAGATAGTGCCTCCTACACTTCAAGGCATACACTACTGTATCCAACTCAAGATCATGAGTGGGATAGTTCCACTCATGCGGTCTCAACTACCTCGACCCGTATTACATAACCCTCTCATCTTGTATCAACACAGCCCCAAGTCTGATTCTGGACCCATCAAAAAACACGATGTACTTCTTACCTGGCTCAAGTATGATCAAGATTGGTGCGGTCGTCACCCACTTCATAATCTCTTGAAAGGAATTCTCACAACCCTTAGACCACTCAAACATGATTCCTTTCATCATCAAGCCCGAGAGTGGTGCTTCCAAGCAAGAGAAATCATGAATGAACCATCGGTAATACCCAGCCAAACCTAGAAAACTCCGAACATTTGAAACACTCCTGGGCTCCTCCCAAGATACAACTACCTGCACTTTCTCTAGATCCATTTTCACACTGGCATCTGAGATGATGTGACCCCGAAAATTCACCTCACATATCTATAATTGACACTTTGTTATCTTGGTGTATAGCCGATGCTATCTTAGCGTACCCAAGATGATGTCTTGATGTTGGGGATGATTGTTGTGAGTTTTCGAGTACACTAAGACATAGTCAAAAAATTCAACCACAAACAGATCTAGATAGGGTTGAAATATACATTTCATCAATGCCATAAACACCAATAGTACATTGGTCAAGCCTAAAGGCATTACCACAAACTCAAACAACCTCTACTGACTCCGGAATGCTATACGCGGTACGTTAGAAGACCTAACCCTCAACTGGTGATAACTCGACCTTAGATCAATCTTTGAGAAGTATGATGCACCCCTCAACTGATCAAAAAGGTCATCAATTCTAGGAAGAGGGTACCGATTCTTCACCGTCATCCGATTCAACATCCGATAGTCAACACACAACCTCAACGACCCATCATCCTTCTTTTAAAAAAGCCCGGGAGATACCCAATGAGACGTAATAGGACGGATAAACACCTTAAACTCTAACTATTCAAGATGAACCTTCAGTTACTGGTGTTCTTCCAGTGCCATTTGGTATGGATGAATAGAAACTGGCTCCGCTCCCAGCAGCAACTCGATTGTGAACTCAACATCCCACTCGGGGTGTAACCCCGAGAAATCCTCAGGAAACACATCATGAAAGTAATCCACCATATGAGGAAAATTAGATTGTCCCCATCTCTCATCATCACCAAGAATGAGACATGCCACTTGAGATGTCAGCCACTCATCATTTGACAAATTAGCCCTGCACGCCCAGCTCGAACATCCCATTCTCCACGGTGGACAAAAGCGTCACCCTCAAGAGACTTGAACGATACTCTGAGGCAATAGCAGTCTATGTGCACTCGATACAACACCAACCAATCCATTCCCAAGATCAGGCCAAACCCTAAGAACTCTAGAATGAACAAGTCCCACAGAAAACGATACCCTCCAACTTCCAAGGCACATCCCTTTCACTTCTTGATATCCTCAACCCGCACCCCCAATGGAGTGTCAATTGACATAACTCCACACACCCACTATATAGGTAAACCTAGCGCTACCAAAAGTTGAGCAGATATAAAAGAGTGTGTGGCACATCTGTCAAACAACGCACTAGAAAAAGTAGAAGGTGCATGGATTGTACCTCAAGCAGTTGACGGTCCGGCCTCGCCATCACCAGGCGCAAACTGAACTACCTAAAGCTGACCTGCCCCTCTACCCTGGGCTCCATCCTCAATCCTCTAGGCTACACTACCCTTCTCTGGTGAGAGATATTTCCATGGAGTCACACGCCCGTCGCCCCTGCTAGTACGGCCCTTTGAGATCCAGCTACCTGCCTGATACGGGGCAACTGATCCCCTTCCCATACCCAGCACCTGCTTTTCACCATCATACTCGCCCACCTGCCAAGGTTTCCTACAGAACCCTTGCACATGTCCCATCCTTCTGCACGAACGACACTTAACTAGAGGTCAAGGACACTGACCACGCATATGCGCCGACCTACCGCACTGATAACATAACACTGGGTCCCCAATCTAAGAGGCTGACCCTATCTTCTAACCACCTTGCTGGAAACATTTCAAATGGAACTTCCAACCCTCGAAAGATGCACCACTTGTCCGCCCAGCTAGCATGACAAGACAACCACCTGAAGCTCCCTTAATGTTCCCTTCAGAGATGAGTGACTGATCCATCACCTCTGAAAACCACTTCAAGAGGAAGATATTTACTTGAGATCTGATCTCAAGCCTCAACCCATCCAGGAAACACTTTTCTATTGCTGTCTCATCCCCTGCTAACACTGGGACAATGTGTCACAAGTCAGTGAAGTGAATATAATAGTCCATATCTAATAGCGATCCCTTAGTCAGGCTCACAAACTCTATAGTCCGCACCTTCCTCAAAGTATCTATGTAGAAATTCTCTAGAAGCTTTTCCTGAAAAACCTTCCACGACATCCCCTCAGCCTGCTCGGTCTGAGCCTGAATGTCCCACCAATGCCTTGCCTGGCCCCACAACATATAAAAGGCCATATTAACTCGCTTTTCAACAGGGGTTTCCCAAATATCTAGTATCGTCTGTACAGACTCTAACCCGAACTCCGCTTCCTCTGGCCCAACCTCTCTAGTGAAGGGCGAAGGGTGATGCAGTTGGAAGTCCCTGGTCAGGTCAAACATACTCACTGCAACCCTCCCTAGGTCCCGATACATCATCTGCATAAAGTGAGCCATGTTCTCCCAGAACTGGTCTTCTCTACCTTCATGGATTGACACATTTTCTTGCTCCTCTACTGGAGGAGTGTTCTCAACAACATCCTCTTGTTGCCCAACTGGTAACCAACATCATGGTAGCATCTATCTACACTTCTAAGCAAAAGATTCATCACGCATACCATAAAACATTCACGACTTTATCAAAATCTATTTACTAGCTACAAAAACCCATTTTCATATACCAATTTAATAGAATTACACCTCACATTCACCGCCCTGACCATACCTATCGTGATCCATGGCCCACATGGTGTAAACATCCATGCACTAACACCAAACTCACACAACATTAAAAAAACATTCTCCACTTCATTTAGAACCCTTATATTTCATTAAACATCATTTACCCACTTGTTTTATTTTATTCTTCTCATTATTTCTTAGTTTCATGAAATGCATGATGCATCTTACCTTTCCTGCCTCACACACCCACCCCATGCATGTGCCTAATATAATGCATGTCACTTATCACTCTAGGTGCCTACAATGATTAAAAATCCTCGTGTCATTAATTCCATGAGAAAAATATCATAAAATAGTCACAAAAAACCACATGTGCATCACCCAACAGTGAAATATCATCAACTATAACAACACAGAACCAAGAACAACAATTCCCACCCAGGGTGACGTGGGTTTCCCCTGTACCTAGGTTAGATACTCCCAAGCACGAGCTCATTACCAAGGCCCGACACATCTTAACCCTTGGCTACCCATCCCAAATAACAAGACCTCAGAGAACGAGAAGAAACAACTCATCTGATACCACTTTGTAACATCCCCAACCAGGAATCCACAAAACTGGTGCTCCGAGCGGGGTGGTTACATGATCTTAAGCACGCTTCCCCATACGGAAAATGCTGCTGACTAGTAGCGGGGGTCTATAAAGTCATGTGGGGACACTATACCCCCTTTTTATCAAAGTAAGCCAAAAAAATAAATACATCAAATAGTGGAAACAAGGAACATTTATTAAAAAATTTACAACAATAAATATGCCATGTCATACTACAAGTGCAACTTTGAACAAAACCAAAAATAAAGACAGTGACTAAATCCCCCAAATGGTCCGACTCCATGTCCGGATCCTCCACCATGTGCTACCCATGTCCACTCAACTATCTAGCATGGACCATTTCCCTTCTCCTGACCTGCAAACATGAAGTCTTATTGGGTACCCAACGACGGCCCGAGAAGGGTGTGAGTACAACTCAGTAGGCCACCACCAACGACGTCTACAAAATATCTAGTATAAACAGGTTGTGCATGAAAAACTTAATGAATGATAAATGAAAACCAATTAATTAAAGTTCAATTAACCAGTTCCTAGCATGAGGCATTACCACTTCCATTACCATTCATTTCACACCAAAACATCACTTACCATTTCATCACATTACCATGAGTTAATCACATATATTCTGTTACATGGGTTTAAGGCCAACATTCTCATGCAAGAGGGTAAACACATCATTGTCCTAGATCACTAGGAACAACCCCCCC
The DNA here is from genome assembly GCA_963277665.1 of Viscum album. Taxonomy (NCBI): domain Eukaryota; kingdom Viridiplantae; phylum Streptophyta; class Magnoliopsida; order Santalales; family Viscaceae; genus Viscum; species Viscum album. The sequence continues at coordinate 422,493,179 of OY728161.1, read as the reverse complement.
CCCCCCCCCTCATTTCAACCATACCTTCACCTCAAAGCCTCAGTCCAGGTGGATGCAACTGTTTGGGGAATAGAGCATTAGTCCTCATTCCAAACCCGTGCATTTAGGGTGGAGTTCAGAGCATCAGTCTTCACTCGAACCATGGGAGTAGATCCTCAAGTCATACCCCACACTACCAAGCCTTGTGAACATGATTATATATATAAGTAACCATCAACCATCCAAACCATTACCCTTCAGCAACACTATTCACAAAAACCCACATGGGAAACCACATCATGCCTTAACCCATTAACACATCACCATTTCACATCATTTATCCATTCACACAATTTCCCTTATGTTATGCCTATCTCACTAAGCATTCAACACTAAACCCATAACCCATCCTATTATGGTATTTGATCAGCTTACACATTAACCCATTTAACTCGTTCATTATTTCAATGAATCAACCATTCATCCCATTCCAAATAACCCTTACGTTATTTCCATGTCTAGGTGCATCACCTAACATCAATTCCAAGTTCAAACATTCATACCAACATGTTTATACTGGGCTCTACCATTTATTGCAACAAGGTAACTTTTTTAATAACAATCCCTAAGACAGGGAAAAGCCGGCACATCCCATGGATGGCCCTAAATTAGGTCAAGTCAGTCTCAACGCATCCCACAAGGATCGTGAGGTTTCCCATTTTACACTGTAAACACAAATTACTACCAAACATGCCAACATTATTCAGAACATAACCTAGTGAAAACAAGAACACAACTAAACATGCACAAATACCCAAATAACCATGGGATATAACTTGTAGACCTCCTACCTCGAAAATGCGGTTTAACACAATCTCAATAGAGTCCTTAGACCTCGATCCGACCAACATTTTAAGCTTCAACCTAAAACATACCCAAAATATATGGTTTTTGAGCATCGGAATAGGAGGGAGAGAATATACAGACCCTAAACCAAAAATATAAACAAAGATGGGATTAGCCTTACTCGGAGCATCGATCTGCATCCAACGACACCAAAAATGCCCTAAAAATGAGGGAGATTGACTTCTTGGAGATCTTTGGAGATTTTTTTCGTTCTTAGGGTGAAGACGGAGGAATGGAGAGGAAATATCGAGTGGGGTTTTAAAGAACGGAGGGTCAAAAATGTAATTTTTCCAAACATTAAGAGGCCACACAGTTTAGCCGTATGTTTTGACAAACCGTGCGCATGATACTTTCCAAAGGAAGAGGGGTCGCATGGTTTAGCCACACGGTTTGCATAGGTCACGCACAAGCCATGATCCCATCCCAGGCTTGCCCATATTACCCTTCTCTCGTGCCCCGAGCCCCTAGAACATCCCCAAGTCTTCTCATACATTGAGGAAACACTTTAAAACCCACAAACAAGGGAACCAACAAAAACACAAAAAACATTCCTTTCCAAAAATAGGGATCTTACAAATCTGTTATGGAAAAAATTTCTCAAAAGAAACTTACTTTAAAACCCCAATTTACACTAGGTCCACCAAATACCAATAGTTATCACCAAATCATATAATCATTAAATAAATTTATCATGTCACAATAGAGTACCATGGATAATTTCTACATGTAACTAGAATGAATGGGACCCTTGAAACCTAGTTCTCTAGTGATCCAAATCCTCCAAAAATTACAAATAATGTTCTCAGGAATGATCCACTAGAGGGGAATGAATCCCAATGTCTAGTGGTATATATATAATAATCTAAAACCAACATCGTTCTAATTTATGGACCACTATATGGGATATAATCCAAATGTCTAGTGGTCTCCAATAATATCACAAGTGTAGTTGTTGTTGTAGCCTCAATCCTTCTAGATGAATCCAAGCTTTTCCACTGCTGATTCAACTAGAATACTGGTTCGAGTTATCCAACCAAGATACCATGGATTCTGTTTGAGATAAAATCTCCATTCCACATGTCACATAAATCATCACACTAACTCACACATCCCAAGAATCAAGAACACTCAAGGAAATCACCATTTAATAGAATTTAAATTTAACTAATGATGAAATCCAAAATGAAAACAACATTTTTCCCATAAACAAAACTAATTTCATTTCACATGCACACCAAAACCATTTGGAAACACATTTCGTTCCATTTGATCCATTAAAAAATCCCATTTTGAAATACTACATGAAGTTCACACATGAGATCCATCCATTTCTAGGGGCATATCCCCTTTCAATTCCATACACACTAAATCCACTTTAAAATGAGTTTCACATCACTTTTTTAGTTCAAAAACCCCATTTTTTGTGAACGATATGAATCCAACATGCAACAAAAAAAAATTCATTGGAAAACCCCACATTAAACACATTATAACCTTCAAATCCCTTTTAAAAAATATTTTTCACCTTTCACACAATCATGGAAAACATTCAATAAACACTACAATAGTTTACACATGGAACATTTCCATTTTAATTTAGATAAAAAAATTCATCACATATTCTTGTCAAAACATTTCCGAAACATATTTCGCACAACAAACATAACCCATTGCACACATTTTTTCAACCAATAATAAAAATTTAAAACATCTAATAATGTAAAATCATGAAACCTCCTATCTAAAGATTAGATACATCTAGAAAATAGTTCAAAACTATAACCACACCGCAGTATGACCATATAAAGGAATGGTTGAACAAAAAACATGATTATTTACCCCCAACAATATATCCCTCACTAGGATAAGAAACCAATTGAATTGGAAGAACCCAAATATAGAAGAATATAAACCCTATAATTAGAAAGAAACAAATGAAATGAGACATACATGATGACTAGTTAAGGAATCCACAACAAAACCACCCCAAAATTGATGTTCGAAGGATCCAATGAGGTTTTGAGGAAGATCCCATAGCAGAAACTCTTGTGGGATTTTGAATAGAGGTGTTTTGGATTTAAATCTGAAGTGGGAAGAATGGAAAATTTTCACTTTTGAATGAGATGGATAGGTTGTATAATTTTCCCGAATAGTTTTCGAAGAATTGTAGAAACTATGTGTCCCTCACTATCCGACAGGAACATGATAATTTTTAGCACAAACGATTTTCCAAAATGTGCATCAATGATGTGGTCTCCTCTATTCAGGAGGAAACTGGTCACATGCTTACATGGAAGATGTCACATAGGTTCCCTTAACTGCACACCACTAAGTGTCAAGCCCAAAATCTCCACTTTTCACCAAAAACTCCCAGGGAAACTAATGAATAAATATAAGGCAAAAAGTGAACAAAATAATAACTTAATATAAAATCACACATGTGACATATTTTTTAGGTAAATGTTACTTCTATGTTTATAAATAATTTTACCAATAGATATGTCACTACTTGAATACATTCCTTTAGTGTCCACCAAAAGTGGGTACTAAAGGAATTTAGAGGCCGCCTTGAGACCATTGTTGGTAGTCATAGTTTCTCTGTTGGTAAAGTCCAACATCAAACACCTAAGGAGGACTCTAAAATTCTTCCATGAAAACCCCCACATTCGAGTGATATTTGATGTTTTCGACACAAAAATTCATATGGGGTGGCGGGGAGGGAGAAAAAAACATCTCATATTTTACCATGGAGGACGCAGGGTGGTAGGAGGGAGTCGGGTACATGGAGGGATGTCATTGGGTACCATACAGTTTTAGTGGAAGGGATATGATTGCTGGTTGTAATGTTTGGGGTTAGGGAGTAGAGTGTTGATCGGGGAGTGTCAGATGTAGTCGTAGGAAGTAGGGTGATGATGGGAGTGACATGGTGGTGTTATAGAGTAATCATAAAGAAGGAAAAGATGGAGGTGGGTTAAATATAGCATGTTCTAATTTCGGAATTAGAGGCTTCCATTATTGGTTGCTCATACTTTCTTTAGCAACCAGTAATTTTGATCATCTGCTTACACCTATACCAAATCTAATATTGGTTGTAGTGTGTCCATATAACTAAATTATTGTTTAAAACTATGTTGTTAAATGTTGTTATGATAGATAAAATATTTCTGTTGTAATTATAATAATATCAATAGATAATATATGTGTTGGTAAAAATGTTTGCAATAAACTCATACAAAAAAATTATCTTTAAATAATATTGTTAACTTATATAAGAAACTCATATAATTAATATCTATTTATAAATTATGTTTTAAATAAAATATTATGTGTGGTTATTCTAATAATATATTTACTAAAATAATTATATTTAATACATTTATTGTATAATAATTCTAATATATTGTAATATTAAACTCTAAAAAACTAACATTTTAAAAAAATGTTAAATCAGTACATAAAAATATGTTGCAAATCCAATAAAATTCATAAAGCTTCCCGAAACAGGATAAAACCATTTTTAAGAATATTCAACTTCGAAATAAATTAAATAAAACTCCATAAAACCCCATCCAAATTTTTTTTCATACATTACTCTCACATTCATGATTGACACTGAAAATGGGATCAACACATTCATTTAATCAACATAGTCATGACAAGGCCATAATGACAATGATCACTTATAATTACCGAACATTAGAATAGATTCCATAGCAGCATGCCATGAAGAATCATCCAAACCGATGGGACAATGTCAAGTCCTCCAGTAAAATAACTTATAAAGAAACTAACAGGAGATACCTTGTAGGATCTGAAATAAATGGTACACATATAATAAATCATCACACAAATATTAAATTATAAAAAATAATCTATCAGAGTTTTCATAGATTAAAAATTCAGGGGTCACAAAAAAATAAAAATATATAACACAATATATTTATATATTAAAAATATATCAAATTATACAAATATTGATACAAGGTAATTAAGTAATTAAAAGTTTCACATAATTTCAATACAATGTTTCACTGGTAAAAGATAGAATTTAGAAGAAATATTGTGCAGAGAAATACCTAAGAGCAAGAAAAGAAGAATTTTCAAGCTTGAAATCAGCTTTGGGGGCAAAATATGACCCATTAATGTTCCCAGATTCTACACAAACATATCAATGCCATCATCCATGAAAAATTCAAAGTTGTTTTTTTGTCAATTGTCTGAGAAATATTATAATAGATACCCTTTTGATTGTAGTATTCATCATATATTCATAAATCCTCACCCATGAGGACATTAGATGAATAATTGGGATGTTATAGGATGGAAAACGTAGATGGTGTCACAACCACACACCTAGTCCCAACTTTCTAAAAGTTAAAATTTTTTATATAAAACACCTTTATAAAGAGTTTCGTTCCCTGAATTGTTGGCTCCAAAAGCTATTCGGGATCTAGAATACACTCAACGATGATAGGGAATTCATGGTGGAAGATGTCGATTGTACCACAGATGTTATTTCCAACTAAGTCGTAGTGATGGAGATCAATATAGAAGATATAAAGATGATAATTGACTCATTAAAGGTCTTAAAGTTACATGGTCTCTCTTTCATCATTGATATGTTGGACAGTGTTGTGAATGGTGTATCCATAGTGGAGGAGGAGGAATATAATTCATAAACCAATAAAGCCACTACCTCTTGTGATGCACACCTTATTTGTCTGAACATTCTTCTTCGATATGCATCTACACTTGACCTCCTCCAATTTGGGACACTTCCTTCTCTTCTAGCCTCCAATACACATATTGATACATGAACTACAATTTAACATAAAGTAACAAAAAATGTAATACTACATGAAAAAATAGAGAAAAATGAATAATGATGTCCCAAGTGGTAATAGCTAACACATAATTTTCAACTAGTATTTATAGATAAGATAAAAAACCTTGAATCATAACACAATGTTAGCCTAGGTATGTTCGGGTTATCTGGAATATTTGGATAAAATTAAGATAGTTATAGTAACAAGACCACTCCTTGTATTCCACCAATCCTATTTTAATGGATCCACTAATTGATCGATGTAAATAATGAACTAGGGGAACCACTAACATCATTTTAGTCATGACTAACAATATTTAATGGAAGTAACTTGGCCTCTAACATCAAAATTCCAAACCTCTAGACAATATTATAGTAAATATACATGAACCCATCACGTATCTTAGCTTGTTAAAAATAAAATATAAAAACTAATATACCATATTAATACATTGATCATCTTAAAGGTAAATACTGATACACATATTTATATATTACCCATATTGAACACATATTATATAATATATAAGAATCAGTTAAAGAGTTTACATAGATAACACAGACTAATAATCTGGTGATGAATTGTAATATGTTGATGAATTGCAATGAATGATACACATTTAATATGTTACAGATATTTTATAAAGAATCCTTTATAGTGATTACAAATAAGGATTTATTACACATATAAATATTACACAGATAATTTGTTGCAGATATTACACAGATAATCTATGACATTTATTATGATAATAATCTATTACTGAGAGTAGAGATAATTTGATAGTGAATTATAATGAATTAATTATAATTAATAATAAAATAATAACAATATTTTTATTTTAATATGATATAGATAATGAATTAATTATATTATTTTACAGATCATGAATAAATGAAACATAGATGATTAATGAATAGTAATATTATACAAATAATGATTGGATTGTAATATTTTACATATAATCAATGAATGATACAAAAATAATGAATGAATTAGAAATTGTTAAACAGATAAGATTTTTGATTTAGTATAATTGAAAATCATCATTTCCTTCATAAGGATATATTTGATTAACGGAAAAATGTCCTCAAACTTCGTTTATTGAATGGTATGGGTTTGATTTCCCTTGGATCCAATTTTTTAATTACAATTTATCTTTAATGGTCAAAATTAGAAAAAAAACCTTGGATAAAAACACTATTAACTAGAAAATATTTTTACATTGTATATTTTTCACTTAAAATAGTATCTTATAGATTCATCACATATATGTTCTCTTAATAAAATATTATTGTTCAAATAATGATAATAGATGATAAGTATTATAATTCATTTCTATTTTCAAGGTCATATTTCATTTGGGATCATGAGATTATTCAAATTATTTAGATTTCATGTATGCAAGTGGAGTATCACATAAAGGGAGAACGTATTTTTGGAGGAAACATTCATTAAACAAGAAAACATTCATTTTTAAATGTTTTATCAAGAGTTACGTGTCTATAACACACCTATCATGGGTGTTCAATAACATAAACCAAAAAATTTATTTTGTTTTTATTTCTTTTTGGGTCATATAATTTACATTTTCATTTTTTTCCAAATGACAGGAACTTCTAGAACAATTTTATCAAGAAAATTCATTTTCACAGCGTAAACCCAAAAAACAAGTCAATCTCTATTTTTTATTAAAAAATCAAATTTCATAATTTATGTGTCTATTAAATAAATTTAGAAAAAATTCAGGAAACAATGTAGACAAATTTATGTGAAAAACATTCATGATTATTATGAGTTTAACATAACTTTTAGGATATCATAAAGAATTAGTGATAATGGGATGCAATCATAAGAAATAATATATTTCATAAAAAATTAATTGAAGATTCCAATGAGGATTAATGGTTATAAACCTATCCTAGTGAAATTATCTAGTCATGTCATGGAATGTATTAACATGGGCATAAAGGATATTTTACCATATATTGTTTAATCCCCTCATAATCATTATCCCCCACTTCTCATATGCACACAATAGAAGTATCCCTTACCCTATTTGTATGATTCTAGGATACACAAAATGCACACACACACATGTATATATATATACATATAATAGAAATATATAATCATGTGACCATGGATAGAGGAAGTGGAATATATATTTTCTTATATATATAGAAAATAAAGTATTAGTTTTAAATATGGTGAAATGGGCATAAAAACAAATACATGATGAAGAGAAAATAAATGAAATATGAAGGAATAAAAGATGCAAGATATATGGACACAAGGATTCTTGGAAATTATATAAGGAGGTTGAATGATTTCTTGAGGTATTGGACATGTGTGAAATATATATGATCCTAGTATGAATATTTTAATGTCTTCTCATTGTATCAGTGAATAACAAATGTGTTGACCTTGATACTGAGATAAAATTACATAGAGTGCCCTGGGGGAATAAATTGATATATATGATGTTGAAGAAGAATAAAAATAATTATAAATAGGTCTGTTTTGGCTAAAACTAACCACATGAATAAGGTTACAAGATACCCATGAAAATTGGGAACAAGATGGATTTTACTAGAGATGAAAAATTTACAAGGGTTTCATGTAAATATTGATTGAACATAGATAGATTTGAATGGAGATAAATAAATAGGATTGTAGACTTACAAGGTTGAGTGATTGAAGAGGAATTCCAGGAGGTATGGCTGAGTTCATGCTTGGTTCATCAGTGATGATATTTTTTCTAGAGAGACATAAGGAATAGGAAGAAGTTGTGACTGATGCCAGTGGGAAGGTGATAAAGCCTGGGGGCAGCATCCTCCGATGAGACCAATGACCATTAGGGTGGTGGAAATATAGCAAAGCGACATTCAATGAAGAACTGGGGGAAAGGTCGGTGGGCAGTGACATCCAATGAGATGTGAATGCTCTGAATAGAGTAGAGTACCCATATTGAATTTCACGATTTATCATATCATATTCACTCTTTTGCAGTATTTAAATGTTGGGAAACGCGATATTAAAATATCCTTAAACATGGCATCATTTCATTGAATTTCTAGTGGAAATTTATGTCTCATCATAAATGTTACATGTCAAATGAGGCACTACAAAATGAGGGACTTATAGGATCTTCCATTTTATGGGGTTTCACTGGGCAAGGACACTACATCTTGACGTAGTGTAAATCATACCAGATGGTGGAGGCTAGTTTTTTTGGAGTCATCATAGTGAAAATTCAACTCTTCATTTAATTTCATTCATATTTCACCATTTTTGGTGCAGTATGTGTTTTCACTAGGCTAGGTCAACGAGTTTCACAAAAGATCATGCTTGATTCTAGTTTTTCCTGAGATTTCAATGTGTGGTTTCATGTGTGGAGGTAATTTTTTCTGGTTTTCACTATTTTGGGTATAGTATGTGGTTTCAAGGGAGTATCTAGATAATAGGATTGATGGTTCTTGTCATTCATTATGAGTTTCAACATGGTGGGTGTGGTATCCATTGTTCTATGGAATTTTGGACTTTCATATTGTAGTTATTCTTATATTTTCCATGAATGATGGTATTCCAGATTATATTTGTTGGTTTTTCATGTTATATTTGTGTTTAAACTTGATTTTGTTTTTTCCCAATAGTGTATACTGAATTTTACAAAAGGGATGAGATTTTAGGGATGCTTTACAAAAAAAATTAATTGTTATTGAATCTTATTGTGAATGTTTTATTTGTATACTCCATCAATACATTCTCAAGATGTTCTACTAGATCATGGGAGTGATATTCTAATGGAACTTGGCCTTGATGTTCAACTTGAACTTCCACTAGAACATTGACTGGGTCTTCTTCTGAAACATCCATCAATACATCCACTATAAATTCCACTCAATCTTCCAATGTAACTTCTTCATAAAATTCCTCTAGAACTCCAATGGATTTCATTTAAAAAAATATATTCAATATATCTTATAAATAATGTTTTATTTTTATATTTAGGGAAATTATTATATTTTAACTATTTATTTTAATTAATATATAAATTTTATTTTCATTTTTATTAATCTATATCATACATATACAAAGGTTTATTTTCTAAAAAATTATGTAACACATGCAAAATAATGTTTCTAAAATTTTATTTTAAAAAATTAATTTTATTCATATTAATTTTATAAGTTTAAATAGTCAGATCTATTGTAGAAATTCCACTAGAAATTTCACTTTATATTTTTTAAAAATATTATTCAATATATATTATAAATTTAGTTTTATTTATATATTTATAAATATATTTTTATTTGAAAATAATTATTTTTTTTATAAATATTAATTTTGTTTCTATATTTAATCATAAAGTTTATAAATTTTCAATTGTTTATTTTTATACAAATTATGTAAAAAATGTAATAAAAGGTATTTATAATTTTATTTAACAAAATTATATTTATATAAATATAGTTTTATAAGTATAAATTTTTGGTTTTCTTGTGGATCTTCAATTAGATATTATATAAAAACATTATTCAATATATCTTATAAATTTAGTTATTTATGTAATTAGAAATATAATTATAATTTCAATTACTTATTTTCTAATATATATATATATATATATTATTTACATTTTTATTTATATATTGTATACATTTAACAATATTTCTCTTTAAAAAATTTATTAAAATAATTAGCACTGTGTTTTTATAAAATAATTTAACAGAATTTTATTTAATTCAAATTTGTGTTATATGTATAATCAACTACATGTATTGTGGAACTTCCGTAAGAACTACCACTTGAAATTTTTAGATATTTTTCTCGGATCATTTACTGTAAGTTTCAGTTAAATATATTCACTACATCTTCCTTTGAAATTTAAACTTAATGATTTAAAAAATATATTTACAATCGTTTTTGTTCATATAATTTTATTGAACTTATGTTTTTATTTTTCAGGTTGTCATAATGATAATGATGTTTATTTTTCATCATTGTCAATTAATCAAATTCTATGCTTGATGTTTAACTCGTTTTATAATGTGAAGTGAATCAATGTTAATAATGGGGGAGTGAATGAGTTTAGTGTATGCTAGAAATACTCAATTAAAAGGAGAAAGGATAAATCAATCATCACATTATGTCATTATTCAAGTGGAAAAAAAGGTCATAGGATGGTTGAAAAACATGAAAACATAGTGAGATTTAATCCTATTAAGACATGCATAGGCTTCCTTTCTCAAATATGGGTTAGTTTGTTTTCATGTGAGAAATATACATGTAATATATTTGTATAAGGGAATAATCATTTCATTAACAATTCTGAATCAATTCATATGATGAGGTCACAAAAAAATAATAGAAGCATAAGAAACTGAGTCAGATGTGAATGCTTTCGAGGGAAATAAAAAAATGATTCATTAACCTTGGGGCAACTATTGTAGGGGTCCATGATGCTCATGGGTACACATGTGTTGATCAGTTGAAAATTTTATGGTCTAATTTGTAAAAGTAATTGGTTTATGGGGATTCATGTTGAATGTTAGAGTACTTGGAAGGACAATTTAAGGACAATCCATCATTCATCTATACTATGTTGTTTGAATTGATTGGGAAAACAGCTAATATTTTATAGGATAATACAAAATGGAATACAGATTATGAGTTATTTGGATATTGTGTTGTTTTTTACACCACTTTTAGTGATAATGAAGTGTACAAACCATTATTTGTCTTTATGGGATTAAGTAATGATTGAGTGATTATCGTTTTTGGGGAAATATTATTATATTTTAAAACCATGAGTTATTTTTCATGGTTGTTTAAAAAAAATTATAGGTTAATCACATGAAGTTACCAAAAAGTGTATTTATTGATTAAATTATGTATTCCAATTGAATGAAAATTGGATGCATTGGTTTTTGAAGGATTGTTTTTCTTTGGGTATTCATAGAACTAAGTAAAATGAATTTTTTGATGGTATGATTAAGGATTATTTTCCTCACATGTTATGTGTTTGATATTAAACACTGACCCTAGATGTTTGGAGCTTACACATTATTTTATAACATTAGTATGATTACATGGAATCAAATCCTGAATGACTGATCAGTTTTATCATTCTTACGAGACCATATTAAATTTATGATACCCATAACACATTTGAAAATGATAAAATAATAAGATATAATATAAAATGAAATAAAATTCATCCATGAAAGATTATTCAATATTTTCTTATTCATAATTGGGGGAATAGAAACAAAAGAAAGGGGTGAGCTCAAATTCTTAGTAAGGGTATGTAATACATAAGAAGATATCATGGTCATAAACACTAATCATGGTGAACAACTCAAATTATTTTCCTTTAAGATTAAATACATTGAACATAATATAGAAGGAATAAATTCTAAATAAATAACTCTATAATAGAAAATAATCATGTATATACTACTAGTTGAATAATCCCATTTAATATCAAATACTAGTCTCATAATGATGGGATGCATAATTCCAGACATCATAACTATATTTTCAAGGCCTCATGGCAAGACCATGAATAAATGGGTAAAACCCCAAAATAGTTTGTATCATGATCCTATCGATTCCTTGAGGGTATATGAAAGACCTATCCCATCACATACAATGTCCAATAAATTCCCCATATGAATATAGTGATACATAGACAACATAAACATTCATATCGATAAACTTGCATTTGAAATGCACATACTTTAACATCATCCCATGAATAGTATGAAATTAGCACATCCACTGTCAAACTAATAATCAACCCTTCACCAATATATTGTAGATAAAATAATAAGAGATAAAACTCAATGATGTACAAGGTTAAACATATTATTTTTACATAGATGAATATTCTTTAAATGAGACGATTGAAAATTTCTTGAGGATATGTTATTTAAACATTAAAAAGTATCACATATAACTTAAAAACATTAAAATAATAATTTCATAGAATATAATGGTAATAAGGAGAATATTTATAAGAAGGGATTTATAGACACCACATTTAACACTTAATTGGTTATCAAGTCATATATCTCGCATATGTAACGACAATATGAGAAATAACCTTTCCCTTTTTGAAAGAAGAGTTTTTTAGGAAAATTATATGTATTTATCATAAAATTATATTGTAATAATTTATATCCTAGAAAAAAAATTTACATTTAAAATATATTTGGTTCATAAATGATGTCCCACTGATGTGAAATCATGAAAAAAACGTTTTTAAGAATCATTAGAAATAAAACATTTTAGTGAAGTTTAAGGAAAATGTTAAGGACCTTTTAAATCAAAAATAAATTTTTGTTATAATAAAACAAAATATTAAACATGGTATTTTTTCCTGATAAATTTTAAAATTTTATTAAAATAATGGTGGATTAAAATATATTCAGGTGTGGACTAGAAAATAGGTAAGAATTAGAGAAGTTCCCTTGATTATCGGGAAGAATTTAGAAGGGAACGATTTTGAAACATGTATATCCCCATAAAATAATGATAATATGATGTATATATATTATTTATGAAAATTTAAATATAAATTATAATAATAATACAAAATTAATTAATAGTTACATTTGATTAAATGTAGTGAAAGAGTAAACTGAGGAAAAATGAGTGTTTGTGTAGAATCCCTTACCACATTGTTGTCAGTCGATTCATATGAACCAATAATAATAATCACAAAATGATACATTTAATACCCTAAAAATAAATAGATATATTATATGATAAATCATTGGTCAGTATACATACAACATACACATGAAATAGTGGTGAATAATAGAAATCTCATGAAAACAAAAGTAAGATAAGAAACCCCTTACCACATTTTAATCAATAAAATCATATGTCAAAAAAATTATAAACAACAAATGAATCAATTAATTAAATGATGACAAATATATTAATGATATAATATATCTAATTTTAAAACACATAAAAAACAAAAAAAATAAGTGGCTAATAATGGAAATCTCTCGAAAAAAAGTGAGATGAGGAACCACTTACCATATGTCGAAATGTGTTCTGCACCTGATCTTAACATCCTAGATAATAAAATTAAATATATTAATTAATTAATTAATTCATACCACTATATATATGTATTTTATTTAGTATAATTTTATTATGTTCATTTATGTCATTTTTTATGACATATTAGATACAATTTTATCAATCAGGAGCGTTCGTTTCCTTGCTTTTCACAATAGGTATACCTATATATGAGTATGGAAGATCATGTGGATTGGATATAATTATCAATAATTGAATTTATATATTAATAATGACTATAAAAAATTGAAAATTTATTTATATAACATTTTTTACATGGTATTATTATTAATCATTAGAAATGACATTTAATGATAATAGTTCAGATTTTTACAGTGGTTTTTCTATTAAAACAAATTATTTTTGTTCTGTTATTTAATATCATGTATATATGATAGTTACAGAATGACTAGATAAGTTATAATACATATTTTATAATTTTTTTCTTCCATAAAAATTGTTTCATGTCCAGCCCTAAAGAATAAATTGAAGAACGAATGTTTGTTGTCCACAAAGGTTGTATATCATCACCTCCCAGATGAAGATTATCTTTTTAAAATAAGAGAGAGTGAGTGTGTGTGTGTGTGTGTAACGATATATATGTTGTTTATTCAATTAAAATGATATAAATTCATTATTTAAATTATACTGGAGTTATCATTATCATTTGGAAAGAGGAGGCTAGGAGAAGATAAAAAAAACATGAAATGAAATTCAAAGAAAATGGAATGGTGTATGACCTCATGAAATATCCTCCTTGGAAACCTCCTTAAGGGAAGGAGTTATGGTAGTTTAGAAAGGCCAAGAGCTCCTAGATGTGGGGATAGAAAACAAAAGAGTATTTTTTAATAACATTGATATGTTTATGTGAGTTCAAACCAAGTGTTATTTTTTAAATAAAACCATTATTTATTTGAAAAATTAAAATTTTAAATTTAAAACAGAGTTTATAATACAATGAAAGCTTATTTGATCTCTCCTAATTTTATAAAAAAATCATAGAACAAAAAAATTATTTATGAATTTATTTTATGAAAATATTTTTTTTTCAATTTATTAATATAAAATTGTAATTAAATAATTGTTTCTTGCAAAAACACCAAAACATAATTATTAATTATTAAAATATTCACTCTCATTTATAAGGTGCCTAAATATTATTTATAATTATATGGGTGAGGTAACTATTCATAAGTGTCATATTTTTATTCATAAGGGTACATTAGTATTCATAAGTGTACCATTACTATTCATAAGGGTAACATTCCTATTCATAAGGGTAAGTTTCTATTTACCAAAAATTAAGTTCATACCATCACACTCTAAATATCATACTGATCACAACCGTGAATGTCAGTTTTTCAAAATTCAAATCAGAGAAGTGGAAAAATGATGTTTCACAACTGGGTAATAACTATAACAAACTGTTATTTAACATTGGCTTAGTGTTGTGTGCATATCAGCTATCTATTGAATTGAAATTGTTTATGAAAAAAATGTACAATGAAATATTGGGGTGTCTTATTAATAGTGAATATATTCCTAACATAATTTAGTAATTATCAAAATAATTATAATAGTCAATATTTATATTATTCGTAATATATTTAATTAAATAATCTATTTATAAAAATTTATTTTGTAACAAAAACAATCAAATACATGTATTCTTATTAATATATTTTTTTACACAAATAATAATGAAATATTTTATTTTTCTAGAAGATTAATTTAATATTAATTTTAAATCTATAAAATTGAATTATAATGAATTATAATAATTTCTATTATTTAAAACACTTTATTTAAAATTATTAAATTTCATAACTTATTGTGTTTAAAATTATAAAACAAATTACTTGGGAGTTACATTATTCTCCTCTCAATGGAATTGCGTCCCCACAATTTGAAATTACTTGTCAAAATATATAGGATGACAGTTCAAAATTCCCTTATGGGAAATCCACATTGGAAATGGGGTTAATAAAATACCTTATTAATAAGAGGAAAGAGAGATGAAGAGGTCAACACAGAACTAGGAATTTGAGTCGGTTGATATTATAGTGATGTGAAAATATGGACATGGGGGAATAATCTAACAATCATGTTTTGTTGGAGAGTGATAGGTAACATTTCCATTACAATTTTAAACCTCTAAATACTATAAACATTTTGATCGGCTAAAAAACATTGATTTATTAGATAGAAAACTACATAGAATTTTTTTTTTACAAAATCATTTTCCTATAATTGAGTGATTCCTTTACTATATATACAAGCACATGAGGAATTAAACTTAATGTATTAATTTACATGTCATAAGAATAGTATCATACATTGGTAGTGCATTGATCATTTTTAAATTTATTCCTAATACATATAAATGAATATTCAAGATTAATTTTCATTACCCCAAAAGAATTGAAATCAAATCCATTGGATCATTGATCCCAAAAAAGTAGTATTATATATTACGAAATACAATATGGTCTGATAAGATAAGATAAATATTAAAAAATAATAATAATATTAATGTTGAAAGACAATAGTAATCTCCAAAATTGAAATGTAAAAGTCATAGTTCAACATATAATTTGTTTTTCAAATAAGTATAAATTTTCAAAAAATTAATTCTATACTGTGATTCCAAAATTAGAAGGAATTGTTCATATAGTAAACCAAATGACAACGATACCTCTTAATCTCATATATAAAAATTTAAATTTCACTTATCACATAATCTCTATGTTTTTCTAGCCACTTATATAAATAACATGAATCACAATAGGTACACAATAAAATCATATTTGACTCCAAAATTCAATAAAAAAAAATTCATCAAAACATTAAATTTACCAAAGGCTAATAGGAATCCCAAAATTCTGAATGTCTTCAGAAATAACATTAACCACGTAATGGAAAAAAATTTCCAATCCCAAATAGAACTATTTGATAAAAAAGTCCCAAAAATCCAAATAAATTTTAACCATAATATGTTTTAACTAAAAAAAGTCAGGACAACCAGGACATCACAAAGGCTAGTTGTAGGCACTACACCCTTATCACCCTTCGGTTGTGGGTTCAATCCCCACAAACATGCGGGATATGACGAGTTGCCACCCAACATGTGTGTTCCCGTTTGTATAAAAATGTATAACTTGAAAAAAAATATATGATGTACATCTCCAAAATAAGTTCAATCACTAAAAATTATTTCAACTAGTATTGTTAATACAACCACTATAAATAAATACATTATACATTTACATCCACATAGGGCCTTCTTTATTGCTGGAGTTTATCCTATAGAATGGGTAATTGACTCATATAATTCCCAAGTCCCATAAATTTAATGAAAATAACGAAAATTTGATTATCATGGAATGTGTTGTTACCATCCATCATTCTCTTGATTTTATAATGTAATTATTTTCTTTATGTCCTTCTATACCATACATTAATAATTTCTCAATTCCTTTGATAAACATTACGGGTTGTCTCCTTCTACATTTGTTGCATGATGGAAGTCAATCATTCTTTTCTCCATGGTCTCCTCAACCCGTGCTCCTAGAAAACTCCATTATTCACTTCTTTGGTGGCTTATAGAGTTTGTTAAGTAATATGACGTTAATGATCATTTTGGAATAATAAATAAGAATGAACATGATATCTTTCGCTCCTATCAATATCCAATTTCATTTCACATCACCACAACCATGTCTATCATATTAAATTCAAACATGAATCTTTTGGATTCCATCCTATTATTAAAACAATAATGCAAACTGTGAGTTACAGTAGTGACACTGAGAAAATTGTATAATCGTTTATAGAATATTATGAAAATGTATATTCAACCTAAAACACCTTTGGTTTATCCTAACTTATTCATTTTAATTATATATTCAAATCCATAATAATGGTTTGTAAATAAAATGTGAACTATACCAATAATATCCTCTCAGAGTGTTAAACCAGATGTGCCGTAAGACCTATTATCAGGTAACAAGTTACCATGAGTCAGGCCAAGAACACCTTTTTAGAGTTGTTACGTCTAGGTACATCTGTCCCAAAACAACACACACTTTTAGTATTTAGAAAGGTATTTATTTTCTATGAAGATCCACATAATATATACCATACCAAAATTATATGATGTTCATGTATTTTTATCCTCAAAGTATATCTTAGGATTTACTTCTTTAATCTATATTTTATAAATAAATTTTCAATGGTTACTGAAAAAATTCCTTTCATACCCACTATAAATCTCTAACCATAGAAGCCCGGAGCCATTACATTATTTTACTACATAAGAATTATTACAATGATTAAAATCCCAAAGGACCTATCAGTTTATTTATCTTGGAAGACCAATTACATTCATTATACCCAAAATTTATTTGGAAAATTTAATATATTATGAAAGAATTTAAAATTTAATATGCTTCATCCCTGAACAGTTATTCAAAATTTTAGCCTTCATAACCCATGGAAACGAAAAATAAGAAAGGGATGATCTCATATTCTTAGTAAGTGTATGTAATATAGTGGAAATTTTCATAAACATAAACACTAGGCATGGGGAACGACTAAAAACACATGCAATTAAGAATAAATATAATTGATCATAATATGGTTGGAATAAAAGATGAATAAATCAATCCATAATAAAACATAACCTTTTATTTTCTACTAGTCAAATAATCACATGGAATGTCACATACTTGTCTCATATTGAGGGAATGCATAATGAAAAACGTCATAACCATATTTCAAATACCTCATACCAAGACCACACTTAAATAGGTAAAAAACCAAACTACTTTATCTCATGAGACATACTTATGAAATGAGGGGATATAGCATTCCCCCCCCCCCTTCTATTACTATGTCTTAATCATTATCATATGAATGGGGTGATACATAGATAAAATAAACATTCGTTTTGAAAAAAGAGCATATGAATTTTGAATATGGTAATAATAACACATGAGTGGTATCAAATTATCACATCCATAGTTATATTGATCATCAACCTGATAGGCAATTCCAGACGCACTAGAAAGTGTCCTAGTAACCTTGTACAATATTAGCATATTGTGCACCTATATTATGACAACCCTGCTATTTATTACCCATGTAATCTTGATTTATTACATAAACATCACTTGATACAACATAGAATGTCGAGAGGTCTAGTGTCTTTGGGACTTAGGACCATTACATAACCAATTAAAACATGAAATACAACATCTTTATTGAAAACATCTTTTACATGACCACTACATTCCCTCGTACTTAGCATTGCATGGGATAACATGAAGAAATTCATAAGAAAAGGGTGAGCTGTAAAGCCCAGTAAGGGAATAAACAAGGAATAAAATGAGTAATATAGAACATGGGAGACAATAGGCATATCAATGGATTACAAGGGAAAAATTAACATAAAGGCATGATAAAGGATGATAATCATAACATGGAAATGTGGCAGCAACATTTAACATGATTTTAGCATTATCCAAGGCTCATTGAACATGTATCATGAGGAAACCCCCATTTTACTTGAATTAGAATGACTAAAACCTCATTTCACTTGACGTATCATGATATTAATCTATACCCAATGCATTGAAGCACTATCATGGAACACCCTTCATAATCAGTAAATTTAATGCATAAATGTGCCACATGGATCATATTACATGGATTAATTAAACTTCATATTTTATTCCATGTTAAGGGAAATGCGGAATTCATACATGAAACACTATAATAAATACGTAAATGTTCCCAAAGGATAATATCCATGATAGAGAAATGGCCACGATATTCACTACATGATGACATTGGATTGGAAAATTGCGGTACAATTTCGGTAGTGTAACAGCGTTACATAAGAATTCAAATAAATGGTTGATGAGAGAAAAATGGGTGTCTCATCAAATGTACAAAAAATATACAGTAATGGGGTCATATAGATACATGTCCCAACAAATGAAATTGAAATTAGACTCATAATACAAAACAATTTCTTGAACGTGGATGAGAATAGAGAATTTCCTTAGGAAATTTTGGCATGGTAACGGGTGTACATGGAAGGAATTAATGAGAGACAAAAAGGTCTCTCATCATGTCAAAAATAAATAGAGAAATATAGGGGAGGGGAGAAATCATACCCCAACAATTATAATTAAAAACAAACTAGAATAACAATATTAAGAAACATGGCAAAAAATGAGAAAATAGGAAAACCCTTACTTGGAAGTGTGCTTCAAAAGGCATGAGAGAGGATTAACAGTGGCTTCTGGGGAACGTAGGGTGCCTTGGGAGGATTCTAGAGAGGGTAGGGAAGAGGTTGGACGAACTACTAAGTATTTGACTAAGATGGACGTGGGAGATTTGGTGGGTTTATATAGGAAAGGGGAGGGAATTATTTATTATTTAGGTTTGGGACATGTCACATTAATCTAATCCAAAAAAAACCAGCCGATGGTTTTTGCCCATGATTTTTGCCAAAGGGGAGTGGAAATAAATATTTTATAAGGCCAAAGTCCGAAATTCTTAAAATAATATGGTTTCTTATTTGGAGATGAATAACACCCTCAAAGAAAACAATTAATAAAGAAAAAAAATTTAATAAGTCTTGAAGGGTCCACTAATGCTTTGAAAAATATATGAAACAAATCCAAAATCACAGTATTTTAATGGTAAAACATATATTTTACAAAAATAATGTTTTTAGTATTTTTTTACATCACTATTGAGTAATTATGATGTCATAAAAAACATTATATATTTAAACGGTATTTAATTTTTACAAAAAAAAATGACTATCTCGGAAAATTATGAAACAATCACTATTAAATAGTTTTTACATCCTGATTCAAGAAATAATATTCATTTTATATGAATAATTTTCTGAATATGTTAATTTTCACTTTTAAAATAAAAGCTAACATTTATTGAAAATTCATTGGTTTTAACAAAAATGGATTTCGAACTATAATAAAAATTACAATTGCATTCATAAAATTGTACGATAATTTATATTAAATAAAAAATAATTTAATAATAATAATATCTTATTAAAATATTATTTAATTCATGAATCCATTAATTAATCAAAATTGATTTCTTAGTTGAATATTAACTAAAAATAGTATTTGTGCTTTAAAAACTATTTCCAATGTTACAATAATAAAATGAATGTATATTGATTGTTATATAAAAATAATAATTCACATATTAATAGTATTAATGTCTTGTTACATAACCATTTATAACACCCGCATAAGACTGAAGGGTGTGGTGTGCGTTGGTGACCGACTCTTGGGGTGGCTCAGAAAACATTGCTCGGGTGGTAATCTCTATCAAATTCTGCTTATCTCGTAGGCGGTTCCACTTGAGCTTGACGTATTTAGCTCAGTTTGGGCTTGGTCAAGAGATAATACCAATGATTCCACCTTCGTTCCGAGCTCCAACGAATGGGAATCAAATGGGGAACGTCTACTGGATGAGGCCATTGCTTCCTATGTCTGAGTAAATTGGATTTGTTAAAGCCCAATATTTATATTATTCATTTGATCACTGTCCAATGGCTAAAATAGAAACGATCACAATTATTAATGCTATTTTAAAATCGAAAAACATAAAACAACAGAATTTCATATGTTTTATAACCATTTAACATATTAATATGTTTAATTAAATCAAGAGGGATTTTCATTAACAAAAGTTTGGGTCATTAAAAGCTTCCCCCCTTATGAAATTTCACCCTCAAAATTTCCTTTTCCCACACTAAAATAGATGTGGGTAACTCGGCTTCATTACATCCTCTGTTTCCCACATTTCTTCTTCAAACATGTGGTTTTTTCACAAAAAAACATTATGATGGGCATTTCTTTTTTCATAGAACTTTTCCTCTAAAATATAAGATCATCATTTGTTCCTCCACGTAAAAAAGATCATCCTCCCATTGTACCACCTCTAAAGAGTGTACATGTGAATGGTCGGGTATGTACTTCCTTAAGAGGGACACATGAAAGACATAATGTACTTTCCCCTTGTTAGGTGGAAGTGCTAGTAAATAGGCCACAACCCTGACATGATCAAGAATCCTGATGTGGCCGATATACCTAGGACTAAACATCCCTTTATTTTTAAACCTCATGACATCCTTACATGGAGATATGCATAGAAATAATATATCTCCAACTTTAATCTCAATTTCTCATCGACGATTATCTGCATAACCCTTCTATCGACTCTGGGATAACTTTATATGCTGCTGAATGGTTTTAACCTTCTCCACCATCCCTTCTACCATTTCTAGTCCTAGAATCTTATTCTCACCGACATCATCCCAACACGTTGGTGGTCTACACCTTTTCCCATAAAGGGCTTAATATGGTTCCATTTGGATGATCGAGTGGAAACTGTCATTGTAGAAGAATTCATCTAGTTTATGATGTTGGTTCCATCCTCCATTTAAGTCCATTGGGAAAGCTCTCAACATTTCTTCAAGTGTTTGGATAGTACACTCGGATTGGACATCGGATTGATGATGATAGTTCAAACTGAATGTTAGTTCAGTATACATAGTATGTTGAGAAATCTTCCAGAACATAGAGGTGAATCTTTGATCTCGATCGGATACAATAGATAGTGGTACTCCATGAAGCCATATGAATTCCTTGTATATATTCTTGGAAGCTGATCCAATGAAGAAATCTTCATGAATAGAAATATAGTGTGCAGACTTAGTAAGACGATCCATAATACCCCAGATAGCATTGTTGCCTTTGGATGTATTCATATGTCTGATGACAAAGTCCAGGGTGATGATCTCCCATTTCCATGCTGGTTTGGGTAATGGTTGCATCATCCCCTTAGACATCTGCATCTATGCCTTCACTTGCTAACACACCAAGCACATTGATGTAAATTCAGTGATCTCTTTCTTCATATTATCCCACCAAATGTTCTCTCAGAGATCTAGATACATCTTTATCCTCCCCAGGTGAATAGAGAAATTTGTACTCTGTGTATCATCCAAAAGTTCCTTCTTTTTCTCAGAACTTGATGGAACACATAGACATTTCCCAAATCACAAAATTCCTTCTTCATAAAAATTGAACTCTGATGATTTCCCTCTTCTAGTGCCCTCCACATTCTTCTAAATTCCCACATCATCCTTTTCAGCATCATTTATTCATTCCAAAAGAGATGGTTGTGAAATCATTTGTGAAAGTATTGATAATGTTTCTTTCATTATGATTCCCATGTATATCTTCAACAAATATAAAGAGATTGTATCCTTCTCAATTCTCATCAATGATAGAACCATTGGGTCCTTTATACTTATAGCATCCTCCACCTTCTTCGCTTTCCACGGGTGGTAATGGATTGAGTAGTCATAGTCATTGAACAGCTCTATCCATCTTTGTTGGCACATGTTCAACTCTTTCTATGTGAATATATTTTTTTGGATTTTGTGGTCCGTATATATTTAACAATTTTCCCAAAGATATAATTCTTCCAAATTTTTAAAGCGAAGATCACCACATCTAACTCCAAATCATGTGTTGGATAATTCTACTCATGAACATTCAATTACCTTGAAGCATAGGGAATGAATTTGTTATTTTGCATCAACACACATCCCAAGACCTTCTTCGAAGCATCACTGAATACCAAAAAATGCTCTCCTCTTGTGGGAAATGTGAGCATGTGTGCAATGATAAGACTCCTTTTCTACTCCTTGAGTCTTTTTTCAAATTCATCACTCCATGAAAACTTTACTCCCTTCTCAGTTATCTCAGTAAGAGGGTTAGAAAATCGTGAGTAAATTCCTCAAAAATCCTCGATAAGATCCATAAAACCGAAAAAGCTACAGATATCCATTATCAATTTTGGCCTCAACCACCCCTCAATTTCAGCTGTCTTGAAGGGATAAATAGATATCCCGTTGCTCGTGATGATATGTCCTAAGAATGAGACCTCCTTTAACCAGAACTCACACTTTTTCTACTTTTCATAGAGTTTCTCCTTCTACAAGGTCTCTTGTACAGTTCTTTGATGCTCCTCATGACCCTTCTTGGTTTTGGAGTATATTATAATATAATCTAAAAATACTACCAAAAATTTGTCTAGGTAATCTATAAACACATTAGTCATCATGTCCATGAAGATTTTTTGAGAATTGGTGATTCCGAAAGGCATTACTATGAATTCATAGTTCTCGTATCTTGTATGAAAATAAGTCTTGGGGATATATTCCTTCTTCACCCTTACATGATAATATCCTAACCACAAATCCACCTTGGTTAAGTATTGTGCTCCACACATCTGATGGAATAAGTCATTGATTCTTGGGAGAGGATAAATGTTCTTTATCATGATTTTTTAAGCTCATTATAATTGATGAAAAGGACCATTGACCCATATTTCTTCATGATGATGAGGACTGGTGCACCCCATGGTGAGGCACTAGGTCGTATAAACCCTTTATCCAGATTCTCCTATAGTTGTTTCTTCATCTCCTCATTTCCCACATCAACCATTCTATATAGAGTCTTGGATATTGGAAATTCCCCTAGTATTAGCTCAATTGAGAATTCAACATCTCTTCTTGGAGGAAGACCCAACAATTCCTCAGAAAACACTTCAGCAAATTCCCTCAAAATAGGCACGTTTTCAAGGATTTTTTCATCATTGGACTCAGTCATCTGATCCCAATACATGTCCTCATAGGGTAGTAATATCCATTCTTGAGATTATGGAGCTAAATATGATTAATATTCCTCCTTGCACTTCTATAGAATCAGGGGTCGATTCTTCATATGGAGTGTGATTTCCCTCTCATGACAATTTATGTTGGCACTATATAAGGAAAGCCAATGCATGATGATAATTGCATCAAATTCTACCATAGGGAGTATAACAAGGTTCACTGGGATTTTTAGTCAACAGATTATAATATGGGAGGAGTTATATTCATGGGATTCCATGATTTCTCCATTTTCGGTACTCACTGACATCTTTACATACATGATTGGTGGTGGTACTTGGATTATTCTACGAAACATTCAGGATATAAAACAATGTGTAAACCAGAATAAAAAAGTATGTTCTCTATTATTCAATGAATAATTATCATACCTATAAGCACTTCATTGTCGGGGTTCGTTTCGGTGGTAGTGACGGAAAATGCTCGACTTTGCTGCCTTAGAGGTTGTTGGTTACCTCCAAAAACCCTTGGCTTGGGGCACTGATTTGAAAAGTGTCATGGTTCATTACAGTTGAAGCAATTAAAAATGCACTAAAAGTCGAACAGAGAATTCCACTCCTTTTTCATAGCTACGGGTTTTTCATTCCTTCAGTTAATACCCTGGTGCCATTCTCTTCCACATCTAAATCATTTCCTCTTCCCCTTTAGGGAATTTCCATGGTGCTTCTTTATGATCATTTTTCAAGTGGGGTGCTGGATATTCTTAGCACTGTTGGATTTATCCATCGGACCACCAACATTGAAATACACCTTAGAATTATTATCCCCTTATTATGCCTAGGATTCTCCAATCTCCATTTCAGTCATGAGGGTATATCAGACAATTTCCTCACAGCCTTTGAAGTCACGGATCACTAGCACTTTCTGTAGGATAGGTTTCAGCCCACTAAAGAAGCGGTCAACATTGCATTCTAGGGTAACGACAAAGACTGATGCGTATTGTGAAAGCCTTGTCATGTTTTATTCATAAGCTCCGATGGATTCATCGACTTTCCACATGAGGGAAAAGAAGTCCCTTTCCATCTTACGTCGTAGGGTGCACAGAAAATATTTACCCAAAAAACACCTTCTGAAAATCCTTCCATTCCAACGCCTCGATCTCCTCCTCGGGCTTCATATTTTTTATCAACGTCCACCATTTATTAGCTTTACTTTCTATACGATAAGTACCCAGAAGAACCTTCTCTTGTTTGGAAAATTGAAGAATGCAGAAGATATTTTAAATGGAGTTTATCCATTGTTCGGTGATTGAGGGATCAAATGATCCATTAAAACTGGGAGGCCTTTGTCTTATGAAGCACTCGATAGCAACTTGTTCATTCATTAGGGGGGTTGAAAGATCCACTTGACACATGTTTCTATTCAAATCATAAGTTAACTAAGAGATAATCATGACAATGTTCTTGATTCCCGCTCCCATCGGATTGGGCATCTCATTAGAACAATCTTCACATTGATCTTCTCATCAGTTGTTAGCCTGAGTCCTCCTATTATAGGCCATTGGCTGGAAAAAAAGGAGAGTTAGGGGTAACACATAAATGGTAATCTAAAGAAAAAATCCATTTACTTATTAATTAATTTTATTTCCTTATCTTATGAATCTATAGGTTTCAATATATATTATCCAAAATGTACATTCTGACATATATTTTTAGGGGCATCATTTTTAAATTCTATTAATAAGGGTTTATACTAAGATTGTGAATTTACCAAAGCATATCCCCTGAGATTGTTGTAACGAAGAGTTCAGCAAGGCTTGTTGCCATGTACTAGGATACCCCGGGTCAATCCCGGAACTCTTTGTCGGGGTTTTCACCCCATGGTACATCTGTACCAGAGCCGCCTCTACCTTCTCGCATCTAGACAGGGATGTATTTTCTTGATAATAAACTTTCTCAATACTCACCAAAACATAGGGATTCTTTTATTATACTTATTATTGTATCAAAGTCTTTACTAGGGTTTTGTAATCCTAATCCCAAAAGTAACTAAACCACTTCTCT
This sequence comes from Viscum album, assembly GCA_963277665.1. Lineage (NCBI taxonomy): Eukaryota > Viridiplantae > Streptophyta > Magnoliopsida > Santalales > Viscaceae > Viscum > Viscum album. The sequence continues at coordinate 422,466,573 of OY728161.1, read as the reverse complement.
AATACCAACTATGACAACCCTGCTCTTTATTACACACTTAAACATGATATATTATACAAAATTCACTTGATACAACATAGAAGATCTAGAGTTATAGTGTCTTTGGTGCATAGGACCATTACATTACAACATAAAACATTAAATAAAACATCATTATTGAAAATATTCATTACATTAACACTACATTACCTCTTACATATCATTACATGGGATATCCTGAGGACATGCATATGAAAAGGGTGAGCTATAAAGGCCAGTAAGGGAAAAAACAGGGAATAAAATGAGGAATATGGTTCATGTTAGACAAAATTCATACCAATAGATCACAACGAAAACATTAACATAATGGAATGATAAAGCATGATAATCATAACATGGAAATGTGGCAACAAAATTTAACATGATTTTAGCATGAGAAAAGGCTCATTGAACATGGAGCATGAATAAACGCTCATTTCACTTGAATTATCATTGGTAAAACCTCATTTAACTAGACGTATCATGATACTAATCTTTACCAAATGCATTGGATCACAATCAGGGTGCACCATTGATAATAATTTCATTTCCCGCATAAATGTGCCACATGGATCTTATAACATGGATTCATTAACCCTCATCATTTATTCCACGATAAAGGAAATGTGGAATAAATACATGAAAAACTATAATAAATATGTAACTGTACGTAATGGTGAATACTCTTTCTAGAGAAATGGGCATGGTATTTACCACATGATGACATTGGCTTGGAAAATCACGATGCAATTTTGGCAGCGTAACAATGTGACAAAAGAATTCATAAAAATGGTTGATGATAGATAAATGGGTGTTTCATCATATTTAAATTAAATTTAATGTAGGGGGTCATATAGATACATTTCCCAACAAATTTAATGTAAATTAGACTCATAATACAAAACAATTTCTTGAACGTGAATGAGAAGAGAGAATTTCCATACGAAATTTCCCCATGGTAACGGGTGTAGATGGAAGGAATTCATGAGAGAGAAAGAGGTATATCATCATTTTATACATAAATATGGCAGTATAGGGGAGGTGAGAAATCATAACCCAACATTTATAATTAAAAACAAAAGGGAACAACAATATTAAGAATCATGGATAGAAATGAGAAAAGAGAAAAACCCTCACATGGAAGTGTGCTTCCAAAGGCTTGAGAGAGGCTTGAGAGAGGCTTCTTGGGTACTTGGGGTGCCATGGGAGGATTATAGAGAGATGAGGTAAGAGGTTGGATTAACACTAAAGGCCTTGAGTTCAGAGGAAGTGGGAGCTTGAGTGGGTTTATATTAGAAAGGGTAGGGAATTGTGTATTATTTAGGTTTGCGAAAAATAACATTAAACTAATCAAAACCACAAACCATCCCATTGTTCTTGCCTGTGGATTTTTCCAAAGGGGAGTGTAAAACATTATATTACTTTTCCAAAGTCCGAAATTCTTAAAATAATTGGGTTGCTTATTTGGAGGTGAGTCACACCCTCAAGGAAAACAATGAAAAAAGACAAAATGTTTAATAAGTCTTGAAAGGTCCACTAAAGCATTGTAAAATAAATCAAACAAACCCAAAAAAAACATTATTTTACTGGTAAAACTTATATTTTCTGAACATAAATATTATAGTATTTTATTACATCACTATTGTGTCATTATGATTTCATAATTCACATTATATAGTTAAACGGTATTTAATTTTTTCTAAAAAATTTGATTGTCTCAGAATTTTATGAAAAATTCCATATTGTATAATTTTGATGTCCAGATTTCAGAAATAAATTAATTTTATCTAAATAATTTTCATATATTTTAATTTTGTCTTTTAAAATAAAAATAGATATTTATCGAAAATTCGTGGGTTTTGACAAAAATGGCATTCAAACCATAATAAAAATTTAATTTTCATTCATAATATTATAAGATCATTTATATTTAATTAAAATTAATTTAATAATAATATTATTATTTTATTAAAATATTATTTAACTCAATAATTCATTAATTCATCAATATAGACTTCTAAGTTGAATATTAACTAAAAATACTATTAGTTATTTAAAAACTATTTACAAAGTAACAATAATAAAATGAAAGTATACACATTATTATTTACAAAAATAATGAACACATTAATAGTGTTAATGTCTTGTTACAAAACCCCTTATAACATCCACATAATACCGAAGGGTATGATGTGCGATGGTGACCGACTCTTGCATTGTCTCGTATAACATTGCTCGGGTGGTAATATCTATTAACTTCCACTTCTCTCATATAATGTTCTGCTGGAGCTTAACGTATTCAAGCTCTTCTTGGTCTTGGTCAAGAGATAAGAACAATTATTCCACCACTTTTATGAGCTCCATCAAATGGGATTCATATGGTTAATTTCTATTGGATGAGTCCATCGCTTCCTTTATCTGAGTAAATTGGATTTGTTGAAGCCCTATATATATACTAATCATGTGATCATTATTCAATGACTATAATAACAATGGTCACAATTATTAATGGTATTTTAAAATCCAAACCCATAAAACAAATTAAGTACTTATGTTGTATAACAATTTCACATATTAAGACATTTAATTAGATCAAGAGGGATTTTCTTTAACAAATTTTTGGGTCGTTACACATATCGCCGAAAGAAAACAAGTGAAGGTCCTATGCTGATAGTGAAAATTATAAGTAAGGGTGAAATGGTCAATGTAAAACCAAAATAGAACATTTCACTATAAAATATATCTAAAAGACACCATGGAGGACCAATCCTTTGATAAGTAGAGAATTAAATATGAACACAATTGTTTCATGAAAAACTCGCCATAATAACATCACCTTAATTCATGATGTCTCAGGGGTACATGTGGATGGATATTTATAAGGAACATGAAATTGGAATTCAACAAGGGGTTCCTCATTAAAATAGTTTAATGGCTAGTTATCCATAGTCAAAAATCCAAATGTATGTTTTTGAAAACATTGTCACTTGACCATGACATCAAGAGAAATGTTACACATCCTTTTGGAAATGTAAAGGCATGTAGCCCACCACCTTCTCACTTTGATTATTCTTTGGAGGGGTGGGCTTGAAAATTCGTAGCACCAAATGGTTTTATTTTTAAAATAATTTTTTGGAGTTAGTTAATGTAATTATAGGCAGAGAATATTCTCCCAAGAAATGGTGTTGGGAATACTCTTATAATAACATGATTTACCCATTTAAGGCCTCCTTCATTCTCTTGGTCTACTCCCTTGTCATTAGGCCACCAATTCCACACAGCTGGTATTTTTCAATCATGTGACTTCCTCCCAACTCATGAAGACCACCTTCTACACCATTATGCCCATTCATTCCATGATTCTCATCATCTCCTCCATCCTAAAAATGATTCATCCTCTAATATTAAAATTCAAAGGGAGAATTTTCAACATCCTTAAAGGTGGTACTAACATTCCCATACGTGTAAGCTAACTCAATCATGTAGGAATTGTCATTGTTATTCTCTATAAAATAGAAACAAACATCTCCTCTTGGATGTAGTATTGATTTTTCATGGTCCGGGAACCTCTCCTTCATCATGTGTACCCACATCCAATCTCCATGTTGAAACACAATTTTTTTCGCCGACCATTGTTGGCATGATTCTCCACTTAGTCATTCTTTGGCATAATATTTTCTTTTAAATTTGCATGAAACTCCTGCAAAAATATTTTATTTTTTCAACATTATGATTAGAAAATTGATTAGTAGGCAAATGTAAAATATCATGTAGAGTTAATAGTTTAAACCCATACACAAAATCAAAAAGTGAATCATTAGTAGTGGAGTGAACCACTCGATTATAATCAAATTCAATGTGATTCCAGAATCATCCCAATGTTTCATATTTTTTATAAATATGGAGGAAATCATTGTGGAATGTGTTCTATTTTCCACCATAGTTTTACTATCTATTTCTGGGTGTGTACTGGTTAAGAACAAACGTTTTGTTCCAATTTTATTCTACAATTTCCTACAGTAGTGACTAAGGATTTTTACATCCCTATCAATCACAATTCTCTTGGGGGAGAATTGAAACCTAACAATTTCCATGGAATAAAATCATCGATATGATTTTCATCATTAGTTTTAGATAAAGAAAAATAATTAGCCCTTTCATTAAACATGTCCACCATCACAAAGATTCTATCCTTACTTGATTGTGATCTTGGAAATCCAAGCCCAAAATCCGTTGAAATTTCAACCAAAGGATGAGAAGCTACGGAGAAAGGGGTGTATAAGCCTTGTGAAAGCACAAACGGCTCTCATTTTTACACATATTTAAATTTTTTCAAACACTAACCATGTCCCCAAACATGCATGGAAAATTAAAATGATCCCTCAATAAGGAAAATGTTTTCTCAACATCAAAATGCACCATTAAGCCACCACCATGAGTTTCTCTAATAATCAATTCACACATGGAACATTATGGAACCAACACAATATTTTTTCGAAAAAGATTTACATCATGTTTTTCAAAATAACATTTTCAAATGTTTTTCACACAACATACATATTTCATAAAAATCCACATCATTATAATACATTCTTTTCAAAATTTCAAAACCATGAATTTTAGCTTGATAAGACGTAGTAATAGTGAATATCCTAAAAAATGAATCAAGGACAACATTTTCATTTCCTTGTATATTCTTGATTATGTAAGGATATGTTTCAATCAATTTAATCCATCTATCATGGTGCCTATTCATCTTTCATTGTGAATTACAAATTTTTAGGCTTTCATGATCTGAATAAAACAAGAATTCCCTTGGCCACAATTAATGTTTCCAATTTTCTAATGTTCATTTTAGGGTACGCAATTCCTTATTATACATAGATTAGTTTAATGCATCTCTATTGTGGTTCTAAATAATGTTGGTGATACGATTAGAGTCTTTCTTTAAAATAGCCCCAATTACTATTCTAGAGGCATCACACTCATCCCAAAAACCATTAGAAATTTCAGGAAATTTTAAGAGAGGTTAATTGGTCAACATAACTTTTAGTGTACAGAATGCATCTTCTTGAGCTTTTCGCCACATGAAGCTCACCCCATTATTGACCAACTCAATCAATAGTGACACAATGGTCCTAAATTCCCTCATGAACCATGTGTAAAAACAAGCAAGTCCATGGAAGATCCTCACCTCATTGACATTATTTGGTGTTTCCTATTTTGGAATTCCCTTTCACCTTCTCTTCATCAACCCTCATTCCATCATCTCCTACCAAAAAACAATGGAAGACAACCAAATTTTATAAAATTACATTTTCCATGTTTTGAAACATCTTATTTTTCCTATGAGTATCAAAAAAATGTTTCAAATATTTATGATGTTTATCAAGGATCTAAGAATAAATATCAATGTCACCAAAATACATAAAAAATAATTTCACAATGAATGGATGGAAAACATGATTCATTAATATAATTAATTTACTTGGGGAATTAGTTATTCAAAAAGGAATAAAATTCCATTTATACAATCTAAATATTTTTTAAATCCTGTTTTCCATTCATCTCTCTCTTTTATTATAATTTAATGGTATCCACTTCTTAGGTAAATTTTAGTAATCAAGAATTCACCATAGAGTTAATCAAGAATATCCTCTAAATGTTGTATGGGATAATGATAATTTAATGTGACTTTTTTAATATCTCGAAAATTGACACACATTCATCACTTACTATCTTTTTTTGGGACATGATTTATTGGAAACGTACATGGACCGAAGTCTCTTAAACAAATCCCTTCCATAGAAATTATTCAACTAGTCATAGGATTTCTCGAGTCTCCCCAAGTTTAATCGATATGCCAGTCACTTGAGAAGCATTGATCCTAGGAGGATGTCAATGTAGTTATCAATACCCTCCAAGGGAGGTAATCCATCTGGAATTTCCTCTGGAAACATGTCACCAAATTCCAACAAAAGAGATATAATAGAAGAAGAAATTGAAGTGTTATGAGAGTTAGTGGTAAAACATTATCCCTTTCATAGATGCGAGAGTGTTTCATTACTATCTAAATCCCTTTCTATATTTTTTCCCTTGAAAATAAAGTCACTTTTCTCTCAACACTCTTGTTTTTACTCTTTTTTTAACTCTTTTTTTCAACTCTTTTATTTCCCTCATTTGTTTTTCACTCAACACCCCTTTTTAACAAATTTTGCAATTTTATAATTCTATATAATTTTTTATCCCATTAATTTTACACTCTTATTAAAATAAATCTCAACACTAACATGGTCTTCATAAGCTTGAAAAGGCATCAATTATGTAAGAATAATTATTCACCAAGTCTAATAAAAAAAATAGTAGTCAGTGTATCTGTAATGTGTTACCCTCAATTAAAATTTCCTAGTTCTTCCCAATAGAATGTGACTAGAATTAATGTGAAAAACATCACATAACACATAATCTTCATACTTACCAATAGAAAATGGAAGATGTTATTTCATAGTCACTTGTACATCCCTACTATTTTTTTACCATTGATTTCTATATGGCCTAAGATGTCTAAATGTATATAATCATAATTTATCAACCATAAAACCCCCTACTATGTATTTACAAAAACCCTCCTATGAATAATAATATTTCTTACATTATCATTGAATAGTCATCTAGTATAAAAAAATTTCTCCCATTTCTCTTGATCATGTTCTCCTCTGGGTTAAGCACTCAATACACGCCCTACCACAATCATTTATCCATGTATGGGGATTTCTACTTCCTCATCTGAATCATCCTCAAGTGGTGGAATTTCATCTTCTCTTAAGCTAGCAATAATAACTACTCTATGATAAAAAAAATAATTTTCCTCTTTTTTGGCATTGAGAGGAAAAATTTATATATCCTTGACATTTAAAATATTTGATATCTCATGATTTGGAAATAACCTTACCCTCCATTTTAGTATTGGATTATGAATGAATGGTTTGGGTTTAGTAACCACTTTTTAATCCATTTGGTGTTACCTTGTATTATCTTATGGTTTATAATCCTTGAACATGAATGATGATTTTTAATCCTTACCATAGGATGTTGGGTGAATCCTTCTTATCTTTACTCGACTCTTTTCTTTGGTAGCCAAGTGAAGTAGATCCTCCATTTCCAAGTAGTGGTGCTTGTACACTATGACCTAAATGTTATGGTTTATGGAATTCACAAACCTTTCCATGGTGGCCCCTCACTCCTCATCAATATTCTCCAGAATCAAGATTATCTCCATATATTACTGATACACCTCAACACCTATGGCCCCTTGTTTTAAACCCAGCATCATGAGGATCAAATCACGATAATAGTGTCTAGAAATGAACCTCTTACATTTTATGGCTTTCAAATCCTCCCAAGTGTGGATGGTTCTTTCTCCACTTCTTCATTGACTAACTTTTAGTTGGTCCCACTGAATACTAGCATAGTCGGTGAACTCCATAGCTTCCAACTTCACATTGTATTCCTCCAAATAGGTGTAAAAACCGAAAATATGTTTGAACATCCATTCTCATTCCAAATATGGTTGGGTTCATAATTACCTTGGAAGAAAGATATCATTCACTTCACTCCTCCAAGGTCATTGGATTGCCTCCATGATGGTTGATTTCTCTAAATGGGTGAATCATGAAAATCAGAAAACTACTCCTACACTTCATTGACCTGCATCTTTTCTGGTGATCTAGAGTTGGAAGGGGATAGTAATTCATCAATACCCACATTCAACCTTTGTAATTTTTCAATACATCGGTCATCATCAATATAATGTCTTCTTCATTGCTGTTTCATTCCACTACCATTTAGAAATCCAATGGGAAAAATTAAAGGAAAAAGAAAATGGAACTCAAATAGTCTCTCATGTGTTTACAATCAAAAATAATTCTATCTCTATAATTTAAATCAAATTGTATTTTTTTAATAAATTGTAACACTCTTGACTTTTACCACTCAACATGATTCCAATAAAATTCTTAACCAATTTCAACAAATAGAAATGATCGTTGAAAATGTATAAATACCAAAGTAGAATTCAAATATAACATTCAAAATGGACTCATGATGAAAAATGTGGGAAGAGATGAAAATGGATGAAGAAAAATTAATATGGGTTGTATAATTTAAAATACAAATTTTTTTTGAGCATTTAATATTTTTTTTATCTTGTTGATTTTTGGGCTCTTTTTTTGAATAAATGCAGTAGCAACAAGTTGATTTTTTAATATTTAAATATAGTAAAGTATAAATTTGTATCATCAAATTGATTTAATGAGTGAGTAGTGTGGTTTTGAAAATAAATAATTCATTCCAAAATTTAAACCCGCTGTATCTCACGATATATAGCTTTGATTTCGATGATTACTGATGTAGAAGAATGATGATATTTTCAATTACAATAATGACATGATATATGTCCGAAATGAAGAATAAATGATGTTTGTTGGTGATGAAAAAAATGGAGCACAATTGATGTTGTCCCGATTCGAAGAGAAATAATGATGGATTAAGGGATAAGATCAATGGAACCTAGTTTCTTACAAGTGAAGAATTGATACAAAATGATATGTGATAAAAGACCCTCTAGGAATTGGCCAGTAAACCATGGATAATATTCTCATATTGAGCACCTATATTTTCAAAATAATACAATTGAATGTTGTGTGGGGATAGTTAAAATGAGATGGAATGAGAGAAACAGTCAAGGTAGAACCCAAATAGAACATGCCTCTATGAAATCTCTCCACAAGATTCCACAAAGGAAGAATAATACTTTGATAAGTCAATAATTAATTAAGAAAACAATGGATCAAATAAAAACTTACCATAATAACATTACCATAATTCATGATTTCTCAAGAGTATAAAGGGTGTCTATTTAAGGACAAAGGAAATTGAAATTTAAATTACACATGGGTTGGATCATTAGATTTGTCTAAGGCCTAGTCTTCTATATTAAAAAAGCCAAAATTTTAAATTTTGATAATCTAGGAACTTGACCATTAAATTAGGAGAAAAGTATCGCACAAATTTGGATAATTGAAGATATGTATCCGAAAACATTTTAAATTTGATGCTTCTTTTGTTGGATGGGTGTAAAAATTCATACCACCACTTGGGTTGGATTTTTGAAAGCATGTTTGAGCCTTAATTAATGTAATTATAGGCCCAGATGATTCCCCCAAGAAATGTGTCGGCCCTCCTCTTAGTATTATATGATTGACCTATTTAAGACCTCTTTAATTCTATTGGTCTGCTCTGTTGTCATTGGGACACCAATTCCTAGCAATGAGTATTGTGAAATCAAGGGCCTTCCACCCTCCTCATCAAGACTGCCTTCTACCGCTCAATGCCCATTCTTGCCATGATCTTCATCACAACCATTAAAAAATTATGTCAGATGATATTATAATAGATATAACTCAATGAATTAAAATAATAAATAAAGTATTTTTACATAAAGGAAGATTCCTTTAAAAGAGACCATTGATTTTTTGTCGATATATTCATTAAATATTACTAAGTTTACCATAACACTTTAAAACATTCAAATAATAAGCCCATAGAATATTGTGATAATAAGGAGAGTATTTAAAAGGACATATAAAATGGAATTACATACACCAAAGACATTGAATATGTTGTGATCATGTCATATATCTCATGGATGTAATTGTAAGATGAGAAAAATACTTTTATTACATTATAAAGAAGAGTTCTTTTGGAAAATATTTTTCATTCATCACAAAATAATATTTTAATCATTTATATACCAAAAAAGAATATTTAAGGATAATAAAAATATATTTGATGAAAAAACTATGTCCCAAAGAAGAGATCTCATGATAATTTTTTAAAAAAAACATTAGAAATAAAACATTTCATTGTTGTTTAAGGACAATATTAATGAGTTTTTAAATTAAAAAATATTATTTGTTTTAATAAAACAAAAAATTAACCAATATATATTTTGTTGATAAAATAATTGTTTTATAATAAATATTATCGATTAAAAAATATTCTGGAGTGCACATGAAAAGAGGTAATACTTCGAGAAGCTTCCTTGAATCATGTTTGTTTATCAGGTTGAATTGAGAAGAGAACAATTTTAAAACATTTATATCCCAATAAAATATGGATTTTATGATCTATATAAATTATTTTGGAACATAAAAACATAATAGAGAATAATTATACCAAACTAATGAATCATTACATTTTAGTAAAGATAGTTTTATTGTAACCTGAATGAAAGACGGGGGTTTGGGCAGAATACCATACCAATTTGTAATCAACTCATCCATATGAACCAATATTAATAATAATAAAATGGTAGATTTAATACCATTAAAATAAATAGATTTATGATATTATACATAATTGGTCATTACACATACACCATACACATGAAACAGTTCCAAATAATAAAAAACTCATGAAAATAAAAGTGATATGAGAAACCCCTTGCCAAATTGTAATCAATAAAATCATATGTCAAAATTTTAATAGAAATAAAAATAATAATCTGATACCATTAAGATAAATAGATTAATTATATCATATTTCAAATTTCAGTATGCATACACCATATACTAGAAATATGTGGTGAATAAGGTAAATCTCACAAAAAAAGTGAGACGAGAAACCCCGTACCTTATGTTCGAATGTGTTCTCCACTTGATCATAATGTCATAGATAATCAAATTAAATTAATTAATTAATTAATTAATAATATTATCTATATTTAATTTATTTATTAAATATATATTATTTTCATTTATGGAATTTTTGGTGAGTTATAAGATACAATTTTATCGCTCAACAGCGGTCATTTCCTTTTTTTTCAAGACCTATATACTTGTATATTGGTAAGGATGCTCATATGGAATGTATATAATTATACATTATTGAATTTATATATTTTTTAATTAACATAAATAATTTTAAAAGGATATATATATCATTTGGTTACATGGTATGGGGATGAATCATTAGATAATACAATTAATGATAACCATTAATATTTTTACTGTGATTTTCCAATTACAACAAACTACTTTTGTTCTATTACATAATATCAAGTATATATGATGGTTAAATAATCCTTAAAAAGATAAAATTCATATCTAATAATATTTTTATATCATAAAAAAATTCATGACCATTCTCGATGTATAAATTGAAGAACAAAAGATTTTCGTCTATGAAGGTTGTAAAACAGCACCTCCGGAAAGATGATTTCGTTTTTAAAATAAAAGAGAAAGAGTATAGAGTTTTTTTATGGATATCGCTTAACAATATATATTTTCAATATATATATTATAATTTATTTATCATTATAATTTGGATATAGTATGTGATTATAAAATAGTAAAATAAAAGAACGTGAAAGGGAATTAATAGAAAATTTAAGTTGGTTTTAGCTCAAGATATATCCTCCTTGAGAACCTCCTTAAGGGAAGGATTTTTGGAATTTTAGTAAAAAAAAATATCTACTAGATGAGGGGAGATACTAGTTTGTAGTATTTAGGTAGAGAATTGATAATATTAAAGGATTAGATGTGTGAGGAGAAGAGGTATTTCAGGTTTGTTTTATAGTGGAGGAGAGAGGAGATTTTTGAATGTCTTATTCATTATATTATTATTGTGTTCAAGACAAGAATTTTTTTTGATTATTTAGACCCAAAATTGTAACATGGGAATTTGAGTTCAAACCAATGTGTGATTAACTATACCATACATCACCTATAACTCAATAAATCATATATGTAATATTTATCATAAATTATCATATTTTACTAATCACAAAAAATTAATGTATTTTAAAAAAATCTAAAAAATTCACCCTAATAATTTTTCAATGTGTAGAATTAAAAAACTGACACTATTATATCAAAATAATTTTCTATATTTTTGAAATATATTTTTAAATAAAATTATTATTTACAAGGAAAATAAAGAATTTAAATATAAAACTTAATTTGTAATACAGTCAAAAATTATACAAGGTCTCTTAAAATTATCCTAAAATCATTTGAAAACATATGTCTATTTATGTATTATTTTAATGAAAATTAATATTATTTTAAATAAATTTATTAATTCAATATTTTAATTAAATAATTATTTCTAACAAAAATACCAACACTTAATTATTTATTTATAATATATTCACTCTCATTTGTATGGTTCCTAAATTTTATTTATACATACATGGGTGAGGTTACCATTCATGATGTTCATATTAACAATCATAAGAGTATATTACTATTCATAAGGGTATCATTAATGTTTATATGGGTTTTTTACTATTCACCAATAATTAGTTGATCCCATCAGACCGTAAATATCATACTGATCACAACCGTGTATATCCATTTTTCAAAATTCAAATCACATAATTGAAAATTTTAATTTTAACAGCTAGTTTATAACTACAATAAAGTGTTGTTTCACAACGCCTAAGTGTTGTATTCATATATGTTATCTAAAGTATTGAAATTATTTATGAATAAATATACCATAAAATGTTGGGGAATCATATTAATAGTGAATATATTTGTAAATTTTTTTAGTATTTATCAAAATAATTATAACATTCAATTTAGATAATATTAGTAAAATATTTAATAAAATAATATTATGATAAAAATAAATTTTGTAATAAAAATGATCAAATTATTATATTTATATTAATATATTCTTTTATAGAAAAATAATAAAGTAAAAAATTTTCTAGAAAATTAATTTAAAATTAATTTGGATGGTTTAAATTTGATATATAATTATTTATTAGTGTTATTATTGATTAAAAACCTTAATTTTAAATTATTATTATCTTCCTAACATAATGTATTTAATATTTTAATATGAATTAATGAAGTGTTAAAATTTCAATTTTTTTAAGTATATTGATAAATTATTGGACAATAATAAATATCAATAAACAAAGGCCAAATTTGTGATGTGGGGGAAGTTTCCCTTTAATCATTACCATTTCCATGCATTGATGTGCCAGGTTTCTATTATATGTTGACCTATGTTATTTCATTTACTTCAAAATGAATATCAACTGTTTAGTGTCTATTTGATTTTATGGTACCATTTATTGAATGCATGGTTCAATTTATGTATGTTATTAGAATTCCTGGATTCGAAGATCAATTCCATGTATCATATCAATCTTCCAATGATGTTGTTCAATGTTCTTGTAGAAAATTTGATTTTGTACGGTATCTTTGTTTTCATGTAAACATATTTTATGTTCCCCTTGATGAGATATCAATACTATAAATATAGAATTTGTGGAGGTGAAAGAGATCATCTAGAAATATTATAATGTTTGAATATTTTTTTTGTAAATAATTATATAAATTCCTTTATAGAAAAATGTTATAAAGAATTAGAACAAATGGGAATGAACTCAATCATTGTATCATGTTAAATAAATGCAGGTTATGACATTGCATTCTCAAATTTTATTATGATTTCCATTGATTTGACTATCATAAATACATCAATGGATAATGGTCTTGGTCATGATGGTTATGGGAAAAGTTTAAGAAAGGACTTTTTTAAAAGGGAACAAAAGAGGAAATTGAGTGATAGGATCAAAATGTTTATCGAAAATGGTGGCTGAAAGTGAACACAAATGAATAAAAATATAAACATTTTAAATTATATGAAGAAAATATTGTATATTTATAGGATAATTTTTATTTTTAAGAGAACTATTCTAATAGTAATTTGTTATCTCTTATATATTTTCACACACATGGAAATGAAGATAAAAAAAGAGCATATTTTGTTCTTTCAGCTACAATAACACCATTAAATGTAATTTATTTAATGACATAATTCATTTCTATAAGATCTGTAATTTTTTTGTTCCTCTGTTGGAGAATGAACATAATTTTTTTAAAGACATCTTTAGAGGGAGTCTAAAATTGGATTTGATGATGCCAAGTAGAGAAAATATTTGATAAAAGTTGTTTTTGTGTTCAATTGGGATGCCTCCCCAACATGTATAAATTTTATAATCTAATTTTAAAATAAGATTTATTGAATTGTAATGTATTAATACAATGTTTTATGAAGCTAGATGTTTCTTCCGATGTACTATATGAGAATATTTATATGAATCAATTAAAAAATTTAGAGGGTTGTATGAAATTTATTAAATTGGGACCTGATTTGGAGAAAATTCAAGTTGTATAGAGATATGGTATATGATAATTGTTATAATAATCCATTGAAGCATTTATATTAGGACACCATGTTGGTATTTTTTTAAACACACTTTATTACTTGAGACCATTTATAGACTGTCTTAAGATGCAATTGATTGTAACAAAATTTTAAGAAACTGTACTCTGTATTTAAATGTACTATACGTGAATTTTGACACATGAAATTAATTACTATATTAAATTGTAATGCATCTATTTGGTTATTTGACACCACTTACCTTATATGATAGAATTGTTTCATTATATTTGAATTTAAAGAAAAGGAAATACATTACCAAATATTTTGAAAAAGTCAAGACCTTGAGGACATGTTCAATTCTGGTTTCATGTCATGCTAACACAATCGGGCTATTTAATTGTATATGTCGACATTGGAGGCACTAGATAAAAAGATAAATCTTTCTTCTAAATAATGTTTCTGACCAGTTGATAGTATGGTTGTAAAAAAAGAAATGTTCCATATACAGTAGAGTGTCCTCCACTTCTTCTTGGGTTTTCATTCTCTTAAATTGATTATATATTTATATTATCACCATAAGATAGAAAACTATTATTTCATAGTCCATGGTTGAATCCAATTTATGAGAACTATCTCCCACTATGAACATTGGATTAGTCTTGTACATGTAATCATGTACCCATTTATTGATGATTTTATTTTTGATAAATTCTCTCTTCAAATTATATAAATTTAATTATTTCAGTTTATGTTAAAATGGAATTCATGTCAATGTGGTGAAAATATACCATTAATAATTCATATTTATGATAAATTTAATGTCCACCACCACCCGACCAAGGCTTCATAATATTTTTGTTGCTGAAAAAATTATCTTTCTATCAAAAACGTGCAGTGTGTAATGTTGATTTTCAATGTTAATGGGGGAAAAATATTTCCATTGAACTGTAGTGTATCTCTAACTGGTTCTCTCCAAACATATGTATCAAAATTTATTTTTACTATTTATTATTCCCAATAAATTTGAAATTAGTTAGACCATATATTAACTATTAAATTTTAAAGGAAAATCATGTAGAGAATAATTTACTCACAATGGAAGAACTTTTAATAATTGTCAATTTATCTTGAAAATTTTCAGTTGTCATCCATATTTCACACATGTGTTTTATTTTTTATCTATATGAATTTATATTCTGATGTCATTTAAATGTATTGGTGGATGTTACACTAACTGAATATTATTTTATAATAATATTGGTAATCTAATAGCCACCAAACTCTTGGAAGTCCATATACTTACATATCATTATAGTACCAATAATAAGGAATCTCTCATGTAATATATGTTGATGAAATAATCATTTTCCTGAAATGGAGGATTGCATTAAATTAGTGGTATTAATAGAAATTTGGATGAGTAATAGCACATGAGTGGGAAAGTGGTGAATTGAGATAAATGTTGCTTGTATATATTAATAGTGGTTCATAGATAGATGTGTTATGACTATGGAATGAAGCCTAGGCATACTAAGGCACAATTTCTCGATCTACTATCTTGGAATACTAATTTATCCATGAATGAATTGTATCCACTACATTATTAAGGTGGTTAATAGTGAAGAGACCCAAAGCATGACGTACATAGAAATTACATTACTTTTTCTGAATACTTAATAGATAACAAAAAAAACACACAAGGACCTTAATAGTTTAGTGTATTTGGAAAGTCAGAAAAATAATCTTCTAATCATGGTGAATGATTTTCAACATCTCCCATAAAGATATTCCACCATGTTTTCTAACCTAAAACCTTTCTTTATATCCTGGGGAAAATAAAACATATAAAGGGTGAGCTTAAATGCTCAGTAAGGGGAGGTATGGAGAAAATAAAACAAACCATATACATTTGAAGATAAAAACATGAACATAATGTTTAAACATCGAAATCTTGAGCAAGGACATAAAACATGGCATTACATAAGGCATAGATCATAATGTAACATCAATCATGATAAAATAGCTTGGAAATAAAACTTGTAATTGTGGAGAAGCATTAATCACGTGATATGATTTCCATGGTAGCCAAGGCATTGCTGCCAAGACCATCTTAGTGGACAAAGTCCCTTTCTGAATCGAGTTCACTCCTCGTTTATGTCCTGTAACACTAAACCGAATTGACTTACCATTCCAGTCATGCCTATCTAATGAGGTATAAATTTTTACCCAATAAATTGGAGGGAGATATAGGTCCGACCCAACTCATGTTGAAATCATTCTTACTTGGGCCACAAAATAAACTTAAAGCATTCATCATAACCTGAAGAATAAAATGGGTTTCATAAACATCATCCCATCATCACATAATCCATATAAAACAAATAGATATTTCATCATAAAAAAATTGAAACCATTTAAATCATATAGACCTTATACTTGAAACATACACATATGAAATAATGTCATAATAGATGCAAAATGGTTTTGATAAAACACTTGAAATGAATTCTTCAAGAAAATATCATTTCTTCTTCAAAATCATTTTCTTTTTACAAAATTCCATTAAATTTTAAAAGAAAAGTATTTTGTTGAAAATAGTCATAAAATCATGTAGAGTAACCTACATGAAAATGAGGCGTTATGAAACCGTAAAAATATGTTCCCGTCGTATAAGTTAAAAATAACATTTTTCTTGTACTTTTGTTGGAAAAGTCAAAAAGTAACTCGTATAGTAAACAAAATAAAGATTCCTTCCATATGATGTGGTAAAAGTAAAAAAGGGTTATAATGACTTTAAACATACATGGAAGAAATGTAAACATTTTATGAAAACGTTTTGAGAACATATGGACATAGATAATAAACATAACCCTAGTAAATACTTACGAATAAACAATCTCAGATAAGAATGAGAATGGAATAATTATCCCTTACCTTAGGTCTGATATGCTTCATACATATCCGAACCTCCTGTATAATGATTTAAAATTGTCATTGACTTATTACAGAATCATATTCATTGTTATGATATCATATATGGTTCACTTATGACTTTATATTACCCGTTCTTTTGTAAATCCCATGTTAAAGCAATATTTTGGGTAAAATCATCTTATTTATCGTACGAGTTTGGACTTGTTGTTCTTGATGTTATTACTACTAATATCCTAATTTACTTACTTGAAGAATGTAAATCATGATTTATATATCATATATATTCATTATATATCCATCATATACATGTACTTATAATTGTACATTACATATGGATGTAAGAAATGAAATACACCGTTCATGGAGACGGTAAACCGTACGTACGCATGAACGATACTTTCATTTATATTTATTATTTTAATGGAATAGGTATATTAAAATTACTGTATAATATCATATATAATATCATTAACTCCGTCCTTTATACATTCCACATAAGTCATTAACGAATCAAATCACTTTGAGGGGTGGTAGTCCGCACTTCCTCAAATGAGAGTATCGTATTTACTGACTATGGAAACCAGAAAGGCTGGATATAATTGGGAATTAAAGAAGCATAAGGAAATAATAAATATAATATATCTCATATATAAATACAGTTCCATCATAATGGACACCATGAGAGGCGGTAGTAGAAAATCGAACAATCATCGTTTCGTGAGGCGTTAGTTTTCTATCCACAGAAACATTATGTTCTTGATCCATTAGATGTAGGTGTGTGTAAGTTCAGTTCTAATACTTCTCATAACAACATAATAGTATTTTTAGGATACTGGTGTTGTTACAAAATAAAGGATTAAAAAGAGTTTAGGGTTGGAGAATTAGAATAAAAGAAAACAACTTAAGAGAAACTATTACCTTTACTTTGGGCAACTTCCTTTGGTTTGAATGAAAAGGGATTTTTGAAGTGCCTTCTGCCTATTGTACGGCTTCTAGGGGGAGGAGAGGGATGTTGGGAGCTTAGTTGGGCAGTGTTAGGACGAGCCAAAAGGTTTGAGAGGTGTGAGGAATTTCATAGAACTGGTCTCTTTTTATAAGGGAGAGGAGGGGCTCTTTAGAAAAGTGTGAAAACATTATTTTATTATAAACTTATCTTCATTTTCAAGAGTTCAAAAAACATTAATGTCGAAGATGATTAATATTTGAAATAAAATCATCCAATAGTAATTGGACAGGTTTTGGATAATATTTTAATCATTGTAATCTTATTTATTTAAATCATTTATTAATGAGGTAAATACTGCATCATTATTGTGTCATAAATAATTTAATTTATTTGATGTCTAAAAATTATAAAAAAATACCAAAATGTAGGAAATATTTTTATCATTCCAATGAAAATTTATAGTCGAAAAGATAATTTATATAGCCCCATATAAAAATTAATTACTAAAGGATTTTCTTTAATGCCAATTTTGTCTTTACATTAAATTAATTAATCTA
The DNA here is from genome assembly GCA_963277665.1 of Viscum album. Classification (NCBI taxonomy): domain Eukaryota; kingdom Viridiplantae; phylum Streptophyta; class Magnoliopsida; order Santalales; family Viscaceae; genus Viscum; species Viscum album. Next base: position 422,447,871 of record OY728161.1, on the reverse strand, counting down.
ATGTGTCATTGTCTTTCATAAGTGGCTCCATGGGGTCCCAAAATCGACCCAAGGATTACCATGGTTGGACATTACTCATCCAATAAGGTTTGGACAAGTGTTATGGTAATTTTGAATTATTATAATATTCCTTTAACCTTGAATTACCCTATTTAATTTTAACCGTGGTAAATAAACGTAAAAGGTTACTATTCACCAAAAAATTATTTTTATCTAATTGAACCACATTTTACTCTTTTATATTAACCGTGTCTCTCAAATATTTGAAATTCAAATCACAGAAGCAGTAAAATTATGTTTTATGAACAATTGCAAAAACTCCTAGGAGGTGGGTAAAAGACGGTGAAAAGTTCAATACAATTTTTATAAATCTAAAATTATTATAAAATGATTCAAATGAATTTCATTGAACTTATATAAGTATTATTTATCTATTTTGACCTAAAATAAATTTAAATCAAATAAATTATTATTTAAATAAAAAGTCAGTTTTAACAAAAAACACAATGTTTTCACTATTCATCAAAAATTGATGTTTTTCAAAAAAATACCAAAAAATAATTCCAAGTTATATTTGATAATCCGAATTCAATAATGATGTATATATTTTCAAATTCCAAACATAGAAGTGGAATTAATTAATTTTAAAATTAATTCCCGTTATCAATACAAATAGCGTGCTTTTAAGAAACAATAACTATCAAAAGATCTTCACCTATTAATATCCAATTTCAATGTGAAATTAATTACAATGACCAATATTGGATTAAATGGTAAAAATATATTGTAATTACACTTTAAATCAAATTAAAAATATAATCTAGTTATATAAATTATTGCGATGAAAAAAGTAGTTTTTAATTAAAATATAGCGTGTTTTTACTATTCATCAAAATATGAAAGTTATCAGAATAATATGAAAAATTAATCCAAATTAAATTTATATATCCTGATTCCAAGGAAGAGTTTTATTTTTTAATATTTAACTTATAAACATGTCAAAAACTAGAATTAATGTGGGTTCGCCATCAAAATGCGGCAAAACTGCATTTTTTTCTAAATACTTATTTAACCGAAAAATATATTTTGTTCTCATACAATGTTCTATAAAATATGTAAGATGAATAATAATGTTGTAAATTAAAATTTTAGTTAATTCTATTCATAACGACTAGTCCATAATAATATTTTAACAATAAATCATTGTTTAGTGAATCCTGGAATTGCGAACTACACACGCTATCGAGGAAGGTCGTGATTACATGTAATGGAAGCCAACTCAGGGTTGTGTGTGATGCAAGACTCTTTCATTGTTTCGTATAACATAATCCAACCATATTACATTTATACATTGAATATCTATATATATGTATACAGACACTCAATGTTTTGTATAATAACTACTATCAAAATTGTGTGTAACATGATCCAAGAATAGTGTTGTGTATACTACAAGCTAATACGGTGTTACGTATAATGCAAGATAATCTTGGTGTAGCGTAAAATACAAGACATCAATGAAATTGAAAGAATATTTTTCATTAAATATCGGGGTGTTACATTCTACCCCCCTTAAAATGAATTTCGCCCTCGAAATTCGTCGGGGTTATAAATCATTTACTGTTCATAGAAACCCACATCATAAGAAGGAATACTAAATCTTGATTTTAAAATCTAAAGTATGAAACGTAACGATTACCCAAAGTAAGTCATCCCTAGGTTTCCATATAGGATAAAATAGGTGGAAATATGGATATGGAAGAAAAATCTAACCATCAAGTTCTGATGGAGAGTGGTAGAGAACATGGCTATGAAAAAGCCAACAATCACAAAACCATAAATTTGTGATGATCTAAGGTACCATCTGATTCATTGGATATGAGGGCACTAGGACAACATTTTTTTGGTTTTCAATATCATTTCCCTAATGTTGATGAATTAAGATAAATAGTTACATGATTTTAGTACCATCTCACTGTTGTTCGTGACTTGAACAATTTCCACTTCATCTCTTAATGAAATGAAGCTGAATTTTTTATTCGTGAAGTGTTAGCAGATCATGTGATAGAATGATGGGTCATTCCATATGTTTCAAACAAAATTTTAGAAAAATTTATCAAATATACATAAGTATATCTATGGTGAGGTTAATCGTATATGATTCCAAAAATGGACTTATACATCAACTATCATACTGCTTAATAAAATAAAACTAATTTCTACTAACCAAGGACATTCTGTAGGCCAGTTGTAGGCGATAAAGGCATATCACACTTCAGTTGTGGGTTAGATTCCCACAGCCTTGTCCGACGTGACGGCTTTTCGCCCATCCTGTAGGTTTTCCTTTTTTCTAAAATTACAACATTATGACATTCCATCAATAATATCGAAAAGAGTTCAATCCTTAAACAATACTAACTTATGTCCAACATAATCCATTTCAAATCTTTAGGATAATCCAAAATACTTCTGTCCAAACATATAGTATATAGAAATAAATTACTATAAATTTCATTTACCGAGTATGTGAATACCATCATTTACCCCCGATATATCTTGTTGATCACATTCTAATCATGTGAATACAATAATCATGTAATCTCTTGAAAAATGAATACCCATTGAACCTTAGTGAAAACATGAATGTTGTCAAATGATAACTCTTTACACATACCAAAATCCCAAAATTTCAATACACTCAAACCATGATATCACTTTGTCCTTTTTTTAGTCACGATCTCATGATTACTATCATATTATTTTCTCCTTATCACTTCATTATGTGCATTTCATCTGATTTACAAAAGTATTTCAATCACTTTTTCATGGTTAACAGTACCATAAAATTATTGGAAACCACAATAGATCAATACATAAATATTCCAATATTCCATAGTATTATATACAACATTATTTTGGAATCCCATTACATGAACACTAAATCATTTCACCACATTGTTGTCATATTCAACATTTCCAACAGTGATCGCATGTGACTTCCCTTTGTCCTTTTCCTTAAGTGGTTTCTCATGTTGATCATCATTAACCCTTGGATTATGGCATTTATTAGCATGATGCCCCATTTCCTTTCACTTAAAGCATTGAAGTGTTGGTGGAGCGTTCTCTGTTGTCTTTTCTCTATTCACATCATTACCAACCTTTTTCCCATTACTTTGACAATCAACTGCTCGATGACCTTCTTTTCCACACATAAAACATTTTCTAGTACCTTTTATGTAATCTCCACCATGATTCTTTCCACACATTGAGCATAAAGAAACATTCATCTTCTTTTCACCATTGTTATAATATTTCTCATTTAACTCCAACTTTCATTTCTTGTCAAAACCATGAGATGGATATGTAACACCAACTTCCATTTCTACCTTGATTGCACAACGCACAATTTCATCATAGCTACTGAAGTCTCTTATAGCTAATTCCCTTTGAAGACTTGGTTTTAAGCCACTGAAGAATCGATCAACTTTACATTCAGGTTGGATGATAAAGCCAGATGCATACATTGCAAGCCTTGTAAAATTTTCTTCATATATACTAACATATTCATTATCCTTTTGCATAAATTCAAGGAACTCCTTTTCCATCATTGTTCGAAGAATATGAATGAAGTACTTATTGAAAAATAAGTTCTGGAACTCGTCCCATTCCATGGAGTCAATTTCACATTGGGGCATTGTATTCTTAATTAATGTCCACCATTGATCTGCTTCACCTTCTAATCGGTAAATAGCCAGAATGACTTTTTCATGTTCCGAATAGAGAAGTATGGAAAATATCTTTTCAATGGTACTGATCCATTGTTCAGCAACAAGTTTATTAGAAGACCCAGATAAAGGAGGGGAACGTTGCCTCATGAAGGACTCAATAGAATATTGTTCCCTTCTATGCTCATTAGGAAGTACAGAATGATTCATATCATGATTAAGTATAGCAATAAGATTTTGCACTCCATCTCCCATAATAGTGGTTTGTTCAGAATGACAATCATTGCATTTTCCATTACATTGATCAACACGGTTCCTTCGGGTTCTAGCCATCATCTAAAACCCAAAAAGAATAGTGTGAGAGGAAAAAATCATGATAGGTAAAACAACATAATAAAGGGGGAGTAACTTCAATATCTGACATCATAGGTTTAATTCTAATATCGTTACCATAATTCTAGGACTATAACCTATACTTATAAATAACCTTAGGGACATCCCTATACATACCTTAGAAATATCTCTAGGGATCTCACTAAATTTTCCGCATCCTAGTTTCCAAAGGTTAAATAAACCTTTCCTCTGATACCAACTATAGAGACCCAAAGCTTGACGTAATTATAAATTACATTAATTTTGTGGAATACTTAATATATAACAAAAAAACACACAAAGACAGTAATAGTTTAGTCTCTTGTGAAACTCGGAAAAATAATCTTCTAATCATGGTGAATGATCTTTAACATCTCCCATAAAGATCTTCCCCGTTGTTTTCTTACCTAAATCCTTTCTTTATATCCTGGGGAAAATAAAACATATAAAGGGTAAGGTAAAATTCTTAGTAAGGGTAGGAATGGAGAAAATAAATCAAACCATATACATTTGAGGATGAAAACATGAACAGAATGTTTAAACATCGAAATCATGAGCAATGTCATAAAACATGGTAGTACGTAAGGCATAGATCATAATGTAACATCAATCGTGATAAAATAGCTTGGAAATAAAACTTTTAATTGCGGAAAAACATTAAGCACATGATATGATTTCCAAGGTAGCCAAGGCATTGCTGCCAAGACCATCTTAGTGGAAAAGTCCCTTTCTCAATCGAGTTAACTCCTCGTTTTGATCCTGTAACACTGAACCGGATTAACTTACAGTTCCATCCATTTCTATCTAATGAGATATAAATCATTACCCAATGCATTGGAAGGAGATATAGGTCCCACCAATCACATATTGAAATCATTCTTACTTGTGCCACAAAATAAATGTAAAACATTCATCATAACCCAAAGAATAAAATGGGTTTCATAAACATCATCCCATCATCACATAATCCATATAAAACAAATGAATATTTCATCATAAGAAAATTGAAAACATGTAAATCATAGAGACATTATACTTGAAACATAAACATATTAAATAATGTCATATTAGATGGAATGTGGTTTTGATAAAACAGTTGAAATGAATTCTTGAGGAAAATATCCTTTCTTCTTCAAAATCATTTCCTTTTTACAAAATTCCATGCAATTTTAAAATAAAAGTATTTTGTTGAATATAGTCATAAAATTGTGTAGAGTAATCTACATGAAAATGAGGTGTTATAAAACCATAAAAATCCGTTCCAGCTGTATATGTTAAAAATAACATTCTTCTCATACTTTTGTCAGAAAAGTCAAAAAGTACCTCGTATGGTTAACAAAAGGAAGATTCCTTCCATACTATGTGGTAAAAGTAAAAATAGGTAAGAATGACTTTAAAAATACATGGAAGAAAATTAAACATTTTATGAAAACATTTTGAGAATATACAGACATGGATAATAAACATAACCCTAGTAAATACTTACGAATAAACAATCTCGGATAAGAATGAGATTGGAATAATTATCCCTTACCTTAGGTCCGATAGGCTTTGTATGTATCTGAACCTCCTATATAATTATTTAAATAATGTCATTGACTTATTAAAGAATCATATTCATTGTTATGATATCATATATGGTTCAATCTTGACTTTATATTACCCGTTCTATTGTAAATCCCATGTTAAAGCAACGTTTTGGGTAAAATCATCTTATTTATCGTACGGGTTTGTACTTATTGTTCTTGATGTTATTATTAATTATATCATGATTTAATTACTTCAGGAATGTAAATAATGATTTATATATCATATATATTCATTATATATCCATCATATACATTTTTTTATAATAGTACATAATATATGGTGGTAAGAAATGAAATGCACCGCTCATGGAGACGGTAAACCATACGTACGCATGAACACTACTGTCATTTCTATTTATTATTTTAAAATAATATGTATACTATTATTCCAGTATAATATCATATATAATATCATTAACTTCATCCTTTATACATTCCACATAAGGCATTAACGAATCACATCACTTTGTGGGGGCGGTAGTCTGCACTTCCTCAAATGAGATTATCGTATTTACCGACAATGGAATCCATAAAGGATTGATATAATTGGGAAGTAAAGAAGAATAAGGAAATAATAAAAAAAATATCATATATAAATATAGTTCCATCATAATGGCCACCATGAGAGGCGGTAGGAGAAAATCAAACAATCAACATTTCGTGAGGCGTTAGTTTCCCATCCACAGAAACATTATGTTCTTCATCCATTAGATGGAGGTGTGTGTGAGTGTAGTTATAATAAATAACATAAAACCATCCTAGTATTGTGAGGATACAAGTGTTGTTACAAAAGAAACGATTAGAAAGATTTTAGGGGTTAGAGAAGTAGAATAATAGAAAATAACTTAAGAGAAACTATTACCTTTAATTTGGGTAACTTCCTATGGATTGAACCAAAAGGACCTCTTCAAGTGCCTTATTCCTAATTTAAGGAATATAGGGGGAGGAGAGGGATGTTGGGAGTTTATTTGGGTAGAGTTTGGGCAAGCCAAAAGTCTTGAGAGGTGTGAGGGATTGCGTAGAATTGTTCTCCTTTTATAAGGGAGGGGAGGGGATCTTTATGAAAGTGTGAAAACATTATTTTATTATAAACTTATATTCGGTTTCAAGAGGTCCAAAACACATTAATTATGAAGATAAGATGACTCATATTCTAAATAAAATCACCCAATAGTAATTGGACAGGTTTTGGATAATATTTTAATCATTATAATCTAATTTATTTAAATCATTTATTAATGAGGTAAATACTGCCTCATTATTGTGTCATAAATAATATAATATATTAAATGTCTAAAAATTGTAAAAAAATTACCAACATGTATGAAATATTTTTATCTTTCCAATGAATATTTATAGTAGAAAAGATAATTTATATATCCCCTTATAAAAATTAATTACTAAAGGATTTTTGTTAATGCTAATTTTGCCTTTACATTAAATTAATTAATCTAATGTGTCATTGTCTTTCATAACTTGCTCCATGGGGTCCCAAAATCGACCCAAGGATGACCATGGTCGCCCATTACTCATAGAATAAGTTTTGGACACGGTTTAAGGTAATTTCGAATTATTATAAAATTCTTTTAACCTTGAATTACCCTATTTACTTTTAACCGTGGTAAATAAAAGTAAAAAGTTACTATTCACCAAAAAACATTTATCAAATTGCACCAAATTTTACTCCTTGATATTAACTGTGTCTCTTGGATTTTTGAAATTCTACTCACAAAAGTGGTAAAATTAAGTTTTACGAACAATTGCAAAAGCTCCTAGGAGGTGGGTAATAGACGGTGAAAAGTTCAATACAATTTTTATAAATCTAAAATTATTATAAAATGATTCCAGTGAATTTCATTGAACTTATATAATTATTATGTATCTATTTTGACATAAAATAAATTTAAATCAAATAAATTATTATTTAAATAAAAATTCAGTTTTAACCAAAAACTCAGTGTTTTCACCATTCATCAAAAATTGATGTTTTTCAAAAAAATACAAAGAATTCAGCCTAATATATTTTTGATATTCCAAATTCAAAAATGATGTCTATTTTTCAAAATTCAAAACATAGAAGCAACATTAATAAATTTTAAAAATAATTCCTGTTATCAAAACATATAGCGTGTTTTTAAGAAACAATAACTATCAAAAGATCATCACTGGTTCATGTCCAATTTCTATGTGAAATTAATTCCAATGACCAAAATTGGATTAAAAGGTAACAATATATACTAATTACACTTTAAAACAAATTAGAAAGATATAATAGCCATATAAATTATTGCGATGAAAAAAGTTGTTTTTAATTAAAATATATCGTGTTTTTACTATTCATAAAAATATGAATGTTATCAGAATAATATGAAAAATTTATCCAAATTAAATTTATATATCCATATTCCAAGGGAAAATTTTATTTTGTCAAATTGAACTTAAAAACATGTCAAAAACTAGATTTAATGTGGGTGCGCCATCAAAAGGCGGCAAAATTGCATTCTTTTTAAAAATACTTATTTTACCCAAAAAATTATTTTGTTCTCATACCATGTTCTAGAAAATATGTAAGATGAATAATATTGTTATAAAATTCAAAATTTAGTTAATACTATTCATAACGGCTACTCCATTATAATATTATAACAATATATCATTGTTTAGTGAAACCTAGTATTGTGTACTACACACGCTATCGAGGAAGGTCGCGATTGCGTGTAATGCAGGCCAAGTCAGGGTTGCGTGTGATGCAAGACTCCTTCGTTGTTTTGTATAACATAATCCAACCATATTTCATTTATACATTGAATATATATATATATATGTATATAAACACTCAATGTTGCGTAGAATAACTACTATCAAAATTGTGTGTAACATGATCCAAGAATAGTGTTGTGTATACTACAAGCTAATGTGGTGTTACGTATAGAGCTAGGTAATCTTGGTGTAGCTTACAACACAAGACATAAATGAAATTGAAAGAATATTTTTCATAAAATCTCGGGGTGTTACAGATAGAATCATTGAATGTATTAATAATCAGACGAATCAAATTTTTTCCTTTGAAAAAATATTCACCCAGGTTAACAATGTCTTAACCTCAATTACAATGCACATTTGTCAACTCTCCAGGTTTCAAAAGTTCTGATAGTGAATATAGATAAAAAAACTAACCAATCTCAGTTGGTTAGATCACTCATTTTGGAGACATCATTTTGAGTCAAGGTAAAGGATGGAGAAAATAGTGAAGGAGGGAGACATCAATGTTAGAATTATCTATAGAGAGATGCATGGAATGCATGAAATGATTGAATGAGAAGTTCTTGATGGAATAACTCTATGGGGGTGGATCTTGATGATAATGTATTAAAATAATTTCAGTCCTCATAATAGTATATCATCTTCTTTATGGCTCCCAGTCCATCTCAATATCCATGTTTTCCAAAGGCACAACTAGTGGATTGTGGGTTGAGGTGATATCAATTTCATGGATGACTATTGGATTGGAATAAATATATTCTTTCTTGGATGTCCCATATTGGTCATGTCTTTCATGCATGCCAAGGAGTACCCGTGTTTCACCCATGTCACATTAGAAAAGTATTATCACACATTATTTGAACTCAAAGAGGTTTATTCTGATCCATATAGAAACCTATTTATAGATTCTGCATTTGGAATTCTCTTTGGAAAAGACTATCATTATCATGTGTCCATCACTACTGAGCAGAAAAATTGGGGGATTTACTCTCATGCAATTACATTCCTACAAAACTGAAATTACCCATACAGAGTGTCTAGAAAAATTCTATTTCTATAGGTTAATGGTTTTAGTAAATATATATCATCCTTATTTCACGGTTTTGTTGTTGATGAGAACCTCATGGTGAAACATCCTGTCTCATGTTTTTCGACAGGGAATGGGGGAAAAGTATGGAACCCCATTAGGGATTTCACTAGTTTTCATTCTCATGTGTATTTATGTTTCTATTTCTCTAATTTCTGTAATTGGGGCCATAGAACAACAACCATGAATACAATGTGAGTGTATTTACACTTGTAGTGGGATGGGGGAACATATAGTAGGCTAGGAACAAAGCATAGTATGAGGGGATTTTCTACCTGAAGGTGGGCCTTGATCTCAAATTTCAAAGTTTACTCATCACTCACTATAAACTAAAAAATAATGTTATTGTCTTACCATCCATTATATTTATAAGGAATACCATATCTTCCATACATAAATTTATTTGGGACTATAATGGTTGGTGGATTAGTTGGAATTATCAATGGTCATGGCTTAAGGTAAACACATATGGATATTTAAGAACATTTATAATGTGGGGAGGGGCATAATTGGTGATAGAGGGATTTTTTTATTATAGATTTTATTTATGACTTTGGAGGTGGTTAATATCTTCATTCTGAAGCAAGGGCAATGCTAGAATGTCTTTTTTAATGAAAATAGAAAAATATTGATCTTTCTATATTTGAAACCGACTCCAAAATCATTCATAATTCATATGTCAGATCAACCCCATTCCTTGGTTAGTATCTTATATCATACTCAAGTGAAAAATAATCATCAATAATCATGTGCATGTTCTAAATATGGTTAGTTAAATAATTTTTTGGATCTCTATTCCTCAAAAATCTTCTCATAACATGTTTATTATATGTTTCTATACCTTTGGTTCACTTACCCCTGAAGGTGTGTATTTAGTCTGATGAGATGCCCTCAAGCTTCAATAAATTATACCCCCATGACATGCTTCTATTTGTACTAAGATTCTACCCTTATATTTATTTTAAATAAATAAATGAGGATGATGATGTTCAGTTAATGGGGCATTAATAAAAAAATAAACTAAGGGAATATAACAAGACGAATCCAAATAAAGAATCTTATGGAGGTGATCATAGTCTGTTTTCTTGGGTCGCTAACCCAACCTACAACATTTTGTTATAAAATCAAATCATATAATATACCTTCTATGTTCTTGTTTCATTGAAATATTAGATATGTCAATAGTTGTACATGAATATTAGATATATTTTCTACTAATTTTGAGTTTTCTTTTGTTGTTCTTGTTCTCATAGTTCATGTTTTATAAACATGAACTAAATCCAATTTATTCTAATTTATTTTATTGTTCTTGATTTAATATTTTTTATGATTTGGTTTGGTGAGTATGTGTTTCTAGGATTCCTTGATGGCTATTGTAAGGGGTGAGTTTTATTAATAGGTTCATCAATATGTGTTTTAGCCTCATGGATCCCCATTTCACTGGGACATGATTTCGGATTTAACTCCATTATAGCAGGTATCATTTCCTCTCAATAAATGAGTTATTCTATTTTTCTTGCCTCTTTATTGGTGTTTTTACTTATCAATAGATTAAATTCCTTATTTTTCACATCTCTTTTCTTTATTTTTTCATTCATGGTCTCTATTTTTCTATTCAATATGGAATTTTATTCTTTAAGACTATCTATTTTCACATGACATCCTCATTTTACAGCATTGAATAACCACATTCCGTAGTAGTTGTTGTGTCCTTCGCACCTTCTTCTTGTTTATTCATCTGTATAATAATTTCTTTTATATAAACATGTCTTGAGGTAATCAATAATTTAAGACTATAATTGGAAAACTTACCACACTAGTTTCATCACCTCATTCATATTTCTGCAACTCTAATATTTTAATTTTTACATATGCTTGGGATGAGAATATCATAAATTTAATAATAATTGGTAGAATTACCCAACTAGATACAACACCATATTTATGTTACTTTATCTATAAATTTTTTTTTATAACCATGGGTTGAAATAATCATTAATTTAATGTTGTAATTAGTAGTCTTACCCTAATAATTGCAAAAGGTTCCTCATTATTCTCATATCTATAGTATTTTTTTCTTAACCATGCTTTATTAAATGATAAATTTATAGACTTCATTGGTAGAATTAATAGAATAGATCTATCATATTGAATCATTGAATTCATAACAATAGTTTTGAAATTTGAGATGCTTCATTTTGAGAAATGTAAATTGTGAGATTTTATATTTCATTTTAGTAATATTGTTTTTTCATAATAATAATACTATAAAATTAATAAATTTATGAAGAGTCACTCTATATAGAAGTGAAAATAAATTTTAATCTCTACAAGTAATAAGACAATATTCCTCATAATCATTGAGTCATACTTGTGAAATTATATAATAAAATTCATAAATTGTTGATAGATTATAGGATACCACATTCATGTTCTCTCATCAATCCAACAATCCATATAATTGATAAAAGTCCAAATCAAGTACAAACCCATTGTTGGGAAAACAAAGTAGCACAACTGTACATCTAGATGAGTTTTGTTGTGTCAACAAGATCTTAGGCTTCATTTCCCATAGCATCTTCCAAATCAAATACTTTAATTTCCTTCGGTGTCAATAATATATCACCTTTTGGAAATATTCATATATATAATAGTGTATTGGTTTGGATAAAACAATATGAGTCTTCAATTTCTATTACAGCATCAGTTATCCTGAGTATCCTTTGGATATCACCTTCATAGATTTATCATTCCAATCAAAAAATTCAGAAATAATTTTATGATGAATCATTTTTTCAAGAACATAATAAAAAAGTTGTTAGATTTATTAAATTCTGATGATGATGCAATAATTGAAAGAAAATCCTCAAATATATTCCAAAAATGTTAGGTTTATATTCTCATTATATAACTATAATTCAAATCTGTTTTGATTTCATGTATAACTATTTATAATGATGTCATACTTCACCAACAGTGCACACCTGGAAATAAAAGGTAAAACATTTCATTGAAAATCACAGAACATACAATATTGATGGAATGAACAAAACAACCCCCTGTTTAATCCTCTATAGAGTTAAATTAAAAATTAAAACATGTTTTTTTGGAATCCATTAAATACAATACATTTTTTAGTAATAACATAAGATTTAATAGGATTGTAATTTACAAAGGAAGTTCTAATGGAATCTCCACTAGAATTTATAGTGGAAATAGTGGGGAAAGAAATGAATCAAATTCCCTGCTAAATCATATAAAACATTAAGTTAAATATAGAAATAATGTAATTTTTTTTGGATACCATAAATTATTGTATATATTTTAGTGATAACTTAAGATAAAATATGGCTGGAATGTCACCCAGAAGTTCCAATATGTGTTCAAGTGGAAAATCCACTGGAAGTTCCTGTAGAACCAACAGGGAAATAACATAACCAAATTCCATAATGAATCATGTAAAAAATTACTAACATATAGAAAACATTATTTTAATTTTTGTTTCCAATAATTACAACATAGGTTTAGAATTATGGTAGAATTGCATTATAATTAGCTACCATTGGATTGGGAGTTCATGTGGATGTTTTATTAGAACCTTTATTAGGTCCCAATAGTTAAATAACTCATAGTATTGATGGGGGTAAATAGACTAGATTATTTATTTTATGTAAATGAATGAATGAATTAAATTAATTGTCAAATTTATTTATTAAGTTCAATTATTCGTGGAAAAAGTAAATATCTCAAGGATATTTTTTATTGTAGTTTGGTCCAATATGGTCCTACTCTACTCATATACCTATCTACTCTGTGAGGGACATGTGTGCACTAAAAATTATTTTTCATCAGTACTCATAACCCAATTATGGAATCTTTTTTTTGGAGGGATAACCATGATACTAAATATTGTATGAGGATTCAAAAATATTACAACCTCACTTTAGAAACTGGTAATAATTACTAGAATAGTCCTATCATTAAATATAGGGATTCACAACCCTTAGATAGTGACTTTACGATCTGGGAGTCACAACCCGATGAAGAATAATAGAAAATAATTCTATTGTGAGTAAAATAAAAAATATATAAAGAATTCCCGAGAGAAGGTAAATAGTGTTATAGACAAGACAAGATAAGATAAACAATGAGAGAACTGGTACTAGTTCTTGAAATTTGTACTAAAATGTCACATCAAGGAAATTGTAGTCAATGTATAAGTAATTAGACAATTAAGGTAATGTCCAGGTAATGAAATAGATTATCTCATGGACATTGTCTTGTATGGTTGTTTAAGAAGGATCACAACATATCAAATATTATTGCCAATGATGATACTATTTATTGAAATATATTTTTTACTTATAAGATAAAGATATATATAGATTAGATATTCATAGGTTGTAAAAGCTTCACTTCCTTTGGATATTCAAAATATATTGATGTTAGAGATTTCATAAATATCTCAAAAAAAATGAAGCATCGTGGCCTTTTATTCATTTACAATAAATCATAATTAAAATAAATAAAAATAATTTTAATAACTCTTTGAATAATATCTCCAAAAACATAATAGTGTTGAATTATTTTAAGAATCCAATTTAAATCCATTCAAACCACATGAAACATAATCAAAATTGTTTTTGAAAACTAGTACCACAATTAAAAAGTAAATTTAATTATTTGAATTTTAATTATAATTTGACCTAAAAATTTATAGGAAAAATAGGTTGAAATAATTTATTAATTTTTCTCGTTAATGTTTTCAACGAAATCATCAAAATCTCTTCGATCATAATCCATAGATATAATGTGAATTTATCTAGGAGATAAATCATTGAAAATAATACATATATATATATATGAAAAAGATAAATGTTCAACATAAAATCACAAAGTGTAATAAAAAAAGTAGGGTAAACAAGTAGGTCCATGAAATTAGGGTACGCAGTATTATAATACACAAAAGTAGGGTACATGAACGTAGGGTATATAAATGTATGGTAAATGAAATTATGGTACACGAAATAAGGTTTTAATAAAGTTGTGGGCATGAAATTTGGTTACAAGAAAGTAGGTTACATGAAATTAGGGTACACAAAAGTTGGGTATATTTCAAATGGTGTTATTTCCAAACATAAGCCACAACATTATGGAAAATTGTATCTACGAAACAAAATTTCTGAACATTTGATAATTTAATGACAATCAAAAATACTTTTTAGTCTTTGATGTAAAGTAATGAACTCAATATAAAAAAAATTATATTTATATAAAATCATGTTTTAGCGGAATCATATATCTTTAGAAAATAATGAAATTAAATAATGTACCTTTTTACACTGTAGATCATATAGTTTCTTATTTATTTTGTAGAAACATCAATGATTTTTGTGAACTAGAAAATCATTTTCAGACTTCCTTTTAAACTATGGAAATTTATATAAATTTCTTATCTATCTTGAATGATAATAATCACAAAATTAAAAAGAATTAGTATTGAGATATCATCAAAATATAGATGAAAATTATAATGTCTTTTATACAGAATAAAAAATTGAGAATAAAAATATGAACCGTGTTTGATATTAAATGATAACATGCTAGAAAAAGAATTAAATTTTATCACAAATCAATAAAATGGATGTATACATTTAATCTATCATATGAATTAATAATTTTTAAATTAGTATTGTGATAACACATGTTTTAATTAAAATATATAAAAGTATAAAAATAAAAATACACATGTAATGAAACAAAAAAATAAAGGGTTTTGGATATTGAAAAAAAAATATAATCATCTATTATCAAACAAAAGAAAACATGTACATGCATAAGAAATCTCACCATTTTTTAATTGTAAAACCAAAATAGTTAAACCATTTAAAACCTATTTATTTCACCCTCTAATATTTTTTAATGAAAAAAATACAAAATACAAACACAATTACTCCCCCTAAACAAATGCAGTTAAAATTCCAACATACCAAGATCAAATATAAATTTTTTAAATTAATCAAATAATAATGGCTTTCTAAAAATATATGCAATCGGATTTTAATAAGGAATAAATTCTAAAACAATATATTCTATTTTCACATGATCTTGAATATACTGAAATATAAGAACAATATTATTTTTTCTAGAAATATGTTAGTGGATTTTAGAAATATAAAATTTTAAATGGTTTTTTCATAATAAATAAGTATTTTATTAACATAAACACAAAAACCACATAATGTTTTCTTAATCCATATTCTTTGAGCACATTTAATAGTATTAGTGATATAATGAACTTTTTCTTCAATAATGAAATAGATAGATGTTTCTTAGATGACCTTGAAATTAATCATTTTTCCAAAAAATTACACATAAATGACGTTTTTTATCATTTATACATCAAGTAAAATATGGTTCAGAATAACATGATAAATTCAAAAAAATAATATTTTGGATAAAATAATCCTTAATTAACTATTCCATTAATATTTCTAATTGTTCTTTTCTATACATTAAAATGACTTTATTTGGGATATTCTTGAATTATAGAGCATAAAAAACACTACATGATATTGGGTCAAGATAAAGATAAATATAAAAAGCTACATGTCATTCCTCTATAATCATTAATATCAACAGATTTACCAAATTCATCAATATATAATTTAGAAATCGTACGCATAGTAGTTTTCAATGATTTAGAGGAATCAACACCAAATGGTTTAACTAACTCTTTATTATATATAGATTGATTAAGAAAAAATCCATATTTTATTTGTTAATTTTTAATTATATGAAAGAATTTTAATTCTCCCATTAAACATATGTTAAACTCAGTAGACAGAAAATTAGAATAATTCTTTCAAATAAATTAACTATAGAAACAATAAACTATATCATCAACACAGATTTTAAAAAATAAAATATCATCATATTTTCTTTTAATAGAATCTTTAGGATCAACAATGTCTTTATTGAAATCATTATTTAATAAAAACAAAGAAATTTGTTCATACCAAGCATGAAGTGTATATTTAATACCATACAAATATTGATAAAATTTAAAAACATGGCCAAGAAGTTTTTGTCTTTTTAAATAATGGGTTTTAGAAACATAAAATTCTTCAGTTATAACACCATTTAATGAATAACTTTTCACATCCATTATATACAATTTAAAAACATGAAATTAAAAAAATACGACAATATTCTAATTTCTTCTAACCATGAAACTAGTGAAAATAAATATCCAAATTCTATACCTTATTTCTTGAGGGTATCCTTGAGAAACAAGTTTACCTTGGTTTTTGAAAATTTGTACAGATTCATCATACTTGTTTTTATAGATAGAATTAATTCCAATTACCATATTATCCTTAGGATATTATACTAATGTAATAAAATTAATTCTAACAAACTAATTTAATTATTATTTCATAGAAACAATAAATTTGAATCTCTTAATGAATCATTTACAATAATATGAAAAAATCAAAAATAAATTTTGAATTTGAAAAAAAAAGATAAAAGTTAATGTCTAGTTTTTAGACCAGAATCAAAATTTCCAATTAATTTTTCCATAGGATTATGTTTTTGAATCATCCCAGATTTTAGATAAAGTTGAGAAGGAGTAGTATCCATGTCAATTTATTCATCTTTATCCGACAAGTTTTCTTCACCAATATTAAAATATATAAATTCATCATCATTAATATTATAATTAGAATTTAATTTTAAAATATATTTATTAAAAATAACATTAATGGATTCTTAAATAACCATAGTTCCATTGTTATAAAAACAATAATATTCACTATTATTATAATAAAAATGAAAAATACCGTCATTACTTTTAGCATTAAATTTATCGACAATATCCTTTTAATTTAAAATAAAATCATTACAAGAAAAAACTCTAAAATAACAAACTTCCAGCTTTTTATTTTTAAATTATTAATAAGGTGTTTTCTTTAATAATGCTCTAAAATGAATAATAATTTAAATATAAAAATAAATAAAAATATCTTCATCTCTAAAAAATATAGAAAAATAATATTCACATAACATAATTAAAACAATTTCAATAAGATTTCAATTTTTTTATTCTACAACACAATTGTGTGGTGATGTTCTTGGAGGTAATTTTTTTTTGAAAATATAATTTCATTCCACAAATTTTTCAATATATAAACTATTAAATTATCCCCCATTTTCACTATGAATTTAAATAATCATACACCATTTTTCATTTGGAACTAATTTACAAAATAAAGTAAATCTAGATAATGTATCATTTTTATGAGGAAGAAAGTATACCCATGTATGTCTACTATAATCATCAACCATAACTAAGGTATATTTCTACCCACCATGAATATTAATTTGGGTGGGGTTAAATAAACCAAGATTTACTAATTGTAAATGACTATTAGTACATATCATATTTATAGATCTAAAATTATTTTTTTGTTTCTTTCCTTTCATCAAAGCGTCACAAACATGATGTTTTTCATTATTTAAACAAGGTAGCTATAGCGCATTATCAGGATTTGGAATTTTATGTAACATTATGAAATTTAAATTATATAAACTTTAATGAAAAAATATATTTTCATTCTATATAGCAACACAACACATTACCTGTTTAATAGTTAGTAAATAAAAATCAATAATATAAAAATTATCATTCTGATTAGAATAAAAAATAAAGAATCATCTTAAAAAAAATTATCATTTTGAAATTTAACTTCCATTACAACATCACATAATTGTGATATACGAATTAAATTCTGTTTTAGGCCTTTAATATATATATATGTTTAGAATTAAATATAGAATTTAAAATAAAAACTCTACCAAATCCTTTTCTATTGACTTTGGAATTGTATGAAAATGTTACAGTGCCCCGATAACATGTATTTTATATAGAAAAAATTGATCGGTCTCCAGTAATATTCCTATAAAATCTAATTTTCATGTACCATATCTCATTAATGAGACATCCAAGTCATTATTCCTACCAAAATCAATTAAATTACCATTTGGGTACTCAAGCTAATTTGGGTCCAATGGGATTAGTTATAAAATTACTTGGTACACAAAAAAAAATTAAACAAGTGATGTAAGGTACTGTAGATAATAATGATTTATAAGTATTAGATTTTTTATATCCCAAATATTGTTTGAATATATGAGAAAATTTAAGTTTATATTTACTATTCATGACACATTTAAAACAAGTAACAGTTGTAGTATAAGGATTTTTACTTTAAATAAAATGAGTTTTATACATTAGGGGTAATCTCTTGTCATTCGTGAAACTTTTATTATTTTTATTTGCCTTAGTAAAAAACATATTATAATTATTTTATTCACATAATTGAATAAAATTAGATAAAAATTGTTTAATAAATTCATAATAATTTTTCATATTTTACATCAAATTTAATTAGTTTCGAATTTTCCTAAACTTTTAAACGAGTAGTAGAAGTAGTGCTTCTTAAATTTTCATCTTTCAGATAAAGATTTTTTGAGAAAATATTTCTCGTTTTTTCTTTAGTCATTTTATATAAATTAGACTATTTTCCATTTCTAGAATATTCACTAGAATCAAATTCTTCTATATAACTCCAACCGGTTAACAATGCATTGAGATCCTTATTTATTAATTTGTAATTACTCATTAGTTTAGGAAAATAATGATTGATATGTATTTTCTTTCTATATTCATTATAGGTTATATATGAAGAACATAAATTTTTACCACCTTTGTTAACTACAATATATTTTTCTTTTTGAGGGTTTCTTCAAAACTGGTTCATGAATCCTTTATTTATCATTATTTTGTAAACTCCAGTCATAATCAAAGATATATCTTCTTTTTCACTATCTCGTAGATCAGAATCAGAAGAGTCAATAAAAAAATTTGACATATTTAAAACTTTTCCCTATTTTGTGGTCTCCTCATCAGTTGTGTTCATTAGTTTATATTCATATTGAATCTGAGATCCAATAAATTCATCAAGTTTGTAATATTTGAAATTATTTCTTTCATCAATGGAAACCTTATTTTCATCCCATTTCATTTTTAATTCTCTTTGGAATATTTCAATAAGTAATTGGGTTTTTAGATCTTCTTCATGTTAATTAATTCTACTATAAATGTTTGTAAATCTATGGAACTTTTTTTTTATGTTTAATCATCCCCTATCATAATGTATTTATACTCTGTCTCAAGCATTCCATGTTCAGTTCAGATTAGTTTTTCATATCCACAGTGAGTTACTTCAAGAATATTCCATTTTTTATGAGATGTATTTCAAGAAGACACAAGACTAAAAACACTTTTTTAATTGGAAAATATAAAATATTAACAACATTGTAATTTAAATCTTATCTAGTAGAATCATGTCCAGTATGATTATCTACCATATCTTTAGAAATTATGTTTGATTTTTGACATAATAGAACCATGCTCAATGCTCAATGTTTTGAGGTATACCTTTATTCAGGATCTATAGTAGCCATAGCTTTTTTCCATCAAAGTATTGTGGATTTTTTGGAATCAATGAATTACTTAGGTTCAATCCTATTATCCAATAAGATAATTTCTATAGATTGTGAGGTCTAGAAATATTTTATGAAAATTAAATATAAAAGAATAATCCATAGAGGGATTGGGATACTCTAAAAGGAACAACATTTGTTAGAGATTGAACTGAAATAGAAATTATTATTATCGATCTAATCTATTATAAAATGTATTAAGCTCTAATACCAATTGTGCAGTCCCATTCAGGATATGGTGATAGCCTTGAGGGGTTGAATGAAATAGATGATTTGTTTGGTTAAATGAATGAATGAATTAAATTAATTATCATAGTTAATTATTAATTTTAATTAGAAGTGGAAAATGTAAATAACTCAAGGATATTTTTTGTAGTTTGGTGAAATTTTGACCTACTATACTCTAATAACTATATACTCTTTGACATATTTGTATGCACTAAAAATTATTTTTAGGGGGAATCATAGCCCATTTATAGAATCCTTTTCTAGAATCTGGATAGTCATGACACTGAATTTTGTATGGGGATTCAAAACCCTTACAACCTGACATTAGACACAAGTAGAAACTTCCATAAATGAACTGGAATTAGATATATATATTTACAACCCTTAGTTCCTAACATTGGAATCCATGAGTCAAAACCCAAGGAAATACAATACCAAATTATTATTTAGGCAAAAAAATAAAAATAAAAGTAGAAATCATGGATGAGTGAAGGAAAATAATGATAAAGACTCAAAAAATAGAAAAGAGATGATAAAAATGAATTCACTATTACTGGTTCATTAGAATAGGCATGTACGACAGGTTGAAAAGGTTAAAATCATGTCAAAGATGTTATCCCTTGTTGTTGTTTTGTATTGATATATATTTTTCAACCTCTAGAAGATATATAATACATATTCATCAGTTTTAACAACCCATCTTCCATTGAATATTATAAATATATTGATTCAAGATATTTCATAAATATCTCCTCAAAAATAACAACATCATTGCCCATTTATTCTTTTTGAATAAATCTTAAATAAAATAATTTAAAATAATTTGAATAACTCTTATAATAATATCTCCAAAAATAAATATAGTATTTGGTAGTTTTAAAAATCACATTTGAATCCATTAAAACCTATTTACACATAGTAAAAATAGTTTTTAAAATATAGTTGCACAATTGGAAAGTAAATATAAATATTTGAATTTAAATTATATTGTGACGAACGATTTTATGGGGAAAAAGCCGTTGATATAATTTATTAATTATTCTATTAAAATATTGCAACAAAATAATCATAATCTCATAAATAATAATCATTATATTTAATTTGAGTATATATGTATTAGATTAATGCTAAACATAAAAGAATAAAGTAGATGAAAAAAAGTTGGTTACAAAAGTAGGGTACATGAAAGTATGGTGCATTACAAAAGGTGGGTTGTAGAACCGTACATTTCATTATTCTAAAAGTATGGTTTCTGAACAATTTTTTTTAATATTCTGAACATCGGGTCTCTAAACCATTAACTTCATTATTTTTAAATTAGGTTTTATAAATAATACATTGCAATTTTTTAAATGTAGGGTTTTTGAGCCATAGATTAAAAAAAATTGGACAACATACATTTGTTAATTTAAATGAATTTTAAAAGGCTCTTAATAGAAGATCCAGCATTTGGTCAAGTATACTTATTTCTAGAAAATAATATTTTATTCAGAATGAAAAAATATTTGAATAAATCATACTTCTACTACTCTAGAAATCATAAAAAACAAAATCAACAACATTCAAGAAAAACTGTAGCTATGAAACAACTTTCTAGAAATCCATATAATTTAATGACCATATAAATGACCTTTTTATACTTAAATAAAAAATATCGAAAATAAATATAAAAATGTGGGTTTACTATAAAACAATGTTTAATGAAAATATGAAATCTATAGAACATTAATAAAATTAAATTTATGATCTTTTCCAATCTAAATACAATTGAGTTTTATAAAATTCTAGCAGCAACATTATTGATTTTTTTAGACCTAAAAAAGAATTTTTAGACTTCCTCATAAACTAATGAAATTTATGTAAATAAATTACTTATCTATCATGATAATAATAATAAAAATCCAAACATTATTTATTACAAAGTCATCAGAACATAGTGGAAAATTATAATGTATTTTGTATAGAAAAAAATATTTGAGACAAAAAATAATCAACATTTTCAGGCTTAAATTCAAAATTTCTAGGTAATGATTTAGACTATGTCTCAATTTAATAAAATAGAGATATGAATTTAATCATTCATATGATGTATGAATTTTTAAATTCCTATTTCTATAGAAAATTTTATAGTTAATATATATAATGTAATTAAAATAAAATGTCACATGTAATCAAACAAAATCATATTGTATTTTAGTTATAGAAAAAATGTTTAATCATATGTAATAAATAAATAAAACATGCACATGCACAAACACCCTCAACTAGAACATCCAACATAATTTCCACTGGGAGTTCCACTAGAAGATCCAATAGATATTCTAATAGAATCCCAACATGATGTTCCATTGGAGAAAAATTATAACCCAATTTCTCTGATGAATCCTATAAAAACTTCATTAAAATTTAGGAAACAAGTTTTTTTTGGTAATTCAAAAAATTATAGTATATGTTTTAACATAGTGTATATTTTTTTAATAATTAGATAGAATTGAAAAATATGATATAATTAGTGTTCCATTAGATCCTCCATTGGATGTTCTACTTGATACTCCACCAGATGTTCCACTAGATGTTCCACTAGACATTATAGTGGGATAAAACATAATCAAATTCCCTTTTAAATCATTTAAAAAAGTCATTGCAATATAAAAAAAATTTTGGGTTCCAGAAATTACATTATAAGATTCAACAGAAGGTATCTTTTTCATTGTAATTATCTATAATATGATTGGATGTTCTAGTTGTATTTCTAATAGAAATTCTACTGGAAGTTCCACCGGAAGTTCCACTAGAATCTCCACTATAAGATACATTATAAGACCTATTGTACGAACACCTAGATGTACTAGTGGGGAAATATAAAAACCAAATTCCCTATTAAATCCAACAAAAACATCATATTATTATAGAAAACATGTTTCTTTGCGATTTCATATTTTATAGAATAGGTTTCATTTAACACCCCTAGATTTTATGAAAAATATTCTTTTTAATTTCATTAATGTCTTGTGTTGTACTCTACATCAAAAGGAGATTGCACAACATGCATCCCTGACTTGACTTGCATTACACGCAATCACGACCTTCCGTGATAGCATGTGTTGTACGCAATACTGAGTTTCGTTAAACAACGATATGTTATATAAACTAGCCGTTATGAATAGTAATACCCAATTTTTAAAATTTTATAAATTTTATCTTTCAGAATGGACTTCATTTTTGGATTTAGAATATCGAAATTAGCCTACGGTGAATTTTTTTTATTTTTCTGAAATCTTTCAATTTTTGATGAATTGTGAAACCACTAGGTTACTATTTAAAAATCGTCTTTTTATTTAAATAATTATTTTTTTTTAAATTTATTTTAGGTAAAAATTGTTACATAATACCTATATAAGTTCAAAGCAATTCATTTGAGTCATTTTATAATAATTTTAGATATATAAAAATTTTATTAAACTTTTGACCGTCTTTTACCCACCTCCTAGGAGAATTTGCAAATTTACATAAAAATTAATTTTACCGCTTTTGTGAGTAGAATTTCAAAAATCTGAGATATGTGGTTGATGTCAGTAAGTAAAATTTGGTTCAATGAGATGAAAATAATTTTTGGTTAATTGTAACTTTTTACTTTTATTTACCACGGGTAAAAGTAAATAGGGTAATTAAGGGTAAAATGATATTATTATTACCCTAACACATGTCCTAATTCTATTGGATAAGTGTAATTCGACCAAAAACAACCATAGAAATAAAATATGACCATTTAGGCCCATTTGGATTAGATTAGGACATTTAATATTTATTTATTTAAAGAAGGGTTAAAATAGTTAAAATCAATGTTTAATAACTAAATAATTTTTAATATAGGGTTATACATAAGATACATTCGACTATAAATATTCATTATAAAGATAAAAATATTTCATACATAATTGTATTTTATTTTTAATTTTTTGATATTAAATAATTTAATTTATTTTTGACACAATGATGATGCAATAATTAACTTATTAATGAAATATTGACATAATTGATGTTATAAATACCCAAATAAATTTAATTTGAGACTTTTAATGAATTAAAATAATTTTATATGTTAATATGAAAAGTTATTATTGATTTAATTAACTTTTTTTAACTAATAATTCTGTTATGATTTTCAAAAAAATCAATTACCAAATAGTGTCAAAATTGACATAAAATAGTTTTAAAACAAATATTATATTATTAATTTTTATTTTATTCCTAAAAATCTATGGTTCGGATAAATGACTTAGTTAAGGATATATATATTAATAATAAACAACTTGGGGTTCGTTTGGCATGTTATAGTATGTTTATTAACCTTATAGTGTAAGAAAACAAAAAGACATGGTAAAAGTAAAATTATTTAACTTAAAGTTAAATCTAAATGATAAGGTTAAAATAGAACCCTAAACTTGTCTAAATTATATTGTATGAGAGTATTTTTTCCAATCCCCACCTTATCTTCGAAATAAATTAATTTGGAGCTATTAAAAACTGAATATGACTTTATAATAAAATGATATTTTATGTTTTACCAAAGGTACCCCTCTCCTCCCTTATAAAAGGGAACCTCCTCCCTCTCTTCCTCACACCATTTTGAGCCTTGAAGCTCAGAAAAACTCTGACCATATCACTTCCCCACTTTCCTAGAAACCATATAGAGGTACTGGTCTTCTCAAAAGACCAACCCTACTGCCCTAAGAAAAATTTTAAAGGAGGTGCGTCGAAGAAGAGGAAATCTCTTCTACCGATTATTTCAAGATTATTTCTTCTTAAACTTCTTCTTCCTTTGTTTCATTAAAAATTAATAACATCAGTATCACTAATATACTGATATGTTATTATAAATATGAAACAAACCAATTTCATCTTCTATCCATCCTACAGAAAACGAAATCACCACGTGTGCATACGTACGGAATACAGTCTCCACGCCTGGGTATAATATGTTTTTCGACGAACACCTTACATGGATGTGTATAATGGTATAAAGAATAAATATATATGGTTATTATAAAATCATAATTATTCTGATTTATTATACCGTTCACTCCAATTCTATTCAATAATTATGGGAATGATATAATCGCTCGTGCGTACATACAGACTACCATCTCCACGACGCGATGAGATTCCTTCTCAATGATTAACCATTACTGAATGATTATAAAGTATATATAATAAGTAATAATGAAATATATGACATAATAATGATACTAGATTTATGTATATATATATATATTTGTCATCCAATTAATTCCCTTGAATTCAATGAGGAAACGAAAACAACATTCATGCGTATGTATGGCCTACCGTCTCTATGAACGGTGTATTTATTTCCATTTATCGATCTATAATATATATGTATATTATGAATATATACTATATATAAATCATGTTTTATATTCTGGAATTAAGTAATCATGATCTAAGTAATCATATAAATAATTACAAGTCAGAACACAGACGACAAATGAAACGAATTTACCCAAAACGCTCTTTAACATGGAATTTACAAAAGAACTGGTAATATAAAGTCATAAGTGAAACATATATGATATCATAACAATGAATATTATTACGTAATAAGTTAATGACATTATTTAATTCATTATACAAGAGTTTTGGATCCATACGAAGCATATCGGACCTAAGGTAAGGGATAATTTTGTAATCTCATTTTTATCCGAGATTGCTTATACGTAAGTATTTACTGGGGTTATATTTATCGTCCATGTCCATGTTTTACAAAAATGTTTTCATGTATTTTTAAAGTCATTTTTATCCATTTTTGACTTTTACTACATGGTATGTATGGAATCTTTCTTTTACGAGGTACTTTTTGAATTTTCCGGAAAAGGTACGAGAAGAATGTTTTTTTAACATATACGGCATGAACAGATTTTTAAGGCTTTATAAATCCTTATTTTTATGAAGCTTCCTCCAAAAAATTTCATGAATATTTTCAAAAAAATCACGTTTTTTTAAAATTGCATTATGTTTCGTGAAAAAAATCGATTTTGAAGAAAGAAGGATATTTTCCTCAAGAATTCATTTCAAGTGTTTTATCAAAACTATTTTCCATCTAAGATGACATTATTTCATATGTGTATGTTTCAAGTATCATGTCTCTATGATTTAGAAGGTTTCACTTTTCTTATTATGAAATTATACCCATTTCTTTTATATGGATTATGTGAGGATGGGAGGATGATTATGAAACCCATTTTATTCGTTGGGTTATTATGAATGAAGTATGTTTATTTTGTGGCACATGTAAGAATGATTTCATTATGAGATGGGTGGGACCTATATATCCCTCCCATGCATTGGGTAAATATTTATATCTCATGATATATACATGGTTGGAACGGTAAGTTAATCTGGTCCAGTGTTACAGGACTGAAACGAGGAGTGAACTTGATTCAGAAAGGGACATTGTCCACTAAGATGGTCTTGGCAGCAATGCCTTGGCTACTATGGAAATCATAACATGTGGTGAATGGTTGCCAAAATTATATGTTTTCTTCCCATTATATTTTTCATGGTTGATGTTCCATTATGATAGATGCCTTACGTACTTCCACGATTTATGTCATTGCTCAAGATTTTGATGTTTAAATTTCATGTTCAAGATTTTGCTACCAAATTTTTATGGATTGTTTTATGTTATCTATGTTTGCAATTACTGAGCATTTTAGATAACCGTTTTTATGTTTTATTTTCCCACAGGATTAAAATAATGTTTTTAGGTAAGGGAAAAAAAGTGGATGATCTTTATGGGAGATGTTGAACATCTTTCACCATGATTAGAAAATTAGGTTCCATGTTTCCAAAGACACTAAACTATTACGGTCCTTGTGTTTCTATTTTTTGTTATGTATTATGTATTCTGCAAAAGTAATGTAATGTCCATGTACTTCAGGCTTTGGGTCTCTACATTTGGTATTAGAGGAAAGGTTTAGTCAAAATTTGGAAACTAGGATGCGAAAACGTTAGTGAGGTCTCTAGATATATTTCTAATGTATGTCTAGGGATGTCCCTAAGGATAAGTGTGCGTATAGGATATAGTCATAGAACTATAGCAAAAACCTAAAAATTTAACCTAAGATGTTAGATATTAAGGTTACTCCCCCTTTACTATGTTATTTTCCCTACCATGATTTTTTCCTCTCACACTATTCTTTTTGGGTTTTAGAAAATGGCTGGAAACAGGAAGATTCACGATAATGGAGGATATGACGGACAATGGAATGATATTCTTCATGAGAAACCAAATGAAACGGGATTTGGGAGTCCAAACATCATTATTATGCCTAATCAGAAATCTCATAATATGATCAATAATCTCAACTTTGGTATGTTTCCCGACCAAGATAATAAGAGAAAGATGGAGATTCATGATGATAATAGAGGAAAGAAAGTTCAATTACCATCATGTAAATCATGTGGGAAGAGGCATCGGTAGATTGTTTCAATGGAACTTGAATATTCTTTGGGTGTGGAAAATAAGGACACAAAGCCAGTAAGTGGAAAGGAAAAGGTTCAGTTAACACCATGGACAAGGATAATGGTATTGCTACAACATCAAAAATGATTAGATGTTTTAAATGTGGAATGTATGGGCATTATGCAAACAAATTCCCTAAGGGAAAATCTTATAAAGACAATCAGTATGGTCATATGAGTAGTATTTATGTGGATGATGATGAAGAGAATACAAATGAAATATGAGATGAAAAAAATGATGAATCTCAGTCAGTGGTTTAAGAAGTTAGTGGAATGATTGTATGTTTATAAAGAATAATGTATGGTGATATGGAATAAAGAATCATCTAAGGATTGTTACACTATTGTTTTTCCTAAAGTATTTGAAAGTATATGTTGAATGTTACCGGTAACCATGGAAGATTATTCAGATATTTTTGGAAAGTAGATGATATGTGCATAAGGAAGGGATAAGAAGATAATGAGATGTTTGATTGTATTCATGAGCTCATTACTGATATAAGGAAATAGTTATATCATGGTTTGAGTATATAGAATTTTAGGGTTTTGGTATGTGGAAAGAGTTAACTTTTGACAACACTCATGTTTTCACTAAGATTCAATGGGTATTCATTTTTCAAGAGAATACAGGATTAAGGCCTTCTAATGTTTGGAATTTGACCAACAAGACATATCTTATGATATATGGGGATCAATGATGGTATTAACATGCTTGTTATATGAAATATCTGGTAATCGTTTTCACTATATTGTGAGTGTGGACTGTAGTATTATGGATAAGCCTAAAGATTGGAATGGATTATGTTGGACATAAGTTAGTATTGTTTAAGGATATAATTTTTTCGATATTATTGATGGGATGTTATAGTAATGTAGTTTTAGAAAAAGGAAAACCTGCAGGATGGGCGACAACCCATCGTGTCAGACAAGGATGTGGGAATCGAACCCACAACTGAAGTGCGACTGGCCTTTATCGCATACCACTGGCCTATAGGAAGTCCCTAGTTAGTGGAAACTAGTTTTATTTTATTAAGCGGTATGATATATGAAGTATAAGATCATTTTTGGAATCATATACGATTAACCTCCCCATAGATGGACTTATATATATTTGATAACTTTTGCTAACCTTTTGTTTGAAACAGATGAAATGACCCATCATTCTATGACATGATCTGTTAACACTTCACGAATAACAAATTCAACATTATTTCTTTAATAGATGAAGTGGAAATTGTTCAAAGAATGAGTAACAATGATATTGTACCAAAATAAAGCAAGTTTTTATTCTAATTCAAATTCTTCAACTTTAGGGAAATGATCTTAAAACCAAAAATGTTGTCCTAGTGCCCTTATATCCGATTAATCAGATGGTACCCTAGATCATCACAAATTTATGCCTTTGTGATTGTTGGCTTTTTCATAGACATGTTCTCTACCACTCTCCATCGGAACATGATGGTTAGACTTGTCTTCCATGAGCATATGTTCACCTATGTTCTCCTATGTGGAAACCCAGTGATTAGTTAATTTGGGTAACCATTACATTTCATAATTTAGTTAATAATGCAAAGTTTTGGTATTCCTTTTTACAATGTGGGTTTCTATTAAAGAAACTTTCGAGTAGTAAACCATTTATAACCCCGACGAATTTTGAGAGCAAAATTCATTTTAAGGGGGGTAGAATGTAACACCCATAGATTTTATGAAAAATATTCTTTTTAATTTCATTAATGTCTTGTGTTGTATGCTACACAAAAATGAGCTTTCACAACACGCATCCCTGGCTTGGCTTGCATTACACGCAATCATGACCTTCCACGATAGCGTGTGTTGTACGCAATACCGAGTTTCGCTAAACAACGATATGTTATATAAACTAGCCGTTATGAATATTAATACCCAATTTTTGAAATTTTATAAATTTAATTATTCAACATGGACTTCATTTTTGGATTTAGAATATCAAAATTAGCCTAGGGTAAATTTTTTGTGTTTTTCTGAAAACTTTCAATTTTTGATTAATAGTGAAAACACTGGGTTACTATTTAAAAATTGACTATTTATTTAAATAATTATTTATTTTATTTATATTTATTTTATGTAAAAATTGATACATAATACCTATATAAGTTCAAATCAATTCATTGGAGACATTTTACAATAATTTTAGATATATAAAATTTTTATTGAACTTTTGACCGTCTTTTACCCACCACCTAGTATAATTTGAAAATTTACATAAAACTTAATTTTACCGCTTTTGTGAATGTAATTTCAAAAATAAAAGAGACACAGTTGATCTCAGTAAGTAAAATTTGGTTCAATGAGATGAAAATAATTTTTTGTGAATAATAACATTTTACTTTTATTTACCACGGTTAAAAGTAAATAGGGTAATTAAGGGTAAAAATGATATTATTATTGCCCTAACACATGTCATAATTCTATTAGATAAGTGTAATTCGACCACAAACAACCTTAGGAATAAAATATGACCATTTAGGCCCACTTGTATTAGATTAGGACATTTAATATTAATTTATTTAAAGAAGGGTTAAAATAGATAAAATCCATGTTTAATAACTACATCAATTTTAATATAGGGTTATACATAATATAAATTAGACTATAAATATTCATTAGAAAGATAAATAAATTTCCTACATAATGATATTTTAATTGTAATTTTTAGACATTAAATAATTTAATTTATTTATGACACAATGATGATGCAATAATTATCCTATTAATGAAATATTGACATAATAGATGTTATAAATACCCAAATAAATGTAATATGAGACTTTTTATGAATTAAATTAATTTTATATGTTAATATGACATGTTATTATTGATTTAATTAACTTTTTTTTAACTAATCATTCTGTTAAGATTTTCACAAAAATCAATTACCAAATAGTTTCAAAATTGACATAAAATAGTTTTTAAAACAAATATTATATTATTAATTGTTATTTTATTCTCCAAAATCTAAGGATCGGCCAAATGACATAGATACAGTTATATATATTAATAATAAACAACTTGGGGTTCTTTTG
Source organism: Viscum album (assembly GCA_963277665.1). Classification (NCBI taxonomy): domain Eukaryota; kingdom Viridiplantae; phylum Streptophyta; class Magnoliopsida; order Santalales; family Viscaceae; genus Viscum; species Viscum album. The sequence goes on along the minus strand of OY728161.1, from coordinate 422,416,934 downwards.
TCTTGTTATAGTATGTTTATTAACCTTATAGTGTATGAAATTAAAAAGACACGGTAAAAGTAAAATTATTTAACATAAAGATAAATTTAACTGATAAGGTTAAAATAAAACCCTAAACTTGTCAAAATTAAATTGGATGAGATGATTTAGAACCATACCCACCTTATCTTCTAAATAAATCAATTTGGAGCTACTAAAAACAGAATATGACTTTATAATAAAATAATAATTTTAGTTTTTTCAAAGGTGCCCCTCTCCTCCCTTATAAAAGGGAACCTCCTCCCTCTCTTCCTCACACCATTTTTATCCTTTAATCTTAGACAAACTCTAACCATTTCACTTCCCCACTTCCATAGAAACCTTATATAGGTACTGGTCTTCTCAAAAGACCAACCCTAGTGCCCTAAGAAGAAGTTTAAAGGAGGTGTGTCGAAGAAGAGGTAATCTCTTCTACCGATTATTTCAAGGTTATTTTTTCTTCAAATTCATCTTCCTTAGTTGTTTCATTATAAATTAATAACATCAGTATCAATAATATACTGATATGTTATTATAAATATGATACAACCCCATTTCACCTTCTATCCATCCTACGGAAAACGAAATCACCGCACGTGCGTACGTACGGAATACCATCTCCACGCCGTGGTGTAATATGTTTTTCCACCAACACCTTACATGGATGGGTATAATGGTATAAAGAATAAATATATATATATTTTATAACATCATAATTATTCTGATATATTATACCATCCACTCCAATTCTATTCAATAATTATGGGAACGATATCATCACTCGTGCGTACGTACGGACTACCGTCTCCATGACGCGATGAGATTCATTCTCAATGATTAGCCATTCATGAATGATTATAAAGTATATATAATAAGTAATCATGAAATATATTAAATAATAATGATAATGGATTTATGTATATATATATTTATATCATCCAATTAATTCCATTCAATTCAATGAGGAAACGAAAACAAGGTTCATGCGTACGGACGGCCTACCGTCTCCATGAACGGTGTGTTTCATTCCATTTATCGATCTATTATATATATTTATATTCTAAATATATACAATATATAAATCATTTTTTATATTCTGGAATTAATTAATCATGATCTATGTAATCATATTAATAATTACAAGTCAAAACACGGACAACAAATGAAACGATTTTACCCAAAACGCTCTTTAACATGGAATTTTCAAAAAACGGGTAATATAAAGAAATAAGTGAAACATATATGATATCATAACAATAAATATGGTTATTTAATATGTTAATGAAATTATTTAAATCATTATACATGAGGTTTGGATCCATACGAAGCATATCATCCCTAAGGTAAGGGATAATTTTCTAATTTCATTTTTATCTGAGATTGCTCATACGTAAGTAATTACTGGGGTTATATTTATCATCCATGTCAAAGATTTATAAAAATGTTTTCATGTATGTTTAAAGTCCTTTTTATCCATTTTTTACTTTTACTACATGGTATCTATGGAATCATTATTTTACGTGGTACTTTTTGACTTTTCCGGCAAAAGTACGAGAAGAATGTTTTTTTAACTTATACGGCATGAACAGATTTTTACGGTTTTATAAAGACTTATATTTATGAAGATTACTCCAAAATATTTCATGAATATTTTCAACAAAATTTATCTCTTTTAAAATTTCAGGATGTTTTTGAAAATAAATTGATTTTGAATAAGGAAGGATATTTTCCTCAAGAATTCATTTCAAGTGTTTTATCAAAACCATTTTCCATCTAAGATGACATTATTTCATATGTGTATGTTTCAATTAACGTGTCTCTATGACATTACATGGTTTCACTTTTCCCTAAAACAGGAAGGAATTTCCTTTAATCATGTACAATCACATGGTCCAATAACACAACACGAAGCAACTATGAAGTAAACATCTGGAGTAGAAGAGTGCTGAATGTAAATGGACTAGAATACAAGACCAACTGAAAGTACAAGTACAACTAAAAAGTACAAATACAACTAAAAGGAACAATACAACTGAAAAAGGGAAAATATATATAGAGTCATCCTCTGGGGATCCTACATGAAAGAGAGGTACATATCTCCTCATCATCACTCCACATCTTCCCGTATCCTACACATACTACCTAGACCTATCTCCCTCAAACCTCATCCTAGATGCTCGTCCTCTGCAAAGGAAATAATAATGTGTGGGTGTAGCCCATGAAGGGGTGAGTATAAAAATACCCATTAGGGACCACGAGACCCCTGAAGTTCTCTCAGAACTCGACAAACAAAAACCACAAATAATTATATCAATAACGGGCACAAAGAAATATAAACAGCTCAAACCATGTATACAACTCAGAGAAAAAGGATTATGTTGCTAAATCACACATGATTTTTATGAATGCTGATAGCCATCCACATGATTCTATAGGGATTGTAACAAGTAAAATCTCCAATAAAAATGTCGAACACCTCCGCTACTAGAGAAATCCTCCACTATCAAGTACAGTGGGAAAGATGCATCACATAGAGGTTCTTTCCACTATCATTGGACTGTTGAGGTACTCCTCCTATCATGTATCGTGGGTCTTCCATGTCACATAGCGATGCTCTACATTGTGGGTATGTCATGTCACACAGAGGTGCTCCACATCATGGCTTACTGAGGTACTCCTCCTAATTTGTATTGTGGGTATGTCATGTAACACAGAGGTGACCCCCACCGCGGGTCTTCCGCGTCACACAGTGGTGCTCCCCGTTGGGCCATCGTGTCACACTGAGTTGAAAAGTCAGTAGTCGCCAGGTCTAAGCCAATCGCAGTGTTCCGTATGCAGTGCACCTGGAAGAATCGTTCCCCAATCCATCAGACGTATTTCAACCAGAACAATGTCTCACAATGATATAACAAGATGATTATTTATGTCATAATGGATCAAACAAAACAGATGGATCATCGATCTGAATCCCACTCAGTGCCTTATTGGAATTTTAGGGTTGATGGTTCGGTTGGATTCAAGTGCGATCCAAGCCGGCCATACTCCAACTTTCCCCAAAAATCTCGTGGAGTAAATAAAAAGGACATTCTCATTCCATGTATCCCAACACCACAGATGGTTCTTCAAATAGACATATGCTTCTCAAGATAAGCCCCTTTAAGTTTTTTCGGGGCCCGAGTGGACCCAGGAATGGGTCGGACCAGGTCGGACAGACATGGTCCAACCCGGTCAAGGTCGGGCCGTGGTGGGGTGAGGTATCACCCGGCCAGTATGGGGGAGGCCCGCAAGTTGCAACTCGTAACGGACGAAGCATGTGAGGGGGCATCCCGATCCAAGGGGGAGCGCAACACACAGTGGGGTCTACCCTACCCAGTGCGGGGGGGTGTTACCCCCTAGTCTCACGAACACTTGAATGGACTGGAGGATGTTTTGTTGGTGGTATGATAGGAACTGTGGGCGCATCGCTCGGTTGTTGCAGAACCCATCAGATGCGCAATTTCGTCCTCTGCTGTGGCTTTCGCCGTGACTTCTTATCTGCCGGTGGAGCGCTGGTCGTGTCACCTCCCCGTCTACTGCTGGAAGATGATCCAACCACTTTCTCCCTTCGCTGTGGCTGACGATTTGTGGCCTCTTTCTCACTGGCGGCGCCTGACGGTGCACCACACCTCGTCCACAGTCAGTCGATGTCGATCGTTCTGAGGACCGTTGCGTCTTTATTCCACGACCTCCTATAGAGGTGTGTGTCTACACATTATTCCCAATGTATTCGATCAGTGTCATAATGCTGGCGGTCTTCCAATGAGGTCCAAGGATAGAAAGATAGTAGTGGGTTTGGGATGGGTTCGTTAGGCCCACACCCTCCACATTTTCTCGTAAACATGAGGGTGAATTAAGGGTTTATAAATCAATTGAATTAAACAACAACCAAAACCCTACAAAGATAGGCAGCAAAAAACTCCCGCAAAAATGAATGAATCACGGATCAACCCGTTAGTCGGTTGTTCCGCATTCTTCGTATTATTCATGAATGGGGAGGAATGAATATAATTTAAAATGTTTAAATGAATAAACCCCACACCTCGTAACCCTTTGGATAATTTCCTCACTTGAAGGTGGGTTTTGTTCTTCATTCCTGCAATCTATTCCCAATGATTCCACTCATACGTCATCTTTCGGTTCCTAGATTTGTCTCACTTGACGCGTCCCACTAAGATCGGCTCCATCCTCTAAGGGTTCGGCATTGCAGTTCTCCTTTATCACTTTGTTTCTTGGAAAATCTATGTTTGTACATCCCCCCTAGTTTGATATAAATAGGAGAGGGGATGGTAAGTAACGGTGAAGGGAATTAATAGAGGCTCATAAATTAGAAACCTTCCTATTCCCCAACAAAGATGTTACTTAGGGTTGGTAGATCAAGTCATTTATTGGCTTGACACATCACTGGCCCCACTATTTGATTGTTCATGGGAGGACATGGAATAAAATAAAAAAATTTATTCATCTCATTTCTATTAAAAAGTCACAAAAATTGACTTTTTCTTCAGACCTACTACGGTCAATGTAATGCCTCTCATAAGCAAATCCTAGCGGTGTGGATTCAACAGTGCCCTAGGATTTTTAATTCGAGAAACTATTCAAAAATTAAAAAAGCCACTCACGTGTTTACTAAACGTACCAGAAAAAATTCATAAATTAATTCCGGGCACTCTGTGCCTTAGAATCACCTGCCTTCAAATTTATCATTCTCGTAATAATTCCATATAATTAATAAAATTAAATAAAAAATATGGGTCTTTATATACATGAACTCTAGACATAAAAGCTAGTTGGAGTTTCTATAGGACTATGATATTGAAATAGTTTATACTCCAAGGATTCACAATATAGTTGAATTAGCCTTTAATAAGATGTCATGAGATTTCATGGGGCATGAGGCTTCATAGTTGTTATATTCTTTATAGTAGACCCTATTGGAGAAGGAGGGTATAAATTTTCTTTATCTGATGGTGTTGACTCCCCTGATTCGTGATCATCTGAGTGAGTTGTGGATAAGATACATAAAATGTGAGGAACATTGTGACTAGATATCAATGGGGTTTCAAAAGAGGGATATTATAAAGGATGGGATCACTCCATATTTTTCTAGAGGCATACGGTGGTTTCAGTCATGCTATGGGAGTTCCACACGTATCCCCCTCTATGTATATCCTGTTATGGGTAATAAGTATAGTTAAAAACTATAAAAACTTTGGTGGTATGACATGATATAGATCATAGCTGAGGTTTTTTCTTGATGCATCACCTGTCAGCAGGTGAAGGCTAAGCACCAAGTTCTTGTATGTTTGCTAGAATCCCTTGATATCTCAGAGTGGAAGTGGGAGGACATATCCATGTAATTTTCAATAGGTATTCCATGAAATGTGAAGATATATGACACAATATTGGTTATATTTGTCCAACTCATGAAGACTTCACACTTCCCTTCTATCATGGAGAAGAGTTTGATGGTGAGTTTGTGACAGTTTCACATACGGGGGATTTCTTTCATTTGTGGGTTTCCCTCAATGATTTTCTCCATTCATGATGTGTAGTTTATATCATGATTTTGGAGAGCCATGGCATATGAAATTTATGACCCAAATGAGGATGAGTACAACTTTTCACCCCCAAACCGATGGGAAAACCAAGCACACTATCCATGTGTTGGAGGATATTATGAGGCATTTCATGTTAAACTTGGACGAAGATGGGATGATCAATTTCCATTTGTAGGGTTTTCATACAACAACAACTACCACTATACTATTGGAATGGATCCTTTTTAAGACCAATATTCGAGACCCTACCTGCCACCATTATGCTGGATATATAATGGTAAGGCATCTTTTATGGTCCCATATAAGGGGTAGGTGATGACCAAGATGTGAGCAGATGAGGATGACCAATAACAGGAAGAAATCATAGTCATATGTCAATTGAATGTTGTTGGAGTTCAGTAGGGAGACCACATTTTACTTGGAGTCTCCCCATGAAAAGGATTGTATTTATTTGTATGGGGAGGCATGTTATCCCATAGGTTCAACTGACCATTCAAGATTGTGTAGAGGGTTGGAAAGGATACTTACCACCTCATCTTACCCCCATAGTTGGAGCATGATATAAACATCTTCCATGTGTTGTAGCTGAGGTGATACCTGTGCAACCCCAATAACGCCATCGACTAGAGAGAGTTGGACATCGAGGATAGAGCCACATTTGTGGAGAACATAGTTGTGATCAAGGATCTATAGGAAAGGACCCTGTCTAAATGGACCATCCACACGGTTCCCTTGTATTGAAAGCACAAGAAAGTGTAGGAGAGATTCAAGGAGTGAGATATCCAAGCATAGGATCAGTATCATAAGTTACTTATTTAGTTTTTATTTTCAAGGATGAAAATATTGAATGGGGGAATGATGTGGAGACCCAATATTTTCCTTGAAAGACATCTAATTTTTTTGATATATATTTCTAAATCTAGACGCTGAGATGGCATGCGATTCCATGGACAGTGTCCCCAGAATTAATTTTATAATTATATTAAATATATTATTTATTTCATGAATTTTGTTTCATAAAGAATATGGTATAAATATAAAATGTAATCATGGATAAAACATATGATACCACGGTTTTGTCTGATACTCATTTTTTACAATACAATATTCATAAAATGGAGTGACATCGAGCATTCAAATATTTCTCCCATTGGTGGTACGTTTGGTGGATAAATAAAAAGTTAAAAAAATTAAAAAAATTTTTTAACCAAAATATCATTATATATGAATACATCCACGGTGAATCCTATAGGGTTAGATGAATAAAACTTGGGTATATTCTATAGATTTTTCACCTCCATCCATGGTAGAATCACCTCAGACAATGATGAAACACTGGATCGTTGTAGATTTGAGCACAATGATTGCAATGATATAGATAATTTTTGAGTTCATTATTTGACAAAAAATCAATCTCTATGTGGGACTCATAAGTTTGTGTTTTCTTCCCTTTATGAATTTTTTATTAAGAAAATAAATCCATTGTATTGATCTATTCCAATTGTGTTTTTAGCATGTTCCTGATTTCCAAATAAATTTATTAATATTGGTTATCAATCCTTGGATATCCCCATTATCGATTGATTTCCATGAACACTTGGAAACGATCAGTTCACAAAAATTATTTACTTTGTTCCATTTTTCTTTCCTTTCGTCATCGGTATGAACTCGTGGTCCTAATTCAACATTATCGAGAAGTACTGAGCCCCAATGAAACCCCATAATCATTATGGATTCACAAATGAGGAACAACTAAATAGAACAAGGTCATATCAGGGATGTATATTGGTTGTGGATGATCGTTTAAATTATTGAAGGGAAGATCATCAACAGAGGAATGATCAGGGGTTTACGGAACATGTGACATATCATTGAGGATTAAAAGAATCCAATATCTAGCGAACGATTAACGAAAACTATGATCCACATCAAAATCCATTATTTTCAGGCATAATAGAATATGTAATAAAAGGGTCATGGTTAGATCCATTGCATGGAATGAGATGTAGAAAATTGTTAAAAAACTGAATAAACACAATGTAACTTGATGAACACACAATGTGTGTCTGCATGGACAAGGAGGATATGTTTTTTAGATTTTATGTGGATCGAATGATGTGTATCCCTCTTACATGCCATGATCCACCTTCCCTATGTGGATGAGCCATGTGGCATAGCACACATCCAGGTATACGCCATGTGCATGAGTTTACATGCAGGATAAGAACACACTAGTAACCCCACATGTGAATAGGCATGTCATGTATTAGAGTACATGAACATGGGGTAATGTACATGGACACAACTTCGATACACAGACATAAATAGAGAACATGGTAGGGACCCCGAGTGGCATGGGTACACCGTGTATATCCCACACATTTCATATAATTCAACACAGTTGGATATAAATGTACATATAGGGACAAGAATAGGTTATGGAGTCAAACCACACGTTTTGTGCGTCCCCTCAAATGTCATGTAACCCTTCGAACCTTTTGATGAAACATTAATCATCTATATCTACTTTGTCTAAACTTGGATTTTGGATCATGAGTATTCAATTCTATGTTTTTCCACGTAGAATATGATAGTGACCATAGATGTGGATTTTGAGATATGATGTATAATGTTCTGAGCATGATGATTGGTTAGGCGATGCTCGATGTTGGAAACCATCCCAAAGGGTCAGCATTGGCATCCCGAGTAGAACCATCCTGGTGGGATATGAATGCGTACTCTATGACTAATATAGTGGAACACTCTAGCTATACTAAGCATGGGTCCTCTACAGACTCATATAGTGGAACCCTCTTATTGGAACAACACATACATCCTATACTAACATTTGAGTAGAACCCACCAATTGGGTTGGGAATGGGTACATGATGACTACTGTGAATCCCTCTAGCTAGGATGGGAATGGGTATTCTAATAATAGATTGGAACCCTACAACTAGGTAGGGCATGGTTCCTCCATTGAATATCAGAGTGTAACCCTCCTATTGGAACAAGGTATTGTTCCTCTACATATATCCAATGTGGAACCATCCATCGTTGCTGTGAATGGGACATCACAACTTCTACGGTATAACCCTCCATCTGGGGTGGGCATGGGTCCTCTACCGTCTTCTATAATGGAACCCTCCATTTGTACTAGGAATGGGTCTTCTACCACTATGAAGAACCCTACTTTTTCACAAGGGTGTAGGTCCAGTACCAACTGAGTACGACCCCTCAACTATGCGGCATAGTGAAAAGGTGTGTCATGCTATGGATGGTAACTTTTGAGTAGACGTTTGAGATTTTGGGAATCATTGATGGACTTTTGGAACATTTAAAGATCATTTTTCCTAAGTTGATCTGTGATATGGATATTCCCTTTCTATATCATTTAGGTATATCTAGATTGAGAATATATAAAAATATATACATATTTATCCATACCGTTGGATTTGGTTACTCTCCTTCCGTGATTTGAAAATATGTACAGGGTATGCATGTGATTTCCAGGTTTAGCTTCATGTGGTTGGATGAGTCTACTATCCTAATACAAGAATAAAAGACAATACATGTGGTTAATCTACACATTGTGTTTATCAAATTTTGTTTTGATGATGTTACGTATTTCTTGATTTGGGTTGAGCATTTCTATTTTACTATATCTTTCATCTTGTGTAATTAATATTCTCTTTATTTTCCTCTTTTATCTCTTACTACTCCCCCTTCATGTCCCAGGGTGTCCTACTAGGAAGGTATATTCTCACCATTGCATTCTGTTTTCCCACATGTGTCATATATTATACTAACAACGAAAAGGTCAGCAATGTCTTTAGAGAAGCATAGGGATACTTGGTACTTTAGACCGCATACGATGGCCTGATCTTGGAGATAAAGAGTTGGGATATCTTGGTGTTGTACTTATCCAATTTTACCTCTATGTTTTAATTTTATAGATTTTTCAAGTTGGGAATATATTTTTCCCTTTTCATTTTAATTTACACTATCATACTCTTGAACATTCGAGAGGTTTTATTGCCAGAGTTCAATCCCTAGTTTTTTTTTAACTTTTAATTTTCATCCTCTAAAATTTTTCATAGATAAGGATTTTTGTGTATGTATATGTACCTAAGAAATTATCTCCCATTTCGGATATTCCTTTTATCACTTTTTTCCACCCCATGGCCATTGGAGGCGGGCTTTGGGTAGTTACAACTTGAGCCTAGGCTTCGGTCGAGTCATGACAGATTTGATGTTGAAGGACTGAGATAAAAAACTTGAAAATAATTAAATATAAGATTCTAATAATATGACCATATGAATCATTTCAACCACACTAAAATGAAAATGTTTTTCAAATTCCCAAAAAACTATATAAAATGGTTTCAAGAATATCCATAATTGTAAAGTGCCACCAATTGTGTTTCCTATTGAAATTCCATTACATATTCATGAGACCTACTTGCCCCCTCCATTTTCTCATTATTGAATAAAATTTCATTAAAATACCCACAATAAGGATAGGTCTGGATTGGTTCTCCTCGAGGGTAATTAGTAACCTCTAGGGCATCCATCTATCCCTCAAAGTAGGTCATCCATAAAATCCAACAAAAGTCCTTTCCATTGCATATGGTTAATGGATGAAATCACCAATGTGATTAAAAGAGATTTATTTTACCCTATCATCCACTTCCTCCCCCTAATCGAGGCCAAGACCACCCTCATGGAAATTCCATGAAAATGGGAAATAAATAGGGGAACTTTTTTTGGATCACAATCATTGTCATTTCTTTATAATATTTTTTAGAAAAAAATATCACGTATACTTTTGGTGCAACAAATCTATATAATTTTATCTTTTTGTGGGTTTCCAATTCTGCGATAGCTCTAACATAAAATATTTATTGGGATAGGTGGGGCTAGCTCAATCCAGCCTCCACCTTTGAGAATTCAAGGTATGTTCCATCACTCTCTACATTTTACCTTTTGAATAATCACTCATTAACTAGAGGTCTCTCTGTAATACTTTTATATCCACTATATTCACCAACATTCATTCAATTACCATTATCCTCTCTCACTTTCCAATTCACAAATCACTATTTTTTGACCTGATATTGAGGTATAGATAAGACCAACCTTCTATGATATGAGATACATGGTTCCTTCATATATCAATGGAGAATTATGATTGGGTAGATATGAGTACATTTTATTTGGGTTGGATGATGGTTTCTTCATGCCCTCCTCAAATACATGAATATTCCTTAGGGAAAGACCCTCTACATTGGATATTTACCTTGTCATCATTCACAAAACCAAGGAAAAAATAACTTTTTATTAATGTTTGGTATGTCCCCTTATCGGCTCATAGGTACTAATGTTGATATGATAAAAAATCCATAGGTCCCAGCATGATTATATTATTTTTATTATGATCAGATTTGTAAAAAAAATTAATTTGTATCTCTATCTCAATCAAATTGTTTTTCATGTTCAGATAAGATGGATGAATTTGAAAAAATTTCACACAACGAGGGACCATACTACATAATTATGATTCTGTCTTTAGAAACCATTAAAACAGAATCATTAAACGTGTTTCTATGAGAAATAAATAAAATCTAGAGGTCGATATGTTTTAAAATTTGAATGATATACCACTATATAATTCTATTATCATAAGAAATAATCCCCTCATAAGTGGTATCTCATCAATAACTATTACCATGATCTATAATGCCAGCCCCCAAGGAATAGGATTTGGTGAGTCCCATTCCATAAATTCTATTATTCAACCAATTATTTAATTCATAACTCACTTTGTTCTACTAGAAAATGAAATTCAGTTATATCTTATATAAAATGGGGTTTTTGATAGAATGTGCGTATGTATATCCTATACTTATCTTATTTCCTTCATTATAATGATTTTTTTGTCAAAGTACCATAGAATTACCTTGAGAAACCTTTGTATATCATTGTTGGGAAATAATCCAAAGATTATATAGCCCAATACAACTTCTATTTTGAATACACCCCCTTCTAGATTCAAATATTTTTTAGAATGTTTTTAGGCACACATATTAAAGGGAAAATTGAATACTAATATTTGGGGATTAGGAGTGACATTCGATGCACAAGAAACACAAACTCATCCTTTATAGCCATAAACTTCAACATCTCATTGTCCATCAGGTATATGTTTTTTCCAATGGTTTATCAAATCTAACTCGATTAATAATCATCATGTTGAAATAAACAAAGAAACTATGATAGAATGTTGTTTCCGCACTTCATCAAATGGATGTAGGGACACTGGTGAATTAGCAATGCGCCTAGGAAATCCCTAGGAATTTCTAACCCCTAGTAAACACTAGGATGAATCCCTCAACCCATTGAGAAAACATAGTACATTTAAATTTGTCATGATAATAATATAAGAAATTTTTTTGTAGAATTTGATAATGATGAAAACAATTATTTTTTTATTGAAACATATTTTTATAATGTTAAAAGAATTATTTTTAAAAACATTTCATAATACTGGATTCATGTTCTGGTGAAAAATATTTTTATTGACATAATAAAGTAATAGATTTAAGTGATAGTATAATAATTGATGGTATTAAACAACTATAATAGTTATATATATTTAATGGTAAAGAATATTTTTGGTATGTTAAATTAATATCATGAAAAATTAATATACGATCGAAATACCCATTTTACCAAAAGGTATATAGTATGTCATTATGTTTCTCTTGGTATGTGTCACTTTTTTATAGTGATGCATTAATTAATTTATATATATTTATGAAATATGGGATATTTGTAGGGAAAATCTCTAATGGGAGATTCATATTGTATATCACCAATAGGAGATACATATAGATAGTCATCAATGGGAGATTCATGGGAGAAATGTCCATAGTCATATTTTTATTTCCAATTTTAAATGTATATCAGTATAAACATATAATTATATTAATATATGTGGGATGTTACTAGAGAAAATCTCTAATAAGAGATTCACATGACCACTATTCATAGCATCAATATCCAATTGTAGATTCACATGAATAATTTCCACTTGGATATTTATATTATAAATGTCTTATGTATGGTTTTATATACATATAATTTTATATGTCTATATGGGATTTTATTATGGGATTCTTGTGATCATCTGAATAATGACCTATTTTAGAGAAATAGAAATTATGATAGAGTTCATATTTGATGGATTCATGGTTGTCGGACTATGGTGGGTCTTTGGTTACATATATGTTATTGTGGGGTTGGAGAATACGAAGGTTCATGATTTATTTCAGGAGGATGCGAGTGGATGTTGTAGGGATAAGTTGACTTCCCATTACAAGGAGAGTGATTTGAGATTTATTCTAAGCATCCCATCTGTAAAATAACATATTCTTGGGTATATTTATTGAATTAATGATCCTTTTGGGTTTACAACATTAATCCTAGTTTTAAACTAGCCAGTGATATCTCTCTGCCTGGGACCTCTAAATACTATAAATTTTGTGGAAGCTCTCGATTCCTTCAAAAGGATACTTGTTTTTCTAGAACATGTTCACATTTATTCATCCTATTAGAGTATTAATACTTTTATCACTCTATTTTTTAAACTGCATATATTCTTTTCCAAGTGGATTTTGAGTCCCCCACTTATGAGAAGCTTGAATTTTCTTGGTCCAAGGATGTATACAACCCTATGAATGAGTGCTTTGTAGTTTATCTTGATCTGTTACTCAAGATACCAGTATATCTTGACAATTGGATGAAATCACTCTCTATGGATATGGTTAGAAATATTTTTTTCATGGTTGGGATAATATGGATTCATATAAATGAACTCATTTTCAACGGTGTAATAAAACCAAACACTTCATGGGTCAAATCTAACAAGTTATACATGGATATTCAAAATTTTTCTAAAGGTAGTAGGGTTACCACCAGATCTTCTTAGTATGCCTGAATTTTGATCCCCCACTTGATAGATGTACTAAATATCAATATTGATTCACCGATTAATGATTCCGAAGTTTTTTGTTGTGGGTTGGTCATCTTGGATTGCTTTGGTTTAATTTTTTCTTCCTTCAAATGATTTTTTCCCTATGTGGTGTATTCTAGTGGCTGAATACCCAGATATTATTTTTGGGATATAATTTTCTATGAATAGATGATGGAGTTCCATTATTTTGGAATTATATTGTCACATCATGATACGTTCATTATCTTTCACGAATGATGGCCTTCACTCCACCGATCGATAGAATTGAATCTTGTCTTGTTCATTTCTCAGCCTACTCATTTTAATTAATAGTGTGGGAAGGAAATTGTCTGGATAAATATTTGAAATCCTTGAATGTTTATGTTGGTGGGAAAATTTGTTTGTAAATCATTCCTGATTGAATTTTCTCCCTAGTTTTATGATATTCCCAAACTATATGATTATTTATTTCCACTCAAAAAGTGTTATATTTTTATTGAATATATCCAATTGGAGAATTGTAGGGATAATCTATAATTGGAGGTTCACAAGATAAATTTCTACCAAGATATTTTTATTTATAATGTCATAAGTATGATTGTATATACATATAACTGTAACGTATCTATGATTGTTTGTGTTTGTATGTATGTAGATATTATAATATTTAGATATATGCATATAAATATATTAAAATATATTTATAAAAATTTAGTGTTGTATATGCCTATATATATGTATGCATCTATGCATACATGTACTTATATTTTTAAATAATGAAATTAATTATATCTTAATATAATAATATTAATAACATTGAATATATATTTATCAATTTTAAATTAAAAAGATTAATACAATCACATTAATATAATTTCATAAATATTTTTTAATAAATTGGGAATTAAAATATATAAAGTTAAAATTATATAAATATTTTATTATTTTGTCATCTCAATTTATTATATTAATAATCATAATCATAAAATGTTTAAAAAATATAAACATTACTTAATAAATGCTAATATATAAACAATATAATAATGTTATAAATATTTTCGAAAATAATATTACATTAATATATTTCTAAATGTATACACACATATATATAAGGTGATTATGTACAATGATATGCATCAAAGGGAATATTTCTCAATAAATATAGTATCATTTAAATAAAAACAAAATTGTGGGATAGATGATATTTTTTCACCTACTCATATGCCACACATCACTATTTGAAGGTCCAAATTCATCCACCACTTCATGTGGAAAATTGAGATGATTAGAATCCCACTTTTTCTAGTAATAGATCACATGAGGTGGATAACCTATAAACCATGCAATGGATATTTTTGGGTACATTATTTTTTAAATAAGAATAAATTTTCGTGAACTGAAAACTGGTTTAACAAATATAATGGGAAATACCATTAAGAGAATATTCAAGAGTAAAAATGAATTTTTGGATAGTCAATATTGATTGTATTGTGTAAAACAATAATAATAATAACAATAATTATATTAAATCACGTGAATAAAATATTGTAGCTGAAATGAATCCCTCTTCCACTGTACGACCTTGGAAGGGGGTGTCAAAACTGACTGGGCTGGTGTTGACCCCTAAATCATGGGTCTTGAAGACACTATTAGGGATGACCAGAAGAGTATCATAGCTCTCCCTGGGCATGACCTCAAGTTGAAATTATTAATCGGACAGGGCCAGGTATGGTATACAAAGCCACATGCCTGTGTGACCGGTCCATTAATATGAATGTAAATAATAATAATTGAATATTTCTTAAAATTACCATTATAATATATTTTGATAAAATTGATATAATATTATTGACACAATATAAATATATTAGATGCAATTTTTGAACTAATTAGTCCAGTTTCATCCTTATAAGGAAACAGTTGTGGGTTTTAATAACTCATACCACATGTATTCCAATAATTTTATGTGTTCATTTGGGTTTTTAAGGCAATCCACAAGCCCCAACTTTCAGGGTAGTAGGACCTGAGTCCCAATTTTTTTAGTCTAGATTTACACCCTTATAGTATGGTCATTTAATTTTTAAATAATATCTACATTGAAGGTTCAACCTCATTTTTTGGATAGAGTTTTCCTTATTTTAAAAAATGAGCCTTGTGATGTTTGAACCTCATTCACGCTTCTACATTCTCAGTTGCACATGAATTATTTTTACGAGTTTTTAGTGAATTTTTTTTCCCAATTGATATATATATATATATATATAATTAATTAAAAATATAACAAGTAAAAACTAACTAATTAATTAATTGTATAATAAATAATAAATATTTATTTAATTAATATATTTAAGGCAATTATTCATTTTTTGTATAATTACTATAAGTAGTAATTATTAATGAATTTAATAATATAATATATAATACTTATTAATTATGTCTTATAATATTAATTATTTATTATGTTAATTATATATATTAGTAAATATTTTTCTAAATATTAATATATTAATAATTAATAATTAATATATTATAGAATATATTAACAAATATTAATGAATATTTTTATATTTATTGTAAATATAATCAATTTTAATAGATTAATATATAATATAATTAATAATTACTAATCATATTATTTATTATTAATTAATAATATATAATTGATTTCTATTAATTATTTGTAAGGTATGAATTGTGAATTGTTTATACAATTAATAATAATATGTTGATAAATAATATAAATAATAATTATTAATTGTACTATTAATTGTTAATTTTATAATTATAAATATTATTAATAATATATACAATTATATTAATAATTAATAATTATATTAATAATATAATTAAAAACGGCCCTCCAAGGTGGCGGGATGTATACGGTTGAGGGGTTTGGGAGCAGCTGTTACATGGTCGAACCCCATACCAATTTCTTATCATAGGTTGTCTTTGACTGGGGTTCCATGTAACCTATAATATAGCTAGAAAAATTATATTGTTAATTTTATTATAAAAATAATAATTAATATAATATAATATCGAATTAATAATAATTAATTTTTTCTTAAATATAATTAAAGTTAATATTTTTAATAATATAATAACTAATACCCTAGGAATTAATTAATATATTTTATATATTCAGTGATTAATAATATAATTAATATAAATTTTAATTAGTAATTTGTTTAGATAACATTCAATGAAAAATTAATTACTTCTTAATACTAATTATACAACTAAATACTACTTATGTTAAATAATTATAAAATGTTGTCTTAAGTAATGTGGAACTAATATTTCTAAAACCATACAACATCAATCTATGTTAAGAAATTTTGAATGGTAAATGTATCACTCTGGTTTGGATCATTGTGTTGGATGCTCCTCAATGCCACGACCTGATGTATATTCAATGTGTCCAAGACTTTTCTATCAAGTTTTACAATCATCCATAAGCACACCATTTGTAGCTTCTACTTTATTTTTCACGACATCATCATGTGTTACAGGTGGTGGATCTAATGTCACAAACTGGAATATGATACAATTCAATCCGAAATATGTCCCCACTCATGGCATATCCCAAAGGGTGTTCCCAATACCCATGGGAACGAAACTAGTTTATAGGCATCAAAGAACTCGTTTGTGGATGATCTTCTCTTAAAATTATTCAACATCATCATAATGTATTATTACAACCATCCATAACAAAAGATACGAAAAACAAACAATACATAATTATTATTCCCTTTCTTCCCAAAAATATGATCTCCCCAAAAAGTATCACCTTTAGAAACACCTATTCATCAAATTATAATCAAAGGTCTAATATAAATTATTGGCATAAACGTGTAATATCTCTATGATGTCACCAATCCCTACTTGATTATACAAATATTGCGGGTCATTTCATGTATGATTCATTGTTCATCTACTGAAGTCTCACCAACCTATATCCATCAAAGAGGGCAATAGAATGGCCAATCATATAGATATTAAAATGGATCCATCCAGATCAAGGAAAAGTTATTAATTATATACGAAAATTACACTGACCCTATATGGTTATACCATGATCCTTTAAAATCTAACTCGATGGAAAGAAGCATTTATTCCAAAATCGTTGTTTTCAGCACAATCTGGACATCCATCTAGGGTTGATATGTCATACTATGATAAAACTATTGCACCATTTACTTTTGGTTCCCTTACAAAAAAAGAGTTGAATTTCGGATCCCAATGATAAGTAAAATACTATGACACACCATGGAACCTCATGATCTCTTGAACATACAAATTTTCAAGCTCATCCTCTATTGTGTTGTCCATGATATCAATAAAGTGAGTGTATTATGGAAAAAATATTAATGAATAAGAAATATAATTCCTTATCCTACGTGTTGGTGTATCCAAATGATAAAATCTATGGGTACCTCCTCCCACTTCCAGTTAGAAATGGGGAGAGGCAGAAGAGGGGCCTGAGGGCCTCTCATGTTCATTTTTATTTGTTGATACTTATAAAATCTAGAAACAATGTCAATAACGTAATATTTCATGCATCACCACTAGTGTAAGGAACCAAACCCAGTGCCTTATTTGGTTATATTGGCATAAAACAAGGAATATTCATCCTGAAGGACTTTGTAGTTATTATCATTGGAAACAATATTCATACATAACTTCCACATTAAAACATAAAACGAAAACAACATAGAAACACCTTACTGATTTCCATAACTCCTAGGTTATTTCAGCATGTCAATTATAATTAAATTCATCATGTCCTCAAAAATTGATACATAAGAAATTGGTGTGATCAAACGCTCAGTAAGGGCATGAAATACAGTGGAAGATAATATAAACATTAGACATGGTGAATAAATGAAAATAGAAGCCATTAAATATAAACTTGAACATAATATGGAAGAAATATGAGATGAGTAAATATTCTCATAACATAACTTAATCATCGGTATTATACAATTATAATAACCACATGAACCAACAACACTATTTTCATAATCAGGGAATGTATAAAGTGGGACAACATAACCATACAGTCAAGGCCTCTGGCCAAGACAACAAATAATCATTTTGACAAGGCCTTATTATATGACTATAGTTTGTCTCATAAGACCTACTGAAGCACCGAAGGGATATAGTAGGACCAAACTGACACATAATATGTAAAATTCATTCCTAATATGAATGGGGATAAATATAAACAACATATACATCCATATTGAAATTAATATATTAAATGAAAATAACCTTCCCTGAATATTAAGCATAAACACTAACCATTCAGAGTAAAATGCTGAATGGCTTTAAGAGAGCACATCGATAACCAAAATAAGAAAACCATTAAATTAAATATGGTATATTATAATATGTAATAATAATCCCTATTATAAATATGAATCAACGTGAGTGTTGAAATAGATTAAGATACTATTATAAAATTTTCGAGTATATCATGAGATAAATACTTTTTTACTTTGAAAAGAATTGTTATTTTGGAAAATTATTTTCATAAAAACAGGAGGTAAGTAATATCGTATTTTTATAATAAAATATATTATTTTATAAATATAATGGTTTAAAAAAACATAACATATTGTTCCCTTGAATATAGGAAAAAATATAAAAAATTCTCTTGCACTGAGCTTGTACTTCAAAAATAATTTCGGAAGTTCTTTTTAAAACGTGTAACCATCCATTAAATATGTAATTAATCTGGTTGGTAAACATATATATATACCAAACACATAATTTTTGAGTAGTACATAATGATACACAAGAGTTTCATTGAGGTAATTAGACAATAATAGTGACCCGATTGAAAATGGATGTTTTGGTGGACAAACCCAAACCTTAAGTCTGAACATGTTCTACTCTTGAACATAATCTCTTGGAATATTAAATTAGACATATTAATTACTTATTTCAAAACCTATTAGACATTTATTTAGTATATTATAATTTCTTTTAGATCGTTTATTCAATTTGTGATAAGTTATTATAATGGAGTGGAATAGATGTAAATTCCCAGAATTAAAATTAAGTATTATTTGTGAACATCTAGAAGTGTTAATGTTCATTTATATAATTTGGTTACATGGAAAGAGGATGAATCATTATATGAAATACTTATGAAATTAAATTAGATTACTTAGCGGTATTTTTATTGTTAGAAACTATTTTGGATAGGCAATTTAATAATATGTATGTATACTGGTTACTGATTTTAAATTAGGTTATAATACATATATTAATGTCTGTTTCAACCACAAAATTATTTTCATGACCTTTAATGAAGTATAATTTCATGAATGACTCGTCTTCATCCACGAATGTTATAAATTGGAACCTGATGGCTGTTGATTTCGTTTATAAAATAAAAGAGAGAGAGAGGATGTTGATGATGGTTCTGCCATTAAAATGATATAATTACATTATATAGATGATACTATATCTATCATAGTCATTTGGAAATAGAATGTGAGGAGTGTATTAAAAATTCAATGTACTTGAAATTAAATAATACAAAAATGAAAGGTGCTTTACCTCTTGATATAACATCCTTGGGAACCTAATTAAGGGAAATTTTGTTGTATTTTGGCAAGAACAAAATATTCGTGTACGTGGGAAGTAACTAGGGAAGGCTATTTGGGAATAAACTTGGGATGGTTCAAGGCTTAAATGAGTGAGGATTCAATGGAGTTGTGGGGGTTTTATAGTGGAGGATATGAGTGAGTTTTGAATATTTACTTCATTATTTTATTATTTCTCTCAAGACAACAAATAGTGTTATTTCATGTGACCCCTAATAGTAATAAGTGAATGTGATTTCAAACCATGTGGCCTTAAATAACTTATGATTTCATAAATAGTGTATTTATCTAATAATTTTTATATATATATAATATTACTGTATCTCACAATTCATCAAAAAATCATGAATTTTAGAAAAATTCCAAAAATCCCCCCTACCATATATAGACGTGTAGAATTCAAAAATGAAATCCATTTTTCTAAAATAATTCTCTAAATATTATTCATTTAATTTTTAATTAATGTTATAGTTAATTTGAAAAATAAAAATTTTATTTGTATAATTAGTTTTATATCACATTGAATAATTAATTAATATCACATTATCTTATTATCTAATGAAAATAAAATATTATCATTATTTACTATTCATAAGGTTCATATTACTATTCATATGGGTATGGAACTATTAACCAAAAATCCAGTTTGTTCTATCAGACTCAAAGTGGATTAATGATCACAACTCTAGATGAATATTTTTCAAAATTTATAACATAGAAGAGGTAAAGTTGTGTTTAATGGATTGATTATAAAATTGAATTTGTTATCAAAACGTTGGGGTTTTATATTATCCCTCCTTACAAAATTTTCTTCTTCGAGGTTCAAAAAATGTTACCTAAAAATGATTCGGGTATGTCTTCAATATAGGTTCCTCTGGATCCTATGTTGCTTCCTCCATCTTATGGTTTCTCCAACGAACCATTACCAGAAGAGTCGTAGGATTTGTCAATACTTGTTCTCTAGTATCATAAATCTTGATGGGCACTTCACAATAAGACAGATCGGGATCATGTTCAATTTCTTCATAGGTGAGTACATGTGTTGGGTTTGACATGTATTTCCTTAACATTGATACACTTTGTGATATTAGGAGATACTTGGAGGAATTTCTAAATGGCAGTCTATAGCTCCAATTCGATCGAAAATTTCAAATTGTCTGATGTACCTCAGACTTAATTTTTCTTTCTTAATGAATCCTATAATACCCATCCATGGAGGTACTTTTAGGAAAACATGATCTCCTTCTTGAAATTAAAAATCCTTCCTTTGGTTATAAACATAGATCTTCTACCTACATTGAGATTTTTCGATATGGGTTTGGATAATCTTCACCTTTTCCATTATTTCATTAACATCCTATAGGCCTATGAGCATTCTTTCACAAACATCTTCCCAGAAAGTTGGTGTACAACATCTCATTCCATACAATGCTTCATATGGTGTCATCTAATTACTTGAATGGACAATGCTTTTACAGGAAAATTCTACAAGAGGTAAATACTGATCCCACATGCCTTTAAAGTGATGTGAAAAAGACCTCAACATGTCTTCTAAAGTTTGAATAGTTCAATCTGATTTTCCATCAGTTTGTGGGTGGTATGAAATTCTCAAACAAAGATCAATATCTAGGGACTTCTAAAGACTTTTCCATAATTGTGATGTAAAATAGGGATCATGATCCGAAACAATTGATAAGGGTACACAATTATGTCTTAGAAAATCGTTAATATATATTCTTTCTGAACGTTCAAGTTGTAAATCTACACATATAGAAAGAAAATGATCTGATTTTGTAAGATGATCAAAAATGACCAATATCAAATCATTCTTTATTGGAGTATTTGGTATCCCAATGAAAAATTATATCATAATATCATCCCATTTACACATAAGAATAGGGAGTGGTTTCATGACTCGTATAGGATGTTGTCTTCCAGAATTCACCTATTGACACACTAAATATCTCGACACATAATCAGAAATCTCCCTCTTCAGGATTTACCTCCAAAAATATTCCTTTATATCTCTATACATATTTGTGCAACCAGGGTGTATTGAGAAATTAGAGCTATGAGCATCATCCAATAGTTCCGTCTTTATCTCAAGAATAGCGGGAACACAAATCCTCTTTCCGAATTTCAAAATGCCACCTTCATATACCAAGTCAGTCAACATCCTACCAATATAGTAATAATTTTTTTGATACTCCCCTACATTAGTCTGAGAACAATTTATTTGTTCCAGTAAAGAAGGTTTGTTAACCATTTGAAAAATTATTGATGTGTTGCCTTCCTTGATATTTCCCATATCCATCATTACTAGATCCATGAACATGGGATCCCTTTGAACTCTCATCTTGATCATAATTCCATGGTCATTTATACTCAAAGCATCTTCTTCCTTATATTACTTCCTCGAGTGGTAGTGTATTGTGAAATAATAATCATTGAGTAGCTCAATCCATCTTCTTTGTCTCATGTTGGGTTATATCAGTGAAAATATATATTTCAAACTCTTATGATCTGTATATATCTTACATTTTTTTACATAAAGGTAATGTTTCCAAACCATTAGATCAAAGATTAAAACTACTAACTCAATATCATTTGTTGGATAGTTTTGTTCAGTAATTTTTAGATGCCCATATGCATAGGCAATCACTCTATCATTCTACATAAGGACACAACCATGTCCTTTCATTAATGCATCATTATAGAGAAAAAAACCCATCCTTCGTTGATTGTAGGGTTATGATTAGATCATTTACTAACCTCAACTTCAATTATTCAAAATATTATTCACATTCCTTTTTCTATATTAACGTAACTTAATTTTATGTGGTCTTGGTCATTGGGTTGGCTAATGGGCGATGTTCTGAACGAAACACTAATAATTACCAGGTAGACCAATAAAACTGTGTATCTCTATTATGTTTGTTGGATTAGGACATTCTTTCATAGCCTTTGTCTTCATAGGATCAACAAATATTCCATCCTTGGAGAAAATGTGGCCCAAAATGGAAACAGATTGGATCCCAAAAATTACACTTGTTGAACATCCCATATAATTCATTTTCTCTCAAAGTCTTCAGAATAGTGCACAAGTGATTTTCATGATCTTCATGAATTTTAGATAAACCAGGATATAATCAATAAAAACCACCGCAAATTCATCAAGATATTCCTTAAAAACTTAATTCATCATATCCATGAAACATATGGTGCATTAGTTAGTCCAAAAGTTATTACTATAAACTCATAATTCTCGTACCTTGTTTGGAATGTTGTTTTTGTAATGTCTTCCTTCCTCACAAGAAACTAATGATATCTAGATCAAAGATCAATCTTCTAAAAATATTGGGATCCATGGATTTTATCATATAAATCATTAATTTGCAGTATAAGATACTTATATTTATTGTAACAGCATTTATTTCCATATAATCAATGCATAGCCTCATGGATCCATCGTTCTTCATCACAAATAGGATAGGAGATCCCCAATGAAAATCACTAGGTAGAATAAATACTTTATCACTCAAATACTCTAGTTGTTTCATTAGTTCCAAAAACACTACAGTGGTTATTTTATAAGGGGTCTTAGATATGGGACTTAAACTAGGAATTTAGTCCATGGAAAACTCAATTTCCCACTCCGGAGGATGTCTATGTAAATTCTCTAGAATGACATCTACATATTATTGTACTGCATGAACATCATCAATTTGAATATTTTGTTCACCACCCATAGATATTGGGTTCTCTTCTTCTCCATTAATTGAATTTAGTATAGATACTGGGGGTGGATCTATATTAGAATCAGATAGTGATGTATCTTCCTAAGAGATAAGGGATTCCACAACATTCTCAAAAATTGTAACATACTTCTTCTTGAAATATATCATTGCATCAAAATTTGATAGCCAATTCATAATGAGAATTAAATAAAATTCAATCATTATTATGATAATAAGTTTAAAACCAAAATCACTTTTTTTGTGTAATGTGGGTAACTAATTGACATGCCTTCGATGCAATGATACATCCACTCAGGGTTTTGACAGATAACTACTTTATTAAATAAAATTCAACATATCTAATTTTCTTGGAAAACAGGGAAGATATAAAAGAATGTGATGATCCAAAATCAAATAAATCATTGGCTAAGTTAGATGAAATAATCAATGTACCTCCCACCGCTTCATTAGAAAATTCAACCTCCGTGGTTTTAACTGCATAAGATTGGCCTTTCTCCTTTTGCCTTCTAACATTTCCATGTTTCTTATGATATTCATGGACATAATGCCCCCTATCCCGGAAATTATTGCATTGATTTTTTTTGATTTTTTATTCTCTTTACAATCATGAGTTTGGTGGACTTTTTCTCCATAGTAGTAATAGAATCCCATTCCTTTCAGGCAAGATCTAGAGTGTTTCTTCCAATAATTACTATACAATGGAAATTCAAATCTTCCCTACTTCCCCATCTCCTAATTTTATTTTCTTGTGTATTCAGTATCCCTCTTCTTTTCATGTTTTCCTTTAATGTCATAAGACCTAGAAAATTCATTTTATTTCTTGATAGCACTTGAGGTTATATCATCATATGATGAGAAATATGGGGATACTAAATACCTA
Source organism: Viscum album (assembly GCA_963277665.1). NCBI lineage: Eukaryota > Viridiplantae > Streptophyta > Magnoliopsida > Santalales > Viscaceae > Viscum > Viscum album. The sequence goes on along the minus strand of OY728161.1, from coordinate 422,392,050 downwards.
TTGAGGAACAGTTTTAAACCATCAAAGAATTGATCTATTTTCTTCATGGATTAAGTATGTTTTCCCCGGCTTGCCTATCCAGCCTTGAATAGTTGGATTCATACATGGAAACATTTTCATCCACCTCCTAACTCAGATTCAAGAAATGGCTCTCCATATCTGATCGTTGTTCACGAGGGAAGTATTTTTTTAATAATATTTCCTTAAAATCCCACCATTCAATATCTTCTATTTCTTCTTCCTCATTTCAATTTTTGATTAACAACCACCACTGATCAACATCTTCCAATAGATGATAAACTTCCATTCCAACCTTCTCTCTTTCATTACATCCAAAAGATACAAATATCTTCTTTATGGAACATATCCACTGCTCCCCTACAAATGGGTTTTTAGTCCCATTTAATGATGGAGGTTGTTGTCACATAAAGCGATCTAACATAGCCCCTTCATGGGGTGGATCTAGATGCTCCATATGGGTAAGGTTATTATTCATAATCTGACTATGTTTTCTCAGTATTGTTAAAATTTTCTTAGCAACAGTCACAACACCAGAGCCAAAATCATTATATTTCATTGGTGGGAAATCCCTACAAGGGACACGTGTGTTCGTACTGTTTCTATTCCTTCCACAAGGAATTATTTCTAAATAATATAATACACTATATTAGGATTTGAATCATAATGTATAATCTAAATGTATAAAAATAAATAGCATAAATCTAATATCTATGAATATCCAATTTCTTAATCATAAACATTGTATCTTTGAGAAAAAATATACATTTTAATCCTTCATAATATATTATAAAGAAAATGTGAATTATCCTAAGCATATCTCCCAAGAGTGTTGTAACCAAGAGTGTAATAAGGACACTGTCGTGTACCATGATACCCCGGGGCAAGCCCAAAACTCCTTGTCAGAGCTTTCACTCCTAAGGAAATCTATTATTGAGCCACCTCTAACTGTTCTTATCCAGACAGGTATGTATTCCTTGAAAGATCCAATTAATCTATTTCTTACAAATACCATGTAATTGTTGTATGTTCTTCATCATATATTATCTTAATATCTCTTCCCTAATCTACGTTTTCTGAATCTAGTTTCTATGCTTTCTACTGAACATTCTCTAATACCAACTCTAAGAACCTGAACCCAGTTTCTTGGATCCGGTTTCTTATTTGATTATATTTTCATTAAACAAGGAATAATCATCTTGATGTACCAAGTAGAATTGTATTATTGGAAACAAGCTACGTACATATGTTCAATGTTACAACACGAAATGAAAAACAACATAAACAGTGCTTAGAAATGTCAATAACTCCTAGATTACTTCGGCATTTCAATAATAATAAATTCATCATGTCCTGAGAAAATGAAACATAAGAAATGGGTGATCTCAAACTATCAGTAAGGGTATGTAATACAGTGGAAGATAACATAAACATTATACATGGTGAATAATTTAAAACACAAGCCTTTAAAAATAAATTTGAACATAATATGGAAGAAGTATGAGTTGAGTAAATATTTCCATAACATAACATAATCATGGGTATTATACTAATATAATAACCACATGAACAATAAATAATAATTTCATAATGACAAAATTCAGAATGTATGACAACATAACTACACTGTCAAGGCCTCATTCCAAAACCATAAAAAATCATTTTGTCAAGGCCATGTGCCAAGACTGTTGTTTTTCTTGTGAGACCTACTGATGCACTGAGGGGATAGAGAGGGCCCCACCTAAAACCTACTATGTCCAATTCATTACTCATATAAATGGGGATAAACATTAACAACATATACATTCATATTGAAATTAATATATGAAATGCAAATAACCTTCCCCGAAAATTAAGCATAAAGACTAACCATTCGGAGTAAATTGGTGAATTGTTTTAAGAAAGAACATCTATAGAAAAAATAATACTAAACAATTAAATTAAATATGTTAGATTATAGAAATGATTAATAATCCAAAAAATACATAAGAATCAACAATATTGTTGAAATTGATGAAGATACTCTTATAAAATCTTTGAGTAAATCTAGAGATAAATACTATTTTACTTTGAAAAGAAGAGTTATGTTGGAAAAATATTTTTATAAAATCATTATTTATGTAATATTGTATTTTAAAAATATTTTTTTTGATATTATATATATAATGTTTTAAAAAAACAGATTATATAGTTCCTTTGAAAATATGTAATAATTAAATAAATTCCCATGGATCGGGCTCGTATTTCAGAAACAATCTCGTATGCTTCTATTAACACATGTAACCATCAATGAAATAAGGAAATATTCTGGTTTTAAGACCTATATATAACCCACACAGTGGATTTTTAGGAGTAAAGAATAATACACAATAGTTTCATTGAGCTAATTAAGCAATAAATGTAAATTTAATGAAAATGGATGTTTGGGTGGAAAACCCCTTACCTTAAGTCTGAACGTGTTCCGCTCATGAACTTATGATCCTAGAATATGAAATTACACTTATTAATAAATTATTTCAGAACCTTTTAGACATTTATTTAGTTTCTCATAATTCATTGTATTTCATTCATTTCTTTTTTGATTAGTTATTATATTGAATTTCATCATTCCAAAGTTTTCGTTTTCTTTATTTTTAATATCGGTGAACTTATTCTTAATAAATGGAGTGGAATGGTTTTATATCTCAAGAATTTAGATTAAAATTTTTTTATGAACATCCAGAAGTTTTAATGGTCATATATATATATTTTTTACAAGGAAAGAGGATGAATTAATAGATGAAATATTTATGACTTTCACTTAGATTATACAGCGGTATTTTGATTATTAGGAACTAGTTTTCCATAAAATTTAATAATATGTATGAATAGTGGTTAATGAATCTTAATTTGGTTATAATAGATATACTAATTTCAGTTTCAAAAACCAAAATGGTTTCATGACATGTAATGAAGAAGAATTTGAAGAACGAAACATCGTCATCAATAAAGGTTATAAATTTCAACCTCATGGGTGTTGATTTCATTTATAAAATAAAATACAGGGAGAGATGATATTGATGATTGCTCTTCCATTCACAAGATATAATTAAATTAAATAGATGATTCTTTATCAAAATTTGTCATTTGGATAGAGGGGGTGAGAAGAGGATTACAAAATAATGGAACTTGAAATGAATCTAAATGAAAAAGAATGGTGCTTTACCTCTTGATATTACCTCCTTGGAAACCTCCTTAAGGGAAGGCGTTGTGGTAATTTTGAATTAACAAGAGCTTCCTGGACATGGGTAGTGACTATGTAAGGCTATTTTGGAAGATAATTTAGCATCTTCAAGGCTTAGAGGAGTGAAGAGACGAGTGAGTGGTGGGGGTGTTTTTATAGTGGATGAGAGGAGTGAATTTGGAATATATAATTCATTATTATATTATTTCCATTAATACAACCAATAGTGTTTTTTCATGTGAACCATAATAGTAATTAGTGTGTGTGAGTTCGAACCATGTGGCCTGACATCAGAAATGAAGTCATAAATAGTGTATTGAACTGATAATTTGTATATATGGTATTTTACAGTATTTCAATATTCATAAAAATATTCAGAATTTCATAAAAATCCCAAAAATTACCCCTACCATTTTTTGACATGTAGAGTTCAAAAACAAAATCATTTTTTCAAAAAATATATTATAAATATTATTAATTTTATTTCTCAATAATTTCATAGTTATTTCAAAAAATAACAATTTTTAATGTATACATAGTTTTATATAACATTGAAATATTAATTAAGATCAAATTATATTATTACATTAAAAAATAAAATATTATAATTATATACTATTCATAAGGATGGTATTTCTATTCATATTACTATTCATAAGCTTATGTTACTATTCACCAAAAAATCATGTTTGTTCTATCGGACTCCAAATGACATAGTGATCACAACTATAGACGACTGTTTTTTCAAAATTCAAAACATTGAAGAGGAAAATTTGTGTTTAATGGATAGATTATAAAATTCATTTATTTTTAAAACCTGGGGTGTTACAAATAGAATCAATTATGAGTATATTAATACATCTTGGTGTAACTAGAATAGAGAGGCCCATGTGAATAGTGACATTCATGCATTGCCTCCTTCCTCAGAAAAAATGATACTACAAAACAGACATTGAAGAAAATATCTCATTTGGGTGACAAGCACCATTCATTGGGTAACTCCCCACCATATATATAATGTATAGAACAATGAAAAAACTAATTATTTGGATTATCTTCAAAGAATATTTGTAGAAGATAAAGAATCACCGTCATATTAGCCAAAAAATACCCATTTCCCTTTTTAGGATTTTAGTTTCATCTAGAAAAAATTTCTCATAAGGTTCAACTCAATGCTGGACTCCTTTAGAACATGAGGCAATAAAATATATCCTAGGGAATCAACAATTTAATTCCCTTTACATGGAGTCTATTTAACGACCCAATGTTTTTCAATGGAAATTACCTTCTTATAAAAATTCCATAAAATCACTTGAAAACACAAAAAAATGAACTACTAAGTTCTAACTAACATTTAAACATATGTTTTTCACTTCTGTGTTTGGAATTTTGAAAATCTGGCATACACGGTTGTAATCAGTAAGTTATTTGGAGTCCAATAAGAAAAACATTTTTTGGTGAATATTTACCTACCCTAATGAATAGTAACGTACCCTTATGAATAATGATATAACCTAATGAATATTATTCTCACCATTGGTAGTATAAAATTAATATTCAAGTTGAATGTAAGACATATCTACATTTTAGAATAAGTTAATAAATGTTTTAAAACTGGTTTTGATAATAAATTATTATTTCAATTAAATATTAAAATAATCATATTTAGAAAATTATTTTTGAAAAATGGACTTCGTTTTTTGATTCAACACATCGAAAATTTGTTAGGGTGAGTTTTTGGTATTTTTCTGAAATACATGAATTTTTGATGAATAGTAGAATCTGATAATTCATAATAAATGATAAATAATGGATTAATGGAGTCATCAATGATGTTATTCTCATGTAATTTAACTTGGTTCGAATTCACATGAACCATTTACTATTCTTGGTCATGGAATACTTACTATTCCTTGTCTTGTGAAGAAATAATAAATTAATGATTATAATATTGTGAAATCCCTCCACTCCTCCACTATAAAAAACCCCCCTTCACTCCCTCTTCTCTCCACTTCTATCAAGCCTTGTACATTACCATTATACTTCCCAAATCTCTCCCCAAGGTCCTCCCCCACGTCCAAAATCTCTCATCCTTCTCAGAATACCTAAACCTCTCCCCTTAAGAGGTTCTCAAAGGGGGAAGTCTCAAGAGGTAAATTCCTCTTTCCAATTCCTTCTTTTCTTTTAAGTACTCTTTCATTTTGTTTCGTTCCCCACCTCCCTTCACCATGATAGTATGATAAATCCAGTAACATACAGGTATTGTAATGTTTTCATGCTAATATTATATTTCATTATCTTTTCTCTTCTCCCCACCCTGTTATTTGAAAGAAATGAAAGCACTGTTTGAGATGTGCTAATTTAGCACATCTAGGGACAACCGTTTATAAATTTCTATTATTATAATTAATTCTGGTCATGAAACCATTTGTGCCATGGTTGATCTAAATTATTATACATGTAATATATCCTATTTCTGGTTATGTAATCCTTTTTTACAAATGGTATTAAATTATAATGCAAAATATTTTCTTTGTAATCAAATCCATGGTTTAACAAAAATGGTTATCACTAAGGTTATATATATAATAATTTGGCATCACTATATGTATAAAAATTAAAATTAAAACCATTTAATCCCTTTTATTTTAACTAAATAATATAACTTCATTTTTGTACAACCACATTCATCTTACATATAATCCAAACTTGAATATAAGTGAATCGATCATTTAAAACCATGTAAACAAACAACCCTGAACTATGAAACTGAACCTTATAACAAATAAAAAAGGACATGAATGAACTAAAAAGGGTTATAATATGTAAATTAAATATAAAAGAGGTTCTTGATTTATTAATTAATAATTCTTATTTTTTTATTCAGGTCATTAATAACAAGTGGAGAACACCAACGGATTTAAGGTAAGGGATCCTCCCCTTTTCACTCTTAATCAAGATTGTTCTCTATGCTATGCCTTTTTGTGTAATAAAAAGTGACGGGGTATGTTTATCAACCTTCACAATACTTACCTAATGTTTTATAAGTGTTTAGAAACCTATTATCTCTCTCATCAAGCCCTATTAGTTACACCTGATACCAAGCTGATAAACCATAATGGATTCTACCCGAACTTCCATTATTCCCTCGGGTTTCTCTATCATTCTTTTTACCAAAATGTAGTTGTCTTTTCTTTTGATGTATAAATTCAAAATTTTGTTTATATGTTCCATATTCATGATTTAATATCCCTATCTCATTCTATTTCGGGGATATGCATGCTTTTAAGTGAAACTCTCATCGATACTTCTCAATAAGAACACTCGTTTTAAAGGAACTTCCCGAACTTTTACCAAATTTAAAGTGAACTCTATCTTCTATTTTGAGACACCATTTTCATTGTAAATTCATAATTTTTAATATGAAATCCTTCTTAGTTAAATTCTGTTTTTATATTAAAAATTTTCTTCTTTACTATTTTGAAATATCTATTGTATTTTCCTATAAACCGCACAAAAATGTTTTAATGCTAATGTTTCTAAAGTACATTTCTCATATGTTGTCACTTATGTTTGAAACCACTTACCATGTTATATTCCCATTTTAACCTATTGACTTCCATGTATTTTCTAATTCTTTCCTTACATGGACACCTTCAGGATATGCCCTTTGGATGTGTTTTATGTATTGATTGTGGTACCCATTTATTTCCATGGGTACCCTTTTGTTTATGTATGGTTTATTATGTATGATTGTTTATGTGGTAAGAATATTTATGTGGAAATAACATTCATGAATATACTTATATGGGAGTGCCCAGATAGTGCTCTAATTCATTGGGTAATGATAAGTCTCATTAGATGTGATGTGAAACAGGATTGTCGGGTAGCCTTGACCCTTACTAAAATGGGAAACGAGATCGGCGGTTAGCCTTGACCTGTAATAAAGATATGATTTATGATTCTTCCACATTTATATTATTACATGTTTATATGATCCCATGCTTATATTAAATGATTTTATAGGTTTTATATTTCGTATATTATTATGTCATGCCTCTCAAATCATGTGCTTGAGATGTATCCTTATGTTCATTTCCCTTACTGGGCTTTTGGGCTCATCCCTTTGTTCATGTGTTCCCAAGGGTACCATATGCAGATGTAAGAGCTCAATGGAAGTTAGAATCTCATTATGGAGATTAAATAAACAAGGTTTTTTAGCCCCATGTTTTATGTGATATGTACATAGTCTTCTAAGACACTAGACTTAACATTACTTGGCTTCTAATTTGATGATTAATTATGTCTAAAATCATGAAATGTTATATGTAAAAGGCACGGGTCTCTATAGTTGGTATTAGAGGTTGTTCTAGTTATTTTTGGAGATTAGGAATAGTAAACCTTAGTGATAACCTTAAGGATGAGACTAATTATTAAAAAACATTCCCAAATTTTGATGAGTGTTGAGTAAGTGGTTTATCAAGCAAATATGTCATTGTCTAGATATGATCAGGTAGAGGTGACAATGGTCTAGATGTATCCTAGTGGTAAAACCCGAAAACACTACATTGAGCTCGACTCAAATGGGAACAGGTGGACGACAACAAGACTTGCTTCACTCTTAGTTTTGACACTCTCAGGCAATATGCTTTGGTAGATTCACAAGCTTAGTACAAACCATTATTTAGGGAAAATACCATAAGAATATAAGTTAAAAAATACATTGAGGATAACCATGATATAAACATAAGGAATCACAAGTTATGATATACTTCTTCTTTATAATATTATACTTTTATGTTCAGGGTTTCCTTGTTATGCTCAATAGATAGGAATTCAAGACCCCTAATTATACATTCTTTTAATTAGTTAATGTTGGGAAATAGAAGAACACTTTCCAACAACCAATGTGATAGGAAATGTGATGATTTCCATAATGATATGTCTGATGTGATGGAAGCGGGTGCTAAAACTTTATGGCAGTACTTGCTCAGCTGGCTCGATTTATGAATACTAACTTGAATCATGTGGAACGCCCTCCTCCACCATAGAAAGAGAAATTTTCCATGGAATCCTTCATTTCAAAAAGGCCTCCCTTGTTTAGCGGATCTTTTGATCCCCTCCTCGAGGAAAAATGGATTAACTCCATTGAAAAGATATTCTCTGTCCTCTAGTGCATGGAATAAGAGAAGGTGGTACTGGCAGTCTATCATTTTGATGAGGAAGCTGATCAGTGGTGGACACTGATCAAGAATACAACGTCCCAAGAGAAAATTGATTCCATAGATTGGGAGGAATTCAAGACTATGTTTTTCAACAAATATTTTCCTCAAACACTCTGTCTCAATATATAAAGAGAGTTCCTCAGACTCATGTAGAAGGAAGATGAGTCCATCGGGGCGTGTGAAGAAAAAATTAAAAGCCATTCATGGTACGCCTCTGGAACTCTCATGAACACCGAAAGCAAATTGGATTGCTTCTTAGAAGACTAATGACGAGTATACGAAAATCATTGGCAATTTGAGACTTCGAAAGTTATGAGTACATTGTCTGTTGTTCACTCAAGGTAGAAATCGAGATTGGAGACTGTCAGTGGTCTCATTGGCCCAGTGACAAGAAGAGGAAAATGTAAAACCACATGGGTGTTCCATAAAACAAATCCCATGGTGGAACGAATCCCAACATTCCTCTTTACAAAAATTGTGGAAAGAAGAATCCTGGTAACTATCTACAGGGAACCAAGAATTTCTTCAAATGTTGAAAGATTGGTCATCTGGAAAAGAATTGACAAAAGGGTATGAAAAATACCGCTAATGTTGAAGATGAATGGAAGGTTCAGATTAACACTCAACATGTAGTTTAGTGTTTCAACTGCAGGGATCTTAGGCATTATGCGAAAAAACTTCCTAAGATGATGGTTGTTAGAGGAAATCAGTGAAAACCTACAAGGCAACAAGGAAAGGCTTATTCTATCGCTACTACTGAGGTGGAGTCGGAAAATGATGTGGTGACTGGTAATATTGTTATTCATTCATGAATAGAGAATGTACTATTTGATTCTTGTTCTACGCATTCTTTCATATCTTGCAAGTTTAGTGGAACTATTCAAACACCACCTCAAAATTTGGAGGAAAAGTTATATGTGAGAATAGAAACTAGGGAAATCATTGCTTCCATGGTTTATAACTCCTCATCGGTTAACTTTTGTGGACTGAACCTCCCATAAAATCTTGCCATACATCCTTTAGTGGAGTTTGATGCTATCTTGGGCATCGATTGGCTATCTTTGTTCAAGCCCAACATCAACTTCCGGGAAAGGGAGATCACTCCTCATATACCGAGGCATCCTCCAATCCTTTACAAGTGTAAGGATGAAGAAGAGTCTCCTTTAGAATCTTTGTCTCGGGTTTGGATATTGATTCCTTGTGAGAAAGAATATCTAGATCAAATGATTGGGACAAAGGATAGAATCATGCTTGAAGACATGCCCATCGTGTGGGATTACACTGATGTATTCCCTGAAGAATTTCTTTTTCTTCCTCATGATAGAGAGGTTGGGTTATCAGTTGATCTTATCCCTAGATCTCTACCAATATCATAGACACCTTACAGAATGGCCACTGTAGAGCTGGAAGAGCTAAAGAAGAAGTTACAGGAGAATATAGAGAAGGGTTTTATATGCCCGAGTGATTCACCGTGGGGTGCTCCAGTCCTCTTCGTCAAGAAGAAGGATGGATCAATGCGCCTCTACATTGATTATCGTGAGCTCAATAAAATCATGATAAAGAACAAGTATCCCCTTCCACGGATAGATGACTTGTTCGATCAGCTACATGGGGATAGTTATTTCTATAAGGTGGACCTTCGGTCGGGATATCAGAAACTAATGGTGACGAAGGAAGATATCCCCAAGACTGCCTTTTGAATGAGGTATGGACACTATGAGTTCATAGTGATGCCCTTCGGACTCACTAATGCTCCAGCAATTTTCATGGATTTAATGAATAGAGTCTTTAGAGATTACCTCGACCAATTTGTGGAGGTCTTTATTGATGATATTCTGATATACTCTAAGTGAAAGGATGACCATTTGGAAACTATGTTAAAGACTTCACGAAGGTATAATTTGTATGCAAAGTATAGTAAATGTGAGTTCTGGATGGAGGATATATCATTCTTGGGGCATGTTATCACCAGCAAAGGGATATCTGTGGACCCTTCCAAGACAAAGGCAATTAAAGAGTGGCCCAGGACAACTTATGTAAAAGAGATCCGCAGATTTTTGGCTTTAGCTGGGTATTATGAACGATTCATGGATAACTATTCACGACTGTCAAACCCAATGTCCAAGCTGACGCGAAAGGGAGTAAATTTTGTTTGGACACAGGAATGTGAAGACTGTTTCAAGGAGTTGAAAAAGAGGCTTATCACTGCGCTAGTACTCACACTCCCTTGTAGTGGAGAACTATTTGTGGTGTATAGTGATGCTTCTAAGAAGGGATTAGGTTGTGATCTGATGCAAAATGATAAAGTGATAGCATATGCCTCAAGGAAGATGAAAATCCCTAAGAAAAACTATCCAACGCATGATCTAGTGTTTGCGGCTATCATCTTTGCCTTGAAAATATGGCGGCATTATCTTTATGGGGAGAAATGTGAGATATATACTAACCACAAGAGTCTCATGTATATATTCACACAGAAAGAGCTTAATATGAACCAGTGAAGATGGATAGAGCTCATCAAGGATTATGACTCCTCAATCCACTACCATCCTGGTAAGGGAAACAAGGTGGAAGATGCTCTAAGTAGAAAGGATCTTGAATCTTTATCAATGATGAGAATTGAAAAGGATCCAATCTTCTTAAATTTGAAAAGTATGGACATGGAAATCATTAAAATAAGATCATCATCAATCCTTTCACAAATTATTTCTTAACTATCCCTTTTGGAGAAAATAATGGATGCTCAAAGAGAAGATGTGGAAATTCAGAAAAGGTTGGAAGCTGTTAAAAATGGGAAATCCTCAGATTTCAAAATTTATGAGGAAGGAGTTGTAAGATTTGGGACATGATTTTTTGTACCATCTAATCCATATATAAAGAATGAGATATTGAATGATTCACATATCTTGGCATTCTCTATCCTCCCAGGGAGCACAAAGATGTATTGAGATCTCTGAGAAAACTTTTGGTGGGACAATATGAAAAGGGTGATTTCTGAATATACATCAAAGGGCCTCATATGTCAGCAATTTAAGGCTGAGAGACAAAAGTCTAAGGGGGTGATGTAACCACTTCCCATACCACCATGGAAGTGGGAGAACATTACCATGGACTTTGTCACTGGACTTCCAAGGACATCTAGAGAAAACAATGTTATATGGGTTGTTGTGGATCATCTTATGAAGATAGCTCACTTTATAGCAATTTGGTAGGACTTCTCATTGGATCAACTTGCATGGATATACATCAAAGAAGTTTTAAGGCTGCATGGAGTATCACTATATATTGTATCTGATCGTTAGCTGAGATTCACCTCAATGTTTTGGAAAAGTCTCCAACATGCTCTGGACACTGAACTGAACTTCAGTATGGCCTATCATCCTCAAACTGATGGCCAGTCTGAGTGAACTATTTAGACACTGGAAGACATGTTGAGATCATGTTCTATGGAATTCAATGGAGGAAGAGACCAACATCTTCCACTAGTTGAATTCTCCTACAACAATAGTTTCCACTCAAGCATCCAAATGGCACCATATGAAGCCATTTATGGGAAAAGGTGTAGAACACTAGAATGTTGGGATGAAGTCGATGTGCGTAAGCTTCTAGGACCTAAAATGGATGAAGAAATTGTTGAGAAGGTGAAAACCATTCAGCAGCATATCAAGGTAGCCCAAAGTCTACAAAAGAGTTATGCAGATAACCGTTGACGTGACCTTGAGTTCATAGTTGGAGACATGGTATTTCTATGCATATCTCCATGGAAGAAGGTGGTGTGGTTTGGGAAGAAAGGGAATTTAAGTCCCAGGTACATAAGCCTCTTTGAGATCCTTGATTGAGTCAGAGTTGTGGCCTATCGACTGGCACTTCCACCTACCATGTTGAAAGTACATGATTTCATTCAGGTATCCCACTTACGGAATTACATACCAGACCCTTCACATGTACTCTCTTCAGTTGTGGTACAGTTGGAGGATGACCATTCCTATGAGGAATAGCCAAGGAAGATCTTGGATTGTAGAGACAAAGTTCTACACAACAATACTACTCAACTAGTCAAGGTACTATGGCAAAACCATAAGTACGAAGAGGCCACATGGGAACTAGAGGAAGCAATGAAGGAAAAGTACCCACATCTATTTTTGGCCTAGAATTTAAAATGAAATTTTGTGGGCGAAATTTCGTAATGGGGGAAGAATGTTACGACCCAGTCTTTTTCAATAGAAATTCACTTCTTATAAATATGCTATAAAATCACTTGAAAACACAACAAAATGAACTACTATGTTCTATGTGACCTTTAAAAATATGTTTTTCACTTTTTTGTTTGAAATATTGAAAATCCGGCATACACTGTTGTATCAGTAAGTTATTTGGTGTACAATAATAAAAACATAATTTTGGGTGAATAGTAACCTACCCAAATGAATAGTAACATAACATTATGAATAGTGATATACCATAATGAATAGTATCCTCACCTATGGTAGTACAAAAATAATATTCAAGTTGAAAGTACGATATACCTATATTTTAGAATAAGTTAATGAATGTTTTAAAATTGGTTTTGATAATAAATTATTATTTTCATTAAATATTAACATAGTCATATTTAGAAAATTATTTTTGAAAAAAGGACTTCTTTTTTGGATTCTATACTTCGAAAAATGGTTGGGGTTAATTTATGGGATTTTTCAGAAATAGTTGAATTTTTTATGAATAGCAGAATCTGATAATTCACAATAAATGCTAAATAATGGATTAATTGAGTAATCGATGATGTTCTGCTGATGTAAGGCAACTTGGTTCGAATTCACATTACCCATTTACTATTCTTGGTCATGGAATAATTACAATTCCTTTTCATGTGAAGAAATAATAAATTAATGATTATAATATTGTGAAATCCCCCCTCTCCTCCACTATAAAACCCCCTTCACTCCCTCTTCTCTCCACTCCTCTCAATCCTTGTGCCTTTCCATTATTCTGCCCAAATATTTCCCAAGGTCCTCCTCCTCGTCCAAAATCACTCATCCTCTTCAAAATACCCAAACCAATCCCCTTAAGAGGTTCTCAAAGGAGGAAGTCTCAAGAGGTAAATTCCTCTTTCCAATTCCTTCTTTTCTTTAAGTTCTCTTTCATTTTGTTTCGTTCCTCACCTCCCTTCACCATGATAGTATGATAAATAGAGTAACATACATGTAATGGAATGGTTTCATGCTTATGTTATATTTAATTATCTTTTATCTACTCCCCACCCTATTATTTGAAAGAAATGAATGCACCGTTTTAGATGTGCTAATTTAGCACACTCAACGACAACAGTTTATCAATTTCTATTATTATCATTAATTCGGTTCATGAAACCATTTGTGCTATGGTTGAACCAGATTATTATACATGTAATATATCATCTTTTTGGTTTTTTAATCCTTTTGTACAAATGGTATTAAATTAGAATGAAAAACATGTTCTTTGTAATCAAATAAATCGTTTAACAAAAATGGTTATCACTAAGGATATATTTATAATAATTTGACTTCACTCTAATAACCCATTTAAAATTAAAACCATGTAATCCCATTAATGTTCACTAAAGAATATAACATCCGTTCTGGAAAACCACAGTCATCATACATATAATCCAAACATGAATATAAGTGAACCGATCATTTAAAACCAAGTAAACAAACAAGCCCAAACAATGAAACTGAACCTTATAACTATTCAAAGGGGATTTGAATGAACTAAAAAGGGTTATAATAAGTAAATTACATATACAAGAGGTTCTGTACTTATTAATTAACAATCCTAATTTGTTTATTCGGGTCCTTAATATCAAGTGGAGAACACCAATGGATTTAAGGTAAGGGATCCTCCCATTTTCACTATTAATCAAGATTGTTCTCTATTCTATGCCTTTTTGTGTAATAAAAATTGATAGGGTATGTTTATACACCTTCCCTACACTTCAATAATGTTTAATAAGTGATTATAAACCCCTTATCTCTCTCATCATGCCCTTTTAGTTACACCTAATACCATGCGGATAAACCATAATGGATTCAACCCGAACTTCCTTATTCCTTCGGGTTGCTCTATCTTTCTTTTTACCAAAAAATATTTGTCTTTTCATTTTATGTATAACTTTAACATTATGTTTATATGCTCCAAACTAATGTTATAAGATCCATATCTCATTATCTTTCGGTTATATACATTCTTTTAAGTGAAACTCTCCTTGATACTTCTCAATAAGAACACTCATTTTAAAGGAACTTCCTGAACATTTACCCACTTTCAAGTGCACTCTATCTTCTGTTTTGAAAAACCATTGACTTTGTAAATTCATAATTTTTATTATGAAAACCTTCTTGGTTCAATTCTGGTTTTATAAAAAAATTCCTTCTTTACTACTTTAAAATCTCGATAGTATTTTCCATTAAACCGCACAAAAATGTTTTAATGCTAATGTTTCTAAAATACATTTATCATATAATGTCACTTATGTTTGACACCACTTACCATGTTATATGCCTATTTTACCCTATGAACGTCCATTTATTTTCTAATTCTTTATTTACATGGAAGCCTTCATGATACGCCCACAATATATGTTTTATGTCATGATTGTGGTACCCAATTCTTTCCATGGGTACCCTTATGTTGATGTATGTTTTATTATGTATGATTGTATATGTGGTAATAATATTAATGTGGAAAGAATATTCATGAATATATTGAGATGGGTTCACCCAGATAGCTCTCCAATTAATTGGATAAGGATAAGTCTCATGAGATGCAATGTGAAACGGGATTGGCGGTTAGCCTTGACCCATACTAAAATGGGAAACGGGATCGGCGGTTAGCCTTGACCCTTACTAAAGATATGATTTATGATTTTGTAAAATTTATATGATTCTAGTTTTATATGATCCCATTATTATATTAAATTACTTTATAGATTTCATACTTTTGATATTATTATGTCATCCCTCCTAACTCATGTGCTTGAGATGTATCCTTATGTTCATTTCCCTTACTCGTCTTTTTAGCCCATCCCTTTGTTCATAGGTTCCCTAGGGTACCATATGCATATGTAAGAGCTCAAAGTAAGTTAGAAGCTCTTTATATAGATTAAATAAAGAAGGGTTTTTTGCCCCATGTATTATGTTATATGTACCTAGTCTTCCAAGACACCAGACTTAAGGATCTTGTCTTGTACTCTGATGGTTAATTATGTTTAAAATCATGCAATGTTATATGTAAAAGGCTTGGGTCTCTATAATCTATATAATGTTCATGTTGAGACTATGAGGATAATTTATCTACCATATTTATCATAGGTTCAAATATTTTTTAAAAAATAGAAATCATTGGATTTTGTGATCTGCGTATACTATAAACCATGCCGTAAAAAGATAGTGGTGCCAAACATTTATGGATTCAATCACAACCTCATGCATGAGGTCATAGGTTGTAAAATTTCTCTCATGTGTCAAGAGTTGGGGATATCCATAAGGTGCCACATTTTCACCTTGCATCAGCACACATGCTAAACCCATATCTGAAACATCATAATAGTCCGTGTAACCATGAATTACCTAATGTAAGATCAAGTCAGGTATATCTGTAAACCTCTGCATGATCACTTTAAAATATGATTAACATTCCAAGATCCACAAAAAACTTACCTCATTTTGGTTAAGATCCATCATAGTTGATGCAAGACATGAGAATTATTTTTGTCAACTGCATGTAGTGCGCTTCCAGGACCAAAAATCATTTGAATTCTAAAATATGATTCATGTATTCTAATGGAATTGCTTATCTAACATCATTTGGATCAATTGAACCCAAATGTATCTATTTCACATAAACATGAATCATAACCCACTGAATCCATAAATTACATTAAAACAATTTTTAATAGAAATTATAATCCCATAATATTACCATAATGATCCTAAAATGTTATCCATGATAATATTCCAATTTATAGTAAACTAGAATGTCATCCACAAACACTATGAAGAATGTGTGAAGGTATCTACAGAAAACCATGTACATAAGATGCATGAAGACCATAAGATAATTTGTTAATCCAAACAAAATTACCAGGTATTAAAAATGGTCATTCCTACTTTAAAAAGTGGTCTTCAGAACATCATCTTCTCTCACACTAACATGGTGATACCCTGAATGGTGGTCAATATATAAAAATCATATTTTCACAATTATATGGTCAAGGAGATCATAAATATATATATATGGTTATTTATACCTTACCCTAAATTCATTCAACTTCTACGAGTCAATATGTAACCAAAGGAATCCATCAGCTTTCTTGTCCGGAAGTACCAGAGTTTCCAATCAATAAACACTCGGAAAATTGAAACCTTTGGACACCAAATAATACATTTGAATATTTAAATCCATAAACTCAGCTAGTGACACATGATATTAAGAGAGTGGTATCAGTTGTGTCCATGAAAATAATGAAATGGTGAGCTCAACATCCCTTTATGGTCGTAAGCCCATAAAATAATCAACAAGAACATCAAGAAACATATTTACCATGGGAGGAAACCTAAAATATGTTCCTACCCCCATAAAATTTCTGTTAGAGGTTGGTACATGACATGAAAGTCTACCTGACACCAGAAATGGAGGTCTTGTTCGTCCAAATAATTAATCCCATTCTCCATATAAAAACTAGAGTTGTCCCATTGGGGGTTGTAACAGACACACATCAATATTATCAGCCAATGTGGCCCTTAAAGAACTCTATCCATGCCAACCGTAAGATTATGTCCAAAATAATCATCTCGAGGATACAAAAAATCTCATTTTATCAAATCTTTTGACAATGATACAATATAGGACCGGCATTGAAAACATTGGTCCTTTTAATTTCTATGTGGTGTAACAAAATGAATTGCATATTCTCTAAGCCCAGTCAAAAGTTTTAGTAAATCCATAAGGTGAAAATTTATGAAAGAGCATAAAGCACCTATATAAAATAATGAAATTATGATAAATGATTGAAAATTAACAATACCTATGACTATCATGTGGCCTATATCAGATTATAGTGATACCTTATCCACAGAATTCAAATTCATTATATCTTTCTAATGCTAAGGATGATTGAAAAAACATGGAATCCCATTAAGTTGACTCTTCCCATAAGAATATTTTTCCATCCCACCACTTCCATCAAATCATGACGCAAATTTTTCTTCAACCGTCAAATTGAGTTGTAGTTCCTCTAGGAGCAGCATACCTAGAACTGCTTTGATAATGAAAAAAAATTCTACAAAAACATTATTGATGTACCATGAATCTAAAAAAGTTTTATTCCTTAGTAGGGATAGATTATATTGAATACAAGTGATCGAGACATCCATAGTGACTTCACATAACAGTTTTTTCACCTACAACTACTGATGAAGGTGTTGAAGGTGGATATCTAGAGCCACTAAAACCCTTATACTTACTCCTAGAACTTCCTCTAATTTTATGTTGATCTAAACACACATAGGCCTAGCCCTTCGATAAAACATGTAAGACGCAATATCCGTACATAGTCAGTTTCACCCATTAAGGCCTGATCAAACAACTCAATATAGGTCTTAAATTTAGTCAAGAATACAAGATATCATTTATCTGTCAAAATACGAATTTCAAATCTTCAGGCTATCAACCTATCATTATATATCATCTTTGTAGAATATTTAACATCCTCAGTAATGTGGTTGGCATATTTTGTCACTTAATGATCCCCTACTAAAGGGTAAGAATCTATTTAGTCTTGGTGAGATTCAATGTCATATGATAAAATATCTCAATGTATTTGGCCTTAATATTGGGATTATGATGGTTGGATGTTGTTTCTGGAAGCTTAAATATGTTTTTAGTAAATGTGTTTTATATATTTTCCAATGATCAAATTTTTTATCATATAAGTGTCAATGAAGAAAATAAATCAATTAACTTTTTATATGTTATGACAATAAGACTCACAGTAATAGTCATGACATATGATGTAAAATGATTTAGAGTTTACTATGGATTGTGTAGAGGGTTCCTAGGAAAAAAGTATCATCAGATCCAACTTGGATACAATACAAGAATATCTAATTGTAATGAGAATCAGAGGCTGAATGGGTCTGATGAAAATCTACAAATTAATTTTTGATATTGTAGTTCCCATAAATCATATGTAATCTATAAATCTTGTGATGCAATATTTATAAAGTAAAATTGGAGAACATATGTTTCCAATCATATTTTGGGTTGGTTGGAATGGATAAAAATTTTGAAGGAAGGGGAAGTTACAATATTTTTTATTTTATGTCAAATGATTCTCCTCCAATATTCAATGTAATCAATGTCATGTGTGAAATCAAGATTACAAGATGATGTTTGCAAAATAAGGATGTTTCAAAAGTCAATGATTTTCAATATCAAGACATTAGTTTGAGAACACTGGACATTTAATTGTTGGAAGGATGGTACGGTTTGTTGGAAATTTGATAATATGAAGATTTTAGTTTTTAGAAATTCCAATAAGACAATGTATTTAACTCTATAGAGAATGTAGTTGGTTGATTAATATATTCTATTTGTATCATAATTTGAAGTGGATATATGTTTTCAATAACACTAGTCCACCAGACACTGTGCTCCACTGATCATCTGAGTAATCCTAACCCATATCATATGATGAATTGTGGAATGCAAAATGAAATTGAATGAAGAATTTATTTTTTTGGGAATTTTTGGATCCTATGAAAAGGAAGACATGTTAATGAAATACAGATACATATTTAAAATTTAGTCAACCATTTTCACTAAGATAGAATATATTTTAGTTGTTTCTTAAATTAGTCCATAAGAAATAAGTACACTAGTCTCTCTTTATGAAATCACTAATATCAGACTATAGCTGACACTGTTTGATTCAGTGAAGTAGAGACTGATTCATTTAGTGGATACTTCCACTGATTAACTTTATCAAATATAGGATTAGCAGTCTAGAGAAAATATGAACAATAATCTTCTTGGGAGATTTTTGGAAGTGTTGTTGAAGGGGGTCTGTAATATAGCATTAATAGTTTTATGTAGAT
The DNA here is from genome assembly GCA_963277665.1 of Viscum album. Taxonomy (NCBI): domain Eukaryota; kingdom Viridiplantae; phylum Streptophyta; class Magnoliopsida; order Santalales; family Viscaceae; genus Viscum; species Viscum album. The sequence goes on along the minus strand of OY728161.1, from coordinate 422,372,452 downwards.
AAAAAAGTGTATTCATGTGGAACATTAATAATAAAGAATATGTTTTTCAATTTTTCAATTATTTAGGAGAAACATAATGAATAATATATTATTTTATATTTTCATTCATCATAATAAGGAATTTCATAATGAAAATATAAATCAAACTAATGTTTTTTTAAGGATGTTTGAAGTGAGATGGAGTCCTAATAAGATTCAAGAATATTTGAGAAGCATTGAGAAGCACTGATGAAGTCAAATATTCTTCCATATTTTATGGAAATTTTATGTTTCGTTATTTTTATTGAGTGGGAATTATTTTTAAAATTCCACCTAAACCACTTGTGTGTTAACTATAAATAGTGGAGTTAATTTGTACTTTATTCCATAGATGTATTGTTTAAGAGATATGGCAGAGCCCTGAAATTTTTTAGAGAGAATATGAATCCATATCTTGCTCTAATTAAGAAGCATTTTGAGTAGAATAAAAAATAGGAAATAGACAAGGTCATATTTAGAATTTCTACAACCAAATCCAGTAATCAAACTGCGATTTCTAGAATAAAGAAGAATTAGTTCGTTATTTTGTAGTGGTATTCAGGTAGAGAATTTTTTTAATTGATAAATAAGACAGATGAATTTTACTGGGGAATCATACTAAGAATCATTTGTAATTTCATGGAATTTATTTCCATCTGATTTGTAAGGAAGTAAAGAATGGTTTTTAATGTTTATATTTGTGAATAATGATGAAGAATCACCATAACAATTTTGTTACGTAATTATTATTAGATTATTCCTTTCCTATTGAACCACATGAATTGTTATTTTGAAATTAGAGCTAAAAAAAGTTTAAGGGAATATCCTAATTGTTTTATTCCACGCAGTAGTATTTTTTAAGTAGCTTTTTTGGTATTGGATTATTTTCAAACAAAACTAAGGAAGTACCTACTCTTTTTGCATAGAGAACCTTGTAAAATCTTGTGTTCCAAACAATGTGTGTTTTGTTTTTTTGTAGGGGAATAAATCGTTAATAGGAGGTGATGGTAGTTTTAAAAGTAAGGAAAAATAAAAGAAAAATACCTCACTAATTAACCCCTCCCCCTATTAGGGATAATCATATCCTAGTTGAGAAATCTCAATGGGAATCAAATCCAAGATTCCCTTCACTTATTCTTTGATAATTTTTTGATGAGATGACATGATGGAGAATCTGAATTGTGTGAACAATAAATGGATTCAAGTATCTAATGGTAATAATTGGCATACATGGTATCTAGAAATATAGAATGCATCCTTATCTTATATCACTCTTATATGATGTTCCTAATGACCAAACAGATGTATCTCCTCTAATTGATTTTGAATTTCCTCTTACATATATTGAAAAGAAGATTATTGAGAATGATGAATGGTTTCATAAATTTTAACTATCATCAAATTTTGAAAATGAATTATTAAGAGTAAAGGGTGTTTCCACAACCAAAGGATTATAATATAAGATGAAAATCATTTATGAAGGAAATAATAAAGTGAAAATGGAAAAGATTCATATTTGGTGATTGATGTATGAAGAAACCAATACGGGTGAATAAAAATCATTTGGTGACTTATTTACTATGGTAAATGACATTTTTGTTACTATCACAAGGATTGGTGAGAAGATGGACGACTCAACCATTGTTCAGAATATCTTGAGAAATCTTCTTCTCATGATATAGGAATTTTTTTATTCATTGGAATATAGATATCCTCAATTATTATTATTTCATGAACTGTATTGTACTCTCATCACATATGATAAGAGGAAAGATAAATCTATGAAAGGTAAAACAAAATCTGATTGGGAAATTCCATTCAAAGAATCTTGAGGATGATGATGCTCGTGGCACTAACTCTGAAAATGTGGTATTTAAAATTCATGGTGATAATTTATCATTTTTTCAAAAAATGTTATAAAAGGTAAAGGAATATATAAGGGAATATTTCCCTTTAAATGATTTTAATATTGAACCATTGGGATCTTTATATTGAAATTTCCTTGAATAACGTAATGAGAGGATTGGGAGGAAGAATATATAAGACCAAGATGGTTGTGTAAGAAACAAGTTGATAAAGCTAAGTAACATGCTAGTGGGAATGATAATATGTTGTCAAAATACAACAGATGTTTCTTTTTGTCCAAAGATGATGATAAGGAATATATTGAAGCTAAATTCTAAAATTATACTAAGCATGCCAATTATAATAAACCTATTACCAAAATTAATAATGATGAATTTAGAAGTAGTAGTTCAAAATAAGAAGAAACTAATCTTGAATTTCATTTGAAAGAAGAACTGAAATCATGTATGAGAAACAATGGGAGGCTTGAGAAAGAAGTTAGTATGTGGAAATGTGATGTCCCCTCAAAAAAACCATGAAATTTTTTCAAATGTGAATGTTAATATACTAAAATATTTTGATTGTTTGAATAAATTCATTGATAATTAAAAGAATCCTAATGAACATATGGAAGTTAAATTATTGGAAAAATATGATCAGTTGGAACATGTCCATCAAAAACATTATTAATATGAAAAAAGGGTTACAAGGTTCAATAATTTTATTTCGCATGTTTTTTAATGATCTAGAAAGGGTAAATATGACAAGGGTAGAAAATTAACATCAAAGGGTGAAAAAAAGATTAAATTTTTTCTAAGAAGAATAGTACTATGAAATTTATTTATTTTTTCAAATGTAACAATGTAGAGAAGTTAGATGTTTATAAACGTTTTTATTCTAAAAATGATTCAATTACTACTTGTTCTGATAAGGATAAAAAGAAAATTGAGTAGAATAAAACGGTTTTGGGAGATATCTAAAGGGTTTTTTGTAAATAATGTTCTTATAAGAAAGGTAAAAAGGTTTCTCAGAAACCCACTCACAACTAGAGTTAGTACGGAATCTATAAAAGATATTATTCATTCTATGGATATTGAATGTATTATGGTGGATTTGAAAAAAAAACATGTGTTGGTTTATTCAACATCATTATTGTTATTCCACAATAGATAGAATGAATATTTTATGGTGGATTAAATCCCTTTTTATGAAGAAGTCTAAGAAGGATGTTCAAAGGATGTCTGAGAAATATGTTCATAAGAAGTCTAAGAAGTTTTGTGTAAAAGTTTAAAATAGATTCCAACCCATGGAAGCTATCTATGAAAGGTTTGAATATCCTAGAATCCTTTCAATATGTTTTCTTGTTTTATTAGTAGAAAAATAAATTTTGGAAACAAATCTCAAAATCCATATATTAATAGAGATAAAGGAGAATAAAAATATCTTGTTGTTGAAAAATCATTGAAAGATAATAAATGAGAACGACCCTAGATTCTTGATTGTGGGTGTTCTTCTCATAGAACAGGAGACAAATAAAATTTGATTCATGTGAAATAATTCCAAAAAAGAATGGTGACATTTTTCAATTATGAATCTCTCATAATTAAATGTCTTAGATCATCCATCATTGTGAAATAAAATAAGAAATCTAGAAATGCAGTATATTTTAATAGTCTAAAAAACAACCAACAATGTGTTTCAAAATGTTGTGATGAAGGGAAAAAAGTTATCTTCAAAAAATATGTATTTTTTTTATAAAATTGCGGAATATTATAGATAGTTACAACAAGACAATAATTAAAATGATACTTATTTCTTGTTGGTGAGGCTCAAAACTATTGTTTCTTAAGAATGAGGGAAAAGAATAAATTTTTTCATAAATGGTTTGGAAATATGTTTCAAAGAAACATGAGAAATTTATCAAACTGATATACTATCTAGGATATTCATGATATGTCAAGAAAAATATATTGGTGTATCACTATTTTTTAGATGGGAGGGATAACAAATTTTGTGTACAATAATGCTTACATTGGTTAAAAATGACCCCTCGAACCTATCCATTCTAATATCTATGTTAAGATGAGGAAATAATCAACCAATGGATATAAGTTCATCATTACATTCATTTTTTGAATTTAATCATATTACTTGTGTTATCTATATGAGTCAAAAATCAAATGCTATAACATTTTTAAAATGTTTCATGAGGAAATATGATATGGAATGTGAGTATTCAGTGAAGAATTTGAGAACATATAATGGTGGGGAATAAAAATATGAATTATTTTTAAATTATATTGAAAATCATGGAATTAAACATCATTTTAGTACACCATACACTCCTAAAAATAGTATTGTAGAAATAAGAAATTGATGAATGGTGGAAATGGGATGAACTATGTTACTTGAACATGGTTTCTCTCATTATTTTTGGTGGTTATCCATGAAAACTATAGTTTATATTCAAAATTGATGTTTCTACATCAGAAGTTCATATAGGAATGCAAATGAAATTTTTTATGAATTAACCCTAAGCATCAAACTATTGAGAATATTTGGGATTTCATGCATCGTAAAGAAGAAATGTGGAATCTTGGGAAAGAATGAGTAAAGTGATGAAGATGGAATTTTTCTCAGGCATGCTCCAGAAGGAAGAAGGTATTGATGTTTTAACAAAAAAAATGTAGAATTATTGATTTTTTTTGTGGTGAGTGTTATAGAAAATTCATAAGAAGGTGATACAAAGATACATAATGATATATAAGATGAACATGATAATGTATTTTTTTTAACAATTCTGATAAGGATAAAGAATTTTTTATCCAACTCAAGAATCAGAATCAGAATAAATTGTTTCGAGTGATGATGAAGAAACATGAAAATCTAATCATAGGATGATGAAGAAAGTTAAATCTCAAAAAATTATTGGTGACCAACAAAAAATGGTTCAAACAATATGAAAATAAAATACTATTTCACATACACCCATGTACTAAAAGTAGAGCGAAAAATGTTGATGAAAATTTTAGGCATCAAGAATGGGTTTGGGCCATTATTTAATAGTTGGATCAGATATAGAAGAGTGATACTTGAGATGTAATATCCAATATAGATAACAATAATGTTATTATAACAAAGTGGGGATTTCAGAACATGATAAATGAATATGTTGAAGTGATAAAAAACAAATAAACATTAGTTTGCAATTGTTACTAATAGATTAAAGGAATTGAATTTGATGAGAATTTTTCTTGGGTTGTATTGCTAGAAACAATCATAATCATTCATTATATTACTCAACAATGTAGTTACATAATTTTTTAGATTGATGTAATGTTTGAATTTCTGAATGGGGATCCTGATGAGGTAGTTTAGATTGAGCAACCATGTGACATTATTATTTGGAAAGATGATAAATATGTATGTAAGATGAAAAAATATTGTATGGGATACAACAAACTCATATGGAATGTTATTCCAAACTGGATAAATACTTTAGGAAGATAATTGTTTTTGAATGTAATACTTGATTGAAAAATTTACATGATAGAAATTATGGATTTTTACCTCATTGTAATTTTTTATGTTGATTACATTCTCCTTGTTAGAAATAATGAAAGAAAAGTTGAAATATTTTTTAAATAAATGAACAATTTTTTGAGATTTCCATTCTATGTGAAATAGAATACATTATTGGGATAAAAATGTCACATATAAAGAAGTAAAATTTTCCTTCTCTAGGTAATGTTACGAAGGAACATCTTAATAATCTCATCATGGAAAATTAGAAATCAATTTCCACACAAAATTTTATTGGAACCATTTTGACTAATGATGTATAAGGTTTGTAACTAGAATAAAAAGTATTTCAAAATTGGATTGGATGCTTATTATATATGACTGCCTCAAGACCTAACAATCTTTATGTTGTAACCTTATGTGAAAGATTTCAGAGTGGTCCAAAAGGATAAAATTTATTTTTTGAAAAAGGAATTCTAATATAGATCAAAGAATAAACAAATTCAGAATCAGGTATGAAATCTATGAAGGTGTTAACATGAATTTGTATCCATATGATGAATGGTTAGAAAATGTTGATGATGGAATATCCACATATGTTGTAGTTTTATATGGGAAACTTTTGTGGTCGTTGGAATACAAAAAAAAGCCCAGTTACTCTTAGTATAGATAAATATGAGTATGCTACTACCACTCAAACTACTAATCAACTAAAGTAGATGAAAACTCAGCTAGATGAATTAAATGATGAGGTAAAGTCATCCTTTCCCTTCAGTTGTGATAATTAAAGTGAAATAGACCATACAAGAAACCTAGAATAATGTTCATTTTCTAATCATATTGATATCAAATATAACTTCATCAATGGTCATCTTTACAAGAATGAAGTGAAGTTGGAGTATATTAATACAACGAATCAATTTGTTTCAATTTTCCAAATCCCTTACCTAAGGATCCCCTTCATAAACAAATATTGAACACGGGAATTGAACCACCTTCTCATCATGGTTGAGGTATTTGTTTCTATCCCCTATCTATTCTTATATATGGATAGGGTTTTTAATGGAGATTATTTTTTCATAAATCTATCCTCATGAAATTATGTAATAGGGGGAGTTGTTAGAATGTTGTAAATCGATAATGATGGTGTGTGAACTTTTCTATCTCTTCGATGGAGTAGTTTTAGAAAACATTTTGTTTATAAAAAAATATAAATAATTGAATCATGTAGTTAAGGAATGCTGAGGAAGTTTCTTGGGTCCATTTTTCAAGACAACATGGTTATTCAATAAACATTTCTAGTTTTTGACTATTAGTTAGCTCACATTTTCTTAGGATTATTAAAATGTAATCTATTTAGTTATGTTACAAGGTTTAGTGATTTATAAATCTTGGTTGAAAAAAAATATAAATTAAAATATTATTGGGACCAAGTTCACTGGATGTTGTTTTTTGAAGATTAATGAAGTTCATATTAAATACATTTTCTTTATTTGTCAAAGATGAAAGTTTCATCACGGAAGTTTCATAGATTAAATTAAATAAATTCACATTGTATGTTGTTAGAATAAGACTCACCATCATATTCAGGATATTAAAATCAAAATTCATAAGAATGTCCAGTGGATTGAGAAGAAGGTTCCTGGGAGAAAATCATCAATGGATCAACCGGGGATCTGATAAAGGATGATTTGATTATAATGATGATTTGAGATTGTATGGATAAAATGATAATCTGGTGATACTTTGATGAACATATAGTTATCAAAAATTGTATGTAATCTGTAAAACATATGATATAATCATTATGAAGGAAAAAGAGAAAATATGTGATATTAATCATATTCCCAGTTGTTAGGAAATAATGATGCTGCTAAAGGAATGGGAAGTTACATTAAATAACATTATAATTGAGATGATACTCTTCCAATATTCAATGAAATCAAATTCATAAATGAATCATGATTTCATGGTGATGTCTTTTAACGATGAAAGTTGCAGGAGTTAAATATTTCCAATATCAGATCAACGGTGTTAGGACAGCAAACAACAAACATTTTGTAGGCTTGGAAGGATTTTTTGGTAGCACGACAATATGATGATTCTGTTTTTCAGTACGACCAATAATCCAAAATATATAAATCATCAAATAAATAAATTAGTGGTTGTTTATAGTCATTGTGTATCATAATCAAAAGTGGAATTGTGTTGTTGGAAACACTATTCCACCAAACACAGTGTGCCACTGATAATCAGAGTAATCCTAACACCGATTATTAGATGTATTGATAGTTGCTAAAGGAAATCAGAGGAAGAATGGTTATCATTGGTAATTTTTGGGACCAATGAAATGTAAAATATGTGAAAAAAAATCATAGATTGATCAAAAATGTATAGAACCATTTTCATCAATATAAACTATTTATTGGCTATTTTTCAATTTGTTTATGAGAAAAAATTACTCAAATATTTATTTATCAAATCAAGAATATCATACATGAGATAAAACAATTTTTTAGAGTGATGAAGACACTAATTTACCAGGAATAAGATTAAACCAATTAACTTTATCAGATGTAGGATTACTGATCTAGGAAAAATAAGGAAAAGAATCTTGTTTGGAGAGTTTCAGAATTACTCTTAAAGGGTCTCTAGAAGCTTTCATGAAGAAATATAAGGGGATAAAAAAGTGTTTTCAAGGGATACATTAATCTTGAATAATATTTTTTACATTTTTTCAATTGGAGTAGAGTAACATATTGAAGAATCCATTATTTTACATTTGTGTTCACCGCAATGAGGTAGATCATAATATCAATCATAATTAGATTAGAGTTTTTAATGAATTATGAAATGATCTGAAGTAGTGATATGATTTGATAATTTTTAAGAAGCGTTAATAAGTAATAAAAAACAAATATTAATATGAAATTCAAGTAAATTTTATGTTTTTTTTGTTGTTTGGTTTAGTGGGAATGATTTTAAGTATTCTGAATAAATCAGATTTGGGTTGCCTATAAATAGTGGAGGTAATTTGTACATTTTGATATGGTTATACTATTGATCAGAGAAGGTGGATCTATAAAATGATTTAGTGAGAAGTTGTTTCTGAATCATCATTACCAAAGGAAGGATTCTAGACAAATGAATAAAAGGAGAAGAGGCAAAGTCATATTCAAAGTTTCTATAATCAGATCCTGTAACCGAAATGGGATTTATGGACTAAAGAAGAAGCACTTCAAGATGTTTTCTAGTAGTATTCTAATAGATTATTATTTTTTTATTGATTAATCAGACAGGAAAATCAGATAGGGGAATCAGACAGTGTATCATTACGATGTTCAGGGAAGCTTTGGATTACGACTGGGTATGGAAGTGAAGAACTGTTTTTGAAATTTATATTTGTAAATTTTTATCAAGAAGAAATTTAAAGTTTTTTCTACACAATTTTAATTACATCATTTTGTGATAATTGACAAACATGAAATGTCGTATTGACCATAGTGCTACAAAAAATGTTAGGGCCTATCCTACTTAATTTATTCTACAAAAGAGGATTTTTTTTTTCTAGTGGATTGTGTGGTATGGAATTGTTTCCAAACCATACCAAGTATGTATCCCTTAAAATAATTCTTTATCATCTACTCTTGTATCCCAAACTGATCCATAGTGTCTCATAACCTATGTTTGGGGCCCTCCTACATAAAAACATCACACTTTAGTTTAATGACATTAAGAGTTCCAAGGAACACAAAATCCTATACAATTTTTTCACTCAATCCTCTGATTTCATGGGTTTAGTGATTTCTGTAATATAATGGGGATTATACATGAGTAACTCCTTTAATTGGTCCTTCTCAGGCCCTAATTCAACTACAGTAGATTGAGCAGGACCTGATCCCACCCTCTAATATATTGCTCTAATAGCACAAACCACCACCTATAGGAGTCTATAATCTTTTTCTTGGTTATAAAATGGATAATTTTCACCAGCCTCCTACTGTGTTTTCAAATGAGGTCCCACTATATTCACAATTCTACACAAATCAAAAACAAAATCAAAAAGGATAATCCCAAATACATCAGACCAGTAGGAATCAGAAGAACAACATAATAAAACATTTTCAAAAACAAAAGTTTATATCATAACTCAAAATAACCCACCATAACTTAGTTCCCATGAAATTTTTGAAGCTTATTCATTAATGCCAATGGAGGTGTCAAACAATTCCCTAATATACCATTGGACCCATGATTTGTTGTTGGTTGTATTGGATAGACACCCCACTCACAACATGAAATTCAACCTTTTTATAATCCTAACTCCTATATATCCATATATTACCCAAATTAAAATACCCCATGAAATGGAAAACCTTCCAGTGAAATGGATAGAATGGTGTTCCCAATATTCATAGGTAAGTAATTAGTGCATGGGTATTGATTCATGAGGATTTTTTTTGTAAATCCATGGTCAATATTTTATTTACCAAATCAAGAACTATATTTTACACCTAGATATGGTCTCATGGAGGAATCTCCTAGAACATTGAATTTATATTATAATTATTTATATTTTAACTTTTATAAACCAAAAATATACTATTAAGTGGGTTTGAATTATGAAATAAATATTAATATATATATATATATATATATGTGTGTGTGTGGGTGTGTGTGTGTGAAATGAAAATAGAATGGATGCAAAAAAAATGATGTTAAATAGATATGATATCCTCCTAGGATAACACCCAGAGTTAACCATCATCATCTCTTAATTAGTGTCAAATTTACTTTATTAACATGCTCCTTTGTATAAATGAATATAAAATTTAACTTTCTTTTGGGAAAATGTATTGAAATAGATGATCATTGAGAGACCTTACATATGCTTCCTCGATTGAGGAAAAATATTATATAAGATAAAGATAATCCTCATATGGAATGTGGAGACACAAAGATTCCATACCTGAGGAGACCCACCTTGACCTAACTCTTTGAAAATAAAAAACAATAAACTTTATTTTCAAATTAATATTGTTTACCAATGTATAGATCCATTGGGAACATCCTCGAGTTAGTATCTCACAATCATCTTCATAATAGATCATAGAGGGGAGGAATAGGGTCGAGACACAAAAGATGAAAATAATAGAATGAGATGATGAAGATGAGACAAATATATAAAAATTGTATAATACTATTACATAGAATATGAACTAAAAACAATATAAAATGGACACATTGAGTTTCCAAATTTTTTAGAATGATATGTGATGCATTTTTATATGCAAAAGAGTTGATTTTTTTAAGAAAATTATTTCTCCAAAATATTATTCATGTTAAACCCTAATAATGAATGAATCCATAAGTGTAGAATTTGAAAAATTTGTTCCAAAATGTCTTTTTCATTTCACCCCAATTTTTCACCTTCATCCACCTTGTGTAGAAAAATACATGGCCCATTAATTATCATAATTTATTCTTGAATGATTTTTCCTAAATATTCTTCCAATTTTGAGCATCCAATAGAAACATTGATGATTAAATATATCCATGTTATTCAATGGTAAGATTTTACATTTAATTATATTTAAATAATAGCTAGAATAATCTAACATGGAATAATATTGACTGGGTTTTTCTTCATTTACTGATGTGTGGTCCACTATGTCATCCAGAACAATCTTTCAAATTGATTGATTCTTTGAGGAATTTGTATGTACAAAGAAGACCCAATTCCAAAAAAAGTTTATGAATTCCAAAAATCTTGGAATTATATGAAAATAATCACTTAATTTGCATCAATATTTTAAATTCTATGCTTGAACTACTATGGGGATTAAAAATTTTCTACATTACAAAATTAAGATATTTTCACGTTTAGGCCAAAACAAACCATAAAAAAAAAATTTTGTAAATAATTCAAATCTGATACATTTTTAGTTATTAAATAATTTAAAACCATATAAAAAATTATAAAAATATTAGCTATGTCAATTCCACCGCACTTAAACCATGATTTTCCTCTAGCATAAAGTCTCATCATTAAATTTCATTGGTCACATATGTTTACAAAATTCAAATTTAAATGTTATTTAATTAAATAAGTCAAAATTTGAAAATAAAATATCAATTTGTACTTTAAATATCAATTAAATTACATATTTTTCAATAAAACAACCAATCCATGAATTTAACTTTTTCCCTTTGGATAATTATGGAACTTATCCTATCATTCATTCAAAATCCATAACTAAATATTATTAAAAAAGTCAAATCATGAAATACCTCTATTTTTAAACATTTGACTAATCACTAAAGATATTAATTCAATTATCGCTATGATGATATTATGAATACATTCCCCTTTTCTATAGTATTTTAACATAAATATTTTCTCTACTTTGTAAAGAAAAATATGCATGAAATCATGAAAACTTTCATTAATGATTCTAATAAATCTGAGGCTTAAGGTTGACATGAATAAATAATTAAAGATTACGAAGTAGATTAATCTATAAATGAAAATTCATTGTCTAAAAATTTTATTTGTAAGGAAATTATCCACATAAAAGTATCAACTTCTATTTCCCGAAAACAGAAAGTAATAGTTATGATAAAATAATTAATAATGAATGATTTGTGCAGCCTCTTGAATATTTTTTTCTACTTTTATATTTTTTTCTCAAATAAACCTTTCATAAAAATATATTTTTTCTAATTTTATTTCTAGAATAAATCTCACATCCACCACCTAACCAGAAATGAAAATAATCATCATTCTAGTAATGGTGATTTTTTGTTTTCCCAAATCCCAACCGATTTTTTTAATTTTTGGATCCTTTTGTCATTTTAATTTTTCTAATTCAATAAGGGAAAACAATAAAGTATAATTAATGTGACACCATAATATTTTTGGGTATGTATATTTTTATATTTAATTTCGTTAATATATTATGTTAAATAGAACACCATGTTTAAACGAACAATGATATAAAATTAAATATCCTTATTTTGACATGATTGTTATAACCTAGTTATTACATCGGTGAGAATTAATAGTAATTATAAAATTATAAATTTTTAAAATTATATATTATATTAAATTTATTTTAATTCAGAAAATATATTTAATATTCATAATATAATAATGAATCCAATATAATACATTATAAGAAATATTTTTGTAAAGGATATTTTATCACCTTTTAATGGAGACCCTAATTGAAATCAAAATTTGGAAACATTTAATAATATTATTTGAATAAATAATAATATTTTTTTAATTTAGGATATAAAAAATTACTTCCTTTGAATATTTCGTATTTTTATAATAAGATTAAGGTTTTTATAAATAGTAAAAAATACAAATTTAAAATTAAAAAAAACTTTTTTCATCAAAATAATTCATAGAGTTATATTATATTTTTGATTGGTTATAAAATATCAATGGACCATTTTTAATCATTTCATCCAACTTATGTCATTGAAACCAATTTCACACTAAAATTAGATATATAAATTAATTGAGCTTTTGAAAATTTCTTTTAAAACCAACATTCTTTCCACGTTTGATGAATTTTCATTAAATTTAATTTATCCACCTCTTTGAATGGAATTTAAAAACATGGATATACATGGTTTTAATAACTATTATATTTGGAGTCAAATATAATCAAATTATTTTTTTATTATGAATATTTACTTTAGAAATATTTTATTTACCATGGTCAAGGGCCAATCGGGTAATTAATGGTTGAAATAATATTATAATAATATAAAATTACCTAACACTTGCCATAATTTCAATTGGTAAGTTGGTTTCTACCACAATCAACCATAGGATTAAATTATAACCTCTTTAGTCAACATGGGTGAGAGTATAACATTTCTTATATTTTATTTAATGATAAGTTAAAATTGTTACACTCATATTTTTAGTAAATATTAAAATTTTAATATATGGTTATAAAAATGATAAATTGAACTATTCCTATTAATTTGAAATATAATATGTATATCTATATCATGATAATTTATTTATAGTTTTTAATTATAAAATAATTAACATAAATTTTGACATAATTATGATTCAGTAATTATTTAAATAATGGAAGAATCAAATAAATGTGATTAAAAACATTATAAGCAATAAAATTTGAGATATTTAATCCCATAAAAGAATTATATATTCAAAGTATATATTTTAGGTATTTATTTGTAGTTTTGTTTCAATGTTATCATGTTGTGAGGATATTTAAAAAACAAATAATGAATGGAATAAAAATTGACATAATAGATACATTAAAATAAATAATATTTTATTAAATGATATAATATACATAAACATTATAATTATCCCAAATAACTCTAATAATGTTAAATATCTAATCATTTATCCATTTGGGTTTTGTTTTTCATTTTATAGTAACTATATTAACCTAGAAGTGTAAAAATCCAAGTAATCACTGTAAGAGTTAAAGGGTTTAACTAAGTGTTGAAGACAAATATTAGGTTAATATTGTGACCTAAACATGTATAAAAATCTTTGTTTGGGTGGTTATAAACCAATACTCATATTATATTTTAATTAACTTTCTTAGGATCAATATGAAATTGAAAATAAATTTATATTAATTTAATATTTTGAGAGTTCACTAAAGTGTCCCTCACCTCAATTATAAATGGGTATGTCCTACCTCATTTACCTGCACCACATTGAGATATATATCTTGAAAAAACCATACCAATTTTACATAAAAATATTCATAGATATGTTCTTGATATCCTAGTATTCTAAAAATTCCAACCCTAGTGTCCCAAAGAGGAGATCCAAATGATGACCACCGAATAAGTTGTAATTGTTTTACCAACTCATTTACGTTCGTTTATTTGTCTACTTTATCATCATATGTTGTTTAAATACTAAATTAAAACCTCTATAATCATATATATTCGAACATGTTATTATTCATTATAAATAATACACCATCAAATTTCGTTCCAATATTCCCTTAAGAGAATGGTACTATTGCTCATGCCTATGTACGACCTACCGTCTCCATGACACAATGAGATTCATTCTCCATGTTAACCATTCAGAAATTATTATTGAAATTTAAATAATGAATAAATATAAATATATGAAATTATAATTCTTCTATAATATATATATATTTACATTTTATTTTCTTCTTTCCATTCAGTACTAAATGAAAACAAAAACAACGGCCATGTTTAAGTACGACCTACCATCTCCATAAATAGTGTATTAAGTTTTAATATCATTTATATACATTTATATACAAAATATATATGATATATAATTAATTTATTACATTTTTAATGTAATTAAAACTGGATATATGTTATAGGATCATGAATTACATGATAAAACATGTATGAAAAATAAAGCAGTTATTACCTGAAACATTGCATTAACATGAAATTGTTAATAAATAGGTAATATAAACTCATAAATGAATAAAATATGATATAATAAATATTATTATGATTCTGGTAGAATTTAATAAAATATTTAAAACCACTATATTGAAGATTCATACACGTACATCAGGAATTGGTCATTTGATAAGGGTTATTTTCCCAATCGCATTTTTATACTAGATTGTTTAAATGGAAGAATTTATTAGGTTATATTTATCGTCTTTGTCCATGTTTATTAAAAAGAAATTTTGAAATATTATTTCAATTATTATATAATTGATTAAGGTAATTTTTACCCAATTTTTACTTTATATAAAATGTTTTGAAGGGAATTATTTTGTCTTTTTCCAAACAAGGTACTTTTTGACCTTTTCTTGCGTATACACTTGGAATATTATTTTATTAACTTATACAGAATGATAAAAACATCCATTACCTGAATACACGATTTCTTTCACTAATTTGTTTTTTCATTGAAAATTTTTCACCGCTTCTAATAAAATTTAAATATTATATTTTTTACTCCTGAGGAGTTTTTATGGATTTTTTACATTATTCTCATCTATCTCAACATCCTTTGTTAGATTTCATGCATAATTAATGATGATTTATTATGATACAATCTATCATATTTTATTGAAGGGTTTATGATAATTTTGACTATGGATTTTTATTTGAATACCATTATAGGTTTTGGGTTAATGTATTAACAATAATCATTATTGTTTCAGTATGAATGTTTATGTTGGCTATTTTTCACCCTTTTCGTATAAGGAATGCATTGGACCTAGTGGCTGATTAGTGTGGGCTGTTATAGCCCCTCGATGCATCAGTAGGTCTCATTAGATGAAATATTGTTACTTTCAATTCATTTATGTATTGTGTCTTGGTCAAGGACTTGAAGGTATGTTTATGATGTTTGGCATGATTTGTTCTCTCTTTAAGAGATCATTTATTGATATTGAATAAGATTAGGTAATTAGTAAATTATCCATGTGAATGATTATATGGAATTGTTTGATTTATTCATGACATATTGCGATCATTATTATGTTTAAATGGATTTTACTTTAGTTATATACATTTTCTATAAATATTATGCTTATTTTTTATAGCTTCCACATTATTATATACCCTTTCTGAGCATCTGATCTCACCAATTTCTTATGATTTATTTTCCTAGGATGCCAATATGTGTATTATGACTAATATGATGGGTAAATCTAGAAGAATAATGGTGATATCAAAGGATTTCCAATGTTGTATTTTATTTTTTGAATATTAATGAAAGGTCCATGTATGTAATATAATTTCCAAGACTGCTAAAGAGATCAGTCCTTATATATTTGATTTCTTCTAATCATTCTAATGTAATAAAATAATGCATTGTCTCTTGGATTATAGGGTCAGGGATTTATAGTTGAAATCAGGGGAATTTTAATAGAAACCTTAAAAACAATTTTTGGAAAACATAGATTATGGAACCATAAGATAGAATTTGAGGATAATCATAGAAAAACATATTAGAATTTAGGGAAGATAGATATTATGTGGTTCTTCTTATCAATATATTTATACATAGATAACACAAGTTAATTTGGTTCTTGAACAGATGTACCTAGGGGTATCAACTATGAAAAGATGAGTCAAGCCTGACTTGGTGTAACCTAGTACATGAAAGTAGGCCTATTTGTGCACCTAGATGAAAACATCTAAGGGATATTCTTAGGATAGTTTACATTTTAATTACAAAAAATTTAAAATTATATAAATGTATATATGTCCCTATGGAAACCACTTTTATAATTTAGTTATTAGATATGTCTAAATTATCAATTTCGGTTATGTGATTCACAACTTTTGTGATTATACATTATGTTTCATAATGTTATGATCTTATAGAGTCTATGACATTTTTTTAAAAATGTCACCTTATGGGAGGAATGGAAATAATATCCACAGATGTAATCCATGAAGATATTTCCCTCCACTTAAATATAATGATGTTGGAGCATGAACCGCAACTAGTACTGAACCACTAATAACTATACCGGGACACATGACTATGGTTATTAACAAAAAACTTCCCCGTATGGAGCAGCCTGAATGGAAACATGAAGGAACAATGTCATAAAACTTCATGCGACAACAAGCTCCAACATTCAATGGGAATAAAATCCATTTGAGTCTGAGAAAAGGATAGGTTCCTCCGAAAAGATATTTCCCTCTTTGGGATGTATGAAAATAGAGAATGTTTTCTTGGCACTTTTTCATATTTTTAGAGATGCGTATCTATGGGGATCATTGATTCAAAACACCAAGGGAGAGGAATAATTTTAAATCCTAGAATGGAAGGATATTACAGAAAATTTATTAGAAATATATTTCCCATGTGAACAACAAGTGAATATGGAGAGGAAATTTCTGAGTCTGAGGTAATAGGAAGATGAGAATGTTGGTAAATATGATTCCAAATTTGCAGGTAAGTCAAGGCCCTATATGGAATACATATTTAACCCATGAAGTAATATTGAACATTTATTTGATGGGTTAATTTCATTCTTCCTAAAGGCATTGATCTCACAAAAAAATTTATCATTTAAAGATATAGTCTGATGTGATATCAAGACAATGAATTAATTATATATGTTTTATGACATTATTGGAAGTAATAAAAGAAGAAAATTATGGAGCAATAGGTAGGTAAAGTTAAAAGGGTAATGAAGGATTTTCCAACATTTTATAATTGTGGGAAGAAACACCAAGACCCTTTCCTGGATGGAATGCGAGTTTGTTACAACTACGGAGAGAAAGGTCAGTAGGATCATGATTGAATGGAAAGGAAAGATTATGTAAATGTCAAAAGTTTCAACTATAATGAGATGGGGTATGACTATGAATGTCACAAAAATCAAGAAAATATAACTCAGAAAAATAAAAGGGCTCAATGTCCATCTTATGATATTGCTATAGTCAATGTGTAATAAAGAATTTATTTTTATTTTTGGATTCAAGAATAATGTAATTATATTCTGGATATAAGAATCATGTGATATATTAAGATTGTACAATAATATTTATTCTTTACAGATTTGAACCATATATGTTTTCATTAATGTTTTAAGGTGAAAAATGAATTTATATATTTGGTTTGTGACAAAAAGATCGAGATTATGATATCTAGGGAAAATTTGATGTTATGTTGGTTTTGTAATTTCATTATACCCAACATATAAATTTTTGGACCATGAATTTGAATAAATTTATTATGGATGAGTCTTAATGTTATAGTGTTCTAAGATAAACATATTATATTATTGAATTGGGTTAAAGTGTGATTTATCAAATTGGATAACCTAGGGCAACCATTTTGGTTTTGATAACATTTAAAGGATGAAGGAAATGACTTTTGGATCTTATGATTTCTAAAAGTTCTTCAAGATTGAAAAATTCATCTTGAATACTCATCGTTTGGAGAAAGAGATGAGTTTGTGGTAGAAATTGATTAAAGGATAAAGCTCTGCTTTTCAAGTAAGCATGTTTCCTTACGTTCATAGTCTATGAAGTAAATGAATTCATTATCTATATGAAATATATCTTGAAAAAAATATTAACAATGTAGCTAATTTTCCAATGGATCAAATGGTCCCATAGATCATCACAGAATTATAGCTTTGTGATTGTTAACATTCTTCTGACCATGCTCTCTATCACTCTCTATCAGAACATGATGGTCAGATTTATCTTCCATTTCAATTTTTTACTACATGTAACCCCAGTAAGTGTTTTCCCTAGTGAACTTCTCACTCCCCTTGATATATTTTAATATGGAGGTCTCATTAATCATTTTTCTCATTTGGGATTTCATCAAAGATATTTTGAAAAGGTAAACACCTAATTTTTAACCCTAAAATAAAATTATGAGGAATAAATATATTATATGGTAGAATGAATCACCCAAATATTTTATGGAATGTATCTTTTTAAACTTATTCTCACTGATATCTTATTTTTAACAGCCTAATAAATTTAAACGAACAATGACATATAATTAAATATTATTTTGTTAGCATATCTGTTATAACCTAGCTATCACATCAGTGAGAATGAATAGTATTAAACAAATTGAAAAATTTATGTATTATATATTTAATGTATTTTTTTGACATTCATCCCAATTATTTTATTGACATAATATAATAATGAATCCAATTTTATGCAATAAAAGACAATGTTTTTTAAAGGCGGTTTTATCACATTTTGAAGGACAACCAATTTTAAATTACATATTTGACACTTCTATATATTTTATTTGAATTAATAAACTTTTTATTTTAATGCAGGATAAAAATATGTACATTTGTTGAATATTTGGTATTTTTATGGTAAGTTAAATGTTTTTATGAATTTTCAAAATACTAAATTTTAATTGAAAACAACTTTTTTCATCAATATATATTATTGTGATAAATTATATTTTTTACTAGTTTTAAAATATAATATGATAATTTATTTATCATTTAATATAATTTAGGTCATTGATATAATTCTAAAATTAAATTTAGATAAAAACATATTGATCTTTTAAAAATTTCTTTAAAAAATCACATTATCGCCTCGTCTTTTGGATTTTCATTAAATTTATTTTTTCCACCTCTGTGAATTGAATTTAGAAACATGCATATACTTGGTTTTAATATGTCTGATTTTTGTATTCAAATAGGATAAAATAATTTTTTTGTATATTATTAATAGTTACTTCAGTACATTTTTTCCCATGGTTAATGGTATATCAGATGATTAAAGGTAAAAATAATATTATAATACTATAGAATTACTCTCAAATGAATCCAAATTTAATTTTTTAATTTTTTTCATCAAAAATACACAATATCCTAAAATTATAACCTTTTTTAACCATTTTAGTGAGAGTATAACATTTATTATATTTTATTTAATGGTAAGTTTAAAATTTCATACTAAAATTCTGAACAAAGATACCGTTTTTAATATAGGGTTATAAAAAGATAAATTAGACTATAAATATTTATTTAAAATTTAAAATTTATATCTACAACATGATAATTTATTTAAGATTTTAATTATAATATAATTAATTTAAATGGTGACATAAGGATGATGTAATAATTATTTATATAATGGAAGAATCGGATAAATGATATTAAAAATATTAAAATGAATACAATCAAAGAAAGTAAATATCATAAATGAATTTTATTGGCGCATTAGGTATTTATTAGATGTTTTGGTAAGATTTTATCAGTTTTTTATGATATTTTATAAAATAAATAATGAATAGTCTCAAAATTTACATATATTATACTTTAAATTAAATAATATTTTATTAAATGATCTAAAATACATAAAAAGATAAAATGCAGCCAATTAACTATAATAAGGTTCAATATGACATCAATGTTCCATTTGTGGTTTGCTGGGAATTTTATAGTAACTACATTAACACTAATGATTTAAAATTCAATTTATCGTCGTAGGAGTTAAAGGGTTTATGTAATGGATAATGAAAAAAATAAAGTTAATATTGTGAACTAATCATATATACTAATAATTTTAAGGGAGAATTTCAACCCATAATCATATTATATTCTAAATTAATCTCTTTAAACATATTTTAAATCAAATGTAAATTTAAATTATTTTTAATATTTGGATAGTACCCTAATGTGCCACTCACCACATTTATAATAGGTTATCTCCTCCCTCACTTACTCACTCCACATTGAGCCTTCTAGATTGACCAAACACTGGCAATTTCACCTAATAGTATTCATTGTTATGTATTGGAGGTGCTGGAAATCTAGAAATATCATCCCTATTGTCTCTTTGAGGAGATCCAAATGAAGATCACTGAATAAGAGGTAATTGTATTACCAATTCATTTATGTTCATTTCTTTTTCTACATACTATTGATATGTTTTTTAAATACTAAATTATTTAATCCAATATTATATATACGTTGATATGTTATTATGATTATTGGACAACCAAATTAACCAATTATCCATCCGACAATAAACTATCACCATGAGTGTGTACGTGCGGATTACCGCCCCCACAATGTCGTGTAGTTTGTTTTTTTATGATCACTATAGTTGTATGGTTGTAATGATGAATTTAATAGATATATATAATAAATATTACATGATTTATACTCTTTATTATTAATATACCATCCAATTCCATACCACATTAACATTAAGGGAATGATACTATTTCTTATGCGTATGTATGACCTACTATCTCAATGATGCGATGATATTTATTATCCATGTTAACCATTCAATAATTATTAAAAAAGTTATATAATGAATAAATATAAATATATGACATAATATTTTTAATTGAATAAAAAATATATATACATATATATGTCATTTACCTTTTTCCATTCAAAACTATAAGAAAATAGAAACAACATTCTTGCATACCTACGACCTACCATCTCCCTTAATGGTGTATTCCATTTCATATATTATATAATTTTTTAAATACTGAATATATATGATATAAAAATCATGTTTTACATTTTTTATGTATGTAAATAATTACCTATGTAATAGTATCAAGAATAACAATTCAAAACAAGTATGATAAACAAAGTAGTGATTACCTAAAACGGTGCATTAACATGGAATTTTTAATAAATGGGTAATATAAAATCATAAATTAATCATACATGATAACAAAAAAATTATATTGATTCTAGCACTGGTTAATAATTTGTTTCAAATGACTATACCTGAGGTTTGGACACATACACTGGGAATTGGACTTATTATAAGGGTTAAATTCTCAATCTCATTATTATCTGAGATTGTTTATATGTACGTATTTACTAGAACATATTAATAATAAATGTAAATTACTCTTTTATATTTATTGATAAACATTTCTATGATTATTTTATAATTGTATGAATTCATATTTACAATACTTTTACTTTTTATAAAAAAAAATAATGTAATATTTTTTTCATTTCCCAAATAATGTACTTTATGTCCTTTTCAAAAAAATACACATTGAATGTTCTATTTTTAAATAATACTACATTAAAAAACTTCAATTATAAGCATACAATATTCTATTAACTAAAAAAAATTCATTAAAAATTTCTCACCCTTTTTAGAATAATTTTAATATAAAATTTTAATTTATCTTCATATGTTTTTTATGATTTTATTACATTATATTAATCTTTATAAACATTATTTTTTTGGATTTTATGCTTAATTAAATTTGATTTCTAGTGACACAATCTATCATATTTTATTAATGGGTTTATGATATGTTTGACTATGGATGTTCAATTTTTCTACCATTCATGGTTTATGGTGAATGTATTAAAATATTGTATGATAATTTTAATAGGAATAGTTATATTTGTTATGTTTCACCCATTTAATATAAGGGGTGCATTGGAACTAGTAACTGATGGGCATGGCCTGCTATATCCCCTCGATAAAATAGTAGGTCTCATTAGACAAACTAGTTTGGCATTTTACCCATTTATGTACGGTGTCTTAGATGATGCCTTCATGATATGTCTATGATGTTCTACATTATGAATTCCCTCATTATGAGATTAGCTGTTGGCATTACAGGTGATTATTCAACTACTAGAATATCCCTGTGAATGATTATATGGAGTTATTTTATTTATTCAGTCCATATAATGCTAAATATTATGTTTTAAAGTCTTTTGTTTTGATTAGATACCTTGCCAAAATTGTTTATTATTATACGTGATAGCTTCGGTTGTATTATTTACCCTAATAATGTATCTAATCTCACCCCTTTATTATGTTTTGTTTTACCATTATGCTAATATGTGTATTATTAATGATATGAAGGGTTAAGCTACGAGAATAATGTAATTATAAAATGATTGTATATGTTTTAATTTATGTTTTCAATTTTAATGTACGGTTCATGCATGTAATATATTTTCCAATACTCTTAAACTGATCGGTCCTTCCATATTTGTTTTCTTATAATCTCGCCAATGTAAAAAAATAATGCACTAAATCTGATTTTCGGATTTTTGGGTATAAAATGAATGAATTAACAACCTTAATTTATTCCCACAATAACCACCCCCACACTTCATCATTATAATTTATTTCATCCCTTTTACCACGACTTCCTTCACCTTCTCACTTCAATTTTAAAATTTTATGAAAATACTAAGAGGATAATATGAATGGATAAAAATGGATTGAAACATGGATCATTCTTGTAAAGAGTATTCATGGTCTCTATGAACTAAATAATTATTGATGTATAGGTGGTGTTTTATGTATAATAGGTTTATCAAAAGTTACCTCAATAATTTTATGTGTGTTTCTTCATAGTCATAGCTTTTAAAATTTCTAGTACATGTTTTGGTAGGTGAAATTTCGTAGGAGCACTCAAAAAATATGCTCATGATGAAATATGAAGTTCTTGGTCATAAATTTTATCAATAATGTGATAGTCGCTCATGCGTATATATGGACTACTATCAAAATGATGTGATGAGATTCATTCTCCACATTAACCATTCAATAATGATTATAAAAATTTATATAATGAATAAATATAAATATATTACATTAAATTTCTTGTGGAATAATATATATATATATACAAAAACATATGTTAGTTACTTTTTTTCCTTCAATGCGATAAGAAAATAGAAACAATGTTCATTCGTACAGATGACCTACCATCTCCATTAATGGTGTATTCCATTTCATATCTTTAATATATTTATATACTGAATATATTTGATATATAGATCTTGTTTTACATTATAAAAGTATGAAAATCTTGATCTACGCAATTGGATCAATAATAAAAAGTCCAAACACATATGATAAACTAAGTGGTTATTACCTGAAATGTTTCTTTAAAATTGAATTTTTAATAAATGGGTAATATAAAGCCATAAATTAATCATATCTGATATCATAAATGTTATAATGATTCTATTACAAGTTAATAATTTGTTTCAAACCACTATATATGGGTTTTGGACATGTTTTGAGGAAATTTGACCTATTTTAATGGTTAATTTCACAATCTCAAAATTATATGGGGTTTTTATACGTTAGTATTTACTAGAACATATTTATCATCAATATACATGTTTCTTAGAAATAAATTGAAAAATATTTTTATGATACTTAAAAAAAATTGATGTCATTTTTTAAAAAAAAATTATAATTTTTTTTGAAATGAATATTTTTTCATTTTCCAATAAAGGTACTTTATGACCCTTTTGAGAAAATATGGAAGGAATGTTCTTATATTTGTTTATAAACCATTAAAAACATTACATTACAATTATACAAGATTATTTTCACTGTAATGTTTTTCATTTAAAATTTCACTCCCTGTTTAATATAATTTGAATATAAAATGTGTATTCCACTCAATAAGTTTTGAATGATTTTATTAGATACTTTTCATCTATGTAAACATCCTTTTTTGGATTTTATTTTTAATTTAATTTTATTTATTATGATATCATCTATCGTATTGTATTTAAGGGTTTATGATATGTTTGACTATTCATATGAAATTTTTATTCCATTCATGGTATATGGATAATGTATTAAAATTTCATATGCTTGTTTTAGTATTAATGGATATATTAGTTATATGTCACCCTTTTCATATGAGGAATGTATTGGAAATAGTATTTGATGGGTGGGTCCATCTATATCCCCTCAAGGCATCAGTAGGTCTTATGAGACAAACTAGTTTGTGTTTTTAACTGTGTATGTATGGTTTGTTGGAAGAAGACTTAATTATATGCTAATGATGTCTGACATTAGGAATTCACTCATTATGAGATTTATTATTGGCATTACATGTGAATATTTGACTTGTTGAATATCCATGTGATTGTTTGTATGGAATTATTTGATTTATTCATTCACTATTATGATCATGATTGTTTTTAAAATGAATCTATTTCAACTATATAACTTTCCATAAATGTTTATTATTATTTGTGATAACTTCTTTGTATTATAAACCCTAACTGAGCATTCGAGCTCGCCTGCTTCTTATTTTTTGTTTTACCATTATGCTATGATGTGTATTATGACAGATATGAATGGAAAAGTTATAAGAATAATTTAATTATCATTTGGATTATCTGTGATTCATTTTAGTTTTTGAATTGTAATGCATGGTTATGTATGTAATCTATTTTCTAAAACTGTTATTCTGATCGGTCCTTTAGGATTGGATTTCTTCTAATCATTCTAATGTATCAAAATAATGCACTAACTCTGGGATTTTGATTTTTCTACATTAAAATGATTGAATTAAAAACCTTAAAATATTCGCACAATAATAACCCCACACTCTGTCTTTAGAAATCATTTCATCCCTTCAACCATTATTTCCTTTACCTTCATAATTAAATTTTATAATATCATGAAAATATTGAGAGTAGAGTATAAATTTATAAAAATGGATTGAAACAAGGATCATTTCTATAAAGGTCATTCATGTTCTATATACGATAAATAAGGATTGATGTAAAAGTGGACTTTTATGTATAATAAATTTATCAAAAGTTACCTAAATACATATAAATGAGTTTCTTCATAGTAATAGCTTTGAAATTTTCATATTCAAGATATGGTAGGTGACATTTCCAATGACTATTCATGAAATACGCTCAAGATGAAATAGAAAGTGCTTTACCTAGAAATCTTCTCAAGAACGAGACATATGATTGGGGGTAATCACTAAAGGTATGATTGATAATAACAAATCAATTCACATTTATTTAACAAATTAAATTGATTAATAATATTTGGGAATGTTCATTTACTATAATTAATTAATTTCCGCAAATCACGAGCCCTCCTTTATTATCCATTTTTCATTTTAATCATCTAATTCACCATTTTACCCATTCAATCTTTTTATCAATGAAATATTAAACATGGAATAAATGGATTCTTAATTAAATCATGCCTAATTTATATGTAGATAAAATAATAATTCCAGTGTGGTCATTAAATTCTAATTTAATAGTCAAAACATGTTTTTAGACGAAAAATGTATGCTATTTAAAAGATAAACATTAAAAGTGAAATCAATTTACAATGAATATTCTTCCCCTTCCTTCGGTAGGTTTGGATTTATATCTCACATCTTGAACCAATAAAAAAATTACCTAATTAAGGAAAAGGGTCATGTAATTTATATGTAAAAAAGTTAATAGGGAGTGATGTACATGCTTGACTAATCATAATAATGAAATTAAAATCTATATTCCTAGAAATAATGTAAATGGGATAATAATTGGTATATTCTCTGATGTGGGAAACAAATTTTTATTTCCATAATAGCGATGTTGTAGATCTTATCAATACTCTATGGGAGGATGTTGTTTCTTATACTTGAACCACTACATGTGGATTTTCCAAGATGCCATCTCTTTCTTCTAGGTGATTAATGATCCATGGATAGATTACACTAGATCCTCCCCCTTTACTATTGGATATTGGTAACATAGAGGGGGTAGGATGAAGTATGAACTATCCTCTTTATTGGTTAGTAATTGTGCAAAATCATATTCCTCGTTTAGTTCTAGAACAATTTGGGCCTCATAACTTGAATAATCAAGGGGAAAGAAAGCATGACTTTTTTTAGTTGAACAAAATGAAAATTTAAATTATCCAAAATATAATCCATTTCAAAAAGATTTTCCTTTTCATTAATTTCTTTAGAATAAACTACCTGTATTACATCCTGGGATTCCTCAAATATAATTTCATCAAAATAAGGTAGTGTCATTTATTCATCAAGTTGTAACGGTCTCAGATCTTCATCTTCCAATATAGAAACACATGGATTTACCAAATTTAAAAATTCAAAATAAAATGTAGTTATACATAAATCAGATTGAATGAAATCCGAAAATATATAGTTTAATAAAGATAACCTCCTAGAGTAGTTCCAGGTTAAATCACTTCATATATGATAAGTTACAATTGACAGTGAGTCTCAGTGGATGGAATTAAGTAGTCAGGCTATGGAAACCTTTATTTAAATTTTCCTCTTTCATAGACTGTGTTACATACAGTGGTACTAGATCTCCTAATTTTTAGGGTCCTAGGCGATCATATTATACCAGATAATAATTTTAGAATTTATCCAAATCATATTTATCTCCTAAACCAATCTTAGTAGGAAAGCTTTCCTCATCATGGACCCACTGTAGGTCAATATCATACTCATTGATTTCATCTTTTAGATGATTGGTTTGTTGATGGTCCTCTATTTGTGCATCATCATCTTTGATTTCCTTAAAAATTTAGGACTGAATAAGGGGTAATATTTTTGACCATGGATATGTGTTAATTTTTTTAATGTAATGGGACAACATAGTCAGCTACTGGGCATCACATCAATAATTTTTTTGTTCATGTCCTCCCTCATGCCAGCTATGAATTCCTTGAAATACTTCTTGTAATTTTTTTGATTTCCAAAATAACATCACCAATATAAAAATAATAGAAACACCATACTACATGGAAAATGGTGAGTTATTAATTGGCCTTTTAACCTTTGGGTATTTTTCTCATGAATTAAAGATTCAATCATTTCAAAAAACAATATCAATATATTTTTTAAAAATATTTCATGAAATTTTTTATGATTTATTTTTTTTTGGAAAACATGGTTATGAAAATGTGTGTATTCCTTGGGAAGATCTAGAATTTGATGCGAAAGCATTTTTCACGAATCCCCATTCAATATATTATTTATATATTCATGCAACATAGTTCACACCCAAGGTTGATCTCATGGATCCATCTCACACATCATAAAATTACTGTTGTCACAATTTATATTTTATCTAACATAAAACTAAATAATATAATGAATATAATTTTAAATATTAAATAAATATTAATATATATATATAAATATATATGAAAAAATATATAATAGATGTAAACAAATTATTGTTAATCAACCAGTATATGGACCAAGGAGAACTCCCAGAGCAGCCCTTCATCATCTTTATATTAGTTTCAAAATTAATTAATGGACACTATATATTGTATTCATGATTAAACTCTTCTAATTGTTATTGTTAATATATAGTGCACTCCAAAAATCTCTAGAGACCACACATCCACCTCCTCGATCAAGGGAAAATATTGCAAAAGAGAATGATAATCCATAGGGGGTAAGTGGAGACACAAAGAAGCCTTACACACTAAGATCCCCCATGACCTAACACTATGAGAATAAGAAAAAATAAACATGAATTTTCAATTTCTCAAGATAAATTGTGGATTTCTCCCTTAAACAATCCTCAAGTGAGTTACTCATGATCATAATTATAAGATATCACAGTGGAGAAGAACTTTGAGGAAACTCAAAATATAATAATAAGTTAATCAGTTTAATAAAAAAGTACAATATATTAAAAATTAATAATATTGATAAATTGAAGAAGAACTAAAAGAATATACTAAATGTCTGAAAAAAGTTTCAAATATTTTTTGAAGGAGAGGTGATTAACTTTTGTAGGCATATGGAGTTAAATATGGGAACCATGATATTTTCACCAAAATATTGTACATGGTAGACCACATTAATGGTGTAATATGATAGAGCAGTATTCTGGAATGTTGTTCCAAAATATATTTCTCATTTCAACCAAAAATTTTATTGTTATCCTCCAATTGTAGAAAATGATATGACCCATTAATTAGGAAATTTTATTCAGGCCGAATGTTTTTAAGTCTTCCTCTAATTTTAAGCATCCAGTGGTTGCATTAATGCAAGAATAACTCAATGATTTCCAATGTTAATCCACTAATTTTATTTATTTTTCAATTACATTTGTAATAACCTAACTTCAAGGTCTTTATACTAAGTTATTTAACATTTTATGTGGTGGGGTACACTTAATCTTTCAAAACTCCTTTTCAAATTGATCGATTATTTCAAGAAATTGTTTTTCAAAATCCAGTCTATGTTCATAAGAATATGTTGAAGACCAAAAATCATGGAATACAATAAAAATTGAGTATAACTCAAATTGGATCAATATTTTAAAATTTATGATCAAAATAAAAAATTGATGCAACAATTTCTAAATTCTAGAATTTAAAATTTTCACATATTAACCCAACACAAACCATAAATCCCAATTTTATGTAAATAAGATAAAATTGATAAATTGGTAGTGATTAAATCATTGGAAAACATACAAAAATGATGAAAATAATAGCTATAATTGGTATCAAAAAACAAAATTAGGAATGATTTTCCGATCAAAATATATAAGATCATCATAATTCATTATGATAATCATCCATAAAAAAAGATAAAAAATGAACTATAAATAAATTTAAAGGTCACATCCATAGCTGAGTACCCAAAAAAATGTAAAAATCACAAATAAAGGATCCAAAAATATCCTCATTGCACAAGGTCTAATAACCTGGAATTTCCCCCAAAAAAAATTTCCAATAGTTCCACTAATACGAGTACATTACACATCTATAAAAAGATGTTCTTTTACATTATATAGGAAATGTATGGTCTAAATTCACCAATTTCATGAATGTAAGATGCGATATCACATTACTAGTAGGATCCATCTATCTACCCAAGAATGATGTACATGTAAATTAAATTTATTTTGTGGAATACATAATAAAATACACAAATTGATGCTCATAGACCATATTAGTTTAGTGTTTTTTTGGAAACATCCAGCACATTCTTCTAAATTGGGGAATGATCTCCAACATCACCCGTAATGATCTTCCCCCTTTTTTCCTACATAAAACCATTATTTATATTTGGGGGAAAATATTACATCAAAAGAGTGATATAAAATTCTTAGTTACGGTAAACTTGTAGAACATAAAACAAAACATAAATATCAGAATGTAAAAACATGAACATAAATATTGAATATAAAAATTGTGAGTCATGAATTAAATCATGACAGTTCGTATGGAATATATCATATAAGAACATGAAACATAATAAAATATAATAGGAATAAACATGGAATTTTGGAAAAAGAATAAGCATATAATATCATGTCCATATTAGCCAAGTCACATTAACAAGACCATTATAGCAGACAAAGTCCGTTTCTGAAACTGATATACATACTGTTCTAGGCCTGTATTACTGAACCAGATTTACTTTCCATTCCACTCATAAATATATCATGAGATATAATTCAATACCCAATGAATATGATGGATATATAGGTCCCACCCTCTCATTATGAAACCATTCATACATGTGAAAAAAACATAAAAATATTTACCATAGCATAACACATGAAATTGAATGGGTTTCTTAAACATCATTCCATCAAACTACATATAAAACTAATTGATTCCCTAAATAAAATTGAATCATAAACACAATAAAATTATAGTGATTATAGTCATATAAAAATTACCCTATTTAAATAATTTCATATTATATGGTAAATATTTTTGAATGAATATTGGAAATTAATTCTTGAGGAAAATATTATTTCTTCTTCCAAAATGTTTTTTCTTCTGAAAATGATGTGAAATTTTAAAATAAAATAATATTGTTTAAAATAAATGTGAAATATTTTAAATTATGATTCATGGAAATAAATAAATTTGAATTCATATATAAATATCATAACATTCATAATAATTATCATAACATCATTCATGGGATGTATAAACAACACATAAAAGAAATAATTATTGTATAAGTCCAACAGAAATAAAATTGAGACAAAATAATCCATTAACTTATGTTTAATATGATTTTATTTTTCCATAACTCTTTTATAATGATTTAAATAATATTATTTACATATTCTAGAGTCATAGTAATTTTTATGATATTATATATGGTCATATTCTCATTGTTTTGTCAGTAACATTTCATTGTTAGTCGTTAAACTAGTATTAACTACATTATGTTCTTATGCATGTTTTGTTGAATAAGATCAAGTTATCCTTCTTAGGTTGTAGTTATATAATTAATAAAATGATATTAGTATAATATATAATATTTTTTTAATTAATTCATTTATATAACCATTCTTTAATGAAGATCATGTAGAACGAATCACATCACATTGTGGAGACAATAAGCCATACGTATGCACAAGCGATGATATCGTTACCATAATTGATGAATGGTATTGAAGTGAATGGTTTATTATATTTAAGAATCTATATAAATTTATAATAATAATATAAAATTATTAAATCATTCATTATACCCATCCATGTTAGGTGGCTGTGAAAAACATAATACACCATGGTGTGGGGACGGTATGTGGTATATATGCCCCAATAGTGATTTCATTTTTCATAGAATCAATAGAAGGTAGAATATGGTTGATTCATAATTACAATAACATCTTAGTAAATAATTTATACTGGATTTGCAACTTTATAATGAAAATACCCATGAACCAAAACTATTAGATGACATAAGTATGAAAGAATTGGTAGAGGAAATTACATCTTTTATGAGCTCCTTCATCTAAATCACCTATTAGAGCAATATATTTGGACTTTGAAAAAGAAAAAAACCTATAGAATTGAACTATGTATGTTGAAAAAGTAAATTGGTAGGGTATTTCAGATCAAGAATGCTCTATGCGAAGTGAAGAGGTGAGGGAGTAGGTTCACTTTTATAATTGGGTTTAAGGGCCCTTTAAAAATGTCTATAAATATTATATTAATATATATTTATATTCAATTTTTAATGGTCCCAGACTCATTTATTTTAAATATAAGATGATTTTTGGTTTTATAAACATAATAAAATATTAATGATATTAGTTTTTAATATTTTCTAATCCATAACGTTTTTGATTAACCCTTATTTTACCTTATTTAATCTTACCATGATAACGTGTTATCTATATTTTTTGTGTCAACGACATTACCATAACATTTCAAACAAAAAAAAGTTGAATTTAGTACATATAAAGAGTAATCCTAACCATTTGGTAAAATCTTATATTTTGTAAAATTTTATTACATTTAATATACTATATTATATTTTAAGTTACGAATTATGTCAATGTTGACATTATTCATACATGACTGTTTCAAAAATTCATAGCAACAAGATTACGTTGAAAAAAATATATTAACTCAATACTAACATGTCATAGTCATCCATAAATTTTTTTGAATGTCATAAAATATTTAAATAATATTTATTTTATTATTTATGATATCATTTAGTCAATTACTTCATTAATAAATTTATTATTTCATCATCATTGTGTCATAATTAAATTTAATTATATAATTTATAAAATTTATAAAAATAGAAAGATGATATAGGTAATATTTTTATATATCTATGGATTATTTATATTTGAGGAGATCACATATATAACACAAATTGTTTTTCTTAGTAGAGTCATGATTATGACTTTATGCCTTTACTTTAAATTCCTTGTTATAAAATGTCATCATCACACCCAAGAGGCTCCAAAGGGACAAAATTTTATCCTAACAATTTTTTTGATCGTCCATGACTCATTAAATAATAATAGGAAACAAGTTATGGTGTTTTTATATTATTAGAATATTACTTTTACCCATATTTACCCGATTTACCCTTTAACCATGGTAAATAAAAATAATTACCAATGTTATTATTCTTAATATGTAATAATAAATGGGAACTATTTAAAAAAATTATACCTTATGATTCCAAATATGGAAGCCGTTTTTAAAAATTCTAAACACATAAGTTGAAGTGATTAATTTAAAATTAATTCTCATTGTTAAAACAGGAAAACAATTTTTAAAAGTAAAAACATTGCAAATGATTGAATTGTTTGTAAATCTAAATTCAATTTAGAATTCATTAAAATGTCATAAATTATATTAAATGGTAAAAATATATTATATTTTTAGGTTAAAACCATTCAATAATAGAAACTAACCATATGAAGTATTTTTATGAAAAATGGTATTTTTAATTAAAATTTAGCGTATTTTTTACTATTCATCTAAACATGAAGGTTCTCATAAAAAATCAAAAAATCTTCCAAAGAAGATATATATATATATATAATAGGTTTTTCTTTCAAATATAAATTATATTTAAAATGGTTTCCCCATCAAATGGTGAAAAACTGTATTTTTTTATAGAATCTTCCAATTATCTAAAAATTGAATTAGTTTTTATATCATGTCTAGAGAAAATATGAGATAAATTTTAAACATTTTGTTAGTTGTATTAAATATATATTTCATTAGTAAAATTATTCAAAATCAATCTTATTATTTTATAAACTCGCTTAAATATAGACATGCATGAAATTAATTCTACCTAATGAACATGAAATTATGTATAACACAAGCCTAGCATAGTGTTTCATATCCTACAATTTATGTTGGTGTTTCATATTGTGCAAGCATATCTTGGATTATAAAGTAACATAAGGAAATAAACAAATTTATATAAAATATATTTTCTAAAAATCTCAGGGTTTTACATTCCTACAATGATTTTGATGCATATCCAATATAAGACAAATAAAGATCGAAATTTTAGAATAATTGAAATATTTTAACATTAAAAAGTTATTTAAAAAATTAAATAAAAGTGAAAGAAACAGGAATAACTAGTAAAAAGTTAAAACCAAAACATAAGAACCATGTGAAATCCCTATGTTGGTAGTGTACGTGGGGACCTATGATACTATTGCACCCAGTAATCAAAATAGGGATACAATTTTACATTCCCATGATCGAAACCTAAGCATCACATCAAATCACATCACAATTAATTTAGTTTGAATTTTATGATAATCATACTATAGAGGAAATATTGAATCCCTACTACCTCATCTAGTACACTGGTACTAGTCTTCCACCCTATATAACTAGGATTCCCATATGTTTTCTCCCGTTTGGAGGTGGGGGTGGTTTTCTTAAACCATTTACTTTTTACATTAGATTATATATATAATAAAACAAGGGAATATTATTTTCATTACCTTAGTAGATATTTATTATTCTTTTGCATAACATTAATGTCATAGTCTCCTTTAGTATCAGCCACATTGATATGGTCATAATAGTGACCATTTATAATGATATCCATGAAGTGATATGATGATATTCTTAAATATAGTTCTATGATTGGAAACCGTACTATGATAGGGAACATATTATATAGACTATTAAGTTGGATTACTCATAAGGTAATGTTGATTCTTTTCATGATGTTCGCAATTAATAATCTCCAAGATGGATGATTATTAGAATTGAACCTCCTGTAGAAATACATTATATTGATGTGTCAACAAATATTCCTATCTAAAATTGTGTATAATGATACTAATATGTAATGATTATTATTAACATTTTTTTCTAACATTCACGTAGATTTTTTCGATAAACAATGACGATAACAGTTTATGGGTAAGCTGGATATGTTAGGTGCATCATGAGTGATGTGTTATTAATAATAATTCAAGGAAGGGTTTGTCCATTTCAACATTGTAGATGTTGATATCTCTACCCTTTGATTGAAATATAACATTCGAATTAAATTCCATGGCCACGGTGTGACAATGAGATTATTTCATATTGTCAAATAAACACTTATAAGGAAAATAGGTTAATGACATGGATGTGGAACCTACATGATGAGATATTAATACAATAATATTTTATTATATAATCGGTGATGGTATGGGGTTTTTGATGTTGTGATATTATGTTCCATATTTGGGGTTTCGAAACCAATTTATAGAGAATGGTCATTGATTTTAAGAAATCATGCCTAATGCAAATAAGAAATAATCATAGGGGCCAACACACAATGAGTTTCAATTAATTTTGATTAAATTATATTTGAATTTAATTATTAAAATAAATAGTATACTCAAGACTAAGAATTTATTTTATTACCGTCTTATTGCTATCTTATATTCAAAAGTTAATAAATAATTATAGTTTTATTAATAAAAAATTCTTTTTATTCTGTGAATATATAATAAATATTTATTAATTTTATTTTGAGTGAAAATAAGTATTATTTATTTAATATTTTAATAAATTTTTGTTTACTGTATTTTGAAAACAATATTTATTCATTTATTTATTAAATATATAGGAGTTCTACTGTAAAAAGATCACATACAGAATTGAATTTTTTTCAAACCTGATAAAATAATATTTATCATTGCGCATGTTAGCATGCACAATAAAATTATTGTAATATTAATATTATATTTAATTGGTTGTGTTAAAGATTATAATATTTTTTAAATACTGGTATAAAATTAAATAATATTTTAACCTAAATCCATGATCTAAAAATAAAATATTGTGCCTATTGTGTTGGGTTAATCAAGAATTAAGAATCAATGTTTCAACAGATTCCTTTATTCACCCCTCTTTCTCTCTATATACCATATACAAGAAGCTCTTCAGAGAATATGTAAATTCTAAAGGATAAGGGATTAAGATGAACAATGCAAGAAGATTGATTCACCATGATAACACTTGAAAATCAATCCCTATTGTTTAGAGATCCAATGAGCATATATAGATCATTGCTTGAGGGATTTTACACTTGGATCCTAAAAGAGAAATAATGATAATCCAAAATTTCCCTTTAGGATGATCAACAACATCATTATCAATGATATATCATAAGACTTGGTATTTATTTATTCAGATCTAAATAAATCAATTAAAATTTTACATGAAAAGATCATCATTAAGTTTTAGGTTTCTCTACGTCAATATATGGTTTCAAAATTAATTATAACTGGCAATCACATCATTTAAAATATTTAAATGTTCCATCGAATCGAGAAAACTCTAGGATTTCTCTCCCACAATTTAACTTCTGTTGCACTCGGAAACATAATATTAATCAATTCATAAAAATAAAATTATATATATTCCGAAGCACCACATGTCAAAGCACATCCATTAAAAAAATTCCATAGGGTAAATCCATTTTAAAGACCATGGAATCACATTACATAACCTTTGAAATCACCCATTTAAATACAAAACAAAAATTTCAATAATAATTGAATTTAAAAGCATTCACATTTAAGCTGTAAGAAATGATGCAACATGAAACAACATACCACATTCCTTGAAACCTCTAAAACCCAGTTGATATTTAATATACATGAATATAGGGGGCTCTATAGAAGCAGGAACAAACCATAATCATCAAAACCCTATTCCATATAGTTCATATAAGTTGAATCCTACATCATCAAAACCACTAGTATATATGAAAATAATGAAATAAGGGATGGGAGACCATGAATCAGGGAGACTAGAATCTTACGTAGAGTTTATTTAAAGAACCTAGGTCAAAATCCACATAAAATTGTGTCCATGGGGAGACAACAGAAAGGGGTGGTGTTCCTAGGATAAGAGGGGTCAGGAATGGTTGTAAATGAGGAGTTAAAGGGGTTAAAACAAGGAGGGGAATCTAAATAATTACAAATATTTACAAAATTGGGCAGACCACATAGTTTGGAGACACAGTTTTCCCAACCATGAGCCAACAATGAGGGTCCCTTATGCTTCATTTGTATAGTTCTAATGACTTTACAAATTGTATTCTTAATAGTGTGGGTTCTCTAGTTCTGTTGTCTCAGTAGACAGATATTTCTGAGGTTCATGCCTCGTTTCCCCTATCCTTGTGCCAACTTTTCACCAAACTATATCACACAAAAAACATCAATTTTCAATAGAAAAAACCAAAAAAATATAATGATGTAAATAATGATGAAATGTAGACAATAATAAGCTGAAAATGGCCCCATGGGTGTGGAATGCAATGTCTCCTATCATGTAACCAGAACAACTGGATGGAATGTTCTTGTTTGATAGAACTCTCTCTCACATGTTGAGAATGCGGTTTTTTTCTATTAGCTATCTAATCATAAGGAATAAATGTAGAATTAGACACACTCCTGTCACCATCTATCACAGTACCATAATCCTAATGAGTTAGTTATCATGTAGTAAAATAACTTGCAGACGTGTCGTAGAACTTTACAGGGCTAACATGTGGATGTGGCTTATCTATGAATGGAAGGGTAGGATAATAAAGTTTTTCATGTTGGAAATACTCCCCATGTTCCAAATCATTATGTGGTACATCCATAATAGGCTTATGACCCTATGACACATCCATATGAGGCTCATCGCCCACATCATCATCTAGAACATAGAAGAAAATATCATGATAAATCTCATCCATGGGAAAAAAATAGTTATGTCAATACTTAGTGGAAATATGTCTTGTAAAATAAGCCTCCCACATAAAGATTAGAAATGTGAGTCAGTTGTGCTATATGATTATCATATATGAAAATTTTATATATTTAACTAAATTTAATAAAAAAGTTGTTCTGACCTGGGTGAAATTATTACCATTTGATGATTGCCTCACCAATGTTATGTATGATATAACGATGAGGTCATATGGTACCAGGGAACATGTAATTTCTAACCAAATTAAACCACAAATCAATTCCCAAACCATTGGAACACAGTTATATCATAGGTATGTCTCCCTATATTCTAGAGGTATCTAAGAATCAGTGTGGGAGTAAATTTGTATAGTGGGGAGACTATACTAGCTTATTAGTGTAAATAAACATTTTAAATAAATGAAATAATACACATTTGTAAATATAAGGTAATTAAATGGCATCTATAAATGTTCCAACAAATAATCCTAATCACCCATGCCATAATAAATGAATTTTATTCTATAATTGAAATGAAATCATACAAGAATACATAAATTATGAAAATATAATTGTAGAAAAAAATCATAAAATGGTATGGATTCTTATCCCAGTCCTAGAATCCCATTCTCCTTTCAAGATTCCCAAGAGAAATGAAACTAACAAGTTGTATCTTCTCTGGTACATAAGTGACACTGTTTCCCATATAGGGTGTGAAAAAAATAACGTAGGCAACCACAATCAGTGTCCATAAATATAACCATTTATTTAAATAATGTTCAAATATATGGTCTCAATTTATAAAAAATAACAAGTTTAAAAAAATTTTATAGAAAAAAAATTACAACTAATACCCCGGGTTCACTATGACACCTAATCAAAACTATATGTGTATATATATTTTAATAAAAATAAAACGAATATATATAAAAATATAAAATTTCAACAACATAACAGCCCTAAGAATGTAACCTCCTGAAAAAATTTCAGTCTACACAGAAATAATACAAGTAACCCCTCTTAAATGATGCTAAAATTTCACCAAATGTTTAAAAATTAGGATATCCCAACTAAAATAACATTTTGGAGGCCTCGTGAGCCTTTTGTGGCTAATAAAAAAATTCCGATCAGGTTTTCTTCAGTTCACCTAGCATATATCTTTTTACAAGTGTCAATTTTACATTTCGCAGAGCCCAATGAAATACCCAGATTAGAAGTCATGGTTTTTTGATGTTCAAGCAAGTTTTTCAATATTTTTTCAGTGATAAAATGATTTATTAATTTTTTATTTCTCTAAAGTGTTATTAAATATATTTCAATCAATACTAATTAGTAAATTATTAGTTAATATGGATTTTAAGATATTTTCTAAATAATATTTCACTAAATGTAATATATATTATGTGTACATAAATATTTAGTATTACGAAGAAAATATTTAAGAAAAAATTTTATATCTATATATATATAATTATATTTACATATTAAAATATTATTTTTATAATATATAACATTTTTTTGGTATTTCTCATTCTATCAGCACTAAAAAAGAAATGAGAATGTATGTTTGTAATTGTGCTTATAAAGGTTTGTATTGATCAGAAAAAAACAACAAAAATAACGGAGATCATTTATTAGTGCTATTGAATGTACCATTTATCAGCACTTTTATGTGGAAATGATAAAATCAACCCCTTCATTAGTGAAAAAAATCACTAATAAAGGCTGTATTTTATGAGAGAAGATAAATGTTCCCTTTATCTTCACTTTTTGATAGCACTGATAAAAGAACCCAATTTTCAGTTCTTTTTAGAACCGATAAATGGTAGTGCGGAATAATCTCGATTCTGAAGTAGTGGTAAATGAGTTTAATCCCAACCATATCTCTTCCAACTCCATAATTCCAATGGTTGTAGAAACCAATGGTTTGACTATTGTGATGGTGTTTTAAAATGAGGATTCCTTATATATGTTTCTTATGAGGAATGCGGGAATGAGTCTAGAAATGATAATGAATTGAATGAAAATTTCCATAAGAGTTTCCAAATTGGTTTGAATGTATGCAACATAAAACCTTCGACAAATCTACTTGTAGAATTTTGTTTACATCTTGAATCAAATAATTGTAATGTAAATCTACCATGATTATGTATTTGTTGGTATTTTTGAAGAGGTAAATCGTGTCTTCTTGATCCTAAGACAGTTGTTGATGATTCCATCCTTGAACAGATGGTGGGAATACTTTATATCATTGAAAATCATTTCCATGATGGAAAAATATGAGGTGAATTCAATTTAGTAGATTATTGGGAACACTGCTTAAAGGCAGTGATGTTCCAAAACAAAAACATTATCAACACATTCTATGGTAGGGCCTATATAATGAGGGTTACCTTAACCAGATTTAATTACAATGAAATCACATGTTTTTCAATATTGATGAAAAATATCACTATCCTTGGGATTTTAGTGGATGGTGGGTGACCTTATAGATGTCCAGTTTCCCGATGATGACATCTAAATTAGTATGGAACTACATTATGACTACAAGTAATGTTTGGTTTCATGGAAGAATAATCATAGTAAGAGTTGGTGATTGTTTGGAGATATTTTTAAGTGGCCTTTTGACTTTTTCACCCAATATATATATAAATTTGTGTTCCCCTATGTGGGAAATTATAAATAATTCGATTTTTTTAATCTATCAATATTCCTCTTTGAATATGAAAATATACTTCCTAACCCATGCACATAGGTCATCCAGCTGATACATGTAAATTTAATGTTCACCAGATTGTTATTTGTTTCTCCAATTTGAGTGTGTGATTCTTGAGAGAGTGAGGCTTCCAGGCA
The DNA here is from genome assembly GCA_963277665.1 of Viscum album. Taxonomy (NCBI): domain Eukaryota; kingdom Viridiplantae; phylum Streptophyta; class Magnoliopsida; order Santalales; family Viscaceae; genus Viscum; species Viscum album. The sequence continues at coordinate 422,332,466 of OY728161.1, read as the reverse complement.
AAAAAAATTGCATCAGAGCATTGATCAATAACCAAGACTGAATGACACTCTCAGCAAATCTGCTGTCTACACATCTACATATTGTATTGTATGATATTACTATGGAAAGATAGTGTATATAAGTGGATAATTCCCAACAATGAAACTAATATCCACTTGTGTGACCTTTCACCCTTTTTTGTCTGTGTTTCTTGCAATGTTCTATAGTCATGAATCTGGTCCTTCTATATAAATCACATCTGGTTTCCCCTACTACATGAAACCACATCTCAATGATTTATTTCTTTCCCCTCTCTACATATGGATTCCCCTACTCTGTGAACCAGGTCAATTTATCTACATCATACCAAGTCAATTAAATTTGAAACACAAAAATCATTAATTTTTAATACCCATGTTTTATATTTTAAAATCCATAAAATAAAAATTTACCCATAAATAAACTAATAATTTCTCTTAAACGAATCTTTTATTTAAAAAAATTAAATAATTAACATTATTAGATGAATAATGATGCTTAATTTCTATATTATTAATTAAAAACCCTAATTTCAATTATTTGAAAATATTAACACATTTAAACACACCCAATGACTTAAAAGAAAATAGTCGTTTAAATCCCAACCATTTACTTATAATGGCTATATTGAATCATTTAAATACCCATTCAAGGTATTCCAAGGATCAAGATCATCTCTTGTTTTAAGAGGATGGGGATATATATTCCAATGACTCTTTGTATTATTTCTATTCGTCTCACTATTTATTTTTTCTATTGTTGGATTCAAGGGATGAGGGATATTTATTCAGTCCCATTTTGATATTGGTTAGTATTTTGTTTGTTATATTAGGTAATACGATGAGTTTTCTTGATTTGTTGCAATCCTCTATATTAATGTAATATTAAAGTGTTTGAATAAAATGTTTCCCTTTCTATTTAATGTATTTTGATAAAAAAACATGCCAATATGCATTAACACAAGAATAATGATAATAATAACTAAAATTTCTACTATTACATTTAAAAATTTGTTTGGGGAATTACAATATCACCCTCTTAATAGAATTTTTCCCTTGAAATTTTATTGTACTCATACACGTCCACAACATCAACCTTCTGACATCATCCTCGATGTCCCTAAAAAATATTTTTTTAATTATTATTAACTAATTTACAAAATTTGAATGAAAAATATTTAATTTATACCATTTCCAATTAAACTACTGTTGATAATCCGTTGATGACCTTAGGTGGATTCCCTAGGTTGTTTTAAATTCCTCAATTTCGTTATTCCAAATAAACCTCGAGAAAGAATGGTAAAAACAGTGCAAAAAAAGACTCAGGTTTACAGAGGGAGGAATAGGATGTATGGAGCTCAGAGATTTCAGAATGGACTCATTCCATATAGATCTTTCAAAAATATCTCATGCTGGGTAGTTCTGATGTCATAGAGTCTCCCATTCATACTAAAACTCAGAACCTCGAATAGATATGTAACTTGAAGGTCACCCTCCATTGCCACTTCCCAAAATTTTCCTAAGTCTTGGTAATTCTCTAAAAGTGTAAAACATATTAAGGTACCTTCATGATACTTTCTCCAATGCCTATATTCTAAAAATTGTGAATTTTCTATATGATGATAGACATAACTATTTCCTCTGTATAATCGAAGTAAATTTTGGTAAATTGACACCTAGTAGAGGTGTTTGGAGGTCAGAAATATGTTTGTGAAAGGCTTGTATGATTCTTAACATGTTTGATAATTATAGTCTCAATCAGCTCAGTAGGATGTTACAAGAGACTACTTGGTGAACCCTCACCTTCATTCTGAAATTTTAATAATGGGATTCCTATTATGAATTAAAACTAAAGTTTGTTATTTTATTCTATTTTTTCAAATTTCACTAGGTCGTTCCTTTAATACCATCTGTAAGGACCCATACCCAGTTACTCAAAGTCTGTTCTAAAATTATGTAGTGTATTTTTTTTGAAAATGTATCTAAATATTCAAAAAAACATACCAAAAAATGGGGATCATGTATTGGCAAAGGTTCTATAGAATTAGAATCCAATATTACATTTAAATATAAATGTATGAACTCTAATAATCAATAATCAGTGCAATGATTACAGATTATAAATTCATCATTTAACATCCACTAAACCTATAAGAATAATTTATAATATGTTGGGTGAGAACAAAAATTCCAAGTAAGGGGTTTTTAAAAAAACGAATAATAAATAATTTTTATTTAAAACATTTCTTCAAAACATAGGCATTAAAATAATGAAAGTAATATTTCACATAACTTGTCTTCACCATTTTCTTGAGAGATTATGTAACAGATTTTAGGTTAAATCAGGGTTAAAATTTCTAATCTTTTTTGGAGTTATAAATAGAATGAATTATAAAAAATGAACATACTGAACATAAATGCACGTAGTTACACATATAAGTTGGATGAAGACCAAATTAAATAATTCTATTACATGATAGAGGATAGAAAAAAAATCACACCTGAAATAATATTTATTCAAAATTTCACATAAAAATTATGTCATTATCATTATTGCATGGAAACTAATTCCCAATACCCTTTTATAATGCATTTCTACAAATTTATATATATTTTTATATATGACATTAATCGATGTGAACCTGGAATTATTATTTTAATTAATATTGGTTCATAATTCTATGATCATTATCCTTAGTTATTTTACTAGTTGAATAGTCACATGGAATTTCACTTACTATATTCATTATAAGTAAATCCCTAATGCAGGACAATCGTAATCATTCTTTCAAGGCCTCACACCAAGGCCATACATGACATTTCTTTCAATGCCTCGTGTTAAGATGTAGTTTGTCTCTTGAGAACTAACGATTCATTGAGAGGCTATAGCAGTCCTCCCCCATCACATAATAAGCCATATGTATTTCCCTTATGTCTAATAAATGTATACTTTTAAATAAAAGTGTCTCGTAGAACATTGATTTATTTTAATCATAGTCATAAGTGAAATAAATTAATTAAACAATCCAAAGTGTCTCATACCACCTTGAAAAGTTTAGTTCTTAATCAATATGTTGTCAAAAAAACATTCATATAATATTTAAATAATTGACTTTATTTTCCTGTCAAAAATAAATTGAATTATTATGTATGTGAAAATTTAATAAAAAGAATGCACATTTTGTTATGTCTTTGATAAATAGGATTCACACATGAAATGATAAGGATTGTCTCGTGAATTTTAATAAAAAATTTATATAATTCAGAAATAATATTTTCACATTAAATGATTTGATTTGTCTTATACAGCTGAGTAAACAAATTATAAATTGGATAAATAGGGTTTTCACTTGAAATAATAACTTCTTTCATAATTTCAGATAAAATGATAGGGTTTTACTCATATAGTTGAGTAAACAAAGTGTTTATAAGAATTTAAAACCATATGTTTTGAGATTGAAAAAAACCATTCATAATTTATGAATAAAAGAGAGATAACAGTTATTCTTATGTTTCCTATACACAAATGCATCTACTTGTGTATATATATACCTATAAATATATAAAAGTTTATTTTAATATATATGTTTGTGCGGACTATATGCAAAAAAACCATTTGAATTTTTATGTAAAGAACCCTCCCATGTGAACAGACACCTTGATGAAGATGTTAAATGAGTGTAAAAGATGTTTACTTGAAGGATTTCACATATACTCATATGCAACATATATATACATATCACTTTTAAAAAATAATTTAACATAATTTTTTTATAGAATATACATGGAAAGGAAAAACTTAATATATATATATATATATTCTTAAAATATTAAGTTATAAATGTATATATACGCATGTATAGAAACATATAAATATATATATATATATACAATTTTTGGTATTGTTCATAGTATGGAAGTAATATTAAAACATTAATTATTTATAAATATATTTTTTTAAAAAGATACATCATAGTATTTAAGAAATTCATTTTAGATAAATGGTTATGGTTTTATACATTCATATATTCATGATTATGATTTCAAAATGAAGTGATAAAAAAATGTACATATTTATAATATGAGAATTTTATTCTAAAAAAACAAATAAATACCTTCTAAACAATTTTGGAAATCATTATGAGAAATGAACAAACTAAATTTTAAGAACACTATTTTTTATGGTAATGGTGAAAAGAACCAAATAATTCCCCTTACATAACTTAGTTCTGAAATAATCACATAATAAATAGAAAAAATATATCTAAATACATGTTTATATATAATTATATACATATATATACCAATGAATATAATTTTATAACATAAAGAATTTAAATCAATAACTTCAAGTAATTTTAAAACATCTTTAAATTAAAAGTATGTAGATTATGAAGAACATAAAATTCCAAAATCATAAATATTACCTTACATAATTTTGATATTGAAATATATAAATTTATTGATAAAAAAATATGTATTTAAAAACGATTTAAAACCACTTTTCTTACTTGTTTTAAATCAGATGTGGATACATTTTTCTAGAACTGAAAGATGAATAGAGAGCTTGAAATATGATTTTTTGAGGGGACATACTGTGTGCAAAGTGAGGTTTTTTAAAAAACCAATGTTTCAAATTTTTTACCTGAATAAAGTAAAACTCAACAATAAAAGTGTTAATTACCACAAATTCAACATAAAAAAGGGTTAATTGACACCATAAGATTATAAAAAGTAGGAGGAGGAGGATCTGAGTCATATATCGTTATGTTTGTTCTAAATATAACACCACTTTTGGAAAATAAAAAAAAAGTCAAGACAAAAAGGATTCTGAAGTGGATGGAAAAAATATATCATGAGAAAGAAGGGATGTAGAGGGTCGGGTTGCAACATTCTCGGATGGGGTCTAGTGTGTCTTAATGAAGAAGAATAATGAAGAGAGGATTTGGTGGTCCAAATTAAATATGTTCTGGTCTAAGTGTTATGATTTACCATATATGTTTTATTATAAGGGAGACGTGTGTCTAGAAATAGATTATTGTGATTCATCCGAGGATCTGATCGTAGTGTTGTGGTGGCTTATTACATTTTCAAAAGATGAACAATTGAGACTAGATAACGACATTGATCTGATGGTCGTGGTGGATCCACGAGTTTTAAATAGGTTGTGAGGTTAGGAACTAGCACATCCAGATATAATAATTCAAGAAAATACAGTGATGAAACTACAATGATGGGGGTTTGAAGGATGAATTGGTTTGGAAGGAATAGATCTCACACAACTAGATTGGATGGCCTAGATTGCGTTTCGTGGAAAAATCCACATCCCCGATTTAAACGCAACCAGTTTCGAGAAAACCTTATAAGGATCAGTGTGTGGTGCCATCTTCGGATGACACATGAAAATACACCAATGTCCATACACATGGGACTCCAATCGTTGGCTCTCAACCCACCCACTCCCATACTAGTGTGCGACCTAGATCACCCTCTTCCTGCACCGAACTAGTCCCTATTCAGAGGCTTTTGCTTGTATCTTTCATCCACTATGTTTTCTAGGGTCCACTCTAGCCTACTCGAGCCTCCATAGGCACCAGTTAAAGCCTCTTTACTGGGGTTGACTGGGTCTCCCATCATTATTGAGGTGTCCACTTAGCCTCGGCTGGAAACCTTTTTTTATAAAAAATGTAAAACTAGATAACTAAAAATTTTATATAGAGAAACAACAACATGTTATTAGATTTTAAAGATATATATATATTATAAACAGTGTCATTTTAATTTGAAACCAATAAATTACTAATGTTTAATACTCATTTATTATATTTTAAAATCCAAACAATAAACACCAATCCATAATTAAAATCCTTAATGTCAACTAACCAAAAATTTTATTTAAAAACATTTAATTAATTAACATAATTAGATATATAATAATGTTTAATACATATATTTTTTATTGAAAACCAAAATTTTATATATCTAAAAATATTAATACATTTAACCACAGACAATGGATTAAAACCCTTTGATCCTTTTAAACAATAATTTCTTCTTCTAATGGGCATATTGATCCGTATAAATAAAAATTTGTGGTATTATAAGGATCAATATCATCTCTTGTTTTAGGAGTGGGGTTTCTAAACTCCATTGAAACTCTATATTATTTCTATTCTTGAAATTATTTCTTTTTTTTGTGGATTCAGGGGACAATGTCTACTTAATCGGTCCCATTGGGATGATGGGTAGTCATTAATTTTTTTATTAGGTCTTTTGATGAGTTTTCTAGAGTAGTTGTAATCCATTTAATCAATGTTGTATTCAAATGTTTGAATGTAATTTTTCCATTTCTATTAAGTGTATTTTTAAATAAAGCATGCCAGTAAACATTAATGTAATAATAATGATGATAATATATAAAATTATTATTATTATATTTATAATTATTTTTTGGTCATTAAAATATTTATATAGATTATCTATTTCATCCATTATCATCAAAAATGATTATTTTTAAATTCATGTGGTTATTTACCAGATTAAAGAGTAATGGATTGCGTATGTGAGGATAGTTAGCTACTTAGTGTACTAGACCCTCAAGATTGTGATATCTATTTGTGTCATTGTCTATTGGATGAAAATAACCACATTATTCTATATAATTCAGGATGTTTTCCTTATATCTTATTTACAGAATTTTTGGGTTGGAAAATGTTTGTGTTTGTTGTTGGGATCGTGTTGTTATTGAGTTAAATGATCCATTAGTTTTACACTTCATGTTGTATCTTTAAATGTGAAAGAGAAGCTCTTATTACATCGAGGAAGAAAATTGGTAAATTTATTTTAGTATAATTATTGGTTTCATGAGGTGTACTGGGAGTGGGATACCAATATTACACACTAATAGCAAATCTTTTAATTTGACATCACCAACCACTATCATTTCGTGGATGTAAATAATAATGGAGGGGGGTGTAACACCATTTTTTTTTATTTTCTCATGTTTTATTATGTATTTTTAGATATTATTGTTTTTTAAATTATATTCAAGAAGTTTTGGATTGGAAGGAATTTGTGAAGTCAATATTGGTGTATTTTGAGTATCACAATATCATGGTGGTCTATGTGGTGGAGGTTTTATTCCTTGATATCAGTTGAGTTATGTTGGGTTGTGGGAATAGTGATATAGATAGGTAGAAATGATGTAACCCTATTTAGCGATAACTCATTTTGTAGGTATGGATATGTGAAGGTGAACTAGTTGGTAATCAGGAATTATTTATGGTCCTGATGGTGTTCATAGTGTTGATTGGGTGTGGTGAAGTTGAAATTAGAATAAGTGACCGAAATAAGGACAATGGCCTCTCTACACCATTGTTGAATCCATGGTGTGGTTAAAAAAATATGGATACAATTCCATGATTTACTCCTAACCATGGTGGGTCTATATAGTAGGGGAGTGGTAAATACTTCCATGGATATTATGAGTACCACCATGTTGTGGGGTTGGTCATCTTGATTCTAAAATAACTAAAATAGTTCAATGGTTTTTGTGGAGAGGTTTGTACCAATATCGGGATATCACATTAAATATTTTGGGGGTTAATGAACATGATTTTGACATGATTATCACCCAAAAAAATCTAGTCTTCCTCTCATTTCTAGGGATCCTTATCGAACTCTTCTCATAAGTGATTATTGAAAATTCTATTCTACCAATCTCTTATTTTTAGGATTAATGTGATCTGTGTGGAGTAGGTGGGTGGCTTCTCTATTACTATTCTTTCTCAATGAACATGAATATTTTTTAATGTTGAATATTTATTATTATTTATATTAAATGTATCATATATTATTTCATAATAAATATATTTTTTTGGTTATTTAGTCTAATAATGATGATTTTTACCAGAGATAAAATTGGTTTGGGTTTGTGTGTGTCTGTTATTACACACAATATACTGATGAAATTATTATTTGGTATTTACTATGAAAATATGGATTTTAGTGTGTTTTCATGATGTACATTATGGGGCCTTATTGGTACATACCTGGTTGTCATTCGAAATTGGGTTAACATTAGAGCATTTGCATCATTAATAGTCCACGATTCACATAATGGGGTCATGTTGTTTTGAAAATTCATGTATGGATGAATTATAGGAAGACTAGTATTTGCATCCAAATGAAAACTTTGGTATATAAACATGATTCAACTCAATATTTTCTAAATTTAGTTGGCCCACGTGATAGGAGATGAAATGGGTTGTTATAATTCATGTGTGTGTATAAATGGCTTGGGTCATATGGTTTTTGCGTTAGTTGTTTTGTAAAACATTTTATCTAATAAGGATGATTTTTTTTAATTATTGATTTATATGGTTTAAATTCCCATCAATTTGTTTATTATAATTCTCTTTATATTAACTTATAAAATGTTAAATAACATGTTATTGTTTAAGTGAAATGCGTGTGAAGTATTTGTAGGATAATATTTTGAGATTGTATACTCATCCTCTATATATGAATGTTATAGACTATTTAGATTTAGTTTAGAATTAAGTTGGTAAGGGAATACCTCATACCTTTCTAGATGAGTGTATTGATGTAGTAGCCTTGGGTGGTGGAGTTGGGAGCCTGGATTTTCCTATCTTATTGAGAATTGGTTTTTATTTTTATGTGGTTACTTTTTTATCATTTTGGGTCATTGAAAATGAATTATTTTTTATATGAAATTTTCTAATGTGAATATTATTTTGGAATAATAATGTTATGTATTTTATTCTATTAATTTTTTTCATCAATTATTTTATATATATTTCTGTAGATTTTTTTATAATTTTTTTTGGAATATGAGGGTAAATAATTCCTTAGTGACATTTTTGGAACCTGGTATTTATTTCAATCCTTTAGTGTCTTGGGGATGAAAATAAGGTTTGTGATATTTTTATTTGACACAATACAATGGTTTGGGGTATAGATGTTATAATTATTTTGAATTTTCATTTATTGAGAAAAAAACACAATAAAAACATTTTTGGTCTCTGGGAAATAATCATTAATCGGATAGGTTTCATGTATCATCCTGGACATTCAAACCTATTACATTGGAGGAATTATAGAGTTAAATGTGTCATGGGGGAGTTACATGGAGTTTTTATAGTGGAAGGAGGATTCTATGTGAGTATATATATAAAGGTAACTCTACATCATAGAGGAATGGGTTGCGACATGGATGAGGGTCGTTGTGGCATGGAAAGGTAGGTTGTGGAGTAGTGGGGATCAGGGGTAATTTTTGTTGGTTCTGACTTATGAGTGGTAGCATTTTTGTGCAGAGGGAATTCTAAGAATCTCTTTTTATTCTGAAGAATAGATAATACATATAGAGAAAAATGGGTTTATGGAGTTGTTTTAGAGGTTATTTCATCTTTAAGGTAGTTGTTTCATGGAGTAAATATTTCTTTTCTGGCCATTCCTATTATTAGGTTCTACGTCTTAGTTGTCTGGGCTGCATTACGGTCACGTTCTAGTGTTATTTGATATGTGGCATGGAGGTAGCTGAAATTATTTTCTACATCTTTTATCATCCAATTTTGGTCAGGGTATGTCCTATTTTAACTGTCTAATTCCTCTTTTAGTAATTCAATGGTGTTGTTGTGTAGTTGATTTCATTGACTTTTATTTTTATGCATTTTTATATATTCCAAAATCCCCTGAAAAAATATAATTTATTCAACTTGGATATAATTTCTTGGGTGACCCAAGTGAATCCAAACGAGGTATTTTTGCCCTGTTTCAATGGATTTCACGTACATCCATATAAGAATGTTCCATGGTGATTTTAATTAGGTTTCCTTTTTTCCCTGATTTATTTTAGTTTCTTATCTAGTGAAGTATTATATTCATGAACCGATGGTTTTTTATATATTACTATGGTAATTATGTGGATTTAGTTATGTAGGATTGTGAGGGTGTTATTATTCATTGTGGACTCATGTGGTGGCCTTTTTTTATCGAAACGTCCACAACAAATTGAAATGAGTCATTTAGGGTAAGGGATCCACTATTTCAATTTCATTAATATCATGTGGAAGGATTTATACTATATTCATCTTACTGGAAATTATTATTAAATCGAATAATAATATAATGAAATTTTTTAATTTAAATTTAATGGAAAGGGGAATTAAATTTCATGTTTTATAGATTTTGATATTTATTGATATTGTGATTGTACGATCTTTATGACTTTCTAAAAGTTATATTTTTTGGGGGAGTTTTTTTTGTTTTAGTTATTATGACTATGAAACCCTTGTTGTGTTGTTGTTTTTATAACAAAAATTTGGATTAGTTAACCACTTTTTTATTGTTAATGAAATGGTTTCCATTGGAAATTTTTTATTTTATTACAATACCATTAAATAAGTATGTTAATGTGATGAAAATATCCATGGAAAATATTTGAAATGATATGTGAAATAATGTAAAAGTGTTGTTCTATTTGAAGGGTTATTTATGGCTATGGTTTTGGGGTTATATGTGATGAGAAGTGGATATATAATTTCTTTTGATATTGAAGGTAATTAAGTTAGGAATGTAGTGGTAGTGTGGGGTTGGTTGGCATATAAGATATTGGTATTTTTTGTGATGTGTTGTTTTGTGCTAGATTTCCTACTAGTAATGGAATGAATTTCGATCATATGATTTTTAAATTCAGGGGATGATTTTTTTAATGGGAGTTAATGGTTAGTGAATGTTTTAATTAAAAGGGGAGTATTTTTACTAATATGGATGATATTGAAATATGAAATTAATGGGTTGGATAATTGAATTATTTGGTATGTTAGCAATCTATAAAAGGGATTAAACTAAAAATAAAGGAAAAAAATGTATTGTATCTTATTTGTTTTTGTGTGGGGTTAGTCATTTATATGAGGCATCAAATATGGTAGATGCATGAGGTATGTTGGTGATGTTGTGAATTGGGATAAATCTTTTGTTTTTATCCCATTTAGGATGTTCATTGTGGTTTTATATAAATTATATGTTCTTCCTAATGTCCATATACACCACACCCATTTTGAGAACCATAAGTTCTTAACCAAATATATTGGGGGTGTCTCCCACCATTATGGTGTTGAGGATTGATAGATGTCCACCTACTTTTTCCTACCCTCTATTATAGATGGCATTTACTTTCATAGGATTTGACGGTTAAAAGTAAAAAAGTTCATTGTGGTTATGCTTTCGGAGATACATATTAGTGGGATTCATTTATGGTTGGAGGAGGGAATGAGATTTATTTCCTTTACTTTCATAATACCCTACTAGTCTAGTTATGTCTATAATATGTTGTGATGGCTAGGTGTCTTTATTTGGGATGTGATGTATGTTATATAGATGGTATGAAAGTTTGAATACATATGTTATTAGGGTATGATAGTGGAAAATTAGTGGTTATTTTGTATGATTTACCATTTAATGATATGAATCTAATTATATAATTATACATGGATTCATTATTATTTGATAGTGCTTTTGTGAGGACAGTATTTGTTAGTTTACCTACTTTTGGTGTTGTTGGTTCTAATGTTTTGTCATTGGTTCATTAGTATACTTCTTTCACATGTACATGAAAGAATTTGTGTATCCTATTGAGTTTACTTGTATGGTCAACAATGTTTATAAAAACATTTTTTCTTGTTTACATGATAACTTCATAGACATTGTCTGTTATTTCTAACTCAGATCTTTGGAATATTGTTTTGTCACTTCCCTAACGTTTCCTTTTTGGGTATTTATTTTGAGACACTTGTATCTATTAATTTATATATATGTATTGTGGTATTGTTTTTGGATTAAATTTATCTTATTTATATATTTTATTGATATCATGTATCATATCATTGGATTATAATTAAATTATAAAGGGACATGACTCTTGTATGGGATATTTTTATACATTTGGTGTTTTTTGCTGACTTGGTGCCTATTAGACATGGGGCTTGGTGGGTAATTATATATATTTCTTCATTTCAATCCTAAGAAGGGTACAATTAGAGAGATTGTTTCATGAGATTAAAATGGTGTGAAATAGAATATGGTGCAAGAGGAATGATACCAAGGTATTACTAGAGTCCCATTAATTTAGATGACCAATTTCTTTGATTGAGGATGTCAGATCCATACAAAAGGAATCATAGATAATATCATTTGATATGTGTAATGGAACATCCTAGCTTTTAGTTATTGGGTTAATAAATGGGATGTTGTTATTTAATGGTGTAGACAGTGTACCACCCCTTGAAAATTGAGGTGTCATAGAAAAATCATGATAATCCATTTAAATAAGGTGAAGCATTCTTTTTGGGAATCTTCCTAATTATAACTCCATAGTTAATATCTATTTTTTTTTTGTTTCTTGGATTGGTGTACTCATCTTAATTTTAATGAGATCTGTGTTAGTGAGGGAGAAGTACATTTAAATAACTTGTGATAGCCTATAGGTAGTGTCATTTGACAAAAAAGTGACATTTGTGGGTAATATAATTTCTCGTGTTGGGAAGGTATCCAAGATATTATAGGTTATCCACTGGGTTAGATGACTAGGTTTGTTAACATAAGTGGTTGGGTCATTAGAGGGTATATATGACAACCCTGCTTTTTATTACAACTTATACATAATTTATTACCTAAAACAACACTTGATACAACATAGATGATCGAGAGGTTTAGTTTCTTTGGGGCTTAGGATAATTACATAAAAACATAAAACATGAAATACAACATCTTTATTGAAAACTTCCTTTACATGACCACTACATTCCCTCGTACTTTGCATTGAATGGGATAACCTGAGGACATGCATTAGAAAAGGGGGAGCTATAAAGCCCATTACGGGATTACACATGGAATAACATGAGGAGTAAAATACATATTAGACAATAGGCATATCAATAGAGCATAAAAGAAACATGAACATTAAGGCATGATAAAGCATGATAATCATAACATGGAAATTTGGAAACATCACTTAACATGGATTTAGCATGAGCCAAGGCTCATTGCACATAAAGCATGAGTAAACCCTCATTGCACATGAAGCACGATTAAACCCTAGTTGCACTTGAATTAGCATGAGTCAACACTCATTGCACATGATGTATCATGATACTATACTTTACCCAATGCATTGGAGCGCTATAAGGGTGCACCCTTCTTAAACATTTCATTCCATGCATAAGTGTGCCACATGGATTATAAAACATGGATTCAAAAAACATAATAATTTATTCCACGATAAAAGAATGTGGAATTCATACATGAAAATTTACAATCAATAATTAAATGTTCATAAAGGTGAATACCCTTGATAGAGAAATGGGAATGGTATTCACTACACAATGACATTGGTTTAGAAAATCGGTGCGATTTCGGTAGCGTAACGGCGTGACATAAGAATTCATAAAAAAAAGTTGATGAGAGAGAAAGGGGTTCCTCATCATATTTACATGTAATGGACAGTAAGCAGTTCATATAGATACATTTCCCAACAATTGTAATGGAATTTAGATTCCTGATACAAAAGTATTGCTTGAATGTAAAAGAAGAGCGAGAAGTTCCTTTCAGAATTTCGGCATAGTAACAGGTGTACATTGGAGGCATTTAATGAGAGATAATGGGGTCTCCCATCATTCAATAAATAAGAGGGATGTATGGGGGAGGTTCAAAACCATACCCCAACATTCATAATTGAAATCAAAAGGGCAATACAATTTAATGAAAATTGACAAAAATGAGAAAGGAAGAAAAAACCCTTACTTGGAAGTGTGCTTCCAAAGGCTAGAGAGAGGCTTATTAGAGGCTTCTTGGGAGCTTGGGGCACCTTGGGAGGATTCTAGAGAGAGTAGGGCAGAGTTTGGACGAACTCCAAGGGATTTTAGTGAGGAGGAAGTGGTAGGTTGGGTGGGTGTATATAGGAAAGGTGAGGGAATTCTTTATTATTAAGGTTTGGGTCCCCTTACATTAAATTAATACAAACCACAAACCATACCATGGTTTTTGCCAATGGTTTTTGACAAAGGGAAGAGAAAAACAATATTTTATAAGGCCCAAGACCGAAATTCTTAAAATAATAAGGTTGCTTATGTGGAGGTGAGTCACACTCCCATGGAAATTAATTTAAAAAGGAAAAGTGTTGAATAAGTCTTGAGGGGTTCACTAATGCTTTGAAAAATATGTCAAACAAACCCAAAATCACTTTATTTTAATGAGAAAACATATATTGGCAGAACATAAGGATTATAGTATTTCATTACATCACCATTGGGTCATTATGATGTTATAAAACACATTATATATTTAAACGGTATTTAATTTTTACCTAAAAATTTGACTGTCTCAAGAAAATTATGAAAAATTCACCGTTGGATAATATCGACGTCCTGATTCCAGAAATGACATTTATTTTATCTAAAAAATTTCATTATATGTTAATTTTCACTTTTAAAATAAAAACCAACATTTATCGAAAATTCACGGGTTTTGACAGAAACGGCTTTCAAACCTTAATATAAAATTTTAATTGCATTCATAAAATTATAAGATCATTTATATTTAATAAAAATTAATTTAATATTATTATTATTATTTTATTAAAATATTATTTAATTCAAAAATACCTTAATTTAATAAAATAGATTTCTTAATTAAATAATAACTAAAAACACCATTTGTACTTTAAAAACTATTTACAATGTATCAAAAATGACTAGAAATTATATTCATTGTTATATACAAAAATAATGTACATGAACATAGTACTACTTATTTGTTACATAACCCCTTAAAACAGCCGCATAAGACCTAAGGGTAAGGTGTGCAATGGTGACAGACTCTTGGGGTGACTCGGATAACATCGCTCGAGTGGTAATTTCAATCAACTTCCACCTTTCTCATAGACGGTCCTGTTCGAGCTAGACATAGTGAAACTCAGATTGGGCTTAGTCAAGGGCGAAGCCCAAGGATGCCATGTCTTTTCCGAGCTCCGACAAATGGGCTTTGTATGGGGAAATTCTACTGGATGAGGCCATCGCTTTCTTTATCTGAGTAGAATTAGGTTTGTTAAAGCCTTATATTTATACTAATCAAGTGATCACTGTTCAATGACTATATTAATAATGGTCACAATTTGTAACATAAAACCAAAGAAATATACATCTTATAAAAAAAATTCATAAAGAGAAATTTAACTGGATCAAGAGGGATTTTCCATTAATGAAACATTGGGTCGTTACAGTATATTTTTTATCATGTCTTTCATTAGATAAAAACAATTATGGGATCTTTATAATTTCATTAAAAGTATAAAAACGATCCCCTTAAAATAATTATATTAAGGAAATGCATAGAAAATATTAATTGAATAACATATAATGTGATCAGATATAGAGATATTTGTTATATGATGTTTTCATTTGTATGATTAATATCAAGATATTTATTCTGTTATGTGGTCAATAATTTTTAAGTAATTGTGAAAATATTACTGGAATATAATATATTATCATATTCCACTTTTAGTGATCACTCAATGTCATGGAAAATGTTATTATATAGGTGTATATATGATGTATATGATAAATCTTGTGGAATACATATTCATATAGAAATATGTGTATATTTTATGGAGATCACACTAGATCCTTCTATATCTTGAGTCACACTAATTATTTTCTAGAGGATTAACATTTATTACATTTTTTATATAGTGATTTTATATTTTTTTCATTGCTTATATGTCATGTTGGGTTGCACAGTTTGAAATTTGTATAAGGATTTCATTTTGAATAAATTGTTTGTTCCAAATTAATAATTGCTTTATAAAAATATAACCAAAATAGTTTTATGGTTTCATATATATATATGTGAATATTTGAAAAAATTCCTTATTCATTTTAGTACATGTTAGTTATTATTAGAAGTCCACTAAAATCATATGAATTTAATGAATGTGGCTTAAGGATATGTTGGGAAAACATTTATCATGAATTAAGAAATCAATAACATGTTTCACATAACATATAATCAAGGTGAATCCTAATAATACATTATACCCCAACGTATCTTGGTTTTTCATGGGACTCAACCTGAGGATACTAATCACCCAACGTAGTGTGATTTTTTACCACTATAATTTCAACATCAATCCCACATTGTTTTAATTGATTAAAAATCCATGAGATGGTTTAGTAAATACATGGCCATATCTATAAAAAAAAATTAATTAAATGAAAACATCAATAATTAGAAACATATATTGTTATAAATAATGTCTTATATTCTCCATCAGTGAAGAACATAAAGAACAGCCTATTTAAAGGGAAAGGGTATCCTTGTTAGTGGTAGTTCATTTGATAGGGAAGATGATCCAAAATTATATAAAAAGATTTATATATACCCCTTATTCCATGAAAAACATTTTACACAAATAGGGGGTGCTAAAACCCATTCATGGATATGGGAATACATGTGATATGATCACGGATCCTTCGACTTATGGATCAACTACAGAGGAAGGAAACCAATGTATGTTTCTCCTATGATCACCTTCAAAACTTACACCATCAAAGAAGTATATGGATGTTGTTTCAAATGTGATAAAATTATTATTCCTTTCATATTACATAAATATGACTCTATCAAGTGTAAATTGGGTCGTGATTGGGCTTTTTTTACTTTATAATATGATTAGATAATCCCCTAAATCTGTAATTTTCAACCTCCTCAATGTATGTTTCTCCTAAATTGGTAATTTTATCAATTAAATTACCATTTGAAATTTATCCTTCCAAAAACCATTATTATGGACATATTTTATCAATGTATTAGTGTACCAATATATTGAATACATCCACATGAATTGAATGGTACCACTAGAAATGATTTTTCTTATTGATTGTGTGGACAAGTGGACAATTAAATAAAAATAAAATGCAAAAATAGTTTCCTCCAGGTCACATAGTATAAGAATAATCCTTTATTGCATCTTTTTCATATCACTCATATAATTATTTCTTAGTATGATCTATCTAAAAAATGAGATACATCAATCAATATCATAACAATATCTATAGGAATGAAATTAAGAATTGTAATTAGGATTTACTATTGAATCATATTATGATTATCGTGAGTTTTTAATCCTAGATATTGATTTGTATCAATATTGAAATAATTATAAATTTTAATAAAAAAATATCGGGAACATTTATGGTTCTATAAATTTATATAAACATCTATTTCTCTTTTTTACTAATTGTTCATTGTGCAACCGACTAGTATGACCTATTACCATCATCAAAATATAAATACAATATTTTTCATAATATCAATTCTGATCAATCATTATGGGTGTTGGTATTACACTTTTATTTTTAATTATTAAAAAAAATATGATTTAGTTTATTATCACTAACACTTTTCTCAATGCGCAACAATTGGTTCCTTAAAAAAATTTCTTTCCATTAATATAGTTTGAAGAAAATACCCATCTTTTTTAAAGTGTGATTTCACACTCTATTATCAACAATAATTTACTGGAATTCAGTTTGATGAAAATGCATCCCTTATTCTAGTTTAAATCAATTGTTTTATAAAAATTTTGTGAATTGTAGTTGATTTCATGGGTAATTAATGATTAATTTAAGCTCAATTTTTATAATGTAAAATGTAGATTTCATTATTGGTCTTAATGAATTTTCAAAAGGACTAACAAGATTCAATTAATTTAATATTCATTTGTTTGAATTTTTTTTTTTATTCCAACATTTTCAAAAAAAATTAATATGTCTTGACGATGTATGAGGATAACAGAAAGTTCATTGGGGAAATGTATTGAATGAAGAAAAGGTGTTGTGAATGAACCAAGAGTGTAAACTTAGAAACCTATTTTTATAGAGAAATTGTACTCTATATAGTAATTTATATTGTCTTATGAAGTGAATTTGTTATTTCTATAAAACTCAAAAACTAATTTACCCTTTAAACATAGTAAATTGAATCCTGTTGGACTCCTCATGTGTTAATCATGTTTTAATAATCACAAATCTCATTACTGTTAATTAATCTTGACCATCAGTGCACATCTTGCTAATTCTATTCAAACTCAACAATAGGTTCATATCATGTTTTTATAATAACAAATATTTTGGATGTTAATTACTTTTTACATTTTTTATGCATAATTACAATTCTCTCATATATTATCTTTAATGAGTATCCTTAACTCATATTCTGCATATCACTATCTTAGTCCAAATACAGATTTTTTTTGTCTAAGTATAGACTCATCGTGAAAGACTCACTGTGACGGACTCACCGTGAAGGACTCACCGTGAAGGACTCACCGTGAAAGACTCACCGTGACCACTCACCATAACCCAGACACCGTGAAGGACACACCGTGACCAGACACTGTGACCACTCACCATAACCCAGACACCGTGAAGGACTCACCGTGACCAGAAACCATGATCAGACACCGTGAAGAAGACACAGTTTCCCTGATCATTGTGACACCATTTCTTAATCTTTTGTCAATATTATTTTAAGTGATTCTAACGGTCATATTTTTTGTTTTTAATGGAATTTATGTTATTTAATGCTAGTTGTTGGCTTGACAGGAAACAGTATCTCGTACCTATGAAAAGGGAATCATTACATCTACCAGAGCTCGTGGAATATAAAGAATATTGAGCTGCATTAGAGAAGACACGAATGAACGAACAAACGCATGCACGCCCGCACGCCTGACACGTCTCGACACATATACTACAATACAGGCGAGCTCTGTTTTGAACCAAAGAACAATCTGGAGCACAACTGTGAAGAACACATTGCAGGATTCTCAAATAAGTTCCATAAATGCAATCCTATATTTCTGAAGAACACACGACGAATCAAGAGACTATAGAACACAAGATGAACTACGACACTCTGTTTTTCAACAGAAAAACTAGAGACAGACTCTTAATCATTCCTGCTCAATCCAACGAGTCCAGAGCTACATTGACAATCACTAGATCCATTTCTAAACTGTACATCTCTGCTCTATGATTTATTATTTACTTTTTGAGCAGTGTGTGTCATCTTCTGTATTTTTACACACACACTGTATCCTGAACTTTAACCGGAGGATATGTAAATCCTCACTCAAACTCTTACATATTTTATTTCCCACTGGGATAGTGGTAGAGGTCGTGTGTAACTTGAACAGCTGGTTTGCTATTTCTTTGTTTCCCACGAATAACAGTGGTAGAGGTCTTGGACCTGGACAGTTTTTGTAAAACTGTTTTTAACCCCGATCCAGGGTGTGGATCAATTTCTTATATATATTTGAGAGGACTAAGTCTCAGCTTGAGACTGAACCTCTTGTTATATCTGTTTTGCATCTTTTATTTATGTTTAATGTATATGACATATATTATATTTATTCCGCTGCTATTACTTTAAAATACAAAATTATTTTTAAGCTACTTTGATTGTTAGATTAGCAAGTGTTTACACTTATTGTAAATCAGTAGATTAGTTTCAAAAGTTAGTTCGATCTTGTGGTTATACTACCTGAGACCTAATCAATCCTTGAGAAGCTAAGTGAATATTTACAATCTGTATAAATTCACTATATTTTAAATTATTTTATAAATCGGGGGATTTTAACTAGACAATGTTTTAACAAAAATTTTAATTGGAACTCAATTCACCCCCCCTCTTGAGTGTCCACTCCGACCAACAAAATCCTTTATTATAAAACATGTAATTATTGTTTATTTAATGAATGATTCCTTATATATGGGGTCACATGACTATATAAGAGTGACGAACGATAGGGAGGGTAGATTTGGAAGGGATGGAAGCCAAGGAAGGGAGGGTATAATGGAGCTGAGTCGAGGTAGATTAAATATGAGTAATAATGTGGGATGATCCGAGAAGAGGTAAGCATAAGTAGGGTATTTATAATCAGAGGGTGGGAAGATAATGTTTGGATATCGAGGTGTGAAAACTGATGTAAGATCATATGGGTAGGGGAGATACTAGAGTGGATGGACTTTATGGGGAACAAATAAGTAACAAGGGTATATACAATGAAAAAATAGTATGGTGGGGAGTTTTTAGGATTTTAAACAATATCATCGGGTCCAACATTTTAATGTTTCTATTACTAGAAAAATGGATTACCCAATAGAAATCGCCAGATTTTATCGTAGCAAACACTCTATTTTACATGGGTGTATGGTTAATTACAACAAACTAATTTATGAAATATAGGATCACAATTCACATAAATATGTGTTTTGGTTTACTTAGTATGACTAAAAATAACTTTTAGGGTTTTAAAACATTAAAACACATGTCTAATGGTGAAAAACTAGAAAATTACAATGAATTGTTGTGAAACACTACTGGAAAACTAACATATACCAACGGTTTGGAACTATTGGTATAGGCCTCAAAACCGTTAGTATACCCTATACCAACGGTTTGGAAACCGTAGCCAAGTAAGCCGTTGAGATAGGTCTATACCAAAGGTTTTGTGAAAACCAATGGTATAGACCTATACCAATGGTTTTGGAAACCGTTGGTATAAGTAATATGAAAATATATACCAACAGTTATGGAACCGTTGGTATATGTATTTCAAAAAAAACATTCGCTGGGATTTGATCCAAGGACCCCTAGTTTATCATTGAACGACTTAACCACTAACCAAACATGACTTTTGTGAACATAATTACATAAATATATATATGTATTGTCATAATTATTCTAAATTTTGATTTATATAATGTTCTTGGTAAGAATATATGATAAAACTTCTCAGTACCTATACCAACAGTTGTCAAAAACATTGGTATAGGTCTATACCAATGGTTGTCACAACTGTTGGTATAGTTCTCGATTATTGAATTTATTTTGGGCTGGAGGTTGATTTCCAGGGGACCTTTCCCAACAGTTTGCCAAAACTGTTGGGAAAGGGTATACCTATCCCAATGGTTTGTCCAAACCGTTGGGAAAGGTGGCAACAAAGTGAACTTTTCCCAAAGGTTTGGCCAAACTGTTGGGATAAGTATACCCTTTCCCAATGGTTTTGGCAAACCGTTGGGAAAAGTGGCCACAAAGTGGGATTTCCCAACGGTTTGGCCAAACCGTTGGGAAAAGGGATTTATACAAACAGTTTTTACAAACCGTTGGTATAGAAGCGTTGGGAAAATTCAGGTTTCCAGTAGTGAAATCATATAAAAATTAACATTGAATTATGTGTGAAATTTATGAGGTAATTATTGGTTAATCTGAAATTTGGTGTACTCAAAATGACTAAATAATTAGTATTATTTTAAAAAAATGATGAGAAAACAATAGATATTGTTAAAAACTGACCAACAACTATATAATTATTGTTCTAACATTATTTTAAATAATATAATGTGTTGTATTTAATATTTTTTTGATATTGTTTACTATAATAATTGACTAATTTATGTAATTTTATTTTTTATGAGATGACCGGTGCAGAGCTTTAAAAATGAATTGATGAAGTTAATTTTGGGAAAATGAATGATATTTTTTATTATATATACATATATTGAATTGTTGAATTTTTTTTAATTCATTTTTACTTTTTTCAACTGAATTTATTCTATAAATAAAATTTCAAAAATTTCATATAATTTATAATTTGTGTTTCTAATTCATACTTCATTTAGTTCAGATTGGTGAATGAAAAATGATTTGATTTTTTATTCGAAGCTAATCTATCCTGTTTCTGATTTTCAGAAAATATTTTACAGATGTTGTGTTTTTTTATATATGAAATATAAATAAAAAAACAGTTTTACATTTACAATTTATTTAAATGAAATACACATATAAGAATTTTTTAGAAAAATAACTCATTTTGGGCCCTTAATTTAATGTAACCAAAGTAAAATAATATATATCACATTTTATATTTTCAGGAACGTGTTGTTATGAATATATTTATTATATCATCTAGGATGATTTTACTTAATGATGATGTTGAAGTCTCAAACATTGTAGACTATTGTAAAATGGATCAATGGCCTACTAAAACTGAGAATAATTTCAAAATTTGAAGTATATGATCGCTCACATTTGATATGTATCATTTATAAAAGGAGGTATCAAATTTGTGTTTGAAAATGAAGAAGGTAAATTATAATATTAGAGATTGGCATGATATAGACATAACAATGTATCGTTTTCCAAAATTCTAGAATTTCATTAACATATCCCTATATACATATAGTAACTCCATAATATTTCTTTTTAAAATTAATACAACACTCGATTATATGTTCTATCCACAATCCCAAGACTAAAACAAATTGCAACCTACTATTAAAATAATTATGAAAATATAATAGATATAACATTTCTATTGAATTTTAAGGTTTGAAAAATTTTAAAAACATTATTAAACATATGTATAAAATTTATCCACACTAAAATATTATTGATTTATTCTCCGAAAATAACAAACTAATTTTAATCAAAATAATATTATATTAAAAAAGATATATTTAAAAATAAAATGTTTTTTAAATTTGTTTTTATTAAAACAAATTTCATTAATCAGTATAGATGAATAATTAAAATAAAATTTATAGGTCATATATTTAATAAAGTAAATTAATATTATTTTGTTTTTGGTTAATAACAACAAATGACTGTAAAATCATATTATAATTCAAAATTACAATTTCTTCACTAATGGTTTTTATTCATTTTTATAGGTGGATATTACATTTAATTTCGAACACTTTTAGAAATTTTATTTTATAAAATTTAATTATTTTTTGAAA
Source organism: Viscum album (assembly GCA_963277665.1). Classification (NCBI taxonomy): domain Eukaryota; kingdom Viridiplantae; phylum Streptophyta; class Magnoliopsida; order Santalales; family Viscaceae; genus Viscum; species Viscum album. The sequence continues at coordinate 422,309,565 of OY728161.1, read as the reverse complement.
TCATAATTTCAAAAATATTATAAGATGAATTTTTTTAAATTGCCTAAAAATTATGATTTTTTTATGAATTATAAAAAATACAGATTTAGAAAAAAAATATTCACTTTTAATCAATTTAATTTATATGATCCATTTGGTTTTGTATTTTTCTCAAGTAACATATAATTAATATTATAAAAAATTATATTATTAATTCTAGGTTAATCAATATTTAACGTGATTTTAGTATAAAATCATTTTTATGCTTAAAATAGGTATTTTTCTAAAAAACGGTTTTGTTGCATTTCACACATTTAAGATATAATTTATTTTCACCCATTATGGAAATTAAATCATGGAAACCGGATTCAATATTTTTAATCATCATATTAAGATTATGTAATGAGTTATACATAATTTTTATGCATATTTAATAGTAACCATGGTAAAATCTTAACACCACAGTAAGGGGTAGAATGGCATAAATGAGTTTAAAATTATGGGATATGGTATAAAATTAATCCAAAATAGTAATATATTTAAATTTATTATTATATTGTTAACTTCATAATCCTTTTTTTAAAAAAACATTTTTTCAACTTTCCTTTGATTACAAAGGTTATATAATTCCGTGTAAAGGGTAATTACATAATTTTACTCTCTCCCACTTATTATGTTTTCATAATATGGATAAATATATATAAATATTATATAAGTAAATATAGATGATAAAATTTATTAATAATTAATAATATTTATTTTATTTATTAATTTTTAATTTTTGGAAATATAATAATTACCGTGATTGCTTATGTAAAGATGACATAATGATTCTGAAAAAAATAGTTAAATAAAGCAACATATTTTTTAAAAAATTAAAGTAATATTTTTTATTTGATATATGTTCTTACAAATATTTTATGGATATTTAACTTCTATAAATAGTATTTAATTTGTATATATTCTAATTTCATTATTATCTTTATTCCTTTAATGTCATGATATGCCAATAGTCTTGAAAATTACTATAAATGATATTTAATATTTAGAAATTATTTTTAAATCATTATAAAATAAAAAATATTATAATAACTCAATTTCATTGTAAATTATTGTGTTTATAATTAATTATCTATGTATTTGACATTTCAATTTTAAAAATTACTTTCCTGACACTTAGATATTGCATTTTTTACCACAATCATGTTTATAATGATAAACAAGGGGTTAAACAAATACATAGGGTTAAAAACGAAACCGAAACATATATAAATATAATTATTTTGATTTAATTACACATTATACTACTTATATACAAATATATATAACTTTTTGGACAATTTTCATGAGTTAGAAGAATGTTATCTATTTATATTTCATGTATTAATAAGATTAGATCCCACCTCAATTATGAAAGGGAACCTCTTACCCTCTATTTAAAAAAACTCATGATACATTTATCATAACCATGATATTAAAAAATAACCTTCCAAACTTACATCCAATTTCATAGTGGTTTTAATCTTACCTAAATACCATCATTTTATGTCATATGGTGTACTCTAAGTGGGGTTTTCCAATGAAAAGGTATAACTCTTAACTGAGTGTTTTCATAATTACTTATTATTCCAAATCTTAAAAATATTATATTAATATTAATATATGATAAAATTAGTATCTTATATATAATAAAAATTTATTATGTTTAAATAATAACACTTTTTCATCTCTGTTTCCATCCTATGTGAAATGAAAACATTGCTCATGTGTAATTGTGGACTACCATCTCCACAAAGAAATGTGTTTCACTTATCATAAAAAACTGATAAGGATTGCTATTATGATTTATTTAGTGAATATATATCATTTAAAAGAAATTATAATAATTCTATAAATAAAATTTATTAACTACCTTCTTTTCCTTCTAGCAGTTGGAAAATGATAACGTCGTTTGTGCATACATGTGGACTATCACATCCACGAAGCAATGTGAATATACATGATAGATGTTTAAGGATGGTTATAAAATTACATTTAATGAGTAAATAAGATAAATATTTAATTATTAATATTTTTTAGATGATATAACCATGAACAATTCTACCATGGTCAGCCTATCAAAGTTTTTTTGGGAATATGAATAGAACGACCTCAAAATGAAAGATGTAAATATAACGAATTTGGAGACTATAAAATTCAAGGTACTAATTGAAATAAATAAGTTAAAAATAATTGAATTAAAATCAAATAGTTTCTTAATTAAGTATAAAAATTATATAATTTTATTATTCATGATTTAGAAAATGTATGAATTGATGTGGGGATTTTGGTATGATATTTTTCATCTCAATTTCCATTCATTAAGATTTAGTCCATTTTATCCACATTTATTATTATTTTGTGGAATATGGAACCATTTAATGTATATTAAAAATAACTTAATAAAATTCAGGTTTTTATTTCAAAACCATTTCATTGTCTTCCCTTCAATGGTCTTTTGAATGAAATGTTTAAAATTTTGTAAATGACTTTTCATTAAAATGATTTTTTAATCTAATAAACTATTTTTTATCCATTTAAATATTATTTTTAATGTTTCTTTAATGTTAATATTTATATATGAAATATTTTAATTGTTAATTTTAGCGTAATTTTTAATGTCATTGAATTTTTTTAAAAATAAATCTTTTCAAGTATTCATATATGGGTTGTTTTTACTTTTTTCAAAAAGTAAAAAAACAATATATTATAATTTTTTCCACATGACCAAATTTCCACACTAACATAAAAACTGTTTATTACCAAGTCAACATGTCATTTTAATGAATAAATAATTATTGTTATTCTATGAATTTTTAGTTTTTAAAAAATTTAAATAAAAAGATAATTGATCTTGATATCAATGAGATATTATATTGTCATTATAAAGTAATGTTTTTAACTATTTTTCATCCATTATATAATATAATAGTTCAATATATATAAAATATAAGGATACTATCCGTATTATTTATTTATATTTCATATTATTACATTCTTCTATTCAGTCAGTGTGGAAAATATTTACATTTAACATGCTAGCTTTGTATTATGATTATTTATATTGATTATGTATTTTATTTTTATTCATTTATTTTTTATTATGAAATCATTGGACTTAGTATGTGAGGGTAAGGTCCTCTTATAGACCATGGATGCATCAGTAATCTCAGGATACAAAATATATTTTTTATTTTTCATATAACATACCTATTTATATATGAGGTCTTAGAATGAATCCTTGATGGTATGGTTATGATATCTAGAATTACGAATTCTGTCATTATGAAAACAATTATTAATATAATTATGATTATTTATATTTTCCAGCTATATTTTTAATGTTTATGTTAATGACTATTTCTAATGTGAATATTTTTATTTAATAAGTTAACACAATGATCTAATTATTTAAAGGAATGTCCATGATCTTTTATGGATGAAAAATTATTTTTCATAGAAATGATTTTATGATTTTAAAAGAAAGCATTAAGAATTATTATTTTTCATTTATTCGTTGTTATTATAAATTAATGAAAGAAATTGGTAAAATGTTCATTTCAATAATACATATGTTTCTATTTTCAACTAAAATATAAATACATGAAAACGGTATTCATTTTCATGGGACTATAATATTATATTTCCTTTATTTTTATATCACTTCCTAAGATTTTTTTTTTCTCATCCAATATTATCAAATCTTTTTCATAGGGATTGTGAATGATTAACAACTATATAATCGATATCTTTAAATTATTTAGATTCAATATAAAATAATATAGTTTGTTTCTAATGAAAAAAGATATTAAATAGATGAATCTTATTTTTTGTGAAAAAAATGAACACTAAGAGGATGTTTCCACTTTATATGGACATAATTTGATATATATTTGTTTTTTACAAATTTTATAAAATGATATACAAAAATCATCATATAAAAGTAAGAATGTGCAACCCTAGTTACAAGTATTGTAATTATGGGTTGTTAAAGGTACAATTTGGTATAGTCAGTATCAAATTAAATGTTTATATAACATTATATGGTTGGATTTTAATTGATAATAAGGTAAAATTAATCTATAATCATATTGGATAAAATGTTATGTTAAATAATGGTAATTGATTATAAGATGGAATGTTTAAGGATATATTGTTATTTATACTCCTCATGAAATGATTTATTATGATTTAATTTGATATAAATACAGTAAATATTTTTTCATTAGTGAATGGATAAAACCAAAATGAATTACTCTAACAAGGGATGTGATGGAAAATGTACTGGTTTCCTAAATGAGAATCCAAACGAGATAAGATCTACAACGAAAAAACATACGTTTTTTCCAAACCCTATATCTTGAGTTTTGATTAACACTCTAATCATAGGTGTGTTTCATAATGCACCAATTTAAAAAATGGTGTTTTAGGTATTTCTGGTGATAAAGATAATGAGGACAAAAATATCAATGTTTATATGTGTTAATAATTTATTATGAATCCCCTGTGAAAATGTATACAAGAAATTAAATGATGTTTTAAATGTGGTAAAATAGGACATATATCAATAATATACCATCGAAAAATAAGTAATGATAAAGAATAGAATTATAAATATCGGGTGAATAATAGTTTTATAAAGAAATAATTTTTCATGTATAATTAAAGGAACTTCACAAAAAAAATGTTTAAATTACATTATTTATTTAAATTTTTAATGTTAGAAACATGAATAGATTTTTATATATGAATATTAGGACATGATTTTTTTTAGTAAATATTTATCAAGGAAATGATGGAAAATCATTGTCAATGGTTTATCAAGATTTATGAAATATTAAACTATCTACAAATTGGATTTTATAATTTATGATCTAGTAGTATTTTGTTTTAGAGTTAAAAAATATATATATTATCAATGGTTTTATTTAATTAATACAATTTTCCAATTATTTTAATGGATTATTTAAAATTAATTTTTTTTGTTTAATAAAATTTTGAGGTTTATGTCACCGTTAGTCTTAACATGTGATTTAGAGAAATGTTTGATTCATGATTAATGATTTTATATTTTTTGTAAAAAGGTTTAAATTGTTGATAGCAATTAGCATTAATATGATATTTTATGTTAGGGTAATTATGGTTAATTGGGCTAAATGGGATATTAAATTTTGGGAATATATGTTTTATCTTATAGATTACAATGGGATTGAAAATTGTTTTACTGACTAGGATATTAAATGTGATTTTAAACAATTTATTTATACAAGGAAAATTATATGATTAAGGTAAATATAATTTAAGTATAAATGATGGGATTTTATTTGAGGAATAAATATTACATTGAATTTTGGAATCATCTATGATTTAATTTTTGGATTTATGATTATTAATGTAATTTCTGTAAAATATTATGGTGATCTTCTGAATATATTTTTATGGAATATAAAATTTTTATATGTTACCATTTTAGTGAATTGTGTTATTTATATATAAAATTTAAGTTGATCAAAGAAGAATATGAAATCAAATCATCATAATCATTGTGTACCAATTTTTTTCTAACAGATTTTGATGGGTTTTAAGGATTTTTTATATAATGAATAAATTTTCAATTTTGGTGTAATTTTTGTGACATAGGATATTAATATAGTTTTTAATCATATTGGATATTATCTTATCATTTACTAAGCATTTCATGGATTTTATTAATGAAAAAATAGGATAATTAAATTTTTAAATTTGAATGGATCTTGAAATCTATAAGAATTTTATTTTAATATTAATGGAAATAAAAATTAATCTGGAATATTCACTTATTAGAGAATGAGATGAGATAGAATTGAAAATGATTTAATAACTAATTGTGGATAAGATTAAACTTCTAAACTTGAAATAAATAGGGTATTTTTATTACCATAAAATTTTTATTTTGATGGTAAAATAATTTCTCAAATATATTGAGTCTTATTCCAAAAAGTAACATTCAAAGATATGGGTACTAATTTAGAAAATCATATGAATGTATCTGCCTTATAGAGGTGTATTAATTTAAATATTTCTAGTCTAGTCCAAGAGATTAAAGTTCACTATAATATAAATATCTTATTTTATTACAATTTTATGATAAATTTATTTGTATAGAATCAAATTGTAATTTTACAGAGTCAATTTATTTTAGGAAGACAATGTAACACCCTAAGATTTTGTTTTATAGTTTATAATATGTTTGATTGTCTTTACCATAGGAAACACTGATCTTAAAGTGAACTATGACATACTATTATAATATTATTATTAACATATGATCTTTTTAACCAATAAAATGCATTGAAGTATTGAAAAATGTGTCTTCATTTTAAGAAATTTAAATTATTAAAAATTTAATAATTAATTCCTAGTAAATAAGAACACAATTAAAAAATCATATAAGATTAGTATATATATTTTTGAAAAGGTTCATTTATGTATGCAATGTGTTTTTTAAACTAAATTGATTTAACCACCATATAATAAGGATTTTAATACAGTTTAAATATCTTATAGTTAATTAAATTAATTAACATTTATCTAATAGTAGTATCTACATAAATAATGATGGTAAATTCATTTTATTCCATAAAAATTATTTTTCATTGAAAATATTTTTTATTATTATGTATACACTAATATTATGTTTTATTTATTGAAGTATTAGAAATAAAACATTATTAAATCGAAATAATTTTTAAAATTATAAAGTAAAAATAATATTAATATAAATTTTTGGGATTATTTTCAAAAGGATTTTTTATGAATAATGAAATTTTTTTAATATTCAAAAACTATTATTTCATTAATTGTAATAATATTAATTTACAAGATAAATTTTTATTAGAATTATTTAGAATTCCGAGGATATGAATATTAATAAACATAATACATTTAATTCCATTAAAATCAGCAATATAATGGAATTTAAAATAAATCATTTTTATGCCTAGAGCAAGTATTTTCCTTAAAACTATTTCTTTTGGGTTTTTCAAATTCATATTAAAATTAATTTTTAAAACTTATATAAGTGAAATCCAATAAATTAAAATTCATATTTTAGGTATTCGTATTTATATTATGTAATATGTTCAATTTAATTATTTACTTATAATGACCAGTAACCTTGATAAAATTTTATCACCATGGTAAAGGGTAAAATTAAGAAAACAAGGTATCAACTATGGGTTAATGTCTATAAATCAATCCAAAACATCACAATATTTCATTGTATGAGTTTATTTATACAAAAATAATCATAAACTAGACGATTTGGAATCAATGTGCCACTTATTTTTTATTATAGCCTTCATGTTATTTTATGTAAATGATAATAACAAAATGTATTTATCTTTCACTTAGTATGTAATCATAATATCAATATATAATATATATATATATATTAAATAAAATATATTATAAAATTAATGAGTAAAAATATATATTTATGTTCATAATTTATTTTTTAGATTTAGATATTGTATAATTACATTAAACACTATTGTAACATCGATGCAACATGTGAGATAGTAATAGAAATGTAAAATATATTATTCTAAAAGAATTAAACATGTTTTGTTTCGGACTAAATATGGTGTCAAATATATTTCATGGATAATTAAAAAGTAGTAGTGATAGTGAAATTGATTATATTTGAATTAAATTATTATATTTTAACATTAATGTCATCATATATGAATAATCATGAAAATGAATTTAAATGATATTTAGGTATTAGAAATTATTTTTAAATCATTCTAAAATCATAAAAATCATATCACAACTACATTATATAATAAATATTAAATTAGTTGATTAATTTTTTATTTATTCTCCATTATAAATTTTTTAAATTATTTTTTTGGCCTTTATATATCGAAAGAATTGTTATCATAGTTAATGTAAAAAGGGTAAATAAGGGGGTTAAACTATGAGATAAGGGTCAAAATACCATATAAACATGTCTAAATTTTAATGAAATATTTTATTTTGAATTTTCCTCCCTATATTTTATTCAATTTATCATTTAATGCACTTTATATGATTTAGAAACTTGTTATATATTAATATTTCATGTGTTGACATGATTTCCACCAACCTCACTTATAATAGGGATCCACGTATCATTTATTACGCAAATATATTGATATATATAGATTGTAAAATATCTTCCAAATTCTATTACAATACTTCCTCCTAATTTTCATGATGTTTTAATCTCCCCAAAATACCAATATATAAGGCTTAATGATTAATCCAAATGGGGTTTTCAAAATAAGAGTAACAACTCATCACCACTTGTTTTCATATTTATTTATTTGCCTAAATTCTTCAAATATTCTACAAGAATGGAGATATGATAACATAATTGTTTCCATATAATCAAATTTTATTGTTTTTAGGGAACATAACTTTTTTATCTCCTTTTCCGTCTAACGGGAAATGAAAACAATGCTCATGTGTACATGTTGGATACTACAACTATAAAGATATGTGTATCGTTTTTAATTACCACATAAAAAGGATAGTTTTTACTATAAATTTAATTAATATATATTATATTAAATAAATAATTTTTTTAAACATAATACATTACTTACCATCTTATCCAGTTAGTTGTTTGAAAATGATAACATCGTCGGCTCAAACATGAAGACTACCACCTCCACCGAGCGATGTGATTCATTTTTTATGTATTCCATTCATTGATGGTTCCAAAATATTATTTAATAAATAAAAATGATAATTATTTCATGTTTTGTATTTTTAGATGATGAAACTGTGAACCATATGACCATCGTTAACATACTGAAGGTTTATTGGGAATTTGAATTGAACTCCCCCAAAACATCAAACGTAAAATTAACTAATTTTGTAATTAAATAATTCATGGTAATAAATAACATAAAAAGAATAAAGATATTATAAATAAAATGTAAAATATTAATAATGTTTAAGAATAATATAATTTTCTTATTTGGGAGTTAGATATCATATGAAACATGTCGGGACTCAACGTTATCTATTTTTAATATCCATTTAATTTCCTCAAGTCTTATTCCATTTTCAACACAATTTTTCTTTATGTGGTGGTAAAAATTGCATATGGATATCTATTAAGACTCATTTAATGAAATTAAAGTGGTTTAAATTCATTTTAATGTTTACTCTATCATTGATATTTTCATTAAAAAGTCCCCAAAGTTGAAATGGATATTTCTTTAAAACAATTTTTAAAACATTTTAAACAATGTTTCCTCTATTTTAATGTTCATTTTAAATTTCTCAGAAAAAACAAATTTATCATAAATATATTAATAAATATCATTTTTACTTACTTTTAAAATTAATTACAATTGTTTTAAACAAAATTGAACATTTACCATATGGGTTATTTTGTCTTTTTAAAAAATTACAAAAAAATGTTTTTTATGTTTACTGCATGGCCACCTTATCTGATCAAAATATATTTTATTAATTTTTAATATTAATCTAAATTTTCTCATATTTTCTTTGAAAATAATATTCTTATTAATTTGGTATTTTTTTTTAAACATATTTTTTAAAATAAATGGTTTTTTATTCCTATTTTCTAAGTGAGATTTTATTGTCTTTGTAAAAGAGATATTTCACCTATATCAGCATAATTTAAGGAATGTTATAATCCATTGGGGATATAATATAATGATAATATCATACTAATTCCCATTTATGACTTATCATCATCTTGTTCAATCTATTGACTGGGGAAAATATTGATTTTTTGCATGCTATTTTTTCAAAAAAAAATTGTTTATGTTTTATATATACTAGCATGTTATTCATTAATTTTAAATGATTTATGAATTGGAAATATTAAGTTAATGGTGGAGCTAGTTATATCCCATTGAGGCATCAGTAGTACACATGAGACAAAGAATCATGGGTGTTTTTAATATGCCCCTATATTTAAAGATGATTTTATGGAATGAGGGATTGATCATAAGACTATCATATCTAAATTTATCTAATCAATCATTATGATAAGTTATTGTTATCCAATTTATTGTTTACATTTTTTATGGATATATTTCATCCTTATGTTAGTCACTTTTTTATGAAATGTTTTGAGGATTTCATATCATAATATAACTAGCTTATCATTTAAATAAATATTCCTAAAATATTTTGGTTGAAAAGTTTATTTTAACGGAAGGTTTTAAATTTTTTTCTTTGAAACCCACATCATTTATGATTTAATATTTATGATTTCTTTTAAATTTTTTTATAAAATTAATGGGTGAAAATATTATTTCAATAGTATGTGTTTATTTTTAACTCAATGTCTATTAAGTGAAAAAGGTAAACATTTTAATTTGTTTTATATGTTCACTGGAATATTCGATTTCCTTTATTTTTATATCCCATAATGAAATTTGTTTTTCTCATTTGATATTTTCAAATATTTTTCATAGTAATTTAGGATGAGTAATAACTATCAAATGAAATAATAAAATTATGGGCATTTTTCTAAAAATAAGTGAATCTGTTCAAAATGAAACCTGAGTTCAAATTTAAGAATCCATTTTTTTGTGGGAAAAGGGAATTGAGTACCTTGTATTATTATAGGTTGATATATTAATTTTTTTCATATATTTCTCTAAAATATAAAAAGAAAACATCTTTAACATATATTTCTATGAATCTCTTTTTATATGTCATGTAATTGTGGGATTTAAAATGTACATGTTATTATATATATAGTATAAAATTTTTAATCCAAAAATTGAGATTAATAACATCAATATATAATACAATATTTGGATTTGAAAAGGTCAAAGAAACCAAATGATTGGAAAATATGAAGGTATTTGGAAATGTGGTTTCTTAATAAATTTATAATTATCAAATACACACACAATAAATGAAAATTTACAATACTCCCCCATAGATCTCATAATTTACTGGAATCTCATATAATCGTCACTTGGAAAAACAGTTGGTAAAAACTTTTAAATCCAAAATAATTTAATTCCATTTTTTGATACCTCCTAAAACCATATTAAAAAAACCTAGTGGGAAAACATGATAAAGAGAGAATGTTTACAGTGTTCCCTACCCTCTATCAAAGATACAAGATTGAATTTTTAGCCTTGGCATACCAAATTTATTAATCCTTTTTTCAAATTTTGTTTTTGGAAATGACTTTGAGAATAAATATATAATATTTTAATTAGATGTTATTTACAATATATCAATCTCACCCTTCTTTTAATGATAATGAGTGAAAAATTATTTTGTTAAGATATGTTTAATTCTATCCCCACACAATTTAACTGTGTTATGAAAGTATCATTATATTTATATAACATTCCTGTAATGTAATTATTTACATCTAACTCCAAATTAACTATTATATAATGAATAACTCGTCATAGAAAAATTAAATATTGACATTATTCATTAATTGGAATCAACTAATCATAATTGAAGGAAGTCATAAAAATGGTTTCGTGAATATAACAGAGAAATTGATGTTCTACCACATTTAAATAAATATATTTTCTAAGATCATTATTTATATATATTTGGAAAGTATCCTCTATTAGTATAACCAACTAATTTATTATTATATTTTTTTGAATAAAACAACCCCAACATATCATTGAAGGTATATTAATATTTATTTAGTATAATTAAAATGATGAAATAAATGAGATAAACTATAGCTTACCAAAAAAATCACAATAAATGATATATATATATATACCTATATTATATTTGTGGTTTATTATTTCTCTAATATTACTCATATATGGTTCTTCGGGATCATTATCATCTTCATTATCCCCACATTATTTAACAGGATCGGTAGCTAAATAATGAGATTATAAAACCAATGGAGTATGTCAATGATGTGAATTATAAAAATTGATCCATTATTGGACTTTTAAATCCATCCATCCAACGGCCTTAAGGCCTTAAAAAATTTTATTCTGATAAAGCCTCCTTTTAAGGGCTATTGGACTTTTATAGTATATCAAGATTAATAAAAAAATATACCATTAATATATTAATTGTGTATTAAAATGATGAACCTTACCTTACCAAATTATTTCATTTCAAATTCCTTTTTAAAATATTTTACTACCATGGAATGTTTTTTAATAGTTTCAAAAATTATTAAATCAATAATGTTTGCTATAGTGATTAAAAATTCAGTCTCAATACTCTTAATGAAGACACATGGAAAATTGGATCATTTTTTAACCCATTCTCATTAATTATTCACTCAAATTTTTAAACCACATATTCTCTAATTTATTCGATATATATTATTATTTATTAAAAAAACTCAATAATTATCTCTGGATCCATAATAATTTTATGGATTTTCCAATATTTTAGTATTTTAATTAAACCATCATTATTAATAATATCATAATGATATGTATTCAAAACATATAACTGGAATAATTCATGATAATCATGTACAAAAAATTTCCTAATATATAAAATTGTAATCAAATCTATTACATGAGTGTACATTCCAACATAATCAATATTCGATCTATGTGAGAATATTTTTAAAATAATTTCTACTTTATAACACATGTGTAACATCCCGAGATTTTAAGGGAAATATTCTTATTAATTTTATTGATGTATTTTGTTGTACGCTACACAAAAAATATCTTGCGTTATACGCAACAATGTATTATCTTGTATTATATGCAAACACTATTCTTAGCTCATGTTGTACGCAAGAGCAATGTACCTCAATAGCATTTTTTATATGCAATACTGAGTTTCACTAAACAATGATATATTGTTATAATATTATTATTAACAAGCCGTTATGAATATTAGTAACTACATTTTTAATTATATGAAATTATAATACATCTTACACATTTTATAGAACAAGGTATGAGAACAAAATAATTTTTTTGGGTAAAATAAATATTTTTTAAAAAATGATGTTTTGCAGCCTTTTGATGGCACACCCATTTTAAATATAATTTTTCCAAAGTTTATAAGTTCAATTTTACAAATTAAACTTCTTATTTTGAAATAGGTTATAAAAATTTACGTTTGATAAATTTTTGACATTATTCTGATAACATTCACATTTTGGTGAATAGTAAAAATACGCTAAATTTTAATTAAAAACAACATTTTTCATCAAGATAATTTTTATGGTTAAATTATAATATTTAATGGTTTTAAAGTATAAATAGAATATATTTTTAAAATTTTATATAATATATTTCAATAGAATTAATTTTACATTTAATCCATTTGTAAAAACATTTCAAACTTTAGCACTGTTTTAACTTTTTAAAGTCATTTTCTCAACATCGGGATTAAATTTAAATTTAATACTGAAACTTATGTGTTTTGAATTTGGAAAAATGGATTCCATATTTGGAATCATTAGGTCCAATTTATTTAAATAGGCTACTTTTTTTAGGCATTATGAATAGTAACTACGATAAATTTTATTTACTACAGTTAAAGGTAAATCAGATAATTATGGGTAAAATTAATATTATAAAATTACCCTAATAGTTGTATTAATATAATTTGATGATTATATTTCGTCCTAAAATGTACTTGGGTCGAATTTTTATCTTTTCGAACCAACATGGATGTGATTAAGACCTTTAATTTATTTTATTTAAAGATAGTGAAATATGTCTCACACAAACTTTAATAATTAATGTATTTTTAATATAAGGTTATACCTAATATAAATTATATTCTAAATACTCTTTTAAATATAAAATGTTTTTCTTCATCATGGTAATTTATTTGTGATTTTTAAGAAATATATAATTACTTTAATATCTTATACATTGATGATGCCGGAATTATTTATTTAGTGAAAACTAAATAATAATATAGTTTTTATTAAAATAATAATACCCATCAAAAGGATAAGAAATTGGACCAAACCTTATTGGTCAGGTAAATCTATACCCTAATAATCCAATGGCCATCTTGTGGACCATTTGGATCCTTATAAATGTTATTAGGACAGTTATATTATTTTATTTTAAATGATGTCCAAGTTGTCACCTTCATACTTTAATAAATATAACAATTTAAATGTTGTTATTTTAAGATTATAAATTCGAGTAAAGGATTTATTAATTAATATATTAGATTTATCTACATTATAGTATTTTATTTTTATTTTTTATGTAGCACATAAGTATATTAAATAATTATACAAAAATGTTGTAGTAATTATTTTATTAAGAGAAATATCAAATAAATTTTATAAAAAATCTTAAAATAAATACCATATGAACAAATAAATGTTCTACATGAATTTTTTAGATGAATAAGACATGATAGGAATCTATTAAATATTTTGGTTTGAATATATATTCTATGGGTATTTTATTTAAATTCAAGTAATTGAATAGTCTCAAAATTAATACTATTGATATTTTATAAAAAGAACATATTATTAAATTGTTTAAATATCCAAAAAATATTTAAAAATTATAAATTGTAATTTATATGGTTGAAAATGTCATAATTTATCCAATTATGAACTATTCTCAACACATAAGTAATTATTTATAACAATTTAAAATTTATAATATTATTACCACAAATAAAATTAAATAGATTATATAATGATAAATCAAGTTGATAAGGATTAGAATAAATTCCCATCATGTATAAATTTTATTGGATAATTATATTACAACCCCATAACATATCAACTTCGAATAGGAGACATTTTGGATGTTTTTTTGGGGTTTGGGTTTATTATAAATTAATATTTTAGAGGTTTCCAAAGGTGCCCCTGTCCTCTCTTATAAAAGGGCACCCCTTCCCACTCCTCTTCACAAAATTTTGAGATTTCAATCTCAGACAACCCCTAACCATTACTCTTATAAACTTCCATAGTCACATTTTAGATGTTCCGGTCTTCTTAAAATTCCAACTCTAGTCCCTTAAGAGGAATCTTAAAGGAGGTGCGTCGAGGAAGAGGTAATCTCTTCTACCGATTATTTCAAGTTTCGTTAATCTTCTAACTCGTCTTCTTTAGTTGTTTAATTATAATTTAATAACATTAGTATAACTAATATACTGATATGTTATTATAAATATGAAACAACTGTATTTCACCTTCTACCCATCGTACGAAAAATGAAATCACCGCGCGTGTGTACGTACGGATTACCGTCTCCACAACGCGATAAGATTAATTCTACATGGTAACCATTCATGAATGATTATAAAGTATCTATAATAAATAATCATGAAATATATGCGAGAATAATTATACTGTATTTATGTACATATATGTTTCATTTACTTAATTCCATTCAATTCAATATGGGAATGAAAATAGCTTTCAAGCGTACGTACTGCCTATCATCTCCATGAACAGTGTATTTCATTCCATTTATCAATCTATCATATATATTTATATGCTGAAAATATATTATATATAAATCCTTTTTTACATTATGTAATTAAGTAAATAAGTATATATGTAATAATATCAATAACAACAAGTCCAAACACATACGATAAATGAAACAATTTTACCCAAAACACTACTTTAACGTGGAATTGACAAAAGAACAGGTAATATAAAGTCATAAGAAAATTTTATATGATATTATAAATATTATTATGGTTCTGTTACAAGTTAATAATATTTTTTAAACCCACTATATAGGAGTTTCAGACACGTACAGAAAAAATTGGACCTATGTTAAGGGATAATTATTTCAATCTCATTCTTATGTGAGATTGTTTATTCGTAAGTATTTACTAGGGTTATAGTTATCATCCAAGTCCATGTTTTATAAACAAAATTCCTAAACAATTTACTATTATTCGATGTATGTTTAATGTAATTTTTATTCTTTTTTAACTTTTACCACATTGTATAGAAGGAATCCTTCTTTTGGTTACCATACAAGGTACTTTTTGTCTTTTCCAAAAAAAGAATGAGGAGAATGTTTTTTATAACTTATACGGCATGAATAGATTTTTACGATTTCATAATGCATTATTTCCATGAAGCTTCCTCTAAACGATTTCATGATTATTTTCAACAAAAATCTTTTTCTTTTGAAATTTCATGGCAGTTTTTGAAAAGAAAATGATTTTTAAAGAGAAAGGATATTTTCCTCAAGAATTAATTTCAAGTGTTTTATCAAAACTATTTTCCATCAATGATGAAATTATTTAGTATGTCTATGTTTAAATTATAATGTCTCTATTATTTACATGTTTTGATTTTTCTTATGATTAAATGATATCCATTTGTTTAATATGGATTATGTTATGAAGGGATGACGTTTATGAAACACATTTTATTCTTTGGATCATGATGAATGATTTATGATTGTTTTGTGGTACGCATAAGAATGATTTCATTATGAGATGTGTGTCACCTATATCTCCCTCCAATGAATTGGGTAATTATTTATATCTCATGAGATAGACATGGATGGAATGGAAGGTGAATCTGGTTTATTAATACAAGGCTAGAACAACAAATAAACTTGGTTCAGTAATGGACATTGCCCACTAATATGGTCTTGGCAGAAATGACTTGGCTACTATGGAATCATATCATGTGATTAATGGTTGCCACAATTACATGTTTTATTCCCATTCTATTTTATCATGATTAATGTTCCTTTGTGATCTAGGCCTTCTGTAATTCCAATATTCATGTCATTCCTCCTGATTTTGATGTTTTATGTTTTTATGTTCAAATGTTTATTAATTGTTTTATGTTCTCCATGTTTACACTTACGGTGCATTTTAGCTCTCACTTTATATTTTTTCTTTTCCCCATGATTTAAAGAAAGGTCTTTGGTAAGAAAACAAAAGTGGATGATCTTTGTGGGAGATGTTGAAGATCTTTCACCATGATTAGAATATTATATGCCATGTTTCCAAAGAAACTAAACTATTACATTCCTTATGTGTCTGTTTTTGTTATGTATTAAGTATTCTGCAAAAGTAATGTCATTTCCATGTACATCATGTTTGGGTCTCTAGATTTAGTATAAGATAAAATGTTTAGTTAACCTTTGGAAACAAGGATGTGAAAACATTAGAGAGATACCAATAGATATTTCTAAGGTATGTCTAGGGATGTCCCAAAGGATAAGTATAAGTATAGGAAATAGTCCTACAATTTCAGTAACGATCATAGAATTTAACCTAATATGCTAGATATTGAAGGTAATCCCCCTTTATTATGTTGTTTTCCTTGAATGATTTTTGCCTCTCACACTATTCTTTTTTGGGTTCTAGACGATGGTTGAAACCCGAAGGAACCGTGTTGTTCAATGTAATGGGAAATGAAATTATTTTCCTCCTAAACAACCAAATTTTTTGGGATATGGAGTGAAAAATCTTATTTTTTTACTTACACATGCTATGAATCATTCTGGACTTCCAAATGAGAAGAGAAATAAACAATATTCTATTGAGTCCATCATGAGGCAACACCCACCTTCTTTCAGGGTGTGTTCAGATCCACTTGTTTCTGAACAATGGATCAGTACCATTGAAAAATATTTTCCATACGTCGCTGTTCAGAACATGAAAAAAGTCATTTTTCCTATTTACCATTTAGAAGATGAAGTAGACCAGTGGTGGACACTAATTAAAAATACAAGGCCCCAATATGAAATTGAATCCATGGAATGGGATGAGTTTAAGAACTTATTTTTCAATGAGTACATTCCTCGTATTCTTTGAATGAAGATTTAAAATGAGTTCCTTGAGCTTAAGAAAAAGGATGATTAATCTGTTGGTATATACGAAGAGAATTTTAGAAGGATTGTAATGTATGCATCTGGATTTATCATCCAACCTGAACGTAATATTGATTGATTTTTTAGTGGCTTAAAACCATGTCTTCGAAAGGAATTAGTTATAAGAGACTTCAGTAGCGTTGAAGAGATTGTGTGTTGTGCTATCTACGTATAACTAAAAGTTGGTGTTAAATATCTATCTCATGGTTTTTACAAGAAATGTATGATGGAGTTTATGGAAAAATATAAAAACTTTGGTGAAAAGAAGACAAATGTTTCGTTATGCTCAAAGTACGGAAATAAGTAAGGTGGATATCATCTTAAAGCAACTAGAAAATTTTTTATGTTTGGAGAAGAAGGTCATCGAGTAGCTGAGTGCCGATGTAGTGCGAAAAAGGTATCTAATGATGTGAATGGAGAAAAGACTACAGAGAATGCACCACCAACACTTCAATGCTACACGGGCAGCGAAACGGGGCATTAGGCTAATCAATGCCTTATTCCAAGGGTTAATGATGATCGACATAAACAACCTATTAAGGAAAAGGACAAAGGTAAGTCACATGAAATCACTATTTGTAGTGTTGAATATGACAAAGAAGGTGTGGAATGATTAAGTGTTTATGTAACATGATTCCAAAATATTGTTGTGGAATCTCATTTATAGTATCGTGGAATATTGGAATATATATGTATTGGTTTTCAATAATTATATTATACTAGTAACCATGAAAAGTGATTGAAATATGTTTGGAAAGCAGATGATATTCGCATAATGAAGGGATAAAGAGATAATGAAATGTTTGATAGAATTAATGAGATCATGGCTGATATAAGGACAAAGTGATATCATGGTTTGAGTATATTGAAATTTTGGGATTTTGGTATGTGGAAAGAGTTAACTTTTGACAACATTCTTATTTTCAATAATGTTATATGGTAATTATGGTTTCAAGAATTCATGATTATGGTATTCACATGTTTTTAATGTGACCAAAAAGATATATCTTATGATATATGGTGGATAAATTATGGTATTCACATGCTTGGTAGATGACCTCTCTAGTAATAATATTCATTATACTATGAGATTGGACAAAAGTATTTTCAGGAAGTCTAGAGGTTGGAATGGATTAAGTTGGATATTATATTGTCTTTTTTTAAGGCTAAAACTTTTTCTAGAATGTTATAATAGTATAGTTTTAGAAAAGGGACAACATGCAGGATGGGCGACAACCCATCCTGTCGGACAAGGTTGTGGGAATCGAACCCACAACTAAAGTGTAATAGGCCATTATAGCCTACCAGTGGCCTACAAGAAGTCCCTGGTTAGTAAAAACTAGTTTTATTTTTTTTTAAAGTATGATAGATAATGTATAATTCCATTTTTGGAACCATATATGATTAATCTCACCATAGATGGACTTATGTATATAACTTTTTCTAACATTATGTTTGAGATAGATGGAATGACCTATCATTCTATCGCCTAATTTTCTAACACTTCATGGAAGAAAAATTCAATTTCATTCCTTTAAGTGATAAAGTGGAAATTGTTCAAGGAACGAACAACAGTGAAATTGTACCAAAATCAAGTATGTATTTATTTTAACTCAAAAATTCTTTTACATTAGGGAAATGATCTTGAAAACCAAAAATGTTGTCCTAGTACCTTCATATCCAATAAATCAGATGGTACCGTAGATCATCACTAATTTATGGCTTTGTGATTGTTGGATTTTTCATAGCCATGTGCTTTACCACTCTCCAGTATAAATTGATGGTTAAATTTTTTTTGCATATCCATATTTTCACTGATGTTCTCCTACGTGGAAACCCAGTGATGAGTTAATTTGGGTAACCATTATGTTTTATAATTTAGTTTTAAAATTAATTTTAAGTATCCCATTTTTACGATGTGGGTTTCTATGAAAGAAACTTTAATGTAGTAAACCATTTATAACCCCGATGAATTTCGAGAGAAAAATTCATTTTAAGGGAGGTAGAATGTAACACCCTGAGATTTTATAAGAAATATTATTTTTAATTTCATTAATGTATTGTGTTTTATGCTACAACAAAATTATCTTTCTCTATACTCAACATTGTATTATCTTGTATTATATGCAAACACTATTCTTGGATTGTGTTGCACGTAAGAGCAACCTTCCATAATAGCGTGTGTTGTATGCAATACTAAGTTTATCTAAACAATGAAATATTGGTAAAATATTATTATGAATAAGACATTATGAATATTAGTAACTACATTTTTAATTTTACAATCTTATAATTCATCTTACATAATTTTTAGAACCTGGTATGAGAACAAAACAAATTTTTCGGGTAACGTATGTAATTTTCAAAAAATGCAGTTTTGTCGCCTTTTGTTGGCACGCCAATTTTAAATGTAATTTTGGACAAGTTTATAAGTTTAATTTGACAAATTAAACTTCTTCTTTTGAATCATGATATAAAAATTTACGTTGGATAAATTTTTTAACCTTATTCTGATAACCTTCACATTTCGATGAATAGTAAAAATACGGTAAATTTTAATTAAAAATAACTTTTTCATCAAGATAATCTATATTGTAAAATTATAATATTGAATGGTTTTAAAGTATAAATATAATATATTTTTATCATTTAATATTATTTATTTCATTATCATTAATTTTACGTTTAATTTATATGTAAAAACATTTCAATCTTTTGCAATGGTTTAACTTTTAATACTCATTTTCTCAACCGCATGATTAATTTTAAATTAAATACTACAACATCTATGTTTTGAATCTGGAAAAATGGATTCTATATTTGGAATTAGTATTTCCAAATTAGGTTAATAGGCTACTTTTTATTTTTAGGAATTATGAATAGTAACTACGGTAAATTTTATTTACTACAGTTAAAGGTAAATCAGGTAATTAAGGGTAAAAATAATATTATAAAATTACCCAAAAACTTGTATTAATATAAATGAATGATTATATTTCTACATAAAATGTACTTGGGTCGATATTGTATCTTTTGGAATCAACTTGGATCTGATTAAGACCTGTAATTTATTTTATTTAAAGAAAGTGAAATATGTATCACTCAAAAACTAATAATTAATTTATTTTTAATATATGGTTATACGTGATATAAATTAGATTATAAATAATAATTTTAAAGATAAAATATTTTTCTTAATCATGGTAATTTATTTATGATTTTTAAGAAACATATAATTACTTTAATAGCTTATACATTAATGATGTGGAAATTATTTATTTAGTGAAAAATCAATAATATAGTTTTTATAAAAATACTAATACCCATAAAAGGACCATAAACTGGACCATACCTTATTTGTAAAGTAACTCTATACCCTAAGCATACAGTGGTTTACATGGGGACCATTTTGTGCCTAATAAATGTTATTATGACACTTATATTATTTTATTTTTAATGATGTCAAAGTTGTCACCTTCATTCTTTAATAAATATAACAATTTAAATTTTGTGATTTTAATATGATAAATTCGTGTAAAATTATTATTTTGTAATATATTATATTTATCTGCATCATAGTATTTTTTAAAATTTTTATCCAACCAATGAGTATATTAAATAGATATACAAAAATGTTATACTTATTATTTTATTAAGAGAAATATCAAATATATGTTTTTAAAAATATTAAAATAAATATTATATGAACAAATTAATGTTCTCCATGAATTTTTTATATTAATATTACATTTTAGGAATCTATTTAATTTCTTGTTTTAAATATATATTCTTTCTGGATTTTATTTAAATTTAAATAACTAAATAGTGTCAAAATTAATACTATTGATATTTTATAAAAATGACATATTGATAAATTGATTAAAAATCACAAAAAAAAATTATAAATTATAAATCTATATTTATATGTTTTATAATGTCATAATTTATCCAATTATATAAAATTAACAACACATAAGTAATTAGTTATAACAATTTAAGATTTAGAATATTATTACAATAAATAAAATTAAATATATTATATAAGGATAATCAAGTTGATAATGTTTAAAAGAAATTCCCAACAAGTATAAATTTTATTGTATGATGAGATTACAACCCTATATAATCTCATCTTCAAATTTGAGTCATTTTGGAAGTTCTTATGTGGGGTTTGGGTGTATTATAAATTAATATTTTAGAGGTTTCCAAAGGTGCCCCTCTCCTCTCTTAT
Source organism: Viscum album (assembly GCA_963277665.1). NCBI lineage: Eukaryota > Viridiplantae > Streptophyta > Magnoliopsida > Santalales > Viscaceae > Viscum > Viscum album. Next base: position 422,287,494 of record OY728161.1, on the reverse strand, counting down.
AAAAGGGCACCCCTTCCCTCTCCTATTAACAAAATTTTGAACCTTAAAGCTCAGAAAAACCCTACCCATTACTCTCCTAGTATTTCCTAGTCACATTCTAGAGGCTCTGGTCTTCCCAAAAGACCAACTCTAGTCCCTTAAGAGTAAGCTTAAAGGAGGTGCATCGAGGAAGAGTTAATCTCTTCTACCGATTCTATCTAGTTTCTTTATTCTTCTAATTCGTCTTATTTATTTTTTTCTTTATAAATTAATAACATCAGTATAAATAATATAATAATATGTTATTATAAATATGAAACCACCCTATTTCACCTTCTACCCATCCTATGAAAAACAAAATCACTACGTGTGTGTACGTACGTAATACCGTCTCCACACCGTGGTGTAATCCGTATTTCCACCACCACCTTACTTGGATGAGTATAATGGTGGAAATAATAACTATATATGATTATTATAACATCATAATTATTATGTTATATTATCCATTCCAATTCCATTCAATATTATGGGAACGGTTTCATCGCTCATGCGTACGTATGGATTACTGTCTCCACGACGTGATGAGATTCATTCTCCAAGTTAACCATTGAAGAATGATTATAAAGTATATATAATAAATAATCATAAAATATATGACATAATAATGATACTGGATTTATGTACATATATTTTTCATTTACTTAATTCCATTCAATTCAATAAGGAAATGAAAACAGCGTTCATGCGTACGTACAGCCTACCGTCTACATGAACGGTGTATTTCATTCCATTTACCGATCTATCATATATATTTATATGATGAATATATATTATATATAAATCATGTTTTACATTCTGGAATTAATTAAATCTTGATATATGTAATAATATCATGAATAAAAAGTCAAAACCCGTACGATAAATGAAACAATTTTACCCAAAACGTTGCTTTAATATGGAATCGACAAATGAACGGGTAACATAAAGTCACAAGTGAATCATATATGATATCATAAATATTATTATGGTTCACTTATAAGTTAATAATATGTTTAAACCACTATAAAGGAGTTTTTGACATGTACATAAGAAATTGGACTTAAGGTAAGGGATAGTTATTTTAATCTCGTTTTTATCTGAGATTGTTTATTCGTAAGTATTTACTGGGGTTATATTTATCATTCAAGTCCATGTTTTATAAAAACAATTTCATAAAATGTTTACTATTATTCCATGTATTTTTAAAGTCATTTTTACCCTTTTTTGACTTTTACCATATTGTATGGAAGGAATCTTTCTTTTGTTCACCATACAAGGTACTTTTTGACTATTCAGGAAAAAGTATGAGGAGAATGTTTTTTTAACCTATATGGCATGAATGGATTTTTACAGTTTCATAAAGATTTATTTACATAAAGTTTCTACTACATGATTTCATGATTATTCTTAATAACAAAATTCTTTTAAAATTCCATGCCATTTTGTGAAAAGACAATGATTTTGAAGAAGAAATGATATTTTCCTCAAGAATTCATTTCAATTGTTTTATCAAAACTATTTTCCATCCAAGATGAAATTATTTAGTATGTTTATGTTTCAAGTATAATGTCTATATTATTTACATGGTTTGATTTTTCTTATGATGAAATGATTCCCATTTTTTTATATGGATTATGTTATGAAGGGATGATGCTTATGAAACCCATTTTATTCTTTGTGTTATGTTGAATGATTTATGATTGTTTTATGGAACATGTAAGAATTATTTCATTATGATATGGGTGGGACCTATATCTCCCTAAAATTCATTGTGTAATGATTTATATCTCATGAGATAGATATGGTTGGAACGACAGGTGAATCTGGTTCAGTAATACAGAGTTGGAACGGCAAGTAAACCCGGTTTAGTAATGGACATTTTCCACTATGATGGTCTTGGCAGAAATTCCTTGCCTAATGTGGAAATAATATCATTTGATTAATGTTTTCCATAATTACATGTTTTATTCCCATGATTTTTTATCATGATTATTATTCCTTTGTTATTTATGACTTATGTACTGCCAAAATTCATGTCATTACTCATGATTTTGATGTTTTATGTTTTTACGTTCAAATGATTATGGATTGTTTTCTGTTCTCCATGTTTACCCTTACTGAGAATTTGAGCTCACCCTTTATATGTTTTCTTTTCCCCATGATTTAAAGAATGGTTTTAGCTATGAAAACAAAAGTGGATGATCTTTATGGGAGATGTTGAAGATCGTTCACCATGATCGAAAGATTATGTTTCGAGTCTCCAAAGATACTAAACTATTACTGTCCGTGGGTGTCTTTTTTGTTATGTATTAAGTATTCCAAAAATGTAATGTAATTTATGTATACATCAGGTTTGGGTCTCTACAACATGACATCCAATTTTAAATTTATCTTTATAAAAAATTCCTATTTCTAATAAATGAGTTTAATTCCTTTAGGGTTTTTCACAATTGACCAAAAAGATCCTTTTAATAAGTGAGCCTAATTCATATTATATTAGACATTTTCAAGAATCCCAATCTAGTCAATTTTGATATTAATTAACCATTTCTGGTTCTTGATCCCCATAAATAATTTCATGTAATGTATTAAATGAAAAATTTTATTCGAAATTGTTCTCTACTTAGTTATAAAATTTTCCAATGTATGATTAATTTATAGAAATTTCATATTGATTACAATCATGTTCCTCTAACATATTAATTTCCTGGGAAATTTCATTATCAATAAAATTTTCATTATCCTCATGTTTATTTATTTCATTAAAAAAATTTCATTTTTTTGGTGATAATTTTTCATCATTATAACCAAGTGGTTTCTCGAGCTTCAGGCATGGATTGGAATCACCATTGGCAACACCATTAGAATGTACTTTTGCGACATCTATTCTTACCTTTACAATCACAATGATTAGATATGACTCTATATGTCATTTTAAATCATTGAATGCATTTGGAATATAAATAAGTAAATTTTTTAAATTAAAACAATTTTGAACTTCATGTTCATTAATATTTGAATAAGGGCCAAGAATTCAAAGTGAAGTTGGTTTCGATGATATTTATTTGATCTTGAATGATTTTCCATTTATAGTGATGGACCATTTTTTCATTAAAATTAAAATAAAAAAATCTAGTTGTGAATATAAATTCTCTCCTTTTTTAATGATGCATATTGATTAATGGAGATTAAAATCCAATGTGAATCCCCAGTATTCATTGTGGTTATGTATTTTTTTTGGGATTTCTTATATAGACATGTAAAACACAAAAATTATATTCATAAATGTGAAATATTTTAATCATAGACATAAGATAATTGTACAAATGAATATTTATAATATCTTGATGCCCTAAATTGAATCGATGTTGTAACATGAAAAATCACTTGTCTCCATGTCAAAAATAAGTAATTTATTGTTCATGAAAATTTTTCTAATTATAAGTTGAAACTGAATTATATTTAAATTGTCCAAATAATTTTTTTTTGAACATGAGAAATAATATTTTTCATATTTATTCGAGTCAACATGAGATAATTATCTAATTCATGTAATGATTATTCAGAATCATTTACACTCTGAATTTGATTTGTTGAATAATCTAGGAGTTGTATGCTTAACCTTATTTTTTGGTCAAGTAATCATGAAAATAATAGGTTGTGAGTTGATAATAAACACATTTGGAACCATTTATGCATCTATTTTTATCATGAAATATATATATGGAATACATAGTTGATATATTGTACCACATATGTCTCCATGAATCCATCCAAATAGCATTGTGCATTCAATATAGATTATTAATTGTAATTTTATTACAATTAATTTGTCTTGTGAAAAATAATCACATTAGAAATCCAACAATTTATGAACCTTTTTATCCACCAATAAAAATATTATATTTTTTATTGGGGTTAAGATTATTTTTATCTCATAAATGATGTAAAAATCACCCCAATGGATTTTAATGTTGAATTTTTAAAAACTTTTATTCAAATCCTATCAATTTCACATTTAAATATTTCATATGACAACAAAAATTAAATATATTGTTTTGATTTTTGATGTGACATAGCTAATGTCAGAAATTAAATTTTTAGGTAGTTTATCTAAAAGAAGACATCAAAACCCCATTTTTTACATCAGTTATTTGAAAACTAATGTTAATGAAATTTGAAAAAAAAATGATTTCTATCCCCACATGCCATTCATTTTATAATAACGTTTAGAACCACTTAACACAATGAATCCCATCATAGTGGTTTCTTCTTTTCAAAACATTTATTGTTTTCATTCAATTTGAAATATCTAGATTTTCATTCACTAGAGTAGTGTTCTAGTTTCCTTCTCTATTGGGTTTTCCTTTTTTCTTTGTTGGGGTTTTGTTTCCCTCATTATATTTCTAAAAATCAAATTGTCATTTCAATTATATTATTCATGTTGCATAATTTTTATCATTTTATATCAATTTTTAGTCGTGTTTATCTTTTTAATGGTTAAATTTTTAATTTCGTATATCGATGATTTGGATCTCTTTTTTGTGGATCATCTACATAAATCTATATATTTTGGATAAATATTTTTAATTTTTTTAAAATTCAATGTTTAATGATTTTTAAATTTTAAATTATGTTTTTAATTTTATTGTTTCCATAATTGTTCTTATTTATTATTAATTTTTTATAAATATTTTTCACTATATTTTTTTATGGTTAATAATCATTTTTAGTATTTTTTTCATTTATAAATTTTTTGTTATAAGTTTTTTTACTAATAAATGTTTTCATTTATAAAATATTATCTATTTTATTATTTTTCCCTTTATAAATTATCTATTTTAAATTTATGTATATCTATATATATTTATATACTTACATGTGTTAATATGTGAAAAAAATATAAAATTTAATAAATTATATAAGAAAAAAATTACATATTTAAACTAATTAATTTGATATACAAAAAACAGAGTTAGTGTAAATGTATCTACATATAGGGGATTTTAAGAATTATTGAAAAAATGATATTTTTAGTGATACATCAATAAAATTAAAGTTATTTTGTTTATATAATACCATAGATAAATATGAATCTAAATATTGAATCCATGTATTGTTTTCTTATTAAATTTAATTAATAAGATGGAATGAGACAGAAATAATATTAAAATATTGAAATATAAATGACTATTAAAAAATATTAAAATAATTTATAGGAATAAGAATAATTGTAAAGGATTTTATAATATGATTCTATTGTGCAGATGGAATATTGAAATAATAACTACAAAATCATCATTTTTAGGAATAGATGATGAAATAATAATATTTTCCCTATAAAATGACATTTTAATAATGAAAACTGATTATATCATATAATAAAATTTAATTTAAATGAATTGAATAATGATATGAAATATAACAATTTAGAGGAATGTTTAGAAAAATCCTCTTTAGTATTTCCATAGTATATGAAATGTTTACAGAATAAAATTAAACAATTTTATATAAATTAGAAAATAAATCTAATGAAATAAAAAAACTATAAAATAATATTAAAATGGAACATGAATAAATTGAAGATAATATATATAGATATGTAATATAATTTCATAATCAATAGATTGGTGATATATGAATTAAATAATGGAAATCAATAAAATGACAATTAAATTTACAAAATTTATAAAATTGATATAATTTATTTATTCATTTTAAAAGTATATAATTTTTTCTTTACAGAAGGATTATATATAGATAATATAATAAAATATGGGAGGTTAGGATGAAGTCCTTACATACATCATATTTTCAAAGTTATTAATTAATATATTAAGTAATGGTAAATAAATAAGACTCTCTTTAAAAGTAAATAATATACTCTCATGGGAGAGTACTTATAAAATTATGATGAATACATATTAAGAATATGAAATATAACTAAAATGAGTGAGATTAAGACAAAAAACCTTACTTATAATATAACATGGTAAAGTATGAATAAATAAGGGGGTTATCAAAGTATTTATTCTGAACCAAAAGAACTGGAATTGTAAAAATATGGGTGAATAAATAAAATAGATAAAAGATAATAAAATACTTAATATAGGGAATCTCTTAAAAAATGGGGACATAAATTTCCGATTAGAAGTTGTTTTCTTTCATTATAATAGTTTTCGGTTATAAATTAATTTTTTGTTTCAAATTTCATTTAGGTTTAAATTGTTTCAATTAAATTTATGAATGTTTATATATTTATATTATTATATGTTTTATATTTAAATATTTTTATATATGTTTAAATGTTTATATATTTTAATATATTTATAATTTTTATTGTAGTTATATGTAATTAATGAATTATAATTGGTTAAATTTATGAAGACCTAGCTATGAATGTGGGAAAGCAGTTTACCATTGCTTAAGGTTTGATAAAAAAATATATTTAAATCACATATTATTTTATATCCATGTGTGAAAAAATATTAATATGGTATATTGAAGGACTAGATAAATAAAATAACATTTTTTTCCAAGGTTTAAATCATAATTATACATATAGGATATTGCATAGTGAAATAACCGATTTGTCATGATCTAGTGCTAATGAAGATATTCATCTTAAGATATAGGATAATCATAAAAAATTAATTTAGGTTTTATGTGTTTAAACAATTAAAAATATTATTTAGTGAATACTTTTATAGTGATATTTAGAAACCACTATTCTCTGGTTGCACTAAATTTATAGTTCTAAAAGTAGTTATGAGAATACTAACCGTGAAAATAAGAAATTAGTGGATTGATAAAATTTCTTCTAAATTAAATTAAATTTTGAAAGAGATACTTCGATAAGGAAATGAGATTATAAATTCTAATTATGAAAAAAAAATTATTATTCCCAATGATATTCGGCTATAAAAATATTTCTTCCAATTTGTGTATGTTGTATTTTTTTAATATGTCAATAGGTATTTATAAGAGAAGTATCTGAGAAAATATTTAGGGGCCATTGGATTATCATTTTTTAGAATCAGTAATTATTTAGATAATTCGTTTTATATTAGTAAATTAATAAACATCATAAAAGTATTTAGGATTCTAGTTTATCTAATTAAAATATAGATTTTTTACAAACACAAGTTATCTAGAAGGATTATAACAGATATAGAAGGATTTTACAATTTTCAAGATATGAAGTTAGAGGGTTATTTTTGTATAATGTTTTACCAAAAATAGAAAAATATAAAGTTGTACTATATAGAGAAAATATCTGAAGATCAGCAGATAGAATATTGTGAAGCACAGTAGAATGAGATTAGTTGATTGAGAATATTAGATGCATGAAAGTCATGGGATGGGTATAAAATAAAGTGATGATTTATGAAACCCCAAGATGGAATCTATTATGTTTATCAGATGGAGGAATCCTATGTAGATTATTATACATAGAAATGTGATGTCATTATATGGATTATCCCTCATATTTGTAGTCCCTATATATGAGATAATTGGACAAAAGAAACCAAATTGGGTGGATCTAGAAAAATTATCATCGGATAGAGAGTTACACAAATTAGGATTTCGTATAAATATCAACGGATGAAGAAAAAAAAATATGTTCTACGTCATCAGACAGAGAAAGGTGGTATTTAATAGACATAGAAATGTGTATCAATCACATATAAAATGATTATAAATATAATTTATTTACACTAGAGGAATGCTTGTGGGTCATTATAATAACATTGTACAGTCACCCATTGTCAAAATGATGAGTTATAATTTCAAAAAATATAAGTATATTAAATATTTTAGGATTATTTAAGAGATCATTGATGCTAATATTTAGGAATTTTCATAAGAATAATGTTGGCTCGCACTTCATTATAGAATATTAATATGGAGAAATGAAATTTAATTTGAACATAAATTCAAAATTAGATCCCCCACATCTTCTTAGTATTGTTAAATATTAATGAACATAAAAAAGAAAAATAGATTTAATTATACATGTTACTACTACTAATGAAATAGAGTGATGTCTCTAAAGTTTTTAAGAGAGAATGATGGGAGTTATCGACCATGATTATAGTTGGTTAAAGAAGATGAGAGTTAGTCTTCGGTTTTTTAGAAGAAATATACTATAAAAAATTACTTCCATATATATAGAGTAATAAAAGAAGAAGGATTATAATGATAAGGATCATCATAAAGATGGGATTTAGAAAAAGTATCAATGAAATGAGGCGAAACTGATATATTTTTATTAATTTGAAGGGGTTTTTGATAGAGGGGAAATGAACAGATAATACCATACAATACACACCAAATAGAATAATAGTGGAAGAAATTTTACTAAGGAAGAATACTAGAAAAATTTCAAAAAGGTATATATTTGAGTATATATAGGTCCTTTAAAATTTGGAGTAATTTTCAATCCTATCATATTTTTAGAGATCTGTTGAAAATCATGAAGCATTCGTAGATAGGAATAGGTGATCCATATTTCTTATGGATGAATACCATATAAAGAATAAGATATTTCTACACAAGAACAACAATGACGAATAATGTTATTATATTGGGGGGGTATAAATAGTTATTGAAGAGGCCCATGGTTGGTGAGTATTACTATTTGAGAAGGAAGAGGTGAACAAAAGGAAAGTTGGGGGGGTTAACCTATTATGGAAAAATAGTTGGTTGTTGGGTTTAGAATTTTGATTAATTATCTTAATGGTTACTATGGTGTAGAACTAGTTATGGATTATTCCATAGTAATGTTAAAAAAAATAAGTGTATAATCCATGTTTGGGTTATAAGTAGAATGGAATGGACTGGGTAACATTGAATGAACCTTGTAAATTTCATGTTCTAATAATTCTCTCTTTATATTTACTACATAAAAGGTGAGGCTATGAGATATAATTGATTGGATTTAGAATAATGAAATGTTAGTCTGGTTGAGATATGAGAATAACTCATAAAATATAATTATCATTAATTCATTCTCTCCCCTTTTTAATTATATTACACTGATATATGAAATATAATTATTTATAAAGTCAGGGTTTCCCCTTAAAGATCCATCTATCTATTAAGGAAAGAGAATATAATTTACGTTAAAGATAGGAGTGTTCCCATTTTCTATAAAGGAAGAATCATATTTGTAGAAAAATTATATAACTCTACCTTCTATATCTTGTATTGGAAGTTTTATATTCTATTATAGTTTTATTACCTTTTATTAATGAGTTTTTTTATGATAGTTGTTAATGGGAGAAATTTGGATACCGATGGAATAATTCAAAATTAAATTTTTAAGTCTCTCTTTGATACGGTTTATATAAATATTATGGGTTGTCTGTCTACTAAAGATACGTTGCACAAGTTGATAAGTAGTTATGAATTTATTTTTAAGGTCAAAGATCATATGTTCCTAATATAGAGGAGTAGATTTGAAGATATCATGATGGTTGATAATGAAAACATTGATGATTATTTTACAGGGGTAATTGAAATTTCCAAGAATATCATAGGATTTAGAGAGAAGATGGAAGATTCTACTATTATCAAGAATCAAATGATAAACATTCTATAATTTTTTGGATCCCATGGTTTCATTTTTATAGGTTCGATAAGATCTATCTTTGTATGAGCTTCATAATATTTTTGTGTCATTTTAAATGAGAGAATAAATAACCGTTAAAAATAAATATTAGGAAGAAATAACATTTAAAAATGTGTTAAAATTTTATTGTATCTATTAATAAATATATTAAAAATAAAATTTATTTAAAATGTGAGGAGGAGGATGAGGATTTCAAAAAATATATTTCTCTCATTTCAAAGAGATACAGAATGGGAAATTGGAAGTAAAGATGTAATAAAATATCCTTTTGGATGTAATTACAATAACAATATCCATTTTTTAGTAACAATCCAAATATGAATATTTATGATTCAATGTCAAATAAAAAACATAATATGTATTAGAAATTGAATTTGAAGTAAAAATAATAAAATAATTTCTAATGAGAAAAATACTTTTTTGATCAGAAGACTGAAGGTTTATTTATTATCTTGTAATGAGTAAAATGATGAACTATATTTCGAAGAAAATGTTAAAATATTAAGTGTTTTACCAAAAATTCATAATTATGATAAAAACAAAAAATTACAAGAAGTGGTTCTAAAATAAATTTTTAAAATAGGTCTCGAGTAAATTTATTATCTAATGAAAGAGATGAAAAATTTGAATAATGAAGGTATGGAGTTAACTTTGGAAATGATTAGTGTGTGAAAAATTAAATGAAACACTATAATGAAGTATGTGTATATGATATAAAATTGGAAAATCATGAAATGATGTTTGAGGGTCATAATGAAACACTATCTGGATAAGAGTATCCTAATAAGGAAGAAACATCATTTCTTTAGAAAAGTAAGAAGAACATATTAAAATTAGTTGAATTTTAAAATATGTTAAATGATTTTGAGGATGATAGGATAAGAATAAGGAAGATTTATTTGAGACATAATATATTTTACTTATAATAAAAATATATTTACTAAATATTATAGAATAATTAATAAAATACATTTATGGTAATGGTTAACCTTCTCATGCTGGTTAAAAATAAGTGTCTATAGAGGTATGATATTTCTATTCCCAATAAATCATAATTTAAATTTTCCATTAATAATAAAATTTTTAAAAATTTATGATTGTATTCCTTATGAATAATATTATTGGTTTATAATCATCTTCTAAAAATAAATATGATCATACTTCACATAGATTTCCCACTAAAAAAGGCTGCCAAAATTTTAAAAGAGACAACAGAAAAATAACATCTGATCGAAATAATTATTATTCTAAAATATCAATATTCATAAGTCACTACTAGTGTTGTGTCATATTGATGAAAAAAATATTGTTCTTTTTTGTACTGTATGACTATACATGTAAAGATTTATGAATATAGGGGAGTTATTATATATAGATAAGAAAAATCATTTCAATAATGAATGATGAGAGGTGGGAGAGAAATATGTTCAAATGGTGATAAAATCTCATTTTATAAGTATCTAATTAGAGAACCACAATAATGATGAGTAATGAAATAAAAAGTATATAGTTATTAATCCAGATAAATTAACAAAAAATAGAAATTTTGAAGAATAAAAAAAATGAATACAAAGATAACTGAAATGATTCTAAAGTGAGAATAAAGACGATGATAAGTTTTTTACATATGGTTGATTAATGATTAAGAAGAAATGAAATATTTATAACCAATATGGTCTTGTAATTATGGAATATATGGCTATCTTAACATCCCATTAGGAAATCCTGAAAAGAATATTGATGCCCCAAGATAATGATGTTATTTTTGAAAATTATGTATAAAATGATAGATTTGTTTGAAGAATCTACTAATGATAATATATAAATTACAAAATAAATTATGGATTATCAAAAAGGAGAAACCACATTAATTTATAATTTAATTAAATATAAAAAGATTTTGAGAATTAGATAATCCTATCAGTATGGATGTTGCATTTAATAATCATTGAAATTCCACCTTATTCACAATATTCTTGTATATTAGAACTAACTTGTAGGGAATTAAATGAGAAAAACATGAAATGTATAATTTTTTTAGTGGTATTTATTAGTGAATAATTTTCCATCTAGGAATATTATGATCACCATGATGAAATATTTTTTTAAATTGTATAAAATATAAAGGTGAGGTATGAACATCTCACATTCCATGGATGTATCTAAACTGATCATCAAATAAGATTAATGATTGTTTAGAAACCAGAGATATATGGGAGGTTGTGTTTTATAAAGTTCACATTTTTTATTGCTCTTATTAATATGGTTTTATGTTATATATAAAAAACATAGTCATATTTTCACTAAAATAAATATGAAAAAACAAAATTTTGGAAATTATTTCCCAAAATAATTTCCATTGACAGTATTTATCACCTTCACTATAAACACATCTTTCAGTATTATGTTCTCCTCCGTAGAGAATTATTTTTATAATTAATGGATTTTTTAATAAAATAATGTGAATTTATTAATATCGCAAGGAAATTTCACATGTTATTGAGATAAAATAATTCGATTTCAGATAACCCATATGCTTTCTTTTTCATTTTACTTCTAATAAGGGGGGATACTGAAGATTCACATACATATGGGGGAGAATGAATTTAGAACAAATATTGACATAAAATATGTGTAGAAATATTAACAAAACAAGAAAAGGGGATATTATTCTTCTAAAGTCTGTTGCTTTCATTTTTTTTATATTTCAATAGGTTTTTATAGTAGAAAAATATTGGAGAAATTTGAGAGAAGAGATATTAGTTAGATAAGAGAAACATATTGAGTTAGATTATTTTTTATTAATCCTAAAAGAACCAAATATTTTGATTAAATTAATTATTCTTGTTGAGTGTGTTCACAGGAATAATTTGTCCAAAATTGTGTAATCTAGACTGTTGATAAAATATAGATAAAGTTTGTATAAATTTTTTCCTGATGTCTGGGAGTTTCAACATTATTAATTTGTACATGATTGAGAAAAATATGATGTTTTACTAAACATATGAAACCTATAAATATCACCATATGAATAATTTTAATGTATATTAGACTTACATTAGTGGATAGAGATGATTAGATAGAAGAATGTCTGAGAATGTGTACAATATATAGTGGATATTTATGAATCTCTAACATCCCCGACTAGTGTGTCGTTTACTAGTGCTCCGAGATGGGTAGTCACGTGACCTCAAGAATTCCTCCTCTTCTTCTAGAGATTTTCAAATATATGTGAGGGTCTAAAATATATGTGGAGAGATTATACCCTCCTTGTTATAGTAAGATAAGGAATGAAACATTTAAAATAGTGGAAATAGTGTAATCCAGTCAATGAACATACATAAAACCATCTCCCAAATAGAGAAAACCTCAAACCAACAGTAAATATCCCTGGCCACTCTACAGTGCCATGTGAACACAACCTAAAATAATGGAAAATAATGGAATCCCCAAAACGGTCCCGACTTCATGACCGGAACCTCTGCCTTGCATATACCACAAATCTGACTCGTGTCTCAAGAACGAGGTCCTTTCATTTTCCTAAACTACAACTGTTAAAACTACATGTGTACCTAACAGCAGCCCAAGCAGCCTGTGAGTACAACTCATTAGTCTACCATGAATTGTGTCTAAAAAATATGTAGTTTAGTAGATAGTGCATGCATGTATAAATGAATGGAAATAGAATAAGACAATTTGGGGTCAATAGTTAAAAATAAATTCTTATCTAATATTAACTAGGGTTCCAAATTTATTATGTGCATCTTCTTCCTTAATAGTTCACAATCGACACATTATCCTTAGTTTAGTTTTTTACATCATTCACATAGGGTTCATCCAATTTATCAAGCTATATAAATGAATAAGTCGATACCTATCTCACCATAGATGAGAATAATATGGTAATAAGCACACTTTTTATGGAGCCTCAATCCGAGTTATTCCATTGAAATAATCCATTAGGGGAATATATCATTAGTCTCACTTCCCAACCTTTGCATCCCTAGTTGGGGTTAGAGCATCAGTCCATACAGACCAATGGGAGGATCCTTAGTCCTTTATCCTACCACCAAGCCACGTGAACATCCTAATTCATCCATTCACCACACCCAACCATATCAAAACCAAGCACAACCAATACATTTAACACACATAATCCATAATATTCAACATTGTAATTAAGATTCTGTCATAACCCATTAAAATATTTTCCATTAACATTACTTATCCAATTTTTCCTGATTCTCATTATCAAGCCTTTATCTCTAAGCATATTCAGTAATTTAATTATATCAACAAATTTCACACATTAATCAATTATCTTAATCCATTACCAACTTAGATGTGTGGAAAATATTCCATTTTCACTATCATTAAAAAAATACACATACTAAACAAGGGATCTACATTATCACACAATGACCTAGCACTTACAAAGCTACCTTCTAGCCCTTCAAAATATGGGCGCACCCCATGGGTGGAATTAAATGGGTCAAACCATCCTCGATGAATCCCATGTGGTCCAAGAGGGTTTCCATTCATTTTTTAGAATCCCGATATTCCAAAATGTACCAATGAGATTAAGAGAAAAACCAGAAGTCACAATGAATAAGGCGAGACATGAAAAAATATACAATGAAACTATGGTATATAACTTTCATAACCCCTACCTAAAATCCATTGGGGTGCCCTCTTAATTAGGTTATTAGGTAATAAATAAAATACCCTATGAAGCCTCACCCTTGATTTCACCGAAAAATAAGGTCTTTTGAGCATCTAAGGGAGAGGAAGGAGGGATGCAACCTCTAAACTGAAAACCGAATCAACATGGGGGATTAGCCTTACATGGAGCTTCGATTATCAATCGACGGCACCGGAAATGACCTTTTGATGATAGAGAATCACACTTGTAAGATCATCGGACATCTTTTTCATCACTAGTATTAAAAGGAGGAAGATAGAGGTGAAAATCAAGTGAGGGTTTAAAATCTGATAACAGTATTTTTATAAATTACCCCAACATTATTAGGTCTCATTGTTTACCCTCACAGGTTGAAGAAACGTACGCATGAAAGTATATAAGGAAGTTGGGTTTCATGGTTCCCTTTGATTCTTCGCATGGTTTTAAAATCCTTGCATAGAGCCTATGTCCAAGTCTACATGGTTTCATGGTAATTCCAAACAGTTTTCTTAATTGTGTGTCAATCATGTGCATTGTATAGATTGGCCTGATATTACATTCTTTTGTATTCTGAACCCCCAGGACACCCTCGAGGTCACTCAAATGCCAAAAAAACATCATCAGTCCAAAAAAAGATATTGAAACAAAAAATTAATACGGGGATTACATTCATTAATAATGAGATTTAATAAATTCCACACCTCAAGATGACTTGTCCTTGATCCTCTCTTCTAAAAAATCATCATGTTTTTGAAGAAAAGAGATTCGTCCACTAGGCATGAATATATGATTCTCTCTCTAATGTTTCTTCATGTAACATCCCATGTTTCCATAAAAATTGAACTATGATAATATTCTTTCACTGAAAAACATTCTCACTATGGTCCACAATACAAACTGGATGCCTCCTAAAGGACGCATCAGCCTCAAGATCATAATTTTCAACATCAATCCCCTGGGATGGGATAGGGTCATATTGTTGGAGTTTTGAATGATGAAAAACGACATGTAACCCACTATATTTTATTGGAAGATCCAATTGAAAAGCCAATGTTTTGATCCTCTCCACAATCTCAAACGTCCCCACATAACTGAGTGTCAACTTTCCCATATTCCAAATTTGACGGTGACCCAACCATGTAGAAACCCGAAGAAAAAAACTATATACCACCATAAAATAATTTTTTCTATGATTCTAATCTAAATATTATCTCTCTCTATTCTATGTTATTGACATACGCTACTGAACCAATTAAACCTTCTCTAATATCCCCTTCACGAGATTCATTCCTAATAGATCAGAGTCCCCAGCTTCTAATCATCACAATGTAGGTGTAAAATTTCTGTCATAGAGTTCCTCAAAAGTCTCCATTTTAATTTTACCTTGAAATATCTTTTTATAAAAAAACTCAATATTTGGCATGTGATTTCCGCATGAACCACAAAAATATAGAACACATGATCTCAAAATTTCTTCTCATACCTGGATTGTATACTCAGACTACTCATCCATATGCGGGTGATATTTCCTACTCAAAAACTCATGAGTACCAAGTGAATTATTTAACCCATTCAATAAGTGAGATGTGAAATGTGGATCATGGTTTGAGACTATTTTTTTCTCCACAAAATACTACCACACTATCTATCAAACATACAACTATTCCAACTGATCGATTGTGTATATTTCATAGATCAATAAGAAATTAGGTACTTTAGTGAGCTTATCCACAGCCACCCATATTGCATAATTCTTATGAGGCATCCATGGAATACCCACTCCATTGTTATGTCATAACACTTCCACTTTCGAAAAGGAAATGATTGTGCCACCCCACCTTGGTGCTGATACTCGTCCTTTACCTGTATATAGGTAAGGCATCATGAAAAAAAACTTTATTCTCTTTATTCATTGCTAGCCACCCAAAATGCCGATGAAGATCACAATACATCTCAATCTAACCAGGATGTACTTCCCAATTCTATGCATAGAAATAATGCATCAGCTCTTCTCGCATAGCTGTCATAACCACAACCCAGCCCTAAACATGAAAAATTCCATTGGTAACAACAATCCATATAGAATATAACTCTCCGCCTTTAAGACTTTCCCTCATATCCAAACACTCTAGGTCCACCTATTGGCTCTCCTACACCAGGCTCAAAATCAATAATTCAACTACTATCAATGATACGGCCAATTTATCATCTTAATATTGTACCTCCAAGTGAATATTAGTAAACAAGGTCATCATTATTCACTCAGAGCTGGATTCCTGAACCACCTTGTTCTGAGTCTTCCAGTTCAAAGCATCTGCAATAGTACTTACTTTCCCTAGTTTTTAAACCATCTAATATTCGAATAAATGAAGGTGCTCAACCCAAAATCACTTCCAATGATTCAAATATCTCGGAGATAAGAAATAATTATGAATTTTATGATCAGTGAACACCAAGATCTTATCTCCCAATAAGTAATGCCTCCAACACTTTAAGGAATAAAAAAATCTAACCTATGAATATGGGTAGGGTAATTTCTTTCATGGGTCATCAAATTACTTAACCAATAAGCCAAAACCTGATTATCCCACATCACAGCGACTCTGAGTCAAACAATAGGCACATCATAGAACAAATTATACCTGTTTGCAGGTTCTGGAAAAATAAAATGGGTGTGGTAGTCAAACTATTATTAAATTCATGCAAACAATTACTGTAAGGATGTAACCACTCAAACATAACACCCTTATTTGTTAATCTAGATAGTGGCAGTATAAAATGATATAAATACCTAATGAACTATCTATGGTGACTTTCCAGTCATAGGAAACACTGAACATTAGAATCATTATTGCTTCACTTCCAACAAATAACAACTTTCACTTTCTCAAAATCCACCAACACACTAGTCTTAGAATTGATGTTTCCCTTGAAATTCACATTATCAATCTAGAACATATATTTTCATAGCTTGGAATAAATTTTATTCTCTATTATTGTGTTCAAGGCGATTTTTTGATGTTTGGAATGATCATAAAGAGTCTTTGATTACACAAATATGTTATCAAAAAATTGAAACTAGCTACTGATCTAGATATTAGTGAAATATCATATTCATTAATTCCAAAAACCAAAATAGTGCATTGGTCAACTAGAAAATCATAACCAGAAACTAATAAAACATGTAGTAGATCTAAAATGATTTTTTTGACAGGTCAGAAAGTATCACCCTCAACCGGTGGTATCAGGATATCAAATCTATATAGGAGAACACTAAAGAACCCCTCAGTTGGTCAAATAAGACATAAATTCTAGGAAGTGGGTATCTTTTCTTAACTATCATCTGATTTAACATCCTGTAATCTACATATAATCTCTATGAACCATCATAGAAAATAGCACTGATGATTTCCATGGTGATTTACAATGATAGATAAATCCCTTTTTCTCTAACTCTTCTAGGTGAACCTTCTATTCATGTAGTTCTTCTGGTTTCATTCGATACAGTGGAATGGAAACCGATTTTTTTCAACGAAGTAACTTGATCATAAACTCAACATCCCCCTCAGGTGGATGTCCAGAGAATCCTCAAAAAATACATCCTAAAACTAATCCACCATTGGAGTAAAGACATGTTATTCCACCCTTCCATCATCAAGAATATGGAATACCACTTGTGCTATGAGTTCTCTAAATTATTGGGAAATTGGAAATGTATGAATCGCATGAAAATCCCACTCACCAAGAAAGACACAGGTATCTCCATCGAGAGATATGGACATTACCCATCATTGGTAATAGTAAATATAGGGTTAATACATCACCAACAAGTACATGCCTATAATCATGAAAAAACTAGACATCTCAAGGACAAATAGAGAAAATATGAAACGATTTACACCAACATCTAAAGAAAAAACATTACAATACCTGATATCCTCATCTCTCACCTCTAGTGGAGTGTTAAGGGAGAAAACCCCACGGCCCGCTCAACGGCTAGTCAAGAAAACTACGAATTGTTTAGTTATAAAGGAGTGTTCAAACCTATATCAAATAGTGAATTATTGAATGTGGAAGTAATAAGGATCTTACCTAAAATAGTATATGGCACATCCTCACTACCTCTAGTTTTAGAATGAACTCGTGAAGATGGCTTCCCACTAAACCCTGGGTTCTGGCCTGAGAACCTATCCCTACACTGCCCTTCTATGCTGGACGCTCTCGCCTCAGGTAACACATCCACCACACTTATCGGTATGTCCCATGGAGATCTTACTGCCCGCTTGATACATGGTAAATGACACCCTTCCTATACTATGCACCAGTCTCTATCCTCCATCATTTTCCAACTGTAATAGGTTCTATCCATTCCATTGCACATTTCCCAATATAATGCATGATTTGCACTCAACTGGTGGTTGGTAACATAGATTTCAAACTTGTATCAGCATACCACATTGATAGATGCAATCTACAACACTAACCAATGGTTATGATTCTTTTTTCTATCTATACATCCCACTGCTACCCTAGAAGAAATTCTCAAAATGATTCTTCTTATTATTATAATATATTCCAATAGTTCACCACACTAGAACTGTAAGTCTACTTCCTTATACCTCCTTGTGGTTTCCCTTAGAGATAAGGGCCTGATCCATCATCTATATGAACCTCTTCATCAAAAAGATATTTAATTGGGACCTAATGTTACGCCAAATTCCATCCTAAATGCATCTTTCCATATTTTCCTCATCTCCCATTAATGTGGGAACAAAAAGTTACAATTCCATGAACCAGCATGTATACTCCATCACTGACATCACCCCATGGGTTAGCCTCATGAACACCCCATCTTCATCCTACCTCAAGGTTTCGAGATAGTAATGTTCCAAAAAATATTTCCTGAAAACATTTCCACAACATTCCCTCTACCTATTCACTTTGAACATCAATATCCCACAAACACTTTTACTGACCCCTAATCTTGTACACCTTTAACTTAACTCACTTCTCGGAAGGAGTCTCTATGAATTGTCTGGTTATACTCTATCGAAATTTCTACTAAATCAGAACCACCATATCTGGTAATGGTCAGAGGGTATGGTAAACTTGAACATACTCCGTGCAACCCGCTCAAAGTCTCTATCAATTATATATAAAAGTGAGTGATGTTCTCATGAAACTAATCTTTCCTATTATCTTGAACCACTGGATCCCCATTACAAACTACTAGGGAAGCATTCTCGAAAATATCTTCATGTTTCCAAACCTGTACACGTCCTCATGTTGGAATTTCCCTACAATTGCAAACATGAACTTTATAACAGATACTATATAAATTTCACAGAATATAAGGGAATCCCCATCCCTAGACATAAAAATATAATTTTGCATACACCACCCAAATGGGCCTTATCAAACCCAAAACTATACCATCTACCATCTCTACTATGGATTATGTTTAACACGATAAACTAACTCATGCGGTAAAAATCCATACATTCTATACCATTTCCAACTATTCTTATTTTAAAATTTATATCAATATAATTTTAATTCACTTACCAAAATTCCTAGAGAATAACTCCATAAATATTATTTACCCATTTCAATCATCTCATTAGAATTGTTTTTTATCATTTTCATGAAATCAAATGCATCTTACTCTCTATGTTCCACAGACTCTTCATGTTTCTATCACCACTATGATGCATGTAACTTATATAAATAGGTACCTAGAATGATGATGGATTCACAACCTCAATCCATTAGGTTCCTGAGTAAAATATCATAAGACTATCACAACACAAAAAAATGAGTATTTCCCAATGGTGAAATATCATCAAATGTTTGAACACACACCAAGATTAACAATTACCACCCTAGGTGATATATGTTTTTCCTCATACACAGATTATCTACTCCCAAAAATGAGCACATTACCATGTCATGAAACCATCCGAACCGCCTTTCTACCATTCCAAATTAGTATTTCATAGAATATTGTGCATCTGATACCATTTTTTAACATCCCTAGCCTAGATTTCACTAACTAGTGCTCTGATCCTAGACTCCACCAGACCTCAAACACACCTCCACATATTCAAGGGGATGAAACTATTAGCGGGGGTCTAAAAGTTTTATTGGGAGACTATAAACACTTTTTTAGAGTAAGACAAAATAAAAAACATAAAAAATAGTGAAAAAAATATATGTTAATCCATAAACATGAGTAAAATCATCTCCCAAAATAGGAAAACCACACATCTAATAGAAAAGATGTCATTTCCTGCTATTGTTCCATGTGAACAAAACAAAAAATATAAAAAAATAGTGAAATCCCTAAAATCATCCTAACTCCATGTCTGGAACCTCCCCCATGCATACCCCTCAAATAGGAATCACTTCATAAGCACGACACCATTGAATTTATCCTAAACTACAACTGTGAAATATTCCTGGGTACCTACGATGACCCAGGTAGGTTGTGAGTACAACTCAGTAGGACACTAGCAATGTTCTGTACCAAATATCTATTTTAAAAGAGAGTTCATGCATGTATAAATGAATGACAAGTAAATAATATAATTAGGGGGCCACTAGTTAACAATCCATACTTTCATATTATTAACAATGGTGCCTAATTAATTATTTGAATATTCTTCATCACTAGATTGTATTAAATACACAATCCATAGGGTATGTATTTACATCATTCACGTAGGGTTCTTAGAATTTATCATACTACATAAGGGAATAAATCAAGTCCATATCTTATTAAGGATGAGCCTAAAATGTTAATAACCACACTTTCCATGGATCCTCATTCTAATATATTCCATCGAATGGAACCATATGTGGAATACAGAATTATTATGGATCCCCAACCTATGCATCCATGGGTGGGGATAGAACCTTAGTCCAACCTGACCTATGGTAGGAGCCTCAGACCTTTATTCAATCACCAAGCCATGTAAACATGCTTATTCATCCTTTCACCTCACCAAAACATATTACATCTAAGAAAACATAATATATATTACAATTACAATACATAATAATAAACATGGTAATTAAAATTATTTCATAACCAATTAACACATTTTCCATTTACATTACTTATCCCATTTTCCTAACTCTTATTCTCAAGCCTAGCTCAATAAGCATATTCAGTGAATATCATATATAAAACCATTTCATATATTTATCAGCAGTCTTAATATGTTACCATCTCAAACATGTGACCAATATTCCATTTTCACTATCATTAGACCAATCCACATACTCATAAAGGCCTAGAAATTATCACATAATGACCTAGCACTTAATTATCTAACTCCTAGGACTGAAAAATATCAGTGCACACCATGGGTGGCCTAAAATGTATCAAACCATACTTGATGAATACCATAGGGACCATGATGGTTTCCATTAATCATTTTGATTCTCCTTATGACAAAACATATCAATGAGATCAATATCAAAACAATAAGTTACAAATAAAAAAGTACATACATGCACAAATATACAACAAGAATATGGGATATAACTTTTACACCTCCTACAAAAACTCAGTTATCGGATGCCATATTAATCCTAGAATGAGTTCATGATTAAACTACCCATTGAAGCCTTAACCTAGATCTCACCAGAAATGATTGTTTTTTTAGCATCAAAAGGAGGTAATGGAGGAATCACAACTCTAAACCAAAAAGAGATGGAAGAGGGAGGATTAGACTTATTGGAAGTTTTGATCCGCAATCAACAACAATCCCAATGACCTAGAGATGGATTAGAATTACCCTTAGAAGAACATTAGAGATCATTTTTTTCACTAAGGATCAATGGGTGAAGATAATTGAAAATTAGGTGAGGGTTTAAAATCTCATAATGGAATTTTTTAATTTTTCCCAACTTTTCTTAGCTGCATGGTTTACCCACACGGTTCGAAAAAACATTTCTAATATATTCTAAATCCACTTTATATGGAATTTGGGTCACATAGTTACATGGTAAGCTCCACAATGTTTGAAAAACCATGCACAAATTCTCTATCCAAGGCTTCATGGATTCCTAGGAAATATATAGAGATTGATTAATTGTTTTCCTTGTAGAGATTGGCCTTCTTTTCCACTCTTTCCTATTCTAAACCATCGGCACACCACTATGGTCTCACATACCCCTTATAAAAAACATATTTAACCTAAAACAAAAGATCGGAATCATAATTTAAATTTTGGCATTCCTCCACAAAGTCTGGGATCTTACATAATCCCTTAGAAAGACTTTTGTGAGTTTATCAGATGGATGAAACCTATATATAGCACGAGATGGAGAAATGTGATGTCATAAAATAGTGTACACCCTGTGTTTGTAATTATTAAATATGATTTCATCAGATGAAGGAAATATTATAGATGGGATCTAGAAGAAGCATCATCATATGGATATTTATCAGTTGGAGGTGTTCTTATAAAAAATACCAGATGCATAATTCTAAAAGTATTTTCAAAGTCACCAGATAATAAAATATGGTATGTACCAAATAGAGAATTTTGTGTCTATTTGACCGACAATATAATTTAGGGATGTTTTTATATCAGATGATGGCTTAATAATATTTACAAAGACATAATAATGTCAATTATTTTGGTGATGTTGTGGTGTACATTAAATTCTTGTAAAAATATCTGATATTTGATGAATATTAAAGACATTTATTATGATAATATTTGAGGATCTCCTTATCAATAATGTTAAATATGACTTGTTTGGATGATTTGAAGGAGATGAAATGAAATTTTAGTTGAGAATGAAAATAAAATTTAGAGCCTCGAATTTTTCATGGTTATGTAGAATATGTATGAGTATATAATGGAATACAGATTTATTGTGATGTGATGTTGTTACTGATTTTGCAAATTTAATGTTTTGCTGTTGTTGACTGAGCACATTATGAGTTACAAAATAATATTATAAATAGTTAATGAATATGGTAATTTGATGTAATATCAGTTAATAGAGAAGTATCAGAATGATGGAGTAGCAGATGAAGAATAAAAATAGGACTGAGGTGAATCAAACAAAGGATAATTGGATAGAGGTTCAATGGACTAATGTGCATTAGGTAGATCTACACTAGAAAAAGGGGGCACTAAAAAGAGGTACAATGAACCAATGGTACCAAATAAAGAATACCAAAAGGAGTATTACTAGATGATATTTTATTCAAATAATAATAGAAAAAGGATAGAAAGGTTCATATTTGAGTTTTTATACATTATTCATAATCAAGAGGATATTTCAATACCATGTGAATTTTTAGAGATTTATTGGAGACAATAATGAAGTTTTACACAAGAAAAGGTGATGTAACTTGATTTCATAGGTAGAAATTCTGGAAAAGAATATTTTTCTACACCGTATCAAAAAAAGAATAGGTAAGAACTTATATATGAGGGTGTAACAGTTTCAAAATAGGACCATGGATATGGGCACAACTAGTTAAGGAATATTATAAAATAATAACGGTTGTGGAGAATAACCAAATGTAGAAGAATAGTTTTTCACAAGGGGGTAGGACCAGGGTCAACTAGATGAATGATAAATGATTTTATGAACTAGTTTCAATATATTCTTTTGTAATAATGAAGAAGTGTTTATTAATGAATCAATTTTATGGGTATATCAAACAAATAAATGATTAAATTATATTGACTGAAATAGGTAAATATTGTGTGTTGATCTCTCTCTTTATAGTTTTTACATATGAGGTCCGGTAGTGAGATATCTTTTAGTAGATCATGAACTCTACAATTTTTTTCAGTATATGTTATAATAATTATTCATATATGAAAGTGATCATTAATTCACTCCATCCCCCTCTCAGTGTTCACACAATGATCTAGGAAGTAGAAAAAGAAACAATATTTTTCCATGATTGTTTATTTCATCTGAAATAATATAACATTTTATTATAATAAAATATAATTTTTAAGTCCTGATATGATGTTACACCTCAAAATTTTAACATATGAATTTCTTTAAAAAAAATTAAAGGCGTTTGACAGCTTACACTACATGCAACACCAAACAAAAAAAATTGTGATATGTGTAGACCATTAAAACCAATATGTTTAATTATCAAGAATGAAGATAAGTAACCAATTTTTGAAAAATGAATATAAATAAAATAGTGGCTTCTTTTAATATAAATTAAATTCAATTATATTTCTAAAATTACTAATTTGATAATTTTTTGGTCAAATATGTATTTCTCAAAATATTTCTTTTCTATGATATATGAAATTATGTTATAAGAAATCTGTGAGTAATTATTATAAAATATATTTAATAGTAATAATTGGGTAATACTAATTTAATTAGTAAATGATAGGAAATATGAATAAAAAATTTAAAAATTCATAAAATATATATTTCTAATAAAACGTTTTTATTATATTTCGCCTTTTTATTTAAAACTTAAATTTCTAAAATTTTGAATTTTTATTTGAGAGAGTAGAAATTATTTTTGGAATCATCATAGTAATATTTTCATAAGATTGATTTTTCATATTTTATTAAAAAATTATTTTTAGGTGAAATGTGGAAAGTGAATTTTTTAAAAATATAATGACTTTTGTGAAATTATTAGTATGTAATTATGAATGTAAATTTTAGAAAAATATTTTCTAAGACCAAATATTTATTATTTATGTGTCTTTATAAATTTTAAAGGTTTGTTTAAAATTTATAAACTCATATTTTTCATTTTAGAACATAATTAATATTTTCTAGAACAATTTTCTTATACATTATATATTTTTATTTTAATATTAAATTTAGTAACTTTTATAAATTTAAAAAATGAAATGAATTCAAAAAATTTAATTATATAGTCAAAATTATATAATGAAAATTTTATTTTTGGGCATAACAAATAAATTACCTTTGTAAAAACCAGTTACTAAGCAGTAAAAAATGGTAACATTTGGTAACCGAGGAGATAATGGGAAAACATGTTAAAATTTGTTTTTAATTGAGTAGTTGAGGTTTTTCTTGGTCTTTTCTATTATCCTCACAATTATTTATCTATTTTGCATTCACTTTCCTTAATAGAATCCCATTATTTAAAATATTTGGATATTTACAAAAATGACAAATCATTTCACATATAAAAGTGACACTCCATTCCTCAATTCTCCTCATAGAATAACATCTTAAGTTCATCCCATCCTTTATCTGACCCTCTCGCCACTTCCCATTTCATTTATTTTGTTTTAAAACACTAAAACATGAATGTAATGATCAATACTATAAAAAATTAACTTGATTTGTTGTGAAATCAAGGGGTAACTATATTTTAATTATTTTTTAGGTGTAAAATTAGATGTCACCTAAATTTGACATGTGGTCTACTTAGACCAATTGAATAGGTAGATTTAAAAAAATATTATGTTTAAAAAGTTGTAGTGGGGGAAAATCCAAGAAAAGAACATCCAATTAACATTATGTTTTAAGGATACAACATTAGAATTATTTTTGATTTGTATGAACTGATAATGTGTCAATTAGAGTTTTTGTTTTCATAGGAATATTGAAAATGAATTTTTTCATTCAAAACCATAAAATATTCATGAAACCATAAAAAACTAGAAAATATGTATGTACACAGCCATAAAATTATTAAATCATGGGTTTTATGTCAATAAATAAATATCTTACATCTGAGGGTATTTTTAGGTATAGAGTTTTTGAATATTAAGAGAAACTCTTACATAGTCAACCAATTCATTACAGGGGGAACCATACACCCAATATCCATTTTATTCCAAAGAAAGTCAATAAAATTGAACATGATTTATTTTCATGTAAATTTTTCACAATATTTATCTTGACTTATTATTTTCTATTACTCTTCTGTATACCCTAAGAAAAAAATTTAAAATATGGCATGATCACAAAAAACATAGTGAAAGACATAAAAATAAGGAAATAAAAATCAGTCCATGAATACTTATAAACACATGAATTAATTTTCACAAATATATACTTCTCACCCTTGAAAGTAACATATACATAATTTTTGAAAATACAAGGTTTTCATAATACATAGAAACTATAAAAACCCATTTATGTAACAAGGTGAATAATTTATTACCACACATACTTATGACTGTAACCCTTGTAGCTTTCAAATGATTTAAAATCCTTACTACTACCTTACAATGTAACTCACATGGATACCTTATAATGTACCAATCATAGTTACACTTGAAATAACCATTACATAAAAATTCAAATATATCCAATGCATTGGAGGGATATCATGAACCCACCCATATTTGGATTATAATAGAACAATCCATCTTTATAAATAATTCCATGAATAATAAAATAATAATAAAACATAATACATGCATCATAAATATATTCCAAGAGGAATATCACTTATTTTAAAAAGAATATTTTGAACATACATGGGAAAACAATTTCATAGAAATTATCGATTACATAATGTAAATGATTCTTAAACAAATTTATTTTTAATGAAATTAGAAAAATATTCTTAGGACGTATAAGTAAAAATATAATTCTTTTTTTATTTTTTTAAAATATGAATTGATTATAATTTATAATAAATTTTTTTAAAACAAGTTTTACGTCCTTCAAACATGTTACATCCACATATATCATGGTTTATAGTGTTTTATTAATTTATCATATAAATATATTCAGGTTTATAACAACTTATATAATATTTGTGTCAATTCGTTCAAAAAATTTATTAATAATAATTTTTTATTTCCATTGATTCAGGTGAAATCATTTCAGGGATTCATGATTATTTCATTATGGATTTTATTTTCAAATGGAAACTATTCTCTTGAAGTGTAATTAATTTTTATTGGTGAACCTATAAAAGTTTAATTGGCCCCAAATATCTTTGATCATTCTACCATGAGGATGATTTATTTGATAAAATGTTAATGGTACAAGTTTAGTTAATTTCTGCGGTTTTTCAACCTTCCTGATCTAGTTCTATTTTGTTTAATATTAGGTCCATATATTATTTTCGGAATATAAGACCATATGTACTATGTAGAAACCTGAGCCAATAAATCCCTAAGTAGTTGTATGCTATCAATTACATTGGCATGATTATATGGAATCAACCCACAAAAGACTAATCAATTTAACAATTTTGGTAAACCAGATACATAAATGAGTATTTTATTACAAATAAATACACTAATAACAATACAGTTTTTGTAAATAAAATGTTTATAAATAAATAACTCTACATGTTACATTATTCCATAAATTAAATCTCTCCATATCTTATATATTAATATTATTGGATTCTTGGGGAAATAAACATAATAAGGGTGACCTCAAATTCTCAGTAATGGAATAATATATCATAAAAAATAATGAATCAATGTGAATAGTCAATATGGAATGGTAAATAACTAAACACCCATACAATGTAATAAATAAAATAAATGGAATTATTTAATCAATGTGGAAAGGTAATAAATGGAAACACATTCCATTCAAATAACTAGATAAGGAAAATCAAATATGGAAATGTAAGAAACTGAAACAAATGCCATCTAAATAAATGAAAATGAAATGTATTCATAGATATATCAACTCAAATTCTCATGGATGAATAATAACAGAATCCATAAAATGAAAATTAATCTAAAGAAATGTCGATGAAAAATCTCATGGATTAATAATAACTAAATATAATTGAGGGAAATGAAGAATTATTAAAAGGAATGTTTCCCAGGTACATGGTACCTTTACAATCAACACCATTCACAAGATGGTTTATAATATTTAGGTTTAAAACCCATATTAAGCATCTAGCAATCTATTTTTTGACACTATTAAAGCATCATGGGTATATCTATAATCAGCCCCACATTTTTTTACCAATCCAAAATATTCCACATATATTGAATAATCGATTTAACAATGTTTCTTTTCAAATATCAATATGGAGTGAAGAATAAATATTTATCAATATTTCCCCAAATAATCAAATAAAATTCAAAGAATATATTGTATGTAAAATGGAATACGGTTTAGTCAATAGTAATATCTATGATAAATGAAATTGATAAATTAGGGAAATCCAATGTTTAATATTCATAAGAGATTTAATATTTCATGTGAACAAACAAATAAATCAACAATGTGAATGTGAATAATATCCTTGGCCAAATAAACAATAAAATATCCAATGGAATAATAAATATGGTATCAATAAAACAAATCCCTAGTGCTGTAAAATAGTGGGTTGTTGTCATTGATGAAATAAAATATTATCTTTCAATAAAATTTGATTACAATATATATTTCATTTAAAAGACTTATTGAATTTATTTTTTAGTGAAAATTCCTTTTGAAAATATTTTATTTAAAAACCCATTTAAAATTGAAAAGGAGGAATCCAAAAAATAATTGTTGATAAATTATTACACGTTTTACAAGTTAAAAAGAACATTCCTATTGTATTCTTAATAGTTATAAATATCGCTTGTTGGAAATAGGGATGAATATTCCATTGAAATATTTAGTAAAAGAAAAACATTGTAAAAACATTTACCAAATTATTTTGAAATTTTTTTTAAAACAATTTAATAGAACATTTGTTTTAGAATAAAATAGGTTCTTCAAATAAAGAGCGAAAAACAGTCATGTTTTCTTAAAAACATTAATAAAAAATATTGAGTAACAATGAGAATAAAAATGTTACTAATAAATGAAAATGGTCGTGAATAACTATATGAGAATTAAATTGTTTATTTAATAATGGTTATGTAATTTATTTCAATGTAAATTCCATTAAAATATCATTAGAATTTTTCTCTAGGAAAAACATCTTTAAACATCCCAAAGTGTCCCATACCACTTCGAGACATTTTAAATCATAACCTCATGAACGAATAATATTTAACTAATTTTTAGGATACCATTAATATAAATTAATTATTGATACTACAAATTAAAATATGTATTATATACACCAAAAAAATATGTTAGTGTCGAACAAGACATTAATCTCACATATGTAAAAAGTGAGATGAGAATTCTTTATTACTTCTGTATATTTTCAATCAAGGATTACAAGAAAGACTAAAATACAATAAAAAATTTAATAGAATAAAATAAATTGAAATAAATATATAATGTATCCAAATTGGAAGTAGTTATACCACAAAAAATAAATATGTAGTGAATATCACATTAATTTCACAGATTCAAAAAGTTACACGAAAATCTCTTACATTGTGTTTAATTTCGGGTGAACAACCATTAACCTCTAGTATAAGGGGTATTAAAAATTTTAATAACTTATAAAATATCCATATTATTAATTTTATATCATATATTATCCTCTTATAATATATTATTATCTATTTTTTAATAACATTTCATTATTTTAACTTTTCGGGTGTTAATTGGCTTGTGTGTGGTGCATGTTTTAACTTGTTGTTTGATGTTTTTATTATATATATCACGGTTTAACCATATCATGAATTTAAATAATGATTTTTATATCATATATTTCAAGTATATATGTATTTTTGTTACTCAATAATAACATGATACTAGAAATGAAGTGCATCGTTCATGGAGATGTTATCTCGTATATATGCAAGAACACCACATTCATTTATTTTTTTATTAATATAATTTAAAATAAATGATAAATTTGTATAAAATAAATAAATTACCATATATATATGTTATACATGTTATATATTATTATTAAAACCATCCTCAATATGATCCTTGTATGGAATGAATGAGTTATATCACTTGGAGGGGGTGGTTGTCCACACTTCCTCAAACAAAATAATAATAATTACACAAGATGGAAGTCATAAAAATATTTTATAGATAAATATTATAGAAGTATAAATATTATATATATATATGATATGAAAATATTTTCCATCATAATGGCCCTCCAGAGAGATGGTAAAGTAGAATTGAACTATCAACGTTTCAGGAGGCAATAGTTCTTTTTATAAAGAAATAGAATATTTATTACCCATTATATAGAGGTGTGTGTATTGGTATTTAGAAAATATTACATAACAACATCATGGTATTTTTATGATAAAATTTTTTATTTAATCATATAATATGAATAGTATTTGAAATAGAGAATGAAAATTAAACTAAAAATATTTAGTGAAGACGTTACCTCTTAATCGGGTAACTACATTTGGTTTGTACCAAAAGCTTATTTTAGAGTATTTATGATAGAAGTGAGTCTTAAAAGTCTAGGATAGGACGTTTGAGAAGAAATTTGGTCATATCCTAGCAAAATTGGTGAGTTCTAAGAGGTTTGAATGAGTGGGATAATTGGTGTCCTTTAATAGGGAAGGAAAAGGACTCACTTGGAATTTTTGGAAAAAAGATTCGTGTTCACATGTTATTACATAAAAAAGTAATTAAAAATAATATAAACTCATGAATATAAGGTTTATGGTTGAATTATTTCAATAAAAATGGTTTTGGACATGTTTCTTGGTCATTTGGGCCCATAAGATAATGATTTAGTCAATTACAAAGCTTGATTTAAACATAATATCTGTTATTAATTTCAATCACTTTCACTAATATTGTTAGTATAAAAAAATTTGGACTTATTAGATAGTATAATTTATAATGATTCCAAATATGGAATACATTATTTTAAATTTCAATCAATGAAGTGTAAAAATAAAATATATATTAATCCCGTAAATAGGATGACAATGTTTGTTTTTAGAGGAAAATGTCCTAATGTTTGTAATTGTTTTATATTAAATTTCTAAGTTAAATTGATTAAAATGAAATAAATTGTATTAATTGATAAAAATATTATCTAATTATACTTTTAAACATATTAAAATTTTAATTCAACCCTATAAATAAGTTATTTTGAAAATTATTTTTGAATTAAAATTCAGTATTTTTAACTACTCATTAAAAAATGATATGTTTCTGAACATTATCAAAAATTAAACCTAACATAATTTTTATGTTTTGATTTAAAATATGAAGTTTATATTGAAATAATAAATACATTATTGTTTCAAAATTTATATTTAATTTAGGTTCTCCAATAAAAGGTGGTAAAATTTGTTTTATAAAAAATATAGTTATTTATGTGTAAAATATGGTTTGTTGTTATATTATTCATGTAAGACCTAATGTATTAATAAAAATAATAATTGATTGAATATATCATATATATATATATATATATTTCATTCAAACAATTATCTAATTTTAATTACTTATTTTTATTGAGACAAAACACCTTTGGAATCAAAATAATAATAATATTTCTCTTTATATCCCATTGGATATTATTTTCATGTATCATTAATTGGTAACCCATAAATTAATTATATATTTATATAATCCATTTATAATAATAATTTATTTAATAAAATCCATAAACAATAACATAGAATCTAGGTTATATCATATTATATTGAATAATAATATTTTAATAATATATTGTTATTTGGTGAAACAATGACTTGCGTATAACACATGCTATTGAGGAAGGTCTCTCTGTCGTGTAACTCAAGTTATCGAGGAAGGTCACTCTCACATGTAATTCATGATAACTCGATTTTTCATGTATTAAAATCTATATATAATATTTTAAATAGAAAGAATATTATAATTTATTTCGATATTATATTACCTAACATGGTGGGTGTTGCGTTTCATACACGCTATCAAATACAAGGCTCTTAAATTACTTTTTTGTTCCAAAACATTCTCTGAAACTTATTTAAATTTTATCCTTGAAAGTTAAACATGATCATGGTAATATATTTTTCATATATCATATGTTTTAATTCTCACATAATGAGAAGGGTTCATAAGTAATCCTCAATAAAAGAGAAAATGGAATGTTCAAAGGCAACATAGACTACCATGTAACAGGGTTTCTATATAAGAGAACATTAGTTGAACTTAGAGATATGTACTTGGAGTAAATATGAAAATGAGGTCATCAATCAGAAAAAAGTGAATGAAAAATAGAAAAATGAGGGGATTAGAGCCACAAATATGTGATGATTTAGTATATCATTTGATCAATAGAAATGTAGGTATTGGGATAATATTTTATTTCTAAGTCATTTTCTAATGTGAGATAATTCTTTAACTAATAAAGAATATAAGGAAACATTATTTTTTGGTTGGTCTCAATTTTATATGAACAATACTAATTTTTTTTATTCGATCAAATTCTAAGTCATTTCTTTACTATGAGGAATTAATTACCAATAATGAATTTTTTGTGCCTAAAGCAGTAAAAGAAAATTTTAATGGATCATAAGGGCTATAAAATAGTTACAAGTCTATCTATTTGTTATAAACTATCTTCCGAAACAAATATGTATAATATTTTTGTCTATAATACATAAAATTGATACTAAAGGTTCGTATTTAACCTTTATTTTTCAATTTGTATTTCTAAAAATAGTGAAAAATTAACCAGGACATTGCTTAGGTCAGTGGTTGGTGAGAAACACTTATCATCATTCGATCATGAGTTCAAGACATGTGGTCTTATATCATTTTTCGCTCAGATTATATATTATTGTTTTCTAAATCCACATTAATATGATTTTAAAAATAAATATAATGGATATTCTTAAAATTTACTCATTAAATAGACTCTTACATATGGTTTACAATAAAACCATTTTTTACAATGTCTTATAATAATATCTAATTATTAGTATGATATAACTACTAATTATATGAACCCTAAATGATATCAATACCTGTGAAATTACATCTATATAAATGTAAATTCATTATTCTGAAAACACTTATTTTCCTCATTAACATATTATTTTAAAATCAAGTTTCTTACTTTTAAGATTCATCAATATTATATCAAAAATATCACTGGTAATATACATCTATAATTTAATTATTGAATCCCAAAAAATACTTCATCATGCTTTTTCCTTACATATTCTATGGTTTTACCATAATATCATTTGTCAGATTTCTAAATCATGATCCCTTATCTTCAATATAAAACTCCTTACATTTAATATTGATTATAAATTTACATTATCTATTCAAATTATTAATAACGGATAGAAAAGAAAAAGTGGATTATACTAATAATATCCCTCATGAATGTCAAACTAGGTGCATTGTAAGGCCCGTTTTCGTGTACCAGGTTACCCTAAGATAGGCCCGAAACATAGTATTGGAGTTGTTACTCCTAGATCATCTATGTTAGAAGTACATCCACTTGTAGTATCATGATTGGGATGTATTTCTATGAAGACCCACATAATCTATACATTATCCAAATTTTAGGATTTCCATCTATATATATCTTCAAATTCATTCTCAGTGTTATGTTCTCTAGAATGTGTTTTCCTAAATCCAATTCCCAAGGTATCTAATAAACATCAATTGATAACAATTTTAGATACCCAACAACTTAAATCCTAGATTTGGTGTTAACTATCAATGACATTGGCCTGATTATAAGGAACAAAACCTCTAAGGGCCAATCAGTTTAGTAGTCTTTGTAAACCGAGTACATAAATGAGTATTAGTAACTTCTTTAATATCTTGTATAGTACCCTTATTTGATTACTGGGGACAGAAATATAATAAGGGTGAGCTCATATTCTCAGTAAGAGAAAAATATAGTGGAATAAATAATGAATGTAAGAGAATAATCAATATAAAAAGGTAAATAAATGAACACACAATCCATGTAATCAATAAACTAAAAGGAATTATGTAAGAAATATGTAAAGGTAATAGCTGGAAACAAATTCCTTTCATATAACTAGATAAGGAAAATTAAATATGGAAAGGTATGAAATTGAAACACATGACATATAAATAACTAATAATAACGTGTATTGATAGATATGTCGATGAAAAATCATATGGATGAATAAAAACTGAAACCTAAAAATGAAAATAAATCCACATACAGGTTGACACAAAA
Organism: Viscum album; assembly: GCA_963277665.1. Classification (NCBI taxonomy): domain Eukaryota; kingdom Viridiplantae; phylum Streptophyta; class Magnoliopsida; order Santalales; family Viscaceae; genus Viscum; species Viscum album. The sequence continues at coordinate 422,253,135 of OY728161.1, read as the reverse complement.
TCTATAGGATGAATTATAAAAAAATATAAATGAGGGAAATGCTTAATTATAAGACGAAATGTTCCCTAGTTACATGGTATCTTTACTTTCAAGACCATTAAAAATACGTTTTACAAAATGTAGCGTAAAACCGCATTTAAAGAGGATAACAAACTATTTTGTCTCAAGTGACTACTGATGCTTCGTGGGGCTATCTATACCTGAGCCCCACCCTTGTGGTACTAGTCCAAAACAATCCTTATCTGTCAAATAATAGATTTAAGAATGTGCCTTAACCAAAATCAATATGGAGTAAAGAATGTAGAATTATAAATATTTTCCCAAATAATCAAATAACTATAAAAGTATCCATTATATGTAAAATGGTATACGGTTTAAGAAATATTAGTTTCCATGATAAATGAAATGGATAGTTTAGGGGAAATTCTATGTTCAATGATCATAAGAAATTGAACCCTTTAAGGGGACTAAGAAATTAATAATGTAAGTGAATGTGAATAATATCCATATCCAAGTCCTAAAAAATACATCCAAATGAATAATAAAGATGGCATCCACACAATAAATTCCAAGATGAGTAAAATAGAGGGCCGATTTCATTGATGAATAAAATATTAACTTTTAAAAATATTATTGATGTAGGATAAATCTGTAGAAGCCATAAAAGTTAAGAAGAACATTCCTTTTGCTCAGTAAAAGATGAAAAAGATTACTTGTTCAGATATAGTTAAGAAGATTCAATTGAATATTTTATTAAATGAAAAAAATAATAAAAATTTAATTACCAGATAATTATAAAAACATTTTTTAAAACATTTTAATAAAAAATGTCTTTAAGAAGAAAAAATGTTCTCCAACTAAAGAGATATACAGTGTCGGGTTTTCTCAAAAAAATTAAAATATATTTAGTACAATTGAATGTAAAAAATGGTACTAATACATGAAAATGTTCACGAATAAATATATTAGAATTAATGTGTTTATAAAAAATGGTTATTTAATTTCATCAAATGGAAATTCAACTGAAAGATCTGTATGATTAGTCTTGAGGAAAATAATCATTAAACATCCCAATGTGTCCCATACTAGTTCAAAACATTTTAAATCATAACCTCGTGAAGGAATAATATTAAATAAATTTTTAGAAAACCATGGAGATAAAAGGATTAATCATATAATATTACAATAAGGGTAGTATAAACCACACAAAATATGTAAGGGGTGAACATTACATTAACCTCACAGATTTTAAAAGTGAAATGTGAATCCCATACTACATGAGTAGATTTTGAGCCATGGGTTACATGAAAGAGTAACATAAATTGACACATTAAATATCATGAAATAAAATGAAATCATGATATAATATATCAAAATGGGTAGTAAGTATAGCACACAAAAGAAGTATGTATTGAATATGACATTAATCTAAGAGATTAAAAAAAGTGATATGAAAATCACTTACCTTATGTTTCCTTTTGGGTGAACATCCATTAAAAACCTGTATAAGGGATTTTAGACATGTAAATAACATATTTATTATCCATATTCATATTTATTATATCATATATGATCGTATTATAATATCTTATTACCCTTTTTTTAATATACATTTTTTATTTTAAATATTTCTGGTGTTAATTTAATATTATTTCAGGTATGTTTTAAGTTTCTGTTAGTTATTATTATTAAATATATCATGGTTTCATAATCTACATAATGTATATCATGATTTAAATATCATATATATCATTTATATATGTACTTTTTGTTGACTATAAATTTTGGAGATTATAAATGAAGTGCACCGTTCATGGAGATGGTGGGTCGTACGTACGCATTAACATTACATTCATTTTTTATTGTGTTAAAATAATTAAAACTAAATGATATGTATGTATAATATATTTAATGTATAATATAAATGTTATATATGTTACATAGTTTTATTAAAACTATATTTTATATGTTCCATCATTTCCATGAACGAGTCGTGTCACTTTGAAGGGCTGTATTTCACACATCATGAAACAGAATTATCTAATATACAAAAGATGGAAGGAATAAAGGTGTGTTATAGTTTACAACTATATAAGATTAAAAATATTATATTTATATATATATATATATAATTTATAAAACTTATAAAATTATTTTATATTATAATTAAAACCATGATATGAGGTAAAAGAGAATTGAACAATCACTGTTTCATGAGTCATTAGTAAGTCGTACACAGAAACAGTATGTTTTTTACCCATTATATGAAGGTCCGTGTAGGTGTTGGTATAAACCATTAAATAAAATCATTATACTATATTTAGGATAAAATTTATTTTAGGTAAATATCTAATAATAATATTATAGAATGTGGAAAAAGGAAATGTAATTGAAAAGCTTGAGTGAAGATGTTACCGCTTAATCGATTAACTACTTTTGGTTTATACCAATAGGCTTCTTTGGGATGAATTATGAAAAATGGAGGATCTATAGTTGAAGGTAGGATTTTTGGGAATCTATCAGGGAATATATTGGCTGATCCTAATAGTTTTTAGAGTTGTGAAGAAGTGGGAGAGTTGGTGGCCTTTAATAGGAAAGAATAAGAGTTACATGGAATTTTTTAGAAACAAGATATGTGTGCACATGTTCTTCCCTAAAAATGTAATAACAAACCAAAACTACTAATTAATGGAAGTTTGATTGCCAAATTATTTACATCCAATGTGTTTTTTACATGTGGAATTCATTTGGTACATTATGTTAATGTTTCAGTCCATTATTAAGCATTATTTTACTTTAATAATTTATATTAATTTTAATCACTTTCACTAAAAAAATTTGTCTAAATCAAATTTGGTATTTTTTAAATTATAAATTATTATGATTCCAAATATTGAATCCTATTTTTCAAATTTCAATAATATTATTGTAATAATATAAATTAAAATTAATTCTACAGACAGGACAACTATGTAGGATTTTAATGTAAAAATGATCAAATGTTTACAATGTTTTCATAATCATTTTCAAAGTAAAATTGGTAACAATGAAATAAATTTTATTAACTGATATAAATTTAATTTAATTTTAATTTTTTAAAAATTAAATTTATAATTTATCCCTATAAATAAATTATATGAAAAATCAATTTTGAACAAAAAATTAGTATTTTGAACTATTCATTAAAATATGCCATGCTCTCGAAAATTATCCAAGATTCACCCCAAGAAAGTTTTTATGTTTATATTTAAAATATTGATTTTATTTTGAAATATTAAATAAATTAAAGTGTCAATATTCATATTTAAAATGGGTTCTCCAACAAAATGTGTTAAAATTGCCTTAATAAAAATATCAGTTTTAGGTGTAGAATGTGGTTTATTTTTATATTATCCCTTCCAAAACAAATTAATGATTATAAAAACTATTTTTACATAATATATATCATATATATTTATTTAGAATCATTATATATTTGTAATTAATTATATTTATTAAGGCAAAATGACTTTGATCATAATAATAATAATATTTCTTTTTATATTCAATTAGTTCTTATTTTCATTTCTCAATAATTGGTAAACCATGAAATAATTTAATATTTATATAAAACGTATATTTTACTAATTTATTTAATAATATTCATAGTCTCTATCATAATTTTTATGTAATATCATATTATATTAGATAATATGATATTAATAATACATTATTATTTAGTGAAACTCGGTCTTGCATATAAAGCAAGCTGTCGAGGAAGGTTACTCTTGTGTGTAACTAAATCTATCATGGAATGTAACTCTAACGTGAAATTTATCCTAAATCCATGTATAATGAATTAAAATATGTATAAAATATTTCAAATAGTAAATATATTATAAATTTACATGATATTATATTACATTATGTGATGGTTGTTGCGTGTCATACACGCTATCGAATAAAAGGTTCTTACATTAGTATTTAGGGAATCAACTAATATATATATTAATTCGACATTAAACAATTATATGTTAATTTAAAACTTCAATGAAAGTGTTATAGGGAGATGAGAAATAATTGTCCAAGAACGCAGTGAATCGACATACCATGGATTATGATTTTTCTTTTATGAATAAAAGGGGAATATATGAGATTTTATGATGGATATATTTTTAACATAATAAAATTATAGTATATATGTGATATTGTAGTTATCAGAAATCATTTTTAAGGTTCACGATATGGAATAAGTGTGAAATAATTTAGAATATAGTGGGGAATTTACCACTTGAATACTTTCTTCTTTAGAATATCATTAAAGAACTAGGAATCGGCCTTTTGTGAGAAAAAACTCTAGAATGTGCCATGGGATGATTAGAATATAATTTGTATGATTATTTTTAAGAAATAAGGCTCAAGATGATGAAATTATCTGAATTAATGAGTCCCCTTTAATAATTGAGATGATGGGAAATTTAGAAATTACTGAAAATATTAACATATAATAAAGCTATTATGGGGGTAAATATTTTTAAAGGCCTAAAATGATTTGGGGATTACATTTTGGATAAAATATTTTCATATTTGGATTTATTTAATATTTTTATGATCAATTAGATCATTTAATAAAATATTATATTCCTGAAATATATTTTTTTCAAAATTAAAACGATTCATTAATATTACTTTATAAACATCAAAAAATGATTAAAATTTGTACAAAATATTTTATCATGTATTAGAAAAATCATATGAATCTAGATAATTCATTTATCATATTAATCATATTAGATTTTATTTAGTTTAATATTTTAAATATCATTTATCTGATTTTTCAATTTAATTAATAATTATTTTATCATTATTGTGCAAACCAATATGTTGATATTTTTTTCCAAAAAAATAAAAAAAAAATATAATCAATAAGTTAAATAATATATATTTTAAAATAATATATATTTTCAAAATAACTTCTATAATATCATATATTAAAATGTTTTTATAATTAAAAACCAATGTGTAAGCGACATTACTTTTCTTTAAATAAAATATTATAGGGTGATTAAAGTGATCCAAGTGGATCAAAAATGTCCCAAATTCATACCAAATAAGATTATGGACGAAAATTACACATGCATAAAGATTTATTCAAATTTTTGGGTCATTTATGGTTTATATAATTTAAATAAAAATTGTTTTTTTCTATTTCTTGCATATGAACAGCATCAGTGTCTGATAGTCGTTAATATTAAATATTTAATATATAAAAATTAAAAATAAATTACTATCATAAAAATAAATTAATTAGTACCTAGTGTTTTACATTACCCCCCCCCCCCCATCAATATATTTTTCCTCAAAATTTATTCAATTATTAATAAAATGGGGATACCTTTACCTCGTAGTATTTTCATATTACCATGTTGCTTCATCATCCATGTGGTTTCTCTACAAAACCATAACTTGATGAATTATCTTATTCCATGATAAATTATCTCTATGATAAATAATATATATAAGATTTTCCATATATGATTGTTTATCTTCTAACTGAACTTCCTTACAGATCAAAACATGAGATTAATCTAGAAAAAAAAATTTTAACCTCAAAACATGTAAATAATTTCGTACATTGAATAAAATTGGAGGTAAGGGTACTCGATACGTAACTTTCCTAACATTATCCGTGTTTTCATAAGGTCCAATGAAATACGGACTTATATTTCCAATTTTATCAAAATGTATAACTCTTTATCATAGAGTTATTTTAAGAAAAACAGGATCACCTACCTCGAAGGAATGGTTTTTCCTCCTATTATATATATACCATTTCTTCCAACTCTGAATTTTCATCATCTGTTTCTAGAAAAAATTTACCTTTTCATCTACTCAATATAATAATAATGGTCCCATAAACATTATTTATCCAACTTAATCACAAAATTATAGTGTTCAAAACCACTTTCCATATAATTTATTAATATGCCCCATCTGTAAAAAATAATGAAAACTATTATTATAAGAAAACTCGACTAAAGAATGATGTTGATCCTAGCTTCCCTAGTAATCAATTGAATATGCACGTTGCATATCTTCTAAGGTCCTAATTGTTCATTACTACTGTCCTTCATAGAGAATATAAAAGGTTTTGATGCAATTTAATTTGGTTCCCAATAAATTTGGAAGTCTTTTCTAAATGTTATAAGTGATCCAAGGATCGCGGTCAGATAAAATTGAGAGAGGAATGCTATGTAACCAAGAAATATCTTTGAGGAATAGTAGAGAAAATTTATCTAAAGATATATTATCTCCAATAATATGGATTTTTATAGATCGAGTTAGTAGAACAATAATAACCCAAATCATATTGTTACATTGATAATTAAATTGCAGTCCCATAAAAAAATCAATGCATATATTTATCCATCTCCATTATGGAACTAAAAAAGTTGGAAGCATCCCCTTTGGTAGTTTTAACTCTTATTTAATTGATTTACAAGTCAATTATTTCATGGGAAATTTATAAATATATCATTTCATTACATCCCACCTATAATACTCCCATATGTCTCTTTATATCTTAGTGTTTCTGGGATAAACTGAAAACTGGGAACAATGGGCATAACTTAAAAATTATTTCATCATATGGGAATGAAAAGGATGAAATAATATGTTTCTAAATATCAAGATGAAATACTTATCATCATTAAATTATATAAACATACCTTTAATATCCAATTATAAATTTTTCAATAACTCACAACCTTACTTCTAAGCATGCCTAATCTTCTAATAGTTCTAATTAAACTAACACTTGAAACAAAATATATAAATTTCCTACACATAAAACATAAATGAAAAAATTAATCAAATAATTGATCAATTGGTAAGGTTATATACATAACATGGTTAATGATTCCTGATGTTATTGACTCAAGGTATATTCCACATTGTTCAAGTTTCCTGGATTACAATTGATTGTGAAATCAAAATCCTTTATCAGTTCTACCCATCTTTTATGCCACTTGTTCAATTTATTATATTTAAATATATTCTTTAAACATCAATGATTAAAATATATTTCACACATGTTTCCATATAAATGATGTGTCCCTATTTTTAAAGAAAAGAAACAACATTATCTAATTTCAAAACATTTGTAAGATAATTTAACTAATGGGGTTTCACTTTTCTTGAAGAATAAGTAATTACTATATCATTATTAAAAAAACAAAACTATGTTTGTTCAATGAAGAATAATTTTAGATGATAAAATAACCATTTCTTGATGGAATTTCCAAAATAGGACCATTCACCACTCTTTATTTAAATTCCTATAAACAATCATCACAATATTTTGTCTAGATAAATTTATCTTCTTTCGAGTTAACCTAGTTAGTAGTCCAGATACCTGTGTAATGTTTTCAATATACCATTGAAAATTCCCTTATAATACATGAAAAATTAAAATCATAATAACATTTTTAGGTATTTTCAATTCATTGATCACTTGTTTTGGATGAACTACTTTGTAGTATTTTTTGATAATTTTCCCAAGAAAAAAAAACTGGTTGTATCCAAAAATAAAATTTATGAAATTTTTTGTATATCTTATTTTCTTTGAAATTTTGTGTGAATATCCTTAGATGTTTTTGTGATCCTAAGAAAATTTTCAGAAAAATAGAATATCATCAATAAAAAAACCCCAATATAATCCAAATATTCACAGAATATTCTATTCATTAGATCCACAAATATATCAGAAGAATTTTTCAAATCAAAGGTCATAACAACAGACTCATAATGCCCATACCAAGAATAGAATGTTGATTTACAAATTTCATCCACATTAACCTTCAGATAATTGTACTCAGTTCTCAATTCAATCATGGAATAATACTGAGCTCCCTAGAGCAGATCAAACAAATCATTGATATAAGGAAATAGATAATTATTCTTAACAGTGAGGTTATTCAAGGCTCTATACTCAATATAAATACTCAAGGAACCATATTTATTTTTAACAAACAAAATAGTAGCACCAAATGGTGATGTTTTGGATTTAATGATAAATATTTTAGGATTTTCATGATAAAAATTTCATTATATTCATAGTAAATTCAACATGATCCATTCTATAAGGGGTGTTTTAAATTTTCATAGCATAAAAAATTAAGACGGTATTAAATTCAACATCCCGATTAGGTATAACACTTGGAAACTTATTAAGAGAGACATCGAGGTACTCATTTACCACCAGTAAATAAATAATTTTAATGGTTCCCTTTAATTCAGCAGTATTAACAAGATAAATTTCATTTGCATCATATAAATGTTTTTCTGATTCATGAAATGTCATTAATGGTATGGGTTCATTATTGTATAAAAACTGAAAGACTTTCTAAAAAATAGTCTTTATCTTTAAAATAAATCCTATCATGGTAAATATAATCCCAATACATAACCATTATAACATAAATCTCTATTAGGGAAAAACAATAAGATTAGTATATAATTTATTTCCACATAATACAATAGGAAAATACTTATAATTTTATTTTTCCATAATATTTCCCTCTATGTTTTGAAAATAATTTCATGTTTCATTTATTAAAGTGAAATTTATAATTTACCAAAAATTTATTAGAAATAATTGAATGTGTAGACCCCATATCAAACATGACATTAGATTAATATGAGAAACAAACAATGTACCTGATTCCACTTCCTTGTATTGACCAACATCTACTAAAATTGTTTCAAAGGATTTCACTGCACCTTCTTACTTTTATTCTAGATGAATCCCATCACTCAGATCCTTCCGTGGGAAGGTATGTCTATAATGGTTCATCTCACCACATTTGAAACACATTATAGTTTTCTTGTAAAAATTAAACAAACCAATAATAATATATTTTTAATTAAAATATCTAGACATATGTATAAACACACCACATCATAAGAACTTCCTTGTTTTTATAAGGCTTTCCCCATGTTCTTTTTACCATACAATCCACAAACTAGATACATGATTTTCTTATAATCAAATTTCATTGATTGATTCTTACCCATTTCTTTCCATATGTACATTTTCATATTTTTTTGTCAAATTACACATGATAGCCAGATAATTCCATTTATACCCTCTTAGAACATCAAAATAAATTCTTATAACTTTTGAATTAATATGAATTTGATTCCCTTCGATATCATGGCTTTAATACTGAATAAAAATGATTGATTTTTTTGTCAAGATCCTTGACAATATTGAGATCATACCATTCTAATCAAGTTAATTTTTATTTATTCAAAGACACTAAATCATCCTCATTTATTTAATTCATGTAATTTATTTTCCATCAAAAGTATAACTATCTTTGGAAAAAAAATTCAAGGAAAATATTCTTATATTTATATAATTTGAAGGCATAAATATCTTCTCTTTCCCATATATTCTTGATCAATGACCACCACTGGTCTACATCATCTTCAAAATAATAAATATAAATATGAATCTTTTTTATATGAACACCCCATTAAAACAAATATATTTTCTAGTGATTTAATCCACCCTTGAGATTATAAAGGCTCAAAAGATCCAATAAATGCATGAGGGTGCTACCACATAAAATACTCCACTATTGTCCATTTCCATTATGATATCTCTGGATTTTCTATTGAATGGATTACACATCCATTTATATCTCTATTCAATTAATACATTACCTTAAAAATTGGTTTCTTCTCGTTCCCACCATTAGGTCTTGACCTTAAACATTACATAATGTTTAGTTTTTATGTAAATAAATAATTCTCTTAAATTTGAGTATCTTTTCAGGTTTAGATTTTTGGGAAATTCATTTAAAATCATAAATAGTGAATCCATACATTGAAATTCAAAACATATACCCAGTTTCCATGTTTTCCAAAAACAAAAATGTTTAAAAAAATATTATTTCTTTTCATGAAAATTCATCACAACATTAATTTGGATTTTTCTTTCTCTTACCAATCCTTATACCATATGAAAACAAACATCATATGATCATAAAAAAATATGAGTAGGGGACATAAAATGAAGTAAATACATATTAGTTCATCAATACTTTTAAATATATAATTCCATTTTCTTAAATATATACTTTTGTCACATAAAAGTAACATATACTTACTTCACAAAAAACTGTGGTTTCCATAAAACATAGAAAGAATAAATAACCATATAGGTAACATGAGTTATCATTTTATTAGTATGTTTACTTATTATTTTTACCCTCATTCCCACTATATGGTTTGTAACCCTCATGTCTACATTACAAAGATACCCTTATAGATACCATGTGATGTAACTATTACTGTTACGTGTGGAATATCCTTTATGAACAACATCCAACATAACCAATTCACTGGTTGGATATCAAAAACTCATAATTATTTGGTTTATAATGGAACCATCCTTCATCACAAAAATTCTCAAGAACCATAACATAATAAAAAAACATGTATCCCTACAACATGAAAATTCCTTGAGGAAAATTACATAATTTAAAAGAATGCAACAATCATACAATGGAAAAAAAATCCTTGTCAATATCCATGTAATATTTTAAAAGTGTCTAGAAAGAAATAAGGTGTCCAAAAAATAGGAAAAACTATCCTTTCATATATCTAAAAAACATTCATTTTGAATTTTTTAAAAAGAGACAAAAAAGTGAATTTTAATGAAAATTTCTTACATATGGTTTAACATTGTTAAAATGTGTTCAAAACACATTTACAATGGTTTAAAGAATGTTATTAATATATTATAGAACTATATTAATATTTATAATACCTTATATAATATTTTTATAAAAAATTTCCAGTAATTTATTAATAAAATTTTTTAATTTTTATTATTTAGGATGTGTTTGTTTCACGGTTTCATGGTCGGTTCATTATGGATATTCATTCCAAAAGAAAATAAAACTTCATATGTGAAAATAAAATCAATTAATACACCACTAGAATATTAAAATATACCGAATATAATTTTTATTTCAAACATAAGTTTAATTAATTTGATAAAACATTATTTATAAATGTTTAGTTTATTTTGTAGGTTTTTCAAACCTTTCTGATGTATTATAATTTTGTTTAATATTATCACCATATATTAATTCAAAAATGTGATACCATATATCATATATATATTTAGGTCATTTTAATAAATTATAAGTGAAATTTAGATTTTTTGGAATGCAGTAAATGGAAAAGAATACTCATTATCCATGAAGGTGGTGAATCGATATACCATAGAAGATGATTTAATTTTTACGAATAAAATAATTAGACTATAGATTTCATGATGGATATATCATTAACTATATATACACTACCCCGTATATCCTAGAGGTCATGTCTTTTATCAATTAAATTTTAATTATTAAATATAATCAATCCCCAAAGGACCAATTAGTTTAGTAGTCTTGGTAAACCAAGTACATAATTGACACATAAACTAAAAATGAATCCACTAATTAAAACATAATTTTATTATTCTAAACAAATAAACTAATTCAGGAATAACACTTATCTATCTAGTAAGTTAATTCATATCTTTCATTGTATAGTTATAGGATTCTTGGATAATGAAACAAAATAAGGGAGGGCTGAAATGATCAGTAAAGAAAAAATACAACAGAATAAATAATGAATCAGTGAGAGTAATAATTGTGGTATGGTAAATAACAAAACACACATCCCATCTAATCAGAAAACTGAGAACGGTGGGCATAAAAAATATATACAGGTAATAACTGGAAACACATTACATTCAATAAATTGGATAAGGAAAAATAAATATGGCGAGGTATGAAACTAAAACACATGCCTTTTAATCATTGAAATAAAAATTAAATGTATCCATATATATGTCGATGTAAAATATCGTGGATGAATAATAATAACTAATATGAAAGAAATAATTAATTATTAGATTCCATGTTTCATATGTACTTGAAACTATTACAGTCAAGACCTTTCACAATACAGTTTAGTAATTTGGTTAAAATGCATTTAAGGTATCTAACCAACTATTTTGTCTCATGATACTACTGATGCATTGAGGTGATTTTATTAACGAGTCCCCAACCCATTTCTTGCCATTATATTCTAATTGGAAGAAAACGAAAAGGTTTTTTCTCTAAATCATTCATCCAATGAGACTACTGATGCATCAAGGGGATACCAATAATCAAGCACTACCAATGTCGTACCAGTCCAAAGAATATATCATATCCATGAACAATGTCTCATAAAAAATCTATCAATATTGAATTGATGATACTGATTTATTAATTATTCATCATTTAATCAAAAAACTATCAAATTAGGAATCATATGTAAAATGGTATACAGTTTAGGTAATAGTAATATCCATGATAAGTGATATAGACAATAAAAAAAAATCAATGCTTTGTGATCATATGATGTATAAAATTTCTTGGGGACTTCATGAATGGATCATAGATGTTAATTTGAATATTGTCTTTGGAAAACTCAATCATAAACTACCCCAAATAAGAATAAGGATTATATCAATACAAAAAATCCGAAGAAGAGTAAAATGAAGGGTTATTGTAATTGATGAAATAAAAGAATAACAATTAGAAATATTCTTGAGGAAAATATCCCTTTCTTTTGAAGAAAATTTCTTAAATATTTTTATTTGAAAATACCATTAATTTTTTCTTAAAAATAAACCTTTTAAAATTGTGATGGAGGCTTAAATGAAGTGATAGTGGATAAATATGTACATGTAGTACAAAGCAAACACCATATTCATTTAGAATGATAAAAGACTAGAAAATGACTTCTTTAGATATAAACAAGACAATTCCCTTGAAAAAATTATTGAGAGAGAAGTATCTAAAAAGATTATTTACCAAATAAATAAAAAGTATTTTTGAAAACATTTTTATAAAACATGGATTTTTATGAAAATGGTTTCTCTGACAAAATACAGAAATGGAGTTGGGTTTTCTTAAAAATATTTTATAAAACATTTTCAGTACCAAGGAGTGGATAATGGTACTAATACATGATACTTGTCAGGAATAACCTGGTAATAATAATATGTTTATTGAAAAATGGTTATATAATTTACTTAAATGGAAATACCATTGAAATATCATTAATGTTATTGTTGTGGAAAATAATCATTAAACATTCCAAAATGTCCAAAAAAATATTGAAAAGTTTTTTTCATAACCTCAAGAAAGAAAAATAATTAAATATATGTTTAAGATTCCATGAATATAAAATTACTAATGATATAATATAATATATGTTTCAGTACATACACCACACAAAAGATGTAGGTGGTGAACATGACATTTATCTCAAAGATGGAAAAAGTTAAATGAAAATCCTTATCTTGTATTTCCATCAAGGTGAAAGTCAATTAACATACTATATAATAAACTTATTTTAATTTAATCCATTCATAATAACATTTATCACGTTTATAATTACTTTTATTTCACTAAAATGTTATGTACAAATAATAAAACAATTAAGTTTTCATTGAGTGTTTTGACCAAATTCGGTTTATGTTTCAAAACATTAGTTGGTGTTCAATTGTGGTCAAATAGTTCATTACATAAACATATCCAAAAAAATAATATTAATTTCATAATTAATATTTTTATCAGTTAATTATACTTTTAAAATAAATAATTATATAATTTTATGATAAATTAATCAAATTTACAATCATTGAGATGGTAGGGTGTACGTACACATGAGTGACATTCCCATTTATAAATGATCGATGTGGAAAGAATGTATGTAAATAAAATGCTTCCATAATGATAATTATATAATATATACCATATTATTTAATAATATATTCCTATATATGTTATTCATTTATAGAAAAGAAATCACATCAAGTCGATGAGGAGGTAGTCCACACATCCATGAATGACGTCATCTCTTTTAAAGTGTCAAAAGGGAAATAATGGGGATGGTATATATATATATATATTATTTATAGAAATATAATTATTTCAGTAGTATACTATTTATTTATATTATTTTAATTATGTTTAATTATATCAATTCATTTATAAATTTCATGCATCATGTGCGCGAATCACGTAATCTTGAGGGGTGAAAATCCACACTTCCTCAAATGATGTTATCGTATTAACGTAAAATTGTAATTATTAATGTTATTTTTAATAAGAGGATTAGAAAATATAAATACATAATAAATATCTTATATAATATATATAAACATAGTATACATCATAATACCCACTATTGGAGTTAGTAAGGATAATTGAAAATTCGTAGTTTCGTGAGAGAGTAGTTCATCGTCCATATAAATTGTATATATATTACCCATTAGAAATATGTGTGTGTATTTTTAGGTATAAAACCTTACATAAATTCAAACTATTATATTTAGGATACTATTATTTATGTAATCAATGAATATGAATAGAATATTACGTTAAGATAAGAAATGAAACTGAAAAGTATTAGTGTAGGCGTTACCTCTTAATCAGCTAACTACTTTTGGATTATACCAAAATGATTCTCTGGGTTGATTTATGACCCAAGGGAGGATAAAAGGATGAGTAAAGGATTATTTGGAAGCTATATGGGAAGATATTGGTCGATCCTATGTGGTTTGATAAGTGTTAATAGGTGGGAGAGGTGGTGACCTTTTATAAGGAAGGAAATAGGCTCACTTAAAAATTTTGGAAACAAAGTTAGGGGTGCACATGTTCTTACCTAATAAAAGTCATAAAAACAAAAAATAATCATTAATGGAAAGTTAATTTCCTAAATATGTCCAAAAATAGTTTTTGGACAAGTGGATATTACAAAATGGGCCTCTATGCTAAATGTTCAGACAATTATTAGGCATAATCGAACCTTAATTATTGCAATTAATGTTAATCATTGTCATTAATATTTTGGGTACTAAATAATGTCAGTATTAGTAAAAATTATAAATTATTATAATTAAAAATATGGAATCCATTGTTCCAAATTCAAATCACATAAGTGTTACAATATAAATTAAAATTGATCACTTAGAAGGGATGAAATGGGGGGTTTTAGAGTAAAAATACACCAAATTTTTCTATGTTACTATAAACAATTTTAATGTGAAATGTATTCCAATGACAAAAATTTTATTAATTGATAAAAAATTATCTTATTAAACGTTAAACCCAATTAAAAGTATCATATAACCATATAAATAAGTTAGATGAAAATGGATTTTTGAACTAAAACTCAATATTTTTAATTATTCATTCAAAATAAAATATTTCCAAACAACATAGATAATTTACCCTTAAATAATTTTTTGTTTATATTTAAAAGATAATGTTTATTTTGACATATTAAATCAATTAAATTGTCTAAATTTAAATTTAAAATAGGGTTTCAATTAACAGTTAGTAAAAATTGCCTTTATAAAAACATAGGTTTGTATGTGTAAAATAGAGTTGATTCTTATCTGGTGCATATCAAACAAAATGGATGAATCTAAGAAATATTTGATTGAATATAAAAAATATATTTTTCATTAAAAAATTTAAGTAGTTTTAATAAATTATTTTTATTAATACAAAACTCCTTGGAATCATAAAAAAAATAATATTTCTTAATATATGCCATTGGTTCTTATTTACCAACCACATATTTTAGTTACCCATGAATTAATTTTATATTCATATAAAACAAAAAAATATATAATTCAGTTAATACCATTAAAAACCTCTATCCTAATGTCTAGGTTACCTCATATTATAATAAGTAATATTATTTTAATCATATATTATTTTTCAGTTAAACTCACTCTAGTGTATAATGCACGCTATCGAGGAAGGCCACTCTTGCGTGTAACCCAAGCTATCGAGGAAAGTTTCCCTTATGATTAATTCATGATAACTCAGTTTCACTTGCATTGAAATATATATAATATATTTTAAATTAACAATATATTATAAATTAACCTAATATTATAATACATTACACATTGTGTGTTGTATTTCATACATGCTATAAAATAAAATGTTCTTATTTTAGTTTTTCGGGGAATCACATTATCCCCATATTAATTAGATTGTTTCCTTGCAATTTAATCTTTAACATTGTGATATATTGGATGATGCTTCCTATGTTCAAAATAAAACACTGTGATATGGGTTCATAAGAGATAATGAAAAGTAAAAAGTTCACAAGGACTACCATGTAAATGGGAATCTATGTAGGTGAATAGGATTGAAAAGTAGAGATATGTGCTTGTAAGAAAAGCATAAATATTTATAGGGAGCGATTCAGGTCATCAATCACAAACATTTGAATGATCAATGGAAATTTTTTGGCCTTATATCGATAAATATATAATGATTTAGAATACCATTGGTGCAACAAAAATTGAGGTATTAAGACAACATTTTATTTCAACATCATTTTCCAATTTTTGGATAATTCTGAAAAAGAATTTAAGGATACATTCGTTCTTCGTAGGTTTCAATTTATAATGAAAAATCCTAAATATTGGTTGTTTTTTGATCAAATTAAATTTCATTCCCTTAATACCATAAATTATTTACCAATATTTAATTTTTATTTCGTTTTTTATGCCTGAATCATTAAAAGATTCATTAAAAGGATTGTATGGTATAAAAAATAGTAACAAGTCAAACTATTTGTCATTAAAATCCTACAAACCAATATTTTTAATGTATCAATCTCTTATCGTAAAAATTGATATTACGAGTTAAAGATAAAAATTTATTTTTCTAATTATATAACTAAAATTAATGAAAAATTAACCAGGGAATTACATAGTTCCATGGTTGGTGTGAAACCTATATCATCCTTCGATCATGGGTTCATGACCAGTGGGCTTGCTGGATTTGATTGGTTTTCACCCAACTTAGAGGTTGTCGTTTTCTAAAAAAATTATATACATCCCAATATAAACATTATTAACATCCTTGAAATAAAGTTAAACACTAAATATACTTTTAAATATGGATTTCACATCAAACATTAATGCACAAAATATTCAACCATTTTATTTCAACATTGGTCTTTCGTTGGTCAATGGTTTATCTATCATATCATAAATTGGAAATCAAAATCATGACACCTTATCTTCAATATAAAACTCCTTACATTTAACCTTTATTATTCATTGTAAAAATATATTCAAATCAATCACAATAGATTGTATAGAAACAGGTATTTTCTGAAAAATATAACCTAGGTGTGTCAAACCAAGTGCACAATAAGGCACATTATTGTGTACCATGATACCCCAAGTCATGCCCAGAACACATCTTCAAAGTTGTTATTCCTAGGTATATTTATTCCAAAACCACATCCCCTCGTATTATCCAGGAATGGATGTATTTTTAGGAATACCCACATAATCAATAATTTACCAAAATTATATAGTGTTCTTCTTTACTTATCCTCAAATTATTCTTTATGTTTATGTTATATAATATATATATTTTTAAATCAAGTTCGTAGAGTTTCAACTAATATTCCTTTGATAGCAACTATAGTGACCTAACTGCAGATGAACCAGAGCAGGTGTCTACTATAAATTATATTGGCAAGATTACATGGAATAAAACCTCGAAGGATCGATTAGTTTAGTAGTATTGTTAAACCAAATAGATAAATGATACTTGTTTTACAAATGAACACACTAATTACAACATAATTTTATTTCATATTAATAACTAAACAACTTCAATAATAACTCTAATTCATCCATTAAATCCATGAGTATCATTTATTGTTTGAATCATGGAATACAAGTGATAGAAACAAACTAAGGGTAAGCTCAAATTCTCAGTAAGGGAATGTTATATCCTAAAAAATAATAAATCTATGAGTTTAATAATTTTGGAATTTGTAATTACTAAACACACGTCCCATTAAATCAACAAACATAGAATGAATTTCATAAAAAAATGGAAAGGTAATAAATGGAAACACAAACCATTCAAATAACTATATAAGAAAAATAAATATATAATAGTAAGAAACTAAAACACATGACATTTAATCAATGTACTAAAAATGAAATGTATCCATCTAAATTTTGACACAAAATCTCATTGGTGAATAATAACTAGAAATAATATGAATGTAATTCATAATTATTGGACTCCCTGTTTCCTAGGTATGTGGAACCATTATCATTCAGACGTTTCACAAGACAATTTAGTTATCAAGTAAAATCCCATTTAAGGTGGCTAGCCAACTATTTCATCTCATGAGACTACCAATGCATCAATGGATTTATTTAACAAGGACCCAACATATATCTTATCATTCAATTCTAATTGAAACAACAAACAAAAAGGCTTAGTCACCAACTTATTCATCCCATGAGGCTACCAATGCATCGTGGGGATATCTATAACTAGGTCCAACCCGTGTTGTACCACTCTAAAGCATATATTATATTCAAGAAAAATGGTTCTAACAAAATGAACCCATATTTAATAGAAGATATGGACTTATAAATAATTACATAATTAATCAAATAATTATCGATGTATAAAATGTATATAAAATGAAATATGGTTTTGGAAATGATAATATCCATGATAAATTTTATGGATAAATAGAAAAAATTCAATGCTCAATGAATATATGATGTGGAAAATTTCACGGGGGCTTCAAAAATGAATCAGGGAAGTGAATTTTAACACAATAATAATCCTGATCAATCATAAAATCACTATAATAAGAATATGTATTACATAAATACAATAAATCTCTTGTGGATTAATTTATAGGGATGTTCACATTAAAGGAATAAAAGAAAAAAATTTCAAATATTCTTCCAAAAAATATCCTTTTCTTTTGAAAATCCATTTTAAAATATTTTTCCTTTAAAATAACTTTTATTTAATTTTTAAAAATAAACCATTTACACTTGAGAATGATTCTTCAAAGATGTGATGGTGGATAAATCCATACATGGCGTACAAGGTAAAAACAATATTTCTTTCGCACAGTAAAAGGGAAGAAAAGGACTCATTTTGTAAGTGATGAGATTCTTCAAATTAAAATATTTAAATAAGATAAATGTTGCCAAATTATCATTACCAAATAATGAAAAGTAATTTTTGAACACATATTAACAAAACACATATTTTTGAAGAATACATGTTCCCCTATTAAATAGTGAAATCGAGTCAGTTTTTTCTTAAAAACATTTTCTCAAACTTTTTGAGTACCAAAGAGATAGAAAATGGTACTTCTACTTGGGAATATTCATTAATAACAAGTTAATAATAAAATGGTTTATTGAACAATGGTTATATAATTTCCTCAATTGTAAATACCATTGAAAGGTCATTAAAGTTATTATTGAGGAAAATAATCATTAATCCTTATAAAGTGTCCCACACCATATTGAAAATTTTTAAATTATAACCTCATAAAGGAATAATATTAATTGTATGTTCAAGATAAAATGAAGATAAAATTATTAATTATATAATATAATATAATGGGTAGTAGAAACACCACACAAAATATGTAAGTGGTGAACTTGACATTTATCTCACGGATGTAAAAATTGAGATTTGAATCTTCACCTTATGTTTCCTTTTGGGTGAAAGTATATTAACATCCAGTATAAAAAACATATGTTATGTTTATAAATTATTAATAACATTTTTCAGGTATATAATTAATTTTATTTATCATATTATAATTTTATGTACAACCACTCAAAAAAATAAGTTTATGCAGGGTGTTTTGACAAAATTCACTTTATGTGTTAAAAAACAATTGTTGGTCAACTAAGGTCTAATAGATCGATACATAAAAATATATAGAATAATAATCCTGTAACAATTAATATTTTTTACATCATTTATACTTTTAAAATAAATCATTAAATATGGTTATGAAAAATGAATCAATTACTCAATCATAAAGACGGTAGGCCGTGTGTACTCTTGAGTAACATTCCCATTATAAAATTATCGTTATGGAAAGATGGAAAGTAACTAAAATAATTCCAAAATTATCATTATATAATAAATAACATATTATTTAATCATATATTATTATATATATTATTTTGATACGTAGAATAAATCACATCATGTCAGGGAGGTAGTAGTCTGCACATCCAAGAAATATGTTATCTCTTTTAAGGAGTGTGAAGAGTAATAAAGGAGATACGAGAGATATATATATATATATATTATTTACTGAAATATAATTATGTAACGAATATCTTATTTTTTTATGTCATTTATATTTAATTATAAAAATAAATTTATACATTCCATGTATCTTGTGAGAGAATCACAATGCTTTGAGAGGGGGGCTGATAGTCCACACTTCCTCAAATGATGTTATTGCATTAACATAAAATTAAAAGTATTAAATTTATGTGTAATAAAAGGTTTATATAAGTATAAATAAACAATAAAAATAATATATAATATATATAAATATATTTTCATGATAATGTTCACTATAAGAGGCGGTAAAGAGAATTGAACAATCATCATTTTGTGATGCAGAAGTTCTCCGTATATCGAAATAGTATGTTCGTTACCAATTATATGGAGGTTTGTGTAATTTTAGGTTAAAACCTTTATTTAAAAACATCCTTGTATAATGAGGGTAATTTTTTATTATATAATCTCAAAATAATAAGAATATACGAATTTGAAAAAAGTAAATGAAACTAAAATGGTTTAGTGGAGACGTTACCTCTTAACCGGGTAACTACTTTTGGATTATACCAAAAGTCTTAATTGGGATACATTCTAACCAAATTGAGTCTTCATGGTAAATGGTATGATTTTTGGGAATAATTATTGGTAGATATTGGATAATCCTAAAAAGTTGAGAGGTGTGAAGAAGTGGGGGATGTGGTGGCTTTTCATAGGGAAGGAAAAGTACACACTTGGAATGTTTGGAGACAGGTTTGGTGTGCCCATGTTATTACCTAAATAAATTCATACCAAACCAAAAAACTCGTGAATTGTAGTTTCATGGATTAATTATGTCCAAAAATTGGGTTTGGACAAGTGGCTATGTCAATTGGGCCATGTAGTTAATGTTTTAGTCCATTATAATACGTGATTTAACATTAATGATTGTAATTAATTTTAATCACTTTCACTATTATTTTGGGTCAAAAAAAGATGGTATTATAAGAAATTATAAATTAATCTGATTAAAAATATGGAATAAATTTTTTCAAATTAAAATTATTGAAGTAGATGGAATTAAATTAATATTATTCCCACTGATGGAACGATAATGCAGTTTTTTAGTGTAAAAATGTCTTAATGTTTTCCATATTTTAAAAATAAATTTCAAAGTGAAAGTGATTCAAATGAACTAAATTTTAATAATTGATAAAAAAATTATCTAATTAAAATTATAATAAATTTAAATGTAAAATTTATACTTTGAAACAAACTAGATGAAAAATACGTTTTGACCTAAAATTCAGAATTTTAAATTATTCATTAAAAATGAAATGTTTCCAAAAAATAATATAAATTTTACCGAACCAAATTTTTATGTTTTAATTTAAAATAATATGTTTATTTTGACATAATAAATTGATTAGGGTGTCTCAAATCAAATTTAAAATGGGTACTCGATTAAGAGGCTCTAAAAATTTTCCTTTAGAAAAATATATGTCCTTATGTGAAAATAGAGTTTCTTCTTATCTTATGCATATAAAACCTAATGAATGAATATAAAAAATATTTGAAAGAATATATAAAATTTATATTTCATTAAAATAAATTAATATGTGTAATTAAATATTTTTATTTTGAGACAAATCTGTTGGAAGCATAAAAAAATAATATTTATTTTTATATCTAATTGGATCTTATTTTCGTTCATCATTAAGTGGAATCCTCGGGTTTCATTTTATGATTATATGAACTATAAATTTTATTAAAAAATTTAACACTATTCAAAACCTCTAACATAACAACTATGATACATCATATTATATTAAATAATACTATTTTAATAATATATTATTTTTAAGTAAAACTATGTCTTGTGTATAAGGTACGTTATCAAGGAAGGTCTCTCTTAAATCTAACACAAGATATCGGTGACAGTCACTCTTTATTTTAATGCTAGATAACATGGTTTTGGATGAATTTAAATATATATAATCTATTCTTAATAATAAATATATTAAAAATTATTCAGATATTATATTACCTTATGTGTTGGGTGTTAGTTGTCATACACGCTATAAAATAGAAGGTTTTTACATTTGTTTATTAGGGAAACCCATTAAAACCTTAAATTACATTAAATATATGATACTATACTTATCAAGAAACTTTTTATAGGGGTGAGGATAAGGTATAAGTGATAAATAATTTAAAATGGAATGAGGAATTTTCCTCCGGAAAATTTTCTCCTTGAGAACCTCCTAATGGAACAGTGATTTGTTCTTTTTGTGAGACCAAAAACACTATAATGTGAACATGGATGAGGATATGGAATTTTTTTAGATTATATTCAATAAATTAGGGTCAAGATTATGAAAATAGGTGATTTAATGAGTCCTCATTTATAATTGTGGTGATTTGAAATTAATGAAATACTTGAAATATTAAATTACATAAAGGTTATTATAGGGTTAATGAATTTAAAAGGTCTAAAATCTTAGGAGACAACATTTTTGAAAATATATTATTCCATTTCTAATAATTCGGTATTTTTTATTTTTTAAAAAATTTAATAAAATATAACATTCATGAAATTTATCTTTTTTCCAATTTAAGACTATTTGTTACTATGACTTTAAAAACATCAAACCACATATTAAAAATCGAAAAAAATTTATTATTATATCATAAAAATTAAATATTTATCTAGATAATTCATGTATTATGTTAATTATCTCATATTATATTTTTTTAATGTTTTGTATATTTTTTGTCTTATTATTCCATTAATTTAATTATTATTACATCATCATTTTGAAAAATATTATGCTTTTTATTTGTTGAATAAAAATTAAAAATAAATCATCATAATTAAGATAATTTTAAGAGGATTAAAAATACTTCTTATGGTAGAAAGACATTTCTGGAATACCATATATTTAAATGATATACTAATTTGAAACCTATGTGTAAACATCTTGACTTTATTTTATCTAAAATACTATATGGGGCTTAATGTTATCCATGTTAGTCCAAAAGGCCCCAAATTTGAACCAAATAATATTATTGCTAACACTTATATAAAATTATGAAGCTTTTCCCATAATTTAGTAGATCATATAATTTTAATTAAAATCCTTTTTTATATTTTTCATTTTCTTGCACAAGCACTGCATCAATGATTTATAAGAAATGAAATTATTTATTTCACATATAAAAAATAAAAACATGTTACTATTATAAAACTAAATTAATTTGGGTTTTTATAATATTATAGATTCATTCATTGTGTATAGTTTATCATATCCATGTCCCGATAACTTCTTTAATTTGTAAATTTACTTTTCTTTTCTTGCACATGCAATGCACATGAATTCGGATAAGAATCATTGTATATATCTCTAAAACAAAAACAATATGTGCAAAAATAATCATTTATATATAATAACTAATAACATAGTCATTAATAAACATTTTAGCACTCAATTATTGTCTATAAGGATCCAAATTGGACTATACTTATGCTGTGAAGACACTACATCGGCACTGACAATTATTTTTATACAAATCATGAAATTAATTATAATTTACATGTTTCTAATTATTATTTTAAAATATTTATATTATAATTTCATAATTTTTCCATTCAATAAGCTTGATAAATTTTATATCATAATTATGTGTTCATGATGTCAGAAAAATAATGTATTTAAAAAAATCAACATTATTTTACTATTCACCAAAAATTCACCTTTTTAAGAAAATTATCAAAAATATTAACTAATATAATTTCTATATGATAAATTAAAAAATTAAATTGGTTTTTTCAAAATTAAATTCTATAGTATTAAAATTAGTTTTTTAATATAACCATATAAGAAATTTGTTAAATAAAATTATTTATTTTATGAATTACATAACATAATGTATATAAATATTTAAATCAAGAATACTAATAAATATGAAAATTGATATTCTATTACTACTTTTTTGTTACAAAAATATGATGTATTGATGTGAAATATTAGAATTACTTTATATGAATTAATTTTTACTTGTACGAGAATACAGTTTATCAATGTGACATGTGGTTCACTCGGACCAATAAAATATACAGTTGTTTTTGATTTGATAGTCATTAAAAATGTGAGGAAAGGGGTATAAATAAGGATAACGACTAGATATTTCCATGAAGACTCAATTAAATAATCATATCATTTATTCATGGAAATTTACAAACAGATTGGGCATCAATCAAAGTTTTTGTTTACCCAAGATGACCAAAACACATATTTAGTGTTTTAAATCGCAAAAACATGTATGTAATGGTAATGAAAAACATAAAATGACCTATGATTGATGTAAAATCATAAGAAAAGAGTATATTAATCATTTATGATGTTTATGAGTAGAAGACGCATCAATAATAATAGTGATGTTCTCGAACTGATCAGAGAAGCATTTTTAAAATATTTAATTGTATTTAAAAACATGTAATAAGGTTTCATGAGCATGAAAATGACCATTGGTTACTATGAAATCATAGGGTAAGAATATTAAAATTCTATTGATATTTAGTAACTCATCTTGTGTCAATTATAGTTTTTTTTTCTGCGGATGACTGAAAGAAATTCACATTTATAAAATTCAAGAACAAGTGTGTGATGGTCAAAAAAAATTGACTTATAATTGATTTAAAATTAGATAAAAAAAATATCATTGAATTATTTATGTTATGTATGGGTAGATGGTTCATCAATATGAGGGGATTTTTTCTTAGATTGACTGAGTAATATTTTTTAAAATATATAACAGTCTTTTAAAATTTGTGTCGGGAGTTCCAAAGAAATAAAATGACCAATAATTACCATCATATTATAAAAAAACCCATTTATTGTTTTTTGAAATATAGGGACTGATTTCACATTAATTTGAGTTATTGTTTTCATTGGATGACCAAAAAATTAATTATAGTGTTTTAAACATTTAAACGAGCATGTAATGGATAAAATAATAGAACACGACCTCTGGATGATGTTGAATAAAATTAAAACATTAATTGAATTATTTTTAATGTATAGGAGTACAAGTCATTTAATTAGGCATGAGGTTCACTCGGACTGTCCAAATAAATAGTTTATAATGATTTTATGGGTATAAAAAATGTGGTGGGGGAGAGAAGCGACGAAAATTACATCCAAATGATGAGATAATAGAGGAAACACATATAATGATTTATGAAATATATTAATTGATAGAGAATCAATATGACATGTAGTTTTTTAAAGATGTCTAAAAAACATTTGAAGTGTATTAAAACACTAAATCATTCATATAATTGTCAAAATCATTAAAAAAATCATATTTATGTGAAATAGTTTAGTAATTGAATTGGAGATATTTGTGATGTGTACTAGAGGATGAAACATCAACCTAACATGGATTGTTCTTAAATGATCCAAATATATATTTTTTGAAAATTTAACATTTGTATATATGTATGGGGTGAAACAAATGTAATGAAGGCTGATTGATATGAAATTTCACGAATCATCCCAATGGGGCATGTGTCGTGACTCCCTAATATTTCCTCTAATAGAGCATGGGATGGTGACTAGAAATAGAGACCCTATTTTCACCTTATAAGACATTGAAATATTTCTAAGAATAATTTTAGAGCTAGGTGTTGAGATGATATGAAAAATATGAGGCTCGGACTGTCCGGAATAAATTATACAAATATATTAAGTGTTTTTCACTATGCATATATCGAAAATGGGATATCTCTTAATCAAGAGCTATGATCAGAAATACAAGGCCATGGTTGAGTCAGGAACATGTCGTCAACCCTAGGTGGGGTACAACTTTTTTTATAGTGGGAATTCTATGAAAAACACCACACATGGTAAAAATGATAATTATAATAATTAAACATAATTATTTTCTCTCAGATTCAAATCCCAAAAAAACTAAAATAGGGACTCCGATTAGAAAACTGAGACCAGCTTTGACATTGGAATGGGGTGTCTTTCCTAGGCACGATATACAATGAGGGGGTATGGGAATTTGGGATTTCCACACCGAGTGAGGAAACTATAAATATAATTAAGAGATTATATTAGCATAAAAACAATAATCACCTTCTCTCACTAGAACAACTGTCTATGTATAATCTATAGAACGTTCTTCGTCATTCTTCATCGGATCAAGGAATGAATTTCGCATAAACCTTGGTAGATTGAAATTGGAGGGCAATGATCGAATCGACAGTGATAAATGGAGGAAAATAGGTAGGATTTCTTCTACATTTACCTTCCTATTAATGTTATAATTTAATATCCTTAATTTAATGTTTTTTTAATAATTTTAGTAATCATATTTTTTGGCATCACAAACACAGCCATCAATTCTTGCTGCAAATCCATTCATTTCATTTGTGTTCTTTGCTGTTCATTAGGGCATTCGTCATAATATTATTCAATGCATCAAAACGTCAATAGATCATTGATTAGAGGTTGGAACTATTGATACCCCATTCCTAGGATTCTAAAATTCGTTCTCGAATAATTTTTTGACTTGTGGTCTAGTCATGGTGGCCCTCCTAAGGGTCCATCCGAGTAGAACCACCGGCTGGGGCCCAAGGCGATGGAAGTCCATGGAACCTGGCCAGTTGGGTGAGGTATAAAGAGGATGGAGGGGCATAGGGCATGGTGGGGATGTGTTATATTGAAGAGGATACTCGGGCTATAATCCACACTATGGTCTTGGCCACGGTATCCAAGCCAGGCCTTAGTAGGAGGGTCAGTTTGGCCGAGGCAGGGTGGACCGGCCGGACTGGGCTGGTCAATCAGGTTTTGGGCCTAGGCTCTTTAAATTCCTATATATTTTGATACAGACCTCTGATTTTGATTTTGTCTATGGAAACATGATCCTTGATTCAATACAGACCATTATCGGTGGTTTTGGGTATTTTAATGTTCAAGCCTGAAGGTGGGTGGCTCAAAATGCTATCTTCATTAATAATAATTTTAATTATTATTTTTTGTGTCTCCTTCATTCTAATGTATAACTTGCATCTAAAGTCTGATTAACATGCTATCTAAGGTGTTGTGACCCCAATGTTGAGACGGATCTTTTAATATCATTTTAGAACATTTAAAACATGGTTTCCTTGCTCGGTTGCATGAAACACATATGTTTGAAAATAATAAAATATTTATTATTATTCATATAACTTGTATCAAACCTACCCTTTAAATGGGAGGTCTGTTTGATGCACTGCCAATAGCGGCTTAAAAATTATCTCTATGTAGACATTTCATAATGAATATCGGGTGTTTAAACAAATATCAGGATGTTGGCCCCATGGGTTCCTATTTGCATGCATTATAGTGAAATCATACTTTTTCACTGGTTATCTGTATTTTGAAAATGATTAGTCCATTTCGTGTGTGTTTTTTGAGGAAATCAATGGCATGATCTATATAATTTGTTTCGAGACCCATACATGGGCCCCATTGGATTTCATTTGCGTGTAATGTGTCAACTTGGGACTTTTCCAATGGATGTCCATTTGGGGAAAATGAATATGTAATCTTGTGTGTTTTTCTATATGGATGACAAAGGTGGGATCTATTTGGATGTGGGAAGCCTTATTCAGGATCTCATTATGTCTTGAAACATGAATGAAATATTAGTGAAGGATCCTTTTGATGTGTTTGAAGAGAACCCAAGGCTTGGGGCATCTTCGACTATGGTGAGAGTGGAGATGATGTTTGAAGAGATAAGGTCAAATGTTCTGGAGATTTTTGATGAGATGTGCCAATTTAATATCTCTTTTGGCCATCTCGATCTATGATGAGCATCATGCTCGCGCCAACCTTTTTTTAGGAATATTATGTACTCTAGGATAATGTCATCACACCTAGGGGTACATGGAAATTGTTTAGTAAACAATAATAATTAGATACATGGCCAGGCGATGAGGTGTGTCCACACATTGTGTGGTCCCCGCTTGTATTTTTGTACTACATTATAAATTTTCATTCAAGTGCATTGATTTCATTTGGACTCATATTATGTCATGTGTGTATCATATCTTATGTTTTCTTCACATAGAACGTGATTGTGCCATCTGTAGTGGCTTACAAGTTACAATGCAAGATGTTCTGTGGGTGATTCCTATCTAGGGACACACTTGAGGACTGCTGTAGTGTTTCATTTCCGAGAGGTATCATCCAGCAGGGATGGCTAGTGTTCCACAATGTTTTTCTAAGAGGTGCCTTCCCAACAGGGATGGCTATTGTACCTCAATCCTTTTTTGAGAGGTACCATCCTGTAGGGATGGTCAAAGTTCCTAGATTATCTAAACTGGAATATCCATGACACATCAGGGTGTCGTAAGCCTCTAACACATCTACAAGAGTGGAATACACCTAATACATCAGGGTGATAGTATCCTATAATACATCTACTATAGTGGAATCCCTCTGACGCATCATGGTGTTGGTGGCCTCTAAGACTTATACTAGAGCGTAATCCCCCTGATACATCAGGGCATTGGTATCCTCTAATTGGTGACACAATCTCTAGACTATGTGGAACAGTGACGAGATTTTCTTTTACATGACATTGGACTCTCAAGAAAGAGGGCCACTTCTCCCACCAATACATGTCCTTGTGATGCGGCCTGAAATAATTGAGGCAAGATAGACCCATTGAAAGATGATAGTGTCATGATGCGGGGATTGAGCCCCTTTACTAGAATTTTAGTGTAGTCATATGGGATTATAGGCATTGACGGTTACATATGGAACTGTTGAAGACTCACTTTTCCTGGGCTGATCTTTTGAGATGGATATCCCCTTACTCTCACATTTTGGTTTCTTGGACTAAGAATATATATATATATATTAATTCTATTTCTAGTGCCCACACATTAGGTTTTTGCTACTCTCTTATAGGAGAGGTGAAAATGCATGGGGTATGGAACTTGCTTTTCATGTCCATCTTTTAATAGTTAAAAAACTCTATTCTTCTTACTATGGGTAGCAATTACTCGATGATAAGTTCATATTCTCAACATATCTAGATCTTAGTGTTTTGATGATCTTACTTTAAAATTTTAGTGGGATAAGATGAACATATTTTTACTATACCTTGTTCTAACTACTGGTCTTCTTCTATTATATCTCTTAAAACTCCCCTCTTCAGTACCTCTCTTTCTACACCATCGATAATTTGGGGCATCATACTAAGTATTTTTTTTTCTCATCCCTGCTTGGTCTTTACACTCACTTGGTGTGCCCTTGCAGAGGATGGAAAAGTTGATCGTGACATCTAAGAAGCATAGTGATATAAGAGCCTAGACCACGTAAGGTGTTTGATGCTAGGGTTCATGGAATGGGGATCTCCCAACTACATTACTATTTCACCTAATTCTATGTTGTGGCAATTTTTTCTAGTTGAGTGTGTATTTTTTTCCCTCTACCATTAATCATTACTTTTTGTACCAGTAATGTTTAGAGTTCGATGCATGCTTGTGGTTTATATATAGTAGTTGTGTATCTTTTATTTATTTCCCTCCGCACTGTCTTCCTTGTGTTGGCAGCGTGTGTGTGTACAGGTTCTTCGGAAATGTCCTCCCCATGTTTTTTTGCCTTTGGCTATAGTTACCATCCATTAGAAAATAGAGGCATGCATGGGGTATTTGTGTCTTGATCCTTGGAATGGTTTGGTTCATGACACTAGCACAGAGTAGACATATCACTAATAAGGAAGGTATTTCTTATATACATGTAGGCACACACTCATCTCCAATCCCACAAATATGGAAATGTAAAAGCCACTATGAAACAAATTCATGCATACACCTATCCTAGACAACATAGTACGACACAAGTAAAAAAAGTAATATAAATCGGGCCAGAATAAAATCATACAAAAAAGAGTCCATAATCAAAGCAACCCAACCTATAAAAAAAGGTAATGGAACTGTTGTATAAAGCTGGATGGACACTGATTCTGGTCTAAAATCACAAAGTACCATCTGGTTGTTGTCCTGGTCCAAGTCTGCCTAGGACTCCATTAAAAGGTCATTAATCTCCACAAGATGATATACGTGTTGGAAAAAAATCTTTAGGGTTGAGTATAACAATACTCAGTATGACACCCAGAAACCACAAAGCTATTGGCAATGGAATGGTATAGCCAGATCTACACAATTATTCATCTATAGAATATGACAAGAATATCTAGATATAATCAACCAAGACATCCAGTCTCGTGGTAATTCCCAACTATCACTTACCAGTACTAGAGATTAATCTCAAGGATTCTACAGAGCACTCATATAGGAGAACACATTTTCAAAATTGATAACAAAGATGATTTCTA
This sequence comes from Viscum album, assembly GCA_963277665.1. Lineage (NCBI taxonomy): Eukaryota > Viridiplantae > Streptophyta > Magnoliopsida > Santalales > Viscaceae > Viscum > Viscum album. Next base: position 422,222,539 of record OY728161.1, on the reverse strand, counting down.
TCTTAGAAGTACTAATTTTTGGTTACCCAGTTGAGAGAGAAAGATACCTTGATAGATTTGAAGAGAGATACAATGAATCGGATGAGGATCATAGCTACGACCATAGGGTGATACCAACAAATCCTTCTAGATTAACTCTCTATCTAGAGGATCTATGATCAGTGAAGTTGGTCAAATCAATATTGAAGACTCTACCTTGGGCAGGATGATGAATAGAAGATCCACCATGTGCCTCTCCAGGGATTAAAAAAACAATATCCATGATGTCCGACTGAAGGGATCATATTCTTATGTGTAAAAAATGATACCGACCAACCTTTTGGAAAATGATAACGGGCACAAAACCTTAAAAAAACATGTCTAAGATACAGTGTACAAGTTAATTGATCCATTTATGAAGGGTTACATGGCATGTTGTAGGGTCACACATCTAGTCCATTGACCCTGGGTACTGACAACATTCAACTACCAGTGTCATCAGAACATGTCATATAGAAAAGGTGTACATGATATATAGAAAGGATCACATAACCTGTTATACAATCGGGGGTCCATCTGTGTGCACTGTTCATGTGCCCGTACATTGCTTCAAACCCAGTATCATTTCCCACATACCAGTACACAGGGCATTCTGTGTAACTAGTACAGCCAATCCATGTGGGGTAGTACAAACCATGCTGGTAACATATGAACTCTTCCATGGTTCCATGTATCTTCTAAGATAATCACCGAGTCTCCGGGAGGGGATGGAATGCCATGTGAAATGGGTCGCACATCATGTGATAGTTGGCTGCCTCCCAAAACCCTAACTAACACTCCATGGGAGCCATAGCCATGTAATATGGATTATACTCTGTATTCTATAGAAATTTCCAAAAACATTAATTTTTACTCAATGTGGATTAGTCGATGACCCCAATCTCATTTAATTTATCCATTCACCTCAAAACCTCAAATCTTGGGTTGCCTCATCATCATAGAAACAAATCGGCGAGCCTCGGGCCTACAATCAGCTCTGAAATCTGATTCTGATCATTCGTTCATAAATCGTCTGAAGAATGAGCATTCCCAAAATACATCAATTCAACTCTCTCCATCAACATTGAACCACCTCTAGGTCATCCCGGTGATGTATCGTCAGTTTAAGATCATTGTGCTGAGAAAACAAGGTTCAACAATCAATCGTTCATAACCCACAATGAATGAAAAACACAAAGAAACTATGGTGGGAAAAAATCATAATGAACAACTTAAAAAACTAACATCTTCCACTGATCATTCTGGATTTAATCTATAACTATTATAATGATGAATAAATTGATAACAATTCTCAATAAACAATCACAGAATAAAATACCAAAAAATAAGTCCATCATATAAGAACGTTTGAAACACAGATCAACCTGTTGTGGGTTGGTTTGCATTCAACATTGAATCCAAAAAGGGGAAAGAAAAATAACACATCATTACTCAGGTTTGGATCTCTCAGTTGAGAATATTGACTGTCGCATCGCAGCCATTGGCGAGATCTGTCCTGAACGATGTCCGTCAATCTATGATCCCAAATCTCATCATTGTTTTTATTCAATAGAAATCTATATGTTCCTCTCTAGGGCCTCCAAGGAATTCCAGGGTTATGATCCACACCATGGATCCCTTATTAATGTATTATTTAAAAAAATAAAACATCATTGCATCGACAAAACATTAAAAAGGAAATAAATTCTTTACTTTATTTTATTCATTAAAACATCGAAAACTAATTTTCATTATTAACCTATTTTAGTAGATGTTAGGTTATGCCTATAGAAAATATATAATCTAAACACAATAGTTCTCTTAGATTTCTATCCCGAGAAACATTTTATATGTCATTACACATCTTCAGGAAAACTGATCGTGCACAATTAAATATATTATAAATACTTTGAATACTCATTCTGGGCACACCGGGCCTCAAAATCCCCCCTCTTCTTATCTCCTAGTATTGAATTAATTCAACATTATATTTTAAAATAATACATGGAAAATCTGTGACATTACATTATCCCCACATTAGGGATTTACTTCCCTGAAAATCCAAAAATATGGAAAGTCAATGATATGTGGGTATTGTGCATGAATTAGAGCATCCTTCCCCCATGTTCTCTCTTAGATAATTTTATGCTATTACTAGACATGTAACAAGATAATCAATCAACCATGAAGGATCCTCTCCTACCAATCCTCTATCTCTATTAGGTACTCATCAAAAGTCACTCCATCCTAGATGTTTAGCTCGTGCGAGTCAATGACGTGCAATGAGTCATGCACGTACCTCCTCAACCGCGACACGTGGAAGTCATCGTGTATCTGGTAAAACTATAGGGTTTGAATTAGGTGGTAAGACAACTCATCAATTCAATGAAATATTTTAAAAGTCTGATGAACCTTAGAGATAATGTGTCAACCCATCCAAATCTCTACAACCCTCATCTAGGTGAGACCCAAACGTATACATGGTCTTCTTCCATGAACTCCAAGGGCCTCCATCTCTTATCAGTATATGACTTCTAATGGCTCTGTCTAGTCCTCATCCACTACTGGATGAGAAACACGTCGTTGGTAGTATCTTGAACCATCTTTGTCCCATGAGTTCTTACTCTCCTAGGTAAGTCTAGTAAAGTGGCTACCTATAGGGTCACCACTAAAAGGTCTCGAATGATGTCATTCTAATAGTGGAATTTTAGTTATTGTGGTACACAAAATCCAATAGTGTTAATTGATCCTCCCGGCTATGGATGAAGTCTAACATGAAATCCCATAACATGTCCTCTAGAACCAAAATGTTCTGGTCTATCTGGTCGTCTGTCAGGGGGTGAAACATTTTTCTCAATCTTAATTGTGTCCCAAATTCCACATATAATCTCTTCCACAAAGAGGATGTAAAACAATCAGCATGATCTATTAAAATATTTTATGGGACTCCATGATGTTCAACTATCTCCATCATGTATAAGCGTCCTAGGCACTCTATAGAACTCTACTAATGAATAGCTAGAAGTGATATGACTTGGAGAATTGGTCAACTATCACCCAAATTGCATCTTCTCCCCTATACGTACATTTTAAACCCTCCATTAATTCCATTGATATCCCATCCCACTTCCACTCTATCACCTCAAGGTGTTGAGTTACACCCACTAGAACCGGGTGCATAGCCATTACTTGCAGACAAGTAAGGCACTGAGAGACAAACTATGCAACTCCCTTATTCATTCAGGACCACTATAACTACCTTTAACGATTATCATACATATTTGACATTTGTTTATTTACCACCAAATGGGACTTATGAAACTCTCTCAGAACTCCCTTCATCAATGCCACTGGTACCACTTTGTGTCCATTGAAAGGAAATATGTGATCCCCACCATTCCAATATCCATTAGGAGAACATCCTATAGATATTTGATCATGTACAGTCTCAAAGTTTGTATCCTCCATACATGCCTACCTAACTCAATATATGATTTTTGGGTTAACAACCAGCAATTGGAGTCAATCTCCCCCATCCATATCTATAATGGATAACTGCAACAAGCCAAACTGCTTAGATGCCTCATTCAGCAACTTTGAACTCGGTCTTCTATTGAGATCATCTTCCATCATGTTCCCCATCCAATGAGTATAGTAAATCTCATATTCATAATACTAGAGGAACTCTAGGCACCTCTCTCTCTCATGTTTGGATCCTTCTGGGAGAATATGTTCTGGAGAATCTTTTGATTAGTGTATGTGGTAAACTGCCCATCCATCAGGTAGTGTCACCACATCATCAATGTGAAGACTATCCAAACCAACTCATGATCATGAGTCATGTAGTTCTGCTAATGTGGTTTCAACTAGCATGATCCATAGGCAATCACCACTTACCTCTACATCAGGACACAACCGTGTTTGGTTCCTGATGCATCACATAACACTACATACTCAAAACCCTTATTCAGTAATCTAATGATTTGGGTGATCTTCAAACATAGCATCAAAAGCTAAAAAGACTAATAACACTAATTTTTCCACATGAAAGGTTTCCCCTTTATAGTAAAATTTGTCATATGTGTTTATTTCCTAGATAAACTAGGTATAAATATTTGGTAATATCCTCCCATCAAAAGGAATCTCCATACCTCTGTCACGCTCCTAGTTGGCTACCATGATAACACTATATCCACCATTGTAGTGTCCACAACCACTCAATTCACTTAGATAACATGCCCTAATAAGTGGAATATTTGAATCAAGAACTATAATTTCTAGAGATTCCCATAATTCTGGTGAACTCTGAGTATGTCTAAAAGCATCCTTATGTGTCTCACATGCTAGCCCTTGGGAACCCGAGTACACAAGCATATCATCGATGAATACCATAACGAACAAGTCTGTGTTTGACTAGAATATATAGTTCATGATTCCCATTAACACTAATGGGGAATTTTTTATTCCCAAGGGAATCACTAAGCAATGATAATGTCAACAGTGGCATATGAAATCCATCTTTATAATATCCTTGTCATGTACTCGCATCTGGTGATAGCCTGATCTGCGGTCAACCTCCAAGAACCATTATTCCCCTCTCAACTGATCAAAGTGTTCATCGATCCTCAGTAGTGGATATTTTCTCTTCATGATCACCTAGATCAAGAACTGTTTTTCCACCCAAAACCATAAGCTCCAATCTTCCTTTTTGGAAAACAAAATTGTGGAAACCCAAGGTGAAACACTTGGGACACCCCGGGAGAAACACTGGGAATCAATAATACCTTCCTCTGTAAATCCTACAACAATACCCACATCTCACAAAGCTCTGTAATAGCCATATGATATGTTGGTGTAGATATCATTGTCGTCCCAAGGTGTAGGCAAATGAAGTAGTCTATCTATTTATAAGGAGTAAATCATGGAACATCTTCAAAGAAGATGAAATTTTACTCTTCCAATACTGATGGGATCTAAAAACTCATAACATCTATTACATCGAGGGTTGTTCTATCCAACAGATGAGTAATCAGCTACCCCCTCTTATGTATGAGTCCACCCTATGCTATATGGATTTCCTTTTCACCAACAAAGGATTCCTCATTCCATCGATGCAGACATACCACATTGTTCACCTAAAATTGTCTATTTGGGCATGGACTAAAGATAACAAATAATTGCCATGAATGACATTATAAGGCCATAATATTAACATCATGTGGTTCCAACTAAAACTCTCACCTCTAAGGGCTAGGTCACTCTGTTGGCAAAGTTGTGTGATCATCAACTCCCCTTGAGTAGGTGTCACTAAACATAATGGTCGAGCGAACTGTTTAACAAGAATATGGTGGTCGTGTACAAGATATGATGAATGAAAGTAATGACATGAACCTATGCCTATTAGTACTGAATACAGAGTAGAAAAGACACAAATTGTACCTAGAATCTTTCTCAATGCCCCTGATTCATATTCCTCAACCGCATGATGATGTCCCCACCCCTTTCCTCTAGATCCCTAATCTTGACATTGGCCACCTGGGGGTAATGGTAGAATTACATTGAAACGTTAACCACATCCTACTTCTCTCTCATATCCTCTACCATTTCTACCACCTTGAAGATCTGCCTGCTCCTACCTCGACTACTGCTTCGGTGGTCTGTCCATTGTCTCCCTATCAGCAGAACGACAGGTTAGAAAAACATTGTAGAGATTTCCCCAACTGTCACATGAGTTTCATCACCTCTTCCTAACATGGATGGACCCAACTCTAGAGCCTTGATCTATATGTCCTTTGTCTTGGGACGTCCTCCTGAATTGTATCCCACGTTCTTTAACCCTGAGACTGACATCGGCTCCCCACTACCAAGGTCTCCACATTTTTCTGTCCTTTTCTATCTATTGCTAGCTATGTCTACTCAACTAAGAATCATTCAACCAAAAAATATCACCATAGAACCTAGTCATTAGTAGGGATGCTCGTAGTGATAATGATGGCTTAAATTTCTCTACGCATGACTCTATCGAAGGCATGATAAATATATTAATTTTACCTGACCATATCAACCATGTACATTAAATGCTTGGTGAACCCAGATGATTAATCAAACAAACATCATGATGACCTGGTGGAGTTGAAGAAGCTCTTGTATGCACACATCTCTCGGAATAACTTGTGAGAACTCCTCTCTGATGATGTGATCAATCTCAGTCCACGAATGAGTTAACTCACAATGATTCTAAATTTCCAAACTCTACCATCTCCCTACTAAGACCTACAAAAGTATCACTACTAGTACCACCATCTTATTTGTTGGTCTCTTGAATAGATAGAAAACTCTGGTAACATCATCATGTCATTCCTCACTGGCCTGAGGGTTTCGGTCACCTCATAACCACGGGGTCTCTGTTTCTAAAAAACATAAAGCATGCTCAGTATGTACTTCACATAATATGGTACTACATGTACCATGTTCTCCTCTAAAAGTGGTGTTATGGCTGGTGTAACACATAGAGGTATCATCTGAGAAAGAAAAACATGTACGGAAGTCTGATCACTGATGGAGTCATCCTCATGATCGAGATGCTATATCCAAGCTTTTATGTGTCATGGAAACATGCTCTGAGAAAATAAGATGTACCGCAGTCAATGACTATATCTAGATAGATAACTCAAGAATGACATGGAAACAAAAATCCATTCTTATATGATTCATGTCCCATTGTTTTTCATACAACCAATGTTCTCATTTACCGAGTCTAAAATCATGTTTTAAGAGTCTACATGTATCGATAAATTGGCCACGTACACCAACACTGGAGTCCCTAGCCTAAAATCCGAACACGAAACACTTAACAATGTTTCCCCAATCCAAACCCATAGTCTCCTTGTCCTAATGTATTACAGATCACTCTGATACTACTCGGTCACGACACATCCCAGTGGGGCCACTTACTAGACTCTCCAAGCCTGCCTCCTAAAGGATAGGGGTAGGTGACTAGCACCGAGTAGGAATATCACTAACATGGGAGGAATTGACTATGTACCTATAGCATGCACACATCTCCAAGACCACAAATAATGAAATGTAAAATCCACTAAGAAACAAATTCATGCAAACCAATATCCCAAAAATCATATTACAAAATAATTAAATCTAGTTAAGTTAGATAAACTAGAATACAATCCCACCAAATAAAGTCTATAAACCACAAAGTCCATCCTATAAACAAAAGTTAATGGGACTATTTTTTAAAGTCATAGGAACACCATGACTTTTCTGAACTCACAAAAGAATCTAGTCCCTATCTTAGTTCTGTTCTATCTAGGACTCTATCAAAAGGTTTCTCATCTACATAAGGCATGAAATGGGTAAGAAAATACCATGTAGGGGTGAGTATAAATAAACTCATAAGGATGCCTCAAAAACCACAAATCAATACCCAATGGAATGGTATGGAATGTTTTATACATGTATAGGACTATAAAATATAACAAGAATATACAGATATACTCAACCAAGACATGTAGTATACAAGAAATTCACAATTACTACATAACACAACTAGGGATTTAGCTCCAGGATTCCAAAAAATCACTTATCCAATAAATCACACTCCTGAATTTTGTAGCACTGATGAAGTCCATCCAAGAAGTATAGTTTTTCTATTAGAATTATGAGAGAAAGATTTATACATTGACAAATCTGAAGGGAGATATGATATATCATATGATAATTACATCTCGTGTTGTGGGTGCTACTAACAACTCCATCTGTATTAAACCGCTAAGTAGAGGATTGATGCCCGGTGAAGTTGGACATGTCATTTCCAAAGAATCTACCTAGTTCATGAAGGTCAGTAAAGGATCCTATCTAGGCCACAATGTGGATTCCAAAAAATCAAACCAGGATGTTTTACTGAAGGGATCAAACTCATGTGAGTAGGAAATGACACCCACGAACCGTAAGGGAAGTGATCAAGGAAAAAATAAAAGTAAAACATGTCCAAGATACGGTGGACAAGAAAATCAGTCCATTAAAGATGGCGTATATGGCGTGTAGTATGGTAAAAAGTTGTATCCATTGACCTCGTGTACAACCTGTGTTCAACAGACTATTTCCTAAGAACATGTCATGTTGAAAAGGTGTACACGGCATGTATAAAGGCTCACATGTCATGTTATACCATAAGAGGTCTTCCAATGTTCTATATTTATGTGCTAGTACATGGCTTCAACTTGTGTGTCTCTACTCGTGTACCAATACATGGGGTAATTTTCATTACTAATTAAGCCAAGCTATGTGGGGGATTACATGTCGTGTTGTCAACCCATGAACTCCACCCCATGTTCTTTTATCTTCTAATATGCACACCACGTCACATGGAGGGGCCCATACATCGTGTGACAGGGGTTACATGTCGTGTGACACATGACTACCTCTTGAAACCCTAGAAACCACTGTTTGGGGGCCACTCACTGTGTAACATAGATTATAAGTTGGGTTCTTTAGAAATATCTAGAATAGTCATTCATCTTCCATGTGGATCAGTTGATGATGTCGATGTCATTTTGGTGATATGTTCTCCTTGAAACCGAAAATCCCAGGTCACCTCATTGTTATAGAACAGAATCCGTGACTCTCGTGCAGTCAATCAGGTCCAAAATAAATTTCTGATCATCTGCATGTAAATCATCTAAAGAACGGGTATTACTGAACCGCTTCGATTCATCCATCACCATCGATGTCCCAAATCCTGTAGTTTTTCCTGATTATGGATCATAAATTTAGTATCGTTGTTCCAAGAAATGAAGCCACAACGATGAATCATTCATAACCCATAAAGAACAAAAATGTGAATAAAATATCAGGGGATAAAAAAGAACATTGAATAACCCAAGGAATTAACCTACATTACTCTTCGTCCGATCCTTGATCAATTTCATTAAAAATTATGAACAAATCTAGAAAAATTCTCAAAAAAACTAGATAAAAATCCCAAAAAATAAGCCCATCCAACAAGAACGATCGACCCGTAGATCAACCTATTCATGGGTTGGTCCACATCCATTATTGAATCCAAAAGAAAGAATAGAAAACCAAATAAAAAATTCTACCTCAGGGTTGGATCACTTGCTAGAGAAGATTTATAACTGTGTTGCAATCATTAGAGAGATATTTCAAGAATGGAATATGTTGATCTACGATCCCAAGTCCCGTCATCATTTTCTATTGAGGGAAATCTCTAGGTTCTTCCCCAAAGCCTCCACGGAATTCTAGGATTATCATCCTCACATTGGATCCCTACAGATCGGATTATTTTAAAACAATGAAAAATTGGTGTTTTGTAGAATTGATAAAAATTTAATAAATTATTCAATTTATTTTATTTATTAAAATGCTGAAAACTAATTTTCATTGTTGTCCCACATTGAAGGATGTTAGGTTGTACCTCGGGTAAACACACTGCCCTGAATGCAACTGTTCATTTGGATTTCTGATATGAGTACCATTAAGAATTTATTCCACTTTTTCTTGAGAACCTCTCTCATGAGATATTAAAACTATTTAATATATTTAAAACATTTATTTTGGGAACCATGGACCTCAGAATAATACACCATCTCAGTACATGATATCAAATTAATTCCATAAAATATTTAAAAATAATACATTGAAAATCTGATACATTACATGAAATAAAAGAAAAACATTCATATATTTATTTTTGAAGTGTGTGAACTGATAACATGTCAATCTGAGTTTTTTTTATTTACTATGGTTAAAATATCCATTTCAGTTTTTTTAGAATACTAAAAAAAGTGTGTAATGGTAAATAATTGAAAACAACATCAAATTTATAAGAAATCATATAAATACAATTTTTAAATATTATGTGTTTTTACGAGTAGAATACATGTCAATATGACATGTGATGTGCTCAGAAAAACCTAATATTTTTTTAAAATATTTTAATGACATTAAACACATGTGGTGGTGGTTATAACCCAAAAAAACAAAATCTATTTTTCATGAAATAAAATTGAAGAAACTTTAAAAATATTATTGAAATTAAGAAACTCGCCATGCTTCCATTGAATTTTTCATTTTTCTATGATGTTTATATGTCATTTTTTAGACAGAAAAATTAATTTATAATGGTCAAATTCCCGAGCAAAAAACATATATTTATATTAAATAATTAGAAATTTTTTTACTATTTTAACGTTTTAAAGTAGATGAAAGATCAATGTAACGTGTGTTGTAATAAAACAAACTAAATAAGTAGTTTTCAATGTTTTGGAGACCATTTAAAACCGAAGGAAAGGGGTTAAAATAATGAAAATGACATTAAATTTCCATGAAATCTATAGAGGAATTCTATAATAGGATTTCTAAATTATAGGAACTAAGAATGTGTTAATTGGACTAGTTATCTTCCAAGAATGATTGAAACCCCCTTTTGGTGTTTTAAAATGATAAAACGTGAGTTTAGTGATAAAAACATATAAAATGAACTCATATTAATGTCCACAAATAATAAAAAATTCTTGGAATTTTTTTATGTGTAAGTGATGAAAAGTCATCAATCTAATGTGTGGTGTTCTTGACCTAGCCAAATAATGTATATTAATGATTCAACAGTCTTAAAATACATGAGGTGGGTGATCAAAACCAATAAAATGGTCTTTTTTGACAAGAAAGCAAAGGAATAAAAATGAAACATTATTCTTAAAATATATAAATTAACCGTCTATTAATCTGTGTTTTTTGTTTTCATGAGATTTTGAAGAAAACATTTTTTGGTTTAAGACACTATAGATTACATGTAATAGTCAAAACCATATAAAAAGAGCCTAGAATGATGTGAAATGATAAGAAAAATATCTATAAATTTTTTTTGTTTAAGTAGGTAGTGAATCAATCATATAGGGATTCACCCATTTATTAGAGAGAGAAGTTAATTAATGAGGTGATTTTCTCAACATTAATAGTGGTGTTTCTAGTAACATTAATGGAGAGAATTTCTGGAAAAAAAATGTATAAAAGTGGAATCATGACCACATAAATTATATATACAGACATAGTTTCAATATAATATGATGTAGCAGCATATTTTTGTAATGAATTCATACAATTATACTCATATTTAAGAGAATGGAAAATTATAAAGGTAGTTCAACAAGATACAATGAACTATGAGGAGGAAGTGTGTTCCATTGTTTACAATAGCATATGAGAACAAGTGGAGATGATGAGTGAAGCATCGATGGTAGATCTATATTGTGATAGTATACCATGTTTCTATAGCATATACAACATGTTGATCTGGAATATGTGTAAAACAATAGTGATGTTATAAGAATAAATAAATTACATATGGTGGATATCAGTATTGATATATAGTCTTCAAGGATAATTCAATCCATTAACAAGAGACTCGGGTTCCTTGATATAATGATAAATTAATTAACAAAGAAGAGGTATTATAGTAGCATGATAATGATGACTCATTTATGGATCAAGATCTCAGAAGTAGAATAATTTTTTCATAGAATTGTGACAATTTTCAATGATGGATCTTTGAACATGAGTTTTTCACATTAAAGGGTTGTTTTTGTCAATGGATGATTTTTTACATATAATATAGAGGAATAATAGGTTGTGTTTCTCACACAAGTTTTTTCTATTCTATTAATATAATCAATTTTTGGTAATTTAATTGGATTTTTTACTCTCTGATTATTGTGTAATTTTTAGTTTTTTACAATTATTTTGTTTAATCCCCAATATTGATCAATTTTTCCACGTTAAAAAAATATTTTATGTTACTTTTAATCAATATTCGTTGATTTATCACTTCTATGATTCATTGGGTTTCTTGAAAAAAAATTCATATGCAATTTTGGCTCAGGAACAGGATTCTCACCCACATTGGTATCAAAAGGAGGTTCATCCTTAAAATGTTTGATGGATTTATAAAAGTGATTTTCATTAAGATTAATGATGAGTTTGTGATTTAGAATGATATTTTCAAGTTTATGTGTGTTTAGTGACGATTTTCAGGTCATTCACCTAGTTATTTTTTTTATATAGTCCCACCTATAAAGAAATAACTAAAAATTTAAGATAAAGGTGATGTGCTTGACTGGTCATTGGATGATGAGAAGTCTAGATCCCTTGGTCATTTTGAACAATCAGAGTGGGGTAAAACATTATTTTAGTTTTATGAATTATTTCCTTTTATTTCATCCCATTGATCTTGTTAGGGTTCTCAATTTATTACAAGAATTATCAAAGTCTCACCTAGTATATATAAATAATAAGATATAGTGCAATATACAGTATTTAAAAGGTTTGGTTCATATACATACTCTTTTCCATCTTTTTTAGACTCCCAAATGTTGATTTTCCTCTACAATATTCTCAATGATTATAATGAATATGGAAACAAGTAGTTATATTCCCCACTGTTCGATCCTCTAGTTGATCCTAGTTCTCCAACGCAACAACCAAATCTTCTTCATCTGTTCGATAGAAACCACAATTGTCTTCTCTTATCCTAATTCTAAATATGTTAGCCACCCCCGAATCAAGCCTCTTTAGTAAATGGTTAAATACCCCATTCATAGGATCATTATTCTTCTCAATGCTGTTAATCCTGTTGTGGAATGATATTTATATTCTCCAGGTTTTTTCTGCACCACTAGAAATAAAAATACATCTATATTCATATTGGATTTTATTTTCACTTGTACAACTTCCTTATCATCAAAAGATTCCTAGAATAAGCTAGTTGGTCTTGAAAATAAGTCACACCAAATCATGAATGATGTGGTTATTTTCACGACCCCCTCCCCACAAGTTTTACCCTTCCTAGGATGGCAATGTGAGAAGGGAGATTATTACCACCTTGTTCCACCTCTAGCATTCCCTATGTTTTCAACATGCATTGAGGGTATGGTAAATACACAAAAGGGACACACTACCATCTAAGGGAACATATGAGAAATATATAGATGAGATAGACACCAAATGAATCTAACTCATACTGCATTATTAATTAAACTCCAAATACACATATGTCATGTCATGCAACAAATAATACAACTGAAGGGAAAAACTGTAACTATAAAAATACAATAAAAAAATTAGTGCCCACAAAGCTGAAACATCTCCTACAACCCCAAGATAATAGTAACCAGACTGATCTCCGACCTGCTTCATGTGACCTAAAAGGACTTTATATATATTTAAGGTGAGTATAATAGTATACTTGGGTGTATCTTCTCCAGAGCCCCTCATTAAAAAGTAAAAAAATAATACAAAATCACAGGGAACTACAAGTGAAACTAACTCCTCGCCTTAATAGGTACATTATGTTCCTAGCCTCACCATGGATACACTAACCAATTATCACATAGAATAGTATATAATATAACCAAGAATAACAGGGGTACCCTGCTACTACTTCTCTTCTCGTTTTACACATTTCCCAAATGTTGCATGTCCTTAGTATCTCTCTACAAAAAAGCTTTCCGACAGACACATTGGTGAAGAACCATGACATGCTCCTCGTGCAACACAACCCCCATGTCTACATAACCAATGTAACTAGGTAGTTTTAGGGATCCACCCCTGCTCGTATAATGTGAATCATACATCGACCATTAATCCTCAGTCCATTATAGACCAAATACCAAGTAAGGTTCCTAAATCCATCACATCCTATACACATTACAACTACAGTAGTCCATAGGAAACTATATCCAGAATATATGTGTGTGAATAACCGTAAATAGTTACAGCTCTCTACACACATATATTGTAAAACTAACCACTGTGCCTACCAGCATAAGTATCTACTATGAAAATAGATTCGGTCCAATTTGGGTGGTAAGCCATCCGTCCTCCCACCCGAATGTCGGGGAAAACACCACCCCACCCCCAAGGGCACAGAATCACCGGGGTGTCAGTTTCCCGAACTAATGGGGTGGAGTAGCATATAAACACAGAAAAATAATAGAATATATTATATCTTACAACCACACTATAGGAATAACCTAGTCTTAGAATCAGATGTAGCTAATGTCTCTCGGACTTCTAGCTACCACTGATAAGACTTTCTATCTTTCAAGCACACAACCATTTAAAGAACCTTATTACATTAGTTCCTTACCTTTTTACCATTTTTACTTTATATTAATTAATTTATTAAACATTAATTAACCATTAACAATTCCACATTATATTTAATTTGATCACACCATAGTTTCATTCCCTATAAGAATAACCAAACCAAGTCCACAGCTTCTCGTAAATATTTCCTCAGCATTTCATACCAACAAGCTCCAACCCCATTGGTTAACATTATTTATTAAATAATTTATTAACAGCTTTATCGCTTTCCCATATTCCCAGGAATTCAAGGAAAAAATTCTAAGATACTCAACAAAAGGTGGATCGACCCGGTGAGTAGATAAACTACTCATCAATCCTTTGCCGCCTATAAAAGGAGTGTAGGAACATCTTACCTCGAGAAGCTAAACACAGAAAGAACGTGGCTTACCCCATGAATCATGGTCCCTTTTGTAATTAGGGTAAGAAAGACTAGATACCTTGAGCACTAGCTATGTAAATTAGATAAATAACCAACAATATTTTTCGAACATCCTATCATTCACATCCAACTAGTTTCATCATCATCAGTGTCCTCCCTGACACCCACATAAATAAACTAATGCATATTACCTCCCTAGGCATCAACTTCCACCACAATCAATGGGCCTCCCTACCCCCAACGTATCACAACATCCACCCAGGCTCACATCACAACACAAGCAGTCAGAAACAAACATCATATCAACTGGGCTCTTAGACCTTAAACAAGGAATCCAGCCTTCAAACATAATGATCACTCATGGATCCAAAGAACACATCCCTCATCCTTACAAGAAAGAGGGTAAATCATATCCCTACTTAAAATTATATGTTTATCAAACAACCAGTTCATTAATCCATCATGAATTAATTGATTTATTATTTTTTGGTTCCATCTATGTGAAACATTAACAAAAAAAGATATCAAAAATAATTAAACATGCTTACTACATTAGTTTGATTAACATAAAATTACAATAACAACTACCAAATTTATTTAAATACCTCTTTATCATTAAAAAATAATTTCAATAAATGTTATTTTACATTCATTTCAAATTTCCATCAAGAATGACATGAAAAACAAGGAATTCATCGATATCACTCTATCTAGAAAAAAAGAGGTAATAACATATGATTGATACTAATTTATTTGTTTGGTTTAAATATTTATTACGTTAATTTCATTGTGATCGAGTGGGATAAAACATGCTAACTCAATAGGTTCACATAAAATAATAGAGAAGCCATGAATCCCCTACCTCATAAGGTTCTTGAAATTATATATACGGGAATGATCCACAAAATGGATTACGATTGCCTCCCCCGCAACAACTTCATCTACCCAAGGACACCGTGATAAGACCGCAATGACCGACACCAAATAAAACTCCTTTAGAAGCATGGATATAACATTCCATAACATTCTAAGGAGAATTGGGAGAATAAGGATTGATGAAAACACAAGAACAGAGGAAGATCATACCTTTTATTAATGACAGATCGACACTAGCTATATGCACTAAAACAGGGGGTGCACATGCAACATGAAGAAACTTTAAGGGGAAATGATCCAAGGATTAACGGTAGATCACAACACTTCTATTGGAAGAAGAAATGGTACCGACATCTTTCACTATGGAACAAAAAGGTAGAATAAGTGAGCAAGATATATCATACCTTTAGAAAATTTAATTGAGTAGTGGTTTATGATTCACTGGATTTTCCATTAAAAGCAGATCACATTATAAAATGTGATTTAACAAAGTAAAGTCATACTGATCCATAGGAAAAATAATAGATGAGTTATGGGATTTGAATTGGCCTTAAATAGTGTAAAATAACGATTTGAATGCATTTTATGTCAATGAAATCATCAAAGTGGTGAAACAGTAGGAAACTGAAATCATTATTCATAAAATGGAAACAATATTCACAAATCTATAAGTTTGGAAAAGTGTTGGTAATAAGACGAATATACCTCCCAGAACACACCAAACACCAGATTTTCCCAAAAGGATGGACTAGAGAGGTCCAGTCCATTACATAATATACCTCCTAAAATGATCTCATCCCAGATAATTCAAAACTAGCCCAAATAGGAAATAGAAAAAGGTGTCCTAGCAACCACCCATCGAGATACCTATCAATAATCTTACCTCCAATTGAGATAAAAAAATTAAAAAGGGGACATGTGAGACTACATGACAACCATAAATAACTCTTATATACTCTACCAGCTGAGATACAACTCAAATAGAGAATACCCCAGAAGAAACAAAATAAAGCCATCTCATAAACGTGAAAGGATTACAACCACAAACAAACATCGATACATGAAAATAGTTAAACAACAAACAACTGCGTGTACTGAGAACATAATTGTGACTCATGTTCCCATGTACTCTACTCTACATCACCATGTATCCACAAGACATGAACCAAGGAGATAGAACACCCACGCAACAACTTATCGATACGGTGTTGGATATCCACAGGTCGCTACTCAAAGGTCTCATCATCATCAACATCGATATCGCCTGGATTGATAATGTGAGATTCATCATGAAGAAAATAATGGATCAATGGAACATGAAAATCATCATGTATTACACTCATCTATGGGTTATGTCTTACCTGATACTCCATGGCTCCCACATGATCCAACACCTCGTAAGGCAAATCAAACCAGAGAGAAAGCATACCCCCACAAAAAAAACCTTCGCTATCCACAACCAGAAGTCACCTTCAGAAACACTTGATCCACAACATCAAACAATACTAGTATCCTACTTTGATCAGAATTTTATTTATGAAAATCCTGACATGCCTTCATCCTCTAGTTCATCACCTGATCCATATCTGTCTTATTTTGTACTAGTTCCGGTTCGAGAATTGGTGACTCTCCGACCCCAGTCCAGCACAATGAAGAATGAAAAGGATGGCCATAATATTCATCAAATATCATCATAATGATGTTGGAGTGAAAACTATTTTTTTAAGTGAACTCCATCAAAGTTAATGTCCTCATCCATGAACATCCAAAATACATGACAAAATAGCATAGCATGTCTTCTAGAGTCTGGGTGGTCCACTCTATCTGACCATCTCTCTGTATATTAAAATTATTGTTAAGGAATAGCTGGTCACCAAAAGCATGCAGGATACCTCTCCAAGCCTTGGATGTAAAACTAAGATCTCAATAAAAAATGGTCATTCTCAGGACTCTGTGGATTCTCGCCACCTCCTCTAGATATTTCCTTGACAAAACCACCATTGAGCACGACTCATTGATCTCTATGAAGTGGGATTATTTTGTTAAACTATCCACTACCACCCAAATTGCATCATAGACTCCCTGATCATTGGTTAAAAAAGTAACAATGTCTAATGCGATGTCTTCCCACATCCATTTAGGAACATATAATGGCTATAGGAATCCACTAGGGACACGGTTCCCAGCCTTCAACTTCTGGTAAAACAAACATCGAAACACAATCTCTGAAACTGCACGCTTCATCCTAGGCCACCAAAACTAAGTCCTTAAGGATCGGTACATATTTGACATGACAGGATGTACCGCTAATGGAAAACTATCTAACTCTTTAATAAATTTATCATGCATTTCCAATGGAAATAAATTCTTGGAATGATACAACACTCGGTGTTGTTCATCCTCAATCCAACCATCAGGGGCCTCACCACACATAACTCGGTCTCTCCACACCACCACCACTAGATCCCCCATCGTGGAATCTTCCACCTACTGCACCAAATATGACTGCACCATCATATTAAAAAGACATCCAATTCCCCAAACATCTCCCATATCTAGTTATAATACTCAAAGATCATCCTTTACTCTCTTGGAATCACCTGATTCATGAACTGCATCCCTATGCGACTTTTGGCTCACCGTATCTACTAAAAAATTGCCCTTTGTGGTGGTATATGAGATTTCAATTTCATATTACTCTAAGAACTGCATCCACCGATGCTACAACAATTTCAAGTCACACTTAGAGAAAACATACCTCATGCTATTTATGATCGTTGAAAACCACAAAGAACATGCCATTGTGGTAATGTCTTCACAACATTAGACCAATCACCATGGCTTCCAACTAAATATAATGGTTGGAATAGTTACATTCATGAGGATGAAACTACTGAGACCCATAAGAAAGGACCGATCTCTTCTGCATCAGAACACAGCCTTACCCTAGAAGCGAATCATTGCAGAAAATATCAATATGAACTCCCACTGTTGGAAGACAATGAACTAGTTCACCTATCAACTTCTCAATTAGATACTAAAAAGCTACATGGAACTGATCAGTCCGCACGAACACCTAATCATTCATTGTCAATGTGATAAGAGGAGTCACAACCTTATAGTAATCAGTTATGAACCACATGTAGTATCATACAATATCACAGAAACTTCGCACCTCTGCCACTATATTGGGGGATACCCATGACAAAAATGCTTCTACCTTTGACAGATTCATATCTACTCCCTAATGGAATTCAACATTACCCAAGAAATGAACTTCTGGAGACCAAAACGCACACTTTGATAGCTTCCCAAATAGTTGTTGTTGATGAAGAACTCACAAAATGGCTTGTAGATGCTATGCATGCTCCTACACAAATGCGGAGTACAAAAATCATTAGTCAATTAGAACCACCATGAAAATATCCAAGAACTCACTAAGCATAGAATTATTCAACTCCATGAACATAGCTAGATCATTCATCACAAAAATCTATATTGAAAAAAACTCATAATTCCCATGATATAAATGGAAAGCAGTCTTCGAGATATCCTCATCATTCATACACATATAATGATATCATAAATGCAAATCAATATTTAATAACCAACATTCACCCTTTACCTGATCGAATAAATCATCAATCTCTAGAAATGGATAATTATTCTTCACTATCACATGGTTTATGAGATGGTAATCGATACACAATCAAAAACTATTATTTTCCTTCATCATGATCAAATTTGTTGTTCCCCATAGTGACACACTCGTCTGAACAAAAGCACACTATAATTGTAACATCCCAAGTAATTAATTAATAATAGTTATTTTTATCTTTGTCTATTTATGAATTAGATTGTGTTTTAGCGGCTTAAAATGAGAATAAATCAAATCTTAGGCATGGAATACACTAATATTTTTAAAAGATTGTTTTACTGCCTTTTGATGGCGAACCATTTTTAAATATAACATTTGACATTTTTATAATATATATTTGTCAAAATAAACTTATTCTTTGTGATTGGGACAATGAAATTTACCTTGGGTAAATTTTTGGAATTTTTCTGACCATGTTCAATTTTTAATGAATAGTGAAAAATACTGCATTTTACATCAAAACTGCTTTTTCATCTAATTTAATTATATGTTTAGATTATCTTTTTAATTGATATTAAAGTGTAATTAGAATATATTTTTACCATTTAATCCAATGGTGGTCATTAGGATTAATTTCACTTTGGAATTGGTCATAAACTAATGCCATACTTTTAATAGATATTGTTTCACAAAAACCCGCTATTTGTTTTGACAACGAGAATTATTTTTTAAATTAATTATTGAAATTTATGTGTTTGGAATTTTTTAAAATGGATTAAATATTATGAATCATAAGGTAAAAATTATGTAATCAAGACTCTTTTGTTTTTGGACATTATGAATAGTAACGATGGTAATTATCTTTAATTATCTT
The DNA here is from genome assembly GCA_963277665.1 of Viscum album. Taxonomy (NCBI): domain Eukaryota; kingdom Viridiplantae; phylum Streptophyta; class Magnoliopsida; order Santalales; family Viscaceae; genus Viscum; species Viscum album. The sequence continues at coordinate 422,202,613 of OY728161.1, read as the reverse complement.
GATTAATTAGTAATCGGGTAGTTAAGGATAATAAAATAATATCATAATAATACCAAATGACCCCAACATGTGTTATAATACTACTGGTTGTGTCATGTCCAACCATGGGATGCCTTGCACCAAACTTTGAGACCCCATGGAATCACTTTTGTGTGGTAATGACTTTTTATCTTTTATTTTTAAAAAAGTTAAATATAACAATGAATGTATCACCTGAGTAAAACATTTTTAATTTTGTCTAAATAAATGATATATTGGACTAAAAATAGTCATTTGAAATCTAAAAAGATTTCCTAAATCATAGTATTTTTTATAATTTTTATACATTAAATAAATTAAATTATTTATGACATCATGATGATGCAACAATTACCTCATTAATAAAGGATTTAAATAAAATGAAACGATAATGTTAAAACTATAACTTACACTTGTAAAAGACCTATTTTATGAGTATATCTCGAACCCTTATCACCTTATCCTAAAAATACATCAAAGTGGGACCTTTAAAATCCGAAAATCATTTGAAAATAAAGTATCATTTTATACCTTTCCAAGAGTGCCCCTCCTCTCCTCTTATAAAAGGCCCCCACCTCTACCACCTTACCCACACCTCTAATGCCTCTGTCTCTAAACATCCCCCTCTTACTCCTAGAAGCCTCACTTTAGGCAGAAGTCTTCCCAAGGAAGCCTTTGAGATCAAATCAAAAAGATTTACCCGATTTTAAGGTGATGTCTTCACTTGTGTTCTTTTGTATTATTTTGATTCTCCAAACCCCTAAACTCTTTTTATTCATTTCTTTTGTAACAAATTCAGTATCCAAAATATACTAGGATGTTTTTATAAGAATAATTAGAGCTACACTTACAGAAACCTACATCTAATGGTTAAAGAACATATTGTTTCTGTGGATGGCGAATTTCTGCCTCACGAAACGATGATTGTTCAATATTCTTCTAACACCTTCAAAGGTGGCCATTAAGATGTCACTATATTTATATATGATATATAATATTTTTAGTTTTTCCTTAATATTCTGTATTTTTTATTTATGGCATACCTTTATGGATTCCATTATGGGTAAACGCGATATCTTCATTTTAGGAAGTGCGGACTACCGCCCCCTCAAAGTGATTTGATTCGTTAATACAATATGTGGTAGGTATAAAGGATAGATTTAATGATATTATATATGATACCATACTGGAATTAAAATACTATTATGTATCATTATGTTTTAATTCCATTAAATATGAAATAGAAATGGAAGTAGCGTTCATGCGTACGTACGGCTTACCGTCTCCATGAATGGTGCATTTCATTTCTTACCTCTAAATGATTATGTAATATTATAAATGCTTGTATATACTGGATATATATGATATATATGGCATCTAAATCATGAATATCAGTCTTTAGATAATGGATTTTATACTACGTGAACAACTTGTAAATATAAGAAGTTCACTTTTGACTCAAGTACCAAATATCGACAAAACGACCGTTATTAACTTAAATGATTACATAATGTTCATAACATGGTAATAAGTGATATAAAAGGAATAATGAACTTGAAAAAGGTTCCTAATCAAGTAGAAATTAACTCACGTTTATTATTCAGGACATTAAATAATGATCGAGTCAAGTCGGACACGACGTACGGGACTTCGTCTCAACCTCCTTTCATTGAGGCATATTTTGTTTTATACACAACTTTCTATTATACGGTGTATAAACCCCTTTGACTTATATGATTATTCAAAAGGAATATTTTTATATGAAGCGTTTACAAAACGACAAAAGGGAATGTTTTTTTTTCGTACGTATGCAGCGACAATGACTTCTCCGCCACTGTGACCATTATTTGAGTTTCGGCTTCCTCTACAAGCCATAACTTTTTTTGAATGAAAAATAAATACCATGTTTTACTTTTCTTTTCTTTTGGTATTGAAAATGGTTTTCATAATGTTTTTGTATCAATTTTTTGTATTGATATCTTGTGATTGAAAAGTGGAAATGTGATGTTTCCTTTATGCATGTTTTATATGATACGATATGGTTCTTGGGAATTTTTATGAAGACAGGTGGTTCCGTGATAAACTAAGGGCGGGTGAGCCCGATATAGCTCTCCAATGCTTTGGGTAACGTGAAGGAGTTAAACGTTAAGGTTTATCTGAAGAGATTTAGGGAATATACTGTGATGGGTATTCCAAAAATAACCAAGAGGGTTACTCCCTACCTAAGAATGTTATGAATGCCTCAAGTTACCTTTATGTCTTATGATGTCTATGATTTATTCATGATTTGATGAGGTATATTAATGTTCTTATGTTTTATGGGTAAAGTATGATTTCATTCTTATGTATATATGAACTCAGGTTTCCTTTCCATATTTTTATAACCCTTACTGATATTTTTATGCTCATCCCATGTTTTTGAAATCTTTTTCACAGGTCAAGGGAATGGTTCATGATATGATGATAGTGTCAATGATGTTTCGTGAAAGAATCCATGTTTTATTTTAAATATTTTTCTGTTGATGGGAAAAATGAATACTATCTTTTATGTAACCACTTTGTTTAAATATGGAAAGTAATGTATGTTTTATGATCTAATTCTCTAAAACTCTAAACATGAAAAGATCCCCAATGTGTAATCTTGTAATAACACAAGATTAAGTAATGTTTAAGGATGGGGCCTTATAGTTGGTATCAGAGGTCGGTTTAGACAACTTTAGGAGTTTGAAAATTGTTAAATTATAAATTAATTTATGGTATGATTGAAATGATATAGCATTTGAAGATTACCATGTTTCTTCTCTTAAGATATTTCTGTGTTAATAATGGTTATTCATAGAAGAAATAGAACAGATATTATGGGAAGGCATACAGAGGGAAATGACCTTTCAAATCAGTATCCTGAGATGGTCAGAATCAGAACTAAACAGTTTGTTACAGTGATGGCTCAGTTGAATTAGGTGATAAATGGTGGCGGTGATTATTGATGATATTTTTGTCTTTTTTAAAAGTAAAGAGGAGCATGAAATTCATTTAAGTATTGTCTTGAAAACCATTAAAGAAATGAAACTGTATGGAAAATTTAGAAAGTGTGAGTTTTGGTTGAAACAAATTTTTTTCCTTGGTCACATTGTTTCTAAAGATGGTAAAACTGTTGATCTTGCAAAAACAAAGGTTGTTGAAGAATGGACAAGACCCACAAATGTAACCGAGATTCGTAGCTTCCTTGGTTTGGCAGGATATTACCGAAGGTTTGTTAGAAATGTTTCCCGTTTATCTAGTCCAATGACTAAGCTAACTCAGAAGGGTGTTAATTTTATCTGGACAAAAGAATGTGATGATTGTTTTCAGGAGTTGAAAAGATGATTGGTGAATGCTCCAGTTTTGGCACTACCATCCAGGAATGGTGAGTTTGTTATCTACAATGATGCTTCATTTAAAGTACTTGGTTTTGTCCAAATGTAGAATGATCAGGTAATTGCTTATGCTTCACGTCAGTTGAAAACTCATGAGGTAAATTACCCTACACATGATTTAGAATTTTCTGCTGTTGTTTTCTCTTTAAAAATTTGGAGGCATCATTTGTATTGAGTAAAGTGTGAAATATATACCGATCCCAAAATTTAATGTATATATTCACTAAGAATGAATTGAACATGAGACAGATGAGATGGATAGAATTAATCAAAGATTATGATTGTACAATTCATTACCATCCGGGAAAAACAAATAGAGTGGATGATGCTTTGAGTTGAAAAAGTAATGCTTCATTAACAATGTTGTGTTTGGAACGTGATACTTTGGTTAAGGATTTGATGAACTTTGGCATAAAAGTTGTTGGTGCAGGATGTCCTTCTGTTTTGTTTCAGGTATCAGTGAAATATTCTCTACCAGACAGAATCAAGCAAGCACAGAAGCAAGATAGTGAGTTGTAGAAAAAGGTAGAGCTGGTTCATAAGGGTAAGTTGCCTGAATTCAACATTGATAATGATTGTGTTTTGAGATTTGGGAAGAGATTGTGTGTGCCTTGTAATTCACAGTTGAAGAGAGAGTTGTTATGTGAAGCTCGTAGTTCTCTGTTTTGAGTTCATCTAGGTAGTACTAAGATGTATGGAGATCTTCGGGAGTATTACTGGTGGGACAGAATGAAAAGGAATATTGCTGATTTTATTATGAAGTGTTTGACTTGTCAACAGGTAAAAGCAGAGCGGCAGTTACCTAAAGGGATGCTTCAGCCTTTACCAGTGACAGAGTGGAAATGGGAAAAGATATCCATGGACTTTGTTGTGGGATTGCCAAAGACACCTCGAGGTAATAATTCAATATGGGTTATTGTTGATCGCTTGACTAAATCTACTCATTTCCTTCCTATATGAGATACTTTTTCCCTAGATCAACTTTCTCGTTTGTATCATAAAGAGATATTTAGGTTACATGGAGTTCCTCTCTCCATTGTATCTGATCGTGATCCCATGTATACTTCTAACTTTTGGAAAGGCCTTCAAAAGTCATTGGGTGCTGAATTAAATTTTAGTACAGCTTTTCATCCTCAATCAGATGGGCAGTCAGAACGAAAAATTCAGACTTTGGAAGATATTCTACGTGCTTGTTCGATGGATTATCAGGGAAGTTGGGGCCAACATCTTTCTTTGGATGAATTTTCATATAATAACAGTTTTCATTCCAGTATACAGATGGCACCATTTGAGGTGTTATAGGGAAGCGGTGTCGAACTCTAGCTTTCTGGGATGAAGTGGGTGAAAGGAAGTTGATGGGACCAGAATTGGTAGACGGGTTGGCAGAAAATGTTCAGCTGATAGAGAGACACATGAGAACAGCTCAGAGCAGGCAGAAGAGTTACGCAAACAATAGGAGGAAGGATCTCTCTTTTGAAGTAGGTGATCATGTCTTCCTCAAAGTCTCACCATGGAAAGTGTGATGCGATTTGTTAAGAAAGGAAAGTTGAGTCCAAGGTTCATTGGACCATATGAAATTTTGGAGAGAGTTGGATTAGTTGCATACCGATTGGCTTTACCTCCGAGTTTATCTCAGGTACATAATGTTTTCCATGTTTCAATGTTGAGGAAGTATATGCCAGATGCATCTCATGTTTTGAGTCCAGAGGTAGTTCAGTTGGAAGAGAATATATCTTATGAGGAACAACCGGTTCAGATTCTTGATCACAGGGAGAAAGTGTTGCGGAATAAGGTGATTCATAAAGTAAAGGTTTTGTGGAAGAACGACATGAGTGAAGAGGAAACTTGGGAATCTGAAAATGCAATGAGGGATAAATACCCCCACTTATTCGATAAGTAAATAAATTGTGGGGACAAAATTTTCTAAAGGGGTGAAGGATGTAACATCCCAAGTAAGTAATGAATAAAATTAATTTTTATCTATGTCTATTTATGAATTATATAGTGTTTTAGGGGATTAAAATGAGAATAAATCCAATCTTAAGCATGGAATACACTAATATTTTTAAAAGATTGTTTTACTGCCTTTTGATGGGGAACCATTTTTAAATATAACTTTTGACAATTTTATAAGCTATATTTGTCAGAATAAACATATTCTTTATGATTGGGACATTGAAATTTATGTTGGGTAAATTTTTGGTATTTTTCTGACCATGTTCAATTTTTAATGAATAGTGAAAAATACTGCAATTTACATCAAAACTGCTTTTTCATCTAATTTGATTATATGGTTATACTATCTTTCTAACTCGTCTTAAAGTTTAATTAGAATATATTTTTACCATTTAATCCAATGGTGGTCATTATGTTTAATTTCACTTTACAATTGGGCATAAACTAATGCCAAACTTTTAATAAATATTGTTTCAAAAAAACCCGCTATTTGTTTTGACAACGAGAATTATTTTTAAATTAATTATTGAAATTTTTGTGTTTGTAATATTGTAAAATGGATTAGATTTTTGGAATCATATGTTCCAAATTATGTAATCAAGACTCTTTTGTTTTTGGACATTATGAATAGTAATGATGGTAATTATCTTTAACTATCTTGATTAATTAGTAATCAGGTAGTTAAGGATAATAAAATAATATCACAATAATAACAAATGACTTCAAAATGTGTCCAAATACTACTAGTTTTTTCCTGGGAGACCATGGTATTCCTTGTGCCAAACTTGGGGACCCCATGGAATCACTTTTGTGTGATAATGTCTTTTTATCGTTTATTTTTAAAGAAAGTTAAATATAACAAAGAATGTATCACCCGAGTAAAACATTTTTAATTTTTCTAAATAAATGATCTATTGGACTATAAATAGTCATTGGAAATACAAAAATATTTACTACATCATAGTATTTTTTTATAATTTTTAGACATTAAATAAATTAAATTATTTATGACATCATGATGATGTAACGATTACCTCGTTAATAAATGATTTAAATAAAATGAAAATATAATTTTAAAACTATAACATACACTTTTCAAAGACCTATTGGATGATTATATCTCTAACCCTTATCACCTTATCCTAAAAATAAATCAATGTGGGACATTTAAAATCTAAAACTCATTTGAAAATAAAGTAACATTTTATACCTTTCCAATAGTGCCCCTCCTCTCCTCTTATAAAAGGCCCCCACCTCTACCACCTTACCCACACCTCTCAATCCTCTGGCTCGGCCAACCCCCGCACATTTTATCTCTCCACATCCCACTTTTACTCCTAGAAGCCTCACTTTGGGAATAAGTCTTCCCAAGGAAGCCTTTGAGCTCAAATCAAAAAGAGTTACCCGATTTTAGTGTAATGTCTTCACTTGTGTTCTTTTGGTTTATTTTTCATCTCCAACCCCCTAAACCCTTTTTATTCATTTATTTTGTAACAAATACAGTATCTTCAATATACTAGGATGTTGTTATAATATGAATTCAAGCTACACTTACACACACCTACATCTAATGGTTAAAGAACATATTGTTTCTCTAGATGGCAAATTTCTGCCTCACAAAACAATGACTATTCAATATTCTTCTAACTCCTTCAAAGGTGTCCATTAGTTGTCACTATATTTATATATGATATATAATATGTTTTTTTTCTTAATATTCTGTATTTTTCATTTATGTCATACCTTTATGGCTTCCATTATGGGTATACTTGATATCTTCATTTTAGAAAGTGCGGACTACTGCCCCCTCAAAGTGATTTAATTCGTTAATACCATATGTGGTACGTATAAAGGATAGATTTAATGATATTATATATGATACCATACTGGAATTAAAATACTATTATGTATCATTATGTTTTAATTCCATTAAATATGAAATAGAAATGGAAGTAGAGTTCATTGTACGTACGACTTACCGTCTCCATGAACGGTGCATTTCATTTCTTACCTCAAAATGATTATGTAATATTATAAATGCATTAATATACTGGATATATATGATATATATGGCATCTGCATCATGAATATCATTCTGGAGATAATGGATATTTGACTACGTGAACAACATGTAAATATAAGGAGTTCACTTTTGACTCAAGTACCAAATATCGACAAAACGACCGTTATTAACTTAATTGATTACATAATGTTCATAACATGGTAATAAGTGATATAAAAGGAAAAATTAACTTGAAAAAGGTTCTTAAGAAAGTAGAAATCAACTCAAGTTTATTATTCAGGATATTAAATAATGATCGAGTCAAGTCGGACACGAGGTAAGGGACTTCGTCTCAATCTCCTTTCATTGAGGCATATTTTGTTTTATACACAACATTATTTTATACGGTGTATAAACCCCTTTGAATTTTATGATTATTCAAAAGGAATATGTTTATAAGAATCATTTACTAAACGAAAAAATGGAATGTTTTTTTTTGTCGTACGTATGTGGCGACAACGACTTCTCCGCCGTCGTGACCATTATTTGAGTTTCAGCTTCCTCTACAAGCCATAACTTTTTTTGAATGCAAAATAAATACCATGTTTTACTTTTCTTTTATTTTGGAATTGGAAATGTTTTTGTATCAGTGTGTTGTATTGATATCTTTTGATTGAAAATTGAAAATGTTATGTTTCATTTATGCGTGTTTTATGTGATACGATATGGTTCTTGGGCATTATAATGAAGACAGGTGGTTCTGTGATAAACTATGGGCGGGTGAGCCTGATATAGCTCTCCAATGCATTGGGTAACGTGAAGTAGTTAAACGTTAAGGTTTATCCGAAGAGATTTTGGGAATATACTATGATGGATATTACAAACGTAACTAAGAGGGTTACTCCCTACGTAATAATGTTATGAATGCCTCATGTTACCTTTATATCTTATGATTTCTATGATTTATTCATGATTTTATGAGGTATGTTAAAGCGCTTATGTTTTATGGGTGAAGTATGATTTCATTCTTATGTATATATGAACTCGTGTTTCCTTTCCTTATTTTTATAACCCTTACTTAGCTTTTTATACTCATCCCAAGTTTTTAAAATGTTTTTCACAGGTCAAGGGAATGGTACATGATATGATGATAGTGTCAATAAAGTGTCAAGAAAGAACCAATGTTTTATTTTATATATTTTTCCGTTGATGGGAAAAATGAATACTATCTTTTATGTAACCACTTTGTTTAAATGTGGAATGTAATGCAAGTTTCATGGTCTAATTCTCTAAAACTCTAAACCTGAAAAGATCCCCAATGTGTAATCTTGTAATAACCCAATATTAAGTAATGATTAAGGTTGGGTCCTTATAATAATAGACCATTAAGCTAAATATGCAGCTCCTGTAATACATAAGGGACCATCTTATGTGGCGACATATAGTTAGAAGATGCTTCTAGTTGTAGCTCGATCCCAAACTTGATCTCTCATTGAGGGGGTAATTCTACAACCAATTCTTGAAAGACATCATGTTACTGTTCTACGAACCTATGAAACTCCAAGAATTGAACCTCTACAAAACTCAACTACATCTCAGCTATTAAGGATGACTAGGATGGAACACGCATCTGACCCATCTGAGGGTCCCGCTCGCCAACAAACATTGTTGTCTCTCCATCATCATAGAAGAACACCACCTGCCCCCGGATGCAGTCTACGATAGCCTTCACCAAGCACAACCAATACATGAAAATGATGGAATTTTATGGTTGTATCCATAAACATAGGAAATATCTCACAGAGTGGTGCTACCCCAGAACAAGATCACAGTCTCTACATACTTAAAACAAGTCAGCTCTACCTTCAACTGGCGTAGTCAATTCCAAGGGCAATATAATCCTTTCATCCTCAAGTCCCAATGAATGGAAAAGTAGTGGTGATATGAAGGAGTGTCTTACCCTAAATCAAAAAAGGAATACAACCATGTAGAAAACAAGGAAAGGGGGTCTCGAACGATGTCTTGGTCACCTAATGCTAGCAATGCTAAAGCATGAAGCTGACCACAACCTACACCACAACCTCTCTAACCATGATGAAGACCACCACCATAGTCGCACTATTAAATCTATGTATGGGCAGTGTTAGGTGGCTATTCTATGTCAGCCTCATCTACTCTATGCTAATCCAATGATGGTGTAACCTGCTACGACTTCCCCAGTTGGAACTACCTCAACGGAGGAACCTGGAGAAGAACACTTGTTGCACAATGATAGATCTGAACATTTGGTCACTCTTATTGTTGGTTACCTCTATATGAAAAACAAACACATTAACCCTTGGAATAGACCTGAGATCCATCCCCCCCATAGAAAGGAGATGCTGAGGGTTTGGACCTACCCCCGATCAAACGAAAACTCTTCTTCCCTACAAATTGGGAACCCTGGACCATAGCTCTACTTAATGAGGAATCCTGACAACTCCCCTCTTATGATAATCCGTTACTTGATAACATCCTCTCGAAGACCTCTTTCCCCTCTAGATCCTCCAGAAATGTATTTAGAAAAAATTTGGTGACCTGGTGCTATATTTCATGATGAAAAGCCTCCTCAAAAGGCCTCTATGTGTCCTCCTTATGTGGAAATAGGTCCAAAGCATATTATAAAAGGATCTTGAAATTTATTCCAAACACTCACACACTAGAGATCCCAATCGAAGGGTAAGTGGCCTCTGGTGACTGGAATCCTCCAATTTTTAAGATAGAATTCAACTCGGAACATGTCTTGGAACTCCTCCCATGAGATCTCCAACCCCTTGTGATCCTTGAGGAACAAGAATCACCATTACCTTTCTTCCCCATGCAGTATCATCACAACAAATACATCCAGTGCTCATTATGAGCACAGATCAATCTGAAATCCACCTCAACCTCCTCCAACTAGTCTTCTATGACTGTATAAAAAACAGATCCATCGTCCTTCTATAGACATTGGATCTGAAGCTTGTGAATTTCCCCCCTCCATGTGTCATCGTTATTTACTTCTACATTGTGGTGATCTACTGGCATAGCATTCTAGACATATTATGTATGAACCTGGAAAGGAAGTTGACCAAGGGCCATAACTACAAAATAATAAAGCGTTACAGCTCCTAAACATCGAATATGGAAGTCTCAAAATTAATTAATTATTTTACTTATTCATTTTAGGTTATCATATCCAAAGTTCTATCCATTTATAAATAGGAACAATTAAGAATGATGATTGATCCTTTCCTAGGCCTCTACATTGAAACCAGTATCACCTCTTTTAGTGGCCACTATACAAAAATGGTTTGTGCATTAGATCATAGGGGGCCCTAAAAGCCAATGTATTAGCTGTTATCCAGTGTTTAAATCACTTTATAAACATGACTAACATCGTTTCCCTACCAACCCATGCACCTCACATGTTCCTAACACCAAACTCCATCCTATCCCACAACCCGGCCTTTGATACCACTTTGTCATGACCCCCACCTCACAAGGTGAACCCATCATAGGCTTTTAATGTAATATGGGTGATTGTGACCCCATGTCAAACCTTTAGTAGGCCCCAAGTTGGAGACTATCATTGAGTGTATAGTAAATACACAAATTGAAGGCATTACCCTCTATGAGAACACATAAAGAAGAGAGATATAATAAAGACACCTACCAACTCCAACCCAAACTATAATATAAAATAAAACCCAAGTACACATATAAAATTTCATTAAACTACTACTACAACTGAATGGAAAAACTACAAGTACAAAAGGAAAGTAAAAAAACAAAAGAAACCACAAAGCCCAAACAGCTCCTACAACCCCAAGCGAGTAGAAACCAACCGACTCCAAGTGACATGAATAATTTTTTATAAATACATAGGGTCTGTATAATAGTATACTCAGTAGGATCCTCCCTGTATCCTCCCCTGAAAATGTAAAGAAAGAGTTCTAATGAAGAGTGAACAACAAGTGAAACTAACTTGTCACCAAAATCGGTACACTATGTTCCCACCCACTCCATGGATACTCTCACCAAGAATTGAAAACAAGATTATTTAATATAATTAAGAATATAAAGGGTATCCCACTACTACGTCCCCACAGGTTTATCATTTTCCCCAATGTCGCATGTCCTAAGCATCTCTCTCCAAAAAGACTTTCCCATAGACACCTGGGCAAAGCACCACATCATGCTCCTCGTGCAACAAAAAAATTGTGTCTATGTAAACAATGTAACCAGGTAGTTTACTGGAGGCACCATTTCTTTTATAATGTTAATCATATGTAGGTAATTAAACCTCAATCCATTATAGCGCATACACGAAGTATGTATCCTCAATCCATTATAGCCTATACACATAACACCTACAGTAGTCCATAGGAAACTATATCAAGAATATGTGTGTGTTAATAACCACAATCCATTACAGCCCTCAACACACATATATAAGGAAAATAACCAATTTTCCTTCCAAAACTAGTTACCAACATGAGAGGAGAGTGGGCCCAAAGGGGGAAGCCATCCATCCTTCCTCCAACCAGAATGTTGGGGAAGGCACCCCCCCCCCCAGGGCTTAGAATCCCTAGGGTGTTATCTTCCCTAACTTACAATGTGGTGTAGCATATGGAAACATAAAAAGTATAGAATATACCATATCTCAAAACCATAATATAGGCATAACCTATTCTTAGACTCAACTAGAGCTAACATCTATTGAACTCATGACTACCACTACTTGGACTAGGTATCCTATAATCACACGACCATTTAAAGAGCATTATTATATTACTTCATTCCCTTTCTATCAGTTTTCCTTTATGTAAATTAAATATATAAACATTAATTAACTATTAAAAATTATACATTATAGTTCATTAGAATCTCACCAATATTTCATGCCCTCTAGGAATAACCAAAACAAGTCCACAACTTCTCAGAAATATTACCTCTGCATTGCATCCCAGCTTACTCCAACCCCATGGGATTACATCTTTTATTCAATCATTTATTAACAGATGTAGTGCATTCCCATATTCATAGGTGTTCTAGAAAAACATTCTAAGATACTAAACAGAAGGGGGACCAACCCGGTGAGTAGATGAACTACCCGTCAAGTCTTTTCCACTTATAGTGGGAGCATAGACCCATCCTACCCTACAATGATAAACACGAAATAAACATGGAATACCCCATGCGTCTTCACCCCTTTTGGAAGAAGGGAAAAAAAGACTAGATACATTGTGAAGTGGGAACGTAATGAAGATAAACAATCAACAATATTCATAAAACATCCAATCATTCACATCCAATTCGTTTTATCATATATTGTGTCCTCCACGACACCCACATGCATAAACCATTTCATCTCTCTACCTTAGGAATCAACTTCCGCCACAACCAATGGGCCTCCCTACCCCCACATATCCCAACACCCATATTGGCTAACATTTCAACAAATTAATCAGGAAACATACATCATATCAACTAGGCTCTATTTTGTTAAACATGGATTTCATCCTTCAAACATAATGAGAACTCAAGGATCTATAGCCTGAGGAACTCTGTCTTACAAGAAATAGGGTAACTCAAAACTCTACAATGAATAATCATTTTAACAAATAGCTAGTTCATTGATCCATCATTAATTAACCAATTTATTATTTTTAGGATCCAAATATGGGAAACCAAAAAGGTAAGCTATCAAAATTAATTTATCATGCTTACTGTATCAGTTTAATTAACATCAAATTACAACAATAAAAACCAGAATCATTTACAGGCCTCTTTATCATTGAAAAATAATTACAATTATTCATATTTTACATTCATTAAAAATTTCCGTAAAAAATGAAACGCTAAACACGTAAAGAACATATATCACACAATATATAAAAACAAGAGGAAATAACATATGGTTGATACCAAATTATTGGTTCGGTTTAAATTTTTATTATATTAATTCCATTATGATCTAGTGGTTTATAACATGATAACTCTGCAGTTGAACATAAAAGACTAGAAAAGCCATGAATCCCATACTTCAAAATCATATTGACATTATTTATATGAGAATGTTCCAAAAAATGTATTAAGATCACCTCCCCCCGTGACAACTACATCCACCCGAGGATGTCATGGCACGACAACACCAACCGACATCCAAGAAAACTACATTAGAAGAATGGATATCACGTACCATAACTTGGAGAGGAGAAACAGGAGAATAAAGATTAATGAAAATACAATAATGGAGTATAGCATACCTTATATTGATGATGGATAAACAATTTCTACTTGCACCAAAACAAGGGGTGTGCATGCTGCCATAATAAACATCAACGGGAAATTATCCAAGGATTAAGGCTCCATCACACCACACATATGGGAATAATGAAAGGTTCTAGTATCTCACACCAGGGAGAAATAAGGTAGACTAGGGGAGGAATATATCTTGTCCCTTTTAAAGATTTAATTGATCAATGAAATTAAGATACACTAGATTTTCCATTAAAAGTGGATCACATTAAGCCATGTGGTTTGACCAAGTAAAGGCATCCTGAGCCTTAGGAAAATTAATATAGGAGTTATGGGAATTAAATCCTATGTAAATGATATAAAATAATTCTTTGAATGTGTTTTATGTCAATGAAAGCATCAAATGGGAAAACTATAGGAAGGTAGAAAGACTATTCACAAATATGGAAACACTATTCACAAAGCTGGGAATTTGGAAAAGTGTTCAAAATAAGTCACCTTGACCTCCCAAAAACACCCAAAACAATAGATTTTCACAACATGATTGACTAAGGATGTTCATTCCATTCCATTTAGGCTCAGTTCATTAAATTCTCAGACATGACAAACTTATCTTTTTAATATTTATCCTTTGTGAAATCCCCTACGTGCTTTGCGGGACTCAACCAGTGAAAAATATAAGCTTCTTCTCTTAATGGATGACTTAACCAAAAATTCATGAACACATATTAGCAAGAGTTAATATTGTATTTATATGAAATAAATCGTGTTATTAACACATTATAATTTCACAATATGTGTTAAACCATTCAATTGTATGTGACACTGAAAAATACATTATATCTCTCAAAAAATGGTTAGGTCATCACATAATATAGAGTATACTCTACATTGTATAACTGCATGGAATTTTAATTATGATCACCACAGAGAATTATATTTTTAAAATAATAACACATTTTTAATGGAGGTTGAAGGATATTCTCATCGCTTCTATCGAATGGCTAGGAATCACATGATCAAACGAAAACTACTGTTTATGTATCATTTAAGATGGATCTAATGTTTACACATAGGATCGATTCCCACATTTATTATCTATGTGGTGTTCCTATTCCTTATAAACAAATAACTTCCCTCTTGCAGTTTGATTTTAGTATGGGGTCTGTTTCATGCCACATTTCCTCATAATTCTACTGCTCCTATAGTGTGGCCCCCTTCTCTTCTTCCCTCCCACCCTGTGCTCCATGTGGGAACTTATATCTCCTGCTACCCATTCTTGGGTGGGGTTGAACCGTTCCTCCACCTCACCAATATAGCATGGTTCCCTTGGATAGCCTATGGTTGGATAAATTTTTCATGTAAATCCCATAAATATGTTTATGGGAAAACATTAAGTGTACGCACCAAATAAGATGCCAAGACAAATGCAGGATTATTCAATTAGGTAATATAATTTGATTGAAATTTTTGGTTATGATAATTTTAATTAGTAAGAGAAAACATATATAGGTAATTCATGGTAATATAGGAGGGTGGAAATTTAACAAAAACCATATTAAAATCATGAAATAGATTCAAAACTAAGTTATAGAAATCCAAAATATGGACAAGAGATTGAACATGATTTGTTCTATTTTTGGATATATGTTGAATTTGCTCAAACACATGTTTATTAATCTCAAAATAAAAATGTTAAAAGATCGAATCCAAAACGATATGAAATAATAATATTAAATAATTCAAAAATTATATGTCCAGAACTAAAGTATGAAGTAATCGAAATACTTACAGGATGGATAGGGTGGATTTCCGGATGTCTTATTCCCTTAACACTTTTGGAATAAACATACATGTAATTCTTAGATCTAAATATTCACTCTCCATTGTATGTTTTTGAACAGTCAAAATGGCCCACATTTTGGAAGAAAGGTATTTCATTAAGGCATCACTAAAATATGATATGAGAAGAATCTGGGGATCACATGCCATGATCTCTCACAACAGAAAGTAATAATAATGAGATTTATGATTTTCTCCACAACAAACCGGAGGCAAAAAAAAGAACCAATTGAGTAAAATGGTGAGAATAGATAGAATTCATGAGTCATCATTCCCCTAACACAGTGTTGCACCTTAAACTAAACCAACCAACCAAAATCTTCCAGACACAAAGAGAAATTACAGCCAAGTGAAAGAAATGTTTAAACCCCAAATAATGTGTATAAAAAAGATCAATTGGGAGAGAAAGGGATCTAAGACTATGAGAATCCATGCAAGGATTCTCTCTGTGGTAAGGTTAAATTAGACCAATGCAATCCAAATGAACCAGTCTGAAGGGGAGGCCGACATGGAAATACACCAGCCCATCATAGAACAATGATGATCTAGTAAAATAATCTTAAAAGAATAATAATAATGAAATGTTAAAAAAAATTCATGCACATATATTAAAAAAATTGTATGAATAATTAATAGTCTTCTTTAAAATTGAGAACTTTTAGTATCACAAAACTCCACTACTGTTATTTGATATTGGTGATGTTCTTGCACCTATAGTAATTCAATGGGGACAGTATCAATCATATCTAAATAAAATTTTAATTTTGATAATACCATATCTTTATTGAAACTATCATCTAAGATATTATCTGTATGTATCTCATTGAAACCTATGGATAAATATTTAATGAAAAACCTAGTAAAATGTAATGTAATATCAATTTTTTTTATATTTACCATGTAATACATATTGCTGGATAAATATATAGAAAATTTTTTATTACTAGAAACTGTAACAATATGATTACAAGGTTATGTTTAGATTTAAAACATGTGATCCATAATTCTTCATTGATAGCCTCAATGAGTGTAATTGATCCATCTTCTATGGTTGAAATAGAACCCATGGATTTCTTATTACATTTCTAGGATATACTGTCTCTACAAGTAGTTAAAATATACCCAGTTAATGACTTTCTTATATCATATTGTAAATGTTGTGAAAATGGAACATTTATAGGTTTGAGAGATTCAATCATGTATTTTGTTAAAAAAATCAAAACATAATAATATTTGAAAAGATGAAATAGTTTGTTGAATCTTTCACAAACAATTTTTATTTCAAGATTTGTTTTGCAGCCCCAAAATCCTCCATTTCCAAAATTCTTTTCAATTGAGTTTTTGAAACAACAATTAGCTTCATGTTATAAAATAAAACCTAAATTTCATCTACATATTAGAGAAGGTAAAGCATTTTGTTTTTGATAGCTTTCAAATAATCAAAAGAATCATATTTACTCCTAGTAATTGGTAATTAATCAAGAATGAATTTAATTTCCTATACCATTTCCTTGATCATTATATTAAATAATAGTTGGATTTTTTTTAAGAAAAACAAGGTGAGAATTAATATATTTAGAAAACCCATCAGGAGGTTTCATATTCAATTTCTCATTAAGGTTATCATGAATGATGGTTTTTTTACATCTGATTTTTCAATTTAAAATTATTAATAGGTGTAAAAGGAATGAGTCTTCTTTATAGAAGATTGTTTTACAACTAGTGAACAGATTTTAGAATTGTTCATTCTCAATCATTGGAGGAATCCCAAGGTGAGTAATCTAGGATTGAACATGAATTTATATTCAGTAGTATGATCCTCTATTAATTTTTAAATCCACATATAACCAATAATGATATCATTAGTTACACCGTTCTTCCTATTGAGGTGGGGTTGATTCCTACACATTAAAAATAAGTTATTGAACGTTTTCTTAAAATATCAAAAGAATCTGAATGTGTTTTATTTGTTTTGAGTATACCACTTGTTATTTTACTAAAAATAATGTAAATAATAAATACTGACATATTAGGAGTTATACCAGCCACACACTGCATCCTATTGAGGTGTGGCTGATTCCTAGACCTCACAAGTGAGATGTATATCATTTTATTATATTATCAAGACAATCCAAATATGTTTTCTTGGTTTTCCATATGATAGTTGTGTTTTTTACTAAAATATAATTTCAAACTAGAATCACACATTATGAGTCATACCAATTGCATCGTTTATCGGTTGGATGTGAGAAAAATCCATTCACATAAAAAAGGAGTTATGAATCACTTTCCTAAATTATCAAGACAATCAGAGTGTGTCTTCTTGGTTTTCAGTGAGTGGCACATTTGGAACTAAGATGTCAATTTTAAACTGATAAAAGACACTTTTAGTCATACTAGTAACACCAAGTGTTGGATTGAAGTATTCTTGGCTCTTATATGTCAAAAATGACTCATGGATCATTAAAATAATGTATAAAATTTTTTGTATGTTTTTTCTTGATTTTTAGTATGTCACTTGTTTTTACATAAGTTAATGGTAGTTTCAAATAAAAAGAGACGGTTGGAGTTATGATGGCCACCACATGTGTTGTATTTAGGTGAGAATAATCCATACATGTCAAAAATCACAAATAAATTGTTGTTATAAAATATAAAATCAATGAGAATGTGTTTTCCCTGTTTTGAGTATGTCACTTGTTGTTTTTACTAAAATTAATGTCAATTCTAAATAAAAAGAGACACTTTTAGTCATATCGGTCACACCATGCATCAGATTGAGGTGCAGTTGACTCCTACACGTCATAAATGACTCATGGATCATTTTCTTAAAGTATAAAATCAATATGAATATCTTTTCTCAATTCTTAGTAAGTCACTTGTCATTTCACTAAAATTCACGTCAATTTTAAATAAAAATAGACACTTTGAGTTATACCATCCTCAATGTGCATCGTATTGAGGTGAGTTTGCGTCATACATGCCCAAGTCTATAATGAGTCATTTTCTTAAAGTATCAAAACAATATGAATGATTTTATTAGTTATCAGTATGTCACATTTTGTTTTTATATAAATTAATGTCAATTTTAAATAAAATTACACACTTGGAGTCATAATGTCACAACATTCATCATATTATGGTTTGGTTGACTCTTAAACGTCAAAAATGACTCATGGATCATTTTACTGAAATATAAAAATCATTCCAAATGCATTTTCTAGGTTTTCATTATGTCACTTGTTGTTTTTACATAACGTGAATTCAATTTTAAATAAACAGAGACACTTTGAATTATACCGGCGACACCATGCATCGTATTGAGATTTGGACAATTCCTACACGTAAAAAATGACATATACATAATTTTCCTATAGTATCAAACCAATATGAATTTATTTTCTTGATTTTCATAACTCCAGTTATGTTTTTTTACTAAAATGTAATTTCAAATAGTAAACACACATTATGAGTCTTACCAGTCACATTGTGCGTCATATTAAAGTGAGACCACTTCATACACATCACAAATGACTAATTAATTTTTGTCCTAAATTATCAACACAATGTGGGAATGTTTTCATGGATTTTAGTGAGTGACACTTTTTGAAGTAAAATGTCAATTTTTAATAGATAACGAACACTTTTAGTCATACTGGTCACTCTGTGTGGTAGATTTAGTTGTGGTTGATTCCTACATGTAAAAAATGAATCATTGATCTTTTATTAACATATAAAAACACCCTTAAGGTTTTTATTTGGATTATATTATGTAACTTTTTCTTTATTCTAAATTTAAAGACAATTTAATATAAAAATACACACTTAAAGACATAATAGCCACACTATTAATCAGATTGAGGTGTGGCTGGTTCGTTCATATTAAAAATGACTTATGGATCATTTTCCTAATATATAAAATCAGTAAAAATTCATTTTCTATGTTTAATTTATGTCACTTGTTCTTTCTTCTTAAATAAATGTAAATTTAACATAAAAAGACAGAATTTCAGTGATATCAGTCACTTGTTATTTTTTTCATTTTTGAGTAGGTTAGTTGATCTGATACCAACTATATTGTCCCACACATTTAATATATAGATATCATATCTTAGTAGATTAATATTCCTTAAATAACATTATGATCCATTCCAAAATAGTTTATGTATAATGATTTTTGAAAACATGAAAAAATGTTGAACCATTTTATAATAGTCTCTCATTAAGTTATTCATTAATAGAAATATTCCTATACATGTCATTTCTAAAATAATCATTAATATCCTATGGATTTGAGACATAGTAAATGTTGGATCATAGATGCTCAATATGTGTAAACAAGGGATATATCAGTAATCATATAAGTATAACATGAGAATAAATATTGATTAAGGTGATATAAACATTATAAATTCATACCTTGTGTATCATAGACCATAATCCTGAGTCATGGATCAAATAATGGTAGTTTAGAAGACATGAGTCTTAAAGATGAAAGAATGTTATAACGTAGAAACGTACACATTGAGTCATACTGAACACATTGTGTATCAGATTTATGTTTCGCTGATTGATATGTGAGAAATTAGTAAAATTGTAAGTTAAATAATCATAACATATATTTTGGGATGTCATATTTTGAATTCCACTAATGAGAATTCATACTTTGTATTCAAAATTGTCTCTCCTTTTTTGCATGTTGCAGATAGTTAAATGGAAAATATGACTTCCCAAATGATCTATAGAAAAAATAATTATTAGATAAAATGATAAAGAAATTAAATTAAAAATAGTATATAAAATTTTGAAGAAACTAATTTAATTCAACAAGTAGTAGGAATTAGCCTTTATACATTCTTGACCCATTTCCTTGATGTCATTATCTCATTTGCTGCATCGATGTCCAATCTCTCAAGAGCATGAAAATCATTAAACAAACCACACCGACTCGAAAAAATAAATCCACCTATGTATGAAAACTATTATTCTGTGATTAATATAAAATTGTTTTATATTAAACATAAATATGAAACAGTTCACTAATTATATAGAAGTCACATCTTCATACTATTTTTGAACATGCTTTCATCAGGTATGATTCCCATTTGTTTTTGAACACATCAATATCATCATGTAAATATGAGTCTTTTCGAAAATCATGATAATACTAGAAAAATATAAATATGAAATGTATTAATACATATTTGAAATGAAATAGTAATTATCTTCTAAAATACCTATTCAAGGACATTGGTTTGTTCATGGAATATGATCTCTCAAAAAAAATTAAAAACATAATAACCCAAATCATTTTTATTGGTTTGTTTGGAAATTGAAAAAACATTGAGGAGAATATGAATTTTTTTTTGATATTTGTTTAGATGGTGAAATATTATTATATATACCTTGATACTTATCCAGTTAGAGTACTTGTATTCTTCCTTTTTTTAGCCCCATGTCCCATTCCTTGATTTTCACAACATCGATACACATCACTATCATACAGGAATCCACATTAAAAGATAATATCCATTATATACCTTGATGTTTAGTTCTAAAAGTTTGTATATAGTGTATTATAAATTAAAAAAAATCCATCATGCGTGGATTTTTTTTTGGATATCCATGAATTGAATCCATGAAGTAAATCATTGGAATATATAAATTTACTTTAATGAGAATCTAATATTTCCTAAACACCAACACATAATATGGGATGAATGAAATGAAAATATATTTGAAATGATTAAATCGTAGAGTTTTACCACTACATCGGTGGTATGTAATAGAGTCTGTAATATGATATTTTTCGTTCAAAAAATTTTATCAGACCATTAACTATTTCTGCCTTCTTTTTGGGTATTTATTTTCATTGGTTTTGTAGTAAAGATTCTATGACTATTGTGTCCAAATTTATTCATTAGAAAATCCCTTAAAATGTTTTTCATATATATTCCAACTAAAAATATGAAATTTATTTAGTCACCATTAACACAATATCATTGATTTTAGAGAATATAATCCTTACGATGTATACATTTACAACTGAGGCATCAATCCACTCATAGTATAGTATTTCAATTTCACTATCAATACCAATGAAGTCTTGATCTTTCTCTCTGTACATATTTTCTTTAAATTGAACTAAGTGTTTGTGACAATCTTTTAACATTGTATCCACATGAGCCTTCAATGATAGTAAATTTGGATATTGAATGGGTGGGGAAATTTTGAACTTAGTATATTTTTTCGATTGATAGGGAATTCCTTTAGATGGATTTAAGACGGTTTTTTTTTAATCCCCTTCTCTTTGTATGTTTGTAATAACATTCAACATTTTGGAAAAATTTTCATTAATTCTTAAAGGTTTATCTTTAAATATAAATGAAAAATGAATACCTCTAGGTCGACATATTTATTACAAGATTTGACGGTCATGTGATGAATGTTCCCACAACATTTTTGATCATATTAATATCATCATCATGAATTGGAATAGGTAGTTAAATTCTTGGAACATGGGATACACTAATAGACACATTCTCATTCCCTATTGGAAGTGGTATGGTGTGCAATATGCCATTTTAAATATTGAACACTTTTTCCCTCACCACAAGGTGATGGGTAGGTGTTTCCAGATTTAAGTCACAGTTAGTATCACCCTATAGAATATCCATACCAGAAATGTATCAGTGTCTGTTTGATGCACATTTCATAGAGACATTTATCAGAACATTGATTACCTCTACTAAGAAATCTCTTCGAGGGGACTGGCTAGCCTCTTAACTGGTGTGGGGGGGGGATCTTCAAATGTATGTTGTTCATGGGTTTCTTATTCTATTTTCCTCTCCCTTACTAAGGTTTCCATATTCTCTCTCTACTGGTATAATTGACCATCAAAGGTAGATAAACTTTCTCTAATATATTTTATTAATTCACATTGATCATCCTCTTGTTTTTTTCTCAAAATATGTTCTTCGTGTCACCCCAATACCCGCATCTCTGATGTAGTATTTCTATTCTCTCCACTACAAGACCACTGATAATAAGTATCCATTTGGTATAGGTGTTTTTGATCCTTAGGATTATTTCATATAGAAAACAAAGTAAAATAAGTTATCATTGTTATGTAATAGTGATTTAAGGATAACTATTTTCTATTACATAATACATACACATGTTTCACACACTATATCATTGTTTTCATATATTAGTATCTCGTCTTTATTAACATGTTACTCCTTCAATATTAGATGGTGTGAGATAGAATAGGCTTTTTATTTGAGTCATCAATATTCATATAAACAAAGTAACATAATTATAGTGTATTTTCAGGTCATATAAATGTATTAAGGTCAATTTAAAATACGTACCAATTTTTTTCAAGTGAAGCATACCCCATTCTCGCTTAACAATAGGGGTACACTAGTTTGCTTACTCATTCCTTATTTACAACACTCAGTTGTTATTTTATAAATAAAAAAATTGAATATAAGTGGTGAACAAACATATCTACAAATAATGTATTAATGGCCACAATGTACCTGAAATGACACAAACTCATGTCGTCCTATAAATGCATCCCATGCTTCTTGGGTTATTAGGTGTGAATAAATAATCAGTGGGTGTGTTTTTATTTTCCCTTCAGCATCATTAAGATAATAACTTGTTATAATTGTGTGAAATTTTCTATGAAATCTTCTGTGAATATTTATAGAAAGCATTAATATACATTTCTTATGGGATTCATCTACTATAAATTCACACTACAATGGATGATGAACAGTGTGTCAATGTTTCATTATTTTACTTTAATGTAATGTAAATAAATGATATCACAATTCTATCAAAATCTCTTCCCACATTAGTGTCTTCATCCCGGACACAACATGGTTCTATGAATCTACGTCAATTAGCACACATTACCGAGTGACAATTCGAATATAAATGCTACACATGGCCTTTTTGGGGATAACATGTTGACCCTATGCATTCCATCCCATCTTGAATTTGATTCCTTTGACTTTTCCCTTAATCATATTGGATAACACCATCAAACTACAATGCTCATGTTTTTCCAATGATGCCAATCAGTTGTTTCCTACCATTTCCCTAGAATAAACATTATCAATATGTTCCTCTAGAGCGGTATAATCAGTATGTGAAAATTTTCATTAACATGATGTTCTTGATTTTGGATAAATACCCATATGGAACTTTTATGTCATTAAAAAACTTTCAAAATTGATATCTCTCCATGGAACGAGTGTAAGTAGCATGTGTAATAATTGATCATATTTATCCCTCACTAGTAGCAACTATTCTTGTATTTCTATGTTAACCATGTCCATCAAATCCTTTATTCCATCCTTTGTTTTTATAGATACCTATACCAACATTCCAATGACACTATCACATACATTTTTTTCAACATGAATAACATCAATAAAGTGTTTGACATACAGACATCTCTAGTATGGTAATTCAAAATAACTAATCTAGTTTTTCAACTGGGATTTATAAGGTTTTTCGAAAATGGTTTATCAAACCTAGTGTCCACATATTTTACATTCTCAACCAGTTGATAAACTGTTAGTTGAGATAGTTTTATACATTTTTTTAACATCCATAGAATGATGTCATACAATATTGATACTTATGTCATTGGTTTAGAATTTTGTGATATCCTAGAAACATGGATTTCAATGAATATTTCAACCTAATTGACTATGTACCTTATTCGTGGATGGGACACCCATGAGATCCATTAATTATATATCTTGAAAAAAATCCATATGAAGACAAGTCATTTATCATCCCAGACAACATGGATAACAATACGAAATCTTTATTTTTGTGCACATCATATAATGTAACACTTGAGTCCCACAATAAATTAAAATCCAAAATTAATGGATCCAAATAAACATCAATATCATTACCCAGTTGTTTTGGTCCTGATATAAACATTGAAAACGTGATGCGTTTTTATTTCATGCATAACCAGGATGGCAAGTTATAATTTACCAACATAACCTTCCATGAACTATGAGTGATTCTTTGAAATGAAAAGGATTCTCACCATCTATAGATAATGCAAGTCAATGGTTTCTCATCTTGATACCAAGTTCAGGATACTCATTATCAATTCTCTTTGACAAAACCCCAATTCCTTTTTTATAACATTTTAATAATATTTAAAACTGAAAAGGGTATGTTGATAATATATAATTTTTTATGAAACATTTCAAAACAATTGAATCATTTTAAAAGAGCCACTTAGGAATTTTCACAATGACATAAATCCCAAGAGGGAAAAATTATAAAGGATAGAGGAATAAAAAATAACACTTAATTTTATAAAATATAAAGCTATAATGTTTTATCATGTCTCTCATGAATAAATTGTATTAATCTAATAGTTTACTCTCATAATACTACTGAGGAGTGAATATGTGATAGATAAAGACATAAATGTCACTTGAACATAAAGTCACATATTTTCAATGTGGGAAACCATCATCCACTTCATGCTTGAATCATGTACTACCTACGAATGATCCTTCCAATATAGTATAATGGGTGATGTGTCAATAGCAACACCATAACTAGTGAATCAGCTGGTGAGTTGGATTAATCATCACCATGAACTAGCCTATGTAGAAATCTTGGTTATAGGATGCTTCATCAGGGAGGTGAACCATATAGATTGTCATATCTTCAGTTATGACCTTATAAACCTAGAAGAAGGAAGAATTATTCCAATGATTAGTGCCAATAGGTATGAGTCTATACTAAAATTTACTTTATTTACTAATTATTGGGTTGGGAATTGAATTTAGATCTATGACCAGGAGCTATTTTCAGCATGGACTTGGGTTGGCCATTCAAGGTTCCCAAAAAACATACATATTTTGATAGGATCTCAGGGTACTTGAGTTATATGAATTATTATAGGTATCATGTTAATTCATTCTCTTCAATAATGGATTAAATATTCTAGTTTTGAGGACTATAGTTTGGGTGCTAATATACAAGGTAAATACTATATAATGACTTTCATAACTATGTTTGAAACTCTGTTGTAAGGGACATAATATTATAATTGTTAAATATGTTTTGTAGGCATAGAATAGTGAAAACTCTTTCCATATTTGTTGATTTTATTATAGTTCATATAATATTTGATATGTTTACTTCCTATATACATTTTTTAAACTATGTTATTTATTTTTCTAAATTGATTACAAGTATACATATAAATTCCTATGATATAACATTTATTGATTTTTCTCCAAAATATGTTGTACTAGAATTGTTTTTCATTTCTCATATGTGCTTCTCTATGAGATTATGACAATGAATGTCATGGCCCTTATATATTATTTGGGTATCATAGGTTTGAAAACTCTCATTGGAAAAATTATTTAGGGTTGGGAGTTATAGCACCATCAACAGCACACAATATCCCATCACAATGTTTTGCATTTTAGCTATTATAATTTGGTTTATTATCTCATACATGTATAATAAATATATATAGTGTCAAATAAAAGGGAACTATGGTGGTTGGATATAGATTATTATTTTCAAACTCTTTACTTGAAGTCCAATGGATTTCCAATCCTAAATAATATATATATATTACTATTCATAGGTTCTACTGGGGATCTTGAATGGGTCGCTTGATAGATTTTAGAGATGTGAAAAATGCAGGGAATATATTATGGATTTATTTATAATTTGGTATTTTTCCCTTTTCAGACTTTTATATGAGTATCCCTAAAATATTTATTTGTGTATGATTCAACGTACGTCATGATTAAATATTTTATATCATGTTGTTTTTCATTTAGAAGAAACACAAACTACACTATAATAATTCAGTCAGAAACATTAAACCATATCCATATATTAATATACTTTGAAAAACATGTTAAACTACACTAAATAAATATCTAATAATTGATGGGTTATATTCTATGACATGATATCCAGCCAAACATGGGATCCATTCTCCAAATCACCTAAAAACAATTCCAATGCCACTAAACATCAACTGGGCCACACGCATCCAATAGTTAACCATATACTTATTAAAAAACTCTTATTATAGCATTATAAGAATTCTCACAGTGGTAGAACCTGAGGAGTTGGTTTCATGGAGATGGTGGGTTCACATAGGAGGAGAGCATTATAGGTAGGTGGGGTTCAGCAGCATAAATGGGGTACGTGGAAGAAGGCTTTGCAATGGACGGATTTGGTGGTAGAGGAGGAGGAAGAGGGAGGGCGGTAGCAGTGAAGAGGGGTGATGAGTTGGCAGTTGAGGAGGAGGAGGAGAAGGGATTTGTAGGGGAAAAGTAGATGAGGAGGAGGAGTCGATAGCTGAGTATGGGCATGAGAAGGAGGATGAGGACAGGGGCTTTGTGGTGGCAGTGGAGGAGGAGGAGGAGTTGGCGGTCGAGGAGGAGGAGGAGGCGGCAGTCAGGTAGGGTTCGGCACCCGCAATAGCTTCAGTTGTCCAAAAGGATGAGCTGACTATTGGGGATAATTTGTAAAATAGGGTAAACCCTTTATTAGCAATATCGAAAAAGTGCTAATAAATGTATGTTTTATCTGCGCGAAACTAGATAGCCCTGATAACACGAACCTATATCATCGCTAAAAATGCCCTAAAAAATTATTAATATAGCTTTATTTATATTTACATATTTAAAAAATCAATATATATTTGTAATTATAAATTAATAATAAATATATATATATTATTTATAATTATATATAATTAATATCCTTATTATAATTTTATAATTATTTAAAATATATCTATATTTATTTTGAATTATATGTGTATATGTCTGTTATAATTTTATAATTGTTGACTAACAATAAATAAATATATATATATATTTATATTAATATTATAATTATATATTTATTATAGATATATTTTAATTATAATAATATATATATATTTGAATATATATTTAAATACATAGGAAATTAAAATCAATATATTAATTATATATAGTCATAAATATAAACGTATATATATTTATTTATTTAAATACTTATGAAATTATAATAAATATATTAATTATATATTTTTTTATTTCATAATTATTAAAATTATATATATTTATATTTAAATAATTATGAAATCAGAATAAAAATATTTATCATATTTATATTTATAAATATATATATATATATAGTCGTTATTGTAAATATATATATATATATACTTAAAAAACTCAAGTAAATGTATTAATTCTATATATTTTTTATAATATCATTATTATTTAAATAAATAATTATTAAATTACAAATATATATATATATATATAATTAAAATATTTATTTCACGTTCATAATTATATATATATATATTTGTTTATACTTATGAATATAAATATAAACATATATTTATATTTATATTTATATTTATAATATATATATATATATATTTAAATATGTTTATTATAATTTCATTATTATTTAAATATAAATATATATGAATGTAACTGAATATGAAATTATCAAAAATACATATAAGTAATATATTTATTATAATTTCATTAATATTTAAATATATATTTATTAATAATTATAAATAAAAATTTAATAAATATATTTATTATAATTTTTTAATTATTTAAAATTATATATTATTTATAATTATAATTATAAATATTTGTATATATGTATAAATATTTATATATATTTATAAATATATTTCTATAAATATATATATTTATAAAATTATAAATATTATAAATATATTTATTATAATTTTTTATTTATTTAAATATATATATATTCATTTATTTATTTAATTATAAATAAATATATTTATTATTTTGAAATATTTATTGTGATTTTAAGTATTTATGAGAACATAATAGCTTCATTAGAACAATAATGAATCATATACACCAAGTAAAGTATAAATCACATAAAAACGAATCATATATTTGGATAATATAAATAGTAATGAGGGTGTAATGTATAAATAAACATTTATGATGAATATATAGCATATGAATGTCAATTATATTCATGCATCAATGGACCAAATTCATTTGAAACATATATTTATTTATATTTATATATCATCACGTATATATGATTATAATTTTAAATATACATATTTTAGAAGAATTTATATAAATTATAAATATATATTTAAAAAGTATTTATATTTAATTATAAATATATAACTAAAAATATAGCAATAAAATAAATATAATAAATATATTTATTATATAATAAAATTAATTATATATATATATATTTGAATTATTGATAAATATATATTAATTATAAACATGTGTATTTTATTCTATGTATAAAAATAATATTATTTTTTAATATAAATATAATAATTTTATATAAATTAATAATATTTTTTTGTCAAAAACTTTTATCATTGTTAAAAATTGCAGTAATAAATTAATAATTTATCAATGCATTTTTTAGAACTGATAAAGGGTCGATTTATTTGTTCTTTTAGGTAGTGCTGATAAAATATGCACTTTTATCTGTGCTTTCTTCTAGGCGTTGATAATAGCTA
This sequence comes from Viscum album, assembly GCA_963277665.1. Lineage (NCBI taxonomy): Eukaryota > Viridiplantae > Streptophyta > Magnoliopsida > Santalales > Viscaceae > Viscum > Viscum album. The sequence continues at coordinate 422,173,524 of OY728161.1, read as the reverse complement.
GTGCATGCCTTTATCAGATCTATAGTAGTGAAATATGGCTTTCTTTAATGATTTCATTTCTTTATTTATGGTAGGGATACACTTCTGGGAATCTCTATCGTTAATATATTTTTTCCAATATTGGGTTTGTTTTATATAATATCTCAGGAATCATTAATGAAAAAATATGTATCATGTTATTTAAAATAAGAAGGGTGTGTAGAGACCCTTCTTACTCAATCACGAGTCGACTAGTAATAATCATTGTTATCAAGAGATTCATTATCAGAATCTGAATCAAAACTTGAGCTAGATTCATCGCATTTCATAGACTGAGGATCCATTGGAGGAGGTTTTACAAAAGCCATAAATGGGGTTGATGGGAGAACATTTGCAGCCCCATCAATGACCGAATCATCACTATCTTGTGTGGTAGGTTTATAATTGGGAGAATAATATTCGGGAAACACTACATCACTACTAATTATATATTTTTTGGAATCGAGGGATAAAAAAATCCCTCAACACCTTTAGGGTACCGAAAAAACACACTTAATATCTCAAGGATTACATTTATTAGTATTTACAAGGGCATATACAGTACACCCAAAAAATCTTATGTTATTATAAGAAGGTTTCTTGTAATTCAAAAATTCCTCCAGGTCATTAAACATATGATATGAGGATAGAAAACCTATTTATAAGGTACACTGTCATAGTGGTTTCCTGAGGTAAGAATGATTTATCCAATATATGGATATAATAAAACATTGAACAAACACAAGTATATTTTTATTCATATGTTCAGCAAACCCATTATATTTTGGCCCTCCCTAACAGTCTGGTTCATTATAATACCCTTGGATCAGATGAAATGAATGAAATCAATAGAGAGGTATTCTAATCCATTATCAATTCCCATGTTTTTAATTTTCATTATTTCTAGATGTTCAAAAATGTTTTTCTACGTTTTGAATGTTTCAAAAACATCAATTTTTTAGCATATAAATTCTACCCTTTATAGAAAATTCATCCAAAAAGGTAACAAAATTGGAGCTTATACCATGGGATGTTGCCCTATATGGTCCCCATAAATCATAATGAATGTATTATAATGGGTAAATTATTTTAAAAAATATAGGATTAGAGAGTAACAAATATATATTATAGTCTCTACTAGAATTCATTTGGAATTATATAAAGAAAATAAAAGAATCATATATTGATCCCCATCATCAACAGTCATATTTAATATTGGAAAAATCAAGAATTATTTTATTGAATTCAATAAATAGTGTTCCTTTTGAAATGCCCGATTTAATTTTAAATATAAACATGATATGTTTATTATAAACTCTACCAACAAGTAATGAAATAATGTATAATTTCTCAAACATAATCCATAAACAATTAGTATATCAATCGTTAGTGACTTCTCTTAGAACTTTTTCACCCAAATAAATAAGCAAGGAACTATGGGCTTTAACAAAAATATGATAAGAAAAATCATGGTAATAAATAAAGGTATTCCCATTAGTAGACTAAGTAAAATGGGTTTATTTGGCCCATATATGGAATTGATTAACACCTACTGAACAAGAAGGGATCACATCTTAATATTCCATAAATTGATATTATTTTCACCAATAATTTTTTTCTATTTTAAACATGGTGGATTCGATGTTTATTCAAAGGCTCTAATAAAAATTTTCTTTCAAAAACATTATGTGTAGATTACTAAGAAATAGTTGTGACCTATAGATATTCTGAATTATACAATTTGATATTCTAATTAAAAAGATATTTTTGGTTATAATTATTTAAATTAAAAATAGAAAACAGATAGAGGTGAATCATGAGAAGATTGGAAAGAAACAATTTAACATTAAATAGATTCTAACAAAGAGATAGATTAAAAATAAGTGAAAGAAAGAAGTAATGTTGGAAAATATATTTAACATGATTCGGAACATTTTGGACCTATGTGAGTAGAATGTACACCTCCCACACACACGTTTGTTGATCTCAAAAGAAAAACACTACATGATAAAATATAGTAAGATATGAAACATGAATATTAATAAATTTGGATATTCTAACTTTAGAACTAACTGATTAAGCAACTAAAATACATATAGGCTAGATAGGAAGGTCCTCTGATAGTCTTTTTCTTATGATGTTTTTGGAACAGACTCATGTGACTCACTTGGACATGACGATTTTGACTCATTCAAATGATTTGGATCACTTTGAAAGTCCACCCATCTTCATAGGGAAGGGATTCCACTAATAATCCACCATAAAATGGCTAATATAATAATTTTTGGAGGAAACAAAGTTAGGTGTGTATCATTCATGAATCTATGTAATGGTATGGAAATATAGGATTTTCACAGTAGAAAATGGGATATGAACCAAGATAACTAAATGAGTCGAATAAGGATAATACCTAGCGTGCATAGGTCATTAATCCCCCGACATGGTGTTGCTCCTCCAAAAACCCAACAAACTGGAAGCCTCTTCACACATGGATCTGAAACAACTGAGTGAAATAAAAGATAAAAAACCCAATCATGGGTAGGTATAACATCCAAGTGTAGGAAAATGGATCAATTTCCCTGAGAATCCGTTCAATGATTTCCATCTAGGAAAGGGTAAAGAAGACCAAGGAATACTAAAGAAACGATCATATAATTGAGGACCACATGGGAATACGTTAGCCTAGCACACAATAGGAAAAATCATGTAATCAAAATTCGGAGAAAAATATTAAAAAAAATAGACATTTTTAGATGGTTTTATAATACTCTAAATAAATATTATAATAAATAATAGGTGTATTTTAAATTGAAAACACCTTGTATCAAATAATTTTTCCAAAATATTAACTTAAATTCCATTCCATAATTAATAACACCATAAAATAAGAATGATTTGTCAAAAATATATTTCCTTATCATCATTAACTCTTCACTTTCCTTCTGTTTTGACATTATAATATACTGAAAATAAATGGAATATTCATTATTCATCCAAGAACATGTGCTCTTAAATATCCCCCATCAAGAAGGGGTAGATAATTTCTATGGCTTATATAGATAGTGGGTGATCACTAATATGGGGGAGAAATATTTTTTCAGTTATTGTTTTTATTGTGTGATAATGATATACATATATGATGAATACATCTATGTTCGTATTTCATTTGGCGGGGAGATATTTTTTCTATCATAGTTTCACAAATGTGACTTCATATGTTTTTGTAGTGGATGACTGTTGGTGAGATACCAAGATGTTTTATTTCCAACTAACATTGTTAGATGTTATATCTTATTTAATGTATTTATAAGGGAGATTATTGGGATTATAAATATTTAATGGAGATGGAAATTAATTAATAGAGATATTTCGTCAAAATAAATAGAGGGGTTTCTCTCAAAATTAATGGAATGATATTTTTATAAATTTATGGAAAAAATGGGATATTGGAAAAATTAATTGAATACTTGGACGTGGTGCCTTTATATGAGAATATAGTATAATGGTCTTGGTTTGACTACATTAAAATCTATTGATGGATATGTTCTTGTAAAACTATATGTTAATTCCTCAAAATTCATCAGGGAAATTAATATTGACCTTGTTTTTCAGTTTATTATATTTTTTAAACAATTTGAACTCACTATGTAAAATTAGAACATGTAATTAGACATTAAGAGTATTTTAAGAACCATTATATTCAAATATGCCAATATGTATTGAAAATCATCACCTAAATAATTCAATCTAGAATCCTCTTATTCCTTTTTTATATACATGGAATCACTTCTATAAACCTTTGTATGTACATGGATATTGTATCATGCATGAAATCTAATGTATAATCATCATCAAATCCTTACATACATTTTATATTGACATTATTTAATTTATAATATACTGATAACAAATGAAACATTTGTTCTACAAAAAATAACTTATGCTCTTAAATCTCCCACCTCAAGTAGGGGTTGTTAATTTCTAGATGTGATCATGATAATGTGGTGATCACTATCATGGGAGGAGATATATTTTTTTGGTTATACTATTCTTTGGTAGGATGATGAAAATATAGATATATGAAGAATTTGGAATTTAGATGTATTTTTTAGGGGAGATCTTAGTTTTCATTCAATTTTGCAAAAGGGTGTCATCGTATTTTATATAGAAGATGATTATTGGTGTGGTAGAAGCAATTTTTCTTTCCAAATAACATTTTTAGATGTTTTCTCTTCTTTGATGGGTGTTAGGGGTAGATAGTTGATATTCATAACATTTATTTGAGAGATAAAATAATTATTAGAGATATTTATTCAACGTTAATATAGGACATTATCTCAACATTAATGGATTCATTTTCTTAACAATAAAGGGAAACAATGGGTTGTTGACTGCATTAAGTGCAGACATGGACATGGTGTCTTTATAAGAGGTTACATTATAATATTTTTTGAATAATGACATTGACATCAACTCATGTTTAAGTTCATGGAAAACTATAAAGGGATTTACTCAAGATTAAGTCCCCTAAGATGAGGAACGGAGTTTTCGCATTTGTCATAGCATGTGAGAACAATTAGAAATGATGATAAAAATGTCGATGGTAGAACTTTGATGTGATGTGATATAGTGTTTGTGATAGAAAATATAATGTTTCAACAAATAAAAGGTATGATGGAGTAGAAAAATTTGAGGTATAAAGAAATTTTATCTAGTGGTGAGAAACATTGAGAAATATACATCAAGGAGTAGTTAGGTTATCATTGTGAGTCTCAGGTGCCTTAACGGATAGATAATGGAGAAATCATCAAAGAATTATTATAAGATGTTGATTATGGAACATTTTTGGATCCATATCTTTAATTTATTGTGGTTTTATTTTCTCATGGGAAATTATTCATAGATGGTTCTTAGAGCATGACATTTTTTTCATGGAATGGAGTTGTTTTTCACTACAACAATATTTCTGAGAGAATATGAAGGTGTGTTGAGGATTTTTTTTATCCAAGTAGTATTTTTCTACACTATAATTTTAACTCAAGTAATGGAATTTACCTAGATTTGGTAATATATATTTTTATAGTGTAATTTTTAGAGTTACCCCATGGCTTTTTAAAACTCCACTTAAAAGGGATTATCCTTGTTAGTAAAATCATGTGTATAGAATTTCTTCACTCTTATTTTATTTATCTCTTCCATATTTATTCAGTTTTATGTTAAAATTTTCAAATGAAAATTGTTTCCTCAGAACAGGTTTCATTGTAATGACTTGAACCAGTTACCAAGAATTGGTGCATTATTACATAAAATTGGCATGGTTACAACAAATAAATTCCCAAGGGACCGATCAGTTTACCAGTCTTGGAAAATAGATTACATACATGAACATCACATTAAAATTTCAAACATAAAATACAACATAGATAATACTTTGATAATTACATTATAATCCTACGTTAACAATTCATATATATCATAATACACTTCTTGGAATCCTAGGAAAATAAAACATAAGAAAGTGGTGAGATCAAATGCTCAGTAAGGATAAAAAATATATTTTAAGCTATTATGAATAATCATAAACATTTATATAATTTTATAAAATTGAAACACATGAAAATTTAACATAAACATCAGTATAATATGTAAATGATAAATCAAATAATTCCATTTACTTATTAACTTCGATATTCAACCTATAAAATAATCACATGTATATCAATAATTAATCTCATAATGATGGAATGCTTAATCCTAGACATGTTAACAACAATGTCCAAGTCTCATCCCAACACCCTAAATATAAATTTTTCAAGGCCTTGTGCCAAACAAACTATTTCGTGTCATGAGAACTTTTGATGCATCGAGGGGATATGGAGGGCCCCCCCCCCATCCCTTACAACGTCCAATTCATTCCTCATAGAAATGAGTGGAACCTAACAAAAATATTCGTATTAAAACGGGCATATGAAATGTTAAAACTTTATCCATAAATCCAAAATGGTATAAAAATAGAACATCCAAATTCAATCATATCATAACTAATTTAGTACAATATAGAATATTTCATTATAATAAATCAACATTATTCAAAAATCTAATAATTGATTTTGAAATAGATGAAAATAATCATTAAAACAGTTCGATGGAAATATCCCTTTTTCATGAAAACATTTAAAAGTCGCCCGATTTATAAACGAATTCATTTAAAAGTGGTTTTTGAATCAAAGTGTCTCATACCACTTTCAAACTATTGAAATGAATTAACATTTTAAATCAATTTTTTCAATAAAAATAATTTCTTAAAATCATTTTAAAAACATGAACATTAATTAAAATGATTTATAAAAATAAATCTTTAAAACATTTAAATTAAATTTCTAATTAAAGATTCACTTCCATAAAACATTAAAATATTAATATTTTGAAAAAAAAATTGAATGAACATTAAAATAGAAATAAAATACTCTTTATAATCATTGTATATTGAAATAAATAGTTGTGGAAAATAATATCAAGAATGTTGAAATGGAGAAAGGATTAATTTTAAGAACTTTCAAAGCCTCCCATTGCACATTGAACATTTAAATCTTAGTTATGATATCTTCAAATTAATCTATAAGTACCATGAAGATAAATGTACTCATGATATTAAATACAAATGAGGTAGTACATACACCACAGACAAGAAATAGGTCGCGGGCATGGCTTATATCTCACAAATATAAAAAATGATATGGAATTACCTTACCTTACACATTCCTTTTGTGAGGGTAAGTTTAAAATCCTATATAATGGTAAAATAATTGTTATAATGTTATATAATAACAAAATACATATTTAATATATCATATATGAACCTCTAATATTTCATTTTTAATAATTTTTAAGTAGTATTTTTGTTTCGGGTGTTAACTGATTCATTTGGGTTTATATGTTTTGTCACAGAAGTCAATTTTATGGGTAGGATGTATTTTATTCATATATATAATGATGCTATGTTCTTAAAAATAATTATTTAATCATCTAATGAAAATTATTCTTGAATGGTTACGATGGGGAATGATATCTCATCGCGTCGTGAAGATGGTAATCTGAACATATGCACAAACAAAAATATCATTCTATTGATGGTGAAATAATATGTAATTGGATGGTATATTATATATACATAATCATTAAAATGTTATATTAATTATGTAAATAAATTATACTCATTATTATTCCCATCCAATTAATGTACATTTGAATAAAAAACTACCCCTCAACATGGAGACGGTAATACGTACGTACGCACACCTGGTGAATTTATCATTCATAGGGTGGATAGAATAATGAATATGGTCGTATCAAATTTACAATAACATCATATTATGTATAAGGTACTGGAGTTATTATTTTAGTTTTGAAACAACAAATAAAGAGGAATTAGAAGAAGAAAATAACTTTCAAAGTGGTGAAAAAATAATTACCTCTTCTTTGGGTACTTCCTTTGGATTTGAACAAAAGGGATCTTTAGGTTGGACTTATAATAAAATTAAGGCCTCTAGGATGAATTTTGGGTAGTTGGGAGGAGATTTGAGTAGGGTTTTGACAACCCAAACGGTTTTGATGTGTGAAATTAAGATAAGGGGGTGTAGCCTTTTATAAGAGAGGTGAGGTGCAGTTTAGTAAAATCTTGAAATATTAATTTATTATAAACTGATTTTCTGTTTCTAATAGCCCAAAATGAATTTATTTCGAGTATATGGTGGGTATGGGACGAAATACTCTCAATAAATAGGTTTCAGACCATTTTAGGACACCATATTAATCTTATTTTTAGATTTAACTCTTAATTAAATCGTTTAACTTTTATGATGTCGTCTGGTATTTTTATACTACATGGTTTTTATAATTAAAATAAAATTCCCACAGAATCTAAAGATGATCATTAATGACATATATAATATTAAATAAGTAATTTTTTCTATAATTATATTTTTAGGACTATTATATTATTTAATAAAATAGTACTTCTTTTAAAAACTCGTTTATGTCAATTTTGATAGTATTTGGTATTTGGTATGGGTGAAAGTCATAAAAACGTTATTACTTCAGAAAAAATAAATTTATTCAACCATAACATGTAAAATTAACCTAAATAATTCGTGGATGGAATCAAAATATTCAATTAAAATTAATTTTAATATTTATAATATTAATTATTTTAATCATTAATTAATAAGGTAATTGATTCATCATCGATGTGTCATAAATAAATTAAATTATTTTATGTAGAAAATTTATAAATAAAAAACCATAATGTAGGAAATATCTATAGATTTTTAATTAATATTTCTAGTAGAATTTATCTTATGTATAACCCTATATTAAAAATGTTTTACTTATAAAAATTTGAATTTAACACTTTTAACGCTTCATAAAATAAAATATACTAAATATCCTAATCTAAACCAAAAGGATAAAAAGTTTATTATTATTTTTCCTAAGGTATATTTGGGTATAAAAACACTTATCCAATAGAACTGGTACATGTGTTGGTGTAATTTTATATTATTATAGTATTATTTCAACCATTAATTACCCTATTTACTTTTAAATGTTGTAAATTAAATTCAAATGATATAATTCACCAAAAATTATTTTCATCCTATTAAACCACATTTTACTTATTTATGACAATATTTTCTATCATATTTTGTAAATTAAATTCAGAAAAGTGATAAAAATATTTTTCATGTAGATTTGTAAATGTGCTTAGATGTTAGATAAAAGGCGTTAAAAAGATCAATAAAATTTTATTTATCTATTCTTATTTTAAAATGACTAAAATGAATTATATTAGTCTAATAAATATATTATGTATATAATTTTACTTTATGATAAATTATAAATAAAAAATAATTACTTAAATGAAAAAATTATGTTTTTAAGTATTATGAAGTATTTTCACTATTCATCAAAAATTGAATGTTTTCAAAAAAACAAAAAACTCAACCTAAGATAATTTTGATATTTTGAATCCTAAAATGAAATCTATTTTATCAAATTATATTTTTATTAGTGTCTAATAATAATTTTATTATTGTTCATAACATGACTAAAAAAAGTTCTTTTTAGAAAATAGTTCTTAAAATATATATTTTTTTTAACAGAACATATACATTTCATTATAAATATGTTTTATTAATGTGAAAACATTATAAATAACACTTATTACTTATTTTTTAGAATTAATAATTACAATACTAATGTGTTGTCTCGCAGAAACTCAATCTTGCAAGTAATGTAAGAGAAGTCAGTGTTGTGTGACGTATAAGCTATTAAATTGTTGTAAAGATATAAGATACTATGAAATCATGGTGTGTAACATTATTCCCCCATTTAGAAATTTCATCCTCAAAATATTAAAATTTTCTTGGGAACTTTATTGAAAGGCCCACATTGGCAAAAGAGTCTATAAAACAATCACTTTAAAAGAAGGAAATATAAGTAAAAACGTCACCTGAGATAACCCATTTTAGGGTTCCATGTAGGAAAACATGGATATGGAAGAGAAAAAAATCTGTCATGTTTTTATAGAGAGTGATAGAAAATATGATCAGGAAAATGTTGACTAACATAAAACCATAAACTTGTAATTGGTTAAATAGTCCTCGATTACCTAGTAGGATGAGTAAACAGACAACATTTTTGTTTTAATCTCCTTTTCATAATGTTGCGGAATTTTTTTGGGAGATTGAATTAGTTCATAGTGATATATACTTTCTTTTCTATATTAGTTTCATATTTTAATAAATTTCTACCACAAACACATCTTTTCTCTAAATGATGAGTAATCAAGATGAATTTTTCATGCCTCAAGAACTACAATCAACTTATCGAGAATCACATAAACTATAAAAGATGAACTATATATTTCCCTTTTCATTATACATTATCCAAAATCAATATATTTTTTACAAGATTAGATGATCCACCAATAGTATAACCCTTTATAGAATTAAATACCACTCTTAATCACCAAAATGAAATAAAGAACACACAAAGTTCAACAGAGACCATTCAATAAAAAAATCTTAAAATTATTCAAAATAATCCAAAATAAGTTCAAAACCAACAATTCAGAATGATTTGATCACATAGTCTTCCAAGTTAATTCATAACATTTATCTCCAAATAACATTGACAATGCTTATAGTCACAAACTTAAAAATAACTAACCTGTAACAGCCCAAGATTTTATGAAAAATATTCTTTTTAATTTTACTAAAGTCTTGTGTTGTACGTTACACCAAAAGGAGCTTGCACAACACGCATCCTTGACTTGCCTTGCATTACACACAATCACGACTTTCCTCGATAGTGTGTGTAGTACGCAATAACGAGTTTCACTAAACAACAATATGCTATTAAAATATTATTAAAACTAGCCGTTATGAATAGTAATAACCACTTTTTGAAATTTTGTAAATTTTATTTTTCAAAATGGAATTCATTTTTGGATTATTAATATCGAAATTAGCTTAGGGTGATATTTTGGTGATTTTCGGATAACTTTCATATTTTGATGAATAGTTAAAATTACTAAATTTTAATTAAAAACAACTTTTTCAATCGAAATAATTAATAGTGATAAATTATTAATTTGAGTGGTTTTAAAGTATATTTAGAATATATTTTTACAATTTAATACAATGTTGGTCATTGGATGTAATTTCACATTTAAACCAGTTATAAACAAGTGTCAATCTTTTGATAGTTATTATCTCTTCAAAACACGCCTTTTGTTTTGACGACAGGAATTAATTTTTAAATTAATTAATGCAACTAATATGTTTTGAATTTGGTAAAATAGAAATCATTTTTGACTTCATAATATCAAATATATCTTAGGCCTAATTTTTTGTATTTTTCTGAAAACTTTCAATTTTTGATGAATAGTGAAACCACTAAGTGTTAGTTAAAAAAAAACTGAATTTTTCATAAAACTTAATTTTACCGCTTCTATGAGTGGAATTTCAAAAATAAGAGAGACATGGTTTATGTCAGTAAGTAAAATGTGGTTCAATGAGATGAAAATAATTTTTGGTGAATAGTAACTTTTTACTTTTATTTACCACGGTTAAAAGTAAATAGGGTAATTAAGGGTAAACATGATATTATTATTACCCTAACACATGTCCAAATTCTATTTGATAAGTGTAATTCGACCAAAAACAATCTTAGGAATACAATATGACCATTTAGTCCCACTTGGATTAGATTAGGACATTTATTATTATTTAATTCAAAGAAGAGTTAAAAGAGTTAAAATCAAAGTTTATTTAATAAAACATTTTTAATATAGGGTTATACATAAGATAAATTCGACTATAAATATTAATTAGAACGATAAAACGATTTCCTACATAATGGTATTTTATTTGTAATTTTTAGACATTAAATAATGTAATTTATGTATGACACAAAGATGATGCAGTAATTATCTTATTAATGAAATATTGACATAATTGATGTTATAAATACCAAAATAAATGTAATTTAAGACTTTTTATGCATTCCACTAATTTTATAGGTTAATATGACATGTTAGTATTGATTTAATTAACTTTTTTCGAACTTATCATTCTGTTATGATTTTCACAAAAATCAATTACTAAATAGTGTCAAAATTGACATAAAATAGTTTTTAAAACAAATATTATATTATTAATTGTTATTTTATTCCTAAAAATCTAAGGTTCGGCCAAATGACTTAGATAAGGTCATATATATTAATAATAAACAACTTGGGGTTCTTTTGACTTCTTATAGTAAGTTTATTAACCTTATAGTGTAAGAACACAAGAAGACACGGTAAAAGTAAAATAATTTAACTTAATGTTAAATCTAAATGATATGGTTAAAATAGGAACCTAAACTTGTATAAATTCTATTGGATGAGAGTATTTAGATCCATCCCCACTTTACCTTATAAATAAGACCCTTTGGAACCATTATAAACCGATTTTGACTTTAATATAAAATAATATTTTTGGTTATTCCAAAGGTGCCCCTCTCCTCCATTATAAAAGGGCACCTCCTCCCTCTCTTCCTCACACAACTTTGAGCCTTCAATATAGGCCACCCCTTCCAAGTTCACTTCTCCACTTCCCCAGAAACATCCTAGAGGTTCTATTCTTCCTCAAAGACCAATTTTAGTGCCCTAAGAGGAGGTCTAAAAAAGGCGCTTCAAAGAAGAGGTAATTTTTGTTACCGATTCATTCACCTTTATTTCTTCTTCCCCTTATTCTTATTAGGTTGTTTCATTATGAAGTAATAACATCAGTATCACTCATATACTGATATGTTATTATAAGTATGAAACAATCCTATTTCACCATCTATCCATCCTACGGAAAATGAAATCACCGCGAGTGCGTACGTACAGAATACCGTCTCCACGCCGTGGTGTAATCTATTTTCCACCACCACCATAATTGGATGGGTATAATGGTGTAATGAGTAACTATATATGATTATTATAAAGTGATATTGATACTGGAATAGTACACATACACTTCAACACAAGTTCACGATCATGAGAACGATATCATCGCTCGTGCGTATGTTCGGAATACCGTCTCCACGACGCGATGAGATTCCTTCTCCACATTAACCATTCATGAATGATTATAAAGTATATATAATGAATAATAATGAAATATATGACATGTTAAGTCTTCTGTATTTATGTATATATATATATATATTTATGTCATCTACTTACTTCCATTCAAGACAATAAGGAAAGGAAAACAGCGTTCATGCGTACGTACGGACTACCGTCTCCATGAACGGTGTGTTTCATTTCATTTATCTATCTATTATATATATATATACTGAATATATATGATATATAAATCATGTTTTATATTCTGGAAGTAAGTAAATAATGATATAAGTAATAATAATGTCAAGAACAACAAGTCCAAACACCTACGACAAATGAATCGATTTTACCCAAAACACTCTTTAACATGGAATTTACAAAAGAACGGGTAAAATAAAGTCATAAGTGAACCATATATGATATAATAAAAATGAATATGATTCTGGAATAAGTCAATGACATTATTTAAATCATTATACAGGAGTTTCGGACACTTACAAAGCAAATCGGACCTAAGGTAAGGGAAATATCACAATCTCATTTTTATCCGAGATTGTTTATACTTCAGCATTTACTGGGGTGTATTTTATCATCCACATCCATGTTTCCTCAATATGTAATATTATTTCCATTCACCTAAAATTGTTTAAATCCTATTTTACCCTTCAGTGAGTTTTTAGTAAAAGATATGAAAGGAATCTTTTGTCGTTTTTCGAACGAGGTACTTTTTGACTTTTCCGACAAAAGTACGAGAAGAATGTTTTTTTTAACTTATATGGCATGAATGGATTTTTAAAACATTATTTCCAAGAAGGCTTTTTTACAAGTTTTCAAGTTTATTTTTAATAAACTTCTTTTAGTTTATATTTGAATGAAATGTTAAGAAAGGAAAAGTGTTTTTGAAGTAGAAAGGATATTTTCCTCAAGAATAGAGTTCAAGTGTTTTATCAAAAATATTTTCCATCTAAGATAATATAGGGTTCTGTTTATATCCCTATTATGAAATTAATTTGATTATGTTGTGATGGAATTATTTTTATGAAGTCCTTTAACTTATATGAATTGTTTTATGATGTCATGATTTTTAAGATTCCCATTTTTATTACATGGGTTATGCTATGATGTATGGTTTATGATTTTGTGGCACACATAAGAATGGTATCATTATGAGATGGGTGGGACCTATATCTCCCTCCAATGCATTGGTTAAATATTTTATATCTCATGAGATAGACATTGCTGGAATGGTAGGTTATACGGGTTCAGTGAAACAGGACTGGAACGAGGGTGACTCGGTTCAGAAAGGGACTTTGTCCACTAAGATAGTCTTGGCAATGAGTCTTGACTAACAAGAAATGATTCTCTATGATTATGTGTGTATGCCAAAAAATTTAATGTTTTAAGTTATGATTATTGTGATTACATTTCACTGCCATGAGTTATTCCAGGTTATGAAATTATGATCTCTTTTACAGGTTAAGATTTCCAAAAGTTATGTGCTTATGTATATGATGTGATTGATATTTCTTTTGTTTACCCTTATTGAGCATTCGAGCTCGCCCTTTCGTGTTTTCTTTTCCCCAGGATATAAGGAAAGGTTTTAGTTATAAAAAAAAGGAAGATCTTTATGGGAGATGTTGAAGATCTTTCACCAGGATTAGAAGATTATATTCCGAGTTTCCAAAGACACTACACTATTACGGTCCTTGTGTGTGTGTTTTTGTAATGTACTAAGTATTCCGCAAAAGTAATGTAATGTACATGTACGTCAAGCTTCGGGTCTCTACATAACCTATTCACATATTACCTATGATAGGTTAATGATTTCCATAAATAACCCAAATCTCTATAAGTCCACAATAAAAACATATATTCTTCCAAAATAAAAATCCACCATTACTCCTCAGATTAAATCCCATATTATTCTATTTCCATTAGGAATATAGTGTTCCCATAAGTGAAAACGTCTTCCAAAATAACATTTACCACATAATCACCAAATCATTTTCCTATACAAAAGATAACCATTTGTAAAATCATATATATTTTCCCAAAATCAACATACTATGGATCCAAAAAAACCATTTAACAAAAATAAATAGTCATAAAAACTAGGGAATCCACATAATCTAGTATAAGGAAATAAATCTCAGTCCCACTTTGGATGGGGGTTTGATTCTCGTAGCTTTGTCTGATGCGATGGGTTGTCACACAGTCTGTGTGTTGTCCTTTTTCAAAAACTATATAATTTTATAACATTCCAAAAAATGAGTTAGATTAATCAAAAATAACCATAACATATTTTTACCAAAAATTTTATCTCATGTGTTGTATTTAAACCCAAAATGTAATAACCTGTAATTGCCTCATATTCAAGGATCATATAAACTCAAATGGTTCTTTATAACTATATCCACAAAAGAAAAGATAATTCTTCATCAAATACAATTTTCACATAACAAACTACAGGGTTACACATACAACAGAAAATTCATCCAATGTAATCCCATCAACAAAGAGCATTAATACTTTTAAAAATTTCTCCATCCATTTGTTTCCACATAGGTTCTTCCTTTACCTAGTGGTCATTCTATTGAATAGTTCATTGATTCATGTAATTCCTAGGTCCCATAAATTTATAGAAAATGACTATAAATGGATTATTAGGATCATTTTTATTTTCTTCCATAGTAGTCTTCATTTTTCCGCAGAAATTCTTTACATTATTTCCTTCATTCCCAAAAATAAAGCATTTCATTATTCCACTGTGATACGTTCCTAGTTGTCTCCTAACACATTTCCCTCATGATGGAAATTGAGTTTATTTTCTCCATGGTCCCCACTACTGGAGCTCTTCTCATTCTCTTCCTTTCTCTTATTTGTTGAGTGTCAAAGTTGGTTAATGTATATGTTTTTTATCATATTTTTGGAAGATTGATTCAGCTAGACCATGATATCTTTTATGAAAATCCACATTCCTTTTCGTTGATTATTTCCATCACTATTCACACCTTGTTCATCATGTTCACTGTTACTATAACATCCTTGGAATCCATCCATTGACTAAATCTGGAATGCATAGTGTGAGTGACAATAGTCATAGAATCATTTATAGAATATCATTACACCATAATTTTAAACTAAAACTCATTATGATCAAACAAGATTATTTATTCTCATCATATATTAAAAAACATCAAATTGGTTTGTAATGAAAAGGTGAATTATCGAAAGCATATCCCCCGGGAGTGTCAAACCAGATGTGTAGTAATGCCTGTTGTCGGGTACCATGATACCTTGGGTCGATCCTGAAACTCCTTGTCAGTGTTTTCACTCCTAGATGCATCTATGCCAGAACCACTTCCACATGTTTTATCTAGACAGGGATCTATTGGTTATCAAACTCAAATAATATCTACATTACCAAAATTATAGGATTTTCTTCTATACAAATCCTCAAAATCTATCTTAGGTTAAAGTTCTCTAATAAAAGTAATTTCTAAATCTAATTACCAAGGTTTGTACTAAACATCCTATAATATAAACTATAACGCCCAAACCTAGTTACCCAGCTTCGGTGCATTATTACATAACATGGTCATGATTACAAGGAATCAAGTCTTGAAGGACTTATCAGTTTAGTATTCATGGAAAATAGATTGCATACATGAACATCACGTTGCAATTTCAAACATAAAAAATAACATATATAATACATTGAGTATTCCATTATAATCCTAATTTAATCCTACTTATAAATCATAATACACTTCTTGGCATCTTGGGAAAATAAAACATAAGAAATTGGTCATCTCAAATGCTCAGTAAGGATAAACAATAAAGTGGAAGCTATCATAAATAATCATAAACATTTGTGGAAAGGTATAAAATTAAACCAAATGTCTTTTAAACATAAACTTTATCTCTATATGGAAAAGATAAATCAAATAATTCCATTTACATATTCACATGGATATTCTATTAATAAAATAATCAGATGTAAAATCATTAAATAATCTCATAATGATGGAATGCATAATGTCAGACATCTTAACCACAATGTCAAGGCCTCGTGCCAAGACCCTAAATTTAAATACTGTCAAGGCACATCTCCAAGACACTAGTTTGTCTCATTAAAACTACCGATGCATCGAGAAGCTATAGAGGGCCCCACCCGTCACTTACTATGTCCACTCCATTCCTCATATTAAAAGAGTGGAATTTAACATTACCATTCATATTAAAACTATCATACGAAATGTTTATACTTTAACCATAAATATTGAATGGTATAAAAATTACACTTCCAAATTCAAACATATCATAACTCATTCTATACAATATTGAAGATTCTATTATAATAAATCAACCTCTATTAAAAAATCAATAAAGGATATTGATATAGATGAAAATAATCAGTAGATATCATTGAGAGAAATATCCATTTTTTTGAAATCATTTAAATGTCTCCAAATTTATAAAGGAATTAATTTAAAAAAGGTATTTGAATCAAAGTTTCCCACAACAAATTAAAACTTATGAATTGAATTATCATTTTAAATAAATTATGTCCATCTAAATAAATCTGTAAAACCTTTTCGAAAACTTGGACATTATTTAAAATGATTTATCAAAAAAATAATTAAAAGGATTAAAAGGATTTTCTAGTTAAAGAGTGCCTTCCATAAAACTACAAAAGATTCATCTTTTAAAAACATATTAATTAACTTTAAAATAAACATCAAATTATCTTTATAATCCTTTTATATTCAAATAAATAGTTATGTAAAAAAATATCATGAATTTTGAAATGGAGAATGTAATAATTCTCTGAAATTTCAATACGTCCCATACCACTTAAAACATTTAAATAATAGGTCCAGTATCTTCAAATGAATCAATAAATTCCATGAAGATAAATTTATTCATGAAATTAAATACAATGGAAGATTTTAATACACCACATACAAGAAATTGGTGGTGAACATGGATTATATCTAACAAATATTAAAAGTGAGACAGGATTACCTTACCTTATACTTTCCTTTAGTTGAGGGTAAGTTTATACTCTTGTATAATTACAAAATAATTGTTATTAAATTATTAAATAACAACATACATAAATATGATTTCATATAAGATCCTCTAATATTTATTTGTTAATAATAGTTTAGTGGTATCATTGTTTCAGGTGTTACCAGATTCATTTTTTCTTTACAGGTTTAGTTATGTATGTCATGTTTTTATGGATATGATTTATTTTATTCATATATAGAATAATATTATGTTCTTCAAAAAATTAATAATAAAATGATAATTATTCTTGAATGGTTATGATGGGGAATGAAATCTCAGTGAGTCGTGGAGACGGTAATCCGTACGTACATACAAGTGGAAATATCATTCTATTGATGGTCAAATAGTATGTAAAGGGATGGTATATTATATATACATAATAATTAACATGTTATATTCGTTATTTAAATAAATTATACTCATTATTTTACCCATTTAGATAATGTAGTCTTGAATAAAAAACTACACCACGATGTAGAGATGGTAAGTTGTACGTACGCACGAATGGTTACATTATCATTCATAGGATGGATAAAATAATGAATATGGTTCTACCATATTTATAATAAAATCTATTTATGTAGAAGATACAAGAGTTATTACTTTTGTATGGAAACAACAATGAAATAGGAAGTAGAAGAAGAAAATAACTTTTAAAGAGGTGGTGAAAAATTACCTCTTCTTCAGGGACTATCTTTTGATATGAACAAAAGGGCTCATTAGGTTGGACTTATGATCAACATAAGGCCTCTAGGTTGAATTTATTGTAGTTGGGAGGAGATTTTTGAAGAGTTTGGATGATCCAAACGTTTTTTTGGAGATGTGCAATTATGAGAGGGGGAAGTACCCTTTTAAAAGAGAGGTGAGAGGCACTTTAGGAAAAGCATGAAATATTATTTTATTATAAAATTATTTCCGGTTTCTAATACCTCCAAATAGATTTATTTCAAGGATATCGTGGGGATTGGACGCAATCATATCAACCAATAGGTTTTAGACAAGTTTAGTACACCATATTAACCTTATCTTTTAGATTTCACATTTCGTTAAATAGTTTATCTTTTACCATGTCTTCTTTTATTTTTATACTACATGGTTAATGTAGAAATTATAAAATTCAAAGAGAACCACAATTGGTTCATTAATGAAATATATAACATTATATATGTCATCTGGTAGAATAATATATTTTTAGGACTAATATATAATAAAATAAAATAGTATTTGTTTTAAAAACATATTTTTGTCAATTTTGACACTATTTAGTATTTTGTTTTATTAAAAATCATAAAAAATTGATTACTTCGATAAAAATAAAATTAATCAACCCAAACATGTCATATTCATCTATAAAATTTATTGATGTAATTAAAAGTTTGAATTGACATTTTTTTTAATATTTATAATATTAATTATTATAATCATTCATTAATAAATTAATTACTACAACATCATTGTGTCATAAATAAATTTATTTATTTAATGTTTAAAAATTATAAATAAAATACCATTAAGATATAAATATTACTATATTTTTTATAAAGATTTATAGTCTAATTTAACATATGTATAACCCTATATTAAATATGGTTTAGTTATAAAACATTGAATTTAACACTTTTAACTCGTCTTTAAATAAAATATAATAAATGTCCAAATCTATCCCAAAATGATAAAAAAAAGATATTATTTTTTTCCAAATGATTTTTTGGTATAAAAAACATATACAATATAATTAGGACATGTTTTGTGGTAATTTTATATTACTAGTGTATTATTTCTACCTTTAATTACCCAATTTAGTTTTAACCGTGGTAAATATATTTCAAAAGTTACTATTCACAAAAAATTATTTTCATTCTATTGAACCACATTTTACATAATTATTTCAACATTTAATATGGTATATTTTAAATTAAATTTACATAAGCGGTAAAATTATTTTTTATGTTGATTTGAAAATGTGCCTAGATGTTGGGTAAAATACGTTAAAAAGTTCAATAAAATTTTATATATCTAATCTTATTATAAAATGAATCAAATGAATTATATTGGAATAATATTTTTATATATAAATTTTTTATTTTAGATAATTTTTAAATAAAAATAATTATTTAAATGAAAAGTCGGCTTTTATGTACTATGCTAAATTTTTCACTATTCATAAAAAAATGAATGTTTTCAGAAAAACACCAAAAACACACCCTAAGATAATAATTATATTCCAAATCAAAAAATGAATTATATTTTACAAAATTCAATTTTTATGAGTGTCTAATATTAATTTTATTGTTGTTCACAAATGGACATAAAAATTAGTTCATTTAAGAATATTGTTTTTCTAAATATATAACTATTTTATAAAACATATTCATTTCATTATAAATATGTTTTATTTATGTGAAAAAATTATAAATAACCTTTAAAATTTATTTTTTACTATTCATATTACATTATTTAATTGATAAATATATATAATGGTTAAATAATTATAATACTAATGTGTTTTCTCGTAGAAACTCAATCATGAGTATAACAATTCGATGTTAGTGTTGGGTGGTGTATAATCTATTGAATTATTGTAAAGATATAACATACTATGAAATCATGGGGAGTTACATTCTCTTCAATAAATCTAACATGTAATGTGCTGGAACCATCTGAATAATATTTTTTAATGAATTGGTTGTGTTTAAAACATGTGGTAATACATCAAAACTATGAAAACTACCCCTATTACCTATAAAATCATTAAGAAAAAACATTTTAATTATTTGAAAAATATAGTTATGGAACGTTTTCCTATCAATGTTATCATTTTCTTATGTAAATTAAAAATACATTTTTAGTGATTTAAAACAGTAAAAAGTGTTGGTAACTGTCAAAACCATAGAAAATGACAATGGATTGATGTGAAATCAGAGGGAAACTGTCTATGAATTATTTGAGATGTTTATGAGAATAAATCATATCAATATATTGTTTGATGTTCTTTGAATAATCGATAAATATATTTTAATATATGTGAATGTTTTGGGAAAAAATATCCCAAGGTGAAATTTTAATGTTTTATGGTTTTTTGTGATTCATGAAAATTCCAGTTGACAAAATTCCATCAAAGTTGTTATATAAGAAATGTATTCTAAAGGTAGAATAATTTCAAAGTGTACAAAAAAAATTTGGCCCACAAAATTGTCATTTATTTTATAAAAAACAAAGGATTACTAAATATAAAATGGGGTGGCCCACGTAATAGTTATTTTATGAAAACCACCTTATGAAATTGATAAAAATGAAAAAGATAAATATTATTTGTGGTTGACGTAATTGACTTAAGGGAACCACATAACATGCTTTCAACATAAAATTTTTCTCTATACAAACTTCAAAGTGTTTACATTTGTGGTTGAAGGTGCTTATTTAAGGGGTTTCATAATGGGAATTTCATTTTTGGACTAAGATAACCATTCCATGCTAACCAATTAGTGAGTATAGTTTGTGGTGATGGACAATACAGAATGGAGTATTTATTAATTATGATTATTAGGTTTTTTGGATCTATTTTCCAATATAAAGGACCCCTAGTCACATCATTGGTAGGGTGAATTTCTTTAGAGAATTTTTTCACTAGAGGAATTTGGAAAATTTTGAAAGTTGTTCGCCAAGGGATTTTGGAATTACGTGAAGTAAAAATTCATAGTTGAGGTGTTTTGTGATAGAGGAAGTCCATAAAGCATGCCCAGTTCAAAAATGGTATTTGAAGGTTTCTATAGTCCACAATGGTGAAGAGACATTTGAATTACTCACTCTATACGATGCATGGTTTTCATAAAGGAGGAATTTAATGATTTAATTGGATCACTATTGATCTCAAAAACAGTTGTGTTATGTTGTGGAAATCAGTTCATGAAGGGTTTTACACAATTTGTGAGGTACAAGAATAGCTCATGAAAGGTGTCTCCATTAGGTATTCGCAAAATGAGGAGGTGTAGTTATTCTATCAGGTGGAAACAGAGAATCATGACACAGTCAAGCATTAAACTATTCGGAAGTGCATCAGAACAATGTAAAAATCTACTAAAGGAGTAGTTTTCACACATTAGTTTAGAGAGTAGTGATCCTTCATAGTGTAAATGGAAGTGAACTAGGAGGAATAGTGAGTCCACTCCAAACTTTTAAACTATATTTTTCTTGGGATAATTTGTTTCATAGGAACATTTCCTCTATATGTTCCTTAGATTTATCCCTATGAGGGTAAACCAAGTTAAATTTTTGTCTCGTATATATGTTTTAATTGTAATTTTATTCTATAATACCAGAAGGAGAGAGAAGAGTTTTTTCTAATAATGAAACATGGTCCAAAGGGGAAATTGTATTAATATTATGTACACTGATTAACCCCCCCCCCAAAGGGTATTTAACATAGTTAATCTAACAATTAGTATCATATGTTATGGGGAATATTAGTGTTTCTATTTTAAGGGTTTCAATGGAGTTTGTAAATCATATAGGGATTCTAATATTCAATGGAATAATCATTCAATTATAGAAGATACATTTGTAGTGGTGCTACCAATCATTTTCAATCGATGTCTTTATAGAAAAAATTCATGGAATTTTGGCTAGTGTGGATAGTGGGGAATTATCAGAAGCTAACTAAAGGGAGTCAAATTTTAATTTTAGAGGAATCAAGGCATTATGAGGAGAATTTTTCAATGGAATATACACAAATGTAATTCCATGTATGTCCATGCATTCTATGTGGGAAAAGATATGATATATATATTAAGGTGATTCAAAATTAAGAGAAGAACAGTTATAGATTTTTTGGAACAATTAAGAGTACCTGAGAATCAACTCCAATTAGGTTGTTGATGAATTCATCGATATGGTGATTGTTTTTGTAGAGGAAATATTTGGTCTCATATAAATTATTGAACATGTAAATATAATTCAGGGTTTCTTGATAATAGAACCACCTAAGTTCAATTTGAAAATCTATGTACTAGAAGATAAATATCCAAATAAGATAACATTGGATAGCTTGCATAGTAATATTGTTTCTTACATGATGAGAAATGAATATATTGAGTCTATGGAGAAATGGAAGTCCACAGAGGTGGATTTCATGGACATGAAGAACCTCATCATTGAATATAGCTAGGAAGAAGAAGATATGGATGATTCCTTGTCATTCCTTTCCTCAACCCTATAAATAGGAAAATTAATGTTGTAAAGGAAACAATGACTCATATGTATTCAATGTGGAAAGGTTTTAAATTATGTAGTCAGTTTCCCAAAAAATATCTAATTCCATGATGGGTAAGAATTCAAAATTCCCATGAATACGTCTTCAAACTATAGGAAAAGTAAGAAATAATTGAAGTGAAATTTCTTCAAAAATAATAATATTAATTCAATAGAAAATGATAGTTGGGAAGAATATGTAGTAGAAGAGATGCAGAGTTGTAAGGATCATATAGATAATTCTATGGTGGGAGTTATAGATATCTCATAGAAATGGGTAGAAAGTGATAATGATTTAGAACAATTCAATGGAATAATTGATCTTCATGATAAAATAGAATACACTCTTGAGGAGATATATGTTTTTAGAGACAAAATGATGAAATCCAACAGAGTGTTCTTCATTACAAAAGCTATATGATGTAGTGGGAAGAAGAGAATTTTAAGATTATTGAATAAATTTAAAATCTTATGTTGTCAATGCAAGAAAACACTGAAATGGGTATTTAGTACAATATGGAATATGAATACCAGAATATAATGATCTATTTCCTGACTATTATAGAAAAAGATAAAATCAAATGTATTGAAGGACATGAAGAGGAATTTTTTGACCTGCGAAGAAAATTACAAGTTCATGAGAGACTCTTGATTACCAATATGAAAATAGGTTTATAGATTAATATGGAGAAATAAAATATATAATTTGATCATAGAGGTCCATAAAAAAAGAATCAATATTCAAATCCAAATAATAAATTTGGTAAGGGCATTGATCAAAAGAAGAAAGTTATGGGGATTGATGTCAGAACTCAAGCACCCACTCCATTGTTGAAAAATGATTTGCTTACAAATTAGAATAATAAGAGTCAAAGAACACATTGAATAACTAGTTCTATAATAATGTATAGGAATACACCTCGTATCATGTGTTATTTCTTTGGAAATATGGTAAATTCTCAAAATCCATGTTCCATAGACAAAAGGTACTGAAGTGAATAAGAGAAATAAGGTGGCCATATAAAGCTCATTTTTCTGATAATGATTTTGATGGTCACGATATCTAGTGTAGAGTATTTGGAAAAATATCTAGATATTTCTCATCTACAATACAGAGGAATGTGGAAAAGTGACCCAAAATGTTCATAAGAAATAGCTAAATGAACCATCGAATTACTTGAAAAATAAAAATCTATTTTTATCTTTTCTAGATCAATTTTTTCAATCATGCTATGGGGAAGATCCAGAATATCAGTTTTTAATATATGTGATGTTAGTTATGTTTATCAAACGTAAAAAGTGTTGAGCATGATGCGGTTACAGAGACTTCCCTTAAAGAATCAGATCATGATGGTGTATAGATCCTTGATAGTAGATACACATCATATATGATGGGAAATAAGGATCTTGTTACATGAATAAAATATGAATAGAAAGGTGTTGTGAAATTTTGAAATGATGAAGGCCTGAACATTATTGGTTAAAAAAGGAAAATTTGGGGGAATGATATGAGACATGTTGATGTCTTTATTTTCAATGGTCTATATCAAAACATGTTAAGTGTTAGTCAATTTTGTTACTCTGGTTATTCTATAATAATTACCAAGATGTTGTGTATCTTTAAGGGAAGTGATGTTACAGTAGTTTTGCAGGGAATGTATAGGAAGGGGTATCTCTATGTTATAAGTGGAGAAGAAGATATTTTCTTTCTATCCAAAGAAGATGATAATAGCTTGTGGCTTAAATATCTAGTCCATCAATTCCAACCATCCCTGTAAGACTTGTTACAATAATATGAAGCTCTAGATCTACCGAATCTATCTTGTGATCATAGTCACACATGCGATGCTTTTCATCAAGGAAATATTATCATAAATATATACTATGAAAAAGCATTAAGGGCAACCAAAGTTCTTGAATTAGTGCATACAGATGTGTGTGGACCTATATCACTAAGATACATTATTAGAAAGAGGTATTATGTTATTTTCATTAATAATTGCAATAAGATGGCATGGGTATTTTTCATTGACCATATGTCTGTTGTGTTCAGTTGTGTAAAACAATATCATTTCGAATCTGAGAGGATTCATGGATAGAATATTATAATGATTCATACATGTCATGGTAATAATGTCAGAAATAGCCATGTGGAGGATTGATATGAAAGCTGATTTAAAAGTCTCACTTGATGAAATAGATGTTTTGAGATCCAAAACAATGAAAGCCAACATTGTTTTTCATGATAGCAAACACTACATGCACCAGCAAGAAGAAGAAAAGTATAAGTTAATGGAAAAATTTTGGAAACTCAAGTCATAAGAACCAGAGATCTCAAAATCATTAAGTAAGTATAAAATAAAGTTTGAAGAGAAGAAGAGAGAGATTTATGGCTATGATAACAAAGTGAAAGATCACATCAATCATATTGAAGAACATAAAGAGGAAGTGTCCGATCTGTGACAAAAATTTAAGGACCAAGAAAAACCTATGATTCCCAACACATTATCAGGAAAAAATATCATTCAGAAGACTAAAACCATGAAAGAGGATCCTAGTATTTTGGTAAGAAATAATTATCAATTGAGCATATAAGTTTTGGCTGATTTGGGGATTGATCTGAAACAGAAAGAAGGAAGTGTCAAAGTCAGACCACAAGTGCCTATTTCAAGAATGAAAATAGATGTGGGTACATAGAGGAATAATAAAATTCAAATAACCCAAGGGACAATTGGATTTATTGAATTGACACACATGAATGTACCTTTCATCTGGTTTTATTATTGTGGAATGATGGTACACTCACAAAATGTGTGTTCTATAGCCAGAAGATACTGAAGGGACCAAGAACAGTGGTGGAAACCAAAAAGAGAATGGTTATCTAGAACATATTTCAAAGGGTACTATTTTGGTAAGAATTATTTGGGCACATGTCTATATATTGTACATAGACCATACAGAGGGATGTTCCCAAGAAGAATCAAAATGTTCGCAAGCAGCTGATCAATGAACCAACAGGCGATTTTAAAATGAAAAATATATTTGCATCTTTACAAGATGAATCTGGTCCATAATACTATGAGAATGTTTAGAAGTATGATTCTATGAAGAGTCTGAAGGAATAAAATATGGACCAAGAAGAGGAGATAATATAAATCAGTGGTTGCTCAAATTTCTCTTAAAACATTAGACTATTCTGGTGTATGGAACATTAGTAGTGGTTGCACGTCTCACATGACGGGCCATAAGGAACTGGTTATAGGCATAAAATTTGACAAAAATGGATTTTTCAAGTTTGGAAATGATGAAGGCCTGTAGATAATTGTATCGGGAATGTCCGGGTTTTGGGGAAAAAATAATATGTGATGATGCCTTGGTTGTAGTAGGTCTCAATCAAAATTTGCTCAATGTCAGTCAATTGTGTGACTCAGGGAATTCTATACAGTTTACAAAGAAGATTTGTTTCATCAAGGGAAGAGATGGTATAGTGATCCTACTAGAAAAAAGGTCAAAGGGGAATCTCTACCTTGTAAGTGGATAAGAAGACATGTACTTTTTATCCAGAGAGGAAGAAAACAAGTTGGGGCATAAATGACTTGGTCATCTATGTTAGCCATCATTAGAATATTTGGTAAAGTTTGATGCAGCAACATATCTCCCTAGGCTATCGTGGGATCATTCTCACATGTGTGATCCCTTCCAACAACGGAATCTCATTAGAAATATGTAGAAGAAAATTGACAATAATTCAACAAGAGTGCTTGAATTGGTACATGCTGATGTTTGTGTGCCAATCAAACCAAGAAAAATTTATGGAACTAGGTACTATGTACTTTTAATATATGGATATGTCATCATGGAATTGGTATTTATTATTTCCCATAAGTCAGATGTTTTCATCTTCTTCAAATAGTACCAGAGGTAGTGTGGAAGTATGCTTGGAAAGAAAATTCTGATGTTTCATACTGACAATGGCATAGAATTCACAAATAGGTAGGTGGATAACTTTCCCAAGAAACCTAGGATAAGACATCTTTTTTACTCAGTGAGAACTCCACAATTGAATTGAGTGGTCGAAAGGAGAAATCAAATCATCAACAATAAGGCCAGAACGATTCTTATAGAAAAAGACCTACAAGAGATGTTCTGGAAGGCAGTAGTGTTTACATCGGTCTATATTTCTAACAGAGCTCTGTTTTGTTTGAAGGAAGAAAAGAAATTGAATTATATATTGTATTTAAAGAATACAACAGTGATATACATTTGAATTTTTTGATTTATGTTCATTATCCTCAAAAAGGAGAAACATAGGAAATTTTAGTCACATGGAGATGAGGGGATATTCTTTGGCCACTCAAGAAAAAAGAAAATAATACAAATGCTTTAATAATTGGCTGGAAAAATTAGTTGAGATCCATGATTTCATTGGTGTGGAAAATGAAGAGAATACTCAAAAATATAGTCTACAGTTTCTTGATGAATATGATTAAGTGGAAAGTAACACAGGAGGAGCAGAAGTGGCTGGTGCTAATTCAGAAGAAGATACAGATGATGAGAATGAGGAAGAAAAATCTGTATCTACATAGTAGTCAAGGAGTCAAGGTGAAAATGACAGGAATAATATCATTGGAGATCAATCATCTCCAGTTTAGACAAGAATAATGAAATCACTGAATCATACATCTTTACTATCTTGGGTAGAGAATAAATGCATTATTGATGTAGCTAAAGATGAAAATTGGGTTCAAGATATGAATGAAGAGCTATATTAGATTGACTAAAATCGGATATGGGAGATTGTTTTGAGGCTAGCTGATATGAATTTCAGTCGAACTAAATGGGTCAATCGCAACAAGATGAATGATGATGGAATAGTGATTTGAAATAAATCACAACTAGTGTACAAAGTATACTCCCAAATATTGGCAATGATTTTTTATGATACATTTTCACTGGTTACAAGGATGGATACAATCATATTATTCCAATTCATTACAGTGAATAAAAATATCAATGTGTTTCATATGGACGTCAAATCTGCATTGTTAAATGGGGTTCTAGAAGAAGAAGTGTATAACGAGCAACCAGAAGGTTTTCTCATTCATGAGGATAAAAAAAATGGTTTTTTGACTAAGAATGGTGTTATATGGGACGAAACAAGCACCAAGAGCATGGTACTCAAGGCTTGAAGAATATCTAAAGAAGCTTGGTTTTGAGCGTGGAGGAGTTGATTACAATCACTACTTCAACAATTCCAGTAATCAATGGATGATCATGCTTTTTTATGTCGATTACCTAATATTGGGACGATCTTATGAATCTTAGTCTAGACCGTTTTTCAAATTCCAGAAAATTGAGTTTGAAAAGTCAATGATTAGAGAGATGTAATTTTTCCTTGGTTTACACGTAACACAAGGAAAGAATGGTACATTTATATCTCAATCAAAATATTCCAAGGAAGTTTTGATGATATTTTGGATGGAAAATTCCATGTAAATGAATAATTTGGATGCTAATCAGATGAAACATTCAAATGATGATGAAGGAAAAAAGGTTAATATCACAGAATAAAAAAAAATTGGATGTTTACTGTACTTGATCGCGACATGGCCCGATATTGTATTCGGAACATGCCAAGCTGCGAGATATCAAAGTAATCCCAAGGAAATACAAATTCTTGCAGTGAAAAGAATACTACTTTATATCAAGGGCATAGTGTATTTTGGATTGATTAATAATGACAAATTTTAGTAAGAGTAATTGTCACGACCCGTCCTCGGGGCCCGTGTCGTGACTACCCCAAGCTCGCCTTCCATAGGCCAGGGGCTGGCGACTAGCACCAAGGTATAATTCCTGATAAAAGAAGGGACGGAATTGCCTTTCTAAAGTAAAAAAACACCACAGTGTAAGAAATCAGAAGTAAACACTAAGTAAAACTGGGTACAAAAGTAAGTGTGGAAATGTAAGTGGGCCAGAATACAAACCCAAACTGAAAGTAAAGTACAACTGGAATGAAAGTACAGAAACTGAAAAGTAAAGTCGCAATGTTGTGTCGTCCACAGGAAGTCCCACCTGAAGGGTGGGTACAGATGGCCTCCTCAGCTCCACGGGTCCAGCCGTCCACTCCGTGTACGTCCCGCCCAGTGGTCCACCTCCAAGTACCGACTTGCTCCACAAGCCTCCACCACAATCAGCGTTTTCCGTCGTCTGCATCCAACACAACGTAGTGCGGGCATAGCTCGTGCAGGGGTGAGTATAAGCTACTCAGTAGGGACCCCAAGACCCCTGAAGGTCTCCCAGAATCCACAAAGGACAAACCACAAAGGAATGATACAATCACGATGTAACCTCCAACACTACTTAGGTATATGCCCATACATATACCTAAGTCATCAATTCCAGTTTGGCTCCAGCATCCGAGCCCAAGATCAAACATGTCCACACAGGATAGCACAACACAATCCACATAGGAAAGCAAGTCAATCATATCGAAGATAATGATTGAAAGTCATGACTCAGCTCACATAGGTATACTTCTTTATTAGATGATAGAGATGATCAGTTGTAGCCACTGATTCATCTAAGCCGTCAGACCCACACAGGATCGATAGGTACTAACCCCCGCAATGACCCACACAGGATCGATAGGTACTAACCCCCGCAATGACCCACACAGGATATGACCCACACAGGATCGGTATGCGCTTGCCCACACAGGACCGTTGAGCGCTAACCCACACAGGATCTGACCCACACAGGATCGGTAGCACTGACCCACGTAGGATCGCTGAGTGTTGTAGTCGTCGCCGTTGAATCCACGGAGTATTTCTGTACAGTCGTCATCATCGTCGCAGTCGCAGCCAGCTCAAGGGTTCCCGTACACAGCAAGCTCATTTCGGTAGGGTCCACTCCATGAGCCGAGGGGCTGAAACATCAACTGACACAAATTCTGGATTTGATGTATCCCAAAGTTCTGTATCGTCAACAGGAACTCAACGTGACAAAAGGCGTGTCAATCGGACGCCCAGTCTGAGAGTTATTGGCTTTTTTGTCCCAGGGGCCCGGTTGGTTTTTAAGTCAAAACCTACCCGACCGTACTCCAACTGCGTCCAAACCTCGAGCAGATTATGCCAAAAGGTCCATCTCACTAAGAGGAATCCAACAAAGTTGACGGCACATCAATCGGACGTCCGGAGCTCAAGTTATAAGTGTTTCAACTCCGAGGGCCCAGTTGGTTTCGTGTACGAACCAACCCTGCCGAACCGAATGTTCTCCGAAACCATGAGTGTAATATACCGAAACAACCACTGCGATCCAAGGATCGCATCGCAGCTGACGGTGCGTCGATCAGAGGCCCGTAGCCCAAGTTATGGGCAAAAGACCGAAGAGGTCCGTGAATAGGGGGTTCGGGCCCGGTCTGTCCCGGCCCGATACCCCCTGGTTCGGCCCGAATCGGGTCGACCCGTCCTGGGTCCGAGTCCGGCCTATTAGGGCGCGGCCCGGCCTGGCTCGCTCGGCCTGGCCAGCGTGGCCAGGTGGCTGGGCCGTAACGGCCGAGCAGAAGGGTGCGGGGGGCGCGCTGCCCCATTGTGTGAAACCGCGACCCCCATGAGGGGGTCCGCTCCTGCAGGCCAGCCGTGGGTTACAACCCCCGGCCGGCCGGTTGCTGCCGCCATGGGACCGTCGGGGTCCCTCTCTCCTGCTCCGGCACCGGCGGCCGGAAGTCGGCCGCCGCTTCCTGCTCACCCGCGGCCTTGGTCTGACTGGCATGGCACGACGGATTCGTGCCCCTCCGCCGCGGCGCCGCTCTGGTCGCGGCCTCTTCACCGTTCTCTAGCACGGCGCGACAGTGCAACGGCTTGTTCGACTTCAATGGCGCGGCGCGATGGCGCCGCGCTTCTTCACCTAATCTTTATTATTTTCCGCGCGGTGCATCGGCACCGCGCTGCCTTGTTCGTCCTGTAATCAAATCATCAATCAAGGGGGGAGGAGGGTCGTCCATGTTCTTGCGGTCTGACCTCCTCTCATTATTGCGATATCAGGTGGATCAAATATAGACGATAATCAGCGATGAAGTAAACACGATCAAAAAATAAAAAATAACCCCTACATCAAAGAAAAAATTGAATGAAGGTTCATCGCGGAATTGCACATCGTGGAAGAAGGAGTTGTGGAAGGGGGATCGTCGCATCATGGAGAAAATATTCATCGGCGTCAAGTCATTGATCTCCGAGGATCATGCGTTCTTGTCGACCTTCATCGAAGGTCGGTGTTCTTCACGTTCTTCGTGTTCTTCATCGAGGAAGGAGTGCTTCAAGGCTTTGAGTGATTTCTCCCAAGCCCTCACGCACCACGAACCCCTTTAATAAAATAATACTAGTCTTATTTTATTAACACACAAGCCAAACGTTTTGAAATTCAAAAATTGAATCAATCAATTAATTGAATTAATTGAGGATTTTAAACCACCCAATTCATGAGGCATTTATTATTCAGTTTAAACGCAAGAGTTGACTTACATTTTAAGGGGGGTGTGTAGGTGCGTTACCTAATTAAAGTTGGGGGTTTCATTGAAGTTGAAAAGGTGGTGCTCGTTTTGGCCCCACCCCACAAGTATCCTACCTAATGGAGTAGGATACAGTGGGTCCTACTTCAACCACTTATCTTTGGATAAAAAAATTTAAATAAAATAAAGTGGTTTCCCCATTTTATTTAATTAATTTACTTAACCCAAAATTTAATAACCACACCCGAGAAAACGCAACTCCAGAAAAGGTGTTCCTAAGCAATTACCGGCACTGCGATTCCATCGGTGTTCTCAGATTTTGAATCCATGCAACTGTTCAAAAGTTAGGAAAACCTGCTCGTTCGTTCACTGAACGTACCTGAGATAAACTTCAAAAAATGATTCCGAGCACACCGGTCCTTGGAATCAGGTGCCGTCAGAAACTATGTTCTTGTAAAATCCCAAAGACAATTAAAAAAAATTCCCTTGAATTTTACGGGTCTTTACATTACTCCCAACTCAGGTCTTTACATCCCCGTAAATATACATCATGAACTAGGGAAACAAATGTGGGTATTAAGCACGCATCTGAGCCTCCCACTTCCAAGTGCACTCCTAAAGGTTCCCATGCTGCCATCTGATCCGAACTAGAGCAATCGACCATCCACATAGGGCTCGCTCCTGTCGATCCTCGATCTCCACTGGGACCTCCACAAAAGTCACCCCATCATCAATGTCCAGATCCCCATGGTCAATGATATGCATCGGGCCGTGCACGTATCTCCTCAGCTGAGATACGTGGAAGACGTCGTGCACCCAGTGTAACTGGGGTGGTAGAGCCAGGCGATAATCCACCTCGCTTATCCTGCTGAGGACCTGGAATGGTCCGATGAAGTGCGGAGATAACTTGCTGCCTCGGCCAAATCTATGTAATCCATGTCGAGGTGAGACCTGCAAGAAGACATGGTCGCCATCCTCGAACTCTAGTGGCCTCCACCTCCTGTCAGCATAAGACTTCTGCCAGCTCTGAGCTGTCCTCATCCGCTCCTGGATGACCTGTACCTTCTCTATCGTGGCCTAGACCATCTCTGGTCCCACAAGTGCTGACTCCCCAGGGTTAGTCCAGCACAGCGGTGATCTGCAAGGTCGGTCTTACAACGCCTCGTATGGTGCCATCCCGATGGTGGAGTGGTAGTTGTTGTTGTACGCAAACTCCACCAAGGGTAGGTGATCCTCCCAGCTACGACCAAAGTCGAGGACACATGCACGGAGCATGTCCTTGAGAGTCTGAATGGTCCTCTCCGTCTAACCATCTGTCTGAGGGTGAAAGGCGGTGCTCAGACGTAGCTGCATCCCGAATGCCTCCTGCAACCCCTTCCAAATCCGGGAAGTAAAGCGAGCATCTTGATTGGAGATGATAGATGATGGAATACCATGAAGCCATACAATCTTCTGAATGTAGAGGCATCCCAAGCTCTCCACTGAGCCCTGCTCTCTGATGGGTAAGAAGTGAGCTGACTTGGGGAGTCGGTCGACAATCACCGAAATGAAGTCATGGCCTCTGGAAGTGCGTGGAAGTCCAGTCACAAAGACGATAGATATCCCATCCCACTTCCACTATGGGACCTCCAAGGGCTGTACCAAGCCTGTTGGTACCTGGTGCTCTGCCTTCACCTACTGGCAGGTGAGGCATCGTGAAATGAACTTTTCCATAGCCTTCTTCGTACTCGGTCACCAGTGTTGTCGTCTGAGGTCCTCGTACATCTTCGCCACTCCTGGATGTACCGCTAAAGGGGAAGAGTGAAACACCCTCAGTACCTCCTCCTATAAAGTAGCCGGTACCATGGTACGTCCTCTGAAAAGGATGGTGTCCTCACCTCCCATAGAGAATCCATCAGGTGCCTGTCCTGAGGATATTTGTGCACGCCGCGTCTCACAGTCACCGTCCCCACGCTACGCCTCTCTGGCTCGTTGTAGAAGTGGAGGAGTGACTGTGAGTGACTATAGAAAGGCTTCTCCATCACTATCCACGAAGGATATCTGCAAAGCGGCTAGAGTTATGTCGCCTCCCCAAGTAGTTTAATGCCCGTCCTCCTGCTGAGCACATCGGCAACTACGTTCCCCTTTCTTGGAGTATATAATATCTCAATGTTATAGTCCTGGAGGAACTCGAGCCATCACCGCTATCTCAGGTTCAGGTCCTTCTGCGAGAAGATGTACCTGAGACTCTGATGGTCAGAATAAACTGAAAATTGCACACCCATCAGATAGTGTCTCCACATCTTCAGAGCAAAGACCACTACTGCTAACTCCAGGTCATTGGTAGCATAGTTCTTCTCATGATTCCTCAACTGACATGATCCATAGGTGATCACGAACCACTCCCACATCAGGACACATCTGAGTCCGGTCCCTGATGCATCGCAGTAGACTACGTACCCAACTCCCTCCTCTGGTAGCCTCAAGATAGGTGTGCTAGTCAATCTCTGTCTCATCTCCTGAAAGCTCTGCTGACATATGTCTACCCACACAAAGGGTTTCCACTTCTTCGTCAAGGCTGAGAGTGGTGCCGCAACTCTTGAAATGTCTGGCATGAATCTATGGTAGTACCCAGCTAGGCCCAAGAAACTCCGCACCTCTGTTACGCTCTTGGGTGGCTCCCAAGATAGCACTGCCTCGATCTTCGCAGGATCCACTGCATCTCCTGCCTCAGAGATGACATGTCCCAAGAAGTGGACCTCACATATCCAGAACTAACATTTTGAGAGCTTTCCATAAAGCTGGTGCTCTCGGAGTTTGTCTAGTACAACCCGTAAGTGGTAGGCGTGCTCCTCTTCAGTGGTTGAGTAAATCAAAATGTCGTCAATGAAGACCACGACAAATCGATCGAGGTATGGCTGAAAGATCCTGTTCATGAGGCCCATGAACACTGTTGGATCATTGTTCATGCCGAAAGGCATAACCAAGAACTCATAGTGGTCATACCAACATCTGAAGGTCGTCTTCTGCACGTCCTCATCCCGAACTCTGAGCTGATGATAGCCTGGCCTATGGTCTATCTTTGAGAACCATCTTGCTCCCATGAGCTGATCGAAGAGGTCATCAATCCTCGGTAGCAGATACTGGTTCCTCACAGTCACCAGTTTCAGGCGACGATAGTCGACACAAAGTCGCAAGCTCCTGTCTGCCTTCTTGGCGAATAGTATCGGGGAAGCCTAGGGTGAAACACTGGGTCGGATGAATCCCTTGCCCTGCAAGTCCTCCAACTATACCCGTAGCTCTCGAAGATCAGCGGGGGCCATCTGATATGCTGGAGTAGATATCGGGGTTTTCTCGGGGTATAGGTCAATATAAAATTCTACCTCTCTGCGAGGAGGTATCCCTGGGACGTCATCGGGGAAAATGTCTGCATACTGATCCACCACTACAAGAAAACCAGGACTCGGCACGTCAACTGCTCCTAGGATGAGGCTAGCTAACCGATGAGTGATGGGATGTCCTCTCCACTGAGAGATTCCATCCTTTACTACAAAGGCTCCCTTCTCGTCGGTGAAGGTGAACCTGCTCCCGTCGGTGCAAACACACCGCACCTTGTGCCTAATGCGGTCAATCTGAGCATGGACTGTAGATAACCAATTCATGCCCAAGATGACGTCGTAAGACCTCGACGCCACTACAAGAAGATCCTAGCCGAAGCTCTCGCCTCCTAGAGTAATCTCACAATTTCGGCACCAGTGCGTAATTGTCGAGTCTGCTCTCGTAGGAGTCTCTAGCCGTAAGGATCGAGAAAACGGCTCCGTCGGAATCTCCGATCTCCGAACAAGGGCATCGGCTATGAAATAATGACTCGCTCTTATGTCTATAAGAACTGCAGCAAGGGTGGAGTAGACATAGATAGTACCTTGAATCATCTCGGGCACGCCGTGGTCATAGGCCTCCGCTGCCTGGAGCTATTCCTCTCTCTGCCTTCTAGATCCCTATGGTCGGGGTACACCTCCTAGTGGTGGTGGTGGTAGAGCCTGAAAGCATCACCCACCACCTGCTTCTCGGCCAGCTCATCTACCTCGTCTGCCTGCTCCCTGCGGACCACCACGGTCGACCTTCTTCCTCTGCCTGGGTGGTCCCTCAACCATTTGTTTCTCCTCGGCACGGCGGGTCGGGCAGTCACGAGCCATGTGTCCCTACCCGCCACATGTGTAGCACTGTCTGCCTCTCGTAAGACTGACTCTGTGTTGTGTGCCCTGCACCTCTGAGCCAGTGTCCTGAGGTCGTCTTCCTGAGGGTCTGGTCTGCCTGGACCCATGTGTCATCCACTGACTGCCTGCTGCAGAAGACTCTACTATGTGCCGCCCTACGGTAGGTCTCGCTGAAGATGTAGGCTCAGCAAGGAAGCTCTCGATGAGAAGGGCTCGCTCTAGTACCCCTTCCTGTGTCAGAATGCTGATGGAGATTAGCGATGCCCTGATCTCATGCCTCAATCCCTGCTCGAAGGTCCGGGCCCGGAAGAATGTGTCCCGTACCATGTTTGTCGAATAGCGCGAGATGTCGGTAAATCTCACCGAGTACTGGGCGACCGTCAAGCTGCTCTGTCGTAGATGTAGTAACTCCTGGATGCACACCGCAAGGAGGGTGGATGGGGTGAACTCCGAGTGGAAGAGGATCTCAAATTCCGTTTAGAGAAGAGATGCCTTGTCGTGCACCTGGAGCATCATGCTCCACCATCTGCCTTCTACTGTGTGCAGGAGACTCGTTGAAAGGATCACCATGAGGTCTGTTGGTGTCCCTACCAATCGGACAACTGGTACAACTACCTCCATCCAATCCTCAGCTGCCTGAGGGTCCGTCTCCCCGCGGAACCTGGGCGGTCACTGACGCTGAAACTCGTGCAGTGCACCAAGGCGACGTGCACTCTCAGCGGCTGGAGCTGGTAGCATCGGTGGCTCGGTGGGTAGAGGTACCGTCGGTGCCACTGCTGTCAAAGGGACCTGCACCGAGGCCACGTCGCTCGGTGGGCTGTCGTCACTTACAAAACTCGGATCCCTAGATGTTTGTCGTCGTGGGGCCATCCTGAAAAGAGACAGGTGTGCCACAGTCAGAATAGTATACCTGGTGAGCTGACACAAAGTAATCACAAACAAAACTTTTATAACACACATGCAATCAATGTTTTCGTGCACTAAGTCGGAAATCAGAAGTCAGGGTCCTGGTGTACGGATGCATCGGCCGCCACACCAACACTGGACTCCCTGGACTGATAACCACACTCAATACTCTTAACATTATTGCTTCACATGGAAAAAAATCAGAGTCCTGAGTTCTGCGGTAGAACCGAACTCCTCTGATACCAATTCTTCACGACCCGTCCTCGGGGCCCGTGCCATGACTACCCCAAGCCCGCCTTCCATAGGCCAGGGGCTGGCGACTAGCACCAAGGAATAATTCCCGATAAAATAAGGGAAGGAATTTCCTTTGTAAAGTAAACAAACACCACAGAGTAAGAAAGCCGAAGTAAACACTAAGTAAAACTGGGTACAAAATTAAGTGCGGAAAAAGTAAGTGGGAGAGAATACAAACCTAAACAGAAAGTAAAGTACAACTGGAAAGAAATTACAACAACTGAAAATTAAAGTCACAACGTCATGTCGTCCACAAAAATCCCCACATGAAGGGTGGGTACAGATGGCCTCCTCAGTTCCACGGGTCCAGCAGTCCACTCTATGTATGTCCACCTAGTGGTCCACCTCCAGGTACCGACTTGCTTCACAAGCCTCCACCACGATCAGCGTTTTCCGTCGTCTGCATCCAACACAACGTAGTGTGGGCATAGCCCGTGCAGGTGTGAGTATAATCTACTCAGTAGGGACCCCGAGACCCCCGAAGGTCTCCCAGCATCCACAAAGTATAAACCAAAAAGGAAAGATACAACCACGAAGTAACCTCCAACACTACTTAGGTATATTCCCATACATATGCCTAAGTCATCAATTCCAGTTCGGCTCCAGCATCCTAGCCCAAGTTCAAACACGTCCACATAGGATAGCACAACATAATGCACATAGGAAAAAAATTCAATCATATCGAAGATAGTGATTGAAAGTCAAGAATCAGCTCACACAGGTATACTTCTTCATAAGATGATAGAGATGATCCGTTGTAGCCACTGATTCATCTAAGCCATCGGACCCACACTGGATCGATAGGTAATAATCCCCACAATGACCCACAAAGGATCGATAGGTACTAACCCCCGCAATGACCCACACAGGATCTAACCCACACAGGATCGGTATGCGCTGGCCCATACAGGACCGCTGAGCGCTGACCCACAAAGGATCTGACCCACACAGGATTGGTAGCACTGACCCAGGTTGGATCGACGAGTGCTGTAGTCGTCGCCGTCGAATCCACGGAGGATTTCTCTATAGTCTTCATCATCGTCGCAGTCGCAGCCAGCTCTAGGTTTCCCGCACACAGTAAGCTCATTTCGGGAGGGTCCACTCCACGAGCCGAGGGGATGATACCTCAACTGGCACAATGTCTGGATTTGCTGTATCCCAAAGTTCTGTATCGTCAACAGGAACTCAACGTGACAAATGGTGCGTCAATCGGACGCCCGGTCTGAGAGTTATTGGCCTTTTCGTCCCAGGGGCCCGGTTGGTTTTTAAGTCAAAAGCAACCCGACCGTACTCCAACTACATCCAACCCTCGAGCGGAGTAATGAAAAAGGTCTGTCTCACTAAGAGGAATGCAAAAAAGTCGACTACACGTCACTCGGACGTCCGGAGCTCAAGTTATAAGTGTTTCCGCTCTGAGGGCCTGGTTGGTTTCGTGTACGAACCAACCCTGCTGAACCCAAAGTTCTCCAAAACCATGAGTGTAATATACCGAAACGACCATCGCGATCCAAGGATTGCATCACAGCTGATGGTACATCGACCGGAGGCCCGCATCCAATGTTATGGGCAAAAGACATAAGAGGTCCACGAATAGGGGGTTCGGACCCAGTCTGTCCCGGCCTGATACCCCCTGGGTCGGCCCGAACCAGGTTGACCCATCCCAGATCTGGGTCCGGCCCATTAGGGTGCGGCCCAGCCTGGTGGGCGCGGCACAGCCCAGCCGGTGCGGCTCGGCCGTAACGGCCGAGCGGAAGGGTGCCGGGGGCACGCTACCCCCCCTATGTGAAACTGTGGCCCCGATGAGGGGGGGCGCTCCGGCTGGCCAGCCGGGGGTTACAACCCCCAACCCTTCTCGGAAGCCGGTCGGCCCGGTCCGGCCGTCCAGTTGTTGCCGCCGTGGGACCGCCGGGGTCCCACTCTCCGGCTCCGGCGCCGGCGGCCGGAAGCCGGCCGCCGCTTCCTGCTCCGCCGCGCCCCTACGTCGTGGCCCCGCTCCGGCCGCGACCCCGCTCCGGCCGTAGCCTCTTCGACGTTCTCCGGCGTGGCACAACGACGTCGCGGCTTGTTCGACATCAACGGCGCGGCGCGACGGCGCCCAGCTTCTTTGCCTAATCTTTATTATTTTCCACGCAGTGCATCGGCACCGCGCTGCCTTGTTCATGTCGCAAACAAATCATCAATCAACGGGGGAGGAGGTTCGACCATGTTCGTGCGGTATGAACGCCTCTCATTATTGTGATATCATGCGGATCAAATAAATAAACTAATCAATGATTAAGTAAACATGAAAAAAAAGAAAAAATAACCCCTACCTCAAAGAAAAAGTTGAACGAAGGTTCGTCCCGAAATTGCACGTCGCATAACAAGGCGTCGCGGAAGGGGGATCGTCGTGTCGTAGAGAAAAGATTCATCGATGCCGCGTCGTCGATCTCTGAGGATCCACCGTTCTTGTCGACCTTCATCGAAGGTCAGTGTTCTTCGTGTTCTCCACGTTCTTCGTCGAGGAAAAAGTGCTTCAAGGCTTCGAGTGATTTCTCCCAAGCCCTCTCTCACCACGAACCCCTTTAATAAAATAAGACTTGTCTTATTTTATTAACACACAAGCCAAACATTTTGAAATTAGAAAATTGAATCAATCAATTAATTGAATTAATTGAGGAGTTTAAACCGTCCAATTAATGAGGCGTTTATTATTCAGTTTAAACGCAAGAGTTGACTTAAATTTTAAGGGGGGTGTGTTACTTAATTAAAGGTGGGGGTTTTGTGGAAGTTGAAAAGGTGGGGTTCGTGTGAGCCCCACCCCAAAAATATCCTACCTATTGGAGTAGGATATATTGGGTCCTACTTCAACAACTTAGCTTAGGTTAAACAACTTTAAATAAAATAAAGTGGTTGCCCCATTTTATTTTATTCATTTACTTAACCCAAAATTTAATAACCACACCTGAGAAAACGCAACTCCGGAAAAGGAGTTCCTAAGCAATTACTGGCACTGCGATTCCATCGGTGCTCTCAGATTTTGATTCCGAGCAACGGTTCAAAAGTTAGGAAACCCCGCTTGTTCGTTCACTAAACGTACCTGAGCTAAACATCAGAAAATGATTTCGGGCACACCAGGCCTCGGAATCAGGTTCCGTCAGAAACTACATTCTTGTTAAATCCCAAAGAAAATTAAAAAAAATCCCTTGAATTTTACGGGTCTTTACAGTTATTGGGATATAGTGATTCAGATTGGGCTGGTTAAGCGGATGACAGGAAATCAACGTCAGGAGGTGCATTCAATCTGAGTGGAGTGTGTAGTTCATCATTAAGAAAGATTCAAGAATTCAATTCATTAAGAAATACAAAAGATGAGTATATTTTTTCCACTCAATCATGCACACATTTATTTTGGATGAAGTGGCAGCTTGATGATATGGGATTTGATGTGAAGTCTCTTATTGGAATCCATTTTGATAAATCATGTGCTATAAATCTTAGAAAAAATTAGAACCATCATTAAAGGTAAAAGAACATTGTGATAAAGTATCATTTTATCATAGAGAAACTTGTGTAGGGAATCGTGAAGATGGAGTATGTACCTACTGAACTATATGTTGTAGAAATTCTGACCAAGGCCGTACCCATGGAAGATTTTGAGAGGAATCGACTGTCTCTAAGAGTTCAGTTTACTCCCCACACTTCAAAAAGAGTGAATGTGTGACCCCCTCCCCGAGGTATGATGTGATTTTCCATAATGTTATGATATGTGTTTTTA
Organism: Viscum album; assembly: GCA_963277665.1. Taxonomy (NCBI): domain Eukaryota; kingdom Viridiplantae; phylum Streptophyta; class Magnoliopsida; order Santalales; family Viscaceae; genus Viscum; species Viscum album. The sequence continues at coordinate 422,132,866 of OY728161.1, read as the reverse complement.
TCCTGTTACAAACTACAATGGATTGTACTTTAGGTGTGTTGGAAAATTGGGAGAAACCAGTGATCATTCAAGGTGGAGACAGTGTGTCTGTTAGAGTGATTGTTCATGGGGTGACAGTGTGGCCATTTGAGATTATTAAAAATAGAGAATGTGTGGCTATTTGAGAAATAATGAATAATATGGGGAAGAAGCTGACATGTGGAGTGAAAATATAGTGGGAGTTGAAAGCTGAAGAAGAGTTGAAGCTGTAAGCTGACATGGGGAGTTTTAAATCTGACAATGCTAGAAATGATCGATCAAAGAATATATATCATGAAAGATGTGGATTGTGATAAAATAAGAAGAGTGGTATTGGAATCATGTTAGAGGTTTTCTAGAAATCAATAATATGTATCAGTTTGGTATCAACCATTAGTGTCCTAAATGAAGTGATTCATTAATGAAAATTTCATTTACACTTGTTTCTCACACCGAGTGTTTCTCAAGTGGGATTATAGTATATGTTGAGTGAATCCGTGGTCACTATCAGAATATAAATATTGGATGAATCATTAAAGTGGTATCATTTTATGGAGTTGTAAACATACCCAAAGGGGGAGATTTTTGGCATAAAATCCCCCAAGGATGCATTGAAGTATTTTTGAGGAGGTTGTGTTTGTTGACAAAGCTAGCCTTGATGTTTTATTTGCTGACTATGTGGGTTTATATGTACATTTTGTTGACTATGGGGGCATCAATGGTTAGTTTAAATGTTTAATAGAAGTTTTTGACAATCAATTATTTATATAAGAACCTCGACAATGGAATGGACGATCTGGAGGCAGGACAAAAAGAGCAGATTCAAGGTGGCACTGTTTTTTACTATTTACCAAATTTTTGGGCATAAAATTCATAAAATGGCAAGGTTTGTTTTTGTAAATTAAAGGTGCGCAAAATATTTGATTGGTGCAAAAAAATAGGAATGGATTTTTTCGCACAATAGTTGTTTAGAGATCAGAAGCTCACAAATTTTCAAAGTCATTAGGTGCGTAAAATATTGGAGTACTGCATGAAATATGGTGTTGTGCGGAAGCTGTGTTTTTTTTGTGCTCGAAGAGGATTACGTGCTCAAGAGGTTTTTTTGTGTAGGGTTGATTTTTCCAATAAATATGAGGTAACCCATTCATTCAAAGTATCATAAGACTTATATATGATCTGAGATTTTATACACGCGAAAAATACACAAAGGGGGTAGTGTGCAATATTTGGTGTTGTGTGTAAAAGTTGATCATGCACTTAAAAGTTAACATTGGGTTTAAAATGAATGTTGCATGGAATTGTTGCAGTTTCATGAAAAGTGGAGTTGGGATTGCATGAAATAATAGATATTTTGTTTGCAAGGAAAGGGAATTACGTGCAACGCGTTGTAAGGGATGCATGTAAGATTTGAGGTTTCCCAGTACAATTATGTAGTAAAGAGGTATTCATATATGGATGAATGTAGACCTTTAAAAGGGAAACTACATATAGTTGAGGATTCATGTATCCATTCAATTGAAGAGACCCATAAGTCTATAAATTGTGATCACGTCTTCTGAACTACCATTGAGCACACATTAGTTGAGAGTCCATTATGACATCATTTCGTGATTGGTTGTGAACTAGAAGGGATAGTGAGTCTGCTTTGAACATTGTAAACAATAGTTCACTTTTAGTGAATTTGGTACATCGGCCCATTGTGGGTGTATAGTCCATGGAAATAGACTAGTGAGGGTGAACCATGTTAAAATTGATGTGTAATGTTCATGATTTAATTTTTTTTATACTTTCCTATAGGAAAGAGAGAGAAGAGAGTTTGTCTTAACATCAAAATAAGATCAATAGGTTCATTTGTGTTAATCTTTCATACCCCGATTCATCTTCCTCATAGGGTATATAACCTAGTGGACCTAACAATACCTCTTCTAAGACATCACTTTGAGGGGAATGGATCACGGCATAGTTGGTGGGTGTGTGGTGGGATCTCCACATGGTGGTTGTTCATGAGTTTCTTATTCTCCTTTCCATCCCCATTAATGTTTCAATCATTTATCGCTACCATAGGAATTCCACTTCAAGGGTACCTATTAATTCTATCATTTTATTATTAATTGACCTAGATCCTCCTCTTGTTTTTTTCTCAAAATATGTTCGGGGTGTCGCCATAATACTCACACCACTGATGTGGCCATTCTTTTCTAAAAGATTCAAGTCCACCGATAGTATGTGTTCATCTGTAACATTATTTATTGATTCCTATGACTTATTCTGATAAAAAAATATAGAAAAATAAGTGATCATTTTTATTTAATTGAGATTTAATGAAAGATAATTAAATTATGTAATACTTACACATGTTTCCCATACTATTTGTGTGTTATCATCTATTATTACCTCACCTTTATTTACACATGACTCATTCCATAGATAATGGTGTGGTATGTACGTGGATTTGGACATGGAGACATCAATATTAATAAAAATATACGAACATAATTTTGGGGTCGTTTCATGTCACATATAATTATTACGGTATATTTAATATACATACCAATTTTTTTCATTTGAAGAGTACCCCATCCTTGCTTTACAGTTGGGGTACACTGGTTTTTCTGCTCATTCCTTATTTTCAGAAGTCAGTTGCTATTTTAAAAAAAAATTCAATCAAATTGATAAATACATGTATCATTAAACAATGTATTACAATCCTTAATGTACATGAAAAAATGCATCTGCACGATGAAAAGTAAACGCATCCCACACTTATTGGGTTATCAAGTGTGCATAGATAAGTAGTGGGTTTGAGTTTATTTCCCCTTCAGAAACATGAAGATGATTTCTGTCACATACATGATATATTTTAAAGTTAAATTCCATTTAATTTCCATTCATGAATAGTTTTGAGGGTTTCCCAAGCATTTATGGAGGAATGGGGGAGTTTTTATGAATTGGGCCAAACCGTGAGCCCAATTCCAGATTTAAAAATAAATTTTGATTCCTTTATAACTCCTTCATTTTTCAACATTTTTCATCCATTCCAATTCCTAATTGTAATAACCTGGCCTATTAACACCACCATATTAATTTGGACCCTTTATAAATCCATAATCATGGTAGATATGGGTTTTTAGGTAAGGGATTAGGCCTGCCCGAAAGCCCATTTTCAGCATTAGAAATAAAGTTTAATTATTTAATATCTCCTTCACTATTTGCGTTGTGTCAGTGATTCCAACTCTCACCCGAGACCACTTACCTATGGCGCGACTCCATTCCCTCCTCCTACAATTTGGAGCTCGATAGAATTGCGAAACTGGTCGAAACTTCACTGGATTTCAGAAATCGTCCAGATTTGGAGAGATAAATTGATCCTTTAATAACTTCTTCCATTTTTACTCTTTTTGCCCCATTCCAGTTCCTAAAATATCTCCGAACCTTTTTTCGAACATCCCATTAATGGTTGGATGTTTTCAAATTCAGATGCTGGTGGATTTTGAGTCGTTTCCTTCAAGATTATTTTGGGTATGTGTTTCTCTCTTCAATTTCTTCTTTCTCTTTAGGGTTTCCTCCCACTTTCATAAATTTATACAGTGTCCAGATGTTAGGTTTCATACCTAGGGTTTGATTTGGGGTATTTTTGGTGAAATATTATGGTTTAGGGTTTGTTTTCACATCCTTGTGGTGCGGCGGAGGTGCGGTTGAGGTTTCGCGCCAAGATTCAAGGGTTTTGACTCAAAAGGTAGGTGGTTCCATGTGTAAACAATTAGTGATGAGTTATCTTGCTGTGTATAACCATTTTTCATATTCCTAATATGTTTTTTGTGGTTCGAAAACTATTTATGATTGATTTGGTTATGTGTTAAATTTTATAGTCGCTTTTTAACATGAAATTCGGTGTTTTCATGTGTATCTCATGGGGTATTATTTGGGTGTGGTTTATAACATGTGAAATTGGTTTATTAAATATTTTTTGGCCTGAAAATTCTGGTTTGGTAATTTACTAGTTTCATGTGGTCCTAAAAAGAAGGTTTTTGAATAGGTTTGATGTGTAAAACATTGTTATACTTCTTGAGGTCATTTTAGGAAAATGTATGTTTTCATTTGTATCTTTTGTGGTATTATTCAAGGTTATTTTATAACACTTGAATGTGTTTTTATAAATGTATCTAGGACTGCCAATTCTATTTTTTATATGAATTGGTATGCTTTTGGTCTTAAATTAGGGTTTTGAAATGGGTTTTGTGTGCAAGACATAGTTACACCCCTTGAGTTGTTTTATTAAAATTGTGAGTGTTTTGTTTGGTTAAACAAAGTGGATAAAAGAGTGTATATGTACTATTTGGGGGGTGTTTTCACCTAATATTGGTTTTTGAAAGGTATGGTGGTTATTTAAGATTTCAAATATTTTTTCTGAATGTTTTATAAAGTGCTAAAATATTTTAGAAAATGGGAAGAGAGCTGCAAAACATGGTTGTGGGCTATTTTGTGTGAGTGTGTTGTGAAAATTGAATTTTGTTGATGAAAGTGGAATTATATGTTATATTAGTGGGTTGTTATGTGAGTTAGAATGTCTTGGAATGGTTTATAAATTTTTTTTAAATGATATTTGGAAGTGTCAATGTAATGTGAAGAGTGTTGTGGGCTATTTTTGTATGAGTCGGATTTCAAAATCATTTTGAATGAAAAGTGTAATTTTGTGACTTGTGTGGTATACATGTGGGATGTTTGGTGAATTTTTTATATGGAAATGATATTTTCATGTTCAAAGTATATATCTTGACTTGTTCAACTTGTTTGAGCACAAAGGGAATACCGGGATATCTAGGTGGGTGGACGTGTACTAGTATGCTAGTGAATCTGTGAGGTTGGGCCTCAATTTTACTTAGCAAAATTGATGCTTACAACTCTAACTAAACTATGATGATGATTATTGGGGACCACTAGGTTATGGGTATGTTCCCTACTAGTGGATTGTTCATGAGAATGTATATTCGTGATGGTTACTCTCACCGAGATACGAGGTACCAGGGACCCACAGCTAGCTAGTGCCTAGGGGTTATTTCCCATTGCTTGTGCTCACTAGATAATTTGTTCTTACCATCGGTATACGGTATGAGAGGCTGGAAAATTCAGTAGCTATGGTATTTATTTTAAATGTTTTTATTCTTTAAATTAGCCCACCTGAAAACTGTTTTTATTTAAGGTTGCATCTTTTAGAAATTTTAACTAGCATCTCATGTTTTTGAAAACTTGCATGCTTTTCATCATTAATTTTTTATCACATGGAATCTATTAGTGGTGGTATCCTATTGGGATTTGTCTCATACCCTACTTACACCCTTGGGTTTAAGTAGACTTGGTTATTTTTGTTGTCGCAGGTTGGGTACAGTTTTTAGTTCCAGTGGTTCGGGTTTCTGGAAGGTCCTTGGTGCTGAAGTCTTTTGGAGATAGAATAAGGGTGGTGCCCCTTTCCATGAGGGTTCTTGGGATGTCCTTATTTGTTTGTTACCTTTTTAATGGTCTTTAAACATAGTTTTAACTTATGTAATTCAGTTCTGAAATTTTGTAAAAGATGGTTTTAGTTGTAAAATACAGATTTGTTTTACTGGGTTTGTTTATTGTTTAATGTTTATAAAATCGGGTAAATAGTTCCCAATTATCATTATATGTTACCCAGGCACTTGTGCTAGCCCTTGGGGAATGGGAACGCCCTTCAGGCCTTGTCACGGGCTGGGTTTGGTGTCGGTTTTTGGGGTGACCAGATTTGGTTCGTGACAATTTCTTATTATAATTTTTTGAAATACTTTCTGAATACTTCCCTAAAATATTAGAACATATTTCTTGTTGGAGTTATCTACTGTAAATTCACTCATTTATAATTTATGAATAGTAATTCAATGTTTTATTATTCTATTTTTTAGTAAAATAGAAAAATGATATGATAATGTCACAGTAATTTTTTCCACATTAGTGTCTTAAGCTTGACCACAACATGGTTCCACGAATTATCATTAATCAGCATGGGTTGTCGAGTGATGATTTCAATTTAACTACTAAACATGGCCTTGTTGGGGTTAACATGTTGTCCCTTCACATTCCAAAACACCACTAATTGGATTCCATTGACATTAGCCTTAATTATTTTTGCTAAAACCGTCAAAATACGACACTCCTATTTTTCAGCATCATCTTTTCTTCATCATCTACCATTTCACTGGAATCAAAATCCTCAAGATATTCCTTTGGAAAATTATCATAAAAATGCATAGTGTCATTGTACTATTATACTGGGAGAAACAGTAGGTTGAGAAACCTATTATTATTTAGGAATGGGAGCACCAACATGTGCAGAAGGTCCTCGCACTACACTACGAGCAGTAGTAGGTTTAGATAACCATTGTTTCTTGGGATTGGGAGAACTAGAATGTACGAATGTCATTATCTGAATAACTGGTTTAACATTTAATTTATAGTACTTAAATTCATTATAAAACAGATAATAACATGAGGTAACACGGTTTATATTAAAAAAAATGTAACCTGATTATTGAACTCTCTTTGTATTTTTTATGGGTGAAGGTATTTGACCACTTTATCGATGATCCAAATCCATTAATTATGGTATTTTCTGAAATTTATAACATCATATACATTAGGATCTCTATTAAATGATTGTAATTCCCCAATGATAGGGTCATAATTAGTTTAATATTTATCTAACCCTTCATTAGTTTTGGTTGATAATAGAATAATAGACCACATTTTGTTTGTGGGATATAGAACATAAAATAATTTTACTGTTCGCGATGCCATTATAAATGGTTTGTCTGTGTACCCTTCCTTACTAAAATAAACTTTCATGAATACAAATTCATCTATTTTATCATCACTCCTATTATAAACCCCCTTGCTATAAAAAATCAGCACATGGAATGTTGTATAATCCAACTTCCATATTTGTTTTATGACTTCAAATTTGACATACTTGCATAAATTGGATTTTTGTACATAATAACAGAAACATGATTTGCATTATAAATGAGTGTAACTACCCTAATTTTCATGCTATTTTCTTCACCATTCTCATATTTATAGAATATATAACCATTAATTACATATCCATTGTATGAAAAAACATACACACTTGGTCCTCCAGCTAGCCATCAAATCCGTTTTGAGATTGAATCTGGATTTTCATCTATGTATTTAATAATATGTTCTTCAAACCACCATATAAAATCGTTATTGTGTTCATTTGACTTCCATATTTTATACCATGATGGATTCAAATTCGTAAAAATTTATTTCTAGTTTTCAACATATGGGGAGACCTCCAAACTGTTATGAAAAACATAAATGTGGGAATAATCTTGATCTTTAATGTTGATTCTGATAAAATATCTTCAAGAAATTCCTTCACTCACAAGACTCCCATTGTAACATGATTTTGGTAGACAAATTCTTCCCACATAAGATAGGTATTCGGTATAGAACTCAGTGTCTTCGTCAACAATATATCACTCTACAATAAAACCCTATGGATGACTTTGTTTTTTGACATACCCTTTCAAAATCTTCATAGGTTGTTCAATGGGGTACATCCATATATAGTGTATAAGACACATTGTGAAATCTTTCTCATCAAGTGATCCATCAAATGAACTATGATATCAAATAATGTGGGCAGGAAAAACATTTCCATTTCACATAATTAGATGGAAAATTCTCCTTTTGTAGTCATTAATTTCTTATTTTCTATAACTTTGCTGCATATTGATTTAATGAAGAAACAAGGCTTGGATAATGTATAAAGGGAATTATGGGGGAAAAGTCAACAAAAATCTAAAGGCATTATATCTTGCCTCAAAACATTGAAGTTATGAGATTTCAATCCCTTTAAATTTAAATAGTTCATTGACATGACATTGTTGAAATTTGATGCATACAACTTTGGAACCTTTACATAATTCATGAATATGAAAACTAATATCTCTCCTTCATGAAAAGAGTGTAAGTAGCTGGTGGAAGAAAAGTTCAATTTTCACCCTTCTCTAGCACCAACTCTTCTCATGTTCCCATGTAAACAATTTCCAAACTATCCATAATTCCATCCTTTGTTTATCCAATATCATTTAAAAATGTTTTGATAAAAATAAAACATACATTTTTTCAACATTTATAACATCATGAAAATATATGACGTACAGACAATTCAAGTGTGGAAATTAAACAAAAACTGATCTCATTTTCCAACCGGTTTCCATAAGGTTTTTTTAAATAGTTTACTGAAGCAGTGTTCACATCATTTATATTATCAAATAGTTGACCACCTATTAGGGGATATGATGTTGTATGTTCTTAATAATTTCCATCGAATGATTTCATCCAAGATAAGTACTTATGTCATCGGGATAGAAATCTTCGATGTCCTAGAAACATGGCTTTAAATGAATTTTTCAACCAAATTGATTGTGTACCTTGTTTGAAAATGGGAAACCCTTGAGATCCATTAATTCTATATACTAACAAATTTCAATAAAATGTAAATTCATTTATCATCCCATACAACATGGCTCTCAACATGAAATCATCATTTTTGTAAGCATCATATAATGTAACACATGAATCCCAGAATACTTTTAAATCCTCGATCAATGGAGCCAAATATATTTCAATATCATTACCTAGTTGTTTTGGTCCTGATAAAAGGAAATATAACAAGATATATTATCATTTCATGCATATCCACGGTGGAAATTTATAATTTACAAACACAATCGGCCATGCACTGTGACTGCTACTTTGAAAACAAAAAGAATCCACTATATATGTAGATAACTCAAGACAAAGGTTTCTTGTCTTGTTTCCACATTTAGGATAATCATGATAAATTATATTCCACTGAGGAGAGTCTTCTAGGTGACATTTCTTTCCATATTTATTTCTGGTATATATGTGTCACGTTAGTTGCCCTATTGTCTCCTCACTTCTACATAGGCACCTAAACCTTAGATTTATTGAAAAGTACAATACAACATTCATAGGACCATATTAAACATTCTTGTTTCAATAATAATCACACATTGAGAACTATCTATGTGATTTTTGATCCATGAAAAATAGAGTATAGTCATTATAGCATGCATGTACTCTTTCAGAGAGCATACCCATCGAGCATAGATGTTTTCTGGCATCTTATGTTCAACTCCAGAGCTCATTATATAATGGATGAATGTCATTCAAATGATAAAGTAATTTCGTAAAACTATCATCACTCCATCCTTTTCATTCTTTCAAATAATATAGTTTCAGTATGGCTCACAATAAAATATATTTAGTGAAACTACTATAAAATGGTGTCTTTGTACAACTCATTAACATCTCAATCAATTTTGGGTAATAAAAAATGTCATCATCAATTGTCCTTCTCTTTTCCTCATCACAATATTCATCATCATTCACAATTTTACTCTTATCCTATATATAGTCGTAATCATTGTACAGACTTGTAATCATATAAGATGATCCATAAAATGTAGTGTTACCCTAGCCATTGGCTAAATTTTCTTTTTCCCAATGATTGTTTCATCATTTATAACTTTGATCTTTTCCATGAACGATCATGTCTTCTTCCAAATCCACTATAAATACAAAGGGTTCTAAAGGGGAGTCCACATTGAGGAATGTTTCAACCTTATTGACTATGTACAGTGTTCACAGACAGGAAACCCATGAGTTTCGTTCATACTCTATCCTGAAAAATGTATATAATAGGGAATGTAATTTATTATTCCATCCATCATGTCTCTTAACATGAAATATTCATTTCAATAAGAATATTATAACGTAACACCTGAATCCCCCAATAATTTCAAATCCTTGATCAATGGATCCAAATGACAATAATATCCTTGTACGGTTTTTTCCCATGATATAATCATATATAACATGATATATTTTCGTTTCATCCATAACTATGGTTAAAAGTTATAATTTACCAACATTACAGGTCATGTACTGTGAGTGTTGCTTTGAAAATAAAAATGATTCACTGCATCTGTATACAATAAAAGAAGAATGTTTCATAGCTCGTTTTAAAATTTTGGATACTCATGATCAATTATCTTCTACTGAGAATACTCTAGCGGGTTACATAGTTTCCAATATTGACTAATTTTGTTTTCAGGCCATGTAAATTTCCATGTAGTCTACTCACTTCCATATAGGTACTTAAACATTGTAATGATTGTAAAGAACCATACAAATATCGTAGGACCATCATAATATATCTTGTATCCAGAATAACCACACATTGGGAATTCTCTACGTGATTTTTTGTCCTTGAGAAATAGTATATAGTGGTTTGGGAAGGTGTGCATTTTTTGGGAGATCATAACCATTGAGTTTTGCATTCGTCTGGCATCATTTTTACTGCTCAGTACCTCATTATATTATGGGGTCACATTATTCATGATAGCAAGTCATTAGTAATTCTGTATTTACTCCATACGTTTCCTTATTTCAAATTATAAATCTTTAGTATGTCTAAAAATGTTTTATATTTAGTGTAACCAACATACAATGATATCTTTTCATAACTCATTAACTGATAAAAAAATTTTGTTCAATCACAAAGTTCATCATCAGCTATCCTTTTAATTTCATATATATAATCTTCATCATCATTTCCATCTATAATCACATCCTCAATATGGTCTGCTTCATTTTCCACACTTCTAATCATATTAGATGATCCATAAAACATAGTGATATCCTAGCCGTAAGCTTCATTTTATTTTTCCCAAAGATTGTTTCCATGTTTATAACATCAATCTATTTTGTGATAGATCAAGTGTTTTTACAACTCCTCTGGACTAATATGTCATGAATAACAATAGTGTATACACTGAAAAAGGATTTTATAAGGGTCATATGCATGAACTATTTCAAATATGATGAACTCTTGAACTCCATCATCATACTCTTTTTTCAAATGATTGGCATCCATACATTGTTTATTCATATCCATCATATTTGATTCGGTGATATTAATATTCAACAAAAATAAATACACAAAAGGGGCCTTTCAAATAAGGGTAAATCAACATTTAAATTATAATTATTATTGAATTTCATTTCTAGGACTCATCCCCATAGAATCTAACACCAAATCCCTTTGAAAACTATTTATAAGATCACACATGAAATTCCATTCCAAGTGTTTAAATCATTTTAATGCTATTTAACAACAAAAAAGGGTATTTTGAACACATATAATTTTTTATGAAACATTTCAAAACACTTGAATTATTTTAAAATATCCACATAGTAATTTGCAGAATGACATAAATCCGATGAGAGAAACTTTATAAAGGATACATGAATAAAAAATAACCAACATTTTATAAAATATAAATCTATTAAATGTTTATGATGTATCTAATGAATAAATAGTATGAATCCTATATTTTTCTCCCAGTATACTACTAATTATTGAATAAGTGATAGATAAAATGATAAGTGTCACTTGGCCATGATACTTTTGAACATAAAGTCACATCTCTTCAAAGTGGGAAACCATCTTCCACATGATTCTTGAATCATGTACTTAATAAGATTGATCCTTACAATAAAGTACATGAGAAAAAAATTTCCCCTTCTTGAGGATATACATTAGGTCAATGTTAATGGAATATAGGTACTCAATCCTTCTCTGTAATCAATGGGTAATTTCTATTTGTGATTAAATATATTTCAAACATTTTTTACTATATTCAAAAAATATATCACCCTAAATATAATACCAATAAAACCCCATGGAAAGAACCATAATTTCCAAATATAGTAAATGATTTGGGAAGTTTCACTTATGTGTGTTTAACTGTCTGGACCCATAAGAAACCATGTGACCATTAGGGACTTAAACAATTCAAATCATGACTCTTGATATATCATAATATAATCCATACTCATTACCCAGCTCATTTATGGTTAATACTAGTGTTTTAATCAATCAAAAATTATCATCTTAGAAGGATCTGTCATGAACATTTAAGAAAAATAACCATTCCACAGTATTGGTTGAGGCCTTCATAATGCTTCCAGTCAGAAAGAATCCTAGTCAACCCCCTTGTAATAACGTGAAATTTCCATCAAATATCACAGTGTCTGAATGAACCATTTACTACTCTCAAATCTCATTAGGGTGGGTCTTCAATACTACATTGTATCATAGAGGCTTCCCATATATAGATTTGGGTTTTCAGTTGATGTGTAGATTGTGACACCATAAATAGGGAATTAGTTGGTGAGCTGGATTAATCATCACCATGAACTAGCCTAACCAATGATATTGGTTAGAGGATGCCTCATCCGAGTGCTGAACATATATATTTTCATATACTCAATTATTGCCTTATAATCCTTGAAGAAGGAAGACATAATCCAATGATTGGAACCCATAGTTATGATTCTATACTAAAATGACGTTGTTGACCAATGACTGGATTGGGCTTCGAGTTGGGATCTATGCCCTGGAGGTGTTTCCTGCATACACTAGTGTTGTCCCAACAAGGTGGATAAAAAACATACATATTTTTCTATTTGTTTGTAAAATTTTATATATAATAAAAAATTATTTATTTATTTATAATAATAATAATCAATGAATATATATTCATTTAAATTTACTTATTTAATATATATATATTTATTTATAATTAAAAATTTATAATATATATATATTATATTTATAATTATATATAATTAATATATTTTCTATATTTTCCAAATTATTTAAATATATCTATATTTATTTAGAATTATATTTGTATATATCAATTATAATTTCATAATTACTTAATAACTATAAATTTATATTTATATATAAATAAATACTAGCATTTCACCAAAGGAATGATGGGCAAGATACCATATTACTCAGCTCCGACCAGGTGGACCAGCACAACAGAGACCTGATGAAGATGGAGAACAAAATCACATAGTTTGTGCTGCAACATTTATACTTACTCATTAATATCTCCACCCCAACTTCATTTCATCATCAAACCATGGAGAAACCACACAGAATGGTTCTCGTCCTCCTAGTAGCTTCACTAGACGTAAACCACAAAAGAAAGAATTTGTTTGACTTGTGGAGGATAAGCCTTGTAGGCATGGGTCAAACTTAGTGGGTTGCCCGTATATACAATAACAGACCCATGAACCATCTGAACATTCCATCTTCTAGAGTTCTTGTTCAATTTGGTGTTAGTTTCCTAAGGTGTGAGACATGTGAAATCATGCGCGAATTGAAATTAAATTCTTCCAAGGTCACCCTCACCGTACTGGCCCTCCCAGTGAATGAGTCGATAAACTCTTTGGTATGGAACTTCATTGGACTAGAGCAGTGTTACCTGAGATTTTGCAACTCAGATTTTACCTCCTATTTATCTATCATGGGCATGATTTCCAACCATGTCAAGCACGCCCAGCTACTGTGCAAGGATGGCATCATCGTCAACCCATTTGGGGGTCCGGAATATGTTGTTCGCCTCTTTAAAAATTCCAAAAAATACATGATCATTGAGGATTTACCTTAAAAAAATTTGTGTCGAGTTAGTAACAAATAGTGTAGTATATGGTCATCTAGGAGGTGTGCAGCCTATATTCATATCTACTAGACAACTCCAAGGGGAATTGGATTACAATTAGTTCTCATTTTTATACTCTTCCACATATTGGGTGTCGTTCTTATGTTGCTAGATCATTTTTAATTTGTTTTGGTTTATGTTATAAATTTTCATTTATAATATGAATATGACCTATGTCCACATTTATTATGGTGATTATTTTACCAAACCCTTCATAATTTCGAAATATTTGGTTCCATAAAATGGAATTTTTGGTTACACTATATATGGTAGTGATCTATCTCAATTGTCACTACTAAAAAATTTCACTAATTCAACACTACATTTTATCGGTCCTAAAAATGCTAATAGGGAGTGTTTTTATCAGTCCTTCTCATTGTTACTTTTTTCTTTTATTCTAATATATGGTTAGTGGCTTCTGCTTTAGACTAAACCTTTTTATTATATTTAAATAACTATAAAATTATAACAAATGATTTTTATAATTATAATTAAAATAATATATATATAAATCATTATAAAATTAATGTTTTTATAGTTATTATATATATAATTATTATTATAAATTAATATATATTTATTTATTCATATATGCAAATATATATATATTTATTTATTTATTTATTTAAATATATATGAAATTATAAAAAATATATAATTAATATTTCTATTTTGATTTCAAAAGTATTTAAATGTATATATATTTATATATATGACTATATATATATATATAATTATATATATTTGTATATTTATAATAATTATTATAAAAATAATAAATATATTTATTATCATTTAATAATTATAAATAATTTATTAATATTAGGTATTTATATGCACTAAAAAAAGCGCGGACAAAATCCTTTAGTGATTTTATAAATGGAAGCCTAACAAATCCACATGTCGTCTGACCCTCAAGCTTTCACGGAAGACGATCTTTGCCTTTTCCACCACCTCCGCCTCCACGTCTACCTCTACTACTTTTACCTTGACCTCCTCCACCCCCGCCTTTGCCTCTACCACCATCTCTGATACCCCTATATTTGCCTCCGCTTCTCACTTCTCCGCTACCCTCACCTCCGGTACCCATGCCTCTATTATCCCTGCCACCGCCTCTGCCTCCACCATCTCCTCATTCACCTCTGCCTTTGCGACCTACGCCTCCATTTCCCCATTCTCTTCTACCCCTAATTCTTATGCCTTGTGCATCTACCTCCAATTTATTTTCTTCCACCATCCCCGATGTTTTTTCTATCTTTTCCCCTGCAACCGTCCTCACTGCCCTAGTTTCTACCTCTTCTGCCGCTGTTGTCCCTCCCACTGAACCATAAGTTCTAAACGGTCTAAATTATTTGTGCATTTATAAATTATGTATTCATATAGATTTAAATTATTTCGTTTTTAGAATTTTTTTCTTGACATTGTATCTCTCATGGATGTTTTTTTCCATGTTGTAATTAGTTTATCATGTGATGCTGAGATATGTGGTTTTACCGGATTCAAACATGAGATGTTGCACCATGCGAGAATTGAGGTAGGAAGTGTTGCGATCTAACACACATTAGTAAGGAAGATAAGGGAGCATAAGAAATTTGGTATTGGTATTTGAGAGTAGAAAATCCAAGTGGTATGAGGTTTTTGGGGGATCATATGATTATTTTTTCTCCCCATGGATGAAATTATTAGTGAGGGTGTGGATGAGTACTTAACCTAATAAATTTTTATTGGTTCTAATTTTTATTAACTATATAATTAGTATAATTTTATAACATTTACATGGGGGAACAAAAGTATTATCCTACTAAGTATACATTTTATGATCACCCCAATATATATATTGTCGATGATCAGAAAGATTTTAGTGACTATGATTGACTGGGCTAGTTTGGAGATAGAGTCGATGTTTGGTGCTACTAGTTAGAAGAGGTTTTGGATTTTTTTAATTTATATATTTTTTTATGTATAAAATTACATGCATTGTTGCATTATTTTATTAATTTATATAATTTCCATCAACATTTCCCTTACTTATAGTGACCTACACTATCGGATGAAGAAAAAAAAATTGAAACAATCATCATTTCTTAATAATGTGCCATTTTATGACTTTTTGAAGGAAATTCTTATAAACCACTTTAAATTTGGAAATTATAACCATCGTTCCTCCATTACATAATATGTGGTGCTCTCTATTTGATGTCTTTGCACTAGTCCCACTAAGGTATATTATTTCCTTTGGTTTTCATTTTTCTAAATGGGGTAACTAATTCAAATCCTTCTAAAGACCTTCTTTAGAAAGGGAATAAAAGAGTATAGAGCAATTGTTCATTATAAAAATTTGAGCTTCAAGCGTGCATTTGGTAAGAGAAAAGAGAGAGCTACATATTAATAGAATGAAATGAAGCTACTGAAGAAAAATCAATGTGAAACTGACTAAAGCGAAAGACATGCTCAATACTCTTCTAATAGAGAGAAACCAAGTGATAGAGTATTACTCACTCAATATGTAACATCCCAAGATTTTATGAAAAATATCCTTTTTTAATTTCACTAATATCTTGTGTTGTACGCAACACAAAAAGGAGCTTGCACAACACTTGCTTGGCTTGCTTTACACGTAATCGCGACCTTCCTCGATAGCTTGCGTCGTACGCAATACCGAGTTTCACTAAACAACAATATGCTATTAAAACTAGCCGTTATGAATAGTAAAAACCACTTTTTAAAATTTTATAAATTTTATTTTTCAAAATGGACTTCATTTTTGGATTCGGAATACCGAAATTAGCCTAGGGTGAAATTTTGGTATTTTTCTGAAAACTTTCAATTTTTGATGAATAGTGAAACCACTAAGTGGTAGGTTAAAAACTGAATTTTGCATAAAACATAATTTTACCGCTTCTGTGAATGGAATTTCGAAAATCCGAGAGACACGGTTAATATCAAGGACTAAAATGTGGTTCAATGAGATGAAAATAATTTTTGGTGAATAGTAACTTTTTACTTTTTTTTACCACGGTTAAAAGTAAATAGGGTAATTAAGGGTAAAAATGATATTATTATTACCCTAACACATGTCCTAATTCTATTGGATAAGTTAAATTCGATCAAAAACAAACTTAGGAATAAAATATGACCATTTAGGCCCACATGGATTAGATTAGGACATTTATTATTATATTATTTAAAGAAGGGTTAAAAGAGTTAAAATCAAAGTTTATTTACTAAATCATTTTTAATATGGGGTTATACATAAGATAAATTCGACTATAAATATTAATTAGAAAGATAAAACGATTTCCTACATAATGGTATTTTATTTGTAATTTTTAGACATCAAATAATTTAATTTATTTATGACACAAAGATGATGCAGTAATTATCTTATTAATGAAATATTGACATAATTGATATTATAAATACCGAAATAAATGTAATTTAAGACTTTTTATGAATTCCACTAATTTTCTAGGTTACTATGATATATTAGTGTTGATTTAATCAACTTGGTTCGAACATATAATTCTGTTATGACTTTCACAAAAATCATATATCAAATAGTGTCAAAATTGACACAAAATAGTTTTTAAATCAAATATTATATTATTAATTGTTATTTTATTCCTAAAAATCTAAGGTTCGTCCAAATGACTTAGATAAGGATATATTTATTAATAATATACAATTTGGGGTTCGTTTGGCATGTTATAGTAAGTGTATTAACCATATAGTGAAAGAAAACAAAAAGACACGGTAAAAGTTAAATTATTTAACTTAGAGTTAAATATAATTGATAAGGTTAAAATAATAACCTAAACTTGTCTAAATCCTATTTGATGATAGGATTTCGACCCATCCCCACTTTAGCTTCGAAATAAGACCCTTTGGAACCATTATAAACCGATTTTGACTTTAATATAAAATAATATTTTGAGATATTCCAAAGGTGCCCCTCTCCTCCCTTATAAAAGGACACCTCCTCCCCCTCCTCCTCACACCAATTTGAGCACTCAAGCTCGGCCAACCCCTGCAAAAATCTCTTCTCCACTTCCCTAGGAACATCCTAGAGGTTCTGGTCTTCCTCAAAGACCAATTTTAGTGCCCTAAGAGGAGGTCTCAAAGAGGCGCTTCAAAGAAGAGGTAATTACCGTTACCAATTCTTTCATCTTTATTTCTTCTTCCACTTCTTCTTCTTAGGTTGTTTCATTATGAAGTAATAAAATCAGTATCACTCATATACTGATATGTTGTTATAAGTATGAAACAACCCTATTTCACCATCTATCCATCCTACGGAAAAAGAAATCACCGCGCGTGCGTACGTACGGAATACCGTCTCCACGCCGTGGTGTAATCTATTTTCCACCACCACCTTACATGGATGGGTATAATGGTGTAATGAATAACTATACATAGTTATGACAACATAATATTGATTCTGATATATTTTATAATCCACTCCAATTCAATTCAATATTTATGGAAATGATATCATCGCTCGTGCGTACGTACGGACTACCGTCTCCACGACGCGATGAGATTCATTTCTCCATGTTAACCATTTAAGAATGATTATAAAGTATATATAAGAAATAATAATGAAATATATGACATTATAAAGCTACTGGATTTATGTATATATATATATATGTATGTCATCTACTTACTTACATTGAAGACAATAAGGAAAGAAAAACAGCGTTCATGCGTACGTACGGACTACCGTCTCCATGAACGGTGTTTTTCATTTCATTTATCTATCTATTATATATATATATATACTGAATATATATGATATATAAATCATATTTTATATTCTGGAAGTAAGTAAATCATGATATAAGTAATAATAATGTCAAGAACAACAAGTCAAAACACCTACGATAAATGAAACGATTTTACCCAAAACGCTTCTTTAACATGGAATTTACAAAAGAACGGGTAATATAAAGTCATAAGTAAACCATATATGATATCATAACAATGAATATGATTCTGTAATAAGTCAATGACATTATTTAAATCATTATACAGGAGGTTCGGACACATACGAAGCAAATCGAACCTAAGGTAAGGGAAATATCACAATCTCACTTTTATCCGAGATTGTTTTTACTTTGGTAATTACTGGGGTGTATTTTATCATCCACATCCTTGTTCCCTCAATATGTAATATTATTTCTATCCTTATACAATAGTTTATATCCAACTTTACCCTTCGGTGAGTTTTTTGTAAAAGATATGAAAGGAATCTTTTGTCGTTTTCGTACGAGGTACTTTTTGACTTTTTCGACAAAAGTACGAGAAGAATGTTTTTTTTAACTTATATGACATGAATGGATTTTGAAAACATTTTTTTCCAAGAAGCTACCTTTATAAGTTTTCAAGTTTATTTTTAATCAACTTCGTTTAGTTTATAATTGTATGACATGTCAAGAAAGGAAAAATGTTTTTGAAGAAGAAAGGATATTTTCCTCAAGAATGAAGTTCAAGTGTTTTATCAAAATTATTTTCCATCTAAGATAATAAAGGGTTATGTTTTTATCCCTTTAATTACATTGATTTGATTATGTTGTGAGGGAATTATTTTTATGAAGTCATTTTCCTTATATGATTTGTTTTATGATGTCATGATGTTTCAAGAATCCCATTTTTGTTACATGTGTTATGCGATGATGTATGATTTATGATTATGTGGCACACATAAGAAAGGATTCATTATAAGATGGGTGGGACCTATATCTCCCTCCAATGAATTGGGTAATGATTTTATATCTCATGAGATAGACAGGGCTGGAATGGTAGGTTATACCGGTTCAGTGAAACAGGACTGAAACGAGGGTTACTCGATTCAGAAAGGGACTTTGTCCACTAAGATAGTCTTGGCAATGAGTCTTGACTAACAAGAAATTATTCTCTATGATTATGTGTGTATGCCACAAAGTTTCATGTTTTATGTTATGATTATTGGGATTTCATTTCACTACTATGATTTATCCCATGTTATGAAATTATGCTCTCTTTTGCAGGTTAAGATTTCCAAAATGTTATGTTCTTATGAATACGATGTGATTGATATTTCTTTTGTTTACCCTTACTGAGCATTTGAGCTCACCCTTTTATGTTTTCTTTTCCCCAGGATATAAAGAAAGGTTTTAGGTAAAAAAAAAGGGAAGATCTTTATAGGAGATGTTGGAGATCTTTCACCACGATTAGAATATTACGTTCCGAGTTTCCAAAGACACTAAACTATTACGATCCTTGTGTGTATGTACTAAGTATTCCGCAAATGTAATGTAATGTCAATGTACGTCAAGTTTCGGGTCTCTACACAATATGTATGATAGAAGATGATTCAGTCATGCAGATCTACTAAATAGATGTACCAGTTAGCATCTTATCAGCCTTTCATGCCTAGGCATTATGCTCTATGAGCGCTTTGATCCAAACAAGCTTCCTGTATCCGCCAAGTGATATCATAGAGTGTAAATAACTCCGAATAGGTAGTCATATTAAATAAGGAATTTATTACTCACACTCTGGAAATGTTTACTTAGAATGCAAGAATTACAATATTAATTTTATCCGCTTCAACTGAGAGCTAGGAGCACATTGACAACTGAGATTATTGAATGGCCTACTGATGATTATCAAATAAATAAGGTCCTGAGAAAAAAAAAGATTCATTACAAAGGAAAGGGAGAAGGTATGATAACAAGTACTAATAAAACACTTTCAATAGGGTTATAAAAGATATTACACCTTTTTTTAGGTTCTTTTAGATCTGACCCTTTCTTTTGGTATGGATTGGATCGATCTTCTTAATCAATGATTCTTTTGCCTCGTAAGTGTCAGGAAATCCCGGCTGCACCGATGTTTCCTAACCATAATTTATCCATAGATTCTACTTTGAAACATCTTAGAGGGGAACACATACCTTAGAAGATGAAGGAGCACATTAACCAAAGATTGCAGGTCATATCTAAATAAATGTGGAATTACTTCGAACCATGATGGAGAGATAATCAGGAGTAGGTGATATCTAGAGAGGACCCACAACCAAAAGGAAAGAATCAACACATAAAGGAATAGATGTTCATATAATCACTACTGGATCCCAATCCATATAGGATTTCCTATATTTCCAGACCATTTATGTGCAGTTTATGCCATCTCAGTCCTACGTTTGACCTCTGAAGCAAGTTGCACAGCAGAATTATGAAGCAGTTCCACCTCCTGGTTATCTTTTTTTTCCTATAGTTCTAGTAATACAACCCTGTAGTTTGATATAATAAACAAGACAACCCTTTTTCTACAACTAATAAACCCATAAAAGTAAGTACCATTCCAATTTCTCGGACGTAGTTTCTCCCCTAGCTATTACCATCTATGTTGGTCACACCCATACATCTGTGTAACACAGACAAAACCACCTCCATGATACTATAATTCAAATGTCAAATATGAGTATCACATGGGATACCCTAGCGTGAAAGCGGAACATGACGCAAGGAATAAAATTACATTAAATTACAAGCCCGGGGACATGACCCCACAACCTACCCTTCACCCCCCCCCCCAAAACCTTACCACCCCACCACAAATGGTGGGGAAAATGATGATTCAATTTAAAACATATGTTCCTTGATAACAAGTTTTTGAAGTTTGATACCTCAGAAGAAAATCAAAACATGTTATAGAATCCACTTCCCCTTCATAGAATTAGTGATGCAGGTCCTACTAGTAATGATATCGGAAATAAGGAAAGAGCTATCGATCCCACTCAACTCATCACAGGTTTAGGGAGTAATGTTAATATATGGCTGGATGATTACAAACTATTTCTAGAAGTATCCACGATAACCTTCGGTATGCATTGTGTAGAAAATTGAAAAGGACAAGCCTATAGAAATACCAAAAAATGAGAGTTCATCTACAACTAAGAGGATAGTCAAAAGTAGGTAAATTCAACCTTTTTAATCCTTCGTAATGGAATAATATTATTATGTATATTTGGGGGATGCTGAAGAAACCCACGTCTATTGGGATGTTTGTAACTACCAGAACTATTGCCAATCCACACAAGATGCAGAGTATGAATTTGAAGAGGAACAGAAACTCATATACTGAAAGAAAGAAACTAGTGGCCCTAAATTCGGCCTTTCAGGAGGAACTCCCACCAAAGATGGAGGCTACATACTATATTCCAATGAATAATCCTTCTCCTATAGTTTATCTTTCTGACATACCTGAGATGAATCATCGTACTCATGACGAGAAGTATCTCAATAAATTAGAATCTAATTAGAACACTGAAGAGTAGTTCGTCCCATCCCACTCAATTGTGGAGTCTATGAAAAACATTCAATTTTAAAATAGAGATATCACTATAGTTCAACGGAGTCGAAGAACTCTCTCCAAGCTCACCATGTACAATGAAAAAGGCTTGTTGTTTTCTGTAACATCCTTTGAATTCCTTATGTGTCTTTCCTTTGTCATTAGTAGGTATCATCCCTCTTATAGTTGAATGCATGATATGCTGTTGAAGGTACATATTTATCTGCACTTCCATAAATTATTCTCTCTAAGAGAAGACCTTAAATTTACTCTTAGATCTTTAATGATTGTAAGGTTTGTTTCTATAGAGTTCTTTATATCTTCTTTAGGGTTAGAAAAAGATAGAATTAATGGGAACCCATTATATCTAGCTATCGATTATCCTGTGGCTATGGGAATGCAGGATAGAATGTGTCTTTATTAATTAGGCATTGAACCATGTCTCTCTTCTTTGACCATACTGTTTTTATTGCGAGTAATATTGATTTTGGAAAAAAATTGGGAAACGATCATTCTACTGTATGCCAATTTACCTCACTATTTTTCTCACCTGGGAAATACTACATGACATCCCTACCCCAAACACCATTTCTATTCTCAAGAAACTTGTTCTATAGTATTTTTTTTGGAACCCGCTTCGACTTATTAGGAACTTCGTGATAGATTTTTGTTCCTATGTACCATTGGTGTTAAAATTTCTATTTGTTCTTGTTATATTTCTATCTACTTATAGTTTTTATATAAATCTATGATGATCTCATCTAACTAAATGGAACGCTCTAACTGGATCTAAACCTACTATGTGTGATCTTTCAATTTTCATAGAGTGAGGGTGCTACCTTCTCTATCTTATTTTATATGTCTGTAGCCTTACTCATTTTCATCTCCTTTTCATTATCATCCTTTTCCACAATTAGCGTTGGGAGGCCACAATACTACTACCTTTGATTTGGACTTTTCTATGTTAATGCTTTTATTTTTCTTATAATAATTTTTAGGATGCACTCATTGAACCTTCATCCAATAGTCGAAAAGGGTCGTGTCTCGTATTGTATCAGACATCGACTATGTACTTCTGGCATCCTATTCGAGCCTAGTTGTGTCACGGTAGAACTTCTTGAATGTCTATATTCCATTATAGGATAGATTAATCTCTTAATACATGGATGAGGATATAATAAATAATATATATATATATGGTGATATATAAGACTTCTACTTATTTTTACATAAGTTTATAATGGGTCAGGCATGACTCTTTCAATTTCTACACCGGGTTAACTATATAACATGGTGGAATGATACCAACATCATCTTATCTTTTTATATATATTAGTGAAGGAATTAGTCTCCAATAGCACAAATAAAACATGACTTGACCCTCCCCAATGTTTCATTCCCAATGAATTCATCTTGTCAACTCCTTCTCATCCTCTCCTATTCCTATTCTATATGAGATATCCACAACACAAATGTTCTGGATTACTTTCCTTTGATGAATCTGGCCAATTATGTTTTTTATATCAAACCCACATTATTGTCTCGACCATGAAAGAAATATGAACATAAAATATTAAAGGCATCCTTTTTATCTCTTTCATTCTCCTTCAGACCAATACTATTTATGGGACTCTTCTATACTCTAACATCTAACTGAATTCGGACTATGAGATTATAGTCACTTTGATTGCTCTTCAGAATGTCTTAAGTGAGTTTATTCACCTTTAGTCTTTAAGAAAGGAAGATCATTAGTCCTAGTTCTAATAATCAGAAAAAGCAGTAGATATGTAGGAAAATAAGCTCAAACATGCTATTAGTCTAACAGAGCAAGTAATAAGGGCAGGTAAATCCAAGCAAAGTGGATGAATATAGATAAGGAGGTCATTATCAACTAAGATCCGAAGGAAGGAAGGGTAGTTTTAGATTACCAGTATTGACCTATAGATTATTAATGGTAAGACATCATATTAGTACCAAAATATGAAAGCCATTGATTATTGTCAGTAGCCTTACAGTTAAAATCAAGGACATTCATTAATTCCAATAGCTGAATGCCAAGACTAACTGCTAAAAGTAGAAATCCAAACTTCTAAGGAAAGAGAAAACTAGAGAGGCTAGCTACTATGATCATTAAAGTAGTAAAGATGTCTTACTAATAATAAAAATGGTTTTTAAAGGGTCCTAAGGAGGGATTCAACTAGTCTAGTAAAGTCAAACATGCCAATATTATCTGATAAAAGAAAGGGATCAATAACAACATTATTAGAGTAATGTACTTATAATAATTAGAGATGTATTTATCTGCCTCTTGAAAATCGATTACGGTAGATTTCATACTCCCCTGACTCTAAAGCCACTTACTAAACTCCACTTCACATTCCCTTCTAGTTAATAAAGCTTAATGATAAATAAGGAATCATTAGTCCACAGTCTTTAGGTTCTTTTAGATCTGACCCTTTCTAAACTAAATAGGGTGATGTTGATGAGTTCTAAAACCTTATATCTCCACAAATTTTGGGTGAAAATATATGTTCATGTACCATATATTTGACACTTTGTAACCCTTAGATACAAGATACCTAATAAAAGAACAGGTTTTTATTCGAGCTATAGCCAATTAATAACCCCCCCCCCCCAACCCCCTTTCCATTGGGGAAATAATGAACCAAAATGGAACTCCTCCCATAACTCATATTCCCCAATAGGTTTAGGAATGATTATTTCATTACCTATATTAATAAAGAGTCTATTCGATGGTCGTAGATTACCAGTACTCTTTTAAGGATGTAATGGATGACTTCAGAGATCTGCTGGGATTGGGGATGAACTACCTAGGAATGGGGAATCTCAAAGAAACACAAAATAAATCTTGATATATAATTTCCACAAAATTGTCTACACTAGTTGTGACCCTATTTGAATTCAATTAATTAAATGTTTCCCAAGAAACTAAGCGAGAAGTTGGATCAGAAGCCTTGGAGAAGATCGAAGGCTTTCAATTTGATGGCCAGTTTAGTGTAACAACAGAGATCCTTGAAAGCATCTCACATGAGGGACCATAATTTTTCTCAAATCGAATATCTAGAGGCTTGATAATGGGGACTAGGAAGATAGTTACACAATCCATATAGTAAATTACACTATATAGAAGTGTATCTCAGACTAGCCTGAGGTCGTGCTAATGAATTGAGAAACCTACATTGAGCTGATTGGAATGGTGGACTTCGACTGGGATTTGTTTTTTCCATTTGATTGGATATTATAGATTTTCCCCTTTGTATTAGTTCATGTGTTTACCACCCTTAAATTCCCCCAATTTTTATTAGGTTCCTCCCACTAGATAAATAATGTGTGTGTATTACATGGCTTCCTCGACCCCCAGTTTGTGGATTGGGAGTCAATGAAGACTCAGACCAAGAGGATGGAATGACTATCACCACTATTAGAAAAGAATATTTTTCTTTTTCATTTATTTGTATCAAAAGATATACTTTGGGGCATCAAACTAATACCACCTTAGGTATTCGATAAAAGAGATGAAAACGTTTATAGAAACCACCTTCAATACCTGGAGAATCCAGATGAATGAAAACTCTAAGTCCACCTACATTTTCTTTCTAGGATCCCCTACCCCAGGTTGGTTGACTTTGAGCTCTGAATACCAGATTTCTTGATAGAAACAACATTCCTCTATGAAAAATAAGAGAACCAGTTTAAGCTCTACTGCTTGCGTGATGTATATATTTTTATAGTTAGAACACTCAATGTAACTCAAAAAGAGTCTGTCAATGATACTGACAAAAAAAGAAAATTATTTATAATCAGGTTGGGGTTGGTCCACTATTAAAAAACAATAGTACAATCTCTCTTTGTTCATTTAACCATACATAGCTAGAGATTGAGCATCAATACCTCTTGTATTGTTTTAGGAACTCCCCCCCCCTATAGACTCTAAATACCTACCATGTTCTCAATGTAATGAGGGAGCAAGTGTATTACTCCCATATCACCCCCAATTCTTCAATATTACCTTCTAAACAGGGTCATTCTACTCTCAAGAACAAGTTGAATCTCTCCTTTGGGTAAGATTGTTTTCCAATAATAGAAGGTTACTTCTTCTGTAAATTTCTTTTTATTATATTCATCAGATTATGATGATCGATCATTATTCTCCTAAATTTTTCATTGAAAGGGAGTGGGGAGTAATTCTAACAACCATAGGTAATCACTCAATCCATCAGTCTTTCTAGCGATGGTATTTTTTATGTCGACTATAGAAATTCATTTCAGTTTAATGAAATAAATACTACAAAAAGAATAAGAACAAAGGAGGAATTAGAGGAAGTGGTATTTATAAACTATGAGATGAAAGTAAGGAAGAAGGGATACCATTTGAAGACTCTAAGTGAGTAGTGATTCTATAATATTAATTAATATTTTTATAATGACTGTCTTCTTAAAAGGGATAAGATCCCCCATTCTTGTGAAAAATAACAGAAAATATGATGTTGTTATAACAACATATGCTGTATAATATAGGGTAGGATCTCAAATAAAGAATAGAATCAGAACAATAAGCCGATGGAAAATGACACTAGCTGACCATATTCCATTCTTCCAGCCTTCCTCTGGGTCTGAACATATCCAATGGAACTTGAACCTCTTATCACTAAAGATAATGTTTCATTGTTGTTCATGTTCTACCATACTAAGTATTTCCACATTGTTGACTCTATTTATTTAGGCATTTATCAATTAATAGAATAGGGAATCTTGTTTTCTTCCCTTCTTTATATAAATGAAACACATCTATTTGTAGAATAGGTGACACCCGGATAAGGTTCACCAGAGGATAGATATTCAAAATTGATATATATGTGACGAATGTCCCAACATATGTTTGAGAGTGGGGGTTTTAGGGCCGAGAATCCTAGGAACATTAAATTAAAAACTATGACACATATGATGGGAGTTGCCAGTGTATTGGGAGCATATTACACAAACTAATGTCTTACTTATTTGGGAAAAAATTTGAAAGTAATCTATGATTTTCAGAATAATATGCTCAATTTCTAGATACCATACTTATTCCAAATGGTGGACAGGCTAGGTACTATGGGGAATTAGATGAGATATTAAGTTGGGGTGCGAATAATAGAAGAGTAACTACAACAGAGTTGTTCCACTCTTATGTTCTTTTGATAAACTATCAGGGGAGAGTGTATAATAATTATGGAAGGTGGCCCTTTGTGGAGAGAATCCCTCAGTTCAACTCATGTATCCATCGGAATGTCAATATTTTGAGCTCTTGATTATATGATATTCAATAGTTCCACTTTATAGTCATATTGGACAATCAAGTAGAATGGTTCTCCGACCTATGATATCCTTCTAATGTGGCCACACAAAAAATGAATCTATGAAACAGTTCCCCTAGACCTATGGTCATCATGTGCAATCTGGATTGCCTCTAATCCTTAAAGATGAGATATTTCATTTTTTACACAAACTATGGGAATGAATCTACATGGGAAGGGTACAAAAAAGTGAATTGATTGTCTCCTGTAATACAATAATAGCCTTAGTTAGTTACTGTAAGAAGAGACCATCTGATCTAGTCAACTCTACCCTTTTATAGACTTATATTGACTGGAGTGCTCTGACTTCAAGTTCTCAAGAACAAAGATATTGGAAACCATACAATCGAAGTCTAGAAAATAGGGTTTACTGACATATGTTATGTGTGCAGTTGCAGCATCAGTGTGGGAGTTAGTGGATGGGTACTACCTATAGTAAGGTGTCTTTTCTTGTAGGGTGATGTTGGAATGATGAATATTTTAAATGAAACAATGTTCATGCCTTGAATTGCATCTCAAGTTGTCTAAATGAAGAGACCAACAGGGGATCAACTATTAGAATATAATAGGAGCTTCTCTGAACAATTCCGTGGATAATTGAAAATTATGATAAGTGTAGTAAGGAAGTGATTCGGGGGAGAATGTTGGATCCCTTATTGTGACTTGGGGATGAAATAGAACAAAAAATAGCCGATATCAAAATAAAATTAATCTAAAGAGCATGAAAGAAGTGGATCAATAATGATTAAATGTTAACGGGGAGAATACACAACTAATAGAAAAATTAACAACTAGGATAGTAGTTGAGTGACCCATTAATCCGAACCACATTCACTCTAACTGGAAAAAAGTAGTACATGAAGAGGTCTCGACAAAAAAACCGTACAAGGGGAATTTGTATACTTGTTGAACCGATTAACTATGTTTTTTTCCGTTTGATCGTACTTGTAAGCTCATTCTACTACATTTTCCTTCATTCACTCTTTCCAATAAATTATTACAAGGATGTGTACTAGAGTCGTTGAGTCTTGGCGGAAAGGCGTCCTATTCTTTGAGTTATTTTCTATGATATCTATACATTGGGATGTTTCATCTCTCAATAATTCACTAAGAAGAAGAACTAAATGAATATAAAGAGGATTGTACACCAAAGGGGACAACAAAGCAGATTGTGAGAAGATAATGAGAGAGTTATGAGGGATTAGTATTTGATATAGATAGTAGTTATTACATGAGGGAAACTCCATAATGGAATAATGAGATAACCCTTTCTTATTCAAATAAATGATTCCCTTTCTTCTATAAGACACATGGTTTTGATCACTGGTAACCTATATCTCTGAAGGAAAAAACATAGTAACCAATCCCTAAACATATTCATCGCTTACATGAGATTCCTTGACCATCCGCCCTATTTAGCACCCAACATGCATAAAGATGGTTCTTCCTATGTAAATTATTATCCTTTCATTCCCCTCACATCCCTCATTCAAATCCCTTATTTTCTGAAGCCTATGTTGGTTTGGATGACAAATGTATCTGAGTCCTTGGCATCATCCGTAAATGATTCTAGAGAGGGTGGTGCAATGGAGATGGATTTGGTTTCATTCCAGCTCCATTGGATGCTCTTATCCTTGATCAGGAATATCCTTTATTCAAAAATGTCACTGGTTCATGTCTGACTGCTTATGTAGTGGTTGGGGCACCAGGGGAGGGACCTTCATGAGTGATGCCATTTCTCATTAAAAGGGGTTTGACCTAGATCCTAACTGAATGAATTAGAAATGCTATCAGATTTTAGATTTGAAATGTATAATAATAATATTCTTCTCCATATTTTTATTTCAAGTATTCCACTTACCATTTCAATGGTAGCTGAGTCCCTTGGCCCTTCATTCTTAAATAAGGCCACAAACCTGGATTTCTCTAGAATCCATTTCACATACATTTCTATATGGTTGAGTGTTATTTAGGCCTAATTGATTCATCACATTCATGAACATAACATTGGTGGAAGCTCCAGAATGAAGCATGAAATTGTACCATAATAGAACATTTCTCCTCAGAGTGATGTAGAAAGGGGAGAGGCTAGCTAAAGCTACCTTTCATTCTATCTTTATTCATTTCATGGAACAATACCATATAATATTAATTCATATCTTTCACTTCATACATAAGTCCCAAAATGTTTCTTACTGATTAAGGAAACTTATCCAATTATGGCATAGGAATAGGTAATTTTATTTCATCCAATTAACTTGCCATAACAATATTTAAGTCAACATAAATAACAAGAGATACAACTTCGACAAAAGAGACATTGGTGGATTCAACTATGAGGTTATCCTGTTCTTTCCTCGACAACCTCTAAATCACCTATTAATTTTTTACATTATCTTGCTGCTTCTCCAAAATCCTTCTTTCATACACCGCTGGAGAGAATTATTTGACTTTTTGCACAATCTCAGTAGGTGCAGTTTCCGACCTAATGAAATAAGTCGTTCTAGCTTGACCAGCAAAAATCAGTAATGTCAGTAGTTTCAATGGGAATCAATTAATATTATATATGATATAATTCACTAAACCTGGTTCTAGAATTAGTAAATATTTTTCCTTCTATGTTTGGGAGATTCCACTGAGAAGAAGAGAGAGATAGTGCAATGAGAAATTAAAGAGAAAGGTTTCTGTTAACGGGTGTGTTAGTTGAATGAAATGAAAATCTAGAGACAGATGGGCCTCAATATTGTTTTCATGTAACTTCAACTAGGGTAGGGTAACTATGGAAAGGGATAAGTAGTCTTAGTATGGCAATTTTAGGGGGTGACGGGTAGAAAATCATAATATTTAGTTTCTGTACTAAAGGTCTTTCCATATTCATTTTCCCTTTCCGAAATCACCATTATATTCTAATAGATGACTCTCTTCACTAGATTTTATCAATATATATAAGTAACATTTGGTGATTCCCTCCTCTTCTTCTTTAGTCACTGCTCAATAGATCATTGGTCACTATCTCCTCTCTTTATTTCTTCTAATCATATTAAGAGATTGTAACTCTTGTATTAGGATTTAGAACATGCACAAAAGGAAAGAGTCGCACAAACCTGGTGGTATAGTTCTATTAGCTTTAGGTTTTCGTTCCTCTTTGCGGGTGCATAACTTAAAGATTTCAATCAACTCTTTCTGATAGTATTCTTTTTTTGGTATATCTTGGAAGTCATAATGATGCTCCAAAATCTATACATAAAGCAAGGCAGAATATCCAAAGAAAGTGATATGATTCCCGGTAGAGCATTAAGACAAAGAAAGGATAGTCTCTAAAAGTTTCATGTGCATCATCAACACTTCCACATTCATTTTCTCCACCAAATATGTGACCCGAAAATCAAGAATTGCAGGCTCCCCAGGAAGAAAATAATCCAAAAGATGGAAAAGGCCAAGGCACTGTTTGTCGAAACTAAACTAAATAGAAGGATCTGACTGATTTTTCTCCTCGCCTATATGAGTTATGGATCGATGGACTCTTCCTTGGATAGGAATAAATATTAATGTGAGGTCATAGTCCATATTATCTGGATATGGATTTCCTCAGTCTCTGACTATATAGGAATAGTATCTGTCTCTGGTATCATACGATTCATCCAGATGATTCTCTTTCTATTTTATCGATGGAAAATCTCCTACTCTTTCAGAAATTCAAATGCCCCTCCCTTCCTTTATTAAGTACAAGGATAAGGGCTTCACTCCTAATAGCAGGTTCACTATGTCTAGAACTGTTTCTTTCCCCTAAGAGGATAATAGTTAATAGTGGGTGTTCCTAGAGGAATGTAAAAGTCCCCTCTAACACTGAACTATATAGAGTATGTACATGCCTATGAAATTGGTGCATAGGCACTGAAGCCAAGTCCTTTCCACATCATATCTTTATAGAATCCTATTTTAAAAGAATATATTATTGAATATGATAGGGGAGAATTATTCTCATAAGGATCAATAAATTTATTTTAGAGTACATGTAAGACGATGCAGACGCAACTCTATACCTAGATTAATTTTTTTTTCACAGTCTGCAACTCAGATTGAAATCCTATATAGAACCTCCATAAGGAAGGGCATCTAGAAGCATCGATAAGAACATTCAAATGATAAAACTAGATTCAGGAGCCACATAGATAGGCATGATTGAAAGAAAAAAGGCCTTCCTTTTCGGGCCTATGTCTCATACCCTTTCCCTTTCGGTAGGAAATTCACTGGATGAAGTTGGAAATCACCCGAAGAATGCCTCTATTTAGGCTTGGCCATAGTAGGTTAAAACATATTTCTTTTTCCCCTCAGAGGAAAGAGAAACTAATTCTACTTGGATGAGTCCTCTATTTAGGAACAATTCCAACCTACTCTGTTAGTAGTTAGCAAGATAAAACAAAAAATATGTTATTGACTAGGTTTGGAATTCTAGTTATAATTATCTCAGGTGTTTTTATTAATTAGGAGTTTTCTCAATATAGGAAACTCATGAAGAAGCGACTGGGCCTACAGTGCATATGAGATAAGCCTATAAAGATATAATTGGATCGGGAAGAGAGAATGTCGATGATGCGAATGGGATCCATATATCTTTCAGGATTCTCACTATCACACTGAAAAAAAAAACATTGCGATCAACTATTATATATATTCTAATAGATGAACTTATATAAACTGAAGGGATTAATAGTTCATGAGTGACAATTCGGGGATTATAAATGAGTAGATAAATCCTTAATTTTATATGCAAGGCTTTTGGATTTGGGGTGAGAGGTGGTGAAGGTCAGTTTTTTGGGTTAATGCCCAATTTTTAAAGTGTTCTTGGAACAAGAAACATATTTCTACTACCTATATTATACCAAAGGCATAAGTGTTTCAGTTCCCAATTTAGTAGATAACTAGGGGAACATTGTTGTCCGTTCTTTCTCATGTCTTTCTATTAAAATATTTGAATATAACAGTTATACCTTTACTTCCTTCTTTCATGCACTTCCAGCAAACTACTAATTAATGGGAGAGATTCTAGGATCTGGATGATTATGATAGGGGCTATTAGTTCATTATCCCTATTAGTGAATAATATAGGTAGTATAAAAGGCATAAGAAAATTTTTATGTTAAAAATTCAATGCTTAGAGATGTACTTGAAGTTACAGATTGAGGTTATTTGGGATTGAATCAGATTCTAGTTCATGTATTGGGTTTAGTTTGAGTCTATATCTTTATCTCTGTTGAAGAGAGAATATGCCCTTCCAGTCTCATAGAGAGTGACTATTGGTTCATTCCATTAGTTCATGGTCGAAGATACCTTATAAGTGATTGAATTCATTTTTCTTCTTCTGGTTCCTTGATCACAAAAAGTGAATTCCCTTATTTCTGTTCTAGAGATAGGTTCTTTAGATAAGGGTTGTGGTAATTCTAAGCTAAGACAATGAATAGCATTCGAGAGCTATCCAACAAAGAGTGATACACTAGATTCATTACATGTCTATGATATTTTTTTGGGATTTCAATCTACTAATAATATGGTTTGGAACCCTCTCAATAAATAGGTGATCTGGGATAAGAAGAAGCGGATAAGGGATAGAAGATCCCATTTTCTGTACAAAGAATTACCAGGGGAATAATAAGAATAGTAGTTCCCCCAATAGCCCCTATTCTCCACCCATGTTTTCAAATTCTAGTATTTTGTGAGCCCTGAGGGGAAATACTTTTTCAATCAATCATTAGAGAAAATTATAATCTTGTTTGGTTTTCCTTTATCCTGGAAAAACATAATGGGAAAGATGGGCCACTGCTTTCCCTTCTGTCGAATATCAAATAACCCAGGTGGATTTGATTGGGATATATAAGTAGGTTCATCTTGAGTTAAGATTCATATATTAGGAATAGTAGATCTATTGTTCATATCCTGGAGGTTTCAAAACTAAGGATGGAAGTCCATACCTAAAGGAATAATCCCAGGGATTTCTTATCCAAAAGTTCCCTTCATCCATGGATCCAATACTGATGTGAAGCAAAAAGATATCCATCAGCATGAAAGGCATATGAATTACCGGAGAAGTTAGGGGAAGGTGAAAAACAAGTGGGTGATACTTCAATATGATGAGTGGCACCAGAATCCATAATCCATGGAACAGTATATTGACTTTGGAGCTTGTTAAAAGAAATACATGTTGCATTCATAGTAGGAGCTACAATATTTCCAGAATTTGAATCTCCAGTCTTCATGTTCAAGGTCTGTTGTATGATGTCTAGAGGTACATTGAATAATGGTGACAAAGTAGTTGAAGACCTATACTATAGACCGATTGACAAAGTAGCAGAACGATTTTTGCCTTCAGAATGAGATACGACATTGTCCGATGTAGATGAATATATTTTCAGAGGATGAAGAATCAAGAATCTATCAGTAGAGTGACCTATTTTCAACCATCATTATTAACTTTTTTTCTTCCATTCTATTCAATAAGGGAAGTGTTGTGGGTAAAAACACCTCGAGATGATACATTGAGAGTAGCTTGGTCTGATTCACTCTTTACTAGATTACTCATAGATTTCTAGCCATTGAGAATGATGGTTGTACATTGTTGATTAGTTATAGAGAATCATTTCCCATTTGAATATATTAAAACTCATGTTGAAGACTAGGAATTAAATGAAACATATTATCATTATTTGTTTTTGTAAAAAATATTCAAAATTTGAAATAAAGACTACATCCTCTAAAAATATAGGAGAATTAACCTGCATAAAGAAGTTGAATGATGTTTATAGAATGAAATTTCTTCCCAAAATGTTTGTAAAGAGATTTAGAATGTATTTACACTTACATCTCCCAACTTCATGGTGGAAATATGTTGTTTAAGATGGTAAATACGTGCATCATGACCTTTTTTGTTTTGTGAATTAGAGAGGGAGATTCAACATTAATGTCACTAATATGTGTTATAGTAAAGGACTGAATGAAGATAGAGGATCATAGTTGGTCTTCTGGATTCGACAAAAGAATCCAAACTATATCTTTGAGGCTTAATAGACAAAGAAAATAGGATCCCATTGATACTACTGATCTCCCTCCATAAAAAACAACCTAAAAAATATGTGACAGGGTAGCCAGAATCCATCAAGAAACGTATTATATAATTTTTTTATTTTTATTTTTATATTCCCTTTATTTGAGGGGATGATTTCTTGAAAATAAATCCAAGTAAGGTGTTCAACACTATAAGTAAAAAATTCACCATATCTCTTCTAAAGGTGACTTAAGGGGAGGGATCACAAACACTGACTTCATTTCCCCTGTAATTCTATAGGTCCTTGGTTGGAAAGTGGAAGGAAGTGACTCAACTTGGTGAGAAGAATATAAAGGAAAGGAGAACCCTAAGATACAAGAGGGAGGAAAAAATGCTAATTTTAAAAAAGATAAAGACCCTCTATTCTGATTGAAAAGTCTTATAAGTGCATGTGATGCCTCCCATGAGTCACATTTCATTTAAAGAGAGGAATTATCATGTGAATGAATGAAAATGAAACATTGGGATTGAACACATGGTGAATTTTGTATGCGAGTTTTGTTATGCATCTTCGGTAAGCTGACTGGTGCACCTATTTTGTAAACATGTGTGTTATCTACACCGGTGGCCCTCTTCTCTTGATGAGATCTTCTCTTAGTAAGCCTCTTTCATTAATTCTCACAATAAAGTGGTTTTCATAATATTTTACGATCTAGGTCATTCTGGAAACCTTCTCTGAAGGGGTCCTGCAGTGTAGTTGTGTCCTCCTTACCTGTTTGATCCTACTCCCACTCCTGTCCGTGAAGTGATTCTAGTTCCAATGTGTGGTTCCTTCTAATCAGACTAGTGAAAGGATTTTTCATCTATCACTAGTAGAAACATACGTAAATCCAGAGCTGATGATAAAGATCTGTAGATTGCACCAAGGCCACAAAGATAGTCAATTGGACATGATATGAGTTATCATAGACCTATCGACTTCTAGAACTTCAGTCTTACCATGCGGTTTCCCCATTCTCATGAAGACATCTTAGAAAGATTATGAATTCTTGATTAGTATTTATGGGTCTGATCTAACTCATCAATTTGATATACATGTCCATTCCTATAACTTTTAATGCAATAAGTGTCACTGCAACTCCATTCTGTGAACATATAGTTCCGAGGATAGAATGGGATAAGCCCCTAACTTCCCCCTTTTTAGTTCATAGGAAGTAAAAGAGTACCAGGAAAACTTAAGTTTCAGATTTAATCCCCCATAGTTTCAACCAAAATAGAAAAAGTAGTGATTCTAATCATTCATTGTCTTTGGCGTCACCGTCCTTCCCCTCTTTCCTTATAATGTTCTGGTCTACCTGGTCCATGCTATGCTAATTGTAGCCCTCTATGGTGCCCTTACTGGAATGGCTTATATCTTCTTCTTGAATATGACTGCCAATTCAGAATGGCCTTACTATGGGATATGGTCTATTACATATATAATACTGATTCTTGTAAACATCTTAGTGACAGGATAAGTCGACAGTTGAGGTGGCACTGCCCATAGAACTAAACACAAAGATAGGGGAGTGTATCTATGAGTGGGTTTCAGAGCCTCTAAATCATTGAAACTCTTCTTTGATAAAAGGGGGCTATAAAAAAGGCAATAGTTTCATGCTTATGAGATTCAATCAAATTTTTATTTTTGATGAAAATAAAATTCCTCCCTTCTGGATGAGAGAACTGCATAAGCTCCTATAGTATACTAAATTCATTATTGTTTTTCATGATCCTTTATAGGAAGGAGTCATTCGTCAGTACTATTCTACAGGTACTCCTATATATAGTTATAGAGATGATACCATTTTTTTGGTGTTTAGTTATGAATTGGAGGTTTCTATCAAAATTGACCCCATAGAGGCGATCCAGAAAAGAAGACCTAGAATAGGATTGGTCAAAATACCTCAATATATATTAGTAACTGCCCTTTATTTAGTAGAATCTCTAGTCCCGAAAGCCTACTCAAAAATTTTAGGGGGTATCCACCAAGAAGGATGAGATCTAGAAGGGGTCCAACCTTTCAAGTCATACAGGGATTGACTAGTACTCTAACTCACAAGGGAGGATATGGAATCTAAATGAGGAGGATGATTTAGAAATCCATTGAACCTACCAATTGGAAGCTCTCAAACTCTCAGGTATCTATGTTATTGAGCTACGAGCTAATGCATCAGGAAGGGTCCTATCCTATGGGTGGAAACAAGGGACTCGGAACCCACTAGTACTTATATATATTTCTAGATTAAACAATGAATAATTTCTTGGTCGGTTAGAGTAAATAAATAATGGACTACTATCTATCACCTAAGTGCTCTCTAGAATCATTGTAATGATTCAAAAAATATCCAAATAAGAAATTTTGTAGAGAATAACCAAACAACAAGGGATAACTATACATTCAACGAGGATAGAGAGGTTATTGAAAGAAATTCAAAAGAAGAGAATAAACTTGACAACGACTTCTCGGGTGGATACCTTAATCCATTACTGGTATAGAAGAGAGCCTAAACCCGAATTATGAGAATAAAAATGGGAACCACTTACTTCCTCTAATTGTTATGGGTTCGAGTAAAAAGGGATGGGTGGAAGGTTTAACGTGAGTTGAAGATCTGGTCTTGGTGCTATGGATCCACTCCACATAGAGCCACCCGTGCTTCACACTCTTGGGAAAGTCTGAATAGTGTATCTCCTTCCATGTGTTATTATGATAGCTAGGTCATACCCGCCTCACCTCTAGTGGGCATTGGAATGAGTGGTTTAGCATCTTGGATGAAAGGAATGGATATGATCCAGGGTTGGTCAAAAATTTTCAAACTCCAAAAATCATGTGAATTCAGTTATGGAAGGGATGAGGAATATCGGGATAAGTTGTGTTAACAAATAAATTAAGGGAAATAAGGATTTTGAGGTATATTCATTCATTTAAGTCTCACTGGTGGGAATCTGAGTAGTGTATGTTTTTCCAAAAGTGTCTTTTAGTGTTGGGATAATGACCAAGTCAACTATTATAATATGATATTGTGACCCAGGGGATAGTTTGACAAAAGAAATGGTAGGCTTGTGTTCTGCCTGAATTGAACCAAAATTCTCTGTTACGTGCATGAAGAGAACCAAGAAATGGAGAAGAATATAGAAGAGGGAGGGGGCCATAGGGTTTTGGATAACGATAAGAGGAAAGAGACCTGATATGATGTTCAGGTCATGGATTATAAGGAACAACACCCAGAAAAGCTAATGAAGGAGTCTATGGACTTTCCTATACTAAATTGATTGGTCGAGGCTACTATGAAACCCAACATGAACCCGTGACAGTATTCTGAAGAAATGATGTGGGCTTGGGTACCCACATGTAGTTACCCAAATAAGGAAGCTCTTGAAGTTCGAAGGTCCCAGCCTATCTGAAAATATTCTAATGTCTCATTAGAGGGAGAGATTCAAGAGTAGTATCAATTTCAATAATGGGTTTTTTAGTTGACTATAGATGAAATGGGAGAGACTGGGTTGGGGTCTCACTGTACTTTGGGATAAATCATTGAATTTATCACTACTTTCCTTTTCAGAAAACCGACAGAGAATCAAGGGAGTAGAAGATGGAACTTTTCATTCGTATTAAATTATTTGGACATCCCTTATGTGATAGGGCTAGATCGATATAGAACGATGATTTCTCCAGATCAAAATAAGATGATGCTTGAATTCAGCAATGGTGACTCAAAGAATAGACTAAATCACTTCTTTATGTGCTTTGGTGAGCTTGAATGAATCAATTGGAATTCAGAGTCATCCCATTGAATGTTTGTTCGATTTTGACTATATATTTTCTCACACAACTCAATCGCTTGATCTATTCTTCACATATATAAGGGCTCGAATCCTCACTATCAGAATAGGGATGGTTAGAACATAGAAGACTAATATGAATTCTCAATATTTTTTGTTATAAATCTGCTACCAGGATAGATGCAAGGAGAATGGATAGTGATCAATAGATGAGAAGGGTGGATATTTAGAATGGATCCAGTTGGGGAGGTCAGCTCATGGTATCCCTCTTTCTTTTCTAGCTTTTAATTTAATGCAGAACTCCTGGTAGGTGTTTCTACTTATATATATTGCTGGATTTCAAGTTTGACCTTTACCCTTCACACGAAATCATTCAAATTACCATACACTTCAGAAAGTGTCAGATCTAAAAGAACCATTACCCTAAAGGTTCTACATAATATATGATGGTTTAGAACCTTGTTTAGAGGGATGAAGTGACTTTAACGAAAAAAAGCAAAGAGGTTTATTAGCATAGTCCAGTCAGTTTACTTGGAGTAGATTTACTAATGCCCTATAAGTTTAAGTTGATCTAATTGCAATTTCTTTTCCATTTCTGGGGAAGACTATTGTATTCTAATAGTGTTGTAGGTCTAAAAAAATAACTTAAATACCTAAATTTCTTGAATTGAAATCCTAATAATCCAATTGGATATCCAAATTCATCCTTCTCTTTGTCAGAAAAAAATAATTCGATTCCTTACCCTTTATAAAGGGCAGATCTACTGTACTTGACCTTATATTGTTGACCCTATTTAGTTCTACCTAATTTATATGGGTTTATAACTCATATATTCACCCAATTCAGTTTAGAAATGGTCAGATCTATGGTACATGAACCTATATAGTTGACCCTATTTTGAGATATATAATATATAAGGGTTTAGAACTCGACCACATCACCCTATTCAGTTTAGAAACATATTAATAAATAAGTACCATATTTATATATCATAGTGTATATAAATAAGTTACAAAACCTTGGATATCTATTTATTTCATTTTGTTTGAGTGGGAGAAATCTTATCTATAGTGAAAGTTGTAAGCTATGTCCAATGGACTTCCCAACTTCTCACGGATTGAGATCCCTTTCCTGTCAAGCATGTGGAAGTTTCTTTAGATGGGTTTCATATGAGTGGTCTTGGACAGTTTACTTTGCTGGTGTTTTTGTTTCATTTCCTGTAATTAGACTTTATTTCAAGAATAGAAAGGTATTTCATAAAATAAAGATTTTCCAGTCTCTGGGTAATATGTTTTCTTCCATAATAGTGGAATTTATTCTCCTATTTCCATTGTATCATCCATTGGAGAAATCTAAGTATCATTAGGAATAACTCCAAATTTGAGTGCTTAATAAGGTCTTCACCTTGAGTTCCCCATTGGTAAGCCCTTTAAATTTAGGTCCAATTTCTTGTTTGGTAAAGGAAAATCTAGTAAATGTTGCATAGAAATACTTCTTCATTTCATAAAATATGTAATCTTTTATATAGTTTAATATCCAATCTTATTTTGGTCGGGAGTCCTAAGACCCATGAGACGTATTCGGGTAATCCCCATAAGTTTCGGCAAACATGTCAAATGGAAAAGAATTAATGAATGAAAGAGGGTTTCTAAGAGTCAAAGTACATTGGATTGATATTCAAAATAGTCTTACCATGTCTAAGGGTTCTCCCAAAAAAACTAGCTACTTTGGATATTTACAATTGAAATAGATTACCTGATTATCCAATTTATTGACTCATGCAACCTTTTCTAGTGAATTCCCTACAGTTGCAGCTCTTCACATATCATGTAAGGACTCGACCCTAGTTACCCGGAGTCGGTGCCTTATTGGTTACATTGGCATACATACAAGTAATAAGCATACCAATGGACATAGTAGTTTAGTATTATTGGAAACAAGATACATACATAAGTGAGTTTCATAAGTGTAGGATTGGCCCGTAAGGGGCGCGCTCAGCTAAGGTTTTCACCTGCTGCCGCCTCTCTTCCTCGGCCTCGGGTCGATTTCGGCTTCTCCTCAGTGCTTCTTAGTGGCGATCTCAATGCGGTTCCTTCTTTAGTGGCGGAGTTAGTGTGCTCGGACGTCTTGGCTTTCCTCTTCGTTTGTTGGCCTGTTTCACGCACTTTGCTTCACTGGCAAGGGATTCGTTAGAGGCGTGGTGAGATTCAACGGTCGAGTTTCAGCTCTGCTGTTTATGGGTTTCCATCTCGAGTGATGGTTGAGAGTGTGTGGGGTGGACCGTGGTGGTCTTCATGGCGAATTTGAAGGTGGCGCCACGTGGCGGTTCTGGCTTGCGGCATGAGTTCTTCCGGATCAGGTGGCCTCTGTCTTTTGTGTTACGGCAGTGGAAGGGAGGAGTTGCAGTAGGATTTATCTTCCTCATGACATCGGTGAAGTTTTTAAGAAGGTTTTTGTTTGGTTGACATCTTGCTTGATTCAGTTTTTGGCATGATTTCGGGATCTTCCACTACCGACGACATTCTAGAGGTCGCCATTTTGGTTAAGTTTTGCTTTTTATTTTATCCTTTGTCAGCGATTTTGGATGCATTGCTGCTTGGAATTTGGATTTGGAGGTTATGTGTTTATTGTCTTTGAATTTGCTGCTCGTGTTTGATTCTGGAGTTAGGGCATGGTTTGTCTTGGATTGTGTTTGAAGTCAGTGGTTATGCAGTGGTCGTTTGATGATCGGAGCTAAGGTTTTATGCAAATATATGATGGGTTTTCATTGATTTTTGTTGAGTTTTGTTTAACACTCCTATTTGGATTTGATGTGATGTTTTGGTGCTTCCCAACCAGCATTCTACTTGGATTTTCTTCATATGGGGTTCAGAGCAGAAAGGCTTTACTAGTGCATTCCATTTGGATTTGGAATACGAGAGGGTATGGTTATGCCATCGGTTCTGGGCCCGTGCATTCTTTCACGGGATAGCTAGCCAAATGGTCAGGTTTTAGTGAAGGTTTGTCGTCATGGTGCATTTGCTGGGGAGGGGCTGATCCTGTAGTTTGTTTTGAATTTTTCTCTATTAACATTTTTATGTTGTTGTAATGTTGGTTCATGTGGTTTCTCACATTTCCCTCAAAAGTGTTTTGAAAATAAAAAAGTTAATTTTTAGTCATAAACATACATCAGTTCATTATTACAACTTGAAATGAAAAACAACATAGAAACTCCTTAGACAACTTCCATAACTCATAGTTTATTTCAGCATGTCATTCATAATAGAATTCTTATTGCCTTGTGGAAAAAACATAATAAAGGGGTGATCTCAAATGCTCATTAAAGGTATGCAATACATCGGAAGATAACATAAACATTAGACATGGTGAATAATCTAAAACACATGCCTTTCGAAATAAATATGAACATAATATTATAGAAATATGAGCTAATTATATTGACATAACATAACATATCATGTCTATTCTACTAGTCTAATAACCACATAAACCATCAATACTATATTCATAATGTGGGAATTCATAATGTAGGACAACATATCTATACCGTCAAGGTCTCGTTCCAAGACCATAAATAATTATTTTGTCAAGGCCATGTGCCAAGACCACAGTTTGTCTCCTGAGATCTACCGATGAACTGAGGGGTATAGTGGGAACCACCCAACACTTAATATTTCCAATTCATTCCTCATATGAACTGGTATAAACAAAAAAACATACACATTAATATATTAAATGTAAATAGCTTTCCTCGAACATTAAGCCAAAACACTAACCATTCGATGTATTCTGATGAATGATTTAAAGATAGAACATCAATAGCCAAAATAATCATAAAGCATTAAATTGAATATGGTAGATGATAATATGGAATAATAATCCCAATAATACATAATAATCAATAAGTGGGTTGAAATAGAGGAAGATACTCTTATAAAATCTTCGAGTAATTCTTGAAATATATACTCTTTTACTTTGGAAAGAAGAGTTCTTTTGGAAAAATCTTTTTATAAAACCAGAAGTGAAGTAAGTTATTATTATCAAAACAAAATGAGTGATTTTATAGATATATTGGTTTCCAAAAAGAGATTAGATATTTCCCTTGAAAATAGGTATGAAATTGAGATATTCCCTTGAATCGGGCTTGTATTTTGGAATCAATTTATAACATCCTTTAAAATAATGTAACTAATGATAAAATAAAAAGGATTATGGTTTGTGTAAATATATATAACACTCACACAAAATTTATGATGATTAAATAATAATACATAATAATTTCATTGAGGTAATTTAGACCATGAAAATAACCCGAATGGAAATGGATGTTTGGGTGGAAAAACCCTTACCATAAATCAGAATGTGTTCCCCTCTTGAAATTAAAGTCATGGAATATGAAATTAAACATATCAATAACTTATTTCAGAACCTTATAGACATGTATTTAGTTTATCATAATTATATTTTTTTCATTTATGTTATTATTTAGAAGTTATTATATTGAATTTCATCGTTCCAGAGAGTTTGTTTTCTTGATTTTCATAATCGGTTCACTTGTTTTTATGTAATGAAGTTCATGTGGAATGGTTGTAAATCTCCAGAATTGAAGTTACATATTATTTATGAACATACAGAATTATTAATGGTCATTTCCATCATTTTTTACATGGAATGAGGATGAATCTTTAGATGAAAACCACTTCGATTATTTGGGGGTATTTGGATAAAACCATGGAGATATGCATAGAATAATATACCTGGGACATAACTTTCCTTTCTTCCCAAACCTCATGACCTTATTCCATGGAGATATGCATAGAAAATCCAAGTCTCCTAATTTTAATTCAAGGTCTCTTCAATAGTTATCCACATAAGTATTCTGTCGACTATGGGCTGCCTTGATATGCCGCTGAATGGTTTTCACCTTCTCTACCATTTCTTCAACCAATTCGAGTCCTAACAGCTTTCTCTCACTGACATCATCCCAACACACCAATTTTCTACAACTTTTCCCATAAAGGGCTTCATATAGTGCCATTCGGATGCTCGAGTGGAAACTATTGTTGTAGGAGAATTCATCCAGTGGAAGATGTTGGTCCCATCCTCCTTTGAATTCCATAGAACATGCTCTCAACATGTCTTCCAGTCTTTGAATAGTCTGCTCAGATTGGCCATCAATCTGAGGATGATAGGCCATACTGTAGTTCAGTTTCGTGCTTAAAGAATATTGAATACTTTTCCAAAACATCAATGTGATTCCAGGATCACAGTTGGATACAATAGAGAGTGGTACCCCATGCAGCCTTACCACTTCTTGGATGTAAATCCGTGCAAGTTGACCAACGAGAAGTCCTCTCGAATCTCGATAAAGTGAGATGTCTTTATAAGACAATCCACAATGACCCATATTGCATTGTTTCCACTAGATTTCCTTGGGAGTCTAGTGACAAAGTCCACGGTAATGTTCTCCCACTTCCATGTTGGTATGGGTAGTGGTTGCATCATCCCCTTAGACTTTTTCCTCTCAGCCTTTACTTGTTGACATACCAGGAACATTGATGTATAATAAGCAATCTCCCTTTTCATATTGTCACACCAAAAGTTTTCTAGGAGATCTCTATACATCATTGTGCTACCAGGGTGTATAGAGAAATTATATCTATGTGAATCATCCAATAGTTCTCTCTTTCACTCAAGAAATAGATTTAACACAAAGCCTCATCCCGAATTTCAAAATTTCACCTTCATATGCGAAGTCAGTCAACATCCCATCATTTATAGCTTTAATTTTCTTTTGAAACTCCTCATCATTAGCCTGAGATTTTTTATTCTCTCCAGTAAATATGGTTGGGAAACCATTTGAAAACTTAGTGATGTGTTACCTTCCTTGATAATTCTCATATCTATCATTACTAGTTCCATGAACAAGGATCCCTTTCAACACCGATCTTGTTCATAACTCAATGATATTTTCTGCTCAAAGCATCTGTAGCCTTATTTTCCTTCCTTGGGTGGTAGTGTATTGTGAAATCATAGTCTTTGAGTAGCTCAATCCATATCCTTTTTCTCTTTTTGAGTTGTTTTTGTGAGAATATATGTCACGAACCAGGCCAGGTCGCCATCCGACCCGGCGCCCGACCCAGTCCATGACATGGCCCGAAGGGCGTTCCTGATCCCTATGTGCTGGCATAAGTGCCTGGGTATCAAAACTAAAATATGGGAATGATTTTACCCAAAAAAGTAAACACAAAACAACTGATAAGATAAATAAACTGAAATTTAAAGTAGACAACAAAACATGGCCTTAAACTAAAAAAAATCTGGGGTTTACAACTTGAACCCACAACCAAAATAAGGGACAAGAAGAGAAACTCAAACTCAAACCTCCAAGCAACCAGAGAGACGTAGCATCCACACGCCACAACACCAACCTGCACGATAAGTCCATAAATGACCAGAACCACCATCGCTGAGCATGATGTCACAACTTGGAGCACATAAGAAACAAAGCCTACATACACCCAAAGGTGTATGTAGGGTGTGATCCAAAAGCCCAATAGGGCATCACCCAATAAAAATTTT
Organism: Viscum album; assembly: GCA_963277665.1. NCBI lineage: Eukaryota > Viridiplantae > Streptophyta > Magnoliopsida > Santalales > Viscaceae > Viscum > Viscum album. The sequence continues at coordinate 422,088,064 of OY728161.1, read as the reverse complement.
CCACATGAAAACATTAAATGACAAATACATTTTCAAGCTAAATAAATGAAAGGACACCAAATCTTAAACAACATTAAAGAAATAGTTTCTATAAGGAAAGCACTTTTAAGGAAAACAAATTAAAAAAAAACCCTTTCATAAAAGAAAAACTCAAACCATCAAAAAACCTAAAAGCTGCACTGTATGCCGATGGTGGGTGTATAGTAGTCCAAGAGCACCAAAAGTGGGAGAGGCCCTAAAGATACTAGAAAAAGGAATGGGACCCTAGAACCTCGCGTCTAGGTAAACAGTATAGGAATCACAACAAAATACGTTCTCATGCATGAGCCACTAGACAGGGAAACACATCCATAACCTAGTGGTCTCTGATCATCATCCAATGTTTAGTTAGTGTTGTAAGCGTCAAACGAGCTAAGTGAATCTGGGCCGATGCCACTCCCAAATCACTAGCTCGCTAGTCTAGTCCGCCCACCTAGTACCCAGGCTTCCCATTTTGTGCTCATGATGTTCCAACTTCACATTTCATGTCATACTCAAACAAATAAAACAAATAGGGTGTAACATAAACCCAACGCCACACTTCCACACACACCGAAAACCATTTGACGAAGTACGCACGACAAATGAAATTACCCAACTCAATTTAAACAATATCTGCATTGATAATAATTGTTTATTAAAAACATATTAATTTTTTTCTCCTTAATAATTTTTATGAAATCATTTTAAATCCTTTTTAAACAAATTATTTTTTAAGTAACATAACACGGCTTTAAGATGAAAAACCAACTTAACCCTCTTTCATGACCAAGCACACCCAAAACAGGTTCCAAAAATGTTTCCCACCATTAAAAAAACATAAGAAACCATTTAATGATTTTATAAAAAAACAACTACCAAGGTGACACAAATCATTTTACACCAAAAATATTTTAAAACATAATCTACATCACTTACACAATCAAATAAATCAACTAAAAAATTAAAGAAACCATTCCAGCAATTAAATAAACCACTAAAAAAGTTTATCAATAAATTTTAAAATGTATCGCATGACTTTAAACACTAAAGACTCACTCAAATCATCATTTGTGACAAAACACATATCAACACCACATCAAAACACGATCCATAGCCTTTTCACAATTCAATAGCTAAGTGAACAATTCATAGAACATAACCAAATGTCACAATAAGGGTTTTTATCAAAAATGAACCACATTTCATATAAGCATGCTACTTAAAATAAAAACACATATAAAACTCATAAAAAACTAATTTCGCACGACACAGATTAATATAATAACACATTAAATTAATTAAGTAAGAAAATTAACTAATCATATAATGTTTATATGCGGAACCACCTAACTCAGAAAGAGGAACTCCCAAAACATGTGTGAATCTCCAATCGCACCTAATACGCACCACGTGCGAACCAAAAAAGACCATAGACCAGAATTCGAACCAAAATCAGCACAATTTGGACCACAACCATACTAGAAAGGAAGAACAACCAAGAGAGGGAATAAGAACCATTGGTGAGATAGTGGGAGGCTAGTCAGGGTTTAAAAGGGCCACCGGAGGAGTGGGAGGCATTGTCCAGACTTGCCGAAAGAGGGGGATACCGACGAATAACATGAACAGGCAAGGGCGGCATTGGACAGCATCTGGGAAAGTGTTATTTTCTATGGATACCACTATGCAAGGAAGCCGCATGGGGTAAGGTCCATAGGAGGGGGGGATAGGCGAAGGGAAAGCGTGTGCTGCTGCTTGGGGGTCCGGCGGCCAAAGGTCTGGCTGCTGCCGAAAGAGCCAAGGCGGGGAGGCGGTCAGGGGAGCGGCGTGCCTGGGAGCTAGGTTGGCAGCCTTCCGTAGATAGGTCATGGGGATCCGAGGGGCTGGGCGCACGACGAGAGGCTGATGGAGCAAGGGGTAGCTTGGCGTGACGGCATGACAGGGAATTAGGGGTGCGGTCCGGTGAGGTCGTTGTGCGGGGCATCGAACCAGGTGGGGGTGTCTGATGCAGAAGAGGAGAGGGAGATATAGGGGTTGGCCAGCAGCGCACAAGGAGAAGGCAGGGGATCGGCTGGTGGTGTTGCGAAGTAGGGGAGCCAAGGGTTCCAAGGGGGGGCGCTGCGGCGCGATCCATCAAATAATAGGGGGAGGGTTTCAACGGAAAAAAGAAAAAAAACGAAAAAAAGAAAAGAAAAGGGGGGAGGGGAGTGCCACGACTTTGAGGGGGGGTAGCGCAGCCCTAGAAAAAAAATGGAGATGATAAACAAATAAAATGAAATAAATGGAAATTAATATAAATAATAATAATAAAATTAACATCAACACTAATGATAACAGTAAAAAAAGGAATAATAATAATAGATTAATAAAAATAATTCCCTAAAGGATAATTATAATGATAATATTATTAATTAAAGATTTTTTTTACAATTCTAATGATAATAATTAATGATGATATTAATAATAATTTATAGTGATAATATTAATACAATTAATGTCATTGATAATTTTGTAATAGAAATTATAAAAATAATGACTTAATAAAAACATTAAAAATATTAATAATAATAACTTAATAAAATCTATATTCTTAACACTAATAATAATAGTAGTAGTAATAATAATATTATAAAATAATAATATTTTTATTACCATCAAAACAATTCTTGTAAATTTTTATCACTCTTTTCTTATTAGTTAATTTTTTTATATTACTCCATTAATTTTATGTCTTGATCATTAGCTCATTTTATTTCATTAATTAAACGGTGTTCAAGTGCACGAGGAACTGGGTGAGGCTGCGTGGTGACCCAAGCGAGGCCACACGGCTTCAACCGCGGACTGATGGATGCTGTCATGGTCAAAACAAACATTTTTAAATAAGAACTCATAAATATTGTGTCTGGACTTGACCTGAACAACCCAACACCCAGAAAAATAAAAAAAAAATATTTAAAGATGATGGGTGTGACAATTCTCCCCACCATAAAGATTTGCACCCCTGGATATCCACAACAAAGGTTGGGACCCAAAGTAGAAAATGACACCCAATTAAGGTTCAAAAAGGATCCCTATGAAAACAAGTGAAAAGAGGCAATCACATCGTTCTCAAAGAAGGTGACTAAAATTAAAAACTCAAGAAACTCGTAAAAAGACTTCCGGATATGTGTCGCCCACCCTAAAGAGATAAAACACCACCAGTTGACTAATCAAGGAAAGAACCCTCGCACTCGTGAGAACCAACTTCTCAAACTGAAACACCTAAAGCATCAATTAATGAAAACCACATCGTTTGACTGGAGTGAAAAATTGAGACCAACCATGACCGAGAAACACCCTTATCATCTATCACCAAATCATCTTCAGAAACAAATCCAAACGGTCAACATGGGGAAGCCGGATGGGCTCCCCACCATTAAGAACCTACCAACGCCCAAAAAGAGACTGGAAAACCGACACAGGGACGCCCGAGCGGACTCCCTACCATTAAGGAAAAGTCTAGCACCGATTCATTCCAGTGACATTAATGTGAGACCCGATGTGGGTCTCCCCACTATTAGGACTAATAGAAGGTATATAAATTTGAAAATTTCATGATGGAGACCAAACACCCCACCACAAGGGCGGAGAGGGAGGGACCCAACTACCGTGGCATCAAAAGCATGACCCAAGACAAACCATCATTTCCACATTCTTGGATGAGCATTATTCAAGATTGAGACAAATTTACCCAAAAGGCTCCCATAAGGACCACTAAAGCGATTGCATCCAGTGAGAAACAACACCGAAAACCTTAAGGTAACGAGACGACCACACCTCCTCATATCCATGAGAAGCTTCATGCACCTAGGCGGAGCGTCAGAATGGAACAACCACTGAAGACAATTTAATATTCCTTCACCTTCAGTACCGATGATAGAAATGAGGTTGTGGTCCCATACTCTCTCGGGACTCCTAACCATGCGTCTGCTTCGCTCTGAGTCCTATGGATGGAGCACTAATGTTTGAGGCATCTCCTGCCTCGCAGTCAGGTATTTCAGACTCCTAAACAGAGATTCTCCTTTTCGTGTCACACGCAACCACACTACAACCGAGGCAACCTTAGGAAACACAGCACATTACGACATCCAATTACTCTCACACTGAACATTCACCAAAACAAGAGCTGAAATGGTGCATGCGCATCACCCTTTGTCCCACTGGATGAGAATACGATATCACAAATCGTCACCGAAACATGACCATTGTTGTTGAGAGGAACATTGTACAGATAGGTACTTCAAACTGAGTCTTAAACAACATGTGATTCCTAAAATTTACTGTAGCATCCTCATGTGACTGGGTCTGCCACACTAGTGGCCTAACGTATACCCTTTCTTAAACAAAACCAACGAAGGAACAAAGGTCATTTAGAATAGTGGTCAGCACCAACCACTCCAAGATGCTTCCACCTTTGCACCTCGAAGAGAACTCACACTGCAAGAGGTCACCAAACATGACCCTTGCAGCCAATGAAAACACTACAAACCATTCAAGACATTTATAAGCACTGATAACTCTGAATCGCCTTCACCATTCCCCACTAGAATTTCTTTCACCTCTTCCAGGGAAAATCATTAGACGCAATGATGTCAAATTTCATACACGATGACTCAGACAACTCAAAGAGACAAAAAACTCCGTTAAAATCCCCTCGCATCTGTCATCCCGCAGCGAGAGGATCCGCTTAGTTGTAAAAAGGAGAGGTGGTTTCAATTCTATAATTCAAGAAGAGATTACTCTGATCAACTGGAGGGTCGGCCAACAGTGATTTTCCTATGGCCGCACTTCAATCACATGTCAACGCTTTATGGGGCATACAATAGTCAAGAAAGAAAACCATGGATTCAACCAAACTGGTCCAACTGTCAAGACCTTCCGCAAGCGAACACCAAACGTTCAGGGGGGACCACTGCAAGGGCTCCTTGATGTAAATTTCAAAAGAATTCAACAACAACACACTTACATACCAACTTACCAATAAGAATTCAATATCAGGACACAAATCCGTCAAAAAGGAATCTCAGCTCGAAACTCCTCACATCCAACCTTTCCAAAAAACAAGGAAACACCACACAATCACCTGTTATATAAAAACACCAAATTTTCCTTTAAAAAAACATTTTGAAAATAAGAAAATCCAGTGGGAAGCACAAAAACCAATGGTGTCCCATGGGCCTCCACATGCATGTTCCCGTGCCACACCATCAGCCACCTTATATCCATCCAGGCACTCCTCCTCCCATGCCATTAACCCTTTCTCATTCCATATACACTCATGCATGTGGTTTCCCACGAGAACCCCAAGGATCAAAACCAAACCTTTCCATTTTTTTCAAAACCAAAACATCCAACCCACACTTTTCAAACCTCATAATTCATTTTCTTTTTAAAGTGCTTTATTTTAATACGTTTTCCAAAACATTTTCCAAGACCAAATCATTTTTTACTTAAATACAAAATGTCCAAAATTCCAAAACAAAGAAACGAGGAACGGTGAAAGGGAAAACTAGTGTCATAGGGTGACTTGAACATATGGTTGGCTGTCATATGCCAATCACGCCACTACCACAAAGGGTATTCTAGGACGGCGTCCCCAGCTCCACATGGCATTCCAGACCCTGCGAGCTCACTGGGACCATTGACCCTACTCCTTTTTCATTTCCCCTAAACAAAATTAACCACATTGACCAAAGATGAAGACAACATCAACTTACTTTGGTTACTCGAGTCCTGCCATGAGGTGTGCTGTCCAGGCAACTTGCTCGTAGAAAGGACGTCGAGTCCCGACAACCTTAACTCAAGTCTACCGTGACTCTATCCCAAAAGAAAATGACCCAAGAGAGAAAACCGTTCCCTCTGATACCATTTTTTCACGAACCAAACCAGGTCGCCATTAGACCCGGCACCCGACCTGGTCCGCCACATGGTTTGAAGGGAGTTCCCGATCCCCATGGGATGGCACAAGTTCCTGGGTATCAAAACTAACACATGGGAACGATTTTACCCAAAATAGTAAACACAAATATACATATAATATAATGAAACGGAAAATGAAAGTATACAACCAAACAGGGCTTTAAACTGAAAACAAAATCTGGGGTTTACAACATGAACCCACAACAAAAATAAGTGACAACAAGAGAAACTCAAACTCAACCCTCCAAGAAACTAGAGAGACGCAACATCCACATGCCACAACACCAACCTGCACGAGAAGTCCATCAATGACCAGAACCACCATCGCTGAGCACGATTCCACAACCTAGAGTACACAAGAAACAAAGTCTACATACTCCCAAAGGTGTATGTAGGTTGTGAGCCAAAAGGCCAATAGGACGTCACCCAATAAAAAGGTTCAATGTGTAAACATTAAATGAAAAATACATTTCCAAGATAAATAAATGAAAGGACACCAATTCTTAAACAACTTTAAAGAAACACTTTCTATAAGGAAATAACTTTTAAAGAAAACAACATAAATAAAAGAAAACACCCTTGTATAAAAGAAAAAATCAAACCTTCACAAAACCCAAAAGCTGCACCGTATGCTGACAGTGGGTGTATAGTAGTCCAGGAGCACCAAAAGTGGGAGAGGCACTAAAGATACTAGAAAAAGGAATGGGAACCTAGAACCTCGCGTCTAGGTGAACAGTATAGGAATCACAAAAAAATATGTTCTCGTGCACGAGCCACTAGACAGGGCAACACATCCATAACCTAGTGGTCTCTGATCATCATTCAATGTTTAGTTAGTGTTGTAAGTGTCAATCCAGCTAAGTGAATCTGGGCCGAGGCCACTCCTGAATCACTAGCATGCTAGTCTAGACCGCCCACCTAGTACCCAGGCTTCCCCTTTTTTTCTCAAGATGTTCCAACATCACATTTCATTTCAAACTCAAACAAATAAAACAAATAGGGTGTAAAATAAACCCAACGCTACACTTCCACACACATCGAAAACCATTTGACAATGTACGCGTGATAAATGACTTTACCTAACTCAATTAAAACAATATCTGCATTGCTAATAATTGTTTATTAAAAACATATTAAATTTTTTGTCGTTAATAATTTTTATTAAATCATGTTAAATCCTTTTTAAACAAATTATTTTATAAGATACATAACACGGATTTAATATGAAAAACCAACTCAACCCTCTTTCATGACCAAGCACACCCAAAACAAATTCCAAAAATGTTTCACACCATTAACAAAACATAATAAACCATTTAATGATTTTATAAAAAAACATTTACCAAAGTGACACAAAGCATTGTACACCAAAAACCTTTTAAAGCTTAATCTACATCACATACACAATCAAATAAATCAACTACACAATTAAAGAAACCATTCCCGCGATTAAACAAACCACTAAGAAAGTATATCAATAAATTTTAAAGTGTGTCGCAAGACTTTAAACAATAAAGACTCACTCAAATCCTCATTTGTGACAAAACACATATCAACACCACATAAAAAATGATCTGCATCCTTTGCACAATTCAATAGCTAAGTGCACAATTTATAAAACATAACCAAATGTCACAATATGGGTTTTTATCAAAAATTCACCACATTTCATATAAGCATGATACTTAAAATCAAAACACATATCAAACTCATATAAAAACTAATTTTGCACAACAATGATTAATATAATAACACATTAAATTAATTAAGCAAGAAAATTAACTTATAATATAATGTTTAAATATGGAACCACCTACCTCAGAATGAGGAACTCCCAAAACATGTGTGAATCTTCAATCACACCTAATACACACCACGTGCGAACCGAAAAAGACCCTAAACCAGAATTCGAACCAAAATCAGCACAATTCGGACCACACCCATACTAGAAAGGAAGAACAACCATGCAAGGGAATATGCACCATTGGTGAGACAGCGGGAGGCTAGTCAGGGTTTAAAAGGGCCACTGGAGGAGTTGGAGGTGTTGTCCGGAAAAGCAGGAAGAGGAGGAGTCCAACGAATAGTGTGCGCAGGCAAGGGCAGCGATGGACTGAATCCGGGGAGGAGTTATTTTTACTGGATACCACTACGCAAGGAAGCCGGATGGGGTAAGGTCCGTAGGAGGAAGGATAGGCGAAGGGCAAGTGTGGGCTACTACTAGGGTGTCCGACGGCTGAAGGTCGGGCTACTGCCAAAAGGGCCAAGGGGGGGCGGCGGTCAGGGGAGCGACGCGCCTGGGAGCTGGGGTGGCGGCCTTCAGCGAATAAGGCAGGGGTATCCGAGGGGTTGGGCGCACGACGAGAGGCCATGAGAGAAAGGGGGCTTGGCGTGACAGCATGATGGGGAAGTAGGGGTGCGGTTTGGTGAGGTCGTTGTGCGGCGCTTTGAACCAGGTGGGGGTGTCCGATGCGGAAGAGGAGAGGGAGATATAGGGGCGGCCAGAATCACGTAGGGAGAAGGCAAGGGATTAGCTAGTGGTGATGTGTAGCAGGGGAGCCAAGGGTTCCAAGGGGGGCACTATGGCGCAATCCATCAAAGAAGAGGGGGAGGGTTTCAAAGAAAAAAAAAAGAAAAAAAAGAAAATAAAATGGAGATGGGAGTGTCGTGACATGGAGAGGGGGGTAGCGCATCACTAGAAAAAAAAGAAAAAGGAGATGAAAAACAAATAAAAATAAATAAATGTAAATTAATATAAATAATAATAATAAAAGTAACATCAACACTAATTATAATAGTAAACAAAAAATTGAATAATAATAATAGCTTAATAAAAATTATACCCTAAAGGATAATTATAATGATAATATTATTAATTAATGATTTTTTTTTACAATTATAATGATAATAATTATTGATGATGTTAATAATAGTTTATGGCGATAATATTAATACCATTAATATCATTGATAATTTTTTAATAGCAATTATAAAAATAATGACATAATAGAAACATTAACAGTATTAATAATAATAACTTAATAAAATCTATATTCTTAAAACTAATAATAATAGTAGTAAAAATAATAATAATCTCAAATAATAATATTTTTATTACCATGAAAACAATTCATTTAAATTTTTATAACTCTTTTATTATTAATTAATTTTTTTTTCTATCACTCCATTAATTTTAAGTCTTGATCATTAGCTCATTATATTTCATTAATTAAATGTTGGTCAAGTGCGCGAGGAACTGGGCGAGGCCGCGTGGTGACCCAAGTGAGGCCACATGGCTTCGACCGAGGACTGATGGATGTAGTCAAGGTCAAAACACACGTTTTTAAATAAGAACACATAAATCTTGTGTCTGGCCTTGACCAGAACTACTCGACACCCAGAAAAATAATAAAAAAATTATTTAAAGACGACGGGTGTGACAATATATATTTCAAACTCTTATGATCTTTATATATCTCACATTTTTCGCCATAGAGGTAATGACTCCAAATCGTCAAAGAAAAGATTACCGCTGCTAACTCAATATCATGAGTTGGATAGTTTTGTTCATGAATTTTTAGATGGGTAGATGTATAGGCAATCACTTGATCATTCTAGATAAGGACACAACAAAGTCATTTCTTTAATGAATCTCTATAGATAACAAACCCATCATTCCCTGATGGTAGGGTTAGAATCGGAGCATTCACTAACCTCCTCTTCAATTATTCAAAACATTCATCACATTCCCTTGTCAATATGAACTTAACCACGTTTCGTGTGAGATTGGTCATTGGGTTGGCTAAACGAGAAAAGTTCTGAACAAAATGCTGATAATAACCTGCTAAACCAATAAAACTATGTACCTCAGTTACGTTCATTGGAGTAGGCCATTCTTGCACAGCCTTGGTCTTTGTATAATCTATAGATATTCTATCCTTAGAGACAATGTGGCCTATAAAGGCAACTTATTTGAGCCAAAAATCACACTTGCTAAACTTCTCATATAATTTATTTCTTCTCAGAGTCTTCAGAATATTGCGCAAGTGGTTTTCATGTTCTTCATAGCATTTAGAGTACACCAGAATATCATCAATAAACATCACCACAAATTCATAAAGATATTAATTGAAAACTCTATTCATCAAATCCATGAAAACAGATGGTGCATTAGTTATACCAAAAGTCAATACTGTAAACTTGTAATGCCCGTACCTAGTTTGGAATACTGTTTTTGGAATGTCATCTTTCCTCACAAGTAACTGATGATATCCAGATCGAAGATCAATCTTTAAAAAATAATGGTCTCCATGAATTTGATTGAATAAATCATCAATTCATGGAAGAGGGTACTTATTCATTATTGTAACAGCATTTATTTCCATGTAATCAATGCAAAACCTCATAGACCAATCTATCTTCTTAACAAGAAGAACAAGGGCTCCCCATGGAGAAACTCTAGGGCGAAAAAATCATTTATCACTCAATTCCTCTAGTTGTTTCTTTAGCTCCACTAACTTCATAGTGTCCATTAAATAAGTGGACTTTTATATGGGCCTTGAACTAGGAATTAAGTCCATGAAAAACTCAATTTCCTACTCTGGAGGATGTCCAGGTAAATCCTATGGAATGACATCAATATATTCTTGCACAACAGTTACATATTCTATTTGAACATTCTTTTCTTCACCCAGAGTTTTTTCATTCTATTCCTCCCCAATAATTGAATTCAGTAGAGATAATGGGGGTGGATCTATATGAGATTCACATGGTTAGGTTTCTACTCTAAAAATAAGGGATTCTACACCATTCTAGAAAATTTTAACTTCCTTATTCTTGTAGTAGATCTTCGCATCCTAATTTGATAGCCAATCCATATCGAGAATTATATCATAATCAACCATTGGTATGATGATAAGGTTAGCAACTAAATCATGTTTATGCATCACGAGGGGGACTAATAGACACGGCTTTGTTGCAATGATACATCCACTAAGAGTTTTGACTGATAACTCCTTTTTTAAATCAAATTGGACATATCTAATTTTCTTGAAAAATTGGGACGATATAAATGAATACAATGATCTAGAATCAAATAAATTATTGTCTATGATGGATAAAACAATCAATGTACCTTCCACCACTTCGTTTGGAACTTCAACCTCTGCAGTTGTAACTGCATAAGCTTGGCCTTGCTTTCTTGGCCTTCTTTGAGGAACATTTCCCTGATGCTTAGGACATTCATGTGAATAATTTCCCATCTCCCTGCAATTGTAGCATAGAACATTGGTAGCTTCTTTCTTTCCCTTACAATCCTGAGATAGGTGGCCTTTTTCTCCGCACTTGTAACAGACTCCCATTACCTTCAGGAAAGTCCCAAGGTTTTTCTTCCCACAATTACTGCATGAGGGAAATTAAACTCTTCCCTTATTCCCCATTTCCTTATTTCTTTTCCCAGAGTTTTCAGATGCCCTCTTATTCTCTTACTTTCATTTAAAGTCATAATACATAGAGAATTCATTTTCTGTCTTGATAGCACTTGGGACTATATCTTTATATGATTCAAATCATTGGGAGACAAGATGAAATCGGAATAATAGTTTTAAACCATCAAAGAATCAATCAATTTTACTCCTTGTATAACGTATTTAGTCCACAACATGCCTTTATAGCCATTTAATGTTAGCTTCTTACTAGAAACATTTTCATTCTCCTTCTTCCTCAGATTCAAGAATTTCCTCTCCATATCTGCTCGTTGTTTACGAGAGAAATAGTTTTCTAAGAAGATTTCCTTAAAATCCCTCTATTCCATCTCTTATATTTCTTCCTCCTACTTTTTATTTTGGACTAAGAACCACCACTGATCTGCATCACTTGTTAGAAGATAAACAGCCATGAAAACCATCTCTCTTTCTTTACATCCCAATGAGTGAAATATCATCTCAAGGGAACATATCCACTACACTTCTACAAATGGGTTTTGTAGTCTCATTGAATGATGGATGTTGTTGTCGCATAAATCGATCTAGCATAGCTCCTCCATCTGGTGGATTAGGATGCTCCATATGAGTAAGGTTATTATTCAAAACCTAAGTAATTTGTCCCAGTATAGTCATGAGTTGCTCAGCACCAGAGCCAATTTCATTATCTTGCACCGAAGGGAAATCCCTATAGGGGACACGTGCGCTTGTCTGGATTCCATTCCTCTCACTTGGCGCCATTTCTAAATTATGACATACAATAGATTAAGGTATGAATCATAATTTATAATCTCGATGTAGAAAAATACTAAACATAATTTGAAATTATATGCATAGCTAATGTCACGAACCAGGCCGGGTCGCCATCCAACCCGGCCTGGTTCGTGACAAAATGGTATCAGAGCACAAGGTTTTCTCTCTTGGGTCGGTTTCTTCTGAGATAGAGTCAGGGTATACTTGAGTTAGGGTTGTCGGGACTCGATGTCCTAGCTACGAGTAAGGTGCCTGGCCAGCACACCTCGTGGAGGGACTCAAGTTACCAAAGTATGTTGAGGTTTGTCTGAGTTTTTGGTCCTTGCGGTTAATCTTGTCTAAGGGAAATGAAAAGGGGTAAGGTCAGTGGTCCTAGTGAGCTCGCAGGGTCTGGCAAGCCATGTGGAGCTAGGGATGCTATCCTAGAATGCCCTCCGTGATGGTGGTGTGACTGGCGTGTGGCCGCCAACCATACGTTCCAGCCACCCGCTGACACAAGTTTTCCCTTGCGTTGTTTCTCGACTCTTTGTTTTGGATTCGTGGAGATTTGGTTTTTAAGTAAAAATTTTTTGGTCCTGGAAAATGTTTTCAAATGAAGCGCTTTAAAAATGAAATGGTGTGTGAGGTTTGGAAGGTGTGGGTTGGATGTTTTGGTTCTGAAAAATTGAATGGTTTGATTTTAATCCTTGGTGTTCTCGTGGGAAACAACATGCATGAGTGTATATGGGAAAATGAAATGGTTAATGGCACGAGTGGATGAGTTCCCAGATGGTCATGAGGTGGGTGCCGGTGTGGCACGGGAACGTGCATTTGCAAGACCCATGATACACCATTGGTGTTTGTGCAGCCCACTATCTTCAATTCTTTTCAAAAAAGTTTTGTTAAAGGAAAATTTGGTGTTTTTAAATAACTGGTGATTGTGTGGTGTGTCCTTGTATTTTTTAAAGGTTGGATGTGAGGCGCTTAGATCCGACAATCCTTTTTGACTGATTTGTGTCTTGTGTTTTAATTATTATTTGTAAGTAGTTATGTTTTCGTGTAGTTAGTGAATTATTTTGAAAGTTCTTCGGGAAGCCCTTTCAATGGTTCCCCCGCACGTTTAGTGTGCGCTTCTGGTATGCCTTGGCCACTGCACCAGTTTGGTCGGGTCCATGGTTTTCTTTCTTGACTAGTGCATGCCCCCCCATAAAGCGTTAATATGCAGTTGAAACGTCGCCACAGGTAATCCGCTGTTGGCCAGCCCTCCAGTTGATTAAAGCGAGGACTCCCCCTTTTGAGTGATATTGCTAAGTGTTTTCCTTTTCCTTTTTGTATAAGTGGATCCTCTCACAACAGGATGACGGGCACATGGGAAATTGATAGGTGCTTTGGTTTCTTTGATCTTTCTTAGTTTTCGGGTGTGAAATTTGAAATTGTTGTGTCTGATGGTTTCCCCTGGAAGCAGTGAAAAGATTCCAGTGGGGAAGGGTGAAGGCGATTGAGAGCTATCGAGGCTTATCAATGTCTTGAATGGTCTGTAGTGTTTGCATTAGCTTCAAGGGTCATGTTCGGTGAAGTCTTGCAGTGTGAAGTCCCTTTGATAGTCAATGGTGGTTTGGAAGCAACCCTAAGTTGTTGGTTCAGTCTATCGTTATAAATGACCTCTGGTCTTTGGTTTGTTTCGTTTAAGGAAAGGTTCGTGTTAGGCTACTAGTTTGGCAGACCCAGTCCTATGAGGCTGCTATGGTCGTTTGCAAGAATCACGTGGTGCTCAAGACACGGTTTTAAGTACTTACCAGTGTAATGTTCCTCTCAACAGCAATGATCATTTTTAGGTGATGATTTGTGGTGTCTTGTTCTCATCGAGTGTGACAAAGGGTTATGCGCATGCACCATTTCAACTCTAGTGTTGGTGAATGTTCCTCGTATGATCAGTCAGATGCTATAATGTGTCGTTTTTGCTGGTGTTGCCTCTGTTGTAGTGTGGTTTCATGTGACACCAGAAGGAGAAGCTCCGTTCAGGAGTCTTCAATGCCTGACTGCGTGGCAGGAGATGCTTCAAACATCAGGGCTCCATCCATAGGCCCCGGAGTGAAGCTGGCGCGTGGTCAGGAACCCCAAGAGTGTATGAGACCCCGACCTTATTTCTGTCATCGGGGTTAAGAGTGGAGTCATTTTAAGTTTTTTTCTTTGGTTGTTTTGTTTCGAACGAGCCATCTGGTTGCATAAGGTTTTCGTGACCATGTGGAGGAGTGTTCGTCTCGTGCATTAAAGTCTTGGGGGTCGCGTTCCACTGGATGGAATTTCTTTAGTGGCCTTATGGGGTTTTTTGAGTAAATCTTTATCAAATCTCAATAATTCTCATCCAGGAATGTGGAAATGCTGGTTTGTCTTGGGTCATGCTTTTGACGCCCCGGTAGTCAGGCCCCCCTCCCAGCCCCTTGTGGTGGGGTGTTTGGTCCCCATCGAGAATCTTTTTTCTAAATTTTTGTACCTGCTGTTAATTCTAATGGCGGGGAGACCCACATCGGATCTTGTACAAATATCTCTGGAATGAATCGAAGTTGGACTCTTCTTTAATGGTGGGGAGTCCGTTCGGACCTCCCGATGACGATTTCCCAAACCCATCTTGGGCGATAGTAGGTTCTTAATGGTGGGGAGTCCGCCCGGGCCTCCTCGTGTCGATTCTCTAGTCTCATCTCGGGCATCAGAATGTTTTTAATAGTGGAGAGCCCCATCGGGCTTTCCTGTGGTGGGCCATTCAGTTTTGTTCCAAGAGATGGTTTAGTGGCAGGTTATTGAAGTATTATTTGGATGTGGGTTGGTCTTGTATCTTCGTTCTAGTAAAAGGGTGTGCTTTTTGTTCAATGATGCTTGAGGTGTTTTGGTTGTGAGGTTGGTTTCCACAGGTGCGAGAGTTGCTCTCATGGATCAGTCAACTGGAGGCGTTCTAGCTCTTTGGGGTGGGAAACACATATCAGTAATTCTTTCTACATGCTTCAGGAGGTTGTCATTCAAGTCACTTTTTCTAAGCACGTTGCTTTTGCTGCTTTTCACTTGTTGGTTGTGGAGATCATATTTGAACTTTAGTGGGGTATCAGTTTCTTCTTTGTGCCTCAACCCTAGCTGTGGATTTCTGGGGACGGAAAGCTTTATGGTGGGGAGAATTGTCACGCACGTACTTTTTATATTACTTATTTTATTATTTTTATTGGGCATCAAATAGTTTGGGTCGAGACCGGAACATAAAATTTCTGAGTTTTATTCTGAAATGCTTTTTTTTGCCTTTTCGGCGTTCAGCGCGCCGCTGTCGAAGCCGCGCAACCTCGCTTGGGTCGCCGCGCGACCTCGCTCGGTTCTCCACACGCCTGCTTGACGTGCAACCAATTAAATAAAGAAGTTAATAATAAAGAAATAAATTTTAAGGGAGTTAAAATGAAAATAAAATTAAAAAAGAATTGAAATAAATATTTAATGGTTTGTTTTAATATTGGGGGGATGTTAATATTATTATTATTGTTATTGTTGACAGTGTTGGGAATATACATTTTATTAAGTTATTAATATTATCATTACCATTTAATTATTATTATTATTATTATTAGTATTATTATTTTAATTGATATAACTTTTTATTTGGTTTTATTATTATCAACTTGGTTTTATTATTTTAATTAATATTAACATCATTATTCATGTTCTAGTTTTATTATTATTATTATTATTATTATTATTAGTTATATTAATTTTTAGTTTTAAGTTTTTTTTTATTCTCTTTTATTTTGGGTAGGGTTTTCTTCTCCGTTTTTTTTTTCTTTTTGGTGTGCACCGCGACCTGGTCTCCCCTTACGCCGCACCGCCAGGTCTTCTCCTCAGCAGGTGCACCGTCGGCCTCCTCCTGTTATCCCCATCACGGAACCCCCTTTCCTCTTGGTCCCCACGCCGTCACCCAATCCCGGCTAGCCTGCTCCCTCCCCCGTCTTGCGCCGCACCCACGAGCTCCCCTCGCACGCGTCGTCCGACGGAACCCCACCGGACCTCCCCTCTGGTGCCCCCTCCTGTGACCGATGCTGCCCTCCTTCCTCTCCTATCCAGAACCGCCCTCGCACCGCACCATCTTGCCACCTGCTCCCGGCTAGGAACCCCGCCAACCCCCCCACTCCCATCCGACCTTCCTCCCTCTGGTTGGTTTTTTTTTTCTTTTCTCATGAGTTCTTGGCCATTTAGTGGGTTGAAGTATATTTAGTGGTAGATTTTTAATCCTTGTCTTGTTCGAATTCTTGTTTTAGGGTATAAATTGAGTTGGTTGTGATGTGAATTGGTTGCAATTGGTGTTTCGCACCCAAACTTGGATGTCTCTGCGTCAAAGGAAGTTGATTTCTCATTTAACCATGTTTTGATGAATTAATTTTCTTCATAAATTAATTTAGCATATTATTTAATTAGTTTATTTGATGCGAATATTGTTTGTAGTTTCAGTTGATATGTGCATGAAATATAAGTGTGTTTTATGTGAAAATTTTATGTTGAACTGGTTATTTGTAGTTTATAAATTATACAAATTGTGCTCTGGTTTAGCGTCAGTTTGCGTTGAGTCACAAAGGAACGTTTGATTTCATTTTTAGTATTTTTGAATCTTGTGAAACACCTTCGAGATGGTTTCTTAATTTTTAGGGGTTTTCGGGATAGATTTTTAGGGTGAAGTTGGTTTAATTTTGATGCAATTGTCGATACTTGTTTCTAAGGTTCTTTTGCATTTTTTGTGGTGCGTTGGATGAGCAATTGGAGCCGTGACCTAAATGTTGTGGAGTCTCCAAGACCTGAGATATGTGGTTCCATGCCTTTTCATCATTTAGATAATTTAATTTGTTTGTTTAGTTTAATTTAATATGTTCTATGAATTAGTTTCATGGTGTGATCTATGTTTATAATGTTTTTGCGTGTTCGTTTGATGATAATTGGGTTTCTGAAATAGTATGCTTTTGTTTTTTATATGCGTGTTGTTGTATAAATGATTGGTTGTGTTTAATAGGTTGTGCTAAAGGTGTTTTAAAAATTGTTTGACACGTGTGCATGATGAAAATTGCACTCTCTTTAGAAACGGTTATGTTATTTCCCATTTCCATCCTATTGTGGAAAATTTTAAAAGTGTTTAGTAATTGTTTATAGAGTGCCAATGAGGTTTTAGAAGGGGCAATTTGTGAAATTGATTTTGTAATGGTTTCTTTTGCATGCGATATGTTTTATAAATTGAGGAATTGTTTATTTAAGTGGTGTTTTGAGTGCGAAACATGGTTGAAAGGTTTTTTAGGGTTGTTCGGCAGGTGCGAAAGGTGTTTTCAAGTCACTTTAGGTGTTTGTGTTTTTTTTAAATAGACATTTTCAAAGTATATGAATCAATTTTGGTGTGTTTTCCTTGTTGGTTACTTTTGAAGTTGAAATGAAAAAAATTTTAATAATGGAAAACAAGTTTTGACATGGTTACCCGTGTATCAAGTTTTAAAGTGACGCCTCTATATAAAATCAAGCTGTTTTCAGTGTAAAGTCTTTTTGGTTTTTCTTGAAATGATTTCAATAATAACTCAAATGATTTATTGGTACATTTATATGACGCTAAAATGGTGCTTTGTAGGAGTTGAATACGCGTTCATTTTTAAAGTGGTGTATTTTTATAAAATGAGACATGTCGTGTGTGTGTGTCTTTGAAATAGTGCTTTGGTATGAAAATGGTGACTTCTGTGTGCAATATCTTCTTTGGTCTGTGAAATGAGAAAGAAATATACTATGTGAATGTGAAACTTTTTTGAGCACATGGGAAAACCCTGGGTATCTAGGTTGGCGGACTAGAACTAGTGCGCTAGTGAACCAAATGGGTATCGTCCCTATTTCACCTAGCTGGATTGACGATTGCAACACTAACTAAACATATGTTCTGAGGTTCATGGCCTTCAAATACATGTTTTCTGAGGTTCGTGGCCTTCTAAGCCACGTTTCACCGAGACACGAGGTTCTAGGGTCCCACTCGAGCTAGATGAACCTTAGGGGATTTACCCATAGTGCTCTACCATCTATGGCATGGTGCCTTCCGTCGGCATATGGAGGACCACTTGGGTGTTAGTGTGTGTGTGTGTGTGTGTGAGAGAGAGAGAGAGAGAGAGAGTGTGTGTGTGTGTGCCCATAATGAACTTTTCTCTTCCTCTTTAAAATCGTGTCTGTAAAATGAGTTCTTTTTAGTGTTTTCCTTTAGCATTTGGTTTGTAAGTGTTTTATTTAAAATCATTTTGAAAGTATAACTTGAATAAGCACATTAAATTGTCCTTTTGATGTTGTGGCATGGAACCTTTTTATTGGGTGACGTCCTACTGGGCCTTTCGCTCACACCCTGCGTACACCTTCGGGTGTATGTAGACCTTGTTTCTTGTGTATTCTAGGTTGTGCGTCGTGCTCAGCGATGGTGGCTCTGGTTGCTGTTGGTCTTCGTGTGTAGGTTGGTGTTGGTAGCTTGGGGATGCAACTTCTCGTGTCGCATGAGGTTGGTTTTGGAGCTTAGTTCTCTATTTCTGTTGTTGTTCATTTTGGGTTTTTAGCTGAATTGTAGACCTAAACTTGTTTATAGTTTAGAAGTGTGTTTTGTAGTCTGTTTCCAATTTCAGTTATTTTTCTGGTTGGTTGTTTTTCTGTCTTGTAATTTGGGTAAAACCGTTCCCACTTGTTAAACTTGATACCTGGGCACTTGTGCCAGCCCATGGGGATCGGGAACGCCCTTCGGCCCTTGCCGCGGACCGGGTCGGGCGCCGGGACGGATGGCAACCCGGCCTAGTTCGTGATAGCTAATCTATTAATCATAAACATGGTATCTTTGAGAAAAACTTACATTTTAATCTTTCATAATGTCTTGTAAAGAAAACGTGAATTATCCTAAGAAAATCCCCCAGGAGTGTCGTAACCAAGAGTGCAGCAAGGTGCGTTGTCGTATACCAGGATACCCTGGGTCAAGCCTGAAACTCTTTTTCGGAGCTTTCACTCCTAGGTATATATGTGCCACATCCACCTCTACATGCTCTTATCCAGACTGGGATGTATTGCTTGAATGATCCACATAATATATTCATTACCAAAATACCAGGACGTTATTGTATGTTTGTCCTCAAAGACTCACTTAGGGATTCTTTTCTAATCTACGTTTCCATGTTTTCTAGGAAACATCCTCTGATATCAACTGTAAGGACCCGACCACAGTTACCCGGAGTAGGCGCCTTATTGGTTACATAGGCATAAAAACAAGGAATAATCATCCCAAAGGACCGAGTAGTTTAGTATTATTGGAAACAAGATACATACATAAGTTCATCATTACAACTTTAAATGAAAAACAACATAGAATCTCTTTAGACAACATCCATAACTCCTAGTTTATTTCATCATTTCATTCATAATATAATTCTTCTTGCCCGTTGTAAATAAAACATAATAAAGGGGCGAGCTCAAACACTAAGTAAGGGTAAGAAATACGGTAGAAGATAACATAAACAATAGACATGGTGAATAATCGAAAACACATGCCTTTATAAATAAAGATGAACATGATATGGGAGAAATATGAGCAGAGTAAATATTTCCATAACATAACACAATAATGGGTAGTATACTAGTCAAATAAACACATGAACCATTAATACTATATTCATAATGAGGTAATTCATAATAAGGGACAACATATCTATATTGTCAAGGCCTCATTCCAAGACCATAAATACTCATTTTGTCAAGGCCTTGTGCCAAGACCACAGTTTATCTCATGAGACCTATTGATGCACCAAGGGGTATAGTGGGCCCCACCTGATACTTACTATGTCCAATGCATTCATCATATGAACAGGGATAAACATAAAAACATTCACATTAATATATTAAATGTAAATAGCTTTCCCTGAACATTAAGAAAAAACACTAACCATTCGAAGTAAACTGATGAATGATTTAAAGATAGAACATCAATAGCCAAAATAATCTTAAACCATTAAATTGAATATGGTATATGATAATATGTAATAACAGTCCCAATAATACATAAGAATCCACAAGTGTGTTGAAATAGAGGAAGATGCTCTTATAAAATCTTTGAGTAATTCTTGAAATAAATACTCTTTTACTTTGAAAATAAGATTTCTTTTGAAAAAATAATTGTATAAAACCAGAATTGAAGTAATATATTATTTTGATAAAAAATGATTAATTTTATTGATATAATGGTTTCCAACAATAGATTAGATATTTCCCTTGAAAATAGGTAAGAAAATTAGATATTCCCTTGAATCAGGCTTGTATTTCAAAAACAATTTGAAAGATCCTTTTAAATAATGTAACTAATGATAAAATAAAAAGTATTATCGTTTGTGTACATATATAGAACACTCACATAGAATTTATGATGATTATATAATAATACAAAATAAATTAATTGAGGTAATTTAGACAATGAAAATAACCCGAATGGAAATGGAAGTTCTAGTGGAAAAACCCTTACCTTAAATCTGAATGTGTTCCCCTCTTGAAATTAAGGTCCTGGAATATGAAATTATACATATCAATAACTTATTTCATAACCTAATATACATGTATTTAGTTTATCATAATTCTGTTTAGTTCATTTATGTTATTAATTATAAGTTATTATATTGAATTTCTTCATTCTAGAGTGTTTGTTTTCTTGATTTTCATAATCGGTTCACTTGTTTTTAAGTAATGAAGTTCATGTGGAATGGTTTTAAATCTCCAAAAATGAAGTTAAATATTATTTATGAATATCCATAATTGTTAATGGTCATTTAAATCATTTTATTACATGGAATGAGGATGAATCATTAGACGACAACCACTTCGATTATTTGGTGGTTTTTGGATTATTATGAACCAGTTTTGTCATATGATTTCATAATATGTACGTATACTAGTTCATGAATCTTAATTAGGTTATGATACATGTATAATATTCTGGTTCAACCATTAAAATTTTTTCATGACTAGTAATGAAGGATAAATTGAAGAATGAAACTTCATCGTCCACGAAGGTTATAAATTGGAACCTCATGGGCGATGATTTCATTTATAAAAATAAAACGGAGGGAGTAAGAATATTGATGATAGTTATTCCATTAACATGATATTATTCCAGTATATATATGATACTAGAGTATATCATGGTCATTTGTACAGAGGATGGGTGGATAGAAAAAGAAAATAGATGATCTTGAAAATAAGAGAAAAGGTGAGAGATCCCTTTTGAAAATTCGGCAGCCTTACGACGTCACTTAATATTTCATAAAATGAAATGATAAGAGAAAAAGGGTACCTAATCATATTGAAATCAGAAAGGAAATTATGAATAATACATAAAATTAAACCCCAACATATTATAATGTAAATTCAAAGAGATAACACAAAAAAAGTGTCGACTAAAATAGGAGGGTGAAAGATTCCCTTACCTTGTAGAGTAACTCCTAGAACATTATGGATGGGACCTTGGGGACTTAAAGACACCTTGGGAGGAATCCTAGAGAGGTTAAACTACCATATCATAGAGGATGAGGGATTTGGAATGAATGAAATCGAATGGATGAGTGGGTATTTATAGAAAAATATATGGAGTTTTTTAATAATTTCAAAGGGACACCTCATTATTGGTTTTTCTCAAACCATGGGATTTCCCATGGTATTTGCCTATTGTTTTAGCCAGTTGGGACACCTTGTGTCATATGTTATTGTAAAAAAGTCGACCAGAATTTTATTTTAATTATTGTTTCATTATGATATCATTAAACTAATGAATACTCAAAACTGTAATTTTTACTATTCAAGAAAAATTCATGTATTTCAGAAAAATCCCAAAAATTAACCCATACCATTTTTCAATGTGTAGAATTGAAAAATGAAATCCATTTTTCAAGAATAATTTTCTAAATATTATTAATTTTATTTTTAAATATAGTCATTCTTAATTCGAAAAATAACAATTTTAAGGTGCAATTAGTTTTATTTCACATTGAAAAATTAATTAAGATATCATTATCTTATTTCCCTAAGAAAATAAAATAATAGCATTTTTTACTATTTATAAGGGTTATATTACTATTCATATTACTATTCATAAGGGTATGTTACTATTCACCAAAAAACTGTGTTTTCTCTTTCAGACTCCAAATGAATTTCTGATCACAACTCTAGATGACCGTTATTCGAAATTCCAAACATAGAAGAGGCAAAGTTGCATTCAATATTTTTTTTCAAGATCATGGGATTTTACATATAGAGTCTTTTTTTAGGAAGGTTTTCTAAAGCAGTCCTAGTGATGCACAAGGCATTGTCGGCATGTCGGAATAACCAATATTTTCTCTTTTTGAAATTTTATTACACAAAATGAAAGGAAGATACACTATCTTGGGTGTGAACAAATAGGAATAGAATTCATCAGAAATTGACTAATATGAAGCATAGCTGATGATGTCGAAATTCCTAGTCAAGGTCCATGTCGTATTCATGAGCCTGAAAAGATCCAATATACAAATATTCAATTTCATCGATGATATAATAGGGGATGGAGAAAATAAGACTTCCTTCTTAATTCCCATTCAATGATAAATTTTAGGAATAGCATTAGCCTATATTCTTTGAGTCCGAAACCCGGATCTGTATGCTGATCTTTCTATAGTTACAAGAGCAGATCGAAAGGGAGTCCCTAGTTGCATGCCTTCTACATAGGCAACCTGAATCAATGTATAACTACTCTATCAAGAGAGAAATAATCTAATTAATCCTTCCACTTTAGTAAAAGAGGCTAAAAGGTGCGAACAAATAATTCTTGTTTGGGATTTTAAAGGCTTCAGACCTACATGTTTGTCTCCCATCATAATAACGTCATCCAATATGAGAGACTCACTTAGGTACAATAGCTTGTTTGAATAGAATCGTACAAGAAACCACTCTATCACTGCACCTGATCTATTTACTTACTCTAACTTATCTAAGACATCCATTTTTAAGCAAGAAACATCCTATGGTTTCCCAACTCTGCTTCCAAATCCCTAAGAAAATGATCCCATAATGTCATGTCCCGAATAAGAACATCTAACTCAAACTCAGGGGATACTTCTGGATTGTTAGCTACCGGTACAAACATTGAGAGTTTGTTAGATCCCATTCGGTATACAAAAATAAAACCATAATGTGAACTCAGATTTACTTTTTAGCTATTGGGATAGTTTCACTGACCTTAAAAGCCAAGGTAGTCAAAAACATCCAATTGATTGAATGTCTATTTCATATTCTTATAATGTAGTTAATAGATCCAGAACAGTCATAAGGCCTTTGTTCGGTAGTTACTCCTACCTGTAAGGATAATAATAGTAAAAATTCTATGCCCCAATGTTAATATTTTAGTAGAAGAAGTAGCAATCGGATAAGGCATAACTAGTAGGATGTGAGGCCACTTTCTTTTGTGGAACTGACAAGGTCTTGAAGGAAATAGAAGGAAACTAATTTAACTGAAACCAGGATAATACCCTTCTTCCATTCTTATCATAGTTCCCCAAGATCAGTAATAACTATCATATATAAGATCTATCTTCCTTCTTAGACACTTTTGAAATGACTTGGATTCTTCTCTAACAAGTATCCCCTTAGTGGTTTAATCGAGTAACCTAAGTAAATATTTGGCTTTTTCAAAGTCATTTTAGGGAGTAAAACTACTATAAGGGAACACTATTTGATTAGAAGAGTGATGATTATTGACTGACTAACTGAATCCCTATATTAAAATAAACAAACTCCCTGAAACAAGTTATTCAATCCCACTAGCAGTTCCTCTTCCTGTTGGATGAGATAGTACATCAGGGGGACACTCCTCAAAAGCTTACTATAATTGAAACACTATTTTTGTTTATGGTATTAAGTAATGTTTCATGTTTCTATTTTCTTATACCTCTATGATTGAATATGAAACTACTGATAAGAACACTTCTAACCCAAATACTGTGCATGGGCGACCTAGTATATGTTTTTTCATGGTAACTGTTATTCGATATTCGATTTCATTGACTGTATAGGACCATGCGAAAAAATATACCAGAATCCTCACACCAAATATAGCTAGGTCAGGATAGTCAATCCCTTGTTCATCCCTATGGAATGATTGTATCAAATTATATTTGTAAAAATGAATCCACGTCGATTTTTCTAGGATGAGAAGAAATACAAAACAAATCTCTTTATGAACCCATTAGAAAATTATATATAAATAAGTACACCTTATATATTATGTAGCAGAACCATCTACTTCTTTGACTTTCACCCCTGTATAATTATTAGACAGAGGATCGAAAGCAACATCTTAGACGTTATCTTTAATAATTATTTATATGCTCTGAATTAAGTATTCATTCCATTTTATAAAAGCCTTTTCTTTAGATTTTAGAAAGAAGATAGATAATATATTATACCATCAGCTTCATACAAAGAAGTAACCATTCTAATGATAGATGATGGGATTTAACCTTATTAGGTAGGATCTGGAAGCGATGTTTTAAAATAAAGAAACTATTGAAATCACAAAAATCAATGTATAGAACTTCTAGCACCAAAACATTTATATTCCCTATGAATCCTCCCTTTTAAACTTATCTTAATCTATTCAATTTCTAAGACCTTTATTATTCACCCTTTCCCCTTTTCTTAATAATAGGGACCTCTTTCTTCCTTACAAAACCGAGTGCTATTGACTGATACCCATTCTTTGGTGTTAACCTCCATCCCCCAGACAAATCCATTCATTGAACCAACAATACCCTTCAGTATATAAATACCAGAACATCTACATCAAGAGAATATAATAAAGACTTGTATGAGAATACCTTTGTGTTAACTCAGAGAGAAAACCTTCCCTTATAATCTTAATTAGTTCTTTATCCGTATTAGTATCATTGGTAACATACCAAATTGGGTCAACGAAGAGATTTGGTTGTGACTCCCCTCCCTTAATTAAATAGGGGACTCCTACACTACAAATGACTTTTGCTTTTATTTTCACTTAGAAAGATGGAACCCTGGAATCTAGAACTAAAATCACCTCAAGCCCTGCGGAAACCCCTGCATTGTTAGCTAGGCACTCAAGTCCATGTCTGGTATCCGGAAAGACCCTCAATCTAGAATTTCAAAATGCATGTATATGCACTGTGATATAGTTTTAGAGTTGATTTAAGGATGACCAATCTGAGTAAACAAAGCCACCCCTGACCTTGCAAGGATAGGAATGGAAATTCCTTACCTTATATAAATCACTCTAAGTAGGAACATAAACAAGATACCCCCCCTAATTCACTGATAGAACATCAATATCTTTCTATTGGATAGGAACTGAAAAATTGTGCTACATCAAGAACTTTAAATACATCGTGTATCTTGGGGCATTGATGTTATTCCTTTTAGGAAAAGAGATTAGTGAAATAATGTGACCTTAGTGATTCATGGTGACCTTGTACAGATTAGGGACCTTATCCAAGTATACTCATTCATTGACATTATCATAGTTACCTGCCCCTATCTATAGGAAACCCAAGCAAGAAATAGAAAACCCTTACTCTATAACCATTAGCGAGATTAAGAAAGTCAATCAATGTTCTAAAATCACCAATATATTGAACTAAAAGAGGGTGAGTCACTAGTTCCTATCACATTAACAACCATCTTCCCAAAAGCACCTCATTCTATATATTCCAGGTAATAGGGAACCCCATGCCTAGCCCGATAAGCTTTTATATCTGAGACACATGCCAAGAAAGCTCTTTTTATTAACCGTTCATTTTGTTTCATTTTTCTGATCAATCTATTTGAGGTAGAGAATAATCAGGTATCCTAAGAAAGAGAGATAGCCATTCGTTTCCTTTGTCTTAAAGTACAACTTCCCATAACATCAAAAACATAAATTATGATAAAGAGAAACATATTCCATGGTTGAATAAGAGAAATATGAAAGAAAATGAAGGAAATAAAGAGATATATGTTCAAAAATGATGTAACGAAGGAAAGAAGGAATGTACTCGATATTTATTGTCCCTATCATAAACCCATAAAAGGATCTTTCCTCTCCCTATGAAATAATCGGGGTAGTGAATATGCTGAATCAGGAAGTCAATTCCAAAGAAAGAAGAAATAAATAAATATAGGAAGTGTAGAAAACAATTAGAATATAATAGTTATATAAGTAACTCTTGTAAGATGAGACCTTAATCCATTTGAAAGAACCATTTCATGTATCACCACTATCTAAAAGCATGTCTTAATTGGCCTTAACTCAACCAATGGAAATCCGAGAGAGGATGTACTACATTATATATAAGGTTACATATAAGTTCTAGTCATAAAATGTGAGTTACTCTATTTGTATAATCTAGATATATTATTAAGATACATCATTTATCGCTTTTTTTAATCCATTACAGATTAAGTTGCACCGAATACCAAATATTGTGAAGTAGCTGAGTTCTAAAGAAGCTGACCATTTCTACAGGGTAAGGAACTGACTTCTATTCTTCCATACATCTTCCTTCAACAAGACAGAAAGAACAAACAGCTATTTTCCCTACCTCATGTGAATTTAAGGAATTAGGTGTAGGATATAGTTTTATTTGACAGTCCCTCCCCTGAACAACTTAGGTGTGTCGAGTCAAGCCCTTTAAGAGTCGTTTAATGGTCTCACATTGCCTACTACATATATTATAACGAAACTCCATTCGTCTTGAAAGAGGAAAAAAGGTGTGTGCTTTCTGCATCCAAGGAACTCTTGTGTGACAGATAACAGTGATTTATCTTATCCTCGTAGGTTACACTACGTATATTATACTGATTTTCCATTTGATGTTTCTGGGGTCACTCGGTGTGTGGGTTGAGTTGTCTAGAGTAGCTCTCAATCAAAACCACCTACCTCTACTACCTATATTATACTGAGTTCCATCAGTACCAGTTGAAATTCAAATGATTATCCACTATCTATATTATATATACATACCACCATCTCCAAGTCATATGAATGGTCCTAGTGGATGATAGGCCGAAGGATTGAGCTACCAGCCAATTGCATTCCAACAATCTATCACCCCCGAATGGAAATGCAGCCATATGGAACATTCAAAAGAGAGTAACTAACAATATATATAAGTTCCAAACTAATGTCATGATGGGAATTTCTTGGACATCAAGCTCGATATGCACCCAAGGGTGGTACAGAAGCACCCCCTAGGTGGGAGTGGATTTCGTTAGAAGAGAGATGGTAAACATTCATCGTCATGAAGTAGGAGTCACTCCTTTCTTGATTAGTAAAGGAGGTTTCAGCGCACCCTCGATCCCATTCCCCAGTAGGTGCATTTGGGGCTACAATGGCAGTCAGATATGTGGTTCAACTATACTTGAAAGCATGGATCTCAATAGAGTTTGAATTCCAATCATACCACCTCGAACTTATGACAGTTATATTAGTGTACTAGATCGTATTTATGCTCCTTCCAGAATTTCTTATGTCCCCGGACTATTAAATTTTTGTAATAGAACACATGTATGTCCTCCATACCTAATACATCACCCTATTTGGTCACTATTCTAGACCACAACATCGTATCCTTGAACCGAATGTGGGAGAAAGAACATCAAGGCTAATCAACTACCTATGTTATTTATACCGAAATACACCAAATGATGTTCCCGAGTACTTGTGTTTACAGTTTATATTGGTCAAACTATCTGATACTTATATATATTGTGTGAGTGGATTTGGCCATGGCCTAAGTCATGAGTCCTAGAAACCAACAACTTCAATGACCTATTCATTCGTCAATTCCACCTTATGATTGATTCACAGCTCAAATTATTTCCAAAAGCAACATGATAAGCAAAATCTGCTAAAAATCATCTTTGAGGTGGAGCACCATGAACAACCAAAAATATCCCAAGAGCAACATGTGGTGAAACGAGGCCAGAAAAGGTCTTCCAACATCTCTTCTAGCTCAAACCTATAGTGAAAAAGAGAGAGTTTGAGTCCTATAACCAGTGAATCGACCTTGTTTCTGAAAACCACCACTTTCATTTTCTCTATTGACCAGGTGTATTTGAGAATATCACCTCAATGATGAAATTAAAAAAACCAACTATGGAAAGTACACTGCTATTATAGTGACAGAGTAGTGTATTTTAGCAGTTCTGATTACCCCCATCATCCCCACCAATATACTGAGCCAAAGAGGATAACCCGAACAACATCTACAAAATTCCAGTACCATGATATTGTTTCAAAGACAACGTGATTCACCCTACCAACTACCAATTGATTGACAATAAAAAATGATCCTCAAGTATAGTTTATCAACGATCACATGGAACCCATGACACCCAGTTTTTAAGGAAATGTGGAACCATATATACTGTCTGAGGATGAGAAGTAGTGATATTCATATTCCAACCCTTGAAACCCAGTGAAAATGAGATTCGGTGCAACAATAGTGGGAAGAGTTAAAAAAGATCGATGGTACCTTCCATTCAGTAGATCATGATGAGCCCAGGTGATTGATGCTCTAGACGTTGGGGGAATCAAGGTATTCAGCATTAGAACCTCCTGAGGATCAAAATGCAAGATTCCTTGGGGTGTCCAGATCAATCTGAACTCTACCACTAGAGAAAAATAATAATGAGAAGATGCTGAAAAGAGAGAAAGAAGGAACATAACCTTTGAGACGATGAACAAAGAATATCCATATCTCAGTCCATTTTGTACTACTGGGGTATGCTTACATGCCTTTACTTCATATATCACATCATGCCACCAAAGGAACAATGTGTATAGGATCACCACTCGCCCCATCATAACATCTATGGAACACCCACAACTTGGATGCATGTACAAAAACCCACCAACTGTACTGGCCCAAGTGCTGATATCTCCTGATATTTGACATGTACTTGGATCCACGAAATGATAGGAATGCCTCGGTGAATCAAGCATGCCTTACCAACCCGAGTTGTTTCATGAACCATCCATGCTACCCCATCCACTATAGGCTAGTAGGTCAGTTGTGGAATACATAGTGTTTGATCGGATCATGCTTGTCACTAGCTATTGGTTTGCCTTCTACACCAACTCTATGTACTCTACTCTAAAATATGTAGGAATAGTACTTATGAATGTACTCAGGACCATTCCTTAACACCCCCTGTCAGTCGCTTCATCTGATACCCCATTAATACATCATATCTCTCATCATATATAGTCTATAGTCGTCATATGGCTTGATATGTAGCTGAAAATGGTACTCAAATAGCCCAGTTGATTTGCAGCACCTTAGAATCTTACTCTACCATCACCCCAAAAAACATCATGTGATGATAGAGAACCTCCGAGGTTGAAACACCTTCTCCACTCATACAATCATTTCCTTCCACCCCACCACATTTTGTTCCAATGTCAATATACCTCGACAACCTGATGTATGATGCCAGTTTAGTGCCATGAGTGCCTTCCGCTTCGTACCCCCACCACAACACCACCTCAACCACCACTGATATCGATAAAGAACTGGTCCAAAATTGATAGGGATAAGGAAATGGTGCCAGTAAGAATAGAGAAGTCAATGAAACTAATATGGATAAACTATATTGGGTCATGTATCATAAATCTAACCCATTCTAAACCAAATAGAGTGATGTAGCAGAGTTCTGAACCCTTATATATTAAGTATCACCAATACCGAATGGGGTGGAGTGGCCGAGTTCTAAAAGAGATGGACCTCCTCATCTACATTATATCTAAGTGTTAAAAGGGTCCGATCTAAAATCAACTTTTACGTAGGGTTAGGAACTACATTCTCCTACAAGGTGCGGTAAATGGAATGCTAAGTGAGTACTTGTTTCCGAGTAAATTTGTCCAAGTGTGCCTCATGAAACAAGTACTTTTTTTATATAGTAGTTACCTGCAAATTTTTTAAGAGTAATTTTGGATTATAGTATATATGATGACTCGATATATAAAAATAAAATAGTACTAAGTATAATATAGGTAGTAGAGCATCCATTTTGTGGTAGTCCTAGTTCAACCTTATGTGAGCCGTGAATAGAAATTCTTCTTGTTTAAGGATAGGAGTTTATATGAACCATAATAGATTCCATTAGTCCCATAAAAATAGCTTCACAACAATGTTTGAGATGGAAAAACCCCCAACACCAACATCAACCTTCGTCTGATCCAATCTATGCCCACCGCTATGTATCGTGATGCTAGTATCAGTCGATTCCGAACCTTGGAACCCACGTTCAAGCTATTAGAGTAGAGTACGGAGACACACTTTATATACTAGAATACCTACATATAAATTTTTCCTTTCACCAACTGTCCACATGGTAGTAAAATAGAATTTTCATTTCAATTTGAATGTGGACAAACAAAACCTCCATAGAACATGGATACCCCCTCCCCGTGATATCAGACATCAATAGCCAACTCGTATGGCCTTCCACGCCTATCGGCCCCGTGATTTCTCCAATGATAAGAAGCCTGAGTCGATTGATCCAGTGACCCCATTACCCGCCCATTCCCATACACTAGTTGGATTCATTGCCTCAATATTTTGATAGATAGTCTACACTGGTCCCAAACCCATGGCTGAATTCCTCTTGAAAGCAAAACACCATGCCCATCCCTTTTAACAGTAAGGTCCTCCTAGTGAAGGTGAAACCGTGCTTTCTAAATGTAGCTCAATCCCAGAACACAAACAATGGTCAAATATATATAGTATGTCAATATTACTATAAATAACTAGGTTAATTTTGTAAAATAGGTTAATACATCTAGTTGTACATTTGGAATTCAATATAGAAAATATGTGCCCAACTCACTTCCCCCCAGTGGTTCCTATCACCTCACCCTAAAAGGAGACACCTCATCCTCCCAATTCAAACTCGCTTCCATCCTTCTACTAATAGTTTGAAATAGAACTATATTAAAAGAATACCCATCCCAACCACCAGAAACACCAACCACCCCCAAAAGGTACTCTGTCTATATAGTCTGGATTCCAAGCATTCTTTGTCCCCGAAACCTCCTAGTTGTTCCCATGGAAGCTTCTCTACAACAAATATTATACCTACACGAGTTTTTGGTAATTCCAATGAAAAACATGTGACTTCCCATCCTCACTATTAGAGTTGAGTACTAACCTGAGAACACCATCCTCGAACGTATATGAGTGTAGTTATGAGACTATTATAGTAGAATACTACTTCTCTAATCTTTCTTTTTTCACCCATTTAACCCGTACTAGAGTGGGACCAGGTCATTCTTAGGGATACATCATGTATCCCTCAGGTAATCTAGCCAGGTAATCATCTATATAGTATATAGGCACCAATATAGGAACCACACTAGGCGGTTCTTTACTTATAATAGTACCTATTTTGGTACCTATTGTGGGTATACTATATTATACCGAGAGTATTCTTTCATTATCTCTTCCTTTAACCACCAACATAACTATGCCAATAAAAGGGATTTATCCCTCTATTAAAATGAAAATAAAGACCTTTTTGAGCCCAACCACATCTCTCCCTTGATAAAGTCATCCCAGGTACTCCATCTATATAGTATAGAAGATGTCTATTGTGTCCACACAACCGCAAAGAGCCCAGGAACCCAGCTCAAAGACTATATTGAAGAGTACCTGGATAAACTCTAATTGTATCGACACCAATATTGGAAGATACTGTCTACCCCCATTGGGAACGCACCCACTCAGTGAATATTCCCCAGTGACCAGTCTATAAGTGAACATCCCATGTCTGGTGTCATTCGATTCCACTAGTAGATAGAGCCATCATATCCACCGTAGCAATTTGGAATAGAGAATGGGAATTGAAACACAATAAAATAGGACCATCAGAGCATGTATTGTCATTGTGGAAGGGTTGTTAAAAATATGATAGTTTTGGGTGTTTAATGATTCAACTCCATAGAATGATTGGAATATGGTATTGAGTTGAGAGAGAATGGGAGGATTCAAATCCTAAAGAGACCATAACGGAGTTTGGGATGTGAGAAAAAAGTTAGTAAAGTTCCCATATCCATATTCATAACCACCGTAGGTTAGTGGATCCATTTATCAATGGTGTCATGTGGCTGGTTTTGATCGATAGTCTTATTAGTAGAAAAATGATAGAGTGTACTCAAGTAGCAGTGTAGAGAACAAACTTCCTATGAAGCTATACAATGCTTTAGATCTGAAAGGTGGACTGTTGGATGGTCTAAAGACAATATGCAGATATGACCTGACTAATTTTAACGAAATAATCATGCGATGGACACCTAGAAACATTTTGAGTAGCCTATACCATTCCGTGATGGTTCTAGAATAATGGAAATGGGGGTGCTGCCCCACATTATCAATTATTGCCAATCTTAAGCTTTCCAAATCCAATTGAGTTTAGATGGATCTTCAGAAGGTCAATTCAACTAGAAATAAACTAGAAACGATATCTCCTAGACCAATTTTTTTAAATGGATTCTTGATTTGAAACCCATTCACCAATACGAGGTTTTTGACCTACTACCATGCCTACGAAATGGAACCACAAAATAGGAATCAAATTAGAAACATGTCTGGTCTGGTTTCTTTGATTTTATGCCTTTGGATAGTCATCAATTCACTTTTTCGCCGATGTTGGGAATGGTGAATGAATTTAAACTATACTGCCAATTCCACTTGATCAGTCAGGTGTGTTTGTCATGTGTAGTACTTGTGATTGTTGATGTCCCGTTTGTATGTCGATTAAAATCTTTTTGACTATTGGGATCTCTTCATATGAAAAAATCATGATAGTAGTTGGCGTTAGAAGATGGTAAGTTCTATATTATGAACATTAAATAGTAGTTGACGACACCATTTAATCATAGTGAAACCACCAATAAGTGAATTCAGTACTCTACTATAATAGCCATTCTCCCACAAATCGAATGGAGCTAGTCGACCTACATAATTTCTCCTGAGTGGATGAATTCGAAGACCCATATGAAACTATTATAAGCATAATTGTGTTGGTCTATTTATACTCGGTATAATATAGTTAGTAGGCCCAACACAAAACTCTCATGATGGACCATTAGTGGATTGAAACTATGCACATGATGACAAGCGACTTCCAATGAGAATGTCATGGGTCAATGGCGCACCACCTAGAAGGAAATTGAATAGGAAACCTTCGGCATATTGGTGACACTAGAATCGTAGAATTTTTGGAACTTTGCATTCCATCTGCCATGAAATCCTAACCACATCACTCTATCCTCTTTCACCTCCAAGAGGTTTGGGGACTCATCCACCATGGGGATCGTATCACCCCCAACTCACGGATTATTTGAGATCGCGCTAAACTTTCTACCCAACATCACCTGACCATCAAGACAACCACCAATGGAGTGGAAATTGGTACAAAATCAATAAGAGTAGTAGGGGTTACAAAATCAGTACTCTAATCTAATGGTTAATAGTTCGGACCGTCTCTTAAGAATTTAGAATGAGATTCTACTTATATATAAGGTTTTGGAACCTGACCCTTTATAAAGGGTCATATATTTTAGGACCTGACCCTAAAGGCTCTAATCTTTTTGAAACATTGAATATGAAGTTTTTTCCTCTGTTTTTCAATTAGTGTGTGCCACCTTTGTATTCCCAATGGAATTGAATTTGATTTCCCTTAATCTTCTCATTTACTCAACCCCACATCATGCTAGAGGCTAGTACATATATATATTGGCCGATATAAATATCTACATATTAGGGAATTTCCTCTGACTACACTTTATATAAGATATTCTTGGAATCATGAAAGTTTTTATGCCCTTACATGCATAAGAGTTCATGATTCAAGTTCACTTGCACTTGGAAGTCATAGTACTATTGTCTATCCGGATGCCTAGTTGTATGCTGACTTTCACACCTCTACCATTTTTAATTATTTAACTTCCTAACTGGCTTCCTCTCTAATGATACGAAGCCTGAGAACCTCTGAGTTTTTGACGAATAATGGAAGATCAGAGAAGTCACCGATGGGATAACTTGAACATATAAATATAACTCACATTCAAAAAAATAAGAAACACACTGCTATTCTAGGAATATGTTCATTTCCAGTTGAGAGGTGGAACCATAATACTTAGGCCTCAAATGTGTATCTATCTTTAATTAATGTATAGGCACAATGGAGTCTGTTTTCAAGGGGATAAGATTGAATAAAGGGACTGATTAACCTAAGGATTAGTGGATGAGTAAGGGGAGAATATAACTTTATTCCACTTTAAATTTCTACAGTATCATATAATAGAAGAAATGCCACATATGATGACCCATGGAAAACAACCTCTCTTCTGGAGGAAGGTTTGATGGTATTAAATCTAGTGATAGTATTTGGGACTTATCTTGGCATCTCTTTCATGTAGCTAGTTATAATATTTTCTCTTCCAAATAATGCCATATTATATTCAATATGACCGTATAATCTACCAAAGTACTCTTCAATATAGTCTATATGTGTACCACTATAGGCACCATTATAGGTACCTTTTTTTGTTCCTATTGTGGTTCCTAAAGTGGTCTGACTATATTATACTAATCTACCTCCTCTAGGCTAGTTATTGGTATAGTGACTAGTCATTATACCAGTCACTAGACAGTTCACTAGACCTGTCACTATACTAGTCACTAGCCAAATCACTAGAGCAATCACTAGACTACTCACAAGACTAGTCACTAGCTTCGACCACTATCACTCTCGTTCTTAAATAGTCAAAGTGCTTTGAGGGAGATGGTTTATACTTCAATTTTTTCTTCTTTGAATCTAAATCAACAGTATAAAGAAGATGGCATAGATCATAGAATGTGATTGATGATTAAAATCCCATGTTTAATCGATTTTGATAAAATGTGTTGTAGGACAACTTGGAATGGTACTCTTCTATATAGTGTCTCTTAGAGAAATATGAATTTTGAAAGGCAACTCATTCTCTTTAAGGGGGGGTCTTATGCACGTGAGTCAGATGTGGGGACATTTATCTATATCCTAATCCTATATAGGCTACATTCAGAAGTGGGAAACTCCACTTCTACAGTATATGCCATACCCACAATATGCATATCTGGCTATTATAGAATCCCCTGATATTTAATATGATTCACTATCCAATTCTATAATAGAAGAGGACTAGAGATTTTGGATTTCTTCCTTCACTTTGATCAAGGTTCTAAAAGATCTTACACATTAGGTTGGACAATGTAGTGGCAACTTCCTTAGATCTAACCCTTTCTATGGTTAAGGATTTCTCAGTACTCTATTAATATTTTCTATTAGAAGAGTTTTGATTCCCATGTAAAATTCCATATTAGATGAATACGAAGAGTGGGCTGGAAAAATCAGCTAATTAGACAACATAGTTTGTAGTCACAAAGTAAGATCTTATATAAATAATTAAGAAAACAATATTTTTAAATAAGGAATCTGAATATTGCAAGCATACCTTATTCAAAGAAGAAAGGGGCCTCGTCTTTTTCTTCCTTATCTTATAGTCTAGACAAATCTATTCTCTCACAATAATATATGGTTTTATTGCATAGTTCTTCTACAACTTTTCATTGATTGAGACTTCTAGTAATATCAACCCCACCCCTCATTCCTCCCCTAAAACACTTTATGGATACTTTCTATGGTATCAGAGGTGAGTGAAGTATTTCTCTCGTATGATTCTAACATTGATACCTATATTATACAGATTATAATAGCCATTATAGTGGAGGCACTATGTATTGTATGCTCAGAGAAACTAGACTTTGTATTTCACACTCTCTCTAAGATGCGGATTTGGTTATTAACCCGAAGAGGTGCTTGTGGATGGTCGATCACTCTATGTTATCTTCTGGATAGAGAATGTTGGTATTCTATATATATATATATATAGTGATGATTTTAGAGGGTTCTCATTATCTCTCTAGGCCACACAACCCTATGCTTTTATTGCATCTGAGATGAGTGAGAATAGTTGGGATATTGAGTTATCTACCCATGAAAATATCCCTGTTAGATTAGTGTCTATCCCATTCTTCGGTCATCAAAAGGCATGATGGAGGAAAGAAACCCAAAGTGGGGAAGCATACTCCATACCTTCGTTAAGGATGTTTAGCATAGTTTATCTATTTGAAGTCATGTATGCCTCGAACAAAGTGTGTTGTCTTGAGATTAGAGCCATCATATATGCATGTTC
Source organism: Viscum album (assembly GCA_963277665.1). NCBI lineage: Eukaryota > Viridiplantae > Streptophyta > Magnoliopsida > Santalales > Viscaceae > Viscum > Viscum album. The sequence continues at coordinate 422,051,545 of OY728161.1, read as the reverse complement.
ATGGAACGTCTCCCTACAAACTACATCTCAAAAGTGCTAAACTACAGTTAGGGGGTGGTTAGACTGCATCTTTCTTGACACTAACCTAGTTAAATATGACAAGAGTTCCCACCTAAGCATCGATACAATATCTGATCAATGCACCTTGATGCATGTCCACTCAAATTTATAGGAATCTAATCCACCACATATACATTCTATAGGCCACCAATCATATGCAAATAGAAATTTTGACCCTGGTACTCTACACTAATAGTATATATTGAGCTAATAAATTACATGAAGGTTATTATGAAAACCATAGAAAATGTATAACACTTGAATGAATCTGAGAAAAAAAAGAGGATGAGTAAACCTGATCTGGTTAGGTACTTCTCTGGTATCTTTATTCCATGCAAAACATGAAATTTGAGGATCACTTACCTAACTATTTCTTCCGGTATAGAGAAAGTCAAGGGACAAAAAAAAAGAAAACTAGTTTCTACCTCCCCATCTCTTGAATCAAGAGAGGCTCACATAACATTATGAAATGATCCTATGGAAATAATTCCAACCACTCATAAAGGGATTCATCCAACAACACAAAAGTGCCAACGCCCTCCAGACATAGTCTCCATGAATGGTTCAAGAGTTCGGACTTGTTTAAGGGTGAATTATACCCTTTTCCTCTCATCTTCCTCAAAAATCTCTAGACAATCTTGAGATGTCTATAAAGATTCCATAGAGGACTTTGTACATTCTATTTAATTTAGCCTCCTCTTTGGAGCTGACATTGGGGATTAAGAGCTTGAACAAAGATGAGACACAAGAATTTGAACATTAACAGTATGGTGGCCAGTACTTATATATATTTCCAAGTTTTTTCCTCTAACTATGACACATTCACCTTCCTTGTCGGTATAATATAGGTAGTAGACCCTACCTTTCTTGGATGACCATGTATTTGCAGCTTATAGTCTAAACCAAGTCCTAACACTGAGTAAGTGGGTGTTCTCAAATGGTCTTACATACTAGAAAAATAAAGGACTAGTACCACGGTCTAGTATGCCCCAAGTAGTCAGTTCGAAGTAAGAGATCAACTAGTCTAAAATTATGTGAAGGAAGGATTCACTGATAATCCCAACTCTACAAGACTCTTTTCCTTCAATACTGTGTGGGGATTTTCAAAATATTAGTTCACTATAATTAAGTGAATGATCACTTCATTGAGTCTTGTCTTAAGGTGGGGGAGATTTAAATGACTTAGCTACTTGAGACAATGATGTAGAAGATGGAGCTAACTAACCATCTAGAGAACCCATAAACTAGCTGACCATGTAAGCTATAATGGAAAGGGGGATTTATCCCTACTTATAAATAACTTATTTGGTCTAATCTAAAGGAAGGATATATTTATGGGGACTTGTTCAAAGATATCTGACCCTTTATAAACTGAATAGGGTGAAGTAGACGAGCTCTAAACCCTTATATATTATGTAGCACTAAATACCAAATAGGGTGAAGTAGCCAATATCTAAAACCTTATATATTATATAAGTTGTAGTCTATTGGTTAGAAAGGCTTAAGAGAAGGAATGATCATTATTACCCGAAAGGATCAACTCAAATTCCACCTATGTAGTGACTCCTGGTCAATATCATAGAGTCTTCCCACTGATCTCCTACTTTAGAATACCATTATTCTTTATTTCCCATCGTTCCTTAACCAGATGGCTCAGTGAAAGTAATTATATACTATGATAGATGATAGCATGGAGGGCGAGTAAGTGCACAATGAAAGAGGTGGAGAGTCACACTTCTTAGTAATGACCAAAACCCATGCCAATGCATTCCCCCTAGAATTGAAAGAGAGAGATGCGTAAACTATGGTCTTTCCCCACTAACTGGAATATAACAAGAAAAATGAATTGACCTAAATATAGGACTTCTTCCAGGAGCCTAAACCTACTTTAAACCAACAACCTTAATGAAACGATCACTTCAACTACAACCCTGAGTGTGAACCGGGGCGAAACCTCAATACACTTACCATTGCCAAAATCATAGAATCATTCCAAAAAATACTATGATAGCTTTTCAAAAATAGTTTCTATCCTCATAACACTATAAAATATGGAACTATAGACATGTACTCATCTATATAGTCATAATACACTATCAATAGAGAATAATCCTTGAGTCGATTAAATAGACTGGCTTAGAACTCCTATGATTTTTGAGACAGGTGTAAGCCATTCAATCAAGGAGAGAGGAATGGAAACCCTATATATGACCCACATTGGATCATAAACTCTGACTTTACTGATGTTGAATCAAGAACTCTCTGAGACAAACAATAAATCATGGATCATATAGCACCGCCAGTCTCAGTAAGCTCCGAACTCACAAAAAGTAGAATTGATCACTTTACAATAGATCGACGATCCCACTATACAAAAGTATTTGAAATCGTTATCTTCTACCAGTCCTCACTTAGAGTTTTTAAAAGTTCAATATGAAATTCTACCATCACCTAATCGGTATAAAATAGGTAGTATATGGGCTCCGGTCAATGGTTGGCCTAACGCAGTGACAACCAAACATTGGCTCAGATTCCAAGACATCACACTTAACTTAGGGACCCTGCCAAAACACTTGATTTAATCAATACGTTTCTATAAAATGAATTCATCTGTTCAGTGTTAATATACTATTTCTATAGCTACTTTTTCTTCTCTAGTTGAATCTATAGCTCTAGTTGAACCAAATTCTTCTGTGGTAGTTGAAGAAGTTCAAGCACAAGTACTCTGTCAATATAGTAGTGAATCAATATTCTTTTCAAAGTCAATATTTTTGTTAGATTTCATTCAATATATATAAGTACTGTTCATCAGTTGTGTGATCCATAGGAGGAAAACCAAAAGCTGGAAAAATTGAATCGGGAGAAGGACCAATCACTATCGCTACAGGCATTCCTATATAATCTAGCGGTTTTTTTCTTTAACCCTTTCCTTCAGAACCAAAAATTAGCATTAAGTAAAAAATTCCTCCTCCACCTTCTAACAAGACAAGACCCCTCTTTTTTCTGGTTTGTTACTGTCATACATATTTATTACAGCCTTAAAAAGATGTTGTAATAGAGTTGCTCAGTCGACCCTTCCCCCACCATAATAGAACCCCCTAGCTTCGAAACGGGATAGTAGTAGAAAATATCTATATATATATAGTGATCATTATAGGCCATGAGAGAGTTCTCCTAGCCTAATTACCTTTTCTCTATTGTCTTTGAAAAACGTTCTAACAGTATTCTATTTATAGTGGTCTATTATAGAGTACTGAAGGCCAATGAATAAAATAACTAGTAGAACCAACATATGTGGAAGTTTTTTAGTTATAGGTTCAGTATATATTCACAGAAATTGATTTCTTGATTTTGACTATATTGATGTGTACCTATATTATGTTATAGGTTCACCTTGGGTAAATACTGTACTCATCTATATAGTCTGACCTATCACTTTATTATTAGTCAGCTGTTTCACAACCGCTAGCACATCAACCAAAAAAAAGTTCTTTCAAGATGGTCAAAGAAGAACCTTGTGGTTTATTATGTGATAAATACACTGGATTGTGTTATGTGAAACTCACGTTTTTTGAATCAGTTTAAAGAAAGAAATAAATATTCTCCAATACTCACCCTTTATAAAGGTAATAATTAATATATAAGGGTATATAACCTAAACCGCACATAAGCTAGCATGGAGAGAAAGAAATAATTTCACATCTTCTTCATCAATTATTGCAGCTTTCTGAAGATGAAATTTATCTAGCATGAGGAACTAATCCCTCAGGAAAGTCCTCTTCTCTATGAAGAGGACACAAACTTAGTTTAGTGAAACAACAAATGAAAGGACCCTTACCCCCCAATATATTATTAGAGAAGATCAAACACCTTGATTGAATATACTACCATTATAACTCATTTAAATTAGTAACAACTCATAGTTACTTAGTCAAAAAACTCGTACAGGTACTCTAGAGTTCACATGTACAACTCCCTTAGATTAGATATGCAACTCGATACTACTAATTGTGTAGATCCTTGAACCTTCGATCAAGTGTGTTCTTGGTGATTCATTCCATCTATATCACTCACTGTATGAAAGATAAAAGGTTGTAAACCATGTGGCATTCCATAGTCATACATCAAAGTATAGGTTAGTTCATGCTGACTGAGATAAGGATTCTGGAAACTCTACCCTAGCTGGAATGTTATGTTTTGTGTTATGTTACAACCTTATTCTAATACCTCGGTATAGCTGTAGTCATTGAGGGAGTATTCAAGAAAACTAGTCTATAATAATAGTAATTAGTGAGATAATAATACAATATGTGTAATGTTTTGAATTTTTAAACATGAGACATACCTGGGTGTATTTTAAATTGGCCACATGTCTACTAATAAGCTAAGCCATATTGGGAGAAATGGTAATGATTTGGTGGGTGTAATAAAGGTCCTCCACCCTTATTATCAAGATAGTATGATATTGAATGTATCACTAGTCTTCCAAGGTCTGGCCAGATAAAGAAGGATACTCTATATTATAAAAGGATTTAAGACCTTATGATCAAGATCAGCCGAGGAGCAGAAAATGCCATTCAAAATCCAATTGATGTCCAAGATCCCATCTAGGTCTCATGGAAGAGAATCCACTTCCTTCTTGATTCGGGGTAGTGTGCTGAACTGAGGGGAGGAATGATCATTCATAGACCATTGTTGGTGAACAATAGTGAAAGGGGGAAGAACACAGAAGTCACTCCCCACATTGAACGAGGGTCTCTGACAATAGAAGATCACTTTCTTCGATCAGATTTTGCATGAATATGAGGAGATTCATACGTAACTATTCACCTTGTTTTCAAATATGAATCAAATTTAGTGTTCCATGCCAATAAGTAGGCAATTGTTTCATAAAATTATATAATATATTCATTTAGTAAGTGTATTCTATGTAAATAACATTGATTTTAAAGGAAGAAGACTATTGGCCCTATCACACAATAGGTATATAGTTAGAAGACTCAACGATGAGAATAAAAATGAAGGTGAAAGCAAATTACATGAAAAAAAAAGAAGTGTATCTGCCTATGAAAAAGAAGGAATACTAGGAACAAGCTCAAGGAGAGTATGTATCTAGTTATCATAGTGAGAGTACAATAATCGATCAAATGAAGGACCTATGGTGGGAATGTATTGAGTCCTTACTTTACTCTTTATCATCTAGAATGTGAGATTATTAGATTTTAGTACTAATACTAGTAAAAACATTTGGTTATTATATAACCAAGGCTTTTTTCATGATCATTGAACCTACCCATGTCCATGTTCCTGACCTCAATAGTTTTTCCAACATGATCCAATGCCAATAAGTGCTCTAGGGATTGAGTCTTGTAATATCTAGAGCATATTTTCCTGCTCTCTTAGGAGAATGAGTCATTTTAATCTTTCAAAATATAAGGACCTTCAACTAAATAATGTAAGAGAGAGCTGTTTAGGAGGTATAAGGATATTTTCATTAATGAAAGGCAATAATGAAATTGCGTACGAGTTCGTGACCTAATACTATATTCTAATAGTTTAGTCTTTTTTTATCCCATGGAAAGCAATGATGTGTGATTCCACTATACTTGAAAGGGAATGAAACAAACTGTAAGGACACGGTGTAACATTTAAGATCTTATATCCCATATCTCATTTCTTACTATGCGCAAAAAAAGAGTTCAAACAGTCTCGAAAGAATCATGAAAGAAAAAACCTATCACTCGAAGTTGAGGTATGTTAGTAACTATAAAGGAAGAGTACCCGCCTTGAGCTTAGATGTATTGAGATTGAATTGAATGTGAAATCCTAGAGCGTACTGGAATGATAATATAATTTACTACCTATATTATACTAAATATTCCCTTGTGGCTCATGTTCTCTGATATATTTGATCCTATATCTACTAAATTAAGTGAGCTCTCCTACTCCCAATAAGTATAGTCTGAGGACCCTATCATGTTTAAGGCTAATATCTATAAGGTTCTAAAAGAGCTTACACCATAGGGTGAACTATATAGGGTGAAGTATCATAGATCATACCCTATCTAAGGGTATGGAATCACTTTCAAATACCTTTCCTCACCCTTTATAAAGGGTCAGATCTTTGATCCTCACCTATGAGCCCTATAGCAAGAAACCATCACCCCGTAATAAGCCCTTTTGAGAGAGGAATAGGGATAGAAAATTGAATTTATTAGAAAGGAGGCTTATCATAGTTGTACAATTCCAGAGATTGGGATTATTAGAGGAGTGATTCATTTGACCACTATAGATATAGATTTGATTGGACTAGTTTCTTTCGTTTATAAAGACTTGTCTCTTTAGAAAGGTTCTACTTAATATATAAGTGATTAGAACCTACTATAGATGAAATTCATCTCTCTTTAGAGTAAAACCAATGTCGTTCTCCTATTGTTTGTCTATCGCATTGTGTTTCCTTGACTTCTCATGGTAGGTGAGAAGTATAAATAAAATGGATGGTCTCAGTTTAATATAGGTAGTAGACCCTAGTGAGAACATGGATGTCCCAGGAACTAACACTAGATTTTGCTAACTTCAAAAGGTCATATTCCTCTTTAGTACATGTATGAAAGAGTTCTTGTACTCTATTCCCATATTATAGCACACCAAATCAATATCTTATGAAATGATAATTCATTGTCTGACTGGAATCAAGGTCAACATTTGGCACTAATCACGTGTTACCGAATACTAAACTATTGTCTGACAGAATTCCTTATCTATTCTCATTCATAAGATTCTCAAAAAGTATGTGAATTCTTGCATCAATTAAATGTGAGTCTATTTTAAATCCCTAGCAAGTGAGTGGGTGGTGAAGTGACCCAATGGACTAAGGGAGAAAGAATGACCAAACAAGTTGTAGGACTAGCCTAATAGGGCATACTCAAGGCTGGGAAGGAATATACGATTACGAGTAAACTACTACAATACCACTCAATTCTCATACAGCAAAAGCGATGTGATCCATAGGAATAATGGAGCACAAGCGAGTGGGAAGAAAGATTATCAGTTCACAATAGAGGTATAATAACATAGTACAATATAAAAGATTTGTAATAATACAATGCCTCTTGATGGGTACTCTTCCTATATAGTTTTAGGCATCCCCTTCATGTCCTTTTGTCAGTATTTTGTATGATCCTTTCGGAATGAGGGAGATCCCCTATTGAGCTGAGTGAATCCATCATCTACCAAGTACCAAGTTAAAGGCTGATGTGATATCCCTAAAATACTACTTATATATATTGATTGAAGGTGGATTTTTAGTGATTATATATGAGTTCCATAATCATTACCCTTATAATAGTTATCTCCATACATGTTTTCCTCGTGTGAGTCTGATCTATAGGATGTTTGTCAAGCTCTCACTTGGGAAAATAGGCAGAAAGACATTCAGGCCTTTCTTGGTCAGGACATTCATTGGGGACCCAGTCATCACCTAATTGAGGAAGAGGGGTGAGTGTCAAATCTCTCTCATTCCATTCTTCAGTTTGTTCTTCTTCATATATTTTGGATGGTTTTTCCCACATACATGAAGAGAATAAGAGAGTTTAAATTATATTAAGAAGTCAAGGTGAGAAGGCCACTTGTGGAATGGACCTTGTCATTCAGTTGACTCCACCAGTTCGTGCTTGTTGTCATGATGGTCGTTAAATATCATTATCAATGTATAATTTTGGTAGTAGGGATGTTTTTACCCATTATTGGATTTTAACCAATGAATATTTCCATATGAAAGAAATAATTTAACCAATGAGTCATGTAGGTCAGTCAAGTCATAAAAATAGGTACTCTTCTGTATAGTCTATAAGAGAATTTTATGTAAGCACTCTTACCCTTACAATAAATGGTGGTAGGAGCACTAAGAATGAAAAGACATTACCACTATACTAAATGAAGCAGCATCTAGCACGCCAGGATAACCATTTTGAGAATGTTGAGGTCATTTTTCTTTATATAAGAGGATTATTATTCATGCTCTACTGCATTAGTTTTTCACTTCCCACTCTCCACCATAACAAAATGTTTCCACAATATCTTAGGGGTAGTCAAATGTATAATGTAACTCGAATGATTAGGTAAGTATATAGGTTTATGTACTATAGTTCTTACTCTAAAGAAATGGTGAGTTCCTTATTCTGTATAATCACAATAGTATGATACTTCATGTATCTCAGGTTCAAAAATAATTAACCTGAATGGGGTCTGGTTATAAAAGATATGATCTGAGTAAGGTCAAGTTATAAACCCTTATATATTAATATTAATATTATGTAGCACCTCACTGAACCTCCATAGCTACATTATATCTAAGGGTTAGAAAGGGTTATATCTAAAATAACCTAAACTGTCAGATCTTTTGGAACCATTTTGGGAGGGTTAGAAATGTTGAAGAAAGAGCTATGGAAATGGTAATGATTTTATTTTCAATGAGGATGTGGCTATGAAATAGAAGAGAGGGATTCGATTTAATCTATTAAATAAAGAACTATAAAGAGATCGTGTTACTGTTTTTATGTCCAATAGTGGATTATTAAGAGTTCCTCTATTGACGAAAGAGATCATGTAGCCTTTTTTGGAGGTAATAGTGAACAAGAGGAAAGAATAACCCATGGAATCCATAGGAAGGAATTTTTACACCAAATCATAGATTAGAATTAGAATAACAAGTCTCGAGATACAACTTCTCATGCTACAAGAAATCCATATGTATCCCATGAATGCCACTATGAACTCAATCAAAACTCTTATTAGAAATCTAGCAAAAATGGATTAGAATTCCCTGAAATGTGATGTGAATTGTGGAATTTCTACCTTCTAATCAACAAAAGATACCAGATTGTCTCACCCAACAAGTTAAATATATGTAGATATAGAGAGTATGACGTAGAATATTAATTAGGGGATTGAGATTATATTGTTATTGATTATCAAAAAGACTTGTAGTGTAACCTTTTTAATCCTTATGAAGGTAGAGAGAACTTTCATTTCCTAAAATGTATACATTAAATAATTCATGGCTCTCTTTCTATGATCTATAGATATAGGATAGGGGACATATACATCTCATCGACATGAGTACGCAAGAGAAGTTTGTGAAGTGTTTGTGTACTATAGATCACCCCTGGAAGGGGGGCAGACTTGGCCACTATTACGTTGCATTCTAATTTTTGGACTCTCAGATCAAGTTTGAATCGTTTTTCTTATTCTACGATCATATACCTCTCTTCGTGGGTCAATTTGCTTTAAATGTATCTAGTCCACATAGGTTAAAAGGGAGGTTACCTAGATTTGGAACCCAACTAGAAAATCACCAACTGCTCGGTAAAGAGAAGATTTTTTATCTAATTTCAATGGTGCTTCCAGCTTCTGGGCCCCAGTGTTCCAAATTGAATCTCGTGACCTGGGAGTATGTCTAACCATCATATCCACTATATATAAAAGTTCCTATATTAAATCTAACACAATTCTAGCCAAATTCCTGATTATGTGTCTGTGGTTTTAGAATGACTTTAGGCGATGAGTTAACTCACCCTAGACGTACGCACCCCAGTCCCAAGTGTGGAAACAGACAACCACAATTGAATAAGTAAATGTTCCCTGGAAATTCAAATCAATCTTCAGGTGTCTGTTCAAATCCAACTCAAGACACGGTGATTCATAAATAGTATTGAGAAATAATGTAGTGTGATAAGTGAAAATAGAGTGAGGGAGGGAGATAGAAAGAGCTCATATTTTCCCAAATGATGAATGTACCATAGACCGATCTGACTAGAAGTGTGTCTCTTTTATTATCACCATTTAACTGATTGAATTTCCATGTACATTACTAGTTAACATGATACTCTCCATAATGTATTCGAGAAAGACCACCTCTGCTCAGTCTGTAAGGTATAATAGTATGGAACTAGGTAGTGTTTTTTGTCATTCAAACCCATGATATAAGATCATTTTTTTGGGTGGGGAATGGAGAAAACGATTTATATGATATATCATTCAGGGTTTCCATAAGTTTTTCCACTCATACTAAAGAGGATTTATCGAAAATATTGTAATTTTAGATTGAACCATGTTTAAGAGCCCCTATATTATTCTTTCTTCTGATTGAATGGAAATTGTACCCTTTTTTTCAGAGTTATAATGAATATCTATTTTTTACAGGGACAATAGCCTGTAGACATTGTCGGACCTTCAGCTCGGAAATATGGATATCTTCCTCAAATTGAAAATGTGTTTTTTCCATAATCCATCCATTTAAAAAGGGGATATGTGAAAACATAGAAGAGAATAAATTATCTTCTCCCCCCTCTCTATGGATTCAAGATTCAAATATTGGATTTCTATATTGCGTAAGAGATGAGAAAAGTCCACTTAGAATATAGACTCCATTGATATCTTTTTCAATATTTTTCTATCTCTAATTCAAATGATGAATGCAAGATAACAAAGTAGTCTCCGCCCAAAGGTTCCTTATGAGGTTCCGTCACCAGGGATGAAGTCAACTTGCATTTGATTGAGCATGACGATTATTTTTAGATGAATGAGAGTTTTTTTATTCTCTGATGTTATATTCATAACACATTGATGATTTTTTATTTTTATAGTTACTCTACTATATTGTTCCTATCTTAATATATTCCTATAATTGGGGTGAGTCTTTCCTATTCATCGTTTCTTGACATATCAAACCGATAACTTGTTGTTCTATTTATTTATATAGTTATGGATGTCTAACAATTTGAAATTGATGTATATATTTATTTCATATAGTTAAAAAAATCTACTTCAATTATAAATTGTTTGTTCACAGAGGTTGTTGTAGTTTTCTTAGTAACTTGTAAACTAAATTAGATAAGTACCTATTTTCATCATGATTGGGTTGGTTTTCAATGTACCTAGTTCATGATAAAAAATAATGATCTTTAGTGCATAAAAAATCCAATTTTTTTGTTGGTCAACAACCAAACCCAAAATTTCTTCATCTAGTATTATTTCTTCAAGAGAATCGTAGTCAAATAATGAACCAAACAAAATGATAGATTTCTTTATAATCTTATTGAGAAGCACTAAAAATACTATTTTTCTATTACCATTATCATGAACATTTGGAAAGGGTCGGATCTATTTTACTAGACCCTATATAGTTCACCCGTTAGAAAGGGAAAGGCCTTTTTGAACCTCTACCCTAAAGGTGGTACATCTATATAAGAGTTTGGAAGCTTTTAATTTTTGGTGACCTGATATGTATCTAGTGGAGCCCTGGCAGATTAACATGGAAGCACGTGATGTATATATTGAACATAACATATCGCTTGGATGTATGATGAAATTTGAGTATACTGGGAGGGGGAGAAAGGTGAATACATTTCATCCTCATCCTCCTCTTTCAGATTCATAAAGAGGAAGCTCCTCCACCAATGGGACAACCCCTTTCATAATACCAACTAATGTGGCCCTCATCCCCAAGATTATCCCCAACCCCTTGAGCAATTTGACATTATCCCATTGATTCCAATTCATGAAGGGGGATTGTATTTCAAATTAAAAAAAAACTATCTTTGTTTATGCAGATATCTCTCATTTTGTAACTAATATTTATCTTATAGACCATGTTCATATGGTGGCACGATGGTCTACGTGGAAAATAACAAGTTTCAGCTTCTGTGGGCCTTCATAACTAAAGGGGGGTGATAGTCAAAGGGGATGACAATTTCCCATCAATAATGTGAGGGATTTACGAACATAGAAAAATTATGACCAACCATGAAATTCGAGACTCATAGTATAAAGAGGAACCCCTATCACCCGAGAAGAGGGGGTTTAAAAAATATAAATGGTGTTCCATAAAAGGGTCATCCATAGAGGAAAAGTGATGGATTAGTTCAACATAGAGACCTCTATTTTCCACTAACGGAACACTATCTAAAAAGTATATATAGATGAATAAATTTATTGTCTTTAAAGGGATGATAGTACATAATTGTAGTCATATTTACGTATGATAATTGGAATGTTTGAATGATTTTAAATATAGATGGAATTATATCTCTATCTACACTGTTGAAGCATATGGCTCTATGTCATATCTTTTTTTCATCTCTACATGTGTATCCTTATGACCCTTTAATTGACTTCATTTTTTAAGGAAAGAATCTTTATTAGTAACCTTTTAATAGTGGCTATTAGAAAATAATATTTATGGTCTTTGTCCCTTTTCCCATTCCGAAAGAGTTAGGATTTTTTATTTCAGGGTGGTATCATGGAACTAAAATTTTGGTGGATTTAACCCTAATATGGTGTGTGTACAATCTAGATAGGACTCCTAACCATATGGTATAACTTTATGACCATGGATTGGTCTTTTTTAGTGACAGATGAAATCAATTTTGGAATTCCTAACACCACCTCAGTAGACTTTACTACTTGAGCAGCCTGATCCATTCATCAATACAATGATGTGGGAAGAGTTAGCCATGTGTTCTAGTGAGTCTAAAAGCAGAAGGGACAAATGATCGGGAATGTTATTGAAGAGAGAGAAAAAGGCATAGAGGGGTCATGATCTCTATAGGCTTCCCATTGTGGTGATGTAGTGTCGAGAGATCCATAACTTTTTCACCCATGTATTTCCTTCTCAAGTGTCAGTTTCTTTTCTGTCTAACAATGCATCTATAGCCGTTCAGAGAAAAGGATCACCATCGCTTATTAGTGATGGTATCTTCAATTTAAGGGTTTCCCAACATATACATATTTACAATCGATCTTGAAACACCTGTAATTGTCTACAGGGAATGATGATGTAATTTATGTATGATATCTTCTACTGGATTGTTTGGTATCCTACCTTGCCATCACTCTTGGTCCTGTAGATATGAATAGAAGATATTGGGCGGTGGCAGGTAGTCTTGGTATGGGGACTAGAAATCAACATAAAAGTGGTGAATTTGAAAGCCAGATACTATATTCATTAGTTGTGTCTACTTCCTCCAGAGGTTAGGTGGAGAAACAAATGAACTAATTGGGGTAAGATTTTATATTCTAATAGTTGAGGCCACTCTGATCGAATTCAAGGATTGGTGTGAAAGGAGATAGATAGATTGAGATCATGGATCTAGTTTATTGCTCTGCTCATTCATAATCCATTATAGATGAAAGGGGAGAAGATTTCTTTAGGTACGATGGTGAGCACGGGTTTGGGACAAAGAGACATTATAATATAAGTTGTATAGTTTCATATCTGCACCGTAGCATCAGAAGAGATAAGAGGTAGGATTTGGAAAGTATGTGCTAGCATCCAAGAGAGAGAAAGTGATGGTTGAATGGTCCTGTCATAGGAATCAAGAATTGGTGGACTCTCTTCCCCGTTTGTGAAGAGTAATGGTAAGAAGATGCTGCCCTCTCAGTTGATTCCATCTGGTTCAAGGAGACAGGTACTTATATATGTTGTAATTATCAATGGAATGGATGTTTAGTTCAGGACTAGGGAGGTGTAATCGAGAGATATATATGAATATATTTCATGAATTAATACATATGTAAAAGTGGTTGGAATTTGAGTCATCGACATCTTGTTCTTTCTAGATAAAATAAATAAAAGGCATGATTTTTATCGAGTAATTTATCCATTATATAATGAATCAAATTTGTCTTATTACATATTTGATTTACTTAATGATACTGGTTCCTTCGTCCTACAATGAGTTGGAATACCACCTTTGAAAAATTTATATCCTAATAGTTCAGTCTGATTTGACTACACGAAGCATAAGATGAGATTCCGATATAATGGATTACAAGACTGAAAGAATCATGTACAACTAGAATATGGATCATATTTATATGAATATAATTGAATTGAAAGGAAAAAAAATAAACATAGAGATGATTTAGGGTGGGATCAATTGATTGTGCCTTACCTTTCCACATGAGGTGATTCTGTTGGATCTATGAATGTGGCTTCTTAACAAATGCAACAACGTAAAAGAGCTATAAAGGAGTTAGTTTTTACATGGCATAGCACTCCGCTTGTTGTTTTTGTTACTAAATCTCCCCTTTGTATGAAGGAGTCTATCATAGGGAATTTTTCTTCATTTTAAACTGATGGCCTATTGAAATACCATTAGGACATCCTTCTTCCATCTTGAGTGAAAAAAATGTAATAAAAAAGCCTTTGTAGTGGCATGTAGATCTTTTCAAAACTAGTAGATATCGGTCTTCAAAGGGTCGAAGATAATCTCTTGGGACTATAATACGAGTAGTGGGCATGTATGTGTTTTCTCTTTACCAACGCGGTTTTTTTCAGTTGTTTTTTTTTTGTCAAGGGGGTTGGGGAGGGAGTAGTTCAACCAAGTTGGGCATGAAAAGGGAATTGGAATCGTACGGATTCTATAAAGAAGGAAATTGTGTACTGATTTAATTGTGCCAGTCCTTTCCCGATTCTTGATGTAACCCTTACCTCAACAGTGATACAATATTGGAAGAGAGAGATATTATTTCAAATATGGGTACTTATATATATAGTGTGTAGCTCACAGAAAATTTTAAGTACGGTGTATTCGTGGACAGATAGACCGAGCTAAAAGGAAAGCACTAGAATTGTTCTAGAATGGTACTTATATATATTGAAAGTAAAGGCTTGATAATTACAAGGAGGAGGGAAGGTTACTGCTACTATGATAGAAAGCTGACTAATTCTCCTACCGTTACAGATTGAAATTAACTAACAAGAGATTTCATGCCTATGCTATAACCATTCTACCTTCATTTACTTTCCTATAATCTAGATAACTACATCCTACGGACTGATTACCGGTATACGAATACATAAGGGTAGGAGACAGAAGGAAAAAGAGTGAAAGTAGAAATTACAAAAAAGAATTTTTGAACAACCTTTTCCAATGTTACAAAAGCCTTTGTCAGAGATAACTGCTTTTACATATTAGCCCAGATTAAACATTCAAATCAATAGTTCATTCCTTAGATCTTTTGTATAAAAATTCTATAGCTTGTTACTAAATAAAAAATTCTATACAGATGAGGATCCTTATCAAAATCCAGTTTCAACCTACATTGAACTATGTAACTGATGATTGGAATCATGATTAAGATCATGGAATTCCCACTGGGCAGAGTTCTCTATCCATTTCTCATATACTATATTATTTCACATTATAATTTCTTTTGATATTTATATAGTTTGAAATCATGAAACAGTGATTGATGTTGAGGAAAAAACCCTATTAGCAAAATTTGGTGTAGTTAGTTTACCATTTAGAACCCTTATATTTAAGTAGAAGATTAGTCATTTCATTTAGTGGTTTCATAATTTCAGCAAGTGCATATTCTAAACATCATCTCATCCCTTCTAGAGAAGGTTATGACTGACCGAGAGTACTTATAGAACTTGGAGCATCACTAAGGGTTTTATCTATGACCTCCTGAACCGTTCACATCACTCTCTTCAGTTCAAGGAAACAAAGGCTATGATATGATGAATGTTCAGATTGGCTTCCTAGCGTATGGAATACAGAATGGATTCCAAATCCCCTTTGTTTTATCTTAGACTAATGAAATTTATTCCTTTAGTATAATATAGGTAATACCCATAAACTCACAAATGAAATCCCTCTAAACACTCGATACCTTCAACTGATCTCGCTTATGGTAGTGGATAAATTGGTGAAAATGTATCTGCAGCCTATGCTGCTGTTAGATTGACTACTTTACATTATATGACCATGGGATGCAACTGAGGATAGTTCTTGGGAATGACACTCTTGCTCTATTTCCCATTACTAGATCTAATAAGGCACCTATTAACCTTTTAGGGAGGATCACGAAGAGGGATATTTTATCGATTTTCTTCTTCTAGATATGAAAATTCCAGGTGAAAAGACAATGAAAAACCATATATTCTTGATTCATTTCTGATATGCACTTCTGTTCCATTCGACTACACTGCAAAAAAAAGAAACCCACCATTTTCCCCTGATCCCTCTCAATCCCTCAAGAATGAAATTCCGCATCTCACTATATCTAGAATATGAATGAGATTCACATTTCCATACTTTTATGGTTGATAGTTGTACTCTTCACCGCACTAGTACTTTTGGAATCATTTCTATCTTTCTCTTTCTTGAAGCCCTTATCCTTCCACTTATAGAATCAGGTCATGCTCATGACTAGTTCTATGGCTTTGAGGTATCAATCACTCCCTGACAGGGTCTTTCATTTGTCAACCCATATCAATCAATCATCATGGGTGAATCATTCTCACAAGCTCATCCCTTTTGATAGTTTTTGATCCTGAGGCTGCCTACCCCTTTAGAAAGGGTCATATCTTTTATAACCCCACCCTAATGGTGATAATTAAAAAGTATATAATGGTTTAGAACCTATTACCATAAAATATTATATGAATCATCGGTAGCTGGTCCATCTACTTCAGTAGGGTGGAAATAGGAGCATAAACTGATAGGGATAAGGAATTGGGTCAATGGCTAAGGCCTGATGGTATGTTAAAGTAGAATCTTGGGATAGAGGGAGAGAAAGAGAGAACTGTCAGTACTCTAATCTAAAATTAATTTCATTACATTATGATAGGAAAGGGGATGATCCCCATATATTTGATTTCTATTATCTGTTAGTACTCTACTCTACACTACTCTTATATAGAGTTATAGAGATGATACCAAGACATGACATGATCTACTCGGTCAAGACGATGGATGATCATTCATGGTGAAGATCCTAACATAATATACTCAATAAAGTCTTATTCATGAAATCAAACCTCTAGGAGTTTTTATAACAAATGTATAAGAATATCATT
This sequence comes from Viscum album, assembly GCA_963277665.1. Lineage (NCBI taxonomy): Eukaryota > Viridiplantae > Streptophyta > Magnoliopsida > Santalales > Viscaceae > Viscum > Viscum album. The sequence continues at coordinate 422,034,615 of OY728161.1, read as the reverse complement.
TTATTTCGGTCGGGATCCAATTCTCTTATAGAATAAATGGACTGATATGGATTTTTTCCCATCTGAATGGTCATCATCTCGCATCCTCTTCATGACAGAAAAGGAGAAGTTGCTTGACTTAGTGTACAAGGGGGATATTGCTGATACATATATATATTGTCAGTACTCTACTCTAATAATCTTTCCACTATAGACTATATATATTGAGTACCCGACTCTACTTAATTTTACAATACTCTAATCTATTTGACGATATCATCAAGTAGGCTGATGTGATGGCTGAATGCATTGATGATTGGAACATCAATGGGAATCCTAGAATTAGAAGTAGGTGAAAGTCTCCTGACCCATTAGAATGGGTCAGATCTCTTAAACCTATAAAGACAGAGGACTTTTTCACTTGGTATAATGTAGGTTATAGAACATAGAAAACTAAATGAAAACAAGTCATACATCATGAGAACATGGTCCTTCATCCACATAATCTACATAGTAAGATATTTCACATATCATGGGTCCTCCAACGTCTGGTCAGATAAGGAATAATACTCTAGATTATAAGAGGTCCAACATCCGTATAATCTAGATTATAAGATACATGAAGCTTCCTAGGTCCTCCATGGTCTTTTCATACATGGACTGACCAGGAATGAATTTTTTCAAACAAACCATATGATGACCTTGGATAGGAGATTCTAGGTCCTCGGGTTTTTCCAGTTCCCTTTTTCAAATATCAAAAAAGGTGAACTGGAAAAATACGCATATGTGTTCTTTCCCATTGAATGGGAAAGAACACAGCTAGGGTTTGGAGTATAAGTTGTAGTTATGTTTCATTCATAAGATGTGATAGGTGAACGGTTCGATATCTATCAAGTGATTAGTTCAATACTCTACTCTAATAGTCTGGTGCTAGCATCTCTTAAAAGAAATCTCTTGAATGAGGTCGATTTTGGTCAAAGAGAATAGAATGTATCTATGATATAGTTTATCTGACTAAAGTTTCATTTTATACTAGACCAGATTTAGTATAATATAGGTATTAGACCTAGGATATCTGAATCAGGAATCCTAGTGAAGACCGTAGAGGGTCCGTATAGGTAATACGTGGCTAATATCAAGATTATACTGAGGATCAGGCATCTCTTAGTCTGGTATATTTCAAACATGAAATTATTATTTATTTTTTTGGAGGTCATAAATATAATATAGTTAGTAGAGATATGATCTTTGGGAAGTAGAAGATATTTCAAAATCCTAGAATGATATCGTTCATGCAAGCGTGTTGTCATCATAGGATTAAAGGGATCAAAAAATTGACTAGTTTGGTTCATTTTCCTACCTAGTGTATCTCTAACTTCCATCCATCCTTGACCTAGTCTCGGACTCTATTATCTAAATTATACTGAGACATGAACTCAAGATGAGAAGTGTGTCCTAAAAATGAGGGATTTGAAAACCAGCACTGTTTGAAGCTTGTGATTTGTATTCGATGATCCTGCTTCATTGAATGTATGTGGTTATATTTAAAGGTAGGATGAAGCCTCATGTTTTTACCATGTCTTATTTAGAATCACTCTTGACAGAATAGTGGTTTCAGACTATTACTTATATATATTGAGGACATAAAAACATAAAATAGTGAGTAGCTGGTGAAAAGAGAAGGTTTTCTGATAGGGGATGACTCTTACACTGGTTGAGGATTTCTCATATGATAATGAAAGATTGTTTATCCATAAATAAAGGAAAGGGAAAATCAAGGATTATAGGATAGGTAGTGACAAGGGGAGATTGGGTCTCAGTACTAGGTGGGGAGTTTCTCAACCTAGGGGATAACTGATAGAAAAAGTGCTTTCACTGTTAATTTTAGGGTCCCGTATGGTGCACAACTAAGAAGGAATTATTGATGAAATTGAGTGTTTCTACTTATATATATTGAGGTGACCAAGCTGCATACTTTGTGTGAAATGGGTGAGAAGATACGCCTACACTATAAAAAGTTGAGAGAGACCCGATGAGTCAATATAGAAGCAAGGTCATTCAACTAAACCCAGTTCTTTATCTTTATCTATTTGTAATATAGTTATTAGACATGTCAGTACTTTTGTCCATGTAGGGGGTCATTGAAACGTGCACTTTTTCAATGGGGATATGGAGGAAATAGATGGAATGACATATAGAAGTACGGAAGAAAGTAAGTCTATAAATATATATCAGTAACAGGGTAAGAGAGGGGAATTCTTGGGAAATAAGAAATACTTGCATCATATCCATTAGAGGATCGAGATTGGGAAATCGAACTAACAGGGAATATATGAAAAAGGTTCCATCATCTATGGTTCTAGCAATTCAGAATTAATCGAAGTCTTTCTTCAGAGGTATATATAGATGCAACTGGAGTGGGGAATGAATGTCCTCTAATCCTTTTCATTTTCATTTCCCTATTTGAGTTGGGGGAGAACCACCAGAATCCAGGGGTTCTAAAAATAATTTCGAGACTCATACTTATAAATATTGATTGTCCCAGGCTATTTTATTCAATTTTCTCACTAATATAGTCGTCAAAGAATTTTCTGATTTTCACATTGATATATTCAGGAAACTTGATGTGCTATCTTGGCTGGAGTGACATCATGCTTGCGTGATTGGGTATTTCACTCTCTCCTAGAAGATCCTATATGAGAGTGAACTAATAAGGATAAAGGAATCAGATCCTGTTGACACGTAGTCTGCATAAATCTCAAATTGATGTCCCCATCGGCATGAAAACATTTATGGTATTCCCATAGGGTTTGATAGTCTTATGATGAACATAACGACTTCAACTACTATGAACTGTATTATTTCTTTCATAAATCATTTTGAGAGATAGAGCCTCTCGTATATATGGGTACACAAAACTCATGGTAGATGAGTGCATTTGTTTAGATGGGTCACTTTCTCCTGCTAGATGCCAAGATGAAGAGGCATTGGAAGTAACTCTCCGAAAAGGCCTTTATGTCACTTTAATGAGTAGTGAGTGAGGTATGTTACCTTATATGTGTAGAATAGTTAGCTTGGATCATGGTCAAAAACCTAATAGGATTTTTCGAAAATAATTTTTCTCTATCAAATATTGAATGAAAACTGATACTTATATATATTGTCTGACTCGCCCCGCTTCTTGGATTGGTTAAGGTTCACTCTTCTATAAATATCTATAAGTACCAGCTCATTTTATGCTTTATCCTCTCTAGTTTTACTCTTCTTCTATTCACGATGTCTCCACATCTAGTAGAAGACTATGGATTTCAGTCAAGAACCTCACTACCTATATTATAAGGGGACTCTGAGGGCTCGAAACTGGTAATTATATATATTGTCAGTGGGTAGTTCTTTATCCATATCAGTGTATAATATAGGTTTTAGTGTCTTTCCCTTTTGACATGGAAGTGGCTCAGGATGCAGTTTGTCCATGTGATAGGAGAACAATGGTCTCAAGACTATTAGAGTAGAGTACAGAGTAGTGGGTCATCCTTGACTCCATTAACATCCCAAAGGCCAGAAATGCATGAATCTCATTACACTCACTATTAGAAGAGTATCTTCTCTACTCGCTTCGGATCTCCTCAGCCCATTCTATGACATTCCCTAAGTGATGAGATGCTTATCCACAATGAAGCCCTACTGGCTAAATGCTTGTTGTCACTAATCTAGAGGAACATAGTAATCAATCCTAATAATGGAATGATGGATAGAATATGGCTCTATGGGAAGGAAGGAAATACCCCGCTGACTAATCTTGAGGAAATGAAGACCCCTATAAATAGTTCCCTGGAGAACAACAATGAGAAGAACATGGAATTTTTTAACTGGATGATCAACTCAATCATCCTCCTAGAACCTTTTCAATTACAATATCACTATTCATGTGAAATCAGAAATGGATGGGAAACTCAACACAGATAGGTTAACATATATAGGTCAACTATGCTTTCCTATATGTGTTGATCTCTTAGTTCGGTATTTGAACAACTACTAAGTGGACTATTAAACACATCGTTCTATCCATCAACCTTCTATTAGGCGTTCTTTGTCTTAAGCATAAATGATGATGTCATGAGTTCCTTATCCCTATAATTTTTACTCATTGATGATTGGGTGTGTCAGGCCAATATGAAATATCTCTATGAATGTATGTTTTTTTATACGGTTCCCAACTCCATGTATTATAGCATATAATGTCCCATGAATCGCATCATATCCATAGTGGGTACTGCAAAGGGTCCCATAATTTCATAACCAAATCATTGGATTCTCATAAACGAAGTCTTAGTATGAGTTTTCTAGTTACTTTTGTTTGAAGTTTCTGAACCCAGTCGTATCATTCTTGTAAATTTTTTTAAAAAAAATGGGAATAAGTCTGTTTTGTGCCTAGTCAGCATTTGGGGTACTACCGCTCTTGGTTTTCCGTGGTTATTATTCTCTCTCCCAATATATAAAAGTAACACTTTATTGACTTTATATGCTAAATACCAATAGGGTTTCCACTTTTGGAAGTATGAGGTACTGGGAAATGATGTCATAATTGTGGACATCATCATCCATACTAGATCATCTCACTCTTTGTTTCAATATCAACATAAAAAATAATTGATTTCTAGTATTGGTTGCACAGAGTTCTCCAAGTGGTTCTTGGTTAATGATTTGACATGAGACTCAAGTCCAATATCAGTCTGTTTTCTTATATGACTGTGTTCATGCCAGGAGGATAAAATATTAGGTACAATGGTTGAGTACCATTTTTTTGAGTTGGTGGTATTTGTTATAGAGAATTTGGCCATCCCAACTCTCAACCATTGTCTCATTCATGATGAAGATGATGGTTGGTGTGGTGATGACCAACCCTACCAAGATATTTGTGTCTCGATCAAGGAAGACCTCTCAATCCATCAAGTACTCGACTCTATATAGTGGTGACTTGTTGCACTTTTTCCAGACCTCATGACCCCCTTTTGGAATAATCTCCTTGAGTGGTCACTATGACAGAGATGGATGGAAGAAGGGAGACATTTTTGTAAAATGGTACTTCAATAAAGCTATGGACCCTTGTGTCACATTGGACGACCTATTATAAGGTTGGTGGATCCAATGTTTTATCAGGTGAGATGTTAAGTGGAAATATATATAAGTACCAGGGTGGATGTGAAATTGATTTGGTTTTTGTCTTGGATGAGAATACCAACCATATTTGGTGTAGCCATGAGGTGGTACTGAATGGTACTAAGTTGATGTGTGTCGCATGTACACTATGAGCTTATTAGAATCACTAGTATGTTTAATGTAGTGAATAATTAGAATAGTTCAGTCTTTAAAAGAATAAGGTTCTAAATCCATATAGATTATGTAGACCTTAGGGTGAGGTTCAATGATCTTACCCTTTCTAAAGGGTTAGGAAGCATCACTATTCTTATTCTCAGGCTTCATTCTTCTAAGTACTGAATGAACTATTCTATGTGTGGAACTGGATTCACTATTCTATGTTTACTGACTCTTGGGTATCAATTGGGTAGAAAGAACCATGAGCATTTTGAACCCATATCTAAACTCAATATCTTTATGTTCTTCCATTACCGCTCGAAATAAATCATGTAAAGAAGGTGAAAATAAATAGAAAGAAGAAACAATCCAAATAAAAATACTTATTATATGGGGAGATTTATTTTCATTGCTATGTTTCATACCCTTGTGATTTTTCTTTACTTTCTTGAGGGAGATAATGTGATGGTATAGAATCTAGATGCAATCCTGACCCTTTAGAAGGGGTCAAACCTATGGTAAATGGCCATATATAGTTCACCCTAAAGGTTATACTTAAATATCTAAGGTTTAGAACCTATTTTCTAGGCGAGATCATTGAGTCTTGCTGGGATACTCTTCACTGAATAAGGAATTGATAGAGTCACTCAAAAACTACAGGTTCAAAACCTCTAGGACCCATTAGACTGATCTTGACCCCCTCCCTTATTATACTTTGTAAATAGGATATAAAGATGTGAGACCATGAGTTTTTTATGAAACAGAAGGACTTTAACTACTACCTTGAGAGGAACCGCCGATGTCCAAGCTGGAGAATGGGAGTGATAGCTCGAGCCTACCTGCCACCCATGACCAACTATCCTACATTTATATAATATATTACATGATAGTGTTCTAGTTTCAAAACACTAGTGCAGCTATTGGAAGTGGTTATTCCCATTGCACCAAAGTACTAGAGAACGTGAGTAGATTAGATATGCTTACTTTCTCTGTTTTGACATGGGGGTTTGATCGATCAGTTTTCTTGACTCGGTGACCACTTTCCCAACCTAGATCATATAGAAATGATCCCTTTTGACATGATGCATCATACTGGTGTTTAGAATATATTTTCCACCACTTTTACCATCTCTTGATATTTTCCCTATGGTTTTAAAAATTCATATGAGTCCTCTTTCTCTAGCGACAACTCACCCATGAGTACATTAGAAAACATCCTGATCCATTTCACCACTATTAGGCATCCACTAATTATTATATCATTTCTAACTTGAGTGAAACTGGCTGGAATGCATGCACCCATTCGTCAAGCATCAAAGAGGCGTAGAGGAAACCTTGTGTGTATAGCCACGATGGGAAGACATAGGAAGGGTAAAATTTCCTGGGGCTGATACCATTATCTAGTTGATCAGTACTCTTCTATAACAATATCGTTCAGGGTGAATGAAATGGAAATGGTACTCAAAGAAGGTAAGACATTTACACCTATTCTCTGCTTGTAAACTTATGACATGTTCCTTCCCATTCTCTATAGACATAGCCACTACTAGGAATACAGGTTTTTCTAACCTCACTTCCTTGATCCAAGTTGAAATGATATCAAACACAACCAACATGACAAGTGAGGGGTTGTGAGGTGTTCTAGAATGGATGGTGAAACAACTATGTATTCCTTCAACTCGTGGTCGAGTGCAATAAAACCACCACTAAGACAATCGAGTCAATAGGACACCCATGGGGGAGGGAGGAGATCCCCACTACCATTTGAACCTATGGAAGACATCCATCATCAAGTTTTTCCCAACTAGTGCTTCTTCAATGACATGTCTTACCATATCTAACCCATGATGTTGTCATTTTTTCTGGGCCTTTAGTTTGACACTGGAAATATCGTCCTTGTTGGTATTGAAAGCTCAACCCCCTGCTATATATAATTTGTCAGTACTCTTCTAATAGTGAGTACTCTACTCAAATAGTCCTAACCGATCAAAGAGATGTCTAAAAATGGAATAAATCCACTCAGGTTGATATAATATAGGTACTAGGCCTTTGGGGTTCTCCATTATCAATAAAGTGACTGCTCGAGTTGATTCCATCCATTCCACTCAGGACATGTCCGTATCCATTCAGCACGACATCAATTTCCAAGAAGTTCCTTTAGTCGAGTACGATTTGTGTACGATGATCTTAGTGGGTGAGACCTTAGATTCAGGGATGGAAAACCATCAACCCATGTGGAATTCTAGGTCGATCTATAGTGGGCAGTGAAATGATTGGGGTGGGAGGTGAACTGATTGACTGTATAGATAGTTCTTCAGAATGAACCAATAGACTGCTAGGATTACTAGTACTTACATATATTGAGAGATCTGGATGTTTCACCGCATTAAATTCCTTATCCATATCAGTATCTTTCTTACCCCCCCCCCAATCCAAAACTCGCCATAGTGATGTATTCATGGGCCATTTTGATATACTGATAAGGATAAATAAATGACTATAGGAACCGCTACTCAGATGGAGTCCAGTTAGTATAATATAGTCGCACTGCAATAGGAACCACAATAGGAACCATAAATGGTGCCTATAGTGGGTCCAATAGTGGTCCGCTTATAAACTATATAGAAGAGTACTTGGCCAGATTATACCGAGCTATAACTCTGTCATTAAGATAATATTATCACATGCCCTATTTTTTTATCTTCACACCATTACTTCTAATATAAATGGTTATGTTTTTTACACTATGTTGATGAGATTCTAATTTGTTGTGTCTAAATCATTCCCTTCCACAATGAAATATCTCACTGAGAGAGGTTTTGTTCTATGGAATCAGGAGGTTGACTGTCATTCGACTGAGACACATTCTTCCCTGGATACATGGAATCATCTCTATAACTATATATAAGATTTCCCATATACAATTTCATTACATTCATCAAGTGGATTGGAAGGAAAGAGTTGAGAGATATAGCTTGAATGTAGTGACCAACATCCAAAATCACTCTCTTCAAGATGTGGGATTATACTGAAAATTGTGTTAGATGTTCTGATTGCTACATAAAAGTGAATATTGATCATAGTTTTCTAGAGGAGGGGTCAAAAAGGATGAATTTGGGGATCGATTTATCAGGTTGTCCCACATTACTTATCCTTTTAATGAGGGATGTTGTCTCCATGGGGTCTGGAAGGATTTTTCCAGGCATTTCCTTCTTTCAACTTTTCCAAAGCTGGAAATGGTATAGTACCAGCCCATGAAAACTAGTTTGAATATTTGGATGTGATGTATTTTAGGCTCTGGGATTTTTAGGGAGACCCTCGGGAATATCATGTTCTTGATCCAGTAGGGTCTTGGAAGATAATAGAAGAGTGTATAATGGATAGTGTAGGGGTATTCATTTCTAATAATTCATGTGAAATGAAATCCCAGAATAAGATTGCCATGTATTTTAGAAAGATTGGTCAGTGAGTACATTCATCCCCAAGCCAGATAATTGATGCTAATCGGATTATCGTAGGTGATCTATTTCATACACCTTTAGTTTCCATAAGTCTTTTCAGGTTATATTTCCTTGAATACTTGTAGAATAATTGGAGAGAAGTTGATAAGAGGCTTTAACACAATAGATCTCTGACTTGTTTGGAGTCCATATCGTTGTTTCATAAATAGTACATTGAAGTATTTAGAATAGCCTCTATGGTGGAAGGTTCAAACAGTTTGGAAAGATATTGAAAATTCTATCTTTTGGGATTTTTGAAGAAGATGTCAGCCACTATTTGATGTTGTGCAGTTATAGAGTAGTTTTTCTTGGCCAAGGGCTTGATGTTTGGCAACCAATAGGGATGAACATAGTCTTCCCACACACTGATAGAGGATCATGAGTTCACCTGAAAGTAGATCCATTTTCATATAATATCTCTTGATTACCCATTTCTAGGTCCATGAAGCTACAATAGGGGTGATAGAAGAATGAAAATAAGAATTTCTCAACAATTTAAATTTTAGAGCTTAGAGTTGGTGAGAATTCTTCATCCCGGCATGAAAAGCAATGAGAGATTTGGGTGTCGATACCTTCTTCGATCTGCCTATTTATATCATAGAAGAATTTTTTCAGACTCATCATCTAGATTTTGACTTTGAAATCCATAATTAGATGGATTCTAGCTAACCATCAGAAACTATCATCAAGTGCTTTAATGATTGCATTTGTAAAGGGGTATGATTCTTTCACCGATTCTTAGTTCTTCTCCTCTAGTGGGTCAATGAGTGCATGGATGGTAGGAAGAAAGAGAAAAGATATAGGAGAATATCCTTCAATTTTTGGGAATAACCTTTGTGACTACATATGAAGAGTACCTGTTCTCCGGCTTTAGACAAAGATTGAGGGGAGGGATCTCGAGTGGTAATCATATTTCATAGCTAGTTCAGTAGCTATGAGATTCCCATGTTGTCCCTATCTGACACTCTAAGATAAAATATTAGTTTTTTAGATGGATTACCAGTCATCTTCATGAATTTTATAGAAATTACTAGCTTTTATAGATAGAGGAATTCTTCTTAGTAGGAAATCTTGTTCATATAGTGATCTGTGTGGGCAGTTGTTCGTAGCTTCTCTATTTTTCGTATTCTCATCATCCATGATTTCCTTTTTTAGTATACACAAACCCATTTTTTCCAATTTCTTTGAAAGAATTAATGGACATATTTTTACGATCTATCTATTGAAGAAGGTGTAGGGGAACGTGAGGGATAGAGACTTGGAAAATACATCGCAGTAGAAATTTCTATGACGTTGTTGGGTAGCTCTAAACTATTTGTACATACGGGACTCTAGGGGCCTCTCCTACTGAATGTAAGATGGTCAAATAAGATAGCAGTAAGCATGTAATAAAAGTGATCTTCCTTCTTAGTCTATGTTTATAGATGAATCTTTGATTCCTAACTTTTTACGTTTTCACCTACGTATTTATTTCCTCTAGGCATGAATGATTGAATAGAGGATAACATAAAATACAAAAAGAGGATAAAAGTCCTCTTTTATATCACTATTAGAGTAGAGTATAGTCTCCACTATCTTCAAATTAGTATTAAAACCTATTCATTGTTGTAAATCAATGCATTGGAGAGTCTAATTCCTATGATTCTCACCTATAGCATTCCAATGGTAGGGCTTTATACCATGTTTTTCATGAACAATTACCCACTTTAAATTATGTAACATTGAGTACTCTACTACCATAGAGATTTATCAGTCTCATTTCTTGGCCCTATTCGGGTCAGATATTTTTGAACCTGACCCTTTATTTTAGGTCATATCTTTTAGAACCTGACCATTTTTAAAGGGTCGGGTTCTAAACCCTTCAATATAAGCAGCATAACTTTCTAATGGGCCAAGTCCATGACCTCCTTTTTTCCTAAAGCGATGTAGAGGATTTTTCTACACTTGACTAAGACTAAAATATCACTTAAGATCTGCTTTTCAATCAAGTGGCTATATCCTTTAGTCTTCTATGTATTTCAAAGATACTCAATTAGTATCAAAAGGTCTTAAGGGTTTTCTCCTTTATTATCGTACTATCTATTGGATATTTTATTCTATCTATTTCGAATATAGTATTTCCATCACTTTTTGAGCCCAAGAATATGGAACAAGTCACTTCCACACTGTTAGTGTGCTTGTACATTGTTGGAACCGAGATATACTATCTATCCTGGTTACGAAACTATGGGATCACATCAACTTCTCCAGTAAGAAAGACTCTCTCTTTGTCCTCAAGTACCTTATCAATATCAATGGAAGCATTTTTCTAACCGGTCAAGTAGCATGATTGAATTTTGGAAAGGTAGTTGAGGCCTTTCATTTATCGGTATAATATAGGTAGTTGACGATGACGTTGTCTCTCTGTCTATTCTATTTATTCTGATCCATGATTTTTCCTATCCTCTTGGATCTGCTGTATCTCAATTTGAGATACATGGATCCATGAATTGAATAAATAATCTAGAATATTATAGTAGAGTAATGATAATGATAAGAATCAAGGGTCGAAAATTCATGAAATAAAGAAATAAATTGATTTGTAGTCGAGACCTTACTGATATGACAGGCGCATAGAAAAGAAGTTCGAGCTCAAACCCCTAGAACAATCAACATAGTCTAACTGGGAGCGAGACATTATATCATCTCTATAACTATATAAAAGAGTACTGCATAAGAGTACTTATACATATCCCATTAGATACGGAATGACTCTACAACCTATATTTTATTGAACTAGACTCTATGAATGAAGAAATGTTGACTACTATAGGAAGCCAACGAAATCCAAGAGACAGTCAATATAATATTGTTAGTGGAGATCCTAACTAGACTAAGGAACATTCATAGAAGAAGAAGAAGAAGTAAGTAAGTAGGAAATATCAGATTTATATAGACTATATAGATAGACTGAATAGTTTGTCTATGTCTGAGAAGAAGGGGTAAGTGGTTGAACAAAGGGCCGAATAATAGAATGGGGGTGGTACTTATATATATTGTTGAGTGGTTTGGAATGATTCGATTGCTGATGCTCTATTGATTTTAAACCTCTTCCAGTACTCTATAGTGTCCTTTGAATCATCTGTCTCCATCCAAGTACTCCACTTCTGATTGATTCTCCTAGAACTCATATGCCCAGAGTCAGCAACACCTTTAGTAGGGATATAAGTTGGAGATTTCCTATTATTAATATGACATAGATTGATGGGTCACACACCCGAGGATAAACCATATCCCATTATTAAATATCTTCAAATAGATTAGATAGGCTCACATCACAGAGGAACGAGAAATACATATCTCTTAGAACCAAGAATGAGATATCTGCATGAGCAGAAGTAGGAGACCGAAGAGATGTGCACTCTTCAACAATCATGAAGTCATTTATGTGACCAATGCATGCTTCAATGAAAGAAATGTTTAAAGACCAAGTCTCAATATAAGAAAAGAAATTGGATGTTGACAATGAAGGTCTCAAAAGTCATAGGTACTCTTCTATACAGTCATTTGAAGGTCACCACCCCCTACTATTCTTATTCTTATTTGGTTTTTTAATGTAGTAAATGAACCCTTGAATCTTGTTTATAGTGCATGTTCTGATCGATATCAGTGTACTCAAGGTCGGACCGATCCTATTGGTGATGTTACCTATGACTATATATGAATAGTACCTGGGACCATCAGTACTCTTCTATTTCTATATAGTGCACATATAAATTCAACTGAGTAGCGTTGTTGGCCATTGAAAAACCATCGGATCTCATATCATGGCATTGTAACTAGTAGTCATGTGATTGATGGTTAGGTAGTTGGGATGGTTAAAGTTGCTCGGAAGTTTGAATGTCCTAGAGTCTGTGTTTGGCTCATTCCCAGTAGTCGAATGGGACACCTACGACTTGAAATCGTACTATGATGTGAGAGGATAGTACTCTTCCAATAGTATGATGATTTGTTGGAATAGTGACACCCGAACAACCAAAAACAACCATCCTTACAACCCCACTACCGTTTCCCAATGGATGAACATTGTTCTTAGTCGTTTTTTATCCAAACACATGAGTATGATCATTTCCACTAATAGATATTGTAGGGTCGTAGTGTCCAGTGACTATATAGTCTAGATTATACCCTTGGATCCCTTATACCAGGTCAGTACCATTCAAAATATTGGGTGGTGGATGTGCGAATACGTTCAGTTCGGAGCTAGGGAAGTCTTGTTTGGACACAGTTGATGCGTTTCTATCACTAATAAGCATTCATATCTCCAATAGACAAACTATTATATAGTCTTATGGAATTCTCATCTTTTCTTCTTTCGAAATCAATTGATGGTCTCCCAACTGTTGTTGAAGCATCTCCCTATTCTATGGTCTACTTTGTATTTCCTCTATCGGTGCATCAAATTACGTGGTTCATGGTTTATCCTTGATTATTTGGGTGTAGGGTGAGATCATGTCTCTAACTTCATTTGGGTGTTGGTTGCTTGATGGGGTTTCACTTCCACACTCCAACCCCACTTGTGCCATCTTGTTTGAATGTTCCATCTGTGTGGGCCAACCACTTCACCACCCACTCTCTCTGATGCATGATGCATCTTATCCTATCAGACCATCTTCCCATGGACATTTAATTTTCATTCCTTTGTTCGTTTAGCTCCAAGGTGGTCCCAAACATTTCCATTAGTGTTTCAAGTCTCATTGTATTCTCTATTTATTTCTACACTCAGGCTATTGGTGCACCTATGTTCATATGGGAAATAACGGCATTGGGTCACCATCTTTATTTTGGATTGGTATTGATGCTTATCCCAGCTGCTACAGTGACACCTCCCAAGCTATTTTTCCAAATCATAGAAGGTTTCACCTCTTTTACGATCATCGAGTTGGCTATCTATATGGAATCTATTTCTCAAAAAGTTGTATAAATGGTACAGAAATGAGGTTCAGACCGATGGACACTATTGAAGATGGAAGGTTAATTGATTCACTTCCCAGAAATACCATGCACAAATCCCCCAACTCAACACAATTCGATGGCTGCCAGTTGATATGCCAACATTTCCCCACTTCGAGGCCTTGCGAAACGACCTTCCCGGACAATAGAGATATGGTGGTGATAGACAAGGATCATATACAACAGAGTCGTTGGTGTTACCATTCTAGTGGAGGAAATTCATACGGTAAAGTGATTTAGTCACCCTTCTTGGATATAGTTTTCATATAGAGATGGAGTGAAAAGGAAGAGGTATCGAGCTGGTTTTTCTTTGGAGTTAAGGATCAGCATTGGTAGCGGTAGATCTAATGGAATCTGAAACATGTATAGTTGTTGGGCTATCACTATATAGGGTAGGTTATTGAGTCATTGATAGATAGGGAATCGGAGGGTTTGATCCTTATATTATAATAATACCTGAGTTGAAACACTACCTATATTATATGGAATTTGGTGAACCATGAGTTGAAAGGCGTTGAAATGGGGTTGTGTTTCATCTCTATGGGACCACCACTGCGAGCTAGGGGTGGAATTCCTTATTTGAGGGTGTATAAATGATGTGCTCGGAACCTCTCACATAGGAAAAACATAAATGATCACACTAGAAGAAAAATGTTCACTCGTTTCCATCATCCATCAATTCATGGTTGGTGATGGAATGGATGGATGTTTAGGGGGATCATTTCCTGGTGGAGTTCGAGTTGCACGGATAGAAAACGTAGCCATGATATCCAGGAAGAGGATATGGTGGTGGAAAAGAGAAAAAAATAGACCTTTTGATCTTGGTATATTATAGGTAGAATTCCCTTTATATACTATATAGAAAGGGGTCAATGATCAATATATATATGTACAATACCTTCCAATGGTTTTCTTCACTATTAGAAGAGTATCGAATCTAACTCATTTTTCTATGTGGTTGAATGCCATGATTGTTCGTTGTGTATTGTCTATTCTTGTTGCACCCTAGTACTCTGGCTTGGTTGCTTCCCCCACATCTATTCATCACACTATGGTGGTGGAAAACCACAAACATGTCCACCATTAGTGCGAGGCATTCTAGTTGGACCCCCTAGTATACACTTCTAGTGTGGGGTCACTAAAGGGGCCCATTCGACTCGTGATCCACCTGTGTCTATCCCCACCCATACTTACCTATTTATTCAATGAAGGGGGCGTATGTACGGTGATAGTGGGCCCAGTGGAGTGCAATATGATTCCTATTATCACACCCCCCTTCAGCCCCCAAGGGTTTGTGCTTCGGTTCCACCAGTCAAAACAACTGCTTGGTGGTATGGTTATAAACACTTATATATTAAGTAGAACCGAATACTGAATATGGTGACGTAGTTGAGTTCTAAACCCTTAGATATTATATAAGTATCTACTACTTATATCTAAGGGTTCTAAAGGGTCACGAAGGCTAGAAAAGTAGTATGTACCATATTCTATCATATAAAGAGTACATCATTGGTATTTACCATATAAAGTCCAAATATAAATAATCCTCTTTTATTATATATATATATATATATATATATGGGGAGATAAGGTCATGGTATTTCGACAGAAACCATTCGGCAGTCGCTAGTCGGAGGTACCCTTAACCCAAGAAAGGGGAAGGTGGGCATGAGCTGTTTTCAGAAGTGGTACTACTCATGGATGGATGAACCCAATGTTCATGGTCGGATCGCATGACTGTATAGAGTGAGTACTAGTGGGATCCTACCAGCCCGTACCACTGATTAAATTCTAGGTGCTACCACACTATACAGAGTAGAGTATTGAAGGTGGGGCACCCGGGGGTATGGGAGGAAGCCAAGTTCAAAGGTTCTAAACCCTTATATATATATATATATATTAAGTAGCCCCTTTTCGGAGTGCCTAAAATCACAGACACATTCCATTGGGTGGATAGCTCGGGGGGGTTTCTTATAGCATATGAAATTCATAACTATATAGTGTATTGTGCTTGATTTGGGGTACGAGTTTTTACGAGGGGGTAATGACCATATAGCGGAAAATTAGGGGTATTGGGAATGAGATCCTATTACAATGATGTATGTATTATAGGGGAATAGATGGTGGATTTCTGAAATGGCATGGCCATCCTCTAGGATGATACAAGAAAGATGTTGCATGGGCAGTCTCTCTAGTGGTAGGTTTTCCAATGCGATGAATCGTCGTCCTGAAGGTTCAAGGCCAATGGATGAAAAGGGTACTCGGTACATGTGTAATCTACTCTATTGAATGTATGGATATAATACCATGGTATTTATCATATAATGTGTTCTGGATGATTCAAGGTGAACAGGTTGTACAATCCACTATACTCGCTCGGTTGGCTCACTCGCTCGGGAAGCGTGGGGGATGCTGGGGCCTTCTTGTACACATCAAACACTAGGATGAACTGTGGGACCATGCATTCCTCATTGTTTCTATTCTCACCCCACAACACCCAGAACCACACCTTGGACTAATATACACCTTCGGGGTTATATGATTTCAACCACTCTTCTAGATTTGGCTCTACTGGCTGCTTGGGAGTGCAGGGTTCCTGACCCATTCTAAAGGGCTTCTATTTATATAAAAAGGTTTTAAACCTGACCCTTTCTAACTGAAGGTATACTAATTATAAAATATATAAGGGTTTATAACCCAATTACTTCACCCTTTTCGATATTCGGTGCTACTTAATATTAATATATAAGTTTTTAGAACCTAACCTTATTGGGGTCAGATCGTTTAGAACCTAACCCTTTAAAACCCTTAGATATAAGAAGAAGATACTTATATATATATATAAGGGTTTAGAACATATATTTCCTTCATCGGTTAGGACATCAGGGGTGATGGGGAACTTCAATGCCTATGGTAGTTGGTGGGGAAGTTGACATTATATGTGGAATTTATATACAAAATACCAATAAATTTCTCTTTACTATTTACCCTTATAGATTAAGTACACCTAGAAATGGGTTATTGGTTGGAATACGAGTGTATGGTTCAACATAAGACTAAAAAACAAGTTCTATGGGGTCACCAGGAAGGCATAATTGGGAATAGGGCATGCACTGCAGGCGTGCGTGAGAATGCTCGGAGTGAAATGTCTAACCAACACATCATCCATATAGCATCCTGCCTTTTTATCACATAAACTTTCATTACATTTTACAAAACCGAGGATCTTTAAGGTTTAGTGTCTTGGAAACCAGGAACTTAAAACATGAAAACATAAAACATTCTTCTTAAACACTTGAAAGGATTCTCATCATGTTCATCCTAGGTTCATTACTGTATCTCATAACTTGGGGACATACATCAAAAGAAAGGGTGAGCAGAAGGCCTAGTAAGGGAAACAAGAGAAACATTTTACATATGAACTTGGGATACTTCAATAAGGTCATGAAAATAACTTTAAAGCATGAGAAAGAAACCATGAGATATATCATAATAAAAATAAAAAATTTCATAACATGAAGATGTGGCTACAACATTTAATATTGAAAATCATTTTGTTTCACCAAGGTCCATCCCCAAGATGTCATTAAAAATTACCATGTTTATTCACCAAGGTATCAGTCTAAATGGTCATATCTATAGATTAAGTCTTTACCCAATGCATTGGAGCGCTATCAGGGCGCACCCTTGACATTTATTTATTATCATGTGAGCCACATATATCATCATCTATCATTTTATAAACAACCCATATAGAATAAAAGAAATGGGTTTCATTTCATAATCATAACGTTTTAAAACTTCTTTAAAGACATGATCTTTATGTCACTTTAAACCAACGGAAAGGGATAGTGGGTCTCATGTATGTAAATCCCAGAATTTAAAATAGAAAATTTTGGTATATATGTGAATAACCTTTTAGAAGAAAGAGCTTTGAGTGTTCACTTACTAAAATAAATGAACTTTAGAAAAAGATAGAGACATTTTGAGACGGAAATTCTGCAGCATAAAGGCTATGTTATGAGATTTTAGAAAACATTGAAAAGAGAGGGGACATGGGTCACCCACTCATAAATGATCCATAAAACAGTAGGGGAACAGAATATAAAGGATTTAAGAACATGGTATTGAAATTTGAAATAAATACCATATTAAATGAAGAACATGAAAGGAAGACAAAAATAAGATTTCTCTTATGATAATTCGGCAGCCTAACGGTGTCACTTAGACTTCAACAAAAAATGATTTGATGAGATCAAATAGGTTCTCTCATCATATGAACATAAACGTTCATTATGATAGATATAGAGATCATACCCCAACATTATAAAAAGTAACATGAAAGACTTGACATGAAAGTAGAACTTTGAAAAATGAGAAAGGTGAAAGAATCCCTTAAAAATTCGGCAGCCAAATGGCGCCACTTAAACTTCAACAAAAATGAATTGACGAGATCAAATAGGGTCTCTCATCATATTAACATAAAAGTTCAGTATGATAGATATATATATCATACCCCAACATAATAAAAAAGAACTTGAAAGACTTGATATGAAAATAGATCTTGAAAATGAGAAGGGTGAAAGAATCCCTTAAAAATTCGGCAGCCTAACGGCGCCACTTAAACATCAAAAAAAATGAATTGACGATATCAAATAGGGTCTCTCATAATATGAACATAAAATATCAGTATGATAGATATAGATATCATACCCCAACATAATAAAAAGTAACTTTAAAGACTTGGTATGAAAGTAAAACTTTGAAAAATGAGAAAGGTGAAAGAATCCCTTAAAAATTCGGCAGCCTAACAGTTCCACTTAAACATTCTTAAAATGAAATGATGAGAGCAATAGGGGGTATCTCATCATATGAAAATGAAAAGGGAAGTAAGATGAATATAAAAGAACATCCTTGAACATAAGATCATGGAGCATAAAATAAATGACATAAAAGAGATTACTTGAAAAGAAAGAGAGAGGTCAGATCCCTTACCTTAAAACATAACTCATAAAACTCAAAGGTTGGGACCTTGAGGGCTTGGGGACACCTTGGGAAAACTCCTTGGAAAGTAATGAGATCCGAACTTCGTTATGGGAAAGTGGGGAGTCGAAATGGATGAGAGTATGGCTTGGTATTTATAGGTAAAGTGAGGGGACAAGGCATTAATGGCTAAGGGACACCTCACAAGTGGTTTTCTCACAAGAATGTTCTCTCCCATGGTATTTCCCATGGATTTAGGCCACATGGGGCCCCCCACACAATAATTCATCACCTTTGGTCGGAAAACTCATAAAATATCTCATGAAATCATCATGACACAGTTATGATGTCATTAAACATACTGAAACCCTAAAACTGTATTTTTACTATTTACTGAAAATTCAACTTTCTCAGAAAACTCCCAAAATTTCACCTTAACCAAATATAAACGCACTGATTTCAAAAATGAACTCCATTTTATAACAATATTTTTCTAAATATTTTTAATTTATTTTTTAAATAAATACACTATTCACTGAAAATTCATTTTTTTCAGAAAAATCCCCAAAAATTACCTTAACATAATATCGATGTTCTGAGTTCAAAAATGAAATCCATTTTATAAAATAATTTTCTAAATATTATAAATTTAATTTTTAATTAAAAAACACTATTCACCTGAAAAATCTAATAGTTGAATAATAATTTATGAAACCGTTATTTAACCATTTTATTGAATCACATTACTTAATAAAGGTACCTGGATTATATTAATACTTTCTTTAAGTGAGATTACTAATCCATTTGGTCACATTACTAATCCTAAGCATAAAATTACTATTCATAATTTACTATTCATCAAAAATTATGTTGATCTTATTAGACTCTAAATTTCATACTGAACATAATTGTAGAAGACCATTTTTTGAAAATCATTACACATTTTTAATTATTTAAGGTTTACATAAACATTTTTTTTTAAAAAATATCCTTTCTCTAAAATTCACCAAAAATATGCATACTATATTTATCCGGACATTTGAAAAGTCATAAACATCATTATAAGAAGAAATACCAATTTTTATTTAAAACAAAGGATTACACAAGGCAGTTACGGTCTCTTTACATAGCCCCTTATCACACCAACATAGGACCTAAGTGTAAGGTGTGCTAAGGTGAGAGAATCTGAGGGAGGCTCGGCCAACATCGCACGAGTAGTAATTTCTATCAGTTTAAACTTCTCGCAAAGGCGATTGCGTTCTAGCTTCACACGATGAAGTTCGACTTGGGTTTGGTACAGAGCAAAGCCCAGTGGTTCTACCTCCTTCCCAAGTTCTGTTAGATGGGCTTCGATCGGTCCAAGACTACTGGATGAGGCCATCGAATCTTCTTTCTATAATAATTAACCAATATTACTTGTATTTAGAGACAATAATCAAAACGTTTAGTTTCCAGCGGTCATATTGACCAATGGTCATATAACAGTCAAAACCCAACGGTCTCATTTTAATTATACTCATGTTATCAAATGAAACATTTTTGTTGAGTATAAAAATAAAATAAAATAACACATAAAATTAGGAAACAAGATTTATTCAAAATTTAATGTCGTTATAATCTTCCCCCTTAAGAAATTACATCCTCGCAATTTTTAAAATTGGGTTTTGAAATTTCATTGAAAGTCCCACATCGGAAAAGGAGTCAGTAAAACTATTACTTTAAAAGAAAGAAAGGGAAGTACAAAGGTCACCCAAGTTAACCCACACTAGGATTCTATATAGGAAAACATTGACATGGAGGAGAAAACAAAGGGTCAAGTTCTGAGGGAGAGTGATAGAAAACATGATCCATATGAAAATCCCAAACGTATGATGTGTGTAAACGGTCTTTGATTACCTAGTAGGAAATGTAAACCAACAACGTTTTTTGTTTTACGTTCCTTTTCATAATTTTGAGGAATTCATTTAATACATAGAACAAAAACATAAGAAAATATACCTACCTTCATGTATATTTTCATCCTTTAATAAGTTTCTACCAAAACTAATCTTTTCTCCAAACGATGAGCATTCAAAACTACTTGGTCTCATCAAAACACAAGAATCATCTTCTAGAGAATCACATAATCCACAAAAGATTAACTATCTATTTCTTCTATCTTTAAACATTATCCAAACAACATAAAGGGGAAGGTAAAACAACTCTTCAAAAAGAAATAATTCCATAGGAATGGAAACTACTTTGAAATCTTCAAAGTTCCATGGTACTACCCAAAGTTCATCATAGACCATTCTATAAATAATGGTCCTTAACATTCCACAAAAAAAACCAAACTAAGTTTGAAACCCAAATACAAAAAGGATTTGATAACATAGTCTTCCAAAATAAACTTCATTGTTCATCTCCAAACAACATCAACCACTCCTAACATCTTATAACAAAAGTAGCTAACCTAAACATATTTTACCCAAGATAGGTTAATCATTCCCATAAGTAACCTAAATTACTATAAGTCCACCTTAAATTCATCGATTCTTCAAAATATAAGTCAACCTTACTCCTCAATGAAAATACCGTAGTAATCTATTTACCTTGATCATATAGGGTCCCCAAAATAGTGAACATCTTCCAAAATAATAATCATCTTTTAATCCCCTAATCATATTTTTCATATTAATACGGAAATCATCACATTTCCTATCACATTGGTTGTTGGGACATGTTCTTCCATTTACCACCATTAACTAAGAAGAGAAAGTATAATTAGGGGCTTAAATACTTAGCCAATAATCATGAAAAGGAACTTAAAGCGTATATGGATAACATGTAGAAGAGAAGTATACGCTAACTTGTGATCCCCTAGGTTCCCATCTAGGTTATCCATGATCATATATTCTTATGTGAATCTTTATTTTATTTTATCTCTGTTCCTTTAACAATGGTTCATACTAAGCCTATTAATTTACCAAAGCATATCCCCCGGGAGTGTCGTAACCAAGAGTGCAGCAAGGCCCATTGTCGTATACCAGTTCCCGTTTGAGTCTAGCTCAATGCGGTGTTTTTGGGTTTTAACCATATGTACATCTGTCCCAGAGCCACCTCTACCTGCTCGTATCCAGACAGGGATGTATTTGCTTGGAAACCCATTACTCAATACTCACCAAAATACTAGGAAGATTTCCTATATAAAAACTTTTCTATAGGTTTCTTCCTAAAGTTTTCATATCCTAATTTCCAAAAATAACTAAACCATCCTTTGATACCGTCTATAACATCCCGCCTTTTTATCACATAAAATATCATTACATTTTACAAAACCGAGGATCTTTAAGGTTTAGTGTCTTGGAAACCAAGAACATAAAACATGAAAACATAAAACATTCTTATTAAACACTTGAAAGGCTTCTCCTCATGTTCATACTAGGTTCATTACTGCATCTCATAACCTGGGGACATACATCAAAACAAAGGGTGAGAAGAAGGCCCAGTAAGGGAAACAAGAGAAACATTTTACAAGTGAACTTGAGATACTTCAATAAGGTCATGAAAAGAACTTTAAGGAATGAGAAAGAAACCATGAGATATATCATAATAAAAATAAAAATTTTCATAACTTGAAGATGTGGCTACAACATTTAATATTGACAATCATTTCGTTTCACCAAGGTCTATCCCCAAGGTGTCATTAAAAATTACCAAGGTTATTCACCAAGGTATCAGTCTAAATGGTCATCTCTAGAGATTAAGTCTTTACCCAATGCATTAGAGCGCTATCAGGGCGCACCCTTGAAATGTAAATATTATCATGTGAGACACATATATCTTCATCAATCATTTCATAAACAATCCATATAGAATAAAAGAAATGGGTTTCATTTCATAATCATAACGTTTTAAAACTGCTTTAATGACATGATCTTTATGTCACTTTAAACCCACGGAAAGGGAAAGTGGGTATCATGTATGTAAATCCCAGAATTTAAAATAGAACATTTTGGTATATATGTGAATACCCTTTTGGAAGAAAGAACTTTGAGTATTCACTTAATAAAATAAATGAACTTTATAAAAAGAGAGAGACATCTTGAGACGGAAATTCTGCAGCATAAAGGCTATGTTATGAGGTTTTAGAAAATATTGAAAGGAGAGGGGACATGGGTCACCCACTCATAAATGATCCATAAAACAGTATGGTAACAGAATATAAAGGATTTAAGAACATGGTAATGAAATTTGAAAGAAATACCATATGAAATGATGAAAATGAAAGGAAGACAAAAATAAGATTTCTCTTATGAAAATTCGGCAGCCTAATGGCGTCACTTAGACTTCAAAAAAAATGATTTGATGAGATCAAATAGGGTCTCTCATCATATGAAAATCAACATTCAGTATGATAGATATAGATATAATACCCCTAAATAATAAAAAGTAACTTGAAAGACTTGACATGAAAGTAGAACTTTGAAAAATGAGAAGGGTGAAAGAATCCCTTAAAAATTCGGCAGCCTAACGACGCCACTTAAACTTCAACAAAAATGAATTGAGGAGATCAAATATGGTCTCTCATCATATTAAAATAAACGTTCAGTATGGTAGATATAGATATCATAACCCAACATAATAAAAAGGAACTTGAAATACTTGACATGAAAATAGATCTTGAAAATGAGAAGGGTGAAAGAATCCCTTAAAAATTCGGCAGCCTAACGGCGCCACTTAAACATCAACAAAAATGAATTGACGAGATCAAATAGGGTCTCTCATAAGATGAACATAAAATTTCAGTATGATAGATATAGAGATCATACCCAAACATAATAAAAAGAAACTTGAAAGACTTGGTATGAAAGTAGAACTTTGAAAAATGAGAAGGGTAAAAGAATCCCTTAAAAATTTGGCAGCCTAACGGCGCCACTTAAACATTCTTAAAATGAAATGATGAGATAAAGAGGGGGTCTCTCATCATATGAACATGAAAAGTGATGTAAGATTAACATAAAAGAACATACTTCAACATAAGATCATGTAGCATAAAAGAAATGACATAAAAGAGATTACTTGAAAAGAAAGAGAGAGGTCGGATCCCTTACCTTAAAACGTAACTCTTAAAACTCAAAGGTTGGGACCTTGAGGGCTTGGGGGCACCTTGGGAGGACTCCTTGGGAGGTAATGAGACCAGAAATTCGTTAGGGGAGAGTGGGGAGCCGAAATGGATGAGAGGATGGCTTGGTATTTATAGAGAAATTGAGGGGACAAGGCATTAATGGCCAAGGGACACCTCACAAGTGGTTTTCTCAAAAGCATGGGCTCTCCCATGGTATTTCCCATGGAGTTAGGCCACATGGGGACCCCCATACAATAATTCATCACCTTTGGTCGTCCAACCCATAAAATATCTCATGAAAGCATCATGACACAGTTATGATGCCATTAAACATACCGAAACCCTAAAACTGTATTTTTACTATTCACTGAAAATTCAACTATTTCAGAAAAATCCCAAATTTTCACCTTAACCAAATATCAATGCTCTGATTTCAAAAATGAACTCCATTTTATAAAAATATTTTTCTAAATACTTTTAATTTATTTTTTAAATAAATACACTATTCACCGAAAATTCATTTTTTTTCAGAAAAATCCCCAAAAATTACCTTAACATAATATCGATGCTCTGAGTTCAAAAATGAAATCCATTTTATAAAATAATTTTCTAAATATTTTCATTTTAATTTTTAATTAAAAACACTATTCACCTGAAAAAACTAATACTTGAATAATAATTTATGAAACCGTTATTTAACCATTTTATTGAATCGCATTACTTAATCAAGGTGCCTAGATTATATTAATACTTTCTTTAATTGAGATTACTAATCCATTTGGTCACATTACTAATCCTAAGCATAAAATAACTATTCATAATTTTTTATTCATCAAAAATTAAGTTGATATTATTAGACTCTAAATTTCATACTAAACATAATTGTAGAAGACCATTTTTTTGAAAATCATTACACATTTTTAATTATTTAAGGTTTACATAAACATTTTTTTTAAAATATCCTTTCCCTAAAATTCACCAAAAATATGCGTACTATATTTATCTGGACATTTGAAAAGTCATATACATCATTATAAGAAGAAATCCCAATTTTTATTTAAAACAAATGATTACACAAGGCAGTTACGGTCTCCTTACATATCCCTTTATCACACCATCATGGGACCTAAGTGTAAGATGTTCTAAGGTGACAGAATCTAAGGGAGGCTTGGCCAACATCGCACGAGTAGTAATTTCTATCATTTTGAACTTTTCGTGAAGGTGATTCTGTTCTAGCTTCACACGATGAAGTTCGGCTTGGGTTTGGTCCATAGCAAAGCCCAGTGGTGCTACCTCCTTCCCAAGTTCTGTTAGATGGGCTTCGATCGGTCCAAGACTACTAGATGAGGCCATCAAATCTTCTTTCTATAATAATTAACCAAGATTACTTGTATTTAGAGACAATAATCAAAACGTTTAGTTTCCAGCGGTCATATTGACCAATGTTCATATAACAGTCAAAACCCAACGGTCTCATTTTAATTATACTCATGTTATCAAATGAAACATTTTTGTTGAGTATAAAAATAAAATAAAATAACACATAAAACTAGGAAACAATATTTATTCAAAATTTTGGGTCGTTACAATCCACCTGTTGTCTATGGGAGGAGGAAGCCAAGAATAGAAAAAATTGACTGGGTAGGATGGATTGGGATGGAATTGATGGGTTCATTAATCTACCATGAAACAGGATGTCAACGGCTCAATCAAATGGCAGTGGGAGTCATTGCCAATAGAATTTTGGGAAAAAATCGGAGCGAATAGAAACATCTGAAAAGATCCATCCCCTCAATCAACTGATAACATGTAAGTAGCAGCAAGTGATCACCATGGGGTGAGTGGGCTCATTCATCCTGTAGGAATCCACCAGTTTGTGGAAATCTATCAGCCTATAGGTCCAGCAATTTGCATCTCAAATAAGAGGACCATAAGGGTGATGTATTGGGATAGTAGAATTGTAGCGACTATGATCAGAAGGAATATGATTGTACGCCCTATTAGAGTTTGGTAATAATGACTATTAGAGTATAGCAACGAGGGTTGATGATTTGAGTTCGGATTGAATGGTTTCAAATGATCTACCCCTGAAGGTGAAAGCCTTGACCTTCATCCTGACCATTTAGAGTGGATCCTCAATAAGTTGTATGTGGAGTGTGAATTCTGTATTGTCTATGACAACCTGCTGCAACATAGGGAACCCCAATCTGTAATGGTTGGCGTACCAGACTCTTCCATGAATCAGATATCCTAATGTGTACCGTGATGGGAATTTGAAAGAGAATCCACCACATTCTTATGGGAGTGAAATAGAACCTCAATTTTGATACTATTCAGATAGTTGGAGAAGCATGTTTCATAGCAGCGGCCGATACTTAAACATTATGGTCTAGATAAATTTTTGTGGTTCGTCACTCACTCGATTCCAAATGGAGTACCTTTTTCATGATGGGTCAGAAAGTCAATGTTAAATGCGACTATATCTACTAGGTAATGGCATTACTCTCTATTGAGATGAGCTACCTTTGGACACAAAACTGATCGATCTAGCCATAGGAAGGTGGTCACATGCAACTTGGAAGTGGAGGACTGATCCCATGTATGTGGGAAAATACTGGGATTACTGGTGGCTATGGGTGACAGGCCAACTGATTTCGGGGTTAGTTGGTTTTCTGCAAAATCTAATTTAGTAGTGCATGCCTACAATTGAAATGGACTGAGGTAGATGGTGCTAGTGT
Source organism: Viscum album (assembly GCA_963277665.1). Taxonomy (NCBI): domain Eukaryota; kingdom Viridiplantae; phylum Streptophyta; class Magnoliopsida; order Santalales; family Viscaceae; genus Viscum; species Viscum album. The sequence continues at coordinate 422,008,000 of OY728161.1, read as the reverse complement.
GTTGGGATTGAAAATGGATATGTGATTCTAGGAGGTGTTCGACTCCATGGGTACTCTATTCAAATACCAGTCAGGTATCAGTGGTACAAGACAGAAGAAGATGTTCTATGATCTAATATCAAGATAGAAAGAGCCCAGATCGTCAGCTAAGATTCCCAAGAAACAATCTAAATGCGCATGGAAGTGGGGTTATCAGATCTAGTTAAGGTGGTCGGCTTAGATGTATCCATAGGGTTGATCTATAGCATCATTTCTCACTAGTCAAGGGTGAGTTAGATCAAAAAATGTCATTGTTCTATATGTGGTGCACCGAAGTGGCGAGATGGTTCATTCATGGTCTTCCCTCCATATAATCTAGATTGAAAGATGCTTCATGTATTACAGGATACGACAATGATGGTGTTGTCTATAGTGGGGCGTTCTGTTGATATATGGTTGGGCCTTGGCTACCATGCCTGGGGTTTTCTCAGAAGAGATAATATTGTCTTGAGTATACTATTTCAATCTTATTTCCATAGGGAGTGCTAGAAATAGATAAGGGTTTCAACGGGTGGTTGGAAGTGTTGAGTGAATTGGTCCCTTAACTCTCCTTTTGCCGATGGGGGTACTCGAGAGTTAGAGGTCTATTTGACTGATAGTGAAATTCCAATGAACATGACCATATGGTTTATGTACCAGTTGGTGGTGGAATTTATATTATATAATACCTAACCCTTCCATGGTAGTTCACTGTTAGAAGAGTACTGACCATGTACCGCAATGGCATAGGGTTGAGGTCATCAATACTCTTCTATTAGTTTTGATAAACTATTTGAAGAGTGCTGAGGATTCCCCATGAAATTTTTTCGTTCTTGGATGGATCAGGTACTCTTCGGTAGTTCACTATGAGAAGAGTACCTGAGCTGTTTGGCATTACTGGAATTGGGCATATCGCACATCCAAATCGCATATACATATACATATACATATACATAAAAATATTCATATACATGTACATATACATATACATATACATATACATATACATATACATATACATATACATATACATATACATATACATCTACATATACATATACATATACATATACATATACATATACATATACCTATACATATACATATACATATACATATACATATACATATACATATACATATACATATACATATACATATACATATACATATACATATACATATACATATACATATACATATACGTATACATATACATATACATATACATATACATATACATATACATATACATATACATATACATATACATATACATATACATATACATATACATATACATATACATATACATATACATATACATATACATATACATATACATATACATATACATATACATATACATATACATATACATATTCATATGCATATACATATACATATACATATACATATACATATACATATACATATACATATACATATACATATACATATACATATACATATACATATACATATACATATACATATACATATACATATACATATACATATACATATACATATACATATACATATACCTATACATATACATATATATATACATATAGTAGCTAGGGGTTGAGATGAGCAATGGGCCCAAAAAGGTTAGAATCACCACCAAAAGGTTTAAGTACCGGGCAATTGTTCATCGGTTTAATGGATCATTCACTAACACCACCTCACAACTATTGGGTGTGGACACTATATAGATAGATTACATGACTCTTCTAATAGTGTCTCCACCTTTCATATGAAATTTTCTAAGGTGGGGGTAGATTTAGCTACTCTATCTAATAGTCTTGTGTTACTTGTTAGGGGTAATCAGTATAATACAGGTAGTATAGGTAGAGACTAGGACAAATCCAATCCATCCATTTTGTGAGTGTTGATGGTGGATGTGTTTGTCTATGGATAACATAAATTGGAAACAACTATGTGTGGACGATTTGAATCAATCTAGAAAACAAATGACCATACCAACAATCAACACAAGTGCACTAGTAGAGTATACTATTTAGCATGTGAGAAACCGATTTGGAAGGAACTCGACAAGAAAATGAAACACCATTTGTATCACTATTAGAGTATAGTACTGAGGATAGACCCATCTCATTGGATCATCTCTCTTCCAGGCATCCAATAGATGGGGTTCAAGGTTGAAACTATTTATTATAAACACACGACTCTGCTAAGTGGTCGACCTACGTATAGAGTCTGACACATGCTCAGTGCAGCAAGGCCAATGTAGTTGGGTAGCGAGTGGAGAGCGCCCAGTCGTAACAACCTAGTGGTAAATGATGACAATAACCATAATAGATCAAAGGTAGATAAATTCTTGTTGCATAAGTAGCGACCTGTACAAATTGTGTCATGAGTGCCTAGCTATCTCTGAAATGGAATCAGGTGAAAATGATCTCTCTGTTCAAATGTTGATCTCCCCATGGATATACAATAAGACCTTTTTCACCTTGACTAATTGATTAAATTTGAGAAATAAAATTGAGTGCCTCATAAGATGGTAGTAGTAATCTGGTATCCAACCACCACCGCTCCACCGGGCCACTTGTTCGGACAATTCCCAATGCTCTAACCTCTTATGTGACTAATATATTCTTATAGTTGAGACTCACCAGTTCCACTATATTCTCAACCTGGTACCTATATATATTATGTATTAAGGCCATATCCACATATGGCTCTATATGATTCATGGATAGGTGCGGAAAGCGGTTCGACCTTTCATACCCTGTGTTTCAAGGTTTCCCCCTACTCCAATGTGGTCATGGGGTAGACCAATTAGGTGAAATATAGAGTATCATATATATATGGTGACACTATTGGTGGAATTTATATGCGGGTATTACCTCCATATGTTCATGTTAGTTTTAACTGGGACCTATATAGGATGATACATTGGTTCATTAGCTTATTCATTCAATTCATGTTCAGGTCTTGGAAATATATCGATTTTGGTAGACTATCTAGGGAAGATGAATCATAATAAGTAATAAGTGGTTCATATTAGCCAATGAAACCTAACTATACCAGGAATATAATGGTTTTCAACAGCTAACTGCAAGATGGCACAACTCGACCAGGGATAGACAATTCAAAATGTAATATGAGCTATTGGTCATAATTAATCTGGTAGTTCGGTGTGGTTCGGCACTCGTGAAACAAATCATAGGTACGTCAGGGATAAAATTATAATAAAACCCAAGAGATCCAATCGGTGGTTTTGTCTTCCAACTTCATGTTGACTCATCACCTCCTGGGGTGGAAGCTGGTACCAAGGGTTTGGTTGTTCACCAATTTAAAACAAGGTTACATGAGTTGGGTTTAGAACTTAATGAGACAGTTTGCTTCCTATCTACCATGAGGACATGAGAACATAAAGGTACACGCCCTATTATAAGAGGGCTCAAATTGATTGTGGGGAAAACCTATTGCGAGCTGGAACCAGAGTGTTGGTATTCGGTGAAGCTATGTTTTTGTTATCATCTCTATTAGTGGTTGTCACTGGTGGATGGATCTTGGAACACCACATGGACACATTATCATACTAGGTAGAAGGAAATTGCCTATGTTGATAGGAAATATGTGAACCATCCCTTTTGAAACTCGATATTTCTCACCAGTGGTGGAGATCATGGAGCTATCATGGAGTAAGCATATTCATATTGATCAGACAGCTAGCTAATAGGTAGCTCGGAGCTCAGGGGCCACCTCCCCACTTAGTTATTCGCGTACAAACACCCTATAAACTGGAATATTCCACCATATCCAATACAACCGACATGACAAACAAAGATGAGTTGGATGGTCAACTACTCGGGATCTATGGGAACCATTCGAGAATGCATCAGAGTCATGGTCCGGTCGAACTTGGGCCAATGCATCGGCCAACCCGAAGGCAGCAAGTTTTTTTGGGTTCATTAGTTTTATCTATTAAGGTACTCTTCTATATATTCTATAGGTGGAGCACTATAAGAATCATTATGGGAATCCTTTTTGGTACTTATAGTGGTTCCTATAGTGTTCCAACTTTATTATCCAAAATCCTCATATGATAGTTGATGGTTCGGGGGTTCGATGGTGGATATGGTGGTACTGGAATTGGAGTTGGAGGTATTATACTATACTACTAGTAGTAGTAGTTCGATTATGATTGGATGGTGGCATGGCTTTGTCATGGTTGTGTTGAGGGTGGTCGGTTTGGAAGATCAAGGTAGTCATAATGGTCAGTCGGTGTGGTCAAATGTCAAGAAACATCGATTATCAGGATAACTGAGCTATTAGAAATGATATAATAGACAGCTTGTGAGTGGATCTAGGTAGTCTTCTATAACCATATATAAGATTATTGTAGAATAAGAATAGTTCGGGTGGATTTGGTGTTTGGGGAGTGGTCTGTTCTCTGGCATTGGACCGAGCAGAAAGGGAAAGCAGTGCTTCTATGGCCAAAATAGTCATGATACCCCCTTCCCAACATGTTACACCTTCACCTATATTGATGTTTGAGTGAGTATAATCGACGTCAATTGCCACATCTATGGCATACCACTACTACTCTAGTATAGTAGTGCATGCGTACTTTTCAAGAGGTTTATGTTGGACGCTTCCCCCCTCATATGTACTATATATATATATATATGAATACATAATCATTTATCATGTGGTTTAGTGGAATATTGTTACTGATTTTGATTGAGTGGATATGGAACTCTTGAGATCCCACCCTCTTGAATGACACCACAAAATCAAAAGGGTCATGGTCATATGGCTTGTTCCAGCCTATATAGAGTATGTACTTGTGACCAAGAACCAAAATACCTGGGGAACATTACCATAAGGATTAAGTACCGAGATAGGTGATATGGTGAGGTGCTGGAGGCCAACCACCAATGAAAAAATGGTCTTACAACTAGTGAAACCTAATCACTTGATTCCAGACCCCATAAGGTACCTATATATATTATGTTCATTTCCTACTATATCACAAATCACAAATCACAAAGTGGTACGACTGATGCCATCTCATGATAATATATATAAGTATCAGGAAATTTGGCAATGGGAATAGCTGAAAAACTCAACTTCGGTACTTGAACGATGAATTGGACCCTAAAATATAGAGAAATAAGTGGTTTGATAAAAATGTGGACCATTCCTCAGTACTATACGCTAATAGTGGTGAATCACATACTAGATAATAGATCTCGTGTGAGGACTGGGGGTTTGGATGTTAGTATAATATAGGTAGTAGACTTGAATTCATGGACACTAGTTGTCATATTGGGAATGAATGGAATGGGGATCATGCTAGCTTAGCTGGGAAGACTCCATGCTTATCCATTCCAAGAAATTGTGATGCCACTATGTATTCATTTTCTCTTTTGTGAAGGTGGTCCAGTAGAAAAGTAGTAGGTATTGTTGTTGTGATTGAGAATGTATTTGGGGGTTGGGGTTTAGAGTGGGTGGATACATTTCATTGAAGTCCTTAAACTGCCAGGTTCGTGACATCCAGCCCATTGGAGTGTGGTGAGACCCAGGAATGGATATATAGTGTTTCGAGAGTACTACACAAAACCAGATGAACCGTGTCCAATAGGCGTGCTGAGGAGCTTCAACCAATTAGCTTCCTTCGTATCTATCCTTTCTAGGACAGGTATTGTGTTTTTTCCCAGAAAGGGATAAGGTCTCACTAGTTTAAATATACTATTATTTGAGATATATCATATCAAGTAGAAGGTCTTCCCTAGTCAAATAATGAGACCTCTCAATAGAAGTAAGAGAAATTGGTCTTTTTTAAAGACTGCTTTAGTACAGAAATATGTGTGTAACAAAATAGGTGGTTTGTGTAATAGTAAAATAATAGATTCTCTCCATGAGTGAATTAACTGAGAATGAGACTATACACATCTTATTCCACACCTAAATGTGTAAGAATGGTTTCTACTCCTACCTCAATAGGGATAAAAACCTCTCATTGTGTGGTTGGAAGTTGAAAATGGAATAATGGGTATTTCGCTTTCCATTTAGGAAAGCCTATACTTCTCCTTCAACTTTGACCTAGTAGTCTCAGGGATTAAATTTGCGCCTATAACATCAATGAAAGATATCCCAATTCACCCGAGAATAATAATTTGAGTTCACATGAGTATCTTTCCTTGTCTACGACACATCATTCCCAGAAAGAAAGTCCCAATCTTATTAGCTATGAAACACAGATCTTGTCTAATTTTGAGTATAAAAGGTAGATTTCTTCCCCTATTCCCTATCCCATTGACTCATCTCATCTTGGTTCCTAGAGTACCCTATTACGTAATTTCCTTTCTTAAACCTATTTAGAATGGGACATCGAGAATGATCTATCTCGACGCTATTGGAAGACCTTATTGGGAAAAAACCAACCAATTGAAGGAGGAATACTATAAGGATTAGATCCCTTCATTTAAGAAAGAGCTCTTGGATATCCACTATCATATCACCCTATTACACATGCTCTCTTAAACCAGCAATAGAAAAGAATGTCTCTTGCCTATCTTTTCCATTCTCGTTCAAGCGATTCGATAGCTTTGTTTTGCTCTCCTCTTTCTTTCCTTGATCTATCTTCTTGATCGTCCTTCTATATGCCTTCCTTTAATTGATAATAAAAATTTCCAATTGCTTGAAGCTGACCTTTTCCAACCCTTGAGAAATGGTACTCTTCCTCATGTATCCTTTCTTTCCAACTATCCTTGCTTTCAAGCTGGGGGTAAGGATATTTTCAACTATGATCTCTATGCACTAAGTGATTAGATGGCCTTACAAAAATGAATTTCAATTCAATTTCCTCACCATTTAGAAAGGGTCATATCTAAGATACAATAACCTATGTAGTTCTCTATCTCTCTCAGACATGAAGGCGGGCTTATGCCCCCTTATATTTTAAGCCTATTCGCTTCGCTGCTCTATCCCGACATTCACTTTCTTGAGAAGTAGTCGTGATAAGAATTTAACAAAAAAATGTCATCTTCGACTTGGAAGGATTTGGATAGAATAAGGAATGTCTGATGTGAGTGGATTTATACATACTAGTTATACATTGAAATCATTACTCTTCTAATAGTGAGCTATCTTTTCCTATCTCTATCTTTAGTCACTCAATTGAGTATTAAATTAGGTTCTAAAAGACATGACCCTTTGGGGTCAGGTTCTAAAAGATATGACTCTTTAGGGTCAGGTTGTAAAAGGTCCGACCCTTTTGGGTCATGTACTAAAGGATACGACCCTTTAGGGTTAGGTTATAAAAGAAATGAACCTTTTGGTTCATGTTCTATAGTATATTACCTTATATGGTCTGGTTCAAAAAGATCATATCCTTTCTAAAGGGACAGGTTCTAATAGTTATGAACCTTTCCAAAAGGTTTGGATCTAAAAGATATGACCCTTTCTAAAGGTTCAGGTTCTAAAATATATAACACTTTTAAATGGATAGGTTCTAAAAGATCTGACAAATTATAAAGGGCTAGGTTCGTAAATATATGACCCATTTTAAAGGTTCAGGTTCTGAATGATCTGACCCTTTTGAAAGAGTTAGGTTCTAAACCCTTATATATATGTTGTAGACCTTTCTAAAGGGTTGGGAATACATTTTTGACTTTATGATGTAGTTGGTTTGATTTATGATTTAGTTGTATTATAGGACTGAAAGTCCCTTTAAGTTATTGAGGGTGGAAATGGTAGTAGGTGTAGGCTACGTATGCTTTTTTAAATAACCAAAACCACACCTCTAGGATCTCGGGATGAACGGGATGGATGAAAGTTGGTTCCTTTTCCTGACCTTTTAGAAATGGTTAGATCTATGGTACATGACCCTACATAGTTCACCATGAAGGGTTAGATATATTAAAACCTATAAATAGAGGAATAAATAGAGGGGGTAATTGAGAAACATGCCCATTCGAACATTTTATAGGAGCGGGAAAGTGAGTATGCCACCATTGAAATATCCAGAAAGAGTCCAAAGTCAGGAAGTGTAAGAGGAATGTGTGAGTGGATGGAATGTTGTGGGAAAGACGTTGGTTTGGATAAAATCTATAGGTTCTGAATGAAACAGATCTCCCAATGCCAACAAGAAACCAATTGACTTTGAAGTAATATCAAACTCATAAAAATGAAAATTCAAACCATGTCAGGACAATAACATTATAAAATTCTCCCTAGAAGAAAGGATTATGCCCACCTATTCATATTATTTCTCCTAAAAAACCAAATTCATCTATTCGGAATATTGTATTATTGATATTGAGAAATCTAATTGTAGTGTTTTCACACATTCCGAGGGGAGGCTAATGGAAAAAACGAACATTAACTCGTTTTAATATGAGGTGGGAGACTGAAAGATGCTCTGGGAGTGAAATACCATTGTCTTCGAATCATTCAAAATTTATTGGGAATTTAGGATAAATGTAGTAGTCAATCAAAATATGTTACGAGAAAATTTTTATTTGAACATTGGATGTGGCCTTTCATCGGTATAAATTAGGTAGTAGACTAGTGTGGCCAAAAAAATTACAATACAACCCTGTTTTTCCAATTCCAACAACATTACTCTCTATTGGAGTTGAGTTTGTGGTGGAATAGGTGGTTTTGTCATATACCAGAGTTGGATACTCTGATCATTTCTTTGGGACAATGGGAGGGGGTTTCTGGTCCATGTACTCCATTTCATAGTGTGTTCACTCACCAGGTCCAGAGGTGGTAGTTGACCTGGGCCAGAAGACTCACCAGGTATGACAGACCAAAGCGAAAACCATGTCATTCCCAAGTGACGAGGCTACAATAGATTATAAGAGGGTAGGGTTTATTACCTGTATTATAATTACAATGAGCTGTAATAATTCATGTCTCCCAATGATATAACACAAGAAGTATCCCACTGTCTTCTACCTATATTATACCGATGGTGAATCAGAACCTTTAGAGAGCGCTAGTAAATCAGGATGGTTCTAGTAATCTAACTAGCTATGATATCCCTAGAGGTGTATCGGCCACTCCCACGGGATCTTTTTAGAGTAAGTTTCAATTCAAACATAAGAAGAAGAAACCAGAAAAAGGTGATATGGACAAATCCGTTATGAGGAAGGAAGTTGTGAAAATATTTTCTCCAAATTTCTACTACCTATATTATACTAATTTTCATCAAATTAAAATACCTAGAGAAATGTGATCAAGATCGTGGGACAGGTGCAGGTGTTTACGTAGTGATTGAGGTGAAGAATGAAGGGATCAAGTGAAAACAATGAAAGACAAGCACCAGAGGTAACTGCGTAAATCAAAAAGTCATATTCTATGTTAGTGGACCCATGGGGTACAATATTCAGGATTTTAAATAGGGGTGGAAACTAGATGATATCTGTCAGTCTACCGCAAGGAGTGATTCCATTTTCCTGATCCTATGTCCATGATGTCATACTCCCAATAGAGATCATAATGATGTATCTTTTTGACAGATAAGAGACTAAAAATTTTCTGAATGGTGATGAAATGAGGTTGTACTATTAGAGTAGGGTACTGAGATCATATCAGGGTTTAGAAGATGAGAATAGAAAGACCCAACAACAAGAACATGTACACTTCTATATTGTCTATCCTTATAGTAAGTCGAGCCTCTACGCCCCTCAATATTTTGAGGTATTGATACAATGGATCAAATTTTTGGAAGGTTTGTGATGCAAATGATACCTAATGGAACCCATTTTTTAATGGATATGGGAACCCAACTGATCTACATGTACCCTATGAATGACCATCACAACAATGGTTGGAGGTCTCCATGGGACTAGAGTGGTCACCAATCATATATCCTCAATGGTTTAGATAAGTCTTGAAACCCATTTCCATTGTGATGGAGGTTGAACTACCAGTAAAATACAACTAGAAAAAAAAAAGATCAACCATAGATCGAGCACTCGCTTGATATATAGTTAGAATTTCATGAATCTACACAGTAAAGTGAATCCAAAGGATAGTAGTCCCACTCTCAGTCACCTTAGAGTAAGTGCATAGATTGATCTCATTACCATAAACATAAAGAGGAGAGTAATGTATGTACAACTTCCACAAGCCTGCCATCCAATAATAATCTCAATTAGAAAATGAAAATTTACTGCGAATGATTTCAATGATTCTTTAAGAGAAACCCCGAAAAATGCAAAAGGATATAGATGAGGCTACCTTTGAATCATCAGTTTCACACAGAATACATGAGGAAAGGAGAAATGATCACTTAAAAGAACAAAATGAAACTGGTCAATGATGGATTCTCCTCTCTATATGGGGAAGACTACTCTTCAAATAAAGGCTGGTTAAACAATCTTATAAGGGAATCTTATTGCTATGTTGATACACCCTGACCACATGTAGGGATGATTTCATGTAATAGAAGTCGTATGGAATTCCAGGTTTATTCATAACATGGGGGGTCCGAGGTTTCTACCTTGATATTCCAAACCAAGCCACATTAGCCACTCTATCTTATCTCCTAATTACTATCTATGTCTAGATCCTAGCTAGCACATAGTTACATCTGTTATTATATAGAGGTCTTGATGAACACCACTTCATGGTTAGTGATGGATAACACGCATCCTTTAAGGCAACATTATTTTTTGATTAATCATAATTTCCCACTATAGAATAATATTTTTATTTTCCCAAAGTACATATTTATGAATGTTTAATCACTTCCCACCATATACATTTAAATATAAACTAACCCTCTTCAAGGTGGTAAAGTAAATTTTTTATGAATATTCATTCATAATATAAGGACCAAATCTCCATAGAAAAATCCATTTATGGAAGTATTTCTAAATCATGATTTACACCTCTCTATGCCACTTCATAGTAGTTGATTGTGATATTAGCACATTCACCATTACTAAATAGTTCTCTTTTCTATGTGAGCTAGTTAAACTATTCTTAGAGAGTAATATCAAGTTATAAGCCACCTTTTCATCTATGCTAAGACTTTAGGTCATCATGCACTGTCATAATCATTATATGAGGGCCTATGATCATCCATACCTGGTCCTAATAAGGAAAATCCACACTTTCTATATTCGGATTCTTGTGTACAAGTATAGAATCAAAAATCACGTTCATTAACATGTCTAAAATAATCGAGATGCTTCTACACATCCATTATTCTAGGAGAGTAATACCAGTATTTTTTCCTTACATGACCTTCCAATCCCTCTATTATTAGTGTACTGATGGTCTAGCCCATGAATGTAAAAAGAAATTTTTCTAGCCGATTACCTAAAAATGATACTACCTATTAATCGTATTGGCCCAATTCCATAGAAGTTAATTCAATTGACACTTTCACTTTTACATTTTGTGTGATTGACCAACATACTGAATCTCGAATTTTATACATATTAGAGTAAATTACTAAATGTGTGGTACATTCTCTTCTTTGTTCATCTGTGAACATAACCGCCTGTTGTAGTATATGGTCTTGCAGAAATATTAGTACTCTACTCTAATAGCTTGTTATTGGGAATATAAAAGACAATCCCTTATTGGGCCTAATCCAATATCTAAAATATTCATAGAAGATGGAATGGGAGAAGGTTGAGAATCCATAGTTCACATAGTACACTGAGGTGAGGAGTGGTGATGTATCCTTTCAGTTTAATATAGTTAGTAGTAACCTATGGTTTGAAATGATTTGGGGACCTTATATGCTGGAGCCTATTAGATCATGTTCTTTCATTATAATGTTTATATTTATTCTAATAATTTGGAGAATATTTTCATGGTGGTACAGGGTTTCAATGAAAATGAACTTGTTCATCTTCTGATCAATTAGAACCCTTAGATATAAGTAGCATATACTTATATAATATATAATGGTTTAGAACTAAAAAACTTCACCCTATTCTGTATTCGGTGTTACTTAATACATAATTGTTTAGAACCTTACCAAAAGGTGCTACTTATATATAAGGGTTTAGAACCAGTCTCCTTTTTTCTCCCTATTTATGAACTGAGGATTAGTGGAGAACGTGTAGAGAAATATAAGAATGTTGGTTTATTCTGCTTTGTTCAAAGAATAATCAAATGGTTTGTCGGGTGGTATTTGGATTTGAGGGAGGAATGAGGATGTGGAATATACTTATATATCTTGAGGATGATCTTAGTTGTTCCCTTTACAGTTTCAATAAAGTAGCACCCAGATTAATGGATTCAAGGGGGACAGACAGAAGACTTTGAGGAAGTAGAAAAGAGTTTCCTTCTTCATTATTTTCCCCACTATGATTGACCTTTCGAATAAATAAAGTGAGAAGTGGTCGAGTGATTTTACAATCATTATTCTATTTACCATAGTCATCAAGTAGGGTCTATGAAGACAAATTAATCCTAAAGGTATAATATAGGTTAGCAGTAGCCAAGGAAAATCATTTTTTTTCTGAGATGTGATAGTACATACAACTAGTACGCCCTACCCAGTGCCTAAGTACATGTGCAAGATAATTACTCTTATAATAGTGTGATATATAATAGAGTCAAAAATAAGACGTTAAAATGTTCGATAGAAGCATGAGCCACTCAAATATCAAGAGATGGATTCAAAGGCTCGAACAAAGGGAAAGGAAATAATAGTTTTCATGTTTCACCATTCACTAATATAGAAATAGAATGACTAATTTATACTAAGGGATCCAATGTTCCCTTGTATCATTTCAAAAACATCACCAAATTTTATGTAAGACTAATTGGACACTACAAACCAAAACATTATGCACAAAGAGACCTAAAATACAAATGAAATGCTGAAGGATGATGGAGTTATATAAATGTTTCATTGGTTAGTAGATCCCTGCATCACCACTCTGGATGGGTATCTTTCCTATATAGTTACGAGTAGAGTACGAATTGAAGTACATATTTTCACCACTGACAAAGAAGGTCCGGTATGAGTGGCCTCTGGATATATATTTACTAGAAGGATTTGACTTATAACCTTCAATGTTCAAAGATGTTGAACTGGGGTCTCAAATAGAGGTACTTTTCGATATGATAGGTTGATTGACACTGACATATTCATCTAGCCAAATATTACTATCAATACAAAGGAGATAGTCTAACTTAAGTAATCAATGGCCCAAACTCCATGATTGACTGACATAGCTTGTATAAGTTCTTTTTTCCTTATGTTTTATCGCAACACCTATGGAACCCTTTGGATCTGATGGCCAATAATTTTTGGAATAGTCACATACTAGAAAAAGTAGATGTTGTTTAGGGGTAGAGGTTATCATGTACTATTGTGGATCATAGTGGGAATCATAAAAGTGGAGGGATAACCAAAGGATGAAGTACCGACAAGGAGCACGTGTCAGCATAGTCATGCAAGTATGAGAACATTTTTCTAGAATCAATGAGAGCAGCATCAATGGTGGGAAAGTGGGGGAAAAATTATGTTTTTTATCAGAGATGTGAGACTACATTATTGGAGTTGTGGCATGAACATCATCTGGGTGATCAGAGAAGGATGGTGTGTGGGCCGAATGTGAGAAATGGGCAGAGAAGGGATCCATGCATGGAACCATGGGATCTATTCAAGGAATTCCTTTCATCGCTGAACCACCTGAGTTTTCACATAGAGTTTTAGCACTAATATGTTAGCATCTTGAATATCCATTGAAAACTAACCATATAATTCAAATAGGAGTTTTCCTGGGGAGAAAATTGTTGTTTCTCCCTTCGATACCCATTTTCATCTACCCAAGCATACGTCTTGGGGTTTCCATCTCAATGGAACCACTTGTCACACTCGATACAATCTATTCTCCATCAAGAAATAGTGGATGATCGAACTAGAAGCTTCTGCCAATGATCTAAATGATATCCTATGAGAACTAGTATTAGTACCATATCATCCATAAGAAAGTCGTTTACCATGGCGGGTTCTAGACAAGTTATTGGCTATATATAATTGCTAATATATAGTTGTAGATGTTGGAATGGTCACTTGGTTGGATAGTACTATGAAATGGGTGTATGTTGGTTGAATTCAATACACACATTCACACCAAGCATGCTGCATCGAGTCGCTACACCAACATAAGAATAATAAAAATTATACTCGAGCAACCCTCTTGTTTATTTTCCGACCATGAGGACTTCATTTTGAGCTTTGGAATCCCCATGAAATTTACCAGCACACCAAAGATGGAGCCACTTGATCCTCTTCGGTGCATTCCTGCTCATGAGAAACTGATAGATGCTAGTAGTGATAGAATGAATGTGTCAGTTTTGCTATCACGGGAGAAGGGAGATGTCTTAAGATATGAATTTTTCACTTTGATAGACTGATTAATTCATGACTGATTCCATTAGTGAAATAGTAGATAGGGTTCTAGACACCAAGTTCCTTGTATTCCAGTAGTTCCAAAATGAGTTCCAGTAGAGCTATTGTACCTTCTGGATGTTTCATAATTGCACGCTTCCTATAATTAATCATTCAACAAACTTACTCAACCAATGAATTGAACTATCATTTCCTAACCTATATCCTTTTACATGAGGTTCTCTACCATTTCCGTGCATAACAAAACTTTTGCTATATTGATGGGATCATCAAGGAGTGCTTCTTGAGTGATGGATTGAGCTCCGAATAAAGCATATTGGCTTTTTGTTACCACTTTATTGGAATTGATTTTGTGGTTCCTCCACCCCCGGAGTAGTGCTTCCCATTCAACGGGTAGCATGTGTTACACTCAAATATCGATTAGATCCTATATGTGCTTTGAGATACCCTCTTTGCATTCCAGTTTAATGGACATTTCCAACACTGTAGCTAGGTCAGGTTCATGGTGTGGCACCATTATAGCAGCTGGGGTGACATGAAACAAGTGGTTGATTTTTTTAAATATGTACTTGAGGACCTAAAAAATGATTGACTCGAGCACTACTGGGTTCCTCTGGGGGTAGGCTACCTGGTCACTGCCTAGTATGTTCAATTGGATACCTGAGTGATGGAGCTTGATGATGGAAAATGATATGTTGTGCTACATTTGAACCAACCCAATCATAGTAGCGTTGACTTATAACATCCTCCCTATCAGCTAGAGTTGTGAGATTTCTATCCCCCATTGTGTATCCTTTGAACTCCATCTATACTCCCATACTGAATGCCATTTCAACCGAAGGGTCGGTATACTATAGGTAGTATTGTTCGCTCCGAAAGCACTACCGTGCTTAATAGAACCATCATAGGAACAACGATATTTCCTTTCAACTGCAAAAGGTGGAGCGGGTCATAGCAGTTGCTGGGTTAAAATAAAATGAATCAAGGTTATTTTAGGATATTGGAGTGGCTTCAATCTAACTAGATGATTACTAAAACAGGTCCTTATCGAACCCACATAGGATATTCAATTCACATCTTGATATATAGCATACCCATAATAAAAAGATATGAATTCAAAAACCTTATCCATTCTTTTGACCTCTTCCCCCCCATGGCTAGGTATTCTTCCTATATTGTTATAGGAAGAGTACCTGTTGATAGATGTTCTTTTCCCATGAACTTTATTGCTGCTTATTTTTTGTGAAGGAATGAATCAATTCACATAGCGATCTAACTTAATTCTGCTACCCCACCTAACCCCCCCCCCCCATGACATTCTAATGCATCACCACTCATTAATCACACTATTAGAAGAGTACTTAATGTTGATATTTTCAACTACACCATATCATAATTTTAATATAGTCATCAAGAATCAGAAATAGTAAAGTCTTCAGGGCTCAATCTCTATGGGGAAAAGAGATATGGGGTCACACATGAATGGGTGAATATAACCAGCTGACCTACTATCTAAATCCTAAATCTAATTAGTATATATATAAATCAGTCAACCACTATCCACTCAAGAACCAATGGACATTCTAGTTCAATCGAGTACCACAATTCACAAGCCATATTGTGCAGAAGGATACCCCACCCCCTTTATATATAGTCTATAGGGGAATCACCTTTGATTGTCAACCCACTTCCTAGTGTCATGAATGCCAGAATCGTCACAAGAAACCCATTCCACAATGCCAGATTGGGTTTTAGGGCTACTAATGATGACCAATAATATTGTAGAGTACTGACTATGGTGAGACCCCTGTGAAATAACCGTAAATAGATGAAGACTTTTTCGAAAGGCATTATGGGTAGGTGTATTCCTGGTCCCCCAGGGATTATTAGATATATGGATGGTATTATTGGGGTGGATTAATGAAACTCCTTCCCACTATCCTTTTGTTGCACCCCATTCACCATCAGGGTACCCAGGTGCACATTGCTGGAGTAGTGGTCGAGCATGACTGGATTTGGGTAGGATGTTTTTTCCTGACCTATCTTAGCTGACATTCTGTATTGGCAGGAACTGGGTTCCCGATTTCTTCTTTCGTTATTCGAATTGATAGAATAGTTGGTCCCTCTTTCACTCCATGCTATCCTATTTTATATAAGATTGTAGGCATTTTCATTGGTTTCCTCAGTACTCTCAATCTATTGACAGTGTAATTTTGGGTTTTCAAGGAAACTGTCCTTCCAATGGGTAGTCTAGGTGAATCATTAATACACATTTCTAATAGTCCTCCATTCTGGCATATCAAGTCAAAGGTATAATATAGGTACTAGATCATTCCCGCCCCAATTTCACCATGAACAATACCTAACTGAATGCGAGGTGGTGTCGACTCAAAGTATACTACCTATATTATGCTGAGAACCTTACTTTTTCCCCCATTGAGTTGGAAAGCCAGAGGAATCCACAGATCTCTCAACCTAGTGTATGCAACTAGCAGATTGACTATAGAATTGGCCCTCATGCAATATATATAAGTAACAGGAGATACATAACCCTATCTAGTAGCCCCATTTTCTATTTTATTGTCACCCCCTTCCAAATTTCATCAAAATCTCCAATAATCCTGGTACCTATATATATCAAGGTTCCATCTTTGTTGGTTTGATTCCCCTGAGTACTCTAATATAATAGCACTATTTCATATATTATATCGAGTCATGCCCACTGGTACATATATATATTGACCATAAACTTGTGATTTCTACCGCATGTACTCTTCTATATAGTGTAGGTCTTCCTGCTCGGATGAAGGGGGACAATTCCAATAGGATGATGATTTGGCAGTATTGGTGTGCAGAAGTTGGCATATCTATGTGAATGCTTGGTGGTGAGGTTGGTATAAGAATCTTTATGATTATCACATTCCAAACGGTATAAACCACCTTGTACTGTCGTTTTTCCTCTTATAATTTAGATTTGTATACCTTATCTGGCCAGACCATGGAGGAATTGGGATACATTCAGTATATTACTATCTAGATTATACAGATATAGGAGCTGGACCTTCCAATAACTGTGTTCCAAGCCTACACATTTTTATTGATTAACTATCCACTTGTTTCCATTTTTCCTAGAGGTCTCTTTGAACTGTTATTGGGATCTCTCTTTCCGAGGGGCCTAGCCTAGGCTTGTTCGAGGAATTTTCTATTCACTGGGAAATCTATACTCAACCTCCAATGCCCCTACCTTCGTGGTGCAGGTTCCCATCTGTCGTGCTTACAACTGCCCCATCCATATATAGTTGATTGGTTTCACTAGCCACTTTTCTCTGAACTGATTTGATTATGAACTCCACTTAAGAACATCGTCGCTATTGAACACCTCCATTTACATTCCATTTCAATATTCCCATCATTTTGAAACCCAAAATCAATTTCCCCAATACCTTCTCTCTCGCCCCCATATTCTCATATTCACAAGGTTGTTTTTTTCCATCGGTTCCAATTATCAATCTAAAATGGAAGAGGTACATGGAATATGAAGCTCATATCAACTATTAAAAGAGTACCGACTTTCAACAAACAAAATAGTGACTTTATTCCATCTTGTTTCTCCAATATATATAAGTACCACCCCCGATACTGTCAACACCAAATTGTGTATTTTCCCACCATAATAGCCACCAAGATACCCCCCCCCCCCCTTCACCAATATATATATGTACCAGTCCCCATAATGTCTTTGACCCTCTATCGTGCATCACCCAATATGGGGGTTGGTAAATATACATATTGGTAAAGGTGCATGGTATAATATAGGTAGTAGACATTATGAGTGAATAGTTCACTACCCCCAATTGAAACCTGAAGGTTCTAATAGAGCATATCTATTCTAGTCTGTACCATGTGATCAACCCATGGCACTCCCCAAACCGCTTGATTCCAAAATGAAGCTACGTCCGGTATAATATAGGTATTATACCCACTCGCCTGACTAAATGACCCGTACATAACACCCTCGTATAAATGCCCCCAACACCCATAGGTGCAAGAAATTAGAGAGAATAGTTGGGGTTGAATTGGTCCTTCTCGTTCCACAAATACCCTACCGAACTACTGAAGGAGATCCCATGTACTCTCTCATGCTATCAGTTATAGGGTCAGAGTTGGGAAGTCCCATGTTCGGTAGGAATAAAATAAGCTAACCCAGGCGCTAGAGGCTCTTCATCTGAGTAGATCACGAAGATAGTATGGGGGTGGCAGTTATCCAAGGGAATGGCATTATTCTTCTTTTGGAACTTGTAGAACTGGTTGACCAGCCTTCGTAGGATCAACAAGTGTATTTCATTCATTCTCAGCTACTCTTTTTTTGAGATACCAATTAAGGGGGTTGATGGGGGGGTATATGATTCCAAAAGCCATTTTACTATCAGGATCACTAGTGAAAGTAATCCCCCTACTTTTTGAACTCCTTTTGAAATCGGGTCTGACCTTTATTACATCTTTTCATAGGATCATATTGACGTATCGATAGAATTATTATTGCTTCTTCCCTTTTTCCAATATCTTATGTTGACCAGAATATGAATTTATAGGTATTTAGAAAATAAAGTATACATATAATGTCCTGTTTTCTTTCTTGAATCCTTCATTTTGGCTTCATTGAAATTATTTGTTGTTAGCCTCCTAAGATATATTATGACCCCAGAATATCATCCATTTTACTATGACTCACAAACTAAGATTTCCACCATATCTGAAGAAGGAAGGTCAAGGTGATGAGAACTTCTATTTTTTTCCTCTAGACATTGCTATTTCCATCCCATGAGCTTCCCTAATCAGTATACGGTTCTTCCCACTTTTATATCCCCGACCTTGAGTTTATCTGGTAAAACGGCTAGAATATTAGTGTATAGTATAGTACATTACACTATATAGTTCCCTAAATAATAATATGGAATGAATGACTAAAAAGAGACATTTTTCCGAGATTCAAATCATTTAGAGGTGTATTCAGTCACTTGAAATGATCAAATATGAATAATTCCTCAACCATTTGAGAGCCTATTAAGTGCTACAAAATGTCATTTCTCATATGCATCATTGAATTTCTAGATGATGTCATAATGTTCATTCATCTTGGATTTTGAGAGGCCTATAGGCCACCTATATCTACTCATCATCCATCGCAACTCAACCAAACATGCATTCTCATGCATCAGACCACTACAGGTACAACTATAGGTACCACTATTGGTACCACTATATGTAAAGAATCTCCTATATTGGTTCCGATAGTGGTGACTATATTCTATATGGAACAGTACCTGGATATATTATACCAATTACATCGATTGATATAGATTTCTTGGACCTTTCATTGATATAAAATAGAGCCAGTAACGTGAATTTCAAGGGATTCTTAGTATTCCATTAATCTGATCTAATATTGAATACAAATGAACTAAAACTGTATTTTCTCCTCCTTTCATCTACTGAGCTTTTTTCAAACGTGATCCATGAATGAGAACTCTTGAAAGAGAGTTCTAAATCCATGTATTCCTTATATTAAGGAGAGGGGTTTTCTTCCTACTCTGGTAGTAGGCCCTTGGATCATCCATTCAGTATGGGTAGTGGTTACAATATCATTTTTGATCCAGTCCACCACGACAGTCACCATGCATTGGGAGGAACGAAATCATTTATAGTCTATGTTCCAGATCTGATTTATGGTAATGATGAGGGATCATGGATGATGAGTGTCAAACTGTCAATAAAGTGGGTACATATATGTCATGTACTCTTTTATAACTATATATAAGAGTACCATGGACTAGAGCACTGAGATTCCTTATATTCCACCCCCCATCTCTCTCTGTACTATCGTAAATAGGATCTTGGAGGGGCAAAAGATTCTTCAGCTGTGGGATATCTTGTATAGGATAGGTACTTTGTTGATATAGTGATTGAAGAAACCTTTCCTCAAAAAAGGTTGATGGATGACCGAGAAAGAATCCCCAGAGGGGGGTTCTAGTATTGTATGATATTCTTCCAAATCTTACATGTCAATAATACTCTAATATAATAGTGGTGGCTCTTGAATCTTAGAGTAGAGTATTGATTTTGACCATTATGAGCTGAGGAAGAGCCTGGTACTTATATATATTGATAGTTTCAAGTATGAATGACATCTCTAAATCACATAGATTGGAAGATAGTGACATCAAATAGATATGAGGTTTCTTTCAAGTCTCACCATTGACTGAGCTAAAGGATGAACATCAATGGGATCTCTTATTCCCCTCTCCAACTGCTTTATCAAGATGCCTCGTGGAAGAGTCGAGACCTTTCTGCTACCTAATAGTGAGAATTTTTTATTTCCCTAGCTATCTACCTCATCCACCCCGCCAACCTTCACAATACTCTACTCTTATAGTATTCTATCATTTCTCAATTCGTGATCTCGTTGAGTGATATATAACATTTCATAGATCAAGTTCTTTATTTTATCTGACTATCAAAAGGCATGGAATCTAGCCCATACAATTCTATGGGATATTGAGGTTCAAATCCTATCCCCAAATCATCACTTTAGATGTAGGGGTCAGTCACTCCTTTGAGTCCTTTTTATAAAGGATCACTCAGTAGTTGAGAGATTCACTATTTGATACACCATCCATCTACTTGGAATCCACCTTCATTGTCCTAGTCCATAGGTGGGAATTTTTTTCCAGTTGTACGAGTGGTGTACGGTTCAAATGGTAACCTACCGGCAATCAAGAATACCATGTGTATAGGATTGGAATTTTAGGGGGTTCAGACTGAATCAATTTTTAGTAATATGTTAATAAATGACGGGGATAAGGAACTGAAGAGTATTGATGGTCATAGAGCAGTTAGAAATCATTTCATTGGAATTCATGTTTGAGCATGGGAAAATTCCAGTTTGATGTCATTGATGGTGGCATGACTCGACTACGGTTTTCCATGGTTGAAGCAATCAATTGAGTAATATGGGAGTGGGTGGTATCTCTCAGGTTTGGTAGTTCATGGCCCAACATGTCCATTAGAGTAGAGTACTGACAATATATATATGTACCATAGGGTATGATACGCATTCCACTTGTTCCACTTTGGAATTGGACGGGGAAACTATTAGAATATATTAGTCTCATTCATATGACTCAACTGAGTTGGCCATCTGTGAATATATATAAGTACTATCCCCATCCACTACTCTAGGAAAAAGGTCATGTATGGTTATGGCCAAGAGATGATGGCCATATCCACTTGTATCAACCTTGAACTAGACCTAGGAATGGGAAAGAAAGGTGTAGGAAAATGTAGGAATGGATGTGAGTGGTTCAGCAATAGTGGGATCGATCATGGTCAACGGAATACACAACTTTCATGGGGTAACCATTCTAAACTATTAGATTAGAGTTATTAGGGTGATGGTAAATATATATTTGTACCATTTGGTTTTCCGGTTCCATTCAAATACCCTTCAGTGAACAATTCCAAATGTTTTGATGGTGCTATAATGATGGAATTTTTTCATTATTTGTTTTTCCTAGTTGCATTCCTAACTACTCGAAGCGATGTTTTTGAAAAAACTTATGATTTTGGTATCCTTCTACATTCCTATCTAGGTTATTCATTTCGTCAGTCACTAAATCCCATGACTGGTCAATTCCACATATCCTCTAATACACTGATTCTCTTTCATCTATCAGAAAATTGGACGACTCACGATGGTAGTATACTATATGGGTTTATGCTCCTACAGTCAATTGGATTCCATTAATGGTTCTCCAATGTCTTCTTAAATGTCCGAATGCCAAAATTAATCCTACATCTTTTGGAACGCATTGGTCAAACCGAACCATCAGTTAGACTAAAAAGTAGTGTTTTAGTGGCCGTCATTCTATATGTTTCCCTTTTCTTTCCTTGGGGTCTATGAAAGGGAGCTGGAGCTAGCTTTTTTTGAAATGGCCATATGGAATTCGATTGGATGGAAAAAAGTAATTTCATTTGTTCCTTGTTTACTAATGTTTGTGGTTTTGTAAATGGATAGTCTGACTCGATTCTTGAGAATTTGGCACTATCATCTCACAATACCTGTGTATCAAAAGTTGAATTGGGGAAAGGATTGTTTGGCGTTTGCTCCCATGTTGACTGGAATGGAGGATCTTTTTGTAGTTATAGTATGGGGTGTTCATACTGAGCCACTAGCAGCATCCAATCTTATGACATTTGGTCTGGAATCGGCAATCAATCTGCCCAACATCTATTGAGGTTCCCTCACTAGTTTTCTCGTGCCAAGCATCATGAGATCTGTCCTTTGGGAATGGAATGAATGTCATAGTATTTTCAATAGAAATGAAATAGTATAATTGAACTTGTGTTATATATACCCATTCGGTACGGTTAGAGGTTGCACGAAATTGAATTAGAGGCATTGGGACCATCCATCTAATACGCTAATGAGGATTCCAAAGATTCTCGATTACTCTACAGTAAGTCCTGGTCATTTCAAGTCTAGATATTCACTGATTAGTTCATCCAAATACCAGGACATCCCTGGCTAGAATACTTACTAGGTCATTACCAGGTTTGACCTTGGAGATGTGAAGTATCCTAGTAAGCATTTGGGTTATGTGAAGTATCCCAGTGAGTGCTTGACATAAGTGAAGTATCCCAGTGAGTACCTGGGATAGGTGATGTATCCTAGTGAGTTCCTAGGATAACTAAATTATCCTAGTGAGTACCTGGGATACCTAAAGTATCCCTATGGGCTCCTGGGAAAACCTTGTTGTGACATCCAGGCAGGTAACCCATTGGAGTGTGGTCAGACTCAGGAATGTTCTCAGGAAAAACCAGGTCCCATTTCTCATCTCTTCATCATGAAACCCCCAATTTCATTCCAATAGACATCAAATAAAATATAACAACTCAATGGAAACAGTAGGCGTGCTGCAGGTGGAAGGTAATGGGTGGAGTTCTTGGAAGTGGGTTCAAACCAGTCGATGTTGGAATTGGCTATTTAGAAATGTCAGTCATTTCACTCTATGGGAATCATTACATTAGGTTGGTGGGATCATCATGAATTAGGTTGGGGTGTCTTGTGGTTTCAGGATCCTATTGAAAATGCATCCACCTTTTCATGGCTTATTTCTACCTCTTCTCTTCATCCAGTGAATCAACCCTTTCATGCTTTGTGGTCCTCGCTACTCAGCATATGGGAATGGGTGGTCTATCTCACCAGTTCATTCTCAATTCAGACTAACTTGCTTTCATCTGATCATATTTTTGCAGTGGATTGAGGGTTCATGAAAGGCATTCAGGTTGGACCAATATAGGTACCCCTATACGCACCACCGTAGGCACCAAAAAAGTTTCCTATAATGGTTCCTATAGTTGTGCCTATAGTGGTCGAGTTGGTATGCTGGCAATGAAGTAGAGAAGGTCTTAAGAGATATGAAAAAACACAGGATGGTAAAGAAGATAGCGATGTTTCCATTGGCCTTTGGTTACTCCAACTCGCTCACACTTCATCGCCACTCGAATGATAGGCCCAAAGGGTTGGGCATTCAATGATTTTCGATTTCATGACTTCGAGGTTTTTTTAAGGCCATGTGACAAGAAATTATTGCATTAATGGTTTAGAATGTATTTTCCATTCAACAAGATCTCCGACACCATTCCCCTGGTATGTCCACCCAGGAACCTAAGCCAATGGGATAAATATAGAGGAGTGAAACCCTCAATATAATAGAGGTAGTAGACCATGATAGTTACATCTTAGTATAATATAGTCTGATCACAATAGCACCACTATAAGCAACAAAAAGGTTCCTATAGTGGTGCCGATAGTTGTCCTCCTATAGAATATATAGAAGAGTACCTGGATAGATTATACCAACATATAATGATAGTATCCTAGAGCACCAGGAACTCAATGTCCCCTTGTCTAATTCTGATGGCTCAGGGTGAGGATAAAACCAGTGATATTGTCGAACCAAAATCCCAAAAGGGTACCTCTTGCTGATACTAACCGAGACAGACTCTACTGACATGGAAATACTCTAATTTTGCTATTTATATAATTTTTATGGTGGATGTGTTCTATATTGGTGATTGAGTGTGTTTATGTTTCAGATCGGCCATGGGTTTTAGGGTCTATGGATATAGAGATGGCCAATTCAAGGCAAGGAAATGCACGGTCAAGTGTCTTGGTGATCGATGAAAATTTCGGCATCATGTTTGATGTAGATGTTAATCGTCAATGAAGAAAGAGTAGTCACTCCAGCAGCATCTTGGATCTATTTGTTTGTAATATGCAATGTTATGTTTTTCAATCGGTCAATAGAGGTTAGAATCCAAAAACAATGTGATTCCATTTTTTCAATTCATAATCCAATGCATCATCAAATATATGAAACAAGAAACTGAAAAATGACTATCTTATACTTCTATCTTGGGGCCGGTTCAGGTGCTCGATGCATTTCCAATAAAAACGATGCCAATTCGAAACAGAAGCGATTTGGGTGGCATTCCTTTCACTATTGTATAATGTCACATTATCCAGCAAGAACAGTTATTGAGTTGGAATTATAATAGTGCTTTCAGTCCACAAAAAAATTCCTTTCAACTACTATATATATATATATATATGCACCAGGAGGATGGGGTGACTCGCATTTCAGTGAACTACTTCGATTACTGGATGCCAGTGTCTAGGAAATGACCTTTAACCATGGGTCCCAGTTGGCCACTATGATTCCATACACACAATTTTTTTCTAATAGTCTATCTATCTAGTCGAGTTTAAGAAGTGAAGCTGGGGTCAAACCATCAACTCAATTGTGATAGTAATACCACTCTGGTAGAGTCGATTGTTCCTGAACCCTCAACACCACTACATCAAGCGATTGGATATTTCTCAATTTCATTACATTTGCACCACCTATGGGACACAGATGCCCAGTTCATTGATAGAGATGGTCGAACCCACATGGTCCACGAGATGAAAGATCCCGATTTGAATATAGTGAGACAGTAAACTGGGTATTGTTCCTATATAGCATTGAGGGTTAAAGTTGGGTTACTCTAACCCACCAACCACTCCATTGATGAGGGTCACTTGAATTTTTCTACCACCCCCTTGATGATAGAATTAAAGGTTCCATTGGCCTCGATCCCTAATATCTATGACCAAGTAGGCATATGGTTACAGGTAGTACTGGAAGGACAACCCAATCGCAGCCACAGGAGCTCGATCGCAGTGGTGAAAGTAGAGTAACAGTAGTCGACCAATCACATAAGCAGTAGGTCATGGTGCCATTGGTACTGATATATATTTTCAAAAGTTACATGAGCTATAAAAAAATTTATATAGTCATACATGATCAAGGGGTATACTTGACTTCATTTATCATTTGACTAGTCCTGTTTTGATGCTAGCATTCATTACATAACTCTAATTGTCCACATTCCACTAGGCTCAATATCATTCACTAGTCCCATGAATAAACCTCATGGTTCATTTCATTAATCATCCTACAATCCATTATAGAACTAGCCACACTAATGGATTGTTTAGTGTAGATGTCATTTTGATTCCCTAAACAACATGAGTATAGTAGGATCAGTAGTCCAGTAGTCACATTAGGTGTTCTTCCAATCACATGACCACTTACTATACTACCACTTTTCACATTTTCAGTATAAGAATCAAATTAAACATATATAGTATTAGAAAGTTAGTGGAGAACCAATGCTGCAACTAGAAAAATGGTTCCTTATGCACAGCATGGCCCTGGGCTTCATTCAGGCAACACCAATCTCAGAGGAAGGGGTCCAAATTCAACAATGACAATGATGAAAGTCATATTTTTCTTTATATATGCGGCCCATCTCACAATGTGAATAAGATCTCTCTCATAGACACTCAATAAACTCGGGTCCCTAGGATTTCAACATTTCCCTCCATAGTCATTCAAGCTCCACATGCTCTGATGTCCCTGTATACCAGTCAAGAATGATCGCTATCAACCAACCCATTTTCCACAGTCTTTTCTATAATTTTTTGTTTCATGACAAGTCTCATTTCCACTTATCTCATGATAGGTTTCACACTCATCATTGTATGCACACTCAAGCGGATAATGCATGAAGCTACTGGAGTCGGTCGAATTGAGAATCCAACATTGCTCCTATCATCTAGTGGGTGATAGCTAACAATCTCATCCCAACATGCCCAAACGTGATATGATACTTGAATTCCGCTCAAGGTGATCTTAGATCTGCCCATACCACTATTACCATGGCCTAATATGTTAACCCGACTATTGTTTCTATTATTCTAGCTTGAACGATACCACTCATTGAACCCCAAATCCCACCAACCAACCCAATAGGCTAATGGGGAAGATGTTGTAGCTAGTAATTTCCATTTTAGTACCACCACAAATTTACCATCACATTTCCTGTGATGGGTTTCTACTATTAATGTGATCACTGAATTTTTTGTAGTTTAACATCCCAGGACGGACCTTCCCTAGCAATGGAACTGATATATATTGATAAACTGACTTACTTTTGGGAATCTAGCATTCTATCCATCTATAATCTCCCTATAATTCGATAGCATATGATATGACGACTACAAAGGGTGTCGGGGATAGGTGTCTACAGATGATTATTCATATGATTTTGAATGGTTTGGCATCTGTGAGCTCTATCACTCATAATCTAAAAGATATCAAGTCAAATATTCTTATAATATAAGGTTAATTCTTAGAAGCTTCTCATAGGAGGGAATCAGTGTGCAGGTTAAGGATGTCAATATACAGACGAGTCTTACCATCAGTTGTACCTCAAATTCCATGAGGAGAGATGGTTTTATTGAAAATTGTGTTGATTAGTGTATTTACCTAAACATTGTGAAATGGAGTACCTGGGGAGCAATTTTCGCTTTTTATTCAAATATGTGGATGACATAACACTTGCTAACATGTTTCATGATATGATGACATTCCACATAAATTGTTTTGAGATGAAGGATATGTACTACCCATATTATACCAAATATGTCATTTGCATTGAGATTAAAAAATCAATTTCTAAAAGGTATCCTTAGTGAGTGTGGCATGCGCAGGTAGGGGATGGATAAAAACACCAGTATCTACACTATTTATTTAGTATCTATACCATTAAAGGCTAGATTAGCGATCAAAGGGACCACTATCTAGGCTACCTTGGGGCAGACAATATATATAATTACTAGTCAACAAGACTATAAGATTTCTAGTGAACTCAAAACAACTGGCTATGCCAAATTAAATAACAGAACATAGAAGATCATCTTCACTGACATTGAATGGTATTCTAGATATAAATTTAATTCAAGCAAGAATGATGTTATGATATTCACCCTCATCTTGGAGAACAATATTCTAGATCTAAACTGCTTTCATGGTCTCATTCTGTAACGACCCAAAGTTTCATTAATGGAAAATCCCTCTTGATCCAGTTAAATGTGTCTTTATGAAAAATGTTTTTTTAAGATGTCAACTTCTTTAGTTTTACGTTAAGATTTGTGACCGTTACTTTTATTGACGTTGAACAGTGATCATCTGAGTAGTATAAATATAAGGCTTTAACGAACCCATTTCTACTCAGACAAAGGAAGCGATGGCCTCATCCAGTAGAATTGCCCCTTACGAAGCCCATTTGTCGGAGCTCGGAAAATAGGTGGCGTCTTTGGGATTTTCCCTTGACCAAGCCCAAGCTGAGCTTCATCAAGTCAAGCTCGAACGTGATCGTCTACGGGAAAATTGGAAGTTGATTGAAATTACAACTCGAGCGATGTTATCCGAGCAACCCCAAGAGTTTGTCACCATCGCACACCTTACCCTTAGGTCTTATGCAGCTATTTTAAGGGGTTATGTAACAAAGAAGTAGCACCATTTTCATGTACATTATTTCTGTATATAATAATGAATATAATTTCTAGTCATTTTTGATACATTGTAATTAGTTTTTAATGTACAAATGGTGTTTTTAGTTATTATTTAATTAAGAATTATATTTTATTAAATTAAAGGATTTTTGAATTAAATAATATTTTAATAAAATATTATTATTAATATTAAATTAATTTTTATTAAATATAAATGATCTTATAATTTTATGAATGCAATTAAATTTTTTATTAAGGTTTGAAAGCCATTTCTGTCAAAACCCGTGAATTTTTTATAAATGTCGGTTCTTATTTTAAAAGTGAAAATTCACATATTTAGAAAATTATTTATATAAAATAAATATTATTTTTGGAATCAGGACGTCGAATTTATCCAACGGTAAATTTTTCATAATTTTCTGAGACAGTCAAATTTTTGGGTAAAAATTAAATACCATTTAAATATATAATGTGTTTTATGACAACATAATGACCCAATGGTGATGTAATAAAATACCATAATCCTTATTTTCGGCCAATATGTGTTTTATCATTAAAATAATGAGGTTTTGGGTTTGTTTGACTTACTTTTCAAAGCATTAATGGAGCCCTCAAGACTTATTCAACACTTTGCCTTTTTAAATTAATTTCCATGGGAGTGTGACTCACCTCCACATAAGCAACCCTAATTTTTTAATAAGTTCGGACCTTGGCCTTGTAAAATATTATTTTACTCTTTTTTTTCCAGAAACTATAGGAACATACCATGGGATGGTTTGTGTTTTGGATTATTTTAATATAAGGGGTCCCAAACCTAAATAATAAAGAATTCCCTCACCTTTCCTATATAAACCCACCCAAGATCCCACTTCCTCCTCACTAAAAGCCCTTGGAGTTCGTCCAAACTCTGCCCTAATCTCTATATAATCCTCTCAAGGTGTCCCAAGCTCCCAAGAAGCCTCTCACAAGCCTCTCTCTAGCCTTTGGAAGCACACTTCCAAGTAAGGGTTTTTCTTCCTTTCTCATTTTTGTCAATTTTCTTCAAGTTGTATTGCCTTTTAATTTCAATTATGAATGTTGGGGTATGGTTTCGCACCTCTCCCATACTGCCCTCTTATTGTTTGAATGATGGGAGACCCCTTTCTCTCTCATTAAATTCCTCCCATGTACACCCGTTACTATGCCGAAATTCCGAAAGGAACCTTTTTCTCCCCTTCTATATTGAAGCTATAATTTTGTATCATGAATCTAAATTCCTTTTCAATTTTTGGGACATGTATCTATATGACCTCCTTACTGTACATTACATGTAAATATGATGAGGAACTCCTTTCTCTCTCATCAACCTTTTTTATTAATTCTTATGTCACGCCGTTACGCTGCTGAAATCACACCGATTTTCTAACCCAATATCATTGTGTAGTGAATACCATGCCCATTTCTCCATCAAGGGTATTCACCTTTATGCACATTTACTAACTGATTATAAATTTTCATGTATGAATTCCACATTCCTTTATCGTGGAATAAATGATTATGTTTTATGAATCCATGTTTTATGATCCATGTGGCACACTTATGCATGAAATGAAATGTTTAAGAAGGGTGTGCCCTTTATAGCACTCCAATGCATTGGGTAAAGTATAGTATCATGATACGTCATGTGCAATGAGTGTTGAATCATGCTAATTCAAGTACAATGAGGGTTTACTCGTGCTTCAAGTGCAATGAGGGTTTACTCATGCTCCATGTGCAATGAGCCTTGGCTCATGCTAATTCAATGTTAAGTCTTGTTGCCACATTTCCATGTTATGATTATCATGCTTTATCATGCCTTTATGTTCATGTTACTCTTATGCTCTATTGATGTTCCTATTTCCTAACATGTATTGTACTCCTCATGTTATTCATTGTGTACTCCCTTACTGGGCTTTATAGCACACCCTTTTCTTATGCATGTCCTCAGGTTATCCCATGCAATGCTAAGTACGAAGGAATGTAGTGGTCATGTAAAGGAAGTTTTCAATAAAGATGTTGTATTTAAAGTTTAAAGTTTTTATGTAATTATCCTAAGCCCCAAAGACACTAAACCTCTCGATCTTCTTTGTTGGATCAAGTGAAGTTTTATGTAATAAAGCATGTTTAATTTGTAATAAAGAGTAGGGTTGTCATAGTTGGTATCAGAGGATAGGTTTAGTTATTTTTGGGATTCGGAAACCCTAGTAAAGCCTTAGATACAAGGCTAAGTATAATAAAAACATCCCTAAGTTTTGGTAAATACTAAGTAAGTGGTTTATCAAACAAATACATCCCTGTCTGGATACGAGCAGGTAGAGGCGGCTCTGGCACAGATGTATCCTAGGGGTAAAACCCGAAAACACCGCTTTGAGCTAGACTCGAACGGGAACTGGTGCACGAAAACGGGCCTTGCTGCACTCTTGGTTACGACACTCTTGGGGGATATGTTTTGATAAATTCACAATCTTAGTATGAACCCTTATTAAGGGAAAAAAATGCCCCTAAGAATATATGTTAGAAGAAAGATCATGAAAAGCCTGGATTGAATCCTATAGACTCATGAGTTAAAGAGATTAAAGTTAATTTATAAGTCATCAACTTTTGTCTTTGGATTACCTTTTATGTGTTACCCCTAACTTTCCTTTTATTCCATCCAATGGCCGGTAATAGGAGAACTCGGGCTAACAACCGTTGTGAAGATCAGTGTGATGATTGTACTTATGAGATGCCCAATCCAATGGGAGCGGGAATCACGAACTTTGTCACGCTTCTCTCTTAGCTAACTCAAGTTTTGAATAGAAACACTGGTCAAGAGGAACGTTCAACCCCCCCTAAGAAAGAACAAGTCGCTATCGAGAGCTTCATGAGACAAAGACCTCCTACTTTTAGTGGATCATCCGATCCCACGATCGCGGAACAATGGATCAACTCCATTGAAAAGATATTCTCCATCCTCCAATGCTCTGAAAAAGAGAAGGGTCTCCTGGAGGCTTATCGTATGGAGGGTGAAGCTGATCAATGGTGGACGATGATAAAAAATACGAAGCCTGAGGAGGAGATCGAGGCTTTGGAATGGATGGAATTCCAGAAGATGTTTTTCGATAAATATTTTCCACGCACCCTCCATCTTAAGATGGAAAGGGACTTCCTTTCCCTCAAACAGAAAGATGAAGAATCTGTGGGAGTGTACGAGGAAAACTTCACAAGGCTTGCACGATACGCTTCTGGCTTTGTCGTTACCCCCGAATTCATGGTTGACCACTTCTTTGGTGGGATGAATCCTAGCTTGCGGAAAGCATTAGCGATCCGTGACTTCGATAGCTATGAGTAAATTGTCCGATGTGCCCTCAAGGTTGAAATGGAGATCGGAGAATCACATGGGTATCATAGGGACAAGAAACGTAAGTTGGACTTCAATGCTGGTGATCCGATGGATAAATCCAACGGCGCTAAGAAGTTCCAGCACCCCACTTGCCAAAAGTGTGGAAAGAAGCACCCTGGAAATTGCCTTAGGGGGACAAGAAAATGCTTCAAGTGTGGAAGAGAAGGGCACCTAGCTGTTAACTGTCAGCAAGAAGGACCCGCGGCTACGACATAGGAGAGGAACGCTCCGTTCGAACCTCAACGCGTTGTTCAATGCTAAAAATGCAAATAACTGGGTCATTTTGCAAACCAGTGCCTTAATCTAAGGGTTATCGGAGGCAACCAGCAACCTCCAAGACAGCAAGGAAGAACTTTTTCCATCACTTCTTCCGAAGTGAACCCCGACAACGAAGTGGTGACAGGTACTCTAGTTATTCATTCAAGAATAGCGAACATACTTTTTGATTTAGGTTCTACACATTCTTTTATATCTCAAAAGTTTAGTAGAACAATCCCTGCACCACCACAAATCATGGATGTAAAGATGTCGGTGAGTACGGAAAATGGGGAAATCATTGCATACCATGAGTATAAGTCCTCCCCTGTTATAATCTGTGGATTGAATTTCCCGGTGAACCTCATCATACTCCCTCTGGTGGAATTTGATGCAATTCTTGGCATGAATTGGATTTCCTTATATAGAGCCAACATAAATTGTCGGGAGATGGAAATCACACTCCATATGGAGAATCGACCCCCGATTCTTTACAATTGTCAGGAGGAAGATGAATTTCCTTTAGCTCCATCATCTCAAGTATGGATATTACTGCCTTATGAGCACGCATATCTGGCTCAGATGATTGAGTCCAAGAAAGAAACCACCCTTGAAGAAATGACTATTGTGAGGGAATTCACTGAAGTATTTCCCGAGGAACTTCCTGGTCTTCCTCCAAGAAGAGATGTTGAGTTCCCAATTGAACTTATACCTGGGGCACTACCAATATCCAAGACTCCATATAGAATGGCTGTTGTAGAGCTTGAAGAGCTGAAGAAACAACTACAGGAGAATCTGGATAAAGGGTTTATACGCCCAAGTGCATCACCATGGGGTGCACCAGTCCTCTTCGTCAAGAAGAAGGATGGGTCAATGCGGCTTTGCATCGATTATCGTAAACATAACAAAATCACGATAAAGAACAAGTATCCTCTCCCAAGAATCGATGACTTGTTTGATCAGCTGCGTGGATCACAATACTTCTCCAAGGTGGACTTGTGGTCGGGATATTATCAAGTAAGGGTGAAGAAGGAAGATATCCCCAAGACTACTTTTCGTACAAGGTACGGGCACTATGAATTCATAGTAATGCCTTTCGGACTCACCAATGCTCCATCAATATTCATGGACTTGATGAATAGAGTCTTTAGAGATTACCTAGACAAATTTTTGGTAGTCTTTATAGATGATATTATAATATACTCCAAAACCAAGGAGGACCATGAGGAGCATTTAAGAACTGTACTGGAGACTTTGCGCAAGGTGAAGCTCTATGCCAAGTACAGCAAGTGTGAGTTCCAGTTGAAGGAGGTCTCATTCTTGGGCCATATCATCACAAGCAATGGGATATCTGTGGACCCCTCCAAAATAGATGCAATTGAGGGATGGACGAGGCCAACATCGGTAACTGAT
Source organism: Viscum album (assembly GCA_963277665.1). NCBI lineage: Eukaryota > Viridiplantae > Streptophyta > Magnoliopsida > Santalales > Viscaceae > Viscum > Viscum album. Next base: position 421,974,574 of record OY728161.1, on the reverse strand, counting down.
ATCCGTAGCTTCTTGGGGTTAGCTGGATTTTATCGACGATTTGTGAGAAATTTCTCACGATTGTCCAACCCTCTTACCAAGGTAACTCGAAAGGGAGTAAAGTATGCTTGGAGTGATGAATGCGAAGAAAGATTCAAGGAGTTGAAAAGGAGGCTTATCACTGCACCCGTGCTCACTTTACCCACAAGTGGGGAGATTTTTGTGGTATTTAGTGATGCTTAGAAGAAGGGCTTAGGATGTGTGCTGATGCAGAATGATAAAGTGATATTCTATGACTCAAGGCAGTTGAAAATCCATGAGCGAAACTATCCAATGCATGATCTGGAGTTGGCGGCGGTGATCTTTGCCTTGAAAATCTGGCGGCATTATCTCTATGGAGAGAAATGTGAGATATATACTGACCACAAGAGTCTTAAATATATATTCACACAGAAAGAGCTTAATATGTGCCAGAGAAGATGGATAGAGCTCATCAAGGATTATGACTATTCAATACATTACCACCCTGTGAAAGCAAACAAGGTGGCAGATGCCCTAAGTAGAAAGGATCCAGTGATTCTATCAATGATGAGAATTGAGAAGGATCCAATCTTCTTAGACTTAATGAAGATGGATGTGGGAATCATAAATAAGGGAACATCATCAATCCTTTCACAAATGATTGCTCAACCATCTCTTTTGGAAAGGTTAAAGGATGCTCAAAAGGATGATGCGGGAATCCAAGAAAAAGTGGAAGCTATCAAAAAGGGAAAATCCTCATAGTTTAATGTTAATGAAGAAGGAATTGTGTGGTTTGGGAAAAGACTATGTGTTCCATCAAGTTCGGAGCTGAAGAAGGAACTTTTGGATGATGCACATAGTTCAAATTTCTCTATTCACCCAGGGAGCACAAAGATGTATCGAGATCTCCGAGAAAACTTTTGGTGGGATAATATGAAGAAGGAGATCGCTGAATATACATCAAAGTGCCTGGTGTGTCAGCAAGTGAAGGCAGAGAGGCAGAAGTCTAAGGGGATGATGCAACCATTTCCCATACCAGAATGGAAATGGGAGAACATCACCATGGACTTTGTCACCGGACTTCCAAGGAAATCCAAAGGCAATAATGCAATCTGGGTTGTTGTGGATCGTCTTACAAAGACTGCACACTTCATTGCTATTCGAGAGGATTTCTCTTTGGATCAAGTGGCACACATATATATCAGGGATGTGGTACGGTTGCATGGAGTACCACTATTTATTGTTTCTGACCGAGATCCATGATTTACCTCTAAGTTTTGGAAGAGTCTTCAACATGCTCTGAATACTGAACTGAACTTCAGTACGGCCTATCATCCTCAAACTGATGGCCAATCCGAGCGGACTATCCAAACACTTGAGGATATGTTGAGAACGTTCTCAATGGACTTTAAAGGAGTATGGGATCAACGTCTTCCTCTGGTTGAGTTCTCTTATAATAATAGTTTCCACTCGAGCATCCAAATGGCACCATATGAAGCCCTGTATGGGAAAAGGTGTAGAACACCGGCATGTTGGGATGAGGTCGGTGAACATAAGCTGCTTGGACTAGAAATGGTCGAAGAAATGGTGGAGAAGGTGAAAACCATTCAGCAGCATATCAAGGCAGCCCAAAGTCGACCGAAGAGTTATGAAAATAATTGTCAACGAGACCTTGAGTATAAAGTCGGAGACATTGTGTTTTTACGCATATCTCCGTGGAAGAAGGTCATGAGGTTTGGAAAGAAAGGGAAGTTAAGTCCAAGGTACATCGGCCCCTTCGAGATTCTTGATCGTGTTGGGGTTGTGGCCTATCGACTAGCACTTCCACCTACTATGGCCAAGGTGCATGATGTATTTCATGTATCCCTCTTAAAGAAGTACATACCGGACCCTTCACATGTACTCTCTTCTGAGGTGGTACAATTGGAAGATGATCTTTCTTATGAGGAGCGACCAGAGAAGATCTTAGATCGTAGAGAAAAAGTTCTACGAAATAAGACAATGCCCCTCGTCAAGGTGTTGTGGAGAAACCACAAGATTGAAGAAGGAACTTGGGAGTCGGAGGATATGATGAAGCTGAGTTACCCACATTTGTTTTAGTGGGGGAAAAGGAAAATTTCGAGGGCGAAATTTCTTAAGGGGGGAATATTGTAACGACCCAAAGTTTCATTAATGGAAAATCCCTCTTGATCCAGTTAAATGTTTCTTTATGAATTTTTTTTTATAAGATGTCAACTTCTTTAGTTTTACGTTATGATTTGTGACCGTTACTTTTATAGCCGTTGAACAGTGATCATCTGAGTAGTATAAATATAAGGCTTTAACGAACCCATTTCTACTCAGACAAAGGAAGCGATGGCCTCATCCAGTAGAATTTCCCTTTACGAAGCCCATTTGTCGGAGCTCGGAAAATAGGTGGCATATTTGGGATTTGCCCTTGACCAAGCCCAAGCTGAGCTTCATCAAGTCAAGCTCGAACGTGATCGTCTACAGGAAAAGTGGAAGTTGATTGAAATTACCACTCGAGCGATGTTATCCGAGCCACCCCAAGAGTATGTCACCATCGCACACCTTACCCTTAGGTCTTATGCAGCTATTTTAAGGGGTTATGTAACAAATAAGTAGCACCATGTTCATGTACATTATTTCTGTATATAATAATGAATATAATTTCTAGTCATTTTTGATACATTGTAATTAGTTTTTAAAGTACAAATGGTGTTTTTAGTTATTATTTAATTAAGAATTATATTTTATTAAATTAAAGGATTTTTGAATTAAATAATATTTTAATAAAATATTATTATTAATATTAAATTAATTTTTATTAAATATAAATGATCTTATAATTTTATGAATACAATTAAAATTTTTATTAAGGTTTGAAAGCCATTTCTGTCAAAACCCGTGAATTTTTTATAAATGTCGGTTTTTATTTTAAAAGTGAAAATTCACATATTTAGAAAATTATTTAGATAAAATAAATATTATTTTTGGAATCAGGATTTCGAATTTATCCAATGATGAATTTTTCATAATTTTCTGAGACAGTCAAATTTTTGGGTAAAAATTAAATACCATTTAAATATATAATGTGTTTTATGACATCATAATGACCCAATGGTGATGTAATAAAATACCACAATCCTTATTTTCGGCCAATATGTGTTTTATCATTAAAATAATGAGGTTTTGGGTTTGTTTGACTTATTTTCAAAGCATTAATGGAGCCCTCAAGACTTATTCAACACTTTGCCGTTTTAAATTAATTTCCATGGGAGTGTGACTCACCTCCACATAAGCAACCCTAATTTTTTAATAAGTTCGGACCTTGGTCTTGTAAAATATTGTTTTCCTCTTTCCTTTTCCAGAAACCATGGGCAAATACCATGGTATGGTTTTTGGTTTGCAATATTTTAATATAAGGGGTCCCAAACCTAAATAATAAAGAATTCCCTCACCTTTCCTATATAAACCCACCCAAGCTCCCACTTCCTCCTCACTCAAAGCCCTTGGAGTTCGTCCAACCTCTTCCCTACTCTCTATAAAATCCTCTCAAGGTGCCCCAAGCTCCCAAGAAGCCTCTCACAAGCCTCTCTCTAGCCTTTGGAAGCACACTTCCAAGTAAGGGTTTTTCTTCCTTTCTCATTTTTGTCAATTTTCCTTAAGTTGTATTGCCCTTTTAATTTAAATTATGAATATTGGGGTATGGTTTATCACCTCTCCCATACTTCCCTCTTATTGTTTGAATGATGGGAGACCCCTTTCTCTCTCATTAAATGCCTCCCATGTACACCCGTTATTATGCCGAAATTCCGAAAGGAACCTTTTTCTCCTCTTCTATATTCAAGCAATTCTTTTGTATCATGAATCTAAATTCCTTTTAAATTTTTGGGAAATGTATCTATATGACCTCCTTACTGTCCATTACATGTAAATATGATTAGGAACCCATTTCTATCTCATCAACCATTTTTATGAATTCTTATGTCACGCCGTTACGCTGCCGAAATCACACCGATTTTCTAGGCCAATAGCATTGTGTAGTGAATACCATGCCCATTTCCCCATCAAGGGTATTCACCATTATGCACATTTACTAATTGATTATAAAGTTTCATGTATTAATTCCACATTCCTTTATCGTGGAATAAATGATTATGTTTTATGAATCCATGTTTTATGATCCATGTGGCACACTTATGCATGAAATGAAATGTTTAAGAAGGGTGCGCCCTTTATAGCGCTCCAATGCATTGGGTAAAGTATAGTATCATGATACGTCATGTGCAATGAGTGTTGACTCATGCTAATTCAAGTGCAATGAGGGTTTACTCGTGCTTCAAGTGCAATGAGGGTTTACTCATTCTCCATGTGCAATGATCCTTGGCTCATGCTAATTCAATGTTAAGTGTTGTTGCCACATTTCCATGTTATGATTATCATGCTTTATCATGACTTTATGTTCATTTTACTCTTATGCTCTATTGATGTTCCTATTGCCTAACATGTATTGTACTCCTCATTTTATTCATTGTGTACTCCCTTACTGGGCTTTATAGCTCACCCTTTTCTTATGCATGTCCTCAGGTTATCCCATGCAATTCTAAGTACGAAGGAATGTAGTGGTCATGTAAAGGAATTTTTCAATAAAGATGTTGTATTTAAAGTTTAAAGTTTTTATGTAATGATCCTATGCCCCAAAGACACTAAACCTCTCGATGTTCTTTGTTGGATCAAGTGATGTTTTATGTAATAAAGCATGTTTAAGTTGTAATAAAAAGCAAGGTTGTCATACATTCGATGATGAAATATATATGAGGGTTCAAGGGAAAGGAATCAAAAACTAATAGGAATGAAAAGGATAATATTTTCTATGCATAAGCTACTATTTCTTCTATGACAACTATGGAATAAGGGAAATAATGTTAGTTCTACTTTTATTTAAAATAAAATCAAGTTCTCTTGCTTGTTTTTTCCCAGATTCATAATGTATGGTTGCTTCTGCTTTACCTTTCTTTCTTGGGATGGATCCTCAATGATGACTGGAACTGATCTACATCAATAGTTCGCTAACCATTGGGAGTAGTTTTGCAGTTAATGTTACCACCTAGTTGGTTGTTTGGCTCCTCAATCTAGATAGGAATATATGGAACAATGTTTAGGACATTCTATAGCCTTTGGGGACCTCATTTCTCTACTCTAATAGTGGGGTTGAGACTAGAAAATGGTCTCTTATAATAGACTCTATGATGGTTCTCTCATTTCTAGTAAATGGAGGAAGGACAATATATATATATATATGTACCATTTCTTTGGTGGACCGGGGAACTAATGTGCAGTTAATCCCATCTAGAGAACTCAATCTGAGTGGTTCCCCTCAATAAGGATGAAAAGTATCATCATTGGATGAGGGGACGAGATCCACTATATAGAACAATACTTGTACCTCAAACCTTGTTGGCTGATAACTCAATGGTATCTAATCATGGTCAAAAATTGGTGTTAGCTTCAACCTTTCTAGTATTTGGAGCTTCTGGAACAAGTTGTACAGATCCCATTATTTCTATTACTTGTGGAGAATAGACATTAGTAAGAAATAATTTATTTACATTTGGTAGGAAGTGAACTAGAAATATTTTTATTTATAGTTCCATTCCCTTTTCGTTTGCTAGGTCAGTTGGGCAGTCCTTAATAAAGTTGGGTCCCTTGTCTTTGACAATCCTCAATCTGCACTTTCTCTTTAAAGCAGGAACTCATCAATATTGATATGAAGACATATTTTTTTTTGGTTGAGTAAGGTACCACTTCATTAAATTCTTCTTTAAAACCTATAGTGAATATATCTAGTGAATAATTTTTTAGATACTAATTATGTTGGGTTCATCTACGACCACAAAAGTAGTTTGGAGAGTCTCTTTCTGTGATGTTATGATTCCCTTATCTGAGGTAGACCTGCTAATATACTCCAACAGTTCAACTTCAGCTCACCTTTGATACTCCTCCAACCCTCGGTCAAATGCTTAAATATAATCCTATCTGTTGTAGATTTTATTTTTTGTAATTGTAATACATGAGTTATATAATAATATAAGTAGTGCTAAAGTCAGTGCGCTAAATGAGAGTTTGAGGTGGGATGAGTCAATTAGCTAGAATAGATTAGTGCATCTACCATAGTGAATCATAGTGACTCGTCTCATGTCAACAAGGTCTGAGGAAGGATATAATCTAGGATTTAAGCACTTTGACCACCGCTCATGGTTTGAGGGAAGTGGAATGGCTTGGTACATGCCTACATTTGAGATCCTTTCTTCCGGTTCCTTCCTTGAGGTTTTCTTCATTTGAATTTTCAAAAGGCTCAAACTAAACCCTACACTATGGAAATACCTAGTATGGGATTATTTATTGGAATATTAGGGGTTCTTCATTAGTAGTGGGGAAGCCAGCCAATTCCCCATGAATAAAGTGTAGTACTTATTTCCATTGTATTGGGTACAGATTGTCTGACTATTCAATTCGAAGTGGATGGAAACCAAGATTAGAATAAGGATTCAATATTTTGTGATAGTTATCATGGGCTGAAAAGTGACAGGACAATATAAATGTACAAGTGTCATACCTTGAACAGATAGGGTTTAAAGTGGAGAGGATGAAATGGAAATTTCTTGTGATTCTTGGTTAGCTAACTAAGAGGTTTTTATAGGTTTGATTCATCAATGTTGGTATCTCAGTCACAAATTGATTTTATCCTCAAAAGTCCCCTTTGTTGTTGAATCTTTTTACCTAGAATACCCCATAATACACAACTATTTGAGAAAGAGTTGCTGGAATGCTATTAGGTTCAATGTGTATGTGTGAAAATGAGTATGTGACCCTAACTAACACCGTTTTAGGAATCAATCCATCAGACACACTTCTGGGAGATGGAATTGGAGTGATCTCAGTAGGGTAGGGTAGAAGCCTCCGAAAACCTGATGTGGGGATTTTTGACCTCATCAAAAATCATTAGAGAGAAAATAGGGGTTTAGAGATTAGAGAGAAGTTTTGAGAAAAAGTATCTTGGTAGTAGGGAATGAAATTAAGAGAGAGAGAGAGAGAGAGTTATCCCTTAATTTCCTTAATGGATTTAGATATGGGAATAGAGAAGTGGCTTATTTAAAAATATATCAAAATTCATTCATTCTCAGTTATTATAGAATTTTGTTCATGAAATGCATCATGGTACATCTGTCCGTGGCAGGTGTCTAACATCCGTTAGACACAGGTATTTATACAAATTTGTTTCATCCGGACCCTTTATAAAGGTTCAGATCAATTAGAACCTTTAGGTAGGGTCAAGAAGGAAGATATTTATACTTATATATATTGATAGATTATATAAGCATAAGATTGAACATAGTTGCATTAAGCGATGACTTAAATAATCAACTAACTATTAGAGTAGAGTACTGACGATGAATCTAGTTCAGCAGCATTAAAATAGTTTAATTATTATCACAATCTTAGGCTACTCTCTCATCCTTTCAAAAAATAATAATCAAGCCTGTACTAATCTAACTATTATGTCTACTACCTATATTATACCGAACACTAACAAGTTAGTAGCTTCAGTGAAAGAATTAAGTTGTACTCTTCTAATAATGGGATATGTCAATCAAACAATGAATTTCATAAGATAATAAAGAAATACTTTCTGAGTGTAATTAAGCGTCAGTACTATACCCTAAACTATATAGGAAAAGTACATTATCGTAAGGCTATCTGAGTTCACTGACCCATCCCATATTAATTGAGATTGGGTTGGTTTGAAGTCTATATTTTTTAGTACAAGAGACATTATATGATAGAATACCTATGTTTGATGGGTCCCACCTAATGTTTTTTGGTCAAAAATCCACCACAATTGTCTCTAATATTTATTACAGAAAGTATCTAGGGTAAATAATAAAAAAAGATAAATGATAAGACTCAACAAGAAACATATTTTTAGCATCTACCTGAAGGGAGTAGTTTTTCCATTTTTCTTTGCTTTTATCCCCACTATTATAATTATACCTAAATGGGATGACATAGGATAAGTGTGATACTACAATTAGTTAATTTCCTACACTTATCAAATTTTCTTCATTAGTGGTTTTGAACCAATCAAAAAGGTAGAATCAAGGAGGTGAAAAGGGATGAAGCCAACATTGGTTGAGGGAAAATAAAAATTGATGTCTAACATTGAGCAATCTCATCTACCCATGGAGGGGGGTTCCAGCATAGAAAGGTTCATTAAGGTAGGGGATCATAGAGAGATTTGGAAAAGAATATCAGGAGATCCATCTCTATTTGGTTTTGGTTCTGCTTTTGTTGTGATGTGTCTTTTTCATTCATTCTCTTCTATCTATTCGACATGAAAGGTTGGGGCCGAAGCCTCAATTTATTATTAAAGAAAATACCTCTTTACACTAGAAAGAGGGTGACCTATTACATGGCCCGAAGGCCTAAGGCCAAGTGGCCTACATACAGGTCTAGAAAGCCCATTTTTTGGCCAAAAGGACCCCTCAGTGAACAGTACTACTACAATACCCGCGTAGCTATAGTACCTCCACTACTATAGTACCCTGCTACAGTCCCTCCATAGCTACAGTGATGCCGCTGCTACAGTCTGTTGCTGCTACAGTATTGCTATAGTGACCTGCTACAGTGCTGCTACATTATCTTGCTATAGTACTCGGGAATTCTCCCCTGCCCGGATTTGATCCTGGGTCTTTTGGATGCCAAGGAGCCTGAACCACTAGGGTACCGGCTCGTTCTCTCTATTCAACATGATTATATGACTATATCGACTCTTATGCAGTTAGAGAAGTCAAAGTACTAACTGGAAAGTCATTCACAGATGGAGGATCAGAGTTTCCCCATTTGATTGATCTATTCAATGTTCCAAACTTCTATGATAATGAGCTCGAACATGATATCATGGGTTATCCAGTCCCATCCCATGTAAAATCAATAGGACAGAGCGAGACCTATTCATATGATTTCTCATAGGATCTCATCTCTAAATTCCTTTGACAACCATGTGTAATCTTAGCAACTCAAATAAACAAGAAAGGGGTTAGTATCTGGTAAAGCAACTACCAAATTTCCCCTTTCCTTGGCAAGACATGTAGAGATTGGATGAATAGAAAGTAACTGAACCCTAAATGTATAGGGATAATTCCATAATAAAATAGAATATATGCATGTTGAATGTCAGTACACTTCTAATAGTGTGTCTCTTAGAAAAAGGAATACTCGAAAGGGATAAAGAGAATAATAGGTTAGATATTTATAGTATCTATTCTCGATATCTTATCTAGATTGATCCATAAAATTTTTGTCTTCATACTATGACCAATATGTTGTAACGGATCAACTAAATTGGCCAGTACACTCTTAATAGTGTCTATATGGATGTTATACTAAGAAAGCTTCCTATATTTTCATTAAATAGTTATGATTATTTATATACTAGAATACATATCTCTAGCTTCTCTATAGATGGATATATAATTAGACATGTAACTTATAAGTGTCACAACCATTATAGTTCTATAGTTGATAATAGCTATATAGTTTCTAATTTCCATGCAAGAAAAAATGTCTATACATAGTCGGTTAGACATTATTTCCCATAGTTGGGAATAGAGTGATCCCTAGGGAGTAAAAGGTTCCATGGATATAAGAGGTTTTTTACATACCTATCAATAACCTAAAGGTGATACTTTATATATAAGGGTTTATAACTGTATCTCATTTTATAAAAACGTACCCTCTTCGAGTCTCAGCTACAAAATATCTAAGGGTTAGAAAGGGTAGTAACTACATTACTTGACCCTATATAGTTGAAAAGGTACTTTTCAATCCTCTTCCTGTCCATATTCTTTCTTATTTTACTATTGAAAGTATGAGTATGTTACAACCCTACTTTCAGGGTGTAAGGGAGACAGGAAGTGAAGTACTCTATGGAATATGGGTTAGAGTGAGTGACCGGTTTCCATTGTTGTCGGTCCAGCAATTGAGGGTTCAATTCCAACTCATCTTGAGCTAGTTTCAGTTATGAAGGAAGGAATTGATTGAGTGGAAGTGCTTCACTTGTTACGTTACAAACAGTAAAGAAATAATTCTTTAAGAACTCTTTAATTAAATCAAATCAATTCTACTATCTATATTATACAGACATTCATATGCTAGTATATCTAGTTTAGTACTGTAGGATTATCCAACATCTTAAGAGAATATATTATAGGTAGGGACATTATAGTAAGAATAATATGATATTTTCTTAGTAGATAATAAATGAAGTCACTCCCTTCATGATCTAATGATCAATACAATAATGTTAGCTATCGATTCTGATTGCTCGGTATTCGATATAATAAAGGTTGTAATGTCAAAAATCAAGAAGTGAAGTGGAAATATATATATGTACCAGGTTGAAAATTTCTGATCTATCATGTTAACCCATGAATGACATCATACTAGGCCTTTTTCAACTCTCAAACCCATTCCATGGTCATGGGTGAGCCCTTGGACAATGGAAAGAGTGGATATATGTTATCGGGAAATGGCTTTTTCTGACAAGGAGATGCAAAGAATCATTTAGGAAGTTAAAGCATTTCAGCTCCCAAGCTTGAACATAATAGGGTCAATACTCTAGTCTAATAGTGTTGACAGTTTGGTGTCTACTAACAATTGATAAGAGAAGGTTCAAGTTGGACCACTACCGCTCCGAATGTAGGTAGATCAGTACTCTACTCTAATAGTACAGTCATCGAGAAAATGTAGAGCCAGTGATTTATTAGAAATGATTCATCTAGAATCCTATTAGATCCTAATTCAGCTTTGTAAACTACCACTAGGATCATTTTCCCCAATGATATTTTGGATTGTCCTTCTCATGAGCTAGAAAACCAGGCTATTAGAGTAGACTAGGTAGAATAATGTACTGAACTCTACTCTATATCGTCTTGCACTGTCGATTATTTATGTCATCACTTCCTCACAGTGTGACAATTGGATTGGGACCTTAAGAATACAACCCACCATTCAATGGGAGAAAGTAGGATACTCAATCTCCTAACAGTAGTGAGTCAGTAACCATCGGTTAACCGATTACATTTTCCTATGGAGTCGTGTAATTATCTGATGTCACCACCAACCCAATTATAAAAAAATAGGACACATCCTTTTCTACTGGTAATGGATCAGATCTCACGAGTGCAGTTCACTTGATCCCACAGTTCATCGTGGAAAATATCTATTGCCAATGGTGTATCCAGTTCCACATATGATTATATTATCACTGCCAGAATGGTAGTGTAAACTATTAAAATATAATGGAGTAATGCACAGAATCACACATTCCTCCTTCGCCTTGTAAAAGGAAGTAACATTGATTGATTGATTCTAGATAATGAAAATTATCTAAAACGAATAGGTAAGGGATTCACTAATGTAGCAACTATCGTGAGTTGGGTGGAAAACTCATTTACTAGCTTTAAGAAATCATGCAATATAGGCTCTCGACATTAGTAAGATCCCTAGTTATATTTATCAGATCCCAATTATCTCAGATATTCTTATAATATAAGGATCCTCTTGAAGTATTTATGTAAATGACTATGGGGAATTCCATCAATCTAGTAGAAAATAGTGGGAAGATTAGACTTTATATATTGGACATATGTTAGATGGTTGGTTCTCAGTACTATACTCTAATAGTACTATATAGAAAAAGTACCTGATGTTACTCCGTAGATTTTAAAATGAGCGGCTGGGACATTCCATTCACAGTGCCAGTCTACCCCGATTTACCCATTGAGAGGGACTCTATATTATATCATTTATAAGGCTTCACCACCCCTATTTCATTATCATCATCATTTTTTTCTTGCATTGAGATTGTACTTATACATATTGTTGTAATTTTCCAATCACTAAGGGTGATGTTAGGTTAGCATTCTATTAGAACGAATAGAATGAACTCGACTGATAGGGATAAGGAACTAATCACTGGTATGTAATAGTCGGGGAGATTAGAGAAAGGTACATCATAAATAGAATTCTTTTTCAGAGCCCGAAAAAAGAATTAATACAATTGGTTAACCAAACAAGGTAATGAACCCTACCGCTAACTTCCCTATCATACTCTATTGCATCGAAGCATTCTGGTCCTTAGATCAGTTGATGATTTCTCACTTCCTCTAAATTAAAAATAAAATCTATAACTATTACTAGAGAATAAAATTACATGCTTACACTATTATAGAGGAGTACTAACTCTGTATCTAGAAGATTGATTGACATGATCCTGGATTAATGGAAGAATTTCATTGTGCTTCAAGAGAGTAGATCCCAAGACAAAGGGAGTTAATGTGCTCTGAGGGGGAATAGAGTAAGATAGTCCCGAGGGTGATTTCATTAAGGAATAGGGAATTTGATAAATTATTCATATCTATTTAGAGTGTTATTTCAAGATAAGTGGAGTAGAGGGATATGATGGAATTTGAATTGAGGGTTGGAACCGATAGGCCAAAGCAAGCATGTTGTGATCGAAAATTTCTAGAACGACCCGAGATAGGGTTCAAGGGTTTCCAGTTGGGCTGATTATATGGTCATCAAACAACGTGGTATATAGGTGGTTGTGGTCAAGTCGGATCACCTGTGACTCCGTACGACACGTGGGGTTTGGGTCGACCGAGGAGGACCTGGAATACTTCATTTTTTGTATGTGCTTGATGTCGTGGCTTATGGTTTGGTGGTTGAAATGGTATTTCAGGGTGAAATAAATGTGGTTCTTGGATGGGTTTGAGCTCGAGACTATGATGAGCTATTTTTGGTTCCAGTTACTTCACCCATATCAATGAAAAGAGAGAGAAAAATAAATAATGGTCAGTCTCCATTTCAGGTGCCAATGCCTATTGTGAACTGATGGTATGCCTACTACACTCTCTATTTCACCTATTGGGGTTGTCCTAAAAGGTGATAGATGGATGATGAGGGTGAGTGGTATCATTGGTGGGTACATGCTTCCTGCTAGTGTATTGTGTAGGGGAGTTTTGGCATTGCATTTTGGGGCTCAAGATTAGTTGTTTTGGAGTGTTGGAACAAGTGGTTTGGATACAAATATTATAGTCATTGAAGTGGTAATACTATTTAGTGCTCAATCCCAGCATGCTTTTGAGATCAAAGGGAATTTTACTACCTATATTATACATATGTTTCATCAAAAACATTCATATGGGTTGTTGTTGAAAGGCCAATAGTTCAACATGAGGTAGTAACATCTATATCATCAATGAATCAGTCTCTTCCTATTGGAATGGTATGCCTCATATGTAGTTCAAATGGGGGACATACTGTTAGCTGACACTACAATTTGATTTTTGTCAAAATTCATATGAACTATAGCATTGAGGTGTGGGAGATCAGTTGTTGCTATTTTCATTCATAATTGAATATTCATAATTTAATCATATATTTCCTGACCCTCCCTATTAGGGAGGGTCAGATATGTGATACTAAATATTAATATTAATATATAAGGGTTTAGAACATGGACCTCTTTGAGTCAAATATTTTAAAACCTAACCCTATTTGGGTTAGATATTTTAGAACCATAACTGGGAGATACCATAAGGTATAAGAGCTAGCTATTGAATAAAAATACCATCCAATTATGAGACTTTATGGTAATCCTGATCTACGCTTTATGCATAGTGATCCATTCCCTTCTTGTAGTAGTTCCTCAAGTTGTTCCTAAACTTGGTATGATATAGGAAATTCTCCACCTAAGTTCGAGTGGTTATTGGATCGGATCAGTGATGAATACCCAAAGTTGGTGGGGAGAAGCAGGAGGCAATTATCTCCTGAATATATGCTGGTCAACCTCATTCAGGCATTTATTTTCGGTGATTGGATTGACAGTCCAATATTTCTCATATGTGAATTTTATGATGTATGGTTAAATGGAAAAATTCATGGTTATTCTAGGATCTTTTTAACTTTATTAATTAGATAAACTATGCCATCTAGTATGATGGGACATTAGGTGGTTTTCTCCAGATATCCATGTCCGTACTCCATGCCATCTTATAGTACTGAAGTAGTCTAGTGAGCTACATTAAACTGGTTCTCCCAATTGAGTTTGATGTTCCACCTAAACCACTCCAACTAGTGCACGAATGAACTAAATTTTTCCACAAGATCCTTCTTTATTTGTTTATCAGCCACAACTCAACACTAGGAATCATATTTTCCATCAGGTGTCAGCCGTGTTCCTTACAATTGGGTTGAATGTGGTTTATCATGATTGGAAACTAGGGACTCTTTTCTTAACCCTTTATAATGTTGCTACATAATATTAATTTATACGGGTTTAGAACCTGACCCTATCCGGGTCAGATATTTTAGAACCTAACCCTATCCATGTTAAATCTTTTAGAACCTTCTATCATTTCAATATCCATGGATTTGGTGAGAATTTCATTAACATTGACTCTCCAAATGCAGAATGATTGATTTGGGTGTGTGGTCTGGAGTGGGATCAAGAAAACACTACCATCCATTGGTGTTCCACAATTCATAGTATTCTATTGTAATTTGATCCTCCAACTCAATTAAAACAAGATTCATGACTTTGCTAAACCACTATGGATATATGATTGGTGACCAATCCAGTCCGAAGGCAACCTCCTGCCTTTTCTATTATGGTTGTGCACAAGGTAATCATAGATAAATTGGGTTCTCATATCGATCAAATGATGGGATTTGTTGAGCAGCATAGTTTGGATCACAAACCTTCCAAAATTTTGATCCTTTGTATCAATACCTCAAAATATTAATAGGAGGAGAGGCTCGACTGTCTATAAATAGATACTATATAGAAGAGTACCTATTCTTGTTCTAGAATTTAACTATTCTAATATTCTAAACCCTAATATGATCTCAGTACTCTCTCTAATAGTGCAGACACATTTCATCACCATTTGAAAAAGTTTTAGTCTCCAATCCATCAAAAATATTATTCATTATGATCTCCATTGGGAATACATAATCATGTCCCTAGCTTTAGGAAAATGGAATCACTCCAAGCGATAGAATGATGGATCTCATTCAGCTTACACCCCTTTTTCAAATCAAGAATTTTGAACCTCGTGGGTCCACTACCATGGAAGATGACTTTTTATTTTATATAGTTATCTCTGGTTCATGTCGTAACTTGTTTTCACTAGATCCATTCCTTCTTGACCTCAATAATTGTGTACACACCTCTGCCTACCCTGTGGTCTTGATCACCTTTCACTGGGTGTTTTTATTTAATGAAAATAAGATTAATATAAGTACTAGTTATTTGGATAAAAGAGTTCCACATATTCATTCCTCTAACTGCTATGTTTGTATAACAATTTTCTAGATCCTTCTAATCTGCATGTACTAAAACTGCCTCTGAAAAGATCCATTGTTACTGACTGATACAACACAAGGGATAGATTAGCAGGTTTGATGACTAGATCCTTCCTGATTCACTAATGCTCGCAAAAGGGACTGATTCACACTCAGTATAATATAGTTAGTAATCACTGGTAAAAATCATGTATTGTGTCACTAGGATGCATAATGTATTCGAAGTCCTTATCGGTATATTATAGGTAGTATACCCTACCCTCTTATAATATAGTGTAGCTTGGAACACCTATGAATTACCATGTTTTCCATATGGTCAGTCAGACCTCGTGAGTATTCTAGCCCAGGCCAACTACCACCTCTGTACCTAGTGAGTGAACACACTATGGAATGGAGAACATAGACCAGGCACCCCCTTCCATTCTCCCAAAGGAAATATCGGAGTGTCCAACTCAGTTAAATTCCAAAACCACCTATTCCACGACCAACTCAACTCCTATATAGCGGAATGTTGTTTTAATTGGAAAAACGTGGTTGGATTGTCATTTTGTTTTCCCTACTAGTCTACTACGTATATTATACTGACAAAAGGATGAATCCAATGTTTGAATACTGTTTTTCTCGTACCATATTTTGATCGACTACTAATTCTATCCTAAATTTCCAATAAATCATGAATGCCTCATATACAATGGTATTTCACTCCATGAACATCTTTCAATCTCCCACGTCAGAATAAAATGATTTGATGTTCATTTGGACATTATCCTCCCACTGAAATGTGAGCAATCACTTCTATTATATTTCTCAAACTTAATAAAATGATTTTTTTTATTGGATGAAATCAGTTTTTTTTGTGAAATAGTAAGCACGTGTTGGGGTACTCTTTTCTTTTGGGGGAATGTTCTGATGCTCTTGTCCTGGCATGGTTTGAATTTTCATTGTGTTGATTTTGATTCCTCTTCTGAGTCAATTGGTTTCTTTTTGAAATTAGGAGCTCTATTTCGTTGTTAACCTATGGGCATGATCCAAACCAACAACTTTCCCACTGCTTTCTAGCCACTTGCACCTTGATCTTTCACTGCATGACTTTAGAATATTTCTTGATAAAGCAATGGTGGCCTACTCGTTTTCCCCTCCTATATATAAGTCTGAAATGGTGTGACTCCCAATTCCTCCCTCTACCTCACCCTATTTTTTATAGGTTCTTAATGATCTGACCCTTTAGGGTGAACTATATATATGGTCATGTACCGTAGATCTGATCCATTCTAAAGGGTTACGAAAAAAACCATATTTATTCCATCCTAGTCATATCGTTTGCCCATAGGTGTGGTTTTGGTTATTTAGAAAATCATATGCAGCTTACACCTACTATCATTTCCCCCGAAACTGTTTCAGGGGACCTTCAGTACAGTAGTAATACTAAATCATAAATCATAACAACTAAATAATAATGTCAAAAATATATTTATGAACCTTTTTAAAGGGTTACTACTTATATTTAAGGGTTTATAACCTAACCCTTTATAAAGGGTCAGATATTTAAGAACATGACCCTTTATAAAGGTTCAGATCTTTTAGAACATGACCGTCTAGAAAGGGTCAAATATTTTAGAACCTGACACTTTAGAAATGGTTAGATGTTTTAGAACCTGACCCTTTAGAAAAGGGTCATATCTTTTAGAACCCGACCCTTTATAAAGGATGATATCTTTTAGAACCTGGCCCTTTAGCACAGGTGAGATCATTTAGAACCTGACCCTTTAGAAAGGGTCATCTCTTTTAGAACCTGACCCTTTTGAAAGGGTCAGCTCTTTTAGAACCTGACCCTAAAGGGTTATATATTTTAGAAACTAACCCTAAAGGGTCATATTTTGTAGAACATGAACCTAAAGAGTCATATGTTTTAAAACCTGACACTAAAGGGGTAGGTATTTTAGAACCTGACCCTAAAGGTTCAGATCATTTAGAACCTGACCCTAAATGGTTAGATCTTCTTTAACCCAACTTCTTACTCAATTGGTGGATAAATATTGAGATAGGAAAAGATACCTCACAATTAGAAGAGTACTAGCTACAATGTTGAACTAGTTCATATAACTCCACTGACACCATACATTCCATATTCTGTCCAAATCCTTCCAAGTGAAAGACGCTCTTTTTTCGTTTAATTCTTATCTCAACTACATCACAAGAAATTGAATGTCGAGATAAAGTATTTAAGAAAATTAGATTCTAATATAATGGGACCTAATCCCACCTTCATGTTCAAGAGATAAAGAGAACTATATAGGTTCATGTATCATAGATATGACCCTTTCTAAAGGGTGAGGATATGAAATGAATTTCATTTTAGTAAGATCATCTAAAATATTAGGTAATAGATATCATAGTTGAGAAGTTACTTATCCCAACATGAAATAAAGGAATGTTGTAATGAAAGGATACTATAGGAAGAGTACTGTTTCCCAGGGGCTGGAAAATTTCATATTTGGGTGATTGGAAAAATTTATTACTGATTAATGGAAGGCGTATTAAAGGCTGGTAAAGTATCCAGAACATTGAAACAAAGAGGAGGTGGTGAAAAGCTGTCGAATGGCTCGAATGGGCATGAAAAAGATAGGAAAGAGGCATTTTTTTTTGTTCCTGGTTTGAGAGAGAACGTGTAATAAGGTGATATGAGAGAGAATAGGAAAAATATCTATCATAAATAAAGATATCTAAACCTTATAGTATGTCACCTTCGGTTGGTTCGTTTGATCCCAATAAAGTCTTCTGGAAGCATGGGAGGAGGACATTCTCCATGTCCATTTCTAAAAAAATTAGGGAATGTCATTCTATAATAGAGGACTCTGGGATGTGAGATGAGAGGAGTAAAAAGGATAGGGATCAGAGGAAGAAATCTCCCTTTTATGCCCAAAATTAGACAAGGTCTGTGTATTAGAGCTAATAAGATTATGTCTTTCTTTCTTGGATCGATGTGTCATAACCGAGAAAATATGATGATGTGAACTAAAACTATTATTCATAAGTATGTGAATCATGGATAACATTCATTGATGTTATATTCATAAATCTAATCCCTATGACTACAGGGTCAATGTGGAAGGAGAGGTATAGGATTTCTGAAACAAAATGTGAAATACCCATTATTCTATTTTCAACTACCAACCACACATGAAGAGGTTTTTATCCCAGTTGGTGGAGGAATAAAAACCTTTCTTACACAATTATGTGTGGACAAATATGTGCAGTTTTTATTTCTCTTGTTAAAGAACTCGAGGAGAGAATCCATTATTGTACTAAAATAAGAACCACCTATTTTTTACAAAATCATTCTTGTACTAAAGCAGTCGTGGAAAAAGAACACATGCTCTTACTTCTATTTAGAGGTCCCATTATTTGACTAAGGAATCCCCTCTATTTGATCTGATCTTTCTCGAGGAGTATGATATTTAAACTGGAGAGACCTTATCCCTTTCCAAGAACAAACTCAATACCTATCCTTGAAAACATAGGAAAGAAGGAATCTAATTAGGTTATGATCCTTAGCACTTCACCTATTGGACACAATTCATATGGTTATGCATAGTACTATCTATGTACTATATATCCATTCATGTGTCTAACCACACTCCAATGGGGTGGATTTCAGGACCCTAGAAGTCGAAGGCCTTCAATGCAATGGATCCATCCAGTCCAAACCACAACCCCCAACTACCATATCAATAAAAACACCACTACCTAATTCTTTTCTACTAGAAAACATTCCAAAAGGCTCCAATGGATACATGGTGGGATCACACTTTCTTGTAACAGATAAGTGGGGAGTCCTCATAGCTAAGGTAGCACTAGCTTCATTCCATTCATTCCAAATAACATAACTAATGTCCATGCATTCAAGTCTACTACATATATTATACCGACATCCAAACCCCCACTCGTCACTAGATATCTCCTATCTAGTATGTGATTCTCCACTATTAGAGTACATTACTGAGGCATGGTCCACGTTTTTTTGAACCACTCCTTACAATATATAGTAGGGTGCAATTCTTCATTCAAGTACCGAAGTCAAGTTGTTCGATAATTTCCATCAACAAATTCCTAGATACTTATATATATTGTCATGAGATGTCATCAATCATACAACTATTTTTTTGATTAGTTATATTATAGGAAAATACATATATATATATATATATACCAAGTGTGGTCCATAATCAAATGTTGGGTTTTCACCCATTGGAAGGCCATTTTTTCACTGGTGGTTGCCCTCGAGCACCTCACCATACCACCTCTGTCGGTACTTAATCCTTATGGTATGGGGCCCTTGTAATTTTCCTACTTGG
Organism: Viscum album; assembly: GCA_963277665.1. Classification (NCBI taxonomy): domain Eukaryota; kingdom Viridiplantae; phylum Streptophyta; class Magnoliopsida; order Santalales; family Viscaceae; genus Viscum; species Viscum album. Next base: position 421,954,787 of record OY728161.1, on the reverse strand, counting down.
TCACATGTACTTACTCTATATATTCCAACACATGCTATATGACCATGACCCTTGTGATTTGGTGGTGGCGTTCGAGAGGGTGGTATCTCAAGAGCGCCATATCTACTCAATCACAACCAGAAACAAAATTCCACTGAACCACAAGAGAAATGATGAGGTATTATTTTATATATATTATAATATGGGACCAAGTTAGTGGATAAGTGTGTTTGAAGAGTTATCCTTTGCAGAGTGTTGTATTTTGTTGTCAAATAAGATAAATCAATTCACTTTTTAAAAGGACCGTAAACCATACGATGCTTTGCTGATTTGTATTTCACAAATATCATAAGTTTGGAAAACTTGTGAAGCAAGCCTTGTGAAGGAAAGGGAGAGAGAAAGAAGTCAGTGCGCAAGTATGCAGTAGGTGCGCAAGTATGCAGTAGGCGCACAAGTATGTGGAGGCGCACAAGTCATATTTCAAATAGAATTATTTCAAAAATATGGAAAAGGAAAGAAGGTGTGCAAGTACCAAGAAGGCGCGCAAGTCCCAAAGAGGCGCTCAAGTGCAATGGAGTCGTGAAAGTACCACAAAGGCACGCAAGTCCCAACGAGGCACGCAAGTGCCAGGGAGTCGCGTAAGTACCAAGAAGGCGAAAAAGTACCAAGGAGGCACACAAGTGCATGTGACGCGCAGGTTTCCAAAATGCCTATAAAAAGGCGACTACCCACCTCATTTTGTGTGGATCGAGAATTAGAGAAATATTTTGATCTCTGAGAACGCAAGTTGAAGAATTGTGGCGCACAAGTTGTTGAGGCATGCAAGTTGAGACTCATTTTTAGGTGGCACGCAAGTGTTGTGCTGTCCATAATGAGGCGCGCAAGTATAAAGGTGGTGCACAAGTCTCGAATGTCCACAAAGAGGTGCACAAGTGAAAGGAGGTGCGCAAGTGGAAGGAGGCGCGCAAGTGAAAGGAGGCGTGCAAGTGGAAGGAGTCGCGCAAGCTGTTTTCTCCAGGGGGTTTCTACCAGCTTCTGGGTAGGAAAGTGAAGAATTGTTTTGAAAGATTTGATCTGGGAAAGGTCATCAAGAAGCACGGAATTATTTCATTACCCTATTTTTTCTAATAGGGAGCACACACACTATTGGATTGTTTTCAAAGTTCTACAAGATTGTCATGGTATATCCTACTCATTGTATTCCACATCAAAGGATTGTTTTCTAGTGGATTGTATTGTACTGGATTGTTTCCGTACCATACCAAGGACGTAGCTACTCTTGTTGAGTAGTGAACCTTATAAATCTTGTTTTCTTGTGATTGTGTGTGTTCAGCAGGGAAGAAACTCTTTAATAGGAGTCGAAGGTTGTTTCCAAAATGGGAAACTTAAAAAGAAAAATATATCACTGATTCACCCCCTCCCCCTATCAGTGATACTTGGATCCTGACTGGGAACTTCAATTGGTATCAGAGGGCCAGGTTCCCTTCGTTTATTCTTTTCTGAAGTGGTTGAATAGTAGTTGTGATGGATAATCTAAATTTCATGAACAGCAAGGGGATTCCGATTTTTGATGGAGAGAACCATCACATCTAGAAGGACAGAATGATGCCTTATCATATGTCTCTTGGATATGAAGTTCTTAAAACTACAACGATGGATTTCCTGCTATTGATGACAAGGTTCATCTTACTCCTATCGATAAAGGAATCTTGAGAATGATGGAAGAGCTAAAAATGCGTTACTCTCATCTCTTTCTGAGAGTTATTTTTTAAGAGTGAAAGGTGTTGCTACAGCCAAATGAATCTTGGACAAACTGAAGAAAATCTATGAGGGAAAAACAGAAGTGAAGAAGGCTAAACTACAAATTTGGAGACTGATGTATGCAGAATTAGAAATGGGAGAATATGAATCTGTTGGGGATTTCATTACTTGGATAAATGATATTTCCAGTACAATCAGATGTCTTGGTGAAATGTTGGAGGATTCTATAGTTGTCAAAAATATCTTGAGAATTCTTCCAGACAAATTTGATGCTAAAGTGTCTTAATTGGAAGATAGATACCCTGAGATATTATCTCTGGATGACATGCATCTCACTCTCATTACTTATGAAATGATAAGGGAGAAGACTATGAAGACCAAGACAAAAGCAGATAGTGAAATTTCATTCAAGGCTTCAAAGAGAGAGAAGTAAAAGAAGAATATTTTTGAAGATGATGCTGGTGAATCCGATTAAGAAGATGAGGTATGTAAAAATTTTGATGAAATTTTAACCTTGTTTTCTAAAAATGTGAAAAGAGGTACAGGGAAATACAAAGGGAAACTTCCCTTGAAATGTTTTGAATGTGGAGCCGTTGGTCACTTTGCGGCTAACTGTCCTCAAAAGTATAAAGAAGAAGATATTGATGATGATGAGAGACGACCAAGAAGGTCATGGAAGAAACAAACTAACAAAGATAAATATTTTTCAAAGGGTAAGGATAAAAAATTCTTCAAATCAAAAAGAAGAAACATTTTATCTAGAGATAAAGAAGAAGATAACGAAGCTGAATATGAGAAATCATCTACTAAGAAAGATAGAGAGAATACCTTTATTGCAGCAGTGAATAATGAAGATTACAGGAGAAACAGTTCTAAAGAAGAAGAAACTCAACTTGAATATCATCTAAAAGAAGAGTTGAAAGATTGTTTGAGGAAGATCAGAAGGATTGAGAAGGAAAAAAAAGGTTGATATATGAAATTTCCACATTAAACAATCAAAAAGGTTTTCCTGAGGTGAAAATCAAGATGGAAAAAGATATTGATGATCTGAAGAATTCTCTTGAGAATGCAAAGAATTGTAATGATCATCTTGAAGTAAAACTAAAAGCAAAAGAAGAATAGTTTGAACTGTTCCAATAGAAACTATCCAAATCTAATTAAATGAATGTTAGTTTCAAACATTCTATCTCAGAAGTTGGTGAATGTTCCAGTAAGAATGAACCAATGAAGGGTCCACAGAATTTACCTTCAAAAGTTGAGAGGAAAGATGGAACTGGTTCTAATAGGAATAAAGTTGGAAAGGATATGTTTGTGGCCAAAGTCAGTAATACTGAAAAATCAGAAGTGTATAAAAATCCTATGTCCAGAAAGATTTCTACTACTTTTGATACTGATAAGTTTGAAAAGAAATCTGAGCTGAAAAACAATATTACAATTGAAAGAAGAAAGGTTGATTTTCTGCAAATTTCTATTAAGAAGGTTGTTGACAATCATGTTCACAACTCCGGTCAGTATAGAAGTTTCAGAGGAAAATATTGTTTCTATGCTTACTGCTGGTATTGTGGTGGATTCGGACACATGGAAAATATGTGTTGGTTCAACCAACAACATTACAATTATTCCCCAAGTTTTGAAAGACAAGGATTGAGGGGGAGTCAGTCCTTTCAAAATAGAAGTTCATCAAATAAATTTCAGAAGATATCTGAGAAGACTGGTGTGAAATTTGAGAATAGGTTCCAATCACTGGAAACTATTTGTGACAGATGTAATCAACCTGGACATCTTTCCAAGTGTTGCCTTAGTGTGTTACCAAAGTAACAGAAGATTCTTAATAATTCTCAAAAGACAGAGTTTTTAAAAGCTAAAAGGGACAGGTCTGATAAGTCTGAAATGAAAGAGTGCATGGTTGTCTGGCCAGAACACATTGACTTGGCTAGGAAATTGGAGGAAGCACAACAGAAAGTGACGGAAAAGTAAGAACACAAATCTCTTGTTGTCGAAACTTCTTTGAAAGCTACAAAAGGAGAACATCCATTGATTTTTGATAGTGGATGTTCCTCTTATATGACAGGAGTCTTAAATCTGCTGAATAATGTGAAAGACTAAGGAACAGTGACATTTGGAAATGATGAATCTCTAAGGATCAAAGGTGTTGGATCATCCATTATTGAAAAAAAAAGATGAAATCCAAGAAAATACTCTATGTTGATGGGCTGAAACATAACCTGTTAAGTGCGTCACAACTCCGTGATGATGGAAACAAAGTAATATTCAGAAAAAATGGATTTGTTATGAAAAGTGAAAATGATTGAAATATAGTTACAAGAGGCCAACATACAAGAGGGAATCTATTCCAAGTTGGTGATGTACAGAACTCTTGTTACATGAGTGTGTTGGATGAAAATAAATTATGGAATAAAAGGCTGGGGCACATGTGTCAGAGAAATACGTGCAAGTTATCAAAGCAAGACATTGTTTGGGATATGCTTGATTTATCAAGAGAAATAGATTGGTGCTATACAATTTGTGAGAATGGGAATATTACTAATTCTTTGCACAAGAGATTTGAAATTCACTCAAAAAAACCCTTGGAACTCATACACTCAGATATATGTGAACCAATGAGCAAGAAATCTTAAAATGGATATAAGTACTTCATTACTTTCATTGATGACTTTACTAGCATTACTTTTGTTATGTACATGAGACATAAGTCAGATGCTCTAACAATGTTTAAGAGTTCCAGAAGGAAAGAAGAGAAGGTATGTGAGTATTCAGTGAATAAGTTGAGAACTGATAATGGTGGTGAGTATAAGAATGAAGAGTTTGAAATTTATCTTGAGAAACAAGGAATTTGGCATGAGTTCAGTTCACCATACACACCTCAACAAAATGGGGTGGCTGAAAGAAAGAATCGAAGTCTGGTAAAAATGGGGAGAACTATGTTACTTGAACATAGTCTTTCTCATTATTATTGGCGGCAAGCCATGAGCACTGCTGTGTATATTCAGAACCGGTGTTTCTATAGGGAAAACTCATATATGACTCCATATGAAATGTTCTATGGAAAAACTCCAAGTCTGAAACACTTGAGAGTCTTTGGGATTCCATGTATTATAAAAAAGAAAGGTGGAAATCTGGGAAAGATTTAGCAAAGAGGAGATGATGTAATTTTTCTTATCTATGCTCCAGAAGGAAGATGATATAGATTCCTCAATAAAGAAACATGAAGAATTATTGATTCTTCAGATGTAAAAGTTGTTGAAAATGCTGAGAAAGAAAAGCAGTCATATGTTGATGTCAAAGTCGAGTAGGATAGAGAATATTTTGTTAATAATTATGATAATGCTTCAAACTGTGTTAATCATACTCAAGAAGATGAATCTGAATCAGAGATCTTAAGTGATGAGGATGGAGTTAAAACAACTCATCTTAGGTTGAGGAAGCAAGTGGAGGCTCATAACATTATTGGAGATAAAAATCAGAGGGTCCAAACAAGAAGAACAACAAATGATATATCACATACATCTCTTTATTCAAAAGTTGAACCGAATGATGTGAATGAAGCATTTGAGTATCCAGAATGGGTTCATGCTATGAATGAAGATCTTGATCAAATAGAGAAGAATGGAACTTGGGAACTTGTACCCAAGCCGGACAACAAGAACATTATGGGTACGAAGTGGGTCTTCCGGAACAAGATGAATGAAGAAGGTAATGTAATAAGAAGCAAAGCAAGACTGGTCTGCAAAGGGTATTCAAAAATTGAAGGCATTGATTTTGATGAAACATTTTCTCCAGTGGAAAGATTAGAAACAATCAGAATCATTCTTGCTATTGTTGCACAAAGAGGTTAAAAAATCTTTCAAATGGATGTAAAATTCGCATTCTTGAATGGTGACCTTGATGAGGAAGTTTACATTGATCAACCTTGTGGATTTGTTATTGGAAAGGATGAAAGTTATGTGTGCAGTTTGAAGAAGGCTTTATATGGGATAAAACAGGCTCCGAGAGCATGCTATTCTAAATTAGATACTTTCTTAAATAAGATGAATTTTAAGAAAGGGAGAGTTGATAGCAATCTCTACCTCAAGGAATGTCAGGAGTATTCACTGATCATTATTGTTTATGTAGGTGATATTATATTTGCTGGAAATAATGAAAGATCATGTGAGAAATTTTCTGAGGAGATGAAGAAGTTATTTGATATGTCCATGCTGGGAGAAATGAAGTACTTTCTTAGGATACAAATTTCACAGAAGAAGAATCATGTTTTTCTGTCTCAAGAAAAGTATGCTAAGGAACTTCTGAATAAGTTTGGCATGGAAAATTTGAACCAGTATCCACACCAATTTTAGAGGGAACCAAGTTGTCTAAAGATGGAGAAGGAAATGAAGTTGATCAGAAAGAGTTTCGAAAGCTGATTGGAAGTCTGTTTTATTTGACTGCCTCAAGACCCGACATCGTCTATGCTTTCACTTTATGTGCAAGATTTCAGAGTGATCCTAAATAATCTCATTTTGTTGCTGGAAAAAAAATTCTTAGATATATCAAAGGCACAACCAATTTTGGAATAAGGTATCATGGCATGGGAAATATTGATCTATTCAGGTATTCTGATGCTGATTGGGTAGGAAATGTTGATAATCAAAGATCCACATCTAGTGGAGTTTTCTTTCTGGGGAAAAGTTGTGTTAGTTAGAATACCAAGAAACAGAATTCAATAACTCTTAGCATAGTTTAAGCTAAGTATGTTGCTGCTACTCAAGCTGCAACTCAACTAATGTGGATGAAAACTTAGTTAGAAGATCTACTTTTTGAAGTAATGCTACCATTGCTCTTGGATTGTGATAATCAGATTGCAATCAATCTTACAAGAAACCCAGTACAACATTCTCATTCAAAACACATTGATATAAAGTACCACTTCATCAAAGAGCAGGTGGAGAAGAATGAATTGAGGCTGGAGTATGTTCTTACATCTGAACAAGTTTCTGATATATTCACAAAACCGTTACCGAAGGAAGAATTTGCAAAATTGAGATTGAACATGGGTGTTGAACCTCTTTCTTATCAAAGTTAAGGTACGTGTTTCTGTCCCCACTCTCATCTTGTCGTTGGATAGTGTTGTCAAGGGGGAGACTCGTTTAATAAATCTATCCTTATAGATGCATGCAAAAAGGGTGAGTTGTGGGTAAGTTGTGAATCCAGCATGTATGTGTGTGAACTATTCTAACTGTTTGTTGGAGTGGTTATAGGCAACAATGTTGTTTGTTTTCTAGGAAAGTTGACGAAGTGAAGAATGCTGATGTAGAATCTTGAATGATGTTAAACAATACTGAAGCAGAAGCTTGAAATATGTTCTCAAGAAGGCTGAGGAGATATGATCATGAGATTTCATAGTCACTACCTTTAGACAGCATGGTTTTGGGTGTCAATAATTCTTGTTTCCTACAACGAGTTTGCTCGCGTAGGCTTCGAGTTGTCGATAAGTAATCCATTTCATAAGGTTACAAAGTTCAGTGATTTATGAATCTTGGTTGACAACAAAATCCAAAGGGGGATATTGTTGGGACCATGTTGGTGGATAAGGAAGTTTGAAGAGTTAGCCTTTGTAGAGTGTTGTATTTTGTTGTCAAATAAGATAAATCAATTCACTTTTTAAAAGGACCATAAACCAGACAATTCTTTTCTGATTTGTACTTCAGAAATATCATATGTTTGGAGAACTTGTGATGCAATACTTATGAAGGAAAGGAAGAGGGAAATAAGTAGGCGCGAAAGTATGCAGTAGGCCCGCAAGTATTCAATAGGCGTGCAAGTATGCAGTAGGCGCGCAAGTATGCAGTAGGTGTGCAAGTATAAAGTAGGCGCACAAGTATATGGAGGTGCTCAAGTCATATTTCAAATAGAATTATTTCAGAAATATGGAAAAGGAAAGAAGGCGCATAAGTACCAAGAAGGCGCACAAGTCCCAAATAGGCGCGCAAGTGCTAGGGAGTCATGCATGTACCACGAAGGCGCAAAAGTCCCAAGGAGCCACGCAAGTTCCAGGGAGTCGCGCAAGTACCAAGAAGGCGCGCAAGTACCAAGGATTCATGCAAGTGCATGTGACACGTAGGTTTCCAAAATTCCTATAAAAAGGCGACTACCCTCCTCATTTTGTGTGGCTCGAGACTTAGAGAAATATTTTGATCTCTGAGTGCGCATGTCGAAGAAGTGCGGCGCGCAAGTGGTTGAGGTGAACAAGTTGAGCCTCATTTTTAGGTCGTGCGCAAGTGTTGTGCTGTCCATAAAGAGGCGTGCAAGTATAAAGGTGGCACGCAAGTCTTTCCTGTCCACAAAGAGGCGTGCAAGTGAAAGGACGCGCACAAGTGTAAGGAGGCGCGCAAGTGCAAGGATGTGCGCAAGTGAAAGGAGGCGCGCAAGTGGAAGGAGGCGCGCAAGTGCAAGGAGGCACGCAAGTGGAAGGAGGCACGCAAGATGTTTTCTCTAAGAAGTTTCTACCAGCTTCTAGGTAGGAAAGTGAAGAATTTTTTAGAAAGATTTTATCTGGGAAAGGTCTTCAAGAAGCACATAATTATTTCATTGCCCTATTTTGGCTAAGAGGGAGCGCACACACTGTTGTATTGTTTTCAAAGCGCAACACAAGTGCAAGGGTATATCATACTCCTTGTATTCCACATCAAAGGATTTTTTTTATAGTGGATTGTGTGGTACTAGATTGTTTTCATACCATACCAAGGACGTAGCTACTCTTGTTGAGTAGTGAACCTTGTAAATCTTGTGTTCCTGTGGTTGTGTGTGTTCAGGAGGGAAGAAACTCTTTAACAGGAGGCGAAGGTTGTTTCAAAAATTGAAACTTAGAATGAAAAAGATATCACTGATTCACCCCCTGCCCCTCTCAGTGATACTTGGATCCTGACTGGGAACTTCAGTATTCTTATATATATATTGTACCTGTGTGTGGGGAAGCATCTTGAAGAAACCTTTCGGAAAGCATGAACACACCACTATATTAGACTAGTAGTTGTATGCCAAATATTAAACAATTGGCCTCTAGTATAATCACTCAAATGACATTGGTGGAGAAGGTGGAACATGTTGGAAAGGGTGTGGGTAGAATGACTATTTTGGCCATCAAAGTGCCACTTTCCCTTTCCACTCAATCCAATCCCAAAGACTAGACCACTCCCGGAGAACCACATCCACATGACCTATTCTTATTCTATGGTAATCATATATGAGATTATAGAATAGTACCTAGATCCACTCCCAGAATATCTATTATAACATTTTTGACATCTCAACTACCCTAATATTCGACATTTCATGACATTCAACCGCACCAACTCACCGTTCTGACCACCATGCTCTTCCAAATCAACCACGATCAACCCCAACCTGACAATGCCGCTCCACCTGCCAATCATAGATGTACTAATAATAATAATAGTCTATTATTGTACCTCCAACTACAATTACATCACCACTATATCCTCCATTGAACCCCTGAACAATCTTTTATCATATGATGCGTCCGTATAACAAAGTCAGACCACTAGCAGCACCAATAAAGGAACCAAAAAAGGTGCCTATAGTGGTCTTCCTATAGTGGTATGCCTATATAATAAATAGAAGAGTACCTAACAAGTTTATACCGATGTACCAAAAACAACATTCTGCCTTCGGTTTGGTAGATGCATTAGCCCCAAGGTTGACTAGACCGTGACTCTGATGCGTTCCCTTCCGGTTCCCACGGTTCTAGTGTCACCAGACATATGACTCATCTATATTTTTCATATCTATTGTATTGGATATAGTGGAATATTGGGGTGTACATGGTGGTTTTACTCGATTACCTGAGTGGGGTGGTGGCCCATGAGCTTCAAGCTACCTATTAGATTGTTGTATGATTAGTATGAATACGATTGCTCTATAGTAGATCCCATATATCCACCATAGGTGAGAAATATCGAGTTCCAAAAGGGATGGTTCACATATTTACTATCCGCTCGGGTACTGTTCTTATACCGAGTCTGAGAATGAGTCTTTGTGGTGTTCCAAGATCCATCCACTAGTGACCACCAGCAATTGAGATGATTCAAACAATGAAGCACCATCGTATACCACCACCCAAGTTTCGACTCATAGTGGGTTGGCCTGAATCTCAATTCCAATACTCTCATTCTAGGTAATGAAACATTCCATTATCATAATCCCATGGTATATAGATACCTAAATGTCTGACGATGTTCTAAACCCAACTCACGTACCACTGTATTCAATCATTGAACAACCGAACCCTTGGAACCAGTTTCTTCCCCAGTAGTTGATGAGTTGTCATCATGGTACCAAACAAAACCATTGATCTGAGATCTTGGGTTTCATCATCATATTATCCTCATCGTACCTATGATCTATTTTGAGAGTTCCCAATCACACAGAACTACCCGATTCAGTATGGCCGACAGCTCAGATTATGTTTTGAATTGTCTGTCCCTAGTCGAGTTGTGCCATCTGATAGTCATGAATTGAACACAAATACCCACCCTATTGATTTTGGTTACATTGGGAATTGTGTACCACCCATTATGCTTTATGGGGAATCTACCCTAGATAAACTGCTGAACTCACTCTATACCCATGACTTCAACTTGAATTGAATGAGTAATTTGATGAATTGAGGAATCTTCCTATATCGGTCACAATGACAACTATCATGAACATATAGAGATCATACCCACATATAATGTACACCAAGACAACCACCATATAGATATTTTACTCTATATTTCAATTAATTGGGCTTCCCCATGACCGTATCAGAGTAGTGGGCAACCTTTAAACAAGGGGGATGAATGGATGAACTATTTTTCTCATGTATCCATGAATCGTATGGAGACTTCTATGGATATGGACATAATAATTACTATATATAATTACCAGTATGTCCCTATAGTGGAATTTGTGAGTATCAACTATTAGAATATATTAGTCCCTCTTGAGGTTAGGGCATTGGGCATTGATCGAATGAGTGGCCTGATGTAGCGGTGGTGATAGGAGACCAGATCACTACTACCTTCCTATGAGGCATTAGACTATCATACTCATAGTGAAGAAAATAGTCAACATGAATGGGGTCTAGACATATAGTCGTGGGGAGATTGGAATTTGAACTGAGAGTTCATTTTCACTGGATTCCATTTTAGTGACAACTGGGAAGTCACTCTTGAGGTTGGGGCATTGGGCATTGATCGAATTAGTGGCCTGATGGAGCAGTGGTGATAGGAGACCAGATACTCATAGTGAAGAAAATAGTCAAGGTGCATGAGGTCTTGACATATAGTCGTGGGGAGATTGGCATTTGAACTGAGAGTTCATTTTCACTGGATTCCATTTTAGAGACAACTGGAAAGTCATGACACCATTACTGCAGGTTACTACTTACGCGACAAGGCATTTTGCTACCTTTAGAAAGTTAGGGTTACTTTCACCGTTTACCACTAGGTTGATACAACTAGGATCCCTCTTCTAGGTACCCAAATGCATCAGCCTGGAAAAACCATGTCGGTGTTAGACTCTATATGTAGTTTGACCTCTTAGAAGAGTCTAGTATTTTTAATAAACAGTCTCTACCGTTCTCCCACATTTTTGTTGCACGGACCGGAGGTGATACAATGAGATAGGTCTATCCTTAGTACACTACTATAATAGTGACACAACTGGTGGTTCAAGATATGGTTGAGTACCATCCAAATGGGTTGCTCATGCACCAAATAGTATACTTTACGGGTGTATATGTGTCGGTTGTTGGTACGGTCATATGTTTTCCAACTTGATTTGACTCATCCCCTCACACTTGATTCCATTTTGTGCCTTCCATAGCGCAACCACTTCCACCATCAACACTAATGAAATGGTTGGACTGTATTTGGACCAGTCTCGCAGCCTCTACTACCTATATTATACCGATTTACACCAATAACTATTACAGGTCTATTAGATAGATTAACTGAAAAATCTCGGCCTTTGGCACATCAATATAGAAGGTCACAACACTATTATAAGATTCAGCTACTCTATATATATGGTGTCCACTCCCCCAATATTTGTGAGGTGGTGTTAGTGAATGAGCCATGAAACCGATGAATAGTCACCTAATACATAAACCTTATGGTGGTTATTCATACATTTCGGTGCACATTGTGCAACTCAACCCCCAGCTAATATATGTATATGTATATGTATATGTATATGTATATGTATATGTATATGTATATGTATATGTATATGTATATGTATATGTATATGTATATGTATATGTATATGTATATGTATATGCGATTCACTTGTGCGATGTGCCCAATTCTAGCAAAGCTGAACAGCTCAAGTACTCTTCTAATAGTGAACTACCGAAGAGTACCCGATCCATCTAAGATCCCAACCATTTCATGGGGAATCCTCAATACTCTTAAAAAAGCCCATCAATAACATTATAAGAGTTCTTATGACCTACACCCTATTCCATTGCTGCACATGCTCAGTACTTTTCTAATAGTGAACTACCATGGAAGGGTCAGGTATTCTAACATATAAAGTCCACCACCAACTGGTACATACACCTCATAGACATGTTCATCAGTGCTTCACTATCTGTCAAATAGACATGTCACTCTAAAGTACCCTCATCGGAAAAAGGAGTGCTAACAGACCGATTCACTAAAAACTTCCGACCAACCATTGAAACCCTGATCTACTACTATCAGTACACATGGAAACATGATTGAAATAGTCTACTCATGTCACCATTCTCTCTTCTGAGAAAACCCTAGGCATAGTAGCCAATTCCATACCATATATCAACATAATATCCCTCTACTGATGGTACCATAATTTTTGTATCCTAGAAGACATGGATTATCTTACTATATTGATTATAATAAGGGTGGACCATGATGGAATTGTCTCATAACTTTGGTGAACCACTTATAGAAATATCACATTGTCTGTTAAAACTTTCCCTGGACCACTGAGCTATGATGCTTTAGATCATCAGTATGGCTACATCCAAGCCAACCTCCTAAACCATCTCTAATACTCCCACTTCCTTGCACACTAAGATAGTTGCTTGGGGACCTTAGCTGACGATCTAGGATCTTTCCCACTTGACAGTGGATCATGTCAACTCAATGTATGTCTTGTACCACTGATACTAGACAAGAATTCAAATAGAGTGCACATAGGGTCGAATACATCCTAGAATCACATATCTATTTCCACCGCCAATAAACGATCACCCTCAACCTCATGCCATTTCTATTATAGATATGCACTACTGAAATAGATTTCACAGAGAACCAGCTATACCCAATCTTGGTTGACCTAGCTCCCCTAGCCACCAGTCATCCCAGTATTTTTTCACATACTTGGGCTCAATCCACCGCTATCAACTAGCTAGTGACCACATGCCTATGGCTATTTTGTTTGGTTTTGTGTCCAATGGCAGCACGTCCCAATGTAGAGTAGCGCCATTACCTATTAGCGCTATCCAAATTGACCATTGAATCAATGATCCATCATTCAACATGTACACCATTTGGAATTTAGTGAGTGACCAACCACTCCAATTGAGCCATAAAATCACATTAAAGTACCGGCCACTTCTATGCTACTCGCTTCTCTGACTGTCATAACAAATCTATATTGTGGTTCTATTTTACTCCCTTCGGAATGTGGTTGGTTACCATTAAAATTCCCCTGACGATACTCATTGGGATATCAGTTTCATGGACTAATATGGTACATTAAACATCACAGAGGGTGGTTACCCATGTTTCTATATGTTTTCACAGACAATACAGAATTCAAACACGCAGTGTACTACTTATTGAGGCTGCACTCTCAATGGTCAGGACGAATGTTAGGGATTTCATCTTCGTGGGCAGATCATTACAAACCGTTTAAACTGCACATGAATCTTTACCCCTCAGTACACTAACCTAATAGTCATTAGTACTATACTCTAATATTGGGAATTCATATTTCTTCAAATCACTTCCACTATATTTCCAGCAGCCCGATACTTCACTGTTATAGTATTTCTATTTGAGCTACCAAATGTCGGACCTGTAGGCCAATAGGTGCCCATATACTGGTTGATTCCTACCAGCCACATTAGTCCACACACCCAATGTTTCTTGCTCACCACTAATTCCATGTTCTCAGTTTATTGAGTAGATGGATCTAGTTAGATGTTTTTGTTCACTCTGATATGTGCCCCCATATCAATCACCAACGACTCTCAGACCCATTCGATTGACCACTGGTCATCATGTTTCATGGTGTCTAGGTCAACCAATCACATCTAACCAAATATATCTAACCTATTGCTCACTAGTTGTTCCTAGATTCCACCCCCATAGCCTATAGGTGGATGATGTGGTGGTTGGAAGTTTCTCTATGAGCTTTCTCACCCATGTCGGTAGGGCATGCCCCATTCCCCATTCTATATTCCTAATAACCTCATGGAACTCATTTAGTTTGAGTCCTATGTTGAGCCATCAACTGGAATTCCAGCCAATGACCCATTTTCAGTTTTCCATAATCATTAAGTGTAAATAGTAAAGACGAATTTATTGGTATTTAGCATATAATGTCTAATATAATTTCCACCACTCCACCAAATGTTGTAGGCGTAAGAAGGTCCCCCATCACCCACAATGTGCTAACCAGTGAAGTAAATACAGGCTATAATCCCTTATATATAAGTATATCCTACTTATATTTAAGGGTTCTAAAGGGTGAGGTTTTAAAAGATCTGACCCAAATAGGGTCAGGTTCTAAACCCTTATATTTTAATAATAAATAGAACCGAAAAATGAATAAGGTGAAGTAGATGAGTTCTAAAACCTTATATATTATATAAGTAGAATAACTTAGATAGATAGGGTTAGGTTTAAAACCCTTGTATATTAGTATCATTCATTTAGAAGGGGTCAGGAATGCTCCACGACCAAGCAGCCAGTAGAGCCAAAGCCGTATGAGTGGTAGAAACCATAGAACCCCGAAGGAGTGGAATGGGCCAAGGAAAGGTGACAAGTGTTTTGGGGTGATCACAGTGTCAAGGGGGAATACATGGTTCCACAGTTCATCCTAGTGTTTGATGTGTATGAGAAGGCACCAACATCCCCTACACTTCCCGATCGAGTGAGACAACCGAGTAAATATAGTGGATGGTCCAACCTAGGCACCATGGACCATCCAAAACAGATTATACAATAAATACCCAGGTAGTATATCTATATGGTCTATAGATTTGAGTAATAAGGTTCCAAGTAGCATTTTTGTCCATTCCCCTTACACCTTTAGGCCTATAAGTCGTGGCATTGGACGAACTACCTCTCAAGAGACAGCCCATGCAACCTGCTACTTGTCTCATCCCATAGTATAACCAGGCCATTCCAGAGAGCCACCATCCATTACCAAATCATAAATGCATTGTTGGAAGAATACCTCACTCCCGATTCCCCAGGTGTTCTGCTATCTGGTCATCCCCCACTCATGAAAAACTACACCCCAAGTCAAGCACTCTACTCTATATAGATATTAATTGCATCTTTTAGTAGTAAACCCCCTGGGATCACTTCCCTTTGGATTGCTTCTGATCTTTATGGCACTCAAAATAACGAGGTTTCAAGGTGTCTATGTAGTTTAATTATCATTAGTTCTTTGTCCCTATGAGTCTATCCCATTTTCCGATTGGGAGTTGATGAGCACAATACTTCCCCAATGCTCGAGAACCATGGTCATGAGCCAGTATTCGAATATAGTACCCATGGAGTTGAATGGCCTCATACTTGAACCACCCAAATGGTGGTACATAATATATATATATATAAGGGCATAAAACCTTTGGGCTTGGATTCAACCTATACCCACAGGTGCCCCACCTTCTTTACTCTATTATATATAGTGTGGGAGAACCTATAATTTCATTCAATGTTACGAGCTACTAGGCACCCTCCAGTACTCACACTATATAGACGACCAATCCGACCTCAAACCATCGGTGTCATCCATCCACGTGTAGTACCACTTCTGAATTAGCTCATGACCCCTATCCATAATCCACGTCCATGGAACCTCCCACTAGCGTCTCCCAAATGGATTTCCCTCAAAATACCATGACCTTCTCAATCTTTATATATATACAATAAAATTGGAATCTTTATATGTGTACATTATATGCTAAATACCAATAAACGAGTATTTATATGCTGGAATATGGTACAGACTTCTTTTCCAGCCTTCCTAGCCCTTTAAAACCCTTATATATAAGTAGAGGATACTTATATAATAAATAAAGGTTTATAACTCACCTACTTCGCCCTATTCGGTATTCAGTGCAACTTAATATATAAGGGTTTAGAACCATACCACCAAGAGGTTGTTTCAACTGGTCGAACCAGAGCAAAATAAACTTAGGGGCTGAAGAGGGGTGCCAACGGGAACTGTATTGCACTATTCTAGGCCCACTATCACACGTAACTCTTCCCCCTTCACTGATTAAGTTGGGAAGTAGTGGCAGGAATTTCCAGTTGTGGATCACGAGTTGAATGGGCTCCTTCGGTGACACATAACTAAAATTGTATAATATTGGGTCTAACTGGAATGCACCGAACCAATGGTGGACTAGTGAATGGTTTTACACCACCATACATGGATGAATAGATTTGGTGGAAGAGACTGAGCCAGATTACTCACACACAACGAGAATGGATAATACACGGTGAACACTCAAGGTGTTAAACCGCTCAGTAGGATGGGTTTGATTCAATACTATTCTAATAGTGAGGTAAACCATTGCTATGTCTGGTACTTATATATATTGATCGTTGACCCCCGTTCTATATAGTCTATAAGTGAACTACTACCTATAATATACCGATATTTAAAGGTCCAACATTTTCACTTTTCCACCCTTGTATTCCCTACCAAGATATCTTGGCTGCACACTCTATCCATGAACCTCGAACTCCACTATCCGATTAGCCCCCACCAAACATCCATCTTTTCCATCACCACCCAGGAATTAGTGTATGATTGCAAGGGGTGACTGTTGTTCTTCCAGTGTGATCATTGGTGTTTGACTTTCATGAGAGGTTCCGAGCACATCGGTCATACACCCTCATATAAGGAATTCTACCCCCAGCTCATGGTGGAGGTTCCATAGAGATGAAATAAAACCCCTTTTCAGCGCCTTTCAACTCAAGGTTTGCCGAATTCGGTATAATATAGGTAGTGTGTCAACTCAGTTATTCTTATAATATAAGGCTCAAACCCCCAATTCCAAATCTCTCAATGACTCAATACTCTACCATATATAGTGATTGGCCAGTGGCTATCCATGTTTCTCATTCCAATTGATCGACCACTACCAATTCTCATCCTAAACTCCAAACAACAACCACCCATGTACTTCTTCCTTTTCTCTCCATACCTCTATGAAAACTATATCTTGGAAGGGAGGCTCATTGATTCTATCTTATGAATTTCCTTTGCTGGAATGGAAACACCAATGAATATGTTGTACATGATCCTTCTCAATCACCCCCATATCTCCTTTATTCAGGAAGGTCATTATTCAAGGCATAGTTGTTGGGAAACATAGGCATATCAACTGACAGCAATTGAATAGTGTTGAGTTAGGGTATTGGTGCTCGGGAATTCCTGGAAGTGCATCACCCAACAATCCATCATCTACAGTGTCTTTCAGACAGAACCAAGTTTATGTACCATCCATAATACATGTTGAGCAATAGATTACATATATATAGCCAACTCGAAGATTGAATACGAGGTGAAACTTTCTATGATTTGGAAGAACCATCTCATGAGGTGTCACTATAGTGGTTGGGATAAGTTTCAAGTCCAAGACCAAATGAAAAAGGTGACTGAATGATTTCAGTTCGCATATGAACGTAGGTGCACTAGAATCCCAAGTTTGGGAATCAATATTGAATACGATGGTCCATGAAACACATATGGAAATTCCTGGGACTACTTGGGAGCTGACCAAAATAAGGAATGAAAATCCAACGACCAAGTTAAGAAGTTTTAATAGGCAAGGTAGCATTAGGAATTAGAGAAAGTGGGTGGTTAAGTGTTTGGCCCACATGGAA
Organism: Viscum album; assembly: GCA_963277665.1. Classification (NCBI taxonomy): domain Eukaryota; kingdom Viridiplantae; phylum Streptophyta; class Magnoliopsida; order Santalales; family Viscaceae; genus Viscum; species Viscum album. The sequence goes on along the minus strand of OY728161.1, from coordinate 421,936,863 downwards.
GGAACATGAAAACAAGACAGCATGGGTGGGGTTGGAGTTAGGAACATGAACATCATCAAGCGACCTACAATCAAATGGATTAAGTGACATGATCTCTCCCTACACCTAGATAAGCAATGTGAAACCATGACAGACCACATTTGATGAACCAATATAAGAAATATTTTGTAGACCACAGCGTGAGAGACGTTTCAACAGCATTTGGGAGACCATTAGTTGATTTTGAAAGAAACATAGCTGAGTATTCCATAGGACTATATATAGGTTTTGATATTGGAGATATGAACTCTTCTCGATACAATTAATTCATCAACCATGACCAAAAAAGAAAACCCATGCTCTGAACTGAATGAATTCAAACTTTAACCATCCAATATTTTGAAAGGTACTAACATGGTCTGTGGGATCCATGGGTATCATCCAAATGATATAGTCATTGGACACTGGGACCCTACAATAGCTATTGGTGGAAACGAGCATACTCATGTGTCTGGATGGAAAAAATGACTAGGACCTCAGTTCAACCATTTTGATATAGTAGTGGGGTTGGAAGGATTGGTGATTTTGGTTGTTCTGATTTCACCATTCCCACATAGCAGCAGGCTATTAGAAGAGTACTGAACTATCATAAAATAGTAGGGTGTCAAGCCATAGGTGTCCCGGTCAACTTCTAGGAATAATCCAAACACAGACTCTATGACTTTCAATCTACCGAGTAACTCGAACCATCACAACTTACCAAAATTTGATCACATTATTGCATATTCCAATGCCAAGATATATGGTCCAATTTTTCGTGAATGAAAAACCCCACTACTCAATTTATTCAGTAGGTGCACTATATATAAATAGGAGAGTATTGTTGGTCCTAGGTACTCTTCATGTATTTTCATAGGTAGCTTCACCAATGGGATCATACCTACCTTCAGTACACTGATATTGTGTAGAAAACGCACTACAAACAAGATAAAAGGTTCTATTCACTCTTTCAAAATTCCCACTAAGAATAAGAACAATAGTGGGTTGTGCCCTTCAAATGACAATATAGAATAGTACATATTCCTTTTGAGACCTTATTTCTCAACATCCACATTCTTCAATTATATTGAGACTTTTTCTTCAACACTTGCTTTGTTTGAAGGGTGCATCGGTCACAAAGATGGCTTTGTGAAGCTTGAAGAGTTTTCATCTCTTCGCTCTCCTCCATCTGTGCATGGAAATATCCAGTTCTTAGTTATAAAAGATATGTATGTCTCCTACCCCTGTGATGTGAGCCTCTCTAATCTGGTTGATCCTCCTTCATTGTGTGATATTGTTAATCCTCATGCATGTGAGCGGTCGATCTAAGTCATTTTAATAATAGGTCATCTCCATTTTCCAACTCTACCAATGGTGTTGCTGACTCCTTGCATTGGATTTCTAGGTGAATAAATTTTCACTATATCTGATATATCTGACTGACTTCTTATTCTTCCATTAATGGTCCTTGGGATAGTCATTTTCTCTACAACCTATTTTATACAGACTGTCTCTTTACCTTCTATGGCTTCCTATAGCGGTCATAATTTCTTCTTTTATTCAGTCTAGTTCAAATTAATATAGGTATTAGAGTCATTTGTTATCCTATGGTATATAAATCTGTACTCTTCTATAGTACACTTATATATATTTATCGAGATGATACCAATTCCCACTCTCAGTTAGACTCTCTTGAGTTCTCTCGGGGTCTGATCTTGAACTTCTTTTCTATGCGGCTGTCCGACCGGTAATTCCTCGACTGCAAATAAATCCCTTTATTTCTCACAAAAATTTTTCACCCTTGACTCTTATCTTTCAATGTACACTACTCTAATATTCTATATTATTAATTCAATTCAAGGATCCATGTATCTCCAATTGGGATACATTTTATCGATGTGGATAGGAAAAACCTAGGATTGATATAGATAAAATAGACAGAGAGACTGAGTCATCTCCTATAACCTATATTATACTGATAAATGAAATCCCTCTTCTACCTTTCCAAAATACAATCACACTGCTGTACTAGTTAGAAAAATGCTTCCACTGATAGGGATAAGGAACTTGAGGATGAAGAGAGAGACTTTCTTGCCAGAAAAAGAGAAGACCTCGCATAGTTGCACAAGAATAATGGATAGTCTATCTTGGTTCTGACAATGTACTAGTAGGCTGGAAGTGGGGATGTGACCCTATCCACCATCTTGGACTCAAAATTTTATGGCAAGACTGTATTCAAAATATATTGGATAGATGTTCAATTAGGTTGTATGATGATAAAGGAATCCACCCTTAAAACCTTCTGATCTTAGTTGAGGCTCTTTGAAAGACGTAAAATAATGAAGTATATAGCTGCATGAAAAAAAACCGGGGCTTATGTTAGATGTTTGTCTTAGTAAGGTGTAGAAAAATCCTACCCAAAGTTTTATGAATAAGGGGAGGTCTTTTTCTTTATGTGTTAGAATGGGATGATACTTATATATAAGGGTATAGAACCTGACCCTTTTGAATGGGTCGGGATTTATAAGATCTTACCTGATGGAAAGGGTCAAGTTCTAAATGATCTGAACCAAATAGATTCTGAAAATGAGACCTATAAAACTATAAATTAGTTGATCAGTTAGGCTACATCATTTGATTCGGGTAAGTGTTCATAAAAAACTTGGTAGAAATCCAATCCATTGGAATGATATTACTGAGAAGCATGGGAATTTGACTCTACAAAGCCTCGACTACCAATATGGAATAGGGTTTACTACTGATTCTATGATATATGATACAATACTATAATCTAATAGTGACAGAAAAAAAGGACATTTCTCCTATTTTTTTCTTTTATGTTCTCCTATGTTCCCTTGTTCGCGCCTAGATGAAATAAATCTGAAGGTTAGAACTTCAAAGTTGGGAATCGAAGATTCATTGCTAAACCCATACTAAGAAGAAATCTCACTATTGTTTCATGCTTAAATCTTTCATATTTGACTATATTATTGTAAATAGGAGAGGCCATCAGAGTCCCATCTGTTTAGATAAGATTGAACTACCTAGAAACATCACAGAAATGCTATCGTGGCATATTTTCCTAGTCGCTATCGCTCAAGGTCCCCTACACTCACCTGAATACACATATCATATAAAAGTCCTTTAATTATTGCCAATAAATCAAAAACAAACCGGGTTCATTTCCACTAAAAAAATAAATCATGGATGACCAGACATAGAAAACAAGATAAGCTATGAACAACTATCCCCACAGATTACTATATGAACCAGATTTCCTACAAAGACAAATTCCTCTATCTATCAAAGCTGTTAATGCATGTAAGAATCATGGTGGTCACTTTTAATCCATCTAAAAAACCTGTATTTTTTCATGGAGAGTCGAATAGGGACAACATAAGAATCCCCTAGATATTGAACTATCTATGAAAAATGAAAACCACTCGAGATCCCTCCTCTCAATCGGTGTCTAAAGCCGATGAATATGTACTATTCATATATAGTCATAAAGGTGATTCACCAAATGAGAATGATATTCGCTTATATCTTCACACTTTCTTCCTACATACTTTTTCTCCTCTTCCCACTATAAGAGAAAGACTGAGAATCAGTAGTAGAAACATACCCCTTCACAAAAGAAATCCTCAAAGCACTTTATAAGAGTTTATGACGATTAACTATAATCCATCCAAGTATGAAATTCAATGTCAATACCAGTGGATGAGTCTTAGAATATTCTACTAGGAACTAAACTCACAGATTGGAGAATATACTGGCACCCAGATATCTCATTGCTTTCCAAGATGGGATGGAGAATTATCACTAGCTCTAATATCTGAAATTAAAATTGATGTGAAATTATTATTTTCTTACTTCTCCCACACCTACTACAACTTCATGGATCTGGAAATGGTTGCTCAAGTGATATACTATGAAAAGGGATTCACTTTCATGTGAAATCAAGATCATCCATCAGTGTGTGGGATGACTATGGTCATCCTTATTTGTCTCCAAACATCAAGGCCTTGGACAATCCAAACTAATCCATAACTACACAACATCAATCAATGGTTGAAATAATATTGAAAAATCCAAGAATATGGAATTTTAAATTTCATTCCAAACTGTTTGAGCCTTGCATCATAGAGGCTATTATAAAGACTTCAAACTACTACTGATGAAACTGTGATATGGTCTCCAAAAAAGTCTGGGATTCATAGTGTTAAATACTCATATTGGCTTCTCTCAAATGATCTAACAATTCTCCCATGAAATATAACCAGAAAAGATTTACGGAAACTAAAGTTTCATGAAATGGATTACCTAAGAGATAAAGATTAGCATCAATTATCTGGCTGGGGGATGAAGGTCTTCACTGTCCAATCTACTTGGAATAGATGAGCATCTTTTTCTAGGATGTCATGTGGCTAGAATTGTTTAGTATTAATCCTCCTCCCCTGGAAATTAGACTCTTCTATTTTAGCTTCCAAGACCATGATTTATCAGGAACATGATATACCTGAGGGTACCCCGTAAAATCCCATATCCTGAAATACATCTTTTAAAAAAATTCTCTCTACTTTTCATGGGATTATACTACACCATTTCTGGATTTTTCTAATTTAAAAGAATGAAATTCCTGAAAAATCCTTCTAGACCCCATGAAAACTATATCACTCATTAAAAGGATAAGTATGGTGGGGAAACCAGATCAATCACTCCCCAACTGAAACCTCGTTGACCCCTCTTCCTGAAAACAATAATCATGGTTGAATTTTATGTAGCAATCAATTCATCTAACTCCTTTCAAGGTGTAATCACACAGCTTGGAGAGAGTGATTTTGGATGTCAAAGTAAACACACCATGTAGTATCTCACCCATATAGATCTAATTGTAAACTATATGGTATCTTTTCTTTCCTAATATCTATGTAGTTTCTCTTGGGTGGTTAAGGATGAATGAAAGACTCCGTGGTTTCATACTTTTCTAGGATGGAAGCAGGAAGAATCAAGCATAATCCTCTTCTCCATCAGTGAACTACCGCACTATTAGAATAGTAATGGACATTTTGTACTCTACTATAATTGACTTCAAAGACTATTATCATATCTATTACTATATATAAGAGTACCTATTTTCCTACCACACCATTAGAAGAGTATTGGTCTGTGTGTTCAAGGTCTATCTCTAAACTCATTCCTGCCAAGCCGCTCAATGAATATAATGCAATTATAGATGGGTAATCATATATATAGTTATTAAGATGATAACAAGTTTCAATGGAATAATGTGTCTTAGCTGAATGATGGTCAACATTCTAATTTCATCGAACATTTCCTCTCTTTGTTAGATATTTCATTGTGGAAGGGCACAGTTTAGAAACCAAAAAATAGATGATCCTCAATAGTATGTAAAAAACCGTAACATTTCTATTAGGAGGATATGTGAGAAGATACTAAAATAGGGCATGTGGTAATCTTTTATTAAATATATAATGATATCTCTCCATAATCTAGCCATGTACTCTTCAATATAGTCTATAGGCAGACCACTATAGGAACCTTTTTTGGTGCCTATATTGGATCCTAGAGTGGTCCAACTATATTATACCGATTGGACTCCATCCGAGCAGCGGTTCCACTAGTCGGTTCATTATCCTTATCAGTATATGGAAATGGACCATGAATACATCACCATGGTGAGGTTCAGATTGGGGGGAATGAATGATATTGATAGGGATATGGATCTGAACGAGGTGAAATGGAATGAACGTTCAATATATATAAGTACCAGGGTTCCTGACAGTCCATTGGTGCCTTTTGATGAACTATTCATATGGTCAATCTGTTCTCTACCAATACCAATCTTCAAACCGCCCACTACAGATCGACCTAGTGTTCCGCATGGGTTGATGGGTTTCAAACCATGAACCGAAGGTACCACCCGCTGGGCTCACTGTACTCAAATCGTACACCGCCAAAAGAACTGAGGGGCAATGGGATTCGTGATAAATGGATATGGCCATGTCCCGAGTGGAATGGATGGAATCAACTCGAACGGTCACTCTTTTGATACTGAAGAACCCCAGAGGCCTAATACCTATATTATATTGACCAGAGTGGTTGACTTCCATTTTTTTGGCAATCTCATTGATCAGTTTGTACTATTAGATTATAGCACTCACTATTAGAAGAGTATAGATGAATCACATATAGTTTGGGGTATAGCTTCCAACACCAACAAGGTTGATATTTCTAGTGTCCATATCAAGACCAATGAAAAAGAAAAAAAATGGGTCATATGTGGTATGATATGTCAATGAAGAAGCAGGGGTTGGAAAAACTTGATGATGGGTATATTCACTACTTTCAAATGGAAGTGGGTATCTCCTCCTTCCCCCATGGGTGTCTTTTTAAATTGATTAGAAGAGTGGAGATAATGTTCTGTGTTTACTTTGGTTATGATAATAGAACCACATTGAACTCCACACTCATTCCAACATGAAATCCATGCCCCATCACCTTATGGGTACTAGTGGTTTCATTGCACCCGACCATGAGTCAAAGGAATATGTAGTCGTTTCACCCAAAATTCTAGAACACCTCACAACCCTCACTAATCATGTAGGTTGTGTTTTATATAATTTCATTATTATTCTATGCAGTGTGGTCAGAAACACCTATATTCTGTGTAGTGGATAATACTATAAGGAAAAGGAAGAAACATGTCATAACAGTACAAAGAGAAAACATGTGGCACTTTATTACCTTCCTTGAGTCCCAATGCCAATTTATCCACCATGGACAATAATATTAGAGTAGGGTATTGATCAACAGGATAAAGGTATCATCCCCATGGAAATTGGCTATTCCTCTAGTTTCCCATCGCGGTTATGTTCATGAGGATTCCTAAATAACTTTTCTTCCTCTTTGATGCATGACAAACAGGTGTGTGCCATCCGGGCAGTTTCACTCGAGTCTTAAAAGATATAATAGAGATTGGATTCCTAGATGTGGTGAAGGGGGTTAGGAGGTGTGCTAATGTACTAATGGGTTAGTTGTTTTTGGGGTAAGGGGACTCATAGGAATTTGAAAAATATAGGGCCAGTATCACGAGATGGTCAAACTGGTGGACTTTATATGCTAAATACCAACATTTTACTTCATGGACAAAGGGATTGGGTCTACACTATCTAGTTCAGTCAATGGGTCACCATGTAAAACAAACGGGTCGATCAAACCCCATGTCAATATGGTGAAAGCAAGTGTATCCAGTCTACTCCCATCCGAGAGTCTTGTGGTGCAATGGGATAAGTCGAATCCAGTAGCTGCACTGGTGTCTTGAAACTAGAAAACTATAATCTTTTATATTATATTATTATAGTATAGTTGGTCAAGAGAGGCAGGTGGGCTCAGGCTATCACTCTCATTCTCCTGGTAGGACCTCAGTGGTTCCTCTCATGGTATCAGTTGAAGTAATTTTTTTTATAAAAACCTCTTTTTCTTGCATCTTCATATCCCCTATCGATAGTCTCATAAGGGATGTCTTCAGGATCAGTCTAATGGGACCTATAGGTTTTGAAGATGTAATTTTTCACCGACTCTATAATTTCTTTATTCATTTATGAGTATCCTAGAATGAATCAAAGATCTCTCCTAGTGGTTAGTTTCTAAACCCTTGATATATAAATATCACCTTTAGTGTGAACTTTAGAGATTCAAGTACTATTGATATGACTCTTTCTAAAGGGTCAATATTGTTTCTAGATTCTAGGCCAATGCATTCTATCCATCAATGAATGATAGTAGAATTTCATGTGTACAAAACATTGCTATAAAAAGAAATCCCCCATCATCAAAAGTATTATTCTTTGAATTATTTATTCTTTCTATTTCGGTTCACCTTCTTTATTTTATTTTTTCAAGTGGGAATAGAATAACATCATGTGATTACGTCTAGAGATTTTCTCACAATGATAATGGTTATGTATACCTAATTGATACCTAACAGTCACTAAACACATAATAGTGAATCAATTTCCACATAGAATAGTTCATTCAGTTCTTATAAGAATGAATCCTTAGAATTAGAATATTGAGGCTTCCTTACCCTTTAGGAAGGGTATGTTCTTTGAACCTCACCCTAAGGTATACATAATCTAAAAGGGTTTAGAACATTATTCTTCAAAGGAATGAACTATTCTATGTTTTCACTACTTCAAATATTCTAGTTGTTATAACAAACTCATAGTGTACATGCGCCACAAATCAATGTGGTACCATTCAGTACCACCTCATGGAAGCACCATAGAAGGTTGGTAGTCTTATCCAAGACAAAAAAACCAATCAATACACTTCCACACTGGTACTTATGTATATTGTCATATGGCATCTCTCTTGGTAGAAAATTGGCACCACTGGCCTTCCAATAGGTCATCCAATGTGACCCATGGTTCTGTAGTCGTACAACAATACCAATATACAAAACATATCCCTTCTTCCATTCATCTCTGTCATAGTGACCAAACAAGGAGATTGTTCCAAAATGGTGTCATGAGGTTCGAAGAAAGTGTACCAAGTCACAACTATATATAGTATAGATGTTGATGGATTGATAGGTCATCCTTGACCGAGACACCAATATCTTGGTAGGGTCGATCATCACCACATAAACCATCATCTTCATCATGAACGAGATTTTGGTTGATAGGTAATATGGCCAAGAGATTAATAATCAATACCACCGACTCAAAAAAAGATACTCAACCGTTATACCTGATATTTTAACCTCATGGTATGAACACAGTCATATAAGGTAACAAACTAATATTGGACATGAGTCTCATGTCAAATCATCAACCAATAATTTCTTGGCGAACTCTATGCAACCAATACCAGAAATAATGAATTTTAATTACAATATTGAAACTCCAAGGAAGATGATCTTGTATGGATATCGATGTCCGTAATTAGGAAATCATCGCCTAGTACTACATACTTTAGAAAGAATTCACCCTATTGGTATTTAGAATATAAAGTATACACACAGGTAATTATATATATTGGGTGAGAGAATGTGAATCATGGCCAATTAAGGGGAGTAATACCCTAAATGCTGACCAGCCCCCAAATAGAATTATACCCTTTTTTACAAAAGGAAAAATAATGATATGACCGGGTTCGACAACCGCATACACAAGTACCCAAAAACCTCATCTGAAGCCTTCAGTTATGAAATGACAATGATACAGTAATGAAATGAAGGGACCATCAGCAGTACACAATATGTCTATGATGCGAGTCATGGCACTTTATATGCTAGTATACCAAGAGTTGGGAACCATATAAAAAAATAGACATACATAGAGAGATCTAATATTAGCCCAACACACCAATCCATCTATGAGTACAACTTACAGGGATAAGGAACTCATGGAATCTCCATTTATGATTATTCTAATGGGCTCCCAATAGTAGGTTAATAGATAGCACGACACGTGGAATAGTCTATTTAGTAGTCGTTCATGTACCGAATAGATAGACCAACATAGATAGGCAAGCATAGTTAACCTATCATTGCAGGCCTATCTCTTTTGAGTGTCACAACCATTTCCTAATTCTCAAGCATAGTGATATTGTCATAGAAATGGTTCAATGCGTTTGATTCAGTAGATTAGTTAGTTGAAAAATTCTGAGATCTTCTAGTAGTTTTTCTCCTTGGAACTCTATATAGGGGTCTTCAATTCCTCTAGATTGGTCAGGGGGTAATTCCTTGATTCCCCTAGATCCATCTCCTATCTATCTTTCCTTTCTCTGGATTGATTCCCCTATTCTAGTAGATTAGTGACAGAAAGCATTTATCAGGTTGGGCTTCATAGTGCATTAGTATCTCATCAACTGGGGGAATGTCAAAGAAAGGGCTGCAGAGATCTGAAGTGAGTAGATGTGGTACTCTTCTAATAGTGATTATACAGATATTAGCTCATTTCTAACCTTTTGAAAGTCAATGGAGTCAAGAATGTCCCACTATTAAGTACTCTACTCTAAAATTCCTAAGAGCACAGTTCTCCTTCTGTATAGAAAAATTGCATCATGAGCCACTTCCAAGTCAATAGGAAAATACACAACTACATATATTATAAACTGATACGAATAATGAACTACCCACTGAAAATATATTTATGTACTAGTTTTGAGCCCTCAAAGACTTCATAGAATATAGGTAGTGATGCTCTTGACTACATTTAAGAGTCTTCTAGTAGATGTAGAGAGGCCGTGAAAAGAAGAAGATATAAACCATAGAGAAGAAAGTGTAAAATGGGATGGTACTTATATATATTTCTGGGTAATCGAACCTTAACCAATCGAAGAAGTGGGATCAGTTAGATAATATATTTTAGTATCACTTTTCATTCAATAGTTGATAGAGAAAAAATCTATTCAGAAAAGCCTTTTATGGGTTTGACCATGATCCAATCCAACTATTATACACATATAATATAAGGTACCTCACTCACTACTCATTAAAGTGACAAAAATTCCTTTTTGGAGAGATACATTCAATGCCTCTTCATCTCAGCATCTAGTAGAAGAAATTGATCCATCTAAACTCATGCGCTCATCTACCACAAGTTGGGTATACCCATAGATACGAGATGCTCTATCGATCATGACACTTTATGAAAGCAATAAGATAGTTCGCAGTAGTAGAAGTTGTTCTTGTCATTATAAGACTATCAAAACTTAATTGAAGACCTTATGGGTTCTTGTGATGATTGTGACATCAATTTGAGATGTATGATGACTTTTGATCAATAGTATCTAAGTTTTTTATCATTATTTATTCACTTAGATATAGGATTTACTGTGATAGAGTGCAATACCAAATCACTGTATAATGATGTGACCCTGGCCAAGATAGCACATCATGTTTTCTGACTATTTGAATGAGATAATTGAAAACTTCTTCGATGACTATATGAACGGTAAAATAGTAGAAACAATCATGGTAATTTCAATATAAATAAGTACCAGTATATTTATTTTTTTCAGAACACCTGGATTCTTGTGGTTCTACCCTAAATGAAATAGTGCAATATAAAAGGAAATGGACTAGAGGAAATTCATTCCCCACTCCAGTTGCATCTATATATATTTCTGATGAAAGACTTGGATTCTTTCTAACTTTTCAGAATCATAGCTGATGGATCCCTCTTCAGAGACTCACTTCTGGTTCTGTTACCCGATCTTGATCCGCTAATGGATATGATATGGGTATTTCTTATTTCCCAGGATATCCCCTCTCAAACAGTTTTACTGATATATATTTATACTAACATACCTCACCTTCGAGTGATAGTTTTTTTCAATCTTGATTCTTTCATTATTGTTTGCACTATTTTTTTCTTTTAGTATGAAATATGATATGGTATATAAGATCTTATAGGATACACCATGTCCTTATGGTTTATTTCATTTGCATTAATGTCTAGTGGAATCACGTATGATATCTTTCCATGGGATCAAAAAATACTCAACTATTAGAATATAGTAGTAGGTCAAGAACTCTTACTCAATTTCTTTACTTCCTTTCTTTAATGAAATGATCCTTATTCATGCGAAATAGTTGTCTATTTCTTTATATAGTTGAATGTACTAATATTATGAAAGAATAATAGGATTTATTCTCATAAGAGAGAAGGAAAATTGGCTCTAGAGATTTCAAGACTAAATCCCTATAGAACTTATTGGCATTGGTTCATGATGGAAAAACTATTGCGGTCAGGAACTCTGACATGGGTAGGTTCATTGACCATGATAAAATCCTTGGTTCTATAATAACCGGATGTTTCAACTATAATCAGTATTCTACTCTAATAGTCTCACTTTCTAGTCTATATAGAGTAGAGTACTAACTCAATACATTTCTACCATAGGTCCTGCATACGATCTCTTATGATACTCTCACTATGATAAATAGATAGTGACTCTCCTGGGGCCTGCACCTAGTATTCATTCTTTTTCACAAGCCGATGTACTTCTTTTTTTCAGTGTAATCTATTTCCACCTTCTTTTATATTCTAACAATTAGGTCTTCAAAAACTATACCTATTATGTGATAGGACCAAGAGTCCTCTTCCTTTAGCCGATATGTTATTTAGTTAGAATACGATTACTAAATGAATCTATTATTCAATTGGATGACTCGATCTCCTACTCATTGGTGTGGTTCACTCAATTTAATTATTATTTTAATACTAGGTTAATAGATATGTATGAATCTCCTCATATTTGTGCATAATATGATCAAAGACATAGATCTTCCATTGTCATAGACACCTGTTCGAAGTGGGGAGTGACTTCTATGTTCTTCCCACTTTCAGTCTTGTTCACCACCAAAGGTCTACCAAACGATTCCCCCCCCCCCCTCGATTCAGCATGCTACCCCTTATCAAGAATGATATGCATTCACTTCCATGAGACATAGCTAGGATCTTGGACCACAATTGGATTTGGAATGGCACTATTCGCTACACAGTTGTTCTCGAACATGAGGTCTTTAATCCTCTTATAATATAGAGTAGCATGCCTTATCTGACCAGACCTTGGAGGACTTGGGATACATTTAGTATCTTAGAATATATATTATATGGATATAAGGCCATTACTACACCCACCTCTTCTTTCCATTTACTCCTTATCTAGATTAGATTATAAGTAGACATGGGGATAAGGTAAAAGACCCATGGGTATGTATCATGGCTAAAAATCAAAAAACTCTACTCAAAAAGTACAATTATCTCACTATATACAATTATTATAAACCAGTTGTCTAGAATACTCTATCAATGAGTAAAGAGATACTGAGTTATTAGAATAAGGTTGTAACATAACACAAAACCTAAAATTCTGGATATGGAAGAGTAGTCATATTCTTTATATCAGTTAGCACCAATTTACCTATAATTTTATGTATGACTATGGCATGCTGCATGGTTTACAACCTTTTCCTTAGCATATATCAGGTGATATAGAAAGCATGAACCACATCGAACTCGCTCTTTCCATTTTTCATTGTTCTACTTAATTTGTAGGATTGAGTTGAAACTCTAATCATAGGGAGTTAGACTTGGGAACTCAACAGTAATGGTACTAGTTATTTGAGTATGTAACTAGGAGTAGTTACTTATGTAAATGAGTAAGAACAGTAGTAGATTTAGTCAAAGTGTTCTATCTTCCCCAAAAGAGATATAGGGGAGTATGGGTCCATTATTTTATTGTCGCACTAAACTATGATAATGTCCTCTTCTCAGAGAGGAGGAGTTTCCTTAATTATTAGTTCCACATGCTAGATGACTTTAATCTTTGGAAAGGTGCAATAATTGAATCAGATTATGTGAAATGATTTTGTTCTCTTTGTGCTATCCTACATGAATTTTAGGTTCTAAACCGTTATATATTAAGTAGAAACATTATAAAGGGTGAGGATTGGAGATGATTTCTTTTTTTATTTAATCCAGTTCAACAAAGAGTGATTTTTTCATAACACAATGTAGTGTATTTGTCACAAACTGAACAGTAATGTTCATGTTCGACCAGCATGAAAGCACTTTCTTTTTTGGCCAATGTGATAGAGCTTGTGACCCAACTAACTAATAATAAAGTGATGGGTCATACTATATAAAAGAGTACAACATTAATCCAACATGATACTATAACATAATACAGGTACTCTTCTATACAGTCAAAATATCGACATCACCTTCTCTAAAAATAGCTGGAACCTTGACCTTAACAAATTCAACATATGTTGGTTCAGGGAGTTGTCCTCTTCTCTAGCCTTCAATACTCTATAAGAGTCCACTATTAATATAATACTGTTAGAACCTTTTTCAGAGACAACAGAGACAAGGGAGCTAGGCTTGGTGAAAAATCTCATGCTCTATAATAATCACTATATATGGATATTTTCTACTACTATCTCGATTCAAAGATAGGTGGTGACATTATGGTGAGGGAAGGGTCGACTGAGTGAGTCGATTGCATCCTCTTTTTAAGGCAGGTTTAACTAGGTATTACAGTAAAGATTCATTAAAAAACTCAAATAGGGTCTTGTATTGTTAGTAGGCGGAGGAGGACTCTTTCAATGAATGGAAAATTCCAGTTTTAAATGAATGAGAGGAAGAGAAACAATTGTATGACTAAGCAAGAATTCCCATAGATAAATGACCGTGATGTCGTGACACGTCAAATTGATTATATTTTTAAGATTGATTTATAGTCTAGGGTAAACCCTAGGTCGTCTCTCAAGGAGCGTTGGTAGGTTTAGAGTGTGTATTTTTGATAAAAATGTCTAAGAGAGGGGTGGTTTTGAAAACAACTTAAAACAATGACTTAGTTGAAATAGCTTAAAACATGAGTGACCAAGTGGATTTTGAGAAATATGAGATAAAAGGGTCGATGTGATTTCACTACACACATATCAAGTTCATTGTTCATAGAGATTCATCTTGGGTTTAGAGTAATCCTTTGGTTGGAGTTAATTGGAATCCCGATTAATTCCTAAGCTTTTATTTCAATACTTTACGGACCAAACCTTGACGTAACAATCGTATTGTCAAGGTCCAGTACTTATGCATAGAATAAGAGATTCCAAAGCATATTGAAATCTCAATAAGGTGGGTATGAAAAGGATTCTTGTGATGTCCAATCGGAACAACACAAGTCACGCACTCAAAACCTCACACCGATCGGTTAGAAATTAAGAGCATAACACTCACATGCATCAAATAAAGAATTCAAATCTGAAATAAAATAAGATACATGAAATGAAATGTTTAAACACCCAAATTACTCCAAACCAGTAGCTAATTTATGCATCGGAACTCCCTTGGCATGTGTGTAGCTCCCTCACAACGAACACCCAACCTTTAGCTCGACATCGGGAGGAGGAGGAAGATCGGGTGGAAGTCCTTCTTCATTGTTGATCTCCCTATGAGGATAGGGGCATCCAGAACCTCCAAGGTGATTAGGAGACTCTTCTAGGACTCCAAATTGGCAGCACTTCACTCCTTGGCCGAACTTGCAAATGAGGAGCCCAAGGTGCCCTTTTATAGGAAATGTGGGAGGTGGTTTTGGGAACACAGATTTCATCAATCCAATTGCAGGACGCGTTTTGGCATTCAGACAGTCTTATCTCGCTTTGGAGAAAATAGAAAAGTTGTAGCCCTACATCTTTAATGTCTCCACAGAAAGTTTGGAACCGTTTGGACAAATAATGCTCTAGATATTGATAAAATACAGAACACCTAATTTGACTTGGTCCAAATTCGGTGGCTCGGACAGATCAGTTCGTATGGGCCCCATGAAATCCGAATCAGGATTGGGTTCCTTAATAGGAAATGTAGAATATTGAATTTTGGACAGGCCCACAAAATTTCAGCCCATTTGGATGCACGGAGTTTGTGTACTATTCAAAACAGTGGACAGATGTCCATGGATCCATGCAATTTTGGCCCAGTTTTCTTTCACTTCATCAAGAGCCCTCCAAATCACCTCCACCTACATTGTAATTTTCAAAACAAGTATCATTGCCCTATTTAATAGTGATAAACACTAAATTATTGAATTAAACATGAAGTACAATTTTATAATATTTTTATAATTTTTAATACAAAATATGTTTAGCACAGCGGTGTAAGGGTGAAAATGAAACAGTGAATCGTGGTACGATCATACCCCCACACCTAAACATTTGCACTCCTGGGAAAAGTCACATATTCAAATACAATGATTCATATATATATATATATATATATATATCCAACATCATAAAGATTTATCATTTGAGTAAATTTTATTTAAAGTAAAGTGATCAATGCACGAATCACACCAAGGAGTTCTTCCTAGTGAAAATAGAAAAAGATGTCTCATAAATCATATCATAGTGAAATTCAAAAAGATTCATGATACCCAATTGAGAAAGGAATTCAGAAGTAAACCATGACACTAAATATCCATGTGTGTGTGTGAAAACCATTCCATGCTATTCTTTCCACTTGATATCTAATAAATATATGTTATTTTAACATTTTTCAGCTTAAATGATTTTCTCACCGAACCTGTCCTACATCCTTTGCAATCATATTTCAAGACCCACTCATTTAAGAATTCCCAGAAGTCAAACCATAATCTCCCGACCTAGATATCCCCATATGTTGCACATTTCATCACTCCCCTCATTTTTTTTGAAGTTGCAATTGGAACAAATCTCACACTCATCTCTCAACCCTTGTTTGATCTCCTCACGACACTAATTGCAATAGTTATAACAAGATCAAAGGTTGAGGAGGAGTGGTTTTTGACCTGCCCAAGACACAAATTTTTTTTTTTTGAGGGCGTACAACAGTCGGACATTAGGTACACACGCATAGGTCAATCTGGTACAGTAATGAAACAGATCGGATAAGGAACGAACGTATGGAAATATCATTTAAAGCTGAAAAATATTAACCCAACATATATTTACCTTATATTAAGTAAGAAATAATCACACTTTGTGGTTTGGTGCATTTTTTTTTGAAGATATTAGCGACATAGTTTTCTCAAAAACTACTCACACAATAGGCATCAATCATCTCAAAGGTTTCACATAGATACGACCATTTATATCATTGACAGAAAACCAATTCACTAAAAATCACTCCCTGATGTTAAATTCATACAAATATTCTTTTTAGCCTTCGTTATGGTATTTTTACATTCCCCATTTTATGGTCGCCACATCATGGAATTTCGAAATTGTTGATGGGGATAAATAAAAATACCATAAAGAAGGCCAAAAAGAGAAAACAAAAGGAGAAAATGGTGAAAAATCCTAACTAACCCAGGAATGTATCCACCCCCCCACACCTAGAGAATGCAGTGTCCTCACTACAATAAAAGAGACTGTGTGAAGGAAGGATAAAACCTGGTGAGTGTTATTCATAGACCGCTTCTTGAACATGGAGTTCCTCCATTGGGGACTCCGGAATGGCTTCATGGAAGTGCTTCAGCCGCTGCCCATTGACAGTGAAGGTTTGCTTGGTGTCTTCATTTTGAACCTGGACAACACCAAATGGAGAGACATTAGTAACAATGTATGGTCCAAACCAATGGGAACGAAGCTTACTAGGGTGAAACTTCAGCCTTGCATTGTAGAGGAGGACCTTCTGCCCAATTTGGAATTGACGATGAAGGATGAGACGGTCGTGGGCAGCCTTGGTTCGCTCTTTATAAATTCGGGAGTTCTCATATGAATCTCTTCTCATTTCCTCCAACTCTTGAATCTGCAACTTCCTTTGAATACTTGCACCAGAAAGATTAGAATTGCATTGTTTAATGGCCCAGTAGGCCCGGTGCTCTACCTCAACAGGGAGGTGACAACTCTTCCCAAAAAACTAGCTGATATGGTGACATGCCAATTGGAGTTTTGAATGCAGTACGGTAAGCCCATAACGAATCATCGAGTCTAAGACTCCAGTCTTTTCTGTTTGGCTGAACCGTTTTCTCAAGAATCTGTTTTACCTCTCTGTTTGATACTTCAGCTTGACCATTTGTTTGTGGGTGATAAGCAGTAGACACTCGATGCCCAACCCCGTACCTGCGCAAAAGAGATTGCATTGTGCGGTTGCAGAAATGAGAACCCTGATCACTGATGATAAACCTAGGTAATCCAAACCTACAGAATATTTGGGTTCGCAAAAATTCCACAACTGTCTTGGAATCATCTGTCCTCGTGGCTCGTGCCTCTACCAACTTTGAAACATAATCCACAGCCAGAAGAATTTAAAGGTTCCCAAATGAATTGGGGAATGGTCCCATAAAGTCAATGCCCCAAACATCAAAAATGTCATGGAAGAGTAAGGGTTGTTGGGGCATCTCATTTCTTTTAGAGACATTCCCCATTCTTTGACAGCGAGGACAAGATTTACAGAATTCATGGGCATCCCTAAAAAATGTGGGCCAAAAGAGACCAGAATCTAAGACCTTGCGAGCAGTCCGTTGGGGACCAAAGTGGCCCCCACAAGCAAGTGTGTGGCAGAACCTAAGGACAGATTGAAACTCACTATCGGGAACACAACGCCTAATAACTTGATCACTACATGTGCGCCAGAGGTAGGGGTCATCCCAAATGTACCAACGAGACTCATGTTTTAGACGGTCGGCCTGGTTTTTGGTGAAATCAGCAGGAATGCAAGACGCTACCAAATAATTTACAATTTCAGCATACCAAGGAATAACATCTTGCACTCGGTACAATTTCTCATCAGGAAACAATTCATTTATGGGAATACAGGGGGATGAGTCAATGTCCGAGGGTGGGAGAATCCTACTGATATGGTCAGCAACCACATTCTCTGCTCCTTTTTTATCCCTAATTTCTAGATCAAATTCTTGAAGGAGGAGCATCCAGCGAATGAGACGTGGTTTGGCTTCTGGTTTCTTTAGGAGATATCGGAGGGCTGCATGGTCTGAGAACACAACAACTTTGGACCCTATAAGGTATGGCCTGAATTTACCCAAGGCAAACACAATGGAAAGAAATTCTTTTTCAGTGGTGGTGTAGTTTGCTTGGGCAGGGTCCAAAGTACGTGAGGCATAGGCAATGACATGTGGAGCTCGATCGACCCTGTGTGACAAGACTGCCCCAACTGCATAGTTAGAGGCGTCACACATGAGCTCAAATGGTAAATCCCACCGGGGTGGTTGGATTACCGGGGGTGACGTGAGACTCCATTTTAACTTATTGAAAGCTTCCTCACATTTTTTAGCAAAATCAAATTCTTTTTCTTTTTGGAGTAATCGGGAGAGGGGGAGTGCAATTTTACTAAAGTCACGAATGAAACGACGATAAAATCCAGCATGACCCAGGAAAGACCGCACATCCCGAACATTTTTAGGGAATGGTAGGGAGGAAATGATATCTACTTTTGATTTGTCCACTTGGATTCCTTCCCCAGAAATGACATGTCCCAAAACTATGCCTTGTCGCACCATGAAATGGCATTTCTCATAATTTAATACAAGATTCTTTTCAATACAGCGACGTAGGACAGAACCAAGACTACTTAAACATTCATCAAAAGAGGATCCATAAACAGTAAAATCATCCATAAAAACCTCCATGCAATTCTCCAGGTAATCCGAAAAAATACTAACCATACATCGTTGGAAAGTACCTGGAGCATTGCACATACCAAATGGCATCCTTCTATAAGCAAATGTACCAAAGGGGCAAGTAAAGGTTGTCTTTTCCTGATCCTCAGGGGCAATATGGATCTCAAAGTATCCAGAATACCCATCAAGGAAACATTAATGGGACTTCCCTGCTAGCCTCTCTAGCATCTGGTCAATGAATGGCAATGGGAAATGGTCCTTCCTAGTGTGTTGGTTTAGTCGGCGATAGTCTATACAGACACGCCAACTATTCTGCACACGAGTTGGAACCAATTCATTATTTTCATTTTTAACTACAGTAAGGCCAGTTTTTTTAGGAACTACTTGAACAGGACTGACCCATTGGCTGTCAGAGATAGGGTAAATGATTCCAGCAGCCAACAATTTTGTTACTTCTTTTTTAACAACATCAAGTAGGTTTGGGTTCAGTCGTCGTTGTGACTGCCTCACTGGTTTAGCATCATCATTTAATAAAATATGATGTGTACAAATTGATGGGCTAATTCCAGGGATGTCAGCAAGTGTCCATCCCAAAGCTTGTTTATACTTCCTCAAAAGATCAAGCAGTCGCAATTCATGCCCAGGAGGGAGTGAACTAGCAATGATGACGGGCAACTTGTTTCCATTCTCAAGATATGAGTATTTTAAATCTTGAGGCAGTTGTTTTAGTTCCAATTCTGGGGGATTTTGGATTGACAGAAGTGTGTGTGAAAGTGAGAAGTCACTTATCTCATCTAACTGCTCAATGGTAACATCCTCAAATGAGGAATGATCTTTTACAAGCTTAGCAGTATTATCGATGGTCATGTGATCCTCTGTGTTCAAGAAATCATCAATTAACAAACATGCATGACATTTCTCTAAACCGCTACAACAATCAATGCACGATTCATTACCTAACATTTCAATCAATGAAGAAAACTCAGAAAGGGGATCAGGTGAATGAAAATAAGTTGTTTCAGGGGAAGGGAGAACATCAATTGAATTGACAAAGAGAGAGGAGTGTTCTTCTGAGGGGTGCTTCATGGCATCAAGGATATTGAAGTGGAAAATATAACCACCAAACTCCATAGATAATGTACCATTATGGACATTAATTATGGTTTTGGCGGTTTTCAAGAAAGGTCTCCCCAATATAATTGGGGCATGTCCATTCATCCTATCATCTTCCATTTTAAGCACGTAAAAATCAGCAGGAAAAATTAAATTTTGCACCCTCACAAGAACATCCTCTAGCACACCAGAGGGGTGTGCCGTACTCCGATTTGCTAGCTGAACGACAATACCAGTGGGCTTCAGTTCACCGACCTGCAATGAAGAGTAAATAGAGTGAGGCATCACATTAATAGAAGCACCCAAATCAAGCATAGCATTGGAACACGAATACTCCCCTATGGTGCATGGAATCGAGAATGTCCCAGGATCATTGCACTTGGTAGGAAGTGATGACTCTATCAATGCTGAAACATTCCTCCCCAGGCTCACCTTCTCATCACCACGAAGCCTTCTTCGGTGTGTACACATCTCCTTCAAAAACTTGGCATATCTTGGAATTTGCTTCACAGCATCAATCAAAGGAATGTTAACCTGTACTTTCTTGAAAGTTTCCAAGATTTATTTATCAAGTTCGGTTTCTTTTTGTTTTCTAGGTTGGGCAGCCCTTTGAGGAAATGGAAGAGGAATGGTTGGGATAGGTGGTTCATCAACAACCACAGTCTTTCCTTTGGAAGGGCTTCTCTCAGGAAAAGGGTTTTCTTCTCTTGGACCATTTTCAGCAGTTGGGATGGTGGTTTACTTTGGATGGGAGGACTCTAATGGAGGGGTCATTTGGCTTTTGATTTGTGTCCCACTCCTAAGGATGATTGCACTAACATTTCCTTTATCCCTAGGGTTTACTACTGGTTGAGATGGTAGTTTACCCGACCCATGACTTTGGATTTCCCCCACCGAGTTGGCAAGTTGTCCTAGTTGGGTCTTTAGGTCTTGTATGGCTGCTTGGGAGGTTTGTTGGAATTGGAGATTATTGGCAGCCATTTGTTTCATCATATCTTCTAGGCTAGGATCAGTTTTTGGAGGGGGTGGTTGGAATGGCCTTTGGGGTGGTTGAGGATTTCTGGGTGGTGGTGGATGACTACTCTGACCTTGTTGGTTCCATTGCTGTTGAGGTTGGTTTGAATACCCCCCTTGCCTATAGGCTTGGTTGTCCTTCCAACCTTGGTTGGATGGATAGTATGGTTCTTGCCTAAAGGGTTGGTTAAAGGGGCGTCCTGGAAATATTGCCTCACAACTTTCAGAGGTTTCTCTCAATTGGGGGCATTGGTCAGAATAGTGGGTGTCAGAAGAGCAGATTCCACAATGGATGGGAGGAGGAGATTGATATTTCCCTTGGGAGAGAGCTAGTTGTCGCAGAAGGGTACTTACCTCTTCGAACGTCGTGTCCACCTTCTTCTCAAACTCAGTACTTTGCACCTCATGGACACCTCGAATGGGAACACTGGACCGTGTACCGAATTATTGAGTGTTCTGTGCCATGTTCTCAATGAGGGTTCTTGCAGCGATTGGGGTCTTATCTACCAATGCACTACCTGCAGCAGCATCAATCATATTTCGATCAATAGGAATCAAACCTTCATAAAAATATTGAATTAAAAGTTGATCACTTATTTGGTGGTGTGGGAAACTTGAACATAACCTTTTAAAGCGTTCCCAATATTCATGTAATGTTTCCCCCTGAGATTGTCTTATACCACATATTTCTTTCCTTATAGTTGCAGTTCGAGAGGCTGGGAAGTATTTTTCAAGAAAAAGGCGTTTCATGTCTGCCCAGCCCCTAATTGGTGAATTGACATAGTATAACCAATCTTTTGCAGTGTCTTCTAATGAAAATGGGAATGCCCTAAGCTTCACTTGTTCTTCATCCACATTAGCAGGTTTTAAGGTTGAACACACAGTATGAAATTCTTTTAAATGCTTATGTGGATCTACTCCAGGCAGTCCATGAAATCTTGGTAATAAATGAATTAAACTAGATTTTAGTTCAAAATTGGGTGCCTCACCTTGTAATTGAATGTAAGTGGGTTGGATATCAACATCAGGTGAGGTTAGTTCTTTTAGTGTTCTATTATTTTCAGCCATGTTATACAAGTTATGTTCAATTTTAACTTTGGTTTCAGAAGAAGAAGAAGGATCAAGAAGAATTTTAAGATTTGATGTCTCCTCCTTCAAAGTGTGGTCTTGTATGTCTCGGTTTCGTTGATGTAGGATCCTCTCCGGTTCGGGTTCGAAAGTTTGTAGGTCTCCCGGAGTAGAACGCGTCATACAAAGAACCTACACAATAAATAAATTAGAACACAAAAATAAATTCAAAGGTAGAAGATAAAACAAACAAATATTCACAAAAATTACAAAAAAAATTTATCAAAAACACGCACAAAAAACCAAAGCGCTCCCCGGCAACGGCGCCAAAATTTGACCGTGATGTCGTGACACGTCAAATTGATTATATTTTTAAGATTGATTTATAGTCTAGGGTAAACCCTAGGTTGTCTCTCAAGGAGCGTTGGTAGGTTTAGAGTGTGTATTTTTGATAAAAATGTCTAAGAGAGGGGTGGTTTTGAAAACAGCTTAAAACAATGACTTAGTTGAAATAGCTTAAAAGATGAGTGACCAAGTGGATTTTGAGAAATATGAGATAAAAGGGTCGATGTGATTTCACTACACACATATCAAGTTCATTGTTCATAGAGATTCATCTTGGGTTTAGAGTAATCCTTTGGTTGGAGTTAATTGGAATCCCGATTAATTCCTAAGCTTTTATTTCAATACTTTACGGACCAAACCTTGACGTAACAATCGTATTGTCAAGGTCCAGTACTTATGCATAGAATAAGAGCTTCCAAAGCATATTGAAATCTCAATAAGGTGGGTATGAAAAGGATTCTTGTGATGTCCAATCGGAACAACACAAGTCACGCACTCAAAACCTCACACCGATCGGTTAGAAATTAAGAGCATAACACTCACATGCATCAAATCAAGAATTCAAATCTGAAATAAAATAAGATACATGGAATGAAATGTTTAAACACCCAAATTACTCCAAACCAGTAGCTAATTTATGCATCGTAACTCCCTTGGCATGTGTGTAGCTCCCTCACAACGAACACCCAACTTTTAGCTCGACATCGGGAGGAGGAGGAAGCTCGGGTGGAACTCCTTCTTCATTGTTGATCTCCCTATGAGGATAGGGGCCTCCAGAACCTCCAAGGTGATTAGGAGACTCTTATAGGACTCCAAATTGTCAGCACTTCACTCCTTGGCCGAACTTGCAAATGAGGAGCCCAAGGTGCCCTTTTATAGGAAATGTGGGAGGTGGTTTTGGGAACACAGATTTCATCAATCCACTTGCAGGACGCGTTTCGGCATTCAGACAGTCTTATCTCGCTTTGGAAAAAATAGAAAAGTTGTATCCCTACCTCTTGAATGTCTCCACCGAAAGTTTGGCACCGTTTGGACAAATAATGCTCAAGATATTGATAAAATACAGAACACCGAATTTGACTTGGTCCAAATTCGGTGTCTCGGACAGATCAGTTCGTATGGGCCTCATGCAATCCGAATCAGGATTGGGTTCCTTAATAGGAAATGTAGAATATTGAATTTTGGACAGGCCCACAAAATGTTAGCCCATTTGGATGCACGGAGTTTGTGTACTATTCAAAACAGTGGACAGATGTCCATGGATCCATGCAATTTTGGCCCAGTTTTCTTTCACTTCATCAAGAGCCCTCCAAATCACCTCCACCTACATTGTAATTTTCAAAACAAGTATCATTTCCCTATTTAATAGTGATAAACACTAAATTATTGAATTAAACATGAAGTACAATTTGATAATATTTTTATAATTTTTAATACAAAATATGTTTAGCACAGCGGTGTAAGGGTGAAAATGAAACAGTGAATCGTGGTACGATCAAGAAAATTATTGATCCTTCTCCCAATTCTATTTTTTCAGTTTCTAGTTTTCCTTCTATGGATCACTCAACCGGTGACAGGTATATATATATATTGACTAAACTCTAACAAAATATTGATTTCTTTAAGAATCCATATTCACTACTATATAGATAGAATACATGTTCATGCCCTACTTCAAATGCCACAGATGCTTTAGGTTCACCCAGAGATATAGATTCATCTGGAGAAGACAGAGTATCTGTAGAAACAGATGATTCAACCAAAACTGATGAATTCATGTTATAGTAACAACTTGATAAAAACAAGAGTTTCATAAGTGTCCCAGAGGTATGTGTGGTGTCTTGGATACATGGCCAAAGTCATGAAGTCATTGTGTTAGGCCGACCATTGGCCAACCCACATTTACTAACTATATTAAACCATTTGCATGGTAGCTAAATTGTGTAGTTCCCTTTTCAAGCCTTGATGAATGAACTTCTAGATAATAGAGATTTCAAATACTTTTCTATAGTCGGTTCATTGATCTACATTAATGAGATAAATTCTACCTTCTACGAGTATAGAGATTACCGAGACTAGAGGTTCTTTCTGATCCTTGCTTTACAGTGTGTTTCAGAGATTTCCTGATTCAATGTTGGTAATATTAGTGTTTCCGATCCAATGTGCATCAAATCCAAGGGTTTCAGTTCTGTCTCTCTCTGATTGAATGGTGTTCCCTAGTCTTAGAACGCATAGTGGTTCCTAGCCAGTCTATTCAATCGAATCAAGGGTATTTTTATGTTTACAATGTATTATGACTATACAGAAGAGTACCTTTCAATAGTTCTGTATTTTATATTGTTTATAGGTTAGGAAATTTTTTTGAAATGCTTTCACAATCTTTGTTTGAATGAGACTGAGATTTTGGGAAAGGTAAGAGTATTGGGTTTCTCCCCGATTTACATTCAGGTTTGAGGTCGAGGAGATTGGTTATTTAATGATGTGGGTTCACAGTAGGTTTTGTCTGATGGAATAAGGCATGGCTTTAGTCCGATTCTCTTTTCTTGTTTTATGATGGATAGGAGGGAAATACCATAGTCTATGCATCCCTCTCTTTCTATACTAAGGGAAATGAACTAGCTGTGGTTTTAGGCATTACTATTATGTGTGCCTCTACGCCTCTTCCATTTTGTGCTTACTCTCCCTCTATGATATTAGATATCATAGTTTTTAACGGATTTCTCTGAGCCATCATGTTAAGGAATGGTCAGAAATGAATAATTATGCTATTCCAATGAAGGATATCAGAAGGAAGACTCTTAGTTGTTGAATTTGAGCCACTACATATCTAGAAATGTAGTTTCTCCTATCGGGTCATAATGGTCGGTCTTTATCCTGACCCTTCCTAACTGAAGGGATGCTACATATATAATTTATAATGTTTTAGAAAGAATCTACTTAACCATATTTTGTATTTGATTCTACTTAGTATATAAGTGTTTAGAACTCGGATACATCACCCTATTTGGTTTAGAAAGGGTCATATCTTTTAGAACATTATCTCTATCAGTATTTCAAGCCATTAGATTAGACCAAATATGTTATTTATAGGCTGTGATAAGTCCCCCTTTCCATTGTAGCATGCTGGTTCAGCTAGTTTAGGGGTGCTCTAGTAGGTTAGTCACCTCCCACTTCTTCTTCTATCACTCAAGCTACTAAGTCGTTTAAATATCCATCACATTAAGAAAAGACTCAAAGTAGTGATCATTCACATAATAATTGTGAACTAAGGTTTTTAAAATCCCCACTCACAATAGAAGGAAAAGAGTCAAGTATAGTAGGAATGCTCAGTGAAACCTTCCTTCCTTTCCTTTCGGACTAGTTGATCTATTGCTTCAAACCAACAACATGAGTCATACTAGGCCACAATACTAGTCGTTTATTTGTCTGGTATGGAAGACCTTTTGAGAACACATGATTACATGTTGAAATTCTTTTATTTCCCTTTTTTAAGGAGAAGTACCACTCCAGTTCCTTATCCATATCAGTATTATCTATAGAAGATAAAAGGTAGTTTCTCTTCTTGCCTGACTAGATGAATACCTTGCTTCACCATTAGCTTGGGTGAGGGACTATCTGCCACATGAAAGTTGAAAGCATTAAGGAAATAAGAAATGATATTGAAACAAAATTGCTAAAAAAAGAAGATAGAAACTCATACAACCTTTTACCATAGCTAGATATGTCTGTCAATGTAGCTAAATAGATAAACGTATAACATACATAAATAGAACTAGTCTAATGGATGAATGCAGAAAGGAAGAGGGATACAACTTATTCCTGGATTTGTAACAACCACTATAATAATAATAATCATCTTATTGTAAGTTATTAGTAAGAGCAGATAAGTGGATAAATAACATAACTAACCCCTATCCACTGGAATGGATGAAATCAATATATTATATCGTAAATAAGACATAAAATCACAAGTGAAAGTGAATGACGTCAAAATAAAAAAACTAGGTTGTAAACACTTATATATAATCATATACTAATTATATATAAGGGTTATAAAGGGTGATATTCTAAAGGATATAACCATCCGAGAGTTGAGGAAAATAGAATGATTCAATCCATCTTAAGGTAGCAGCTAGCTAGCTACTACTCAGGAAGGGAAGCTACATAAACCAACAACTAACAACCCCTTGCAACAACTGCTAGGAAAGTATTCTCTACGACATCTAGAGAACCACTAAGGAAACATACTATCTATACTAGGTATAATATAGGTAGTATAACTTAATATAAGAGATGTACATTAGATTAACTGTAGCTTGCTACGAAATAGTGGATAAGTGGAACATTAGTCACCGCTTCCATTGTTTATATGAACGAAGGGAAAATGAGATGTGCACTATTTAAGGGTACTATCATAATATATGGTCTATGGAAAGTGGTTAAATTCATAAGTGAAAAAGAGACTAGGTATGGAAAAACTCTCTCAATGGATGGTAGACTTTAGAGACCGAATACCTATGGCAAACTCAGTTGTGGGAAGTCTACCTATGCGCAATTTTCCTATCTACTGGTGGCCTACTAATATAAGGTGGTTAAAGGTGTATAATGGTGGAATTTATTTGCTAGAATATCTTTTTTCTCTCTGGTATGGGAAGCCTGATATTATGAAATTCATCACAGCTACTTGTGATAAGGTTTCTAAGCCCCGTGAGGAAGGAGGACTCTGAATCAGATGTTTTAGGGATGTGAACTTTGCTATGCATATGATTATGGGTTGGAAAATCCTTAACAAGGAGATTGAATGGTGTCATTTTCTTTTTTATTTTTTCTATAAAAAATGTGAAAAAACCTATCATTCTTCATCTAGAATTATAATGGTTTAGAGTGAGATGGTTTTTTCATCCTCACCACTCTGATTAACTTCTATCACCCATATGGATTTATGGGGATAGATGCTAAGTATAAAGTTTGTCGATTCTCCACTATCACTCAACTTGGTAGTGCAGGATATCATTAACTTGCACTGCTAGATCAAACTACTATTATTCTAATAGTGAGCTCATTATGAGGATCTTCTAGCTATGATTACTAAGACCCTTATCAGTCATGCTGGTTTTGAGCGATATTGGAAGACCCCTTCACCCATATATCTGAGGATTTTTTGTTGAAGAAGGCTCTAAAATATCAGACCCTTTCTAAATGAACAGCAGTTGAAGACTAAGGAATTGAAGCTTCCTCTTAACCTCCATCAAAATCTAAATGATTTATTGGAGTACTCATCACTTTGATCGTGGGAAAACTGCTCTACTACCTATATTATAGTAAGTCACATCTATTATTATTATTACTGCTTAGCTAATATCATTAAATTGAGAAGTAGCACTCAATTATTTATTTGATGCTCCGGTCATGACCTCTCAATAGTAGGTCAATCAACAGTCTCTTGATCTTGTCTGGTTTGGTCTGCTGTAGAGGGCTTATGACTTACTGTAAGGACTTTGTTTTGACTATAAGGTGCCAATCCTTGGTCATCCAGGCAAGGTAGTGTCTACTAACTATATTATAAAAACCGTTAATGTGGATGTGGTTTAGTTCGAGAAAAAACCTCAAATATATATATAAGTACCATCCCCTATATAGTTAACATTCAAATTTTGGGGTCTCATCATTGTTCAAGCTCTTAATCCACAATGAGATCTCAGAAGCGGATGGTAAATTAAGGAGTGAATACAAAGTCCTCTGTGTAATAATTTAAGATGGATCTAGCTTATCTAGATAGGGTCAAGGAAGATGATAGGATAAGGGCAGAATTAACCCTCAAACAAGTTCGAACACTTGAATCATTCATGGAGTCTGTGTCTGGCGGGTGTTGGCAGTTTCCTTCTATAGGATTAATATCTTTCAGAGTGGTTGGAATAATTTTCATATGATCATTTCATAATGTTATGGGAGCCTCTCTTGATTTAGGAGATGGGGGTGGTGAATAGTTATTTTGTTTCATGTGTCCTTTGTATTTCTCTATACTGGAAGAAAGTGTCTAGTAAGTGATCCTAACATTTCCAGTTTTGCAAGGAATAAAAAAACTAGAGAAGTACCTAATTGGATCTTTTTTATTCGACCTCTTTCTGGTCTCTATGTCATTCAAGATTTCTATTTTTTCTAGGGTGTTTTCAATAACCTGCATGTAATTTATTATCTCAATATAGACTATTATAGTAGAGTACGAAGGTAAAAAATCGATCTTTGAGTATGTTTAGTGGTCTATAGAATGTAGATATGATGGATTTGTTTACTATCATTTTGAGAGGACATGCATCAAGGTGCATTGATCAGATATTGGTTTGACGCTTAGGTAGGCACTCTTTTCATCCAAAACCATGTTAGGATCAATCAAGCTAGGGTCAAACCACCCATAACAGCAGTTTTTAGATTTTTTACTTTATTTTTATAGGATACATGCCATGAACAGGCATATAGAATGGCTCTAAGACCATGACTCTGCACTTAGTTCTAGGCGTACATGTCTGCAATGAGAAAAATTGTACCAAACATCCTTATGGATGGTCTGAAGTATGCAACCCCAGTTGGGGATTATTTCCACCATCAGGCCTTTTGTAGATGGATGAAAGGGATAAAACTAAGATAATAGGGATATAATCTTGGGTAGGGAACTCAATATCCCAACTATGCTAACTTATCCTAGATGCACTAAAATAATAGGACTAAATGGCCTAGAGAGTGATTGAGCACCCTCTCTAATCTTCACTATATATATATAATACCAATTTTCAGTATTCGGAAGATTACATTTATTTCTCACCCATAAAAGGGAACCTCTTTAGGTTAATAACCAAATCCTCATCTTAGAGCGAGTTTGAATAAAAAATTCTAGTTCCTATGAGCATACAAGATAGAGTGACACCACTGTAATGGCTATTAGAATTCGTATAATATAGGTAGTTGGGTTAGCATCATGTGAGAGAAATACTTCACTCACATCCAATACAATAGAAAGAATCCAGAAAGGGTTGTAGCGGTGGCATGAGTGGTGGGGGAGAGGTTTCTAGAAGTATCAATCAATGATCAGGGGTAGAAGTGATGTGCAATAAACCCATAAATTGTTGGGAAATAATAGAGTTGTCTAGCCTATAAGATAAGACAGAACATGATGAGGACCCTTTCTTCTTTGAATAAGTCTAGCCTGCATTATTTAGATTCATTTTTTTAAAATCTTTATTTCTTACAGAATTATGGAAGATATTTGTTTGTGACTACAAACTATGTTTTTCAATTAGTCGAGTTTTCCCACCCACTATTCGTATTCATCTAATAAGGCATTCGACATGGGCATCAGTACTCATATAATATCCAATATTAAAATTGTATTGATAAATATTCACCCTTACATTGGGTCAGTTCTACGGTACGTGAACCTATATAATTCACCATAAGGTGTAATATCTTTTAGAACCTTTATCAATGTGAATAAAGAAACCCAAAAGCTCTAGACATATTCTGTTATGAAATTGGATATTGAATTATATTCAATAGAAGGGGATTCTATAGCAGTCGGATATGCCAATTGTTGGTATGATATATACTATAATAGCAGAGTTTTCCACTTCTAAATGTAGCCCAACTGAGATTATGATACATAGAGAAGTCACCACCTCTGATTCATGTTCACAAGACCCCCCCCCCCAACATAGGGCATTATTTTCCTTTCAAAGTTTGGACCTCCCTAAGAGCCACTATATATAAGAGTACCCATCCGAGTTCTCTTGAAGCTCCTTCTATCAAAACCCCTAAAAATAGGGCATTGAATGAATCAA
Source organism: Viscum album (assembly GCA_963277665.1). Classification (NCBI taxonomy): domain Eukaryota; kingdom Viridiplantae; phylum Streptophyta; class Magnoliopsida; order Santalales; family Viscaceae; genus Viscum; species Viscum album. The sequence goes on along the minus strand of OY728161.1, from coordinate 421,906,315 downwards.
CCTCATTCTATGATCTATGGAATCTTAATTCTACTATTTATTTTACATGAAAAATAAATACTAATGTATAAACCCTTCTTCCTCAAATCACATTGAATCTTTCAGAAAAAGAGTGACTGTGGTTGAAGCTAGTGACTGGTCTAGTGACTGGTGACTAAACCATTCACTAAACTAGATGGGATATATTGGTATAATATAGTCGGACCACTCTGGGAACCACTATAGGCAACAAAAAATGTGACTATAGTGGTTTTCCAAAATCCTATATAGAAGAGTACCTAGCTAGATTATACCAACCTATTCAATCAAATCATGCATTAGTTGGAAAAAAATATGCTACCTGACTATAGGAAAGAGAGAACCTAAAATGTCCCAAAGACTATAACTTGATTTAGTTCTATTAAACCTTCCTCCATGAGTGAATTGTTTTTACTTGGGTCATCAGATGTGGCATTTCTTCTATTTTATGATACCATATATATGGAAATGTGAATGATGTTATTTCCTCTCCTTTATCATCCATTATGCCTTAATTCAATCAATACCTTACTTATGTCTTCACCCCTTGAAAACAGACTCCATTCTGCAAGTACATTAATTAGTGATAGATACTCTTTTGAGGCCTAAAGACTATGGTTCCACATCCCAACTACTAATCAAAGTATTCATAGCCTAGCATGGTGTTTCTTTCTTTCAGGAATGTGAGACATATTTATATGTTCAAGGTATCCCAATGGTGACCACTAATATATTACCTTCTACCTATAGAACATGGTGGTTCCCAGTCTTCGGACCATTAGAGGGGAAGAGAGTTAGAAAGTTAAATAATGAAAAGGGGTAGAGAAGCGAAAGTCAGCCTAAAACTAGTTATCCAAATGAACAGTAGAAGTAATAATTCCAATAGCAGGTGAACATGAAGCAATAAATATTAGGAAAGGAGGGGAATAGACTCTTTAGAGATTCAAATAATAGCATATATAAAGAGTTGTTATAGGAAATTTGCTAATATAGAGCTTTTTATATCAACCAATATATCTAAGTACTACCCTCTAGCATGAAGAGAGGTTAAGGATAGGAGAAGAGTAGGGTAAATCAAATCCATTTCCATTCGGAAGAGAAATGTAGAATGAATTGAATAAAAAACACAGGAAAAACATCATATTTAAATGTTCTAAATGATCTGACCCTTTAGGGTTAGTTTCTAAAATATCTGGCCCTTTCTAAAGGGTTAGGTTCTAAACCCGTATATATAAGTAGCATCCCTTTCTAAAGGGTTAGGAGACAGTCTAAACTATTAATTGTTAGAGTAGAGTACTGATTGTGGCACCCATAATACTCTTATTTATTGGGTACCTCTTTACACTCCATTGGTGGTTTTATTGATGTTTGGGTTCAGGTGGGATGAAAGGGTAGAGTGATCTAAAATGATCTATGAGCCGAGGGTGACAAGATTCCCATAAACGAAGAGTCCCCCTAATGCATGGAGGTGAAAGAGGGGTGAGTAATATGGTTTTGTATTGTATGACATATGTAATGTGAACTTCCAATAATGATACGAATCAAGTGTCACCAATATGCCTAAGGATTCAAGTTCAAGTTGCTTCCATGTGGGGTACCTTTGAACCTTGACATATCCATAGGATGTCTCATGGCATATTTTGTAAATGCTTTTTCCCCAAATGGTCCCTGATGAGTGTTGGGTGTTGGGACTACAACCTATATTATACCGAGTATAAATAGAACATAAAAAGTACAATTATTACTGTTTCATACGAGATGTTGAGTTCATCTAATCAAGAGAAATTACATTCGTCGACTCATTCAATTCAAGCTGTGGGAGAAGGAATATTAGAGTAGATTACTAAATGTACTCATTGGTGGTTGCACCATGATTTAAACAGTGTCATCAACTGCTAGGGAATGTTTTGAATAGATAACTGACCATCTTACAATAGAAAATACCATCACGATTGTGGCATAAGAAGATATCAAACTAGACAACAATATATCAGACTAGAGAAAAATGGTACATCAATGATCACAACTACTACACGCAACAATCACAACTGACTGATCGAGTTCCATTGGAAGTCTAGTGGATATTCCTTCACCATTCCCACGTTCATTGAAAATGTGTATCAACAACTATCCAATGGAATCGAATGAAAGAAACCTAAATGGACGTGTTTCTGGATCATTTCATGTTTTGTGGTTCCATTCCACAGGAAAGGAAGCAGGCCATAAACCTTGTATTGGTGAATGGTTTTCAAATCAAGAAACCATTTCAGCACATTGGGCTAGGGGATATCATTTCTAGTTTATCTCGAGTTAAATTTACCTTCTGTAGATCCATCTATGTTCAATTTCCAATGGAAATAAAATTCTTGGTACTCATTGATAATGAGGGGAAGTACCCCCATTTCCACTATTCTAACACCATCGTTGAATGGTCTAGGATACTCAAAACGTTTCGAGAGTCCATCGCATGATCAGTTAGTTACTATTGGTCAGTTAATTGTTGCATATTTCATTAAGACCATCCAACAACCCACCTTTCAGATCCGAGGCACCATATTTCATCACAGGCAGTTCATTCACTGTTCCATACCACCACATGAGTACACTCTATTATTTTTCTACGAGTACGACTATCAATCACAACCATACCTATGACACCTTTATTCAATAGATCCAAACACCAACGAAAATTATAAATACATATACGGTAACTCAACTAACTCCATTATCACATCTCATTCTCCTTTATAGACCCTTTACGAATCAAATCCTTTCATTCACTATCCACTCAATACCAAATTCCAATCATTCATAAGAGTTGAATAAACGAACACCTACAGTTATGGTATGATGAACCCCCCTTCCACAATGACAATGTGGGTTCTGGTGGCCCTATGTAATTGGGTTTGCAACATCCATGCTCTATTCCAAATAGCTATAGTGGGTAAGATGTCCATATCCACTGGCAGAATCTAATGGCACCAGACATGGTTTGTTCACTACGGACTAGTCATTGGGGAAGATGCACCGAGTGGGTGGGTTCCCAATGGGGTTGGATGGTATCCTCCTATATCGGTGTCAATACTATTAGAGTAGAGTTATGTACTCTTCTATATAGTCCATGAACTGGGTTCATAGGCTCCTTATGGTGGTGTGTACATGATGGACATCTACTATACAATATAGACACAGTATCTAGGCCAACTTCATCAATAGAGTGATACTGTTGGGTTTGAACAGGTCATTATATTCATTGTAATTGAGTCTATGGTACCTTTTATTGCCATAGAAATGTTGGTGGTTGGAGGAAGAGATAAATCAAGAATAATTTCAGTATAATATTGTCATCCCCCTATTAGTACCACTATAGGTACCAATATTGGGACCCCCATAGGTAAAGAACCACCTATAGTGGTGCCTATAGTGGTTCTAATAGTGGTGCCGATAGAATATATAGAAGATTACATGGCTTGATTACATGAGGGATATATGATTTATCCCTAAGAATGACCATGTCCCACTCTAATACAGGTCCAGAGGGTGAAAAAATCATGATCAAAGAAGTAGTACTCTACTCTAATAGTCTCAGAACTGCACACCTATTCATTCAGGGATGGTGTTCCTAGGTAAACAAACTACTCTAATAGTGAGGTTGGGAAATCACATGTTTGTAATTGGAATTACAACCCACTCAAGTAGATGTAATATAGGTAGTAGAGTAGATGCCATGAGAATAGCTGGGAGGTTACGGGGACAAATGGGTCTTGAAATCATGACTATATAGACAGAGTACCTATCGAGGGTGATTGGTTTTTCTAGAGGTAGGGACGAGTATTCTTATAATATTGGTATACACCAGACTAGTTTTTTATCAATGGAAGAGAGGTTGAATCTGGTGGAAGAGTTGTCTCTTTTGATGGTTAGGTGGTAGGAACAACTGGAGGGAAGCGAGTTGGGGACAAGTATTCTAGATCAAATTCCAATGCCATAAGAAGATGCATTCACCTATTAGACACAATTCATCTGGTTATTCCTAGTACTCTTGACATATTATATATATATCAGCAAGGTTGGAGTTTGGGGGTTGATATTCATTCAAAAAGTACAGTTCCTCCTATGAATATAGGGAATGAACTTACTATTAAAAGAGATAGACATGGTGTTCCTCTTTCGTGATGAATTCCTCCATGGGATTCGCAATGGTGTAGACTATCTGTCTAAATATCAATTCTAATTATCCGATATGTGTATGGGTATGAGCTGGTACTAGGGTCACTAGATCAAACGAATATGGATCTTGGACATCAGATAATCCACTATACATCTATGTGTGTAAGCCCATATCAGTTCGCTATCGAGGTCTGATCTAACTGATATGGGGTCACCATGTCATGTGGAGGTTTCGTTAGACCATGTTCTGTTCGTCCAGAAAAATCTATTTTTCTACCATGTGGAAAATCGGTCAAACAAGGACATTATAAGCTGGTGTTATAGCATATAAAGTGTGTCTCAATACTCTACTCTAAAAGGTGGACCTTGGGTTCTGGGGTAGGCTATCCACCAATACTGGTATAATGATATATGAAGGTGGGAAGATATTAGATCAGCCATAGGTTGATGTTTATTTTCATGGTTTGGCCATCTTAATGGTGGTCTGGAAGCTATTTGTATGGGACTACAAGAATTTGGTATGTGGCTTTCGAACTCAAATCTTGTGACGTGACACATTGTGATCTGAGGCTCACATAAGGTTGAATGAGGACATCCTTAAAATGGAAGCTCTACTACTATATTATACCAAGTAATATTATATTTATATATATATTTTCATCATCAGTACTCTACTATAAATGTACTCTTGAAACATTGGTGGGTCACAACTATATAGGAAAATTACTCGTTTGATGCACCATGCTTAGACAAGTTCACTCGAAATGGGTAATTTCTTTCCATTCCATTTACAGATCTAAGCAAGCGATGTTAGTTACTAATCCTCCACAAAAGGAGCTTTTAGATATTTTCCTTTATAACCCTTAAATATAATGTAGGTGAGGAGCGTCATTTCTTTTAGAACTCGGCTTCTTCACCCTATTTGGAATTTGGTGCTACTTAATATATAAGGGTTTAGAACTCACTTACTTCACCCTATTCAATTTAGAAGGGGTCAGATAAATAGTATGTGACCTAATATATTTTTTCCCTATCAGTTACTTCCACTTCTCTATTCTTACTGGCTTCATTTCCTTATCCATATTAGCATGGGACTAGCTCCATATCCCTATCAGTGGTGGTTGAGGTTGTGTTTTGGGTGGGGTGTGCAGGGGAAGAAAATCAAGGCACCAGAATGGCATCGTACATCAGTTTGTCAATGTATATTTATATTAGAACAACATGGGGTGGGGTGAAAAGAAAGTATTGGCCAAGTGGAGAAGGTGGTTCGACTCAGTAGTTCTCTATCATCGTTTTAGGTTTTTCAAGGTGATGACAGAGTATGATACCAAGGTGTTGCGACTCACCTGGGTTATTTGAGTACCATTTCTTGCAACATATCATGATTTATGAAGATTATAGACTATATATGATGATATAGATGAGGTATTTATGGTGGTTCAGATGAAGCGACCGAAGAGGGGTCTTAAGAAATGGTTGCGAGTAAATTCTTGTGTACTCTTACTATATAGTTTATAATAATGTACTTTGGGTAGGTGTGGAAGGAAAAATTACTACTAGTGACGGGGCATGATCAGATCGAATATTAGCTATACCACTACTGACCTACTAGCTTGGAGTGGATGGGGTGGCTTTTATGGTTCATGAAACCTCTCCGGTTGGAAAGTCATGCTTGATTCACCGAGGCATTCCTAACATTTTGTGGATCCAAGATCATTTCCAATTTCAGGAGCTATCGGAACTGGGGCCAGTACAGTTGGTGGTTTTTTGAACATGCATCCAAGTCAAAAAATTTCCACAGTTGGTATGATGGGGATAATGGTGGTCTATACACCTTTTTCCTTTGGTGGTGTGATGTGCTACGTGAAGCGAAGGCAGGGCATTATACCCCAATAGTAACAAATGTACCGAGATATGGCTCTTTTCTGTTCATCTTCTCATAGGTTATGTTCCTTATTTTTCTCTTTTGGGCACATTATCATTCTTCTTTGCCACCAATGGTATAAGTCAAATTGATTTGGGCACCTCAATAAATATTTCATTTCGATCCTCGGGAGCATCAAATGCTGAATACACGGATTCCCCCAACGTCTGGGGCATCAATCACTTGGACTCATCAGGATCTAATTAACGGCAGGTACCGTTGATCTATTTTTTCTTTACTCACTACAGTTGCACTGGCACTCATTTTCACTACTGGGTTTGAAGGGTTGGAATACTAACACAAATACATTTCATTGTCATATAGTATATATAGTTCAATGTTCTCCTTATCAACCTGGTGTCATGGGTTTTATGTGATCATTGGTACACTATACTCGAGAATCTATTGTTATCTCGAATCGATAGGGTTGTTAGGCATTGAAAATCACGTTGGATTTGAAACAACAGAATGGTAATGGAATTTTGTAGACGTTATTTGGGTCATCCCTTTTGTATCAGCATACTAGTGGGGAGGTAAGGGGTAATCCGAACTACTAAAATACACTGCTCATACGCTATAGTAGTATAGTATTATCCCTAGATGGTTTTGGAATTTGATCATTGAGGTGATATGCTCAATTACACTAGGTCAATAAAAAAAATTCATTGATAGTTTTTAGAATCAAGGTTGATTCAACATTTCTATGACTCAAACTCTCACTTTCTTACTATTGGTTCGGGGTGGAAGAGATGTTGGAAGATCATTTCTCGGCCTTGTTTCACTGCATGTTGCTCTTCGGCTATTTTCGATTGTTCATAGACCGCCACCTCAATGTTGTTTCTTTGAATGATTGTGTTTAGTGTTTTTTCATTGGAATTAATTTGATATGTGGATCAAATGGAAGGTGGAATCGACGAATGGATAGGTCATTGAAGTTACTAGTTTCAAGTAATCGTGACTCGGGTTAGGGCCAAATCCACTAGATCAATATATATTTGTTTCTGATATTTTGAACAATCTCAACCGCTCACACAAGTACCCAGGAACCTCCTTTGAATTCTTCTTGTGTGAATAATATAGGTAGTTGATTAGCATTTTGGTTCATTCTAATGACTTCAGTTCAATGCTACGACGTGGTTTTCTAGAATAGTGACCCAATAGGGTGAAGTATCAGGTATGGAGGGTGGACATGTGATTCACTACTCCAATCAAATGGAAAAGTGGCATGAGCAGTTATGGATAGAGTGAACATGTGATCCAATACTCTAATTTAATAGTCACTAGTTTGATGTGGTACTATTCGACTTACGAATAAATTGATATCCATTTTTTTTGTATAGTTGAACAAATTATTCAACTTCCATTGGATCCCCAAATACGCCTAATTTGGAATGTGATTTAGGGTGTTCTGAATCCTCCTTTACTCAACACCAATGGAGTGCCTCAGGCCTCGTGATGGCGAATGTTTAACTTCCCTCTTCTGAACATCTCCACTCGCACCTAGGGGTACTTCCGCACCACCCTTGCAAGAATATCAAGCTTGATGTCTGAGACATTCCCATATTGACATGGGTCTGTTACATATATATATTGTCAGTTACACTCATTTGACTATTCCATATGGCTACTTTTTTCATTCGGGGGTGACAGCTTGTTGGAATGTAATCGGCAGGTAGCTCAACCCTTCATCCTATCATCCACTGGGACCACTCGTACGACTTGGAGATAGTGGTATATCTATATAATATTGTTAGTGGATTTTGTTGTAATTTCATCCTGTACTGGGGGAACTCAGTATAATATAGGTAGTAGAGGTAGGGTGTTCTGTTTGAGAGCTACTCCAGACAACTCAACCCACACACAGAGTTCCCCCAGTACCATCAGACGGTCAATCAATATAGTATAGGTTGTATAACCTACGAGGACAAGATCTGTCACTGTCATCTATAAAACAAGTGTACCTTGGAATAAGTGATCAAGAAACATTGTTTATCTTTCGTCTGAATGATGTTTCTTTATAATATAGGTAGTAGGCATTGTCAGACTTTTCAACGACTCCCAAAGTGCTCTAATCGACACACCTAAGGTTTTCATGGGAGGGATTTTCAAATAGAACTATAAACTCCACCCACTTCTTTATAATCACATGAGGCATGGAAAATAGATCTTCATTCTTCCTAACATGTAGAAGAAAGATGTATAGAATAATGGAATTCAGTTACTTACCCTTTATAAAGGGTTGTATCTTTTAGAACTCGGCTACTTCACCCTTTTCGGTATTTGGTGCTACTTAATATATAAGGGTTTAAGACCTAGGATACATAAAGTTTCTTAATAATATATCTATATTATAAGGATGGAGGACCTCAACCTTTAGGGATTCTAATTATATATCACCTTATATATTAAGTAGAAGAACCTCTCATATCATTCCATTGAGTGATTTATGTTCACTTACTTCCTACCTTAAGATCATGGGGTTACAGGAAATGGTGATTTGGATGGATTAAGGTCTCAGCTGACAAGAGTGATTTATATAACTATTATATTCTAATTATTGACTTAACTTCCTACATTAGGTCTTATATTCTTGATTTGGATTTGACTTCTAGATTCAGTGTATTCTCTACTTTGATTCTTTCTTAGGTCGAGGAATAATCCTTTATATGGGTTTATGATAGGGACCATACAGATCGAGTACGTTCCATCATTCCTACCTTACATTACTTTGAAAAAATTTCTATTAATTTCCTTATTTCTCTTTCAACTTGTTCTTCTTCAACCAAGGGATACGTTTTATCTCTTTAACATAATTTACGTTTTTGATGTTATGGGAAGTAACAATTTAATATAAAAAAATGAATGGCTATGTCTTTGGAATAGGATAGCCAATAATTCTATACTTCAAGGAGACTGATTAGACAAAGGAAATGAATAGTATGGTCGACAACAAGAGCTTTCTAGGAATGTGTATCAGATAAAAAGTCTTTCCAGGCTAGGAATTGGGATCCCTGGTTCCTGGAATATAGAGAATGAAGTGCTTTCCGAAAGTCAGTTGTTAATTTTACCAACACCAGTGAGTCTTCCTCTTTTATTTCCATGTATCAGTGATTTGAGAACATGGATTGAATTTCCTGATTCCACTAAAGATTATAGAGTAATGGATTTTGATTTCTTTTTTGGGTTGCCTGTACATAGGGGGAGTTAACTGTGCTAAAGTCAATTAATGAGTCTACATGGTTAAGGTCTCTCATTTGGGTAAGGTCACCCTGACTCGCTAAGGTCACCTTGTTTTTCTAATCTCTTTTCCTAACGGGTGGAACATCAAAGACCCAAGATACATGAAGTATCTGAGGTTCTTGAGGTAGCCCATGGTTTTGGTTCCTAACAAATAGAAAGATATTGATTTAATATCGATGAATCAAGGGGTATCTTGTTTATATTCTTACTTAGAATGATTTATCTAAGTTAAGGGATTTTTGTTACTATACATTCAAGATCAAGGGAGGCTTCATTTAATCGGATAGATCATCCTTAAATTAACATTGAAGAAATATCACCATGCATATACATTTCTTTTGAGGTTCTAGACTGAGGTACTTTCCTAATACTGGACATGGACTTGAGTTCCCAGCTAACAATTCAAGGGTTTCCGCAGGGCTTGGGGTGTTATTGCTTCCAAATTTTTGAGGTCCCATATTTCTTGGCCAACATCAATGAAAAAGTCAATGGTAAATTAGGAGTCCCCTATTTCATTAAGGGAGGGGAGTTGTGATCAAATCCCTTTGATTTCCCAGATTGTTATGTTAAAAGCGATACTAATAGGGATAAGGAACTGATTGAGATTATAGGGGTAGGTTTACTCTCTGAGTTAACAAAGAGGTATTCTCAGACATGTCTTTATTGGATTCTATTATTGTAGTGGTACCTGTATTTATTTTGTGAAGTGTATTTTTTTTTTCAACAAATGGCTTTGTCTTGGGGATGCGGGTTAACCCCAAAGAGTGGGTATCGGTCGGTAGCTATTGGTTGTTTATGAAAGAAATAGGTCCCTATTTTTATGAAAAGGGGTAAGGGTGAATAATAAAGGTCTTAGAAAAGTAAATTCTTAAGGAATGTTTAAAAGGGAGGTTACATAGGTTATTTAAAGGTTCTTTGGTCTAGATTTTCTTTACAATTCTTTTGGTTCATTTAGTAGGTTCCTTGTTTTCTAACATCGCTTCCAGAGCCTACCTAATATGTGTAAATCCAATAGTCTTTATTTCGAACAGTTACTTATTTGAATCTAGGTGAGGGTATACTATATTGGATAACTTAATTCTAACATCAAAAGGAAAGGATTTTATGAAGCCGTAGAAATCCATTATTCAAAACATATAAATATGTAAATGAGCTAATGTCTTACATGTTACTTTCAGTCTTGTGTTGAAGCTGTACGTCGGGCTGAATGTCAAAGCTGTAGTAGGTTCTACTACATCAATGTATATGGTGATATATAAATCTAATACTTATTTATATATAAGTTTCAAATACGTTATCAAAGAGATATGTTATGTATTTATTCTCTTCCATGAAAATATTGATGTGGGTTCTTTGCTTATAACATCATTTGATACAATCCTTTTACCGGGTTGAACAAGGAATTGAATTTCTTGATTTAGCTACTTTCAGTGCTAGGATTCTGGTATATTTTTTTTCATGGTCATGGATAGTCACTGTAATCAAATATCGAATAACTTTGACCATGATAAACCATATACAAGGTATCCCAATCACATTATCTAGGTTAGAAGTGTGATTATCGGTATTTTTGTATTCAATCATAGAGGTAGAATAGAAGAGCTACTTGAAAAATTTATTACGACCTTAAACAAGAATAGTGTTTCAATTAATGTTATTTTTTGAAGAGAGTATTGGGTTCCCCTTGTTGTATTATCTCGACCAATGGGAAGAGTAAAAACTAGAGGGATTGAATGACTTGTTTCAGAGAGTTCATTTATTATAATATAAAGAATTAGTCATTTAGTCTATAATCAGTACTCTACTAATATAATAATGTTCCCTTATTTTATTTTTACTCCCTCAAATTACTTTGGACAAGAGGTACCTTTACATGGGTTACTCGATTATACCGCTAAGTGGATACTTGTTTGAGAAGAATCCTAGACCTTTCAAAAGAGTATGATAATCCCAATCGGTCTTATATAAGATAGTTATTACCGATTATGGGACATTAAGATTACAATGAAACTAGGGTCTTATCCTCATTCCGATTAAATGATTTTCCTTCTCCTGCCTTCAAAAACCTTCTCAATTCCACAAAATAAAGAGGCCCCACATCCTACATGGAATGCCTTATCCTATTCGTACTGACGCTTCTAAAGTCCTAACATTGTGGCATAGAATTTTGACTATTTTTTTCCTTAATCGTTGGTGTAATGACCGAACGGAGGCCTTACAATTGTTCTGGATCTATTACATTCATGATAGGAATATGAAATAGATATTCAATAAACATGATGTTTCTAACTACATTGACTCTTAGGTCGGTGGAACAATCCCTATTGCTAAAAATTAAAGCCGAGTTTCTGTTCTAGTTCTATTTTTGTAGATTTGATGAGACATAACAAACTGCCTACATTCATAACTAGAGCTAACAAGTAAGAAGATTCCCCTGAGTCAAAGATAGGTGTTCTATTTAAGGATGGATAGTGTGGGGCCACTTTCTTTGGGCTTTGGAAGCAGAAGCGAGCAACCATCGGAAGTTTACTATTTTAAATAGTTAGCATTAGATAAGTAAGAGTTATGTAAATAGATCACGTGCAACGATAGAGCAGTTTCATTTACGATTCTATTCAACTAAGCTATTGCTCCTAAGTCAATTCCTCATATTAGTTGGTTGTCTTATGATGGGAGACACAACATGTAGTTGTGAATACTTTATAAAACCAATCAACCTTTCTTCATTCACACCTTTTATCCTCGGTTACAGAATTGGAAGGATTTGTTCGTAGCTTTTTCTCTTTCTAGAGTACGTATAAGCGGATTCGGGTAACCTAAGTCGAAGGAATTGAACTAGTGATTCTTGTGCGATCTTGTCCTCCTACTATAGAAGGATCATCGCATGGATCAGGGTTTCTGACTTGTAGAATATAGAATAATTCTATTCCTAAAAGTAAGAATTGAATTGTAATTGAGAAAAAAGTCTTCTTTTCTCCATCCCCTATTACAGCATAGTTGGAACTTGAAATTTGTAGATTGAATCATTTCTGGTTCTTGAATACGGAAGGGTCCTTGACTAGTAATTCTAACAGCATTTTCTATGCAACCATTTAGTCAATTTGTGATGAATTCTCTTCCTATTCATTTTCACCCGAGAGAGAGTAGATTTTTTTTCAGATGGGTAATCAAAAGTTGAAATGGAAAAGAGTGGTTATTCCGACATTCCTCCAGTGCCATGTTCTTCACTCGAAGTGCCTTCTTAACCCTTCCTAGACCAATATTGGATAAGTGAAGAGTTACAACTACAGGGGATTCGCTAGAAAAGATAGCAGGAGTTGATTAATTGGAAAATTAGGTAAAATATTTCATTTTTAAAAATCCACCATGGATGTTATTATTGGGTGGACTCTTAGACATGATAATACTATTTTGAACTTCAGTCCCTAGTACATTTACTCTTAGATAACTGCTTGTCATCTTTCCTGCTTTTCAATTGGACTTGTTTGCTAAAAATTATTGGGAATGCCTTGAGACTGGTCCCAGGGCTTAGGACACTAGACCAAAAAAGTCTAGATAATTAATTATATATAAGATTACCTCTGGGATGGCTGGAAGAAGTCATTTTCTGCAAGAAGTACTATATTTTCCATTTCTTTATAAGAAACTGGACCTAAATTTAAAGGGCATCCCAAAGGGGAACTCTAGGTGAAGACCTCATTAACCAATACAATTGGGATTTCTAACCAAAGATCCTTAGATTTCTCCTAGGATTGATATAATGGAAATAAGAGAAGAAATCCCACTTCTACGGTGGCAAAATTCTTACCGAAAGACTAGAATACCCTTATGTTTGAAAAGCCTGTTTCTTTTAATGAAATTCCAATTGCTGGAATTGCAACAAATACACCAGCAAAGTCAACTGGCCTAGACCGCTCATATAAATACCATCTATGGAAACTTCCACAATCCTAACAACAAAGGGATCTCAAACCGCTATAATCTTAGAAGACCATAGGACATAACTTTCCACTTTCACTACATCTAACCTTTCTCCCACTCAAACATAAAAAAAGAAAGTGAAATCTATGTTTCTTCTTATTATTTATATATAAAGTGATTTATAATTCCTCTAATTATTTATATATATGTTTTTAAACTTAATAGGGTGAAGTATCTGAGTTCTAAACAATTATATTTTTAGTAGAAACGAATATGGTCAACTATATAGGTTCATGTACCACAAATATGACCGTTTATAAACTGAATAGGGTTATATATCCATGTTCTAAACCCTTATATATTAAGTAGCACCAAATACGGGCAACTATATAGGTTCAAATACCATAGATATACCAATTCTAAAGGGTAAGGAATCGAATGATATTTTTGACCAAGAGAAGTTTGAATGTGGACATTCAATTGGATCTTTAGGATTTCCATTCAAGAAATTAAGGGATGTAAGTGATTATAATAGGCCTCCAACACTATTATAATATGATATTATTACCCATAAAGGGCTATAGAACTTTAATTAGATCAAATAAAACTTATAGGGTAGTAGTAAAGCTATTCCATGTAAATTGATTAGCCTACACTAAAGAACCTCTTCGCATGGATTTGTTTGAGTCACTTCATCCATCTAAACAAGGTTCTAAACCCTTTTATATTAAGTAGAACATTTAGGGTAATGGTCCTATTAGATCTAACCATTTCTAGAGGGTAAGATAATTCGAAAGCATTCGTGGGAAGAGTATAGGTCAAGATAGAAATCAAGAAATATATATATATATATATATATATATATATAGAAACACCTAATGGGAGTTCTAAATTAAATTAGAAGATTTAACAGAATGTGGAATACAATGAGGTGACCACCAAAACTACTTCTCTTCTATATCTGGATCTCCCCTCTGCAACTATTGATCTCTATTCATTCACCTTGTATCTATCTTTGGAGCAGATCTGTGATGAAAAAGATTGAGAATTCACATCAATCTTCCATGTTTTTACCTTCCCAATTCCAATAGTGAGGTTTTGAGCCCTTATATATGTGAATAATAGATCACGCTATTGAGTCGTGTGAGAAAAGATATAGTCATTATCGAACAAACATTCTCAGTGATGGATCTAACATCTGATTGATTCGATCAAGATCACCAAATCAAGAAAATAAGTGAGTCATTCCATTCATCAACCCCTGATGGATGAATTCATAAATCAACTCATTTGGATCTGGAGAAAGCATCATTCTATATTGATTGAGCCCTATCACATAATGGAAGTCTCTGGTATTTAATATTAATGAAACTTTTTATCTCATGCTTCCATGATCCTCTATCGGTTTTCCGAAAGGATAGTAGTGATAAATTCAAAGAGTCATCCCACAGTATAGTGACACCCCAAACCTATATCACCCATTGCCTCCATATTCAACTGAAGAAATACTATTAAAATTCAAAATACTCTTGAATATCTCCATCTCATGATACTTTATCCTTGATTCTAATATATTGTGACCTTCAATATGTTAGAGCTTCCTTAGTTGGGTAACTGCACGTGGGTTCCAAAGACCAAGTCAGTTCTACAGACAACTATCATGGCTTCCCACATGATTTATAACCATCCTCTGTTGATCATTACTGTATAGGTAAGTACATAGACTCCATCATTTTCTTTACTGGATGACGTTCCTTAGAATCCATGACCCGAACTTCATACCAGGTCTCTTTCCCCTTACTGTTATCCAAAACCCTATGGGTCCCCTCCCTATTATGTATTCTTCTCCATGTCATGGTACTCTCCGTGAACGTAATAGAGGCTTGTGAATGAGTTTGGGAAGAATTCAGGTCTACCATCTCTTTTGTAAAATTATCCCCTTGATCACACTACTATATTATAATAGTTGACTAGGTCATTACCCCAACACAAAAATTCTCTTTTGGGAAAACTTAACCTACACAGATTCCTACCGGTGAGACGTATATGAAAGAATATACCTCTACATACATGTTTCCCCAAATTTATCTTTTAACACTGCTTATACTGATATTCGTCATCCATTCCATAGCCAACTTCACATAATATTTTGAGTCTAACAAATGTTGACCAACCCCGAATCATCTATATTCCTTTAAACCAGGAAGATAAAACACTCATTCCAATTCCCAATAGATGCAAGGTGGGTACGACCTAGCTAGACCAATAATGGATGGAAGGTGATACACCATTAAGATGATCCAAAGAGTGTAAAACATAGGTGAATCTCAATTGAGTGGATCCATAGCACCAAGACCAGATCTTCAACCCACATAAATCCTTCCACCTGTCCATGCTGACTCGAACCCATTATAATGAGATTATGGAAGTGGTTCCCCTATTTATTCTCTTATTTCTGGGTTCGGAACTATTCCATACTAGTAAATGAGTAAGTTCTCCTACCTAGAATTCATTAACAACTTTATTTTATTCCTTCTACTTCCTTTCGATCACCTCTTTATCCTTGTCGAATAGATAGCTCTCCCATGTTTATTGGGTATTCTCTGTGTACTTTGTTGTTTGGTTGTTCTCTAAAGAATTCATATAATGCTAGTCAGCTCTTAGGTGTCAGCTAGTTTTCCCATCTTTCATCACTCTAACAGAATAGGAAAATTTCCTATGTTTGTTCTGAAAATATATATAAGCACCAGTGGGTCCCGAGTCCCTTGTTTCCACCCCTAGTCTAGGAAAAATCCTAAATGATTAGCTTATAACTCTTGAACATAAAGACATGAGAGTCCGAGAGCTTAAAATTTGGAGGTTCAATGCCTTTCGAAAGCCTCATCCTCATTTAGATTCCTTCTCCTACATTGGGAGTTAATGTATCACTCCATCTATATATTACATGAATGGTTGGACCCCTTCAGGATTTCATTATTCTTGGTGGATACCCCCTAAATGATTTGAGTATGTGTTTGGTACTGGGGATTATATTGAATAAAGGGCTGGTATTTATATATATTGAACAATTTTGACCAATCCCAGTCTAGTCATCTTTTCGAGATCTCCTCCACAGGGTCAGTTCTAATAGAAAACTCACGTTCAGAACTAAACACCACTAAAATGGTATCATCTCAAAAACTATATATAAGAGTGCCTATAGAAGTGTACTAACAAATGATTCCTTCCTATAAAAGATCTCAAAAAACTATAATTAATTCAGTATACTATAGTAGATTGTTCCCTTATATCATCTAGAAGAGTGGTCTTTTATTTTCGTCAATAATAAAAATGTGATTGAATCATGAAAGCATGAAACTCTTTCCTTTTTGTGGCCCATTCTTTCCATGAACAATTTCAAAGATTTTGAGGCTCTAAAATCCACTCAAAGAGCCTCTCCCATATCATTGTGTGTGGTTCACCGAGCATCCCACCCAACTCTCGGCTTATCCTTTAACTGTACAGTTGGAAAGAATCTGTATAATATAGGTAGTAGACCATATCACACAACAAGGACTGAATTAATAGGTAGTCATATTCCAGAATAATATGGATTCCTTTTCAGTAAAGGGCCTAGAGATGGTTGCAGTCAGGGGATCATGGACTTGGTCAACCTGAACATTATATGGAATGGGGGAAGGACGGAGAAGCCAAAGGAAATGACCAATTAGTATCACATCTATTATCGGTTTGGTAGAAACTCATGGGATTCAAGCTGAAAACAGATTCTCCATAGTACTCTCATTCTGCCTATGAACTGAAAATGTGGAAGTCCGATGCTTATCCCATTTTTATCTCTAAACTATAAGATCACTGAATGGAATTGCAATGACACTTATCTCTTTAAAATTGATAGGTATTTCCATGGCTATCAAATTATTGACCCATTGAATACTAATCAAGAATACATAAGGATTTTGATAATTCATTAAGAGATTGGGAAAACCACACGGTAGGACTGATGTTACAGAACGTGACGAGTCCACGACACCTCATCTTGTGTCCAATGGACTGACTTTATGAACCTAGCACAATCAACATAGCATTCTCATAAAATTTGGATTTATTTACGGTTCTACCAGAGTTGGAGGAAAAATCCTCTCACTAGTCTAACCAGAACGAACCGGGATTATGAAGTGGAAGCTCTTAATGGATAGTAGTGAGAGCCAGAGAAACCTCGTGAGGGGGATCACAACTTCATTGTAGGACCCCTTTGGAGAATTTTTCCAAAAGTTAACAGATCATAGAATCTACTTTAAACCGATTTATCATGATAAGGGACAAAGGAATATTACTAAGAGAAGATATCATCAAACAAAGGGGGTCACCGATGGAGAAAATGAACCTTTATACAAAACAGGTACACTATTCAGTATACCAAAGACGCATAACTAAACAAGAAAACAAAGATCACCAAAGGGTCAGTCCCGAGGTTTTGTTTTCCATCATTCAAAATCTATTTTCTCTCCTTAAATGAAATGTAACTCAAGGGAGGCATCACATACACTATCTAGTATTTTTGATGATAGAAGAGGGTATTTCTCCTTTTCAAAATAGCATTTTCCCGACATATTATTTCTTAGGGTTCTCCTATCTTAGTGTCCTTTCAGTTCTTCTCACCTTGTTGAGTTACTTCCTTCCACTCGTAAACCAAGTACATACTGACTCCTTGGGGAAATGAAGTCAGTGTTTTTGAACCCTCCCCTTGAGTCACGTTCGGAAGAGATAAGGTGAATTTAATTCTTATAGTGTTGAACACCTTAATCTGTCTTTCTTTTCTAGTAAGCACCCCTATCACAAAAAGGGAAACTAAAAATAAAAAAATATAATGCTTTTTTTGGCTTCTATCCTACTCGATCACAAATAGTTAAGGATGTTTTTTTTGGAGGGAAATTAGTAGTATCAGTGTGATCGCATTTTCTTTTTCTGTTAAGTCTCACATCTTTTTCTATTCTTTTGTCAAATACTAAACACCATAAATGATTCTATATCATCCTTCTAGCCTTTCCTATTATAACTTATCACTAATATTAAGGTTTAGTCTCTCTCCTTAAATCGTAGAAATAAAAAGGTCATGATGTATGTATTTACCAACTTAAACAATAGAGTTCCACAATAATGCAGGGATATTGTGGTGTCACTTATTTCTAAACCTCATTATGAACATTTTGGGATGAACTTGCATTCTATCAACCAATTCTGACATGTTCATGTTGGGTCACACTCATCTATTTTTAGAATATGTTGTATTTATTTAAATTGTTTTTTTTCATAAATAAATAATGATAAAGTGTTTCATTTACTTGATAGTATTCAACATTATTTAGGATATATTCAAATAGGCAATGATTCTTTACGATTGATCAACAAATTATGACCCATACTTATCAATGTTCAGATAGCTTTGATTAATCCTGAAAATAGTGAATCATACCATGTTGCTCTAAATGTATAATCTGAAGGGTTTTTACCCACAAAACTACCCTTATTGAGTAGGATGGAAGAGGAAAAAAGAGGATGTAATTAGGGTGGTTGAAATCAGGTCACTTTTTAGATAGATGTCTGATTCTTCCTCCTTCGAACAAGTCTTCATTTGCATCGGCCAATGTAGTATCTCATTCTGAAGACGAGAATCTTTCTGCTACTTAGTCTATCGGTATAAAGTACAAACCTTCACCAACCATCACACAATCAGTAAATCTACTGCTTGACATCATACATAATACCTTGAACATGAAGACTAGAGATTCAAATTCTTGTAATATTTTAGCTCCTACTACAAATGCTATATATATTTCTTTTAACAAGCTCCAAATCAATCTACTCTACCATAGATTATGGATTCTTGTTCCAATCATCATATGGTAAGATTTTCCAATTGTTCTTCACCATCACTATACATATTCATTAATTATAATTCCTTTCTTGATGATCGATCTCTAGTTCCATTGCTTCAGTATTGGAAGCATGGATGAAGGGACCTTGTGGATAGATAGTCATGGGATGATGCCTTTAGGTAAGGGTTTCCATCCTTAGTTTCAAAACCCCAGGCTTTGACCAATAGATCGACCTTGAAATATCATTGAATACTAACTCAAGATGACCATTCTTTTTTTCCAATCAAATCAACCTGGTTTATTTGATATACAGCAGAACGGAAAGAGGTATCCAATCATTCCCATTACGTTTATCCCAGGTAAAGGCAAACTAAACAAGATTATACTTTTCTCAAAGGGCAACTAGAAAATTTCTTTCTCCTTAGGGTTCAAAAAATGATATAATTGAATGAAATAGGTGTAAAATAGAGGAATTTGTGGGAATTAATCTTCTTCTTCTTCTTCCCATTGGAATTCCTTGGTTAGCGAATGGGATCTTTTATCCTTTATCTGTATCCACTTGTCCCAGATCCACTATGTTGTTAGAGGGTTCCAAACCGTATTATTAGTATGTTGAAATCACCCCAAAAAATCCAATAAAAGTAATTAATCTAGGTTATACCTCTTCTTTGGTTAGCTCTGGAAAGATATTTGTTGGATTATATTAGCATTAACCCAGTCCCAATCGGAAGAACCTATCTCTAGATCAGAATTAACAGAAAGCTCTATGTGCGATCAATGAACTATTAAAATTGAAAGGATGTCATTGATAATGTCTCTTCGAATATTCACTAAATCAAAGAACAAATAGTAACTATATTTTAGACTAGAAATCCATATTCCCTTGTCTACATAGACAAAGACGTATACTTGCACTAAATCCAATATAGGAATATGAATATGATTCTAACCCAAATCACGTCAATCTGTAACTTCAAGTACATATCTAAGATTTTACTTTTTAACATCAACATTTTTCTATGCATTGGATACTATCTATATTATACACTGATAAGGATAAAGAACTAATTGTCCCTATCGGAATCATTAGGAACCATAAATCACTCCCTTAAAACAGTAGTGGCCTGGAAGCACATGAATGAAGGAAATAAAAGTCTAGCTATTATATTATAATAGTTTACTAGGAAGACAGGAGAAAGAACCAATAGAGATGATTTCATGGTCATCTACTAAATTAAGAACAGACACTCTTATGCCTTTGGTATAATATGGGTTGCAGACATATCTTTCTTGTGCTTATAACCCTTTCAAAATAGAGAATTAACCCAAAACACTGACTTTCATCCCTACCAACCCAAAGTTGAAATCCTGGAATATCAAGTTGAGGAATTCTATACTCTATTGTAGTCCTTGAATAGTTACTTGTGGACTAGAAATCCTTTCCTTTTTTCTGTGTTCAACTATTAGAATATATATAGTAGGTGACCACTATGTTTTTTTTCATTATGATAGAGTGAACCCTGAAATCCGTATGGATCCCTTTAGTATCTTAAGAATTTTCTCATCCAAGTCCCCCTTTTATCCTAATAAGCTTCTCTCGTATGCCCTATATTCCTACCCACTGTTTCTTGGGTTTCCGTTGCTGGGTAAACTCCTAATTCAGAAAAAAAAACTCAAGATAACTATCACTAGAATTCCAAACCTAGTCAATAACATCATTTTTGTTTTATCTCTCTAACTACTAATAGATTAGGTTGGTATGATTTCTAAATAGAGGACTGGTCCTAGTTGAATAATTGCCTCTTTCCTCTAAGGGGTAAAAGAAATAAGTTGGCTCATACTATGGCCAGGAATAAATAGAGGCATTCCTTAGGTGATTTCTTGCTTCTCCCTATAAATTCCCAACCCAAAGGGAAAGGGTAAGGGACATATGTCCTGGAGGGATTGCCTTTTTTCCTTATATCATGCCTATATATGTGGTTTCCAACTCTAGTTCTATCATTCAAAGTTTCTTCTTGATCTGGTTAGATGCCCTTACCAAGGGATGTTCTATGTAGGATTTCAATATGAGATTCATATTGTGAAAACAAATTAGACTCTTGGTATAGCATTGTATATGCATCATCTGAATTTTACTCTAAAATACAGTTATTATGCCTTACTATAAGGAGTCTCCCCCTATCTTATTCAACAATAGATTCCTTAAAAATATTTTTCTACAAAGATAGGTTTTGGAAAGGACTAGGCTTCAGCACCTATGTACCCATTTCGTAGGCAAGTACTTACTCTATTTAGTTCAGAGTTAAAGGGAACATTTACATTACATTGTTCCCTCCGACTATTAATTATTATGCTCTTATGGGAAAGAACCTATTGTGTACATAGTCAACCTTCTAATAGTAGCGATGCCCATATCCCAGTACTTAATAAAGGAAGGGAGTGGCATTTGAAAGTCTGAAAGAGTACAAGATGTTCCACCAGTAAAAAAGAAAGACAATCATATGGAATAATCATATGATACCATAGATAGGTAATCATCCTATATAGTCTGATACTGATGAATGATAGATCCCGATAAGAGGGATGCTTTCCTCACTTTTGGTGTTATTCCTGGCTGCAGGAAAAGTCGATCGATCCATAACTCATGTTGGCAAGGGGAAAACACAGTCGAGTCCTTCTATTTAGTTTAGTATGATCAATCAATGCCTTGGCCTTTCCCATATTTGGGAGTGTTTTCATTTCCTATGAGCCTGTAATTCTTGATTTTCATATCACTACTTTGGTGGAGAAAATGAATGCGGAAGTGTAAGTGCTGCACAAGATACTTGTCAAGACTATCCTTTCTTTGTCTTATTACTCAACCCGAAAGCATGGAAATTTCTATGGATGTGTAGGTTTTCTTCAGGTACGGATTTTTGAGAATCTTGATGACTTCTGAACTATACCAATAGAATTATACTATCTCAAAGTCTTGAATGAAATATTTATGTTATGAACTTGCAGAGAGGAAAGACAAGCCAAAGCCAAGTGAACAATATTAACAGGTGTGTGTGTGTGTGTGTGTATTTCCTATTGTGCATATTCTGATTCCAAATACGAGAAGTAAAAACTCATAATATGAGCAGAATAAATTATGAGAGGGGATACTGAAATATGAACTAGTGAGGAGTGACGAAATCATAAGAAGAGAGAATTGCTATTTGGTAGTTATATATATTGATAGAATCCAGTAAAGAGAGTCAACTATTAGAATATAATAGTTATGACAGAAAGGGAAAATGAATTTGGCAAGAAATTCAGTGAAGCCACTAAATATTCTACTTTTCTAATGGTTACCCACTAAAATTTCCTTCCATAGATAGCTTCTCCCTTTCCTACTATACCCTTTCCTAAGGAAATTCCCAAGAAAACAATCTTGAGTCCTATCACTCTATGTATTTTCATTTCATTCAACTAATGTAGTTGTTAACAAAAAAATTTTGATTTAATTTATCCTTCCACTATGGTTATATTATTTTCATATGAATCTCCCAAACGTCGATAAAGACACATTTTATAAATCTAGATGAAGGTATAATTTATTCGATCACCTAGAAGATCAATTGATTCCCATTGAGACTACGGACAGTACGGATTTTGACTGGTAGGGCTAGACTGACATATTTCTTTAGGTTGGAAAATAAACCTGCAGAGATTGCAGAAAAAGAAGAATCATTCTCTCTAGCGGTGTATGAATGCAGGATGTTGGGGAAGCAGTGGGATATTGGAAAAAACAAACAGGTGTTTCAGAGGCCGCCAAGGCAAGAGTAGGATGATCCCACACTTAGATCCACCAAAGTAGATTTTTCCAAAGTTGTATCTCCTGTTATTTATGTTGTATTAAATATAGATCTGGTGAGTGAGTTGAAAAAAAATACATGTTCCTCTTTCTTAATTGGTTATGATCCCTTCATAGGTAAGAATATTTTTTGGGCTTATGTAAGAAGTGAATGATATGAATTAATATTGTCTAGTAGTGTTCTCGGCAATGAATCAGGGTAGATAGAAAGGTTGTTTTATCTAGATTCTCCCCTTTCTACATCACTCTGATCAGAAGTGATCTATTTTTATATAATTTCATTATTGATTCAGGAGCTTTAAAAAATGTTATGTTCCTGAATTTTATGAATCAATTAGGCCTAATGACCACTACATCATTCAAAAATGTATGTGCAATTAATACAAGGTAAATCATGGTTTTTGGAATTATTAATGAAATAATGTACAAGGGACTCTACTTCCATTGTGATGGTAAGTGGAATCTAGAACATAAATGTAATAACAAGAAGCTCCTTATAATATAGTTCAAACCTAAAATCTGATAGTGTTTCTAATTCGTTAATTTTGGATCTAGGGTAAACCTCTTTTAATGATAAATTGCATCAATCATGAAAGCCCCTCTCGTGGTTCCCCTACCCCCGTATAAGTAGTATACCATGACCAAGAGACTTCTCTGAATGAGTGATGTTCCTGATCGAGGGGGAGAGGGTCCGAAGGAGTTGGTTGGAAATCAGATCCATCTCCTTCAGACCCTCTTATCTAGAATCATTTATAGATGAAGACAATGATGCAGACACATCCATCAACTGAAAAAAACAGAGGCCTTAGAAATGAATGGATTTGAACAATGGAGGGGAGGGAAATGAAAAAAATATTTTTTCACATAGGAATAACCACCTTCAAGAAATTGGTGCACTAAATAGGGTTGATGGGTAGGGAAGCTCGAGATAGTGATGAATCTGTTCAGGTGGTTGTCATAAAGGGTTTTCCATCACAGAAATAGTTTAATAGTTCTCAGAACCATGTGTCTTATGGAAGAAAAGGAATAATTTCTTAGAATAAAAAATGGTTGCCTTGTTCTTCCATAATGGTTTTCCCCTTGTGTAATACCTCCTATATATATCAAATATTTATCCCTCATAATAGATACCTACATCATAAGTTAATAAATCACCACCCTTATCCTTACCTACTCACCATCTACTCTGTTGTCCCCTTTGGTGCATAGTCCCCCTACCATTCCTTTAGTTCTTCTTTTTAGAAAACTATCGAGAGCTGCACCATCCCAATATATAGATATCATAGTAAATACCTCAAGGAATAAGAATCATTATCCCCAAGACTCAGCCTCTCTAGTACAGATGCTATTAATCATTTCTTGGATAGAGATAACAATGGACAAGGATATAGAACAAGCTTCCGAGTATGATCAAAAGGCGAAAAACTTAGTGAATCAATTCAAATACTACATCAATTCCACTTGTAAATCACTTTCGTTGAAACCTCTTCATGGACTAATTTTTTCCAGTTATAATGAAAGTGATCTTGATTAATGGGGCACTCTACTATTAGTCTAGTAGTTTTTTTTCTATTTGTTCTATATGCTCCCCTTTAACATTTTAAATTTAATGATATTCTTATATCTCACTCTTTAGATTACTTTCTTCTAGCTACCAGCAGTTATTCTTTCTATTGTGAAACTGAGTCTCAAAAATGGATACAACTGTCTCCTTCATATCACTAGCTTGCTAATCTTATCATCTTTTACAATTATTTACCAAATCATTCTCTGAAGCTCCTATTATATTCTAATAGTTGAGCACCTATTGGTCTCTTTGTTTGGACCACTCGAGAAGCAATTTGACTCCCAAACATAGTTTCATTGCAAATCATCATCATTCCAATGTCACCTTGTAAGAACATGCCCCTTACTATAGATAGTCCCCCATCCACAACCTCCCTCACTGATGCTACATCTTCACATTGAACAAATACCGGTAATCCCTATCTCCTAGAATTTGATGGTATGGTTTCCTCTATCGCTGTTGTCGAGCACTTGACGTTGGATAACTCTAGAAGATATATGTCAATAAATGGAAATAGTTGACTAGATTAGATAATCTCTTCTTATAGTACCCAACTAGGCTTACTAATTTATTTAAGGAGACGATACATTCACTCATTCAGACCCTTTCCCTGTACATTTGTTCCCTTGGTTCGAGTAAATAAATAAATATCTTATCTTTGAGGATTTGATGCAATCCTGATTGCACACAAAGAATATAGGTCTAGGGGAACTGTTTCTCAGAGTGATGTGTAGTGTGGCCTCTTTATAAGGATATCTTAGGTTGGGGAACCTTTCCATTTAATGGATAGATATGAGTAAAAGGTGGAATTATTGAATGTCAGTCAATCAAGAGCTCAATATAATGAGGGTCTGAAGGAGACTTTAGTTGAACAGAGGGATTCAATTTAGTGAGGAATTCTTTCCTTATTTCATCTACATTCTCCCCTGATTGTGTAACAGAAGCACATAATAGTAAAACACGTCTCTGGTAGTCACTATGCTACTATTTCCATCCCAACATAATATCTCAACCAATTCCTCATTGTACTTGGCATTTCCACCATTTGAAATAAGTATGGTATCCATAAATTGAGCATATTATTCAGTTGGTCATTGATTACTTTAAAATTCTCATTCCCAATGAAGTTAACCATTAGTTTGTGTACATAGAAATGTCACTCCAAATACACCAGCATCCCCCATCATATGACTCATAGTTTTTTATAAAATTTTCATGGGCTTTTAGGACCTAGAATCCCAACATTCAACCATATGTTGGGACCTTCATCACATACCTATCACATTTGAATCTCTATCCTCTAGTGAACCTTATCCAGAAGTCACCTATTCTAAAAATAGAAGTGATTTGATTGATATGGGAAGGGAATACAAGAATTTCTCCCTCTTCTATTGACGGATAAATGCCTAAATAAATGGAGTCAACAACAAGGTAGGATTTGGTAAGGTAGAACGTGAAAAATAGGGGCACTTTCTCCATGGTGATAAGAGGTTCAAGAACTATTGGAGATGTTAAGACCCAAATCCAGGTATGTAGAATGGCTTATGGTAAGCTAGTGTCATTTTACTTTGTCTTCTTGTTCTGATTCTATTCTTTCTTTGAGCTCCGACTCAATCTTCTGTAGTATATGTTGCTATAACAACAACATATTTTCTGTCAGTTGTCACAATATTGGGGGCTCTTATCCATTGGAAGTAGACTGTCTTTATAAAAATATTAATTAATAGTGGAGAATCACTACTTTATCTCAGTCGTCAAATGGTATCCCTTTTTCCTTGCTTTCAGCTCTTAGTTTATTAATACATCTTCCTCTTCTTCCTCCATTGTTCTTATTATTTTTGCAGTCTTTCTTTTGTTCAACCGACAATAATTTCCATAGTCGACTTAGGAAAATACCATTACTAGAAGGACTTATGGATTGAGTGATTATCTAAGGTTGTAATCATTACTCCCTACATCATTTCAATGAACATTGTAGGAGAAGAATGGTTGAACATCATCATCAGATGAATATAATAAAAAGGAATTTACACTATAAGTCACTCTCCCTTCATGTTGAACAATCTTACCCCAGAGAGAGATGAAACATGTTTTTGTGAGTAGAATAACCCTGTTTGTAAGGTAATAATGAAGTGTACGGGGTGATTTGGGTGTAGAACGGATGCTCCCTCATCAATTCGGGAACAAGGAAGGGCTTTAGATTCCATAGGGGGAAGGAGTTCATGAACCAGCATGAGAGGGATTCCCACTCAATTTATTGTTATGTCTGGTTGAATGAACAGAGAAATTTTGGGATATTGTTTTCCAATAGTGGTCCAACCCCAACTTAATCAGAAATAAGTTTCTTTTTTTCATTCGTGATGAGTGACACTTTATTATTGAATTCGATTTTTCTAACTATAACAATATATACATCACACAAGAAGAAAATATTCAACTGATTCTCCAATTTTGCATCGAGAAATGTCAATTCGATCAAGAAATCCAGCATCAGATGCTCACATCCAACTAACATGGGGAAGGGGAACCCAGAAAGAAAATGAGGACTGAAATAGAGTTTTCATTCATCCAAGATTGAATGGGGATTGAAGGTGGTTGTGGTACCTGTTTTCATCCCTTTTATCGAACCCCTAAATAGGGATTAGTTCGGTGTGACAAAGTTTCTCTTTTGATACAGTGAAATGAAATGACACTATTATTTTCTAACAGTGGTGATTTCTGTTCCATCTTCTCAATCTGGGTCTTCATTGACTCCCAACCCATGAACTAGGGGTAGTGGAATCCAAGATAATACATGCACCTGAAATATCATGTGGGCCACCCCTATTACGAATTGGGGGAATCAAAGGGCAGTCAACACATGAACTAAGATAAAGGGGGAATGGCGTACTAGCCAATCTAATGGACAAAACAAAGCCTGGCCGAAGTCCACCAATCAAATCAGCTCAATGTAGCTTACTCAATTTGATAGGATGACCATATTATTTTCTCAGGTACTCCTTTATATAGTTTACATTACTATATATATAGAGTACATATCTTCATATACCCCATTATCAAGCCTCTAACAAGTATATTTGGGGAACATTAGGGTTCCTCAATTGAGATGCTTTCAAGGCTCTCTATTTTTACACTGAACTGGACATCCAATTGACAGACTTCAATCTACTCTGAGGCTGGTGATCTATATTCTCACTTAGTTTCATGGAAAGCTATTCAATCATTGAATTCGACCAGGGTCATAACCTGTCAAGACAATTCTATGTCAGTTTTATAGCCATATTTCTTTTATGATGGTTTTAGCTTCCCCATTACAAGTAGGTTCATTCCTGATCCATGATGAGCTCTGATATTTGTCATTAGATCCTAAAAAGAGTACATGTAATATACATCCCTCTGTTAGCCTCTATCATTATATAGGTAATTGAATTGTCCTTCCTAAACCTAAAAGGTTTTATAAGTCAGGGGAGGAGTGCTGTTTTGTTTCATCAGTTCTCCAAAGTAAATTGGGTTAGGGGTCAGTAATTGGCTATAGATGCAATAAAAACTAATTATTTTCTCGCCTAATTTATATATAAGGGCAAGAAAGGGTCATATATGCGTCACCTGACCCTATATAATTCACCCTAAAGGTTCTACTGAATATATAAGTGTTTAGAACTTAGGTACTTCACCCTATTCGATTTAGAAGGGGTCATATGTAAAAGAACCTAATGACTGTGGACTAATGATTCCTTATTTATCTTTATGCTTTATTTTCTAGAAGGGAATTGTAAGTGGATTTAATTAAGGGGATTTGGAGTTAGGGGAGTAAGCAAGCTACCTTAATCAATTCTAAAGTGATAGATAAATACCTATCTTCTTCATGTTATTACACTACTCTAATAGTGTTGTTATAGATCCCTTTCTTTTTTCATCTAATACTGGCATGTTTGGCCGTAATAGACTATTCATAGCTCTCCTTTGGACCCTTTCATTCCCATTATTATTATTCGCATGAAAGATTAACAACATTAATGAGTTTAGTAGCTAGCCTTCATAGTCATCTCTGACTTAGTAACTTCGCTTTTGGCCTTTAGTTATTAGTCTTGGATTTCAGCTATTGGAATTAGTGCATGCCCTTGCATTTAACTATAAATATACTGACACTACTATTTGGATTTCAGAATTTGGTACTAATGAGACGGCTTACCATATCTCATCTATAGGGAACTACTGGTAATCCATGACTACCATGCCTTGCTTTCAACTCTTATTTAATAATGATATCATGCTCTACGACCATCCTCTTTTCATGGTGTTACCTACTATTATTACATTCTATGTTATACTAATATCATGTTAAAGCTTATTTCTATGCATGTCTACTGATTTTGTTTACTATTAGGACTATGACTAATGAGCTTCCTTTCTTACCAAACAAAGGTGACTAAACTCACGTAATACATTCTTAAGAGCTAGCTGAGTGAGTGAAATCTCTTAGTCTGAATTCAGTTAGAGGTTAGAGTACGGAAGAGTACTATAAATAGTATGGGTCTGAAAGAGAATGTACGAAATAGAAATTCTGCGTTGTAATAATTTAATTTCATATTGGCTTTGTGATGGAGACACAAAAGTTTATTTGATCTAAAAAACCTAATACGATAGCTTCTTCCAAATTAGGTCATCCATACCTTTTGGGTTGGGGAAGTCTCCTATAGAATTTGAAGAGGAGATCTTAAGAAGAAGTAGACAAGATGAATTCATTGGAAATGGAACATCAGGGAGGGTTGGGTAGAGCAGTAATTGTGCTAGTGGAGACTAATTACTTCACTTGAATAGATAGAAATATATTAACATGTTGGTATCATTCCACTGGATTGTATAGTTATCCCAGTGCAGAAATTGAAATATACATTCATAACCCTTTATAGACATATATATAAATAAGTAGAAGACTTATACATCACTTTATATATTATGTAGCATAACTTCAACCTAGTAGTAAGAAATTAATATATCCTATAATGGAATATAGATATTCATAAAGAGCTACCATGATGCAACTCATCTTGGATAGGACACAAAAAGAACATAGTTGATGTCTGATACAATATGAGACATGACCCTTTACGACCATAAGATGAAGGTTCAGTCTGTGCCTCATAAAATGTAGAATCGAATAAAAGAAAATTGTTAACTTATAAAAGTCCAAATCAATGGTTATCCCACTATGGCCTCCCATTGCTAATTCTCGAAAAGGAAGATATCGAAAGGGAGATAACAACGAGTTAGGTTATCGACATACATAATAAGATAAATAAGGTAGCATCCTCACTCTCTAAAAATTTAATGTAATCACGTAGTATGTTCAGATATAGTTAGAGCGTTCAAGTTATTTATATGGTATCGTCATAGATTTATATCAAAACTATAATAATACAGAAAGAGAATAAGAAAAAAATAGATATTCTAACACCAACGGTAGATAAGAACCGAGAACACTCACGACATTCCTAATAAGTCAAAGATGGTGCCAAAATGAAAAATAGTAAATGTTTCGTGGGAATTGACAAGGTGGGTGTGCCCGGGATGGCATGCATCCCTGCCCAAATGAGGAATAGAATGAGGTAATTCTGCATCCGGTAGAAAGAGATTGGCCATATCTTGTCGAAAATTGATAGTACATGAAATCATAATAGTAGTGTCAAAGAAGAGTGAAAATGTACATTTCCAAATTAAGAAAGATACTTTTCATTCTGCATGCCCCTAGCTACAAG
Source organism: Viscum album (assembly GCA_963277665.1). Taxonomy (NCBI): domain Eukaryota; kingdom Viridiplantae; phylum Streptophyta; class Magnoliopsida; order Santalales; family Viscaceae; genus Viscum; species Viscum album. Next base: position 421,876,002 of record OY728161.1, on the reverse strand, counting down.
AAAAGAGATAACAAGATTAAATGGGTTCCCTTTCATCTATCTCCTTCAGACCCTAAAGGAGAAATAAATAACTCACTAGAAATGAAGCGAACAATCATTAAAGAGATAAGAGTGATCTTAAGCTCTTAGGAATAGAGAGACTATGTTATGGAAGTGAATCTAACTAAGTACCTTCAACTGCATATCATAAATTCAATTGTAATAGGGATGATACCTACTAAGGAATAAGGAAGAACACATAGGGAATTCAAAGATTGTTATAGGAAACATCAATCATTTTTTGATGATCTAGGTGAGCTTTGAGACAGTTGGTTGACTCCATTGAACTCCAGTGACATCTCCATATTATAATTGTAGGTTTTCCTTAGCCTCTTAAAGAAAATGGGAAGATACAAACTCTTCTTTCATGTTTTTATTGGATTTTTCTTTATTAAGATACTGCTCTTTAGGATTTATCCAATTCAGTTTAGGTATTTCAGAAAGTTCAGATGGAGGATAAGGATTCTTTTTTGGAATATACTATGTATAATTCCTCATTCCTCAGAGGTATTACTAAATTAAAGACTTTAGGGTCACTAGTTTGGTTCTTTCTGTACCAATGTTTCCATTCCTCTTCAAATTCAAACATTGAATCTTGTGTGGATTGGAAACAACACCGACATTTATAGACATACCACTAGACGTGGAATTATTTAACATACTCCAAATATATATATTGAGATTCTTCCTTTGACATGGATGACAAAGTTTGACTTTCCCTACTTTTCACTGTCCTCTTAGTTGTATACGAAATCTCAAATTTTTTGGAATTTCTGGATGATTTTTCATTTCAAATTACTACCCAATTCTTACTATAGGTTATCATGGATACTTCAGGTAATAGTTTTTCATATTCTATCCATAAATGGAATTTGGTCCCCGGTTCTATGATGATTTGAGAGGGATTAAAATCTCTTTCCCTATTACAGATTGCACTACTAGAATGACCAACAACACTACTTCCATGAGGAGGAAGTGGATTTTGTATCATGATTGGATTTTATTCCGAGGCCTCAAACATCAACAAATATTGGTCGGGGATCCTATGTTTTAAAATGAGGCATCAGATGGTCCATTGCCCAGGGATCCCATATGATACTGGCATCTATAATTTTGATTATAGTATGTTGGAGTAGGGTCTATCAGTGGGAAATGGTTGTATTGGTGTGACTAACTTAGCTTCTAATTGTTGGGGGAGAAACTTCTACATGGACATTAGCAAGGTACTAAATTTTCATGGTGGATTTGTGGTAGGAAGATGGTTGTCTTGTGCATTCTCTCTGACTGTGGGGTTGTGTTGTTGGAAATATGGTAAAAATATATAACCCATAGGTTGCAAGATATCATAATTATATTGGTGAACTTCTTGTAGAGGTATAATGTAGGACTGAGATGGAATGGACTACACATAAATGGTATTACATTGCGGGAAATACCTTATGGATTGGGATCCGGTAGCGATCATCTGAACATATGAACATTTCTGTGTTGATTATTTTCTTTTGGTTTCTGGAATTCTCTTGTTGGTGCCTTCACCTAATTGTTGTTTCATCATGGTTCGAAGTAATTCTCTTTTTATTTAGCTATATCATAAATTCTTTGGTTAATGTTCTTATTTAGCTTCTAATGGATGTGTTCCCCTCCATGTTGTTCTAAAATAGCATCTGTGGATAAACGATGGTTAAGCCACATCGGTGCAGTCGGGATTGCCCAACACATGTCAGGCAGAAGAATCTTTGAATAAGAAGATTGAGCCAATACTTACCCTTAGAAATGGTCATATCTAAAAGAAACTAATTATAAGGTGTAATATCATTTATAACCTTGGGTAAATTCTTTCTTTTGTACTTTTTAGCATCCCTTACCCCTATCCCATGCAATGAATCCCCTTTTTCTCATGACCTAGCTCATTTGATAAACATTGGTAGGCCCTTTAATACTCTCGGTTATCAAAGAGCTCCTAACTCTTAACTACAGTAGATGAAATCAATTTGGAATACTAGAATTCTAAGTGATCATATATTGAGTGTGTGTAAAAAAGTACTTCCTTAACATGACTGTCTATTCAGAGTGCTTTGTAGCTCTAAGATTTTTCTTGGTGTAAACTCAAAGCTCGTTTGGCTCAAATCGCTCGAAGCGCATAATGCTAGAGCTTGGAAGACTTAGAGCATGCTAACTGGTACATCTGTTTCTTATTTATGAATGACAGCATCGTCCTCTATTAAACATATTGAGTGAGGAATACTCTATCATTTTTTTCTCACTATTATAATAGTACTAACCCAATCATTCCCTTAAGGAAGTTTCACCTTGATTTTGATTTAGTAGCTTCATTACTTTCTATTTGTATGTAGATTTATCTCTCCATCTTACCAAATTCATTCATGAAGCTCTAATTTTTCTGAAGAACTATTTCGATATAATCTTTTATTTGCTTTCTAAAAAAGGTCTTTAGAATTTTTTGAATTAGCAATCCCATTTTGAGAAATAGAAGTAGTAACTCTGACTATAATTTTGAGTGTCACTTTATGTTATTATTTTATCTTAAGTGATGACTAAACATGTTTTTTGTGATTCATTAGACTATATTATCACAGATTCCCTGAAACCCTTAGGTTTAATTGAATTACTGAAAAATAATGTGCTAGGTTTCAATGTGTGTTCTACAATTGATTGTTATCTATTATTTGTTGATTAGGTGGAGCTTGACAAGGCGCATGCATGCCTTGTGGTGAACTATACTAAAAATTGTGTATATATATAAATAAGAGTTCTGACTTTCTTCAAAAATAAGAGCTTGTAACCACTTACATGGAAAATGATGAACTAAACTCAATCCACATTTGGGTCCCAATCTCCTAATCTGAAATAGGTAGTCTTCCCGAATCTACTAGAGTTACATGAACTGCTAAAGCTAGATATAGCTAAGATGATCCTATCTTAGTCTCCTCCATTTTAGATATGGTTGGGGAATTAGACTTATCCATGTTTATTCAACATAATTGCATATGCCCGAAAGCCCAAGTAGCTCTACATGGGAGGAAAATAATTTCTCTGAACTAATTGTCGACCACATACTCTATAATCGTATGTTAAGCCCCTTCATTGATAGTAAAACATCATCTTATACACTCCCTATCACTTAAATTGAAGGACCTAGATTCTGATTATGGTTATTTCACTCTCAATCACACTTTCCCTCATCATTGATTTACCAAACAGCCCTCTATCTCCTCTTCCATCTGAATGGAGTTACAGCCTGCCTGAGATGCCATGATTATATTTCCAGAAGAGAAGAAGGCTTATCCTAGATATGACTATTTGAACTATGTCTTTCTATTGAGGGGAGTTAGGCTATTCCAACTACTATGACTATTCTATGGTTTAGTAGTTAGTTGGAATAAGGGTACTTCACCATGCTAACCCTCGCCTCGTGGAATGATCATGGTGGTATATCATTATGTGAAAGAGATACTATCCCATTCCATTTGTATCACTTGTACTATGCTATTATGAGATAAAAGACGTTCCCTACTCCCATTATACAACAAACACAAAATGTTCTTCCAGCAGAACTACTTAATTCACAATGATCGATTAGGAAAAACATCATAAACTGGTTGTGCAACATTTGTTTGTTCACAGAGGCAGCGTGATTGGGGGAATGCTGCTTCGCAAGGTAGTTTTTTGGTTCATCACATAGTCATGATAGTACTCAAATGTGGAAAACTAGTATGGATTGTGCCTTCCTTAAAATTCATTCTGCATGAAGGGATTACTCTATACTTAATAAATAGAGGATCGATAAGACTTCATGATCTACAATAAAATTATTTTCTAACGGTATTCCTCTTCATTATGAGTTGATTAACTAAGGCTACTTTAGAATGGATCTCTCATGTTGGAGAGGGAATACAGAATGTAGAGAATGACATGTTTGAATGCCAAAGAATCTTAACATCCTTTTGTAGACATTTGCACCCAATGAAACCTACTGTTATAGGAGAAAACATGCATGTGACGGACCAGAGAATAAGGGGCCTAAGAAGAGGCTACAAATGTTTCGAAATGAATGGAAATCACTCATTGTGTGGGAGACCATCCTTAGTGACAGGAGAGAGTAGAAAAAGAATAATTTAGTTATAGGCTCTTCCGTCTACTAGTTTTTTCCCATTTCAGGCTAAGGTTCATTATCCTTATCAGTTGACTTTTTCCAGTTTCCAAAATCTTGTGGTTAGAATAATTCATTGAAAGCTATAGTAATGGATGTTTATGTAATGTAGTTATTTCTATATTAAGAGTGAGGAAATGTTTTGGATAATTTTTTTTCTCTATGTGTCTCTTTGAATGATTTCAATTTTTTAAATAAATTCTACTTGAGCATCAGTCTCTACCTGAAAAAATATCTGTGAATAATACCATGCCAAATGTGTCCGAATAAGATATGAAAATTATGTATGACCAATATAGTTCATTACATATAGTGGGACCCTTTATAAAGCTACAAAAAACACAATCTGATTGTTCAACATACACTGATTTTTTCCTTGCAACTTCCACTTTCGATTGTGGAATGGGACACTAATTCATTGTCACAGGTCTCCCATGATGGAAAAATGGAATGATCCTCCAGGAGTCACCTGGATGTTGAAAAATATACTACAATGATCATCTATTTTTGAATATTAAGCTGAATAGAAGCTGGTCTATCTACAAGCTTGTGAACTATGTAATCATTAAACATATTTCATGTTTTCATCATATTCTTAGTTCAAGTAGGTACGAAAATAGATGGAAATGGATTTAGTGATAAAAAATCCATACAAATAGGTAAGAATATTCCTCCTTTATTCTTTCTAACAATACAATTAGTTCCCAGCTAACTATTTTTGGACATTAAATAGAACTTCAAATACTCTTCTAATAGTGGGGACTATTATTAGAAGAGTACCTGGATTCCTAGAAGTCCTTGCTACATTTTTTACGAATGTGGGGAATAAGGAAGATATTCTCCCTTCCTAGAAATAAAACCAATGTGCTTCAGATATATGGCCTTCTTTCTCCTCGAATAGACCATTATATTATGATTATAGTTTTCATAATTTTTTGGCTCACTCCCTCGATTCCAAAAATTGGATCCTACTTTTCCATATCATAGTTTGTGAACCTCATTAATTTTTATTGAAGACTAATTCCACTAATTGGAGATGACCTAAACTCCCTAAAAATCAGTCATTTTAATACTAGGTGTGACAAACATTGATCAGTTGGATTTCCCACTTATATGGGAAAATCACATTCAGTCATTTTTCTACTATATCCAAAATTCCACATTTGATCTTCCAAGAGGTAAGAGCCATGGTTGAAGTGAAAGGGATGATAGGGCCATAATGAGTAGAAAAAATGAAACCCACTATTTAGAAGTTTTTCTTCACAAAAGGGGGTCTATTTAGTTTATGGTGAGACCATTTACCTTTTTATTGAGGGGTTCCCAATATAAAGTAAATACCTAGAGAATTGAAATTAACTCTGCATCTAGATCCAAGATAAAGAGAGTATAGAAGATTATGATCACACCAATCCCCTCGATTAATGCTTTTCACTAATCTTCAGTAAATCATTTCATCCATGAACCATTTTTGGTGCCATTGATTTATCTCGGGCCATATTACACACATGGTCTTTACACATCCTCCACTGATAGAAAAGATTCGTTATCAAAATATGACATATCCAATCTTCTTGGAATTTTATCCTAGAGTCATCCATGGCATGATTTTTATTTCCTTGGCCTTTTGGCCTGGTGGAACTCTCTTCAATCATCTGCAAGACTGGAGATCTCGGAACCTAATAAGATTCTATTACCATTTACTTACTCATTGATGCATTATGAAAAAGGTATGATGTTAGGGAGAATTCATGTAAACCCAACCCTGAGATCTGCTCAGGTATTTTCAACAAGACACGTAGAAACAATCCTAATTCAAACATTTACTTATAGAATCGAACCATGGGACTCTGTACTGGTCCCTCACCTTCTCTGGATAGATCTTCTAACCTTTTAATTCACACCAACCTTATAGCCTAAAATGGAAAATATTATCATGCCTGGTTATTTCATCATCCAATGAACATAAATTCATCACATATAGAAGGGAAAGTTAGGAAAAGTAGACCATGATCGAAAATGTTCTTATTATTTTATTTTCCCAATCCGCTTTCACTCGCCGCTTTTAACAATACCTCTGTCTTAGATGCTGGTGGATCAAAAAAGTAAAATACTGATGATCTACTAAAATTGGTTCACCAGGGTAAAAAGCAGGAACTACCACTGGTGAATTTGTTAGATTGACTAGATAATGAAAAATTAGAAAAACATAATCAATTGACATAAATCAACTCAAATCTTTCAAACCTTTCTCGGGTGAGTCTCGTATCCTATTATTTGTTTTTACACTGATCTCATTTTTTTTAGTGGTGTGATGATGTGCTTGATTAAACTACTAGGGGATAGAATATGACTAATAGAAGAGATAGAAAGGCTCCTAGTCTAGTTATGAAGGGAATCTCTCTAAAGAAGCCAAAATATTTTGAATAGGTAAGAATTATACCTAAGTGGATTTTTTCCTTCAGCTGCGGTAAAGAGGATTTTGATCCTACTCCTCTCTGTAAACAGATATTTCCCCTCTAGGAGATGAGATAGTGAAATATTAGGCACATGTATCAGAAACAGAAAACAGTGTTTTAGGTCTCTAACAATATACTTCCAACTGGACTGGTATAGTAAAGACAGCAAAAGGTGCAAGTGAGATTTGAATAAGGGACAAAAGAATGTATTTCCCATCTGTTTAGGGATGAGGTACCCTATCCAATAAGGCGGAATTATTCAAGATTTGTCCCTAACATTAAGAAGGTACAACTATTATGGTCATTGGGTAATGGCCAATCTAGGTAGGGGTAAGCCAAAAAAATCAAACTTGAGTATTGTCTCATTAAACCATTCGAAAAAAACAAACTCACACATGATGGTTTTTTTCTATTCATGAATTCTTGAAATTATTCTTAGAAAAGATTTCCGCAGTGATAATGGTACTGAAATGATATCGTGATTAAAGTAAAAGAAACAATCATATATTGAATCCTTCACATAAGTACACTAGAAGGTCTTGTACTCTTGTTGTTACCATGTGGCGGGAGGTGAATAATATATATAGTCCAAAGGATGAAAGAACCACTTGGCACAGAGTAGACTATAACTATCAAAATGTAAAAGAGAGGTAAGTGTTTTATTCTATTATATGAAATACACTTTTCCAAAACAAATAAAGTTTCCAAATCGTCATATATATGTATATTCTACTTATATATAAGGGTTCTAAAGGGTTAGGACCTCTTGTGAGAAAAATGGAAACAAGGATGGATCCCTCAGAGTAGAACGTACTCTTCTGACTAAACGAAAGACCAAGGATGGAGTGGAGATCAGTAGAAACAAGTCAGACTTTAATAATCATGGTGATGAAGTGAACCTCAATTAGTAGTTAGAATGTGGCAGCCTCAAAGTCAATTTTATCATCAAGCCACCTATCTAGGTAGGTCATAGCCTTATCAATCAATTTCCATGATCATGATCAATGTCAGAACCATTTAGTTCATTATCCCTAAATGTTATTAAGAAAGTAAAAAAATAAGGCATTCCTATGGATTATAACACAGCATGCTGTCTAATGACACATCATTAGCTACAACAGGAACACACTCCTTCCTAAAAAGGAATTGGGTCGTTCAGTCACTTCTATTAGTTGATTATTTTAAAATTTGGAATATGGTCAAGGATCAAACCCTATCTATAACGAAAAAACATAGAAAACTAGTTTTCCCCGAATCAATTTGATTGATATCTATTAGTCAATACTATTAGTGTAGAGTCAGGTAGTTTTCCTATATAGTTTCTAGTATAAAGTCAGATCGAATAAATATATTTCAGAGGTAAATTGACTTCTTCCCATCCATCATCGGACTCGGTCCCGCTGATCAGGAAGAAAAGATAATTGCTCATGTTAGTCGGAGCTAGTCCAACCCTAAACTGAATGTCTAACAACAAGTTAGTGTAGTATTAGAGGTGTATCAAGGAAAACTACAAGTCATCAATTTTGAATCGCATTGTTATTTAAGTAGTTCTTTCTATGATTGAATACATGAAATGAAACAAATTCACTTGAGATTATTTCTTGAATCAAGGATTGTAACTACTTCATCAAGGAAAAACCTTTAGTCTCCCTTCCTGAAAGCAGTACCTGTCAGGGAACATTCGAGACATGAACATCAAGGTCGAGTGCTTGGGGATGGCTTTCAATATTATCTTTTTTGAAAATAAATATCTTGAAACTTAGTGATACCCTTATTATTTCTTCCATTTTTGGTTACATAATTTCTAGAATGTAATTAGGGGTGATACTCTTGAAAATGTGAGATAATGTATCTTCATTATTGTATGGGAGGAAGTCATTTATTACAAGATGGTTAACTACGCTACCTATGAAATTATGTATTTACTTACTAGTAAGAGTAAGAGTTTCCATATGGAAATCCTTGGGTAGGTAGTAGTTACATCTCAAGTAAATGAAATATAGACATGCTCCAAGAAAAACTGTCATATAGGCAAGTGGGATCACATTAGTTTGAGGGAGTACGATACAAGATTTGGTACTCTACTCCAATAGTGAATGAATGTGCTCTCCTTGAATAAAGGCATAGAAGAACATACACTTAAGTCATGAGTCATGGGCGGTGGTGTACTCTTACCTTTGACAAATTCGGTAGGATCTTGTCAAATATCCCTAATATGAATCCCTTTTCTATACTAAAAATGGTTTTAAAAGATCTGACACAAAAATAAACGGCGTGTTCCTCCATCCGTATAATCTATATAGTAAGATTCTTCAGGAACACCAGGTTATAAAACCTTATATTTTAAGTTTCACGGAATACCGAATAGGGTGATGTAGATGAGATCTAAACCCTAACATATTATATAAGTTTAATCCCTTTAGAAAGGGCCGGGAAAAGTTTTTATTCCAACTGGATTTGGATTTGAGACTGAATGTTCTACAGTTCCTAATCCAACATAGACGAAATTGTCAAATCATGAAGTGGACACTCGTTTTTTAGATACAAGAACAACAAAGGGTGGGGAAATAATGCTGAAGAATCATTTTCTTGAGGTTATGGAATCCACTTTGATCGGATCAGGACTATATAGAATAAGAACTTATCATTTCACACTCTCCGGAACGGATTGCGAAATGAATTTGTAAACTCCATGAGATAGGTGGAACCACGAAAGGAAGGCGGAATGGAAAGGGGAAATGACCACCTTTGTTGACACTGTAGGAGCATCCAACTATCAGGTAAATGCATGATTTTGTCTAAAATAGATTCTCCTATTGCTTCTGAATGATTAGACTTTATGAAAGTTGGTGTTTTTTGCTTCAATTAGATATTTTATCAATCCATTTCATCTTTGGAAGTGGTAACCAGGTCAGCCAGCTAGATTTTCTATCCATTCAATATAAAATCACCATCTCACTTCTATTAGAGTGGTAAAAATGAATTTTCCCACATTTTATATTCTAGTAGGACTACATTATGTATTTTATTTTTCATTTAAGAAACATGGATAGTGAGTTTGAATAAACTATTGGGAGGCTCCAAATGAAAGAAGTTGATAAAGGAAAATGGAAATTGACTCGATATTCGTTCCATATTCCAGGGATGACTTGAGATTGAATCCAAAACCCAAGGAATTGGTGGAATCGACCGAAACCACGAAATACCAAAAAGGGAAAACATTTCCGAAGTCAACTCCTATTGGAAAGAAAGGATTATAAGAAGTTAGAACAGTAGATTTGGGTCAACAAGACAAGCCAACTTCCAGTTGTTGTCTCAGATTCATTTTGTAGATGACTCGAATCCTTCTTTAAAATAGTCATTTGTGGATGAATAGGCAAGAGATACCTTCTTACATTCCCAGGCTTGATTTCAACCTAATATCTTGTATAACAGATTATATGGATCAATGAAGTTTCCTAGAGGTTGGTGAGACCTCACACAAGATAAATGCAATATATAAATTAGATGTAGGGGTGAGATATATAGGCTCAAGTACCATAGATCTGACACTTTCTAAAGGGTAAGGAGGAAAAAAGATTTCATGTTCATATATGTTTATGTTTATATTAAAATTCAGATCATACAAACTCTAGAGATAATGTCTGGTTAATTTGATTAGTATGAATCTTAGATCTAGGAAATGAAATATATCCATATTTAGAAGCCCCATTAGAGGAGAGAACATGAGTATATATCAGGATATCCAGGCTTGATGCATAAGTCAATCTACAGGGAGTTCTCATTACAGAGGAGGTGATACTTAGATATAGATGAGGAAGATGACTCACTCCATTTATCATTATGTCTGGCCCCATATTTAATAATTATATGGGATCAATTATAGGGGACTTGTTAATGTAGAGTTCCTTTGGTGACCCTTGAGAATGAACTCGATTCAGGGGAAGACAAGAAAGCCAAAGTTTCCTGGTATAGAGGGAGTGGGGATCCTTGAGCCGGAGGGCCTGAGTTGCTAGGGTAAAACTCCTATGATAACAACTATTGTATCATTTGGTGAGATCCAAGACTTTCTCATAAAAAGAAATCAAATCCTAATCTTCTGTTTTAGGTTCTTTTAGATCTGACCCTTCTTAACTATTATATATAAAGTAGCTGAGGAGGGTCATATATTTTAGAAGTTGACTACTTTACCATATTAATTATTTGGTGCTACTTAATATAGAATGGTTTAGAACATGAGCCTAACGATTAAGATCATTTAGAACCATTTCTAATAGGTAGATGATATCAGATTAAAGAGAAATACTCCTATCCTAGTGAGTAATAGGGGTATCATGCTTTGAATAAATAATTTCTTTCTTCTCTGGCTGAACATGAATGATTTTTTTTCCATCACCATATTAGAATGGTTTGAAATGATAAGAGATGGTGTTAGTACTCTACACTAATAGTGCTACTACTTATATTATACCGACAACCTCATATTTGAGGTTCTTCTTATATTATGTTCCATAAATTTATACTTCTATTATTAACCATGAAGTAAATTTTTGACTCATGTTGATTGATCCTTTTATCTTATATGAAGAGATGCATGGTCGAATAGAGAACGAGGTAGGAAATTGTTGAAAAAATGTCACCCACTTTACCGTCAACTTTGGTATTGTCCATGCTACTCGACTTGTTTTTAGAACTTGTAAGAAATCGGGCCATGGGAATTCCTTACAACGGAAAGTACATATTGTGTCTCATCTCTTGATGATCTACACAACCACAAAAGTTGTATTTCCTATTTACCTCAATTTCAGCAGTGGTACATAGTCATGAACAAGCCTCTCATTTAACCTACAACAAGTGCCTGTTCAGGATGTGGTAGCAAACAGCAGGTAGCTGACTTGAGGTGTTCGGTTCCTTTAGCCATGGGGGACGATCAAATCAGCGTGGTTTATGGAAATAACAGTCTGTCGGGCAGAAAAATTTCTTGGAATCACATTACTGGTCACGCAGGTGGTTCCTGTGGATTTCGATTTAAATTCACACTTCTGATAGGTGTTTTGATGCTATCAATATCATTTGTCAAAGGTGATACCACTTACTGACTGAACAGTGATACACCTTCCCTAGTAATAACCTCACCCTTGGTACTAGTCTATGAGCACTAGACAAGCCATAACTCCAAAAAAAATTATTTAAACCTAAGTATTTAGACCTGATTATTTAGAACTCATACACCAAAATACTCAGGTCTCATTACTCTGGTCCAAATAATCAGGTCTAAATACATTGGTCATCATATACCATAGATCCTAAATACTTTGGATAATTAAATGGTGTTAAGGGGAATGGGAAAGAAGCAACGATTCATATGAAAGTGAATTCAATAAACGCATGTGATTTATTGTTCAGAGATGATTTTTTTTATAAAATAGAAAGTTGAATCCATAGAGATAATACCATTGAGTTGTCCTCTTCCTCTCATTCACTCTATTTACTTTGACCCTCACTTTCTAGATGGATTGGGTGAAAGAGATGTTTCTCATTCTGTTACTTTCCCTTTGTGTTCTAGAGTCAGTCCCCACTCATTTTTCTGCTTTCTCACTCATTTCTCCCCACTATCTCCTCCTTTTTGGATTCGTTCGAGCTACCTGTGAATTAAGGGATGCTTTCCTACAGCTACATCAGGAAGCTAAGAAGTCAAAGGACTCACCCTCAATTGTAATGTGTTAAGCATTCATACATACTGTGTCGCATATTCCCATGCCATATTAGGCATTCCACTTATTTGATATGGTGTTTTATTAGTGGATCTTGGGGCATAGTTTCATGGATTTCTTGGTACAAATGGATAGATGGCCACTATGACAACTACACGTTGGTTGGGGTTGATGGATGGTATGGAATGGATGCTTTCAGAATGAAAATCTCCATATAATATAGTCAGACCACTATAAGAACCACTATAAGCACTAGAAAGGAGCCAATATTGGTGCATATAGTGTTCCTCCTATAGACTATATAGAATAGTACTTGGCTAAATTATACAATATCTAGATTATATACTGAGTGGTGTAGTTGGAATTGCAGTTTTTGTGGGGGGAGAGTTCAATGATGATACCTTGAATCACCTTGGTGTGTGGAAAATCAATGGGAACCATTTCGATGACAATAAAATGATAGAAGTGGGTTGGAGGACTTGGATAGACTCATGAGGCTCGTGACCTAAACGACTATAGGTTCTCATCTTGTACCTGAAAAGGATATGGTGCTAGATTGGTAATCATAGGTTGGCACCACCATAAACTGATGGGGTTGATGTGGTTCAAGAGGGTCACTTAGTTGATACCATTGGGGAAATGGAACTGTTATAGTAGAGTACCAAGGCCCACCTACTGCAATTATTGATTGGGTGGTATTGGATTTTGAAACTGATATAGGATGATACTGACACTATTACAAGTGTACTGACAGTCATGTAATGTATGGATGACATGGAGTTGGTATTGTTAGAATAGAGACCAATATAGGAGGACTGATTTCAAACGCTACTGGGGTCGAAGGGTTAGGAAGAAACTATGTACACCGCTGGCCAGGATTGGACTTTTAATCCAGTAACATAATCTAAACTATATAGGATGAGTACATGTGATCATCATATTAAGAGAATACATGAGATAGACAGTTCAGAGTTAAAGATTACATTTGAAGAGTAGTGGGAATGATATGATTCAAAACTATGGTTTTTTTATTGTATGAAGATTGATGGAGTGAGCGTGGTTTTCCAGATTGAATGGACTCGATCCATGATATGACTTTGAGACAGGGTTGACTTGTAGCTACGATGATGGCTCAATGATTGGGCACCTATTGGTTGGTGGTGGTACCTCATGATATTCCAAAGAGACTAGGTGAGCAGTGTGAATAAAAAAGGTACTCTTTCTATATAGTTCAGAATTCATGGATGGGGATGAAATAATGGAATCGATGGTTCGTTGGAATGAAGATGGTCGTAGTGGTGGTTCATAGGTGGTTGGGAGAGCTGTAAGTTTTCAAATGATTTTAGTAAGGTTTTGGGTTGTTTTTCCACACTTATGAGTATTCAGACAGTTTTGATGGAACAAAAAAGGCTCTCACTATTGATAGTTATCCGATTCTTGAATCTAATCCATAAATGGGGAAATCAAGTATCTTAGAAGTAGACAATCGAGTCGTCCTACCATCCACAATGCATATCTGTAATCTTTTCATAGTAGCTGATGCCTCTCAATGTTGGGTCGTGGCTTCCTCCTGCTTGAAATTTGATGCATTACTAGGGTGCGTAAATCAACTGAGCACATTTATACTACATGGAGGAGCATACTATGGTCAGTGTAGTGAGATTTTTGGAACAAATCATGCCTTTCACTTTGGCTAGGGAACCTCAACCAGTACCTACAGGCTATTCCAAACCACAACACCAGCACAATATCTTTCAAATAGCCAACCCCATGTGACATCCTTACACTCCCATGCACATATGCCATTAGATTCATTATAACTTGAATTACTAGATATTACATGTTTTTTCTTGTCAAAACAAAACAAAACAGAACAAGTAGTAGTTAGTGGAACGATCTAGAATGGTACAACTAGTGGGAATCGAAGTGGTATAGCCAACTAGACTATATATGAAGAAGCCATAGCCAGATCAGCCAAGGGAGGATATAGAATCAATAACAACTAGAAAAAATATTACCTTTCCACTCTAACTAGGCGTAGCTCATTGCTGGAGGGGCAAATTGTTTGTGTCATTATGGGATATATCAATGGTTTCACAAAGGGGGAAATGATACTGGAACATAAAATTGTTAAGCGTTAAATACCAATAACACACTATATCTAAACTAATAGTGTCATCATGTTCTATTTTTTGGGTATGCGTGATGGGGTTGGAGTGGAGTGGTTGGAGCAATGGAGGTCATCGAGTAGCAACCAGGTCTGAGAAAATCCATCTCTATTCGAACAGTGATTTGATCCACCATCTCTGCAAACAAACCCTTTTTTCCATCGGGCTCAAGATGTCCACTATTAGAAGAGAACATGGCCCCCACTACACAAGGTTCCATTCATTCTTATGTCACCCATTCGATCGATCGATCATACTACTATGGTATGATTTCATAGGAATCGATGCATCCTAGTAGGATATGATAGATAACAGAGCTGCTGGAATGGAGTTGGTGGTGCTCGGGTGATACACATTTGGTGTTCCAAGAGAATGGTCAACCCCACTACTGAATTGATTCAATATCTATTGTGCCCTTGATCTGGATACACTCAACCACATTCATGTCGGTTATACTACCATTATTTTACCTAATCAATGGTGGGAGTGGAGTTGGGGGCTCAATAATCCCAGGCCGCCTAGTTCCCCAACATCCTAGATGGTGCATGGGTCAACGTGGAATGGGAAGGTGAGGACATTAATTTTCACTATCAGAACACCAATCACATGGTTCCACGTTAGTATAATATAGGTATAAGACTACCCGCCTGACTTCCCCACTATGTCTAGTCGAACAACCATAGTCTAATGATGTCGACATCCACTTAAACTGAATAAGGTATGCATAATATAGGTAGTAGAAGGTATAATATAGGTAGTAGAAGCATGAATATATATCTATCAATTGATCGTACTCTTTTAATAGTTTTCTCAGGATTCCAACTCCAGACAGAAAAATTGACACCATAAACTGGGCTAGGTACCCTATTTATATAGTGTCTAATCATTTGATTTTCATATATATGGTGGAATGGTCAGTGGGGTCGTGGAGTTGTGGTTGTGTTCTTTCTACTATGGTTGTTCAAGGTTAAAGGCACATATAACAAAAAACCCTATCGAGTGAACAGGAAGGCCATGGAATAGATATGGGGCCTCAGTTGGCATATCACAAAGGAGGTAGAACATCCCACTCATACGATGAGTCCGAAGGGTGGGATTACAGGTAGGATGAAGTAGAACAGACAAGACTATTAGAGTATAGTACTTATGGTTCAGGTGTGACATGACGATATGGGGTGATAGAGTTGGTGGTGAGTTTCTTGGGAACTAGGGTGATTGATGGTTAAGGGCGAGCTCATGGGGTCCTTCATACTATAAGAAAATCTATTATTTCCATACACTGAGTAGCAATAGGACGAGTTGATGTTTCAAGACTATATGAAAGATATCCATTGGGGTAGTATTGGTTCCCCGACTCCACCTTCATGTTCATAAAATATTTCTATCATTGATTTGTCCACTTAATGCACTTGATCTACCTTCTAGTTTCATAGATAAAATCCCATATCCACTAGCATTAGAGTTGAGATGGGTTGGCATTGGAATTTTTTATTTCCCCACCAATTCAATAGTCTGTGTAGTTGTGTGAAGTCTTCTACCTATATTATACTTACACTATTAGATTAGAGTACTGAAAGAATATCTAGTTCATTGAGATTTGGTTGTAGTGGTAATTGGTGCACAGTGGTGACCCCACATCTTAAAGCACAAGAAGTTGTAGTGGAATATGGCTAAACTACTATTTGAGGGTTCTAGTAGGTAGCCCCATTCACCGAATAAATCATCCTCAAAGTAGTGGATCAGAATTCATTTTTTTCTTGCATGTCAAATAAATCCTATGGCTAAAGCGATGCATAATAGTGAGGTAAGGTGAATCACACTCAGGAATTTGTTAGGATGTCTGTACTCTTATAATTTTTAGTATTATACACTAATAGTACTACTTCTTATATTATATTGACCAGTAGATGGACAAAGGTTCTAAAATATCTAACCACTTCTAAAGGGTGAACTGTATAAGGGGTAATGTTCCTTAGATTTGACCCTTTCTAAAGGGTGAACAATATAGGGTCAAGTACCATAGATTTTACACTTTCTAAACTGAATAGGGTGAAGTAGCCGAGTTCAAAACCCTTATATATTATGTATCACTGCATATCGAATAGGGTTATGTATCCGACTTATTAACCCTTATATATTATATATTTATTCTCTACTTATATATAAGGGTTCTAATGGGTGAGGTTCTAAAATATCTTAATTTACAAGGGTTTTGAAATAGTAATGGTTTTTTACGAGAATAGAGCTATGTCTTATAGCTTCACATATCTATGGGGGAAAATGTTCCAATAATAAAATGAGTATGGATATTCCATTATTACATCCCTCCAAACAAATCCAGAATCTACAGTGCACACATAGGTATGCTCTTTATCTTAATACTGCTTCCTATGCTTTCAAATTCTAATTATTTTCCATTCCAACTACAACTTCCTACTAGACTACAAGCACTAATGATCATACTTCTCACCCGACTTCCCTTTATGACTAATGCTTTCATAATACTAGTATTAAATCCCTTAGATCTCATCTTGGTCCTTATATATATTGTCATAGGATGGTATGAATAAGAAATATAGATCTTTGAAAAAGAAAAGAAATATGAAATAACTCAGGCTTTATGGAAGAAGAACTCTTGTTATCATTTTTTGTAGCATCGAGTTCCCCTTCAAGAACAAGAAAGAAACACACACCAACTCCATATCCATTCTGTATGAAGAAAAATTGGACCCACTTCATCAGCACCCTCCCCAAATAAGGAACAAGAAAAAATTTGCAACTGATGTGTTAAACATTTATCCTCGGTACAGAATAGGAAAATCAACTACTCCCACTCTTAAAAAAAGTTTGGAACCCTGAATCAGCAAGCTATGACATACTTCTATATCGTAGTCTCTCAAAATGAAGTGTTCCCACTTGCCTATCTAACAGTTCTTCTTGGATCACTTCTATCTTCCATTAACTAAAGATTTAACTACATCATACCCAAGTATTTGAATATGAAAAATCATTCTCTTACTAGGATGGAAATACATGCATTCATAGGTAGCCTGATTAACCAGATTGTAATAAGGGACTTCCTCTCATACGGTAAAGGACAAGACATTATTTTTCATTCTCAAGAGCATCACTCTTTGTTACATTCTCATAAAGAAATAACCTAACATGGAGAAACCAATTTGGGTATCACCGAGGTTCAAGATCTTGATTTTCAAACTAGATAAGATTGACACACTGCCCCAAGCACTCGACCTCAAAGATGAAGTATCAAAAGGTCACTGATTGGTGCTTCTTTTAGGATGGGGGACTAAATGATTATCCTTAATAAATTATTTATAGTCATTGATTCATGATATAATCTCAAAATAATCCATTTCATTTCATTTATTAACTCATGGAAGCAACTACATAAAGAACTAAGGGATTTGAAATCGAAGTCTCGTAGTTGTCCTTACAACACATCCGATACAGAACTAACATGTTGTTAGACATTTGGTTTAGGGTTGAACTAGCTCAAACTGATAGGAGTGATTTTATTTTCTTCCCGATCGGTGGGACTCAGTCTGGGGATAGACGAAAGGAAGTCAATTTACCTCTAAAATGTATTTATTCAATCAGAAATTATATTGGAATCTATATACAAAATGTACCTGAATATACTCTAATATTATTGAGTAAGGAATAACTATTGATTTGTTGAGGGGCCAATCGGTTTTCTGCATTTTTTCATTCTAGATAGGGGTTGATCCTTGAACATATTTCGATGTTTGAAATAATCAACTAATATAAGTGACTGAGCAACCTGATACCTTAGTGAAATGGAGTTCGTTCTTCTTGTAGCTAACGTGGTGTCATTAGTTAGCATGAAATTTAACAATCCATAAGTGATCCTTCTTTCAGTACTATTTTAATAATTGATAGGGATATGGAACTGAAGATTATAGAAGTTAATAAACTTCAATGTAAGTGACTGAGTGGGATATGACATACCTAGTTAAATGGCATGATGTGAAAATTGACCTTGAGGCTTCCATATTCTAACTACATATTGATAATCACCTCATTGCCATTATTGTTAGAGTCCAACTTGTTTCTGCTGAACGTCTCTTCATCCTTTGTCTTTCGTTCTTTCTGGAGAGTACATGATACTCAAACGCATTCATCCTTGTTTCCATTTTTCTCATGAGAGGTCCTAACCCTTTAGAACCCTTAGATATAAGTAGCAAATAATTTTATATAAGGTTTTAGATCCTAGATTTATTTTGAAAATGTGGATTTAATATAGTCGAATAGAAGACATGCCTCTCATTTAATTGTGTATAGTTATAGTCTATTCTGTTCCTAGTGGTTCTGGATTCCTTTGGACTATATATATTATTTACCTCCCACTGCATGGGAACAACAAGAGTACACTGCCTTCTAGTGTACTTCTATGAAGGATTCAATTTATGATTTGTTCTTTCACCTTAATCGAGATATATTTTCAGTCCCATTATCACTATGGATGAGGTTTTTAAGGTCAATTTCTGGCTTTTGGGGATTGAAAAAAATGTCACATGTGAGTTCATCTTTTTCATATGGTTCAATGATAGAGTACTCAGGTTTGTTTAGTTTGGATCACCCCTACCTGGACTGGTCATTACCAAATGACCATAAATGTCGTAGCTTCCTAATGATAGGGCCAAATCCTGCTGAATGGCCCCATTACTGGCTATGTTATCTCATCCCTAAGTGGATGGGAAATAAATTCTTTTATCCCTTCTTCGAATCTCACCTACACATTCTGTTTTATCTTCTATTCAAGTCCAGTTCAAAATATGTTGTTAGTTACCTGAACATTGGTTTTGTGTTGTTGAGTCCTGCATCTAATCTTTCTCTATCTAAGATCCATGAGGGGAACTAGTTGTTGACAAGGATAAGGAGGATCAAAATACTCTTTACCGCATGTGAAGGAGAAAAATCCGCTTAGGACTTATTCCTACCTATTCAAAATATTATTCCGTTATTAGAGGGATTCCTTTCATAACTAGACAAGGATCCTTTCTATCTCTTTGATTTTTTTTAATCACCCCTGCAGAAGGTTAAGAGAGTGTGTCATCACGCAATAAAAAAATGAACGGGCTCAGGGCAAACCAAATAATTGGATAAGAGGCTCACCAGAGAATTGTGCTAAACAATCTATGTGGCTTTATCACAATTCATTATGTTTTCCTAATTTTTCATTATCCAAACATTGAAACAAATTCCCCAGTGGCAGTTTAAAGTGTTTACACTGGTGACGAAATTTCATTATCACATTAGTAGTTTACTTTACTGATCCACCAACATCTAAGAAAGAGGTATAGTTAAAAGTGGTGAGTGAAAGTAGGTTGGGAAAATGAAATACTAAATAAGGTTGTGATATTGGCCTAATTTTCGTAGACTGTTTTCTCTATGTGATGAATTTAAGTTCATTGGTTGATGGAATAATCATGCATGTGATCTTTTCTCTTTTAGCCTACAAGGTAGGTGTGAATGAAAAGGTTATAATATATGGCCAAAGATGGCGAGGGACCTATAGAGAGTCCCATTGTTTGATTATATAATTAAAATGTTTAATTAGGATCGTTTCTGCGCATCTTGTTGAAAATATGTGAGTAGATCTCTACGTTGGGTTTACTTAAATGCACCCTAACATCATAAATTTTTCCTAATTGGTCAAAGAGTAAGTAAATGGGAAGACCATATTATTATATTCTTAGCTTTATAGGCTCGCAGATGGTTGAAGAGAGATCCAATAGGACAAGAGGCCAAGGAAATCAAAAACCTGTCGTGGATGACTCCGGGATGAAAGGCCAATGAAGATCAGGTATTCCCTATTTTGAAAATTAATCTTTTCTTTAAGTGAAGTATGAGTAATGAGTGTTCCTATAATATGGACCGAGATAGATCAATGACATCAAAAATGGTTCGTGGAGGAAAAGATTTACCGAAGCATAGAGTGAAGCGTTAAGCGGGGGGAGAGGTGCGATCATAATCTTCTATACTCACAGTATCCTAAATCTGGATGAAGAGTGAATTTGAACTCTTCGGGTGTTTACATTATTTATGGAACCCCTCAATAAAAGTGAAAAGGTGTCATCATAAACTAAATAGACCCCATTCTATGCCGAATAGCTTCCAAAGAGAGTGATGCCTTCTTTCTTATGCTTCCAGACCTAGCATCCCTTGCGCATTAGCTAAGACTCTTACCTCTTGAAAGATCAAAATTGGAATTGTTGGATATAGTAGAAAATTGACTAAAAGTGATTTTCCATTATAAGCAGGAAATGCAACTGATCAGAGATTGTCACACATAGCTGTAAAATGACTGTTTTTTAGGAATTTTAGGTCATCTCCGATGAGTACAAGTAGTCATTAATCAAAATTCATGGGGTTGACAAACTAAGTTACATAAAAGTATGCTCCTCTTAATGGAATCGGAGGTGTGAGACAAAAACATTTTATAACTATGACCATAAACAATGGTCTATTCATGGAGTGTGAAGGTCGTATAACTGAAGAGCTTTGGTTTTATAGCTAGGAGGTTCTCTTGTTTAACAAGAACATGTCCCATTTCGATCAAGGCTATGTTCTTATTCACTGGGTTCCCCATCCCCAGAAGGAAGAAGAAGGTAGAATATGTAGGAAGAAGATCTTACTTATCCCCTAAAGCTGTATGAAATGGAGAAAGGCCTTCTAGGAATCCAGGTACCCTTATTATAATACTCCCCACTATATGAATACTACATGATTTTATATTTAATATCCAAAATAGTTAGTCAGGCACAAAGTTTTTTGTTAGAAATAATAAAGGAGGTATGGTCTTACCTATTTCTAATGATTTTTATCGCTAAAGAAAATTCAATCAATTTTGGTATCTTCTTGAACTAAGTGTATGATGAAAGCGTTAAATATGTTTAAAGATGAACTAGTTCACTATCCTATAGCTATCCCTACTTCTATTACGCTTAATATTTGAAAATCTAAGATTAGAGTAGGATATTGTACAACATCCTGGCGAGTCCTAGTAGAGCATTCCATTTCTCCAACATAGGAAACCTGTGAAATCAAATTAGTGACCCATTCCATAATCAAAACTGGAAATCTAGGAAAAAAATGTGGTGTATATTGAACAATCCAATGGTGTTTTTAATAGCAGTTTAAGGGGTACCACTATAGGTAAAGAGCCATTTTGGACATTATTCATTTTATTTTCTTATTTGGACTCATATGGAATGGTCTTGTTCAGAGTTGTTTTTTCTGGTAGTGTCCGATGATCAAGAAGAATTTATTTCAAGAAGAATTTATTTTAAAATATTTAAAGGATTCAAAGTGGACCATGGATAAAAAAAATTATCCAGAAAAATTATTCAGTACTACTACATAAATTACCACATTACATAAACAACCATTATGAGAGATTTCAAAGAATTATGATAACTACATGATTTTTACAACTGGAAAAAGCCAACTGATAGGGATAAGGAACTTGAGCCTAAAATTGGAAAAACCAGTAGACGGAAGATCTTGTAACAACATTATTATTTCTTCTAGTCTCTCTATTAACAAAGGATGGGTTACCACAAAATGAGTGATATATATTCATTTTCTAGAATTTGTAGCCTACTCTCGAGGCCCCATATTCTATGGTCTGTCAAGTGCATGTGGTATTCTACATCGATAGGTTTTTCAGGTGCAGGTGTCTCCAAAAGGGTGTTAAGAGTATCCATCATTCGTTCAGGTCATTCCCTATGTGCTGTATTTCCTCTATAACTTGATCAAGACATTCAATAGTAGGCATAGTTCATCAACTCAAAGAGAATACGAATACTATAAAAAATGGGTTTCTATTAGAGAAATTAGGCTTATCGAGCCTCTATTTAAAGAGTACAGAGTGATCCCACCATGCGGAATGAATTTGATGACAGGCACAATCCTTCTAGTTTTTCGTATTTGAGTAATATCATGCCTCTGTGATGAAAAAACAAACTACCTTTTGAAGTAACACACCCCAAATCACACTGCCTTTGTGAACAAATAAACTTCGCCTAACCATCTTAAGTAGTTCCGCCTAATCGATCTCTATGAAGTAAGTAGTTCCACTGGCAGAACATTTTATTTTTGTTTTATATTGGTAGTAGGGGACTTCTTTATTCAAATTGTATCATAGGAAAAAAGTAAACGATGGAATGGGATAATATCTCTTTTAGATAATGCGATAGCGCCTTGATCGAGCCACGAAGCCAAGGTTAGCACGGTTGTGTATACTTATTCTAAATAATAGCTAAACCATAGAATAGTCATAGTAGTTGGAACAATCTACCACTCCCTTGGTATACAGACATAGTTAAAATAAGCATTTCTATGATATTACTTCTTCTCTTCTCCCAATATAAACATGGTATCTCATACAGGCTGTCACTCCTTTCAAATGTAAGTTGAGATAATGTGATGTTTGGTAAATTAATGATGAGGGATAGCGTGATTGAGAGTGAAATAGCCATAATTAGAGGCTAGGTCCTTTAATTGAAGAGATAGGGGGTGGATAGGATGATGTTGTACTATCAGGAAAGTGGCGTTACTTAGGATTATAGAGTAAGAGGCCCACCTTTAATTCTGAGATATTCTTTTCTTCACATGTTAAGCTACCTGGGCTTCTAGGTCTATGAAATTATTTTGACTAACCATGGATAAGTATGATTCCCCCACCATATCTAAAATGGGGGATACTAAGATAGGCTCATATAGTCTAGCTCTAGATTTAGTAGCTCAAGCAACTCTAGATGCTTCTGAAGGAGTAGCTATTTCATAATAGCATATTAGAACCTGAATAAAGATTGACTTTAGTTCCTCTTGTTCCATGAAAGTGGTTTAGAGGTATAATTTTTGAAGATATATGGAACTCTTATTTATATAGTTTACAATCTAGTTTTCCACAAAGAAAGAAGGAACCTAATTATGCTTCCCCTAATCAATAAAAAAATAACTACCAATCACGGAACACACACTAAAACCTATAACTTTATTTTTCAGTAATTGATTTGATCCTAGAGGTTTAGGGGAATCTAAGCTAATATAGTCAGATGAATCACAACAAACACGTTCATCCATCACATAAGATAATATAATAAAGAGAAGTAGCACTCGAAATCATAGTTTGAGTGTAATGGCTCGGACCTCTCCAGTCCACTACTTTGTAAAAATATGGTGTTAGAGGCATTCTAGGAGGTCAAGGTAACTTATACCCAAAGCTCTTCCAAAATATTCCTTTTCGCTGAACTGTTTCAATAGTAGATAGTTGTGAACTATAACATCACATTACGTCTTTAGGTACTTTTGATGTTTCTAACTACCCTTGTTTTGGAGTAGTGACTTGGGGGTGAGTTTGGGTGAATCTTTAAGGAAAACTAAAGTGCAGTAGCTTTCGCAAGTGTTGCACACAATTTGTCTAAACCCTGTGGTTGGACCATGTGTAGTTAATCTTGGAGGTAGTGGATAACGCATGGATAACACACTTTTTGTCTAACCATGTGTCCTAACCGTGCGAGGAGTGTTTGACGAGGCAGTAGTGACCGCACGTTTAGCTCACAGTTTGTCTAATCATGCGGGCACTTAATTTAGATCCTAAAATAGTGGATCTAACTCGTTTTTTCCTTTAATCACCTCGTTTAAGCACCTAAGCGGCCATAAATTAGGATTACTCTCCCTTGATGGTTGGAAAACCTCTCCCAAACATTTTGGAGGCGATCCAAAGGCTTCTATTGGAGAATTAAAGCTGGTATCTTGAGGTATGTGATGGTTCTTGTTTGGTTTCATAGATCTACTTAGATCTACATCTCCTATTCTCTTCGTTCCTTATATCTACGCCCGTTATGGGTTGATCTAAGTGTGTGGATGCCAAATATTATGAGATTTGGTCTTGGTTGTGTTAGGGGAAGAAATATAAGGAGGATTCTTGGAGAATCAACCCATCTTTCTTGTGTGTTCTTCATTTGTTGGGGTTTTCTTCAAAATACTTTGAGGTAGGGGATTTGTTGCTTCTATTTCTTTTACATGAAATTGTATTGTTAGAATGTTTAATCCCTCTGGATGAAAATGGAATTTACATAATAAATATTTTGAACCGGATAAATAAATTGTTATCGATCATATGTTATTTCCTCTTGTTTTGCTAGACAGTGTGATATCTATGCTTACTTTTCTAAGCTGTTTGTTCTGGATGGAAATCGGTAAAGAACGTAAACCGAGATTAATTGATAATTGTTTAGATAAAGATAAAAAGGCATGAAAATGAATCTGGTTCTCATTTTAATTTGATGTTAATCAAATTGGTGTAGTAATCATGTTTAATTAATTGTGATAGCTTACTAAATAGGTTTCCTAAAATTGTAACCTATTAATTAAATATGGTAATTCTAGATGGATTAATGAATTTGATTGTTTTATAATTACTTGAAGGGTTCTGAGTTACCCTCTTGGTTGTTAAAGAGACATAGCCCAATTGATGTGAGAGTTGTTTTTTCGGCTGCTTGTGTTGAGACGTGACCCTGGAGGGGTATTCTTATATGTGGGTTTATAGAGGCCTTTTGGTTGTGGCAGCAGATGACGCCTAGAGTGGCAAGATGCATCGAATTATGCATGTGAGTGTCAGGGAGGACCCAAGGGAGATGGAATGGGTTGGATGTGATTGTTGGATGCTTGCTGTTTCTTTTGGCTGTTTATCTGCTTTACTTTTCCCCACTGCTCAAGGTAGATGGTCTTGCTTACCCTTCTTCCTAAAGAGGCGAGGACACACAGGGTATGCCACGTGCTTTATGTGGTTATCTTCTCAAGGAATGATGGGTATATGCTCTTTCTATAGGCGGCAAAGACTTGACGGGTAGTACATCTACTCACCGTGTTGATCCCCCTTGTGTTTAGTAGCATAGAATGCTTTTCTAGAATTCTAGGGAATATGGGAAGTAATTCTGTAAGGAATATTTGAGTAAATGGTGTTAACCCATGGGGTTGGAGTTTGATAGAATATAATAATGAGGTTTTATTTTTTGACCGAATAGTGTATTTTGGGTTTGAATCTAAGGAAATCTAAAGTGGAATTGTTCATGGTTAATTAATGTTTAAATAATTAATTAACCTACAGTGGAACTGATAAAAAGGGAATGAAGTAATCTAATAAAGCTCTTCAAATGGTTGTGTTCTTATAGGATACCTAGTCATAGAAGTGGCAGCCCAGAGTCCGAGAGACGTTAGATGTAGTTGATTATAAGTCTAGTCTTTGACCATAGTGTGGTTGGGAGATATAGTATATTCTGTAATTTTTGTGTTTATATATGCTACTCTAGCCTGTAAGAACGGGAAAATAACACCCCGGGGATTCTGACCCCTGGGGGTGTTTTCCCCAATATTCTAGTGGGAGGATGGATGGATAACTACCCCATTTTCCCCCGCTCTCTTCTCTTGGTATTTACATGTGATGGAAGGCCCATTGGTTAGTTTTCCCCATATATGTGTGTAAAGGGATGTAATGGATTATGGTTATTCAAACACATATAATCTGGATATAGTATCCTATGGACTACTATAGGTATAACGTGTATAGGCTATGATGTCTTGAGAATCCTTACTCAGTGTGTGGGATGTAATGTATTGAGGTATAATACTCGACGTATGATACACATTATGCGGGCTGTGCTGGATCCCAGAACCTACCTGGTTACTTTTGGTTGTGAGGATGGTTTGGTGCTTCACCCAGGTGTCTGCGGGAAAGAATTTATGTTGCACGAGGTGCATATTGTGGTGCTTCGCCCAGGTGTCTGCTGGCAATCCTTTTTGGAAAGAGATGCACAGGACGTGCGACATTGGGGAAAAGCAGCAATCAAGTGGGAAAGTAGTAGCAGGGTATCCTTGATACTCTTTACTATATTATATATTCTTGTATGTGTTACTTGGTGAGAGTAGCCATGGTGAGGTGGGGAACTTAGTATACCTCTTTAGGTGACGAGTTAGTTTCACTTTTTGTTCACCGTGCTTTAGCATGCTTTCTTTACTTTTGCACGAGAGGCTTCGGGGAGGATCCTACTGAGTATAATATTATAATCACCCTATCTATATATATAAACTATTTTTCAGGTCACTTGGAGCATGTAGGAGATCAGGCTGGTTTCTACTAGCTTGGGGTTGCAGGAGCTGTTTGGGCTTGTGGTTGCTGCTGTTTTTAATTTCTTTTGGGTACTTGCAGTTTGTCCCCTTTCAGTTATAGTAATTTTGCAAGGCATTTCATATGTGTACTTGGGTTTTCGTTTATATTGTAGTCTGAGTTGGATTTTATTGGTGTCTATCTTATCTCTCTATTCTGCATGTGCTCTCATAGAGGTTAATGCCTCCCATTTTTGTGTGTTATTATACCCTCGGTGCTAGTCACCAACCCAGGCCCTAATGGAGGTGGGACTCAGGGGTCATTATCTCCCTTCTCACATTACCGGCCTAGGAGGGGTACACTTTGTGGGGAGGGGGTCGTGAGAGAGTGGTATCGGAGCTCTGGTCGAGTGATAGGATGGAGTTTGGAGTTAGGCACAGGTGAGTTTGCATGCATTGGTAGGGCAACAGTTTCATTCATGTTTAGAAAGTAAGGTAAACACCGGATACTGGCTGATACATAGGCATTTAGGGCCCCCTATGATCTGATGTATGGACCTTTATGTTTACAATGACTTCTAAACAAGGTGATTCTAGTTGCTGGGTAGAGACCTAGGAAAGGATCATGCATCATTCTTCTTTTTTCCTGTGTTTGAATGGGTAGACCTTGGGGCAGGTTAACCAAAAATGAATAAAAGAAAAAAATTAATTATTTAATGTTTAGTCTTCCATATACTAGTTTTAGGAGCTCTAATGGTTTGTTATTTTATAGGTATGGGTCCAGGTCGACGTCCTTGTCTGGTTTGTGCAGAAAATGTCCAGCATGCTGTTCTAGCAGATCGCTGTAGGGTAGAGGTTGACGACGAAGACACTTGGAGGAAGGTGCTTCAAGAGTTTCAATGCCAGAGTTTGAAAAGGTATTAAGGCTCTGTTTTAGATTCAGTCATGGAAGACTAGTTAGAGGAGGTCGAGATCGGCTTCAGTTTGATTCCAACTCGTAAGGAGCACTGGGTGTCTTTGGTTGTGACAATGATACATGGAGCAGTGAGGCAGTGGTTCTTCTTGTTCCTTGGAGATCTCATGGGAGGAGTTCCAATTCATGTTTAGAGTCTAGTTTCTTTCGTTGAATGCAATGGCGTCTGATCGCCATGAGATTATTACCCTTCAACAAGGGAGATCCAGTTTTGAGAGTTTGGAATCTTTTTCAGGAACCTTTTACGATATGCTTCGGACCTAATACCAGATGAGGAGGCTAGGGCGAGGCATTTTGGGGAGGCTTTGCATCCAGAGATCCAGTTCCAGGTCACCCCATTTATTTTGAATACAAATCTTGAGATTCTAGAGAGGGAAGAGGATGTCGAGAGGACATTTTCTAGGATCGGATCATCATGAGAGGGGAATCGGCATGATTCCTCACGAAGCAGAGCTGTGGTATGGGGTTCCCAGTTTTTAGGACAGAAGAGTTTCCTTTCAGCCAGGGGTAGGTCACAACCCTTCACATCTAGTTTCACCAGAGGCATGAACTCTCAGGCCTATGCCAAGGGATCAGGTGCTTGTTTTTCTTGTGGTGGTCATGGACATCAGCAGTGGGAGTGCCCGACCCTTCAGAGCGGTCATCGTGCACCATGTGCTACGCTCCAAGTTCCTCAACTGAGGCAGTTCCAGCCGAGGCAGCAGCAGAAAGTTTCACCAACATTAGATCATATGTGGGTAGATGGGGTAGGCATAGGATATCCCCATGATACTCCCCATCCTCAGAGAGCAGAGCGCGGATGTGGTGGTGGTCGTAATTAGTGTCAGAGAGGTCGTGGAGGAGGTTGTGGTCAGCTTTATGCTATAGCGTTGCCAGATCCAGGCAAGCCAAACGTCGTTCGAGGTTCACTTTTCTTGTTTTCAACCATGGTTTATGCCTTGTTTGATTTAGGAGCCACACACTCCATCATATCACCTACCCTTGTCCATGATTTGGGAATTGAGGTAGAGAGGCTTCTAGTGCCCTAGGTGTTGACTACGTCAGTTGGAGGTTGAGATGATTTGTTTGAAGTATGTAGAGACTATGAGCTACTATTGGGGAAACACCACTCTTGGGTAGATTTCATATGGTTATGAATACAACCATTTGATTTCATCCTCAGTATGTATTGGCTGTATTCGGTGCGGGCTATCATGGATTGCTTCAGGAAGAAGGTCTTCTTCATTGGTGAAGATGGAGAGGAAGTGGTGTTTGTTGGTGAGAGAGTCCCTCAGATGGGTCATAGGCACGTTCCATCTTTATCATCCCTACTGACTGAGATGATGTTGATTTCTTCAGAGGGTAAGCAGTTGGTGTTTCCTAGGATCGTAGAGGAGTACCCTGGTGTCTTTCCAGAAGAGGTTGTGGCATTACCCCCTCGACGAGAGATCGAGTTTGGGAATGAGCTACATCTAGGAGAGTATCATGTCTCTATGTATCCATATAGTATGGCCCCTTCTGTGTTACGAGAGCTACGTATACATCTTGATGGTCTGTTATGGGGCGGTTTTCTTCGGCCAAGTGTGTCACCGTGGGGTGCACCAGTTTTGTTCGTGAAAAAGGCCGACGACAGTTTGTAGTTGTGTGTCGATTATCGTCTCTTGAACAAAGTGAAAATAAATAATCACTATCCACTCCCCCGGATTGATGCCTTATTTGATAAACTGAAGGGTGTAATTTGGTTCTCAAAGATCGACTTGTGATCAGGATATCATCAGATGCTTGTGAAGGATGAGGATATCCCGAATACTGCTTTACGTTGTCGTCGTGGGAATTATGAGTTCGTTGTAATGTCGTTTTTTATGACATGTGCTCTAGATTTATTCATGGGATTGATGAATGTCATGTTCCGTGAGTTCCTGGACAAGTTTTTGGTAGTTGTCATCGAAGAAATCCTTGTGTACTCCACATCAGAAGAGGAGTATACATAACATCTACGAGCCATTTTGGGAGTTCTTCGCGAACATCAGATGTTCGGGAAGTTGTCTAAGTGTGAGTTTTGGGCTCGAGAAGTCCGTTTCATGGGGCATGTTGTGTCTGAATAGGGAGTAGTTGTGGATCCATCGAAGATAGAAGCCGTTGTGTCTTGGTAACCCCCAAGACACTGTCAGAGGTGTGAAGTTTCCATGTTATCACAGGCTACTACAGGAGGTTCGTAGGAAATTTCTCATGATTTGTGACTCCTCTAACAGCTTTGATGAAGAAGGATCAAGAATTCATATGGGCTGATCAGTGTTAGGTAGCTTTCGAGTATCTATAGGAGAAGTTTGTAAGTTCTACAGTCTTTTGTCATCCAGCTGTGGGAGTTCAGAATGATGTTTTCTGTGATGATTCACATCTGGGGTTAAGCTGTGCTCTCATGTAGCAGAGGTAAATTGTTTCTTATGGGTCTCAGTAGTTGCATCCCCATGAACGCAACTATTCCACCCAAGATCTTGAGTTGGAAGTTGTGGTGTTTGCACTGAAGTTGTGGAGACATTACCTCATTGGTATGCGCTTCGTGGTTTTCACTGATCATAAGAGTTTGAGGCATATTTTCTCCCAGCGTGACTTGAACATATGACAGTGTCGGTGGATGGAGTTATTATAGGAATACGACTTTAAAATATCATATACACCTGGAAAATGGAATGTTTTAGCTGAGGCACTAATCTGGAAGTCACGTAGTGATGCTGTGCGTGAATCCGGTGATTCCTAGAGAGTAATGGAAGAACGGTTAGCATTGCATCTTGATATCAGAGAAGTTGTGGGTAGAGGTTGTCTTTTTTCAGATGATGATATAGTCATCACTGGTGCAGGAGGTGGAAGAGTCCCAGTTGGGGGATCAAGAGGTGGAGGTTTGGAGAGACCGATTTTTTTTTGGTGAGGCCCCTGATGGTTGGTCAGAGGATGAACAACACCGAGTGTTGTATCCTGGAAGGATTTTTGTTCCCATAAAAATGTGTGAGACGGTTCCCAGAGAGTTCCATAGTTCCCCTTTAGCAGTACATCCTGGCGTGACAAAGATTTATCGATCCTTGAGGATTCAGTTTTGGTGGTCTGGGATAAATCATGCAGTTGCAGAGTTTGTGTCTCGATGTTTAGTCTGCCATAAGGTAAATGTTGAACACCGTGTTCCTGGTGGTCTTCTCCAGCCATTGGAGATTCCTCAATGGAAGTGGGAGGACATCTCAATGGACTTTGTTATAGGTTTACCTCGAGCTCCGGGAGGACATGATGCTATTTCAGTGGTAGTGGATCATTTAACAAAATCGGCCCACTTCATAGCGATCAAGGAGTCGAGGTTAGTGGAATTTTTGTTGAGGCAGTATCTAGAGGAGGTGGTGAGACTTCATTGAGTCCCTAGGATGATTATTTCTGATCAAGATCCTCATTTTACCTCCAGGGTGTGGAGAGGTCTCCAACATGCTTTTGGTTCTCAGTTATGCCTTAGCACTGCTTTTCATCCTCAAATGTATTGTCAGACAGGGCGAACCATCCAGACTCCTGAAGACATGTTATGATCTTGTGTTCTTGATTTTAGAGTTTCATGGATGAGGCAATTACCCTTGGTGGAGTTCACTTAGAATAATAGTTTTCACTCCACCATCGGTACGGTGTCATTTGAATCCTTGTATGGACGGCCTTTCCATTCTCTGTTGTGTTGGGCTGGGGTCGGAGAGTCAGCAATTCTCGGACTAGAACTAGTGTAGAATACAACAGAGATGGTTCAGGTGATTGATGAGAGGATGAAGATAGCACTAGATCATCAGAAATCATATGATGGTCAATGGAGGAGACCCTTGGAGTTTAATTTTGGGGACCATGTGTTTCTGAAGGTGACTCCCTGTCGTGGGCAGCGAAGGTTAAGTTGTGGAAGTAAGCTTTCTCTCCGGTTTGTTGGGCCTTTCGAGGTGTGTGCTCGAGTTGGAGATGTGGAATATCGAGTAGCACTTCCCCCACAGATGAGTAGGATACATGATGTTTTCCAGGTATCATAGATCCATTGTTATCTTCGTTATGACTCGCACGTCATCGATTGGGGAGAGATCGATGTTGATGATGTTGCAACCTTTGAGGAGCGACCTGTGAAAATCCAAGACCCCATGGATAAGGTGTTGCACGGGTGTTCTATCCCCTTAGTTCATGTCTTGTGGAGACATGGTGGCTTGGAGGAGAGTACCTGGGAAAGTGAGTCACATATACGTGCTCAGTACCCAAAGTTGTGTGATGTTTAACTCTTTTCTTGTATCGATGTAGATTTTTTGTTATGAAACTTTCATGTTTAAGTGATGTCTCCCTTTGTTGCTTTTGGTGGATTGCTCTCTTTGGAGAGGTATCTCGATGGGTGGTTGTTCAGACCCTATTTCGTTTTCTCTTTAGGTGGGTTTTGGATTCTTGAGGACGAGAATGTTTTGAGAGGTATCTGATGTATTGGCCTGGACCACTCCGGTCCACTAATTCATGAAAATACGGTGTTAGAGGCGTTCCAGGAGGTCAAGTTAACTTATCCCCAACGCATTGCCAAAAACTTCCTTTTCGCTGAACCGTTTCAATGGTAGACAGTTGTGAACTGTAACATCACATTACATATTTAGGTACTTTTGATGTTTCTAACTACCCTTGTTTTGGAGTGTGACTTGGGGTTCGTTTGGGTGAATCTTTAAGGAAAACTAAAGGTCGATATCTTTCACACGGGCTATGAACGGTTTGTCTAAACCATCCATCCATACCATGCGTAGTTAAATGTGGAGGTAGTGGCTAACGCATGGCTAGAGATTGGTTTGTCTAACCGTTCGGCCAAACCGTGGGAGGAGTGTTTGACGAGGTAGTACCGACCACATGTTTAGTGCACGATTTGTCTAACCATGCGAGCAAACTGTGCGGGCACTTAATTTAGATCCTAAATTTGTGGATCTAACTCGTTTCTTTCTTTAATCACCTCGTTTAAGATCCTAAGAGGCCATAACTCGGGATTACTCTCCCTTGAAGGTTGGAAAACCTCTCCGAAGTGTTTTGGGGGCGATCCGAAGGCTTCTCTTGGAGAATTGAACCCGGTTTCTTGAGGTATGTGATCATTCTTTTTGGGTTTCATAGATCTACTTAGATCTAATTCTCATCTTCTCTCGGTTCCTTAGATCTATGCTCGTTATGGGTAGATCATTGTGTGTGGATTCCAAATATGATTAGATTTGGTCTTGGTTGTGTTAGGAGAATAAATCTAAGGAGTATTCTTGGTGAATCAACCCGGATTTCTTGTGCATTCTTCGTTTGTTGGGGTTTTCGTCAAAAACCATTGAGGTAGGGGATTCGTTGCTTCACATTATTTTACGTGCAACTGTATTTTTAGCATGTTTACTCCCTCTGGATGATAATGGAGTTGACATAATAAATATTTTGAACATGATAATGAAATTGTTATCGATCGTATGTTATTGCCTCTTGTTTTTATAGATAGTGTGATATCTATTCTTATTTTTCTTATCTATTTGTTCTTGATGGAAATCGATAAAGAACGTAAATCGGGATTAATTGATAATTGTTTGGCTAAAGATAAAGAGGCATGAAAACGAATATGGTTCTTGTTGTAATTTGATGTCAATAAATTTGCCACAGTAATCATGTTTAATTAATTGTGATAGCTTATTGATTAGGTTTCCTGAAATTGGAACCTATGAATTAAATATGTTAATTCAAGATGGATTAAATAATTTGATTGTTTGATAATTCCTTGAAGGGTTCTGAGTTACCCTATTGGTTATTAAAGGTTCGTAGACCAATTGATGTGATGGTTGTTTTTCCTACTATTTGTGTGGAGATGTGACCCTAGAGGGGTGTTGTTATATGTGGGGGCATAGAGTCCTTTTGGTTGTGGCAGCAGATGATGCCTAGAGTGGCGAGATGCATCGGTATATGCATGTGAGTGTTAGGGAGGACACCAGGGATGATGGAATGGGTTGGATGTGATTGTTGGATGCTTTCTATTTCTTTTTCCTGTTTATCTTCTTTACTTTCCCCACTGCTCAAGGTAGCTTTTCTTGCCTACCCTTCTTCCTAAAGAGGTGAAGACACGCAGGGTATGCCACATTCTTTCCGTGTTTAGCTTCTCAAGGAAGGATGGGTATATGATCTTGATATAGGAAGAAAAGACTCAATGGGTAGTACATCTACTCATCGTGTTGAGCCACCTTGTGTTTCGTAGCATAGAATGCTTTTCTAGAATGCCTGGGAATATGGGAAGTAATTCTGTAATGAATATTTGAATAAATGGTGTTAACCCATGGGGTTGTAGATTGCTAGAATATAATAATGATGTTGTAATTTTTGAAGGAACAATGGATTTTGGGTGTGATGCTAATGAAATTTTATGTGGAATTGTTCATTGTTAATTAAGGTTTAATGAATTAATTAATGTACATTGGAACTGATAAAAAGGGAATGAAGTAATATAATAATTATCTTCAAATTGTTGTGTGCTTGTAGGATACCTAGTCTCCAAAGTGGCATCCTAGAGTCCGAGAGATGTTAGCTTCAGTTGAGTATATGACTAGGTTATGCCCATATTATGGTTGTGAGATATAGTATATTATGTAATTTTTGATTTTCTATATGCTAATACACCCTGTCAGTAAGGGAAGATGACACCCCGGGGATTCTGAGCCATGAGGGGTGTTTTCCCTAACATTCTGGTGGGAGGATGGATGGCTGACTACCCCCTTTGGCCTCGCTCTGTTCTCTTGGTAGTTATTTGTGTTGGAAGGCACATTAGTTTGTTTTCCCCATATATGTGTGTAGAGGGATGTAATGGCTTGTGGTTACTCACACACATATACTCTGGAAAGAGTATCTTATGGACTATTATATGTGTAACGTCTATACACTGTGATGGCTTGTGGATCCTTACTCGGTGTGTGGGCTGTAATGGCTTGAGGTATAATAAACGACATATGATACACATTATGCGAGTTGTGCTGCCTCCTGGAACCTAACGGGTTACTTTTAGTTGTGAGGATGGTGTGGTGCTTCACCCAGGTGTCTGTGGGCAAGGCTTTGTGTTACACACGGTGCATATTGTGGTGCTTCACCCAGGTGTCTGTGGGCAAGGCTTTGTGTTACACAAGGTGCATATTGTGGTGCTTCACCCAGGTGTCTGTGGCCAAGCCTTTTTGGAGTGAGATGCTTAGGACATGTGACATTGGGGCAAAGCGGCAATCCAGTGGGGAAGTAGTTGTGGGTTATCCTTTATATTCATTACTATATTATATATTCTTGTATGCGTTACATGGTGAGAATATCCATGGTGAGGTTGGGAACTTAGTATACCTGTTTCGGTGATGAGTTAGTTTCACTTATTGTTCACTATTCTTTAACATGCTTTCTTTACATTTGCACGAGAGTCTTCGGGGAGGATCCTAAATAGTATACTATTATAATCACCCTATGTGTATATATAAACTATTTTTCAGGTCACTTAGAGTAGGTTGGAGATCAAGCTGGTTACTACTAGCCTGGGGTTGAAGGAGCTGTTCGGGCTAGTGGTTGCTGTTGTTTTAACTTTCTTTTGGGTACTTGCAGTTTTTTCCTCTTTCAGTTGTAGTACATTTGCAGGGTATTTCCTATGTGTACTTTGGTTTTCGTTTATATTGTAGTCTGAGTTGGAGTTGATTGGTATCTATTTTATCTCTCTCTTCCTCATGTGTTCTCTTAGAGGGTAATGCCTCCCATTTTTGTGTGTTACTATACCCTCGGTGCTAGTCGCCAAACCAGGGCCTACTGGAGGCGAGACTCGCCGGTCATTATCTCCCTTCTCACTTTGCCGACACATGAGGGGTACACTTTGTGGGGAGGGGGTCGTGACATAGAGTTACTACTTCTATTTCTCTAAATGGGATAGCTTATTCCAAGCATTCTAAAGACAATATTTACAATGGGATTAAATAAGTATAGCGCATTAGTGAATCCAAAAAACTGGAACTTCAATCAATCTTGTGGTAACAAAGAAATAGATATCTATATATGAATAGAAGGAAATGAAGATACTAAATAAAAATCAATGTGAAACTGTGAAAAGGGAATTCCGGGATTAGTACCCTTCTAATAGTGAGAAACCTAGTGACAAAGTAGTTCTCACTCAATCATTCTAATAGAAGAATATGTGGTTGTCTAGATCTAAAAAAAAGATGTACTAGTTTGCATGCTTTTAGCCTTCCATGCTCGAGAATTACACACTCTGAGCTCTTTGATCTAAATGAGCTTCACGTATCCACCAAGTGAGATCTTAGATCTATAAAGAACTCTGAATAGGCAATCATTTTAAAGAAGTACCTTATTGCCCTCACTCTGTATGTGTTCACTTATAATTAAAGAATTACAATATTGATTTCATCTACTACAACCAAGAATGAGGAACTCTTTGAAAACTGAGAGTATTGAATGGCCTACTGATGTTTATCAAATGATTTCTGTCATGAGAAAAAGAGGAGTTATTGAAATGGAAAGGAAGAAGGGATGCTAAAAAGTAATAAAAAAACACTTTCCACATGTTTCTAAATGATTTTACACCATAGGGTTAGGTTCTTTTATATCTGACCCTTTCTAAGGATAAGGATTGGCTCGATCTTCTTATTCCAGGATTCTTCTACCTCATAAGTGACGGGCGATCCCGACTGCACCAATTTGGGATAACGATCATTTGTCTCCAAATTATACTTTGAAACAACATGGAGGGGAACACATCCCATAGAAGTTGCATAAGCACTTTAACTAATGAATATTGGTAATAGATAAAAAAAGGAGAATAACATCAAACTGTAATGGAACAACAATCAGGGGAAGGCACCATCCAGAGAAGACCAACAACCAAAAACAAGATTCAACACAAAAAGGAATAGATGTTCAGATGATCACTACCAGATCAAAATCCATAATGGATTTCTTACAAATCTTGGCCATGTATGTGTAGTCTGTGCCATCTCAGTCCTACGTTTGACCTCCGCATCAAGTTCCACAGTGTAATTATGTAGAAGTTCCACCTACAAGTTATATGTTTTTACTATTGTTCTAGCAATACAACTCTATTGTCAGAGATAATGCACAATCCAACCCTCTTCCAGCCACTAATCCACCCAGAAAATTTAGTACCTTGACAATGTCCCTATCACAGTTTCTCCCCCACCTATTATTAGCTATGTTGGTCACACCCATACCTCCGTTGAACACTAACAGAACCTCCATTAATATACTATAACCCAAATTCCAGATGTGATTATCACATGGGATCCCCTGGGCACTGGTCTGACCAATTCCTCAATTTAAAACACAGGGTCCTGGATAAAGATTTGTTGAAGTTTGACCCCTCGTATGAAAAGCTAAACATGATACAAAATCCAATTCTGCAACATGGAAGTAGTGCTGCTGGTCCTTCTTGTAATGAAATATATTACTTGGAAAGTGTATTCGATCCATCTCAACTAATCAAATCTCTAGGGATCAAAGTTCATTTTTGGCTTGATGATGGTGAACTGTGGCCTAAAGTAGCCATGATAAATTCCAGTATTTGTTGGGTAGAAAATTGAAAATTAAAATCCTATGTAAATACCAAAATATATGAGAGTTCTTTTATAGATAAGAGGACATTCAAAAGTAGGGAAAGTAAACCTTTTTCATCCTCAATAAAGGAAGAATATTAATCTATCTAATCAGAGGATGCAGAAGAAAACCATGTCCAGTGGGATGTCTATAACTACTAGAACTGTTACCAATACACACAAGATGCAGAGTTTGATTTTGAAGAGAAACAAAAACAAATGTATTGAAAGAAAGAAACTGGTGACCCTGTAGTAAGCCTTTCAGGAGGACCTCTGAGCAAAGATGAATACTACATACTCTATTCCAATGAAGAATCCTTCACCTCCAGCTGATCTTTCTGAAATTTCTGGGCCTAATTGGATTTCTCCCGAAGAGTTTTATATTAATAAAGTGGAATACAATCAAAACATGAATGAGGAGTTTGGATCCTCCCAATCATTTGTGGAGGCTATAGAAAACCGACAATTATAAAATGGAGATTCCACTATAATTAAATAGAGTCGACCAACTCCTTCCAAGCTCACCCTATACATCGAAAAGATATGTTGGTTTCCTAGAACAAACTTTGAATTCCCTATTTGTCTTTCTGTAGTCATTAGAAGGTGTCATCCCTCTTACAGTTGGATTCATGATATGCAATTGAAGGTACTTGGTTATCTTCACTTCCTCAAATTACTCTCTCTATGATGAAGACATTAACTACACAAGTAAAGGGCCCAATGGAGTGAATGGATTGTATCCTTTAATACTTTACTAACCTTATTTGGTTACTATATGAATAGAAAATCTAATCTAGTCAAATCATGACTTCTATGTACATATATCGGCTAGATAGATCTATCATCAAGTGTTCGAAAACAGCAGTACATGAAACCATACAATCAAATGCCTGTAGATATGGCTTACTGATGTATGTTATGTGTGTAGATGTAGCGTCGGTGAGGGAGTTAGTAGAAGGGGGACTATCTCCAGTATGGTTTCATTTCATGTAGGGTGACTTTGGGATGATTAAGAGTTGCAATGAAACCATGTTAGGGACTCAAATTGCTTCTTGGGTGATCCAAACGAAGAGACCAATAGGGGATCAACTAATATAATATAATATGATCTTTTGCGAATACTTTTGGGGGTAATTATAAATTTTGATATGTGCAGTAAGGTAGTGATCTGGGGGAGACAGTTGGATCCCTTATTGAAACTTAGTGATGAAATAGAAAAAAAACAACCGACAGATAAAAGAATGTAATCTAAAAAGTGACATAGAAGTGGATCTCTAATGATAAAATTTTAATGGTTAGCATACAAAACTAATAGAAAAAACTACTACCAGACTTGTAGTTGAGTTCCCTATTAATCCGCACAACTTTTACACTAGCTGCGAGAAAGTAGTCCAAAAAGAAGTCTCGATGAAATATATTTACATGTGTTGTTGATTCAATTATTAAAATGATTCACTAATTTGATATCCTTTTGATCTTACTTGGCAGCTCATTCTTTTTCCTTGTCCATTCATTCTCTTTGTCCAAGAAACGATTACTACAATGTGTACTAGAGCGGTTGATTCATGGGGATAAGTAGTCATATTCTTTGAGTTATATACTATGATATCGGTATATTGAGATGGTGAATCTCTCAATAGATCACAAAAAATAATAACTAAAGGAATGGAAGGAGGATTGTTCACCAAAGGGGACAATAGAGCAGATAGTGATCATCTAATGATAAAGATGGTAATTGATTTCATTTGGAAGTAGGTCTGTCTTATGAGGGATCAGTATTTGATATATATATATATATATATATGAGGTATTACACAAGGGTAAATCCATTAATTAAGAATGATAAAACACTTTATTATTCAGGGAAAGTCTTCCTTTTCTTCCATAAGACAAATGGTTCCAAGCACTAGTAACTTATTTCTTTGATGGAAAGACCTAAATAGATTAATCGCTTACATGAGTTTCACATCCCATCCACCCTATTTAGCGCACTTATTTCATCAAGCCGATTCTTCCTATGTGAACTAATATTATTTCATTAACCTACCCTACATTGTTCAAAATCCATTCCTTTCTAAAGACTCTGTTGTTTCGGTAGACGGATGATTCATCGTCCTTGGATTCATTCATAAATGATTCTATAGTGGAGGGTCTGAAGGAGATGGATTTGATGTCCATCCAAATCCTTCAGACCCAGTCTTCCTCGATCGGGAACATCTCTCATTCAGAGCAATCTGTAGTTCAAAGTCAACTGTTTAAGTGGGTGCAAGGGCACCATGGGAGGGACTTTCATGATTGATGCAATTTATCATTAAAAGGGGTTTTACCTAGATAGAATATGAATGAATTAGAGATTCTATCATATTTCATATTTTAACTATATAATAAGTATCTTCATGTCCCAACATTTATGCCATGGATTCTACATACCATCGTAACAGTAGCAGAGTCCCTTGGCCCTTCTTTTTTCAATAAGGCCACAAACGTGGATTTCCCTGGAACCATTTCACATATATTTTTATATGGTTGAGTGGTATTTAGGCCTATATAATTCCTCACTTTTAGGAACATAACATTGGTGTAAGCTCATGAATCATTCCTGAATCAATACAACAACAAATCATTTCTCCACATAGTGATGTAGAATGAGGAGAAGCTAGCTAAATATTCCTTTTATTATGTCCTCATTCATTTCTTGGAACTCTTCCATACAGTATTAATTAATATCCTTCACTTATTACATAATCCCAAAATATTTTCTTACCTATGAAGGGATATTATCTAATTATTATAGAGGAACAAGTAATTTTCTATTTCCCAATTCACTCACCATATCAATATTTATGTCAACTTAAATGTCAAGAGATACAACTTTGGAAAAAGCTACTTTGGTGGCTATAACTGTGGGATTATCTTGTTCTTTACGCGACGGCCTCTGAAACACCTGTTTATTTTTTCCATTATGTTTCTAATTCCCCAACATCCTGCATTCATACACCATTAGAGAGAATGATTTAGCATTTTCCAAAATCTCTACCAGTACAGTTTCCAGACTAATGAAATAAGTCAGTCATGTCTGACTAGTTAAAGTCTATACTATCAGTAGTATAAATGGGAATCAATTGATCTTATAGGTGATAGAATTAATTAAACCTAATTTCAAAATTAGTATAAGTGCCTTATTCTATGTTCAGGAGATTCAACTAAGAAGAAGATAGAGAGAGTGGAAGGAGAAATTAAAGCGAAAAGTTTCAGTTAATGGATGCATTAGTTGAATGAAATGAAAAAACAGAGAGAGAGTGGCCACAATATTGTTTTCATGGGACATCCCCTTGGATATGGTAAAGTTGGAAATGGATATGTAGTGTTTGGAAGGAAATTGTAGGGGGTGAAAGGTACAAAAATAGAATATTTAGTGGTTTCACAAAATGGATTTCCAAATTCGTTTTCCCTTTATGACATAACTATTATATTCTAACAGGTGACTGTCGTCACTAGCTTCTATCAATATATATATATATGTACTAGCTGGTGATTCCATCCTCTTCTGCTTTAGTCACTTATCACTAGCTCATAGGTCACTAGCCCCTCTCGTACTTGTTTCTTCTCATATTAAGAGTTTTTAGTTCTTGTATTTGGAATTAGAACATGCACAAAAGGAAAGTGACACACACACCTGTTGATACTATTCACTTGGCTTTAGCTTGTCTTTCCTCTCCACGGGTGCGTAAATTAAAGAATTCAATCAAGTCATCATGATAGTATCCTTAAATTGGTATATATTGGAAGTCATCAAGATGCTCCAAAATCCATACCTGAAGAAAAGATTCACATCCAAAGAAAGTGTCGTGCTTCTAAGTTGAGAAATAAGACAAAGAAATGATAGTCTCGGCAAGTATCATGTGCACCACTAAAACTTCGGCATTCATTTTCTCCACCAATGAAATGATTCATCCATTAATAATTATAGGCTTGTTAGAAGAAAACACTCCCAATGATGGAAAATGTAAATTCATTGATTTCTCGAGATAAACTAAATAAAATGACTCAGCTAAGTTTTCACCTCCCCTAAAAGAGTAATGGATCGAAATAATTTTCCTATGGAAAGGCATAAATTTGAAATTGAGGAAATCATCCCTCTTCTCTAGATCTATCTTTCCTTATTATCTAACTATATATAA
The DNA here is from genome assembly GCA_963277665.1 of Viscum album. Lineage (NCBI taxonomy): Eukaryota > Viridiplantae > Streptophyta > Magnoliopsida > Santalales > Viscaceae > Viscum > Viscum album. The sequence goes on along the minus strand of OY728161.1, from coordinate 421,834,539 downwards.
AGAGTACATGTCTCTGGTATCATATGATTTTTTCATAGAATTCTATTTCTTTTTTATCGGTGGAACATATTATACTCTTTCAGACATTGGAATTCCTCTCCCTTCCATTATTAAGTACAGGGCCAATGGCTTCACTCCTAGTAGCAGGTTGACTATTTCCAAAACTGATTCTTTCCCGTAAGAGGATAATTGTTGATAGTGGTTTGGCCTAAAGGCATGTAAATGTTCCCGCTAACTCCGAACTATATAGAGTAAGTACTTTCCTATAAAATGGGTACATAGGCAGTCAATCCCAGTCCTTTCTACAACCTATCTTTATAGATCCCTAATTTTAAAGAATATTTTGTTTAAGAAGATATTGGGAGACTCATAATTGTAAGGATCAATAACAATATTTTAGAGTAAAAGACAGATGATGCAGATTCAATGTTATACCTATATTCTGATTTGTTTTCATAGTCTGAATCTCATATTGAAATCCTACACAGAACCTCCATTGGGTAAGGCATATAGACAAATCAAGAAGAACCTTCAAATTATAGAACTAGAGTCAAGAACCACATAGATAGGAATGATAGAAGGAGAAAAGTCCTTCCTTCAGGGAACTATGTCCTGTACCATTTACCTTTGGGTAGGGAATCCACTGGAAGAAGAAGGAAATCACCTGAGGAATGCCACTATTTATGAATGGTTGTAGTAGGATCTAAATTCTTTCTTTTTCCCCTTAGAGAAAAGAGGAACTTATTCCACTGGGACCAGTAATATATTTAGGAACAATGATAACATACCCTATTGGCAGTTAGCAATATAAAACATAAAAGATGTTATTGACTAGGTTCGTAATTCTAGTGTTAGTTATCTCAGGTTTTTTGAATAATTATGGGATTACATAGCAGTGGAAACTCAAGAAGTAGCAGCTAGGCTTACAACAGTTATGGGAGAAGCTGATTAAGATAAAAGGGGGAGCTGTAAGAGAGCATGTCGACGATGCTATAAGGATCCATATAGATTTCAGTGTTCACTAAATCGTACTACAAAAAAACATAGTGATCACCTACTATATATATTCTAATAGATTAACATAGATAAAAGGAAGGGGTTGATAGTCCAAGAGTGACTATTTTTGGATTATAAAGGTGTAGAGAGAGCCTCAATTTGATATGCAAGGCTTTCATCATTGGGGTGAGAGGGGTGAATGTCAGTGTTTTTGGTTAATTCCCTATTTTAAAAGAGTTCTGGGCATAATAAAGATATTTATACTACCTATAATATACTGAAGGAATAGAAGTGTTAGTTCCTAATTTAGTAGATGACCGTGTGAACATCTTCATTGGTTCTTTCCCATGTCTTCCTGGTAAAATATTAGAAATAATAGCTAGACTTTTACTTCATTAATTCATGTGGTTCCGGGCCACTACTGATTTATGGGAGAGATTCTAGTTCCTAACGATTCCAATAAGTCCTACTAGTTTTTTATCCTTATAAGTGTATAATATATGTAGTATCCAAGGCATAAGAAAAAGATTTTTGTTAAAACGTCAACGTTTAGAGATGTACATGAGGTTACCTATTGAGGTGATTTGGGTTATAATCATATTATGGTTCTTGTATTGGGTTTAGTGAGCTTCTACATGTTTGTCTATGTTGAAGAGTGTATATGGAATTCTAGTCTCAGAGAGAGTGACTATTGGTTCTTTATTTAGTGGATGGTTGAAGAGACCTTATTACTGATTGACTGTCTATCACTTCTTCCAGTTCCTTCATCACAAACAGAGATTTCTGTTCTTTCTATTACAATCATAGTTGCTTCTAATAGGGATTTGGGTAATGCTAAGCTAAGACAATGAATAGATTTCCATAGCTAACCAATGAATGAAGATACCAAATATTCATTACTTTTTTTGGAAAGAAGGTGGTGATTTCAACTTACTAATAATAGGGGTTGGAACCCTCAGAAAAAAATAAGGAATCTGGGACAGGCAGAAGTGGAGAAGTGATAGAAGATCCCATTCACTAGCCAATGAATCCCCAAGGGATGAAGAAGGAGAGTATTTCCCCCAACTGCCTCTGTTCTCTACCCAAGTCGTCCAATTCCATTCTTTTGTGAACCCTGGGGAGAAATTATTTTTCAATTTATCCTTCGATAAAATAAGAATCTTGTTTGGTTTTCCATTATCCTTGAGAAATATAAAGGGATGGATTGGCCACCTCTTTCCCTTCTTGTTTGATATCAAATAACCTGGGCGAATTTGATTGGGAAATAGAAGAGGGGTCATTATGAGTTAGGTTTCATAGATGAGGCATGGTTGATCAATTGGAAAAATCCTAGGGATTTAGAATCTAAGGATTGAATCCCCTACCAAAAGGCATCATCCCCGGGACTGCCTATCCACAAGGTCCTTTAATGCATTTTTCCAATACCAAAGTGAGGAAACTAAAGATCCATCAGCAATAAAGGTAGAATAATTATCAGAGAAGTGAGGGGAATGTGAAAAATAATTGGATGATCCTACCATATGTTGAGTGGCACAAGAATCTAGAATCCATGGTATAGTAGATTGACTTTATATCTTATTAAAAGAAATACATGTAGCATTCACAGTAGGAGCTAAAATATTACAAGAAATTGAATCTCTAGTCTTCATGTTCATGGTCTATTGTATGATTTCAAGTTGTACATTGACAGATTTTGCGACAATTGGTGAAGGCCTACATTTGAGACCAATTGAATTTTTAGCATAATGATTCTCATCTTCATAATGATATACTGCATTGGCCTATATAGATTATGACTTGGTCAGAGGATGAAGAATCACGCATCTATCTATAGAAAGACCTCTTTTCAACCACCCTTATTACCACCTCTTTTTCCTCTCCCCTACTATTCAATAAGGGTAGTATTGTGGGTAAATCCCCCTCGATATGATAAAGTGAGACCAGGATGATCTCATACACTATTTAACGGATTTCTCATAGATTTCTATACATTGATAAGGATGGTCCATACATTATTGATCAATCATATATAATCATTCCCCATTTAAATATATTTTAACTCATGTAGAAGACCATCAAGTAAATGAAACACTTTATCATTTTCTATTTCTGCAAAAAAAGTCAAATTTTTAAATAAAGACAACTCCCTCTAAAAAGAGTGGAGCATGACCCCACATTAACAAGTCTAAAGAGGTTGATAGAATGAATATTATTCCAACAACATTCATAAAGTGGTGTGGAATGAATTGAATCTGCTATCTCCCTTATTCAAGGTGGAAATCTGTTGTTTATGTTAGAAAATACAGGCATCATGACCTTTTTCTTTCTATGACACAAGGATAGAGACTGTACCTTAATGTCAGTGATAATTGGTAATAGGAAAGGCTTTAAGGGTGATACATAATCACAAATGGGCTTCAGGATTTGACAAAAGAATCAAAAACATAGTTGCGAGGTTTAATAGACAAAGAAAATGGGATCCCACTAATACTACTGATCACCCTCCAAACAAAGCAACATGAACTATATGTGTCAAGGTAGACCAAAAGCTATTAAAAAATATTTTATATAAATTTTTTATTTTTCGTTCCCCTTTATGTGATAGGGGTGCTTGCTGGAAAAGAAATTAGGATGAACATGTTCAACACTGTATGATTGAAATTCACCTTATCTCTTCCAAGGGTGACTCAAGGGGAGGGTTCAAAAATAGTGACTTCATTTCCCTTGGGAGTCCATAGCTCCTTAGTTATAATGTTGAAGGAAGTGACTCAACTACGTGAGATAAACAGAAAAGTAAGGTAGAATGGTGAACCCTAAGAAATAAGAAGAAGTGAAAAAGATACTTTAAAAAAGAGAAATACCCATTATTCTCATAAAAAATACTAGTAATTGTATGTGAGGCCTTCATTGAGTCTCCTTTAATTTAAGGAGAGGAAATAACTTTTTAATGAATGAAAAAAAACATTGTGATGGGCCTCTTGGAGACTTTTGTTTGAAAGTTTAGTTGTGCATCTCCAGTAAGATGATTGGTGTACATGTTTTGTAAATAGAGATGTTATCTACACTGGTGGTCCACTTTTATTGACGATCAATTCTCTTAGTAATCCTCCTTCATCACTTCTCACAGTAAATATGTTTTCCACAGATTCAATGATCTGGACGATTCTAGAAACTTTCTCCGAAGGGGTCCTACAGAGCAGTCGTGATCCTCCTCACCCAGTTTCTCTGGCTCCGGCTCCTATCCATGAAGAGATTCTAGTTCTGGAGTGTGTTTTGTTTTGATCATTCTAGAGATTGGATTTTTTCTCTATATCTGGTAGAACCTTACATAAATCCATTTTTTATGATAATGATCAGGCGATTGCGCCATGAATAGAACATCATTCCATTGGACATGAGATTAGTTTCCATGGACTTGTCGAGTTCTAGAACTTCAGTATTACTGTGAGGTTTCCCCCTATCTCTTAAATATTTCTCAAAAACCTTATGCGTTCATGATTATTATACATGGGGCTGATCTATCTCAGAAATTTGATTGAAATGGAAAAAAATATATATTTTAAAGCAATAATTATCACTACAATTCCATTATGTGATCTTATAGTTGAGAGATAAGAATGGGATAAGCTTCTACATCCCCATTCTCAGTTCATAGGCAGTAATACAGTAACATGGAAACATTAGTTTCAGGTTGAATCCTAGGAGTTTCTAGAAAACAAAAGAAAGTCAGGATTCTAACCAGTCTTTTTTATTTGGCTTCACTATCCTTCCCCCCTTTCCTTATAATGTTATGGTCTACCTTGTCCATGCTCCCCTAACTGCAGCCCTCTATGGGGCTTTTACTGGAAATGCATCCATCTTCTTCGTGAATATGAGGTCCCATTCAGGTAGGCCTTGCTATGGTATATTTTCAATGACCTATATTATATTGATTCTTGTCAACTTCATAGTGATAAGATAAGTCGAGAGTTGGGGGAGCACTACCCGGAGAACTGCACAAAATTATAGGGGAGCAGCTCTATGAGTGGGTTTCGAAGCCTCTAAATCATAGAAACTCTTCTTGGAAAAAAGGGGACCATAAAAAAGGAAATAGGTTCAGGATTTGGATATTCAATCACATTTTTATTATTGATGAAAATAAAATACCTCCCTTTGGGATGAGAGAAGAGTGAAAGCTCCAGTAGTATACTAAATTCATAATAGTGTCATTTTCTCCTTTATAGGAATGAGTCATTCATCATTACTCTTCTACATGTACTCTTATATATAGTTATAGAAATGATACCAGTTTAGTGGTGTTTTGTTATGAACAGGAGGTTTCTTTCTGAACTGATCTATAGAGGTGATCCAAAAGAGAAGACCTCGACCAAGATTGGTCAAAATTGTTCAATATATATAAGTACCAGCCCTTTCTTCAGTATAATCCCTGGCCCAAACACCTACTCAAAACTTTGTGGGTAGCCACCAAGAAGAACGAAATCTCGAAGGGGTCCAACCACTCCAGTCATATAGGGAATAACTGATACTATAACTCCCAGTGTGGGACAAAGAATCTAAATAAAGAGGAGGCTTTCAAAATGCATTGATCCAACCAATAATAATCTCTCAAAATCTCGGGTCTCTAAGGTCTTGAGCTATGAGCTATTGCATTAAGAAGCTTCCTAGCCTAGGGGTGGAAACAAGGGACTCATGACCCACTTGTAATTATATATATTACCTAAAAAAACAATGAAAAATTGCATGTTCAGTTAGAGTGGGGAATGAAGGGACTACAAGATAACCCCGAAGAGCTCACTAGTAGCATAGGAATTCTTTAGAGAACAACCAAACAAGAAAGGCAGCATATAATAACCATACAACAAGGGAGAGTTATCCATTCCATGAGGATAGAGAAGTGATCGAAAGGAATTCAAAATAAGAGCATCATCTTGATAACAAATTATAGGGTAGAGGATATACTCCATTACTATTATGGGAGAAAGCCTAAAACCAACTTAAGATATTACAAAGTGGAACCACTTCCTTTATCTCATTTCTATGGGTTTGAGTCAGCAGTGACATGTGGACGGTTTGATGTGAGTTAATGATCCTTTCATAGTGCTATAGATCCTCTCGATCGAGAGTCACCTATGCTTCACTTTCATGGGAAAGTTTGATCAGTGTATTTCCTTCCATCCATTATTTGGACAGCTAGGTCATACCATCCCCTCCTTTATTGTGCATTAGAATGAGTTTTTTAGCTTTCTGGACGAAAGAAATAGAGATGAGACGGGGTTGGTCAACATTTGTCAAACTCTGAATATCATGTGGAGTTAGTTATGTAAGGGATGAGGAATATTGAGATAAGTTGTGTTAACTATGAAATTAGGGGAAACAAGGATGTAATGGCATATTCTTTCATATAAGCCACGTCGGTGGGAATTTGGGCAGTGTATGTTTTTTCAAGAGTATTTTAGTTTTGGGATAATGACCCAATCAAATATTAGAATATAATAGTGTGACTAAGGGGATAGTTTGAAAAAATATATGGTGGGAATTTGTTTTGCCCAAACTCAACCTCAAGCCTTTGTTATATACACAAAGAGAACCAATAAATGGATAAGAATACCGAAGACGGAGGGGACCCATAGGGTTCTGGATAATGGTAAGATAAAAGAGACATGGAATGTTGTTCATGACATGGATTCTGAGTAATGACACACATAAAATAAAATGATAGAGTATAATGACTTACCTATATTGGAATGATCGATGGGGGCTGCTAAGAAACCCCATGGGAAGCCATGATAGTAGTCTGTAGAACTGATGTGGGTTTGTGAACCCACTTGTAGTTACCCAAATAAAGATGCTCTTACATCTCGAAGGTCCTAGTCCGAAAGAAACTAGGATAATGTCTCATGAGATGTAGATATTCAAGAGTAGTTTTAATTTCAATAATGGTTTCTCAGTTGAATATAGAGGCAATGGGAGAGAGAGGGGTGGGGTCTCTCTATATTGTGCAATGACTCTTTGAATTTATCAATACTATCCTTTTCAAAAAACTTATAGAGGATCATGGAAATAATAAATGAAACTTTTCATTCATATTAATAACTAGATACCTCCCCTATGTTATTGGGATCAATCAATATAGAATGATTCATTCTCCTGATCCAAATGAGATGATGTCCTAGTTCATCCGTGGTGGCTCGACAAATTGACTCACTCACTTCTTTACGTGCTTTTGTGATATTGATATAATCAATCAGAAGTAAGATTCATCATGGGGATTGTTTGTTTGATGTTGAATATATCTTTTCTCATGTGAATCAATCACTTGATCAATTATACATGTATATAAGGGCTCGATACCCTAATATCGGAACAGGGTTTGTGATAACATTGAAGAATTATATGAATTCTCAAGCTTTTTTGGTACAGCTCCACTCCCAGGATAGATACAATGAGATTTTATGGAGATCAATAGATGTGTTGTGGAGGGTTGTATAAAGAATGAATCTACTTGTGGTGGTCAGTTCATGGTATCCCTCTTACTTTACTAAATTCTACTTTAATTCAGAACTCCCAATAGGTGTTGCTACTTATATATATTGATGGCTTACAAGCTTGACCATTACTCTTCACAAAAAAGCATTCAATTTCTCTTACCCTTTATAAAGGGTCAGATAATAAATAACCAATAACTTAAAGTTTATACATAATATATAAGGATTTAGAACCTTTATTGGAGGGACTATGTGACTCGAACGAAGCAAATTGATGTGGTTTTTTAGTGTAGTCTAGTTAGTTTATGTGGAGTAGCTTTCCCGCTAACCTGTAGGTTTCAGTTGATCTAATTGCAATTCCTTTTCCCTTTTTGGGGAGGACTATTATTTTCTAAGATATTTTGAGGCCTAAGATAATCACTTAAATCCCTTAATTTCTTGAATGAATTTCCTTAAGATCCAATTGAATGTCCAAATTCAGCATTCTCTTTGTCAGAAAAAAATCATTTGATTCTTAACCATTTAAAAAGGGTAGATCTATGGTACATGACCCTATATTGGTGGAACTATTCAGTTATACTTATGATATAACTGTATAGAACTCAGATACTTCACCATATTTAGTTTAGATAGTGTCAAATCAATGGTACATGACCCTATATATTTGACCATATTCGGTGCTAATTAATATTTAAGGGTTTAGAACTCATCTAATTCCCCCTATTTGGTTTAGAAACTTATATATAAATAAGTATAAGACTTATATATCACCTTATATATATTTAAGTAGCAAAACCGTGGGTTTCTCTTTCATTCCATTTGTTTGAGTGGGAGAAATCTTAGCTACAGTGAAAGTGGTAAACTATGTCCTATGGTATTCCCATCTTCTAGGGGATTGATATCCCATTTTTGTCGGGATTATGGAAGTTTCCTTATATTGGTTTCATATGAGCCATCTATGCCAGTTGACTTTGCTGGTGTTTTATTTACAGTTCCATCAATTGGACATTATTTCATGAACCAAAATAGATTTCATGACCTAAGGGTTTCCTGTCTCTGGGTAAGAAGTTTTCCAATGTAATAGTGGGATTTCTTCTATTATTTCCATTGTATCACTCCTAGAAGAAATCTAAGGATATTTGGGAAGAAATACCAATTAGATTGATTAATATGGTCATCACATGGAGTTCCCCTTTGGTAAGACTGATAAATGTAGTCCCAATTTCCTCTAAGGTAGTGGAAAATCTAGTACATGTTGCAAGAAAATACTTCTTCTTACCTTCACATAGGTACTATTATATATATTTCAAGTTCCAATATTATTTTTCATGGGAGTCCTAATTCCTGGGAGCAGTCTCAGAGTAAGCCCCATAAGTTTCAGCAAACAAGTCAAATGAAAAATCATGAAATATGGGAAGCAGGTGTCTAAGAGTAAAAGCACTGGGGATTAAAGTTCAAAATATACATAGCATGTCTAAGATTCCTCCAAATAATAAAATCCCTAGTGGATATTTAAAAAATAAATAGGTTACGTGAATGTCTAGTTTATTGACTCATGTTACCTTTAGTAGTGAATCCCCTACAACTACCGCTCCTCTCTTATCCAGTCTTGGATTATAAAGGGTCTAGAAAGGACTTTGAGTGAATAACATGGAACTATTGGAATGTGGGAATAACCACTCTTTTCTCTTTTGAATTTTTATTACCCAGCTCAGAAATAAGCTACTCCCTCTTGGGTATGAACAAATATGAAGAGAATTAATCAAAAAAATTACTAAGATGCAGCATAGACAATGCATTTAGAATTTCATGTCAATGGCCCTATTGTATTCAAGAACTAGAAAATATCTGATCTACAAATATTCATTTCCAACTATGTTTTAATAGAGTATGGATAAAATTAGACTTCCATCTAAATTTCCATCTAATGAATACTTTTAGGCATAGCACTAGCCTATATTCTGCGAGTCAGAAACCCTAATCCATGTTCTCATCCTTCTATAGTAGGAAGACAATATCACAAGGGAATCACTTATTCAATGACTTATACATAGGAAACTCGAATCCACATAAACCTAATCTATCAAGAGATAAAAATGCCAAAAAATCCTTCCAATTCTGTAACAAAGGCTAAAATGTGAAAAAATAATTGTTGTTTGGGAATTTAAAGGCTCTGCACCTACTTGTTGGGTCTCCCATCATAAGACAACATGCTGATACGATGGATTGACTTGGGCACAATAACTTGTTTGAATATAATTATAAACAAAACCTTTATATCTCTAAACCTGATCTATTTACTTACTCTTACTTATATAATGATTCCTTTGTCAAATAGGAAACATCTGATGGTCGCTCGCTTCCTCTTCCAAATCCCTAAAGAAGAGGTCCCATATTGTCCTGTTCTGAACTAGAACAGCTAACTTAGACTCACGGGACACTCCTAACTAGTTGTCTTCTAGTATGAATGTAGAGAGTTTGTTAGGTCCCATCCAGCCTAAAAAAAGAGAACTAGAATGCGATCGTGGATTTACATTTCAGCTAAAAGGACAGTTTTACAGGCCTAAGATCCACTGTAGCGAGAAACATCCCGTTGATTGAATGTTTATTTCATATTCCTGTCAAGGAAGTAATAGATCCAATTTAGTCATAAGGTATCTTTTCAGTCATTACACCGTCAATTAAGGAAGAAAATATCCAAAATGCCATGCCCCAATGTTAGGAATTTATTAGCGGAAGTAGTAATATGATAAGGCCTGCTTAGTAGGTTTTGGGGCCTCTTTCTTTTACGGAACAAATGAGGTTTTGATGGAATGATAAGAAACATCATTTAACTGAAACAAGGATATAAATCTGATTCCATTCTTATCTTGACACCCCATGATTGTTAAAAACTGTCATATATAAGATCGATATTCCATCTCAGAAACTTTTGAAAGGACTAGAGTTCTTCTCAAACAAGTATTCCCTTAGTGGTATAATCGAGTAACCCAAGTAAATCCACCTCTTTTCCAAAGTAATTTTAGAGATTAAAAATACAAGATATCTAGACTATTAGATTAGAATAAAACTGATTATAGATTGACTGCCTAGATCCTTATATTATAATAATTGAACTATCTGAAATAAGTCAGTCAATCCCTCTAATTGTCCCTCTTCCCATTTATCGAGATAGTATAACAGGGGGAACCCAATACTCTCCAAAAAATATAACATTAATTGAAACCCTATTATTTTTCTAAGGACATAATTAATGTTTCATGTAGCTCTTTTAGTCTACCTCTTTGATTATAGAAACATATACTAATAAGCACACTTCAAACCTAGATATTTTTCAAGGGAACCTCGTATATGATTTCACATGGTCACAGTTATTTGATATTCGATTAAAATGACTGGACAAGGCCATGTGAAAACATATACCAGAATCCTAGCACTAAAAGTAGCTAGATCTGTAAAGACAATCCTTTTCTCAACCCTACGGAATGATTGTATCAAATGGTGTTAGTAGCAATGAAGCCACATCAATCTTTGACAAGAAGAGAATAAAGACATACCATTTCTCTTTCCTAACCCTTTAGAATGTTATATATAATTAAATATCAGACTTATATATCCACTTAAATATTAATAAGAAGATCCTACTACTAATTTTGCATTCACCCCAGCGTAATGATTCGACACAGGTCTGAATTAAACATATAATATGTTAGATCTTCTACTTATTTATATGTTCTAAATTAATGATTTTTACCATTTAGTAAAATCATTTTCTTTTGATGTTAGAATACAGTTATCCAATAAATTATACCCTCACCCAGATAAAAATATGTAAGTATTCAAAACAATGACTCTGGGATTTACCCTTCTTAAATAGGCTCTTGAAGTGATTATTACAAACAAGGAACCTATTAAATGAACCGAAATTGATGTAAGGCACTTCTAGAACCATGAACCTTTATATACTCTATAGAACCTCCCTTTTCATCATTCCTTAAGATTTTCCTTTTCTAAGACCTTTATTAGTCACCCTTTCCCCTTTTTCATAATAATAGGGTCCTCTTTGATTCTTACAAAATCGATACCTACTGACAGATACCCACACATTTGTGTTAACCTGAATCCCTAAGGCAAATCCATTCATTGAACCAACAATACCCTTCAATACATAAATATAGTAACCTCTGCAAAAGAAGAATCAAATAAAGACTTGTTTGAGAATTCCCATATGTCAACTTAGAGAGAAAACCTACTGTTATAATCTTAATCAGTTCCTTATCCCTATCTGTATCACATTTAACATACCAAAATGGGACAACAAACAGAATTGACTGTGACTCCCCTACATTAATGTAATAGGGGACTCCTACTTTATAATTTACATTTCCTTTGATGTCAGTTAGGAAATAAGGAATCCCAGAATCCGGATCCAAAAGCACCTCAATCCTTGCGAAAACCCTTTCTTTGTTATCTAGGAACTCAGGACCATGTTTGGTATCAAGAAAGTCCCTCAATATATAACCTCAAAAGACATTTATATGCATGGTGATATATCATTATCTTTGATTTATGGATGAACTATCTGAGTAAACAAAGCCTCCCCTGACCTTGCAAGGATAGGAAGGGAAAGCCCTTACCTTATACAATTCACTTTAAGCTGGAACATAAACAAGATACCCCACTGATTCACCAATAGTCCCTCAATCTTTTTATGTTGGTTTGGTACCAAATCCTTATGTAGCCTCAAGAACCTCATATATTTCATTTATATTGGGTCTTTGATGTTCCTCCCATTATGAAAAGAGATTACCGAAATAAGGTGCCCTTAGCAATTAAAGGTGACCATATCCAAATGAGAGACCTTATCCAAGTATACTCATTAATTTACATTTTCACAGTTACCTCCCCCTATGTATAGGAAACTCAAACATGGAATAAAAAACCCTTACTCTATAAGATTTAACGGAATTAGAAAATCAGTCTTTATTCTCAAATCACTGATAGATGGAACTATAATAGGAAGACTCACTAGTGATGGTCACATTAACAACCTAATTCCCAAAAGCACTGAATTCTCTATGTTCTAGGTACCAGGGATCCCCATTCCTAGCCCAATGAGCTTTTCTATCAGAGACACATGCCCATAAAGCTCTCATTTTCGACCCAATTTTTTGTTTAATATGTATGATCACTCTCTTTGATGAATAAAATTATCTGTTATCCTATGACAAGGACATTTCCATTTATTTCCATTGTCTAAAATTGTTACTTCCTATACCATAAAAAACATAAATTATGTTAAAGAGATAAAACATATCCCCTAGTTAAAGAAGTGAATTTTGACAAAGAAAGATGGAAACGAAGAGATACAAGACCAAAAGTGATGTAAGGTTGGAAAGAAGGAACGTGCTCAATCTTCCGGGTCCCTATCATAAACCCATATAAAGGATCTTTCCTCGTGCTAAGAAAGAAGTGGGGTAGAAGATACACTAAATCAGGAAGTCAAATCCAAAACTAGAAGATAAAACTAAATGTAGGATGTCAATTTCACTATTATAATATAATAGTTAAATAAATCAATATTGTTAGGTGAGACCGTAAGCCATCCAAAAGCACCATTTCCTGTGTCCCCATTATCTAAAGGTAGGAATTCATTAGCCTTAACTCACACATCGGAGAGCCGGGAGAGGTTCTAATACTTAATATATAAGGTGATATATAATTAGTAGCACTAAAGGGTGTGGTCCTCCATCCATATAATATAGATAGATTATAAATATACTTCATATATCCCAGGTTCTAAATTCTTATGTATTAAGTATCACCGAATATCGAATAGGGTTATGTAGCAGAGTTCTAAAAGATCTAACCCTTTCTAAAGGGTAAGGGACTGGCTTCCATTCTTTATTCCATCTTCCATTAGCTAGTCCTGAAGAACAAAGAGCTATTTTCCCAACCTCATGAGATTTTAAGGAAGCGGGGTGAGGTTATAGTTCTATTTTATTGTCCCTCCCCTGAACACCTTAGGTGTGTCTAGTCGAGCCCTTTGGGAGTCATCGAATGGTCTGACAATGGATACTACCTATATTATACCGAAAATCCATTCGGAAAAAGGAGAAGAAAATGTTTATGCTTTCTATTTCCAATTCACTCTTTTTTGATAGATGATAGTGATCAATATTGTCCTCGTAGGTTACACTACTTATATTATACCTATTGACCATCTGATGGAACCAGGAGAACTCAGTTTGTGGGTTGAGTTGTCCAGAGTAGCTCTCAAATGGAATCCCTAACTATACTACCTATATTATACTAAGATCCACTAGTACTAGATGAAATTATAATGACTACCCACTATCTACATTATACAGAAATACCACCATCTCCATGTCGTATGAGTGGTCCTAGAGGATGATAGGATGAAGGGTTAAGCAACATGCCGATTTCATTTCAACTAGATGTCACCCCCGAAGGAAAAAATAGCCATATGGAACCATTCAAGGATAGTAAATGACCTTATATATAAGTACCAGATTTGTGTCAAGATGGGAAATTCTCTGACATCATGCTTGATATGCTTCCAAGGGTGCTACATAAGCACCCCCAGGTGCGAGTGGAGATGGTCGGAAGAGAGATGGTAAACGTCCATTGTCACAAGGTCAGAGGCACTCCATTGGAGTTGAGTGAAGGGGGATTTAGCGCACCCAAAATCCCATTCCTCAGTAGGTGTATTTGGGGATAAAATGGAATCAGGATATGTGGTTAAACTATACTGAAAAGCATGGATCTCAATAGGGTCATTAGTCTAATTATTCCCACTCAAAAAGATGATTATTATATTTAAGTAATGGATCACATGTCTGATCCATCCAGAACTACTCATGCCACATGACTATTAGATTATAGTATAATATCACATGTTCTACCTCCATACCTGATACTTCACCCTATTCAGTCAATATTCTAGACCCTCACATAGTATCCTTGAACCGAAGGCTGGAGAAAGAACCTAAAGGCTAATAAACTACATATATACTTATACTGAAAGGCATCAACTGGGGTTCTTGGGTACTTATGTTATGTCTGAATGGTGTATTTATTAAAACCACCCCTACCATTTTCTCTATTGACTTACTGTTTTTGAGAAGATCACCTCAATTCTCCAATTCCAATAAATAACTATGGATAGTAATCTAATACTATAGTGTCTGAGTGGTGTATTTTAGTAGTTCCAATTACCCCTGACCTCCCCAACAATATACTAATAAAAAAAGGATGACCTGAACAATGTTGAAAAAATTCATGTACCATGCTTCTGTTTCAAAGACAACATGATGTTCCATGCCGAAAAAACCCTATTGATTTGAAAGAACAATAGATGCTTGAGTATAGTGTACCAATGATCACATGAAACCCATGACACATGATTTATAAGGAAAACGTTGAACCATATATACTATCTGATAACAAGAAGTAGCTGTGTTCATATTCAAACCCTTACAACCCAGTGAAAATGAGATCCATTGAAACAGTAGTGAGTAAAGTGAAAATAGATCGATGGAACGTTCTGTACAGAATATCATGATGATCCCAAGTGATTGATGCTCTATATAATGGGGGAATCAGGGTATTCAACACTGGATACACCTGAGGATCGAAATGCAAGATGCCTTGGGGTGTTCAGATCAATCTGAACTCTTCCACTGGCACCAAAATATAATTATAAGATGCCCAATAGAGTGAAAGAAGGAACATAACCTCTAAGACAATGAACATAAAGAATCCATATCTCGGTCCATTTTATACAACCAGGGTATGTTTCCCTACCTTTACTTCAAGTAGCACATCGCACCACAAAAGGAACATGAGGTATAGTATCACCACAAGCCCCATAATACTAATTTTGGAACACTCGTGAATTAGATACATGTACAAAACACCCCCAACATTATAGATCCCAACACCGATAGCTCACTACATTGGACATGGACATGGCTCCACGAAATAATAGGGATGCCTTGGGGAATTAAGCATGAATTACCAGCCCAAGAGGTTTCATGAACCATCCATGCCATCCCATCCACTCCAAGCTAATATATCAGTAGTGGTATAAGTAGTGTTCGATCTGATTGTGCCCCGTCACCAGCTGTCGGGTTTCCTTCCACACCTACCCTATGTACTATACTCTAAACTATATTGGAAGAGTACATGTGAATGTACTCACGACCGTTCCTTAGCACCCCCTCATCGGTCGCTTCATCCAATCCTCCATGAATACCTTATATCTCTCATTATATAGTCTATAGTCTTCATACAACTTCATATTCTATTGTAAATTCTACACCAATATCCTAGTTGAGTTGAAGAAACTTGATAACTTGATCTTCCATCACCCCAAAAAACCTCATGCGATGATAGAGAACCAATAAGGTTGAACCACATTCTCTAATTTCCCAATACTTGATTTCAAACCCACCCCATTTTTTTGAATGTATATATAGCTTGAAAACCTGATGTACGATGCCAGTCTAGTTCCTCAAGTGGTTTTCGCTGGATACCCCCACCACAACACCACCTCAACCACCATTGATAGAGATAAGGAACTGATCCAATACTGATAGTAATAAAAAACTGAAGCCAGTAGGAATATATTAGTGGATCTTAATAATAGGGATAAACTATATAGGGTCATGTACCATAGATATGACCCTTTCTAAACTGAATTCGGTGACGTCACCGAGTTCTAAACCCATATATATTAAGTAGCACTGAATACCGATTAGGGTAATGTAGTAGAGTACTAAAAGATCTAACCCTCCTTGTCTACTTTATATCCAACGGGTAAAAAGGGTTATACCCAAAAGAACCTTTTATGGAGTATCAGGAAATGACTTCGCCCGCATGGATCTATAAATGGAATGCAAAGCGAGTATCTATTTCTGAGTGTATTTGGGAAAGACTGTCGCATCAAACTGATACTTTTCCTATATATTAGTGACCCACCAATTTTTCACGATTAATTTTAGAGTAGATTAGTGATGATGAATCCATATATATAATTATGAGAGTACTCGGTATAATATAGGTATTCGAGATTCCATTTTGAGGTAGTCCCCATTAAACATTATGTGAGTCGCGCATCACCATGTGTCCTGTCTCAAGATTGGAATTCTTAAGCCTCATACCAGATTCAAGTACTCCCATATGAAGATCTTCTCAACCAACCTTGAGATGGCCAAACCCCCAACACCATCATCAACCTCTGTTTGATCTGATCTCTTCCCAATGCTCTATATCGTGGTGCTAGTATTAGTGGATGCCCAACCGTGGAACCCATGGTCCACCTATTAGAGTAGAATACTGAGAGACACATTATATGCTATAATACATTAATATAATGTTTTCCTGTCCCTGAGTGTTCACATTGTAGTTAAATAGATTATTTTTTCTGAGTAGAACATGGTCTAACAGAACCTCTGTACGACATGGCAACCCACTCTCAATGAGATCTGACCTCGATTGTCAACTGATATGGCCTTCCACACCTAGCTGCATAGTGATTTCTTCGATGCCTAAGATCCCCATTCATTTGACCTTGTAACCCCAGTACCAGACCATGCACATAGACTAATAGGATACTTGGCATCGATATTCAGATAGATAGTCTACACAAGTGTGAAACCCATGGATTATTTCATCTTTAAAGCATAACACCATGTCTATCTCTTTTAACAGTATGGTCCTTCCTGGAATTTGTAGGAGAAACTGTACATTCCATATGAATCTCAACCTCCAAACTTCAACCAAGCTCATATATATAGTCTGTCCATAGTACTAGGCATAACCAGATGAATTGTGTGCAATAGGTGAATGCATCTAATTGCGACAGTGGAATTCGATCAAGAAAATATGTGCCCAACTCGCTTCCCTTCAGGTGTTCCTACCACCTCACCCTCAAAAGAGACACCTCTTCCACCCGATTCGACCTCACTTCCATCCGTCTAATACTAGTATGGTATATACCTATATAATAAGAATACTCGTCCCTACCTCCAGAAACACGAATCACCCCCAAAAGGTAATATGTCTCTATAGTCCTAATTCTAAGCACCATTTGTCCCCATAACCTCCAATATGTTCCCATGGATGATGCTATACTATCAATATTATACCGACTCGAGTGGGAAGGTGTTACAATTCCAAACACGTGATTTCCTAACCACAATGTTGCTTTATATTACTAACCCATTCACACCATACCTGAATGAATAGGAGTCAAGTTATGACACACTTAGAGTAGATTACTTCTTCTCTCAACTTTCTTTTTTCACCCTCTTAACCCGTACCAGAGTGGGACCTATTAATTCTCAGGGATACTTCATGTATTCTAATGGTAATCTAGATAGGTACACTTCGATATAGTCTATATGCACAACTATACACACCACTATAGGCACAACTATAGGGGGTTCTTTACCTATAGGGGGAGAACTATATTATACTGAGATTCTTTTTTCTTTCTCTCTTCCACTTACCTCCAACATCTCTATAACAATAAATGTTACTTATCCCTCTATTAAAATTATAATAAATACCTTTACAAACTCAAATGTTTCTCTCTATTGATTAAGCCGACCTAGGTACTATGTTTATAGAGTATAACGGAAGCCCATCAAGTCCACACCACTTCAAGGAGCCTAGGAATCTAGTGCATGGACTATATATAAGTGTACATGACTAGACTATAATAGTATATGCATTGATATAGGAGGATAACATCCACCCCTATTGGGAACCCACCCACTTAGTGCATCTTCCCTAGTGACTAGTCCGGAAATGAATAGCCAATGTCAGGTGCCATTTGATTCCTCTAGTGTATATGGACATCATAACCACTATAGCAATTTGGAATAGAGCATAGACATTGAAAACCCAATAACATAGGTCTATCAGAGCCCGTATTGTCATTTTGGAAGGGGGATTAGGCATACCATAGTTGTAGGAGTTCAATGATTCAACTATGAAGAATGATTTGAATCTGGTATTGAGTTGAGAGAAAATGGGTGGATGAAATTCATAAAGAGTCTATAACGGAGGTTAGTATGTGAGAAAGAAGTTAGTTGAGTCCCTGTATTCTTATTCAGAATCATCATTGGTGGGTGGATCCATTGAACAAAGGTTTCATGGGGTTTGTTGTGATTGATAGTCTTAGCAGTATCAAAATGATAGAGTATACACGACTGGTGGTGTTTTCTGGGAAAGAACTGCCTATAATGCAATACGGTGCTTCGGATCCAAAAAGTGGACTGATAGAAGGTCGAAACGAAATATACAGGGATGACCTGGCCAACCTTAACCAACTAATCATGTGATGGACACCCCAAAACGTTTTGAGTGTCCTAGATAATTTAGATATGGTGCTAGAATAGTGGAAATGTGGGTGTTTTCTCACATTATCAATGAGTACCAAGCCTATGAATTATACTAACAATTGAGTATAGATGGGTCTTAGGAAGTTCAATTAAACTGGAGCTAAACTATAAGTGATTCTCTTAGCCTAATGTGCTGAAATATATTTTTGATTTGAATACATTAACAAATAAGATGTTTTTGACCTGATACCATTCCTGTGGGATGGAACAACAAAACTGGAAATGAACTAGAAACATGTCCAATATTGTTTCTTTCATTCAATTCCATTGGATAGTCATTGATTGAATTTTTCTCCAAAGGGGGGAATAGTGAAGGAATATAAACTGGACATCCAAGGCCACTCGACCAATCAGGTGTGTTTGTTACGTGTAGTAGTTGTTATCTTTGATATCCCCTTTGTAGATCATTTGATATCTCGTTTTCTAGTTCTCTATCTTCTTATGCCGCAATCAAGATCGTAGTTGGCATTCGAAGATGGTCAGTTCTCTGTTCCAAACATTACCTGGTAGTTGAAGACACTGCTTAAATTGTTGTGCAACCACCAATGAGTGCATTCATTACTCTACTCTAATAGTCCTTCTCCCACACCTATAATGGAGTGAGTAGACCTATGGAATTTCCATTGATTGGATGAACAGGAAGGCCTGTATGACACTATTATAAGAGTAATTGTGAGGGTCTGTTTATACTATGTCTAATATATGTAGTAGGCCCAACACAAAACTTTTGTCAGTGACCATTTCAGGATTTCCACTATACATTGGATGTCAAGAAACTTCCTTTGGAAATGTCATGGGTCAATGGAACACCACTTGGTAGAAACTCAAACTCGAAACCTTAGGCATATTGGTGAAACTAGAATTGTAGCATTGTTGGTAGTTCACATTCCATCCACCACACACTCAAAACTTTATAAATATCCCCTCTTTCACCTCCAGGGAGTTGGGGGACTCTTCGGCCATGGAAATCATATCACCCCTGGATCACAGATCATTTTGGATCATGCGACCCTTTCAACCCACATGCACCCAACAATCAAGACAACCACCAATGGAGTGGAAAGAGGTACCCAATCAATAAGATTTGTAGGGTTGCCACAATCAATACTCTAATCTAATAGTTAATTGTTCAGACCATTTCCTAACCCTTTAGAAAGGGCTTCTACTTATATATAAGGTTTTAGAACCTGACCCTATAGAAAAGGTCTGATCATTTATAACCTAACCCTAAAGGGTCATATATTTTTAAACCATTGAATATGAATTTTTTTACCCTGTTGTTAAATCGGTTTGTTCCACCTTTCTCTTCCTCGTGGAATTGGATTTTATTTACCCTACTATACTCTTTTCATCAACCCCTCTTCATGCAAGAGGATGGTACTTATATATAATGGATGATATAAATAGATCCATATTATAGAATTTCCTCTAACTAATCTTTATATACTCTATTCTTAAAAACTCAAAAGAGGCTACACCCCTCCTTGCATAAGAGTTATTTCTTCAAGTTCACTTGCGCATGGAAGTACTAATGATATTGTCCATCCAGCTACCTAGTTGTAGGCTGACATTCACTCTTCTTCCATTTTTCAATCTTTAACATGCTAACTCTCTTCCCCCCATTGGTTCTAAGCCTAAGAACCTAGGAGTTCTGGAAGTAGAAGGGATGATCAGAGAAGACACCGATGAGATAACATGAACATATAAATATGTCTCACTTTCTTAAAAGAAAGATCCACACTGGTAGGGTTGGAAGACATTCATTAGCAGTCGGCCTATGAAACCACTGTCTTTAAGCCTCAAATAAGTATCCATATTTTAATTAAATTTCTGGGAGGATGGAGTCTATTTTCAAGGGATGAAGATAGAAGAAAGGGACTGATTGACCTATGGATTAATGGATGTATAAGGGAAGAAAGGAACATATTTCCCATTTCCATTTCTATGGTATCTTATAATAGAATAAATTCCACATCGGATGACCTATGTAAAATAACTTCACTCTTAGAATTACTAATTGATTTAAATCTACTGATAGACTTTGGGACTTATCTAGTGCTCTCGTTCCTATAGTGAGGTATCATATTTTTTTTCCAAATAATGCCATATTTGATTCAATATGTCAGTATAATCTAGAAAGGAACTCTTATATATATTCTATAGGTGAACCAATATAGTAACCACTATAGGCACATTTTTTTGGTTCCTATAGTGGTGAATATAGTGGTCCAAATATATTATAACGATCTACCCCATCTGGGATACTGACTGGTCACTAGACCAGTCACTAGACATGACCAGTCACTAGACATGTCAGTAGCTTCGACCACTGTCACTCCCATTATTAATGATTCAAATTGCATTGAGGTAGAAGGGTTTATACATTATATTTTCTTTTTTCATCTGAATCAATAGTCTAAGGAAGATGGAATAGAGCATTGAATGAGATTGATACTTTGAATGCCCTATTTTTAGGGGGTGTGTTAGAAGGAGCTACAGGGAATCTCAGACAGGTACTCTTCTATATAGGTGCTCTTTGGGAGCTACTACCTTTGAAAGGAAACTCGTGCTATTTGAGGGGGGTCTTGTGAACTTGAACAGATGTGGGGACTTTTCTCTCTATCTTACTCTCGGATGGGAAACTATCAGAAGTGGGAAACTCCGCTGTTACAGTATATACCATACCAACAATACGCATACCCAACTATTATAGAATCACCTACAATTGAATATGAATCACTATCCAATTCACTAATAGAAGTTGACTAGGGTTTTTGGTTTTCTTCCTTCACTTCAATCAAGGTTCTAAATGATCTTACACATTAGGGTGAATTATATAGGGTCATGTAACATATATCCGACCCTTTATAAGGGCAAGAATTGCTCAGTACTATTTTAATATTAGATATTAGAAGAGAACTATTTACCATGTCGAATGCCTTATTAGATGAATACAAAGAGCGGGACAGAAAACGCAACTAATTGGAAAACATAGTTTACAGTGACAAAGAAAGATCTTCCTAAAAGCAGTATGAAAACAAGCTTTCTAAACAATGAATCCGAATAATGCAAGCTATCCTTATTCAAATACTAAAGGGGAATCATATTGTTATGCCTTATCATATAGGCTAGATGAATTTGTTCTCTCTCAATAATGTAGGTTTTTATTGCACAAGAAATATTCCCTTCGGCATTGATTGAGACTGCTAGAAACCTCTCCCCCACCTCCCATGCCTCCCCTAGAACACTTTATGGCTGCTTCCTATGGTATCAGAGGCAAGTGAAGTATTTCTATCACATGATGCTAACCCGAATACCTATATTATATTCATTCGGATAGCCATTACAGTGGTGGAACACTATCTTGTATGCTCCTAGGAAATAGACATTGTCTTTCACACTCGCTCTAAGATGAGAATTTGGTTATTAACCTGATGAGGTGACTGCGGATGGGAAAACACTCAATGTAATATTATTAATAGCGAACATCGGTATTCTATATATATAGTGAAGAGTGGAGAGGGTACTCAATCACTCTCTAGGCCACTCATCCGTATTCTTTTAGTGAGTCTATGCTGAGTGAGCATAGTAGGGCTTTTGAGTTACCTAACCAAGAATATCTCTATATTAGATTAGTTTTAGCCCTTTCTTTTGAATTTAAAAGGCCTGATGGTGGAATGAAACCCAAAGTGTAGATACATACTCCATACCTTTCATAATGATGTTTGGCATAGTTTTTCTCTTTGTAGACATATACACATCAAACTATGTGTAGATTATTGAGATTAGATCCATCATATTTTCTTGTTCTTGGCACTTCTCCCTATAAACTAACAACTCTAATGCGCCAAACCGCAGTTAGGGGGTGGTTAGACCACAACATTCTTGAACCTAACCTGGTTTTAGATGACAAGAGTGCCCACCTAAGAATCAAACGAATTTCCAGTCAATGCACCTTGATACTATTCCTCTCGAAATGATCAGAAACTAATCCATGAGATCTATATTCTATAGACCACCAAACGAATGCAAAGAGAAATTTTGACCCTAGTACTCTAGTATTATAGTCTAGATTGAGGTAACAAATAAAATGAATGTTATTGAGAACACCCTAGAAAACATAGAACTCTTGAATGACTCATATACCTAAAAGGGTTTTAGTAAACATGATCTGGTTAGGTACTTCATTGGTTTCATTATTCCTTATAGAACATGAAATGTTAGGATAGTTTACCTAACTCTTTATTCCGTTATAGAGAAGGACAAGGGACACGTGAAAAAGGATAACTATTTACAACATCCCCATCTCCTGAATCAAGAGAGGGTCACAAAACATTATGAAATGAACCTACATATATTATTCCAAACACAAAGAAAGAGATTCATCCTACGACACAAAAGTTTCAACGCCCTCCATACACGGACTCTAGGAATGATTCAAGAGTTCTGACCTGTTTAATGGTGAATTAATCTATTTTCTTCTAAGATTCCTCGACCCTCTGTAGATAAGATCAATTTGTTTTAATTATTACACAGAGGAATTTGTTTGCACTCCATAGTTTAGATGTTGTTTCCGAGCTCTCGTAGTGGATTAAGAGCTTGAACAAAGAAGACATAAGAATTTGAATGTTAATAATATGGGGGTGGTACTTATATATATTGTCGAGGTATATCCTTGAAAAATGCCACAATCACATTCACTATCAGTATTTTATAGGTAGTACAACCTTAATCTATTGGATGACCAAGTATTTGAACCTTATACTCTAAAAACATTTTTGACACTAAGTCATAAGCCTTCTATAGTAGACCATATTTTATCAAGATCTGGAGACTGTTGATTGTCCTGTCATTGAGCGGTCATGACCGGAGCATCAAATAAAGAAATGATCACTAATTATCCATATAAAGATAGTAGATAATAGGACATAATAATTATATAAGTTACTCATTATATTATACGTAGTTGATCTTCTTATCCCATGATCCAAGAGATGCGTACTCCCACAAATCTTTTACCTTTCGATGGAAGTCCATAGGAAGCTTCAGTTATTCAGTCTTCAACACCTGACCATTTAGAAAGGTTCATGACCTTTTATAAACTTCCCCAATAATAAATATTCAACACATTCTATCATAGCGGTCCTCTAGCTATCTTAGCACCTTCATGCCTAGAGGTTGTTTCTAGGGGACACTAGATGTTGGTTTAAGTAGATTCCCTTCATGAGCAGTAGATTGTTGGCTGTAGCCTTAAGCAGGATTGAATCATTCCCTTTATCCTATCCATGGGAGGGTCAGATCTTTTAGAACCTCCCCCATTATAGACCTCAGATATATGTAGAAGATACATACATACATACATATATATATATATAGACATGGGTTTAGAACCTAGTTCTTTTATTTGAAAGTCGGTCACGTTCACTTGTGTTTTTCTGTATTATTTATGATATAACTTTTTGATTGAATCCATTCCAGGGGATAAGGGTTAGGTATGCTATTTTTCTACTTATCCACTATTACTACTACCTTACAAAAAGATGAATATTTTTATTCTAATAGTGGGAGTTACAAAGTGAAGAAGAAGTTATTTCCATCTTCCTTCCAACCTTCAGACTTTGGACTAGATCTGCCTATGTTTGTTATCTATTTATCCATTTAATTACTTTTCTAGCCTTAGCTAGATAAGGGAAAATGTTGCATGAATTTATGTCTTCCATTTTTGTTCACATTGTGTCAATCTATTTCCTTCTTTCCTTTCTACTTTCGGCTTTCATTTTGCAGATAGTCCCTCACCATAGCTAATGGAGAAGCAGGATATTTAGCTAGTAAGGCAAGAAGAGCGACTACATTTCATCGCATATAGATAAGACTGATAGGGATAAGGAACATAATTGGAAATTCTATATATAAAAGGGAAAGAAATTTTTTTCACCACGTTATTGGGTGGTCTCAAATAGTCTTCCATACTAGACAAGTAAATTACAAATATTGTGGTCTAGTATGCCCCATGTTATCAGTTCAAAGCAAGAGATCAACTAGTCTGAAAGGATGGGAATGAAGGATTCACCGATCATTCCTAATCTACCTGACGATTTCACTTCTATTGTTAGTGGGGATTTGAAATACCTTAGTTCACTATCATTTAGTGAACAATCATTTCTTTGAGTCATGTCTTAAGGCAAGGGATATTTCAACAACTTAGCTACTTTAGCGATAGAAACAGAAGTGGGAGGTGACTAAAAAACCATTTTTACCCTAAACTAGCTTACCCAAAAAGATATAAAGGAATGGGGGATTGATCACTGCCTATAAATAACTATTTCGGTCGAATATAAATGTAGAAAAGACATATAGGGATAAGGTTCTAAAAGATATGACACTTTCTAAACTAAATAGGTTGATGTAGCCGAGTTATAAACCATTATATATTAAGTACAACCGAATACCAAATAGGTTGATGCAGTCAATATATAAACCCTTATAAATTATATAAGTATCATCCCATTAGTTAGAATGGGTCAGAATAAAGGCCAATCATTATGACTCGACAAGAGAATCTCCAATTCCACCTACATAGTGACTTGCGTTCAACAACTAAGAGTCTTCCTTCTGATCTCCTTATTTGGAATTGCTTTCTTCTTCATTTTCCACCCTTCCATAATAAGATGGATCATAGAAAGACATTATATACTATGATATCTTATAGTGAAGAAGGGAAGTAAGTACATAATTAATGAATTAGAGAGTCACACTTCTTAGTAATTCCAAAAACCCATGCCAGTGTGTTTCCCCTAGCATTGAAAGAGCGAGATGCATAGACTTA
Organism: Viscum album; assembly: GCA_963277665.1. Taxonomy (NCBI): domain Eukaryota; kingdom Viridiplantae; phylum Streptophyta; class Magnoliopsida; order Santalales; family Viscaceae; genus Viscum; species Viscum album. Next base: position 421,808,800 of record OY728161.1, on the reverse strand, counting down.
GGTATTTCCCCACTAACCAGAGTATAAAATGGAAATAGAATTGACTTAATGTCAGGCCTTGTTCCAGGAGCTAAAACCTACTCTGAACCCACATCCCTAAAGAATGATCTCTTAAACCTCAACCCTGAATGTGAATCGGGGTGAAACCTAATACTCTTACATTTGCCGAAAGTTCAGTCTCATTCAGACAATGGAAATGATAACTTTTTTAAAAATGTTCCTAACCTCTTAATGATCTTGAATATGGAAATATAGAAAGGTACACTTCTATATATTCATAAAATACTATCAACAGATAATGGTACATGATTCGATTCAATAGACTGGATAGGGACTCTTATGCTTTCTAAGACCGGGTTAAGCCATTCAATCAGAGAGAGAGGATCAGAACCCCTTGCATCAACCCACATTGAATCAAAAACACTGAATTTACGGACATTGAATTAGGAACTCACTGAAACACACCACAAGGAATGGATCAGAATGTACCTCAAGTCTCGGTAAGCTCAGTACTCATGGAACGTAGAATACTTCTCTTTACTGTAGATCGACGAACAGAGTATACAAAAGTCTTTAAAATATCTATTTTCTAGTAGTGGCAATGTCAAGGTTTCAAAAGGTCACTATAAAATTTATCCACCACCAAATATTTATACTATCAGTAGTAGACATGCGTTAGTCAACGGTTGGCCTAACACAATTATGTAACGACTTTGGCCAGGTTTCTAAGACACCACACTTACCTCAGGGACCATAACAAAACTCTTACTTTTATAAAGACATTATTATCACCTACATTCATCTTTTTGGGGTGAATCTATTAATTATATATCTACACAGGACTCTCTAGTGGAATCTATAGATCCGGGTGAACCTAATGTACATATAGTAGATGAAGCAGGTTAAACACAGTTAATATGTCTATATTGTATTGAATGAAGCTTCTTTTCAAAATAAATCATTTTTTGGTGTTCAATAAATATATATAATTATTATTCAATAGTTTATTGAACCACATGAGGAAAAACAAAATCAGAAACAATAAAATCAGGTGAAGGATCAATCACTGTCAGTAAGATCATTCCTACGTAATCTTCTAGTTGGTTCTCTTCCTCTCATTTCATCGGAACTGGAAATTTGCATTCATTGAAAGAGTAATCCTCTTCCAAATAACAAGAAAAGACCTATCTTTTCTTTTTTACTGGTTCGTTACTATCATACCTAGTTATTCCTGTCTTAAAAAGAGGTTACAATAGACTCGCTCTGTCCACCTTTCCCCCACCATAATAGCACAACCTAGCACCAAATCAGTATAGTAGTAGAAAATATTTGTATATAGTGATCGTTATAAGCCATGATAGAGTTCACCAAGACTTTCCACTTTGTCTCTATTGTCTTTGATAAATATTATATCAATATTCTATTAATAGTGGTATATTATATAGTACTGGAGACTAGGGAAGAGGACAACTAACTAAACCAACATATGTTGAAGTTGTTACGGTCTAGGTTCCTTCTATATTCATAGATGTTGATGTCAAGATTTTGACTATATAGAAGACTACCTATATTTAGTTATAGGTTCACATTGGCTAAATACGGTACTCTACTATATATTTTTTACTATCCTACTATTATTAGTTTGTTGGGTTACATGCGCTAGCACATTGGCATAAAAAGAAAGTGCTTTCAAACTGGTCGAATATGAACCTTGTTGTTTAGTTTGTGAAAAGTACACTATATTGTGTTAAGAAAAAATCATGATTTGTTGAATCAGTTTAATGAACGAAAGAAATCTTCTCTGATCCTCACCCTTTAGAATTGTGAAACTTAATATAGAAGGGTTTAGAACCTAAACCGCACATAGGATAGTGTGGAGATAATGAATGAATTTCACATCGTATGCATCAATTATTGCATCTTTCTAAAGATGAAAAGTCATCTACCATGAGGAACTAATAATTAAGAAAACCCTTATTCTCTGAGAAGAGTACACTGACATAGTTCAGTGAAACAATAAAAGAAATGAGCCTTACCCACCCCCCCTTATATCCCTTTTTTGGGGAAGATCAAACTCTTTGACTGAATCTACTACTGTTCTCACTCATTTACATAAGAAACACCTCCCAGTTACATACTCATAGAACTCGTATAGGTACACTTGAGTTCACAAGTCTAACTCCCTTACATTAGAGTTACAAATCAATCCTACTAATTACATATAACCATGATCCATCGATCGTGTGAGTTCAAGGTGGTTTAGGATTTATATATCACTCTATATACACTAATTGAAAGGCCATACACCATGCGGCGTGCCGTAGTCATAAGTCAAATTACAGGTCATTTGGTGATGACTAAGATACAGAATCTATCCACTCTTCCCTAGAAAAAATATTAGGATTTGTGTTATGTAAAAACCTTATTCTAATACATCAATATCACTTTACTTGATGAGGGAGTCTTCTAGAAAACTGTTCTATAATAATATTACTTAGTGAGAAAATATTACTTTGTGAGTAGAGTTTTGGATTTTTAGACATGAGACTTACCTGGGGGTCCTTTTCTTTGGACCCATGTCTACTAATAAGCTAAGACAGATCGAGAGAAATGGGAAAGAAGAGGTTAGTGTAGAAAATATCCACCATCTATATAATATAGGTAGTACGATACTGAATATATCCCAAGTCCTCCATGGTTTGGTCAGATAAGGCCTACTACTATAGATTATAAGAGGACTGAAGACCACATGTTCAAGATAAACTGAGGAGAGTATAATGCCCTTAAAAATCCAATTGAATTCCAAAATACCCACTAGGTCTCATGGAAGAGAATCTGATTCCTTCTTGATAAAGGGAAGCATGATGAACTAAGGGGAGGAAATATTATTTTTATACCTTTGGTGGTGAACAATACTGAAAGATTGATGAACATAGAAGTCACTCCCCCTTAGAACACGGGTCTCTGACAATGGAAGATATTTATCATCGATCATAGTTGGCAAAAATCTGAGGTGATTCATACATAAATATTCACCTAGTTTTCAAATTTGAATCGAATTGAGCATTCCACGCCAATTAGTAGGCGATCGAGTCATAAAATTATATAATAGATTCATTTAGTAAGCGTATTCTAACTAAATAACAGGGATATAGAAGGTAGATGAATCTTGTCCCTATCACACAATATGTATAAAGTTTTAATACTCAACTATCAAAATATTAAATAAGGAGGTAGAAGATTACAATGAAAAAAATAAGTACATCAGCTAAAGAAAAATAATGAATACGTGGCACATTCTCAAGGAGAGTCGGTATCTATTTATCATAGTGAGAGTATATTAAGAGATTGAAAGAAGGACCTATAGTATGAAAGTATTGAGTTAATAATCTACTCTATATAGTCTAGAATGTGGGACTATTAGAGTAGATTACATATTCTAGTCGCAAACATTAGTTTTTGTAGAACCAAGGCTTTTATCGTGATCAATGATCCTTCCCATGTCAGAGTTCCTGAACTCAACAATTTCTATAACATGATCCAATACCAATAAGTGCTATAGAGAATGATTCTTTTAATCTCTGGATCCAATTTTCCTACTCTCTTAGGATAATCAATCCTCTTATTAATTTATAATATAAGTACCTTCAACTAAATAAAACAAGAGACAACTATTTAGCAGGCATAATGATCTTTTGGTTAACGAAATGCAGTAAAGGAAGCGAGTCTGAGTTGCTGAACTACTATTACATTCTAATGGTTGAGTCATTATTGATCTTGTGGAAATATATAATACGCGATTCCACGGGACATGAAAGTAAATGAAAAAAACTGGATGGACAGGGTGAAACCTATAGGGTCTTGTATCCCTTATCCCATTACATACTATATGAAAACAAAAAGTTAAAATAGTATCAAAAGAAGCAAGACATAAAGAAACTATCACTCAAAGGTGAGGTATGTCAGTAACTATATAGGAAGAGTACCCACCTTGAGCATAGATGGATTGAGATTGAATTGAATATGAATGCCTAGAGCATGCTGGAATGCTAATCTACTTTAGTACCTATATTAAACCGAATATTACCATGTGACTCATGTGGTCTGATGTAAATGATCCAATATCCACTAAAGTTGGTGAGATCTCCTACTCGCAATATGTCCAGTCTGAGTTCCCTATCAGGTTCGAGGATAATATCTCTAATGTTCTAAAAGATCTTACACCTTAGGGTGAACAATATGGGGTAAATTACCATAGATCTAACCCTTTCTATGGGTAAGGAATCACTTTCAAATCCCTTTCCTCACCCATTAGAAAGGGGCGGATCTTTGAACCTCTCCTAAGAACCCTACAGTCGGTTACCATCACCCCTCAAAAATACCTTTTGAGAGATGAATATAGACATAAAAAATCAATTGAGTAGCAAGGAGACATAACATACTCGTACTACTCTATAGATAGGGCTTATTATAAGAGTGATTCATTCGACCACTATAGATATATATTTGATTGGACTAGTTTCTTTAATTTATAAAGTCATACCCCTTAGAACAGTTCTACTTATTATATAAGGGTTTATAACCCACTATTGATGAGTGTAATCCCTCTTTAGAGTCAAACCAATGTCGTTCTACTCTTGTACATCTATCAAGTTGTGATTCCAAGACTACTCATAGTAGATGTGATGTATAAATGAAATGGATGGTCTCAATAAAATATAGGTAGTAGACCCCGGTGAGCACCTGGACCTCCTAGACACAGACTCAGAATTTCGCAGCCTTCATAAGGACTTTTTCTGCATTAATATGTGTATGAAAGAACGCTCTTATTCTCTTCTTATCTTACTTTATTCCAAATCGGTATATGATAGATCGAGAATTCCATGTCTGACTTGCTTCATGGTCAGCATTTGACCCTAATCATGTGTTACCGAACACTAAACTAGTGTATGACAGAACACCTTATCTATGCTCAATCTTATTATTCTCAATAAGTAAGTCATTTTGTGCATTAATAAAAGGTGAGGCTATTTTAAATATTTATTTAGTGTGTGATATAGGAAGTGACTCATAGGACCAGTGGGGCACGAATAGTCAAAAAAGCGGTAGGACTATCCCGAAAGTGTGTACTCTGGGTTGGGAAAGAATAGATTCTAAAGAAGAAATTACCATAATACCACTCAATTACCTTTCAATAAAAGAAAATTGATCCATAGGACTAATGGATCATGAGAAAGAGGGAAGAAAGTTTATCAGTACACAATAGATGAATACTAACATAGTCCTTTATAAAAGAGTTGTAATAATACAATGCTTCTAGATGGTTACACTTCCTATATAGTTTTCAGAACCCCCTTCGTGTCCTATTTTCAGTCATTCGTATGTTCCTTTAGGACAAAGGGAACCACCCCTGCTAAGCTGAGTGAATCCATGGTCTACCAAGTAGCATGTTAGAGGCTGATATGATATCCTTAAACTGCTAATTATAAATATTAATTGAAGTGGATTTTGAGTGATTATCTGTGAGTTCCATCATCATTACTCTTCTAATAGTGATCAACATGCAAGTTTTCCTCATGTGAGTATGATCTATAGGTAATTTTTCAGGTATCACCCTTGGGAAAATAGGTGGAACAACATTCAGGCCTTACCAGGTCGGGAAATTTAGTGAGGACCTAGTCTTCACCTAATTATGGAAGAGGGGTGAGTGTCATCTTTCTCACTCTCCTTTAATCAACTAGTTCTTTTTCATCTATTTAGGATGGGTTTTACCACATACATGGAGATAAGAAGATTTAATAATTGATATTAAGGTGTCAAGGCGAGAAGGCCACAAGTGGAAGAAGCCTGGTCATTCAGTTGACTTCATCAATACATGCTTGCTACCATGCAAGTTGTTCTTTATCAATATTAGTGTATAATATCAGTAGTAGGGCCATTTTTACCTTATATTGGATTTTAACCAATGAATCTCACCATATGAAAGTGATACTCTAACCACTGAGTCAAGTAGGTCAAGATGATTCAAGTCATAGAAACATGTACCCTTCTATATAGTCAATATGAGAAAGCCACACAACAAGATTTCCCCTTAATATACAAGGGGGAGCACAAAGAAAGATAAAGTGTTATCACTATATGAAATGAAGAAGTGGCCAGAATGATAAGAAAATCCATTTTGAGAATGTGGAGTTCATTAGTCTTAATATAAGTGGATTCTGATTCATGCTCTGCTGCATTGGTGTTTCACTCACCACTCTCCACCATAACAAAATGTTTCCACTATATCTCTGGAGTAGTCAAAGGTATGAAGTAACTTGACTGATAAGGTAACTATATAGGGTAATGTACAATAGATCTAACCTAAAAGAATGGGTTAGGTCCTCCGTCTCTATAATCATGATAGTATGATACGTCATGTGCACTAGGTTCAAAAAGATCTAACCCGAATAGGGTCACGTTTAAAAAGATCTGACCCGAATAGCGTAATATTCTAAAAGATCATACCTAAATAGGGTCAGGTTCTAAACCCTTATATATTAATATTAATATTATGTAGCACCTATATGACCCACCTAAGATAATTTATAACTAAGGGATAGAAATGGTTAGATCTAAAAGAACCTAAAGGGTCTGATCTTTTAGAACCTTTTATAGAGGGACAAGAATGTAGAAGAAAGGGGAGTGGTGGTGGCGGGCTCTTTATTTCAGATGAGGATAAGGATATGAAATCTAAGAGAGGGATGGGATCAACTCCATTAAAGAATGAACTATAAATAAATCGTGTTTCTACTTATATGCCCACTACTAGATTAGTAAGATCTCTTCTATTAATAGAAGAGATCTTATTGCCTTTGTTGGAGGAAATAGTGAACTATATGCAAGAGAAACCCATGGAAGAAGAAAGTGGTGAGTTTTAAACCATATCATAGATTGGAATCAAAATAAAAAGGCTCGAGATATCACTTCTTAATATACAATAAATCCATCTCAATCCCAAGAAATTCAGTACACACTCAATCAAAACTCTTATTAGAAATATACCTCTAATTGATCAGAAGGCTCGGAATGGTGATGTGAATCCTGGATTTTCCGATCTTCAAACCAACAAAAAATAAAATATTTCCTCACATATCCAGTTAAATAGATATAGATATGGAGCATATGAGGATGAATATGAATTAGGGGATTGAGATCTGATTGTTATGGATTATCAAAATGGCATCCAGTGAAACCTTATCAATCCTCACGAAGGTAAAGCAAACATTAATATCCTAAAATGTATAAATTAAATAACTCAAGGCTCTCTCAATGATAGTTATAAATATAGGATAGCGGACCACTTCATGTAATCATCATGAGTATGTGTGCGATGTGAGTGTAGTGTTCGTTTACAAGAGAACACCCTTGAATGGGGGCACGCTCGACCCCTGTTATATTGCATTCTTCTTTCTGGCCTGAGAGATCAAGTTGGATTGACTTCACTTACTCAATGACCATTTCCCTCTCTTCATGGGTCACTTTTAATGAAACGTACCCAGTCTACGTGGTATTAAATGGAGGTGCACCTATTTTTGGATGTGAGAAAGAAAATCACCAATCGCTCAGTAAAGAGATGATTATTGTTGATCTAATTTCAATGGTGCTTCCAGATTTTGGACACTAGTGCACCAAATTGAATATTATGACCTGGGAGTAGGTCTCATCGTTATTTCCATTATATATATAACTACCAGAATTGAATCTTACCCCATTTTATGCAAAATCAAGAGTATGAGTCTATGGTTTCAGACTAAATTTTGGAAATGAGTTAACTCACCACGGTTGTACGCACCCCAGTCCCTGGTGTGGAACTAGACAACCATGATTGAATAAGTGGATGTTCCCCGGAAATTAAAATCAAAGCAGAGGTGTTGGTTGAAATCTAGATCATTAAAAGGGGATTCAAAAATATTATTGATAAATATAGTAGTGTGATATGAGAAAAGTGAGCAAGAGAGAGAGATAGAAATAGCTCCTTATCTTTAGAAAAACAATTATCAATTAATTACGGTTTTATCTTGTTTACAAATTTCTATCAAGAAAGAAAGTCTGAGCAAAGCATGCCTTGATATCACACTATATAGAAGAATAAGAAGCAATAACATATGATCAATATCAATTTATTTATTCGGTTCAAATATTTATTATGTCAATTCCATTGTGATCCATTAGGATAAAACATGCAAACAATACAGTTTCATGTAAAAGAAAATAGAAGCAACGAATACCCTACCTCAAAAGGATCTTAACATTATTTATACAAGAACGATTCACACAATGGATCACGATCACCTCTTCCCATGACAACTACATCCAACCACGGATGTCGCGGCATAACCGCACCAACCGAAACCCAAAAAACTCAATTAGAAGTGTGGATATCAAATTCTATAATATGGAAAGGAGAAACAGGTGACGATGAGTCCAAAATAATGACGGTAAATCATACCCTATGTAACACACCATACATTTTATGGTATGTTTTTCTTAAATACATTATATTCATCACTGTGTTCCTTTGAAACAACACTATGATATTTAGGAGATAGTCAAAACCAAGCCATTAAATATAAATTTTCCACTTCTATGTTCTGAAATTCGAAAAATGGTCATCTAGAGTTGTGATCAGTAAGTCATTTGGAGTCTGATAGGCCAAACTTGATTTTTTTTGAATAGTAACATACCCTTATGAATAGTAATATTAATAGTAATATGACTCTTATGAATAGTAAAAAATAATATTTTCTTATTTTCTTATGTCAATAAGATAATGAGATCTTAATTAGTTTTTCAATGAGAAATAAAACTTATTGCACCTTTATGATTGTTATTTTTCGAATTAACTATGAACTTATTTAAAAATTAAATCAATAATATTTAGAAAATTAATATTGAAAAATGGTGTTCATTTTTTAATTCTACACGTCGAAAAAATGGTTGGGTAAATTTTTGGGATTTTTCTAAAATTCTAGAATTTTTTATGAATAGTTAAATACGATAAAATACTGTATATACAAATTATCAGTTAAATACACTATTTATGACATTATAAGTGATTTAAGGCCACTTGGTTCGAAATCACAAGCACTTATTACTATTAGAGGCCATATGAAACAACACTATTGGCAGTCTTGTGTGAAATAATAAAATAATGAATTAAATATTCAAAATTTACCCCTCTCCTCCAATATAAAAACCTCTCACCACTCCCTCTTTTATTCAATCCTCTATGACTTCAAGCTCCTAAATTTTCTGCCCAAATACCCTTCCCTAGTCACTCCCCACTACCGGTATGCTCATTTTCTATCAAAAATGCCAAAATCCCTTCCCTTAAAGAGGTTCTCGAGGAAGTTATTTGAAGAGGTAAAACACCTTTCTTTTTCATTTAGTTTCATTTGAATTTAACTTCATTTGTTAACCTATCCTCACAACCTCTGTACAAATGATCATGATAACTCTAGTATCATCTATATACTAGATTTATATCATGTGAATGTAATAACCATCCTCAATATTCTTACTCCCTCCCTTTTATTTTTATAAACAAAATCAACGTCCATGAAGATCCAATTTATAACCTTCCTGGATGACAAAGTTTTGTTCTTCAATCGTTCCTTCATTACTAGTCATGAAACCATATTTATGGTTGAACCAGGTCATAATGTATGTATTTTATCTTGATTAATGTTCTAGAATATTTAAATGTACATAATATGGAATAATAATACAAAACAGGTTTATTGAGCACAAAACTTCCAAGCCAAATTCAAACGTTTATTTTTAACTCATCGAATGAGTCATATTCATGGAATATAACCAGAATCATTATAAGATCATTTATATCTCCTTAATTTCACTAATAATTTATATTAACAATTCTAGATGTTTAACCATATTTGAACCCAACTTCTATTCATGAATACAAGTAAAGAAATCATGAAACCAATAAAGAAAATGCTTCCAAAAAAATAAAATTGAATCTCTTAAACCCATCAAAAAGGCCATTAATGAACTTAATAAGGTTATAACATATGAATTAAATGTTTATTAGGTTATGGAATTATTAATTAATGAATCTAAATTTGATTATTCAGGTCGTTAAGAACAATCAAGAACACCTTCAAGCATAAGGTAAGGGATCCTCTCTCTCACTTTTGTTAAAGAATATTCCCTATGTTGTGCTCTTTTATTTTTAATTATTAATGATGAGGTATGTTTTAACACATCCCCCTTAACTCACTTGTGAAATATAAATAATGGAATACCACTTTACCTCCCATTAATCCCTCATAATAACACTCGTTACCATGCCGAAATGCTTGTAAGGGGTTTCTCATATCACTTTCATTTCTGTGAGATTTTCATTGTTCACCACTTATTTCTAGTATGTGGAATATTTGTACATAAATTTGATATATAATAACATGATTATATTTATATTCATGTTATTAAATTATTTATTTGAGGGTTATTATGTTCTGGTCATATGATTCGACCGATTACATTGTGGTAAGAGACTTTGTCTCAACTACTATTTTGTTGTGACAAACTTTGAATGGTGCACCTAATAATCCTTATGTGGTGTACCTACTGCCCATTTGAGATAAATTTTCATTTGAAATTATATTTATATAAAATATCCATAATCTCATATCATGGATATGTTTGTTGTCTAAACCGTATACCATTTTACATACGGTGTTTATTTGGAACGTTATTTTAGTTAAGTAAATATGGATGAATCTATATACTCTACTCTATACGGATATTGAAAAGGAATATTGCTCTTGTACTGAATCAATGTATAAAGAATTATTTGGACATGCAGTGGAGGGTGGGGCCCGATATAGCCCCTCGATGCATCGATATGTCTCATGAGACAAATCCGTTAGAGACAAATCCTTTGAGTTTGATTCAAAAAATCAGACGGGTTTCTACCCATAGAACTAAACCATTTTTACGGTATTATGGGTCATGTTCCAGATACATGATGTCCAATTAATAAAAATTTTCTTTATTCTGTATCAATTATTAGTATTATTATCCATGAGGGTTTCACTATGACAAAATCTATTGATGCAATTTCATTTTCAGTTTATTAATTCTATTAGTTATTCATTTATTCACTATGCCATATTGAATATGTCAGATTGATTGTGATTAACTTATTATCGTACTCATGCTTCAACTATTTTTAACCCTTTCTGAGCATTTTAACTCACCCATTTCATTGTTTACTTTTAATAGGTGACAAAGCGGAGATCGTTTATTGAGTTCTTGGGGATGCAGTTTTTAGTTTCGTTATGTATTGTATTTTGTAATCTTTTCTGATGTAATTTGAGCAACATCTATGAATCTAGTTTATTCAATACTACTAAACTGATCATTCTTTCTTTATTTTCATTCCTTCTAAACATGAAAATATCACAAATAATTCACTGGCTCCAGCCTAGAGGGGTCGGGGTATTATAGTTGGTATCAGAGGAAGTTTAGTAAAAAACATGGAAACTGGAGTAGGAAATGTATAGTAGTGAACAAAGCCCTAAGGTAGTATTTGAGGATAAACATACAAGAACATCCTGGTATTTTTTAAGGAATAGATTATGTGGATCTTTCATGCAATGAATCCATGTCTGGATACGATCAGGTAGAGTCAGCTCTGGCACAGATGTATCTAGAGGTGAAACCCAAACACACCGCTTTGAGCTAGACTCGATTGGGAACTGGTACACAACAATGTGCCTTGTTGCACTCTTGGTTACGATACTCCTGGGGAATATGCTTAGGATAATCCACATTTTCTTTACATGCCATTATGAGGGTGTTTAATGTAAATTTTCCTCAGAGGATTTGGTTTGGATAACTCTGGTAACCAGAACTAAACAATGAAAAGCATACTTAAACAATACTAAGAGAGATGTTTTCTTAATTTTCAGATGGAAAATGAAATTACTTTCCTTTTTTCACTTCCAACATAATTATTAGAGACCATAGTGGTAAAATCATGTGTAGAAAACTATGAGACTTTTGAAAATATTCATTTATCCTGAAAAACCCTCTACCGAGTATCCAACTCTCCTTAGGTACTCCAACTTCACCATAGAGCATGTTTCATCTATTACCTCTTAATGAGTGAAAAATTACCATTCTATGTAGGACAAGGAAAATACTTCGAGTGTATCTGTAATTTTCTTAACCTAGCTAATAATTTCTTACCTCTCGAGGACTTTGAGGAGGCTGCACAAGGGGGAGACCTCGGGGAATCATATCTATGTCAGATTTTGACCTACGGACTCTGTGGCCGAGTTGTGGACTTTGAAGACCTTGAAAATGAGACTGCCTATTTGCATTACCAGCATCAAGTTCATACTTATGTCGCTCAACTTGATACTTGACATGCTTCTCTCAATTGGAATTCTAGATTTCCACACGCGGTTGACCCTAGTTGCACACATTGCATTTGGACCAAGAAGATAGAGGAATTTGGAACAGCTTTCGGGATCCGTTTGACTGAAAACTAGGTAAATCTCCAACATCTGTGGAATCTATGAGGATTCATCTTAGAGGATGTCAGGACGTCCATACTAGTGTTTTTTGAAAGAGAGCAATAGATTGCGTAATTTCTTGAGTTTTATAAATCATGTCTAAATGAATGATGTTGTATTCTCTGTTTTGATATGTTTTTATATAAAACAATAACATTGTTTAAAATGGATTTTCCATACTAAAAGTTGATTTACTAAAACTTTTCAAATAGAAGATATGAGTCAACAAACCAATATTTTATCACTACCTACCATGTTGTTAGATACTATAATTGTCATGACATGCTCCGAAGAGGACCAGCCCTATACCAACATAGTTTGACTTGTAAACTACTCAATCGGGTATCGAATCATCCAAACATTCTACATCTTTACCAAGGAATAAATCTAGTCTATTAGCGTATTTCATATGCACAATTTTCAGCATATAGGAAAAGAGGGAAGTATCATGAAGCTCTTTTTCTATCTTTCACATTGGCTGATAACGACCAAGATGTGGGTAAATTTCTAGAAGCTGCTTTGGATGGTGACCATCGAGCGGCCTACCTGTTTCAGATCCTGAGTTTTAGTATGTATGGAGAACCTTAAGACATTAATATCTTGAATAATGACGCGGTGAGTGGGAATTATAGGGATTTAGTCCACACTAAAATTTTGGACCTCCACACTTCGTGTACCTCTATATGGAATGATGAGTTCTTTAGGTAGAGATTCGACCCAAGTTTTCTATAGTGTGTCTGTGCTAAGGAAATCGAGTATCTGAATACTACCTTAGTAATACATCTGAGGTCGTCAGCACCCTAGCATCGGTGGTGTTCCCGGTAAAGGGAATTCAGGAGTGACATGTTTCTAGTGTTGCATATGGTTCTGGGAGATTAAAAGCTTTCAAATAGTTTTGGGGATTTTTTTATTAGGGGACTGGGGAAACCATTAGCCCTGTTTTACTTTTTGAACTACTGGTTATATAAGAATAAAAATTATTGTCTCTGTTTTTGTTATCCTTTCTCCGGCCATACTTTTGAATGAGTATCTCTAAGTGAACTTTTATAATAAATTTTCATATGGAAGGACAAACCCATATGTTATCTCTTCCTGTGGAGGTACTGGTGATTATTGTAATCAAAATATGTGAAGAGGAGTACCTACCACTCACAAACTTGAAAAAAATGTGTAAACAACTATATTAATTGACAAATAGTACGAAAATTCTCCTCACCTTTCAAGGGAATGTTTCCATTTAATACCTCATAGCCACTACACAATTGGACGAGTATAGCTGAAGAGGAAAATACCACGATGGTCTTTTCCTGTGTTTCACCCTAGGCCGGAACTACACGACCAGGTTATGTTTTCAAGATGCTACTTTTGAGGGAAATCTTTTTGCGGCCTACATGTACCAACTCCATAGTTTTAGCCTATAAAAAAATGTCTATGACTTAGATGTTCTCAGTTGATACATAGTTCATAGAGTTCTTCATGTGTTGGTCCATTCAGGCATTTCCAATCTTTTTATTGTTCGAGCCTCCCTCTGGAATCCCGAGTGTTAGATGAAAGAGTTCTACCTCCTCTGTCTGAGGTGTGTCTAAGTCAGAGAACTAGAGGAGTTGAGCATCAATTTGGGTCTTCCACTGAACGCACCTGAGGATCCTCTATGATGGGAGTTGTGGTAAGAACATCAAAGAGCTTTCTTTTGTGTTTATGAAATGAATTGTGAGGATGCAATTCTTCGAATGAGGGAATAATGTAACACCCCAAACATTTTATGGTATGTTTCTCTTAAATACATTCTATTCATCATTGTGTTCCTTTGAAACAACACTAGGTTATTTAGGACATAGTCAAAACCTAGACATAAATATAAATTTTCCACTTATATGTTTTGAATTTCAAGAAATGGTCATCTAGAGTTGTGATCAGTATGTCATTTGGAGTCTGATAGAACAAACATGATTTTTGGTGAATAGTAATATACCCTTATGAACAGTAATATGAATAGTAATATGAACCATATGAATAGTAAATAATAATATTATTTTATTTTCTTAAATCAAAAATATAATGAGATCTTAATTAGTTTTTCAATGAGAAAAAAAACTTATTGCTCCTTTAAGATTGTTATTTTTCAAATTAACTATAACCTTATTTAAAAATTAAATTTATAATATTTAGAAATTTAATTTTATAAAATGGAGTTCATTTTGAATTCTACACATCAAAAAATGGTCTGAGTAAATTTTTGGGATTTTTTTGAAATTCTATAATTTTTTATGAATAGTGAAATACGATAAAATACCGTATATAAAATTATCTGTTAAATACACTATTTATGACATCATAAGGTATTTAAGGCCACTTGGTTCGAACTCACATGCACTTATTACTATTAGGGGTAAAATGAAACGAAAATATTGGTTGTCTTTGGGGAAATAATAAAATAATGATTTAAATATACAAAATTTGCCCCTCTCCTCCACTCTAAAAAACCCTCACCACTCCCTCTTCTATTCACTCCTCTAAACCTTGAATCTCCTCAATGTTCTGCCCAAATAACCTTACCTTGTAACTTCCCATGACTAGGAAGCTCTTGGTCTTTTCAAAAGACCAAAATCCCCTCCCTTTAGAAGGTTCTCAAGGAAGTTATTTCAAGAGGTAAAATGCCTTTCTTTTTCTTTTAGTTTCATTTCAATTTATCTTCATTTGTTATCCTCTCCTCACCTCCTATGTACAAATGATCATGATAACTCTATTATCATCTATATATTGGATTTATATCATGTGAATGGAAGAACCATCATCAATATTTTTACTCCCTCCCTTTTATTTTTATAAACGAAATCAACGTCCATGAGGTTCCAATTTATAACCTTTGTAGAAGACGAAGTTTATTTCTTCAATCATTCCTTCATTACTTGTCATGAAACCATATTTATGTTTGATCCAGGTAATAATATATGTATTTGATCTTGATTAATGTTCTTCAATCATGACACGTACATAATACGGAATAATAATACAAAACAAATTTATTGAGTACAAAACTGCCAAGCCAAATTCAAGCATTTATTTTTAACTCATCGAATGATTCATCCTCATGGCATATAACCAGAATCATTATAAAATCATTTATATCACTTTAATGTCACTAATAATTTATATTAAAAATTCTGGATTTTTAACCATATTTCAAACCAACTTCCATTCATGAATTCAAGTAAATAAATCATGAAACCAAGTATGAAAATGCTTCCAAAACAATAAAATTGAATCTGTTAAACCCATAAAAAAGGCCATTAATGAACTTAATAAGGTTATACCATATCAATTAAATGTCGATTAGGTTCTGTAATTATTAATTAATGAATCTAAATTTGAGTATTCAGGTCGTTAAGAACAATCAAGAACACCTTCGTGCATAAGGTGAGGTATCCTCTCTCTCAGTTTTGTTCAAGAATATCCCCTATGTTGTGCACTTTTATTTTTAATTCCTAATGATGGGGTATGTTTTCGCACCTGCCCCATACTTACCTTGTGACATATAAATTATTTAATACCCCTTTACCTCTAATTAATCCCTCACAATAAGACTCGTTACCATGCCGAAATGTTTGTAAGGTGTTTCTCATCTCACTTTCATTTCTCTGATATTTTCATTATTCACCACTTATTTCTTGTATGTGGAATATTTGTACAGAAATGTGATATATAATAACATTATTCACTTTATATTCATTTTATTCAATGATTCATTTGAGGGTTGTTATGTTCTGGTCATATGATTCGACCGATTACATTGTAGTGAAGGACTTTGTCTCAACTACTATTTTGTTGTGACTAACTTTCTATGGTGCACCTAATAATCCTTATGTGGTTTACCTACTCTCCATTTGAGATCAATTTTATTTTGAAATTATATTTATATTAAATATCTATAATCTCATATCATGAATATGTTTGTTGTCTAAACTGTATACCATTTTACATACGGTGTTTATTTGGAAAGTTATTTTAGTGAAGGAAATATTGATGAATCCCTATACTCTACTCTATACGGATATAGAAAAGGCATATTTCAATTGTATTGAATCAATGTATAAATAATTATTTGGACATGAAGATTCAGGTGGGGCCCGATATAGCCCCTCGATGCATCGTTAGGTCTCATGAGACAAATGAGTTGGCGACAAACCCTTCGAGTTTGTTTCCAAAAATCGAACGGGTTTCTACACATAGAACTAAACCGTTTTTACGGTATTTTGGTTCATGAGATAGATACATGACGTCCAATTAATAATAATTATATTTATTCATTATCAATTATTATTATTATCCATGAGGTTTTTGCTATGATAAAATCTATGGATGCAATTTCATTTTCAGTTTATTAATGGAGTTAGTTGTTCATTTATTCACTATGTCATATTGATTATGTCAGATTGATTGTGATTCACTTATTATTGTACTCATGATTCCACAATTTGTAACCCTTACTGAGCATTTTAGCTCACCCATTTCATTTTTTACATTCAACATGTGACAAAGAGGAGATCGTTTATTGAGTTCCTGTGGATGCAGTTTTTAGTTTCGTTATGTATTGTATTTTGTAAACTTTTCGAATGTAATTTGAGCACCATCTATGTATCTAGTTTCTTCAAGACTACTAAAATGACCGTTTATTCAGGATTTTCATTCCTTCTATCTATGCCAATATCACAAGTAATGCACTAGATCCATCCTAGAGGGGTCGGGGTGTTACACCTTATATCAATGATTTATGGATACTACTTTGTTGCACCAAAATAGGGGGTACAGTTGCAGCAAGAAGAACATTGAGGGAAAACATCCACATGGAAAATTTTTATCTCACAAATCCTATGATAAGGAAGTAATGGTTAGAGTATCGCACACCTAATAACAATGAGGATGTACAAGGGAGGAATATATCTCATCCCTTTAAAATATTTAACGGAGGAGTGGTTCATGATACATTGGATTTTCCATTAAAGGTGGATCACATTAAACCACGCGTTTTGACCATGTAAAGACATCCCAGGCCTTAGTAAACATTATATAGGAGTTGTGGGATTTAAATAATTCTTAAATATATTTAAACAAGTCCTTGAATTTGATTTACGTCGAAGAGTATTTTAAATCAGCGAAACTGGGAAAATTTCAAAATTTGGAAAAGGAAATGTGAAACAGTTTTGGAAAAACTGTTTATGGGACATTAACTCTGAGACAGTAACTGTGAGATAGTAAAAATGAGACAATAACTGTGAGATATTAACCTTGAGACATTAACTATGAGATAGTAACTATGACATAGTGACAATGAGAAACTAACAGTGAGAAAGTAACTGTGAGACAGTAACAGTTAGATAGTAACAGTTAGACAGTAATTGTGAGATAGTAACCGGGAGACAGTAACCATGATACAGTAACTGTGAGATAGTAACTCTGAGAAAGTAATTTTTAGATTGTAACTGTGAGACAACAACTGTGTGAATGTAGCTATGGGACAATAACTGTGAGACATCATGATATTGTTCATAAAACTAGAAACACAATTCACTAAACTAGAAATTTGGAAAAGTGTTGGGGATGAGTCACCTTGACATCCCAGATGACCTCAATCACTATATTTCAGCAAAAGAATGGACCAGATAGGTCCAAACCATTACATCAGATACCTCTCAAAACATTCTCATCCTCGAGAATCCAAAACTAACACAAAAGGATACATAAAAGGGGTCCGAACAACCACTCATCGAGATAAATCTGAATAGAGAGAAAGCCATAAGAAGTAACAAATGAAACTCATCATATAAACACGACAGGTTTATAACCACAAAGAAAACATCATTTCACTAAAATAGTTAATAATTAAACAAGTTGGGATGCTGAGCACATATCATTGACTCACATTCCCATGTACTCTCCTCCATGCCACCATGTTGCCACGAGACACGAACCAAGGGGATAGAACGATCGTACTACACATTATCTTTGTGGTCTTTGATCTCTACCATATGCTCCTCAATGGTCGCATCATCATCAACATCGATATCTCCCTAATTTATGACATGTGAGTCGTCATAAAGACAACGACGGAGCTGTGATACATAGATAACATCATGTATCTACCTCATAAACTGGGGATGTGAAATCTGATAGGCAACATCTTCAATACAAGCCAAAACCTTTAAAGGACTGACAAACTGGGTAGAAATATTACTTCTGTGACCTATCCTTTGCTTCCCATGACGGGGAGTCATCTACAGAAACACATGATCCAAAATATCAAACACTAAGGGTCTCCTCCATTGATCGGCATATGATTTCTGATGATCAAGCACTGTCTTCATCCTCTCTTGAATCACCAGAACCATATATATTTTATTATACACTAGTTCCTATCTAAGAATTGCAGACTCTCCAACCCCAATCCAGCACAATGGATAATGAAAAGTTTCTCCATACAAGGCTTCAAACGGTATCGTACTGATGGTGGAGTGAAAACTATTTTGTAAACGAACTCTTCCAAGGGTAAGTTCCTCATCCACGAACCTCCAAAATCGAGGACTCTAGAGCGTAACATATCTTCAAGAGTCTGGATAATCTGCTCTATGTGACTACCCGTCTGCAGATGAAAAGAAGTGCTAAGGCATATATGAGAACCAAAAGAATGCTAGAGACATATGAACACCCTATAGGTAAAACAAGTATCTCGATCATAAATGATCATCCTTGGGACTATGTGGAGTCTCCCCACCTCCTCTAGATATAGCATTGAAAAAAATTCCACTGAGCTCGACTACTTGATTGTTATAATGTGGGATGATTTTTTTAAATGGTCCACTACCACCCAAATAGCATCTTGTCCTCCCTAAGCTCAAAGTAAACTAGTATAAAAGTTCATTGAGATGTCCTCCCACTTCCCCGAAGGAATATCTAATGGCTGGAAAAAACCACCGGGGACACGGTGTTCAACCTTGGCCTTTTGGAAGACCAAACATCGAGAAACAAACTCCGCAACGGCATGCTATAACCCATGCCACCAAAACTAAATTCTCAAGGCTTGGTAAATCATTGTCACATCAGGATGAACCGCTAAAGGTGAACTATGGAACTCTATGAGAATAGATTCATGCATTTCCAAACGAACAAAAATCCTTCCATGATACAATATTTTGTGTTGTTCATCCTCAAACCAACCATCCGGGGCCTTTCCACAAACATCTCAGACTCTCCAGACATCCACCTCTAGATCCCCCAACTGGGATTCATCCACATACTACACCTAATATGATTGAACCTTCATCTGAAAAAGACATCCTATGCCCCCAACTTCTCCCATATCAAGATGAAATGTTGAAGTTTCTTCCATAACTCTTTAAGAATCACCAGGTTCATGAACTGCATCACTACATGACTTCCTGCTCATCACATCAACTAAAACATTTCCCATTATAAGGGTATTTGATATTTTTAAGTCATATTCCAATAAGAACTCCATCCACCGAAGTTGTCATATGTTCATGTCACGCCAGGAGAAAACCTACTACAAACTCTTAGGATCGGTGAAAACCACAAAGCCCTCACCAATGAGGGAATGTCTCCACAACATCAGAGAAAACACCATGACTTCCTACTCATGATCTGGGGTGGCATTGTTATTTTCATGGGGACACAACTTCCAATACCCATGATAAAAAACTAGTCACTACTAGATCAGAACACAACCTAGTCCCAGATGAAAAGCATCACAGAAAACATCAAACTAAACTCCCTCTATAGAATACAATGAACTGGAGCACTTACTAACTTCTCTTTTATATAATTGAAAGATTCCTGACACTGATCAGTCCATATCAATTCCCAAACCTTCTGGGACAATGGTTTAAGAGGAGTCGCAACATGAGAGAAATCAGATACGGACCACCTGTACTAGCATGTGAGAACAAGGAAACATCACACCTCTACCACTATCTTTGGGTCTTCCCAAGACACAATTACTTATTTAATTAATGGATCCATAGATAATCTCAGTTAGGACACAACATGCACTAAGAAACGGACTTCTCGTGTCCAAAACTCACACTTCAACAACTTCCCAAATAGTTGATGTTGATGAAAAACTCCCAAAATGGCGTGCAGATGCTATGCATGCTCCTCATCGGACGTGGAGTACACAAGAATTTCATCAATGAAAACCACTACGAAATTTTCTAGGAACTCATGGAACATAACATTCATCAATCCCATGAACACAGCTAGAGCATTTTTCACACCAAATGGCATTACAACGAACTCATAATGCCCATGATGATAACGACAAGTAGTCTTTGGGATATCCTCATCCTTCACATGCATCTCATGATATCCTGACCGCAATTCGATCTATGAGAACCAATATGCACCCTTCAATTTATCGAATAAATCATCAATATGTGGAATAGGATAGTGATTCATTATTTTCACTTTGTTTAAGAGATGATAATCGATACACAACTGCATACTATTGACAACATTCTTCACGAAAAAAACCGGTGCACCCCATGGTGACACACTCGGCCGAACAAAATAGAACTATAATAGGCCATAAATATTTATACGTAGCTCTCACAACTCAAAAGGGGACATCCCACATGGATACATAGAGATAGTATATTTTTCTTGTTGTAGATTGATCCCAAACTTGATCTCTCATCAAGGGGGTAATGCTACAAGATCTTCTAGGAAGACATCAGGGCACTCTTCTACGACCCTAGGAAATGAAAACTGCTAATCCTATAATGAACCCAGCATCAGCTCATCCATCATGGATGATAAGGACAGAACATGCCTCTAACCCATCTGAGGGTCTCGCTCGCCAACAAACACCACTAGATCTCTATCCTCATTGAAGAACACAACTTGCCTCCTAAAGTAATACATGATAGCCTGCATCGAATACGACCCATCCATGCCAAGGATGACATCATATGTTTGTATCCATAAATATAAGAAATCTCCCCAAGGGAGGTGCTTCCCCAACACTAGCTCATAATCACTACATACTTCAAACAAGTCAGCTTGACCTTTAACTATCATAGTCAACACCAAGGGCAATAAAATCATCTCTACTTAAAGTCCCAAAGCATGCAAAAGATTATGTGATATAAAGGAGTGTGTTGCTCTTGAATCAAACAAGGAATACACCGGGGTAGAAAAGAAGAAAAGGGTACCTCGATAGGCATCTGGCTCGCCAGGAGCTGGAAATACTAGAGCATGAAGCTAACCACGACCTCCTCCATGGACTCTCTAACCCTGATAAAGGCCTCAAAATGGCCATATTCTAATATCTAAGGATGAGGAACATAACAGGGATATCCTCTACCTACCCCATCCACCCTCTGTTAATCTAAAGCTGGTGCAACCTGCTGCTGCTGCCTCGGTTGGAACTGCCTCAATAGAGGAACATGGAGTGGAACACCTGGTGCATGATGACTGCTCTAAAAGTACGGGCACTCCTGCTGCTTATGACCTAGAACACCACAGGAAAACAATCACCTAATACCTTGGAAAATTCTTGAAATCCACCTCACCAATAAAAATGTGATCCTAAGGGCTGAGACCTACCCCTGGATGAACAAGAAATCTTCTGCCCTGAAAACTGGGAATCCCGGACCACAACTCTGCTTCGTGAGGATTAACTATGAATACCCTCTCCTGATGATATAGTTCTGGCCAATGTCCTCTCGACAACCTCTTCCCTCACCAGCACCTCATGGTATGTGTTCAGCATAAATGGTGTGACCTGGCACTGGATCTCTGGATGCAATGAATCCTCAAAAAGCCTCACCCTAACCTTCTCATATGGCAACTGGACCGAAGCATATCGTAAAAGGTTCCTAAAATGGATTCCAAACTCTCGTACATTGGAGCTCCCATGTCAAAGGGTATGAAAGTTCAGGAAATTGGACGCCTTCTTGGTCGAAGAAAGAAAATCGACACTAATCTTGTCCCATAAATCCTCCTATGTGATCACCGACAACTCGTGATCCCTGAGCAACAAGAACCACCAATTCCTTACTAATCCACGAAACATCATCACAACCAAGGACACCCAGTGATCCTTCCATGCATGGATCTAACTGAATCCTATCCCGAACTCCTCCAAACAATCTTCTAAGACTACATAAGAAATGGATCCCTTGTACTTCTGCAATCTCTGGCACTGGAACTCTCGGAGTGTCCACCTCCATGTGTCTTCTTTATCAACCTCTACCCTGTGGTGATCTGCTAGCATAGCCTTCTTGAAATATTCTATGAGATCCTGATGAGGACACCTACCTAGATCCAAATAAATAAAATAACAAACAATTAGATCACCTAAACCTGGAATATGGAAGACTCAACATTAAGTAATTAATTGTTTTCATTTATTCATTTTAGGTTTACCTAACCCATGGTCTTCCCATTCAAACACAGGAACAAATAAGAATGATGCATGATTTTTTTCCTAGGTCTCTACCCTGCAACTAGTATCACCTCATTTAGTAGCCCTTGTAAACATAATGGTCGATGCATCATATCAAAGGGGTCCCTAAATCCCTATGTATTAGCCAGTCTCCATTGTTTACATCACTTGCTAAACATGACTGACATTGTTGCCTTACCATTCCATGAAACCTCACATGTTCCAAACACCAAACTCCATCCAAGTCCTTAACAAGACTTTTGATACCACTCTGTCATGACTACCTCCCCACAATGTGTACCCCTCCTGGGCCAGCAATGTGAGAAGTAAGACAATGACCCCCCAAGTCCCACCTCTAATAGGCCCCGGTTTGGAGACTATCGCCGAGGGTATAGTAAACACACAAATTGGATTCATTACCCTCTAAGGTAACACATGAGAAAGAGATAGATAAGATAGTAACCAACCAACTCCAACTCAGACAACAATTTAAAAGAAATTCCAAGGTCACATATGTAATTTACTGAAAAACTACTACAACTGAAAGGGGAAAAACTACAAATACCCATAAGAATAAAAAAACCAGAAGCAACCATAAGCCCGAAGAGCTCCTACAACCCTAAGCTAGTAGAAACCATCTTGATCACCAACCTACTCCAAGTGACCTGAAAAATAGTTTATATATACATAGGCTGAGTATAATAGTATACTCCATGGGATCCTCCCCGTAGCCTCTCATGAAAATATAATGAAAGAATACTAAAGTGCATTGAACAACAAGTGAAACTAACTCATCACCTAAATAGGTATATTAAGTTCCCAGCCTCACTATGGCTACTCTCACCAAGTAATACATAGAATATAATATAATATAATAAATAATACCAAGGGTACCCCGCTAGTACTTCCCCACTAGTTTTCCTCTTTTCCCCAATGTCGCACATCCTAATAATCTCTCTCCAAAAAATCTTTCCCACATACACCTATGCGAAGCACTGCAAAATGAAACCCGTGCAAAAAAACTACCATGTCCATGTAATCAAATTAACCAGGTAGATTGTAGGAGCCACCACATCTCGCGTAACGTGTATCATACATCGAGCATTATACCTCAAGCCATTACATCCCATACACTGAGTAAGGATCCTCAAGCCATCAAAGTCTATATATGTTTCACCTATAGTATTCCATAGGATACTATATCCAGAATGTATGTGTGGGAATAACCAAAATCCATTACAGCCCCCTACACACATATATGGATAAAACAATCCAATGTGCCTACCCACACAAGTAAATACCAAGAAAAGAGAGCAGGGCCAAAGGGGGTAGTTATCCATCCATCCTCCCACCAAAATGATGTGGAAAACACCCCCAGGGCTCAGAATCCACAAGGGGTCAGTTTCCCTAACTGAAGGGGTGTAGTAGCATATAGAAACCCAAAATGTACAGAATATATTATATCTCACAACCACACTTTGGGCATAACCTAATCTTAGACTCAACTGCAGCTAATGGCTCTCGAACTCCCGACTGACACTTCTACGGCTAGGTATCCTATAAGAACACAACCATTTAAAGAGATTTAATACCATTCATCATTCCATTTTTATCAGTTTCACTTTACGTTAGATAATTCGTTAAATATTAATTAACCATAAATAATTTCCACATTATATTTCATTAGCATTACACCCAAAAGTTCACTATTCCTTTAAATTTCAACCTTATCATTGCTTCCCATCAAGCAAAAACCCCATGAGATAACATGATTTATTCAATCATTTACTAACAACATTATTACTTTCCAATATTACCAGTCATTCTATAAAAATATTATAAGCTACTAAACAGAAGGGGAATCAACATGGTGAGTAGATGAACTACCCATCGAGTCCTTTCCACCTATAGAAAGAGCGTAGACCCATCCTCCCTCAGGAAGATAAACACAGAAAGAATGTGTCATACCCTGCACAAATTCTCCTCTTTTAGAAGGAGGGTAAGAAAACTAGATGCCTTGAGTAGTGTGGAAAGTAAATAAGATAAAAACCCAACAAGAAACAACAATCATCCAAACATTCATATTCATCCCGCTTCATCATCTCCTGTGTCCTCCCAAACACCCACATGCATAAACTGATGCATCTCGCCCCTCTAGGAATCAACCGCAGCCACAACCAATGTGCCTCATTTCCCCTACACATCACAACATCCATACTGGATCACAACACAACACAAACCGTAGGAAAACTAAAATCATATCAATCAGGCATTGACCCTTAATCAAGTAAGAGGGTAACTCAGAACCCAATAAAGAATTATCTGTTATCAAAAAATATGTTCTTTAATCCATCTTGAGTTAACCAATTTATTATTTTCAGGTTCCAACTACTAGAAACTTAACATTAATCTATCACAAATAATTAAACATGATTACTGTATCAATTTTATTAGTATCAAATTAGGACAAAAATTGAATCCATTTACATGCCTCTTTATTTTTAGCCAAACAATTATCAATTAATTCCGTATTTACGTTCTTTACCAATTGATATCAAAAATGAAAATCTAAAAAATGAAAGCATAGATATCACCCTATCATTAAAAATAAGAGGCAATAACATCTGATCGATATCAATTTATTTATGTAGATAAAATATGTATTATGTCAATTCCATTGTGTTCCATTGGGATAAAACATTCTAACTCTATAGTTTCACATTAAATAAAAGAGAAGAAATGAATCTGCTACCTCAAAATGTTCTTAACTCTCTTTATATGAGAATGATCCTGACAATAGATCACGATCACCTCCTCCCGTGACAACTACATCATCCTGAGGATGTTGTGGCACGATCGCACCAACCAAAACCCATGAAACTTCATTAGAATCATGGATATCACATCCCATAATATGTCTTGGACAAATAGGAGAAGATGAATAAAAAATAACAATGATAAATCCCACCTTATATCGAAGATTTATGGATACTTCTTGGTTGCACCAAAACGGGGGGTGCACTTGCAGTAAGACGCATGTCGAGGGAAACCAACACATAGGGAAAATTTTGTTCTCAAGACTGCTGTAGGAATGAAAGAAAGGATCGAGCATCTCACACTAGATAACATGGGAGGAAGACATCTCAACCATTTAGAAGATTTAAAGGAGAAGTGGTTTAAGATATGATGGATTTCCCATTAAAAGAGGATCACATTAACCTCACGGTTTGATCATGTAAATGCATCCCAGGCCATAAGAAAATTAATATAGGAGTTATGGGATTTGAATCAGCCTTAAATACCTTTAAAAAGGCCTTTAATTCATTTTACGTCATATAAAACGTTAAATCCGAGAAACTGGAAAAATATTGAAATTTGGCAATGGGAATATGAACAAGTTCTGGAAACACTATTCATGAGATAGTAACTCTGAGACAGTAACTGTGAGACAGTAATTGTGAGATAGTAACTATGAGATAGTAACCGTGAGATAGTAACAATGAGAAAATAACATAGATATAGTAACTCTGAGACAATAACTATGAGAGAGTAACTGTGGGACAGTAACGGTGAGACAGTAACCATGAGACAGTAACCGTGAGACAGTAACCGTGAGAGAGTAACCATGAGATAGTAACTGTGAGACAGAAACCATGAGACAATAATTGTGAGACACTAATTGTGAGAGAGTAACTGTGGGACAGTAACTGTGGGAAAGTAATTGTGGTACCACAACTAGGAGACAATAACTATGCAACAATAATTGTGAGAGTGTAACTGTGAGAAAGTAATTGTGAAGCAGTAACTGTGAGACACCGTGGCCCTATTCATAAAGCTAGAAACACTATTCACAGAACTGGAAATTTGGATAAGTGTTGGCGATGAGTCGCCTTGACCTCCCAGAACACCTCAAACACCATATTTCAGCAAAGGAATGGACCAGAGAGGTCTGGACCATTATAGTTTTGTTCTACGAAATTAGTATATTGACTCCCATTTGACTGAGATGCATTCTTCCCTTGAAACAAGGTATCATCTCTATATAAATATATAATAGTACCCATCTAAAATTTCATTACATTCATCAAGAGGAATTTCTAGATAGAGTAGAGAGATAGACCTTGAATTCAGAGACCAGTACTATTATAATAGTGTGGAAGGAAAACAGTTACTCTATTATATTGTTGTTGAGATGATAATAGTTTTTGGAGACTATTATAGTAGAGTACATAACGGGTAGTACTCTTCTAATAGTGTGGAATATCACTGACGGAGAAGAGGATTATGATTTCTTCTTCCCACTACAGTCCTAGATATGTAAGCAACCATAGAGTCTTTTATAGTTCCTTATCCTCCCAAGAGAAACGAGATAGATATTCATAAAGAAATGCTACCCTATAGTTTCCCACTTGTACTTTCTAGGTGAGATACTACATGATATGTTTACAAGTGACTTCAAAAATAACTCTCTTCAAGTCCTAGGATTATACCGAGAAAGGAGTTAGATGATATGATTGCAACGTAAAAGTTAATCATGATTGTAGTTTTTAGGAGAAGGGGTCCAAGAGGTTTAATATGGGGATCTATTGATTTGGTTGTCCAACCTTAATTATCCTTTTGATGAGAGATTCTATCTATATAGGGTCTAGAAGGATTTTTTCATGAATGACCATTTTTGACTAAGACAAAGCCTGAAATTGTGTAGTAGAACCCATGAATACTAGTGAGAAAATTTGTAAGTGATGTATTTCAGGATCTAGTAATTAAAGTGAGACCCTCGGGTATATCATTTTCCTAATCCAGCAGGGGAATTCAAGATCAAACAAGAGAGTTCAGTGTCCTTTAGAGGAGGATTCATGCCAAATAATTTAATCCCCATAACATAAAAGAAAAATATTTCAACGTATTTCAGGAAGATTGGATAGTGGAGACATTCATCCCCTAGCCGCATAATTGATGCTAATCTTATTTTCGTAGGTAATCAATTTTATGGACCTTTAGATTCCATATGTATTTTCGGATTAGATTTCCTATAATACATGTAGGATCATTGGAGAGAAGTCAGTAGGAGGATTTAACAATATGGATTTCTGACTTGTTTGGAGTCTATATAACAGTTTCATCATTAGTAGTTTGAGCCCTTCAGAATAGCCTCTATGATGGAAGGATCAAATAGTTTTGAAAGAAGTTGAAAATTCCATCTTGGATTTTTCAATATGATTTCATCCACTTTTTGATGTTGTGCAATTATGGAGTATTTTTTCTTGCTCATGGGAATGAAATTTGTCAACAAATAGGGATGAATGTGGTCTTCCCACACACTAATAGAGGATCCTAAGTTCACCTGAAAGTGGAGCCATTTTCAGAGAATATCTATTGAACACCCCTTTCCAGATCCATGAAGCTACAATAGGGGCGGTAGAACCAAGAAAATAAGAATTTCTCAACAATTTTGATTTGAGATCATGGAGCTAGTGAGGATTATCCATCCCATCATGTCTAGAAATGAGAGATATGGGTGTTGGTAGCATCTTCGAACCATGTGTTTAGTTCTTAGTAGAATATTTTTAAACTCATCCACATGATTTTGACATTGAATTACTCAATTGTATGGATTCTAGTTGGCCTTAAAAATCTCTCATCAAGCTCTTTGAAGATTTTTTACGTAAAGGGGAATCACCTTTGTAAATATATATGAGGAGTACATGTTCAATGGTTTTAGACTCTAATTGAGAGGAGGGATCCTGAGTGGTAAATATATTTCATTGATAGTTCAGTAGCTTGGAGATTCCTATGTTTTCCCTATTTGAATATCTATGAGAAAATCATGGTATTTGTTATGGATTACCAGTCATCCCCTTGATTCTTATAGGAATTACCATCATTTATAGATAGATGAATTCTTATTTGAAGGAAATCTAGTTCATATAGTGATCTGTCTAGGAAGTTTTTTATAGCTTCTCAATATTTCATAGTGTCGTCATCCGAGATTTACTTTTTTAGTAGGCCCGAACCCATCTGTTTTTTCAATTACATGGAAATCACTAAAGAACATATTTCTATGATCTGTATGTTTATGCAGGTTTAGGGGCACTTGAGAGATAGCGAGTAGGAAAATACATCGTGATAGAAATTTCTGTAACGTTGCTGGGTAGCTCTATCTTATCTGTACATATGGTACTTTGATGAACTCTATAACTGACAGTAAAATAATCAAATTTGATAGTTGTATGCACAGGATGATAGTGATATTCCATCTTAGTCTTCATTTAGGGATGAATATTTGATTCCATGCTTTGGAAGTTCACACTTATAGATTTATTTCTTCTAGATGCAAACAGGTGAAAAGAGGAGAATATAAAAGGCAAATAAGAGGAGAAAAGTCCTCATTTATATCACTATTAGAGTAGATTACTATCTCTATAGTCTCTAAATCATTAGTAAACCCTATTCATTATTTGCAATCAAGGATTTGGAGTGTTTAATTCTCATGTTTCTCACTAATAGAATTCTAATTGATGGGATTTCTACAATGTTTTTTCTGAACACTTACACGCTTCAAAGGTTGTAATACCGACTACTCTTCTAAATTAGAGATTTATCTGTCTCATTTTCTGACCCTATTTAGGTTAGATCTTTTAGATACTGACCCTTTATAAAAATTTAATCTATAAACCCTTATATATAAGTTTCATCCCTTTATAAAGGGTTAGGACCAAGACCTCCCATTATTCATAAACTAATGTGAAATATTTTTCTATACTTGAGTAAGACTAAAATCTCACGTATGCCTTGCTTTTCTGTCATATGTCGATATCCATCAATATTCTATGTCTTTAAAAGAACCTAAACATAGATCAGAAGGTCTTAGCATGGCTTCCTTTATCATCGTACTATCTATTGGATATTCTATTATATCTATTTCAAATATAGTCTTTACATTTCCTTTTGAGTCTAAGAAGAGGGAAAAGGTCACATCCCCACTGCTTTTCAACTAGAACTGTGTGAGAACCGAGATAGTCTATATATTCTTCATATGAAATTATGGTAGCTCTTCCCCTTTTCTAGAAAAAAGACACCCTCTTCATCCTCATGTTCTTTATCCATATCAGTGGAAGAATTTTGTTAACTGGTCGAGCATTGTTATTTTATTTTGGAAAGATAGTAGAGGCCTTTCATTTATCGATATAATATTGGTAATAGGCAATGATGTTGTCTCTCTGTCTTTCTATCTATTCTGATCCTAGGTTTTTCTTATCTGCATGGCTTTATTGTATTCTGATTGGAGATACATGGATACCTAAATTGAATGAATAAGATATACTATTAGAGTAGAGTACTGAGAAAAATAAGATTCATGGGTGATGAATTCATGAGAGAAAGAAAGGGATTGATTTGCAGTCGAGGGCTTATGTAACGACCCGACTCTTTGGAAAAGGTATAGATCATTAGTTTTTCTTTCAAATAATTCCTTTAAGCTTTTTTAATGTGTGTAAAATCCTATGGAAGGTCCAGGGAGTGTCCGGGGTTGGTTCGGAGCTGGGGAATATTAGAAATGGGATTACAGGATGTGGCGCACTGCCTGCGCATGGTTTGGGAGAAACTGTGCGGCAATAGATAGGGGCACCTGCAGGGGTGCATGACCATATGGACCAGGCCGCATGGCCCTGCAGATTTTGTCAGGGAGGCAGTGAGGTGCACACAGTTTGCGCATGGTTTGGGTAAACCGTGCGCCTAAATTGTGTGAACATGTTCTGTGTAAAATTACCATTTTTTCCTTAATTCTATTTAAGCCTAAACTCTTTCTTTTTTCTTGATTCTAGTGGACAGTAGCTCCCTTTTCCTCTCCTTAATCTCAAAAACCTCCCCCCTCTAAATTCTTGTGGATTCTTCATCCAACATCTGATTCTTGATCTAATGGAAGCATTGGATTGACCTTGGTAATGATTACCTCATGTACCCTTCTTTCCTCGGTGAATCATGCCTTCCGTCTTGTTATTTTGATGCAGGATCATTTGCCCTATTCTCAGGGAATTGGATTGGAACTTAGATCTCATCCAACCTACTAAAAATCTGAGGTCAATATCAAGCGATCATATGCCTACAACTCTAAGGTAGGTGGTCATTTGGTTTCCATTTTGGGTTTTTGTTGTTTTGAGTTTATGTCGTCATATCGGGGTTTGTATTTTTCCAAACCCCTTATTTATATTGACCGATTTTTGTCTAAATGACCCATGTGGTATGAGATTGATGAATCTATCCTTGTTAGGGTGTTTAGATGAGGTGTGGACCAAGAGTGGTCAACCATAGGTGATATGCCTTGAGATTTGGCCCTTTTTCACCTTTGGACCTTAATGCTACGTCTTGAACAGGATTTTCCATGTTAGGAAAATGAGATGGTTTGGTTAGTGGTTGGCTAGGATGAGATAGCATGAACCTTTTAATGAATTGAGATGTATTTTTTCATTATAATGTGATTGGGAAATGTCATGCTTTGTTAATGTGATATGATATAAGATGGAATTCCTTATATAATGTGACAAGAATGGTTATGCCTTGCTGTGTTGACATGCTTGTGATAACCTCTGTGTGGGAGGGAGTCATTCTTACCTCATGCCAGAGGAATCTCCGTGTGTGGGTGGGAGGTATTCTTACCCCGTTCCAGATGAGTTCCAGTGTAATTGGATGAGAGGCATTCATACCTTATGCCCATATAAACATTATGGGTGGGATGAATTCTTCCCCATGCCAGCGACAGTGCTTGTGGACGAGAGGAATTCATACCTTGTGACATTGATGATTATTACATATGTGAGATGCATGGATGAGAGGCATGTTTACCTCATTCTAGTGATAACCTATATCTATGTACTTATACCTCTGGTGATTTTTCATATTACCAGCCATGAGCTAAAGTAGGTAGACCAACCAGGTGTCCTTCCGGAACCTGAGCGAGAGGGTTGTTTATTACTTTTCTTTACTTACTTGTAGTTTACTACACACTGTTTACCTTAGGGAACCTATTTGGATTACATGTATACACCGTTGGTAGTGGCCTACTGGGACTTCTCTCAAACCCTACCTGGGAGGTCGTTGGCACCCGTGTAGACTTTGCTGTTGCAGGTACTAGTAGGGGAAAGGGACCTACATCAGGTTTTTGATGTAAGAACCCGGTTCTTATTTTTGAGGTACGGGCTTCTTCTTTTTCCTTTTCCTGAAGTGTTTTTGAGAAAATATGGAAAATGGAAAAAATGCTAAATTTTGAAACTACACGTCATGTACTTTTGGCCGTATTGGGATGAGTACACGGGGCGTGTAGCCTTGTCGGAGATGATGGGTGTAGGAACTGACTACAGGCCGTGTAGTGGTACCTTACACGCCGGGTAGTCAGTCAGCAGGCTTAAATAGTATGGCGGTGGAGTCACCACCAGCTGGGCGACAGTACAAACCGTGTACTCAGGAGTACATACTGTGTACTCAGGTCTATGGGTGAACAGTGTGGTGGTGCCGCCAAATGAACAGTTAAATGAAAGAAGTACACGCCGTGTACTCAGAATTACACGCCGTGTACTTTGTTTTTTTGGCTTAAAACAGGTAGTAGCCTCCTCATTTGGCAGAGGAGGCGTTTGAGCCATTTTGGAGCCAAGGAGGATGGTCAGACCTTTGATGATCTGCCGGGTGTTCTTCTGGAATCCGATTCGTCTTCGGACGATCTCGTTGGAACCGCACGGGTAAGCCCTTTCTCCTCCTTAAGGCATTCTTACCAATTCTTCCCCTAGCGGAAGTTATTTATGTTTTAATGGGTTTTGTTCTTTGTCATATCTGCGCCGTTCTTGGGCGTTTCTAGAGTCGATGTTCAAGTATAATGTTTGTTGGCGTATAAGGTAGGTGGCTTGGTGTAAATTTCCAACTTTCATGCGTTTTTGTGTGTTTTCATGCCACGAACCCATGTTGGGGTGTCTTGTGGCTGAGACCCTTGCTATATTTAATGCCTAGAATTGCATAGGTGATTAAATTTTGATAATAATATGCTGGTTGGGATCGTTTCTTGGATCTGAAACCACCATGGGGGTGTGTTTCACTGTTTAACCATTTGGCCAGGATACCTGAGGGTATTCCTTAAATGTAGTAATTGTAGGATTTCCTTGAGTGGAATTGCTTTTTTACTGCATTTTGATATGTTGATCATGGCCCGATTACCTATTCAGCCTGAGGGCTTTGTTGTGATTGGCCTGTGGGCACTGCACTATTTAGCCTGTGGGATGTAGATTTTTTTGGCCTGAGAGAAACTTCTTATGTGACTGTAGGAAACTGATTCTGTGCCTATGGGCGACACTACCTATGCCTGAGGGAAAAACTTTTTTATGCTTGATGGTAGATTCTGTGTTGGATACTCGTTACCCGAGGGTAGGATTTTACGTGTCTGAGGACACTAGTTGGTTACCTAGAAATGCACTATGGTGATTTCTTATATTAAATGGATTAAATGAATAATAAAAATGGAAATATAATTGGTAGTTGTTACTTTTGAGTACTTCTTACTTTATTTCATTTATTACTACACACTATTGTTGCATGCTTACACGCAGTTGGGAACATGCCTTTTGTGGGTGCCTACTGAGATATATTTCTCACACCCTGTTTGGGTCACGCATTTCATCCCAAACAGATTACGTTGCTGCAGGATTAGATAGTGGAAAGAGTCCCTATACAGGCACTTGACTGTTGTTGAGGAGTAGGAGGGCATGGGACCAAGCCTTGGATCACGATGTTGCTGCCAGCTGTTAGCTTTGCTTTGCTGTACTCTGTTTTCTGCTATACTGTATTGATGAATAACTTGTTCTGGCTGTTTTCGTAGAACCTGAAACATATAGCAATATATTTTATATATTGTTGGTTATATCCATTGCAGTTGTTAATTTCATTAGTTGTATGGTTTAATGCTTACGTTGTCGTTGTATGTTTATTTTGGTATTCTGATGCGCTACACTTTGAAAAATGAGGGCATAGTTTCCCCACTATCAGACCTGGGCCCTCGCTTCTAGTCGGCATGCTCTGGCGTTTGGGGAAATGCGCTTGAGGTCACGTGGAGAACCGGGTTCGGGGCACCCGTTACGTCGCACCCGGATCCGAGACATTACAATGTGGTATCAGAGGCTGGTTCTTTTCTTTGACTTACTATTTGGAGCCATAGTCAGGGATAGGACGGAACAATAGTTGGTAATAAGCTGCGCCCGGGCGTAGCTAACCCGTGTACAGGGAAAATCCACCCTACCTCGCATTTTGCATTCTTTTGATTTTTCAATTTTATGGTTGATATGTTTTCACTGTTGGGTGACGCACTTGGATTGTGCTATTTATATTTTATCTTTGGGTTCTATTTAGTTGCAACCCGATGAGATGAGGGTATGTCGTCTCATGCATCATATAGGCACATTCTAGGTATCACATGCCATGCATATTTTCCATGCCATGTAGGTGCGTTAGAACTTGCATTTTGTTGTGATAGTTGTTGTGATAGAAAAGCATGTTGTTGTGATAGATGCTCGATAAATACCTGCCTTGTGATATGGTGTTTTTGTTTGAGCCTGTTTATAGAATGGACGCCAAACTTTGGTTTTTGGGGTGTATGGGCCCCCATTGACCGGAATTTGGTGGATCATTGACTGTTTGTTGGTTATAACACATATAAGATGTCAAACTTTGATTCATGGGGAGTATGGGCCCCCACGGGTTGGAATTTGACACTTAGGTGTTGTTTTTCAGTATTTTATGGGTTCCGGGGATGTTTCTGAGGCATACTGTCTGGAAACCCAGTATACATGCTGTGTAGTACTTTATACACGCCGTGTGTGTTCTTCTGTTCGGGAAGTAAAATGATCTTTTTGAGTACACGCTGTGTAGTCTCTTCCCGTGTCACAAACCTTGTGGTCGGTGACACGGGGTAGGGAAGGGCTTGGGTAAAACACGCCGTGTAGTTTTGTGCACGACGTGTAGTTTTGTGCACGCTGTGTAGTGTTGACCCGGAGTCTGGTCGTGTAACTAACAACACGGGTTGGTGAACTTCTTCACATAACACGCCATGTCAATGATGCACACTCTGTGTAGTGTGGCCTTGGGACTCAGCCATGTAACTAACAACACGGTCCGGTGTCACCTCCCTTTAAACATGCCGTGTAGTCTGGTCCGAGGACAGACCGTGTGGAGTAGTTGTGTGGCTGCGAAACGGGGTGGTGTACACGTCGTGTGTGGGTGTAACACTCCATGTAGTGTCAAGCCGAGTAGTCGGCCGTGTCACAGACGACACGGGTAGTTGGAAAATAACATCGTACACGCAGTGTAAATATTATACACGCTGTGTAGTTTTTTTGAACGGAAGTCGTGTGGCTTAGCCATGTAGAAGGACCCGGGCAGGGGAAGGGAAGTCAAGTACATGCCGTGTAGTCATTGTACACGCCGTGTAGTCTTGTTTTGCTAATTTTGAAAGCCTTCTTCCTCTTGTTTCCTTTGTGGTTCCTTCTCTTTTCGGTCATAATAATTTTGAATATGAGGGATGATTTTGACCTTGTAGTGTCATGCCACCTAGACGAAAGCGAGTTGTTTGACAGGAGAGCGGAGAAAATTATACTCCGGAGATGGTGGGCCATGGGCTACTAGTGGATCCTCCAGCATAGCCAGATGTGACACCAGCTGTTATACCGGACATAGGCGCAGAGGTGCAGTTCTGTGAAGGTTTTATGTGGTTTATGCAGACCTTTCAGGGAGCACCGCAGGCTGCTACATCTATGGCTGAGCTGACTCGTATCTTCCAGCAGTATCATCCACCTACGTTTGCAGGGGATGGCGGACCGCAGGCTGCTGAGTCTTGGCTAGGATCGATGTAGAATATTTCCGAGCATCTTGAGATGCCTCCAGGGAGGAGGGTCAAGCTCGCGACTTACATGCTGTGTGATTCTGCCAAGAGGTGGTGGGATGTTACCACCCTGTCGGAGCATCACAGGGACATTTCATGGGAAGATTTTCAGGCAGTCTTCTATGAATTCTTCTTTCCCGAGACGCTGAGGGCAGATAGAGCTCAAGAGTTCATGAATCTGCAGTAGAACGTTGTGTCAGTGATTGACTATTCTGATCGTTTTACGGATCTTCAGCGGTTTGCACCCGTGCTGGTGGGTGATGAGACGCTGAGAGCCAGGAATTTTGAGGATGGTCTTCAGTATGACATCCGAGCACAGGAGAATGTTTTCAGGTTTCCTATTGTACACGAGATTGTGAACCAGGCATTTATTACAGAGAGGAACCTGCCGGAATCAAGTAGTGTGGGCCAGGGCGGTTCATCACCAGTTACTAGTGTTATTTCTACTGGCAAGAGGAAGAGACAGATGGACTTCTCTTAGGGCAGTAGTACCAATACGAAGAAGGCTTCCAGTGGCCAAGTTATGTGATACCAGTGTGGCTAGGAGGGGCACAAGAGACGGCAGTGTCCACGAGACCCAGTGGAGTACCGAGCTTGCGTCCAGATGGGTCATCTACAACGCTTTTGCAGGGCGTTTCCACCAGTGGCTAGTGAGAGGGGTTCTGTGCAGACTCTGCATGCGGGAGCAGGACCAGTGGCTTCTTACCAGTATGGAAACTGGAATATGTCAGTGCGTGTAGGCAGAGATGGTGGTCATGGCCGTGGTAGCCAGACACTAGGATCATAGAGGCAGTAGGGCGGGAAAACTTAGGGTAGCCAGGCTGTGTCGCAGGGCCATGGCACTGGGCAGGCATATGCAGTGCAACAGACCCAGCAGGAGCAGGATCCCAGACCTTCTACAGTCAGAGGTACTATTCTAGTAGCTTCTATCTTGTCTTTAGTACTTTTTGATACGGGTGCTACGCATAGTTTCATATATGTACCCTTTGTGGAGAGCCTTGGGCTCGGTGTTTCTTCTTCTTCTGATATCATGACGCTAGACACTCCGTTGGGGACTAGAACGACTGGTGTGCATCAGTGCAAGGAGTTCCCCATTGAGGTTGGTGGGTGTCACTTCCTTTGGGACCTCTATGTCATGGAGATGATGAGCTATGACGTCATTCTCAGGATGGACTGGTTGGTTCCCTTCCGAGCCTTTGTAGACTGCTATCGTCGCAGGGTGCGTTTCACGTCACCAGAGGACTAAGAGTTTCTATACAAGGGCGAGTGGGATGTTCAGGCGAGTCGAGCTGGACCAGAGCATCATGGGTGAGGTGGAGTCACAACCCAGATTGTGAGCTTATATCTGGATGACCAGGGGACTTGTCAGACGGATTTCCCTCCAGTTGTCGATAGTTTCAAGGATGTATTCCTGGACTACTTTTCAGGTCTACCTCCGGTGCGTGAGGTGGATTTCTCTATCGAGCTAGTGCTAGGAGCAACACCAGTGTCCATTCCTCCTTATAGGATGGCCATTCCTGAGTTGCAGGAGCACAAGAGGCAGTTAGAGGAGCTACAAGCGAAGGGCTTTATCCGACCCAGTACTTCTCCTTGGGGTTCTCTTGTCCTTTTTATGAAGAAGGCGGATGGTACCCTTAGGCTTTGCGTGGATTATCGGAAGCTGAACCAGTTGACGGTCAAGAACCGATATACCTTGCTGAGGATAGATGATCCGTTTTATCAGCTTCGTGGAGCACGAGTGTTCTCGAAGATTGAATTGAGATCCGGATATCATCAGCTACGCGTTAGTCCATCTGATATACCTCTCACAGCTTTCAGGAGTAGGTATGGTCTATATGAGTATATGGTAATGTCATTCGGACTGACGAACACGCCAGTAGTTTTCATGGCTCTGATGAATCGTGTGTTCCATCCGTATCTTGATTCATTTGTGGTAGTATTCTTGGACGACATCTTGGTGTAATCTCACGCTCGACACGACCATGCCACCCATCTTGGGATCGTATTAAGTACACTAAGGTAGCATGTACTATATGCTAAGATCTCAATGTGACACTTTTGGATGGACTGGACTCACTTCCTGGGTCACATTATCTCAGAGGCGTGAGTTGCAGTAGACCCAAAGAAGGTGAGAGTAGTAGTTTCCTGGGAGCATCCTAAGAATGTGTTTGAGATATAGAGTTTCTTAGGGTTGTCTGGTTACTACAGATGCTTCATACAGGACTTCTCCAACTTAGAAGCACCGTTGATAGGTCTGACTAAGAAGGGTGCGATGTTCGTTTGGTCGGAAGCTTGCGAGGCAGCTTTTCAGGACCTAAAGGGAAGGTTGACATCAGCACCGATCCTGATACTCCCAGAGTAGGGGAAGAGCTATACAGTTTACTGTGATGCATCAAGGATTGGGCTAGGATCCATTTTGATGCAGGGTGACCGAGTTGTCGTGTACGGGTCTCGGCAGTTGAGGCCACATAAGAGGAATTACCTGACGCATGATCTCGAGTTGGCTGCAGTTGTTCATGCGTTGCGCTATTGGAGACACTATCTGTTGGGGAGCATTTTGTGGTTTTCACCGACCAAAAAAGCCTCAAGAATATCTTTACTTTGCGTGACCTGAATCTAAGGCAGAGAAGGTGGGTCGAGTACCTACAGTCCTTCGATTTTGAGCTTGCCTATACACCCGGTAAAGGTAATGTTGTAGCTGATGCACTGAGCAGGAAGACTCAGATATAGGCAGTGCAGGAGGCCAGTGGTGAGTGGCAGCTTATGGATTTGTTCTCTCAGATTCATCTGGAGGTGCATGATAGTCAGGGGAAGACTTATCATTCCTCGTTATCTGTGACTTCTACCCTCCTAGATAGATTGAGGATGAGGTAGCTATCTGATTCGGAAGGCCTAGTTCTCTGGGAGTCAGTGGCAAGTGAGGACCCTCCTCCCGATTGGACGATAGGCGATGATGAGGTTTTGCGTTTCGATGGTTGAGTATGGGTTCCATGAGATATACGCGAGGAGCTGATGCGGGAGTTTCATTCTTCAGCTTGGGCAGTTCATCCCGAGGTTACCATGATGTACCGAGACTTGAGACGTCAGTACTGGTGGCCGGGTATGAAGAGAGAGATAGCTGGGGTTGTTACGAGATGTTCCACCTGTCAGCAGGTGAAGGCAGAGCATCAGAGGTCAGCTGGACTGTTACAGTAGTTACCCATTCCAGAGTGGAAATGGGATTATGTCGCGATGGATTTCGTGACGGGTTTGCCGAGGTCACCTCATGGAAATGACGTTGTGTGGGTTGTTGGGGACAGACATGAAGGTAGATCACTTTTTGCCGATCAAGGATACCTTCGGTGTGGACGATCTCGGAAGGCTGTATATCCGAGAGATCGTACTTCTTCATGGGGTCCCTTGTTCTATCATTTCAGATAGGGACGCCCGCTTTACCTCTCGATTATGGGATAGTTTTCAGAGGGCACTGGGTACTCAGGTACTTCTGAGCACAACATACCACCCTCAGACAGATTGTCAGTCGAAGCGTACGATACAAGTGCTAGAGGACATGCTACACGCATGCGTCCTAGACTTTGGGGGCTCTTGGGAGAAGCATATACCCTTAGTCGAGTTTGCCTATAACAATAGTTTTCAGGCAAATATTGAGATGGCACCATACGAGGCTTTATATGGTTGGCCATGCCGATTAAATTTGTGCTGGTTAGAGGTAGGTGAGGCAGCCTTACTGGGGCCACAGCTTGTGCAGGAGACATCTGAGCAGGTCCAGTTGATTCGGAAGCGGATGGCTACCTTGCAGTCTCATCATAAGTCTTATGTTGATCGCCGCAGACGACCTTCGGAGATTGTGGCTGGGGATCAGGTTTTTCTACATGTTTTCCCGAGGCTGGGACACAAGCAGATCAGGAGATAGGGTAAACATTCTCCGAGGTATGTGGGGCCATTCGAGATTCTGGAGAGAGTCAGGCTGGTTGCCTATCGGTTTCAGTTACCGCAGCGGTACCGAGCCATGCATGACGTCTTCCACGTGTCTCATTT
Organism: Viscum album; assembly: GCA_963277665.1. Classification (NCBI taxonomy): domain Eukaryota; kingdom Viridiplantae; phylum Streptophyta; class Magnoliopsida; order Santalales; family Viscaceae; genus Viscum; species Viscum album. The sequence continues at coordinate 421,768,803 of OY728161.1, read as the reverse complement.
GCGTCGCTACCATTCAGGCCCATCTCACACCTTTCATTCTGAGGAGGTTGAGCTTCAGCATGATGCGTCCATTGAGTAGCATCTGATCTGTATCGTTGACAGGAGCACGAAGGTTCTCTGAGGCCAATCAGTTCCTCTCGTATGGGTGCTATGGCAACATGGCTGAGTGCAGGACGAGACCTGGGAGCGGGAGGCCGACGTACGTGCTCAGTGGCCAGAGCTGTTCTGAGATTTATCTTCGCCACCCTTGGAAGGGAAATTCGGGGACGGATTGCTATAAGGGGGGAAGTTTGTAAGAACGCAGTTCTTATTTTTGAGGTACGGGCTTCTTCTTTTTCATTTTCCTGAAGTATTTTTGAGAAAATATGGAAAATGGAAAAAATACTAAATTTTGAAACTACACGCTGTGTACTTTGTCCACATGCCGTGTACTTTTGGCCGTGTTGGGATGAGGACACGGGGCGTGTAGCCTTGTCGACGACGAGGGGTTTAGGAACCGACTACACGTCGTGTAGTGGTACCTTACACGCCGTGTAGTCAGTCGGCAGGATGGAATAGTAAGACGGTGGAGTCGCCACTAGCTGGGCGACAGTACACGCCGTGTACTCAGGAGTACATGCTGTGTACTCAGGTCGACGGGTGAACAGTGTGGCGGTGCCGCCAAATGAACAGTTAAATGAAAGAAGTACACGCTGTGTACTCAGAAGTACATGTCGTGTACTCAGAAGTACACACTGTGTACTTTATTTTTTTGGCTTAAAATAGGCAATAGCCTCCTCATTTGGTAAAGGAGGTGTTTGAGCCATTTCGGAGCCAAGGAGGACAACCAGACGTTTGAAGATCCACTGGGTCTTCGTCTAGAATCCGATTCAGCTTCGGATGATCTCGTTTGAATCGCACGGGTTTGCCATTTCTCCTCCTTCAGTTGTTCTTACCAATTATTCCCCTAATAGAAGTTATTTATGTTTTAATGGGTTTTTTTCTTCGTCAGATCTCCGCCGTTCTTGGGCGTTTCTGGAGTCAACGTTCAGGTATAACGTTCGTTGGCGTATTAGGTAGGTGGCTTGGTGTAAATTTCCAATTGTCGTGCATTTTTGTTCGTTTTCGTGCCACGAACCCATGTTGGGGTGTCGTGTGGCTGAGGTTGTTGCTATATTTAATGCCTAGAATTACATAGGTGATTAAATTGTGATAATAAAATGCTGGTTGGGATCATTGCTTGGATCTGAAACCACCCCAGGGGTGTGTTTCACTATTTAGCCTTTTGGCCAGGATACCCGAGGGTATGCCTTAAATGTAGTAATTTTAAGATTGCCTTGATGGGAATTTCCTGTTTACTACATTTTGATATGTTGGGCATGGCCCGATTACCTGTTCAGCCTGAGGGCGTTGTTGTGATTGGCCTGTGGGCACTACACTATTTAGCCTGTGGGATGTAGATATTTTTGGCCAGAGGGAAACTTCTTCCGTGCTTGTGGGTAGCTGATTCTGTGCCTGTGGGTGACACTACCTATGCCTGATGGAAAAACTCTGTTATTCCTGGGGGCAGATTCTGCGTTGGATACTCGTTACCCAAGGGTAGGATTTTACGTGTCTGAGGACACTAGTTGGTTACTTAGAAATGCACTGTGGTGATTTCTTATATTAAATGGATTAAATGAAAAATAAAAATGGGAATATAATTGGTAGTTGTTACTTTTGAGTACTTATTACTTTATTTCATTTATTACTGCACACTATTGTTGCATGCTTACACGCAGTTGGGCACGGGCCTTTGGTGGGTGCCTACTGAGATATATTTATCACACACTGTTTGGGTCATGCTTTTCAGCCCAAACAGATTACGTTGCTGCAGGAGTAGATAGGGGCAAGAGTCCCTATAAAGGTACTTGACTGTTTTTGAGGATTAGGAGGGCATGGGACCAAGCCTTGGCTCGCGATGCCGCTGCCAGCAGTTTTCTTTGTTTTGTTGTACTCTGTTTTCTGTTGTACTGTATTGATGTATAACATGTTCTGGCTGTTTTCTTAGAAGCTGAAACATGTAGCATCATCTTTTATATACTATTGGTTATATCCATTGTAGTTGTTAATTTCAGTAGTTTTATGTTTTACTTCTTCCGTTGTCATTGTATGTTTATTTTGGTATTCCGCTGCGCTACACTTTGACAAATGAGGGCATAGTTTCCCCACTATCAGACCTGGGCCCTCACTGTTAGTCGGTTGCCTCTGGAATTTAGGGAAATGTGCTTTAGGTCATGTGGAGAACCGGGATCAGGGCACCTGTTGCGTGGCACCCGGATCCGGGATGTTACAGTTGATACATATATGTTCTAGCTAGAGTTCCAGAGCAGAGGACCGAGCTTGGCTAGAGATTCTCATGGACTACTTGTGTTCTTTGTTCTTTTTTTGTATTACTGTATATCATGTTTTCCATCTATTTCCATTCTATCATCATTCCATGCATCCATTTAGTATTAGAAACTACATATGTGTCTTTTGTATATTTATCAGGGTTTTCCTTACTTATGTTGTTTGGTTTGTATGTTTCCCTTTTTCTCCTGTTTATCAATCTTTTGTGCGTTTTCTATTTAATCACTTGCTTCTATACCGCTGCGTACTCTGACATGGGGGTAAAATCTCCCCACTTACATACCATTACACCCCCACTGCTACTCGACATCCCCTGTTATATGGGGAGACAATCCAGGGGTCATGTGGCCAACCAGGTTCGGGGCTCGTGTTGAGGGACAACCGGGTCCGGGACGTCACAAAGTGGTATCAGATGTTTTCTTTCTTTCTTGATTTACTATTTGGTGATGATAGACTTGGAGACTGGGAATGATTAGGGACTTATCCATGAGTCGTTCTTGGGCATCTCGAACCCATGTACGGGGTATAGGCCTAGTTTCCTATTTTATGTTTTTATTGATTCTACTATTTACTGTTGATACCATTTCACCATTGGCTACTTCAAATTTTTTGTGATGTTGTTGAGATTTTAAATGTTGGAATTTACATTTCATGGTTTGACCCGATGAAATGAGGGATATGCATTTGAACATGCACCACGATTCACACAATATGATTAAGCCATGCATCTTTCCATTCCACGTTTATATTTTCAGCGAGCATTGCATGTTGTTTATTTCCATGGCTAGTTAATATGTGTGAAACTATGCTAACTCTTCTTGCATGTTGTGAATTTAGGAATGATGTGGTTTTAGTGGGTTTCACTCTTTGGTTCATAAGGTGTATGGGCCCTTATGCATCAGAAAATGACATTCCAACTAAACCAATCATTTGCTTTAAAGGAAATTCAAATACTTAATTAGCACAATTAAATGAGAAATGACATCCAAGTGTGTGTCATCTTTCAGTTCATGAGGAGTATGGGCCCTTATGATCTAGGAAATTATATATCAATAGATTAAGTTAAATCTGAACAGTTTTAGGTTTTACTAAGATTTTTTATGGGTGTGGATAGGTGATCTTAGAGGTAGGAAGGCTTAGTACCTATCCTAGCTTCTAGAGTTCAACTTTCAATTTGTTGGTTTCTTCCTTTGAGACATTCGTTTGGAATTATAGCACTATGCCTCCGAGACGTCTTCGAGTCGTGCACGCTGAAGGCGGCGACAATCACATTCTTGAGGTGGCGGGTCCTGAGCCACCAGTTGATCTTCCTGTCAAGAAACCCATGGCTCCTCTTGCTATTCCTGAGATGGGCGCCGATGCCCATTTCTGTGAGGGCTTCTTGCATATGATGCAAAGTATGCAAGGTGGAGTGCGACCTGCCCAGAGTATGGTAGAGTTTACCCGTGAGTTTTTAGTCGCAACATCTTCCTAAATTTACCGGAGATGGAGAACCACTTGCTATGGAGTCCTAGTTACAATCTATTCTGACCATCTTTGATCACCTCGATATGCCTCTAGAGCGGAGGGTAATGATCATCGCTTATATGCTATGTGTTGCATCTAGGAGGTGGTGGGATGTCATCACCCAGTAGGGACCGCAGAGAGATATGATCTGGACTGATTTCCAGACCATCTTCTACAATTATTTCTTTCCCCAGACTTTGAGGGATGATAGTGCTAGGGAGTTTATGAATCTACAGCAAGGGACTATGACAGTCATGGAATATTCATCTTGTTTCACTGAGTTATAGTGTTTTTATCCTTCACTAGTTGTTGATGATCTCACAACCGCTAGGAATTTTGAAGATGTGCTATGTTACACCATCCGGTTGTAGGTTAACGTGTTCATGTTGATGACCATTTCAGAGATTGTCAATCAGGCTTTGATCACAGAGGGGAATTTGAGAGTATAGAATAGTGTAAACCAGGGTGGTTCGGCACCTAAGGGTTCTAGTGGATCTACTTCTGGGAAGAAGAAACGTTTTGAGGACTCTTATGGTGTCAGTAGTGGTCATAACCTTTTCTTAGGTAGTACTCCTATCTGTCACTAATGTGGGGTGTCGGGACATTTGAGGAGGCAGTGTACGCGAAATCCAGTGGAGTGCAGAGGTTGTGGTAGATTGGGTCATCTCCACTATTTCTGTAGGACTTTTCCCCCAGGGCCTAGTGATCATGGATCTATACCTACACAATGATCTGGTGCTGGATTGGCAGGATCATTTCAGTCAGGCACCTGGAATACTGCTAGCCGATCAAGTCATGGTGGCAGGTGAGGAAGATGTAATCAGGTGTATGACTCTAAGCGCTATCAGGGCAGGTGTGCTTAGGGTAGCCAGGATGTGACTCAGGGCCGTGGTACCGGCGAGTTGTATGCAGTCGAGCCTACTCCATAGGAGCAGTACACCGGACCATCTACTGTATGAGGTATGATTCTAGTTGCCTCTATGTTAGTATCTGCTTTGTTTGACACAGGCGCTTCACACTCTTTTATATCGGAGGGGATTATTGGAATTTTGGGTCGCGACATTGAGTCATATCATGGAATGATCACGTTAGATACCCCATTATGTATCCATTCAGAGGGCGTTCATCATTGTTGTAATTTTCCCCTCGAGGTTGGCGATTAACTTTTCATGTGGAACTTGTATGTTCTGGATATGACAGGTTTTGATGTAATAATCGGGATGGACTTGTTAGTTCCCTATAGATCCAGGATTCAATTATATCATACGAGGGTGGAGTTTACGTCACCAGAGGGTGACATGCATATCCATAATGGAGAATGATATCTTAGTGTGACACAAGCAGGACCGGAACACCATAGTTTAGGTGGTGTCACGGAACAGGTTTCCAGTCTTTACTCAATGACCAAGGGTTACATCCCTCAGTTTATCCTCCTATGGTAGAGAATTTCAGTGATGTCTTTCCTGATGATTTCTCTAGTATACCTTCAGGGTGAGAGGTGGAATTTACTATTGAGCTTATACCAGGAGCTGCACGAGTGACCATTCCTCTTTATAGGATGGCACCTAAGGAACATCTGGAGCTCAAGAGTCACCTGGAGGACTTGGAAGTGAAAGGCTTTATACATCCCAATACTTATCCTTGTGGATCACCGGTTCTCTTTTCCAAGAAAGCAGATGGTACCCTTCGTCTTTGCGTGGATTATCGTAAGTTAAATTAGCTGACTATTAATAATCGGTATCATTTTCCTTGAATTGATGACCTCTTCGACCAGCTTTTAGGAGCGAAGGTTTTTTCAAAGATAGATTTGAGGTCGGGCTATCACCAGCTGTGTCTTAGGACTTCAGACATACCTCGCATGGCATTCAGGAGCAGGTATGGTCTCTATGAGTACCTAGTCATGTTGTTAGGGCTTACGAATGCACCGGCAAGGTTTATGGCTCTTATGAATCGCATTTTTCACCCTTACCTTGATTATTTTGTCGTTGTATTTGTGGATTATATCTTAGTCTATTCATGCTCGAGACATGACCATGCTACCCATCTTGAGATCATGCTGAATACACTAAGAGGGAATCAGCTTTATGATAAGCTCAGTAAATGACTCTTTTGGATAAATAAGGTTCACTTCCTGGGTCACATTATTTATGAGTCTGGAGTTTCAGTTGACCCTGAGAAGGTGAGTGCTGTAATTTCTTGGGAGCATCCCAAGAACATATTTAATATCAAGAGTTTCTTGGGGATTTCTAGATACTATAGATGGTTCATTCCGGACATTTCATGCCTAGAAGCACCGCTTACTGCTTTGACCAAAAAGGGGGTGAGATTCGATTGGTCGGAACCTTTTGAAGTAGATTTTCAGGAACTAAAGGGAATACTAACTTCAGCACCGATACTGATCTTGCCGGATCCAAGAAGAGATTATACGGTCTATTGTGACACATCAGGTATTGGGCTTGGAGCTGTATTGATGTAGGACGAGCGAGTCATTGCGTATGGTTCTAGTCAGTTAAAGCCTCACGAACAGAATTATCTGACACGCGACCTCGAGCTCGCAACAGTTGTACATGACTTATGCTATTGGAGACACTATTTGTTGGGAGAGTGTTTTGTGGTATTCACTGACCACAAAAGCATCAAATATATCTTCACCCAGCGGGATTTAAATCTCATGCAATGCAGGTGGGTCGAGTACCTGCAATCTTTTGATTTTGAACTGACCTGCACTCCTGGGAAAAGAAATTCAGTAGCCAATGCGCTGAGTCGGAAAACTAAGTCGCAAGTGGTTTGGGAATCAAATGAGGATTGGAAGATGATAGCCTTATTTTCAGAGATGCTTGTTGAGGTTCAGGAGGGTCATGGTCAAACTGTTCTTTCAACCTTAGCGACGACATCTACTTTTTTGGAATGGGTCATGGAAATATAGTTATCAGATCTGGAAGGCATTGTTCTATGAGAAAGTGTCGCTGATGATGCCACTACAGTTTGGACTGTGGATGAGGGTGATACTTTATTGTATTGTGGGCGTGTATGGTTCCCAGCAGACATCATAGAGGAGCTGGTGAGGGATTTCCACACCTCGGCATGGGCAGTTCACCCAAGAATCACCAAAATGTATCGTGATTTGTGATGAAATTACTGGTGCCCTTACATGAAGTAGAAGATAGCCAGTTTTATCACACGTTTTTCCACCTGTCAGCAGGTGAAGGTGGAACATCAGCATCCGGCAGGGCTTTTGCAGCCGTTGTCCATTCCAGAGTGGAAATGGGACGATGTTTCTATGGACTTTGTAACCGGTTTACTGATAAAACACTAGTTTGTGGAATATTTTATTGATAATAAATGATATAATTTCCTCACATTTTTCTAAATATATTCATTTATGAAATATTTGGGATTATATCATTCATTTGAAAATTTGATGAAAATTCCAGTTTTACCCTTTTTAAATGTACTCTAGTATTTTGAAGATAAATATTTTAATATTTATTATTTGAACTTATTATTTTCTAAAAGTGTTTCTAACTTAATTTTATACAACTTTAATGCATGACACTAGAGCTAAAGAGTGCATTTGGATGGAGTAAATGGACCATTAAGTCAATGGGGGACTGGACTGAGCAGAATGGACATGGGTTCTGTATTTGGGCCAAAACTTCTTCATCCGCGCTTGGATCAGCCCCATATTTTTAGAGGAGCTACATGACTCATTTTCCCATGAATAATACATCTGGAAGGATAGATGATTCACGTGTTTTGGTTTTCAAATGGGCAGTGCAAGTTGGCATAAAATATTTGGACGAGATTCCCCATTCATAATTGAAACCACTTTGAACCTAGCATTCCCACCACTATATAAATTGGTTTTTTTCTCATTTGGTGGGGTTGGGACGTGAATTTGGTAGCTTAGGGAAGATCAGAAGTGAATACACTCCAATTATCCAACCATTTTAATAAGGGAAGCTTTTGAAGCAAGGATCCATTCGACGAAGCCTTCTTCTTCTCCTTCGTGTTGTAATGATTTTGTTTGTGTAATAAATTTCTTTGAATTTCTTTTATTTCTTCCCTTTTCTTCTATTTTAATCAAATTTCTTCTTCTATAAATCTTCCTATTTGGAATTTAATTCTTTAGTAGAAGCGTTATTGCGTTATACCCATTATAAACTTTTGAAAATGAAATTCGCTTCTACGATGATTACGCCACCCATGGAAGATTAGACTTTTAGTAATCGTTCTACCTCTTACCTTCAACATTAATTTATTTTGAATTAATGATATACTGTAATTTTTATAGTATGATCAATTAATTTATTTTTTTAATTTAACTGAAACTATGAAAGAAATTGAATAATTAACACAAAAACACGCGAGGACGAGATTTTGTGTAAATTGTGAGAGTGAGAACTTATTCAGTTATACAAAACCATATGGGATCAATTTGTAGTGGTAAAATATAATGCCTAAACTCAATTAATTCTAATTTATAGAGGGTAAATGTACCTTAATTTACCACTGACCATAAGCTAATCTTATAACATCAATCAAAGTAGGGTGTTGCGATTGCATGTTCCAAAGATAGCCTTGGGTTAAATTCACTTCATCTTCGTGGTAAAGTTAATTCTTGTAGGGTTCGGGATTTTACAAATTAAGGGATCATAATTAAGTGAATGTTAATTTAAATGATAAAGATTAATAATATCATGAAGAGGTATAGTTAGATCGATTATTCCTTTTAAAATATTTTCTACAAAAACATCTTCTTGTTGTGTCTTTTTAATCAAACATCATTTCAAAATTAAAAACAAAAAAATGCAATCTTCTTCCAGAGAAATTCTTCATTTTTTATAAAATATAAACAACCACCCCCATCCTTTAATGTAGGGTTTTAATTATATTCTATTTTACTTTTAGAATAGCTTTAAGAAGTTGTTTTAATTTTCTTCCTCCTTTGAGAGACAATCTTGGTCAGCCACTCTGCTGCACCTAAGTACCCCAAAATCACACTAATCATTTGAGGGTGCCCATGACAGCGCTCTTCCAAATTTGTGTCATTTATAGGGAGGAAAGTAATTATTTAAACCAATTATAGTTATTGATTTTATTTTACATTTTATTCTCTTCCCCTCTTCTTTCTTCCTTCTTTACCCAATATGATTTTTTATTATTTTAATTTGTTCTACTTCTTTTTGGACCATCAACTCAAACTTATTATTTTAATTTTACTATGGTCCAAATTATTTCTTTTCATTTTTATTTTATTTATGACACGAAATAATCCTGAAGATCTCTTAGATCGTGACCCTGAGATTGAACGTAGCCTAAGGGATCGAATCAGACATTCTCAATCTATGGGAAAATTAAATATTCAACTAGTTGGAGAATTAATCCACTTTTAAAACATTAAAATTGGAAGCAATTCAAATTCAACCATAAAACAAGAATCAATGGCTGACAATAATGGAAATGAACTTAATAAAACCATTCAATAATTGGATGCGCCTGAATTTAACAATCACCCAAATTGTATTGCATACCCAAATCTTGAATCGGACTTTGAATTGAAATCTGGATTAATTCACTTTCTTCCAAAATTTTGTGGCCTCTTAGGTGAGGATCCCAATAAAGACCTTAAATAATTTAATGTGGTTTTATCAACCTTAAAACAAAGAAATGTTTCTGATGATCAAATCAAACTAAGTGCATTCCTATTATCACTTGATGGAGCCGCGAAATACTGGATGTATTATTTACAACCCGAAGATGTAACTTGTTGGAATGATTTAAAATGTCTTTTCTTGCAGAGATTTTTTCCAGAATCAATGACTTATTCCATTCTTAAAGAGATCTCTGTGATCAAGAAAGAACAAGGGGTGTCAATGTATGAGTAATTGGAGTGATTCAAGAAGTTCTGTGCAAGCTTCCAACATCATCAAATTAGTGATCAACTACTCATCCAGTACTTCTATGAAGGACTCACACCTATGGAGAGAAGCATGGTGGATGCCGCTGCTAGAGGAGAATTGGTGGACAAGACACTAGTAGTTGAACATGTGTTGATTGACAAAATGGCACAAAACTCCCAAAAATTTGGTGATCGAGGTACACCACATGTTAGGGGAGTACATCAGGTAAGTCATTATTCTCTTGAGAGTCATTTGATTGATACCAAGTTAGAATAATTGAAAACTATGGTGAGACAAATTGCTTTGGCTCAAAATACATCCCAACCCTCTTCTTCATGGCCTTGTGTAGTTTTCACTGAGACAAGCCACCCAACTGACTGTTTCCCACAAATACAAGAGACAGATGATTGCACAACAGTATTCTGAGGGAGACCTTATCAGCAGCAACAACCATATCCCCAAAATATGCTTGATTCTTTTTCACCAACATAAAAACAAGGGTGGAAGGATCAATCAGACATGAGGTGTGGCTTTGGACCACAACAAAGGCCACCCTTTCAACAAAACATTTAGTAGCATCCGCCTTACCATCAGGGTTTTCAACAAACCCAAAGGAGATTTGAATCCCAAGAATCAACAAGCCAGCAACAAGGGAATCCCCCACCAAAGCTAGATTCTAACACTGATGACCTTTTGAAGAAAATTGTTCATAATAAATCAAATTAGTTGAAGAGTCAAGGTTATGAGATGAGGGAGTTGAAGAATCAAATGAGCCAGATTGTCACCGCCCTCCATGAACTTGTAAGTAAGAATTATGGAAATATACCTTCCCAACCCACTCCAAATCCAAAGTGGAATGTCAGTTCCATCACATTGAGAAGTGGGAAGAAAACAACTGATGATTCTCCACCTAATATTTCACCGGGAATCACCTCAAATCCAAAAATCTCAATTCCACATCAACTGATGAGAAACCCAAGGAGAAATATAAAGGTAAACAAATGATTAAGGATGATCCTCCTAAACCCCTCCCTTTTCCAAATAGGGTTGTTCAAACCAAGAATATGGCTGAAGAAGCAATGAAAAAGGAGGTTTTGGACACATTCAAGTGTGTGGAGATCAACATTCCTCTAATTGAAGCCATTAAGAAAATTACAAGGTATGAAAAATTATTAAAATAACTTTGTACCAATCGAATAGGGCTCAAGGGAAATGAAAGGATAAATATTGGAAGGAATGTGTCAGCACTCATTACACAAACTCTAGCAATACTGACAAAGTGCAAGGATCCAGGGACATTCACCATCCCATGAACCATAGGGGTGTTTCAATTTTCTGATGCACTTTTTGATTTAGAAGCTTCCATAAATGTGATGCCTCACTATGTATTCTCTTTATTGCAGGCTGGTGAGATAAAACTGACAAGAGTTGTGGTATAATTGGAAAATAGAGCTATAGTATATCCAGTGGGAGTCCTTGAGGATTTACTTGTCCGGGTAAGAGACATGATCTTTCCAGTAGATTTCTACATTCTTAACATGGAGGATGATCAGGTAATTTCTCATGCCCCCATTATCTTGGGTAGAAGCTTCCTCAAAACTAAAAAAACTATCATAAATGTCAATGAGGGTACACATTCCATGGAATTTGGGGATGAAGTTGTGATATTTAATGTTATGGATTCCATGAAGTACCCCTTATAGGATTATTCTGCATTTTTTATCTCCCATTTTGAACCACCAAGTAAAAACCCCATGGAATTTGATTGTACTAATCTTAGTGAGATTATGAGTATTGGTTCTGATTTAATGTCTATGAGAACTTCCACACCCATTTCTAAGGAACAAGACTCTCAAAGATTATATTTTTGAAATGGAATCATATTCTGATTTTGATCATGTGAACTCTAATTATGACATGGTTGTTGATTATTCTGATGGATTTGATGCTTTATTCTCTAATTTTGATGATGTATATTCTAATACTAATTCTCTTTGCGCACATATTTTAGTTCCTTCTAAGTCTCCATCAATACATGTCCCCCCTACACTGTAACTCAATCCATTTCCACCAAATCTCAAATACTCATACTTATTAAGTGGTGAGAAATTACCTGTTATCATTGCTAAGAATCTCCCTTTTGAACATGAAGAAAAACTTTTGAATCTTTTTAGGGAGAACATCAGGCCAATCGGGTGGACCTTGGCTGACATATCAGGTATTAGCCCCTCCATTTTCATGTATAGGATTCTTTTGGAGGGTGGGGCTAAACCGGTGAGGCAACCACAAAGGAGACTCAATACAACCCTTCTGGAGATTGTTAAAAAAGAGGTTGAAAAATTGCTCGAGGTAGGTATAATCTATCCCATTTCAGATTCTCAGTGGGTAAGTCCTATTCAGATTGTGCCTAAGAAAAGTGGTGTTACTGTTGTTAAAAATGAGAAAGATGAGTTAGTTCCAATGAGGGTACAAAATAGTTGTCCTGTGTGTATTGATTATTGGAAACTAAATCATTCCACTCGCAAAGACCATTTCCCCATCCCATTTATTGATTAGATGCTTGAGAGACTAGACGGGAAGACAAAATATTGTTTCTTGGATGGATTTTCTAGATATTTTCAGGTTCCTATAGCTCTGGAGGATCAAAAGAAGACTATATTCACCTATCCCTTTGGCACAGTTTCCTACCAGAGGATGCCATTTGGTCTTTGCAACATCCCAGGTACCTTCCAGAGATGTATGGTGAGTATTTTTTTTGATTTTATTGAGACCTGCATGGAGGTATTTATGGATGATTTTACAGTGTATGGATCCTCATTTGATGAATGTATAAATAGTTTGGGAAAGGTATTGAATCATTGTATTGAGAAGAATCTGGTCCTGAACTTTGAAAAGTGTCATTTTATGGTAGAGCATGGCAATGTGTTAGGGCATGTAGTGTCAAAACATGGGATAGAGGTTGTTAGATCTAAGATATACATTATTTCATCCTTACCCTATCCTTAATGTGTGTGTGATGTTAGAACATTCCTAGGGAATGCAAGATTTTATCATCACTTCATCAATGATTTTAGTAAGATTGCTCTTCCTATGTCACGATTGCTTCAAAATGATTTTGATTTTGTGTTTGATGTTTTCTGCAGGAACTCCTTTGATGATCTAAAATAGTGCCTGACCACTCCACCTATCATACATCCTACATGGTGGGATATTTCTTTTGAGCTTATGTGTGACTACTCCAACTTCGCGGTTGGAGTTGTCTTATCTCAGAGGGTGGAGGGACGTTCACATGTGATCACCTATGCATCGAGGAGACTAGATTCAGCCCAATCAAACTACACAACCACGGAAAAAGAGTTTCTTGCTGTCATATTTTATTTAGATAAATTCCATTCATATTTATTGGGATCTAAAGTAGTTGTTTTTTCTGACCATGTAGCTCTGAGGTACCTCTTGAAGAAGCCAATTGTAAAGCCTAGGCTGATCCGATGGATGCTCCTTATTCAGAAATTTGATATTGAGATAATTTAAAAAAAGGGGTTAGAAAACATGGTGGTGAACCACACGATTAGGATTACTCACACACTAGAGGATGACACCTTGGACCAGGTACCACCCCGGGACACTTTCCCTGATGATCATCTTTATTCCATCTTAGGTACGCATCCTTGGTACGTATATTTAGTTAACTACCTTGTTGCCTCTGAAATCCCTACAAGTTTAACGAAACATTATGTAAAAAAATTAAAAATTGAGTCTCAGTATTATGTTTGGGATGATCCATACCTCTGGCGCATGTGTAGTGATCAAGCAATTAGGAGGTGTGTTCCTGATCATGAGTTGGAGTTTGTTTTACATTTTTTTCATACACTTTCTTGTGGTGGACACTTTGGACCCCAACAGATAGCTATGAATGTTTTGGAATCATGATTATATAGGCCTAGCTTATTCCATGATGCTCATGTGTTTTTAAAGTCATGCTCTCATGCAAACACATTGGGAACATTTCTAGGAGATATGAGATGCCCCAACAACCCATACTATTCTGTGAGATTTTTGATGTATGGGGCATCGATTATATGGGTGATTTTCCTAGTTCCTTTGGATTTTTGTACATTTTTTGTTTCTATTGATTATGTGAGTAAATGGGTGGAGGATAAGGCCACCGAGAGTGATGATTCTCATGTTGTTGTGTACTTTGTCAAAGCGCAATTTTTTTCCAGGTTTGGTGTACCAAAGGCCATCATCAGTGGCCAAGGGACACACTTCTATAATCGAAATTTTTCTTCCCTTCTTCAAAAGTATGGGGTGACACACAAAACATCAACACTATACCACCATCAAAAAAATGGTCAGGCTGAGGTTTCAAATAGGCAATTGAAACAAATTTTGGAGAAATCTATGCAGCCAAATAGGAATGATTGGAGAAAGTTCTTGGATGATGCATTGTGGGCTTATAGGACAGCATACAAGACACCCATTGGTAAGTCCCCATTTCAGATTGTTTTTGGGAAAACATGTCATCTCCCCATGGAAGTTGATCATCGGGCTTATTGGGCTATAAAGAAATAAAACATGGATTTGGCCCATGTTGGAATCCAAAGAAAGCTATAAATTCAAGATCTTGAGGAGATTCGATTGTCTTAATATGAGAACTCAAGGATCTATAAGGAAAAATCAAAAGCATCTCATGATAGAATGATCCAAAAAAATGAGTTTCATGTTGGAGGGAAAGACCTTCTCTACAGTTCATGACTGAAGCTGATGCCTGGTAAGTTGTGTTCCAGATGGTTAGGTCCTTATGTTGTGAATAATTTTTTTCCTTATGGTGCATTGGAGATCACACAAGAGGACATATGAATGAGGTTTACAGTCAATAGTAAACATTTGAAGAGATAAATATTGGTACTTCCTACTAATGCAGTGGATTTTATCACACTGCATGACCCCATCATCACTTGAACACATTAGGTTGTTCCTAAACCTTTAACTTTTTATTCATTGTCTTATTTAAAATTATACATTTCATTTGCATATATTATCTCATGGTTTCACATTGAGGACAATGTAATATTTTATTTTTGGGGGATGGAACCTTTTCATTTAGTAATTTCAATTGTTTTCCTGTTAAAAAAAACAAAACAAAATTGTGTGTTTTTCAAATTTTGTGTGTTTATTTTTCAATTTTCTGTGTGTTTTTGAAACTTTTGGGCTAAAATGATTCTCATAACCATTTTTAAATCCATATAAAAAAATGAAACAATTTATCCCTTGAAACTAAGCTTAAATTAATGCTAAAATGTCTTTGTTTCAAGTTCAAATATATAGTAATTTCATGAAAATTAAACAAAATTATGAATCCCATGACACATCTCACTGTCTTTATATTTTAAACCACTTTCCTGTGAGGCTTCTAAACCATTATTTTCATATTATTTACATTCACCTCACTTATTGAGAGGATCAAACCATGCTTTATTTAACCATAATTTGATTTATTCGGGTCAAAACTTGAGGGTTTGGGGTACTTATGTTTAAATGATTGAGGCATTTGTTTGGTATTAAAGCCCCTACTCCAAAGAATCATTTATTATAATGGCCTACCTTGAACATTTAATCCTTTTAACCCTTATAATCCATGCACATCCTGTTATTTTAGCCACATTACAAGCCAATTTTCCCTATCCAACCAACTCTTGAAGTGAAATTGAATAATCTAGTTGAGCTAAAGTGTGGGGGAAGCTGTCTTGTGTTGTGCTACCACATTTTCTAATACTTAGGGTGAAAAATTAAATTCTGAAGATGTGTTTGCTGCTGAACAAAAAAATTAATTGAAAGATGTTCCTTTCTGTAGGTTTCATGATTAAAGAAGTTATGTCTTTCTGGAGCTTCTAATAGAGGGGGAAAGTTGTGCCTATCTGGAGCTTTTAAGAAAATCATGTTCGAGAAGATTGACATTTTTAATACTGAAATGTTGAATGGTGTGCAGATTCCTTTATTTTTCAAGATTATGAACATGAATCAATTCTATTTTGATTGAGGAGGAGACCATATTTAAGTGAAAGTTAG
The DNA here is from genome assembly GCA_963277665.1 of Viscum album. Taxonomy (NCBI): domain Eukaryota; kingdom Viridiplantae; phylum Streptophyta; class Magnoliopsida; order Santalales; family Viscaceae; genus Viscum; species Viscum album. Next base: position 421,752,955 of record OY728161.1, on the reverse strand, counting down.
ATTAATGTAATTTTTCTTCAAAAAGATTCAAGTCCTCCTCATTCAGCCTCAGAATTTTTCACATCTAAATCCTACCAACCGAATGCCACAAAAAAACCCTGAAAATTCCTCATGATAAACATATGTTCTTCACTCACATCGGGTGGTGATGTAGAAATTTATCAAGCCTATGATGACCCTTGTATGAGTATGGATGAGAAAGACATTGCAAAAAAAATTGATATTTTTATGATAATAGAAAATTCAAATGAGGTAAGTGTTTTGTCCATGGGAAGATAAATGAAGTGGAAATATATTGAATTATATAAATGAAGAACTTGAATGAATTTTTTTTATGAGGCAGGATATCTTTTGTTTCTTGGTGTCGAATTGTTAAATCTCAAGGATATGTGTTTTAAAATTAATTTTGATTTGATATTGATGTTTACTTAATATGAGGTATTACCCAGAAGTAAAAAAGGGTAAGTGTGGGGAGGTTGATAAAACACTATTTTTGAATATTTTATTGATAATAAATGATATAATTTTCGCACATTGTGCTAAATATATGAATTTATGAAATATTTGGGATTAGATCATTCATTTGAAAATTTGATGAAAATTACAGTTTTACTCTTTTAAAATGTACTATAGTATTGTGAAGATAAATATATTAATATTTATTATTTAAACTTATTATTCTGTAACAGTGTTCCTAACTTAATTTTCTACAACTTTTATTCACGACACTAGAGCTAAAGAGTGTATTTGGATGGAGTAAATGGTTCATTAAGTCAATGGTGGGATTGACACAGTAGAATGGACATGGAGTCTGTATTTGGCCCATAACTGCTTCATCCTTTCATGGATCAGGCCCATATTTTGAGATGAGATACATGACTAATTTTCGTGGGAATCATATTTCTGGAAGGATAGCTGAATCCCTCTTTTTGTGGTGAAATGGGCGGTGCAATTTGGCATAAAATATTTGGACGAGATTCCCCATTCACACTTGAGACTACTTTGAACATAGCCTCCCCACCACTCTATAAATTGGTATTTTTATCATTTTGTGGGGTTGGGACGTGCATTGGAAAGTTTAGGGAAGAGTAGAAGTGGATACACTCCAATTCTCCAACCATTTCAATAATGGTAGATCTTGAAGCAAGGATCCCTTTGACGATGCCTTCTTCTTCTCCTTCGTGTTGTAATTCTTTTGTTTGTGTAATAAATTTCTTTTTACTTCTTTTATTTCTGCTATTTTCTTTTGTTTTATTAAAATTTCTTCTTATCTCAATCTTCCTCTTTGAGTTTGAATTCTTGAGTAGAAGCATTATTGGGTTATACCCATTATAAACCGTTGCAAATGCAATTCTCTTCTACGATGATTACGCCACCCATGGAAGAGTAGTCTTTTAATAATCGATATATCTCATACCTTCTAAAATCATTTATTTTGAATCAATGATATACTGTAATTCACATAATATGATCAATTATTTGTGTTTTTAATTTAATTGAAACTGAGAAAGAAATTGAACAATTAACACAAAAACACGCGAGGATGATATTTTGTGTAAATTGTGAGAGTGCGAACTTAATTGGTTATAAAAAACCATACGGGATCAATTTGTAGTGTTCAAATATAATTCCTAAACTCAATTAATTATAATTTACAGAGGATAAATGTGCCTTAATTTACCATAGACCATAATCTAATCTTGAAATGTCAATCAAAGGAAAGTGTTGTTATTGCATGTTCGGAAGTTATCCTAGGGTTAAATTCACTTCATCTTCATGGTAAAGTTAATTCTCGTAGGATTCGGGATTTAAAAAATTAAGGGATCATAATTAAGTGAATTTAAATTTAAATGATAATGATTAATAATATCATGAAGAGGTAGGGTTAGATCGATTATTCCTTTTAAAATATTTTCTAAAAAACATCTTCTTGTTGTATCTTTTTAATCAAACATCATTTCAAAATTAAAAACAAAAAATTCAATATTCTTACAGAAAACTTCTTCAAGTTTTATAAAAGATAAATAACCACCCCCATCCTTTCAATTATTATTTTAATTCTATTCTATTTTACTTTTAGAAGACCTTTAAGAAGTTGTTTTAATTTACTTCCTCCTTTGAGAGACGACCTTGGTCAGCCACTCTGCTTCACCTAAGTACCCCACACTAATCATTTGAGCGCGCCCACAACAATGCTCTTCCATTTACCCAGGTCACCATGTGGAAATGATGCAGTAAGGGTTATCGTCGACCATCTGTTGAGGGTCCCGCATTTCTTACCTGTGCGGGAGACCTTCATAGTTGATGACTTGGGAAGACTGTATGTCAAGGAAATAGTGCGCCTTCATGGAGCACCTCATTTTGTTGTCTCAGACAGAGATCCTTGTATTACATCTCAGTTCTGGCAGGGTTTATAGAAGGCCATAGGTATGTAGGTACTATTGAGCATGGCCTATCACCAGCATACTAATAGATAGACCGAGCAGACTATACTGGTACTAGAGGATATGTTACGTGCCTGTGTTCTCGATTTTGGAGGTTCATGGGATAAACACATTCCTCTTGTCGAGTTCAGTTATAATAATAGCTTCCAGGCTACCATTGAGATGAATCCCTATGAAGCCATATATGGTAGGCCTTGTCGCTCGCCTTTATGTTGGCTTGAATTAGGGGAGGCAGTTGTTCTAGGACCACGTTTTGTGAAGGAGACTACAGAGAAGATACAACTTATTAGGAAGCGTATTCAGATAGGCCAGTTTAGATAGTAGTCCTATGCTAACAAGCACCGATGACCTCTTGAGTTCGAGGTTGGGAACTGGGTTTTCATGAAGATCTCACCCAGGTTGGGGAAAAGACGTATACGAAATTAGGGTAAGCTTTCACTGAGGTTTGTAGGACCCTTTGAGGTGATGAAGCAGATCTGACCAGTAGATTACCAGCTTGCACTTCCATAGAGATATCAGGCCATGCACGATGTTTTTCACGTATCTTAGCTACACCAGTACTTTTCATATTCGACTCATGTTTTTCAGCCTAATGATGTTTAATTGGATATGGATTCTTCCTTAGAGGAGTATCTGATGCGAATTGTTGACCGGAGCATGAAGACACTCCGTGGAAGGTATGTTCCTCTTATACGAGTCTTATGGAAGCACAGCCAGGTACAGGATGAGACCTGGGAGTGGGAGGCGGATATATGTTCTCAATGGCCGGGGTTTTTCATTGATGACACCTATGTACCCTCGGAAGGCCAACTCGGGGACGAGTTGCTTTAAAGAGGAGAGGTTGTAACGACCCGACTCTTTGTAAAAGGTACGGATCATTAGTTTTTCTTTCAAATTTTTCATTTAAGATTATTTAATGTGTGTAACATACTAAGGAAGGTCTGGGGAGTGTCCAGGGTTGGTTCGGAGCCCGGTAGTTTGAGAAATGGGATTACAGGCAGTGGCACACGGCTTGCGCACGATCTGTGCACGATTTGGTATAAACTGTGCGGCTGTAGACAGGGGAACCTACATTGGCACACGACCTTGCAGACCACGCCACATTGCCCTACAGCTTTTTTCTGGGAGGCAGTGAGGTGCGTACGGTTTGTGCACAGTTTGGGTAAACTGTGTGCCTAAACTGTGCGATCCTGTTCTGGGTAAAATTACCATTTTCCCTTAATTCTATTTAAGCCTAAAATCTTTCTTTTTTCCTGATTCCAACAGATAGTAGCTCCCTTTTACTCTCCTTGATCTCAAAACCCTCCCCCCTTTAAATTCTTGTAGATTATTCATCCAACATCCAATTCATGATCCGACAGAAGCATTGGATTTCACTTGGTAAGGCTTACCTCACGCACCCTTCTTTCATCGGTGAATCTTGCCTTTCATCTTGTTATTTTGATGCAGGATCATATGCCCTATTTTCAGGGCATTGGACTGGAACTTAGATCTCTTCCAACCTAATATGAATATGAGGTCGATATCAAGTGAGCCTATTCCTACAGCTCTAAGGTAGTCGGTCACATGGTTTCCATTTTGGGTTTTCGTCGCTTTAAGTTTATATCGTCATGACGTGGTTTGTCTTTCGCCAAACCCCTTATTTGTATTGACTGTTTTATGTCTAAATGACCCATGTTGTATGGGATTGATGAATCTAACCTTGCGAGGGTGTTTAGATGAGGTTTGTACTGGGAGTGGTCAACCATAGGTGATGTGCCTTGAGATTTAGCCCTTTTTCAGCTTTCGACCTTAACGGTATGTCTTGAACATGATTTTCCATGTTATGAAAATGAGATGGTTTGGTTAGAGGTTAGATAGGATGAGATAGCCTGATCCTTTTAATGAATTGAGATGTATGTTTTCCTTATAATGTGATTGGGAAATGTCATGATTTGTTAATGTGATATGATATAAGATGGAATTCCTTATATAATGTGATGTGAATGGATATGCCTTTCTATGTTGATATGCTTGTGATAACCCATGTGTGGGTGGGAGGCATTCTTACCCCAAGCCAGATGAACCTCTGTGTGTGGGTGGGACGCATTATTACCCTGTGCTAGATGAATATCCGTGTGTGGGTGGGAGGCATTGTTACCCCGTTCCAGATGAGTTCATGTGTAATAGGACGAGAGGGAATCATACCACGTGCCCATATAACCTTTATGGGTGGGAGGCATTCTTCCCCACGCCAGATACAATCCCTGTGGACGAGAGGAATTCATACCTCATGCTAATGATGATTATTACATATGTGAGAAGCATGGACGAGAGGCATGTTTACCTCATGCCAATGATAACCTATATCTATGTACTTATATATCTGATGATTGTTGAGATTACCATCCATGAGCTGAAGCAGGTAGACCAGCCATGTGTCCTTCTGGAACCTGAGAGGAAGGGTTGTTTATTACTTTTCATTACTTACTTGCAGTTTACTAGACACTGTTTACCTTACGAGGCCTATTTGGATTACACGTAGACAGCGTTGGTGGTGGCCTACTGAGACTTGTCTCACACCCTACTCGGGCGGTCGTTGGGACCCGTGTAGACATCGCTGCTGCAGGTACAAGATGGGGAAAGGGCCCTGATTCAAGTTTTTGATACAAATATGTTCTAGCTGAAGTTCCAGAGTAGAGGACCGAGCATGGATAGAGATTCTCTTGGACTACTTTTGTTCTTTGTTCTTTTTTGTCTTACTTTATAGCATTTTTCCATCTATTTCCATTATATTAGCATGCCATGCATTCATTTTGTATCAGACACTTCCTATGTGGATTTTGTATATTTATTAGGGTTTTCCTTACTTGTATTGTTTGGTTTGTATGTTTCCCTTTTTCTCCTGCTTATCCATTGGTTGTTCTTTCTCTATTTAATCACTTTCTGTTATACTGTTGTGTACTTTGACATGGGGGTACATTCTCCCCACTAACTTCCCATTACACCCCCGCTACTAGTTGGTAGCCCCTGGCATATGGGGAGATGAGCCAGGGGTCATGTGGCCTACCGGACTCAGGAATCAGGTTAAGGGGAAGCCGGGTCCGGGATGACACACCTTACCAATTATACAGACTCATAGAAAAGAGGTTCAAGCTCAGACCCCTAGAACACATAAAAAAGTATAAATGGGAGTGGGACCTGGTATTATCTCTATAACTATATATAAGATTACCGTACAAGAGTGCTGATTCATATCCCATTGGAGACAAAATGACTATACTACCTATATTATACCAAACTAGACTGAACAGAAGATGAAATTATGACCGCTATAGGAAGATAGAGAATGAAAAGAGATAATCAGTATAATATTGGTAGTAGAGAACATGACTAGCCGAAAGATCTTTAATGTAATAAGAAGAATTCATTCGGACATATCTGATATAGATTTTCTATATAGATAGACAATATGACTATCTATGTCTGAGATGAAGGGGAAAGTGGATGAAAAAGTTTTGAAGAACAGTATGTGGGCTGGTACGTATATATATATATATATTGTCGAGTGGTTTGTAAAGAGTCTGATGATGATGCTCTATTTGTTTGAAACCTCCATCAGTACTCTTTTAATAGTGTCCTTTGAAACATCCCCCACCATTCAAGTAATCTACTCTATATAGTGCAGATTGATTCACCTATAACTCAAATGAACTGAGTCAACCACACCTTTTGTAGGGCTATAAGATGTCATATACCTATTATTAAAATGAATTAGATCGGCTGATCACACTCTTGAGGAAGAACCATATCCCATGATGAAAGAGGTTCGACTAGAAAGGAGAGGCTCTCATCATAGGTACAGGAGACATATATATCTTTCATAACCAAGAAATGGATATATTCATGAGAAGATGGGGGAGAGAGAAGATATGAGAACTCTTCATGCTTCATGAAGTCATCCATGTGACCAATGTACACTTCAATGAAATCAAAGTTTGAAGAAGACATCTCAATATATGTGAAGGAAGTGGATGTTGAAAAATAAGGTCTCAAAGGGCACATGTACTCTTCTATATAGTCATTTGAAGGTCCCCACCCACTAATTTTCTTATTCATAGGGGGTTTTGAACGAGTTAATAAACCCTTGTGTCTTTTTTTAGTGTGTGTTCTGGTCGATATCAGCGTATTGAATGTAGTTATGATCCCATTGGTGAAGCTACCTATGACTATATATAATGAGTACCTGGGACCATTAGTACTCTTCTATTTCAATATAGTGAACCTACAGAATCAATTTAGTAGTGGATTTGGCCATTAACAAACCATCGGAGCTAGAATCTTGGCATTGGAGCTAGAATTATTGTGATCAAGGTTGGGCATATGGGATTGATCGAGTTGCACAATAGTTTGAATGTCCAGGCATCTATGTTTTTATAATTACTAGTAGTTGACTGGGACACCTATGGCTTGACACCATACTATGATATGAGACCTCAGTACTCTTCTAATAGTCTATTTTTGTGTGGGAATGGTGACACCAGAACAACCAAAAACACCCATCCTTCCAACCCCACTACCGTATCAAAAGGGTTTAACTGAACTCCTAGTCATTTTTTCCATCCAGGCACATAAGTATGCTCCTTTCCACCAATAGCTATTGTAGGGTACCAGTGTCCAATGACTATATTGTCTAGATCATACCCTTTTCTACCACAGACCATGTTAGTACCATTTAAAATATTGGATTATTGAAGCGTGAATACATTCAGTTCAGAGAAGGGGAAATCTTGTTTGGACATGGTTGACACATTACTAGAACCGGGAAGAGTTCATATCTCCAATATCTAAACTAGTATATAGTCATACATCATTATCCTTTTTTTATTTTTCAAAATAAATTTATGGTATCCTAACTACTATTTAAAAATTTCCCTACACTATGGTCTACTTCATATTTCCCCTATTATTCCATCAAATGTGGTTCTTCAAGGTTCTTCTTTGCTTCTCTGGGTGTAGGGAGAGATCTCCTCACTTAATCCATTTTAGTGTTGGTCGCTTGATGGTGTTCTAGTTCTTAACTCCAAACCCGTTCATGCCATCATGTTGGCACATTACATCCATGTGGGCCAACCACTTCACCACTCACTCGCTCTAATGCATGATGCTACCTAGCCTATCAGACCATCTACACGTGGTTGTTCAATTGTCATTCCTTAGTTCGGTCAGCTCCATGGTAGTCCCAGGATTTTCCATATGTGTTTCATGGACCATCATATTATCTATCGATTCCCGAAATTGGGCTACTGGTGTACCTACATTCTTATGGGAATAGACACCATTAGGTCACCTTCGTTGTTTTGGCGCGATTTTGCTACTTATCCCATATGCTATAGTGATACCTCCCGATCTGGTCATCCAAATCGTAGAAATTTTCACCTCTTATTCATTCTTCTGGTTGGCTATCTATGTGGAATCTATTATTCATCATGTAGTAAGGATGTAACGGAAATGAGGTTCAGCCCAAAGGATACTGTTGATGATGGATGTTTTAATGATGCACTTCCATGAATTCTCAAGCATCAATACCCCTACTCAACACTATTCGATGGCTTCCAGTGGATATGCCTATGTTTCCCCACTAATACCTTGCGAAATGACCTTCTCATAGAAAAGAGAGATGGTGGTGATAGAGAAGGTTCATGTAAAACATAGTCATTGGTATTCCCATTCTAGAAGAGGCAATCCATACGGTAGTGTTAGTGAGTCACCCTTCCTTCATATAGCTTTCATATAGTGATGGAGAAAAAAAGAGGATGTATCTGGGTGGTTGTTGTTTGGAGTTGAGGTTGAGCATTGGCAGTGGTGGATCAATTGGAATCGGAAACATGGATAACATATGGCCTATCACAATTAAGTGTACAATACAGAGTCATTGAGGGATGAGGAATTGGGGGGGGGGTATCCTTATATTATAATAATACTTGAGTTGACAGACTACCAATATTATACCAAATTTGACGAACCATGTACTTAAAGGCCTTGAAATTGGATGGTGTTTCATCTCTACAGGACCTCCGCCACGAGCTACGGGTGGAATGCCTTATTTGAGGGCATATGACTGATGCACTCGGAACTTCTCATGCAGGTCATACACCAATTATCATACTAGGAAAACAGTGGTCACCCCATGCCATCATCCATCAATTCATGGGTGGTGATGGGATGGATGCATGTTCGTTGGGGGCTCATCGGCTGGTGGAGTTTGAGGTGCACGGATGGAGCACATATCTAAGATATCCAAAAGGGGATATGAGGGTGGAAAAGTGAAACTGTTGGACCTTTCAAGGTCGGTATATTATAGGTAGTATGTCCCTTATAGACTATATAGAATGGGGGGTTAAGGATCTATATATATATGTACCAGGCATTCCAATGGTTTTCCTTACTATTAGAATAGTATTGAATCGAACACATCCTTCTGAATAGTTAAACACCTCGAGTGTTCACTGTGTATCATCCTTGCTCATTGGACACTAGTACTGCAACTTTTTCGCTTCACCCACATCTATTCATCTCACTATGGGGGTGGAAAACCATGCACTAGTCCACCATTAGCTCACGGAGTACTGGTTTGACCCCTTTGTATAAACTTCCCCTGAGGCATCACCGAAGGAGCCCATTCGACTCATGATCCATAGTTATCCATACCCTCCCCTAGTTCCCTCTTAATTCAGTGAAGGGGGCCTAGGTACATGTGATAGTGTCCCTAACGGAGTTCAATACTGTTACGATTCTCACCCCCCCCCCCACACATTCGGCCCCTAAGGGTTTGTGCTCCAGTTCTACCAGTCAAATCAACAACGTGGTGGTATGGTTCTAAACCCTTATATATAAAGTAGCACTGAATACCGAATAGGGTGAATTAGATGAGTTTTAAACCCTTATATATTATATATGTATCTTCTAGTTGTATCTAAGGGGTATAAAGTGTGAGGTTCTAAAAGATCTGACCCTCCCAGGGTTATAAAATAGTGATATTTTTAAGAGAATTGAGATGAGTCATATAGATTCACATAGCTATGGTGAATAATGTTCCAAATAGAAAATGGGTATCATTATTCCATTTCCATAACCCTTAAAAAAAGAAAAAAATTGTGGTGTGTGCTTAGGTACACTCTTTATCTTATTACTGGTTTTAATGATTTCTTCTTCTGACTACATTCCTTTCCAACAACAAATTTCGACCAGACTACTAGCACTAATGATCTGACTTCTGACCTTACTTCCCTTTCTGACTAAATATTTCAGACTACTGGTATTAAATCCATTCGTACTCAAGCTGGTACTTATATATATTATCATAAGAATGTATGAATAAGAAAGAGAGCACATTGAAATGTGAAAAAAGGATGAAACTACTCATGCTTTACAGATGATGTACAAGAGTTCTCAGTTTCGATAGCATCATGTTCTCCTTTGAGAACAAGAATGGAACACATACAAACTCCATAAAATTTTTTAATGAATAAGAAATTGGATCCACTTCATCCGCAAACTCCCTAAATAGTGAATAATATACATGTTTCAACTACATGTGTTAAGCATTTATCCTTGGTACAGAACAAGACAATAAACTAAGACCACCCTTAAAAAAATTGGAACCCATAATCAGCAAGGTATGTCCTACTTCTATATCATACTCTCTCAAACTTATGTGTTCCCTCCTGGCTATCTGATAGTTCTTCTTTGAGTTTGGATATCTTCCATTAACAATAGAGGTAACTGTTTCCTACCTGTGTGTTTACATATGAAAGCTCTTACTCTTACTAGGAAGGAAAGATAATATTTCATGGGTAGCCTGGTTAACCAGCTTGTAATAAGCTACTTCCTCATATACATGAAAGGAATAGAAATTATCTTACATTTTCAAGAGAATCACACCCTTGTTAAATTTTGGAAAATAAATAACTGAAAGTGGAGAAACCAACTTGGGTATCACTGAGTTTCAAGATATTGATTTTCAAACATGATACGATTGACACCCTGCACTAAGGGATCAACCTCGATGTTAAATTCTTGAAAGGTAACTCATAGGCACTTCTTTCCAGAAGGGAGACTAATTTTTTTCCATGATGAAGTACTTATAGTCCTTGATTCAAGAATAAATCTCAAGAGAATCCATTTCATTTCAATTATTCACTCATAGTAAGAACAACATAATGAAATAAGATATTCGAGATCGATGTCTTGTAGCCATCCTTTCTACACCTCTGATACTGCACCGAAATGTTGTTAGACATTCAGATTTGGGTTGAACTAGATCAGACTGATAACAGTAATTATATTTTCTTCTATATTGGGGGAACCAAGTCTGGTGATGGATAGAGAGAAGTTAATTTACCTATGAACTGTATTTATTCGATCAGACTTTATACAGGAAACTATATTTGAAAAGTACCTAAATCTACTATAATAGAATTGAGTAGGGACTAGCAATCAAATTTTTGAGGGGCCAACTATTTTTCTTCATTTTCTTATTCTAGAGAGGGTTTGATCCCTGCCATCTTCCGATGTTTGAAATAATAGACTAATATAAGTGACTGAGCAACCCAATGCCTTAGTAGAAAGGAGTTCTTTTATGTTGTAGCTAATGAAGTTCCATTAGACAGAATGCAATGTAACAATCCATAAGTGATCCTACATTCAATACTATTATAATAACTAATATTGAAAAGGATCTTATGAGTAATTACATTGATCACCGCAAGGAATCTGACTAAGCTGGCTAAGACCTACCAAGAAAGGTGTATTGATGAGAAAATTGACATTGAGGATACCTCATTCTAACTACCAATTGAGAATCACTTTATCACCATGATTTTTTGAGTCTAACTTGTTTCTTATGAACTCATATGCATCCTTTTTCTTTCGTTGTGTCTGGAGAGTACTCGCTACTCCGACAGATTCAGCCTTATTTCCATTTTTCTCATGATAGGTCCTATCCCTTTAAAACCCTTACATATAAGTAGAAGATAATTATAAATAAGGTTTTAGAACCTAGTTTCATTATGGAGAAGTGGATTTCATATAGGTGAATAAAATACATTCCACTATTTTACTTGTGGATAGTTCCAGTCTGCTCTGCACCTGGTAGTGCATGCTTCCTTTGGACTATATATATTTTACACCTCCTACTGCTTGGGAATAGTAAGATTACATGACCTTATAGTGTAATTCTGTGAAAAATTTTATCTATGATTATTTATTTTACCTTAATCTAGATATAGTTTTAGTACCAAAATTACTATGGGTGGGGTTTCTAAGCTCGATTTCAATATTTCATGAATAGAAAAAAAATGTCACGTGTGAGTTCGTCTTTATCAAATAGTTTAATAAGAGATTACTCATGTTTTTTTTGTTTGGATCACACCTAATTAGAGTGGCCATTACCCAATGACCATAATAGTCATATCTTATTAATTTTATTTCCAAATCCTAAATAATTCTCCCCCCTTACCGGCCAGGGGATCTCATCCCTATACAGATGAGGAATACATTCTTTTCTACCTTCTTTGAATCTCACATGCACCTTATGAGGCCTCTACTATTCCAGTATTGTTGGAAGTATGTTGATAGTGACCTAATCCTTCATTTTGTGTTGTAGAGACATGAACCTAATCATTCTCTGTCTCAGTTTCTGGAGGGTCACTAGTTGATTACAAGGAGGATGAGGATTGAAAGGCGCATTACCATAGGTGATTGAGAGAAATCCTCATAGGTCTTATTCATATCTATTAAAAATATTGTGCCTTCTTTAGAAAGATTTCCTTCATAACTAGACTATGAGACTTTCTATATCTTGAATTCATCTTACTATTTTCACTAAGCAGGTTAAGAATGTGAATAATCACGCCACTACAAAACGAACGGGCTCAGTGAAAAAAATAATAGGCTAAGTGACTCGCCTGAGTAAGGTGTCAAACAAGATAGTGATCTTTCTCACAATTGATTATGTTTTTATAATTTTTTATTATATAGTTAAAGAAAAAAATTCACCAGTGGAAGATCCATCTTTTTACCCTGGTCATGAAATTTCAGTAGCACATTAGTAGTTTACATTGTTGATCCACCAGCGTCTAAGACAGAGGTATAGTTAGAAGTGACGAGTGAAAGAGGATTGGGAAAATAAAATACTAAACAAGGTTTTAAACTTGGTCTAATTCTTCTAGCCTTGGCTTCTCTATGTGATGAATTAAAGTTCACTGGATGATGGAAGAACCAGGAATTACCATCTTTTCCCTTCTATCCTATAAGAAGACGTGAATGAAAAGGTTTGAAGATCTGTACAAACAAGGTGAGGGACCTATAGAGAGTTCCATGGTTCAATTCTGTAATTGAATGGTTGAATTTGGATAATTTATACGCATCTTTTTTAAAATACCTAAGTAATGATCAGGGTTGGGTTTACCTGAATGCACACTAACATCATAACTTTTTCATAATGGGTCAGTTAGTATGTAAATTGGAAGAGCGTCTTATTAGGTTTTTATATTTCCAGGCTCTCAAACTGTTGAAGAGAGCTCCAATAGGCCAAGAAGCCAAGGAAATAAAAAACCCTCCGTGGATGACTCTGGGAACAAATTCCAAAAAAGATCGTATATAGAATATTTTGATGAATAATATTTTCTTTCTGTGTAGGATGCATAAAGAGTGTGTGTATAATATAGCCCAATATCGATAAATGGAACCAAAATTGGTTCGAGTATGAAATGATTTACTTGAGCATAATGTGAAGCATTAAGAGGGGGGCAAGGAATGATCATAATCTGCTATAATTGAAATATCTTGGATCTGGATGAAGATTGAATTTGAATTATATGATTATTTACATCATTTCAAGAACCCCTAAATAATAGGGAAAAGGTCTCACCTTAAACTAATCAAAACCCCCTCTATGCCGAAAAGTTTCCAAAGAGAGGGATGCCTTCCATCTTCTACTTATAGACCTAGCATCCCTTGGACTTCAACAAGGGATCTTAACTCTCTGAAGATAAAAAATTGAATTGTTGGATATAGTTGAAAAATGACTGAACTTGATTTTCCCTTATAAGCTAGAAATCCAAATGATCAATGTTTTTCACACCTAGCAGTAAAATTACTGATTTTTTTGGAGTTTAGGGTGTATACTATGAGTGGAATTAGTATTTAATAAAAATTCTTGGTGTTAACAAACTATGTTATGGAAAATTAGGATCCTCTTATGGGAATCGAGGGTGTTAGAGAAAAACTTATGACCACTATGATCATATGAAAATAGTCTATTTGAGGAGTGTGAAGGTTTTATAGCTGAAGCGCTTTGGGTTTATTGTTAGGCCAATTTTTTTAGCTAGAATGAGTCCCCTTTAGATGCAAGATAATTTCTTATTCACTGGGTTCCCTATCCCCAAAATCAAGTAAAAGGTAGAAGATGTTGGAAAAAGATTTTCCTTATTCCCTACAGCTGTATGAAATGGAGCATGGCCTTCTAGGAATCCAGGTACTATTCTAATAAAATCCCCACTATTTAAAGGGTACCTAATGTTCTATTTAATATCCAAAATATTAATCCGGGCACTAATATATTTTTTATAAAGAAGAATGAAGGGATGTTATTACCTATTTTAAGGGGGTTTTGTCAGTAAATCCAATTCCAACTATTTTGCTCTCTACATGAACTAAGAATATGATGCAAGCATGAAATATGTTTAAATATGACCTCATTCACAATCTTGTAGCTGGAACTTCTTCTATTCCACTTAATATTTAAAAAATGAAGATCAGAGTAGGACATTGGTCAACATCCGGGTGATTCCAAGCAGAGAATTCCATTTATCGATCATAGGAAACCTGTGAGAGTAAATTAGTGACCCATTACATAACCGAAAGTGGAAATCACTGGAGAAAAAAGTGGTGTATGCTGAACAATCTAATGGTGTTTTTCATAGAAGTATAAGGGTTACCACTATAGTCAAAATACCTTTTTGGACATACTTTGTTTTATTTTCATATTCAGAAACATCTGGCAATGTCTTGTTCAAAGATGTTTTTTCTGGTAGTGACTGATTCTCATGTAGAATTTATTTAAAAAGATTAAAGGATTCAATGAGGCCTGTATATAAAAAAACATTTATCCAAAACCTTTATTCATTACTACTACATAGGTAACTACATTACATAAACAACCTTTTCTAGATCTTTCAAATCATTATGCTAACTACATGATTTTCAAAACTGGAAAAAGTAAACTGGTAGAGATAAAGAACCTACGCCGGAATTTGAAAAAACTAGAAGACGGATGATCCTGTAACTATTTTATTTGTTCCTCTAGTATCTCTAGTCACTTAGGATGGTTTCCTACACAATGAGTTATTGTAATACATTTTGCGGGATTTTTAGCCTTTTCTAAAGGACCCTTATTATCTGGTCCATCGCGCGCATGCGGTCTCAGACAACAATATGGTTCACCGGGTGCAGGTGTCTCCAAAAGGATGTTAAGTGTCTCCAACATTCATGCAAGTTGTTCTCTATGTGTTTCATTTCCTCTCCATCTTGAGCAATCCTTTCTACAATAGACATAGTTCATCAACTCATAGAGTGAATGAATACTGACAAAAAATTCATTTCTTTTATATATCAAAGTCTTAATGAGAATCTATTTATATAGTGTAGATTAATCCCTCCATTCAGCAAAAATTTGATGGAGGGAACAATCCTTACTAGTTTCCAGTAGTTGAGTACTATCATGCCTATGTGATGAATAAACAAACTACCTTGTAGAGAAACACGCCCCCCAATCAAGCAGCCTGTGTGAACAACCTTTGGAGAACCAACTTAAGAAGTTCCGCATAGTCGATCATTGTGATGTAAGTATATCCTCTAAAAGAGCGTTTTGTGTGTGTTGTTTAATAGGAGTATGAGAATTCTTTATTCTAATATTATCACAAGTCAATAGAAATTGATGGCACAAGATAGTATCTCTTTAAGATACTGCGATAACACTTTGATAGAGCCATGAGGCGAAGGTTAGCACGGTTGAGTATAGTTATTCTAGATAACGATAAAACCCTAGAAAAGTCATAGTAGTTGGCACAATCTACCTTTCCCTTGGTAGATATAAATAGTTCAAATTGGCTTATCTAATATAGGGTTTCTTCTCTTCTAGCAATATAAACATGGCATCTCAGGAATGATGTGACTCTTTTCGGATACAAGATGACATAAAGGGATGTTTGGTAAATCAATGATGAGGGATAGAGTGATTGAGATTGAAATAACCATAAATAGCGGTTGGGTACATTAATTTAAGAGAGAGGGCGTAGATAGGACAATGTTGGACTATTGAGGATGGGGCTTAACATAGGATTATTGAGTAAGCGGCTGACCATTAGTTAAAAGATATTCCTTTCCTCCCATACCGATCTACCTTAGATTTTGGGCCTATGAAATTATGTTAACTAACCATGGATAGGTTTGATTCCAACTCCATATATAAAATGGGGGACACTAAGATAGGATCATCTGGTCTAGCTCTACCTTTAGCATCTAAAGTAACTCTAGCGGCTTTGGAAAGGATATCTATTTTAGAATAGGATATTGGAACCCGAATGATGATTGAGTTTAGTTCCTATTGTTCCATGAAATTGGTAAAGAGATCTTATTTTTGAAGAAATATAGAACTCCTATATATATATATATAGTTTTCATCCTAGTTCTCCACATGGCATGAAAGCGCCTAGTCAAGTTGTACCCAATCAAAAAACAATAGATAAAAACCAATTTCAGAAAACACACTGAATCTTAGCACATTATTTTATAGTAATTGAATTGAGCCCAGTGGTTTTGGGGAATCTAAGATATGCTAGTCATGTGAATCACAAAAAAATGTGTTCGTCCATAACTTAAGATAATATAATAAACAGAAGAGTCACTCAAAAGTGTAGTTTGAGTTACTACTTCTATTTCTCTAAATGAGATATCTAATTCAAAGCATTCTAAAGACCTTAATTATAAGGGGTATAAAATTGTACAACGCAATAGTTATTCAGAAAAATGGATTTTCATGAATGCATTTGGTAAGAGAGAAAGCGAGTGCAATATAAGAATAGAAAGAAATGAAGATACTGAAGGAAAATCAATTAGAAACTTCCTAAAAGTAATGAAACGCTCTGTACTATTCTAATTGTGAGAAACCAAGTGGAAGAGTATTCCTCACTCAATCTGTCTAATAGAATAGGTCATAGTCATCTAGAGCTAAGAAATAGATGAACCAGTTAGCATGATTTCAGCCTTCCAAGATTAGGCATTACACGCTACGAGCGATTTGAACCAAATGAGCATCACATATCCTCTATGTAAGATCATAGATATATAAATCACTCTGAATTGTATTTCATATTAATGAATAACATTATTACCCTCACTCTAGAAATTTTCACTTGGAATGAAATAATTCCAATATTTATTTCATCTGCTACAACCGAGAGCTCAGAGATCTTTGATAACTAAGACTATTGAATGGCCTACCAATGTTTATCAAATGAGATTGTTCATATGAAAAAGAAGAGTGATTAAAAAGGAAAGGGGTGAGGGATGATAAAAAGTACTATAAAAAGACATTCCACAAGGTTCTAAATGATATTACACCTTAGGGTTAGGTTCTTTTAGATCTGACCCTTTTTAAGGGTATGGATTGGCTTGATATTCTTATTCAAGTATTCTTCTTCCTCCCAAGTGTTAGTGATCCAAACGTGATATAGAATCCAATTCAACCAAATTGAAGTAGTGTTGCTGGTCTATCTAGTAATGAAATTGGTAACACGGAAAGAGCATTTTATCCCTCTCAAATCACCACAACTCCAGGGACCAATGTTTGTTTTTGGATGGAAGATGATGATCTGTTTCCAGAAGTATCCATGATAACCTCCGGTAAGTGTTGGGTTGAAATGTGAAAAGGAAAAGACTACAGAAATACCAAAAATATGAGATTTCATCTATATCTAAGAATAAAATAAAAAGTTGGGAAAGTTAACCTTTATCATTCTTGGAAAAGGAAGAGTCTCAATCTGTCTATTCAGAGGATACTAAAGAAACCCACGTCCAGTGGGATGTTTGTAACTGTTAGAACTATTGCCAATCCACACAAGATGTAGAGTTTGAATTTGAAGAGGAACAAAAACTCAGGTACAGAATGAAAGAAACTAGTGACCCAGAAGTCTACCTTTTAGAAGGACCTCCAAGCAATGATGAATACTATATACTATATTCCAAATAAGAAGCCTTCTGTATGGAATCATGCCTTTTTTATTACATAACTATTCATTACATTTTACCAACATAGGATCTTTAAAGTCTAGTGTCTTGGAAATCATGGAAATAAAACATGAAAACAACATAAAAAATTCGTCTAATACACATATAAGGATTCATAAAATTTTCATCCTATGTACAATTACTCAATCTCATTACTTGGAGACATACATCAAAGTAAAGGGTGATCAGAAGGCCCAATAAGGGTAATCAAGGAATCAGTTTACTTGTGATATCAATAGGAATTTGAATAATAACACAAAGACATGAACAATGGAAGTATAGAAATTTTATAATGAGAATAACTAGAAACGTAACTCGAATATGTGGTTAAAACATTTCATTTATACATTCATGAACATATTACCAAGGTTTATCCCCAAGGCTTCATAAAAACTACCAAGGTTATTCGCCAAGGTATCGTGAAACTTGTTATCTCTAGAGCTCAATTATTTACCCAATGCATTGGAGCGCTATTAGGGTGAACACTTAATATGTATTTATTTTCATTTGATCCACATATATCATAAACAATAATTTCATTAATAACTCATAGAGAATAAATTAAATGGGTTTTATTTCAAAATCGTGACATTTTAAAAGTTCTTAAAAATCAGATAATTATATCATTTATAACCCATGGAAAGGGAGTGAGGGTTATATTTATGTCAATTCCAGAATCAAATAAATCATTTTATTATATTTATGAACCCCCATAGAAAATAAATAGGTCTGGGTATTCACATAAATAAAACAATATAATTTCTTGAGAGAAATAGATATAAATTTTGAGATGAAATTTCTACACCATAACAGATATATAACATGGTTTTAGAAAACATTGAAAAGATAAGGGACAAGGGTAAACCACTCATAAATAATTCATAATACGGTATGGGTACCAAATAAGATCATGGTATGGATAATTGAATGACATACCACATGAAAAGGAAACATGAAAGAAAAGAGAAGATGTGATTTCTTTTATGTGGAATTCGGATGCCTAACGACATCACATAGAAATTCAGAACACAAATTGATGAGTGGAAAGGGTCCCTAAAAAATTAGACATGATATATATAGCATCCCGCCTTTTTATCACATAAAAGTTCATTACATTATACAAAACTGAGGATCATTAAGGTTTAGTGTCTTGGAAACCAGGAACTTAAAACATGAAAACATAAAACATTCTTCTAAAACACTTGAAAGGCTTCTCCTCATGTTCATCCTAGGTTCATTACTGCATCACATAACCTGGGAGCATACATCAAAAGAAAGGGTGAGCAGAAGGCCCAATAAGGGAAACAAGGGAAACATTTAACATGTGAACTCGAGATACATCAACTATGTCATGAACAAGAACTTTAAGGCATGATAAAAAAATCATGTGGCATATCATAATAAAAATAACATTTTCATAACTTGAAGATGTGGCTACATAATTTAACATAGACAATCATGAACATATCACCAAGGTCCATCCCCAAGGTGTCATTTGAAAATTACCAAGGTTATTCACCAAGGTATCGTGAAAATTGTAATCTCTAGTGGTTACATCATTACCCAATGCATTGGAGCGCTATCAGGGCACACCCTTAAATTTGCCTTTATTATCATGTGAGCCACATATATCATCATCAAAAATTTCATAAATAACCCATATAGCATAAAATAAATGGGTTTCATTTCATAATCATAACGTTTTAAAAACTGCTTTAAAGACATGATCTTTACATCACTTTAAAACCCACAGAAAAGGAAGGTGGGTCTCATGTATGTAAATCCCAGAATTTAAAATAGAACATTTTGATATATATGTGAATACCCCTTTAGAAGATAGAGCTTGGAGTATTCACTTAATAATATAAATGAACTTTCGAAAAAAAAAAGAGACATTTTGAGACGGAAATTCTGCAGCATAACGGCTATGTTACGAGGTTTTAGAAGACATTAAAAAGAGAGGTAAAATGGGTAAAACATTCATAAATGACCCATAAAATAGTAGATGGACAGAATAATAAGGATACATGATCATGGTAATGAAATTTCAAGGACAAACCATTTGAAATGAAAAACATGGACAGAAGACAAAAATTAGATTTCTCTTATGAAAGTTCGGCAGCCTAACAGCGTTACTTAAACTTCAACAAAAATGATTTGAAAAAATCAAATAGGTTCTCTCATCGAGTGAAAATAAGAGTTCAGTATGATAGATATAGAGATAATTCCCCAACATAACAAGAATGAACTTAATAGAATTGACATGAAAGTAGAACTTCAAAACGAGAAGGGTGAAGAACCACTTAAAAATTTGGCAGCCTAACAGCGCCACTTAAAACTTCAAAATACTGAATTGAAGAGATCAAATGGGGTCTCTCATCATATGAACATAAGAGTCCAGTATGATAGATATATAGATCATACCCCTACATAAAAAAAAGGAACTTGAAAGAATTGACATGAAAGTAGAACTTCAAAACGAGAAGGGTGAAGAACCACTTAAAAATTCGGCAGCCTAACGACGCCACTTAAAACTTCAAAATACTGAATTTAAGAGATCAAATGGGGTCTCTCATAATATGAACATAAGATTCCAGTATGATAGATATAGAGATCATACCCCAGCATAAAAAAAGGAACTTGAAAGAATTGACATGAAAGTAGAACTTCAAAACGAGAAGGGTGAAGAACCACTTAAAAATTCGGCAGCCTAACGGCGCCACTTAAAACTTCAAAATACTGAATTGAAGAGATCAAATGGGGTCTCTCATCATATGATCATAAAAGATCAGTATGATAAATTTAGAGATCATACCCCAACATAATAAAAAGGAACTTGAAATACTTTACATGAAAATAGATCTTGAAAAATGAGAAGGGAGAAAGAATCCGTTACAAAAATTTCGGCAGCCTAACGACGCCACTTAAAACTTCATAAAACGAAATAATGAGAGAAAGAGGGGATCTCTCATTATATAAACATGAAAAGGGCAGTAAGAGGAGTATAAAAGAACATCCTCCAACATAATAACATGGAGCATAAAAGGAATTACATAAAAGAGATTACTTGAAATGAAAGAGAGAGGTCGGATCCCTTACCTTAAAACGTAACTCTTAAAACTCAAAGGTTGGGACCTTGAGGGCTTGGGGGCACCTTGGGAGGACTCCTTGGGAGGTAAGGAGACCATAACTTTGTTGAGGATGGTTTTGGAGTCGAAAAGATGAGAGGAGGGCTTGGTATTTATAGGGAAAGTGAGGGGACAAGGCATTAATGGCCAAGGGACACCTCAAAAGTGGTTTTCTCAAAAGCATGGGCCCTCCCATGGTACTTCCCATAAAGTTAGGCCACATGGGGACCCCCACACAATAATTCATCCTCTTTAGTAGAAAATCCTTTAAAATATCTCATGACATCATCATGACATAGTTATGATGTCATTAAACATACCGAAACCCTAAAACTGTATTTTTACTATTCACTGAAAATTCAACTTTCTCAGAAAAATCCCAAAATTTCACCTTAACCAAATATCAATGCTCTGATTTCAAAAATGAACTCCATTTTATAAATATAATTTTCTAAATATTTTTAATTTATTTTTTAAATAAATACACTATTCACCGAAAATTCATTATTTTTAGAAAAAACCACAAAAATTACCTTAACATAATATCGATGCTCTAAGTTCAAAAATGAAATCCATTTTATAAAAATAATTTTCTAAATATTTTTAATTTAAATTTTAATTAAAAAACACTATTCACCCGAAAAAACTAATACTTGAATAATAATTTATGAAACCGTTTTTTAACCATTTTATTGAATCACATTACTTAAATCAAGGTGCCTAGATTATATTAATACTTTCTTTAAGTGAGATTACTAATCCATTTGGTCACATTACTAATCCTAAGCATAAAATCACTATTCATAATTTACTATTCATCAAAAATTAAGTTGATCTTATTAGACTCTAAATTCCGTACTGAACATATTTGTAGAAGACCATTTTTTGAAAATCATTACACATTTTTATTTATTTAAGGTTTACATAAACATTTTTAAAATATCCTTTCTCTAAAATTCATCAAAAATATGCATACTATATTTATCTGGTCATTTGAAAATTCATAAACTTCATCATAAGAAGAAATTCCAATTTTTATTTAAAACAAAGGATTACACAAGGCAATTATGGTCTCCTTACATATCCCCTTATCACACCAGCATAGGACCTAAGTGTAAGGTGTGCTAAGGTTAGAGAATATGAGTGAGGCTCGGCCAACATCGCATGAGTAGTAATTTCTATCAGTTTGAACTTCTCGCGAAGGCGATCCCGTTCTAGCTTCACACGATGAAGTTCAGCTTGGGTTTGGTCTAGAGCAAATCCCAGTGGTTCTACCTCCTTCCCAAGTTCTGTTAGATGGGCTTCGATCGGTCCAAGACTACTGGGTGAGGCCATCAAATCTTCTTTCTATATTAATTAACCAAGATTACTTGTATTTAGAGACAATAATCAAAACGTTTAGTTTCTAGCGGCCATATTGACCAATGGTCATATAACAGTCAAAAACCAATGATATCATTTTAATTATACTCATGTTATCAAATGAAACATTTTTGTTGAGTATAAAAATAAAATAAAAATAACACATAAAATTAGGAAACAAGATTTATTCAAAATTTCGGGTCGTTATAATCTTCCCCCCTTAAGAAATTGCGTCCTCGCAATTTTTAAAATTAGGTTTTGAAATTTCATTGAAAGTCACATATCGGAAAAGGATTCAGTAAAACTATTACTTTAAAAGAAAGAAAGTGAAGTATGAAGGTCACCCGAGTTAGCCCACACTGGGATTCCATGTAGAAAAACATGGACATGGAAGAAAAACAAAGGGTCATGTTCTAAGGGAGAGTGATAGAGAACATGATTAGGAGAAAGTTAACCATAAGAAAATCCCAAAATTATGATGTGTGTAAACGGTCATTGATTACCTAGTAGGAAACGTAAACCAACAACGTTTTCGTTTTACGTTCCTTTTCATAATTTTGAGGAATTCATTTACTACATAGAACAAAAACATAAGAAAATATACCTACCTTCATGTAGAGTTTCATCCTTTAATAAGTTTCTACCAAAACTAATCTTTCCTACCAATGATGAGCATTCAAAACTACTTGGTCTCATCAAAACACAAGAATCATCTTCTAGGGAATCACATAATCCACAAAAGATTAACTATCTATTTCTTCTATCTTTAAACATTATCCCAAAACAGAAAGGGTAAGGTAAAACAACTCTTCAAAAAGAAAAATCCCATAGGAAGGGAAACTATTTTTAAATCTTCAACGTTCCATGGTACTACCCAAAGTTCATCATAGACCATCCCATAAATAACGGTCCTTAAAATTCCTCAAAATAAACCAAACTAAGATTGAAACCCAAATACAAGAGGGATTTGATAACATAGTCTTCCAAAATAAACTTCATTGTTCATCTCCAACAACATCAACCACACCTAACATCTTATAACAAATGTAGCTAACCTAAACATATTTTACCCAAGATAGGTTAATCATTCCCATAATTAACCTAAACTACTATAAGTCCACCTTAAGTTCATTGATTCTTCAAAATATAAGTCAACCTTACTCCTCAATGAAAATACCATACTAATCTATTTACCTTGATCATATAGGGTCCCTAAAATAGTGAACGTATTCCAAAATAATAATAATCTTTTAATCCCATAATCATCTCTGTTGTATTAATACGGCAATCGTAGCATTTCCTATCACATTGGTTGTTGGGACATGTTCTTCCATTTCCCGCCATTAACTAAGAAAAGAAACTATAAATGGGGGCTTAAATACTTAGCCAATAATCATGAAAAGAAACTTAAAGCATATAAGGATAACTTGTAGTTGAAAAGTATACCCTAACTTGTGATCCCCTAGGTTCCCATCTAGGTTATCCATGATCATATATTCTTATGTGAACCTTTATTTTATTTTATCTTTATTCCTTTAACAATGGTTCATACTAAGCTTATGAATTTACCAAAGCATATCCCCCCGGAGTGTCGTAACCAAGAGTGCAGCAAGGCCCGTTGTCGTGTACCAGTTCCCGTTCGAGTCTAGCTCAAAGCGGTGTTTTCGGGTTTTACCCCTATGTACATCTGTGCCAGAGCCACCTCTACCTGCTCGTATCCAGACAGGGATGTATTTGCTTGGAAACCCCTTACTCAATACTCACCAAAATACCAGGAAGGTTTCCTATATTTAAACATTTCTATGGGGTTCTTCCTAAATTTTTCATATCCTAATTTCCACAAATAACTAAACCATCCTTTGATACCAACTATAGCATCCCGCCTTTTTATCACATAAATTTTCATTACATTATACAAAACTGAGGATCTTTAAGGTTTAGTGTCTTGGAAACCAGGAACTTAAAACATGAAAACATAAAACATTCTTCTAAAACACTTGAAAGGCTTCTCCTCATGTTCATCCTAGGTTCATTACTGCATCACATAACCTGGGATCATACATCAAAAGAAAGGGTGAGCAGAAGTCCCAGTAAGGGAAACAAGGGAAACATTAAACATGTGAACTTGAGATACATCAAATATGTCATAAACAAGAACTTTAAGGCATGATAAAAAAAATCATGTGGCATATCATAATAAAAATAACATTTTCATAACTTGAAGATGTGGCTACATCATTTAACATAGACAATCATGAACATATCACCAAGGTCCATCCCCAAGGTGTCATTTGAAAATTACCAAGGTTATTCACCAAGGTATCGTGAAAATTGTAATCTCTAGTGGTTACATCATTACCCAATGCATTGGAGCGCTATCAGGGCGCACCCTTAAATTTTCCTTTATTATCATGTGATCCACATATATCATCATCAAAAATTTCATAAATAACCCATATAGCATAAAATAAATGGGTTTCATTTCATAATCATAACGTTTTAAAAACTGCTTTAAAGACATGATCTTTACATCACTTTAAAACCCACAGAAAAGGAAGGTGGGTCTCATGTATGTGAATCCCAGAATTTAAAATAGAACATTTTGATATATATGTGAATACACCTTTAGAAGATAGAGCTTTGAGTATTCACTTAATAATATAAATGAACTTTAGAAAAAAAGAGAGACATTTTGAGACGGAAATTCTGCAGCATAACGGCTATGTTACGAGGTTTTAGAAGACATTAAAAAGAGAGGTAAAATGGGTCAAACATTCATAAATGACCCATAAAATAGTAGATGGACAGAATAAGAAGGATACATGATCATGGTAATGAAATTTCAAGGACATACCATTTGAAATGAAAAACATGGACGGAAGACAAAAATTAGATTTCTCTTATGAAAGTTCGGCAGCCTTACGGCGTTACTTAAACTTCAACAAAAATGATTTGAAAAGATCAAATAGGGTCTCTCATCGAGTGAAAATAAGAGTTCAGTATGATAGATATAGAGATAATTCCCCAACATAACAAGAATGAACTTAATAGAATTGTCATGAAAGTAGAACTTCAAAACGAGAAGGGTGAAGAACCACTTAAAAATTCAGCAGCCTAACAGCGCCACTTAAAACTTCAAAATACTGAATTGAAGAGATCAAATGGGGTATCTCATCATATGAACATAAGATTCCAGTATTATAGATATATAGATCATACCCATACACAAAAAAAAGGAACTTGAAAGAATTGACATGAAAGTAGAACTTCAAAACGAGAAGGGTGAAGAACCACTTAAAAATTCGGCAGCCTAATGGCGCCACTTAAAACATCAAAATACTGAATTGAAGAGTTAAAATGGGGTCTCTCATCATATGAACATAAGAGTCCAGTATGATAGATATAGAGATCATACCCCAACATAAAAAAAGGAACTTGAAAGAATTGACATGATAGTAGAACTTCAAAACGAGAAGGGTGAAGAACCACTTAAAAATTCGGCAGCCTAACGACGCCACTTAAAACATCAAAATGCTGAATTGAAGAGATCAAATGGGGTCTCTCATCATATGATCATAAAAGATAAGTATGATAAATTTAGAGATCATACCCCAACATAATAAAAAGGAACTTGAAATACTTTACATGAAAATAGATCTTGAAAAATGAGAAAGGAGAAAGAATCCGTTACAAAAATTTCGGCAGCCTAACGGCGCCACTTAAAACTTCATAAAACGAAATAATGAGAGAAAGAGGGGATCTCTCATTATATAAACATGAAAAGGGTAGTAAGAGGAGTATAAAAGAGCATCCTACAACATAAGAACATGGAGCATAAAAGGAATTACATAAAAGAGATTACTTGAAATGAAAGAGAGAGGTCGGATCCCTTACCTTAAAACGTAACTCTTAAAACTCAAAGGATGGGACCTTGAGGGCTTGGGGGAACCTTGGGAGGACTCCTTGGGAGGTAAGGAGACCAGAACTTCGTTGAGGATGGTTTTGGAGTCGAAACGATGAGAGGAGGGCTTGGTATTTATAGGGAAAGTGAGGGGACAAGGCATTAATGGCCAAGGGACACCTCAAAAGTGGTTTTCTCAAAAGCATGGGCCCTCCCATGGTACTTCCCATAATGTTAGGCCACATGGGGAACCCCACACAATAATTCATCCTCTTTAGTCGAACATCCTTTAAAATATCTCATGACATCATCATGACATAGTTATGATGTCATTAAACATACCGAAACCCTAAAACTGTATTTTTACTATTCACTGAAAATTCAACTTTCTCAGAAAAATCCCAAAATTTCACCTTAACCAAATATCAATGCTCTGATTTCAAAAATGAACTCCATTTTATAAAAATAATTTTCTAAATATTTTTAATTTATTTTTTAAATAAATACACTATTCACCGAAAATTCATTATTTTTAGAAAAAACCCCAAAAATTACCTTAACATAATATCGATGCTCTGAGTTCAAAAATGAAATCCATTTTATAAAAATAATTTTCTAAATATTTTTAATTTAAATTTTAATTAAAAAACACTATTCACATGAAAAAACTAATACTTGAATAATAATTTATGAAACCTTTTTTTAACCATTTTATTGAATCACATTACTTAAATCAAGGTGCCTAGATTATATTAATACTTTCTTTAAGTGAGATTACTAATCCATTTGGTCACATTACTAATCCTAAGCATTAAATCACTATTCATAATTTACTATTCATCAAAAATTAAGTTGATCTTATTAGACTCTAAATTCCGTACTGAACATATTTGTAGAAGACCATTTTTTGAAAATCATTACACATTTTTATTTATTTAAGGTTTACATAAACATTTTTAAAATATCCTTTCTCTAAAATTCATCAAAAATATGCATACTATATTTATCTGGTCATTTGAAAATTCATAAACTTCATCATAAGAAGAAATTCCAATTTTTATTTAAAACAAAGGATTACACAAGGCAGTTATGGTCTCCTTACATAGCCCCTTATCACACCAGCATAGGACCTAAGTGTAAGGTGTGCTAAGGTTAGAGAATCTGAGGGAGGCTCGGCCAACATCGCACGAGTAGTAATTTCTATCAGTTTGAACTTCTCGCGAAGGCGATCCCGTTCTAGCTTCACACGATGAAGTTCCGCTTGGGTTTGGTCCAGAGCAAAGCCCAGTGGTGCTACCTCCTTCCCAAGTTCTGTTAGATGGGCTTCGATCGGTCCAAGACTACTGGGTGAGGCCATCAAATATTCTTTCTATATTAATTAACCAAGATTACTTGTATTTAGAGACAATAATCAAAACGTTTAGTTTCTAGCGGCCATATTGACCAATGGTCATATAACAGTCAAAAACCAATGATATCATTTTAATTATACTCATGTTATCAAATGAAACATTTTTGTTGAGTATAAAAATAAAATAAAAATAACACATAAAATTAGGAAACAAGATTTATTCAAAATTTCGGGTCGTTACAATATAGACAGTAATGAGAACATATAAGAACATACCCTTAATAAAATGATATGGAAACTAGAAGACACAACATAAAGGAAGTCATGACTTAAAAGAGGAGGGTGAAATGATCCCTTACGTTGAAGAGTAACTTTGAATGCTTCAAAGTTGCGACCTTGGGAGGCTTGAGGCACCTTGGGAGGACTACATGGGAAGAAAAGAGACCATAAATTCGTTGAGGAGTACTTTGGAATGAAATGAATGAGGGAATGGAA
Source organism: Viscum album (assembly GCA_963277665.1). Lineage (NCBI taxonomy): Eukaryota > Viridiplantae > Streptophyta > Magnoliopsida > Santalales > Viscaceae > Viscum > Viscum album. The sequence continues at coordinate 421,724,944 of OY728161.1, read as the reverse complement.
TGGTATTTATTGGAAAAGTGAAAGAATAAATTATTAATTTCCAAGCGACACATCATCGGTGGTATTGAAAAACCATGGGCATGTCCATGGTATTTTCCCATGGTATTGGCCACTTGAGACACCTCATAGAGTGTCTTATTATTCATAATTCAAACATATTTATTACATAATTATTACATCTTTAATTATGTCATTAAACAACCAAAACTCAAAACTTTATTTTGACTATTCACTGAAAATTCAGTTATTTCTGAAAAATCCCAAAAAATAACCTTCAATTAATATCGATGATCTGAATTAAAAAATGAAATCCATTTTATGAAAATAATTTTCTAAATATTTTTAATTTAATTTTTAAATAAAATCACTATGAGCTGAAAATTCAATTGTTTTAGAAAAATCCCCAAAATTCACCTTAACCTAATAACGATGCTCTGAATTAAAAAATGAACACCATTATATGAAAATAGTTTTCTAAATATTTTTAATTTAATTTTTAAATAAAAACACTATTCACCCAAAAGAAAACTAATACATAACTAAATATTTCTGAAATAGTTATTTACTTATTTTATTGAATCACATTACCTAATCAAGGTGCCTAAATTATATTGATACTTTCTTGTGTGAGGTTACTAATTCATTTGGTCACATTTCTATTCATAAGTGTAAAATTACTATTCTTAATTTACTATTCACCAAAAATTAAAGTGATCTTATTAAACTCTAAATTTCATACTAAACACAACTTTAGAAGACCATATTTTGAAAATCATTACACAATATTAATTATTTAAGGTTTACATAAATATTTTAAAATATCCTTTTTCCAAAATTCACTCATAATATACATCCTATATTTATCCGGATATTTGAAATTCACAATATTTACCATAATAAGAAAAAAACATTATTTATATCAATGGATTACACAAAGCTGCTAAGGTATCATTACATATCCCTTTATAACACTAGTATAGGACCTACGTCTATGGTGTCCTAAGGTGATAGAATCTTGGGGAGGCTTAACAAACATTGCTCGAGTGGTGATTTCTATCAGCTTGAACTTCCCTTGTAGGTGATTCCATTCAAGCTTCACATGATGAAGTTTGACTTAGGTTTGGTCTAGAGAAAATCCAAGTGGTGCTACCTCCTTCCCAAGTTCCATCATATAGGCTTCGAACGGCCCAAGACTGCTGGATGAGGCCATAAAATCTTCTTTCTGTAACCAAGATCACTTGTATTTAGAAACAATAATCGTGACATTAAGAGTTTAGTATTAACAGTCATATTGACCAATGGTCACATAACAGTCGAAACCCAATGATGTCATTTTAATTATACTCATTTCATTAAATAAATGAAATAGTTTTGTTGAGTATAAAATAAAATAACACACAAAATAAGGAAACAAGAATTATTCAAAAGTTTGGGTCGTTACATTCTACCCCCCTTAACAAATGTTTTCCCTAATATTTTCATTCATACCCTAAGAGGAGAAAAGGTGTGGGTACTTCTGCCTCATAGACTCCTCTAGTTCCCATGTGGATTCTTCACATTTGTGGTTCCTCCACAACACCTTAACATGGTGGGTAGTCTTGTTGCGTATAACCTTGTCTCTACGATCCAAGATCTCCAACAGTTTCTCCTCATAAGGGAGTTCATGTTCTAGTTGTACCACCTCTAGGATTTGTACAAGTGAAGTGTCAGGTATGTACTTCTTCAAGTGGGATATGTGGAATACATCATGAACTTGTGCTAGATTTGGAGGAAGTGTAAGACGATAGGCCACTACTCCTACGCGATCAGGGATTTCATAGGGGCTAATGTACCTAAGGATGAGGTTACCTTTCTTCCCAAACCTCATGACTCTCTTCCATGGTAAAATTGAAAGAAATACCTTATCAAAAACATCAAAATCCAAGTCCCTTCGACGGTTATCAGCATAGCTCTTTTGCTGACTCTGACCAGCCTTAAAGTGCTGCTGGATGGCATGGACTTTTTTTGTCATCTCTGGCACAAGATCAGGCCCAAGAAGCTTTCTCTGACCAACTTCATCCCAAAAAGTTGGAGTTCTACATCTCTTACCATATAGAGCTTCATAGGGTTCCATTTGAATGCTCGAGTAGAATCTATTGTTGTAAGAGAACTCAACTAAAAGAAGATGTTGATCCCTCCCACCTTTAAATTCCATTGATCATGTTCACATCATGTCCTCGAGTGTTTGAATAGTCATTTCAGATTGACCTTCAGTTTGGGGGTGATAAGCTATACTTAAATTCAATTCAGTGCTCAGATCATACTGAAGACTTCTCCAGAATTTTGATGTGAACATTGGATCATGATTAGATACGATATAAATAGAAACTCCATACAACCTTAACTCTTCATTCACGTAAATCCTGGAAAGTTGATCAAGGGAGAAATAATCCCGAAAGGAGATAAAATTGGCATTTTCGGTGAGACGGTCTACAATAACCCACATTGAATTGTTTCCATTAGATGTTCTTGGAACACTGGTGACGAAGTACATAGTGATATTGTCCCACTTCCATGCTTGTATGGGTAGTGGTTGTAATACCCCTTTAGGAAGTTGTTGCTCTGCCTTCACTTGATGTCATAATAGGCACCTTGTAGTATAGTCTGCAATCTCCCATTTCATATTATCCCACCAAAAATGATCACGAAGGTCCTTGTACATTTTTGTGCTTCTAGGATATATATAGAAAGTAGAGTTATGAGCTTCATCCATCAGCTCTTTATTTATTTCCGGAATAGATGGAACACATAGCCTTGTATGAAATTTCAGTACACCTTCTTGATCAATATTAAACTTAGGAAACATCCCATCCTCTATATCCTCAAAATTCTTCTGTAATAAAGGCTATTTTTTGTGCTTTCTTTATCTTAACTAGTAATGATGGTTGAGAAAAAAATTGGATTAGGGTTGATGATGTCCCTTCTGTTATGATTCCCATGTACAACATTACAAGTTCAATGATCAAAGGATCTCTTTGAATCCTCATCATGGAAAGATCAATTGGGTCTTTCCTTCTTAATGCATCACCGACTTTGTTTTCTTTTTCGGGATGAAAATGAATTGAACAGACATATTCTTTGAGAAGTTCCAACCATCTCCTTTGTCTCATGTTCAATTCCTTTTTATGAAAATATACATCAATATTTGATGGTCTGTGTATATATCACATTTCTTCCCATAAAGAAATTTCCTCCATACCTTCAGAGAAAAAATGACCGTAGCCAGCTCCAAACCATGCGTGGGATAGTTCTTCTCATGAGTCATCAACTGTTGAGATGCATAAGAAATGCCTTTTTCATTTTGCATGAGGACGCACCCAAGTCCATTGATAGATGCATCGCTAAAAATAAAGAATCCTTATCCACTTGAGGGAAGAGTTAACATGGTTGCAGTAACCAATCTCTTCTTCAGCTCTAGGAAACTTTCCTCACAATCCTTTGTCTAGAGGAACATGACCCCTTTTCGAGTTAACAAGGTTAATGGATTAGAAAGTCATGAAAAGTTTTTCACAAACCTCCTATAATATCCTGCTAATCCAAGGAAATGTTGAATCTCAGTTATTGTTGTAGGCTGAGACCACTTCTCTATGACTTTTGACTTTTCAAGGTCAACTATTATTCCTTCATTGGTTACAATGTTCCCCAAGAAAGAAACTTGTTATAACCATAATTCACATTTGTTGAACTTCCCAAAAATCATGTCTTTCCATAAAGATTTCAAAATAACCCGTAGATGATCTTCATTCTCCTCGCTACTATTGGAATATATCATAATATCATCAATAAAAACTACCACAAAGTTATCAAGGTAGTTCATAAAGACTCTTCATCAAATCCATAAAAATAGTAGGTTCATTAGTCAGTCTGAAGGGCATAACAAAAAACTCATAATGTCCATATCTTGATCGGAAGATAGTTTTTGTAATATCTTCTTTCTTCACCCTAAATTGATGATAATGAGAACAAAGATCATTCTTATAGAAGAATTCAGCCCCAAAAATTTTGTAAAATAAGTCATCAATTCTTGGAAGAGGGTATTTTTTCTTCACTATGATCTTGTTTAGTTCTCTATAATCAATGCATAGATGCATCGATCATTCCTTCTTCTTCACAAAGAGAGCTGGTGCTCCCCAAGGTGACACACTCGGTCAGATAAACCCCTTTTCCAAATTATCTTGGAGTTGTTTCTTTAATTACTCCACCTCCACATTTTCCATCTTATACGAGGTCTTTGATATCAGATGAGATCCGGGTATGAGTTCAATGGTGATCTCTACCTCTCTTTCTAGGGGAGGTCTGGGTAACTCCTTTGGAAATATGTCAACATATTCCTAGATGATGGGGACATTTTCTCTCTTTAAAATATCATCTCCTTCTTCTTCTTCACTGATCCACTCCATAAAGAAGGATATAGGGGTTCTTTTAGATAATTATCAGGCTAAGATATCTCTCCTTGGAAGATAACTGTAGGATTTCCATTCAATACTATTCATATTTCCTTGAGTTTGCAATTGATCTAAGCATTATACTTTGAGATCCAGTCCATCCCTATTATAATGTCGAATTCTAACATGGGGATGACAACTAGATTTGCGATAATATTTTGCTCACTAAATTAAAGACTAGAGCTTCTAAACACTGATGATGCTTGGATAATCCCACTAGGAGTCTTGACTAATAACTTTACTTTTATCAATTTGGGGGTTGAATCTAAATTCTTTGCAAACATGGAGGAATTAAAGGAATGTGTAGAACCAGAATCAAACAATGTACTTTCTGGAAATGAGAGGACAACAAGAGTACCTAGTAACACATAATTATGAGCTTCAACTTCAGATGTTGTGATAGAAAAATAACATCCTTGCTCCCTTGGCCTTTGCTGAGGCTGATGGGGGTTCCCCTCCACTTCCCTCGGATTTGTACAGTGATTGGAAAAGTGTCCACGTTTTCCCCACTTAAAGCACTAGACATCAGGTAGGGCCTGAACCATCTTCCCCTTGCCATTATTGTTTGGAAGTTTAGGTTTCACCTCACTATGACAATTCCTCACAATGTGTCCATATCTTCCACACTTGTAGCACTTCCCACTCCTGAGCAGGTAGTTCCATAAATGCTTCTTCCCACATTTATTACACATGGGAAGTTGTACTTTCTTGACTCATATTCCTTGATAGAATCTCCTCCCTAAGATTGGATCCATCGATCTCTTCTTGTCATTGGATTTATGAGACCACTGCGTCTCACCGAACTCCAGCTCGACTTTCATCGCACTCCGCACAATTTTCTTATAGCTATCATAGTCTCGTTTGGCTATATTATTCCCTAGATGAGGTCTTAGTCCATCGAAGAATCTATCAACCTTACCATTTGGATCCATGACGATGCTAGAGGTATAGAATGAAAGTTGGGTGAAGTTCATCTCATAGATTCCGACAGATTATTTCTCCTTCAACTTCTGCTCAAGAAACTCCTTCCCCATTCTTGTTCTCAACGATTTAGGGAAATAATTGTTGAAGAATATCCCTATAAACTCTTCCCATTCCATATATTTATCTTACACTCTTGGCCTTGTGTTTTTAATTAGTTCTCACCACTGATAAGCTTCTCCCTCTAAGTGATATACAGGCAGGGTGACCATCTCATGCTTTGAATAACAGAGCAAAGAAAAGATCTCCTCTATAGAGCTGATCCACTATTCAGTAATAAATGGTTCAATCGATCCACCGAAGGTTGGTGGCCGTTGACGCATAAAGGACTCAATAGAATTTTGTTCCCTATGTGGTGATATCAGTCTCTCATCTTGATTCATGTTATTTCCCATTACTTGAGTAAGTTTGATCATCATTCCCATGAATGTTTCCATTATGGCTTCCATCGTTGGGTTGTTAGTGCATGGTCCATTGCGGTCATCATTTGCATAGTTCCTCCTATTTCCCTCCATTTTCTAAAAGAATAAATCATTAGTGACAAAATTATTTAATTTATGAATCTTTTAACTATAATGGATTTTATGTGTTAAAACCTCATGCTTAAACAATTACATTTCTCTATAATTCCTGAATAATGATTCATAAAATGTTTGTGATTAACCAAACATATCCTCAGGAGTTTCATAACAAATAGTACAGAAAGGCCCGTTTTCGTGAACCAAGATACCCTGGGTCAAGCCGAAAACTCCTTGTTGGTGTTTTCACTGCTAGGTACATCTGTGCATGAGCCGCCTCTACCTTCTCATATCCAGATAGAGATGTATTTGTTGATAAACCACTTACTCAATACTCACCAAAATACTAGGTTGTTTTCCTATATTTATACATTTCTATCAGATTCTTCCTAAATTTTTCGTATCATAATTTCCATAAATAAATAAACTATCCTGTGATTCCAACTATTGCATCCCGCCTTTATATTACATAATGTTTCAATACATTTTACAAATAGAGGATCTTTAAAGTATAGTGTCTTGGTAATTAGGGATAAAAAACATGAAAAAAACATAAAAAATTCTTCTAATACACATTTAAGGCTTCATCAAATGTTCATCCTATGTACAATTACTGCATCTCATATCCTGGAGACATACATCAATGTAAAGGGTGAGCAGGAGGCCCAAAAAGGGTAAACTAGGAATCGGTTTACTTGTGATATCAATAAGAACATGAATAAATACATAAATACATGAAAAATGGAATTATATACATATCATAATGAGAATAACTTGAAACATAACTTGAATATGGTTCTAAAAAATTTCATTTAGACATTCATGAACATATCACCAAGGTTTTTCACCAAGGTATCATGAAACTTGTCATCTCAAGTGATTAATTATTTACCCAATGCATTGGAGCGCTATCAGGGTGCACCATTAATATGTATTTATTTTCATGTGAGCCACATATATCATAACCAAACATTTCATAAATAACCAATAGAGAATAAAAGAAATGGGTTTCATTTCAAAATCGCGACGTTTTAAATGTTCTTAAAAATAAGATCATTATATCATTTATAACCCATGGGAAGTGGGAGAGGGTTATATGTATTTCAATTACATAATAAAATAAATAATTTTCATATATTTTTGAACACCCATATAAAAGAAATAGGTCTGGGTATTCACATAAATAAAACAGTATAATATCTTGAGAGAAATAGATATAAACATTGAGACGAAATTTCTGCAGCATAACGGCTATATAACATGGTTTTAGAAAGAATTGAAAAGAGAGGGGAAAAGGGTCACAAACTCATAAATAATTCATAATATAGTATGGGTAAAGAATATGATCATCATATGGATAATTGAATGACATACAACATGAAAATGAAACATGAAAGAAAAGAGAAGATGTGATTTCTTTTACGATAAATTCGGTAGCCTAACGACGTCACATAGAAATTCAGAAAAAAACATGATGAGTGGAAAGGGTCTCTCAACAATTATACATGAAACAAACTGTAAAGAGAACCTATAATAACCTACCCTCAACATAATGATATGGAAACTAGAAGATACAACATAAAGAAAGTCATGACATAAAAGAGGAGGGTGAACGGATCCCTTACCTTGAAGTGTAACTTCAAAATATTGATGATCGGGACCTTGGGAGGCTAGAGGGAACCTTGGGAGGACTCCTTTGGAGGTATAGAGACCAGAACTTCGTTGAGGAGGATTTTGGAATGAAATTAATGAGGGAATGTCTTGGTATTTATAGGTAAAGTGAAGGAATAAATTATTAATTTCCAAGGGACAGCTCATCAGTGGTATTAGAAAAACCATTGGCTTTCCTATGGTATTTTCCAATGGTGTTGGCCACTTGGGACACCTCATAGAATATCTTACTATTCCTAAGTCGACCGGATTGGTTACATAATTATTATATCATTAACGATGCCATTAAACACCCGTTACTCAAAACTGTATTTTTACTATTCACCGAAAATTCAAATATTTCAGAAAAATCCCAAAAATTCACCTTGATCTAATATTGATGCTATGAATTCAAAATTGAACTCCATTTTATGAAAATAATTTTCTAAATATTTTTAATTTAGTTTTTAAATTAAATCTCTATTCACTGAAAATTCAACTGTTTCAGAAAAATCCCCAAAATTCACCTTAACATAATATCGATGCTCTGAATTCAACAACGAACTCCATTTCATGAAAATAATTTTCTAAATATTTTTAATTTAATTTTTAATAAAATCACTATTCACCCAAAAGAAAACTTATACTTAACTAAATATTTCTGAAATAGTTATTTACTTATTTTGTTGAATCACATTAACTAATCAAGGTGCCTAAATAATATTGATACATTCTTAACTGAGGATACTAATCCATTAGGTAACATTACTATTCATAAGCGTAAAATTACTATTCATAATTTACAATTCACAAAAAATTATATTGATCTTATTGAACTCTAAATTTATTACTGAACACAACTATAGAGTACCATTTTTTGAAAATCATTTCACAATATTCTTTATTTAGCGTTTACATACATATTTTAAAATATACTTTTTCCAAAATTCACCAATAATATACATCTTATATTTATTCTGATATTTTAAATTCACAAACATTACCATAATAAGAAAAAATACAATTTTATTTATATCAAAGGATTTCACAAAGCTACTAAGGTCTCATTACATAGCCCCTTATAACACCAGCATAAGACCAAACTGTAAGGTGTGATAAGGTGATAGAATCTTGGGGAGACTCGGCCAAAATTAATCAAGTTGGGATTTCTATTAGCTTGAACTTCTCCCAAAGGTGATTCCTTTAAAACTTTACACGATGAATATTTACTTGGGTTTGGTCCAGAGTAAAGCCCAGTGTTGCTACCTCCTTCCCAAGTTCCGTCAAATGGGCTTCGAAAGGCCTGAGACTACTAGATGAGGCCATCAAATATTCTTTCTATAACCAAGATCACATGTATTTAAAAACAATAATCACGACATTGAGAGTTTAGTTTCAATGGTCATATTGACCAATGTTCATATAATAGTCGAAACCCAATGGTATCATTTTAATTATAATCATTTCAGTAAATAAATGAAATATTTTTGTTGAGTATAAAATAAAATAACACACAAAATTAGGAAACAAAAATTATTCAAAAGTTCGGTTCATTACGTTCTCCTCTAGTTGATCATTCTAACATACCTAAGCCGAATTGGATTACTCCTGAAGAGAAGACTCTTCATAAAGAATAATCCAATCAGAACATGAATGAGGATTTCAAATATTCTCCATCAATTGTGGAGGCTGTGGAAAACCTAAAATTATAAAATGAAGATTTCACTGGAGTTCAATAGAGTCGACCAAATCTCGATGATCTCCCCTCATAAATCAAAAAAGTCTTGTTGTCGCAAGCAACAAGATTTGAATTCCTAATGTGTATTTGTGTATTCTTTAGTAGGTGTCATCCCTCTTACATTTGAATGCATGATACGTAGTTTAATGTACTTAGTTAACTTCACTTCCTTAACATAGTCTCCTTAAGCTGAAGGCCTTAACATCACTCTTAGATCTTGATGGATTGTAAGCTTTGTTGAATGTGAGATCATTCATTATCCTTTAGGTTCCGAAGGAGATATGATGAAAGTGAACCCATTATATCTAGATATATCTTTTCCTATAGCTAGAGGCACAATGAATAGAAATACTCTTTCTAAATTGGGTAATGAAACTCGTATTTCTTCTTTAACCCTACTATTGCGTTTGTGAGTACTATCGCTTTTAGATAAGATGGGGCCAAGCTCGTTCAACCGAATGCTGACATACCTCATTCCTTTCCTCACTCGGGTAAGAAATCATGTCGTCCCTTCCCCACCAACCTTTTCCATTATTAGGAAACATTTTCTATTGTTATTTTTTCACCTACATTGTCTAATTAGGAATGTCATGAGATTGTTCGGTTCCTATCTACTGTTGCTATTAGAAATGCAAATTTTTTCTTATTCTCTAATTTTTTTCTTTGAGTTTTGATATAAATATATAATGATCCCATCTAAATAACTTGAATACTCTAACTAGATCCACACTTACTATGTGAGAACTTTAAATGTTCATAGAGCGAGGACACCACCTTCTTTATCATATTCTATATGTCAGTAACCTAACTCATTTTCATCTCCCATTTGTTATCTTCCTTTTCCACGATTTGTGTTGGGAGGCTACAGTGGGACAACCTTTGATTTGTACTTTTCTATGTTTCTGATTTTATTTTCCTTCGATTATACTTTTTAGGAGGCACCGACTGAACCTTCATCCTATGGTCAGAAAGGATCGCGTCTTGAATTGTATCGGACATCGAATTTGTACTTCTTGAATCCTATATGATCCGAGTTGCATCATGGTATCTCTTCTTGAATGTGTTCTTTCAATTATAGGATATCTTAATCACTTACTACTTTTTTGAGGTTCTTCTAATAAATATATAAGGTGATATATAGGTCTGCTACTTATTTTGATATAGGTTTCTAAAGGGTTAGGCATGACTCTTTCAATTTTGGCACTGGGCTAGCTATACAACTTTGGGGAATGCTACCAACATCTTCTTGTATTTTTATCTATTCTATTGATGGAATTACACTCCACTAGAGAAAATATAGCTCTACCCTACCCTCCGCAATGTTTCCTTGTGAATGAATTGTTATTGTCAACTCCTTCCCAAGATCTCCTCTTCCTATTCAATAAGAGACTTTCCCTACTCAAAAGGTATGGATTACCTGCTTTGGAAGAAGATAGGCTATTACGTTTTCAAATAAAATCAACCTTTGTTTCTTGATCATGAATTCAATACCCAATTAAACTATTACATGAATCATTTCATTCTATTTCATTATTTTTCAAACCCTTACTATTTACAATAATCATCCATACTCTAAAATCTAACTAAATTTGGACTAAGATATTACAATCACTCAGCTAGATCATAATAAATTCATAAGTGAGCTTGGTCACTGTTAGTCGGTAAGAAAGGAAGCTCATTAGTCCTAGTCCTAATTGTCAGAAAAAGTAGAAAACAGGAAGGTAAATAATCTCAAACATGGTATTAGTCCAATAGAGCAAGTAATAAGAGAATGTAATGCCATGAAAAGTGGATGGTCATAGATCAAGAGGACATTATCATCTAAGAGTTGAAAGCAAGGAAGGGTAGTCATAGATTACCCATAGAACCATATAGATGAGTAACGGTAAGCTAGCTCATTATTATCCAAATCTGAAATCCAAGCATTACTTTTAGTAGCATTAGATTTAAAATAAAGGATATGCACTAATTCCAAAAGCTAAATGCCAAGACTAATAGATAAGAGCAGAAATCCAAGCTACTAAGGTAGAGTAGATTAGGAAGTCTAGCTACTAATCTCATTTATGTATTCTATTTATCATACTAATAATAATAAAGGGAATTAAAGGGTCTGAATGAGAGATATGTCTAGTCTAGTAAGTTCAAACATTCCAGTATTAACTAATAGAAGAAAGGAATCTATAATAGCACTATTAGAGTAGAGTACTAATAAGAAGAAGAGGGGTATTTATCAATCACTTGAGAATCAATTAAGGTATATTTATCACTCCCCTTACTCTAAATCCCCTTAATAACTCCATATCCATTTCCCTTCAAGTTAATAAATCTTAAAGATAAATAAGGATTCATTGATCTACAGTCTTTTGTTCTTTTAGATCCGACCATTTCAAAACAGAATAGGGTGAAGTATCTAAGTTTTAAACCCTTATATATTATGTAGAACCTATAGGTAGAAATATATAGTGTCACGTACCTTATATTTGACCCTTTATAACCCTTAGATACAATGTATTCAAGAAAAGGACAAGTTTTACTTCAACTATATGCAATTACTGACCCCCCCCCGAAGCCCCCTTCCATTGGGGAACTAATGAAACAAAATAGTGCTTCGTCCCTGACTCGTATGCCCCATTAGGCATAGGAAGAATAATTTCATTACCTATATCATTCAAGAGGTTAATGGAGGTTCGTAGATTACCAGTACTCTTTTTAGGAACCAATGACCAACTTTGGAGCTCAAATGGGATCAAGAATGAACCCTCTAAGAATTTGGAAGATCAAATTAGCCTAGAAGAAATATGGATATGGAGTTGACATAGACTTTTTTCACTAGTTATGTCTCAGCTCAAATTCATTGATTGAAATTTTTCCCTAGAAACTAAGTGAGAATATTGATCAGCATCCTCAGAGCAGATCGAAGGATATCAATTTGATGGCAAGTTCATTGAAACAACAAAGAGACTTGGAAGAATCTCATAGGAGGGACTATAGTGTTTCCCAAATTGACTAGTTATAGGCTCAAAAATTGGGTCTAGGAAGATAAATACTCTGTTATATAGTAAATTTCCCTATATAGAAGTGTACCTGTCACTAGCCTGAGGTCATGGTATCAAATTAAGCATGCTACCTTGAGATGATTAGAATGATAGACTTTGACCAAGCTATGTTTTGTCCATTTGATTGGCTAGTCTAGATTTACCCCTTTCTCTTAGTTAGTATGTTGACTTCCCTTTGATTCCCTCTATTCATAATAGGGGCGGCCTACTAGATAAATCAAGTGCATGTATTTCCTTGCCTTACCCTACCCCTAGTTCGTGGTTTGGGAGTAAATGAAGACTCAGACTGAGAATATGGAATGAATATCACCACTATAATAAAATAATAGTGTCATTTCATTTATCTGTATCAAAAGGGGGACATTGGAACATAAAACTAGTCTCTCATTAGTAGTTTGATAAAAGGGATTAAAATGTGTACAAAAACCTCCTTCAAACCCCAGCAAATCTGGATGAATGAAAATTATGAGTCCACCCTTCTTTGTATTCTGGGATCCCCTTCCCCATGTTGGTAGGCTGTGAGATTTGATTGTTAGATTTATTGATGGAATCGACATTCCACTATGCAACATAGGAGAATCAATTGAAGATTTTCTTCTTCAGTGATATATACATTGTTATAGTTAGAACACTCGAATTCAATAATAAAGAGCCTGTGAAAAAAAATAAATTTATTTCTAATTAGGTTGCGGTTTTCCCACTCTTATAAAAAAATAGACCAAACTCTCTTTGTTCATTCAACCAGACATAGATTGAGATTGAGTGTGAATCCCTCTCAAGCTAGTTTAGGAACTCCCCCCCTATGGACCCTAAATCCCTACCATGTTCTCGAAGGGATGATGTAGCATCCATTCTACTACCAGCTCACCCCTATTCATTATTATTACCTTCCAAACATGGTTGTTCTACTTAAAGAACAATTTCCATATCTACCGGGGGTAAGAGTATTCAACAGGAAGGGAGGGTGACTTCTATTCTAAATTTCTTTTTATTATATTCAACTAATGATGATGATCGATAGTTCTTCTCCTAATTTTTTTTGAAAAGGGAGTGGGGAGTAATACTTAATACATAAGGTAATCACTCAATCCATTGGTCTTTCTAGTGATGGTATTTTCCTATATCGACTATGGAAATTCTTGTCGCTAAAAATAAATAAATACTTCAAAAATAATAAGGACATAGAGGATGAAGAGAAAGAAGTATTTATAAACTAAGAGACAAAATCAAGAAATAAGGGATAACATTTGAAGACTGAGAGCGAGTAGTGATTATCAATTATTAATTAATATTTTTATAAAGATATTCTAATAAAAAGGGAGAATATCCCCCAATCTTGAGACCACTAACATAAAATATGATGTATTTATTGCAATATATGCTATAGAAGATGCAGTGGGATATCAAAGAAAGAATATAATAAGAATGATAATCCAAATAAAAATTACACTATGTAACCATATTCCATTCTACTTGCCTGCCTCTAGGTCTGAACATCACCAATGGAACTTGAACCTCTTATCACTAAAGAGAATATTCCATTTTTTGCATGTTCCACCTTAATAAATCCTACCTTAGTGTTGTTTCCATTTATTTATGAATTTATCTTTTAATAGCAATGGGAGAATTTCGTGGATTCCCTTCCACTGATAATCAAAACACTTCTATTTGTAGAATAGGTGACTTATGGATAAGTTTCCCCAGAGTATTGTGATTCAAAAGTGATAGGTATGTGATGAAGGCCCCGACATATGTTTGAATGTCGGCCTTCTGGGGACTAGAATCCCAGGAACATTTAATTAATAACTATGATTCATATGATGGGTGTTTTTGGTGTATTGGGGGAAACATTGATATGTGCACAAACAAATTGTTCCCTTATATGGGAATGAAGGTTTGAAAGTAATCTTCAACCGATGGAATAATATTCTCAATTTATTGATATCATGTTTTTCTCGAATGGTGGACAGACCATGTACTATGCAGCAATGGTTGAGAGATTATTTTGGGATGCGAATAGTATAATAGTAACTACGAAAAACATGTTCCACTCTTATGTGCTTTTGTTACACACTCAGGGTAGAGTGTAAAAGAAAGAAATAAGGAGGACCTTGCTGAATCAAATCCCTCAGTTCAACTCACGTCTCCTTCAGAACATCATTATGTCGGCCTCTTTATTGAATGACATTCAATATTTCCACTCTATAGTCATATCTAATATTTAAGAAGAAAGGATCCCAGACCTAAGATATCCTTCTAAGGAGGCCACACAATACATCACTCTGTGAAACAGTTCTCATAGACCTATTGTCATGTTGTAGAATCGGGATTACCAAAAATCCTCAAAGATGAGATATTTCATTATTTAATCGAACCATGGGAACAAATCTACAGGTAAAGGGTCTCAGGTAATCAATGGATAATCTCCTTTAATACTTTACTAACCTTATTTGGGTACTCTAAGAAGAGAAAATCTAATCATGAAAACTCATGCCTTCTATGGACATATATCGGCTAGAGTGCCCTGACATCAAGTGCTCGACAACAGCAACACATGAAACCATACAATCGAAGGCTAGAAAGTAGGGATTACTGACGTATGTTATGTGTGAATATGTAATGTCGGTGGGGGAGTTAGTGGATGGGGTACTATCCATAGTAAGGAGACTTTTCTTATAGGGTTACATTGGGATGATGGATAATTTCAATGAAACCATGTTCAGGCCTCGAATTTCTTCTTAGGTGGTCCAAATAAAGAGACCACTAGGGGATCAACTGTTAGAATATTATATGATCTTCTATGAACGATTCAATGGAAAATTGGAAAAATTATAAGTTCAGTAAGGCAGTGATCCGTTGGAGATAGATGGATCCCTTATTGAGAATCAGTGATGAAATAGAATGAAAAAAAGTTGGTTGCTAAAATAATGTAATCTAAATAGTGATACAGAATCAAATTTCTAATGATAAAATGCTAACGGGGAGAAAACAAAACTAATAGAAAAAAACAATTACTAGACTAGTAGTTTAGTACCCCATTAATCTAGACCATTGTCACTCTAAATCGGAAAAATTAGTCCATGAAGAAGCCTCAAAGAAAGATATTTATAGGAGGAATTGATACAGTTATTCAAATGATTCTCTACATTATTTACCTTTTGACCATACTTGGATGCTCATTCTATTTGCTTGTCCTTCGGTCTATATGTCCAAACAATGATTACTAGAATGTGTACTAGAACTGCTGAGTCTTGGGGAAAAGGAGTCATATACTTTAATGTACTTACTAGGGTGTCTATATATTTGGAATGGTACAACTCTAGATAGGTTGCTAAAAAGTAGAACGAAATGAATAGAAAGAAGACTATGCACTGAAGGGGACAATAGAGAAGATGGTGAGCGGTTAAGGATAGTGTTGTTGATTGATTGCCTTAGGAAGTAGGTATTTCTTATGAAGGATTATTATTTGATATAGATAAGAGGTATTACATGAGGGTACGACCATTAAGGTAGAAAGATATGACCCATTATTATTAAAAGAAAGGCTCCCTTTGCTTACATAGGATACATGGTCTTGAGCACTAGTAACATATTTCTCTGATGGAAAAACTGTTGTACCCACCACCTGAACATATTCATAGCTTTCGTGAGATTCCCATCCCATCCACCCAATTTAGTGAAATGCTTGATTGAAGTCAGTTCTTCCTATGTGAAATATCATTCTTTCATTCCCCCCCCCCCTCCATCGTTCAAATCCATTCCTTTCTGAAGCCTCTGTTGTTTCAGGTGAGATATGTGTCTGCATATTTGGGTTCATCCACATATGACGCTAAAGTAGAGGACATGAAAGAGACGGATCTAATTTACATACAGCTCCTTCATAACCTATATTTCTCGATGAGGAACATCCCCCATTCAGAGTAGTCTTTGGTTCAAGGTTGACTACTTAAGTGGGGGCAGGGGCACCACGGGAGGGACTTTCATGAATGATGCAATTTCTCAATAAAAGGTGTTTTCCCTAGATCCAAAATGAAATATTTAGAAATGATATCAAATTTCATATTGGACTATATAATAATGATCTTCTTTTCTATAGAATCATGGCAAAGATTACACTTACCATATAAATCGTATCAGAGTTCGTTGGCCCTTATTTCTTCAATACGGCGAAAATCCTCTATTTCCCTAGAATCCATTGCACATAAATTTTTATATAGTTGAGTGGTATTTAGACATAATTGTTTCATCACTTTTAGGAACATAAATTTGGTGGAGGCTACTGAATAAAGCATGAAATTTTACAACAACAGATCATTTCTCCTTAGATACAAGTAGAAAGGGGAGAATATAGCTAAAGCTACCTTTATTTCTATACATATTCATTGTCTGGAACACTACAAAATAGTATTAATTCATATCCTTCACCTCTTATGTAATACCAAAATTGTTTCTTACCTATGTAGGGATATTACCCAATTCTGTCAGAGGAATAGGTAATTTCTTTTTGAAAATTTACTTTCCAGATCTATATTTATGTAATCATAAATAACACGAGACACAACTTCAGAAAAAATATAATTTGGTGGCGCCAAATGTGGGATTATCCTATTCATGCCTAGGCGGAATCTGAAACACCTATTTGTTTTTTCCATTATCTTACTGCTTCCCCACCATCCTGCATTAATACACCACTGGAGAGAAGATTCAACTTTTTCTGAAATGTCTGCAGGTGATGTTTTTTACCTAAAGAAATAAGTCAGTCTAGCCCGACAAGTCAAAATCGGTACTGTCTATAGTCTCAATGGGAATAAATTCATCATTTAGTCTATCAAATTAATTAAAAATTCTTATAATGTTTGTAAAAGTTTCTTCTCATACATTTGGGAGAGTCAACTGAGAAGAAGAGAGCTGGAGTGGAAGGATAAATTATAATGAAAGGTTTATATTAACTGTTGTGTTAGTTAAATGAAATGAAAATCCAGAGAGATATAGGCCTCATGATTTTTTCTAGGGACTTCCCCTAGGCTAGGGTAAATTTTGAAATGGGGAAGCAGACTTTGGAATCCAATTTTAGGTGGTGACATGTTGAAAAATAGGTGATTTAGTGGTATCACTGAATGAATTTCCAAATTCATTTTCCCTTTCTAACATAACATTTATATTCTAATAGTATAATCACATCACTAGATTCTATCAATATATAAGTACAAGCTGGTGATTCTATCCTGTTATGCTTTAGTCACTACTCACTAGCTCGTATGTCACTAGACCCTCTATTATTTTCTTCTGATCATATTAAGAGTTTGTACTTCTCATTTTAGGAATCAAAATAGGCACAAAAGGAAAGAGTCTCACACACCTGGCGATAATGTTTTCTTGGATTTATCTCATCATTATTCTCTGCATGTGTGTATCATAAATATTAAAATCAAGTCTTTGCGATTGTAGAAGTATGTTGGTATAGCTCAAAAGTCATCATAATTCTCCAAAATACATACCTAAAGAAATTCTACACATCCAAATAAAGGTTCATTCTTTCAGGTTGAGAAATAATAAAAAGAAAGGATAGTCTTGGCTAGTTTCATGTGCACCACCGACACATCCACATTATTTTCTCCACCAAAGAAGTAAGCCAACAATCAAGAATTATGGGATCACTGGGGAAGACAAAAATCCCATTTATGGAGAGGTTAAGGAATTGATTTCCCAATAAAAACTAAATAGAAGGACTCGACTGAGTTTTTCCCTCGCATATAAGAGTTATGGATCGATAGACTCTTCCTGCGGCCTGGAATAAATTCAAAAGTGAGGACACTATCCATCTTATCTGGATCTATATTTCCACATTCTATGACTATATAGGAAGTGTACCTATCTTGGGTATCATATAATTCTTCCTTATGATTCTCTTTCTTTTTTATCGGTTGAACGTATTCTACTCTTTCGAACTTCTGAATTAATCTCACTTCATTTATTAAGTACTGGGATAAGGTTGATGCTCCTAGTAGAAGGTTTAATACTTCAACAACTGATTATTTCTCATAATAATATGATTGTTCTTATTGGTTGGTCCTAATGGAAATTAAATGTCCCCGCTAACTACGAACTACATAGAGTAAGTAATATCCTATGAAATGGGTATATAGGCACTGAAGTCTTGGCCTTTCCTCAACCTATATTTGTAGCACCCAATTTTTAAAAAATATTGTATTGAATAAGATAGAGGGAGACTCCTTCTCTTAGGGATAAATAACTGTATTTTAGAGTACACATTAGATGATGCAGATACAATGCTATACTAAGAGCGAGGTTAGTTTTAATAATCTGATTCTCTATTGAAATCCTACACAGAACCTCTCTAGGTATGGGTGTCACGAAATATCAAGAGGAACCATCAAATGATAGAACTAGAGTTTGGAGATTCATATATTGGCATGATATAAGGAAACAAATTCCTTACTTCTTTGGCCTATATCCCTTACCCTTTCCCTTTGGGTTGTTAACCCACAAGAAGAAGCATGAAATCACCGGTGGAATGCCTCTATTTATGCCTGGCCATAGTAGGAGACAAATAATTTATTTTACCCCATAGAGGAATGAGGCACTTATTCCACTGGGACCAGTCCTTTATTTTTGGAACAATACCAACCTACTTTTTAGTAGTTTGCAAGATAAAACAAAAAATATGCTATTGACTAGGTTCGTAATTCTAGTGATAGATAGCTCATGTTTTTTACTTAATTAAGAGTTCACCCAGTAGCAGCCAATCAAGAAATAGAATCTAGGCTTACAGCGGTTATGAGATAAGCATATTAAGATAAAATGGGTAGTTAGAAGAGATAATTATGATTATTTGTAATGGCTCCATATGGATATTAGGGTATGCTCTATCATACTGCAAAAAAACTTAGCGACCACCAACTGTATATATTCTAATAGTTTAAATTAGATAGACGAAAGGGATTGATAGTCCATGAGTAACTATTTGGGGATTATAAATGAGTTGAGAATGCCAAAATTTGATATGTAAGGCTTTCGGATTTTGGTGATAGGGGAGAAAGTTAGTGTTTTGGGTTAATGACCTATTTTGAAAGGGTTTCATGAACATGAATGATATGTCTACTACCTGTATTATACCGAAGATGTATGAATTTAAGTTCGTGATTTAGTAGATGACCGTGTAAAAATATCTATAGGTTATTTCACATGTATTCCTGGTCAACTATTAGAATATAATATCTAGACTTTAACATTCTTCTTTTATGTGCTTCCAGGACACTACTAATTTAAGGGAGAGATTTTTAGTTCCTGCTAATTATGATAGGGCCTATTAGTTCTTTAACCTTATCTATGTATAATATAGGTAGTATCCAAGTCATAGGAAAAGGTTGATTTTAATCATTCAAATCTTATAGATTTACTTGAAGTTATAGATTTAGGTGATTTGGGTTAGAATTATATTATGGTTCTTGTATTGGGTTTAGTGATATTCTATGCCTTTGTCTCTGTAGAAGTGATAACATGGATTTACTGTCTATGAGATAGTGAATATTGGTTCATTGCTTTGGTGCATGGTTGAAGATACCATATCTGTGATTGACTGCCTTTCGTTTCTTCCAATTCCATGAGCACAAAAATAGATTTCTATTCATTCTATTCTAGAGATAGATGCTCCTGATAGGGATTGTGGTAATGCTAAGATTATCCAGCGAATCGATTTTTAGAGATAACCAAATAAGAGATAAACCCAAGATTCATTGCTTTTCATGGATAGTATGGGATTATTTCAATATACTAATATAAGGGGTTGGAACCGTCTAAAAAATAGGAAATCTTGAACTGGTGGAAGCAGCTAAGTGATAGAAGATCCCATTATCTACCCAATGATTCCCTAGGGGAAGAAGAGGAAGAGTAGTTTCCCCAAATACCTCAATTCTCTACCCAAGTCATCGAATTCTTGTCTTTTGTGAACCCTGAGGAGAAAGTATTTTTTCTAGCTATCCTTAGAGAAAAGTGGAATCCTGTTCACTTTGCCTTTAGGCTTTGGAAATGTAATAAGAAGGATTCACCACCTCATTCCCTTCTACGTGATATCAAGTAAATCGAGAAGATTTGATTATAAAATGGAAGGATAGTCATCGTGTAAAAGTTTTCATAGATAAGGCATGGTCGATCTATTGGTCAAAGCCCAAGGGTTTTAAAACTAATGATCGAAACCCCTACCTAATGATATCATCCTTGGTACTGCCTATCCACAAGGTCCCTTAATCCAGTGTTCTAATACCGAAGCATAGGAACTTGAGATCCATCCACAAAAAAGGTATAAAGATTACTAGAGAAGTGAAGTGAAGGTGAAAAAAATTGGAAGATCCTTCCATATAATCAGTGGAACCATAATCCATAATCCATGGTATAGTAGATTCACTTTGGAGCTTGTTAAATGAAATACATGTAGCATTCATAGTAAGAGATAAAATATTAGCAGAATTTGATGCTTCAGTCTTCATGTTCACAGTCTGTTGTATGATGTCAATAGGTAAATTAACTAATGGTGTGACAGTAGGTGAACGATTATACTATAGACAAATTGAATAAGTACCAGAAATATTCTCTTATTATGAATGGGATACTGCATTGGGTGATGTAGAAGAAGACATGATCAGAGGATGATAAATCAAGAATCTATCTGCAGATTGACCTGTTTTCAACCACCCATATTACCTCCTCTTTTACCTCTTCCCTCATATTCAATATGGTAAGTATTGTTGTTAAAACCCACTCAAGTTAATACATTGAGTGCGACATGATCTGATGCACTATTTACCAGATTACTCATAGATTTCTGGCCATTGAGAAGGATGGTCTATACTTTGTTGATTGATCGTAGAGAATAATTCCATGTTTGAATTTATAAAAACACATGTATAAGTACAGAAAGTAAATGAAACACTTTATCCTTAATTATTTATATAAAAAAATAAAAAATTTGAAATAATGAAAACTTCATCTAAAAAGAGAGGAGCATGACCCCACATTAACAAGTCCAAAGAGGCTGATATAACGCATGTTCTTCCCACAACGTTCATAAAGAGGTGTAGAAAGAAGTGAAACTTCTATCTCCCTAATTTATGGTGGAAATCTATTGTTTAAGATGGTAAATATGTGAATCATGAAATTTTTTATTCTATGATTAAGGAGAGATAGATTCAACCTCATGGTTAGTGATAATTTATAATAGTAATGGTTTGAAGGACGATACAGAATCATAGCTTGTCTTTAGGATTCGACAAAAGAATCAAAACCATTGATGTGAGGCATAACAGACAAAGAAAACGGGATCCCAATGATACTACAAAAATCCCTCCAAACAAAACAACCTAAACTATATGTGATAGGGTAGGCAAAAATCTAGTAAAAAAGGTATTATATAACTTTTTTATTTTTATTTTCCCTTTATGTTATAGTGTTTCTTGGTAGAAAAGAAAGCCGGATGAAGGTGTTCAACACTATAAGAAAGAAATTCACCTTGTCTCATCTGAAGGTGAATCAAGGGGAGGGTTCATAGATGCTGACATCATTTCCTCTAGGATTCTAAAGTTCCTTGGTTAGCAAGTGGAAGGAAGTGACTCAACTATGTGTGAGGAATTGAAAGGAAAGGAATCATGGAGCACCATAAGAAATATGCGGGAGGGAAAAAGGATATTTTGAAAAATAGAAAGACCATATATTCTCAAAAAATTAGTAGTAAGTTTATTTGATTCCTAAATTGAGTCAACTTTTATTCAATGAGAAGAAATCACTTTTTAATGAATGAAAATGAAACCTTGGGACTGAACTCTTGGATACTTTTGTTTTCTAGTTTTGTTATGCATCTTTGATAAGTTGACTGGTGTACCTATTTTGTAAATCGATGTGTTATCTACACTAGTGGCCCTATTCACTTGATGAGCTCTTATCACAATAAGCCACCATTATCCCTTCTCAAGATAAAGTGGTTTGTAGTATGATATATGATTAGGGAGATTCTGGAAACCTTCTCCGAAGGGGTCGTGCAGTGTAGTTATAATCATCCTCTCCTGGTTTCTTTGGCTTCTGATCTTATCCATGAAGAGCTTCTTGTTCCGGAGCATGGTCTATTCTGGTCATTCTAGCATGAGTATTTTCCTCTATCTCTTGTAGAACCTTAAATAAATATAGAGCTAATGATAAAGCTCTGACGATTGCACCATGTCTAGAAAGTCGGTCAATTGGACATGAGACGATTTGGCATGGACCAATCGAGTTATGGAACATTAATATTATTGTGAGGTTTCCCCTTATCTCATACAAAAATCTCAAAAACCTTATGAATTCATGATTAGTATTCAAGGGGATGATCTATATCAGAAATTTGATAGACATGGCCAGACCTCTCACTTTTAAAACGATGATTGTCACTACAACGCCATTTTATGATCTTATATTTGAGAGACAAGAATGCAATAAGCTTTTGACTTCCCCGTTTTTAGTTCATAGGTAGTAGGGGAGTACTAAGACGATTCTAGTTTTACCATGAATCCTCGAATTTTCTACCAAACCAATGAAAGTTGTGATTCTAATCGGTCTTTGTCTTTTGGTTTTCCATCCTTACCCACTTTTCTTATAATTTTTGGGTCAACCTAGTACATTCTCCCCAAACTACTGCCCTCTTTGGGTTATTTACATGAAAAGAATCTATCTTCTTCATGAATATGACGACCTATTGAGACAGGCCTTTCTATGGGATAGTTTCTACTACCTATATTATACGGATTCCTATCAACTTCACAGTGATAGGATAAGCTGAGAGTTAGGGGGCACTGCTCGAAGAACATTACACAATGATAGGGGCATCTCTATTCGAAGCCTCTAAATCATTGAAACTATTCTTGGATGGAAGGCGGCCACAAAAAAAGGATGGAATTTCATGATTCCAAGATTAAATCACACTTTTATTGTTGATGAAAATAAAAGAACTCTCTTATGGATGAGATAAGAGTGCAAGATCCTGTAGTATACTAAATTAATTATAGTTTTTTTAGATCCTTTATAGGAAGCAGTCATTAATAATTACTCTTATACAGGTACTGTTATATATAGTTATTGAGGTGATACTAGTTTAGTGATGTTATGTTATGAACGGGAGGTTCCTATCAGAAATAATCCCGTAGCGGCAATCCAAAAATGAAGTCCTAGACTAGGATTGGTAAATATTATTCAATATATATAAGTACCAACCCTTTATTCTATAGAATCCCTAGTCCCAAATTCCTAAAAAAACTTTGAGGGGGTATCCACCAAAAATAACTAAATCCCAAAGGGGTCGAACCTTTAATTTCATACAGGGATGAATTGATTCACAAACTCCCAATGTAGGAGCAGTAATATAAACAAGGAGGGGACATTCTAAATTCATTGAACCTCCCAATCTTAAGCTCACAAACTCTCGAGTCTCTAAGGTCTTGAGATATAAGATAATTCTTATGGATGGGTCCTAGCCTAAGGGAGGAAACAAGGGACTCAGGAGCCACTGGTACATATAAATATTGCCTGAACAAACAATGGGAAATTACCAGGTCATTTAGAGTGAATGAATAAGTGAATACTAGCTAACACCTAATAGATCACTAACATCATTGGAATGCTTTGAAGAAAAACCAATCCAGAAAGGATGCATGGAATAACCAAACAACAAGGGAGAGAAACTCATTTAATGAAGATATATTGGTGATAGATAGGATGCCAAAATAAAAGAATAAACTTGATAAAAACTTCTATGGTAGAGGAATTAATCCATTACCGGTATGGAAGAGAGCCTAAACTTGACTTAAGATAATACGATGGGGAACTGTTTCCTTTAGCTCATTACTATGGGTTAGAAATAGTAGGGCTAGGTGGAAGGTTTGACGTGAGTTGAATATCCAGTCCTAGTCCTAGGGGTCCACTAGAAGGAGAGTCACCTATGTTTCACTCACTTGGTAAAGGCTGACTCGTGTATCACCATACATCCATTATTGGGCCAGCTTGGTCATACCCACCACGCCATTATTGGGAATTGGAGTGAGTGGCTTAGATTCCCAGATGAAACGAATGGAGATTATCCAAGGTTGGTCAATAGTTTTCAAACCTATATGATCATGAGGAGTAAGTTATGAAAGGTATGAGGAATATCAGAATAAGTGGTGTTAACTAGGAAATTAGGGGAAACAAGGATTTAGAGTTATACTCTTTTATATATGTCTCACCAGTGAGAATCTAGGCAGTGTAAGTTTTATCAAAATAGTCTTTTAGTGTTTGTCTAATGACACAATCAACTATTAGAATATAATAGTGTGACCAAGGTGATAGTTTGAAAAAAGATATGGTAGGCCTGTGTTCTACCCGAACTCAACCACAAGACTTTGTTACGTGCATGAAGAGAACCAAGACATGGAGAAAAATACAGAAGATCGAGAGGACCCATAGGGTTTTGGATAATGGTAAGAAGAAAAAGTCCTGGTATGATGTACAGGTCTTGGATTCTGAGTAAAGACACCAAGAAAAGTGAATGATAGAGTCTAAGGACCTAACTATATAGGAATGACTGGAGGAGGCTGATAGGAAACCCGGAAGGAAGCCATGATAGTAGTCTGTAGAACTGACGTGGGCTTGGAAACCTACGTGATGTTCCCAACTATGGAAGATCTTGGAGCAAGAAGGTCCTAGTCTATTAGAAACATGGATAATGGCTCATGATATAGTGAAATTGAAGAGTATTTTCAATTTCAATAATGGTATCTTAGTTGATTGTAGAGGCAATGGGAGATATAGGGGTGGGGTATCGCTATACTCTAGGATGAATTTTTTAATTTATCACTACTATCCTTTTTGGAAAACCGGTAGAGGATCATGGAAATATGAAAGAAAAATTTATATTCATATTAAATACTAGAGACTCCCCTTACATGATAGGGAATGATCTATATAGAATGACTCTTTCTACGAATCCAA
Source organism: Viscum album (assembly GCA_963277665.1). NCBI lineage: Eukaryota > Viridiplantae > Streptophyta > Magnoliopsida > Santalales > Viscaceae > Viscum > Viscum album. The sequence goes on along the minus strand of OY728161.1, from coordinate 421,699,509 downwards.
ATGAGATGATGCCTGAATTCATCCATGGGCGATCGGTGAATGGACTAACTCAATTCTTTAAATGCTTTTGTGGGCTTGACCGAATCAATCAGAAGTAGAAGTCATCACGAAGAATGTTTGTTTGATATTGAATATATATTTGTTCACATGACTCAATTTGTTGATCTATTCTTCATGTATATATGAGCTGAAAACCTCACTATTGGACTAGGGTGGGGAGAACATATAAGACAGATATGAATTTTCTATCATTTTCGATACATCTCTACTCCCTGGATGGATTCAAAGAGAATGGATAGTGATCAATCAATGAAAATGGGAGGGTTGGATATTTAATGTAACTAGTTGTGGCAGTTAACTCATTATATCCCACTTGCATTTCTAGCTTCTAATTTAATATAGAACTCCCAATAGGTGTTGCTACTTATATATATTGTTGGATTTCTAGCTTGAACTTCACTCTTCACATGAATGCTTTCAAATTCCATTACCCTTTAGAAATTTTTTTTATAAAATAACGTTACCCTAAATGTGATACCTAATATATAAGGGTTTATATCCTTTTTTAGAGGGATGAATTTACTCGAACAATGCAAAGCGAATAGGTTATTTAGTGTATGCTAGTCAGTTTACTTGGAGTAGATTTTCTGCTGCCATGTATGTCATAGTTGATCTAGTAATAGTTTATTTTCACTTTTTCAGTAAGACTATTATATAATTATATTTTTTTAGGCCTAATCTAATCACTTTAGTCCTTTAATTTCATGAACGAAAAGCCTAAATATCCAATTGAATGTCCAGATTTAGCTTTCTATTTGTTAGAAAAATATCATTCGATTCCTCACCAATTAGAAAGGGTATATCTGTGGTACATGACACTATATATTTTACCCTATATGGTTCTACATAATATATAATGGTTTATAACTCGTCTACTTCACACTATTCAGTTTAGAATGGGTTAGATCTACGGTAAAAAACCCTATACAGTTGACCTTATTCGGTGCTACTTAATATATAAGGGTTAATAACTAGGATACTTCACAATATTCGGTTTGGAAACTTATATATAAATAAGTATAAGACTTATATATAACCTTATATATAATTCAGTAGCATAACCTTCGATTTTCATTCTTTCCCTCTCTTTGAGTGGGAGAAATCATTGATGTTGTGAAATTGGTAAGCTAGGTCCTATGGTCTTCCCAGCTTCTAGCTGTTTGAGATCCCTTTTATGTCGAGATTGAGAAAGTTTTCTTAGATAGGTTTCATACGAGTAGTCTAGGCCACTTAACTTTGCTGGTTTTTTAGTTGTAGTTCCATAAATTGGACTTTCTTTCGTGAAAAAATGGATTTCATAATAGAAGGGTTTTCCAGTCATTGGGTAAGAAGTTTTCCACCGTAATAGTGTGATTTCATCTCCTATTTACATTTTATCACTCCTAGGAGAAATCAGAGGAACATTGGGAAGAAATCCCAATTAGAGTTCTTAATAAGGTCTTCACCTAGAGTTCCCCTTTGGTAAGCCCTGAAAATGTAGGGACAGATTCCTCTAAGGAAATGAAAAATCTAGTGTCTGTTGCAGAAAAAGACTTCTTCCTGCAGTCACACAAGTAATCTTATATATATATATATATATATATATTAATTTTCAGTTTTCTTTTCATCAAGGTTCCTAACCTATGGGAGTAGTCTTAGTGTAATCCCCATAAGTTTCAGCAAACAAGTCAAATCAAAAAGCAGGAATGATCGCACATGGGTGTCTAAGAGTAAAAAATACTAGGGATTGAAGGTCAAAATAGTCTTACCATGTCTAAGAGTCCTCCCAATAATACCAACCAGGGTAGATATTTACAAATAAAATAGATTACCTAATTTTCCAATTTATCGACTCATTAAACTTTTTATATTGAATCACCTATAGTTGCATCTCTTTTCTTATTCAGTCATGGTTTTGGATGGATTCATAAAGAATTCAGAGTGAAGAACATGTAACTATCAGCATGTTAGAATAACCACACTTTTCTCATTAATTTTTTTTACCCAGCTCGAATGGAAGATACTCTCTCTAGAGTGCGAATGAATTGGATGAGAATTCATCACAACTTGACTAACAGGTAGCATAGTCGATGCTGTTAGAATTCCTAGTCAAGGGTCCTTCAATTTTCAATAACTAGAAAATATCTTATCTAAAAATATATAATTCCAACAATGTTGTAATAGAGGATGGTGAAAAGTGTACTTCCTTCTCAATGCCCATCAAATGACGACTTTTATGAATAACAATATTTTATATTCTGTGAGTCTGAAACCCTAATCCATGTGCTAATCCTTCTATAGTAAGAAGAAAAGATTTCAAGGTAATCACTAGTTCCATGACTTCTATATAGGCAGCCCGAATCTGTGTACACATACTCTCGCAAGAGATAAAAATACCAATGAAACCTTTCAATTCTGTAACAGAGGAAAAAATATGCGAAAAAAGAATGTCTGTTTGGGCTTTTAAATTCTTTTCACCTTCTTGTTATGTCTCTCATCATAAGACAGTCGACTGATATGATGGATTGAATATGGTTCAGTAGCTTGTTTGAATAGAATAATAAATGAATCCACTCTATCTCTACACCTGCTCTGTTTACTTACTCTTAATTTTCTAACGCTAGATTTTTCAAACATGAATCTTCTAATGGTTTCTCACTTCCACTTCCAAGGCCCTAAGAAATAGGTCCCATGATTTTCTATCCTAAACTAGAATAGATAACTAATACTCAGGTGACACTTCTAACTTGTTAGCTGTTGATATGAATGTAGACTGTTTGTTAGGTCCCATCTAGTATACAAAAAGAGAACTAGAATGTGGACTTGGCTTTAGTTTTTAGCTATAGGGACTATTACACTGACCCATGTGCCCTGGTGTCAGAAACTTCTTGTTTATTGAAAGTGTTTTTCATATTCCTATCAGGTAGGTAATAGATCCTGCACCGTCATAATGCCTCTATTTGGTCGTTACACCAACAAATAATGAAGGAAATAGTCAAAATGCTATTCCCCACTATTAGTACATTAGTAGCAGCAGTCACAATTGGATAAGGCATGCCTATTAGTATGTGGGTCCACTTTCTTTTGTAGAACTGACGAGGATTTTAAGGAAATAGAGGGAAAATAATTTAACTGAAACAGGGAAAATACCCCGGTTCCATTCATATCTTAATTCCCCATGATCAAGATAGGTAGCCTAACTGAATGGCGTAACATTATAACCATGGAGGAGTCTTTGTCAGTGAATGGTGAAATCTATTCTGGAATGCCTATCACCACCTCTATTGACTTAACTGCTTGAGCAGCCTGATCAATTCATCAATACAAGGAAGTTTGAAGAGTTGGCCTTGTATTCCATCGGGGCTAACAGTAGAAGGGACAACTGATTGGGAATATTTGTGAGTAGAGATATAATGGAATAGATTGTTCAAGTTCTTTATATAATTCCTAGGGTGGTGGGGCAGTGGTCGAGTGTTCCATCACTTTTCCCCCATGTATTCCTCTCTTGGTTGTTCGGTTTCTTTCATTTATATCAATAAATCTTCAAACATTTGGATCAGAGGTTCACACTAGCATATTAGAGATGGAATCTATGATCAAGGGTTTCCCAGCTAATAATTATTGACAACAGGTCCCGAAACACCTATAAATGTATGCTGGGAAAGTAGGAGTAATTTATGTATTATGTCTTCTACTAGATTTCTTGGCATCATGCCTTTCCATCACTCTTGGTCCTAACAAGGGGAACAGAAAAGATTAGGTGATAGCAAGTAGGAATGATATGGGGATCTAAATTCAATGTTAAAGGGGTGAAAAGGCAAGTTTGAGATGATATTCATTAGTTGTGCCTACTACCTATTGGTCCTAGGTATATCAAAGAATGAACTAATAGGGGTAAGAAATTTATATTCTAATAGTTTAGGCCACTCAAATTGGATTTAAGGATAGGTGAGAAATGAGATGGATCGGTCGAGATATTGGATCCACACCATTGCTCGGCTCATTCGTACTCCTTAGTGGATGGATGAGAAGAATATTTCTTGAGATCAGTCGTCAGGCGAAGGTTTATGAGAAGTATAAATTATAATATAGGATGTAGAGTTTTATATCTACACCTTAGAATCGAAAGAGATAAGTTGTAGGTTCTTCCTAGTTGGTTCTTGTAGCTATGAGAGAGAATGAGATGGTTGAAAGGCCCTAGAATAGGAATCTAGAATTGGTGGACTTACTCCCACATTGGTGAAGAGCTATGACAAGAAGATGGTGCCTACTCATTCGATTCCAACCTCTTTAGGGATACTGGTACATATATATATTTTCATTGTCAATGGAATAGATGGGTACACTAGTGGAAATACGGGCTTTAACGTCATCGTAATAACATCGGTTTTTTAAAAACCGACGCGAATAGTATGTGCGGGGAATTTTTGGCGTCGGTTTTACAAAAAACCGACACCAAAAATAATTATGCGTTGATATTTCGCGTCGGTTTTGAAGAAAACCGACGCGGAAAATATTAGTATACATATTATCCGCGTCGGTTTTCCTAAGAACCGACGCGAATAATATTATGCGTTGATTTTTCGCGTCGGTTTTTAAGAAAACCGACGCGGAAAATATTAGTATACATATTTTCCGTGTCGGTTTTCCTGAGAACCGACGCGGAAAAGAAATTTTTAAAATGTTTCGGCGTCGGTTTTCATGAAAACCGACGCCGAAACTCATAAAAAAAATATATTCCGCGTCGGTTTTCCTGAGAACCGACGTGGAAAATAAATTTTTAAAATGTTTCGGCGTCGGTTTTCATGAAAACTGACGACGAAACTCATAAAAAAAATATATTTCGCGTCGATTTTCCTGAGAACCGACGCGGAAAATAAATTTTTAAAATGTTTCGGCGTCGGTTTTCATGAAAACCGACGCCGAAAATTTTAAAACAACATTTCGGCGTCGGTTTTTCTTAAAACCGACGCGAAAAGTCTTTTAAAAATATTCACGGTCAGAAACCCTCATTTTGTTCGTCCGTCGAAATCGAGTTCCGCTGTGGCGCTTCGGACTCCCGACGACCTTCGAACTTGATTTGCGATCTTGGACGGCCATTGTTGAAGGTTTTTTGTCGTCTGCACGATTTTGGGTAAGTGTTCTTCCTATTTATCTCTTGTTTCATATCCCATTGTTTATTTCTTTATCAATAACCCTATTTTGCGTGATTTTGATTATTGGTTATATTTTAGTTGTAATTTATCATTATTTTTTGTTTGTATTATCATTGTTGGTGTAGATTTGATATTGTTTGTTTTTGGAAGTAATTATACCGGTCGCAGTTTGGATTTAACATCTCCATTCGGGTTGAACTTCAAATTTTTTGTTTGTATTATCATTATTCCTGTTTAAAATGATCTTTCATTACATTATGAAGTACTATATTTTTAATTCCATTTTCATTTTAATAAATTATTCTTCAAAAAAATAATTTTATTGTGTTAAATGAATTCACTCACATTTTTGCATGTATTTTGTTGTTATTTCATTCCTTCTTGAGATTTACCATGCCAAATTCCTCAATTCTTTTTGGTTCTCATCATTTAACTAAGACATGAATAATTACCACTATCTATTATGTTAAAAAAAATTTAATAATTATTTTCATGCCATTATATAATAAATAATTTTTCTTGCAATGTCCATAATACGACTAGAATCATAATGTATTGTAATTATTTCTTCATAGATAATAATATAATCATTATCCCTCTATTAATGTTCAAAAATACCTTTCCACTTTCATATGTGGGGTTAGATTCATGCATTTTTAATAAATGTCCTCTTAAACTAATCGCATTCCATTGATTATATTTATTCATCTTTCTCTCCCTCTAAATAATAGTCATGAAATGATTTACTTCCCCCTCTAAGTCATAGGCTGCAAATAAAACATTCTCATGATCTAATCTTTCATGGATGGATAATATATTTCTCTTCATGTTGATCCATTCCTTGACATGTTTTGCTGCAATAGACCCATGGATGGGGGTGTAAGTTGTCACCTACAATATGCAATGGAATTTTTATCCCTCCATAATGAATTTATATGTTCATAGTTCCCTATTATAAAACTCATGGATTGAGGGAGTTGAGTTATCATAGTCACCAAAAATTGTATCATGTCTCTTAATACACATTGTCTTAAATAAGGATAGTTATTGCACTATTTTTCACATTAATTTTTCCATGATTCATTCATGTTACATCAAATGAATAAAAAAAAATATAGTGTGATCAATAGTAGTCATAGTGAGAAATCATATTATCTTGTATGTCATTCATATAATATTTATATCATGAAACTTTATTTTCAAAAAATGAAACCTTTGATTTAACCATTTTGTCCTTGTATTTCAATATAACACACATGTATATAATATTAAAATTAACTGTTTACTGTATTTGTAAACGTGTTTCATATCTGATGTCTTTTATCTGATTATCAATAGTTTTTATGGAATATATTTTTGTTTACAATTTATCTGATAGATATTTAAATGTTTTTATTTTTTAATATATTCATCAATTATATTGTGATATCAGGTATTAATGGATCATAATTGGATTTATCTACGAAGAACTACTAGTGAATATGAAAGAGGAGTTGACAATTTTTTGGAATTTGCTAAACGGCATAATCAAAATATTGATTTGATTTTCTGTCCATGTGTGAAGTGTGTAAATATGAGAAAGTTAAACTTCAGAGAAATCAAAGATCATCTCATTTGTTATGGTTTTAGCCTTAATTATACACGTTGGATCTTGCATGGTGAAAGAACTGAAAATTCAACATCCAATGTTGATGACGATATTCATAATGAGGCAGAGGATCGTATTGAAGAATTAATTCATGATTTAGGTGTTGAAACCATCGAAAAAACACCAACTGTTGAACGATTGTATGGAGATTCTGAGAAACCATTATTCCCAGGTTGCAGTAAATATACAGTGTTATCAGCAGTTTTGAGATTAGTTAACTTAAAAGAAAAAAATGGGTGGAGTGATAAAAGATTCTCCAGTTTACTTGAGCTTTTAAAAGAGCTTCTTCCAGAAGGCAATGGGCTTCCAGATTCCAATTATGAGGCGAAGAAAATATTATGCCCAATGGGATTAGGGTATAAAAAGATACATGCTTGCCCCAATGATTGTGTACTGTATAGGAAAGAAAATGAACATTTATCAAGTTTTCCTACATGTGGAACATCGCGCTATAAGATGGATGAGAAAGTCAACTCAGATTCATTTTCAGGTGATGTCATGTAACGTTATGAAAAATCAATTTTTTTACTTTCCAATGATATCATCCAATATTTTTTTCAAACAATTCTGATAATTCAATTCTGATTTATTTTTAGGTACCAAAATCAAAACTCCATCTAAAGCATTTTGGTACCTTCCAATTATTCCTCGTTTGAAGCGTCTATTTGCAAATTCAAATGATGAAAAAAGGTTAAGATGGCATTCAGATGAGCGCATTTTTGATGGTAACTTATGTCACCCTGACGATTCACCACAGTGGAAGAGTTTTGATAAAAAAATTCATGATTTTGGAAGTGAAGTTAGAAATCTCAGAATGGGATTGTGTACTGATGGAATGAATCCATATCGGAGCCTCAGTAGCCAACATAGTTCATGGCCTGTTTTGCTGGTACTTTACAACTTGTCCCCACATCTATGTATGAAGAAAAAATATATTATGATGAGCTTGATGATTTCTGGACCAAAACAACCGGTAAATGATATTGATGTGTATCTTACACCATTGATTGGGGATTTAAAACTGCTATGGGAGAAAGGTGTTATAGTTTTCGATGCATACAAGAAAGAGTATTTTCTTTTGCGTGCTATGATAATGTTCACTATAAATGACTTTCCTGCGTATGGAAACTTATCTGGATATAGTGTTAAGGGACATAAAGCATGTACAATTTGTGAAGAACAAACTTCATATTATCAATTGCAGAATGGAAGAAAGACAGTGTACATGGGACATCGAAGATTTTTGCGAATTGATCATCCTTATCGTAGATTGAGAAAAGCTTTTAACGGTTTACAAGAATACAACCTCCCCCCTCAACCATTGTCAGCTGAAGAATATTATGACAGAGTGAAAGATATTGATTCAACATTTGGAAAGAGAAAAAGTTCTGGTTTACAAAAACATATCTGGAAGAAGCAGTCTATTTTTTTCGAACTACCTTATTAGAGATTTTTAGAGATAAAACATAACATTGATGTTATGCATGTTGAGAAAAACATATGTGATAGTTTGATTGGAACTTTGTTAGACATAAAAGGAAAGACAAAAGATGGATTACATGCTAGATTGGACTTGATATTAATGCGAATACGTTTGGAGTTAGCTCCCGCTGTGAAAGGAAAAAGAACATATTTACCTCCGGCTTGTCACACATTAAGCAAGATTGAAAAGATGAATTTTTGTCAGTGTCTTCATGGTATTAAAGTACCCAGCGGTTTTTCTTCAAATGTGAATAATTTTGTGTCATTGAAGGATTGTAAATTAATAGGTATGAAATCACATGATTGTCATGTGTTAATGCAACAAATTCTACCAGTAGCAGTGCGTGGTATATTACCGAAAGCTGTTAGGAAGACAATCATCAGGTTATGTAATTTCTTTAAATCCATTTGTAGAAAAGTCGTTGATCCAAATTTGTTAGATTTGTTGGAGAATGAAGCAACTCTTATTCTTTGTCAACTAGAAATGTATTTCCCACCCACATTTTTTGATATAATGGTTCATCTATTGGTTCATTTGGTGCATGAGATAAGAATGTGTGGGCCTGTTTATTTAAGATGGATGTATCCTTTTGAAAGATATATGAAAATTTTGAAAGGATATGTTAAAAATCCTTATCGACCAGAGGCCTCTATTGTTCAAAAATATGTATCAGAAGAGGTGATTGAGTTCTGTACTGATTATTTGAATGAGGTGGAGCATATTGGTCTCCCTCTATCTCGACATATGACAGTTGACAGAGAAGGTAGAGGGGTTCGAGGCTTAAAGGTAAAGTTCATTCCACGTGATGAAGTGATGCAAGCACATTTATACATTTTGAACAACACAGATGAGGTTCAACCATATATATCCTCACATATTGCTGAATTAAAGTTACTATATCAGAAAAGAAATGAAAAGTGGTTGATGATTGAGCATAAGAAGACATTTGTTTCATGGTTTAAAGAGAAAGTCACCTCAGATATATCTGTATCAGAAACATTGAAGTGGTTATCAGGGGGACCATCTTTTAATGTGATCACTCGGTCTGGTTTTGATATCAATGGATACACATTTTACACAAAAAACCTGGATGACAAGAGTACCGTTCAGAATAGTGGTGTGATGGTATTCGCTGAAGCAGTGCATTTTTCGAGTGCCAAAGATAAAAACCCAATTTCTGCATCAACATCATATTTTGGAGTTATTGAAGACATATGGGAAATTGATTATATTAAATTTCGAGTCACTATTTTTAAGTGCAATTGGGTTGATAGTAATAGTGGCGTGAAACATGATGAATATGGGTTTAAACTGGTTGATTTGAAAAGATTTAATCACAATGAGGAACCATTTATCTTGGCAACACATGCAAAACAAGTATTTTATGTCATTGATCCGTCGAATGATCAGTGGTCAGTTGTTTTGCAAGGGAAAAGATATCATTTGGGTGATGATGATGATTCTGATGATGCTAGTGATTTACATGAGCGTTATTCATCTATTATGCAATTTTCAGATGATTACAATGAATATAAGACAGACATAGTGCATGCAGTACGTACCGATCATGATGAAGGGACGTGGGAAAACACTAAATTAGTCTCCTAATTTTTCTGGTAAATATTTATATTTTGTGTCTATTTTTAAAACTTACAAATGCATGCCTCTATTTTTACATATTTATTTTTCATTTCCTTGTTTCTAATTATTCAGTTTTCTAATGATATGCAGGTACCCAAAATTTCATTACACTTTCTAGTAGCAATGTCAAATACAGATAGAGATGAGCAGTTACCGAGGTATATCTATTTTGACATATTATTAAATATTCAGTAATATACATATTTAATGAAATAAAACTGTGAATTTATTAAAAAAAATTGCAGGACTACTGATGCGTCCTCGGCGGAGGAGACTTCTCCAGTTACTATTGAAAAATCAAGTTCTCTAGTTGGTAAACGTGGTATTACACGTTTACCAAAACTATCACTCGCTCGTGATGATAACAAATTACACATCCGTTTTGATGATAATAATAATGCAGTTTTCCCAAATGCAGTTCAGTTTGTCAGTTATATAGCGATGCAGAGCCGTTGCAGGATTAGTATTTTATATCCTGATTGGAAGTCAGTGGACAGGACGGCGAAGCAACAGCTTTGGGAGGCCGTGACGGTAAAATATATATATTTATTTATTTTATCTCATTTTTTTAATATTATATAGTTTAAATGACATATTTAATTTTTTCAATTACAGATGACATTCAATTTTGAGGAAACCAAAGAAATTAGGAAAAGACATCTCTCTTTAGCGGCGGTTCGATGGAGATATTTTAAAAACAAACTGACGAATGATTATGTTTTTGGAAAGATAAGGTTTGAAAGCCCATGTCTTAAGTATCCATATATAGATGAAGAAACATGGAAGCGATTTGTTGACAGTCGTCAGGAAGAGAAATTTCAGGTATTGTAATTGTTTTATATTTTAAAATTTATGCTATATTTTCCTTATTACTTATGTGTTTATTTTTATGTAACAGGCCTCCAGAAGATCTCATCAGGAGATCCATTTGAAAAACGTATACCCTCATACTTTATCACGTGGAGGATACTCGTATTTGGAGCAGAAAATTATTGAAGAAAAATTTGAAGCATTAAGAGCTCGATCAAGTAGTTGTTCAGAAGAGGTCCAGTATGGTCCTCCATCTCCTCCCACTCGCCATGAGAAATGGAAACGACCAAGAAGAAGAAAAAATGAACAATATCTTACAGACGAAGCTCATCAAGTGGCTGATAGAATTGTAAGTAAATATTAATTCTTTGTTAACAATTTTACTTTTTTATAATTTATAAACACTAATATAAATTTTTTATTTTTCATATCAGGATGAACTTCAGGAGAAAGAGACACAGGGCTCTTTTATCCCCGAGGGTAGGATGGATATCCTAGCCACTGCTTTGGGAAAGACTGAACACCCCGTCCGTGTTAGAGGATATCAGGTGGGTGTTAGTATTCGGAAGGTTTTTGGTAAGAGTAAGCAACCAAGAGACCCGGAAATCGAATCCTTAAAAGAAGAGCTGCAAGATATGAAACGGTCTATGGGTGATCAAATTCAAGCAGAAGTATAGAAGGCTTTATTAGAACACTTGGCAAGACAGTCACAGTCTGCTCATCCTTCCGAGGTATATTATTTACTGTTAACAATTTTTCTTTTCTATAAATTATAAACACTGATATAACTTTTTCATTTTTCAACATTCTCAGCCTACTCACTCAGACTATCATGCCTCATATGCTTACCCAACACCGTCTGGGCAGCCTTCCGAGGTATATTATTTAATGTCATCAATTTGTCTATTTTATAAATTATAAACACTGATATAACTTTTTCATTTTCCAACATTCTCAGCCAACTCACCCGGACTACCCTGCCTCATCTGCTTACCCTGCCTCGTCTGCGCAACCATTTGAGGTATATTATTTTATTTAATTTTTAATCAATTTTTCTATGTTATAAATTTTAAACACTAATATACCCTTTTCATTTTTCTGACTTCTCAGCCTGCTCACCCTGACTACCCTGCCCCACGTGCTAACTTTGAGCCTCCACCTCCTCCATCGGATCAAACCTTATATTGTGAGTTGTTTGCGGGAGATCCTCATGTACATATTGTTGCGTTAGGACAAGTGTATTTTTTGGGGGACTCGGTACATCATCAGCCTATGCAGATGGGCCAAGTTAGAGTATCAGTACTTGTTATTATAGATCCTACTGCTCTACTACCATTTCCTACTGCGGAGATCACCAGTGTTGGGGAATGCATGGGCCATTTTTTACTTTGGCCAACTGCACTTCTTCGTTATATTTCACATGAGGTATGAGTTTTTTTAACTAGTAATTAGAAATGATTCCAAATTACTTATAATGTTTTCTGACATTTAACTTATATAGGAATATCTGAAAGCAAAAGAAACTGTACAAATGCAGCAAAATGTTCAGAAACAGTCGGCTGTAGATACTTCTGATATTTCTTCTGGGTTGAAAAGATTATCTCAGTGCTCTTCTTCCTTGAATTTTATCTATGAGTTTCGGATGACGTCCGATATATGTGGAAGAAATTATAAATTTAGAATATTGAAAGAAGATATCATGAATTTAGTTAATTTTGAAGAGATCGGGCTGAATGTGGTGCAGTTGTTTTCCATGTAAGTAAATTGACGTTTGAATTGCTATTTCTTTAATAAAATATTGTTATGTCATTGACTAACTATATTTTCTTTTTAAATTATGTATCTATACAGGATTCTTTTACAAAATGAAACTACAAGCATTTATAGCTTTATAGATCCAGAGTACATTTCCTTGGAAGTCAAACATGTGAAAAATGATGAAAGAGTTCAATATATATCCGAGAGATTATCACAAACAGAGATTCCGTGCTGGTTTTTGCCATTTCTTGATAAGTAAGAATATCAACATAATTTTGAACTCATGATCATTATAATGTCATTAATTATGAACTTTTTGTATTATAGGGGGCATTGGATGTTAGGTGTATTTTTCCCAAATGAATGCACCTTATATTGGTTTTGCTATTTATTAGGAAAAGTGCGTAAACCGTTTTCCAACTTATTAAATAGGTAAGTTGTTTTTTTATTTTTAGAAGTTTGTTATGTTTAATTTTAATTTTTTACCCAAGTTTTATTAGTTCTTATATAAAAAAATTCAGCTCATGGAAACATTTTACAAATGAAAAGAAACCAACGAAAATCAAATATGTGGAAGTACAGGTAATTAGTTTTTATATTTTTGTTATATATTGGGTTTCATTATTAGTTAAATGTTTTATAACTGCAGTGTAATCGTCAAAATGGAAGCGTTGAATGTGGTTATTATATTCTACGATTTATGTACGAGATAATCACAACTGGGGAAACTACTGATTTTCATAAGGTTAGTTGTATTAACTTTTTTATATATTTTCATCCACTTTCTTCTATTTATTAATTTCATATCATTCAATATTATTGTAGGTATTCAATGATTTACAGTCATATTCTCAATCTGATATGATTCATATTCAATCTACTTTTGCGGACTATTTGTTAAGTCTGATTAATATTTGAGGTATGTATACTAATATTTATAAATAATAATATATATGGGTTTAAAAAACTAACTCTTATGATATATTAGGTGTTTGAACCTACTAATAATCAAATGAATGCTTCAACAATAACAAACAATGAGCATGTCATATATTTCAGGTACGTGTATTTTAATTCTGCTTTACTGAGTTTTCTCAAGTGCCTCTGCAAAAACTGTTTTATTGAATCTACTAATAATCAAATGAATCCTTCAACAATAACCAACAATAAGCATGTCGTATATTTCAGGTACGTGTATTTTAATTCAGAATTAGTTATTATATTTCTTTTCATTGTTATTTCTTAAAATCATTTGTCTGTACAGTGACAGATCTGTAGGGTGGTACTTGGATCATGAACATAGAGATTCGTATAGCGAAATAACATTCACAAACACTAAAAATTGTCTCCCTTGAATGCACAGCAATATCTTCTAGGCCTTTTTATTTTTTATGCAAATAAATATCGAAAAATGATTGCCGAGAAGCATATCACATAATACCTGAAACAGCGCTTAGTGGGTTTGCACAAAGATAAAATAGATGGCGTCAATTTTTAAGGTATGTATCTTTATGTCTCTTCAATCTGCATTTGATTTCAATTTTCTAACCTATTTTTTTCACTCAAACTTATTTCTCTGTTATTCCATAACTTAAACAAATAACAATAGTGAATGGGTAATGCACGTCTATACAGAGCAAATATAAAAACCTGAGGTTGGGGGTGGTGGGGATCCTATGGTGAAAAGACACCCCCAACATCTTCAGTGGGGGAGGTGAGGAAGAGGTTGCATCAGCTGAGTGTTCCTGGAATTTTGATCAGGAGTCGTAACATTTCATTTTGGTAATTTACATTGTGAAAAAAGGAATGATTCAAATAAATTACACATTTTCATTTAATGTTTATTCATTGCACTAATATCTTGGATTGATTTTTTCACGCACATCTCCTTAGTTTCATTACTGTTTTGACAGGATTGGTTCTATCTATGGGAGGAAACTTACAATGATTGATACTGAGTATGGTTAGATTAAGAAAATGCACCATGTAGGTACGTGTATTTTAATTCTGCTTTACTTTGAGTTTTCTGAAGTACTTCTGTTAAAGCTGTTTAATTGTTTTTGTATACTTCGTTATTTTTTTTCAGGGTTCCGATTTGTTTGGAGGAGAAAATATATGTATTTTATTTTAAAAAAAAATTTACGGCGTCGGTTATTTTAAAAACCGACGCCGAATATTTTTTAAAAAAACTTATTTACGGCGTCGGTTTTTTTAAAAACAGACGCGGAAAACCGATATTTCGGCGTCGGTTTTATATAAAACCGACGCCGAAAACCTAGTCGACTATATTTTCCGCGTCGATTTTTTAATGAACCGATGCGGAAAATAATGTCTAAATGTAGCTTCGGTGTCGGTTTTATAAAAACCCGACGCCGAAGCTCATAAGCGAAATATTTTTCGCGTCGGTTTCTATGAACCGACGCGAAAACTGTATTTTTAACGTCGCCTATAAAGGCGTCGGTTTATAACCGACGTTAAAAATTAAAAAAAACCGACGCGAAAAAGTGTTTTTGCACTAGTGGTAGTTCGGGTCTGGGGAGGTGTAATCGAAAGATATATATGAAGATATTTCATGAATTAATACATATGTAACAACAATTGGAATATGGGTCATCAGTTGTTTGTTCTTTCTAGATAAAATAAAAAGAATGGATGCTTGTTATCAAGTAATCCATCCATTATCTGATGAGTGAGATTCATTTTATTACTTATTTGATTCATATCCTGATACCAGTTCTTTCCTTCTGCAATGAGTCGGGATACCAGCTTAGAAAACATGGTATTATAATAGTTGAGTCTGATTTGACTCCACAGAGCATAAAACTAGATTATAATATTATGTAATACAAGATTGAAATATTCATGTATGACTATAATTGGATTAGATTTACATGAATATAATTGAATTGAAAGAAAACAAATAATTATAGGGACAAGAAAGTGTTGGATCATTGGATCATTCCCTAGCATGGTTCATGAGGTTATTCGGTTGGATATGGGAATGGGGCTTCTCAGAAAATGCAATTTGTTGAAGGTGTTATAAAGGATTTAGTTGTTAGAGGACATAGCACTCCACTTATTGTTTTGGTTACTAACTCCCCCAATTTATGAGTAGGATTCTATCATAGGGATTTTTTTTCTTTTAAACTGAAGGCCAATTGAAATACTGCTAGGACATCCTACTGCCACTATTAGTGAAAAAGATGTGTTAAAAAAGCCTTTGTAGTGGCTTTTAGCAGTTTTCAAGGATATTATAAATCGTTCTTCTACGATAGATAGGTAAAATATTGGATCTACATTTCTAGCAGTGGGCCTGCATGTGGTTTTTCTATACTAGCATTGTTGTTTTCCAGCTATTGTTTGTGCCAAAGGGGTTGGGGAGGGAGTAGTTCTACCACACATAGAAATAAAGGGGAATCATAATCATACTGAATCTATAAAGAAGGAAATCTTGAACTAAATTGATTATGCCAGCCCTTTCCCGATTTCCAATGCTTCCCTTACCTCAGCATTGATACAATACAGGAAGGGAGAAATCTTATTTCAAAGATGGGTATATATATATAGTGTGTAGCTCACAAGAAAATAATAAGGACTGTATATTCATGGAAAGATAGCCCAAGCTAAAATGAAAGCACTATAAAAGTGTAATAATGGTACTAATATATATTGATAGTAATGGTTAGATAAGTACATGGAGCAGGGATGTCTACTAAAACTGCGACATATTATTGACTAATGATCCTACTATTATAGATATAAATTTTCTAACAGGAGATTTCCTACCCGTTCTATAACCATGAGACCTTCCTTTCCATTCCTATAAGATAGCTAACTAAATCCAAAATACGGATTACTATAATAATAATACATAAGGTTAGAAAATAGAAGGCATAAGAGGGAATGCAACAATTACAAAAAAGAATTTAGGCACAACATTTCCAGAGTTACAGATGCCTTTCTATAGGTAACCATTTTTACATATTATCTCAGATTACACTTTCAAATCAATAGTTCAAGAACACGATATTTTTATTGAACAAGCTATAGTTTTTTATGAAAGAAAGAATTCCATATTGATGAGGAACATAATAAAAATACAGTGTCGACCTGCTTTGAACTCTTGAAATAATGATTGGAATCCTCATTGGAATTATGTAATTATCAGTGGGTGGAGTTATCTCTCCATTTCTCAGATATCATAAAATTTTCATACAAATTTCTTCTTACATTTTGAGAGTTTGAAATCATTATTCAATGATCGATGTTGTGGAACAAACCTTGTAACACAATCTAGTGCTGTTAGCTTACCCTTAAGAATCCTTAGATATAAGTTGCAGATTAGTAATTTCTTTTAGTTGTTTCATAATTCTTGAAAGAGGTTATTATAAACATCGTCTCAACCCATATAGAGAATTATATGATTCACCAGAGTACTTATGAAACTTGGCATATCACTAAGGGTTTTATCTGCAACCCCCCAGAATTGTTTTCATCACACTCTTATGTTCAACAAAAAAAAGGCTATGATATGATGAATGCTTGGATCGGCTTCCTAGAATATGGAATATTAAATGGATTCAAAATCCCCTCTATTTTATCATAGACTAATGACACTGATTCCATCAGTATAATTTAGGTATTACCACTAATGGTGCCAATCCAAGACCTCACAACACTCGATACTTGCAACTACTCTCGCTTATGGAAGTTGTTAAATGGGTGGACATGTATCTAGATCCTCTATTGCTGGTGTATTGACTTCTTTACTTTATATTTAAATAGTGATGCAATTGAGGCTACTGCATGGGAATGCTACTATAGCTCCAGCTCCCCATAATAGATCAAATAAGGAACCTATGAACCTTTTAGTGAGGGTCAGTAAGAAGGACCAATTGTAAATTTTCTTTTTCAGGATATGAAAATGGCAGTGGACTAGACAATGAAGAAACATAGATGCCCGATTTGATTCCTACATGTTATTATGTTCCATCCAAAACATTGATAAAAAATCTACCCACCATTTTCCCATGATCCCTCCCACTTCCTTAGGAATGAAAGGCCACATCTCACTCTTTCCGGAATATGAATGAGATCCAAAATGCCATCTTTGTATGGCTGATAGTCTTACTCCTCACTGCACTAATACATTTTCCATATTTCATATATTTCTCTTTTTTAAATCCCCTATCCTTCCACTTCTAGAATCAGGTCATGCTAATGACCATTTGTGTGGCTTTGAGATATCACTCACTACCTGGCATAGTCTTTCATTGGTCAACCAGCATTTTTCAATCATTACGAGCTAAACTTTCTCCCGAGCTCATCCCTTGTGCCAGTTTTTGATCCCAAGGCATCCTTACCCTTTAGATAGGGTTAGATCTTTTAGAACCCCTCCCTAAAGGTGATGCAGAAAAAGTATATTAGGGTTTAGAACCTATTATCATAAAACATTCATTGAATCATTAGCTGCAGGTCCATCAACTTCAACTGGGTGGATGGAGGAGCGAAAACTGATTGGGATAAGGAATTGAGTCAACGATTGGGGCATGAAGTTATGTGAAAGTAGAATCCAAGGATAGAGAGAGCGGAAGAGAGGACTATCTGTACTCTAATTTAATAGTAATTTCATTTCACACTGATAGCAATGGGGGTGATACCTGTATATTCTATTTATTATTTTTGACAATACTCTACTCAACGGTACTCCTATATAGAGTTATATATATGATACCAATCTATGACATGATCTACTTAGTGATGATGTCATAAGATCATTCATGGTGATGATCCCAACATTATCTACTCGATCAAGTTTGATTCAATCACTCCAACCGCTATGTGTACTACAAAAAAGATGAAGAATATCATTTCATTACTGTCAGGATCCAGTTCTATTATAGAATAAATGGATTTATATGGGTTTTTTCCCAGTTGCATTGTCATCATCTCACTTTCTCTCTATAATAGAAACGGATAATCTACTTGACTCAGTGTACGAGTGGGGATACTACTGATACTTATATATATTCTCAACACTCTTCTCTAATAATCCCACCACTAGAGACTATATAGGCAGAGTACCTGAATCTACTCTATTGGACTATATTCTACTCTATTTGACTATACCAACAATTCAGATGACCTAAAGGCTGAATGGATTGATGATTTGAACATCAATGGATAGCTTAGAATTAGAAGCGGGTGAAAGTATCATGACCCTTTAAAAATTCTCAGATCTCTTAGAACCTATGAAGATAGAGGACTCTCTTCACTCAGTATAATATTGGAAGTATAACCCAGAAAACAACAATAATACAAGGCAAACCTCATGAGAACATGGTCCTCCATCCCTACAATCTAGATAGTAAGATACTTCATGTATCCCAGTTCCTCCAAGGTTTGGTCAAACAAGGTAGGCTACTCTAGATTACAAGAGGTCATCCATCCGTATAAACTTAATAGTAAGATACTTCATGTATCCCAAGTCCTCTAAGGTCTGGTCAGACAAGGTCTGACTAATAAGGATATTCTTCAAAAAAAAAACAAATGATGACCTTGGATAACAGATTCTAGGTCCTAAGGTTTTTCCAGTTCCCATTTTGGAGGTTCACAAAAAATGAAATAGTAAAATACACATATGGGTTATTCCCCACTGAAAGGGGAAATAACACATCTAAGGGTTGGAGTTCAAGTTGTAGTTTCATTCCATGCATATGAAGTGATAGGTGACAGGTTTAATATATTTACAATGATGAGTTCAGTACTCTACTCTAATAGTCTGGTTTCTGCATCTCCAGAAAGAAATCACTCACATGATGTCGATTTTGGTCAAATAGAATGGATTGTATCTAGGGTAGGGTTGATCTCAATAAAGACACTTTTATTATTCCTTTTATACCAGACCAGATTCATTATAATATAGGTAGTAGACTAGATATACCTGAATCAGTTATCCCAGTGAAGACGTAAGAGGATCAGGACAGGTCAGACCATGCAACTACCTAGATTATACCGAGGATCAAGGGTCTCTCAGATTGGTCTATTTTCAACCCATAATTATTCTTTCATTTTTTGTAGTTCATTGGTATAATATATCTAGTGGATATATTCTCTTAGGTATGTAGAGTCTATTTCAAGTGTGTATAATTCTACCAGTCCTGAAAGCCGGTTTTCATAATAGGATTGAAGGGTTCAACAAATATTCTGGTTTGGTTCATTTGTCTTCCTATTCTATCTTTGTCTGCCATAAATTATTCGTCTAGTCCCATACTCTACTATTTATATTATACTGACACACAAACTCGAGACAAGAAGGGTTTCCTAAAAGAGAGGGATTTGAAAATAGGAACATTTTGATGCATGTGACTTGTATCAGACGAGACTGCTTTATTAAAAGTACAAGGCTTCATCCAAAGGTAGGACAAATCCGGGAGATTTAACCATGTTGTATTTAGAATCACTAATAATTAAAAAATTTCTTCAAATTGATACTTATATATATTGAGGACATAAAAACAAAAAATGGTGAGTAGCTAGAGAAATGTGATGGTTTTCAAATAGGGTATGACTCTTACACCAGTTGAGGTTTTCTTATATGATAATGAAATAACGTTTATCCATATAGAATGGAAAGGGAAAAGCAAGTATTTTAGGATAGAATGTTTCAAGGTGAGATCAAGTCTCAGTCCTAAGTGGGGGTTTTATCAACCTATGGAATGACTGATATACAAGTAGCTTTGACTATCATGTTTAGGGTCCCATAAGGTGCTCTACTAAGATGGAAGGATCAATGAAATTGAGCACTAATAATTGTATATATTGAGGGTGACGAGATACATAATTTTTATGAGAGGGGGTGAAAAGAATGGCCTCTGCTATGAAAATTGGAGAGAGTCCCAATAAGTTCATATAGAAGCAAGGGCATTCGAATTGACCCGGTTCTTTATCCTTATAAGTTTATAATATAGGTAATAGACATGTTAGTACTTGCAGCTATGTGGAGGATCATGGAAACATTCACTTTTTCAATGTGGACAAGGGTGAAAAGATGGATAGACAACCAGAAGAACAAAAGAAAGTTAGTCTATCATTAAATATTACTACCAGTGTCAAAGATGGGTAGTCCTGGGAAATCAGAAATACCCACAGCATATCCATTAGTGGATCATGATCAGGAAATAGAACCAAAAGGGAATCTCCAAAATGGTGTCATCAGCTATGGTTTTGACAAGTCAGAAAGAATTCAAGTTTTTATTCAGATATATTTAAATATGAAAATGGAGTGGGGAATAAATGACCTCTAATACATAGCCATTTCATTTCCCTATTTGAGTCAGGGGAGAACAATAAGCATCCATGTGTTCTCAAAACAATAACTATAGAGGTACTAATATATATTGAATGTCCCAAGATTTTTCCTGTTATTTTCTCATTCATATAGTCTTCAAAGTGGTTTGAGATTTTCTTATTCATATAGTAATGAAACTTGATGTTCTATATTGGATAGGGTCACATCATTCTTGCCTGATTGGGTATTGAATTCTATATTAGGATATCCTATATGTGAGTGAACTAATCAGGGTAAATAACTCAGATCCTACTGACATAGAGTCAGCATAAATCTCAAATTGATGTCCCCATCGGCACAAGAACACTTAAGGTATTAACTTAGGTTTTGATAGTCTTATAATGAATAGAACGACTTACTCTACTACGCTCATTATTATTGATTTCATGATGTGTCGGGAGCAATAAAGCCTCTCGTATCAATGGGTACACACAACTCATGGTATATGAGTGCATTAGTTTAGATGGATCATTTTCTACTACTACATGCTGAGATGAAGAGGCATTGGATGTATCTCACCATAAGGCCTTTCTATCACTTGAAAGAGTAGTGGGAAATGTAACTTAGCTTATATGTGTAGAATAGTTTTCTTGGATCAAGTTCGAGCCCCTAATAGGATTTTCAGAAAAGATTTTTTGTCTATCAACTGTTGAATGAAATGTGATACTTATATATATAGTCTGACTGATCCGTCTTCTTCAATTGGTTATGGTTAACTCTTTCGACAATATATATGAGTACCATATCATTTTAAACATTCTTCTCTCTGGTGTTCCTCTTCTTCTATTCAAGGCCTCTCCCATTCTATCAAAAGATTCTTGAATGCTGTCAAGCACCTCACTACATATATTATATGGAGACTTAGGGGGCTCCAAACTGGTACTTATATATATTTTCAGTGGGTAGTATTTATCCTTATCAGTTTATAATATAGGTAGTATTATATTTCCCTTTTGACTTGGTAGTGGCTCATGATGCAGTTTGTCCATGTGGCAGGAGAACTGTGGTCTCAGGACTGTTAGAGTAGAGTACTAACTAGTGGGTAAATCGTGACTCCATTTACTTCCCAATGTTTGGAAATGCGGAAAGCTCCCTATACTAACTATTAGAAGAGTATCATCTCTACTCACTTCTGATCTCTACATACCTTTCATTAAATTTCCCCTGGATATGAGATGCTTATCCACTATGAAGCCCAACAAGAAAAACACTTTATGTCACTTTTCTACTGGAAATGGCACATAAATCCTAAAAAAGGAAATATGTATAGGAGATGGATCTAGTGGAATGAACGAAATACCCCCCCCCCCCCGACCTATCTAGAGGAAGTTAAGACACCTAGAAAGGGTTATTGGGAGATCATCTACCAGAGGAACTCAAACTTTCTGAATTGGCAGATCCACTGAATTAATCACCCAGAACAGTTTAAATGACAATATCACTGTGCTTGATAATTCAGAAATGGTTGGGAAACACAACATAGATAGGTCAACTATTCTTGTATATCGGTGCTGACATGTCTGTGTTGAACTTGAATGACTACTAAGTGGACTATTCGATGTGTCTTGCAATCCATCAACCTTTTATTGGGTTCCCTTAGGCTTCTGCATAAATGGAGATGATCCAAGATTCTTTTCCATATAAGTTGTACTCATCAATGGTTGGGTGTGTCAGGCCAATATCATATATCTTTATATATTTCTATTTTCTTGATACAATTCCCAACTCTAGGTATTCTTGCATATAAAGTGCCATGTCTCGCATCATAGACACAGTGCATACTATCGAGGGTCCCATCATTTCTTAACTGCATCATTGGAATCTTATAACTGACGGATTCGTATTAGGTTTCTTGGTACATGGGTGTGTGGTTGCCTAACCTGGTCATATATTTCTTGTGCCTTTTTTCATAAGAAAATGGGCACAAGTCTATTTTATGGCTGGTCAGCCTTTGGGGCACTACTCTTCTTGGTTGGCCATTGGTCACATTCTCTCACCCGATATATATAAGTACCAGTGTGTGGACTTTATATGCGAAATAACAAGAGGGTTTCCACATTATGAATTATACGATACTGGGAAATGATGTTCTAATTGTGTACATCATAGTCCATACTAGATCATCTCTCTCAGTGTTTCAATATCGACATCAAAATCCTTGATTTCGTGTATTGGATGTGTAGAGTTTTCCAAGCGGTTCTTGGTTAACTATTTGACACGAGACTCAGGTCCAATATCAGTTTGGTGACTTATACGAAAATGTTCATTACATGAGGGTAAAATATCATGCACAAAGGTTTAGTACCTTTTTCTGAGTTAGTGGTATTTTTTTAGAGCACTAGGTCGTCTAACCACTCAACGACAGTCTGGTTCATGATGAAGATGATGGTTGATGTGGTGATAACTGACCCTACGAAGATATTGGTGTCTCGGTCAAGGACGACCTCTCAATCAATCAAGTACTCTACTCTATATAGTGTTGACTTAGTGCACATTCTTTAGAGCTCATGATCCCCATTTTTAACAATCTCCATGAGTGGTCACTATGATGGATACAGATGGATGAAGGGGTACGTTTTGTACATCGGTACCGTGGTATAGCTAAGGACCTTTGGGTCACATTTGAAAACATATTAGAAATCTAGTGGTGCTAAAATTCTACCATGAAATATGTTAGGTGACAATATATATATATATATATATATATATGTACCCATGTGGAAGTGTTGTCTATTGGTTTGTCGTCTTGGATGAGACTACCAACCATGTGCGATATCGCTATGAGGTGGTACTGAAAGGTACCATGATGATATGTGGTGCATGTACCCTATGAGCTTATTAGTACTGCTAGTATGTTTGATGTGGTGAAGACCTAGAATAGATCATTCCTTATAAGAATATGGTTCTAAACCCTTATAGATTATGAAGATATTTGGGTGATCTTTAAAGATCTTACCCTTTCTAAAGGTTAAGGAAACCTCACTATTTCTATGCTAAGGCTTCTCTCTTCTAAGGACTGAATAAACAATTCTTTGTGTGGAACTGGATTCAATATTCTAAGTGCAGTGACTCTCAGGTATCAATTGGGTTGAAAAACCCATGATAATTGTGAACCCATATCTAAACTCAAGCTGTTGTTGTTCTTCCAATCCCACTCGAAAAAAATAAAGTAAATAAGGTTAACCGAAACAGAGAGAAGAAATATTCAAAAAGAGAATAAATTTGTTATGGGGTATTGCTTTTCATATCTATGTTACATACCCTAGTGATTCTTCGCTCCTTATTTGATGGAGAGAATGAGTTTGTATAGAATCTAGTAGCAATTATGACCCTTTATAAAGGGTTAGATCTACGGTACATGAACCTATATAGTTCATCCTAAAGGTTCTACTTATATATCAAGGGTTTAGAACCTAACCTCTAGGAGAGATCTTTGAGTCTTTATAGGATAATCATAAATGAATAAGGAATTTATAGAGTCAGTCCAAAACTACAGCTTCCAAACCTCTAGGTCCCATTAGACTGATCCTAACCCCCACCCTTATGAGACTATGGAAAGAGGATATAAAGATCCAAGACCATGAGTTTTTTATGAAATAGAAGGATATGAACTGATACTGTGAGAGGAACCATTGAGTAGAGTACCTACATGAAATAACGATGTTATAAATGATTGAATAACTTTGATGTGCCAAGTATTTCTAGAGGAGTTGACAAAATTTATTCCTATAGTAGGTAGATTGACAATAGATATAACTATCAGGTTCGCAAAATTCCAGCAAAATTGAATTGGACAACTTTTAGAGTAGATTACGACACCATTCTATTACTGCTAGTACTATGCTTTGATGACCCCCATTCAATAATCTTCTCTAATAGATCCCAATTTCAACTCAACTCTGACAACCTACCTTGCTCAAACCACGGTCATACCAAACTCTACTTGACTAAGTCCCAAGGACACCATCATCGTAGTGCAATGGTTGACAAGACATTCAATTGACATTGCATACCAACTCGCACATTCCCCATGGTCTCCGAAGTTCGTGACTCCATCTCAGTGCATCGTCCATTTTTCACCCCTTATTGCACCTTCACATAGGCCATTGGTGATTGTTCCCATTTCATAGTATTCCAATATGCCCTGAGCCAATCAACTAGAGTCCCCCACCCTCGACTCACCGAACACCCACATCTCTATTCCAATATTCATCCACATTCTATACGAATTGAACCTATGAGATTTGGATTATGGAGACCCACTGATAAAACACTATTTTAGTGAATATTGTATTGATAATAAATGATATAATTCCTTCACATTGTGTTAAATATATTTAATTAGAAAGTATTTGGGATTAGATCATTCATTTGAATATTTGATGAAAATTCCAGTTTTACCCTTTCAAAATCACTGCATTATTTCAATCATAAATATTTTTATGTGAATTATTTGAACTTAATATTTTATAATCGTGTTAAATAATTCATGTCCTAAAACTTTTATTCAGGACAGTAGAAAAAAACAATGCATTTGGATGGAGTAATTGGGCCATAAAGTCAAAGGTGGGATGGACACGCCAAAATGGAGAAGCTTCTGTATTTAGGCCATAACTCCTTCATATCGGCCTGGATTGAGCCCATATTTTGAGAGGAGATAGATGACCCATGTCCGAACATAAGGTACTTATGGAATTCCGGACAATTCACCCTTTTTTATTGTTAAATGGGCGGTGAAGGATGGAATAAAATATTTTCCCGAGATTCGTCATTCACACTTGAATCCACTTTGAACCTAGCATCCCCACCACTCTATAAATTGATGTTTTTATCATTTAGTGGGGTTAGGACGTGAATTAAGATTTTTGGGTCCGAGGAGAATAGGTTCCACTCCAATTATCCAAGCAATTCAATAAGGGTAGCTCTTGAAGCACAGATCCCTTTGTCGAAGCCCTATTCTTCTTCCTCATGTTCTAATGTTTGTGCTTTCATAATAAACTTCTATGTTATTCTTTTATTTATCATATTTTCTTCTAATTTGTTTAAATTTCTTCTTCTCTTAATCTTCTCAATTGTGATGGAATCAATAGTAGAAATGTGATTGGGTTATAACCTTTCTAACCTTTGCACATGCAAAACGTTTCTACGTTGACTACACCACCCATGGAAGAGTAGTTATTTTTAGTAATCGGTCGACCTCTTTCCTTATTCATTCATTTATTTTGAATCAATGAGATACTGTAATTCACATATTATGATATATCAATTTATTTTTTTAAATTAAATGAAACTAAACAAGCAATTTAATAGTTAACACAAAACACATGAGGTCGGAAATTGTGTGAACTATGAGAGCGCAACCTTAACCTGTAATTCAAAACCACATGGGATTAATTTGTAGAGTTTAAAAAATAATCCCTAAACTCAATTAGTACTCATTTCCAGAATGGATATGTGCCTTAATTTACCACTGACCATAATCTATCCTTATAACATCAATCAAAGAAGGGTGATGCGATTGCATGTTCCGAAGATTACCTAGGGTTTAATTCACTTCATCTTTGTGGTAAGGTTAATTCTCAAAGGGTTCGGGGGTTAAAAAGTTACGGGATCATAATTAAGTGGATGTTAATTTGAATGATAATGAAAAATAATTGATTGAAGATGTAGAGTTAGATCAATTATTCCTTTTAAATTATTTTCTAAAAAAACATCTTCTTGTTGTATCTTTTTAATCAAACTTCATTTCAAAATTAAAAACAAAAAATGCAATCTTCATACAGAAACTTCTTGAAGTTTTATAAATGATAAAAAACCACCCCCATACATTCAAGTAGTGTTTTAATTCTATTCTATTTTACTTTTTCAATACCTTTAATAATTTTTTAAATTCACTTCCTCCTTTGAGAGATGACCTCGGTCAGCCACTCTATTACACCTAAGTACCCCAAAATCACACTAATCATTTGAGGGTTCCCATGACAGCGCTCTTTCAAATTGGAGCCATTGCCGGGAAGTTAGGTAATTATTTCAACCAATTAGAGGTATTTATTTTATTTTAAATTTTATTCTCTTCCTCTCTTATTTCTTCCTTCTTTACCCAATCTGATTTCTTTTTTCTTCTTATTCTTTTATTTTCTTCTACTTATTTTTGGACCATCAACTCAAACTTAAAATTTTTATTTTACTATGGTCCACTTTCCTTCTTTTCATCTTTAATAGATTTATTACACAAACTAATCATGAGGAATTCTTAGATCTTGACCCTGAGATTGAATGTATCCTTCAAGCTCAAATCAGACATTCTCAGTCTACGGGAAGTTTCAACATTCAACCAGTTGGAGAATTACTCCAATATCATAACATTGAAATTGGAAGAAATTCAAATTCAACCATAAAACAAGAACCAATGGCTGAAAATATTTGAAATGAACTTAATAGAACCATTCTAGAATTGGTTGTACCTGATATTAACTTTCAACCAAATTGTATTGCATAGCCAAATCTCGAATCGGACTTTGAACTAAAATCTGGGTTAATTCACTTACTTACAAAGTTTCATGTCCTCTCTGGTGAGGATCCCAATTATAATTTTAAAGAATTTAATGTGCTTTTATCAACTATAAAACCAAGAAATGTTTTTGAAGATCAAATCAAACTAAGAGCATTCCCATTCTCACTTGATGGAGCTGCAAAAGACTAGATGTACTATTTACAACCTGAAGATGTAACTTGTTGGAACGATTTGAAATGACTTTTTGTTCAGAGATTTTTTCTCACATTGAGGACCACTTCTATTCGTAAAGAGATCTTGAGGATCAATCAAGCACAAGGGGAGTCAGTGTATGAGTACTGGGAGTTATTCAAGAAGTTGTGTGCAAGCTGTCCACATCACCAAATCAGTGATCAACTCCTCATTCAGTACTTCTATGAAGGACTCACACCTATGGAGAGGAGCATGGTGGATGATAGAGATAGAGGATCATTGGTGGAAAATACACCAGTAGATGCATGTGCGTTGATCGACAAAATGGACAAAAACTCCCAACAATTTGGCGTTCGAGGTACACCTCATGTCAGGGGAGTACATCAGGTAAGTCCATCTTCTCTTGAAATTCATTTGAATGATACCAAGTTGGAAGAATTGAAACATATGGTGAGACAGATTTCTTTGGCACATAAGACATCCCAACCCCCTTTTTCAAGGTCTTGTGGTATTTTCACTGAGACAAGCCACCCAATTGACTGTTGCCCATAACTCCAAGAAACAGATGATTGTGCAGCAGTGTTACCTGGGAGACCATATCTTCAACAACAACAAAAACCATATCCCCAAAAGAAGTTTGATCCAAAATACAACCAAGGGTGGAAGGATCAACCTGACATGAGGTATGGATCTAGACAACAACAAAGGCCCTCTTTTCAACAAAACTTCCAACAGCCTCCACCTTACCAGCAGGGTTTCCAACAACCCCAAAGGAAATTTAAATCTCAAGCATTAACAAGCCAACAACAGGGGAATCCCCCACACAAGGTAGATTCTAACACTGATGACCTTTTGAAGCAAATTGTTCTTAATCAACAGAATGAGCTAAGAAGTCAAGGTTCGGAGCTGAGGGAGTTGAAGACTCAAATGAGCCAGATTTCCACCACCCTCCATGAACTTGTAAGTAAGAATTAAAAAAATCTACCTTCTGAACCCACCCCAAATCCAAAGGGGAATGTTAGTGCCATAACATTGAGAAGTGGGAATCAAATGAACGATACATCTGTACCTACCATTCCACCGGGATTCTCCTCAAATCTAGAGAAGCCGCATTCCATACCAACTGATGAGCAACCCAAGGAGAAAGATAAAGGTAAGAAAAAGATTGATGATGTTCCTCCTAAAACCATTCCTTTTCCAAATAGGGTTGTTCAAACTAAGAAGATGGCTGAAGAAGAAATGCAAAAAGACGTTTTGGACACATTCAAGAGTGTGGAGATCAACATTCCTCTACATGAAGCGACTAAGAAAATTCCAGGATATGTGAAATTCTTAAAAGAACATTGTACCAATTGAAGAGGGATAAAGGGAAATGATAGGATCAATCTTGGAAGGAATGTGTCAGCACTCATTACACCAACTCTACCAATGCCAAAAAAAGTGCAAGGATCCTGGGACATTCACCATCGCATGCACCATAAGGGAGTTTCACTTTAATGGTGCACTTTGTGATTTGGGAGCTTCCATAAATGTGATTCCTCACTCTGTATTCTCTTATTTACAGGTTGGTGAGTTGAAGTCGACAAGAGTAGTGGTGAAATTGGAGAATAGAGCTATGACATATCCAACGGGGGTCCTTGAGGATGTACATGTCTGGGTAAAAGACATGATCTTTCCAGCAGACTTCTATGTGATCAAAATGGAGGATGATCAGGTAAGTTCTCATTCCCCCATTATCTTAGGTAGGCCCTTCCTCAAAACTGCAAAACTATCATAAATTTCAATAAGGGTACACTTTTCATGGAATATGGGGATGAAGTTATGATATTTAATGTTATGGATTCCATGAAGTACCCCTGAGAGGATCATTCTGCATTTGTAATCTCCCATTTTGAACCACCAAGTAAAAACACCATGGAATTGGATTGTCCTATTCTTAGAAGGATTATGAGTATTGGTTCTAGTTTGATGTCTAAGAGTACTTCCACACCTGTTTCTAAGGAACAAGACTCCCTAAGATTTGATTTTGAAATAGAATCATATTCTGATTTTGATCATGGGAACTCTAATTATGACATGGATGTTGAGTATACTGAGGGATTTTATGCTTTATTCTCTGATTTTGATGATGTATATTCAGATACTAATGCTCTTTGTGCACATATTTCAGTTCCTTCTATGACCCCATCCATACACCACCCCCCTACACTGGAACTCAAGACATTGCCACCAAATCTCAAATACTCATACTTGTTAAGTGGTGAGAAATTACCTGTTATCATTGCTAACAATCTCCCTTTTGAACATGAAGAATTTTTTTTGAATATTTTGAGGTAGAACATCAGGGAAATCGGGTGGACCTTGGCTGACATATCAGGTATTAGCCCCTCTATTTGCATGCATATGATTCTTTTGGAGGATTAGGATAAACCGGTGAGGTAACAACAATGGAGACTCAATCCAACCCTTCTGGAGGATGTTAAAAAAGAGGTTGAAAAATTGCTCAAGGTGGGTATAATCTATCCCATTTAAGATTCTCAGTAGGTAAGTTTTATTCAGGTTGTGCCTAAGAAAAGTGGTGTTATTGTTTTTAAAAATGAGAAAGAAGATTTAGTTCCAATGAGGGTACAAAACAGTTGGCGTGTGTGTATTGATTATAGGAAACTAAATCATTCCACTTGAAAAGACTATTTCCCCCTCCCATTTATTGATCAGATGATTGAGAGACTAGATGGAAAGACACGCTATTGTTTCTTGGATGGATTTTCTAGCTATTTTCAGGTTCCCATTGTAGCAGAAGACCAGGAGAAGACGACATTAACCTGTCCATTCAGTACCTTTTCTTATCGAAGGATGCCATTTGGACTTTGCAATGCCCCAGGTACCTTCCAGAGATGCATGGTGAGTATTTTCTCAGATTTCATTGAGACCTACATGGAGGTATTTATGGATGATTTTACAGTTTATGGATCCTCATTTTATGAATGTATCTCTAGTTTTGGTGATGTGTTGCATCGTTGTATTGAGAATAATCTAGTCTTAAATTTTGAAAAATGTCATTTCATGGTCGAAAAGGGAATTTTATTAGGTCATATAGTCTCACAACATGGAATTGATGTTGATAAATCTAAGGAAGACATTATTTCATCCCTTCCATAACTTACATATGTGTGTGATGTTCTATCATTCCTTGGACATGTTGGATTTTATCGACGCTTCACCAGAGATTTTATTAAGATCGCTCTACCCTTATCTCGATTACTTAAAAAAGATATTAACTTCAATTTTAATGATTCATGCAGGGTATCATTGGATGAGCTAAAGAAGTGTCTGACCACTCCATCGATCATACAGCCCCCGTGGTGGGACATTCCATTTGAGCTTATGTGTGATGTGTCCAACTTCGCGGTTAGAGTTGTCTTATCTCAGAGGGCAGAGGGACGTTCACATGTGATTTTGTATGCATAAAGGATGTTGGATTTTGCCGAATCAAACTACACAAAAACAAAAAAGGAGTTTCTTGCTGTTATATTTTCTTTAGATAATTTTTTTTCATATTTATTGAGATCTAAAGTAGTTGTTTTTCTTACCATGCGGTTTTGAGGTACCTCCTAAAGAAGTCAGATGCAGAGCCACGACTTATCTGTTGGATGCTCCTTCTTCAAGAGTTTGACATCGAGATAAAGGACAAGAAGGGGTCAGAAAATGTGGTGGCGGACCACATGAGTAGGCTTACTCACACACGAGAGGGTGACATCTTGGACCAGGTACCACTTCGGGACACTTTCCCCGATGAACATCTCTATACCATCTCAGGTATGCATACTTTGTATGTTGATTTAGTTAATTACATTTTTGCCTATGAAATCCCAGTAAATTTTATGATGTATCAAGTACAAAAATTAAAAAGTGAGTATAGGTTTTATGCATGGGATGATCGTTACCTCTGGCTTATGTGTAGTGACCATGTCATTAGGAGGTGTGTTCTCAATCATGAGTTTAAGTCTGTTTTGCATTTCTGTCATAACCTTGCTTGTGGTGGACACTTTGGACCCCAACGTATTGCTAGAAAAGTCTTAGACACTGGATTATATTGGCCTAGCTTATTCCATGATTCCCATGTGTTTTTTAAGTCATGCTCTCATTGCCAACACACTGGAAACATTTCAAGGAGACACGAGATGCCCCAACAACCCATTTTATTCTGTGATATTTTTAATGTTTGGGGAATTGATTTTATGGTCCCTTTTCCTAGTTCATTTGGTTTCTTGTATGTCCTTGTTTCTATCGATTATGTGAGTGAATGGGTGGAGGCCAAGGCCACTAGGACTGACAATTCTCATGTTGTAGTGGATTTTGTCAAGGCTAAAATTTTCTACTGGTATGGAGTACCAAAGGCCATCATTAGTGACCAAGGGACACACTTATGCAATTGGAATTTTGTTTCCCTTCTTAGGAAGCATGGGGTGACACACAAAAGATCAACACCATACCACCCTCAAACAAATGTCCAGGCTGAGGTTTCAGATAGGGAATTGAACCAAATTTTGGAGAAAACTATGCATCCAAATAGGAGAGATTGGAGTAGGTGCTTGGATGATTAATTGTGGGCTTATAGGACAACATACAAGACACCCATTGGTATCTCCCCATTTCGGATTTTTTTTGGAAGGAATTTCATCTCCCTGTGGAGGTTGAGCATCAGGCTTATTGGGCTATAATAAAATGCCACATGGATTTGGCCCAAGATGGAATCCGAAGGAAGCTACAAATTCAAGAGCTTGAGAAGATTAGATTGTCTTCATATGAGAACTCAAGGCTCTATAATGAAAAATAAAAAGTAGATCATGATAGAATGATCCAACAAAAGGAGTTTCATGTTGGAGAGAAAGTCCTTCTCTACAGTTCCCTACTGAAGCTGATGCCTGGTAAGTTTCATTCAAGATGGGTAGGTCCTTATATTGTATCTAATGTTTTTCCCTATGGTGTAGTGGAGATCACACAAGAAGACACTTGAATGAACATTACAGTCAATGGGAAACATTTTAAGAGATACATTGAGGGACTTCCTACTGATGTAGTGGATTTTATCACACTGCATGACCCCATCATCACTTGAGCACATCAGGTTGTTCCTATCTCTTTCACTTTTAAATTATTTGTCCTATTTAAAAATTTTGCATTTCATGTGCATATATCATCTCATGGGTTCACATTGGGGACACTACAATATTTTAAGTGTGTGGTAGGAAACCATTTTGTTTAGTAATTTCAATTGTTTTCCTGTTTAAAATAAAAAACAAAAAAAATTGTGTGTTTTTCATATTGTGTGTTTTTATTTTTCAATTTTTTTTTGTGTTTTTGAAATTTTTGAGCTAGAATAATTCTCATAAAATTTTTGAAATGTATATCAATGAGTGAAAAATTTTATCCCTTGAAACTGATCTTAAATTAATGTTGAAAATGACTGTGTTTCAATTTCAAATATTTAGTAATTTCATGAAAAGTACATTGAATTTTGAATCCCATGACACATCTCACTATCATTATATTTGAAGCCACATTCCTCTGAGGCTTCTAAACCATTATTTTAATATTCTTTACATTCACCTCACTTCTTGAGAGAACCAAACCATGCTTGATTAAACCAGAATTTGATTTATTTCTATCAAAACTTGAGGGTTTGAGGTACTTCTGTTTAAATGATTGAGGCATTTGTTTGGTATTAAAACCCATATTTCCAAGAATCTTTTTTTATAATGGCCTACCATGAACATTTAAAACTTGTATCCCATATAATCCATGCACAGCCTATTAGGATAGCCACATTACAAGCCAATTTTCCCTATCCAACCAACTATTGAAGTGAAATTGCATTATCTAGTTGAGCTTAAGTGTTGGGGAAGCTATCTTGTGTTGTGTTACCACATTCTGTGATACTTTGGGTAGAAGATTAAATTCTGAAGAGATGTGTTTTCCACTAAAGAAAATAATTATATTTAAAGTTGTGCCTTTTCTGGAGCTTTCATGACAAGTGAAGTTGTTCCTTTTTTAGAGATTCTAATTGAGGTGGAAAGCTGTGCCTTTTCTGGAGCTTTCATGACAAGTGATGTTGTGCCTATCTGGAGCATTCACGAAAATCATGTTTGAGAAGATTGACATTTTCAAGGATAAAATGATGAATGGTGTAAATTTTCCATGACTTTTCATGATGATGAAGCTGAATTGATACTATGGGGATTGAGGAGAAGACCATATTTAAGTGAAAATTAGATTAATGAAATTTTTCTTCAAAAAGAGTCAAGCCCTCCTCATTCGGCCTCAGAATTTTTCACACCTTAATCCTACCAACTGAAAGCCACATAACAACCCTGAAATGACCTCATGATAAACATATGTCTTTGACTCACATCAGGTGGTGATGTAGGAATTTATCAAGCCTATGGTGACCCTTGTATGAGTTTGGATGAGAAAGACATTGCAAAAAAATTGATATTTGTGTGATAAGATAAAATTCAAGCGAAATAAGTGTTTTGTGCATGGGTGGATAAATGAAGTGGAAATATATTGAATGATATAAATGGAGAACTTGAAATAATGATTTTTTATGAGGCATGATATCTTTTTTTTCTTGGTGTGTAATTGTTTGATCTCAAGGATATGTTTTTTAAAATTTGTTTTGATTTGATATTGATGTTTACTGGATATGCGGTTTTGCTCAGGAGCGAAAAAGGGTAAGTGTGGGGGAGTTGATAAAAAACTATTTTAATGAGTATTTTATTGATAATAAATGATATAATTCCCTCACATTGTGTTAAATATGTTTAATTAGAAAGTATTTGGGATTAGATCATTCATTTGAATATTTGATGAAAATTCAAGTTTTACCCTTTCAAAATCACTTTATTATTTCAGTCATAAATATTTTTATTTGTATTATTTGAACATGTTATTTTTTAAATGTGTTCCTTTATACATGTTCTACAACTTTTATTCAGGATAGTAGAAAAAAATAATGAATTTGGATGGAGTAATTGGGCCACAAAATCAAAGGTGGTCTGGACACACTAAAATAGAAAAGATTCTGTATTTTGGCCATAACTCCTTCATCGGAGACTGGATTGAGCCCATATTTTGAGAGGAGATATAGGACCCATATCATCACATATTATCCTACTGTAACTCCGGCCAATTATCCGGTTTTTGTGGTCAAATGGGCGATGAAAGTTGGCATAAAATATTTGGCCGAGATTCCCCATTAACATTTGAAACCACATTGAACCTAGCCTCCCCAACACTCTATAAATTGGTTTTTTTATCATTTGGTGGGTTTGGGACGTGAATTAGGAAGTTTAGGGCAGATTATAAGAGGTTCCACTGCAATTCTACAAGAAATTAAATAAGGGTATCTCTTGAAACAAGGATCCCTTCGTCGAAGCTATATTCTTCTTCCTCATGTTCTAATGTTTGTGTTTTCATAATAAACGTCTTTGTTATTCTTTTATTTCTCCTATTTTATTCAGTTTTGTTTAAATTTATTCTTATATTAATATTCTCAATGGGTCTGGAATCAAGAGTTACCCTTTCTAACCTTTGCACATGCAAAATGTTTCTACGATGACTATACCGCCCATGGAAAAGTGTTCTTTTTAGTAATCGGTCGACCTATTTCCTTATTCATTCATTTATTTTGAATAAATTAGCTACTGTAATTCACATATTATGATCTATAAATTGTGTTTTTAAATTAAATGAATCTATGAAAGCAATTGAATAGTTAACACAAAACACGCGAAATCAGAAATTGTGTGAACTATGAGAGCGCAATCTTAACCGGTAATTCAAAACCACATGGGATTAATTTGTAGAGTTAAAACATAATCCCTAAACTCAATTAGTACTCATTTACAGAATTTATATGTTCCTTAATTTACCACTGACCATTATAAATCCTTAGAACATAAATCAAATCTGGGTGCTGCGATTGCATGTTCCGAAGATAACCTAGGGTTTAATTCAAATCATCTTTGGGGTAAGGTTAATTCTCATAGGGTTCGGGGGTTATCAAGTTAAAGGATCATAATTAAGTGGATGTTAATTTAAATGATAATGATAAATAATTGATTTAATAGGTAGAGTTATATCAATTATGCCTTTTAAAATATTTTCTAAAAAAACATCTTCTTGTTGTGTCTTTTTAATCAAACTTCATTTCAAAATTAAAAACAAAAAAATGCAATCTTCTTCAAAAAACATCTTCAAGTTTTATAAATGATAAAAAACCACACCCATACTTTAAAGTAGTGTTTTAATTATATTATATTTTACTTTTTAAATACATTTAATATGTTGTTAAATTCACTTCCTCCATTGAGAGACGACCTTGGTCAGCCACTCTGCTGCACCTAAGTACCCCAAAATCACACTAATCATTTGAGGGCTCCCACGACAGCACTCTTTAAAATTGGCATTGTTTCCGGGGAGGAAATTAATTATTTAAACCAATTAGAGTAATTTATTTTATTGTACATTTTATTCTCTTCCTCTCTTCTTTCTTCCTTTATTACCCAATCTGATTTCTTTCTTCTTCTTCTTGTTTTATTTTCTTATACTTCCTTTTAAACCATCAACTCAAACTTCTAATTTTTATTTTACTATGGTTGTCTTTCCTTATTTTTATCATTCATTGATTTATGACATGAACTAATCCCAAGGATCTCTTAGATCTTGACCCTGAGATTTAACGTAGCCTTCGAGCTCGAATCAGACATTCTTAGTCTACGGGATGTTTCAACATTCAACCAGTTGGAGAATTATTCCAATAACCAAACATTGAAAATGGAATAAATTCAAATT
Source organism: Viscum album (assembly GCA_963277665.1). Classification (NCBI taxonomy): domain Eukaryota; kingdom Viridiplantae; phylum Streptophyta; class Magnoliopsida; order Santalales; family Viscaceae; genus Viscum; species Viscum album. The sequence goes on along the minus strand of OY728161.1, from coordinate 421,663,062 downwards.
CAACCATAAAACAAGAAACAATGGCTGAGAATAATGAAAATAAACTTAATAGAACCATTCGATAATTGGCTGCACCTGATATTAACTATCAACCAAATTGTATTGCATACCCAAATTTCGAATCCAACTTTGAACTAAAATCTGGGTTACTTCACTTACCTACAAAGTTTCATGGCATCTATGGTGAGGATCCCAATAAACATTTGAAATAATTTAATGTGTTTTTCTCAACTTTAAAACCAAGAAATTTTTCTGACGATCAAATCAAACTAAGATCATTCCCATTCTCACTTGATGGAGCAGCAAAAGACTGGATTTACTATTTACACCCAGAAGATGTAACTTGTTGGAACGATTTGAAACGTCTTTTATTGTAGAGATTTTTTCGAGCATCGAGGACCACTTATATTCATAAGTAGATATCGAGGATCAAGAAATCACAAGGGGATTCAATGTATGAGTACTGGGAGAGATTCAAGAAGTTGTGTGCAAGCTGTCCACATCACCAAATAAGTGAGCAACTCATCATTCAGTACTTCTATGAAGGACTCACACCTATGGATAGGAGCATGGTAGATGCTGCAGCTAGAGGAGCATTGGTGGAAAAGACACCAGTAGCTATATGTGTTTTGATCAACAAAATGGCCCAAAACTCCCATCAATTTGGCGATCGAGGTACACCACATGTCAGAGGAGTACATTAGGTAAGTCAATATTCTCTTGAAAGTCATTTGATTGATACCAAGTTGGAGGAATTGGCAACTATGGTGAGACATATTTCTTTGGCACAAAAGACATCCCAACCCCCTCCATGAAGGCCTTGTGGTATTTTCACTGAGAGAATCCACCCAACTGATTGTTTCCCACAACTCCAAGAAACAGAAGATTTTGTAGCAGTGTTCCCTGGAAGACCATATCAGCAACAACAAAAACAACCATATCCCCAAAAGAAGTTTGATACAACATACAACCAAGGTTGGAAGGATCAACCAGACATGAGGTATGGCTCTGGACAAAAACAAAGGCCCTCTTTTCAACAAAACTTCCAGTAGCCTCCACCTTACCAGCAGGGTTTTCAACAACCCCAAAGGAGATTTGAATCTCAAGAATTAATAAGCCAACAAAAAGGGAATCCCCCAGCCAAGGTAGATTCTAACACTGATTTCCTTTTGAAGAAAATTTTTCTTAATCAACAGAATGAGCTAAAAAGCAATGTTCAGAGCTGAGGGAGTTGAAGACTTAAGTGAGCCAGATTGCCACCGCCCTCCATGAACTTGTAAGTAAGAATTCCCGAAATCTACCTTCCCAACCCACTCCAAATACAGAGGGGAATGTTAGTGCCATAACATTGAGAAGTGGGAAACAAATGAATGATACATCTATACCTACCATTCTTCCAGGATTCACCTCAACTCCAGAGAAGCCACAATCCATACCAACTGAAGAGAAATACAAGGAGAAAGATAAAGGTAAAAAAAATATTGATGATATTCCTCCGAAACCCCTTCCTTGTCCAAACAAGATTGTGCAAACCAAGAAGATGGCTGAAGAATCAATGAAAAAGGAGGTTTTGGACACATTCAAGCGTGTGGAGATCAACATTACTCTACTTGAAGCCATTAAGCAAATTCCAAGGTATTCCAAATTCTTGAAAAAAATTGTACCAATCGAAGAGGGGTAAAGGGAAATGAGAGGATCAATCTTAGAAGGAATGTGTGAGCACTCATTACACAAACTCTACCAATGCCAACAAAGTGCAAGGATCCAGGGACATTCACTATCCCATGCACCATAGGGGAGTTTCACTTTTTTGATGCACTTTGTGATTTGGGAGATTCCTTAAATGTGATGCATCACTCCGTATTCTCTTCTTTAGAGGTTGGTGAGTTAAAGTCAATGAGAGTAGTGGTGCAATTGATGAATAGAGCTATGGCATATCCAGCGGGAGTCCTTGAGGATGTACTTGTCCGGGTAAGAGACATCATCTTTCCAGTAGACTTCTATCTGCTCAAAATGGAGGATAATCAAGTAAGTTCTCATGAACCCATTATCATAGGTAGGCCCTTTCTCAAAACTGCAAAAACTATCATAAATGTCAATGAGGGTACACTTTCCATTGAATTTGGATATGAAGTTGTGATATTTAATGTTATGGATTCCATGAAGTACCCCTTAGAGGATCATTCTGCATCTGTTATCTCCCATTTTGAACCACCAAGTGAAAACACCATGGAATTGTATTGTCATATGCTTAGGGTGATTATGAGTATTTGTTCTAGTTTGAAGCCTAAGAGTACTTCCACACCTATTTCGAAGGAATAAGGCTCCCTAAGATTTGATTTTGAAATGGAATCATATTCTGATTTTGATCATGTGAACTCTAATTATGACATGGCTATTGAGTATGCGGATGGATTTGATGCTTTATTCTCTGATTTTGAGGATGTATATTAGAATACTAATTCTCTTTGTGCACATATTTTAGTTATTTCTATGACCCCATCCATACACCACCCCCTACACTGGAACTCAATCCATTGCCACCAAATCTCAAATACTCATACTTGTTATGTGGTGTGTAATTACCTGTTATCATTTCTAAGAATCTCCCTTTTGAACATGAATTAAAACTTTTGAATATTTTGAGGGAGAACATCAGGGCAATCGGGTGGACATTGGCTGACATACCAGGTATTAGCCCCTCCATTTTCATGCATAGGATTCTTTTGGAGGATGAGGCTAAACCGGTGAGGCAACCACAAAGGAGACTCAATCCAACCCTTCTAGAGGTTTTTAAAAAATATGTAGAAAAATTTCTCGAGGAAAGTATAATCTATCCCATTTTAGATTCTTAGTGGGTAAGTCCTATTCAGGTTGTGTCTAAAAAAAGTGGTGTTACTATTGTTAAAAATGAGAAAGATGATTTAGTTCCATCAAGGGTACAAAATAGTTGGCATGTGTGTATTGATTAAATGAAACTAAATCATTCCACTCGCAAAGACCATTTCCCCCTCCCATTTATTGATCAGATGCTTGAGAGACTAGCTGGGAAGACACACTATTGTTTCATGGATGGATTTTATGGCTATTTTCAGGTTCCCATTGTAGCAGAGGACCAGGAGAAGATGACATTCACTTTCTCATTCAGTACCTTTTCTTACTGAAGGATGCTATTTGGACATTGCAGTGCCCTAGGTACCTTCTAGAGATGCATGGTTAGTATTTTCTCAGATTTCATTGAGACCTGCATGGAGGTATTTAAGGATGATTTTACAGTTTATGGATCCTCATTTGATGAATGTCTCTCAAGTTTGGGTGATATGTTGCATCATTGTATTGAGAAGAATTTGGTCTTAAATTTTGAAAAATGTCCTTTCATGGTCGAAAAGGGAATTGTCTTAGGTCATATAGTCTCACAACATGGAATTGAAGTTGATAAATCTAAGGTAGACATTATTTAATCACTTCCATATCCAACATGTGTGTGTGATGTTCGATCATTCCTTGGACATGTTGGATTTTATCGACGCTTCATTTGAGATTTTAGTAATATTTCTCTACTCTTATCTCGATTTATTCAAAAATATATTAATCTCAATTTTGATGATTCATTCAGGGTATCATTTGATGAGCTAAAGAAGTGTTTGACCACTCCCCCGATCATACAGACCCACGGTGGGACCTTCCATTTGAGCTTATGTGTGATGCATCCAAATTCACGGTTGGAGTTGTCTTATCTCAAAGTGCTGAGGTACATTCACATGTGATTTCGTATGCATCGAGTATGTTGGATTCTTACCAATCAAACTACACCACAACAGAAAAGGAGTTTCTTACTGTTATATTTTCTTTAGATAAATTTTTTTTCATATTTATTAAGATCTAAAGTAGTTGTTTTTTCTGACCATGCGGCTTTGAGGTACCTCCTGAAGAACCCAGATGCAAAGCCATGACTTATCCGTTGGATGATCCTTCTTCAAGAGGTTGACATCGAGATAAAGGATAATAAGGGGTCAGAAAACGTGGTGTCAGACCACATGAGTAGGCTTACTCACACACGAGAGGGTGACACCTTGGACCAGGTACCACTTCAGGACACTTTCCCTGATGAACATCTTTGTACCATCTCAGGTATGCATCCTTAGTATGCTGATTTAGTTAATTACATTGTTGCCTAGAAAATCCTAGTAAATTTGATGAGGCATCAAGTCCAAATATTAAAAAGTGAGTCTAGGTTATATGCGTGGCATGATCGTTACCTCTGGCTCATGTGTAGTGACCAAGTCATTAGGAGGTGTGTTCCCGATCATGAGTTTGAGTCTGTTTTACATTTATGTCATAAACATTCTTGTGGTGGACACTTTGGACCCCAAAGTACTGCTAGAAAAGTCTTAGACTCTGGATTATATTGGCCTAGATTATTCCATGATTACCATGCTCTTGTTGCCCACACACTGGAAACATTTCAAGGAGACACGAGATGCCCCAACAACCCATTTTATTCTGTGAGATTTTTGATGTTTGGGGAATTGATTTTATGGGCCCTTTTCCTAGTTCATATGGTTTCATTTATATCCTTGTTTCTATCGATTATGTGAGTAAATGTGTGGAGGCCAAGGCCACCAGGACTGATGATTCTCATGTTGTAGGGGATTTTGTCAAGGCTCAAATTTGCTGCAGGTTTGGAGTACCAAAGGCCATCATTAGTGACCAAGGGACACACTTCTACAATCAAAATTTTTCTTCCCTTCTTAGGAAGTATGGGGTGACACACAAAACATCAACACCATACTACCCTCAAACAAATTGCCAGGCTGAGGTTTCAAGTAGGGAATTGAAACAAATTTTGGAGAAAACTGTGCAGCCAAATAGGAAAGATTAGAGCAGGTGCTTGGATGATGCACTGTGGGATTATAAGATTGCATACAAGACACCTATTGCTGTGTCCCCATTTCGGATTGTTTTTGGGAAGGCATGTCATCTCCCTGTGGAGGTTGAGCATTGGTATTATTGGGATATAAAGAAATGAAACATGGATTTGGCCCAAGCTGGAATCCAAAGGAAGCTGGAAATTCAAGAGCATGAGGATATTTGATTGTCTTAATATGAGAACTCAAGGCTCTAAAAGTAAAAATCAAAAGCAACTCATGATAGAATTATCCAACAAAAGGAGTTTCATGATGGAGAGAAAGACCTTCTCTACAGTTCCAGACTAAAGCTGATGCCTGGTAAGTTTCATTACAGATGGTTAGGTTCTTATATTGTACCTAATGTTTTTCCTTATGGTGCAGTGGAGATCATACAAGAGGGCACTGGAAAGAGCTTTACAGTCAATGGGAAATGTTTGAAGAGATACATTGAGGGACTTCCTACTGATGCAGTGGATTTTATCACACTGTATGACCCCATCATTACTTGAGCACATCAGGCTATTCCTAACCCTTTCACTTTTATATTATTTTTCCTATTTAAAAATTCTGCATTTCATGTGCATATATCATCTCATGGGTTCAAATTGAGGAATCTTCAATATTTTAAGTGTGGGGGAGGGAACCTTTTAGTTTAGTAATTTCAATTATTTTCATGTTTAAAAAATCAAAACAAAAAAAAGTGTGTGTTTTTCAATTTTTTTTTGTTTTTATTTTTCAATTTTAATTGTGTTTTTGAAATTTTTGAGCTGGAATGATTCTCATAAAATTTTTGAAATGCATATCAATGAGTGAAACAATTTATCCCATGAAACTGATCTTAAATTAATGCTGAAAATGGCTTTGTTTCAAGTTCAAATATTTACTAATTTCATGAAAAGTACATTGAATTTTGAATCCCATGCCACATCTCACTGTCTTTATATTTGAAACCACATTCCTGTGATGGTTATAAACAATTATTTTCATATTCGTTACATTCACCTCACTTCTTGAGAGAACCAAATAATGCATGATTTAACCAGAATTTGATTTATTTTTGTCAAAACATTAGGGTTTGAGGTACTTATGTATAAATGATTGAGGAATTTGTTTGGTATTAAAGCCCCTATTTCAAAGAATCTTTTTTTATAATGGCCTTCCTTGAACATTTAATCCTTGTAGCCCTTAGAATCCATGCACAACCTGTTAGGTTAGCCACATTACAAGCCAAATTTCCCTATCCATCCAACTCTTGAAGTGAAATTGCATAATCTAGTTGAGCTTAAGTGTGGGGGAAGCTATCTTGTGTTGTGTACCACATTCTGTGATACTTTGGGTAGAAGATTAAATTATAAAGGGATGTGTTTCCTGCTAAAGAAAATCATTATATTGAAATCATTTCCTTTTCTGGAGCTTTTATGACAATTGAAGTTGTGCCTTTTCTAGAGCTTCTTGAGGTGGAAAGTTGTGTCTTTTCAGGATCTTTCATGACAAGTGAAGTTGTGCCTATCTGGAGATTTCATGAAAATCATGTTTTAGAAGATTGACATTTTTTATGCTAAAATTATGAATGGTGTAAATATTCCATGACATTTCATGATGATGTATTTGAATTGATACTATAGGGACTAAGGAAAAGACCATATTTAAGTGAAAATAATATTAATGCAATTTTGCGTCAAAAAGAGTCAAGCCCTCCTCATTCGGCCTCAGAATTTTTCACACCATGATCCTACCAACCGAAAGCCACAGAACAACCCTAAAAAGTCCTCATGATAAACATATGTCTTTGACTCACATCGGGTGGTGATGTAGGAATTTATCAAGCCTATGGTGACCCTTGTATGAGTTTGGATGAGAAATACATTGGAAAAAAATTGATATTTGTGTGATAAGAGGAAATTCAAGTGAGGTAAGTGTTTTTTGCATGGGAGGATAAATGAAGTGGAAATATATTGAATGATATAAATGGAGAACTTGAAATAATAATTTTTTATGAGGCATGATATCTTTTTTTCTTGGTGTGTAATTGTTTGATCTCAAGGATATGTGTTTTAAAATTGGTTTTGATTTGATATTGATGTTTACTTGATATGAGGTTTTTCTCAGGAGTGAAAAAGGGTAAGTGTGGGGGAGTTGATAAAACACTATTTTATTGAAAATTTTATTGATAATAAATGATATAATTCCCTCAAATTCTGTAAAATATTTTTAATTAGAAAGTATTTGGGATTAGATCATTCATTTGAATATTTGAGGAAAATTCCATTTTTATCCTTTCAAAATCACTGTAGTATTTCAATCATAAATATTTTTATTTGAATTATTTGAACTTAATATCTTGTAACTGTCTTCCTTAATTAATGGTTTACATCTTTTATTCAGGACACTTGAAAAAAAGAATGCATTTGGATGGAGTAATTGGTCCATAAACTCAAAGGTGGGATGGACACACCAGAATGGAGAAGCTTCGGTATTTAGGCCATAACTCCTTAATATGGGCATGGATTGAGCCCATATTTTGAGAGTAGATATAGGACACATATCCTAACATATGATCTCTCTGGAAGGCAGTCCAATTCACTCGATTTTGTGGCCAAATGGGTGATGAAAGATGGAATAAAATAGTTTTCCGAGATTCCCCATTCACACTTGAAACCACTTTGAACCTAGCCTCCCCACCACTCTATAAATTGGTTTTTTTTCTCATTTGGTGGGCTTGGGACGTGAATTATAAAGTTTAGGGCAGAGGAGAAGAGGTTATACTCCAATTATATAAGCAATTTAATAAGGGAATCTCTTGAAGAAAGGATCCCTTCGTCGAAGCCCTATTCTTCTTCCTCATGTTCTAATGTTTGTGTTTTCATAATAAACTTCTTTGTTATTATTTTATTTATCCTATTTTCTTCTATTTTGTTTAAATTTATTCTTCTCCTAATCTTCTCAATTGGTCTGGAATCAAGAGTAGAAACTTGATTGGGTTATACCCTTTCTAACCTTTTCACATGCAAAACGCTTCTACGATGACTACACCGCCCATGGAAGAGTAGTTCTTTTTAGTAATCGGTCGACCTCTTTACTTATTCATTAATTTATTTTGAATAAATGAGATAATTTAATTCACATATTATGATCTATAAATTGAGTTTTTAAATTAAATTAAACTATGCAAGCAATTGAATAGTTAACACAAAACACACGAGGTTGGAAATTGTGTGAACTATGAGAGCTCAACCTTAACCGGTAATTCAAAACCACATGGGATTAATTTTTAGAGTTAAAAAATAATCCCTTAACTCAATTAGTACTCATTTCCAGAATGTATATGTCCCTTAATTTCCCACTGACCATAAGCTATCCTTATAACATCAATCAAATCAGGGTGTTGCGATTTCATGTTTCGAAGATAACCTAGGGTTTAATTCGCTTCATCTTTGTGGTAAGGTTAATTCTCGTAGGGTTCGGGGGTTAAAAAGTTAAGGGATAATAATTAAGTGGATGTTAATATAAATTATAATGATAAATAATTTATTGAATAGGTAGAGTTAGATTGATTATGCCTTTTAAAATATTTTCTAAAAAAACATCTTTTTGTTGTGTCTTTTTAATCAAACATCATTTCAAAATTAAAAACAAGAAAAATGAAATCATCTTCCAGCAAACTTATTCATGTTTTATAAACGATAAACAACCACCCCCATACTTTCAAGTAGTATTTTAATTCTATTCTATTTAATTTTTCAATACCATTAATATGTTGTTAAATTCACTTCCTCCTTTGAGAGATGACCTTGATCCGCCACTCTACTGCACCTAAGTACCCCAAAATCACACTAATCATTTGAGGGCGCCCATGACAGCGCTCTTTCACCCACGTTCTACTAATACCAAACAAGGATCACTGGCGAGAAGCCTCGTCGACACTGGCCACTAGGTTTTTTCTCGATGCACCAACATCCAGAATTCCCAAAATGATTCAATTGATGGTATACCTATATTTTACCTTTTAATAGCTATATTATATTGTGGAGCTTGAACTGACCAAAAAATTTGTGGTCCTTGAACCAAATCTTCTAAAACCCCCCATGACTTTATTCGTATTTAGCATATAAATTCCACATATAAAGTCCACCATTCACCCCCACACACCTCATTCAACCCCATGATGGGTACTCTATTCTAATATTGTTAGTTATTTATCCTTATTAGTGTATAGTATAGGTAGTAGAGGCAGAATTGGCATCACAAGGCCATTTGGGAGGTACCATGTTCAAGGACATGGAATTGAGGTTTGTGACACTATTATAAGTGTACTGATCAACCACCAGGCCAACTAACACCCCCAACACATATACGAGTTGGTGTGAGATGCTAGCACCGTGTACATCTATTACCATCCTAGGTGTTCTTAACATCCCATGTGAGGATTGATGTGGTGGTGATGGTGTGGAATTAGTTTCAAAGAGGTGGTTATTTGGGACTTGTGACATTACTGATATGCCAATAGAATGGAATCTTGGAAACCCAAAGAAACCACAATCGGAGGATTGTTCAAACATCTATGAAAATACAAAAAACCAAGAAATCCTTTTAGAAACTTATGATGGTGTTTATGCCAGTTCCAAAGTAGGGTTTAACAGCATCCCTAGCATTGGATTAGTTGTATGGTTGATCTTCTAAATCACATAGTCCACATTGCATGTTCCCTAAAAACTCCCTCCTATAATCTAGAGTTACTTAGATCACCAGGCCCCCCTAGGTCTAGGAGGACCTGGGATACATAAAATATCCTACTATCTAGATTATATGGGTGGATGACCTGGTTATTCCCAATGATCCCATGAGCCCCCTAGGTGTTTTGACTCCATAACTTTCGTGCTACAATTCATACAATTATCCATCCTGACCCTTTCTAACTAAAGGTATATTACTTATATAATATAGAAGGTCTTATAACTTGTCTACTTCACCCTATTCATTATTCATTTCTACTTAATATATAAGGATTGGCTACTTCATTCTATTCAATTTAGAAAGGTTTAGATCTTTTATAACCTTACCAAATGGGTCAGAACTTTTAGAACCTTGAAACCCCCATGGATTTTCTCTCTATTATGAATCATTAAGTGGTAATTTTTATATCCAATAGCCCTCATGTGTTCTTCACCCATCATCATCAATCACATTCATCACAACCTATCAGTTCTCTACTCTAATCATATCGTACCTACATGCTACTAGAGTAGTGTACTAAAGCACCACCTTCGTATTCCCTCCCCACTGAGCATGGTGTTTCAGAGAATGCAAAGAACCCATCATATACTTTTTCAATCATTTTACTAGCCTTGAATTCACTATGTCATCTGGTAGGAATAATATAGATAGTGGACATTTATGAGATTTGGTGGTACTATTAGAGTAGAGTACTCACTATTAGAAGAGTATAGAGAGCAGCAACCTTGAACTGGACCTTGATCGGTATAATATAGTTAGTAGAGGCTGTATAATCATAGTCAGTATAATATATGTTGTATACGTGGTAGCGGTCCTTTCATTGAGAATAAAGAATCCACCCTTGAGTATCAGATCATTTATTGTAGTACTATACTAAGAGATCGATCTCTCCAGTTTCCAATTACACTGCTCTATATAATTAGGTAGCTTCCGCCAGTGAGTCACAAAGCTGACCATTTGAATGAAAAAGAACTTTCCTACAATATTATATCAATCTAGTCGATCAATGATGCGATTTCATACAATAAGTGATTGATTTACTTATTTACCTCGAGTGTTAACCCAACGAGCCAGTCTGGATATAAAGGCCAAACATCTTTTAGGCAGTGCATGATTTCTATCTTGTATTTCACTATTAGATCAACAATAATTTGATCAAAGAGACTATTAAATGCTGCATATAGTACCACCAGTAGTTGTTTTTTAAGAGACAGTGTATGATTTAGTGGTTTTTTCAGAACATCCATAAGTCAGGCACCTGGATTGGGAATAGCCTAAGTCGCTTCATCCAGGTCTGAACCAAATTGAGCATGGGCTGCAAATTCCTAATATTGTTCTAATTCAAGTGAAGCACCACATACATGTTTCATATCATTCACTTAAGTGGTTAAGCCAACTCAACTGACCAATAAGACAATGTTTATTACTGGGTGCATACCTCGATTAAAGAGCAATGTGCCCGAATAGATTTTTCCATCATTAATTGGGATTACATTGGTCGGAATATAGGTAGAGAAGTCTCTCACTATTGTTTAAATAATTGGAATATCGGTCAAGCTAAAAGCACCGATATTGTCCGATCATTTTGATACTTGTTCTAATAGATGGGAATGTAAATAGAAAACATCGCATGGGAATACCTCACAGCCCAATGGTCGGCGTAACAATAGTGCGATTTTTTATAAGCCATTGTCTATTTTGAAAGATCATCACATATGATCATAATGTGCATGCCATGATCAGGGAAATATTACCCCTTTTCACACTCGGAATATGGTCCATTAAATTGAATTAGATCAAGTTTTGAAGCGGTAGCAGCCACCAGAATGGAATACCTCATGTTGGAAGTGTCCAAGAGTAATTGAACAACTTGTGAAACCGTTGAGCATTTAGTTCGTATAGCTACATAGACATAATAAAGCTTTTACCGTTCCTAAGAGGTGGACTTCACTTGCTTTTGGTAAATCATGGAATTGACCCCAATGATGAGTTTCCCATTTTTCAATCCCCAATGATGAGTTTGTGTTTCCCAAAACAGATAGGCATCAGGCTATCCACCGCTTTGAGACCAGTCCGCATTGGATCGTGAATAGGTTAATGTTCGATAATGCACAGACCTATCAGTTCGACATGTCTAGTCTTGGATTCCCAGTGTGTGGTTTAGGTGTTTTAAATTGGAAAACCCAAAGCATCGATAGCATGACCCATTTAGCACATCCTCGAGGGATCATCCATGTTCGAACCACTCTGTGTCACCTGATCTTTTTTTTCACAGTGGTATCCAACCCCAACACCACTATACGGACAAGCTCGGGCTCTAGATTCAAAGCAATGACTTTCACACTGATAGAAAACTGGACCATTTCACAACATTTCAATTGATGAAAAATAGATACACATGAAATTACATACCCATACCCCAAGACTATACCATTTGTATCCACCGTTTAGGTACTCGTTGTGTCCATTAGGTGCATTCGACTCTCCAATACGCTTTTCAGTTTAGCATAATGGGTTGGTTTGACTCCCATGGAACATTATGAAGATATATGACCATTACATTTGATAAGTTGGTCCTTATATGACAATAAATGATGCTATACATGTTCCATCTGAGGGGTCAAGGCTGGAAGTGCAAGTTGATTCAATGGTTAACGAATATCGCGCAAGGTCAGGAATGACACGAATCAAGAATGACATGTCAACAATTAGGAAACTAATAGGTATAAACTACATAGGTTCATGTATCGTAGATCTAACCCTTTATAAAGGGTCATGAAAAATGTGTGACCAGTGTATCAAAACATGTTCCACACTATATAGAGTAGAGTACATGTCAGATAGACATAATAAATTGAGTAACATGACCATGTGGACCATTCCCACCATTTATCCAGTGGTTGTGATCCTATCGCAACCTTGTCAATGTAAGTATAAATTGAAACTAGAGGCCCAACATCATGTGCCTATGGAATCTGTGGTGGCAAGGTTGGCTGGAATAACGATGGTGGTTGACCATAGGGCTACAGGTACATATAAGGGAGCATGATTCTATCCCCTAGCCATTTCTGGGTCTGAACACACTCCAACCATTCAGGTCTATGGCCATAGAGAGCCAGTACTTACCCTATATAGCAACATAGACATTCTTTGTTTTCCATACCATCTTGAACAAGTACTCTACTCTATATAGTTCAAATAAAGGGCTCAGGATCTAACAATTCATATCATTAAGTAAGCAAACCAACAAGATATATTACCTATACAATAAGTAAGGCTATTTCTTTAAATGATTCTAGTGGGAAGGAAGTGCCTAATTAGGAGGTATATGTTATTATGTTCAAAATATTAAATATGAATACTGATGAATACACTGATGATTTTCTATTAGGTATATACATTCGATTCTATTACTTTGGTTGTCTGAATAAAGAGTTACCTCTTAGCTGCAATGTTTATGATTTAATTAAATATGTCATTTGTGGCTTGAAATAGGTGAACCACTAAAACAAAAAACTATGGGTGCTCAGAAGAGCTATTATACAAATCATATACTAGCACTCAAACAGACGTGTAAGGAATATCAGTCTTTCATAGTAGTTGATACAGAGACAGTTCTAATAGATTATGTTCATGTGCCTTATGTAACAGGTTTCTTAGTTGTTAACCCGATTGAATACCAAGCTGGATAATTCAATTGAAATATATTGTTGTGAAGATATCATATATTACATACCTGAATTTTATGAAAGGAGTAATCAAATGTTGTATAATTTTCTAGAGAGTTTAGCAGTGGTTGCTTCTGAAACTATGATTCAAACGATTTACTTCCATAACATCTCACGATTATATGGTCAATATATATTAGTAGTATTAATGAAATATTATGCTGCTCATGGGTACCATAAAACCACTTATGAGGTACTATATTCCTTAAGATTTAGTAGTGTATCGTGAAAAGGAACAGGCATTCCATCTAATATATTCATACAATCTCTGCATAGGAAAATTCATGAAGAGTGAGGTGATTCAAGGGTTCTATAAATACGTGGTGAATGACTTTAATGGTTTTTCCTTTCAAGAAAGTTCAAGTCATGCTTCTCAGTGATGCAAGAAATATGGGATTATTGAACATGAGTTTCAGCATGAGTAGAGAGTCAAGAAAGAAGGATTAAATAAATGGAATTTATCCTATGCTTTTCGTGGAGACTAAATATGTAGCTGAATCCACTAATAAGGGATCTAGGATTCCAACTATAATGGGATCTATAAGGAAATTATATAGAGACTGGAAGGGATTCCATGTGCTATGGAACATGATCTATGCCTTTCCATGTCATGATTCAAATCCATTACCAATAGGGGGACAATTCCTTTTCCATATCCATTCGGAGTTTGAGCAGCACAAGGAAAGGAAAGGGATTAAGGGGAAAATGTCTCATGAGTTTATTTCATGAAAAAGAGAGGAATCATAGAAAATAGGAACGATTTACTCAGTTGATGAAATCGAGGCATAGATAGAGATAGAGGTAGACCTCATGGAAAAGCTATAAGTAAAAATATTCAATAGAAGATATCATGCCTACATGCAGAAGCAGATTAACCCATAGAATAAAAGTGATAAGAACCAATTGATGTTGATCCAGAATCACCATCTGAGAATGCATTGGTAAGGAAGGTAGTAGTAGTTCATGATGTAGCCAACTAAGTTCCTACAGCAGATTTAGTGGCAAGGTCTCTAGGAACAGGTCTATATTTATTACCTATTGAGAGAATGCATTAAATTTAGATTAAAAGGTAGAGGTAGTAGGTTCAACTGTGGATTCAGAACCAATGATATTTTCTTTCATACCTCATTAACTCAGATTTTGTTGGTTCTTAGAAGCTTGTTCCAGCATCCGAGCCAATTTGAGTACCGAAGCTCATAACAGATCCTACTGCAAAGGCAGGGTTTTTTGTTCCATTTCTAGTTGAAGTTCGAGAACCTATACCAGTTGACCCAACATAGGTAACAGTTAGAGAAAATATGGTAGCAGTTGTGGAATAGTAGTTAGATAGAGCATAGGTAGAGACAAACTCCAATGAACCACTTTCCTTCATTCTTATTTTTTTCATTCCATTAATTCTACTTTGAGTATTCCTATAATGTAGAACATTCCCATGTGACCAATCAGGTCAATGACCCTCCAAATAAGACCAAATATACTCAGATTTACATCAATATGGGTGATCTTCCAATTCAAGACTAGGACCTTGGTCTTAAAGGAGCTTTCAACCCAACACAAAGCAGTGCCATAGTACCAACGATTATACACGAGCCAGTCCTAAACCCACTACGTCAAGAATATACTATTCTATATAGTCTCTAGGATGTTTTCTTATGGTTGTTGATGTCAGTTTCCAAACCTCTAAAAATGGTTCTTTTAGATCTTACCCTTTATAACCCGTAGATATAAATTAGCTGAGGAGGGTTAGATCTTTTAGAACTCGACTACTTCACCCTATTTGGAATTCAGTTATACTTAATATATAAGGTTCAATAACATGGATAATTCACTATATTTAGTGTATAAAGGGTCATATCTATGGTAATTAACAATATATAGTTGATCTATAGTAGTTTGGGTATCAACCTTAACTCCTTCGGGCCCATATGTTCACATAAGAAATAGATGATATGAGTCCGGAGATAGGGGTCAAGAAAAAACATCCTCCATGAAACCACTCTAGGTTCAGACCAAATTGAGGTTACTGACTATGAGATAGACCTGGCGAGTAAGGAATAGGTTCTAACATATCTGACCCTTTCTAAAGGGTGAACTATATAGGGTCAAGTACCATAGATCTAACACTTTCTAAAGGGTTAGGAGAGAGACAGCTTTATAGTGGGATCCAATGCTTCAAAGATATCTTAATCCTCAATTATAGGGATAAGGAACTATTGGTAGGGATAGATTCCTCTATTTTATCTCTCAAGGGCTTTGGATCCCCCTTGTTCCTTTTTAGATGAATATTAAGATATATATTTTCCTAATTGTTCTAATGCCCCCTCTTTAAAGCAATTCCTTTCTTCTGATTCTGATCCAATGTCGGAAATTCCAGAGTAACTAGTCATTATGCCTCATGCCCATAAAAGAGATTCTCCTTACAAAACCTATGAAGCTAAAAAGGGAAGAACCTCATTCTTATCTGTCTACTCTATATCCACGTCCATCATTCGAATCCCCATATCGTGCTTCTAGGGTGACTATATCGAAATAATACCTGAATCTACTATAATAGTCATGAAGGCACTCTCAAAATATATATGAACTACTATTCTAACCTGATGCAATGAAATCTCTAGAATGGGATAAAATGACCTTCCTCAAAGGTGTTTCTATTTGTTCAGGAGTTCAAAGTAGATGCTTTAAGGGAGGAGAGAAAGAAATAGGATCAGGAGTATGGTCTTCTCCTACTCCGAAGTCATCTGGTTATTCTGAGAATGGTTTGTAACTAATATCAGTATAATATAGGTAGTATTCATGCAATCTTGGTGATCAGGTTGAGTCAGCTCCCACTATTTCGGCTGGAGGGTTTGAAATCATTGAACGAGATCAGTAGAAGCTTATTGATTTGAGTCAGCATTGGCTGGAGGCACAGGGTCTGAAGGAGAGCCACTACTATATTATAATAGACTTTATATAAATAATACCAAAATTGAGATTGTTTGTTCTTATCCACTATGTTCATAATCAAAAGATTTAAATGGATAGGAAGGGAGGCCATATACTCTATCTATATAGTCATTAGTTGGGTAGTCGATGCTGGAGAAAAGAGGTTACCTAGGACTAGAAGTCAAGTAATTTGGTTATGTATTTAGGGGCCTCATGGGTACAGGTTGAAGGAAAGATAAGGGTTATACACCAATATTCATGGGTTCAAGTTTCCTATTATATACGTCCCAATGAGTGGGTCTCCTACCTTTCAAATGATTGCTTTGGATAGGTACTCTGTCTATATTGTCATTGGGAATGGTGATTCCTAATGATTTGGATGTGGAAATTTGGGATCATCAGCAGAGGAAATATTATTTGATTGATTCAATCCCAGATAATTGTTTAGTTGAGAACTTATATGGTGTCAGCTGCTATTGGGTCAATTGTTTCCAAATGAGATGGCTTATTGTCATCAGAATGTCGGCTAGGTTGGTGGCACCGAAAAGACTCATAGTTCTGCTTTCAACCATCGAAGGGATTTTAGTCAGCTGAGGTTGGATGATATTATATTCTAAAAGTTAATGATACCAGTGGTTTGGGATGAAGGCTTTAGATCTATTGTCTTACTCACCTCTCATCTAGGAGATGGAATGGGATTGATAGATGTGTCTGGGAAGGTTCATAGTTATGATTCTCCATCGCCTAATCACCACCTAGAATTGGATTAGATGGTCTCTCTCAACCTGATAATTGATATGGATAAAAGGTATCGATGCTCTGGGGGTTGGGTTCTGAATCGTGGTTCATTACCTATAGTGGTCCCAATGTATGGGTGTTCATATAATCTTGATAGATGATGTCAGCTGCTTGTTAGAAGAATCAGAATCAAAATTTTTGAAAGTCATTGTATGAGGTCCAGAGTTCACCCTTACACCTGCATGTGAATTTCCCAATAAAATTGGTTATCATAATCACATAATGCACATGAACAGATAGAAAAATATGGCTAGGGAATGGACGTTCTCAGCTTCTAGAGGTTCTCTGGTATCTGATCTCATAGGGGTGATCCCTATCTCTGATTCAGTCCACCCTAGGTTGTAAGATTGATTGGTTTCAGTCCCACTCTATGATGTGGATTAATTTTTCCAATCTATTCATTTAGATTGATTGAACAACACAAGCTTGAGAGTAAAGGAGTTTGAGCTCAGTTCTGTGATCCGTTCAGCACACTTCATAGTAATAAAATCAGTTCTAGTGTTTTCATTAAAAAGAAGAATATCAAATGATTAATTAAAAGTGGACTTCAAAAAATACATTATTTAGGAGTGGTACATTTATATATTAAGTCAAACACCATAGAGAGTTCATTTTAGCCCCATGAATAGAATCTGTGGAAGAGAATTCTTTATTTGATCTGGAATCTTTTGATTTCATTCTCATAAGTGCCTTCTACTGATCAATAGATATGAAATCATGAAGAATGAAATTAATGAAACTGGGGAATTACACCAAAAAGTATAATTTAATTTTTGACCCCAGTCACCAGTTTCAGCTAATTCATAGAGGCGATGTAGGGGAAGCCATGTTTTCTTCTCAAAAATCAACTAATGTGATAGAATTCAAGAAGTCGCTTCTGGTAAATACACCAATTGTCGAATATGGTTCCAGGAAATATAATGTGTTAGAAAATGGATGGTGTACAATATGGGGGAAGGTCCCTAAATAAATCTAATGAGGATGGACTTCTTGTGATACTTTATTTGGAAATTGTTGCCACATCAAGCTCTGAAACATGTTATTTCTCATTCCAAAACCCTATCACCGATCAATGAAACAAAAGTGACATCCAATCATCATTAATATGGGAAGAGATATCCAGGAAAGAAAGATGCTATGAGAGGTCTCATCTGGTATGCATGTGTGTCTGTTTTTTATGTTCATTCATTACAGGTTGTAAGCTCAGTACACTATTAATAGTGAGTTTTTAGAGAATCCCAAAATCCAAGAAATCAAGAATGAAAGACGTGAAATTATCTCCCTTATTGAGAGAGAAGCGCGGGGCATAGTTCTCACTTGGCCAAGGAATCCATGAAAGGTGGTACAAGATTGCATCAAAACCCCTTCTTTATATGATATGATTTCTTGGTTTCCAGATTTTTTTAAACTATCTTTCTATGATTTCTTGATTTTAGATGATGACTAGATGAACCGTTATCACACTAAAATTCTTTAAATATGAACGTCGTGAACTGATTCAAATCCAAAAATTCTCACTAGGTTTTAATTCGTCATTGGGATTGAGTTTGATGGAAAACCAGTAGGTTTTAACTCCCACAATGTCATGCTAGAAGTTTGATTCTTTGCGTCTTTCCCACTTTCTATTAGTTTGTGTCTTGAACTCCTTTTGATTATACCAATTAATAACAGAGTAGGTGAGGTGCATAAAATTGAGAAAGTCTGTGGATTTTCTTATCTTCCTTTGAGCCATTTGGGAGTCAATAAAAAGAAGAAAAAGAAACATTCAGAGATGAAGTACGATCAAAAATAAATAGTCACTCTTCTACTTTTAAATAAATTTGGTAAGTAAATAGAAAGAGAGTCAGTCTCTTGGAATGTTATGTCAGAAAACAAATTCTATTTGTTTTTAGATTTTCCAATATATATAAGTATCAGATCAAATATTTATATTTATCTTTTGAAATAATCATAATAATAAAATCACTTAACTAAAATTCTACTAGATGTACAACTCCCTTTATTTAAATTTTGTATTATAGGTCTTTCTGTATTTTTAATTTGATTGCAAAAAATTTGAAAATTAGGCGGAAACCCTCCTCCCACCCTTCTGAAAGCTCCAGTGGTACTAATAATAGTGATAACTATAAAAAAACATGATGATACTCTTGTCTATGATGAGATCAGACTCTCACTTATAATGAGAATAATGGACCTGGTGGATGTGATTCTTTATCTATAGTGGTCCTTTATGTCATACGAAAGTCTGCAGTGGGTGGTACGAGACGTGTCTCAGAATGATGTTCGGAATTGGAAGAAATTTTTTTAACACATATAATAAAATCATTAGTGATGGTAGAGAGATCTGGTTCTTCATAGATGTGATTGATGTAATGAGAGTGATCCAGAGAGGAGGGAAGGGGAAGCAACCTACCTTATCGAGCATACACTACTTTAATAGTCTTAAGGGATCCCCCTTGTTTGTTAACCAAATACCAAGAAAGTAGCTCTAGATAAACCTTTCAATCAAAGAGAAAAACCATAGGAATTTTTTTGAAAAGCTAATCCTTTAGTTAGGGAGCTAGAGCTATCGAGTTACTTCCATATACATGACTATTTGAAACATAGGGTTTAAACCCCTTATCTCTACTGAGAGTAAATCGGGCATCAAGGAAAAAAATCCAAGATCCTATATGCTGGATGATACTATAGCTAATAGAAGAACCTCCATAACTCCATTTTAAAATACATATCAGACCATATAGATGATGATGACGAAAAATATATAACGTATGGATCATCTAATGCCTATGATTATGAAGGTTGTCCAGAATTGTGTACTCATCTTATATGTCTATCTGACACATCACATAATCTTGTACTTGCTAATAGAAGATGAATCAATAAATTTAGGTACCTAGATGAATGTTGAAGAATGATTTTGGATCATATGGAATCAGGATTTTATTTCACACTAGTCCAATGGAAACGATAATGAATCCTTAATCAATCTAAAAGGAAACAATGGAGATGAATCCCCTCAACCAGGGGGAAGATCTAGTCATATTCTTCTACATATACTATAGATATGGATTGGAAACCCTATAAGAGTATAAGATAAATGCCTCAATTTATTCCTATGTTTATGAAATTATACCTTTAGGAGGTTAGGAAAGAAGTGCGACCCGATCTCTCGATCTTAGGAGAGAGAAGAAAACTCAATTAGAAACCTAGAAGCACATAGAAGTGATTAGTCACACCCTGGAAAGAAAGATTGGCATAACAGGAAATGGAATCTCTTTAGGAAGAAATGAAACACTTTGTCATAGGGGGGAATCATATGCATAGAAGGGGGTACGTCCTCCCAAAGACACACAAAAGAAAAGTTCATAGAAACTATATATAATAGTACAAGTGTGACATGAAATTTATTTTTTTAATACTAATTGGACTATACCTTTTTCATATGGTGTTATCTCTCATCTGTTATTCCTCAAGTCTATGAAAGAATAAGATAGTAGATTTCTTCTTTTGAGAGCATGATGTGACTATGTTTGGTTCTGTAATCAACTACCATAGGGAAGTAGCTAATGGAATCTGGAGGCTATCAAAGATCTGTGGAGAGAAAGAATATATCTGATTATTGTGCATTTACATTGACTTCCATCCCTCCCTTTCAGTTCATAAAGGCAGTTTTCTCCTCCTAAACCATCTAGTCCAAGTAGCTAGTATAAATCTCTACCTCTCTTCTTTCCTAGTCACTAGGTTCATATAGAGTTATAGACCAGATGAGGAGGATGAGATATGTAATGTGTGTTATAGAATTAACGTCTGCTGATGTAGATTACCTTCCTTAATGTACTTGGAGTTGAGTAAGGGACTCTAAGATTCTTCTTTATTGATTTTCTAGAGCTATATGGGGCTACAGATTATAGAAAGTCTCTATCATAGGTTTAGAATGGTATCTTCAATTTCTTAACATACTAGTAGTTAAATAAGGACTCTAATCCCAATGGGATGATTCTTCTATCCTATTAGATTGATTGTTTTGAGTAGCTTTCTTGCCTTTTGGGTTATAACATGATAGGTGTGAAAGTCGGAGAAGATCTATTAAATGGGATGAGTTACTATAAACTAATAGTAAAGAAGTCTACATAGCGCACTGAGTGATTCCCAAGTGGGAATCATGAATCTATATATTTCCCTATTAGTGAAATAATTGAAGGCTCGTAAGGAGATAAGGTGGATAGATCTTCCTGTTGGTAGGTGCAAGGGTAATATTTAATATATTACCAGTATTGATTCAAAAATAATTCCTTTATCTAATATAGTGGTATAAGGAAAAGTTACCTTCATATATATAGTTGTATCAACTATAATTTTTGGATGTATAACCCTGAGTCTTGTAGCTCTTAATCAAATAGTGCTTCTAGATGAAGAGGGAGTAAGAGATGCAACCAGTTATGCGATTATGCATTAAATATACCTATTTCTTATCATATCTTTCTTTACTAGCTCCATAGAATCTTTTGTATGAAGAGAGTAGGAGTGAAAGGCAGTATCCTCTAGAGACCTTTCCTATTACTTTTTATCTTTCATTCCTTATGCATGTACTTATGAGTCTTGATTCTTCTTTATTCCTGTATCCTATCTTAATCAGTGGTTTCTTAATTGTATTTTTAGAGCATTACAGGCTCTAGATTATATTGATCGGTTCTTTCTAGGTATATAATCTCTCATCCTTCCCTCTAGGACCCTCCTTATGAGTGAAGGGATCCCTTATTTAGGTAATCACAGCCTCATTCCTCTCTTCTTAACTCTTCCCCTATATACCAATATTATCCATTATGACCTATATTTTCCTTCAAGCATATGACTAGCAACTCAAATAGGATTATGAGCTACTAATCATGTGTTGGAGCCAAAATTTGGGAAGAACAAGAACAAACATGTGGCCCTTGGCATGTCCTCATGAAGATTACCCATGGATCCTGATAGCACTGAGGCCGGTACGAAGCTTCACCTCAGTGAAGCTACCATGGAGCAAGGAGGTGGGAGGCTTCGTTGTTATGAAAAAGTTCCACATGTCTTCATGTCCAGTGAGATCTGATTCATGGTACCGCTTTCCTATAAATACCAGCTCCCCTAGAGCCCTAAGGAAGGATACTCTGACCTTTATCCTTCTTAGCTCAAAAATCATGAAGATATTTCTGCTCTAAAAACCATGAGCTCTTCAAGGAACTTTTGAATCATGAAGTGCCTTTCCCTTTGCTCGAATTCAACCCCTCTTCAAAGAGGGATTCCCTTCGCAGAGCCCACGGGCTTCTATGATGGAATGGGATCCCCAAGGAGACTACTGTCTTCGTGGAGCACTTATGCTTCGCAAAATACCCTCCATGAAAAAGTGACCCACATGCCAAGGCAGGGTCACTGTGCTTTGCAAATCACATTGCTTTGCAATGATATGATTCACAGGGCACCCTAGCTTCACAAAGCACTGCTCCACGAAATCCTTTCTACTTAGGGATGCACCTTCCATTTGCACCAACTCCCTATTCCTAGGCTAGGCCATTTCACTTGGAGAATCACACCCCTTTTTGAAGCTCACCCACTACATGGAGCACCACAGCTTCAAAAGGCATCTTCCTATGAATAATTTTTCCCTACAACTCCTTTTGACGTACGACCCTCTAGGTTTGCACGAAGTGATTTAAAAGTCCCATGGGTGGTTCTTTACGTTGTGTTTCTTCGCCTCATGCTTCTTCGCATAGGCACACTGACGGAAATTGCTTCTTTGCATAGCCACGCTAACATGGACCCTCATTGGATCACTCTATAACACCCCCTCACCATGACATTGTTGATTCATTCCCCTTCCCAATGGGGCAGGAGGTATCAGTTATGTATGTCCTAAGGGGTGCGGATTGAACCCTCCTCATCCAAGCTCCAGGCCATTAAACTACCAAGAACCATCGTCCTCAGCACATGACGTTAAACTGTAGCCTCTCCCTATGTATCGCACACATGGTACCCCATCCCAAGCATTTTCTACACCCACTGGTCACCATGGGAGTGAAATCTTTCTCACAGGGAATGAGATCCTCTTTTATAGAGCGCCGTCTATCCACGGGGAAAGGGAAACCACCTTAGTGTAATCCCCTATCCTTTCTTATGGGAGGTAGTACCCCAACTCCTCCTTTATTATTTTGTGCCAAACACCAAGAGGTGATAGTGGTATAGGGGACTAGGTTACCTCGTCCCTCTCTCATTGGGTTTTGTTGCCACTCGAGACTCCATCCCAGAGTAAGCCCCAATATCCAT
This sequence comes from Viscum album, assembly GCA_963277665.1. Lineage (NCBI taxonomy): Eukaryota > Viridiplantae > Streptophyta > Magnoliopsida > Santalales > Viscaceae > Viscum > Viscum album. Next base: position 421,639,664 of record OY728161.1, on the reverse strand, counting down.
CTCCCAGGGCTACTAACCACACGTAAGCCCCTTTTTCTTATTTGGGCCACTAACCAAATGTAAGCCCCATTCCACCTCCCACAGATGCACCTTTCACGATGTGATTGTCAGGTTTTTGTTGCATCTTGTTTCCCACACCAAGTACGACTCACATGGGCTTAGAGTAAGCAACAACCATGAAATCCTCTCCGGGTAGCCTAGAGTGTAAGCGCCAAACCATTCTGAACTATGTGGACTTTTATTCTTTCCAAGGAAACGTATGTAGGAAACCTCCCTGAGGTTCAATCCCAACATCCATTGGTCCCGACCACTTCTTGTCGTTTCTACACCATCCTGAGGAATGTGGAATTTGATCCTTACTGAGGCAAGGTATATATGAAGTCTCCCAAAGGTTCATGCCCATAATTTTCCATTTTTCATTCCATTTCTGAATCATTCCCTTCCCCAAGGGGTGGGAGGTATCAATTTTTTAAGTCCTAAGGGGTGCAGAAAGAAACCGCTTCGTCCGAGCTACATGACATTAAACTTCCAAGCACCATCGTCCTCAGAACATGACGTTAAATTGTAGCCTCACCCCGTGCATCGCACATGGGGTACCCTATCCTGCACATTCTATAAGCCCACTGGTCTCCATGGGAGTGAAATATTCCTCACATGGAATGAGATCCTCCTTTATAGAGCCCCGTCTATCCACTGGGAAGGGTAAAAACCTTGGGGTAATCCCCTAAATGTTCTTGTGGGAGGTAGTACCCATACTCCTCCTTTCTTCTTCCATTCCAAATACCAAGTGGTGAGAGTTGAACAGGGGACTAGGTTACCCCATCCCTCAACCACTGGGATTTTTCTCTGCTTGAGCCTCCATCCTAGAGTATATCCCATTCTCCATCTCCTTGGGCTTCTAACCACGTGTAAGCCTTGGTTTCCACTTTGAGCTGCTAACCACGTGTAAGCCCCATTCCACTTCCCATTGACACACCATTCAAGATGTGGTAGTCAGGTATTTGATGCCTCTTGTTTCTCACATTGAGAACAACTCACATGGTATTAGAGTAATCACCGACCATGAAATCCTCTTTGGGAAGCCTAGAGTGTAAGCCCCACACCATCCCAAACTACGTGGATTTTGATCCTTGCCAAGGAAAGCTATGTAGGAAGCCTTCCTGAGGTTCAATCCCAACAACCATTGGTCCAAACCACTTCATGTCAGTTCCACACCATCCCAAACTACATGGACTTTTATCCTTGACAAGGCATGTTACGTAGGATGAATCCCTGAGGTTCATGACCAACCACCATTGGTCCTGACCACCTCACGTCAGTTCCACACCATCACGAACTACATGGAAGTTTATCCTTGTCTCCAAGGCAAGATACATTGGATGCCTCCTTGAGGTTCAAGCCCAACACCAAGTTCTCCTGACCCCCTTTCATAGTGGTTCACCTTCATCCAACATGACGTTAAACTGTATGTCCTCTTTTCATCCTACATGATGTTAAACTGTACACATTCAAACTATGTTGGTTTGATTCTTGTCTCCCTGGTAGGGTACATAGGAAGCCCCATGAGGTTCAACCCCATCCAGTGGTAAGCTGTTGTGCTACAATTCTGTCATAAGTCATTATTCTCCTCATTCAGTGGAAAGCCATTATTATCCCCATTTAGTTGTAAGCTGTTTGTGAACCCTATGCAGCGGTAATCCATTGTCTACCCCAACACAGTGGTAAGAGGTTTTCAACCATTTCATTGGGACCCGCATCTCTGGTCCGTCCTAGTTGCGTCAGACCATCCATAGCTACTAACCTTGCGTAATCCCTAGTATATCATTGGGTCGTTGTCCTCTCCGCGCACCCTAATTCTATGACCCATTTTAAATTACATGAACATTGATACATGAAAAGTCAAGGTACGTAGGAAGATTCCCAAAGGCTCAAGACCATCACCTATGTCTCATCCTAACCATTCCCGTGAGCCTATGTGTTTCAAGTGAGTCATGCCCCAACATGGAGGTTCCTCTACCTCCGGGTCCCATCCAAATGGGTCGCCTCCTTAAGTGTCCCATCGCGTCACTGAACTATGAAGACATTGATTTCATACCACTAGAATATGTAGGAAGACTCTTTGAGGATCAATCTCGACATCACCATCGTCCTCATGTCAATTCCATCTCATTCTTCATCAACTCTCAACCTTCCATCATCCATCCTGATTCTCACCTGGGCCGCTACATCCTATTGAGATCACGCCAATTCACCTCTTCGATTCTCCTAGTAGTAACCGGTTATCTAAGAACACATTGATCATATTATCAGTTTTTCCTCTAGGGGTCACACCCACATGATCCACTCTTATTAGTGTCCTGATTTGTATGATCTATCTCCGTTAGACGTTAAACTCGTGGCATACCTTTTGTTAAACATGGGAAGTTTAACTAAACCTCAGATACATTCCGATGGAATATAATTCCCCATATTAAATGTGGGATGCCTCAGGATTCTGCTCCCTCGAGAATCCATATAATAATTGGAAGAAAACCAGACGCGCTGGTGTTCTAGCATCCAGACACACTAGTGATGTCCAATGTGACTACTCCCCTGAACATAGGTTACCACCCTGACCAGACCCTTTGAAATGTACTGATAGAAGTAGTGTAATTAACCAATGTTCATGAAGACATGGCACTGGGAAGAGTTTCACAAACAACGTCTTTATATATAAGGGAGACCTGGACTAGGTAACAGTCTCCGAGGAGTAATCCACGGATGCAGAAACTGACATCACATCATCCTATTTCAATCATGAAGCGAACATCCCTGAATGTGTGATGGATGCCACCCGCCTTTGGGAAGTGGGAATGCGGGGTAACAGTCAGTGCATCATCATCCTCAATAGATGGATGTGCACGCCCTGTCAATAGTGTTAGAAATTGAAATGGTGAACCTAATGTGATGTTCTTCTCCTTAATGTGGATATTAGTAGTGCTTGAGATATTAGTGTACTGTCCTATCACCAAATCCAATTATCTAGAGCCAGGTCTCACCAAGAAAATAGTGGGCTTGGTGTAAAACTCAACAGATGTCGGGGCAGTTGGACGTTGGACATCTCGATCTCGGATGTTGTAAGTGTGGATCCTTATTTCCTATCATGGAAGGAGGAATGATAGTGGGGAATTGGACGTTTATTTCCTTTTGCAACACTAATGTTTTAGTCTCCCTGCTTTCACAGACCAAAGCAGCCACAACAGGAAATCGATCACCACCCATCCACCAACATAGGGGAAGGGGAAAGGACAACAAGGCAACCCCGTGTGGCTCCAATGCTTCTACGACAGCCTCCACAACCACAACTATTGGGTGCCTACTCCCCATCTCTCCTTATGAATTCGTTCAAATAAGGGTGATAAATGACCCCGTACGCCAATACGAGTAGTAGGGGATCATCCCCACTCAAGATCTGGTCCTCTATGATTTAGAGGCGTCTGTGCCTCTTCACTACTGCTGCCCCCAAGGGCCATGTAGGGATCCACTACTCCCTACTCTGATGCACAACCATTTCTGGGGCCTCTCCCACGAACATGGGCATCAATGAATCCATTGATGTTCCCCTTCAGGGTTAACTCTGGATTTTTTCTCGGCTTCGTTGTCAGGTACATGGGCATTGAGATCGAACTAGATAAGATGAAGGCCATTAGAAATATGTATCCTCTGAGAAACATTTGGGTGCTTCGAGGTTTCCAAGTCCACTTGGCCTACATATGCCGACTCATCGTGAATTTGGATGGAAAGTGTAAGCCCTTTTCTCAGATCATGAAGAAGGCACTGTCTATGAGTAGGACGAAGAGTGTTAGGCTTATTTTGTGGAAATAAAGTATTATATATTCTAGCCTTCGGTCTTAATGCCACCCATCTCCAGAAATCCACTGGTCTTTTATGTGACCGCCCGGGAATGATCCCCGATTTCCCTTCTCACACAGAAGAACAACGAGGGGTAAGATAATAGTCTCTACTATCTTAGACGTACTCTCCTTAATACAGAGGATAGATAATCCACTATCGAGAAGGTATTCCTTTTTCTGGTATTTTTATTATAGAAATTGCAACATTACATGTATTACCATGATGTACAACTGGTATACCGAGTAGATATGCTGAAGTACATCCTGAACCACCTCATGTTGAGAGGCTGTCTAGCCTAGTCGGTAGTGATCCTCCAGCAGTTTGACATTAGGTTTATCCAACATAAATATATTAAGAGGCATGCATTGGAATACTTCCTTACTGCCCATCCAGCTCCCGTAGAACAGTCTTTGGACCTTGATTTTCCTGATGATGCAATTCTCTCAGTAAACCAATCCATGCCCTGTTGGAAAATTCACATCGATGGTGCTTCCCGAAGCCCCACAGGCAGAAGCCTCAATGAACCTAGGATCAACAGAGTAGGAACGGGTATTATCTTCATTAACCCAACACAATACATTCTTCCATATTCATTATTGTTTTCAGAAGGCTACACTAACAACGAGGAAGAGTATCAGGCTCTCATCATGGGCCTCCAGCTAGCCCTCTAGATTGATGCTCCCCACTTGCATGTGAAAGGGGACTATGAACATGTCATCAGATAGATAAACGGTGAATATGTCATCCAAAATCCAGAGCTCATACCACTGTTGTAGCGCACTCTCCAGCTAATGGCCCAATTACCATTCCGACCCGAGGTAACTCATGTCCCTCGGTCCTAGAATGGTCGAGATGACACCTTGGACATCCTAGCTACATCACATGCAGAGCCCAAACAAGATGATCTGATTATCCTTGTGGAACACCAGAGAGTCATTTCTCATGTCACTCTAGATGATGGTGATAGCCCGCAGGTAAGCCACCTTACCACCGGCACCTCCACATTAGGACCCCCAGGTCCCCCGGATGCAGTGATTGATGTTACTCATGACCGGAAAACCTTATTTTCATAGTACCCCCAAAATAGTAATCTCCTAGAAAATCAGGTTGGATGCGAGTGAATTTGGTGCCACGAATTATAGTTTACCCTATGGGACAGTCCTTTTTGTGAGAAGATCCTCTACAAGTACGATTTTGGTGGGGTTCTCCTCTATTTAATTCAGGGAGTTGAGATTTCCCAATTCATGCACGAGGTTCATACCGGTTCCTATGGGGCTCATCATACTGGTCCGAAACTCTATCACTAGATCTAGATACTGGGGTATTTGTGTCCCTCTATGATCCATTACTGCATCGGCCGCCAGAGCCTCTCCACACTACCAAGTACTCTTGGCCATTTACGTTATGGGGAATCGATGTCATGGGACCATATCCACGAGTGATAGTGATGTTATTAATAATTTCATATATTATTATATACTCCCTTTACTGATTGTATATAAAATGTCCATAATTTGTGAGAAATATTAATGTTTTAATACTAAGTATAATTTTTGAGCATTTTTAGAAGTAGTCCAATTGAGTCAGTTTACTATTTTATTTATACCTATCTCCCTACAGATCCAAATAGTTTGGTTCTTGTTTTGTATGATTCCTAATTCAATATCCAATGTTTCATTAGAATGGATCATGGGCCAATTATACCTTTTGAGGACTCATATGGACCACAAAAGAAGGCCTATAGAATCTATGAGGAAACTGGAACATCCATGAAGATTTAATTGTTGGGATCAATCCAGAAGTTACATTTCATTAATTCTCCTAAAAAATTCGGATAACTATTCAGTGAGTAATGGATAAAAATTTCATGGCCCAACTCTAAGAAAAAAGGGGCCCAAAGAAAGCTTTGATGTCCATCCCACCATTCTGGCGAGGAATTCATATCCGGAAACTATGCATGACATATATCATGATGTAAGAACCAAATCGAGCTGAGATTTTGTAGTGTGAAATAGGAGATATAGGCGACCGAATTTGTTGAAGAAATCATTCGGATTTTAAGGAATATTCCTATTCAAAAACCATTTCACATTTTGGACTTCAAAAAGATTGGATTGAAATGGACAGATTAAAGTTGTTTAATCAACTAGCCATAACATTAGCTCCATAGGTCCAAATGAATCAAAAGATTGAGAGAAGTCAGCCAACATTATTATTTACATCTTTGTAGAAGGATATATCTCATGATTCGGATGTTTGGATGTTTAAATCGTCGATCCAAGTGGAGATACAGATTGTGAATGAAAACAGTCCACTTCCTTGGGCTATAAATGCATCCCACTCCTCTCCTTCAAAGGGGTTGCCATTTCAGAAAAGAGGATCACATATTGGCATGAACAAAGCCCTGAAAAAGGCTTGGGATTACCTGAAATACGAAAGTTTTCACTTGAGATACCCTTCCTCCTCTCTTTGTTTCCTTTCACATTAGGGTTGTTCTTCGTTTGTAATCTTGGAAGTCTTGGTTTTTGTAATTCTATTTTAATGAATGTTTCTTCTTCAATATCTTATTCTAATCCACCTTCTGTAGTTTAATATTAATTTTCTTAAAATAATTTAAATATAGTTGAGTCCCCTACCCTTCTTTTTCTTCCTCATTCAATCGAAAGTCCATTTTTTTAATTCTCATCATTATTTGTGTGTGTGTGTGTTCGACGCACCACTCTTTTATTATCCCTTTCATTTTCTTCTATTCATAATTTATCATCATAATAATTATAACCAGATTACTAAACACCCAAATGTATGAGTAAATCTATCAATGGGGTGAGTCAAAATTTAGGGATGTTAAGTGATTGAGAGTATTTGCATGGTGAGTATTCGTTAATTTAACATTATGTATGTTGGAAGTAACATGTCATGGATTAGTGACATATTTTGTTTAACATGTGGTTTCAATGGATTATTGAAACCATAAATACACTACCATAAAAAAATTAATGGTAATTATTATAAACCTATGTTATGATAAGGCTTGGATTAAAGCCTTAACACTTAGGAATTCCAATCAACGTTATCTTGTTAAGTGGGTGTTAATTTAAATGCAATATAAAGAAAATCTGAAAGATATCACAAGATTAACTCCCTAATAATGAATTCATCCCAATATTTATCAATTTGTTAAATCAAACATCATCCATAAATTATTTCATAAGCTCTGCAAACAAAACACCCAATAAAAAAACAATCAACTAAAAAAATCGACTATTAAAAAAAGTATAATCACCGAGGATTCGTCTTGAGTGCTGCTATACACATTAGCAGAGCATTGGATTTTTGACCGGTCGATAGGAAATAATCATCTGTGCATTTCAAATGGTTCCTTTTCAATGGATGGTTCAATTAAATAGTCATTAGTTTCAGGTTATTGTAAAAAACCAAAAAAATTTAATAAAAAAAATGAAACAAAAAACACAATGAAAAACCCGCCTTCTCATAAAAATCATAAACAAAAAAAACACAAAGAAAAACCCATCTTTCTCATTCTTCCAAAGTTTATCTAAATGCCCCGTAGCCTCCCTAACAATCCCTCAGATTTGTTTGACCATGAAATTGAGCGAACTCTTCGCCAACTTAGGAGGAACTTAAGAGATAATCAGCTCATTCAAGAAGCAGTATTTGTCCAACCAGTTAAATTAGATATGGATAATCCTAGGGAACAAACACATAAAGAACATACTACCCCTAATATGAATTACCAACCTCTTGGTATTCAATATCCAAAAATAGAAGCTGATTTTGAACTCAAATCTGTTTTGATTCATCTGCTCCCTCATTTCCATGGGCTAGCCGGTGAGGATCCACATCTCCCCCTTAAAGAGTTCCGAGTGTTGTGCTCTACCATGAAGCCTCAAGGGGTTTCTGAGGAACAAATAAAACTATAAGAATTCCCATTTTCCCTAGCCTACACTACTAATTCATGGCTCTACTACCTTCCTCCTGGTTCCATAACCACATGGAATGACAAGAAGTGACTCTTCTTAGATAAATTCTTTCCTGCTTCTTGTACTGCTTTTATCCGAAAGGAAATAAGAGGTATCTGTCAATTACCAAGTAAATCACTCCATGAATACTGGGAGAGGTTCAAAAATCTTTTTGCAACCTTCCTACACCACCAAATCCCTGATCAACTCTTGATCCAATACTTCTATGAGGGGTTATTGGCTATCGAGAGAACTCTCATTGATGCTACAAGTGGAGGTGCTCTTGTTGATAAAACATCCGCAGCTGCAAGAGATCTCATAAGTAACATGGCTACAAACACACAACAATTCCATACTCGAGCACATGCTGAAGTCAAAAAATCCCAAGATAATCAATCAATTGAGCCGAACAAGATGACCGAGTGGATGAGTGAACTTACAGGTCTTGTGCGAAAACTAGTTGTAGCTACCAAATCCCCAACCTCATATACTCCGCAATCAATGTTTCTTGGACCTGTCAAAAACTGTGGAATCTATAACTCTTCATCTCATCCAACTGACACATGTCCAAAACATCAGGAGGATTAATCTGATTCATCTGGACCAATGGAGCCCAAAGCAATATATGCTCAGTGAAACACCAACCCTCAAATATCAGGTCAGTTTGTCGGAAACATCAACCAACCTTACTCTAAGACCTTCTCTTCTTCCTATAACCAAGGCCTGAGGTATGGTAATCCCATATCTCATCCCCCTCAATTCCCTCCTCAAAACCCAAACCAGTTTCAATATGGTCAAGGTATTGGTAACTTCCAATAACCTTATCGTTTTATTCGTCAACCTCAATGGAACAATCCTCCTCATGCATTCCATTATACTAATGAGCCTTCCCAATTCCAAAACCAATACAATCGATTTCTCAAGAACCAATATCTAGGTAATCCTAATCCAGGACAAGCCTCTTCTTCCAAGAAACCATGGGAAAGTGCAGTGGAATATATTTCCTCCTTCACCCTTTCCAGCCTCAATAAAATTGAAACCCAAATTGGTGAACTAGCATCCCACCTTAGTTAGCAGCATCCATCCAATTATTCCCAACTCCCAGCTCAACCATTACCCAACCCCAAGGGTAATGTAAGTTAAATTTCTCTTAGACCAGAAATGAAAATTTCTATACCTCAAGATAAGTCATATAAACCACCTTCAAATGCTGACCTAGAAAATGAAAAGAAAAAGAAACTTGATAAGGTACCTGAATCCATTCCCTCACCTCTTTCTATTCCACATAGGAGCCGAATTACATTTCCTAAAGCTATTTCTATGCCAAGGAAGTCATTTGAACCTGATCTTGAAATGCTCGACATGTTTAGACATGTTGAAGTCAACATTCCCCTCTTAGATGCCATAAAACAAATTCCTAAGTATGCCAAGTTTATCACGGAGTTGTGTACCTACAAGAAGAAACTTAGGACCTTTGAAAATGTTTCAACCCAAGAGTTCATACCCATTAATTGCAAATATCCAGGGACCTTTACGGTTCCATGCCAAATTGGATCTTCCAACTTTGATGATACACTCATAGACCTAGGAGCCTCAATTAATGTCATACCCAAAACCTTATTCTCCAACCTTGGTCTAGGTCCCTTACATCTAACGGGTGTTGTCATTCAGTTAGCCAATCGAAGCACAACCAGTCCTGAGGGAATAATTGAGGATTTCCTTGTCTGAGTCAATGCTATTATCTTCCCTGCTGATTTCTATGTCCTTGACAGGAAAGGTGAGACGACCACTTCTCGATCTCCACTAATTCTAGGAAGAACATTCCTCATGACTGTGAGAACAAATATTGATGTCCATTCAGCCATCGTATCCAGGGAATTCGGTGACCAACTAGTCAAGTTCATCATTTTCTAAGCCATGCGATACCCATCTAAGGATCACTCTGCATTCTCAATCCATGCTTCTGAGAACACTTCAAAGAGTCAATCGAACCCAAATCCACCATGTTCTTCATGTTCTAATGACAAAGGATCTTGTGAAATCTACACCATGATTAAAAAAGTCATAAATGGTTAAGTTTATGTGGACCTTTCATTCATTGATATTATAAATATAGAGGATCTTGAAAACTCTCTTGAATCCCACATCAACTCTGATCTCTGCTGCTCCACCTTGGACAATATTATGGAAAATGAATCTGAAGCAACTATAGTCCATTCTTCCATTCCTGAGTTATCTAACCCAAAAATGAAAGATGAGACTAATCTAAAACCACCTCTTGAACACCTAAAATATGAATTCCTTTTCTGTGATCACTCATATCATGCCTCTATATATGCTTCACTTACTGAAACCGAAGAGTCCAAACATGTTAAAGTGTTAGAGGAAAATAAGAATGCCATAGGTTGGACCCTAGTTGACATACCAGTAATAGACCATTACCTTTTCATGCACCAAATCCATCATGAGGAGTCATCCAAACCAATTAGAAAACGACAAAGAAGACTCAATCCATTCATACTTGAGGTAATTAGGGAAGATATCACCAAGCTTATTCAATTTGGTATTATCTACCAAATTTATGATAGAGAATGGGTTAGTCCAATTGAAGTTTTACCTAATAAGGGTGGGATAACTATTGTCACAAATGAACATTGAGAGGTAGTCACAAATCGAGTGAAGAACAAATGGCGTGTGTGCATCGACTATTGGAAATTGAATATTGAAAAAATAAAATATCACTACCCTCTTCCATTCCTTGATAAAATGCTAGAACTATTAGCTGGAAAGTCACATTATTGATTTCTTGATGGATACACCGACTACTTCTAAATCCCAATCTCACATCAAGACCAAGAAAAGACCACTTTCACATGACCCTTTGGAACATATGCATATAGGAGAATTTCTTTTTGCCATTGAAATGCTCCTACAACATTCCATAGGTGTATGATGAGTATATTTTCTGAATTCATTGAACACTTCATGAAGTCTTCATGGATGACTTTACCATTTATGCTGAGTCATTTGAATCTTTCTTTAATTCTCTCTCTCTTGTCATTAAAAAGTGTGTCATGTGTAACCTTGTGTTAAATTTTGAAGAATGTCACTTCATGGTTGCAAATGGTATTGTTCTAGGGAACATAGTTTCAAAAGAGTGTATTGGAGTTGATCCTACCAAAATTGAAGTGATCCAATCACTTCCTGAACCCAACTATGTTCAAGAAATCCGTTCATTCCTTGGTCATGCCGATTTCTTTTGGAGATTCATCCATAAATCCAGTAAAATTTTCCTCCCACTCATTCGGTTGCTCCAAACTGATGTCACTTTCCATTTTGATGACGTTTCCAAGAGAGACTTCATTGAACTCAAAACTGCTCTTACATCTGCCCCGATAATCAAACCCCCAGATTGTTCCTTACCCTTTCAGCTGATGTCTGATGCTTCTGATAGAGCCGTTGGGGATGTTCTTTGTCAAAGAAGAGAAAATATTCCTCAGGTCATCTATTATGCCTCAAAAACATTGGATGAAACTCAATCTCCCTACACTGTAACTGAAAAGGAACATTTAGCAGTTGTTTTTGACTTAGATAAATTCCATCCCTATCTCTTAGGTGTCAAAATCATCATATTCATAGACCATTCTGCTATAAATTTCATACATAAGAAAAGTTATTCCAAACCAAGGCTAATAAGGTAGATCTTAATGCTCCAAGAGTTTGACCTTAAAATAAAAGATATACCAGGAAAAGAAAACCTTATGGCTAATCACCTGAGTAGAATTTCTAATTCTTCTCATTCAGAAATTATTGATCCTGAATTCCCCACTAAGCACCTTTCATCTCTCTCTCTCCAAAGTTACCATGGTATGCCCCAGTTGTGAATTACTTGGTTTCTGGTGTTTTTCCTAAAAAAATTTCAAAATCACAAAAAATGAAGTTGAAAACTGATTCAAAATACTATTTTTGGGAAGAAAATAAACTTTGGAAAATTGGGGAAGACATGGTAATAAGAATATGTGTTGGTGAAGATGAACATTCCTCCATCTTAGAATTATGTCCCTCACTTCCTGGAGGTGGCCACTTTGGATCCCAAAGGACCTCCCGAAATGTCCTAGACTCTGGATTCTTCTAGAATTCACTCTTCAAGGACTCACATGAGTTCTTTCAATGATGTCCCAATTGCCAAAAGTTTGGCACAATTTTAAAGAGAAATGAAATGCTCCAAAAGCCTTTAATTTTCTATGAGATCTTCGATTTTTGGGGCATCGATTTCATGGGACCATTTCCCCATTCCAATGGATTCTCATACATACTTCTGGTGGTTCATTATGTTTCTAGGTGGTTTGAGGCCAAACTCACTAGAAATGATGATTCACATACTGTTAGTGAGTTACTAAAGACATACATCTTCCACAGATTTGGCACACCATGTGCCATGATAAGAGACTTAGGAACCCATTTCTATAATAGAACCTTGGAATCTCTTTTGAAAAAGAATGGGGTTGTACATAAAAAATCAACTTCATATCACCCCAAAACAAATGGTTTGGATGATCTTTCTAATAGAGAAGTGAAAATAGTGCTTGAGAGAATTGTAAAACCCACCAGAAAAGACTGGCCTGAAAGACTTGGTGAAACACTTTGGGCTTATCGAACTGCCTATAAAACACCCATTGGGATGTCTCCTTTTAGGCTAGTTTTTGGTAAAGCATGTCATGTTCATGTTGAAATCCAACATAATTCATTTTGGGCAGTGAAAACTTCTAATTTTGATCTTGAAAAATCCAGTGAAGAAAGATTGTTGCAATTGGGTGAACTGGAGGAGCATCAACTTGATTCTTATGAGAATTATAATCTCTACAAAGAAAAATCCAAGGCACTCAAAGAAAAAACACCCCTCTTCCAAAAGGAAATTCACGGTTAATGGACATCAGTTAAAGCATCACTGTGAGAGGACACACAATCCTGGAAAAACATTGACTTCCAGTGGATCCCCAATTTCTATAGTTGACCCACCATTGGATGGAGATGGTGACCCACCAAATCCAAACTAGGGGGAAACTATTTCCCTTTAACTCTCTCTCTCTATCTATCTCTTCCTCTCCCTCACTCTTTCTTCTTCTTCCGCTCTCTTTCATTTTTTACCAATTTCTTCATCAAACCCTTTCTTTTTCTTTTTCTCTGTTGTGTGGGTGTTTATTTTAAAGGACACTAAAAAACTAAAAAAATAAGAAAATGTAAAAAAAACGAATGAGCCATCATTAATCACCTTCAATTTTCAAATTTTTTCCAACCATTTTGGGAAGTCAAAAGACATGGTTTCATCTCAATTTTTTTCATCATATATTTGGATAAAGAATTTTGTGTCAAGCATAAAACATTTTGGATGCTCAATTATTGATTTGGAAAATGCTTTTCCCCACCTATGAGAAACAACATTTACTTTAATGCCAAGGCTACCTATGGACATCTTTTCAAAATGTGTGTTTTCACTCCCATTTTTGAGTCTTGAGTTTTTGGACCTTCGAGCTGAATTTCCTACTTTAGTGTGCATTAATATGATAGAGTCATTTTCTGAACCACATGATAATCACAATAGACAAATAGCCTCCCATTTCCCTAACATTAATCCTCCATTTGAAATCCCCTTCGAGCCTATGAAAACCATTTCTTTAATATCCACATTATAAGCCCAATACCTTTTCCCACCCAATATCAACATGGATTTTCATTGATTTTTTTTTTAAATTTAAGTATGAGGGGCATGGATTTCATTTTGGGCACTATTTGTTGATTTCACCATGTTATCATATTCTTGAGGGAAAGCATACATTTCAGTGTTTGGAAGAGGATTTCATTCAGTGTGTTTTGGGGAATGTAATTTACTTTCATTTATGTAATTTTGAAAATGTTATTTACAAGTGTTCAAAAAAATCAAGAAAAATAAAAATAAAAAATAAAAAAAAATAACAATTAAAAAGAAATTGGGTTGTTTCTTGGGTTGGTCAAAAATCACTCTTCCTAAACCTTTTATCTTGTTATAACTATTACAATTAGTGTCATGAGGAGATCAATCATGGTTTGGGATATGAGTGTGAGAACTTTTACAAGTTCAACTTTCGAAAAAAAGAGAGAAAAAAAGTATAAAAAAAGAACACTTGAATTATATTATTATGTTATTGGGAGAAGTTTTGTGGTTTGTAAATATTTCATCTTCTCATCCACTTCAAATTTTCTTCCTCTATTGTGTCATTATTCACACAATCTTTCCCTTGTAAATATGTGATTTCATTTCCTTCCATGTTTCATTTCAATAGAAATGTGCATTGCATTTTTTATGTTGGTGTTTTACCCCAATTATTCTCTCTCTTAGACATTATATTCCTACCGTCCCATAGCCACAGAAAAACCCCTTAAAAGACCTATTGATTCTTGTTCACTTTTTGTAGTTATTGGAAGCTGAGATCTCTTTCAAACACTAAGATTTTCACTTTTGGTTGGTGAAAGAGTGAACCTCCACAAATGAATTTTATCATCTTGAGAGGTGTGAGTTTTGAGTGCCCACATTTTCCATTTCTAAATTTTACCATGAAAAAATGAATTGGTTTTGGAACATTTTTTTTGTAACAACTTGTGGTGGAATTCAAAATGTGCATAATTTGTGTGAAATATTAATGTTTTAATACTAAGTATAATTTTTGAGCATTTTTTGATGTATTCCAATTGAATCAGTTTACTATTTTATTTATAAATATCATCTTACTGATCCAAATTGTTTGGTTCTTGTTTTTTAGGATTCCTAATTCAATATCCAACATTTCATTATAAGGGATAATGGGCCAATTCTGCCATTTGAAGTCTCGTATGGACCACACTATAAGGCCCACAGAATCTGTGAGGAAACTGGACCATCCATGAATATTTAATTGTTGGCCTCAATCCAGAAGTTAAAATTCATTAATTCTCCTCAAATATTCTGATAACAATTCATGGAGTAACGGATAAAAATTTCATGGCCCAACTCCAAGAACAAAGGGGCCCAAATGAAGCTTTCAGTCCAGCCCCCCATTCTGGCTGGAAATTACAATCTGAACACTATGCATGAAATATCTCATTATTTAAGCATCAAATCGAGCTGATATTTTTCAGTGTGAAAGAGGAGATATAGTCTGCCAACTTTCTTGAAGAAATCATTAGGATTTGAAGTGATATTCTTATTCAAAAACCCTATCACATTTTGGACCTCAAAAAGATTTGATTGAAATGGAAAGATTAAAATTGTTTAATCAACTAGACATAACATTGGCTCCATAGGTCCAAATGACTCCAAATGTTTAGAGAAGTCGGAAAAAATTATTATTTACAACTTTGAAGAAGGAGATATCTCAACATTCTGTTGTCTGGATGTCCAAATCATCGATCCAAGTGGAGGGATAGATTGGAAATGCAAACAGTCCACTTCCTTGGGCTATAAATGAATTCCCCTCCTCTCTTTCAAAGGGGTTGGAATTTCAGAAGAGAGGATCACATATTGGCACGAACAAATCCTTGAAAACGGTTTGGGAGGACCTACCATACTCATGTTTTAACTTGAGATACCCTTCCTCCTCTCTTCGTTTCCTTTCACGTTTGTGTTGTTCTTCGTTTGTAATCTTGTAAGTCTTGAATTTTGTAATTCTATTTTAATGCATGTTTTTTAATCAATATCTCTTATTATAATCCAAATTATGTAGTTTAATATTAATTTTATTAAAATATTTAAAATACAGTTGAATCACCTTCCCTTCTTTTTCTTCCTCATTCAATCAAACATCTGTTTTTTTAATTCTCATCATTATTTGTGTGTGTGTGTTTGACGCACCAATATTTTCTTATCCCTTTATTTTTCTTCTATTATTAATTTATCATTATAATCATTATAACCAGATTATTAAAAACCCAAGTTTTTGAGTAAATCTATCATTGGGGTGATTCAAAATTTAGCGATGTTAAGTGATTGAGAGTATTTCCTCAATGAGTACTCATTAATTTAACATTGGGTATGTTGGACTAAATATGTCATAGATTAATGACATATTTTGTTTAACATGTGGTTTACATAGATTATTGGAACCATAAATACACTACCACAAAAAAATAATGGTAATTATTAGAACCCTAAGTTATGTTAAGGCTTGGATTAAATCCTTAACACTTAGGAATTCTGATCAATGTTATCTAGTGAAGTGGGTGTCAATTTAAATGCAATATAAAGCAAAGCTCAAAGATATCACAAGATTAACTACCTAATAATGAAATCAACCCAATCTTTATAAATTTGTTAAGTCAAAAATAAGCCATAAATTATTTGATAATCTGTGAAAACAACCCCCCCCCAATCAAAAAAAATAATCAACTAAAAACAATCGACTATTAAAAAAAGTATCATCACCGAGGATTCGACCCAAGTGATGATATAAACATTAACAGAGCATTGGATCATTGACCGGTTGATAGGTGATAATCAGTCGTGCATTTCAGATAGATCGCCCATGCTAGATCATCATGACTGCTACTAATTTCTTCTCCAAGTGGGTAGAGGCAGTCTTGCTCAAAGAGGTCATAGCTCATTCTATCATTGACATCGTGAACACCACCATCATCTACCGATTTTGAGTCCCTCACACCGTCCTCACTGATAACGACATGAAAATTTATGCAACTAATATGAATAAACTGTATGCTAAGTGCAAAGTCCATTCTAACCATACCTCCCATTGTCACGTGCAAGCAAATGGACAGATCAAGGCGCTTAGTAAAACCCTCTCTAACATTCTAAAAAAATGGTTTGTCAAAACAAGAAGAGTTGTCCAGACAAGCTACCCAATTCCCTCTTGTCTTATTAAACAACGACTCGTAATTCTACCTAGGTGATGCCCTATTCCCTTGTATAGAGAAAAAAGGTCATCCTATCCATCAAGATTCAATTACCCTCATTGTGCACAACTGTCTATGATCAGCAATTGCTAGATAAAGCAGCTAAAATCCATCTGGATGTATTGGAAGTGCTCGATGAGAAAAAGATTCGTTCCCTGCATAATCTAGAATGGGATTAAACTATATAGCTAGATCATTCAACAAGAAATTTCTCCTCTTCTCCTTCTGGAAAGGTGACTTGGTGTTGTCCCTAAGAACATAAATGATACCTGACATGAAACTGCCCAAGTTGGATCCCAAATGGGATGGATATTACATTTTTCACAAGGTTTACTCCAATGGAGCATACTCCATGGTTACCATAGATGGTGAGCATATAACTCTTCCCCCCAATGGCAAGTTCCTCAAGCAATACATTGCCTCAGTAACCTAGTCCTACATGACCTTAAAATATATGGTCCTGCATGACTCAGAACTGCATTAGGGTCCTACATGACCTTAAACTGTCTAGTCCCACATGACCATAAACTATAAACTGTCCCGCATGACACTAAACATCATGTCTTACCGCATGACGTTAAACTATATATCATCCCGCATTACATTAAACTATATGTCGTCCTGCAAGATGTTAAACTATAGGTCATCCTGTAAGATGTTAAACTACAAGAACTACATATGGCTTGATTCCCATCCTCATTGATACATTGGAATTCTCATACTCTTTATGTTGAGTCCATCCCCATTTTCCTATTTGACTATCCCCCTAGGTATAGTTCTTTTTGAGGATCCCACATGGTTTCGTGTAGGATTATTTCACCCCACTCATGCCAGGATTACAATGGTTGCACAGTGTTACCTCCCTCATTTTTCTCTACTCCCACATCCACACCGCATGACACTAAACTGCATGTCCTTCAGAACTATGCATGACTTTATTCCCATCATTAGGGGACACATAGGAACACCACTTCATTTTGTTCGTAGGCCCATCCCCAAACCTCGGGATCTCCCATTGGGTCGAATAACATGGTTTACTTCATGTTGTTTCCCTCATTCACGTTGAGTTCATCATGAATGTACCATGTATCCCTCCCCCTGAAGATCTCATACTCTTCTACTATCCATCTTGACTTTAAATTTAATGGATACATTTATTCCTCAAACACTCTCTGTACTGGGAACACAATTATCTTTCAAACAATAAATCGATACAAGCCCCGCACTGCGAATATGGTCAGTGGTTAACGCTCATTTTTTGTTCCCATTTCAGGTCACAAGATATGAATTATGTGTTTCTAATATGGTCAACATCTATCCTTTTTCATTTTCACCACCTCCATATGTCCCAAAAATTGAGTGTAGTGGTATTTTCTACCCTGTTGTCTCTTCAAGATTCTGTCTGCGTTGGGCAGAAGTGTGATTCCAGTTGTCAGACCCTTATATGATGGGGAGAGCCTAGTATCACTCCTTGTTTCCCACACCGAGCATTGCTCCCGTGGTCTTAGGATCTATGAAAAGGAAATTCTCGAATGAGAAGTTATATGGATACAGTTGGCCAGGATGCTCATCCTCATGACCCTTGACCCTTTCGGCACCCTGGACCAACTTCTCATTTAGGATTGTTTGGTGGTATGAATTCATGTTTTCATTTATTTCGGGGAATTTTTTCATGCCACACATATCCCCTTGAGACATCCCTCCTTCATTTATTGTCTTTTCCGCAAGCACAGGCCCTGCCATGCTTCATGAGCCCCATCGTGTGGGTTTCCATAATTGTTTATATCCAAAAGGACCCCCAAATGATATGGATGATTGGAATAAGGGCCCATCTAACATTATGGGCCATCTTCATCGAGGGTTTTGAACAATGAATTCATACATGTCTCGTTTTGTAAATATGTTCAATTGTCGATGGTCAATTGTCTTCCCAAATACTGGTTACACAAATACTGATACTGTGCGGCAAGCATGGTCAACAGTTATCCTCTATCATTGTTTCCACTTCATTGTCATCCATAGACATAGTGATTCACACTCTCCACTAATGTTTCCCATGCATATGACATTATAATAGGCATCTACAATCCGATCACTATGACCTTAATCTAAGATCACAATCATCCTCACTGCAAGACGTTAAACTGCAAACTGGTTGTGACATTCCATCTTTGGAACAGCTTCATCCCCTTGGCCTTTTCAGCCCCCTGGCACAAGTTCTCATTTTGGATTGTATGGTATGGTATGTGTCGTACACATCCCTCATTGAAATACCTTTCCCCTATCCGCTTCCTTACCACATGATGTAAAACTGCACAGCAACCCCTAGAAGTATTTGTGTCTTGATTACCATCTGTATGGGATACATCAGATCAGTTGAATATTTAGTCTTTAGGTCCAACCCCATTTCTTAGAAACCTCCCTATCATTCTGGCCTCTAGGACTGAGTCCTTCTAAGGGAGGGGTATGCGGTGTGGTATGTGCTTTTTTCCCCATTCACGTCGGGTTTGTAAAAACCATGCCATGTGCATATCTCTCCTGAGCACCCTTTTCTGCCTTTCCCTACATTCATCTTTTTGAGTCGGGTGTTCTTAATGTGGTCCCCTTGACCCTCTTCGGTGACTCACCAATATGCCTAGGAGTACTCTGGATCCGAACCTAGAGTGTTGGATTCTACCTGGATATGTTTTCACCCATTTTTCAAGCTTCGTGTTCCCCTTATTTTGGGATTTCATTATCTTTCCCAACTGAAGGGACCCCCAAAGTGTCATGGATGCTCGGCCCAAGGGCTCTCCTACCATTATGGGCTAACATCCCCGCTTGTTTCGATCAAAAAATTGATACAAGTCCCACAATGAGAATATGGTCAGCGGTTGACGCTCATTTGTTGTTCTCATTTCTGGTGACACGATACAGATGCGGTGTTTCAAAAACTGTCAACAGTTATCCTCTATTGTCATGCCAACCCCATCAAGCCTTAAATGTTAGTTACATGACTCATATTGTTTTCCACCCCATCATGTCCAAGTGGAATTTCGACACTCTTGGTGCTATCCCTCAGTGCGCATTTTCACGTTAGGAGGAAAAAGACGCGGTAAGACATCGTTGGGGCTCCACACTAACTCCCCCTTTACGTGTATTCCATGTGTTGCAAAGTCCTCTTCCTTGTTTCCTGCATCGTGTTGGATTCACCTGGGCTTATGGACTGGATCAAGGTCTGCTCGCTCTTGGAAAAGTGTCGCTTCTTCATGGTCTGAGCTCTAAGACCTTAAACTAATATCTCCTTATATTTCATCTTTTAGAACTATTTCTAACTTGATTCCCATGTTCGTGGGATACGTATGAATTTCCATCAATCTTGTCTTTGGGTACAGCTAAAATTTCACTAATTATCAATTATGTTCATCCTTTAGGCCCTGACGCATATATGAAATACGTGGTCTGGAGTGTGAGGAATTATGTCTTCATTAAGATTTTCAAGAGCTGCACCACATAAATCTCTTATGATAGCTAGTCTCTCCTGCCCCATTTTCACTATCCTTTTCTAGCCCCTCCGCCTAAGGATTATTTCCTAGAATCTCACATGGTGTGATGTGGACCTCATCCTCATTCACGTCAGGTATGCTTTATCATGACATGAACATACCCTTTTGAACCTCATCGCTCCCGTATATGTCGGAACCATATGACATTAAACTATGCTACCTAGTCTCACATGACTTTAAACTGATGTGTCTATACTACACGACATTCAAATGCATGGTTGGTCCCATCACATGACCCTAAACTATGACATTATCCTCTTGGTCACACAATTAAATATGGCACTGCATCATGGTGTCCTCAATTGAGGGGACATCATGTTTGGTACCAGTCACCCACCATACCACTGGTCAACACCTGCATACTACTTGATTCCTGTGGGGATTTCTTTACTCTCCATCCTAGGTCCATCGCTTTACAAAAAAAACACACACACATTCATCCTAAAGGACAAAGAAGATCTATCAAATGACGCTTCTTTTGGTGTGAGGGTCAGACCCACACAAACATATTATGTATGGCATTGGTATCTTACCATACCATCTTCATAACTACATATGGATTGATTCTCATCCTCATGGGGTACATAGGAATGCCTGGAAACATTTCATTAGGCCCATCCTACCTTTCACATTTGGTCCCCTAACCAAGATGTTTCCTAGGGAGAAAATTTTGGTGATACGGACTATGACTATCCTCATTCACGTCGGATTTTAGTAATTACATCACCACATGTCTCCCTCTTCTAGTTATTCAAGGTCTGAGATCTATGACCATAAACTAATACCACTCCACATCCTTTCCACAATATTTTAAACTGCACAAAATCTTCAAGAACTACATATGGATTGATTACCATCCTCATGTGATATGTTTGAATGCCTAGGCATTTTGACATCAGTTCCAGCCCCAGGAATCTAAAATCTTGCACTCTCTATGTATCCCCTTGGTCCAAACTCTTTTGGGAACATGTGTTGTGGCGAGTACATCTTGGGTTCACATTCACTTCAATTTTGACAATAGTCGCACCATTTGACTCCCTTATCTTATCCCAATCCTGTCTGAGGTCTATGACAATAAACTATGATCTCTCTATGAGAGCTACGTGTCGGGTTTGGCTACTTTGCCGCCCTGCACACAGTCCATTAAATCAATCCCCAATTAATGGCCCATCCTAAGACCGTTATGTTGAAAGCATGCAACCCCAGGCCCCTCGTCCTTGGAATGGGACTCGACGCCCTCTATCTGATACATCTTATTCTCGTACTGAGATGCGATGTGGAAAAGATCCCAAAGTGTGGAATTTTCATGGGGACATTCCCTCATTCCATGTCCAAGCTTCATGAGTCCACTATTTGGATCCTCATTCTCTTCCATGTCTGAAGGGACCCCTTTTACAACCATATCTCATGCCGCATTGGCTTACCTACCTCTTGGTCCAATGTCCCTGAGGGCCTTAGATGACACATGCGACAAGTCCCGTGTTTCAAACATGGTCAGTGGTCGATCCTCATTTGTCTGTCTCCATTTCATGATAACATGAAATAGATACCGTGTTTTGAACATGGTCAATAGTTCTCCCATATCGTCACACCACCATCATTTTGGTCCAGGCCTCGAGCATCATGATTCAAAAATTTCTAGTTCCTTATGTTCAAGTGGAATTCCAACATACTCAGCTCTACCCATTCATACATCTGGGTTCATTAAGTAGGTAGGTCATTATTTTTGGGATGTCACTAACCAAGTGTCCAATTTCCCCTAATGGGTGCCTCCCTATAATAGGAAAGTCCCATCATGACTACATGTTTCCCATATCGATCATGACTCACTTGGGCTTTGTGGTTTTGGTAGGATTTGTACTGGTGTAGCCGATCTACACATGCCCTTCATCCAATATGACGTTATACTGAAATCCAGAACTACGTGCATCTTGGTTCTCATCCAAATGGGATACTTAAGAACATCAAGGCACTTTGCCTCAGGCCCAACCAAACTTTTACCTTTGGTCCCTTGACCTAATGAACTTCCTCTGGGGATGCGTGGTGTGTTGCAGACTCCTTATTTCCTCATTCACATTGGGTTTTTAACCACCACATCACATTCTCCCTACTTGGAATCTCCCCATTCACTCCTCATCCAATCGTATGATGTTAAACTAAAAATGTCCATATATCCCCAAAGCATGACACTAAACTAATATTCCACCCTGAACAAGTTCAGTATGCCCCATGTTAGTCATGGGATGCACCTGATCCCTTTCTAAAAAGGATTATCCCTACCATTGTTGGTTGCTGACCTCAATTTTATTTAAGAACTATGTTTGGAATGATTCTCATCCTTGTTGGATATGTAGTGATGCCCAGGAATTCCGCATTGTGTCCAGCCCTAGGGTCATTAACCATTCTAGCCCCTCAACCCAGATCTTGGTCTGGGCATTATGACCTTTAAACTATTAGAACCTCACTCACCGTATTAATTTTAAACTATATTTTTATTATTCTCATTGGTATGATATAGAGATACATGGCATTCCACGTCCTTACTTAAGAGGTCATTGTTTAATGTATGTTTGATCCCTAATAAGACAGACCAGCCCATCAATTGTATTTCCACCATGGTGGTGTTATTTCAAGAGTGTCATACTCCATTTGAACAACCCACATTCCTCGCTTTGAATTCCCTTTATTCATACCCTCGTCCTCTTTCATGTCCAATGGAACCCCCTATCAGTTTGGATTCTTGTCCTTTATCTCACAAACAATTTTAGGCGAATGTTCTAAAAGAATATTGGATGACATTTCAATCAAGGCCCCATGTTTCGAAAATGGTCAGTGGTCAGTCTCCATTCATTATCAACATTTTAGGCTAATGTAGTAACGATACTGTGTTTCAAACAGGGTCAACAGTTATCCTTCAATGTCTTTCCATCCCAACAACGTCCTGAATCTTGGGTATCACGATTCACACATTCCTCTCCCCTATGTTCGGATTGATTCCAACGCACCTGACATTACCCCACTCCTGTACTAGAGAAAATTGGTAAGATGGGCTGTCGATTGTTCTGAGATCTTCATTCTCTAGTCAGGTCTCTCCATTTCTTCCCAGAAATCCAGATTGGTTGTTCAAACCCTGGATTACTAAAGCTTGGTTTTCACTCTTATATTCGGATGGAATGACAAGGTGGTCATCCCTTGTTTCTCAATTCGGGACCGACTCACGTGAGTTTAGGGATTTATCGTTGGATTTTCTTTGAATGTAACAGAAAAAAATCGACAAAAAACACAAATAACAGAACTCATGGATGCATCTAGCATATATAATCAAAGAATGAATGTGTGTTCAAATGTTTCATGCATCACAGTACCTGAGGATCGACCCCTCCCATGGATGGGTTGATCTAGTCAAAATAGCATTATAGCTCTTCCACCCTCTGTCTCGTGGCATCCAGGATCTGCAATTGCATGTTCAGTTCCTACTCCTCAATAGCATTGGGGTGCAGTTCGTCAATAACAACCCGAGCCCGCTCCTCGTCGCTCCGGACGATAGCCATCTACGCAGTGAAGTGCTTTATCTACTATTCCGCCACTACAAACTTGGCCTTAAGCCACAGTATGAGGTCTGATTGCATGATGAGGAATGCAGAATGCTCATCTTCTAGAACCTATAACCATTGAATCTCGTTTTCAGCCACCTAGAGCCTTTTGATGTTCCCTGTTTTTCTCTGCTACCAACCCACCCCAAGGCCATGATCTTACTCTCAAATCATCTCTGCCATGATATTTCAGGAGGGAATGTGGGGTCATTTGGCATTCACCCCAAGTACAATTTTCATGCAGTCGTGAATGATGTCTCTCCATCAAGTCTAACCATTGTTCTTGAGGGGTGTCATCGATTAAGCACTTTATCATCTTCAATGATAAGCAACATACTATTTTTCTATCCTCTTCATTAGAGGCCATCTCATCGCAGTCTACGGGGTTAGCAGGCTCATATGTATGGAAGTCCCCCAAGAACTCTTCATCAGGGTCTGCATCAAGTGTTTGATTGGGTATGGTAGGACCTGTGATGTCTAGTCGATCTTCATCATCGGATCCCACCTCAATAATCTCAAGCTCAGCCTGCTAATGGTCCCACTAGTGATCGGGAGCACCCAAAACATGGTCAGTCTAGATATCCACCTCCACGACCACTGGCATTCCCCTGGGAACGGCACTCCCATAAGTACCAACCAACCTTGCCGAGGTAGCCCACGCCATTTGAGGAACTGTGCATTCCAAGAAGTGTACTAATGTCAGTTAACCTGATCAATGGGTGGTAGACAAAAATTCTGTAAAGGATACTTACAAATATCAAATTGTATGTATCTCTCCTAGGTTGTTTCCATCGGGAACCCAAGGTGTGGCCCTTCGTATATTGTTTGGAGGTCTAAAAACTCTCGGGGAACCACCTCGAGTGTCCCGGACAATCTGGATGCAGTAATCACCATAGCTGCAGGCGTAGATACTGAAAGTCCTTCATCTTCATCTATTTATGGGAGAGAATGGGTTCTGCATATGAGGCCCTAATACATAGTCCAAACATTAGTGAAGGGCCCAAAGTAACTTGGAATAGGATCATGAAGAAGGGACTCAGGGTTTTACCTAGAGAGTATCTGAAAACTCTTCATGTTTCAGTTCCAAATCTCCAACTTTACCCTCTTCAAGAGGACTCCCTATACTTGCCTCCTCCCCCCAGGAGGAATCATCCTATTCTTTTGGCATAGGGGAGCTCTCCCTCAGTTTAGCAACCGACAACTGCGGAGGGATCATAAGATCCAATATCACATTTACCCGATTTTTCGTCGGACGCATAACAACCCAGGAATGCACAAAGACTTCCATCTCAGCCAGATAATGCTCCCCCTCTTCCTAGGACATGACAAAGTTGGCACTAACCGGGCCTATCCCCATCGAATACATCCCAAGATGGTTAAAGTGTTTCCAGATCTCGAAAGGGATAAGAAACTACCAGTTGACACCCCAGATATCCCAAGCCTCTAGGAATGCAGCATTCTACATCATGTCTATATGGCACAACTGCTTCCCGGGAGCCCAGGTGGATATCCTGCGGAATCTCTTAGGTGGCCTCCCTTCCAGATGGCTCTGCTCCTCTGAAACTACTGGGTCTCCTGTCGCTACTGGATCTGATGTTGCTTCTTCTCATTAAACTTGTGCGGGACTCACCGCCATGGAATCCCCATCGATATGAGCCTTCATTGCTACCTTCCATCCATGACCATGATGTGGGGGAGGCACCACATCGTAGGCCTATATGGTTGGATGCTTCAGCATCTCCCCCGGGTTTGTCGCATCCCAACTCTCGGTGTACTCCTTCACCAGTCCAAAGATGGTTGTGGGTGGAGAAAACTCATTCCACATCTTCCCATCTGCCCATGTGAACATGAGACAGATATGCCTCATTACACATGGGTGATCCTTGTGGCACACCCCCAAGTAGACATGTGGGGTCAACCGCTGCATACACTGAAATTGCCTTGCAAATGGGTGCAGGGTGTACGACTCACAAAGGGACATGCTGTAAACCTGTTCCACCAGGACTCCACCATGAAAGGATAGGAGGTAGGACATATCCTCATCCTTTTCATGGACATTATCTATGAATTCAACTGTTGGAAACATGATTGAGTGAAAATTGAACTCCTCTACCTTCCAGACACGGTTTGGTACCGCCTGCATGGTCAGCTTGGTCAGAATTCTCCATACGACATTTAGAATGGATGGGTGGATGTCTGGTATTATATGGAAGATGGGGTTTCGATATTCATAGATACCTCTAATATGTGCTGCTATCCATCGACAAAGAAGGTGGAATGGCTTGCATATTCTCTGTGGATTCTTCCACTCATTGATATGCCACATCATCTTGTACAACTTGCCGAGAATCGGGATTCCAAGGTTGACCAATCCTCTTGTCTACATCATGGATTCAATTATAAACATTCTTGGCTTCATTCCCATGTTCTTGTCTCTCACCGATAGAATTCAACCATAGATGAGCACCACAATGAATGTAGCCAACCGGAATACTAGTTGTGGCTCGATATTGAAAATGAATCCGACCATCTTCCACTGGATATCCTACTACAGCAGCCTATACGAGTTCTCCTTGCCTCATTGATCTTGCTTTAGGCATGTCTAACACCTCACGGGGAACCGCCTATTTTCAGGGAAGTTCAAGAACAACTTGAACCGCCATTTGAAATGGGCATCCCTTACTGACAGTTTGTCCTCTCTCGGCACTGGGGACATCAACGCCATCGCCAGATGTGGAATCTTCTCAGGATCCTCTCATGCACCGATAATAGGTAGGAACTCATTAAAAATATCCCCCAGTATTGGGACCCCCGAGATCTGATGTATGTCCCATAAACTGATGATAACCTCTCCATGGTGAAAATAGAAGGTATTGGTCTTTGATGACCATCTACTTAGAAGCTCTGGCATCAGATGATTTGGATGACAGATATGGAATTGGGAGGCCCAAGTCTCCTAATATAGGTCCACTCTTCTCAGCTCGTCCCCAAATTCCTTACACGAGGGACCTACCCAGTAGGCCGAAGACCAGTTTTCTGTGATGTTGCCGCCCGGGCACATATCCCACTCATCGGACCACCCCTTCTCCAGGTTCCATGGGGATGCATTAAAAATAGTATGGTACAATGTGGGAGATGAATTTGTCTACAGTTCCTTCTCATCAATGTTGTTCAAATGATTGTACTGAAAATTAGTATTAATAGGCGTGATGTCCTCACGGGCATAACTGTCAGCTTCCTTGAACCACTAGAGCTGACACGACGTGTTCCTGAACTAGTAAGTTGGTTCGTCCCTGCTCACTTCATGGATGAAGACATCATCCCTCAGTCCAAATCCATATAGAGGAAGCCTCTTTCACATAAGATAGTTCTTTTGGCTTTCCAACACCATCTCCTCCAGTGAATTATGGTTAGAATAACTCTGTATGAACTCCCCTATACCCGAGCTATCCACCATATCCTCCCTCCGGTCAGCATCTGCAAGGACCCCCAGGAAGCCTCTTGGTGAGCCATTTAGTTTACGATATTTAGATGTTTTTTTTGGTTCACGAATCACTTTCACAGAGCTCATTCACAAATCCCTTTGGCAGATTTCGATCCTAGTGAAAAAATTGTAGAGCCCGACACCGACCTTTGGACGCAAGCCGAAGAGTGATCCATCACAGGTTCAAAGACTCATTGTGTGCCATGAAGCAGAAGGCCCGACTTGCAGAGAGAAATCAGGGAGTATGCATAGCTCCGTGAATCGAGAGGACTAAATTCCAAAACATGGAGATGAGAAATTAAAAAAAGAGTTCATCCAAATATATTTATAGGTGAGGATGCCTGATACTTTGCGGTGTGACCAACTGCAGTGAGATTCATGGCGTGCTCAGCCTGTGCGTCGCCTCTTCGCTTCATGAGACTCTTTCATAGATTTTCTTCACGATTGACCAAGAAATTTTGGCGATTTTACCTCATACTTCGAACCTTTTTTCTCCTTGGTCCATGTCAAAGGGGGGGGTCATTTCTTGGCACCAAAATTTGGGATGACCATGAACAAATGTCAGGCCCTTGGGCGGTATCACAAAGCATTCCCATGGGGCCCCGCAACATCACGGCCATTGCGACACTTCCCCTCTACGAAGCTGCTACAGAGCAAGGAGATGGGAGGCTCCGCGAACCCATTTGAAATTTTCAAATCCACCATGGATCAAGGAGAAAGGAGGGTCCGTGAAACCGTTTGACATTTGTGAAGCCACCGTGCAGCAAGGACGTGGGAGGCTTTGTGGTTACAACAAAGTGCCATGTGTCTTCATACTGAGCGATCTATGCTTCGTGAAATTTCTTACCTATAAATACTAGATCCCCTCGATCCCAAGGGATGGATCCTATTACATTTCTCCTTCTTAGCTCCCAAATCATGAAGCAATTTTTGCTCTATGAACCATGAGCTCTTGAAGGTACTTTGGCATTGTGAAGTGCCTTTCCCTTTGCTCGAATTCAACCCCTCTTCCAAGAAGGATTCCCTTCATGGAGCCCACGATCCTCCATGAAGAAAGGGGATCCCCAAGGGGACTCGGGTCTTCGCGAAGCAATTATGATTCACAAAATACCCTCTATGCATATGTTACCCACATGCCAAGTTAAGGTCACTGTTCTTTGCGAAGCAGATTTCTTCACAATGCTATGCTTCTTATGACACCCTTGCTTCATGAAGCACTACTCTGGGAAATCCTTTCCACTTTGCGACGCACCTTCCATATGCACCAATGCCCTATGCCTCGTCTAGGCCATTTCACATCGTGAAGCACATACCTTTGTGAATCGTCTCCACTACCTGGAGGACCAGAGCTTCACAAGGCCTCTTCCTATGAATCCCATTTCCCTACAAATCCTTCTCCTGTGCGACCCTCCATGATTGCATGAAGTGATTTCAATGTCCCTTGGGTGGTACTTTACGTTGCGTTGCTTCACCTCATGCTTCTTCACATAGGCATGCTAACGAATATTTCTTCTTCTAATATCCATGCTAATGTGGACACCTCATTAGATCACTCCATAACACCCCCACACCATAGCATCACTAATGCAATCCCTTCCCCAAGGGGCTGGAGGTATCAGTTATGTAAGTTATGAGGGGTGTGGAGTGAACCTACCTCGTCCGTGCTGGAGGATGTTAAACTTCCAAGCACCATCATCCTCTGCACATGACATTAAAATATAGCCTATCCCTATGTATCGCACATGGGGTACCCATCCCAGACATTCTCTACACCTAGTAGTCTCCATGGGAGTGAAATATTCCTCACATGGAATTAGATCCTCCTTGCTAGAGCATCGTCTATCCACAGGGAAAGGGAAACCACCTTGGTGTAACCCCCTATCCTTTCATGTTGGAGGTAGTACCCCTACTTCTCTGTTATTATTTCGTGTCAATGACCATGAGGTGAGAGGGGAACATGGGACTAGGTTACCCCATCCCCCTCCCGCTGGCCTTTGTCGCTGCTCGAGCCTCCATCATAGTGTATGTCCCAATCTCCATCTCTCTGGGCTGTTAACCACGTTTAAGTCCCTGTTTCCTCTTTGGGCCTCTAACCACATGTAATCCCCATTCCACTTCTCATGGATGCTCCATTCGTGATGTGATCATCAAGTATTTGATACCTCTTTTTCTCACACCGAGAACGAATTACGTGGGCTGAAAGTAAGCACCGACCATGACATCCTCTCTGGGAATCCTAATGTGTATACCCCACACTATACTGAACTATGTGTACTATAATTATTTCCAATGCAAGGAATGTAGGAAGCCTCCCTGATGTTCAATCTCAACAACCATTGCTCCCAAACACTTCACGTTATTTCCACACCATCCCGAACTATGTGGATATTGATCCTTGCCAAGGAAAGGTATGTAGGAAGTCTCCCAAAGGTTCAACCACAACATTTTTCAAATGTTTTCTATTACTGATGCATTTCCTTCCCTAAAGGGGTGAGAGGTATCAATTATGTATGTCTTAAGGGGTGTGGAGTGAACCCCCCTCATTTGAGCTTCAGGACATAAAAATTTCCAAGCACCATTGTCCTCACCACATTATGTTAAACTGTAGCCTGGACCAGTGCATCACATGCAGGGTACCCTATCCCGGACATTCTCTATGACCAATGGTCTCCATGAGAGTGAAATCTTCCTCACATGGAATGAGATCCTCCTTTTTGTAGTGATGTCTGTATGCGGGGAATGGGAAACCACCTTGGTGTGAGCCCCTAACCCTTCTTGCTGGAGGTAGTACCCCTACTCCTCCTTTATTCTTCCGTTACATAGACTAAGAGGTGAGAGGGGGACAATGGAATAGGTTACCCCATCCCTCTCTCATTGGGCTTTGTCACTGATCGGGCCTCCATCCTGGTGTAAGTCCCAATCTCTATCTCCCTGGGCTGTTAACCACGCATAAACCCCTATTTCCTCTTTGGTCCGCTAACCACGTGTAAGCCCCATTCCACTTCCCACGGATGAACCTTCAGAAACATGATCGTTAGTTATTTTCTGCCTATTGTTGCTCACACAGATCCCGACTCACATGGGCTTAGAGTAAGGACCGACCATGACATCCTATCTGGGAAGCCTATAGTGTAAGCCCCACACCATCCTGAACTATGTGTAATTTGATCTTTTCCAAGGCAAGGTATGGTGGAAGACTCCCTGAGATTCAATCCCAACAAACATTTGTCCCGACAAATTAACGTTAGTTCCACACAATCCCGAACTATGTGGACTTTGATCCTTTCCAAGGAAAGGTTGGTAGGAAATCACCATTAGGTTCAATCCCAACAACCATTGGTCCTTACCACTTCACGTCAGTTCCACACCATCACAGACTATGTGGACTTTGATCCTTATCTCCAAGGCAAGGTGCATAGGAAGACTCCCTAAGGTTCAAACCCAACACCAAGTTGTTCCGTCCCCCTTTCACATCAGTTCACCTTCATCCATAATGACTTTAAACTGCTTGTCCCCTATTCGTCCTGTACGATGTTAAACTATACCTATTCGAACTATATAGGTTTTATCCCTATCTCCCAGACAGGGTACGTAGGAAGCCTCCATGAGGTTCAACCCCATGAAGTGGTAATTTGTTTTCCTCCCATTTAGAATTGAGACGTTGTTCTCCCCATTCAGTGGTAAGCCATTGTTAACCCCATCCAGAGGTAGGTCATTGTGAACCCTATGCAGTGGTACGACATTTTCATACCGAACACAGTGGTAAGACGCTATCATCTTGTTCATTGATACCTACATCTCTGGTCTATCCCAGCTGCATCAGAACATCCTGGGCTGCTAACCATGCGTAATCCTCAGTATATCATCATGTCGGTGTCCTCTTCAGGAAATGTTATTCTATGCCCCATATTGAACTATGTGGACTTTGATCCTTGCCATGGAAAAGTACGTAGGAATATTCCCTGAGGCTCAATACTGTCACCCATGTCTCATCCTGAAATTCGCCTCGATCCTATGTGTTTCAGTAAAGTCATCCCCCAACCTGGAGGTTCCTCTTACTCCAGGTCCCATCCATACAGGTCGCCTCCTTAAGCGTCTCATCGCCTCACCAAACTATGAAGACATTGATTTCCTGCCACGGGAATATGTAGTAAGTCTTTTATAGTCTCATACGCTACATCATCATCATCCTCACATAAATTTAATTTCATTCTTCATCAACACTCAACTATCCATCATCAATCTTGATTCTCACTCGGGCCGCCACATCCCGGTGAGATCTCTCCAATTCACCTCTCCACTGCTTCTAACAGTAACTAGGTAACTAACCACATGTTAGTACCAATATTAGTGTTTCCTCCAACATTCATACCCACATGATCCACTCTTATTATTTTCTTGATCAGTCAGATCTATCTCTGGTAGATGTTAAACCCACGACATACCCCGTGTTAAACATGGGAAGCTGAGGAAATCCTTAGATACTTGCCTATGGAATATAATTCCACGCATTCGACGTGGTATTCCTCAGCCTTCCATGCCCTCAAGAAGCCCAATAATAAGGGGACGAAAACAAGACGTGCTAGTGTTTCAGTATCCATTCATGCCAGTGATGTCCAACGTGACTACTCCCCTGACAGAAGGTTGTTGCCCTGACTGGAACTGTTGGAATGTACTGACAGAAGTAGTGTAATTAACCAGTGTCCATGATGTAATGGCACTGGTAAGAGTTTTATGAATTGTGTTTTTATATATAAGGGAGTCTCAGACTAGGTAACAAGCTTTGAGGAGTAATCCAGAGAAGGAGGAACTGACATCCCATCATCCTGTTTCGACCAAGGAGCAAAAATCCCTAAATAAGCGACGAATGTTGCCCACCTTTGGGAAGTGGGAATGTGGGGAAACGGTCAGGGTGTCATCGTCCTCAATACATGGACATGTGTTCCCCAATGTAAACATCAGAAATAGTAAGAATAGATCTTGAATCACAATTTGAATATCTTTTGTTCTCTCCTTATATGTTATAATATGGCCTTATTCTTACCCTCAAGGACAAACCTGGGGGATCCCAATTCATAGAACCTCTTTTTCTCTAAACCTAATGGTTGTAAAAGATCTTATCAGATATAATGGTTCGAGTTCTATTAGATTTGAACCTTATTTACCCTTTTTTAGAAACAGTTTGATCTAAATGAACCTTTAGAAAGGGTCAGGATCTAAAAGATCTTACCTGAATAGGGTTAGGTTCTAAAAGATCTGACCCGAATAGGGTCAGGTTCAAAACCCTTATATATAATTATTAATATTATGTATCTCCTATCTAACCCTCTCTAAAATAGAGGTTAAGGAAGAAGTAAATTCAATTTTTGTTTACCAACCTCACCAACTAACTTACTTATGGAATATCAAATACTCTTCCAAGATCACTTCGTTCGACTTGCATGTGTTAACCTTATAAATAGAGTTTCTGATCAATGCCTTACGATGGATTGGGACCCAAAGTAGTAGAACTATGCATTCTATTTGAATTTAATAGATCTTTCTTATCTTATGATATTTCTAGTTCTGGAGAGAAATCACTCTTATATGCAACCTTTCTCTCGATACCACCATTCCTTAGGATTAGAAGGGTCAACTATTAGACTACGATTCTAATAATAGGGTGCCTTGTGTGTGCTACTGCTCTAAGGAAAATATTAATAGAGTACTGAAATGAATTATATGGAATTATTTTGACATTTTGTGATGATAGGTTCCTTATCCTAACATATTAACATTCCATCCTTTTGATTTTAATCAATGTTCCTTCACATTGTGAAAGTGATTTGACTTTGATAATGATAGGGATTCAAAACTTGTAGTTTAGGGGAGAGGTAGAGTGCGTAATTAATTTCCTGGATTAAATGAATAAATAAATTGAATACGTTCAATATATATAAATAGCAGGATTTTCCTAGAACCATTAGATCTACTGAGATGCTGAGAACACCAACTGATATGAGAGTTGTTGGCCTATAGGGATCCATTATTGACCATGGATAGATTTTTTACCCGTAATCACAACAACCCAATTTCAAGAGTGGAGCTCTACCAACTCCTCGGTATTAGAGTAGATTCAGGTACTCTTCCTATATAGTTACATGATTAGTGGTAGGTGGAGTCGACATACCTTTTTTCTTCGTTGGTCGCTATATCTTAGTACAAAGGGAAGTCGTCTATTGGGGATAACTATTAAGTGGAATCTGGCTATTCTAGTAAGTGAGTTGTGTGTTATAGACCCCCCTTACACCAATTTATTGTTGTTGACCCTTTCTGGCTATGTTCCCTTAATATTTCATAGGTGGGCCTTCTTGAGATTCCTTACCAAACCCTTTTTCAAGTCATTTCCCCACTAGCCTGAGAATATCCCCATTGGTTTTACCTCAGACCCTTATTCTTCTCGAAGGAACCCTTTCAAACCTACTAGTAATGGGAAATGGAACTAACATTCTATAAGTATATTTTATTTACATATCTAATAACTAATATTTCTTTGAGATCAACTTTCACCAGAGACAGACATGTGGTCAAAAGAGCCTTTCACCCTAAGGAATTCATTCGAGCTAATTTCGTCATAGTACCCTCACATCAAGGAAATCTCCTGAAGTAGAAGTGTGAGACATGGTCTCTAATCAACTATGAAAATAGTTTTTGAGGGAGGAATAATGCACTCATATGACTTTGGAGGGGATCATCAAAAAAGAAATGCTCCAATGGGTGAAGTTTCCCAAGATGAACTTAATGAAGCTTATGATATATGAAGTATCATATGTTAGCATGTTTATTTTTACTATAAAACTAGAGTGAACCTATATATATTTTCTGAGTAATCTTTTCCATTAGTTTTGGGTGGTCTACTACCTATATTATACTAAGGATGATGAGGAAGGAAGTTAGAGATGCTGCAAGGCTTCATATAGTGTGATCTAGGATTGTTGTTCAAATACATGAGAAATTTCACTGTTTAAATGAAGTAACATCCCTACCTAAAATATTTGAATATTATTGATAATCCATACAAGTCACCCAAGATAGTAGTGTCAGCCTTTTGCGGAAGTGGGGTATGTTTATTCAATTTCATCTAGATAAAGCTATACTGTAAATCTACTACCTATATTATACCAACTATGAGTATGAGTAGTCATTACTCTACCTATATAGTCTAGGTAGTGACTAGGGATGGTTTTTCAGACTATTTGTCTAGTGTATCTGGCATGATTAGGGTCTGGAGGCTGCACGTGTGAGTGATTGGTACTTATATATATTGATCTAGTGGTTCCAATGTTAGTTCAACGGTTAGTTGTGTCTCCCTTTGCGCAGTACAATTATTTCTCTGATATGTAACTTCCATATGGGAGTACCTATTTATCAGTGATATCTTGGAAACTAACACATTCTAGTGTACCAAATAGTGTTCATATAATATATTTAAATGATTCATTCTCCTAAGAGTAAGAAGAATAAGGGGTGCATTCATCTTCTGGGCATAAAATATGGGACCTAGATGGTACATTATAGGATATTTGAAATAATGCAAGTAGGACAAAATGACTAAATATAGAGATATAGTACAGAAACATGGAAGTAATTCAAACAAAAGGTGTTTAGAAACCTTCTAGAACCACATTATTCACTACAACTCACAGAAAGAATAGGTTTAGCTTCTAAAAAGAAAGGGGAGAAAAGAGGATAGGGATCTCCCCACTAACCAAAGCCTTGGATTTTTCTTTCAAAGGCTAGTAATAATCTCTATTAGGAACAGTGGTTTCAAAGTTATCTTAAATTACATAGTGAGAGCTTATCAAATTTATTGAAGGTAAGGATACAATGTAGGAGGCCAGATCTTACACCATAACTCACTAGAGCGAGCGTGGACATTACTTTGAAATGTCGGTGACTACCCTATAGGTAGAGTGGATTTCTCCTAGAGTGTATTTATTATTCAATGTTTGACATCATGAAATGTTCTTTATATTAGAGTAATTAAATTCCTCTCCTTCGAGTCATTCTTACAGTCAAGTGACTGACCATTCCCTCTTATCATTAGAGATACTCCCTCTACCTCCCCTCTATTTATATTTCATAAAAGCAATTTTTTATGAAATATAAGCTGTTAAATTTTCAAAATATTATTACAAGCACCCCTACATTACAATGAACATCAATAATAGGGAAATACTCTCTTATCAAATGGCACATCATCCACAAGACCAACCTCGTGTGGATAATGAACCTGTGTGATTAGGGCATTCTATAATTTACGATCTAATTAATTCTTGTCCTTTATGAATGAGATTTGATGACTCCCTAACCTAATATGGATACCCAACTAAGTACTATACTCTAATAGTGATACTGTTATTCTTATAATATAAGGGTTCTTATTCTTATTGTATGACCATGCTGAGTTAAGGGAAAGCACCTTATCAATTTCTGTAATGACTATTGCTTTATCGACTACTTAATCTGTCCTTGGATGATTGGTTGTGGGTTGAATAGGGGTAAATACCTTTTATCCATGACTTTTCTTCCATTATGTAGAGTTGTTTACGAGATGTGTGAAGTGGGGATTCCTCAAGATGTCTAGTCATAGTCAGTTGTGTCACTTCAAAGATGATTATTGGGGACGACATCAATGATTGTATTTCCACTGGGCCTATATCATTTCTTTATCCTTATCAATGTATAATATAGGTAGTAGGTTTATTCTGGTAATTTTTTTCCTGGTACTTATATTTATTTCAAGTTCCATCCCATATGGTTTGGAGTGAGAGGTTCAGGTACTTATATATATTGAATGCACTGATTTCCTTGTTTGTCACCATCTCATTATAATGATTTTTCATTCACGTCTTAGGCAGGGTGGGTTCACCCATTTTCATTCTAGTTGGTCCTTAATTTATTAATATAAATAAATAAAATTGGGTGTCACATTAGATTTTTACAATGTTCAAATAAATCGGAAAATATACTATCTATATTATACCGATGAATGGAATGACCCCAATTTGTATCAATTGGATGCTCTGAATTTGTCAACATGTAGGAAAAAACTTGTTATCAGTACTCTACTCTAATACCACTATTAATAGAGTAATGACTTACTGAATCACTCAACTTCGATTCTGGCATCATTTATATACATTTTCTCTCTGGGATAAGGGGTTTAAGGTGGAAAATGCATATACAGTGGTAACGGATGAACAAAATCAATGTATCCTCAGAAAGTGAAACTTATAAATATTTCCAATGGTTCAAATACACTTTTAAAAGTGGGTGGATGTGGGGACCTACCTATATTATACACACTCAACTCGAGACGAGATGGGGTACCTGAATCCTCTAATATTTTGACAAAACTCAGCTAATTTTTTTCAATCATGGATGTCTTTTTAGGATACAATCCACTAGAATGGTACTTAAATGTATTAAATGATTGAACCAATTCATCCAGTTGAAGAAGCTACCCTTCCATCAAATGAATTGGCTCTAGAGGGCATAATTAGACCTCCCCCATTAGTTCCAAACCATGTTAGTTCCTACCCCAATGAGTACCTGGGTATAGGTCAAGTGGTTAATGAAAGAAGGAGTTGGAGCGGATTTGGTACTTAAAACATATGGAAAAGATTTATGTTTTTAAATTGCACACATGACAGAACAACACTTAGAGATCGGGTATCACCAAGAATGGATAGAAAAGTTTAGGAGGATGGTTTCTTTGTATGGAAGATAAGATAATATTGAACTAACCTAATACATTCTAAAAGTTGATTTAGATTAAAAACTAATGATGAAACATGATTAAGCGTAGTTACCTTAGACAAGAGGGGGTATAAATTCTCCAAAATTTGTGTGTAACGTAAATTAAGCTTTTTGATTCCGCCTTTGAAACCTTATTTAGGACAGGTAATCTTCTATATAATCTTTTTTTATGGAATCTCGTAGAATTATTTTTGATTAATTAGAGTCAGGTGTGCCTGAGGGAGCGACAAGGTAATCAGGTTGGAGCTTTCAGACAACTAGAAGAGTACTGAAGTCATGTTGAAAGAAAAAGTAAATAGGGGCACCTGAATTATCATAAATGTAGAAATTATTCAAATATAAAAAATTATATTATAATAGGACTCTTTTATTCTAATTTGATAACTAGAATGAGGAATCTAAGAGGGTTGAAAAGGCCCTTTTCAACAATATAGGTTCAAGTACGGTAGATCTGACCCTTTCTAATACTTAGATATAATGTAGCCAAGACTCAAAGAGTGATATTCTTTATTTTTTATAAAATGAGGTCTTGAATTATTGAATTGTAGGGAAGCCTCTCTTTTCATGACATAAACAAAAGTATAATCTCATGGGTAGGGGAGCCTGATATAATCTCTATAACTATATATAAGAGTACTCTAGAAGAGTGTTAACATCAGATGTGAATACAACCGATGTAGATACAAGACCAAACAATATATACATGTACCATCCCAAGTCGACCTTGTTTCTCTTAGTTTTCCCTTAACACCACCTTTCAAATCTACGCCATGATGACATGTATGAGATAGATGATCTCAAATGAGAAAAAGTATTCTAGAATATAATGTCAAGTGGTGGAGAACAAATAAATCTATCTGGGACCCATCAATGATATTTGATTGCCCCGACTCTGAATTCACCATTGAAGGGAAGGAAATTAGGTTAGTTCATGGTTTTTAGTCTTAACTGACACACTATCAGAGTTTAGTGGCTTGAAATGTTTAGTTTTCTTACTTGAATAGTTTGTATAATATAGATAGATCTAAACCTTTATTATAGATGGTTATTTCTATCCAATAAATAGGATTCAGTTTCCAATATATATAATTACTAGGCCAGGATCTCTCTTAGCTACAAGATGACTAGCTGCATCTCTAAGATCCAACTCTTCTTTTTTGCTTTTGTTGGCTCCTCCTAGAGTTCAGATTCAGCAGGAGATAAGAGGGACGTACTTAACAGCAAGGAAATGGAATAAATCCCATTTTCTTCAAGAAATATATATAATTACTAGCATTTAGGTAAACCCATTTTTACTAGAAAGTCACATCCTAGTTTGAAACCCCAATAATTTTTACTTTAGTAGAGGCATTTTCCAAGCTTAGAAAATATCTACTCCTTAGACTCATAGTCTAGATCTTCTCTTTCTCCTATCCTGATAAAGAGGCTAAAATTAAAATGTTCGTTTTCAAGAGAAGGACTATATAGAAGGGTATATGTCTTCTCCATTCCTCAGTTAATCTATGTACCCTTTAATGAATTGTAAAAGGAAGTAGGAGGACCTCCCTACCTAAATAGTTGATCTATTTTCAACTCTGATCTCTAACCTAAAGGTAAGATTGACCAGGTATAAAAGCATATTGTTCGCTAAAATTAGGAGCAGTTTGGAACCTCCCTATTCATATGGGCCAGGTGAGCTCTTACTTATCCGATTTGAGTATCTGACCTAGCCTTTCTTAGAAGATATAGGATTCCTATTCAAAATATTCTGAGCGGTGATTTTCTTCTTCAACTCTAGTTAGGCATAGTCTGAATTATCTCGTCAATGATAGAAGTTGGTTCATCGACTTGTGCCCGTTAATCTATCCAAAGAGCCTACCCTACACCTCCTATAATTGATTCAGCTCCTATTTCACTTTTCTTATTTCTCAATCCTAACCCTCCCTATTAGGGAGAGTCAGATATGTGATACATAATATTAATATTAATATATAAGGGTTTTGAACATGACCCTATTTGGGTAAGATCTTTTAGAACATTACCCTATTCAGGTCAGATCTTTTGGAACCTGACCCTATTCGGGTTATATCTTTTTGAACTTCAGTTACATGAAGTATCTTACTATCTAGATTATACGGATGGAGGACCACACCCTCCCTAAAGGTTATTGTTAATATATTAAGGTTTAAAACCTTCTTAACTCTCTCTTAGCTCCCCACAAACTAATGAAAAAAGTTTGACTTTTTTTCACTTCCATCTAGTTCCAATTATTTTGAGGGTTGATATGGGTTCATGGGTGCTATTAGTTATTTCAAGGTACCTTGGATGTTTTTGGGTTATATGTAAACACAATGGCATTCCCAGGGATGGTAGCAGTCTCAATTTTCATATTCTTAACACATGGTGGACATCACACATTCTTTCAAAATATATATAAGTATCAGTTTTCTTCTCACCTCATAAGATGTTTCAAACACATGAGGGTATACAACTAAATCATATCTTTTGAACGTTGCCACCACAAAATCCAACCATGCATAAAGATGGTATTCAAGAGATAGAAACTATCTCAAGAAGGTGGAACTAGGAATATGAATATGTATCCATGTTGAGCGGACGAGCAACATCACTGGTACTTATAAATATTGTGGCAGACAAAAAGGCGAAGAAAGATATGAGATAACATGTAAATTAGTGGAATGGAAAAGGATGGTAGCCCACCCAATACATAACATGGATTAAGGTTGGCCATATGCATGAGAGGAAAACCACATAGTCATGACTCCTTTTGGATAGATCATCATGCAATGGAACCATATAGCTATTATTGCGAGGGTGAAATACACTCCTGGATTGAAACATGAGAACCTCAAAAACCAATGTTATAAACTGAAAGATAGAAGCTATCTAACATTTTGAATATTAATAGTCTACTATCTATTTTATACAGACAGAGAGAGGAGAAAAGGCCATGTCGAAACAAGATTTCCATTCCTGGATTTTTTTCTCGGGAAAATATGGCCAACAAGGAAGGGGAAGGTCTTACCATTTTGAAACATAAAGAGCGTCAGAAAGGTTTTAAAAGATACGAACCATTAGAAAGGTCTAGGTTCTAAAAGAACTAACATGAATAGGGTCAGGTTACATCAGTCTGACTAATCGACTATGTTTTTTCGAAATGTATATAATCACCATAGCTCTTCCGACACTGATGTATTTTCTGGGCCTCTTAAAAACATAGTATAATATATGTAGTAGAATCAATGGCTCATGAATATGGTACTTATATGTAACACCCCAAGGTTTTGAAAATAAATATAGAATTCAATTATATAATCTATCCATTAAGCATAACTTTGCCTCTTCAATGTTTTGAATTTTGAAAAATGGTCATCTAAAGTTTTGTTCAGTAAGTCAATTAGAGTCTCATAGAACAAACTTGATTTTTAGTGAATAGTAACATACCCTTATGAATAATAATATGAATAGTAATATGATCCTTATGAATATTAAATAATTATATTATTTTATTTTCATAATTTAATATGATAATGGGACCTCAATTAATTTTTCAATGTCATATAAAACTAATTATACATCTAAGATTGTTATTTTTTGAATTAACTATGAATTTATTTAAAAATTAAATTAATAATATTTAGAGAATTATTTTTGAAAAATTGAGTTCACATTTTAATTCTACATGTTTAAAAATCATAGGGGTGAATTTTTGGGATTTTTCAGAAATTCTAAAATTTTTGATGAATAGGGAAATACGATAAAATACCGTATATACAAATTATCAGTTAAATACACTATTAATGAAATCACAAGTGATGCAAGGCCACTTATTTCGAAATCACATGAACTTATTACTATTAGGGGTCACATGAGATAATACTATTGGTTGTCTTGAGGGAAATAATAATATAATGAATTAAATATTCAAAAATTACCCCTCTCCTCCACTGTAAAAACCCCTCACCACTTCCTCTTCTATTCACTCCTATAAGCCTTGAATCTCTTCAATGTTCTCCCCAAATAACCTTCCCTAGTTAATACCCACTACCAGGAAGCTCTTGTTCTTTCCAAAAGGCCTAAATCCCTTTCCTTAAGGAGGTTCTCAAGGAAGTTATTTCAAGAGGTAAAGCACCTTTCTTTTTCTTGGAGTTTCATTTGAATTTATCTTTTTTTTACTATCCTCTCCTCATCTCCTCTATCCAAATGATCATGATAACTATATTAATATCTATATACTAGAATTATATCATGTTAATGGAAGAACCATCATAAATATTCTTACTCAATTCCCTTTTATTTTTATAAATGAAATCAACGTCCATGAGGATCCAATTTATAGCCTTCGTGGATGACAATGTTTCGTTCTTCAATTTATTCATAACTACTGGTCATGAAACCATATTTATGGTTTAAATAGAGTATAATATATTAATTAAAACCTAATTAATATTCATGAACTAGTATATGTACATATTATTAATTTATGTGACAAAACTAATTCATAATAATCCAAATACCGCCAAAAAATCGAAGTGATTGTCATCTAATGATTCATCCCCATTCCATGTAACCAAATGATAGAAATGGACATTAAAAATTACGGATGTTCATAAATAATATGTAATTTCAATTATGGAGATTTACAACCATTCCACAAGAACTTCATTACCTGAAAACAAGTGAACCAATTATGAAAATCAAGAAAACAAACACTCTGGAACGACAGAATTCAATATAATAACATATAAATAATAACATAAATGAACTAAAAAGAATTATGATAAACTAAATACATGTCTATTGTGTTCTTAAATAATTCATTAATAAATAAAATTTCATATTCCAGGAGCTTAAGTTCAAGAGAGGAACACGTTTGGAGTTAAGGTAAGGGTTTTCCCACCTGAACATCCATTTTCATTCGGGATACATTCATTGTCTAATTACCTCAATGAAATTCTTATATATTGTTTTGTACGCATCATATATTCTGTGTGAGTTTAATATATATGTTTACAAACCATAACCCTTCCTTTTTTTATGGATAGTTACACGTTTTAAAAGGAACCTTCATTGTTGTTTCCAAAATACAAGCCCGATTCAAGGTAATTTCTCAAATTCTTTCCTATTTTAAAGGGAACACTATAATCTGTTTTTGGAAACCATTATACTTATAAAATAAATAATTTTGTTATGAAAATACTATCTTACTTTACTTCTGGTTTTATACAACGATTTTTCCAAAGGAACTCTTCTTTTAAAAATAAATGAGTATTTATCTCAAGAAATGCTTAATGATTTTATAAGAGTGTTTTCGTCTAATTCAACACTCATGTTGATTACATGATATTATTTGGTTTTATCATTTATGAAGTCATATACCATATTTTATTTAATGGTTTATGACTAACTATATTGTGGATGATCTATCCTAAAACAATTGACTATATTATTCAGAATGGTTTGTGTTTTATGTTTAATGATTGGGGAAAATTAGTTACATTTCATATGATAGTTTCAAAATGAATTTATATGTTAT
The DNA here is from genome assembly GCA_963277665.1 of Viscum album. Lineage (NCBI taxonomy): Eukaryota > Viridiplantae > Streptophyta > Magnoliopsida > Santalales > Viscaceae > Viscum > Viscum album. The sequence goes on along the minus strand of OY728161.1, from coordinate 421,596,912 downwards.
TTCTGTTTATCCCTACTCATATGAGGAATGAATTGGACTTATTATGTGACTGGTGGGGCCTTCTATAGCCACTCGATGAATCGGTAGGTCTCGTGGGACAAATAGACGTAGAATTGGCCGAGGCAATTCCCAATGTGATATATGGATTTTGTCCAAGGCCTTAATCATTAGATGTCTTGGCTGAGGCCTTGACCGAATATTTTAGAATGTCCGGTATTATGCATTCCATCATTATGAGTTTAGTTATTTATATTTCATGTGTTTATTTGATTAGTAGAATACCCATGATTATGTTTTATTATGTCATTATTTACTCACCTCGTTTTCCTACCATAATGTGTTCAAGTTTATTATTAAAGGAATGTGTTTTCAATTATTCACCATGTCTAATGTTTATATTATCTTCTGCAGTATTTCTTACTCTTACTGAGCATTTGAGGTCACCCTTTTCTTATGTTCCATTTTCTCAGGATATGAAGAAGTAATTTATGAATGACTTGCTATCATAATCTAGGAGACATGATGTTTTGAGTGGAATAAATTAGTTTTGTTTTTCCTTTTCACATTGTAATGTTAAACTTATTTATGTATCTTCTTTAAAATAATACTAAACTTCTCGGTCCTTTGGGATTCTTATTCCTTGTTTGTATGCCAATGTAATCAAATAAGGCAAAGGCTCCAGGAAAATGGGGTTGGGTACTTACAGTTGGTATCACAGGAAGATTAGTAGAAAACATGGAAACTAGATTTAGGAAGTGTAGATTACGGAATAGTCCCTAAGTGTAACACCCCATGTTTCATTAAAAAGGAATAATTTTAAATAAATTGTAATTTAGAATGAATAATGTTCAAAATTAAAATTTATGAATACTTTGATTTATAAAAAAATGTCACGTTTTTATATACTTGACGACGTTTTGAAAATTAATAAAATATTTTTTAAGACATTGTTTTAATAAATAAAATAATTAAATGAGTTATAATTTAAATAAATAATGTAATATATAATTTTGTTTAATCAAAATAAAAATTTATTATTACTTGTATTTTTTCGTATAAAATAAATTTATTATACTGCGGAATAATATTTTCTCCAATATAAAATTTTAATAATTCAAATGCATTGTTTTGCTTAAAATAAATGTTATTTTCATTATAACCAGCATTCATGAATTTCAATTATAAACATTTTTTGTACCAAAAATGATAATAATTATTAAGCTGGTATATCTTCAAATTACTAATTTAATTTATAACATTTTAATTATATAATATGACATGTATATATATATATAATTGTTTTATTGGTAAACCTGATAATAATAATTGATTAAATATATTTTTATAATTATAATTTTATATTATTTATAAATGTATATGTATATATTTATGTATATTGTGTTATAAAAGTTAATGATATGATACATAAATATATAATAGATATATTGTTTTTATAATTAGTAATCCTTTTAAATAATGTAAGTAATAATAAGAAAATTTAAATGTTTTTTAAATAATAATAAATAAATTTTATTTGTTTTAAATTAATTTAATTAGAATTTTTTTTAAAATTGTATTATGATTTATAAAGTTAATCAATTTATAATTTATTAATAAAAGTATTAAACATTTACTTTTAAAAAAAGTAATGATAAAATAATTTTGGCTTTTGAATATGCGAAATAGTGGTAGTATAATATAGTTTTATATAAAATATTGGATATAAGATAAGATATTGGATATAAAATAAAATAATTAAATATGAAAAAATGAAAAAATGTCACGGGTTAGGGAATCCCGTTTTGGGTTTTCATGGGTGTGGATAAAAAATATATATGATAAAGGTGATAAAATAATAATAAATAATTAGTAATAAAGATAGAATAAAATAATAATAGATGGAGATAGGTAAGAGAATGTCCTGGGTTGAATAGTTATAGGTTTTCGGGGTTTTTGATTTTTGGGTTTCAAGGTTTCTGTTGGGGAGAGGGTTCAAGCTGAAGCTGGTGCGTGTCGAGGAGCCACGACCGTCGTCGTGAGATGAAGGGGAGCGCGCATCTTGGGGTTCACCGGTCGTGGGAAGGGATACGAGGTTGCGCGGTGAGGCCGAGCGTCCGAGCTTCTGCGCTTCCTGAGGCGAAGCTAGAGCCATGGGCATTCAAGGGTCCAAGTTGCGGTTAGGGTTTCATGTGCGACGAGGAGGGAGATTGATGCCAGTGTTTACGGTCTTCAGTCTATGTGAGGTAGGAGTGTTTTCTCTATCCTATTGTCAGTTACCAGGTCTATGTAGGTTCTGTTTTGTAGATTTTAAATTTTTGTGTATCTCAATCTTGATGAGATTTGGTTATCAGTGGATTTTGTGTCAATTTCTTAAGTTGCGTCTATCATAATATTGTTCTTCGGATTATTAAAGAACAAATATATGATTTCAGTTCCTTTCTGACTATTTAATGTTTAACTGCATTTGAGATTTCTCTTCCTGTCTAGGTCAATCTATGTTTATTGTTATTAGGATTAATGATCTGGTTTATTTTAATAAGTGTGTCATTGTTTCCACTGTATACGAATCTATTTTTTTTTGAATGAGCTTATCAAACCTGTGAAACAAACTAGTAGTATTAAAATATTTTTTCCCTCAACTCAGCTTACTCTGTAAGCTTGAGTATGTGTATAAAACCCAGTTATGTGGGTGTGTAAATGGAATTGGGGAAATTCCATTTGCAGTCTAGAAAAAATGGAGAGTCCGCAACAACAAAAACTTGTCCTGGTAAATCAAGTCAGGGATTTATTTTATTAAGTTTCTTTAGTTTAATAATTTGTAAGTGGATTTATCCTTTTGTTTTTGTGATGGATAACCGACATACACCCACAGTGTATAGTCATTTATATAATATGTATATATAAATATATATACTTAGTTTGGGTATCATTTCTCCTCCTCCACTAAAATAGGTCGTATGGTTTTTGATTGGGTTTTCCTAAATGGTATAAGGGTTGATATCTCATGGTTTTCTTTTACAAACTATGTAAATGTATATATATAATTTTAAAACGAGTATATATAAATATATACACCCCAAACCCATTGTTTTAAAAAGATCCCCTAGAGATTATTCATGTTTATTATTCCAAGTAGTTTATGTAAGGTTTTCATTCGTGCCAAACCCATAAATTACAATATGTATTTTCGGGTGATTAAGTAAAATTATATATGTGTATAACCCCAACCCAAATCTATTTTAATGATTTTCAAAAAAACTAGTATGTTTTTCAAATGATTATATACACATAAAGTGTATTTTGATTTTACTTTTAATATAAAAATCCCTTTTTGTAAACATTGTATAAATATATATGTATAATTACATAATTATACATATATGTTTTCAAATGCAATCAATTATGATTTTCAAGACATGAATCCTAACCCTTAAATAATATTTTTTATGCAAATTATGCTTTTGGTCTAAGTGTAATTAAGTAAGGGGTTTTAAAACCATAGTTTTTATATGTTTATGTGTTTATGGTTTCATATATAATAAACCCTATTTTCAAATAATATTCTCATGACTTAATTGATGTTAGATACATGTAAGGTTTTCATGTTTATATTTTCCAAGTCTATATCTGTTTTTCTCATGAGTATACACCAATGAACTTGCCTATTTTAAGAAGTTATTCTAACAAAGTACCATCGATAGTTCTCCAGACAGTCAGATTGGGTATTTACACATAGGTCTTGGCTCGAGGCCTTGACTGTAAGAACCCGATTTTTGCTACGAAAGACTTTGGAATATTCTTGATGATATTTCAGAGCAGCGCCTTCAGACAGCGAGCGATTCCGAGCCCCGGAGTGGCCGTAATTAAATTTTCAGTGCGTTCACACTCAGAACTCCAAATAAATGGGATAACTCATAAACGGAGTTCTGGATCAGGGATACGAGTGTACGGATGGGTTCGGAATGGGGTTTTTACCCTAGGAACGACATAAAACTTATCGGCGTTGGACGTTTGGACCCCTCGCTCGCTTCTGGAACATTAAACGGATTAATTAATTAATTAATTAATTTGTTTAATGTTGAAATGTGGGTATCTCTTAAACGGTGGCTCGGATTGAAAAACTGAGGGCACCGTTGAGTTCCGAATGTGCCGTTTACCCTAGGAGGGGTATAAGTTTTGCGGGCGCGGGCCGTTTGTGAAAACAATGGCCTTAGGGGCGTTTTCGTAATTTAGTGGCTTCAGACGTTAAATTTTATAGCTTTTGAACGGGGTCTCGGATTAAAATTCTGAGACCACCGTTGTGCTCGCGAGGTCGTGTTTACCCCAGGGACTCCCTCCTTTTTGTCTGCTCCGAGAGCGGAGTCGGGGGCGTGCGGGGCGGGGTGTTTAAGTGTTTTTATTTAAACACGCACCCCCCCTTCTTCCTCTTCTTCTTCTTCCTCACAACCCCTCCCCTCCCTTCTTCCTTTCCGGCGAGCTCCAGCGAGCTCCGACAAGGCGAGCTCCGGTGAGCCAACTCCGGCGAGGCAAATGCGCGGGGCAAATCACGCGGGAAGCGCTGGGCGAAGCCCAACGAGGTAGGCGGATTTGAGTTTTTCTCCCCTTCCCCGTTTCAATCCTTATTTATGCTCAATCTCACCAATGGATCGTCGAAAAAAGCCCGTAGATGCGTAGATCATGTCCCGAGGTTTCCGGAAAGCTATCCGGATCAAACTTTTGACCACCGGATCATTTCCGGTGGTCCTTAGAAATTTTCGGGCCACGGCGGCTTTCCGGCGAGGGCCGAAGGCGGCGGCACAGGGCGGCGCGGGGCGGAGCGAGGCGGAGCAGGGCGGTCGGTCGGGGCTTCGAAGGCGGCGGCGGCGCTTCCGGGAGGCGGCAGCGGCATTCGGCGGCGTCTGTCGGAAGCCGGCCGCGGCGCCAGCCGCGGGCGCCGACAAACGGAGGAGGGGCCGCGAGGCGGCGGCCCCGTGCAGCGCAGCAACGACCCGCGCTTCGCGGGTCTTCGCGTGGAGCGAGTGACCCGCCCTCGTGGCCGGTCGGTGGCAAATCCCGTGCGGAGGGCGCGTGGGTGTGAAGAGGAGCGGGCCGCGGAGCGGCGGCCCGCGGCTCGGCTGGACCGGGCCGGCCGGCGCGGGCCGACGCAAGCAGGGCGGACCGGCCGGACCGGGCCGGTCCGGCCCAAAGGGGCATTGGCCCTCAGACATCGGACGCCCTTATTTCGGGGTACGAGCGTCCGTTTTGCGCGCCGTCTGCGGCAGCACGGAGCTTGCGTCAAGATGGAGTTTTTGAGATGGTTTAGGGAATTTTTAATTCCTGAAACGAGGGGCCGCTGAGTCGCGACGCATCCTTAAGTGGACGATCATTTTTCCGGGATTCTTGTTTTGGACGGCGCAGACACGTCCGACATCCGTTTTGAGCGCCGTCAGTGGCGTTGTGACCCTGGCACTGAGGTGGAGGTTTCCAGTGTGGTTCTAGGAATTGAGGCTGGAGTTGAGGCGTGGGCCCCACGGGCCGACCCTTGAGCTGCGTGCTGCGTTTCACGACTTTTCCATCAGACGTCCGTTCGGGGCGTGCGAGCAGTCGTTTATGGATGTTTTTCCGAGGGGATTGCAATGGTGCAATCCGCCCGCTCAAATTCGGCCCGATGGTGTGGGGCCCACGAGGGTCGTTTGGGCGTCGACGGTGATTTTCCATCTTTATCACCGGGCGACTGTTTTGGACAAGTGGGTAGTCCATCTTGTGTACTTTTTCGAGAGTATCGCAACGGTGTGATCCGTTCGTTGAGTTTCAGGACCGGGATGTGGGTCCCACGTGGCGCCGCTCGTGTGCGGTGCGCCGGGATGCACCTTTTTCTCCGGATATCTGTTGCACTCAAGTGAGTAGTGCTTTTGACGTGTTTTCCCGAGGGGATCACAATGGTGTGATGCGCTCGACTGTTTTCGGGGCCGAGGCTCGGGATCACAGGACGCCGTTCGGGCGTGAGGCAGTGTTGAAGAATTTTTCGTCAGATATTCGTTGGAGGCGAGTAAGTAGTCGATCTCGCGTGTTTTTTCATGAGGATTACAACGGTGATATCTGTTTGGTTGTGTGGAGCCTCTTGCGGGATATTTTTGAATGTGGAGCATGGAAGGTGCTCTAGTGGCGGTCCGCCCTACTTTGTCTATAGCGGACCCTTGGCATGTGATCACACACTCTTGGGATAGTGATGTAAATGTTTCACGAGATGTGGATGGCCGTGTCTGGGCCTTTGAGGTGGAGTTGTTACGTCGCACCTTCGCGTTGACGCTGGGTGTCGTGTGCACGATAGCCTTTGGGCTGGAATGAGGTATACTCCAGGAGTATACGGGAGCGCTTGGAGGTACGTGTGGTTGTTTTTACCTGAGGATGTTTGTGCGCTCAGTTGGGGGTTGAGATGGGGCCACACGTTGTGTGGGCCCCATGTGCGTGTTGGGTTCTGCTTTGCGTACTTGACCTCTCGTGATATAGAGGATCCCTCTGCGTGTTTGGTTTACCAGCAGGGTTGAGTGGTCTCCCCCTGGTTTCGTTCTCGATGGATTGGCCGGTAGCGGGGCCAGTGGCACCTAGTGATGGAACAGGTGCAGAACCCCTTTGGGTGAGTTGTGCTGGATTTGGGTGGTTGCGTGATGCCCACTCCGTGTTCAGTTGGCCAGTGTTGTACCCTCCAGTGGATGTGGCCAGAGCAGTTCTGAGTTTTACCCTCCAGCGGGGCTGGGTAGTGGGTTACTCATCTGATTCTAGGGTCTACCCTTCGGCAGAGACTGGGCAGTGGGTCACCCAACACTTTTAGGGTCTACCCTCCAGCAGAGACTGGGCAGTGGGACACCCGACCTCTTAGGGCCTACCCTCCAGCAGGGATGGGAAGTGGGTCGCCCGTCATCTAGTTCCTGGTCTACCCTCCAGCGAGGCTGGGCAGTGGGTCACCTAATTATGTATTAAGGTCTACCCTCCAGCGGGGCTGGGCAGTGGGTTGTCTGAAGATGTATTAGGGTTTACCCTCTAGTAGGACTGGGCAGTGGGTCACCCAGTATCTTTTTATGGTTTACCCTCCAGCAGGGCTGGGAAGTGGGTCACCCAATATCTTATTTTGGTTTACCCTCCAGCAGGGCTGGGCAGTGGGTCACCCAGTATCTTATTATGGTTTACCCTCCAGCGGGGCTGGGCAGTGGTTCGCCGGATGATGTGTTATGGTTTACCCTCCAGTAGGGCTGGGTAGTGGGTCACCCGATATCTGGTTATGAATTACCCTCCAGCAGGGCTGGGCAGTGGGGCACTCGTTGGCATTCCAGACTCAGTCCTTTCTACTAGGCTAGTCTGAGGCTTTCCTCCGTGACCACCGGAGCGGGACCCTTGGTTGTACGGGTCGGTGATGGATCGACTTTGGCTTTGAAGAGACCTCTCGACTGCAGGGCAATGATGAGGTGTGGTTTGACTTTCCCTAGAACTCTCAAGTTCGAGGGGCGCTTTCCCCACCGAGACGTGTTCTTGTGACGCGATCTAAAACCGTGCGGGCGAGTCAGTGCCGCCCAAAGCGGATAGTATCGAAGTGCGGTGATTGATCCCCTTGGCTTGTGGTTCGGGGCAGCATGCGGGATGCTGGGCATCGATGGAGTTATGTCTGGGACTGTTGGCTACTTGTTTTCTTGGGCTGAGCTACGGGACGAAGATCCCCTTACGAGCTTGTTCGGACTTCTTGTCAGAGCATATATTTGTATATACCTCGTACGAGTACCCACTCCTTGTGTTTTGGCTACTCTCCTTCCAGGAGAGGCGAAGACGCGTGGGGTATGCCACGTGCTTTTCGTGTCCAGCTTCTCGTGGTTGGACGAGTCTACTCTCCTACTTAGGTAGCGAAGACTCGAAGGGAAGTTCGTCTTCTCACCCATTCCAGCTCCTTGTGTCTGGAAGAGTCTATCTTCCTTTCGTTTGTTGGGTTGAGCTCGACTCTCTACTGCACCCTCAGTTGTACTCCTCTACTTTTCTGTTCTCTCTACCGCTCACCCTTCAATACCTCCTTTGTTGATCCCTCGAGCCTTCGGGGTATCCTACTGAGTATTTTTATACTCACCCCTGCTTGGGCTTTGCTCGCACTTGGTGTGCCCTTGCAGACGACGGACAGGTGGAGCGTGACTTCAGTGGAGTGTAGGAGCTTGGGATCTTGGACCGCGTGTGGTGGTCGTGGCCGGGTTCCAGGTGGCAGACCCGTCAGCTATTTCTTTTCATTTACCTGTTGCCGGGTTGTGGAACTTTTTGGTTGGGCGCGTGTTTTGCCCCTTTTTCCTTTTCAGCACTTTACTTGTATCTTGTAGAGGTCGATGCACTCTGTGGTTTATATATAGAAGTTTTTCTTTTTACTCTGCTTGTCTTTTCTTTTACTCTGCAGTTCGGCATTGAGTTTGTTGTGTGTGTGTGTACAGGTGATTAGGCAAAGGCCTCCCCGAGTTATTGTGCCATCGGCGCCGGTCGCCATCCCCCAGCCTATGGAGGCGGGCCTCGGGTAGTTGCGGCTCGAGCCCGGGTAGGGTCAGGTCATGAAAAAGTGGTATCAAAGGTGGTTCGTTCCTTGGGTCGTTGTGCGGACGTCCCTAAAAGAAAAATTGGTTGGGGTATAGGGCAACAGCGTTAACGTGTCTCGAGAGCGGTTCTCAGGCCAGGGAGTCCAGTGATGATGCGGCGACCGACGTATCCATTCACTAGGACCTTGATAACCCGCTTGTCGACTCGGCATGATGAGACACTTGTTGCAGGGAAAATTGGTTTGTGCATCACATAGGACCGAGTCTTTGACTGTCTTTCTTGAGTCAGCTCCCCATCGTTGTTGTTGTGGTACATATATGCTCATCTGACCACGACACTCCTTGATAATATTTAGGATGTCTCCGCGAGGACAGACAGCCAGGATACCAGTTTTGGGTACGTGACGAAGACCCTGTGAGCTACGAGGCCTCAGTCCAGAACCCATCATGCGAGCCCTTTCTCCAGGTGGGCCGGTAGCAGCATCCCCACCTGTTGAGTAGCAGGCAGTTTCAGCAGAGCAGGCTGAGCTTGAGCGCGCTCCGTGAGTTCCAGCGGTAGAGACCGCTGAGGTTCAGTGGTGAGCCAGACCCTTAGGCAGCAGAGGCTTGGCTCGAGATAGTGGGTTGCCTTTTTAGGCTTGTGCAGATGCCGACAGACCAGAGAGTGGATTTGGCAGCCACCCTTTTTCGTGGAGCATCTCGGCGTTGGTGGAGTCTGGTGACTCAATTTCTTGATGAGTCGTTGTTTTTGTTGGACGACTTTCAGTTGTTGTTCCGTGAGGAGTTTTTCCCCTCCTTCCTGCACTCCGTTCGGATTCAGGAGCTCCTGTAGTTTCAGCAGGGAGGGATGAAGGTGGCCGAGTACGTGGCTAGTTTTGCAGACCGTGCACACTTTTACCCGGACTTGGTCCATGACGACAACTTCCGAGCGCGGAAGTTTGAGTAGGGTCTCCGCCGAGAGATTCGTGCTGTCAGAGTACCCTTGGGCATTTACACATATGCCGGGGTGCTAGAGTAGGTGCTGGTGACAGAGGGCTTCCTGTCATGTTCTGCAGTTGGTAGTGGCAGTGGGCGCGATGGAGCCGGGACGTCTGTCATAGCTTGCAGGCGCCGGAGGATAGGACCTCGATGCAGGTGGCCTTCCCCCTGCCGGTTTCGGAGACGTGTTCGTATACCACCATGGCGAAAAGGCGCAGGGCCTCAGCTGAGGATTCCCTTCCATGAGTGGATCTCGGGCCGTGGTCGTACACCACAGTGGCGCCGGAGGGCACTAGGGAAGCCCAGAGAGAGCCAGTGATGTGCTTGTGACGGGCGAGGTCACTTGGCACGAGACTGCCCGACCCGAGTTGTTGGGAGCATCAGGCAGTCAGCAGGCGCACCACCATGGAAGAGGCAGTGCCGTGATCAGAGTAGTGCCCAAAGAGGTGGTGCTACCAGAGGAGTGGGAGGAGCTGGAGGTGGGGGACGACGTTAAGAGATCTCCCCCTCACCACTGGGCGGTCCACGTCAGGCTCCGGGAGCTGACGGTTGGGACCGGGGATAGCCGCGAGCTTTGGATTTCTACGATCCTGAAGAGCATGGGATGGTGAGAGGTACCCCATGCGACTCTTCTACTTTTTGCAGTAGAATAGTTTGGCTCTGTGTGTGAATGTATTTTCTCCCTGCTCCTTGTTTGGGGTGTTACCAGGGTGACGCAGGGCGTTGGTGTAACCCTGTGTTGGTAAGGAAAAAGGCGTGAGACCTTTTCCTTTAGTCGATGGTGTTGACTCCTTCGCTTCCAAGCGTTTAAGAGAGTCTTGGTTGAGAGACATCGACTGTGAGATGTTGCGTGACCAGATATCCTTGGGTGTTTCACCATATGGATATTCTGAAGGAGGGAATCACCGGGCCTTGTTCCAGGTGCGGGCGGTGATTCCAGTCGTGACATGCGACGTAGAGGTTTGACTGGGGAGGTGAGCTACCCCTGAGGGCCTTCGGGTCGTTTGAGACCGTGCAAAGGGATGGCGAGGTACCCTACCACCTTGCCCTAACCCCAAAGTCTAGAGTGGGTGCACGACATCGGCAAGGGCCGACCTCGCGTGAACAGATCAATCCTTTGGTTTGTGTGTGGTGGCATAGAGCTGTGTGTGGGTTCTTCTGGGTATGGGAAAGCCTGGTGTGGGCTTAGTACCCTGTGTTGCTCCCTAGTTTTTCTTTTCGAGGACGAAAATCATGAATGAGGGAATGATGTAAGAACCCGGGTTTTGCTACGAAAGACTTTGGAATATTCTTGATGATATTCCAGAGCAGCGCCTTCAGACGGCGAGCGAGTCCGAGCCCCGAAGTGGCCGAAATTAAATTTTCAGTGCGTTCACACTGGGAACGCCAAATAAATGGGATAACATCTTAATGGAGTTCCGAATTAGGGATCTGAGTGTACGGATGGGTCCGGAATGGGGTGTTTACCCTAGGAACGACATAAAACTTGTCGGCGCGGGACGTTTGGACCCCTCGCTCGCTTCTGGAACGTTAAACGGATTAATTAATTAATTAATTAATTCGTTTAATGTTGAAACGTGGGTATCTCTTAAAAGGTAGCTCAGATTGGAAAAACGAGGGCACCGTTGAGTTCGGAATGTGCCGTTTACCCTAGGAGGGGTATAAGTGTTGCGGGCGCGGGCCGTTTGTGAAAAAATGGCCCCAGGGGCGTTTTCGTAATTTAGCACCTTCAGACGTTAAATTTTATAACATTTTAACGGGGTATCGGATTAAAATTCTGAGACCACCGTTGTGCTCGGGAGGTCTTGTTTACCCCAGGGACGCCCTCCTTTTTTTCTGCTCCGGGAGCGGAGTCGGGGGCGTGCCGGGCGGGGTGTTTAAGTGTTTTTATTTAAACACGCACCCCCCCCCTTCTTCCTCTTCTTCTTCTTCCTCACAACCCCTCCCCTCCCTTCTTCCTTTCCGGCGAGCTCCGGCGAGGCGAGCTCCGGCGAGCCAACTCTGGCGAGGCAACGGCGTGGGGCGGATCACGCGGGAATCGCCGGGCGAAGCCCAACGAGGTAGGCGGATTTGAGTTTTTCTCCCCTTCCCCATTTGAATCCTTATTTATGCTCAATCTCACCAATGGATCGTCGAACAAAGCCCTTAGATGCGTAGATCCCGTCCCGAGGTTTCCAGAAAGTTATCCGGATCAAAATTTTGACCACCGGATCGTTTCCGGTGGTCCTTGGAAATTTTCCGGCCACGGCCGGTTTCCGGCGAGGGCCGAAGGCGGCAGATGGCGGCGGCGCAGGGCGGCGCGGGGCGGAGCAGGGCGGTCGGCCGGGGCTTCGAAGGCAGCGGCGGCGCTTCCGGGAGGCGGCAGCGGCGTTCGGCGGCGGCTGTCGGAAGCCGGCCGCGGGCGCCAGCAAACGGAGGAGGGGCCGCGAGGCGGCGGCCCCGTGCAGCGCAGCAACGACCCGCGCTTCGCAGGTCGTCACGTGGACCAAGCGACCGGCCCTCGTGGCCGGTCGGTGGAAAATCCCGCACGGTGGGCGCGCGGGTGTGAAGAGGAGAAGGCCGCGGAGCGGCGGCCCGCGGCTCGGCTGGACCGGGTCGGCCGACGCGGGCCGGCCCAAAGGGGCTTTGCCCCTCAGAATTCGGACGCCCGTATTTCGGGCTACAGGCGTCCGTTTTGTGCGCCAACTGCGGAAGCGCGGAGCTTGCGTCAAGACTGAGTTTTTTAGATGGTTTTGTGAATTTTTAATTTCTGAAACGAGGTGCCGCTGAGGCGCGACACGTCCTTAAGCGGACGAGTGTTTTTCAGGGATTCTTGTTTTGGACGGCGCGGACGCGTCCGACATCCATTTTGAGCGCCGTCATCGGCGTTGTGACCCTGGAACCGAGGCGGAGGTTTCCAGTGCGGTTTCAGGCGTTGGGGCTGGAGTTGAGGCGCGGGCCCCACGGGCCGACTCTTGAGCTGTGTGCAGCGTTTCACGACTTTTCCGTCGGACGTCCGTTCGGGGCGTGCGAGCAGTCTTTTCTGGATGTTTTTCCGAGGGGATTGCAATGGTGCAATCCGCCCGCTCAAATTCGGCACAATGGTGCGGGGCCCACGAGGGTCGTTTGGGCGTCGACGGTGATTTTCCATCTTTATCACCGGATGACCGTTTTGGACAAGTGGATAGTCCATCTTGTGTACTTTTTCGAGAGGATCGCAACGGTGCGATCCGTTCGTTGAGTTTCGGGACAGGTATGTGGGCATGTGGCGCCGCTCGTGTGCGGTGCGCCGGGATGCACCATTTTCTCCGGATATCCGTTGCACTCAAGTGAGTAGTGCTTTTGCGTGTTTTCCAGAGGGGATCACAATGGTGTGATGCGCCCGACTGTTTTCGGGGCCGAGACTCGGGATCACAGGACGCCGTTCGGGCGTGAGGCGGTGTTGGGGACTTTTTCGTCGGATATCTGTTGGAGGCGAGTAAGTAGTAGATCTCGCGTTTTTTCCACGAGGATTATAACGGTGCAATCCGTTTGGTTGTACAGAGCCTCTTGCACGATATTGTTGAATGTGGAGCATGGAAGGTGCTCCAGTGGCGGTCTGCCCTACTTTGTCTATAGCAGATCCTTGGCGTGTGATCGCGCACTCTTGGGAGAGTGATGTAAATGTTTCACGAGATTTGGATGGCCATGTCTGGGCCTTTGAGGTGGAGTTGTTACGTCGCGCCTTCGCGTTGACGCTGGGTGCCGTGTGCACGATAGCCTTTGGGCTGGAATGAGGTATACTCCAGGAGTATACGGGAGCACTTGGAGGTACGTGTGGTTCTTTGTACCTGAGGATGGTTGTGCGCTCAGTTGGGGGTTGAGATGGGGCCACACGTTGTGTGGGCCCCACGTGCATGCCGGGTTCTTCTTTGCGTACTTGACCTCTCGCGACATAGATGATCCCTCTGCGTGTTTGGTTGACCAGCAGGGTTGAGTGGTCTCCCCCTGGTTTTGTTCTCGATGGATTGGCCGGTAGCGGGGCCAGTGGCACCTAGTGATGGAACAGGTGCTGAAACCCTTTGGGTGAGTTGTGCTGGAGTTGGGTGGTCGCGTGATGCCCACTCCGTGTTTAGTTGGCCAGTGTTGTACCCTCCAGTGGATGTGGCCAGAGCAGTTCTGAGTTTTACCCTCCAGCGGGGCTGGGCAGTGGGTTACTCATCGGATTCTAGGGTCTACCCTCCGTCAGAGACTGGGAAGTGGGTCACCCGATACTTTTAGGGTCTACTCTCCAGCAGAGACTGGGCAGTGGGTCATCCGACCTCTTAGGGCCTACCCTCCAGCAGGGCTGGGCAGTGGGTCGCCCGTCATCTAGTTCCAGGTCTACCCTCCAGCGAGGCTGGGCATTGGGTCTCCTGATGATGTATTAAGGTCTACCCTCCAGTGGGGCTGGGCAGTGGGTTGCCTGACGATGTATTAGGGTTTACCCTCCAGCAGTGCTGGGCAGTGGGTCACCCAATATCTTTTTATGGTTTACCCTCCAGCAGAGCTGGGCAGTGGGTCACCCAGTATCTTATTATGGTTTACCCTCCAGCAGGGCTGGGCAGTGGGTCACCCAGTATCTTATTATGGTTTACCCTCCAGTAGGGCTGGGCAGTGGGTCACCCGATATCTGGTTATGAATTACCCTCCAGCAGGGCTGGGCAGTGGGGCACTCATTGGCATTCCAGACTCAGTCCTTACTACTAGGCTAGTATGAGGCTTTACTCCGTGACCACCAGAGCGGGACCCTTGGTTGTACGGGTCGGTGATGGATCGACTTTGGCTTTGAAGAGACCTCTCGACTGCATGGCAGTGATGAGGTGTGGTTTGAATTTCCCTAGAACTCTCAAGTTCGAGGGGCACTTTCCCCACCGAGATGCGTTCTTGTGACGCGATCTAAAACTGTGCGGGCGAGTCAGTGCCTCCCAAAGCCGATAGTATCGAAGTGCGGTGATTGAGCCCCTTGGCTTGCGGTTCGGGGCAGACATGCAGGATGCTGGGCATCGATGGAGTTATGTCTGGGACTGTTGGCTACTTGTTTTCTTGGGCTGAGCTACGGGACGGAGATCCCCTTACGATCTTGTTTGGACTTCTTGGCAGAGCATATATATGTATATACCTCATATGAGTACCCACTCCTTGGGTTTTGGCTGCTCTCCTTCCAAGAGAGGCGAAGACGCGCGGGGTATTCCACGTGCTTTCCATGTCGAGCTTCTCGTGGTTAGACGAGTCTACTCTCCTGCTATAGGTAGCGAAGACTCGACGGGAAGTTCGTCTTCTCACCGTTTCCAGCTCCTTGTGTTTGGACGAGTCTATCTTCCTTTCTTTTGTTGGTTTGAGCTGGACTCTCTACTGCACCCTCAGTTGTACTCCTCTACTTTTCTGTTCGCTCTACCGCTCACCCTTCGGTACCTCCTTTGTTGCTCCCTCGAGCCTTCGGGGTATCCAACTGAGTATTTTTATACTCACCCCTGCTTGGGCTTTTCCCGCACTTTGTGTGCCCTTGCAGAAGATGGACAAGTGGAGTGTGACTTCAGTGGAGCGTGACTTCAGTGGAGCGTAGGAGCTTGGGAGCTTGGACCGCGTGTGGTGGTCGTGGCCGGGTTCCAGGTGGCAGACCCGTCAGTTGTTTCTTTTCGTTTACCTGTTCCCGAGTTGTGGCACTTTTTGGCTGGGCGTGTGTTGTTACCCTTTTTCCTTTTCATCACTTTACTTGTATCTTGTAGAGGTCGATGAACTTTGTGGTTTATATATAGCAGTTATTCTTTTTACTCTGCTTGTCTTTTCTTTTACTCTGCAGTTTGGCATTGAGTTTGCTGCGTGTGTGTGTACAGGTGCTTAGGCAAAGGCCTCCCCGAGTTATTGTGCCTTCGACACTGGTCGCCAGCCCCCGGCCTATGGAGGCGGGCCAGGGGTAGTTGCGGCTCGAGCCCGGGTAGGGTCGGGTCGTGACATTGACAGTCAGACATGAGTCCGGCATTATACGTTTCCTCACTATGTTTTAATATATGACCAACCAAGTGATTATTTCGACTAGAGGAATATACTTGGTTATCGAACCATTACCTATGAGTATGAGATTAAAGTTCACATGGAATATGATGAGACAATGATGATACATGTTCAGTTTACCTTTCCATAATTTTAATGAAAATGTTAGCATTTCATTTATCATGTCATAATGTGCATTTTTATAATTTGTAGTGAAATTGTTTATGCGCAACTCTGATAATGTTGATGCTTAGTAGTACTTTCATACCTTGCATGTTATGATTATTTTACTTAGTATAAATCATGCACTTTCGTACAAACATGATTACTTTGTGCATTTAGTAGCTTTAATTTAAATGTTCAAATAAATGTGTATGAAATTCCCTAAATGATTTCTAGTAACCTTTGAAGAGTGTAGATGTTTTCTTCAAAGGATTTATTTTAAGTATGTGAAAGTATTTTCAAAGGGATTTTTCAAAATCTGTATTAATTATTTTTTTCAAAACCCCTTACGGAGTATTTTAAATGTTCAACCTATGTTTTTGAAATTTTTTTCATAGGTTGCCTTGAAAACCAGAGTTGGTCGTCTTTGTTGTAGTGCACATGGAAGCGGAGTTTAACACTCTTTTTGATTAATTTATGATGTAACTCTGATGTTTTTATGAGAATGTATCTATTTCCAGAACCTAGACCGGAATAAGGTCCTCTTGTATTACATGTCTAAGGATGGGTCCTTACACTAAGTGAGTCTTTGAGGATACACACAAAAGAACATCCTGGTATTTTGGTAACTAATAGATTATATGGATATTTAAAGAAATACATCCATGTCTGGATATGAGCAGGTAGAGGTGGCTCTGGCGCATATGTACCTAGGATAGAAAGCTCCGAGAAGGAGTTTTGGGCTTGACTCGGGGTTTCCTACTATACGACAACGGGCCTTGCTGCACTCTTGGTTATGAAACTCCTGGGGGATATGCTTCGGATAATCCATGTTTTCTTTACAAGCCATTAAGAAGGATTTAAATGTATATTTTTTCCTCAATGATACCATGATTATGATTAAGATATTAGCTATGTGTAGAATATCAATTTATGCTTAGTATTTTTCTACATTAAGATTATAAATTATGATTCATACTCTAATCTAGTGTATGTCATTATTTAGAAATGGCGACCAGTGGAAGGAATGGAAACCACGCGAATGCACGTGTCCCCTGTAGGGATTTCCCTCAAATGAAAGATAATGATGTTGGCACTGGAGCTGAGCAAATCATAACTATACTGGGACAACTTACTCGGGTTATGAATAATAACCTTAGCTGTATGGAGCATCCAGATCCACCACATGGAGGAGCTATGTTAGATCGCTTTATGCTACAAGAACCTCCATCATTCAATGGGACTACAAACCCATTTGTAGTAGAGCAGTGGATAAGTTCCCTTGAGAAGATATATCTCACCTTCAGATGTAATGAAAGAGATAAGGTTGTCATGGTAGTCTATCATCTATCGAGATATTCAGATCAGTGGTGGTCATTAATCCAAAACACAAAAGATGAGGAAGAAATAGAGGATATGGAATTAAGGGACTTTAAGGAAATATTCATGGAGAAATACTATCCTCGTGAACAAAGAATGGATATGGAGAGGAAATTATTAAATCTAAGGTAGAAGGAAGATGAGAATGTTGCAAAGTACGAAGCAAACTTCACAAGGTTAGCAAGACATGGTGTGGACTACATACGAAATCAAAGGAGAAAAATTGATCGATTCTTTTATGTCCTCAATCCATTCCTTCAGTAGGCATTGGTCTCCCAATGTATTTCATCATATGAGGATGTAGTTTCATGTTCTATCAAGACAGAAAAATAATCCTCTAAGTCTTATGAATTTAAGGGAAATAAAGAAAAGAAGACGACTGCTGAAAACCCTAGGAAAGGAAATAAGGAAATAGGGAATAAGGGAAGAGTTGAATTTACACCATGTGACAATTGTGGAAGGAAACACCCTGGTGAGTGCTTAAAATGAAAAGGAGTATGCTACAAATGTGGTCAAAAAGGCCATCTTGCTGGTGATTATAAGGGGAAGAAGGAATCCAATGATGTTCGATGCTATAATAGTCGGGAGATGGAACACTATACTAATGATTTTCTAAAGAATCAAGGAAATATGCAACAAAAAAGGCCAAGGGATCAGGGACAATCTTATGCAATCACAACTGCAGAGGTTGATGTTCTGAATGATATGGTGGCAGGTACTTTGATCATTTCATCAAACATATCCAATGCTTTATTTGATTTTGGATCATCGAATTGTTTCATATCTTCCCAATTTGCAATGAAAATTAGATATTTCCAATTTGATTTAACAAGGGAGTTATCATTCTAAACTCATAAGGGAAGTATCATAAAAACAAAGTTTTATGGATCAGTTCCCATTCGGGCATATAGATGTATTTATCTGTTGATCTCATTGTCATACCCATGATAGAATTGGATATAATTCATGTTATGGATTGGATTTCGTACCATGATGAGAATACTTATTGTAATAAGAAGGAGGTTACAATTTTCGATGATGATAAGGAGTACCTTATCTTTAGAGCAGAAACGTCACCACTTGACTCTTATCTAGATCCAACCCCAGTACCTCAACTAAATTTAATTCTCAGAGAGGAAGAGAATGAAATAACTATGGGTGAGGAAAAGAATGTTCAAATAGGGTATGTACCTATTGTGCAAGAATATATTGATGTCCTTCCAGAGGATTTACCTGGACATCCTCCAGAGCAAGAAATTGAGTTTTCCATTGACTTAATTCCTAGTTCAAAGCCAATATCAAAGGCCCCTTATAGAATGGCCACTGTGGAGGTAGTGGAGCTAAAGAACAACTAGAGGAATTGAGTGATAAATGATTTATTCTCCCTAGTGTTTCTTCATGGGGCGCCCCTGTTCTTTTTGTTAAGAAGAAAGATGGGTCTTTGAGGTTGTGCATTGATTATAGGGATATCAATGCTATTACAATAAAGAATAAGTATCCTCTTCAATGAATTAATGATTTATTCGATCAACTTCATGGATCCCAATATTTTTCAAAGATTGATCTGCGATCTAGATATCATCAGCTTCTTGTGAGAAAGGAAGACATTCCAAAAACAGTATTTCGAACCAGGTACAGGTAATATGAGTTTACAGTAATGGCTTTTGGACTAACCAATGCACCATATTTTTTCATTGATCTCATGAATAGAGTCTTCAAGGAATATCTTGATGACTTTTTAGTGGTGTTTATCGATGATATCCTGGTTTACTCTAAGATCTATGAAGATCATGAAAATCACTTGTGCACCATCTGAGAAGAAATGAATTATATGGAACTTCAGAATGTGTGATTTTTGGCTCCAATCATTTTCCTTTATGGGCCAGATTGTCTCTAAGGATGGAATATCTGAAGATCCCATGATGAAAAAGGTTGTGCAAGAATGGACTACTCCAATGAACATAACTGAGGTACATAGTTTTATTGGTTTAGCAGGTTATTATCAGTGTTTCGTTCAGAACATTGCCTGTTTAGCCATCCCGAACACCAAAATCACATGAAAAGAGGTTAAGTTCTTATGGACCAAGGAATAAGAAGAGTGTTTTGAATAATTGAAGAGGAGGTTAGTGAATGCTCTAATCCTAACCCTACCATTGGAGAATGATGGGTTTGTTATCTATAGTGATGCATAAAAGAAAGGACTTGGTCGTGTCCTTATGTAGAGTGATCGAGTGATTTCTTATGTGTCTATGCAGCTAAAAATTCATGAAAGAAACTATCCAAATCATGATCTTGAGTTAGCATCGGTAATCTTTGCTCTGATGATTTGGAGACATTACCTCTATGGATAGAAAGGTGAGATATATATATAGATCATAAGAGTTTGAAAATATATATTCTCACAAAAATAACTCAAAATGAGACAAAGAAGATGGATTGAGATACTAAAAGACTATGATTTCACCATACAGTACCACCCTGAGAAGGAAAATAAGGCGGAAGAAGCTTTGAGTAGAAAGGACCACGAAAATTTGAACAAGATGTGAGTTGAAAGGGATCCTCTGTTCATGGATCTAGTAAAGATGGATATGGGAATTATCAAGGAAGGTAACAGATCACAAATTTTTCAAATGGTTGAAAAACCTTTTTTACTATAGAAGATAAAGTGTTCTCAAGATGATGATGAGGAGTTTTAAAAGAAAATTAAATCTATAACTGATGGGAGATTCACTGAATTCACATATGAAGGTGGCATTTTGAAATATGGAAAGAGGCTTTGTGTTACCGCTATTTTTGAGCTTAAGTGGGAACTACTGGATGATGCTCATAGCTCTAATTTATCTATTCACCCTGGTAGAAAAAAGATGTTCAGAGATCTAATGTCACGACCCGTCCTCGGGGCCCGTGCTGTGACTACCCCAAGCCCACCTTCCATAGGCTAGGGGCTGGCGACTAGCACCAAAGGCGTAATTCCCTAAGATGGGAAGGCATTGCCTTTATAAAAGAAAACAACCACAACAGAGTACGCAACAAGAAGTAAACACTAAGTAAAACTGAATGCAAAAGAGTGTGTTGGAAAGTAAATGAGCCATTATAAAAACCCAAATGAACAACAAGTACAAGTAAAAAAGGGAAAAACAACTAAAAATAAAGAGAAGCTCCTAGATCATCCTCTGGGGTTCCTACCTGAATGGTAGGTATAGATGGACACCCCATCACTCACATTCATCGTTCTCCTACATGTGCTGACTCGTCACAAGGTCCACCTCTGGGTATCGTCCAATCGTAGTGCTCTCGGCCTCCGTTAGTGCTGTCCGTCATCTACATCCAACACAATGAGGTGCGAGTATAGCCCATCTAGGGGTGAGTATAACTATACTCAGTAGGGACCTCGAGACCTGCAAGGTCTCACAATATCAACTAAGGATAAACAAAAGAAGAAAGAAACAACCATGAGGTATAAACCAACCCTACTTAGGTATATTTTCATACATACACCTATGTTACCAATCTCAGCCCGGCTCCAACTCACGAGCCCAATCACAACCCAGTCCACACTGGATGTAAAGTCAATCACCACGATGATAATGGTTGAATGACATGATTCAGCTCACACAGGTATGCCACAATTGTAGAGAGATATATATGATCAGATGTAGCCACGGGATCATCTAAGTTGTCAGACCCACACATGATACATACCAGCTATCTCGTCTAAGTTGTCAGACCCACACAGGATACAGTTCAGCTATTTAGTCTAAGCTGTCGGACCCACACAAGATATAGGCCAACAATTCTAGAGTAATAAAGATGATCATATATAGTTGCTGATTCATCTAAGCTGTCAGACCTACATAGGATACAGGACCAGCTACTATGTTAGAACTGTCGAACCCACACAGGATTTCGGTACATTTGTCGTCGTCATCAAACCCACGGAGGATTCCAGTATGGTAGTCGTCGCAGCCAGCTCTAGGGTTCCCGAACACAGCACTCTCAATTCCAGGAGGGTCTACTACACAAGAAAAGGGTTCAATACATCAACTATCATGAATTCCATAGTTGATGTATCCTAAAGTTCCATCTCATCAAAAGGAACCCAATGGGACAGATGACATGTTAGTCGGATGCCCAGTCTAAGAGTTATTGGCTTTTCCATTCCAGGGGTCCGGTTGGATTTACGCTCGATCCAAACCCAGCCATTTTCCAAAGTCATCCAAAAATCACTTAGAGTATCGTAAAAGGACCGCGTCATCGTGAGGATCCCAGTGTCGTAGACGGAGCGTCGTTCGGATGTGCGGTCCAGAAGTTATTCATGTTTAAGAGAAGCGGGCCCGACCCGTCAAACCTTGTGGTATGGTGGGTCGGCCGGACCCGGTTTGGTGGTTCTGACATGGCTGGGGGTCGACCCATCCCGGTGGAGCACGACCCACCTAGGGACCCCACCTGGACGGTCTGACCCGGATAGGGGGTCGGCCCGGCCCAGTGGGGCGCAACCCACCAGTGGACCCGGCCCAGGTCACGATCCGA
Source organism: Viscum album (assembly GCA_963277665.1). Lineage (NCBI taxonomy): Eukaryota > Viridiplantae > Streptophyta > Magnoliopsida > Santalales > Viscaceae > Viscum > Viscum album. The sequence continues at coordinate 421,575,334 of OY728161.1, read as the reverse complement.
TTCGGCTCACCCAGCACCGTCGAGTGGTACCGCCCCTCCTTGATACCCAGCTGGCCGAAGCCAGTCGTTTTTTTCCGGCGTGAGCGGCCCGAGGATGCAAGCCGCGGTTCCTCCGCACGCGGCGCCATGCGGCACCGCGGTTTTTCCTCAGCCCGGCCGACAGATGGCCTGCCGGTTCGCCCGATGAGAGGCCCGTGGAAGCGGGCTGCAGTCTTCTCTACAGTGCAGTTCCAAATGGGCACTGCGGTCCTCTAGTCTGACCGGCTACGACCGGCCGGTTCGGTGCATCCGAGCGGACCGCAGATGCGGGCCGCAGTTTTCCTCTACGCCTCCGCCGCCTCCAGTCGCCGCCGCCTCCGGTCACCGCCGCCTCTTCCGACCCACCTCTATTACCAATACAAAAAAGAATCAATGGAGGGTCGTTGGGTCGTGTTCGTTCATCCTGCGCCCTCCACGTTAGGAGATAACAAAAGGCCAAATAAGAACAATGTCATTCAACAAGATCAAGGATATAATTTTATTCATTTAAAAATATAAAAAAAACCCTACCTTGATTTGAAGTTCATTCATTAACAACGGCATCGATTCGTTGACATCGGGCTGCGTCCGAGGAGGAAGCATCATTGTTGGCAATGTTCTTCATGGGCAGCATCCTCCTTTTCTAGTCCCAGTTAGAAAGAAGTAATATAGGTTGTCATTCTTTGGTGGATTCGGCATTCTTCGTTGAGATAATGTCATTCTTTCTAATTCTCGCAAAGTCTCCCAACAAATATTTTCCAAGGAAAATAAAATAATAGGCTCCCCGAAATTATAATTTTTTCATTCATTTTAAATTAATTCAAATGAATTCATAACACCTCAAAATAATTAATAAAGGCATTAATTAATCTTGTGTTGGAAACACTATGAGGGGAAAGTGGAAAGGCTCCACCATAATGTGGGAGTTCAAAAGTTAAGAGAGAGGTTTAAGGAGTTAAAGGGGAGTTGAAGGGTTAGGGTTTTTGTGGGACCCACCCTTAGTTATATCCTCTCAAGGGAGGTTAGTGTGTGTTGGGCCCCACCCCTAACCTCCACCTAGAGTATTTAACAACCTTTAAGATAAAAATGTGTTGCACGCACATTTTTATTTAATTTATAATTTTAATTAGTAACCCCAAACGATAACTTCCATCCAGTATAAAACACAACTGTAGTAAAGATCCCCTTAAGTGAATATTGGAATTGTGAGTTCATTAGTGTCCTCAGATTTCAATTCTGAGCACCAGTTCAAAAGATAGAAAACCCGCATGTACGTTTACTGAACGCACACGAAAAAACATCAGAAATTGATTCCGGGTACACCGGGCCTCAGAATCAGGCACCGTCAGAAACTGCAGACTCATAAAACTTCAATGAATTTAAGAAAAAAATTCATTGAAATTTTCGGGTCTTTACATCTCAAGGAACATTTTTGGTGGGAAAACATGAGGAGGGAGATTACTGATTATGTGTCGAAATGTTTGGTTTGTCAACAGGGGAAGGCAGGAAGACAACATCCTGGTGGAGTCATGCAACCCCTTCCTATACCTATGTGGAAATGGGATGATATTACGATGAGCTTTTTCCTGGGGATACCAAATACTCCAAGAAAGAATGATACGATATTTGTCATTGTTGGCCGTCTTACATTATCTGCAAATTTTCTTTCTATAAGGGAAGATTTACCACTTGAATGTTTAGCAAGAATATATATTAATGAAGTTGTAAGACTTCATGGTGTACCCTCATCGATTGTTTCTGATCGTTATCCCTGTTTTACATCACGATTCTATAAGAGTTTTCAGAAGGACCAAGATAATGATCTTCATTTGAGCACAACCAACCACCCACAAACTGATGGACAATCAGAATGGACTATTCAAACATTGGAAAACATGTTGAGGTCCTGTTCACTTGATTTTCGAGGCATGTGGGATCAGTATTTACCTCTCATGGAATTTTCCTATAAAAATGGCTTCCATTCAAGTATTCAGATGGAACCCTATGAAGAATTATATGGGAAGAGCTGTCGTACACCAACTTACTGGGATGATGTTGGTGAAAGAAATCTCATGGGCCCAGAACATGTTGAAAAAACAATGGAAAAAGTGAAGATTATCCAAAACAATATCAAAACAGCTCAAAGTAGGCAAAAGATCTATGCTGATAACTGAAGGATGGATTTGAAATATCAAGAATGTGATCACGTATTCTTAGAGGTATCTCCATGGAAGGGTATTATACGATTCGGTAAGAAGGGAAAATTAAGTCCCAGGTACATCGGACCTTTTGAAATTCTGGACTGAATTGGAGCCGTAGCTTACCGTTTGGAAATGCCGCCATGTCTCTCCAAGGTTCACAATGTGTTCCATGTGTCAATGTTAAGAAAATAAATGCCAGACCCAACACATGTAATCACTTGTGATAAAGTAGAACTAAAGCATGATCTATCTTATTGTGAAGAGCCTATCAATATTATTTATACTAGAGAAAAAGTATTGAGAAATTGGATGACTCGTCGGGTAAAGGTTCCTTGGAGGAATCATAAGATGGAGGACGCAAAATGGGAGGCTGGGGATCTTATGTTAAAGACATACCCGAATCTTTTTAGGTAATATTTTGTAAATTTCGAGGATGAAATTTTTGTAAGGAGGGGAGAATGTAACACCCCAAGGTTTTGAAAATAAATATAGAATTCAATTGTATAATATATTCATTAAACACAACTTTTCCTCTTCTATGTTTTGAATTTCGAAAAATGGTCATCTAGAGTTGTGTTCAGTAAGTCATTTGGAGTCTGATAGAATAAACTTGATTTTTGGTTAATAGTAACATACCCTTATGAATAGTAATATGAATAGTAATATGAATAGTAATATGACCCTTATGAATATTAAATAATGATATTATTTTATTTTCCTAAGTTAGTATGATAATGAGACCTTAATTAATTTTTCAGTGTCACATAAAACAAATTATACATCTAAGATTGTTATTTTTAGAATTAACTATGAATTTATTTAAAATTTAAATTAATAACACATAGATAATTATTTTTGAAAAATGGAGTTCACATTTGTATTCTACATGTTGAAAAATGGTACGGGTGAATTTTTGGGATTTTTCTGAAATTCTATAATTTTTGATGAATAGTGAAATACGATAAAATACCGTATATACAAATTATCAGTTAAATACACAATTAATGACATCACAAGTGATGCAAGTCCACTTTTTTCGAACTCACATGAACTTATTACTATTAGGGGTCACATGAAATAATACTATTGGTTGTCTTGAGGGAAATAATAATATAATGAATTAAATATTCAAAAATTACCCCTCTTCCCCCACTATAAAAAACCCCTCACAACTTCTTCTTCTCCTCACTCCTCATACCATGAAGCTCCTCAATGTTCTTCCCAAATACCCTTCCCTATTCACTCCCCACTACCAGGAAGCTCCTGTTCTTGCCAAAAGACCTAAATCACTTCCCTTAAGGAGGTTTTCGAGGAAGTTATTTCAAGAGGTAAATCACCTTTCTTTTTCTTTGACATCCATTTGAATTTATCTTTTTTTTGGCTATCCTCTCCCCGCCTCCTCTATCCAAATGATCATGATAACTCCAGTATCATCTATATACTGGAATTATATCATGTGAGTGGAAGAACCATCATAAATATTCTTACTCCCTCCCTTTTATTTTTATAAATGAAATCAACATCCATGAGGTTCCAATTTACAGCCTTCGTGGACAACGAAGTTTCGTTCTTAAATTTATTCTTAACTAATGGTCATGAAACCATATTTATGGTTGAACCAGACTATAATATATTAATTACAACCTAATTAATATTCAGGAACCAGTATATGTACATATTATTAATTTATGTGACAAAACTAGTTCATAATAATCCAAATACCGCCAAAAAATTGAAGTGATTGTCATCTAATGATTCATCCTCATTCCATTTAACAAAATGATATAAATGTACATTAAAAATTGAGTATGTTCATAAATAATATGTAATTTCAATTCTGGATATTTAAAACCATTCCATATGAACTTCATTACTTAAAAACAATTTTACCAATTATGAAAATCAAGAAAACAAACACCCTGGAACGACGAAATTCAATATAATAACTTTTAAATAATAACATAAATGAACTAAAAATATTTATGATAAACTAAATAAATGTATATTAGGTTCTTAAATAAGTTATTAATAACTATAATTTCATTTTCCAGGAGGTTAAGTTTGAGAGAGGAACGCGTTTGGAGTAAAGGTAAGGGTTTTTACACCTGAACTTCCATTTTCATTCGGGATACTTTCATTGTCTAATTACCTCAATGAAATTCTTATGTATTGTTATGTAAGCATCATATATTCTGTGTGAGTATCATATATATGTTTAAAAACCATAATACTTCCTTATTTTATGGATAGTTACACGTTTTAAAAGGAACTTTCAATGTTGTTTCCAACATACAAGCCCGATTCAAGGGAATTTATCAAATTATTTCCTATTTTCTAGAGCACTCTATAATATGTTTTTGAAAACCATTATCATTAAAAAATCAAAAATTTTGTTATGAAAATACTATCTTACTTCACTTCTTGTTTTATACAAATATTTTTCCAAAATAACTCATCTTTTCAAAATAAATGAGTATTTATCTCATGAAATACTTAATGATTTTATAAGAGTGTTTTCGTCTAATTCAACACTCTTGTTGATTCCATGGTATTATTGGGTTTAATAATTTATGAAGTCATCTACCATATTTTATTTAATGGTTTATGACTAACTCTGTTTTGGATTATCTATCCTAAAACCATTCACCATATTACTCGGAATGGTTAGTGTTTTATGTTTAATGATTGGGGAAAATTAGTTACATTTCATATGATAGTTTCAAAATGAATGTATATGTTGTTTATGTTTATCCCCGATAATATGAGGAATGAATTGGACTTATTATGTGATGGGTGGGGCCTTCTATATCCCCTCGATTCATTGGTAGGTCTCATGGGACAAATAGACGTGGAATTGGCTGAGATTATTCCCATTGTGATATATGGATTTTGGCTGAGGCCTTAATCATTAGACGTCTTGGCCGAGGCCTTGAAAAAATATTTCAGAATGTCCGGAATTATGCATTCCATCATTATGAGTTTATTTATTGATATTTCATGTGGTTATTTGATTAGTAGAATACCCATGATTATGTTTTATTATTGCAATATTTACTCAGCTTGTTTTCCTTCCATAATGTGTTCAAGTTTATTATTAAAGGCATGTGTTTTTAATTATTCACCATGTCTAATGTTTATATTATCTTCTGTAGTATTACTTACTCTTACTGAGCATTTGAGCTCACCCCTTTCTGATGTTTCAATTTCTTAGGACATGAAGAAGTAATTTATGAATGACATGCAAGCATAATCTAGGAGACGTGATGTTTCTTGTGGAATAAATTAGTGTTGTTTTTCCTTTTCATGTGGTAATGTTAAACTTTTTTATGTATCTTGTTTCCAATAATACTAAACTACTTGGTCATTCGGGATTCTTTTTCCTTGTTTGTTTGCCTATTTAATCAAATAAGGCACCAGCTCTGGGCAACTGGTGTCGGGTCCTTACATTATATATATTGAGTTGGCCTATCCGTGAAATGATTTTTAGACCGTATATCTATATCTATGTAATCAAGAATCCCAAAGAAGAAGAGGGATGTTCTATTGGATGACGAATAGAGGATCAATGACATTAGACAAATTTAAGGATCCATAAATGCACGGTCTTTATCCTGAAATGCCGGTTCGATCCTGGAGACCTGGTTCAATACAATATTGGTAGTAGAATGTATAATATAGTCAGTCCACTATAGGCACCACTATAGTCTCCCAACAAGGTGCCTAGAGTGGTGCCTATAGAATATATAAAAGATTACCTAGCTAGATTATACTTAGGGATACTTCATGTATCCTCAGTATAATAAAGGTATCCTGTTATAGAACATAATTAGATTATACTGACATATAATCTTGATAGTATCCTGTAGCACACTGTGAAATATTAGTCTAGGAATTACCAGGCAGTCTTCGGAGTTGGCCATACTTTTAATGTACCTATTTTATCATCCTTCAACTTCTAGAGCACCTTGGAATTAAATATATATAAATATATATGTACCAGCAAACCAGACGACATTGGGTAGGGTCAACTGGTGAGAGTGGTGGCTCTATTTGAATGCAGACTATGCTCGTGGATATCTGTGTTCTGAAAAATGCAGTACACCTACATATATATATCAGTACCTGGTCCAGAACTCCTCTTATTTGAGTGTCCCGCCAATATATATAAGTACCATTCCCTATACTATCATGTTGAAGACATTGGTGTTGTAGTTCTGACAGTGGCTATCCCATCATAAAAAAAACAAGTTGACCAGTCCAAAGTGTTTTTTCATATCCACGAACATAGATAGATTTGTATCGAGTTTCAAAATTTGTGCCTTCCAGAATGGAGCCCACAATTAAGAAATAATAGGCATATAGCCTACATGACCCTTTGGTATTGGTATTGGTATTATGGATGGATGGTATTGGAAATCAAACCCAACCTCCGGGGTTTTTCCCATGGAGTGTTCCAGTGTAGTAAGGTCCTACTTATATGTATTAAAGACTTTTCTTATTCTATTTAGTTAAGTGGTCATCTCTAGTGCTTGGGAATTCAGACCTCTCTAGTGCATGCTCCCCCATCTCCAAACAATTAGAAGAGTACTGAAGTCGAGGTACTTGATCTCATTCATGTTCGTGATTCCATTCAAGTACCAACCTCAATACACGAATAATTTAATAGAAAATTCCACATCCACTCATCGTTATACTTGAACCATATATGTCTTGTTCCCCCTTTAGAATTGATGGTGTAGGTGGATCCATTTTCCAAGATAATCACTTACAATTTAAGATTATATAGAGTAGATTACACACTATTAGAAGAGTACTGGGATCATCTTCCATCACACAACCTAGAACCTATTGAACACCGTTCAATATCTTCATTGAAGTCAACATTAAATTCTAAATACCAAGCCAAATGTAGTAGAGGTACCATCTCAGTAGGCATAGTTCCAATTTAGTCTTAGAACAATAATCCAATGTTTAAATCCATTTAGCTTCTGGCATTTTCATTGGGAATGGAGTGGATCTCCCAACTTCTCTCCATCCCACTGGTATGACCCCATCAATCCCAAAGTCCCATAGGTGCAATAGCAGTCAGATAGACCCACGCGAAAGGTCACCATCTAATCCATCAACTCTCTCAACCTTTTTTCGTTGTCCTATGCCATTTGACCCCACTATCAAGACAAGTATACTAATAGTGAGCCTACTATATTATTATTATAATATCTCTACTACCTATTTTATTATTAGACTATCTCAGTGCACACAATATAATATATTTAGTAGGCGTAGTTTTATGAGAAGATGAGTTGGTGTCATGGTACCTCATTGTTTGGAACCTGTTCAACATCGTACTCGAGCGAGGACTGGTAGAGCAGTCGATAGCCAAGGGGATTCCCACCCATTATAATTTATATGGTTGTCATTGGTGCATCCTAGAAAGAGAGATCAGAGAATTTGAAATACTTTAACTCTCTCATTATAGTACGAGTTGAAGTCGAGATGACAGTTGGATCATGGTCAGAACACTGAAAGGTCAGCAAATCATTGAGCACCATAATTAGTTGAAACATTGACATGACCCTGAAAATGCCACCATTTTGACATCCTTGACATGAATTTGTTGGTATTTAGCATAAAAATTCCACATATAATGTCTACCACTTCAACCCCCAAGACCATCCTGACCCTCTCAACTCCAGTATATGCCCTGGTGCACTAGAAAACTCATTCATCTTCCAAGTGACTGTTGCAATTTCATCCCTTGTTATTGAGTTGTCACTACTCAAGTAATATTCTATAACCATATATAATAATATCATAGAATAATAATAGGATAGTATGTGGTGGAATAGGTGGTGGTGTACCTCAATATTGAGCCAATCATGGATAAAACATCTATCTTTGTCTTGATATGGGGCACAAGGTATTTTTACATATAAGATCTGAAGGCCAAAAATCAGTCACGTTTAGAAGAATAGTGGGTGGATGATCTGAAGGCCACTTCAACCCATTGCCATGAACCCTGATGAATACATTGATCGAACCCCGTATGCCTCTTCCCAGCGTGATTGGCTTCAAAACCTTTTCTCCTGAACAACTTAGTACATAATGGCCCCAATGCTCTCATTTAACTTGAACCAAAAAGAATAAAGTAGTTTTCCATGTTGGATGAGGTATATAGGTTGATCATGACAAACCATGAATACCTCAGGTCTTGTTTTCCTAGTCAACTACCTTATGCTCATTCATGGTCTTTTCCCATCTAGCTAGCTTCATTTCAAGGTTACTTCACCATCTGATGCATACCCATTCAGATTAGAGGGCCTCAAGGTGGCCCAAATGCATCGATCGTTGAATGTCATTGGCTCTAGGTACTTAAAAATTATTTTGCAGTCTGGGGAGGTCCGAGTGGTTGAAATGTTTCATTCCATTGTAGAGGTGACATGACATGATGTCAAAACACACACAGATGAACCACCAATATATATAAGTAGAAGGTTTTAAAAGATATGACCTAAATAAGTTCTGGTTCTAAAGACTTATATATAATATATAAGTAGCAGTCCTTTAGAGAGGGTTGGGAATCCATGCCAAAATGTTTGAACTGATGTTCCAAATACATGGATGCATGGATGACCCATATAAAGCCGATCAGTGGCATCTTAGTAGTATATTCAACCCAATACAACCACATGATCCCCTATAGATACCTAGTAATGAATTCATCCCACAGGAAAAGGGTCATTGAAATAGCATGAATCGAACCAGACCATGAGCACTAAAACATACATGCATTGGCCGAACACCCTCTATCCGTTGGGAGTCATAATAATACAATGGAACTATGAATCATGAAATGGGATAGAGGTGTGAATCGATGCGTCATGCTACAAAATCAAAGGGGTGTGATAGGAGGTGTGTATAGGTATATGGTATAGATTCATAGCAGCATGATGATCTGCAATCACTAGCGATTCCAACTTCATGTTCCAGATTGCATAGAACAATCCGAACTATTGATTGTGGTATCCTCTTTTCCTTCAAACCGGGTTGGCTCAGCCATTCAACCATGCTTCCCATTGTCATGGACCACTAATAGTAGCATGTGTGTCGCCCCGACCCTCAGGCCATGCAGACTTAACTTCATCCCACCACATCCATCTCTTCAAGTGGCAGTCCATAGTGATTAGAATGCTAGCCCATGACTCAGTCTCCCCCCACCAAAGTTACAAATCAACTCAACCACAAATCCATGAATATTCCATCAATTTCTAGTCATTCCACTATTTCTTGAAGGTGGGGTATTCTAGAATATAAAATCCACCACCAACTCCTCTGCTACTCAATTGATTCTGTATCATAACAACACTCTTATAGTTGAGTACAGATGATGAATAGACTTTAGGAGTAGAGTAATGAGTGGACACCTTCCAAGGTGTACTTGTTGAGGACCATAAACCCACTATTCCATGAAAGAGTGGATAGACCTGAAAATATATATAAGTAACAATTTTAGATGTTGAACAATATATATATGTACTAGCGTATACAAAAATTGGAATGACTGGTGTGTAACAGAAACAATATAATAGGTATGATGGAGCTCGTTATCATATTAGGCATTGCTATCTCATGAGACGCACGGAAGATAGCCATGCAGCACCAGTGTGAAGACGAGTTTGAAGCAGATAGTACCCCATAGAACCTATTGCTTCTGTTTCTGTCAAGGGTAAATTGTTCCTACTCAGGCGAGTAGGGTTATCCACATTGTATCAAATTAAACCATATGATCCACCACTTGATATGTCCCCTATAATTTCTTTTGAGTTTTGGTCTGACCGTACTTTCCATGCGGAGCATTCCAAGCTTGATCTATCCCCACCATGAGGGTTGACTCTCATCATTTACTACTAGGACTAATGGGGTATCTAATCTCATTCACTCCCCATGATTTCACAACCAATCAACATCCATGATTCCCAATAGATCTTCCTTCACTTCGTTGGCACTCCATCATCAATCTCTGGAGTTGACCTTTCCCCAACGAGACATTCCAATCTACTAAGGTGACTATAATGGTATTGGTGTTGAACATAGGACATCTAGTCAGAAAATATACAATCCCACCGATCAACCACCACCCACATGCCCTTGATGCCTAGTCATGCTGAAGAAGACTCCCCCATCTTACTGTGGCTGCAGGCATGGAGTTGGACGGGGATTTAAACCCAATTCTATCATTATCTCTATCACCCCTGTCAATTGAAAAAGATTGAAAAGCATATCTCTCCTGTCAGTTCACTCATGATATATTGTTGGATTAGTTATCAAACCATTTTCCATGGTTCCCCTATACTTCCTCCCTAAACTGAAGTCATTCCTTCTCATTCCTAGTGTGGATACTCATCCGACAAGACCAAAAACACATCAACGGATTGGCACTCTATTAACTGATCAACTAACTAATATGACACTTTCTCCTCAAATAGTGAAAACTAAATTATTTCTTTTTTCTAGCTCCTGCATTGTTTGGAAGATGTGCTCAAGACCACGCGTTACGCACCCATTCTCCCAATGTGTTTCAGGCCATGTTCCCTCCTCCATCCCCATTGTTCGAGGCACTCACTAGGATACTTCATGTATCCTAGTGAGGACACGGGAAGTCTTATGTTCTGGACATACCTCTGATTATAACGAATATGTTATGGGTTCAATGAACATTCAACATGAATGTCATAAGCATATCACTAGCATTCCATCTAAGTCATGATCTCCCTTTTTATTTGACTATGTAGTTCAGTGTGGTCCTGACTCACCATTCGAGTACCAGGTGGGCTATTAAAGTTTATGGTTTCATTGCCCTTTCTATTTTTCTTCTGAATTTCACATTAGTTCCCCATTAATTATTGTACCTCAAGAACCATTATTCACCTGCCTTGGCCCCATGACCTTTTGGGGGATTCAAAAAGCTTATAAAAAGAAGACCTACAGAATCAGTCATCCAGAAAACCACATTCGATGGGCCTACCGCAAATTCTTTCTATGTGTTAGCCTATCCCCAGACCTCTTGGTACTTCAACCAATTGTTCTGACCCCACAACTTGATTGACTTCATATACAATTGGGTACTTTAACCTATGGTACTTCTCTGTAATTCAACCTATCGTGGTGATTCGGTCGTCCAATATTTCCAACACTATTGGAGTAGAGTACTGAGAAAGAGATGGGGGCATGTAGCCTCTAGATATCCTAAATCTTCCTCCATGGGAAGAGGTTGACCTGGGTATCATCTTATATCGGTCCCAATGACAACATGTAGGTATTATATCATATAAAGGTCGCCATGCACCCAACCCCATCTTCCCAATGCCACTGTACAACCTTCGAAACCACCATAATAACAACAGTATCTATTGGATGACATATTCCCAACCATTTTCCCGATAACCCATTGACGAGTAGTACTATACTCTAATGGAAAATTTAGATAGAGTACCTGACTCTATTATAATAGGTAAAGTGAGCCATCTTATGCCCCCAACTGATAGAACCTCATGCTACTCCAATTAAATTGATTAAAATTTTCACCAAGGACACAAACCATGCATGACCTGACCATCAATGTGGAAAGTTGGTCTGTAGTGGTCCTCAGAACACCCCTTCAGTGTAAACACATTGGTGGTCTGACAATTCATAGGAGTCATTCATGGGTCTATGTCTTTGTACCAAACGGTCCCTACGGATCAAGTATGGTTTGAACGTCAATTTCATGGAATGTATATCATATGATACGCTAGGTTGTGAGATGTCAACTCGATTGGCTATCATTTTCCATTCAACCATGGGTTGAGATTGAAGGGGGGGTCATTATATCTAGAATGAGAGACACCATCAGTATAACTTTTTTCCGAGGGGATACTCGTTGACAATGTGTACTGTGGATGAGATGGCATGAGCAGCTCAGATGAATGTTTGTTTCCCACATTGTATCTCAAGAAGTGTATTGCACTCTTTGGAAGTAGCACATCACCCTACATTGATTGTTGAACCTCAGTTTATAGAGTCACTCCTCAAACTGCTTAGCACATAGTGAATATCTGTCTATACTCTACTCTAATATTAATAGTGTCACTATTAGAGTTGAGTCAGGTACACTCCTTATATAGTTCAAAAAAGTATTAAATTTGGAACACTATCTATAATATACCGACTATATCGATTTGTCTTGCAGCTAACTCCTATATCGAACACAAAACCATCTAGGTAGAATTTGAGGGAATATGCACTTATCCCACTATGCCAGTATCCCACCAACCAATTTTTATGGGCATTCCATTGCATTTCAAACCCCATCATGAGAGAAGAAACACCTCGATTCCCACATTCCCCTAGGCCATTCAGAACACTTCCAACCAATATATCTATTCTAAATCCAATGTCGCTACTCAAATCCAAAGGGTGGAATGTCTAAATCCACCGATATAGACAATATAATATATGTAGTATGACTAGACTATTAGAGTAGAGTACTACAATTTGAAAGGATAATGTAGTAGTTTATATCCGTTCTCAACCTATCTAGGTGTATAGTGTATCATAGGTGGTCTCTATGGTTACTTTTGAAGTGTTATGGATGCATCCTGACCATAGGAGTCTAGCTCAACAATTCCAACCCTGTGTGTAGATATGGCTATACTGATATAAGAGGATACCGAATTTTCTAGAGTTCGGTCACCGAGTGTGTAGATATGGCCATACCGATATTGGAGGATTCCGAATGTCCTATATAGGATGTCAAAATGGTGACATTGGTAGGTTCATGTCAATGTTTCAACTACTTGTGGAGCTTAGTAATTTTCTGACCTTTCAGTGTTCCGACCATGAGGAAACTGTAAACTCAACCTCAAATCGTACTATAATGATATAGATGAGGTATTTAAAATGCTTCGATCTCTCTTTCTAGGATGCACCAATGGTCACTATATCGATGATAATGGGTGGGAATCCCCTTGGATGTCGGCTGCTCTACTAGTGTGATAGAGTCCCGCCAACCCCATGTGTAGATATATCCATACCGACATAGGATGATTCTGAATGTGCATGAGTTTAAAAGAATGTCCTTTCAATTTGGGGAATTCCATCGATGCTCTTGGGAGGTTTTCCAATCGCGGATGACTTGATGCTAGTAGTTGGCCTTTCAGCGGGAGCCAAGACCAACCAGTGTTCTTTGAAACATGAGCTGGACATGGGGGATCAAGAACAACCCAAAGGGGGAGAACTCGAATTGGGTGGGTGAAGTCAGTTCCTGACCCTCCTTAGAAGGTTCTTTTAGATATTTCCTATTACAACCATTAGATATAAAGTAGAGGAGGAGGATCATATTTTTTAGAACTTGACTACTTCACCCTATTCAGTATTTGGTGCTACTTAATATTTAAGGGTTTAGAACTCGACTACTTAACCCTATTAGATTTAGAAAGGGTCAGATCTATTGTACTTGACCCTATATATTTTATCCCTATCAGTCATTACCTTATTCGATACTGATGGGAAGAAGGAATATTTTCAGAAAAATCTGAGATTCCATAATAGTTGCGTAGCTTAGAATGGTGGCTACTACCTATACTATACCGACGCTATGCTGATATAGACTGATAGGGATAAGGAACAGGGTGTGGAAATAGAGGTTGATCAGCTTAATACTATTCAATATTATTCTATGACTAACGATTATTAAAAAAAATGGAAAATCAATTCGGAACAAGTGGTCCACTCCAACTGATTTCCTCTTTTCTGCCAAGAAAGGTAGGGTAATGGGTGGTTCAGTAGACACATCATGAGCCAATTCAATACCACCATGATAGAAGATCTAGCAGTTAAAACCCATTGTTCCTCATCCCTTTCAGAGATTGGATGGTTTTATTGTTACATTATCCTCTTCTGAGCATCACACGCTTCAAGAAATGGTATATATATATAAATATGAACTACCTTTGAACCCCATTATAGAGATATTAACTTACATCCACCAGACAAATACTGCATGTGATCCACTGTGCACATATATAATATCATGAACCTAATCTAACCAACTCCCTCCTAGGCCATAGGGTGTGTGTAGGAGGACAAAGGAATGTGGGAAGCTACTTCCTATATTATACTGAGATGGTGAAACTCGATTATACCCTCCATTCTCTATTTCTATGTATATTGACACCATACAACCCTGAAACTGTGCATTTTGGGACCAAGTATGTAGGAGTGTTTCATGGCACTATTTAGAGTAATGTTCAATACCTTATTCTATATATTCTACTCTAATTATCTGGCATCCCCCATTGTCGCCCAAAATCCCCACCATATAGAGTAGAGTACTGAAAACTCAATTACACCATGTGTTCCTTTTCCCTATCGGAACTATTTAGAGAGAGTATTAAACCTCCCGTTTTGATTTGGCTACCTTGAATGGTGTCCCTGTGTGCACTTCCTAGTCATTTTCCTTCCACTTTCACCGATCTTGAATGGTCCTGAATGAATGGTATACTTGACCTTGCTCCACTCATTTGAACCACCTCTGGTGTAAACCGAAATATAATTTCTATATAATTGAAATGGAGATTGGGAATAACTTCCAATTTTCTATCCATCATTGGGAGATCACGACTAGAGGAACCAGGCCCATCTCATAGTTCCTCATCCCTTTAAGTGTGGAATGTTTTCTTGGTCGGTTTCTACTAGGATCCCACGGCTCTGACCTTACTCTTGATGATCGAAAGCATATATTGTGGTTCATCAGACACTGGAATACATAGGCAATGGTCATATCAGTTGATTCATTCTCACGATATAGATAACAAAGTGTTGGAATGGTATAAATATATGTGTTCTGGGGGGTTTTGGAAGATTTTGAGAAACTATTAGAGTAGAGTACTGAGGGCCCATACTAAAATATATCACTCATGGAAGTGCAAGTGAAAGTGGTTGGGAAGTTGTTGGAATCATCAAATAAGATGGAAGGCAAACATCAATTGAACAAGGCTGCACTGGAACAACTAGTATTTTATTTCAGATCTCAAGGAATCCATGGTTGGGTATGCGACGAGATACATACTGTTTTAATGTCTGCATCCCAACAACCCCTTGAATGAACCAATCATAGTTTCATAATACCCCATTCTCTTCTGTATTATAGAGTTGTTGTTTTTTTAATGTAGGAAACCATATAGGAAAAATGCATCTTGTATCCTTAATAGCCGGTAGTTCACTAAATGTATGAAAGTATGGGGGGATCAGAAGAATCCATTCCAGTGTGGTTGGAGTCTATTCAATATTGACAGTCATACTCGAAAATTGAGTAGCTACCCTGATAGATGTGATCGTCACTACTACTATGAAATGAATAATCCCAACAACTAGTAGACATGCACCATAAGAGATCAGGACATTCCAACCCTTGAATTCTTTTATAAAATCTAGAATGCGACGTGGCATTCCCTCTAGTCCTAATAAATGCATTAGATAGAGGGTAGGATTTACCCCAAAAAAAGTGATGCCAAAATAGAGTTTCCTTAAGCATTTCAGGTAGACCAGCCCTATGAATTTACCATCCCAATAGTGAAATCCATCAAATAAAGAAAAAATGACACCCAAAAAAAGTACATAATGGAAATCTTCCATCGCATAATAGGTATCATGAATTGAACTGTCAAGCCTAGAATTAGGCAGTACTATTCCTGTGAGTCCACCAATCATGACCAAAAAGATGACCCCCACAATAAACAAAATGGGTGTTTTTAAGTACATGATAGTACCGCCCCACTAGGTAGCAATCCAACTAATGATTTTACTGCTAGTAGGAACAACTATTATCATGGTAGCAGTAGTGAAGTACGAACGGGTATTGACGTCTAACCCAACAGTAAACATACGATGTGCCCGAACTAGAGAGAAAAGAACACCAATACAATTCATGGTATATACCATTCCCAGATAGCCAAAGAATAGTTTGTTCAAATACTTTGAAACGATCTAACTGGTGAATCCAGATCCAGGCAGAATGAGTTTGTAATCTTCAAGGTGCTTCTCTCTTCTACTCATCAATATAAGTGAAGAAATGTGGACTATATAATCAATTGATTCCATTTTTCTTGAAAATATAGCCATGATTTATGGTGAATACGGTTAGGTTTAAATGATTTTAAATCATAAAGGCCATAATATTCCACAATAAAGAAGAATCATCTTGATTAATGACTTTGGAAAGTACTTTATTGAATGTAATATAGCATCATCATCACATATTTTCAACTTTGTACAGATCATTGATAGTAATCATCTTGACTACTATCAAAGTAGATATTTCCTAAAAATACTACCTTATAATACCCTATATCTTGTAGAAGTTTTTTATTTACCTTAATATTGATTTTAGGTAGTTGATGCTTCATAGCGATACAAATTCTACCATCAGCATCAAACAATCTTGAAAACCAATTGGATTGAGCATCTAGTGTAATAGGTAGAATTATAGGGATATCCAGTACTTGACCTACATGATGTAGTTGATGTAGTCAAGCTGATTTTCAAATATGACCATTAATACAATTAATGAGATTCATCATACCATGTCAATGATGTAGTTTTTAATGATAAGATTTATCGCCTGATCCTATTTTAATACATCCACCAAGCATATGTTGGATATATCATAGTAGTAGTATATCTTTTAGTTAGATAGTAATTTTAAGAGAAGTATAGTATTTCCCTAGAAATTCATACCTTTTATAACCTTGTTTACTCACATGAATACCTCCATCACCCTTGATAATTCTAGCTAGCAACTTATAGAAGGATTTAGGATCCGTTTTTGAACATGTAGTCTATGAGGTTCCTTCTATACTGCTTTTATGAAGTTGGTTACCAACTAATTATGTCATAGTTACTCCATTTTGACTAGATTTAGGTTTTATATGAAAACCGCAAATGAACATAGTAGGAGTAACCTGATGAAGATAGTGTCGACATATAGTGCAATGCGTATTCAGATTTGAATCTAAAAAGTTCCATTTTAACTTGATGAACTAAAAGAGATGATGGTATAAAATGGGGTCACCACTACCAGCGGGATTAGAAAATTTAGTATAGAAGTTTTAATTCATTAATAATATTGTGAGTCCACCAGCCAGTATGGGAAGAACCAACACTATGGGGAATGCAGTCACATGAACGAACGACACAAAAGGGGTGCTCTATGCATTTTCATTCCAAGTCCACACATGTTCGATATCATTGAAATAAAATTGATCACACCTAAAATGGATGCTAAACCACTAGGATGTAGACTATAAATTTCTAAAATGATCGTGCCTCCTGAATGGATGGTGATCCCACTTAGGGGTGAATAGAACACCCAACCAGTGCTGCTACCCAATTCCCCTACTACTGGGCATAGTAGGAGCAACATACTTGGAGGAAACAACCAGAAAAATATATTATTTATGCGTGGAAAGGAAATTTCGGGGGACCCATTCAGAATCGGAACAAGCCAATTTCCAGAACTACCTTTCATTTCCGGCATCACCATGAAAAATATCATGAATATAGCTTGTGCCATAAGAAAAATATTTTATAGTTCATGGTTCCCACCTAGCAGCTGATTTCTTGGGGTTGATAATTCCATACAAATCAAAACCAAAAAGAATGTTCCAATCAGCCTTAAAAGTGCACTAAAGAGGAAAGAGAGAGTTCCAATATCCTTATAGTTTGTCAAGAATGTCCATCATTCTATTTTAGTTGATTTGGTTTTTATGTGGTTGCCTACCTCCTGACCTAGTTCTTCCAATGCCATGGTAAACATTGAACCACACCGTGCCCCTTGACTCCCTTTAAAAAATTCCATCTTCCCCACTTCACTACCCATTACAACACCATACCATACCAGATATCACCTCCTAATTGGATGAAGCTAAATAAGCTATAAACAAATTGTTCTTATATATATTGGGGGTCTAGCTCAAATCTAACTTCAACAACTATTGTTGAAAAATCATTAGTTTGTCGGGGGTCTCCTTCTATGTGTAATAGGTTTGGTAGTAATTCTATATGTATGTGCTTCTGAACTCAATTCATCATCAGTACTCTACTCTAATAGTCAATCGATTATTTAATTCAGAACTATGTTCAAGAAAATTCTTATAGAAACCATCAATATATATAAGTATTAGTATCAGCCTTCTTGACCCTCACTAAAGGTTCTAAATAATATGACCCTTTAGGTTCTTTTGATCTGATCCTTTCTAATGCTTAGATATAAAGTGTCCAAGATATGAACTCTTTTTTTTCTTTAGATTATGGAGAAGATGATCAGCTAAGTCAGTTCTTGTTTTTTTTGTTGTTTTACCCTTTGAAGAAGCATGTTTGAGTAGTGATATATCTCTAAATTCCTTAAGACCTGTACGGAACAAGTCTATTGTTCGTTTTCTATGCCTTCGACTTCTGGCTTTTAGACATGAGTACTCATTTTCTTTAATATATATTAAGAATACTTGGTAAGGGGAGTGAAAAATGTGACCAAACGGAAAGGGGACCAAGATCAATATCTGAATTAGGTGATCCAGGCCTTCCGTATCCCTATTAGCTACGACACTCATTCTCACTCCCAGGGAGAGATAGTGAGGAAGATGTGATCTTGATTCTGAAAAAAGGTTAGTAGGAGTAGGGTTCTGTAGTCTATCTAACAGTCCTCTAGTAGGTACACTGGTCTAGACATACAACATGGAATCATAAGTGGATTTAATGAGATTGAGAAATGAGAAATAGAAGGACGAATGGAAGTTAGTTCCTTTCCCTTTAGATCAGGCCATATCTTTTTGAACTCATCTACTTCACCATATTCAGTTTAGAAAGGGTCAAATCAATGGTAATTGACCCTATATAGTTATACTATTATAGTAGAGTACAGGTGTTGGAGGAAGGGAGGTGGGGGATCAAACAGAACGTGTATCGGATCATCAATTCAATGGGGAACTGAAGGAACTGAGGATCC
Organism: Viscum album; assembly: GCA_963277665.1. Taxonomy (NCBI): domain Eukaryota; kingdom Viridiplantae; phylum Streptophyta; class Magnoliopsida; order Santalales; family Viscaceae; genus Viscum; species Viscum album. The sequence goes on along the minus strand of OY728161.1, from coordinate 421,556,074 downwards.
CCCGTGTGTGATGTCACACAAAGAACCACCCTCAGTACTCTATTCGAATAGTAGTGTAAATTACAAGATGTTTTTTCTGCCACTCCCTTCCACCCTTCAAAATTATTATAAGACCAATGATTCATATTGAATGAGTGGGTATAATATAATAATTATACATTCATTGGCATTTTATCTTGAACCCCAACACCAATTACATTCCAGTGTACATCATCGACTCATTGGTGACTCGATTGGTATTGTAATGTAGCCAACAATGTAGTTCGCCTGCCCATCTTCCAAAAAACCCCAACCCCACCAATTCAATGTTGTACCTTCTCACCTTACATTTTCAAGTACTCTAATCAAATAGTCACCAACAACTCTATTCCAATAGATCCATTTTTTCCACCACAAATTGATTTATCGATGTCGTAGTCCCCCCATGTACCGCTTGTTCATTCATCAATGATAAATACTACTATTTATTTTATTGGTATTGGAACAAAAATAAGTCAGGCCACTCAACCCCAACGATGAACTCAATCAAGACTCAACCCCCACTCGACGAGCTACTCCATTTTCTCTTTGGAAAAGGAAGGAATCAAAAGTCTGGTTTCCCGAACGAACAATAAAATGGAAGCATAGGGGGAAAGGGAAACATTCGACCAGATGGGATCGTTCATAGGTTTATGTATTGTTATACCATAGAGTCTCATGATACCTAGTTGATGTAATGTATTCCACCAGTTGATAGAAGAAGTGAGTAATGGGAGATCGATCATTCTAGCCAGTAGTTAGAAAGGGCCTGATGAGACAGGTAGCATTTGAAGATGTAGTGAACCCATGGAAATGAGTAACAAGAGTAAAATTGAGGTCATATTAGCATCCCCATTCCAATAGGATCCATACCATATCAAAACCAACCCTTGAAACTAACCAATTACTAGGACCAACCTCGTAGGCCAAGCTACCAATGTATTACCAGACTGAGATGAAAGCAGAACCAAAGGATGTTTTGTAACCACCAATAAAAACCTGAAGAGGAAGTCACACAATAGATCCCTAGGATTATCCGAGTAGTGGGATCATGAACATATAGAATACAAGAAATTTCACCTTTTTGAAGATCAAGTGGTGTTCCCAACAACACAGTCGCGAGACAGGGGGAGTTCTGATGAGCACTAGAGCAAGCATTGTGCTGACGATCGAGGATGAAGGTGACATCACATAGGCAGGTTATAATGATTGGTGGGTAATCATTGGTTGCTCAGAAAAACGTACTGGGATAGGAAGTAATGGGATGGATCGACTCAGTTTTTCAGGTCATTGGATATCACTATTAGAAGAGAACTAAAATTGCAATGTCTTTCAACCATTTCGATTGCCACTAGTCTACTTTACTTCTTGGTCCCCTAGTTTTTGGAAGACCGACAACTCTTATTCATAACAAGTTGAGTTTTGTGTTCCATTGGATACAATATGTTGAACGCCACCAGGAATTTAAGTTGGTCCCACATGCTATCCTAAATCAATCCCACTACGATGTAATAGAGGAAAGAGAAATCTCGGTCTTCAAGTATGTATTCAAAAAGCTCTTATTTTTTCCACTTCCAATGCTAAAAATAACTGTACTAACTACACCTTGAAAAAAAGTCAATCATGCCAGCAAGAGAGAAAGTGATACATATGCAGGTTTACTAAAAGAAACCCAATTTATTTCATATATAAATACTCATACTAGTTTTCCTATATGATACACAAATGAAATTTTGGACTAGGTCAACTTATGCCATTCCGTATCCTCTCTACAAAGGTTAAAAAGATAAAGGTTATAAATCATCTGACCCATCAGAACCCCTAGATATAAGTTATAGATACTTATATCTAAGGTTTTATAACCAAAGATTATGAGTGTGAAGCTTCTTCTTTATAAATAATGTTGAAGTGAGACACTGTGTTCATGGTATAGGTCCCACTTTGTGAAACAATAAATATCTACTAAGATGTATTCATGTCCAATTGGCCGCCTTCGGGTTAAAACCTTCCTATGATAACTATGAAATATACTACAAAGGTCCATGGTGTTTTATGGTTATGAAGCTCGACCTTTTCTCATCAATACAGTAAGGGATAAAATTTTCATTCACTTGGGACTTGTGGCATCTTTGAAGAAAATTGGTGCAATCCCTCTGGTCGTGAAAACATCTGGGAAGGGGAGATCTTCCACCTTCTCTTAGATCTGACAAAGCATGACACATACAAGAATAATTTTTCATCTGGGTCACTACAATTGATATCCATTTCATTAACTAAATTTTACTATTACATTTCATGCACCACTTTCAAAAAACAATTTTCCTTGGTATATTAAAATTACCAACTAGAGAAAGGATTGGATGTATCTCTCCAGCCCCACATGACTCTCTATCCCTTCCCGATTTTAATTCCTTTGATTTGAATTAATGGGTAACAAAGGCACATGAAAGAGACTATATCTAATCTAATAGTGTCCCCTATTTGGGCATGAGACCTAGTAAATTCACCCCTTGTAGACCAAAAACTCATGTTTTTGGATTCATTTCTCTTCTAATAGAGGGTATACTAATTTTCTAGGTTCCTTAAAATGAACAAAGCTGTATAGATTCTCAATAAGGGAGGAACTCAACCTCTTCCTTTGAAGACCATGTACTACTAAATAAAAAGGGCTTTGGTGATGAATGTACGTATAATAAATCGAGGTTGAGATAGTGTATAATTAGATTTGCTAACCAAGATTCTGAATGGAAGGAAAAAGCACCAGCCGATGTTGTGAGTTTATTTCCTCTTCCGTCCAGAATGGGAGAAATAAGGGGATGGGAAAGATTTCAGGTTGTACAGTGGGACCCCATCCTCGAACAATTGATTTTCTACACCTCTTTGGTGACCCAAAAACATTCATTCCCCTTGAAGCATTCCAATTTTCATCTTAGGTGAACCACATTTTCATTTTACCACTAGGATCTTTCACAACCTGAACACTTTAAGAAACCATTTATATTCAATGGAGCCTATGAGACCTATTTTCTTATTTTACAACTTATTGAACATGATCAACCTCCGTGTTCAACAATCAGAACTGTCTCATCAATGACATCACTCCATATCCTTCATTACCTCGAAGAAGTTTTCTATTTATCTTTCCCCATATATATCGATTTCTAGTTCATTAACCAGATGAATTACTAGGATGGTTGGTGATTTATAAAGCATGTGGAATTCATAATCCACAATTACATGTAGTTTTAACACTATGGAGAATTTATATATGTTAAAAGAGTGTGATGGGCCCAACCGTTATGCATCACAAGTCTACACAATTAAATGAGTAATGATGACCTTGAACTTCCAGTTGATGAGTATATTGGTGATTTGGTGGAAGAGTCTCTTAGTTACTGCTTTTGGGGAAAGTATTATTTTTGTTTTTGCTCATGAAGATGAAAAAAATATTGTTGTCAATATCAGAAATAACCACTTTGAGAGGTAAGGAGAAGATTCACCTTGTCTAATAAGGATATTTATTTGGATATGCAAAGAGAAATTAAGGTTTTAGGGTTGGAACCAAAGAGGCTGAAAGAGTAGTGTGAAGAGTAGCAGTGAAAGGAGAAGAAGTTCACTACATGAGTTCCTATAGTGATTGATTGATGTACCAATTCATCCCTCTAGCTTGACCATATCTTTAGTATAGTAATCTTTTCCACTTTGGCCATCAAATCTTCTTATATATTCAGACACCTGGACACCTTCTCAGTAGAGAGACTTCCTGCACCGGCCAATAGAGACTCCAACTCTAGAGCATGCATCTTCTCATGGACCACCATTATAGATTCCCCCACCAGTTGTACTAGGCAATCACTCACCACCTTTTCAGTAGCCTTAATATTAATATTCTCATGCTTTTCGAGATATATAACGGTCGTGTTGAGCTCTGCCGGAACTACCACCTCTCTGCAATTTCATCCTCGAGTTAAATTCTATTTACATCCTCGAACCTAGTTCTCTAGTTTTCCCCTAATTCAGTTTGAGAGCTTCCACCCATAGAAGAAGTCCCAACGTCCATTTCGGAAGGTGTACCAACTCTACTGACGAAATAAAGCAAGCGGGCAAAAAAAAACATGATCTGGCATGGTAGCTAGGTATTCTTATAATATAAGGGTCGGTTTTCTGCAAGTTAGATTTCACCTGCTTATATTACCCTCCTAGAAGAGATGACTTCATTTTTATAAGATATACAACTAATGCTTCAGTCCATAGATATTTTTGGGCTTTGTTGATCAAATAGATTCCATACTTAGAAATGTGCCTATGTTTTCCTTCGGAAATCCCATTCTACTCTGGGAAAGCATGACAACTGATGGGAAATTCCATCTTTTTGTAGATAATCAGAATTTTTTTTATTTTTAAGTTCATTCAAATTAGCAGTGGATATCTTGGTTTTAATAGGGCATGAATTAACTAACAGATATTATTATATACTTTTTTAAAATGAAAAATATTTGAAAAAATTTTCATTATCTTAAAGGGAATAATAGGGGAAAGAACTCTACTCGACTAATATAATAATACTTTGTCCTTTAAAATTATGTGGATTTTAAAGAATGAGTAAATAAATATTGTGTAATCAATGGCTGATCTACTACTTATATTATACCGATGATGCTATCTTTCCCATAAATAAGGGAAAAAAGGAAGCTTTAGATTCTTTAAGGCCGAGTCATCTTTCTTCATAATCTTGAGGTGGGAGAGGACCGGTATAATCCTGATAGACTACATAGAAGAGTACCTAGCTATAATATTCTAAAGGTTTGGTTCATATTAAGGAGAGGATGGAAGAATACAATAATTGGTCAAGACATAGAATTCTATTGAAATCACATAATATTGACAATCCATTTTATTCTTCCATCCATGACTAGAAGTCACTTCTTTTGTACGTTTTTTCAGTCCTTAAATCTCTTTTATCCTTGAAAATATCTATAAAAAGTAGTTCCTTCGTTCGGTTCATGTATTTACGAACCAAAGACTTCATTCTCAGTACTCTTCTAATAGTGTTGATCTCATGACTACTAAAAGGAAAGTCACTCCAGAGTGGTTCGAATCCACATCGTGGGAACCTTCTAAGAACTTTTTTCTTCTGATAAATTCCTTACCCTTTATAAACCTTAGATATAAGTATAAGGTACTTATATCTAGGGGTCTAGAACCATTCACTCTCTCTTGGATCAAGAAAGTGAGCATCTCCTCAACCATTCCTTCTATTTTTCAATTTGTTCTCCCCTGAAGTCTTATCCCTTTTTACAATGCCCATATAATAATTGCTTCAATTATCCACAAAAACTGGATTTGAGAAATTCAAAAGTAAACTGGCCTATATCTCTACTTACCAAGTACATATGATTTTATACCATTAGGATTCATTCTAGTGGTTTCTCTGGTTTCTTCCTCCTACAATGAGGCAGATTTCTATGGAAGGTATTTCTTAACCAGAAAATGAGAAAGGGACCCAACTGGAAAAAGTAGTGAGAAGAGAACCATTTCTTTAGCAATGAATGAACAAGATTGAGAATAATAATTACTTTTATATTTTATTTAAGGTTTGAATCCTCTTTTCTTTGAATAGAAATCGTGTAACCATTCCCACCTGTTATTATCAGGATAACCCATTTCATTTTTAGTATAAACTAGGGTTCTTAGTTTTCAAGAACATAGATTTATTATTGGGTTTTAAACCCTTATGTATTTATTAGAACCTTTATGGTGAGGTTCTAAACCCTTATATATAAGTATCTAATACTTATTTTTAAGGGTTCTAAAGGGTGAGGATCAAAATGATCTGACTCAAATAGGGTCAGGTTCTAATCCCTTACATATTTATATTATGTATCACCAAATACCGAATAGGGTGAATTAGGTGATTTCTAAATGATTTCAACCTCCTCGGGTACATTATATCTAAGGGTTATAAAGGTTCAGATAGAAAAGAACCTTTTGGGGAGCGTCAGGAAGTTGGTCCTATGAAAAGTGACCTGCCTTCAGAAGTTGGTTTTTGATCTACTATACCAAAAATTCTACTCCTTACCAAGAAATTGCTTAGTGTACATACATTAATATAATTTCAAACACAGATTTATATGGTAAAATATTAGAATATAATGTCCAGTTATATTAAACTGATTATTATGGGGTTAAGGATGAAAAAATATCAACGCACTCCATAGACTGATAAGGCATAGGGTGGATCCACTTCAACTGGAATCATTGCCTAACCAACTGTTCATTCTATCTTTACCAAATTCCTTGGGGATTTTCGAGGTCCATCCCTCCATGAAGCACAAGATAACCCCTCCAGTTGAAAATTAATATGATAAAATGTTCCTATACAAATTTCATTCTCCGAAACAACAACAAGAGATGAACCATCGGGTCCTGGATAAGATGCAGTAGAGAACATCACTACAAAATAGTGCATGAGGTACTTCTATTTCCATCAGATAGGAATAGATTTATTTCAAGTATACCACGATGAGAAATCAATACAATATAGGTTATCAAGAGACCCCTCTAGTGGTAGGCGATAAAGAGAACCACCAGATAAGTTATACGAGGTTCCTAGTGAATGACAGGGTGTCTTCATAGGCTGAGGCTACCATGAGAATTCTATCGACTTCTATAGGGGGTAAGGATGTGTAGAGAGAGGAGGCAGTACACACTCCTTGGAAAAAGAGTGAGGAAGAATCCCATGTAGACCCTCAGCGTCAGACAGAATCCGTGCTGGAATTCATGGATTTACATATGCACTCGGATAAAGAAATGGTGGATAGAGTTATGTATATTAAGTCATCGTAGGAAGAGATCAACCAAATGAGGGGAATATTTCTTCGATTAAACACTACTAAGGAACAAGGTGAGTGGATTTATAAGCAGAACTGCATTTTGTTTAGAGGCTTCAACATGGGGAAGATTAACATGGAGGAATAAATCCAATCTTGGGATAACTTAGCGCATCATTATGAAGACATATTAAGGGTCGAACCTGTTAGCCAGATAAATTCTATATCCTAGATATTGTTTAGGGAGATTGATTTCAATTTTCTCAAACTAATCTTTAACAAATTTGTATAATATTTTGTTGTTTAAATTAGTTATCTGTGAGGGTTCTCATTTCCCCCTTAAAAGTGTTTTAAAATAAAAAAAGGTACTTTGGAGGAGGAATTCACTCTCGTTGAGAGCGGATGTTAGGAAGATAATGGGGGAATAGAGAATGGGTACATTGCTTGTGAACCTATATTTGATGATATGATAGGGATCCTCCCAAAGAGAGTAGTAATCCTCTCAGTTAGCTAGGTAGTCCATGAATAACAGAAGAAAAAGAAAAATCATAGAATGAGCACTCACTATCTCTATAAATAGAAAGTTGTGAATCTACATTGTAAAGAGAATCCAAAGGTTAGCAGTACCACTCTCAATCACTTTAGTGTAATCTTGTATATTGATCTCATTAAAATAAACATAAAGTGGAGATAAATGTGACAACCACTTCCAAAAATCCATCAATCCAAGAATCATCCCAATTAGAAAATGGGAATTTATAGTGAATGTTTTCAATGCTTCCTTAAGAGACACCCCGAAAACAAGAAAAGGATACAGACAAGGATACCTTCAAATCATTAGTTTCACACAAAAAACTTGATGAAAGGGTAAATGAGAACATTAAAAGTAAAAACTTAAACTTTTCAATAATGGATACTCTCTTCTATATGGGAGTCAGCTACTTTTCCAGTGATGGCTGATTAAAAAGGATTAGAAGGGCATCCCATTTCTTGTTCGATACAACCCAACCACGTGTAGGGGGATTTCAGGCTATAGAGGTTGTAATCTATTCCATGTTTATTCATAACATCGTGGGACCGAAGTTGCTACCTTGAAATACCAAACAAAAGTGTATTAGACCCTCTATCTTCTCTCTAGATTACTGCCTAAGTCTAGATCCTAGAAAGTGCATACTTGCATCTATTATTATAGAGAGGGATTAATGAGCACCACATCTTGGTTAGTGAAAGGGAACACGCTTCCTTTATGGACGCATCATTTTTTATGTATCATAATGGCCCACTATAGAATAATAATAGCCAACACCCGAAGTCCATATTTATGAAAGTATCTTCAATTCCCTCCCATAACATTTAATGAAAACTGAACCTGCTTCAAGTTTGTAATGTCGTCATTTTATGCATATTCATTCATAATATAAGGACCAAATATCCATGGAAGAATCCTTTTTTGGAATTCTTGTTGACTCATGATTTCACCTCTCTCCGCTACATCTTAGTAGTTAATAGCGAGACTATAACTTTCTTCATTACTAAATAGTTCTCCTTTCCACAACAGGTAGTTCAAATATTCTAGGAGAGTAATACCAGCTTTTAAGACCCTTTGTTAGCTACACTAAGACTTTGATTCATCATGCACTGACACAATCATTATCTAAGGGCATATGATCATCCGAAAGAATTTCCTAGTCCTAATATGAAAAGGCCAAACTAGCTGGATTCAAAATTATGTGTACAAGAAGAGCATAAAAAATCCTTTTTGTTTACAAGTATAAACTAATCGTGATACTTCTACAAGACCATTCTTCTAGGAGACTGATACTAGTATTTTTTCCTTACCGGGCCTTCCAATACAACTATTAGAATAGTAATGATGGTCTAGTCTACACATGTGCAGAGGAATTTTTCTATCCCATTACTTGAACATGAGACTACTTATCAATCATATTGGTCCAATTCCAGATCAATTGAATAGAAGTTATCATATTCACTGAATTCCTATGGGGATTGAAAAATATCCTCTGCCTATTATGTGACTTTCTATTAATTTCTAGTATCAATAAGGATTTACACCTGAGAGATGTACCCAACCAGTGTTCTAACATTACTATCATACTTGCATCTTACTTATTTTCCAGCACCTACAAGCAGAAAACATGTACTCTTCAATATAGTCATTCTTGTTTAATGAAAATTATTTTCCCACTTGAAAATGCCTGAAGGTCCTTCAATATTATCTAAATTTTAGTAGGTGTATGCAAGAGACACAGCCTTACTATTAGGAATAGAGGGTTCTCCCTCTTATCTATAGATGTTAATGAAACTGAACCCTTCGATAATACTTTTTGTGTGACTGACCAACCTACTAAATATAGAATTTCACACCTATTAGAGAAGAGTACTGAAGGTGTGGGACTTTCTTTTCTTCGGACATTTGTGAATGTAACCACCTGTTTCAGTATATGGACTTGTATAAAGATTAATACTCTACTCTAATAGGTTGGTCATGGGAATATCAAAGACAATATCTCATCAGGATTAATCTAAGAGACAAAATAGTCAAACAATATGGAATGGAACAAGGTTGAGAATCCATAGTTAACATAGTTCTCTGAGGTACTAAGCGGTGCAGTAGTATTTCGGTATAATATAGGTAGTAGTAACCTAAGGCTTGGAATGATTTGGGGACCTTTTATTCTTGAGCCTGTTGGTTCATGGGATTTTTTTGTATTGTTTATATTTATTCTAATAATTTAGATAATTGTTTCATGGCAGTGCATGGTTTCAAGGAAAAGGAACTTGTTCTTCTTTTGACCCTTTAGAACGATTAGATATAAGTAGTAGATACTTTTATAATATATAAGGGTTTAGAACTCGGCAACTTCACCCTATTCGGTATTCAGTTCTACATAATATATAAGTGTTTAGAACCTTACCCAAAGGTTATACTTATATATAAGGGTTTAGAACCTTACCCAAAGGTTATACATATAAGGGTTTATAACCTTTCTCCTTTTTTCCTCAACATTATTGAACCGAGGATAAGTGGAACATGTGCAGTTAAATATAATAAAGTTGGGTTGTCCTACTTCGTTCAAATAAGAAGTAGTTGGGTTGTCGGGTGGTATTTGGATATGAAGGAGGAATGATGATGTGGATGGTACTTATATATATTGAGGATAGTCTTAGATGTTCTCTTAGTAGTTTCAATAAAGTATCCCCTAGATTCAATGATTCTAGGGGGATGTATAGAATAGTTTGATGTAGTAAAGAAGAATCGCCTTCTTCGTGATTTTATCCACTATGATAGACCTTTTGAATAAATGATTTGAGAAGCAGTTGATTTCTTTTCCAATAATTCTTCAATGTACGATATTCATTAGATAGGGGCTAGGAAGAAAAGCTAATCTAAATGGAATAATATAGGTTAGTAGTACCCGATGACTAATAAGAAAAAGGTTTTTCCAAGATGTGCTGGTACATACAACTAGTCTATCCTACCCAGTGCCTATGTACATGTGCAAGATACATACTCTTCTAAGAGTGTGGTTTATGATTGAGTCAAAAAACAAGAATTTCATAGTTCCATTAGGAGTGTGAGCCACTTGAATCTCATGAGAGGGTTTCAGAGGTTTGACCAAAGGGAATGGAAAGAAGAGTTTTCATATTTCACCACTCACTCATATAGAAAGTGCTTAACTTATTTGTACTATGGGTGTCAAAGTTCCCATTTAGTATTTCAAAAACATCACCAATATTTAAGTAAGACTAGTAGAACCCTACAACCCAAAACATTACACACAAAGAGACTTGAAAGGAAAACAAAATGCTGAATTAAGATGGAATTATACAAAGGTTGCATTGGTTAGTAGATCCTTGTATCACCGTTCGAGACATGTAATTTTCTTATAATGTTTAGAGTAGTGTACCGATTAAAGTACAAATTTTCACCACTCTCAAAGAAGGGAATGTATGAGTGGTATCTGGGTATATATGTACATGAATTAGTTGACTTATAATGTTTAAAGATCAAGGATGTTGACTTGGGGTCTCAAAAGCAGTAATATTCTATAAGATAGGTTGATTGACATTGAACTATCAAACAATCCCAATCTTCATTTTGATGATAATAGAGCTAGTATTACCTAAATAATTGATGGACCAAATTCCAATGTCGACTATCTCGGCTTGTACCAGTGCTCATTTCCTGATGCTCTATCCCAACACATGTTGTACCCTTTCGATCTGATGGACAAACAGTTCGAGAACGTTCACGTACTAGACACACTAGCAGTAGTTCAAGGGAAGAGGTGATCAGGTACTTTTGGGGATCATAGGGGCAACCAAGAATCTGGGGGGGGCACTATAGGTTGAAGTACCACCATTGAACGCGAGTCAGCAGTGTCATGCCAGTATGAGAACTTTTTTCGAGTAACAATGTGAGCAACAACAATGGCGACCACATGGGTGAAATTTTGTTTGTGGTACCAGAGAGGTGGGACTATGTTATTAGAGTTGTGCCATTGACATCATTTGGGTGATCAGAGAAGGATGGTGTGTTGGTCGAATGGGAGAAATAGGCGAAGAAGGGCTCTGAGCATGGAACCACATGATCTATTCATGGAATGCCTTTGACCACTAAACCACCATAGTTTTAGAACATAGTTTCTATGCTGATATGCTTGATGCTCGAATAGTAATCAATAACCGACCATCCAATTCAAATTGGAGTTGTCCTGGGGAGACAATATACATTTCTACCTTTAGTACCCCTTCACCTCTGCCTATGTGTACTTCTTGGGGTTTCCAGGTCAATGGCACCACTACTCTCACTCGTGGACATCTCTTTACTTTCATGAAATAGTGGAAGATCAAACTAGTAGCTGCTGCCAATGATCGAAAATGATATCCTTGAAACCAGTAATAGTAGTACCATATCTGCCATAAGAAAGACATGTTCTTTCGTGGGTTCTTGCCTTGTTCTTAGCCATATAGAATTTTCGATATATATTCATAGTTGTTGGGATGGTCACTTGGTTGGTCATGACTATGACCTGGGTGGATTCCAGTTGAATGGAATCCACACATTCACCCCAAGCATGCCATATTTCATCGCTACACCAACAAAAACATAATCAACATTGGACTCGAGCAACCCTCTTGTTTGTTTTCCCATCATCAGAACATCTTTTTGAGTTGTGGCTTCCCCGTGAAATTGACCATCACACTAGATATAGAGCCACATGATCCTCTTAGGTGAAATAGTTGATATGGTTCTAGAAACAAAGAGCCTCATATTCTAGTAGAGAAAAAATGAGTTCCATAAGAGTAATCATACCCTCAGGATGCTTGATAGATGCTCGATTCATGTCGTTAATCGTTCCATCAAACAAAATCAGAAAATTCAATGAACTATCCATTCCTGAATGGTCACCTTTTCCATGAGGTTTGATTCTAGTTCAGTGTATACTGAACCCCGTGCTGTAGTGATGGGATCATCAAGTAATGTTTCTCGTGTGACGGCTTGTGTTCTGAAGAAATCATATGAGCTTTTTGTTCCCACTCTCTTGGAAATGATTTGATGGTTCTTCCACCCCCAAATTAGTACCACCCTTTCAACTGATATCATGCATTTTACTCCAATATCGATTATCTACCATATGCTCTATGAAATGTGATCTCTTCTTTCTAGTGAAATGGCCATTTCCAACACTATAGTTAGTCCAGGTTCAAGGTGTGGTTCCATCATAGTAGCTGGGGAAACATTAAATGTAACACCCTGAGATTTTATGAAAAATATTCTTTTTAATTTCAATAATGTCTTTTGTTGTACGCTACACCAAAAAGAGCTTTCACAACACGCATCCTTGACTTGCCTTGCATTACACACAATCACGACCTTCCTCGATAGCGTGTGTAGTACGCAATACTGAGTTTCACTAAACAAAGATATTCTATTAAAATATTATTAAAACGAGCTGCTATGAATAGTAATAACCACCTTTTAAAATTTTAGAATTTTTATCTCTCAAAATGGACTTCATTTTTGGATTCGGAATATCGAAATTATCCTCGGGTGAAATTTTAGTATTTTTCTGAAAACTTTCAATTTTTGATGAATAGTGAAACCACTAAGTGGTAGTTAAAAAACTGAATTTTTCATAAAACTTAATTTTACCGCTTGTGTGAGTGGAATTTTGAAAATCCGAGAGACACGGTTGATGTCAGTAAGTAAAATGTGGTTCAATGAGATGAAAATATTTTTTGGTGAATAGTAACTTTTTACTTTTATTTACCACAGTTAAAAGTAAATAGGGTAATTAAGGGTACAAATGATATTATTATTACCCTAAAACATGTCCTAATTCTATTGGATAAGTGTAATTCGACCAAAAACAATATTAGGAATAAAATATGACCATTTAGGCCCACTTGGATTAGATTAGGACATTTATTATCAATTTACTTCAAGAAGGGTTAAAATAGTTAAAAACAAAGTTTAATAAGTAAATCATTTTTAATATGGGGTTATACATAAGGTAAATTCGACTATAAATATTCATTAGAAATATAAAAAGATTTTCCAACATAATGGTATTTTATTTATAATTTTTAGACCTTAAAGAGGTAAATTTATTTATGACACAACGATGATGCAGTAATTATCTTATTAATGAAATATTGACATAATTGATGTTATAAATACGCAAATAAATGTAATTTGAGACTTTTATGAATTCCACTAATTTTATAGGTTAATATGACATGTTAGTGTTGATTGAATTAGCTTTTTTCTAACTAATCATTCTGTTATGATTTTCACAAAAATCAATTACTAAAGAGTGTCAAAATTGACATAAAATAGTTTTTAAAACAAATATTATATTATTAATTGTTATTTTATTCCTAAAAATATAAGGTTCAGACAAATGACTTAGATAAGGTTATATATATTAATAATAAACAACTTGGGGTTCTTTTGGCTTGATATAGTATGTTTATTAACGTTATAGTGTAAGAAAACAAGAAGACACGGTAAAAGTAAAATTATCTAACTTAAAGTTAAATATAAATTATAAGGTTAAAATAGGAACCTAAACTTTTCTAAATTCTATTTGATGAGAGGATTTCGACCCATCCCCCCTTAGCTTCGAAATAAATCAATTTGGAGCTATTTAAAACCGAATTTGGCTTTATAATAAAATAATATTTTTAGTTATTCCAAAGGTGCCCCTCTCCTCCCTTATAAAAGGGAACCCCCTCCCTCTCTTACTCAAACCACTTTGAGCCTTCAAGCTCGGCCAACCCCTGCCAAATTCTCTTCTACACTTCCCTAGAGACATCCTAGAGGTCCTGCTCTTCTTCAAACAACAATTTTAGTGCCCTAAAAGGAGGTCTCAAAGAAGCTCTTCAAAGAAGAGGTAATGCCCGTTACCGATTCTTTCATCTTTATTTCTTCTTCCACTTCTTATTATTTAGTTGTTTCATCATGAAGTAATAACATCAGTATCACTAATATATTTATATGTTATTATATGTATGAAACAACCCTATTTCACCATCTATCCATCCTACGGAAATTGAAATCACCGCGCGTGCGTACGTACGGAATACCGTCTCCATGCCGTGGTGTAATCTATTTTCCACCACCACCTTACTTGGATGGGTATAATGGTGTAAGTAATAACTATATATGATTATTGTAAAGTGATATTAATTCTGAAATAGTATACATACACTCCAATACAATTCCACGATCATGAGAACGATATCATCGCTTGTGCGTACGTACGGACTACCGTCTCCACGACTCGATGAGATTCATTCTCCACGTTAACCATTCATGAATGATTATAAAGTATATATAATAAGTAATCATGAAATATATGACATAATAATGATACTGTATTTATGTGTATATATATTTATGTCATCTATTTATTCCATTCAACTCAATAAGGAAACGAAAACAGCGTTCATGCGTACGTATGACCTACCGTCTCCATGAACGGTGTATTTCTTTCCATTTACTGATTTATTATATATATGTATATTCTGAATATATATTATATATAAATCATGTTTTATATTCTGGAATTAAGTAATCATGATCTAAGTAATCATATGAATAATTACATGTCAAAACACGGACGACAAATGAAACAATTTTACCCAAAACACTCTTTAACATGGAATTTACAAAAGAACGGGTAATATAAAGTCATAAGTGAACCATATAAGATATCATAAAAATGAGTATGATTCTGGAATAAGTCAATGACATTATTTAAATCATTATACAGGAGGTTCGGACACTTACGAAGCAAATCAGACCTAAGGTATGGGAAATATCACAATCTCGTTTTAATTCGAGATTGTTTATACTTTGGAATTTACTGGGGTGTATTTTATCATCCACATCCATGTTTCCTCAATATGTAACATTATTTCCATCCACCTATAATTGTTTAAATACAATTTTTCCCTTCGGTGTGTTTTTAGTAAAATATATGAAGGGAATCTTTTTTCGTTTTTCGTACGAGGTACTTTTTGACTTTTCCGACAAAAGTACGAGAAGAATGTTTTCTTTAAATAATACAGAATGAATGGATTTTTAAAACATTATTTCCAAGAATATTCCTTTACAATATTTCATGTTTATTTTTAATCAACTTCTTTTATTTTATAATTGTATGACATGTTAAGAAAGGAAAAGTGTTTTTTGAAGTAGAAAGGATATTTTCCTCAAAAATGGAGTTCAAGTGTTTTATCAAAATTATTTTCCATCTAAGATAATAAAGGGTTCTGTTTCTATCCCTATTATTACATTGATTTTATTATGTTGTGATGGAATTATTTTTATGAATTCCTTTATCTTATATGAATTGTTTTATGATGTCACGATGTTTAAGAATCCGATTTTTATTACATGGGTTATGCTATGATGTATGTTTTATGATTTTGTGGAACACATAAGAATGGTATAATTATGAGATGGGTGGGACCTATATCTCCCTCCAATGCATTGGGTAAAGATTTTATATCTCATGAGATAGACATGGCTGGAACGGCAGATTAAACCGGTTCAGTGAAACAGGACTGAAACGAGGAGTGAACTCGATTCAAAAATGGACTTTGTCCACTAAGATAGTCTTGGCAATGAGTCTTGACTAATAAGAAATGATTCTCTATGATTATGTGTGTATGCCACAATGTTTCGTGTTTTATGTTATGATTATTGGGATTACATTTCACTACTATGATTTATCCCATGTTATGAAATTATGCACTCTTTTGCCGGTTAATATTTCCAAAATGTTATGTTCTTATGAATATGATGTGATTGATATTTCTTTTGTTTACCCTTACTAAGCATTTGAGCTCACCCTTTTATGTTTTCTTTTCACCAGGATATAAAGAAAAGTTTTAGGTAAAAAAAGGATGATCTTTATGGGAGATGTTGAAGATCTTTCACCACGATTAGAAGATTATATTCCGAGTTTCCAAAGACACTAAACTATTATGATCCTTGTGTGTGTGTTTTTGTTATGTACTAAGTATTCCGCAAAAAGTAATGTAATTTCCATGTAGGTTATGCTTAGGGTCTCTATAGTTGGTATCAGAGGAAAGATTTTGTCAACCTTTGGAAACTAGGATGCGAGAACTTTAGTGAGATCCCTAGAGATATTTCTAAGGTATGTCTAGGGATGTCCCTAAGGTTAAGTATAAGTATAGGTTATAGTCCTATAATTACGGTAACAATCGTAGAATTAAACCTAAGATGATAGATATTGAAGGTAATCCCCCTTTATTATGTTGTTTTCCCTAGCATGATTTTTGCCTCTCACACTATTCTTTTTGGGTTTTAGACAATGGCTAGAACCCGAAGGAACCATGTTGATCAATGCAGTGGAAAATGCAATGATTTTCTTCCTGAACAAACAAATGTTATGGGAGATGGAGTGAAAAATCTTATTACTATACTTACACAAGCTATGAATCATTCTGGACTTCCAAATGAGCAGAGAAGGGAACAATATTCTATTGAGTCCTTCATGAGGCAACGTCCACCTTCTTTCAATGGGTCTTCTGATACACTTGTTGCTGAACAATAGAGCAGTACCATTGAAAAGATATTTTCAGTTCTTCAATGTTCTGGACATGATAAAGTCATCTTAGCTGTATATCGTTTGGAAGGTGAAGCTGATCAATGGTGGAATCTTATCAAGAATATGAGGCAAAGAGATGAAATTGAGTCCATGGAATGGGACGAGTTCAAGAACTTATTTTTCAATAAGTACTTCCCTCGTATTCTTCAAACAAAGATGGAGAAGGAGTTTCTTGAACTAAAGCAAAAGGATTATGAATCTGTTGGTATATACGAAGCGAATTTTACAAGGCTTGCAAGGTATGCATCTAGATTTATCATCAAACTTGAAAGTAAAGTTGATCGATTCTTCAGTGGCTTAAAACCAAATCTTCGAAGGGCATTAGCTATAAGATACTTCAGTAGCTATGAAGAAATTGTGCGTTGTGCTATCAAGGTAGAAATGGAAGTTAATGTTACTTATCCATCTCATAGTTTTGACAAGAAACGAAAGATGGAGTTCAAGGAGAAATCTCAGAATAATGGTGAAAAGAAGATGAATGTTTCCTTATGCTCAAAGTGTGGAAAGAAGCATGGTGGAGATTGTCTTAAAGGGACAAGTAAATGTTTCAAATGTGGAAAGGAAGGTCATCGGGCATTTGAATGCCACAATGATGGGAAGAAGATGTCTAATGATGCAAACAAAGGAAGGGATACACAGAATGAACCTACTACACTTCAATGATTCAAATGCAAGGAAATGGGGCATTATGCTAATAAATGCCCTAATCCAAGGGTTAGTGATGATCTACATGAGAAACCACTTAAGGAAAAGGACAAAGGGAAGTCACATGCGATCAGCATTAGCGATGTTGAATATGACAACGATGTGGTGGAATGATTAAGTGTTATTGTAATGGGATTCCAAAATAATGTTGTATATAGTATCGTGGAATATTCGAATATTTATGTATTGGTCTATTGTGGTTTTCAATAATTTTATGGTACCAGTAACCATGGAAAGTGATTGAGATATTTTTGGAAAAAAGATGATATGTGCATAATGAAGGGATAAGGAAAAAATGAAATGTATGACAGTATTCATGAGCTCATGACTGATATAAGGACTAAGTGATATAATGGTTTGAGCATACAGAATTTTGAGGATTTTGGTATGTGGAAAGTGTTAAATTTTAACTGCATTCATGTTTTCACTAAGGTTCAATGGGTATTCATTTTTCAAGAGAATACATGATTAAGGCCTTAGAACGTTTGTAATGTGACCAACAAGACATATTTTATGATATATGGGGATCAACGATGGTATTAACATGCTTCTTATATAAAATCTCTGGTAATCGTTTTCACTATAATATGACAATGGACTGCAATATTATGGATAAGCCTAAAGATTGGAATGGATTATGTTGGACATCAATTAGTATTGTTTAAGGATAAAGACTTTTTTCGATATTATTGATGGGATGATATAGTAATGTAGTTTTAGAAAAAGGACAACCTGCAGGACGGGCGACAGCCCATCGCGTCAGACAAGGCTGTGGGAATCGAACCCACAACCGAAGTGCGACTGGCCTTTATCACCTACCACTGGCCTACAGGAAGTCCATGTTTAGTAGATACTAGTTTTATTATATTAAGCAATATGATATATGAAGTACAAGTCCATTTTAGGAACCATATATGATTAATCTCACTATAGATGGACTTATGTATTTTTTTTGATAACTTTTCTAACCTTTTGTTTGAGACAGATGGAATGACCCATCATTCTATCACATGATCTGCTAACACATCACGAATGACAAATTCAACTTCATTTATTTAATATATGAAGTGTAAATTGTGTAAATAACGACCAACGGTGAGACTATACCTAAATCACGAAAGTATTTCTTCTAATTCCAATTTCATCAACTTTAGGGAAACGATCTTGAAAACCAAAAATGTTGTCCTAGTGCTCTTATATCTGATGAATCAGATGGTACCTTAGATCGTCACAAATTTATGGCTTTGTGATTGATGGCTTTTCCATAGCCATGTTCTCTACGACTCTCCATCAGAACATAATGATTAGATTTCTCTTCCATATCCATATTTTCACATAAGTGGAAACCCAGTGATTAGTTTATTTGGGTAACCGTTATGTTTCATAATTTTGTTTTTAAAGATTGGTTTTGGTATTCCTTTTTACGATGTGAGTTTCTATTAAAGAAACTTTTTAATAGTAAACCATTTATAACCCCGATTAATTTCGAGGGCGAAATTCATTTTAAGGGGGGTAGAATGTAACACCCTGAGATTTTATGAAAAATATTCTTTTTAATTTCATTAATGTCTTGTGTTGTATGCTACACCAAAAGGAGCTTTCACAACACGCATCCTTGACTTGCCTTGTATTACACACAATCACGACCTTTCTCGATAGCGTGTGTAGTACGCAATACCGAGTTTCACTAAACAACGATATGCTATTAAAATATTATTAAAACTAGTAGTTATGAATAGTAATAACCACCTTTTAAAATTTTAGAATTTTTATCTCTCAAAATGGACTTCATTTTTGGATTCGGAATATCGAAATTATCCTAGGGTGAAATTTTGGTATTTTTCTGAAAACATTCAATTTTTGATGAATAGTGAAACCACTAAGTGGTAGTTAAAAAACTGAATTTTTTATAAAACTTAATTTTACCGCTTCTGTTAGTGGAATTTATAAAATCCGAGAGACACGTTTGATGTCAGTAAGTAAAATGTGGTTCAATGGGATGAAAATAATTTTTGGTGAATAGTAACTTTTTACTTTTATTTACCACAGTTAAAAGTAAATAGTGTAATTAAGGGTAAAAATGATATTATTATTACCCTAACACATGTACTAATTATATTGGATAAGTGTAATTCGACCGAAAACAATATTAGGAATAAAATATGACCATTTAGGCCCACTTGGATTAGATTAGGACATTTATTATCAATTTACTTAAAGAAGGGTTAAAATAGTTAAAATCAATATTTAATAAGTAAATAATTTTTAATATGGGGTTATACATAAGATAAATTCGACTATAAATATTCATTAGAAAGATAAAAAGATTTCAAACATAATTATATTTTATTTATAATTTTTAGACATTAAATAGTTTAATTTATAAATGACACAACGATGATGCAGTAATTGTCTTATTAATGAAATATTGAGATAATTGATGTTATAAATACCCAAATAAATGTAATTTGAGACTTTTTATGAATTAAACTAATTTTATAGGTTAATATGACATGTTAGTATTGATTGAATTAAAGTTTTTCGAACTAATCATTCAGTTATGATTTTCAAAAAAATCAATTACTAAATAGTGTCAAAATTGACATAAAATAGTTTTTAAAACAAATATTATATTATTAATTGTTATTTTATTCCTAAAAATCTAATATTCGGCCAAATTACTTAGATAAGGTTCTATATATTAATAATAAACAACTTGGGGTTCGTTTGGCTTGATATAGTAAGTTTATTAACCTTATAGTGTAAGAAAACAAGAAGACAAGGTAAAAGTAAAATTATCTAACTTAAAGTTAAATATAAATGATAAGGTTAAAATATGAACCTAAACTTCTCTAAATTCTATTGGATGAAATTATTTCGACCCATCCCCACCTTAGCTTCTAAATAAATCAATTTGGAGCTATTTTAAACCGAATTTGGATTTATAATAAAATAATATTTTTAGTTATTCCAAAGGTACCCCTCTCCTCCCTTATAAAAGGGCACCCCTCCCTCTCTTCCTCACACCACTTTGAGCCTTCAGGCTCGGCCAAACCCTACCAAATTATCTTCTCCACTTCACTAGAGACATCCTAGAGGACCTTTTCTTCTTCAAAGACAAATTTTAGTGCCCTAAAAGGAGGTCTCAAAGAAGCGCTTCAAAGAAGAGGTAATGCCCGTTACCGATTCTTTCATCTTTATTTCTTCTTCCACATATTCTTCTTTAGTTGTTTCATCATGAAGTAATAACATAAGTATCACTCATATACTGATATTTATTATAATTATGAAAAAACACTATTTCACCATCTATCCATCCTACGAAAACGAAATCACCGCGCGTGCGTACGTACGTAATATCGTCTCCACGCCGTGGTGTAATCTATTTTCCACCACCACCTTACTTGGATGGGTATAATGGTGTAAATAATAACTATATATGATTATTGTAAAGTGATATTTATTCTGAAATAGTATACATACACTCCAATACAATTCCATGATCATGAGAATGATATCATCGCTCGTGCGTACGTACGGACTACCTTCTCCACGACGCGATGAGATTCATTCTCCACGTTAACCATTCATGAATGATTATAAAGTATATATAATAAGTAATCATGATATATATGACATAATAATGATACTGGATTTATGTGTGTATATATGTATGTCATCTACTTAATTCCATTCAACTCAATAAAGAAACGAAAACAGCGTTCATGTGTACGTACGGCCTACCATCTCCATGATCGGTGTATTTCTTTCCATTTACTGATTTATTATATATATGTATATTCTGAATATATATTATATATAAATCATGTTTTATATTCTGGAATTATGTAATCATGGTCTAAGTAATCATATGAATAATTACAAGTCAGAACACAGACGACAAATGAAACAATTTTACCCAAAACGCTCTTTAACATGGAATTTACAAAAGAACGGGTAATATAAAGTCATAAGTGAACCATATATGATATCATAACAATGAGTATGATTCTGGAATAAGTCAATTACATTATTTAAATCATTATACAGGATGTTCGGACACTTACGAAGCAAATCGGACCTAAGGTAAGGGAAATATCACAATCTCATTTTTATCCGAGATTGTTTATACTTTGGAATTTACTGGGGTGTATTTTATCATCAACATCCATGTTTCCTCAATATGTAACATTATTTCCATCAACATAAAATTGTTTAAATACAAATTTTCCCTTCGGTGTGTTTTTAGTAAATGATATGAAGGGAATATTTTGTCGTTTTTCGTATGAGGTACTTTTTGACTTTTCCGACAAAAGTACTAGAAGAATGTTTTTTAACATATACGGAATGAAAGGATTTTTAAAACATCATTTCCAAGAAGCTTCCTTTACATGTTTTTGAGTTTATTTTTAATCAACTTTTTTTAGTTTAGAATTTTATGACATGTTAAGAAAGGAAAAGTGTTTTTTGAAGTAGAAAGGATATTTTCCTCAAGAATGGAGTTCAAGTGTTTTATCAAAATTATTTTCCATCTAAGATAATAAAGGGTTATGTTTCTATCCCTATTATTACATTGATTTGATTATGTTGTGATGGAATTATTTTTATTAATTCCTTTATCTTATATGAATTTTTTTATGATGTCACGATGTTTAAGAATCCCATTTTTATTACATGGGTTATGCTATGATGTATGTTTTATGATTTTGTGGCACACATAAGAATGGTA
Source organism: Viscum album (assembly GCA_963277665.1). Taxonomy (NCBI): domain Eukaryota; kingdom Viridiplantae; phylum Streptophyta; class Magnoliopsida; order Santalales; family Viscaceae; genus Viscum; species Viscum album. The sequence continues at coordinate 421,533,623 of OY728161.1, read as the reverse complement.
TCATTATGAGATGGGTGGGAACTATATCTCCCTCCAATGCATTGGGTAAATATTTTATATTTCATGAGATAGACATGGCAGGAACGGCAGGTTAAACCGGTTCAGTGAAACAGGACTGAAACGAGGAGTGAACTCGGTTCAGAAATGGAATTTTTCCACTAAGATAGTCTTTCCAATGAGTCTTGACTAATAAGAAATGATTCTATATGATTATGTGTGTATGCCACAAAGTTTCTTGTTTTATGTTATGATTATTGGGATTACATTTCACTACTATGATTTATCCCATGTTATGAAATTATGCACTCTTTTGCAGGTTAAGATTTCCAAAATGTTATGTTCTTATGAATATGATGTGATTGATATTTCTTTTGTTTACCATTACTGAGCATTTGAGCTCACCCTTTTATGTTTTATTTTCCCCAGGATATAAAGAAAGATTTCAGGTGAAAAAAAGAGGAAGATCTTTATGGGAGATGTTGAAGATTTTTCACCACGATTAGAAGATTATATTCCGAGTTTCAGAAGACACTAAACTATTACGATCCTTGTGTGTGTGTTTTTGTTATGTACTAAGTATTCCACAAATGTAATGTAATGTCAATGTACGTTAATCTTAGGGTCTCTACATTAAAAGAGTGGTTGATCTTATTCAATGCGTACTTGAGGAATGAAGAACTAGTTGACTCGAGAAATGTTGGTTTCCTCTAGAGGTAGGGTGCCTGATCATTACCAGGTCTGTTCAACTGGATAACATGGAGAGAGAGTTGGACACTAAAAAAAGATGTGTTCTGCTGTGTTTGAACCAACCCAATCGTATTAGCATTGAATTTTGATATTCTCTATATTGGATAGAGTTGTGACTTTACTATCTCCCAACATGTCTCATTTGACCTCCATCTATTCCCCCAGATCGAATGCCATTTCAACTGAAGTGTCGGTATAATATAGGTAGTAGTTTTGGATCCTGAATCACTACTGTGATTGATAGAACCATCATATGAACGATGATATTTCCTTTCAACTGTAAAAGGTGGAGTGAGTCATAGCTGTTTCTAGGGGTAAAAGAAAATGGACCAAGGATCTTTTGGGACATTAGAGTTCTATAAATATAACTAGAGGGGATCCAAAACAGGTCTCTTTCAAACCCACATAGGTAATCCAATTCACATCTTGACACATGACATGCCCTTAATAATAAGAGATGCATTGGAAAAAATTGTTCATTCTTTTAACCCCTTCGTCCCATGGCCAGGTATTCTTCCTATATAGTTATTGGAAGAGTACCTTTTGATAGCTAGTCATTGACCATGAACCATCTTTCTGCTTCTTTTTCATGCACAAATGAATGAATTTACAAAGATATCTGACCAAATTCAGTTGCCCCCTCCTATAAAACCCCACATGATTCAATGAATAATCACTCCCAAATCACATGGTTTTAAGAGTACTGAATATTGAGCTATTAAACTACACCATATCAGAATGTATATATAGTCATCTAGAATAAGAAATTGTAAAGTCTTCAGGGCTCAATATCTAAGGGGAAAGGAGACAAGGGGTCACACATGAAAGAGTGAATATGACTAGCTGATCAACTCTCATAATCCTAAATCTAAGTAGTATATAGATGAATAAGTCATCCACCATCCACTCAAGGACCATTGGGATGTATAGTTTGATCGAGTACCACATTTCACAATCTAGAGTATGCAGAAGGATACCCCACCCCTTTCTATATAGTCTATAATGGTATAGACTTGTATTGTCAAACCCCCTTCTTGGTATCATAAATTCCTAACATGTAACACCAAGAAAATTCCATAATGCCTGATTGGGTTTTCAGGGTCCCGATGTTGACCACTATTACAGTAGAGTACTGGAAATGTTGAGACCCCTGCGAAATGACCCCAAATAGACAGACATTTTTGAAAGGCATCAAGGTTAGGTGTGTTGCATGTTCCTCTTAGTTTATTGGATCTATTGATGGGATTATTGGATTAGATTAAGGACTCAACTTCCCACTGGACTTTCATTCACCCCATTCACTGTCAAGGTACCCAGGTCCGCATGGCTGGAGTAGTGGTCGGGCATGACTGGATTTGGGTATGAGCTACTTTTCTGAACTGGTTGAGCTGACATTTCCCATTGGCAGGTATTGGGTTCCTGTTTTTGGTTTCTTTTCACCAAAAAAATATAATTGATGGTCCCAATTTCACTCCATGCTATACCCTTTTCTAGTTATGTGTAGGCATTGGCATTGGCTTCCCCGCTACTCTCATTCTTGTGATTGTGTGTTTGTGGTTTCTCTAGAATACTATTCTTCCAATGGGTAGGTTGGGTGAAACATCATTACTCTACTATAATATTCCTCCCTTCCATCATAGCATGGAAAAGGTATAAAATAGGTAGTAGGTAATTCCTTCCATAATGGTTCCATCAGCCATACTTGGACGAAGGAATGGTGGTTTTGACACATAGTCTACTACATATATTATACCGAGAACCGTATTGTTTCCCCATTGAGATTGAATGCTAGGGGGATCAACGAATCTCCCATCATGGTGTACAAAACTAGAATATCGATTGTATCATTTTCCCTTAAGAAATATATATAAGTACCAGAATCTACATCACCTAGTTTCATATCCCTGTTTCCTATTCGATCATCACCCCTTCCAAATTTCAACAAAAACTCCAATATTTCCTGGTACATATATATATTAATGTGACATTTATACTAGTTTTATGTCCCTCAGAACTCTACTCTAATTTTACTACTACATATATTATTCTGAGTCATGCCTACTGGTACTTATTTATATTGATCATGCACTCGTGACTGCTTCCATTGGTACTCTTCTATATAGTGTAGGACTTCCAGCCTAGACAAATGGGGATGATTCCAATATAATGATGAGTTGGTGGTATTGGGGTGTAGTAGTTGGAATATGGGAGTAAATACATGGTGGTGAGAATGGTATATGCTGCTTGATGATCGACACAAACCAAATAGTACAAACCACTTTGTACTTTTTTTCTCTTCTAATTTAGAGTATCCGGCATTATCTAACCAGACAATGGAGAACCTGGGATATATTAAGTATAATATTATCTAGATTAAATGGATGGAGGAACTCAACCCTACAACCAATGTGTTACATTCCTTGAAATAGTTGTTGTTTAGCCATCCATTTGCTTCCAGTTTTCCTAGAGGTCTCTTTGAATGCGTATTGGGTGCTCTTGTGCTAAGGTTTCAGGCCCGGGCCAGTTCGAGGAATTTGTGGTTCACTAGGAAGCATAGACTCGACATCCAATGCCCCTACCTTTTTGGTGTAGGTTCCCAGATTCCATGCTCGCAACTTTCCCATCCATATGTAGTCAGATTTTTTCTTCGGTTTCTCATGTCTGAACCTATTTGATTCTAAACTCCACCTAAGAACATCGTCGTTATTGAACACCTCTATTTCCATTCCTTTGTCCATCGTCCCATCGTTTCGAAACCCAACTACAATTTTCCCAATGCCTTCTCGCGTGCACCCATCATCTCATATTCACAAGGTCATTTTTTTCAATTGGTAAAAATTATCAATTTAAAAAGGAAGAGGTACCCAGAATACAAAGATCATATCAACTATTATAAGAGTACTGATTTTCAATGAATAAAATAATAAAGTGGTTCCAGCTTGTTTTGACATTATATGTAAGTACCATCCCCCCTATTTTTATCCCCAATAACATATTTTCCCACCATAGTAGCCACTAAGATACCCCCTTTTCCAATATATATGTATCAGGCCCCATACTATCTTCGACCCTCTATCCCGCATCAACACGTATGGGTGATAGTACATTTATATATTAGAGAAGGTGCTCGGTATAATATAGGTAGTAGAAATTCTGAGAGAATAGTTTTCTTCCCCCAGTACCAACCTGAGGTTCCAATAGAGCATACCAGTACCAGTTCGTACCGTGAGGTTGACCCATGGCACTCCCCAAACAGCTTCATAACAAAACAAATATACTATCGGTATAATATAGGTAGTAGACCAACTCGCCTAGCTGAACCACCTATAATGAACACCCTAGTTTCACTACCCAAAACACCCATAGTTGAAAGAAATAAGATAGCATAGTTGGAGAGGAATTGGTGCTTCTCATTACATAGATACCCTATGGAACTGCTGAAGGAGATCCCATGTACTCCCTCGTGCTATCAGTTATAGAATTAGAGTTGGTAAGTCCCATGTTCTGCATGAAGAAAATCAGTAACCCATGTAATAGATGTTCTTCATCCTAGAAGACCAAGAAGACAGTACAAGGGTGGCAGTTATCCCAGTGAATGACTTTCTTCTTCCCTAGGAACATGTGGAACCGGTTGACCGAACTCCTTAAGGTCAACAAGGGTATTTTATTCATTCTCACCTACTCTCTTTTCTAGAAACTGATTCAGGGGTTGATGGGGTGGTATATGATTCCATGAGATATTTTACTATCATGGTCACTATTAAAAGCAATCCCCCCTTCTTTGGTGAAATCCTATTGAAAGAGGGTCTGAATTTTCTTACTCATTTTTATAGGACCAGACTGACATATCTATAACATTATTGTTGCTTCTTCCTTTTTTCCAATCTCCAATGTTGACCAAAACATGAATTTATTGGTATTTTGCATATTAATTCCCGATATAAGGTCTTATTTGCTTCCTTGATTTCTTGACTACATCTTCTTTATAATGATTTGCTGTCATCCTCGAAAGAAGTTTTGTTACTCAAAAAGATCATCATGACTACTATGACTCACGAACTAAGCTCTCCACCACTTCTGAAGATGGAAAGGCAATATTCTGAGAACATATATGATTTTTTTGCCTCTGTAATTCGATTTGTCCATCCCCTGAGCTTCCCTGATCAGTACGTGGTTCTACCAACATTTGTATCCCTAGACTGTGGCTAATCTGGTAAAATGGTTGGACTATTAGAGTAAAGTTCTATACTCTACCCTATATAGTTACATAAATTGGAAAGATGGAATGAAAGACTAAAAAGATAGGTCTTACTGAGATGTCTCTCATTTGGAAATGTTTTCAGTCACTTGAAATGATCATATATGAATCATTCCTCAGCCATTTTAGAGCCTAGTATATGATACAATATGTGATTGGTCATAAGCAGCAATGAATTTATAGATGATTTCATAATGTCCATTCATCCTAGATTTTGAGAGTCCTATAGTGTAACAATCTAATATTTTATGAGTAGTATTTTTTTATATCATATTTTTTATGCAACGTCAAAGGAATCTTTCACGGTATATAACACTAGCTTGGCTAGCGGTACACGCAATCGCGACCTTTCTCGATAGAGTGTGTAGTACGCAATACCGAGTTCCACTAAACAACGATATATTAATATAATATTATAAACTATCCATTATGAATATTAATAACTGAATTTTAAATTTTATTACATTATTATTCATCTTACATATTTTCGAGAACATGTTATGAGAACAAAATAATTTTTTCAGGTAAAATTAGTATTTTTCAAAAAAATTAGTTTTGCCGCCTTTTCATGGCGCACCCACATTAAATATAGTTTTTGACAAGTTTATAAGTTCAATTTGACAAAATATAATTGTTAATTATAATAAGTATATAAAAATTTACTTTGGATAATTTTTTCATATTATTCTGATAACTTTAATATTTTAGTGAATAGTAAAAACACACTATATTTTAATTAAAAACAACTTTTTTCATCACAATGATTTATATAGTTAAATTATAATATTGAATAGTTTTAAAGTATAAATGGAATATATTTTTACCATTTAATATAATGTATGTCATTAGCATTAATTTTACATTGAATTCATAGGTAAAAACATTTCAATCTTTGGCAATGTTTTAACTTTTAAAAACTCGTTTGCTTAACAACGAGATTAATTTTAAATTAATTACTGAAACTTCTGTGTTTTGAATTTTGAAAAATGGATGCCATATTTGGATTCAGTGGGTCCAAATTATGTTAATATGTTACTTTTATTTTTTTTGAGATTATGAATATTAACTACGGTAATTTTTATTTACTGCGGTTAAAGGTAAATAGGGTAATTCAAGGTTAAAAGAATGTTATAATAATTTAAAAATACCTTTACACTTGTCCTAACCTTATTTGATGAGTAGTGTCTGACCATGGGAATCCTTGGGTCGATTTTGGGACCCCAATGAGTCACATGGTAGTGATAATGACAATTTCGATTAATTAATTTAATGTAAAGACAAAATTAATATTAAAAAAAATATTTTAGTAATTAATTTTTATAAGGGGTTATATAAATTATATTTTCAACTATAAATATTAATTGGAAATCTAAAATTATTTCCTACATGATGATATTTTTTTATGATTTTTAGACATCAAAAAATTAAATTGTTTATGACATAATAATGATGTAGTATTTACATCATTTTTAAATGATTTAAATAAATAAGATTATAATGATTATAATATTTTCCAAAACATGTCAAATTCTGATTGGATGATTTTATTTCTACGATTAGTCATCTTATATTCATATTTAATTATTTTTGGACCTTTTGAAACCGAAGATAAGTTTATAATAAAATAATATTTTCACACTTTCCAAAGGTGCCCCTCTCCTCCCTTATAAAAGGGAACCTCCTCCCTATCCTCCTCACACCACATTGAGCCTTAAATATCACCCAAACCCTGACAATATATCTTCTCCACTTCCCTATAAACATCCTAGAGGTCCCGGTATACTTCAACAACCAATCTTAGTGCCCTAAGAGGAGGTTTTAAAGAGGCGTGTCGAAGAAGAGGTAATATCCCTTACCAATTCTTTCAAATTTATTTCTTCTTCTACTTATTCTTCTTTAGTTGTTTCCTTATGAAGTAATAACATGATTATCACTCATATACTGATATGTTATTATAAATATTAAACAACCTTATTTCACCTTCTATCCATCCTATGGAAAATGACATCACCGCACATGCGTACGTACAGAATACTGTCTCCACGCCATAGTGTAATCTTTTTTCCACCACTACCTTACTTGGATGGGTATAATGGTGTAAAGAATAACTATATATGATTATTGTAATTTGATATTGATTCTAAAATAGTATACATACACTTCAATACAATTCCACGATCATGGGAATGATATCATCACTCGTGCGTATGTACGACCTACCGTCTCCATGATGTGATGTGACTCGTTCTACAAGATCTTAATTTCATAATGATTATATAAATGAATTGAATGGATAAATATGATATATATTACACTAATACCATTCTGTAAATGAGGCATCTATAACCTAAAAATAATAATAACAATTTATTCGACAAAACACACATAAGAACAAAAAATAAATAAACACCTGAATAACAAGTAACAATGAAATATTACTAATAAGAAGTTAAGAATATGACCATATATGATATCATAAAAATTATTAAGATTCTGGAATAGGTCAATAACATTATTTAAATCATTATACAGGAGCTTTGGACACATACGAAGCAAATCAGACCTAAGGTAAGGGAAAATCTCACAATCTCAATTTTTATCCGAGATTGATTTTACTTCAGAATTTACTGGGGAACATTTATCATCCAAATCCATGTTTTGTCAATATGTAATATTATTTCTATCCTCCTAAAAAATTTTAAATACAATTTAACCCTTCCATGAGTTTTTAGTATAATATATGAAAGGAATCTTTTGTCGTTTTTCATACGAGGTACTTTTTGACTTTTCTGTCCAAAGTACGAGAAGAATATTTTTTAAACTTATATGGAATGAATGGATTTTTATAACATTATTTCCATGAAGATTCCTTTACAAGTTTTCAAGTTTATTTTTAATCAACTTCTTTTAGTTCAAAAATATATGGCATGTTAAGAAATGAAAATGATTTTGATGTAGAAAGGATATTTTCCTCAAGAATGGAGTTCAAGTGTTTTGTCAAAATTATTTTCCATCTAAGATAATATAGGGTTCTATTTCTATCCCTATTTATACATTGATTTTATTATGTTATGATGGAATTATTTTTATGAAGTCCTTTTATCTTATATGATTTATGTTATGATGGCATGATGTATAAGAATCCCATTTTTTATTACATGGGTTATGCTATGATGTATGATTTATGATTTTGTGGCACACATAAGAATGGTTTCATTATTAGATGGGTGGGACCTATGTCTCACTCTAATGCATTGGGTAAATATTTATATCTCATGAGATAGACATGGCTTGAATGGTAGGTTAATCTGGTTTAGTGAAACATGACTAAAATGAGGAGTGAACTCGGTTCAGAAATGGAATTTGTCCGCTAAGATAGTCTTGGAAATCAGTCTTGACTACTAAGAAATGATTCTCTATGATTATGTGTGTATACCACAAAGTTTCATTTTTATGTTATGATTATTGGGATTACATTTCACAACTATGATTTATCCCATGTTTTGAAATTATGATCTCTTTTGAAAGTTATGATTTCCAAAATGTTAGGTTCTTATGAATATGATGTGATTGATATTTCTTTTGTTTACCCTTACTGAGCATTTGAGCTCACCCTTTTGTATGTTTTCTTTCCCTAGGCCAGGAAGAAGTTTATTAAGTAGGATATGCCAAAAGGGACTCTAGATATGATGAAATAAATGGGAGGCAATGTAGATGCTTTATGAACCAGTTGTTTATGTTTCCCAGTTTCTAAAGACACTATACCTATACGGTACTTTCATGGTTTTGTTATATGTTGTAATAAGGTTGATTCAATTTTGAAGCAATAACAATGTAAAGTGTGGGTCATTATAGTTGGTATCAGAGGAAAGGTATAGTCAACCTTAGGAAACTAAGATGTGAAAGCCTTAGTAAGAACCCTAAGGATAAGTCTAAGCATAGAACACAATCTTTGTGTTTTAGAAAGGGCCATGAATAACCTATGATAAGACCTTAAGTGTAAAATTTTATTCTTGGTTATGTGGTTTTCCTATTATGATTAGTATTTCTCACATTATGCTTATTGGTTTTAGTCAATGGCTGGAACCCGAAGGAACTGTGTTAATGCTGAATGTGATGGGTAATGCAATGATTGTCCCCCTGAGCAACCAAACGTTATGGGAGATGGAATGCAAAATCTTGTATCCATGCTCACGCAACTTTCTCAAGCTATGAACCATGCAGGAATTCCAAACGAAAAAAGGAAGGAGCAGAATTCTGTTGAATCCTTCATGAGGCAGCGTCCACCTTCATTCAGCGGGTCTTTTGATCCATTAGTGGATGAACAATGGATGAGTACCACTGAAAAGATATTTTCAGTTCTACAATGTTCTGAACATGAATAATTCATCTTAGGAGTGTATTGTTTGGAAGGTGATGCTGATCAATGGTGGGATCTTATCAATAATACGAGGCAAATAGATGAAATTGAGTCCATGGAATGGGACGAGTTCAAGAACTTATTTTTCAAAAGTACTTCCCTCCTATTCTTCGAACGAAGATGGAGAAGGAGTTTCTTGAACTGAAGAAAAAGGATGATGAATCTGTTGGTACCTACGCATCAAATTTTACAAGACTTTCAAGGCATGCTTCCGGAATTATTATCCAACCTGAGAGTAAAATTAATCGATTCTTTAGTGGCATAAAACCGAGTCTTCGAAGAGCGTTAGCCATAAGGGACTTCCATAGCTACGAGGAAATTGTTCTATGTGATCTCATGGTTGAGATGGAGATTTGAGTAACCCACCAGTCATATGGGTTTGATATAAGAGGAAAATGGAATTAGAAGGAAAATCTAAAGAGCACACTGAAAATAAGATGAGTTTTCCCTTATTCTCAAAGTGTGGAAAGAAACATGGAGGGAGTTGTCTTAAATGGACAAGTAAATGTTTCAAATGTGGAAAATAAGGTCATCAGGCAATTGAATGCCACAATGATTGGAAGAAGATGTCTAGTGATGCGAACAAAGAAAATGCTACACAGGGTGCACCTCTTACACTTCAATGTTACAAGTGCATGGAAATGGGACATTATGATAATCAATGCCCTAATCCAAGGGTTGATGATGGTGATCGACATCAACAAACTCTTAAGGTTAAATACAAAGTAATGTCACATGGAATTTCTATCAGCGATGTGGAGTATGAGAACGAAGTGGTGAAAGGTACACTTACCATCCACTCTAAAGTAGAAAATGTTTTATTTGATTCTGGATCCACCCACTCTTTTATTTTTGAATAATTTTCTAAGGGTATTGCTGTATTACCTCAATAATTAGATGTTGAGTTAGCTGTGACAACCCCTAATGGCACAACAGTCGCATCAAAAGTTTACAATTCTTCTCCGATTGAAGTTTGTGGGAAAGTGCTTCCTATAAATCTTATGATCCTTCCTATAGTGGAATTTGATGTGATTCTTGGCATGGATTGGATTTCTTTATATGGAGCTCATATCAATTTCCAAAGAAGGGAAGTCACATTTCATATTCCATATCAATCTATGATTGTCTATCGATGCAAGGATGAACATAACCTTCCAGTGGGAATTTATTCCATCTTATGGATCTTGATTCCACTAAATGAAGGTTATTTATCTCAAATGGTTGGTGAGAAACTCACGATTAAAAATATTCCCATTGTATGGGAGTTTGATGATGTCTTTCCGGAGGAATTTCCTGGTCTTCCACCAAATCGTGAAGTTGAGTTTTCAATAGAACTCGTATCGGATGCTTTACCTATTTCAAAGACACCTTATAGAATGGCCCCAATTGAGTTGCATGAATTGAAGAAGCAACTCCAAGAGAATATTGATAAGGGATTCATACGCCCTAGTGCATCACCTTGGGGAGTACCTTTTCTATTTGTTAAGAAGAAAGATGGATCAATGAGACTCTGAATTGATTATCGAGAACTTAACAAGATCACTATCAAGAACATATATCCTCTCCCACACATTGATGTCTTATTTACCAACTACACAGAGCTCAATAATTTTCCAAGATTGATATTCGTTCAGGGTATCATAAATTAAGGGTCAAAAGGGAGGTTATAACAAATACGACTTTCCGTACAAGGTATGGACACTATGAATTTATAGTGATGCCATTTGGTCTTACTAATTCCCCTGTTATCTTCATGGATATAATGAATAAAGAATTTAGAGACTATCTTGATTAGTTTGTGGTAGTCTTTATAGATGATATTCTTGTCTATTCAAAGATCAAGGAAGAACATGGAGATCACTTGAGAATTGTATTGAAGACCCTGAGAAAGTAGAAGCTTTATGACAAATTTACCAAGTGTGAATTTTGGCTTCAAAAATTTGTATTTTTTGGTCACATAATCTCAAAAGAGGGTATATCTGTGGATCCAGAAAAAACAGAGGTTATCGAAAGATTTTCGAGACTAACAACAGTCACTGAGATCTGAAGTTTACATGGTTTGGCAGGATATTATCAACATTTTGTGAAATATTTTTCATGATTATCTAATCCACTCACCAGGTTGACTCGAAAAGGAGTTAAGTTCGTGTGGACGGAGGAGTGTGAAGAGAATTTCAAGGATTTGAAAAGAAGGTTATCCAGTGCCCATGTGCTCACACTGCCTTATAGTGGAGAACAGTTTGTGATCTATAGTGATGTATCCAAGAAGGGATTGGGGTGTGTTCTCATGCAAAATGATATGGTGATAGCTTATGCCTCACGACAGTTGAAAATACATGAGCAAAATTACCCAACTCATGATTTGGAGTTAGCTGCGGTAATCTTTGCATTAAAGATTTGGAGGCATTATCTTTATGGTGAATGATGTGATATTTATACTGATCATAAACGTTTATAGTATATTTTCACACAAAAGGAGGTGAATATGCGTCAAAGGAGATGGTTGGAGATGATTAAGGATTACAATTGTTCAATTCATTACCACCCTAGAAAAGCAAACAAGGTGGCAGATGCATTATGTCGACAAGACCATGCTAGCTTATCCATGTTGAGGATCACAAAAGATCCAATATTTATGGATTTACAAAGGATGGATCTTGGAATTATAATGGAAGGGGAGAAATATTATCTTTATCAAATGAATGTTCAACCATCTATACATGTGAAGATTAAAGAGGAACAGAAAGAAGATGTAGAGTTACAAAAGAAGGTGAGAAATGTTCCTGAATTCAATATTGATTGTGATGGGATAATAAGGATCAGGAACTGGGTTTGTGTTCCTCCCATCCCTGAATTAAAGAAGGAGCTGCTGGATGAGGCTCATAGTTCTTCATTCTCTATTCATCCTGGAAGCAGGAAGATGTATAGGGACCCGAAAGAGTACTTCTGGTGGGATGGCATGAAAAGAGATGTTGCTGAATATGTCTCTCGATGCTTGGTTTGTCAGAAAGATAAAGCTGAGATACATAAGTCTAAGGGGATGTTACAACCATTACCCATAACCGAATGGAAATGGGAAAACATCACTATGGACTTTTTCACTGGACTTCCTAAAACATCCAAAGGTAATAATGCTATCTGGGTCATAGTTGATCATCTTACGAAGTCAGCACAATTCATTGCTATTAGAGATTATATCTCTCTAGATCAGCTTTGCTGGATATATGTAAAGGAAGTGGTAAGATTTCATAGAGAACCACTTTAAATTATATCTGATCGGGATTTGAGGTTTACCTCGAAGTTCTGGCAAAGTCTTCAGCATACTCTAGATACAGAGTTGAGTTTCAGCACTGCTTAGCATCCTCAGATAGACGGTCAGTATGAAATAACAATTCAAACTCTAGAATACATGTTGAGAGCTTTCTATATGGATTTCAAAGGTGGTTGGGATAAACACCTACCTTTGGTGGAATTTTCTTATAATAATACCTTTCACACCGGCATTCAGATGGCTCCTTATGAAGCTCTCTATGGAAAGAAATTTCAAACTCCAACTTGCTGGGATGAAGTTGGGGAAAGAAAGCTATTAGGACCTGATCTTGTTGATGAGATGGCAGAAAATGTCAGATTTATTCAACAACACATAAGAGTAGCTCAAAATCGACCAAAAAGTTATGCCGACAACCAAAGAAAAGACCTAGAGTTTGATGTGGGTGATAAAGTGTTCTTATGAATATCTCCTTGGAATAGAGTAATGAGATTTGGAAAGAAGGGAAAGTTGATCCCTAGGTATATCAGTCCTTTCAAAATATCGGATCGTGTTGGCAAGGTAGCTTACCGGTTAGGGCTTCCACCAAATCTCTCTCAAGTTCATGATGTGTTCCATGTATCTCTCCCGAGAAAGTACATACCTGATCCTTCACATGTACTAAGCTCAGAAGTTTTACCGCTGGAGCATGATCATTCTTATAAAGAATAGCCGATAGAGATTCTGGATCGTAGTGAAGATTTTCTATGGAACAAGACCACTCGCTTGGTGAATGTTTTATGGAGGAACAACCAATTAGAAGAAGCTACATGGGAGCTTGAGGATATGATGAGGGAGAGGTATCCTCATCTGTTTGTTACGAAGTGACGAATTTCGAGGGAGAAATTCATTTTAAGGGGGATAGAATGTAACACTTTGATATTTTATGAGAAGTATTTTTTTATGTCTTATGTTTTACGCAACATCAAAGGAATATTTCAGGGCACACAACACTAGCTTGGCTTGTGTTACACGCAATCGTGACCTTCCTCGACAGCGTGTGTAGTACGCAATACCGAGTTCCACTAAACAACGATATATTAATATAATATTATAAACTATCTATTATGAATAGTATTAACTAAATTTTAAATTTTATAACAGTATTATTCATCTTACATATTTTCTAGAACATTTTATGAGAACAAAATAAAATTTTCAGGTAAAATAAGTATTTTTCAAAAAATGCAGTTTTGTCGCCTTTTCATGGCGCACCCACTTTAAATATAGTTTATGAAAAGTTTATAAATTCAATTTGACAAAATATAATTGTTATTTAGAATCATGATATACAAATTTACTTTGGATAAAATTTTCATATTATTCTGATAACTTTCATATTTTAATGAATAGTAAAAACATGCTATATTTTAATTAAAAACAACTTTTTTCATCGCAATGCTTTATATGGTTAAATTATAATATTGGAGGGTTTTAAAGTATAAATATAATATATTTTTACCATTTAATATAATTTATGTCATTAGCATTAATTTTACATTGAATTCATAGGTAAAAAAATTACAATCTTTGGAAATGTTTTAACTTTTAAAAACTCATTTTCTTAACAACGAGATTACTTTTAAATTAATTAATTCAACTTATATGTTTTGAATTTTGAAAAATGGATTCCATATTTGGATTCATTGGGTCCAAATTATGTTAATACTTTACTTTTATTTTTTTGAGATTATGAATAGTAACTACGGTAATTTTTATTTACTGCGGTTAAAGGTAAATAGGGTAATTCAAGGTTAAAAGAATGTTATAATCATTCAAAATTACCTTGAAACTTGTCCTAACATTTTTTTAAGAGTAGTGGACGACCATGGGAATTCTTGGGTCGATTTTGGGACCCCATTGAGCCACTTGGTAGTGATAATGACAATTTGGATTAATTAATTTAATTTAAAGACAAAATTGACATTAATAAAAATCTTTTAGTAATTAATTTTTATAAGGGTTATATAAATTATATTTTCGACTATAAATATTAATTAGAAAGATAAAAAGATTTCCTACATTATTATATTTTTTTTATGATTTTTAGACATCAAATAAATTAAATTATTTATGACACAATAATGATGCAGTATTTACCTCATTAATAAATGATTTAAATAAATAAGATTATAATGATTAAAATATTTTCCAAACATGTCCAATTCTGATTGGCTGATTTTATTTCTACCATGATTCATCTTATATTTATCTTTAATTATTTTTGGACATTTTGAAACCGAAGATAATTTTATAATAAAATAATATTTTCACACTTTCCAAAGGTGCCCCTCTCCTCCCTTATAAAAGGGCACTTCCTCCCTCTCCTCCTCACACCACATTGAGCCTTAAAGCTCGGCCAACACCTTACAATATATCTTCTACACTTCCCTAGAAATATCCTAGAGGTCCTGGTCTACTTCAAAGACCAATCTTAGTGCCCTAATAGGATGTTTCAAAGAGGCATGTCGAATAAGAGGTAATATCCGTTACCAATTCATTCAAATTTATTTCTTCTTCTACTTCTTCTTATTTAGTTGTTTAATTATGAAGTAATAACATAAGTATCACTCATATACTGATATGTTATTATAATTATGAAACAACCTTATTTCACCTTCTATCCATCCTACAGAAAACGAAATCACCACGCGTGCGTACGTACGGAATACCGTCTCCACGCCATGGTGTAATCTGTTTTCCACCACCACCTTACTTGAATGGGTATAATTGTGTAAAGAATAACTATATCTGATTATTTTAAAGTGATATTGATTCTGAAATAGTATACATACACTTCAATACAATTCTACGATCATGGGAATGATATCATCACTCGTGCATACGTACAGTCTACCGTCTCCATGATGTGATACGACTCGTTCTACAAGATCTTCATTGAATAATGATTATATAAATGTATTGAATGAATAAATATGATATATATTACACTAATAAAATTATGTAAATGAGTTATCTATAACCTAAAAATAATAATAAGAATTTATTCGACAAAACACGCATAAGAACAAAAAAAAGAAATAAACACCCGAATAACAAGTTACAATGAAATATTACTAATAAGAAGCTAAGAATATGACCATATATGAAATCATAAAAATGATTAAGATTCTGAAATAAGTCAATAACATTATTTAAATCATTATACAGGAGGTTTGGACATGTATGAAGCAAATCGGACCTAAGTTAATTGAAAATCTCACAATCTCAATTTTTATCCGAGATTTTTTTACTTCAGAATTTACTGGGGAATATTTATCATCCGCATCCATGTTTCTTCAATATTTAATATTCTTTCTATCCTCCTAAAATTTTATAAATCCAATTTTATCCTTCGGTGAGTTTTTAGTAAAATATATGAAAGGAATATTTTGTCGTTTTTCATACGAGGTACTTTTTGACTTTTCTGGCCAAAGTACGAGAAGAATGTTTATTTTAATTATACGGAATGAATGGATTTTTATAAAACTATTTCCATGAATCTTCATTTAAAAGTTTTCATGTTTATTTTTAATCAACTTCTTTTAGTTTAAAATTATATGACATGTTAAGAAAGGAAAATGTTTTTGAAGTAGAAAGGATATTTTCCTCAAGAATGGAGTTCAAGTGTTTTATCAAAATTATTTTCCATATAAGATAATATAGGGTTCTGTTTCTATCCCTATTTTTACATTGATTTGATTATGTTATGATGGAATTATTTTTATGAAGTCCTTTTATCTTATATGATTTATCTTTGGCATGATGTATAAGAATCCCATTTTTATTACATGGGTTATGCTATGTTGTATGATTTGTGATTTTGTAGCACACATAAGAATGGTTTCATTATGAGATGGGTGGGACCTATATCTCTCTCCAATGCATTGGGTAAAGATTTATATCTCATGAGATAGACATGGCTGGAATAGCAGGTTAATCTGGTTTAGAGAAACATGACTGAAACGAGGAGTGAACTTGGTTCAGAAGTGGACTTTGTCCGCTAAGATAGTCTTGTCAATGAGTCTTGACTACTAAGAAATGATTATCTATGATTATGTGTGTATGACACAATGTTTCATGTTTTATGTTATGATTATTGGGATTACATTTCACTACTATGATTTATCCCATGTTATGAAATTATGATCTCTTTTGCAGGTTATGATTTCTAAAATGATATGTTCTTATGAATATGATGTGATTGATATTTCTTTTGTTTACCCTTACTGAGTATTTGAGCTCACCCTTTTGTATGTTTTCTTTCACCAGGTCAGGAATAATGTTATTAAGTATGATAAGCCAAAATGGACTCTAGATATAATGAAATAAAAGGGAGACAATGTAGATGATTTATGAACCAGTTGTTTATGTTTCCCAGTTTCTAAAGACACTATACCTATAGGGTCCTTTCATGGTTTTTTTATATGTTGTAATAAGTGTGCTTCAATTTTGAAGAAATAATAATGTAAAGTGTGGGTCGTTATATATAGGCCACATATCTCTACATATAGGCAATTTCTACTCATTCAAATTTGCATTCTCACATGTCAGACCACTATTGGTACAACTATAGGTAAAGAACTTCATATAGTGGTTCTAATAGTTGTTCCTATAAACTATATAGTAGTGTAACTTTATATATTATACTGATAACAT
This sequence comes from Viscum album, assembly GCA_963277665.1. Classification (NCBI taxonomy): domain Eukaryota; kingdom Viridiplantae; phylum Streptophyta; class Magnoliopsida; order Santalales; family Viscaceae; genus Viscum; species Viscum album. The sequence goes on along the minus strand of OY728161.1, from coordinate 421,516,232 downwards.
AGATTGATATTAATTTCATGGACCTTTCAATGATATGAAATAGATTCGGAAACTTGACTTGCATGGTCTTCTTGGTAATCCATCAATCTGATCTGATATTTAATCTGAACAAACTACCGATGTATTTTCACCTCCTTTCATCTAATGAGGTTTTTTCGAACATGAACCATGATTGATAATGTGTGAAATTGAGTTCTGACTTCAAGTATACCTTCCATTCATGAGAGGGGTTTTCTTTATGCTCCGTTAGTAAGGCCTTTGATTAACCGTTTAGTACGAATAGTGGTTGTAATATCATTTGTAATGCAGTCCTCCATGGTAGTCACTACGCATTGTGAGGAACAACATCATTTTTAGTTAGTGTTCCTAGTCTTAACTATGGTAGTGAGGGCAGATCATGAAGATTGAGTAACAAAACTTTCAATAAAGTAGATACTTATATATCAGGTAATCTATAACTATATATAAGAGTATCGTTGAGTAGAGTACGGAGATGCTTGATATGACAGCCCCCATATCTCTCTATACTTTTGTTAATATGCTCTAGGAGGGACATATGATTATTTAGCTACGGGATGTCTATTATAGGATAGGTACTATTTCTATATAGTGATTGAAGAAACCATTCATCAAAAGATACTGATAGTTGATTGGGAATGAATCCCCATAGAGTGAGGCTAGTCCTGTATGCTATTCTTTCAAATCTAACATGTCAAAAGTTCCCTAATCTAATAGTGGTGACTCTAGACTATTTTTGTAGAGTACTTAGTTTAAAAATTATGGGAGGGGGATGGGCCTGGTACTTATATATATAGATATTTTCAAGTAGGAATGAAATCTCCCAATCACATAGATAGGAACATAGTGACAGTAAACAGAGATGAGGTTTTTGTCAACTATCACCATTGACTTACATGGACCAGGAACATCAATGAGATCACTTGTTCCCCTCTCCAACCGCTTCACCAAGATCCTCCGTGGAAGATCCATGGCCTTGATACTGCCTAGAATTGATATGTTTTTTCCCCTATCAATCTACCTCATCCACCCCATATCCCATCACAATACTCTACTCTAATAGTCTTCTGGTGTTTCTCAGTTTGTGAACCCAGTGAGTGATATATGACATTGCATAGATCAGGTCATGTATTGTATCTAACAATCAGAAGGAATGGAATCTAGACCAAACAATTCTATGAGATATTGAGTTTTGAATCTTGTCATTGCCTCATCACTTGATATGCAGGGTTCACTCACTCCATTTTGTCCTTTTTTATAGAATCACTCAGTAGTTAAGAGATATACCATTTGATACACCATCCTTCGTCATGTATACAACCTTTGGGGTCCTATTCCCTGGGTATAAATGACTTTCTAGTTGCACGAGTGGTGTACAGTTCATATGGGCACCTACCAGAAATTAAGAATTCCATGGTTATTGGAATGGCATTGCAGTGGGGTCAGACAGAATCAATTTTTAGTACTCATTTTATAATTGATAGGGATAAGAAACTGAAGATTACTGATGGCTGGAGAGCAGCAAGGAATCCTTGCATTGGAATACAAGTTTGAGCATGGGGGTAATGCTAGTTTAATGTCATTGATGGTGGCATGACATGACCACAGTTTTCCATTGATGATAGACTCAATTGAGTAGTGGGGGAGTTGGTGGGATATCTCTGGTTTGGTAGTTCATGGCTCAAAATGACTATTGGAGTAGAGTACTGACAAAATATATATGTTCCATAGGGTACAATATGCATTCCACTGGCGCCCCTTTGGAATTAGTGGGGTCATCTATTAGAATATCTTAGTCTCGTTCATATGACTCGATTGAGTTTTTCATCCCTCAATATATATAAGTACCACCTCTACCACTACTAAATGATAAACTTCATATCTGGTTGTGGCCCAGAGATGACGACCTTATCCACTAGCATCATCCTTGAACTGAGATAGTCATGGGAAAGGAAGGGGCATGAAAATGGGGGAATGAATGTGTGTGGTTCAGCAACAACGAGATTGATCATGGTGAGTAGACTGCATGACTGTCTTTGGGGAACTGATTGATACTGTTAGAGAAGAGCACTTAGGGGAAAGGTCAATATATATATGTACCATATGGTTGGACGGTTCTATTCAACTGCCCTTCAGTGAAAAATCACATAAGCCTTGATGGTGATGTAATGATGGGATGGTTTCATTATTCATTTTACTCAGTTTCATTCCAAAATACTCGATGCGATGCATTTGGAAAAAACTATGATTTTGGAATCATTCTGCTTGACTATTTGGTTTATTCATTTGGTTAGTCACTGAATCACTCGATTGGTCCATTCCACTTATCCGCTAACTCACCAATTCTCTTTCATCACTCATGTACTTGGGAGACTCATGATGGTAGTATACTATATGTATTTCTACTCTGAAGGTGAATTGGATTACTTTCATGTTATTCCATTGTCTTCAATAATGTCTGAATGCCATTATATATCTTAAATCTTGGGGAACGAGGTGGTCGAACATCACTAGCAGTTGGATCTAGAAGCAGCATTTTAGTGGACGTCATTCAGTAAATTGACCTTTTTTTCCCTTGGGGTATAGTAATGTGAGCTCGGGCATTCTTGTTTTGCAATGGACATATGGTATTGGAGTGTATGGGAAAAGGAATTCCATTTGTACCTTGTTTGTAGATGTTCGTGGTTCTGCAATTTGATAGTCTAACTCAGTTCTTGGGAATTTTTCACTATCATCTCACTATACCTGCATATCGAATGTGGCATTGGGGAATGGATTGGTTGGTGTTATCTCATATTATTACTGGAATAGAGGATCTGTTTGTAGCTAGAGTCTAGGGTGTTCATACCGTGCAGCTAGCAGTATCATGTCCAATGCCACTGGATCCGGTATCAGCAATCCATCTGCCCATCATCTATTATGGTTCTCATGCTAATTGATTTGTGCCTAGAATCATGAGATCTAGAATGTAGGAATAGAATGAATGTACATGTATTTTCAATAGAAAAGGAATAGTGTAAATGAACTGGTGCTATCGCTACTCATTCATTACGGTCAGAGGTAGCTGAGAATAGAATTGGAGGCCTGGGGAACATCCATCCAATATGACAATTAGGATGACAGAGAATCTCTATTCCTCAAAAGTGAGGCCAGTTCATTTGAATTCTAGGTGTTCACTATCCAGGTTCTCCAACGACAAGGACGTCCCTGGCCAGAAGACTAACAAAGTCATGACAAGGTATGACCTGGGATGTGTGAAGTATTCTAGTGAGCACCTGGGATACATGAAGTATACTAGTTAGAACCTCGGATACATGAATTTTCCTACTGAGTAACTGGGATACATAATTTATCCCAGGGAGTACCTGGGATACCTAAAGTATCCCCTTGAGTACTTGGGATACATGAAGTTTCCCAGTGAGTGCTTGTGAAAACATGGTCATGACATCCAGGCAGGTACCCCGTTGGAGTGTGGTCAGACCCCAGAATGTGTCTAGGAAAAACCTAGGCCCATATCTCATCTCATCTTCATCAAACCACAAACTCCATTCCAAAATACCTCAAATCAAAGAGACCAACTCAATGGAAACAGTATGTGTGATGCAGTTCAAGGGAATTGGTGGAGTGCTTGAAAGTGGGTTTAGACCAGTTGATATTGGAATTGGGTATTTGGACATGTCATTATTTTCACACTATGGGAATCATGCCAAGAAGATGGTGGGGTCATCTTGAATTAGTTTGGGGTGGCTGGTGGTTTTGGGATTCCACTGAAAATGCTTCCACCCATTCTTAGCTTATAGCTGCATCTTCTCTTCATGTAGTGAATTAGCCCTTTCATGGTTGGTGGAACACACTACTCAGCATATGGAAAAGGGTGGTCTGTCTCTCTGGTTCCTTCTCAATTCAATCTGGTGTGCTTTCTAATGTTTATAGATTTGTAGTGGATTGAGTGTTCATGAGAGGCATTCAGGTCGAACCACTATAGGTACCACTCTAGGAACCAAAAAATGTGCCTATAGTGGTGTCAATAGTGGTCTGATTGGTAAACTAGAAATGGAATGGAGAAGGTCAGACGGGAGATAGAAAAACATGGGATGGGAAAGATGATAGTGATGTTTCCATTGGCCATTAATAACTCCCACACGCTCACCCTTCATCACCACTCGAATGATAGGCCCAAAGGGTTGGCCATTCAACGATATTTGATTTCACGAATCGAGGGGTTTCTGAAGTCCATGTTACAAGAAATAGTTACATGGATGGTCTCGAATGTATTTTACATTTTATGAGATCGCCGAAACCATTCCCTTGGTATGTCCACCCAGGCAGCAGAACCGTTGGGAGAAAATGAGAGGAGTACATCCCTTAGTATAATATTGGAAGTAGACTTTGGTCGTTACATATCATTATAATATCGTTGGTCTACTATAGGCACTAAAATGGTTCTTAGAGTTGTGCATATAGTATTCCACCTATAGACTATATAGAAGTGTACCTGGCAAGATTATACCAAAGTATATTGATAGTATCCTGGAGCACCAGAACTCAATGTCCCCTTATCCAATTTGGGTGGCTCAAGGTGAGGATAAAACTTGTGATATCCGTAAAAGAAACCCCCAAAAGGGTCCCTCCAACTGATACTATCCAGGACTGACTCTACCAACATGGAGATCCCCCATGTTTCCTATTGAAATGATGGATATGGTGGATGTGTTTCACATGGGTGTTTAAGTGTGTTGGTGTTTCAAAGTGGCCATGGGTTTTGGGGTCTATTGATATGGAGATGGCCAATTTAGGGAATGCTATTGCACAGTCGAGTGGCTTGGTGGTCGATGAAAAATATAGCATCAAGATTGAAGGAGGCCTCAATCGTCAATGTGGAAAGCATAGTCTCTCCAGTAGTATCATGCATTTATTTGTTCCTAAGATTGAATAGTCAGTTTTTCACCCAGGAATTGGAGGTTTGAATCCAACAACAATGCGATGCCAATTTTCAATTCATAATCCAATGCATCAATAACTATATGAAGCATGAAATTTAACAACAACTCTGTTCATCTTCTATCTCAGGGAAGGCTTAGGTGTTCAATGTATTTCTGATGGAAACGATGTCAATTCAAAATGGTGGCAGTGATGGTTGCGTTCCTTTAGATGTTGTCTGATGTCGTTGTATCTAGCAAGAAAAAATATTGAGTTGTCATTATTCTAGTTCTACGATATGACACAAAAATTCCTTTAATCTACTGAAAATATATATAAGTATCAGCAGGTTATAGTTACTCACTTTTCAGTGATCTACGAAAATGGGTGGATGCAAGTATATAGGAAACAACCTTCATCCACGAGTCCCAATTGGCCACTATGATGCCATCCACACCATTATATTCTAATTGTCGAGCTAGCCATTTGAGTTCAAGAGGTGAATCTGGGGTCAAACCATCAAATCAATTGTGATAGTAGCACCACTCTAGTAGCATCGATTGTTCGAGTACCCTCAACACCATAATGTTAATCGATTTGCGATTTCTCAATTTCCTTCCCATTGCACCACCTACGGGCCACAAATTACCAGTTTATGTATAGATATGGCTAAAACCCCATGGTTAATGAGTAAAATGATTCCAATTCAAATATAATGAGATAGTAAATATGGTATTGTTCCTATATGGCATTGACTGTTAAAGATGGGGGACTCGGACCCAGCAACCGCTCCACGGATGAGGGTCAATTGACTTGTTCTACCACCCCTTTATGACAGAACGAAATGTTACATTGGATTCAATCCCTATTATCTATGTGAATGTTGTCGAATGGTTATAGGTAGTACTACAAGGCCAGCCCAATCGCAGCTGCAGGAGCTCAATCCTAGTGGTGCGAATAGAGTAGGAACAGTCATCAAATAACATAAGCAGCAGGTTACAGTGCCACCGATTCTGATATATGTTGTTAGTGAGTGATTGAGGTATCACAGTAGTATTATACAGTCATACATGAGAAAGAGGTATACTTGAATTCTTTTCTCATCTGACTAGTCTAGTTTTGAGGCTAGTGTTCAGTAATATACTCTAATAGTCCCCATTCCCCAAGGATCATGATCATTCACTACTGCCATGAATATACCTCATGGATCATTTCATTCACCATCCAAAAATATATTCCTTCACCAGACACATCAGTGGCTTGTTTAGTGTATATTCCATTTTGAATCCCAAAACAACATGAGTATAGTAGGATCGGTATTCTAGTAGTCATGTTAGGTGTTCTTCCAATCACATGACCAATTCCCATACTACAGCTTATCGAGTTGCTAGTATATGAATGACTATGTAAGTATATATTATCATAAGTTTAGTGGACCTCCATTGTTGCTCCTAAGAAAATGGTCCCTTATGTACTACATGGGCCTGGGCTTTATTCAGTCAACAACACTCTCAATGGAATGGGTCTGACTTCAACCACGATAATGCAAAAAGTCGTATTTGTCTCAATATATGTGACCCAACTCAAAATGTGAATAGGACCCATCTCACATCCACTCGATAAACATGGCTTCCTACCATTTCAACATTTCATGCCATAGTCTTTTGAGCTCCTTATGATCCACTATCCCCATATACCAGTCATGAATGATCACTATCGCCCAACTCATTTTCACTTCCTTTTATGATATTTTCTATTCCATGACCAATCTGATTTCTAATACTCGACACACTAGTTTTCACACTACTCACCATATGTGCAATCAAGAAAATGATGCAAGAAGCAACTGTTGGGGTTCGAATCAAGAATCCATCATTTCACCTATCAACATAGTGGGTGACAACTACTGATCTCATCCCAAACTACCAAAAACACTATGGTGCTTGAATGCAGGTCGAGGGGATCACAGATATACCCATCCCACCATTAAAACATACCAGTATGCTAACTCGATTAGTATTTTTAGTATACTATCTTGAACGATACCTCTCATCACACCTCAAACTCTGCCAACCAACCCGATAGGCTCTTGGGGAAGATGGTGTATCTAGTCATTTCCATTTCATTACCACCACCCCTTGACCATCACATTGCCAGTGCCGAGTTCCTACATTGAAAGGTTTGGAGTCTATGAGAACTATCACTCAGAAGAAAAAAGCATTCAAGTAGGATATTATTATAATATAAGGATGATTATTGGAATCTTCTCATAGGAGGGCAGCGATGTGCAGGTTAAGGAAGTCGATATATGGACATGTCTTCCTATCAGTGGTACCTCAAATTCCATAAGGTGATAAGGTTTTAAGGAAAAATCTATTGATTAGTGTATATACGTATACATTGTCAAATGGAGTACTTGGGGAGCATGTTTCCATTTCTAGTCCTATTATTTGACGACCTACTACTTGCTAGCATGTTGCATGATATGAAGAAATAACTCATAAAGATCATTTAGATTAAAGATATGTACTACATATATTATGACAAATATATCATTGTCATTGAGATTCACAAATCATTTTCTTGAGGTATCCTACGTAAGTGTGGTAGGCACAAGTAGGGGATGGAGAAAAACACCACTATATACACTATTTCTTTAGTAGAAAGACCAATAGAGACGAGATTAGCGATCAAAGGGGCCACTATCTAGGCTAGTTGGGGTAGCCAATATATACAAGTACAAGTCCACTCGACTATAAGATTTCTACAGCGCTCAGATTAACCAGCTATGCTGAATTAAATAACAGAACAAAGAAGAGAAACTTCACAGACATTGAATAGTTTTCTAGATATAATGTCTATTCAAGAAAGAATTAAGGTATGATATTCAACCTTGGTTCTAATAACGGTATTCTAGATATAAATTACATTCATGTTCTTGTTTGTCGATGAATGATATATGAGTGTTCAAGGGAAGGGAATATATGGCTAAGAAGAAAGAAAATGATAATCTTTCTTATGTGTAAGCTACTATTTCTGATATTATAGCTATGTAAGAAGGGAAAGAAAGTCATTTCCGATTTGATTAAAAATCAAATCAAGATATTGAGCTTGTTTTTTACTTAGTTCAAAAAGAGTTGTTTCTTCTAGTTCACCTGGAATTCCTGGGATTGGCTCCTCAATGCAGACTAAAACTGGTCTACATCAATAGTTCTCTAACAACTCGGTACAGTTTTACAGTTACAGATATGAGCTAGTTGTTTGTCAGGATCATCATTCCATATTGGAATATATGGATCTTTGATTTGGACATTTAGTAGATTTATGGGACCTCAGTACTATACTCTAATAGTGGGGTTAAGACTGCCCAATGGGATCTTATAATAGCCTCTATGATGGTTCACTCATTTCTAGTTAATGGAGGAAGGTCTATATATACATGTACTAATTAGTTGGTGGAATGGGGAACTAATTTTCCATTAATCCCATCACTGGACCTCAATTGGAGAGGTTCTCCTCAATAAATACAAAAAGTAGAATCTGTGGATGAGTGTATGATCTCCACTATATAGAAGATTACATGTAAATAGAACCTTGTTGGACGATTACTAGATCGTATCCGCTCATGGTGACTAAATGGATTCAGTTTCATCCTTTCTAGTAGTAGTAGATTGTGGAAAAAGTTGTAGATATCCCATCGTTTCTATTATTTTTTGATAATCCACACCATTAAGAAATAGCTGGTATAGTTGTCGTTGAAAGTGACCTAGATATATTTTTATTTAGATATACTTGACCTTTTCTTCCACTAGGTCAGCTGGGAAGTCCAATATAAGGTCGAGTCTGTTATCTTCAACAAACCTTGATCTGTACATTCTCTTTAAAGCAGGTAATCTTATATATAGAGTTGAAGACATATTCATTTTTTCAGTTGAGTATGGGCCCTCTAATTTATCTTATTCTGTAATACTGATAGTGAATAGATATAGAAGCTACTTTTTTAGATACTAATTATATTGGGATCATCTACGACCATGGAAGTAGTTCATAGCATCTCTTTATTTTCTTTTACAATTCCCTTCTCTGAGGTAGACCTGGTTATCTACTCCAACAGTTCTCCTTCATCTCACCTTGGATACTCCTCCATCCCTTGGTCAAATTCATGATGATAGTCCTATCTTGTGTAGACTGTTTTTCTGTAATTTTAATAGAAGAGTAATATAATAATATAATTAGTGCTAAAGTCGATGCACTAAATGAGTGTTAGATGTGGGTTGATTCCATTAGTTAGAATTGATTAGTGAATCTTCCGTAGTAAATCATAGTGAATCATCCTATTTCAATAAGGTCTGAGGAAGACTATGAGCCAGGTTTATAGTGATTTGACCACTACTCATTGTCCCATGGAAGTGGAATGGCTTGGTACATTCCTGCATTTGAGAGCCTTCCTGCTGGTTCCTTCCCTGAGGTTTTATTCATTTTAATTATCAAAATTCTGAAACCAAACCCCAAACTATTGAAATACCTAGGCTGGGATTATTGATGGGAATATCAGGGGTTCGTCATTAGTTGTGGGTAAGATGACCAATTCACCATGTAGGCATATTAATATGTAATTACATGGTCTAGGGTATGCATTGACAAACAATTCGATTCAAAGTGGATGACCACCTAGATTAGAATTATGATTCAATATTTCGTGATAGTTATCATGGGTAGAAAAGTGATAGGCCAATAGAAAAACATATGTTTCATACCATTAACATGAAGGGTTTAAAAAGGATGGGATTAAAGGGAAAAGTCTAATTATTCTTGGTTAGCGGACTAATAGGTTGTTATAGGTTGGATTCATCAATGTTGGTATCTCTATCATATATTTATTTTTACCTCAAAATACCCCTTGGAGGATGAATCTTTTTACCTAGAATACCCCCATAATACCCAACTATTTGAACACAAGTTTCTAGAATACTATTAGGTTCAAATCGTATGTGGGAAAACGAGTATGTAACCATCACTTACACCGTTTTAGGAATCAATTCATTGGATACACTTATCGGAGATGGATGTGAAGTGATTTTAGGAGGGTGGGGTAGAAGCCTCCAAGAAACATGATGAGGGGATTATCAACCTCATAAAAAATCTTTAGAGAGAAGATAACGGTTTGGAGATCAGAGAGAGGATTAGAGAAAAAGTCTCTCGGTAGTAGGGAAAGCATCTAAGATAGAGAGAGAAGTTATCCCGTAAATTCCTTTATGGATTTCGAGTCAGGAATAGATCCATGGCTTATTCGGTTCTATATCACAATAATTTCATTTTTGGGTATTATAGAAAATTGTTCACTAAACGAGGCATGGGACATCTATCAGCAGAAGTTGTTTGACATCCGTCAAACTCGAGTATTTAAAGAATGATGTTACATCCTGACCCTTTAGAAATGGTTATATCTTTTATAAACATTACATAGGTCCAGGAAGGTTGATACTCATACTTATATATGTTGATGGATTATATGAGCATAAGCATGAGCATAGGTGTAGGAAGCACTGACTTAAATAATCGATCGACTATTAGAGTAGAGTAATGAAGATGAATCTAGTTTCGAATCATTCCTATAGTTCAATTATTATCTCAATCATAGGATAGTATCTTATCCACTCAAAAAGAATTAATCAATCTAGTACTAATATAGCTATTTGGTCTATAAAATATATTATACCGAACTCTAACAAGTCCGAAACTTCAACACAAGAACTAAGAGATACTCTTCTAATAGTGGGCTACCTCGATCAAACAATCATCTTCATAAGAGAAAAATTAAAGACATTAAAAGAGGAAGTAAGTGTTAGTAATATACTCTAAACTATATAGGAAGACTACCTAGCCACAAGGCTATATGAGTTAACTGGCGCCTCCCATATTCATTGAGAATGGGTTGGTGTGATGTCTACCATTTTTTAGTACAAGATACATTATATGATATAATACATATGGTTAAAGGATCCCACCATCTATTTATTGGTTAATAACCCATCACAACTCTATCTAATATTTATTAGATAATGTTTCCAGGTTAAAGAATCCAAAATGATAAATATTAAGACTCTACAAGCAACGACTTTATAATGTCTGCACGAAGGGAGTTTTTTGTTCCTTTGTTTCTTTGCATTTATCCCCACTATTTGTAGATTACCTGAATGGGATGACTTAGGTAAAGTGCGAAGTTTAAGTAAGTTACTTCCTTATCCTTCTCTTAAGTTTTTCATGAGAGGTTTGGAACCAATCAAAAAGAAAGAATCAAGAAGGAGAAAAAGGATAAAGCTGACACAGGTTGATGGTGAACAACAATTGACTTATGAATTTTAGAATTATCTTCTATGCATGGAGGGGTCTTCCGAAATAGCAGGGTTCATTATGTTAGGGGAGCTTAGAGAGATTGGGAAAAGAATCTCAGAAGCTCCATCTCCATTTTGTTTTGGTTCTTCTTTCACTGTGACATTTCTTTTTCTTTCATTATATTCTGTATATTAGACTTGACTATATGAAAATCTACACTCTTAGGAAGTATGAGAAGTTGATGTACAAAGGGGCGAGTCAGTCACAGACCAGGGATTAGATTTGTCACATTCGATTGATCGATTCAGAGTTCTTCACCGCTATGATACTGAGTTTGAACTTGAGATCACAGGTTAGCCAATCCCATCCCAAGTAAAATCAACAGTACTGACAGAGACCTATTTAGATGAGGTCTAACAGGATCTTATTTCTCAAGTCTTTTAACAGCCCTATGTAATCATATCAACTCAAATATACCTGAAAGAGATTGGGAGCTATTTAAGCAAATGCCAAATTTCATCTTTCTTTCGCAAGACAAAATGATATTGAATGAATGGAAATTAACTAAAACCTGAATGGATTGATAGAATAGACTAATAAAATAGAATATATGCAATTTTAACATCAGTAAATTTATAATAGTGTGTATTGTAGAAAATAGAATGCTCATAAGGGATAGGTAGATTCAATTAGTAGATCTTTAAAGTATATACTCTGGATAGCTTATCTAGATTGATCCGTAAACTATTTTTCTTCATAAAATGAACAAGATTTTGTAACAAATCAACTTAACTATTCAGTACTCTTATAATAGTGTCTATCTAGATGTTCTGCTAAGAAATTTTCTAGAATTTTCATTAAACAGAGAGGATTATTTATATGCTAGAATACCTATCTCTAGCTTCTCTAAAGATAGCTATATAATTAGTTATACAGGTTATAAGTGTCACAACCATTAATGTTATATAGTAGATAATAACTAGATAACTGCAAACTTTCTTGAGAAATAAAATGTATATACATAGTCGGTAAGACTTTCTTTTACGTAGTTGAGAATGGAGTGATACCAAGAGAGTAAAAGGTTCCATGAATATATGAGGTTTTTTACATACCTATCCATGCACTAAATGTGCTACTAAATATATAAGTTTTTAGAACCAAACATCATTTTATAAAAAATAGTCCTCTTTGAGCCTCAGCTACTTTATATATATAAGGGTTAGAAAGGGTCAGATCTATTGTACATGACCCTATATGGTTGAAAAGGGTCTTTTAAAACCTATTTGAGTCCTTATGATTTCTTCTCTACCTTTTGATGGTATGAGAATGTTATATCCCTAGTTTTTGGGTGTAAGGGAGATAAGAAGTGAAGTACTCTATGGAATATGGGTTAGAGCGAGCGACCAGGTTCCTTTTTTTGTCAATCCAACCATTAAGGGTTCAAGTCATACTCATCTATAGCCAGTTTTAGTTCTAAAAGAAGGAATCGAGTGAGTGTATGTTCTTTTCTTGTTACGTTACATCCAGTAATGAAGATAGATTTTGAGACCACTTCAATTACATCAAATCAATTCTACTACCTATATTATACCGACAATCATAGGGTAATTTATCTTGTTTAGTCATGTAGGCTACTTTGATAGCTTAAGAGAAGAAATTATGGGTAGGGAAATTATATTAAGAATATTATAAAATTTTCTTAGTAGATATTAAAATAAGTCACTCCCTTTGTGTGCAAGCACTCAATCCTATAGAATTAGCTATGCAGTTTTATTGCTCTGTCTTTGGTATAATATAGGTTGTAGGGTCAAAAATCCAGAAGTGATGTGGAAAAATATATAAGTACCAAGTTCAAAATTTATGATCAACCCATTTGACCCTTGAAATATGTCATGCATGGACTTTCTCTACTCTCACACCCATTACGTGGTCATGGTTGAGCACTCAGATGAAGACAAGAGTGGCTATAAGTTATCGGGAAAATGGATTTGTAGATAGGGATAAGCAGAGAGATGTTTAGGATGTGAAAGCATCTAAGCTCCCAGGCTCAAATAGAACAAGGTCATTACTCAACTCCAATAGTGTCGAGAGTTAGGTGCCTGCTAATAATCGATACGGGAAGGTTTGAGGTGGACCACTGCCACCCTAAATTCAGGTCACTCAGTACAGTACTCTTATAGTGAGGCAAGAGAGAAAACATAGAGCCGACGAGTTAATGGAATGTATTCATCCAGAATCCCAATAGCTCATAATTTTTCATTGTAAAATAACTCTAGGAACTTTTACCCCAATGCTTTAGGAGATTGTCTTTCTCATGGGCTGTAAAACCAGACTATTGGAGTAGACTATATTGAATAAAGTACTGAACTCTACACTATATAGTCTGGAACTCTGGATTAATTATGTATGTTCTTCCTTGCTGTGTCACAATGGGTTTGGTCCATCAATAATACTACACACCTTTTAGTGGGACCGAGTAGGATCCTGAAGCACATATTAGCAGTGAGACAGTAACCATCAGTTAAAATGTTACTGTTTCCTATGGAGTCTTGTTATTGTCCAATTTCCCCACCAACCCAATAACAAAAAAATAAGAAACAACCCTTTCGATTGGTAAAATATCATATCTCATAAGCGTGGTTTAATAGTTCCCACAATTCTTTGGGTAAACTATCTAGTGCCAATGGTGGATTTGGTGCCACATATGATTATATAATCATTTCTTTCATGGCTAGATCAAATATTAGAATATAATGGATTAATGCACAAAATCACTCATTCCCTCTTCCCCCTATAAAAGGAAGGAACTTTGATCAGTTGATTCTAGCTAAAGCTAAATATCTAAAACAAATATTTAAGGTTTTCACTAATGTACCACATCTTGTGATTTGGGTGGAAAAATAATATAATAGCTTGGAGAAATCATGGAATAGAGGCTCTCGACATTGGTAGGATCCCTAGTTCCATATATTGGATCCCAATTATCTTGGATATTATTATAATATAAGGATCTACTCTATGACTTCAAGTAATGGACTCTAGGAAATTCCATCAATATCATAGACAATAATTTGAATAGTAGACTTCATGTATTGGAATTACATGAGTCTGTCGGGTCTCAGTACTCTACTGTAATAGTAATATATAGAAAAAGTACCAGACACTACTCCGTAGGCTTGAAACCGAGCAGCTGAGAATAGCCTTTCACAGTGCAGGTTTATCCCAATTTACCCATTGATAGGGACTCTCTATTATATCATTTTTGAGGTTTCTCTACCCCTATTTCATTATCATTATCTTTTTTTCTTACATTGAGATGGTACTTATATATATTTTTGGAATTGACCAATCACTAAGGGTGATGTTAGGTTAGTATTCTGTTATAACGAATAGAATGAACTTGACTGATAGGGATAACAAACTCATCACTGGTATGGTATAGCCAGTGAGAGTGGGGAAAGGTACAATACACCTATAATGCTTTTTCAGATTCCGAAAAGAGAAGTAAAGTAGTTTTTTGACCAAGCAAGGGAACATCCCCTACTGCTAACTTCTCTATCCTAATATCCTTTATAAGATCTTAGAGGTCCTTATATCAGGTTAGGATTACTTACTTCCTATAACTATAAAATAAAATCTATAATTAATCCTAGAGAATAACTTTACTGGCTTACACTATAAGAGTGTAGTACTTAGTCTATATCTAGAATAGGGAATGACAAGATTTTGTATGAATGGAAGCATTTTGCTGCGGTTCGAGTGAGTAGATCCTAAGACAAAGAGAGTTGAAGTGCTCTGAGGGGGAATAGTGAATGATAGTTCTATGGGTGAAGTCATTAAGGAATATGGAATTTGAGATAGTATTCATACATATTTTTAGAGGTAGGTAAATAAAAGTGGATTTGGGGGCTATAATGTCATTGGAATTTGGGGTGGAACTGATAGGAAAAAGCAAGCAGGTTGTGATTGGGAATATCAAGAATGACTAAAGTTGGGTTTCATGGGCCATTGTTTAGGTATCTTCCATGGCCATCGAACAACATGGGATATAGGTGGTTGTGGTCAATTGGGAACACTGGTGACTCCGTACAACTCATGGGGTCTGGTTCGACCGAGGAGTAACTTCAATACATCATGTTTCATATGTGGTCAATGTTGTGGTCCAATGGTTATTGGTTGAAATGGGGTTTCTAGGGCGATACAAATGTGGTGATCACATGGTGTTGAGATCCAGACTACAATGAGCCAGTGCTGCTGCCTTCTAATTCACCAATATCAATGAAAATATTGAGAAAATGATGGAATGGTATGTCTCTATTTCAGGTTCCAATGTCTATTTTGAAATGATGGTACACCTAATACACTCTTTATTTCACCTATTGGGGGCAGCCTGAAAGGTGAAAGAAGGGTGAGGAGGAGAGGTATAATTTGAGGGGTACACACTTCTTTCTAATGTATTGTGCGGGTGAGATATGAAATTGCATTATGGGGCTCATGAGTGGTTGGTTTGGAGTTTTGGGACATGAGTTTTGGATAAGAAGATCATAGTCGTTGAAGTGGAGGGATGGTTTAGCACTCAATGACCAGCATGCTTTTGAGTTCAAAGGTTATTTTACTACCTATATTATACTGATATTTCCTCAAAAACATTCATATGTGTTGGGGTTGGAAGGCCAACAGATCCCCATGAGGTAGTAGCATCGGTATCATTAAAGAATGATTCTCCTCTTCATGGACTTGTATGCCACATATGAAGTTGAAATTGGGGTCCTAATGAGTGTCGGTATTGTGGTTTTATTTTTGTCAAAAGTCATAGGAACAATAACATTGAGGTATGGGAGACCAGTAGTTGCGATTTTTATTCATAATTGAATATTTGATATTTAATCAAGTATATTCTGACCCTCCCTTTAAGGAGGGGTTAGATAGGTTCTACATAGTATTAATATTAATATATAATGGTTTAAAACCTAACCCTATTTGATTCCGATATTTTAGAACCTTAATTGGGATAAAGCAGATGGGAGTAGAGCTAGAAATTGAGAACAAAATCCATTTAAATGTTGAGACATTATGGTAATACAGATCTACGATTTATTCACAGTGATATCTTCCATTTCAGTAGTTGATCCTCTAGTCGTTCCTAAACTAGTTCGAATGCAAAATTCCCTCCACCTGAGTTTGAGAAGTTATTTGATCGAATCTATGATGAATACACAGAGTGGGTGGGGAGAAGAGAGAGGCAACTACCACCTAAATGGATAGTGCTCGACCATGTTTGGGAAGTTATTTACGATGATCAGATTGAATATACCAGCTTTCTCCTAAGTGAATTTTATGATGTAATGTTAAATGGAAAAAATACTTGGTTATTCTAGGATCTTTGTATCTTTATATATTTGATAAACAATTCCATCTAGTAGGAAGGGACATTGTGAGGTTTTCTCCACAACTTCTAGCCGACATGGAGTACTAGAGTTTTCTAGTGAGCTACACTGAACTGGTGATCCCAATTAAGTTTGATGTTCCACCTAAACAACTCCAACTAGTGCATGAATGAACTACCTGGTTCCCCAAGCTCCTTCTTTATTTTTTACTAGCCATAACTCACCCAAATGTTTCTTATTATCCATTGAGTGTCGGGTGTGTTTCTTGCAATTGGGCTGATGGTGGTCTATCTTGAATGGAAAATATGGATTGTATTACTGACATTTTAGAAAGGTTCTACTGAATATTAATATATAAGGGTTTATAACATGACCCTATTCGGGTCAGATCATTTAGAACCTAACCCAATTCAGGTCAGATCATTTAGGAACTGACCCTATTCGGGTCAAATCTCATAGAACCTCACCCTATTCAGGTCATATCTTTTAAAACCTTCTACCATGTCAATATCCAAGGATTTTGTGGGGAATATCATCATCGTTGACACTATAGTTGCAAAACGAGTGAGTTGGGTGGACATTCTAGAGGGGGCTCGAGAAAATGCATTCATCTACTAGTGTTCCACTACGCATAGTATTCTACTAACTGTTCAACCTCAAACTCAATGAAAATGATTTTCACGACTTTTCTAAACCACTGTGAATATATGATTGGTGGCCACTCCAATCCCAATGTGGCCTCATACATTTCCTATGATAGTCATGCACAGGGTACTCGTAGATCAGTTGGGTGCCCATATCCATCAAATGATGGGCTCCGTTGGGTAGAACAATTTGGATAAAAAAACTTCCAATCTTTGGATCATTTGTTTCAATTCCTAAAAAGATTGAGGGGTAGAGAGGATCGACTAACTATAAGGAAAGACTATATATAAGAGTACATGTTCTTGTTGTAGGCTCTATCTTTGCTAATCTTCTGAAACCTGATATGATCTCAGTACTCTACTCTAATATTGTATCCTCATTTCATCGCCATTTAGAGAAGTGTTAGTCTCCTATCTATTAAAAAGTTAATTCATTGTGATCTCCATTAGTAGTATGGAATCCTGACCATAGTTTCAATAAAATAGAATCAATCTGAGCGATAGACTAATGAATCTCATCCAGTTGACACCACTTTTTAAAATCTATTATTTTGAACCCTGTGGGTCCACTACCATGGAATTAGAATTTTGTTTATGAAGATAGCTCTGGTGGGTGTCTTGATATGTTTTAAACCGATCCCTTCCTTTTTCACCTCAATCGCTGCATACACACCTGTGCCTATCCCATAGTCTAGATCTCCTTTCACTGGGTATTTTTATTTGAAATAAATAATTATAATATAGGCAGTAGATATTCAGAGAAAAGAGTTCCACACCTCTTTCCTCTAACATCTAGGTCTGTATCTCCTTTTATCAGTTCTTTCTTCTTCTACTTGAACTGAAAATAACTCTGAAAAAATCCCATGGGACTGACTGACACAACGCTAGGGACAACTTAGCGAGTTAGATAACTTGAAGCATTTGGATTCACTTGGTCTCACAAAAGTGACTGATTCACACTCAGTGTTATATAGGTAGTAGACACTGGGATACTACATGTATTGTATCACTATGATACATGATGTATTCTAGGTCCTCCTTGGTATAATATAGGTAGCAGAACGTTCCCTCTTATAATTTTGAGTAGCCTAGAGCACCTAAGAAGGACCGGGTTTTCCCTCTGGTCAATCAAACCTGGTGAGTCTTCTATCCCAAGTAAACTACCACCTTAGGACCTGGTGGGTGGACACACTGTGAAATGGAGTACAATGACCATGAACCCACACCCATTGTCCCAATGGAATGATCATAGTGCCCAACTTAGGTATATTCTAGAACCACCTATTCCACCACAAACTCAACTCCAATAGAGAGGAATGTTGTTGGAATTACAACAATGGGGTTGGATTTTCATTTTGTTGGCCCCACTAGTATAAAACATATATTATACCAACGATAGGACACATCCAATGTTTGAGTAACATTTTTCTCGTACCATATATTTATTGAATAATGTGTCTATCCTGAATTCCCAATAAATTGTGAATGCCTCTTATTCAATGGTATTTCACTCCCGGTGCATCTTTTAGTATCCCACATTGGATTAAACGAGTTGAGGTTTTTTGCCATTTTCACCCTCCTTTAATGTGAGTAAACACTTCCATTCGATTTCTCACCCTCAATAATATGATCATCATATTGGTTGACTTTAGTTTTTTCATTGAAACTATAAGAACACATGGGCGTACTCCTTTATTTTGGGGTGCATATTTTGACGCTCTTATTATAGCATGGTTTGGATATTCAATGTGTTGAGTTTGATACCACTTCAGAGTCAATTGGTTTCTTTTTGGCATTGGGAGATCAATTTCATTGTGCACCTATGGGACTGACCCAAACCAATGACTTGCCCACCGCTTTCCAACCACTTGCACCTTGCCCTTTCACTGCCTAACTTTGGCCACTTTCTAGCTAATGTATTGGTAGCCTAATCCCTTTCCCCCACATATATATTTTCCTGAAAGGGCGTGACACACAATTCCTGCCTCCCCCTATCTCTCCCTATTTTTATAGGTTCTAAAAGATCTAACCCATTAGGGTGAACTATATAGGGTTAAGTACTGTAGATCTAAGCCTTTCTAAAGGGTCAGGAATAGGAACCAACATTCTCCCATCTTGGTTGGCCCGGGCTCCCATAGGTGTTTTTTTGGTTATTTACAAAATGATATGCAGCCTACACTAGCTATAACTTCCCCCTCAACTACATCAGAGGACATTCAGTCCAATAATAATACTAAATCAAAAATCATACCAGCTAAATCATAAAGTCAAAAATGTATTCCTCACACTTTTGAATAGGCTACTACATATATATAAGGGTTTAGAACCAGAACCATTATAAATGGTCAGATCTTCTAGAATTGGACCCTTTATAAAGGGTCATATCTTTTAAAACCTGACCCTAAATGGTGATATGTTTTATAACCAAACCCTAAAGGGTCAGATATTTTATAACCTTACCCTGAAGGGTCATATATTTTAGAACTAGACCATAAAGGTTTAGATATTTCAAAACCTAACCCTAAAGGGTCAGATATTTTAGTCTCTGAATTCTTACTCAATCGAGTGACTAAATATAGTGATATGAAAAGATATCTCACTATTAGAAGATTACTAACTTTAAAGTAGATCTAGTACATATAAATCCACTCAAGTCAGACATTCCTTATTCTGTCCAAATCCATCCAAGTCAAAGATGCCATTTTTCCTAGAATTATTGTCTCAATTACTTCTCATGAAAGTGAACGTCGGAATAGAGCATCCAAGATTATAATCTTACTATATAAGTGGGCCTACGATTGCCTTTATGTTCAAGAGAGAAAGAGAACTATATAGGGTCATGTACCATAGATATAGCCATTTATAAAGGGTGAAGAAATTGACATGATATTAATTTTATTAAGTAAATCAAAATGATTACGGAATATAAATAATAGTTGAGAATATCCTTACACCCCATCTTGAAATAAAGGAAAGTCGGAAATAAAGGATACGAGAGGAAGAGTATCATTTCTCGGGGGATGGAAAAGGTCAGCTTCGAGCAATTGAAAAAAATTATTACTGATTAAATGAGTGTGTATAGAAGTCCAAGAAAGCATCCATAACAATGATTGAATGAGGAGAGCGAAGTGAAGCTATCGATTGGCTTGAACGTGCACGAACCATATAGAAAAGAGACCTTTTTTCTATTTCTAGTTTGAGAGAGAATGTGTAATCAGGTGAGGTGAGAGAGGATATGAAAAATATCTTTATTAAACAAAGGGATCTGAGCCTTATAGTTTGCCTCTTTTGGTTGGTTGTTTTGGCCCCAATATGTTCTTCTGAAAGTCCAGGCAGATCTCGTTCTCCCAGTCCCTTTCTAAACAGGTTTATGGAAGGACATTATGTAATAGGGGACTCCTGGAAGCGAGATGATGGGATTCAAAGGGATAGTGATCATAGGAAGAAAGCACCTTTTTTGTCCAAAATCAGGCGAGGTCTATGTTTCGTAGCTAATATGATTAGGGATTTCATTCCAGGATCGATGTGTCATTACTGAGGAAATATATTGATGTGATATGAAATTATTATTCTTAATTAAGTGAATCATTGATAGATTTCATTGATGTTATCAGTACAAATCTAATCCCTAAGACTGTTGGGTCAATGTGGAATGAGATGTATAGGCTTTATAAAAAGTAAAGATAAATACCCATTATTCCATTTTCAACTAAAAACTACACAATCATAGGTTTGTATCCCTATTGATGGAAGAATAAAAACATTTCTTAAACAATTAGGTGTGGACTAAGATGTGAATCTGATCCTTCCCATGTTACTGCACTCAAGGAGAGATGCCATTATTTTACTAATACAAGAACCACCTACATTCTCACACATTAATTTCTATACTATAGTGTTTTTGGAAAAAGATCCCATGCTATTACTTCTATTGAGAGGTCCCATTATTCGACTAGGGAAGACCCTCTTCTTGATCTGATCTTTCTTGAGGAATAGGATATTTAAAATAGTGAGACCGTAGACCTTGCTGGGAACAAACTCAATACCTGGACTCAAAAGGATAGGAAAGAAGGATGCTAATTGGATTAAGCTCCTCAGCTCTTTGCCTACAGGACACAATTCAACTTGTTATTCCTAATACTCTTGAAATACTATATATCCATTCTCGAGTATGACCACAATCCAATGGGGTGTATGTCACCACCATGGAAGTTGAAGGCCTTCAATGCAAGGGATCCACCCACTAAAAAACAAAACCCCCAACAACCATATCAATCACAACACCACAAACTACTGCATTTCTACTAGACCACCATTAAAAAGGTGAAAATGGATACATGGTTGCATCACACTTTCTTGGAATGGATAAATAGGGAGTCTGCCCATATATGGTA
This sequence comes from Viscum album, assembly GCA_963277665.1. Lineage (NCBI taxonomy): Eukaryota > Viridiplantae > Streptophyta > Magnoliopsida > Santalales > Viscaceae > Viscum > Viscum album. Next base: position 421,494,533 of record OY728161.1, on the reverse strand, counting down.
GCACCAACCCCATTCAATTCGTTCCCAATACCACAACCAGTGTCCAGGAATTCAATTATACTACATATATTATACTGACATCCAAACCCCAACTCCTCACCAATGATATGTTTTCTAGTATGTGATTCGCCACTATTAGAGTAGATTACTGAGGAACTATCCATGCATTTATCAAACCACTCCATACTCTATATCGTAGGGTGCATGTCGCCATTCAAGTACTAATGTCGAGTTGTTTGGTTATTCCCATCATTGAATGCCCTGATACTTATATATACTTTCATGAGATGGAATCAATCGCACCACATTGAGATTTTTGATTTGTGATATATTAGGAAAATTCATTAATATATATAAGTACTAGGTGGGGTTTGGAATCATGTGTTTGGGTTTCACCAGTTGGAAGGCCATTTTTCTATTGGTGGTCGGCCTCAAGCACCTCACCATACCCCCTGTCTCGGTACATAATCCTTATGGTAAGGTACCCTGGGTATTTTCATTCTTGGTCACAAGTACATACTCTATATAGTCTTGCTCATGCTATATGACCATGACCCTTGTGATTTGTTGTTGGCATTCGAGAGGGTGGGATCTCAAGAGAGCCATATCCACTCAATCACAATCATCCACACCATTCCATTGAATCACCTGATAAATGATCAGGTATTATTATATATATAGTACCAGTGAGTTGGGATGAATCTAGCAGAAACCATTCATAATGAACACATGTACCACTATACTAGAATAGTAGTAGTAATCCAGATATGCAGTGATTGTCCTCGAGTATACTTGCCCAAACGGAATTGGTTGGGAAGGTGGAACATGTTGGGATGGGGGTAACGTGACTTTTTTGGTGGATGAAGCACAACACTCCTTTCCTAAATGGTCCAATGATAGAGATTAGACAACTCCTCGAGAAAAAACTCCTCTCGAACTATTCTTATTATTTAGTACTATTATATATGGTTATAGGAGATTACGTGGATCCACTCTCGGGCTATCTATTATATCATTTCTTACATCTCAACTACCCTGATATCCGACCTTTCTTGACATTCAACGACACCAACTATCCATTCTGACCACCATGCTATTCCAAACCAACCACCCTCAACCCAACCATGACAATTCCATGCCACCATCAAATAATAGTCAAACTACTACTGCTAGACTAGAATAGTACAACAAAATCCAATTCCAACACCAACATATCCACCATCGAACCCATGATCCATCAAATATCACATGAGGTGGTAGTATAATATAGTCATACCACTATAGTATATATTGAAGAGTACCTGGATAGATTATACCGATGAACCCAAAACAACCTGCTGCCTTCGGTTTGGCAGATGCATTGGCCCCAAGGACAACCAGACCATGACCCTAATGCATTCTCGATCAGTTACCATGGTTCCAGTTTCATTGGCCATTTGGGTCATCTATGTTTGTATGATCAATTTTACTAGATACGGTGGAATATGGAAATGTATGTGTTGGTTCATCTCGATTACATGGGTGGGGTGGGGGCCCATGAGCTCCGAGTTACCGATTAACTAGTTATCCTATTTGTATGAATATGTGTGATCCATGATAACTCCCCAATCTCCATTGTAGGTGAGAAAGATCAAGTTCCAAAAGGGATGGTTCACATCATGATGATCCTTTTGGGTATTTTTCTTCTACTGAGTTCGAGAATGATTCCATGTGGCATTACCAGATCCATCCACTAGTGACCCCCACCAATAGAGATGATACCAAAAACGTAGTTTCACCGTATACCGCCACTCGGGTTTCGACACACAATGGGTTGGCCCCCTGGTCAATTCATGTCCTCTCACACTAGGGAGTGTATGTTTCTGTTATCATGACCCCATGGTAGATAAAGACCAAACCGTATCATGACATTCTAAACCCAACTCACGTACCACTATTTTATATTGGCAAACAACAGAATGCTTGGGACTAGATTCCACCCCAGGAGGTGATGAGTCTACATCTAGGTGAAAAACGAAACCTTCGATCTGAGATCTTGGGATTCATCAGCATGTTATCCTTGGAATACCCATGATCCATTTCATGGGCACCCAAACACACAAAATTTCTTATTTTAGTATGGCCGACAACCCAGATTACATTTTGAATTTTATGTCCATGCTTGAGTTGTGCTATCTAGCAGTTAGGCATTGAACAACAAGACATGCCTGGTAGAGTTGGGTGTCTTTGTCCATTGTGCACAACTTGTTTCTCTTTAAGAGGCATATGCCCTAGATAAACAACTGAACTCTCTCTATTCCTAGGACATGAACTTGAATTGAATGAATAAGACGATGAAGCGAGGAATAATCTTATATAGGTCGCAATGAAATCTATCATGACCATATAAATACCATATTCACATATAAATTCCACCAATAATGCTTCCATAGAGATATTATTCTCTCTATTTCACCTAATTAGGCTTCCTCATGACCGTATCAGAGTAGTGGGCGTCCTTGAAAAAGGGGGAGGAATGGCCGAACCTCTTTCTACACCTATCCACGAATCATTAGGATCCTTCTATGGATAAGGCCTTAATAATTAATATATATAATAATCAGGGTGTGCCTATAGTGGAATAGGTGAGTCTCAACAATTAGAATATATTAGTCACTCATGAGGTTAGATCATTGGGCATTGACCGAACGAGTGGCCTGGTGGAGAGATGGCGGTAGAAGACTAGATCACCACTACCATTCTACGAGGCATTCAACAATATTTCTTGAAGAAAAGAGAATATTCAAGGTGCATGGTGTATTACTCTCTATCCATATAGAGTTCATCATTTGAACTGAGAGATAATTTTCACCGGATTCCATTTTGAAGACATCAAGGAAGTCTTGACACCATTTGTGCATGTCACTACTTATGCGACAAGGCATTTCACTACCTTCAGATAGTTTGGGTTTCTATCGCCATTTACCACTAGGTCGATATGGTTGGGATCCCTCCACTCGGTACCCAATCATATCATCCTTGTACCACTGAAAAGGTGTCAGACGCTATACATAGGTCGAACTCTTAGCAGAGTCATATGTTTTTAAGAAACATTCTCTATCTTTCTCCCCAACTGTTAGACACATGGACCATTTGTGATATATTGAGATAGGTCTATCCTCAGTACCCTACTCTAGTAGTGACAAAAAATTTGGTTGAAGCACATTTCTAGTTCCTTCTATATGGGTTTCTCACACGCATAATAGTATACTCTACTTGTGTAGCTGTGTCGGTTGTTGGTAAGGTTTTCTATCTTCTATCTTGATTTGACTCGTCCACACATAGTTTTGCCCAGTTTATGCTTTCCATATCCCAACCACTTCCACCATGAACTCTAAAGGAATGGTAGTATTGGATTCGGCCTAGTCTGGATACCTCTAATACTGATATTATGCTAATTTCCCCCAACAGGTATCACTTGTCTATTAGATAGTGTAGCTGAAACTGCCCCCACCTTCAGCACTTCCATATGGAAGGTGGAAGCACTATTAAATTAGTTAGGTACTCTATCAATATAGTGATCAATCCCCCTATAGTAGGGAGGTGGAGTGAGTGAATGAGCCAGGAAACTGATGACTAGTCATAGAGTACAAAATCCTTGTGGTGGTTCCATTGAGAAACTCAACCCCCAATTACTATATGTATATGTATACATATATGTATATGTATATGTATATCTATATCTATATATATATATATGTATATTTATATGTATATGTAAATTTATATGCGATTTTGATGTGCGATATCCCCAATTCTAGCAATACTGGGTAGCTCAGGTACTCTACTAATAGTGAACTACCGAAGAGTACCTGACCCATCCAGGAACCCAACCATTTCATGAGGAATCCTCAGTACTCTTTTGATAGTCTATCAAATCTATTGGAAGTGTATTGATGACCTCCACCTAGTGCCTTTGTGGCACATGGTCAGTATTCTTCTAATAGTGAACTAACAATGAAGGGTCAGGTATTATTGCATATAAAGTCTACCACAAACTGAAACATAAACCTTATGGTCACATTCATCAGCATTTTACTATCACTAAAATAGACCTATTACTCTTGAGTACCCCATAAGAAAAAGGAGATCTAAGTGACTGATTCACTCAACCCAGTTGACCACCCATTGAAACCCTGATCTACACCAAGCGCTCCCCGTGGAAATAGGATTGAAATATTGTACTTATGTCAGCATTATCACTTCTGAGAAAAACCTTGGTGTAGTATCCAAGGCCCTACAATATATCAACAGAACTTCCCACTACTGAAAGCACCATCATTGTTATATCCTGGAATACATGATATATCTTACTATCTATATTATACAGGAGTACCATGATGGGATCATCTCGTCGCTTTGATGAACCACATATAAACTAGTGACATTATCGGTTTGAACTCTCCCTTGACCAGTATGATATGACTCTTTTGATCATCCATAGGGCTACTTCCTACCTAACTTCCCAAACCATCTCTGATACCCCCACTTCCTTGCATACTAAGATAGTTTCTTGGGGACCTTAGCTAACGATCTGGGATCATTACCACTCGACAGGGGATCTAGGAACTGCACCATATGTCTTGTACCACTGATGCCATACCAGTATTCTAATAGAGTACCAATGGATTTGAACACCTCCTAGCATAACATATCAATTTTCAATGCCAACTCACTAGAACCCTCTACCTCTGGCCATTTCAATTGTAGGTACGCATTACTGTAGTAGATTTTGCCGAAAACCGGCTATCCCCAATCATAGATGGCCCATCACCCCTAGCCACTAGTCATCCCAGTATTTTTCCACATACATGGGCTCAGTCTACCATAGCCAACATGTAAGTGTCCACCTGCCTATGGCTAGCTTGATCGATTTTGGGTCCAAAGGTTGCATGTCCCAATGGAGAGTACCGCCATTACCTAGTAGCTTTAGCTACAGCGCCCATTGAATCTCTGAACCATCCTAAAAAGGTAATCCATTTGAAATCAAGTGACTGAACAACCACTCCAATTGATTCAGACCATATGGTTTAGGTACCAGCTGCTTCTAGGCTACTCGCTTCCCCAACTGTCCAAAGAACATCATAATTGGGGTTCTATTTTACGCCCTTCAGAATGTGGTGGGTTCTCTTTCAAATTCCCCTCACTGTACTCATTGGGATATCAGGGTCATGGAAGAATATGGTATATCAAACATTGCAGAGGTTGGTTCCCTATGTTGCTACTGGTTTTTGCGGACAATACAGAATTTGAACACACCATGTACTACATATTGAGGATCCAATCTCAATGGTTAGGAATAATGTTAGGGCTTTCACCATCATGGAATGTTCATTCCAAACCGTTGAAACCATACTCAAATCATCACCCCTTAGTACTCTACTCTAATAGTCATTTGTACTCTACTCTAATAGGAGGTACAATATCATTCCTTCGGAGCACAGTCGTTGTAATTGTAGTAGCCCGATACTTCACCCTTATGGTATGGATATTTTATCTTCCATATTCTAGACTCGTAGGCCGATAGGTTCTCACATAATGGTGGATGCCTCCCAGGCGCATGATACCACTCACCCCATGGTTCTCTCTCACATCTACTGCCATGTTCTAGGTTGATTGAGTAGATGGAGCAAGTCAGATGTTTCTGTTCCCCCATTTCCACCGCCAATGACTCCCACACCCATTCAATTAACCCTTGGACATCCTATTTCAATATTGCAAGATACACCCATCACCTCCATCCCAATCCATCCTACTCAGTCCCCAGTAGTTTTTCATGGCCTCCACCCCCATGGCCTAGAGGTGGATGATGTGGTGGTTGGAAATTTCACTTCAAGCTTACTCACCCATGCCAAGAGTCCATGTCCCATTCCCCATTCCGTCTTCATGATGACCTCTTAGAAATTTTTTGGTTTGATTCCTATGTTGAAGAATGCAATCGTATGCCAGCCGATGAACCATTTTTAGGTGTACTTAATCTATAAGGGTAATGAGTAAATATGACTTTATTGGTATCTATCATATACTGTCCACATATAATGTCCACCACCCCACCAACTGTTGTAGGTGTAGACGGTCACCCATCACCCCTAATGTCTCGACCGGTGAAGGAAATTTAGGTTCTAAACCCTTATTTATATGTATCTTATACTTATATCTTGGGGTTCTAAAGGGTGAGGTTCTAATAGATCCTACCTGAATTGGGTTAGGTTCTAAACCCTTATATATTAATATTAAGTAGCACTGAATTCCAAATATAGTGAATTAGCTGAGTTCTAAACCATAATATATTATATATTTAGCATCCCTTTAGTTATAAAGAGTCAGGTTCTAAACCCTTATATATATATAAATGTATAATTCCTTTATAAAGGGTTAGGAACCCTCCACGACCATGCTGCCTGTGGATCCAAAGCCAGATGAGTGGATGAAACCAGAGAACCCCAAAGGTGTAACTTGGGTCATGGAAAGGTGTTGAGTGTTTTAGGGTGAGCACAACATCTAAGAGGCATGCATGGTCCCATGGTTCATCCTAGTATTTGATGTGTATGATAAGGTACCCGCGTCCCCCACGCTTCCCAAGCGAGTGAGCCAACCGAGTGAGTATAGTGGATGGTACAACTTGTGCACCTTTAACCAAATAGAACACTTTATATGATAAATACCCAAGTATTCTATCTATATGGTCTATTTAGCTGAGTACTCTAGTGCCGAGTAGCCTTTTTTTCCATTCCCCTTGCACCTTCAGGCCGGTGATTCGTGGCATTGGACGACCTACCACTAGAGACACCACCCATGTAAACTCTTTCTTATCTCATCCCATAGGCTAAATAGGGCATTCTAGAGAGCCACCATCTATCCCCCAATCAAACCTTCACCTTTTTAAGAAGACCTAACTCCTGATACCACTAGAGATTCGCTATCTGGTCATCATCCCCTAGTGAAAACCAGTTCCCCATGTTAAGTACTCAACTCTATATAGTTATGAGTTTCTTCTTCTAGTAGTAAACCCTATGATCTCTCATCCTTTTGGAATGAATACAATATTGTCGACCCTCATAACAATGAGGTTTCATGTAATCTGAGTAGTCGAATTGACATTAGTTCCTTATCCCTAGTAGTCTGTCCCATTAGCTGATCAGTAGTTGATGAGCACGATGTGCCTCAATGATCGTGAACCATAGTCTTGATCCAATATTTTAATAGAGTACCCATATATTTGAATGGACTTGTTCCAGAACCACCCTAAAGGTGATACTTAATATATATATATATATATATATATATATATGGGTTTAGATCCTTTGGATGTGGCTTCCTCCCGTACCCCCGGGTCTCCCACCTTCAGTACTGTACACTATATAGTGCGGGAGCACCTAGACATTAATTAAGTGGTACAAGATGGTAGGAAACCTCTAGTACTCACTCTATATTTTCCATCAATATGACCTCAAACCATCATGTTCATCCCTCTATGAGTAGTACCACTTCTGAAGACAACTCACTACCACCTGCCCTTTTCCCGGGTTCATGGCACCTCCGACTTACGACTGTCGATTGGCTTGCTGGCAAAACACCATGACCATCTGTATATATATATATATATATATGTATAAAATAAAAGAGGATTCTATATTTGTGGAATTTATAATTAAATACAAATAAAGACCTATTTATATGCTAGAATATGGTACATACCGCTTTTCCAGCCTTCCTAACCCTTTATAACCCTTATATATATGTAATAGATACTTATATAATAAATAAGGGTTTAAAACTCAGGTAGTTCACCCTATTAGGTATTTACTGATACTTAATATATATGGGTTTAGAACCTTACTGCCAAGTGGTTTCTTCAACTGGTGGAACCGGAGCATAAACCCTTGGGGACCGGGGGGGTGAGAACAGGAACCGTATTGCACTCCGCTAGGCCCACTATCACACATACCTATGCCCCCCTTCACTGCATAAATATGGTAGTAGGGGTGGGGATGACCAGTTATTGATAACAATTTGAATGGCCTCCATCGATGACACCTCACTAGAAGTGTATACTAGGGGTCGAACCGAAACTCCTCGAGCCAATGGTCGACTAGTGCGTGGTTTCCCACCACCATAGTGAGATTAATAGATGTGGGGGAAGTGACCGAGCCATATTACTTGCGCGCAAAGGGAATGGTCGATATATGGAGAACAATAAAGGTTTTCAACCAACCAGTAAGATGATTTTGATTCAATACTCTTCTAATAGTGAGGAAAACCATTGTAATGTTTGGTACTTATATATATTGATCGTTGACCCCCTTTCTATATAGCCTATAAGGGGACTACTACCTATAATATACCGATCTTGAATGGTCCAACATTTTCTATTTCCTCCCTCGTATCCCCTTCTTGGATATCTTGGCCATGCGTTCCATCTGTGCAACTCGAACTCCACCAGCCGAGGAGCCCCCACCGAATATCCATCTGTTCCATCACCACCCGAAAATTGATAGATGATGGAAAGGGGTGGTCATTATTCTTACAGTGTGATCATTGATGTTTGGCATGTGTGAGAGGTTCTGAGCGCATCGATCATACTCCCTCAAAGAAATAATTACACCCCCAACTCATGGCGGACGTCCCATAGAGATGAAACAAAACCACAATTCAATGCCTTTCAGATCATGGTTCACCGAATTTGGTATAATATAGGTAGTTTCTCAAATTAGGTATTCTTATAATATAAGGTTCAAACCCCCCAATTCCCCATCTCACAATGACTCAGTACTCTAACCTATATAGTTTTAGTCTAGCAGCTATCCATGTTTCCAATTCCAATTGATCCACCACTACCAATACTCAACCTCAACAACGAACAACAACCACCAAGGTATCTATCCCTTTTCTCTCCATCTCTCTATGACAACTATATCTCAGAATGGTGAATCACTAACGCTACCGTATGAATTGCCTCTGGTGGAATGGGAACACCAATGACTATGTTTTACATAAACCTTCTTCATCACCACTATCTCTCCTTTGTCCAGGAAGTTCATTTCGCAACGTGTATTAGTGGTGCAACGTAGTCATATCAACACGAAGCCATCAAATAGTGTTGAGTTAGGGAATTGGTTCTTGGGAATTCTAAGTAATGCATAACCCTACCATTAATCGTCAACAGTGTCCTTCAGGCCAAACCTCATTTCCATACCATACATACTACTTGTTATGAAATAGATTCCATATAGATAGAAAAATCCAAGATCGAATACGATGTAAAACGTGATACAATTTGGAAGAATAGCTCAGGTGGTGTCCCTGTAGAAGCTGGGATAAGTAGCAAGACCAACCCAAAATGATGAAGGTGACCTAATGCTGTCAGTTCCTATATGAACATTGGGGCACCAGTATCTCGAATGAAGGAATCAATAGCGAATACGATGGGCCATGAATCATGGATGGAAATCCATGGTACTACATAAGAGATGACTGAATGAAGGAATGAACATAAAACAACCAAGTGTAGATAGTCTAATAGGCTAGGTATCATCATGCATTGGAGCGAATGAGTGGTGAAGTGGTTGGTCCACATGGAAGAAACATGCCAACAAGTCAGCATGAGTATTGTTGGAGTTAGGAACTGTAACACCATCAAGCGACCAACACTCAAATGGAGTAAGCGATGGGATCTCTCCCTACAGCCTGAGAAGCAAAGAGGAACAATGAAGCGCCACATTTTTTACACCAATAGAGGAAATACAAAGTAGACCATAGCACATGGAGACGTTTAAAAAACAATTAGGGGACCATCAGTGATTTTTAAAGAAGAAAAGATGATAATTTTGTAAAATATATACCAGTTTGGATATTAGAGATATGAACTCTTCCATGTGCCAGTAATGCACAACCATGACAAAACAAGACATCCCCAACTCCAAATAGAATGTATTGTCACATCAACCATTATACCTTTTGAATGGTTCTGACCTAGTCTATGGGAGCCAATGGTATCATCTAGACTATATAGTCATCGGATACATGGACCGTGCAATAGCTATTGGTGTAAATGAGCATACCCGTGTGTCTAGATGGAAAAAAATACTAGGACCTCAGTTCAACCATTGGGATATGGTGGTGGGGTTGTAAGGATGGGTGTTTTTGGTTGTTCTGGTGTAACCATTCCAACAAAGTAGCAGACTGTTAGAAAAGTACTAAGATCTCATATCATAGTAGGGTGACAAGTTATATGTGTCCCGATCAACTACCAGGAATTATCCAAACACAGAATCTTGGTCTTCCAATCTATCGAGTAACTGAAACCATCCCAACTACCCAACATTCAATCACATGACTACTAGTTCCAATGCCAAGATATGAGCAACAATGGTTTGTGAATGGCTAACCCTTCTACTCAGTTGATTCTATAGGAGCACTATATAGAAATAGAAGAGTATTGGTGGTCCCAGGTACTCTTCATAAATAGTCACAAGAAGCTTCACCAATGGGATCATGCCTACCTTCAGTACACTGATATCAAGCAGAACACACACTAAAAAAAATACACAAGGGTTATTTCCCAATTTCAAAACCCCCACAAAGAATATGAATAGTAGTGGGTTGTGACCTTCAAATGGATATATAGAAGAGTACATTTTCTATTTGAGACCTTCATTGTCAACATCCACTCTATTATCATGTATTGAGACTTGGTCATAAAACTTTTCTTTCTTTGAACTGTGCATTAGTCACAAACAATAACGTGTGTTCAAATCTTTTCTCTCCTCCAAATTCTCATGTGAATATCCAGTTCATGGTTATGAAATATATGTATGTATCCTTCCCCTATGATGTGAGCCTCTCTCATCTGGTTAAAATTATTTCTTCATGGGATATGGTTCATCCTTAGGCATGTTAGAGCTTGATCTAAGTCATATTAATAATAGGTCAACTCCATCTTCCAACCCTACTAAAGGTGATACTAACTCCGAGTATATGAGTTATATGTGAATAAATCACCACTATATAGATTAGACTACTTTTATGGAAGAGAATGTTTCAAAGGAAAATATTAGATGAGTACTAACAGAGGTTTCAAATCAGTAGAGCATCATCACCACACTCTTTCCAAACCACTCGGCAATATATATAAGTAGCATCCCCCATATTGTTCTTCGAACCTTTTTTCATCTTTTTGCCCCATATAATTGGACATAGATAGACTATATAGTCTATCTATATAGTATATCTATATATGATATCTATATCTGATATGTCTGACTGACTTCTTATTCTTCCATGAAAGGTACTTGGGCTATTCAGGTTCTCTACTACCTATATTATACTGACAGTCTCTTTTCTTTCTCTGGCTTCCTATAGAGATCATAATTTCTTCTTTCGTTCAGTCTAGTTAGGTATAATATAGGTATTATATTCTTTTGGTCTCCCATAAGATATGAATTAGTACTCTTCTATGATACTCTTGTATATATTTATGGAGATGATACCATGTACCACTCCCAGTTATACTCTCTTGAGTTTTCTAGGGGTCTGAGCTCGAACCTCTTTTCTATGAGAATGTCTGGTCGATAGGGCCTCGACTGCAAATCAATCCCTTTATTTCTCTCAAGAATTCATCACCCTTGACTCTTATATTTCTAAGTAATCTACTATAATATTCAATATTATTCATTCAATTTAGGGATGCATGTATCTCCAATCGAGATACAATAGAGCCAAGAGGATAGGAAAAACCTTTGATCAGAATAGATAGAATATACAGAGAGATGACTTCGTTGCCTAATACCTATACTATGTTGATAAATGAAAGGCATATGCTACCTTGAAAAAATACAATCACACTTCTCAACTAGTTAGAAGAATGCTTCCACTGATAGGGATAAGAATCGTGAGGATGAAGAGTGAGTTTGTCTTTCTGGAAAAGGATAAGAGGTACCATAGTTGCATAAGCAGGATAGATTGTCTATCTCGGTTCTGAAACTGTTCTAGTAGAGTAGTAGTGGGGATGTGACCTTTTCCATATTCTTGGACTCAAAAAGTTATTTCTATACTATATTTGAAATATATATAATAGAAGATCCAAAAAATAGTATGATGATTGAAATGCACGACCGATTTTCACCTATCGAACGGTCAAAATTCTGATGCTCTGCTAATGTGTGTAGCAGCACTCGGGTCGAATCCTCAGCGATGATACTTTTTAATAGTCGGTTTTTTTAGTTAATTGTATTATGATTTGGGGGTTTGTTTGCAGAGCTTATGAAATAATTTATGGATGATGTTTTATTTAACAAGTTGATAAATTTTGGGGTGAGTTCATCATTAGGTAGTTAAACTTGTGATATCCTTGGGCTTTGCTTTATATTGCACTAAATTAACACCCATGTCACAAGTTGACGTTGATTATAATTCCTAAGTGTTAAAGCTTTAATCCAAGACTTAAATTAATTAGGATTCTAATATAAATCAGTACATTACTGTGGTAGTGTATTTATAGTTCCAATAATCAATGGAATCCACATGTTAATCAAAACAAGTCATTAATCCATGACATGCTAAGTTCAACATACACAATGTTAATTTGAAGAATATTCATCGAGAAAAAGCTCTCAATCACTTAACATATATAAATTATAACTCACCCCAATGATAGATTTAATCATCCATTTAAATTATAAATAATATGGTTATCATTATTATTATGATAAATTAATAAGATAAGAAAAATAAATAGATAAGAAAAAGAGTGGTGCGTCGAACACACACACAAACGATAAGAATTAAAAAATAGACTGTTGATTGAATGACGAAGCAAAATAATTAAAGGGGATTCAACTTTATTTAAACTATTTTAAGAAAATTAAAATTAAACTACATAATTTGGATGAGAATAATAGATATTGAAGAAGAAACATGTATTAAAATGGAATTACAAAAACCAAAACTTACAAGATTACAAACGAAGAACAACACAAAAGTGAAAGGAAGAAAAGAGAAAAGGAAGGGTCTATGAAGTAAAAATATCAGTATGTAAGGTCCTAACAAGCCTTTGGAAAAGTTTAGGTCATGACAATATGTGATCTTCTCTTCTAAAATGCCAACTCCTTTGAAGGAGAGGAGGGGGATGCATTTATAGCCCAAGGAAGTGGACTGTTTGCATTCCCAATATTACCCCCCAATTGGCTCAACGATTTGGATATTGATAAAGCCGAATCTCGAGATATATCCTTCTTCAAAGTTGTAAATAATAATGTTTTCCGTCTTCTCTAAAAATTTGGAGTCATTTGAACCAATGGATCCAAAGTTAGGGTAGGATTATTAAAAAAAATTAATCCGTCCATTTCAATCCAATATTTTTGAAGTCCAAATCGTGAAAGGGTTTTTGAATAGTAATATGCCTTCAAAGCCGAATGATTTATTAAAAAAATTCGGCCTCCTATATCTCCCCTTTTACACTACAAAATCTCAACTCGATTTGATCCTTACATCATGAGATATGTCATGCATGGTGTCCAGATTTTAATTCCCGGCCAGAATGGTGGGCTAGACTTCAAAGATTCATTTGGGCCCCTTGTTCTTGGAGTTGGACCATGAAATTTTTATCCATCACTCCTTAAATATATATCCGATTTTTTTAGGAGAATTAATGAATTTTAACATATGTATTGAGCCCAAAAATTAAATTTTTCCGGATGGTCCAGTTTCCTCACAGATTCTGTGGGCCTTCTTGTGTGGTCCATATGAGCCTTAAAATGGAATAATTGTCTGATGATCCCTTCTAATGAAATGATGGATATTTAATTAGAAATCCTAAAAAATAATAAAGACACAATTTGGATCAGTATGGTCATAGTTATAAATAAAATAGTAAACATACTCAATTGGACTACTAAAAATGCTCAAAAATTATACTTAGTATTAATACATTGATATTTCACAGAAATTATGAAAATTTCATATAAAATAAGTAAAGGGGTATATAATAATTCATTAAAATATTAATAACATCAACTCTCCCACACTTAGTTTTGTGCATGTCCTCATTTCAACAAATATAAAAACAAGACAAAATCATTTTCACTCACCAAAAAATATTAAAATTTTGTTTTCTCCAATCCAGGGAGGATGAGACTATTTCACTAATCCATTTTGAATTCCACCACAAGCTGTTAAAAAACAATGCTCCAAAAATAATTAATTTTGTCATGCTCAAGTTTAGAAATGGAAAATGTGGATACTCAAAAGTCACCTCTCAAGATGATAAAATTCATTTGTGGAGGATCACTCTTTCACAAACCAAAAGTGAAAATCATAGAGTTTGAAAGAGCTCTCAGCTTCCAATACCTATCCAATGTTCACAAGAATCAAGAGTTCTTTTTAAGAGGTTTTTCTGTGGCTATGGGATGGTAGGAATATAATGTCTAAGAGAGAGAATAAGAGGGGTAAAACACCAATATAGAAAATGCAATGCACATTTTTTTGAAATGAAATATGCAAGGAAATGAAATCACGTATTTAAAAGGGAATGATTGTGTGAAGAAAGACACAATAGAGGATGAAAATTTCAAGGTGATGTGAAGATGAAATATTTACAAACCACAAAACATCTCCCAATGAGATAAGAATATAATGCAAGTGTTCTTTTTTTCCTTTTCTTCTCTTTTTTTGAAAGTTGAACTTGGAAAAGATCTCACACTCATATCCCAACCCATGAGTGATCTCTTAACGAAAATAATTTTAATAGTTATAATAAGATAAGAGGTTGAGGAAGAGTGATTTTTGACCTACCCAAGAAACAACCCTTTTTTTGTTCTTTTTTTTAATTTTTTTTATTTTATTTTTTGATTTTATTTGAACACTTGTCAATAAAATTTTCAAATTTACATAAATAAAAGTACATTACATTCCCCAAAACACACTGAATGAAAACCTATCCCCCACACTAAAATGGATGCCTTCCCTAAATAATATGATAACATGGTGAAATCAACAAAGGGTACCCCTAATGAAATCTGTTCCCCCCACACATAAATTTCAAAACAAAATTATGAAATGAAATTCCATGTTGATATTGGGTGGGAAAAGATATTTGTATTGTAATGTGCCTATCAAAGAAAAGGTTTTCATAGGATCTAAGGGGATTTCAAAAGGAGGATTCATGTATGGTTAATGAGAGGCTATTTGGCTATTATAATTCTCAGGTGGTTCGGGAAATGCCTATATCATATTAATGCACACTAAAGTAGGAAATTCAGCTTGATGTTCCACAAATTCAAGACTCACAAATGGGGGTGAAAACACACATTTTGAAAATATGGTCGTAGGTGGCCTTGGAATGAAATAAAATGTTGTTCCTCACAGTTTGGGAAAATCATTTTCCAAATCAAAAATTGAGAATTCAAAATTTGTTAATTTTGACACAAAATTCTTTATCCAAAGTCATAATGAAAATAAAAAAGTTTTGAGATGAAAACATGTCTGTTAACTCCTTAAAATGGTTGGACAAAACTTTAAAATTGGAAGGTGAGTAATCATGAAAATTTATTTTTTTGTATATATATATATTTTTGTTATGATGCCGTTTTTGGGTTTTTTTTTGGTTTTTAATAAAGAAACACCCACACAAAAGAGAATGTGAAAATGAAAGGGTTTGATAAAGAAAGTGGTAAAAAATGAAAGAGAGAGGATGAAGAAGAAAGAGGTAGAGAGAGGAAGAGATAGAGAGAGAGTTAAATGGATAGCGGTGCCCCTGATTTGGATTTGGCGGGTCTCCATCTCCATATAGTGGTGGGTCGACTGCAGAAGTTGGGGATTCAATGTATGTCGAGGTGGTTCCTTGGATGTGTGTCCATTCATGGTGATTGTTTAACTGATGTCCATTAATCATGAATGTTATTTTTGAAGAGGGGTCCTAGACTTGCACTGCACCAAATGGGAAAACATGACAAATAATAAAAGGACCTTCCCAACGAGAATTAAGCATACCTGGGTGAAACCGAAATCGAGAATTGAAGAGAAATATCTTTTCACATTCATGAAATATCTTTCTCAGGATGTGTTTTTCATGGAGTACATTAGCCTTTTATTTGTACAGATTGGAATTCTCATAGGATTCAAGTCGAAGCTCCTCCAGTTCATCCAATTTCAACAATCCTTCTTCACAATATTTTTCACAATCAAAATTACAGGTTTTCACAGCCCAAAAAGACTTATGCTGGATTTCAACTGGCATTTGACATGATTTACCAAAAACTTTCCTAAAAGGAGACATCCCAATGGGTGTTTTATAGGCAGTTCGATAAACCCAAAGTGCTTCCCCAAGTCTTTCAGGCCAGTCTTTTCTGGTGGGTTTTACAATTCTCTCATGAACACATTTCACTTCTCTATTAGAAAGTTCATCCATTCCATTTTTTTGGGGGTGATATGCAGTTGAAGTTTTATATACAACCCTATTCTATTTTAAAAGAGATTCCATGGTTCTATTACAGAAATGGGTTCCTAAGTCACTTATCAAGGCACTTGGTGTGCCAAATCTGTAGAAGATGTGTGTCTTTAGGAACTCACTAACAGTATGTGAATCATCCTTTCTAGTGGGTTTGGCCTCTACCCACCTAGAAATATAATCAACCACAAGAAGGTTGTATGAGAATCCATTGGAAGGGGGAAATGGTCCCATGAAATCGATGCCCCATACATCGAAGATCTCACAGAAAATTAATGGTTTTTGGGGAATTTCATTTCTCTTTTAAATTGTGCCAAAACTTTTGAAAGTTGGATATGATTGACAGAACTCATTTGAGTCCTTAAAGAGTGAAGGCCAGAAGAATCCAGAGTATAGGACCTTTTGGGAGGTCCTTTGTGGTCCAAAGTGGCCACCACCAGGCATTGAGTGAAAGAAATCTAATATGGAAGAATGTTCATTTTCATCAACACATATCATTATTACCATGTTATCCCCAGTTTTCCAAAGTTTATTTTCTTCCCAAAAATCATATTTTGATTCACTTTTCAATTTCATTTTGTTTTCTTTTGAAAAAATTTCAGGAAAAATACAAGAAACCAAGTAATTTACTATTGGGGCATACCATGGTATTTTTGGAGTGAGAGAAGGAAGGTGCTCAGTGGGGAATTCAAGATTTATAATTTCAGAATGAGAAGAATTAGAAATTATACTCATGTGATCAGCCAGAGGGTTTTCTTTTCCTGGTCTATCTTTGATTTGATGGTCAAACTCTTGGAGAATTATGATCCATCTTATTATCCACGAATTGGAATCACTTTTCTTGAGTAGGAACTTTATATCAGAATGGTTTGTGAAGATGAATATTTTGGCACCTAAGAGATAGGGCCGTAATTTATCTAAGGCAAAAACCCCTGCTAGAAGTACCTTTTCAGTGACAGTGTAGTGAGATTGAGTTTCATCCAATTTTTTTGAGGCATAATGGATGAAATAAGGAATATTTTCTCTTCTTTGACCAATAATATCCTCAAAGACTCTATCAAAAGCATCACACATCAACTCAAAGGGTAAGGACCAATCTTGGGGTTGGATTATTGGGGCGGATGTTAGAGAAATTTTGAGTTCAATGAAGGATCTCTTGAAAACATCATCAAAATGGCAAGTGACATCATTTTGGATCAACCGAGTGTGTGGGAGAAAAATCCTACTGAAGTTATGGATGAACCTCTGATAGAAACAGGCATGACCGAAAAATGAACGGATGTCTCGAACAGAAGTGGGTTGAAGAATTGATTGGATCACTTGAATCTTAGAAGGATCAACTTCAATACAATATTTTGAAATTATGTTCCCTAGAACAATCCCATTTGAAACCATGAAGTGACATTTTTCAAAATTTAACACAAGGTTACACTTAACAAACTTTTAGAGGACTAGAGAGAGTGAATTCAAACAAGATTCAAATGACTCACCATAAATGGTGAAGTCATCCATGAATACTTCCATGTATTGTTCAATGAATTCAGAAAAGATACTCATCATAATCCTCTAGAATGTTTCATGAGCATTGCAAAGGCCAAAAGGAATTCTTCTATATGCATATGTTCTAAAGGGGCATGTGAAAGTAGACTTTTCATGGTCCTGAGGTGCGATTGGGATTTGGAAGTATCCGGTGTATCCATCAAGAAAGCAATAGTGTGACTTTGCGGCTAATTGTTCTAGAATTTGATCAAGGAATGTAAGAGGGTAGTGATCTTTTCTTGTTTCAATATTCAATTTCCTATAGTGGATGCACACACGTCATTTGTTCTTCACTCGAGTTGTGACTACCTCTCCATGTTAATTTGTGACAACAATTATCCCACCTTTCTTAGGTACAACTTTAATTGGACTAACCCATTCACTATTGGAAATTGGGTAGATAATACCAGCCTGAAGAAGCATGGTGATCTCTTCCCTAACTACCTCATGTATGAGTGGATTGAGTCATTTTTGTGGTTTTCTAATTGGTTTGGATGATTCCTCAAGATGTATGTGATGCATGCAAAGAGAAGGGTTGATTCATGGTATGTCATATAGGGTCCAACCTGGGGCCTTTTTTTTCCTCTAACATCTGAATAAGTTTGGACTCCTCAGTTTCAGTAAGTAAAGCAGAGATAATGACAGGATATGAGTGATCATGGAAAAGGAATGCATATTTCAGGTGTGTAGGAAGAGGTTTTAGATCTGTCTCATCTTTCACTTTTGGGCTAGACAATATAGGAATGGAGGAAGGGATTTCAGTTTCTTCAGATTCATTTTCCTTAATACTTTCCATGGTGGAGCAGTAGATATTAGAGTTGATGTGGGATTCAAGATATTTTTAAAGTTAATCTAGATTGATGGAGTCTATGAATGAGAGGTCTACATCAACTTCATCATTTATAAATTGGTTAATCATGGTTCATATTTCACAATATCTTTTCTCATTAGAACATCATGGACATGATGGAATGGGGTTCAATTGACTCTTAGAAGTGTACTCAGAAGCATGTATTGAGAATGCATATTTCTCCTCAGATGGGTATCGCATGGCTTGGAAAATGTTGAACTTGACCAGTTGGTCACCTAATTGCATGGATAATATTCCTGAATGGACATCAATCTTGGTTCTAGAAGTCATGTGGAATGGTCTTCCTAGAATTATGGGAGATCGAGAAGAGTTCGTCTCACCATCCAGGTCAAGGACATAGAAATCAGTAGGGAAGATAAGATCATTGACACGACCAAGGACATCCTCGATTATACCCTCAAGACTATTAGTGCTTCGATTGGCTAACTAAATAACAACACCCGTTGGATGTAAGGGACCTAGACCAATGTTCGAGAAGATAGATTTGGGCATGACATTAATTGAGGCTCCTAGGTCTATGAGTGCATCATCGAAGTTGGAACTTCCAATTTGTCATGGAACAGTAAAGGTCCCAATATCTTTGCACTTAATGGGTATGGACTGTTGGGTGGAAAAATTTTCGAAGGTCCTAAGTTGCCTATTGTGGGTGCACAATTCATTAAGAAACCTAACATACTTATGGATTTGTTTTATGTCATCTAAGAGGGGAATGTTGACTTCAACACATCTAAACAGGTCATGCATTTCAGGATCAGGTTCAAAATAAATATTTGGCTTAGAAATGGCTTGAGAAAAAGGATTTGGATTAATAAGTGGAATGGAAGGAGGTGAGGGAATGGCTTCAGGTTCCTTTTCATATTTCTTTTTTCATTTCATTTTCTAGGTCAACTTTCAAAGGAGGGATGGAGGACTCAACATGAGGCATATCAATTTTCTTTCCTGATATAAGTTCAATTGCACTTACATTACCCTTGGGGTATGGTAATGGTTGAGCTAGAAGTTGGGAAGAATTTGATTGTTGTTGCTAGCTTAGGTGGGACGCAAGTGGACCAATTTGGGTTTCAATATTTTTGAGGCTAGAATAGGTGAAGGAGGCAGAATCTTCCATGAAACTTTCCCATGGTTTCATGGAAGAAGAGGCTTGTCCTGGATTGGGATTGCCTGGATTTTGGTTATTGGGAAAGTGATTGTATTGGTTTGGGAATTGGGAAGTCTCACTAGGATAATGGAATCCAGGAGGAGGATTGTTCTTTTTAGGTTGAGGAATAAAAGTTTAAGGTTTTTGGAAGTTACCAAAACATTGAACATATTAGAACTGGTTTCATTTTTTATGAGGGAATTGAGGGGGATGAGAGACAGAATTACCATACCCCAGACCTTTGTTATTGGAAGAATAGAAGGGTTCAGAGTGAGTTTTGTTTAAGTTTCTAACAAACTGACCTGATAGTTGAGGGTTGGTGTTCTGCTGAGCATATGCTGCATTGAGCTCCATTGGTCCAGATGAATCATATTGGTCCTCTTGAAGGTGTGTACATGTGTCAGTTGGATAAGATGGAGTGTTTCATATTCCACAGTTTTTGATAGGTCCAGGAAACTTTGATTGCGGAGAAGATGAGGTTGGGGATTTGGTAGCCACAACTAGTTGTTCCACAAGACTTGTAATATCACTAATCCACTCGGTCATCTTGTTCGTCTCAATTGATTGATTATCTTGGGATTGTTTGACTTGAGCATGTTCTCGAGTATGGAATTGTTGTGTATTTTCATCCATGTTACTTATGAGATCTCTTGCAGCTACATGAGTTTTATCAACAAGAGTACTGCCACTTGCAGCATCAATGAGAGTTCTCTCCATAGGCAATAACCCCTAATAGAAGTATTGAATCAATAGTTGGTCATGAATTTGCTGGGGTGGGAAAGTTGCCACAAGATATTTGAACCTCTCCCAGTACTCATGGAGTGATTCACATGGGAACTAATAGATACCACTTATTTCCTTTCGGATAGAAGCAGTACGAGAAGCAGGAAATAATTTCTCTAAGAAAAGTCGCTTCATGTCATTCCAAGTGGTTATGGAACCAGGAGGAAGGTAGTAGAGCCAGGACTTATCAGTTTCATCTAGGGATAAAGGGAATGCTCAAAGTTTGATTTGTTCCACAGAAACCCCTTGAGGCTTCATGGTAGAGCACACTTCTTGGAACTCTTCAAGGTGGAGTTGTGGATCCTCACCGGCTAGCCCGTGGAAACGAGGAAGAAGATGAATCAAACCCGATTTGATTTTTAATTCAGATTATATGTTTGGATATTGAATACCAAGATGTTGGTAATTCATATAAGGGAAATCATGTTCTTTAAGTGTTCGTTCCCTAGGATTGGTCATATCTAATTTAATTGGTTGGACGAGAACTGGTTCTTGAATTATTTGATTATCCCTAATGTTCCTCCTAAACTAGAAAAGTTTTCGCTAAATTTCAAGGTCAAACAAATATGAGATATTGTTTGGAAGGCTATGAGGCATTCATATATATATGGAAGAAATATAAAGATAATTTTTTTCTTTGTGTTTTTCGTTTATTATTTTTATGAGGAAGGAAGGTTTTTCACTGTGTTTTTTGAATTTTTTTTGTACAATAACCAGAAACTAATGACTACTTAAATCAACATCCTCGAAAATGGAGCCATTTGAAATTAATGTTCTATTTTCACCTATCTACCGATCAAAATTCTGATGCTCTGCTAATGTGTATAACTGCAGTCGGGTCGAATCCTCGGTGATGATACTTTTTAATAGTCAGTTGTTTTTAGTTAATTGTATTCTGATTTGGAGGTTTGTTTGCAGATATTATGAAATAATTTATGGATGATGTTTGATTTAACAAATTGATAAAAATTGGGTTGAGTTCAACATTATGTTGTTACGCTTGTGATATACTTGATCTTTGCTTTATATTACATTAAATTAACACCCATGTCACAAGTTGACGTTGATTAGAATTCCTAAGTGTTAAAGCTTTAATTCAAGCCATAACATAACTAGGATTCTAATATCAATCATTAATTGATTGTGGTAGTGTATTTATGGTTCCAATAATCCATGTAATCCATATGTTAGACAAAACAAGTCATTAATCCATGACATGCTAAGTTCAACATACACAATGTTAATTTGAAGAATATTCATCGAGAAAAAGCTCTCAATCACTTAACAAACCTAAATTATAACTCACCAAAATTAGAGACTTAATAAGCCATTGAAATGATTAATATTTGGTTATAATTATTATGCTGATAAATTAAAAAGAGAAGAAAAATAAAAAGATAAGAAAAAGAGTGGTGCATCGAACACACACACAAACGATAAGAATTAAAAAAACTGACTTTTGATTGAATGAGGAAGAAAAATAAGGGAAGAGGAATCACCATTATTTAAACTATTTTAAGAAAATTAAAATTAAACTACATAAGGTGGATGATAATAAGAGATATTTAAGACGTAATATGCATTAAAATAGAATTACAATAACCAAGACATACAAGATTACAAACGAAGAACAACACAAAAGTGAAAGGAAGAAAAGAGAGGAGGAATGGTATCTCAAGTGAAAACATGAGTATGTAAGGTCCTACCAAGCCTTTGGAAAGGATTTTTTCATGCCAATATGTGCTCTTCTCTTATGAAATGTCAACTCCTTTGAAGGAGAGGAGGGGGATGCATTTATAGCCCAAGGAAGTGGACTGTTTGCATTCCCAATCTGTCCCTCCACTTGGCTCGATGATTTGGACATCCAGAGAGCCTAATCTCAAGATATCTCTTTCTTCAAAGTTGTAAATAATAATTTTGGGCGACATCCCTCAAAATTTTGAGTCATTTGGACCTATGGATCCAAAGTTATTTCTGGTTTATTAAACAATTTTAATCTGTCCATTTCACTCCAATATTTTTGAAGTCAAAAATGTGAAAGGGTTTTTTAATAATAAGATGCATTCAAAGCCGAAATATTTCTTCACTAAAGTCGGCCTACTATATCTCCTATTTCACACTAAAAAATATCATGTCGATTTGATCCTGACATCATGAGATATGTCATGCATGGTGTCCGGATTTTAATTCCCGGCTAGAATGGTGGGCGGGACTTCAAAGCTTCATTTGAGCCCCTTGTTCTTGGATTTGGGCCATGAAATTTTTATCTGTTACTCTGTGAATTGTTATTAGAATTTTTTAGGAGAATTTATGAATTTTAATTTCTAAATTTGAGCCCAAAAATTAAATCTTCAGGGATGGTCCAGTTTCCTCACATATTCTGTCATCCTTCTTGGGTGGTCCATATGAGCCTTCAAATGGAATAATTGGGCCATGATCCCTACTAATGAAATGTTGGATATTGAACTAGGAATCCTAAAAAAGAAGAAACACACAATTTGGATCAGTAGGGTGATAGTTGTAAATAAAATAGTAAACTGACTCAATTGGATGAATTCTAAAAATCCTCAAAAATTATACTTAGTATTAAAACATTAATATTTCACACAAATTATGCACATTTCATATAAAATAAGTAAAGAGAGTATATATTAAGTCATTAAAATATTAATAACATCAATGATAAAGGAATACACCCTTAAGAACTTCTGATCACTATTAAGGTTCTTCAAAAGACATAAAATTTTGAAGGATATTTTCAATCGATAGAAATATATGGATTAAGTGAGATGTTAGTCTTAGTAAAGTGTAGAAAAATCCTCCACATTGGTTTAGGAAGAAATGGAGGTCTTGGTCCTGACCCTTTAGAAAGGGTTGCTACTTATATAAAAGTGTTTAAAACCTGAACCTTTATTAATGGTTGGGAAATGAGACGGATAAAGCTCTAATGAAGTAGAGTATTCAGTATTATATCATTTCAAGTTGGTATGTGTTCATAAAAAATGGTAGAAACCCCTTCCATTGGAATGCTATTAGTGAGAAGCATGGGAATTAAACTCTCCAAATCCTTTATTTCCAATACTGAATAGGTTCTACTACTTATTCTAAGACAGAGGAGACAATACACTACTATAATAGTGATAGAAAAGAGGACTTTTCTCCTTTTTCTTTCTTTTATGTTCTCCTTTGTTCACTCATTCACACCTAAAGGAAATAAATCCATAAGTGAGAACTTCCAAAGCTGGGAATCAAAGATTCATTACTAAAATCAGAATAAGAAGGAATCTTCCTATCACTGCGTGCTTACAGCTATCATATTCAACCGTATTACTGTCAGTAGGAGAGGCCCTTGGAGTCCCATCCGTACAAATAATATAGTGCTACCTAGAAATGTCACAGAAATTTCTATCACATTTTATTTTCCCATTCAGTATCGCTCAAGGTCCCCTACACTTTCCTGAACAGAAATATAATAGAAATATGTCATTTACTCTTATATATAGTTATTGATATTATACCAAGTTTCATGGGAATAATGTGTCTTATTCAAATAGGAGTCAACCTTCTAATTTCAAAGAACATAACCTCTCTGCATGAAATATTTCATTGTGTAAAAGCATGTTTTAGAAACCAAAAATTAGAATCTCGTCAACAATATGTAAAAAACATAACCATTTCTATTAGAAGTCAGTGTGAGAAGATATGAAAATAGGGCATGTGGTAAGCTTGTCTTAACGATATATTGATAGCTTGGTATAATCTTGCAATGTAATCATCTATATTCTCTATAGAAAGACCACTATATGAACCATGATAGGCACCATTTTTAGTTGATGTAGTGGTTCCTATTGTGTTCGGACTATATTATACTAATTGGACTCCATCTGAGTAGTGGTTCCACCAGTTAGTTCTTTATCCTTATCAGTATACAGAAACAGATAACGAATAAATCACCATGGAGAGGTTCGAATTTTTGGGGGGAAAGAATGACACAGAAAGGGATATGGAACTAAAGGAGGTTTAATGGAATGATCAGCAAATATATACAAGTATTAGGGATTTTGACAGTCCGTTGGTGCCATCTGTTGAACTATCCATACAGTCAATTGGTTCTTAGCCTACCCCAATCTTCACACCACCCACTACAGATCTACCAATCATTCCACATGGGGTGATGGGTTTCTAGACATGAAATGAAGTTATCACCCACTAGGATCATCATTCTCAAATCGTACACCGCCGAAGGAACTGCTTTGAAATTGGTGTCATGTTGAATGGATATGGCCATGTCCCGAGTGGAATGGATGGCATCAAATCGAGCAATCACATTGATGATACTGAAGAACCCCAAAAGCCGACTACTTATATTATATCGACCCAAATGGATGCCTTCAATTTCATTGGAGATATTTTTGATCAGTCAGAACTATTAGAGCAGAGTACTCACTAAAAGAATAGTACTGAAGAATCACATATAGATGGGGGTTGATCTCTCAATACCAACAAGGTCGATATTGCCTGTGTCCAACTCAATACTAAGGAAAAAGGAAATGAAATGGGTCATAGATGGTTTTATATGTTGATTAAGAAGCAACAGTTTGGAAACACCTAATTATGGGTATATTCCCTATTTTGAAAATGGATGTTGGGATATCCTCCTTCCCCCATGGGTGTCCTATTGACTCGATTGGCTGAGTTGTGATAGCGTGCTATGTAGCCTTTGGTTATGATAGTCAAACCACTCTGAACTCCACACTCTTCTCTGACCAAAATCCTTTCCCCATAGCCTCATAGGTTTCGGTGGTTGAATTTCACTTGACCATGAGTTGAAGGAATACACAACCATTTCACCAGGCATTCTAGAACACCTCACAACTCTCACTCATCTCTTGGGTTGTGTTTGATATCAATTCAACATAGGTAAATGCAGTGAGGTCAGAAACACATGTATTACAAGTAGTGTCTAAGCCTATATGTAATATGAAGGAAAGTTTCATAGCAATAGAAAGAGAGAATAGGTGGCGCTGACTTACCTTCTTTGATTCCCAGGGCCATTTCATTCACTCTGACCAATACTATTAGAGTAGAGTACTGATCAACTACAGAAAGGTATCATCCCCATGAAAATAGAACCTTCCTCCAGCTTCCCATCACGTCTATATGCGTGGAGTTTCCTAATGAAATTGTTCACCACTATTATGCATGACGAACGGGTGTGTTCCTTCCAGGAGGTTTCACTATAGCCAGAAATGATATAATAGAGAGTGGATTCCTAGAAGTAGTGAAGAGTTTTTGGGAGGTGTGCTAATGTACTCATGGATGATTTTTCACTGGGGACAGAGGTCTCATAGGCATTTATAAAACCATAGGTCCAATATCATGAGATGGTCAAAGAAGTGAAATTTAT
Source organism: Viscum album (assembly GCA_963277665.1). Lineage (NCBI taxonomy): Eukaryota > Viridiplantae > Streptophyta > Magnoliopsida > Santalales > Viscaceae > Viscum > Viscum album. The sequence goes on along the minus strand of OY728161.1, from coordinate 421,468,312 downwards.
ATGCTAAATACTAGGATGATGCTTCATGGCCGAAGGGATCAGGTCTGCACGATCTAGATTGGGAAAGGGGTCACCGAGTCAAACAAACCCATTGATCAAACCCCCATGTCAACATGGTGAAAGAAAGTGTATCTATTATACTCCCTTCTAATAGTCCTTCGGTGTAATGGTAAAAGATGATGCCAATAGTTTCACTTCTGTCTTGAAAATGGAACACTATCATGTCATATATTATGTTATAGTAGGATAGTTGGTTAGGGGAGGAATGTTGAATTGGGATATCTCTCTCGTTCACCTGGTTGTACATTGGCGGTTCCTCTCACGGTATAAGTTCAAGTCCATTTGTTACATAAAAACCTTCTGGTCTCGTATCATAATATCCCCTTCCCATATTTTAATAAGGGTGGGGATTATGATCAGTCTAATGGAACCTAGAGGTTATTATGCTGTATTTTATGACTGACTCTATCAATTCCTTATTCCATGAAGAGTATCCTGGGAAGACTCAAAGATCTCACCTAGAAATTAGGTTCTAAAACGTTGATATATAAATATCATGTTTAGGGTGATTTATATAGGGTCAAGTACCATATATATGTCCCTTTCTAAGGGTAATTATTTCTACTAGATTCTATACCAACACATTCTATTCATTAAATAAGGAAAGTAGAATCACATGGGTACAAAACATAGCTGTAAAAAACAATCCCCCACCTCAAAATTATTCTTCTTTGGATTATTTATTCTTTCTTTTTCTGTTCACCTTCTTTAAATGCCTTTTTGGGTGGGAATTGAAGAACATAAAGATCTTTATTTTAGAGATGGGATCACAATGCTCATGTTTCTGTCTACCTGATTGATACCAGAGAGTCACTGAACATAGAATAGTGAATCCAGTTCCACACATAGAATAGTTCATTCAGTTCATAGATGAATGAGGCATTAGAATAGAAGTAGTGAGGCTTCCTTACCCTTTAGAAAGTGTAAGATATTTGAACCTTACCCTAAGGTCTACATAATCTATAAGTGTTTAGAACCTTATTATTCTTGGGACAGAACTATTCTATGAAATTTGTACTTCAAACTTACTAGCTATTCTAATAATCTCATATTGTACTTGTTCCAAATATCAACTTGGTACCTTTGAGTACCACCTCATGGCAGAACCACACATGGTTTGTAGTCTCATCCAAGACAACAAACCAATCGATAGCACTTCCACACTGGTACATGTATATATTTCAACCTGACATCTCACCTGGTAGAATGCTGGAACCACCGACCTTCCAATAGGTCATCCAAAATGACCCAAGGGTCCATAGTTGTACCACAATACTAGGGTAAAAACATATCCCTTCTTCCATCCATCTCCATCATAGTTACCACTCATGTAGACTTTTCAAAAACTAGGTCAAGGGGTCTGAAGAAAGTTCACCAAATCACTACTATATCAAGTAGAGTACTTGATGGATTGAGAGGTCGTCCTTGACCAAGCCACCAATATCTTGGTGGGGTATGTCATCACCAAAACAACCATCATATTCACCATGAATGAAACTGTGTTTGAGAGGTGAGATGGCCAAGTTCTCTATAATTAATACCACCAACTCTTAAAAAGGTTCTCAACCTTTATACCTGATATTTGAACCCCATGGAATGAACACAAATCATATAAGGCAATGAACTAATATTGGACTTGATTCTCATGTGAAAATGTTAATCAAGAACCACTTGGAGAACTCTATGCAACCAATACTAGATATCAAGGATTTTGATGATGATATTGAAACACTGAGTGAGATAATCTAGTATAGACGATGATGTCCATAATTAAAACATCATCAATCAGTACCACATACTTCATAAAGTGGAGACCCTCTTAGTATTTAGCATAAAAATTCCACACACTGGCACATATATATATTGTGTGAGGGAATTCAAACCATGTACAACCAAGAGGAGTAGTACCCCAAAAAATGACCGGCCACAAAACAGACTTGTGACCATTTTCTTTTCACATGAGGCACAAGAATTATATGACCGGTTTTGGAAACCGCACACACAAGTACATGGAAACCTCATATGAAGACTTCAGATATGATATGTCAATTATGCCATTATGAAATGATGTTACCCTCATTAGTATGTGTTTTGGGTATGATGTGAGTCATGGAATTTTATATGCTAGAGTACCTAGAGTTGGGAACTGTATCAAAAAGACATATATACATAGAGAGATCTGATATTGGATTGAAACACCCAACCATAGATTATTACAACTTATAGGGATAAGAAACTCGGGGTATATCTATTTATCCTTAAGCCAAAGGGCACCCAATTGCATATTGATTGATAGCATGTCATGTTGAATAGTCCACTTAGTACTCGTTCAAGTACTGAACAGATAGGTCAACACATATAGGAAAACATAGTTGACCTATCTGTGTTAACCTATCAGTGTTTACATACATGTGTTGAGTTTCCCACCATTTCTAAATTTTCAAGTATAGTGATATTATCATTGAAATGGTTCTCGGCAGTTGACTGAGTGGATCTGTGAGTTCAATAAGTCTGAGTTCCTCTTTTAGATTTTGTCCGAGGAACACTTTCTAGGGGTGTTCACTTCCTTTAGATAGGTCAACATGGGTATTTCCATCCTTCCCCTAGAGCTATCTCCTATTCATATTTCCTTTGTCAGTCTTGATGGCCATTTTCTAGTAGATGAGTGACATAAAGCGTTTAGATGGCTGGGCTTCATAGTGGATAAGCATCTCACATTCAGGGGAAATTAAAAGAAAGGGTTGTGGAGATATAATGAGAGTAGAGGTGATACTCTTCTAATAGTGAATATAGATAGTTTCCACCATTTCTGATCTTTGGGAAGTCTATGGTGTCAAGTATGACCCGCTAGTCAGTACTCTACTATAATGGTCCTAAGACCATAGTTCTCCTACCGTATGGACAAACTGCATCATGATACACTTCCAAGTCTAAAGGGAAAGACACTACTACCTATATTATATAGTGATAAAGATAAATAACTACTTTTTGAAAATATATATAAGTACCAATTTCGATCCCTATAAGTATCTGTATAATATAGGTAGCGCAACGCTTAACCATAGTCAAGAGTCTTCTGCTATATGTATAGAGGCCATGAAAATAATAAGAGGTACACCAGGGAGAATAAAGCATAAAATGAGATGGTACATAGATATATTGTCGGAAGAGGGAACTTTAAAAAATTGAATTAGAGGGACCAATCAGACAATATATATATGTATCACTTTTCATTCAACATTCGATAGAGAAAAAATATTTTCTGAAAAATCCTCTTAGTGGTTCGACCTTGATCCAAGATCTCTATTCTACACATATAGGATAAGGTACCTCACTCAATGCTCTTTCAAGTGAGAGAAATTCCTTTTCAGAGTGATAATTCCAATTAGTCTTCATCATAGAATATAGCAGGAGAAACTGATCCCTCAATACTCATGCACTCATCTACCACGGCTTATGTATACCCATTGATATGAGAGGCTCTATCTCTCTTGATGCATTATGAAAGCAATAAGATAGTTTGTAATAGTAGAATTCATTCTAGTCATCATAAGACTATCAAAACATAATTGAAGACCTTAAGTGTTCTCTTGACGATTGGTACATCAATTTGAGATGTATGGTGATTCTGTGTCAACAGGATCTGCATTATTTATCCTTATCAGTTCACTCACATATTTGATCTACTGAGATAGAGTGTAATACCCAATCACCCAAGAATTATGTGACCCCCACTGAGATAGCACATCATATTTCCTGACTATGTGAATGTGAAAATCACAAAACTCTTTGAATATAATATGAATGAGAAAATAGCATAAAAAATCTGGGCACATTCAATATATATAAGTACCAGTCCAGTTATTGTTTTGAGAACACCTGGCTACTTGTGGTTTTCCCCTGACTCAAATAGGGAACTGAAAATATAAAGGATTAGAGTACATTTTTACCCCACTCCAGTTCCTTTTTTGTATAGATATGATGAAATACATGGATTATTTCCAACTTTTCAGAACCATAATCGATGGAAACATTGTCGAAGATGCCCTTTTGGTTCTGTTTCATGATCTCGATCTATTAATGGATATGCTAAGAGTCTTTTTTATTTCCCAAGACTTCCCCTCTCTAACATTGGCACTAATATATATTTATAGATTGACATTATTTAGTGCTTCTAGCTATATGTCCATCTATTCCCTCCATGTCCCCATTTGAAAAGGTGAATGTTTCAATGAGCCCCCACGTATCCACAAGTATTGACATGTCTACTACCTATATTATACATTTATAATGATAAAGAACTAGGTTGAGTCAAATTCCTTGGAATCTATATTGACTCATCGGGTCTCTACCCACATTTCATAGAGTAAGCCTTTCTTCTCAATCCTCTCACAAAAAGTATTCAGATCAGTGCCTTAAATATATATAAGTATTAGTACTCAATTTCATAGATTAATCCTTATTACTAGAGCACCTTATAGGACCCTTAACTTGACAGTCAATGCTCCTTGTATATCAGTTGTTCACTAGCTTGAGAAACTCCCCACCTAGGACTAAGACTAAATCTCCCATTTTAATTGTATATCCTAAAATCCATGCTTTGGTTTTTCCTTTGTATCTAGATAAATGGTCATTTTTTGTCATACGAGAAAAACTCAACCCCTGTAAGAGTCGTCCCATATCTGAAAACCATCACATTTCACCAGCTACTCACCATTTTATGTTTTTTTGTCCTCAATATATATAAGTACCAGTCTGAAAAAATTGTTTAGTAATTAGTGATTCTAATGAATACATGGTCAAATCCTAGGGATTCATCCTACCTTTGAATGAATCCCCATACATTGAATGAACCAGGCTCATCTAATACAAGTCACATGCTTCAAATAGTGCCTATGTTCAAATCCCATGTTTTTCAGACACCCTTCTCATCTCAAGTTCATGGGTCAGTATAATTTAGATAGTAGAGTCTGGGACTAGGACAAGGATGTATGGAGTTCATAGATAGCATATGAAGACAAATGAACCAAACTGGACAATTGGTTGAACTCTTTAATCATATGATGACAATTCGCTAGCATGAACAATAGCATTCGAATCCTCTAAAATAGCCTTTACATATATAAGATAACTTCTCTACTACCTATATTATATTGATTAATGACAAGGAATGAATGTGTCTTTACGGGTTCTAAATAGACCAGACTTAGAGACCCCTTGTCCTCGGTATAATCGAGATAGTAGCCTGGTATGACCTATCTTGGTCCTCCCAGGTCTTCACTAGAATACATAGTTTAGGTATCCCAGGACTACTATATATATTATACTAAATATAGTATAGTATAGAAGGAATAATGAAAGAAACTCTAGTTATATAAACCCTATACTGGATACATTCCATTCTTTTTTTAACAAAATCAACCTCATACAAGAGATTTATTTCAGGAGATTCTGAGACTGGACTATTAGAGTAGAGTATTGAACTCATCACTGGAATGATATCAAGCCTTTAACCTATCAAATCATATGCATGAAAAAAACTACTACTTGAACTCCAACCAATAGATATGTTCTTTCCCATTTCTATTAGGAAGAACACATATGTGTATTTTTTCAGTTCCCTTTTTGTGAACCTCCAAAAAGGGAAGTGGGAAAACCTGAGGACCTATAATCTTCAATCCAAGGTCATCATATAGTTTGTTTGAAGACATTCCATCTTGGTTTGACCTTTTCTGACCTGACCTTGGAGGACATGGGAAATGTGAAGTATCTTAATATCTGGATTATATGGATGGAGGACCTCTTATAATTTAGAAGAGCCTACCTTGTCTAACCAGACCTTAGAGGACCTGGGATATGTGAAGTATCTTACTATCTAGATTATACGGATGGAGGACCATGTTCTCACGATGTTCATCTTTTATGATTGTTTTTGTCTAGGTTATACAACCTATATTATATAAATTGAAAACAATCCTCTATCAGCATAGGTTTTAAGAGATCTGAACCATTCTGATGGGCCAGGAGACCTTCAACCAATTCTAATTATAAGTTTCCTATTGATGTTCAAATAATCAATCCATTTAGTTGTCACATCAGCCGTCTTTCTAGTATCTTCATTAAGTGTTGATTGTTTTTAAATAGAGCAGAGTCAGATAATATGTCTATATAGTCTCTAGTGGAAGGACAATTAGACTAGAGTACTGACAATATATATAAGTATCTGTAGTACCCCCCTCGTGGACTGAGTCATGCGACTTATCCTTTTTTCATGAAGAGGAAGTGGGATGATGATAATGTGTCTAGAAAACAAACCCATATAAATCCATTTATTCTATAAGATAATTGGATCCCAACCGAAATGAAATGATATACTCTTACTTTTGTTGTAGTACCCATAGTTGTTGGAGTGCTTGAATCAGACTTAACCAAGTAGATCATGTTGGGATCTTCACCATGAGTGATCCTTCGGTGACATCACCAAGTAGATCATGTCATGGTTTGTTATTATCTCTATAACTATATATAAGAGTACCATAGAGTAGATTACTGACAGACAAGATAAATATAATATACGGGGATCACCCCCATTCCTATCCACATGAGATGACATTACTATTAGATTGGAGTAATGATAGTCCTATCCTCTGTCCTAACTATCTTTGTCCTCTACTTTTACAAACCTTATGGACTTAGTCATTTACCCAATTCCTTATCCCATTTAGTTTCCGCTCCTCCAGCCACCCGGCTGACATGGATGGACCTGTAGCCGATGATTCGGTGAATTTATTATGTGAATAGGTTCTATACCATTGTATATGTTTCATGTAGCACCTTTATGGTGATGTTATGAAATATCTGAATTGTTCTAAAAGTTCAGGCATCCTTAGGCTAAAAAACTGGAACAAGGGATGAGCTTGGGAGAAGGAGTCATCGGGGATGATTGACAGATTCTAGTCGACCAATGACATACTCCGCTGGGAAGTGAGTGATATTAAAAAGCTATAAAACTAGTCATGAGCATAACCTGATTCTAGAAGTGGCAGGATTGGAGCTTCAATAAAGAGAAATATAGAAAATACGCCAAAGGTACTAGTGTGGTGCGGAGTATGACTGTCATCCACACAATTATGGCATTTTGGACCTCATTCATTTTCAAGACGTAGTTATATGTGGCATTTAATTAATGAGGGAGTGAGAGGGATCATGGTAATATTATTGGTGGATTTTTTAGACATGTTGTCAGATATAAAATAAGTACATATAGGAAATGAATCATGCATCTATGGTTCTTAGTTGTCAAGTCAACTACCATTTTTATATCTTCAATAAGAAAAAAGACAACAGGTACCTCTTCATGAGCCTCCCTAAAAGGTTTGTAGGTGCCTTATTTGATCTAGTAAGTGGAGATAGATCTAGAGTATCATTCCCAATCAATACCTTCAGTTTCAAACCCAGGTCTATATAAAGTAATGCAGCCCATCTACCAGTAGCAGAGGCTGCAGGTATATGTCCACCCATTTATCTACAAAAATTAGTGAGAGCTGTTGTAGGTATCGACTATTTTGGTGTCTTTAATTTGAACGTTAAGGGGAACTACATATATTATACTGTTGGAATCAGTGTCGTTTATCTAGGCTAAATCAGAGGGGATTTAGAATCCAATCATTATTCCATATGCTAGGAATCAAATCCGATCATGAATAATATAATAGCCTTTTTTCTTGAACTAATGGGAATGATGAGAACAGTTAATGAGGTCACTGATAAAACCCTTAGTGAAGTGTTGATTTTTATATGTACACTCAGTCAATCATACCATTCTACAGAAGGGATGATACTGTGTTTATAAAATGCTCTTGTAGGAATTCTGAATCTGCTAAAAGTAATGACTAATCTGCTACGTATATCTAAGGGTTTCAATGGTAAACTAACTGAGCCATATTGTGCTTTTAGGTTTTTTTCCTAACCATTGATCATTGGAATGTGATTTCAAACTCTCCACACTTCATAAGAAATTATTATCATAAATCATCTAAGATCCAAGAAATTTATAGATAATTCTACCCAGTTTGAATTACATGATTCCAATCAGGATTCAAATCATAAGATTAAGAGTTTGAAGCAGGTCAACACTGAATTTTGATTAGGTTCCTCATCTTAATGGAATTATTTCCTTAGTAACAAGTTTTATCTTGTTCAAACAAAAAAATTAGAGGTGCAAACTATTGATTTGAAAGTATAATCCAGGATAATATGTAAATGCTGTTATCTACAACAATGTCATCTATAACTGTGGATATGGTTGTTCCTAAATTCTTTTTTGTAATCACTACTTTCCCACTTATTCATTTTTTCTCCTGCCCTTAAGTATTCGTATACCGGTAATCTTTCCAAAGGACATAGTTTTCCATCTTATAGGAATGTAAAGGAAGTTAGCAGGGTTATAGCTTGGGTAGAAAATTTCATGTTAGCGAATTTATGTCTGTAATGATACGAGCATTAGTCAACCATATGTCATAGTATTAGTAGACATCCCTTTTCCTTATACTTATTTGGCCTTTACTTTCAATATATATAAGTACCATTCCTACACTTTTCCAGTGAATTACTTTTATCTTGGGATATTTGTCCACGAATACACCATCTGTAATCTTTTCCATGAGCTACACACTATATATATAAGTACCCATCATTCAAATAAGATCTCTACCTTCTTGTATTGTATCACTGTTAAGGTATGGGTAGCATCAGAAATCGGTAAAGAGCTGGCATAATCAAATCAAAATACGATTTCCTTCTGTATAGATTCAGTATGATTATGATTCCCCTTATTTTCCATGCTTAGAAGAACTGTTACCTACCCAACCCCTATGGGAAAATCAACATCCTGAAAACAACAACACTGGTAAGGAGAAACCATATGCAGGCCCCCTACTGAAAACATGGGCCCATGAGCTTAGCTTCCTCGCTCAGAAGACCTCTAGCTATTAGCGTTGAAATGAGCTAAATGCCACTACAAATGCTTTTTTATCATATCTTTTTTAGTCCAGATGCATATGGATTTGCTAATGGTATTTAAACAGGACATCAGATTAAATGGAAGAAAAATGACCTTTGATAGACTCTCACTCATAAAGGGTGAGAGTTAGAAACCAAACCAAAAAGTGGATCTCTATCCAACTAACAAAAAACTACTTTATAACTCCTTTAGGTCGTTTTATTCCATAAGAATCCCCATTCCTAGATAAAAATGAATCACCTCATGAGCCATGATAGGGAACAATCAATTGAACCCACCCTTTCTCGTCACTATATTTATTTTTTTCTTTCAATTCAATTATATTCATATAAATCTAATCCATCTACTGGTCGTATGAGAAGCTTTCAATCTTGTAATCCATAATATTGGAATCTAGTATTATTCCTTTTGTAGTCAAATTAGACTCAAATATTAGAATATAAGGTTTTCCAAGGTGGTATTCTGACACAATGCAGGAGGAAAGAATAAGTGTCAGGAAGTGAATCAAATAAGCTGTAAGTCGAATCTGATTCATCAGATAAAGGATGGATTATGTGATAACCAGCATCCATTTTATTTATTTTATCAATAATGAACTAGAAGCCGATGAACTAGATTTCAATCGCTATTACATATGTATTAATTAATGAAATCTCTTCATATCGATCTCTCGATTATGCCTCCCCAGTCCCAAACTACCCATCTATTCTGTTGACAATGAAAATATATATGTTGTAGTCTCCCTGAAATGGATGTTAGTGAATGAGTGGGTACCATATACTTCTAGTTTCTCTTTACCAATGGGGAATCCAGTCCACCAATTATTTATTCCTATGCTAGTTCCATTCAACAATCTCATTCTCTCTCCTGGATATAGGACCAACTGGACCAACCCTACCTCTTATCTCTTTTGATGAAAAGGTGCAGATATCAAACTCTACTACCTATATTATAATTTCTCTTTGTCCCAAACTCGTTCCCATAAGTTGAACTCAAGAAATATTCTTCACATCCATCCATCAAGGTGTACAAATGAGAAAAAAAAGACCAAGATCCAAGATCTTGATCGATCCATATCCTTTAACCATAGTCCTTGAATCCGATCTGATTAGCCTCAACTATTAGAATATAAAAGTCTTACCCCTATTCGTTCATTCGTTACTACGAATATCCCCTAGAGGCAGTAGGAAAAACTAATGAATGTCATATCTGGATTCCTATATCACCCCGTTCACATTGATTTCCGGTCCCCATCTTGGACCTGCCTGCTACCATGCAATCACTTCTCTTCCCCTCGGTAGGACCAAGAGAGATGGCAAGGCAGGGTGCCAAGCATGCCTGTAGGAGACTTCATACATAAAATACTTTGACATTCCTAGAAGAATTTTATAGGTGTATCAGGACGGGTTTTAAATATGTATTAGTTGGTAAACCCATGAATCTTAGATTCCATCTCTATTAAGTGGGGGTGAACCTCTGATCTGAATGGTTGTAGATGCATTAATAGAAATATAAGAAACTGAACACTCGAGATATGAATAGGAGGGGAAAGTGATGGAGAACGTGACCACTACACCACCTCTCTATGAATTATATAGAGATATTGACCATTTTCTGCCTTTATCTCTCTCCTTAATAATATCCCCGATCATTTGTCCCTTTTGCTGTTAGACGTGCTGGAACATAAGGCTAACTCTTTTGACATCACTATATTGATGAATTTATTAGGCTTCTCAAGAATTTATGTCGATTGAGGTGGTGTTAGGCATTCTAGAATAGATTTCCCCTATCATTAGTAAAGACCCCTCCATGTTCATAATGTTACACCATATGATTAGGCATCCTATCTCAATTATACACAAAGTATATTAGGGAGAAATCCACTAAAATTTGAGTCACATGCAACCACCATGAAATAACAACACCTACCTCATTGGGAAAGAGAAAAGGGATCAAGACTCTAGTAATTATTTTCAAATAGCAACTATTAAAAGTTTACTTATCAAACATCATTCCTTAATGAAGAAAAATTCAGAGAAATGGACGAATGGAGACACATGTAGACAAGAAAAGAAGTTATGACATAAATCCACATGCTTTAACATAGTATATAGAGATAGAATTCCATCTAGATTTACACTCATTCAGATGTTCCAATTATAATACGTGAATAAGACATCAATTATGTATTATGATCCCTTTGAAGATAATAATCATCTTCATCTATAGATACAATATAGATAGTGTTTCGTTAGTGGTAAAATAGAGTTATCTATGTCAAACTAATCATTCGAATTTCCTCTACAGATGAACCTTTTGTTGACCACCGTTTATATTTATTAAACCCCCACTTCTTGGGAAATATGGGATCCTCATTAGACTCTAAGGTTCATGTTTATTATTTTGTTTTAATTGTTCCAGGTTCGAAAATCCCTCACATTATTGATGGGGCATTTTAATCCCCTTTGACTCTTAGCCCCCGTTAGTCATGAAGGCCCACTCAAGCTGAAACTTGTTAATTTTTATGTAGAAAATCATTCCACCATATAAACATGGTATATAAGATAAATAGTATGAACAAACTGAGAGTTTTCAACATAAAAAAATATTGATTTGTGAATGTGAAATACAAGTACCCTATATGAATATGAATTAATGGGAGAATGTCAAATTACTCAAGGGAGCTAGGGATCATCTCGGGGATGAAGGTCACATCAGGTGGTTGGATGGAAGGGCTTTTTCCCTTGGTAGAGGATGAGGATGCAATGTACTCAACTTGATCCCCCTCCAAGTAGACTCTAATTCCATTAGACAGCCAAGAGATTGGTTATGTTCAATAATAACATCACGTGTTGCCATGTTTTTCTAACAGGGCTCCACTAGATACTTATCTAGTCGCCAAAAAAAAGGAAAGGTTCTAAACCCTTATATATAAGCAGCACATTTAGGGTAGAGTTTCTAAAAGATACAATTCTTTCTAAAGGGTGAACAATATAGGGTAAATTACTGTAGATCTGACCCTTTCTAAAGGGTTGGGATAATGATAATAAAAAAATTGTATTTGTAGTGCTTCACAATAAAATGAAAAAAAGAGATATATTATTTTGTTTGGTTTATTCATTGATTTCTCTACTCATGAAGAAATACTTTTGGAAGAAGAAATTTTGGGGTTGGTTTTTGGCCAACAAAAAATGGGATTTTTTGGGCAACGAAGAGTAATCTCTTCGATCTTGTACTTAATTATACTGAACACCAACCCAATCTCAACAAAAATAGGCTCTCATATAATTGAGTATACAAACAACTATTAAAACTACAACAAACTCCAGGAACAAACACTTTATAAGTTAATTCAATTTTTCTAACTATATAAAATAAATATTTAGGTCCATTTCAAATAGTTACAATTCCATTACTATTTAAAAAAATGAATGACAAGTTCTCGTTTTAATAATTCAAGCAACGATGAATAGGAAAGACACACCCAAATTGAATGAATAGATTGAGATGAGCACTATATAGAAGAGTACATGTAATATCGAAAGAAAATTCATTGTGTTAAGAATATAACATCAGATAATAAAAAACACTCATTCATCTGAAAAGAAGCCTCATGCTCATTCAGAAGCAAGTTGACATCTTCCTCGGGGACTGGCCCCCATAGGGAACCTTTGGGAGGAGACTACTCTATTATCTTGCATTCTTCATTCGCATTAGAGATAGATAAATCTCAAAAAAGAGCTCAACAAAGTCTCTATTCTAATTACACTTCTCATATCTCTTACACAATTTAGAAGTCCACTATTTTAATCTGGAATCCATGGAGGGAGGGAAAAAGAAAATTTATTCACTTATCTAATTTATCATGTCCCCTTTTTAAAGGTATGGATTATGGAAAATAAAAACCATTTCAATCTGAGGAAGAGATCCATAAGTCCGATATGAAGGGCCAACAATGTCTCCAGACTACTGTCCCTATAAAAAACCGATATTAATTTGAAATATGACTGAAATGGTACAGTTTCTGATCTATCAGAAGAGAGAATAAGACAAGAGCTCTTGAACCTGGTTCAATCTTAAATAAAATGATTGTCTTTAAATACTCTTTCTCATGGGTGGAAAACCTTCTAGAAACCCTGAATGAAAGATCATTTCATTTGTTTTCTTCGTTCCTCACCCAAAAAAATATCTTATATCAAGTTTCTAAAGGAGAAAAATCACGTCCTAGTTCCCTGCTATTATACCTTATAGACAGAGTAGAGCCTGCCTTTTTCTGGCACATCACAGAGAGTCTTATCTTAACTGGTAATGCACCTAGTGATTCAATCAATAAACCTGTGCTAACAAAATATATATTCTTCTAGTTTGAACGGTCTGCGGTACCTTCGTCATTTGGGAAAATAAGAACTCTATCAATCTCTCTCTTACACTCTCTTTTCTCTTATCACACTACGATATTTCTCTATACTATTTATGAATCCCATTGTCTTGAGCTATATTTGATCCAAACCCTCTGGATTGATTTGAATTTCTAGGGAACTTCCACTTATTCAATCAGGGTTGTCCTGGTCCGCACATGGGACTAGGGTGCGTACATCTGGAGTTAGTTAACTCATTGCCTAAAGTCAGTCTGAAACCATAGATGCATACGTAGGATTTTATCTAGAATCAGGTTAATTTAAATCTGGGTACTTATATATATAGTGGACTTGATGTTTATCCCTACTCCTAGGTTACCAGATTTGATTTGGATCGCTGGGGCCCAGAAGCTGGAAGCACCATTGAAATAAGATAAAAAAAGATTCACTTTACCATGTGGGTGGTGATTTTCTTGTTCACTTCCAAAACAAGTGAACCACCCTTTAAACCCATGAAGACTGGATATGTTTCTAGAAAAGTGTCACATGAATAAAGGGACATGATCTTCAAATAAGATAAACCATTCCAACATGATCTCTCAGACCATAATGAATAAATCAATGTAACGGGGGCTGAGAATGCCCACCATTCAGAGGAATTCTCTAATAAATGAACACTGCATGCACTTCTCACATGTACTCATTCCAATTAGATGAAGAGGTACCCTATCTATATGTATAGCTCATGGCGAGAGATCCATGCATTATTTAATGTATACATTTTAGGATATGAATGTTTTATCTACCTTTGTGAGGATTGAAAAGGATACACAGGAACTCTTTTTGATAATCCATAACACTCTAACCTCAATCCCCTATTTAATATTATTCCTCATATGATCCATATATATATATATATATATATCTATTTAACTAGATAGGTGAGGAAATATTGTATTGTGTGTTGATTTGATGCTCAGAAAGGCCATGATTCACATCTCCTTTCAGATCCTTATAATCCATTTTTGGTAGTTTTGTAATAAGAGTTTGGATTGAGTGCTTACTGACATTCTTGGTATTGAGAAGGATTTCTTGTATCTTGAAAAGTAGTCTCTCAGGGATTGTTATTCTGAGTCCAATATTTTCTCTGGTGGAAAACTCTCCACTTTCATCTTCCATGGGTTTCTCTCACCTCTAGTTCGCTATTTACTACAATGATGGAAACAAGCTATCTTTCTTCAATATTGGAACTCTTGCTAATAGACTAGTGGGAATACAATCAGTAACATGTTCCCTTTATTGAAATTTACTTCATAGAGTAGAACTGATCCCTCTCTTCTATTTCATATCCTCATCCTCGTCAGATATAAAAATCCTTCCACCTCCACTCCTCTTTCTTCTATATTCTTAACCATTCCTTAAAGGTTCTAAAATATCTAACCCTTTAGGTTCATTTATATCTGACCCTTTCCAACCCTCAGATATAATGTAGCTGAGTAGGGTCAAGGAGTTGGTACATAATATTAATTTTAATATATATGGGTTTAGAACATGACCCTATTCGAGTTAGATCTTATTGAACCTCACCCTATTCTGGTCAGATCAATTAGAACATGGGATACTTGATGTATCTTACTATCTAGATTATACAGATAGAGGACCTCACTCTTTCTTTTTGGTTAGATATACGGTACATTACCCCATATAGTTACCTTATCTATCGAGTTACTTCTTACATTCGACTACTCCGGATATATTGTGGAAACATTTTGTTTGTTGGAGATTGGGAAGTGAAAAACCAATGCAGTGGAGCATGAATTAGAATCCACTTATATTAAGACAAATGACCTCCATATTCTCAAAATGGTTTATCTTATCTTGCTAGCTGCTACATGATTTTTTATAGTGATAACTCTTTATATTTCTTAGTGCTCCTCCCCCCTTTTATAGTAAGGGGAACTCTGGTTGCACAGATTTCACTTATAAACTGTATAGATAAGTACATGTTTCTATGACTTGACTCAGCTTGACCTATAAGACTCAACAGTTTGATAATCACTTTCATACAGCGAGAGTCATAGGTTCAAATTCAATAGTTGGTAAAACTAGCCCTACTACATATATTATACACTGATAAGGATAAATAATGACTAGAATGACATAAATCATAGACTGGCGAAGTCAACTGAATGACCATGTGGTTTCTACTTGGGGCCTTCTCACCCTGATACCTTAATATCCGGTATCCTCTCTTCTTCTCTTCATGTATGTGTGAAAACCTGTACTGAATAGATAAATAGGAACAAGTTGAAGATAGGCATGAGAGAGAGTTCATACCCCTTATCCCACAATAAGGTGAAGACCAGGTCATCACTGAATGTCCCAACTTGGTAAGGCATGAACGTTGTTCCACCTATTTTCCAAAGGGTGAGACATGGACTACTACCTATAGATCATTATCACATGAGGAAAACTTACATAGAGATCTCTATTAAAAGAGTAATCATCATGTAACTTAATTATAATCGCTCTAAATCCACCTTCAATCAATATATTTAAGAAGCAGTTTTGGGATATCACATCAGCCTTTAACATGCTACTTGGTAGACCATGGATTCACTCGGCTCAGTGGGGGTTGTTCCATCTGTCCAAAAGGAACTTATTAAATTGTGACAACATGACACGAAGGGGGTGATGAATACTATACAGGATGAGTACACATCTAGGGGAATTATATTGTTACATCTATTTTAGAATAGACTATGTTATTATTCCACTATTGGGTGCTAATAAGCTTTCTTCCATCTGGATCGTTCTCTATTAGTATTATGGATCACTTTTCTTTCTCTATAAGAGAACTAAGTGGCATTGTGGTAGTTTCTTCCTTATCATCTTTTCTTTCCCAGCCCTAAGTACACCCTTTAAGTTTAGTACTACCTCTTGTTTGACCGTTCATTCCCCATTAGTCCTAAGCGTCACTTCCCTGGTCACTCACTACATATAGATTTCAAATAGACTCACCTTTAATTGATGCATGAAATCTCTTACATACTGAGAAGAATATTATTTAGAATATATAAGGTGTTCTTTCTGACACTTTTTTAGCATTCATTAACACATGATTAGGGTCAAATTCTGACCTTGAAGCTGGTCAGACATGGAATTCTCATTCTGTCAGATATCTATTTGGAATGTGGTATGATGGGAAGAGAGTATGAGAATTCTTTCATACAAGTATTAAAGTGGAATAAGACCTTATTAAGGCATGGAAATACTGATTCAGTTCCTGGTATGTCCATGTGCTCACTAGGGTCTACTACCTATATTATACTAAGACCATCTATTTCATTAATAATTCTAACCTTCTATGAGCGGTGTAGGCAACACAAAGCAATAGATGCACAGTAGGAGAACAATATTGGATTGACTCTAAAGGGGAGAGAAGTTCGTCAGTAGTTGGTTCTATACCCTTATATATTATGTAGAACCTTTTTAAAGGATCAAGACTTTGTAAACAAATGAAACTAGTCCAAACACATCTATATCTATAGTGGTAAAATGAATCACCCATCTAATAATCCCTGTCTCTAGAGTATTACGAGTATGCTAAGCCTCCTTGAAACTCAATTGATATTATATGTCCCTATTCCTCTCTCAAAAGGGCTTATTGAGGGGTGATTGTAAGCGGATACATGGTTCTTAGTTGAGGTTCAAATATCTGACCCTTTCTAAAGGGTGAGGAAAGGGGTTTGAAAATGATTACTTACCCTTATAAAGGGTCATATATAAGGTACATGACCCAATATAGTTCACCCTAAGGTGTAAGATCTTTTATAATAATAGATAAATTATCTTTAAACCTGATTGGGTCGTCAGAATAGACTTATTGGGAGTAGGAGAGCTAACTTACTTTAGGAGATATAAGATCACTTGCATCAGTGCACATGTGTCACAAGGGAATATTTGGTATAATATTGGTACTAAAATATATTTCCATTCCATCTTACTCTAGGATTTCATATTCAATTCAATATCAATCAATCTAATCTCAAGTCGGATACTCTTCGAAAATAGTTACTGCCATACCTCACCTTCGAGTGATAGTTTTTTTCTGTATTGCTTCTTCAAGACTATTTGAACACTTTGTTTGTGCTTAGAAAGTAATGAAATAAGGGATATAAGATCATATAGGTTACACCCTATCCTTCCGGTTTGTTTCCATTTCTTTAAAGTCTAGTGTAATCACGTATGATAGCATTCCATAGGATAAAAAAGATGCAACTAATAGAATATAATAGTAGGTCACGAACTCGTAATCGCTTTCTTTACTAACTTTCATTAACAAAAAAGATCCTTATTCATTCTAAATAGATACCTCTTGTTTTATTTTGTTGAAGTTACATATATTATTAAAGAATAAGAGGAATGATTCTCCAAAGAGAGAATAAAAATTGGCTCCATATATTACAAGACTCAATCCCTTGAGCACTTATTAGAATTGGCTCATGTTGGACAAACTGTTGAGGTCAGGTTCTCTGACATGGGTAGGTTCATTGATCATGATAAAATCCTTGGATCTATAATAACCAATGGTTACAACTAGAGTAGAGTACTGACTCATTACATTCTTACCAAAGGTCCTACTTTTGATCTCTTATTGCACTCTCACTATGATAACTAGATACCTACTCGCCTTGAGCTTGTGTCTGGTATTCGTTCTTTTGCTTAATCTGATGTAATTTTTTTCAGTGTAATATGATGCCAACTTATTTTATATTCTAATAGCTGAGTCTTCAAACACTATACCTATTGTGTGATAAGACCAATAGTCCTCTAACTTGAACATCTCTATTATTTAGTTAGAATACGCTTACTAAATGAATCTATTATATAATTGGATGACTCAATCACCTTCTCATTAGTGTGTCACGCTCAGTTCAATTCATATTTGACTACTAGGTGAATAGTTATTTATGAATCTCCTCATATTCAAGAAAACTCTGATCAAAGATAGAGATCTACCTTTGTCATAAACCCGCATTTGAAGTGGGGAGTAACTTCTGTGTTCTTTCTCCTATAAGTATGGTTCCCCACCAAAGGTCTAATAATGATCATTCCTCCCATTAGTTCAGAAAGCTACCCCATATCAACAATGAAGTGAATTCTCTTCTATGATACCTAGCTGGGATCTTGGACTTCAATTGGATTTTCAATGGCATTATCTTCTCCTCGGTTGATCTCTAACAAAAGGCATTCCATCCTCTTATAATCTAGAGTAGACTATCTTATCTGACCAGAATGTGGATAACCTAGAATACATTCAGTATCTCACCATCAAGACTATATGAATAGAGGACCTTTACTATAGACACATCTTCTTTCCCATTTCTCTATATTTGGCATATCTTATATATAGACATTGGGCCAAAGTAAATGACCCCCAGGTAAGTCTCATGTATGAAAATCCAAAAATCCACCCACAATGTACTACTATCTCACTAATTAATATTATTATATACTATTTTTCGTGAAGCCTACCTCAATGAGTAAATCAATAATGAGGTATTAGAATAAGGTTTTAACAAAACACAAAACCTACTATTCTAGATAGGGCAGAGCAGTCAGATTCCATATCTCAGTCAGATCAATCTGAACTCTAATTTGATGTATGGCTACAACATGATGCATGATTTTCAAACTTTTTCTTCACGTACAACAAGTGATATAGAAGGAATGAACCACCTAAAACTCACTCAAACAATGGTTCATGGTTCTACGTAATTAGTAGGATCGGGTTGAACTCTAATCTATGGGAGTTGTACTTGTGAAATCAAGAGTATCGGAACAAGTTCATTGAGTAAGTAAATTGGAGTTGTTACTTTTGTAAATGGATGAGAATAGTAGTAGATTTAGTCAAAGAGGTTGATCATCCCAAAAAAGGTATATACGGGGGTTAATGGTCCTTTATTTTTTGTTGCATGGAACTCTGTAAGTTTTCTCTTCTCAGAGAGGAGGAGTTTCCTAAAGGACTAGTTCCTAATGCTTGATGACATTCATCTTCAGATATGTGCAACAATTGATGTGGGAAATTTGAAATGCTTTCCTTCTCACTGAGCTAGAATATGTGGGATTTAGGCTCTAAACCCTTATATATTAAGTAGCACCTTCCTAAAGGTTGAGGATGAGAGAATATTTCTATCTTTCTTTAAACCAGTTCAACAAATAGTGATTTTCACCTAATATAATCCAGTGTATTTTTCAAAAACTAAAGAGAAATGTTCATCTTTGACCAACTTGGAAGCACTTTCTTTTTATGCCAATGTTCTAGATCTTTTGACCCAACTGACTAATAATAAGGTGATAGGTTCGAATATATATAAGAGTATTGTATTTATCCATGGAGAACCTATATCTTAATATTAGTACTCTTCTATATAGTCAAAATATCGACATCACCTTCTACGAATATAGATAGAACCTAGACCATTTCAAGTTCAACATATGTTGGTTCAGTTAGTTGTCCTCCTCACTAGCATTTAGTACTCTATAATAGACAACTTTTATTAGAATACTTTTAAAAACTTTTTCAGAGAAAATAGTGAAAAGGGGGCTAGGTTATGTGAAATCTCTCATAGCCTATAATGATCTCTATATATAAATATTTTATACTACTATATCGATTCACAACTAGGGGGTTCTATTATGGAGGGGTAAGGGTCAACTGATATAGTCTATTGCAGCCTCTTTTTAAGGCAAGAATAATAAGATGTGACTCTAACAAACCAAAAAAAAGATGGGTGTTGTCTTGTTAGAAGGTTCTGGAGGACTCTTTCAATGAATGCAAATTTCTGGTTTTGAAGGAAAGGGAGGAAGTGAAACAACCTCAAGATTAAAAAGGAATTCCAATAGAGAAAATGATT
This sequence comes from Viscum album, assembly GCA_963277665.1. Lineage (NCBI taxonomy): Eukaryota > Viridiplantae > Streptophyta > Magnoliopsida > Santalales > Viscaceae > Viscum > Viscum album. The sequence goes on along the minus strand of OY728161.1, from coordinate 421,447,952 downwards.
GATCCTTCTCCCAATTATGTTGTTTAAACTTATGGTTTTCCTCCTATGGCTCACTCAAGTGATGAATTGTACTTATATAACTTGATTGAACACCATTATAAGATTAATTTTGAAAGGAAGCCTGATTCACTACTATATAGACATAGTACATGTTCTTGACCTCCTTCAACTTCCACAAAAGATTTAGGATCTCATGGAGCAATATATTCAACTAGAGAAGCCGTATTAGCTATAGATATAATATTTTTACCCTGAATAGATGAATTCATGTGATAGCAACATCTTGATAAAAATCAGAGTTTTGGCAGGGTCTCTGAGGTATGTGAGGTGTCATGGAAGCCTGGACAAATTCATGTCATCATTGCATAAGGTCAACCATTAGACAACCCATGTATACTACCTATATTATACTAACTGTGTAGTGGATGAGTTTCGTAGTGATATTCACAAACCTTGATGGAGGCCCTTCTAGACAATAGAGATTTCAAAGTCTTTTGTATATTCAGTTCATCGATCTAAAGTAAAGAGATCAATTCTACCTTCCGTATGTACTGAGCGTACCGATACCAGAGGTGCTTTCCAATCCATGATTTATGGCGTGTTTTAGAGTGTTCCTAATTTGATGTCGATAAATTCAGTGTTTCTGATCCAATGTGTATTGATGCCAGGGGTTCTGGTCCTTTCTCTCTGATTTAATGGATTACCCCAGTCTCATAAAGCATAAGAGTTCCTAGACTATCTATTGAACCAAATCAAGGCTCTTTCTCTGTTGATAGTGTTTTTTGACTATCTAGAGGAACACCTATAAATAGTTCCATCTTTTAAAGAATTAAGAGGTTAGGATATTTTTTTTAAAATATATAATAGAATTTATTTGAATGATACTGAGCTTTCAGATAAGGTAAGATTATTGGGTTTCGCCCCGGTTCACATTCAGGGTTGAGGTCTAAGAGATCAGTTCTTTAGGGATATGGGTTCAGAGTAGATTTCATCTCTTGTAACAAATCCTAGCATTAGGTCGACTCACTTTCCTTGTTATACGCCAGTTAGAGTGGAAAGACCAAATTCTACACATCTCTCTCTTTCAATGATAGGGGCAATGCACTAGCAGGGGTTTTTGGCATTACATAGAAGTGTGACTCTCCGCATCATTCATTATGTGCTTACACCCCCTCTGTGTTATCAGATATCATAGTATATAATGGCCTTATCCAATATATCTTTTTAAGGAAGGGTGGGAAATTAAGAAGAATGAAATTCCAAATATGGAGATCTGAAGGAAGACTCTTATTTGTTGAATGCAAGTCACTACATTGGTGGAATTGGATTTGCTCCTATAAGGTCATAATGATCAATCTTTCTTCTGCCCCTTTATAACTAAAGGTCTTATAATTATATAATATATAAGGGGTTAGAACTTATCAACTTTACCCTATTCGGTATTCAGTGCTTCTTAATATATAAGGGTTTATAACACGACTACGACACCCTATTCGGTTTAGAAAGGTTTAGTTCTTTTAGAACCTTATACTTATCTATCTTTACTACCTTTATATTAGACCAAGTAAGTTATTTATAGGCAGTGATCAGTCTCCCTTCTTTTTTAGCTCGCTGGGTCAGCTATTTTAGGGGTTCTGAAGTTGGACAGTCACCTCCCTCTTCCGCTTCTATCACTCAAGTATCTAATTCTTTTAAATCTCACTCAACATAAGAAAAAGACTCAAAGTAGTGATTGTTCACTTAACGACAGTGAACTGAGGTTTTTCAAATCCCCACTCACTATTGAATTCATAGAGTCAAATAGAGTAGGAATGATCGATGAAACCTTCCTTACTTTACTTTCAAACTAGTTGATCTATTTCTTCTAACTGGAAACATGGGCCATACTAGACAATGGTACAATTCGTTTACTTGTCCAGTATAGAGGAACATTTGAGAACACCATCTTATGTGTTGACAATCTTTTATTTCATTTTTTAAGGGGAAGTACCACTTAAGTTCTTTATCCCTATCAGTCTTATCTGTAGGTGAGAAAAGGTAGTCGCTCTGCTAGATTAACTAGTTGAATACCTTGCTTCTCCATTAGCAAGGGTGAGGGACTATCCGAAACATGAAATCCAAAAGAAACATGTCAAGAAGTTAATAGATTGACACAACCAGTCCGAAAATGGAATAAATATTTTTGTACAACCTTTTCCATTAGCTAGCTTAGGGTAGCAATGTAACATAACAGATAAATTGATAAAATACATAGACAGAACTAGTCCAAAGGCTGAACTCAGAAAGGTATAGGGATACAAATTCTTTCTTGATTTGTAACACCCGCTTTTAGAATAAAAATAGTCATCTTATTTTAAGGTAGTAGTGGGAGTAGATAAGCAGATAAATCACGTACCTAAACCCTATCTACTAGAATGGATTCAATTGAAAATTTATATCATAAATAAGATAGAAAAGCACAAGTGAAAGTGATTGACTATCCAAATAAAATAGTTTATAAATACTTATATATAAATTTCTACTACTTATATCTAAGGGTTCTAAAGGGTGAGGTTCTAAAATATCATACCTTTTCATGGTTATGAAAAATATAATGATTCAATCCATCTTAAGTCAGCAACCATATAGATACTGCTTAGGAAGGGAAGCTACTTAAACCAACAACTACTAACCCCACCCCCCCACCCCGCACTAGCAACAGCTGCTAGGCATGAAGGCGCTAAGACAACTATATAACCACTAAGGTAACAGACTAGCTACACTCGGTATAATATAGGTTGTATAGATTATGAAAAGTTAATAACTTAAGAATAACTACAGCAAGCTACAAAACAACGAATAAGTGGAACATTATTCATCACTTCTACTATTCATATGAATGAAATAAGAAGGAGATTGGAACTATTTAAGGGTTCTGTTAGAAGTTATAGTGTATGGTATGTGGTTGAAGTCAAATGTGAAGAAGATAATTGGTGTGGAAAAATCCTTTCAATGGATGGTAAAATATATAGACAGAATACCAATGGAGAACTCCGTTGTGGGAAGTCTGCATGTACACATTTTTTTGTCTACTGGTGGCCTACTAACGTAAGGAGGTTAAAGAGGTAGAAAGGTGGAATTTATATGCTAGAATAATCATATTTCTCTTTTCTGGGAAGCCTGATAGAAGTAAATTCATTACAATTGCTTGGGAAAAAATTATTATGCCTCATGAGGATGGTGGACTCAGAATCAGATGTTTTAGGGATGTGAACATTTCAATTCTTATGATGTTGGATTGGAAAATAATCAATAAGGAGAGTGGATGGTGTCTTTATATTTTTTCTTGAATCTTCAAAAAATGTGGACAACCCTATCATTATTCAACTGACATTAGAATGGTTTAGAGTGAGAAGATTACAACATCCTCACCTCTTTGATTCACTTCTACCACCCATACGGATTGATGTTGATAAACACTAAGTATAAATTGTGTCGAATCTCAACTCTCACTCAAATTGGTGGTGAAGGTTGTCATCAACTTTCACAGCTAGATCAGACTATTATTATTCAAATAGTGACCTCATTATTAGCATGTTCTCTCTATGAGGAGTAAGACCCTTAATAGTCAGGTTGGTTTTGACTAGTATGAAAAGACCCCTTAACCCATATCCTTGAGGATTTCTTGTTGAAGAAGGTTCTAAATGATCTGACCATTTCTAAAGGGTCAGGATTTGAATACTAAAGAACAAAATCATTCTCCGGGCCCACATCTAAATGTAAAAGATTTGTTGGAGTAATCAACTCTTCGATCATGGGTTAAGTAACTCTACTACCTATATTATACTAAGTCAATTCTATTAATATTATGGATGCGTAGGTACTAACATTATATGGAGAAGTAGAGCTCCATTTTTTCTTTGATGATCCTGTCGTGACCAGTCTTGGGAGCTTGATTAGTTTGGTCTGCTATAGAAGGTTGTTGACTTAGTTTGGGGACTTCGTTTAGACTATAAGGTTCTATTCCATGGTTATCCAAGTGAGGTAGGGTCAACTACCTATATTATAATGACAATTATTGTGAATGTGGTGTATTTTGAAGATAAACCTCAGCAATATATATTAGTATCATCCCCCATATTGTTAATGTTCAGATTCTTGTGTCTCCTCTTTATTCAAGATCTTATTCCACAATGAGAGCTCGGATGTGGCGGCCAAATTAAGGAGTGCGTACAAAGTCCTCTGTGGAATCATTACAGATAGCTCGAGTTTATCTAGATAGGGTCAAGGAAGCTAAGAGGAAAATGATATAATTCTCCCTTAAACAAGTCTGAACTCTTGAATCATTCCTGGAGATATTGTCGGGAAATCATTGGTTCTTTTGTGTTGTGAAATTAATCTCATTTATATTGGTTTTAATAATTTTCATATGATTATTTCATAATGTTATGTGAGCCTCTCTTGATTTAGGAGATGTGGAGGTAGTGAATAGTTATCTTGTATCCTATGTCCCTTTTCTTTCTCTATAACGCAAGAATGTGTCAGGTAAGAGACCCTCACATTTCTTATTCTACTTGGAATAAAGCATCCAGAGAAGTACCTGACCAGATCATGTTTACTCGACCTCTTTCTTGTATCTGATTCATTCAAGAGTTCTACATTTTCTAGGGTGTTTTGAATAGCCTTCATGTAATTTATGAGCTCAATATTGACTATTAGAGTAGATTAGCTGGGTCAAAATTTCTCTTGTGTACGTTTGGTGGTCTATAGAATGTAGATATGATGGATTATTTTTGTTTCTTTTTGAGAGAACAGGTGTCAAGGTGCATCAATCAGATATTGGTTTGATTATTAGGTGGGCACTCTTGTCATCAGAATCATGGTTAGGATCAATAAAGAACCACCCCTCTAACCATGGTTTGGAAATTTCAAGTTGTAGTTTTCTGGGTGGCATGCCCTGAAATGGCATATAAGATGGCTCTATGATCAAGACTCTACAAATAGTTCAAGGCATATATGTCTGCAAAGGGAAAAACAATGAAAAATGTCTTTATGGAAGGTCTGGAGTATGCATCCCCACGTGGGGTTACATTCTACAGTCATTCCCTTTTAGGTCAGAAGAAAGGGATAAACACTAAGCTGATAGAGAGGTATTCTTGGGTAGGGAACTCAATATCGCTACTATGGTCACTCATCCTGGATGCACAAAAAGAATAGGTATGAGTGGAAAATATTTTGATTTTTCACCCTCTATAATCATCACTATAAATGTAGAATACCAACATTCACTATTCATAATATTACATTGATTGATTTACTATCCATGAAACCTCTTCGATTTAATAACCAAATCCTTGTCTTAGAGTGAGTGTGAAAGAAAAATTCTAGTTTCTATGAGCATAAAAGATAGAGTTCCTCCATTTTAATGGCTATTAGAATCTATATAATATAGGTTTTCAAGTTATAATTATGTGAGATAAATACTTCACTCTCCTCTGATACCATAGAAAGTAGACATCAAGTGTTGTAGGGGAGGCATGTGAGGTGGGGGTGAGGTTGCTTGCAGTCTCAATCAAAACCAATTGGTAGAAGCACTATGCAATAAAACCATACATTATTTCGAGATAATAGAGTCTTCTATCCTATAATATAAGGTAGATCAAGATGAGGCTCCTTTATTCATTAAATAAGGCTAGCTGGCGTTATTCGGATTCATTGTTTAATTTTTTTTCATACTTCTTTATGGAAGGTCTTTCTTTGTGACTACAAACTATGTTTTCTAATTAGCTGAGTTTTCCCACCCACTATTAATATTCATATAATAAGGCATTCGACATGGGCATATATACTCTTAAAATAGCCAATATTACGAGTATTGAGCACTCCTTACCCATAGAAAAAATATAATTTATGGTACCTCTCCCTATATAATACACCATAAGGTGTAAGATCTTTTAGAACCCTGATTTAAGTGAAGGAATAATGCCAAAATCTCTTGAACTCTTTTATTTTGGGATTGGATAGTGAATCATATTTAATATCAGGGTATTATTTAACAGTCAGATATCCCTAATGATGGTATGGTATAAACTGTAATAGTTGAGTTTCCCACTTCAGAAATCATCCCAACCAAGAGTAATATAGAGAGAAATGTCCCCACATCTGATTCAGATGGACAAGACCCCCCCCTCTAAGAGTAAGAGTTTCCTTTCAATTTACATATCTCCCTAAGAGCCACTATATATAAGGGTACCTGTCTGAGTTGGCATGTAGATCCTTTAATCAGAACCCATGAAAACATGGAATTCAATGAATCAATCTCATTTTATGCTCTATGCCTTATTCCTTCTGCTCTTTTTTCTAATTAAAAAAGAAAAACTGAATTATAAACCCTTCTTACTCAGATCACTTTGTCTCCATAAGAATAGGAGTGATAGTAGTCGAATCTAGTGACTAGTCTAGTGACTGGTCTAGTTATTGGTTTAGAGACTGGTCTAAGGACGGGTCAAGTGACTAGTCTAGTTACTGGTTTAGTGACTGGTCTAAGGACGAGTCTATTGATTGGTCTAGTGACTGGTCTAGTGACTAGTCTAGTGACCAGTCACTAGGCCAGTGACTAGCCCGGATGGGGAAGATCAGTATAATATAGTCAGACCACTATAGGCACCACTATAGGGACCCAAAAAAGGTTCATATAGTGGTTCCTATAGTGGTTCCTACAGTTGTTCGCCTATAGACTATATATAAGAGTACATATCTAGATTATGACGACCTATTTAATCAAATCTAGAATTAGTTGGAAAAGAAAATATGATGCCTGACTAAAGGAAAGAGAGAACCATATTAGTGCCAAAGTCTATCACTGGATTTTATTCCATCAAACCATCCTCTAGGAGTGATTTTTTTTCCTTGGGTCATCAGATGTTTCATTTATTCTATTATATGATACTGTAGAAATAGAAATTGGAATGAAGTTCCTTTCTCCATTTACTCGTCCATTAATCCTTAGGTCAATCAGTAACATACTTCTATCTTCACCCCAAGAAAACAGACTCCATTCTACCTTTACATTAATTAAAGAAGGATACTCTTTTGAGGCTAAAGGACTATGGTTCCATAGCCCGACCGATAATGAAAATCATCCTAGATTAGAAGGGTGCTTCTTGCATTCAGAAAAGTGAGGCATATTTATATTTTTAAGTTATATCATCGGTGTCCGCTCTGATCTTCCCTTCTAGCTCCAGTACTCAGAGGCTCACAGGATTCAGACCATTGCAGAGGACTCGAGTTAGCATGTTAAAAAATGAAAAAGGGTAGAGGGGTGAATGTCAGCCAACAACTAGTCATCCAGATGGAATGTAGTAGTAAGACTTCCAATCTCAAATGAACTTGAAGCAATAACTCTTAGGCAAGGAGGTGTGTAGCCTCTATTGAGATTCAAAGAATAAAATATATAAATAGTAGTCATAGGAAATTTTCTAATATGGATTTTTTTATATCGGCCAATATATATAAATATCAGCCTCTAGCATGAAGTGGGGTTTAGGATAAGAGAAGAGTAGAGGATGTAAAATCCAATGTCTTGGTAAAGAGAAAGGTGGAACAAACCAATTCAACAACAGAGGAAAAAACATCATATTCAAATGTTCTAAAAGTTCTAACCCTTTAGGTTCGGGTTTTATAATATCTGACCCCTTATAATGGGACAGGCTCTAAACCCTTATATATAAGTACAATCCCTTTTTAAAGGGGTAGGAGATGGTCCAATCTATTAACTATTAGAGTAGATTACTGATTATGAATCCACTACTACTCTTCTTGGATGATTTCCACTTTCCACTCCATATATGGTTGTCTTGATGGTCGGGAGCAGGTTGGTCGAAAGGGTAGCACGATCTGAAATGATATGTATGTCGGGGGAGATATGATACCCATGGACGAAGGGTCCCCCAACCTCCTGGAGGTGAATGAGGGGAGAGTGATGCAGTTTATAGTGTATGGAGGATGGAATGCAAACAACCAACAATGCTATGATTCCAGTGTCACCAATATGCCAAATGGGTCATGGTCAATTTTCTACAAGGTGGTGCACCTTTGACCCATAACATTTCCATAGGAAGTCTCATGGCATCATGTGTATAGTGGCAGTCCACAAATGGTCCATGATGAGAGTTTTGTGTTGGGACTACTACCTATATTATACCAAGTATAAATAGACCATCACAATAACTCTTATAATATTTTCATACGGGACTTAGATTTCATCCCCTAAAGTGAAATTATGTCGGTCTACTAGCTCTATTTGAGGTGTGGGAGAAGGAATATTAGAGTAGAGTACTAAATTCACTCATTGGTAGTTGCACTACGATTCAAATGGTGTCGTCAACTGCCAGGGAATGTTCGGAATAGAGAACTGACCATCTGACAATGATAACTACTATCATGATTACGACATAATAAGAGAGGGAACTGGACATTGGGATTTCAAATGAGCTACAAACGCTACATGACCTATCACAACTACTACACACAACAAATAGAACTGAATGATTGAGTGGAATTGGCAATCAAGTTGAAATACAGTCACCATTCCCCCCTTCGACAAAAATGTGAATCGAATGCTATCCAATGGAATTGAATGATATAAACCATATTTGATGTGTTTTTAGTTAATTTCCTATTTTGTGGTTCCATTCTACAGGCAACGCAGTCAGATAGAAACCTTGTATTGGTGAATTGGTTTTGAATAATGAATCCATTTTAGCACATTGGGCTAGGAGGTATCAATTCTTGTTTAAAATGAGTTGAATGTTCCTTCCGGAGAGAAATCTATACTCAAATGGGATGGGAAACTAGAGGCTTGGTACTCATTGATAATGTGGGGCATCAACTCAATTTCAACTATTCTAGCACCATCACTGAATGGTCTTGGATACTCAAAACCTTTTGGGGGTGTGCATCACATGATCAGTTGGATAAAATTGGTTAGGTTGTCTCTTCATATTGCCTTTGGACCATCTAGCAGTCCACCTTTCAGATCTGATGCACCATATTACTTCACAGTCAGTTCGTTCACAGTTCAACACCACCACTTGAGTACACTCTATCATTTTTCTACAACTATGGCTATCTATCCGAACCAAACCCATGACACATTTGATAAATGGATCCACCCACCAATGATGATTCTGAATATCGATACGGGAACACAACTTACTTCTTGATCACATCTCAACCTACATTATAGACTCTTTATGAATTGCATCTGCCCATTCGATCTCAACTTTGTACCAGATTCCAATTGTTCTTTGGATTTGAATCATAGAACACATACAGTTGTGGTATAATGAACCCCCTTACACAATTAAAATACATGCACTGATGGCCCAAGTTTATAGTTTTTGCAACATCCATGCTCTTTTTAAAATAACTATGGTAGTTATAATTGCCATATCCACTGGCAGAATCAAATGAAACCTGAAAAGGGCTATTCAATTCATGACTGGTAACTCCGGAAGATGCCTTGACTGAGTGGGATCCCAATGGGGGTGGACGGTATCCTCTTATATTGGTGTAGATTAAATTAGATTAGATTCAGATACTCTTCTATATAGTCCTTGCACTGGGTTCCTGGGCTCCTTGAGGTGGTGCGGAAATGATGGACATATGCTATACTATATAGACAGAGTACCTGGGTTGGCTTCATCATGAGAGAGATTCATTTGGGTTTAAAAAGGTATTTATTTTCATTGTAAAAGAGGGAGTGATACCTTTTATTTTCATAGAGATGTTGGTGTTTGTCGAAAGATAGAAATCAAAAATAATCTTGGTAAAATATAGTTGTCCCACTATAGGTACCACTATAGGTACCAATATAGGTAAGGAACTGCCTATAGTGGTTCCTATAGTGGTGCCTATAGTCTATATTAAAGATTACATAGCTAGGTTTCCCATGGGATACATGAAGTATCTCTGAGAATGAGAAGGTCTCACTCTTGTATGTGTCAAGAGAGATAGAAATCAAGATCAGAGAAGTATTACTCTACTCAAATAGTCTTGGAACTTCACTCCTATTCATTCGTGAATGGTGTGCTAAGGTCAGTACTCTACTCCAATAGTTAGGTTGGCAAATCACATGTTTGGACATCTCAAGGGTGTTCGTGAAGATATTCGTATGGGACTATTGGAATCTGGTATGGGGATTCCGAACTCCAATCATAATATGGGACACATTATGATGCATGGCTTACAGAAGGTTGACCAGGGACTATTTCAAAATTGAATCTCTAATACCTATATTATACCAATTAATCTTATATTTATATATATATATACAGAGTCATCATTAGTAATATAATCTAAAATTAATCTTGAAACATTGGTCGGTCACTACTATATAGGAAATGTACCTGTTTGATGTGGCACTCCAAGACAAATACACTCATAAACGGGTACTCACTTTGTGTACCATTTATAGCTATGAGCAGGTGAAGTCAATTCCTGACCCTCCCTCAAAGGTTATTTTAGATCTAAAGCTTTATATCCCTTATATATAAAGTATCTTAGGAGGGTTAGTTCTTTTAAAACTCGACTACATCACCCAATTCAGTATTTGGTGCTACTTAATATATAAGGGTTTAGAACTCGGCTACTTCACCCTATTTGGTTTAAAAAGGTTCAGATCTATGGTACTTCACCCTTTATAGATTATCCGAATCAGTTACTTACACTTCTCTATTCCTATTGTCTTTAGTTCCTTATCCCTATTAGTATTGAACTAGTTCTTTATCTCTATTAGTGGTGGTTGAGGTGGTGTTGTTGTGGGGGTATACAGCGGAAGTCACTCAAGGCACTAGACTGGAATCTTACATCCGGTTTTCAAGGTATATTGACATTATAAAAACATGGTTGGGGTGGAAAGAAATTATTGGATAAGTGGAGAAGGTGGATCGACCTTGGCAGTTCTCTATCATCAGATTAGGTTTTTAGGTCGATGGAAGAGCATGATACCGAGGTGATTCAACTCAAATGGGATATTGGAGTACCGTTGACATCAGCATATCATGGAGTATGATGACTATAGACTATATATGGTGAGTGATATAAGGTATTCATGGGGGATCAGATGAAGCTACTGATGAGGGGTGTTAAGGAACAATTACGATTACATTAATAGGTACTCTTCCTATATAGTTTAGTGTAGAGTACATAGGGTAGGTGTGGAAGGAAAATCGACCACTAGAGGTGGGGCATGATCACATCAAATACTACGTATACCAATACTGACCTACTAGATTGGAGTGGATGGGGCCATTATATTTGGTGGTGTTTTGTACATGCATCCAAGTTGTAGGTCTTCCATAGTTGGTATGATGGGTCTAGTGGTGATTCTATACATCTAGTTCATTTTGTGGTGCGATGTGATACATGATGAAAAGGTAGGGTAGCATACCACAATAGTATAAAATGGACGGAGATATGTCTCTTTGAAGTTCATCATCTCGGAGGTTATGTTCCTTCTTTCTATCTTTTTGGTGTCTTATCATTATGATTTGTTTCCAGTGGTAGAGGTCGGCTTGTTCTGGAAACACAAAGGAATCTTTCATTTTGATCCTTGAGAGCTTCGAATTCTTAATACCATGATTACCCCCACATATGGAGTATCTATCACTTAGGATCATCATGTTCTACTGAACAACATGTACCATTGATTTGTTTTCCCTTTACTTGCTACCGTTGCACTCGTGCTCATTTTCATTGGGTGGCAAGTGTTGGAATATGAACATAGATACTAATAATTTTTGGATAGTATATATGGTTCAACGTTTTCCACAACAATTGAGTGTCATGGGTTACATGCAATCATTGGTACACTATACTCAAGCATATATTGTTACCCCCAATCGATAGGGTAGTTTGGCAGGGTGTATCACATTGGATTTGAAATGGAAGCATGTTACTGGCATTTTATAGATGTTTTTCAGGTCAACATCTTTGTCTCAGTATATTGGTGGGGAGGTCAGTGGTGATCAGAACTACTAAAATACACCGCTCGAACATTGTAGTAGTAGAGTACTGTCCAAAGTGGGTTTTTGGAATTGGATAATTGAGGCGATCTGCTCAAATAAACTTGGAAAATAGAGAAAATGACAGTGTAGGTTTTATGAATCAAGTTTAATTCAATGGTTCTAGGACTCAAACTCTCGCTTTTTCACTATTGTTTGGGGCCGGAAGCGATGTTGGAAGATCATTTCCTAGTCTCATTTCACCAGATGTTTCTCAGGGTCTATTTATGATTGTTCATGGTGATCCACCCCAAATATGATTTTTGGCTGATTCTACTTAGTTTGTTTCCATTAGAATTTATTTGAGATGTGATTCAAATGAAAGGTGGCATAGATGAATGGATAGGTCATTGAATTGTCTAGTTTCTAGGAATCATGACTCGTGATGGGGCCAAATCCACTCACCTAATATATATAAATATCAGCTAATTTGACTAATCGAAACCGCACACACAAATTCCTAGGAACCTCATATGAAGCCTTTTGGTATAAATAATATAGGTAGTTGATTAGCCTTTGGGTTCTTTCTACCACCATCGGTTCAAGGATATGACATGGTGGTCTGGAATAGTGACCGAATAGGGTGAAGAATCACATATGGAGGGTGGACATGTGATCCAGTACTCTAATATAATTGTCATGTGGTATGATAAGTTCATGATGGATCATAGATATAATCTTGTACTCTAATATAATAGTCATCAGTTTGTGGTGGTATGATTGGACTTCCAACTCTATTGAGATCTTTGATTTTGAGTATAGTTTAACCAATTATTAGACTACCATTTCATCCCCAAATACACCTACTGGGGAACTGGATCAAGGGTGTGCTAAAGCCTCCTTCACTAAATTCCAAATGAGTTCCTTCGGCCTCGTGACAACAAACATTTACCACCTCTTATCCAAAAATCTCTACTCACTCCTAGGGGTGCTTCTGTACCACCCTTGGGAGCATATCAAGATTGATTTCCATGATTTTCCATCTTGACACAGGTCTGGTACTTATATATATTTTCTATCACTCACTTTTGAAGGTTCCTTGTGGTTTCTTTTTCCATTCAAAGGAGATGGCTTATTGGAATGCAATTGGCAGGTAGATCAACCATTTGGACTATCATCAACTCGGACCACTCGTATTACTTGTAGATTGTACAATGTCTTTATAATAAAGATAGTGGAAAATAGTCGGCATTTTTTCGGGTATAGGGGGAACTCGGTATAATATAGGTAGTGTAGGTAGGGGTTCGACTCGAGAGATACTCCATACAACTCAACCCATGGATCGAGTTCTCACAATATCATTAGATTGTCAATCAGTATAATATAGGTATTGTAACCTACAAGGACAATATCGATCACTACCTTCTATTATAGAAGAGTTACTTTGATGAAGAAAGCATACACCTTAATTTCTCCTTTGACAGAATGGAGTTTCATTATAATATAGGTAGTAGGCATTGTGAGACCATTCAACGACTCCCAAATGGCTCGACTCAACACACCTAATGTGTTTATGGGAGGGACTATCAAATAGAACTATAAACTCCACCCACTTCCTTAAAATCACATGAGGAAAGGAAAATAGCTCTTCGTTCTTATTTTTTAGAGTTGGTGGTCTAGAACCAACTACTTTGTGCTTTATTCATTAATAAAATCCTTATCACATCTTGATTGTTATTTTGCGTGACAATGCATGTGATAATTTCCTAAGGACAACTGTTGCAATAATGGGTCATAGCAGATCCCTGCTATTATGAGAACCCGGAAGTGCCATAATGCTGTTCTTGAATATATGTTCTATGGCTGGATGATATTATTTGAGGGACACAAATAATACATGTCATTAGGGGTGAGGACTCATAAAACATTGAGGCACCTTCTCCTGGTGTGCACCCTTGGTAATATCTAGGAGGATATTATGAGAACGAGACCCGCCAGTAGGAAATCCACATTTCATAGTGTCATTGGATGTTCCTATCTATGGACGTGTGTATTGGCCCTTAGACTTTAAGATTATTATTAATGGGTATTACAACTTTCACACTTAGATGTAATGAATAAAACTATGAAGACACACTGTTTGCAGCGAGGTAGGATACGTTGGGTGCGTCATGAGTAATACGACATTAATAGATAACGTGAGAAAGGATTTGTCCCTTATATTCCATAACAGAAGTGGATATCTCAGGCCCTTTGATGGAATTGATATAGCCTAAGTAAATCCATGGCCATGGTAAGGAATGGGCAAGTTCAATTCCAGAAAGTCAAAGAAAGAATGATCGATCACATGGGTTGATGGCACTAGCATGAAACCCGCTTGATTGGAGATATCGAGACAAAGAGATTATATTACATGGTAAGTGTTCGTAGAAGGTGACACATCATTGTGACGTTAACTTATTTCTTTATGGGTGCCTTGGCATGTTTCTAGACACTAGCCTTGGACTTTAGGCAGGCTCCACCTAATTCCACTAAGAAAGAGGCCTAGAGGGTCACACACTAAGTGTGTCCATATATCTCAGTTAAATATTAATTTAACAAGTTAAATAAATATTATTCCCAACTGTGGTTTAATAATTATTTAAGGATGCCTGATTGCATTTATTTCGACACTAGTTATTAGAGAGAATATATTGTGGGAGAAATAATATATTAGCGAGTAATGCAGTTACATTTATTTAAGGAATAAATAGGCATTAATCACGGTCTAATACATATGGTGGAGAAAAATAGAAAATAAAAGTACACGCTGTGTATATTAAATATACACGCCGTGTAGTTTTATGGAGAACAATTTCACGCCGTGTATTAATTATTACACGCTGTGTAGTTTTCCAGTTGGGATTTTGAGGATATAATATTGTTTTATTAAATGATATTAATTATAATCAGCGTGGGTGATTTTCAAGGAATTAATAATTCGACATGGGGTTTCAATAAGAGTTAATGAAATAAATAAAATGCATAATGTGTTTATTTATTGTCATAACTCTATTAACCTCAAACCCGATTATAAATATCCTCACAACCCCAACACTTTTCATCAGCCATTTTGTTGTGAATAAGTGATTTGGAAATACTCTCAATCCAAGAGAGAATTCCCTTTCCACCAAGAACACCATCAAGTTACGAGAGCGAGATCCTCTACCGGATCAAGGCGGTTGAAGGTGGACATCGCAAGCGAAGGCTCTTCCACGCTAGCACCCAGAGATCCCTTCAGCGATGTCCAGAGATACGTGGCACACATGTAAATCACTGCTAGAGGAATCCTACACTTGGATTCTACGACGCAATGACAGATCACACGATCATGACCGGAGACATCAATGAAGAAAGAATTCCACCAAGGTAATTCTTGTGAATTAATTAAATTAATTATATCCAACATATGATGATCCTACCTATATGGTTCCGGGATTCCCTCTTAAGTTATTCATTCTTCGTTCTATTCTGAAGATTCAGCTTTTTAAATCGTGACAGATCTCGGATTGAACGTTTCTTAACGTAAAAATTAAAGTTGGGAAAACCCACAAATGCTCTTCCACTGTTCCTGGAACCTACAAGTGGTATCATAGTGGTTATATCATTGATTATAATTATTTAGTTTTTTGTTGATGATTTACGCATTTAATAATTCTGTTATTTCAATTCAAGTTTAATCGTTCTGGAAATCTGAATATCGAGATCCGTTCCTCCTCCCTCATTTCTCATTTACCTCACAGAAATGAATTTTTCTTTTAATTTTGATTAAAATAAAATATAGGAAATCATACAGAGGAGCCAAATGTTTTTGGTCGTACAACACCAGAATACACGACATGTATTCAGAAGTACACACCATGTAGTCTAGGTTCAATGCATTGACTAATCTGCTATATTAGGCTGTGTATTGGATTCTTTATAAGAATTTAATATGTCGTGTGTTGACCAAAAATAGGTGGCACACGGTTTTCAGAGTACACATCGTGTGGTCCAATGAACACGGCGTGTAGTCCCTTCAGGTTAGGGTTGGGCTGTGTACCTCGTACATGGCTTGCCTGGCTGGAAACTGTGTAACGCGGAAACTAAACGGCGTGTGTCCCACTATACATGGCGTGTACTCCTAAAATTTCCGATGTACATTAACACGCCATGTCCCCGAGTGTGTAATTCGGATGGACGGTGAAGAAAAAGTACACGCCATGTAGTCAGAACTACATGTCATGTACCCACCGAAATTACGCAGATTTATTAAAATGTATTATTATATTATACAAACCCTTGAGACATGTACCATGGTGCAGGCGTAAAGCTGAGGCAAAACACGTGATAGGTGTTATATATATATGTGTTTAATTTAACATCTACGTAATAAATGGAAATTCACTGGGTTTCCTCCAAGGTACAAGTTACGTACAAGGATAATTTTAAATGAATTTATTTGTTTAAAATTATGATGGATTAGAATCTCAAGGAAATTCAGAAAAAGGATTTAAGATATAAGGATTTATTAATTAAAGATAATTAATTGATTTGAGCGTTATTTATCTTAAAAAATAATTATTAAATAATTGAATGCTAGTTTTATTTATGCGTAAATATCTTTGCATGTATGGATGATCATGAGCTAGAACGAGACCTTTTTTTTGTGAATGGTTTCTTTTAATTTATTTATTTTAATTAAATTTGTTGGCCTGCGATCCATCTCCTCATTAATATGGAGGGCCTACACGTCCAAGGATTCATTATGTAAAAACCCCTTTACCCCTCACCTACGTGTGAGATAAATGCATACGTAATGGATGGAGCTCCCAAGATAGTGGAGGCAGATCAAGTCAAAAGCCAAGGTGAAACCAATCCAAGGAGATACAAAGGTGGACAGGTGGAATGCTGTAAACACGAACCCGAAAGGTTCAAGGTGTTTCTCCCCTAGGTCTTGGGTTAGTTTATCAACCGCCAGATAAACTAACCAATAGAAAAACCTCATGATCATACCATTTATTTTATTTCGGTCAGTTTCATGGTTTATTTATTATGGGTGTGTTGTCACGATCACACAATTAATTAATTAAACGAGCATGCAAGATGGAACTAAAATAAAACAGGATTATACGTGAATATTATCTTTAACATGGTTATTCACTTAAGTAATTCCCACTTAATATTAACAATCATGTAATAAAAGATAATAAAATTGGAAATTTACATATAAGGATAAAATCCCTCAAAAGAAATATTAAGTCGGTATAGCCTTCCAAAATCATGGTTAGAATCGAACCATAGTTCAAAGTGCTTGACCAACCCTAGTTGGGGTGCTTTCAATTATCAGAGAATTCTAATTCAAGGTTTTGGGTTGATTTGACTTGGTTCACATAAAGGGTTGACTACCATAGTAGGAATTGGTGTGACCAAGAGGCAAAGGTTGAGGAAATCCAAAATAAAAGTATTTCAGGATTAGGGAGTCTACTCAACGGATCAAGGAGCTGTGAGTTAATGTAGTTGGCATTTGGAATGCCTACCTAAAACCCTTAAAGTTTCTTGACCAACCCTAGTTGGGGTAATTTGAAGGGCAATATGGATCCATGCCACTAGAATATTCAGGAAATAGAATATTCTAAAGTTAATGGTGAGGGATATTGGATTTCGATAAAATAGTGGGAGACTAATATGTGTTAATTTATTTATTTGTCTCAATTTGTAATAAAGTACTAAACCTTTGCTCATATTAATTTATATAAATGGAAAGAAAATGACGTCAAACATATCATTGTGAACCATACTCGAGAAGGAAAACCTTCTCACCGGCACCAATTTCCAAGAGTGGTAGAGGCGTTTACGCGTCATCCTTTGCCATGAAAGGAAATTGTATGTGCTAGAAGAGCCTATTCCAGATGTTCCTAGGAAAGAGGCTAGTGATGAGGAATTATCTCTCTATATGAAACACATGGATGATGCCATAGATGTCCAGTGTTTCATGCTATCAGCCATGTCCAATGAAATCTTGAAGCAACATGAAAACACGGATGGGTATAGCATGATGTCTCACCTTAAGGATCTCTACCAAGAGAAGGCAAGACAGGAGAGGTATGAGATCTCCAATGCTTTGTTCATAACTAAGCTTGGAGAGTTTGCGCCAGCTGGGCCTCATGTAGTCAAGCTTATTGGCTATAATGAACACCTGGAAATCTTAGGGATTAAATTTCCGGATGAGTTGCGTACAGATCTCATCCTATCATCACTGCCTAATACTTTCTCTAGCTTCTTTGTCAACTATAACATGAGGGGCAATGAGAAGAGTCTATCGGAGCTTCTGAACTTGATTCACCAGGTAGATAAGGACATGGGGTGTGATAAACCCACGGTCCTTATGGTGAATAAGAAAAGGAAGGACAAGGAAAAGGGGCCAAAGACTTATAAACGGTCTGAAGCCCCCTAGCATCGTCCCTCCAAGAAGGGGAAGATCTAGAGACAGGGCAAGGAATGGGAGGCGGTTTGTTTTGCATGTGGCAAGCAGGGCCACTGGAAGAGGAACTACACCTAGAAGCATGGGGATGCTAAAGGTGCGTTCGTTATCGAGTGCAATCTTTCTATTTATACACATTGGGTATTAGATACAGATGTTGGGGCTCACATCTGTATTCAAATGTAGGAACCAAGTAGATTTAGAAAGATCGCTAGAGGAGAGGTGGATCTTCGAGCTACCAATGGCATAAGGCTAGTTGCATTGGCTATTGGAAAATATCACCTCTCATAGCCAAATGACATGATTTTGGTTTTACATAACTGTTATTCTGTACCTAGTGTTACCAAGAACATAATTTCTGTATCCTGTTTGGATATGGATGGATTTATTTTCATGTTTGGAAAAAAGGGTTGTCTCTTTTATAAGAACAACATATGTTATGGTATGGCACATTTAAATAATGGTTTGTATGTATTTAATTACGAAAACCAAGTATTGGAAATCGATAACGAAACAAACTCACATGAATCATACATCACCCAGTTGTGGCATCACCATCTCGGTCATGTGAACGAGAAGTGCTTGACAAAGGTCTGCCAAGATAGCTATTTAGACTCTACTGAGCTAAAACCACTTGATAGATTTCATGCTTGTTTACAAGGAAAAATGACCAAGCCGCCTTTTGGTGGACATGGTGAAAGGGCCATAGAGCTTCTAGGATTGGTACACATGGATGTATGTGGACCATTTCTAATAGAATCTAGAGGTGGATATTATTACTTCATTACTTTTACTGATGATTTGAGTAGATACAAGTTTGTCTACTTAATGATGTATAAGTCAGAAGACTTAGAGAAATTTACGGAATTCATGAATGAAGTAGAGAATCATCTTGGTAATAAGATAAAGAAGCTTTGATCGGATTGAGGTGGAGAATATCTGAACCAAGAGTTCATCGATCTTCTACCGGAGTCTGGGATTCTATCTCAGCTCACTCCTCCTTATACACCACAGTGGAATGGTGTTAGTGAAAGGAGGAACCACACCTTGTTGGACATGGTGAGGTCAACGATGAGTCATGCGAATCTTCCATTATCCTTTTGGGGATATGCATTACAAACTGCAGCATACACATTAAACCAAGTACCAACTAAGGAAGCAAATGGAATTCCCTCTGAGTTATGGAGTGAAAAGAAACCCATTTTGTCGAATACACGTGTATGGGGATGCGAGACATTTGTTAAGGCCTTCTTAGGCAAGAAACTAGTACCCCGAGGCACAAAGTGTATCTTTATAGGATATCCCAAGGAAACGAAAGGATATTACCTATATAACCCTATAGAAAAGAAAGTTATTGTCGCTAGACAAGCCGTCTTTCTTGAGAGGGAGAACATCCTCATGAAGGATAGTGGGAGAAAGATTGAATTCGACGAAGTTGATGCTCAAGATACACTAGAGTTGGTACAGAAACAAGTTCCACAGGACCCTATGAAAGAGGTTCCAGAAACACAAGTACTGTGTAGGAGCTCAAGAGAGGAAATGGAACCAGAGAGATTTGGTTTCCTAGTCACCGAGGATGGTGAATCATTATTGTTGGACAATAATGAGCCTATCTCCTACAAGGATGTAGTATAAATATCAGAAGCTACAAGATGGCTTGAAGTTATGAATTCTGAGATGGATTCCATGTATCAGAACCAAGTTTGGGTTCTGTTCGATGAGCCAGTTGATGTAAAGCCTGTTGGATACAAATGGGTATTCAAGAGAAATTTGGACATGGAAGGTCATGTTAGCACCTATAAAGCAAGGATAGTGGCTAAAGGATTCAAACAATGTCAAGGAATTGACTATGATGAAACCTTCTCACCAGTTTCCATGTTTAAATCCATAAGAATCATACTTTCCATAGCAGCTTACCTTGACTACGAGATTTGGCAGATGGATGTCCAAACAGCATTCCTTAACGGGAACCTTCAATAAGATGTCTATATGACACAACCAAAAGGTTTATTGACACCAGGTGAAGCCAAATGGGTTTTCAAGTTGTTGAAATCCATTTATGGATTGAAGAAAGAATCCAGGTCATGGAACATTCAATTTGATGAATCCATAAAGGAATTTGGTTTCATTAAGAATGAATGTGAGCCATGTGTTTATAGGCGGTTTAATGGGAATGCAGTCATTATCCTAGTAGTATATGTTGATGACATATTTATTATTAGAAATGACGTACCAGCCTTATAGTTAGTTAAGGACTTGTTGAACAGGAGATTCTCCATGAAAGACTTAGGTGAAGCAGCCTACATTCTAGGGATCAAGATCATTCGTGATAGATCCAAGAGGCTACTTGTACTATGTCAGGGTACATACATTGACCAGATACTAAAGAGATTTAGTATGGAACAATCCAAGAGGGGATTGGTTCCAGTGTAACATGGATTACATCTTTCTAAGAAAATGTGTCCTCATACACAACAAGAGAAAGATAGAATGAGTACGATCCCATACGCTTCGGCTATAGGATCCATCATGTACGCCGTGTTATGTACCAGGATTGATGTTGCCTATGAACTGATCATGGTAGGCAGATATCAAGCAAATCCAGGAGAACAGAATTGGATTTCTGTTAAGACTATCCTTAAGTATCTGAGAAGAACTAAGGATATATTCCTGGTGTATGGAGGAGGCGAGGAGCTTTTCATCAGAGGGTATGATGATTCTGTTTTTCAGACAAATCAGAACGATCTGAAGTCGCAATCTGGGTATGTTTTCTGTCTCAATGGAGGTGTTGTGAGCTAGAAGAGTTCAAAGCATCCAGTTGTCGCCGATTCTACAGTGGAGTCCAAATATATAGCGACTTCTGATGCAGCCAAGGAATTCATCTGGATTCAGAACTTTGTCCAGGATCTTGATGTGGTGCCTAGCAGTAAAGATCCCATTACATTGTATTGTGATAATACTGCAGTGGAGGCTCTTGCAAAATAACCAAGGTCACATCAACGGACAAACCACATACTCCGGAAGTATCACCTCTTGAGGGATTTCTATCAAAGGGGTGAATATGCAGTGAGAAAAGTGTACATGGAAGAGAACATGGTGGACCCCATAACTAAAGGCCTATCTCAGCAGAATCATGAATATCATGTGAGAGCTAACGGGTTAAAGGTTTTTAGCCGTTGGGTCTAGTCTAAGTGGGAGTCTGTTGGAGTTGGTGGTCTAGAACCAACTACTTTGTACTTTATTCATTAATAAAATCCTTATCACATCTTGATTGTTCTTTTTCATGAAAATGCATGTGATAATGTCCTATGGACAACTGTTTCATTAATGGGTCATAGCAGATCCCTGCTATGATGAGAACCCGAAAGTTCCATAACACTATTCTTGAATATATGCTCTATGTCTGGATGATATTATTTGAGGGACATAAATAATACAGGTCATTATGGGTGAGGACTCATAAAACCTTGAGGCACCTTCTCATGGTGTGCGCCCTTGGTAATATCCATGAGGGTATTATAAGAACGAGACCCGCCATTATGAAATCCACATTTCATAGTGTCATTGGATGTTACTATCTACAGATGTGTGTATTGGTCCATAGACTTTAATATTATTATTAATGGGTATTACAACATGGGCACTTAGATGTATTGATGAAAAATGTGACGACACACTGTTCGCAGTGAGGTAGGATACGTTGGGTGCGTCACAAGTAATACGACATTAATAGATAATGCGAGAAAGGATTTGTCCCTTATGTTCCATAACAGAAGTGGATATCTCAGGCCCTTTGATGGAATTGATATAGCCTAAGTAAATCCATGGCCATGGTAAGGAATGGGCAAGTTCAATTCCGGAAAGTCAAAGAAAGAATGATCGAGCACATGGGTTGATGGCACTAGCATGCAACCCGCTGATTGGATATATCGAGACAAAGGGATTATATTACATGGTAAGCATTCTTAGGAGGTGACGCGTCATTGCGGCATTTACTTCTTTCTTTATGGGTGCCTTGGCGTGTTCCTATACACTAATCTTGGACTTTAGGCAGGATCCGCCTAATACCACTAACAAAGAGGCCTAGACGGTCACACACTAAGTGTATCCATGTATCTCAGTTAAATATTAATTTAACAAGTTAAATAAATATTATTCCCTACTGTGGTTTAATAATTATTTAAGGATGACTGATCGTATTTATTTCGACACTAGTTATTCGAAAGAATATATTGTGGGTGAAATAATATATTAGAAAGTAATGCAGTTACATTTATTTAAGAAATAAATATCCATTACTCAAGGTCTAATAAATACGGTGGAGAAAAATGGAAAATAAAAGTACATGCCTTGTATATTAAATATACACACCGTGTATTAATTATTACATGCCGTGTAGTTTTCCAGTCAGGATTTTGCGGATATAATATTGTTTTGTTAAATGATATTAATTATAATCAGCGTGGGTGTATGTCAAGGAATTAATAATTCGACATGGGGTTTCAATAAGAGTTAATGAAATAAATAAAACACGTAATGTGTTTATTTATTGTCATAAATCTATTAACCTCAAACCCGATTATAAATATCCCCACAACCCCAACACTATTCTTGATCCATTTTGTTGTGCACAACTGATTTCGAAATACTCTCAGTCCAAGAGAGAATTCCCTTTCCACCAAGAACTCCCTAAAGTTACGAGAGCGAGATCCTCCACCGGATCAAGGCGGTTGAAGGCAGACATCGTAAGAGAAGGCTCCTCCACGCTAGCACCTGGAGATCCCTTCAGCGACGTCCATAGATACGTGGCACACGTGTGGATCACTGCTAGAGGAATCCTACACTTGGATTCTACAACGCAACGATGGATCACAGGATCGTGACCGGAGACATCAACGAAGAAAGAATTTCACCAAGGTAATTATTGGGAATTAATTAAATTAATTATAACCAATATATGATGATCCTATCTATATGGTTCCAGGATTCCCTCTTAATTTTTTCGTTCATCGTTCTATTCCAAAGATTCAGCGTTTTAAATCGTGATGGATCTCAGAATGAACGTTGCTTAACGTTAAAATTAAAGTTGGGAAAACCCACCAACACGCTTCAACTATGTCCGGAACCTACATTCTTGACTTTCTGAAGGAAGATGAAAGGAAGAATGGAAGACAGTGCCATACCCTTTAGAAAGGGTTAAATCTTTTAGAACTCGACTACTTCACACTATTCGGTATTCAGTGATACATAATATATAGGGGTATAGAACCAGGGATACATGAAGTATCTTAATAATATATCTAGATTATATAGATGGATGACCTCACTGTTTAGGGATGCTACTTATATATCACCATATATATTAAGTAGAAGAACCACTCCCGACATTCCATTGAGTGACATAAGTCCAATTACATCTTACCTTTAAATCATGGTTATACAGAAAATGATTCTCTTAGATGGATTAAGGTCTCAGATAAAAAGAGTATTTTATATAGAAATTATATTATAATTGATGAAATCACTTACTACATTTAGTTTTGTATTCTATCTTTATATTTGACTTCCTGATTCAGTTTATTTTATTCCCTCTTCTTTCTTAGGGAAAGTAATGATCCTTTATATGGGTTTATGATAGGGACCAAACAGATCAAGTGCATTCCTTCTTTCCTTCCTTACATCGCTTTTGGTCTTGTATCTCATCAATTCCTTGTTTCTCTTTCAGCTTTCTCTTCTTCAACCAGGGGATATGTTTTCCCTATTGGACGAAATTTATGTTTTTTATGTTATGGGAAGTAGCACTTTAAGACAAAGGAAATGAATGGTTTTGTCTCCAACTTAGGATACCTGATAAGTCTCTACTTCATGGAGATAGATCAGAAAAAAGAAAACGAATAGTAGGGTTGACAGTGAGAGCTTTCTGGGCATGTGTCTCAGATATAAAGGATTACTGGGAAAGTAATTGGATTCCCTGGTACCTGACATACATTGAAAGTGGTGATTTTGGGATGTCGGTTGTTAATGTGACTGGAACGAGTGAGTCTTCCTCTTTTAGTTCCATCTATCAGTGATTTCAGAACAAAGATCGACTATCTCATTTATGCAAATTCCTATAGAGTAAGGGTTTTTATTCTGTTTTTGGGTTTCATATACACAAGAGAGGTAACATTGCTAAATTCAACGAATGAGTATACTTGGATAAAGTCTCTCATTTGGCTAAGGTCACCTTGAATAACTAAGTTCAATTTTTTTTGATAATCTCTTTTTCTAAATAGAGGAACTTTAATGAACTGGGATACCTAAAGTATATGAGGTTCTTGAGGTAGCACAAGGTTATGGTTCTTAACCAACAGAAAGAGATTGAGGTACTATTGGTGAATCAAGGGGGTATCTTTTTTATGTTCCTACTTTGTGTGATTTATATAAGGTAATGGATTTCCATTCATGTCCTTGAATGTTCAGGTGAAGCTTTGTTTACTCATATATTTTATCCTTAAATCAATGCTAAAGCTATATCACCGTGAATATACATGTCTTTTGAGGTACTTGATTGAGGAACATTCTTGATACTAGGCATGGGCTTGAGTTCCTAGATAACAATGCAAGGGTTTTTGTAGAGATTTAGGTGATTTGGGTTCCAGATTCAGGGGTTCATTATTTCATGGATAACATCAAAGAAAAATTCAACGCTAATGTAGGAGTACCCTATTTCATTAAGGGAGGGGAGTCACAATTAAATCTATTTGTTTACCATGTTTCTATGTTAAAAGAGATACTGATAGGGATAAGGAACTAATCAAGACTATATGGGTAGGTTTTCTCCTTGAGTTAACAAAAAGGTATTCTTAAACAAGTCTTTATTAGATTCTCTTGTCATAGAGGATCCTATATTTATGTAGTGAAGGGTATTTTTGGTTCAATGAATGGATTTTTCTTGATGATGTGGTTTAACACCAAAGAGTGGGTATCAGTCGGTAGCTCTCGGTAGTTCACGAAATAAAGAGGTCCCTATTATTATAAAAAGGGGAAAGGTGTAAGGTTTTCGGGGCCCGTAGCGGAAGCCGGTGGGCTGGAGATTTAAATTATTTCGTCGGCGGGATGACGAAACTTGTCATCGCTGATGATCTGAGCCCCGGAGAGGCCCGAGGATCTCGCGTAAATTATTAAGAGCACAAACACAAATAGAAAACTTACCCGTTTCAGATCCGAAGACGTTGTCGACTACAACATGTCACCGGCGATTTTTGCATGAAGGATCCATAGCAGGATCCCTCTAGATCGTCCACATGCACTTCAGAAATCCGCTAGAATGCCTATCGTTGAACTCTAGGTGCTAGCTCGGTGATACAACGATATATTTGATGTCCTGAAGATATCCGCATCGTTGATCTTACGATGCATGAGAAGAAACTCATTCCGAGCATGGATCGATAGCTTCTCTCTCTAGAGAGCAGGAGGAGGGATGAGCTCTAGCCAAAATGACATGAATATTTATTATGCTTGAGCCCATCTCCTCTATTTATAGCAGATCATGGAAATTACCCAGTTGGGTTCCCTAGCCCCCGATAATTCCACGTCCACTAAATAAATAACTATGACGACTTAAAAGTGCATCAATATTATTTATTTATTTTATCACATACTTGTAATATATATGAAATATATTATGTGATAAAATCTGAGCCATTTAACTCGACTCATTGTCCCGCTTAATATTAAGTGAACCTTAAATATTAAAATAATATTCATTCGATTAATATTTTCTCGTATTTAATGAACTTGTAAATACATTAAATAAATTCAATCCCAATTATTCGTAACTTGAATATTAATGAATTTATTTAATTGTTTTGGTGATCGACAACATGGACAACGATTGGACCCCGTGGTGGGGCCCACTATGTCCATATACCTATTCAACTGAATAGGGCTGATTCTTGAATACGTAATTGTGTGTGACCCACTAGGCCATTATGGAAAGACCCGGAAATTTCAAGGAAATTTTTTTTCTTAAATACTTTGAAATTTTATAAGTCTGTGGCTTCTAACGGCACCTGATTCCGAGGCCCGGTGTGCCCGGAATCAATTGTTGTTGTTTTGTTTGGGTACGTTCAGTA
The DNA here is from genome assembly GCA_963277665.1 of Viscum album. NCBI lineage: Eukaryota > Viridiplantae > Streptophyta > Magnoliopsida > Santalales > Viscaceae > Viscum > Viscum album. Next base: position 421,421,349 of record OY728161.1, on the reverse strand, counting down.
AACGTACGAGCGGGTTTTTCTTTCTTTTAAACCGGGGCTCGGAATTGAAATCTGAGCACACCGATGAACTCGCAACACCAGTATTCGCTTAAGGGGACCTTTACCATAGTTGCATTTTATGTGGGTTGAAAGTTTATTTTTGGGGATTTAGAATGAATTAAATTAAAATTATTGTACACAATTTTATTTTATTTTATTTTATTTATATATGGAAGTTAAGGGTGGGACCCACATGAACCCAAACCCTTCACCACCCCTCAACTCCCCATTAATACCCCTTATTTATTACTTTGACAACTCCACATATTCATTATGTTGGAGCCTTCCTACCTCCCTCGTCCCATTAAATGTGCCAACCTATCAATTTAATATCAGCGTTAAATTAATTGGCACGGCTTAGGAATTAATATCAATTGCATGACAATTATATTAAATGGAGATCCTCTTATTACTTTTTGTTAGAAAATCACTTTTGGGAAAAGACTCTGGGGAATTAAAGGAGAGGTGATCCTTCATCGACGAAGAACACCATTCATCAATGAAGAACACCATTCATCAACGAAGAACACCCCCGCCGAAGAACGCGAAAAACTTCTTCCAATGACACATCTTCCTCGGACGCACTGCGACGTCAAGGGGCCCATGTCACCTACAACAATGACCCTTCCTCCATCCTTGATGGAATGACATCATTCTTCTTCAATGCCCGTCTACCACAACACTCATCTTTTGCGGATCGACGAAGTACGACAACAACTTCGAGGTAGGGGGAATTTTGTAATCTCCATGTATGTGTTTTATACTCTTGAACATGGCGTTTAATTGTTGGGTGATGATTTTAACAACTACCGCAGTGGGTATGGACTAAGGAACAAGTCCGGACCCACTGATATTTTGTTCTTGATGTGTGGGGTGTTTCGTGATGATGAAACGGGACCGCAACAGCGATTTGGGGCCTTTGCAGTGGAGTTCGGATCCTGAGACGACCATAGGTGCAGACGAAAGAAAAAATGGACCACTGGAATGACTCATGTGGCCTTCAGAATACAACGGCGGCATGGGCCGCCGGCCAGAGGCCCCGGCCACGGCAACGAGCAGCGGATACCGCAGCCACGTGGGATCCGGGAGACCAGCTGCGCCATCCTGGCGCCGCGTTCACGGAACCGGGGGCAGTGCCCCCCGCTCGGCCACCTGGCCGAGCCATCACACCCCCCCCAGCTGGGCCGGGACAGGTCACACGGACTGGGCCGCACCCAGCTGGGTGGGGCCGACCCAGGGGAGGTTGGGTCGGGTTGGGCTGGACCCAGACCCCCCTTCAGACCGTTTTCGGTCATTCGCTCGTAACTTGAGATAAAGACCTCTGATCGGCACACCATCAGTTGCGTAGGAATCCTTGGATTGAGATGGTCGTTTTGGTATATTAAACTCAAGGTTTCGGAAAACTTTGTGTATGTCTAGGTTGGTTCGGACCCAAATCCAACCGGGCCCTTGGAGCGGAAACCGTTATAACATAAGGAACGGACGTCCAATTGACGTCCCTACAACTAAGTTGGAATCCTTTTGATGAGATGGTTCTTTTGGAATAATCCACTTGAGGTTTGGATGCAGCTAGAGTACCGTCGGGTTGATTATGGGTTAAAAACCAACCGGGCCCCTGGACGGAAAAGCCAATAACTCTTAGACCGGGCATCCGATGGACGCACCGTCTGTCGCGTTGGGTTTCATTTTATGAGAGAGAACATTGGGATACATCAACTTTGGAATTCATGATATTTGATGAATCATCACCCTTGATAGAGGAGAAGACCCTCCTGGAATCGAGCGTGTTGTGTGCGGGAACCCTAAAGCCGGCTGCGACTGCAGTGACTACTGTACTAGAATCCTTCGTGGGTTCGACAACGACGACTACCATACTATAATACTCGGTGGGTTCAATGGTGATGACTAATGTTATTGTATACCGTGTGGGTATGGAAGTATTGACCTCTGTACTTGTATCATATGTGGGTCCGGCAGAGTAGCTTGTCTTGTATCCTGTGTGGGTCCGACAGCTTAGCTGGACTTGTTTCCTGTGTGGGTCCGACAGCTTAGATGAATTAGTGGCTACATCTGATCATCTCTATCGTTTTACGAAATATTTATACCTATGTGAGTTGAGTCATGACTTTCAATCATTATCATCGATGTGATTGAATTCTTTCCTATGTGGACTGGGTTGTACTTGGGCTCGGGAGCTGGAGCCGAACTGTGATTGATATCTTAGGTATATATATGGGCATATACCTAAGTAGAGTTGGTTGATACTTCGTGATTGTATCATTCCTTTGTGGTTTATCCTTTTTGGATTTTGGGAGACCTTCGGGGGTCTCGGGGTCCCTACTGAGTATCATATACTCACCCCTGCTTGGGTTATGCCCGCACTACGTTGTCTTGGATGCAGACGACGAACATCACTGATCATGGAGGAGTCTTGTGGACCTGGACGGTACCCAGAGGTGGACCACCTAGTGAGGTGTACACGGAGTGGACGGACAGACCCGAGGTGTTGAGGAGACCATATGTACCCACCCTTCAGGTGGGATTCCCAGAGGACGACTCGGTGGTTGCTGATTTACTTTACTATTGTTGTACTTTCTTTTTCAGTTGTACTGTACTTTCAGTTGGGTTTGTATAATGGCCCATTTACTTTTCAGCACATACATTTGTACTCAATTTTACTTAGTGCTTACTTCACTAGCATACTCTGTTGTGTTGTTTACTTATATAAAAGGCAACACCTTCCCTTTTATCGGGATTTACTCCTTTGGTGCTAGTCGTCAGCCCCTGGCATATAGAAGGAGGGCTTGGGGTAGTCATGGCATAGGCCCCGAGGATGGGTCTTGACAAATTAGTATCAAAGGAGCCGGTTCTACCTTAGAAATCAAGACTATGATTTTTCCTTTATATGAAGTAATAGTGTTAAGAGTTTTGAGTGTGGTTTTCAGTCCAGGGAGTCCAGTGTTGGCGTGGCGGCCGACGTATCAATACACCAGGACCCTGACCTCTGATTTCCGACTCAATGCATGAAAACACTGACTGCGTGTGTGTTTCCTTTCAAAAGATTTCTTTGTGAGTACTTTGTGTCAGCTCACCAGGTATACTGTATTAACCATGGCGCACCTGTGGATTTTTTGGATGACCCCACGAAGGCAGCCTGCCAGGGTTCCTAGTTACGTGCGATATGGTAGCCCACCGAGTGACGAGGCCTCGGTGCAGGGCCCCATTATAGCGGAGGCACTAGCGGTACCACTACTCACTGAGCCACCGATGCTACCAGCCCTAGCAGTAGTGAGTGCACGTCGCCTGAGTGAATTACACGAGTTTCAATGATAGAGGCTTCCCAGGTTCCGTGGAGAGATGGACCCTCAGGAAGTTGAGGATTGGGTGGAGGCTATCGTCAGAGTTTTCAGATTGGTAGGGACCCCAACTGACATTATGGAGATCCTTGCCACGAGTCTACTACATGCATCAGTAGGTAGATGGTGGATCCTGATGCTCCAGGTTCACGACGAGGAATTTATACTTTGGGTAGACTTCGAGAGTCTCTTTCGCTCGGAGTTTTTTCTTACCACCCTTCATGCGGTGCGGATCCAGGAGTTGCTTCATATGCGGCAGGGCAACATGAAAGTAGCTCAGTACGTAGTGAGGTTTACTGACCTCTCACGCTACTCCACAGATATGGTACGATACCCTTTCTTTAGGGCCTGGACCTTCGAGCAGGGACTGAGGCACGAGATCAGGGCTTTGACGATTCCCCTCAGCATCCCAACGCAGGCATGGGTGATGGAGAGAGCCCTTTTAGTGGAGAGCTTTTTCGCTGAGTAGCCACTAGCAGTGAGACCCACTGTAGGGTGACACGTAGCGGAGTCTTCTACAGCCGGCAGTAGACAGATGTCACAGAGGTCCAAGAAGAATAGGCTATTAGGTGGGTGACCTCAGGATATAGGTTCGGTTGTGCAGGGCACACGAAACAGTGCCAGCCTTACAAGGAGAAGACAATGCTATGAATTCGCCAGGCAGGGCCACATGGCTCGTGACTGCCCGACCCGCTTTGAAGACGAGCAACAGAAAGTGTAGGGACCTCCCAAGTAGTGGCAGAGGTTCAACCGTAGTGGTCCATAGGGAGAAGGTGGACGAGGTAGAGGAGTCGGCCGAGCAGCAGGTGGTGGACGACGTTTTGAGACTCCACCACCACCACCCCCAGGAGGTCCACCCTAACCACAGGGAGCTGGCGGGCAGGGGCAGGCTCAGCTCCAGGCAGTAGATGCTTATGACCACGGTGCACCTGAGATGATTCAAGGTACTATCTATGTCTACTCCACCATTGCTGCAGTTCTTATAGACACAAGTATGAGTCATTCTCTTATTGTCTCTTCCCTTGTTCGAAGATCAGAGATTATGACGGAGCCGTTGGATCTTTGCTTACGGCTAGAGACTATGAGAGCTAACTCGACGATTACGCACTGGTGCCAGTAGTGTGAGCTTACTCTAGGAGGAAAGAGTTTTGGATTAGATCTTCTAGTAGCGGCATCAAGGCATTACGACGTCATCTTGGTTATGGATTGGTTATCTACAGTCTATGCTCATATTGAATGTATTAGGCGCAAAGTGCGGTGTGTCCGCACGGATGGGACTAGGTTCACCGTCACCGGTGAGAAGGGAGCCTTTGCAGCTCAGGATGGACTTATGCAAAGAAGAGGGCATCCAATCACACATCATTTGGCTAGTCTCATCCATATAGAGGTTGATGTTTGGTGTTCAAGTTTTCCTGTTGTGCTGTATTAGTATGCGGATGTTTTCCCTAACGACGCTCTAGGACTACCTCCTCAAAGAGAGGTAGATTTCTACATTGACCTGTACCCCGGGAAAACACTGATATCTACTCCAGCATATCGGATGGCTCCCGTCGAACTTTGTGCGTTGTGGGTATAGCTGGAGGACTTACAAAGAAAGGGATTCATCTGACCCACCCGATTTTGTTCTCCAAGAAGGCGGATGGGAGCTTGCGACTGTGTGTTGACTACCATCACCTAAATCAGGTGACCGTGAGGAAAATGTACCCCCTTCTGAGGATTGAAAACCTCTTCAATCAGCTTAAGGGATCATGATGGTTCTCGAAGTTAGACCTCAGGTCAAGCTATCACCAGCTCATAGTTCAAGATGAGAATGTGCAGAAGATGGGATTCCGGTGTCAGTATGGCCACTACAAGTTCTTGGCTATGCCCTTCAGCATGACCAAATCCCCAACAGTGCTCATGAGTCTCATGAACATGTTCTTATAGCCTTACCTCGATCGGTTTTTCGTAGTCTTCATTGACGGCATACTGATTTACTCGACCACTGAGGAGGAGCACGCCTACCACTTGCAAGTTGTACTGGATACACTCTGAGAGCACCGACTTTATGGTAAGCTCTCGAAGTTCCAGTTCTAGATTCGAGAGGTTCACTTCTTGGGGCACGTCATCTCGGAGGCGAGAGTTGTTGTGGATCCTATGAAGATAGAGGTGGTACATTCTTGGGATCCACCTAGGAGTGTGATGGAGGAGCGGAGTTTCCTAGGTCTGGTTGGGTACTATCAGAGATTTTTTCCAGACTTCTCCAGAGTTCCACCAGTGCTTTCATCTTTGACGATGAATGGGAAACCCTTCGTGTGGTCAGATAGATACCAGCAGATCTTTCAGCAGCTAAGACAGAGATTGACCACTGCTCCAATCTTGAGGCTACCAGAGGAGGGCGTAGGGTACGTAGTTTACTTTGACGCATTAGGGACCGGACTCGAGTGTGTCCTGATGCAGGAGCGAGTAGCGATTGATTATGTTTCACGGTATTCGAGGTAGCACGAGCAAAACTACGCTACCCATGACTTGGAGTTAGCAGTAGTGGTCTTATCCCTGAATATGTGGAGGCACTATCTGATGGGCGACTGCTTTACAGTCTACTCTAACCACCAGAGTATTAGGTACATTTTCACGCAGAAGGACCTGAACCTGAGACAATGGTGATGGCTCGAGTTCCTCCAGGACTATGAATTTGAGATAGTTTATACTCCTGGGAAGGGGAAGGTAGTAGCTGATTCTCTCAGCAGGAGATCGAGCATATAGCTATTACACTACTAGAAACTAAGGCATTACCAATGGTTTTAAACCATTGGTAAAGGCTGCAAAACCGTATGTATACTATATATTAATGGTTTGGAAAACCGTAGGCAACTAAGGTGTTGGGATAGCCAATTACCAAAGGTTTTATTACAACAGTTGGGAAAAGCAGTGTAATCCTAGAGTTTCCCAATGGTTATTTGAACCGTTGGTATATAAAAGTACTCCTAACGGTTTGAAAACCGTTGGCAACACTGTGTGAAATAGGAGTATTCCCAACGGTTTGAAAACCATTGGCAATACTGGGCTACTAAATAGGAGTATTCCCAATGGTTTGAAAACTGTTGGAAAAACTGGCTGCTGGCGGTGTGAAATATGTGTATTCCCAATGATTTGAAAACTGTTGGCAATACTCATATTCATGTTTTAGCACTATACCAACGGTTTTATTAAACTGTTGGTATAGTGTTATAACAGAATTTGTAGACCAGCCATCTAGAATCTCCTCCACTCATGCACAGTCAACAAAACCATGGAATACAGAACAAACAACACTCCTGCACACTCAACAAAACCATGGAATACAGAACAAATACCACTCCTGTACACTCAAAAAAAACCATGGAATACAGAACAAACACCTACATACACCAAAAAAACCACCCGCTACACTCATCACCAACAAAACCACCTACACACTCAACTACATACACCAACAAAACCACTGCACACTCAACTACATACACCTAAATACACTCTTAACAGCAAAAAACACTTGATATAGCACACAAAAGCACATAAAAATAGGATAATATTATAACCATGGAATGTACCACAATTATAATCATGTATATGAACCCAATTACCCTATGAAATATAGAATTCATAATTGAATTCTCATCATCATCATGTAATTTTTTATTGAAAGAGGGGAAAAGTGCAAAGGAAAAAAAATAGAATGGACAGGGAAAAACAAGAAACACGGAAGTGGCCCCGGGGGAAGACCCCTCCCCCCCTTAGCCAAGACGACCTAGGGTGGTCTGAAGTGATGAAGACCCAGTGCATCCCCTTTGATATAGGCAATCCCCTTGGGATGGATACTCCCTGAAGTGTGAAGTAAAACCTCCTCTGTGCTGTTGACGACCACCGCAGCCAAGTGATCTGCGACCTTGTTCCCTTCTCTCCAGGTGTAAATGATACTCACTCCAGTATTAATCATACTTCTACATTTTTTGATGACATATTTAATCGACCAAGGAGACTCGGTATACCCTTTCAAGGAGTTGTGCACAATAATAGAGTATGTTTTGATTTCAGATATTGAGAGACCCTTTTCCATGCAAAGGTTGAGCCCGGTGAGAATTGCATTCACCTCTGCTTGCAGAGAAGACCCCTGGCCCAGTCTGGCTGAGAAAGCGAGGTAAACTGATCCATTGTGGTAATGTACCCCTCCTCCATGCAGGTTCCCTTGGACGCAAGATCCATCTGTATTATGTTTCAAACCCACTGAATGAGGCTTCCATTGAACCAAATTTCCTTCCCTACTTCTAGGTTCCATGTCCATATTGGTGCCCATTTGGTGCCGACGAAACATGTGGGATTCCTTCCATTTCCTCACAGCTATGTTCAGATCTAGTAGCATATTTTTTCCCCAAATAATAATGGCACGAGACGAAACCCCCACCCCCTCATGCTTCGATTTTTTTCGAGCCTGCCAAATGGTCCAGCACCCCACATGCAACACTACTGCACGGACCACCCTCTCCGGACCTCTTACCTCAGAACCTTGGAACCACATATCATGAAAGGCATGGACGGAACCATCCGAGGGAAGGAACGCAAAGTCCCCCATGATTTTCAAAACCTCGTGTGCCCAATCACTATTGAAGAACAGATGTCTAGTTATCTCTTCACTATGAACAATACATCATATGCACCAGGACGCAAGGGGGATACCACACCTATGGATTTGTCATCCTTCGGGAGGCCTTTGTTACGAATCCTCCAGATGAGTAAGTTGATCTTGGTGGGGATTTTTTTCACTCATAGAAGCTCATCCCAGCCCTCATTCTACTCCTATCCATTACCAATGTGGCAGAGATCCTTCAATGATAACAGGCCTGAGGAGGAGGCTGTGAACACACACTTGTCCTCCTCTTCATTAAGCTCAATGAGTTGAAAACACTGCTGTTGTTCCTTATCCAAAACTAAGTCGGTGAAGATATAAAAGAGGCTGGCCTCCTTGAGCGAAATATTCATAGTCGGACATATTTAACTTGGAAAACATTGGCGCTCCCACTAGCCCTTGGTTGACCCATGGAAAAGATTCATTTATAATGAATGTTCTAAGATCTTGTTGCTTACTTTAATCTAGAATTGGATTTCAGTAACTTTTAACCCTTATTGGCATCATTTGATGTCATCATCTCTTTCTGGTTGTGTCATATAGACACCTTCCATGAAATATGATCTTGATATCAAATGACCAATAAAAAGATCTTAGAAGTTTAGCTATGATAAGTAAAATTCTAATAGATTTAGGCGTTCTGACTTGGTATAAACAATCGAGCCTTATTGGTACCATACTTGTACCATCTATGTATCATTTCATTTGAATACCCACCACAGTATTCAATTTATAAGCCCCTTTTCAATTTGATACATGGAATTCATTATTGAATTTTAGTTGATCTTGTCAATCTTAGCTCATTTCCATATACTGCTTACTTGTAGGATTTATTATTCTCAATGAATAATATATCACCGACCGCGGTGAATATAAAACCATCACCAAAGATTCATTCTTCTTACGCAGTATGTGTCTCTGGAACATTCCTATTCCACGTGTACTTGTGGAACTTGTTCCCTATTCCAACCATGTGTGCATCTCAAGCATTGACTAAGTCCAAGTCAATTCAGCTCCCACTATCTCTAATAGATATGATCACCCTTATATAGAAATTTAGTCTAATACTTGACTACATCTTTTCTATATTAGGGATTTATGTAATATCCTATGCAACTGTTAGGATAATTACTTAGATTCACCATGTGTTAGGCTTGATGCATGTTTGTTTATTCCTTAACAAACTCTTTGAATTTTAAACACGTCCTATGACATAATGGATTTCCATCATACTATGACTCGTATGATATCAATTTTTCATTTTAGTTGGCATATTGGTTATGGGTTTACGCTGTTATTTGAAAATCACATCTTGAAATATGATGGAAGTTTCCATAAGTTGCAACATTGATACAACTTACGTCATAACTTTGATGTGCAACATATGCGTTTAGGAATTTCTCCACGCTACATGTTTTTTTGACCAATGTTAATATGTAAGACTTTATCATCGATCCTCCTTATGAACGTCAATACAGTGATGTAGATAAGGTAACATGCGTTTAGGAATTACTCCACACTACATTATCACGATCAGTGATTTCTTGGTCAAGACATTCTTTGGCCTGCCGATCTGAAGTAACTCATATCTTCTGACCAAACATATACTTCATTATTCCTTAATGAATTAAAGGAAAATTATGAAGTATATTTACCTCTTGCTTTCATTGGAATAGTTCACACTGTCTTGTTGAACTATACTCAGAAAGCTTTGTGGCATACCATTATTTCTAAAGGTTTCTTTGTCTAAACTAATGGTGTCAATGTTACCATAGGTGTTTAGCTGTGCTGAGCCTAAATACCATTCTGGGTATATATTTGACATCCACTTTTATTTTTACTTGACAAAGAATCACATTTCCACAACTGGGCAGGTCTTACATTTTATATTCATCATGTATTGCCTTTGATTCAAGTATGTCCGAACTATTTTGTTGAGTTTGTTACCATTAAAAACACTCATTCAAAAACTTGTAAAAATGTCTCATCATGAACAAAATGGCATGTGAGATAAATGATTTGGTTATACTCAACAACTGGTTCATCTTGAATCATTCACTTGGCAATTAGAAGTTATGTGTTTCTCCCCGCTGACTTAAGAATCACCCTTTCTCAGCTGCTTGAAGAAGACACTTTACTTCTTGTAATGTTTCACTACTTACTTAGTTATTGTATTTAAATACATATATGTAAAAAGCATATTGTATTTTAATACCCAATAAATATTCTAGAAAACAATACTTTTATTTGATGAATATAAACTGAAGGAGAAGCGGGTACTTGCTTCTTGTATTTCAGTTTTTAAACTTCCATGAATTTATTTAAATATGTGATGCAAATAACATCCAGTTAAATAAACAACCACTTTTCTATGAAGGACATGACGAAGCTGCCTTTGGCATAACATTCCATAGGCCTTTTCTCCTAGTCATTCAATTTATTCTCCCTAAGAATAAAAGATGGCGTTATCTCCAATATTCTTATTACATAGAGAATGTTACCTTAAAGGTAATGAAGCACTTACTCTATACCATTAATTTGTATGCTTAAATGAAACTAGAGTAATTGGGTGTAAAAGGTATAACAAATGGGATGGCATGAAATATTTTGAACTATCTTTCACTTTACACAAACTGAGTGCGACCATCACATTCAAATATTTCTTCACTTTCTCCTTGAAAGGATCTCGGAGATGAGACTACATGTGATCATCATCCAAGTCTTGATGTAGCAACCACAACTCACATCAGAACTTGATGATAGAATTATGACATAACCATAATATTCTTTATTCATGAGTCTCCTGAAAGTAGTTTTACACCCTCGCTTCCTGAGTTGGTTTAACAGGTTGGGACACAAGCACCTTAAATTTCCATTGTAGTAGTAATGTGTGCAGGAGCCTATACTACATTTAGGAAATTAGTTCTTGTTTGGAAATTAACTTTTTCCAATGTTTATCATAGTTTTATTATGGTATTTCTTGACATTATCTAGAAATATACGTTTGCATATTGTACTTTTATGTGATTACCTAAAGTGACATTACTGATTATTTAATCATTAAATGTCTCCCACTAATTTTTCGAATTCTCGGAACCCTCAGTACTAGAATCGGTATACTCTTGAGTATTCTAGTGGAAAGGATCCTTGATCCTCCCTCATAGTCTACAAGCTAGGGATACGCCACTACTCAGAGGGTCCAAGGTAGGATTTTGACTAGCCAACCACATTAGCTCACGGATCCTTGATCTGTTGAGTGAAGTCTCAGCTTCAAAAATAATTTACTGATTTACTCAATGCTTGCCTCTAAAATTACTACAAGATTGCTAAGGCTATTCCATTACTACAATTTTAGTTAAGTCGACCCACCACACGAATAAGAACTCCCCGGTAGTAAGAGGAACCCTCATCTGAGGCACGAACCAACACCTCAAACACCCGGTTTTGTTCAAACATGAATGATGGAAGACTGTTTGTGACTTAATATTTTCTTTGAGGGTTTTATTGGTTTTATCTCTATGAATGTGATCCATTTCAATTAAACTTGTTCATCTATGTTGTTGCGCTCAAAACTGAACTTTAATAGAAAAACATATGCCACTTCTTTATGCATTTTATTATCTATTATTTTATGTATTTTTCCCGCTGTTCTAAAATGCATAAAATAATAAATAAACACATAAATGAAAACTACTACCAGACTGGTCTTGAGTATCTAAACGACCTAAGGGGCATCATACTTGTGTCGAAACATGACACTAGATGCATCTCAACCCATGATGTATGTCTGCTTCTCATCTGGAGCATCACCTCGTCCTAACAGAGTCCACGTTACGACTTGGAGTACCGCCTCATCTTGGCGGGGTCCACATCACATCGTTGCATCGTCTCCGTCAGTGGTACAAGAATACTCGCGTGCAGGCGAGCGGGATAGGGGTATAAATGTACATAAAATCAATTAGACACATAGGTCCTAATATATTTTAACCGAAAAATAGACGATGTGCAGACCGTCATTTAATTAATTACACACATCGCATGAAGTTTAAATAATTAATTAAATAAATATTTAAAAGCAGACATTCTAGGGTCGGTGCTCAAGACAAGTAGACGGGTAACAATAGCGGGATAGAATTAAAATGCATTAAAGAAAGTACATGGTTTATTTAATTTAATTAATTTAATTTAATTAATAAAATAATTTAATTTAATTAATTATCGGTCAACTAATTAATTTAATTTTAATACTTAAAATTAAATTAATTATTTAAATAATTTAATTGAAAAAATTAAATTAATTTTTAATCCTCAGGTATTAAAAAATATTTTAAACCATAATTAATATATTAATTAATTTAATTAATTTAATTTAATAAATTATATTAATTAATTAACATGGGCCCATGCAAGGGCGTTCTAGGATGGGCAGGACCGCCCAAGCCCGATCCTGGGTGAGCAGACCCGCCCGATCACATGTCGGGTCTAGTTGAACCAGGTACCTGTTGCCCGAGGAGAGCGCACTGTGTGGTCTACCACTGCTAGAGGCAACGCCTCTCTCGGTAGGGCGTGGGTGTTGCACGGGTGGTCGGGAGCAGTTTCCTGAAGTGGAAATTCGAGGCCGGAGAGCACCAGAGGGCGGAGGAGGGGGATGCCCGGTGCGGCAGTAGCACGGTTAGAGGGAACCCAGGCGGCAACCAGTTGTGGTGGCTCCGCCGGAGGCGGTGCGAGCTGTGTGGCCATAGGAAACCTAGGCGACGACATGCCGCTCCCTGATGCTGCAGCAGGCCACGCCGGTGGAGTACCCATGCGGCACTGCATGCACCGCGCATAAGGGAGAGGAGGGGTCCGAGGTGGGACGACGGCTTGGGTCTGCGGCGGCACTAGCCTGGGGAGTGGTCTTGCGGGTCCTCAAGGAGAGGGGCAGCTGGCGGCTGGGCACGCAGGCGGTGCACGAGGGAGGAGGTAGGCAGAGGCGGGTGACAGAAGCTGGGCAGGGGGCTCACTTGCTACAGAGGCGGAGGGGTGCGGCGGCCCCTGGGCTGGCGTCGCACCAGGGTGGTGTCCCGGCGGCACTGCAGTGCGCCGTGCGGGGAGGCAGGGGTCTGCAGGACCCTTGTTGTTATTTTTTTTTTGTGTTCTGTTGTTTCCACGTTCTAGCACCCCCCCTAATTTTTCTTCTTCTTTTTTTATTTGGTTTTCTTAACCCGCAAATGCCACCTTTTTTAATTTTTTATAAAATTTAAGACTTAGCTTTTAAATTCTTTTCCCCTTTCATTTTATATCAAGGTAAAAAGTCCTCAATTATTATTTTTAAAGGCTAAAGATAGTGTTTTATATTAAATAATAATATAATTATTATAATGAAATATTAATTTATTATTTTTACATTATTATAATAATAAAATTGTTGTTCAAATTATATTATTTATAAAATATAATTTCCACAATTAATTTTATTTCTAATGAACCGATTGAATTTTAATCGGTTCAATAAGATGAAATAAAATTAGAACCCGAGATCAAACCGCATCTTCGATCCAATCCGGAAAATTAAACTGGCCATAACTTGGCCGTTTGAGATCAGATCGGCATGCAGTTTGAACCGATGAGACCAGTTTTGAACCCTATACTTAATATTAATGCAATTTTAATTTTCTAGTCTTAGAAAATCTAGGCGATCGCTCTGATACCACTGTAAGGTTTCTGGGGCCCGTAACGGAAGTCGGTGGGCCAGGGATTTTAAACTTTTCGTCGGCAAGACGACGAAACTTGTCATCGCCGACGATCCGAGCCCCGGAGAGGCCTGCGGATCTCTCGTAAATTATTAAGAGCAAAAACATAAATAGAAAACTTACTTGTTTCAGATCCAAAGCTATTTTCGACAGCAAATTGTCACCGGCGATCGTTGCACAAAGGATCCATAGAAGGATCCCTCTAGATTGTCCACACATGCTTCAGAAATCCGCTAGAATGCCGATCGTCGAACTCTGGGTAATAGCGCTGTGATCTGACGATTTAATCAATTTCTCGATGATCACCGCATCGTCGATCATATGATGCGTGAGAAGAAACTCGATCCGAGCACGGATCGACAGCTGCTCTCTCTAGAGAGTGGGAGGAGAGAGGAGCTCTGGCCAAAATGACATGAATATTTATTGTTCTGGAGCCCCTCTCCTCTATTTATAGAGGATCATGGAAATTACCTTGTTGGGTTCCCCATCCCCCGTTAATTCCATGCCCACTAAATAAATAACTATGACAACTTAAAACTTCAACAATGTTATTTATTTATTTTATCACATACTTGTAATATATATGAAATATATTATGTAATAAAATCCATGCCATTTAACTCGACTCGTTGTCCCGCTTAATATTAAGTGAACCTTGAATATTAAAATACTATTAATTCAATTAATATTTTCTCGTATTTACTAAACTCATAAATACATTAAATAAATTCAATCCCAAATATTTGTAACATGAATATTAATGAATTTATTTAATTCTTTTGGTGATCGACAACATGGACAATGCTCAGACCATGTAGCGGGGCCCACTATGTCCATATACCTATTCAACTGAATAGGGGGGATTCTTGAATATGATATTGTGTGTGACCCTCTAGGACCTTATCTCAATAGTAGTGGATAAAATCCACAGACCAAGAGCGGGGTCTAGAAACCCATCATGGCCCCTAAAGAGAAAAGGATAGTCATTACAATGACTACCAACCTACGAACACTGACTCTGTACTATAGTCTATTTTTCATAAAATATCTCATAAAGCAGGACGCACTCTTGTGTCATCATCCTTATCTTGATTTATTATTTGTTGATCTATCCAGATGGATTTTCCTTTTTGCTGCTTTGGCCAAAGAATTATAAAGGCAGCACCATCCTGATCAACCAGGCCTGAGATATAAAACTTCCTAAACGTGGAAGCGACAAATCCTTTCTTGACCATTCAACCAAAGCCATACCACCAACGACGCACTCAACACAAACTAACTCTCCATGACATTAATGCCATGGTTTTCGCCTTGCATCAAAGTACATAATTAAATGATATACATTGGTAATGGTCTCAAGTCAGGAGACCAATACACATGTCCATAGATAGGAACAACCAATGACACCCAAAACATGCGGTGTTACTATTGACAGGTCTGTCCTCATGATCTCGCTACTAGAGATCAACATGTGTGAACATCAAGAGAAGAAGTCTCAATGCTTATGAGCCCCTAGAACCTGATAGTCAGACATCTACTGTGTCCAGTGAGTAAGATGTATCTAGACTATAAAACATATATTTAACATCAATGTCATTGTATCTCGAGGTTCTCATTATAGTATGGGATCTACTATAACCTCTTGACATGATAATTAACCTTTGGACATTACCATTATCATTGTGGATGCAGAAAACTCTGCACTATAATGGTAAGATAACATCATGCATAACTAACTGTACACATGATACGGTAATCAAAAGTACTACATAGTTGGGTCTAGGGCACCCACTATTTCAACAAAAGGGTGGAAAATAGAGGTCATAGAAAAGGAAAAGCTTTGGGAAAGTTGAAAAGGGAGGTTCCATAGGGTATATAAAATATCATGGTGTAAGAAGAGCCTTAAATAAATTTCAATGATTTCAATAGGTTCCTTGTTTGCTAACATCCCTTCCTAAGCCTACCTAATAAGGGTAAATCCCAGAGTCTTGGTTTCGAATGGTTACTTATTTTCTTCTGAGTGAGGGTATACTATATTGGATAACTGCATTATAACATCAAAATGAATGGATTTTAGTAAAGAGTACAACACTTTAATTCAGAACATATAAATAAGTATCAGAGCTAGCGTCTTAGATGTTGCTTTCGATCCTATCTCAAAGCATTAGATAGGGGTGGAAGTCAAAGTAGTTTGAGGTTCTGGTACTTAATATCTAATGTGATATATAAGTCTGTTACTTATTTATATATATTTTTCTAAAGGGTTAAGAACGATATATGTTTTGTCTTTATTCTCTTCCTGGAAAATATCAATGTGGATTCTTTGCTACTAACATCATTTTATATAATCCTTATGGAGGGTTGAAAAAGGGATTTAATTTCATGATCTAGACAAATTTTGTTGTAGGATTATTGTATATGTTTTTGCATGGTCCTAACCAATCATTGTAATTGAATATCAAAAAACTTTGACCATGCAAAAACTTATACCAGATCTCCCATGCACAATATTTGGGTTAGCAGTGTTCTTATATGTAGTTGTCTCTTCAATCATAGAGGTAGATGAAAAGAGCTTCATGAAACATTAATTATGACCTTAAATAGGAACAATGTTTCAATTACAGTTATCTTTTGAGGAGATTATTTGGTTCCCCCTGTTGTACTATCATGACCAACGGGAAGAGGGACAACTAGAGGGATTGACCGACTTGTTTCGGAGAGTTCAATTATTATAATATAAGGGTTTATTCATTCAGTCTATAATCAACACTCTTCTAATCTAATAGTGTTCCCTTCTTGTATTTTGACACCCTAAAATGACTTCGTACAAGAGGAATCTTTACTTGGGTTACTCAATTATACCACAAAGGGGATAATTGTTTAAGAATAAGCCTAGTCCTTTCAAAAGTGTTTGAGAAGGATGATCGATCATATATAGGGTAGTCATTACTGATCGTGGGGAAATAAGATAACAATGAAACCTAGGTCTTATCCTATTTCAATTAAATGATTTTCCTTCTATTTCCTTAAATGCCTCGTCGGTTCCACAAAAGAAAGATTCCCCACATCCTACTAGGTGTGCATTATCCTATTGCTACTGCTTCTACTAAATTCATACCATTGGGACATAGTGTTTTGTGTATTTCCTTCCATACATGTCAGTGTAACGACTGAACGGAGGCCTTACAACAATTCTAAATCTATTAAATTTATGATAGGAATATGAAATATACATTTAATGAATGTGATGTTTCTTACTACCTTGGCTCTTAGGTCGGTGAAACTGTCCCTATAGCTAAAATGTAAAGTCGAGTTCATGTTCTAGTTCTATTTTTGTAGGCTGAATTGGATGTAACAAACTCTCTACATTCGTAACTACATCTAACAAGTCAGAAGTGTCCCCTGAGTCTGAGTTATCTATTCTAGTTCAGGACAAGAATGTATGGGACCTCTTGGTTAGGGATTTGCAGGCAAAACAGAGCAACAATCGGATATATCCTGATTGAAAAAGGCAGTGTTAGCTAATTAAGAATAAGTAAACAGATCCGGTGTAGCGATATAACAGTTTCATATATGATTATATTCAAACAAGCTATTATTCCTAATTCAATCCCTTGTATCGGCCTGTAGTCTTATGAAGGGAGACACAAAAAGTACGTGTGAAGCCTTTAAAATCCCAAAAAAGCTTTCTTCATTCGCACCATTTAGCCTCTGTTACAGAAGTGGAAGGATTCATTTGTATTTTTCTCTCGTGCAAGAGTAGGTATACGCGGATTCAGGTTACCTAATTTCAAATAATGGAACTACTAATTCCTAGGTGATATTGTCCTCCAAATATATAAGGATCTGTTCATAGATCAGGTTTTTTGACTCATGGAATATAGGCTAATGTTATGCCTAAAATTTAGCATTGGATGGGCATTGATATGGAAGTCCACTATTCTCCATCCTCTATTACAGCATAGTTGGAATTGGATATTTGAAGTTCAGGTATTTTTTGGCTCTTGAATATGGTAGGGCCTTTGACTAAGAATTCCGACATCATCAACTATGCTACCTCTTAGTCAATTTGTGATAAGTTCTCCTCCTATTAATTTGAACTCAAGAGAGTGTAGCTTCCTTTCGAGATGGTTAATCAAAAGTTTAAAGAGAAAAGAGTGGATTTTCCGACATGATAACAATGCCATGTTCTTCAATCAGAATTATTTCTGAACCCTTCCTAAACCAAGACCGAATAATAGAAGAGCTGCAACTGAAGGGGGTTAACTTGATAAGGTAGAAGGAGTCGATAAATTGGACAATATGGAAATCTATTTCATTTGTAAATATCTACCCCAGATAGTGTTATTGGGAGGACACTTAGACATGGTATGACTATTTTGAAATTCAATCCCTAGTACTTTTACTCTTAGGAAATCACTTGTCATCTTTCCTTCTTTTCCATTTGACTTGTTTGTTTCATCTTATGAGGATTACCCTAAGACTTCAACCATGTCTTAGGACTCCCGACCAAAAGGAGACTAGAACATAAAAAATATATAAAAGTACCCATGGTATTGTATGAAGAAGTCTATTTTTGCAACATAGACTAGATTTTCCATTGCCTTATAGGAAGCTGAACCTACATTAACAGGGCTTACCAAAGGGGAAATAAAGGTGACAACATTATTAAGTACTCCAATTAGGTTTTCTACCCAATGATCCTAATTTTTATCCAAGGATTGATACAAGGGAAATAGGATATGAAATCCCACTATTACGGTGGAAAAAATCTTATTTAGAGACTGAAAACCCCGTATGTTATAAAATCCCTTTTTGTTAATGAAAGAATTTCCAATTTGTGGAAATGAAACTAAAACACCAGCAAAGTCAACTGGCCTAGACTACTCATATGAAACCCATTTAAGGAAACGTTCAAAATCCATACAACAAAGGCATCTCAAACCTCAGGAAGCTGGGAAGACCTTAGGACTTAGCTTACTACTTCCACTATAGCTAGGCTTTCTACCTCTCAAATAGAAGGAATGAATGATAACACCATGTTTTTACTACTTATTTATAAAGTAGGTGATATATATATCTAATATATATTTATATATATGTTTCTAAATCAAATAGGCTAAAGTAGCCAAGTTCTAAAATCTTAAATATTTAGTAGCACTGAATAGGGTCAACTATACAGGGTCAAGTTCCTTTCTAAACCGAATAGGGTAAAGTAGAAGAGTTCTAAATCCTTGTATATTATGTAGCACCGAATACAGTCAAGTACAGTAGATCTAACATTTCCAAAGGGTATGCAATCGAATGATTATTTTCTGACAAAGAGAATGATGAATATGAATATACAATTGGATCTTTAGGCTTTTCTTTCAAAAAATTAAGGGATATAAGTGATTAACTTAGGCCTATAACTCTATTAGAATATAATAGTATTCTCCAAAAAGGGAAAATCAAATGCAATTCGATCAACTTCAACTTACAAGGTAGTGGTAAAGTTACTCCATGTAAACTGACAAGCCTACGCTAAAGAACCTCTTTGCCTTGCTTTGTTCGTGTCACTTCGTCCTTCTAAACAAGGTTATAGAACCTTATAAATTATGTATTACCTTTGGGGTAAAGGTTATTTTAGATCCGAACTTTTCTAAATGTTAAGGGAATTTGAAATATTTTGTGTTAAGAGTAAATGTCAAGCTAGAAAGCCAGCAATATATATAAGTAGAAGCACCTATTGGGATTTATGCATTAAATTAGAAGCCAAAAAACCAAGTGGGAAACCATGAGCTGACCACCAAAACTAGTTCCATTATATATTCGGCCTTCCCCTTCACATCTATTGACCACTATCCATTCTCCTTGTATCCATCATAGAAGCGGAGTTGTACCAAAAATTATTGATAATTCATATCATTCCTATATGTTATCACCCTCCTTGTTTCGATAGTTTGGTTTTGTGACCTTATATATGTGAAGAATATATCAAGAGATTGGGTCGCATGAGAACATATATCATCAACATCGAATGAACATTCTCTGTGATATCTCTAACATCCGATTGATTCGGTTATTCTCACCAAAGCACGTAAGGAGGTGAGTTGGTCCATTCGTCGGGCCACCATGGATGAATTCAAACATCATCTCATTTGTATATGAAGGATGAATTGTTCTATATCGATCGAGCCCTATCACGTAAGGGAAGTCTCTGGTATTTAATATGAATGAAAAGATAAATCTCTTGATGCCTTGATCCACTACTGGTTTTTTAAAAATGATAATGGTAATACATTCAAAGAGTCATCCCACAGTATAGCGAGAACACACCCCTATCTCTCCTATTTCCCCTAAATCCAACTAAGAAACTGTTATTGAAATTGAAATTACTCTTGAATCTACCCATATCATGAAAATTTATCCATGTTTTTGCTACACTGGGGCCTTTGATCTACCAGAGCTTCCTTAGATGGCTAACTTCACGTGGGTTCCCAAGCCCATGTCAGTTCTACAGACTACTATCATGGGTTCCCATGGGGTTTTTTTAGCATCCTCCAACAATCATTCTAGTATAGGTAAGTCCTTAGACTCCCTCATTCTCTTTTATGGGTGTTTTTCCTCAGAATCCATGTACTTAACATCATGCCAGGTCTCTTTCCTCTTACCATTATCCAAAACCCTATTGGTCCCCTCCCTCTTCGGTATTCTTCTCCATGTCTTGGTTCTCTTCGTGCAAGTAACAAAGGGTTGTGGTTTTGTTTAGGAAGAATGCAATCCTACAATCTCTTTTTTCAAATTATCCCCTTCGTCACACTAGTATATTTTAATAGTTGACTGGGTTATTATTCCAACACTAAAAGACTCTTTTGGAAAAACATTCACTACCCAAATTTCCGTCAGTGAGACTTACATGAAAGAATATACCTCTACATCATTATTTCCCCTAATTTATCCTTTAACATTGCTTATCCTAATATTCCTCATCCCTTTCATAACTGACTCCACATGATCTTTGGAGTTTGACAACTATTGACCAACCCCATCTCATCACCATTCCTTTCATCTATGAACCTAAACCACTCATTCCAATACCCAATAGATGTGAGGAAGGTATGACCTAGATGGTCCAATAATGGATTGAAGGCAATACAACTATCAGACATTCCCATGAGAGTGAATCATAAGTGACTCTCCATCGAGTGGATCCATAGCTCCCGAACTGGGTCTTCAAATCACGTCAAACCATCCACTTATCCCTACTAACTCAAAACCATAGCAATGAGATGAAGTAAGAGGTTCCCCTTTTCTATTCCATTAAGTGAGGTTTAGGCTGTGTTACATATTGGTAATGGGGTAAGGCCTCCACCCTCAATGTTGTTATCTAGTTGGTGCTCTTCTTTCTACTTCCTTTCGATCACCTCTCTACCCTCATCAAATGGATATATCTCCCTTGTTGTTTGGTTATTATCTACGTCCTTTCTTGTTTGGAT
Organism: Viscum album; assembly: GCA_963277665.1. Lineage (NCBI taxonomy): Eukaryota > Viridiplantae > Streptophyta > Magnoliopsida > Santalales > Viscaceae > Viscum > Viscum album. Next base: position 421,400,099 of record OY728161.1, on the reverse strand, counting down.
GTTATCAAAATCATTCTTATGATGCTAGTGTCCTCTTAGGTGTTATCTATTAGTCCCTTCATTTTTCACTCTATCCGACCAGAAAATTTTCCATTATTTGTTTCAGAAGTTATATAATTACCAGTGGGTCTCTAGTACCTTTTTCCCACCCCTAGGATAGGACCATTCCTAAATAATTAGATCATATCTCATGACCTTAGAGTCCTGACAGTCTGATAGATTACCATTGGGGGGTTCAATGCCATTCAAAATCCTCCCCCTCATTTAGATTCATGCTCCTACATTAGGGGTTAGAGTATCAATCCTCTTTGTATGACATGAATGAATGGACCCCTTCGGGAATTCATTCTTCTTGGTGGATACCCCATTAACATTTTGAGTAGGAATTTGGGATTGTGGATTCTACTAAAGAAAGGGATGGTATATATATATTGAATGATTTTGACCAATTCTATTCTACTTCTTCTTTTATGGATCGCCTCTACGGGGTCAGTTCTAATTGAAAAATCCCATTCATAAAAAAGCACCACTAAATTAGGATAATCTCTATATCTATATATAAGAGTACATGTAGAAGACTACTAATGAATGACTCCTTCCTATAAAGGATCAAACAAAAATATAATTAATTCAGTATATAACAGGAGCTTACGCTCTTCTCTCATTCAGAAGAGAGGTATATTATTTTCATCAATAATAAAAATTTTATTGAATCTCAGAAGCATGAAACTTCTTCCTTGTTTGTAGCCCCCCATTGTCACAAGAAGATTTTCAAATATTTTGAGGCTCTGAAACCCACTCAAAGAGCTGCTGCACTATCATTGTGGGTGGTTCTCCGAACAGTGCCCCTCCAACACTCGGATTATCCTGTCACTGTGTAGTTGATAAGAGTCGGTATAATATAGTTAGTAGACTATATCCCATAGAAAGGACTATATGAATAGGAATTCATATTCATGAAGAAGATGGTTTTCTTTCTAGCAATCTCCATAGAGAGGGCTGCAGTTATGGGAGCATGGACCAGGTCGACCTGAACGTTATAAGGAAAGGAGGGAAGGACAACAAAGCCAATGTCAAAGGTAAATTACCATAACAGATTTCTTTGGTTTTTTAGAAACTCTAGAGGATTAAATATGAAATAGGAGTTTCCTTAATACTCTCTTACGTTTCATGAACTGAAAATGGGGTTGTCATGAGCTTATCCCATTCTTATCTCTCAACTATAAGATCTAATAAAGGTGTTGTAGTGATACTTATATCTTTAAAAGAGAGAGGTATTTCCATGTCTATAAAATTGTTTAGATAGACCACCACCCAGAATAATAATTATGAATTAATAAGGTTTTTGAGATGTCTTTTAGAGATAGAGGGAAACCTCATGGTAAAACTATTGTTCTAAAACTCGACGGGTGGATTCCAAATGGTCTTGTGTACAATGGACTAACTTTATTGACCTAGTACAATTTCTAGAGTTTTTTCATAATCTCTGTATTTATTAAAGGTTCTACCATAGTTAGAGGAAAAATCCTCTCACTAGTCTGACCGGAAGGAACCATTCTCTAGAACTAGAAGCTCTTCATGGATAAGAGGATGAGTCAGAGTAGCCGGGTGAGCTAGATCAAAACTGGACTAGAGGACCCCTTTAGAGAAGGTTTCCAGAATCTTCCAAATCATAAAATCTACTAAAACTGCTTTATCATGAGAAGGGCCAATGGAAGATTACTATGAGAAGAGCTCATAAAGAGAAGATGGCCACTAGTGTAGAGAACGCACCTATTTACAAAATAGGTACACTAGTCAACATACAAAAGATGCATAACTAAACTAGAAAAAATGTTACCAAGAGGTGAGTTCCATGGTTTTTTTTCATTCATTCAAAAGGAATTTCTTCTCCTTAAATAAAAGGTGACTCAAGGAAGGCATCACAAACACTTAATAGTTTTTTAGATGAGAATGGAGGGTATTTATCTTTTTCAAAATAGAATTTTCCCTCCCACTTCTCTCTTAGGGTTCTTCTTTCTTCCTTTCCTTTCTATTATTTGCACCTGGTTGAGTTACATCCTTCCACTCGAAAAAGAATGACCTACGGACTCCTAGTGGAATTGAAGTTAGGGTTTTTTAATCCTCACTATAAGTCACCTTCGGAAAAGAGAAGATGAATTTCAGTCATATAGTGTTGAACACCTTTATTTGGATTTCTTTTCCAGTAAGAACCCCTATCAAATAAATGGAAAATAAAAATAAAAAATTTATATAATACCTTTTTGGTTGGATTCTTCCCTACCATGTCAATATAGATTATGTTATTTGGTTTTGAGGGCAATCAATAATATCAGTGGGATCTCATTTTATTTGTATTTTAAGACTCACAACTATGGTTTTGATCCTTTTGTCGAATCATAAAGACCAGCTGTGATTCTATTTCATCCTCCACGCCTTCCCTATTATCACTTATCATTGATAGTAATATTGACTCTCTATCATTATGTCATGGAAAGAAAAATTTCATGATGCATGTATTTACCAAATTAAACAACAGGTTTCCACCATGAAGTAGTGAGATATCAGTGTCACTTTTTTGTACACCTATTTACGAAGATTTTGGGAATAACATGCATTTTATCAACCTATTTCGAATTGTTCATGTGCGGTCATGCTTCTACCTTTTTAAAGGATTTGGTATTTATTTCAATTTTTGTCGTTTTTTTGCAAAAATAGAGAAGGATAATGTGTTTCATTTATAATATTTTCATTGATATGAGTTCGAATATATTGAAATGGTAAATGATTCTCTATGATCGATCAACAATGTATGACCCATCATTATCAAAGGATATAAAGCTATAAGTAATCCAGAAAATAGTGCATTAGATCATGATGCTCTCAATGTATCATCTCGAGGGGATTTTACCCACAATACTGCCCTCATTTAATAGTATAGAAGATGAAAAATAATAGGTAATAAGGGTGTTTGAAAATAGGTCACTTTGTAGATAGATTATTGATTCTCCATCCTCTGAAAAAAGCCTTCATCAATATTGGACAATGCAGTATCTCATTCTATAGGTGGGAGTCTTTCATCTACTTAGCCATTCTTTCTATAGTATAGGCATTCACCTACTATCTCACTATCATTCAATGTACCTCTTGAAATCATACAACATACCATGAAAATGAATACTAGAGATTCATGTTCCTGTAATATTTTAGCTCTTACTGCGAATGCTACATGTATTTATTTTAACAAGATCCAAAGTCAATCTACTCTACCTTGGATTATGGATTCTGGTGCCACTCATCAAATTACAGGATTGTCAACTTCTTTTTCTCATTCCCTTCACTTCTATGGTAATTCAACTACCATTCATGCGGATATATCTCAATTTCCTTCGCTTTGGTATTGGAACCTTGGATGAAGGGACCTTGTGGATATGCAGTCCCAATGATGATGCCTTTAGGTAGGGGTTTCCATCATTTCATTCAAAACCCATGGGCTTTGACCAATAGATTGACCTTGCAAAATATATGAAACATAACTCACGATGTCCCTTCTTCCGTTTCCCAATAGAATCTGCCCGGGTTACTTGATATCTCGTAGAAGGAAAAGAGGCGGCAAATCCTTCCCATTACATTTCTCCAGGATAAAGGCAAATCGAACAAGATTCTACATTTCTCGAAGGAAATATTGAAAAATTATTTCTCCTCAAGGTTCAAAAAATACTATAATTGGAAAACTTTGGTGGATAACAGAGGAAGTTGAGGGAAATACTCTTCTTCTTCTTCCCCTAGGGATTCATTTGCTAGTGAATGACATATTCTCTACCATAGTCATTTCCGCCTATCCCAAATCCCCTATTTTATAGAGCGTTCCAACCCCTAAAATTAGTATGTTGAAATAACCCCAGAGTACCCAAGACATGTAATGAATCTAGGGCAGATCTCTTCATTAGTTAGCTCTGGAATGCTATTAATTGGCCCAACTTTGTGTTTCCACATTCCCTATCGGAAGCACATATCTCAAGAATAGAAAGAAAAAAAATATCTATTTGTGATCAAGGAAACAGAAAAAGATAAAGGCATTAAATAACTGATAAGGTATCTAATACCATGCACTAAAAAAAGAACCAATATTCACTCTCTTTCGGACCAAAATTCCGTATTCTTTCTTCACTAGAGATAAAGACGTAAACTCACACTAAACCCAATACAGGAACTAGAATCTGATTCTAACCCAAATAACCTCAATTTTTTTACTTCAATTTCATCTCTATGCTTTGAATTTTTAACATCAACATTTTTCTATGCCTTTGATACTATATATATTATACATATACAAGGATATAGAACTAATAGGCCCTGTCAAAATCAACATGAACCAGAAATCACTCCCATAAATCGGTAGTGTCATGGAAGCACATGAAAGAAGGATGTAAAATCTAGATATTATATTCTAATATTTGACCAGGAAGATAGGATAGATAAATGATAGCGAGGTTTACATGGCTATCTACTAAATCCGAAACTAACACTCTTATGCCCTAGGTATAATATATGCAACGAGCATATCTTTCTCGTTCCTGGAACCCTTTCGAAATAGGGCATTAACCCATAACACTGACTTTCACCCCTCTCACCCCTAAGACGAAATCCTTCAATATCAAATTGAGGCTTTATCTACTCCTTTTTAATCTCCAAATAGTAACTTGAGTATTAATACATTCATTTTATCTATGTTCAAATATTCGAATATATATAGTAGGTGATCAATAAGTTATTTTTATATACGATAGAGAGAACCCAGATATCCATATGGAGCCCTTTCACCTCATCAACATGATCTATTCCCACTCTCCCTTTTACATTAATACGCTTCTCTAGTAATATTTTTAATCCTAGCCACTTCTGCGTGAGTTGTTGCTACTGGATGTACTCCTAATTAAGAAAAAACCCGAGATAATTATCACTAGAATTTAGAACCTAGTCAATAAAATATTTTTTTGTTTTATCTTGCTAACTTTTAATATAGTAGGTTGGTATTGTACCTAAATAGAGGACTGGTCCTAGAGGAATAAGTGACTCTTTCCCCTGAGAGGTAAAATAAACAAGTTGGCTCTTACTGTGGCCAGGCATAAATAGAGGAATTCCTCAGGTGATTTCCTACTTCTTCCGGGGGATTCCCAACTCAATGTGAAAGGGTACGAGACATAGGTCCTAGATGGAAGTCCTTTTTTCCTACTTTCATTCCTATCAATACAACTCCAGACTCCAGTTGTGTCATTTGAAGGTTTTTCTCAGTCTGGATAGATACCCTTCCCTATGGAGGTTCTGTGTAGGATTTCAATCTGATATTTAGACTCTAAAAACAAATCAGACTCTTGGTATAGTGTTGTTTCTGCATCGTCTAGTATGTACTCTAAAGTACAGTTATTGAGCTATACAAGAATAATTCTCCCCTATCTTATTAAAAATAGATTCTTTAAAAATATGGTGCAACAAAGATAGGTTGTGGAATGGACTGGGATCCAGTGCCTATGTACCAATTTCTTAATCAAGTACTTACTCTATATTGATCAATGTTAGTGGAGGCTTTTACATGCCTTTAGTCCTGGCCACTCTAAAATATTATCAACTTATGGGAAATAATCAGTTGTGGACAAAGTCATCTTGCTACTAGGAGTGATGACTTTATCCCAGTAGTTAATAAAGGAAGATAAAGGCATTCAAATTTCTGAAAGAGAAGAAGATGATCCATCGATAGAAAAGAACGAGAATCGTAAGGAATAATCGTATGACACCTAATATAGGTACTCTTCCTATATAGTCAAAGAACAAGGAAAGACAGATCCAGATAAGAGGGATGGTGTCCTCACTTTCGAATTTATGCCTGGCCACAAGAAGTGTCTATTGATCCATAAATACTATAGGTTTTGGGAAAACTCATCCACATACTTCTATTTAGTTTAGCCTGGTCAATCAATGCCTTGGCCTTTTAAAAATTTTGGAGTGTTTCCTTTCCCAGCGAGCACAAAATTCTTGATTGCTGGATCACTACTTTGGTGGAGAAAATGAATGCGGATGTGTGGGTGGTTCACATGATACTTTCTGAGAGTATCCTCTCTTTGTATTATTGCTCAACTCTAAATCATGGCACATTTTTGGATGTGAAGATTTTCTTAAGGTATGAATTATGGAGCATCTTGATGACTTCTGAGCTATACCAATGGAAGGATATTATCGTGAATACTTCATTGAATGATTTATGTTATGCACCCACAAAGAGGAAAGATGAGCTTTATCCAAGCGAACAATATCATCAGGTGTGTGTGACTCTTTCCTTTTGTGCATGTTATGATTTCTAATATGAGAAGTACAAACCCTTAATTTGAGTAGAAGAAATTACAAGAGGTTCTAGTGACCTATGATCTTGTGAGCAGTGAATAAAGTAGAAGATGAGGTAATCACCAGATGGTACTGATTTATATTGATGGAAGCTAGTGACAAGAGTCAACTATTAGAATATAATAGTGATTTCTTAAAGGGAAAATGAATTTGGAAAGACGTTCAGTGCTGCCACAAAATGTTGTTTTTTTCTCTACCTATCACCCATACAATTTCATTCTAAATACTTCTTCTTCATTTCTTACTTTACCCAAGACTAGGGGAAGTGATAATAAAACAATATTGAGGCCTATCTATCTCTGGCTTTTCATTTCATTCAACTAATGCAGCCATCAATAGAAAACTTTTTCTTTAATTTATCCTTCCACTATCAATCTCTTCTTCTCAGTTGACTCTTTTAAACGTAGAAGAAGACACGTTTACTAATTCTTGAAGTAGGTTTAATTAGTCTCGTCCCATATAAGATCAATTGATTCCCATTGTGACTACTGACAGTACCAATTTTAACTAGTCGGGCTAGAGTGACTTATTTCATTAAGGCAGAAATGGAACCTCTAGAGTTTGTAGAAAAAGAAGAACCTTTCTATCCAGTGGTGTATAAACACGGGATGTTGGGAAATTAGCAAGATAGTGGAAAAAACAAACAAGTTTTTTAGAGGCCACTGAGGTATGAATAGGATAATATCACAATTTAATCCACCAAAGTATTTTTTCCTGATGTTGTATCTCATTTTATGTTTTTGACATAAATATAGATATGGAGAGTGAATTTGGAAAATGAAAATTAACCTTTCCTCTGTCAGAGTTTTCTAATATCCCTTCATAGATGATACATTTTTTTGGGCTTACTTAATAAGAGAAGGATATGAATTAATACTTTCAGGTAGTGTTCCAGGGAATGAATCAGGATAGAAAGAAAGATATCTTTAGATGGATTATCACCTTTATAGATCACTCTGATGAGAAATGATCTATTGTTTTAAAATTTCATGATTGATTCAGAAGCTTCCAAAAATGTTATGTTCCTAAAAGTGATAAATCAATTAGTTATAAAGACTAATCGACCATACAGAAATTTATGTGCAATGGATTCAAGGGAAACCATGTTTTGTTTCCTTATTAAAGAAAGAAGGGCCAAGGGACTCTGATACCTTTGATATGGTAAGTGGAATCTAGGACATAAATTCATGGACAAGAAGATACTTAATGTACAGTTCAAATATGATATTTGATAGCATTTCTAATTCGTTCAATTTGGATCAAGGGAAAACCCCTTTCAATGAGAAATCGCATCAATCATGAAATTCCATCTTGTGGTTCCCTTTCCTCCACTTAAGTAGTTGACCTTGAACCAGAGTCTTTTTTATTGAGGGATGTTCCCGATCAAGGAATAGGGGGTTCAAATGAGCGTGATGGAAATAAGATTAATCTCTTTCAGACCCTCTGCTCTAGCATCATTTTTGGATGAATCCAAAGACATAGATGCATCTGTCTACCGAAACAAGAGAGGGTTCAGAAAGTAATGGATTTGAATTATGGAGGGGAGGTAATGAAATAATAATATTTCACATAGGAATAACCAACTTCAAGTAAGAAGTGTGTAAAATAGGGTGGATGGGTGGGGAGGCACAAGTAATCGATCAATCTGTTCAGGGGGTGGTCACAAAGGTTTTTTAGTAAGAGAAATATATTATAAGTGCTCAGAACCATGTGTCTTATATAACAAAGGAATCCATTCCTTGAATAATAAAGGGTCACCTTGTTTGGAATAAATGGAATTCCCATCGTGTAATAGCCACTATCTATACCAAATAATGAACCCTTATAAGACAAACCTGCTTCCTAAGGCAATAAATCACCAGCTCTATCCTTAGCTACTCACCATCTACTCTGTTGTCCCCTTCAATGCACATTCCTCTTTCCATTCCCTTAGTTCGTATTTTTAGAATCCTATCAAAAGCTGCACCATCTCAATATATAGATATCTTAGTAAATATCTCAATGAATAAGACTCCATATCCCCAAGACTCAGCCGCTCTAGTACACATGGTAGTAATCATTTCTTAGACAGAGCGAACAATGGACAAGAAAATAGAATGAGACACAATTTAGGATCAAAAGGTGAACAAATTAGTGAATTGGTTCAATAACTGCATCAATGCCTCTTGTTAATCTCTTTCGTTGAGACCACTTAGTGGAATTCTTTTTTCTAGTTAAAGTGATAGTGGTCTGAAATAATGGGGCACTCAACTACTAGTCTATTAGTTTTTTATATTAGGTATGTATTCTCCCCGTAAACATTTTATCTTTAGATATCTTCTTCAATCTCGCTCTTTATATTACATTCATTTAGAAACTGGCTGTTTTTCTAACACCCTGATATTTTATGAGAAGTATTTTTTATGTCTTATGTTGTACGCAGCATCAAAAGAATCTTTCATGGCACACAACACTAACTTGGCTTGCGTTACACGCAATCGTGACCTTCCTCGATAGCATGTGTAGTACGCAATACTGAGTTCCACTAAACAATGATATATTAATATAATATTATAAACTAGCTGTTATGAATAGTATTAATTGAATTTTAAATTTTATAACATTATTATTCATCTTACATATATTCTAGAACATGTTATGATAACAAAATAAATTTCTCGGGTAAAATTTGTATTTTTCAAAAAATACAGTTTTTCCGCCTTTTCAGGGCGCACCAACATTAAATATAATTTTTGACAAGTTTATAAGTTCAATTTTAAAAAATATAATTTTTCGTTAGAATCAGGATATAAAAATTTACTTTGGATAAAATTTTCATATTATTCTGATAACTTTCATATTTTAATGAATAGTTAAAACACGCTATATTTTAATTAAAAACAACTTTTTTCATCGCAATGATTTATATGGTCAAATTATAATATTGAATAGTTTTAAAGTATAAATAGAATATATTTTTACCATTTAATATAATGTATGTCATTATCATTAATTTTACATTGAATTCATAGGTAAAAACATTTCAATCTTTGGCAGTGTTTTAACTTTTAAAAACCCGTTTCCTTAACAAAAAGATTAATTTTAAATTAATTAATGTGACTTCTGTGTTTTGAATTTTGAAAAATAGATTCCATATTTGGATTCAGTGGGTCCAAATTATGTTAATAAGTTACTTTTATTTTTTCAGATTATAAATAGTAACTATGATAATTTCTATTTACTGTGGTTAAAGGTAAATAGGGTAATTCAAGGTTAAAAAATGTTATAATAATTAAAAATTACCTTAGAACATGTACAAACCTTATTGGATGAGTATTGGCCGACCATGGGCATCCTTGGGTCGATTTTGGGACCCCCATTGAGCCACTTGATAGTGATAATGACAATTTTGATTAATTAATTTAATGTAAAGACAAAATTGACATTAACAAAAATCTTTTATTAATTAATTTTTTTAAGGGGTTATATAAATTATATTTTCGACTATAAATATTCAGTGGAAATATAAAAATATTTAATACATGATGATATTTGTTTTATGATGTTTAGACATCAAATAAATTAAATTATTTATGACACAATAATGATGCAGTATTTACCTCATTAATAAATGATTTAAATAAATAAGATTATAATGATTAAAATATTTTCGAAAACATGTCCAATTATGATTGGATGATTTTATTTCGACCATGATTCATCTTATCTTTATCTTTAATTATTTTTGGACCTTTTGAAACTGAAGATAAGTTTACAATAAAATAATATTTTCACACTTTCCAAAGGTGCCCCTCTCCTCCCTTATAAAAGGGTACCTCTTCCCTCTCCTCCTCACACCACTTTGAGCATTGAATCTCTGCCAACCCCTGACAATATATCTTCTCCACTTCCCTCTAAACATCCTAGAGGTTCTGGTCTACTTCAAAGACCAATATTAGTGCCCTAAGAGGAGGTTTCAAAGAGGCGTGTCGAAGAAGAGGTAATATCCGTTACCAATTATTTCAAATTTATTTCTTCTTCTACTTCTTCTTCTTTAGTTTTTTCATTATGAAGTAATAAAATTAGTATCACTCATATACTGATATGTTATTATAAATATTAAACAACCTTATTTCACCTTCTATCCATCCTACAGAAAACGAAATCACCGCGCGTGCGTACGTACGGAATACCGTCTCCACACCGTGGTGTAATCTGTTTTCCACCACCACCTTACTTGGATAGGTATAATGGTGTAAATAATAACTATATATGATTATTTTAAAGTGATATTGATTCTGAAATAGTATACATACACTTCAATACAATTCCACGATCATGGGAACAATATCATCACTCATGCGTACGTACGACCTACCGTCTCCACGATGTGATGCGACTCATTCTACAAGATCTTCATTGCATAATGATTATATAAATAAATTTAATGAATAAATATGATAAATATTACACTAATACCAATCTGGAAATGAGTTATCTATAACCTAAAAAGTGTAATAAGAATTTATTCGTCAAAACATGCATAAGAACAAAAAAAGCAATAAACACCCGAATAACAAGTAACAATGATATATTACTAATAAGAAGATATAAATATGACCATATATGATATAATAATAATTCTTAAGATTCCTGAATAAGTAAATATCATTATTTAAATAATTATACAGGAGGTTCGGACACATATGAAGCAAATTGGACCTAAGGTAAGGGAAAATCTCGCAATCTCAATTTTTATCCGAGATTGTTTTTACTTCCGAATTTACTGGGGAATATTTATCATCCACATCCAAGTTTTGTCAATATGTAATATTATTTCTATCCTCCTACATTTTTTTAAATCCAATTTTACCCTTCAGTGAGTTTTTAGTAAAAGATATGAAAGGAATCTTTTGTCGTTTTTCGTTCGAGTTACTTTTTGACTTTTCCAGCCAAAGTACGAGAAGAATTTTTTTTAACTTATACGACATGAATGGATTTTTAGGACATTATTTCCATGAAGCTTCCTTTACAAGTTTTCAAGTTTATTTTTAATCAACTTCTTTTAGTTTCAAATTATATGACATGTTAAGAAAAGAAAATGTTTTTGAAGTAGAAAGGATATTTTCTTCAAGAATGGAGTTCAAGTGTTTTATCAAAATTATTTTCCATCTAAGATAATATAGGGTTCTATTTATATCCCTATTCTTACATTAATTTTATTATGTTTTGATGGAATTATTTTTATGAAGTCCTTTTATCTTATATGATTTATGTTAAGATGGAATCATGTATAAGAATCCCATTTTTATTACATGGGTTATGCTATGATGTATGATTTATGATTTTGTGGCACACATAAGAATGGTTTCATTATGAGATGGGTGGGACCTAAATCTCCCTCCAATGCATTAGGTAAATATTTATATCTCATGAGATAGACATGGCTAGAATAGCAGGTTAATCCAGTTTAGTGAAATAGGAGTGAAACGAGGAGTGAACTCAGTTCAGAAATGGACATTGTCCTCTAAGATAGTCTTGGAAATGAGTCTTGACTACTAAGAAATGATTCTATATGATTATGTGTGTATGGAACAAAGTTTAATGCTTTATGTTATGATTATTGGGATTACATTTCACTACTATGATTTATCCCATGTTGTGAAATTATGATCTCTTTTTCAGGTTAAGATTTCCAAAATGTTATGTTCTTATTAATATGTTTTGATTGATATTTCTTTTGTTTACCCTTACTGAGCATTTGAGCTCACCCTTTTGTATTTTTTCTTTCCCTGGGTCAGGAAGAAGGTTATTAAGTAGGATATTCCAAAAGGGACTCTAGATGTGATGAAATAAATGGGAGGCAATGTAGATGCTTTATGAACTAGTTGTTTATGTTTCCCAGTTTCTAAAGATACTATAACTATACGGTCCTTTAATGGTTTTGTTATATGTTCTAATAAGCATTCTTCCATTTTGAAGCAATAACAATGTAAAGTGTGGGTCGTTATAGTTAGTATCAGAGGAAAGGTATAGTCAACCTTTGAAAACTAGGATGTGAAAGCCTTAGTAATAACCCTAAGGATAAGTCTAAGAATAGAACACAATATTTGTGTTTTAGAAATGGCCATGAATAACCTATGATAAGAACTTAAGTGTAAAATTTTATTCTTGATTATGTGGTTTTCCTATTATGATTAGTATTTCTCACACTATGCTTATTGATTTTAGTCAATGGTTGGAACCAGAAGGAAACATGTTAATGATGAATGTGATGGGCAATGCAATGATTGTCCCCCTGAGAAACCAAACGTTATGGGAGCTAGAATGCAAAATCTTGTAGCCATGATCACAGAACTTTCTCAAGATATGAACCATGCAGGACTTCCAAACGAACAAAGTAAGGAGAAACATTCTGTTGAATCCTTCATGAGGCAGCGTCCACCTTTATTCAGCAGGTCTTCTGATCCATTAGTGGATGAACAATGGATTAGTACCACTGAGAAGATATTTTCAGTTCTACAATGTTCTGAACATGACAAAGTCATCTTAGCAGTGTATCGTTTGGAAGGTGATGCTGATCAATGGTAGAATATTGTCAAGAATATGAGGCAAAGATATGAAATTGAGTCCATGGAATGAGACGAGTTCAAGAACTTATTTTTCATTAAGTACTTCCCTCGTATTCTTCTAACAAAGATGGAGAAGGAGTTTCTTGAACTGAAGCAAAAGGATGATGAATCTGTTGGTACCGACGATGTAAATTTTGCAAGACTTTCAAGGTATGCTTCCGGAATTATTATCCAACCTGTGAGTAAAATTGATCGATTCTTTAGTGGCTTAAAACCAAGTCTTCAAAAGGGAGTTAGCCATAAGGGACTTCAATAGCTACGAGGAAATTGTTCGATGTGCTCTCAAGGTTGAGATAGAGATTGGAGTAACCCATCAGTCATATGGGTTTGATAAGAAGAGGAAAATGGAATTCCAAGGAAAATATAAAGAGCACACAGAAAAGAAGCAGAGTTTTCCCTTATGCTAAACGTGTGGAATGAAACGTGGAGGGAGTTGTCTTAAAGGTAAAAGTAAATGTATTAAACATGTAAAAGATGGTCATCGGGCATTTGAATGCCACAATGATGGGAAAAAGATGTCTCGTGATGTGAACAAAGAAAAGGCTACACATGGTGCACCTCCTACACTTCAATGTTACAAGTGATAGAAAATGGGGAATTATGCTAATCAATGCCCTAATCCAAGTGTTTTTTATGATGATCGGCGTCAACAAACTCTTAAGGCTAAAGACAAATGAAAGTCACATGCAATTTCTATCAGTGATGTGGAGTATGAGAACGAAGCGGTGAAAGGTACACTTACCATCCACTCTAAAGTATCAAATGTTTTATTTGATTCTGGATCCACCCACTCTTTTATTTCTGAAGAATTTTCTAAGGGTATCGCCATATTACCTCAACACTTAGAAGTTGATTTAGCCGTGACAACCCCTAATGGCACAACAGTCGCATCAAAAGTTTACAATTCTTCTCCGATTGAAGTTTGTGGGAAAGTGCTTCCTGCAAATCTTGTGATCCTTCCAATAGTGTAATTTGATGTGATTCTTGGCATCGATTGGATTTCTTTATATGGAGCTCATATCAATTTCCAAAGAAGGGAAGACACATTTCATATTCCAGATCAATCTATGATCGTCTATCGATGCAAGGATGAACATAACCTTATAGTGGAAATTTCTTCCATCTTATGGGTCTTGATTCCACTAAATGAATGTTATTTATCTAAATTGGTTGGTGAGAAACTCACGATTAAGAATATGCCCATTTAATGGGAGTTTGATGATGTCTTTCTGGAGGAATTTCCTGGTCTTCCACCAAATCGTGAAGTTGAGTTTTCAATAGAACTCATACCGGGTGCTTTACCTATTTCAAAGACACCTTATAGAGTAGCCCCAATTGAGTTGCAGGAATTGAAGAAGAAACTCCAAGAGAATCTTGATAAGGGAGTTATACACCCTAGTGCGTCACCTTGGGGAGCACTTGTTCTATTTGTTAAGAAGAAAGATGGATCAATGAGACTCTGCATTGATTATCGAGAACTTAACAAGATCACTATCAAGAACAAATATCCTCTCCCACACATTGATGACTTATTTGACCAACTACATGGAGCTCAATACTTTTCCAAGATTGATCTTCATTCAGGGTATCATCAATTAAGGGTTAAAAGGGAGGATATACCAAAGACGGCTTTCCGTACAAGGTATGGACACTATGAATTTATAGTGATGCCATTTGGTCTTACTAATGCCCCTGCTATCTTAATGGATCTAATGAATAGAGTCTTTAAAGACTATCTTTATCAGTTTGTGGCAGTCTTTATAGACGATATTCTTGTCTATTAAAAGAGTAAGAAAGAACATAAAGATCACTTGAAAATTTTATTGAAGACCCTAAGAAAGGATAATCTTTATGCCAAATTTACCAAGTGTGAATTTTGGCTTCAAAAAGTTGCAGTTTTGGGTCACCTAATCTCAAAAGAGGGGATATCTATGGATCCAGAAAAAACAGAGGTCATCTAAAGATGGTCGAGACCAAAAAAAGTCACTGAGATCTGACGTTTTCTTGTTTTGACTGGATATTATCAACGTTTTGTGGATGATTTGTCACAATTATCTAATCTACTCAATAGTTTGACTCGAAAAGGAGTAATGTTCGTGTGGATGGAGGAGTGTGAAGAGAATTTCAAGGAGTTGAAAAAAAGGTTATCAAGTGCACCAATGCTCACACTGCCTTGTAGTGGAGAATGGTTTGTGATCTACAGTTATGCATCCAAGAAGGGATATGGGCGTGTTCTCATACAAAATGATATGGTGATAGCTTATGCCTCACAACATTTGAAAATCCATGAGAAAAATTACCCAACTCATGATTTGGAGTTAGCTGTGGTAATCATTGCATTAATGATTTGGAGGCATTATCTTTATGGTGAACGGTGTGATATTTATACTGATTATAAAATTTTAAAGTATATTTTCACACAAAAGGAGCTAAATATGCGTCAAAGGTGATGGTTGGAGCTGATTAAGGATTACGATTGTTCAATTAATTTCCACACTGGAAAAGCAAACAAGGTGGTAGACACATTTAGTCGACAAGACCATGCTAGATTATCCATTATGAGGATCACAAAAGATCCAATATTTATGGATTTACAAAGGATGGATCTTGGAATTATAATGGAAGGGGAGAAATCTTATCTTTCTCAAATGAATGTTCAACTATCTATACATGTGATGATTAAAGAGGCACAGAAAGAAGATGTAGAGTTACAAAAGAAGGTGATAAATGTTCCTGAATTCAACCTTTATTGTGATGGGATAATAAGGTTTAGGAATCGGGTTTGTGTTCCTCCCATACCAGAATTAAAGAAGGGTCTGCTAGATGAGGCTCATAGTTCTTCATTCTCTATTCATCGTGGAAGCACAATGATGTATAGGGACCTGAAAGAGTAATTCTGGTGGGATGGCATGAAAATAGATGTTGCTGAATATGTCTCTCGATGCTTGGTTTGTTAGTAAGTTAAAGCTGAGAGACAGAAGACTAAGGGGATGTTACAAACATTACCCATACCTAAATGGAAATGGAAAAACATCACTATGGACTTTATCACTGGACCTCCTAAAACATCCAAAGGAAATAATGCTATCTGGATCATAGTTGATCGTCTTACGAAGTCTGTACACTTCATTGCTATTAGATAATATTTCTCTCTAGATCAGCTTCCAGGATATATGTAAAGGAAGTGGTAAGATTACATGGAGTACCACTTTCCATTATATCTGATCGGGATCTGAGGTTTACCTCGATGTTCTGGAAAATTCTTCAGCATACTCTAGATACTGATTTGAGTTTCAGCACTGCTTATCATCCTTAGACAGACAATCAGTCTGAAAGAACAATTAAAACTCTAGAAGACATGTTGAGAGCTTGCTCTATGGATTTCAAAGGTGGTTGGGATCAACACCTACCTTGGGTGTAATTTTCTTATAATAATATCTTTCACACCAGTATTCAGATGGCTCTTTATGAAGCTCTCTATGGAAAGAAATGTTGAACTTCAACTTGCTGGGATGAAGTTTGGGAAAGAAAGCTATTAGGAGATGATCTTGTTTATGAGATGGAAGAAAAGGTCAGATCTATTCAACAACACATAAGAGCAGCTCAGAGTCGACAAAAAAGTTATTCCAACAACCGAAAAAGGACCTAGAGTTTGAAGTGGGTGATAAAGTGTTTTTACAAATATCTCCTTGAAAGAGAGTAATGAGATTTGGAAAGAAGGGAAAGTTGAGCCCCAGGTATATCGGTCCTTTCAAAATACTGGATCGTGTTGGGAAGGTAGCTTACTGATTAGTGCTTTCACCAAATCTCTCCCAAGTTCACGATGTGTTCCATGTATCTCTCCTAAGAAATTACATACCTGATCCTTCACATGTACTATGATCAGAAGTTGCACCGCTGGAGAAAGATATTTCTTATGAAGAATAGCCGATAGAGATTCTGGATCGTAGTGAAAAAGTCCTACGGAACAAGACCACTCGCTTGGTGAATGTTTTATGGAGGAATCACCAATTAGAAGAAGCTACATGGGAGCAAGAGGATATGATGAGGGAGAGGTATTCTCATCTATTTGTTACGAAGTGATGAATTTCGATGGAGAAATTCATTTTAAGGGGGATAGAATGTAACACCCTGATATTTTATGAGAAGTATTTTTTTATGTCTTATGTTTTACGTGACATCAAAGAAATCTTTCAAGGCACACAACACTAGCTTGGCTTGCATTACATGCAATCACGACCTTCCTCGATAGCATGTGTAGTACGCAATACCGAGTTCCACTAAACAACTATATATTAATATAATATTATAAACTAGACGTTATGAATAGTATTAACGGAATTTTAAATTTTATAACATTATTATTCATCTTACATATTTTCTAGAACATGCTATGAGAACAAAATAAATTTTTCGGGTAAAATAAGTATTTTTCAAAAAATGCAGTTTTGCCGCCTTTTCATGGTGCACCCACATTAAATATAGTTTTGGAAAGTTTATAAGTTCAATTTTACAAAACATAATTTTTCATTAGAATTAGGATATAAAAATTTACTTTGGATAAATGTTTCATATTATTCTGATAACTTTCATATTTTAATGAATAGTAAAAACACGCTATATTTTAATTAAAAACAACTTGTTTCATCGCAATGATTTATCTGGTTATATTATAATATTGAATGATTTTAAAGTATAAATAGAATATATTTGTACCATTTAATATAATGTATGTCATTAGCATTAATTTTAATTGAATTCATAGGTAAAAACATTTCAATCTTTGGAAATGTTTTAACTTTTAAAAACCTGTTTGCTTAATAAAGAGATTAATATTAAATTAATTACTACAACTTCTAAGTTTTTAATTTTGAAAAATTAATTCCATATTTGGATTTAGTAGGCCCAAATTATGTTAATAGGTTGCTTTTATTTTTTTGAGATTATAAATAGTAACTACGGTAATTTTTATTTACTGCGGTTAAAGGTAAATAGGGTAATTCAAGGTTAAAAGAATGTTATAATAATTAAAAATTACCATGAAACTTGTCCTAACATTATTGGATGAGTGGTGGACGACCATGGGCATCCTTGGGTTGATTGTGGGACCCCATTTAGCCACTTGGTATTGATAATGACAATTTGGATTAATTAATTTAATTTAAAGACAAAATTGACATTAACAAAACTCTTTTAGTAATTAATTTTTATAAGGGGTTATATAAATTAAATATTAGACTATAAATATTAATTGGAAATATAAAAATATTTCCTAAATTATGATATTTTTTTATGATTTTTTGACATCAAATAAATTAAATTATTTATGACACAATAATGATGCAGTATTTACCTCATTAATAAATGATTTAAATAAATAAGATTATAATGATTAAAATATTTTCCAAAACATGTCCAATTATGATTGGATGATTTTATTTATACCTTGGGTCATCTTATCTTCATATTTAATGATTTTTGGTCCTTTTTAAACCGAATATAAGTTTATAATAAAAAAATATTTTCACACTTTCCAAACGTGCACCTCTCCTCACTTATAAAAGGGCACCTCCTCCCTCTCTCCTCACACCACTTTGAGCCTTCAAGCTCGGCAAAACCCTGACAATATATCTTCTCCACTTCCATAGAAACATCATAGAGGTCCTGGTCTACTTCAAAGACCAATATTAGTGCCCAAAGAGGAGGTTTCAAAGAGGCGTGTCGAAGAAGAGGTAATATCCGTTACCAATTCTTTCAAATTTATTTCTTCTTCTACTTCTTATTATTTAGTTGATTCATTATGAAGTAATAAAATCAGTATGACTCATATACTTATATGTTATTATAAATATGAAACAACCTTATTTCACCTTATATCTGTAACACCCCGAGCTTCCATGATACGCTTCTCATTCAATAATGCAATAGCTTGCATTGTACGCAACTTCGAGTTCTAAAACACTGCGACTAATCAAAGTAGCCGTTATGAATAGTAATAACCACTTTTTAAAATTATAGAAATTTTATATTTCAAAATGGACTTCATTTTTGTATTCGTAATATCGAAATTAGCCTATGTTGAATTTTTGGTATTTTTCTGAGAACTTCTAATTTTTTATGAATTGTGAAAAATACTTAAAAGCAACTTTTTTAATCAAAATAATTTATAGTGATAAATTATACTATTTAGTGGTTTTAAATTATAATTAGAATATATTTTTACAATTTTATCCAATGGTGGTCATTAGAATTAATTTAACATTAAAATTGGACATAAACAATTGTCAATCTTTTGATATAAATTGTTTCTTAAAAACACGCTATTTGTTGTGACAGCAGGAATTAATTATAAAATTAATTAATGCAACTTATATGATTGGAATTTTGAAAAATAGACATCATTTTTGAATTCGGAATATCAATTATAGCTTAGGGTAAAATTTTGGCATTTTTCTGAAAAACTTCAATTTTTGATGAATAGTGAAACCACTAAGTGGTAGTTAAATAACTGATTTTTTGTTTAAATGAAATATTACCACTTCTGTGATTTGATTTTCAAAAATCCGACATACATGGTTGTCATTAAGAAGTAAAATGTGGTTCAATGAGATTAAAATAATTTTTTGGTGAATAGTAACTTTTAAGTTCTTAATCGCGATTAGAGGTAATTAGTGTAGTTTAAGGTACAAATAATGTTATAATAATATGAGATGAGCATGACACTTGTACTACACCTATTGGATGAGTCATGGCCGACCAAGAAAACCCATGGGTCAACTTGGGGACCCCATGGAGCCACTTTAGTTGTAAAATGACATTAATATATATTTATTTAATGTTAAAATTAAATTGACACAAACATGAGTTGTTTTACTAAAACAGTTTTTAAGTGGGGTTACACAAGTCCAAATTTTGATTATAAATATTCATTAGAAAGCTAAAAAGATTTCCTACATCATAGTATTTTTTTATAATTTTTAGACATTAAATAAATTAAATTATTTATGACATCATGATGATGCAGCGATGACCTCATTATTTAACGATTTAAATAAAATGGGAAGATAATGCAAAACCCAAGGCTTACACTTGTCCAAAGCTAATTGGATGAGGATATTTAGAACCCTTATCACCTTAGCCTAGAATTATATAAGTGTGGGACCTTTAGAATCCGAAAAGCATTGTGTAATAATGTAACATTTCAATCTTTCCAAAAGAGCCCCTCCTCTCCACTTATAAAAGGCCCCCAACTCTACCACCTCATTCACACTTTCAAGCCATTTGGCTCGGCAAACCTCTGCCCAAATACTCTCCCAACTTACCCCTCTTACTCTTAGAAGCCTCACTTTGGGCAGAACTCTTCCCCAGGTAGCCTTTGGCTCAAATCAAAAAGAGTTACCCGATTTTGAGGTAATGTCTTCTCTAATGTTGTTTTGTTTTATTTTGCTTCTCCAACCCCCTAAACTCTTTTTATTCATTTATTTTGTAACAACACCAGTATCCTCAATATACTAGGATGTTGTTATAAGATGGATTCGAGCTAAACTTACACACACCTACATCTAATGGTTAAAGAACATACTGTTTCTGTGGATGGCGAATTTCTGCCTCACGAAACGATGATTGTTCAAATACTTTTAACACCTATAATGGTGGCCATTTGGATGAAACTATTTTCATATATGATATATATATTATTTTTATGTTTTCTTTATCCTTATGTATTTCTAATTTATGTCATACTTTATGATTTCCATTATGGGTAAAACGCGATAATTTCATTTTAGGAAGTGCGGACTACCGCCCCCTCAAAGTGATTTGAATCGTTAATTCCATATGTGGTATGTATAAAGGATGGAGTAAATGGTATTATACACTATATTATACTAGAAATATATTATACATTTATATCATTATGATTTTGTCCCATTAAATATGAAATTGAAATGAAAGTAGCGTTCATGCGTACGTACGGCTTACCGTCTCCATGAAGGGTGCATTTCATTTCTTACCTCTAAATGTTACGTAATATTATAAATGAATGTATATACTGGATATATATGATATATATGATATCTACATCATGAATATAATTCTGGATATAATGGATATTTCACCACATGAACAACTTGTAATTATAAGAAGGTTATTGTTGACACAAGTACCAAAGATCGACAAAACGACCGTTATTAACTTAAATAATTACATAACGTTCATAACATTGTAATAAGTGATATAAAAAGAATAATGAAATTGAAAATGGTTCTTAATAAGGTAGATATTAACTCTAGTTTATTATTCAGGAGGTTAAAGAACGGTTGAGTCAAGTCAGACACAAGGTAAGGGAATTTCTTAACCCAACTTCCATTCTTTGGGTTAATCTCCTACTTTCAAATTATGTCATGATATTATTATGTACTATCTTGTATTTTAACATTATTTATGTGTAATTATAGTGAATACACATAATAGACCTACTTTATAAAAAATGATCTTTTTAAGGACTTCGTCTCAATCCCCTTTCATTGAGGCATATTTGGTTTTATACACAACTTTTTTTTATACGGTGTATAAACCCCTTTGACTCTTACGGTTATTCAAAAGGAATCTTTTTATATGAAGCGTTTTGCTAAACGACAAAATGGAATGTTTTTCTTTCCATACTTATGCGGCGACAACGACTTCTCCGCCGCCGTGACCATTATTTTATTTTCGGCTTCCTCTACAAGCCATCATTTTTTAATGAAAAATAAATACAAAGTTTTAACTTTCTTTTATTTTGGTATTGAAAATGGTTTTGAAAGCGTTTTTTATATCAATGTGTTGTATTGATATCTTGTGATTGAAATGTGGAAATGTTATGTTTCCTTTATGCATGTTTTATGTGATACGATTATGTTATGGTTTATGATATGTTTAAACCTATTCATATGAGGAATGTATTGGACTTAATAAGTGACGGGTGGAGCCCGCTATAGCTCCTCGATGCATCGGTAGGTCTCATGAGACAACTAGACGTGGAATTGGCTGAGGCCCTTTCCCAATTTGATTTATGGTTTTGGCCGAGGCCTTAATCATTTTAGACATCTTGGCCGAGGCCTTGACAAAGTGTTTCAGAATGTCTGGCATTATACATTCCCTCATTATGAAAGTGGTTATTGATATTTCATGTGGTTATTCGTCTAGTAGAATATCCATGTGAGTAAGTAATGGCATTATTTTATTTTACTTTTTCCATATTATGCTGAAGTTCAAGTTCAATAAGGCTTTTTTTTAGTTATACATTGCCTTGAATGCTTATGTTTTCTTATAAAAGCTTCCGCAATATTGTTATCCTTACTGAGCATCTGAGCTCACCCCTTTCAATGTTTTAATATTTTCCAGGATGTGAAGAAGTGTTTTATGACTGACTTTCAAGAATAGTCAGTGAGGATATGAGTGTGGACTATGAAGACCATGTTATTGTAGTTTGTTTACTTTTTGGTGTAATGAAAGACTTATGAATGTATCTAGTGTTTCCAAGGCTACTAAACTAATCGGTCTTTCGAGACTTGATCTTTTGTGATCATGCCAATGTTACGAAGTAATGCACCAGCTCTGGGTAGCTGGGGTCGGGGCGTTACAGTTGGTATCAGAGGCAGTTTAGTACAAAACTTGGATGCTAGATTTAGATAAACTCTGATTAGAGCACATAGCCCGAAGATATACTTTGAGGATTATTATAGAAGAACTTCCTAGAATTTTGGTATTATAGAGATGTTTTGAGTTTTCCGAGCAATACATCCCTATCTGGATACGATCAGGTAGAGGCGGCTCTGGAACAGATGTACCTAGGGGTAAAACCCGAAAACCCCGCTTTGAGCTAGACTCGAACGGGAACTGGTGCACGACAACGGGCCTTGCTGCACTCTTGGATACGACACTCCCGGGGGATATGCTTAGTATAATTCTCGTTTTCTTTACAAACCACTGTGAACGGTTATGAGTATATACTTCCTCAAAGAAAACCTTTTTATGATTATGGATTATATCCATAAATAGTTCAATTTATGTTAAGTGTTTTATAAGTATGGGAATATGTATTTTGATTCATAAACTGATCTAGTTTATGCCATTGTATAGAAATGGCGCCCAGTAGAAGGAAGGTGAACTCCATCAATATGTATGATCCAAAGAGTAAGAAGGATCATATCTTTCATGGTATTAAGCCAACATTTAGAAGGGAAATATTCTCCCATGTGTTATCAACATATGAAGAAATAGTATCATGTGTTAATAAGATAAGTAGAGAATTCTCTGAGTCTTATGGATTTGAAGGGATGAAAGAGAAGAAAAGGATGGAAGAGAGAATGATGGATAAAGGGACGAGGGAAAAGAAGAATTTTCCAATATGTGATAACTATGGGAAGAAACACCTTGGAATTTTCCTGAAGGGAATGAGAGTTTGTTATAAGTGTGGAGAAAAAGGACACCGAGTGCGTGACTGCAAGGGTAAGAAAAAGGTTTCAAATGTACAATGCTTCATCTGCAAGGAGTGGGGACACTATGCAAACCAATGTTCAAATCATCAGAGTATGTCTCAAACGATGTTATTGGATAATAATCAAGATATGATACTACCACAGATGAGGAGGAATGATTAGAGTTCTTATGTTGTTATTAATGAATTTTGTAATTTGAGTGTTGTATCAATGATGTACTTGTTATAATAATTATGGAGTATATAAGGATTGTACTACAGTACTTTTTTATTAAGGTAATATGATTAAGGTAATCATATTTTTAGTATGTGACAATAAGAGAAACATTTCTTTGTTTGGGGAATCTGATAAATTGATTTTGGAATTAAGAGACCTTTTAGAGAAAGTCTGGACCGAGGTATTTTGGATAACTATAAAGGTTGGAGTGGATTAAGTTGTTCTTTGGATAGTATTTTTTAAGGTTAAAAAAATTTATGAAGATTATTTTTGGAATATTATGATACTATAGTTTTAGGAAAAGGACAACCTGCAGGGTGGGGCATAACCCGTCGCGTCGGACAAAGCTGCAGGAATCGAACCCACAATCATAGTTCGACAAGCCTTTATTTCCTACCACTAGCCTACAGGAAGTCCCTGGTTATTACAAAATAATTTTACTAATCTAAATGGTATGTGTTAACATTTGGAACCTTATACAATTAGGATAAGTATAATATTTTTGAGTTCTATTATCTTTTTGAGTGAAAGATGAGTTGAAGGTTGAAACTCTAATTGTCAAGCATAAATATATATATACCTATCTCTTATTCAATGAATAAATTAATTATTAAACTTTAGTAAAGGGATATTAAAACAAAAAAATGTGTTATCCTAATACCTTATGTCTTGTTGAACTGATGATATTTTAAATCAACATAGATTAAAGTCTTTGAGGCCCTCAATTTGACAGTTGATTGTGATTGATGACCTCAATCACTCCCTACAAATATTTACGTTTTTCCTCCAATTATATGTCTTTAATTGCCACCAATGTTCTCCTAATCGAGATCATAATTGGGTGGTGACTTTTTCATTTCCCTTTCCCTCTTATTAAGGCTAAATTTTATTAATCTTATTTCTGATGTGGGTTTTCCACAAAGGTATTTCCTCTTTTCAACCTTTTATTTACAAAGAAAAATTTCAAATTGCGAGGACGCAATTTATTGAAGGAGGAGAGAATGTAACACCCCAAGCTTCCATGATACACTTCTCATTCAATAATGCAATAGCTTGCATTGTACGCAACTTCGAGTTCTAAAACACTGCGACTAATCAAAGTAGCCGTTATGAATAGTAATAACCACTTTTTAAAATTATAGAAATTTTATATTTTAAAATGGACTTAATTTTTGTATTCGTAATATCTAAATTAGCCTATGTTGAATTTTTTGTATTTTTCTGAGAACTTCTAATTTTTTATGAATTGTGAAAAATACTTAAAAGCAACTTTTTTAATCAAAATAATTTATAGTGATAAATTATACTATTTAGTGGTTTTAAATTATAATTAGAATATATTTTTACCATTTTATCCAATGGTGGTCATTAGAATTAATTTAACATTAAAATTGGACATAAACAATTGTCAATCTTTTGATATAAATTGTTTCTTAAAAACACGCTATTTGTTGTGACAGCGGGAATTAATTATAAAATTAATTAATGCAACTTATATGATTGGAATTTTGAAAAATAGACATCATTTTTGAATTCGGAATATCAATTATAGCTTAGGGTGAAATTTTGGCATTGTTCTGAAAAACTTCAATTTTTGATGAATAGTGAAACCACTAAGTGGTAGTTAAATAACTGATTTTTCGTTTAAATGAAATATTACCACTTCTATGATTTGATTTTCAAAAATCCGACATACATGGTTGTCATTAAGAATTAAAATGTGGTTCAATGAGATTAAAATAATTTTTTGGTGAATAGTAACTTTTAAGTTCTTAATCGGGATTAGAGGTAATTAGTGTAGTTTAAGGTACAAATAATGTTATAATAATATGAGATGAGCATGAAACTTGTCCTACTCATATTGGATGAGTCATGGCAGACCAAGAAAACCCATGGGTCAACTTGGGGACCCCATGGAGCCACTTTAGTTGGAAAATGACATTAATATATATTTATTTAATGTTAAAATTAAATTGACACAAACATGAGTTGTTTTACTAAAACAGTTTTTAAGTGGGGTTACACAAGTCCAAATTTTGATTATAAATATTCATTAGAAATATAAAAAGATTTTCTACATCATATTAATTTTTTTATAATTTTTAGACATTAAATAAATTAAATTAGTTATGACATCATGATGATGCAGCGATGAACTCATTATTTAACGATTTAAATAAAATGGGAAGATAATGCAAAATCCAAGGCTTACACTTGTCCAAAGCTAATTGGATGAGGAGATTGCGAACCCTTATCACCTTAGCCTCGAATTATATAAGTGTGGGACCTTTATAATCCGAAAAGCATTGTGTAATAATGTAACATTTCAATCTTTCCAAAAGAGCCCCTCCTCTCCACTTATAAAAGGCCCCCATCTCTACCACCTCATTCACACTTTCAAGCCATTTGGCTCGTAAAAACTCTGCCCAAATACTCCCCCAACTTACCCCTCTTACTCCTAGAAGCCTCACTTTGGGCAGAACTCTTCCCAAGGTAGCCTTTGGCTCAAATAAAAAAGAGTTACCCGATTTTGAGGTAATGTCTTCTCTAATGTTGTTTTGTTTTATTTTGCTTCTCCAACCCCCTAAACTCTTTTTATTCCTTTCTTTTGTAACAACACCAGTATCCTCAATATACTAGGATGTTTTTATAAGATGTATTCGAGCTACACTTACACACACCTACATCTAATGGTTAAAGAACATACTGTTTCTGTGGATGGAGAATTTCTGCCTCACGAAACGATGATTGTTCAAATTCTTTTAACACCTATAATGGTGGCCATTTTGATGACAATATTTTCATATATGATATATATATTATGTTTATGTTTTCCTTATCCTTTTTTATTTCTCATTTATGTCATACTTTATGATTTCCATTATGGGTAAAACACGATAATTTCATTTTAGGAAGTGCGGACTACCGCCCCCTCAAAGTGATTTGAATCGTTAATGCCATATGTGGGATGTATAAAGGATGGAGTAAATGGTATTATACACTATATTATACTGGAATTATATTATACATTTATATCATTATGATTTTGTTCCATTAAATATGAAATTTAAATGAAAGTAGCGTTCATGCGTACGTACGGCTTACCGTCTCCATGAACGGTGCATTTCATTTCTTACCTATAAATGTTACGTAATATTATAAATGAATGTATATACTGGATATATATGATATATATGATATCTACATCATGAATATAATTCTGGATATAATGGATATTTCACCACATGAACAACTTGTAATTATAAGAAGGTTATTGTTGACACAAGTACCAAAGGTCGACAAAACGACCGTTATTAACTTAAATAATTACATAACGTTCATAACATTGTAATAACTGATATAAAAAGGATAATGAAATTAAAAATGGTTCTTAATAAGGTTGATATTAACTCTAGTTTATTATTCAGGAGGTTAAAGAACGGTTGAGTCAAGTCAGACACAAGGTAAGGGAATTTCTTAACCCAACTTCCATTCTTTGGGTTAATCTCCTACTTTCAAATTATGTCATGATATTATTATGTCCTATGTTGTATTTTTACATTATTTATGTGTAATTATAGTGAATACACATAATAGACCTACTTTATAAAAAAAATGATCTTTTTAAGGACTTCGTCTCAATCCCCTTTCATTGAGGCATATTTGGTTTTATACACAACTTTCTTTTATACGGTGTATAAACCCCTTTGACTCTTACGGTTATTCAAAAGGAATCTTTTTATATGAAGCGTTTTGATAAACGAAAAAAAGGGAATGTTTTTCTTTCCGTACTTATGCGGCGACAATGACTTCTCCGCCGCCGTGACCATTATTTGATTTTCAGCTTCCTCTACAAGCCATCATTTTTTTAAGGAAAAATAAATACAAAGTTTTAACTTTCTTTTATTTTGGTATTGAAAATGGTTTTGAAAGCGTTTTTTATATCAATGTGTTGTATTGATATCTTGTGATTGAAATGTGGAAATGTTATGTTTCCTTTATGCATGTTTTATGTGATACGATTATGTTATGGTTTATGATATGTTTAAACCTATTCATATGAGGAATGTATTGGACTTAATAAGTGACGGGTGGAGCCCGCTATAGCTCCTCGATGCATCGGTAGGTCTCATGAGACAACTAGACGTGGAATTGGCCGAGGCCCTTTCCCAATTTGATTTATGGTTTTGGCCGAGGCCTTAATCATTTTAGACGTCTTGGCCGAGGCCTTGACAAAGTGTTTCAGAATGTCTGGCATTATACATTCCCTCATTATGAAAGTGGTTATTGATATTTCATGTGGTTATCCGTCTAGTAGAATATCCATGTGAGTAAGTAATGGAATTATTTTATTTTACTTTTTCCATATTATGCTGAAGTTCAAGTTCAATAAGGCTTTTGTTTTAGTTATACATTGCCTTGAATGCTTATGTTTTCTTATAAAAGCTTCCACAATATTGTTATCCTTACTGAGCATATGAGCTCAACCCTTTCAATGTTTTAATATTTTCCAGGATGTGAAGAAGTGTTTTATGACTGACTTGCAATAATAGTCAGTGAGGATATGAGTGTGGACTATGAAGACCATGTTATTGTAGTTTGTTTACTTTTTGATGTAATGAAAGACTTATGAATGTATCTAGTGTTTCCAAGGCTACCAAACTAATCGGTCTTTCGAGACATGATCTTTTGTGATCATGCCAATGTTACGAAGTAATGCACCGGCTCTGGGTAGCTGGGGTCGGGGCGTTACAATATCCATACTACGGAAAACGAAATCACCGCGCGTGCGTACGTACGGAATACCGTCTCCACGCCATGGTGTAATCTGTTTTCCACCACCACCTTACTTGGATGGTCATAATGGTATAAATAATAACTATATATGATTATTGTAATGTGATATTGATTCTGAAATAGTATACATACACTTCAATACAATTCCACGATCATGGGAATGATATCATCACTCGTGCGTACGTACGGCCTACCGTCTCCACGATGTGATGCGACTCGTTCTACAAGATCTTCATTGCATAATGATTATATAA
The DNA here is from genome assembly GCA_963277665.1 of Viscum album. Taxonomy (NCBI): domain Eukaryota; kingdom Viridiplantae; phylum Streptophyta; class Magnoliopsida; order Santalales; family Viscaceae; genus Viscum; species Viscum album. The sequence goes on along the minus strand of OY728161.1, from coordinate 421,371,341 downwards.
ATGAATTTAATGACTAAATATGATATATATTACACTAATACCATTCTATAAATGAGATATATATAATCTAAAAAGAAGAATAAGAATTTATTCGACAAAACACGCATAAGAACAAAAAAAGAAATAAACACCCGAATAACAAGTAACAATGAAATATTACTAATAAGAAGATAACAATATGACCATATATGATATCATAACAATGATTAAGATTTTTGAATAAGTCAATGACATTATTTAAATCATTATACAGGAGGTTCGGAAACGTACGAAGCAAATCGGTCCTATGGTAAGGGAAAATCTAGAAATCTCAATTTTTATCTGAGATTGTTTTTACTTCAGAATTTACTAGGGAATATTTATCATCCACATCCATGTTTCGTCAATATTTAATATTATTTCTATCCTCTTGCAATTTTTTAAATCCAATTTTACCCTTCGGTGAGTTTTTAGTAAAATATATGAACGAAATCTTTTGTCGTTTTTTGTACGAGGTACTTTTTGACTTTTCCGGCCAAAGTATGAGAATAATGTTTTTTTAAATTATACAGCATGAATGTATTTTTAGAACATTATTTCCATGAATATTACTTTACAAGTTTTCATGTTTATTTTTAATCAACCTCTTTTAGTTTAAAATTATATGACATGTTAAGAAAGGAAAATGTTTTTGAAGTAGAAAGGATATTTTTCTCAAGAATTGAGTTCAAGTGTTTTATCAAAATTATTTTCCATCTAAGACAACATAGGGTTCTGTTTCTATACCTATTTTTACATTGATTTGATTATGTTATGATGGAATTATTTTTATGAAGTTCTTTTTATCTTATATGATTTATGTTATGATGGTATGATGTATAAGAATCCCATTTTTATTACATGGGTTATGCTGTGATGTATGATTTATGATTTTGTGTCACACATAAGAATGGTTTCATTATGGGATGGGTGGGACCTATATCTCCCTCCAATGCATTGGGTAAAGATTTATATCTCATGAGATTGACATGGATGGAACTGCAGGTTAATCTGGTTCAGTGAAACAGGACTAAAACGAGGAGTGAACTCAGTTAAGAAATGGACTTTGTCTGCTAAGATTGTCATGGAAATGAGTCTTGACTACCATGAAATGATTCTCTATGATTATGTTTGTATTCCAAAAAGATTCATGTTTTACGTTATGATTATTGGGATTACATTTCACTACTATGATTTATCCCATGTTATGAAATTATGATCTCTTTTTTAGGATAAGATTTCCAAAATGTTATGTTCTTATGAATATGATGTGATTGATATTTATTTTGTTTACCCTTACTGAGCATTTGAGCTCACCCTTTTGTATGTTTTCTTTTCCCAGGGTAGGAAGAAGGATATTAAGTAGGATATTCCATAAGGGACTCTAGATATGATGAAATAAATGGGAGGCAATGTAGATGCTTTATGAACCAGTTGTTTATGATTCCCAGTTTCTAAAGACACTGTACCTATACCGTACTTTCATGGTTTTGTTATATTTTGTAATAAGTGTGCTTCAATTATGAAGCAATAACAATGTAAAGTGTGGTTCATTATATTTTTTATTTCTATTTCATCAATGAGTCCCAACAAGGGATCCAACTCTCTCCCCTGGATCACTGCCTTGATTCACTTATCATAATTTCCAATTATCCACTGAATCGTTCTCAATAATCACCTATTATTTTCTAATAGTTGGTCCCCTATTGGTCTCTTCGTTTGGAGCACCTGAGAAGAAATTTGTGGCATGAACAAGCTTTCATTGCAACTCTTCATCATCCCAACGTCACCCTGCAAGAAAATACTTGTTACTATAGATAGTCCCCCATCCACTAACATCCTCACCGATGCTACATCTCCACACATATCATATGTTAGTATGCCCTATATTCTAGCCTTTGATTATATGGTTTCTTTTATTCATGTTGTCGTGCACTTGAAGTCGGAGCACTCTAGCTGATATATGTCCATAGAAGGAAATAGTTGACTAGATTAGATTGTCTCTTCTTATAGTACATGACTATGGTTTGTAAAGTATTAAAAGAGATGATACATTCAATCCTTCGTACCATTTCCTAGTGGATTTTTTTCCACGGTTCGATTAAATAAATAAATATCTCATCCCTGATTATTTGAGGAAATCTAGATTTTAGAAAATTACCATTGGTCTAGGAGAACTGTTTCTTAGTGTGATGTCTGGTGTGGCCACCTTAGAAGGATATCATAGGCCAGGGAACCTTTTTCCTTAACTGTTGGATATTAGTATAAAGTGGAAATATTGAATTTCATTCAATCAAGAGCTCAGCATAATGATGGTCCGAAGGAGAATGAAGTTTAACTGAGGGATTCGCTTCAGCGAGGGCCACTTTCTTACATTCGTCTACACTCTCTCCTGATTGTGTAATGGAATAACATAAGAGTGGAACAAGTATGCAGTAGTTACTATGATAATATTCACATACCAACCTAATCTCTCAACCAATGTCCCACAATACTTGGATTGACCACCATTCATGATATGTATGGTATCAAGAAATTGATCATATTATTCCATCAGTTGTAGATTACTTTCAGAAATTTGTTCCCAAAGAAGTGAACCATTAGTTTGCGTACATAGCAATGCTGCACCCAATACAGCTAAAACTCTAATCATATGAATCATAGTTTTTATTAAATGTTCTTGGGCTTTTGGGACCTACATGCCCCACTTTCAAACATATTTCGGGACCTACTTCACATAATTATCAATTATGAATCTCTATCCTTGATTGACCCATATCTATAAGTCAACTATTATAAAAATAGAAGTGTTTTTATTTTCAAGGGAAGGAAGCCAAGTAATCTTCCCTCATCTATTAATAGATAAATTCATAAATATTTGGACTCAAAACTATAACATGATTCAGTAAGGTAGAACATGAATAGTAAGGTCACATTCTCCTTAGTGATAAGATGTTCATGTACCATTGGAGATGTTCATACCCAGAGGTAGTCAGGTAGAATTGAATATGGTTAGCTAGTGTCATTTTCCTTTGGATTATTTTTCTGATTCTATGCTTTCATTGAGCTCCTGCCACATTTTCTACAATATATATTTCTATGAAAAAAAAATATTTTCTATTTTTTGAAGCAGATGGTATTTATAAAAATATTAATTAATAGTGTAGAATCATTACTCACTCTCAGTCTTCAGATGGTATCCCTTCTTCCTTGATTTTGGTTATTAGTTTATAAATACATCTTCCTCTTCTCCCTCCTTTGTTATTATTCTTTTTTTAGTCTTTATATCATTCAACCAAAAATCATTTCCATAGTCTATATAGGAAAATACCATCACAAGAAGGAATGATGGATTGAGTGATTACCTGTGGTAGTAATAATTTCTCCCTACTCCCTTTCTTTAAAAAATGTAGGAGAATAATGGTTGACCATCATTATCAGATGAATATAATAAAAATAAATTTACACTATAAGTCACCCTCCCTTCTGGTCAAACAGTCTTACCCTGGTAGATATGAAAGTTGTTTTTTGAGTATAATGACCTCGTTTGGAAGGTAATAATGATGAATAGGGGTGAGCGTGGAGTAGAACAGATGCTCCCTCATCCGTTCGAGATCATGGTAGGGTTTAGAGTCCGTAGGGGGGGGGGTACGAGTTCCTAAACCATCATGAGAGGGATTCACACTCAATATCTATCTACATCTATTTTAATGATCAAAGAGAGAGTGGCCTATTAATTTCTAATAGTTTTCCAACCCCATCCTGATTAGAAAGAAATTTCTCTTTTGTCATCAGTGCTGATAGACGCTTTTTTAGTGATTTCGAGTGTTCAAAAAATAACAATATATAAGTCATACAAGCATCCAAGCCTCAACTCATTCTCCTATTTTTCATAGTGTAATTTGGATTCACTCAAGAAATCCAGAATCTGGAGCTCTAAGTCAACCAACATGGGGAAGGGGAAACCAAAAAGAAAATGATGGTGGACTCATAGTTTTCATTCATCCAGATTTTTTAGGGATTGAAGGAGGTTGTTGTACCCATTTTCAGCCGTTTTATCAAACCCCTAAGGAGGGATTAGTTTGGTAGGCCAATGTCTCTCTTTTTATACAAAGGAATGAAGTGACACTAATTTTTTCTAATATTGGTGATATTTGATCTATCTTCTCAGTCTAGGACTTTATTGACTCCCAAACCACGAACTGGGGGCAAGGGAAGCCAAGACAGTACATGGACTTGATTTCTCTAGTGGGTTGTCCCTATTATGAATTGGGGGAATTGAATTGAGTTCAACAAATAAACTAAGAGAAAGAGGAAATACATACTAGCCAATCGAATGGACAAAACAAAGCCCAATCGAAGTCCACCATCCAAATCAACTCAAGGTATCTTGCTCAATTCATTAGCATGACCTCAGGATAGTCTCAAGAACTCTTATATATATTGTAATTTACTATATAGACAGAGTTTCTTTCTTCCTAGACCCCAATATTGAGCATCTATCTAGTATACTTGAGAAAATTGGGGTCCCTCATGTGAGATTCTTTCAAGGCTATCTATTGTTACAGTGAACTGGTCATCAAATTGATAGCCTTCGATCTACTCTGAGGCTGCTGATCCATCTTCTTGATTAGTTTGTTGGGAAACTTTTCAATCATTAAATTAAACTAGGGTCTTAAATAGTGAAGAAAATTTTGTGTCAATTCTATAGCTATATTTCATTTTTACTTCTTTGAGCTTCCCCATTACTAGTGGGTCCATTCCCGATCCTAGTTCAGATAAGAAGACAGTCATTGATTCCAGAAAAGAGTACCAGAAATCTACAACCCTCCATTAGCCTATGGATTTATATAGGTAATGAAATTATCATTTCTAAACCTAAAGAGTCTTATGAGTTAGGGGTGGGGCACTATTTTGTTTCATCAATTCCCCAATGGAAAGGGGATTAGGTGGTTAGTAATTGTATATAGCTAGAATAAAAACATGTTTCTTTTCTCGGCTAATTTATATCTAAGGGTTAGAAAGGGTAAGATATATGGTAATTTACCCTTTATAGTTCACCCTAAAGGTGATACATAATATATAAGGGTTTGGAACTCATCCAATTCACCATATTCGGTTTATAAAGGTTCTGATCTAAAAGAACCTAAAGACTGTGGACTAATGCTTCCTTATTTATCTTTATGCTTTATTTAATAAAATTGAAATGGAAGTGGTGTTTAGTAAGGGTATTTAGAGTTAGTAGAGTAATAAATCTACCTTAATCGACTCTCAAGTGATAGATAAATACCTCTATTCTCTTAATCAGTACTCTAATCTAATTGTGGTGTTATGGGTCCCTTTCTTTTTTCAGCTAATACTGGCATGTTCGAACATACTAGACTAGTTGTAGCTCTCAATAGGACCCTTTATTTACCTGTATTATAGTTATTAAGATATCTTGTCTACTTTAACAAGCCTAGTATCTAGCCTTCCTAGTATTTTCTACCTTACTAGCTTGGCTATCTACTTTTAGTTATTAGTATTGGCTTTCAGCTTTTGGCATTAGTGCATGTCCTTAATTTTAACTATAATGCTAGTGACACTAATTCATGGATTTTAGATTTTGTTACTAATGAGCTATCTTACCATTACTCATCTATAGGGAACTACTAGTAATCTAAAACTACCATGCCTTACTTCCATATCGTAGTTGGTAAAGACCACCTGATCTATGACCATCCACTTTTCTTAGCTTTACCTGCTCTTATTACTTTCTCTGTTTGACTAATATCATGTTTGATCTTGTTTCGATGTGTGTCTGCTACTTTGTTTGACTATTAGAGCTAGGACTAACGAGCTTCCTTTCAAACTGACTAAAGGTGAGTAAACCTGCTTAAGTCCTTCTTAAGATCTAGCTGAGTGAGTGTAATATATTTGTCTGAATTGAGTTAGAGGGTAGATTAGGGAAGATTAACTTAATTAGTAAGGGCCATAAGGAGAATGCAATAGATACAAAGGCTACCTGTAATATATTAATTGCACATTTCATTTCTGATCGTGACAATGAATTTGAATTGATCAAAAAAAATAATTGGATAGATTCTTCCAAAACAGGTAATCCAGAACTTTTGGGTTGGGGAAGTCTCCTATAGAATAGGAAGAGGACATCTTGAGAAGGTGTTGACAAGATTAATTCATTGGGAATGGAACATCACGGAGGGTTGGGTAGAGCTATATTTGTTCTAGTGGAGACTAATTATTTCACTAGGATATATAGAAAGATATAAAGATGTTGGTAGAGTTACACCAAGTTGTATAGTCATCCCAACATAGAAATTGAATGATTCATGCATAACCCTTTATAAAATTATATATAAATAAGTATGAGACTTATATATCACCTTATATATTAAGTAGAAGAACCTCAAACTATTAGTAAGCGATTAAGATGTCCTAGAATAGAATATATACATTCAAGAAGAGCTACATTGATGAAACTTTTCTCGGATAGGACACAATAAGTTCATAGTCTATGTCCAATACAATACAAGAAAAAACCCTTTCTGACCATAAGACGAAGGTTCAATCAGTGCCTCCTAAAAATTATTATAGAAAAAATAAAAAGTGTTAACTTAGTAATGTCAAAATCAAAGGTAGTCCCACTATGGCCTCCCAGTGCTAATTGCAGAAAATTAAGATAACAAAAGGGAGATAAAACCAAGTTAGGTTAGTGACATAAATAAGAAGATAAATAAGGTAGTGTCCTCACTCTCTGATCAACGAAAGTTCTCACTTAGTAGGTTTTGATCTAGCAAGAGTGTTCAAGTTATTTTGTTGGGATCATCATAGATTAATATCAAGACTAGAATTATATAGAAAGAGAACAAGAAAAAGTAGGAATTCTAACACCAATGGTAGATAGGAACCGAACTCTATCATAACGTTCCTAATAAAAAAATAAGGTTCCAAAAAAAGAACAATAGAAAATGTTTCTTGTGAATAGACAATGTGGGTGGGGCATAGACGACATGCTGCCTTTCCTGGGAGTGGAAAAGAGTGAGGAATGTTGACGTCTGGTAGAACAAGCTTGGCCATGTCTTGTCCAAAAGAGATAGTACTCACAATCATAATAGTAGGGTCAAAGAAGTGCGAAAAGGTTTGTTTACCAATTAAGAAAGAGAATTTATATCCGGCGTTCCCCTAGCTATAGGAAAAGAGATATCTAGATATAATGTGTTTCCTTTCATCCTATCTCCATTGGACCCTAAATGAGAAAGATATAACTCACTAGAAATGAATATTACAATACTTAAAGATATATGAGTGAAGTTAAGGTCTTCATCTTAGAGAGACTATGTTAAAAAGGTGAAGCTAACTAAGTAACTTCAACTACGTATCATGCATTAAATGTTGAGTGGGATGATACCTACATATGACTAAGTAAAGACACATAGGGAATTCAAAGAATGTTTCAGGAAACTATAAGCCTTTTTTGATGTACAGGGCATGCTTTCTGAGAGTTGGTCGACTCATTGAACTCCAGTGACATCTCCATTTTTTAATTAGAGGTCTTCCATAGCCTCCACAATTGACTGGGAAGAGTCAAACTCTGTGTTAATGATCTTATTGGATTATTATTTATTAAGATAATTCTCTTCAGAAGTAATACAATTCATCCAAGGTATCTTGGAAAAATCAGCTGGAGGTGAGGATTCTTCTTTGGAATACAGTATGTAGTATTCATCTTTACTCGGAGGTCCTCCTAAAAGGCTATCTTTAGGGTCACTAGTTTCTTTATTTCAGTACTTGAGTTTCTGTTCCTCTTCAAATTCAAACTCTACATCTTGTGTGGATTGAACACAATTCCAGAAATTACAGACATCCCACTAGATTTGGGTTGATTCATCATCCTCTAAATAGATAAGTTGAGATTATTCCTTTGCTGAGGATGACAAAGGTTGACATTCCATACTTTTTACTATCCTATTAGCTATAGATGAACACTCATATTTATTTTGTATTTATGAAGGATTTTCCTTTTCACATTGATACCCAACACTTATCAATGGTTATCATGGCTACTTCTGGAAACAATTCATCATCTTCCATCCATAAACAAACATTGGTCCATGAAACTATGATGAGTTGAGAGGGATCAAAATATCTTTCCTTGTTACCGATTTCATTACTATAAGGACCATCAGTACTACATCCATGAGGAGGAACTTGATTCAATATCACATTTGGATTTTCTATAGATGTATCAAACCTCAAAAACTATTTATCAAGGACCCTATGTTTTCAAATGAAGCATTAGTCGTTCCAGCGCCCATAAGCTCCCATGTTATTCTCACATCATGAATTTGGATTATATTATCTTGAATTGGGGACTGTCAGTGGTCAAAAGACGTATGGGTGTGACCAACATAGCTTCTAATAGTTGGGGGAGAAGCTGAGATAGGGAAATTAGAAAGGTACTGAATTTTTTGTCTGGTTTAGTGGTAGGAAGAGGGTAGTCTTGTGCATTCTCTCTCACTGTGGGGTTGTAATGCTGGAACAATGGGAAAAGAAGATAACCTGGAGGTGGCACTACTGCATAATTATTCTATGTAACTTGATACAGAGGTCAAACATAGGACTGAGATGGTACAGACTATGTATACATGTTCTATATTTGTAGGAAATATCTTATGGATAGGGATCTGGTATTGTTCATATGAACATTAGTTCCTTTCTATGATGATTCTTGTCTTTTGGCTGCTGGTGTTCTCTAGCTGGTGCCTACCCCTGATTTTTGTTCCATCATGGATTGATGTAATGATCCTTTTATTTAGCTATGTCCTGCATTCTTTCGTTGAAGTGCTCATGCAGCTTCGAAGGGATTTGTTACCTTCCAAGTTGTTTCAACGTATAAAATGTGAATAAATGATGGTTAAGTCTTATTAGTGGAGTCGAGATCGCCTAAAACTTGTGAGGGAGAAAAATCCTTAAATGAGAAGATCGATCCAAACGTTACCCTTAGAAAGGGTTAGATCAAAAGGAACATAACCCTATGATTAATATCTATTAGAACCTTGTGGAAAAAAAAATTTAGTACTTTTTACCGTCCCTTCAACATTCCTTTTCAATGAATCCTCTTTTTCTCATGGGCTAGCTTGTTAGATAAACATCGATAGGCCATTCAATAATCATAGTTGTCAATGAGCCCCTAGATCTTGGTTGTAGCAGATGAAATCAATATTGGAATTCTTCCATTCTAAGTGAACATTTACAGAGTGTGGGTATGATAGTCCTTCCATAATATGATTGCCTATTCAGAGTGCTTTATATCTCTATGGTCTCACTAGGAAGATATATAAATCTTGTTCGATTCAAAGAATTCATAGCGCGTAATGCCTGAGCGTGTAAGGCTGCGAGCATGAAAACCAGTACATCTGTTTCATTGATTTGGATGACCTCAACATCCTCTATTAGACATATTTAGTAAGGAATACTATATAACTGGGTTTCTCACTATTAGAAGAGTACTAAGCCTGTCTTTTCCTTTAGGGAGTTTAACATTGATTTTGCTTCAGTAGCTTCATTTCTTTCTATTCGTTTCTATCTCTCTCTTTCTCTCTTACCAAATATGTTCTGGATGCTCCAATATTTTTGAAGAACTATTTCACTATACTCTTTTATTGACATTTTAAAGACATTCTTTAGAATGATTCAAAATAGCTATAACTTTTAGAGTAATAGAAGTAGTAACTGAAACTGCACTTTTGAATGTAGATTATCTTTATTATATTATCTTAATTGATGGATGAACATATTTTTTGTGATTCATTTTACTATCCTAGCTTATATTACCAAAAAACACTAGGCTCAATTCAATTATCGAAAAATAATGTGCTTGGTTTCAATGTGTGTTCCACTATTGGTTGTTATCTGTAGTTTGTTGATTCAGTGAAGCTTGACTAGGAACTTGCATGCCTTGAGGAGAACTAAACAGAAAACTATGTATATATATAAATAAGAGTTCTGTCTTACTTCAAAAATAAGAGCACTTAACCACTTACATGGAACAAGAGTAACTAAACTCAATCCATGTTTGGGTTCCAATCTCTTATTCCAAAATATATACTCTTTTCGAAGTTTCTAGAGTTTCTTGAGGTGATAAAGTTAGAGCTAGATCGGACGAGCCTATCTCAATATCCCCCATTTTAGATATGTTGGGTGGAATCAGGCTTATCCATGGTTAGTCAACATAACTGCATAGGCCCAGAAGCCCAGGTAGCTCGACATGGGAGGAATGGAATATCTCTGAACCAATCTTCAGCCGATTACTGTATAATCATAAGTTATTCACCTTCCTTGATAGTATAACATCATCATATCCACTACAATATCTTCAATTAAAGTACCTAGTATCTAATTATGGTTATTTCCGTCTCAACCATGTTATCCCTCATCATTGATTTACCAAACATCCCTCTACCTCATCATGCATCCCAAAGTAGTGACAACATGCTCGAGATTCATTGGATATATTCCTGGAAGAGTAGAAAGAATATATTATATATTCCTATATAAACTATGAATAGTTACCGAGGGAGAGTTAGACTATGCCAACTACTGTTACTATTCTATGGTTTAGTTGTTAGCTGAAATAAGTGTACTCAACCATGTTAACATTCTCCTCATGGCTAGATCAAGGCACTATCACATTATCTCAAAGAGATATTATCTCATGCCATATGTAGATATTTTCATGTGATATTATGAGAATAAAGAAGTACCCTACTCCCGTTATAAAACAAACATGAAATGGTCTACCAGCGGAACTACTGACTTCACAGTGATTGATTAAGCGGAACTGCTTAAGATGGTTGTGAAAAGATTGTTTTTTCACACAAGAATCATGATTGGGGGTCGTGTTTCTTCACAAGGTAGTTTGTTTGTACATAATAGAGACATGATAGTACTCAACTATACAAAAATATTAAGGATTGTTCCTACCATCAAATTCATGTCACATGGTGGGATTACTCCAAACTCTATAAATAGAGGTTTTATAAGCCTTTGTTTGATAAAAGAAAATAATTTTTTTTGACGATATTTCTCCTATCTAAGAGATGATTAACTATGGCTATTGTAGAAAGGATCGGTCAAGTTGGAGAGAAAACAAAGCACGTAGAGAATGATCTGCATGAATGTCAGAGACTCATAACAGCCTTTTGGAGACACTTGCACCCGGCGAACCCTACCATCATAAGAGATTGCATGCGCACAAAAAACAATAGAATAAGGGACCCATAGAGGAGGCTATAAATGGTGAAAAATGAAAATAAATCACTCATTGTTAGGGAGACCAAACTCAGGGACTGGAGATATTAGAATAAAGAATAAAGTACTTATAGGCTCTTCCATCTACTATTTTTTCCAATTTCAGGCTAAAGTACCATATCCCTATCGGTTGAATTTTTCTAGTTTTGAAAATCATGTAGTTAGCATAATGCATTGAAATATCTAGTAAAGGATGTTTTTGTAATTTATTTATTTTTGTAGTAGTAATGAATAAATGAATTGGATAAAAAAAATCTCTATGGGACACTTTTAATCCTTTCAATATTTTAAAATAAAATCTACTTAAGCGTCAGTCACTTGCAGCAAAAAATTATCTAAAAAAGACCATGCCAAATGTACCAAAATAAAAAAATAAAATGAAGTAAGTCCAAAATGGTTATTTATCAATACTGTTACCCCTTATGCTTCTACAAAAAACACCATCACATTGTTCAACATACAATTCTTTTTTCATCTATGATTTCCACTTTCAGTTATTGAATTGATCACTAATTCATCCTCACATGTTTCCTGTGTTAGAAAAAAAGAATGCTCTGCTAGGAATCACCCGGATGTTGACCAATCTCCAATTATGATCTTCAGTTTTTTAATTTTACGCTAAATAGAAGCATAGCTAGATACAGGCTTGTATACTAGGTAATTTTTAAACATATTTAACGCTTTCATCATATTCTTAGTCCAAGAAGATACCAAATTAGATGGAACATGATTTAGCAACAAAAACTCCATACAAATAGGTAATAACATCCATCCTTTCTTCTTTCTAACAAAAAAAATTAGTTCCCGACTAATATTTATGGATATTAAATAGAACTTCATGTACTCTTATAATAGAGGGGACTATTATTAGAATAGTACCTTACTTATTAGAAGGCCTTTTCCATTTCGTACGACTGTGGGGAATAAGTCAGATCTTCTGGATACATATTCTAACTTCTTTATGCTTTTGAGGATGGGGACCCTAGTGAATAAGAAAGTATCTTCGATCAAAAGGGGACTATCTCTAGATAATCAACAAAACGTCCTAGTAGTAAAACCAATGTTCTTCATCTCTACAGACATCACACTCCTTAAATAGACTATTTTATTATGATCATAGTTTTCTTATGTTTTTAGCTCACACCCTCAATTCCATTAAGTGGGTCCAAATTTTCCGTAACATAGTTTATCAACCCAATGAATTTTTATTAAAGACTAATTCCACTCATATGAGTCTACCTAAACTCCCTTAAAATCTGTCATTTTACTCCTAGGTGTGACAAACTTTAATCATTTGGATTGCCCGCTTATAATGGAAAAAACTTTCATACATTTTTATACTATATCCAACTATTCCACTTTTGATATTTTGAGAGGTAAGAGACATAGTGGATGCACAATGGATGCTTGTTCTGTAAGCAAAAGAAAGAAGGAACCCCTCTCTTTGGTAGTTATTCGACACTAAAGGGGTCTATATGGTTTAGGGTGAGACCTTTTCCCTTTTATTTAGGGGTTTTGAAAATAAATTAAATACCCGGAGAATTAAAATTCAATATGCATCATGATACATGATACTATGAGTATAGAAGATTCTGATCACACCTCACCCCCGTTTAACACTTCACTCTAAGCTCCGGTAAATATTTTTAGCCACGAACCATTTTCGGTGCCATTGATCTATCTCATGCCATATTATACGCATGATATTTAGACATTATCCACGGTAAGAAAAGATTATTTATCAAAATAGGCCACATACGATCTTCATTGGCCTTTCATCCTAGAGTCGCCCATGGTGGGTTTTTCAATTCCATGCCCTCTTGGACTGTGGGATCTCTCTTCAACCATCTACGATCTTGTAAATCTAGGATCCTAATTAGATTCTCTTCCCATCTACTTACTCGCTAACCCATTATGGAAAAGGTACGATGTTAGGGTGAATTCAGGTAAACCCAACCCTGATCTCTACTTAGGTATTTTCAACAAGATGTGTATAAATGATCCTAATTCAACCTTTTACTTAAGGAATCAAACCATGGGACCCTCTACACATCCCTCACCTTATTTATCCAGATCTTCTAACCATTTCATTCACACCTACCTTGTAGCCTAAAAGGGAGAATATTGGCATGCCTTCTTCCATCATCCAATGAACATAAATTCATCACACATAGAAGGAAAGGCTAGTAAAATTAGACCATGATTGAAACCTTTCTTAGTATTTTATTTTCCCAATCTACTTTTACTCGTTGCTTCTAATTGTACATTTTTCCTAGATGTTGGTGGATCAACAAAGTAAATAACTCATTTTCTACTAAAATTACTTCACCAGGGTAAAAAGAAGGAACTAGCACTGGTGAATTTGATTCTTTTTTGAGATAATGAAAATTTAGGAACTGAAATGCACGGCCGATTGTCGCGTATCGACCGGTCAATGTTTTGGTGCTCTGCTAATGTGTATAGAAGCACTCGGGTCGAATCCTCGACGATGATACTTTATAATAGTCGTTTGTTTTTAGTTGATTGTATTTTGATTAGGGGGGTTTTTTTGCAGAGCTTAATTGAAAGGATTTATTGTATATAATTGATTTAACAAATTGATAAATATTGGGGTGAGTTCATCATTAGGTTGTTAATCTTGTGATATCCTTGAGCTTTGCTTTATATTGCATTTAAATTAACACCAAGTTCACAAGTTAACGTCGATTAGAATTCCTAAGTGTTAAAGCTTTAATCCAAGCATTAACTTAATTAGGATTTTAATCTCAATCAGTACATCTTTATGGTAGTGTATTTGTAGTTCCAATAATCCATGGAAACCACATGCTAAACAAAATATGTCATTAATCCATGACATATTAAGTCCAACATACACAATGTTAAATTAAAGAATACTAATCGAGAAAATACTCTCAATCACTTAACATCCCTAAATTTTGACTCACCCCAATGAGATATTTACTCATCCATTTAAATTATTATTAATCTGGTCTATTATGTTTGAGGTGATGAATTACAAAGAGAAGAAAAATAAAGGGATAAGAAAATAATCGTGCGCCGAACACTCACACGAACGATGATGAGAGTAAAAAAACCAGACTTTTTATTGAATAATAAAGTAAAAGAAGATGATGGATTTCAGATTGATTTAATATAAAATAAGAACATTAATATTTAACTACAGAAGGTGGATGAGAATAAGAAATTAAGAAGAAGAAAATTGCATTAAAACAGAATTACAAAGACAAACACTTGAAAAATTACAACGAATAAAAATGAAAAAGTAAATGAAAACAAAGAGAGGAGGAAGGGATTATAAAGTGAAAAAATGAGTTTGGAAGATCCTCTAAAGCCTTTGACAGGGCCTTGGTACTTCCAATCAATCCTCTTTTGCTCTTAAATGCCAACCCTTCTGAATGGAGAGGAGGGGATGTATTTATATCCCAAGGTGGTGGACTGTTTACATTCCAGAAATACCCCTCCACTTGGATCGCAGATAAGGACATCAAGACAGCCGAATATCGAGAAATCTTCATCTTCAAAGTTGTAGATAATAAAGTTGTACGACTACTCTCAGAAGTTGGAGTCATTTGGACTTAAGGATCAAAATTTATGGCCGGTTGGTTAAACAAAGTAAAACTATCCATTTCAATCCAGTCTTTTTGAAGTCCAGAATGTGAAAGGGTTTTTGAATATAAAGATTCCTTGAAATACGAATGGGTTCTTCAATAGAGTCTGCCACCTGTATCTCCTCTTTTCACACTGAAAAACCTCACCTCTATTTGATGCTTACATAATGTGATATGTCATGAATACTATACTGATTTTAATTCACGACCATAATGGTGGGCTGGATTTTAAAGCTTCATCTGGGCCCCTTTTTCTTAGATTTGGACCCTGAAATTTTTATCCAAGATGAAATGTAGTGTCCCCAAAATTATGGTGGAGTGTTAATATTTTTGGACTTCTTTATTGAGCCCAGTAAATCAATCTTCAAGGCTGGTCCAGTTTGTTCACAGATTCTTTGGTCTTGTTTGTGAGGACCATATGTCCCTTCAAATGGAAGAATTGGCTCATAGTACCGTCTAATGAACTGTTTTATATTGAAAGGAGAATCCTAAAAAACAAAAACCACACAATTTGGATAAGTATAGTGATAGTTATTATTAAAACATTAAACTGAATCAATTGGACTACTTCTAAAAATGCTCAAAAATTATTCTTAATATTAAAACATTAATATTTCACACAAATTATGCACATTTCATATAAAATCAATAAATATGGAATATAATAAGTCATGAAAATATTAATAACATCAACTCCCCCACAAATATCTTTTTTCATGTCCTCATGTGCAACAAATATAAAAACATGTAAAAATCGTTTTTACTCACCAGCAGATTTTAAAATTTTGTTTTCTCCAATCAGGGGAGGTTTAGAATATATCACTCATCCATTTTGAATTCCACCACAAGTTGTTACAGAAAAAATGTTTCAAAATTAATTCATTTTTTTCATGCTCAAATTTAGAAATGAAAAATGTGGACACTCAAAACTCACACCTCTCAAGATGATAAAATGTATTTGTGGAGGTTCACTCTTTCACCAACCAAAAGTGAAAATCTTAGAGTTTGAAAAGAGATCTCAGATTAAAATACCTATCCAAAGTGTAGAAGAATCAAGATGTCTTTTTAAGGGGTTTTTCTGTGGCTAGGGGATGGTAGGAATATAATGTCCAAAAGAGATAAGAAGAGGGTTAAAATACCAACATAGAAAAAGCAATGCACATTTTTTTGAAATAAAACATGGAATGAAATGAAAACACATATTTACAAGGGAATGATTTTGTAATGAAAGACACAACAGAGGAAGAAAATATGAAGTGGATGAGAAGATGAAATATTTACAGACCACAGAACTTCTCCCAATAAGAATATAATGCAAGTGTTCTTTTTTTTTCTCCTTTTTTTCTCTTTGTTTTTTCGAATGTTGGACATGGAGAAGATCTCACACTCATAACCCAACCCATGATAGATCTCTTCACGACACTACTTGTAATAGTTATAACAAGATCAAAGGTTGAGGTAGAGTGATTTGTGACCTACCCAAGACACAACCAATTTTTCCTTTTTTTTTGATTTTTTTGAACACTTTTAAATTTTATTTGTACAATACATTCCCAAATCCCACTGAATGATAACCTCCCCCCCCCACACTAAAATGGATGCTTGCCCTCAAGAAGATGATAACTAACCGGAATGTAAGGAAATGATACCCAAAAATGAAATCCCTTCCCCCCCCCACACTTAAATTTCAAAAAATTATGCAATGAAAATCCATGTTGATATTGGGTGGGAAAAAGGTATTGGGATTGTAATGTGGCTATCAAAGAAAATGTTTTCATAGGCTTGAAGGGGCTTTCAAAAGGAGGATTAATGTAAGGGAAATGGGAGGCTATTTGGCTATTGTGATTCTAATGTGGTTCAAGAAATGCCTCTATCATATTAATGCACACAAAGGTAGAAAATTCAGCTTGAAGGTCCACAAACTCAATACTCCCAAATGGGGGTGAAAACACACATTTTGAAAAGATGGCCACAGGTGGCCTTGGCATGAAAGAAAATGTTTGTTCTCATGGTTGGGGAAAATCATTTTCCAAATCAAAAATTGAACATTCAAGATGTGTTGGTTTTGACACAAAATTATTTATCCAAAGTCATAATGAAAATACAAAATTTTTGAGATGAAAACATGTCTGTTATCTCCCAAAAATGGTTGGACAAAATTTCAAAACATGATGGTGAGTATGCATGAATCTTTTTTTTATTTTTTAAGTGATTGTGTTTTTTTGGATTTTTTAGTTTTTAAGGTTTTTTTAAAATACAAACCCACACAATAAAGAAAAAAAGGGTTTGATGAAGAAAGTGGTAAAAAAATTAAAGAGAGAGGAAGAAGAAGAAAGAGGTAGAGATAGGAAGAGATAGAGAGAGAGTTAAAGGGAAAGAGGCGCCCCCTAGTTTAGATTTGGTGGGTCGTCGTCCCCATTCGGTGGTGGGTTGACTGGAGAAGTTGGGTATCCAATGGAAGTAGATGATGATCTAGGATTGTTTTTCCTCTCATAGTGATGCTTTAACCGATGTCCATTAACCGTGAATGTCCTTTTGGAAGAAGGGTCTTGGACTTGAACTGCACCAAATGGGTAAACATTAGTAATAACAAAAGGACCTTCCCAATGAGAATTAAGCTTACCTGGGTGAATTCAGAATCGAGAATTGAAGAGCATTACCTTTTCACCTTCATGAAATATCTTTCTCAGGATGTGTCTGTCATGGATTAACTTACGCTTCTCTTTGTACAGATTGGAATTATCATAAGATTCAAGTCAAAGCTCCTCTAGTTCATCCAATTGCAACAATCTTTCTTCACCAGATTTTTCACAATCAAAATTATAGGTTTTCACAGCCCAAAAAGACTTATGATGGATTTCAACTGGTAAGTGACACGCTTTACAAAAAACTAGCCTAAAAGGAGACATCCCAATGGGTGTTTTATAGGCAGTTCGATAAGACCAAAGGGCTTCACCAAGTCTCTCAGGCCAGTCTTTTCTGGTGGGCTTAACAATTCTCTCAAATACCCTTTTCACTTCTCTATTAGAGAGTTCAGCCATTCCATTTTGTGAGGGTGATATGCAGTTGAAGTTTTATGTACAACCCCATTCTTTTTCAGAAGATCTTCCATGGTTCTATTACAAAAATGGGTTCCTAAGTCACTGATCAAGGCACGTGGTGTGCCAAATCTTTGGAAGATGCGGGTCTTTAGGAACTCACTAACAGTATGAGCATCATCGCTCCTAGTGGGTTTTGCCTCAACCCACCTTGAAACATAATCGACTGCAAGAAGAATGTATGAGAATCCATTGGAAGGGGGAAATGGTCCCATGAAATCGATGCCCCAAACATCGAAGATCTCGCAGAAAATTAAAGGCTTTTGGGGCATTTCATTTCTCTTGGAAATTGGGCCAAGCTTT
The DNA here is from genome assembly GCA_963277665.1 of Viscum album. Lineage (NCBI taxonomy): Eukaryota > Viridiplantae > Streptophyta > Magnoliopsida > Santalales > Viscaceae > Viscum > Viscum album. Next base: position 421,352,983 of record OY728161.1, on the reverse strand, counting down.
TGGCAAGTGGGACATGATTGAAAAAACTCATGTGAGTCCTTGAAGAGTGAAGGCTAGAAGAATCCAGAGTCTAGGACCTTTCGGGAGGTCCTTTGTGGTCCAAAGTGGCCACCTCTGGGAAGTGAGTGATAGAATTCTAAGATGGAAGAATGCTCATTTTCTTCAACACATCTCCTAATTACCAGGTCTGCCCCAGTTTTCCAAAGTTTATTTTCTTCCCAAAAATAGTATTTTGAATCACCTTTCAACTTCATTTTCTGTGCTTTTGAAAAAAATTTAGGAAAAACACCAGAAACCAAGTAATTTACAGTTGGGGCATACCATGGTATTTTTGGAGTGAGAGATGAAAGGTGCTCAGTGGGGAATTCAGGATCAATGATTTTTGAATGAGAAGAATTAGAAATTCTACTCAAGTGATCAGCCATAGGGTTTCCTTTTCCTGGTCTATCTTTTATTTCAAGGTCAAATTATTGGAGCATTAGGATCCATCTTATTAGCCTCGGTTTGGCATCACTTTTCTTGAGTAAGAACTTTATAGCAGAATGGTCTGTGAAGATGATGATTTTGGCACCTAAGAGATAGGACCAGTATTTATCTAAGGAAAAAACCACTACTAGAAGTTCCTTTTCAGTGACAATGTAGTGAGATTGAGTTTCATCCAATGTTTTTGAGGCATAATAGATGACATGAGGAATTATTTCTCTTCTTTGACCAAGAATAGCCCCAACAGATCTATCAGAAGAATCACACATCAATTCAAAGGGTAAGGACCAATCAGGGTGTTGGATTATCGGTGCAGATGTGAGAGCAGTTTTGAGTTCAATGAAGGCTCTCTTGAAAACCTCATCGAAATGGAAAGTGACATCATTTTGGAGAAAACGAGTTAGTGGGAGGGAAATTTTACTGAAGTTATGGATGAATCTCCGATAAAAACCGGCATGACCGAGGAATGAATGGATGTCTCGAACAGAAGTGGGTTAAGTTAGTGATTGGATCACTTCAATTTTGGCTGGATCAACGTCAATACCATCTTTTGAAACTATGTTCCCAAGAAAAATCCTATTTTCAACCATGAAGTGAAATTTTTCAAAATTTAACACAAGGTTACACTGGACACACTTTTGAAGGACTAGAGAGAGTGAATGCAAGCACGACTCAAATGACTCACCATAAATGGTGATGTCATCCATGAAGACTTCCATGAAGTGTTCAATGAATTTTGAAAAGATACTCATCATACACCTTTGGAATGTTGCAGGAGCATTGAAAAGTCCAAAAGGCATTCTTCTATATGCATATGTTCTAAAGGGGCATGTGAAAGTAGTCTTTTCATGATCTTGAGGTGTGATTGGGATTTGAAAATAGTCGGTGTATCCCTCAAGAATGCAATAGTGTGACTTTCCGGCCAATCTTTCTAGCATTTGATCAAGTAATGGAAGAGGATAGTGATCTTTTCGGGTTTCAACATTCAATTTCCTATAGTCGATGTACACACGCCATTTGTTCTTCACTCGAGTTGTGACTAACTCTCCATGTTCATTTGTGACAACAGTTATCCCACCCTTCTTAGGTACAACTTGAATTGGAGTAACCCATTCACTATCAGAAATTGGGTAGATAATACCAGCTTGAAGAAGCTTGGTGATATCTTCCCTAACTACCTCAAGGATGAGTGGATTGAGTCTTCTTTGTGGTTGTCTAATTGGTTTGGATGACTCCTCCAGATGGATGTGATGCATGCAAAGGGCAGGGTTGATTCCTAGTATGTCATCTAGGGTCCAACCTAAGGCTTTTTTTGTTTTCCTATAACAATTGAACAAGTTTGGACTCCTCGATATCAGTAAGTGTGGCAGAGATAATGACAGGATATGAGTAATCATGGGAGAGGAATGCATATTTCAGGTGTGTAGGAAGAGGTTTCAGATTAGTGTCATCTTTTATTTGTGGGTTAGAAATCTCAGGAATGGATGAAGGGAGTTCAGTTGCTTCAGATTCATTCCCCTTAACACTGTCCAAAGTGGAGCAGTAGATATCAGAGTTGATGTGGGATTCAAGAGAGTTTTCAAGTTCTTCTAGATTGATGGAGTCTATGAATGAGAGGCACACATCAACTTCACTATTTATGACTTGGTTAATCGTAGTGCAGATTTCACAAGATCCTTTGTCATTAGAACATGAAGAACATGGTGGATTGGGGTTCAATTGAATCTTAGAAGTGACCTCAAAAGAATGGATTGAGAATGTAGAGTGATCCTTAGATAGGTATCGCATGGCTTGGAAAATGTGGAACTTGACCAGTTGGTCACCAAATTCCATGGATAAGATGCCTGAATGGACATCAATCTAGGTTCTTTCAGTCATGAGGAATGGTCTTCCTAGAATTAGGGGAGATCGAGAAGAGTTTGTCTCACCTTCCATGTCAAGGACATAGAAATCAGCAGGGAAGATAATATCATTGACTCGGACAAGGAAATCCTCAATTATTCCATCAGGACTGGCTGTGCTTCGATTGGCTAACTGAATGACAACACCCGTTGGGTGCAAGGGACCTAGACCAAGGTTGGATAATATGGATTTGGGAATGACATTAATTGAGGCTCCTAGGTCTATGAGTGCATCATCAAAGTTGGAACTTCCAATTTGGCATGGAATCGTAAAGGTACCTGGACCTTTGCACTTAATGGGTATGGACTGCTGGGTGGAAACATTTTCAAAGGTCCTAAGTTGCCTCTTATGGGTACACAACTCCTTGAGAAACTTGGCATACTTAGGAATTTGTTTTATGGAATCTAAGAGGGGAATGTTGACTTCAACACATCTAAACATGTCAAGAATTTCAGGATCAGGTTCAGAGGACTTTTTTGGATTAGAGACATCTTGAGGAAAAAGAATTGGGTTCCTAAGTGGAATGGAAGGAGGTGATGGAATGGATACAGATTCATTTTCGATTTTCTTTTTCTTTTCATTTTCTAGGTCAACATTCAAAGGAGGGTTTGAGGATTTATCTTGAGGCATAGCAAGTTTCTTTCCAGATCTAAGTGCAATTACACTTACATTACCATTGGGGTTGGGTAATGGTTGAGCTGGAAGTTGGGAAGAATTTGACTGTTGTTGCTGGCTCAGGTGGGATGCAAGTTGACCTATTTGAGTTTCAATGTTTTTAAGGCTAGAACGGGTGAAGGAGGAAAGATCTTCCACTGCACATTCCCATGGTTTCTTGGAAGAAGAGGCTTGTCCCTAGTTGGGATTGCCATGATATATTTTCTTGGGAAATCTATTGTATTGGTTTTGGAATTGGGAAGGCTCACTAGGATAATGGAATCCAGGAGGAGGATTGTTCCGTTGAGGTTGAGGAACAAAAGGATAAGGTTGATGGAAGTTACCACCACCTTGACCATATTGAAACTAGTTTGGGTTTTGAGGAGGGAATTGAGGGGGATGAGATATGGGATTACCATACCTAAGGCCTTGGTTATAGGAAGAAGAGAAGGGCTCAGAGTGAGGTTGGTTGAAGTTTCTAACAAACTGACCTGATAGTTAAGGGTTGGTGTTCCATTGAGCATATGCTGCATTGAGCTCTATTGGTGTAGATGAATCGGATTGATCCTATTGAAGTTGTGGACATGTGTCCGTTGGATGAGATGGAGAGTTGCAGATTCCACAGTTTTTGACAGGTCCAGGAAACATTGATTGTGGAGAATACGAGGTTGGGGATTTTGTGGCCACAGGTAGTTGTCGCACAATACCTGTAAGTTCACTCATCCACTTAGTCATCTTGTTTGGCTCAATTGTTTGATTATCATGGGATTTCTTGACTTGAGCATATGCTCGAGTATGGAATTGTTGAGTGTTTTCAGCCATGTTACTTATGAGATCTCCTAGTGCTGCAGGAGTTTTATCAACCCGAGCACCACCACTTGCAGCATCAATGAGAGTTCTCTCCATAGACAATAACCCCTCATATAAGTATTGGATCAAGAGTTGGTCAGGAATTTGGTGGTGTGGGCAGGTTGCAACAAGCTTTTTGAACCTCTCCCAGTACTCTTGGAGTGATTCACTTGGGAATTGATGTATACCACTTATTTCCTTTCAGATAGAAGCAGTACGAGAAGCAGGAAAGATTTTTTCTAAGAAAAGTCGCTTCATGTCATTCCATGTGGTTATGGAACCAGGAGGAAGGCAGTAGAGCCCTGACTTAGTAGTGTCAGCTAGGGATAAATAGAATCCTCAAAGTTTGATTTGTTCTTTAGAAACCCCTTGAGGCTTCATGGTAGAGCACACTACTTGGAACTCTTTAAGGTGGAGATGTGGATCCTCACCGGCTAGCCCGTGGAAATGAGGAAGAAGATGAATCAAACCCGATTTGAGTTCAAAGTCAGCCTCTATGTTTGGATATTGAATACCAAGGGGTTGGTAATTCATATCAGGGGCATCAAGTTCTTTAAGGGTTTGTTCCCTAGGATTTTCCATTTCAATTTCAACTGGTTGGATGAGGACTGGATCTTGAATTATTTGAGTATCTCTGATGTTCCTCCTAAGTTGGCGAAGTGTTCGATCAATTTCAGGGTCAAACAAATATGAGGGATTGTTTGTAAGACTACGAGTCATTTATAGAGATTTTGGAAGAAAGAGGAAGACGGGGTTTTCTTTGTATTTTTTTTCAGTTTATGATTTTTAAGAGGAATACGGGTTTTTCTTTGTGTTTTTTTCAATTTCTTTTTAAAAATTTTTATTTTGGTTTTTTATTTCAATATCCAGAAACTAACGAATAATTAAAGCACCATCCCCGGAAATGGCGCCATTTGAAACGCACGGCCGATTGTCGGCTATCAACCGGTCAAAGTTCCGGTGCTCTGCTAATATGTATAGCAGCACTCGGGTCGAATCCTCGGCGATGATACTTTATAATAGTCATTTGGTTTTAGTTGATTGTATTTTGATTAGGGGGGTTTGTTTGCAGAGCTTAATTGAAATGATTGATTGTGTATAATTGATTTAACAAATTGATAAATATTGGGGTGAGTTCATCATTAGGTTGTTAAGCTTGTAATATCCTTGAGCTTTGCATTATATTGCATTTAAATTAACACCCACTTCACAAGTTGAAGATGATTAGAATTCTTAAGTGATAAATATTTAATCCAAGACTTAACATAATTAGGATTTTATTCTCAATAAGTAAATGTTTATGGTAGTGTATTTTTAGTTCCAATAATCCATGGAAACCACATGCTAAACAAAATATGTCATTAATCCAGGACATATTAAGTCCAACATACACAATGTTAAATTAAAGAATACTCATCGAGCAAATACTTTCAATCACCGAACATCCCTAAATTTTGACTCAACCCAATGAGATATTTACTCACCCATTTAAATTATTTTTAATCTGGTCTATTATGTTTGAGGTGATGAATTACAAAGAGAAGAAAAAGAAAGGGATAAGAAAAGAGTTGTGCGCCGAACACACACACGAACGATGATGAGAGTAAAAAAACCGGACTTTTTATTGAATAATAAAGTAAAAGAAGATGATGGATTTCAGATTGATTTAATCTAAAATAATAACATTAATATTGAACTATATAAGGTGGATGAGAATAAGAAATTAAGAAGAAGAAAATTGCATTAAAACAGAATTACAAAGACAAACACTTGCAAAATTACAATGAAGAAAAATGCAAAAGTAAATGAAAACAAAGAGAGGAGGAAGGGATTATCAAGTGAAAACTTGAGTTTGGAAGATCCTGCTAAGCCTTTGGCAGGGCATTGGTACTGCCAATCAATCCTCCTTTGCTCTGAAATGCCAACCCTTTTGAATGGAGAGGAGGGGATGTATTTATAGCCCAAGGTGGTGGACTGTTTACCTTCCAGAAATACCCCTCCACTTGGCTCGCAGATATGGACATCAAGACAGCAAAATCTAGAGAAATATTCTTCTTCAATGTTGTATATAATAATGTTTTCCGACAAATCGAAATATTTGGAGTCATTTGGACTTAAGGATCAAAGGTTATGGCCAGTGGATTAAACAAAGTAAAACTGTCCATTTCAATCCAGTCATTTTGAAGTCCAGAATGTGAAAGCATTTTTTAATATGAAGATGCCATCAAATACAAATGGGTTCTTCAAAAAAGTCGGCCACTGTATCTCCGCTTTCACACTGAAAAATCTCAGCTCGATGTGATGCTTACATCATGTGAAATGTCATGAATACTATACTGATTTTAATTCTCGTCCAGAATGGTGGGATGTATTTTAAAGATTCATTTGGGCCCCTTGTTCTTAGATTTGGGCCCTGAAATGTTTATCCAAGATGACATGTAGTGTCCCCCGAATTATGGTGGAGATTTAATGTTTTTTCACTTCTGGATTGAGCCCAGTAAATCAATCTTCAAGGCTGGTCCAGTTTGTTCACAGATTCTTTGGTCATGTTTGTGAGGACCATATGGCCCTTCAAATGGAATAATTGGCTCATGGTACCTTCTAATTAAATGTTTTATATTTAAATGAGAATCCTATAAAACAAGAACCACACAATTTGGATCAGTATAGTGATATGTATTATTAAAACATTAAACTGACTCAATTGGACTACTTCTAAAAATGCTCAAAAATTATACTTAATATTAAAACATTAATATTTCACACAAATTATGCACATTTCATATAAAATTAGTAAATATGGAATATAATAAGTCATGAAAATATTAATAACATCAGGAACACTTAATCAATTGTGAGAAATCCTCTTATCTTATTTAGCACCTTTATCAGGTGAATCGCTTAGAATATTTTTTTGCGTTGAGATCGTTCATGTTGTTGTGGCGTGATGATGCATTTTCATAAACTACTAGTGGAAAGAATAAGATGAATGAAAGAGAAAAAAGGCTCCTAGTACAGTTATGAAGGGAATCTCTCTAACGATGGCACAATAATTTTAACATGCAGGAATAAGACCTGAGAGGATTTCTCTCCTTCACCTGCGGTAAATCATGTTTCGATACACCTCCTCATAAATGACTAGTTACCCTATAGAAGATAAGATAGAGAAAGATGAGGTGCATGTCTCAGCAACAAAAAATGAAGGTTTAGGTCACTAACAACATACATCCAACTAGACTCGAATAGTAGAGATAACATAAGGTGAAGGTGAGATTTTAAGAAGATAGAAAAGAATTTATTTACCATCTTTTTAGGGATGAGAATCCCTGGCTAGAAAGGGGGGGCATTAATTAAACTTTTTCCCTAACAATAAGAATTTATGGCTATTATGGTCATTGGGTAACCAAAACTCTAGGTACGGGTAAGCCAAACAGATCAAACCTGAATACTCTCTCATTAAACCATTTGAAAAATCCTAACTCACACGTGATAGTTTTTTTCTTTCTAAGAAATCCAGAAATCGAAAATAGAAACCCTTCCCATAGTGATAATGGGATAGAAACTATATCTCGATTAAGGTAACAGAAATAATCATAGATTGAATCCTTCACAAAAGTACACTATACTTTCATGTACTCTTGTTGTTCCCATGCAGTGGGAGGTGAATAATATATACAATCCAAAGGAATCAAGCACCACTATGCACAAAGCAGCCAAGAATTGTCCACAAGGAGAAGTGTGAAAATTCCTCAATTTGTATATATAAAATCCACTTTTGAAAAAAGAAACTAGGTTCTAAACCCTTATATATAAGTACCTCCTACTTATATCTAATGGTTCTAAATGGTTAGGACCTCTCACAAGAAAAATGGAAACAAGGATGAATCAATCGTAGTAGTAAGTACTCTCCAGATAGAATAAAAGACCAAAGATGTAGAGGAGTTCAGTAGAAACAAGTCAGACTCTAACGGTCATGGAGACGAAGTGATACTCAATTAGTAGTTACAATGTAGCATCCTGAATGATAATTTTCTCATCAAGACACTTATTAAGGTAGGTCATATCCCTCTTAGTCACTTACATTTGATGTTGATCAATGTTAGTACTCTTCGGTTTTTTTATCCTATTAGTTATTAAATTCGTACTGAAAGTAGGCTCGCTTACGGATTATTACATATCAGGATATCAAATGACACCTAATTAGCTAAAAAAGTAATGAACTCCTTTCAACTAAAGCATCGGGCCGCTCAGTCACTTCTATTAGTCGATAATTTCGAACTTTGGAAGATGGTCAAGGATCAACCCCTATCTAAAAAAACAAACATAGAAAACCAGTTGTACCCTCAATAATTAAATAGATAGTACTTACTAAATAATATTAGATTAGAGTCAGGTACTTTTCTTATATAGATTCCATTATAAAGTTTAATCGAATAAATATAGTTCAGAGGTAAATTGACTTCATTCCATCCATCACCGGACTCAGTCCGACTGATTGGGAAGAAAAGATAATCCCTCCTGTCAGTCTGAGCTACTTCAACCATAAACCGAATGTCTAACAAATTTTTGGTGCATTATCAGAGTTGAAGCAAGGGTGTCTACAAGACAACCATTTAGAATCTCTTAGTTCTTTTTTTAGTTTGTTCTATGAGTGAATACTTGAAATGAAATGGATTCTCTTGAAATTCATTCTTGAATGAATGACTATAACAACTTCATCAAGGAAAACCATTAGTCTCCCTTACTAAAAGCAGTACCTATTAGTGACCTTTCTAGACATCAATATCGAGGTCAACTGCTTGGGGTAGGGTGTCTATCATATCTTGTTAGAAAATCAATATATTGAAATTTTGGGATACCCTTATTGGTTCCTCCATTTTTTGATTATTTCTTTTCTAGATTGTAAAGAGGGGGTTCTTCTCTTGAAAATGCGAGATAATGTCTCTTCCTTTCTTTTATTAGATGAATTCCAATTTAAAAAGATGGTTAACTAGGCTACCTATGAAATTCTATATTTCCTTCCAAGTAAGAGTAAGAGTGTGCATATGGAAATCCTTGGGTAGGAAGTAGTTACATCTATAGGTAATGGAATACAACCAAGCTCTAATAAGAACTATCAGATAGCCCAGTGGGAGCACATCAATTTGAGATAGTGTGAAATAGTAGTAGGTCATAGCTTTCTGATTCAGGGTTCCAAAATTTTATTAAGGGTGGGCATAGTTGATTGCCCTATTCTGTATCAAGGATAAATGATTAACACATGTTGTTTCAACTTGTAGATCATTCCCTGCTTAGGGAGTGTTCTGATGAAGTGGATTCAGTTTCTTATTCATATAGAATGGTTATGGAGTTGGTGTGTGTTTCTTGCTTGTTCTCAAAGGGGAACTCGATGCTACAAAAACTAAGAACTCAAGTACCTCTTTCATAAAGAGTGAGTTCTTTCCACTTTATTTTCTATTTCAAAGAGCTCCATTTTTTTGCATACCTTCCTATGAAAATATATATAAGTACCAGATTGATCTCAAATGGCTTTATTACAAGTAGTCCAAAATCTTTAGTCAGAAAGGGAATTTATGATAGAATTCAGGTCATTAGTGCTAGTAGTCTGGTCAAAAGTCGTAGATAGAAAGGAAAGTAGTCAGAAACAGAAATAATAGGAAGTAAGAGTATGAGAAAGATCATACCTAAGCACACACTATAGTTTCATACTTTTTTTGTAGGACTATGGGAATGTAATAGACATACCCATTTTCTGATTGGAATATTTTTCACCATAGCTATGTTAAGCTATTTAACTCATCTCTATTATATTTGTAACACCCCGATATTTTATGAAAAATATTCTTTTTAATTTCACTAATGTCTTGTGTTGTACGCTACACCAAAAGGAGCTTTCACAACACGCATCCTTGACTTGCCTTTCATTACACGCAATCACAACCTTCCTCGATAGCGTGTGTAGTATGCAATACTGAGTTTCACGAAACAACGATATGCTATTAAAATATTATTAAAACTAGCCGTTATGAATAGTAATAACCACTTTTTGAAATTTTGTAATTTTTATTTTTCAAAATGGAATTCATTTTTGGATTCGGAGTATCGAATTTAGCCTAAGGTGAAATTTTGGTACTTTTCGGATAACTTTCATATTCTGATGAATAGTGAAAATTACTAAATTATAATTAAAAACAACTTTTTTAATCAAAATAATTAATAGTGATAAATTATTAATTTGAGTTGTTTTAAAGTATATTTAGAATATATTTTTACAATTTAATACAATGTTGGTCATTGGATGTAATTTCACATTTAAACCAGACATAAACAAGTGTCAATCTTTTGATAGATATTGTTTCTTAAAAACACGCTATTTGTTTTAACAGCGGGATTTAATTATAAAATTAATTAATGCAACTTCTATGTTATGAATTTGGTAAAATAGACTTCATTTTTGAATCCGGAATATGAAATATTGCTTAGGATGAAATTTTGGCATTGTTCTGAAAAACATCAATTTTTGATGAATAGTGAAACTACTAAGTGGTAGATAAAAAACTGAATTTTGCATAAAACTTAATTTTACCGCTTCTGTGAATGGAATTTCAAAAATCCGACAGACACGGTTAATATCAAAGACTAAATTGTGGTTCAATGAGATGAAAATAATTTTTGGTGAATAGTAACTTTTTACTTTTTTTTACCATGGTTAATAGTAAATAGGGTAACTAAGGGTAAATATGATATTACTATTACCCTAACACATGTCCTAATTCTATTGGATACGTGTAATTCGACCAAAAATAACCTTATGAATATAATATGACCATTTAGGTCCACTTGGATTAGATTATGACATTTAATATTATTTTATTTAATGAATAGTTAAAATAGTTAAAATCAAAGTTTAATAACTAAAACATTTTTAATATGGGGTTATACATAAGATAAATTCGACTATAAATATTCATTAGAAAGCTAAAAAGATTTCCTACATAATGATATTTTATTTATAATTTTTAAACTTTAAATAAATTAATTTATTTATGACACAACAATGATACAGTAATTACCCTTTTAAAGAAATATTAACATAATTGATGTTATAAATGCTCAAATGAATGTAATTTTAGACTTTTTATGAATTACACTAATTTTCTAGGTTACTATGATATATTAGTGTTGCTTTAATAAACTTGGTTCTAACATATAATTCTTTTATGACTTTCACAAAAATCATATATCAAATAGTGTCAAAATTGACACAAAATAGTTTTTAAATCAAATATTATATTACTAATTGTTATTTTATTCCTAAAAAATCTAAGGTTCGGCCAAATGACTTAGATAATGATATATGTATTAATAATAAACAATTTGGGGTTCGTTTGGCATGTTATAGTAAGTGTATTAACCATATAGTGAAAAAAACAAAAAGACACGGTAAAAGTTAAATTATTTAACATAGAGTTAAATCTAATTGATAAGGTTAAAATAATACCCTAAACTTGTCTAAATCCTATTGGATGATAGGATTTCGACCCATCCCCACTTTAGCTTCGAAATAAGACCCTTTGGAACCATTATAAACCGATTTTGACTTTAATATAAAATAATATTTTGAGATATTCCTAAGGTGCCCCTCTCCTCCCTTATAAAAGGGTACCTCCTCCCCCTCCTCCTCACACCAATTTGAGCACTCAAGCTCGGACAACCCCTGCCAAAATCCCTTCTCCACTTCCCTAGAATAATCCTAGAGGTCCTGGTCTTCTTAAAAGACCAATCTTAGTTCCCTAAGTGGAGGATTCAAAGAGGCGTTTCAAAGAAGAGGTAATATCCATTACCGATCTTTTCAATTTCTTTCTTCTTCAACTTCTTCTTCTTTAGTTGTTTCATGATAAAGTAATAACATCAGTAGTTCTTAAATACTGATATGTTATTGTAAATATGAAACAACTATAATTCACCTTCTATCCATCCTACGGAAAAATGAAATCACCGCGCGTGCGTACGTACAGAATACCGTCTCCACGCCGTGGTGTAATATATTTTCCGTCACCACCTTAATTGGATTGGTATAATGGTGTAATGAGTAACTATATATGATTATTATAAATTTATATTGATACTGAAATAGTATACATACACTTCAACACAATTCCACGACCATGGGAACGATATCATCGCTCATGCGTACGTACGGACTACCGTCTCCACGACGCGATGAGATTCATTCTCCATGTTAACCATTTAAGAATGATTAAAAAGTATATATAAGAAATAATAAAGAAATATATGACATTATAAAGCTACTGGATTTATGTATATATGTATATGTATGTCATCTACTTACTTCCATTCAAGACAATAAGGAAAGGAAAACAGCGTTCATGCGTACGTACGGACTACCGTCTCCATGAACAGTGTTTTTCATTTCATTTATCTATCTTATATATATATATATACTGAATATATATTATATATAAATCATATTTTATATTCTGGAAGTAATTAAATCAAGATATAAGTAATAATAATGTCAAGAACAACAAGTCAAAACACCTACGTTAAATGAAACGATTTTACCCAAAACGCTTCTTTAACATGGAATTTACAAAACAACGGGTAATATAAAGTCATAAAGTGAACCATATATGATATCATAACATTGAATATGATTCTGTAATAAGTCAATGACATTATTTAAATCATTATACAGGAGCTTCGGACACATACGAAGCAAATCGGACCTAAGGTAAGGGAAATATCACAATCTAACTTTTATCCGAGATTGTTTTTACTTTGGTAATTACTAGGGTGTATTTTATCATCCACATCCATGTTACCTCAATATGTAATATTATTTCCATCCACATACAATTGTTTAAATCCAATTTTACCCTTCGATGAGTTTTTAGTAAAGGATATGAAAGGAATCTTTTTTCGTTTTTCGTATGAGGTACTTTTTGACTTTTCCGACAAAAGTACGAAGACTGTTTTTTAACTTAAACGGCACGAACGAATTTTTACGGTTTTATAAAGCCTTATTTTCATGAATCTTCCTCCAAAATATTTCATGACTATTTTTAATAAAATCTCTTTCTTTTAAAATTGCATGATGTTTTGTGAAAAGAAATTGATTTTGAAGAAGAAAGGATATTTTCCTCAAGAATTCATTTCAAGTGTTTTATCAAAATTATTTTCCATCTAAGATAATAAAGGGTTCTGTTTCTATCCATATTTTTACATTGATTTGACTATGTTGTGATGGAATTATGTTTATAAATTCCTTTATTTTATATGAACGGTTTTATGATGTCATGTGGTTTAAGAATCCCATTTTTATTACATGGGTTATGAAATGATGTATGATTTATGATTTTGTGGCACACATAAGAATGGTATCATTACGAGATGGGTGGGAAATATATCTCCCTCCAATGCATTGGGTAAAGATTTTATATCTCATGAGATAGACAAGGCTGGAACGGTAGGTTATACCGGTTCAGTGAAACAGGACTGAAACGAGGGTTACTCGATTCAGAAAGGGACTTTGTCCACTAAGATAGTCTTGTCAATGAGTCTTGACTAACAAGAAATGAATCTCTATGATTATGTGTGAATTCCACAAAGTTTCATGTTTTAAGTTATGATTATTGTGATTAAATTTCACTGCCATGATTTATCCCATGTTATGAAATTATGCTCTCTTTTGCAGGATAAGATTTCCAAAATGTTATGTTATTATGAATATGATGTGATTGATATTGCTTTTGTTTACCCTTACTGAGCATTTGAGCTCACCCTTTTGTGTTTTCTTTTCCCCAGGATATAAAGAAAGGTTTTAGGTAAAAAAAGGGGAAGATCTTTATAGGAGATGTTGAAGATCTTTCACCACGATTAGAAGATTACGTTCCGAGTTTCCAAAGACACTAAACTATTACGATCCTTGTGTGTGTGTTTTTGTTATGTACTAAGTATTCCGCAAATGTAATGTAATGTCAATGTACGTCAAGTTTCGGGTCTCTACAGTTGGTATCAGAGGAAAGGTTTAGTCAACCTTTGGAAACTAGGATGCAAAAACGTTAGTGAGATCCCTAGAGATATTTCTAAGGTATGTCTAGGGATGTCCCTAAGGATAAGTATACATATAGGATATAGTCCTAGCACTATGGTAACGATCTTAGAATTTAACCTAAGATGTTAGATATTGAAGTTACTCCCCCTTTATTATGATTTTTTCATCTAACACTATTCTTTTTGGGTTTTAGTAAATGGCTGGAAACAAGATGATTCACGATAATGGAGGATATGATGGACAATGGAATGATATTATTCATAAGCAGTAAAATGAAATGGGATTTGGAAGTCCAAACATCATTATTATGCCGAATCATAAATCTCATAATATGATCAATAAAGTAAAATTTGTTAAGTTTCCTGACTCGTCTAATAAGAGAAAGATGGAGTTTCATGATGATCATAGAGGAAAGAAAGTTCAATTTCCCCTATGTAAATCATCTGGGAAGAGGCATCAAGGAGAATGTTTCAAAGGAACTGGAAGATGCTTTGGGTGTGGAAAAGAAGGACACACAGCCAGTAAGTGCAATGGAAACGTTTCAGTTAACACCATGGATGAGGTTAATGGTATTGCTACGACATCAACAATGGTTAAATGTTTTAAATGTGGAATGTACGGGCATTATGCAAACCAATGCCCTAAGGGAAAGTCTCATGAAGATAATCAGTATGGTCGTATGGGAAGTATTTATGTGGATGATGATGAAGAGACTACAAATGATATGTGAGATGAAAGAATTGTTGAAGCTCGGTCAATGGTTTAAGAATATAGTGGAATGATTACATGTTTATCATGTGTAATGTTGTATAAGTAATCTCATGGTACTATGGAATAAAGAGACATGTAAGGATTGTTACACTGTTGTCTGATTAATGTTACCAGTATCCATGAAAGGTTATTCAGATATTTTTGGAATGTAGATGATATGGGCATAATGATGGGATAAGGAGAAAATTAAATGTTTGATAGTATTCATGAGCTCATGACTGATATAAGGAGAAGGTTATATCATGGTTTGAGTATATAGAATTTTTGGATTTTGGTATGTGGAAAGAGTTAACTTTTGACAGCATTCATGTTTTCACTAAGGTTTAATGGGTATTCATTTTTTTCAAGAGAATACATCATTAAGGTATTCACATGATTGGAATGTGACCAACAAGATATATGGAGGATAAATGATGGTATTCACATGCTTGGTTGGCAACATTTCAAGTAATCATTTTCTTTATACTATGAGCTTGGACCGAAGTATTTTAGATAAGCCTAAAGATTGTAATGGATTATGTTAACCATAAGTTAGTAATGTTTAAGTATAGAACATTTTTTTTGATATTATTTATGTGATGTTATAGTAATGTAGATTTAGAAAAAGGACAACCTGCAGGACGGGCGACAGCCCGTCGCTTCGGACAAGGCTGTGGGAATCGAACCCACAACCGAAGTGCGACTGGCCTTTATCACCTACCACTGACCTACAGGAAGTCCCTGTTTAGTAGAAACTAGTTTTATTATATTAAGCAGTATGATATGTGAAGTATAAGTTCATTTTAGGAACTATATATGATTAATCTCACTATAGATCGACTTATGTATATAATTTTTTTGCTAACCTTTTGTTTGAGACAGATGGAATGACCCGTCATTCTATCACATGATCTGCTAACACTTCATGAATAACAAATTCAACTTCATTTATTTAAGAGATGAAGTAGAAATTGTTCAAGGCATGAACAACAATGAGATTGTACCAAAATAAAGTAAGTATTTATTCAAATTCAAATTCTTCAACTTTAGGGAAACGATCTTGAAAACCAAAAATGTTGTCCTAGTGCTCTTATATCTGATTAATCAGATGGTACCTTAGATCATCACAAATATATGGATTTGTGATTGTTGTCTTTTCCATAGCCATGTTCTCTACCACTCTCCATCAGAACATGATGGTTAGATTTTTCTTCCATATCCATATTTTCACCTATGTGGAAACCCAGTGATTAGTTTATTTGGGTAATCGTTACATTTCATACTTTAGTTTTTAAAGCCAAGTTTTGGTATTCCTTTTTACGATGTGGGTTTCTATTAAAGAAACTTTCTAATAGTAAACCATTTATAACCCCAACAAATTTCGAGGGCGAAATTCATTTTAAGGGGGGTAGAATGTAACACCCTGATATTTTATGAAAAATATTCTATTTAATTTCACTAATGTCTTGTGTTGTACGCTACACCAAAAGGAGATTTCACAACACGCATCCTTGACTTTCCTTGCATTACACGCAATCACAACCTTCCTCGATAGCGTGTGTAGTATGCAATACTGAGTTTCACGAAACAACGATATGCTATTAAAATATTATTAAAACTAGCCATTATGAATAGTAATAACCACTTTTTGAAATTTTGTAATTTTTATTTTTCAAAATGGAATTCATTTTTGGATTCGGAGTATCGAATTTAGCCTAAGGTGAAATTTTGGTACTTTTCGGATAACTTTCATATTCTGATGAATAGTGAAAATTACTAAATTATAATTAAAAACAACTTTTTTAATCAAAATAATTAATAGTGATAAATTATTAATTTGAGTTGTTTTAAAGTATATTTAGAATATATTTTTACAATTTAATACAATGTTGGTCATTGGATGTAATTTCACATTTAAACCAGACATAAACAAGTGTCAATCTTTTGATAGATATTGTTTCTTAAAAACACGCTATTTGTTTTAACAGCGGGATTTAATTATAAAATTAATTAATGCAACTTCTATGTTATGAATTTGGTAAAATAGACTTCATTTTTGAATCCAGAATATGAAATATTGCTTAGGATGAAATTTTGGCATTGTTCTGAAAAACATCAATTTTTGATGAATAGTGAAACTACTAAGTGGTAGATAAAAAACTGAATTTTGCATAAAACTTAATTTTACCGCTTCTGTGAATGGAATTTCAAAAATCCGACAGACACGGTTAATATCAAGGACTAAATTGTGGTTCAATGAGATGAAAATAATTTTTGGTGAATAGTAACTTTTTACTTTTTTTTACCACGGTTAATAGTAAATAGGGTAACTAAGGGTAAATATGATATTACTATTACCCTAACACATGTCCTAATTCTATTGGATACGTGTAATTCGACCAAAAATAACCTTATGAATATAATATGACCATTTAGGTCCACTTGGATTAGATTATGACATTTAATATTATTTTATTTAATGAATAGTTAAAATAGTTAAAATCAAAGTTTAATAACTAAAACATTTTTAATATGGGGTTATACATAAGATAAATTCGACTATAAATATTCATTAGAAAGCTAAAAAGATTTCCTACATAATGATATTTTATTTATAATTTTTAAACTTTAAATAAATTAATTTATTTATGACACAACGATGATACAGTAATTACCCTTTTAAAGAAATATTAACATAATTGATGTTATAAATGCTCAAATGAATGTAATTTGAAGCTTTTTATGAATTACACTAATTTTCTAGGTTACTATGATATATTAGTGTTGCTTTAATAAACTTGGTTCTAACATATAATTCTTTTATGACTTTCACAAAAATCATATATCCAATAGTGTCAAAATTGACACAAAATAGTTTTTAAATCAAATATTATATTACTAATTGTTATTTTATTCCTAAAAATCTAAGGTTCGGCCAAATGACTTAGATAATGATATATGTATTAATAATAAACAATTTGGGGTTCGTTTGGCATGTTATAGTAAGTTTATTAACCATATAGTGAAAAAAACAAAAAGACACGGTAAAAGTTAAATTATTTAACATAGAGTTAAATCTAATTGATAAGGTTAAAATAATACTCTAAACTTGTCTAAATCCTATTGGATGATAGGTTTTCGACCCATCCCCACTTTAGCTTCTAAATAAGACCCTTTGGAACCATTATAAACCGATTTTGACTTTAATATAAAATAATATTTTGAGATATTCCTAAGGTGCCCCTCTCCTCCCTTATAAAAGGGTACCTACTCCCCCTCCTCCTCACACCAATTTGAGCACTCAAGCTCGGCCAACCCCTGCCAAAATCCCTTCTCCACTTCCCTAGAATAATCCTAGAGGTCCTGGTCTTCTTAAAAGACCAATCTTAGTTCCCTAAGTGGAGGATTCAAAGAGGCGTTTCAAAGAAGAGGTAATATCCATTACCGATCTTTTCAATTTCTTTCTTCTTCAACTTCTTCTTCTTTAGTTGTTTCATGATAAAGTAATAACATCAGTAGTTCTTAAATACTGATATGTTATTGTAAATATGAAACAACTATAATTCACCTTCTATCCATCCTACGGAAAAATGAAATCACCGCGCGTGCGTACGTACAGAATACCGTCTCCACGCCGTGGTGTAATATATTTTCCGTCACCACCTTAATTGGATTGGTATAATGGTGTAATGAGTAACTATATATGATTATTATAAATTGATATTGATACTGAAATAGTATACATACACTTCAACACAATTCCACGACCATGGGAACGATATCATCGCTCGTGCGTACGTACGGACTACCGTCTCCACGACGCGATGAGATTCATTCTCCATGTTAACCATTTAAGAATGATTAAAAAGTATATATAAGAAATAATAAAGAAATATATGAAATTATAAATCTACTGGATTTATGTATATATGTATATGTATGTCATCTACTTACTTCCATTCAAGACAATAAGGAAAGGAAAACAGCGTTCATGCGTACGTACGGACTACCGTCTCCATGAACGGTGTTTTTCATTTCATTTATCTATCTTATATATATATATACTGAATATATATGATATATAAATCATATTTTATATTCTTGAAGTAATTAAATCAAGATATAAGTAATAATAATATCAAGAACAACAAGTCAAAACACCTACGTTAAATGAAACGATTTTACCCAAAACGCTTCTTTAACATGGAATTTACAAAACAACGGGTAATATAAAGTCATAAAGTGAACCATATATGATATCATAACATTGAATATGATTCTGTAATAAGTCAATGACATTATTTAAATCATTATACAGGAGCTTCGGACACATACGAAGCAAATCGGACCTAAGGTAAGGGAAATATCACAATCTAACTTTTATCCGAGATTGTTTTTACTTTGGTAATTACTAGGGTGTATTTTATCATCCACATCCATGTTCCCTCAATATGTAATATTATTTCCATCCACCTACAATTGTTTAAATCCAATTTTACCCTTCGATGAGTTTTTAGTAAAGGATATGAAAGGAATCTTTTTTCGTTTTTCGTATGTTGTACTTTTTGACTTTTCCGACAAAAGTACGAAGACTGTTTTTTAACTTAAACGGCACGAACGAATTTTTACGGTTTTATAAAGCCTTATTTTCATGAATCTTCCTCCAAAAGATTTCATGACTATTTTTAAAAAAATCTCTTTCTTTTAAAATTGCATGATGTTTTGTGAAAAGAAATTGATTTTGAAGAAGAAAGGATATTTTCCTCAAGAATTCATTTCAAGTGTTTTATCAAAATTATTTTCCATCTAAGATAATAAAGGGTTCTGTTTATATCCATATTTTTACATTGATTTGACTATGTTGTGATGGAATTATGTTTATAAATTCCTTTATTTTATATGAACGGTTTTATGATGTCATGTTGTTTAAGAATCCCATTTTTATTACATGGGTTATGAAATGATGTATGATTTATGATTTTGTGGCACACATAAGAATGGTATCATTACGAGATGGGTGGGACATATATCTCCCTCCAATGCATTGGGTAAAGATTTTATATCTCATGAGATAGACAGGGCTGGAACGGTAGGTTATACCGGTTCAGTGAAACAGGACTGAAACGAGGGTTACTCGATTCAGAAAGGGACTTTGTCCACTAAGATAGTCTTGTCAATGAGTCTTGACTAACAAGAAATGAATCTCTATGATTATGTGTGAATTCCACAAAGTTTCATGTTTTAAGTTATGATTATTGTGATTAAATTTCACTGCCATGATTTATCCCATGTTATGAAATTATGCTCTCTTTTGCAGGATAAGATTTCCAAAATGTTATGTTATTATGAATATGATGTGATTGATATTTCTTTTGTTTACCCTTACTGAGCATTTGAGCTCACCCTTTTGTGTTTTCTTTTCCCCAGGATATAAAGAAAGGTTTTAGGTAAAAAAAGGGGAAGATCTTTATAGGAGATGTTGAAGATCTTTCACCATGATTAGAAGATTACGTTCCGAGTTTCCAAAGACACTAAACTATTACGATCCTTGTGTGTGTGTTTTTGTTATGTACTAAGTATTCCGCAAATGTAATGTAATGTCAATGTACGTCATGTTTCGGGTCTCTACAGTTGGTATCAGAGGAAAGGTTTAGTCAACCTTTGGAAACTAGGATGCAAAAACGTTAGTGAGATCACTAGAGATATTTCTAAGGTATGTCTAGGGATTTCCCTAAGGATAAGTATACATATAGGATATAGTCCTAGCACTATGGTAACGATCTTAGAATTTAACCTAAGATGTTAGATATTGAAGTTACTCCCCCTTTATTATGATTTTTGCATCTAACACTATTCTTTTTGGGTTTTAGTAAATGGCTGGAAACAAGATGATTCACGATAATGGAGGATATGATGGACAATGGAATGATATTATTCATAAGCAGTAAAATGAAATGGGATTTGGAAGTCCAAACATCATTATTATGCCGAATCATAAATCTCATAATATGATCAATAAAGTAAAATTTGTTAAGTTTCCTGACTCGTCTAATAAGAGAAAGATGGAGTTTCATGATGATCATAGAGGAAAGAAAGTTCAATTTCCCCTATGTAAATCATCTGGGAAGAGGCATCAAGGAGAATGTTTCAAAGGAACTGGAAGATGCTTTGGGTGTGGAAAAGAAGGACACAAAGCCAGTAAGTGCAATGGAAAAGTTTCAGTTAACACCATGGATGAGGTTAATGGTATTGCTACGACATAAACAATGGTTAAATGTTTTAAATGTGGAATGTACGGGCATTATGCAAACCAATGCCCTAAGGGAAAGTCTCATGAAGATAATCAGTATGGTCGTATGGGAAGTATTTATGTGGATGATGATGAAGAGACTACAAATGATATGTGAGATGAAAGAATTGTTGAAGCTCGGTCAATGGTTTAAGAATATAGTGGAATGATTACATGTTTATCATGTGTAATGTTGTATAAGTAATCTCATGGTACTATGGAATAAAGAGACATGTAAGGATTGTTACACTGTTGTCGGATTAATGTTATCAGTATCCATGAAAGGTTATTCAGATATTTTTGGAATGTAGATGATATGCGCATAATGATGGGATAAGGAGAAAATTAAATGTTTGATAGTATTCATGAGCTCATGACTGATATAAGGAGAAGGTTATATCATGGTTTGAGTATATAGAATTTTTGGATTTTGGTATGTGGAAAGAGTTAACTTTTGATAGCATTCATGTTTTCACTAAGGTTTAATGGGTATTCATTTTTTTCAAGAGAATACATCATTAAGGTATTCACATGATTGGAATGTGACCAACAAGATATATGGAGGATAAATGATGGTATTCACATGCTTGGTTGGCGACATTTCAAGTAATCATTTTCTTTATACTATGAGCTTGGACCGAAGTATTTTAGATAAGCCTAAAGATTGTAATGGATTATGTTAACCATAAGTTAGTAATGTTTAAGTATAGAACATTTTTTTTGATATTATTTATGTGATGTTATAGTAATGTAGATTTAGAAAAAGGACAACCTGCAGGACGGGCGACAGCCCGTCGCTTCGGACAAGGCTGTGGGAATCGAACGCACAACCGAAGTGCGACTGGCCTTTATCGCCTACCACTGACCTACAGGAAGTCCCTGTTTAGTAGAAACTAGTTTTATTATATTAAGCAGTATGATATGTGAAGTATAAGTTCATTTTAGGAACTATATATGATTAATCTCACTATAGATCGACTTATGTATATAATTTTTTTGCTAACCTTTTGTTTGAGACAGATGGAATGACCCGTCATTCTATCACATGATCTGCTAACACTTCATGAATAACAAATTCAACTTCATTTATTTAAGAGATGAAGTAGAAATTGTTCAAGGCATGAACAACAATGAGATTGTACCAAAATAAAGTAAGTATTTATTCAAATTCAAATTCTTCAACTTTAGGGAAACGATCTTGAAAACCAAAAATGTTGTCCTAGTGCTCTTATATCTGATTAATCAGATGGTACCTTAGATCATCACAAATATATGGATTTGTGATTGTTGTCTTTTCCATAGCCATGTTCTCTACCACTCTCCATCAGAACATGATGGTTAGATTTTTATTCCATATCCATATTTTCACCTATGTGGAAACCCAGTGATTAGTTTATTTGGGTAATCGTTACATTTCATACTTTAGTTTTTAAAGCCATGTTTTGGTATTCCTTTTTACGATGTGGGTTTCTATTAAAGAAACTTTCTAATAGTAAACCATTTATAACCCCAACAAATTTCGAGGGCGAAATTCATTTTAAGGGGGGTAGAATGTAACACCCTGATATTTTATGAAAAATATTCTATTTAATTTCACTAATGTCTTGTGTTGTACGCTACACCAAAAGGAGATTTCACAACACGCATCCTTGACTTTCCTTGCATTACACGCAATCACAACCTTCCTCGATAGCGTGTGTAGTATGCAATACTGAGTTTCACGAAACAACGATATGTTATTAAAATATTATTAAAACTAGCCATTATGAATAGTAATAACCAATTTTTGAAATTTTGTAATTTTTATTTTTCAAAATGGAATTCATTTTTGGATTCGGAGTATCGAATTTAGCCTAAGGTGAAATTTTGGTACTTTTCGGATAACTTTCATATTCTGATGAATAGTGAAAATTACTAAATTATAATTAAAAACAACTTTTTTAATCAAAATAATTAATAGTGATAAATTATTAATTTGAGTTGTTTTAAAGTATATTTAGAATATATTTTTACAATTTAATACAATGTTGGTCATTGGATGTAATTTCACATTTAAACCAGACATAAACAAGTGTCAATCTTTTGATAGATATTGTTTCTTAAAAACACGCTATTTGTTTTAACAGCGGGATTTAATTATAAAATTAATTAATGCAACTTCTATGTTATGAATTTGGTAAAATAGACTTCATTTTTGAATCCGGAATATGAAATATTGCTTAGGATGAAATTTTGGCATTGTTCTGAAAAACATCAATTTTTGATGAATAGTGAAACTACTAAGTGGTAGATAAAAAACTGAATTTTGCATAAAACTTAATTTTACCGCTTCTGTGAATGGAATTTCAAAAATCCGACAGACACGGTTAATATCAAGGACTAAATTGTGGTTCAATGAGATGAAAATAATTTTTGGTGAATAGTAACTTTTTACTTTTTTTTACCACGGTTAATAGTAAATAGGGTAACTAAGGGTAAATATGATATTACTATTACCCTAACACATGTCCTAATTCTATTGGATACGTGTAATTCGACCAAAAATAACCTTATGAATATAATATGACCATTTAGGTCCACTTGGATTAGATTATGACATTTAATATTATTTTATTTAATGAATAGTTAAAATAGTTAAAATCAAAGTTTAATAACTAAAACATTTTTAATATGGGGTTATACATAAGATAAATTCGACTATAAATATTCATTAGAAAGCTAAAAAGATTTCCTACATAATGATATTTTATTTATAATTTTTAAACTTTAAATAAATTAATTTATTTATGACACAACGATGATACAGTAATTACCCTTTTAAAGAAATATTAACATAATTGATGTTATAAATGCTCAAATGAATGTAATTTGAGACTTTTTATGAATTACACTAATTTTCTAGGTTACTATGATATATTAGTGTTGCTTTAATAAACTTGGTTCTAACATATAATTCTTTTATGACTTTCACAAAAATCATATATCAAATAGTGTCAAAATTGACACAAAATAGTTTTTAAATCAAATATTATATTACTAATTGTTATTTTATTCCTAAAAATCTAAGGATAGCCCAAATGACTTAGATAATGATATATGTATTAATAATAAACAATTTGGGGTTCGTTTGGCATGTTATAGTAAGTGTATTAACCATATAGTGAAAAAAACAAAAAGACACAGTAAAAGTTAAATTATTTAACATAGAGTTAAATCTAATTGATAAGGTTAAAATAATACCCTAAACTTGTCTAAATCCTATTGGATGATAGGATTTCGACCCATCCCCACTTTAGCTTCGAAATAAGACCCTTTGGAACCATTATAAACCGATTTTGACTTTAATATAAAATAATATTTTGAGATATTCCTAAGGTGCCCCTCTCCTCCCTTATAAAAGGGTACCTCCTCCCCCTCCTCCTCACACCAATTTGAGCACTCACGCTCGGCCAACCCCTGCCAAAATCCCTTCTCCACTTCCCTAGAATAATCCTAGAGGTCCTGGTCTTCTTAAAAGACCAATCTTAGTTCCCTAAGTGGAGGATTCAAAGAGGCGTTTCAAAGAAGAGGTAATATCCATTACCGATCTTTTCAATTTCTTTCTTCTTCAACTTCTTCTTCTTTAGTTGTTTCATGATAAAGTAATAACATCAGTAGTTCTTAAATACTGATATGTTATTGTAAATATGAAACAACTATAATTCACCTTCTATCCATCCTACGGAAAAATGAAATCACCGCGCGTGCGTACGTACAGAATACCGTCTCCACGCCGTGGTGTAATATATTTTCCGTCACCACCTTAATTGGATTGGTATAATGGTGTAATGAGTAACTATATATGATTATTATAAATTGATATTGATACTGAAATAGTATACATACACTTCAACACAATTCCACGACCATGGGAACGATATCATCGCTCGTGCGTACGTACGGACTACCGTCTCCACGACGCGATGAGATTCATTCTCCATGTTAACCATTTAAGAATGATTAAAAAGTATATATAAGAAATAATAAAGAAATATATGACATTATAAATCTACTGGATTTATGTATATATGTATATGTATGTCATCTACTTACTTCCATTCAAGACAATAAGGAAAGGAAAACAGCGTTCATGCGTACGTACGGACTACCGTCTCCATGAACGGTGTTTTTCATTTCATTTATCTATCTTATATATATATATATACTGAATATATATGATATATAAATCATATTTTATATTCTTGAAGTAATTAAATCAAGATATAAGTAATAATAATGTCAAGAACAACAAGTCAAAACACCTACGTTAAATGAAACGATTTTACCCAAAACGCTTCTTTAACATGGAATTTACAAAACAACGGGTAATATAAAGTCATAAAGTGAACCATATATGATATCATAACATTGAATATGATTCTGTAATAAGTCAATGACATTATTTAAATCATTATACAGGAGCTTCGGACACATACGAAGCAAATCGGACCTAAGGTAAGGGAAATATCACAATCTAACTTTTATCCGAGATTGTTTTTACTTTGGTAATTACTAGGGTGTATTTTATCATCCACATCCATGTTCCCTCAATATGTAATATTATTTCCATCCACCTACAATTGTTTAAATCCAATTTTACCCTTCGATGAGTTTTTAGTAAAGGATATGAAAGGAATCTTTTTTCGTTTTTCGTATGTGGTACTTTTTGACTTTTCCGACAAAAGTACGAAGACTGTTTTTTAACTTAAACGGCACGAACGAATTTTTACGGTTTTATAAAGCCTTATTTTCATGAATCTTCCTCCAAAAGATTTCATGACTATTTTTAATAAAATCTCTTTCTTTTAAAATTGCATGATGTTTTGTGAAAAGAAATTGATTTTGAAGAAGAAAGGATATTTTCCTCAAGAATTCATTTCAAGTGTTTTATCAAAATTATTTTCCATCTAAGATAATAAAGGGTTCTGTTTCTATCCATATTTTTACATTGATTTGACTATGTTGTGATGGAATTATGTTTATAAATTCCTTTATTTTATATGAACGGTTTTATGATGTCATGTTGTTTAAGAATCCCATTTTTATTACATGGGTTATGAAATGATGTATGATTTATGATTTTGTGGCACACATAAGAATGGTATCATTACGAGATGGGTGGGACATATATCTCCCTCCAATGCATTGGGTAAAGATTTTATATCTCATGAGATAGACAGGGCTGGAACGGTAGGTTATACCGGTTCAGTGAAACAGGACTGAAACGAGGGTTACTCGATTCAGAAAGGGACTTTGTCCACTAAGATAGTCTTGTCAATGAGTCTTGACTAACAAGAAATGAATCTCTATGATTATGTGTGAATTCCACAAAGTTTCATGTTTTAAGTTATGATTATTGTGATTAAATTTCACTGCCATGATTTATCCCATGTTATGAAATTATGCTCTCTTTTGCAGGATAAGATTTCCAAAATGTTATGTTATTATGAATATGATGTGATTGATATTTCTTTTGTTTACCCTTACTGAGCATTTGAGCTCACCCTTTTGTGTTTTCTTTTCCCCAGGATATAAAGAAAGGTTTTAGGTAAAAAAAGGGGAAGATCTTTATAGGAGATGTTGAAGATCTTTCACCACGATTAGAAGATTACGTTCCGAGTTTCCAAAGACACTAAACTATTACGATCCTTGTGTGTGTGTTTTTGTTATGTACTAAGTATTCCACAAATGTAATGTAATGTCAATGTACGTCAAGTTTCGGGTCTCTACAGTTGGTATCAGAGGAAAGGTTTAGTCAACCTTTGGAAACTAGGATGCAAAAACGTTAGTGAGATCCCTAGAGATATTTCTAAGGTATGTCTAGGGATGTCCCTATGGATAAGTATACATATAGGATATAGTCCTAGCACTATGGTAACGATCTTAGAATTTAACCTAAGATGTTAGATATTGAAGTTACTCCCCCTTTATTATGATTTTTGCATCTAACACTATTCTTTTTGGGTTTTAGTAAATGGCTGGAAACAAGATGATTCACGATAATGGAGGATATGATGGACAATGGAATGATATTATTCATAAGCAGTAAAATGACATGGAATTTTAAAGTCCAAACATCATTATTATGCCGAATCATAAATCTCATAATATGATCAATAAAGTAAAATTTGTTAAGTTTCCTGACTCGTCTAATAAGAGAAAGATGGAGTTTCATGATGATCATAGAGGAAAGAAAGTTCAATTTCCCCTATGTAAATCATCTGGGAAGAGGCATCAAGGAGAATGTTTCAAAGGAACTGGAAGATGCTTTGGGTGTGGAAAAGAAGGACACAAAGCCAGTAAGTGCAATGGAAAAGTTTCAGTTAACACCATGGATGAGGTTAATGGTATTGCTACGACATCAACAATGGTTAAATGTTTTAAATGTGGAATGTACGGGCATTATGCAAACCAATTCCCTAAGGGAAAGTCTCATGAAGATAATCAGTATGGTCGTATGGGAAGTATTTATGTGGATGATGATGAAGAGACTACAAATGATATGTGAGATGAAAGAATTGTTGAAGCTCGGTCAATGGTTTAAGAATATAGTGGAATGATTACATGTTTATCATGTGTAATGTTGTATAAGTAATCTCATGGTACTATGGAATAAAGAGACATGTAAGGATTGTTACACTGTTGTCTGATTAATGTTATCAGTATCCATGAAAGGTTATTCAGATATTTTTGGAATGTAGATGATATGCGCATAATGATGGGATAAGGAGAAAATTAAATGTTTGATAGTATTCATGAGCTCATGACTGATATAAGGAGAAGGTTATATCATGGTTTGAGTATATAGAATTTTTGGATTTTGGTATGTGGAAAGAGTTAACTTTTGACAGCATTCATGTTTTCACTAAGGTTTAATGGGTATTCATTTTTTTCAAGAGAATACATCATTAAGGTATTCACATGATTGGAATGTGACCAACAAGATATATGGAGGATAAATGATGGTATTCACATGCTTGGTTGGCGACATTTCAAGTAATCATTTTCTTTATACTATGAGCTTGGACCGAAGTATTTTAGATAAGCCTAAAGATTGTAATGGATTATGTTAACCATAAGTTAGTAATGTTTAAGTATAGAACATTTTTTTTGATATTATTTATGTGATGTTATAGTAATGTAGATTTAGAAAAAGGACAACCTGCAGGACGGGCGACAGCCCGTCGCTTCGGACAAGGCTGTGGGAATCGAACCCACAACCGAAGTGCGACTGGCCTTTATCGCCTACCACTGACCTACAGGAAGTCCCTGTTTAGTAGAAACTAGTTTTATTATATTAAGCAGTATGATATGTGAAGTATAAGTTCATTTTAGGAACTATATATGATTAATCTCACTATAGATCGACTTATGTATATAATTTTTTTGCTAACCTTTTGTTTGAGACAGATGGAATGACCCGTCATTCTATCACATGATCTGCTAACACTTCATGAATAACAAATTCAACTTCATTTATTTAAGAGATGAAGTAGAAATTGTTCAAGGCATGAACAACAATGAGATTGTACCAAAATAAAGTAAGAATTTATTCAAATTCAAATTCTTCAACTTTAGGGAAACGATCTTGAAAACCAAAAATGTTGTCCTAGTGCTCTTATATCTGATTAATCAGATGGTACCTTAGATCATCACAAATATATGGATTTGTGATTGTTGTCTTTTCCATAGCGATGTTCTCTACCACTCTCCATCAGAACATGATGGTTAGATTTTTCTTCCATATCCATATTTTCACCTATGTGGAAACCCAGTGATTAGTTTATTCGGGTAATCGTTACATTTCATACTTTAGTTTTTAAAGCCAAGTTTTGGTATTCCTTTTTACGATGTGGGTTTCTATTAAAGAAACTTTCTAATAGTAAACCATTTATAACCCCAACAAATTTCGAGGGCGAAATTCATTTTAAGGGGGGTAGAATGTAACACCCTGATATTTTATGAAAAATATTCTATTTAATTTCACTAATGTCTTGTGTTGTACGCTACACCAAAAGGAGATTTCACAACACGCATCCTTGACTTTCCTTGCATTACACGCAATCACAACCTTCCTCGATAGCGTGTGTAGTATGCAATACTGAGTTTCACGAAACAACGATATGCTATTAAAATATTATTAAAACTAGCCATTATGAATAGTAATAACCACTTTTTGAAATTTTGTAATTTTTATTTTTCAAAATGGAATTCATTTTTGGATTCGGAGTATCGAATTTAGCCTAAGGTGAAATTTTGGTACTTTTCGGATAACTTTCATATTCTGATGAATAGTGAAAATTACTAAATTATAATTAAAAACAACTTTTTTAATCAAAATAATTAATAGTGATAAATTATTAATTTGAGTTGTTTTAAAGTATATTTAGAATATATTTTTACAATTTAATACAATGTTGGTCATTGGATGTAATTTCACATTTAAACCAGACATAAACAAGTGTCAATCTTTTGATAGATATTGTTTCTTAAAAACACGCTATTTGTTTTAACAGCGGGATTTAATTATAAAATTAATTAATGCAACTTCTATGTTATGAATTTGGTAAAATAGACTTCATTTTTGAATCCGGAATATGAAATATTGCTTAGGATGAAATTTTGGCATTGTTCTGAAAAACATCAATTTTTGATGAATAGTGAAACTACTAAGTGGTAGATAAAAAACTGAATTTTGCATAAAACATAATTTTACCGCTTCTGTGAATGGAATTTCAAAAATCCGACAGACACGGTTAATATCAAGGACTAAATTGTGGTTCAATGAGATGAAAATAATTTTTGGTGAATAGTAACTTTTTACTTTTTTTTACCACGGTTAATAGTAAATAGGGTAACTAAGGGTAAATATGATATTACTATTACCCTAACACATGTCCTAATTCTATTGGATACGTGTAATTCGACCAAAAATAACCTTATGAATATAATATGACCATTTAGGTCCACTTGGATTAGATTATGACATTTAATATTATTTTATTTAATGAATAGTTAAAATAGTTAAAATCAAAGTTTAATAACTAAAACATTTTTAATATGGGGTTATACATAAGATAAATTCGACTATAAATATTCATTAGAAAGCTAAAAAGATTTCCTACATAATGATATTTTATTTATAATTTTTAAACTTTAAATAAATTAATTTATTTATGACACAACGATGATACAGTAATTACCCTTTTAAAGAAATATTAACATAATTGATGTTATAAATGCTCAAATGAATGTAATTTGAGACTTTTTATAAATTACACTAATTTTCTAGGTTACTATGATATATTAGTGTTGCTTTAATAAACTTGGTTCTAACATATAATTCTTTTATGACTTTCACAAAAATCATATATCAAATAGTGTCAAAATTGACACAAAATAGTTTTTAAATCAAATATTATATTACTAATTGTTATTTTATTCCTAAAAATCTAAGGATCGCCCAAATGACTTAGATAATGATATATGTATTAATAATAAACAATTTGGGGTTCGTTTGGCATGTTATAGTAAGTGTATTAACCATATAGTGAAAAAAACAAAAAGACACGGTAAAAGTTAAATTATTTAACATAGAGTTAAATCTAATTGATAAGGTTAAAATAATACCCTAAACTTGTCTAAATCCTATTGGATGATAGGATTTCGACCCATCCCCACTTTAGCTTCGAAATAAGACCCTTTGGAACCATTATAAACCGATTTTGACTTTAATATAAAATAATATTTTGAGATATTCCTAAGGTGCCCCTCTCCTCCCTTATAAAAGGGTACCTCCTCCCCCTCCTCCTCACACCAATTTGAGCACTCAAGCTCGGCCAACCCCTGCCAAAATCCCTTCTCCACTTCCCTAGAATAATCCTAGAGGTCCTGGTCTTCTTAAAAGACCAATCTTAGTTCCCTAAGTGGAGGATTCAAAGAGGCGTTTCAAAGAAGAGGTAATATCCATTACCGATCTTTTCAATTTCTTTCTTCTTCAACTTCTTCTTCTTTAGTTGTTTCATGATAAAGTAATAACATCAGTAGTTCTTAAATACTGATATGTTATTGTAAATATGAAACAACTATAATTCACCTTCTATCCATCCTACGGAAAAATGAAATCACCGCGCGTGCGTACGTACAGAATACCGTCTCCACGCCGTGGTGTAATATATTTTCCGTCACCACCTTAATTGGATTGGTATAATGGTGTAATGAGTAACTATATATGATTATTATAAATTGATATTGATACTGAAATAGTATACATACACTTCAACACAATTCCACGACCATGGGAACGATATCATCGCTCGTGCGTACGTACGGACTACCGTCTCCACGGCGCGATGAGATTCATTCTCCATGTTAACCATTTAAGAATGATTAAAAAGTATATATAAGAAATAATAAAGAAATATATTACATTATAAAGATACTGGATTTATGTATATATTTATATGTATTTCATCTACTTACTTCCATTCAAGACAATAAGGAAAGGAAAACAGCGTTCATGCGTACGTACGGACTACCGTCTCCATGAACGGTGTTTTTCATTTCATTTATCTATCTTATATATATATATATACTGAATATATATGATATATAAATCATATTTTATATTCTGGAAGTAATTAAATCAAGATATAAGTAATAATAATGTCAAGAACAACAAGTCAAAACACCTACGTTAAATGAAACGATTTTACCCAAAACGCTTCTTTAACATGGAATTTACAAAACAACGGGTAATATAAAGTCATAAAGTGAACCATATATGATATCATAACATTTAATATGATTCTGTAATAAGTCAATGACATTATTTAAATCATTATACAGGAGCTTCGGACACATACGAAGCAAATCAGACCTAAGGTAAGGGAAATATCACAATCTAACTTTTATCCGAGATTGTTTTTACTTTGGTAATTACTAGGGTGTATTTTATCATCCACATCCATGTTCCCTCAATATGTAATATTATTTCCATCCACCTACAATTGTTTAAATCCAATTTTACCCTTCGATGAGTTTTTAGTAAAGGATATGAAAGGAATCTTTTTTCGTTTTTCGTATGAGGTACTTTTTGACTTTTCCGACAAAAGTACGAAGACTGTTTTTTAACTTAAACGGCACGAACGAATTTTTACGGTTTTATAAAGCCTTATTTTCATGAATCTTCCTCCAAAAGATTTCATGACTATTTTTAATAAAATCTCTTTCTTTTAAAATTGCATGATGTTTTGTGAAAAGAAATTGATTTTGAAGAAGAAAGGATATTTTCCTCAAGAATTCATTTCAAGTGTTTTATCAAAATTATTTTCCATCTAAGATAATAAAGGGTTCTGTTTCTATCCATATTTTTACATTGATTTGACTATGTTGTGATGGAATTATGTTTATAAATTCCTTTATTTTATATGAACGGTTTTATGATGTCATGTTGTTTAAGAATCCCATTTTTATTACATGGGTTATGAAATGATGTATGATTTATGATTTTGTGGCACACATAAGAATGGTATCATTACGAGATGGGTGGGACATATATCTCCCTCCAATGCATTGGGTAATGATTTTATATCTCATGAGATAGACAGGGCTGGAACGGTAGGTTATACCGGTTCAGTGAAACAGGACTGAAACGAGGGTTACTCGATTCAGAAAGGGACTTTGTCCACTAAGATAGTCTTGTCAATGAGTCTTGACTAACAAGAAATGAATCTCTATGATTATGTGTGAATTCCACAAAGTTTCATGTTTTAAGTTATGATTATTGTGATTAAATTTCACTGCCATGATTTATCCCATGTTATGAAATTATGCTCTCTTTTGCAGGATAAGATTTCCAAAATGTTATGTTATTATGAATATGATGTGATTGATATTTCTTTTGTTTACCCTTACTGAGCATTTGAGCTCACCCTTTTGTGTTTTCTTTTCCCCAGGATATAAAGAAAAGTTTTAGGTAAAAAAAGGGGAAGATCTTTATAGGAGATGTTGAAGATCTTTCACCACGATTAGAAGATTACGTTCCGAGTTTCCAAAGACACTAAACTATTACGATCCTTGTGTGTGTGTTTTTGTTATGTACTAAGTATTCCGCAAATGTAATGTAATGTCAATGTACGTCAAGTTTCGGGTCTCTACAGTTGTTATCAGAGGAAAGGTTTAGTCAACCTTTGGAAACTAGGATGCAAAAACGTTAGTGAGATCCCTA
The DNA here is from genome assembly GCA_963277665.1 of Viscum album. Taxonomy (NCBI): domain Eukaryota; kingdom Viridiplantae; phylum Streptophyta; class Magnoliopsida; order Santalales; family Viscaceae; genus Viscum; species Viscum album. The sequence continues at coordinate 421,319,710 of OY728161.1, read as the reverse complement.
GAGATATTTCTAAGGTATGTCTAGGGATGTCCCTAAGGATAAGTATACATATTGGATATAGTCCTAGCACTATGGTAACGATCGTAGAATTTAACCTAAGATGTTAGATATTGAAGTTACTCCCCCTTTGTTATGATTTTTGCATCTAACACTATTCTTTTTGGGTTTTAGTAAATGGCTGGAAACAAGATGATTCACGATAATGGAGGATATGATGGACAATGGAATGATATTATTCATAAGCAGTAAAATGAAATGGGATTTGGAAGTCCAAACATCATTATTATGCCGAATCAGAAATCTCATAATATGATCAATAAAGTAAAATTTGTTAAGTTTCCTGACTCGTCTAATAAGAGAAAGATGGAGTTTCATGATGATCATAGAGGAAAGAAAGTTCAATTTCCCTTATGTAAATCATCTGGGAAGAGGCATCAAGGAGAATGTTTCAAAGGAACTGGAAGATGCTTTGGGTGTGGAAAAGAAGGACACAAAGCCAGTAAGTGCAATGGAAAAGTTTCAGTTAACACCATGGATGAGGTTAATGGTATTGCTACGACATCAACAATGGTTAAATGTTTTAAATGTGGAATGTACGGGCATTATGCAAACCAATGCCCTAAGGGAAAGTCTCATGAAGATAATCAGTATGGTCGTATGGGAAGTATTTATGTGGATGATGATGAAGAGACTACAAATGATATGTGAGATGAAAGAATTGTTGAAGCTCGGTCAATGGTTTAAGAATATAGTGGAATGATTACATGTTTATCATGTGTAATGTTGTATAAGTAATCTCATGGTACTATGGAATAAAGAGACATGTAAGGATTGTTACACTGTTGTCTGATTAATGTTACCAGTATCCATGAAAGGTTATTCAGATATTTTTGGAATGTAGATGATATGCGCATAATGATGGGATAAGGAGAAAATTAAATGTTTGATAGTATTCATGAGCTCATGACTGATATAAGGAGAAGGTTATATCATGGTTTGAGTATATAGAATTTTTGGATTTTGGTATGTGGAAAGAGTTAACTTTTGACAGCATTCATGTTTTCACTAAGGTTTAATGGGTATTCATTTTTTTCAAGAGAATACATCATTAAGGTATTCACATGATTGGAATGTGACCAACAAGATATATGGAGGATAAATGATGGTATTCACATGCTTGGTTGGTGACATTTCAAGTAATCATTTTCTTTATACTATGAGCTTGGACCGAAGTATTTTAGATAAGCCTAAAGATTGTAATGGATTATGTTAACCATAAGTTAGTAATGTTTAAGTATAGAACATTTTTTTTGATATTATTTATGTGATGTTATAGTAATGTAGATTTAGAAAAAGGACAACCTGCAGGACGGGCGACAGCCCGTCGCTTCGGACAAGGCTGTGGGAATCGAACCCACAACCGAAGTGCGACTGGCCTTTATCGCCTACCACTGACCTACAGGAAGTCCCTGTTTAGTAGAAACTAGTTTTATTATATTAAGCAGTATGATATGTGAAGTATAAGTTCATTTTAGGAACTATATATGATTAATCTCACTATAGATCGACTTATGTATATAATTTTTTTGCTAACCTTTTGTTTGAGACAGATGGAATGACCCGTCATTCTATCACATGATCTGCTAACACTTCATGAATAACAAATTCAACTTCATTTATTTAAGAGATGAAGTAGAAATTGTTCAAGGCATGAACAACAATGAGATTGTACCAAAATAAAGTAAGTATTTATTCAAATTCAAATTCTTCAACTTTAGGGAAACGATCTTGAAAACCAAAAATGTTGTCCTAGTGCTCTTATATCTGATTAATCAGATGGTACCTTAGATCATCACAAATATATGGATTTGTGATTGTTGTCTTTTCCATAGCCATGTTCTCTACCACTCTCCATCAGAACATGATGGTTAGATTTTTCTTCCATATCCATATTTTCACCTATGTGGAAACCCAGTGATTAGTTTATTTGGGTAATCGTTACATTTCATACTTTAGTTTTTAAAGCCAAGTTTTGGTATTCCTTTTTACGATGTGGGTTTCTATTAAAGAAACTTTCTAATAGTAAACCATTTATAACCCCAACAAATTTCGAGGGCGAAATTCATTTTAAGGGGGGTAGAATGTAACACCCTGATATTTTATGAAAAATATTCTATTTAATTTCACTAATGTCTTGTGTTGTACGCTACACCAAAAGGAGATTTCACAACACGCATCCTTGACTTTCCTTTCATTACACGCAATCACAACCTTCCTCGATAGCGTGTGTAGTATGCAATACTGAGTTTCACGAAACAACGATATGCTATTAAAATATTATTAAAACTAGCCATTATGAATAGTAATAACCACTTTTTGAAATTTTGTAATTTTTATTTTTCAAAATGGAATTCATTTTTGGATTCGGAGTATCGAATTTAGCCTAAGGTGAAATTTTGGTACTTTTCGGATAACTTTCATATTCTGATGAATAGTGAAAATTACTAAATTATAATTAAAAACAACTTTTTTAATCAAAATAATTAATAGTGATAAATTATTAATTTGAGTTGTTTTAAAGTATATTTAGAATATATTTTTACAATTTAATACAATGTTGGTCATTGGATGTAATTTCACATTTAAACCAGACATAAACAAGTGTCAATCTTTTGATAGATATTGTTTCTTAAAAACACGCTATTTGTTTTAACAGCGGGATTTAATTATAAAATTAATTAATGCAACTTCTATGTTATGAATTTGGTAAAATAGACTTCATTTTTGAATCCGGAATATGAAATATTGCTTAGGATGAAATTTTGGCATTGTTCTGAAAAACATCAATTTTTGATGAATAGTGAAACTACTAAGTGGTAGATAAAAAACTGAATTTTGCATAAAACTTAATTTTACCGCTTCTGTGAATGGAATTTCAAAAATCCGACAGACACGGTTAATATCAAGGACTAAATTGTGGTTCAATGAGATGAAAATAATTTTTGGTGAATAGTAACTTTTTACTTTTTTTACCACGGTTAATAGTAAATAGGGTAACTAAGGGTAAATATGATATTACTATTACCCTAACACATGTCCTAATTCTATTGGATACGTGTAATTCGACCAAAAATAACCTTATGAATATAATATGACCATTTAGGTCCACTTGGATTAGATTATGACATTTAATATTATTTTATTTAATGAATAGTTAAAATAGTTAAAATCAAAGTTTAATAACTAAAACATTTTTAATATGGGGTTATACATAAGATAAATTCGACTATAAATATTCATTATAAAGCTAAAAATATTTCCTACATAATGATATTTTATTTATAATTTTTAAACTTTAAATAAATTAATTTATTTATGACACAACGATGATGCAGTAATTACCCTTTTAAAGAAATATTAACATAATTGATGTTATAAATGCTCAAATGAATGTAATTTGAGACTTTTTATGAATTACACTAATTTTCTAGGTTACTATGATATATTAGTGTTGCTTTAATAAACTTGGTTCTAACATATAATTCTTTTATGACTTTCACAAAAATCATATATCAAATAGTGTCAAAATTGACACAAAATAGTTTTTAAATCAAATATTATATTACTAATTGTTATTTTATTCCTAAAAATCTAAGGATCGCCCAAATGACTTAGATAATGATATATGTATTAATAATAAACAATTTGGGGTTCGTTTGGCATGTTATAGTAAGTGTATTAACCATATAGTGAAAAAAACAAAAAGACACGGTAAAAGTTAAATTATTTAACATAGAGTTAAATCTAATTGATAAGGTTAAAATAATACCCTAAACTTGTCTAAATCCTATTGGATGATAGGATTTCGACCCATCCCCACTTTAGCTTCGAAATAAGACCCTTTGGAACCATTATAAACCGATTTTTACTTTAATATAAAATAATATTTTGAGATATTCCTAAGGTGCCCCTCTCCTCCCTTATAAAAGGGTACCTCCTCCCCCTCCTCCTCACACCAATTTGAGCACTCAAGCTCGGCCAACCCCTGCCAAAATCCCTTCTCCACTTCCCTAGAATAATCCTAGAGGTCCTGGTCTTCTTAAAAGACCAATCTTAGTTCCCTAAGTGGAGGATTCAAAGAGGCGTTTCAAAGAAGAGGTAATATCCATTACCGATCTTTTCAATTTCTTTCTTCTTCAACTTCTTCTTCTTTAGTTGTTTCATGATAAAGTAATAACATCAGTAGTTCTTATATACTGATATGTTATTGTAAATATGAAACAACTCTAATTCACCTTCTATCCATCCTACGGAAAAATGAAATCACCGCGCGTGCGTACGTACAGAATACCGTCTCCACGCCGTGGTGTAATATATTTTCCGTCACCACCTTAATTGGATTGGTATAATGGTGTAATGAGTAACTATATATGATTATTATAAATTGATATTGATACTGAAATAGTATACATACACTTCAACACAATTCCACGACCATGGGAACGATATCATCGCTCGTGCGTACGTACGGACTACCGTCTCCACGGCGCGATGAGATTCATTCTCCATGTTAACCATTTAAGAATGATTAAAAAGTATATATAAGAAATAATAAAGAAATATATTACATTATAAAGCTACTGGATTTATGTATATATGTATATGTATGTCATCTACTTACTTCCATTCAAGACAATAAGGAAAGGAAAACAGCGTTCATGCGTACGTACGGACTACCGTCTCCATGAACGGTGTTTTTCATTTCATTTATCTATCTTATATATATATATATACTGAATATATATGATATATAAATCATATTTTATATTCTGGAAGTAATTAAATCAAGATATAAGTAATAATAATGTCAAGAACAACAAGTCAAAACACCTACGTTAAATGAAACGATTTTACCCAAAACGCTTCTTTAACATGGAATTTACAAAACAACGGGTAATATAAAGTCATAAAGTGAACCATATATGATATCATAACATTTAATATGATTCTGTAATAAGTCAATGACATTATTTAAATCATTATACAGGAGCTTCGGACACATACGAAGCAAATCAGACCTAAGGTAAGGGAAATATCACAATCTAACTTTTATCCGAGATTGTTTTTACTTTGGTAATTACTGGGGTGTATTTTATCATCCACATCCATGTTCCCTCAATATGTAATATTATTTCCATCCACCTACAATTGTTTAAATCCAATTTTACCCTTCGATGAGTTTTTAGTAAAGGATATGAAAGGAATCTTTTTTCGTTTTTCGTATGAGGTACTTTTTGACTTTTCCGACAAAAGTACGAAGACTGTTTTTTAACTTAAACTGCACGAACAAATTTTTACGGTTTTATAAAGCCTTATTTTCATGAATCTTCCTCCAAAAGATTTCATTACTATTTTTAATAAAATCTCTTTCTTTTAAAATTGCATGATGTTTTGTGAAAAGAAATTGATTTTGAAGAAGAAAGGATATTTTCCTCATGAATTCATTTCAAGTGTTTTATCAAAATTATTTTCCATCTAAGATAATAATGGGTTCTGTTTCTATCCATATTTTTACATTGATTTGACTATGTTTTGATGGAATTATGTTTATAAATTCCTTTATTTTATATGAACGGTTTTATGATGTCATGTTGTTTAAGAATCCCATTTTTATTACATGGGTTATGAAATGATGTATGATTTATGATTTTGTGGCACACATAAGAATGGTATCATTACGAGATGGGTGGGACATATATCTCCCTCCAATGCATTGGGTAAAGATTTTATATCTCATGAGATAGACAGGGCAGGAACGGTAGGTTATACCGGTTCAGTGAAACAGGACTGAAACGAGGGTTACTCGATTCAGAAAGGGACTTTGTCCACTAAGATAGTCTTGTCAATGAGTCTTGACTAACAAGAAATGAATCTCTATGATTATGTGTGAATTCCACAAAGTTTCATGTTTTAAGTTATGATTATTGTGATTAAATTTCACTGCCATGATTTATCCCATGTTATGAAATTATGCTCTCTTTTGCAGGATAAGATTTCCAAAATGTTATGTTATTATGAATATGATGTGATTGATATTTCTTTTGTTTACCCTTACTGAGCATTTGAGCTCACCCTTTTGTGTTTTCTTTTCCCCAGGATATAAAGAAAAGTTTTAGGTAAAAAAATGGGAAGATCTTTATAGGAGATGTTGAAGATCTTTCACCACGATTAGAAGATTACGTTCCGAGTTTCCAAAGACACTAAACTATTACGATCCTTGTGTGTGTGTTTTTGTTATGTACTAAGTATTCCGCAAATGTAATGTAATGTCAATGTACGTCAAGTTTCGGGTCTCTACAGTTGGTATCAGAGGAAAGGTTTAGTCAACCTTTGGAAACTAGGATGCAAAAACGTTAGTGAGATCCCTAGAGATATTTCTAAGGTATGTCTAGGGATGTCCCTAAGGATAAGTATACATATAGGATATAGTCCTAGCACTATGGTAACGATCGTAGAATTTAACCTAAGATGTTAGATATTGAAGTTACTCCCCCTTTATTATAATTTTTGCATCTAACACTATTCTTTTTGGGTTTTAGTAAATGGCTGGAAACAAGATGATTCACGATAATGGAGGATATGATGGACAATGGAATGATATTATTCATAAGCAGTAAAATGAAATGGGATTTGGAAGTCCAAACATCATTATTATGCCGAATCAGAAATCTCATAATATGATCAATAAAGTAAAATTTGTTAAGTTTCCTGACTCGTCTAATAAGAGAAAGATGGAGTTTCATGATGATCATAGAGGAAAGAAAGTTCAATTTCCCTTATGTAAATCATCTGGGAAGAGGCATCAAGGAGAATGTTTCAAAGGAACTGGAAGATGCTTTGGGTGTGGAAAAGAAGGACACAAAGCCAGTAAGTGCAATGGAAAAGTTTCAGTTAACACCATGGATGAGGATAATGGTATTGCTACGACATCAACAATGGTTAAATGTTTTAAATGTGGAATGTACGGGCATTATGCAAACCAATGCCCTAAGGGAAAGCCTCATGAAGATAATCAGTATGGTCGTATGGGAAGTATTTATGTGGATGATGATGAAGAGACTACAAATGATATGTGAGATGAAAGAATTGTTGAAGCTCGGTCAATGGTTTAAGAATATAGTGGAATGATTACATGTTTATCATGTGTAATGTTGTATAAGTAATCTCATGGTACTATGGAATAAAGAGACATGTAAGGATTGTTACACTGTTGTCTGATTAATGTTACCAGTATCCATGAAAGGTTATTCAGATATTTTTGGAATGTAGATGATATGCGCATAATGATGGGATAAGGAGAAAATTAAATGTTTGATAGTATTCATGAGCTCATGACTGATATAAGGAGAAGGTTATATCATGGTTTGAGTATATAGAATTTTTGGATTTTGGTATGTGGAAAGAGTTAACTTTTGACAGCATTCATGTTTTCACTAAGGTTTAATGGGTATTCATTTTTTTCAAGAGAATACATCATTAAGGTATTCACATGATTGGAATGTGACCAACAAGATATATGGAGGATAAATGATGGTATTCACATGCTTGGTTGGCGACATTTCAAGTAATCATTTTCTTTATACTATGAGCTTGGACCGAAGTATTTTAGATAAGCCTAAAGATTGTAATGGATTATGTTAACCATAAGTTAGTAATGTTTAAGTATAGAACATTTTTTTTGATATTATTTATGTGATGTTATAGTAATGTAGATTTAGAAAAAGGACAACCTGCAGGACGGGCGACAGCCCGTCGCTTCGGACAAGGCTGTGGGAATCGAACGCACAACCGAAGTGCGACTGGCCTTTATCGCCTACCACTGACCTACAGGAAGTCCCTGTTTAGTAGAAACTAGTTTTATTATATTAAGCAGTATGATATGTGAAGTATAAGTTCATTTTAGGAACTATATATGATTAATCTCACTATAGATCGACTTATGTATATAATTTTTTTGCTAACCTTTTGTTTGAGACAGATGGAATGACCCGTCATTCTATCACATGATCTGCTAACACTTCATGAATAACAAATTCAACTTCATTTATTTAAGAGATGAAGTAGAAATTGTTCAAGGCATGAACAACAATGAGATTGTACCAAAATAAAGTAAGTATTTATTCAAATTCAAATTCTTCAACTTTAGGGAAACGATCTTGAAAACCAAAAATGTTGTCCTAGTGCTCTTATATCTGATTAATCAGATGGTACCTTAGATCATCACAAATATATGGATTTGTGATTGTTGTCTTTTCCATAGCCATGTTCTCTACCACTCTCCATCAGAACATGATGGTTAGATTTTTCTTCCATATCCATATTTTCACCTATGTGGAAACCCAGTGATTAGTTTATTTGGGTAATCGTTACATTTCATACTTTAGTTTTTAAAGCCAAGTTTTGGTATTCCTTTTTACGATGTGGGTTTCTATTAAAGAAACTTTCTAATAGTAAACCATTTATAACCCCAACAAATTTCGAGGGCGAAATTCATTTTAAGGGGGGTAGAATGTAACACCCTGATATTTTATGAAAAATATTCTATTTAATTTCACTAATGTCTTGTGTTGTACGCTACACCAAAAGGAGATTTCACAACACGCATCCTTGACTTTCCTTGCATTACACGCAATCACAACCTTCCTCGATAGCGTGTGTAGTATGCAATACTGAGTTTCACGAAACAACGATATGCTATTAAAATATTATTAAAACTAGCCATTATGAATAGTAATAACCACTTTTTGAAATTTTGTAATTTTTATTTTTCAAAATGGAATTCATTTTTGGATTCGGAGTATCGAATTTAGCCTAAGGTGAAATTTTGGTACTTTTCAGATAACTTTCATATTCTGATGAATAGTGAAAATTACTAAATTATAATTAAAAACAACTTTTTTAATCAAAATAATTAATAGTGATAAATTATTAATTTGAGTTGTTTTAAAGTATATTTAGAATATATTTTTACAATTTAATACAATGTTGGTCATTGGATGTAATTTCACATTTAAACCAGACATAAACAAGTGTCAATCTTTTGATAGATATTGTTTCTTAAAAACACGCTATTTGTTTTAACAGCGGGATTTAATTATAAAATTAATTAATGCAACTTCTATGTTATGAATTTGGTAAAATAGACTTCATTTTTGAATTCGGTATATGAAATATAGCTTAGGATGAAATTTTGGCATTGTTCTGAAAAACATCAATTTTTGATGAATAGTGAAACTACTAAGTGGTAGATAAAAAACTGAATTTTGCATAAAACTTAATTTTACCGCTTCTGTGAATAGAATTTCGAAAATCCGACAGACACGGTTAATATCAAGGACTAAATTGTGGTTCAATGAGATGAAAATAATTTTTGGTGAATAGTAACTTTTTACTTTTTTTTACCACGGTTAATAGTAAATAGGGTAACTAAGGGTAAATATGATATTACTATTACCCTAACACATGTCCTAATTCTATTGGATACGTGTAATTCGACCAAAAACAACCTTATGAATATAATATGACCATTTAGGTCCACTTGGAATAGATTATGACATTTAATATTATTTTATTTAATGAATAGTTAAAATAGTTAAAATCAAAGTTTAATAACTAAAACATTTTTAATATAGGGTTATACATAAGATAAATTCGACTATAAATATTCATTATAAAGCTAAAAATATTTCCTACATAATGATATTTTATTTATAATTTTTATACTTTAAATAAATTAATTTATTTATGACACAACGATGATGCAGTAATTACCCTTTTAAGGAAATATTAACATAATTGATGTTATAAATGCTCAAATGAATGTAATTTGAGACTTTTTATGAATTACACTAATTTTCTAGGTTACTATGATATATTAGTGTTGATTTAATCAACTTTGTTCGAACATATAATTCTGTTATGACTTTCACAAAAATCATATATCAAATAGTGTCAAAATTGACACAAAATAGTTTTTAAATCAAATATTATATTACTAATTGTTATTTTATTCCTAAAAATCTAAGGTTCGGCCAAATGACTTAGATAAGGATATATGTATTAATAATAAACAATTTGGGGTTCGTTTGGCATGTTATAGTAAGTGTATTAACCATATAGTGAAAGAAAACAAAAAGACACGGTAAAAGTTAAATTATTTAACTTAGAGTTAAATCTAATTGATAAGGTTAAAATAATACCCTAAACTTGTCTAAATACTATTGGATGATAGGATTTCGACCCATCCCCACTTTAGCTTCGAAATAAGACCCTTTGGAACCATTATAAACCGATTTTGACTTTAATATAAAATAATATTTTGAGATATTCCTAAGGTGCCCCTCTCCTCCCATATAAAAGGGTACCTCCTCCCCCTCCTCCTCACACCAATTTGAGCCCTCAAGCTCGGCCAACCCCTGCCAAAATCCCTTCTCCACTTCCCTAGAATAATCCTAGAGGTCCTGGTCTTCTTTAAAGACCAATCTTAGTTCCCTAAGTGGAGGATTCAAAGAGGCGTTTCCAAGAAGAGGTAATATCCATTACCAATCTTTTCAATTTCTTTCTTCTTCAACTTCTTCTTCTTTAGTTGTTTCATGATAAAGTAATAACATCAGTAGTTCTTATATAATGATATGTTATTATAAATATGAAACAACTCTAATTCACCTTCTATCCATCCTACGGAAAAATGAAATCACCGCGCGTGCGTACGTACGGAATACTGTCTCCACGCCATGGTGTAATATATTTTCCATCACCACCTTAATTGGATTGGTATAATGGTGTAATGAGTAACTATATATGATTATTATAAAGTGATATTGATACTGAAATAGTATACATACACTTCAACACAATTCCACGACCATGGGGACGATATCATCGCTCGTGCGTACGTACGGACTACCGTCTCCACGACGCGATGAGATTCATTCTCCATGTTAACCATTTAAGAATGATTAAAAAGTATATATAAGAAATAATAATGAAATATATGACATTATAAAGCTACTGGATTTATGTATATATGTATATGTATGTCATCTACTTACTTCCATTCAAGACAATAAGGAAAGGAAAACAACGTTCATGCGTACGTACGGACTACCGTCTCCATGAACGGTGTTTTTCATTTCATTTATCTATCTTATATATATATATACTGAATATATATGATATATAAATCATATTTTATATTCTGGAAGTAAGTAAATCATGATATAAGTAATAATAATGTCAAGAACAACAAGTCAAAACACCTACGATAAATGAAACGATTTTACCCAAAACGCTTCTTTAACATGGAATTTACAAAACAACGGGTAATATAAAGTCATAAAGTGAACCATATATGATATCATAACAATGAATATGATTCTGTAATTAGTCAAGGACATTATTTAAATCATTATACAGGAGGTTCAGACACATACGAAGCAAATCGGACCTAAGGTAAGGGAAATATCACAATCTCACTTTTATCCGAGATTGTTTTTACTTTGGTAATTACTGGGGTGTATTTTATCATCCACATCCATGTTCCCTAAATATGTAATATTATTTCCATCCACCTACAATTTTTTAAATCCAATTTTACCCTTCGATGAGTTTTTAGTAAAGGATATGAAAGGAATCTTTTTTCATTTTTCGTATGAGGTACTTTTTGACTTTTCCGACAAAAGTACGAAGACTGTTTTTTTTAACTTAAACTGCACGAACAAATTTTTACGGTTTTATAAAGCCTTATTTTCATGAATCTTCCTCCAAAAGATTTCATTACTATTTTTAATAAAATCTCTTTCTTTTAAAATTGCATGATGTTTTGTGAAAAGAAATTGATTTTGAAGAAGAAAGGATATTTTCCTCAAGAATTCATTTCAAGTGTTTTATCAAAATTATTTTCCATCTAAGATAATAATGGGTTCTGTTTCTATCCATATTTTTACATTTATTTGACTATGTTTTGATGGAATTATGTTTATAAATTCCTTTATCTTATATGAACGGTTTTATGATGTCATGTTGTTTAAGAATCCCATTTTTATTACATGGGTTATGAAATGATGTATGATTTATGATTTTGTGGAACACATAAGAATGGTATAATTATGAGATGGGTGGGACCTATATCTCCCTCCAATGCATTAGGTAAAGATTTTATATCTCATGATATAGACAGGGCAGGAACCGTAGGTTATACCGGTTCAGTGAAACAGGACTGAAACGAGGGTTACTCGATTTAGAAAGGGACTTTGTCCACTAAGATAGTCTTGGAAATGAGTCTTGACTAACAAGAAATGAATCTCTATGATTATGTGTGAATTCCACAAAGTTTCATGTTTTAGGTTATGATTATTGTGATTAAATTTCACTTCCATGATTTATCCCATGTTATGAAATTATGCTCTCTTTTGCAGGTTAAGATTTCCAAAATGTTATGTTCTTATGAATATGATGTGATTGATATTTCTTTTGTTTACCCTTACTGAGCATTTGAGCTCACCATTTTGTGTTTTCTTTTCCCCAAGATATAAAGAAAGGTTTTAGGTAAAAAAAAGGGGAAGATCTTTATAGGAGATGTTGAAGATCTTTCACCACGATTAGAAGATTACGTTCCGAGTTTCCAAAGACACTAAACTATTACGATCCTTGTGTGTGTGTTTTTGTTATGTACTAAGTATTCTGCAAATGTAATGTAATGTCAATGTACGTCAAGTTTCGGGTCTCTACAGTATTAAAAAACCTTCAGTATTTTTTAAACCTGGGAGGGTCAAATATTTTAGAAACTCACCCTTTAGAAGCATTAGATATAAGTAGCAGGTACTTATATTATTTATAAGGTTTTAGAAATCGGCTACTTCACCCTATTCATTATTCAGTGACACTAAATATATAAGGGTTTAGAACTTGACTACATCACCCAATTTGGTTTAGAAAGGGTCAGATCTATGGTACTTGACCCTATATAGTTCACCCTTTAGAAAGGGTCATATACGGTACTTGAACCTATATAGGTCACCCTTTAGAAAGGGTTAGATCTTTTAGAACCATTGGCCATCTACAGGTCAGTATTATATAAGAGGTAGTACTATTAGAATAGTGTACTCACTATTAGAAGAGTAATAACATCCTACCACATTCCTGAGTGTGACTCACCTTGCCTCACTCTTTTGCATCGCTGTAGCCTTAGGTCGTATTTGACACCCAAGAGAAAAACACATTTTGATCCACTACTTCAATGATGATCGATTCGATGAATTGGGATGCCTACCGGACCTCTCAAATAGTTGTTTAGTTGTATGCCACTAGTAATACTTGTGCTTCAAGGGGTGGGGTCACTACCATATGCCTATTCCCACTACTGCAAATTCTCAAAGAACTATACATTCTTTCAGTACTCTACTCTAATATTGTCGGTATAATATAGGTGGTATACATTACACAACAACTCACACTATTGAATTGGTGGTGAAATCTACAATGCAAATGACATCCCATCACAACTCCAATGCCAGCAGATATAGGCTTTTCTCTATGAAATCATACAGGTGATCAAGTGCAATCTATGGCCAAATCACTAACATCACTCTTTCTTGAATATGGTGGTGGATTCGAGGAACCAATATAACCCCCATGGATATCTTTCATATATTCGTGAAACATCAACTCATCCTATTACCGCTCAGTGCATGGAAATGGTAGTTGTGCTTGTAGTATGAAGGGCCCCAGGAGCTCGCCCTGAGCCATCAATCACCCCAGATCCCAGGAAACTCACCACCAACTCTATCACCCAATATCATCATGGCATACCTAAGCCATATGTACTCTAATATAATAGTCTTATATATTCTTCTTCATCCTACCTGTACCCCCACCCTTCTTGCTCATCGTATGAGTGGGTCGTTTTGCCAGCATGACGTTATGCCAACTAAGGCCCCATATCCATTCCATGGCCTTCCGGTTCACTCGGTAGGGTCAGTGCTGTATATGTTCCTTTGCCCTTGACCAAACTCATTAGTGAGAACAGAACCACCAATCCATGATCCCCACCACCATTCCACCATATCTATGACAATCAAATGATCATACACTATATGGATTGAGTTTCTGACCCCATTTCAGGTGACAATTTTTATGTATGGAGTTGGACTCATGATCACACTATTAGAAGAGTACTGATGATTTATAGATATATAGTCATGATTTTACTACCTATATTATACCTTCCAATACATATATTACACCAAACTTTCTTATCTGGAGTGGCTATCAGCATAAATAGTCTACAGTTGTTTGACTAGACACAATAGAGAAGTCAGGCGGGTAGTCTTATACTTATATTATAATGACATGGAACCTTGTGAATGGTGTTTGGATTGTGTAAATGGAAGACCTCATCTTCCCATTCCACACCGCCCCATGCACCATCTAGAAAGCCGAGAAACTAGGCAGCCGACGTTGCTCAAGCCATCAACTACACTCTAACCGTTGTGTCACATTAATATAGGTATTAGAGAAAACTATTTAGTGCTTAAGCGTATCTAGATCCTGGGAAAATCATATACAGAATCAATTGAGTATCAAGGTTTACCATTCACTCAAAACACAAAAAGTTTATCACTCATGCACCACCAACTCCATTCTAGCAGCTCTGCTATCTACCATATCCTACCAGGAAGCATCGATTCATATCATACCATATCATAGTAGTACAAATAATCGATCGACTAGGTGACATAGGCTTGATAGGTACCATGTGAAGTGGTGGAAATATACTCTTCTAAGAGTGGACTTCTTGATCCCCATGGAAAACAAAGGTTTGTTGAAGGAGATGGTCGATCAAATCACAATTCAAATAGAGCTGGATTCGCCCACACTCGGTTGCTACTCGATTCCCTCCATTTCTCTACCCACTCCACTCAAACCATATCACACATACCCAAAAATCTAGACCCTGAGGAAAATATCAGATTAGATATAGTGTGGTATTAGCATTCTGTGTTGTATCATTTGATGTTCTATTATCGTTTCCCGCTTTATGAAACCCCTGAGATATACCATAATGGCACAAGCCATTGGACCCTCCATCATTGAGATATGCCTAGTTAGAGTGGAAAGGTAATATATTTTATTCATGGTGTGATAGATGCCCCATCATCCCTTGGCCTCTTGGGATATGTATTATCCATATATTGTCTAGTTGGCCATACAACCATGATTCCCACTGATCGTACCATTCAAGACCATTCCACTGACTACTACTTGTTTTGTTTTGTTTTGTTTTGACATAACTAAACAAGAAATATCTAATCATTCAAGTTAAAATGAATCATATGAAATGTGTGCATGAGAGTGGAAGGAAGCCGCATGGGTTTGGTTGTTTGAAAGAGATGGTGTGGGCGGTGTTGTTTAGACTATCATGCAGGTACTGGGTGAGGTTCCAAGGCCAAAGTTTAAAGGTGTGATTTGTTCCACAACGCTCAGTGCACTAACCCTTGTATACTCCACTGCATAGTATAAACATGATTAGATGATTTAAACACCCTAGTACTACATCACATTCCAATTTGAAGGAAGGAATAACCCAACAATGAGGGCCATCAGAGGCTGTGACTAGAATGCAAATATGTGTTTTTGTCGGTAGGAAGACTCAATTATATACTTATAAGATATGTGATTTCTGCATTGGTAGATCGGGTTATGGAATTGGATAAATATAAAATGTGAGAGCCTTGTCTGTTCCATCGAAATAGTCTGAATACTCAAAAGGGTTGAAAACCAACCCCAAACTATACTGGAAGCATTGAACCACAAACAACTCTCCTAGCCTCCTATGAACCACCACTATGACCATCTCCATTCCGACGAACCCTCAATTCCATTTTTTCAACCCCATCAATGACTGTTTAACTATATAGAGGGGGTACTTTTTGCACGTACACTACTAAACTGGTCACTTTGGAATGTCATGAGTTACCACTAAAGGTCGATAGGTACCCAATTGATGAGTCATCGTCATATCTTCCAGTCAACCCTGTCCCAAATTCATACTGTGGATCGAGTCTATTCTATCTAGAAAACCATGATCACTGCATCAATATTCATTCAATAAAAAAACTTGGTTCTGAATCAAATCATTCCCACTTCTCTTCACCGGTACCCCGGAACACTGAATTGGCCATCTCATGTATTCTCATAATATAGTGATCAATTTTACTCTTCCTATATAGTTTATATTAGAGTACTGGATCAAATGTTCGGTCAAGGCCGGTGGTGCATTTTTTTTATTCCATACCCTCTGAACCGAGTAGCGTTCATGTGGTATCATTCTATATTGGTCTCTATTCCAACCCCACCAACTCCATGCCATCCATACAGTACGTGACCATTCGTACTCCCCTAATAGTGTCGGTATCATCCTATATCAGTGTCAAATTCCAATACCACTCAATCAATAAGAGTGGTAGGGTTTCCTTAGTAATACACTCTAATAATGCCACTTCCCCAACGGTATCAACTAGGTCACCATATTGAACCCCATAAACCCCATTCAGACTATGATGTGCCAAGCCTAGAATTGATGATCTCACACCATCTCCTTCGCCAGAACAGGATTCGAACCTGTAGTCATTCAGATCAGGAGCCTGAGGACTCTTTCCAATTCCTATAACCCACCTCTATCACTATGTTTTCATTTAAATGGTACCAATTTATTTTCCAAACACCTTGGTAATTCAAGGTATCCTCATTTTCATCTTCCCCCAAACAACTGCAATTCCAACTGCACCACTAAATATATAATCTAGATAGTGTATAATCTATCCAGGTACTCTTCTATATAGTCTATAGGAGGACCACTATATGCGCTATTATATGCACTTTTTTGGTACCAATGATGGTGCCTATAGTGGTTTGAATATATTATACCAAGATTGGACTTTTGAAACCATCCATGCCATACCATCCATCAACCCCTAACCAACACATAGTATTCATAGTTTCCATATGTCCATTTTTTCTAAGAGATCCATGAAACCGTACCCCCAACTCCTCAAATCAACCACCATATTAAATAAGAGTTATGCCAAGGATGGCATGGGAATATGCGGCTCGATATGTATGTATTCTTAACACATTGCAATCGAGGGTGAGTCTTTTGACTGCTTAGCTGCCTACTACAGCTGTAGGATAACATCTGTTTCTTCACGGGTGGTTCTAAAAAATCCAAAACAGAGGAGATAGTTATGAGCGAGGATTGAGCAAGCAGAACAATGAGCAGAGACTGATTCCTAAACAAAAAGGGAAGGAAAAAGAATGAGCATCATCTCTTTCACCTGATCCATCCATAAAATGAGGACCGGAGTGAACGAAGTGGACAAGAGGATGAGGACAACCCAATGATATTACCTTTATGGATTCATCTTTCTATTATATATCATTTTTTCATCTCTGACCACTAAATCGCCTACACGTATTGCATTCTCCCGCATATGAATTGTTTCTTATTTCTCTTTCCCCTTCACACTGTTTCATCATCCAATGTATTTTTGTTCTGAGGTCCTCGATGTCCAAAGTATTACGACATGAGTATTTAGACCTGAGTATTTAGACCTGAGTATTTAGGTTTCTGAGTTCTAAATACTATGGTCTAAATACTGAGGTCTAAATACTTTGTTTTGGAGCTATGACTTGGTTAGTGCTCATAGACTAGTAACAAGGGTGAGGTTATACCTTGGGTAGGTGTATCCTAGTTTAGTCAGCAGGTGGTATCCCACTGGAAAAAATATATCGATAGCATTACAACACCAATCATAGGTGTGCATTTTAATCGACAACCACGACAATGGACTAACCGACTAGTCATACGATTCCAAGAATTTTGTATGTCTGGTAGACCATTATTTCCATAGACCCTGCTGATTTGATCCCCCCATCCCTAAAGGACATAAACACCTCAATTTGGCTACCTGTTGTTTGCTACCGCATCCTGACCAGCCTCTTGTTGTTGGCTAAATGAGATTCATGTTCATGAACATGGACCATTGGTGACTTTGAGGTTAGTAGGAAACACAACGATCATGGTTGGGTTGATCGTCGAGAGATGAGACACAAGATGCCCTTTCCATATCTAGAATTCACTATGGCCTAGTTTCTTTCTATTTCCAAAAACAATTTGAGTAGCTGGGATAATACTGGAAGGGAAATGTCGAGTGGGTGAAATTTTTTCGATGATTTCCTGACATGTTCTCAACTCGACCATGCAACTCTTTATATAAGATAAACGGATCAATCAACACGAGTCTAGAATTTTTTTCATGGTATGTAATAGAAGAAGTCATTTGTGGTAGGTAATATAAGAATAATATCAAAGATAAGGATGTCAGTATAATATAGGTAGTAGAACTATTAGAGTAGATTACTGACGCTGACTCTCAACATTTCAAATATTTCTAAACTGGTAAAGGAAAAAAACTTGGTCGTGTGTAGTGGGAGAAGAAGGAAATTATTGATTCAAAGCATGGTACCCTAGACACTCACTAGGATAGGAGTATTTCTCCATGACCTGAAGATATCTACCAATAAGAAAAGGTTATAAATGATCTAACCCGTTAGGGTCATGTTCTAAACCCTTAAATATTATGTAGTATCGAATTCCAATTAGGGTGAAGTAGCCATGTTCTAAATGATATAAGTATCCTATACTACTTTATATCTAAGGGTTAAAAAAAATCAGATCTAAAATAACCTAAAAGGGAGGGATGATATTGGATTTTATTTTATGAAAAAGTACTTGATCACTCCAAATGATTGGATAGATATTAGCTTAAGTGTTTTCTCCCCAGCTACTCATGCACTCTGGCTCGAAGATACTCAATGCCTCTATTCTAGGGACCTTTGAATTTCTTGTCTTCCTCTGAACTGAGTTTTTTCTCAAGGTTCAATCTAACCACGAACCAAAAGAACTATCTATTAAAAAGACCCCTATGAATGATCCCAAATCATTCTTAAAGATGTTACCAAACATAAAGATAAATGGAGTGAGTCATATTTCTCTTATCTATCTAGGTATCACCTCCCCTATAATGAGAACTCACCATAGATTGACTTATGCCTCAAGGCTATCTATCCTGATCTGTTCTCTAGTTCTATCCTCCGGTGGGGATTCTTGATATGGCTTGACTATCTTTCCTAGCTCTGAGATTCATACTAATCAGATTAACCAGACTCAATCTCTAGAGTCTTCATGATCGGAATTGTAATATATATATATAAATATGTAAGAATAAGAAATTTTTTCCTCCTTTCACTTTAGAAAGGGTCATATCTACAGTACTTGACCTTATATAGTTCACCCCTATTTTTGATTTATATAATGAATTTACCTTGTGTAAGGTCTCACCAAACTCTAGGAAAAATCATTTTTTCATCAAATCGGTTATACAAGATCGTAGCCTGAAAGAAAGCCCGTGGAATTTAATAAGGTCTCCCTCTCCTATTCATCCACAAATGCCTGTTTTTCAAAGGGATTCGAGTCATCTGAAAAATTTATCTGAGACAACAACTAGGTTTTGGATTGTATTGTTGACCCAATGATGGTGTTGGAAGTGACTCTAATCCAGTATTTCCAATAGGATTTTACCTTGGAAATGTTTTTCCCTTTTAGGGATTTCATGATTTTATTCGATTCCACTAATTCCTTTGGATTTTGGATTCAATCCCAAGTTAACCCTAGATGATGGAACAAATATCGAGTAAATTACCATTTTCCATTATCAAATTATTTCATTTGATCCCTCCTCATAGTTTAATCAAACTCTCTATCCCAGGTCCAAAAAATAAGAATAATTGAATTCAAGAAGCCCCACTAGAATAGAAAATGAGTGAACCTTTGTTTTTATCACTCTAACAGCAGTGAGGTGGTGATTTGACTTTTAATGGACAAAAAATCCAGCTAGTTGACCTGGTTACCTCCGATAAAGATTCAGTGTATTTCTAAAAGATCTATTTGAATCCAAATACACCAACTTTCATAATGTTTGATCATTCAGAACCTATCAGAGAGTCCATTTCAGACAAAATCCTGCCTTTCCATGCTAGTTGGAAGCTCCTACAACATCAACAAAGACAATCATTGCCCACTTTCCATTCTGCCTTCCTTTCTTAGTTCCTCCTGGCTCTTGGAGATTACTAATGGATTTCACTATCGATTTTTGAGATTGTGAAATGGCAGGTACTCTGTCTATATAGTCCTGATGTAATAAATGTGGATTCTAGAACATTAAGAAATTTCCTCTTTCTCTTTCTTTTCCCACTCTTTACCATTCCTGTCTCTCAAGAAGGGAAGTCCACATCCTGAATCGACACATTCTTTTATGTTGGATTAGGAACATCAGACATTTCATACTCGAATCTAGAGTCAGCTGAAATAAAAACCTTTCCTAACCCTTTCTAAAGGGATGCTACTTATATAATATATAAGGGTTTAGAACTCATCTACTTCACCCTATTCGGTATTCAATGCTACATAATATATAATGGTTTAGAACCTATGATACATGAAGTATCCTACTATCGAGATTATATAGATGGAGGATCACATCCTTTCTATTGGGTCACATTATTTAGAATCTTTTTCAGTACAGACAAGGTATTCATCTTAGGGCTATTTGACAAGAGCCCACCGAATGTGTCTAAGGTAGGAGCACACCACTACCCATGATTCATGACTCAAGCATTCGTAGACCTCTGCATTTCTTCAAGGAGAGAACTTTCATTCTCTGTTAGAGTAGAGTACTGACTTTTAATGAAAACCTAAGGAAATACTATTCCTTAGTGGGACATGTGTGAAGACATCAGATAGAGAACACCACATACTATGTAATGGTGGAATGATGGTTATAATCCCCAATTTTATATAGGTCTATAATAATTTCCTCCAAATAGTCATAAAATGTGATATTATTAGGAAATAATGCTTTTTTCAATTTTTTTCAGTTCATCTAATAGTATAGGTCAATAGAAATAAGGGAAGTATTAATGGAAAGGATAGAATTTAATACAATAATGAAACCGTGCATGTTATTTTCTAGATAAAAAACATTTAAAAAAAATCCAAAACAAATTCTAACTAGTAGCTCCAAACATCGACTCCAACTCCAAACTAGGCCAGTACTTCATAGTCACTAAAAGCCTTCTGATCACCTATAATATATATAGGGGTGATCATAAAATGTATACATGGTAGGATAATCCTTAGGTTCCCACATTTTAATGTGAGAAAATCATACTAATTTTGAAGTGAATGAAGAGTAGAACTAATGGACACCTATTAGGTTAACTACTAAGCCACACCTTAACCAAAAATTTAATCCATGTATATTAAAAATAATCATATGCTCCCCCCACAACCACTCCCTCTGGATTTTCTACTCTCAAATCCCAATACTAAACGTCCTATGATACCTTCTCTTCTTTAGTAATGTGTTTTTGGCTGCAACACTACCAACACCAATTCTCCCAAGGTCCAACATCTCATGTTGGAATCAGGTAAAACCACATATCTCATCATCACATTATAAACAAACAGAGTACAACATGGAACACAAAAACACATCCATGGGAAATACAATGTCAAGACAAAATGCTAAACCCAAAATAATATAAATCTATATGCACAGATAATATCTAAATGCACAAATAATTTAGGACATTTTGAACTTATGGTATGGTGTTAGGGACGACAGGGGCAGCAGGGGCAGCAATTGGGGCAATGATGATGGTTGCGGGGGAAGCGATAGCGGCAGCCTCAGGTATTGGGGCATCGGGGACGGCAGAGGTGGAGGCGGGGGTAACAGAGTAAGGGGTTGCATGGAATGGGGCTACAGAGGTGTAGGCAACGAAGGCGATAGAGGTGAAGGAGGTGGCAGGGACAACAAAGGCCAGGGTTGGGGAGGTGAGGGAAGCTGAGAAGGGAGTAGTGGAGGTGAATCTGGGGGTAGTGGAGATGGAGGCAGAGGCAGAGGAGGGGGTGGTGGTGGTGGAGGCAAAGGTAGTAGAGGTAGATGCGATGGTAGAGGCAAGGCTCGACTTCCGCAAGTGTTTTAGGTTTGAACGGAAAGTGGATTCGTTAGAGTTACATTTATATATCACGAAAGGCTTTTATCAGTGTTTTTTAGTGTTGATAAAGACCTAATATTAACAAATTATTTATAATTAAAAAATTATAAAAAATATATTTATTATATTTATAATTATATATATATAATTGTAATTATAAATAAATATATATTTTTTATAGTCATAAATATATATATATATTTAAATACATATGAAATCAAAATGAATATTATATATATATATATATATTCAATTTCATACGTATTTAAATATAAATATATTTATATATATTTATGACTATATATATATTTATAATAATAATAATTATTATTATTATTATAATTATTATAATTTTATAATTATTTACATATATATATATATTATTTTAATTATAATTATGTAAAGCATTTAATATAATTTTCTAATTATTTAAATATACTAAAAAGGTTTAGTCAAAAGCAGAAGCCTATGATCATCTTTTAAAATAAAAGAAAAAAGTAACAAGGAGATGGAACGATAAAAGCACTCTCTATGAGTGTTTTTAGGACCATTAAAATGTAGTGTTGAAATAGAGAAATTTTGTAGTAGTGGCAATTGAGATAGATCACTACTGTATATAGTTCAACCAAAAATTCCAATGGTTGGAACCAAAATTTTGCCCATTATGAAGGTATTGGAAAATGAATCACCATCGTTAATGTAGATTTAGGACCTCATCACAAAATAAATGACTATTTATAATACAGACCAAAAAACGTAAAAATGTACCAGCTGCATAAGAACGACACCGAATATGTGGAAGAGTATAAAAAAGAGAACTAATTGTAAGCCAATTCCCCTAGGGGTTGCCCAATAGATGCGAATGTAGGAAGCATGGCACCTTGGCCACCTTCGACTGCAGTATTTGTTAACGTCTCGGCACAAACAATTGTAATGGAAATACTCCCAAATTATGTATTGTTCTTTATTTTTGATAAGGCGAGCAACATATTCTGGACCCCTAAACAGGTTGATGATGATGCCCTCCTCGCAAAGTAGCTAAGCATCCTTGACATGGTTGACGAGCATGCCCATGATGGCTGAAAAGGATGTGAAATCGGTGTTGCTGAATATCGGGTAACACTGCTCCAAGATGATGAAGTTCCATAACAAAGAGTTTGTCAACTCATTAACTGAGAGGGATGGGATGGTGAGGGTTCCCTTGGCCGAATTGAATTACAATTTGAGCATGAAGTCACATTTCGCACCCCTTAGGAAACCAACACCAAAATCATCAAGAGCTGTAGTAGATGGAATGCTTAGATGGGTCATAGGCCTGTCATTGGATATATAGGAAACCAGGTTAGTTGCACCCTTGCCTATGAGGCTTCTCCTCCATAGGTCAAAAAAATCCCTGCTTTTGTGGTTTACGTCCAGTGGAGCTATGGGACGATGGGCACCATGCTATGCAGGTAATCCAAGTCAAGATGATTCAATGAAGTTAGGGAGGAGTGTTTAAGGATTGAGTGTAAATTTTGAAGCACGAACAATGGGATTTGGTTCTCTATCCGCATCAGGTCTCTGTTGAGCTGGTCCACCTGGTCAGAGTTGAGTAATATGGTATCTCTCCCATTATTCCTTTGGCAAAACCCTATCATCATCAGCAGTATGATGAAGCACCTGCCCACCATGAGAATCTTCTGCATCTCTTGCCCCCCTTGCTGGAGCGGATACCAAAGCACATGCGCGCCTCAGATTCTAGTTGTGTTGTAACACAGTTTAAGTCACGTGGAGTGAGTGATGGGTTGTGGGCCAAGAATATATAGGCATAATGGAAGATGATGTTTTTGGTGTGGAGGAGATGGGGTATGCCATCGTGGATGGGGTCGATGAAGAACGTGGTGCAGATGAAAGCCGTCAGGTTATGACAGAACATGATGAGAGGAACCATGAAGACGAAGCGGTGGATCATAAAACCCATTGACTCACCCATCTATCCTTCCAAATGAACAGTCTCTGATTTCAGGTCCCAGATTTCATCATCCGTGTTTTCACACATCAACTTTTTAGGAGGGTTCATATTCTCTGTGAAGAACTGCTCATGCCGATCGATGAGTTTGAGGATGAGTGACGACATTGTATTTATACATGGTCTCTCAACTGTGATGAAGATCCCAGGAAATACCAATTCTGATGATACATTTAGGGTACGATAAGTTTAAAATAAAAATAAATCGTATGATTTGTAACCTGACTTTTAAAAATAAATCGTGTGAATTGAAAGCTAGGGTTAAAATGAATACGTGGAGGATTGCGTTATCCCTCAAGCTGTGGTGTTATCCCTCAGGCTGTAACGACATACATGGGTTGCTGGTGACCCACAGATTTAGGGCTTCCGACTTTGCGAAGCAGTACATGTTGCGATGGTGGCGCGCTGTGCCCGCGGTGACGTGTAGATGAGATCTGATCCGGGCATGCCTTGTTTCTTGGCATGCCGTTTAATATCATAATTATTTTAATATATATATATATAGTTATTAAATAATTATGAAATTATAATAGATATATAAAAATTTAATTCTAAATATATATAGATATATAAAAATAATTATAAAAATATAAAAAATATAATAATTATATATTTTTATAAATATAATAAATATACATATTATAAATTTATAATTATAAATAAATATATATTTATTAAAATGTAAATGCAAATAGATAAATAATTATTCATTGTAATTATATTAACTAAATATTTATTTATTTATTAAACATATAATTTTATAAATACATACAAAAATATGTATGTTATTGGTGCACCTTGAAGGGCCAACCCATGTCCTTACCGAAAACACCACCAGGCCATAGATACCAACTCGAAGCCTAATCCAATCATTGGTCAAAATGTAATTTGAGTATAGAATCATAATTATGGGAAAAAATCATTATTGTATGTCTTCCTTCTTCTAGGTTTTTGATGTCATAACTGAGGATATGACAATCTATATGGTTCACCTCCCGGATGAAGCATCTTATAACCAATATCTTTGGTTAGGCTAGTTCATGGTGAAGAATAATCCGTCTCACCAATCTATTCCCCAGTTATGGTGTCGCTATCAACGCATCACCCAAAAACCCAAATCAATATATGGGAATCCTCTATGATACAAAGTATTATTGAAGACCCACCCTAATAATATTTGCGAGTAGTAAATGGCTCATTCAGACACTGTGGAATTTTTTGGAAATTTCCAGTTATTACTAGAGGGTCGACCAAGACTCTTCCTGAATGGAAGCGTTAAGAAGGCCTTATCCAATAATGTGGAATGGTTCTTTTTCTTATATGTTCATGAGAGATCCTTCTATGATCTTAATGGGAGATTGATGAAATCACCAATCCTAATCATCAATGAGCTGGGAAATGAGTATGGCTTATATTGTGATGTATCAGGATTCAGGATTTTAATAGATCCAATCCATGATGGTCATGTGGATGCTTATGTGTACAGACAGTTAAGGACACTTAAGTGAAACTTCCCAAATCATTTCCAAGATTCGGAAATAGTGGTTCTTTCCATGAGGTTTTATTTTTATTATCATTAGGGTGATATACTTTTGTAATATAGTAAAAAGTGTTTGAAATATATTTAATCACAATGAGAAATGAACCATTTATTGTGGGGAAGGATTGACTACCTATAGTCCTTTAACGTTGACCTAATGTATATCCTCAAAAAGGGGAACATTTTTTCTATTGTACTATATTTTAAGGATCGAGATTAGTTTGTACATGATTCACGCATCAAGTGCAAGATGGCTTCCCACTTTGAAGAGATGTGAGTTTATGTTCAAATGTATCATGGCCAAGTGAAACATATCTCTTTATCTATCACTTATTCTATCCTCAATAGTATTATGGGAGTAATATATAGGATTCATACTATATATTCTTGAGAGATATGATAGACCTTTTATAGAATTATATTATAGAAAATGTTGGTTATTTTTTATTCATGTATCTTTTATAAAGTGCCTCTCTTGGGATTTCTATCTTTATAAAAATGCCTTTGTGGATATTTTAAAATAATTCAGGTCTTTTGAAAATATTCTTAAAAAATTATATGTGTTCAACAAACCCTTTTTTTGGTTTTAAACAGCATTAAAATGATTTAAAGACTTTGAATGGAATTTCATGTGTGATTTTATAAATAGTTTTCAAAGGAATTTGGTGTTAAATTTTATAGGGATTATTCCTATGCAATGAAATGAAATAATAACTATCATTAAAATGTTGAGTTCCCCTTATTTGAAAATCCCATTTTGTTTATCTATATTTTTAAATATTAATATCACAGAAACAAATAATGTGGATATGAATAAATAATGGATGGATGCCAGTCGTTCGAAAAAAGAGTATAAAGATGGAGTGAAATAGTTCATTAAGTTTGAAAAAGGTCATTCATATGATCCTTCTTAAATCATTTTACTAAGTTTATTCAATTGTTATTAAAGAAATGTTAGTCCAAAAGAGTGGGAAGAAAACCTGATCTATTAAGGAATAGATCGATGTTATAAATGCGGGAATAAACATGAGGAAAAAGATAATGTAGATTATAGATGGGATATCACTGTGTTTTATGGATCATCTGATATGATTACAAGTGTGGAAAATGGAAAAGTCGGTATTGAGGATGTGATTATAGATGTGAATGATGATAAAGATCATATTGAGGAAATAACAAGGACAATTGACAATGAAATTTGTGATTAAAGAAAATTGTTTGAGTAGTTAATGAGTTGTTCAAATATATCAGTGTATGATGGTTTCAAAAAATATAAAATGTTGTCAGACGTACTAAAGTTGTATAGTTTGAAAGTAGGCAATAGAAGGGCTGACACAAGTTTTAAGGAATTACTTGCACTCTTGAATGATGTGCTCCCAAAAGATAATGAGGTCTCGATCTGAACAAATGATGACAATTGAATGCTACGATCGATGGTTATGATCTCTAAATGAATAAACACATGCCCAAATGATTGTATACTATTTCTCAAGGACCACAAATCACATAGAGAATTCCCAATGTGTGGTGCTTCTTGATTCAAGAAATATGCATATGGTCATATGAAGGTTGTATGGTGATTTTCAATCATTCCAAGGTTTTGGAGGCTATAAAAATTGAGTAGACTGTATGGAAATTTCTGTGGCATGTAGACACAAGAAATAAATATGGGAAACTATGTCACCCATCAAACAATTCTCAGTGCAAGAGAATTGATCATGAGTATCCAAAATTTTGAAACGAGCCAGGAAACCTTAGTCGTGCATTATATATAGATGGAGTTAATTATTTTGGGTTTCAAAGAAATACTCATAGCGCATAGATGATTATGTTGGTAAATTATATCTTTTTACCATTGATATAAACTAAATGAAGATACATCATGTTATCAATGCTTGTATTATGACCAAAACAACCGAGTAATGATATTGATGTCTATTTAGTTATATTGATCAAGGATTTGAAATTATTCTTGAATTCATGTTTTAAATTGTATGATTCTTATAGAAATCATGATTTCACATTAAGAACCATGTTGTACGGGATAATAAACAACTCTCATGCTTATAGAAATTTTTCAGGATATATAATCAAAGAAACTCAAGGGTGTCCCATCTGGGAACAAGGTACACAGTCAATTAGGATGAAACATTCATAAAAAAATTGTTTCTAGGACATCATAGATTTTAACCCCTAATAAATAAGTACATATCATTGATGATATAATTCAATAGAAGTTCAGAATAATTTATACCTGATCGTACCACAATTCACTATTTTATTACACCCTTATACCAATGTATTAAATGGGGTTCTGTATTGAAAATTACTAGAATAGTAACAAATATCACTCCATTTTTTATTCAATTATTTTGTGCTTAGTAAATTTAAAAAGGTAAATGTTACTTGTTTTTACAATTACATTGTGGGTGGAGATGATTTGGAGGACCCATGATGAAGTCCTAGAAAAATGGGCCAATCTGCACAGGATCTAAGCACACTAGTGGATTAAAACACATACTTCTAGTAAACCATTCTTCCAAATGTTCTTAATATTTGTGAAAGGGTCCAAAACACAATTATCTACATTTCATATAAAGGAACGAAATCCCAATTCCTCCATTATGTGTCCCATAAGAACGTCTCTGTCAGACAAAATGAATCTACACGGGGTCAAAACATTACCTCTGTATTTTGGAAATATATCTTATTATATACCAGATATGGCCACCCAATGTGGCATGGAAGTATAAAATGTGTCTCAAAAAAACTGTTTAGTTTTTTCCAATGTGATTTAAGACTGTATGACCAGCCAATACCATGGACCAAGTGGATTCTCGAAATCAGGGTGCCCAAAACCACTTCCCACTATGCCTATAAATTGGAACCTTGGGCTTCCCATTTTGTAGTTCGACGAGGACGCCAGGTGCTGCCAGTTAGGATTCCCAATGGAGTATTATCGTAATCCTTATATTTTTTGTAGGATATGGGATGTTCTATTTCAAAATCATCTTCTTCCTCCCCTCCCATATATTTCTAAACCCCTTGTGATCACCCAGGGAGGAACGTGATGTAATCCCGAGCTTCATGTTTGTATTATGTTGAATGGTCATTTTAATTCCTAGTTGTATATTTTTTTCTTAATCCTCTATTATTATTTAATTTATTTATATATTGTTATGTTATACCCATAATCAAATGATCATGTTTGGTGGTACCCTTTCATGGGATGTTTCACACACTGTTCATGCCTTTTTCTTCCCTCATTCAATTACGGTGCTTGTGTGGTTCATATCGGTTAATTGAACTCAAATAAGCAATATATATTCCATAGAAATTAATTTAATGGTATCCAAAATAAATAACATACAATACCGGACACCACATATAGTTTTTCGTGTGTTTCCTTGGTGAGTTTCTATTATGATGTCGAACACAAATCACCCAATCATCGATGCTGTTCGGTTAATCATTGTGTGTTTTCGACTGAACCCTACGAGGTATCCTAGAATAAAATCAGTAAAATTATCATAATAGGTGTTATAAGATAGGGATTAAAATCACTATAACCTTTCTCTTGAATAGATTAAGGATGATCCTAATGACACTTACCCAGGTTGATCGCGATTTCTCTATCTTGTTCTCTAACTTAGTAGTATAGTTTCAATTTATGTTTTATAATCAACAAAACCCAATTTATAAAAAACCCTATTCCTAATTTATATTCATAATTATTTTTTTTTAAATTAATGATCTATGTATCCTTCATGAAACGACCTAGGGTTGTTCCTATACTGACAAAATTCTTGTAAAAATTAAACAACTAATTTGACACACTCGACAATGCGATCAGATTTTGGCACCATTTCCAAGGAGACAAGATAATTTTTTTTCTTTATTTCTGTTAATTTAGTTAATCTACTTCTTAATTATAAATCCTTTCAATATCCCATCCCCCATTTGATTCTTTTTTTTTGGGTTTTGTCATTATTTGTGTTTTTTTGTGTGTTTTCTCTCTCTCCCTCTATTTTCTATCTCTCTCTCTATATCTCTCACTAATTATGTAGTATAACATACTCTTTTCTTCCTCCATTAAATCATTAAGTGTTTTTATTTAGTTCAACTTTCATAAAAAAATTTATAATAAATAAAAACACCACAAAAAACAATTAATTAATTAAACTGGACTTCATTGTTCCATGAAAAGTTTTGGTAAAGAAACACTACATGAATTTGACCATGAAATTGAAAAATCACTTCACTCAAAAATCAAGGCATATAGAGAAGGTCAATCAAGTAACATTGAGGAACCCCTTGTGTAACCTCAAGTGATCCTAAACCAATGAAAAATTGAACCCAATAAAACCCAAGGAAACATGACTGCAAATAATCAAACCATAAAAGAACTGACCACCCCATATGTGGAGTACCAACCTGTGTACATCCAATATCACGAGGAAGAAGCCAATTTTGAGATGAGATCGGGCCTCATCAACCTACTTCTTAAATTTCATGGACTTCTTGGTGAGAACCCTCATAAACACCTTAAGGATTTTCACATAGTGTGCTCCACCATGAATCCCCAAAGTGTTTCATAGGACCTATTAAGTTTAGGGCCTTACCTTTCTCCCTTTATGGTGTATCCAAAGATGGGATATACTATTCACCTAACACAATTGGGGGCTGGAATGACCTTAAACAACTCTTTCTAGAGAATTTATTTCCTACTTCCCAAACTGCATTAATTAGAAAAGAAATCTATAGAATTAGGCAATCTCAAGGAGAGACCCTTCATGAATATTGGGAGTGATTCAAAATACATTGCTAAAGTTACCCCCCCCCCAAACCAAATTAGTGAATAATTTCTAATTTTGAACATATATGAGGGAATTTTCCCCATTGATCATGGAATGATAGATGTTGAAGTTGGTGGTGCCCTTGTTGATAAAACTCCCTCTACCGCTCGTGAATTAATAGCCAACATGGCTCAAAATGCACAACAATTTGGTATATGAGCAATAGCACCTACTCGATGAGTTCATGAGGTAAGTCATTCAGCTATAGAAAAAAGGTAGATAATTAACTTGATAAGATTTGTACCCTTCAATGGAAATTTGCTCAAGCATAAGGTAAATCACACTCTATATCTATTCCATTACATTGTGGTATTTTTTATCATAACAATAATTTTTATGACTAGTTCCCTCAACTTCAGGATTCATTAGAGTCTTGTGCTACAATATTCCTAGGGAGTCCATTTCAGCAAGCACCACCCTTCAATCATGAACCATTGAGGCCAAATCCAAACCCCGAGTGGAAAGCACAACCCCAATACAAACAAGTAAGCAACCTGAGCTACCCCATGAAATCTTGGTATCAATAAGGAAAAGGTATGAAATATTCTTATCCTTAAACATCATAGAATAATCATCCACCTCCCAAATGTGAAATATGACTCAAGGACTTGGTGAAGCAAATGGAATCCCAAAACCTCTATTTCCAACAGACCACACAATCAGCTATTCAAGACCTATGAAATCAAGTGGGGCAATTGGAAAACACTGTCTCTGAGATCAAGATGCAAGGTTCTAGAAAACTACCATCCCATCCCATTTCTAATCCTACAGTCAAAGGTAATGTATGTGAAATTACAATTTGTAGTGGAAAATAATTTTCTCCTTCTACTGATTCTAAACAATAGGTATGCCCCCTCTTAGAAACACTATTCCTTGACTCATAATTGATTCTAGTGAAGAAAAACAAAACCAAAGGGGTAAACAAATTATGATTATGGATTCCCATGAACAATCCATTCCTCTTACCAAAGACTCTCTAATTCTAAATGGATTTTTATAATGACATTGATAATGAAATAATAGATACAATTAAAAAGGTTTTAGTTAACATTCCTTTATTTCATGAAGTTAATAAAATCCCTCAATATACAAAATTTCATAAAGATCCTCTCACCCATAGAAGGAGAGTAAATGGGAATGAGAGAGTCAACCTGGGAAGGAATGTCTTAGCCTGGATTCAACCAAAAATGCCAACCATGTGAAAGGATCCGAGAACTCTTCCGATACCTTGCACTATAGTGGATAAAATCATTTTAGATGCTATGCTAGATTTAGGTGCTTCAATTAATGTAATGCCTTACTCTGTGTTCACTTCTTTGCAGGTTAGAGAGCTTCAATCGATAGGAATCATAGAGAAACTTGCCAACCGTAGTACAACACACCCATCTGGAGTGGTCGATGACATCCTTGTAATATTAAATAAACTTATCTTCCCTATCGACATCTATATTATTGAGATGGAGGATACCCGAACTCAGAGACATTCCCATGCCATACTTGGGAGTCTGTTCCTCAAAATAGAAAAGACGATCATCAACATTCACAATGGTACACTATCCATGGAGTTCGGTGGAGAAAATGCAAGTTTTAACATCCTTGAGGCTATGAAACACCCCTTTTTAGAGAACCACACTCTTCCAGTATATTTGGTGGAAGTTATATCAAACAATGCACACACACACAATTCTCTCCTTGTCCCATACTTAAATTCATTTTCCTCTTCATCATCCTTGGATTTTTTGAGTTTGATTCATGTCTTGAGTGTTGTGTGGGTTTGAAAAAGTGTATATTTTGTTCCTTAATTGATGACTGTGTTAATTCTGAGGAACCCCTGACCATCGTTGATTCTGCAAATCTCATTTCAATAGATTATCTATCCTTATTGAATAAACATAAGAAGATATATAGTTTCATAGACCTCACTCCCCCTAAATACCCTCCCTCAATAAAAAAATCCTCGGTGTTGGAATTAAAACCACTTCTATCTAATTTAAAATATGCCTATCTTGAGGGTATTGGCCAATTTCCCATTATTATTACCAATATCCTCTCTCAACAATAGTAATAAAAATAGCTTGTTCTTTTGGGAGCGTGTAAAAAGCTGATAGGATGGACATTGGATGATATTTCCAAGATTATACCATCTATTTATATTCACAATATACTTTTGGAATATGCAGTTTTTCTCGTAAAGTAGGCTCAATGCCTATTGAATCCAACTCACCATGAAGTGGTAAAATTGGAGTTAGTAAATTACATGTTGTTGGGATCATTTATCCTATACCTGATAGTAAATGGGTTAGCC
This sequence comes from Viscum album, assembly GCA_963277665.1. NCBI lineage: Eukaryota > Viridiplantae > Streptophyta > Magnoliopsida > Santalales > Viscaceae > Viscum > Viscum album. The sequence goes on along the minus strand of OY728161.1, from coordinate 421,286,825 downwards.
TGGTTCAAATTATTCCTACAAAACATTAACAACAATACTGTCTAATGAAAGGAATGAATTGGTTCTAACACGTTTGAAAAACAGTTGGCGAGTCTGTATTGACTACCGTCGACTGAATGAAGACATGATGAAGGAACACTTTCCTCTAACTTTCACTGAATTTTTTTTGAATTATTGGCTGGTATTTATTATTATTCTTTCCATGATCGTTATTCCGGTTATTTTAAAATTTATATAGCCCTTGAGGATCAAGAAAAGACAACATTTACCTGTCCATTTGGCACATTGGCATACAGAAGGATACCTTTTGGTCTATTTAATGCACATGATACTTTTAAGCATTGTATATTGAGTATCATTTTTGAGTACATGGAGAATTATATGGATATATTTATGGATGATTTCAGATTTTATGGAACTTCTTTTGATGATTGTTTGTCACACCTATGTTCTATCCTCTACCATTGCATTGAAAAAGATCTCATATTAAATAATGAGAATTGTCATTTCTATGTTTAGCGGGGGATAGTACATGGGCATGTTATTTATAAGATGGGATTAAATTGTATAAATAAAAAATATAATTAATTTTAACCCTTCCATATCCAAAATGTGTTCGTTAGGTGCGATATTTTTTGGGTGACACTAGTTTTTACTGCCGATTCTTTAAAGACATTAGACGGACCGTACATCCACTGTCTTGATTATTTCAAATGGATTCTGATTTTTTTTGTTAAAAAAATGTGAGGATGCTTTCAATTCACTAAAATGGAGTCTCACATCACCTCCCATCATCCAACCACAAAGGTGGAATATCCCCTTCAAGATTATGTGCGATTCCTCTAACTTTGCATTTGGGGAACATTTATCACAAAGGGTTGAGAAGGCTCCTCATGTCATTTCATATGCCTTACATACCCTTGACTCAGAATAGGAGAACTACAAAACCACTGAAAAGTACTTTATTTCTATTGTTTTTTCCATCGAAAAATTATTTTCATATCTTATTGGGTAAAAAAATCACTACATTTTCTGATCATGTTGCCCTTCATTTCATCATAAAGAAACATGAAGAAAATCCCCCCCTCATTCGGGGGATGCTCCTCCTCCAGAAGTTTGAATTGGATATTAGAGATTAGAGAGGAGTGAAAAATGTGGTACCTGGCCACAATAGTATGATTTATCCACCACTATCCCATCATGATGACTCACCCCTCCCCATTGGAGAATTCTTCCCCCATTAGAACCATTGTGATGTTGTGGACCTTACCCCATGGTATGCATACATTGTGAATTTTCTAGCAACATCTTGGATCCCCACTGATTTCATAATTTCAAAATCCTAGGGAATTATGTTTGATTATCAATGGTACATTTGGGATGAAACGTATTTGTGGAGAATTTTTAGTGACCATGTTTTTCGTTAGTGTGTCCCTGACCATGAGTTCACCTCTTTTTTGACCTTCTACCACATTGTGGCTTGTGGGGGCGACATTCTCTCTCAACGTACAACTCGAAAGGTCCATCACTTAGCTATTTATTGTTCATCCTTGTATAGATATTCCCATCAGTTTTGTACATCATGTAATCAATGTCAATTTACAGGGAATATTTCCAAGAGGAATGAAATCCCCCAACAACCCATGTTATTTTTTGAGATCTTCGATGCATGGGGCATTGACTTCATGGGGCCTTTTCCAAATTCATTGGGTTTTGTGTACATATTATTGGATGTGGAATATGTATCTAAATGGGTGGAAGAAACGTCCACAAGGACCAATGAATCTCGAGTTGATGTTGATTTTGTGAGGTCCCAGAGTTTTAGTTGGTTTTGTTTTCCAAGATTTATCATTAGTGATCAGGGTTCACATTTTTTCAATCAAAACATGAAATATTTTCATCATAAGTATGTGTTTGTTCTTAAATTATTCACTTCGTATCACCCCGAAACTAACAGAAAAGAATATATATCAAATTGTGAAGTTATGAAAATATTGTAAAAAATGGTACAACTCAATAGGAAGGATTGAAGCTTGCACTTGGATGATGCACTTTGGGCATACCATACAACCTTTAAAACCTCAATCAGAATGTCACCATACAGGATTATGACTGTAAAGTCTTGTCACCTCCCAGTAGAGGTAGATCATTGTGCATATTGGGATGTTAAACAATGTAATATGAATCTTTCATATGTAGGTGAGCATAGGAAGCTACAGATTCAGTTGTTGGAAGAAATTCTACATAATGAATATGAGAACTCCCAGATATATAAAAAAAGGCTATCCATGATATAATGATTCATCAGCGAAAGATCCATATTGCTCAGAAGGTCATCATGTAAAAATCTAGGCTAAAGCTATACCAAGGTTAGCTTCATTCCCAATGGACCAGTCCTTATACAATTACTAATGATTACCCTTTGGTGCAATATAGGTTTTGCATGTGCAGAGTAGGAGAAGTATTACTGTCAATGGTAAGCGACATAAACAAATCTTTGAGGAGTTTCCAAAGAATATGGTGGAGGAAATCTACATTCTAGAAGCATCATACCCCTGAAACAAACTAGGTTTTATCCTTCTCACATTCTCATTTATTATAGTGAGGACATTGCACATTCTAGGTGGGGGGGGGGTGGATACATTCTTGATTTCATTAGGGTTTTCATAATTTTTTACTTTATTATCATTTTTGATTGTTGAATAGTATTGTCACTTACACCCACATATTTTTCCACTCTCACTATTATTCCAAAATGTTAATTTTTGATACCCTCTACTTTATCATGGAAAACGATGCCTGATTAATCGTGTAAATTATTGAACATGCATAAGGAATTTCCATTTTTCATATTGTTTTAGGATAATAAAATAAAACATTGTGTCAATGATGGAATGTGTGTTTTTGAATGAATTGAACATCATGTAGTGACTTTTTCTTGGAAATTGGTTATTTTTCGATGTTATAAATGGTTGTATCACTTTAAAACCTTTGAGAAGAACGGTACACTTTTGTGTGTAAAGGGAAATTGTGTCACTTAATTTCTCCACACATATTTGCACAAAACCATGAAGTGTGAATTTTCCATACATAATAGAAGGTGAATATATTTTATGTTAATATTTATCATCCCTATAAATGATTTTTCCCTATGATTGTTTTGAATCTAATCTGTTTCCTTATAGTATCGGATTGAACAACGCATGTGTACCTGTTATTTGATTTTTGTATGCCTTAAATATATATATATATAAAAACACACAAAAAAGGGGTTTGTATCTTGGGTCGGTCAAAAACCACACATCCTTGAAATTTTATCTTGTTATAAATATTTTAATTAGTGTCATGAGGAGATAAAACAAGGGTTGAGAGAAGAGTGTGCGATTTTTTCCAAGTGCATATTAAGAAAACAATATTATAATAAAAATAAATGAGGGGATTGATGAAAGGTGAAACATATGGGTATATCTAGGTTTTGAGCTTAAGGATTGACTTTCAGGAATTCTTAATTGAGTGGTATTTGAAATTTTATTTCTTAGGATGAAGGCAAGGTTCGGTTGAAACAATCCGTTAAGGAGAGAAACATTAAAATAACTTATATTTACTGAATATAAAGTTGATATAATAACATAAAATAGTTTTCACACACACACATAGAGAATTGTTGACATGGTTATCTTTTGAATTATTTTATCACATTTGTATCATTTATCACCTTGAATTTCATACTGATACAATTTATGGGACATCTTTTTGTATGATAATTGAGAATAACTCCTTGGAGTGATTTTTTCATTGATCAGATTTCTATCACATTTTAAACATTAATTAAAAGATAAATATTCATTAAATTGGGAATATCTATATATATAATTTTTGGAAATGTAAATTTTTCTAGGAGTGGAAATTTTTAGGTGTGGGGATGTGATCATACCACTTGTCACTATTTTTTTGCATCCTTATACCAATGTAATAAACTGGGATTCGTATTGAAAATTGAAAGTATAATAAAAAATTTCAATCCATTTTTGATGCAATTATTTGGTTTTTAACACTTTTAAACTGGTAAATGTTACTTTTTTTTTATAATTACATTGTAGGTGGAGGTGAATTTGAGGATCCATGATGATGCCCAAGAAAAATGGGCCAATCTGCACAGGATGTAAGCAACCTAGTGAAATAAACGAATACTGATACTATACCATTCATCCAAATGGGATATAAATTTGTGGTTTGGTCCAAAATTTAATTATCTACATTTAATATGAAGTAATAAAAGCCCATTTAGTCAATTTAGAAGCCCATAAGAACAGATCTGTCAAAGAAAATGAATCTACACGGGGTAAAAACATTGCCTCTATATTGTTTAAATATCTATTATTATATATCAAATTTGGATGCCAACATTGACATGGAATTTGAGAAGGTTTCATCCAAAAAATCTTTAGTTTTGTAAAATGTGATTTAACACTGTCGGACTATCCAAACCATGGACCAAGAGGATTCTCAAAATCTGGGTTCCCAAAACCACTTCCCACTTTGCCTATAAATTGGCACCTTGGGAACCCCATTTTGGAGTTCGACCAGAAGGCAAGGTGCTACCATTTTTGAGTCACAAAGGAGTATTATCATCACACCTAGAATTTCTGGTGGCTATGGGAATTTCTACTTCAACATATTCTTCTTCCTCCCCTCCCATGGATTTCTAAACCCCTTGTGATCACCCGGGGAGGAACATGATGTAATCCCGAGATTCATGTTTGTATTATGTCGAATTATCTTTTTAAATATATGTTATATGTTTTTTTCTTCACCCTATATTATTATTTAATTGAGTTATATACTATTATGTTAATATCTAACTCAAATGATCATGTTTGGGGTACCCTTTCATTTGATGTTTCACACACCGTTCATCCCTTTTTATTCCCTCATTCAATTGCGGTTCTTATGTGGTTCGTATTGGTCAATTGAAATAATATAAACACTATCAATGTCATTAAAATTTATTTCATGGTATCAAAAAGAAATAACATACAAACATGGAAACCACATCGAGTTCTTCGTGTATTGCCTTGGTGAGTTTTAGTTATGCTGTTGAACACAAATCACCCAATCATTGATGGTGTTTGGCGAATCGTGGTGTGTTTTCGAATGAACCCTATGAGGTATACTAACATAAAATAAGTAACATTAAGATAATATTTGTTATAATATACAAATTAAAATATTTATACCCTTTCTCTTGAAGCGAAGAAGGTTGAGCATCATGACACTTACCCGGGTTGATCACGATTTCTCTATATTGTTGTCTCAATTAGTAGTATAGTTTCAATTAATATTTTATAATAAAAAACCCCAAGTTATATAAATCCCCATTACTCCTATATTTTAATCATAATATTCTTTTTTTTAATTAATGATCTAAGGCTCCATCGAGAGATGACTTAGGGTTGCTGCTATACAGGTGAAATTCAAGTAAAAATTAAACATCTAATTTGAGGCGCTAGACAACGAGATCAAATTTTGGATCCATTTCCCAGGACCCGATATCATTTTCTTATTCTTTATTTAATTTTATTTAATTACATTATTTATTAATTACTACTCCATTCAATATCCCACTCCCCAGTTGATTGTTTTTGTTTTGGTTTTTTGTCGTTATTTGTGTTTGATTTTGTGTGTTTCACTCTCTCCCTCTCACTATTTTTTATATCTCTCAATCTCTCACTAATTATTCGTATAGAATTCTCTTTTATTTAATACTTTCATACATTAAGTGTTTTTATTTCATTCATCTTCTATAAAAAATTTAAAAAAACAACAAAAAAACAACATACATTCAATCAATCAAACCTGACATCATTATTGCATGAAATGATTCGGTAAAGAAACACTACTTGATTTTGACTCAGAAATTGAAAAATAACTTCAATAAAAAATCATGGAAAATAGAGAAGGTCAATCAAGTAACACTGAGGAACCCCTTGTGGAACCTCAAGTGATCCTAAACCAAGCAAAAAATTTAACACAATCAAACCCAAGGAAACATGGGTGCAAATAATAAAACCTTAAAAGAACTGACCACCCCAGATGTGGAGTACCAACCTACATAAATCCAATATCTAGAGGAAGAGGAAAATTATGAGCTGAGATCAGGCCTTATCCATCTACTTCCCAAATTCCATGGTCTTCTAGGTAAGGACCCTCATAAACACCTTAAGGTGATTCACATAGTGTCCTCTACCATAAAACCCCAAAATGTTTCTGAGGACATAATTAATTTTAGGTCCTTCCCTTTCTCCCTTGTTGGTGTTGCCAAAGATGGTCTATAATATCTACCTACCACAATTGGGTGCTGGAAGGACCTTAAATGACTCTTTCTAGATATTTTATTTCCTTCTTTGCGAACTGCATCAATTAGAAATGAAATATGTGGAATTAGGAAATCAAAAGGAGAGAACCTTCTTGAATATTAAGAGAGATTAAAAAGACATTGATCAAGTTTCCCCCACCACCAAATTAGTGAAAAATTGACAATTAAATACTTCTTTGAGGAACTTGTCCCTAAGGATTGTTGTATTATATATGCTTTATATGGTGGTTCCCTTGTTGATAAAACTCCTTCTGTCACATGTCACTTAATATCCAAAATGGATCAAAATACACAACAATTTGGTACACGAGGAATTGAACCAACCCTAGGAGTTTATGAGGTCTGTCATTCATTCCTATAATAAAAGGTATATTATAAAATATATGAGATTAATTACCTTCTAATTCAATTAGCTTAAGAACAAGGACTCATGCTCTACATCTATTCCATTACATTGTGATATTTATTCGAATAATAGTCAATTTTCTGATCAGTGACCACAACTTCAGGATTCATCTGAGTCTTGTGAAATAGTTTTCCTATGGAATCCTTTTCAGAAAGCACTACCTTTCAAAAAGAACCATTTAGGCCAAATCCAAACCCTGAGTGGAAATCACAACCACAATACCAAAAAGGAAGCAACCCGAGCTACCCCAAGAAAAATTTTTATCAACAAGGAAAAGCTATGAAATATTATTATCCCTAAACATATATTAATAATCCTCCTCTTCCTCCAAAATGATAACCATGCCTCTAGGAGATAGTGAAGAAAATGGAATCCCAAAAACTCTAGTTCCAACAAACCACACAATCAGCTATTCAAGTCCTACGAACTCAAGTGGGAAACATGGAAAACACTATTAGTGATATCAAGATGCAATGTTATGGACCACTACTATCCCAACACATTTCTAATCCGAGGGAAAAAGGTAATGAATGTGCAATTACACATAGTTGTGGTAAAGAAGTTTCGACTTCTACTGATTATACACAACAGGTATGTCACCTTCTTGAAAACACTATTCCTCGACCCCTAAATGATTCTAGTGAAGAAAAATAAAACCAATGGGGTAATCCAATTATCATTAAGGATTCCCATGAACAATCCATTCCTATTACTTTCCCCAATGACTCTTTAAATATAAAATAATTTTGATAATGACATTGATAAAGAAATTATTTATAAATTTAAAAAGATGAAAGTTAAAATTCTTTAATTGGATGCAGTTAAAAAAATCCCTTGATATGCCAAAATTCATGAAATAATTTTCATCCATATAAGGAGACTGAATGGGAATGAGAGAGTCAAACTAGGAAGGAAGTTATGAGCCTTGATTCAACCAACAATGCCAACCAAGTGCAAGGATCTGGGAACTTTGATGATAACTTTCACTATAGAGGATACATTCTTTTTAGATTCTACAATGGATTTAGGTGCTTCAATTAATGTAATGTCTTACTCTGTGTACACTTCATTGTTTTTTAGAGAGCTTAAATTGCCATGAATTATAGTGAAAATTTCCAAACCGAAGCACAACACACGCTTCAGGACTGGTCGAGAACGCTCTTATAAAAGTGAAGAATCTCATCTTCCCCACCGACTTCTATATTCATGAGATGGAGGATACCCGAACTAAATGAAATTCCCCTCTTAGACTTGGGAGTCCATTCCTCAAAATATCAAAAAAGATCATTAACGTTCACAATGGTACACAATCCATGGAGTTCTCTGGAGAAAGGTAATGTTTAACATCCTTGAGGCTATGAAACACCCTATTTAAGATCCCTCCACTCTTCCTGTATACTTGGTGGAATTTATTCCAAACTATGCCCCCCCACACAACATTCTCCCCTCGACCCATACTCACATTTATTTTCTTCTTCTTCACCCATGAATGATTTGAGTTTTGATTCATGTTTTGAGTGTTGTGTGGGTTCTGAAAACTGGAAATTTTGTGCATTAATGTATGAGTGTGGTCATTCTAAGGTACCCATAACCATCGATGATTATGAAAATCACATTTCAATAGATTCTATATATTTAGAGAATAAACATTAGTAGATAGACAACTTCATAGACCTCACCCCCCTAAATCCCCTCCCTCAATAAAAAACCCTCGGTGTTGGAAGTAAAACCACTTCTATCTAATTTAAAATATTCCTATCTTGAGGATATTGACAAATTTCTGGTCATTATTACCAAAAACCTCTCTCAAGAACAAGAATAAAAACTGCTTGATCTTTTAAGAGAGTGTAAAAATGTGATAGGATGGATATTGGCTGATATTCTTGAGATTATACAATCTATTTATATACACAACATACTTTTGGATTATGAGGCTAAGCCTATAATCCAGGATCAGTGCCAATTAAATCCAACTCTCCTTGAACTGGTAAAATTGGAAGTTAATATATTACTTGCAGCTGTGATCATTTATCCTATATCTGATAAAAAATGGGTAGCCCAGTTCAAATTATGCCTAAAAAACTGGAATAACAATAATGTACAATAAAAGGAATGAATTGGTTCCAACACATGTTCAAAACAGTTGGTGAATCTGTATTGACTATAAATGACTGAACCAAGCCATGAGAAATGACCACTTTCCCCTAAATATTATTGACCAGTTAGTTTAAATATTAGCTGGTAAGTCTCATTACTGTTTCTATGATATCTATTCAGGTTATTTTCAAACCCATACAACCTTTTAGGATCAAGAAACAACAAAATTTACTGGTCTACTTTCCACATTTACATACAGAAGGACTCCATTTGTTAATTATAATGCTCTTGGTACTTTTCAATGTTGAATTTTGAGTATCTTTTCAGAGTTCCATGAGAATTATGTTGAAGTATTTATGGATGATTTCAAGGTTTATGGAATTTACTTTTATAGTTGTTTTTCACAGCTATGTTCTATCCTCTACCATTGCATTTAAAGAGATATCATATTAAATTATGAGAAATTTTATTTCATGTTTGAGCGGGGGATATTACATAGGCATGTTATTTAGAATTATGGAATTCAAGTGGATAAATCAAAGATTGAATTAATTTCAACCCTTTAATATCTAAACTGTATTCGTGAGGTGCGATCTATCTTTGTTCATGCTAGTTTTTACAACCGATTCATTAAAGTCTTTAATAAGACCACACTTCCCCTATCTCGATTATTACAAAGGGATTATGAATTTTTTTTGATAAAAAAATGTGTGGATGATTTAAATTCTTTAATAGGAGTCTCACATCACCTCCCATTATCTAACCACCAAGGTGGGATCTCATCTTCAAACATATGTGTGATGCCTCTATCTTTGTAGTTGGGGCCGTTTTATCAAAAAGGGTTGAGAGGGCTCCTGATATAATTTCATTTTTCTCACTTACCCTTGACCTAGCCCAGGAGAAATAAAAAAACACTGAAAAAGATATTATTCTATTGTGTTTTCCTTATAAAAATTCCATTCATATCCAATTGGGTAAAAAATCATTGTTTTTTTTGATCATGCAGCACTTCGTTTCCTCCTAAAGAAACTTTAAGAAAAGCCCGACCTCATTCAGTGGATGCTCCTCCTCCAGGAGTTTGACCTTGAGATTAGAGATAAGTGAGTAGTGTAAAATGTGGTAGCTGACCACATTAGTAGGATTTAACCACTACTAGACCAACATGTTGACTCACCCCTATCCATTGGAGAATTCTTCTCCCATGAGATCCTTTGTGTTGTTTTGGACCTTACCCCAGGTATGCGGACATTTTGAATTTTCTAGCAATATCTTGGGTCCCCAATGATTTCATCACTTCACAATCCTAGAGGATTAATCCTGATTCTTGATGGTACACATGGGAAGACCATATATGTGTAAAAGTTTTAGTGACCAAGTTGTTTGTTGGTGTGTCCCGGACCATTGTTTTGACTTTCTACCTCACTCCGGCTTGTGAGGGCCACTTTTTCTCTCAGCATACAGCTCGAAAGATCTTTGACTCAGGTCTTTATTGTCAGAAAATTTATAGATTTTCCCTTCTGTTTTTAAGTTTTGTACTCGATGTCAATTCATAAGGAATATCTCCAAGATGAATGAAATGCCCACAACAACCCATGATATGTTGTGAGATTTCTGATTCCTGGGGAATTGACTTTATGGGGCCTTTTCCAAATTCATTTAGCGTTGTGTAAATAATATTGTATATGGACTATGTTTCTAAATGGGTGGAAGAAAAGGCCACTAGGACTGATGAATCTCAATTTTATATTGATTTTTTGAGGTCCCTGATTTTTTGTTGGTTTGGTTTGCCATGATTCATCATTAGTGATCAAGGTTCACATTTTTGCAATCGCAACATTAAAAATTTGCTTCGTAAGTATGGGGATGTTAATAAATTATCTACTTCATATCACCCCCAAACTAACTGAAAAGCATGAATATCGAATTAGGAAGTTCAGATAATATTGGAAAAAATGGTACAACCCAATAAGAAATATTGGATCTTGCACTTGGATGATTCACTTTGGGAGTACTGTACAACTTTTAAAACCTCAATCAAAATGTGACCATACTAGATTGTATTTGGAATGGCTTGTCACCTACCATTATATATAGACCACCATTCATATTAGGATATTCAATAATGTTATTTGAATCTCTCAGATGCAGGTGAGATTTGAAGCTACCTATTCAAGAGTTGGAGGAAATTCGACATGATGCATATGAGAACTCCCAAATCTATAAAGAAAAAACAAAGGCTCCAAATTATAGAATGATTCATCAGTGGAAGTAATATATTGATGAGAAGGTCCTCATGTACAATTCTTGGCTAAAGCACCTCCTAGGTTAGCTTTATTCCCACTGGATCAGTATTTATTCTGTTACTAATGTTTACTCTTTTGGTAAAATATAGGTTTTGCATGAGCAGAGTGGGATAAGTATTAATATTAATGGGAAGAGACCTAAACAATTATATGAGTAGTTTCCAAGGAATATTGTAGAGGAAATACACTATATAGATGCATTATACCAGTAAAACACACTAGGTTTTATACTTCTCACATTTTCATTTATTACAGTGAGTACACTTCACATTCAAGATGTGGGGGGGGGGGGGGTGGATACATTCCTGAGTTCATTAGGGTGTTTATAATTTTTTTCATTCTTATCCTTTTTCATTTCTGAATAGTATTTTCACTTACTCCCCCTTGTTTTCAACCCTCAAATTTATGCCGAAATGATAATTTTTGAAACCCACTACTTTAACATAGAAAACGATGCCCGATTAATCATGGAAATTATTGAACATGCATAAGGAATTTCTCTTTATCATATTGTTTTATAATCTTCCAAAAAACATTGTTCAAATGGTGGAATGTGTGTTTTTGAATGAATTGAACATCAAGGAGAAACTTTTTCATGGAAATTGGTTATTTTTTGATGATATAAATGGTTGTATCACTTGGTATCCTTTGAGAAGAATGGTACCATTTTGTGTGTGTAGGAAAATTATGTCCCTTAATGTATCCACACATATTTGTACACAACCATGAGGTTTGACATTTTCTTACTCAATATAGGTTGAATATAGGTTCTGTAAATATTTATCAGCTTTCGAAATTATTTTTCCCTACGTTTTTTCCTTATCCGATCTGTTTCATTACTCTACCAGATTGACCTGTGGATGTGTACCTGTTATTCCATTGTTGTACGCATTCAATATATATATATATATAAACAAAAAAAGGTGGGTTTGTATCATGGGCAGGTAAAAAACACACTTCATATACTTTTGATCTAGTTATAACTATTACAATTAGTGTCGTTAGCAGATCAAACAAGGATTGAGAGAAGAGTGTGAGATTTGTTCCAAGTGTATATTTTAAAAAACACAATAATAATAATAACAATAAATGGGGGGAGTTATTAAATGTGTAACATATGGGGATATCTAGGTCAAGAGTATAACGTTTGACTTCCGAGAATACTTAATTGAGTGGGTTTTGAAATTTTATTAAATAGGATGGAGTGTAGGTTTTGTCGAAAAAATCATTTAAGCAGAGAAACATTAAAATAACTTATATTTACTAGATATAATGTGAAAATAATAACATGACATGGTTTTCACAGACACACACGTGGATAATTATTGACATGATTATCTTTTGAATTATTTTCTCAAATTGGTATCATTTATCTCCTTGAATTTTATGTTGATAAAATTTATGAGACATCTTTTTGTATGATAATTAAGAATAACTTCTTTAATGTGATTTTTTCTTTGATCACATTTATATCACATTTTAAACATTAATTAAATGCTAAATATTCATGAAATTTGGAATATCTCCTTGCTTACTTTTTGGAAATGTGACTTTGCCTAGGGGTGAAAATATTTATGTGTGGGGGTGTGATCATACCACAATTCAATGTTTTATTACTCCCTTATATGAATGAATTTAACTTTTATTTGTAATGAAAATTAAATGTATAATAAAAAATTTCACTCCATGTTTGATTCAATGATTTTTTAACACTATTAAAATAGGAAATGTTACATGTTTTGATAATTACATTGAAGGTGGAGAAGATTTTGAGGTCCCATGATGAAGTCCAAGAATAATGGGCCAATCTGCACGGGATCTAATCACACTGATGGACTAAAACGAATACTACTACTAAAACATGCATCCAAATGGGATGAAACATTGTGGGTTGGTCTAAAATTTAATGATCTACATTTCATCTGAAGGAACGGAATCCCAATTAGTCCATTAAGAAGACATTAGAAGGGATCTATCAAAGAAAATGAATCTCCATGGGGTCAAAACATTGCCTATGTATTTTGGAAATATCTCTTATTATATTCCAGATCTGGCCACCAATTTTGACCTGGAAGTAGACAAGGTGTCGGCCAAAAACTCTATAGTTTTTTAAAAAGTGATTTAAGATTATCGGACCAGAAAAACCATGGACCAAGAGGATTTTAGAAATCAGGGTGCCCAAATCCACTTCCCAATTTAATTATAAATATGAGATTCTATGTCACCCAACAGACTATTCTCAGTGGAAGAGAATTGATAATGAGTATCCAAAATTTTGAAATGATCCAAGAAACCCTCTTTTTGTGTTATTTATAGATGTAGTTAATACTTTTGGTTTTAAAAGAATCACATATAGTACATAGCTGATTATGTTGGTAAATTATATCTTCTGACCGTGGACATGCAGGAAATGAAAATACATCATGTTATCTATGCTTATATCATGACCAAAAAAACAAGTAATGATATTAATGTTTATTTGGTTCCATTGATCAAGGATTTGAAATTATTTTGGGATTCATGTTTTACATTTCATGTTTCTTATAGAAATCAATATTTCATGTTGAGATCCGTGTTTTATGGGATAATAAATGACATTCATGCTTATGAAAAATTGTCATGATATAGCAAGAAAGGAACTCAAGGGTGTCCCATCTGCGAATAAGGTACACAGACAATAAGGTTAAAACATTAATCGATTTATTTTTCTAGGACATCATAGATTTCAACCCCTATGATATAAGTATAGATCTTGGACAATATCATTCAATGGATGTTTAGAATAACATAAACTTAATCATACCACGATTCACTATTTTACTACACCCTTATACCAATGTATTAAAATGGGTTTTGTATTGAAAATTACAATTATAGTAACAAATTTACATCATTGTTTAATTCAATTATTTTTTGAACAATACATTAAAAATGGTAAATGTTAATTTTTTTTTAAAAATTACATTATCGGTGGAGGTGATTTCGAGGACCCTTGATGATGTCCAAGAAAAATAGGCCAATCTCCAGAGGATCCAAGTGCACTAGTGGACTAAAAGGCAAACTGCTACAAAACCGTGCATCCAAATGGTCTTAAACGTTTTGAAAGGGTCCAAATATAATGATCTAAATTTCATATACTGTAATTTATTCCCAATTCGTCCATTAAAAGGCCCATAAGAATGGATCTATCAACCAAAATTAATCTACACAGGGTCAAAATGTTGCCTCTATATTTTGGAAATATCTCTTATTATATTACATATTTGACCGCAAAATTTGACATGGAAGTAGAAAAGGTGTCTTCAAACAACTTTTTAGTTTGGTAAAATGTTATTGAAGACATTATGACTAGCCAAAACCATAGACCAATCATATTCATGAAATTTGGGTACCCAAAACCACCTCCCACTTTGCCTATAAATTGGCACCTTGGGCACCCCATTTTGGAGTTCGACCTAGAGTAAAGGTGATTCCATTTTGTATTAACAATGGATTATTAATATCATTATTACAAGTTATGGAGGATATGGTAATTTCTACATCAACATTTTATTCTACCTCCCCTCCCATGGATTTATAAACCCCTTATGACCTCCCTAGGAGGAACGTGAAGTAATCCTGAGCTTCATGTTTGTATTTTGTTGAATGATATTTTTAATTCCAGGATGTATATTGTTTTTATTCATCCTATACTCTTATTTAATTGATTTATATACAGGTATGTTATACTCAAACTCAAATGAACATGTTTGGGGGTACCCTTACATGTGATGTTTCATACACCGTTCATCCCTTTTTCTTCCCCCATTCAATTGGGGTACTTGTGTGGTTCATATTGGCCAATGGAACAAACATCAACAATGTGAATGTCTTGTAACATTTTTTCATGGTATCACATAGAAATAACATAGAAACATGGACAATAAATTGTGTTCTTCATGTGTTTCCTTGGTGAGATTCATTTATGATGTCGAACACAAGTCACCCAATCATCGGAGGTGTCTGATGAATCATTGGGTGTTTTCAATTGGACCCTAGGATGTATCCTAGAAAAAAATAAGTAATATTATGGTAATATATATTATAAAACAGGAATTAAAATATCTATTCCCTTCCTCTTGAAGTGATGAAGTATGAGCATCAAGTTACTTACCTGGGTTGATCATGATTTCTCTGTCTTGTTCTCTCACATAGTAGTATAGTTTCAATTTATGTTTTAAAATAAAAAACCCAAAGTTATATAAATCCTCAATCCTATTTTATTTTCATAATTAGAACCTTCTTTTGAAATTAATAATCTAAGGCTCTGTTGAGAGATGACCTAGGGTTGTTGCTATACTGTAGAAATTCTTATAAAAATTAAACATCAAATTTGATGCACTCGAAAACAAGATCAATACCACCATATCCACTAACAAGTGATTTATGTTTTGTGAAATTAAAATATATGGAAAATACTTTTGGTAAAACATTATTGAAAAACATTATAAAAACTGGTTGGAAAAAGAGAACAATTTTTTAATTACAATACTAGAATTATCTGTATAACAAACATTTTCTTGATCTTATACATGTTAAAAAATATATATGTGATAGTTTCATCAGCACATTGCTAAATGAACCTAGAAAAAAAAGGATGAAATTAAGGCTAGTATGAACATGGTTAACATGGGAATACGAGAAGATTTGGCGCTAGTTAAGGGTGAAAATATGTATTTCTTCCTCCAACTGCTTACACTCTTTCCAAGAAGGTGAGATATCAGTTTTGAAACCTCTTGAATGATGTAATGGTTTTATAGGTCTCTTAATAAAATATCAAGAAACATAGTTTCAATTACTAGTTTAAATTTAATGGGTTTTAAATCACATAAATGCTAGGTTTTGATGCAAGATCAGAGGCTTATAGCTTTTCGTTGATTTTCCCCCAAGAATGTCCATCATACATTAACCATGATCCGTTTATTATTCAAAGATATTTGAAAAATTGTTATAGAACTGGTGAAATTTCTAACTATGGAAAGAGAAATTTATTTCATATCATGTGAATAAAAAATTCTCCTTCCGCAAAATTATTTGTTATGATGGTTCATTTTATGGTTCACTTGGTGAGAGAAAATAATCTATGGGGTCTTTTACACTATAGATGGATGTAACTCATTAAATGGTATATGAATATTTTGAAAGGGTGTGTCAAAAATCGAATTCATCTAGAGGGTTATATTGTGGTGTAATATTTTGAATTCTATACCAAATACCTATCCGGGGTTGAACGAATTGGTCCACTGAAATCATGTCACACTGGGCGGCATGTAGGTGAAGAAATTTCTGAAAGGGATGTTGTCACAATATTTATTATATATCATGAGTAGGCCTACCTTTATGTTTTTCATAATTCGAGGGTTCCCCATATGTCTAAACCCACAAAGAAATTCTTAGTCATCTGAATACATGAAATGATAAAAGATGTATATGTATTACAAATAATCAACAATTTTTTAAGATGGTTTCAGGACTATATTTTTAAGGATTCATATGAAAATATAGATTAAATTACAGAATGAATTCGATAGATATCTAGAGGACCACGTTTGTGTGTATTATCTTACAATGGTTATGTAATTAATGGTTATATGTTCTATAAAAATGGGAATGATATATGAAATACCATGAAAAATAGTTGAGTTACACTAGTGGATGAAGCGATGCATGTTTCTTGTACTAAGGAACGAAATAAAATTTATGCAAATATTTCATACATTGGAATCATCAAACAAATATGAGAGTTGGATTATACAACATTCCAAGTGCTGATTTTTCAATGCAAGCAGGCTGATAAAATGCGTGCTTGTTAATGTTGAAGAATTGGTATTCGTGAAAGTTGATTTAAGCAAGGAAGGGTACACGACAATCAATTTATAAATTAATCATAGGAAGTATACATATTTTATTTTTTGGATCTTATAATCCAAAAGTGGTCAATTTCTCTATTTTTGACCAAAACCACTCAAGGGTCAGATTAAAATTCAACCAAGAATGACCCTTTCATTGGGGCATCACAATCATTTCATAGTGTTCCAAATGTAGATGACAGTTGTTATGGTAGAGGAGACAACAATGAAAGTATTTGGATCTTAAATAGGGAGGTAAAATCCCTTTATCCATTAAAAAAATTAAATGAGTGTTCAATAATCAGGTTACATTTTTTTAATATACATCATGTTAAATCATGTTATTATTTGTTTGATTCTTCATTTATGTACTCTAAATTTAATGTTAAACCACTTCTGTAGATAATGACTTCTGTACATGATGGTGCTTCTAATACTAAGGAACAACTGTTCATTCAACCTTCTTCTGCTTGTAGAATAGATGAATGAGCTTCTACGCATGCTGGGGATCCCATTCTTGAGGAACAATTGTTTTCTCATACTACTGCTGCTCCTAGTACAGAAGAACAATGACCATATGCACATTCTGATATTACTGATCTAGAGGAACGTATTGATGATGTAAATTCCATGGTAATGTTAGGCGACAAAGGACGAACATCACAGAAAAAACTGGAACTCCATTGTCTGATGGTGTTATAAAAAATCATTAAGGCGAGTGTCAAAGAAATCAAATTCTAGGTGGTATGGAATGGGTGGGGTAAGCATGTTGACCACAAAAAGGCCTTGTTCAAAATCTATATTGGAATCATCACTCGAAAAAGCATGCCTATTGATGTTGATTTGTGGAACCATGTTGTTCCCAAGCTGAGGAAACTAATGTGTGAAGAGATTATGGTAACATTAGGATATCATTTCTTTATTTTTAAAAATAAAATAAAATAATGAATCAATGACTTACTCTTCATCATACATTATAGAGTCAATTTATAGTAGATGAATCCCACTATAAATATGTATTAATTCTTGTGTGAAATATTAATAGAGGATTTCACACAATTCTAAAAAGTAATCATCTAAAATATGTTGAAGGGAAAATAAACCCACTTCCACCAGTTATCTATGCACACCTGATAACCAAGAAGTGTGGAATATGTTTACTAGACATCTTGTAGATGTGTATTTTCAAGTACATTGTGGCTAGTGAGATCTTGTTTTATGATATGTGTATTAAATAAATTGAATGATAATTTTTTATTTATGAAACAAAAAATGAGTTCTAGAAATGAGGAATGAGTAGCAAAACTAGTATACCCCTACCGTTAAGTATGGATGGTGTATGCATCACTTGAAAATAAATTTTTACTTATTCTAAATGAACTGTAATACTTTTACAAGACATGGAACAACACCATAATTATGTTCCTTTATTTATATGCATATTTATTACTCGAAATCCAAAGCTAGTTCCTTCCATTTTCTATGTGCTATATAATGAGGCATGTGTAAATAAACAATGGATACTAATAGTTGAAAACACACAAAAAGTGTGGGAAACATGTGTAAGTATTACATAATAAGATTTTTTATTTCATTCAATTACTATTACCTAACAATGATCACTTATTTTCTTATATCTTATATCCAAAATGGTTATAGGAATAAAAAACACCTATTCTGGATGGAAACAAACTTTCCGTGTCCTTGAAGCGTCCAAAAAATTATGTTCGCGTCAGAGGTGCGGATTTTGGGCTGACAACCTGAACATATTTTGAAGGAAAAAAACAAGAGGATGGTCAAAGTGAATTAACAAAATGGATGAGAGAAATAATATCTACCCTTGAAGGACAATTCCAATGGTATAGAGTAATGATGTAAACATTAATGGAGGATAGGACAAGAGAAGAAGAAACTCCAGAACAACCACTATGTGGAGATCCTGCCCCACCCCCATCAGCCATGGGGATAACCATTCCCCTCAAAGATATTTCTTAGCTGAGGTAATCAATGTTCTAATAATTCTTTTTTGTAAAATAAAAATCATACTGACATATATACCTTTCCTTTAATAAATATTATACAGGTTGAAAATTACTATGATTTATGTCTAGAAACACACATCCATCGCCTTGTAGTTAGGGCTACAATGTTCAATGTTCAAAATGACATGCTACACACCAAACCAATTTCAATAGATCATGTGTGAGTGTCAATCAACGTACCCATTATCCACACATAGAGATACCTAGTAAAATTCATGAGGAATATATTTATAAGGTCGAAAAATCTATTGGAACATTTATAACATGGCCATAACATCTTGTAAAAATACATGTCGATAAGGAGGTATTTATTTCCAATTTAATTTTTAAGAGAATATTTTAATAAGTAATGAAAAAAGTTCTGAACAGATGAATGGTAATATAGATGGAAAAAGAGAAGGGGATGAAATGAAATAGCACCTCAAAACCATCTAAATGATCTACCAACCGATCAAACAGATCTACTGAAAGAAAAATTTCCCCACCCATTCTATATCTACATTTACTATCATTGAAGGTTAATGTGGATAGAATATTGAAATATGATCGTAATCACATAATTGATTTTGAAGAAAATATGTACGCAGAGAAAGATCAAGAATTCATTGGTGTTGGGAGTGTAATGAAAATACATTACTATGATTGGTTGGGTGGCTATGTTATAAATTTACACATGAAGTATGTTTTTATGATTTGATTTTCCAAAATCTGATATACATTATTAATTATGAATAAATAAATTTCCTTTTTTTGAAGGTGTATATATGAAAAACAATTGAAGGGATTTGCACATGAATCAATATTTGGACTTGGTATTCCTCACATCTCCTCTACAGAACAAAGGGAAAAAGATACACAAAAAGGATTAAATATTTACAGGTCTGATCAAATATTTTGAAATAAAAATTTCAGATGAATAAATCTATTTAATACCAATGATGCATGAGTAAAAATATAAAATTTAATCATGTAAAATCTATTCAAATTTCATTCATTACATATTCATTTTTGGGTTTTAAGAAGTAGTGGAAGCTCATTGTAGTAAATTTGGATTCTCCAATGATTTATTGCATGGATTAAATGCATGGATATCACAATAAACCATCCACACATGATGAAATTTTTCAATTTTTAATACACTACATCCAACGTTTTAGAACTAAAAATCATGTTATATAATTTATATTATCTTTTAATGAGGATTATATTATTAAAGGGTGGTACATCATTATAATGAAAAAAAGGAATGAGGCTAGGGGAAAATGATGAGATAGAAGAAAATTTATATTACTGGACAAGTATCAGGGTATATATAATAAGATTTCACCCTAAAAACACATATGAAAACAAATTACTTATTCTACTCAATTTTTATTCCGTGTTCGAAAAAAACCAATGGAAAAGATTTCCATTATTATGTTTGTAAATTTATGAGAGATAACTTATTCTATGAACAATATAGCTTTACTGAAGAGGTATTTTCAAAGGTAATTACTATTTTATTTAAAATATTAAATAATCCTTTGTGTATTTAAATTTTTCCATCAATACTATGACTTTTGAAAAGACTTATATTCACAAGACGATAAAGATGTGCTCAAAAATGAGTGGGAAGCATACCTGATAGAGGAATGTACAAAAATAGCATAAAGATGTGACTTCCATAGAATTAATGGATTGTTTCATATTTATATTTAATTTAATTTTTATTAGTATTACTCACATCATTATTATTTTCATATATATGTGGATTCCTTTGTTCGAGATAGGGTGGTTTTTTAAAATATGCTCTTGCTCATGAGAGACTAGACTTTGAGGAAAAAACTTAGATAATTATAACAAAGAAATGGGTCAAGAATGTATAAATGTAAATTCCTCATACGTATATAATTAATTAAAATTTTCATCATTTTATATATTATTTTAAGTTAGTTTACTTATCATTTTTATCTAATACTTATTTATTTATAATAGATATTTTGAGAATTAATATTTTCTTTTCAATTATTCGAAAAAATCATGAAAAGAGAGGAAATTTTCAATGAAAATTCGGAATTATTAGTAGTTTAATGAAACATATTAATTCCCAGAAGATCTATCATGAACATGTTCATGAATAGTGTAGTAATCAACCGCAACTTAATTAGCCGCAAATCAATTGGAAACACAGTGTGATCTGTATGACTCTAAGTGTATGTTTTTAGTTTATAATATTACTTGATCCTTTAATATTTAGGTCTTATGAAGTATCATTCTTGGATCCAAGACTCATGATTATGATCTATGATATGCAATATATGAATTCCTAATGTTTATATCACCTTATAACATCTTTATTCTCATTTAATCCTTATGTGAACATTGATATCTCCCTTGTTTACACTTCCTGAGGATCTATGATCACCCATTATTATGTTTCATATCATTATGTTATTATGAATGGTTTTATAAATTATATATCTTAGAAGGTTTATAGTAATTAATAACTTAATGGTAGTTTCTTATGAACCAGTTATTTTTGATTCCTTGTTTCCAAAAGAACTATAACTAAACTATTCTAGTAAGGATCATTATGTTATTTAAAGAGTATTAATATAATAATATGTGATATCTATGTATGAAATTTATGGGTCAATAGAGTTGGTATTAGTGAAACTGAACTACTCAAAATTGAGAAAAAATAATAAGTGACCGGTGTTACTCAAAATGTGTCTTTATATTTAAAATTGACATTACTTTTAGTAAGAAGAACAAGAGACATACTAAAATCAAAGAAAACACATTTGATTTTTTTTATATTTTAGGAAAATTATCCTTCAGTCATTTTCGATATTTACAGATCAACCTCAACTCAATCCGATTCATGGTGAGACCGGTATGGATTTATGTGTGTATTTTTATATTAAATTGATATTAAATTGGGAAAAAGAACAAGTGACATACATAAAACTAAGAAAACACATTCAGATTGTTTTGATACATAAGTAAAAATATCCTTGAGTTATTTTAAATTTATAGGAGTCAAACACACCTCAATCAGATGCATGGTCTGACTGATATGACTGAAAGTGTCTGTTTTTAGTTTAAAATTAACATTTTAGTTCAAAATGTTTCACTCACTAAAAACCATGAAAACACCCTCTGATTGACAAGATAATTTAATATAGTGTTTTATAATTCATTTGTGACCATTATGAAGCACTCTCAAAACAATATGATGCATGATGCGATTGGTATGACTCATAATGCGCGCTTCCAGTTTGGAATGACATTTCACTGAAAAACAAAACTATCATAATGATAATTGAGGAACCATATTCATATAGTTTTTATTCACTAGGGAAATGATATATACGTCATTTGTGATGTGTAAGAAACATTACCACCTTAATACATTTCTTGGTGTGCCTTGTATAGCTCAATGTTTCTCATTTTATTTAAAATTGTGTTTACTTTAATTAAAAAAACAAGTGACATACTAAAAACTAAGAAAACACATTAACATTGTTTGTATATTTTAAGAAATGATCTATGAGTCATTTTTGATGTGTATTAGTCAACTTTACCTCAATAAAATTCATGGTGTGGCTGGTATAACTTAGCAGGACTCTTTTTATTTAAAATTGACATTAAATTAAGTAAAAACAACAAGAGACATACTAAAAACTGACCAAATAAATTAAGATTATTTTGATACATTTAGAAAATGACCTGTGAGATATTTGTGACATTTAAGAGTTAGTACAACTTCAATCTGATTCATGGTGTTATCATTTTAACTAAAATTGTCTGTTACCAATTTACAATTGAAAATTTAGTTCAAAAAGTTTCCCTCAATGAAAATCAAGAAAATGAACATCGATTTTCTTTATAATTTAGGATAGCGATTCATAAGTCATTTGTGTTGTGTTTGACGTAGCATCATGTCAAACTGATGCACGATGTAACTAGTATGACTTAAAAAAGGTGTTTATAGTTTGAAATGACATTTTAGAAAAAAAAACACAAATTTCATTTTGAAAACTGAGAAAATGCATTCAGATTGTTTTGATGCTTTAGAACAATGATCCATGATGAATTTTTGATAGGTAGGAATCAACTGCACCTCAATACGATGCACAGTGTGGCTAGTATAACTCTAAATGTGTCATTATTTAAAACATACATAGATTTTAGTAAAAGAACAAGTGAAATACTCCAATCTGAGAAAACACATTCGAATTATTTTGATATTTTAGAAAAATGATCCATAACTCATTTTTAAGGTGTATGAATCATCCCCACCTCAATAGGATTCATGGTGTGACCGGTATAACTCCAAATGTGTCATTTTTGTTAAATATTGACATTTTATTAATGTGTTATTTCGTATTAATGTTTAATTTATTTTGTCATAGTATTACTAATATAATATTTGTTTTCTTATATAGTTAGAATCATTTTCTCTAGTAGAGATGATTTTTCAAGTAACTGATACCATGGGTGGACAATTTTGAGAGGAGATCACATGCATCAAAATATGGAATATTAAAGTTTTCGAATTTTTGTTGGACAATTGAAAATGTAATTATATAATTTTTTTTGTCTGAAATGTAAATAGAAGTGTTTTTTTCAATATAACATGGTTGGAAAAAATTTTATTCATGATTTAAATTAAATATATATAACATTGTTTGAAATTATAAGTAAATTGCAGGTTATTTCTTATGGGTGTGCTGTTATAATATCATCACAAGAAGGCAGCTAGGCCTTTATCAAAGCTATTTTTAGCACTGATAAAGGTGGTATTTATCAGTGATATTTTAGTGACGATAAAAGAACCACTTTACCAGTTCTTTTTAGCACAAATAAAGGGGACACCCCCTTTATCATCGCTGCAATTAACAATAATTTTTTAGTGCTGTTAAAAGCCATTTTTCATGTAGTAAAAGGCCATATGTGTAGTAGTGATATGTAAATGAATACATGAATATGTATAAAGAGGTATATAGAAAAATATTAATTTAATTATCTACAAGTATCCTAATTTAATAATTTAATTATTTACAATTATACGTCTACACAATCATATAGAAAAACATGTACATGCATGTATCCATTCATTTATATAACTATATACAAATATTGAAAAGGAAATCTCTGATGGGAGTCTCATAATAAAAATCTCCCATGAGGAATATCTCATGAGAGATTGATACTAATGATATTCACTAGGAAATATCCCATGGGAGATTCACAATGCCCATATGCGTCGGGAAATCTCCATTGGGTGATTTGTACATTCTTGTATTTATATATGAAATTTTAAATAACCAAATTTATATATATATATATATATATATGCATGAATGTGGGTATTTATATTTATATGTATTTCTGTTTTTATGTTTGTGAAATCTCCCATGGGATATTCATACTAAAAATATGCACTGGGAAATCTCCAATGGAAGATTCATAGTGCCCATGTGCATAGGTAAATCTCCAAAGGGAGATTCCCAATGCAAATCTACACTGGACAATCTCCACTAGGTGATTTGTACATTCTTATATTTACATATTATATTTTAAATAATTGCATTTATATATTTTCATTCATGTGGGTACTTATATTTATATGTATGTATGATTTCATGTATGTGTTTGTATGCACTTATATATATGTACATATGGATGTATATAGGATTATCCATATACATATCTATATTTGTAAAAAATTATATTACGATAATAACATTGATGAAAGTGTGTGTGTGTATATATATATACACTGATATTTACAAGCATGTATGATTGTTTGTATATCCATGTATGTATTTGTGATAATATTTAGAAGCATATGTGTACATGATTTAAAATATACCTATAAATATTTGTTATTGTATATGGCTCTGTGAATGTGTGAGCATGCATGTATGAATTTATATCTGTAATTAATTACATTAATTATCTTTTTATATAATTGCAGTAATTTGAATTTATGTAGTTATATTAATAGAGATTTCTGTATGTTTTTACAAATTCAATTTAAAATACACTTATAAATATTTATATTGGAATATATTTATATATTTTTGCAATTGTAAATAATTATAAAAAAATTAATACGCATTCATGTTTATATCAATGTGAATGTAGTAAAAATAAGAATATTTAGATGCATGTATCTACATGTGTTAAAATATTATTATAAATACTTTTATTTGTATATATCCATAAACATTATTGATCACACATATATATATAAACAAATGAATATATACATAAATAAATAAATAAATATATAAATACATATATATATATATATGCATGCATATATACATACATACATACATGCATGCATGCATGCATATATACATACATACATATATATCAATATATTTATATATAATCTCATACATACTTCTATACATACTAATTAATATAGCTATATACAGACATAATTATATATATTTATTTATGTACAATTACATATGTATATAAATATATAAATATATATTAATATAAGTATTTAAATATATATTATTTCAATTATATGCAAATATAATTAATGTAATTATTTATAGATATAAGTACATGCATTCATCCATACTTACAAATATATACATGCATATAGAACTTCAAATATTTTTCAGCATATTTTAATATGTGTACATACATACATGTAAATATTATTATATATTCATACATGTACGTACAATCATATTTACATATAAAAAAGTACATACATATATGAAAGAGTTTATATATATTAATTTTATATGAGGGATTCCTAGGAAATATCTCCAATGAGATATCACAGTAGAAATGTCCACTGAAATACGGTACCCACATGCATGCAAGCATGTGGGTTCTTATATATATATTTGTATATATGTTTTTATGTATGTTATTGTATAAAATTATATATATATGTACATATTCATGTATATATGATTATTCAAATACTTATATATATATATGTAAATAATTATATTAATATATATATATATATATATATATAAGGCCCCATCCTTAAACCTTACTTAATCTTAAGTTATCACAAGATTACACATTGGGGATCTTTTCAGGTTTAGAGTTTTAGAGAATTATATCAAGAAACTTGCATTACATTCCACATTTAAACAAAGTGGTTACACAAAAGACAGTATTCATTCTTCCCATCAACGGAAACATATTTAAAATAAAACACAGATTCTTTCTTGAAACATCCTTGACACTATCATCACATCATGTACCTTACCCTTGACCTATGAAAAACATTTCAAAAACATGGGATGAGAATAAAAAGCTCAGTAAGAGTTATAAAAATATGGAAAGGAAACATGAGTTCATATATACATTAGAATGAAATCATACTTTACCCATAAAACATAGGCACTTTAACATACCTCATCAAATCATTAATAAATCATAGAAATCATAAGACATAAAGGTAACTTGAGGCATTCATAACATTCTTACATAGGGAGTAACCCTCTTGGTTACGTTTGGAATACCCATCATAGTATATTCCCTAAATCTCTTCGGAGAAACCTTAACGTTTAACCCCTTCGCGTTACCCAATGCATTGGAGAGCTATATTTGGCTCACCCACCCATAGTTTATCACGGAACCACCCGTCTTCATAATAATGCCCAAGAACCATAACATAAATGTATCTCATAAAACATGCATAAAGTAAACATAACGTCTCCACATATCAATCACAATATAACATTTTAGGATATTGAAATAATGAATCCATTCAAAAAGAAACCATTTCCAAAACCATTTAACATTTAATAAAGAGATTTTTGAATCAAAGTGTCCCATACCACCTTGAAGATTTTAACATTTTAAACCATTAATATCCATATAAATAAATCATTAAAACCATTTTGAAAACATGGATATTAATGGGAACCATTTATAAGAATAAATCATTAAAACATTTAAAACGATATTTTATTTAAAGTGTTTTTAACAAAATGAGAGACACAATAATTGAGGAATAACATTTAACCAGAACATTATAATATCATGAGAATAAAGGAATTCATGATATAATATTCCAAAGGACAGTATATACACCATATAAGAGTGAATTGGTGCATAACAACAATGAAGTCTCAATAGAAATGTAAAATGAGATGAAATCCCCTGTAAAGAAGGTACCCTTAAATTAAGGATAAATAAATCTCATAATTATGTGTGAAAAATATAAATACACCCGATATAAGTAGATATTAAGTGTAAAACACTCAAAGTTCATTCGCACATATTCAAATGAGGACATATTCAATAACTACATGTTGAACCCAAAGAAATCTAAATTGGGTTAAAAAGTTCCCTTGGTAAAATTCGACAGCCTAACGGCATCACTTCAAAATTCAGAAAATGAGTTGATGAGAGATAAAAAGGGGGTCTCATCACTTGGACATAAAATTTAAATCAATAAGGATATATAAGAACATATCCCAACATAAAATTATGTGAATTAAAAGACATACAAAAGAAGTCTTTTAAAAAAAGGAGGGTGAAAGGTTCCCTTACCGACATGGGTATCTTTTGAAACATACGCCCCGTGAAAGAAGGATGATAAAACATTGATGAAAATTCTCATAAACGAAATTATATTACACAAATAGTAGAATAATGGATATTAAATACACCACTCAATGGAAATTGTGGCTAATGTAGCATAAATCTCACGGTAATAAATGTGAGATGAAAAATCCCTTATGAAAACTCGGCAGCCTAACGGCGCCACTTAAAACTTCCAAAAATGGATTGATGAGATAAAATAGGGTCTCTAATCATATTAAAATAAAATTTATAGCAAGAGGAATATAAAATAACATCCCCCATCATAACAAAGAGGAGCTTAAAAGAAGTGACATAAAGGTGAGTACTGAAAAAGAAAGAGAGAGGTTAGATCTCTTACGAAAATTCGGCAGCCTAACGGCGCCACTCAAAACTTCCAAAATGGATTGATGAGAGAGAATAGGGTCTCTCATCACATGAATATAAAAATTAAAGTAATAGTAATATAAAAGAACATCCCAATAACAAGAAATATGAGCTTTAAAAGGAATGACATAAAAGAGTGTACTTAAAAAGAAAGAGAGGAGTAGGAGCCCTTATCTCGGGTCCGACTTGACACGATCGTTCTTTAATCTCCTGAATAATAAACTTGAATTATTTTATAATTCCTTAAGAACCTTTTTCAAGTTCATTATTCATTTTATATCACTTATTACCATGTCATAAACATTATGTAATCATTTAAGTTAATAATATTTGTTTTGCCGATATTTGGTTCTTAAGTCGAAAGTGGACTTCTTACAATTACATGTTGTTCGTGTGGCCAAATGTTCATTTTATCCAGAATTTTATTCATGATGTAGATATCATATATATCATATATATCCAGTATATTCATGCATTTATAATATTAAATAACATTTAGAGTTAAGAAATGAAATGCACCGTTCATGGAGATGGTAAGCCGTACGTACGCATGAACGCTACTTCCATTTCTATTTCATATTTAATGGAATTAAAACATAATGATACATAATATTATTTTAATTCAAGTATGGTATCATATATAGTATCATTAAATATATCCTTTATACATACCACATATGGTATTAACGAATCAAATCACTTTGAGGGGGCGGTAGTCCGCACTTCCTTAAATGAAGATATTGCGTTTACCCATAATGGAAACCATAAAGGTATGCCATAAATGAAAAACACAGAATCTTAAGTAAAACATAAACATATTATATATCATATATAATTATAGTGTCATCTTAATGGACACCTTTGAAGGTGTTAGAATAAAGTTGAACAATCATCGTTTCGGGAGGCAGAAATTCTCCATCCCCGGAAACAGTATGTTCTTTAACCTTTAGATGTAGGTGTGTGTAAGTGTAGATAGAATAATTCTTATAAACAAAATCCTAGTATAGTGAATATACTGGAGTTGTTACAAAAGAAAATAATAAAAAGAGTTTAGGGGGTTGGAGAAGTAAAATAAAACAAAAGGACTCAAGTGAAGACATTACCTTAAAATCTAGTAACTTCCTTTTATTTGAGCTCAAAGGCTTCCTTGGAAAGGATTATGCCCAAATTGAGGCTTCAAGGAGTTATAGAGGGATGTGGAGAGTCTAAATGGGAAGGGGTTGGCCGAGCCAAAGGCTTTTGAACTGTGGGTAAGGAGGTAGAGGTGGGGGCCTTTTATAAGAGGAGACGAGGGGCACTCTTGGAAAGTAAAGAAAAGTCACTTTATTTTAAAATGATATTCGGATTCAAGAGGTCCCACATTGATATAATTCGAGGCTAAGGTGATAAGGGTTCGAAATCCACTCATCCAATAGGTTTTGGACATGTGTAGGTCTTAGATATTACATTATCTTTCAATTTTATTTAAATCGTTAAATAATGAGGTCATCGCTGCATCATCATGATGACAAAAATAATTTAATTTATTTAATGTCTAAAAATTATAAAAAAATACTATGATGTAGGAAATATTTTTATCTTTCCAATGACTATTTATTGTAAAAAATATGACTTGTATAACCCCATGTAAAAATTGTTTTAGTAAAACATCTCATGTTTGTGTCATTTTTACTTTAACATTAAATAAAATGTTATTTATGTCATTTCCCAACCAAAGTGGCTCCATGGGGTCCCCAAGTTGACCCATGTATTTTCTTGGTCGGCCATGACTCATCCAATGAGGGTAGGACATGTGTCTAGGTCGTTTCATTTTATTAAAACATTATTTTTACCTAAAACTACACTAATTACCTCAAATCGCGATTAAGAACTTAAAAGTTACTATTCACCAAAAAATTATTTTAATCTCATTGAACCAAATTTTACTTATTAATGACAACCATGTATGTCTGATTTTTGAAATTCAAAACACAGAAGTGGTAAAATTTCATTTAAA
This sequence comes from Viscum album, assembly GCA_963277665.1. NCBI lineage: Eukaryota > Viridiplantae > Streptophyta > Magnoliopsida > Santalales > Viscaceae > Viscum > Viscum album. The sequence continues at coordinate 421,256,768 of OY728161.1, read as the reverse complement.
CGAAAAATTAGTTTTTATAAGTACCACTTAGTGGTTTCACTATTCATCAAAATTGAAGTTTTTCAGAAAAATCCCAAAAATTCACCCTAAGCTATATCTGATATTCCGAATTCAAAAATGAAGTCTATTTTAGAAAATTCAAAACATATAAGTCACATTAATTAATTTAATAATTAATTCCCGCTGTCAGAGCAAATATCGTGTTTTTATGAAACAATAAGTATCAAAAGATTGACACTAGTTTAAGTTTGATTTCAAAGTGAAATTAATTCCAATGACAACTATTGGATTTAATGGTAAATATATATTATAATTTCACTTTAAAACCAATTCAAAAGATAATCTAATCATATAAATAAATTAGATTAAAAAGAGGTTTTGAATTAAAATACAACATTTTACACTATTCATTAAAAAATGAACTTTATCGGAAAGATACCAAAAATTTACACAAAGTAAATTTTGATGTCCCGATTCTAAAGAAGAGTTTTATTTGGTCCAATAGAATGTATAAGAGTGAACAATACAATATTTAATGACGATTCACCATCAAAAGGCGAGAAGTGAACCTTTAGTGAAAACTAGGGCATATACGCCTAAAATTGAATTCTTTCCATATTTTAAGCCTTTATATTTTATTGGATAAATGTAAAAACGTTTAAAAACATATATAATCATATTTTAGTTATTTCTATCCATTACCGCCAATACAACAGCTACATGTTAACTACCATTTAAAATAATATTATTTTATTATTAGAGTGCAACGTAAGATTTCCAAGAAACTCGTTGTTGCGTGTTGGGTACGCCATCGAGCATAGCGTCCCCTTTAAAGTCATATTAATATTTTATTCACAAATATGGAAAAATATGAAAATGTCATATTCTTTATTTACCAAGGGTGTTACATCCTTCCCCCCTTTTGGTAATTGCGTCCTCGCAATTTTTAAAATTGAGCTTGGAAACATCCTTGAAAGTCCCACATCGGAACAAGAGTCGGTAAAACAATCACTTTAAAATAAAGAAAGATAAGTACAAAGGTCACCCGAGTTAACCCATACTAGGATTCCAAATATGAAAATACAGACATGGAGGAAAAAACAAAGGGTCATGTTCTGATGGATAGTGATAAAAAACAAGTTTAGGAGAAAGTTAACCACAAGAAAATCACAAACTTGTGATGGGTTAAACGGTATTCGATTCCCCAATAGGAAAAGTTAATAGACAAAATTTTTGTTTTAAGTTACTTTTTATTGAGGAATTTATTCATAAGGAAACATAATCACTTATCATGTTGACTTTCAACTCTTATTAGATTCCTTACACAAACTCATATTTTCTCCAAAAGACGAGTATTTAGGAAGACTTGTTCACATTAAGAGTACTATAATCAACTTCTAGAGAATCACCTAATCCACAAAAAGAGAACTATATACTTACCATGTCTTTAGACTTTAACCAAAACCAAAACCAAAAAGGTTAGTACAAGATCAGATAATCCAGAAAAGGATAACCCTTTATAAAAAGAAAATCTATTCTTAATCTCCAAAATTGTGTCTAACGAAACCCAAAGTTCAACGAGGACCATCCGATAAACAATTTTTCCATAAAATTCTTCAAAGTAAACCAAAATAAGATTGAAACCCAAATATTTGAAGGATTTAGTCACATAGTCTTCCAAGTTAAATCGTAACATTTATCTCCAAACAACATCAGTTGCTCTTAATGTCTCGTATTGAAAAGTAATTAACCTAATCACATATCCTCGATGATAGGTTAATAAATTTCCATAGATAACCCAAAATTAACTTACTCTTAATTCATAAAATCATGTAACTAAAAAGAATCAGTCAAACTAACCGGGGACTTCACGTAGTCCAGTGGTAGGCGATAAATACCAGTCGCACTTTGGTTGTGGGTTCGATTCCCGCAGCTTTGTCCGACGCGACGGGTTTTCACACGGTCTGTGTGTTGTCCTTTTTCCAAAACTATATAATTCTTAAAACATTCCCCAAAATGAGCTAAAATCTTCAAAAATGATCATAAAACATTTTAACCTCAAGTTTATCTCATGCCTTTCATTTTCCATCATAACATATAATAACCCATAATTACCTCAAAAGTAAGGATCATATAAACTCTAATGGTTACCTTTATATTTATTACCTGAACTTCCACATCGATTGGTCATCTCGTACATGATGCATTACAGATCATACCAAGGTTCAAGTGGTTGATCATGACTCCTTGCTAGTTGGTTTAGAACAACCACGAGTTTCCTCATTGAATCCCCCATTTCATCCAGTCTCTTAATCAGAGAACCACCACAGTTTACTTCAAACCTATTTTCACTTTGGTGCCTGCTAGATCTATCCATTTTCTAAAACCAAAATGGTCAGTGTGAGTATATCAACAAAACCATCATATAATAATGAGGAAGATAAACACCAAGATATACTTACTCATTCACTTTATCTAAAACTAGGACTCTTTTTGAAATCCTATCCATTATGGTACTATAACTTATGCTTAGAGAATACCCTAACCTCTAAAGTTATCTATACTGACCTCTGATACCAACTATAAGGCCCCGTCCTGAAACCTTACTTAATATTGAGTTATCACAAGATTACACATTGAGGATCTTTTCAGGTTTAGAGTTTTAGAGAATTAGATCATGAAACTTGCATTACATTCCATATTTAAACAAAGTGGTTACATAAAAGACAATATTCATTCTTCCCATCAACGGAATCATATTTAAAATAAAACACAGATTCTTTCTTGGCACATCCTTTACACTATCATCACATCATGTACCTTACCCTTGACCTGTGAAAAACATTTCAAAAACTTGGGATGAGCATAAAAAGCTCAGTAAGAGTTATAAAAATATGGAAAGGAAACATGAGTTCATATATACATTAGAATGAAATCATACTTTCCCCATAAAATATAGGCACTTTAACATACCCCATCAAATCATGAATAAATCATAGAAATCATAAGACATAAAGGTAACTTGAGGCATTCATAACATTCTTACGTAGGGAGTAACCCTCTTGGTTACGTTTGGAATACCCATCACAGTATATTCCCTAAATCTCTTCGTAGAAACCTTAACGTTTAACCCCTTCGCGTTACCCAATGCATTGGAGAGATATATCTGGCTCACCCGCCCTTAGTTTATCAGGGAACCACCCGTATTCATAATAATGCCCAAGAACCATAACATAAACGTATCACATAAAACATGCATAAAGTAAACATAACATCTCCACATTTCAATCACAATATAACATTTTATGATATTGAAATAATGAATCCATTCAAAAAGAAACCATTTCCAAAACCATTTAAAACATTTAATAAAGAGATTTTTGAATCAAATTGGCCCATAACACCTTGAAGATTTTAACATTTTAAACTATTAATATCCATATAAATAAATCCTTAAAACCATTTTGAAAACACGGATATTAATGGGAACCATTTATAAGAATAAATCATTAAAACATTTAAAACGATATTTCATTTAAAGTGTTTTTAACAAAATGAGAGACACAATAATTGAGGAATAACATTTAACCAGAACTTTATAATATCATGAGAATAAAGGAATTCATGATATAATATTCCAAAGGACAGTATATACACCATATAATAGTGAATTGGTGCATAACAACAATGAAGTCTCAATAGAAATGTAAAATGAGATGAAATCCCCTGTAAAGAAGGTACCCTTAAATTAAGGATAAATCAATCTCATAATTATGTGTGACAAATATAAATACACCCAATATAAGTGGATATTAAGTGTAAAACACTCAAAGTTCATTCACACATATTCAAATGAGGACATATTCAATAACTACATGTTGAACCCAAAGAAATCGAATTTGGGTTAAACAGTTCCCTTGGTAAAATTCGACAGCCTAACGGCATCACTTCAAAATTCAGAAAATGAGTTGATGAGAGATAAAAAGGGGGTCTCATCACTTGGAAATAAAATTTAAATCAACAAGGATATAGAAGAACATATCCCAACATAATAGTATTTGAGTTAAAAGACATACAAAAGAAGTCTTTTAAAAAAAGGAGGGTGAAAGGTTCCCTTACCGACATGGGTATCTTTCGAAACATACGCCCCGTGAAAGAAGGACAATAAAAAATTGATGTAAATAATCATAAACTAAAGTATATTACACAAATAGTAGAATAATGTATAGTAAATACACCACTCAAAGGAAATTGTGGCAAATGTAGCATAAATCTCACGGGAATAAAAGTGAGATGAAAAATCCCTTACGAAAAATCGACAGCCTAACGACGCCACTTAAAACTTCCAAAAAGGGATTGATGAGATAAAATAGGGTATCTCATCATATTACAATAAAATTTATATCAAGAGGAATATAAAATAACATCCCCCATCATAACAAAGAGGAGTTAAAAGAAGTGACATAAAGGAGAGTACTTAAAAAGAAAGAGAGAGGTTAGATCTCTTATGAAAATTCGGCAGCCTAACGGCGCCACTCAAAACTTCCAAAATGGATTGATGAGAGAGAATAGGGTCTCTCATCACATGAACATAAAAATTACACTAATAGTAATATAAAAGAACATCCCAATAACAAGAAAGATGTGCTTTAAAAGGAATGACATAAAAGAGTGTACTTAAAAAGAAAGAGAGGAGTGGGATCCCTTACCTCGGGTCCGACTTGACTTGATCGTCCTTTAATCTCCTGAATAATAAATTTGAGTTAATTTATAATTCCTTAAGAACCTTTTTAAAGTTCATTATTCCTTTTATATCACTTATTACCATTTCATAAACATTATGTAATCATTTAAGTTAATAATATTTGTTTTGCCGATATTTGGTTCTTAAGTCGAAAGTGGACTTCTTACAATTACATGTTGTTTGTGTGGCCAAATGTTCATTATATCCAGAATTGTATTCATGATGTATATATCATATATATCATATATATCCAGTATATTCATGCATTTATAATATTACATAACATTTAGAGTTAAGAAATGAAATGCACCGTTCATGGAGACGGTAAGCCGTACGTACGCATGAACGCTACTTCCATTTCTATTTCATATTTAATGGAATTAAAACATAATGATACATAATAGTATTTTAATTCCAGTATGGTATCATATATAATATCATTAAATGTATCCTTTATACAAACCACATATGGTATTAACGAATCTAATCACTTTGAGGGGGCGGTAGTCCGCACTTACTTAAATGAAGATATCGCGTTTACCCATAATGGAAACCATAAAGGTATGACATAAATGAAAAATAAAGAAGCTTAAGTAAAACATAAAAATATTAGATATCATATATAAATATAGTTTCATCTTAATGGCCACCTTTGAATGTGTTAGAATAAAGTTGAACAATCATCGTTTCGGGAGGCAGAAATTCTCCATCCATGGAAACGATATGTTCTTTAACCATTAGATGTAGGTGTGTGTAAGTGTAGCTCGAATCCTTCTTATAACAACATACTAGTATATTGAATATACTTGAGTTGTTACAAAAGAAAATAATAAAAAGAGTTTAGGGGGTTGGAGAAGTAAAATAAAACAAAAGGACTCAAGTGAAGACATTACCTTAAAATCGGGAAACTTCCTTTGATTTGACCTCAAAGGCTTCCCTGGAAAGGATTATTCCCAAAGGGAGGCTTCAAGGAGTTATAGAGGGATGTGGAGAGACAAAATGGTCAGGGTTTGGACGATCCAAAGGCTTTGGAAGTGTGGGTAAGGAGGTAGAGGTGGGGGCCTTTTATAAGAGGAGATGAGGGGCACTCTTGGAAAGTAAAGTAAAGTCACTTTATTTTAAAATGATATTCGGATTCAAGAGGTACGAAATTGATATAATTCGAGGATAAGGTGATAAGGGTTCGAAATAAACTCGTCCAATAGGTTTTGGACTTGTGTAGGTCTTAGATATTACATTATCGTTCCATTTTATTTAAATCGTTAAATAATGAGGTCATCGGTGCATCATCATGATGTCATAAATAATTTAATTTATTTAATGTCTAAAAATTATACAAAAAATAATATGATCTAGGAAATATTTTTATCTTTCCAATGACTATTTATAGTCAAAAATATGACTTTTATAACCCCATGTAAAAATTGTTTTAGTAAAAATTCTCATGTTTGTGTCATTTTTACTTTAACATTAAATAAAAAGTTCTTTATGTCATTTCCCAACCAAAGTGGCTCCATGGGGTCCCCCAGTTGACCCATGTATTTTCATGGTCGGCCATGACTCATCCAATGAGGGTAGGACATGTGTCTAGGTCATTTCATTTTATTAAAACATTATTTTTACCTTAAACTACACTAATTACCTCTAATCGCGATTAAGAACTTAAAAGTTACTATTCACCAAAAAATTATATTAATATCATTGAACCACATTTTAATTCTTAATTACAACCATGTATGTTGGATTTTTGAAATTCAAAACACAGAAGTGGTAAAATTTCATTTAAACGAAAAATTCGTTTTTATAAGTACCACTTAGTGGTTTCACTATTCATCAAAAATTGAAGTTTTTCAGAAAAATCCCAAAAATTCACCCTAAGCTATATATGATATTACAAATTCAAAAATGAAGTCTATTTTACAAAATTAAAAACATATAAGTCACATTAATTAATTTAATAATTAATTCCCACTGTCAGAGCAAATAACGTGTTTTTATGAAACAATAAGTATCAAAAGATTGACACTAGTTTCAGTTTGATTTCAAAGTGAAATTAATTACAAAGAACACTATTGGATTTAATGGTAAAAATATATTCTAATTTCACTTTAAAACCAATTCAAAAGATAATCCAATCATATAAATAAATTAGATTAAAAAGAGTGTTTGAATTAAAATACAACATTTTACACTATTCATTAAAAAATGAACTTTATCGGAAAGATACCAAAAATTTACACAAAGTAAATTTTGATGTCCCGATTCTAAAGAAGAGTTTTATTTGGTCCAATAGAATTTATAAGAGTGAACAAAACTATATTTAATGACGGTTCACCATCAAAAGGCGATAAGTGAACCTTTAGTGAAAACTAGGGCATATACGCCTAAAATTGAATTCTTTCCGTATTTTAAGCCTTTATATTTTATTGAATAAATGTAAAAACAATTAAAAACATATATAATCATATTTTAGTTATTTCTATCCATTACCGCCAATTCAACAACTACATGTTAACTACAATTTAAAATAATATTATTTTATTATTAGAGTGCAACATAAGTTTCCCAAGAAACTCATTGTTGCGTGTTGGGTACGCCATCGAGCATAGCATCCCATTTAAAGTCATATTAATATTTTATTCACAAATATGGACAAATATGAAAATGTAATATTCTTTATTTACCTGGGGTGTTACAATATACATGCATGCATGCATGTATATACTAATATTTATAAGTATATATGATTGTATGTATGTGTTTATGCTCATATATAAATACATTCATTTAAGTATATATTCATGTATGGGATATCACATCTCTCATTAGATGATTACTTCTCTCTATATCATTTTTTGGTGATCAATATGAGGATCACTTGAAATGGGCCACTCGCTAGGATGATACATCCTCTGTGGATGTTGTTGGGAACATGAAGATGTTTTCCATCTGTTGTTCAAACAAAAGGGTCAAGTTACTGAGAGTCATTTCAGATAGGAGGGTTGATGGAGGTGATTTGGCTAGCATCTAGCCGGCATCTGATGTGATGTTAAAAAAGGCTACTTCCAGCTATGAGGATGGTGGGTTTGAAATTTTTTGTATGCCCGTGCTAGGGATGAAGATTCATAGAACTCGGGCGAGGGACCTGTGCTGCGCCATTTTTTGTGAAGGATAGTTGTTTCATAGATAGGATGCATGTAGCTGAGCCTACTTTGTGGTTGTGGCGTAAGGATGACAAGGTCGTCTTTGATGTGGTGACAACATGCTTTGTGGGTGAGGTGGTGAGAAAATCATGGATGACATCAGAGGCTGATGATGGGTCATGGAGGGTATATTGGCAGGGGTCATCTTTGATATGGCAGAGATAGGGGGTGAGGTGTGAAGATCATGGCCGACGTCTGGTTTGGGATTTCAGTGGTTGGAGATCCTAGTGGCCAGTGATGGTGTTTTAGGTTGGTGATCATGTTTCTTGGAATTCCTATTTGTAATGACCAACCAATTCCCATTGGCTTGAGATTACAATGAGTCATTACTAGGTCTTAAGCGACATCCCCAAGACGCCAAATGAAGGAAATAAATGCAAAAAGGTTTCAAATACATGTGGGGGAAGATTTACCATTTACGAAATAAACCAATAAACCTACCAACAATAACCAAACATTCGTTATGTGATGAATGAAAAAATGAATGACAACCCAACAACTTCATGTATCTCACAACCACATCAAAGTATGGAATATTGAAAGAATAACCAAGTATCAATGTACATAGCGAATGAACTACACAAGACTCTCCAAAGACCTCAAGAATCCATGCTCCACAAGCTCCAGGATCCAAAATCCCCGAACAACCCAAACATCATGAGCTATTCCTAAACACATGTGAAACATTACCTTTACCCTTGTCCTGGAATATAGCATCTGAAAAAGAAACAATGTGCCAAAGCATGGGTGAGTATAAAACTCAGTAGGTTTTTCCCAATAACATCTATACCAATGTCAGTAGAATAGAATATTTAGAAAAAATTATATAAAATAGTTTAAATAAAGGAATTTCTCAAATACAATTTATAACTAAATATAACCAAGTGTCCAAAACAGTTCATTACCAATAGTATACTAGTGAAATTGAATCCAATTTTCGCAGCAAGATATTTTTCATAAAAATTACTAAACAATATTTACAACCATTTCACAATATCCCTTTATCAGCATACCCAACCATTCCTAAAACCCATACAACCAACCATGCATTCTACGTTATAACAGTTCCTTACTCGGGAGGGGTTTCTCGTCGATCTACCAAGTCATCACAAGTTAATTGATTCCAATGTGCCAATAACCCTTTGACACCGATCACAGCGTCATATTTCAAAAATGCCACATGTATGAAATTCCCATGTTCCATTAACCCTGTGGCACCGAGAACAAGGTCATATTTCAACCAAGACCCCTATATGCAACATGAACACACACCACATATGCCCAACGATCAAGCCAAATCAAACCTTTCAATAAAAGCACCTTTTTATTGAAAACAATTTTTGTCAAAACCATTTCAATGCCAAACCATTTCAATAAAACTCCATTTTTTATGAGAAAAATTTCTATTGAAAATACATTTTTCATCAACCATTTTTAAATTCCAAAAGATCCACAATTTAAAAACAACAATTTAAATTCATGAATCTAATCTCCCTTTGAACAATTTTTCACCAAGATCATGCAATTTCACAAAAACCATAAATATTCACAAATTAATATTTTTCCTTTCATTTCACAATAAATAATCCAATTTGAATCTAATAAAATCAATTATTTCAAGAGTATTTGAGAGAGAATCCACCTACCTTGAAGGTTTTGACGAAACTTTGACAACATACGAAGAACGTAGAAGAAAGTGGGTCGATTCTCCAAGAACGTCCTTAGTTCTCTTATCCTAGAAAGATCACAACTCAACATTGAATTATTTTGCATCCAAAAACGTATATCTACCCACTATAGGTTCATATATGATTAATAATGGAGATCAGAGAAGTAGATCTAAGAAGATCTAAGAAAACATGACAAATCAAGAAAGAACGGTGATATAACACAAGAATCAGACTTGAAATCACCAAGTAAAGGATTAGGATGGCTCCAACTCATCTAGGGAGGGTTATCCAGCCTTTTAGGAGAGTAATCAAGAAATAGGAAAGTTTTGAAGACAAAAAGAAATATATAGTGAAAAAACAAGTAAGCTCCTAGAAAAGAGGATCTAGATTTGACCTCTATGCATGGTTTGACCACAGGGTTTGGGACAACAGTGTATGAATCATGTGACCTTACTTTTTCTCCAAACACTCCTTATAAAACCCCCAAACTGTCCCATCCATTACCTTTACCCTTTTTATTGAAACACATTTTTTTGGAAACATCCCACTTTATGGAAACTCTCCACAATATGGAAACAACCCACTTTATGGAAACAACCAACATTATGGAATCACCCAAATTAAATCAAAATCTCTATATTATGGAAAAAATCTATTTTATGGAAAGACTCTATATTATGGAAACTATCTATTTTAGACACACCTACTAAAAAAACACCAGGAAAGGGGTTATCTACTCAAAACCGGGGGTACTACACTGTTTCAGGGTTAGAGTTCACCCCGGTGACAATAATGGAATTTGAGAGCATGATGGTGCTCATGATTAGTGTGATCTTCGTTTGTCATAGACGATGTACAGAATGGGTTGGGGTCATTCTCAAGGGAAATATGGTGATGGACATGGTTCTCAAAGTGATTGGGTGACCTTGGTTTGAGGGGTATCGATGGCCTTATGATGTTGAATACATTGGGATATAGGCTGGAAATGAAGGTGTTTCACTTTAGGCTAGCGCTCAGTGTGAGCGAAGTATTTGGGGAGAAATGGTGTGTGATCAGGATGCCTACTTGGATTGGGATATCATTGATGGATGCCACTAATTTTAGTCATCGAATGGAAGGTCCATGGTGATTGAGGGGTGTCGTGATTCATAGGTATTTGGCCTATTTTTGTATGTCTCATCTTTTATGATGGTTTTATGATCTATTTAATTTGGGTCGATGGGCTATGAACTTTTTGAGGTCTTCAGATCCCTTATGCATGTTGAGTTTTTTTATCTAATTGTTTTTTGTGTGGTGTTGTCTACCAATTTTATATAAGGTAGTGATTTTTGTGCCACATGATCTGTGTTGTTGTTATGCATTTACTTTTCTTCAATAAATTTTTTTGGATCGGCCTTTTGATCAGCTCCAGAACCTTCTGGATATATATGCATTTATATGAGTGTATTAATTTTCATGTATACATGTACCTATTCATATATATATATATATATTGATATATGTATCTAGAAATATATTTAACACATACAAATATGTATATATGTAATCATAAATAGATTTTTATTATATATGTGTGTATGTTTTTGGTCAAAATATTTTCTACGTGTGATTGAAATTCTGTAAGAAAACATTATATATATATATATATATATTCATTGATTAATATATGTGTGTGTTTACGTGATCAATATTTTTTAGATATTTTTATTTATGTGCTGGTATAAAAAAAATTATGTATTACATAAAGTTTATAAAAAATACATTCTAAATTTTATCCAACAAAATTTCTATAGTATATATAATTATATATATGTTTATGTATATATACATATATTAATGTGATATATGTATTTTATAATGTACATATTTATTTACATATATAAATATGTTAATGTGATATACATATGTTTTTATGTATATATTTCTTTTATATGTAATTCAAATAACTATATTTGTAAATACTTTTATATTTTCATGGGTGCATGCATGTACATACATATAGTTTCAGATACTTATATATATATATAAACAATTATAGTATTATATATATGTCTATAACTATATATATATGTAATTATATACATGAATAAATAAATAAATATATAGTCAAGTAGACTTATTAAAATTCAGAGAAAAACTATTTATATGTAATATTTTTAATGTGTTTTGTTTTTATAAACTAATAATGACTATGAATGTTTAAAAAATATATTTTAAATTTACACTTTAATTCAGAACCAATAAATAAAAATATTAAAAATCAAAAAAAGTATCATATATGGGACTAGAAATATTATTATCAATGTAAAAATCTCATTGGTGATGAAAGATTGAAATTCCAATACCATGTGAGAAAAATATATTTGATCAAAGATTATTTTGGGAATAAAATGAATTTATAAGGGAGAAATTGAATTGGGGTTGATGGAGGATGAATGTGACATGCTGCATATAATGGGGTGTTTTGGGAAGCATACTAATTGATAAAACATCTGATTTTGTTAACCCACATGTCACAATTATAGGCTCCAAATTAACTCACCATTTCAGGTGGAAATTGAAGATGATGAGGACTCAACATCCCGTCATTTACCGACCATAGAATTGAGTCTCGTAATAATTATATTGCAATACCTAAACCACCCTAAAGTTCATGCCCGTAGTTAAATCCCAATTTTTATTTTCTCTCATCCATTCAATTTTTTCCACTAATAATCTTTGATCTATTATACTATATTCAAATAGTATCAGAAATTCAATCTATCGGCACCAATTCAATTATTACATCAATGAGAATAATTCTAGACCCATATATGATACATTATTTTGAATTACAATTTCATATATCTTTATAGGTTTTCACATTAAATTCACATTTCCACTGGTTATTTTGTTTTATGAAAAAAAAAACACATTTGAAAAATTATATATCGATAATTTTTCTAGAAAATTTATGATTATATGTGTATATATATTTATTAATGTATATTCATACATATATAATTATTTAAAAGTGTATATATATATATAATTTCATACATATATCACATAAACATATGTATATATACATAAACATGTTTATAATTTTACATATAATATAAATTTTATGTATAAAATTTAGAATGTAATTTTTTCTATACATTTTATGAAGTAATTAATTTTTTATACCAACATATCAATAAATATATCTAAAAATTACTGATCAGACACACACACACACATTTATAAATCAATGAGTATATATATAAAATGTATTCTTACATAATTACATATAGTGTAAATATGTATATATATATATATATATTATTGAACGGTGAGACACATATATATAATAGAAAAATAATGACTATTTACATACATACATATATGTATGTGTTAAATATATGCATACATACAAACATCATTATTAATATATATATATATTTATATCTAAACACAAATCTATATATATACATGCAAATTAATTTAGTGATATACATTCATATAAACATAAATACATATTTTTAAATATGAGCAGATACACATACATACATAAATATATATTAATAGAAAAACATAAATATATGTTATTTCTATTATATAAAAATATAATTAAGGTAATTACTTTCAAATATGTGTACATAGATGGATACATACATAGATACATATAAATATAGGTATATACACTTATAAATAATTGTAATTATATGAATACTCTTATATACAAGCACACACACACACACACATATATATAATCATTCATACATACATTAATATAGGTATATAAATATATAAATATTTATAAGTTTATTTAAATATATTTACATACATTCATCTAAATATTGTTATATCTACATGAATACATAAATATATTAATATATATATATATATATAACTGCAAGTACATGCATACATACATATATAAATATATGCTAATTTAATTATATACAGACATATTTAAATATAAATACTTATAATAATAGGTATAATCATGCATATGTACAAAAAGGTAAAAATTAAGTGTTATACATGGTGTATACAAACAATACACTTATGAATATTTAATTTTGTATATACTTATAAAAATGTATAATTATAAATAATTACACTAATATTTTTATATGTATTCACATATATATCTATGTGTATGTATGTACATATAATAATATTTAGATGCATGTATGTACATGTATTAAAATATCATTATAAATACTTATATTTTTATATACCTATATAAATTATTGATGACAGAAAATTATAAAAACCAATGAATCACACACAAACATAATAATATATTTATATATAAGCACATACATACATCTATACATAAAAATTCATATAGTCGTATACATATATATTTAAATACATATCTTTATGTGTAGGTACATATGAAAATACATAGATAAATAAATATTAATATAATTACGTGAATATATATTATTTAAATTATATGAAAATATAATTGATGTAATTATTTATAGATATAATTACATCCATGCATACATACATACATATATATAGGTATATACAACTATAAGTATTTGTAAGTATATTTTAAAACATGTACATAAAAACGTCTAAATATTAATGTATTACATACATAAAAATGCAAAAAATAATATTTACATAAAAATACATGTTTAGAAAAACACTAGAAAATATTTATTTTTTTCCAACATAGTCATATCTTACCATGAACCAAGCTGAAGTGCCATTCGACCTGACAAATGACTTGATCTATGTCATGGATTGAATAGCATTCCGGATCCCCATGAGCTGGAAACTAGTTCTCATGTATAAAAAATATACTATTGGAACGATTTCACCAATGTATATAAAAATAAAAAACCCATGAGAATAAAACATCACATTACCAATAACAATAACCAAATGAGATTCATCAATTTTGATATTCAAGGTTTAAAATTTTATCAAAAAACAAAAAATATCATAATGAAATGTGAAAAATAAAACCTCCCAAAAAACCATCATGCACAAAGAGGGTGATCACCCACAATCCACCACCAGTAAAACCTCTAATAAGTTGAACACTAGAAACTGGATCCACTATCACAACCACTAGACATATTGCCTTTACTTGTTTCAAACAATAAAATGTCTATAAACACCCAAAGTTGTATGTAGGTCATGATCCAAATCCGAGTATGATATCACCCAAAAGGAAGGATTTCATGATATAACATTCGAAGATAAATTAACATGCAAATTTTCATAAAACATAGGAATGAATTTTCAAGGAACATCGGAAGGAATGTTTTTTCAAGAAAACATATTTAGGGAAAAAAATTCACAAAATCAACTTTCTTTAAGACCACAATGTACACTAGGTCGATAGTATACTGACAGTTAGAACCACATCACATAAGCATCACATAAAATTATCATGTAACACAAGGGAAACATGGAAAATCCCTACCGGAAACTAGCTCAAATGTGACCCTAGAATCCTCATACCTCGGTGATCAAAATTCTCTAACCATAACAAACAAAATTCTCATGCATGATACACTAGAGGGGAACACATCCCATGGTATAGTGGTCTCCAAATAATAATGCAAAACTAATAGTGTTCCCATGCCCCAACCACTATAGGGGATCCCATCCCAAGGTCTAGTGTTATCTGATCATATAATATGTTTAGTTAGTGTTGTAGCACCAATCCTTTTAGAACAATTTCTTCCTTCCCACTGCTAAGTAAACAGGCACACTAGTTCTAGTTCTCCAACCATGATACTCAAGATTCCATTGGTTCTCAAACATCCATTTCACATTTTAAATAAATCATCACTTTCACACATGCATTCCAAGCATCATAAACCCAAAAAGAAAATAACCATTTTTAAAATTCATATTTAACCAATGATAAAATCCCACATGATAACCCCCATTTTTTTGTAAATAGAACCACTTTCATTACCCACATGTAGAAAAACCGTTTGGAAACACATTTAGCACCATTTTCACAATTCACAAAGCCCATTTGAAAACACTATAAGAAGTGAACACAAGAAATCCATCCAATACCATGGAAAAATACACTTTCAAATTCATACACACACCAAATCCACTTTATAATGTATTTCACATCGATTTTATAATTCACAAACCACATTAATGGTGAAAAATAAGAACCCAACATTAAAAAGACATTTTATTTGAAAAAACACACTTTCAACACATTATAACCATCAAATCCCTTCGAAAACACATTTATCACCTTTCGAAAAATCATGACACATTGTAAAAGAACACTATAATAAGGCACACAGGACAAATTACCAATTACCATTAGAAAACCAAATTTCCCCATATATTCATGTTAAAAAAGTTCCAAAACATATTTCATAACATGCACCTAATCCATGTAACACCATTAAAACTAGTGCAGAAAACATTTTTAACGTCACCATTTTTTACATCTGTTATATATAACCGACGTGATAATCTGTGAAACGTGGTTTTTTATGTCATTTATTTTATAACCGACATAAAAAATGTGGAGAGTAAATTTTTAACATCGATTATTTTAATAACCGACGTTAAAAAGCATGTGTGTTCATTTTTTACGTCGGTTATAAATTAACCGATGTAAAAAACCAAAGCACGGTGTTTTTTATATCAGTTATCAAATAACCGACATAAAAAATGAGGTATCTAAGAATTTTTTACGTCGGTTATAAAATAACCGACTTTAAAAAGAGGCTTTTGAGTGATTTTTGACGTTGGTTATTTGATAACCGACGTAACAAAACAACCCGTAGAATTTTTTACTTCGGTTATATTATAACTGATGTAAAAAACTATGATTTATGATGTGTTTTTTACGTCATTTACTCTATAACTGACGTAAAAAACCAACACGTGGATTTTTCTACATTGGTTATAAAATAACCGACGTAAAAAAAATCCATATCTGATACATTTATAAATTCAGTTATTATAATAACTGATGTTATAAATATAATAAAAATAGTTTATAACGTCGGTTATTAAATAACCGATGTTATAAAACATTTATGAAATTAACATGCCCCGTGGATTGTCATTTACGATTTTTCGATCAACAGTCCGGCAACTCATCTCTCTTTCATGGAAAACCCTAATCGACTCGTCGATCTCGTTGCGTTAAAATCATTTTACCATCATCATTTATCATCTTTACTCTCCTCAGATCTATCATCTCAACTCGCAACACTCAGGTAAGCCTCCCATGACATTATTTCGTTCGTTTTTTCCTAGATAGTCTTTATTTGTGTTTTGCAATTTTTTGGTTAATCTAGGTAAGATTATTTGATTTCGAACCCTCTTACCTTGTTTTTCCATCATCATCTTATTTATTATCCCCAGATCTATTATATCGACTCACAATATTCATGTAAGCCTCACCTACTTCAATTTTGTTTGTTTTTGTTTCGTGAATGCCAAACATTGATTGAAATTTTTCTTGTCATTGACAACTAATGATCTCATTCACCTATATTACTAAAATTTATATGTAAACCATTTTGATACACCCATTCCATGTACCAGTGTGATTTATTTTATAAGTATATATATAGTTTTTCGTGTAGGAATGTTTGTTTTGGATCCTTGGTTGTTTCTATTTTGGGTATCACTTTTTGTTGTTCCATAATCTATTTACTTTGCTTATTTTCATGGACTATTATAAGTCTTCATGTGCTATTAAAATCTGATTCTTTGCACAATAGATCATTTTAGAATAGTAGGAGATACAATTCATGGTTCTCATTTTGAATAATGGCATGATACCAAAACTAGTAGCTTGAGGTTAAAATCTCTAGATATGCCAAAACTAGTTGCTTGAGGTTAAAATCCCATGGTTCTGGGGGACTGTCAAGAGGGTTGGTGGCTGTCCAGGGGGTTAGGGGCTGTCCAGGGTGTCTATGGAGATGGTGCGGGGGGGGGAGTCCATGGGTGTCTATGTGTGTGTGTGTGTGTGTGTGTTTGGGGGGGGGGGGGTCCAAAGGGGTGGGGGTGTCGAAGGGGGTGGGAGGGCTGTCGAGGGGGTGGGTGGCAGGGGGGGGGCTTTCTAAGGTGGTGGGGGCCTGTCCAGAGGGTTTGGGGGGTTGTACGGGGAGGTGGGGGATGTACAAAGGATTGGGGGGGGGGGTGTCTAGGGGGTGTCCAAGGGGGGTAGGGGGTCGGGGTGGTGTCCAGGAGGCGTGGGGTGTGTTGTCTAGAGGGGTGGGGGATGTCCAGGGGTGGGGGTGTCTAGAGGGTTGGAGGGTGTCCGTGGGGGTGTCCAAGGGGGTAGGGGGTGGTGTCTAGGAGGGGTGGGGTGTTGTATAGAGAGGTGGGGGATGTCTAGGGGGTGGGGGCTGTCCAGAGGGTTGGGGGGTGTCCAAGGGGTGGGTGGGTGTGGGGGGGGGGGGGCTATCCAAGGGGGGTGGGGGCCTATCCATAGGGTTTGGGGGTTGTCCGGGGGGTGTGGGGCTGTCCAGAGGGTTGGAGGGTGTCCAAGGGGGTAGGGATTGGGGGGTGGTGTCCAGGAGGGTTGGGGGGGGGGGGGGGTTCTTTCTAGAGGGTGGGGGCTATCCAGGGGTGGGGGGAATTCCAGAGGGTTGGGGGTGTCCAGGGGTGTGTACAAGGGGGTAGGGGGTGGGGATGGTGTTCAGGAGGGGTGTGGGTGCTGTTTAGATGGGTGGGGTTCTGTCCAGGGGGTGTCCAAGGGGGTAGGGGTTGGGGGGTGGTGTCCATGAGGGGTGGGGGTGATGTCTAGAGGGGTGGGGGGTTGTACAGGGGGTGGGGGTGTCCAGGAGGGGTGGGGGCTATCCAAGTGTGTGGTGGTGTCCATGGGGTGTCCAAGGGGGTGGGGGGGGGGGTGGTGTCTAGGGGGTGGGGGGGGGGGCTGTACAAGGGGTTGGTGCTGTCCAGAAGGTGTCCAAGGGGGTGGGGTATAAGTGTCAGTTGGGATTGACTACTACATCGTGGTTTCTAAGATTATTACATGATGATTGTGCCTTGATTATTGGCTTTACATTGTGATTTTCTCCATCTGAATTTTTATTTTAAATTTGATTTCATTCTCAGGTTTACTCCATTTTCTCCAATTTTCTATCAACCATTATAGGCCCCATGGTTTTCTTTTATTCATTGTAATTTAAAACTTTTATATCATACTATATCTTATTTTTAAAATAATATTCAAGCATATTTTTTTAAATACACATAGATTTGTTTTATATTTCAAAATTGTTTTACATTCAAATTATGATTTTTTTCGTATAAACATATATTTGTCTTATCTTAAAAAAAATATATTTCTGATATTTTTTATAAGTAATAATGAGTCGAAGTTGGATTATGGAACATCAAATGAGCAATGAATATGAGGAAGGTGTTAATGTCTTTTTGGAATTTGCTAAACGAAATGTTCCAAGTAGTGACAATTTTTTCTATCCATGCCTGAAATGTTTGAATATGAAGAAGTTTAAAAGTAGAGAAATAAAATATCATATGATCTATCATGGTTTTAATCTGAGTTACAACCCTTGGATTTGGCATGGTGAAACTGGAAGAAATGTCACTGATTATGATGATTTGCAATATGGTAACTCCGATGGAATTGGAGAAATGATTCACGATATTGTAGCAGAACAAATTGAGATAGAACCGACAGTTGTGCATCTATATGGTGATGCTGAAAAACCATTATATCCTGGTTGTAAAGATTTTACGGTTTTTTTGGTGGTTTTAATATTGATTAACCTGAAGGAAAAACATGTATGGAGTGACATAAGTTTTACAGAGCTGATACAATTGATGAAAGACATTCTTCCAAAAGATAATGATCTTCTAGATTCACATTATAAGGCCAAGAAAATATTATGCCCGATGGGATTGGGATACATGAAAATACATGCCTGTCTGAATGACTACATTATATATAATAAGGAATATGAATTTCTGTCAGAGTGTCCTAAATGTGGGACATCACGGTATAAGGTGAAAGAAAAATCACAGGCTGATGTAGAGATTACAAAGATCCCTTCAAAGGTATTTTGGTGTCCTCCTATAATTCATCGTTTCAAATGTTTATTTGCTAATTCACATGATGAAAAAAGGTTAAGATGGCATGCTGACGAGTGGGTATGTGATGGAAAAATACGTCATCCAGCTGATTGTCAACAATGGAAGAAAATTGATGCGCAGTATTCTACATTTGTAAATAAAATTAGAAATCTCATACTAGGGTTGTGTACAGATGGATGAATCCATACTGAACCCTCACTAGCACACATAGCTCATGTCCTGTATTATTGGTAATTTACAACCTCTCTCCTAAAGTTTGTATGAAGCGCAAATATTTCATGTTGAGTATAATGATCTATGGTCCAAAGCAACCTGACAATGATATTGATGTTTACTTGTCACCATTCATTGATGATTTGAAACTGTTATGGGATGATGGTATTAGGTTTTATGATTATTATAAAATAGAATATTTTCAATTTCTTGTAGTGCTTCTGTTCACTATAAATGACTTCCCAGCATATGGAAATTTTTCAGGATACAGTGTTAAAGGGCATAAAGCATGTCCAATTTGAGAAAAACAGATTTCATATTTTCAATTTCATCATGGGAGGAAAATAGTGTACATGGGTCATCGAAAGTTTTTTCCTATGGATCACCATTATAGAAGACTAAAAAATACATTCAATGGATCACAAGAATTTAATACTGCTCCAAAACCTTTATCCCCTGATCGTTATTTTGAGAGGGTGAGAAACCTTGATGTGACATTGGGAAAGACATAGAAATCTGGTAATGATAGACATATTTGGAAGAAAAGTTCAATATTATTTGAGCTACCATATTGGAGGTATCATGAAGTTAACCATAATATTGATGTCATGCATGTGGAGAAGAATATCTGTGATTGTTTGATTGGAACATTGTTAGATATTAAAGGAAACACAAAAGATGGGCTGAATGCAGGATTAGACTTACTATCAATGGGGATACGTTTGGAGTTAGCTCCCACTACTAAAGGAAGATGAACATTTCATCCCCCCGTCTTGTCATACATTATTGAAGTGGGAGAAAATTAGCTTTTGTCAGTGTCTTCATGATATCAAATTGCCTCGAGGTTATTCTTCAAATGTAAATTTTTTTGTCTCATTGAAGGATTTGAAGTTGATTCGTACAAAATCACATGATTTTCATGTCATGATGCAACAAATTATACCAGTTGCATTGTGTGGAATATTTCCCATCCGTGTCAGAAAGACTATAATGAAGTTGTGTTATTTTTTCAATTCAATTTGTAATAAGGCCATTGATGTGAATACTTTGAACATTTTTGAAAAAGATGAAATTTTTATACTTTGTCAATTAGAAATGTATTTTCCTCCAACATTTTTTGATATAATGGTGCATTTAATGATTCATCTCATTCGAGAAATAAAGCTTTGTAGACCTATATATATTCGTTGGATTTATCCTTTTGAAAGGTATACGAAGATATTAAAGGGGTATGTTAAAAATCCATATCGACTTGAAGCCTCCATTATTGAAAAGTATATTTCTGAGGAGGTAGCAGAGTTTTGTACGAGTTACTTGGTTGCTACGTAACACATATGTTTTCATCCATCTCACCATGAAATATTTAATAATGAGGGAAAAGGGATTCGTGGCTTGAAAATCAAATCATTGTCAGCTGAACAGATGAAGAAGTTAGAATCATACATATTGAATAACATAGATAATGATAAACCGTATATCACATTGCATATTAATGAGTTGAAACAATGTCATCCAAAGAAGAAAGAAATGTGGATTTTGAATGAGCACAACAAAACATTTTTTTCATGGTTCAAAAAGACCTTGCTTGGTAGATCAGATGTATCAGAGACATTAAAATGGATAGTGGGTGGTCCATGTTTAAATGTGATAACATGGTCTGGTTATGACATTAATGACTATGAATTTCATACGAAAGCTTAGGAAAACATAAGTGTAGTTTAGAATAGTGGTTCATTGGTGTTTGCAGATGCAGTGAATTTTTCTAGTGCTAAGGAAAAAAACCTAATTTCTGCATCAAGTGAATATTATGGAGTGATTGAAGACATATGGGAGGTTGATTAAGTTAAAATTAAAGTTCTTGTTTTTAACTGTGAATGGTTTATCAGTAACAAAAGTGTCTGACACGATGATTTTGGAATGACACTTGTTAATTTTAATAGATTTGAAGACACAACTGATTCTTTTATAATGACAACACATGAAAAACAAATTTTTTTATGTAGTAGATCAATCAGATATGCAGTGGGCAGTAGTTTTATAAGGGAAAAACAATATGTTGGTGAGGATGAACTTGTTGAAGATTTTGATTTATGTGAGATCCCTACTTCCATGGAAAGATTAACAGAACATAATGATGAGCATGTTGAAGACATGGTTTGTGCCATAAGTAACGATCACGACTAAGGAATTTGGGAAAACAATCCATTTGTACATTCCTAAAATTACAGGTAACATATGTTTATTTCTTGTTTAAATTTATTTTTTTCATAAAATGTTAGATATTGTATGTTTTTTATTATTTAAAACATGTATCAAAACAAAATAAGTATATGTTTTTGTTTTTTTTATGTTTTTTAGTTTACTTTATCATGTTTACCATTACATGAAATATATATCTATTATTTTTTTCAGTGATAATTACTTTACCATGTTTAACAGGTTTTCCATGTTTACCATGTTAACCATGTTTACCATCTTGACCATCTTGACCATCTTTACCATTTTTTAACATGATTACCATATTAACAATGTTTACTATTACGTAACTTAGTACACTTTTCAATTTTATGATTATAGTAGAATTAAAATATTTTAATTTGTATATTTGTGAACTAATGTTTGTTTTTTTGATTTGAAGGATAATGAAAGATCATTTATTTGATCAACCACATGATTCTGGAGATGAACATATTGGTCATACCTCTGGGGAGGAACATTCACATGCTCCTCTTGATGTTCCCAAATATTCCTCATGTGCTCCTATTATGAAAAAGAGTTCAAAGGTTGGTAAACATGGGTTCAAACATTTACCAAAATTATCACTTGCTTGTACGTAGGATCATAGGATACTAGTTGAGTTTGATGATGATGATATTCCTATAGGTCCAAATGCAAAAGATTTTAAGAGTTTTCTATCAACTCAGGCTAAGAGCAAAGTAAGCATTCTGTATGATGACTGGGGAAGTGTTGATAAAGAGATAATCTCTCAATTGTGGGAGACGATTTTGGTTAGATCTTTTGCTATTGTTTGACTATTCTTTAAATGTTTATAGTATATATAATATGTTTAACCTCTTCTTTATCAGATGACATTTGATATTCCTAACACTGGAGGAGTCAGGAAGAAATGCTTATCGTTGGATTCCATGAGATGGAGGGATTTCATATCAAACCTCTCATATGATATCATTTATGGTCATATGAGTCATGAAAATCCATGTTGTATATATCCTTTTATAGATGAAGACACATGGAGACAGTTTTTTGAAAGTAGAAAAAAATATTCATTTTTTGGTAAGGGCAATGTAAAATTTTATAAGATTTCTTATATAAATGATCTTATTAATGTTTTGTTAATGATTTCTTATTCTTAATTTACAGAAAACAAGTAAATATCATCAGGAGATCCAATCTAAAAATGTATACCCTCAAAGTTTATCTTGGGGAGGGTATGCATTTTTGGAAGAACAAATGATGGCGAAAAAATTTCAACAACTAAGATCTAAGTCTTCAATCTTTGGAGAAGTGGCCCCTTCATCCCATACATCTAGACATGAAAAATGGATGAGAGCTCAGATGGGGAAAAAAGGGAAATATCATTCGGAAGAATTGAGAATCGTAGCTGAGATGATTGTAAGATATCTATTTTATTTATTTAAGTTAACTATTTTCTTCATATGATTTCAATCATTAAAAAAATTTTCAATTAATTAATACAGGACTATCTTGAGGAGCAGAGTCCACAGGGGGAATTTACAGCTACTGGGAGGCAAGATATTTTATCTGTAGCATTGGGAAAGCCTGAACATCCTGGCCGTGTAAGAGTATATCCAGCAGGTGTATCGGTAAGAAAAGTGTTGTCATGTTCTTCAACTTCTAACGTTGAAGGGGTATATAAAAAATAGAATCCTTGGAGGATGAAGTTCATAATATTAATGCGGTGATGGAGGAAAATATTAGATCGTCGGTACAGTCTATGTTTGTAGACATGCAATGACAATTTCAGACTGCAGATCCCACTCCTCCACCTCCCCCTACAGACCCCATTATCTATCCTCCACCTCCTCCAGTAGCTCCCACTCCCCCACCTTAGCCTGAGGACCCCATTTTTTATCATAGTCCTCCACTACAGCTTCCAACTTATTGAGAGTTGTATGTTTATGATCCTCAACATCATATAGTTTCATATGGGTTGGTATATTTTATAGGACATAAAGTTCATCATAAAAAATTAAAGGTAGAGAATCAGAGGGTCACTGTACAGGATATTATAGATAGATAAGATTGAGTACCATTACCTATAGATGAGGTGACGACACTTGGACATAGTATCAACCATTTTTTAATTTGGCCATCCAGACTTCTCCGACTCATTACCATCGAGGTATGAATGTTATATCTTTTATTTTGTTTATTATAGTTGTTTTATCATATGAAAACTAATATATTTTTCTATTTATTTTTATAGTAATAATTCAAAGGCAATGAAGTACTGTATAGACAACAACAAAGACAAATGGCTATGACATCAGATATAAATTATAGTAGTCTTGAAAGATTTTCATGATATTAAAATTTGTTGGCGGGTCATTATGAGTTTCCAATTGAAGCTCATGTTTGTGGACGTGAAATAAGTGCGGGGATTATGAAAACTGATATCATGGAGCTTGTTACTGGAGATATGTTGGGCATCAACGTGGTGCAAATATTTTCCATGTAAGTCTTAACACCTTTTCCCAGCGTTATATTTATTAAAAATGTATACTTATGTCTTATTTGTATTAGGTATCTTTATAAAATTTGTGAGAGGATTGAGCTGATAGATGTATATGGATTCATGGACCCGCAATTGATTTACCCTGAATCATGTGCATTGGATGAGGAAAAAATAATGCTTTATATTGCTGAAAGACTTGAAAAGAATATAGTCACACAATGCTGGATGATGCCTTTTTGTGAGAGGTATGAAAGACAACTCTCCCAAAGAGTTCATTATCTTTTAACATAAAAACCACTAACCTTAAATTTCCTTTTATTAGTGATCATTGGATATTAGGGGTTTTTCGCCTAAGGGATAAAGCACTTTATTGGATATGCTCTATCCATGAAGATGTGCGGGAAAGTTTTAAGAATATATTGGAAAAGTAAGTTTCAATTTCTCAATAGTTTTATATATTATAATGAATTTTAAATTTACCCCATTCGTATTATTTTCTAAAAGGGAATGTGTCTACTTTAGAAAAAACAAATAGAAAAGGAGTTCAAAGATCAAATATGTAAATTTGAAGGTAAATATCCATTTATAATTTTAACTTTTTGATTTATTACATAAAAATAATATATTGAATTTACACTCATTTAAACAGAATTGTCATGAACAACAAGGCGTCATCGAATGCGGATATTATATGTTAAGATTTATGTATGAAATAATAACAACTGGGACAGTTGTGAATTTTGACCTGGTAGGATTTCCTCTTGAACTTTTCCATAATATTTCAATTTGATTTATTCATTATACACATTAACTACTATCCTTATCATTTTTATATTTTTTATGACCCTCAACCCTATACTGCTGAA
Source organism: Viscum album (assembly GCA_963277665.1). Classification (NCBI taxonomy): domain Eukaryota; kingdom Viridiplantae; phylum Streptophyta; class Magnoliopsida; order Santalales; family Viscaceae; genus Viscum; species Viscum album. Next base: position 421,231,302 of record OY728161.1, on the reverse strand, counting down.
GACATCAAACACTTACAAGTGGAGTGGTCAAATTATTTTACAGGTTTGATTGAATTTTAGTTGTTTGTAATGTAAAATGTAATTTTGAATATTGTCATTGTAATTTTGTATTTGGTAGTCGTTTAAGATGAATTTAGTTTTTTTTGTAGTTGACAGTGTATGTTTTTAATGTTATATATGTGAATGTTTAATTTTTCTCTACTTCTTGTTTTGGTCTACTTATGATGGTTTTTCTGGTATGGATTTCTGTCTGGGGGGGGGGGTTCCAAGGGTGTGGGGGGTGTTCAGTGGGGTTGGGGGTGTCCAGCGGTCTAGGAGGGTTGTCCGGTGGGGTGGGGGGTCCTGGGTGTCCATGAGACTGGGGGGGTGGTGGGCAGTCCAGGGGGGTGGGAGCATTTCCAAGAGGGTAGAAGGGCTGTTTAGGGGAGTGGGAGGCTGTCCAGGGGGTGCCCAGGGGTGTGGGGGTGTCTTGTGGGGTGAGGGGGGTTTCTAGGGGTGGGGGGTGTCTAGTAGGGGGGGTCCAGGGTGTCGATGGGGATGGGGGGGGGGGGGCAGTCCAAGGGTGTGGTGGAGGCTGTCTAGTGGGTTGAGGGGGATCTGTTCAATTTTTGGTAACTTTTTGGTCTGTTTCAAGGGTGTGGGAGGGCTGTACAGGGATGTGGGAGTGCTGTCCAGGGGGTAGTGGGTCTACAAGAGGGTGGGGGGATGTTCAGGGGGTGGTGGTGATGTCTAGGGGTGTGGGGGAGAGTGTACAGGGGTGTGGTGGGGGCAGTCTAGTGGGGTGAGGGGGTTCTGGTTTGTTTTTGGTAACTTTTTGGTCTGTTTCAGGGGTGTGGGAGGGCTGTATAGGGGTGTTTAGGGATGTACAACGGGTCGGGGGCAGTCCAGGTGTGTGGTGGGGGCTGTCAAGTGGGGTGAGGGGGTGAGGGGGTGCTGTTCAAGAGGGTGGGGGGTTGTCACGGGGTGTTTGGGGCTATCCAGGGGGTCGAGGGGCAGTCCAAGTGTGTGGTGGGGGCTCTCAAGTGGGGTGAGGGGGTGAGGGGAGCTGTTCAGGAGGGTGGGGGGTTTTCCCGGGGTGTTTGGGGATGTCCAAGGGGTCGGGGGGAAGTCCAGGGGTGTAGTGGGGGCTGTCAAGTGGGGTGAGGGGGTGCTGTTCAGGGGGTGGTGGGAGGGTTGTCCAGTGGGGTAAGTTTTATATGTTATCAATGGAAATGCTTAATTTTCCTTTAGTTATTGTTTTTATCCTCTTCTATTTTTGTGGTACGAATTCTTGAGTTGGTTTATGGTTGTTTCTAGGGGAGAGCAGAGGATTGCATTCGATTTTTTTTGAAAAAATTTGTCTTCCACGTCGGTTCTTTTATGACCGACGCGATAAAGAAATTAGGAAGGGTTTATCATGTCGGTTTTTTGAATAACTGACATTATAAACACCGGTAGAATGTTTTATCAAGTCGGTTATTTAATAACCGACGTGATAAAAGGCCTGGTAAATGGTTTATCACATCGGTTATTAAATAACCGACGTGATAAACCCCCCCATACTAGTTTATCACGTCCGTCATTATATAACCGACGTGATAAACCCCCCCGGTTTATCATGACAGTTAGATAATAACTGATGTTATAACCCCCCCCCCCCGTTTTTCACGTCGGTTATTAATTAACCGACGTGATAAACACCGCGATGTTAAGTTTTTTACGTCAGTTTTTAAATAACCGACGTAAAAAACATTATTTATAACGTCGTCCGTATTAATGTTGACTACAAACTGACATAAAAAATGAAAAATAACCGACGTAAATAACGTTTTCTGCACTAGTGTAAACAACCATGAAATCACATTAAAAACATATAATAATTTAGATTCATAGAACCACCAACGTCAAGCTCGGAAACATTCCGAAACCAATGAGAAACCACAACCACACCTCAAAAAGATCCTATAAAGAAATGATCAAGCAACATCCATCGATATTTCCCCAGAAAACACAAGATAAAACCCTCACCAGGTTAAAAAACCCAATAGAGATGAATAACCCAATGATGGAGGAAGAGAAACCCTAGAATATGGAAAAAAACCAATGGAAAAGTGAATTATTTGATGATTCCATGATTAATCTATAACAAAAACACCCAAATATTGATTCTCAAAGGCTCTATGAATATTTAGAGGAAGCACCCATTGATTAAAATCCCATAGGGTTCATATTAGTGGTGTTTTAGGGTTAAATATTAAGATGGGAAGAAGGTAATTTTCTACATTTTGATGACCTAGACAGCGAGTTTCATGGTTTTCCCAAAGAGTTTTCCAAACCGTGTGAAAACCGTGCATCCCTAACTACCCAAGGGGAACATGCCACATAGCTATCCCAAACAGTTTTCTAAATTTTTCATCAACCATGCAGTCCCCTCTATCTCGGAGGAAACCAACCCCACAATTACCTAAAGGGTGGGGCATGGTTTACCTTCGCAGTATGTTAACCATGGACCACCTATTCTGAAGCTCAAAATATCCACTTTTCACAAAAAAAATCCTGTGTAAACTAATGAATACATATACGTAAAAAATAAACCATATAATACCTCAAAATAAAATCACAGATGAGAAAATTATCTACACCATGAAAACTTTTCGCCTTCAGAAAGTCTCTCTAAGGACTGATCAGAAGAAAATAGATACTCTTTCTCCACCCAATACATCTACTACGATGTCTCTTGCTCATCACTACCATGATTCTAACAGGATCGGCCTAAAGATTCTTATTTCCATAGGCAAATTAGGGAAATGTTTCCCATTAAGTTGGAGTGTGTAATGGGCTAGGTAGGATCCCACTAAATCGGGCCGAAGATTATTGTGTCCCAATACATTTAAACCCACAGAATCAAGATGATGATTATTGGTTCCCAATATATTTAAACAACACTATATGCGGATTTTGAAAAAAAAGTTTGGTCTACACCAAACTGACCCATCCACGATCAAGTCATAAAATATTATATATTTTTTTAAAAAGGAAAGAAACATATTTTAAAAAATGCACCCTAGCACTCGAAAAACAACTAAAAAATAATGTAAAAATTTAATTAAATCATATAAATACATCATTATTTTATGTATGTAAATTCAACTTAAACAGGGTAAAACAACCATTTTTATTAAAAGAACACAATAGTACACTTTTTAACCTTTTAAAAAACTTCCAAACAAATCAAAAAAGACTTTAATTTTTGTAAAAATTGGTATATTAAGCCTTTGAAAAACATCATTAAAATAAGTATAGACATAAAATTAAATCATTTAAAATAAATATATCATTAAGTATAAAATTTCATCTAAAAGCGGTGTCATATAATAATGTAAGAAATTAAAAATTTCCATCTTTTATTTGTGAAATGTATGTTCTAAACATACCCAAACAATATTTCATATTAAAAATAAATTTTTCAACCTTTCTACCCTTGAAAAAAAATATAAATAAAATCAAAAAAATTCATAAAAATCTAGAAAAACCTACTTAAAAACTATTCTATACTATTTTAAAAATTAAACTAGACTACAATAATAAATTCATTAATAAAAAAAATGTTTATCTATAAAAATAAAACCTTAAACCACATTTAAAACCATCCCAAATGAAACGATCAGGAGTAAAAAATTGTTTTCAACACCTTAGTGAATTCATTAACTCAGATAAAGCCCACTTTTTAAGGATAATTAATGTCTCTATATATTTATATACCAAATGGAAAATAAAATGAATAAGGTGAAATGACCACTAAAACTCAATAAATTAAAAATTAACATCACACATGATTTTTAAAATAACACATGAAAAGGTTAACTAAAATGTATACTAAAATAAATTCAAAACTCTATATGTCTTGTCCAAAAATCCAAATTGATGAAAGGAAGAAAAGTTTAGACAATTAATCATAACTTATGAATGAAAAATGGATTTATTTTTTCATTATAATTAAATAATGAATGTTTAATACAAACTAAAATTTACCCATATAGTGTTGACCAATTCAAATATCATTGGAATCCTTCACCGAATCATCATTATCTTCATCTTTATCTCCTTATTCATATTCTCTACCTATAAAAATTTGAACCAAGATATTTAAAAGAATATATTAGTGTAATTAAAAAAACACTTTAAAAACGTTAAATACCTTACCAATCTACCAAAAATATTAGTAGAGTTAAAACACACACTTCTGGAATATAAAAAATAAATTAATAGATTATTGACAAACAGCAAATCCCAAATCTCTAACCCCAAACATAAAACAGAAAATCAGACAGACAAGGCATTTTTTAATTCTTAATTCAGATATTTTTTGAAAACTAAAAAAATTATTAACAAAAAAAAATCATAATTAAAGAAATTATTATAAAAAACCCACATAATATAGGGCCATAGGCAGTAGGGGGCATGCTTTGACACCAGAACCATCTCTTTCCGGAAGGCAAGAGTGGCGAGGCGCAATACAGAAGGCCTCCGGCCATTGGGATAAGAAATGTGAGCTAAGGAATGTAAGAGGGGGGGGGTGGAGATGTGTGTAAGGAAGCTCGGGGGAGAGCAGGGTAGGTGAGAGGTGTGCAGTGAAACAAAACATTGTAATGGAGTGGGAGAATCACAGTGTTTTAGCAGAAGCATTGCACGCGGAGAGGTGAGTGTGATGGAAAAGGGTAGGGTTGAAAGTGGGAGCGGAAATTATTAAATGGGGGGAAGGTGTGTTTCCCCTACAGATCGTGTTTCCAAAGGCCAGGGGATTGTTGGGCTCTCCCATGGGCTGTCCCTAGCTTCCAAAAGACATATTCTAGTTATATGGACTTACCATGAAGCACTTTCACCTAAGAATCTAGAACTTACAGAGGATGCTCAAACACCGAAATATTGGGATCTAACTCCAAATTTTTTGAATTCAACACATTAGATTGGTCTAGATTGTACCTTTTCAACTATGAGATGTGTAATACATAATTAATTGATGTCAATTGATAGGTAAATCCAACTAATAGTTTACCTTACCGACTCTCCCAGTTATCTCAAAAGGTCCAACATACCTCATTGTTATATTCCATTACTTACAAAGATGAGAGTTACCCATGTAAGGTGCCACATTTAGAAAAACCCTGTCACCCACAAAAAATTCCTAATATATATGAATCTAATCAGCATAAGACTTATAGAGACTCTTCACAATCAAAAACCACTACCTGATTAACTTAACATTATCAGATGTTTCCTACACAAGGCTCGTCCCAACAATGCAGTCTCACCTACCACTGCCCAACACAAAGGTGACCGATACAAATGTATATAAAGAACCTCAAAATTTCTATTCAAATCAGTGAATGGTAACTACTATATGAAAAATTTTCTAACACCAAATTGATATCCCAGGAACCTCCAAAATCCAACACAGTTGTCCGGAGCATGTATTTCATGATCTAAATCACTCTTTCTTTCGGACTATCAATTTCAGGGTTGTATGTCATACACAACATAGCCTATAACCCCATCATCATCTGAAGGCATTTGAAAAACCATGAGGTAAAATGAGAGTTCGTATCTAAAATAATCATTTACTGCATTCCGGGAAGCCACACAATCTTCTTGACATACAAGAAACTCAACTCATCCACCTTGGATGAATCCCTTATCAGAATTAAATGGGATAATTTGGTCAGGCAGTAAATGACTACCCAAATATAATTCCACCCCTGAGGTTTATGAGGAATGAAAACAATGAAATCCATGTAGATCTTATCCCACTTCTATGTAGAAATGGGTAGCAGCTGAAGAAAACCAGAGGGCCTCTGGTGTTGTGCTTTAACAAAATGACATTCATAACACCATGATGCAAAGACATATATGTACCGCCTCATACCCGACCACCAGAACTGAAAATTTACATCATATAAAATCATGGTGGTACCAGGATGAATGAACCACAATGACTACTGGCTATCCTACATCACCACCTTAAGTAACAACAATGGTACCACAATGTGACCCTCGAAGAACAAAACTCCCTTAGGAGACAATGACCACCCACATGAAACCTCCCCACCATTTAGAAACTGTATAGAATGCACGCACAAATCATCACTCAGATGAACTTTCCAAATACACTCCAAAAGGGAAGGTGTCTGCTGAACACTGGAAAAGAACACACCTCTACTATGTTCCATGCTCTCTAGGTGCATCTGATCAAAAATTCCCATGAAATTCCACAAATCAATGGACTCCTTCAATACTTACACCATCATTTTTATTCTTAATGCATCTAAAACCACATTACCTTTTCCTGGGGTGTAGATGATATCAACATTGAACCCCTAAAGTTACTCAACTAAATGACACTGCCTCACATTCAGATATTTCATGGAGAAAATGTATGCTAATATCTTATGATCAGAATAGTCCACAGACTTTCCCCCAAAAAGATAATGATTCCCCATTTTCAAGGCATGTATCACCACATCTAACTCCAATTCATGGGTAGGGTAATTATTTTAATGTGATAAGCATTGGCGAGAACCATATGCCACTACATGGTCATCCTGAATCAAAACACACCTATGAGACATACCCGAGGCATCATAGTAAGCCACATATCATTTTCCAGAATCAAAAAAATGAAAACAGGTGTTGTGGTCAACCACCACTTAAGCACTTCAAAGGAATATTGATACTCTGGGATCTATTCATACTTTACCCCTTTCTAGGTAAGAGCAGTCATGGAAAAATAAAGGTGAATAAATCCAGAAAAATCTCCTGTAATACGTTGCCAAACCTAAAAACCCCATGATCTCAAAAACATTATTTATCTTCTCCCATGAAATCACAGAAATAACCATCAAATGATAAACTGAATCCCATCATTCTGAGATAACATGAACTAGAAACATCATCTCCCTAATCCAGAAGGTGCACTTGGAAAAACATCGCATAGAGATGATAATCCTGAAGAATTCCTTGCACAATACTCATATGATGATATGATCCTCCACTATCCCAAAATAGTCAGGACTTTGTCCATAAATACCACAAAGAACAAGAAGAGATCCCGATGGAAAATCCTATTCATGAGTACTATAAATACTGCTGGGGCATTTGTCAATCTGAAAGGCATGATCAAATACTCAAAATGGTTTTACTTACTTCAAAATGTTGTTTTCAGAACATCCACCTCCCTAACCCTGACTTGGTGATACCCACAACACAGATTGATCTTAGATAACCTCCTCACCCCCTTAAGATAATCCAAAAAGTCATCAATAAGAGGTAGAGGGTACTCACTCTTAATCTTCAATTTAATCAAATTTCAGTAATCAATAGACAATTGTAGTGATTCATCATCCTTGTTAGCAAATAGAACTATGGAAGCCCAATGTGAGACACTCGAACGAATAAATCATTTGGATTCTAAATAATCCAAATGTACCTTTAATTACCAGAACGCAGTGGGGGGGGGGGGGGGTATACGTTATGAGGGAATATATATAATTTGTGTTCTCAATTCCAAATCAATGGAGAACTCCACATACCAATCTAGAGTAAATCCTAATAAATCATTAGGAAATACATATGGGAACTCATCCAGTATAGGTGGTAATCCATCATTAGGTATAGTTCCATTATCCTACAACATGAGTGATGTGAATGGATAATGAGTAATGACCAAATCCTTAAGTTGTGGTCCAATATGTCTTGATCGTGGATCAAATTCACCCTAAAAAATATGGGTGATCCCATCAAGTGACATAATCCTCACCTACCATTGATAATAATCGATGTGTACCTGAAAATGAACCATCCAATCCATAATGAGGATTATGTCGAAGTGGACCACGTCTAATACTAGGAAATACCAATCCAACTCATCCTCTAACACAATAAGTGCACTATATGGAGAGATAAAACCCTAATATCACTTCTTACTAAGCATAATTACCCACTCTATCGCATAAAGAATAATAGAAGTTGTAAATTTCAACACATCCAATAAACGAGTAGAAAAAAAGAAAAAAAGAACATGGGTCAAACAAGAAACAACTAAAGATGGTGAAATAAGTATGGTACCTAAAACATTCACAATACATGAATCTGATTCCACTAGATCTTGTTCAATAGCCTGAATTTACCTCATTTTAGCATGAGCGAGAGAACGATCACAGACCTCTGGCCCTACCTTGAACAGAATCTTCCCTGAAGAAGATCCAACATTGCTGCCAAGAGCTCCAAATCTGGAGCCCATTATCCTGGATTGTTCTGAACAATATGGCATCCCTTTAAAATCTTCAAATCATGCACCACTCGGGTTTGTGTGTTCCATATCTCAAAATAATTGCATGTTATCCATAGTTCTACCCTAGTAGTATGGTATGGGTGGATATGAACATGCATATCACATGTGTCTTGCCCTCCCAAAATAATTTTACACAATCAACCTAGAACCCAATGCCATAGATGAAGACAGTTGGGAGAGATGACCTGATATACCACCCCCCATTTTATACTACTCATCATGGTTCCTCTTTTTCTCATATGAACTGGCACTTCCCATAGAGAACATAGCTCCAAAGAAACCAAACATTAATCTACAATAAACTTTCACCATCATAACAATTTAAACACATCGACATTGGTTTTCATCTTGAACAAAAGGTCATGGGATTAAATATCTATATGCTACCCTATCTTGGACATCAGAACCATTAGATTTTCAATGGAAACTACCTCATGTATGAGTCAAACACACTCTGAAAAGTGGTTAGTAGACCTCATCATGGTATGGTCTCCCTTTATGAGCTCCAAAAACTCCCTGGACTTGGTGAAGGAAAAAATATCAAGAAAATAATTCCTTTTGGTGATGACAATAAAATATCAAATCACATCTACTCGGAATTTCTAGCTTCTACTACTGAGTCCTACCACATCTGACTGGGACCTTCCAACCAGAAAAAGTGAACTTCACCCTGAATGCCTCGGGAGTGTTAAGAAACTCAAACATCCAATCTATGAACTCAAGTCACTCCTCTGATTCTCATGGATCTGTGATAACCTAGAATGAAGAAGGATTGTTCTTGAGGAAATCTTAATCATTGTTCTTTATAGGTCCTAGTTCAACTTCTCTCACTTTAGTAGGATGAGGACCTACTCCTCCACCCAAATCTTAAATAGCTCAAAACGCAGCTTCCACTAACATCTAAACAATTGGTTAGGGATAACACTATCCAAAACCATCTCAAAACTACATAAGAAGTCTCCAGGGAGGCATCCTTCTAAAAAAATTAACAAACATAAGGACAAACCATCAATACATCCATGAAAACAGCTTTTTAAAAATTTTCAGCAATAGAAATGATTTCCGAAAAAATTCTGTAATCCAAAAAAAAATCGTAAAAATCACAATCAATAATCCCAGAAAACTTTACCCTCACCTAATGTGCATAAACTGTCTGCATCCTATACGTATCACCTAGACGAGAAGTAAAACCAAATTTCCAACATCTCATAGAAACTCGAGTCCTATCATGAGTTGTGTTAGATAGAAACCCCACTTCTAACCAAAATATCATTCCCCAATACTGTTATCACTAGTCTATCCCGACTCTTCCCAAATAACTTTACCCAAAAATTTAGAAACCTTATTTGATATCATTTTTTCACGAACCATGCTGGAGTTTCATACAACCCAACACCCAACCCGTTATGTGGCATGACCCAAAGGGAATTACTGATCTCTATAGGAATGTAACTAGTTCTTGGGTATCAACAATATATATTGTGAACACTTTCAACCATATATATAATAATAATAAACCCATGAGAATAAAACATAACATAACCAATAACCACAACCATATGAGATAAATAATTTTTCAGATTCATGGTTTATAACTTTTACAAAAAACAAATAAAACTAGAATGGAATTGGAAACATACCATCCCAAAAACCTCCATGCAAAAAAGGGTCATCACCCTCCAGCCACCACCATTAACACCATCAAGAAGTGGAACACTATCACCTAGATCTACCATTACTACCAGGAGACAAATTTCCTTAACCTGTGTCATAAATAACAATGTCTGCATACACCAAAATGTGTATATAGGGTGTGATCCAAATACACATAGGATTTCAACCAAAAATAAGGATTCCATTCTATAACATTAGAATATAAATTAACATTCATATTTTAATAAAACATTAGAAGGTATTTTCACGGAACTTCTCAAGAAAAACATTTTCAAGAGAAAAAACTTGTAGAAAAAAATTATCAAAAGAAACATACTCTAAAACAATAATATACACAAGGTCCACCATATACTGACAGTTAGAACCACATCACATAAGAATTAAATAAAAGTATCTTTTCAGAAGAGAGTACCATGGATAATTTTTTCTAGCAACTAGCATGAATGGGACCATAGAAACATTGTACCCTAGTGATAAAAATCCGCCAACAATAACCAAAAATGTTCTTGTGCATGAGCCACTAGGGGAGAATGTATCCTAAGGTCTTGTGGTCTCCCTATAATAATCCAAAACCAACATTGTTCAAATGCACGAGACACTATAGGGTATCACATCCTAATGTGTAGTGGTCTCTGATCATATCACATGTTTAGTTATTATTGTGGTGAATCAATCCAGCAAGAAGAATCCAAGCCTTTCCACTACCGATTCAACTAGCGTACTAGTTCTATTTCTCCAACCTAGATACCTAGGATTTCATTTGTACTCAAATTTCCATTTCACATGACTCATAAATCGTCACATTCACAAATACAAACCAAGCATCATGAACACACAAGTAAAACAACATTTTATAGAATTCAAATTTATCCAATCATTAAATCCCACATGAAAACCTTGATTTTTCCTTAAAAAACCACTTTAATTTCCCATTCACACCAAAACCAATTTAAAAAATATTTCATGACATTTTTACAATTCACATAGCCCATTTGGAAATACTACCTAAATCATACACATGAAATCCAACCATTTCCATGGGTAGAGCCCCTTTCAACTTTATACACACCAAATCCAATTTATAACATGTTTAACATCACTTTCACAATTCACAAACCACTATTATGGTGCACAATAAGAATACAACATGTAAAAAAAGAGAATTTCATTGGAAAAACCCACTTTCAACACATTAACACCTTCAAATCCATTTGAAAACACATTTTCACCATTCAAACATTCATGGAACATTTTCAGGAAACACTTCAATAAGGTACACATGAAGCATAACCAATTTCTTTAAGATAACCAAGTTTCATCCGATATTCATGTCAAAAAATTTCCAAATCATATTTCGCACCACAAACATAATCTGTAGAACACATTTAATCAACCAATAGACTATATTGGAAATATTTAATATTGTAAAATCATTGATCCTTCTATCTTAAGATCAGATATTTCTAGAAACCATTGCAAAAAATAACCAAACTATAGTATGAACTAATAAAGGAATGATAGAACAAAAACCGTGAATATTTACCCCAATAATATAACCCTCACTAGGTCAAAAAACCCACTGAAATTGAAGTACCCAAGGAGGGAGGAAGAGAATCCCTTGATGAAGAAAGAAACTGAAGGAAAAGAGACATGCATGATTACTCCTTAATAAATCCACAGCAAACCCAACCAATGTTTAATGATTTAAGGCTCCAAGAAGGTTTATAAGAAGTTCCCACGACTGAAAATCCTTTAGGGTTTGTATTAGAGGTGTTTTATGGTTAAATCTGTAGAGGGGATGAAAGTAATTATTCACTTATAATGACCTGGATATGTTGCATGGTATTCCTGAACAATTTTCCAAAATATGTGGAAACGGTCGATCCATCACTGTCCAAGAGGAATATGTCAATGTTTAGCCCATACAGTTTCCCAAATAATGTGACAACTATACAGTCTCCTTTGTTTTGGAGGGAACTGGCTCCATGCTTACCTGGAGTATGGTGCATGGTTTCCCATAACCGTGAAACACTAGATGTCAAGCCCAAAATATCTACTTTTCATAAAAAACTCCTTATGAAACTAATGAATTAATATAAGATAAAAAATGTACAAAATAATACCTCAAAATTAAATCATTGATGCGACATATTTTTTGGTAAATTTACCATTTATGTTGGTAAATCATTTGACCAACAGTTATGTCACTAATAGTATACTTTCCTTTAGAGACATACAAAAGCGGCCGCTAAAGGCCTTTAGAGGCCTCCTTGAGACCGTTGTTGGAAGTCACTATTTCTTACTTGGTAAGGAACAACATCAACCACCTTAGGAGGCCCCTAAATGTCCTCCATGAAAACACCCACATTCGAGTGCTATTTGATGTTGCCGACACAACAAGACACAGGTGGTGACAGGGAGGAAGAAAAAAGCATTCGACGTTGGACATGGTAGATACACGGTTTATAGAGGGAGTCCGGTACATAGAGGGAAGTCGCAGAGTAACATGGGGTTTTCACGGGAGGGATCTGATTATTATCTAAAATGTTTCGGCGTGGAGTCGAGTGTTGATTAGGGAGTGTCCAGGGTGGCCAGAGGAAGTGGGGCGATGATGGGAGAGACAGGGAAGTGTTGTAGTGAAATATTATGGAAGACAATGTTGTTTGTGGGTGAAATACAATGTTTTTTAATTTTGGAATTAGCAGCCGCTATTAGCGGTCATTAATACTTCCTTAAGAAACCACTAATGGCGATCAATAGATTACACATACACCAAAGCTAATATTTATTATAGTGAGTCCATGTAACTACATTATTGGTAACAAATATGCTCAAAAATGTTATTACAATAGATAAAATAGTTCTTTTGTAATTATAATAATATAAACAGTTAATATATTTGTTGATCAAAAAGTTTATAAATAGAATCATACAAAAATTTTATTTGAAAATAATATTATTAACTTATATAAGAAACACCAAAATTAATATCTATTTATCAATTATGATTTAAATAAAATATAATGTGTGAATATTGAAATATTATATTTATTAATCTAATTATCTAAAATAATTTTATTATATAATAATTATAAAATTAGTTTATATTAAATTATGAAGAACTGAATTTGAAGAAAAAGTTCAAACATAACAGAAAAACATGTTAAAACTCCAAGAAAATTCAAAAAGAATCACGAAATATGTTACAAACATGATTAAGAATGGCCAAAACCCAAAAGACTTTACCCGAAACTCTATCAAAGTCCCTTCATAATTTGATTCATACATTATCTGTCACATTAATTATTGACAATGGCGATAGGTTCAATACATGCATTTCAATAACATAGTCATGAAAAGGCCATAATGAAAATTATTGGTGGGAGTAGAGTACTCAAGAGGGGGGGGGGGGTGAATAGAGTATCTATAAAAATGCCTATTATAAATTTTCTAATTAAAAATTTCCCCAAATTAAAACAAATAATTTATGTTAGTTTTTAGTGAATTTATAAGAGTCTGGAATGTTCAATTAATTTCTCAAAATATTGATTAGTTCCCTACAATACGAATCTAATGATTAATAAAACATTTGAAACTAATATAACAGGTTAAAACTCTTATTAAAACTTGATAAACTAAATATGAGTGTTAAATTTAGTTTTATGAAATACGTGATAAAACAGTTCAAAACTAAAGGGTAAAAATACAGTGTATATAAACAACAGGTTTAGTCTCAAGATGAGGCTTAGTTCACTAAATTTGGTGATCATCTACCACAAACTTGTTTAAATTAATAAACCAGTTTTGATCCACACGATGGATTAGGGTTCACAATGGAATACAAGGCTATCCAGGTCACACTTGATCTCTACCATAGTTTTCACAGGAAAAAAGAAAAGATGTCACACTTGACCTGTTCCATAGTTCTACGTGGGATACAAAAGGATAAGTAGAGTGAGAGTTTAAGGATATAAAGTATCTTCTAGTTATGCATAAAATTATGTGTGTCTATAATAGAAAGATACACACAAACACACACTTCTCATAAATGTAAATAAAAGAACACAATAAAGTTATGCATGTAGAGAAATAATTACAAGTCTTTCTGTGTTATGTAGTGTAGCTATGGACTCTATTAATGTAGTGGGATTGAAGTCCAAGTCCACCTCTAGAAGTTTTCTCCAAAATAGAGTATCATAGTATCTGTGGTATGGATTCCAGGATTTTGAAATGTTCAGCTTCTTGTTGATAATATGTTCATGAAATATCAGTAGGTTTAACTTGTCTTTTTGATCTCCCCATATGTTCTTCCTGTTCTGTTCATCGGTTTTTGAATGTTTTCTTGAGAGTTGTAGGTGTTTTCATGTTTTTATTTTCTTGATACACTTCTGTAATTTTTTTCCTCACCACATTAATGATCTATCTTGTGACTCTCTATATCGGTGTGTCCTTTCCATCGGTATCAGGGAATTTAGTCATTGGTGAGTCGTTTGTACTGTAGTTCTGTCCAGGCATAAATGAGTAATCCTCAGTGACACCATTTGAACAATTAGTGTGTGTCCCATCATTATCTCATTCATTGGTATGTCCTTTGAACTATCAGTGCATCATCCATCAGTGACTCATTCATCAGTAAGTCCTTTGAACTATCAGCGCGTCTCCCATTAGAGACTCATTCATCAGTCTGTCCATTGAACTATCAGTGTGACATTTTATCTACGAGAAAGTCCCGCATCACTGTCTTCTTCAATCAGTGTGTCCTCCATCAGTGAATCCTTAAACAAATCAGTGTCAGGGACTATGTAAATATACACTTGTAAGTATATCGAAACATAAATATCCATAATTTATTGACATATTGAAATGTATTATATTTTGTGGCATAATTTATTCATTTATAAATACATATTGACATGATTAACAGTATTTAAAATATAATTTATGAATTATCATGATTTGTAAAATTGCATGTTTTTGATGATTAAAACAACTATCTCATAGAGGGTCCAACAATCTCCCCCTTTTGATAATCACAAATAATGGAATTAATGTGTTATACAAGTTGTTAAGGATTAAAAATTACTTGACTCAACATATCAACAGTGAATGTGAATTCATAATATATCAATAATTTTTTTCCATGTATGCTTCACTCAATTATTGCATCAGAGGATATATATAAAAGGATCTTTTTAAGAGAGTTATATCAGATCATTTTCATGGCCCCTATAGTAAGTTGTATTAGAGTAGTCTAGCTGATTCATATCAAAGGTGAGATATATATATACTCTATTTATTATGTTCCATATTTCATATGGGGGAGTTCTCCCCCAATTATTATTAATTTATTCCATCCATAGATTTTCTCCCCCTTTTTGGATTAGAAAAAAGACGAAAAGAAAAAAAAAAGAATAAAGAAACATAACACAAAGAAACATGAAACATATGGAAGTCAATTTGATATTCATTATGGTACAAAAGAGTAAAAAAACAAAATACAATCATAAAAAATATATGTACAAAGTCCTATCGAAATTTGACCCACAACTTAAGGATTGGGATTTTGAGGGGATTTCCCTTTGTATGATTGGTCAATTATAGGTATAGAAGGTGGTGCTGTGGTTTTAGGAAGGGATGGTCAAATGGAAACACCATGTATTTCAAAAACTATAGGAACATTATCTATATATCTTGGTCTCATTTTATACAGAACATGACTCTTAGGTTTCTCTTGAATAACTGGCTGAATCTAAGATAATGGTTGAGAAACTGTCATCTGAGTAGGACGTAGAGAAGTAGGTCTAATAGAATCAGCTGCAGGAACCACTAAATATTCTTATTTCACATGAAGGTAGGGATTCAATGTCGTGATAAAATCATTTATTATTTCACCACATAGTGAATTTACATTTCAAAATCATCCTTTTTCTCCATGAATTTCTCCAAAGTGGGCGAAAAATATTTCAACTGAATGACTTTTCTTTTGATGGACTTATTCACTGAATGGATTTTGAAATTCATAGACAAGTTCTTAAAGTTGTTAATCAGATCATACTTGGTATATATTTTTGAGAAATTCTTTTCCACCTTTTCTATGATCTCATTCTGAGCAGCATATTATACATTTGTATACTATCGAACCATGTCATAAATAAGGTCAGTGTTCATGTGTACTTTGGAAATAAATTCGTCATCAGAGTCACTTGGAATACCCTTGAGATATTCCCTCATCACAGTATTGAGGGAATCCATATCAGCAATAGTAGGTATGATAATTTTAGAACAAGGGGCCCCAGAAATCATCTTGCCAAGATCCTCCTTTAATTTCTTCAAATATAAACTCATTAGATGTGTAACCAGGATCTTAAAAACCTTCATAACACCACCAAGTGTGGTCATGAAATCTGTGTTCAGATATTCCAATTCATTACTCATTATCTTGACTTCTTCCCTCAGTATTTCACTATTTCTAAAAATATTATCGGGTGTAGTGATTAGGTTAGGCTGAATCTCTTAAATCACCATTCGTGAAATCTTAGTACCATCGTCCTCTAAAATACTCATGGAAGTTTAAGATTAATTTCTAAAACAAATAGAGGTTCTCATTGACTCACACACATCTTCTTTGAATTTTTCAAATCATCCTTGGTGACATAGTCACTAGGAACTATGTGTTAAACTGGATCATCACCATCATGTACTAAAGGTGAAGTTGGATCAATTGATTCCACTTCATCTTGTGAAGCAGGAGGAGGAGGAGCTACCATCTCCTCATCTGAGTCATAATCCAACCCCAATATGATATAACCTAGATTTATATTCCACTCACCAGAATACTTTTACTATCTAGGATTCACAATGTAAATTAGTAATCTTCTACTTTGAGGATCATACTCTACTTTTGCATCATAATCTTATTCTTCCTCATATTTATCCAAAACAACATTATGAGGCACTAGTACTAACTGAACACGAGGTTCTACTTAAAATCCAGAAATCCAGCATCTTGAGCCACATTAGGCTCATTCTCAATCTGAGGCATATGTGCAATCTGATCCTCAAAATCATCCTATTTCCCTCCAGCCATGATATCATTATGCTCCTAAAAGATACCTGGAGCACCATCATCATGATCAATAGAATCCTATCCCAAAGGATAAAAAACATACTGTCTACCAGTCTCATCATCATCTCTATATATAGATTCTCCACCAGAACTAACATCTTTTTGTCTGGCTTTTAGCGAGTCATTGACATTATCCTCTTTATTTTCCTACCCATCATCATCATCATCACCCTATATTATTCATAGATATCATTTAACTCCAGAGACATCAATCTCTTCCAAATATTCCTCATCCAACAATGGTTCTCGATAAGGTAACTCCAAATGTGGATTGGAAGGTCCATATGACATGTCTTTAGGGATTTCAGCAATATCTAGGTCACTCCTATCATCTATAGGAGACCCCTCTTCTCTAGGTAGCTTAGGCTCAACTCCCTCTTAATCTGAATAACCACTTGCACAGTAATTTTATGACCTGTATCAGCTTGATACCTTGGTATAGTAGATGATATACGTAATTTTAATCCTCATATAGTTTCTCCTCATATACTACCCAAAATATCTTCCTCGGGTCCCAAAAGGTATTCATCCTATTGCATATATATTTGTGTAGGAAATATACACTACAGTGAGTGATCACCTCATATCCATCTTCCACACATTCTAGCCTCTTCAACATTGCTAAGATCATCCTTGGATAATATATTCAGGATTATTTCATTGATGGTTTGATCATATAAAAAATATATACCATAATGTACCTGCACAAATTCACCTTCCCCCCATTCCTCAAAAAATAAATCAGGTAAACATCCTTATACTTCACAGTAGAAAAATCTCCATTCCTTGGGAATATTTGATGTTGAATGAACTTGAAAACTAGTATGTCCTCTCTATCTAACTATGTAGTTGTGGCACTCCTCTACTCCTCATACCCATTCAACTGTTTCAAATTGTTTTCATAAGAAAAACAAATATGAGGATGGTAGAATATTTCCCTTGTAGTGATCATAAATACACTCATGTGTAATCTCCAAGCATTCTGCCCACTCCTTTGAAGAAAAGGTGATTTCCTTGCCCTTTACTTCTGACCTCATCCGAGAATCCTCATCTCCTTCCAAATAAACTTTTATATTGATATAGAATTGATCTACTAGTTGAGGATAGAACCATCTCTCATTTTTTTTCAAACCAGGTGATCCACCCTTGTGACTCTAAATAACTCAGCAAAGAGAGAGTTGATCGACAAAAACCACTCGGTAGATATTTTCATCTCAGTAGTCACTAAATGTATTCCGAATCATGGATTCATATAACTTTCTCCACTACTCGACTCTCTTTGATGACACTTAGACATCAAATATTAACTTGGTCCTTCCATCACATGCTTCTTCCTCACCATTCTCAAGGTTTGGGTCTGAAAGAGGGAGATGAATGGTCGAAGGTTAAGAATGTAGATTGAGGGTAGTGAAAGGTGAAATGGGGATCAAATTAATTTTATCATTTAGGTATTCTACATCATAAAAAGAGAATAATAGTAAAATAAAATAATGAAACTGTTTCATTTTACTAAAAAAACTCATAGACTGATTTACTAAAAAGTCCCTATAAGTATTGGTTTCATACTAATGGTATTGATCCCACCGGGTTGGCTTAATTTGACCAGCTTCACGCGAATGGTCTCACTCGAATGATTTCACATAATCAGTTTCACTAATCAGTTTCACTGATCCGTTTCACCTGATCAGTTTCACTTATTGGTTTTACTGACCATTTTCACTGATAGGTTTCAAATGATTGGTTTTACTGATCGGTTTCACCTTATTTGATTCACTTGATCGATTTTACTGTTCGGTTTCACCTGATCGGTTTCACTTGATCAGTTTTACTGATCGGTTTCAAAGTTATACAAATTTTTCTATGGAGATAAGGTCAGGTAAATTTTATCAATTTAGCATTCCTATTTCATGTCTCATATAGCTCATTCTCTTAGATTTTATGGTTTTGGTGAAAATTTCATCAAGTTGATGATAATTCCTAATAAACTCAAGAGTTAAATCTCTTTTTTGATAGTGATCTTTCAAAATGTGATGTCTTACATCAATATGTTTCATTTGGAATGAGATATTAAATTTTTATAAAGGCTAATAGGAATTTTATTAACATAATTTATAGGGATATGTACGAATTGAAATCCACATTTTAATAAGGTGTGTTTCATCCACAAAATTTGTGCACAACAACTACTAGTAGCAATGTACTCTGCTTCAGTAGTTGATAATGGAAAAAAAATCTTTTTTACTACACCATGAAATTAGAGACTTTCCCAAAAATAGACATGTTTCAAAAATGCTATTTCTATCTAATTTCAACCCACTAATGTCATGGTCGGAAAAACTAACCAAATCGAAAGGCTATCCTCTTGGGTAGAATAGTCCTATGATTTTTCAATATTTTAGGTATTTTACAACTCTTTTATCATCATTTAAATGTGACTCTTTTGTGTTTTCCAAAACTCTTTCACACATACAAACACTTCTTGAATTCCCATCACCCACAATGCATCATTGATTTCATCATTGGTATTATTAGGTTCAATTTCTAACAAGAATGATTCAGGTTAAAACTTATTTCTCAAAGAATCTATAGTTTTTGATCCTCACTCTAAATATCTAACTACAACATCTGAAGGATGGGTTTTAAGGGTCCTAAGTGGTCTTGTAAAAGTAGGGCTAGTAATTTCATGTTGCTCACTTGGTTCTGGTTTATTATGGAAAGATTCTAAAGAATTTTCAGAAGTGGAAGGTTTAACAGATTCCGTTATAGGATGGTCAGAAGGTTTAACATTAATGTTCAGATTTGACATATCCTCTTCAAGATTCCTTAGTAAGGTCTTAGGTTCATGTGGATATGTTTCGTAAAACATGACATGTACATGTTCCTCCACGCATTTGGTTATTTTGTTAATGACTCTATAAGAATTTCTTGTTGTTGAATATAAAATGAAATTTTTTTCATTACTTTAGGAGGAAAATTTATATAGATTATCATTAGTGTTAAGAATATAAAATTTTCATCCAAACACTATAAATAATTTATATTGGGTTTCCTATTATTCCACAACACATAAATATTTTTATTAAGGATATGTTTGATTAAGACTTGATATATTATATTAAAAATGTTATTAACTACATCATGCAAAAAATAAATCGGTAGGTCATATTCATTGAGCATAGTTTGGGAAATTTCATATATGGTTATATTTCCTCCTTCTACTACAATATTCTGTTGAGGTGTCGTAGGTGCAAATAATTTATGGCTATATCCATTTTGTGAGAAAAAAGATTCAAAGTCTTAATTTTAAAACTCATGGTCATGGTCACATTTTTAGGATTTAATTTTAGGTCTACTAAGACTTTCTACAGTCCCAACATACATGGTAAAATGAGAGCAATCTTCACTTTTATGAGATACGAAAAAGGTCAGTGATTACCTAGAGAAATCATTTACAAGAACATAAAAATAGTTCATCCGATTGAGACATTAAACTCTTGATGGTACAAGAAAGTCCATATTAACCAACTCAAGTGGTTGAGATGTTGTAACTTCTTTCTTTTGTTTCAATGAGATTTTAAATTGCTTTCCTTTTTGACAAAGACTGCACACTCTATTATCTAGAAACTCTAGTTTTGGCAAGATGTTAACTAAAACTTTTATAGTCAGATTCCTAATGGTGTGTATATTGTAATGTCCTAGTCCTCTTTTCCAGATCCAAGCCTCTTTGTGAAATGCACATAGGAAGGAAAAATTCTTTGTTGCAGGTGTGTCTATGTTTATAGCATATACATTATCATTTCTAAGATCAGTAAATACCCAGTTATTTTTGGAATAAAAAATAGGGCATGAATCAAATTTTAATATAAAATTAAATCCATCATCAAATAGTTGAGATATTTTATGAATTTTATATTTTAATCAATGAACAAAATGTACATTGAATATTGAAATAGATTCAGGGTTACCAATATGGCCTATGCCGATGATTTTTCCTTAACCATTTTCGTCAAATGTGACATTTCATCCATCAATATTGATGATATTATTGATGCTTATATAGTATACTATCAATTTTATTGAATATACACTATCCAAGTACCAATGTTTTCTACATTAAATCTCTATGAAATTTACATAAAGAACAATTTATTCAAGAAACGATTTTGGTAACCATATCTTTCAAGGTCCAGATGCATTATTAATAAAAGATTTAGAAACCCACATATGTATTATGGGTTTCATATATGTATAATATAATGTATTTCAAAAATAAACATGGTTTGGTCTATAAAAACATGATGTAGTAAAATATTTTGTAGAACTAGAACTAGCAATAAAATCATGATTTTTGGGAAAAGAAGTAGATTTTACTGATTTAGTCAAAAAAAAATTTTAGATGAATTTCTTTGTCTGTGATGATATCCAATACCATACACGTAGTTAGGAGTAGTATATTTACCAATAATTTGAGATAGAGTATCTTTTCCATGGGTATACATTTCTTAATCCTTTTTCAATTTCTCATTAGACATTCTTAATTCGTAGTTTTTTTTGAGCATTTGAGAATTTTTTTCCTTTTCAATAGTAAGTTCAAACTTAATAGTTACAGTAGGATCATATTGTTTCTTTAACGACATATACATATATTTTAGTTCATTACAAGTCTCTTCCAATATGTTATAGTATTCAAAATGTTCATCATTAGTCATATTCTAAGATTCACATTTGTTTTGAGAATAATCAGAATTGTGTGTAGGAGAGTCTGAAGTTACCTCAAATGTGTTTGTCACAAAAAACATATTTTCCATGTAATCTTTCTCATCATGAGATGATGATGATTCCTTGGAGATATCATCGAAGGAACTCCTGGTGGATTTCCTAACATTATTATAATTCTTTTCTTTTTTTTCATACTTATTTTTGTATTTTAACTTTTGATAGTCTGCTTTGACATTTATTCTCCTTTTTCATTCATAGCAATCTCCTCTGATTTTACGTTTCTTTTCTAGTCCTTTTTCTAGCATACCTTGTTATCATATATTTCTTTTAAAATTTGGATTCCAAATAAAACATCTAATTTCTATAGAATTTCATGAATCTTCTGTCTTGATGATCCATATCTTCATCACTATCTGATGTCGAGTCATCATTACTAGAGCTTTCAAAAGGGTCTATCACTTTCTATTATTCCATATTCATAGAGGTAGTAGTCTTGAAGGCTACAAACATTCTCTTAGGTTCATCATCCACTTTTTTGGGGACTTTAAGTTCTAGTTCATACATCATCAGTTTTCCAATGAATTCATTGAAATGTAATCTACTTATTTCACATGATTCTATAATAGAGACAGGGGTTCTTCTCTATCTATTAGGTAAGCATCTGGGAATCCTCATAATTTGTTCATTGGCTCTAACATCTCTTCCCATAGAAATCATATTATTCACTATTTCAGTAAATCTGAGATATATATCAAAAATAGGCTCATTTGGATTCAACATTAAATTATTATATTTAATAGTATATGTATTATGTCGAATTTCCTTAACACTAGAATTTATTTCATTTGAAACAGAAAAATTATCCCAATTTTCATTGTCTATTTTACATGCTGAATTTCTGTTAAATTCCTCATCTCTTAAAGAGCAGTATTAGGCATTCACAACTTTGGAATTATTATTACATGTAGTCTTATTTGGGTCATCCCATGTAGTTCTAGAATTAAAAGGAATCTTTTACTCAACTATAATTGAAAACCAAATTTCAAAACCCATACTCTCTAAATGCATATTCATTTTAATTTTCCATTGGGAATAATTACATACATTAATGAATGGAGGTCTATTGGTAGAAGAACCTTCTAGCCTATTATCCATTATAAAATTTTAGAACACGCTTTTAAAGAGATAAAAATTTAGTTTTAATATAATTTCTAATATCTTTAAAATACAACTAAAATAATAGTAGAAAAGTATGAAGAAGATTTGAAAATTGAAAATTTTAATTAACATATGATACAAAATTTTGGGCGGAGTAGGTTACTCAAGAGGGGAGGTGATTTGAGTATATATAAAAATATCTATTATAAATTTTTAATTAAAAATTTCCCCCAATTTAAAAAAATAATTTAAGATAATGTGTAATGAATTTATAAGAGTCCTAAATGATCAAATAATTACTGAAAAGATTGATAAGTTCACAGATATAATAATCCAAAGATTAATATAACTTTTTAAACTAATATATTGGTTCAAAATATTTATAAACACTTGAAAAATTAACTATCAAAGTTTAACATTATTTTATGAAATATGTTATAAAATATACTAAAACTAAATTGTAAAAACACATCAGATATAAACAAGAGGTTCAGTATCAAGCTAACACTAAGTCCTCTCTACATGGTTATCACATTCCACAATGAAATGTTAATTAATAAAAACGTTTTGATACACACCCTGGATCAGGGTTTACAGTAGCATAAAAGGCTGTCTAGGTCACACTTGACCTCTACCATAGTTTTCATGGGAAAATAGAAAACTAGTCATAGTTTAACTCTTCTATAGTTCTATGTTTGATAAAAAAGGTTATCTAGAGTGAGATTTTTAGGATATCTTGCATCCACCAGTTATGTATAGGAGTCAGTGTGTCTATAATAGATAGATACACACACTGCTCAAAAATTTAAATAAACGTAAAAAACAGAGATGAGGATGTAGATAATGATTTAGAAGTCTCTGGGTGTTATGAAATGCAGCTATGTACTCTTTTGATGTAGGGGATTGATGTTTGATTCCTCCTCGGGATGTTGTCTCGAAAGCTGTGTATTGTAGTTTATGTGGTATGAATTTCAAGAGTGTAAAATGTTCTGCTTCATGTTGGTAAGATGTTCAGGTTAGCTCAGTACATTTATATTTTCTTGTTGATCTCCCCATATGTTCTTCTTATTGATTTTGTCTGTTTTTGGACGTGTGATCCAGAGTTTCTGTAGTTTGTAGGTTTTTATTTTCTTACTACAATGCTACTCTTTTTTTCCTCATCTCTTTAATTATCCAGCTTGTAATTATTTTATATTTTGTGGTCTAACAGGCATAATGATATCTCCACACACATGTACCTCATAATGTCTCATGAATATCCTACAAAAAACATTATATAATGTCAGAAAAATTAATTTGTCTAAATATGACCATTAGATGTAAATTATAATTAATAAATTTAAATCATTTTTTATGAATATCAGTGAGTCATAAGTATCGATGAGTCATTATCATCATTCTGTCATCATCTTTGACTCTCTATATTGGTGAGTCCTTTCTATCAGTTTCAGTGACTCTGGGCATCAGGGGGTCTTTTGTACTACTGGTCTTTCTGGGCATTTGTGAGTAATCTTCAGTGACTCATTTTGAACTATCGGTGTGTCTCCCATCGGTGACTCGTCCATTGGTAAGTCCATTTAACTATCAGTGTGTTGCCCATCAATGAATTGTTCATCAAGAAGTCTGTTGAACTGTCATTTTCTTTCCCATCGGTGACTCGTTCATTGACATGTCCTTTGAACTATTTGTGTGACGTGTTTTCTATCGGTGAGTCCTTCATCAGTTTGTTCTTCAATAGGTTAGTCAGCCATCAGTGACTCCTTAAACTAATTGCTGTTGGGGACTATGAAAACATACACTTGTATGTATATTGAAACATAAATATCCATAATTTATTTACATTTTGAAATGTATTATAATATGTGACATAAGTTAATCATTTATAAATATTTAATGACATGATTAACTGTAGTTAAAATATAATTGATGAATTATCATGATTTGTAAAATGGCATAGTTGTGATTATTAAAAAACTATCTCACAAAGGGCCTGACAACAATGATCACTTATAATTACCTCACATTAGACTAGATGTCAAACCAACTCTACAAGAAGAATCATCAAAACTGATGGGCCAACATCACATCCCCCATTCTGAGAACATATAGTCACTAATAGGAGAAACCACATAGGATCTGGAATGAATGATACACATATTATAAAATTTTGAAAAAATATTACATTATAGATAATAATCGATTAGAGATTTCACAGATTAAAAATACATATTTCACAGATAAAACATAAATAGATTACACAATATATTGATATATTACAAATATATTTTATCATACACAGATTGGTACAAGGTAATTAAGTAATTAAAAGTGTCACATAATTGCAAGCCAATGTTTCATTGGTCAAAGATAGAATTTAGTAGGAATTTTGAAAATAGAAATACCCTGAAGTAAGAAAAAAAGAATTTTCATGATTTACATCAACATTGGGGGTAGAATATGGCCCATGAGTGTTCCCAGATTCATCACAAACACATCTAAGCCATCATCCTTGACAAATTCACAATTATTATTTTTTTTAGTGTCCTAGAAATTTTATACCAATGAATTTTATGATTGAAATATTCGTTATCTATCCATAAATCCTCACACATTATGAAATTAAATGAACAATTAGGATTTTATACGATAGAAAAGGAAGATGATGTCACTTCCACACGCATAGTCACAATTTCCTGAAAGTTAAAATTTTAATATAAAAAACTTTATCCCATTTTTCCTTCCCAAAATAGCTGGTATAAGGCCCCAGCCTTAAACATTACTTAATCTTGAGTCATTACAAGATTACACATTGAATATCTTTTCAGGTTTAGTGTTTTAGAGAATTAGATCATGAAACTTGCATTACATTCCACAATTAAACAAAGTGGTTACATAAAAGACAGTATTCATTATTCCCATCAACGGAAACATATTTAAAATAAAACATGGATTCTTTCTTGACACATCCTTGACACTATCATCACATCATGTACCCTTCCCTTGACCTGTGAAAAACATTTCAAAAACTTGGGATGAGCATAAAAAGTTCAGTAAAGGATATAAAAATATGGAAAGGAAACATGAGTACATGTATACATAAGAATGATATCATACTTTACCCATAAAACATAAGCACGTTAACATACCTCATCAAATCATGAATAAATCATAGAAATCATATGAAATAAAGGTAACTTGAGGCATTCATAACATTCTTACGTAGGGAGTAACCCTCTTGGTTATGTTTGGAATACCCATCACAGTATATTCTCTAAATCTCTTCAGATAAACCGTAACGTTTCACTTCTTCGCATTACCCAATGCATTGGAGAGCTATATCGGGCTCACCCGCCCTCATTTTTATCATGGAACCACCCGTCTTCATAATAATGCCCAAGAACCTCAACATAATCGTATCACATAAAACATGCATAAAGGAAACATAACATTTCCACCTTTCAATCACAAGATATCAATACCACACATTGATATATAAATATTATGAAAACCATTTTCAATACCAAAATAAAAGAAAAGTAAAACATAGTATTTATTTTTCGTTTAAAAAATAGGTATGGCTTGTAGAGGGAGCAGAAATTAAAATAATGGTCACGGCAGCGGAGAAGTCATTGTCGCCGCATACGTATGACAAAAACATTCACTTTTGTCGTTTAGTAAAATCTTCGTATAAAAAATTTTCCTTTTGAATAAACATAAAATTCAAAGGGGTTTATACACCGTATAAAAGAAGGTTGTGTATAAAACAAAATATGCCTCAATGAATGGAGATTGAGACGAAGTCCCATATAAAGACGGTATCCTTGGTTTAAGGATAAATCAATTACATAATTATATGTGAAAAACGAATACACAAAATATAAGTGGATATTATGTGTAAAATAATCAAAGGTCATTCACACATATTCAAAGGATGACATATTCAATAACTACATGTTGAACCCAAAGAAATCGAAATTGGGGTAAGAAGTTCCCTTGACAGCCTAACGACGTCACATTAAAATGAGTTGAAGAGAGATAAAAAGTGTATCTCATCACTTTGAAATAAAATTTACATCAGTAAGTATATATGAGAACATATCCCAACCTAACAATATGTAAATTAAAAGACCCAACAAAATAAGTCTTTTAAAAAGAGGAGGGTGAAAGGTTCCCTTACCGACATGGGTATCTTTCGAAACATACACCTCGTCAAAGAAGGACAATACAACATTGATGTAAATACTAATAAAAGAAAGTATATTACACAATGAGTAAAATAATGGGCAGCACATACACCACTCAAAGGAAATTGTGGCAAATGTAGAATAAATATCACGAGAATAAAAGTGAGATGAAAAATATCTTATGAAAACTCGGCAGCCTATCGGCGCCACTTAAAACTTTCAAAATTGATTGATGAGAGGAAATAGGGTCTCTCATCATATCAACATAAAGTTTACAGAAAGAGGAATATAATATAACATCCCCCAACATAACAAATCGGAGCTTAAAAGAAGTGACATAAATGAGAGTACTTAAAAAGAAAGATAGAGGTTAGATCTCTTATGAAAATTCGGCAGCCTAACGGCACCACTCAAAACTTAAAAAATGGATTGATGAGAGAGAATAGGGTCTCTCATCATATGAACATAAAAATTAAAGTAAGAGTAATATCAAAGAACATCCCAATCACAAGAAATATGAGCTTAAAATTAATGACATAAAAGAGTGTACTTAAAAAGAAAGAGAGGAGTAGGATCCCTTACCTCAAGTCCAACTTGTCTTGTTCGTTTCTTTATATTCCTGAATAATAAACTTTGGTCAATTTATAATTGATTAAATACATCCTATAAATATTATTATTCAGTTCATATCACATATTTTAATGTTATAATAATTGGTTAATAATATGAGTTCATATCAGACATTTTTGTCGATGTTTGGTACATGAGTCAAAAATTGAACTTGTTGGAAAATAATTTTCCATGTAGTTATAGGTACATCATATCCAGAAAAGTATTGATGTTTTAAATATCGTATATATACAGTATATATATTCATCTTATACTATTCCTTAGAATTTGGAGATAAAAATTAAAAGCACCGTTCATTGAGACGGTAGGCCGTACGTACGCATGAACACTACTTTCATTTTTTGTCATATTAATGGAATTAAAACAAAATGAGATATATATATATATGTTATAATTCCAGAATGATATCCATAATTTAGATGTAATATATTACATATATATCCATTATATATATGTACTTATAATAGTACATAACATTTTGAGATAAGAAATGAAATGTACCGTTCATGGAGACGGTAAGCCGTACGTAGGCATGAACGCTACTTCCATTTCTATTTCATATTTAATGGAATTAAAAAATAATGATACATAATAGCATTATAATTACAGTATGGTATCATATATAATATCATTAAATATACCCTCTATACGTACCACACATGGTAATAACGAATCAAATCACTTTGAGGGGGCGGTAGTCCGCATTTCCTTAAATGAAGATATCGCGTTTACCCATAATGGAAACCATAAAGGTATGAAATAAATGAAATAATACAGAAGCTTAAGTAAAACATAAACATATTATATATCATATAAAAATATAGTTTCATCTTAATGGCCACCTTTTAAGGTGTTAGAAAAATGTTGAACAATCATCGTTTCGTGAGGCAGAAATTCGCCATCCACAGAAACAGTATGTTCTTTAACCATTAGATGTAGGTGTGTGTAAGTTTAGCTCGAATAATTCTTATAACAACATCCTAGTATATTGAATATACTGGATTTGTTACAAAAGAAATGAATAAAAAGAGTTTAGGGTGTTGGAGAAGCAAAATAAAACAAAACAACACAAGTGAAGACATTACCTTAAAATCAGGTAACTCCCTTTGGTTTGAGATCAAAGGCTTCCTTGGGAAGACTTATACCTGAAGTGAGGCTTCAAGGAATAAGATAGGGAAGTGGAGAGACAAAATGGGCAGGGGTTGGCCGAGCCAAAGGCTTTGGGAGTGTGGGTAAGGAGGTACAGGTGGGGGCCTTTTATAAGAGGAGAGGAGGGGCACTCTTGTAAAGTTACAAAATGTTACTTTATTTTCAAAAGCATTTCGGATTTTAAAGGTCCCAAATTTATGTATTTCGAGGATAAGGTGATAATGGTTCTAAATACACTCATCCAATAGGTTTTGTACATGTTTAGGTCTTAGATATTACATTATCTTTCCATTTTATTTAAATCGTTAAATAATGAGGTCATCGCTGCATCATCATGATGTCATAAATAATTTAATTTATTTAATTTATAAAAGTTTTAAAACAAATAATATGATGTAGGAAATATTTTTAGATTTCCAATGAATATTTATAGTCAAAAATATGACTTGTATAACCCCATGTAAAAATTGTTTTAGTAAAACATCTCATGTTTGTGTCATTTTTACTTTAACAATAAATAAAAAGATATTTATGTAATTTCCCAACCAAAGTGGCTCCATGGGGTCCCCAAGTTGACCCATGGATTGTCTTGGTCGTCCACGACACATCCAATGAGGGTAGGACATGTTTCTAGGTCATTTCATATTATTAAAACATTATTCGTACCATAAACTACACTAATTACCTCTAATCGCGATTAAAACTTAATAAGTTGCTATTCACCAAAAAATTATTTTTATCCCATTGAACCACATTTTACTTCTTAATGACAACCATGTATGTCGGATTTTTGAAATTCAAAACACAAATATGGAAAAATTTCATTTAAACGGAAAAATCAGTTTTTATAAGTACCACTTAGTGGTTTCACTATTCATCAAAAATTGAAGTTTTTCAGAAAAATCCCAAATATTCACCCTAAGATATATTTGATATTCCAAATTCAAAAATGAAGTCTATTTTACAAAATTCAAAACATATAAGTCACATTAATTAATTTAGTAATTAATTCCCGCTGTCAGAGCAAATAGCTTGTTTTTATGAAACAATAAGTATCAAAAGATTGACACTAGTTTAAGTCTGATTTCAAAGTGAAATTAATTCCAATGAACACTATTGGATTTAATGGTAAAAATATATTCTAATTTCAATTTAAAACCAATTCAAAAGATAATCTAATCATATAAAAAATTAGATTAAAAAGAGGTTTGGAATTAAAATACAACATTTTACACTATTCATTAAAAAAATGAACTTTATCGGAAAGACACACAAGGTAAATTTTGATGTCCCAATTCTTAAGAAGAGTTTTATTTGGTCCAATAGAATGTATAAAAGTGAACAAAACTATATTTAATGACGGTTCTCCATCAAAAGGCGATAAGTGAACCTTTAGTGAAAACTAGGGCATATACGCCTAAAATTGAATTCTTTCCGTATTTTAAGACTTTATCTTTTATTGGATAAATGTAAAAACATTTAAAAACATATATAATCATATTTTAGTTATTTCTATCCATTCCCGCCAATAAAACGACTACATGTTAACTACCATTTAAAATAATATTATTTTATTATTAGAGTGCAATGTAAGATTCCCAAGAAACTCGTTGTTGTGTGTTGGGTACACCATCGAGCATAGAGTCCCATTTAAAGTCATATTAATATTTTATTCACAAATATGGATAAATATGACAATTTCATATTCTTTATTTACCTGGGGTGTTACATCCTTCCCCCCTTTTGGGAATTGCGTCCTCGCAATTTTTTTAAAATTGAGCTTGGAAACATCCTTGAAAGTCCCACATCGGAACAAGAGTCGGTAAAACAATCACTTTAAAATAAAGGAAGATAAGTATAGAGGTCTCCCAAGTTAACCCATACTAGGATTCCATGTAGAAAAACATGGACATGGAAGAAAAAGCAAAGGGTCCTGTTCTTGAGGTAGAGTGATAGTAAACATGTCTAGGAGGAAGTTAACCATAAGAAAATCACAAACCTGTGATGCGTTAAATGGTATTCGATTCCCCAATAGGAAAATTTAATAGACAACATTTTTGTTTTAAGTTACTTTTTATTGAGGAATTTATTCATAAGGAAACATAATCACTTATCATGTTGACTTTCAACTTTTACTAGATTCCTTAATCAAACTCATATTTTTTTTCCAAAAGACGAGTATTTAGGGAGACTTGTTCGCATTAAGAGTACTATAATCAACTTCTAGAGAGTCACCTAATCCAAAAAAGAGAACTATATACATCCCATGTCTTTAGAAATTAACCAAAACCAAAACCAAAACCAAAAAGGTTAGTACAAGATCAGATAATCCAAAAAAGGATAACCCTTTATAAAAAGAAAATATATTCTAAATCTCCAAAATTTGTCCAACAAAACCCAAAGTTCAACGAGGAAAATTCTATAATCAATTTGTCCATAAAATTGTTCAAAGTAAACCAAACTAAGATTGAAACCCAAATATTTTAAGTATTTAGTCACATAGTCTTCCAAGTTAAATCGTAACATTTATCTCCAAACAACATCAGTTGCTCCTAAAGTCTCATATTGAAAAGTAATTAACCTAATCACATATCCTCCATGTTAGGTTAATAATTATAATAAATAACCCAAAACCAACTTACCCCCAATTAATAAAATCATATAACTAAAAAGAATCAGTCAAACTAACCAGGGACTTCACGTAGTCTAGTGGTAGGCGATAAATACCAGTCGCACTTTGGTTGTGGGTTCGATTCCCGCAGCTTTGTCCGACGCGACGGGCAGTCACACGGTCTGCGTGTTGTCCTTTTTTCCAAAACTATATAATTCTCAAATCATTCCCCAAAAAGGGATAAAATCATCAAAATAACCATAACATAATTTAACCTCAATTTTATCTCATGCCTTTCACTTAAATCATAACATATAGTAACTCATAATTACCTCAAAAGTAAGGATCATATAAACCAAAATGGTTCTTTATAACTATGTCCACAAAAGAAAATATAACTATTCCTTGAATAAAATTTGCATATATTAAACATCAGGGTTACACATAATATAAAAAGTCTTCTAAGGTAACCCCATCATCAAAAGAGACTTAATACTCTTAAGAATTTCACCATAACTCTTGAAGCCCTTATATGTTGACATCTTACTCATTCAACATTATTCATGATCCATTAACCATTCCTTTCCAACTTATTCCGAAATACCTCTTTCCTATAAAAAAATCATGAATCATATCCTAAGATTCCAAAATAGGAAAACAATAGTCATAAATAATACATACCATTGATCGGTCAATGTCAGTTTCTTCATCCTAAATCGGAATGACATTAGGTATTGGTAAAAGAACATTTGTACGCTCTTGGTGATCACATTCACGAAACTTCTTCATAGGACACGTGTTTTCATAATGACCATGCACACCACATCTAAAACATTCAATTGATCCCTCAGAAAGAACTTCTTTCCCTTTCCTCAAGTCAACTGGATGCTTCCTTTTTCCATTGCAGGTTCTTGCTTTATGACCTTCATTTCCACATCTATAGCATATTTCTGTCCCTTTGAAACATTTTCCTAGGTATTTCTTTCCACATCTTTGACACATAGGTTTTTGAACACACTTACCTTTATGATTATTACCTGTACTTCCGTAGGGATTTATTTCTCGCATATATGATGCCTTAGAGAAATCACCAAGGTTTAGGTGGTCAATCATGACTCCAGATAGTTGGTTGAGGATAATCACAAGAGTTCTCATTGCATCTCCCATATCATTCAGTTGCTTGCTCAAAAAACTGTCATAGTTTCCTTCACATCCACTGTTACTTTGGTGCCTGCTAGATCCATCCATTTACTAAAACCAAAAAGGTCAGTGTGAGTATATCAACAAAACCATCATGTATTAATGAGGAAGATAAACACTAAGATATACTTACTCATTCACTTTATCTAAAACCAGGACTCTTTCTGAAATCCTAACCATTATGGTAATGTCACTTATTCTTAAAGAATACCCTAACCTCTAAAGTTATCTAAACCTACCTTTGATACCAAATATATGGCCCCAGGCTTAAACCTTACTTAATCATGATTTATTACAAAATTACACATTGAGGATGTTTTTAGGTTTAGTGTTTTAGAGAATTAGATCATGAAACATGCAGTACATTCCACATTTAAACAAAGTGGTTACATAAAAGACAGTATTAATTCTTCCCATCAACGAAAACATATTTAAAATAAAACATGGATTCTTTCTTGACACATCCTTGACACTATCATCACATCATGTACCCTTCCCTTGACCTGTGAAAAACATTTCAAAAACATGGGATGAGCATAAAAAGCTCAGTAAGGGATATAAAAATATGGAAAGGAAACATGAGTACATGTATACATAAGAATGATATCATAGTTTACCCATAAAACATACGCACTTTAACATACCTCATCAAATCATGAATAAATCATATAAATTATAAGACATAAAGGTAACTTGAGGCATTCATAACATTCTTACATAGGGAGTAACCCTCTTGGTTACGTTTGGAATACCCATCACAGTATATTCCCTAAATCTCTTCGGAGAAACCTTAATGTTTCACTCCTTCACGTTACCCAAAGCATTGGAGAGCTATATCGGGCTCATTCGCCCTTATTTTTATCACTGAACCACCCGTCTTCATAATACTGCCCAAGAACCTCAACATAATTGTATCACATAAAACATGCATAATGGAAACATAACATTTCCACCTTTCAATCACAAGATATAAATACCACACATTGATATAAAAATATTATGAAAACCATTTTCAATACCAAAATAAAAGAAAAGTAAAACATAGTATTTATTTTTCTTTTAAAAAAAAGGTATGGCTTGTAGAGGGAGCCGAAATTAAAATAATGGTCACGGCGGCGGAGAAGTCGTTGTCGCCGCATATGTATGACAAAAACATTCTCTTTTGTCATTTTGTAAACGCTTCATATAAAAAAGATTCCCTTTGAATAAACATAAAAGACATAGGGGTTTATACACCGTATAAATGAAGGTTGTGTATAAAACAAAATATGCCTCAATGAAAGGAGATTGAGACGTAGTCCCATACAAAGAGGGTATCATTGGTTTAAGGATAAATCAATTACATAATTATGTGTGACAAATGAATACACCAAATATAAGTGGATATTAAGTGTAAAATAATCAAAGGTCATTCACACATATTCAAAGGATGACATATTCAATAACTACATGTTGAACCCAAAGAAATCGAAATTGGGTTAAGAAGTTCCCTTGACAGCCTAACGGCGTCACATCAAAATGAGTTGATGAGAGATAAAAAGTGTATCTCATCACTTGGAAATAAAATTTACATCAGTAAGGATATATTAGAATATATCCCAACATAACAATATGTAAATGAAAAGACCCAACAAAAGATGTCTTTTAAAAAGAGGAGGGTGAAAGGTTCCCTTACCGACATGGGTATCTTTCGAAACATACACCTCGTGAAAGAAGGACAATACAACATTGATGTAAATACTCATAAAAGAAATTATATTACACAGTGAGTAAAATAATGGGCAGCACATACACCACTCAAATAAAATTGTGGAAAATGTAGCATAAATCTCACGGAAATTAAAGTGAGATGAAAAATCTCTTACGAAAACTCGGCAGCCTACCGGCGCCACTTAAAACTTCCAAAATGGATTGATGAGAGAAAATAAGGCCTCTAATCTATCAAAATAATGTTTAAAGAAAGATTAATATAAAATAACATCCCCCAACATATCAAAGATGAGTTTAAAAGAAGTGACATAAAGGATAGTACTTAAAAAGAAAGAGAGAGGTTAGATCTCTTAGGAAAATTCGGCAGCCTAACGGCGCCACTAAAAATTTCAAAAATGGATTGATGAGAGAGAATAGGGTCTATTATCATATGAACATAAAAATTACATTAAAATTAATATAAAAGAACATCCCAATCACAAGAAATATGAGCTTAAAATTAATTACATAAAAGAGTGTACTTAAAAAGAAAGAGAGGAGTAGGATCCCTTACCTCAAGTCCAACTTGTCCTGTTCGTTTCTTTATATTCCTGAATAATAAACTTTGGTCAATTTATAATTGATTAAAGAACTCCTATAAAGATTATTATTCAGTTCATATCACATATTTTAATGTTATAATAATTGGTTAATAATATGAGTTCATATCAGACGTTTTTGTCGATGTTTGGTACATGAGTCAAAAATTGAACTTGTTGGAAAATAATTTTCCATGTAGTTATAGGTACATCATATCCAGAATAGTAATGATGTCTTAAATATCATATATATCCAGTATATATATTCATCTTATACTATTCCTTAGAATTTGGAGATAAAAATTAAAAGCACCATTCATGGAGACAGTAGGCCGTACGTACGCATGAACGCTACTTTCATTTTTTTGTCATATTAATCTAATTAAAACAAAATGAGGGAGATATATATATATATATATATATATATATGTTATAATTCCAGAATGATATCCATAATTTAGATGTAATATATTATATATATATCCATTATATATATGTACTTATAATAGTACATAACATTTTGAGATAAGAAATGAAATGTACCGTTTATGGAGACGGTAAGCCGTACGTACGCATGAACGCTACTTCCATTTCTATTTCATATTTAATGGAATTAAAATATAATGATACATAATATTATTTTAATTACAGTATGTTATCATATATAATATCATTATATATACCCTCTATACATACCACATATGGTAATAACGAATCAAATCACTTTGAGGGGGCGGTAGTCCGCACTTCCTTAAATGAAGATATCGTGCTTACCCATAATGGAAACCATAATGGTATGAAATAAATGAACAAATACATAATCTTAAGTAAAACATAAACATATTATATATCATATATAAATATAGTGTCATCTTAATGGCCACCTTTGAAGGTGTTAGAAGAATGTTGAACAATCATCGTTTCGTGAGGCAGAAATTCGCCATCCACAGAAACATTATGTTCTTTAACCATTATATGTAGGTGTGTGTAAGTGTAGCTAGAATCCTTCTTATAAAAACATCCTAGTATATTGAATATACTGTAGTTGTTACAAAAAGAAATTAATAAAAAGAGTTTAGAGTGTTGGAGAAGCAAAATAAAACAAAACAACACAAGTGAAGATATTACCTTAAAATCGGGTAACTCCCTTTGGTTTGAGCTCAAATGCTTCCTTGGAAAGACTTCTGCCCAAAGTGAGGCTTCAATGAGTAAGAGAGGGAAGTGGAGAGACAAAATGGGCAGGGGTTGGCCGAGACAAAGGCTTTGGGAGTGTGGGTAATGTCGTAGAGGTGGGGGCCTTTTATAAGAGGAGTGGAGGGGCACTCTTGTAAAGTTACAAAATGTTACATTATTTTCAAAAGAGTTTCAGATTTTAAAGGACCCACATTGATGTATTTCTAGGATAAGGTGATAAGGGTTTTCAATCCACTCATCCAATAGGTTTTGGACATGTGCAGGTCTTAGATATTACATTATCTTTCCATTTTATTTAAATCGTTAAATAATGAGGTCATCGCTGTATCATCATGATGTCATAAATAATTTAATTTATTTAATGTCTAAAAATTATAAAACAAATACTATTATGTAGGAAATCTTTTTATATTTCCAATTAATATTTATAGTCAAAATTATGACTTGTATAACCCCATGTAAAAATTGTTTTAGTAAAACATATCATGTTTGTGTCATTTTTACTTTAACATTAAATAAAAAGATATTTATGTCATTTACCAACCAAAGTGGCTCCATGGGGTCCCCAAGTTGACCCATGGATTGTATTGGTCGTACATGACACATCCAATGAGTGTAGGACATGTGTCTAGGTCATTTCATTTTATTAAAACATTATTCTTACCATAAACTACACTAATTACCTCTAATCGCGATTAAAACTTAATAAGTTACTATTTACCAAAAAAATTACTTTTAACCCATTGAACCACATTTTACTTCATAATGACAACCATGTATGTCTGATTTTTGAAATTCAAAACAAAAAGATGAAAAATTTTCATTTAAACGGAAAAATCAGTTTTTATAAGTACCACTTAGTGGTTTCACTATTCATCAAAAATAGAAGTTTTTCAGAAAAATCCCAAATATTCACCCTAAGATATATTTGATATTCCGAATTCAAAAATGAAGTATATTTTACAAAATTCAAAACATATAATTCACATTAATTAATTTAATAATTAACTCCCACTGTTAGAGAAAATAGCGTGTTTTTATGAAACAATAAGTATCAAAAGATTGACACTAGTTTATGTCTGATTTCAAAGTGAAATTAATTTCAACGACCACTATTGGATTTAATGGTAAAAATATATTCTAATTTAACTTTAAAACCAATTCAAAAGTTAATATAATCATATAAATAAATTAGATTAAAAAGAGGTTTGGAATTAAAATACAACATTTTACACTATTCATTAAAAAAAGAACTTTATCGGAAAGATACACAAAGTAAATTTTGATGTCCCAATTTTTAAGATGAGTTTTATTTGGTCCAATAGAATGTATAAGAGTGAACAAAACTATATTTAATGATGGTTATCCATCAAAAGGTGATAAGTTAACCTTTAGTGAAAACTATGGCATATACGCCTAAAATTGAATTCCGTCCGTATTTTAAGCCTTTATCTTTTATTGGATAAATGTAAAAACATTTAAAAACATATATAATAATATTTTAGTTATTTCTATCCATTCCCGCCAATACAACGGCTACATGTTAACTACCATTTAAAATAATATTATTTTATTATTAGAGTGCAACGTAAGATTCCACAAGAAACTCGTTGTTGCGTGTTGGGTACGCCATTGAGCATAGCGTCCCCTTTAAAGTCATATTAATATTTTATTGACAAATATGGATAAATATGAAAATTTCATATTCTTTATTTACCTGGGTTGTTACATCCTTCCCCCCTTTTGGGAATTGTGTCCTCACAATTTTTTTAAAATTGAGCTTGGAAGCATCCTTGAATGTCCCACATCAGAACAAGAGTCGGTAAAACAATCACTTTAAAATAAAGGAAGATAAGTATAGAGGTCACCAGAGTTAACCCATACTACGATTCCATGAAGAAAAACATGGACATGGAAGAAAAAGCAAAGGGTCATGTTCTTGAGGGAGAGTGATAGTAAACATGTCTAGGAGAAAGTTATCCATAAGAAAATCACAAACTTGTGATGGGTTAAATGGTATTCGATTCCCCAGTAGGAAAATTTAATAGACAACATTTTTGTTTTAAGTTACTTTTTATTGAGGAATTTATTCATAAGGAAACATAATCACTTATCATGTTGACTTTCCACTTTTACTAGATTCCTTAATCAAACTCATATTTTTGTTTCCAAAAGACGAGTATTTAGGGAGACTTGTTCGCATTAAGAGTACTATAATCAACTTCTATAGAGTAACCTAATCCACAAAAGAGAACTATATACTTCCCATGTCTTTAGAAATTAACCAAAACCAAAACCAAAACGGTTAGTACAAGATCAGATAATCCATAAAGGGATAACACTTTATAAAAAGAAAATCTATTCTAAATCTCCAAAATTTGTCCAAAAAAACCCAAAGTTCAACGAGGACCATTCTATAATCAATTTTTCCATAAAATTATTCAAAGTAAACCAAACTAAGATTGAAACCCAAATATTTTAAGGATTTAGTCACATAGTCTTCCAAGTTAAATCGTAACATTTATCACCAAACAACATCAGTTGCTCCTAAAGTCTCGTATTGAAAAGTAATTAACCTAGTCACATATCCTCCATGATAGGTTAATAATTTTCATAAATAACCCAAAATCAACTTACTCCTAATTCATAAAATCATATAACTAAAAAGAATCAGTAAAACTAATAAGGGAATTCACGTAGTCTAGTGGTAGGCGATAAATACCAGTCGCACTTTGGTTGTGGGTTCGATTCCCGCAGCTTTGTCCGACGCGACGGGCAGTCACACGGTCTGCGTGTTGTCCTTTTTCCAAAACTATATAATTCTCAAATCATTCCCCAAAAATGGATAAAATAATCAAAATAACCATAACATAATTTAATCTCAATTTTATCTCATGCCTTTCACTTCAATCATAACATATAGTAACTCATAATTACCTCAAAAGTAAGGATCATATAAACTAAAATGGTTCTTTATAACTATGTCCACAAAAGAAAAGATAAATATTCCTTGAATAAAATTTTCATATATTAAACATCAGGGTTACACATAATATAAAAAGTCTTCTAATGTAACCCCATCATCAAAAGAGACTTAATACTCTTAAGAATTTCACAATAACTCTTGAAGCCCTTATATGTTGACATCTTACTCATTCAACATTCTTCATGATCCATTAACGATTCCTTTCCAACTTATTCTGAAATACCTCTTTCCTACAAAAAAAATCATGAATCATATCCTAAGATTCCAAAATAGGAAAACAATAGTCATGAAATAATACATACCTTTGATTGGTCATTGTCAATTTCTTCATCCTCAATCAGAATGGAATTAGGTATTGGTAAACGAACATTTGTACGCTCTTGGTGATCCCATTCACGAAACTTCTTCATAGGACATGTGTTTGAATAATGACTATGCACACCACATTTAAAACATTCAATTGATCCCTCAAAAAGAACTTCTTTCCCTTTCCTCGAGTCAACCGGATGCATCCTTTTTTCATGGAAGGTTCTTGCTTTATCACCTTCATTTCCACATCTATAGCATATTTCTGTCCCTTTGAAACATTTTTCTAGGTGTTTCTTTCCCCATCTTTGACACATAGGTTTTTGAACACACTTACCTTTATGATTATTACAGGTACTTCCGTAGGGATTTGTTTCTCACATATATGATGCCTTAGATAAATCACCAAGGTTTAGGTGGTCAATCATGACTCTAGATAGTTGGTTGAGGATAATCACAAGAGTTATCATTGCAGCTCCCATATCATTTAGTTTCTTGCTCAAAAAACTGTCACAGTTTCCTTCACATCCACTGCTACATTGGTGCCTGCTAGATCCAGCCATTTACTAAAAGAAAAAAGGTCAGTGTGAGTATATCAACAAAACCATAATGTACTAATGAGGAAGATAAACACTAAGATATACTTACTCATTCACTTTATCTAAAACCAGGACTCTTTCTGAAATCCTAACCATTATGGTAATGTCACTTATGATTAAACAATACCCTAACCTCTAAAGTTATCTAAACCGACCTTTGATACCAACTATAAGGCCCCAGCCTTAAACCTTACTTAATCTTGAGTTATTACAAGATTACACATTGAGGATCTTTTCAGGTTTAGAGTTTTATAGAATTAGATCATGAAACTTGCATTACATTCCACATTTAAACAAAGTGGTTACATAAAAGACAAGATTCATTATTCCCATCAACGGAAACATATTTAAAATAAAACATGGATTCTTTCTTGACACATCCTTGACACTATCATCACATCATGTACCCTTCCCTTGACCTGTGAAAAACATTTCAAAAACTTGGGATGAGCATAAAAAGCTCAGTAAGGGATATAAAAATTTGGAAAGGAAACATGAGTACATGTATACGTAAGAATGATATCATACTTTACCCATAAAACATAAGCACTTTAACATACCTCATCAAATCATGAATAAATCATAGAAATCATAAGGCATAAAGGTAACTTGAGGCATTCATAACATTCTTACGTAGGGAGTAACCCTCTTGGTTACGTTTTGAATAACCATCACAGTATATTCCCTAAATCTCTTCGGAGAAACCTTAACGTTTCACTCCTTCGCGTTACCCAATGCATTGGAGAGCTATATCGGGCTCACCTGCCCTTATTTTTATCACGGAACCACCCGTCTTCATAATAATTCCCAATAACCTCAACATAATCGTATCACATAAAACATGCATAAATGAAACATAACATTTCCACCTTTCAATCACAAGATATAATTACCACACATTGATATAAAAATATTATGAAAACCATTTTCAGTACCAAAATAAAAGAAAAGTAAAACACAGTATTTATTTTTCTTTTAAAAAAAATTTATTGCTTGTAGAGGGAGACAAAATTAAAATAATGGTCACGGTGGCGGAGAAGTCGTTGTTGCCGCATACGTAAGACAAAAACATTCCCTTTTGTCGTTTAGTAAACGCTTTGTATAAAAAAGATTCCTTTTGAATAAAC
The DNA here is from genome assembly GCA_963277665.1 of Viscum album. NCBI lineage: Eukaryota > Viridiplantae > Streptophyta > Magnoliopsida > Santalales > Viscaceae > Viscum > Viscum album. The sequence goes on along the minus strand of OY728161.1, from coordinate 421,190,025 downwards.
ATAAAAGTCAAGGGGGTTTATACACCGTATAAAAGAAGGTTATGTATAAAACAAAATATGCCTCAATGAAAGGAGATTGAGACGAAGTCCCATACAAAGACGGTATCTTTGGTTTAAGGATAAATCAATTACATAATTATGTGTGACAAACGAATACACCAAATATAAGTGGATATTAAGTGTAAAATAATCAATGGTCATTCACACATATTCAATGGATGACATATTCAGTAACTACATGTTGAACCCAAAGAAATCGAAATTGGGTTAAGAAATTCCCTTGACAGCCTAACAGCGTCACCTCAAAATGAGTTGATGAGAGATAAAAAGTGTATCTCATCACTTGGAAATAAAATTTACATCAGTAAGAATATATTAGAACATATCCCAACATAACAATATGTAAATTAAAAGACCCAACAAAAGAAGTCTTTTAAAAAGAGGAGGGTGAAAGGTTCCCTTACCGACATGGGTATCTTTCGAAACATACACCTCGTGAAAGAAGGACAATACAACATTGATGTAAATACTCATAAAAGAAATTATATTACACAATGAGTAAAATAATGATTAGTACATACACCACTCAAAGGAAATTGTGGAAAATGTAGCATAAATCTCACCGGAATAAAAGTGAGATGAAAAATCTCTTACGAAAACTCGGCAGCCTACAGGCGCCACTTAAAACTTCAAAAATGGATTGATGAGAGAAAATAGGGTCTCTCATCAAATAAAAATAAAGTTTAAAGAAAGAGGAATATGAAATAACATCCCCCAACATAACATAGATGAGATTAAAAGAATTGACATAAAGGAGAGTACTTAAAAAGAAAGAGAGAGGTTAGATCTCTTACGAAAATTCGGCAGCCTAACGGCGCCACTCAAAACTTCAAAAATGGATTGATGAGAGAGAATAGGGTCTCTCATCATATGAACATAAAAATTACAGTAAGAGTAATATAAAAGAACATCCCAATCACAAGAAATATGAGCTTAAAATTAATGACATAAAAGAGTGTACTTAAAAAGAAAGAGAGGAGTAGGATCCCTTACCTCAAGTCCAACTTGTCTTGTTCGTTTCTTTATATTGCTGAATAATAAACTTTGGTCAATTTATAATTTATAAAAACCTCCTATAAAGATTATTATTCAGTTAATATAACATATTTTAATGTTATAATAATTGGTTAATAATATGATTTCATATCAGACATTTTTGTCGATGTTTGGTACATGAGTCAAAAATTGAACTTGTTGGAAAATAATTTTCCATGTAGTTATAGGTACATCATATCCAGAATAGTATTGATGTCTTAAATATCATATATATCCAATATATATATTCATCTTATACTATTCCTTATAATTTGGAGATAAAAATTAAAAGCACCGTTCATGGAGACGGTAGGCCGTACGTACGCATGAACGCTACTTTCATTTTTTTGTCATATTAATGGAATTAAAACAAAATGAGAGAGATATATATATTTATATATATATTTTATAATTACAGAATGATATCCATAATTTAGATGTAATATATTACATATATATCCATTATATATATGTACTTATAATAGTACATAACATTTTGAGATAAGAAATGAAATGTACAGTTCATGGAGACGGTAAGCCGTACGTACGCATGAATGCTACTTCCATTTCTATTTCATATTTAATGCAATTAAAAAATAATTATACATAATATTATTTTAATTACAGTATGGTATCATATATAATATCATTAAATATACCCTCTATACGTACCACATATGGAAATAACGAATCAAATCACTTTGAGGGGGCGGTAGTCCGCACTTCCTTAAATGAAGATATCGCATTTATCCATAATGGAAACCATAAAGGTATGAAATAAATGAAAAAATAAATAAGATTTAGTAAAACATAAACATATTATATATCATATAAAAATATAGTTTCATATTAATGGCCACCTTTGAAGGTGTTAGAAGAATGTTGAACAATCATCGTTTCATGAGGCAGAAATTCACCATCCATAGAAACATTATGTTCTTTAACCATTATATGTAGGTGTGTATAAGTGTAGCTCGAATCCTTCTTATAAAAACATCCTAGTATATTGAATATACTTGAGTTGTTACAAAATAAATGAATAAAAAGAGTTTAGTGGGTTGGAGAAGCAAAATAAAACAAAACAACACAAGTGGAGACATTACCTTAAAATCGGGTAACTCCCTTTGGTTTGAGCTCAAAGGCTTCCTTAGGAAGACTTATACCCAAAGTGAGGCTTCAAGGAGTAAGCGAGGGAAGTTTAGAGACAAAATGGGTAGGGGTTGGCCGAGCCAAAGGCTTTGGGAGTGTGTGTAAGGAGGTAGAGGTGGGGGCCATTTATAAGAGGAGAGGAGGGGCACTCTTGTAAAGTTACAAAATGTTACTTTATTTTCAAAAGAGTTTCGGATTTTAAAGGACCAACATTGATGTATTTCAAGTATAAGGTGATAAAGGTTCGATATACACTCATATAATAGGTTTTGGACATTTGAAGGTCTTAGATATTATATTATCTTTCCATTTTATTTAAATCGTCAAATAATGAGGTCATCGCTGCATCATCATGATGTCATAAATAATTTAATTTATATAATGTCTAAAAATTAAAAAAAAATACTATGATGTAGGAAATATTTCTAGCTTTCCAATGACTATTAATAGTAAAAAATATGACTTGTATAACCCCGTGTAAAAATTGTTTTAGTAAAACATCTCATGTTTGTGTCATTTTTACTTTAACATTAAATAAAAAGATATTTATGTCATTTCCCAACCAAAGTGGCTTCATGGGGTCCCCAAGTTGACCCATGTATTTTCTTGGTCGACCATGATACATACAATTAGGGTAGGACATGTGTCTAGGTCATTTCATTTTATTAAAACATTATTCTTACCATAATCTACACTAATTACCTCTAATCGTGATTAAAACTTAATAAGTTACTATTCACCAAAAAATTATTTTTATCCAATTGAACCACATTTTACTTCTTAATGACAACCATTTATGTCAGATTTTCGAAATTAAAAACACAAAGATGACAAAATTTCATTTAAACGGAAAAAGCAGTTTTTATAAGTACCACTTAGTGGTTTCACTATTCATCAAAAATTGAAGTTTTTCAGAAAAATCCCAAATATTCACCCTAAGCTATATTTGATATTCAGAATTCAAAAATGAAGTATATTTTAAAAAATTAAAAACATATAAGTCACATTAATTAATTTAATAATTAATTACCGCTGTCAGAGCAAATAGCGTGTTTTTATGAAACAATAAGTATCAAAAGATTGACACTAGTTTAAGTCTGATTTCAAAGTGAAATTAATTTCAATGACCACTATTGGATTTACTGGTAAAAATATATTCTAATTTCACATTAAAACCAATTAAAAAGATAATCTAATCATATAAATAAATTAGATTAAAAATAGGTTTTGAATTAAAATACAACATTTTACAATATTCATTAAAAAAAATGAACTTTATCGGAAAGATACACAAGTAAATTTTGATGTCCCAATTGTTAATAAGAGTTTTATTTGGTCCTATAGAATGTATAAGAGTGAAAAAAAATATATTTAATGACGGTTCTCCATCAAAAGTCGATAAGTGAACCTTTAGTGAAAACTAGGGCATATACGCCTAAAATTGAATTCTTTCCATATTTTAAGCCTTTATATTTTATTGGATAAATTTAAAAACATTTAAAAACATATATAATAATATTTTAGTTATTTCTATCCATTCCCGCCAATACAACAGCTACATGTTAACTACCATTTAAAATAATATTATTTTATTATTAGAGTGTAACGTAAGATTCCCAAGAAACTCGTTGTTGCGTGTTGGGTACGCCATCGAGCATAGAGTCCCCTTTAAAGTCATATTAATATTTTATTCACAAATATAGATAAATATGAAAATGTCATATTCTTTATTTACCTGGGGTATTACAGCTGGCTCCAAAAGCACTTAGGGATCTAGAATAAATTATAAAATTCAAAGGGATGCAGGTGGAAGATGATGATGGTACCACAGATGTTGTTTGTGATTGATTCGTTGTGGAGGAGATCGATCTGGAGGAGATGAAGATGATAATTGACTACTTACAAGGCTCATAGTTACTTGATATCTCTTGCATCATTGAGATGCTAGACGATGGAATGAAAAGTGTATCCACAATGGAGGAGGAGGAAGCGAATTCGTAAACCAATAAAGCCACTAACTCTGGTAATTCTCATTATGTTCGTCTAAACATCCTTCTTTAAAATGCCACTACACTACACCTCATACAATAAAGGATACATACTTCACCTCCGGCCTCCCATACGCATATTTATACACCAACTACACTTTAACATAATGTAAAAAAGAATAAAATATTAAAAAATAGTTAAAACTAAAAAAGGATTTCCCAAGATGTAATTGCTTTCACAAATTGATCATATATTTTTTTATAGATAAGATAGATCCCAAAAATCACCTTCAATAATCACACAGTTGTAGCCTAGGTACATTCCGATTATCTGGAATCTTTTGATAAAACTCAAATGTGAACCATAACAAGACCTATCCTTGTATTCTGGTAGTCTTATATTGATAGTCCCACTAAAATATAAAATGAAACAATGAACTAGGTGAACCCCTAACTTCAGTTTAGTTAAGACCAACAATATTGAATGTAAGTCACCTAGCCTCTAGCTTCAAAATTCCCAGCCTCCATCAACTATTATAGTAAACAAACATAAACCCATCCCACAGCATATCTTGGTACAAATCCAGTATAAAAAGTGATATACCATATTTATCCTTTGAGAATCTTCTTGGTACTTACTGATTCACATATTGATATATTAAACATATTACACACATATTATATAACAGATAAGAACTTGTTAAAGATATTACTTGGATAACACAGACACATAATCTGGTGATGAATTTTAATCTATTGATGAATTTCAATGAATGATACACATATAATATGTTTCAAAGATTACATAGATAAACCATTCTAGAGATTACAAATATTGATATATTACACATATAAATATTTCATAGATAATTTTTTTGAAGATATTACCCAGATAATCTATTACAATGATTATGTGAATAATCTATTATAGTGATTAGAGATAATTTGTTAGTAAATTATAATGAAATAATTATAATGAATGAAACACTAATAATAAATTAATTGTAATATGATACAAATAATAAATTAATTGTAATTTTTGAAGATCATGAATGAATGAAATATAGATGATTAATGAATTGTATTATGATTCAAATAATGAATTTAATGTAGTATTTTACATATAATTATTAAATGATACACAAATAATGAATGAATTATAAATTGTTAATGAATTGTATTTAATTATACTCATATAATGAATTTTAACCTATTACAAATATTACAAATATTGTATTTTAGTGAATGATACAGAGACAAGGGGGTTGATTCAGTAAAATAGAAAACCATAATTCCCTTCATAAGGATGTATGTGATTAATGGAAACATGTCCTTAACCATTATTTATGGAATGGAATGGGTTTTATTTCCCTTGGAACAAATGTTCTGAAAATAATTTATGTATTATAATCAAAATTATGGAAAAAATTTTAAAAAGCCTATTAACTATGAAATATTTATACATTTAATATTTTTCACTTAAAATAGTATCCGGTAGATTCCCCAGATATAAGATCTCTTAAGAAAAAATTATTTTTTAGATAATGGTAATAAATAATAGGTATTGTAAATCATTTCCCTTTTCATTGGTACATTTATATTGGGTTAATGAGATTATTCAAATTATCTAGATTTCATGTATTCAATTAGAGTTTCTTATAGAGGGAGAACATATTTTAGGAGGAAACTTGCATTCAATTGGAAACATGTCATGTTTAAATGTTTTATAAAGAGTTCATTGAGTATAAAATGCCTGTCGTTGGTGTTCAAAATCTTAAACCAATAATATTATTTAGTTTTTTTTGTGTCACATAATTTACATTTCCATTTTTTCCATAATCATTAGAACTTCTAGAACAAAATTATCCTGAAAATCATTTTCACAATGTAATACCACATAACAACTCAATCCCTTTTTTTTGATAAAAAACCAATGTAATAAATTTTGTCTATATTAACCAAATTTAGAACAAATTAAAAACAAAATATAGACCAAATTGATATGAAAAACATTCATGATTATTATGAGTTTAACACAACTAGTTGAATATCATAATTAAAGAGTGAAAATGGGATGCCATTGTAAGAAATAAATTCTTTCAAAAAAAAACAATTGATGATTTAAATATGGATAAATTGTTATAAACCTATCAAAGGGAATAAATATAATCATGGAATGGAATTACATGAAATTGTCATCGAGGATCTTTTACCATTTATTGTTTGTTCCCTTGATAGTCACTATTACCCGCTTCCCATATGCAAACAGTAGATTTATCCCTCACTGTATATGTAAGAATCAATGATACACATAAAGTGAACACACACATTCATACATACATAATATATATATATTTATATATACATATACACGAAATATATAATCATGTCACCATGGATGGATAAAATGGAATATATATTTTCCTTATATACAGAACATAAAAAATAGAGTTTAAATTTGGTGAAATGGGCATACATGGAAAATAAAATATGAAGAAAAAATAAATAAAAGTTTCAGGCATAAAAAATGCAAGATCTAGGGATGAAAGGATATAGGGAAATTACATAAAGAGGTTGAAGGATTTATTGAGGTATTAAAAATATGAGAAATACAGATGATCCTAGTATGGAGATTTCAATGTGGGATACAAGTATCCATGAATAACATATGTGTTGACCTGGATACATAGAGACAATTTCATAGAGTTTCCTAGAGAAATAAGCTGATAAATATTATGTTGAAGGAGAATACAAATAATTATAAATATGATGGATTAAACAGGAACAAGAAACATTACTAGGGTTTCGAGAGACCCATGAAAATTGTTAACTAGATGGATTTTCCTAGAGATGGAAAATTTCCAAGGGATTGATGTAAATTTTGATTGAACACTAATTGCTCGGAATGAAGATAAATAAATAAGGTTGTAAACTTACATGGTTGAGTGATTGAAGAAGAATTCTAGGAGGAATGAATGAGTGCATGCTGGGGTCATTAGTGATGATCATTGTGCTAGAGAGATGAACAGAGGTGGAGGAAGGTATGACCAATGCTATTGCGAAGTCGAAGAATCCTGTGGGTAGCAGCCCCCAATGAGACTAGTGACCATGAGGTTGGTGGCGATTTGGAACAGCGAAATCTGATGAAGAACAGGGGGAAAGGTAGGAAGGCAGTGACATCCATTGTGATGCATAAGTGTTGAATAAACGAAAGGACCTCTATTGATGTTCATGATTTATCATATCCTATTTCCCATTTAATAGGACTGTAAAGTGGGGCAATGTGATTTTAACACATAATTACACATGGCACCATTGTATTTATTTCCTAGAGGGAATTTCCTTCTCATCATAAATGTGACATGTCAAATGAGGTGCTAAAAATGAGTGATTTTATAGGATATTAAATTTTCATGGGATTTTTCTAGGCAAGGAAACCACATTTTGACAAAGAGTGAGTAATAGCAGATGGTGGAGGCCAGTTTTTCTAGAGACATCAGAGAGAAGATTTGACTGTTCATGTCATTTTTTTCAACTTTCACCATTGTGGGTCCAGTATACATTTTTTACTGGGCAAGGTCATCAGGTTTCGGTATAGTTCTCACTGGATTCTAGTTTTTCCGGATTATTTAGGGTGTAGTTTCAAGTTTGGAGGTCATTTTTTCTGGTTTTCACCATTTATGGTGTAGTATGAGGTTTCACTAGAGTCTCCAAAGAGCAGGTTTGATGGTCCATCAAATTTTTCTGAGTGTCACCATGGTGGGGGTAGTATTCTTTATTGTGTTTCAATTTCAAATTTCAGTTCTTCTTATATTGTCCACGAATGATGGTATTCAAGATTATATTTGAAATTTGTTCAGGTTATATTTGTTTTTAATCATGATTTAGTTTTTTTCCAATACTATATTCTGAATTTTACTGATGGGACAAAATTATGTGGATTCTTTATAAAAATAAAAAAATGAAATTGATTTTGAATCTTACAGTGAAAGTTTCAATGGTAGATTCCATCATAACATTAACCAGATGATCCTCAAGAACATGTCTAGGATGTTTCATTGGAACATGGCTTAGACGTTCAACTAGAACTTCCACTAGAAAAATGACAGGAACTTCCTCTGTAACATCCATCAAAATCATCCACTATAACTTCAACTTGAGATTCCACTACAACTTCTACTGAAAATTCCTCTACAACATCCAATGGATATTTTTTTTAAATATATATTCAACATATCATATAAATGAGGTTTTATTTATATATTTTAAAAAATAATTATATTCTTAATAATTTATTTTAATTAATATATAAATTTTATTTAGATTTTTATTAATCTAATTTTACATTTACAATGGTTTTTTTATAAAAATTATGTAACAAATACAATATAAACATTTCAAAGTTATATTTTCAAAAACTGTATTCATTTAAATTTATTTTTTTAAGTATAAATATTTGGATGTATTGTGAAAAATTCACTAGAACTTTTACATGATATTTTGTAAAATAATTCTTCAATATATCATATAAATTTAGTTTTATTTATATATTTAGAAATATATTTATATTTCAAAATAATTATTTTTTTAAATATATAAGTTTTTTCCTACTTCAATAATATCATTTATACATTTACCAATGATTATATTTATAAAAATTAGGTATCAAATTTAATAAAAAGTTCTAATAATTTCATTTAAAAAAATTATATTTATTTAAATTTAGTTTTATACGTTAAAATTGTTGGTTTTACAGTTGAAATTGAACTGGCTATTTTATAAAAAAAATTATTCAATATATCTTATAAATTTAGTTATATATATATATATAAATATAATTAATATATTCAATTACTTATTTTCTTAAATATATAAATTTTATTTATATTTTTATTTATATAGTTTAATCATTTATTAATCCTTATTTTTATAAAAATTATGTAACAAATGCATTACAATGCTTTTATAAATTAATTTAATAGAAATATATTTTATTAAATTTAGTTTTATAGGTGTAAAATACTACACGTATTTTGGAACATCCACTAGAACATCCACATAATATTTTTAGATATTTTTCTCGGAATATTTACTTTATGTTGCAGTCAAACGCTCACTGGATCATCCATTGAAATTTTGACACAATGATTTAAAAAAGATATTTAAAATGATTTTGTGTTTATGTACTTTTCACGAACTTTTGTTTCTATGAGTCAGGTTTCTCCAATGCTAATGATGTTTATTTTTCATCATCATCTATTAAACTAACTGTAGGGATGATGTTTAAATCAATTGATGATGTGCAATGTTTCTATGTTAAAAATGGGGGAGTAAATGGGTTTAGTGATTCCAAGAGATAATATATTAAATATATATAGGATAAATCAATCATCACATAAATTCATTATTCATGTAGCAAATAAGGTCTTAGGAACATTGAAAAAACTGAAAACATGGTGATATTTAATCAGGTTGAGATATGTATAGGCTGACTTTCTCGAATGGGGAATAGTTTGATGTCATGTAAGAAATATGAATGGAATGTATTTTTCAAAGGGAATAATATTCCTTTTAAAAATACTGAATCAATTCATATGATGAGGTCTCACAGAAAAATAATAGAAGCACAAGAAGTAGAGTCATATGTGAATGCTTCAGTAGTCATTAGACTAAATGATTCCTTCACATTGGGGAAAACTATTACATGGGGCCATTATGCTCTTAGGTACAGATGTGTTGATCTGTTGAAAATTTTAAGGTATAATTTGAAAAAGGAATTGGTTCATGGGGATTGATGTTTCATGTTAGAGTACATGGATAGACAAATTCTAGAAAATCAGTCATTCATCTATACTATGCAGTTTGAATTGTTTTGGAAAACTACTAATATTTTCTTGGATAATCAAAATATGAGGAAATATTATGAGTTATTTAGATATTTTGTTGTTTTTGACACCAATTTTAGTGATAATAAAGTTTCCATACCCTTAGGTGTATTTATGGGATTCAATCTTCATCAAGTGATTGCCGTTTTTGGGGATATATTATTATATGATGAAACCCTGAGTTTTTTCATGGTTTTTTTTAAAAAAAATTATAGGTGTATTACATGAAGTTACAAAAAACTATATTTATTGATTAAATGATGTATTTTTATTACATTAAAATTGTGTGCATTTATTTTTGAAAGATTATTTAAATTTGGGTATTTATAGAACTCAATTAAGTGAATTTTTTGATGGTCTCATTAATTATTATTTTCCTCACAAGTTATGTGTTTTCAAAAATGCCCCAACCCCAGAAGAATAGAGATGACACATTATTTAATTACATTGGTATTATTATAATGAATCAAATCCTGAAGGGATGATCAGTTTTCGCAGTCTTTGAATACCAGATTACATTCATGGTACCCATAATACATTGGGAAGTGATAATATAATAAGATACAATATAAAATGAAATAAAATTCAACCTTGAAAGCTTATTCAAAATTTTATTTTTCATAACCGGGAGAAAATAAACCTATGAAAGGGGTGATCTTAGATACATAGCAAGGGTATGTAATACATCAGAAGTTATCATTAACATATAAACTAAGAATTAAGAACAACTAAAAACACATTCCTTTAAGAATAAATATTCTTGAAAATAATATGACCGAAATAAAATCTGAATAAGTAACTCCATAACAAATCATAACCATTGATATTCCACTTGTCATATAATCACATGGAATATAAAATACTAGTCTCATAATTATGGGATGTGTAATTCCAGACATCAAAACCATACTGTCAATGCCTCAAGCCAAGACCATACATAAATGGGTAAAAGCCCAAAGCAGTTTGTATCATAAGACCTAATGATGCCTCAAGGGGATATAGAGGGCCCCTACCATCACTTAATATGTCCTATAAATTCAAAATATGAAAATAGTGACACATAGACAACATAAACATTCATATCAGAAAACAAGCATATGAAATGCGCATACATTAACAATATCCCATGAATGGTATCAAAGTAGCATATCCACAGTCAAACTGATCATCCAAACATCAATAACATATGGTAGATTAAATAATAAGAGATAATAATCAATGGAGTATATGATTCAGCACAAGATTTTGACATAGATCATGATACTTTTAAGTGAGACCATTGAAATTTTTTTGAGGATATATTCTTTAAACATTCCAAAGTGTCCCATACCACATTGAAAAATTCAAATAATAATCCCGTAAAATATAATGATAATAAGTAGAATCATGATATGATATATCAAGGGGAATTACATACACAATAGATAAAAATTAAGTAGTGATCAAGTTATATATCTCAAAGAAGTGAAGGTTAGACGAGAAAAATACTTTTACCTTTGGAAAGAATAGTTCTTTTGGTAAATTATTTGTATTTACCATAAAATCATATTTAAAACATTTATATCTCTAAAAAAAATCTATGTACATATAAAACATACTTAAGGAAATAATTATGTCCCACTTAAGTTAAATCATCTTGAAAGAGTTTTTATGAAATTTTAGAAATAAAACATTTTAGTGCTGTTTAAGGAAAATATTGAAGTGATTTTAAATAAAAAATGAATATTTTTTTTCATAAAACATTAAATTATCCAAGATATTATTTCATGATAATATGAGTGATTTTATAAAAATAATTGAGGATTAAAACAAATTATGGAGTGGACTTGAAAATGGGTAAGAATTTGAGAAGTTCCTTTGAATCGGGCTTGTTTATCGAGAATAATTGAGAAGGGAACCATTTTAAAAGATATATATCACCATAAAATAAGGTTGATAATATCTATATATATAATTCTAGAAAATATATATATAATTTAGATTATATATGAAAAAATAATGAATCATTATATTTTAGTAAATGTAGTGAAAGAGTTACCCGAAGAAAAAATGGGCATTCGAGTAGAATCCCTTACCACTTCGTAATCAATCAATTCATATGAACCAATATTAATAATCATAAAATGGTAAATTTAATACCATAAAAATAATTATATTTATGATATGATACATTAATGGTTAGCATATATACATCATAAAAATGAATTAGTGGCAAATAATAGAAATCTCATGAAAACAAAATTGAGATGAGAAACCCCTTACCACTATGTAACCAATCGAATCATATGTAAAAAAATAAATAAAAAACCAATTAATAATTTAATTACATGAATATAAATATATTATTTATATAATATATCAAATTTATGAAAACATACAAAACATACAAGAAATAGGTGGTGAATAATGGAAATATCACAAAAACAAAAGTGAGATGAGAAACCCAAAAAACATATGTCTGAATGTGTTATGGACTTGATATTAACATCATGGATAATAAAATTAAATATATTAAATAATAATTAATTTAGAAATTTATGTATATGTATTTTATATATTATAATTTTATTATGTTCATTTATGTCATTTTTTATGAGATATAACATACAATTTCATCGCTCTAGAGAGTTCGTTTCCTTGGTTTTCACGATCACTATACTTGTATATGAGTATGGAAGTTCATGTGGATTGTATATAATTATCCAGAATTGAATTTATATATTATTAATGAATATATACAATTTTAAATGGATAAATATATATATCTTTTGGTTACATTTTATTAAGATGGATCATTAGATATGACATTTAATGATAGTCAATTAGATTTTTTAGGCGTTATTTCGATTACAATGAAATTGTTTTGATATATTATTTAATATCATGTATATATGATGGTTTTATAGTGAATACGTGAGATATAATACATATTTTTTAATCTAGCTATACCAGAAAAATTGTATCATGACCAGTCTGGAAGAAGAAATTGAAGAACAAATGTTCGTCGTCCACAAAGGTTGTAAATCGACACCTCATGGACGCTGATTTTTTTTAAATAAGAGAAAGTAAAATAGAGTAAGGATATTATTGTTGGTTCTTCCATTAAAATTTTATAATTTATGTATATAAATGATATTAGAGTTATCCAGATAATTTGGAAAGAGGAGATGTGGAGAATATAAGAAAAAAATGAACATGAAATGAAATTAAAAGAAAATGTAAGGGGCTATTACCTTTTGAAATATCCTACTTAGGAACCTCATTACGGGAAGGGGTTTTGGTATTATAGAAAGACCAAGAGCTACTGGATGTGGGGAGAGACTAGGAAAGAGTATTTGGGAATAAAATTGAGATGTTTCAAGTCTTGGAAAAGTGAGAAGAAGATGGATTTGAGGGTGGTTTTATAGTGGGGGAGAGGGTAGATTTTTAATATCTTATTCACTATTTTATTATTTTTATCAAGACAAGAAATATTGTTGATTGTTGTGACCAAAATTAGTAAAGAGTGCACGTGAGTTCAAACCCAGTGTTCTTACATCATCCATACATCACCTATGACTCAATAAATAATGTATTTAGCATTTAATGTAAATTATCATATTTTACTATTCATAAAAAATAACTATTTTAGAAAAATCTAAAAAATTTACCATAACCATTTTACGACATGTAGAATTTAGAAATGGACTCTGTTTTATCAAAATATATTTATGCATTTGTGAAATTTATTTTGTAAATAACATTTTTATTTATTTGAGAAATACAAATTTTAAATTTTAAATTGAATTTATAATACATTCAAAAATTATTTGTGGTCTCATAAAATTATCCTAAAATTGGAGAAAAAAAATTATTATAGAAAATATTTTTATGAAAATATATTTTTCTTAAAATCAATTAATTAATTTAAAATTCTAAATAAATAATTATTACTCACAAAAATACCAACACTTAATTATTACTTTTTAAATCATTAACTCTCATTTATAAGGTGCCTAAATTTTATTTATACTTATATGGGTGAGGATACTATTTATAAGGGTACATTACTATTCATAAGGGTAAGTTAATATTCACCAAAAATTATGTTGATCCTACTAGACTATAAATATCATACTAATGGCAACCGTGTATGAATTTTTTAAAAATTTCAAATCAGAAAAGTGGAAAAATAAAGTTTCATAGTTAGGTTATAACTATAATAAAGTGTTGTTTCTCAGAGACTTACTATTTTTGGCATATAAGCCATCTAATGAATTGGGATAATTTATGAAGAAATATAAAATAAAATCTTAAGGTGTCATATTAATAGTGAACATATTCATAACATAATTTAGTATTTTTCAAAATAATTATAATAGTCAATATATATATTATTCTAAAAATATTTAATTAATTAATATATTGATATAAATTGAATTTTTAACAAAAATAATCAAATCATATATTTATATCAAAATATTCTTTTAGAGAAAATAAAACTATATAAATAAAATTGTTTAGAACAATAATTTAATATTAATTTGAATGATATAAATTTTGAAAAATAATTTTTTATAAGTATTATTATTAATTGAAACACATAATTCAAAATTATTATATTTCATAACATAATTTTTATAAAATTATAATACAAATTATTGGGGTGTTACATTATTCACCCCTCAACAGAATTGCATCCTCACAATTTGAAATTACACATATAATGTTAAAGGTTGATACATGATAATTCCCTTATTGGGAACCCACCTTGGAAATTTGGTTAACAAAATACCTTTTTAAGAAGAGAGAAAGGGAAATGCAGAGGTCAACATAGAACTAGGAATTCGAATAGGATGAAATTTGTGTGAAGTAAAAATATGGACATGGAAAAATAAACTAACCAACAAGTTCTGGTGGATATTGATAGGTAACTTTGTCATTAGAATTTTATCCATCACAAAACCGTAAATCTTATGATCAGTTAAAATTCCATTAATTTATGAGATAGAAAACTACATAAATAACATTTTTTTTACAAAATATTTTTCCCAAAATTGAGGGATTCCTTTACAATGTAGAAAATCACTAGAGGAATTAAACTTAATTGATTGTGTTTCATGTCATAATAATAATATCATACATTTG
Organism: Viscum album; assembly: GCA_963277665.1. Taxonomy (NCBI): domain Eukaryota; kingdom Viridiplantae; phylum Streptophyta; class Magnoliopsida; order Santalales; family Viscaceae; genus Viscum; species Viscum album. Next base: position 421,174,781 of record OY728161.1, on the reverse strand, counting down.
TTGTGCATTGATCTATTCTCAACTTATTCCTAATACCTATAAATTAATGTTCACGATGAATTTTCATTATGCCTAATGAATTCAAATCAACTTTTATGGATAATAGATCCTATAAATGTATAATTGTGTATTATTCAAATCCAAAATGGTAGGATAAGATAAGACAATTCCTCAAAAATAATAATCTTTTATATGTTAAAAAAATTAATCTCAAAAATTAAAATGTAGAAATCAAAGTTCAATATATATATTTTTCTTCCAATAACTATAATTCTAAAAAAAATTCTAGACTATGATAAAAAAATGAGAATTATTTGTCTATATATTCATAAAAATGGCATCAATAACTCTTAATATCATATAGAAAAAATTAAATTTCCCTTATCCCAAAATCTCCATGTTATTCTAGCCATTTCCATAAATAACTTGCATCAGCATAGGTAGACAATAAAATTAAATTTGACTCCAAAATAAAATTGAACACTTATTACTCAAAATATTCAATATATTGAAGTCTTATAGGATTCCCAAAATTTTGAATAACTTAACCATAAAATCTGTTTCCAATCCCAAAGTTACCAATTTGATAAACATCCCTAAAATTCAAAAAATATGTATCCACCATATGTTTTAACATAAAAAATTCATGATAACAATAACTTCCCGTAGGCTAGTGGTAGGCATTGCACCCTTATCACCCTTCAGTTGTGGGTTCATACCCCGCGACCTTACCAGATGTGATGAGTTGTCACCCAACATGTGAGTTGTCATTTTTATAAAAACATATAACTTCCAAAAATATATATGATAGACATCCCAAAAATAATTTTAGTCAATATTCATTATTTTAATTTTTATTTTCAATACAACCTCTATACATAAATACATCATACATTTATTTACACATAGATCTTCCTTGGACTTTGGGTAATCCTATAGAATTGCTATTTTACTTGGATAATGGAAAGGTCCCTTACATTTAAGAAAATTAACGAAAAATATATTTTTAGGATCAATTTTATTACATTCCATTGTACTCTTTATTTTTCCATTGTAATTATTTTATTTTTGTCCTTCTTTCCCACACATAAAGAATTTATCCATTCCATTGATACACTTTATTGGGTGTATCTTTCTATATTCCATGCATTATAGAAGTAAATATTTATTTTCCCCAAGTTCTCCACCACCAAAGCTCCTAGAAAACACCATTATTCTCTTCTTTGGTGGCTTCAAGAGTTGGTTAAGGTATATATTTTTAATAATATTTTTGGAAAACTAATTATGCATGAACATGATATCATTCACTCCTATAATCATCCAAGCTCATTTCTCAGCACAACCACCTTGTCCATCATGTTCAATGTTAAAATTAATCGTTTGGATTCCATCCATTTACTAAAACCATAATGCATAGTGTGAGTAACAATAGTGACAATGTGACAAACATATAATCATTTATAGAATATCATGACAAATTATATTCAACCTAAAACACCTTATGTTTAACCTATGTTATTCACTTTAATTATATATTCAAACACCTAATAATGGTTTGTAATGACATTGTGAATTACCCTAAGCATATCCTCCGAGAGTGTCAAACCAGGTGCCTAGTAAGGCCCACTGTCATGTACCAAGTTACCCCAAGTCAGGCCCAAAACATCTTGTCTGATTTTTTTTCATAGGTAAATCTATTCCAAAACCACACCCACTCATATTATGTAGAAATATAAGTATTTTATATTAATATCTACATAATATATACCTTACCAATATTCTGTGATTCTCCTGTAAGCTTATCCTCAAAGACTATCTTAGTGATAAGTTCTCTAATCTACATTTTCTAAATCTAGTTTATATGGTTGCTACTAAACTTTCTTTGATACAAACTGTAAAACCCCTACCATATAATCTCGGATCCGACACATTATTTTATTACATTAGAATGAATAAATGGAATCAAATCCCAAAGGACCTATCAGGTTAGCAGTCATGGAAGACCATATTACATTCATAATACCCAAAATAAATTTGGAAATGATAATATAATATGATAAAATGTAAAATTAAATAAAATTCCTCCTTGAAATATCATTAAATATTTTATTCATTATAATATGGGAAAGGAAACATAAGAAATGGGTGAGCTCAGATGCTCATTAAGGGTTTGTAATACTGCGGAAATTGTCATAAACATAAACACTAGGCATGGTGAATAACTAAAAACACATGCCATTAAGAATAAATATACTTGAGAATAATATGGAAGGAAGAAATGAAAAATAAATCATTACATAATAAAATCAATCCATGGATATTCTACTTGTTTAATAATCACAAGGAACATTAAATACTACTCTCATATTGAGGGATAACATAACAGAAAACTTCATAACCATACTATCAAGGCATTATGAGATGACCATACATAAATGGTTAAAAAACCAAACTAGTTTGTCTCAGGAGACCTACCATTACAATGAGGGGGTATATAATTCCCCACCATTCAATTACTATGTCTTATACATTCCTCATATGAAATGGTTGACACATAGACAACAAAAACATTTGTATTTAAAAACTCACATTCAAATTGTGAATAGTATAATAATAACACACGAATGGTATCATATTACCAGATTTATAGTTAAACTAATCATCAACATGATACATAATTCTATACCCACTAGGATGTGTCCTAGGAACCTTGTACAACATTCACGTGTTGAGAACCCATATCATCGCAAAAAAAAAGTTAAGGTGGTGTGCAGATAGTGAAAATGAGAAGTAAGGGGGAAAAATGGTCACAGTAGAACCCAAAGAGAACATTTCTCTAAGAAAACTACCCACAAGAAACCATAGAGGAGGAAAATCATTTAATAAGTCACGAATTAGGCAATAATACAAAGGATGCAAGAAAATAACACCATAAAAACATTACCATAACTCACGATGTCTGAAGAGTACATGGGGTGGCTATTATAGACAAAGGAACTTGAAATTCATATTACACACGGGGTGAATCTTTACATTAGACTAATGACTAGTTTTCCATGGTAAAAAATCTTAATGAATTATCTTTAAAACTCTGGCACATGACCATGAATTTAAGAGACAAGTATAACACCCTTTAGGAAATGTAAAGACAAGTTTCCCACCACCTTTTGACTTTCAAGATTCCATAGTGGGATGGTATTGAAAACTAGTACCACCACTTGGGTTGGATTTTTGAAAGAATTTTGGGAATTAATTAATGTAATTTTTAGATTGGATTTTTCCCATATAGGGGTGTTGAGAATTCTCTTGGATGTCCATGATTAACCCATTTATAGACTCCTTCATTCTCTTGGTCTGCTCTCTTGTCATTGGGATAACAATTTCTCACATCAGGTCTTATGTAATCATGTACCTTCCACCCTCCTCATCATGAATTCATTCTACCCCTTCATTCCCATTCATTCCATGATCCTCATCATCTTCTCCCTCCTTAAAAGGATTCATTGTAAAATCATCAAATTCAAAGGGAGAAAGATCAGCAACATTAAATATGGATGTTTCATTCCCATACCTATTGGGAAACACAATCTTGTAGGAATTATCATTGACATTCTCTAATAATTGGAAATGACCATCTCCTCATGGATTATGTTTTAATTTGCACTAGTTTGGGAACCTCTACTTCCTCAAGTGTAGCCACACCCAATATCTAGGTGGAAACAATTCTTTTCGCCACCCTTTGTTGGAATGATTCACTACTTGTTTATTATTCCACTCAATATTGGCCAATAACTTTACTTGAAAATCCAAAAAAAATCTTTTCTTTTTATTGACCTTCAAGATTAGAAAATTTATTAGTAGAAAAAGGTAAAATGTACATTGGAGTTAATGGGTTAAAACCATACACAACTTCAGATAGTGAAACATTAGTAGTGGAGTGATCCACTCGATTATAAGAAAATTCTATATTAGGGAAACATATTTCCCAATTTTTCAATTTTTTCTAAGGATGGAATGCAAAAATGTGGAATGGGTTCTATTGACCACCTCAGTTTTACCATCAATTTGCTGGTGTGTAGTGGTGGAGAAAAAATATTTGGTTCCATGAATATTCCAAAATTTCCTCTATAAGTGACTATATAATTTGACATCCCTATCACTCACAAATTTCATGGGTGATCCATGAAACCTATAAATTTCAAAAAAAAAACAAATCTTCAATACATGTTTCATCATTAGTTTTAGAACAAGCAAAAAAATGATCCATTTTACTAAACCTGTCCACCAACACAAAGATTCTATCCATACCTGATTGTGATCCTGGAAAGTATACCACAAAATCCATTGAAATTTCAATCCAAGGATGTGAAGAAATGGGAAAATGGGAGTATAATAAATGCAGAAGAACTTTCCACTTTTCATTTTAACACGCATTACAATTTCCTCAAACACTAACCACATACCTACACACGTGAGACCAATAAAAATGATCACTCAATAATAAAAATATTTCCTCAACCCAAAATTCCCCATTAATCAACCACCATGAGTTTATCTAATAAGAAATTAGAACATGAAACAAGATGGAACATAAAATTAATTATTATGATAAATAAATCCATCATGTTTTCAAAAATCACTTTTCTAATGTTTTTCACACAACATCCAAATTTTTTAAGAATCCACATCATTCTGATAATTACGTTTCAACATTTAAAAACCATGTATTTTAGCATCAATATAAGTAATAAGAGAGTATCTCCTTGAAAAAACATCGGCGACAAAATTTTCTTTTCCGTGTTTATGATTAATGATGTAAGGAAGTGTTTCAATGAGTTCAATATATCTTTCATGCCACATATTCAACTTTCCTTGTGACTTAATAAATTTTAGGCTTTCATGATTTGTATGAATCACAAATTCACTTGGACACAAGTAATGTTGCCAATTTAATAAAGTAATTTTGAATTCATACAATTCATTGTAATAGGTAGAGTACTTCAATGCATTTGCATTAAGATTCTCACTAAATTAAGAAATATGATTAGAGTCTAGAATTAAAAAAGCTCCAATTACTATTCCATAGGCATCACACTCAACCTCAAAAACATTAGAAAAATCATTCAGAATTAAGAGAGGGAAATTGGTCAACTTACCTTTGAGTGTGGATAAGGACTCTTATGGAGCTTCTACCTACTTGAATCTCACCCCTTTATTGAAAAACTCATTCAATGTTTATGCAATGGTCGAAAATTCCCTCACAAACTTTCAGTAAAAAGTCTAATGTCCATTGAAGCTACTGAACTCATTGACAGTCATTAGTTTTGGCCAATCCCGAAGTGGATTCACCATCTCTTAATCAACCCTCATGCCATCCTCTCCTACTTAAAAACCTTGAAAAAAACAGATTTTAAAAAACTGTACATTTTTCCATGTTTGGAAAAAACATATTTCCCCTAAGAGTCTCAAAAATATGTTTCAAATGTTCATGATGTTAATCAAGGTTCTAAGAATAAATAAGGATGTCATCAAAATAAACAACAACAAATTTCCCAATGAATGAATGGAAAACGTGATTCATTATGTTCAAGAATTTATTCAGGGCATTAGTTAGTCTAGAAGGAAGAACAAGAAATTCATACATCCAACCATCGATTTAAATTCCTTTTCCACTCATCTCCCTCTTTCATTCTAATTTGATAGTATACACTCCTTAGGTCAATTTTTGTAAAAAAGTATGAACCATGGAGTTCTTCAAGCATATCATCAAAACGATGTTTTGGATAATGATACTTTACCAAGTCATTGTTTATAGCAAGACAATCGACTAAATTCTCTACTTAACATATTTTCTGGGATAAGAATCACCGGTATCGCACATAGACTCAAGCTCTCTCAAGAAAATCACTTCCTTAAAAATTCTTCAACTTGTCATTGGATTTCTCAAGTATCCTCCAGGATACCTCGATAAACTGATTAGTTGGGAAGCATTTCTACAAGGAGGAAGTTTATGTGGGGCTCAATACCCCTCATGGGAGGTAAGCGATTGGGAATTCTCTCTGATAACACGTCACCAAATTCTTGAAAAAGAGGCATAACAGAAGAAGGAATTGAAGGGTTGGGCGAGTTAGTGGTAAAAAATTCTCCCTTAAGTAGAAGAACGATATTTTCCATCCCATATAAAGCTCTATATATCTATCTATTTCTATAAAATAATGCTACTTTTCCATTAACAATCTTATTTTCACTCTTGTTTTGAACACTTTTATTTACCCCATTTTTTTATTTCACTCAACATTCATTTTTCACTATTTTTTCCACTCTACTCATTCTCTATATTTCTTATCTCTTTTGTATATATTCTCACAATATCTCTCAATCATTACCTAGTCTTCATATGCTTATAAATGACATAATGGTGTAATAATAAACTTCTTCCCATTGTACTCAAAAGAATAACAGTTGGTTTATCCATCATGTGTGACCCTCTTATCAAATCTCCAAGGTCTTCCAAACAAAATGTGATAGAATTCATGGGAAAAACATCACATAACGGATCATATTTGTACTTCTCAATAGAAAATTTAATTTTTTCTCCCTTAGTCACTTTTACATCCCCACAATTATTTATCCATTGAAATCTATAAGGCCTAGGATTTCAAATCACAGCTAATCTAATTTTATCCACCATAAAACCACTTGCTAATTTTGTAACTACCCCCATGAATAATCATACTACATACCAAATCATTGAAGAGGAAAATAATTCGTAAAATGTGCTCCATTTTCTCTAGATCATGTTCTCTTTTGGGTTATGAAACTCAAAGCACACGTTTCCACAAGCATTTATCAATATAAGAGGCCTTCTACTTCAACATTAGAATCATCATCAAGTGTTGGAATTTCATCTTCGCTTGAGGTAACACTAACAACATCTCCATCATCCAAAAATAATCATTTTCATCTTGTTTGTGCATTGTTAGGTAAAATGTCCAAATCCTTGACATTTAGAACATTTGATATCGTATGATTTGGAAAAACCCTTACCCTCCAATTTACCTTTGGATTCTGAAAGAATTGTTTTGGTTTTCTCACCTCTTTTGAAACTCTCTTGGGTTTTCTTAAATTATCATATAATTTAGAATCCTTGAAATTGAATGAATATTTTGAATCCATACCATAGGATGTAGGGAGAATCCATTTTCTATTTACTTACCTCTTCTCTTTAGTAGCCATGTAAAGTAGATCCTCCATGTCCAAGTAGTGGTGGATGTCCAGTATGTCCCAACTATCGTGGTTGAGGCCACTCACAAACCATTCCATGGTGTAATCTCACTCCTAATCAATATTCACCCAAATATTCATGATCTCCTTCTCTTTAAGAAACTCCTCAACACTCATGGCCCCTTATTTACAACCATACAACTTGGGGAAAAATTATAATAATAGTGGCAAGAAATGAACCTCTTATGTATTTTAACTTTCTTCTCCTCCCAAGTGTGGATGGGTCTTACTCCACTTTGTCTTCGAGACACTTGTAGTTTTTTCCACAAAATACTAGAATAGTCGGTGAACTCCAAGACTGTTAACTTCAATTTTTTTCCTCTGAATAGGTTTGATAACAAAAAACATGTTCTACCTTTATTTCCCATTCCAAATATGTTTCGGGGTTATTATTACCTTATAATGAAGAGATCCTCAACTTTACACCTCAAAGATCATTGGCTTTCCTGCATGGTGGATGATCTCTAAAAATTTCTGACTTGTGAATATATTACAAATCATTTTCTTCAACGAACCACCTCCTTGATGGTGCTCTATAATTGGAAGGTGATTGCTATTTATCCATCCTCGCATTCAACCTTTGGAATTGTTATTGTAAAATCCTCATGAAAAATTGATGTCTTATTCATTAGTGTTAGTTTCCTCCAACATTAAAGAATCCTGTGAGAAAAATTGAAGAGAGACAAAAATGGACCCCAAACACTCCATCTTGTGTTTACAATAAAAAAGAGTTTTTTCTCTCTTGTTTTGCTAAAAATGTTTTTTTAACAAATTGTAACACTCTAGCCTTTTACCACTCAACTTTCTTCGAATAGCATCCATAATGAATTTCAATAAATCGAAAGGATCTTTGAAATCTATAAATCCTGAAGTAAAATTCAAAGATAAAATAAAAAATGGACTCAAGATGAAAAATTTGGGACAAAGAAGAAAATGGATGAAGATGAATGAAAATGGGACGTACAATTCAAAATGATTCAATGTTTTTGAGCCTTTTATTTGTTTTTTTGATTTGTTTTTTTTTTGGGCTCTTTGGTTGAATAAATGCAGCAACAACAAGATGAATTTTCTATATTTAAATATAGGAGAATAAATAATTTGTAACATCAAATGGAATCAAAGTGTGAGTTACATGGTTTTAAAATTGCATATTTCTTTTCAAAATTTGGACCCATTTTATCTCATGATATATATCATTAAATTTAATGATTCTAGATGGTGGAGAAAAATAAGAATCTAAACTATAAAAATGACATGATATACGTCTAAAATGAAGAATAAATGATGTCCCCAGCTGAAGAAGAAAATTGACCAGAATTGATGATGGACCAATTCAAAGACAAATGAAGTTTGAATAAGGTATAAGAATGAAGGAACCCTAATTCATGCAAGTGGGATCTAATACCAAATGATACGCGATTAAAGACCCACTAGGAATTATCCCTGTAACCTTATAAAATATTCTCATGTTGAGAACCTAGATCACTATAAGAAAACATGTGAAGGTGGTGTGCATATAGTGAAAATGAGAAGGAAGGGGGGAAATAGTAAATGTAAAACCCAAATAGAACTTGTCTCTAAAAACTCAAGACACAATATGACACAAAGGAGGACCAATCCTATGATATTTCAATAATGAATAAAAAATTCCAAGATTCCATGAAAAAATCACCATAATAATGATACCTAAATTCATGATGTCTTAGGAGTATATGGGGGTGGCTATTTATGTCCAAAGGAACTTGAAATTAGAATTAAACATTGGGTGGCTCTTTACATTAGTATAATTTTTAGTTTTCTATAGTAAAATATCCAAAAGGTATATTTTGATAACTTTCACCCTTGACCATTACACCAGGAGACATTTGGAACACCCTTTTGGAAAATTAAATACATGTAGCCCACCAACTTTTGACATTGAAGATTCTATGGTGCGGTGGGATGGAAAATTCGTAACACCACATGGGTTTGATTTTTAAAAGAAAATTTGGGCCATAGGTAATGTAATTATTGTCCTAGATGATTATCCCAAGAAAGGGTGTTGGTAATCCTCTTGGAATTCCATGATTAACCCATTTAAGGCCTTTTTCATTCTCTTGGTCTTCTCCCATGTCATCGGGCTACCAATTCCTCACAATGGGTCTTGTACAATCATGCACCTTCCGCCCCCATATGAAGACTTACTTCTACCCATAGTTTCCCATTCGTGCCATGATTATCATCCCAAACCCTAAAATAACATATGTTAGGTGATTTCATAAGAGATAAAAACTCAATAATGTATAGTATTCAGCAATTTATTTTGTCATAGAGGAAGATATGTTTAAATAAGACCATTGAAAATTTCTTGAGGATATATTATTTAAATATTACAATGTGTCCCATACCACTTGGAAAAACTCAAATAATAATCCCATTGAATATAATTATAATAAGAATAATGTTTATATGATATATTCAACAGAATTACATACACCATTGTTATGGAATAAGTGGTGATAAAGTCATATATGTCACAAAAGTAATGGTAAGATGACAAAAATCAATTTTTTACTTTTTAAAGAATAGTTCTTCTGGAAAATTATTTGTATTTGTCACAAAATGAGATTTTAAAAATATATATCCCAAAAAAGAAAATTTAAGGAATTTTATATTATTTTTGAGAAATAAATAATCTCACACTGAAGTGAAATCATTTAAAAAGGGGTTTTATGAAACTTTAGAAATAAATAATTTTAGTGCGGTTTAAGGAAAATTGTAAAATGTTTTTATATAGAAAAGGAAAATTTGTTTCCATAAAAAAATCAACCAATATATTTTTTCATGAAAAAATTATTTTTTTTAAATTATTCTGGATTAAAAAATATTATATAGTGAATTTTAAAAAAGGTAAGAATTCGAGAAGTTCCCTTGAATCAGGCTTGTTTATCGGGAAGAATTGAGAAGAGGACCATTTTAAAACATGTATATTCCAATAAAATAAGGACTATATGATATATAAATATATGATTTCGGAACCGATAAACATAATATAGAATAAATATAAAAAACTAAAGAATCATTACATTTGATTAAAGGTAGTTAAAGAGTTACTCGAAGGAAAAATGGGGGTTCGGGTAGAATCCATTACCATGTTGTAATCAACTGATTCATATGATCACATATTAATAATAATAAAATTATACATTGAATACCATTGAAATAAATAAATTTATGATATGATACATAAACTTTCTATATACATACACCATACACATAAAATAGTGGTAAATAATGGGAATCTCATGAAAATAATTGTGAGAAGTGAAACCCCTTACCACATTGTAATCAATTGAATCATATGTCCAAAAATTAATAAAAATAAAATGTATAATTTAATACCATTAAGATAAATTGAATAATTATATAATATATCAAATATCAGTACACATACACCACATACAAGAAATGAGTGGCGAATAATGGAAATCTCACAAAAAAAGTGAGATGAGAAACCCCATACATTATGTCTGAATGTGTTCTTCACATGATCTTAACATCCTAGATAGTCAAATTAAATAAATAAATTAATTAATTCATAACTATATATATGTTTATATTATTTATTATAATTAATTAAGTTCATTTATGGAAATTTTAATGAGTTGAAAGATACAATTTTATCGCTCAGGAGTAGTCGTTTCATTGGTTTTCACGACTGGTGTAATTGTATATTAGTATGGAAGATCATATGGAATGGATATAATTATAAAGAGTTGAATTTATATATGATTAATGAACATAATGAAATCTAAATGGATATATATATATATATATGTATATATATATCATTTTGTTACATGGTATGACGATGAATCATTAGGTAACACAAATAATGTTAATCGTTTAGATTCTTATGGTGGTTTTTTTATTACGAAGAAATAGTTTTGATCTACTATTTAATATCATGTATATATGATGGTTACATAATAAATATATAAGATATAATATATTTATTATAATTGTTTCTATCATAAAAATGTTTTTTTGACCATCCTTGATGATTAAGTTAAAGAAAGAAAGTTTGTCACGCACGAAGGTAGTAAATCGGCACCTCCCGGACGTTGAGTTCGTTTTTAAAATAAAAGAGAGAGAGTAAAAATATTGATTATGGCTCGTACATTAACATGAAATTATTACAATATATATATTTATGATAATTGAGTTATCATGATCATTTTGATAGATTATGTGAGGAGAAGATAAGAAAATAAATGAACTTGAAATAAAATTAAATGAAAATGTATGGGGGTTTTAGCTCATAAAATATCCTCCTTGATAAATTTCTTAATGGAAGGGGTTTTTCACGTTTAGTAATAAAAATATATTCTGGATGTGGGGATAGACTAGATAATATTATTTGGGAAGAAAATTGAGAATATTCAAGGCTTAGAGGAGTAATGAGAAGAGGGAGTGAGGGGTGCTTTTTATAGTGGAGGAGAGGGGTGATTTTTTAATATATTAATCAATATTTTATTATTTTTCTCAAGAGAAGTAAAAGTGTTCATTATTGAAACCCAAAATACTAATAGGTCCATGTGATGTTGTATAAATTTTTTCTTAAATAATTCATAAATCATCGATGACTCAATAAATCATGTGTGTAGCATTTATTGTAAATTATCTTATTTTACCATTCACAAAAACATCAAGTATTTTTGAAAAATTAAAAAATTCCCCATAACCATTTTTCGATGTGTATAATTAATAAATGGATGCATTTTTATCAAAATAATATTCTAAATTTGTTAAATTTTATTTTAAATAAAATTATATTTTGTTTGGAAAATACATATTTTAAATATAAAATGATTTTATAATACTTCCAAAAAATTTCGGAGGACTCTTAAAATTATCCAAAAATCATTGGTCAGAAAATTAGTTTTTTAGGAATAATTTTTTCTGAAAATTAATTTTATTTTAAATAAATTTAATAATTTAAAATTTTAATTAAATATTTATTACTCACAAAATTAAAAACACTTAATTATTAATTTTTAAAATATTCACTCTTATTTTTAAGATGAATAAATTTTAATTATACTTACATGGGCGAGGTTACCATTCATAAGGTTTATATTACACTTTATAAGAGTAAATTACTATTCATATGGGTAATATTAATATTCATAATTGTATGTTACTCTTAACCAAAATTAAATTGATCCTATCAAACCATAAATATCTTACTAATCATAACCACGCATATCTATTTTTTAAAATTCTAATCACAGAAGTGAAAAATTACTTTTAACAGGTATGTTATAACTATTAAAAATATTTATTTCACAAATCCGTAGTGTTTTGTCCATTTATGTTATCTAATTAATTGAAATTTTTATGAATTAATATACCATATAATCTTCAGGAATCATATTAATAGTGAATATATCCAAAAAATAATTTAGTATTTATCAAAATAATTACAATATTAAATATATATACAATTCTTAAAATATTTAAATAAATAATCTATTCATAAAAATCAATTTTTAAATAATAATAATCAAATAAATATATTCATATTAAAATATTTTTTACAAAAATTAATACTTTAAAATAGTTGTTTTAGAATATTAATATAAAATTAATTTGAATGATTTAAATTTGAAATATAATTATTTATAGGAATTATTTTTGATAAAAAAACATAATAATAAATTATTTTTTTCATAACAAAATGTATTTAATATTATAAAACTAATTAACTGGGTGTTACATTTTCAATTTATTTATATAGTTTGAGATATTGTGGGACAATAATCACTACGAGGAAACAAAGGCCGAATTTGAGATTTGGAAGAGGTTGCCATGTGATCTTTACCGTTACCATGCATTGATGTCCCATGTTTCTACTAGATGTACATATAAGTTATTTTATTTATTTAAAAATTAATATCAAATTATTAGTGTCTTCTTCTTTTGGTATCATGTATTGAATTCATAGTTCAATTTATGTATGTAATTAGAATGCTTAGTTGTGATGATCAATTAGATTTGTCATATCATGCTTCCAATTAAGTTGTTCAATGTTCCTGTCAAAAATATGAGTTAGTTGGGTATATTTTTTATCTTGAAAAAAAAATGTTATGATCAACATGATGTGATAGGAATACATGAAAAATAGATTTTGGGGAGGTGGTACTGATCAGCTAAAATATTATAGTGTTAGAATAATATTTTTTTGATGTAAATTCTGATAAATATTCAGTTATAGAAAAATATTTTAATGAATTAGAACAAATGGGAATGAACTTAGTCACCATATCTTGTTAAATAGATGTAGGTTATGAAATTGAATTCTCTTATTTTAGTATTCTTTCCAATGACTAGACTATCGTAATTACATCAATTGATATAGGTGTTGGTCATGATAGTTTTGAGAAAATTTTATGAAAGGCATCTTTTTAAAAGAAACAAAAGAGGAAAGGGGGCGATAGAATAAAATGATTTTTAGAAAATTGTGGCCAAAAGTGAAAACAATTGAATAAAAATAGGAACATTCTACGTTCTATAAAGACAATATGATTTTTTATATGATGAATTTTGTTTTTAAGAGAAGCATTCTATTGTAAATTTGGTATGTCATATCTTTTTTTCGAAAAAGGGAATTGAAGATCAAACAAGATAAGATTTTGTTATTTCAGCAGCAAAATCACTATAAAAAGTAATTTATTTAACAACATAACTCTTGTCTATAAGATTTGTAATTTTTTGGTTACTCTATTTGAGGAATACCATAAAATCATTTTTTATGTTTAGCTTTATTGGTAGACTACCATAGAACTTGAAGAGGTCAACTAGAGAAAACATTGGATAAAAGTTTATTTTGGGTTTAATTGTGATTCCTCCACACCATGTACATGTTTTTATTAATTTTAATGAATACACTAAATCATTAATAGGATGTATTGAATTGTAATGTATTGAGACATTATTTTAAGAAGATACATGTTTTTTTTCAGATCTACTATATGAGAATTATTATACGAATCCATTGAAGCATTAATAGGGTAGTTGGAATATTATTATATTAGAACACGATTTTAAGAAACATCATGTTTTATGGAGATATGGTATATGGGAATTTTTATACTAATCCATGGAATCATTTATATTGGGACACCATTTTGTTATTTTAAAACATAACCTTGGTTATTTGAGACCATTTATTGGATGTCTTAAACTAAAATTAATTGGAACACCATTTAATGAAACTTTAATTTGAATGTAGTTGTACTATATGTTAATTTTTACACTTGAACAAACTATTTTTATTTATAAAAAACCAGATTTGTATTTGAGACAATTTATAGTTCATTTTTTAATGATCTTTTAACAGTGCTGTAAAAACATGAAAAGATGTTATATTTTTAATGTTTATGAATCTAGTTGGTTATTTGACACCACTATCCTTATATGATAGCATTGTTTCATTACATTTTATGTTCAATAAAAGGTAATACTATACCAATGATTTGAAAAGAGGAAAGAGCCTGAGGGAAGGTTCAATTCTGGTTTCATATCACACCCATAAAACCAGGCTGTTGAATTATATATATTGATGTTAGAGGCAGTGAATCCAAAGAAAAATATTTATTATAAATTATGTTTCTGACCATTTTTCAGTTGGGTTGGAAAATAATCAATGTTCCATTTATAGTTTAAAGTCATCAACTTCTTCTTGGGTTAGCTTCCTCTTATATTTCTAATCTAATTACAACTTCCACATAAGATAACAAACTATTGTTTCATAGTCCAAGGATTCATCACCTTGTAGAGAACTATCTACCACTATGAACATTAGATTAGACGTTTCCATGTAATCAAGGATCCATTTATTAGTGATTTTTTTGAAAAACATTTTCTTCAAGTTATATAAATTTAATTATGTTTGTTTATTTTAAAATAGATTTCTTGTCAAAGTGTAGAAATTATTCCATTAATAATTCTTATGTCTGATAAATATCATGTCTACCACCACCCAACCATCCCTTCAACTGCAATGTATCTACAACTAGATCTCTACCAATATCTATAAGAAATTTTTATTTTTTATATAAATTATGCCCTGCAATTATGAATTTAGTTATAAAATATATTAATTATTACAATTTAAACTTAACTATTGTAGATAATTATATACTCACCATGTAAGAACTTGTAATAATTATCGATTTATCTAGTAATATTCCAGCTGCCTTCCATATTTCACATTTTTGTTTTATTATTTACCCATTACTAGATTCCATTGAAAAGGATTGAGGATCTAACACTAGATTAATTATAATTTATAATAATATAGCTAATATATTACTCACCCATCTCTTGTATGTCCAAATAAATCCATATAATTTTTGTACCGACAATAATGAATCTCCCACCTTATGTATATTGATGACACAATCATCATCTTGAATGGAATTAAGCATTCAATTATAGGTATTAATAAAATTTTGGAGGAGTACTACCAATCGAGTGGGAATGTGGTGAATTTAGATAAAATTAGATTGTATATATCAAAGAGGATTACAAATAGATGTGCTATCACAGTGGAAAGAAGCCTAGGAAAACAAAGGAACAATTTCCCGATCTACTATCATGGAATACTAACTTCTTCATGCATGAATTTTTTCCACTACTTTAGTATAGTGGTTGATAGGATCATTTAAAATATTAATAATTGGAAGAATTGGTTTTTCTATTTCGAAAAAATAATCACACAAGTTAACAGTGTGGTAAACTCAATTCCAATGCACATTTCTCAACTCTACAGGTTTCAAAAGAGCTGATAGTGGATATAATGAAAAAACTGCCCCCTTGTAATTGGGATGCCCACTGAGATGGGAGACATCATTGAGAGTCTTGGGATAGGATGGTGATAATAGTGAAGTAGGGAGACATCAATGTCCAAATTATCTCTAGATAGATGCATGGAATTCATGAAAATTTTGAATGTGATGTTCTCGAAGGAAGAACTCTATGGGGATAGAACATGGGGAAAAATTATGTAAGGATTATCAGTTGTCATAATAGGATATCATCCTTCTTATATCTCACAATCCATCATAATATCCTAGTTTTCGAAAGGCACAATTGGTGGATTGTGGGTAGGGGTGATATCGATTTCTACCATGAAAATAGGGTTGGAATAACATTGTTATTTCTAGGATGTCCCGTTCTATGTAATTCTTTTCGGAAAGCAAGGAAGTATCCTAGTTTCAACCATGTGGATTTAGAAAAGTAATATCACATGTTATATTAAGTCATCAAGATTTCTTCTATTCCAGATATATGGATGTTTATAGGTTATAAATTTGGAATTCTCTTTGGAAAAGACTACCATTATCAAGTGTCTATCACTACAGAGTAGGACAATAAGGGGGTTTTATACTGGTGCAAATTTAATCTTCCAAAACAAAACTTCCTCATATAGAGTATATTGAATAATTATATTTCCATGAATGGAAGGGATTAGTAAATAGGTATCATACTTATTTATAGGTATTGTTTTGGGCAGAACCTCTGGTGGAATCATCTTGTGACATGTTTTTTGACGGGGAATGGGAGAAATAAGTATGGAACACCTTTAGTGATTTCACCAGTTTTCATTCTTAGGTGTGTTTGGGTTGCTATTTCTTTAATATTCATTTTCAAGGGACAAATAAAAGCAACCATGATAGAAAATTGAGAGTATTTACACTAGCATGGGGATACTGGTGCATCTTTTAGGTTGGTAACTAAGCACAATATGAGGGGATTTTCTACCCAAAGGTGGGTGTTGTTTGAAGAATTATAAGTTTTCTCATCTCTCACTCTCAAATAAAAAATAACGGGACTGAATAACCATTATATAGGTTTCTATGAAATACTAGATCTCCCATACCCACCTCCATTTGGGACTAGCACG
Source organism: Viscum album (assembly GCA_963277665.1). Taxonomy (NCBI): domain Eukaryota; kingdom Viridiplantae; phylum Streptophyta; class Magnoliopsida; order Santalales; family Viscaceae; genus Viscum; species Viscum album. Next base: position 421,157,548 of record OY728161.1, on the reverse strand, counting down.
GTCAGTGGATCAGTTTGAATTATCAAATTCCAAGGGTTATGATAAACTCATATGGATTTTAAAGCACTTGAATAATGTGGGAAGTGTGAATTATTGGTCATAGAAGTGTTTTTGTTATTATAGATTTTATTTATTTCTTTGGTGGTGGTGAATCTCTTCATGCCAAAGCAAGGGCAATGCTTGAAGGTATTTTATATTGGAAACATGACAATATTGATCTTGCAGTAGTAGAAACTGACTCCAAAATCATTCATAATACTTTTTTCGGATCAACCTAATTACTTGGTTAATATCTTATCTGATATTCATGTGAAAAATCATCATAAATAATCTTGTGGAAGTTTTATATACTATGAGGTAAATAATGTTTTGGACCTTCATTCCTCAAAAAGATTCTAATGACACGTTGGTTACCTGTTTCTCTACCATGGGTTCCCTTACTCCTAATGGTGTGGATTTAGTTTGATGAGATACACTCAAGATTCATTACATTAAATCCCTTTGTAATGATCTTGGTTTTACCTAGATTCTACCCTTGTTTTTTATGTTAAATAAATAAATGATGATGATAATGTTCAGTCAGGGGTAATTAATAGAAAAATTTAAATTAAATGAACGTACCACGATGAATCAAATGAAGAATCTTCTTGATGCGATCATAGTAGGTTTTTTGTAGTTGCTGACTCTTCCTAACCCATTTTAAAATAACATTCAATAATGTAATATCCCTTATACATTTTACTTTATATGAAATACTAGCTATGTCAATGGTTTTTTGAATCTCAGGTTCATATTCAGCTAATTTTGATTTTGCTGTGTTTGTTCTTATTCTCCTCATTCATGTTTCATAAAAATTTTCTAAATACAATTTCTTTTATTTTCTTTTCATGTTATTGAATGAAAATTTTTAATTATTTGGTTTGGTGAGAATGTGTTTTCGGTTTTTCTTTTTGGCTACTATTAGTGGGAGGTGTGGTTTTTTCAATAAGTTCATCCAGGTGTGTTTTAGCCTCATGGATCCCTATTTCACTGGATCCTGATTTCCGATTTAGCTCCATTATAATAGTTATAATTTCCCCTATAGAAATTAAATATTCAATTTTTAGTGCATTTTACATGGGTGTTTGACTTATAAACAGTTTTAATTTCTTAAACTTTCATCTCTTTTCCTTACATTTTCTTCCATGGTCTCTTTATTTCTTTTCAATGTAGAATTTTATTCTTCACGACTATCTATTATTTCATTGTCATCATCATTTTACTACTTTGAAACATCACATTTCATAGTGGATGTTGTCTGCTTTTCACCTTATTCGTGTTTTTGCATCTGTATTATTATTCTTTTTTACAGAAACATGGCTTGAGAAAATCAATAATTTAAGTCTATAATTAGTAGACTTACCATACTAGTTTAATCAACTTCTTCATATTTATGCAACTCTAATATTTTTTTATCCTAACAATGGGTTTTGAATATAATTAATTTATGAGTAGGTGGTATGATTACCCCACTAGATAAAACACCATCATTATGTTCCTTCATATGTAATATTCTTTTACGTAACCATGGGTTGAGAAAATCATTAATTTAAGGCTGTAATTAGTTCTCTTACCCAAATAATTGTAGCGGGTTCCTCATGTTTCTATATCTGTAATATTTTTCTTTTTACATAACCATGATTTATAAAATTATTAATTTACAAAAATAATTGCTTGAATTACACTACTGGATCCATCTAATTAAATCCTTAGCTTCTTAACAATTGTTTTGAAATATGAAAAGATTCATTTTGTGAAATGAAGATTTTCAGCTTGTTGATTTCATTTTAGTAATACGATTTCATCTCAATGCTAAGACTATAACAATAATAATGTTATGAAGACTCACTCTATATTTAGGTGAAAATAAAATTTAATCCTTATAAGTAATAAGACAATATCCCTCATAATCATTAACTCAAACATTTGAAATTCTATAATAGAATTCATCAATTGTTGGTAGATTGCAGTAGACCACATTAGTGTTCTCATGTCTATAAAACTATCCACATAATTTATAAAACCAAAAATCATGTAAGAACCCATATTAGGAAAAAACATAGTAGAACTACTTTACAAGAACTTGAGTACTGCTATGTCAATAATATATTCAAGTACATTTCACATTACATATTTAAATTGAGATACATTAATTTCATTCTATGTTAATAATCTAACACCTTTTGGGAATATTCATATGTATAATAGTGTATTTGTTGGTTTGAAATAATTTGAGTCTTACATTTATATTTAAACTGCAGTTATCCTGATCAACCTTTGGATATCACTGTCACGACCCGTCCTTGGGGCCCATGCCGTGACTACCCCAAGCCCGCCTTCCATAGGCCAGGGGCTGGGGACTAGCACCAAAGGCATAAATCCTGATAAAAAGGGGAGGAATTTCCTTTATATAGTAAAAAAACACCACTGAGTATGCAAGATGAAGTAAAAACTATGAAAACTGAGTACAAATGTAATTGTTGGAAGGTAAATGGGCCAGAATACAAACCCAAATGAACGTAAAGTACAACTAAAAAGAATGTACAACAGCAAAAAAGTAAAGCAACAACTCCGACCTGTCCTCTGGAAATCCCACCTAAATGGTGGGTAAATATAGTCTCCTCAGATCCTCGGGTCCAGCCGTCAACTTCGTGTACGTCCCCTCCAGTGATCCACCTCCAGGTACTGTTCAGCTCCACGGGCCTCTACCTCGATCAGCACTGTCTGTTGTCTGTATCCAACACAACGTGGTGCGGGCATAGCCCGTGCAGGGGTGAGTATACGATACTTAGTAGGGACCCCGAGACCCCAGAAGGTCTCCCAGAATCCAAAAAGGATAAACCACAAAGGAAAGAAACAATCACAAAGTATCAACCAACTCTATTTAGGTATATGCCCATACATATACCTAAGTCATCAATTCCAGTTCTACTCCAACTCACGAGCCCAAGTTCAACCCAGTCTACACAGGAAAGTACAACCCAATCCACACAAGAAAGTAAAACCCAATCCACAGAGGATAGAATGTCAATCATATCGAAGATAACGATTTAATGTCAAGACTCAGCTCCTATAGGTATAATACTTCCGAAGAGGGGCGTAGATGATTAGATGTAGCCTCTGAATCGTCTCCTCTGCCGAACTCACGTAGGATCCAAGAACAGTAGTCATCGCTGCCGAACCCACATAGGATCCTAGTAAAGTAACCATCACTGTCGAACCCATGTAGGATCCATGTACAGTCTCCATCGCTACCGAAACCATGGAGGATCCATGTACAATCATCCCCACTGCCGAACCCATGTAGGATCCAAGTATCGTCGTCCTCGTCGTCGTAGCCAACTCTAGGGTTCCCGCACACAGCATGCTCGATTCTGAGAGGGTCCGCTCCACAAGCCAAGGGGTCGATACATCAACTATCACGAAGTCCATTTTTGATGTATCACAATGTTTTGTCTCGTCGAAAGAAACTCAACGCAATAGACGGCGCATCAATCGAACGTCCAGTATGAGAGTTATTTGCCTTTTCATCCCAGGGGCCCTGTTGGTTTTTAAGCTAAAACCAACCCGACCGAACACCAGCTGCGTCCAAAACTCGAATGGAGTAAGTCAAAAGAACCGTCCCAAGAATAGGAATCCATCATAGTTGACGGCACGTCAATCGGACGTTCAGAGCTCATGTTATAAGTGTTTCCGCTCCGAGGGCCCGGTTGGTTTCGTGTTCGAACCATCCCGGCCATACCCAAAGTACTTCGAAACCTTGAGTGTAATATACCAAAACGACCGTCTCGATCCAAGGATCATTACAAAACTGATGGTTCATCAATCAGATGTCCTTAGTTCATGTTATGGGTGTTTGAACGGATCTATCCGAAAATATGGGGTTCGAGCCCGGTCCGACCCAGCCCGATACCCCCTGGGTCGGCCCGAACCGGGTCGACCCAACCTGGGTCCGGGTCCAGCCCATTTGGGTGCGGCTTGGCCCGGATGGCGTGGCCCAGCCCAGCTAGCGTGGCCCGACCCGACACTGGTGGCCCGGCCCGGCGGGGGCGGTCTGGGCCGGCGTGGGCGGTCCGGCCCGGCGCGGGCGGTCCAACCCAGCGCGGTCTGCTCGGCGCTGGCCGAGCAGGGCGGCTCGGCGATGGCCGAGCGGGGTGCAAAGGGGGGTGCCTCCCCTTGCGCTGGTTGGGGGTTTCAACCCCCGGCTTTTCTGGAATGGTCGGCCATTAAGGCCGGCCTTGTGTAACCGCGGGACCCGAGGGGGTCCCGCCTCCAGGTGGCGCCGGTGGCCGGCCGAGCCCGGGCGCCTAATGCAAAACCGCTGCAGCCTAAGACCGCGGATCCTGTCTGACCGACACAGCGCAAAGGTGCCGCGGCCCGCCCCGGACGCGGCCCCTTGATGCTCCGGCGTGGCGTGACGACACCGTGCCCCTCCGCCGCTGCCCGCTCTTGGCCGCAGCCTCCTTCGGCCTCACCGGTACGGCGCGACGACATCTCGCACCATCGCCGCGGCCTGCCTCGGCCGCCACCACTATTTTGTTCCTGCGTAGTGCAACAGCACCGCGCTGCCATTGTCTCAATCTTCAATGATAAACAACAAGAGAATGGGAGGAGAATCGACTGTGTTAGTGCGGTCCGACCTTCTCCTGTCATGTTGATAACAAGCGGCCAAAATAACGAGTATTCTCAATGACAAAACAAAGCGCAATTTTAATTAAATAAAATTGAAGTTAACCCCTACCTCGACACAAGTTGTCTAACAATGATCGTCGTGGGAAACAGAGTTATGGGGTGATGCTCCATATATGTCGACGAAGAACGTCTGAGGAGGAAGCAGCGTCTCCCTTCCTTTGACGTGGAGAGAAGATTGAATAACGTGACGTCGTTGGCGAGTTTCCGCATCGGTGCCTCCTCATTTTTCGTGGAGGAAGAAGAGAACGAAAGAGTCTAGGTCGCTGAGTCGTTGCTCTTCCTCGGAGAAATAGCATTCTTCCATGAAGTGGGGACGTTCTTCACTGGAGAAGATGAAGTTATTCCAAGGGAAAGAATACCCAAGATATCTCCCCCCTTTTCGTAACACAAAAAAATCCAACCAAAATAAAATAAGGCCTTGCCTTATTTTATTTACCCATGCAAGCAATTGAAAACATCAAAATTCAAACTCTTAATTAAATTAATTGAATAGCTTTAATCAATTAATTTAATGTTAGAGTTGGAATCCAATAAAGAGGGGGAGAGGGTGAGTTACAAATTAATTGGGGATGCTTCCAACTTTAAAGGAGTTTAGAGGAATTTGAATGGGTGGGGTTCGTGTGGGCCCCACCTCACAAATATACTAACAAGAAGAGTTAGGATCTAGTGGGTCCCACCCAAACTCCCATCCTTAGGATAAAATCACTTAGGTTAGAAGTAAAATTTTGTCCAAAAATTTTATTTACTTCACATTTAATCCTCAATTTTTAACAACTCCTTCCAAGAAAACGCACCTTCAGAAAATTTCCTCTTAAACAAATACCGCCGGTACGGTTTCACCGGTGCCCTTGGATTTCGATTCCAAGAACCGGTTCAAAATATAGAAAAACCCGCTCGTTCGTTCACTGAACGTACCTAAGCTAAACTTCAGAAATTGATTCCGGGCATACCGGGCCTCGGAATCAGGTGCCGTCAGATACTGCGTACTCGTAAAATCTCAAAGAAATTCACCGAAAAATTTCCCTTGAAATTTACAGGTCATTACAATCAGCTTAATAGATTTACCATTCTAATCAATAATTTCAGAAATAATTTTATGAAGAATCATAGTTATCAAGAACATTATAAACAAATATATGAAATTTCATACATTCTGATGGTGATGCAATATTTAAGTGAAAATACTCAATCATATTCTAAAAATGGAAGGCCTATAGTGCCATTGAATGAATATATTTCAAATGTTTTTTGATTTCATGAATAACTCTTCATAAATATGTCATACTTGGCCTAAAGTGCACACATGGAAGTTGAAAGTTACAAATTTTCTTGAAAATCACAGAACATACAAGATTGTTAGAAAGAAAAAAACAATCTCCTGTTGAATCTTGTATAATTTTCATTTAAATATAGAAAACATGATTTTTATTATGGATTATAAAAATTACAATACATGTTTTAGTGATAACTTAAAGTTGAATTGGATTGGAATTTTCATAGGAACTTCCAAGGGAATCTCCACTAGAATTTATAGTGGAACCAGTAGGGAAAGAACATTATAAAATTCCATGATAAATCCTTTAAAAAATTAATCGAAATATATAAAACATGTTATTTTTTTGTTATACCATAAATTATAGTATAGGTTTTAATGATAAATTAAGGTAAAATTGGACTGGATTCTCCCTCAAAAGTTCCCAGGGATGTTCCAGTGGATCCTCCACTAGAAATTCCAGTGGAACCAACATGGAAATAACATAACCAAATTTCATAATGAATCCTATAAAAACATCACTAATATATAGAAAACATGTTTTTTAATTGGGGTTTCCTATAATTATTGTATATGTTTTAAATTATGGTATATTTGCATTGTAATTAGCTAGAACATGACTGGAAGTTCAAGTGGGAGTTTCAGTAGAACCTTTTTTTGGTCCCAATCGGGATATGGATGATCGTTTAGAGGGAATGAAAAGAGTTTATTAATTTTTTATGTAAATTAATGAATTAATTAAATTAATTATCAAGTTTATTTATTAGGATTAATTAGTTGTTTAAAAATTGAATAACTCAAGGATATTTTTTTAAATTCGTTTGATCTAATATGGTCCTACTCTACTCTCATACCTCACCACATGGTGAGAGATATGTGTTCAGTAATAATTATCTTTGATGGGGAATCATAACCCAGTTATAGATTACTTTTTTATTGGAGGTATAACCTCAAAAATAACTTTTTTATGAGGATTCACGACCCTTAAAACCTCACTTTAGACACCGGCATTCATAACTCGAATAGTCTGGTCTCTATATACAGGGAGTCACAACCCTTAGATCCTAAATTTAGGATCTTGGAGTCAAAAACCGAGGAAGAAGAAGATAAAATAATACACTTGTGAGTAAAATAATAAATTAAAAAAACATAATATACGTGTGACAGATTAGAAATAGTGTTACAGACCAGACACAAGGATATAATCAATGAGAGAACTGGTAATGGTTCATGATATATGTTCTAAAACTTCTCATCCATGAAATTTTAGTCGAAGTATTAGTAATTCGGCACTTAAGATAATGTTCAAGTAATGAAAAGATTATCACGTTGACATTGTCTTGTAAAACATGTTAAAAAGGTTCACTACATGTCGAATATGTTATCCAATGATGTTTGTGTTTATTGTTCTATATTTTTTAACTTACAAGAGAAATATACATATAGAATAGATATTTAGTATTTGTAGTTGCTTCACTTCTTTATGATATTCAAAATAAATTGATGCAAGATATTTCATAAATATCTCACCAAATATTGTAGCACCATGGCCTCTTTATTCTATTAGAATAAACCATAATTAATCTAATTTAAAAATAATTTTCATATCTCTTTGAATGATATCTCAAAAATAAAAATACTGTTGAAATCTTACAAAAGTCGGGTTTAAATCCATTCAAAATTCTTTAAACATAGTCAAAATAGTGTCTAAAAACTAGTAGCACAATCAAAAAGTAATGTTAATTATTTGAATTTAAATTATCCCATGAACTCTAACATTATTGGAAAAATACATTGAAATAATTTATAATTTTTTCTCTTTCGATTTTTCAACAAAATCATCAAAATATAATATATCATAATCCTTTGATTTAATGTGAATTTATCAAGTAGAAAAATAATTGAAAATAATCATTATATATATGAAAACGAACATTCTGTAGCATAAAAGAATAACATGGAATCTTCATAGTATATTACAAAAATCAGGTCCATGAAAGTAGGGTATACGAATATAGGGTACATGAAAGTATGGTACACAAATTTAGGGTAGACAAAGGTAGGGTAAATGAAATTAGGGTACACGAATGTAGGGTACACAAAAGTAGGGTATACGAAAGTATCATACTTGAACATTGGGTACATGAATGTAGGGTACATGAAATTAGGGTAAAAAAAATTAGGGTACATTACAAAAATTTGGGTTGCTAAACAATACTTTTCACTATTCCAAAAGAAGGGTCGCCAAACCATAATTTTCAATATTCTGATTGTAGGGTTTCCAAACATAAATTTGTACTATTTCAAATGTAGGGTTTTGGAAAAATAATTTGAACTATTTTGAATGTATTGTTTTTGAACCATATTTCACTATTTTGAAAGTAGGGTTTTCAAACCATACATTACTTTGGTCTGAATGTAGGGTTGTCGGACCATACTTTTAGAAAAACTAGGACAACACACATTAACAGACTTTTATGAATTTTTAAACACTTTTAACAGAATATTTCTCTATTGTTCAAGAAGACTTATTAGTATAAAATCATATTAAAAGTCCAGTGAATCATGAATATAATAAATCTTATTTCAAATGCACCTGAAATTATCCAAAAACATAAGAAACAACATTCTGGAAAAACATTATCTGTAAAGAAACATTACAGAACATTAGATAATTTAATGACCATGAAAAATACTTTTTAGACATCTATGTAAAGTAATGAAATAAACATAAACAAATCAAATTTATATAAAATCATGTTTCATGTGAATCATATATCTTTACAACATGAAGTAAAATAAATAAAGTAACTTTTTAATACTACAAAATATAAAGTTTTCAAATACTGTAGCAGCAACATCAATTTTCTTTGAGAAATAGAAAATAATTTTCAAACTTCTTTATAAAATAATGAAATTTATTTAAATATCTTTTCTATCCATCCTAATAATAATCACACAAATACAAACACTTTTTATTGAGATATCATCAAAATAGAGAGAGAAATTATAATGTAATATATACAGGAAAAAAAATTTGTGACTAAAAATAAGAATCATGTTCGATCTTAAATGAGAACATGATAGAAAAAGAATTAAACATCATCACAATTCAAGTAATTAGAGGTTTTATTCTTATCTATCATATGAATTAGTAATTATTAATTTATGATTGGTATAACTTATGTTATAAATAAAATATAGAAAGGTCTAATAATTGAAAGACACATGTAATAAAACAAAATCATAAAGGGTTTTGGATATTGAAAAAAATGTATAATCATATGTAATAAAACAAAAGAAAACGTGTACATGCATAAAAACTATCCACCTTTTTTGTTTGATTGAAAAACCAAAACATTTAGACTATTTAAAACTAATTTATTTATCCCCACCCATTGTGGATAAAAAAATAGAAATGAAACAAAACTACTACCCCTAAACAAATGCTCATAATTTTCCATCATAACAAGATCAAATTTAAATTTTCTAAACTGAAAAAAGAAAAATGGATTTGTAAAAATATCTTCTAGGTGATTTTAATAATTCAAAAATTCTAAAATAATATTACTTTTTTTCACATGATCTCGAATAAAATGAAATATAAGATCAATATGATTTGGTCTAGATTGTTGTAAGTGGTTTTTAGAAATAGAATATGTTAAATGGGGTTTCATAATAAATAGGTAGTTTATCATGATAAACACCAATATCAAATACGGTTTTCTAAATCCGTAATATTTATGGACAAAAAATAGTATTAGAGATATGATCAACTTATATATTAGATAAATCAACATATTGTTGTTTCTTAGATGACCTGGCAATTAATCTTTTTCCCAGAAAATGACGCATACCTTTTGTTATTTTTCCATCAATTTTACATCATCGAAAACCAAATTCATAATAATATGTTAAATTAAAACAATTATATTTTGGATAAAATAAGCCTAAATTAAATATTCCATTAATATTTATAATTATAATTTTTACATCTTTAAAATGACTTTATTTCAGATCTTGAAATCTAGAACATAAAAGAATACTAAACATGATATTCAATCAAAATATAGTTAAATATTGGAATCTTCCTATCATTCCTCTATAAAAATTAATATAAATGGATTTACCAAATTCATCATTATCTAATTTATAATTAGTATCCAAATGAGTTTTCATATATTTTGATGAATAAATACCAAATCGTTAAACTAAATATTTAGTATACTTAGATTCATTAAGAAAAATTCCATATTTTATTTTTTAAATTTGAACTCTAATAATGAAGTTTAATTCGACCATTAAACTCATGATAAAAATAGATGACATAAAAGTTGAAAAATTATTGCAATTAACTTCACTATAAAAACAAAAAACAATAACATCAATATAGATTTGAAAAATTAAAATATATTTATAATTATTTTTAATATAAATTGTAGGATAAACAATTCTTTTATTGAAAACATTATTTAGTAAAAACAAATAATGTCTTTCATACCATGCATGAGGTGATTGTTTAAGACTATACAAATCTATAGATAATTTAAATACATGGTCAATAATTTTTTCACATTTGAAATTATGGGGTTGAGAAATAATAACATCTTCAGTTATAAAACCATTCAAGAAATAACTTTGTATGCCCATTTTTTAAAATTTAAAACCTTGAATGCTTGAAAAATACAAAAATATTCAAATTACCTCTAACCCGGAAACTGGTGATAATGAATCTTAAAATTCTATACATTATTCCTTATAGTGTCCTTGAGAAAAAAGTCTGGCTTGGATTTGGAAAATCTGTCCAGATTCATCGAACATATTTCTATATATCGATATAGTTCCAATCACCAAATTATCCTCAGACAATTCTACTAAAGTAAAAAAAATATTTCTAAAAAAATGAATTAATTAATCTTGCATTAAAACAATAATTTTGAATCATTTATATCATCATTTATATTAATTGGAACAAAATGAGAAATAAAAGTATAATTGGAAAAAAATTAAAATTTATTGTATAGTTTTCACACCATAATCAACATTGCCAATTATATTTTTAATAGGATTATATTTTTGAATCATCCATTATTTTAGATCAGGATGAGAAGGAGTAGGCTCTCCCTCAATTGATTCATCTTAATCCTGAGGTTTTTTTTCACCAGCATTAATAATCTGTAATCTCATTATCAATAATATTATAATTATAATATTATTAAAGATTATTTTCATCAAACATAACTTTGATAGATTATTCAATAAGAATATTTATTTTTTTATAAACACTATAAGATTTACTGTTTTTAGAATAACCAAGAAAAATAAAATCATCACTTTTAGAATCAAATTTATCAAAATTATCCTTTAAATTTAAAATAAAATCTTTATAACCAAGAACTCTAACATAACCAACTTTGGGATTTCTGTTTTTAATTAATTCAAAATGAGTGTTCATTAAAAAGGTCTAATAAGAAATATATATTAAATACAACAAGCCTTAAAAATGGACTCTTCTCAAAAAAATCTTGTAAAATTAAATTCAGATAACATAGTTCAAACAATTTCAATAAGCGTTCTATTTTTTATTCTACAACACCATTTTGTGGCAGTGTTATTGGAGCCGAAAAATAATGAAAATAACCATTATTTTCAAAAAAAATTCAGACCATAAATTATTAAATCCACCTCCATTATCTCTATGAATATAAATAATCATACATCCTTTTTAATTTTGAACTAATTGAAAAAAAAGAATAAAATATAGATAATGTTTTATTTTTATGAGGATGAGAGTATACCCATATAATTTTATTGTAATCGTCAATAATAACAAAATTATATTTATTTCCACCAAGACTGTAAATTTGAGTGAGGATAAATAAATATATATTTTCCAACTGTAATATCTTTTAGTACTTATCTTATTGATGAGTCTAAAAGAAACTTTGTGTTGCTTCCCTTTCATGAAAGCATCACAAACATGAAGTTTATTTTATTCAACGATGGTAGCTACAACTAATTCTCATGTTTTGAGAGATTATGTAACATTATGAAATTTATATTACCTAAAAGTATACACTAAAAGTTGTTTTTATTCTATAAATCATTCAAACAGTTTACATTTTGAACAATTAGTTCATTAAAATAAATAATATAAAAATTATCATTTTGACTGGTATAAAAAATTAAGAATATTCATTAAATAGTAATCATTTTTCATTTTGAAATTTAACATTCATTCCATCGTCACATAATTGTGACACACTAATTAAATTATGTTTTAGGCCTTCAAAATATGAAACATTAGAAAGAAAGGTAGAATTTGAAATACTAGCTTTATAAAAACCTCTTACGTTTCCTTTGTAATTGTATCCAAATGTAATAGTGCTTCCATCGCATGTGTTTTAGGAGGTAAAATTTGATGGGTCTCTAGTCATATTCCTAGAAAATCCACTTCCCATGTAACATATCACAGTTGTGAGACAACCAAGTCATTTTTACTATATAAATCAATTACTTTATAATTTGGGTACCCAACCTACTTTGGGCCAAATAAGATTACATATAAACTTTTTAAGTGCCCATAAATGATTTAAACAAGTGTTGTAAGGTACTATAGATAATAATGATTTATATTTCTTAGTTTTTGTATATCCCAATTTTTTTTTACTATAAGAGAATAATTATTTTAATAGTGACCTTTCTTTCCACATTTAAAACAAGTAACAGTTTAAGTATTAGATTTCTTACTTAATAAAATGAGTTTTATACATAACCATATTTATTTTTATATGTCTTAGTAAAGGAAATCATGTCATTTTATTTTTCACAACCTTGAATAAAAGAGTATAAAAATTGTTCAATAAATTCATATTCATTTTTCTAATTTTTTATCAAATCATTAATTCATTTTAAATTTTCATAATCTTTTGAATGGAAAGTTGAAGTAATGTTTCTTAATTTATCATCCAACTACAAAATTATTTTATATTTAGAAACATGTTCTATTTATTATTATTTATTCATATTATATAAATCAATAGCTATGGAAATAAATTTTCACAGTATTTCAATTTATTCATGTAATTCCCAAATATTCAAATTTTTAGAATCATGGGGAGAATCAGGACATCCATAATATAATATATAATTTCTAAACATATCCAGTGATTCAATGAAGACTAAGTTAGTATATTTTCTTTTATTTCTAAATCATTCACTAAAATAAGAATCTTATACACAGCTATAACTTGTTTTCAATGCATTTATATCCTTTTTTATGAATTTGTCTTTATTATTTTGTTTAGGAAAATCATATTGGATATTTCCTTTCTTTATAAATTCATAATAGGTTACATCTAGGGAACATAAATTTGTACCACCTTTCTTAACTCCCTTGTATTTTTATTTTTGAGGGTTTCATGTAAAATGGTTCCTGAACCCTTTCATTTTTGTTATTCGGTAAACTCCAGTCATAATCTGAGCTCTATATTCTTTTTATCTATCATGTATATCAAAACTATAAGATTCAGTAAAAAAACATTAACATATATAAAAGCTACAAATTTTCTTTTTTTGGACTCCCCATCATCTATGTTCGTTAGTTCCATTTCATATTGTATTGGAGATCCAATGAATTCCTCATGTGTGTAATATTTGAAATTATTTCTTTCATCAATGTAAACCTTCTTTTCATTCCATTTCATTGGAAATGCTCATAGGAATTATTCAACAAGTACTAGGTTTTGCAGATCTTCTTAATGTGAATTCATTCCACTCTAAATTCTTGTGAATCTATGGAACATTTGTTTATTGTTTAATATTCACCAATCTTAATTTATTGATACTCATCCTGAAGCATTCCATGTTTGGTTCAGATTAGTTTGTTAGATCTAAGTTGAGTGACTTGGAGAATATTACATATTTCATGGGTTGTCCTACAAAAAGAAAAAGGACTAAAAACACTTATTTTAATAGCACAATATAAAATATTAACAAATCTGTAATTTAAAAAAGATCTAGTAGCATCATTTCCAGTAATATTATCTAGGCCAGCTTTAGATAATTTATATGATTTTGACATGATATACCAGTGATCAATGCTCAAATTTTTGAGGAATACCTCCATTTAGGATCTCTAGTGGCCATAATTATTTCCATCAAAGGATGAAGCCTTATAAAAAATACAAGTATCATTAGGGTTCAATCCTATTATCTTATAACATCATGTCCTTAGACTATGAGGTCTACAAATATGTTAGCACAATTAAATATAAAAGAATAATATTTAGAGGGATTGGACTATTCCAAAATGAAAAACATTTGTTAGATATTGAAATGAATCAGAAAATATTATAATCATTCTAATAAATTATAAAAATGATTTGGCTCTGATACCAATTGTTAGGTCCCAATTGGGATATAGAAGATGGCCTAGAGGGGGGGTGAATAAAAAACATTAATTTTTTTGGGTAAATGAATGAATAAATAATATTAATTGTAAAAGTAAATTATTAAAGTTAATTACTCGTGGAAAATGTAAATAACTCAAATATATAATTTTATACTAGTTTGGTCAAAATTTGACCTACATTACTCTTATAGGGATATAATCATTGAGAGATGCGTGTTCAATAGAAATGATTTTTAGGGGGAAATAATATCCCATTTATAGAATCCTTTACCAGTCTAGGGATAACCATGACACTGACTTTTGTATGGGGAGTCCCAAATCTTACAACCTGATGGTAGACACTCGGATCCACAACCCAAATAGTCCCGACATTAGATACAAGGATTCACAACCCTTAGATCCTGACATTATAATCCATGAGTCACAACTCAAGGAATAAGAATACCAAATAATGCTTATGTATGTAAAAGAATAAAAATGGAAAATATAAATCATTGGTGAGAGATGATGTTTTTGTGTATTGTTATATATTTTTTATACTGTAAGAGATATATAATTGATGTTTAGCAGTTGCAGCAACCCCGCTTCCTTTTAACATTCAAAATAAATTGATTCAATAAATTTCATATATTTCTCCCTAAAAATCACAACACTGTTTCCCCTTTATTCAAGTTGAATAAATCTTAAATATAATAATTTAAAATAATTTGAATAACTCTTATAATAATATCTCTAAAATAAAAATATCATTGAATGATTTTAAAAAACTAGTTTAAATCCATTCAAACATATTTAAACATATTCAAAATTTTCCTAAAAACTAGTAGAACAATCAGAATGTAAATTCAAATATTTGAATTTAAATTATCTTGTGACCACCGATTTTATTGAAATAAGATGTAGAAATATTTTATTTAATTTTATATTTAAAATTTTTACTAAAATAATCCAAATCTATTCAATCATAATCCTTATATTTAAACCATATATATATGTAGTAGATCAATGTTCCGTATAAAATAAAAATTTAGTTGCAAATAAGTTAGTTACAATAAGTAGGGTACATTAAAAAAGTACATTTTCCGAACCATACGTTTCACTATTCTGAAAGTAGGGTTTCCGAACAATATTTTTAACTTTTTGAAATTAGAATTTCTGAAATATACATTGCAGTATTTTAAAATTAGGTTTTCTGAACCATACAATGAACTTTTTTGAATGTAGGGTTATTGAACTGTATTTTTAGAAAAAACTGAACAACATACTTTAAATTTTTTAAAGAATATTAAAATGATATTAACAGAATATCCAACATTTTTGTAAATAAAAATATTTTTATAAAATATTATTAGAAAAAAATGAAAAAATTATCGAACAAATCCTATTTCTACTTCTCCTGAAATCATAAAAAATAATATCAAAAACATTCTAAAATCTATAGATGTGAAACAAAATTGCAAAAAATCAGATAAATTAATGACAATATAAATGACCTATTAAAAATTAAATATAAATAATTGAAATCAAGGAATTTTTCTTATTTTCTACATAATTATTTTTTGTGAAAATCTGATATCTGTAGAACATGAAGTAAATTAAATATAGCATCTTTTCAAAATGGTAGACTGTAGAGTTTCATAAAACTTTAGTAGCAACTTCATTGAATTTATTCTAAGAACATGAAAACAATTTCTAGACATCCTAAAAAACTAATGAAATATATATAAATAAATTATCTATCTATATTGATAATAATCAAGAAAATACAAAAACTGTTGATTGACATGTCATCAAAATATAGTGACAAATTATAATGTATTTTATATTGAAAAAAAAATATTTGAGACTAAAAATAAGAATCATTTTTGTGCTTAAATGCGAACATTCTAAAAAAATAATTGTACTTTGTCTCAATTTAATAAAATGGAGATATTAATTTTATCATTCATATGAAATGGGAAATATTAAATTATGATTACTATAACTCAGGTTTTAATTAAAATATAGAATGTAATTAATATAAAAATAAACATGTTATTAATAAAAATCATAAAGGGTTTTGGATATTGAAAAAATGTAAAATAATAAATAATAAAAATAATAAAACATGAACATGCACAAAATAGCCTCCACTAGATGTTCCACTAGATTCTCTACTAGATGTTCCACTAGAAGATCCATTAGATATTTCAATAGAATCCCAACTTGATGTTCTTGTGGGGAATACATAAAACCAAATTTCTCTGATGAATCCTACAAAAAATTCATTAAAATTTAGAAAACATGTTTTATTTAGGGATTCCAAAAACTATAGTTTATGTTTTAACATAGGGAATCCTTTCACTATAATTAGCTAGAATAGGAAAATAAGTTATAGTCAGAGTTACAAAATATCCTCCACTATATGTTCTACTAGAATATCTACATGATGTTCCACTAGATGTACCTCTAGAATTTCTAGTGGGGAAAAAGCATAACCCAATTCCCTTATGAATCCTGTAAATAATTCACTATAATATCGATTTTTTTGGGGATTCCAAAAATTACTCTATAGGATTCAACAAAAGGTATCTCGGCACTGTAATTATCTAATACATGACTAGAAGTTCTTGTTGAATTTCCAAATGAACCTCCACTGGATGTTCCACTAGAAGCTCCACTAGATGATCAACTAGAATACCTAGTGTAAGAACTACCAGGGGTTATAGTGGGGAAATAGAAGAACAAAATTACCTATTAAATCCTATAAAAACTTCACATTAACATTGAAAACATGTTTTTTTGGGATTCAATAAATTATATAATAGGTTTCAAAATAAGGTAGATTTGAACTGTAATTAGCTGGACCATTATTGGATGTGCTAGTGCGTTTTCCAATAGAACCCCCAATATAATTTCTAGGGTAAGGTCCATTGGACGCTCCACTGGATGTTCCATTAGAATATCCACAAAACATTCTAGTGGAATATCCACTAGAAGTTCCCATGGGGAAAGTGTAAATACCATTAAATTTCAAGGAAATTTTTTTCTTAATTTTCTTTGGAATTTTACATGAATGCAGTTTCTGACGGCACCTGATTCCGAGGCCCGGTGTGCCCGGAATCATTTTTCGAAGTTGGGCTCGGGTACGTTCAGTGAACGAACGAGCGGGTTTTTCTAACTTTTGAACTGGTGCTCGGAATTGAATTCCGAGGGTACCGATGGAATCGCAACGCCGATATTTGCTTAGAAACGCCTCTTCCGGAGTTGCGTTTTCTCGGGTGTGGTTTTTAAATTTCCGGGCTTTAAGTTAAGAAATAAAATAATGTGGTACGACAAACTTTATTTTATTTCACTTAAAGCCGCTTAAAGCCACATAAGCTGATTAACCTAAGATGAAGTGGAACCCAAAATATCCTACCCTCTTGGTAGGATATTTGTGAGGTGGGGCCCGCACAAGCCCCACCATTTCTTTTCTGCTAAGTAATGCACCCGTGAAAACTGTTTTAAATGAAAGTCAACTGGGGTGTTTCTTAAACTATTAAATGCTCCTATTAATTGGGTGGTTAAGTGCGTTGAAATTAATTATAGGAATTAATTTTGTTCATTTCTTAACATGTTTTCAATTTGTTGGAATGTTAATAAAATAAGGACAACACACCTTCTTCTTGAATTTTGTCTTAAACCTTTGGAGAATCTCTAAAGATCTTCCTCCCCCTTCGCGAAGAACGCGAAGAACGTGAAGAACGCGAAAAAAGCCGGCCTCCAACGGATGGCGAAGAAGAACGCCTGACCCCCGAAGATCGACACGACACTGATGCTTCATCCGCGACATTCTTTCCCCGTGACAAATCTTCGATCGTCCGTTGAGGTAAGAGATTGCGGTCCTTTAAATTCATTTGTGGTTTTTATCCTCAACATGGATTTAATTTTTATAATTAAATCTGTGTGTTTCTTTAACACTCGGATATCGTCGACGCGATGCCCTTCCGCGATGATGCGACACCCTTCCGCGATGATGCGACGCCCTTCCGCGACGCGACGATCACCTCCTACCGCGACGATCAATTCTGCGTAGAACGCTCGCTCAACGACTACGGCGAGGTAGGGATTTTTTATTTGAAAATAATATTTTATTCCTGTAGTTGTTTCCTTCTAAAAAAAAGAGCCTGGGATCAAAGTGCAATTTTAATTTATTAAAATTTTATCTTGTTATGTTTTCATGTGTTTATCTTTTTTCCCGATTGTTATCACCTAACGCGGAGGGTGCGGGCCAAACAAACACGGCCCGACAACCCTCCGCAGTTCTTCGTTGATGTGCGAAACGGCGGACGACGACAAAACGGGACACAGAGACGATTTGTTGATTCCGCAATGAAGAACGGGATCCGGGAGGAGGTACGGCGCAGACGGAAATGGAATCGGACCACCGGAGCAACTCCGGTGGCTCGCGGACTCCACCGGCGGCGCCGGCGGCCGGAGGCGGCGGCCCCGGCACGCCGCCAGACGGTGCCACCGTGGCTTCAGCCGCAGCAGAAGAAGGTGGTTCTGCTGCCACGCTGAACCAAAGGCAGGGACGCGGTAGCCCGGCCGCGTCCGGTGACACCGAGCGGCCCCACGCGGGGCTGCGACTTCGCCTCACGCGGGGGCAGCATGCCCCCCCGCAGCTTCCCTTGCTCTGCTGCTCGGCCGAGCCGAACCGAGCCGACCCGCCGGCCGGGTCGCGCCCAGGCCGGGCCGGGCCGCCCTGGCCGGGCCGGGTTGCGCCAAACCGGGTCGGACTCGGACCCGGGTCGGGTCGACCCGGTTCGGGCCGACCCAGGGTGGGTTGGGCCAGGTCGGTCCGGGCCCAGACCCCCCGTTTCTGGACCCTTTCGTTCTTTTGCTCATAACATGAGCTACAGACCTCCGAACGACGCACCGTCAGCGGCAATACGATCCTTGGATCGAGGCGGTCGTTTCGGTATATCACACTCCAGGTTTCAGAGTACTTTGGGATCGGCTGGGTTGGTTCGTACACGAAACCAACCAGGCCCTCGGAGCGGAAACGCTCATATCTTGAGCTTCGGACGTCTGATTGATGTTTCGTCGACTTTGTTAAATTCCTCTAAGTGAGACGAATCTTTTGGCTTACTCCGCCCAAGGTTTGGATGCAGGTGGTGTATGGTTGGGTTGGTTTTTCCTTAAAAACCAACCGGGCCCCTGGGACGAAAAAGCCAATAACTCTCCGACCGGCCGTCCGATTGACGCGCCGTCTGCGACGTTGAGTTCCTGTTGACGATACGGAACTTTTGGATACATCAACTCTGGACTATGTGTCAGTTGATGTATCAGCCTCTCGGCTCGTGGAGCAGACCCTCCCGAATGAGCTTGCTGTGTGCGGGAACCCTAGAGCTTGCTGCGACTGCTACTGTGACGATGACGACTGTGCAGAGATCCTTAGTGGATTCGACGGCGATGACTACATCACTCAGCGATCCTTTGTGGGTCAGTGCTACCGATCCTGTGTGGGTCCGATCCTGTGTGGGTCAGCGCTCAGCGGTCCTGTGTGGGCCAGCACCTACAGATCTTGTGTGGGTCTGATCCTGTGTGGGTCTTTGCGGGGGTTAGTTACCTATCGATCTTGTGTGGGTCCGATCCTATTTGGGTCATTGCGGTGGTCAGTTACCTATCGATCCTTTGTGGGTAAGATCCTTTGTGGGTCATTGCGGTGGTTAGTACGTATCGATCCTTTGTGGGTCCGACGGCTTAGATGGATCAGTGATCATCTCTATCGTCATTCGAAGAAGTATACCTGTGTGAGCTGAAACCCTGTTTTACTTTCCTTTGTGGATTGTGTTTTTCTATCCTGTGTGGATTTAAGTTTTGCTTTCCTTTGTGGATTGTGTTGTGCTATCCTGTGTGGATTTAGGTTTGGTTTTCCGGTGTGGACTGAGTTGTACTTGAGCTCGGATGTTGGAGCCGAGCGAGAATTGATGACTTAGGTATATGTATGGGTATATACCTAAGCTGTGTCGGATGTTACTTCGTGATTGTATCTTTCCTTTGTGGATTATCCTTTGTGGATTCTGGGAGACCTTCGGGGGTCTCGAGGTCCCTACTGTGTAGCTTATACTCACCCCTGCAGGGGCTATGCCCGCACTATGTTGTGTTGGTTGCAGACGACAGACAACGTTGATTGTGGTGGTGGCTTGCGGAGCAGGACGATACCTGGAGGTGGACCACTGGGTGGGATGTACTCGGAGCGGTCGGCTGGACCCGAGGAGTAGTGGAGGCTTTCTGTACCAACCCTTCAGGTGGGAATTCCAGTGGATGGATCGACATTGCGGCTTTACTTTTCAGTTGCTGTTTTCCCCGTTCGAGTTGTACTTTACTTTCATTTTGGGTTTGTATTCTGGCCCACTTGCTTTCCGCACTTAGTGTTGTACCAGTTTTTACTTAGTGTTTACATATTCTGCTTGCTTACTCTGTGGAACTTGTTTACTTTACAAAGGCAATTCCTTCCCTTTTTACCGGGATTTACGCCATGGTGCTAGTGGCCAGCCCCTGGCCTATGGAAGGAGGGTTTGGGGTAGTCACGGCATGGGCCCCGACGACAGGTCGTGACAAATTGGTATTAGAGGAGTTCGGTTCTACCGCAGAATCTGATCTTTCTTCTATGTGAAGCAATAATGTTGAGCGTATTAAGTGTGGTTATCAGTCCAGGGAGCCCAGTGTTGGTGCGGCGGCCGACGTATCCATACACCAGGACCGTGACTTCTGATTTCTGACTTAATGCACGAAAACATTGATTTCATGTGTGTTTCAAGTTTTCTTTGTGATTACTTTGTATCAGCTCACCAGGTATACTATTTTGACCGTGGCACACCTGTTTCCTTTTTAGGATGGCCCCACGACAACAGCCAGCTAGGGTTCCGAGAGTCGTACGTGACGACAGCCCGAGGAGCGATGAGGCCTCGGTACAGGGCCCTTTGACAGCAGAGGCACCGATGATACCTCTACCCACCGAGCCACCGATGCTTCCAGCACCAGCCGCTGACGATGCACGTCGCCTCAGTGCAATGCATTAGTTCCAGCGCCAGCGACCGCCTAGGTTCCACGGGGAGACGGACCCCCAGGCATTTGAGGACTCGCTGGAGGCAGTTGTACGGGTTTTCAGGCTAGTGAGGACACCTGTAGACCTCATGGTGATCCTCGCAGCGAGCCTACTTCACGCAGCAACGGGCCGATGGTGGATGTTGATGCTCCAGGTGCACGAGGAGGCATCACTTCTCTAGATAGACTTTGAGGGCCTCTTCCGCTCAGAGTTCGTCCTGGCCACCCTCCGTGCGGTGCGCATCCAGGAGCTTCTTCAACTGCGGTAGGGCAGCTTGACGGTCGCCCAGTACTCGGCGAGATTTACCGATCTCTCTCGCTACTCGACAGACATGGTACGAGGCCCGTTCTTCCGGGCCCGGACCTTTGAGTAGGGATTGAGACATGAGATTATGGCATCACTGATCTCCCTCAGCATCCCGACTCAAATAGGAGTACTGGAGAGAGCCCTTTTGATCGAGAGCTTCTTTGCTGAGCCTTCATCAGTAGAGAGACCTACCGCAGGGTGGCAGGTAGTAGAGTCTTCCACAGAAGGTAGCCGACGGATGACTCAGGGGTCCAGGCAGACCATACCCTCACGCAGACGACCTCAGGACACTGGCTCAGCATTGCGGGGCACACAGCGCGGAGCCTGTCTTTCGAGAGGCAGGCAGTGCTACACATGTGACGGGAAGGGTCACATGGCTCGTGACTGCCCAACCAACCCTGCAGAGGAGCAGAAGATGGTTGAGGGGCCACCCAGGCAGAGGCTGAGGGTCGACCGTGGCGGTCCGCAGGGAGGTGGTGGATGAGGCAGAGGAGCTGGCCGAGCAGCAGGTGGTGGGTGACGCTTTGAGGCTCTACCACCACCACCACCAGGAGGTCCACCCCGACCACAGGGAGCTGGCGGGCAGAGACAGGCAGAGCTCCAGGCAGCGGAGGCCTATGAACATGGCGCGCCTGAGATGATTCGAGGTACTTTCTGTGTCTATTCCACCCTTTCTGCAGTTATTATAGACACAGGAGCGAGTCACTCTTTCATAACCGCTGCCCTTGTTCGGAGCTCGGAGATTCCGCCAGAGCCGTTGGCTCGATCCTTACGGCTAGAGACTCCGAAGAGAGCAGACTCGACGATTACGCACTGGTGACGGTAGTGTGAGCTTACTCTTGGAGGAGACAGCTTCGGCTGAGATCTTCTTGTAACGGCGTCGAGGCCTTACGACGTCATCCTGGGCATGGATTGGTTATCTACAGTCCATGCACAGATTGACTGTATTAGGCGCAAGGTGCGATGTGTATGCACCGACGGGAGTAGGTTCACCTTCACCGGTGAGAAGGGAGCCTTCGCATCACAGGATGGACTTCCACAGAGGAGAGGACATCCCATCACTCATCAGTTGTCTAGAATCATCCTAGGAGCAGTTGACGTACGAAGTCCTAGTTTTCTTGCAGTGGTGGATCAGTATGCAGATGTCTTTCCCGACGACGTTCCAGGGCTAACTCCTCGCAGAGAGGTAGAATTTTATATTGATCTGTACCCCGGGACAAACCCGATATCCACTCCAGCATATTGGATGGCCCCTGCTGAGCTTCAAGAGCTACGGGTGCAATTGGAGGACTTGCAGGGCAAGGGATTCATCCGACCCAGTGTTTCTGTAACATCCCAAGTAAGTAATGAATAATAGATATTTTTATCTATGTCTATTAATGATAAAGATAGTGTTTTAGAGGCCTAAAATGAAAATAAATACAATCTTATGCATGGAATACACTAATATTCTTAAAAGATTGTTTTAGTGCCTTTTGATGGAAAACCATTTTTGAATCTATATTTTGACAATTTTATAAACTATGTTTGTCAAAATAAACTTATACTTTATGATTGGGACATCAAAATTTACCTTGTGTGAATTTTTGGTATTTTTCTGACAATGTTCATTTTTTAATGAATAGTGAAAAATACTGCATTTTACATAAAAACTACTTTTAATCTAATTTACTTATATGATTAGATTATGTTTTGAATTGGTTTTGAAGTGAAATTAGAATATATTTTTACCATTTTATCCAATGGTGGTCATTGGAATCAATTTCACTTTGAAATTAGACTTAAACTGGTGTCAATCTTTTGATACTTATTGTTTTGTAAAAACACGCTATTTGCTCTGGCAGCGGGAATTAATTATTGAATTAATTAATGTGACTTATATGATTTTAATTTTGTAAAATAGACTTCATTTTTGAATTCGGAATATCAAATATAGCTTAGAGTGAATTTTTGGTAATTTTCTGAAAAACTTCAATTTTTGATGAATAGTGAAACCACTAAGTGGTAATCAAGCAAACTGATTTTTCAGTTAAATGAAAGTTTACCACTAATGTGTATTGAATTTTGAAAATCGGACATACATGGTTGTCATTAAGAAGTAAAATGTGGTTCAATGAGATTAAAATAATTTTTTTGGTGAATAGTAACTTATTAAGTTTTTAATCGCGATTAGTGGTAATTAGTGTAGTTTAAGGAATAAATAATGCTTTAATAATATAAAATGACCTAGACACATGTCCCAACCTTATTGGTTGTGTCATGGCCGACCAAGACAAGCCATGGTTCAACTTGGGGACCCCATGGATCCACTTTTGTTGGGAAATGACATAAATTACTTTTTATTTAATGTTAAAGTGAAAATGACACAAACATAATATGTTTTGAGAAAACAATTTTTAAGTGGGGTTATACAAGTCTAAAATTTTGATTATAAATATTAAATGGAAAGCTAACAAGATTTCCTACATCATAGTAATTTTTTTATAATTTTTAGACATTAAATAAATTTAATTATTTATGACATAATAATGATGCAGCGATGACATCATTATTTGACGATTTAAATAAAATGGAAAGATAATATAAAATCTATGAACTACACATGGCCAAAACCGATTGGATGAGTGGATTTCGATGCCTTATAACCTTATCCACGAATTCTATCAATTTGGGTTCTTTTAAAACCGAAATACATTTTCAAATAAAGTAATGTTTCTTTACTTTCCAAAAGTGCCCCTTCTCTCCTCTTATAAAAGGCCCCCACCTCTACCTCATTTCACACACTCTTCAAGCCATTGGCTCGGCCAACCCCTGCCCATTTGCTCTCTCCACATCCCTCTCCTAATCCTAGAGGATTCCCTTTGGGCAGAATCCTTTCAAAGGAAGCCTTTAGGCTCAAATCAAAAGGAGATACACTTTTAAAGGTAATTCATTCTCTCATGTTCATTTGTTTTATTTTGCTTCTCCAACCCCCTAAACTCTTTTTGTTTACTTATTTTGTAACAACACCAGTATCTTCAATATACAAGGATGTTGTTATAATATTTATTTGAGCTACACTCTCACACAAATACATCAAATGGTTAAAGAACATACGGTTTCCGTGGATGGCGAAATTCTGCCACCCGAAACGATGATTGTTCAATACTCATTTAACACCTTCAAAGGTGGCCATTATGATGTCACTATTTTTATATATGATATATAATATGTTTATGTTTTCCTTAAGCTTCTGTTTTTTTTCATTTTTGGCATACCTTTATGGTTTCCATTATGGGTAAACACGATATCTTCATTTTAGGAAGTGCGGACTACCGCCCCCTGAAAGTGATTTGATTCGTTAATACCATATGTGGGATGTGTAAAGGATAAAGTTAATGATATTATATATTTTATTATACTGGAATTATAATACACTCTTATATCATTATGATTCCATTCCAGGAGATATGAAATAGAAATGGAAGTAGCGTTCATGCGTACGTACGGCTTACCGTCTCCATGAACGGTGCATTTCATTTCTTACCTCTAAATGTGATGTAATATTATAAATGAATGTATGTACTGGATATATGTGACATATATGATATCTACATCATGAATACCATTCTGGATATAATGAACCTTTGACCAAATTAACAACATGTAAGTGTAAGAAGCCTATTTTTGACTTAAGAACCAAATACCGACAAAATGAACATTATTAACTTAAATGATTACATGATGTTCATAACATGGTATAAAAGGAATAATGAACTTGAAAAAGATTCATAATCAAGTAGAGATTAACTCAAGTTTATTATTCAGGAGTTTAAAGAACGGTCGGGTCAAGTCGGATACGAGGTATGGGACTTCGTCTCAATCTCCTTTCGTTGAGGCATATTTTATTTTATACACAACTTTCTTTTATACGGTGTACAAACCCCTTTGACTTTTACGTTTATTCAAAAGGAATCTTTTTTATACGAAGCGTTTACTAAACGACAAAAGGGAATGTTTTTGTCGTACGTATGCGGCGACAACGACTTCTCCGCCGTCGTGACCGTTATTTGAGTTTCAGCTTCCTCTACAAGCCATACCTTTTTTTTAAAAAAACGAAAAATAAATACCATGTTTTACTTTGGTATTGAAAATGGCTTTCATAATGTTTTTATTATATCAATGTGTTGTATTGATATCTCGTGATTGAAATGTGGAAATGTTATGTTTCCTTTATGCATGTTTTATGTGATATGATTATGTTATGGTTCTTGGGCATTATTATGAAGACGGGTGGTTCCGTGATAAACTAAGGGCGGGTGAGCCCGTTATAGCTCTCCAATGCATTGGGTAACGCGAAGGAGTGAAACGTTAAGGTTTCTCCGAAGAGATTTTTAGGGAATATACTGTGATGAGTATTCCAAACGTAACCAAGAGGGTTACTCCCTACGTAAGAATGTTATGAATGCCTCAAGTTACCTTTACGTATTATGATTTCTATGATTTATTCATGATTTTATGAGGTATGTTAAAGTGCCTATGTTTTATGGGTAAAGTATGATTTCATTCTTATGTATATATGAACTCATGTTTCCTTTCCATGTTTTTTTTATAACCCATACTGAGTTTTTATGCTCATCCCAAGTTTTTGAAATGTTTTTCACAGGTCAAGGGAAAGGTACATGATAAGATGATAGAGTCAAGGATGTGTCAAGAAATAATCCATGTTTTATTTTAAATGTGTCCCCATTGATGGGAATGAAGAATACTATCTTTATGTAACCACTTTGTTTATATGTGGAATGTAATGCAAGTTTTATGATCTAATTCTCTAAAACTCTAAACCCGAAAAGATCCTCAATGTGTAATCTTGTAATAACTCAAGATTAAGTAAGGTTTAAGGCTGGGGCCTTATAGTTGGTATCAAAGGTCGGTTTAGATAACTTTAGGAGTTAGAAATCTATTAAATGATTATCCGAAATTTTTTTTTCTTTTTTTTTTCGAAATGACATAGCATTTAAAGATTACCATGTTGCTTCATCTAAGACTTGTTTGTTCAGAATGGTTTTCCGCAGAGGAAATAGGGAAGCAGTGCTAGGAAGGCATACAGAAGGAAATAACCTTCCGAATCAGCATCCAGAAATGGTCGGAATTGGAACTGGACAGTTTGTTGCAGTAATGGCACAGTTGACTCAAGCGATAAATGGCGGTGGTATCCATGCACGAGATCAGCCAGAACAACCGCAGAGGAACATGTCAGTGGTGGAACATTTCATGAGGCAACATCCACCATCATTCAGAGGATCATCTGACCCTGTGCTAGCTGAAGGGTGGATTAAAGCACTAGAGAAGATTTTTGATGTCATGGGGTGTTCAGGCAATCAAAAGGTTAGTCTTGCTATTTACCGTTTGGAGGGTGAAGCAGATCAGTGGTGGTCTATGGTTAAAAATATCAGGGACGCCGATGAGATTGATGCTCTTGACTGGGATGAATTCAAAGGTATGTTTCTTGAGAAGTATTTTCCTAAGGCTGTTCGACTTAGGATGGAAAAGAAATTCTTTGAATTGAGGTAAGAGGAACACTCAGTGGCTGCCTATGAAGAAAGGTTTACTCGATTGGCAAGGTATGCTCCAAATTTTATCCGGGACCTTGATAGTAAAATCAATCGTTTTTACTCAGGATTAAAGCCAATGTATCGAAGGGCATTAGCTTCTCGTGAGTTTAAAAGTTATGAAAATCTTGTTCGATGTGCTGAGAAGGGGGAAATGGAGTTTTCCGATGACCAAGTTTTCTATAACAACCAGCAGAAGAAGAGACCGAGGTGGCAGGAGAAAGGTAAGAATTCTTCAAAAAAGTCTGATGGTAAGAAAACTAAGTTTCCAGTTTGTGATAAGTGTGGCAAAAGGCATGCTGGGGAATGTCTTCTGAATTCTGGGAAGTGCTACCGATGTGGTAAGATGGGACATAAGGCTCGTGATTGCACTGAAAAGGATCAAGGTGAAGGTAAGAACAAATTTGATTTACAGTTAGTGAAATGTTATAAGTGCAATGAGATGGGTCACTATGCAAACGAGTGTCCGACAAGGAGCTTGAGTGA
This sequence comes from Viscum album, assembly GCA_963277665.1. NCBI lineage: Eukaryota > Viridiplantae > Streptophyta > Magnoliopsida > Santalales > Viscaceae > Viscum > Viscum album. The sequence continues at coordinate 421,129,673 of OY728161.1, read as the reverse complement.
TGGGAAGCAGTTAGACTACAAGCAGAAAGGGGTGGTGAAATCCTTTGCAACTACTTCAGCAGATGTCAGGCCATCAAATGAAGTTGTATCAGCTCCAGGGAGCTCAGTTTTTTTCAAATATTGACTTGAGATCGGGGTACCATCAGCTGAAGGTAAAGGAGGCAGATATTCCGAAGACCGCGTTCCGTACGAGATATGGCCATTATGAATTTGTAGTAATGCCTTTTGGGCTAACCAATGCACCTGATGTATTCATGGACTTAATGAATAGAATTTTCCATGAGTTCTTGGATAAGTTTGTGGTGGTTTTCATTGATGATATTTTGGTGTTTTCTAAAAGTAAAGAAGAGCATGAAAAACATTTAAGGGTTATCTTGCAAACCTTAAAAGAAAAGAAACTGTATGGGAAATTCAACAAGTGTGAGTTTTGGTTGCAACAAATTTCTTTCCTTGGTCACATTGTTTCTAAAGATGGAATAACTGTTGATCCTGCAAAAACAAAAGTTGTTGAAGAATGGCCAAGACCCACAAATGTAACCGAGATTCGTAGCTTCCTTGGTTTGGCGGGCTATTACCGAAGGTTTGTTAGAAATTTTTCACGGTTATCTAGTCCAATGACTAAGCTAACTCGGAAGGGTGTTAAGTTTATCTGGACAAAAGAATGTGATGACTGTTTTCAGGAATTGAAAAGAAGATTGGTGAATGCTCCAGTTTTGGCACTACCTTCCAGGAATGGTGAGTTTGTCATATACAGTGATGCTTCATTGAAAGGACTTGGTTGCGTCCTAATGTAGAATGATCAGGTAATTGCTTATGCTTCACGACAGTTGAAAACTCATGAGGTAAATTACCCTACACATGATTTGGAATTAGCTGCTGTTGTTTTTGCTTTAAAAATTTGGAGGCATCATTTGTATGGAGTAAAGTGTGAAATATATACCGATCAAAAAAGTTTAAAGTATATATTCACTCAGAAAGAGTTAAACATGAGACAAAGGAGATGGCTGGAATTAATCATGGATTATGATTGTACAATTCATTACCATCCGGGAAAAGAAAATAAAGTGGCTGATGCTTTGAGTCGAAAAATTAATGCTTCATTAACAATGTTGCGTTTGGAACGTGATCCATTGGTTAAGGATTTGATGAACATTGGCATAGAAGTTGTTGGTGCAGGAAGTCCTTCTGTTTTGTTTCAGGTATCAGTGAGATCATCTCTATCAGATAGAATCAAGCAAGCACAGAAGCAAGACAGTGAGTTGCAGAAAAGGGTAGAGCGGGTTCAGAAAGGTAAGTTTCCTGAATTCAACATTGATAGTGATTGTGTTTTGAGATTTGGGAAGAGATTGTGTGTGCCTTGTGATTCACAGTTGAAGAGAGAGTTGTTATGTGAAGCTCATCGTTCTCCGTTTTCAGTTCATCCGGGCAGTACTAAGATGTATAGAGATCTGCGGGAGTATTACTGGTGGGATGGAATGAAAAGAGATATTGCTGATTTTACTCTGAAGTGTTTGACTTGTCAGCAGGTTAAAGCTGAGCGGCAGTTACCGAAAGGGATGCTTCAGCCTTTACCAGTGCCAGAGTGGAAATGGGAGAATATATCGATGGACTTTGTTGTTGGATTACCGAAGACATCTCGAGGTAATAATGCAATCTGGGTTATTATTGATCGCTTGACCAAATCTGCTCATTTCCTTGCTATACGAGATAATTTCTCTCTTGATCAACTTTCTCGTTTGTATCATAAAGAGATAGTCAGGTTACATGGAGTTCCTCTCTCCATTGTATCGGATCGTGATCCCAGGTTTACTTCTAACTTTTGGAAAGGCCTTCAGAAGTCGTTGGGTACTGAATTAAATTTTAGTACAGCTTTTCATCCTCAATCAGATGGGCAGTCAGAACGAACAATTCAGACATTGGAGGATATGCTACGAGCTTGTTCTATGGATTATCAGGGAAGTTGGGACCAACATCTTTCTTTGGTTGAGTTTTCATATAATAACAGTTTTCATTCCAGTATACAGATGGCACCATTTCAGGCATTATATGGGAAGCGGTGTCGAACTCCAGCTTTCTGGGATGAAGTGGGTGAAAGGAAGTTGATGGGACCAGAATTGGTAGAAGAGATGGCAGAAAAAGTTCAGTTGATTCAGAAACACATGAGAATAGCTCAGAGCAGGCAGAAGTGTTATGGGGATAACCGGAGGAAGGATCTATCTTTCGAGGTAGGTGATCATGTTTTTCTCAAGGTTTCTCCTTGGAAAAGTGTGATGAGATTTGGTAAGAAAGGAAAGTTGAGTCCAAGGTTCATTGGACCATACGAAATTCTGGAGAGAGTTGGATCAGTTGCATACCGAGTGGCTTTACCTCCGAGTTTATCTCAGGTACACAATGTTTTTCACGTTTCGATGTTGAGAAAGTATATGCCAGATCCATCTCATGTTTTGAGTCCAGAGGTAGTTCAGCTGGAAGAGAACCTATCTTATGAGGAAAAACCGGTCCAGATTCTTGACCACAGGGAGCAAGTGTTACGGAATAAGGTGATTAAGCAGGTAAAGGTTTTGTGGAAAAACCACATGATTGAAGAGGCAACATGGGAATCAGAAAATGCAATGAGGGATAAGTACCCCCATTTATTTGATAAGTAAATAAATTGCGGGGACGCAATTTTCTAAAGGGGGGAAGGATGTAACATCCCAAGTAAGTAATGAATAATAGATATTTTTATCTATGTCTATTAATGATAAAGATAGTGTTTTAGAGGCCTAAAATGAAAATAAATACAATCTTATGCATGGAATACACTAATATTCTTAAAAGATTGTTTTAGTGCCTTTTGATGGAAAACCATTTTTGAATCTATATTTTGACAATTTTATAAACTATGTTTGTCAAAATAAACTTATACTTTATGATTGGGACATCAAAATTTACCTTGTGTGAATTTTTGGTATTTTTCTGACAATGTTCATTTTTTAATGAATAGTGAAAAATACTGCATTTTACATAAAAACTACTTTTAATCTAATTTATTTATATGATTAGATTATGTTTTGAATTGGTTTTGAAGTGAAATTAGAATATATTTTTACCATTTTATCCAATGGTGGTCATTGGAATCAATTTCACTTTGAAATTAGACTTAAACTGGTGTCAATCTTTTGATACTTATTGTTTTGTAAAAACACGCTATTTGCTCTGGCAGCGGGAATTAATTATTGAATTAATTAATGTGACTTATAAGATTTTAATTTTGTAAAATAGACTTCATTTTTGAATTCGGAATATCAAATATAGCTTAGAGTGAATTTTTGGTAATTTTCTGAAAAACTTCAATTTTTGATGAATAGTGAAACCACTAAGTGGTAATCAAGCAAACTGATTTTTCAGTTAAATGAAAGTTTACCACTAATGTGTATTGAATTTTGAAAATCCGACATACATGGTTGTCATTAAGAAGTAAAATGTGGTTCAATGAGATTAAAATAATTTTTTTGGTGAATAGTAACTTATTAAGTTTTTAATCGCGATTAGTGGTAATTAGTGTAGTTTAAGGAATAAATAATGCTTTAATAATATGAAATGACCTAGAAACATGTCCCAACCTTATTGGTTGTGTCATGGCCGACCAAGACAAGCCATGGGTCAACTTGGGGACCCCATGGATCCACTTTTGTTGGGAAATGACATAAATTACTTTTTATTTAATGTTAAAGTGAAAATGACACAAACATAATATGTTTTGAGAAAACAATTTTTAAGTGGGGTTATACAAGTCCAAATTTTGATTATAAATATTCAATGGAAAGCTAAAAAGATTTCCTACATCATAGTAATTTTTCTATAATTTTTAGACATTAAATAAATTTAATTATTTATGAAATAATAATGATGTAGCGATGACATCATTATTTGACGATTTAAATAAAATGGAAAGATAATATAAAATATATGAACTACACATGGCCAAAACCGATTGGATGAGTGGATTTCGATGCCTTATAACCTTATCCACGAATTCTATCAATGTGGGACCTTTTAAAACCGAAACACATTTTCAAATAAAGTAATGTTTCTTTACTTTCCAAAAGTGCCCCTTCTCTCCTCTTATAAAAGGCCCCCACCTCTACCTCATTTCACACACTCTTCAAGCCATTGGATCGGCCAACACCTGCCCATTTGCTCTCTCCACATCCCTCTCCTAATCCTAGAGGATTCCCTTTGGGCAGAATCCTTTCATAGGAAGCCTTTAGACTCAAATCAAAAGGAGATACACTTTTAAAGGTAATTCATTCTCTCATGTTCATTTGTTTTATTTTGCTTCTCCAACCCCCTAAACTCTTTTTATTTACTTATTTTGAAACAACACCAGTATATTCAATATACAAGGATGTTGTTATAATATTTATTTGAGCTACACTCTCACACAAATACATCAAATGGTTAAAGAACATACGGTTTCCGTGGATGACGAAATTCTGCCTCCCGAAACGATGATTGTTCAATACTCATTTAACACCTTCAAAGGTGGCCATTATGATGTCACTATTTTTATATATGATATATAATATGTTTATGTTTTCCTTAAGCTTCTGTTTTTTTTCATTTTTGGCATACCTTTATGGTTTCCATTATGGGTAAACACGATATCTTCATTTTAGGAAGTGCGGACTACCGCCCCCTGAAAGTGATTTGATTCGTTAATACCATATGTGCGATGTGTAAAGGATAAAGTTAATGATATTATATATGTTATTATACTGGAATGATAATACACTCTTATATCATTATGATTCCATTCCAGGATATATGAAATAGAAATGGAAGTAGCGTTCATGCGTACGTACGGCTTACCGTCTCCATGAACGGTGCATTTCATTTCTTACCTCTAAATGTGATGTAATATTATAAATGAATGTATGTACTGGATATATGTGACATATATGATATCTACATCATGAATACCATTCTGGATATAATGAACCTTTGACCAAATTAACAACATGTATGTGTAAGAAGCCTATTTTTGACTTAAGAACCAAATACCGACAAAATGAACATTATTAACTTAAATGATTACATGATGTTCATAACATGGTATAAAAGGAATAATGAACTTGAAAAAGATTCATAATCAAGTAGAGATTAACTCAAGTTTATTATTCAGGAGTTTAAAGAACGGTCGTGTCAAGTCGGATACGAGGTATGGGACTTCGTCTCAATCTCCTTTCGTTGAGGCATATTTTATTTTATACACAACTTTCTTTTATACGGTGTATAAACCCCTTTGACTTTTACGTTTATTCAAAAGGAATCTTTTTTATACGAAGCGTTTACTAAACGACAAAAGGGAATGTTTTTGTCGTACGTATGCGGTGACAATGACTTCTCCGCCGTCGTGACCGTTATTTGAGTTTCGGCTTCCTCTACAAGCCATACCTTTTTTTTAAAAAAACGAAAAATAAATACCATGTTTTACTTTGGTATTGAAAATGGATTTCATAATGTTTTTATTATATCAATGTGTTGTATTGATATCTCGTGATTTAAATGTGGAAATGTTATGTTTCCTTTATGCATGTTTTATGTGATATGATTATGTTATGGTTCTTGGGCATTATTATGAAGACGGGTGGTTCCGTGATAAACTAAGGGCGGGTGAGCCCGTTATAGCTCTCCAATGCATTGGGTAACGCGAAGGAGTGAAACGTTAAGGTTTCTCCGAAGAGATTTTTAGGGAATATACTGTGATGGGTATTCCAAACGTAACCAAGAGGGTTACTCCCTACGTAAGAATGTTATGAATGCCTCAAGTTACCTTTACGTATTATGATTTCTATGATTTATTCATGATTTTATGAGGTATGTTAAAGTGCCTATGTTTTATGGGTAAAGTATGATTTCATTCTTATGTATATATGAACTCATGTTTCCTTTCCATGTTTTTTTTATAACCCATACTGAGTTTTTATGCTCATCCCAAGTTTTTGAAATTTTTTTCACAGGTCAAGGGAAAGGTACATGATAAGATGATAGAGTCAAGGATGTGTCACGAAATAATCCATGTTTTATTTTAAATGTGTTCCCATTGATGGGAATGAAGAATACTATCTTTATGCAACCACATTGTTTATATGTGGAATGTAATGAAAGTTTTATGATCTAATTCTCTAAAACTCTAAACCCGAAAAGATCCTCAATGTGTAATCTTGTAATAACTCAAGATTAAGTAAGGTTTAAGGCTGGGGCCTTATAGTTTCACCCTGGGCTTCCCCGATTTTGTTCGCCAAGATGGCGGACGGGAGCTTGCGACTTTGTGTCGACTATCGTTTCCTAAACCAGGTGACGGTAAGGAACAAGTATCCGATACCGAGGATTGATGACCTCTTCGATCAGCTCAAGGGAGCACGGTGGTTCTCGAAGATAGACCTCAGGTCAGGCTATCATCAGCTCAGAGTTCGAGACGAGGATGTGCAGAAGATGGCCTTCAGATGTCGGTATGGCCACTATGAGTTCTTGGTTATGCCATTTGGCATAACCAATGCTCCAGCTGTGTTCATGGGCCTCATGAACCGAATCTTTCAGCCATACATTGATCGATTTGTCGTGGTCTTCAACGACGCCATTTTGATTTACTCAACGACTGAGGAGGAGCACATCTACCACTTGCGGGTTGTACTAGACACACTCCGAGAGCCCCAGCTTTATGGCAATCTCTTGAAGTGTCAGTTATGGATACGTGAGGTCTACTTCTTGGGACACGTCATCTCTGAGGCGGGATTTTCGGTGGATCCTGTGAAGATCAAGGCCGTGCTAGCTTGGGAGCCACCTAGGGGCGTGGCGAAGGTGCGGAGTTTCTTGGGACTAGCTGGATACTATCAGAGATTTGTGCCAGACTTCTCCAGAGTTGCGGCACGACTCTCAGCTTTGACGAAGAAGGGGAAACCCTTTGTGTGGTCAGATAGATGTCAGCAGAGCTTCCAGGAGCTGAGACAGAGATCGACCAGCGCACCTATCTTGAGGTTGCCTGAGGAGGGAGTAGGGTACATAGTCTATTGCGATGCATCAGGGACCAGACTCGGATGTGTCCTGATGCAGGAGCGGGCAGTGATCGCCTATGGATCACTTCAGTTGAGGCCGCATGAGCAGAACTACGCTACCCATGACCTGGAGTTAGCAGCAGTGGTCTTCGCCCTGAGGACACGTCGACACTACCTTATGGGCGAGCACTTTATAGTCTTTTCTGACCATCAGAGTCTCAGGTACATCTTCTCGTAGAAGGACCTTAACCTGAGACAGCGGTGATGGCTCGAGGTCCTCCAGGACTATGACTTTGAGATAGTCTATACTCCTGGGAAGGGGAATGTGGTAGCTGATGCTCTCAGTAGGAGGACGAGCATTCAACTACTTGAGGAGGCGACAGAGCAGCTAGCCTCTTTGCAGATATCTTTCATTGATAGAGATGGAGAAACCTTCCTTTAGTCTCTCATAGTCTGTAACATCCCAGGTAAATAAAGAATAAATAATTTTCATATTTATTAATATTTACAAATTAAATATTAATTTTATTTTAAAGGGGTTTCTATGTTCGATAGCGTACCCGATACGCAACGATGAGTTTCATTGAAACTTACGTAGCACACTAGTAATAAAATAATATTATTTTAAATGTTAGTTAACAAGTAGCCGTTGTACTGGCGGGAATGGATATAAATAACTATATGATTAGATATGTTTTTAAATGTTTATACATTTACCCAATAAAAGATAAAGGCTTAAAATACGGAAAGAGTTCAATTTTAGGGCATATATACTCTAATTTTCACTAAAGGTTCACTTATCGCCTTTTAATGGTGAACCGTCATTAAATATAGTTTTGATCACTCTTATACATTCTTTTGGACCAAATAAAACACTTATTAAGAATCGGGACATCAAATTTTACTTTGTGTAATTTTTTTGGTATTTTTCCGATAAAGTTCATTTTTTAATGAATAGTGTAAAATGTTGTGTTTTAATTCAAAACCTCTTTTAATCTAATTTATTTATATGATTAGATTATCTTTTGATTTGGTTTTAAAGTGAAATTAGAAAATATTTTTACCATTAAATCCAATAGTGGTCGTTGGAATTAATTTCACTTTGAAATCAGACTTAAACTAGTGTCGATCTTTTGATACTTATTGTTTCACAAAAACACGCTATTTGTCATGACAGTGGGAATTAATTATTAAATTAATTAATTTGACTCATATGTTTTGAATTTTGTAAAATAGACTTCATTTTTGAATTCGTAATATCAAATATAGCTTAGGGTGAATTTTTGGTAATTTTCTGAAAAACTTCAATTTTTGATGAATAGTGAAACCACTAAGAGGTAATCAAGCAAACTGATTTTTCAGTTAAATGAAAGTTTACCACTAATGTGTAATGAATTTTAAAAATCCGACATACATGGTTGTCATTAAGAAGTAAAATGTGGTTCAATGAGATTAAAATAATTTTTTGGTGAATAGTAACTTTTTTTCATTAATCGCGATTAGTGGTAATTAGGGTAGTTTAAGGTATAAATAATGCTTTAATAATATGAAATGACCTAGACACATGTCCCAACCTTATTGGTTGTGTCATGGCCGACCAAGACAAGCCATGGGTCAACTTGGGGACCCCATGGAGCCACTTTAGTTGGAAAATGACATTAATATATTTTTATTTAATGTAAAAGTAAAAATGACAGAAACATAATATGTTTTACGAAAAAAAAATTTACATGGGGTTATAGTGATCAGATTTTTGATCATAAATAGTCATTGGAAATATAAAAAGATTTCCTACATCATAGTATTTTTTTTTATGATTTTTAGACATTAAATAAATTAAATTATTTATGATATAATAATGATGCAGTGATGACATCATTATTTGACGATTTAAATAAAATGGAAAGATAATGAAAAAGTTAAAACCTACACATGTCCAAAACCAATTGGATGAGTGTATTTCGAACCCTTATCACCTTATCCACGAATTATATCAATGTGGGACCTTTTAAAACCGAAACACATTTTCAAATAATGTAATATTTCTTTACTTTCCAAAAGTTCCCCTCCTCTCCTCTTATAAAAGGCCCCCACCTCTACCCCATTTCACACACTTCTCAAGCCTTTGGCTCGGCCAAACCCTGCCCAATTACTCTCTACACATCCCTCTCCTCATCCTAGAGGATTCCCTTTGGGCAGAATCCTTTCAAAGGAAGCCTTTAGGCTCAAATCAAAAGGAGTTACACTTTTAAAGGTAATTCATTCTCTCTTGTTCATTTGTTTTATTTTGCTTCTCCAACCCTCTAAACTCTTTTTATTTACTTCTTTTGTAACAACACCAGTATCTTCAATATACTAGGATGTTGTTATAATATTTATTTGAGCTACACTCTCACACAACTACATCAAATGGTTAAAGAACATACGGTTTCCGTGGATGGAGAAATTCTGCCTCCCGAAACGATGATTGTTCAATACTCATTTAACACCTTCAAGGGTGGCCATTATGATGTCAATATTTTTATATATGATATATAATATGTTTATGTTTTCTTTAAGCTTCTGTATTTTTCATTTTCTGTCATACCTTTATGGTTTCCATTATGGGTAAACACGATATCTTCATTTAAGGAAGTGCGGACTACCGCCCCCTCAAAGTGATGTGATTCGTTAATGCCATATGTGGGACGTGTAAAGGATAGATTTAAAGTTATTATATATGATGTTATACTGGAATTATAATATACCTCTATATCATTATTATTTATTTCCATTAAAGTATGAGATAGAAATGAAAGTAGCGTTCATGCGTACGTACGGCTTACCGTCTCCATTAACGGTGCATTTCATTTCTTATCCCCAAATGTAATGTACTATTAAAATTACATGTATATAATGTATATATATAATTAATGATATATCTAAATGATGAATATAATTCTGGAATTAAAATATACATACCTCTCATTTAGTTTTAATTCCACTAATATGACAAAGAAATGAAAGTAGCGTTCATGCGTACGTACGGCTTACCGTCTCCATGAACGGTGCATTTCATTTCTTACCTCTAAATGATTATGTAATATTATAAATACATGTATATGCTGGATATATATGATATATATGATATCCAAATCAGGAATTTCATTCTGGATATAAAGAACTTTTGACCACATGAACAACATGTAATTGTAAGAAGTCAACTTTTGACTTAAGAACCAAATATTGACAAAACAAACATTATTAACTTAAATGGTTACATAATGTTTATAACATGGCAATAAGTGATATAAAAAAGAATAATGAACTTTAAAAATGTTTTTAATCAAGTATAAATTAACTCAAGTTTATTATTCAGGATGTTAAAGAACGATCGAGTCAAGTCGGACCCAAGGTAAGGGACTTCATCTCAATCTCCTTTCATTGAGGCATATTTCATTTTATACACAACTTTATTTTATACGGTGTATAAACTACTTTGGCTTTTACTTATATACAAAAGGAATCTTTTTCTACGAATCGTTTTACTAAACGACAAAAAGGAATGTTTTTTAACGTACGCGGTGACAACGACCTTTTCCGCCGCCGCGAGTATTATTTGGTCTTTGGCTTCCTCAACAAGCCGTAATGTTTTTAAAATAAAATAAATACCATATACTCTTTTATGTATTTTGGTATTAAAAATGGTTTTGATAAAGGATTCTATTATGTTAATATATTTATTATATATTGTGATTGAAATGTGAAAATGTTATCATTCCTTTATATTGGTTTTATGTTTTATGATTTTATACTGGTACTTGGACATTTTAACGGGTGGTTACGTTATAAACCATATGACGGGTGGTGCCGTGAATACCAGGATGGGTGGTTACGTTATAACCTCCAATGCATTGGGTATGGAAGTCGGCCGTATGGCTAGTCCATTAAGTATGTATGGAAATTGGCCGTATGGCTATTCCATTAAGTGATATGTGTGGAAGTCGACCGTATGGTTATTCCACTTAAGTATGTTTATGTCCCAAGTTACCTTTATATATTCTATGTGTTTTTTATATGGGTTTGGTTATAAAAAGGTAAGTAATGATACTTTATTCAGTGAAGATTTTTTTTTACTACTTCATGAAGGTGAAGGTATTACTTTGATATAGTATACATGGTTTACTTGATGTTTGAAAAACTAACAGTTTTCATTCTTTTTGTATCCCTTACTGAGCTTTTTATGCTCACCCCAAGTTTTTTGAAATGTTTTTCACAGGACTTAAAGTGGAATAAGGTCAAGGATGGGATCAATGGAATTTCATGCTATCTAAAACATGGAATCTAGACATCTTTCTTTTTAAGAGTTTTTTTATGGAGACTTAGTAGAAGTGTCTACTTTGTAATATTTTAAGATGTAATAGTTATGTTCTAATTCTCTAAAACTCTAAACCTGAAAAGATCCTCAATGTGAATTATTCATTTAATTCAATATTAAGTAAGGTTTAAGGCTGGGGCCTTATAGTTGGTATCAAAGGTCGGTTTAGACAACTTTAGGAGTTAGAAAAGTGTTAAATTATAATATGATTGAAATGATATAGCATTTACGGATTACCATGTTGCTTCGCCTAAGATATTTCTGTGTTCAGAATGGTTTTCCGCAGAGTAAACAAAGCAGCTATGTTGGGACGACATCAGGAGGAAGATAACCTTCCAAATCAGCAACCTGAGATGGTTGGAATCGGAACTGAACAGTTTGTTGCAGTGATGGCACAGTTGACTCAGGCTATAAATGGTGGTGGTATCCATGCACGAGATCAGCCAGATCAACCGCAGAGGAACATGTCAGTGGTGGAACATTTCATGAGGCAACATCCCCCATCATTTAGAGGATCATCTGATCATGTGCAAGCTGAAGGGTGGATTAAAGCATTGGATAATATTTTTGATGTCATGAGGTGTTCAGAACATCAAAAGGTTAGTCTTTCTGTTTACCGTTTTGAAGGTGAAGCTGATCAGTGGTGGTCGATGGTGAAAAATATAAGGGATAGTGATGAGATTGAGGATCTTCACTGGGATGAATTCAAAGGTATGTTTCTTGAGAAATATTTTCCTAAGGTGGTTCGTCTTTGGATGGAAAAATTGTTCCTAGAATTGAGGCAGGAGGATGATTCAGTGGCTACTTATGAAGAAAAGTTCACTCGATTGTCAAGGTATGCTCCAAACTTCATACGAGATCTTGATAGTAAAATAAACCGTTTTTACGCTGGGTTAAAGCCAAAGTATCGAAGGGCTTTAGCTTCTCGTGAGTTCAAAAGTTATGAAAAACTTGTTCGATGTGCGGAGAAGGTGGAAATGGAGTTTGCCGATGATCAGGTGTTCTATGACAAACAACAGAATAAGAGGTCTAGTTGGCAGGCAAAGGGGAAGAATTCATCAAAGAAGCAAGGAGGTAAGAAAACCAAATATCCATCCTGTGAGTAGTGTGGTAAAATGCATCCTGGAGAATGTTTATCCAAGTCTAGTAAGTGCTTTCGGTGTGGTAAGTCTGGTCATATTGCTCGTAACTGTAAGGAAGATGATCAAGCAGGAAATGAAAAGCCAACGGTAAGATGTTTTAAGTGTAATGAAATGGGTCATTATGAAAACGAGTGTCCAACGAAGAACTCAACTGGGGGAATGCAGCCAGACTACAAGCAGAAAGGGGTGGCGAAATCCTTTGCAACAACTTCAGCAGATGTTGGGCCATCGAATGAAGTGGTATCGGCTCCAGGGAGCTCAGTATTTTTCGAAGATTGGCTTGAGGTCGGGGTACCATCAGTTGAAAGTAAAAGAAGCAGACGTTCCGAAGACTGCGTTCCGTACTAGATATGGCCATTATGAATTTGTAGTTATGCCTTTTGGGTTAACCAATGCACCTATTGTATTCATGGAACTTATGAATAAAATTTTCCATGAGTTCTTGGATAAGTTTGTGTTTGTGTTTTGAGGTTTGGGAAGAGGTTATGCGTGCCTTGTGATTCAAAGTTGAAGAATGAGTTGTTATGTGAGGCTCATAGTTCCCCGTTTTCAGTTCATCCTGGCAGTACTAAGATGTACAGAGATCTGCGGGAGTATTACTGGTAGGATGGAATGAAAAGAGACATTGCTGATTTTACTGTGAAGTGTTTGACATGTCAACAGGTTAAAGCAGAGCGACAGGGATGCTTCAGCCTTTACCAGTGCCAGAGTGGAAATGGGAAAACATATCCATGGACTTTGTTGTGGGATTACCGAGGACATCTCGAGGTAATAATGCAATCTGGGTTATTGTTGATCGCTTGACCAAATCTGCTCATTTCCTTTTTATACGAGATACTTTATCTCTTGACCAACATTCCCGTTTGTATCTTAAAGAGATAGTCAGGTTACATGGAGTTCCTCTCTCCATTGTATCGGATCGTGATCCCAGGTTTACTTCTAACTTTTGGAAAGGCCTTCAGAAGTCGTTGGGTACTGAATTAAATTTTAGTACAACTTTTCATCCTCAATCAGATGGGCAGTCAGAACGAACAATCCAGACATTGGAGGATATGCTACGAGCTTGTTCTATGGATTATCAGGGAAGATGGGACCAACATCATTCTTTGGTTGAGTTTTCTTATAATAACAGTTTTCATTCCAGTATACAGATGGCACCATTTTAGGCATTATATGGGAAGCGGTGTCGAACTCCAGCTTTCTGGGATGAAGTTGGTGAAAGGAAATTGATGGGATGAGAATTGGTAGAAGAGATGGCAGAAAAAGTTCAGTTGATTCAGAAACACATGAGAACAGCTCAGAGCAGGCAGAAGAGTTATGCGGATAACCGGAGGAAGGATCTATCTTTCGAGGTAGGTGATCATGTTTTTCTCAAGGTTTCTCCATGGAAAAGTATGATGAGATTTGGTAAGAAAGGAAAGCTAATTCCAAGGTTTATTGGACCATATGGAATTCTAGAGAGAGTTGGATCAGTTGCATACCGAGTGGCTTTGCCTCCGAGTTTATCTCAGGTACACAATGTTTTTCACGTTTCGATGTTGAGAAAGTATATGCCAGATCCATCTCATGTTTTGAGTCCAGAGGTAGTTCAGCTGGAAGAGAACCTATCTTATGAGGAACAACCGGTCCAGATTCTTGACCACAGGGAGCGAGTGTTACGGAATAAGGTGATTCATCAGGTAAAGGTTTTGTGGAAAACCCATGTGATTTAAGAGGCAACGTGGGAATCTGAAAATGCTATGAGGGATAAATACCCCCACTTATTTTGATAAGTGAATAAAATTGCGAGGACGCAATTTCCAAAAGGGGGGAAGGATGTAACATCCCAGGTAAATAAAGAATAAAGAATTTTCATATTTATTAATATTTACAAATTAAATATTAATTTTATTTTAAAGGGTTTGCTATGTTCGATAACGTACCCGATACACAATGATGAGTTTCTTTGAAACTTACGTAGCACACTAGTAATAAAATAATATTATTTTAAATGTTAGTTAACAAGTAGCCGTTGTACTGGCGGGAATGGATATAAATAACTATATGATTAGATATGTTTTTAAATGTTTATACATTTACCCAATAAAAGATAAAGGCTTAAAATACGGAAAGAGTTCAATTTTAGGGCATATATACTCTAATTTTCACTAAAGGTTCACTTATCACCTTTTAATGGTGAACCGTCATTAAATATAGTTTTGATCACTCTTATACATTCTTTTGGACCAAATAAAACACTTATTAAGAATCGGGACATCAAATTTTACTTTGTGTAATTTTTTTGGTATTTTTCCGATAAAGTTCATTTTTTTAATGAATAGTGTAAAATGTTGTGTTTTAATTCAAAACCTCTTTTAATCTAATTTATTTATATGATTAGATTATCTTTTGATTTGGTTTTAAAGTGAAATTAGAAAATATTTTTACCATTAAATCCAATAGTGGTCGTTGGAATTATTTTCACTTTGAAATCAGACTTAAACTAGTGTCAATCTTTTGATACTTATTGTTTCACAAAAACACGCTATTTGTCATGACAGCGGGAATTAATTATTAAATTAATTAATTTGACTCATATGTTTTGAATTTTGTAAAATAGACTTCATTTTTGAATTCGTAATATCAAATATAGCTTAGGGTGAATTTTTGGTAATTTTCTGAAGAACTTCAATTTTTGATGAATAGTGAAACCACTAAGAGGTAATCAAGCAAACTGATTTTTCAGTTAAATGAAAGTTTACCACTAATGTGTAATGAATTTTAAAAATCCGACATACATGGTTGTCATTAAGAAGTAAAATGTGGTTCAATGAGATTAAAATAATTTTTTGGTGAATAGTAACTTTTTTTCATTAATCGCGATTAGTGGTAATTAGGGTAGTTTAAGGTATAAATAATGCTTTAATAATATGAAATTACCTATACACATGTCCCAACCTTATTGGTTGTGTCATGGCCGACCAAGACAAGCCATGGGCAACTTGGGGACCCCATGGAGCCACTTTAGTTGGAAAATGACATTAATATATTTTTTTTTAATGTAAAAGTAAAAATGACACAAACATAATATGTTTTACGAAAACAATTTTTACATGGGGTTATAGTGATCAGATTTTTGATCATAAATAGTCATTGGAAATCTAAAAAAATTTCCTACATCATAGTATTTTTTTTATGATTTTTAGACATTAAATAAATTAAATTATTTATGATATAATAATGATGCAGCGATGACATCATTATTTGATGATTTAAATAAAATGGAAAGATAATGAAAAATCTAAAACCTACACATGTCCAAAACCAATTGGATGAGTGGATTTCGAACCCTTATCACCTTATCCACGAATTATATCAATGTGGGACCTTTTAAAACCGAAACACATTTTCAAATAAAGTAATATTTCTTTACTTTCCAAAAGTTCCCCTCCTCTCCTCTTATAAAAGGCCACCACCTCTACCCCATTTCACACACATCTCAAGCCTTTGGCTCGGCCAAACCCTGCCCAATTACTCTCTCCACATCCCTCTCCTCATCCTAGAGGATTCCCTTTGGGCAGAATCTTTTCAAAGGAAGCCTTTGGGCTCAAATCAAAAGGAGTTACACTTTTAAAGGTAATTCATTCTCTCTTGTTCATTTGTTTTATTTTGCTTCTCCAACCCTCTAAACTCTTTTTATTTACTTCTTTTGTAACAACTCCAGTATCTTCAATATACTAGGATGTTGTTATAATATTTATTTGAGCTACACTTTCACACAACTACATCAAATGGTTAAAGAACATACGGTTTCCGTGGATGGCGAAATTCTGCCTCCCGAAACGATGATTGTTCAATACTCATTTAACACCTTCAAGGGTGGCCATTATGATGTCACTATTTTTATATATGATATATAATATGTTTATGTTTTCTTTAAGCTTCTGTATTTTTCATTTTTTGGCATACCTTTATGGTTTCCATTATGGGTAAACACGATATCTTCATTTAAGGAAGTGCGGACTACCGCCCCCTCAAAGTGATGTGATTCGTTAATGCCATATGTGGGACGTGTAAAGGATGGATTTAAAGTTATTATATATGATGTTATACTGGAATTATAATATACCTCTATATCATTATTATTTCTTTCCATTAAAGTATGAGATAGAAATGTAAGTAGCGTTCATGCGTACGTACGACTTACCGTCTCCATGAACGGTGCATTTCATTTCTTATCCCCAAATGTAATGTACTATTAAAATTACATGTATATAATGTATATATATAATTAATGATATATCTAAATGATGAATATAATTCTGGAATTAAAATATACATACCTCTCATTTAGTTTTAATTCCACTAATATGACAAAGAAATGAAAGTAGTGTTCATGCGTACGTACGGCTTACCGTCTCCATGAACTATGCATTTCATTTCTTACCTCTAAATGATTATGTAATATTATAAATACATGTATATGCTGGATATATATGATATATATGATATCCAAATCAGGAATTTCATTCTGGATATAAAGAACTTTTGACCACATGAACAACATGTAATTGTACGAAGTCAACTTTCGACTTAAGAACCAAATATTGACAAAACAAACATTATTAACTTAAATGGTTACATAATGTTTATAACATGGGAATAGGTGATATAAAAAAGAATAATGAACTTTAAAAAGGTTCTTAATCACACATAAATTAACTCAAGTTTATTATTCAGGACGTTAAAGAACGATCGAGTCAAGTCGGACCCAAGGTAAGGGACTTCGTCTCAATCTCCTTTCATTGAGGCATATTTCATTTTATACAAAACTTTATTTTATACGGTGTATAAACTACTTTGAATTTTACTTCTATACAAAAGGAATCTTTTTCTACGAATCGTTTTACTAAACGACAAAAAGGAATGTTTTTTAACGTACGCGGTGACAACGACCTTTTCCGCCGCCGCGAGTATTATTTGGTCTTTGGCTTCCTCAACAAGCCGTAATGTTTTTAAAATAAAATAAATACCATATACTCTTTTATGTATTTTTTTATTAAAAATGGTTTTGATAAAGGATTCTATTATGTTAATATATTTATGATATATTGTGATTGAAATGTGGAAATGTTATCATTCCTTTATATTGGTTTTATGTTTTATGATTTTATACTAGTACTTGGAAATTTTAACGGGTGGTTACGTTATAAACCATATGACGGGTGGTGCCGTGAATACCAGGATGGGTGGTTACATTATAACCTCCAATGCATTGGGTATGGAAGTCGGCCGTATGGCTTTTCCATTAAGTATGTATGGAAATTGGTCGTATGGCTATTCCATTAAGTGATATGTGCGGAAGTCGACCGTATGGTTATTCCACTTAAGTATGTTTATGTCCCAAGTTTCCTTTATATATTCTATGTGTTTTTTATATGGGTTTGGTTACAAAAAGGTAAGTAATGATACTTTATTCAGTGATGATTTTTTTTACTACTTCATGAAGGTGAATGTATTACTTTGATATAGTATACATGGTTTACTTGATGTTTGAAAAACTAACAGTTTTCATTCTTTTTGTATCCCTTACTGAGCTTTTTATGCTCACCCCAAGTTTTTTGAAATGTTTTTCACAGGACTTAAAGTGGAATAAGGTCAAGGATGGGATCAAGGGAATTTATTGCTATCTAAAACATGGAATCTAGACATCTTTCTTTTTAAGTGTTTTTTTTATGGAGACTTAGTAGAAGTGTCTACTTTGTAATCTTTTAAGATGTAATAGTTATGTTCTAATTCTCTAAAACTCTAAACCTGAAAAGATCCTCAATGTGAATTATTCATTTAATTCAATATTAAGTAAGGTTTAAGGCTGGGGCCTTATATAGTCACTCCTCCACTACTGCAGCGGGTCAGAGAGGCACAGCGTGGGGACACAGACTGTGAGACGCAGCGTGCATAGATATCCTCATGACATGCACCTGATGGTTTCTGCTTTGGAGCAGAGCACAACGTCCTTTTCAGAGGATGTACCTTGGTACCAGTTGCTTTATGGGAGGAGGTGCTGAGAGAGTTTAACACCTCTCCTTTGGCGGTATATCCTGGAGTGGCGAAGATGTACCCGGATCTCAGGCAACAACACTGGTGGCCGGGCATGAAGAAGGTTGTGGCAGAGTTCGTTTCTCAATGCCTCACCTGCCAGCAGGTGATGGCAGAGCACCAGGTACCAGCAATCTTGGTACAACCCTTAGAGGTCCCGGAGTGGAAGTGGGATGGGATATCTATGGACTTTGTGACTGGACTCCCACATACTTCCAGAGGTCATGACTCCATTTGGGTGATTGTCAACCGACTCACCAAGTCGACTCACTTCTTACCCATCAGAGAGCAGGGCTCAGTGGAGAGCTTAGGGCGTCTCTTCGTTCAGGAGATTGTACGGCTTCACGGTGTGTCATCATCTATTGTCTCGGATCGAGATGCTCACTTTACTTCCTGGCTTTGGAAGGGGCTGCAGGAGGCGTTCGGGACGCAACTACGTCTGAGCACCGCCTTTCACCCTCAGACGGATGGTCAGACAGAGAGGACCATTCAGACTCTCGAGGACATGCTCTGCGCATGTGTCCTTGACTTTGGTCGCAGCTGGGAGGACCACCCACCCTTGGTGGAGTTCTCTTATAAAAACAGCTACCACTCCACCATCGGAATGGCACCTTACGAGGCGTTGTACGTCAGACCATGCAGATCTCCTTTATGCTGGACAGACCCTGGGGAGTCAGCACTTGTGGGACAGGAGATTTTCCAGGCCACGATAGAGAAGGTCCAGGTCATCCAGGAGCGGATGAGGACAGCTCAGAGCCGGCAGAAGTCTTATGCTGACAGGAGGCGGAGGCCACTAGAGTTCGAGGATGGCGACCACGTCTTCTTGCGTGTCTCACCTCGACGTGGATTACAGAGATTTGGCAGAGGTGGCAAGTTGTCTCCACGCTTCATCGAACCATTCCAGGTCCTCAGCAGGATTGACGATGTGGCTTATCGCATGGCTCTACCACCTCAGTTGCACCGGGTGCACGAGGTCTTCCACGTATCTCAGTTGAGGAGATACGTGCATGACCCGATGCACATCATTGACCATGGGGAGATAGACGTTGATGATGGAGCGACTTTTGCGGAGGTCCCGGTGGAGATCAAGGATCTACAGGAGCGGGTCCTACGTGGACAGTCGATTCCTCTAGTGCGCATAAGATGACAGCACGAGAACCTCCAGGAGAGCACTTGGGAGCAGGAGGCTCAGATGCGTGCTCAGTACCCACATTTGTTTCCCTAACTTATGATATATCTTTACGGGGACGTAAAGCCCTGAGGTGGGATTGATGTAAAGACCCGTAAATTTCAAAGAAATTTTTTTCTTAATTTTCTTTGGAATTTTACATGAACGCAGATTCCGACGGCACCTGATTCCGGGGCCCGGTATGCCCGGAATCATTTTTCGAAGTTGGGCTCGGGTACGTTCAGTGAACAAACGAGCAGGTTTTTCTAACTTTTGAACCGGTGCTCGGAATCGAATTCCGAGGGTACCGATGGAATCGCAGCGCCGATATTTGCTTAGAAATGCCTGTTTCGGAGTTGCGTTTTCTCGGTTGTGGTTTTTAAATTTTCGGGCTTTAAGTTAAGAAATAAAATAATGTGGTACGAAAAACTTTATTTTATTTAACTTAAAGCCGCTTAAAGCCACTTAAAGCTACTTAAGCTAAGCTGAAGTGGAACCCAAAATATCCTACCCTCTTGGTAGGATATTTGTTAGGTGGGGCCCACACGAGCCCCACCATTTCTTTTCTGCTATGTAACGCACCCGCGAAAACCCTTTTAAATGAAAGTCAACTGGGGTGTTTCTTAAACTATTAAACGCTCCTATTAATTGGGTGGTTAAGTTCGTTGAAATTAATTCTATGAATTTATTTTGTTCATTTCTTAACACATTTTCAATTTGTTGGCATGTTAATAAAATAAGGCCAACACACCTTCTTCTTGAATGTTGTGTTAAACCTTTGGAGAATCTCTAAAGATCTTCCTCCCCCTTCGCGAAGAACGCGACGAACGCGAAGAAAGCGAAGAACGCCGGCCTCCGACGGAGGGCGACGAAGAACGCCTGACCCCCGAAGATCGACGCGACACCGACGTTTCTTCCGCGACGTTCTTTCACCGTGACAAATCTTCGATCGTCCGTTGAGGTAAGAGATTGCGGTCCTCTAAATTCCTTTGTGGTTTTTATCCTCAACATGGATTTAATTGTTATAATTAAATCCGTGTGTTTCTTTAACCCTCAGAGATCGTCAACGCGACACCCTTCCGCGATGACGCGACACCCTTCCGCGACGACGCGACGCTTTTCCGCGACGCGATGATCACCTCCTACCGCGACGATCAATTCTGCGTAGAACCCTCGCTCGACGACTACGGCGAGGTAGGGATTTTTTATTTGAAAATAATATTTTATTCCCGTAGTTGTTTCCTTCTAAAACAAAGAGCCCAGGATCAAAGTGAAATCTTAATTTATTAAAATTGTATCTTGTTATGTTTTCATGTGTTGATCTTTTTTCCCGATTGTTATCACCTAACGCGGAGGGTGCGGGCCAGACAAACACGGCCCGAAAACCCTCCGCAGTTCTTCGTTGATGTGCGAAATAGCGGACGATGACAAAACGGGCCACAGAGATGATTTGTTGATTCCGCAGTGAAGAATGGGATCCGGGAGGAGCTACGGCGCAGACGAAAATGGAATCAGACCACCGGAGCAACTCCGGTGGCCACGGACTCCACCGGCGGCGCCGGCGGCCGGAGGCGGCTGCCCCGGCACGCCGCCAGACAAAGCCGCCGCGGATGAAGCCGCGATGGCAGGAGGCGGTTCCGTGGCCACGCAGAACCGAAGGTAGGGACGCGGCAGCCCGGCCGCGTCCGGTGACACCGAGCGGCCCCATGCCGGGCTGCGACTTCGCTTCACGCGGGGGCAGCACGCCCCCCACGGCTTCCCTTGCTCGGCCGAGCCGAGTCGAGCCGACCCGCTGGCCGGGTCGCGCCCAGGCCGAGACAGGCCACCCTGGCCAGGCCGGGTTGTGCCAAACTGGGTCAGACTCGGACCTGGGTTGGGTCGACCCGGTTCGGGCCGACCCAGGGGGGGTTGGGCCGGGTCGGTCCGGGCCCAGACCCCCCGTTTCCGGACCCTTTCGGTCTTTTGCTCATAACCTGAGCTACGGACCTACGAACGATGCACCGTCAGTGGAGATGCGATCCTTGGATTGAGACGGTCGTTTAGGTATATCAAACTCAAGGTTTCTGAGTACTTTGGGTTCGGCCGGGTTGGTTCGTACACGAAACCAACCGGGCCCTTGAAGCGGAAACGCTCATATCTTGAGCTTCGGACGTCCGATTGATGTGTCCTTGACTTTGTTGAATTCCTCTAAGTGAGAAGGATCTTTTGGCTTACTATACCCAAGGTTTGGACGTAGGTGGAGTACGGTCGGGTTGGTTTTTCCTTAAAAACGAACCGGGCCCCTAGGAAGAAAAAGCCAATAACTCTCAGACCGGGCGTCCGATTGACGCGCCGTCTGGGACGTTGAGTTTTGTTGACGATACGGAACTTTTGGATACATCAACTCTGGACTATGTGTCAGTTGATGTATCAGCCTCTCAGATCGTGGAGTGGACCCTCCCTAACGAGCTTACTGTGTGCAGGAACCCTAGAGCAGGCTGCGACTACAGCACTCAGTGATCCTTTGTGGGTCAGTGCTACCGATCCTGTGTGGGTCCAATCCTGTGTGGGTCAGCGCTCAGCGGGCCTGTGTGGGCCAGCGCCTACAGATCCTGTGTGGGTCTGATCCTGTGTGGGTCTTTGTGGGGGTTAGTTACCTATCGATCCTGTGTGGGTCAGATCCTGTGTGGGTCATTGCGGGGTTTAGTTACCTATCGATCCTTTATGGGTCAGATCCTTTGTGGGTCATTGCGGGGGTTAGTACCTATCGATCCTTTGTGCGTCCGACGGCTTATATGGATCAGTGATCATCTCTATCGTCATTCGAAGAAGTATACCTGTGTGGGATGAAACCGTGTTTTTCTTTCTTTTTTGGATTGTGTTGTGCTATCCTGTGTGGATTTACGTTTTTCTTTCCTTTGTGGATTGTGTTGTGCTATCCTGTGTGGATTTACGTTTTGTTTTCCTATGTGGACTGGGTTGTACTTGAGCTCAGATGTGGGAGCCGAGCGAGAATTGATGACTTAGGTATATGTATGGGCATATACCTAAGCCATGTCAGATGTTACTTCGTGATTGTATCTTTCCTTTGTGGATTATCCATTGTAGATTCTGGGAGACCTTCGGGGGTCTCGAGGTCCCTACTGAGTAGCTTATACTCACCCCTGCACAGGCTATGCCCACACTACGTTGTGTTGGTTGCAGATGACGGACAACGCTGATCGTGGTGGAGGCTTACGGAGCAGGACGGTACCTGGAGGTGGACCACTGGGTGGGACATACTCGGAGCGGTCGGCTGGACCCGAGGAGCAGTGGAGGCTTTATGTACCCACCCTTCAGGTGGGAATTCCAGTGGACGGCTCGACGTTGCGGCTTTACTTTTCAGTTGTTGTTTTCCCCTTTCGAGTTGTACTTTACTTTCAGTTTGGGTTTGTATTCTGCCCCACTTGCTTTCCGCACTTAGTGTTGTACCAATTTTTACTTAGTGTTTACTTCTTCTGCTTTCTTACTCTATGGTACTTGTTTACTTTACAAAGGCAATGCCTTCCCTTTTTACCGGAATTTACGCCTTGGTGCTAGTCGCCAGCCCCTGGCCTATGGAAGGCGGGCTTGGGGTAGTCACGACATGGGCCCCGAGGACGGGTAGTGACAGAAAGAATAGGAAAAAATCCCCTTCTAAATCCTGTAAAACATTATGTGATATATATAAAACATTTTTTTGGGGATTACAAAAATTACAGAATAGTATTCAGTCAAAACATAATGTAGAATAAGATAGGATGTTCCATTGGAACATGTAGTGGTAGATTCAGTGGAAGTCCCATGGGAATCTCTACTGGTTGTCCCATTCTAATATCCATTACAAGTTCTAGTGGAAGCTCCACTAGAAGGTCTAGTGGAACTAGTGGGGAAAATAATAGAACAATATACCTTTCCGAATCCTATCAAAATTTTAATACAACATATAAAACATAATTTATTTGGGATTCCAAAAATTATATTAGAGGTTTCAACATTCACTGTAAATATATAGAACTTGACTATAAGTTATATTGGGAGTTACATTGAATGATCCAAGGAAATATCCAATGGCTTCTTTAGTGGAAGTTCTAGTGAACATTCCAATGGAATTTCTTATAGATGATCTATGGGAACTTCTAGTGGAAAAATCAATGGATCCTCCAACAGATGTTTCAGTGGATGATCTACTGAAAATTTCAGTTGTAGATGCATTGGAAATTCAAGTGGGGAAAAATAAAACATTTTCCACCTTTATAATAAAAAAATTACACTAAAAAAGAAAAATTCACTTTATGATGATTCCAAAAATTAAAATACAGGTTTTAGTCAAAACATAATGTATTATTCTTAGAATTAGACTAGAAGTTCCACTGAAAGTTCCTATGGAATCTCCCATGAATGTTCCTATGGAATCTCCACTGCAAGTTCCAGAGTGAGTTCTATATAAAAGAAATAAAAAAATGAAATTCTATGGGAACCTTCAAAGGATCCTATAGAAGAAATTCTAATGATATTTCCAATGGATGTTTTAGTAGAACACCTAGTGGAATTTCCAATTAAAGTTTAATCAATAAAACTATAAAATAGTTTTTTTGTGATCTATTCTGATGGGATGCAATGTCTTCTCAATAAATGGTTTTATAATTGATAAAAATAAAGATATAAAATATTTAAATAAATCTTATAATAAGTAATACCTATTAAAAAATAAATTATAATAAGATTACATTTAGTTTTTTCGAATTGTAAAATATATTTCTCACTGATAAGGAAAATAAATATTTTAGTATAAATAGATATTCTACACCATATTCTTCTAAAATTTTTAACTGCTTTCTACAAAAAAAACAGTGTCAGTGAATGAAACTAAGGACAAAAAAATTCACCAAAGTTCCTAGGGAATACAAATAATGGATTATCATTTGATGAGGCTTATGAGAAACATGACACTATGTTTCGTGGACTCGTTGGTGTCACTGAACTCCTTGGAGTCTCCGAAGTTTTCAATGGAGTTGTCATCAAATTTATCTACAGTGTTTGGAGTTTTCACTGCTGGAGGATTCATCATTGCTTCCACAATGGTTGGAGTTAGAGAAAAAAAATTGATCAGTCTTAGGGATGTGAGATTTGGGATTTGGAGGGAAAATCCATATACAAATTAAAATATGGGGAAATCCATACACGATTAATCCTATAGATGAAAATGAAACTAGACACATGTAAGAATCCCTTGGATGTATTGGAATATCTAGTTAAAAGAAAAATGGGAATAATTATATTCATTGATGTTAGGTAATGATAATGTATGTGGAGGGACCTTCAAGATATATTATTTGGGATTTAATAATAACAAATGGGATGATTATTAATATAATAAAAATGTGGGATTCCTCCTTCCTTTATAAAAAAATATAAATTCAGATGTAATATATTTATTGATTTTTATTTAGAAATATTAAATTAATACAATAAAAAATATCATTCAATACATAAAATTATTTTATAATATTTCTAAAACAATTATCGATTGTATAATTATTTATAACAATTCATTATTCTTTATATAATTTCAAATAAAATATTTAATGTAAATATAATTATTAATAAAATAATATTACATAGTTGTTTTTAATTTTTTATTTTCTAATTTCATATTAATAATTTATTAGATTTATGTTGATTAGTTTTTTATGTATAATAAATTTAAATGTTAAAATTAAATTACAATATATAATGGAATATTTTATCAAAACATGGAAAAATGATAAATTTATTTTTTTAAAAGGAGAATTCATATTAGTTGGAAGATCTAAAGTCTGGAAATATATTGGTATTCAACCAAATGGGGAAATATTGTAGCTAGAAATGTATCTCACCTGAGAGACCATGGGTCTCCAAAAGTTGTGTAACCTTATTTCCACAGCTTTTGATGAAGGAGAAAGTGGAAGATGAAAAGAGGTTAAATTAAGAGTATATCCTTCCAAAAAAACCAACTAAATGGTTGATGGTCATTCTCTAAGGATCACATGGAATTAAAAATAATATGTAATTTGGAATCAAGGATAATATCACTCCATAATCTATAATTAGATAACTCTACACCAAAAATAATTGCATGCGCTTCAGCCACTAGTGTAGACCACCAAACATAAATGGATTTTTGGAATGAAGTGAATATTAGTATGATGGGGTTCCGGATGACAACATTGATACCTGAAAATGATCCACCACAAACCAATGTGTTCAAATTAATCTTAAGAGTACCATTCATTATATGATTTCATGTGTTTAAACAATTATATCTTCCAATGCCCTTGATTTGGGAATCATTGTGACCAAATGTGGTAAGTCCAGGGATGGGCTGATCAAACGAGATGAAAAATGGTCTGGACAAATGATTAATGAAAAAATCATTTATATGGACCCAAATAATTCTGTTCATGGTTCATATGATATTTATTGAATCTATGAGCAGAGATAAATTACAGTTCTCTAGTGTTAGTAAAAAGTAAGTCATCGACTCACGAAGATAATCATCCATATCATTCATTGTATTCTACACATCCATGGAACTGGAGAACTCAAAAATCACATGAAAAGTGTATTCTGACATAGCAACGAATAGATATCATAATGGATCATCAGAATCATGGTGAACCATGAGGAGATCTTTAGTAGGGAGGATACCTATGAAATATTTACACTAGAAGTATCATGCATTGGGAGGGAATGCGAGATTCTAAAGGGCTTTCCAAGTGACAGTTGAATTCAAATCAAACATTTTTATCACTAGAAAGTAACCCAATTACACAGAGTAAGAATCTGAGGAACTATTAATCCAATTTATATGATTATGTGAAACCATGTTACTCGTTTTTATGTACTCCTTGAACATTCTTTTGATAATTCTTTAGTTTGGGTTTGTGTTTGGTTAATTCTGTTGAAATTTCAACAAAATTTGGAGGCATTCTATGTTGTGAATGGTGGGAGAATGGTTTTCCCAAATTATGTGCCCTCCCAGTGAAAAAAGTTCAACCATGGATACAGGGTTCTCATGTTTGTGGAATGGTTTGAAAAAAATGAACCTATATGGGAGAAATCAACCACCATAGAATATGGGAACAGATTTATGGAGCATGATTTGTACAACTATGAGATTCTCTCCAAAAAACAATGCGTGTTGGTTTTAATTTATCTAAAAATTTAATTTTTTTGAATATTTAACCCCATTTAAGGTTCATATAACTTCTAGTCGGATCTTACTCGATTTCTAGGGGTGAGTAGGTCCCTAAATGTGATTTCGGATCCCCCAATCCTCCCCTTTAATGAATCAAATCTATGGTGGCTGATCAGATCCCACTCATTTTAGTGGATATCCTCTCATTTGTTTTATCCCAATCCATGTTTATATCCTCCTTCAATATTATTATATCATTTTGTTTTTATGGATCTATACTCCATTCAATGGGATCTTGATTCTTGGTTTGATATATATATCTCTGATGCCTTCATTACTTATTAGAAGATACTATTGTGAGTGTTAATTCATGATATTTAATTAAAGGTTGGTGGTTCCATAATTAATTTCCCCACAATTGAATCATTTAATTTCATGATTATATTTAATTTAGTTTTTAATTTATTTAAAAACATGGAATTGTGATGATTTGATTCCTTATATGAAAGGGATTTCAAAATTGAATAAAACCCTCAATTGAATGGAATTGAAATTGTGGGATGGATTTATGAAAAATTATTAATTGAATTTGGAAAGAATTTTGATGGAAATGATTTTATGTTTTTATTGAGAAAATACTAAAATTTAATGATTTTTAAATGGTATGAAATAATGAAAACCTATGCATCTGTTTTGGAAATAAAAAGGTATGTTGAAAACTGAAATTGGGAAATTATATTTTAAATGATTTGAAATTTTTAATTTACAATTTTATTGATTGATTGAATTTTTATTATCATGGGTAGTTAGTGGTAACTAGGATAAGCATGATATGACCTTACCACCATAGAAATTGATTGACAATGACAACTGTTACTAAAATATATTTATCCTGACTGCCTATATTGGGGTCCCCTATTTGGGTGTAGGATACCATTGCTGGGTTCCCCCATTTGGAGTGTGTTTTTCTGTGCACACCAGACTTGTTTTCTGATCACTTTGAGATGTGTGAGGATCCTATTATGAAATAAAATGAATTTCCATGGGGATTCGGTAAATCGAGCTTTCTTTTCAATGAGTTTTTTGAGTTGATGATACATGAAATTGAATTGTTGAACTATTTTCTTCACGCCAACTGATATATATAAACTTATTCATGTAATATGTTCATTTAGTCATCTTTTAAAGTGTTTTTTTGAAATATTTTCTATCTTTTTGAAATGAAATAATGTTTTTTTGAAAATATAAAAATAAAAATCCATGATATGTTTTATTTAAATTCATATAATTAATGGTACTTTTTTATGGAATTTATTATGGAACACTTGGTGATACCCTAATAGGAATAATATCTCACACCCTACCTTTTCCTTTTGTCATTTTTATATATTTTTATTCCATGACTGAGAAAAGGGAATGTGTTATTTTGAGGAGGTGGATGTTATTGATCCTTTGGATTTGTGTGATAGAGGTGAATGATGACGATGTTTTCCAACCATTGCATCTGATGTTTGGGATTTATCATAATAGATTTTGATTACGTTGAAGATTTACTGATATGGATTTTTTATACCTATTTGTCTTATGTCACTTTCACCTTTCTGAGTACTGAGAATACTAACATATAACTTTTATCTTGCATTGTTTTGCGGAAAAATCATTCCCTCTTTTATCATATATGATGAATAGTGATAGTCTACAACCTATGGGGTTCAGAAACACCCTTGGGGATATGTTAGTGTAGGATCAGGTATCAAGGTACCGAGGTGTCTAGGATGGTTCATGATAAAGTGATATTGGAGCCTGGTTATGAATCTTTCCTTGATGTAAGTATGCAGTTTGGGTAGTCTTTTCAGGACATAAGATGTAGTTGAAAGAATGTTCCCAGATAAATCTCATCATAAATATCCTTTAGTGTCCATATGTGATTTGTGAAGGACATTTCAAGTAATAATTTGATATAATTATATTATTTTACCTACTTTTTTATTTGGGTGTGTTGAATTTAATATCTTTAAATCATATATGATGAGATTCATATTATTATTTCAATTGTTTAAGTTAATGATCTGGGTAATATTATGATGTCTTCAATGTTGTTTCTGATGTTTTGTAGCATCATTCCACAAAGAAGATTGGTGAATTGTCCCAAAAAGGAATCTTCTATTGAATTATAAATATTGGATCCTCCTATGGACTAGAATCATATTTTGATTATTGTGTGTGTTTTTAAGCTCTTTTCTAATAACCTGCACCTATTCCGATTCAATCTTCAACTACAGAACCTATAAGGGATGAATTGCAAAAATAATTCTCAAGGGTTTCTTCTCTATAATCCACCAGCATTCCAAGGATCAAATTATCATGTAGAGGATGAATATTGGTTATGAAAGGAAGATCTTATATTTTATTTCTTTGAAATTCTATATTCTATTGAGGTAAAATGTGCCACATTCAAGATGGAGGGACCTAGAAGGATATGATGGGATTTTATGGTAATAGAAAAGAATTTTTTGGGTTTATAATGGAACGAAATCTGGGCTCATTTAACAGATTAGTACTACAAAGAGTCTATGGTGCTGGATAAATCTTTGGTGTTTTTCAATCCCGAACTACATGACCTGAACATGTTGGAGTACATGAATTACTTTTCAATGATTATATAGTTTTCACATGATATTGTATCAACTGAGAAGTTGAATACATGATGGTTTGATATGGGTCATCAACCAAATAGTCATTATTAGGTTTTCATAATGATGCTATCTTCTTATGATGATGTGATGGATAGGGCTTTGATGGTTGAAATTGATCTGGATGGTTAGTTAGGGTTTTTGAGAGGTCATTTTTCACCTAGTGGTGGGTATTTGAGTTCCTATAAAGTAAAAAAGAAGCTTCATGAGTATCAAATTAATTCATTATAATAGGTGTCTTCAAAACCTCCTGAAGTTCCCGACAGAGGTCCTTTTACTTGATTCTAGTGTGGAATTGTTGGGTATTCAAGAAGTGGTTGTAATGAGGAACCAATGATCTACAGTTCTTGTGGTCGCTCAGGACACCTAATTAAATTATTCAATTTATTTAATGTTATACATAGTTGAATGGGTTTTTCAACACCTAAAATTAATGCGGTGAAATCAGATGATTCAAAAACACATGGGTTCTATCCAAATAAATCCAGAACAAAACTTCTTCAAATAGTGTAAGATTATCTAGAAGAAGAAGATATTGTTCCTGGGATAGTAAGTGGTTCCATGAATATAGCATCATATTTAGTGACTAAATAATTTGATACTGGTGCATATTATTCTATTATATTGACTCATATTGTATACATGTTAAATCATCCTATGGATATTTTATCTTATGTGATGGATATTAATATATCCCACATAACAAAGAGTGAGAAGGGTCAACATTGTCTGAAATGTATCTTCCCTTTATTAGATATCAATATTTACCAAGGATTTATGGTTCCCTACATGTAAAATCATAATGTCATTTTTTAAATGGATTGACTCATTGATAATAAGGCACAACATTTCTGCTATCTTTAACGGGTCTCCTTTGCTGCGCCTGATGAGGTGTTTAATATCGTTCAGGGAGAATGGGACCCAATGTCGAGTAGAGGCACACCATATTATCTAGAGTTGGGGAATGCAATTTTTGTTTCTAAAATTTATTGGGAGTGGTATTATTTGGGAGATGATATACCTCTTCCTATTTTCAATTTTATGATTTATCCAGTTTTCCCCCGGAAAGAGAGGTAGAGTTTTATTATTATTTTTTTCTTGGTAATATACCAATTTAACTTCCTTATTATCATATAGAACCTACAAAAAAAATAGTTTAAGACTCAGTTGGATGACTTATTAGAGAAAGGATTTATACACCAGAGTTTGATTCCTTGGGAGGAACATATTCTCTTTAACAAGAAAGATTATGTAACAATTCATCTATGTGTTTACTAACAAAAACTCAACATACTCATGGTATAGAAAAAGTATCTCTTTCTATGGATTGATTATCTATTTGATCAGTTAAAAAGGTTTATGTGTTTCTCAAAGAATGATCTTCAATATATTTATCACTAGTTGAGAATACAAGAATACGAAATTAAAAAAACAAATTTTCAGAGTAATTATGTACACTTTGAGTAACTTTTAATTCTATTTTTTATAACCCATGATCCTACAGTAATCCTTGATTTTATGAATAAGAAAATCCTTGAATATCTTGATATGTTCACGGTAGTATTTTTAGATAACATCAAGGTTTACAATATGTCGGAGGAGGATTATTTGCTTCAACTAAGAACCGTTTTATAAATATCGAGAGATCACAAAATCTATGAAAAACATTCAAAGTGTGATTAATTGAAATAAGAAGTGATATTCTCGGGACATGTGGACTCTTTTGTAGGTATCATATATTTTTAGGACCTGTATATAGTAACTTTTCCATTGAGATAATTTATGATGTGGAATTTCCATAATTCCAAAGGGGATATGAACCCATGAACCAAAGTTATTTTTTATAACATACAATTATGATTATGTTGACTAGTTATGATATGAGAAATTTCTGATTTTGTTTGACATTGTTATACTTTTCCAAAGGTTATGGAAGATCACCAGAGACCTTCGGGTTTTCTACAAACCCTTCTAGTCGAGACCTAGATGGGACATGAGATTTATATGGAATTCGTGGTGGGATTGCTACGTACCCCTAGAAAGAAAAATTCAGTATGGGTTTTATTTATTGGATGAGAAAATAAACACACATTATACTCATTGGGTATACAACCAAAGATGAAGAATTTGGAAATCTCTATTTGAAAGAGGCTATTCGTTTTCATGGAGTTCCATCTAAAATACTCTCTGATAGGGATCCTCATTTTAATGCCCATTTTGATAAATTACTTCAGGAGGTGATAGAATATCAGGTTCATTTAAATATGGAATACCATCATTAGGCAGAGAGCTAGGTAGAGAGGAATATACAGATTATTAAGGATATTATTTTTTCTGACTTCAAATATTATGGTAGATATTGGGATGACCATTTGGGACTAGTTTAGTTTTCTTATAACATAGTTTTCAGTCCATGATAATAATGGATCATTTGTTTCCTTGTATGTTAGGCATTGTAAATCTCTACTGTGTTGGTTGGATATTGGTGAATGTTCCATGGTTGGACCAATATTGTATAAAGAGATGTTTGAAATGATTTAGTTGATTAATCATATAATGTTTATAGAAAAAAGATGGTATAAATATTATAATAATCATTATCACAATAAATTGGAGATTTTAGTTGGTGATCATGTTCTTTTAAGAGTTTCACCTCATTTATGTCATCGATAACTTGGATGGAAAGGAAAGAATTATCCTTATTTTGTGGGACCATTTTAGGTTGTTGAGATGGTTGGGAAATGGGATTACCTTTGATTAGTTGTACCTTATTATATGTCGATACATATTGTGTTCCATGTATCACACCATCATGAGTATCTTTCTAACCCATCTCATGTCTTGAGATGGGAGGATCTTGATGTTGAGCCTGATTTATCCATGAATAAGAATCAACTCAAGATAGTTGATTCTGAGACAAAGGTACTTATTGGTAGGTTGATACCATTGATCTCTGTGCTATCGAAATATAGTTATGATTATCAGGAGACTTGGGAGAGAGAGGAACTGATGAGAGAAGAGTTTCCCTATCTTTTTCATATGTAAATTTCTTGATAGGATTTCTTTGGACATAATGTTTTAATGGTGGGGAGGTTGTAACATCCCATTAGGGTTTTAGGTACTGCTCAACCATTCGTTTCTTCATTCATTGGTTGGGGTTCATGTCGAGTTGTTTTAGGAGATAGTTGGAAAAACATTGGAGGATTATTTGGGATGTTAATGGTTAGAGAATAGTTTTCCAAAACAATACACCCCACCAGTTCAAACCATGAAACCCTAGATAGAAAGGGTTTTCCATGCTTTTTCATGATTTGGAAAACCATGAAACCACCTAGGAGAAACTATGCACCCCAAAACAATGGTGCATGATTTGGACATATAGTTTTTATAACCATTTTATCCTCTCCAAGAAATCGTGTTCACGGTTTTTATTTAATAAAAAAATACTTTTTTAATTCTTGAACCCTCATTTATGTTTCTGTTCACCCCTAATTGGTCCTAAAATTATTTATAGGGTCATGGAGGATACGTAGATGTGATTTGGGCTCTTCAAACCCCTTCCATTGATGAATCAAAGTGCATGTGGAAGATCTTATCTCTCAATGTTAAGTGGATATCTTATTGTTTAATCCCTCATAATCCCTCTTTCTCTCATTATTAGAGAGTATTAGATAATGATGTTTTTGATTTATCTACAATCTCTTTCATGGGATCTTGATTCTATGTTTGAATTCTAGATATATGAAGCCTTATTTCTTCGTTGGTAGATCACATCATGAGTGTCAATTCTTGATATTTAATTAATGGTTGGTGGTTCCTTAATTAGTTTCCCTACAATTGATTCCTTGATTTTATATATTAAATTGAATTCAGTTTTTATTAATTAGAGAACACAGAATTGTGATGACTTAATTCATGATTTTAAAGGGATATTGAAATTGATAAAACCCCAATTTTAATGGAATAGTAATTTCAGGATAGATTAATAGAAAATGAAATCTTTATTTAGGAAATAATTTCAATAAGAATTATTTGATGTTGTTTTTGAAAAAAAGGTTTAAATTTAATGTCTATTTGAAATGGAATGAAATTATTAAAATATAGGATTTTATTTTTAAAAGGGAATGGTGTTTTGGAAAATGAAACTATGGAATTATATTTTAAATTATTTGAAATTATTAATTTCCAATTTGAGTGATTTCTTGATTGTTGAAGCACTTGTTAGCCTTGGTAGGTTGTGTTAACTAGCACAAGCACGATAAGACATTTCCCCCATAGAAATTTTTTTATAATGATAAATATTACCAAATCATCATTGGATTTATTTCTCATAATGGGTTCCCCTACATTCATGTAGACTTCCCAGGATGGGTTTTCCTTTTTCGTTTTTATTTATGTGTTCACACATAACTTGATCTATGATCAGTATAATATTTTTGAGGATACAATTACCTGATAAACTAACTTACCACATGGCTTCTGTAAATTATTCATTCTGAGATCTGATTTGTCTGAGTTGATTATACATGCCATTGAATTTTTGAAGTATTTTATTCATTCCATCTATTTTATATACAATTGTTTTTATATAAAATATTCAATTTATCATGTTTGGTAATTGTTTTGAAATATCTTCCGTCAGTTTGAAATAAAAGATTTTTTTTTTGAAAATATGAAAAAGAAATGTCAGGACCTATTTTATTTAAATTGATACAAATAATGGTAATTTTTTTGGTATGGATTATGGAACACATGGTGGGACCCTACTAGTGTTTATAGCTCACACCATAGCATTTCATTCTTTTGATTGTAGATTTTTTTTCTAGGTCATAACAAAGGGAAAGCGCTCTTGGAGGAGGTGGATGTTCAAGATTTTATGGCTTGGAGTAATGGAGGAGACTGGGGGATAATTTAGCCACCTTTTTTATGGGATTTTTGAGTTCTATGTTGATATATGTTGAGCACATTGATTATGTACTACATTGGGTTTGGTTATAACCATTTGGTTTATAGTACATTCTCCTTTTAGAGTGTTGAGTATACTGACTTGTAAATTTAATCTTCTGCTATTTTGTTGAAAATGTGATCCCTTTATTATCATATAAGATTTCAGGTTCTGGTATCTAACCTATGGGGATCAAGAATTACCTTTAGGCTATGTCAATACCAGCTTTTGTATCTGGGTTGTTGGATATCATGGTTGGTTTTTGAATGGTCATCTCCATAATCATTTGTACCATGAATACTCTAAATAATATATCTCTATATTTCTTTAAACCTTTCATTAAAATTTTCAGTAAACTATACAGTACCATAAACATTAAACAATGATTTCACCATCTCATTTTACATACCCACAATAATCAGTGAAGTTACCAAGGAGATAGTATTATCCATCATCCAAGGGTATTTACATGTATCTAAACTATCTAATTCTTCTATCCTCTAATAGAGGCATCTATTGAGAAGATCATAAGAACTATACAAAGTTCTATAAAAGAAGATAGATCTTGTGCCAAACTTCGACCCACATAAGCTTGAATTCAGAACATATTTTTCATAAATTATAAAAAAAGACAATCATGGTGATCCATAAGTTTCGATCTGATCATAGAAAGAAGTAAATCATTAAGAAATTATATATATTGAAACACCATACCCGCACTAGACTTATGGAGGCAAATAATGGCCCACACTTTCAATAGGGTTATCTTCGTTCTATTATTACATCCATAATAGAATGTTTCCAATATAGATTTCAATTGGTCAATAAAAATACTAGGTAATTTGAAAAGGGACATATCATAGGTTTGGATAGGCCGGGTCATATCCTTGATGAGATTTCCTTTCCCTCATTAGAAAATTGTATACCGGACCACACTAGATTTTTTTTGCAACCCTATCCAAGATGATAATTTTTTTTGAACAACCATATATAGTGGGAAAACTAATTTATTTTTGGAGCTTTTCAACCACATGAATTCTAGAATCAATATAGAGATCATCCTTTCCACCTGTAGGAACAACAAAACTAATAGAGATCTCAGACATTGAAATGTTAACAAACTACCCAGATTTCGACTCGTACCTATGGATAATTTGTTATATAGTAATGAATTCCACCATAGTTGCTCTCAAAAAACATAAAATATCATCATAAAAAAAATAGGTGGGAAATAGGTGTGCTCTAACATAAAAAAACACCCCATGTACCAGATTGACCCTATATTCCATAGAAATTAACTGTGAAAAAACATCAGCCACCAAAAAAATAAGAAATGGAAGATAGGGTCACCCCACTGTAGACCCCTAGTAGGGTAAATGAATTTAGAGAGACCACCATGGATTTTAATCCCGAAATAGACAGTAAAGATTCATTTCATGATGGCTTCAATAAACTTATTACCAAAACCCATTGTACTCATAAAAACTCCAGAAAAGGCCATTCAATTATATCATAGACCATATTCATATCCCTCTTCCAAGTCATGATACCTATTTTAGAAAAATATCTACCATTCATGGAGTGAAAAAAAACATGGGAAATAATGAAATTATCTGAGATGTGTCACCTAGGGATGAAATCAAATTTGTTTTCATAAATAGTGGATGATATCAATGGACATATACGGTTAACCAATATTTTTGAAAATATTTTTTTGGTAACATTGCATAAAATGATATGCCTAATCGATGATACCGGAGAGTATTTTTTAATTTTCAGAATAAGTGTAATAATAGTAACACTATGATCACAATGATTAGATTTTCCCATCCAATGGTCTTTTAAGTGAATTGAAATGTCTGTACCAATAACATGCGAATATTTTTTAAAGAAAAAATCACAAAAACCATCTTTTATAAGATCTTTGGTTGTTTGTATTGGTTTCAGTGCCACCAAAATCTCACCATTAGTAAAATCACATATGGTGTAATGATTCATAATTTCCAAAACTAGTGGTTCTATTAAAGTATCAATATCAAAATAAATGAAGGACCCCACCCCCAAATCGTAAAAATATCTAGATAAAAAAACTAGATAATATCTTGGATTCCTCTCTAATCCTTTATATGTCTACCTTAAAAAATTATTGAGAAAAGAGATATAGTTCATGTACCAATTTTTGAAGTACTTATGATTGAAATATAAGGTACTGGAGTTTCCCACTTTTATGTGGAATTCTTTGTCACAAATAGACCAAAGAAAAATAATTAATTCTGAGTTCCACATCCGGGTCTGCTTCTAGTTTTTTGATAGTGGAGAGAACATAATCATAATGGAAGATAGAATATAACTCAATTACATTTCATTCCATAAAATAAAATTTAATATTAGCTATATGAAATTTGAAATTACTCCATTTCAACTTGGAAACTACAAGATGGATATTTCATTTATATTTGGATCCCCGACCTTTCAATAAATGTATATAAATTTTTTTACTTCTTATAATTCACCCAGAAGCATTCTAATATGAAGATTCTTTCATTCCACGGTTTTCTCGACATAAGAGTGGTTTCAATGATGATTGTAAAATGGACTTATAGACACCCACTTTTTTCCTTTTAAGTAATTGAAGTATTTTGATACATATTTCTATATATAGGAGTTGAGATGGTGTGATATTTCAAGGCATGGTGTGTCCGTAATTAATTTTATAAAAATAATAAATATATTTTATATTGCGCATGCACAGTTTCTTAAATAAAATAGTATAACTCCTAATAATAATTCTAAATAAAAGTCAGAGACCACGATTTAGTGCATAATTCATTGTATACATTAAGTGTTACCTAAAATAGGTCAATGCACGATGTTAAAATATATCTCTCATTGGAAGTACATTTAGTGGATAAATAAATAAATTAATTTTTTAGCATAAAAGAAATTATATAGGAATACTACCATGGAGAATACTATATTTTTATCTGTATAAACTTGGGGATGATTAAAGATCTTCTTCCCCTACTTCCACTGAACAATCACCTTTGATGATGAAAAAACATTGGATCACAGAAAATCAAGGTGCAACAAATGCAATTACTTCCTTATACCATTGTCTATTGAATTCATCTATGATGAATGATCCAATAACTAGGTAGGGATCACCAAAGATTTATTACCTTTGTTAAATTTATTGTCTAGATAAATCACTCCAATTTATCTGCACAAACTCTAGCAGAAGCGTGTTCCCAAGTACCAATTTAATTTATTAATCATTATTTTATAATCCTCGGTATCCCCATTCTATATAGTTAGAAAATAATAATTTTATGTGATTGTTTAATAATTTTTTTCCTTTCTTCCCATTTTCATCACGTTCATAATCAGTAGGACCCTGTGGTCCCGGTTCGACATTATCGGGAAATATCAAGCTCGATTGGATACCCAAATTCATGACATATTAATGAATGAGGAATGAATTGATGGAAAAATAATAGTTTGAGGATTTTTACAGGTTTTGTATGATTGTTTCAAAGATCAAAGCAAGGTCCATTCATATAGGATGGATCATGGGTATGCAAAACATGAAATGTATGTCCAAGGATCGATGGAATTCGATTTCTAGAGAATAATAGCCAATAACTATGTTCCACGGCCATATCCCCTATTTTTTAGGTGAAATCATAGTCATAATTGAAGGGGTGTGGATAGGTTTAGTGCATGGGATAAAATCTATAAAAATATGAAAACCCTAACTTCCCTACGTATACCATAATGAACTCATGATGTGTAGACCCTTGGTTGTGGTAGATAAGGGATTAAGATTTTATAATGAAGGAATGGTGTGTATCCCTCGTACACAATGTGTACCACCTTCCCCATTTGGATAGGGCATGTGGCAGAGCAGACAGTAAGGTACACACTATACGACCGAGTACACGAGCATGAACATAACACATGGGGGTCACCTCATGTGAAGAGGCATTCCGTGTTGTAATGTACACTGACACAAGGAAAAGTGTACAGACATTGCTTGGATACATGAACATGGCTAGAGCACACTGGCATGACCCCATGTGGCATGGGAATTCGATGTATATCCCCTAAATTCCATGTAATAATATATGGTTGGAGATACTTGTTCTTCCAGGGTAACATATTGGTGAAGGATCAGGACCACACATCGTGTGGGTCCCCTCACATGCCGTGTACCCCTTGAATCATTTTGAAGAAACTTTTAAATTTTGTATCTTTTTTGGTTGAAATCAGATTTTGGCACATGGGTACCCTGTGCTGAGTATTATTCAATGAATAATGTGCTAGTTCCCCCATTTGTGTATTTCTAGACACGATGTGGAATTTTTTGGGCATGATTCTTGGATAGGTGACTCTTAATGTTGTACATGATCTTGTAGGATCACTTGAGGCATCTAGAGTGGAACCCACTAGCAGGGTAGGGCATGGGTCCTCGACGACAGATAGAGTGAAACCATCCAAATGGAATAGGAATGGTTTCTCTATATACAAATACAGTGGAACCACCTATTAACATATGGTATGGGTTATCTATTAAATTATGATTGGAAATATCTAGTTGTTCTTGGCATGGGTCATCGATGACTAGAGTGGAACACTCCAAATTGGGTGGGCATGAGTCCTCCACCACCAGAGTGGGGCCCTCTTACTGTGTAGGACATGGAATGGGTGCTCTTGTGACCTCTCGAGTGGAACCCTCCAACTGGGATAGGCATGGGTCCTTGGTGACTTCTAGAGCGGAACCTACTATATGGGGTGGGCATGGGTCCTCTATTGACTTCTAGAGTGGAAAAATCTAGTTGGTCCAGTCATGGTTCATCTACCCCTGAGTGGAACCCTCTTATTGTAAAATGCTATGGGTTCTCTACCTAGAGATAGTAGCCCCTCAATTATGTGACATGGTGATGAGGTGTTGAAGGACTTTGATGTTTACTTTTGAGTAGACATTAGAACTGATGGCCATTGTTGATGGGATTTTGGATTTGTTGGTGACTCTAATTCCAGGGATGATCTATGTGATGGAGATCCCCTTTCTATTTTTTTGGTTTCTTTTGACTAGGAATATATATATATACATACATCTGTATCCATAACTTTTGATTTGGTTACTCTCATTCCATTTGTTGTGAAGATGTGTGGAGTATGCCACATGCATTCTGTGATTATCTTATTTTGGTTGGATGATTATACTATCCTCATATATGTTTAAAATACTTGAAATTTAGTTCATCTACATACCATTTCAATACCCTTGATTTTGGATGAGGTTACTTCTCTATTTGTTTTTGTTGATGTATTCTCGTTCACTATATATTGCATCCTCTGTATTATCTACCGTCATTATATTAATGTTATATCTCTTTCTTGTCCCCCTCGTGAATAATAGGAATCATACAATGTATGTATATACCGACCCTTACATTTTATTTTTCTGTATGTTTCATGTCTTATGTAGATGATGGTTAGGTCGGTAGTGACTCCAGAAGAGCTAAGGGATACCCTATACATTAGTCCTCGTATGGTGGTGACATCTTGGAGATGAAGAGATAAGATCTATTAGTGATTTAATCTTATAGTTTTTTTTCATGTCGGGACATATTTTTTGTTGGGTGTGTATTTTTCCTCTATATGTTTCAGTTTACCCAACAATACACTTATAATGTCTCGATGTTTTACATGCATGGTTGATTCCCCAGTGTTTTGAATCTATTAATTTTAATCCATTTTATTTTTTCATCGAGATGGTTGTGTGTGTGTGTGTACATAGTTTCATAGGATATGAACTCTAATTTAGTATATGAATTTCAATTCTTGTCAGCACCCCCTGGCCTAGAGAGGTGGGCTCAGGGCAGTTGCAGCTTAGGCCCCGGCTAGGGACATGTTGTGAAGGATTGGTTTCAGAGAATTTCATTCCTTATAATGTTATTTATAGTAGTCCTCTTATGAGGATTTGGTTGGTATTTAGGATAATAGTTTCAATTTGTAATGAGTGAGGCTCTCTAGCTATGGAATATAGTGATGGTATGGCCAACTGAGATATCTATTCACCAGGACCTTGAGTACCTACATTTTGACTTGGAATACCAAGACATTGGTTTCATGGATCAATGGTACATGCATCATATCATATTTAGTCCTTGAATTCACATCTTCAGTTAGCTCCCCATTTTTAATATATTTTATGATCATATAACCATGGTACGTCTTGATAAATGTCAGGGTTCCACCATGATGATATCTAGCCAAGAGACCAGTACCGAATCATGGTGATTATCGGATGAGCGATGAGTGATCAACTTTGGTCCACCCCCAAGCTTCTTACTCCATGTGAGAACATATAAGAACATACAGCAATCAAGAAGTGGATTTTACAATCAGAGTAGGTTAAGGATGTGTATAGGTGTAACATGATCGGTGAGTTCAATATCTAGATACCACTGAGGTTCCTTTGTGGGAATGATTCCCATGCAATAGATGATAGGCTAGAGTCTGTGGATCGTGTAATCAGGATCATCTGAACACCGAAGGAACCAGTGATTTCACTTAGAGCTATACATTCCCACAGAGCAGCTGTGATATTGTAAAACCTTGTTATACAGATGAATAATGAGTAACCACTATCGTGGCCTGACTTCTAGTACCTGTTCTGTGAGGAGTACTATCCCTCATATTTGTGCACAATTTGGATTCAAGAGCTTATGTCTATACAACAAGGATGGATAACATTGTCCAATTACACAACGAGGTTCATGTACCTTACCTGATATTCCCATTAATTGATCCCTTATGGTTAAATATTAGAATAGATGTTTGATAAGGGACTCCATAGATATATTCATACTAGTGTGGTGCCCTTGTCCTTCCCCACATAAATGAGGGTGCTGGAGTTGGAACTAGGTATAAAGAGATTTCTGTCAGAGGGATGCCAGATTGCTGGAGCTAGTAGTGGGAATCACCGAGTCAAGCCATTTGAAGTAGTTAACAGGTTCTAATTTGTGGGATCTCGAAATTTTTAGATCCTTTTGTGATCAGACATAGTTTCATGGTCATGAGGTGTAAGGTAAATGTAGATTACTAGGAAAACCTGAAGAGGGTCACTATAATGATTGTGATGGGTGTGGTTACATATCACATGACTCCCCTACCAAATATTTTGTAGAGTGTAAGAAGGAATTGGATAGACCACAATGGTAGAGGAAGTATCGTGATCAGGGACCTCCCAGGTGAGGTCAGGGTGGAACCTAGGGGGGCTAAGTTGGATGAGGATTTTGAGGAGTAGTGGGATGTTGATTAAGCTAAGATATCATTCCACCACCACCCGTAGGTGGTCAATTATAGGCTTAGGAAGTTGTTGATCAGGGTCGTGGCTAGCTGGAAGCCATGATGGAATATAAACCTGCAACGTATGATATAGGGAAAGCTTATTATGTGTCTTTTATCTGCCAAAAGATCGAGATATTGCTTGGTGTAAAGTGTTCCATGAGGGATATTTTGGTCATAATTATGGATCCCCATGGTGTATTTTTTGTAATGGAATGGGTTTCCATTGTCCGATACTAGATTTTCATTCACCATCAACAATCCATATTACTTCACACTGATGGGATGACATTATCATTTTCTAATGAGATTAATCTCATGTTGGACAACTGGGTTTTGTGAGTAGGAGGTTTCATCCCATCACCCATCAATTTCATAGTATATCTATTGGTGCCATAGAATTTTTATAAATATGGATTCAATTTAGTGTAAAGGATTTTATGGATGTCTATCCCAAAGATGTTTGTGGAATACCTCTGAGGTTGGAGATAGATTTTCTCATACAATTTTTTTCTGGAGACTACACTGATATCATTATAGGCTTATTAGATGGGCCCTACTTAGCTCTGGGATATTTATTTTCAGTTGTATGAACATGAAGAGAAGTGTTTCATCAAGCCCAATGTTCCCCCTGGGCATCACCTGTGTTGTTCCTGAAAAAGTCAGACAAGAGCATACAAATTTCATGGTTTTTCATCACCTAAACCTGGCCATGATAAAGAACAAGGGCCCCATTCCAAAGATAGACATAATCTTTGACTATCTGTAAGGTGTAATATGGTTCTGGAATATTGATCTTTGTTTTGGATACCACCAGTTGAGTGTTCTTGAGGATATTATTCCAAATCTGGCGTTCTGATGTCACTAAAATAGTATATGTTCCTAGTGATTCCCTTTGTTGTGACGATTTTCCCCATCGCGTTTATGGAATTAATGAACTATATCATTCAGCCATAAATGGACCAATTTTTGGTTCTATTAATATATGACATACTCATCTACATTGAATCATAGGAGGATGCAGATCACTTGAGTTTGGTTCTAGATTTACTTTGAGAGAACCTACATTATAGGAAACTCTCAAAATGACATTTCTAGATTGATGAGGTTCACATTCTAGGGCATATAATTTTTAGCATGGTTTTCTGTAAACCTAGATAAGATTGATGTAGTTATTTTTTGGTAAACACCTAAGAGCATATGAGAGGTGCATTGATTTTTTGTCTTGGTAGGGTACAACAAGAGGTTTGTGGCAGAATTCAACAAAATTGCACTGCCATTTACCTACCTGATGTGGAAAGCACAATCATTTACCTAGTCTGGGTAGTGATAGAGGGACTTCACAGAGCTTAGGATGAGTCTGAAAAGTTATTCTATATTAAGACTACCAGAGGAGGTCATGGATTATATAGTTTGTTAATATACCTTAGTAATTGTGCCCATCTTCGTGTTGATGTAGCAACATGTAGTCATTGCATACGTGCTGATGCAATTGAGGCTACATAAGAAAAACTAAGTGAATCATGACTTAGTTCTGGCAGTGGTAGTCTTGACCCTAAGGATGCAGAGGCACTACCTCATAGGGGAATGTTTTGGGGTTTACTAAGACCATTAGAATATCATGTATTTCTTCACTCATAGAGACTTGAACTTGAGATATCAACGCTGGCTAGAGTTTCAATGGGACCATGAATTTGATATAGTAGATACTATAGAGAATCAAAACATAGTATAATAATACTTTAATATGATTTCCTGGGATTGAATTGTGCATGATTCATTATAGTTGTTAGATTCTGTATAGCTAAACCTGGTTGGGATGGAGGGTATACAATTTCTTTAGACGATGTTGTTGAATCCCCTGCTTCTTGATCATGTGAGAGGGTCGTAGCTTGGAGACATAAGTTGTGAGGTCCTATGTGAGCAGATATCAATGGGGGTTTCAATATATGGGTATTATGAAGGATGTAATGACACCATATTTTTCTAGGGACATATGGTCGTTCCAGCCATGATGTGGAGTTCCAAACTTATCCCCCTATATATACATATTGTTGTGGTAAATTTGTATAGAGAGCATCTGTGAAAATTTTGGTGGTCTAGAATTATATAGATACTAGCAAATGTTCTCTCTCAATACACCACCTATTAGTCGGTGAATGCAGAGCACTTAGTTCCAGCAGGTTTGTTGAAGCCCCTTGAAATCTCAGAGTTGAATTGGGATGACATAT
This sequence comes from Viscum album, assembly GCA_963277665.1. Taxonomy (NCBI): domain Eukaryota; kingdom Viridiplantae; phylum Streptophyta; class Magnoliopsida; order Santalales; family Viscaceae; genus Viscum; species Viscum album. Next base: position 421,085,486 of record OY728161.1, on the reverse strand, counting down.
ACCTATAATTTTTGACAGGAATTCCATGAAAAGTGAAGATACATGACACCATTTGGGTTATATTTGACCAAATCATGAAGTCTTCACACTTCTCTACCATCAAGGAGCACAAATTTATAGAGTGGTTGGGGAAGTTTTACATATAGGGGATCAATTTCCTTCATGAGTTTCAGTCAATGATTGTCTATGGTCATGATTGGAAAATTACATAATGATTGTGGAGAGGACTGTCAGATCCAATTTAGGACCCATATGAGGATGTGTACAAACTTTCACCCCCAGACCGATCGTCAACCCAAGAACATTGTCTAGGTGTTGGAGATCATGCTGAAGGATTTTATATTAAACATTGGCCAAATTTGAGAGGATCACATTTCCTTTGTAGGGTTATAATACTACAACTACTACCACTCTACCATTATCATTTCACCTTTTGGAGACCTATATGGGAGACCATAAAATCCACCATTATGATGGATAAATATTGGCGAGACATCTATTATGGGCCCCTAGACAGTGAAAGTGATGACCAAGAAGGTACAAGTCATCCATGAACAGATGACGATGACCTAGACCAGAAGAAAATCTTAGACATATCTTAGTTATATGTCATTTGAGTTCAGAAAGGAGAGAAAATTTTCCTCAGAGTCTCCCCATGATATAGATTACAGATATTCATATGGTGAGGCATGTTATTCCTGAGGTACATCAGACTATTCGAGATCATGTAGAGTGTTTTATAGTATACTTAAAACCTCTCTCGACCACCACAGCTAGAGTGGGACCATGACATCTTACACATGATTCTTTTGAGGAGATACGCTCATGACCCCATGCACGTCATCGACCGGGGAGAGTTGGTAATCGAGGATGGAGCCACATTTTTTGAGAACTCGGTTGTGATCAAGGATCGACATGAAAGGACCCTGTCTGGATTGACCATCCCTACGGTTCATGTGTTTGGGTTACACATAAATGTGCAGGATAGCTCCTAGGAGTGAGAGATCTAAGTAGAAGATCCGTATACTATGTTTTTTGTTTAGTTTTTATTTTTAGGGATGAAAATATTTAAGGGGGGAATGATGTAGAGACCCATTTCTTCATTGTAATACTTTGAAATATTTCTATATATACTTCCAACTTTGGTTGCTGAGATGGCTGGAAATTCCATGGTCGCTGTTCCTAGAATTAATTTTATAATAATATTAAATTTATTTTTTATTTCATGCATGTAGTTTATTAAAGAATATGGGATAACTCTTAAAATGAATATTTGATAAAAAATACGATACCAAGGTTGAGTATGGAACTCATTTTATAACACATGATATGCATAAAATAGGGAGACATATATAATTCAAATATCTATCCCATTGGTTGTATGTTTTGTAGAAAAAATAAATAAATTAAAGAAATAAATTAAAATTTTAACCTAAATGAAATTATATAATAATAATTCCATGATTAATCCACATGGGTTAGATGAATAGATCCTAGGAGGATTAAAGAGAATTATTCCCTCCTTATATTAGAGAATCACCTCAGACAATGACAAAACATTAGTTTAGAGAAGATCAGGGCACAACGAATTCAACGACTTGCATAATTTTGGAGTTCATTATTTGAAAAAGAAAAAATCCATTATACATGGGGGCCTCTTGAATTTTTGTTTTATTTTCTTTATGGTTTATTTGATTGTGAAAATCAATCCCATGTATTGATTTGTTCCAATTGTGTCTTGGGAATGTCCATAAGTTCTAAATAAATTGATTACTATTTGTTTTATATCCTTAGATATCCCCATTTTTTATCATTGGACATTAACACATGGAAAGGATCACTTAAAAATAATTGGTTCAATTATTTCAATTTTCATTCCATTCCTCACTGGTAGGACACCGCAGTCTTGGTTCAACATTGTCACGATTTACCATGCCCGATCGAACCCCCTTAATCATGATGGATTCACAAATGAGGAAAAAATAAACAAAAAATGTCCAGATCAAATATGCATATAGGTTTTGGATGATAGTTTAAATTGTCTAAGGCTAGATCACCAATGGAAAATGGTTCAGTGGTGTGCGAAACATGCGACATATGTCCGAGGATCGACAGAATCCAATTTACAGTGACTGAAGATCAAAAACTATAATCCACATCTAATTACTCTATTTTCTGGTGGAATCGAATCTCGAATCAAAGGTGAATGGATCAATTCAGTGTGCGGAAAGAGATCTAGAAAACAACGAAAAACTTGAATACACTCTATGTACCAGGATTAACACACAACATTTGTCTCCTTGGGTGAGGAGGCTTGGATTTTGATATTTTATAATTATTGAATAATCTTTAGTCCTCCTACATGCCATGTACCACCATCCCTGTGTGGATGAACCATGTGAAAAGCACACATCCAGGTATATAACATGCACTTCAGAACACAAGCATGACCAGAACACATGGGAGACCCAACATGTGAAGTGTATTTTCATGTACTAAAGTACATTAATATGGAGTAATGTACATGGACACAACTTTGTTACACAAACATTGCCAAAGCACATGGGAGAGACCCTAATTAGCATGGGTACACCATTTATATCCCCCCGATATCATATAATTATTCACGGTTGGATATCCATGTACCTCTATGGATAAGACTAGGTGATGGAGTGGGACCACACACCATGTTGGTCCCCTCACATGTCGTGTAACCCATGTATCCTTTTGATGAAACTTCACACTTCTGTATCTCATTCATTTGAACATTGATTTTGGCTCATGAGTAATCTATTCGAATTGGTTTTCCACAGAGAATATGATAGTGACCTAAGCTGTGGATTTTGAGATATGTTGTAGAATTTTATGGGAATTATTATTGGTTAGGCAATTCTCTATGATGATAGTGATCACACATGATCACCAAAGGAATCCTGGGTAGAACCCTCCTAATTGGATTGGAATGGGTCCTCAAGTACATGTCGAGTTGAACCCTATAGCTAGACTAGGCATGGGTCCTCTACAGATTCATATAGTTAAATTTTCCTTTTATCACAGGGTATACATCCTCCACTAACTTCCAAATAGGACCCTCCAGCTGGGTTGGGAATGGGTACATGATGACTGCTGTGGTACCCTCTAACTAGGCCGGGAATGGGTTCTCTACCAACAAAGTGGAACCCTATAACTGGGTAGGGAATGGTTTATCCATTGACTACTAGAGTGGGTCCCTCATATTGGCACAAGGTATGGTTCCTCTATAGGTCTCCTCTGTGGAATCCTCCTTTATGGCTAGGCATGGGTCCTCAACAACTTCTAGAGTATAACGCTCTATATGAGGTGGGCATGGGTCTTATACCGACTTCTAGAGTTGAACCCTTCAATTGGTCTGGACATGGGTCCTATACCACTGAGTGAAACCCTCCATTTCTACAAGGTCATGTTCCAATACCTAGGGATTATGGACCATCGATTTTGCGACTGAATTACAAGGTGTTGCAGGACAGAAATGATAACTTTTGATAAGATGCGTGAGATGTTGGGAATAATTGTTGGACCTTTGGAACCATTGGAGAATCTTTTTCATTGGTTGATCTATGAGATGGATATCCCCTTTGTATCTCATGTGGGATTATTTGGATTGGGAATATATATATACATACATGTGTATCCATACCTTGGGATTTGGTTAGTCTCATTCCTTGGGTTGCAAAGCTGTGCAGGGTATGATTGTTCTTTCCATGTTTAGATTCTCATGGTGGAATGAGTCTACTCTCCTACTATAGGTATAAAAGACTTGACACATGGTTCATCTACACATTCTGTTTATCCCCTTTTGTTTGTACGATGTTACTTCTCTTTTGGTTTGTGTTGATCTTTTATATTTCACTATATCTTGCATCTTGTGTACTAAATATAGTCTTTATATTCCTATTTTAACTCTTAATACCCGCTTCATCTGCTAGGGTGTCGTACTAGGTAGGTATATTATCCCCATTTCATGGGGTTCTCCCACATGTGTTGTATATCATACATACAACGAAAAGGCTGGCAATGACTCTAGATGAGCATAGGGATACCTGGTACTTTAGACCGCATAAAATGGCTGGATCCTTGTGATCATGATCTGGGATATCTCAGTGTTTTAATTTTTCCAATTTAATCTCATTGTTTTACATTTCTAGTTTTTTTAGTTGGGCGTGTATTTTTACCCTTTACATTTCATTTTACACTACTGTACTCTTGTACTGTCTAGAGGTTTTACTGGCATGGTTAATCCCCTAGTTTTTTTCAACTTTTATTTTTCATCCTCTAAATTTTTTCATTGAGATAGATTTTGGTGTATGTATAGTTACATTGGAAAATCCATCCCATTTATGATACACATTTCGTCAATTTTATCCACCCCATGGATTAATGAGGTGGGAATGTGGTAGTTACGGCTTCAGCATATGCTTCGGTCGTGTCATGATAGTTCTGATGTGGCGGGAGAAAGGCGAAAAACATGGAAATAATTGAAAATAATATTACAATCATCTGACCCTAAGAATCTTTTCAACCTCTCTATAATGAAAATGTTTTTAAAATTCCAAAAAAACCATGTAAAAGGGTTTTTATAATATCTAAAATTGGAAAGTACCACCAACTATATTTTTTATTGAAATTACAAAACAGATTCATGAGACCTTCTTTCACATTTTTTTATCATTATGGAATACAATTTCATTGAAATACCCACAATAAGGTGTGGTTTGGATTGGTTCTCCTGAAGGGTATTGAGTTACTTCCAGGGCTTCCATTTATCCCTCTGGGGGGGGGCATCCATAAAATCCAATAATGTCCATGCCATTTCATATGGTTGATGGATGAATGCACCAATGTGATTAGATGATAATTATTCAACCCCAGCAAGCACTTCATCCCTCTAATGGAGGCCAAGACCACCCTCATGGGATTTCCATGAAATTGGGAAATATATAGCGAACCATTTTTTGGGTCACCATACTTTTCCTTGATTGAAAATATAGTTTTGGAAAAAACCATATCACATATACTTTTGGTTCAAAAAATCTAGATAATTTTATATATTCATCGCATACCAAGGCCACGATAGCTATAACATAGTTTTTTTAATGGGATAGTTGGGGCTAGATCAATATAGCCTCTACCATTGATAATTCAATGTATGTTCCATCATCCTCCACATAAAATTTATTAAGGAATCTCTCATTAACCAGAGGTCCCTCTATACTACTTTTAACTTCACTATTTTCTCCCACATTCATTCCATTACCATTATCCTCTCCCACTTTCCTCTTCCACAATCAGTATTTCTATTACCTAATGTAGAGGAAATGATAAGACCAACCCCCGATAAGATTGGATAAAGGGTCCTTCATGTATCAAGGGAGAATTCAGTTCTAGTGGATCTGAGTAGATTTTATTTGGGTTGGATGATGGTTTCTTAATGCCCTCCATGGATACATGAATAAGGCGTTGGGAATGACCCTATATATAGGATATTTCATTGGTCATGACACCAAATACTAAGGATGATAGAACCTACTCTGCTATTTTGGTATATCCCTTTATTTACTCATATGTCATCGTGTTGATTTGAAGAAAAATATAGAGGCCCCAGTATGATGATATTATTTTTATTATGGTATGATTTCTTATAAAATTAATTTGCAACTATCCCGATAACATTATTATTATGGTTTAGATATTAATTATGAATTTGAAATTTTTTAATAGAGCTTAGGACTATACTACATAATTATCATTCTATATTTATCCACCATTGAAACAAAATCATTAAATTTGTGACCAAGACACCCAAATAAAATCAATAGGTTGGTTTCTTTTGAATTTTGAATGATATCCACATGTTTAATTATTCTATCATTAGAAATAACCCCCTCATATATTGTTTCTCTACATCAACCAATACCATAATCTATAATACTAGCCCCCAATGAATAGGATTTTATCAGTCGAATTCCATAAATTCTCTTATCTGACCACTGACTTCTTGCATAATATACTCTGTCCTACGGAAAAATGGAATTCATTTATGTCTTACAAAAATTGATGTTTGGGATATAATGTTCTTATTGATATCCTATCCATATCTTAAGTCTTTCATTAGAATGAGTTTGTTGTCAAAGGACCATGGTATTCCCTTGATAACCTTTTGTTTATATTTATTGTGAAAAAAATTAAATGATCATATATCTCGCTCCAACATCTATTATGGGTACAACCTATCCTAGATGCAAAAAATTTTGTAGAATGTTCTTTTGGGTGCCCATATTAATGGGTTGACTGGCCAAAAATATTTCGACGATCATGAGTGACATTTGATGCATAAGAAAAAAATCTTCATCATTATTTGCCATAACATTCACCCTTTCATTTTCAATCAGGGATATGTTTTTCTAATATTTTATCATATCTGACTCCATTAAGACACTTCTCATGAAAATAAACAGGGATGTGATGACAGAAGGAGGTTTAAGAACGTAACCAAGGGATATAAGGACACCGGTGAGTTACCAATGTGACTAAGAAAACCCTAGGAATCCCCAAACCCTAGGAAAACCTAGGATTAATCTCTCAACATTTGAGGGAATATTTTACTTTTATATTTTTTATGATAATAATAAAAAATAGTTTTTTAAATTCGATAATGAGGGAACATAATCTAATAGTTTATTGCAACATATTTTTATAATGCTAAAAGATTTATTAGTAATGAAATTTCATAAAAATAGATTCATGTCTAGGTGAAAAAATGTTGGTATTGAAATAATAAAATAATATATTTAACTACTAGTAAATTAAAAATTCGTATTGGAAAAATATTATTAATACATATAAATTATGGTAAAAACATTTTATCATAAATTAAATTAATATCACAAAAAAGTAATATATGTTGGAACTACCCATTTTACCTAAAGATATATAGTATGTCATTATTTTTATGTTTGTATATGTCATTTTTTATAGTGAATCATGAAAGAATTTATATATATTAATGTCATATGGGATATTTGTAGCGAAAATATCCAATGGGAGATTCATAGGGCCTATTACCGATAGGAGATTAATATAGATAGTCTCTAATGGGAGATTCACATGAGAAATATCCACTATGATATTTGTATTTCCAATTTTGTATGTATGTTAGTATATACACTAAATTTTATGCATCTATATAGGATATTCATAGGGGAAATATCAAAAAAGTGATTCACATGAGCATTATTCGTAGGGTCAATATCCAATAAGAGATTCATAGGAAAAATATCCACTGGGATATTTATATTATCAATATCTTATGTATAGTTTTATATACAAATAATTATATATATCTATATGGGAGATTCGTAAGGGATTCTTTTGATCATTTGAATACGGGCGTATATTGGATAATTGAAAATGGTGGTAGAGTTAATATTTGGAAGGATGATTGGATGCCAGACTTAGGTGGCTCTTTGGGGACCTATCCTGTTGCTGTGGGGATGGATAATGCGAAAGTTCATGCTTTAGTTCAGGAGGATGGAAGTGGATGTTGCATACATAAGTTGAATTAATATTACCATGGGAGGGATATGATCAATATTATCATCATCCAATGTCTTGAAACTCATCTTCTAGTTTATATTTATTGAATTAAAGTGCCTATTGGGGATTACTATGTAAAGAACAGTTTTATACTAGCGTGCAATATCTCTCACCAATGGACCTCTCAATACTGGAAAGTATATGGAAGATATTTATTCCATATAAAGTTCATTTTTTGTGGAAGGTGTGAACATTCATTATTTCTATTAATGAATTCCTATTTTTTCTTCACTCCATTGTTGAACCTATATGTATGATTTTCCAAGAGGATTAGGAGTCATCCACTTAAGAGAATCTTTCATTTTCTTGGGCTAGGGATGTTTGCAAGGATTAAAATGTGAGCTTTGCAGCTTCTTTAGATCCTTTACTCAAGATACCAGCATATCATAAAAATTGAATTTCCTCACATTCTTTGGACATGGTTAGAAATCTTTTTTTCCTAACATGAAAAATCAAGATTTATAGAGATGAACTCATCTTCAAGGGTGCAATAAAATCCAACACCTCATTGGTCAAATATACTAAATTTTATATGGATAGTTGGAAGCCTTTTGAATGTTATAGGATTTCCACAAGATCTTATTGTTATGCCTCCATTTGGATCCCCCCTCGATAGATGTACTGAATATCAATGTTGAAGCCCTAATTAATGATTATTATATTTTATGGTGTGGGTTTGTTATATAGGATTATTTGGGTTCCATTTTTATTTTTTCCTATGAAATTTTCTTTCTAAACAAAGTCCTCTAGTAGCTAAATCCCAAAAGATTATTTTTGGGTGAGAATTTTTTATGAAGAGAAGATGGAGTTCCATTATTTTGGAATCAGACTATCATACCATGATACATTCATTATACTTCACAGATGAAAGACTTCATACCTCCATACCACTAGTCAGAAGAATTAAATACCTTCTTGTTCATTTCTCACCATACTCATCTTCATTCATAGTGTTGGATGGAAATTTTGTGGGCCACAATTTGGCATCCCGAGCAGTTTCTGTGGGTGGGAAAATTTGGTGGTTAATCATTTAGGATTGACTTGTTTCCCTGGTTTATCAATATTAAAAACCTACATGATGATTTAATTCCTCTAAAAAAATATGGGACATTTTTATTCAAAATATCCAAGGGGTAATTCATAGGGATAATCTCTAATGGGAGGTTCACAGGACAGATCTCTACTTGGATATTTGTATTTCTAATGTTCTATTTAGGTTTTTGTATACATATAACTGTAACTTATCTATGATTGTGTGATTTTGTATGTTTGTACATATAGTAATATTTTGATTTATGTGTATACATATATTAAAAATTACCTATAAATATTTAATGTTGTATATTCCTAAATATATGTACTTATATTTTTAAATAATGATCTTAATTATATCTTCATATAATCATATTAAAAACATTGAACATATATTTATCAATTTTAAAGTGTAAATATTAATACATAAAAATTAACACAATTTATAAAATAATTTTAATAAATTGGGAATGAAAATATATAAAGTAAAAAATATATTACCAAACTAGTTTTTTTCCATTCAATTTATGATATTATTAATAATTAATATATAATGTTTAAAAAATATAATCATTAATTAATAAATGTTGATATATAAACAATGAAGTAATGTTTCAAATATATTTTAACATAATAGTACTTTAATATATTTCTATATGTATATATATAAGGAGGTGGTGTATGATGATGTGTGTATAAGGGTATTTGTGTCAATAAATTTACTATCATTTAAATAAAAACAAAAATGTGGGATATAGGATATTCTTCCATCTATTTGTTTCCCACACATCCCCATCTTATGGTCCAAATTCATCCACCACTTCCTGTGGGTAATCGAGAGGTTTAGAATCCCACTTTTATAGGTAAGAGAACACACGAGGTGGATCACATGTAAACCATGCAAAGAATATTTTAGGGTACAATATGTTATAAATAAAAATAAACCGCATGAATTCAAATCCGTTGTTACAAATTAAATGAGAAATCCCATTAAGAGACGATTCATAAGTAAAAATGAAAATTTTGATAGTCAATATTGATTTCATTGTATAAAATAATTATAATAATATTAATAAGAACAATAATAAAAATAATAATAATTTCAAATCACATGAATAAAATATTTTAGCTGAAATGAATCCCACATCCCTTATATGACCTTTGGAAGGGGTGTAAAATTGACCGGGTTGGGGTTGACCCTTAAATCATAAGGTTCAGGGACACTATTTGGGATGACCTGAATAGTATCATAGCTCAGCCTGGGCCCGACCTCGGGCTGACCCAATTAATCATATAGGGTTGGGTTTTCTAGACTAAGCCATGGGCCTTGGTGATATGTCCTTTAATATCAATGTAAATAATAATAATAATATATTTTTTGAAATTTTGATTATATTATTTTTAATTAAATAGATATATAATTATTGAATTAATATAAATATATTAGACACAATTCCTTAAATAATTGGTCTAGTTGAGACCATAAAAAGAAATGGTAGGGGGTTCGAATCACTCATAGAAAATGTTTTCCAATAATTTTATGTGCTCTTTTGGGATTTTAGGGTGGGCCACCACCCCCAGCGTTTAGGGTAGCTTGACCCGAGTCACAATTTTTTTAGGATAGATTTACACCCTTAGGATATGGTCATTTTATTTTTAAATTACATGTCCAGTGAAGGATCATCCTCATTGTTGGGATTGAGTTTTCATTATTTTGAAAAATGGGCCTAGTGAAGGGTAAACCAAATTCGTTCGTCTACATTCTTGGCTGCACATGAATTATTTTTACATGTCTTTTAGTGACATTTTTTCTTCCCAATATTTAAATATATATATATATAATTAATTAAAAAAATAATTAATAAAAAATAATTAATTTTTCAATTGTGTAATAAATAATAAATAAATAATTAATACATTTATGTAAATTATTCATTAGTAGTATAATAACGATAAGTAGTAATTAATAATGAATTTAATAATATAATATATAATAATTAAAAATTATAAAATATAATATTAATTATTTATTGTATTAATTATATATATTTGTTAATAGTTTAAAATTATTAATATATTAATATATTAATTATTAATATATTGTAGAATATAGTAGAAAGTATTAATTAATATCTTAATTATAATTGTATATATAATTAATAGTAATTAATATATATATATATATATATATTAATTAATAATTATATTATTTATTATTAATTAATAATATATAATTAATTTTTATTAATTATTTTTAAGGTATGAATTACTAATTATTAATATAATTAATAATAATATGTTAACAAATAAAGTAAATAATAATTATTGATTGTGCTATTAATTATTAATTATATAATTAGAAATATGATTAATAATATATATATTATATTAATAATTAATAATTATATTACAAATATAATTTGAAAAATGGCCCTCCCAAGTGGCGGGATGGATGGGGTTGAAGGGTATGAGAGTAACGATCGAATGGTCGATCAACCGTACTAATTTCTTATACTGGGTTATGTTCGACTAGGGGTCGAGGTAAAATATAATATAGTTATAAAATGTTTATTTATAATTGAATTATTACTATAATAATTAATATCATAACATATCATATAAATAATAGTTAATTATGTCTTTAATATAATTAATTATTTTTTTATAATACAATAACTAATACATGAGTAATTAATTAATATATTTTATATATTCAGTGATTAATAATATAATTAATATAAATTATAATTAGTAGTTTTTTAGATGAAATTCAAGTAAAAATTAATTTCTTTTCAACAATAATTATACTACTAAATATTAAAAATGTTAAAAAATTATAAAATGTTCTATTAAATAAAGAGAAACTAATAATTCATAAAATATATAACATTAATCTAAATAAGAATTTATGAATAGAAAATATATCACTCATGGTTTGGATCGCTGTATTAGATGCACCTCCATGCCACGACCTAATGTATATTCAGTGTGTCCGTGTAGTTTTTATTAATATTTACACTCTGGCAGATGCACATATTTTGTAGCATATGTTTTATTTTTCACTACATCATCATGTGTTATTGGCAGTGGATCCAATATCACAAACTGGCACAAGCTGCCATTCAAACCAAAACCTGACCCAACTCATGGCATGTCCCGAAGGGTTTTCCCGATCCCCATGGGGAGTCAACTACTTTATAGGCATTAATGAACTCATTTGGGGATGAATTTCTCATCAAATTATTCAACATCATCAAAAAGTATTATAACAGCCATCCATAACAAAAGATAAAACAAAACGAACAAAACACAAGTATGATTCCCTTTCTTCCCAAAACACATGATGTCCCCAAAAAATTGTCACATGTAGAAACACATATTCATCCATTTAGAATTACAAGGTCCAACATCAATTATTGGCATAAGACGTGTAATAGATCTATAATTTCATCAAACACTACTTGATCATCCAATTCTTGCTGGTCGTTTCTAGTATCATTCTTTGTTCTACTAGTAACGTCTCACCGAATTCTATCCCTAAATGAGGGGACTATAATGGCCAACCATATAGAGCTTCAAATAGATCCATCATGATGAAGAAATTGTAACTGTTATTATACGAAAATTCCACTGACCCCAGATGGTTATCCCATGAATCTTTTAAATCTAACTCGATGGCGTGAAGCATGTATTCCAAAATCTAAGTTGTCAGCCTTATCTAGCCATCTGTCTAGGGATGATATGTCATACAATGATTAATCTATGACCGCATTTAATTTTGTTTCCCTTCCCAAGAACAATAGGTGAATCAAGGTTTCCTATGAGAAATAAAAGATGATGACACACAATGCAACCTCACGATCCGATGAACATACAACTTTTTAAGCTCATCTAGTTTTTTGGTGTCCTTGATTTGAATAAAGTGAGTGTATTTGGTAAAATGATCAATGAACACCAAATATCATTCCTTCTCCAGGGTGTACCATGTAATCTAAAGATAAAATATATGGGTACCTCATCCCACTTCTAGGTAGGAATATGGAGAGGGTCAAGAGGGGCATGAGGGCCTCTGATGTTCATTTTGAATTTTTGATATGTATAACATCATGGAACAATGTCAGTGATGTCAAGTGTCATTCCAGACCACTATAATAAATTTTGAGCATCATAATACATCTTTATGGAACTAGGATAGAGAGGCTACTATGAATAGTGACAATCTTGCATTGTCACATTCCTTAGAGAATATGATACCTCAAAATAGACATTAAAGAAAATAACTCCTTTGGGATATAAGGACCATTCACTTTGTACCTCCCCACCATATACACAATGCATGGAACATTGAAAAAACTAATTATTTGGAAGATCTTGAAAGAATATATCTTAAAGCGAAGGAATCAACTTCATGTTAGCCAAATAATACCCCTTTATCTTCTTTGGATTCTTGGTTCATCCCGGATAAAAGTCCCATAAGGTTCTGCTCAATGATGGAATCCTTCAGAGCTTGAGGCAATAAAATATATCCTATAGAATAAACTACTGAATTACCTTTAATTACAGTCTATATGATGGTGATGTTGAGCCCTTGATGATAATTTATTCACCATCTTTATCACAGGTTCAAATATTTTTAAAAAAATATAAATCATTGGATTTTATAATTTGAGTAGACTAGAAACTTTTCCATAAAAAGATATTTGTGAAAAAAATTTAGGAATTTCATCACAACCAAAATCTTGAGGTCATAGGTTGGGAAAATTGTTTGATGTGGAAAGAGGTGGGGAGATCCATAAGCCACTACATGGTCATGTTGAATTAGCACACAAGCTAAACCCATACCTGATACATTACAACAGACCATGTGAATATCACTTACCTCATGTAAGATCCAAGAATGTATAGTTTTCAACCTCTTCTCGACCTTCTGGAAAGATGACTACATTCCAAGATCCAAGAAAACCTTACCACGTTTTGGGTAATATCCATCATAATTGAGGCAGTTCATGTGAATTAATTGGTGAACCGTATGTAGTTCCCTTCCATTCCCAAAAATATTTTGTTTTCTAAAATATTCCTCAAGTATTACCATGGCATCCCTTCACTTACTTTATCTGGATCAGGAGAGACACCACGCTTCAATATCACATAAACAATAAACATGACCTCATAAATACAAAAATTTCATTCCAACAATTTAGAAAACAGATGATTATCCCACAGTATGACCATAATGATCCTAAACTATTATCCATTCTACTCATCCAATTTAGAGTAAACTATAATGTCATCCACAAACAATATGAAGAAGGAGTGGAGGTATCTAAAGAAGAATCAATTCATAAGATCTATAAAAATCATAACATCATTTTGTTAATCCAAATGGAATTACCAGGTATTCAAAATGGTTGTACATTCTTCATGAAGTGGTTTTCAGAACATCAGCATCCCTTACCCACACATGGTGATACCATGAATGGTGGTCAATCTATGAAAATAATATTTTCCTAGTGATCCAGTCAAAGATATCTTCAATACAAGGAATTGGTTATTTATTCTTGACCCTTAATTGATTCAACTTCTAGGATTAAATACATAACCAAAGGCATCTATTAACATTCATGAGAAAAAGTACTAGAGTTTACCATCAAGATAGACTCCAACGAGTGAAACCTTTGGAACCCAAATAATATAGTTGAATATTTAGATCCCTATACTCATCCAGGGCCATAAGATATTAATATATGGGTATTAGTTGTGTCCCTGATAGCAAATAACGGAAAAATCCACTTCCCGTTTTGGAGTAATGTCCAAAAAATAATCTAAAAACATCAAGGCAATCATTTACCATGGGATGAAAACAAAAACAATATACATAACTTATCATATTCTAGATATATGTGGTTACCTGACAAGAAATTATAACTAACACGAGAAATTGAGGACCTTTTCATCAAAACCATTAATCTCATTCTCCTTAGAAAAAAATGAGAGCTCCCATATAGGATTGTAACAGACACGTATTGATAGTATCAGTCAATTTGGGCCTTCAAGAATTCTATCCAAACCAATCGGGGATCATGTCCAATATATTCATTTCCAAGACATGAAAATCCCATTTTATCACAACTTTTGACAATGAGACTATACAGGAAGGGAATTTAAAACCATGATCCCTTCTATTTATAGGTTTTGTAATAAACTCCATTCCATATTACCTATGCTCAATCGAGTGTTTGAGTAAATCCATTAGGTGAACATATATGAAAGAGTGTGAAGCACCTATATCAATCAAAGAAATTACTATAGTGGATTGACAATGAATAGTACCTCATACAATCACAGAGACTATATTAGAATCTAGTGATACCTTATCCATAGAATGAAACATCATTATATCTGCATGATCTGAAGGATTACTGATAAAACATGTCTTCAATTTAAGATGACTCTTCCCATAAGAATATCCATCCATCCCACCAATTACATCGAAACAAGAATCTATTTTTTCGGCAATCAGTAGATTGATTTGAAGTTCCTCTAGGAGAGAAAGCTATTATACCTCCCTAAGAAGGAGGAAATTTTCTACCAAACCTTTATATATGGCCTATGAATCCAAAAATGTGGAATTACCTAGGAGGGATAGATCATATGGATCACATGTTCCCTATCCTTTCGTAGTGACGACACATAACAGTTCCTACACCTAAAGCTACTCATGAAGGTGTTGGAGGTGGTTATCCAGAGCCTCTACAACCCTTTCTACATACTCCTACCACTTCCTCTTATTTTTATATGAGAAAAACACAAATTTTCCAGGCACTGTAATAATCCCAGTTAGACCCAATATACCTACCTAATCAATTTCACCCATTAAGGCCCAATAAAAAGCATTAATATATGTCTTCAGTTTAATCATAAATACATGAGATCATTTATCTTTCCACATCGCCATTTGAAATCATCAAGATGTCAACCTATAATTAGGGATCAATATAGTATAAAATTAAAATACCTTATCAAAGTGTTTGGACTATTCCATAAATAAATGATCCCCCTGCTGAAGGGTGAGAATATATTTAGTTTTGGTGAGATTCAATGCCTTAAGATAAATTTTATCAACAAATTTGGAATTAATATTAAGATCGTGTTGGTTGGATGTTGTTTTTGGAAGCTTAAAGAAGTTTTTGTTCAATTGTTTTCCTTTTATTTATCATGTAAGAGAATTTTTATCACATAAGTGTCAAAGTAGAAAATAAATCAATTCAATTTTTAAGTTGGTACAATCAAAGTCACCATAATATTCATGAAATTGGACTCAAATTGATTAAAAATGTAATATTTTTTGAGAATAAGGTTCCTAAGAGAAAAGGATCATCAGATCCACCTTGGGTCTGATATATGAATATATGATTGTAATGAGGATCAAATTATGAATGGGTCTGATGGAAACCTAATAATTCTTTTCTAATCATGGATTTATAAAAAATCATAAATATTCTATAAAACATGTGATGTAATACTTATAAAGGAAGATGGGAGAACACGTGCTTCTAATCATATTTTGGGTTGGTATAAATGAATGAAGATGCTGGAGGAGGGGAAGTTATACTAATTTCCATTATTAATCAAACAATGTTATTAAAATCTACAATGTAATCAATTTCATGAAGGAAATCAAGATTAAAAAATGATTTTTGTGAAAGAAGGAAGCTTATAATGCCAAGGATTTTTTTGTCTCAGGACATTAGTGTAAGAACAATGGACACACAATTTATTGAAGTACGGGATGGTTTTTTGGAAATGTGTCAATAAGAAGATTCTATTTCTCAGTAAGACCAATATTTTAAAATATTTAACTCTTTGGAAAATGACGTCGGTGCTTTTTTATATTCTATTAGTATCATAATTATCAGTAGAAATATGTTTCTATTAACACTAGTCCATCATACGTAGTTTCCAATTGATCATCCGAGTAATCCCAACCCTGATAATCAGATGAATTGATGAATTCCAAACAAAATCTAATGAAGATTTTTTGTTAGGAATTTTTAAGACCAATGAAAAAGAGAATAAGTGAAAGAAATACACATAATGATCAAAAATTTAGTCAACCGTTTTCACCAAGATAATATATTTATTAGTTTTTTTTTCATTTATCTCAAGAGAAATAAGTACTCGGGTATTTCATTATGAAATCACTAATATCAGATAAGAGATAATGCTCTTTGAAGTAGTGATAAAGAGACCAATTAATCAAGTAAAGGCTAACAATAATTAATATTAACAGATAAAGGATTATTGGTTTGGATAAAATAATAAGAATAATATTATTTGGAGAGTTTTAGGAGTGTTGTTAAAGAGGGTATCTAATTTTTCTTGGAGAGTTTGAAGGAAATACAAAAGTCTTTTCAAGAGGAACATGAAGAATGAATAATATTTATTCTTTTTTTTTCAATTGGTGAGGAGAGAATTAATGAATAATATTTTATTTTACTTTTATATTCATCATAATATGGAATATAATAATGAAAATATTAATTGGACTAGAGTTTTTTTAATGATGTTTGGATAAATCTAGAGTCGTGATAAGATTCGAGATTATTTGGGAAGCATTGAGAAGCACTGAATAAGTCAATGATTTAACAAAAAATCATTGACAATTTATGTTTCGTGAATTTTTTTGATCAGAAAATATTTTATGAATTCTGCCTAAACCACTTTTGGGTTGCCTATAAATAGTGGAGGTAATTTTTAATTTCTGAAAAAGATTTATGGTTTAAGGGGTATGGCGGAGCCCTGAAATACTGTAGACAGAAGAATTTTCTATATTGTTAATTCCTTAGGAAGGTTTTTAAATAGAATAAAGAATGTATAAGGGACTATATTGTATTCATATTTTCTTTTATCATATCTAGTAACCAAACTATGATTTTCAAACTCCAGAAGAAGCAGTTCATGATTCTTTTACTGGTATTCGGGTAGAGTATTATTTTTTTATTGAGAAATCAGACTGGAGAATCGGACTGGGGAATCCGACTGTGTATCTTTAGGATAGAAAGGGTTCTTATTTCCAACTGCTGGGTAAGGAAGTGAAGAATGGTTTTTTTATGTTTATATTATTAAAATTTTATCATCCATCACCATAACAAGTTTTTCACACAATTTTTATTACATTATTTTATTCTACTTGAAGCACATAGATTATTATTTTTATCTTAGTGCTAGAAAAGTGTAATGGAATATCATTCTTGTTTTATTCCATACAAAATGATTATTTTTTAGTTTATTTCTTGGTATTGTATTATTTCCAAACCATACCAAGGTTATAACTACTCTTTTGGAGTAGTGAAACTTTTTAATTCTTGTGTTCCTATGGATCTGTGTTTAGTTTTTTCCTATAGGGGAATTAATATTTAATAGGTGGTGATGATTATTTCAAAATTAAGGAAAAATAAAATAAAAATACATTACTTACTCACACCTCCAACTCTTAGCGACACTCTTAACCAAGTTTTGAAATCTCAATAAGAATCCAATCCATGGTTCCCTTTATTTATTCTTTGATAATTTTTTTAAGATATGTCCTAATGGAGAGTCTCAATTGCATGTTCAATAAAGGGATTCAAGTATGAAATGGTAAGAATTATCATATATGATATATGGGAAGATATAATGTTGTCTTATCTTATATCCCTTGTATATTATGTTCTTAAAACTACATCAGATGTATCTCCTCTCGTTAATGATAATTTTCATCCAACATATATTGAAAAGTTTAATATTTTTAATGATGAAAGGTGTAAGAATGTTGTACTATCATCACATTTTGAAGATAAATTATTAATATTGAAGGGTGTTTCTACTACCAAAGGATTCTATTATAAGCTGAAAAACATTTATGATTTGAATAATAAAGTAAAAAAGGAAAAGATTCCAATTTGGTGATTCAAGTTTGAAGACCTCATGATAGGTGAATTCAAATTAGTTGGTGACTTCTTTACTAGGGTAAATTTCATTTTTATTACTATCACATTCCATGGTGGGAAGCTGAAAAAATCAACCATTATTATGAAGATCTGAAGAATTATTCCTGAAATGTTAGATGAAATAATTTCTTCATTGAGAGATAGAGATCCTAAAACAATATATTTGGATTTTTATTTATCATACTCTCATCACTTATGAAATGATATGGGAGAAATATGTGATAGGGAAAAAAATTGATCATGAAATAACTTTCAAAGGATCCTGAGGAAGATGATGTTGCTGATTCTGACTTGGAATGTTAGTTATGTAATAATCATGGTGAAGTTTTATTCTTATTTTCAAAAAATGATATAATATGTACATGAAAATATAAGGAAAAAAATCCATTTAAATGATTTTAATATTGGAAAATTAAGAAATTTATAGTTAATTTTCATTGAAGAATAAAATGAGATGATATGTATGGAGAAGAAATAAGGCCATGATGGTTGTGAAAGAAAAAAGGTGATAAAGCTAAATCATATTTCTATGGGAAAGGAAAAAAGTTCTACACATCCAAAAGAAGATTTTTTTCAAAAGATCTTGATGAAGAAAACATTGAAGCAGAACTAGAAAATTATGCAAAGCATACTGATGAGAATACCATTATTGAAATGACTAATAATGATTAATTAAGAATAAGTAGTTCTATAGAAGAAGAAACTCATATAGAATTTCATCTGAAAGAAGAACTAAAAGCATGTATGGAGAAGATTTGGAGTCTTGATAAAGTAGTACAAAAGTTGAAAAGTGAAAAATCATCCACTAACAATCAAGAAATATCTCCTTATGTGAATGTTAAGATACTTAAAGATACTGATTATCTGAAGAAATCCATTGATAAAGAAAAATAATATTAATGAACATATAGATGTAAATTAAAAGGAAAAATAAGAAGAGTTAGAACTTTTCCAACAAAAAAATTATAAATTTGAAAAAATTGTTACAAGTTTCAATAATTCTATCTCTAAAGTTTGTGAAATGTCATGAAAGGGTAAATATAAAAATGATAAAAAATTAACATCAATGTTTGAAAAGAGATGAAATTGTTCTTGAGAAAAAGGTAGATGGGAATTTTATGTATTTGGAAAAAAGTAACAAAGTAGAGAAGTTAGAAGTTTCTAAACATTTTGAGTCTGAGAAAGTTTTGATTACTTCTGGTTCTAATAAGGATAAAAAGAAAATTGTGTAGATGAAAATTGTTTCGGGAGATATCCTATGGGTTTTTGGTAAAAAATGTTCATATTTGAATGATAAAAGGTTTCTAAGAAACCTACACACAACTATGGTTAGTATGAAATGTACAGAGGAAAGTATTATTTCTATGGATACTATAGTTATTTTGTTGGATTCAGACACAAAAAAATGTGTTTGATTAATCAACAGAATTACTGTTATTCCACAAGTCACAGAAGACATATTTTGGGGTAGATTAAATCCCCTCAAAGGAAGATTTATAAGAAGGATGTTCAATAGAAGTTTGAAAATGATGTTCAGAAGATGTTTGAGAAGTTTAGTGTAAAAGTTTAAAATAGGTTCCAACACATGGAAAAAATCTATGATAAGTTCTAACAACCTAGACACTTTGAAAAAGGATGTATTGTTTTATTACAAGCACAAAAAAAATTTTGGTATCAATTAATATAATCTATATGCGATGAGAGATAAAGTAAGAGAAAAATACCATGTTGATGAAACCGTCCTGAAAGATACTAATTGGGTAGAACCCTAGATTTCAAATTGTGGGCGCTCTTCTCATATGACAAGAGAATTAACTTTTTTGATCAGTGTGAAATACTTATAAAAAGAAATGGTGAAATTTGAAAATGTTTAATATCTAATAATTAAAGGTGTCAGATCATCCTTCATTGTGACAGAAAATTTGAAATTCATGAATACTTTGTTTGTTGATGGTATAAAACACAACCATTTATGTGTTTCACAGCATTGTGATGAAGGGAAAAAAATTATCTTTAGAAAAGATGGGGTTTATTTTAAAATGTGAGTAATATGGAAAGATAGTTACAACATGACAATAAGATAAAGAAAACAGATTTCATGTTGGTGAGGTTCAAAACTATTGTTACATAATAATGTTGGAAAAGAATTAGCAGTGGCATAAAATGTTGGGACATATGATTCAAAGAAACATGAGAAAATAATCAATTTGATAGAGTGTCTAATATATTATAGATATTTCAAGAAGAATATATTAGTGTTTCACTATTTGTTAGAAAGGAAGGATATTAAATTTTTTTCATAAGAATATTTGCATTTTTCAAAAATATCCATCAATCTTATCCATTTCAATCTATGTGTTCCGATGAGAAAAGAATAAACCAATGTATATAAGTAAATCATTACATTCATCTATTAATTTAATTACATTACCTGTGTTATGAAAATGTATCATAATCCAAATACTATGAAATTTTTAAAAGTTTCAAGAGGAAAGTTGATATATAATGTTAGTATTTGGTGAAGAAGTTAATGATATATAATGATGGGGAATAAAAATATTAAAAATTTGAAAATTATATTGAAAATCATGGAATTAAACACGAGTTTAGTACAACATACACTCCTAAATAAAATAGTGTTTCTAAAAGATAAAATTGAATATTGGTGGAAATAGGGTGAACTATGTTACTTGAACATGGTCTCTCTCATTAGTTTTTGAGGTAATCCATGAAAAATATTATTTATATTCAAAAAATATTTTTCAACATGACATGTTCACATATGATTTCTTAATAAATGTTTTATGAAAAAACAAAAATATTAAAATTGTTAAGAGTTTCTTTTAGTCCATGTATCATAAATAAAAAATATAAAAACATAAGAATGTTTTAGTAGAGTGGTGAAGATGGAATTTTTCTCATGTATTCTACAAAATAAAGAAGGTATAGATGTTTTAACAAAGTGACCTGAAAATTGTTTATTTTTTGAGGTGAATGTTATTGAAAAATAATGGGGAAGATGCTAAAAATATGTATGATTATAAGGTAGATGATCATGTTAAGGTGGTTTTTAAATAATTTTGATAAGGATACAAAAAATTATAATCCTAATCAAGAAGAAGAATTATAATAAATGGTTTCTATTGATGAGGAAGAAACTAGAAAATATCATCCTAGTATGAGGAAGCAAGTAAAATTGTGAAACATTATTGGTGACCAACATCAAATGATTAAAACAT
The DNA here is from genome assembly GCA_963277665.1 of Viscum album. Taxonomy (NCBI): domain Eukaryota; kingdom Viridiplantae; phylum Streptophyta; class Magnoliopsida; order Santalales; family Viscaceae; genus Viscum; species Viscum album. The sequence continues at coordinate 421,063,594 of OY728161.1, read as the reverse complement.
GAAGAACGTTAATTACTATTTCACATACATCCCTGTATTAAAATTAGAGCCAATAAATGAGGATAAAAATTTTGAGCATCGTTATTGAGTTTAGGAAATGAATGAAGAGTTGGATCAGTTATAGACGGATGATAATTGGGAAATCATATCCATGATAGATAAAAATAATGTTATTAGTACAAGGTAGGGTTTTCCGAACAAGATGAATTAATATGGTGATGCGATAAAAAAAATGAATGATTAGTGTGAAAAAGATACTCATATATTAAAGTCATTGAATTTGATGAGAATTTTTATCCAGTTGTATGGATAGAAATAATCATAATCATTCTTTAAATTACTGCAAAATGAAGTTAAATTTTTTTAGATAGATGTAAAGTCTGCATTTCTCAATGGGGATCCAGATGAGGTTGATTATAATAAGAAATAATGCAGCTTTATTGTTTTGGAAAGATTAAGATATGCGTGTAAGATGAAAAAATCCTTGTATGGGCTACAACATACTCCCAAGGAATGGTATTCCAAATTGGATACATACTTGATGAAGGTTAGTTTTAAGAAAGGAAGTGTTGATAAAAATATTTATATCCAAGAAAGTTTGGAGTTTTCCCTCATTTTAATTGTTAAGGATGATGACATTATCTTTGTTAGAAATGATTAAATAAATTTTGATATATTTTATAATGAAATGAAGAATTTATTTCGATTCCTATGCAAGTTGAAATTAAATATTTTTTTAGGTTAAAAATCTCTCAAAAGAAGAAATAAAATTTTATACCTCAATAAAATTATATTAAGAAAATACATAATATGTTTAGCATGGAAAATTAGAAATCAATTTCCACACAGATTTCAATGAGAACCTAGACTTAAATGAGTTTCAAAATATGATGGGAAGTTTATTGTATTTGACTGCCTCAAGACCTGACATTGTTTATGTTTCTACCTTATGTGCAAGATTTCAGAGTGTTCCAAAAGAATTGAATTTATTGATTAAAAAAAATTATCATATACATCAAAGGAACAAAACATTTCAGAATCAGGTATAAAAGCTCTGAAATTATTGACTTGTTTTGTTGTTTATATGCTGATTGGGTAGAAAATGTTGATGATAGATGAACCATATATGTTGGAATTTTTTTGGGAAAACGTTTTGTTAGTTAGAAAAGAAAACAACCCAACTCCTCTTAGTATAGCTAAATCTGAGTATGTTGATGCTACTCAAAATACTACTCAACTAATGTAGATGGAAACTCAATTAGATGACTTAATTGTTAAATTAATGTTATGATTTTTCTCGTGCTTTGATAAATAAAGTAAAATAGACCATAAAAAACCTATGATTATATTCCATTTAAAATCATATTGATATCATGTCCCACATCATAAAAGATCATGTGTACAAGAATTATGTAAATCTGGAGTATATTCCTACATTGAATCATGTTTCTGTAATTCTCATAAAACCATTACTAAAGGATTCATTTCACAAAATGAGGTTTAACAAGGGAATCCAAACTCCATCTCATCAATGTTTAGGTATGTATTTATATTCCCTCTCCCATATTTTATATGGATAATGTTTTCAATGGAGTTAATTGTATCAGAAATCAATCCTCATGAAATTATGTATAAAGGGGGAGTTTTGGGAATGGTTTGAATATGTAATGTATCTGTGTGAACTTTTATAACTATTTGTTGGAGTGGTCGTGGAAATTTTTTTTATCATAAAATTTGATGATGTGAATCATGTTGTGAAGTAAATATGAGGAAGTTTCATGGGTCACTTCATCTAGACAACATGGTTTTTCTATCAATGATTATTGTTTCCTACAATTATTTTTCTCACATAGGCATGGAGTTATTGATATGTAATCCATTTCATGAGGTTACAAGGTTTAGTGATTTATGAATCTTGGGTGAAAAAATATAATGGGGGAGATTATTGGGACCATATTTAATAGAATTAGTTTTTAGAAGCTAATAGAAGTTCCTATTAAATATGTTATCTTTTGATGTCAATGAAGAAGAGTTTCTTCAAGAAAGCATCATATAAGAATAGAAATAAATTCACATTGTATGTCATAACAATCAGACTCACCATCATATTCAGGATATCAAAATAAAAAATCATAATAAATTCTAGTGGATTGAGAATAATGTTTCTGGGAGAAAAGGATCATCAGATCCACTGTGGGCCTGATAATGGAAGATTTGATCATAATGAGGATCTAAGTTTGAATGGATGAAATTATAATATGATGATGCTTTTCAAATATTATATTTATCATAAATTTTAACTAATATGATAAGATTATGATAAAATATTTATGAAGGGAAAGGGGAAAGTATGTGTTGTAAATCATATTTGGGGTTGGTAAGAATTAATGAAGTTGCTGTAGGAATTGGAGTTTACATTAAATCTCATTATAAGAGAGATAATACTATAATGATATTCAATGAAAACACATTCTTCAAGGAATCCATTATTAAAAGTCAAAGTTTCTGAATGATGGAAGTTATTGTTGTTGAATCTTTCCTATCTTAGATCATCGGTGTGATAACACCAAACCCAAATCTTTTCAATGTCTTGGAAGTATTGTTGGAAACAATACAATACAAAGATTCTGGTTTTTAGTAAAAAAAATATGTAAAGATATTTAATCCATATAAGAAAGAAGTAAGTGGTTGTTTATAGTCTATTGGTATCATAATCAGATGTTGAATGGAGTTGATGCTAACACTAGTCCATCAAACACAATGTGCCACTGATTATCAGAGTAATCCTAACATCGATTATTATATTCATTGATGATTGAAAAAGGAAATTATAAGAAGAATGGTTTTCATTGGGATGTTTTGGGCCCAATGAAAAGGAAAATAAATCAAAAAAATCAAAGATCGATTAGAAATATAGTGAACCATTTTCATCAAGATAAATTATTTATATGTTATTTATATGTTAGTTTAAGAGAAAAAATTACTCATATAATTTCTTATGAAATCAAGATTATAATACTTGATATAAAACCATTTTTTAGATTGAATAAGATATTGATTCACCTGGCACAGGATGACACCAATTAACCTTATTAGATGCAAGATTATTGATCTGGAAAAAAGAAGAAGAAAAATCATGTTTGGAGAGTTTTGGAATTATTGTAGAATGTGGTTTAGAAGCTTTCTTAAAAAGTTTTAAGGAGATACAAATGTGTTTTCTTGGGGAACAATAAGGTTGAAGAATATATTTTCCATTTTTTTCAATTGGTGTAGAGTAAGATATTTAAGAATAAATTATTTAACATTTGTGTTTATCATAATGAGGTAGATTGTAATGAAAATCAATATTAGATTGGAGTTATATTAAATATGTATGAAGCGATATGATGTAGTGATAAGATTAGAGAAGATTCAAGAATAGTGGAGAAGAAATGAAAATGTAAAATATTAATACGAAATTAATGTAAAGGTTATGTTTTGGGAAATATTGTTGGGTGGGAATGATTTTTATAATCCCGACTAAACCAAATTTGGGTTGCCTATAAATACTTGAGGTATGTTTTAAATTATGATACAGATATACTATTGTAGAGAGTAGGTGAAGTACTAAAAATTTTTAGTGACCAGATGTTTCTGAATAATAATTACCTATGGAAGTATTCTTTACATAAGAAGAAAAGGAGAGGAGAAAAGATCTTATTCAGAGTTTCCATAATTGAATCTTGTAACCTGACTGGGATTTATGGACTGAAGAAGAAGCATTTTAAAATTATTTTTAGAAGTATTCTGATAGAGTATTATTTGTTTATTGAGTAATCAGACTGAAGAGTCTGACTAGGGAATCAGAATGAGTATCATTACGATGTTTAAGGATGTTCATTCTTTCTACTGGGTAAGGAAGTGATGAATTGTTTTTGAAATTTATAATTTTGAAATTTGACCATGAATCATCATAATATTTTTTCAACACAATTAGTATTATATAAATGTATGCTAATTGAAAAACATGCACTATTTTATTGAACATAGTTCCAAATAAATGTAAGGGAATATCCTTCTTCTTATATTCCACACAGAAGGATTGTTTTCTAGTGGATTGTGTGGTATTGGATCGTTTCCAAACCACACCAAGGATGTATCTACTATTATTGAGAAGTAAACCATATAAATTATTATGTTTATATGGATGTGTGTTGATTTGTTTTAGTAGGAAATGAAATATTTAATATGTGGTGAAGGTTATTCAAAACGTAAGAAAACATAAATGAAATATATATCACTGATTTTCCCCATCCCCCACTCTGTGATACTCATATCCTAATCGGAAAATATCACTTAAAACCATTCCCTATAGTCCTATCATGTTTCCCAAACTGAGCCATTGTCTCCTATAACTTGTGACTATGGACATCCTTTAGAAAGACATCACACTTTACATTAACGAATTTAGTAGTTCCATGGAACCCAAAATCTTTTCAAATTTATCCACTCAATCTTCAAATTCCAAGTTTTTAGTGATTTCCTTGAAGTAATGAGGATTATAATTGAGTAACTCCTTATAACAGTCCTTCCCAGGCCTTAATTCAACATCTCTAGCCATAGAATGACTTGATCCCAACCTCTAATATATTTAGAAAATACCACAAACCACCACCTCTATTATCCTCTAATAAATTCATTGGTTAGAAAATTGAGAATTGTCAAGAGAATTATCCCGTGTTTGCACATGAGGTCTCCATAGCAACACGATTCTACACAAATTAAAAAAAACAAAAAATGATAATCCTAAATACACTAGACTCCTATGAACCAGATGAATAACATAATGAAGGATTTTCAAAAACCAAAATTTATATCATGACTCAACCTACTCTACCCTAACTTAGTTCTCATTACATTTTTGTAGATTGTGCATTACACCCAATGTAGGTGTCAAAAAATCCCCAATACCCCATGGTGACACAATGTACGTTCTGGGTTGTGTTGGCTTGACACCCCACTCGCAACCAGAAACTCATTCCTTGATAATCCTAACTCATATCTATCCATACATTACCCAATTTACAAGACCCAATGAATTGTAAAACCGTATAAAATATTTTTTATGAATAATCCCAAGCTTCCATTAAAAAAGACACCTGGACTAGCCAACAGAATGGCTAGAAGGGAGTTCCCAATCTTCAAGGGTTAAAATTTAGTGCATGGGTATTTATTCAGGAAGATTTTTTTTTAAATCCAAGGAAATATTTGATTTACCAAATCATGCAATATAGTGTACACCTAGGGATGGTCTCAAGGTGGCATATCCTAAGACACTGAATTTATTTTCTCACTATTTTTATATTATCTTTTATAAAACTAGAAAATATAATATTGTGGGTTTTAATTATACGATAAATATTAATATATATATATATATGTGTGTGTGTGTGTGTGTGTTTGTAATGAAAAAATAATGGATGCCAAATAAATGATGTTATGTAGAAAGAAGATCCTCCCAGGAGAACAACCAGAGTGAACATTCATCATCTCTTAATTAGTTTCAAATTTATATAATGAACATGCTCTATTATATGAATGAATATAAATTTCTACTTATTTTTTTAAATATGTAGTGGAATCAATGATTGTTGAGAGACCACACATCTACCTCCTTAGTCGAGGGAAAATATTACAGAATAGAATGATTATCCATGGGTGGAAAGTGGAGACACAAAGGTGGATTAACCCATAAGAACCCCATTGGTATAAATCTAAAAATATAAAAAATAATAAGAACGATTTTCCAATGACATTGGTTCAAAATTATATTGATCTCTTAGAAGTTCCTCGAGTTAGTTACTCATGATCCCGAGTATAATAGATTATAGTGGAGAAAAATACGGTTGAAACACAAAAGATAAAAATAAGAGAATGGGATGAGGTAGAAGAAATAAATATTTAAAAATTTCATAATAATTTTACATGAATATGAAAAAAATTATAAAATGGGCACACATAGTATCCATCATTTTTAGAAAGAGAGGCGATACATTTTTATAAGCAAAGAAGTGAAATTTTTTCTCTAAAATTTTTTCTCCAAAATATTGTTCTTGGTAGACCCTAATAATTGTTGAATCCATAAGAGTGGTATTCGAATTTGTTTTTCCAAAATGTATTTATCATCTATCCCAAAAAATTAAGCTTCATCCTTATTGTGTAGAACAATAAATTTCCCATTAAATCTGAAAATTTATTCTAGAATAATGAATCCTAAAAATTCTTGCAATTTTGTACATCAAATAGAAAAATTGATGAATAAATATATCCATCCAATTAAATATTAAGATGTTACATTTAATTACATTTCAATTCTAGCTGGAATCATCTAACTTGGAGGACTTTTGATAGAGTTATTGTACATTCATGGAGGTGGGGTACACATAGTCATCTAGAATTTTTTTTTAAATTGATTGATTATTTCAAGAATTTTGATGTTCAACTAAGAACCAGTTCCATACTAATAACTTTAATCCCACAAATCATGGAATACTATGAAAAAATTATGTAATTTTATCATTATTTTAAAATATATGATCAAAATAAAAATGTGATTAAAATTTGTCGAAATTCCAGAATTAAGAAATTTTCACATTTATCCAAAAACAAACCATAAATCAAAAATTTGTGTAAATAATATCAAGTTGTTAAATTTTTAGGAATTAAATCATTGAAAAACATATAAAAAATGATGAAAATATTAGTTATATCAATTCCACCACAGTTAAACCTGGATTTTCTTCAAGCATAAAATCACAAAATTAAATTTCAATGGGAACCAATGTTGCAAATATTAAAATTTCATTGTAATTAAATTAAATGTGTAACACCCCAACCTACCACGATATGCTTCCCTTTGAATAATTAAATAAGCTTGCATTTTACATAACTTCGAGTTCTAACACACCACAACGAATCAAACTAGCCGTTATGAATAGTAATACCCACCTTTTGAAATTATATAAATTTTATTTTTCAAAATGGACTTAATTTTTGAATTCAGAATATAAAATTTACCTTAGGGTGAATTTTTGGTATTTTTCTGAAAGCTATCAATTTTTGGTGAATAGTAAAAAAACACTACGTTAGCAGTTAAAACCGACTTATTATTTAAATAATTTGTTATTTTATTTTAATTTATTTTAGGTCAAAATGGATACATAATACCTATATATGTTCAGCTCAATTCATTGAAGTCATTTTATAATAAGTTTAGATATATAAAATTTTATTGAACTTTTTATCGTCTTTTACACACCTTCTAGAAGTATTTCCAAATTTGTATAAAATGTAATTTTACTGCTTCAATGAGTTGAATTAAAAAAATCCCAGAGACATGGTTAATATCATTAAGTAAAATGTGGTCCAATATGATGAAAATAATTTTTTGTGAATAGTAACTTTTGACTTTTATTTACCACGGTTAAAAGTAAATAGGGTAATTAAGGGTAAAAATGATATCAAAATTACCCTTACACATGTCCTAATTCAATTGGATATGTATAATTCACCCAAAAAAACCTGAGGAATAAAATATAATCCTTTTTGGTCAACATGGATTATATTAGGACATTTAGTATTATTTATTTTAAAGAAGAGTTAAAATAGTTAAAATCATTGATTAATAACTAAAAATTTTAATATAGGGTTATACATAAGAAAAATTCGACTATAAATATTCATTAAAAAGATAAAATATTTTACTACATAATGGTATTTTATTTATAATTTTTAGACATTAAATAATTAAATTTATTTATGACACAATGACGATGTAGTAATTACCTTATTAAAGAAAGACTAAAATAATTGATATTATAAATATCCAAATACATCTAATTTGAGACCTTTAATGAATTACACTAATTTTATAGGTTAATATGACATGATAGAGTTGAATAAATGATTTTTTCTTTAAGTAATAGTTTTTTTATGAATTTAACAGAAACAAAACAACTAATAGTGTCAAAATTGACATAAAAGAGTTTTTAAAACAAATATTATATTATTAATTTATTTTCCATTACTAAAAATATAAGTATCATCCAATGGGGTTAAATAATATTATATATGTCATTAATGAACCACATGAGTTTCTCTTGTAAGTTTATAGTATATTTATTAACCATATAATATAAAAATACAGTGTGACATGGTTCATGTCAAACTATTTAACTAATAGTTAAATAAAAAAGATAATGTTAATATAGTGACCCAAACCTATCTATAACATATTGGTTGAGTGGTTTTCAACCCATCCCCACATTATCCTCTAATGAACAAATTTTGGGGCCATTATCAACCAAAAGTGATTTTATTATAAAATAATATTTCAAGCATTTCCTAATGTGACCATCACATCTCTTATAAAAGGTAACCCCCCCTTTAGTCAAATTCAAACCTTCAAAGCCATTTGGCTCAGAAAACCCCTGGACGAATATTATCTCAACTTTTATACCTTCATTCTAGATGCCTTAATTTAGTCATAAAGACAACTTAAGAAGCCCTTTTGATCAAATCAAAAGGAAGATGCTGAAGAAGAGGTAAATATTTAATCACCTCTTTCAAGTTATTTTCTTCTTCCACTTCCTCATTCTTTGTTGTTTTCATTCTAAAATAACAACTCTAGTATCTTCTATATACTATGATGTTATTATAAAAAATGTACAACCATATTCATTATGTTATCCAACCTATGAATAACATGTCACCATACGTGCGTACGCACGACTTACCGTCTCCATGTCATGGTGTAGTTGTTATTCAATACATTATTATTATAATGGGTATAATAATGCTGTATAATTGATGTAAATAATAGATATAAAATGTTAATTATTCTGTATATATGATATACCATCCATTTAATTATGATTTTAATATCAAAAGAATGATATTGTTGCTCATGCGTACATACGGATTACCATCTCCTTGAACGCGATGAGAATCATTTCCCCATCATAATAATTCAAGAAAAATTTTCATTTGATGATTAAAAATAATATTTAAAGAACATAATATCATTCTTGATATGAATAAAATAAATCCTATCCATAAAAAATATGTCTTCATAACCAAGTATATAAAGGAAAACAAATCAGTTAAAACCTGAAATGATGACAATACTAAAATATTATTAATAAAGAAATATTAGAATATCATATATGATATCATATTTATGTATATTTTTCTTTTATAATTTAATAAAAATTAATTAACTATTATAAAGGAGTTTAATGTACCCTCGAACAAGGAAAAGTAAAAGGTAAGGGTTAATTCTAAATTATCTTCATTATCCAAGGTTGTTTATATGTAATTATCTAAAGGGACCTCTTTATCATCCACATCCATGTTTCTTAAAAATATATTTTAGAAATTTTTTCTTAATATGGTTTAAAATAATTTATACTTTTGTTTGAATTTTTATAAAATGGTTTGAAAGGAATCTTTCAGTCGTTTTCCAAATGAGGTACTTCACGGCCTTTTCAAAAAAATTAAAGAAATAATGTTTCTTTAACTTATATGGAGGGTGCGATTATTTTCTATCATTACAACACTTTCAATGATTCCATTACAATCTTATGAGATTATTTTCAAAATAAATGTTTTCGTTTATAATTATTTTACATCTAAATGGATTCAAAATAGAAACATATATTTCCTTCCAATAGTTTTCATTTCATCTATGTCAACATACTTTGATGGATTCTAAACATGTTTGAAGTTGATTTATTTTGATACAAATCTTCCATATTTTATTGAAGGTTTTGTGATATTTTTGACTATGGATGTGTTATTTTTACACCATTCATGGTTTATGGATAATGTATTTACATTTCATATGCTAGTTTTAATACGAATGTTTATGTTATGTATGAATATATTCATATGAGGAATGCATTGGACTTAGTAAGTGACAGGTGGAGAACTCTATAGCTCTTCGATGCATCGGCAGGACTCATGAGACATACTAGTGTCTTGGCATAAGGCCTTGAAAAAATAATATATGAATTCTTGGCACAAGGTATTGACTATGTGGTTATGAAGTCTAGCATTATGCATTCCATCATTATGAAAGTTTCTATTGATATTGCATGTGATTATTTGACTAATAGAACATCCATATATGTAAAATTAATTATTTTGATTAATATTTTCCAAATTTTGATGATGTTTAAGTTTAAAACGTTTTTTTTAGTTTTATACATTTCCTTAAATTTTTATGCTTATTTAAGAAAGTTTCTGCTATATTGTTATCCTTACTTAGCATCTGAGCTCCCCTCATTCTATGTTTTATTTTTCCCAGAATGTGAAGAAGTACATTATGAAAGACCAGCTGGGATAGTCTATTGGATATTATTGTGGTCTATAGGGAAAATTTTGTTGTAGTTTTTCATTTTATAATGTAATGTATTACTTATGAATGTATCTAGTACTTCCAAGGATACTAAACTAATTAGTATTTTGAGACTTGATCATTTTTGATAAAGCCAATGTTATGTAATAATGCATCGAATCTAGGTAAATAGGGTTGGGGTGTTACAGTTGGTATTAGAGGATGTTTAGTACTAACCTTTCAAGCTATATTTAGATAAGATCTGATTAGTGAACGTTATCTTATGATAGTCTTTGAGGATTAGTATAGAAGAACATCCAAGAATTTTTGTAATTTTGAGATTTTGTGTAGTTTACAAGAAATACATCCCTGTATGGATACGATCAAGTATAGGCGGCTCTGGAAAAGATATACCTAGGATTAAAAACTCTAACAAAGAGTTTCAGGCTTGACCCGGGGTATCCTGGTACACGACAAAGGGATTTGCTGCACTTTTGGTTACGACACTCTCGGGGGATAAGCTTAGAATAATTCACATTTTATATACAAACCATTATGAAGGATTTATGAGTATATACCTCCTCAATGAAAACATTTTTTATGATTATGTATTATATCCATAAACTGTTCAATTTTTGTTAAGTATGTTATAAGTTTTGAATTATGTATAGTGATTCCTAAACTATTCTAGTGTTTTCCATTTTTTATTAATGGTGCCTAGTTGAAGGAATAGAAACCATATCAATGTACATACTCCATGTAGGGATTTCCCTCCTAATTAATATAATTATAGTGGAGCTAGTGATACAACTGGGGCGGATCCGCTTATCACCATACTGGGACAACTCACTCAGGTTAGGAATAATAACCTTACCCGTATGGAACACCCTGATCCACAACATGGAGGATCAATGTTAGACCGCATCAGAATCCAACAACCACCAGCATTACATTGGAGTACAAATCCATTAGTATCTAAGCAATGGATAAATTCTTTAGAGAATATATTTCACGCTTTGGGAGTAGTGAAAGTGAAAAAGATGTCATGGATGTTTATCGCATCACGGGAGATGCAGATCAATGGTGGTCATTGATTCAAAACACAAAGGAAGAAGAATAATTATCAAATATTTAATGTAGAGAGTTTGAAGATCTCTTTATAGAATAATAAATTCCTTGTGACCATCGAGCGGATATGGAAAGACAATTCATGAGTATGAGGTAGAAGGAGAATGAGAATGTCCCAATGTATGAGGATAACATTACAAGGTTAGAAAAGCATGCAACATATTATATACATAACCCAAGGAGTAAGATTTATTGATTATTTTATGGATTAAAACCATTTCATCATCGAGAATTAGTCTCACAATCCTTCTCATCATACGAAGATATTGTATGATGTTGTATCAAGAGGGAAAAGGAATTATCTATGTCTTACGATTATAAAGAAAAGAAATAGAAGAATAGATCTATTGATCAATCTCGAAATGTAAATATGGGGAAGAAAGGAAAAGTTGAAAATCCATCCAGCAGTAAAAGTGGGAAGAATTACCCTGGTACTGGTCTGAAGGGTATGGGAGTCTATTACAAGTTTGGTGAAAAAGGCCACCAAGCTCGTGATTGAAAATGGAATAAAGAGGCATTCATTGTTGAATTCTACAATTGTAGAGAAAGACATAATTATGAAAAAGAATGTCCTAAGAACAAAGAAAACTTTCCTCGGAAAATTCCAAGGGACCAAGGGCAAGCTTATGCGATCACTACTACTGAGGTAGAAGCTCCGAACGACATGGTGACACGTAATTTAATGGTTTCCTCAATTTTATCCAATGCTTTATTTTATTCTAGATCACTGTATTGTTTCATATCTTCCTAGTTTTCTATGAAAACTAGATATTTCTAATTTGATTTAAGAAGATATTTTTCAGTAAAAACATTTAAGGGATGTATCATTGCAACAACGTTTTTCCAATCAGTTCCCATTAAAGAATATAAATGTTATTTAACTGCTGATCTCATTGTCGCACCTATGATTGAAATTGATATAATCCTTGGTATGAATTGGGTTTCAGACCATGATGCGAAAATTTATTTTAAGAAGAAGGAGGTTAAAGTTTTTGATGATGATGATATATAACACCTTATCTTTTGAGCAGAAACATCACCATGTAATTCTTATCTAGATCCACCTCTAGCAGCTCAACTAAATTCAATTATTGGGGAGTAAGATAATAAAGTAACAATGTGTTAGGAAAGGAATGTTCAAATAGAGTATGGACCTATTGTGAAAGAATATGTTGATGTGTTTCCAAAGGATTTCCCTAGACAACATCCAGAATGAGAAATTGAGTTTTCCATTGACTTAATTCCTGGTTCAAGGCCCATATCGAAGACCCCTTATAGAACAACCACTATGGAATTAGTGGAGATAAACAAACAACAAGAGGATTTGAGTAAAAAAGGATTTATTCTCCCTTGTGTTTCTCCATGGGTAGATCCTATTGTTTTTGTTAAGGAGAAATATAGATCTATTAGGTTTTGCATTGAATATAGGGAGATCAAAGCTATAACAATAAAGAACAAGTATCCACTACCTCAAATTGATTATTTATTCGACCAACTTCATGGAGCTAAATATTTTTCAAAGATTGAACTATGATCTGGATATCATCAGTTGTGTGGGAAGAAGGAAGACATTCCGAAAAGAACATTTTAAACCACATACGAGCATTTTGAGTTTACAGTAACGCCTTTTGGAATGACTAATACACCCTCTATCTTCATGGATCTAATGAATATAGTTTTCAAAGAATATCTTGATGAATTTGTAGTGGTATTTATTGATGATATTATGGAATAATCTAAAATCTACGAAGATCATGAAAATCCCATGCGTATTATCCTAATGACTATTAGAATAAATGAATAATATGTGAAGTTTAACAAGTGTGAATTCTGGATTTAGGATATTTATTTTCTTGGCCATATTGATACTACGGATTGAATCTCTGTTGATCTTTCTAAAACCTACGCAATCCATGAATCTCCAACACCGACAAGTATAACTGTGGTACGTAGTTTTATTGTTTTAGCAGGTTATTATCGGTGCTTTGTCCAGAATTCTTCCTGATTGTATAACCCATTAACCAAGCTCACACATAAAGGGATTAAACTTGTCTGAAAAAAAGAGCGTAAAGAATGTTTTTGAAGAATTTAAGATAATATTAGTCAATGCTCCTATCTTGACTCTACCATCGAAGAATGGTGGTTTTTTTATTTATAGTGATACTTCAAATAAAGGACCTGGTTTTTCCCTTATGAAGAATGATAGAGTTATTGCCTATGCGTCATGGAAGATAAAAATTCATGAACAAAACTATCCCACTCATGATCTTGAGTTAGCAGTTGTGATCGTTTCTCTGAACATATGAAGAAATTATCTCTATGGTGAAAAATGTGAGATTTAAACTGATAATACGATTTTGAAGTATATTTTCTCACAAAAATAACTCAACATGAGGCAAAAGTGATGGCTTGGTATACTAAAATATTATTATTTAACCATACACTACCACCTGGGGAAGGAAAATAAGGTGGAAGATGCATTGAGAAGTAAGGATCATGGAGTTATGAAAAATATGAGAGTTTAAAAGGATCATATATACAAGGATGTAGTAAAGTTGGACATGGGGATTTCCATGGAAGGTGAAACATCAAAATGTTTTCAAATGGTTGCCAAACTGTCATTAATTGAAAGGATAATGAGTTCTCAGACTGATGATGAAGAGTTTAAAAAAAAGATTAAAGCTGTGAATGATGGGTGATTGAGTGACATTGTCTATGAAGATGGAATTTTGAAATTTGGGAAGAGACTTTGTGTTCCCGATATACGTGATATTAAAAGTGAATTGTTGGATGATGCTCATAGTTCCAATTTCCCTATACACCGAGGTATCATTAAGATGTATAGAGATTTGAAGGATCATTTTTTGTTGGACAACATGAAGAGGGATATTGCTGATTTTGTGTCAAGATGTATGGATTTTCAACAACTAAAACCTGCATGATAACATCCTAGAGGAGTCATGAAACCTCGTCCCATACCTGAGTGGAAATGGGATGTTATTACGATGGATTTTGTCATGGGACAACCAAAGACTCCTAGAAGGAATGATGAAATATGGGTCACTGTTTATCGTCTTACCATGTAATCACATTTTTATGCTTTAAGAGAAGATTAACCACTTGAACATTTAGCAAGATTATATTATAATGAAGTTGTAAGACTTCATGGAGTACCCCTATCGATTATTTCTGATTGTGATCCCCATTGTACATCAAGATTCTGGAAAAGTCTTCAAAATGTTTTAGATACTGAACTTCATTTGAGCATAGCCTACCACCCTCAAACTGATGGACAATAAGAATGGACTATTCAAACCTTATAAGACATTTCGATATCTTGCTCACATGACTTTCAAGGCATGTGGGATCAATATTTAAATCTTGTAGAATTTTCCTATAATAATATTCATATGGAATCATATGAGGCATTATATGAAAAGAGATTTCGAACACCAACTTGTTGGGATGATGTTGGTGAAAGAAAAATTGTAGGCCCCTAACTTGTCAAGGAAACAATGGAAAATGTGAAGGTTATCTAAACCCACATCAAATCAGCTCAATGTATAAAAAAGGAAAATGCCAATAACCAAAGAAAATATTTGGAATTTCAGATACACGATAATGTTTTCTTGAAGGTATTTCCATGGAAGGGAGTTATACATTTCAATAATAAAGGTAAACTAAGTCCCAAGTACACCAGACCTTTCGAAATTCTAGGACGAATTGGTGTTGTAGATTACCATTTGGAAATGCTGCCAAGTCTCTCCAAAGTTCATGATGTATTCCACATATCACTGTTGAGAAAATACATTCCTGACCCAATGCACGTAATCACCTATGAAGAAATAGAATTGGAACTCGATCTGTCTTATTGTGAAGAGCCTGTCATGATTCTAGATACCAGAGGACAAGTGTTGAGAAACCATATGACTCATCTGGTAAAAGTTCTATGGAGATACCATAAGGTGGAAGAGTCCATTTGGGAACCTGAGGAACTTATGATAAAGAACCACTTAAGTCTTTTTGTGTAGTAATATTCCAGAAATTTCGAGGATGAAATTATATGAAAGAGGGAAGAATGTAACACCCCAACCATCCACGGTACACTCCCCTTTTAATAATGAAATAATCACACATTGTTTGAAACATTGAGTTCTAACACACCACGACCAATCAAAATAGATATTTTTAATAGTAATACCCAATTTTTGAAATTTTATATATTTTATTTTTCAATATGGACTTCATTTTTGAATTTGGAATATCAAAATTATCTTGGGTGATTTTTTTGTATTTTTCTAAAAACTTTCAATTTTTGGTGAATAGTGAAAAAACATTGCATTATTGGTTGAAACCGACTTTTTATTTAAATAATTAATTATTTTAATTTATTTTATTTTATTTTAAATGGATACATAATAACTATATATGTTCAATTTAATTCATTGGAGTCATTTTTTAATATGATTAGACATATAAAATTTTATCGAACTTTTTATCATCTTTTACCAACCTCCTAAGAGCATTTCCAAATTTGTATAAAACTTAATTTTACAACTTTTGTGAGTTTAATTTCAAATATTCATGAGACACGGTTAATATTAGTAATTAAAATTTTGTTCAATAAGTTGAAAATATTTTTTGGTGAATAGTAACTGTTGACTTTTATTTACCACGGTTAAAAGTAAATAGGTTTATTAAGGGTAAAAATGATATCACAATTACCATAACTCATGTCTTAATTATATTGGATAAGTATAATTTGACCAAGAAAACCTTAGGAATAAAATATAATTCTCTTTGGTCCACATGGATTAGATTAAGACTTTTATTATTATTTATTTTAAAGAAGAGTTAAAAGAGTTAAAATCAATGTTTAATAACTAAACCATTTTTAATATAGGGTTATACATAAGAAAAATTCAACTAGAAATATTAATTATAAAGATTAAACATTTTCCTACATAATGGTATTTTATTCAGAATTTTTAGACTTTATATAATTAAATTTATTTATGACACAATGATGATGCATTAATTACCTTAATAATGAAACATTAAAATAATTGATATTATAAATATCCAAATAAATATAATTTGAAAATTTTAAGGTATTACCCTAATTTTATAGTTTAATATGACATGGTAGGGTTTATGAAATTATTATTTTTAATTAATAATCTTCTTATGAATTTAACAAAAACAAAATACTAAATAGTGTCAAAATTGACATTAAAGTGTTTTTAAAACAAATATTATATTATTTATTGTCATTATATTCCTAAATATCTATTAATTAGCCAAAGGGATTAAATAATATTATATATTTCATTAATGAACAACTTTAGGTTATCTTTGAAGTTTATAGTATTTTTATTAACCATATAATATAAAAATACAAAGAGACATGTTAAATGTCAAACTATTTAACTAAGAGTTAAATCTAAATGATAAGGTTAATATAGTTAACCAAACATGTTTAAAACCTATTGGTTGGGTGGTTTTTGACCCATCACCACTCTATCCTCTAAATAAATAATTTAGGGGCCATCAAAAACTCAAAATGATTTTATTATACAATAATATTTCAAGCTTTTTCTAAAGTGACCCTCACCTCTCTTATAAAAGGTCACCTCCCCTTCTCATAGATTAACACCTTCTCAGACATTTTTCTCGGTCAACCCATGCCAAATTATCCTTTAAAATATCATATTTTCATCCTAGAGGCCATAATTTAGTCATAAATCCAACCTATGGAGCCCGTTTGATCAAATCAAAAAGAAGAACCCGAAAACGAGGTAAATATTTTTATCACCTCTTTCATGTTCTTTTCTTCATTCACCTCCTCTTTCTTTGTTTTTTACATTATAAAATAATATCTCTAGTATATTCTATACACTGTGATGTTATTAAAAAAATATTAGAACCATATTCATTATGTTATCCATCATATGAATAACATGTCACCATGCGTGCGTACGTACGACATAATATCTCCACATCATGGTGTAGTTGTTATTCAAAACATTATTATTTGGATGGGTATAATAATGATGTACAATTGATGTCAATAATTGATATAATCTGTTAATTATTCTGTATATATGATTTACCATCCATTTACATAAGATTTTAATATCATAAGAATGATATTTTGGCTTGTGCGTATGTACAGATTACCGTCTCCTCGAACGCGGTGAGATTCATTTCCCCATCATAATAATTCAAGAATAATTATCATTTTATGGATAAAAATAGTATTTAATGAACTTAATATCATTATGGATATGAATAAAATTCATCCAATCCATAAAAACATGGCTTATATAACCAAATATATAAAGGAAAACGAATTAGTTAACACCCGAATTGACGATAATACTAAAATATTATTAACAAAGAAATATTAGATGATCATATATGATTTCATATTTATGTATATTTTTCTTGTATAATTTAATAACAATGATTTAAATATTATACAGGAGGTTAACATACCCTTGACCAAGGAAAATAACAAGGCATGGGTTAATTCTACAATCTCTTCATTATCCGAGGTTGTTTATACGTAATTATCTACTGGGACCTCTTTATCATCCATATCCATGTTTCTTAAAAATAGATTTCAAAATTTTTTTTTACTAGGGGTTAAAGTCATTTATACCCTGTTTTAACTTTTTATAAAAGGGTTTGAAAGGAATATTTCAATCAATTTCCAAACATGTTACTTTACGACCTTTTCAACAAAATTAAGGAATAAATGTTTTTATAACTTATACGAAAGGTGTGGCTATTTTCCACCATTATAACTACTTCAAAGAATCCCTTACAAGGTAATGAGAATATTTTAAAAATAAATTTTTTCTTTAATAATTATGTTTAATTTAAATGGTTTCAAAATAGAATGATTTTTTTCATTCAAATATTTCTCATTTCATCTATGTCAACATCCTTTGATACATTTTAAACTTGTTTGATGTTGATTTATTATGATAAAAATATTTCATATTGCGTTGAAGGTTTTGTGATATTTTTTACTGTGGATGTGTTATTTTTATACCATTAATGGTTTTTTGATAAAGTATTGACATTTCATATGCTATTTTTAATACCAATGTTAATGTTATGTATAAACCTATTCATACGATAAATGCATTGGACTTAGTAAGTGATGGGTGGAGACCGCTATCGCTCCTCGATGCATCGGTAGATCTCATGAGACAAACTAGTGTCTTGGTACATGTCCTTGACAAAATTTTATTTATAGTCTTGGCATAAGGCCTTTACAATGTGGTTATGAAGTCTGGCATTATGCATTTCAACATTATGAAAGTGGCTATTGTTATTGAATTTTATTATTCATCTAGTAGAATATCCATGTGAGTAAGTAAGTGGTATTATTTTGATTTATTTTTTCCATATTATGAATAATTTTATTTTTTAAAGTCTTTTGTTTGAGTTTTATAAATTTCCTTAAATATTTATGCTTATTTATGAATGTTTCTGCTATATTGGTATCCTTACTGAGAATACGAGGTCACCCCTTTCTATGTTTTATTTTTCATAGGATGCGAAGAATTATATTATGACTGACCTGTAGGGATTGTCTATGGGATATGAGTGTGGTCTATCGGGAAATGTTTTTGTAGTTTTTAATTTTATAATGTAATGTAAAACTTATGAATGTATCTAGTACTACCAAGGCTACTAAACTAATCGGTCTTTGGAGACATAATCTTTTGTGATCATGCCAATTATATTTAATAATGCACCAACACTGGGTAACTAGGGTCGGGGCATTAAAAAATGAGTATAAATGGCAAAATAAAATTTCAATTTCTACATATAATATGAATTAAATTTCATATTTTTCAATGAAATAAAAAATCCATGTATTTTACTTTTTTTTCATTTTGGAAATGGTGTAACTTATTCCCTTATTCAGTCAAATTCTTAAT
The DNA here is from genome assembly GCA_963277665.1 of Viscum album. NCBI lineage: Eukaryota > Viridiplantae > Streptophyta > Magnoliopsida > Santalales > Viscaceae > Viscum > Viscum album. The sequence goes on along the minus strand of OY728161.1, from coordinate 421,044,133 downwards.
TCATTATTATTAAACATTGAATGTCATGACATAGCTCTACTTTGAAAATTATCACTCATCACGAATGATATTTATTCAATTATATTTATGATAATATCATGAATAAATGGACCTTATCCATATTATTTTAAAGTAACAATTTTTTCCACATTGCAATGATAAAAAAACCAATGAAATCAATAAGACTTGCATTAATGTCTCTAATGAGTCCAATGTTTAAGGTTGTTAAGAATAAATAATTATAACTTAAAGAGGATGTTAATCTCTAAATTAAAGTGCATGATTTAAAAATTATAAGTGAAAGGACATTCTCTCCTTAAAATTATCCACTTCTAGTTACCCAAAACTCAAACTAATGGTTATTATCAAATAATAAATAATGAATGATTTGTGTACACTCCAGAATATATTTTTCTACTTTTATGTTTTTTATATTTCTTAAATAAAATTTTCATAGAAATTTTTTATACAGTTTTTCATAAATAAAACTCTCATCCACCACCTAACCACATATGATAAAAATAATAGGGATAATAATGATGATTTTTTGTTTTCCCAAATCCCAAATTTTCCCCCCTCCTTTTTGGTTCGTTTATTATTTTTTAAGTAAATAGGGGAAAATGAATTATAATGAATGTAACACCCCAATATGTTATGGTATGTCTCTTTTTAAATTTAATCTCTTTGAAAGATTATGTTACACACAACACCAAGTTTAAATGATCAATGATATAGAATTAAATATCATTATTTTAACAGGACTATTATAACCAAGATGTTACATCAATAAGAATGAATAGTATTAAAAAAATTAAATTATTTTTAATTATATATTTAATTAAATAATTTTTCATTTATAAAAAGTATTTTATATACATATGATAAGAATGAACCCAATTTTACGCATTACAAGACAACATTTTTCTAAATGTGGTTTTATCGCCTTTTAATGGAGAACGTATGTTAAATAAATTTTCTGACAAATTTATAAATTTTATTTTACTAAATAAAAGTATTATTTAAATTTAGGACATAGAAAAAAAGTTTTGGTTGAATATTTGGTATTTATATGATAAGTTTAATGTTTTTATGAATAATGAAAAATACTAAATTTTAATTGAAAAGAACATTTTTAATCAAAATAATTTATAGGTTAAAATAATATTTTTGATTGGTTTTAAAATATAAATAGATAATAATTTTATTATTTAATCCATTTTAGGCCATTTAAATCAATTTCAGATTAAATTCATTTATAATACAGTATTAATCGTTTGATCATTTCTTTAAAACCCAGCTTTCTCACCACATTTGTGAAATTTACTTTAAAATTAATTTTTTCACTTTTATGAATTGAGTTTAGAATCACGGATATACATGGTTTTAATCAATATTATATTTGGACTCTAATAAGATCATCTTAATTTTTGTTTATTATGAATAGTAACTTTAGAAACATTTTATTTACCATGGTTATGGTTAAATAAGGTAATTGAAGTTTAAAATAATATTACGATACTATAAAATTACCCTAAAACTTGTCCTAATTTCATTTCGTAAGTGGGTTTCAACTAAAATGAACATTGGGATGAAATTATAACCTCTTTAATCAACATGGGGGAGATTATAACACTTATTATATTTGTTTTAAAGAGAAGTTAACATTTTCATACGCATATTTTTATAAATACACCATTTTTAATATATGGTTTTAAAAAAGTTAAATTAGACTATAATTTTCAAATAATATCTAAAATTTATTTCTTCATCATGATAATTTATTTATAAATTTTAATTAAAAATTAATTAAATTAAATGGTGACATAATTATGATGCAGTAATTATTTAAATAACCGATGAATCAAATAAATGATATTAAAAATAATATAATAAATAAAATTTGTGATAGTTAATTTCATAAAAGAATATTCTAGACAACTTAGACATTTTAGGTATTTATTTTATGTTTTGTGTCAATGTTATCATGTTGATATGATATTTAAAAAAATCAATTAATGAATAGTATCAAAAATGTCAAAAATGATACATTTAAATAAATAATATTTATTAAATGATATAAAATTCATAAATACTAAAGTTATCCCAAATAACTATAATAAGGATAGATATTTCATAAATGATCCATTCGGGATTCTTTTGTAATTTTATATTAACTATATTAACCATAAAGAGTAAAAACCCAACTTATCATGGCAAGAGTTAAATGGTTTAAATAAAGGTTAAACCCAAAAATAAGTTTAATATTGTGAAATAAATATGTCTAAAAATAATTTTTTTGAGGTTTTAAACCCATAATAATTTTATATTCTAAAAAAATATCTTTGAATCTATTTTAAATCAATAATAAATTTATATTAATTTAACATTTTGAGAGTTCACTAAAGTGTCCCTTATATCAATTATAAAAGGGTATAACATCCCTCACACAACCACAACATATTGATGATTTTATCATGATAAAACCATTCCCATTTCTCCTAATAATATTAATATTTAAGTTATTCAGGTCCTATTATTCTAAAAATACCAACCCCAGTATTCCTAAGAGGAGAACCAAATGAAGACCACCAAATAAGGGGAAATTATTTTACAAATTCATTTATGATCATTTATTTTTCTACATTATATTCATATGATGTTTAAATACTAAAATAATAAATCCAGTATCATATATATTTTGAGATTTTATTATGATTATTGAAAAAAATCCTCTTTTTATCCATCCTTTGAAAAAAATATCACCATGCAAGCGTCTGTAGGGCATACCGTCTCCGCACTATGTTGTAATTGTATTTTCATAGCTGCATTATTTTCATGGGTATAATGATAAATATAAGGATATAAATAATAAATATGACATGAAATGTATTTTCTATAAATAATATACCGTCAAATTCCTTTCCACTATTCCATTAATGGAATTATATTATCACTCATTATTATGTACGACCAACCGTCTCCATGATGCAATGAGATTCATTCTTCATGTTAATTATTAAGAAATGAATATAATAATATATATAATGAATTTATATATATATATATATATGATATAATAATTCTACTAGAATAATATATATATATATATATATACATACATGTCATTTACATCCTTTTATTCAGTATGATAAGAAAACAAAAACAATGTTCATGGGTTCATAAGACCTGCCATCTCTATGAACATTGTATTACCTTTCATATCTTTTATATATATATTAATATACCTAATATATATGATATATAAATCATATTTTACATTCTATAATTAATTAAATCATTATTTACATTATAGGATCAATAATGACAAGTCAAAATATGTATGATAAAAAAAGCAGTTATTAACTGAAACATTTCTTTAACATAAAATTGTTTATAAACTACTAATATAATGTCCTAAATGAATCATATATGATATCATAAATATTATTACGATTCTGGTAAAAGTTAATAACATCTTTAAAACCACTATATATAATTTTCGTACACATACATAAGGTATTGGTCCTTCGGTAAAGGTTAATTTCCAAGTCTCATTTTTATACTAGATTGTTTAAATGAAATTATTTACTAGGATATACTTATCATCCATGTACATGTTTCTTAAAAATGTATTTTGAAATATTATTATGATTATTCTACAATATTTTAATTTCATTTTTACAAATTTTTGAATTTTTATAAAATGTTTTGAAAGAAATGATTTTTTCATTTTCCAAATGATGTACATTAGGACATTCTCGTGCAAATAAAATAGGAATTGTATTTTTTTAACTTACACAACATGATCAAAACATCCAATACACAATTACAAGAGTTTTTTCATTAAAAGTATTTTCTTTTATAATTTTGCACCCCCTTTACAATAATTTCAATATAAAATTTGGTTTTCACTCAAGGAGTTTTTAATTATTTTATGAGATTATTTTCATCTATATGAACATGATTTAATAGATTTAATGCATAATTAAAGTATATTTCTTATGATACAATCTATAATATTGTATTAAAGGGTTTATGATATGTTTTAATGTGGATGTTCTGTTTTTATACTATTCATGGTTTATGGTTAATCTATTAACAATTCATAAGCTAGTTTTAGTATTAATGTTTATGTTGGTTATGTTTCACCCTTTTTATACGAGGAATGCATTGGACTTAGTAACGGATTGCTGGGGCCCGCTATAGCCACTCAATGTATCGGTAGGTCTCATGAGATAAAATAATTTATCTTTTTTACCTATTTATATATGGTGTCTTTAGAGAAGCCTTGAAGATATGTTAATTATGTTAGGAATGATGTGTTCCCTCATTATGATATAAATTATTGATATTACATAATGTTATTTTATTAGTAGAATATGTACGTGAATGTTTTTATGGAATTACATGATTTATTAATGCTATATTGTTCTCAAAATTAAGTTTAAAAGTCTTATGTTTTATTTATATACCTTGCCTAGAATGTTTAATATTATTTGTGATAGCTTCCTCTATATTATTTACCCTTAGTGAGAATCTGATCTCACCCATTTCTTATGTTTTCTTTTCCTAGGATGATAATATGTGTATTGTGACCTATATGAAAGGTTATTCTAGGGTAATAATGGTGTTCTCAAAGGATTATCTATGTTGTAATTTATGTTTTGAAATGTAATGTATGGTTCATGTATGTAATATATTTTCCTAGACTGCTAAAGTGACCAGTCCTTCAGGATTTGATTTCTTGTAATCATGAAAATGTAATAAAATAATTCATTGGATGTTAGATTATTGGGTTATGGAATAATAGTTAGTAATAATGGAAGTTTAATATATACCTTGGAAATAATATTTATAAATAATAGATTAGGGAACATATAAATAAGATAGAATTTGAGGATAATCATATAATATCATCCTTGAATTATGGGATGATAGGGATTATGTGGTTCTTCAAATCAATAAATAATTATCTGGAAATTACAAGTGAACATGGTGAATATCATATAATAACATCATAGAATTATTGGGAATCTAAAGATTATGTGGTTCATCCTATCAATACATCACAATTTGGAAACTACAAGTGAACATTGTTCTGGAACAGATGTACCTAGGGTAACAAATCTGAGAAGGTGAGTCGGGCCTAACTTGGTGTAACCCAGTACATGACCACATGATTTATTGCACACCTAGTTGAACACCCCTGAGGTAAATTCTTAGGATAGTTCACATTTTCATTACAAACTATTATTAATTATTTCAAAATATATATGTCTCTAAACAAACCACTTCAATGGTTTAGAGTTTAGTTTTACCTAAAAAATCAATTTAGGTTACATGACTCACAAGTTTGGTGATAATAAATTATGTTTCATGATGTTATGATCTAATCTAGTGTATTCAATTATTTATAAAATGGAACCTAGTGGAATGAATGTAAATATGATCAATGCATGTAATCCATGTTGGGATTTCCCTCCACTTAAATATAATGTCGTTTAATCTAGAACTGTAACCAATGCTGAAAAACATATAACTATACTGAGACACATGATTGATGTTATGAGAAGTAAGCATACCTGTACGAAGAATCATGATCTTCAATGTGAAAAAACAATGTTAGATTACTTCACGAGGCAACAACCTCCAACATTCCATGGGACTATTAATCCATTTGTGGATGAGAAATGGATATGTTCTTCAGAAATGATATTTCCCTATTTGGGAAGTATGAAAAAAAGAGAATGTTTCCATGTAGTTTATAATATTTCTAGAGATGAAAATCAATGGTACTCATTGGCTCAAAACACTAAGGGAGTGGAAGAAATTTCAAGAATGGAATGGAAGTATTTTAAGGAAATTTTATGAAACAATATTTCATTAATGAACAACAGGCGAATATAGAGAGGAAATTTATGAGTCTGAGGTCAAAGGAAGATGAGAATGTTACAATATATTAATCCAAATTTACTAGGATATCATGTAATTATATAGAATACACACGTAAACCATGATGTAAGATTGATGATTTCTTTGAAGGGTTAAATCCATTCATCCTAAAGTCATCGATCTCCCAAGCATTCATATCTTCTAAAGATATAGTCTTATGTGATATCATGAAAGAGAAATAATTATCTATATCTTATGACTTTATGTGAAAGAAATATAAGAATATAATGATATAGTAAGGGGATGATAATGAGAAATGGGGAAATAAGGATTTTCCTACATGTGATAATTGTGGGGATAAACACCCAAACACCTTGTTGATGGGAATGTATGCTTGTTACAACTATGGAGAGAAAGGTCACTAGGCTCGTGATTCTAAGGTAATGATAGAACATTTCAATGTGAAATTTTCCTACTATAATTAGATGGAGAACTATGTAAATGAATGTCCCAAAAAGCAAAGAAATATTACTCAAAAAAGGAAAAGGGATCAATGTCAATTTTATGATAATACAATAGTAAAAGAGGATTTATGATTTTATTTGTATTGTTGGATTCAAGAATAATGTAATTATATTGTTTTTATAAGAATCATGTAATATATAAATATTGTACTACAATACTTCTTATTTATGTATTTGGAAGAATTTATGTTTTCATTAATGTTTTATGGTGGTAAAGGAATTTATATATTTTGTATGTGACAAAAAGATCTGCACTATGTTGTCTGGGGAAAATATGATGCTATGTTGATTTTGGAAATTTAGGGACCCTATATATAAATTTTCTTATTTTTAATTTGAAAAAATATATTTTGGATGATTCTTAATGTTAGAATAGACTATTCTAATCATATAATATTATTACTTGTGTTTAAAGGTTGATTTATCAAATTGGATAACTTCGGTAAACCACTTTGGTTTTGATAACATTTAAAGGATGAAGTAAATGACTTTGGGATCTAATGATTTATAAACGTGATTCATAAATGAAAAATTCATCTTAAATACTCATCATTTGGAGAAAAATACATGTTTATGGCAGAAATTTATTAAATGATGAAACTCTACTTGTCACGTAAGAAGGTTTCCTTATGTTCCTAGTCTATTAAGTAAATTAATTCTTTAAATATAGTGGAAATATCTTGAATTTTTTTTATCAATGTATCTTATTTTCCAATGATTCAAATGGTCACATAGATCATCACAGATTTATAGCTTTGTGATTGTTAACATTCTCTTACCATGTTCTCTATCAATTTACATCAAAAAATGATGCTCGGATTTATCTTCTATGTCCATGTTTTACTACATGGAACCCCAATATGTTTTATGTCCATTGACCTTCATACATAGCTTGATTTATTTTAAAGTGGAGGCCTCGTTAATCATTTTTTCGATTTGGGATTTCATCAAAGATATTTTGAAAATTCAAACACCTAATTTTAGTTCCTGAGTTTAAATTATGAGGAAGAAATTTATTGGAGGGTAGAATGAAACACCCCAATATTTTATTCAGTGTATCATTTTAAATTTAATCTGTTTAATATGTTATGTTTCACACAACACCAAGTTTAAACAAACAATTATATATAGTTAAATATCATTATTTTAGCATGGATTTTATACCCTAGATGATACGTTAAAGGGAATGAATACTATTAACCAAATTGTTAAATTTATATATTATATATTTAATGATTTTTTGACATTTATCCAAATTATTTTATATGAATATGATAAAAATGAATCCAATTTTATTCCATAAAATAAAATATTTTTCTAAAGGTTGTTTTATCATCTTTTAATGGAGAACCAATTTTAAATCCATTTTTTGACACATCAATACATTTTATTTGAATTAATAAACTTTTTATTTTAATGTTGGATATGAAAATTTACTTTGGTTTAATAATTTTTTTTCTAAGGAGTAAAACGTTTTAATTAATAGTAAAAAATACTAAATTTTAATTGAAAACAAATTTTTTCATCAAAATATTTTAGAGTGATAAATTCTGTTTTTGACTAGTTTCAAATAAAATTTGATCATGTTTTTATCATTTAACCCAATGGACATGTCACGAACCACCTTCACCAAGATGAGAGAAGGGATAATAGATTCCAAACTCATCCATCTTCAAGTTGGAAGAGAGATAATGACCCTCGAGACCCATCTTCAATAGGCCCGGAAGTGGAGACTAGCACCAAGGGTATAAAATCGCACATAAAATAGAAGGCGTTACCCTTTTTATTTAGTAAGATCATGAGATAAGATAGTAATCCCCAAACAACACCAAATTGGATGTAAAAGTATAGCCAACCAAACCATTCCCACATGCATGTTCCAAATGTAAATTCCACAAAAGTACAAGAAAACATCCAAGGAAAGTACCAATGAAAAGAAAAGAAAACATCAACAGCAACTGTCCCAATGTCTAAACTAGTATGATCCTGCGCGATCCCTAAAGTCCCCATGGACACCTGAAAATATTTTTATATATGTAGGGTGAGAATACAAGTATACTCAGCAGTGAAAGCCAGAGACTCTCGTGCACAAGTGGAGAGGCATTCTAATGCCCTGTGAGAAAAGAGAAAACCAAAACCTCTATCAAGGAAAACTATCCACCCAAACCTCACCAAGCCGCACTCCCCAAATAAAAAAATTCATTTAATATATTAGTAATAACAAATAGATGTTTGGGTACCCCACACCACTTTCCAACTCATTATTGAAGACATCCTACACATCAGACCTCCCCCACCATTCTCATTGCAGTCCCACTGCCACACCCTGCCCGCACACACTTGGGTCGTCACTACCACACATCCCGCCCGCAAACACCTCGGATACCACAACCAAATGTAACCACGCCTATAAACACCTGAGCTAGAACAAATATTTCCACTCCCAAAGACACTTGGGCATCATCCCGAAGACACTTGGGAAGAAACCTACCCGAACACACCTGAGCCAACCACCACAACCACACAGCCTCAGATACACGACCAACAACTCTAAAAAAACAGGGGATCCCATCCCCATCCATATCACTCCATAAGATTAAAGCAGATCAACCACCCATACTACCAAACAGGGCAAGGGATTTTCCAGATTCAAGCACACCATTCATTAAGTTCCTTCTTTCCATTTGGTTAACCAGAGTGATCACACAAAAATTATTGTTTCACTTTGCATCCATTAAATTATCCGAGTTTATGTGATTAATCAATTTCCATGTTAAGCCATTTAATCAAATAAATATCCAGAAAAATAGGGGTTCATTAGTGCGCAAGAAAAAACCACAAACGACCTTGGTTTTCAGTAGGCATAAGCCCACACAATTCAAAACATAAATAACAAGGATAAGGAAATAAAGTAGAAACATCAATCAATACCCCCTTCATTATTTAATAGTTCTGTTGTTATCTTCATTAATTTTTGGTTTCATCCATCCCCATAGAAATAATAGCGTACTCACCCCACAAGATACATAGTAAATAGAGATGAAGGAAAACCCTACCTAGATGATCGGGGATCTTCATTTCTCTCCACGCACCAAGAACTGGGGATGCACGACTTACTGGGGAGGAGCATCGGGGACTCTAATGTGGAGCAGCGAGGCTCCAACAGACGTGCACCACTTGCCTTGGAAAGGGGACTCCAAACACACCAAGGGAAGAACGAACCAGAACAAGAAGAAGAAAAGATGGAAAATAAGTCTGATATAAAGGTGAGGATGAGGGTTATGGGATATCAAGATTTTCCATGGATTTAAAGGAAGATCGTGGATTAACCACGCAGTTGGGTAGTTACACACAATGGGATTAATTTTTATTTAATAACTCTCATTGGGAGGTGGGCGTAATAGCTGTGACTTCAAAAGATTTCATTTAAACAGAGGAAAACGGTACACGGACACACAACCTAGGTCCATTGAGGGTCTCCCAACTCTTAATAAATTTAAAACATTTATGACATGGCTAAAAACGGCCTTAAACCACTTTAGAATGGGTAAAAATACTTAAAAAGACATTACGGGAAAAATTGGGGAAGAAAAACCTGACAAGGCTCTATGGAACTGATCAGTGACACACAGATCTCGTCACACCGATTGGCGACACAGTGATCGTGTCACACCGATCGGTGACCCACCGATCCCTGACACACCGATCAGTGACACACCGATCCTTGACACACTGATCATGCCACATCGATCGGTGACGCACCGATCATGTCCTACCGATCGGTGACCCACCGATCGGCGACACACCAATCGTGTCACACCAGTTGGTGGCACACCGATCGTGTCACACCAATCAGTGACACACAGATCATGTCACACCGATCGGTGCCACACCGATCATGTCACACAGATCGGTGACACACAGATCATGTCACACCGATGGCGTCCTATCACCGAGAATCCACCCATAGGATCCGTACATGATGGGTCCAAGGTGCACCAAACAATAGAAATTTGGCAAAGGGGTGGACTAGGAGGGTCTGTGCCATTACATCAAATTCCTCTCAAACTATTCTCGTCCTTGATAATTGAAACTGGTCCAGAAGAAAATAATGTTCTGAAAAACTACCTCCAAAGATACTTCTTAGGAACAAACCACCCCAAACACCCATTCCAAACCCAAGGATCACATTGTCTCGACACGCGGATCTGGGAGTTCATTCCTCCATGTCAAGATACTATCCGCATTGGGTGGAACTAAATCACCCGTATAGGTTTAACTACATACACTTTAATGTGTCTTTATTAGGGATCAGGCCCTCCCCTCTCCACAGCCAGGACTCTTCACACACATTCATAGAACAAGGATAACAATTCATTTCATAGTTAACAAGGTAAAAACGCTTCATCACAAACATGTATGTAAGATAAGACAGAACAGAACTCAAAATAGCTCCGGGTACTGGGCATGCATCTGTGCCTCCTGCTCCCAGGTACTCTCTTCGAGGCCACCGTGACTCCACAACATATGAACTAAAGGGATGGTTTGTCCATGAAGCACTTTCTCCTTTCGATCCTCAATTCTCACAGGTATTTATACAAACGTCATGTTGGCCACAATATCCAACTTTCCCCAGTCGAGGACGTGTGAATTGTCATATAGATACTGTCGGAGCTGAGACACATGAAAGACATCGTGCATTCTCTATAGCAGCAGTGGTAGCGCCAGCTAATATGCTACCACGCCGACCCGCAGCAACACTTCGACTGGTCCGACGAACCTGGGAGAAAGCTTACTCCCTCTACCGAACCTTCGTCGTCCAAGCCGAGGGGATACCTTCAAGAACACGTGGTCCCTGACCTCAAACTCTAAGTGTCTCCTCCTGTTATCAACATATGACTTCTATCAGTCCTGCACTACCTTCATCATCTCCCGTATAAGCTGAACCTTCTCTGTCGTGCTCTGCACCACCTCCGAGACAAGAACGCCTACTTCCCCAACCTCTGCCAAGCACAAGGGTGAGCGACATTGACTCTAGTAAAAATATTTGAACGGGGCGATGCTAATGGTAGAGTGATGGCTATTGTTGTAAGAAAAATCTACCAGAGGAAAGTGTCACAACCATGATTTTCCAAAGTCTAAAACACATGCCCATAGAATATCCTCCATTGTTTGGATGGTGTGCTCTGTCTGGGGGTAGAAAGTAGTGCTATGACATAGTTGAGTGCCAAAAGAATGCTGCAATACCCTCCAGACTCGTGAAGTGAACTGGGTATCCCAATCCACGATTATGGACCTCAAAACCCCATGAAACCGCACCACCTCATCCATGTACCTCTGCACTAGGGAATCCACCGTACCCAACTCCTTGATGGCCTAGAAGTGAGCTGATTTTGTTAGTCGGTCCACCAATACCCAGATAGAATCACAAACTCTTTGAACTATGTGTAGTTCTGAACTAAATCCATCGAGATGTCATCCCAATTCCACTCGAGGACATCTACGGGATGCAAAAAACCTCATGGGACACAGTGTTCAGCCTTCACTTGCTGACACACGAGGCACTTTGCTACGAACTCTACCACTGCCCACTTCACCCCGGGCCACCAAAACTGCCTCCTCAGACCCCGGTATAACTTGGAAACTCATGGGTGCATATCTAGGGGTGAGTTTTGGAACTCACCAAGGACTCTCTCTCGTATTCCAAGGGGGACGAACAACATTCCATGAAACAACATTCAATTCTTCTCATCTCCCGACCATCCTTCTAAAGCATTTCCGAGGTTAATGTGATCGTGCATCACTTCAGCCTCCAAGTCACCCCACTGAGACTCTTTCACCTATTGCAACAGAGAGGACTGCATTGTCATATGAAACAGACAGCCTCTACTACCATCCATCCTCGCATCCAGGTCCAGGGCAGCCAACTCCTACATCGCCTTCCAAGCACCTATCAACTCTCGAACCACATCCTTTTTCGACTTCCTGCTCGAGGAATCAGCCACCACATTCCCCTTTCCTGAGGTGTAGGAGACTTTTAAGTTTTAGTCTTGAAGGAACTCCACCCACCATCACTGCCACAAATTTAGGTCTCGCTGGGAGAATATATACTTCTACCTATTGTGATCCGTGAAGACCATGAAGCACTCCCTGATGAGGTAATGCCGCCAAAACATTAGTGAGAACACAACCACTACAAGATATAGATCGTGGGTGGAATAATTATGCTCATGGGGACGTAACTACCTAGACCAATAGGAGATCACCCCTTGTTGTTGCATCAACACACACACTAGGCCTTCCCCAGAAGCATCGCATAACACCTCATACACTACCCCTTCTTCTAAAAACCTCAACACTAGGGCAATAACCAAATTGCCCTTCTAATAACTAAAGGATACCTCACATAGCCCATTCCACACAAAAACCTGGTCCTTCTTGGTCATGTATGTCAAAGGTGTTGCAACTCGAGAGAAGTTGGGCATGAACCTCCGGTAGTAACCTGCCAGACCCCAGAAACTACGAACTTCTACCACGTTCTTGGGTGCTTCCCCAGAAACAATCGCCTCGACCTTAGCTGGGTCCACCTCTATTCCCTGATAAGACACCACGTGTCTAAGGAAGTGCACTTCTCACGTCCGGAACATGCACTTGGACAATTTCCCATAGAGTTGGTGCTGTCGGAGGACCTCTAAAACCGTTCTTAGATGCTCAGTGTGATCCTCCTCTGATTTCGAGTAGATCAGGATGTCGTCAATAAACATGACTATGAACCGGTCTAGATATTTGTAGAATATGGAGTTCATGAGCCCCATGAACGCAGCTGGTGCATTGGTAACACCGAATGACATGAATACAAACTCAAAGTGACCATACCTACAACTGAAGGCAGTATTCAAGATGTCACCCTCCATCACCCTCAATTGGTGATAGCCTGACCACATGTCGCTCTTAGAGAACCAAGATGCTCCCCTCAACTGGTCAAAGAGACCATCTATCCTCAGGAGGGGGTAATAGTTCTGGACTGTTACCTGGTTCAGTCTCCTGTAGTCTATGCACAACCTCAAACCACCATCTGCCTTCTTCGCAAACAAGACTAGAGATCCCTATGGTGATGCACTAGGTCAAAAAAACCCTTCTTCATTAGATCATCAATCTGAATCCGCATCTCTCACAACTCAGAAGGTTCCATCCGGTTGTGGGCCATCGAAATCGGACGTGAACCAAGTTGCAAGCCTATCCCAAACTCAACATCATGTCGAGGGGTAGAGTCGCCACCTCATTAGGGAAGAAATCCATGAAATAATTGACAATATCCGGGACTCCAACCATCTCTGTATCTGCAGACTCCACTGACTGTTCAGCTAAAAAGGAAATAAGGGGCTCCACTCGCTGGACACCTTCTCGGTGACCTCGCTCGCCGATGAAAATCACACGTCAGCCACCCGATTCCGAAAACACGATCCTTCCTCAGAAGCATTTAATGATGGAACTTACAGAGAACAGGTAGTCAATGCCTAGGATGACATCATATGGTTGTATCTGCAACTGTAGAAGTTCCCTGATAGACAGATGTGGCCTTACCATCAGCCTACACCCTCTGCAAACATAAAACAAGTCAGTATGACCACTGAATTATGTACTCCACACCAAGGGAACTGGAAGTCTCTCAGTGTCTAGACCCAGAGCAAGGGCCAGACTAGGCGCAAAAAAGGAGTGTGAAGCTCCTGTATCAAACAAGGCATAGACAAGAGTACTAAACAAGCTGATCGTACCTCGAACTACTTTGGGCCCTGCTAGAACTGCTGCCTCCGCGGAATGTAACTACCCACACCCAGCTCCTATGCCTCTCGGATGTCGACTGACTCCCCGACCACACCCTGGTAGAGATCCCTAACAAGCGCCCTGAGGTTGACCCCCTCCTGAAAAGCCTTCCCTCGGAGGAGAGGGAGCTTTCTGTCCCTGCAGCTGCTGAGGTGGGTGCTCCACCGGCCCACCCCCACTATACGACGTTCGGTCCGAGCACTGATTCTGAAGGTTCCCACGACTGCCACAGATGAAGCATCTCGTTCACAGTCTCGAAAAGAAATGAAAAGGACCGGAAGATCGGAATGGGAACAGCTGGGACCTGCTCCCTACTATTCAAAACCTAGAGGCCCCGGAAGCTGGAGGCCTACTGCTGACGGCCTTCCCCTTCGACGATCCCAACTAGTTTGCCTCTTGAGGCACACCTCCAAACATGTGTATCCTATCCACTACTTCATCCTTCTTCTGGACCTCCATGTATGTCAGTAAGTTGAAGGTAGTAACATCATACTGAAGAGAAGGTTGAAGTGACTCCTCCAAACGTCTCGCCTGAGACTCCTCATCCGGAAAGGGGTCGGGAGCAAAGCAAAGTAGATCCCCGAACTTGATCCCCAACACTCTCACTAAATGCTCCCCTGTTGGAAGGAGAGTAGCTCCTGCCTCTTCTTAGCCTTTATCGTGGAAGAGAGGAATTCCACTTGGAACTCCTTGTCGAAGTCATCCCACATAACCTCAGCCTCCCTCTTCTCCCCAAGGTAGAGCATCCACCACTGACGTGCTGCTCCCCGCATCTGGCTCACAGCTAGAGGAACCCAGTACTCGATCGGAGCACGTATCAAGTTGAAAGCTATCACGAGCTCCTCTAGCAATCTTTATGTCTCTATGTCTGAGGTGCTTCCCTCATACTCCCCGAGGTTCTGTCGCAGAAAGGTACGATGCATCCTCTACCACTGATCATACTCCTCCTCTCGGTCAACCCTCTGCTAATCAGCCAAGTCAACCTCCTGGGCCTAAATCGCCCACACTACTCATGGTCGTCATCCAGGTTCTATAGCTGCAAGGTAAACAAGGAATGCCTAAGCCCGAGTAGTGCAGAAGATTGATTTTAAATTATTTATACTTATTATTCATTTTAAATCTCCAAATGCCCATCAAACACAACAACACAAGTCGTTATGATGCATTTACCTTTCCTAGGGTCTCTACACTACAATCAGTGTAGCCTTTCATGGTCGTTCAGTAGGCCCAAATTCCTTGCATCGGATCACGGGGGGACCTAAAATCCCATGTCCTAGCCGATCTTCCCTATACTATTTCAAACACCAAGATTGCCTAACACAGTTTCCCTACCATCCCATGTAATCCTCACTGTTTTTATCTTCGAACTCTATCCTATCTCGCAACCTTCACCTTGATACCATTCTATCATGACCCACCTTCACCAAGATGAGAGAAGGGACAACAGATTGCCAAACCCTTCTTTCTTTAAGTTGAAGGAGAGATAATGACCCCTGAGACCCGCCTTCAATAGGTCCCGAAGTGGCAACTAGCACCAAGGGTATAAAATCGCACGTAAAAGGAAGGCATTAACCTTTTTATTTAGTATCATTTGGAGATAAGATATTAAGTCCCAAACAACAGCAAAATGGAAGTAAAATTAAATCCAACAAAACCATTCCGACATGCATGTTGCAAATGTAAATGCCTCAAAAGTACAAGAAAATCCCAAAGAAAAGTACCAAAGAAAAGAAACGAAAACAAAAATAGCAACTATCCCAACGTCTGAACTAGTACAATCCTACATGATCCCTAATGTCCTCATGGAAAATGGAAAATATTTTTATATACGTAGGGTGAGCATACAAGTATACTCAGTAGGGAAATCCAGAGACTCTAGTGCACATGTGGTGAGGCATTCTAATGCCCCATGAGAAAAGAGAAAACCAAAACCTCTATCAAGGAAAAATATCAACCTAAACCTCACCAAGGCGCACTACCCAAATAACACAACTCAAGTAATGTAGTATTAATAACACATCGATGTTTGGGTACCCCGCACCACTTTCCCACTGGTTATTGAATACATCCTACGCATCAGACCTCCCCATCCATTCATACTGTTGTCCCACTACCACACCCCGCCTGCACACACTTGGGCCATGACTACCACAAATCCCACTTGCAAACACCAAGGATACCATAACCAAACATAACCATGCCCGCAAACACCTGGTCCAGAACAAATACCGCCACACATGAAGACACCTATGCCTCATCCCGAAGACACATGGGAAGCAACCAGCCCAGACACACTTGGTCCAACCACCACAACCACCCTGCCTAATGAAAATTGGGCTATATTGGACCTCAGGCCACCACAGCCTGCCCGAAGAGTCTTGGGATATTCGGGAAAGGGATCAGAAAAGGAGATAATAACCAGCCACTCATAGGAGTGTTGGAAAAAATACCCTCCCGACGAAATGGGGTGTTCGGCACAAAGTGCTCAACATGGATGGGGCGGGAATAAGAAACACAAGAACTATAATTATATGTATAGATAGAAAGTACTCACCCCAACCTAGGGTTACAAAACCAAACTAAACACCAACACCCACTTTACTATTCATTCATAAAAAGGGCACACCACTCACATCTAAGTCACAACTCATTCCCAGAACCAATTCCCCATTGAACCCATTGTTAGTTTCATGTTCAATTGATTCAATTTAAGTAAATTCTGCACTACTGGGCAACTAACAGGAATATCCACAAGCCAGGGAAAGAGGATCCTCCAAACAACAATTTAAGCATTCACAACCGATTCTCTTGTATAGTTACAACAATAAAGGGATTCATGAGATCCATCAAATTACTAGAACCAATCCAAGTCTCAAGATATAGCCCCACACATCCTCAAATCCATGACCAATAACTGTACAAAAACAGGGGATCCCATCCCCATCCATATCACTCCTCAAGAGTCAAGCAGATCAACCACCCATACTACCAAACAGAGAAAGGGTGTTCCATGATTCAAGCACACCATTCATTGAGTTCTTTTTTTCCATTTGGTTAACTGGGATGATCGCACGAGGATTATTGTTTTACTAGGCATCCATTAAATTAGGTGAGTTTACGTGATTAATCAATTTCCATGTTAATCCATTTAATCGCATGAATATCCAGAAATGCAGGGGTTCATTAGTGCACATGAAAAGACCACCAATAGCCATGATTTTCAGTGGGCATAATCTCGCAAAATTCAAAACATAAATAACAAAGATAATTAAATAAAGAAAAAACATCGATCACACACCCTGTTTATTCTTTAAAATTCTACTTGTTATATTAATTAATGTTTAGTTTCATCCATCCACATAGAAAAAATAGAGTACCCACCCCACATGATACACAGTAAAGAGAGATGAAGGAAACCCCTACCTGGATGGTCGGGGATCGACGTTTCTCTCCACGCACCAAGAATTGGTGATCCACGACTTGTAGCGGAGGAGCGTTGGGGACTCCATGGATGAGCATCAAGGCACCAGCACACGCGCACCACTTACCTCGGAAAGGGGACTCGAAACACACCAAGGGAAGAATGAACCCGACCAAGAAGAATAAAAGAAGGAAAAAAAGTGTGATATATAGGTGAGGACGGGGGTTACGAGATATCAAGATTTTCTGTGGCTTTAAAGGCAGATCGTGGTTTCACCACATGGTTGGGTGGGTACACACGATGAGATTAATTATTATTTACTAAATCTCCTTGGGAAGTGGATGTAAGAGCTGTGACTTCAAAAGATTTCATTTAAACATTGGACAATGTTACACGGACACACAGCCTAGGTCTGTTGATGGTCTTCCCACTCTTAGGAAATTTAAAACATTGATGACGGGGAAAAAACGGCCTTGAAATGATATAAAAAGGGAAAAGAGTTAAAAAGATGTTACGGGAAAAAATGGGGAAGAAAAACCTGACAAGGCTCTGTGGCACTGATCGGTGACACACCGATCATGTCCCACTGATTGGTGACACACCGATCGATGACATAGTGATTGTGTCACACCAATCGGTGACACACCGATCAGTGAAACACTGATCGGTGGCCCCCCAGTCATGTCACACCGATCTTGTCCCACTGATCGGTGACACACCGATCGGAGACACACGGATCGTGTCACATTGATCGATGACACATTGATTGTGTCACACTGATGGTGTCCTATCATCGAGAAGCCACCATTAGGATCCGGACCTGATGGGTCCAGGGCACACCAAACACCATAAATTTGGAAAAGGGATGGACCAGGAGGCTCTGGGCCATTACAATAGGTCATTGAAATCCATTTCACATTAAAATTATATAAAAAACAAATTTTACTTTTGAAAATTTCTTAAAAAACTCAATTTCTCGCAACATCAATGGGATTTTCATTAAATTTAATTTATCCACTTATATGAATTAAATTTATAAACATGGATATAAATGGGTTTAATTAGTATTGTTTTTTCATTCAAATAAGATTAAATTAATTTTTGAATATTATGAGTAATAACTTATGTAAATTTCTATTTACAATGGTTAAGGGTAAATCAGGTATTTAAATGTAAAAATAATATCATGATACTACAAAATTACCCTAACTTTTATCTTAATTTCATTTTATAAGTGTTTTTCATAAAAAATAATCCTTAGGCTGAAATTATAACTTTTTTAAGCCACTTGGGTGAGTGTATAACATTTATTATATTTAATTTAATGATAAGTTTAAAATTTCATGCTAAAAATTTTAACAACGATAACATTTTTAATATATGGTTATAAAAAAGATAAATTAGACTATAAATATCCCTTTGAAATATAAAATTTATATCTACTTCGTGATGATTAATAATTATTTATTAATTATAAAATAGTTATCTTAAATGGTGATATAATGATGATGTAGTAATTATTTAAATAATCGATGAATAAGTTAAATGATATTAAAAATATTAAAATTAATAAAATTTGGGAGAGTTAATTTAATACAATAATTTTATAGGCAACTTAGGTATTTATTAGAAGTTTTTGTTTGGTGTTACTAGGTTATTAGGAAATTTTAAAAAAAACAAATAATAAATAGTATCAAAATTAACATAAATGACACTTTAAATTATATAATATCTAATAAAATGATATAAAATACATAAAAATTTAAATTCGGACAATTAAATATAATAAGGTTAAATATTATATCAATGATCTATTTGGGGTTCATTATTCATTTTATAGTAACTACATTAACCCTAAAGAGTAAAAATCTAATTTTTCATGGTAAAGGGTTTAACTAAGGGTTAAATCGAAAAATATGGTTAATATTGTGACGTTCAATTGTATATAAATAATTTTATGTTGGTTTTCTACCCATAATCATATTATATTCTAAATAGATCCTTTTGAATCTATTTCAAATAAAAATTGAATTTAAATTAATTTAATATTTTGAGAGTTTCTTAAAGTGCCCCTCACCTCAATTATAAAAGGGTACCTCCTCCCTCAATTACTCACAACACTTTGATCCTTCTATCTTGGCCAAACCATGAAAATTTATCCTACCAATATTATTAGTTATGTATTAGAGGTCATGGTATTCTAAAAATACCAACCATAGTGTCCATAAGAGGAGATCCAAATAAAGACCGCTGAATAAGTGGTAATTGTTTAATCAATTCATTTAAGATCATTTCATCTTATACCACATATTCCTATATTGTTTAAATACTAAACTAATAAATCTAGCATAATATATATGTTTATATTTTATTATTATAATGGGATATTAAAATTCCTCCATTTGTCTATCCTACAAAAAATATCACTATGCGCGTGTAAGTGAGTCTTATCATCCCCATGTTGTCGTGTAATTTGATTTTCATCACCAATATATTTGGATGGGTATAATGATGAATATAATAAATATAAATAATAAATATTACATGATATTTAAACTTGATAATTAATATACGATCCATTTCCGTATGACATTACTAGTAAGGGAATGATATTTTCGCTAATGCGTGCATACAACCTTCTATTTCAATGATGCGATGAGATTAAATCTCCACGATAACCATTCGATAATGAATATTAAAATTTATATAATTATTGAATATAAATATAAGACATAATATTTCTACTGGAATAATACACACACACACATATAGTATTTACCTTTTCCCATTAAATACGATAAGAAAATAGAAACTATGATAATGCGTACATTCGTTATACAAAATCCATTAATAGTGTATTCTAATTTGATATTATATATATATATATACTGAATATATATGATATAAAAATCATTTATACATTATTTATGTATATAAATCATGATCTATGTAATAGGATCAAGAATAACAAGTCAAAACACGTATGATAAGTAAAGTGGTTATTACCTGAAACGTTTCATTAAATTGGAATTGTTAATAAAAGAGTAATATAATGCCATATATTAATCATATATGATATCAGAAACATTATAATTATTCTATTAAATTTTAATAATTTTTTTGAAACCACGATACAAGAGTTCTGGACACCTATAGAGGGAATTTGACCTATTGTAAGGGTGAATTTCACAATCTCATTATTATTCAGGACTGTTTATACGTAAGTATTTGTTGGAACATATTTTTCATCAATTTCGATTTTTCATAGAAATGTATTTAAAAATAATCATTTGATTCATCAGTAATTGTTTGAATTCATTTTTACAAGAGATTGAACTTTTATAAAATGTTTTGAATGGAATCTTTCCTTTTCATTTTCAAAACAAGGTATATTATGTCCTTTTTATGAAAATACAGATGGAATTTTCTGTTTTTAAGTTATATGTCATGAAAAAAAATCCATTACAATCATAAATGATTATATGCACTTCAATTTTTTTCTTTTAAAATTTTACATCCCTTTTTAAATAATTTCCATAAAACAGGGTATTTCTCTCAATAAGTTTTTAATGATTTTATTAGATTATTTTCAACTACGTCAACATCATTTTTTGGATTTTATTCTTAATTTAATTAGATATATCATGATACAATCTATCATATTTTATTGAAGGGTTTATGATATGTTTGACGGTGGATATTCAAAATTGTTACCATCCGAGGTTTATGGTTAATGTATTAAAATTTCATATTATAGTTTCAATATGAATGGTTATATTGGATATGTTTTTCCATTTTAATATGTGGAAAGAATCTAAAATAGTTTGTGATGGGTGGTGCTTTCTATATCCCATTGACGCATTGGTAGGTCTAATGAGACAATGTAGTTTGGGGTTTTTCCCATTTTTGTATGGTGTCTTGGGGAATCCATGATGATTTGTTTATGATGTTTGAAATTATAAATTTCCTCATTATGAGATTAGTTATTGGCATTACATGTGATTATTCAACTATTAAAATATAAATGTTAATGTTAATATGGATTTATTTGATTTATTATTTTGATATTATGCTCAAGATTATGTTTAAAAGTCTTTTATATCAATTATATACCTCTCCTTAAATGTTTATTCTTATTTGGGATTGCTTCCATTGTATTATTAACCCTAACTGAGCACCTAAGCTCACCCCTTTCTTATATTTTTCCCCTTATGCTAATATGTGTATTATGACATATATGAAGGTTTAACCTATGAGAATAATGGAATTATCAACTGATTATCTATGTTTTATTTTATGTTTTTAATTGTAATTTAAGGTTCATGTATGTAATATATTTTTAATTACTGCTAATCCAATCAGTCCATTAGGATTTTATTTATTTTAATCATTCCAATTTAATAAAATAATGAAAAAACTTTGAGATTCTATGTTTGGGGAGTTAGAATGAATGAATTAACATCCTTAATTTATTCCCACAATAATAACCCCCACACTTTTTCTTTAGAATTCATTTCATCACTTCCACCATGATTTACTTAACCCCCACCCATCAATTTAAAAATATCCTAAAAATAATGATTGTAGTGTATGAATGGATAAAAAATGGATTGAAACATGTATCATTCCTATAATGGTCATTTATGGTCTCTATGGGCTAAATAAGTATTGATGTAAATTTTTCCTTTTATGATTAACAGGTTTATCAAAACATAAATCAATAATTTTAAATGTGTTTATTTATATTCATAGCTTTGACAATTTCATATCCCAGTTATGGTAGGTGAAATTTCCCAGGACTACTGAAGAAATATTCTCAATATTAAATATGAAGTGCTTGGTTTAGAAATATTCCCAAGAATGAGACATATGATTTGGTGTAATCACTCATGGTATCATTGATAATAACAAATAAATTAACATGAATTTTAGAAATTTTAAGGATGAAGAATATTTTGGAATGATCATTTTCCTCAATTAATTAATTACCTCAAATCATGAGTCCTCATTTTTTATCCATTTTCATTTTAATAATTCAATTCTGTATTTTACACATTCAATATCTTTATCATTGAAACCTAAAACATGGAATAAATGGATTCCTAATAAACTCATTTCTCCACGATATGTAATGAAAGGAATGATTAAATGAGGGAATGAAATTCCAATTTAAAGCTCAAAACAAGTTTTTAGATGATGAAAATGAAAGGTGTTTAAAAGAAAAATAATAAAAGTGAAATACCTTTCCCATGAATATTATTCCTCTTCTTTCAGTTGGTTTGATCATTAATTATGCCATCATAAATATATAAAATAAAATTACATAATTAATCACAAGGATCTTGTAATTTAAGATTAAAAAGCTAAGACGGTGGGCTACATGCTAGACTAATCTCAATAATGAAATTGAAATCCACATTCCATGAAAGAATGTAAAAGGGATAATTAATGGTATAATCCCCCAAGTAGGAAATGAATTTTAACTACCACCATAGGGATGTACTATCAATTATCCATAGTTAGTTGGTGGATTATGATTCTTATACTAGAACCACTACATGTGTTTTTTCTAGATTCCTACTCTTCCTTCTTAGGGAAGAATTATCAATGGATAAAGTACACCAGATCATCCCCCATTATAATTAGGAATTACTTACATGGAGAGGGTTAGAATAAGTATTAATCATAATCCTTATTGGTTTATAATTGTGAAAAATCCTCTTCCTTTTAGTGTTATAGATCAATATGGGCCTCATGACATTAATAATCAAAGGCAATTCAAGAAGGTATTTTTGCTTGAAAAAAAATTCAATTTTAATTATCCAAAATACTATCCCTTTCAAAATTGATTGATATCATTAGGATCAATTAATTTTATTTCTTTACGAGATTCGTCAAATATATATTCATCAATATTATGGAGAATCATGTGTTAATTAATAGGTAAAGGTCTAGTTTCTTCATATTCCTCTACGGAAACACAAGGATGTAACAAATATAGAAATTAAGAATCATATGGAGTTACAATAAAATAAGATTGAATTAAATCAGAAAAGATAGATTTTAAGAACATTACATGTCCTTCAGTTGGTTCTTGTTCAATTACTTCTTCGATGACAACTTCTTATTAAAATTGAGTATTTGTAGATGGAATTATGTAGTTAGGCTCTTCCAACCTTTCATAAAATTTTCATCTTCCCTGGATAGAGTGATAGAAATGGTAGTAGCTCTTCTACATTTTAGGGTCTTTGGGAATCATATTATACATCATAATAATTATATAATTTATCCACATCTTGTTTTTCTCCCACACATATCTTAGTAGGAATGTCTTCCTCATCACGGACCCACTTTGGCTCAGTATGGTACTCATTAATTTCATCTTTGAGATTGTTAGTTTAATGATGGTTCTCGATTTGGGCTTCAACCTCATGTATTTCCTTCAAAAAATCATTGATTAATAAGTGTTAATCATCTTGGACCTTGGAAACATGATATATTTTTAGAAAGTAATGGGATAACTGAGTTATTTCTCGATCCATCACTTCAAAAATTTGTTTCGTCATGTCCTCCCTCAGGCCAGCTATGAATTCCTTGAATACCCATTCCCCATTATTTGATTTAAAAAATAAAATCACCAATACAATAAAAATTGAAACACAATCCAATATGTAAAACAATGAGTTATTAATTGTATCAATAACTGATGAGTAATTGTTGAATGAATCATTGATACAATTATTTGATTTTTTTAAAAAATTATATTTTTCATGATATTTTTGAAAACTTTTTTGTTTTTTTTTGTGAAAAAACAAAGTGTGTAAGTGTTGTACCTCAATAGAAACATCTCCAAGTTTATGTGAAATTATTTTTCGTGAATCCCTAGTTAATATTTTATTTATCTAAGAAGGAAATATAGTGCAAACCCAAGGCCGGTCTCAAAGAGATAGCTCACACAACATAAAATTACTATTGTCACTATTTATATTTTAACTAATATAAAACTAAATAATATAATGAATTTTTTTTGAATTATGAAATAAATATTAACATGTATATATATATTTATATATATGAAATGAAAATAGAATAGTTGTAGATAAATTTTTTCTAATAAAAGATGATATCCTCTATGGAGAACACCCATTATGAACCAACATCGTCTCTATATTAGTTTCAAATTTAAATAATGAACACACTATATTATATTTATGATGATACTATTCACAAAGGCACCTTAACCACTAAGATCCCACTCAAAATAACTATAAAAATGTAAGAAAAAATAAACATGAATTTTAAATTAATTGGGTCAAAAGTTGATTTATCCATTAGGAACAACCGCAGTTTAGTTACTTATTATCATGAGTATAAGAGATCACAGTGGAGAAGAACACAAAGGAAACACAAAAGATAAAAATAAGTTAATGAGACAAATAAGAAGAGTAATATATATTAAAAATTCATAGTACTATTACATTGAACATAAAAAAAATATAAAATAGAAAATGGCCACAAATAGTTTCAAACATTTTGAGAATGATAAGTGATTCATTTTTATTATCATAAGGAGTTAAATTTGGGATCCATAATCTTCCCTCCAATATATTGTACATTATAGACGCATTTAATGGCATAATATGTAAAAGTGGTATTATATAAAGTTGTTCCAAAATATATTTCTCGTTTCAACTCAAAATTTTAGCTTCATCCTCCGTGTCTAAAAAATGATATGTCCCATTAATTCAGATAATTTATTCTGGCCTAATGATTCCTAAATTGTCCTTAAATTTTTATCATGCAATATCCACATTAATGAATGAATAACACCATGATATTCAATGTTAATCCCTTATTTTGAATAATATTTCTATTAATGTTGTAATCATAGAACATATAGGTCTTTCGACTGTGTTATTCTACATTTAATGAGGTGGGGTCTACTCAATCATTCTGAACACTTTTTTCAAATTGATCAATTATTTTATGATTTTTGATGTTAAATTCCGATCCATGTCCATAAGAATATTTTGAAGACCAAAAATCATGGAATAATATTAAAAATGACTATCACTCAAATTGGAATAATATTTTAAAAGTAATGCTCAAAATAACAAACTGATGAAAATCTATCTAAATTATATAATTAATAATTTTTCACATTTCAGCACAAAACAAACCAGAAATCCAATATTGATGGAAATAATCTCAAATTGATAAATTGGTAGTGATTAAATCATTGGAAAAAAATATAAAAATGATTAAAACATTATCTATATTAGTTATGGAGAAAATTCTTTAGGAATAATTTTTTGATCACAATATTCCTCATCCTCATAATGGAATATAAAAGACGTCCATAACAAAAGATAAAAAAAAGGAACAACACACAAGTTTAAGTTTACATCCAAAGCTGTGTACTCAAACAAAAAAAAAGGTAAAATAGATCAATATAGGTTTCAAAAACCTCCTCATAACACAAGGGATAATCATGTGGAATTTCACCAAAAACAATTGTTTAAAAGGGACACTAATATAAGTACATTACACCGCCATATAAAGATTTTCTTTTACTTGAGTTTGAAAAAACATGGTATAAATTCACCAATTTACTCTACATAGGATATGAGATCACTTTACCTATAGGATCCCTCTAACGACCAAAGATTTACGTACAAGTAAATTATATATAATTACTTGATTACATAATATAATACACAATTAGATGCTCAAAGTCCATATTATTTTAGTGCATTTGGAAACATGGAGCACATTCTTATAAAATGGTGAAAGATCGTTAACATATTCCATAAAGATCATCCCCTTTAGTTATTCTACCAAAAAACTTTATTTATATTCTGGGGAAAATAAATCATAAAATGTGTGTTTTAAAATTCTCACTAAGGGTAAACATGGATAACTTCAAACAAAACATAATCATATGAATGTAAAATCGTGGTAATAAATTTTGAATATAAAAATCGTGAGTCATGAAATAAATCATGATAGTTTTTAAGGCATATATCATAAAGGAATATTTACAATGATAAATAGAATTGGAATAAATATGGAAATGTGGAAAACACATAAGCATAGAAAATCATTACTATATTATCCAAGGCTCATTTCCAAGACCATCATAGTAGTCATATTCTATTACTAAACCAGATGTACTTATCATTCCAGCCCTATATTACTAAACTAGATTTACGTTCCATTCTATTAATTCTTATCTCATGACATATAAATTTATACCTAATTAAATTGTGGGAGATATATCTCCCACCAATCTCATAATTAATCAATTATTATTTTTTCCACAAAAACAAAAAAAATATTTACCATAGCATAATTCATGAAATAAAATGGGTTTCTTAAACATCATTCTATCATTCTCTCTATAAAAAAATTTAATTAATTAATTTAATTCCACCATAAACACAATAAAACCATAATTATAATAGGGATATAGAAATAACCCTATTTAAATAATGTCATCTTAGATGGGATATAATTTTGAAAAAATTATGGAAATTAATTCTTGAGGAAAATATAATTTCTTCTTCAAAAATGTTTTAACCATTAAAATGACGTTCAATTTTAAATGAAAATAATATATTTGAAATTAAATGTGAAATATTGTAATGTATTTTCTATGTAAATAAGGCATTATGATAGCATAAAAATCTGTTCAGGTCCTATAAGTTAAAAATAATCATTCTCTGCATATTTTTTCTAGAAAAGTAAAAAAGTACCTCATTTTGAAAAAATATTTCTTCCATACCATTTAGTAAAGATTCACCAATGAGTAAAAATGACATTAAAAAATTTTATAAGGTCATAATAAATATTATTAAATACATATCTAGGAAACATAAATGTTCATGATAAATATACCTAAGTAAATACCCAAAAATAAACAATCTCTAATAAAAAAGAGATTGCAAAATTATCTGTTACTAATTTATAATCATTTTAATTTTATTAATTATAAAAAAACTAAAATTATATTCATATTTAAATATTACAACATTTTTAATAATAACAATAAAAATATTCATGGGTATCATAAACACCAAACAAAATAAATAGTTGGTGTATAAGTCCATTATAAATAAAATTAAGAAAGAAATAATAACTTACATTAGGTCTGATATGGATTGTATGTATTATAATCTCATGTACAATGATTTAAATAATATTAATTACTTATTATAAAATCATAGTCATTTTTATGATTTCATATATTGTCATATTCTCATCCTTTTGGTAGAAACATTTCATTGTTACTCGTTATATAGGTGTTAACTACATTATGTCCTTATGCATGTTTTGTTGAATAAGTTAAAATTATCCTTATTAGGTTATAGTTATATAATTTATAGAATTATATTATAATAATATATATAATTTTTATTCATTCAATTCGTTTATATAATCATTCTTTAATGAAGATCATGTAGAACGAATCACATCACATTTTGGAGACGGTAAGCCGTACATACTTATGATAGATCATATTATTCCCATAATTGTTGACTGGTAATGATGTTCTTGGTGTATTATATTTCACAATCCATTTCATTTTATAATAATATAATTTTATTACATCCCTCATTATACCCATCCAAATATGGGGTGGTGAAAAACATTTTACACCACATCGTGGGGACGGGTAGTTGTATGTATGCACACATTGTGATTTCATTTTTCATAGGATTGATAGAAGGCATAATATGGTTGTTTCATAATTATAATAATTTATCAGTATACAATTTATTTGGTATTTATTACTTTATAATGAAAAAACTCATGAAGAGGGAGTACTCTATGAAAGAAGTATGAATGAATCGGTAGAGGAGATTACCTCTTCTTTGATGTTCTTCTTCTAAATATTCTCTTAGATAAATATATTTGGTAATTTAAAGATACCATAACCTCTATAATGTAAATAGGGAAGTTGAAATCATATTTTTCTTGGGAATTTCTGATCTTTAAGTCTCAATGTGAATTGAAGAGCTGAGGGAGGAGGTTCCCTTTTGTAACTGATGTGAGGGGCACATTTGGAATGCGAGGAAACAAAAATTTATTATAAATTGATATTTAATTTCAAATGGTCCCAAACTCATTTATTTAAAATATAATATGACATTTTTTCGTATCCCTATAATAAAATTAAAATATTATAATTTTTTAATATATCTTAATCCATATCTTTTTGGATTAACCCTCATTTTACCTTTTTTAATTATACCACGATATCATGTTATTTACATTTTGTGTGTTAATTTAATTACCATGACATGTAAAATGATAAAAAAAGGAATTTATGAAATATTTGGGCATATACAAACCATTATGTGAAATCATAGATTTTTATATATTTTATAACATTTAACAAACTATTTTATATTTTAAGTTACCAATTATTTCAATTTTGAAACTATTCACACATGAATTTTTCAAAAACACATAAAAACTTTTTTCCTCCCAAAAAAACAGAAAATAAATCATAACATGTCATGGTCATCCATTAAATTTTTATATATCATTAAATATTTAAATAATTTTTATTTTAGTATTTATGATATCATTTATTCGATTCCTTCATCAATAAATTTATTATTTCATCATCATTGTTTAATAATTAAATATAATTATTTAATGTCTAAGAATAATAAATACATAACCATTATGTATGTAATATTCTTATATTTATAAGGATAATTTATATTCTAGTATATCAATTATATAACCCAAATTAAAATTGTTTTAGTATGAAGACTCATGATTGTGTTATTTTTGCCTTTACTTTAAATTAAATATTATAAAATGTCATTATCACCCCCAAGAGGCATCAAAAGAACATAATATTTGCCTATGTATTTTTTTGTTAATAAATGACTCATAAAATAATATTAGGACACATGTTATGTTATTTTTATATTATTATAATTTTATTTTTAAACTTATTTAACTGATTTACAATTTAACTGTGATAAACAAAAATAAATACCATAGTTACTATTCATAATGTCCAATAATAAAAGGGGATTATCTAAATAATTTAAACATTATTATTCCAAATATTGAATCAATTTTTTCATATTAAAATCACAGATGTGGTAGTAATTAATTTAAAATCAATTCCCCTTATCAAAATAAGAAAACTAGTTTTAAAAATTAAACAATGCAAAAGATTGCATTTTTTCCACTAAATTAAATGTAAAATTAATTAAAATGAAATAAATTATGTTTAATGATAAACATATATTCTATTTATAATTATAAACCATTAAATAATATAAAATAACCATATAAATTATTTTTATGAAAAAGTTATTTTCAATTGAAATTTAGCATTTTTTAGTATTCATGAATACATTAATGTTATAAAAAAATATCAAAATTTCATCTAAAGAAAATTTATATATCTAGATTAAACATAATAAGTTTACTTTTTAAAATATAATCTATACTTAAAATGGTTGGGCCATCAAAAAGCGGGGAAGCATAATTTTTTGAAAAGAACAATTTATTTATTCAAAAAAATGAATTTATTTTTATATCATGCCTAGAAAACATTTAAGATTAATTTTAAACATTATATTGGATATATTAAATATATATTGAATTAATAAAATTCTTCAAAAGGGATATTATTATTTTATAAACTTGCTTAAACATAGTCTTTCATGAAACAAATTCTATCAAAAGAACATGAAATTGTGTATAACACAAGACAAGAATAATGATTAGTATACTACAAGATATAGTAGTGGTTCATATTGTGTAATATAATATTGGTTTAGCATACCACCCATGACATGAAATTTTTAAAAAAATATCAATTTATAAAAATATCAGGGCTTTACAATCCCATCATGGTTTCGATGGATAACCATTATAATACAAATAATGATGCCAATTTCAGAAAAATTGAAATAGTTTAAGTTTAAAATTTATAAACATTAAAATAAAAGAGAATGAAATAGGAATAACTGGTAAAAATTTAGAACTAAAACATAAGAACCATGGGAAATCCCTATATTGATCTGGTAAGTGGGCACCTAGGATACTCTTACTCTCATTGATCAAAACAAGGATTCAAAATTCCATTCCCATTCTCAATCCCTAAGAATCATGTCACATCACATCCTAATTAAGTTAGTTAGAACTATATCAAAATCTTTAAATAGATGAAATATTGAAGCCCTATTACATCATCTAGTACACTGGTAGTAGTCTTCCAACCTATATTCATAGGATTCCCAAGTGTTTTCCCCTAGGGGGGATTGGTTCCCCAGAACTAACTAATTTGTACATTAGATTACATATTTATTCAAAGAAGTGAATATTTATTTAATTACTTTATTATATATTTATTTTTATTCTACATAACATTAATGTCATAATGTCCTAGAGTATAAGTCACATTGACAAGGTCATAATAGTGACCCTTTATAATGATGACCATGAAGTGTTATGACAATATTCATAAATATAGTTCTATGGTTGTATAACAGACTATGATAGGGAACATAGAATAGAGACTATTTTGTTTTATTACTCATAATAATATGTATATTCTTCTCATGAAATTCACACTTAATAATCTCTATGATGGTAGATTATGATAATAGACTAGTCTGTAAGAATTATGAATATTTATGTGTCATTAAATATTCCTATATAAGAATGTGTATAATGGTACTTATACATTAATATTATTATTACCATATTTTATGACACATTCACTTTGATGTTTTTCATAAACCACGATGATAAAAGTTTACGGTGAAGTTTGATACGTTGTGGGAATCACGAGTGATGTGTTATTAATAATAATTCAACGATGGGTTTGTTTGTTTCTTCTTTATAGATGTTGATATCTCGACCCTTTAATTGGAATATTACTTCCAAATTAAATTCCATGGCCATGATTTAATGATGAGTTTATTTCATATAGTCAAATAATGACTTATCAAGCACATAGGTTGATGACATGGATGTGAAACCTACATAATGAGATATTACAAAAATTTGATTATGTTTTATAATTGGTAATGGTATGGGGTTTTTGATGTTGTTATATTATGTTATTTATTTTGGGTTCCTAAAAATATTGATAGAAAACAATAATAAAATTAAAGAAAAGCCGCCTAATGGTAATGAGAAATAATACTTGGGGCTCACACATAATCTGTTTCCATTAATGTCAATTAAATTCTACTTGAATTTGATTATTAAAATAAATAGTATAGTCAAGGATAAGAATTAATTTTATTCAAGTTTTATTTATATCTAATATTCAAAAGATAACAAAAAATTATTTATTTGTTTAATAATCAATTTATTTGATAATGGGAATTTATAATAAATATTTATTCATTGGATTTTCAATAATTTTTTTATTATTTATTGAAAATTTTAATAAATTTTTATTTACTGGATTGTGAATTAAATACTTATTTAGGTATTTAATAAATGTTGAGAAGTTTGAGTGTACTAGGATCATATATGAAAATGAATTTTAATTTAAAATCTGGTAAATAATATTCATCATTGCGCAAGTTAGCACACTCCATAAAATAATAATAATATTATTATTATATGGAATGGGGTGTGTAAAAGATTATAATATTATTTAAAGGATGTTAGGAAATTAAATAATATTTTAACCATAATCCTTTGTTTACAAATAGAAGATTATGCTTATTGGGTTGTGTTAATAAATAATTGAGAATCAATGTGTCAACATATTCCTATCTCAACTCCGCTTTCTCTATCCATACCATGTATAATAAAATCATGAGAGAATCATTCAACTCCAAAGGACGAGTAATCATGATGAACAATTAATGGTGATTGATTCACTATGATGAAACTTGAGAATCAATATGTGTTATTTGGAGATCATAGGAGAAAATATGGACCACTACAAGAGGGATTTTACACATGGATCCTAAAAGTGCAACAACTATAATTTAAAATATCCCTTTCAGATGATCAACAACTTCATAATCAAAGAACGATCCAATGACTAGGTATTTATTTATATATATATAAATAAATAAATTATATTTTTAACATGATAAGAACCTCTATGGGATTCGGGACTCTCTACGTGAATATATGGTGGGAAAAATTCACTGGACATGGAATTCACATCACGTACAATATTCTATGTGTTCCATTCAATCGAGAAAAAACATGCTTGAATTATCACCCAACATGTCACTTCTGCTGCACCTAAAAAAATTATTATTATCATGTGATAGAAATCAAATTACATATATTCCAAACCACCAAATGTCAATGCACATCCTTTAAAACCATTTCCATAGGGTAAATCAATTTTATTTACCATAGGCACACACTACATCACCTTTGAAATCACCCCTTTACACAAAGAACTGAATTCAAATAATAAATTAATTTTGAAGCAAGCACATTTAAGCTATCAAAAAATGGTGCAACATGAAACCACCTACCATGTTCCTTTAGAACACCAAAAAATATTTGATAAGATAAATTCAAGAATATCGGTGGATCTATGGAAGTAAGAATAAACCATATTCATCAAACCCAATTCCATATATTTATGATTAGACTAATAATAGGTCAACACCACCACTGGGTTGTATGAAGATTATGAAATAACGGTGGAGGGACCATGATATAAGTAGATGAGACACATAACATGAAGTTTCCTTGATGAACCTAGGTCAAAATACACATAAAATTGGGGACATGCGGTGATAGGAGAAGAGGCGGTGTGTCTAGGGCTAGAGGGTTCAGCAATGGTAGAAAATGAAGAGTGAAGGGGGTTAATTCAAGGAGGGGTAGCTAAATAATTACAAATATTTAATAAATTGGAGAAGCCACATAGTTTGGAGATAGAGTTTTCCAAAACATGTTCCAATCATGAGGCTGCCTTAGGCTCCATTAGTATCGGTTGAATGATTTTACAAACTGTGTGCCTAATTGTGTGGGCGTTGTAGTGATTTTGTCTTAGCATACACTATTTTTTGAGGATTGTGCAAAGTTTCAACTTACCTTGCGCCTACTACAAACCAACATCTATCACACCAAAAACATAAATTTTCAATAGAAAACACCAAAAAAAATATATTAAAGAAAATGATGACCAAAATTAGATAATAATAAACAGGGAATGGCACCATGGGTGTGGCATCTAATGTCTCTTATCCTGTAACCATCATGGCTGGATGGATAGTGCTTTTTGGCTACAACTCTCCCCTACATGTGAAGAATATCTTAATTTTATATTGGGTATCTACTCACCAAGAAAAAATTTAGACTCTAACACATTCATATCTCCCTCTATCACTGTATCATAATCCAAATACATAAGTTATTATGTACTAAAATCACAAGAATATGCATCATAGACCATTATAGGGATAACATGTGGATGTCACTCATCTATGAAAGGGAGTGGAGAAGAATCTAGTTTATCATGTTGTACATCCTCCCCATGTTCCACATCATCATTTGGGACATCCAAGATAGGCTTATGACCCTATGACACATCTATACAAGTCTCATTGCCAACAACATCGTCTAGCACGTAGAATAAAATATCAGGATAAATATCTTCGATGGGAAGAAGTAATTCCATCATTACTCGTTGAAAATAGGTCTCTTAAAATTATCTTATCACTACTAGATTAGAAATGTGTGTCAGGTGAGTGATACGATCAACATATAGAAAAAATATATTGTTAATTAAATTTAATAAAAAATCTGGTCACACAAGGGAGAAATTATTACCAAATGATGATAGCCTCACATATGTTATGTAAGATATAACTATGAGGTCATGTGGTACCCAGGAACAGATAATTTCTCACCACCTTGAACAAGTAATCAATTCTCTGACCTTAAGAACATAGTTATACCATAGGTATGCCTCCCTATATGCTAGAGGAAGCTAACAAGCTGTGTGGGACTATGGTGGTATAGTTGAGAGACTATTACAACATATTACTATAAATCAACATTTTAAATAAAGGCAATCATAGACATCCAAAATGATAAGGCAATGAACTGAAATTCAGGAAAGTTATGAAAATAATCAAAATCAACAATTCAATAATAAATGATGTCTATACTATACATGTCATGAAATCATACAACATGAAAAAAATATGAAATGATAATTCTAGGAAAAACTCATATAATGGCTAGGAGTCTTGGCCAGATCCAAGAATCCCATGATCTATTCAAGTTGTTAAAGCCCAAGAAATAAAATAGGTAGTTTTTTCTCTGTTACCAAAGTTCCATGTTTTCCCAAGCAGGGTGTGAGTAAAACAATGCAGTCCACCAAAATTAGTGTCCCTAAATATGACTATTTAGATAAGTAATGTTCATATAGAAGTTCTCAGGTTAAAAAAATAACACGTCTAAAATAATTTAAACAAAACAAAAAAATAAAAACTAATACCTCGAGTTCACAGTGACACCTACGAGAACTATATATTCATATATATTTGATTAAAAATAACAGTAATATTTAAAAAATATTAACATTTGAACAAAAGAACAACCATATGAATGTATCCTCAGGGAAATAATTTTGTCTCCACTATAAAAATAAAATGAAACCCTCTTAAATGATTCTAAAATTTCATTGAATGTTTAAAAATTTGGATATCCCAACCAAATGCTATATTTTAGAAGCCTCATAATCCTTTTGTGGGTAATAAAAAAATTGGGATTAGGGTTTCTTCAGCTCCTAAGGC
This sequence comes from Viscum album, assembly GCA_963277665.1. Classification (NCBI taxonomy): domain Eukaryota; kingdom Viridiplantae; phylum Streptophyta; class Magnoliopsida; order Santalales; family Viscaceae; genus Viscum; species Viscum album. The sequence continues at coordinate 421,008,704 of OY728161.1, read as the reverse complement.
ATAGATCTCTTCATAGGTTTCAATTTTACATTTCATAGAGCCCAAGAAGACACCTTGATGAAAATTCATGCTTGTTTGATGTTAATCCTTGGTTTTCAGTATATGTTGAGAGATTAATTAATTAATTTATTTATATCACCGAATTGTTATTGAATATTTTTTACTCAATAAAAATTAGTAAATTATTAGTTAATATGGATTCTAAATTATTTTTTAAATCATATTTCACTAAATGTATTACATATTATGTGTAATTACACATTTATTATTATCAAAATAATATTTAAGAAAATATATTATATATATATACCAATATAATTATATTTACATATTATAATACGATTTTGTATAATATATAACATTTTTTAGATATTTCCCCCACTTTCAGCATTAAAAAAGCACCGAAAATGTCAGTTAGTAACTACGTTGATAAAGGATTGTCTTTATTAGTAATGAAAGAAACACTAATAAAGGAGGAAATTTATTAGTTCTAATGAAATTACCATTTATCACTACTTTTAGGTAGAAATGATAAAATAAACCCCTTTATCAAAGCTAAAAAACACTAATAAAGGGGGACTTTTATGAGTGTAGATAAATGTCCCATCTATCTCCACTTTTTGATAGAACTAATAAACACACCCCCATTTTAGATTCTTTTTTAAAATTTATGAAATGTAGTGATGAATTATATTTATTCTAAAGTAGTGATCATTGAGATTGATCCCTACCATATCTCGTCCAACTCTATAATTCCAATGGTTGGAGAAACAAACAGTTTGACCATTATGAAGGGTTTGTAAAATGAGGATTACAGATAAATGTATATTATGAGGAATGTGATAAAGAGAATATAAATGAAAATGAATTTAAATAAAATTCTCCTACGATTTTCCAATTTGGTGTGAACATATAAAACATGCCACCATGGACAACTCTACTAGAAGTATGTTGTTTACATCTTGAAACGAACCATTTTAATGTAAATCCCACATGATTATGTAATGGTTGGTATTATTTACGAGGAAATTCATGTCATTTGGACTCCAAGATAGTAGTTGATAATTCCCTCCTTGAATTGATGGTGGGAATCCATTATATCATTGATAATCATTTCCATGATGGAAAAATATGAGGTCAATTCAATATAGTAGATTATTGGGTAACACTACTCGAAGCTAGTGATGTTCAAAAAAAAATACACTGTCGACACATTCTATGGTAGGGACGATATCCTAAGGGTTCCCTTATATGAATTTAATTTCAATTCAATACCATGTTTTTTAATATTGATGAAAATATCACCATCCACTAGCTTTATAGGACGATGGGTGACCACCATAGATGTATAGTTGCTTGACGGTGAATTTAAAAATGGGTCGGCACTGCCTTATTACTAAAGATGATGTTTGGGTTCATAGAAGAAGAATTGTAGTAGAATTTGGTGACCGCCAGGAAAAATTTTGAAGACTCCATTTGAAATTTTCATCTTATATATATATATAAATTTGTGTTCCCCTATGTGGGAAATTAAAAATAAGGGGAATTTTTAATATATTTGTATTTCTCTCTGAATAAGAAAATATACTACCTAACCCATGGACATAGGTAACCCAACTAGTCCATGTAAAATTTCAATGCTACTATTTGTTCTTTGTTTATCCTGTTTGATTGTGTGATTATTGAGAGGGCGAGGCTTCCACATAATAAATTTCAATCAGAGCATTGTTCCATTACTTGGAATGAATCACACTCTCAAAAAATCCATTTTACACACATCTGCATCTACTATTGTCTGAGACTCCTTTGGGAAGTTAGTGTATATATATGGATTTGTCCCAATAATTAATCTAATATCCTCTTGTGTGAACATTCACCCTTTATTTTCTGTGTTTCCTGCACACTGACAGAGTTTAGAACCAGGTGCTTCTATCCACATCACATATAGATTCCCCTTTTCCATGAACCCACATCTCCAGGTTTTATTTTCCTTCCCCTCTATACATGTCGTTCCCCTTACTGCCCGAACGAGGTCTATCAATATGCATCAAACCATGTCATATTAATGTTAAACACATTAATTACTAATATTTAATACCTGTGTTTTATATTTGAAAATCCAATTATTAAACGTTAACCCACAATTAAAACCCTTAATTTCACATAAAAAAATTTTATTTAAAAACATATAAATAATTAACATAATTAGGTACACAATTATGTTTAATACCTATATTATTAATTCAAAACAATAATTCCATTTATTTGAAAATATTAAAACATTTAAAGCCCCCCAGCGACTTAAAACCTAATTATCATTTAAAACCCAAAAAAATACTTATAACATCCATATTGACCTGTATAAATACCAGTTCAAGGTATTCCAAGAATTTAGACCATATCCAGTTTTAAGAGGATAGTGCTCTATAATTCATTGACACTCTGTATTATTTCTATTCTTCTCACTAAGGTTTTTTTTTGTTTTGGTGGATTCAAAAGATGAGGGATACTTAACCTGTCTCTTTGGGATGTTGTGTGGTCTTATGTTTACTATATTAGGTCTTGCAATGAGTTTTCTGTAGTGTTAATCCCATGAATCAATGTAATATTACAATGTGTGAACAAAAGTTTCCATTTCCCTTTTGTATGTTCTGAAATAAATCATGATAATATGAATTAACACAAGAATAATGATGATAATAACTAAAATTACTATTATTAAATTTATAATTATGTTTGGCACATTAAAATATTCCCCCCATAACAAAATTGTGCGCTCAAAATTTTATTTTACCCATACGCTTCCACATCATCCAACTTATGACATAATCCTAGATGTACCAAAAAATATTTTTTAATTATTATTTACTAATTAATAAAAATTGAATGAAAAATATTTAATTCATTCCATTAATTGGTGTACCACCGTGGATAATCCACTGATGACCACTGGTAGATTCCCATGGTAGTTTTCGGTTTCTCTGTTTCTTTTGGCCAGATACCCCTCGAGTAGTTTGAGTCAAACCTAAGTGAAAAACACTATAGATTCAAGAGGGAGGCATGGGAGGTATGGAGCTTAGAGAATTAGGAATGTACTCGTTCCTTATAGATATATTAAACTATCTCCTGCCTGAGAGTTTTTATGTCATAGAGTCTCCCATACATACTAAAACTCAGTACCTAGAATATACAAGACACTCAAAGGTCGCCCTCTATTGCAACAACATGGGATTTTACTAAGTCTAGGTAATTATCAAATAGAGTGAATGATAGGAAAATATCTTCATGATAATTTCCCATATTCCTATATTCTTCAAATTTTTCATTTTACATAAATTGATAGACATAACTATATCCTTGGAAGAATCGAAGTATATTTTGGATTATTGCCACCTGTTAGAGGTTTTTGTAGGTTAGACATAGGTTTGAAAAAGATTTGTACGCTTCTAAAAATGATTTAATAATTATGGTCTCAAGAAGATTAGTAGGAAGTGACAAGAGGTGAGTTGGTGAACCCTCATCTTCAATATAAAATTTTAATAATGGGATTCCACTTAGGAATACAGACTCAATTTTTTTTATTTATTCTAATTTTCCAAAGATCACTAGGATGTTCCTTTGATACCAACAGTAATGACCCAAACCCAGTTTCCCGGAGTATGTGCTAAAATTATTTGAGTAATTTGTTTTTCAAAATGTAACTGAATATTCACAAGAAAAAACAAAAAAAACCATCCATATTTTTCCAGCTCAGGTTCTGGTGAATTAGAATATAATATTACATTTAAATATAAAATTTTAAATTATAATAAACAATAATCCAAGACATTCTTCCAAAAGAAGAATTCATCATAACACTTCCACTAAACCGGTAAGAATAATTTAAAATATATGGGGTGAGAACAAAAATGCCCAGTAGTGTGTTTTAAAACAAAACCATTAAGAAATAATTTTTCAATAAAACATTTATTTAAAACACATGCATTAGAACATTAATATAATATTTAATTTAACTTTTCATCACCATTTTCTTTAGAGATTATAAAATAGATTTTAGGATAACTCATTCTTAAAATTTATAAACATATTTAGGAGTTATAAATAGATTTCATTATAAAATATGCACGTAATTAAAAATTGCATGTAGTTCCACGTTTATGTTGGATTATAATGAAAATCAATCATTGTATGACATTCTTGAGGTGAGGATATAAATTCACACATGATATAATATTTATTCAGAATTTCACATAAAAATTATGCCAATTATTGTTATGGTTCAGAAACTAATTACCAATCCAACATTATAATGAATTTTTATACATGTATATATATTTTTTATATATAACATTAAACCACATGATCTTGGAATTATAAAGGTGATTAATATTGGTTTATAATAGTATGATCATTAGCAATATCTATTTTAATAGATGAATAATCACATGGAATGTAACTTACTATAAACATTTTATGGTTATCCATTATGTAGGAAAATAATAATAATTCGGTTAATTCCTCGTGCCATGAACATACATAACCATTCTCTCAATGCCTCATTATATGACACAATTTTTCGCATGGGACCTACAGATGCATTGAGAGGCTATAGTAGGCCCCACCTATAACATAATAGGTCATATACATTCCTAATATGTCTAATAAAATTATACCTTTAAGTAGAAGTGTCCCATACTATTTTTATTTATTTGAATCTTAGTCACATTTGAAATAAATTTATTAAAAAATCCTAAGTGTCCCATACCACCTTGAAGAGTTTAGTTATTAATACATTGGTTATCATAAAAATATTAATCACATACCTAAATTAATTGACTTTATTTGCATGTCATCAATAAATTGAATGATAAAATAAGTCCATATTTAATAAAAATAATGAAAATTATGTTTTCCCTTCTATAAATAGAATTCACATTTGAAAGGATATGGTGTGTCTCATGCACTTGAGTAATAAAAATATATAATGGATAAATATGATTTTATCATGAAATGATATGGTCAGACTTGTGATATTCTGTAAACAAATAATATAATGGATAAATTGGTTTTTCACTTGAAATGATAAATTTTATCATAATTTGACGTACAATGATAGGGTTTATCTCATGATGTTGAGAAAACAAAGTGTTTATAAGAATTTAAAACCATGGGTTTAGATATTGGCAAAACAACCATTTATAATTTTCGAATAAAAGAGAATGAACAAATTTTCTTATGTTTTTTATACAAAAATTATTATACTGGTGTAAACATATATATATATAACTATAAATATAAAAATGTTTATAATTTCATGTGTGTGTCTATGGATTGAATGAAAAAAACCAATTGAATTTTTAAGGTAAGAATCTTCCCATGTGAACACACACCAAGATGAAGTTGAGAAATAAATATAAATGTGTTTTACATGTAGGATTTCACATATGATCATATATACCATATATATACATATCACTTTAAAAAAATAAATTTTGATAAATATGTTAATATAATTTTTATTGGTAGAAGTAACATGGAAAGGAAACCCTTAACACACACACACACACAAACATATATATATATATATATTCTGAAAATATTATGTTGTATATGTGTATATACGCATGTATATATAGATATATATAAAATTATCTGTAAAGGTCATAGTATGGTAGTAATATTAAAACATTAATTCTTTATAAATAAACTCTTCAAAAAAGATACAACATAGAATTTAGGAAATTTGGAATATAAAAAAGGAAACAGTTTAATACATAAATATATACATGAATGAAAGTGATAAATATCCCATAAACAATTATAATTTGGGAATGTTATAGTGAAAAAAATAAAAAATCCCATCCAAACAATTTTTGGAATCTCTATTATAATTGAACAAACTATATTTCAAGAACATTATATTTTTTATGGTAATAGAGAAAAAACCAAATAATTTCCCTTAAATATCATAGTTCTGAAAACATAAAATAATAAATAGAACAAATATTTATAAACACATATTTATGCATCATTATATACCTATATGTACTAACAAAGATAATTTTATCACATAATGTATTTAAATCTAGGACTACAAGTAATTTTAATTCACCCATACAGAAAATTAGGTTGATTATGGAGAACATAAAATGACAAAATCATAAATAATCCCTTACATAATTTTGAAAATCTAATATTTAAATTTCTTGATAAAAAATAAGAATATGAATATTAATCAAAAACATTTCCCTTACTTGTTTCAAATCAGATGAGGCTAAGTGTTTCTGGAACTGAGAAAGGAAAAAAGAGCTTGGTAGAGGAATTTACTGAGGGGTCTTAGTGTCTGCAAAGAGACATTTTTAAAACAAACCAACTTCGCAAATTAATGATCAGAAAAAAAAACACAAAAAAAAAGTTTTAATTAGAAAAAATTCAATGTACAATAGGGTTAATTGACAAACTAATTTTATAAAAATAATGGAGGAGGATGATCTGAGTCATAGATCATCATGTTTGTTTTAAATATAACACCACTTTTAGAAATCAAACAAAAGGCTGAGACTAAAAGGATCGTGGAGTGGATAGAAATATTATATCATAGGAAAGTGGGGATAGAGAGGGTCTGGTGGCTACAAGCTCGGATGGGGACTGGTGTGGCTCCCGGAGGAAGAAGGAGGGAGAAAGGATTGGGTGGTCTGTATTAAATTCTATCTAATCAAATGTATATGGTTTACCAAAAATATTTTATTAGAAAGAGACTTCGTACTGGAAACATACGATTATGATTTATCCAATGATCTGATCATATAATTGTGGTGGCTCAACATGTTTAAAAAGAGACGAACATTCGAGAGTAGATCACATCTATTTGGGAAATTGAAATTTCTATTTAGATTATCTGTTTTGTCAATTATCATTATTGATTATTATTTTTGAATTCTTTTGGTTATTTCCCAGATTGATGAATAATGGATTGGGAATGTGAGGGTAGTTAGCTCATCGGTGTACTAAACCCTCAATATTGTGATGTCTATTTATGTCTATCTATTGTGTATGAAATGTTTTATAAAATAAATTAATTTAATAACTATAGATAAATAATTTTAATGAAATTTACATATCATATAGTTAATTAAATAAATTTATATTTATCTAATGGTAGATTCTATATAATTAATGACTGTAAATTTAATTTTTTCTTCAATAATTATTAATCATTAAAAATTGTTTTTACTATTGTTTATATGATAAAATTATGATTAATTTATTCAAGTTTTTGTGATAAATATTTAGGTAATTAAAATAATTTTTTGAATTACAAAGTAAAAATAATATTAATATAAAATTTTGGATTTATTTTGAAAAGTATTTTTTTATGAATAGTAAAAAATTTGGATTTTTCATAAACAATAAATTATTTAATTACAATAAAATTAATTTATATGATAAAATTTTCATTATATTTATTTCAATGTCACATAATATTAATATTAATAAAACTAATAAATTTAATTCCATTAGAATCAACAATATAAATGAATTTACAATAAATCTGTTTAATGCTTCAAACGAGTATTTTTCAAAAATCTTTTTATATTTTATTTCACACATTCATGATAAAATTAATTTTTACCAATAAAATGAGATAAATAATATAAATTTAATTTCATATTTGATTATTTCATATTTAAATTATGTAATAAGTTCCATTTAATTTTTTACATATAATGAATAATAACCATGATAAAATTTTATCACCATGGTAAATGGTATAATTAGGAATACATGGTATAAAAAATGGTATAAGGTATACAAATCAATCCAAAACATTCCCGTATTTAATATTATGAGTTTATTTATACTGTAGAGACTTGGGTATTTGGCCCTATTAGACTTTGGAATATTTCTATGAATAATTCCAGAGCTGGGCGTGAAGACAGCGTGCGATTCCGAGGCCCGGTGTGCCCGGAATTTATTTTATAAAAATATTAATTATTTTTATTCTATGCACATGGAGGGGGTGTGATATCTCCTAAACAGTAGTTTAGAACGGGAATCTGAGGGCACAGTTGTCTCCTGAACGTGACGTTTACCCTAGGCGAGGTGTAAACTTTGCGGGCGCAGTCCTGCTGTGGGAAACGGCACAAGGGGCATTTTCGTAAATAAGTGGAAAAGTGGGTTTACATGCGTCGGCTCAAATAACATCTGAACAGAGTCTTAGATCGCTAATCCGAGTCCGCCGTTGTGTTCAGAATGGCGTGTTTACACTAGGGGTGACCTTAACTTTGTCCGCGTCGGGCGCGGAGTCGGGGGTGTTGCTTTAACTGGAGGTTTTTAAATAAAAAAAAGAAAAAAATATTTCACTTCTCCTCCCTCTCCCACCCATGCACTGTGGACGATGCCCTCCTCCCGACCTCTGTCCTTCTCCGATTCGAGCTGAAATTGTCAGTTTTCTGCGCCGATCGTCAGTGGATCGAGCTTCCGGGCCTCACCGGTGTCGATCTGCACCCGAAGCTTCAGCGTTTTGCCTGTGAGGTAGGAGGATTGAGTTTTGAAATCCCAGACCCCATTTATTTGTTTTTTTCTTCAAATCATTATAAGGGTTGTATAGTTCGGGTTCTGAGGTTTCCGAAACATGTTTCAGATCTGATTTTGGAGCACTAGGGTGCTCCCGGGGGTTCCTGGAAGTTTTCTGGCGGAAATCCCGGATTTCGGCAGTGGCCATGGCGGAATTCGGGGAGGCGCAGCGGCGGCATGGCAGAATTTCAGCGGTTTTCGGCGACGACGATGGCGATGCGACGGAATCCGGCGGCTGCGCGGTGATTTCCGGTGAGCCGGGCGGTGGTCCGGCCAGGATTTTCCTGGGGTTCTTTAAACCCCCGTAACTCGTAAATCATAACTCCGATTTGAGAGCCTTTTGTGGAGAAATGCTCCTTGGGTCGAGACGGACCATTTAACTCACTTTGGGAATTTTTTGAGTCAGGTTTGTGGCCCGAGGATACGAAATCTTGAAATAATAATAATATTTTATTATTTTACGACTTCGGGCTGTTGTAACTTCTACCCGGAGCATCCGAATGACGTGCCGTCAGTGGCGTTGAGACCCTAATGGTATGATGCACCTTTTGAGATTCTTTTCGGGTGTTGGGTATGAGAACGGGATGTGGGCCCGATGAGGCCGGGTTTTTGGCATTTCCGGTGAAACACAACTTTTGAACCATGAGTCCGATTTTGGCAGATGATTAGACGATCCTGTGTTTTTTGCTGAGAGGATCACAATGGTGTGATCTGTTTGATGAGTTTCAGGATCGAGGTGTGGGCCCTGCCTGAGCTGGCATTCGTTGAATAGTGACTTTTTCACCGGGTGTCCATTTCAAATGGGCGAGTAGTGGATCCTGTGTACTTTTTTGAGGGGATCAACGTGGTATGATATGTTTGTTGAGTTCTGGGATTGTTGTCTGGGCCCCACATGAGCTAGCTATGGTGGATAGTGCCTTTTTCGCTGATGCTCCATTTCGGGATAGTAAACAGCCTATCCTGCATATTTTTCCATGTGGAATGCGATGGTGGCCTCGGTATCGGCCTTGGAGATGCGCGGTGTGGGGTTGTGGCGGGCCGCTCGGGTTAGAGACGTTTGGACCAGCAGTGGTTGAGGGTACTCCGTTGGTTCATTCCTACGAGGGTTTGCACGACATCACAACACTAGTGTAGTCTTGTGATCCTCTCGATGGGATGTTTAATCTGTTAGAGTTGTGGTATCCCTCCGGTGGGCCGAAGTGGGATCCTCTATCATCGGTACCCTAGATCGGGTTCTTGGTATCGTTGTGGCCGTTTATCCACGGGCGGCGATCCCCTATCTAGTTGGTTAACCCCATAGGGTTGTGGCATCATCAGGATTTTGGTCCCCTACTTGGTGGGATAAACTCAGTAGGGTTGTCGCATCGTCGGGTATACGACCCCCTACTGATCATGAGGTGTATAGTAGTGTTGCAGTATCATTGGTTATGCGATCCCCTACTCAGCGAATGGTTTCAGTAGGGTTGTGGCATCATCAGTTTGATCTCCTACATCACGAGTTATACCTGATAGGGTTCCGGTATCATCGTGAACACCTATGTATGGGAGATGATCCTCTATCTGAGTGATGTGCGTCTGTCGAGCGCCAGATCTTGTTGTGGTATTCCCCAGTGGATCCTGGATGTGATCCCCTATCTGTGAGAACTACATATGCCAGATTGGGTTCTGGTATCCCCCAGCAGACCCTAGGAGTGATCCCCTATCTGTTAGATCTTCGTCTACCGGAGTGGGTTCTGGTATCCCCTAGCGGACCCTAGGAGTGATCCCCTATCCGAGGTGGTTGGTGGTTTTGTTGTTTCAGCGAGTTTTCCTCAGTGATGGTACCTGATGAGCATGATCTCTTGGGTGAGCGTCTGAGAGGTTTGTGAGAAACCCGATGAAGTATATATCTCAGATGAGTGTCATCTGGGATGACAGTGATTATTGTGTGTGCTCTCATGGTTGTGAACCGTTGGTGGTGTTGAGGTCGGTACCTCAGGTGGCCTGTTGCGAGAGCTGAGTATTTCTGGATTGTTCAAGGTGTATGTATGGGCATACACCTGAGATGAGCAGAATAGTTGTGTTTAACCGAGGATGGTCACAAGATGGAGTTCCTCTCTTGTCTGGGTTCCCTCTGGTTGGGATGAGAGGACTGTTGCCTTTCAGTTTCTCTCTTTTATTTTGGGATTTTGGGGTTCCTGCTGAGAATGTTTATACTCACCCCTTCATGGGCTTTGCCTGCACATGTTTGTGTCTTGTGCACAGCACATGCCTTTCGAAGGAGTCCCAGGAGGACCCGGAGCAGGTGGAGCGGAGTGAGCGAGATTGACTGGGGTGTTTTCCGATGCGGTGCCGAGGGAGCTTTCAGGCGGGTGCTTGTGACAGTGTTTCCCTTCTTCAGAGCTGGTTGGACGTGCATTGTTATTTTCTTTTAGTGGGCCCTATTTTTTCCTTTTGTACTTTTTCTGTTGTAATCTGGTTGGGATAGATGTATGCATGCATTTTGTTTTCAGTTTTATATATCACTGCATGGTTTCATGGAGGTGTATGTGGGTGCGTATGTACATGTACCTTAGGCTAATGCCTCCCATGTGTGTGACAGCCTACTCGGCGCTAGACACCAGCCCCTGGCCTATTGGAGGCGGGCATGTGGAGTCACGGATCGAGCCCCATTGGGTCAGGTCGTGGCAGAGTGGTATCAGAGCAAGTTCCACCTTTGGGATCTCAGAGCATAGCTGGTCTAGCTGTGAGTTTGGTTTGGGTTGCAAAACGGCAGTGTTAGGATGTTCCAAGTTCGTCTTTCAGGCCAGGGACCCCAGTGTTGGTGTGGTCGCCGACGTATAAATACACCAAGACTCTGATAACCTACCTTTCGGCTTGGGACATTCGAACACTAGTCATAGGGACATAATTGTACATGCATCATATAGGACTGGGTTTTGAGTTTTTCCTTGTCCTTATTGAGTCAGCTCTCTAGATATACTCTTTGATTGTGATGTGTCTTGAATATATTTCAGGATTCCTCCACGACGACTGCCAGCGAGGGTTCCGCAATAGGACGGTGGTGACGGTACGCCCCGTGTAGTGGCTATGGACCAGGGCGCAGGTTTTGAGGTTGCACCTCCAGGTGGTTTGCCAGTTGAGCCGCCACCTGTCGAGCAGCTAGTTGTGCCGACAGTGCAGGATGAGGTTGCGCGCAGGCTGAGTGCGCTGCATGAGTTCTAGAGGTAGTCACCTATGAGGTTTCGGGTTGATCCAGTATCCTAGGCAGCTGATGATTGGCTTGAGGTAGTCACTCGAGTTTTCTGCCTAGTGAGGACACCTCCAGATCAGATGGTGGTCCTAGCGGCGAGCCTTCTGCATGGTTCGGTCGGGCGATGGTGGAGTGTGGTGACACATTCCCATGACGAGGAGATGCTCATGTAGGTAGATTTTGAGCGGCTCTTTATGGAGGAGTTCTATCCGGTGACATTGAAGTCAGTGCGGATCCAGGAGCTTCTCCAGCTTCGACATGAGGGCATGACTGTGTCAGAGTTCTCAACACGGTTTACAGACCTATCGCGCTACTCCTTGGATATGGTTTGTGACCCATTATTTAGGTCTCGGACCTTAGAGTAGGGCTTACGCAGGGACATCCGAGCTGGGGTGGTTTCCTTGTGCCTATCCACCTATGCTGGAGTGCTGGAACGAGCGTTGGTGGTGGAGAGCTTTCTGGCTGAGCAGATTCACACTGTTAGTGCTGGGCACATGAGAGATAAGACGTTGGCATCTAGTAACCAATGATAGACACAGGGGTCTGGATGTGGACAATGCTTTAGAAGGTGACCCCAAGGTGGAGGATCTGAGGCTCAGGGGTCACAGGGCTTGTAGGCCAGTTTTGATCAGCTGCAGGACAGGTGGTGTTATGATTGCGACAGTCGGGGACATTTTTCTAGATATTGTCTGACTCGTCATGCTGTTGAGAGGGAGCCGGTATATGGACCGCCATGGAAGAGGCAGTGTCTCGAGCAAAGAGGTCCACAGGGCAGCGGACGTGGCAATGGAGCTGGTGCAGCAGGAGGCTGTGGTAGGCGGTATCAGTTTCCACCACCCCCACCCCCTGGTGGTCCACGCCAAGCTCAGGGAGCTTGTGGTTGAGGGCGAGGACAGCTGAATTCCCTAGGGGTTGTTGACATAGAGGTTCTAGGGATGGATAGAGGTACGCCTTGTGTCCTTTCTACTTTTTGAAGTATTTTGATAAACACAGTTTAGCGGTACCCTTTCGTTCTGTTGTTTGCTCAAGTTTTGTGCAGGGCGTTGGTAAGACCCTGGGTGGGTGTGGTTTGCCGTGTTTCAAATGCGTAAGGAAGAGGGATCCTTCCCCCACCGAGATGCGTTTTTTGTGACGTGATTAAAACTGTGAGGGCTAGTCAGTGCCGCCCAAAGTGGATAGTGTTGAGGTGTGGTGGATGAGTCCCTCCGACTTATGTGTTCAGGCGTGGGTGTTTGTTGGCGAACTCGCTGGTGTGGGAGACCCATTAAGAGTCCCGTCGCTTTCCTTGTGCTTATGGATTTTTTAGGATGAAAAGTTATAAGGGGGGAGGATGTAGCGACTTGGTTTTTTGGCCCTATTAGACTTAGGAATATTTCTATGAATAATTCCAGATCTAGGCACGAAGACAACGTGCAATTCCGACGCCCGGTGTGCCTGGAATTAATTTTATAGAAATATTATGTATTTTTATACTATGCACATGGAGGGGGGTGTGATATCTCTTAAACTATAGCAAAGAATAGGAATATGAGGGCACGGTTGAATGTCGAACGTTCCGTTTACCCTATGAGAGGTATAAACTTTGCGGGTGCAGGCCTCGTGTGAGAAACGCCACCAGGGCCATTTTCGTAAATAAGTGGACTAGTTGGTTTATGATCATCAGCTTGAATAACTTCTGAACAGAGTATCAGATTGCAAATTCGAGTCCACCATTACATTCAGAATGGCGTGTTTACCCTAGGGATGACCTTAACTTTGTCCGCGTCGGGCGCGGAGTCGAGGGCATTACTTTAAAAGGAGGTTTTTAAATAAAAAAAAGGAAAAAACATTTCACTTCTCTTCCCTCTCCTACCCCATGTGCAGCGGACGACGCCCTCCTCTCGACCTCTGTTCTTCACCGATTCAAGAAGAAATCGTCCGTTTACTGCACCGATCGTCAGTGGATTAAGCTTCAGGGTGTCGCCGGCGTCGATCTGCACCCGAAGCTTCGGCATTTTGCCCGCGAGGTCGGTGATTTTAGTTTTGAAATCCCATACCCCGTTTATTTGTTGTTTTTATTCAAATCGTTATAAGGGTTGAATAGATCGGGTTCCAAGGTTTCCGAAACATGTTTCAGTTATGATTTCGGAGCATCGGGGTGCTCCCGGGGGTTCCCGGAAATTTTCCAGCGGAAATCCCGGATTCCAATGGGGGCCATGGCGGAATCCAGGGAGGCGCGGTGGCGGCACGACGGTTTCCGGCGATGGCGGCGGCGGTGCGGAAGAATCCGGCGGCGACACGGTGGTTTCCGGCGAGCCTGGCGGTGGTCCAGCCAGGATTTTCCGAGGGTTCTTTAAACCCCCGTAACTCACAAACCGTAACTCCTATTTGTGAGCCATTTGCGGTGATGTGTTCCTTGCGTCGAGACTGACCTTTTGAACTCACTTTGGGAATTTTGTGAGTCAGGTTTGTGGCCCAGGGCTATGAAATGTGGAAATAATAATAATATTTTATTATTTTACAACTTCGGGCCGTTGTAACTTCTACTCGGAGCATCCGAATGACGTGACGTCAGTGGCGTTGAGACCTTGAGGTATGAAAGACTTTTTGAGATGGTTTCTGGGTGTTGGGTCTGAGAATAGGGTGCAGACCCCACAAGGCCGGGTTTTTGGCATTTCTGGTGAAACACAACTTTTGCACAAGGAGTTCGATTTTGGCAGATGATTAGGCGATCCTGTGTGTTTTTCTGAAAGGATCATAATGGTGTGATCCGTTCGATGAGTTTCGGGATCGAGGTGTGGGCCCCGCCTGAGCTGGCATTTGGTGAATAGTGCCTTTTTCACCGGGTGTCCGTTTCAGACGTGCGAGTAGTGGATCCTGTGTACTTTTTCCAAGGGGAACACCATGGTATAATCTGTTTGTTGTGTTTTGGGATCGTTGTGTGGGCCCCACTTGAGCTAGCTATGATGAATAGTGCCTTTTTCACCGTTGCTCCGTTTCGGGAGAGTAAACAGCCTATCCTGCGTGTTTTTTCGTGTGGAATGTGAGGGTGGCCCTGGTATTGGCCTTGGAGATGTGCAGTGTGGTGTTGTGGTGGGTCGCTCGGGTTAGCGATGTTTGGACCAGCAGTGGTTGAGGATACTCCCTTGGTTTGTTCCTACCAGGGTTTGCGCGACATCACAACCCTAGTGTAGGCTTGTGATCCTCTCGATGGGATTTTTAATCTATTAGAGTTGTGGTATCCCTCCAGTGGGCTGGAGTGGGATCCTCTAGCATCGCTATCCTAGACTGGGTTCTTGGTATCACTGTGACCGTTTATCCACGGGCGGCGATCCTCTATCTAGCTGGTTAACACCGTAGGGTTGTGGCATCATTGGGATTATGATCCCCTACACGGTGGTCCATAATCAGTAGGGTTGTGGCATCATCGGGTATACGATCCCCTACTCAGCATGATGTGTATAGTAGGGTTGAGGTATCGTTGGTTATGTGATCCCCTACTCAGTGCGTGGTTTCGGTAGGGTTGCAGCATCGTCAGTTTGATCCCCTACATCACGAGTTATACCAGATAGGGTTTCAGTATCAATGTGACCACAAATGTATGGGAGATGATCCTCTATCTGAGTGATGTGCTTCTATCGAGCGCCAGATCGGGTTGTGGTATTCCCCAGCGGATCCTAGGTGTGATCCTCTGTCTGTGAGAACTACGTATGCCAGATCGGGTTGTGGTATCCCCCAGCGGACCCCAGGAGTGATCCCCTATCTGTGAGATCTTCGTCTACTAGAGTGGGTTCTGGTATCCCCTAATGGACCCTAGGAGTGATCCGCTGTCCAAGGAGTTTGGTGGTTATGTTGTTTCAGCATGTTTTCCTCAGTGACAGTACCTGACGAGCATGATCTCTCGGGTGAGCGTCTGAGAGGTTTGTGAGAAACCCGATGGAGTATATCTCTCGGATGAGTGTCATCTGAGATGAATGTGATTGTGGTGTGTGCTCGACTGGTTGTGAACTGTTTCTGGTGTTGAGGTTGGTACCTCAGGTGGCTTGTTGCGAGAGCTGAGTATTTCTGGATTGTTCAAGGTGTATGTATGGGAATACACCTGAGTTGAGCTGAATAGTTGTGTTTAATCGAGGATGGTCACGAGATGGAGTTCCTCTCTCGTCTGGGTTCCCTCTAGCTGGGATGAGCGGACTGTTGCCTTTCAGTTTCTCGCTTTTGTTTAGGGTTTTTGGGGTGCCTACTGAGTATGTTTATACTCACCCCTGGACGGGCTTTGCCCACACATGTTTGTGTCTTGTGCAGACCACATACCTTTTGACGGATTCCTAGGAGGACCCGGAGTAGGCGGAGTGGAGTGAACGAGACTGATCGGGGTGTTTTCTAGTTCGGTTCTGAGGGAGCTTTCCGGCGGGTGTTTGTGGCAGCGTTCCCCTTCTTCTGAGCAGGTTGGATGCGCTTTCTAGTTTTCTTTTGGTGGGCCTTGTTTTTCCCTATTGTACTTTTGTTTTTGTACTCCTGGTTGGGATAAATGTATGCATGCATTTTCTTTTCAGTTTTATATATATCCTCACTATGTCATGGAGGTATGTATTGGTGTGTGTGTACTGGTACCTGAGGCTAATGCCTCCCATGTGTGTGATAGCCTACTCGACGCTAGACACCAGCCCCTGGCCTATTGGAGGCGAGCTTGGGGAGTCGCGGCTCGAGCCCTGTTGGGTCGGATCATGACATCTACCAATCTAATCATATATTAAAAAATATGGAATATATGTGGCACTTTCCTTTGATAATAGCATTTATGTTATTTTAAGTAAATGATAATTAGAAAATGTCATTATCCCTCACTTAGTATGTAGTCATAATATCAATATATATAAAATAAATATACATATATTAGATAAAATATATAATAAAATTTATGAGTAACAATCTATATTTAGGATAATAATTTATTTTTTAGATTTGGATATCGTATAATTACATTCAACACTTTTGTAACGCTGATGCATCACTTGAGAGAGTAATAGAGATATCACATAAATTATTCTACAATCATGAAATGTGATGTGTTTTGGATGAAATATGGTGTTATATATATTTCATGTATAATAAAAAAATATTAGTGATATTGAAATTGATTATATTCAAATTAAATTATTATATTTGTATTATTAACGTTAAGATATATGAATAGTCCTGAAAATGAATTTATATGAAATTAAATGTATAGAAATTATTTTTAAGTAATTATAAAACCAAAAACTAATATCATAACTACTCTATATGGTAAATCATAAAGGATTATATTAATTTTCCATTTATTTCCCAAATTAATATTTTAAAATTACTTTCGTGGCCAATAGAGATTGAAAAACTTTTTACAATAGTTAATGTTAAAACGGTAAATAAGGGGGTTAAACTAAGAGATAAGGTTCAAAATACCACATAAACATGTCAAAATTTTATTTAGAAAATTTCCTTCTTATATTTTATTCAATAGATCATTTAATTCATTTTATATGAGTTAGAAACATGTTATATTTTAATTTTTCATGTGTTTACATGATTTCCACCATCCTCACTAAGAAAAGGGATCCTCCAATCCTATATTACACAAATATATTGATATATGTATATTGAAAAATATCTTCCAAAATCCATTACAACCCTTCCTCCCCATTTATATTAGTTTTTAGTGTCCCAAAAAACCAATATATAAGGCTGAATGTTTAATCCAAAGGTGGTTTTCAGAATAAGAGTAACAACTCATAGCCACGTGTTTTCTTGTTTATTTATTTTCCTAAATCTTTTAAAATATGATACTAACATGGGGATATGAGAATATAAATATCATCTATAAAGTAAAATTTTATTGTTTTTATGGCACATCAAATTTTTATGTCCTTTTCCATCTAATGGGAAATGAAAACAGTGCTCATGTGTACATGTGGGATACCAGAATGATGAAAAGAAGTGTCACATTTTTAATTTTCACCTAAAAAGGATGATTTTTATTTAAAATTTAATGAATATATATTATATTAAATACATAATTATGATTCTATAATTTTAATTCATTACTTACCATATTAACCATTCATCTATTGGAAAATGATAACATCGTTGGCTCAAACATGAAAACTACCTCTTGAGCAAAGTGATGTGATTCATTTTTCATGTATTCCATTCATTTATGATTCTAAAATATTATATAATGTATAAAAATGATAATTATTTCATGATTAGTTTTTTATATGATGGATCCTTGAAGCATTTGACCATGTTTAACATAGCGAAGTTGTTTTGCGAAGGCGAACTGAACATCC
Source organism: Viscum album (assembly GCA_963277665.1). Lineage (NCBI taxonomy): Eukaryota > Viridiplantae > Streptophyta > Magnoliopsida > Santalales > Viscaceae > Viscum > Viscum album. The sequence goes on along the minus strand of OY728161.1, from coordinate 420,990,590 downwards.
TCAAAACATCGAACGTAAACGTAACTAATTTAGTACCTAAATAAGTCATGGTATTAAGTTAAATACAAGGAATAATTATATTTTAATTATAATATAAAATATTAATAATGTTTAAAAATAATATAATTTTCTTATTTAGGAGCTAGAGATCGTATGAAACATGTTGTGACTCAAGGTTAGGGTTTTTTCATCACATTTTCTTTTCTTAGAGACTTATGCCATTTTCATCACATGTTTCCATTATGTGGTGTATAAAATGACATATTTATATCTATTAAGAATAATTTAATGAAATTAAATTTGTTTAAAAAAATTTCATTTTCCAGCCCTCAATGATATTTTCATTAAAAAATCAACAAAGTGGTAATGGATTTTTATTTAAAATAGTTTTAAAAGGTTTTAATCTATTTTTCCACTTTTTTATTGTTTTTTTTGAATTTATTAAAAAATATCAATTATATAAATTGATTATTACTAAATATTATTATCAATTACATTTTTCTTCAATTATAAAGGTTTTAAAAAAATAACTTTTTCAACATTTACCATATGTTTTATTTTAACTTTTTAAAAAATTACAAAAAGAATTTTTTTACGATTAATACATGACCAAATTATCCCTACATAGTAGATGTTATCCATTTTTAATATCTATCTAAATTTTTCCATCTTTTTTATTGAAAATAATATCGCCATTATTTTGCGAATTTTTTGTTTAAACTTTATTTTTAAAATAAAAGTTTCTTTCTTCCTATTTTCAAAGTGACATTCTATTGAGTTTGTAAAATATATTCTTCATCTATATCAAAATTATTTAAGGAATTTTATATTTCATTAAGGATATACTCTAATTACACTGTTCATTTTATTTTTCTATATGTCTTATGATCATGTTGTCTAATTTATTGACTAGAAAAAATATTGATATTTTGTATGCTAGTTTTTCAAAACTAATGAATATGTAATATATATACTATCTTGTTATTCATTAACATCATATGAATAATGAATTGGACGTATTATGTGGAGTGTAGAGATAGTTATATCCCCTTAATGCATTAGTAGGTCACATGACATAATCAATCTTAAATTTTTTTCATATACCCCCTTATTTATATATGATTTTTTGGAATGAGGAATTGATCAAAAGACTATGATGTCTGAAATTATCTAATAGATCATTATGATAAGTTATTATTTTCCTGTTTATTATTTAAAATTTTATGGATATATTTAACATTCATGTTATTGATGGTTTTTATTGAAATTTTCTAGGATTTCATATCGTAAGATAACTAGATTATCATATAAAAGAGACGTTCCTAAAATTATGTGGGTGAAATGTTTATTTTCAAGTGATGTTTTAAATTTTTTCCATGAAACCCTCATGATTTATGATTTTGTAAGAACTCAGATCTTCGTTTCAGGTATGTCCTTCCTTTTTCTGGAGTTTTTGAGAAAAATAATGTTTCTGGATATTTTTGAAGAACACGCCGTGTACTTTCTGAGTACACAACGTGTACTCTTTTCCCGCTCGAAGCCGTGTACTGGCAGTGTCCGGGCCACACACACGGTGTGTAGGGGTGATGTGGAGGCCAATTTTGGTGGAGTACGTAAAGACCTAGTACACGCCGTGTACTCTAAAAGTATATGTCGTGTAATTTTTTTTCATTAAATGGAATGGGGTCGCGCCTAATCTAGGAAAACGTCTTCTTCTCCAGCTTCTTCGTCCGAGAACGACTGTACGACCACAGATCTTCTCTAGGCCACCGTTCCTCCATCCGTTCTCTGTTTTGATCACCATCGATTGCGTTGGACCCAAAGCAGTGATTCCTCCCTTCTCTTAGAGCCTTGTTTGCCAATTCATCTTCTTTTTCAAGTTATCGTAGGTTGAACTTTTTGTGCGTTTTAGTAGATCTTTGCCTTTCCAAGGCGAATCAATCTATGTGGCTCAAGTATTTTGATCTCCTAGCATTCAGGTAGGTGGTGTGTGCTTTTCTGTAGGAATTCTGTGAATATTTTTTTCAAATTCCACCAATTCCCTTCGGCCGGGAATTTGGGGTTTCCTGTTTTTCCCTATTGTTTGTCTACCTTGCTTGATTGCTTGAGTAGAGGTCGTTGCTTGTAAAATTGGATAATTTATACTGTATTCTTGTGCTTCACCTTGCATGTTTTTCTTATTAGGTGTTTTTTAGTTGTCATGCCTAGTTGTAGGATAGTGGGGCTGTTATACTGTTATGATGTTATGCCTTAGAATGATAGCCAAGTAGTTCTTGAGGCTTACTAGGGATGATACACGCGCGCTGAGCATGTTTATATTCACAGAGGACTGTGAGAACCTAGTGTAGTAGACCATTGGGATAATGGATGTAAGGGCTTATCCAGAGTTTCTTTTAATACGATGTGAGACCATAGGAGGAATTGACGATGAGTGCTTCCTCAGAGAGTTTGTAGTTCCTCGACATGGGCTACAGGGGGAATGAGACATTGAGTGCTTCCCCAGAGAGCCTTTAGCATGATACGAGACTATAGGGGGAATTGATGGTGAGTGATTCCTCATAAAGTCTACTCTTAGTTGAACCAGAGGGGTGAGGCTGTGTGTGACTTCTAGTGGGTTTCTAGTAATTATAGGTTGAACCATAGGGTTTAGGCTGTGAGACTTACCCAGAGGGTTACCTATTTTCTACTTGTTTTTGGTTTTTTACATTTGTACTTTATATGATATAACTATGGATTGTAGCTGCTGTGTGCTTTTTTGTTTACTACTTCCTTCACTCTTACTTGCCTTGTATTCATTGACTGTTAGGCACAGATCTTAGGGTGATTTCCTACTGGGATTGTATCTCACACCCTGTTTGGACCATTATTTTGGGCCCAAGAAGACTTTGTTGTTGTTGGTATAGATAAGGGAAAGCACCCTTAGAAATTCGGTACTTGACTGCTTGGAGCTGGAGAGAAAGTGACCAAGCTTAGGCTTGCGATGCTGCAGGAGTTGCTGTTATTTTAGTACTTTGTTTTTACTTGTATTTCAGAACATTGTTGTGTTTGCTACATTACTTAGAAACATGTACCTGCTGCATCATTATCATCATTACTATATATTCATTGCTTCTGCTGTTTGGTTTTAGTTGTTGCGTTCTGTTTACTTCTTTCGCTATTTATTGTTAATTTCTTTTCTTGTATACCTTTCCAAATGAGGACATAGCTTCCCCAATAACTTACTAAGGCCCTCGCTACTAGTCGGAAGCCTCTGGCGTTTGGGGAAATGCGCTTGAGGTCATGTGACGAACTGGGCATGGGGCACCTCTAGGTGGCTTCCGGAATCGGGATGTTATAAAGTGGTATCAAAGGAGTTCATTTCTCTTGAAATACTATTTGGAGCCTTTAGCCTGGGATAGGATTGATTTGGTACTTGGTGTTAGTCTGTGCCCGGGAGTAGCTAACCCGTGGACAGGGAAAAGCTATACTACCTTGTTTATTACAGTTTTGTGGTTTTGAGATTTACAGTTGATATGATTTCACCTAGAGTGGTTCAGATGTCCTGTGTTGTTCTTGTTTTGCAATCGTGGTTCTATTTCTGTCGCAACCCAATGAGATGAGGGCATTCCATCTCATGCATCATATAGACACTTGTTAGAAATCACATGCCATGCATTCTGGCCATGCCATCTAGGGTGCATTAGAGATTTCATGTTTTTGTGGTAGACTTGTGTAGATTTTGCATGATGTTTTGATAGATGCTTTGATAGAATCTCTGCTGCTAGATAGAGGACTGTTTGTATTGCACCTTGCATGAATGAACACCAAATTTTGGTTCTTGAGGTGTTATGAGCCCTCTTGAATCAGAAATTGGTGGATCATTGACCCGTTTTTTTCCTTGTATATGACTGTATTGGATGACAAACTTTGATTCGTGTGGAGTATGGGCCCTCACGAATCATAATTTGGCACCATCAGGCCTTATTTTTAGTGTTTTATGGGTATTAGTGCAGTTTTAGAGCTACTGCATGGAAAAACCTAGAATACACGGCGTGTACTTTATATATACACGCTGTGTAGTTTTAAACCATGTCCTTGACTATGTGAGCAGAAACACGGCTTTTGAAAATCACGAGGAACACGCCGTGTACAGTAGGTACATGCCGTGTAGTAGTGAGCATGTACTTGACCTTGTAACTAACAACACGGGTCGGGGAAGCTCGAGTAGAACATGCCATGTTAGATAGCAACACGCCGTGTAGTCTTGTTCTAGGTACCTGGCTATGTCACAAGCAACACGGGTTGGTGTTATCTTCTTACATACACACCATGTTTGTTCGGAACACGCTGTGTAAGGGTCAACAATGTACTTGGCCGTGTCGCCAACAACACAGGTCGGGAAAAATATTCATGTACACACCGTGTTTGTTCGGAATATTCCATGTAGTCTCAGTCGTGTAGCCGGCCATGTAGCTAGAAACACGGGACATAGAAACCGTGTCTACTACATGTCGTGTTCACCAGGCACTCACCGTGTAGTCTCAGTTTAAGAAAACCTTGTGGGTTATCCATGAACGGAGACACGGGCATGGAAACAGAGTTAAGTACACACCGTGTAGATTTTGTACATGCCGTGTAGTCTTGTTTTGTAAATATTGTGTGTTTCCTTCTCCTATTTTCATTTTTTACTCCATGTTTTTCTGTCCTTATTTTTCTAATCTAAGTTATTCTTTTGACCTTTTAGAGCTATGCCTCCAAGACGTCCACCGGTTGATCGTCAGTTTTCAGGCAGTGATCAGATGCCAGATATGGCTGATCAGGGACTTTCTGCCGATCCTCAGGTAGGGCCAGCCTTGGCACCGACTGTCATACTAGTGGCAGGAGCTGATGCACAGTTTAGGGATGGTTTTATGAGGATGATGCAGACCTTTCAGGGAGCACCGTCTCCTTCCTCAACTATGGCTGACTTGATGCTGTTTTTCTAGCAGCATCATCCTCCCACTTTCTCAGGGGAAGGAGGACCTCAGGCTGTAGAGTCTTGGATGGAATCCATGTTGACCATCTTTGAGTAGCTGGAGACTCCTCCAGAGAGGTAGGTCAAGCTCACTACCTATATTCTACGAGACTCTTCCAAGAGGTGGTGGGATGTGATCTCAAAGGTGGGTCATCAGCAGGTTATGTCTTGGGAGGAGTTTCAACGCGTATTTTATGACTACTTCTACCCGGAGACCCTGAGGGCTGTCCAAGCCCGGGAGTTCATGAGCATAGAGAAGGGTAATCTTTCTGTCATAGAGTATTCATCTTGTTTCACCGAGCTCTAGCATTTCACACCCGTTCGGGATGGGTGTGGGGTGTTCTTAGCAAGGAAGTTCGAGGATGGTCTCAGGCAGGAGATCCGCTCACAGGTGAATATCTTCCAATTGACTTCCATCACTGCCATCATTAACTAGGCGCTGATTGCGGAGCGCAATCTGAGAGACTCCGGAGCTTCGAGCCATGGTGGTTCTACTTACAGAGCTCGTTTCCCTCCAGATGATAGCAAGAAGTGTCGTAGGGAGTCTACGCGCGGTGATCCGAGGAAGCGAGATGCATCATCAGGTAGCCAGGTGATATGGTACTAGTGTGTCCAGTCAGGGCACTTGAGGTCGTAGTGCCAGAGAGACCCAATGGAGTGCCGATATGCGGCAAGATGGGTCACCATTAGCGTTTCTGCTGGGTTTTCTCACCAGCAGCTGGTGACCGGGGTTCTTCCATGACTCCTCAGTCAGGAGCAGCACCACCAGTTTCTCACCAGTCGGGGAACTAGATTCTTCTGGCCGTTCGGGCAGAGGTGGAGGTCGAGGACGTGGTGGTAAGACACCATTCCCTTAGTACCAGCAAGGTGGATCATCTCAGAGTGGTTAGCTAGGGGGGAAGGGCCGTGGTGCAGGCCAATCTTTTGCCTTGGAGTAGACCATTCAGGAGCAGGACCCCAACCCTTCTATAGTTCGAGGTACAATTTTAGTAGCCTCAGTTGTATCATTATCTCCTTTCGATACTGGTTCTACGCATAGCTTTATCTCTGTTGCTTTAGTGCAGAGCCTTGGGCTCTGCATCTTTTCTTCTGCTGACTCATTGACACTAGACACACCTTTGGGGACAAGGACATATACTACACTTCAGTGTAGAGAGTTCCCTCTAGAGATTTCATGGTATATTTTCTTATGGGATCTCTACATCCTAGAGATGAAAGGCTATGATGTAATTCTCGAGATGGACTGGTTGGTTCCCTTCCATGAAGTCGTCGACTATTATCACCACATGATGAGTCTCATTTCACCAAAGGGTGAATCTTTTCTTCATAGAGGTGAATGGAATGTTCAGGAGAGTCGAGCAGGACTCAAGAATCATGGGCTAGGAAGGGTGACAGCCTAGATCTCAATTCTTTATCTGGATGACCAGTGTACTTCACAGTTGGACTTTCCTCTAGTGGTTGATCATTTCAGCGATGTCTTTCCAGAGGACTTTTTAGGTCTGCCTCTGGAGCGTGAGGTATACTTCTCGATTGAGCTCATGCCAGGAGCGGCACCAGTGTCCATTCCTCCTTATAGGACGGCTACACCTGAGTTGCAGGAGCTTAAGAAGCAGTTGGAGGAGTTACATGAAAAGGGTTTCATCCGACCAAGTACTTCTCCTTGGGGTTCACCTATCCTGTTTGCGAAGAAGGAAGACGGTACCCTTTGGCTCTGTGTGGATTATCGGAAGCTGAACCAGTTGACGGTTAAGAACCGATATCCCTTTTCGAGGATTGATTACCTTTTTGATCATCTTCAAGGATCCCGGGTGTTCTTGAAGATCGATTTGAGGTCTGGTTATCATCAGTTGAACGTTAGACCATCAGATATACCTCTGACAGCCTTCATGAGCAGGTATGGTCTCTATGAGTATACGGTCACGTCGTTAGGTCTCACGAATACACCAACAGATTTCATGGATCCGATGAACCGAGTGTTCCCTCCTTACTTGGATTCCTTATTCGTGGTCTTCATGGATGATATCTTGGTGTACTCTCACACTCGACACGACAATGCTACCCATATTGAGATCATTTTGAGTACACAGATAGAGCATCAACTTTATGCTAAACTCTCAAAGTGCCACTTCTAGATGGATCAGATCCACTTTTTGTGTCACATCATCTCAGAGGAAGGAGTGTTGGTGGACCCAAAAAAAGTGAGATCTATAGTTTCCTGGGAGCAGCCGAAAAACATTTTTGAGGTATGGAGTTTCCTAGGGATGGATGGATACTACAGATGCATTATTCAGGACATTTTACGCATAGAAGCACCTACGACAGGTCTGACCAAGAAGGGGGTGAAGTTATTATAGTCAGATTCTTGTGAGTAAGCCTTTTAGGAGCTGAATGGAAGATTGACGTTAGCACCGATACTAGTCTTGCCAGAGTGAGGCAAGAGCTACACTATTTATTGTGATGCTTCAGGTATAGGGCTGGGCGCTGTTCTTATGAAGGGAGATGGAGTCGTTGCGTACGGGTCTCGGAAGTTGAGGCCACATGAGAGGAAATACCCGACACACGATCTGAAGTTGGAAGCTGTCGTTCATGCCTTACGCTATTGGAGACACTATCTTCTGGGATAGCACTTTGTGGTCTTCACCAACCACAAGAGTATGAATTATATCTTCACTCAGCATGATCTGAATCTAAGGCAGTGAAGGTGGGTTGAGTATATTCCGTCTTTTGATTTCGAGCATGCCTATACTTCAGGAAAGGGAAATTCCATGGCAGATGTGTTGAGAAGGAGAACTCATATTTAGGTAGTTCAGGAGGCCAGCAGTGAGTGGAAGCTGATGGCTCTGTTCTCAGAGATGCATCTGGAGGTGCACGACAGACATAGACAGACTTCCCATCTTCTGTAGCTATTACCTCTATGCTTCTTGATCAGGTACAGATGAGGAATCTATCAGACTCAGATGGATTAGTCCTATGGGAGAGAGTGTCAGGAGAGGACCCTCTTCTTGGATAGACAGTGGGCGAGGATGAGATCTTGCATTTCCAAAGACGTGTATGGGTGGCAGCGGACATACATTAGGATCTGATGCGGGATTTTCATTCCTCAGTTTGGGAAGTTCATCCTGGCATCACCAAGATGTATCAGGATATTCATCGCCCGTATTGGTGGCCAGGTATGAAGAGAGATGTAGCTGGTTGCTTCATGATATGTTCTACTTATCAGAAGGTGAAGGCAGAGCATCAACGAACAGCATGCCTTTTACAGCAGTTACTCATTCCAGAGTGGAAGTGGAATGATGTTGCGATGGACTTCGTGATAGGGTTGCCAAGGTCTCCCTCAGGAAACGATGCTGTTTGGGTTTTCGGTGACAGGCTTACGAAGGTTTATCACTTCTTACCAATCAAAAAGACCTTCAGGGTTGATGATCTAGGATGATTGTACATCCAAGATATTATACATCTGCATGGAGTTCCACACTCCATTTTTTCAGACAGGGATGTGCGCTTTACGTATCAGTTCTGGTAGTGTCTTCAAAAGGAATTTGGTACACATGTACATTTGAGTACAACATACCATCCCCAGATAGATGGCATGTCAGAGCATACGATCCAGGTGCTAGAGGATATGCTCAGAGCATGCATTCTGGACTTTGGCGGTTCTTGGGAGAAGCATATCCCTCTGGTGGAGTTCATCTACAACAACAGTTTTCAGGCGACTATTAAGATGGCACCTTACAAGGCTTTGTACGGTAGGCCAAGCCGATCACCCTTATGTTGGCTGGAGGCAGGAGAGGAAGCTTTTCTGGGACCTCTTCTTATTTAGGAGACCTCAGAGCAGATAGAGTTGATTCAGAAGCGGATGACTACAACACAGTCTCGGCAGAAGTCTTATGCTGATCATCAGAGACAACTTCGAGATTTTGAGGTCAGGGATCATGTTTTCTTGCATGTCGCAACGAGGTTGGGACACAACAGGATTCAGACACTGGGTATGCTTTCACCTCGGTATGTCGGGCCGTTTGAGTTGTTGGAGAGATTTGGGCCAATTTCCTATAAGATGCAGTTATCTCAGAGGTACCGGGCCATGCATGAAGTCTTCCATGTTTCGCAGCTCCAACGTTACTTTTCAGACCCGTCTCATGTCTTTCAGCCTAAGGAAGTTGAGATCGAAGCGGATGCATCATTTGAGGAGCATCCTATCTGGATTTTTGATCACAGTACGGAGGTTCTCTGAGGCCAGTCGGCTCCTCTGGTACGGGTGCTATGGCAGCATAGGCGAGTACAGAATGAGACTTGGGAGAGGGAGGCCGAGGTTTGATCGCAGTGGCCGGAGCTGTTCGGGGTTTCTTCTTATACACCTCTCTATTGAAATTTGGGGGCAAACATCTTTAAGGGGGGAAGTTTGTAAGAACCCAGATCTTCATTTCAGGTATGTCCTTCATTTTTCTGGAGTTTTTGAGAAAAATAATGTTTCTGGAAATTTTTGAAGTACACGCCGTGTACATTCTGAGTACACGCCTTGTAATCTTTTCCCGCTCGAAGCCGTGTACTGGCCGTGTCCAAGCCACACAGAATGTGTGTAGGGGTGACGTGGAGAATGATTTTGGTGGAGTACAGAAAGACCTAGTACATGCCATGTACTCTAAAAGTACACACCGTGTACTTTTTTTTCATTAAATGGACCGGGGTCACGCCTAATCGAGGAAAATGTCTTCTTCTCCAGCTTCTTCAACCGAGAGCAACCATACAGCCCTGAATCTTCTCTGACCCATCGTTTCTCCATCATTCTCCATTTAAATCACCGTTGATTGTGTTGGAACCGCAGCGGTGAGTCCTCCTTTATCCAAGAGCCTTGTTTTCCAATTCCTCTTCTTTCTCAAGTTATCGTATGTTGAACTTTTTATGCGTTTTCATAGATATTTTCTATTCTAAGGAGAATCAATCTGCGTGGATCATGTAATTTGATCTCCTAGCATCTAAGTAGGTGGTTTGTGCTTTTTCGTAGGAAGTCTGGGAATATTTTGTGCAAATTCCGCCAATTCCCTTGGGCGGGGAATTGTTGGTTTTCTATTTTGCCATGTTGTCTGTCTGCCTTCCTTGATTGCTTGAGTAGAGATAGTTGCTTGTAAAATTGGATAATTTATGTTGTATTCTTGTGATTTTCCTTCCATGTTTTTCTTATAAGGCGTTTTCCAGTTTCCATGCCTAGTTGTAGGATAGTGGGGCTGTTATACTGCTATGCTGTTGTGCCTTAGAATGATAGCCAAGTAGTTCTTGAGGTTTACATGGGATGATACGCGCACGCTGAGCATGTTTATTTTCACACAAGACTATGAGAACATGTGTAGTAGACCATAGGGAGAATGGACATAAGGGCTTCTCTAGAGTGTATTTTAATACGATGCGAGACCACATGAGGAATTGACGATGAGTGCTTTCTCACAGAGTCTGTAGTTCCTCGACGCGGGCCACAGGGGGAATGAGACGTTGAGTGCTTACCCAGAGATCCTTTAGCACAATACGAGACTATAGGGGGAATTGACGGTGAGTGCTTCCTCAGAAAGTATACTCTTATCTGAACCAGAGGGGTGATACTGTGTGTGCCTCCTAGAGGGTTGCTAGTACGTGTAGGATGAACCATAGGGGTTAGTCTGTGAGAGATACCCAGAGGGTTACCTGTTTTCTACTTGTTGTTGGTTGTTTACTTGCATACTTTATATGCTAGAAATATGGATTGTAGCTATTGTGTGCTTCTCTGTTTACTAATTCCTGCACTTTTACTTTCCTTGTATTCATTGACTGTTAGGCACAGATCTTTGGGTGACTGCCTACTGGGATTATATCTCACACCCTGTTTGGGCCATGCTTTTGGGCCCAAGTAGACTTTGTTGTTGTAGGTATAGATAAGGGAAAGCACCCTTCGACTTCCCGTACTTGATTGCTTGGAGCTGGAGAGAAAGGGACCAAGCTTAGGCTTGCGATGCTGTAGGAGTTGCTGTTATTTTAGTACATTGTTTTTACTTGTATTTTAGCACATTGTTGTGTTTTCTACTTTCCTTAGAAACTTGTACATGCTGCATCATTATCAACATTACTATATATCCATTTCTTCTGCTATTTGGTTTCAGTTTTTGCGTTTTGTTTACTACTTCCGCTTTTTACTGTTAATTTTTTTTCCTTGTATACCTTACCAAATGAGGGCATAGTTTCCCCAATAACTTAACAAGGCCCTCACTGCTAGTTGGAAACCTCTGGAATTTGGGGAAATGTGCTTGAGGTCATGTGGCGAACCGGGCATGGGGCACCTCTGGGTGGATTCTGGAACTGGGACATTACAAATTTAGTCTTTATGATTTCTTATAAAATTTTTTATAAAACTTTTGGGTGAAAAGATTTTTTCAATAGTAAGTGTTTATTTTGAACTCAATTTTTCTGATGTGAAAATGGAAAACATTTTCATCGGGTATATATTTTCACTAGAAAATTAGATTTCCTTTATTTTTATATCCCATAATGAGATTTTTTTTCTCATATGAAATTTTCAAATGGTTTTCATAGTAATTTTAGAGGAGAAAGAAATTTTGAAAGAAATAAATAAATTTATGGTTATTTTTATTAAAATAAGAGAATGTCTTTGAAATAAAACTTGAGTTAAAATTTAAGAAACCATTTTTTGTCAGAAAAAAGGGAATTGAGTACCTTGTATTATAATGGATTGTTGTATCAAATTTTTTTCTCTATTTCACTAAAAATATAAAAATAAAATATCCTCAACATATATTAATGTGAAATCCTTTTTATATATCTTGTAATTATGGGTTGATAAAGGTATATTCTATTTTATATATAGTATACAATAATTAATCCAAAATTTGAGATTGATAACATCAAAATCTAAAACAACATTTGGAATTTAAAAGGAAAGGGAAACCAAGTGTTTGGCCATTATGAAGTGTTTGGGAAATGTGGTGTGTTCATGAATTTATAATTATTAAATACACAAAAAACAAATGAAAATTTACAATACTCCCCTAAAGATCCATTAATTTTGTGGAAACACATATAATAGTAAATTAAAAAACATATTTTAAAAACTTCTAAACCCAAAATAATTTACTTCCCTATTCTGATACCTCATAAAAATCCTTATCCATAAAACCTACTGGGAAAAACCTGATGAAGGAATAATGTTTATAGTGCTCCCAATTCTCTATCAAGGAGTCAGTATTAAATTTTGAGCCTTTGCATACCAAATTTATTAATCAATTTTTCAAATTTTTTAGTTGGAAATGACTTTGAGAATAATTATATAGTGTTTTCATTTGACCATATTTACTATATATCATTATCACCATTCTTTTAATTATAATGAGTGAGAAATAATTTTGGTAAGATATGATTTATTCTACCCCTCACCCTTTAATTATGTTATGCAAAAATCATTATATTTATACAACATGATTCCAATATTATTATTTACATCCGACGCACAATTACCTCAAATATGATTCGTAATCCATCATAAGAAATAAACTCTTGATATTATTCCTTAATTGGAATCAATTAATCATAATTAAAGGAAGTCATATAAATGGATTTTTTAAGAGAACTATGAAATTGAAGTTCCACCATATATAAATAAATATATTTTCTGAGATATTTATTTATATATATTAGGAATTTATCCTACATTAGTATAACCAACTAGTTTTTGTTTAGAGATTTTTGAATAAAATACCCCAATCTATGGATTCTTGAGTGTATATTAATATATATTTAGTATTATTACAATGATGAAATTTATTTGATGAACTATACATTACCAAAATATTCTCAAAAAATGATATATAAAACCTTATATAATATTGCTGGTTTATTTTTTCTCTAATATTAGTCATATAAGGTAATTCGGTATCATTAATCTCTTCATTATCCCTACATTCTATAATAGGATTGGTAGCTTAATAAATAGATTCTAAAACCCTTTGAGTATGTAAATGATGTGAATTTTCCATATTGAACCATTATTGGACTTTTTCAGTATATCATGGTTAATAAGAAAATCCACATTTAATATGTTCAATGTGTAATCCAAGGAACAACATTATCTTAACAAAGTATTTCATTTCAAATTTTTTTTATAAATATTTTAATACCATTTAATGTTAGTCAACAGTTTAAAAAATTATTAAATAATAAATGTTTACTATATTCATTAAAAATTTAGTCCCAATACACTTAATGAGGACACATGAGAAAATTGGATAATTTTTGCAACCTATTTTCATTAAATATTCACTCAAATGTTCATACCACATATTCCATTATTTATTAAATCCATATAATGATTAATTCAACACAACTAGATAATTATCTCGAGATCCATAATAATTTTATGAAATTTCAAATCATTTTTTATTTTTATGAAAAAATAATTATCAATATTACCATAAAGAAATGTATTCGAAACATCTAATAGGAATAATTCATTATACTCATGTAAAAATAAATTTCTGAGATATCAAAAGGTTATCAAATCCATTACAAGAGTGTACATTTCATCATAATGAATATTTGTTCTAGGTGATAATTCTTGATAAATAATTACTACATTATATCACATGACATCCTTATTTTCATTTATTTTTATAAAAAATACACATTTATAACCAATGAGTTTAATTCCTTTAGGGATTTTCAAAATTGGACAAAAAACCTCATATTTAGTATGTGATCCTAATTCACATTGGATCACAACTTTCCACTAATCCAAAATCTGGTATATTTGGATATTCATTAACAATTTTTGGTTCTTCATCCCCATACATAATTTCAAATAACATATTTAAATAACATTTTAATCAAAGAATTTCTCTAAATTATTATAACATATTCCAGTATATTTTAAATTTATATAAATTTCATCTTGACCACAATCATGTTCTTATAGAATAATGATTTCATAGGGGAATTTAATGATCAAGATAATTTTCTTTATCCTCATTTTTATTTATTTCATTAAAAAATATTGGTTTTTTACATTTTATTTAATGATGATTTTTTATCTTTAGAACCATGAATATTCCTGAGCTTCATGTATGGATTGGAATCACTATTGGTAACACCATAAGATTGTACTTTAGGGACATCTATTCTTACTCGTACATTCTCAATGGTTACATATGATAATATAACTCATTTTAAATCATTGAATTCATTTGGAATATAAATAAATAAAATTTTAAAATTAAAAATCATCTAAACATCATGTTCACTAATATTTGTATGAGGACTATGAATTAATAGTGATGTCTATTTCCATGACATTTCTTTTGATGCTGAATTATTTTCCACTTTTAGTGTTGGTTACAATTTTTCATAAAAATTAAAATGCTAAAATATAGTTGTTAATATTAATTCTATCATTTTTTCATGATTCATTTTTATTTAGGGAGATTAAAATCAATTTTGAATCCCTAATATTGAATAGGGTTATGTCTTTTTTCAGTGGGGATGTGCTATAGGGACATGTACAACACACAAAAAAATATTATTAAATGTGAAATATTTGATTCCTAGAAATAAGATAATAGTATAAAAGAATCTTCATGATTTATTAAAGCCCTAAATTGAATTGGTGTTGCAACATAAATAATCACATGTCTCCATGTCAAAATAAGTATTTTTTTTCATGATAATTGTTCTATTAATAAGTCGTTACTTTATTATAAATAATTTAGGCAAACTGTTTTATGTGTGATCATGACCTATTGAAATTTTCATATTTATTCCAGTCAACATGAGATAATTATCAAATGCTTGTAATTAATATTCAAAATCATATTCAATCTGAATATGATTTATTGAATAATATGGGAATTGTATGCTTAACCTTATTTTTTGGGCATGTAATCATGAATGTGATAGGTTTTTTATAGTGACCCTAGCCTTCAACATATAACATTACATGATTTTAAGCATAATTATACAATTGAGTACAGGTGAAGGATCTTTAAGTCTAGTGTCTTAGAAGACTAGTACATAATACATAAACATGGCATAAAAAACATATTTATGTAATCATGATAAAGAGATCCTGACTTCCTTTGAGCCCTTAGATCTACATAGGATAACCCAAGGATAACATGAATAAAGGGATGACCTAGAAACCCCAGTAAGGGAATGAACATAAGAATGAAGCTTAAGCACATGAGTTAGGATGCATGCCATAAATATACCAAAAGCATGGAACATATGAAATCATAACATATAAACATGGGATCATATAATCATGGAATCATATAAATGTAGAAAAAACATAAAACATGTATTTAGTACTATTCAAGGCTATCCACCAATCTTGTTTCCAATAGTAGTAAGGGTAATGGAT
This sequence comes from Viscum album, assembly GCA_963277665.1. Classification (NCBI taxonomy): domain Eukaryota; kingdom Viridiplantae; phylum Streptophyta; class Magnoliopsida; order Santalales; family Viscaceae; genus Viscum; species Viscum album. The sequence goes on along the minus strand of OY728161.1, from coordinate 420,975,210 downwards.
AAATTCCATTCCAATTTCCCCTAGTAGCACAGACCAAGGATAACTGCCAAGACTATTGCACATATAATCTCATTAGACTTAACATTACCAATGCATTGTAGCACAATCTGGGTGCACCCATCTTTATTTTCATGAACATTTATTCCACATATTTTATCATACATAATCAATCTTACACAAACATAAGGGTTACCCTAGGAAAGAATTGTGTACTAGAATCATGACATAAAGTATAACCAATAGGTGTATCATGAAAGTGTCCATGAATGAAAGGAATTAGAAAATACATGGAAGTTCATAAGCTAAAATAGTCACATATAATGGTAAGTGATGTAAAATAGAAGTTAAAACTTGTAATAAATATATTTGATAAATTTTATCTTTAAAATATTTTTTGTGCGGTTTTAAGGAAAATAACATCGTGATTTTAAAATAGTCCATAGAACAATATTTTATATAAAATCTGAAGTGAAGCAAGAATTTTTTTCATGATTAAATTAATTATTTTATAAAGGCAATGGTGTCTTATAACAGATAAAATATTTCACTTGAAGTTGGGTAAAAATTTGGGATGTTCCCATAAAACGAGTTTGCTTATTTTGAAGTATCGAGGAGAGATTAACTTAAAAGAATGAATATCCCAAAAAGAGAATAAGGGGTTGATATTGGAATAGTATTTTGGATCATATAAAGAGAATTAATAAGTATTAAATAAAATGAAAAGGAAAATTAATTTCGGAAAAATGTAAGATAGAGAAACCCAAAGAAATAAAGGCTGTTCAGGTAGAATTCATTACAGATTATCAGCATGGTATTAGGTGTACATAAAGGGATTGATGAGAGAGAAAAAGGTTTTCTAATAACATCTACATCTAGGGTGATGTCCAGGGGAGGTGAAAAAGTATACCCCATAAATTTATATTACACATAAAATGGCATATCATAGAGGAAAATATTGATTAAGAGTGAAATGGGGAGGATCCCTTACCTAAATTTCCTCTTAATTTAGTCTATTATGAGCCTCAGGGGAAATAAATTAAGTTTATTAAAACAATTATATAAAATTTAATTATATTGATTTTATAAAATTGTTTATAAGTTATATACATTGGATTTATTTCAATATTTTCATTGATGAAAATGAAGCTTTTTGATATCATATTTTACTTATATAATTTTCCGTCTTGTGATGATTTCACTTGTTATTAAATGAAATTTATAAATTATTATAATTAGTTAAAGAATCATAGAATAAATTTAATTTTATATTAATATATTTTATTTAATTCATATTGTCCATACATGATGCTTTTTATAATTATTCTCTTGGAAACATCATTCTAGATGGTTGATCAAACATTAACAATATATTGTCGATAGTGTGGGAAAGGGATTTATGAAATTTATATTTTTCATGAATATGATAATTAAAGTTGGTTATAATCATTAATATAATGTTAAATTACTGTATAATAATTTTTTAGCATATTTTTTTGAATGGTATATGGTTAATGAAAAAAGGGATTAAAAGAGACATGATTTAATAGAGTCTTACTCTCTCCTCGGTGTAGCTCCTCTTGCACAAAACAATAAATCCCTTGGTGATTGGTGTTGGAGGGATCTAGAACGTACCTAAGTATTCTAAGAGGATTTATAGGGAGAATTTGGCCAGATATTAGTCTTAGTAAAGGATTAGAGGAGTGATTTCCAATGGGGGGATATGTAATTTATACTTGAGGGGGGGGGGGGGGGGTGTTTTTAGAATAAAGTTTTAAATAAAGTTACATATAAAATGTTATACTTGAAATAGAATTTTTTTCGGACAAAATAAATCATATATTATTATAATATAATAAGTTTTAGACTTTAAATCAACTTTATAATTCCAATATATTAATGTATTAAAGGAATGTGAAAAGAAAGAGAAAATCATTTTTAAGGAATCACTTTTCGACTATTGGTTTTGGAATGTTCTTTTTTAGGTTTGGAAATTAAGTTTATTGTATAATAAAAAACAATTTATAAAAATGAATATAAAATGGACACATATAATTTTATAGAATATTTATGTCCTCATTACATCATTAATGATAGAATAAAGGATATACAGGTTATGTGAAAAACTTGATTTTTACTCTTCACCTGAAAATTATAGCATTTCAGAAAAATCCCAAAAAATTACCCTAACAATTTTTCGATGTATACAATCAAAAAATAAATTATATTTATCAAAAATAAATTTATAAATATTATTAATTTTATTTATAATTAAAATCCTAATTTACATGTAAAATACAGTTTTAAAAAATTAAAACTCACTATATAATTATTTGAAAAATTACATACAGTCTTATAAAATTATCTCCAAAAAAGAATGCATAGAATTGTTAATTTATGATAAAATTTTTCGAAAATACATTTTATTATAAAATAATTATTTAAAATTAATTATTTATGACTTAAAATTAAAAATTCTTTTACCACGGTCAAATTTAAACATATAAGATTCCTAAATTTTATTTAATCATTAAAGTGTAATGTTAATATTATTTTGGATGATTTACTATTCATAAGGGTCAAATTAATATTCATAATGGTATGTTACTATCCATAATGGTAGGTTACTATTCACCAAAAAGTATATTTTTCCAATCAGGCTCCGAATAACTTTCTGATTGCAACTGTGTATATTAGATTTTCAAAATTAAAAACCCAAAAGTGAAAAAATTAGGTTTAATGGCCTCATAGAATTTAATATCATGATATTTTATTGTTCTTCCTAATAATATAAGGCATAATTATAAGAAGGGAATTCCATTGATAAAACTTTTTGTCGTTACATTCTTCCCCACTAATGAAAATTCTCCCTCTAAATTTTGTTTTACCGAAACATATGAGGGTACTTTCCCTTCATTACCTCCACTGATTCCCAAGTGTCTTCTTAAAAAATATGGTTCCTCCAAAACACATTAATAAGGTGGGTTCTCTTATTGCTTATAACCTTATCTCTCTAGTCCATTATCTGTACTGGATGCTCCTCATAAGAGAGATCATCTTCCAGTTGTACCACATCCGAGTTTAGTATATGTGAGGTATCTGGTATGTACTCTATCACAAGTTACATGTGAAACACATCATTAACGTGAGCCATATTTTGTGGGGGTGAAATCCGATATGCCTTGGTTCCTATGCGTTCATGGATATCAATGGGGCTAAAGTAACATGGTTTTATCTTCCCTTTCTTTCAAAACGACATTACTCTCTTCCATGGTGATATTCAATGGAAGACTTTATCTCCATTGTTGATTTCCATGTCCCTTCGACGGTTGTCAGCATATCTATTTTTTTAACTCTGAGCAGATTTGGTATGTTTATGGATGACTTGAACGTTTTCTATCATCTCTTGCACAAGATCAAGTCCATGTAGCTTCCTTTCTCCAACATCATCCCAACAGGTTGGAGTTCTACATCATTTTTTATATAGTGATTCATATGGAGCCATTATAATATTTGAGTGGAAGGTATTATTGTACGAGAACTCAACCAATGAGAGATGTTTATCCAATCCACCTTTGAAATCTAATGAGTGGGATCGTATCATGTCTTAATGAGTATTAATATTACTTTTATATAGGACACCATTTTTGGGGTGATAGGTCTGTCTAATATTTAATTTAGTACTCAATGCTTGTTGAAGACTGATCTAGAATTTAGATGTGATCCTTGGATCACAATCAGAGAGAATCAAGAGTGGAACACCATTCAGTCTCACCCCTTATTTCACATATATAATTTCAAGTTGTTCGAGAGAGATATATTCCAAAATAGCGATAAAATGGGAATTCTTGGTGTGTCGGTCAACCACAACCCATAGCACATTATTTCCCTTCAATGAATTTGGAAGACCCATGACAAAGTCCAAATTGACATTCTCAATTTCCACATGGGTATAGGAAATAGATGCATCATCCCTTTTTACTTTTGTCAAACATATTTAACTTGATGATATTACAAGAACCTTGATATATATTCCACAATCTCTTTCTTCATGTTATCCCACCAGAAGTGTTCTCAGAGATCGTCATACATCTTGGTACTACCAGGATGGATAGAGAATGTTGAGCTATGTGAATTATACAAGGATGATTCTTTATCCATGGTGATGAATGCACACAATGTCTTTCTTCATGTTATCCCACCAGAAGTGTTCTCAGAGATCATGATACATCTTGGTACTACCAGGATGGATAGAGAATGATGAGATATATGAATTAAACAAGGATGATTCTTTATCCATGGTGATGAATGCACACAATGTCACATTCCAAACCAAATCACAACCTCGTCATCGATATAAAACTCAAGCATCATCCCTATACAGAATTCACTATCTTTTGTAACTCCATATCATACCTTTGTGCTTCCATAATATTCTCTTGGATATATGGTTGTGCAATCATTTCAGAAATGTATGATGTATCGTCTACCCCTATGATTTCCAAATCCATACATTTCATATCCTTGAAGGTATATACTTTTGGGATTTTTTTCTTTGATAATGTTTCGTACTAAGATCATGAATTCACCAAAGCATATCCCTTAGGAATTTCGTTACCAAGATTGCAACAATGTCTGTTTTCATGAACCCGTTTCCATTCAAGTCTAGCTCAAAGTGGAATTTTCGGGTTTTACCCCTAGATACATTTATTCCATAGCCACCTCTCCAAACTCATATCCATAAAAGGATTTATTTTCATGACAAACCACTAACTCAATACTAATAAAGAATTAGCGATGTTTTCTTATACATGGTCTCATCTAAAGTTTCTCACTAAGGTTCCCTATTCCTAATATCCAAAAATATCTAGACCATCGTTAAATACCAACTATAGAAACCCTATCCTTCTACATATAACATTACATGATTTTAAGCATAATTATAAATTAGAGTACAAGCCAAGGATCATTAAGTCCAGTGTCTTCGATGACTAGCTACAAAATACACTAACAGGGGATAAAAAACTTCTTTATTTAATCATCATAAAGAGATATTAACTTATTTTGAGCCCCTTATTCTGCATAGGATAACCTGGGGATAACATGAAGAAAGTGATGAGTAGAAAATCCCATTAAGGAAATGAACATAAGAAATAATCATAGACAGATGATTTACGAGGCATGAAACAATGATATCAAAAGCATAGACCATTTGAAATAATAACATATAAACAAGTGATCATATAGTCATGGAATCATATAAATGTCGATGAAAAGTAAAACATGTTTTTAGTACGAGTCAAGGATAATATTTAATCTCATTTCCCACAGTAGTATGGGTCACGACTAACCGTTAATCCTGTTTCCCATAGCAACAGAAGCCAAGGCTAACCTCTAAGACCATCGCACATAGAATCTCATGAGACATAACCTTACACAATGAATTTTAAACTATCTGGATGCACCCATATTACATTTCTTGAACATGTTGTCCACATAAAGAATCATACATAATCAATCTTACACAAACATAAGGGTTACCCATGGAATGAATTGGGTACAACAATCATGAGATAAAGCATAACCAATGGGAATATCATGAAAGTGTCCATGAAAGAATGAAATAAGAAAATAAATGGACGTTCATATGGTAAAATAGGAATATATCATGGTGTGTGATGTTGAACAGAAATGAAAACATGTATGAAATTTTTTTGAGAAATTTTTTCATTAAAACAATTTTTTGCGGTTTTAAGGAAAATACCAGAGATATTTTAAAATAGACTAGGAAAAATAATTTATATAAAATAAGAAGTGATTTTTTTCCCTTGATTAAAATAATGATTTTATAAATACAATGGTGGCTTAAAATAGAGGATATAGTTCACCTAAAGGTGGGTAAAAATTTGGGAGGTTCCCTTAAAACGAGTTAGCTTATTAGGATTTATCGAGGAGGGATTCACATAAGAGCATGTATATCCCTGAAAGAGAATGAGATATGGATATTGGAAAACGATATTGGATCATATAAATAGAATATATACATTTTGAATAAAATGAAAAGACAAATTCAGTTGGGTAAAAAGGAATATAGAGCAACCTGATGGAATAAAAGAGGTTCTGGTAGAATTCATTACGGATTATCGCCATGGTATATGGTGTACCTAAAAGGCCATGATGAGTGGGAAAATGGGTTTATAATCACATATAAATCATTAATAAAGTGTGGGGGATGTGATAAATTATACCCCATAATTTTGGATTATATATAAAAAATAATATCATAGAGTAAAATCTGGATTAAGAGTGAAATAGTGGGGATACCTTACCTTAATTTCCGCTTAATTTCTTATATTCTGCAACTTATGAATAATAAATTTTATTTTTATTAGAACAATTATATAATATTTAATTATAGTCATTTTATAAAAATATTTATCAGTTATATTATTAGGATTTTATTTCATAATTATCATTGATTAAAAAGAAGCATTTTGATATCATATTTTACTTAAAAAATTTACAGACTTAAGATGATTTCACTTATTATTAAATGTAATTTATAAATTAGTATAATTTTTTCCAGATGCATATAATATGTGTAATTTGATATTAATATATTTAATATAATTTATATTGTCTATACATGAAGGTGTTTATAATAATTATCTTGGCAATGTCTCCATAGATGGTTAATCGACCTTTAATTGGACATTACCGATAGTGTGGGAAAGGGAAGCATTAAATTTATATTTTTCATTAATATGATAATTACAGTAGTTTAATCTTGATTAATATAATTTAACATACTGTATAATAAATTTTTTATCATATGATTTTGAAAGGTATAAGGTAAAAAAAGGAATAAAAGATAGATGATTTAATAGAGTATTACTCTCTCCTCATTATAGCTCCTCTTACACAATACTATAAATCCCAAGGTTATTGGAGTTGGAAGGCTCCAGAACGTCCCTATGTATTCTAATAGTCTTGACAGGGGGAATTTGGAAATATATTAGGATTATTCAAATATGCGATAAGGGGTTTCCAAATGAGAGGGATATGGGTTATTTATACTTAAGGAAGGGTGTTTTTAGAATAAAATATTAAATAATACAATATATCAAATTTTAGACTTGTAATAGTATTTTTTGGAAAGGAATGAATATTTTCATATAATATAATTCATTTTAGACTTTAAATTGTCTTTATAATTCTAATTTATCAATTTAGAAAAACTAAAGTGAAAAAAGAGGAAATGATTTTAAGGAATAACTTTTTATATTTAGGTTTTGGAATCTTTTTTGGTTTGGAAATTGAATTTATTTTATTTTAAGGAGAAATTTATAAAAATAAATATAACATTTCCGAATATAATGTTCTATAAAGTTTATTTAATCATTACATCATGAATGATGCAATTGAAGATATATCAGTTATGTGAAAAACTATATTTTACTATTCACTAGAAAAATAAGTATTAAAGAAAAATCCAAAAAAATCACCTTGAACATATTTCGATTAATTGAATCAAAAACTTATTTCGATTTTTTCAAAAATAATTATATATATATGATTAATTTAATTTTTATTTAAAATCATAATTCACATAAAAAATACAGTTTTTAAAATTTAAAACCGACTTTATAATGCTTTCAAAAATTACCTAAGGTCATATATAATTATCATCCAACCTGAAGATATAGAATTTTTGTTTTATGAACACATTTGAAAAATATACTTTTTCTTATAATACAACTAATTATAAATAATTCTTTATGACTTACAAAAATACAAATACATTTACTACAGTCAAATTTCCACTAATATGATTCCTAAATTTTATTAAATCATTCATGGGTAAGGTTTTTATTATATTATGCCATTTACTATTCATATGGGTTGTATTAATATTTCTAAGAGTAGTTTACTATTCATAAGGGTAGGTTACTTTTCATAAAAATTTATGTTTTCCCAACAAACTCCATATAACTTACTTATCGCAACAATATTTGTCAGAATTGGGAAATTCAAAACATATAAGTGGACATATTATGTTTAATGGTCACATAGTATTTAGCATCAAGATATTTCATTGTGCATTTTAATACTATAAGGCATAATTATAAGAAGGGATTTCCATTGATAAAACTTTCGGTCGTTACATTTTGAGTTGATAGTAATAACTCATGGCACCACTGATGCATCGATAATTATCATGATATATATATATATGGAATACATTGTGGATGAATTGTACCACATATGTTACTATGAATCCTTCCAAAAAGCATAGTGGATTCAATATTTATTTTTAGTGGTAATTGTCTTATATATTTTTTTCATGTGAACAAGCATCACATGAGAAATCCCTATGTGTATAAACCTTTTTATCAACAAATTATAGAAAAATTATATTTTCTATTTGGATTTTGATGCTACGTATCTCATGATCAAGGTCAAAATCACCACTAATTCCTTTTAATGATTATTTTTGAATAAATATTATTCAAATCCAATCTATTTCACTTTTACATTTGTTATAAGTTATCTCACATTAAATATATAGTTCTAATGTTGGTTTTCACATATCTAAAGTCATAAATTAAATTTTGAGGACTATTATATTATGGAAGACATCAAATCTTCATTTTTTACATTGGTTATTTGATAAATAATTTTAAAGAATTTTAAAAATAAGAATTTTTTTCACTACACACAATTCATTTTCTAAAAACATTTAGAACCCCATAACACAATGACTCCCAACCCCATGATTTATTCTATTAATTTTTTTAATCATTTTCATTGTAGTTGAAATATCTAGATTTTCTTTACCTAGAGTTGTATTCAATTTTCCTTCATTCTATTGGTTTTTCTATTTTCTTTGATGGGGTATAGTTTCCCTCATTCGATTTTAATCACCAAATTTAATTTTCATTATATTATTCTTGTTACATAATTTTCAGAATTTTCTACCTATTTAAATCATAAGTATCTTTTAATGGTTACATTATACAATTATTATATCGATTATTTGGCTCCCTTGGTTGTGGGTCGTCCACATGAATCTCTATATTTTGAAAATAGTTTTTTTGAATTTTTATATGTTTTTAAATTCATTTATTAGTGTTTTTGGGATTATAAATGATGTTTTTAATTTTATATTGGCTATACTTGTTTTTTATTTCCAATTTTATATTTATAAATTGATTTTCACTATAGTTTTTTATTGTAAAAAAATATTTTTTTCATTTATAACTTTTTTTGTAATATTTTTTTGACTTATAAATATTTTTTTATATAAATTGTTATCTATTTTAAAAAAAATCCATTTTTAATTTTCTATTGAATATTTATGTATGTTTATATATACATATATACATACATATTTTAACATGCGAAAAAAACAGGGGAATTTAAGAAATTATATAAGAAAACAATACATATTTATACTAATAAATTTGATATTCATAATATAAGTTTACTGTAAATGTATCTATAGAAATCGGATTTTAATAATTTTGGAAAAAAATTGATATAGGTTTTGATATTTCAATAAACAGAAAGAGATTTCATTTAAAAAATACCATAGATAAATAGTATTCTATAAATATAATCCATGTATTGTTTTTTATCCGGAAATTTTATTAATAAGTGTAAAAGAAATATAAATAATATTAACATAGTGAAACATAAATGACTGTTGGAATATATGGAAAATACTTCATAGGAAGAGATGTAATTGAAAATGTTTTAATAATATAATCCCATAGTGAATATGATATATTGAAATAACCACAATGAAAGCATCGTTTTTATTTAAGGATGATATAATAATAATATTTTTCTTAAGAAAATGATATTTTACTGATGAAAAATGATTATATCATATAATAAAAACTAATTAACATGAATGGAATCATTATATGAAATATAATAAATTATAATAATATTTAGATGAAATACCTTTACTATTTCCTTAGTGTATGAAATATTTAAGGAATAAAAGTAAATGAATGTAAGTAAATGAGAAAATAAATCTACGAAAATCAAAGAAAAATGATAAATAATATTATAATTGAATATAAATAAATTTAATATAATATATATATATATGTAATATAACTACATAATCAATAGATGGGTGATACATGAATTAAAAAAATTAAAATAACAAAAAGACATTTAAATTCACAGAATTTATAAAATTGATAGATTTTTTATTCATAGAAACTATATATAATATTTTTCTAAGAAAGGATAAAAAAAAGATAATATCATTAAGGATGAGAGGTTAGGATTATTTCTTTACATACATCTTAATTTGTAAGGTTTTAATGAATACATTGAGCAAAGGTAAATAAATAATATTCCATTTAAAAGTTAATAATATACTCTCATGGGAGATTCCATATAATATTGTGTTGAATAAATATCAAGAGGATGAAATATAACTAAAATGAGTGAGATTGAGACCAAAACCACTTTACTTAAATTCATAATAGGTTAAGTATGAATGAATAAGGGGGATATTGAAGAATTTGTTCTAAACCAAAATAAGTGGAATTGTAATAATATGGGGTTATAAATAAAATGGATACAAGATAATGGAATATTTTATGTAGGGAATATCATGAAAAAGGGGGACATAAATTTATTTTTATAAGTTTTTTTTCTACATTGTTATAGTTGTTGGTTTTAAATTATTGGCATGTTTTAAATTTATTTTACTTGTAAATTGTTTCATTTATATTTATGCATGTTTATTTATATATATATAATTATAGGTTTTATATTTATATATTTAAATATATGATTAAATGTTTATATGTTTTAATATTTTTTTTAATTTATATTGTTGTTGTATGTAATTTATAAATTATATTTGGATAAATTTATAAAGAACAAGTTATGAATGTGAGAAAGCAGTTGACTATTTTTTAAGGTTTGATAAACAACATATTGAAATCATAAATGATTTTATATCCATATGTGTAACATTTTAATATGATAATGTGAAGGACTCAAGAAATAAAATAACAAATTATTTTCAATGGTTTTAATCATAATTATATGTATAGGATATTTCATAGTGAAATAACACATAGGTCAGGATCTAATTTTAATGAAGATATTCATCATAAGTTAGAGGATCATCAGAAATAATTAATTTATGTTGTAGGTGTTGAAACCATTAAACATAGTAATTAGGTAATAATTACATAAGGATATTTAGAAACCACTATTCTCTAGTTTCACTATATATATAGTTCTATAAGTAGTTATGAGAATAGTTACCTTGAAAACAAGAAATGGGTAGATTGAAATAAAATACACTAAATTGATTAAAATTTTGAAAAAGATACTTTGATAATGAAATATGATTCCATATTTTAATTATGATACAAAAAAATATTATTCCCAATCAGATAGGGCTATAAAAATTGTTTTTCCAAAGTGTGTTGGTTATATTTGTTTTCAATATGTCTATATATGTATTTGTAAAACAGGTGTCTGGAAAAATATATAAGGGCCATTTGATGCTTAGTTTTTAGAAACATTAATAAGTTAGATGATTCTTTGTCAATTATTAAATTACTATACATCATAAAAATATGGATGATTTTAGTTTAGCTTATTCAAATGTTCATTTATTACAAACATGAGTTATCTAAAAATATATTGACATATTTTTAATGTTTTTAACAATATCAAGATATAAAGTCATAGAGTTAAGGTCGTATAATGTTTTACCAAAAATATAAAAATATAAATTAGTACTAGATGGAGTAAATATATGAATAACACCAAATAAAAAATTGGGAAGCTCCCCAAACTGAGTTTAGTTGAAAGGGAAGAATGGATGAGAAAAATTCAGAGGATGTGTATAAAATATAGTGATTATTGATAAATCCACCTGATAGAAATTTGTAATTTTATCAGATGGAGGAATCCTATGCAGAGAACCAGACATTGAATTGTGATGTCATTAGATGGGGCATGCCTTATATTTGTAATCTCTATATATGACATAATTGGAAAAATGATATGGGATTGAGGGGATCTTAAAAAATTATTATCTGATGAAGAGTTACTACAATTAGGACTTCCTAAAAATATTAATGGATGAAGAAAAAAAGTTATATTTCATTATATATAAAATTGTTTTATGTAATAGACATAGAAATATGGATCAATCTGATAGAAATCCTTATAAGGATAATTGTTTTACACCAGATGCAGTTTTGAAGATCATTATAATAACATTTTATGGTCACCCACTGAGAAAATTACGAGTTATCATTTCTAGACATATAAATATATTAAATATTTTTGGATGATTTTAGAGATCATTAATGCTGAAATTTTTGGATTTTCTTAAGAAAAGTGTTGTCTTTCACTTCTTTATGTGATTTTATGGTGGTCAAATGAATTTTCATTAGAATATAAATTCTAAATTAGATTTCATGCTTCTTCTTAGTTTTTTTGAAGAAGTTAGAATGTATAATAATAAACAGATTTGATTATAATTTTTAATACTACTAATGCAATAGGGTGAAATTTGATTGTTTTTTAGAGAATATAAGGTGAGTTATCGACCCAGATCATACTTGGTTAAAGAAGAGAAGAATCAGACGTAAGTGGTTTTGAAAAGATCCACCATAAAAAAATATTTCCAAATAGATGGAGTAACAAAAGAAGAATGATAATAAGCCTATGGTGCATAATAAATAGAGGAATTAGATAAAGTATCATTGGACTAAGGTGAAACTTATAGTGGGTTATCAAACATAAGGGGTTTCAAATAGAGTTGTAATGAACTGATGATACCAGAAAATACATATCAAATATAATATTACTGTATGGAATTTTACTAAGGAATAATACAATAAATTTTTTAAAAGAATTATATTTTTGTATATAAAGAACCTTAAATATCTAGAGTTAGTTTGAAGCCTATCATATTTTTAGATATCTGTTGAAAATCATGAAATATTTGTACATAGGAAAATGTTAACCATATTTCTTATGGAGGATGACCATATAAATAATATGAAATTTCTACCCAAGAAAAATAATAAAGAAGAATGGGATTATATTTTGGGGGTATTACTAGTTATTATAGAGACCCATGGTTGTAGTGTATTACTATTTGAGAAGGAATAGGTGAAGAAAAGGATAGTTGGGCATTTAACCTAGAATTGAAAAAGAATTGGTTGATGGGGGTAGAACATGGTTCAATAAGAGAAATTATTATAAGGTTTTAGAACTAGTTACTGCTTATTCCTTGGTAATAATAATGAATTATGATATGTATAATCCATGTTGGGGGTATATGTAGAATGGAATGGAGTATGTCACATTGATGGATCCTTGTAAATTTCATGTTCTGATTAGCCTCTCTTTATAATTACTATATACAAGGTGAGGTTATGAGAAATAATTTGCTGGGTTGAGAACATTAACATGTTAATTTGTTTGAGTAATGATAATAATTCATAAATTTAGTGATCATTCATTTACCTCTTTCACATTCCAATTATCTTACACTGATCTAATAAATAAAATTAGTATCAAAGTTTGGGATTTCCCATAATGATCCAACTACTTTCTGAGGATGGAGAATATAAATTTAGTTAAAAATAGGGGTGTTCCAATTTTCTATAAAGGAAAAATCATATTTTTGATAAATATGAGGTAAATATACCTTCTATATAATTTATTTCATGATATAGATGCTACTATAGTTGGATTACCTTTTATTAATGGTTTTTGAAGGATAATTTTCAATGAGAGAAATTTAGAAACTGATCGAATAATTCAAAATAACACATTGAAGTTTCTCTTTGATAAGGTTTATATAAATATTAGTTGTTTTATAACTTATAAATATATGTTGGACAAGTTGATAAGTATTTATGAAAGAAATTTTAATTTCAAGGAGTTTATTTTGAAAATATAGAGGATCAGATTTGATGATATCAAGACTGTTGATGATGAAATCATTGATGATTATGTTACATGGGTAAATGAAATTTTCCATATTATCGTAGGTTTTAGTGAGAATATTAAATATTGTACTATTATTAATAGACAAATGATAAAGTATATAGAATGGATGGATCCTAAGGTTTCATATCTATAGGTTTTAGATGATCTCTTTTTAAATAAACTTCATAATATTATTGTGGAATTTTAAATGAGAGAATAAATAGTCTTTAAAAATAATTATATGGATGAAATAATATTTTAATCTATGTTAAAAATTAAAATTAAATACTAATAAATTGAAGAAATATCCAATTTAATTTTTCATTGAGGAGGAAGAAGAGTATTTCTAAAAAAATATTTATCTTCTCTCTAAGAGATCCAGAAAGCGTAATTGAAATGGAAAATGTAAAAAATATCTTATGTTATTTAATTATAATAATAATATACATGTATTAGGTAACTAACCAAAATTGAATATTTATGATTCTATGTCAGAAGAGAAATATAATATTTCTCAGAAATATAATTTGAAGTGAAAATGGGATAACGATTTCTAGTAATAAGAATACTTTTTTGAGCAAAAGAGTAAATGATGATTTCTTATCTAGTAATGTACATGATTATTAATAATATTTTGTAACACATATTAAAATAAAAAGTGATTCATAAAAAATTAATCATTATGATAAAAAGAAAAAAATAAATGGAATTGATTCTAAAATATATTTTTTAAATAGATCTTGAAAAAATTTAATAACCCAGGATAGAGATAAAAAATTTGAACAATGAAGGTATGGAAATAACTTTTTAAAATGATGAGTTTAAGAAAAAGTAAATGAAAAACAATAAATAAATAAGTGTATATGATGTAAAACTGGCAGATCATTAAGAGAAGTGTAGGGATCATTAAGAAACCCTATCTGGTAAGGATAATCTTAATATGGAAGAAATAATATATTTTTTGGAATAAAAAAGAAACATATTGACATTGGTTGAATTTTAGAATATGGTAAATGATATTGTTGAAGATTGGATGAGAATAAATAAGAGTTATTTGAGACTTAATCATTTTTTATTATAATAAAAACATATTTAATGAATTGTATAGAAGAATTCACAAAATAAGTTTATAGTAAATGTTAACCTTCACATGCTAGTAGAAAGAAGTGTCCATTGAGGTAGGTTAATTCTAATCAAAATAAATCACAATATACATTTTCCATTAATAATAATATAGTATCAACAATTAATACTGTGTTAGTTATGGATACGAATATCAGTGAAGAATTGTCTTCTACAAAGAATGACCAGAATACTTTATGAATATTTCCCCCTAAAAAGACTCCCATTATTTTTAAAGAGACAACTAAAAAATAACATTAGATAGAAGAAATTATTTTTTTGAACGATCAATATTTGTAGGTCACTATTGATGTTCTGGAATATTTGGGAAAACATAATATTCTTTTTGGTACAATAAATCTCAACTTGGAAAGAGTTATTAATCTATGAGGAGCTATAATATTCAAATAAGAACAAACATTTCAAGAAAAAAATAAGATAGGGATAGAGAAAAAGAGACAGTGAAGTTCATATGGTGAAAAAAAATCACACGTTTTATGTGAGATATTTTTGATGCACAATAATGTTGAGTAATTAAAGACATAGTAGATAGTTATTTATCTAGATCAATTAACAAAATATATAAATATACATGAAAAAAAATTCTAAATAAACAGATAAGTGAAATGCTTATAAAGTGATAGTAAAGTTGATGATAAGTTTTTTAGAGATTTTGGACTAATGATTAACAAGATATGTACTATGTATAAGAAATCTGGTCTTGTAAGTAAGGACTATATGAATATCTTACCTTCCCAAGAGGAAATCGCGAAAAGGATATTAAATTATCAAGAGAATGATGTTATTATAAAAACTATGTAGAAAATGGTAGATTCATTTGAATAATAAACTAATGATAAAATATCCATTAAAAAATATATTATGGATAATCACAATGTAGAATCCACATCCATTTATAAGTCAAATAATAATAAAAAGAAGTCGAGACTGAGAGAATTCTATCTGTCTGAATATTACATTTAATAAATATTGAAATTCTACCTTATTCACAATATTCTTCTATATTTGATCTAACATTTAAGAAATTATATGTGAAAAAGAGAGGATATGTCTAATTTTTGTAGTGGTACTATATGAAGAACAAATTTCCATCATGGAATATTGTGGTCACCATGATGAAATATGTTTTTTCTACCCATTAGCGGGATAAGATATAAATCTGAGGTATGACTATCACACATTCCATGGTTATATCTAAACTGATCATCAAAGTGGAGTGATGATAGTTTATAAACCTGAGATATAGGGGAATTTGTGTGTTATACAACTAAAATGTTTTAATATATTCTTAAAGAAGTTTGTATGTTTTATATAATAAACATAATCATATTTTCACTAAAATAAATCCAATGGAAGAATTTTTTGGGAAATTATTTCATAAAATAATTTTCATTAAAAACATTAATCACATTGACTATAAAACCTTTTTTCTATATTGGTTTCTCCCACGTAGACAAATATTTTTCTAATTAAAGGTAGTTTTTTTAAAAAATCATGTGAATTTATTCATATCTCAATGAAATTTCTCATGTTATTGTGATAAAATAATACAAGTTGAGATAAACCCTATTTATCACTTTTCATTTTATTTCTAATATGGGGGGATAATTAATATTCGGACATATATAAGTGATAAATAATTGAGAACACATATTGACTTCAAAGTTGTGTGGGAATATTGATAACAAACACATATGAGGATATTATTCTTCTAAAGTGCGTTGGTTTTATTTTTTGTTAATATGTCAATTGGATTTGGTAGTAGAAGTATATTAGGGAAATTTTAGAGAATATATATTAGTTAGTAAAGATAATAATATTTAGATATATTATTCTTTAATAATCCTAAAAGAACTATTTTTTTTATTATAATCATGATTCTTGTTGAGTGTGTTCAAAGGTTGAATTTGAAAAAAATTGATTTATCTAGACATATGTTAAAATATAGAGAAATATTGTATAAATTTTGTTTTATGATGTCTAATAGATTCAGCTATATGATTTTGTACATGATAGAGAAAAATATATTGTTGTACTAGACAAAGGAAATCTGTAAAGATCACCAGATGAATAATTATAAAGTATGTCAGACTACCTTTAGCGAATAAGTATGATTATATAGATGAATGTCTAGGAATGTGTACCAGATATAGGGAATATTTTTTAATCTATAACATCCCTAACCAGAATATCGTCAACTACTGCTCCGAGTTAGGTTATCACATGACCTCATGCATACCACCTAATATGTCAGGGGTTTTCATCTAGTAGGGAGGGTCTAAAAGTCACATGGGGAGGTTGTACCATATTTTTCAGATTAAGATATGAAATAAATATATAAAATATCTTAACCCATGTAATATAATCTATGAAAATGCATAAAATAATCTCCCAAGTAGGGAAGACCCCACAACCAATAGTAAATATCCCATGTCCCTTTATAGTGCCAAGTGAACAATACCTAAAATAATGGAAAACAACGGAATCCCCAAAATGTTTCTAACACAATGTCTCGAACCTCCTCCACACATATCCACCAAATAAGAATCACTTCTCAAGCATTAGGACCTTTACATTTACTGACCTACAACAATGAAAAATACTTGGGTACCTGATAGCGGCCTGAGCAGGGTGTAAGTACAACTGATTAGGCCACCATTAATAGTGTCTACAAAATATCTAGTCTAGCAGCTACTGCATTAATGTATAAACGAATGACAAGTGAATAAAACAACTTGTGGGACACTAGGTAACCATATTTACATAGCTATTATTAACCAAGGATCCAAATTAATTATGGGTTTTTTCTTCATTAATAGTTCATAATCAACTCATAATCTATAATTTAGGTATTTACATCATTCACATAGGGTTCATGAAATTTATCATTCTACATAATTGAATAAGTCGAGTCCATATCACAATAGGTATAAGTATAATATGGTATTAACCACACATTACTTGGATAATTAGTCCTTGTTATTCCATTAAATGTAACCACTGGGGGAATAGAGTAACCTTCAGTCTCCCAAACCTGTGAATCCTTAGTTGGGGTTATAGAATTAGTCCAAACCAACCCATGGGAGGATCCTTAGTCCTTTATCCTACCACAAATCCATGTGCACATGCTTATTCGTCCATTCTCCACAAAAAAACCAATCACAATCAATACATATAACATTAATAATCAATAATACTCAACATGGTAATTAGTATTGTGTCACAAGCGATTAACACATTTTTCATTTACAATACGTAGCCCATTTTGACGATTCTTATTCTCTAGACTAGATCTCTAAGAGAATTCAGTAATTCTCTTATATCAACCCATTTCACATATTAATCAATCCTATTATGAGATTAAAAACATATAAGTGGAACCAACATTCCATTTTCACTACCATTAAAAAAATCCACATACTCAACAAGGGATCTATATTATCACACAACAGCCAAGCACTTACAAAGCTAAAATTTTCACTAGAATATTTCAGCGCACCCCATGGGTGGCCCTAAATGGGTGAAATCAACCTTGATGAATCCCTTGGGGACCATGAGGGGTTCCATTAATCATTCAGAAACCTTTTATTCAAAAATGAAGCTAATGGATCAATAAAAATACAATAATAGACAAAGAACAAGGCTGGATATGCAAAAATATATAATGAAACTATGGGATATAACTTGAATATCCCAACATAAAATCCATTGGATGACACCCTCTTAATCCTTGAAATACGTTCCTATTAAACCACCCGATGAATACTGAACCTATATCTCACCAAAAAATAATGATTTTTGACCTTTTGAGGGAGATAAATGATGGACGCAACCCCTAAACCAAAATGTGAAGCAAGAGGAGGGGGGATTAGCCTTACCTTGATATTTGAACCGTAATTTACGACACTCCAAATAACATATTAATGAAGTCTAATCACCATTGAAATCTTTTTAGAGCATTTTTTCATCACTAGGAATCAAAGGTTAAGGATTGGGGTGAAAATCAGGCGAGGGTTTAAAATCCAATAATGGAATTTTTGAAAATTTTCCCAATATTACTGGGTCACATAGTTTACCCACATGGTTTGAAAACTCTTGTGCAAGAAACTATCCATGTACGATGGGTTGCACGGTTACCTAGGATTCTTCGCACGGTTTGACTAACCAAGCACAATGCCAATGTCTGAGTGTACACAGTTTCTTGGTAATTCCACACTGTGTTCTTAACTATGCAGAAATCATGTGCCATGCATAGATTGGACCGATTTTACTCTCATATGTATTCTGAACCCCCAGGACACCCCTGAGGTCCCACAGAACCGCATAATAATCATTTTTATCCCAAAAAAAGATATTGAAACAAAAATATAAACATGGGAATACCTCCATGGAGTCTTAGATTTAACAACATCCACATCTTACGATGGCTCATCCTTAAGCAACTCTTCTTGAACATCATTGAGTTTTTGAAGAAAAGTGATTGGGCCATTGGTCCTGAATATATGATTCTATCTCCAAAGATTCTCCATGTACCTTCCCATGTTTCCATAAAATTTAAACTGAGGGAAAGTCTTGACCTGAAAAAAAATTTCATTGCGGTTCACAATACAAAGACGAAACTCCTCAAAGGACGCATCGGCCTCAAGATATGGATTTTCAACATCGATCACGTGGGATGGATCTGTGTAATATTTTCATAGATTTAAAACATTAAAAACATCATGAATCACACTATACCATTATGGAAGATCCAATCAAAGAGCCACAGGTCTGATCCTCTACACAATCACAAATGGCACCACATACTAGGATGTCAACTTTCTCTTCTCCAAATTTGACGGTAACCAAACATTGGAGAAACTCGGTGAATCACACAATCTCCCACCAAAATATCATGTGTTCTATGATGTGAATCTGAATATCACTTATTTCTACACTATGCTATTGACATACTCTTCTGAATCAATAGAACCTTCTCTGAAGAATCCTTCCAAAGATTCAGTCCAAAATGATCATACACCCCAACTTCTAACCAACACAACGTAGATCCAAATAGTCTCCCATAGGGTTCATCAAAAGTCTCTATTTCATTCATATCCTAAAAAATATTTTTATAAGAAAACTCAACAAGTGAAATTTTCTTTCCCATGAACCACTGAAATCTAGAACATATGCAATCAATATGTCCTCTGATACCTAGATTGTATGCTCTGACTACCCATCCAACTATGGGTGATATTCCCTACTCAAAAACACATGAGTACCAAGTGACTTCTTTAAACCCTTTGATATGTGAGATGAGAAATGTGGACCATGGTTTGAAACTATTGTTCTCTATAAACCATGCTACTACAATATATCTCTAACATAGAACTCTCCCAACCAATAGACTGTTTATGTTTCCTATATTAACAAGAAATGTGGAACTGTAGTCAGCTTATACATAAACAACCAGATTTCATCATTCTTATGAGGCATCCTTGGAAGACCCACTATATCGTTATGTCATTCCACATACACTCTATAATAGTCAATGATTGTAACTTCCATGTTGGGTGCTGATTCTTGGACATCTCTTGTTGACTGGTAATACATCATGCTAAAAAACCCCATCCTCGTTGTTCATTCCCAGCCACCAATAATGCCGATGAAGATCAAAATAAATCTCAGTCCAACTAGGATCTAATTCCCAATTTGATTCAAGGAACACATGAATCAACTCATCTCTCAAACCTATCAGTACCACATTATGGAACTGAACATGAATAATTCCATTAGTGTCAACAAACCATCTAGAAAGTGACTCCCCATCTTTAAGACTTTCCATCAAATCCAAACACATTGGATCCACCTGCTAACTCTCCTTAGCCCAACCAAAAAGAATGGATTCAACTGCTATCAGAACAAGGGACATTTTCCCATATTAATCTTGTACCTCCATGTGAATATAAGTAAACAATGACATCATTATAAACTTAGATTTGGATTCCTGAATTGTCTAGTTTTGAGTCTTCCAGCTCAACGCATATACAACACAATTGACTTCCCCTTGTTTTTAAACCAACTAAAAATTGAAGGATTGAAGATCCTTGAACCACATTCACTAATGAGGATTTAATTCCCTATTATAGATGATACACTTATAATATTTATGATCAATAGACACTGTGAGCCATTCTTCGAATAGGTAATGCATCCAACACTCTAATGAGTAATCCACAATATCTAACTCATGGTTATGGGTAGGGTAATTTCGTTGATGGGGACTCAACTACCTTGAATGATAAGCTTCAACCTGATCATCGTAAATCACAACAACTCTGATTCTAATATATGCACATCATAGAACAATGTATACCTCTTACCAGGTTATAGAAAAATCAAAATTGGTGCAGTAGTCGACTACTTATTAAACTCTTGAAAATAAGTCTCTGATGGATCTAACCATTCATACATAACACCCTTATAATTTAAGATATAGAGTGGTACTGCCAAATTAGAGAAATACCTAATGAACCATAAATGGTGACTGACTAGTCCCAAAAAACTCTAAACATCAGAAACATTATTGGGTCACTCCCAACAAACAAAAACCTGTACTTTCTCCGGATCGATCAACAATCTAAACATAGAAATAATGTGTCCCAAAAAATCACTTTATCAGTCCAGAACTAACATTTTGATATCTTGGAATAAATCTTATGATCTCTTAATGTACATAGGATGATGTCATGAGGTTTGGAATGATCATCAAGAGTTATTTAGTACATAAAGAATTCATCAAAAAAGATAACTACAAATTGATCTATATATCGATAAAATATCATATTCATTAATTCCCTAAACACTGCTAGTGCATTTTTCAACTTGAACATCAAAACCATAAACTAATACAAATTGTGCATGCTTCAAAATGCTCTTTGTGGCACATCAGAAAGTCTCACCATCAATTGGTGGTATCCCGATCTCAAATCTATTTTAGATAACACTAAGGAACCCATATTTTGGTAAAATAGGGCATCAATTCTACCAAGTGGGTATAATTTCTTAATCATATTCTGATTTAGCTTCCTATTATCGACACATATATTCATCGAACCATCAGCCTTCATAGAAAATAGCACTAGGGATTCCCATGGTGATGTACTAGGATGGATGAATCCCTTTTTCTACAACATTTCTAGATGAACCATTTGTTCCGAATCTTTTGATGGTTCCATTAGATATGGTAAAACGGAAACTTGTTCTTCCCCTAGAAGCAACTCGATCATAAACCGAACAAACCTCTCTTGTATAAGTCCCTATAAATCCTCGGGAAACACATCCTAAAACTGATCCACCATGGGAGGAAATACATGTCATTCCACCCTCCCATCATCAATAATAAGTCATGCCACTTTGGATGTGATTTCTCCCAATTATTGTGAAATTGTCCATATATGAGTCACACGAACATCCCACTCACCAAGAAAGAAATAATTATCTCCATCGAGAGAGGTGAACATCACCAATCATGGGAAACAGTCAATATAATCTTCATAATGCACCAACCAGTCCATTCCAAGAATCATGTCAAAACTGGAAATATCAAGGAAACACAGATTCCAAAGGAAATGTTATCCAGCAACCCCTAAAGAAAAAACATTACACTAACTGATATCCCCATAGCTCCCCCAGTGGAGTGTTAAGAGATATAACTCCACATTCTAGCTCCACAGATAGCCCAACACAATGATGAAATGTGCAAGATAAAAGAGTGTGTGGAACCAATATCAAATAGAGAATTAGTGAGTGTGTAAGATATAAGAATCATAATTTGATTATTAGATGCCCTACCACACCACTTCTAGGTGTAGATTGAATTACATGAAGTTGTCTTGTCACTCTGACTTGGGTTTCCGCATGAGAACTCGTCCTTCTAGTTCCATGATGGGGTGGATGATCTCACCCTAGGATAACACATACATCACCCCTTTCAGTGTGGCCCATGGAGCTCTTACTACCCACCTGATACAAGGTAATTGACCCCCTTCCTGTACTATTCCATGGTCTCGATTCTCCATCATTTTCAAACTATCCCGGGATCCTACCAAACCTCTGTATATGGCCCAATATGCTTCAGGCTCTAAACACAACTAGTGGTAAGGAATATTGACTTCACCCATGTCCTGGCCGACCACACTGATAGATACTATCACTATCACAAACCTAGGGTTATGATTCCATTTTATATATATACATCCCACTACTATCATGGTATAAATTCTCAAAATGTTTCACCCTACTATCAGAAGTTGTTCAACTAGTTCACCCCACTGGAACCACATTTTTTCTTCTAGTTACCTCATGGAGGTTTCCCTTTGAGAAAGTGGCATGATCCATCACCTTTAATAACAACTTAAACCAAAATATATTTACCATATACTTAATCTTAGGCCAAATTCCATCCTGAATGCATTTTTCCATTGTTCCCTCATCTCCCACTGATGTTGGAAAAAAACGTTGCATGTCCATGAACCAGAATGCATAATCCATAAAAAATATCTCTCCCTGATTTATCCTCATAAAATTCACATCTTTATCCTATCTCATGGTTTCTAGATAGTAATGCTCAAGAAAGTTTCCTGAAAACCTTTGTAAAACATTCCCTCTACCTGTGTAGTTTGAACGAGAACATCCCACAAACACATTTTTTGACCCCTACGCATGTATGCCTATAACAAAACTCACTTCTTAAAAGGAGTCTCTAGATGATAAAAATTTATCTAGATTGAATCTATTGAAAACTCTACCACTTTATGATCACCCTCTATGGTAATGGTTGAAGGCTCTAGTCAACTCGAAATTACTCGGTGTAACCCACCCTGAGTCTCATTCCATTATATATATAAAATGAGTTAGGTTCTCAGAGAACTAATCTTCCCTATTATATTGAACCACTGGATCCCATTGCTCCACTACAGAGGGCAGAATTATTGAAAATTACTTCCTATCTCTAAACTGGAATAGGTCCTCATGGTGGCATTTCCCTACAATTCCAAACAAGAAATTTAGATCACATACCATAAAAATTTCAGAAAATATAAGGGAATTACAATAAATATCTATAAAAAATAATTTCACTTACACGACAAAAATTTACCTTATCATACATGAAACACTACCCTCGGCCATCTCTACCATGGACTATGGTTATCATATGAAACTAACTCACTCCATTACGAGCCTTACATTCTATATCTTTTCAATATATTCTCATTTTTCATCTTACATTAATAAAATATTATGTCACCTACCACACTTCATAGTGAATAATTATTTAAATATTATTTACCCATTTGAGTAATCTCAATAGTCAAAATTTTCTTCATTTCTATGAAATAAAATGCAGCATACTCTCTATATGACACACACTCGTCCTGTGTGTGTTCTGACTATGATTTATATAACTTATATACATAGGTCCCTAGAATGATGATGAATTCATGACCTCATTCCATTTTATTCATTAGTGAAATATCATAGTACTATCATGTTAAAAAACATGTTCACCAACCGATTGTGAAATATCATTAAATGTAAGAACACAAAACAAGAATAGAAATTCCCACCCTGGGTGACATAGATTTTCCCTCATATACAGGTTATCTAATCCCAGGAAAGAGCTTATTACCATGTCCCGACACCTTAAAAACCTCTTATCTTCTAATACCAATTATTAAGTCATAGAAAAGAGTGGATACTATACCATTTTGTAACGTACCTGACCCAGGTGCCAATAAATAGTGCTTTGAGCCTGGTCTGCACATGACCTCAAACACACCTCCCCATATGGAAGAGGTTGGTGACTATTAGTGAGGGTCTAAAATTTTCAAGGGAAGATTGTACTCTATTGTTTATAGTATGCCACATAATGAAACTAATAAAACTGCAGAAAAAACATAATCTAATACATAAACATGAGTAAAACCATCTCCCAAACTAGAATAAACCCACATCCAATAGTAATTATGTCATGTCATGCTATAGTTTCAAGTGAACAAAAATAAATATACAGAAAAATAGTGGAATCCACAAAACGGTAATGACTCCATGTCTGGGACCTCCACCACACATACACCCAAATCTAACACACTTATCTAGCACAACTCCCGATAATTTTTCCTAACTTTCAACCATGAAATATTCTAGGGTATCTGACTGCGACATGAGTAATGTGTGAGTATAAAATAGTAGGCCACAACTAATGGTCTCTACAAAATAACTAGTCTATAAGATAGTGAATGAATGTATAAATGAATGATAAGTAAATCAGACAATTTGGTGTCCACTAGTTTTCAATACATACTTAGATACTATTAAGCACGATGCAAAATTAATTTTGTGAAACTTCTTCATTACTAGTTCATAATCAATACACAATCCATATGTTATGTTTTTAAATCATTCACATTGGGTTCTTGGAATTTATGATGCTACATAAGGGAATATTTTTTGTCCATATCTCACTAGGGTTGAGCATAACAAGGTAATAACCACACATTCCATAGAACATCAGTCTGAGTTATTCAATTGAATGAAACCATTAGTGGCATAGAGCATTAATCTTACTCCCCAACCAATACATCCATGGGTGGGGATAGAGAATCTGTCAAACTCGACCCATGGGAGGAGCCTTAGTCCTTTATCCCACCACCAAGCCATGTGCACATGATTATTCATACTTTCACCACACACCACCATATTACAACCAAGAACAACCACTACATATTATAGTATGAATAAATAATAACCTACATGTGAATTAATATTGTTTTATAACCCATTAACACATTTTCCATTTACATTACATATCCCATTTTCCAGATTAGCATTCTCAAGATTAGATCACTAAGTGTATTCAGTAATGTTCATATATAAAACCATTTATAATATTAACCAATACTATTAATATGTGACCAAATCATACATGTGACCAATATTTTACTTTAAAAAACATTAATCATAACCACATACATAACAATGACTCTGAATTATCCCAAAATGTCCAAGCACAAACTTATCTAACTTCTTGCCCAAAAAAATATTGTTGCACCCCATGGGTGTCCTTAAATGGAATTTTTTTTTCTCGATGTACCGCATGGGGACCATAAGGGTATAAATTCATCGTTTAGATGCCCTTCATTCCAAAAAATATCAGTGAGATCAAGATAAAAGAAGTGATAAATAATAAGGATAAACATACACAAATCTACAACAAAAATATGGGATATAACTTCTCCACCACATACAAAAAATCATTTGGTGGTTTCCCTCTTAATCCTAGAAATAATACTTGATTCAACCACCAATTAAAGCATGATCCTAGATCTCAGCAGATAAGAAATGTTTTTTGAGCATTGGATGGAGAGAAAGGAGGGATGCAAACCCTAAACCAAAAAGAGAGGCAAGCAGAGGGATTAGCCTTACCCGAAGAATCAATATGCAATAGATGAAAATCCAAATGACCAATAGTTGAAGGATAATATACCTTGGAAGATCACGAGGGATCTTTTTTCTAACTGGGGTTTATAGGGTGAAGATATGTGAAAATAAGGTGAGGGTTTGAAATATCATAATGTAATTTTTGTAAAATTTCCCAAATTTACTGGGCCACATGGTTTACCCGCAAAGATTGGAAAACCATGCTTAAAATATGAGATAGCCAATATATAATGAATTTCGGTCACAATGTTACCTGGGAAGCTCCACATAGTTTGAAAAACCTTGCACAAACCCTATGTCCAAGGATGCATGGTTTCCTAGGAATTCTGCACTGTTTCCTTAACTGTGCGCCTTGTAGAGATTGGCCCAGTTTACCACTCTTCCCTATTCCAAACCCTTAGGAAACTCTTGAGTTCCCTCATACCCCTGTTAAAAAAATTATTAACCCAAAACAAGATATTTAAATAATAATTTAAATAGGTTCATACCTCTATGATGTCTAAGATCTTATAGAACCCATTAGATAGACTTTTATGAGTTTATCGGATGGAGGAAGCTTACATAGAGATCGAGAGGGAGAAATGTGATTTCATAGTGGATTACACCCCGTGTTTGTAATCATTAAACATTATTTCATGAGATAATGATATCTAATTGATGGGATCTAAAAGAAGCATCATTAGATGGATATTTATCAATTTGATGAGTTCTTATGAAAATCACAATATGCAGAATTCTACAATGATTTTAACAGTCACTATATAATTAAATGTGGTATATTCATAATAGTGAAATTTTGGTCTATTGGAACTATATTATCATATATAAATGTTTTTATATTAAATTATTGCTTAAGGATATTTCCAAATACATTATAAAGTCATATATTTTGGTGTTGTTGAGGTGTACATTCAATTCCTATAAAAATATATATTCATTCAGGAATATTGAAGAAATTTTATATGAAAATATTGGAAGAAATTATTATCAATAATGTTAAATCTGACATGTTTGGATGCATTGAAGGAGATAAAATGAAATTTTAGTTGGGCACGAAATTAAGATTTAGAGCCTCCACTTCTTCCTGGTTTTGTAGAATAAGTATGAGTATATAAAGGGAAGTATATTTATTGTGACGTGTTTTTGTAACTAATTTTTTAGTATGCTATTTTTCATATTTTTGAGAGAGCACGTCATGGGTTACCAACAAAGATTATACATAGTTATAGAATTTGAAAATTGGAAGGAATATCTCTAAATAGACATGTATCAGACAGATGGAGTACCTGACAAAGAATGAGAATAGGACTGAGGTGAATAAAAAAAGGATAATTGGACAGAGAATCAATAGACTAATGGGTATTAGTTAGAACTACACTGAACATAAGGGATGTCAAATAGAGGTAAAATGAACCGATGCTACCAGATAAATAATACCTAAAGGAGATTAATTGGTTTATATTTTCTAAATAATAATTATATAAAAAGATTAGAAATATATATATTTTGAGTTTTTATATATACTTTATGATCAAGAAGATGTTTCGATCCCAGAATAATTTCTAGGGATATATTGAAGACATTAAAGATGATTTAAACAATAAAAGGTGATCAATCTTCCTTACAGATGGAGACTATTTGAAAAAGAGGATTTTCCCACAACTTTTCAAAAAAATAATAACGAAGTGATTATATATGAGGGTGTAAAAAATTTCTAAAGAGTAAAATGGATATGGGGAAAACTAGTCATGGATTAATAGGATAAAATAATGATGGTTAGTGTGTATAACCAACTATGGAATAAGCTTTTCTCACAAGGGGTATAATCAGGGTCAATTGGAGGAATAATTAATGGTTTATAGAACCCATTTATTTATATTTCTTTGTAATAATGAGGATGTTTTTATTAAGGAATCCAAGTTAGGGGTATATAAAACATGGAAAATATTAAATTATGTTGACTGAATCATTTATATATTTTGTGTTGATCTCTCTCTTTATAGTAACTATATATGAGGTCTGTTTGTGAGATATCATTGAGTAAATCATGAGCTATAATTTTTTTGGAGTATGTTTTATTACAATTATTCGTAAATGAAATTCATCACTAATTCACCCCATCACCCTCTCAGTGATCTTACAATGATCCAGGAACTAAAAAACGATACCATATTTTGCCAATAAATATTTATTTCATATGAAGGAATATAAAATTTTATGAGAATAAACTAAATTAGATACATCGTGATATGATGTTACACCTCAAAATTTTAATATATGAATAACTTTAAATAATTAACTGTGTTTGATATCTTATTTTACATGCAACAACGAACTAAAAAAATATTTAATATGTTTAGACCATTTAAACTTAGATGTTGAATTCTAAAGAATGAACATAAGTAACCACTTTTTGAAATATTAATAGAAATAAAAGATATGATTCTTTTAATATAAATGAAATTAAATTATATAGCTGAAATTACAAATTTGATAATTTTTTGGTCAAAATTTTATTTTTCAAAATATTACTTTTCTATGATATATGAAATTATGATACAAAAAACTTGTGAGTAATGATTATAAAATATATTTAATAATAATAATTAGATAATAAAAAATTTAATTAGAAAATAATATTAAATATTAATAACAATGTTTAATATTCAATAAAAATTCTATAAAAATTGTTTTTTATGATATCTCAAATATTTATTTAAAAGTGAAATATCTAAAATTTAGAATTTTAATTTTAGAAAGTTGAAATAAATTTTGGATTCACCATAGTAATATTTTCATAAGATTAATTTTTCATATTTCTTTTAAAAAAATTATATTTCGTTGAATTGTGAAAAAGAACATTTTAAAAAATAAAATTTCTTTAATGAAATTATTATTATATAATTATAAATTTTTAAATGATGAAAAAAATTTCTAAGACCAAATATATATATTTTTATGTGACTATATATTTTTAAAAATATTAGTTTTAAATTTATAAACACATATTTTTTATTTTAGATCATAATTAATATTTTCTAGAATATTTTTTTAGAAAGTTATACATTTTTATTTTCATATTAGATTTAGTCACTTTTATAAATTTAATAAAATTAAATGAATTAAAAATTTGGAATTTGAATGTTGAAATTATATAATGATTTATTTTTTCAGCTTAACAAATTAATTAACATTGTAAAAACCTATTACTGTGCTGAAAAAATGGTAAAAATGGGTAACCTAATAGATAAATGGACAAAAATGTCAAAAAATGTTTTTAATTGGGTGTTTCAGGTCTGTCTTGGTCATATCTATTATCCTATCTATTATTTATCTATTTTGGATCCAATTTCCTTAATGGAAACCCATTATTAAAAAAATTTGGATATTTAAAAAAAATGGCATCATGTTTAACTTATAAAAGGGACACTCCCTTCCTAAATTCTACTCATAAAAAACACCATAAGTTCATCCAAACCCCTATCCAACCCTCTCCCCATGTCCCTTTTTATTTATATTGTTTTAAAACACTAATACATGTAATTATTGTCAAAAATATATATAATCAACATTAATTGATGTGTAATCATAGGGTAACTATATTTCAATTATATTTTATTCATACATGTAGACGTCACCTAAATTACACATATGGTGGGCTTATACAA
Source organism: Viscum album (assembly GCA_963277665.1). Taxonomy (NCBI): domain Eukaryota; kingdom Viridiplantae; phylum Streptophyta; class Magnoliopsida; order Santalales; family Viscaceae; genus Viscum; species Viscum album. The sequence goes on along the minus strand of OY728161.1, from coordinate 420,944,923 downwards.
ACTGAATTATCTTATTTTAAAAAAATTATAGTGTTTAAAAATTTGTGGCTTCGTGGTCAAATCCATTAAAAAAGAATTATTTTTAACATTAAGTTATAGGGAAACAAAATTATAACTATTTTTTATATGTAGGAACTGATGGTGGGTCAATAATAGTTTTTCTTTGCATGGGAAGATTAAAAATGAATTATTATCTTTTAAAACACTAAAACATGCATTTAAGCATAAAACACTAGAAAATGTAAAATTTATTGGCTTTAAAAATTATATAATCGTGAGTTTTTAAGTGAATAAATTATTCTAATACATTTGATGATCTTTGTTGGTTTAGAGTTTTTTAAAATTAGGATAAACTCTTACATAGTTAACCTATACATTACAGGTGGAAGCTTACAACCAATATACATTTTATTCCAAAGAAAGACTTTAAAATAAAACGTGATTTCATTTCATGAAAAATCATCATGATATTTATATTGGATTCATCTTTATTATTTACCATCCATAATCCCTATGAAAAACATTAAAAACATTGTATGATCACAAAAATTATAGTGAGTTACAAAAAAATAAAGATAGAAACATTAGTCCATGATTACTTACAAACACATGAAGTCATTTTCACAAAGATATACTTCTCACCCTTAAAGGTAACATATACTTACTTTTTGAAAATATGAGGGTTTCATAAAGCATAGAAACCATAAAACACCATTTAGGTAACTTGGGGAATCAGTTATTACCACACATACATATTATTGTAACCCTCGTAGCTACCATATGATTTTTAACCCTCACAGATACCTTAAAATGTAACCCTCATGGATACCTTATGATGTAATTATCATAGTTACACTTGAAATAACCATTACAGTCAAATTATAACATATCCAATGCATTGAAGGGATATCGTTGACCCAACCATATTTAGTTTATAATGGAACCACCCATCATCATAAAAATTCCAAAGAATAATAAAATAATCATAAAACATGTATACTTGAATCATAAAAATACCTCGAGAGGAAAATAATTTTTTTTTTATAGAATACTACGAACATGCCTAAGAAAACAATTTATTTGAAAATATCTACTTAATATTGTAATAGAGACTTCAATAAAATAATATTTCATGAAATTATAAAAATTATCAAATGATGTATAAGCAAAAATATGATTATTTTTGAATTTTTTAAAAACATATATTGAGTACAATTTAAGAGAAATTCTCCTACACACATGTTTTACATACTTCAAACATGTTCAAACCTTATATATAATAGTTTATAGAGTTTTATTAATTTATCATAGAATTATATTCATATTTATTTTACCTTATATGATATTTTTATAACATCTTTCAACCATTTTATTATTAATAATTTATTTTTTCCATTGTTTCGGGTGCAATCATTCCTTTGTTTCATGGTTGGTTCATTATGGATTTTCAATTCAAATTTAAATAATACCCTTTAAGTGTAATGAAATGGTATTGGTGCACCAAAAAAGTTTAATTGGTCCCAAGTATCATTTTTTGTTCTACCATAAAGGTGATTCATTTGATAAAATGTTAATGGTAAAAGATTAGTTTATTTTGGCAGGATTTCCAACCATCAGGATCTATTTTGACTTTGTTTAATATTATGACCATATAATAATAATTAAATGTGAGACCATATGTAATATGCAGAAAACCCACCCCAGATAGCCTGAAGTCGGTGTATGATATCAATTACATTGGCATGATTACAAGGAATCAAGCCTCGAAGGACCATTTAAATTAATATTCTATGTAAACTAGATACATAAATTAGTATTGTATAACAAATATAAATAGTAATTACAAATACTCCTATAAAAAATTATTTCTATATAAAGAACTATGGGGGTTACTTTATTCCATCTATTGAATCCCCCAACATCTTCCATATCAATATTCTTGGATTTACGGGGAAAAACATAAAAAGGGTGACCTAAAATGTTCATTAAGTGAAAATATACTGTATAAAATGTAATCAATAAACATAATGGAAACATTTATGAAATAGGGAATGGAATTAAATGGAAACAAATTCCATTTGAATAACTAGATAAGGAAAATAAAATATGAAAAACTAAGAAACTAAAATACATTATATCTTAATAACTGAAAATGAAATGTATCCTTATATATATCGACTCCAAATCTCATCAAAGAATAATAACTGAAACAAAAAATAAAAATGCATCCATATTCATGTTGATGCAAAATCTTAGGGATGAAAAATGACTGAATATAATCGAGGGAAATGTTTAATTATTAGAAGAAAAGTTTCATAGGTACATGGTACATTAACAATCAAGAACATTCACAATATGGTATATAAATTTTAGGGTTAAAACCCATTTAATGATGTTATCCAACTATTTTGTTTCATGATACTATCAATTCATCGTGGGGATATCTATAATCAATCCGCATCCATTATTTACTAGTCCAAAACATTCTTCATCTATCGAATAATAAATTTAATAATGTTCCTTTTCAAATATCAATATGGATTGAAGAATACAGACTTATCAATATTTCCATAATTAATCAAATAACTATCAAAGTATACAATTTATGTAAAATATTATATAGTTTAGGCAATAATAATATCCATGATAAAGAAAATGAATAATTTAGGGTAAATTCAATGTTTAATGATCATAAGAGATTGAATATTTAAAGAGGACAAAAAATAAATCAATTAAGTGAATGTGAATACTATCCTTGGAAAAATAAACAATCATCCATCCAATGTATTAATAAGGATGGTATCGATAAAAAAATCCCAAGTTGAGTAAAATAGAGGGTTATTGTTATTGATGAAATACAAGATCAACTATTAAAAATATTATTGTGTAAAATATCATTGTCATTTTAAAAACCAATTTAAAGTGTTTTCATTGAAAATTACAATTGAAAATATTTTCATTAAAAATAAACCTTTTAAACTTGAAAATGAGGATTTAATGAAAAGATTATGTATAAATCCGTTCATGTCATACAATGTAAAAAGAACATTCCTTTTGTGTGCTAAATGGTTAAAAAGTTGCCTTGTTTAGAAAGAGACAAGAATATTCCTTTTAAATCATTGGTAAATGAAAAAAGGGTAATTTTTTTACCAAATCATTTTGTAGAAGTTTTTTAAAACATTTTAATAAATCATGGGTTTCAGAAGAAAACAAGTTCTCTGATTAAAGAGATAAAAATTCCATGTTTTCATAAAAACATTGTTAAAACAAATTGTGTATGAAATTGTGTAAAAAAGGAACTAACACATGAAAATGGAAATTATTAACCATTGTATAATTAAAGGTTTTACTGAATTATGGTTATGTAATTTCCATTAATCTAAATTTTATTGAACTGTCATTAGAATTAGACTTGAGGAAAAATTTCATTAACCATCCCAAAGCTTCCCATACCACTTCGAATAATTTTAAATCATTACCTCATGAAGGAATAATATAACATTAATGTTCATAATACCATTAATATAAAAGTATTAATGATATAATAAAATAAATGGGGTACTATATAAAACACAAAAAAGATGTTAGTGGTGAACAAGAAATTAATATCAAAGATGTAAAAAGTGAGATAAGAATCCCATACTACTTGAGTTGATTTTGATTCAAGGGTTCCATGAAAGAGTAAAATAAATTAAAACATTTAATATCATGAAATAAATTTAAATAATGACATAATATATCAAAATTGGAATCAGGTATACCACAAAAAATAATTAAGTAGTGAATATGAAATTAATTACATATATTTAAAAATTGAGATTAAAATCTCTTACCTTGTGTTTAATTTTGGGTGAACATATATTATCCTATAGTATAAGGGGCATTAAAGATGTTAATAACTTATAAAATATCCATATTAATAATTATAAAATCATATATGTTCCTATTATGATATCTTGTTACCCATTATTTAATAACCTTTCATTATTTCATCTTTTTCAGGTGTTAATTGCTTAGTTTTCCGAGTATGTTTTAACTTATTGTTTGTTGTTATTATTTCATATATAATGGATTAATAATATAATAAATTTAAAACATGATTTTTATATTATATATATCCAGTATATATGTATTTTTGTTAGTTTATAACAATTTGAGATTAGAAATTAAGTGCACCATTCAACGAGATGGTAGGTCGTCCGTACACATGAACGCCACATTCATTTATTTATTTTATATATAGAATGAAAAATAAAAGAAAAATTTGTATAATATAATTACATTATATTATCTATGTTAGATAAGTTACATATGTTTATTAAAACCATCCACAATATGATTCATTTATGGAATGAATGACTTATATCACTTGGAGAGGCAGTTGTCCACAATTCCTCAAACGAAATAATCATACATACACAAGATAAATGTAATTAAGGTATGATATAGATAAAAATCATAGAAATATATTTATATTATATATATATATATATAATTTAAAATATATAAAATAGTTTCCATCATAATGGCCATCAGGATAGAATGTAATGGAAAATTCAACAATCATCGTTTCAAGAGGCAGTAGTTCATGGTACATAGAAACTATATGTTTGTTACCAATTAGATGGAGGTGTGTGTATGTTTAGGAAGAAAAAATTATATTAAAACATCATATTAAATTATGGATACCATTTTCATGTAATATTTTAATAATAAGAGTATATGAATTGGAGAATGGAAATGAATCTAAAAAGCTTGTGTGATGATGTGACCTCTTAATTGCATAACTAATTTTGGTTTATAGGAAAAGAAATCTTTGGTAGGATTTCAGAAAAATGGAGAATTCAAGGTCTATGAGAAGATTTTTGGGATGCTATTTGGTTAGAGTCTTCCCAAAACAAAGAGGTATAAGAGGTGTGAATAAGTGGATTACGTGGTGGCCTTTTATAGGGAAGGAAAATGACTCACTTGGATTAATTGGTAAAAAATTAGGTGTGCACATTATATGACCTAAAAAAAGTAATAAACACAAAATAAACACATGAATAGAAGATAAATGGCCTAATTATGTCATAAAAATTGGGTTTAGACAATATTATAGGTTATTTGGGCCCAGAAGTTAATGATTTAGTCTATTATTAACCTTTATTTTACCATAATAATTGTAATTTATTTTAATCACATTCACTAATATTTTTGGTAAAAAATAGTTTTTCATATTAAAAATTATAAATTATCATGATTACAAATATGGAATCCAAATTTTCAAATTCCAATTATATAAGTGGGAAAAATTAAATTATTTTTAATCATGTAAAGAGGATAAAAATGTGGGTTTTTAGAGTAAAAATATCATAAAGTTTGCTATGTTTTTATAATCAATTTAAAAGGGAAATTGATTACAATGAAATAAGTTGTATTAATTGATAAACATATTATATAATTATATGATTAAACTAGTTAAAATAATCATTTAACCCAATAAATCAATTAGATGAAAATGAATTTTTGAACTAAAATGTACAATTTTTAAATGATCACTAAAAAATGATATGTTTTTTAAAAATATAAAAAAATTTCCCTAACCTAATTTTTGTGTTTTTATTTCAAATATAATATTTAAACTTACAAATTAAATAAATTCATTTTTCAAAATTCATAAAAAAAAATCAGTTTTTCAACAAAAGGCTGTAAAATTGCCATCCTAAAAAATATTGGATTTTATGTGTAATATATGGTCAGTTGTTATATTATGCATGTAAAACCTAATGAATGAATATAAAAAATATTTTATAAAATAAATAACATTTATATTTCCTTAACTTCATTATATAATTCTAATTACTTATTTTTAGTAAGAAAAAACTTCTTTGGAACCATTAAAATAATAATATTTTTTTATAGCCAATTGGTTCTTATTTTCATTTATCATTAATTGGTAACCAATGAATTATTATTATATTTATATAAAGAATATATTTTCATAATATAGTTATTAAAATTCATAACCACTAACATAACAGCTAGGTTTTATCATATTATATTAAATAGTAACATTTTGATAATATTTTGTTATTTGGTGAAACTATGTCTTGTGTATAACACAAGCTATCGAGGAAGGTCGCTCATACATGTAACTCATGCTATTGAGGATGTTCATTGTCATGTGTATTGTATGATAACTTAGTGTTTTCAGAATTAAAATTAATAGAAAAAATTTTAAATAGTGAAAATATTATAAAGTAACAAGATATTATATTACCTTACACGATAGGTGTTGTAGGTCATACATGCTATCGAATAAAAGGATCTTACTTTAGTTCTTTTGGTAATCACATTCTCCCATATTATTTTGAATTGCACCATCATTATTTAAACTTGATCATGTTGATAGATTTGTTGATACTTTTTATATTTGAATTCCCACATCATGAGAAGGGTTCATAAGTAATCCTCTATAAAAGAAAAGAAGGAAAGTAGAATGGTCCCATAGACTACCATGTAACAAGGTTTTAAAGTATGAGAACATTAGTGTAAAGTGGAGATATGTACATGGAGAAAAATAATAAACAAGGTCATTGATAAAAAACAAGTGAATGATCTATTGAAATATGAGGAACTCAAAGCCATAAATATGTGATGATTCAGTAGACCATTGGTTCAATAGAAATTAATGTATTAGGAAAACCGTTAATTTCTACGTCATTTTCTAAAGTTATGTAATTCATTCACTAACCAAGAATATAATGATACATTCTTACATGGTAGTTTTAATTTTATATAAAAAAATCATAACTTATGATTTTTTTGTGATCAAATTATAATTTATTCCTTTAATACGTGAAATTAATTATCAATAATTATTTTTTTCCATGATGAATTAAAAGAAACATTTTATTGATATTAGGCCTATAAAAGAGTGACATGTCTGAGTGTTTGTACTTTTCTATCTTCCAAAACAAATATCTTTAATAGGTTTAGATCTAATACCCAAATAGATTCTAAAGGTACATATTTAACATTTCTTCCTCAAATTGTATATCTAAAAATAATAAAACATTAACCAGTACATTTTGTCGGTTAGTGGTTGGTGAAAAACCCTTATCGTCCTTCTATCATGAGTTCAAGACCTGTGGCCTTTCCGAATTTGATTGGATGTCACTCCGATTACATGTTTTTCTTTCCTTAATCAATATTAATATAATTTGAAAAATAAATCTAATGGAAATTATTAAAATTTATTCATTAAATAGACTCATAACTATGGTTTTCAATACATCCATTTTTTACAAACTCACATAAACTTATATGACTATTAGTAAGATTCAATTATTAATTATATGAACCCTAAAGGTTATCAATACCTTTGAATTTACATCTATATAAATGTAAATGCATTATTCCAAGAATAACGATTTTCCTCTAAAACATATGATTTTAAAATCAGGAATAGTATTTAGAAATTCCATGATTCTTATATCAAAAATACCACTGGTAAAATACTTTTATAATTTAATTATTTAATCGCAAAAATAAATTATCAAAATTGGTCATTCAACAGTCTAGGGTTTGACGGTAATATAATTTGTTCGATTTCTAAATCACGAATCTTTATTTTCAATCTAAAACACCTGAGTATAAACCATGACTATTAATTTTCATTATCTATCAAATTATTCATAATGGATTGTAATGAAAAAGTGGATTATCCAAATAATATTCCATAGGAGTGTCAAACAAGGTGCACAGTAAGGCCCATTGTTGGGTAGCACGATACCCCATGTTAGGCATAAAACACCTTATCAGAGTTGTTACTCATCAGTACATTTATTCTAGCACTTCATCCACATGTATTATCAATATTAAGATATATTTATAAGAATTCCCACATAATCTATACTTTACAAAAATTCTTGGATTTAAATCTATACTTATCTACAAATTATAACATAGTGTTATGTTCTCTAACCTATGTTTTCCTAAATACAATTTAAAAGGTAGATAATAAAATTCCTTTAATACCTAGTGTAGTGACCGGAAACCTTGATCTAGTGTCATCTATCAATTAGATTTTTCTGATTATAAGGAATAAAACCTATATAGACTAATCAATATATAAGTCCTTGTAAAACTAATACAAAAATGGTTATTTTATTAAAAATAAATGCAGTAATTACAACATTATTATTTTAAATAACTTATTTCTAAATAAATTACTCTAAGGGTAACATTATTACATATAGTATATCCATGCATATCTTTCATAGTAAGATTTTTAGATTCCTGGTGGCCAAAACATAATAAGGGTGAGCTCATTTTCTTAGTAATGAAAAATTATTGTGGAAGCAACAATGAATCAATGAGAATAGTTAATATGGAATGGAAAACAACTAAACTCACCTTCGATGTAAAAAATAAAATAAATTTAATTATTTAAGAAATATAGAATGGTAATAACTATAAACAAATTACATTAAAAAACTAGATATGGAAAATCAAATATGGAAATGTAATATTGAAACACATGACATCTAAATAACTGAAAATAGAATGTATCAATAGATATGTCAATGAAAAAGATTAATGATGAATAATTACTGAATATTGAAAATGGACATGAATCAATATATATTTCAGCACAAGATCTTATGGATGAATTATAATTATATATAAATGATGGAAATTCATAATTATTGGACTCAATATTTCCCAGGTACATGGTACCTTTACCCTCAAGATCCATCATAAGACGGTTTACAAAATGTAGGTTAAAATCTCATGTAAAGAGGCTAACCAACTATTTTGTCGCATGATACCACTGATTAATCAATTGGATATCTATAAGTGTGCCCCACTAGTGTTGTACCAGCCCAAAAAAATCCCCGTTCTATCGAATAATTAATTTAACAATGTTCCTTATCAAATTTCCATATGGAGTAAAGAATAAAGAATTATCAATATTTCCCAAAATAATTAAATAACTATCAATGTAGACATCATATGTAAAGAGGTATATGGTTAAGTAAATACTAATGTCCATGATAAATGAAATGAATAATTCAAGGGAAATTCACTGTTTAATGATCAAAAGAGAATGAATATTTCAAGAGAATGACAAACTATATCACGGAAGTGAATGTGAATTCTATCCTTGGCCAAATCAACAAAAAATAATCTAATGGAATATTAAGGATGGTATCAATAAAACAAATCCCATGTTGAAAAAATAGGGGGTTGTTTTCCTTTATTAAATAAAATTTTAACTTTTAAAAATAATCTTCACAAAAATATAATTCACTTTTGAAAAATCTTTTCAAATTATATTTCATTGAAAATCACTTTTTAAAACAATTTTTTAAAAACATACTTCTAAACATGATAATTAGGCTTTAAATAAATGACGTAGGATAAATGTGTACAACAAGTACAATGTAAAAACATCATTCCATTTTATCAGTAAAAGGTTAAAAACTTTCCTTGTTCGAAAAGAGAAAAGAAGATTCCATTGAATAAATTAGTAAAATAAAAAAGGTTAAAATATTATTTAACATATAATTTTGAAATCATTTTTTAAATTTTTTTATAAAACATGGATTTTAGAAAAGAAAATGTTCTCCGATTAAAGAGAGAAACAATGGTAGGTTTTCTAGAAAAATTTAAAAAATATTGACTAACAAAGTGTTAAAATTCATACTAATACATGAAAATGGACATGAATAACAATAATATAATTAAAAGGTTTATTAAATAATGGTTATGTAACATCCTAGAATGGAAATTCCATTGAAGGATCATTAGGATGTTTATTTTGGAAAATAATAGTTAAACATCCAAATATGTCCCATAACAGTTGAAAATAATTTAAATCATAACCTCTTAAAGGAATAATATTAGTAATAATTTTTCATAAAAATTTATGATAAAAGGATTACTGATATAATATAACCAAATGCGTAGTAGATACACTACACAAAAGATTTATGTGGTGAACATGACATTAATATAATAGATGTAAAAAGTGGTATGAGAATCCTTTACTAGATGAGTAGATTTTGAGAGAGGGGTTACATGAATGCGTAATATAAATTGAAAAATTTAATAACATGAAATAAAATTAAATCATGATACAATATATCAAAATGTCTAGTAGATATGTCACACAAAATAAGGAAGTAGTGAACATGACATTAATCTAACAGATTTAAAAAGTGAGATGAAAATCTATTACCTTGTGTTTCCTTTTGGGTGAACGTCAATTAACCTCCTATATAATAGTTTTCAAAGATTTTAATAACTTATGAAAGAATCATATTAACATTTATTGTATCATATATGATCTTCTTAAAATACCTTATTACCTGTTTTTTAATAACATTTAATTATTTTAACTATTTCGGATGCTAATTTCATAGTTTGTCGTGTATGTTTTAAGTTGTTGTTTATAGTTATTATTAAATATATCATGGATTCATCACCTAAATAATATAAATAATTATTTTTATATCTTATATATATATTATTTATTTATTTTTTATTTCCTATAATATTTTCATATTAGAAATGAAGGGCACCGTTAATGGAGATGGTAGGTCGTACGTACGCATAAACGTTACATTTATTTTTTGTTGTATTAAAATAATTAAATCTACATGATACATATGTATAATTTAATTAGAGTAATATATATATGTTATATATGATACATAGGTTTATTAAAACCATATTTTATACGATCCATGCATGTCATGAATGAGTCATATCATTTTGAGGGGGTGATATTCCACACTTCCTCAAGAAAAATTATTTTATTTACACAAGATGAAAGGAATAATGGTTTGTTATAGTTATAAATTACAGTTGTATAAATATATTATATATATAATTTATAAAACATTTAAATATATTTTCCATTATAATGTACACTATGAGATGAGGTAAAGGATAAATGAACATTCATCATTTCAAGAGGTTGTAGTTCGCTGTACACAGAAACAATATGTTTGTTACCCATTAGATTGAGGTGTCTGTACATGTATGTCGATCCATTTACATAAAAAAATTATATTATATATAGTATAATGTTTTTATGTAATCCTTGAATATTAAGAGTATAGAAAAGAAAGAATGCAATTGAAATTAAAACGATTGATTGAAGATGTTACCTCTTAATCGGGTAACTACTTCTGGTTTTTACCAAAAGGATTCTATGAAAGTATTTCTAAAAAAATGGAGGATTCATAGTTGAGGGAAGGAGTGTTGGGAAGATATCTGAAAAGAAATTGGCTGGACCTAGGTGGTTTTCTATATGTGATGAAGTGGGAGAGATGGTGGTTTTTTATATGGTTGGAATGGGACTTACTTAGAATTTTTGGAAACAAGTTAGGTGTGCACTTGTTGTTTAATAAAAAAAATAAAAAAAGTGAAATAAATCATTAATGGAAGTTTATTTTTCCTAATTATTTCAATAAAATGTGTATTTTACAAGTGGATATTTCATTTGGGACCTTCTGTTAAAGGATTAGTCCATTTTTAATCTTGATTTAACCTTAATAGTTGTAATTAATTTTAATCACATTCAATAATGCTTTTTCCTTAAAAAAATTTTACCTTTTAGAAATTAAAAATTATTATGACTGAAAATATAGATTAATTTTTTCAAAACTCCAATCATTTAAGTGGAAGAATATAAATGTAAATTAATCCCACATACAGGAAAACAATGAAGGATTTTAAAGATAAAATGTCCTAAAGTTTACTATGTTTTTATAATAAATTGTATATTGAAAATGGATAAAATTAAATATTTTTTTTAATTGATAAAAATATTTTTTTTTACTTTTAAAACAATTAAAATTATAATTTATTCCTATAAATAAATTAGATGAAAAATAGATTTGAACTAAAATTCAGTATTTTGAACTGTTCATTAAAAGATGAGATGTTCCTAAAATATATCAAACATTCACCCAAGACTAATATTTATGTTTCCATTAAAAATATTAAGTTTATGATGACATATTAAATAAATTAATGTTTAAAAAATCATATTTAAAATGGGATTTCAAATAAAAGGTCGTTATATTTCCATTATAAAAATATAGGCTTTTCTGTGTAAAATATAGTTTATTGTTATCTTATGCATACCAAACCAAATGAATGAATATAAAAAATATTTTATTGAATATATAACATATATTTTACATTAAAATCATTATCTAATATTAATTAACTATTTTAATTGAGACAAAATGCCTTTGTAATTATAAATATAATAATATTTCTATGTATATTCCATTTGTTCTTATTTTCATTTCTCATTAATTGGTAAACCATGAATAAATTTTATATTTATATAAACCATATATTTTTAGGAGTTAGATATTATTATTTATAATCACTAACATAACAGTTAGGTTATATCATATTATATTAAGAAAATAACATTTTAATAACACATTGTTATTTAGTGAAACATTGTCCTCTGTATAATGAAAGTTGTCGAGGAAGGTACCTCTTGGGTGTAACTAAAGCTATATAGGAAGGTATATATAACATTAAAGTCCTTCTAACATAGTATTTCATGGACTAAAATATATTGAATATATTATAAATAGTAAATATATTATAAATTATCAACATATTATATTACCTTACTAGTTGGGTGTTTCCTGTCATACACACTATCAAATAAAAGGTTATTACTTTAGTTTTTAGGGTATCATATAATATATATATTTATGACATTTAAAACAATTATTTTTGAATTTAAAATTACCATGAATGTGTTATATAGAAGAAAAAAATTTCCCATGAAGGCGGTGAATTGACATACCATGGATGACGAATTTGTTTTTACGAATAAATAGGGAATATACAAGATTTGATTATGGATATACCAATAAGAAAATAATTTTATATTATATATGTTATATTGGAGATATCATAAATTTTTTATAGGGGAGAGGATAAGGAACAATTGTGAAATATGTTTAATCATAAGGAGGAATTTAGCACTTCAATAATTTCAACATTAGAACATCTTTATGGAACTAGGAATTAGCCTTTTGTGAGAAAAAACACTAGAATGTGTATAGGGATGATTAGAAGATAATTTAAAATAGAGTTTTCATTAAATAAGGCTCAAGATGACGAAATTAACTAATGGAAAGAGTCCCCTTTTATAATTGAGGTGAGGGGATTGATAGAAATTATATAAAATATTAAAACATAATAAATCTATTATCGTTGTAAATATTTTTAAAGGCCTAAAATGAATTTGGGATTAAATTTTCGATAAAATATTATCCCATTTTGATTTAGTTAATATTTTTATGATTAATTAGAATCTTTAATAAAATGTTATATTCATGATATATATTTTTTTCAAAATTAACACCATTCATTAATATGACTTTAAAAATATTAAAAAAATTACAATTTGAAAAAATATATTTTAATATATCTTAAAAATATCATATGTATCATGATAATTCATGGATCAGATAAATTATCTCATATTATATTCATTTTAATATTTTAAATATCATTTATTTTATTTTTTCATTAAATTAATAATTATTTTAATATTATTCTACAAACCATTAATTTTTAAAAAATTTCCTAAAAATTTACAAAAATTAGAATGATTATGTTAAATCATATATTTTTATATAATATTTATTTTTGACATCTACTTCAAGAATATCATATATTAAAATATTTTACTATTTAAAAAAGAAAAGTCTGAATGCCTTGACATTCCATTAAATAAAATCTTACAAGGGGATTAATGTGATCCAATTGGATAAAAAAGGTACCAAATTTAACCAAATATGATTGTGAACAAAAATTACTCAACAAAAATGATTTAATCAAATTATTGGGTCATTTAAGGTTTCATAAATTGTTAATAAAAATAATTTTTTTATTCTTATTTCATAAGAACTACATCAGCATTGTATAATCATTAATGTTTATTATTTTATATATAAAAATTAAAAATAAATTACTCTTATAAAAATAAATTATTTAGTAATTCATTTGTTACATTATCCATCGCTTATAAAATGTATCCTCACAATTTATTCACTTATTAAACAAATGGGGATACATTTCCATTATATTATTTTTATATTCCCATGTTGCTTCTTCATCCATGTGGTTTCTCCACAAAACCATTACCTGATGAATTACCTTGTTCTGCAATACATAATATCTATGATCACGAATATGTAAAAGATTTTACTTATATGAATTTGTATGTTCTAACTAAACATCCTTTGGGATCAAAACATGATATTAATATGTAAAATACATTCTTAACATCAAAACATTAAAAATATTATGTATTTGAGATAAACTCGGAGGCAAGGCTACTCAATAGGAAACTTGGCTAACATTATCTAGGTTTTCATAAGGTCCAATGAACTATGGACTTATATTTCATTTCATACCAATTTATAAAACACTTTATCAATGATGTATTTTTAGAAAAACATGATCACCTACCTGGAAGGAAATATATTTCCTCTTGTTATCTGTATAACTTTTCTTTCTACTCTGAGTCGACCTCATATGTTTTGGGATCATCTTTACTTTTACATCCACTTCCTCTACTAATTATGGATCCCAATTAATTATTAATGACTTTACAAAAGTTATATGTAATCCTTGTCTCATGGTCAGATACAATGGAGAGAGGAACACCATGTAACATGGAAATCTCTTTGAGGAATAGTAGACAAAATTGATCTCAAGATAAAGTATCACTAATAATAAGGAATTGTATATAATTAGTTAGTTGATCAATAATAACCCAAATCATATTATTATCTCAATAATTCTTTGGTAATCCCATAAAAACATCCATGGATATATTTTTCTATTTCGACTATAGCACTGGAAAAGTTTGAAGCACCCCTTTGCTAGTTTTTACTCTTCTTTAAATCATTGACAAGTCAATGATTTTCTGGTAAAATTAGAAGTATAACATTTCATTCCATACTACATTTAATATTCCCGAAGGAATCATTATGTCTTAGTGTTTACAAGATAAACTGAAAACAAAGACCGATGGTCTTAACTTAATAATTATTTCCTCAAATGGGAATCAAGAGGCATAGATAATCTCTTTCAAAATATCAAGGTGAAATTTTTATCTTTATTAAATTTAGGAATCTAACCTTTCATAAAATTTTTTACATTTTTCAATAACTCACATACTTCCTTCTAAACATGACTAATTTAATCTTATAGATTACATTAAACTAACACCCAAAACAAAATAGATAAATTTACTGCACAGAAAACCACCATGCCAAAATTCATCAAATCACTAATAAAAAGGTCACGTTCAATATGAAACATGGTTAATTATGCATGATTTTGTTTACTCAAGGAATATTCCACTTTGTTCACATTTCCTAGATGGTAATTGATTGTGAAATCATATTATTTTATCAGTTCTAGCCATATTATATGCATCATGATCAACTTATTGTTAGTATATATATACATTAAACTTCTATGATTAGAATATATTTCTTATGTGACTCTGTATAAAAAATGAATCCAAAATTTTAAAGCATAAATAAACATAATCCAATTTCAAATCATGTGTTGGATAATTTAACTAATGGGGTTTTAGGTTTATTAAAGCATAAGTAATTATCTAGTAATTCTTAATCAGAACGAAACCAAGTCCCTTCAATGAAGCATCACTATAGATGAAAAAACAGAATTTCTTGAGGACATAGAAAAAATTGAACCATTAACCACTCTTATTTTTTATTCCAGAAAAAAATCATCCCATTATTTTTTCCAGATAAATTTAACTTATGTTTGGGTTCCCTTATTTAGTGGTATAGATACTCGTGCAATTTTTTTAATAGACCACTAATAATATCCCAACAATCCAAGAAATCATTGAATCTGAATAACATTTTTATGTCTTTTGTATTCACTAACCACTTTTGTTTTTTGGGATGAACTACTATGTAGTATTTTTTGCTAATTTTCCAATGGAAATAAATTTGTTATATCCAAATATTACAATTACCAAATTTTTCATATATCTTATTTTCGTTGAGTGTGTGTATGAATATACTTAGATGTTTTTCAGGATCCTAATACAATTCTGAAAAAAATAAAATTATCATCAATAAAAATAAACTCAAACTAATCAAATTATTTAAAGAATATTCTATTCATAAGATCAATAAATACATCAGGGGAATTGGAAAAACCAAAGGTCATAACAAAAAACTCTTAATGCCAATATCTAGTATAGAATTATGTTTTAAAAATTTCATCCATTCACCTTAAATTAAGGGTTATAGGATCTCAAGTCAATCTAGAGCAGAACAAACAAGTCATTGATATAAATAAATGGATAATTATTCATAACTTT
The DNA here is from genome assembly GCA_963277665.1 of Viscum album. Taxonomy (NCBI): domain Eukaryota; kingdom Viridiplantae; phylum Streptophyta; class Magnoliopsida; order Santalales; family Viscaceae; genus Viscum; species Viscum album. Next base: position 420,928,515 of record OY728161.1, on the reverse strand, counting down.
AAGGTTATTCAATGCACTATACTCAATATAAAGCCTCAAGGAACCATATTTCTTTTTAGAAACAAAAATAGACGAACCCAATTGTGAATTTTTGGGATTAATGATAATGATTTAAGTAGTTTAATGATAAATATTTAATTAATTTCATAGTAAATTCAACATGATCCAATCAATAAGGGTGGTTTTGAAATTTTCTTAACATCATGAATTAAATCGATAGTAAATTCAACATCCCAATTAGGTATAACACAGGGAAACTAATCAGGAAAAACATTCAGGTATATATTTACCACTAGTAAATCATTAATGTGAATAGTTCCATTACAATCAACAATATTTTCAAGATAAATTTAATTTACATAATTTAATTTTTTATTATCTTCTTGATATTTCATCAATGTTATGGGTTCTTTCTTGTATACAAACTGAATCTATTTATAAAAAACTAATTATTTATATCTATAATCAATCATAACATCATAAACATAATCCCAATCCATACCCATTATAACTTCAAACTATACTATTGAAAAAAAGGTTTGTTTGTAATTTCATTGAACATAAAACAATAGGAAAATTCTTATAATTTAATATTTTCATAATATTTAAAAAAATTTACCACAATTTCTAGTTTCATTTCATAAGGTGAAAATTACAATTTACTAAAAAAATACTCTAAAATAAAGGAATGTGTAGACCCCATTTCAAGCAGGACATTAGATAAATATGATAAAAAAATGTACTTGGTACCACTTCGTTGGATTGACCAACATATACTGAAGTAGTTTCAATTGATTTCACTACACCTTTCTACTTATAGTCTCGATGAATCCCATCATTCAGATCCTTCTTTGAGAAGGTATGTCCATAATGGTTCATCTCACCATATTTGAAACACTTTATAGTTTTCCTATCAGAATTAAACAAACAACAACTAATATATTTTCCATTAAAATCTCTAGAAATATATTTAATCTTAACACATCCAAAGAACATCCTTGATTTTATAAATCCTTCCCCAGGATCTTTTTACCATACTTTACACAAACTAGATACTGTATTTTTATACCATCATATTTCTTTGATTTATTCATATTGATTTATTTTCATATGATTCTTTTCATATTCTTTTGTCAAATTACTCATGATGGTCAGATAATTCCATTTAAACCCTATTATAACTTCAAAAAAGATTCTTATAACTATTGAATTCAAAGTAATCTCATTCACATCGATATCATGGATTCAATCCTAAGTAAAAATGATTTATTTTTCTCTTAAGATCCCAAATTAGATTTAGATCATACATTTCCAATAAATTGAATTTTTTTTCGAAAGAAGACGCTAAATCAACCTCATTTTATTTGGATTCAACGAATTTATTTTCCATCATAAGTATAACTATCATAGGAAAATATTTTTCAAAGAAAATATTCTTAAATTCTTCTCATTTGAACCATAAATGTTTTATATTTCTCATATATTCTTGATCATTTACCACAACTGGTCAACATTAGCTTTAAATTCATAAATAAAAATACTGTCCTTTTGATTATATGAACACCCCATAACATCGAATATATTTTGAAGAGATTTAATCCAGCCTTGAAATACTATAGGGTCAAAAGACCATCTAAATTCAAGATGGTGCTCCCACATAAAATGATACACTATTGTTAGGATCCTTTATAATATCTTTGGATGTTCTCATTCAAGGATGACACCTCCATTTATAGCTTTCATCAATTAATCTATTACATTCCAAAATTGGTCAGTTCTAGTTCCCACCATTATGGCCCGACCATAAACATTACATAATCTTGAGTTTTTATGTTAATAACTAATTCTATTTAATTTGATGATCTTTTCAGGTATAGAGTTTTTGAAAATCAGTTTAAACTCTTACATAGTGAAATCATACATTAAATGTCTAAAATTATAACCAATGTCCATTTATTCCAAAAAAAATACTTTATAATAAAATATTCTATCTTTTCATAAAAATCATCACAAAAATAATCTTTTATTTTTATTTCTCGTTCCCATTCTTATACCATATGAAAAAAATTAAAAATTTGGATGAGAACAAAAAATATTTCTAAGGGACATGAAAAGAAGTAATGAAATATTAGTTCATGAATACTTATAAACACATAATTTTGTTTTCTTAAAGATATAATTCTCACACATAAAAGTAACATATACTTTATTAAAAATGTGGTTTACATAAAACAAAGAAAGAATAAAAAACCATTTAGGTAACATGGGGTATCATATTCATACCATGTTTAATTATTATTTTTACCCTCATGGCCCCCATATGATTTGTAATAACCACATATACCTTACAAAGTAAACCTCATGGATACCTTATGATGTTACTATTGTAGTTACACTTGTAATAACCATTACAAGAAACTTCTAACATAACAAATTCATTGAATGGAAATCAAAAACCAATAATTATTTGGTTTATAATGGGATCATCCTTGATCATAACAATTCTCATGAACAATAACATAATAAAAAAACACCTATATCTACATCATAAAAACATTCCTTGTAGAAAATAACAAATTTTAAAATAATACTGCACTCATAAATTGATAAAAAATTATTCAAAATAACCTTTTAATATTATATAAATTCTATAAAATAATAAGGAGTCATGAAAATGGGAAAAAATGATCCTATAGTATATCTAAAAACAATATTTTGGATTTTTGTAAAAAAAGACATTAACGATGATTTAAAATAAAATCCCTTACATTGGGTTCAACTTCCTTCAATCATGTTCAAAACTCATGCATAACAGTTTAATGAATGTTATCAATTTATTAAATAACTATATTAAAATTAACAATTACTTATATGATATTTTTATAACAACTTTCCACCATTTATTAATAATATTTTGTTATTTTAATTGTTTCGTGTGTGTTCGTTTCAATAATTCATGGTCAGTTCATTATGGATATTCATTCCAAAAGTAAATAATACACCAGATGTTAAAAAAAAGGTATTTATAGACCTTTATATTTTTATATGGTCAAAAATATCATTTTTCAATCAAACATGAGTTTGATTCATTTGATAAAACATTAATGATAAAAGAATAGTTTATTTTGGTGGGTTTTCGAACATTCAGTATCATGTTTCATTTTTTTAGTATTATTAAGATATATTAAATCCAAAATGTGAGACCATATATAATATATATATTTAAGCCATTTTAAAAAACTAGAGGTGAATTTTAGATTCTCCGGAGTGCAGTAAATTGAAAGGAAAACTCATCCTCATTGAGGGTGGTGAATCGACATGACATGAATGAAGATTTTATTTTTACAAATAAAAGGATGAGACTATAGATTTCATGATGGATATAACATTAAATATAGTGAACCAACCCCACATGGCCCAGAACTAGTGTCTATTATCAATTACTTTTGCATGATTACAAGGAATCAATCCTCGAAGGACTAATCAGTTTAGTAATCATGGTAAACTAGATACATAATTGACACATGTATTCCAAAGTAATAAAATAATTAAAAAATAAATTTTTTCTTCTAAAAAAATAAACATCATCATAAAATATAATCCATCTAGTGAATCAATTAATTTCATTCATTGTACACTTCATGGATTCCTGGAGAAAACAAATAATACAAGTAAGCTGAAATGCTCAATAAGGGAAAAATATAGCTGAAGAAGTAATGAATCACTGAGTGTAATAACTATGGTATGGTAAATAACTGAACACACATCCCATATAATCAAAATATTGATGGGGGTGCATAAAAAATATGTGAATGAAATAATTGGAAACAAATTCCATTGAATAAACTAGATAATGAAAAATATATATTGCAATGTAAGAAACTAAAACACATGCCATTTACTCAATAAACTAAATATGAAATGTATCTATAGATATGTCGAAAAAAATATCATTGATGAATAATCATTAGAAATAATATGAAATAAATCATTAATTAGTTGATTCTATGTTTCCTAGGTATATAAAACCAGTACATACATGACCTTTCACAAGAAGGTTTAACTATCAGGTAAAACCCCATCTAAGGTAGCTATCCAACAATATTGTCTCATGAGACTACCGATGCATCAAGGAGATTTCATTAAAGAGTACCCCAACCATTTCCTACAAGTCTATTATAATTGGAAGCAAACATAATGGGTTTTATTCAACTAATTCATCCCATGAGACTACTAATGCATCAAGGGGCTATCGTTTATAAGGCCCCACGCATGTCGTACCAGTCCAAAGCATATCTCATATAAAAGAACATTTTGTATTAATAAAATGAATCCTTATTGAATAGAAGATAATTATTAATTAATAATTATTCAATTAATTAAATAAATATCATTATATCCACCATAGGTAAAATGGCATACAGTTTAGTAAATAGTAATATCCATGATAAGTGATATGAATAATTAAAATAAATTCAATGGACATTGATCATTTGATGTTAAACATTTCAAGGGGACTTTAGGGATGAATCATAGAAGTTAAATTTAATACATTCTTGGTGAAAATCAACCATAAACTATAGAGAGGAAGAATAAGGATTATATAAATACAATAAATTCTTATTGGAATAAAATAGAGGGTTATTTTCAATAAAGAAATAAAATAATAACCTATAAAAATATTCTTCAGGAAAATAACATATTATTTTGAAAAATATTTTAGAAATATTTTTCATTAATAATACCTTTGATTTTTTTTAAAATAATCCTTTTAAAATTGAGAAGGAGGTTTCAGAAAAGTGGTCATGTATAAATATATACTTTTCATACGAGGTAAAAACAATAATCCATTAGTATGGTAAAAGTCAAGAAAATAACTTGTTTGGAAAGTGATAAGAATATTCCATTGAATAAGTTCATAAATGAAAAAAAATGTAAAAATTCCTTCAAAAAATCAATATAAATAATTTCTCAAAACATTTTAATAAAACATGATTTTTGAATGAAACAAGTTCTTTAATAAATAGTGAAATAGAGTCTAGTTTTTGAAATACTATTTTCTAAAACATTTTCAATTCTAGGAGTGGTAAACTGGTTCAGATTATTGATATTGGTCATGACTAACCTGGGAGGAATAATATGGTTTATTTTACAATGGATATATACTTTCCTCAAATGGAAATACCATTGAAATATCATTAAAGTTATTGTTGAGGAAAATAATCCTTAAACATTCCTAAATGTCCCAAACCACTTTGAATCATTTTAAATCATAACCTCATGAAGGAATATTATTAAATGAATGTCTAAGATACCATGAAAATAAAATTACTAATGGTATAATATAATAAAAGGGGAACTATATAAAACACACCAAATATATAAGTATTTAACATGACATTTATCTCACAAATGAAAAAAGATAGACGAGAATCCATATCTTGCATTTCCATTATGGTAAACATCCATTAACTTTGTATATAATAAAATTATATTAATTTTATTATTTATTAATAACCTTTTTCATGTTTATAATTAATTTTTTGCACTTTTAAAAATGTTATATACAACTAATCAAACTATTAAGCTTACATCGGGTGTTTTGATCGAATTTATTTTATTTGTTAAAACAACCATTGTTGGTTAACTATGTTAAAATGGGTCATTACATAAACATATCCAAAATAATAATCATGGAATAACTGATATTTTTTGAAATAAGTTATACTTTAAAATTAATAATTAAATACGGTTATGAAGAATTTATCAAAGTTACAATCATTGAGATGATAGGTCATACATACACATGAGTGATATTCCCATTTTTAAATGATCATTATGGATAGAGGGTAAGTAACTAAAATCCTTCCAGATTTATAATTATATAATATATACCATATTATTTATTGATATATACTTAATATATAATTCACTAATTTATAATGAATCACATCATGTCGAGGAGGCGGTAGTCTACATGTCCTTGAATGACATCAACTCTTTTAAAGTCTATGAAGGCTAATAAACAAATGATATAAATATATAAATATATATATATATATATTATTTATAGAAGTATAATTATTCCAAAAATTTATTATTTGGGTTTTTATGTATATTATATTTAATAATAACAATTCATTTATACATTCTATGTATCATGTGAGAGAATCACATTATTTTGAGGGGTAATAGTTCACACTTCCTCAAATGATGTTATTGAATTAACGTAAGATTGTAATTATTAAAGGTAGGTGTAGTAATAAGATTATAGAAATATATAGACACAATTAATATCATATAAAATAAATATTAATAGTGTATACATCACAATGTCCACCATAAGAGTCAGAAAGTATAATTGAACAATCATCTTTTTGTAAGACATTAGTTCATTGCCCATAGAAATAGTATGGTCATTACTCGTTAGAAGGATGTGTGTGTAATTATATGTATAAAATTTTACATAGAAAAATAATATTATATTTAGGACAATATTTTTTATGTAGTCATAGAATAAGAATATTATTGTTATAGGAGACAAGAAATGAAACTGAAAATATTATTGGAGACATTACCTCTTTATCAGGTAACAACTTTTGGTTTGTACCAAAATGATTTTTTGGGATGATTTATGACCAAAGCGAGGATAAAAGGTCGATGAAATAATTTTTGGGAATATATATGGGCAGATCCTGACTGAACCAATGTGGTATGATAGGTATGAAGAAGTGGGAGAGGTGAGAGAGGTGATGACCTTTTATACAAAAGGAAAAGAACTCACTTGGAATTTTTTTGAAACAAGTTAGGTGTTCACATGTTCATACCTAATAAAGTCATAGAAAAAAACTAAATTCATTAATGTAAGTATAATTTATGAAATATGTCCATTAAATGGGGTTTGGACAAGTGTCTATGTCAATTGGTCCCTTAAGTTAAACGTTTAGTCCATTTTTAAGCATAATTGAACCTTACTAAATGTAATTAATATTATTCATTTTCACTAATCTTTTAGTAAAAAAAACAATATGGGTCTTATTAGAAATTAGAAATTATTACAATTCCAAATATTGAATACATTTTTCTAAATTCAAATTAGATAATTGGTTTAATTGAAATTAAAATTAATCTCGTAGATAAGATGAAATTATGGTTTTTAGAGTTAAACTATCCTAAATGTTGCAATGTTTTTATAATCAATTTCAATGTGAAATTTATTAAAATTTCATTAATTATATTAATTTTTTAAAAAAATTATCCAATTAAACTTTAAAACCAATTAAAATTATAATTTAATCTTATAAATAAATTAAATGAAAACATAGTTTTGAACTAAAACTCAGTATTTTTAACTACTCATTAAAAAAATAAAATATTTCCAAAAAATATCAAGAATTTACTCAAACATAATTTTAATTTTTATATTTAATAGATGAATTTTATTTTGAAATATTAATTCAATTAACGTTTATAAATTAAAATTCAAAATTTTTTCTCCAATAAAAGACTGTAAAAATTGACTTTATAAAAACATTGGGTTGTATGTGTAAAATAGAGTTTGATCTTATCATATGAAAATCAAAACTAATTGATGAATCTCAAAAAAATTATTTTATATATAAAAAATATATTTCATTAATATTAGTAACTATTTGTAATTAATTTTTAAAGACACAAATCCATTGGAAACATAAAAATAATAAATTTCCTTTTTATATCCAATTGGTTCTTATTTTTGTTCCTCATTAACAGGTAAACCATGAATTGATTTTTAATTTATATAAAATAAAATTATTATAAGTAAGTGAATACTATTAATAAATTCTATCATAAAGACAAGGTAACATCATATTAAGTTAAATAATATTATTTTAATAATATAATATGGTTTATGTAAACTCTATCTTGCGTATAATGCACACTATCAATAAAGGTCGCTCTTGAGTGTACCACAACCTATCGAGGAAGGTTTCTCTTACATGTAACTCATGCTAACGGAGTTTCTATTTCATTGAAATATATAGAATATATTTTAAATTAAAAATACATTATAAAGTATTCATATATTATACTACCTTACACATTGGGTGTTTCATGTAATACATGCTATAAAATACAATGTTCTTACATTATTTTTTCATGGAATCACATGCTACCCACTTATATAATTTTTTTCCTTGCAATTTAAACATTATCATGATGATATATTTTTTCATAACTCCCATATTTAAAATTACACATTGTTAGAAGGGTTAATAAGAGATAATGGAATGTACCAAGTTTACAAGGACTACCATGTAACTGCGTCTCTATGTAAGATAACATTATTTGAAAGTAGATATATGTATGTGCATGAAAATTGAAAATATTTATAAGGAGTCAATGAGGTAATCCATCACAAAATAGTGAAATTTCAATGGAAATTTGAGGGCCTTAAATCCATAAATCTGTGATAATTTGGATGACCATTGGTTCAACAGAAATTGAGGTAATAGGATAACATTTTATTTTAAAGACATTTTCCTAATGTTTCATAATTCTGAAAATGAATACGAGGATACACTATTTCTTGATATGATTCATATTCATATGAACAATCCTAAATTTTGATTTTTCTTTGATCAAATTCATATTCATTCCCTTACTAAAATAAATTATTTATAAATAATGAATTTTGTTTTTGTTTTTGTTTTTATATTACTAATGAAATAATAAAAACTTTTAAAGTATTGTAAAGTTTATAAAAGAGTGACAAGTAAAACTATTGGTTTTAAATATCCTCAAACAAATATGGTTAACCTATTTTGGTTTCATCCATAAAAGTGATATTACTAGTTCATCATTAAAATTTATTTTCCAAAATATTTAACTTAAAAAATGAAAAATTAACCAGGACATTACATAGGTAAGTGGTTGGTGTGAAACCCTTATCTCCCATTAGTCATGGGATCAAGACCAATGACTTTGCAGGATTTGATTGATTTTTACCCATCTTAAAGGTTTTCATTTTCTAAAAAAAATTAATATAGTTTCCAATATAATGATGATGGACATCCTTGAAATTAGATTGAACACAAAATATCCTTTTAACAAAGGTTTTCACAATATCTTTAATGTACAACTATTTCAACAAATTTTTTCCACATAGGTTCTTCTGTGGTCTTTGGTTTATATATAATATCATTAGTTGTATATATAAATCATGAAAACTTTTCTTTAATATAAACTTTTTTATGTTTAACCTTGATTATTAATTGTAAAAATGCATACAAATTATTCATAATGGTTTGTATAGAAAATATGAATTATACAAAAAATATCCCATGGGTGTGTCAAACCAGGTGTATAGTGAGAACTATTGTCATGTACCAAGTTACCTTGAGTCTGGTCTGGAACACATTGTCATAGTTATTACTCAAAGTTATATCTGTTTCAAAACCACATCCACATATAGTATCTTGTTTGATATGTTTTTCTAGGATGACCAAATTAATCAATACTTTCTGAAATTATGGAGTGTTCTTTTATACTTATCCTCAAATTGTACCTTATGGATATGTTATAAATAAATTTTTTCCAAAATCTAGTTCCTAATGTTTCTACTAAACAACCTTTTATACCAACTATTGCGGCCCAACCCAAAATAGATCGAAGATGGTGTGCTTTATAAATTATATTGGCATGATTACATGGAATCCCACATCTATGGACCGATCAGTTTAGTAGTGCTGGTAATCCATATACATTAATGAGACTTGTATTAAAAAGTAATGCACTAATTAAAACCTTATATTTTTCCTTCTTAACATATAAAAAACCTTGATAATTACTATAATACATCTATAAAATCAATTCATATATTTTATTTTATGCTTCTTAGAATCCTAAGGGAAACAAATATGTGTAAGCTCAAATGCTCATTAAGAGAAAGATATAGTGGAAGAAATAATTAATAAATGAGGGTAATAATTGTTTTGTTTTTAATAAATTAACATGCATCCCAGGCGATAAAAAAATAGATAAGGATGTTCATAAAAAATATGGAATGATAATAATTGAAAAAACATTCCTTTCAATTAAATAAATACGGAAAAATAAATATTTCAATGTAAGAAAATTAAACACATTCCATTTAATCAATAAACTGAAAATGAAATGTATTAATAGATATGTTGAAGAAAAATATCATGGATGAATAATAATTAGATCTAATATGAATGAAATGATTAATTATTGGATTCCTTGTTCCCTAGGTACATGGAAGCAGTACCATTAATAACTTTCACAAAAATGGTTAGCTATCGAGTACAAACCCATTTAAGGTGGCTAACCAACTATTTCTTGTCATCTAACTACCATTGCATCATGGGACTTTCATCAACCAATACCCTAACCATATCTCACAAATATATTCTAATTAGAAACAAAAACAAAGGGTTAGTCACCAACTGATACATCCCTTGAGACTAGTGATGCATTGAGGGGATATCTATAACTAGGCCCCACCCGTGTCGTACCACTCCAAATCATATCTCATATTCAAGAAAAATGCTTCTGAACAAATTGTATCTATATTTAATATAAGATATGGACATACAAATAATTCCATAATTAATAAAATAACTATCAAATTATGTACGGTATGTAAAATATTATATATTTTATGAAATAACAATATCCATGGTAAATGATACTAATAATTAGTTAAACTTTAATGCTCAATGATCATATGAAGTTGAAAATTTCATGGGGCTTCATGAATGAATAAAATAAGTTATTTGAATATTATCCTTTTCCAAATCAATCATAATCTATCTAGATGAAGAATAAATATTATATTAGTATAATAAATCTCTAGTGGTGTAAAGTACAAAATAATTGTCATTGATGAAATAAAATCCTTAGTAAAGGAAAAAGGGAAAAAATTCCATTAACAAATCATTTTTTAAAACCTTCTTATAAAAAATGGTTTTAAAAGAATACATGTTCTCTGACTCTATAGTGAAATAGAGATAGTTTTTCATAAAAAATTTCCAAAACATTTTGAGTACCAAATAGTGAGTAAATTGTAATGGTACTTGGGAATAGTAATGAATAACCAGGTAATAACAAAATTGTTTTATTGAACAATTGTTATATAATTTCCTAGAATGGAAATAAAATTGGATGATCATTAATATTATTGTTGAGGAAAATAATCTTTAAATATTACAAAGTGTCCCAAACCACATTGAATCATTTTAAATAAAAATCTCATAATCGAATAATATTAAATGGATTTTATGATACCATACAGATAAAATTATTAATGTTATAATATAAAAAAATTGCAATATATACAAATCATAAATCATGTAAGTATAGAACATGACATTTAACTCACATATGTAAAAAGTGTGATGAGAATCATTACTTTATGTTTCATTTCGCGTGAAATTCCATTAACCATATATTTATGAAACTTATGTTATGTTTCAACTTTATTAAAAACACTTTTATTTTTTTTATAATTATTTTATTTCAATTATTACAATGTTATACAAAACTACTCATAAAATTATGTTTAGGTTTGCTATTTTGACCAAATTCGGCTTATGTGTTAAAATAACTATTGTTGGAAACATTGGTCTAATGGGTCATTACATAAAATATTCTAGAATAATAATAATGGGATAATTAATATATTTATACATTAATTATAATTTTAAAATAAATCATTAAAAATGGTTATGAAAAATGAATCAATGTTACAATCGTAGAGACAGAAGGTCGTATGTATGAATGAGTAACATTCGAATTTTTAAATGATCCTTATAGAAAGAAGGAATGTATCTAAAATCTGTCCAGAATAATAATTATATAATAAATACCATATTATTTAATCATATATACTTATATATATATTATTGGTGTAAATGGAATCACCTCATGTTGAGGAGGTGGTAGTCCACACGGCCACGAACGAGATTATCTCTTTTAAAGTGTGTGAAGGGTAATAAAGGAGATGATATATATATAGGTTATAATTACTGAAATATAATTATTTTATTAATATCTTATTGATGTTTTTATGTCAGTTATGTTTAGTTATAACGTTTCATTTATACAGTCCACGAGTCTTGTGAGCAAATCACATCAGTTTGAGGGGGCGATAGTCCACATTTCCTCAAACTATGTTATCTAATTAACAAAAAATGAAAATTATTAATTTTATTTGTTTTAAAAGGATTATATAAGTATAAATTAATGACAAATATCATATATAATATATTTAAATATATTTTTCATCATAATGGTCACCATAAGAGGCGGTAAATAAAATTGAACAGTCATCATTTCGTGAGGCAGTAGTTCACCACACAATGAAACAGTAAGTTCATTACCCATTAGATGGAGGTTTGTGTATGTTTAAGTAAACCCATTTATATAAAAACATCCTATTATAATGTGGGTACTATTTATGTTATGTAATCACATTAGTGGAGACATTACCTCTTTATCGGGTAACTATTATTGGTTTATACCAAAAGGCTTCATTGGGATAAATTCTTACCAAAGTGAGCTTCAAGGTCAATGGTAGAATTGTTGGAAAGCTATATGGGAATACAATGAATTATCTAAAGATGTCTTATAGGTTTGAATAAGTGGGAGAGGTGGTGGCCTTTTATAGGGAAGAAAAGTACTCAATTGGAATATTTGGAAACATGTTAGGTGTGCACATTTTCATACCTAGAAAAAGTAATAACAAACCAAGAAACACGTGAAATGAAGTCTCATGGATGAATTATGTCTATAAAATGTTTTTTTGACAAGTGGATATGTAAATGGGCCCTTAATTGTTATGCTTTAGTTCATTATTAAGCTCGGTTAAACCTTAACAATTTTAATAAAGTTTAATCAAGTTCACAAATTTTTTCGGTAAAAAACAATGTTGGTATTATAATAAATTATAAAATTTTATTATTTATAATATGGAATAAATTTTTCCCAAATTCAGATCATATAAGTAACTAAAATTAAATTAAAATTAATCCCACAAATGTGACGAAAATGCGGGTTTTTAGAGTAAAAATTTCTTAAAGTTTGCTGTATATTTATAATCAATTTCAAATTGAAATAGATTCCAATGAAAAATTTATATTAATTGAATAAAATATTATATAATTAAAATTTAAAACCAATACAATGTATAATTAATCCTTATAAATAAACTAGATGAAAATTCAGTTTTGAGCTAAAATTCAGAATTTTTGATTATTCATTAAAAATGAAATGTTTCCAAAAAATATGAAAAATTTACTATAACCTTAATTTATGTTTTGCTTTAAAATTATAAATATATTTTGAAATATTAAATCAATAATGGTGTCTAAATTAAAATATAAAATTGGTTCTGGATTAAAAGGCGGTTAAAATTTCCATCATAAAAATATATGTTTTTATTTGTAAAATAGTGTTTTTATCTTATGTTATTCATATCAAACCTAATGGATGAATATAAAACTTATTTGACTAAAAATATAAAATATATATTTCATTAAAATCATTAAATAATTGTAAATAATTATTTTTAATAAGACACAAATCCTTTGGAAGCATGAAAATAATAATATTTTTTTATGTCTAAGTGGTTCTTATTTTCGTTCCTCTTTAATTGGTAACTAATGAATTCATTTTATGTTTATATAAACCATATATTTTCAAAAATTAATGAAAACTATTAATAACCACTAAAATAATGGATATGTTACATCATATTATATTAAATAATAATATTTTGATAAGATATTATCACTACTAGAAAAACAGCTATTTGCGACGGGCTATTTGCGACGGGATCCCGTCGCAAATGGCTTTTTGCGACGGGACCCCGTCGCAAATAGCCCGTTGCTGAAAACGCCGTCGCAACTACACTTATTTGCGACGGGCCCGTCGCTATAGCGTTTTTTTGCGACGGGCATTCTCCCCGTCGCAAATAGTATTCCGTATTTTTGTAAAAACTTTTAAAAACGTTTTTGCGACGGGACCCGTCGCAACTACCTTTTGCGACGGTACCGTCGCAAATACTATTTGCGACGGGTCCCGTCGCAAAAACGTTTTTAAAAAAATAAAAAAATATTAATAATACTAGTATTTGTGACGGGCATCGCATCCCGTCGCAAATAATATTGATAGTATTTGCGACGGGTATAGTATCCCGTCGCAAATACTATAAAAAAAATAAAAAAAAATAAATTTTTAATAAATTATTTTAATGAATATAATAATAGAATTATAATTTACAAATGAAAATAATAAATTATTTTAATTACTATAATAATAGTAAAATTATAATTCAAAAATAAAAAATAATAGAATATTAATAAATGATTTAATTAATATAATAATATTACAATTATAATTCATAAATAAAAAAATATTAATAAGTTATTTTAATTAATATAAAAATAATAGAATTATTTTACATTCAAATATTAAAATAATTCAAGTATTACAAAAAAAAATAATTAAATTATAATATTATAAAATTTTAATATATATATAAAATTTAATATTATAAAATATAAATAATATTATTATTCATATTAATATTGTTATTTAAAAATATAATATTATTAATTAATAATATTACAATTATAATTCATAAATACAAAAATATTAATAAGTTATTTTAATTAATATAAAAATAATAGAATTATTTTACATTCAAATATTAAAATAATTCAAGTATTACAAAAAAAATAATTAAATTATAATATTATAAAATTTTAATATATATATAAAATTTAATATTATAAAATATAAATAATATTATTATTCATATTAATATTGTTATTTAAAAATATAATATTATTAATATTTTATAATGAGACAGAAACTACGAATAGAAAAAAAAAATTTGATTTCTCAAATTTTATAACTGAAATACAAAATCTAATCTGAAGGAGGGGGGGAGGTGGGGGATCTGCAGATGGTGGTGGAGGAAACTCCACCCCTAAAGCATGAGTGAGTCGGCGCATGTACTCCATCTGCTCCTGATGCTGCTGCTGCCACCGACTCGTCTGCTCCTCGTACAGCTGCTGCTGGCGTCGACGCTCCTCCTCATGCTGCTGACGCATCTGCTCCTGCTCCTGTCGGAGACTCTCTATCTGTGCAGTCTGAGATCGCAACTGATCCTCATACTGTGTAGAAAAAGATGCACGATCTCCTCTCGAGCTGGACGCCGACATCGCAGCACTGCCATAATAATCTCCGGGAGTCAGTCGAGAGCCGATACCAACTACCCGGCCCTTCTCGAAAGCATACTGGGTGGCCTGCATCCATGCCGCCTCATCAAACTGACGGGCAGTGGTCTGATCTGATGACTCGGCCTGACTCTCAGGCCGGGTCTGTGACGCTGCGGCCTCATATGACTCCTATAGTTGCAATTTAAAATTAAAATTGTGAATATATTATATGCAGTTAATTTTTAAACTTGAAAACAAATTATACTGACCACGATGTGATGCTGACGATCACCTCTGAGCTCCCCAGTAGCAGGATCACTATACATCCTCCGATATACGTCGTACTCTGTAATATCGGGGTGCTCGACAGCCTATAAGAATAAAAAATAAACTGTTAATATTTATAGTTATATAAAATATTTATAAATAATGTACGTACCAGATGCTGTCTATGAGTACTGAAAGAACGACTCCCAGCTCGATGAGTCACCTCCTGTCTCCCCCGATTCTGCCTCCCCAGCGATGATCTCCTCTGAAAGGCACCACTCAACCAGTGCTCACATAATCCATCCCATACATGGGATGAAATATACTCTGGTCGGTGTGCTCTACATGACTCCTCAAAATCTGACACTCCTGCTTTCTTCATCGCAGCTTTTCTTAAATTGTGCAAAAACTGACGAAGGCGATCACGCATCGCCACCTCCCATGCCTCGTGGATGGCGTCACGCATGGTATCCTCGATCGGATACCATAAACCCTACAAAAAAATCAAAATATCAAGTTAGAAATGAAATAATTTTCAAAATAAAAATTATTTATTTACGTACGTACCAGCCAATGGTCGAACATGGCCTGCTGCACATCAATGGGAATTTTCTCCCACGTGGTCCACGGCTGAGAGAAATAGTTGCGCAAAATAGCGCTGCCCTGTCCGACTGCTATATGCGGAAAACTGAAAAAAAAATAATAAACATTTATTATGTGAATAGATTAATGAAATCTTAGTCAAATCCACGGGTTATCACACAGGTTATCACACCTCCGGGTGCGCGGATCAAACCCAAGGCGTGGACGTCGCTCGGGGACGGGGTCAGGAATCATCAATCGTGCAAGACCGCGCCCCCTCCGCGTACTCCCTGGAGCGCCTGCAGGCTGAGGGTCATCTGCCAGCAACTCATCCGCATCGAAAGGCAGGTCAGCATCCGCCAACTCACGAAATGTGGCCTCGTCCATCTGAAACAGAAAATGTTAATGTTAGCAAATAATTGATAATTACTATTATATATACATATATACATATTATGATTGTATATAAATACCATGGAATTCTATAAGTGTTCATCTTCATCATCATCTTCATATATGTCAATGTCATCTTCATATTCCTCCTCAACATCATCGATATCCATTCGAGTTGCAGTTGCTTCATCTCTTACCATTTCAAATTCATGTGTGACATCATTAACATCATCGTCATCACCGACTCTTAAATGTGGGGTGTCGTCATCGATACTCATGTCTCTTTGTAAAAAAGATTGATTTTGAGTACTCTCTTGAAAAACTTCAATTCTTTGCACATCAGTGAAAGCACATTCACTTTGACTAAACTGATTGTCTCGAATTTTGATTTTTATTACACTCCACCAATCAGTCAAGTCTCTTGATGTTGCACAGTACTTTGCATAATAAACTTGATATTCCTGTTGAGCCAATAAGAATGGTTCATTTACTGCGAGAACACTTTTACATTTAATATCGATGATTCCATGAGTCGGATGAACACGCACGACTCTCTCTGTATCCAACCAACGACATTTGAACATGGTTATGTAATGTTGTCCAAGATAACAGAGTTCAATGATTTCATCAAGTATGCCATAAAAGTCAACTTCATTTTCTCGATGATGAGATCCTCTCAAGCTAACTCCACTGTTCATTGTTTTTTTTGATTCCCCATATGCATGTGTGTGGAATCGAAATCCATTCACCACATATGCATTATAAGTTTTAACAAGTTTGGAAGGTGGGTTACTCAATACACACAGCCGTTTGTCAATTTTATCAGCATGTGGAGACACCTGAAAATTTGTGAAATAATTATCAATATAGTAAACTATACATTGAATGAGTTGCTAAAAGATAAAGAATTTATGTTACCAGTTTTTGAAACCACTGAGAGAAATTTTTCAGTCGACGTTCTTCGAGAGCAGCTGCTGTAATTTGTGGAATTTGTTTCTTGATATGATTATCATACAACCTATAAAAACCAAAGTTATTTACTGTAACATAAATGATAGAATAAGTGATATAAACACTTACAGTACAACTGATGTCATCTCTTCACAGTTGAGCAGAACATACGTATGAGCTGTATGATGTTCATCATCTGAAAGCCAGCGTTCAGAAACTCCACCAAAACCAAGCTCTGACTGGTTGAAAACAGATAATTGATTGTCGATTTCATCAATATTTCTCTCATTCCGTCCCATTCGGTTGTGTTTTGAAGGATACTCAGATTCAAAATAATGGGAGCAGAAAAAAGATATTTCCTCTTGCAAATAAGCTTCTGCAATAGATCCTTCAACAGATGCTTTGTTGGGTACCTTTCTTTTCAATTTTTTCATGCATCTCTCAAATGGGTACATCCATCGAAACTGTACCGGACCTCCACATTTGGCTTCATATGGCAAATGTAACATCAAATGTTCCATTGAGTCGAAGAAAGACGGCGGAAATATTTTTTCCAGTTTACATATAATTACAACAACATCTTTTTCAAGTTTGCCTAGAGCATCATAATCTGCCGTAGCCGCACAAATTTCTCGAAAAAAATGAGACATGTCTGTTATGGAATCCCAAATCACAGAATTCAACAGACCTCTTAATCCAATGGGTAGAAGTCTCTCCATTATAACATGGCAATCATGACTTTTTAATCCAGTAATATGACCATTCTTTACACACCTACCCAAATTGGAAGCACAACCATCTGGAAGTCTCAAATCTGCAATCCACTGACAAAATAATAAACGGTTTTCTTTAGACAGTGTATAAGCTGCTTTTGGTTTCAATAACCTTTCTGTTCTGACATTCTCAAATAGTTCCAATTCTGGACGCCTGCAAATTTGGGCAAGATCTAAACGTGCATTTACATTGTCTTTGCTCTTTCCTGGCGTATCCAAAACTGTATGAAACAAATTATCAAAACAGTTCTTCTCAATATGCATGACATCTAACATGTGTCGGACCAACAAATCAGACCAATATGGCAAATCCCAAAATATGCTACGTTTAATCCAATTGTGTTCTTTCCCAAAACCAGAAATTTTCTGTTGGTTTATTGTGGGACCAAAAGTGATGGGAGGTAATGAAAATACAACCGATTTTAACTCTGAACCTGATAGCATTTTTGGAGGTACATCCCTTTCAGCTGTTCCTTTTCTGAAATGAGATCTGTTTCTGCGAAAAGGATGATCAGCTGGAAGAAATCTGCGATGACAGTCAAAATAACAAGGTTTCTTTCCATGAATGAGCATAAATGCTTTGTTCTCTCCCATACAGTAAGGACATGATTTCTGACCATGTGTACTCCAGCCAGATAACATCCCATAAGCCGGGAAGTCACTTATTGTCCACATCAATGCTGCTCTCAGTATGAAATTCTGTTTCGTTGCAACATCATATGTACTGACACCAGTACTCCACAGTAAATTTAATTCATCAATCAATGGCTTCAAATAAATATCAATATTTTTCTTCGGATGTCCTGGAATTAGTAAAGTCAAAAAGATATATGGCTCCTTCATCAACATCCATGGAGGTAAATTGTACGGAGTTAAAAAAACAGGCCAACATGAATATTGACTACCATAAGATCCAAACGGACAGAAACCATCAGTGGAAAGGCCCAGTCGAACATTTCTAGCTTCTAAAGCAAAGGATGGATGCACTCTATCAAAATGTTTCCATGAATCACCATCGGCTGGATGATTCAAGCTTTTATCGGTTGAACTATTCTCTTTATGCCATGACATCATTGTCGCTGTATTCTTAGACATGAATAAACGCTGAAGTCTGGATGTAAGCGGAAAATATCTCAACTGTTTTACAGGAATCAAACCAGACTTCCCGTGTTGTCCTTCTTTATATCTCAGTTGCCCACATGTTGGACAACTATCCAACGACTCATTTTCCCCTGAATATAAAATGCAGTCATTTGAACATGCATGAATCTTCTGACAAGTAAGTCCCAAATTTCGAACCAACCTCTTACTTTCATAGTAATTTGCAGGTAAAACATTTCCTTTGGGTAAGAGTGTTTTCAGCAAAGAAAATATCTGGTCAAAACTGGTGTTTGACATTCCGTTATCTGATTTGATAGCCATAAATTTTGCAACTGCTTCTAATTTGCTCATCTTGCAGCCAGGATATAATGCATCCTCATCAGACTTCAACAACTCATGAAATTCAGACGGTCCCAACTCAGGATTTGAAGCTATATCAGCCGGAGTTTCTGTATGTTGAACAGATGAACCGGCAACATCATGTACTAAATCTTGAAACTGGTATGGATCCGGAATCAAGTTGGTATCACCTGCTCTGGAACTGCGTTCACCGTGTTGATACCAAAAAATATAATCTGCTTGAAAACCAAAACGCAAGAGATGTTCCCCCACTTTGTCAAATGTATCAAACGTTCTCAATGCACATTTTCTACAAGGGCATTTTATCTTTCCTTCTGAAACAAATTCTGGATTTGATGCCGCAAATGATAAAAAACTCTCCACACCCTCTATATATACTGGATTTAAACCAGAACCATTTGGATTTCTACGTTGATTTATCCATATGCGGTCATCTAATAATGACTGTTGACGACCTCGTTGTTCCATATTTTCCTATAAAATATAAAAGCACTACTGGTTTTGAATAATTTGTTAGAAAAAACACAAGCAAGGATTGAATATATTGAGAATAAAGCAAATAATGTAATAAGGTAATTATTCCAAATTATTGGTAATTATTCCAAATTATTGGTAGTTATTCCAAATTATTGGTAGTTATTCCAAATTATTGGTAGTTATTCCTAATTATTGGAAAATATTGGTAATTATTGGAAAATATTGGTAATTATTGGACAATATTGGTAATTATTGGTGATTATTGGTAATTATTGGTGATTATTGGTAATTATTGGTGATTATTGGTAATTATTGGTGATTATTGGTAATTATTGGTGATTATTGGTAATTATTGGTGATTATTGGTAATTATTGGTGATTATTGGTAATTATTGGTGATTATTGGTAATTATTGGTGATTATTGGTAATTAATACTAATTATTGGTAATTAATAATCATTATTACTAATTATTGGTAAATATTACTAATTATTCCTAATTAAAACTAATTATTCCTAATTAATACTAATTATTCCTAATTATTCCTAATTATTACTAATTATTCCTAATTATTACTAATTACTGGTAATTAATACTAATTATTGCTAATTATTACTAATTATTGCTAATTATTGCTAATTATTGCTAATTATTGCTAATTATTTCTAATTATTGCTAATTATTGCTAATTATTACTAATTATTGGTAATTAATACTAATTATTGGTAATTATTACTAATTATTCCTAATTAATACTAATTATTCCTAATTATTCCTAATTATTACTAATTATTGTTAATTATTCCTAATTATTGTTAATTATTGTTTATTATTCCTAATTATTACTAATTATTGGTAATTATTACTAATTATTGGTAATTAATACTAATTATTGGTAATTATTACTAATTATTGGTAATTATTACTAATTATTGGTAATTATTACTAATTATTGGCAATTAATACTAATTATTGGCAATTAATACTAATTATTGGCAATTAATACTAATTATTGGTAATTAATGCTAATTATTCCTAATTAATGCTAATTATTCCTAATTAATGCTAATTATTCCTAATTAATGCTAATTAATCCTAATTAATGCTAATTATTCCTAATTAATGCTAATTATTCCTAATTAATGCTACTTATTCCTAATTAATCCTACTTATTCCTAATTATTGGTAATTATTACTAATTATTGGTAATTATTACTAATTATTGTTAATTATTACTAATTATTGTTAATTATTACTAATTATTGTTAATTATTACTAATTATTGTTAATTATTTCTAATTATTGCTAATTATTGGTAATTATTGCTAATTATTGGTAATTATTGCTAATTATTGGTAATTATTGCTAATTATTGGTAATTATTGCTAATTATTGGTAATTATTGCTAATTATTGGTAATTATTGCTAATTATTGGTAATTATTGCTAATTATTAGTAATTATTCCTAATTATTCCTAATTATTGGTAATTATTCCTAATTATTGGTAATTATTGGCAATTATTGGTAATTATTGATAATTATTGGCAATTATTGGTAATTATTGGCAATTATTGGTAATTATTGGCAATTATTGGTAATTAAAACTAATTATTGGTAATTAAAACTAATTATTGGTAATTAAAACTAATTATTGGTAATTAATACTAATTATTGGTAATTAATACTAATTATTGGTAATTAAAACTAATTATTGGTAATTAAAACTAATTATTGGTAATTAATACTAATTATTGGTAATTAATACTAATTATTGGTAATTAATACTAATTATTGGTAATTAATACTAATTATTGGTAATTAATACTAATTATTCCTAATTATTGGTAATTATTCCTAATTATTGGTAATTATTCTTAATTATTGGTAATTATTCCTAATTATTGGTAATTAATACTAATTATTGGTAATTAATACTAATTATTGGTAATTAATACTAATTATTGGTAATTAATACTAATTATTGGTAATTAATACTAATTATTGGTAATTAATACTAATTATTGGTAATTAATACTAATTATTGGTAATTAATACTAATTATTGGTAATTAATACTAATTATTCCTAATTATTACTAATTATTGTTAATTAATACTAATTATTTGTAATTAATACTAATTATTGGTAATTAATACTAATTATTCCTAATTAATACTAATTATTCCTAATTATTCCTAATTAATACTAATTATTGGTAATTAATACTAATTATTCCTAATTATTACTAATTATAGGTAATTATTACTAATTATTGTTAATTATTGGTAATTATTACGAATTATTGGTAATTAATACTAATTATTGGTAATTAAAACTAATTATTGGTAATTAAAACTAATTATTGGTAATTAATACTAATTATTAGTAATTAATACTAATTATTGGTAATTAATACTAATTATTGGCAATTAATACTAATTATTGGTAATTAATACTAATTATTGGTAATTAATACTAATTATTGGTAATTAATACTAATTATTCCTAATTATTACTAATTATTGTTAATTAATACTAATTATTGGTAATTAATACTAATTATTCCTAATTATTACTAATGATTGTTAATTATTCCTAATTATTACTAATTATTGGTAATTAATACTAATTATTGTTAATTAATACTAATTATTGGTAATTATTACTAATTATTGGTAATTAATACTAATTATTGGTAATTATTACTAATTATAGGTAATTATTACTAATTATTGTTAATTATTGGTAATTATTACGAATTATTGGTAATTAATACTAATTATAGGTAATTAATACTAATTATTGGTAATTAATACTAATTATTGGTAATTATTACTAATTATTAGTAATTATTACTAATTATTACTAATTATTCTTAATTATTGATAATTATTAGTAATTAAATGAATAATTATCAATAAATAGAAATAATTACCAATAATTACAAATAATAACATTATTAATATATTTTATTATTAATATTAAAATAATATAATTTTCTAATTTATATACAGTTCTTTTTTCATCTGTGCGTTTTCTATCTCCACATACAAATAATACATGTGAAGACAGCAAACACACAGATGAAAAAAGAACTGTATATATATAAAAAATTATATTATTTTAATATTAATAATAAAATAAACTAATAATGTAATAATGTTCTTATTCCTAATTATTGGTATTTATTACTAGTTATTAATATTTATTCTTAATTATTAAAAATTATTACTAATTATTCCTAATTACCATATAAACAATTAAAAATAATTAAATTACAACTAATTAATAATAATAAAAACTAATAAAAAATTAAAAATAAATAAAAAATTAAAATGAAGATAAATACCTTGAAAATTGATCTGTTCTGATCGTTCTTCAAAACTTTAATATCGGCTCCGGAGAAAAAACTTAAACTAGAGAAAAACTCAACTCTAGAAATATGATTCTGAGAGAGAGAGAAGATAAGGAATGAGAATGAAATGAAAAAAACGGATGGGGGTATTTATAGGTTAGATTAGTTGCGACGGGCCCATTTGCGACGGGATTCCCGTCGCAAATACCTTAGCCAACATTTATTACGGTCAACCGGTAAATAGTTATTTGCGACGGGACCCGTCGTAAATAACCCTCTGCCGACATAGTATTTGCGACGGGGGAATATTCCCGTCGCAAATACCATTTACCGCCGCCGGTTATTTGCGACGGGAATATTTCCCCGTCGCAAATACGTTTCCCGCGATTTGGCGCGCATCGCGGGAAAACTATTTGCGACGGGGAAAAAAATCCCGTCGCAAAAGCCTCCTTATTTGCGACGGGAAAATACCCCCGTCGCAAATAATTTTTTAACATGACTATTTGCGACGGGATTTATTCCCGTCGCAAATAACCCGTCGCAATTGCTCATTTTTCCCGTAGTGTATTTTTTAGTAAAACTCAGTCTTGCGTATAATGCATGTTATCAAGGAAGGTCGCTCTTGCATGCGACACAAGATATAGAAGAAGATTTATATTATGTGTAACACTTGATAACTTGGTTTTTCATGAATTAAAATATATTGAATCTATTTTAAATTTTAAATATATTATAAATTATCCAGATATTATATTACCTTATCCGCTGGGTGTTGTGTGTCAAACATGCTATCAAATAGAAGATTCTTACTTTAGTTTTTTGGGGAATCTCATTAACATAATGAATTACATGATATATATGATACTATAGTTTTTAATATACTTTTTATAGGGGTGATGATAAGGTAGAAGTGATATATAATTTAAAACGGAGTGAGGAATTTAAATCTTGAATATTTTCTCCTTGAGAACCTCATTACGTCATATGGAATTGTTCTATTTATGAGACCAGAAACACAATAATGTGGATATGGATGAAGAAAAAAAATATAGATTTTTTTCAAGAAATAAGGATTAATATTATTAAATTATGTAATATATAGATTCCCCTTTTATAATTCAGATTGGAAATTTATGAATTATGTAAAATATTAAAATATAATAAGGCTATTGTATGGTTAAAGAATTTCCAAAGGCCTAAAATAAAAGAATATTACATTTTTGACCAAATTTTATTCGATTTGGAATCATTAAATTATTTTATTTTTTAAATAATTTATTAAAATATATTATTCATCAAATATATATTTTTTCAAAATTAACACTATTCGTGACTTTGACTTTAAAAACATCAAATAAAAGATTAAAAATAGAACCAAACAATTTTTTATATCCTTGAAATGTCATATTTATATACTCAATTCATGTATTATATTAATTATCTCATATTATATTTATTTTAATATAAATAATATAGTTTAATTAGATAATTGGTTTAATTGAAATTAATCACTTTCTAAATTCAAATTAGATAATTGGTTTAATTGAAATTAAAATTAATCTCGTAGATGGGATGAAATGATGGTTTTTAGAGTTAAACTATCCTTAATTTTTCAATGTTTTTATAATCAATTTCAATGTGAAATTGATTAAAATGACATTAATTATATTAATTTTTTAAAAAAATTATCCAATTAAACTTTAAAACCAATTAAAATTATAATTTAATCTTCTAAATAAATTAAATGAAAACATAGTTTTGAACTAAAACTCAGTATTTTTAACTACTCATTAAAAAAATAAAATGTTTCCAAAAAATATCAAGAATTTACTCAAACATAATTTTAATTTTTATATTTAATAGATGAATTTTATTTTGAAATATTAAGTCAATTAACGTTTATAAATTAAAATTAAAATTTTTTTCTCCAATAAAAGACTGTAAAAATTGCCTTTATAAAAACATTGGTTTGTATGTGTAAAATAGAGTTTGATCTTATCATATGAAAATAAAAACTAATTGATGAATCTAAAAAACATTATTTTATATATAAAAAATATATTTCTTTAATCTTAGTAACTATTTGTAATTAATTTTTAAAGACACAAATCCATTGGAAACATAAAAATAATAAATTTCCTTTTTATATCCAATTGGTTCTTATTTTTGTTCCTCATTAATAGGTAAACCATGAATTGATTTTTTATTTATATAAAATATAATTATTATAAGTGAATACTATTAATAACTTCTATCATAAAGACAAGGTTACATCATATTAAGTTAAATTATATTATTTTAATTATATAATATGGTTTATTTAAACTCTATCTTGCGTATAATGCACACTATCGAGAAAGGTCGCTCTTGAGTGTACCACAACCTATCGAGGAAGGTTTCTCTTACATGTAACTCATGCTAACGGAGTTTTTATTTCATTGAAATATATAGAATATATTTTAAATTAAAAATACATTATAAAGTATTCATATATTATACTACCTTACACATTGGGTGTTTCATGTAATACATGCAATAAAATACAATGTTCTTACATTATTTTTTCATGGCATCACATTCTACCCACTTATATAATTTTTTTCCTTTCAATTTAATCATAATCATGATGATATATTTTTTCAGAACTCCCATATTTAAAATTCCACATCGTTAGAAGGGTTAATAAGAGATAATGGAATGTACCAAGTTTACAAGGACTACCATGTAAGTAGGTCTCTATGCAGGATAACATTATTTGAAAGTAGATATATGTATGTGGATGAAAAGTGAAAATATTTATAAGGAGTCAATGAGGTAATCCATCACAAAATAGTGAAATTTCAATGGAAATTTGAGGGCCTTAAATCCATAAATCCGTGATAATTTGGATGACCATTGGTTCAACAGAAATTGAGGTAATATGACAACATTTTATTTTAAAGACATTTTCATAATGTTGCATAATTCTGAAAATGAATACGAGTATACACTATTTCTTGATATGATTCATTTTCATATGAACAATCCTAAGTTTTGATTTTTCTTTGATCAAATTCATATTCATTCCCTTACTAAAGTAAATTAATTATAAATAATGAATTTTGTTTTTGTTTTTGTTTTTATATTCCTAATGAAATAATAAAAACTTTTATAGGATTGTAAAGTTTATAAAAGAGTGACAAGTAAAACAATTGGTTTTAAATATCCTCAAACAAATATGGTTAACCTATTTTGGTTTCATCCATAAAAGTGATATTACTAGTTCATCATTAAAATTTATTTTCCAAAATATTTAACTTAAAAAAGGAAAAATTAACTAGGACATTACATAGGTATGTGGTTGGTGTGAAACCCTTATCTCCCATTAGTCATGGGATCAAGACCAATGGCTTTGCAGGATTTGATTGATTTTTACCTATCTTAACGGTTTTCATTTTCTAAAAAAAATTAATATAGTTTCAAATATAATCATGATGGACATCCTTGAAATTAGGTTGAACACAAAATATCCTTTTAACAAAGGTTTTCACAATATCATTAATGTACAACTATTTCAACAAATTTTTTCCACATAGGTTCATCTGTGGTCTTTAGTTTATATATAATATCATTAGTTGTATATATAAAACATGAAAACTTTTCTTTAATATAAAATTTCTTATGTTTGACCTTGATTATTAATTGTAAAAATGCTTACAAATTATTCATAATGGTTTTTATATAAAATATGAATTATCCAAAAAATATCCCGTGGGTTTGTCAAACCAGGTGTACAGTGAGGACTATTGTCATGTACCAAGTTACCTTGAGTCTGATATGAAACACATTGTCATAGTTATTACTCGAAGGTATATCTGTTTCAAAACCACATCCACTTATAGTATCTTGTATGATATGTTTTTCTAGGATGACAAAATTAATCAATACTTTCTGAAATTATGGTGTGTTATTTTTTACTTGTCCTCAAATTATACCTTATGGATATGTTATAAATAAAATTTTTCCAAAATCTAGTTCCTAATGTTGCTACTAAACAACCTTTTATACCAACTATTGCGGCCCGACCCAAAATAGATCGAAGCTGGTGTGCTTTATAAATTACATTGGCATGATTACATGGAATCCCACATATATGGACCGATCTGTTTAGTAGTCCTGGTAATCCATATACATTAATGAGACTTGTATTAGAAAGTAATGCACTAATTTAAACCTAATATTTTTCCTTCTTAACATATAAAAAACCTTGATAATTACTATAATACATCTATAAAATCAATTCATATATTTTATTTTATGCTTCTTAGAATCCTAAGGGAAACAAATATGTGTAAGCTCAAATTCACATTAAGGGAAAGATATAGTGGAAGAAATAATTAATCAATGAGGGTAATAATTGTGTAGTTTTTAATAAATTAACATGCATCCCAGGCGATAAAAAAATAGATAAGGATGTTCATAAAAAATATGGAATGATAATAATTGGAAAAAAATTCCTTTCAAGTAAATAAATATGGAAAAATAAATATTTCAAGGTAAGAAAATTAAACACATTCCATTTAATCAATAAACTGAAAATGAAATGTATTAATAGATATGTTGAAGAAAAATCTCATGGATGAATAATAATTAGATATAATATGAAAGAAATGATTAATTATTGGATTCCTTGTTCCCTAGGTACATGGAAGCAGTACCATCAATAACTTTCACAAAAATGGTTAGCTATCGAGTACAAACCCATTTAAGGTGGCTAACCAACTATTTCATGTCATCTAACTACCAATGCATCATGGGACTTTCATCAACCAATACCCTAACCATATCTCAAAAATATATTCTAATTAGAAACAAAAACAAAGGGTTAGTCACCAACTGATAAATCCCTTGAGACTAGTGATGCATTGAGGGGCTACCTATACCTAGGCCCCACCCGTATCGTACCACTCCAAATCATATCTCATATTTAAGAAAAATGCTTCGGAACAATTTGAATCTATATTTAATATAAGATATGGATATATAAATAATTACATAATTAATAAAATAACTATCAAAGTAGGTACTGTATGTAAAATATTATATAGTTTATGAAATAACAATATCCATGATAAATGATACTAATAATTAGATAAACTTTAATGCTCAATGATCATATGAAGTTGAAAATTTCATGGGGCTTCATGAATGAATAAAAGAAGTTAATTCGAATATTATCCTTTTCCAAATCAATCATAATCTATCTAGATGAAGAATAAATATTATATTAGTATAATAAATCTCTAGTGGTGTAAAGTAAAAAATAATTGTCATTGATGAAATAAAATCCTTAGTAAAAGAAAAAGGGCTAAAAATTCCATTAACAAATCATTTTTTAAAACATTCTTATAAAAAATGGTTTTAAAAGAATACATGTTCTCTGACTCTATAGTGAAATATAGTTAGTTTTTCATAAAAAATTTCCAAAACATTTTGAGTACCAAAGAGTGAGAAAATTTTAATGGAACTTGGGAATAGTAATGAATAACCAGGTAATAACAAAATTGTTTTATTGAACAATTTTTATATAATTTCCTAGAATGGAAATAAAATTGGATGATCATTAATATTATTGGTGAGGAAAATAATCATTAAATATTACAAAGTATCCCAAACCACATTGAATCATTTTAAATCAAAATCTCATAATCGAATAATATTAAATGGATTTTATGATACCATGTAGATAAAATTATTAATGTTATAATATAAAAAATGGGCAATATATACACAACATAAATCATGTAAGTATAGAACATGACATTTAACTCACATATGTAAAAAGTGTGATGAGAATCATTACTTTATGTTTCATTTCGTGTGAAATTCCATTAACCACCTATTTATGAAACTTATGTTATGTTTCAACTTTATTAAAAACACTTTTATTTTTTTATAATTATTTTATTTTAATTATTACAATGTTATGTAAAACTACACATAAAATTATGTTTAGGTTGGCTATTTTGACCAAATTTAGCTTATGTGTTAAAATAACTATTGTTGGTCAACATTGGTCTAATGGGTCATTACATAAAATCTTCTAGAATAATAATGGGATAATTAATATATTTATACATTAATTATAATTTTAAAATAAATCATTAAAAATGGTTATGAAAAATGAATCAATGTTACAATCATAGAGACAGAAGGTCGTATGTATGAACGAGTAACATTTGAATTATTAAAATAATCCTTATAGAAAGAAGGAATGTAACTAAAATCTGTCCAGAATAATAATTATATAATAAATACCATATTATTTAATCATATATACTTATATATATATATTATTGGTGTAAATGGAATAACCTCATGTTGAGGAGGCGGTAGTCCACACGGCCACGAACGAGATTATCTCTTTTAAAGTGTGTGAATGGTAATAAAGGAGATGATATATTAATATAGGTTATATTTACTGAAATATAATTATTTCATTAATATCTTATTGATGTTTTTATGTCAGTTATGTTTAGTTATAACATTTCATTTATACAGTCCATGAGTCTTGTGAGCAAATCACATCAGTTTGAGGGGGCGATAGTCCACATTTCCTCAAACTATGTTATCTAATTAACAAAAAATGAAAATTTTTAAATTTATTTGTTTAAAAAGAATTATATAAGTATAAACTAATGGAAAATATCATATATAATATATTTAAATATATTTTTCATCATAATGGTCACCATAAGAGGCGGTAAATAAAATTGAACAGTCATCATTTCGTGAGGCAGTAGTTCACCACACAATGAAACAGTATGTTCATTACCCATTAGATGGAGGTTTGTGTATGTTTAAGTTAACCCATTTATACAAAAACATCCTAGTATAATTAGGGTACTATTTCTGTTATGTAATCACATTAGGGGAGACATTACCTCTTAATCGGGTAACTATTATTGGTTTATACAAAAAGGTTTCATTGGGATAAATTCTTACCAAAGTGAGCTTCAAGGTCAATGGTAGAATTGTTGGAAAGCTATATGGGAATACAGTGACTTATCTAAAGAGGTCTTATAGGTTTGAAGAAGTGGGAGAGGTGGTGGCCTTTTATAGGGAAGAAAAGTACTCAATTGGGATATTTGGAAACATGTTAGGTGTGCACATTTTCGTACCTAGAAAAAGGAATAACAAACCAAAAAACACGTGAAATGAAGTCTCATGGATGAATTATGTCTATAAAATGGTTTTTTACAAGTGGATATGTAAATGGGCCCTTAATTTTTATGCTTTAGTTCATTATTAAGCTTGGTTAAACCTTAACAATTTTAATAAAGTTTAATCAAGTTCACAATTTTTTTGGGTAAAAAACAATGTTGGTAATATAATAAATTATAAAATTTTCTTATTTCTAATATGGAATACATTTTTTTCCAAATTTAGATCATATAAATAACTAAAATTAATTTAAAATTAATCCCACAAATGTGACGAAAATGCGGGTTTTTAGAGTAAACATTTGTTAAAGTTTGCTGTATATTTATAATCAATTTCAAATTGAAACAGATTCCAATGAAAATTTTATATTAATTGAATAAAATATTATATAATTAAAATTTAAAACCAATACAATTTATAATTAAACCTTATAAATAAACTCGATGAAAATTCAGTTTTGAGCTAAAATTCAGAATTTTTGATTATTCATTAAAAATGAAATGCTTCCAAAAAATATGAAAAATTTACTATAACCTTAATTTATGTTTTGCTTTAAAATTATAAATATATTTTGAAATATTAAATCATAAATGGTGTCTAAATTAAAATATAAAATGGGTTCTGGATTAAAAGGCGGTTAAAATTTCCATCATAAAAATATATGTTTTTATTTGTAAAATAGTGTTTTTATCTTATGTTATTCATATCAAACCTAATGGATGAATATAAAACATATTTGACTAAAAATATAAAATATATATTTCATTAAAATCATTAAATAATTGTAAATAATTATTTTTAATAAGACACAAATCCTTTGGAAGCATGAAAATAATAATATGTTTTTATGTCTAAGTGGTTCTTATTTTCGTTCCTCATTAATTGGTAACTACTGAATTTATTTTATGTTTATATAAACCATATATTTTCATAAATTAATTAATACTATTAATAACCTATAACATAATCGATAGGTTACATCATATTATATTAAATAATAATATTTTGATAAGATATTATTTTTTAGTAAAACTCTGTCTTGCGTATAATGCAAGTTATCAAGGAAGGTCGCTCTTGCATGCGACACAAGATATAGAGGAAGGTTTATATTATGTGTAACACTTGATAACTTGGTTTTTCATGAATGAAAATATATTGAATCTATTTTAAATTGAAAATATAATATAAATTATCCAGATATTATATTACCTTATCCGCTGGGTGTTGTGTGTCAAACATGCTATTAAATAGAAGATTCTTACTTTAGTTTTTTGGGGAATATCATTAACATAATAAATTACATGATATATATGATACTATAGTTTTTAATATACTTTTTATTGGGGTGATGATAAGGTAGATGTGATATAGAATTTAAAAGGGAGTGAGGAATTTGACTCTTGAATATTTTCTCCTTTAGAACATCCATACGTCATATGGAATTGTTATATTTATGAGACCAGAAACACAATAATGTGGATATGGATGAAGAAAAAATATATATATTTTGTTCAAGAAATAAGGATCAAGATTATTAAATTATTTAATATATAGATTCCCCTTTTATAATTCAGATTGGAAATTTATGAATTATGTAAAATATTAAAATATAATAAGGCTATTGTATGGTTAAAGAATTTCCAAAGGCCTAAAATAAAAGAATATTACATTTTTCACCAAATTTTATTCGATTTGGAATCATTAAATTATTTTATTTTTTAAATAATTTATTAAAATATATTATTCATCAAATATAGATTTTTTTCAAATTTAACACTATTTGTGACTTTGACTGTAAAAACATCAAATAAAAGATTAAAAATAGAACCAAACAATTTTTTATATCCTTGAAATGTCATATTTATATACTCAATTCATGTATTATAT
Source organism: Viscum album (assembly GCA_963277665.1). Lineage (NCBI taxonomy): Eukaryota > Viridiplantae > Streptophyta > Magnoliopsida > Santalales > Viscaceae > Viscum > Viscum album. Next base: position 420,895,939 of record OY728161.1, on the reverse strand, counting down.
TAATTATCTCATATTATATTTATTTTAATATATATAATATAGTTTATTTTTAGTTTCCATTAAATTAATATTATTGCATCATATTTGTGAGAGACCTTAAGGTATATATTAGTTTCAGAAAAATTAAAAATAAATCATCACAATTATTAAAAATTTTATAGCCATACAAATAGTAGTTTTGGTGGAAAATTTCTTCTGGAAAGCATATATTTAAATTATATACTACTAAGAAACCTAAGTGTGAACAACGTGACTGTAATGGCTCGGACCACTCTGGTCCATTACATTGTAAAATTTTGATGTGGTCAAACACAACGCGTGTTATAAAAATGATTTTTGATAATTATAATTGATAATGGTGGTGTGAAAATATTTTGTGTTAATTAGATTAAATGGTTTTAATTTAATCATTGTGAAATAAAATAAAAAAAATTTAATGTATTTAATTCAATGAAGGGAGGTGCATGGTTTCATTTTGATTTAGTTAAATTTTAATAAATAATAAATTATGAGTGTAATGGGCATATAAAGAGTGTTGCATGGAGGGGGGGACCCATTATGGGAGAATACAACTTGTATTTTGGAATATTAAAATAATTATAATAATATTCATTTAATAGATTATAAAAAATAATAAAATGACAATGAAGAATGGAAGGGGTTCCCAACCCGTGCATGAATATCATGTGATGGGAGAGAGTGAGTAATTATAAGATAATAATGGGAGTCAATAAAAATTATTATTATTAATGATAATTATGGTGACCCGTTGATGAATTGAAAGAAGATTTATTACTGTTATATTATATAATAATGGTAACGGATGCCTTTAGTGTGTGATTAATTAAATGGAATAGTTTTAATTTAATATGAGAATCACCATGAAAAACTAATTTATTGGGATTAAATTAGAACATTAATGATTGGTGTTATTAATATTAATTTTATTAATAATAACATTGAAGTGATAATGGATTAAAGGCAAGGGGAGGTGCCACTTTTTGTGGAGTGGGAGAGTAAATCGTGAATAGAAGAGTCAGATTAGAGAGAAAAAGATTTAAAAGAAAAAAATTAAATTTAAAACTAATAAAAAAGAGAGAGAATCTCAAGAATTGTTGGTGTGAACCAAATTGGAGAAGATTTATTTGGGTGAATCTTAAATGAGATTTGAGAGAGAAATTTTCAATGAAATGAAATAATATTAATAATATAATATTTTTATTATTATTTATGGTTGTAAAAACCGTAATTCGTCTGTAACTTCTTCGTGCGACCTCGGTTTTACAAACTGTCAGCCACAACGTAACCCTGAAATTATGACGGTCATTTTATGACCATTGATGTATACATTTTTATGACTCGTGACTCGGGTGAAAAAACATATATTATTAATTGAAGTTATTATTATCATTAAACACATGGAAACCACGTGACGTGTCGTGTATTAACCAGTCAAACAATGTGACAGTTGTACTGTCATGTTGTGTATTCATTAATACACGTTGCATACTGTTTTACCTTTTTATTGCCTATATTAGAGAGGGTCACGTGTTATTTACATACCCCTCTTCTTCTCCGCACGGCGATGCTCTCGGATGACCCAGATGCCTTCCCCTTATCTTCTTCATCCGGACTCCGATCGTCAATCTTTATGTGGATGAGAGATTATTTCGACGTGGCTAACACCATGAACCTCGTTCCATTACCTCTTATTTGACTTCCTCTTTGCAGTTTCCTACCGCGGTGATTGCTGATATTTGACAGGAACGACGCTCTTCGACGAACATCATCGTAATGGTACATTCTACCCCGTTCTTATTCTTTCCTTGAACTCTTCTTTCTATTCCACCTTGACATGATATGACAAGTGACACCTTAAACCGTAATGGGGTCTCTCTTTTTTGTTAGTGCAGTTGTGCTGTAGCGTCCATGGGAGGATGTAGTCGTCGGGAGGAGTGATCGAAATCCTCGTGGTGGTTGTTCTCGCATAAGGACATCAAAACCTGTTAAAGTAGGGATCTTACCTTCATCTCTCTCTTTTGTGCATCATGTGTGGTGGGTATCCTCTTGTTTTCGTGAGATACGGTTGAACCAGTAAATAATGATAATAAATGGTTAAAGAATGGTTTTGGGGAAATTTTGTTGATATTGTTGTTTTATTTCCATCAATGATTATCCTTTGATTATGTTGTGAATTGAATAGGATTATTCCTACTGAAAATCATGATCTTTGGGGGCCTTTGCTTAGGCAATTAAATGTTACCCTGTTTTTCTGGATTGTTTTGTGTATGGAATTTCGTAGAATGTGTAAATTGGTAAATCATTTAATATTGGATGATTAAATGAATACCTAGAACACTTGTATGATCACCCCGGTTAAAAAAAATGAAAGAATGAATTTGTGGTTGATGGTTGGGGTTTAATTATGTGAAGGGGTGTTTCATGGGTTATTGTGGAACGGGTGAGCAACGGGGTTGCAGTTGGCATGGTTATGGATTGGCATGTATAATATGGTTGTGATGGGTAGTAGAGCTACGGTAAATGGTATCAAAGGGATGATGATGTGGTGTCGGTATTGTTTCCGAAGTGTTTGTGGTTATGGTGGTTGGAAGCAGGGTTGTATGGTTGGTTTAGGCATATGAATAATAGTGTAAGAGTTAACTAATTAATTGTGGGGCATGGTAGTTGATTAAATACAGAAAATCAATGGAATTGATTGGCTGATAAAAGAAAATGGTATTGTGTTTCTTTTGATTTCCCTAACTTTATTTGTGGTTGGAAGGGATTTGTTTTACGAACAATTGATCTGGTTTGGTTGTTGTTAGTTTTTGGTAGTTAAGGAACTGTTAAACTAAAACTGTTGAAACATGAAAAGATTAATGGGGTTTGGGGCTGTTTATTGTGTGCATATTTTCAAGCTAGCAGTGCTGAGGCATGTGCTCAGATTTTTTGTGATGAAGCCTTAGGATGGGATGAGTGGTTGATATAATTATATAAATCGGTACCTTTTATGTTTCTTTATGCACCACACCATTGTCGAGAACTATGTTCCGAACACCTGTGGGACAGGGGGTGAGATTCTCAAACATCTAAAGGATGGTTGGTTACTATTTTTCCTTTTTCTCCCTCTTCTATGTTCTATAGCCCCAGATCCTTCGGACAAGTTACAACAGATGTTTCCCAAGAGTCTTCGGGTTAAAGATGTGATATGTTCCCAGGTTTCTTCGGGATGATATATGATGTGGTTCCCAGGTGTCTTCAGAATAAGATGTGGTTATGGATGAGGATTGAGTGCTGGTGGGATACTATGAGCTTCGTATGGCCTGGTTGCGGCCCTAGCTTGAACTTCGTATAGCCAGGTTGTGTCACTAGCTCAAGAAGAGGGGGAAGCATCAGAGCGTTAGGCACGAGGGCTTGAGCAGTATTCTGTGGGAAGGTGGTGCGGGGTACCCATACTTTGACAATATTACTATACTACTCTGTTGACATGCGATATTTGGTGAGTGTGGCTTGTAAGGTTGTGTGGATAGATTCATTACTAGGATTTGGTTCCTTCTATTGTCTTATGGGGAATTAGGATGTCTCTTTACTTTTGCATGAGATATTTAGGTTTTCTACTGAGTATACTTGAATGCTCACCCTACGTTTACTTTCAGGTTTTTAAGACGACTTCAAGGACTGTGCAGGACCTTTCTTGTTGTGCATTGGAGTTTTTCTTGTTGCAGTTTTTGATTTCTTTATTCGGTATCGTAATTTAGTGATTTTCTTGTACTTGTACTTTTTGTTTCAGTATTGTATAAAACATGCATATGAGTTTGGTTTTGGGTTTATTTTCATATACTTGTTCCTTTTTCTTTAGATGTTTGACTCGTCTTATTTCCCGATCTTAAATAATAAAAAGGGTAATGCCTCCCATATTTGTGAAAACTCATACCCTTGGTGCTAGTCACCAATTCGGGACCTACTGGAGGTGGGAATCGGGGGTCATAATCTCCCTTTCATCGTATCCAGCTCAAGAGGGGCATCTTTGGTTGGAGGGGGTCATGACAGAATGGTATCGGAGGTGACGGTTGAGAGATAGGTTGTAGTTTGGAGTTAGGCAGAGTGAGGATTTCATGGAATGGTAGGGAAACAATTTTGGCTGATCTAAGTGCGTGACACAGGCTAGGGAAGACCAGCTAGGACACAGGATTTTAGGGCCCCTCATGAACTGATGCAAATACTCTGAGTTTACCGAACGACCAAGTAAGACTACATTGATTGCAGGGTAGAGACCTTAGGAAAGGTATATGCATCATCATGATTTATGTCTTACTTTATTTGGGTGTTCTGAGAAATAAATCAAAATAAAATGATAAAAATAAACCATGAGAAAATATCCTTGCTACTTGGGCTTATGCGTTCTTTGTTTACTGTACAGCTATGGCACCTGGACGTTAACAGAGAGGATGAGGAGTGGGACACTGACAGTTGCACGCAATAGAAGCAACAACCCTAGCAAGGCCAGATATCAAGAGAGATGTTTTTTGTTTTACATAAATGCTCTCTCTTATGTTTTGTTTAAATTCAGAAGCATCACACTCCTTTGTTGAAACTCATTCTCACCCATGCTTTGGGCCTGGACCTTGTTTTTCATGAGTCTATAATGCAAAGTTGTATCCCTATTTCCTTTAAATGTGTGTGAAGAGTCCTAACATGTGGATAGAGGAAGACATAATCCCTAATCGAGACACATTAATGTGAATTCTATTAAACCTGTGTGGGCGAGTCAGTGCCACTCAAACCGGATAGTATCTTGACATGGGAGATGGAATTCCCCGATCCATGTGTTGGGGCAGCATGTTTCTTGTTTTGTGCAGTGTTAGGGGTAGTGTGTGTATGAGAAATACTAAATTATAGGGGTGGGAGGTCCTAATCCCTAATCAAGACACATTAAAGTGGATGCGATTAAACCCGTGCAGGTGAGTCAGTGCCGCCTAAAGCGGATAATATCTCCACATGGGGGAAGGAATTCCTTGACTCATATAAATAGGATAGTGGTTGGATTCTTGTTATGATGAGAGCCCTAAGATTTATACTGTGGGGTGGTTGTTTGTACGTTTCCCATTTTTATGGGTTGGTTTTTATTTCTCGATGATGAGAATGTTTTGAGAGGTATATGATGTAATGGCCCGGACCTCTCCGGTCCATTACATTGTAAAAATTTGATGTTGTGAAACATGACAGATGTTATAATTATAATTTTTTATAATAATAATTGATAATAGTGAATATCATGTGATGGGAGAGATGGGGTAATTATAAGATAATAATGGTCATCAATAATAATAATAATTATTAATGATAATGATGGCGACCCATTAATGAAATTGAAAGAGGATTTGTTACTATTATATTATATAATAATGGTAATGGTGGCCTTTAGTGTGTGATTAATTAAATGGAATAGTTTTAATTTAATATGAGAATAACCATGATAAACTAATTTAATCAGATTAAATTAAAACATTAATGATGGGAGTTGTTAATATTAATTTTATTAACAATACCATTGAAGTGATATTCAAGTAAAGGAAAGGGGAGTCACCAGTTTTGGTGGATTGGGAGAACAAATCATGAATAGAAGAGTTATATTAGAGGGGAAAGAGTTAAAGGAATCAAATTAGATTTTAAACTAATAAAAAAAGAGATAATCTCATGAATTGGTGATGTACACCAAATTGGAGATGATTTTGTACGTGAATCTTAAATGAGATTGGAGAGATAAATTTTCAATGAAATGAAATAATAATGATAATATAATAATATTATTATTATTTATGGTTGTCGAAACCACAATTCATCCGTAACTTCTTCGCGCAACCTCAGTTTTACGAACATTCAACGACAACATTACCCTAAAATTATGATGGTCACTTTAATACCATTGATGAATACGTTTTTATGATGCATGTCTCTAGTCAATAAAACATCTATTATTAATTGAAGTTATTTTTATCGTTAAACGCAAGGAAACTATGTGACATGTCATGTGTTGACCATTCAAACATCGTAACAGTTGTACGGTCACTTTGTTTATTCATTAATACACATTGTGTACTGTTTTACCTTTTAATTGCCTATATAAGATATGGCCACGTGTTATTTATGGACCCCTATTCTTCTCCACACAGCAATGCTCCCGGATGACCCAGAAGCCTTCCTCCTATCTTCTTCATTTGGACTCGAATCATCGATCTGTGAGTGGCTACAAGATCATGTCGATGAGGTAAACATCGTGAACCTCTTTCCATTCCCTCTTCTTCAACTTCCTCTTCGCAGTTTCCTACCGAGGAGACTGCTGATATTTGATGGGAACGGCGCTCATCGATGAACGTCATCTTAATGGTACGTTGTACCCCGTTCTTATTCCTTCCTTAGTATCCTCTTTTTTTCCTCCTTGCTATGCTATGAAAAGTGACACCTTAAAACTTAATGGAGTCTCTCTTGGTAGTTAGTGCAGTTGTGATGCATCGTCCATGGGAGGACATAGTCGTCAGGAGGAGTGATCGAAATCCTCATGGTGGTTGTTCTCGCAGAAGGATATAAAAACCTATTCAAGTAGGAATCTTACCTTTATCTATCTCTATTTTGTGCATCATGTGGGGTGGGTATCCTCTTTTTTCGTGAGATATAGTTGAACTAGTAAATAAAGATAATAACTGGTTAAAGAATGGGTTTTGGGAAATTTTGTTGATATTGTTGTTTTATTTCCATCAATGCTAATCCTCTGATTATGTTGTGAATTGAATAGGATTATGCCTACTGAAAATCACTGTCGTTTGGGCGAATTTTCTCGCGCAATTAAATGTTGCACTATTTTTCTAGATTGTATTGTGGATGGAATTTCATAGAATGTGGAAATTGGTTAATCATGTAATGTTGGATGATTAAATGAATACCTAGAACCCTTGTATGATCACCCTAGTTAAAATAAATGAAATAATGAATATGTGGTTGCTGGTTGGGGTTTAATTATTTGAAGGGGTGTTTCGTGGGTTGTTGTGGAATGGGTGAGCAGCGGGGTTGCGGCTGGCTTGGTTATGGTTTGGCGTGTATGATATAGTTGTGATGGGTAGCGGAGCTATGGTAAATGGTATCAAAGGGATGATGATGTGGTATGGGTATTGTTTCCGATGTGTTTTTGGTTATGGTGGTTTGAAGTAGGGATGCAGGGTTGGGCTGTGCATATGAATAAAAGCGGAAGAGTTGACTATTTAATTGTGGGGGCATCGTAGTTGATTAAATATGGAAAATTAATGGAATTCATTGGATGATAAAAGAAAATGGTATTGTGTTCCTTGTGTTTTCCCTAACTTTATTTGTGGTTGGTAGAGATATGTTTTATGAACAATTGATCTGGTTTGATTATTTTTAGTTTCTATATAGTTAAGGAACTGATAAACTATAACTGTTGAAACATGAAAAGATTAATGGGGTTTGGGGCTGTTCATTGTGTGCATATTTTCAAGGTAGCAGTGTTGAGGCATATGCTCAGATCTTACATGTAGAAGCCTTAGGATGGACTGAGTGGTTGATATAATTATATAAATCTTTATGTTTTATGTTTCTTTACGCACCCCATCCATGTTGAGCACTACCTTCCAAACACCCGTGGGATAGGGGGTGAGATTCTCAAACATCTAAAGGATGGCTGGTTACTGTTCTTCCCTGTGCCCACTCTTCCAGGTTCTATATCCCAAGATCCTTTAGGCAGGTTATGACATATGTTTCCCAAGCGTCTTCAGGATGAGGATGTGATTGGTTCCCTGGAATCTTCGGGATGAGATGTGATGTGGTTCCCATGTGTCATTGGGATAAGATGTGGTTATGTCCAAGGATTGAGTGACGTCTGGATACTATGAGCTTCGTATGGCTAGGTTGCAGCACTAGCTTGAGCTTTGTATGGCCAGGTTGCGGAAATAGATCATGAAGAGGGGGAAGCATCAAAGAATTAGACATTAGTGCTCTAGAAGTATTTAGTGTGAAGGTGGTGTGGTGTACCCATACATTGAGAATATTACTATACTACTCTATTGACATACAATATTTGGTGAGTGTGGCTTGTAAGGTTGGGTGGATAGATTCATTTCTAGGCTTTGGTTTCTTCTGTTTTCTCTCGGGGTATTATGATGTGTCCCCACTTGTGCATGAGGGATTTAGGTTTTCCTACTTAGTATACTTGTATGCTCACCCTATGTTTACTTTCAGGTTTTCAGTAGGACTTCAGGGACTGTGTGGGACCTTGCTAGTTTGGCATTGGAGTTTTGCTGGTTGCAATTTTTTCTTTATTTTTTTGGTATCGTACTTTGGATCTTTTCTTGTACTTGTACTTTTTGTTTCAGTATAGTATAAAACATGCATATAGGTTTGGTTTTGGGTTTATTTTCCTTTACTTGTTCTTTTTTCATTTGGTGTTTGACTCATCCAATTTCTTGATATTAAATAATAAAAAGTGTAATGCCTCCCATATTTGTGAAAACTCAGACCCTTGGTGCTAGTCACCACTCTGTGGCCAACTGGAGGCGAGACTAGGTGGTCATTATCTCCCTTTCAGCATTGCCAGCTTAGGAGGGGAATCTTTGGTGGGAGTGGGTCGTGACAGTGACTTTATTTAATCAAAAATACTATTTGGGGATTAATGTGATCCATGTGGGTGAAAAAATTCCCAAATTTGAACCAAATATTATTATGGATAAAAATTATTAAAAAAATATGTATGAAAATTTCTGCATCATTTAATGGTTCTTATAATTTTAATTTAAATCATTTTTTATTTATTTATATTCTACTTACAGAAGCACTACATTAGTGTTGCATAATAATTAAGGTTAATTTTTTTCATATGTATAAATTTATAATAAGTTACTATTATAAAAATGAATTAAAGAAACTCATGATAATATTTTTTATTCATTAATTATGTAAAATTTATCATATCCATGTCCGGATAACATCTTAAATTACTTAATTTATATTTCATATCCTGTGGATGCGATGCACATGCATTTGGATGAGATTCATTTTATATAACTCTAAATTTCATAAATATCAGCCAAAAACATCAATTATATATAATAATTAATAACAAAACATGAATGGACTTTTAGAACTATATTATTGGCTATAAGGAACCATGTTTGACTCTTCCAACGATGCAAAGGCACTACGTCGGCACTGAAAATGAATTTTATACTTATCATGAAATAAATAATTAGTTACATGTTCTAAATTATTATTTATTAAATATTTATATTATAATATCCTAATTTAGTCATTCCAAAAGATTGATAAATTTTATATCATAATTATGTCTTGATGATGTCAGAAAAATAATGTAGTTTCAAAATATTATATTTTTTACTCTTCACAAAAAATTCACCATTTTTACGAAATTATCAATAATTTATACGAATATAATTTCAATATGATGAATTTAAAAATGAAATTAGTTTTTTCAAATTAAAATTCTATAATTTTAAACTTAATTATTTCAATATAACCATACATGAAATTAGTTAAATTAAATTAATTATTTTTAGAATTAAATTACCTAATGGTTTTACATATTCATTTCCTGAATAACAAAAAATTTTAAAAAAATTAATAAATTATTACATTTAAAAAAACTACCATGGATTGTTTTGAAATTTTAGAATAACATTCTTTGAATTGTTTTTTCACTTGTATGAGAATACGATGCATCAATGTGACATGTCGTTCCCTTAGACCAATGAAATATATAGTTGATAATTATTTTATAGTAATTAAAAATATGAGGCAATGGGATATATACAAAGATAATGACCTAAAATTCCCATGAAGACTGAATTAAATAATCATATAATTTTTTCAATAAAATTTACAAACATATTGGGCATAAATCAGAGTTTTAGTTTACCCAGGATGACTGAAAACAAATATTTAGTATTTTAAATCACAAAAACATGCATGAAATGGTTAAAAACATAGAAAATTTACAATTATTGATTTGAAATCATATAAAACGAATATTTTAAATATTTATGATGTTTATGAGTACAAGACACATCTATAAGAAGTGTGATGTTCTCGAACTAATCAGATAAGTAGTTTTTAAAGATTTAACAGTCTTTAAAAACATGTGAAGATGTTTCATAAGTAAAAAACAACAATTTAATATCGTGAAATAATAGGGTACCAATATAAGTATTTTTTTAAAAAGTTAGGAACACATCATGTGTCAATCAGAGTTCGTTTTTTTTCGAGATAGACTGAAAACACATGTTAACATTTCTAAAATACTAAAAAAAGTGTGTGATGGTTAAAAGAAAAAAATTAACCTTTCATTGTTGTGAAAATAGATAAAAGTTTTCATTGAATTATTTATGGTAAGTATTGGTCGAAGGCGCATCAATATGATGGTATTTTTTGCTCGGACTGAATGTATAATATTTTTTTAATGATTTAATAGCCATTAAAATTTTGAGTTGGGATATCTAAAGTAATAAAATAAACAATAATTACCATTATATTATTAGAGGAAAAATATCTATTGGTTTATGAATTGAAGCAATTTATTTTACATTATTTTGAGTTATTGTTTTCGTAGGATGTCCTAAAAATAATTTGTTGTGTTTTAAAACACAAAAATATTCATGTTACAGTTAAAATAAAAAAGAATTACCTATGATTGATGTTGAATAAAAGGAATATATTATTTGTATTATTTTTAAGTGTATGACTTCATGTCACGTTTATCAATCACGAGGTGAGCTCGGACTGACTAAATGACTGGTTTTAAATGATTTTATGGGTTTAAAAACATGTTGTGGGGGGGAAAACTATGAAACTGGCATCAAATTGATGTGAAAATAGAAATGAAAAACCATATAATGATTTTTGAAATGTATTAATTTATAGAGAATCCATGAGATATGTTTTTTGATTGAGATATTTAAAAACACATTTGTAGAGGTTTAAAATATTAAATCATTCCAATAATTTTCAAAATAAAAAAAATCTCATATTATTGTAAAATATTTTTTCAATTGAATAGTATTTTCTATGATGTGTAATAGTATATGAAACATCAATCTAACATACACTGTGCATGAACTAACCAAATAAATATTTTTTGAAGATTTAACATTCATTAAATATACTTTGTGTGGGATGAAACAAATGTAACGACAATTGATTTATATGAAATTTGAAGACTCGCCCCATTGGGTCTCATGCTATAACTTCACATGCCTGCCTCCAACAGGGTAGGGGATGGTGACTAGCTATAAAGAACTGTTTTTCTCTTTATAAGACATTGAAATTTTTCTAGAAAAAATTCCAATGCTGGGCGCTGAGATGTTATGCAATTCGGAAGCTCGGTGTGTCCAGAATAAATTATACAAAAATATTAAGTGTTTTGTAGTATTCACATGTCGAAAATGGTATATCTCTTAATCTGTATCTACAAGCAGAAATATGAATCCATAGTTGAGTCTGGAACATTCTATTTACCCTAGGTGTGGTATAAATTTGGTCGGCGTGGGAATTTTGTGAAAAACACCACGTGTGGGAAATAGTAATTATAATAATTAAACGTAATTATTTTATCTTGGATTCCAAACACAATAGATTTTGAACTGGTACTCAGATTATAAAAACAAGACCTCTATTGAGTTTGGAATGGGGTGTTTTTTTAGGCGCAATATAAAATGAGGGGGCACAGGATTTTTAGTTCTATGCACAGAGTGAGGTGACTATAAATAAAGATAAGAGCTTATGTTAGGGTTAAACCCATAATCAACATCTATCTCTAGAATTAATCTCTATATCTCCTATTAGGAACGTTCTTCCCTATTCTTTGTCAGATCAAGGAACGGTCTCTATAGAAACTTCGGCAGATCGAAGTTGGAGAGAGACGTTCGAATCGGCAATGATAAATGGATGGATCCAGGTAATATTTCTTCTAATTTTATGTTACAATTAATTTTTTTAATTAAATATCATTTGTTTTCCATTTGTTTCATCATTTTAATTATCATCATTTCTAGTCTCATGAACACATCCATCAATCCATGATGGAAATCATTTCGTTTCATCTGCGTTCTTCATCATTCTTTGTGGCATTCCATATAATTTTATTCAACACATCAAAACATAAACAGATCATTGGCCAGAGGTTAGAAATGTGGAGATCCCATTCTAAGGATTCCAAAACCCGGTCTGAAATTATTTTCGAACCTCTGGTGTGGTTGCAGTGGACCTCATAAGGGGCCATCAGAGTAGAACTTATGGCGGCAGCCGGTGGCGGCCCAAGGCTGTGGCGACGCGTGGAAACTAGCCAGATAGGTGAGGTAGGAAGAGGTGTCCGAGGTGCGGGGCTCAATGATTGTGTGATCTGGGAAAGAGGAGGCTTGGGCCATGGTCCAAGTGGTGGGCTTGTCCATGGAAGTCAGGCCCAACCGCATAAGGAGGGTCGGGTCGGTCCAGGTGGGATGTACCTGCCAGATAGGGCAGGTCAAGATGGTTTTGGGGCCGGGCTCTTTAATGTATCATATCTTTTAACCTGGTCCTCTAATTTTCATTTTGTCTATGGAAACTCAATCCTTGAGTCAAGACAAACCATTAGAGGTTGTTTTGGGAATTTTAACATTCAATTATAAAGGAGGATGGTGTGAAAACTTCTCTTCCATTATAATAAATTTAATTATTATTTTTCACAGTATCTTCATTCTGATATAGTGGTTGCATCTGAAGTCTGATTGACATGCTATCCAAGGAGATGTGACCGCGATGTCGAGACAGATCATCTATGAACATTTTGTAACTTTTAAAACATTATTTTTTTTCTTAGTATCATGAAATACTTATTTTTATTAATAATAAAATATTTTTTGTTATTCATATAACTTATTTCGGACCTACCCTTTAAATGGGAGGTCCAGTTGATGCACTGCCAACATCGGCGCAAACCGTGTCTCTATGTGTACATTTTATAATGAATTTATACTTTTTAAACTAATTTTGTGGTGTAAGGAACATGGGGTCTGGTTTTGAAGAATTATAGTGAAAATAAATTTTTTCACTTGTTATACGTTTTAGAGAAATGAGTAGTCCATTACATGTGTTTTTTCAAAAGGATCGCAATGGTGTGATATATATAATTTTTTTTGGGACCATGGAATGGGTCCCATGGGATTTAAATTGAGTGAAATACAGTGACATGAAATATTTTATTCGGATATCTGTTTGGGGTAACGGAATAGTTTTTCATGTGTGTTTTTTTCCAAGGATTGCAAAGGTGTGATCCATTTGGATGTTTGATGCACTATTTGTGATCTCATTATGTGTGTAAAAATGAATGGAAAATCGGTGGAGGATATTTTTGACGTGTTTGAAGAGAACCCAAGGACTTGGTAATATTTGACCCTAGTGGGAGTGGGGATGATGTTTGAAAAGACATGATCAAATGTTCTAGAGCTGATTGAGGATCTGTGCCATCATAATTATGCTTTGGGCCCTTCGGATCAATAGTGGGAGTCATGAGATCATCAAAACTTTTGATTAGGCGTGTCAAGTACTCTAAGAGTACGTCGACAAACCAAGGGGTACTTTTTCAAAGTTTAGTAATAGGGAAAGGTCAGCTACATGGCCGGGTGATGAGGATGGGCCTCACGATGTGTGGGCCCGACACATTAAGTGTAATACTTTATGAATCCTCTTTCTATGACATATCTTTACTTTGGACATGTATTTTGGAATTCATGTAGCCTATACTATGTGTTTCTCTACATAGATCACAATGGTTCCCTCTGTTGTGGCATATGAGTAACGATTTGAGATTTTCTAATTGTGATGCCTATCCGGGGAGACAACCAATGACTATAGTAGTGTTTCTTTTTTGAGAGGTATCATCTATCCGGGATGGCCAGTGTTCTACAATTATTTTCCAAGAGGTACCATAGAATAGGGATGAACTATGTTCCATGATGATTTTTCGAGACATACCATCCAGTATGGATGGTCAGAGTTCCTTAATTATCTAGAGTGGAATATCCATGACACATTATTGTGTGGGTAGCCTCAACGACTTCTTCTAGAGTGGAATACCACGAATGAATCAGGGAGTGGGTGGCCTCTAAAACATCTACAAGAGTATAATCCCTACGAAGCATCCAAGTCTATGTATCCTCTACAACTTATACTAGAGTGGAACCCCCTTAACACATTAGGGCATTAGTGTCCACTACATTGTGGCATAATCTTTCAAATATGTGGAAAAGTTATGAGATGTGTTTTGACAGGACTTTGGAATCTCGTGATTGGGGGGTTTGTTTCCCAGTAATACGAGTACTTATTATGTGACCTAAAACCGTGTGAGTGTGAAAGTCATGATCAAAGTGGATAGTGTTAAGGAGTGGTGATTGATCCCCTTCGACTCTCAGTTCATGGAAGATATATGGGATGCTAAGCATTGATGGTTACATTTGGAATGGTTGGAGATTCACTTTTCCTAGGATGAGCTTTTGATATTGAGATCCCCTTACTCTCCCATATGGTTTTTTACTGAGAATATATATATATATATATATATATCTTATTTATATTTCCCACTCCTTTGTTTTTTTATTCTACTCTCCTTCTAGGAGAGGATAATATATTCAAGGTATGACATGTTCTTTTCCTGTATACTATATCATGGTTGGATGAGTCCACTCTCATGCTTTTGCTAGAGAAGACTCGACGAGATGTTTATCTTATCATCATTTATAGCACTTTGTGTTGATATGATCTTACTTTACACTTTTAGTGGGTTTATATGTACATATTTGACTGCACCTTGTTCTACTTATTTGTCTTCATTGGTTATATCTATTACTTCTCCAGTCTTCAGTACCTTTCTTACTACTCCCACAAGCCTTCGGGGAATCCCATGGATTGTCATTATACTCACTAATACTTGGTAAATTATCACACATGGTGTTCCATTAAAGATAATGAATATATTGATCATGATATTTAGGGAGATTAGGGATATGAGATTAGGGAACGTGTATGGTGGTTGTAGCTTGGTTTAATGGAATGTGGATCTCTGAGTTGCATTACTTTTTCACCTGTTTTTGGGTTCTGCCTTTTTTTTCTAGTTTGGTGTGTACTTTTCACCTATCCCTTCCATAATTATTTTTCTATACTTTTACTTTTTATAGGTTGATGCATGCTTCTAGTTTATATATAACATTGTTGTATCTTGTTTTATTTTCCCTACGCACAGTTTTCATTGAGTTGGCTACTTGTGTGTACATGTTCATATGAAAAGGCCTCCCCTAATTTGTTGTGCCATTAGTGCTAGCCACAAGCACCTGGACAATGGAGGTGATCTCGGTGTAGTTATGGCTCGAGCCCAAGCATGTGTAGGGTCCTAACACTAGCACCAAGTAGGCATATCACTAACATGTGAGTCATTTCTTATATAACTATACGCACACCCACATATCCAATCCCACAAATGTGAAAATTTAAAATCCACTAAGAAACAAATACATGCATACCACTATCATAGCCAACATAATACGATTGAAGAATATCAAGTAAAGTAAACTAGGCCAGAATACAATCACACCTAAAAGAGTCTATATATATCAAATTACAACCAGTGTAAAATGTAATGGGACTGTTGTATAAAGCCTCAAGAATACATCGGCTTGTCATAAATCACAAAGTACAATTTGGTCCTAATCTAGGTCCTGGTCCTCTTAGAACCACATCAAATGTTTGCTCATTTTTACAATATATGACACGTGTGGGAAAGTCATGCGTGGGGTTGTGTATAAAAATAATAAGTAGGACACCCTAAATCCACTAATAAATACAAAATGGAAAAGTATAGTCACCTCTACACAAATATGTGTATATAGAATATAATGAGAATATCTTGATATACTCAACTAATACATGCAGTCTAGAGGTAAGTCAAAACTAATGCATACCACCACTAGGGATTCATCTCAAGGATTGCACAAGGAACTCATATAGGAGAACACACTCTTGAGTTTGATAGCATATGCTAACTTCTGTATGAGAAGTACTGTTTGTTGGGTACCATCATTAGGAAGAGAGAGATACACTGATAGATCTAAATAGAGATTCAATACATCATATGAGGATCATAGCTAGGGCCATGGGGTGATAACAACAAATCCATTTTGATTAACTCACTATATAGAGGATTGATGCCTGGTAAAGTTGGTACCATCAATAATGAAGACTCTACCTAGGGCATAAAGATGAATAAAGGATAGACTCCATGCATCTTGAGGGATTCTAAAAATTATATCCCTGATGTCCTGATAAAGGGATCATTCTCTTATGAGTAAGAAATGAGGCCTACAAACCTTTTGTAAAAAGAATCTGTGCAAAAACCCAAACAAAAGTTTTCTAAGATATGGTACCATAGAATCAGTCTTATAAGAAGGTTTACATGTCATGTAGTAGGGTTACACATCTGGTTTATTGACCTCGCATAATGCTAGTATTCAGTGGTCAGTGTCATCAGAACATGTAACGTATAAAAGGTGCACATGGTCTGTAGAAAGGTTCTCATGACCTGTTCTACCATTCAAGGACCACTCATGTGCACTGGCCATGTGTCAGAACATGGATTCAACCCATGTGTCATTTCCCACGTACAAGTACTTGGGGTGATCCACGTAAGTGGTTTAGCTAATCCATGTGGGGGAGTAAACACCATGCTAATAACCCATGTACTCTGCCCTATGTCTGATTAATTTCTATGATACACACCGAGTATCGGGGACGGGATAACATTACATTTTACAAGGTTAAAATTCCATGTGACACTTGAATACCTTAAAAACCCTAATATTTTTTCGGTGGGGGTGACACGCCATGTAATATGGATTATACTATATATTCTTCTTAAACATACAAAACTGTCATTTTCACTACATGTGGCTCATTTGATGATCCCAATCTATTTTTGTTGATCCTTATGACTCAAAATAACAAATATAGGGTTGCCTCATCGCCATATCAACGAATCAATGATCCTCTAGCCTTCAATTGGCTCTGAAATATGATTTAGATCATCCAATCAAAAATCATCTGAAGAATGAGCATTCCTGAACCACTTCAATTCCTATCACACCATCACATTCACAAGAAATCTTGGTCATCCTAATGACATATCATTGATTTTGGATCGTTGTTCCATGAATGGAAGGTGCAATGATCGATCATCCATAACCCACAACGAATTAAGAACGCGATGAAAATATCATAGGGGAAAAATCACAATGAACAACCCAAATAACGAACCCAAACCATTGTTCATTATAGACTTAATATATTCCTTTATGAACAATGATTAAATCAATAACAATTCTCAAAAATCAAACCACGATAAGAATACTGCAAAATAAGCCCCTCCTGTATGAATGATTGAACCACAGATCTGCCTATTGTGGGTTGGATCATGTTCTTCAATGAATACAAAAAGGGGAAATAAAACAAAATAACACATCCTACCTCAGGGGAGGATCTCTAAGTGGAGTATATTGATTTTCTTATTGCTACTATTTTTGAGATCTATCATGAACGATGTCCTTCAATCTCTGATCCCATGTCTCGTCGTCGTCTGACATCGAGAGAAATCTATAGGTTCCTCTCCAGAGCCACAATGGAATTCCAGGGTTATAAGCAACACCAGGGATCACTTCCTAAAAGATTATTTTAAAAATTGGAAAAAATTGTGCATTAAAGAGACATTAAAAAGAAAATAAATTATTCTCCTGATTTTTTCCATTAAAATGTCAAAAAATAACATTCATTATTGACCTATGATAGCCGATGTAGAGTTGTACCTAGGGTAAAATCTTCACTCTAAACACAATGGTTCCATCATATTTCTGATTCGGGAAACTTTTTAGATGTTATTACACATCATCAGAAAAAATACTCATGCAGAATTAAAAATATTTCAAATATTTCAAATATTTATTTTGGGCACACCGTGCCTTGAAATCGCACCCTGTCATAGTTTCTAGTCTTGAATTTATTCAATATAATATTTAAAAACAATACATGGAATATTTGTTAAATTACATTCTCCCCACCATTGATATTTAATTCCCTAAAAATCCAATAACAAGGAAACTCAAAGAGATGTGAGTACTGTACATGAATAAGAGCCTCCTTCTCCCACCTTCTCTATTGGAGATTACTATGCTACTACAGGACATGAACCAAGGTAATCTCTCTCCCATGAAGGATCCTCTACTAAAAATCATTGATCTCCATTGGGTACTCGGAAAAAGTATCTCCATCCTCAATGTTTATCTTGCCCGAGTCTATGACATGCAATGGGTCATGCACGTACCTCCTAAGCTATGACACATGGAAGAAAATGTATACCTTGTGAATCTGTAGGGGTAGAACTACATAGTAATCCTTCTCGTCAAATCAACGCAATATTTAAAAAGGGATGATGATCCTTGGATATAAATTGTCACACCATCCAAATTTCTACAGTCCACATCTAGGTGAGACCTGCAGGAAAACATGGTCTCCTTCCATGAATTCCCAGGGACCCCATCTCCTATCATTATATGACTTCTAGCAGCTCTTTCTAGTCTGCATCCCCTCCTTGATGATCTTCACCTTCTTTATAGTATCTCAAACAATCTCTTGGCCTATGAGTGCTTACTATACTATGTGATTCCAGTAAAGTGGTTACCTATTGGGTCACTCATACAAGGCCTTGAATGGTGGATTACCAAGGGTGGAATGGTAGATGTTGTAGTACAAAAACTCCACCAGTGGTAAGTAATCCTCCCAGATGTGGTTGGAGTCCAACATGCATGCCCATAACATTTCCTCCAGAACATTAATGGTATGCTCTGTCTGGTAGTTTGTCTGGGAGTGAAATGCTATGCTCAAGCATAACAAATTCCCATATTCCTCATGCTATATCATCCAATTTGGGATGTAAAATGATCATCAGGATCTAAGACAATGTTATATGGAACTACAGGATGTTAAACAATCTCTTACATGTAGATGCATCCCAATCTCTCTATTGAACTCTACACTCTAATTGCTATGAAGTTGGATGACATGGTGAGTTGGTCAATGATAACCCAAATTGCATCTTTTCCCCTGAACGTACATGGGAAACCCACCATTAATTCCATCGATATCATATTCCACTTCCACTCTGGAACATTAAGGGTTTGGGGCAGACCCACTAGAACATAAGGCTCAGACATTACTTGCTAACAAGTATGGGACCGAGAGACTAACTCTGCAACTCCCTTCATCATTCCTATCCACTAGAACTGACTTCAATAGTCCTAGTCCATATTAATCACACTTGGATGTTTCAAATAATGGGACATATGATACTCCCTCAAAACCTCCTCCTATAATGACATTGGTACCAATTTTATTTCAATGAAAAGAATGATGTGATCCCCACCTTTTGAATATCCATCAAAATCATGTATTTAAATATTTGAGCCTGTAGAGGCACACAGTCGGTATCCTCATGCTATGGGTACCTGACTCAATATAAGAGTGTAGAGGTAACAACCATTGACTGGAGGAAATATCCCCATATCCATCCACAAATGATAATTACAACGAGGCCAACTGCTCGGATTCCTCATCCATCAACTGCGAAATCGATATTCTACTGAGAGCATATGCCACCATATTCTTTTTCCAAGGAGTATAGACAATCTCAAAGTCATAATAATAGAGGAACTCTAGCCACAACCTCCCTATCAAGTTAATATCCTTCTATGAAAAAAATATTCTTGATAATCTTTTGATTAGTGTAGATGGTAATCCTATCACCCATTAGGTAGTGTAGAAACATATTCAATTTAAAGACTATTGCAATCTACTCGAGACCATGGGACATGTTATTTTTCTTATGTGGTCTCAACTAGCATGAAACATAGGAAATCACCACTTTCCTATACGTCAGGACACAACCAAGAATGGTTCTTGATGCATCATAGAACACTAAAGTCTCAAATTCATCTTCTGGTAATATCACAATCTGGGCACACTACCAACTGTACCTCAACTAATGAAAAGTATTCATTCACTTCTTTTTCCACATGAAAGGCTTCACCGATTGAGTCAAAGCAATCATAAGTGCTGATATTCTGGAAAAATCAGGTATTAATCTCTAGTAATATCCTAATGTAACAAGGGACCTCTACTCCTCTGTCACGATCCTACGTGGCTCCCATACTAACACTACCTTAACCTTTGCAGGGTCCAATGCAAGTCCATTCGCTGAGATAACATACCCCAGAAAGTGGGCCATCTGAATATAGGACTGGAACTTCTAGATCTTCCTATAAATCTTTTGATCTCGGAGTATGTCTTGAACCATCCATAATTGTCTCGCATGATCCATCTCGTATGGTCTAGTACATAAGGATATCATCGATGAATGTTACCATGAACCTGTATATATTAGGATGGAATATCTAGGTCAAGAATCCCATGAATGCTGATGGGGAGTTCATCATGCCCAAGGGTATCACTATGTACTCATAAGGACTTTAGCGGCATCTCAAAGAGATCTTCGATATATCCTTGTTCCATACTCGCAACTGGTGATAACCTAATCTATGTTTTTCATCCGAGAACCATCATACCCCTCTCAACTGATCAAAGAGGTCATCGAT
Organism: Viscum album; assembly: GCA_963277665.1. NCBI lineage: Eukaryota > Viridiplantae > Streptophyta > Magnoliopsida > Santalales > Viscaceae > Viscum > Viscum album. The sequence continues at coordinate 420,875,198 of OY728161.1, read as the reverse complement.
CCTCGGTAATGGATACTTTCTATTCATAATCACTTGGTTCAAGCATTTGTAGTCTACAGACAACCTAATTCTCTAGTATACCTTTTAGGGAAACAATATTGGGGCTTCCGAAGGTGAAACACTTGGGCCACCTAGGCTGAAACACTAGGGCCACCCAGGGTGAAACACTAGGTATCATGAATACATTCCTCTTGAAATCCTCCAACTATACACTCATCTCAAAAATATCTATGGGAGCCATATAATATGCTGGTGTTGATATTGGTGTCGTCCGAGGTTGTAGATCATTGCATATGTCTTTCTCCTAAGGAGGAGTAAATCCTAGAACATTTCAGGGAAGAAGACCTCATACTCTCCTACTACTATTGGGAACTAGAAACTAAAAACATCTATTGCATCGAGGGTCAGACTATCCAACTGATGAGTAATCAGGGAGAACCAATTATGTATGATCCCATCCTATGAATCCTGGGGTTCTTTTTTAACAAAAAAGGAAACCTCATTCCATCGATGTGGACATACCGCACCTTTCGCCTAAAATAGTCTATTTGGGTATGGACTGAAGATCACCAATAGATTCTTAGAATGAAATTGTAATGCATTAACGCTACCACCAAGAGGTTCTAATTGAAAATATCACCTACATGGGTCATGTCACTCTACCATCAATGATGTTTCATCATCGAATATCCTCGACTAGGTGTGTCTAAGTGTAAGGGTTGAGCCAATGGTTCCACCAGTATCCCATGGTCTTGTAAAATATATGTGGAATGAAAGGATATACGAGCACCTATACCTATTAGTACAAATGATAGTGTAGAAAATACATAGATTTTACCTGAAATCATTCTCAGATCCCCTAGTTCATATTCATTTACCGCATTCCGTTGTCCCAACCCCTTTCCTCTAGATCCTTATGCTTTAAGCGATCCACCTCAGGGTGGTGTTGGAAGTAAATAAAAATTTTGACCCACTTATGCTTCTTTCTTAGCTCCTCTGCAATGTCTGTTGCCCTGCAGAACTGCCTGATCATACCTCTACTTCTTCCTTACTGTTCCATACACTATTTCCCTTTTAGTAGAACGATAGGTTGGAAAAACATTACCGAGATGTCCCTAAGCATCACATGAGTGGAATCACCTAAACCTAGGCTAGCTGGACCCAGCCTGAGAGCCCTGTAATTTAAATCAATTGTCCTGGAACCTCCTTCTAAAATGTATCCCACGTATGGATCCATAAAACTGACATCGTCTCCCTACTACTATAGACTCTGCACATTCATGTCCACTACGGACTGTCGCTAGTTGTGTCTACTCGGCTAAGAATCATTCAACCACCAATGATCACTCTAGAACCCAAGAATAAGTAGGGATTATCATTGGGATAATGCTAGCTTTAATGTCTCTATGCAGGCCTTAATCGAATGTCCAATCCCTAAATTAATGTTCCCTGAAAATATAAATCACATACCTGTAAAGTTTGGTTAACCTCGATGAATAATCAGCCACCATCAGGATGACCTGGGGGATGTGAAGAAGCTCTTGTATATACACTTCTATTAGCACAACTTGTGATCACTCCTCTCTAAATAGGTACTAATATAATATCCAAGAAATATTCAACTCATCATGATTCTGGGCAGCCAAACTCAACCATCTCCCTACTGATACCTTTAAAAGGATCACTTCTAGTAGAAGAATTTGATTTGCTAGTTTCCTGACTAGATATAAAACTTGGGTCACATACTCAAGCCATTCCTCAGCTGCCTAAGGGTTGGTCTCAACTCATAACCTATGAGGTCTCTATCTCTGAAACTCATATAGTATGATATGCCTATTGTCCTAATCTTTTAGTATTGCGGGTACCACGTGCCCCTCCACAGGTGGTGGTATGAATGGTGCACCACCTAGAGGTGACATCTTCAAAACTAGTCCTTGTACTGAAGACTCTTCATTGATGGGGTCATTCTTGTGATCGAGTTGATATATCCTATCTTGTATGTGTAACAGAAGCATCCTATCACTATGCCAAAATTTGTTTTTCACGTCGGTTTTTTTTTTCATTTAGCGTCGTTTTAAACCGCCGCTAAATCCTTTTACGACGGTTCTCGAAAACTACCGCTAAATCATGTGTTGGGAAATATTTAGCAGTGGTATTTTAAAACATTGGTAGAACGATTTAGCAGCGGTTTTTTAGTGGCGGTATAAACCTTTGCTAATCGCTCTTAATTTTTTTTTAATTTTTGTAATCTTTGTAATATTTTTTTATATTTTCGTTATTTATTTTTTTATTTTATTTATTAATTTTATTTATTTATTAATTTTAATTTTATTTATTAATTTTATTTATTTATTTTATTTATTTATTTATTTATTTATTTTTTTAATTATATTTATTTATTTATGTATTTATTTATTTTATTTATTATTACCATGCTCATGCCCATCTCCAAGCATAAGTCCATGTCCATGCAGATACAAATGCAATAAATAGAAATTCTGCATTGGGTGAGATTTGAACCCCTTACCTCATGCTTATTCTCTAAAGACTTTACCACTCTAGTAGGCTCTTCATGTTGTCAATAAATTGAATTTAATATAATTATACACATATATATTAATTGGAAAAATAATTAATACATAACAAATAGATACACAATAAATAAATATTAATCAATAACGATTAATCAATAATCAATAATTAACAATTAACAAATAACAATATATAATATGTAATATATAAGATATAATATATAAGATATAATATATAATATACCCAAAACGCTCATTCAGAGGCGAGCCTCTAACCATTTATTAATAAAAGAAAAAGCATTCAGCAGTTACACTAAGTCAGAAAAGAAACTAAATATCATGAAAATCATACTCATCACCACCCCCTTATAGATTATGTCCTCTGCAGTGTTTGTTTCCCACTCTGATGATTCATAATGCTTAAGAACCTTGGCATATTTCCTTCTAAGATTCAGCTTCTCCAAAGCTAGAAACTCCTTCGAGGACTGCAAAGCCCAACTTTCCTTTCCAACAGAAGATCTGGTAGACACCGGCCTCAGAAGATAAGAATAATCCTTCCGCGGTTTTCTTCGTGGAGGGTCAGTCTTAACAGCAACATCCTCATGCATCTTCATCCTTTCGCCTTGAACAACATCATTATAGGATGGCTGGACCATGCCACTATCGTTTTCTTTGTCACTATCTGATATGTCACCCCACTTCCCCAAGATTTTATCCTCCTGACACCCTCCCTCCAATCCAGAATCCTGCCGGACCAGACTGTTAGAATACATTTGTGGCTGGTCCACCAGATTCTGCACAACTTCTTCGATTGCAGCAGCCGTCGATGAATTTGAAAGCTGTAAGAGGCCATCATGCCTTGCATCATTCTCCTCTTCAAGAAAAGCCTCCTCACCTTCGAGCTCTAGGAATCTATTTTCAGTAGTGACCATGGTCATCAGTCCTACAACATCAACAACATTCCCACCTTGACTAGGAACAAGCGGGTCCAGAGAAATTCCCACTGTATCTGACCCCATGAAAGAACTTCCCAAAGTATCAGCATTAACAAGACCGAGATCACTCCTCAAGTGATAAAATACATGCTTAACTGTCGGGTTCCATGACCTATTTTCCACCTTCTATAAAGAAATATAATGTAATGTGTCTTCAAAACCAGTTTGCACAGAAACCTCAGCCACAGCAGACACAGGAACATCCACCCGGACTGTGTTAACAGGGCCGATATACTCAGAAACCTCAGCCGCAACAAAACCAGAAGCCCCCACCTAGATGCTCAACATCCCCTCAGAAGCATGGACCTCATCAGCCTTATCACACGACATCCCCTTCAGCAATACTGTTGGAGAAGGCGCATCAACCATTGCAGCGCCATCCAAAGCCTCTCGGACCACCCCTTTCGCTGGTGCCACTGACTCCATCACCACTGCACCATCATTTCCTCCCACCCAGACATCCTGTTCAGCAACATCTCCACGTCCAACACATCCAGCGTGCTTCCTGACGGCCAGAATCTCCCCCACCTCACCCCTTCCTACTGTCGAACCATCTTTATAAGGACCCAATCCCAAATCTTTATCCACAACAGCAGCAGCACACCCTCCATTGTGCCTCGTCCCCATCAATTGTGAGGATCCACTCACCCTCCCACCATGACAGTTCACATCCAAATGACCACATCATCTGCAAGACACACAATAATCCATCCAAGATTCAAACACCACCTCTTGCCTCCACCGAAACTCTTGCTCATCTGTAATCCAAACACATCGGACTGGCGGCATTGCAGCATCCACTTCCACACATATTCTCGGACAGATAGGATGAAAAACCAAATCAGTCCGCCAATCAGAACAAAGATACCTCCAGATCATATTCCCAATTGCACAAAAGATATAAGGATTCTGAAATGAGAGAGGAATCCCTGGAAGACTTACCCATGTCGTGAAAGTCGAAGGATCACGCCGCATGTGAAATTCGAAACTCCAGCGAAACAGGTAGAAAGACGCCCCGTTGCATCTATGAGTGGCCATGGACCAGGCGTAAATCAAATCCTCCTCCGATCCAAATAGAATAATGAAGTGTCGCCGGTCAAGGAGACCAACAACCGCATGCTCTTGAAGCTTCCAGGATTCAGAGACGAAACGATCAAAGGTTTCAACCGAGGGCCTCTGAAGACGGAATCAGGCCACCATTGTGAGCTTGCATAGATCAGAGGCACTGTTAATCTCCGCCGGAAGTAGAGAGAGTTGAGGAGCCTCTTGGAAGAGGTTGGGGACCTTCAGCGAAATAGGAATCCTAGGAAAGGGCAGAAACGAACCAAGACGCATCCCCTGCGGATGAAATAGGAAGTCTCCCCCCTCCGATCGGGTGGGGGAAGCAGGATCTGGCGGCATTAGAACTAGGTCATCCTATAATATATAATATATAATATATAATATATAATATATAATATATAAGACATAATATATAAGACATAATATATAATACACAATACACAATACACAATACATAATATATAATATATAATGTATAATATATAAAATATAAAATATAATATATATTGTATTTTGTATATTGTATATTGTATATTGCATAATATATAAAATATAATACTTAATATCTAATATATAATATATATAATATATAATATATGACATATAATATATAATAAATGTAAAAATAATAAATTAATTAAAAATTAATTTAACATATGACTAATAAATAACAAATTAATAAAAAATTAATAAATAATAGATAAATAAAGAAATAATAAAAAAAATTCGATAATTAATAATTAATAATTAATAATTAATCGTAAATCCTAAATAATAAATAATAAATAATAAAAAAATTTAATAATTTTTTAATATATAATGACTAATATATAATAATTGATCATTATATATTAAGAATTAAGAATTAGTATTTAATATTTAAAAAGTTATAAATAATTAATAAATTATGAGTTAATTATTAATGAATAATTAACAATTAATTAAATAATTATTAATAAATAATTAGTAATTTTTTATTTAAAAATTAATAAATATTGAATATTGAATAAATAAATAAATAATCGATAAAAACTAAACGAACCATAAACAAATAATAAATTAATATTTAGTAAATTAAAAATAAATTAATAAATAAATAATAAATCAATTGATAAATAAATTGATAAATAAATAAATAAATAATTATTAATTAATAATAAGTAATTATTAAGACTCAATATTCTATATTTAATATTTAATAAATATTTAATTTTTAAATAATAAATAATCAAATAATAATAAATAAATAATAAATAAATAATAAATAAATAATAAACTATTAATAAATTAATATTTATTAAATTAAAAATAAATTATTAAATAATGAAGAATAATGAATAAAGAATAAAGAATAAATAATAAATAATAAAGTTTAAAGTATAAATAATGAACCATAAATACATAAATACATAAATAAATAAATATATAAATAAAATATAATTAATTAATAATAACTAATAACTAATGATTAATAATATATTATTAATAATTAATTACTATTAATTATTTTCTAATTTTTAACATTCATTATTTATTATTCAATAAATAATTAATAAATAAATAATAATACATAATTAATAATTAATAATTAATAAATAAATAATGAATAACAAATAAATTAATAAATAAATAATGAATAATAAAATAGTTATAAATATTTAATAATTAATTAAAAATAAATTAATAATTAATGTGGACATAATAACTAAATAAACAAAAAAATAAATAAATAAATATTAAATATTAACTAAATAAATAAATAATAAATACTAAATACTAGATAATAATTAATTAATTAATATTTACTAAATAAGTAATAGATAAATAAATAAATAAATCATAAAATCATAAACCGTTATGAACTTCTAAAAACCCTAGAAACGCTGAAATGACCTCAAAATATGACCAGAGACACCCTTTCTAGTGGCATAACCAGTCAAATCGAAGATCATGAAATGAGCTTCGACATGATATGTGGTACTGGCCGAACAGACACCTGTATAGAATGTTATAACCATTTGAATTTTAAGAAATCGGTGTTTGCAACTAAAACCTCTATTTAAGAGGCCTTCTAGTCATTTATGGAGGAATAAAAAGGGGTAAAATACTCTATAAGTTGGTACTAGACCTAAGTGGCATAGAGATCATCATAGGCTTCGATTTGATATGGGTAAGAGTCCAAAAAGACACCCGGATTAAAAGTTATGGTCGTTTGATTTTTGAGTTCGATTTTTGTCTTTTGAATTTTGAATATATTTTTTTCCTTTGATTATCACATGATTTAAATCTCACATAGTTTTTTCTCATTTTATAAACATTGATATGACTGGTTGTGAAGTTGAAATGGACTCTCACATATGATGTTATGGCCATTTAATGCTGAAGTCTGTTCATCTACTTATTGAAGATTCATTTTCAGTTTAAAAATATTATAAACTAATAAATATTAATATTAATTAATTTACACATTAAAAATATTTAAAATTATAAATAAAAATATATATTTAATTGTATATAATAAAAAATTAATAATTAAAAACCAATAAATAAATTTTTTTTAATATTTTTTAAATTATTGCGACGGTTTTGAAAAAATAGTCTCTATTTCATGGCAGTTTTTTAAAAACCCACCGCTAAAAAATTGATATTTTATTATTTCGAAGATATTTTAAAAAAAATTAAATAAAAAATTAAAAATTTGAGGAGGTTTTAAAATCCGCTGCGAAAAAAACCGCTGCTAAAACACTGTTGTCTTGTAGTGTTATAGGTAAATAATATGTAACAAATTCAATGAGTACATCTGAATAGCTGACTCAAGAAGGGCATGAAAACCCAAAAACATTCCTATATGATTAATGTACCATTGATTTCCCTATAACAAATTTTCTCTTGTACCGAGTCGAAAAGCAGGTTATTAGAGACCTGATGTATGGATATATTTTCCACCGGCACCAACACTGGGGTCCCTGGCCTAAATGTCAAACTTGAAAAACGTAACACTATTTCCCCAAACCATCCCATAGACTCATAGTCCTAATGTAGAATAGACTACTCTGATACCACTCAATCACAGCCCATCCTAGTGGGGATAGTTCCACAACTCTCCATGACCGCCTCCAATAAGCCAGGGGCTAGGGACAAGCATCGTATAGGAATATCAGTAGCATGGGAGGAACTGCCTATGTACCTATATAACACACACATTTCCATGGACAGAAATTATGAAATACAAAATACAGTAAGAAACAAATGCATTAATACCACTATCCCAACCGACATGGTATGAAATAAGTAAAGTAAGTAATTTAAAATGAACCAAAATACAAACCCTAAAAAATAGTCTATAAACCACAATGTCCAACCACTAAACAAAAGGTATTGGTACTCATGTCTGAAGTCATAAGAACACTTCAGCCTGTCTAAACCCACAATGTACCATTTGTTCCTAGACTTAGTCATGGTCCACCTAAGACTCCTTCAAAAGTTTCTCATCTACACAAGACATGACAGTTCTAGGAAAAATCCTTTTTGGGGTGATTATAATAATTCTCAGTAGGATGCCTTGAAATGACAAATAAGTACAAAAAGTAAAGTTATATTTAGTTCTACACAAGTACATATCTATATAATATAACAAGAATATCACGATATACTCAACTAATACACACATTCTAGAGGAATGTCACAATTACGACATACCACCACTATGGATTTAGCATGAGGATTCCCCAAATCACTAATCCAATAAAACAAACTCTTGAGTCTGATAGCACTGATTAAGTACTTACGAGAAGTGCAGTTCATCTGGTAGAATCATGAGATAAAGTGAAATACCTTGATATATCTGAAGAGAGATATGATACATTATTTGAGAATCTCATCCAGGGTCATGGGTGGTACTAACAACTCCATATAGATAAAACCGCTATGTAGGGGGTTGATGCATGATGATGTTGGTCATTTCATTACTAAAGACTATACCTAGGTCACGAAGGTTAATAGAGGATAACATCAAGGCCACTTGTGGGATTACAACAAATATATCCATGAATATTTGCTGAAGGTATCATACTTCTGTGAGTAGGAAACGACAACCACCATGCTTCAGGCTAACGATCAAGTGAAATAACCATAATGAATCTTGTCCAAGATATGGTGTACAAGGGAATCATGTAATGGAGTAAGGTATACATGATGTGTAGTATGGTTACATCTCATATCCATTGACCTTAGGTACTGCTCGTGTTCAAAATCTCGTGTCATTAGAACATGTCCTGTATAAAAGGTGTACACGACATGTAGAATGGTACACATGCCATGTTCTACCATCCAGGGTCCACCCATGGGAACTATTCATGTTCCAGTACATGGATTCAACCTGTGTGTCTCTACTCATGCACCAATACATGGGGTAATCCAAGTAACCGGTTCAACCATGCCATGTGAGGGAGTACATTCCATGTTGGCAACCCCATTACTCTATCATGTGTTTGTTTATCTTATGAGATACATTCCATGTCTTGTGGAAGGGCTGACACATTCTGTGATAGGGGTCACATGCTGTGTGACACTTGAATACCTCTCAAAACACTAGCCACCACTCTGTGGGGGCCATACACTGTGTAATACATATTACAAGTCGAGTTCATCAAAAATTTCTAGAATGATCATTATTTTTTTGACTGGCACAGTTGATGACCTCGATGTCATTTTGGTGATCCTATTTTCTCAAAACATCGAATTGAAGTTCTCCTCATCTTCATAACACCAAATTGGTGAGTCTCATGCCTTCAATCATCTTTACAATCCGATTCTGATCATCCGCTCGTAAAACATCTAAATTACGAGAATTTCTGAACCACTTTTATTCGTCCATCTACATCATTGTATCACCTCTTATATATTGTACCAATGTCGGATTCTCAGTTTCTGATTGTTGTGACGAGAAACGAAGGCACAATGATCGATCATTCATAACCCCTGAACAATGAAAATGTGAAGAAAATATCGAGGGATAAAAGCCAATTGAACAACCCAAGTAATGAAACTCTTCCATTGTTTGTTATGTCGTTAATCCATTTCCATAATAATTATGAATAAACCAAGAGAAATTAACAATAAACAAACCAATATTAAAATCCTAAAAAATAATCCCATCCAACAAGAACGATCCAACTATAGATAAACCTGTTAATGGGTTTGTCCATATTCATTATTGAATCCAAAAAATCCAAATGAAAACGAAATAATGCATCCTACCTCAAGGATATATCACTCAATAGATAAGATTAATCTTCATGTTACAACCATTAGTGAGATCTGTCAAGAATGGAATCTTTCAATCTCTGATCCCTAGTCTCGACAACATTTTCCGTCGAGATAAATCTATAGGTTCCTCCACAATGCCTCTAGGGAATTATAAGGTTTTTAGCCTCACACAGGATCTGTACCTAACTTATTATTTAAAAAAATGAAATGTCATTGCATTGTCGAAATGTTAAAAATAAAGTAAATTCTTCAATTTATTTAATTATTAAAACTCCTAAAAACACTTATCATTGTTGAAACACTTTGACCGATGTTAGGTTGTACCTAGGGTAAACTCACTACTCTAAATTCAATTGTTCATCAGATTTCTAAAATGAGCACCCAATTAGATGTTATTCCACTTATTCTTGAAAACTGCTTGCACATGAAATTAAAAACATATAATATATTTCAAACATTTAATTTGGGAACATCGGGCCTCAGAATCATATTCCATATCAACACCTGTTATCAAATTAATTCCATATAACATTTAAAAATAAAACACTGAAAATCTGAGACATTAAAAGAAATCATAAAAAAACATTCATAGATTGATTTTTGAAGCATCTGAACTGATAAGATGTTAATTTTATTTTTCTTCTATTTAATATGGTTAAAATATCCTTTTATGGTTTTATAGAATATTACAACATGTTTTTAATAGTCAAAACAAATGAAAAACACTTCGAAATTATAAGAAATTATATAAATTTTGTTAATAAATATAATGGGTTTGTATGAGAAGATGACATCTCAATCTGAAATGTGGTGTTCTCGAACAAACATGATATTTTGTTTTAATAATATTTTAATGTAATTAAACACATGGGGTGGGTTATAGATACCAAAAAACTAACTCCTTTTTTCACAAAATCATTTTGAAGAAACCATAAAAATATTTTTTGAAATAAAGGAACTGAAAGCACATCCCTTGAAGTTTTCACTTTCATAGAAAGATTACAAAATCTATTTTTAAACAAAAATATAATTTATAATGGTAAAATCACATAGGAAAAAATATATTTATATTTAATATTAGGAAAATGTTATTTGAGTTTTTTATGTTTACAAGTTGATTAATGATCATTCTAACATGTGGTGTGCTCAAATTTACTAAATAAGTAGGGATCAATGATTTGGAAACCATTAAAAACCATAGGCGAGGTGTTAGAATAAATAAAATGGCTTAAAAATATTTTAATTCAATGGAGGAAAATATTAAAATTATTTCTAAATTATAGTAACTAATCATGTGTCTGTTGGAGTTGTTAATTTCAAAACATGTGTGAAAAAAACTTGTACAATTTTAAAACACTAAAATGTGAGTGTGTAAAAGCAATAGAAAAAGAAATAATATTGATGTCAATGAATAGTAAAATTGTCTTTGAATTGTTTTTTATGTCTAAGGGTTTACAATGCATCAATAAATTTTGTGGTGTGCTCGAACAGACCAAATAAAATATTTTAAATATTTAAGAATCTTTAAAAAAATGAGGTAGATGGTCAAAACAAATAACATTGACATTTATTTACATGAAAACAATGGAATAAAACTGAAACATTATTTTAAAAAATGTAGAAATTGTCCCCAATTTAATCTGGGTTATTGTTTTCAGGAGATTTAAAAAAACATTTGTTTGTTTTAAAACATTAATATTTACACGTAATAATCAATGTGGTTCATCAATCCTATAGGGATTCACCCATTTATTGGAGAGAGAAATTAATTAACAGAGTGATTTTGTCAATATTAGTATAGGTTTTCCCCCAACAATAATGGAGATATGTTGAGGACAATAAATGTACAAATTGGGGATATTGACCACATAATGTGTAGATATAGACATGCTTTCTATATAAGAGTTTTAAAAAGCTTATTTTTTGTATGAATTTGTTCAATTTTGCTCATGTGGAGGTGCATGGACAACTATAAAGTGAGTTCAACAAGATTTTGTCAACAATGAGGATGAAGGTAGTTCTATTTTTTATAGTATCATGTGATAAGTATTGGAGGTTACGAGTGACGTATCCACCGAATGGCCCAAAGGCCTTATTTTTAATTTTATTATATATAATCCCCCATTTAATGGTTGAACGGGAACCCGTAAATGACCTGTAGGCCTAAGGCCCAAGGCCCGACATTATCCATAATACATGACGTGAAGGCCCAGAGGCATATGATGGCCAATACCTGACCCGTAGGCCCAGCCCACTAGAACAGCCCCTCCCTAGCATCTGCATCATTGATTGCCTTTAGCTCCCCACCTGCATTGCTGATCGTCTAGCATTGCCCCATACAAAGATGCGCGGCTCCTGGTCCCGATGGAGGTTTCCATAACCTCTCATTCTTCCAATCCGGTTAGCTCTATTTCTGGTGAATGCTACTGGTGCTTTGATCCTCATCTGGGGCCTTCTCTGTGTGAACTAGGCTACTTCATTGTATTAAATTGCCTGAAGGCCCTATGGGCCGAAGGCCTTTGATGGCCCGAAGGCCCTGAGAACCATAGGCCCAAACCAGTGGCCCGAAATCCAAAATCAGGTGATAGTCCGGATGCTACAGTACTGAATAGTACCTGCTACAGTGCCTGCTACAGTTCCCCCGGAAATTCGCCTCCACCCGGTTTTGAACCTGGGTCTCTTGGATTCCAAGAAGAAGCCCTTACAACTTGGGTACAAGCTCTTTGGCGACAAGTGACGTATCAATGGTGGATATATGATGTGATGGGATTGCATGTTTTCCATAACATATACAACATGTTGATATAGAACATGTGTAAAACAATAGTGATGTTCTAGGAATCAAGAAATTTCATATTGTGGTGATCAGTATTGTTATAAAGACTTTAAAGAGAATGCAAGCCATTATCAAGCTACTTGGGTGCCTTGATTAAGATATCGAGGAGCCTCTATAGAAGAGGAAGTACGTAAACATGCTAATAATTATTCATGTATGGATCATGATCTTATAATTAGTAGCATTTTTTCATATAAGTGTGACGTTTCTCAAAGATGGATCTCTGAGAATGATGTTTTGTCCTGAAAGGGTAGTTTTTTCCACTAGGATTAATTTTTAGATCAAAGATAGAGGCATATGATGGGGTGTTTTTTCACACTAGTTTGTTTTAGGGTATCACTATAATTCATGTTTGTAAATTTACTTGTATTTTTACTCTTATATTATAGTTCAATTTATAGTTTTTCCCATGATTTTATTTAATCCCCTACATTAAATGGGTTTTCAACGATAAAATAATATTTTGTGTTTATTTCTTCATTCTTCTTTGATTTATAACATACATGTTTCTTCGAGATTCTTTCAAATTTTTCACATTCAATTTTAGCTCAAGATCAGGATTCTTCCCCATACTGGTATCAAAATGAGTTCATTCTTGATTTTTTTGTGGGAATTATGGAAGATATTTTCAAGAGGATTGATTATGTGTTTGTGAGTTAGAATATGTTTTGGATGTTGATGTGGGTTGAGTGAAGTTTTTTCAGTCTTTCACATAATTATTTTTCATTTATGAGTTCCCCCAATGAAGTATGAACTACAAATTTAAGATAAAGGTGATGTGTTTTTCTATTCAAGGAATGATGAGATGTGTAGATCCGTAGATTGTGTATAACACTGGGGGGGGGTAAAAATTATTTTACTTATATGAATTATTTCCATTTAATTAAAAATAGTTATCTTGGTTTGGTTCTCGATCCACTCAATGAAATATCCAATTCTATCCTCATATAAGGAAATAATAATATATAGCATAATATAATGTATTTAAAAGGATTGTTTCATATACTTACTCTTTTACATGTTTTTTAGACTCCCAAATATTAATTATCCACAATAATATTATCAATGATTATAATGAATAAGGAAACTAGTAGTTATATTACCCAATATTCGATCATCCAGTTAATCCCTGTTCTCTAACCCAACAACCAACTCTTCTTCCTCTGGTGGATAGACACCACAATCATCTTGTATAATGCGAATTCTAAATAGGGTAGACACCCAAACATCCAACCTCTTTCGTAACTTGTTAAATATCCTATTCACAAGCACATTATTCTTCTCGATGTTGTTAATAATTTTATGGAATGATATTTATCTTCCCATGGTTTTTTCTTCACTATTGGAAATAAACATACTTCTATATGCATATTGGATTTGATTTTCTCTTGTACAACATCAAGATATTCAAAATATTCCTAGAATAAGTTTGTTGGTATTGAAAATAATTCACACTAGATCTTGAATGGTGTGGTTATTATCATGACACCCTCCACACAAGGTGTACCCCTCCTATGCAGGAAATGTGAGAAGGTAGATAGTGACCCCCCAAGTCCCTCCTCAAGCATGCCCTGATTTTTCAACTAGCACTGAGTGTATAGTAAACACACAAATGGGATGCATTACCCTCTATGGGAACACTTGTGTATGATAGAGAAAAGATAGACACCAACAAACACCAACTCATACTACAATATAAATTAAATCCTAAGTACACATATGTAATTTCATGCAATAACTATTAAAATTGAAAGGGGAAACTATAAGTAGCAAGGGAATGTAAAAAAACAGAAGCGACCACAAAGCCTTAATAGCTCCTCCAACTCCAAGATATTAGTAACAAGAATGATTTCCAACCTACTGCAAGTGACCTCAAAAATAGTTTTTATATACTTAGGGTGAGTATAATAACATACTCAGTAGCATCCTCCCCGAAGCATCTCATGAAAAAGTAATGAAAGCATGCTAAAGCATAGTGAACAAAAAGTAAACCTAAATCATCACTTAATCATATATACTATGTTCCCATCCTCACCATGGATAATATCACCATGTATTGTATAAAAGAGTGTATATTATAATAAATAATATCAAGGAACCCATTCTATTACTTCTCCGCTAGTTTTCCTCATTTCCCACATGTCACAAATCCTATGCATCTATCTCCAAAAAGGATTTCCCGTAGACAATTGGAAGAGGCACCACAACATTAACCTCATTAAACACAACCACCACACCCACATAACCAAGGTTACCATGTAGTTTTCAGGAGCCACCACATCTCGTATAGTGTCTACCATACATCGGGCATTAAACCTCATGAAATTATAGACTATACAGCGAGTAAGGATCCTCATGTCCTACCATCCTATACACGTTACACATATAGTAGTCCATGGTAGACTATATACAAAATATATGTGTGTAAATAACCACAAGATATTACATCCCGCTACACTTCTATATGGGGAAAACAAACTGTTGTTCCAACCCCCATAAGTAACTACTAAGGCAATAGAGTGGGGAAAAGGTGGTAGTCATCCATTAATCCTCCCATTTGAATGTTGGAGAAAAGACTCCCTCTGGTTCAGAATCCCCGAGGTATCAATTTCCATAAATATCGAGGAGGATTAGTATATAGAAATAGAAAAAGTACAAAATATACTATATCTCACTACAACACTATGGTCATGATCCGGTCTTAGTCTCAAACATAGCTAAAGTATCTCGAACTCCTAGTTTCCACTACAAATACAAGGTAACTTATAAGCACACAACCATTTAAATAGATTTATTACATTAATTCATTCCCTTTTTAGCAGTTGTAATTTACATTAATAAATCCATTAAACATTAATTAAATATTAACAATTCCACATTATATTTCCTTACCATCACACTAACGTTTCTTTCCCTCTAGTCATATTCAAACCAATTCCATAGCTTCTTAGAAATATTTCCTCAGCATTACATCCCACCAAGCTCCAACCCCAAGCATAAAATCATCTATTAAATAATTTATTAACAGCTGTATTAATTTCCAATATCCCCAGTAATTCTTGAAAATCAGTCTATGCTACTAAAGATAATGATGATCATCTCAGTGTGATGATTAACTACCCAGAAGTCTTTTCAACCTATTGTAGGAGCATAGGTCCATCCTCCCTCTAGAATCTAAACATAGAAAGCATGTGCTATAACTCCCACGTCATGGCCCCTTTTGGATGGAGGGTATCCATGGCCAGATTCCCTGAGCAGTGGAGAAAGTAAAGCAGATAAAAACCAACAAGATTCAGAAAAAATCCAATCATTCACATCCAACCAGTTTCATTATCTCCAGTTTCCTCCCTGACACCCACATGCATAAACTGATGCATCTCACCACCCTAAGCATAAACTGCCTCCACAAACAATGAGCCTCCCTTCCACTAAATATCACAATATCATCCTAAGATCACATCACAACACAAGAAACATGAAACAAAATTCATATCAATTGGGCTCTTGTCCATTAAACAAGGAACCCATCCTTCAATCGAGATGAGCACTTATGGATCAAAAGCACAAGGAACTCAGCCTTACAAGCAAGAGGGTAACTCAGAAACCAACTTGGAATTATCTTTTAATCAAATTGCTGGTTCATTAATCCCTTATAGATTTAAATTATTTATTAATTATAGGTTCAAAATACGGGAAACCTAAACAATAGTCTATAATAATAAGTAAACATTTTTACTGCATCCATTTGATTGACATCAAATTATAACAATGACAACCATATTCATTTACATTATTCTTTATATTTGAAAAATAACTACAATTAACCTTAATGTATTTTATTTACCAATTTCCGTCAAGAACGAAATTCTAAACAAGGAAATAAAAGATATAACACTATCTAGAAAAACAATAGGAAATAACATATGATATATAGCAATTTTTTTGTTCAGTTAAAATATTTATTGAGTTAATTCCATTGTGATCCAGTGGGATAAAACATGCTTACTCTATTGTTGCACATAAAAGAATATATAATACTTGAATCAAATTCCACAATAGGTTATTGATGTTATTTATATGAGAATGATCCACACAATATATTATGATCACCTCCCCAGCGACAACTGCATGCACTAGAGGATGTTGTGGCATGACCGTACCAACCAAAAACCATGAAAACTCCAGATAAGCATGGAGATCACATGAAAATACATGGAATGGATAAATGGGTGAATATGTATTGATGAAAACACAATTAAATTGGATGATCATCAATTCTATTGATGATATATCGACGCTTGCTTCCTGCACCAAAATAGGGATGCACATGAAACAGGAAGGAACTTCAAGGGGAAAATATCCAAGGATTAATGTTCGATCACACCTATACAATGGGAATAAATAACGGATCCAATGTCTTGAACTAGGGAAAAAGAAGGTAGAACATGGGAAGAATATATCTCATCCATTTAAAATATTTAACAAAGTAGTGGTTTAAGATATGTTGGATATTTCATTAAAAGTATATCACATTTTACCATGCGTTTTGACCAAGTAATGGCATCCCAAGCATTTATAAAATTAATATAGGAGTTATTGTATTTGAATAGAACATAAATTCCTTAAAATAAGTCATTGAATTAATTTTACATCTATAAATGAGCCAAAGGGAAAAACTATAGGAAGTAGGAAACAATGTTCACAAAATTGGAAAAACTATTCACCAAGTTGGAAATTTGGAAAAGTATTGGGAATAACTCACATTGACCTCCCAAAACACCCCAAAATCCATGTTTTCACAAAAGGATGGACTAGAGAGGATTGTAACATTACTTTAATTACCTCTTAAAAACATTTTATCCTTCAAAATTCAAATCCAACAAAAATAGAAAATAGAAAAAAGGGGTCCGAACAACCACATTTGAGATACCTGTCATGTCACTTACCACTGAAAGAGTTAATAAACATAAAAAATGGGACATCTGAGACCACACAACAACAACTGACTTCTAAACACTCTCTCAGGTGAGATACTTCTCAAATAGTGAATTCAAGAAATGAAATAAAATAAATCCATATCTTAAACATGAATGGTTTACAACCACAAAAGAACATAGATACATGAAAGGAGTTAAACATCAATCAAATTGGGGTAATGAAAATGTATATGTGACTCACAATCCAATGTACTCTCCTCCAAACATCCAAGTTTCCAAAATAAACAAAACAAGGGGATAGTATGCTAGCGAAACACCTTCTCCTTATGGTCTTGGATCTCCATAGGCCACTCCTTAAAGGTTGCATCATTGTCATAATTGATGTCACCCAAATCGTTGACGTGAGAGTCATCACAAAGATAATTATAGGGAAATGACACATGAAAAAATCAAGTATCCCACTCATCTATGGGGGAAGTGAAACCCAATACACCACTGCTCTAACACGATCCAAACCTTGAATGGCCTAAAAAACCAGGTAGAATGCTTACTCTCATGACCAAACCTTTGTTGCGCACGACGGAGAGTCACTTTAAGAACGAGTGATCCCAAAAATCAAACTCTAAAGGTCTCCTATTTCGATCAACATATGATTTTTGATGATATTGAGCTTCCTTTATCCTCTCACAAATCAGTTGAACCATATTTATCGTATTCTAAACTTGTTTTTGTCTGATAATTGTTGACTCTCTGAACCCAGTCTAGAACAACTGAGAATGGAATGGTCGGCCATACAAGGCATCAAATGGAACCATACAAATGGTGGATTAAAAATTAATTTTTTATGAGATCTTTATCAAGGTTATGTGCCTCATCCCTGAAAATCCAAAATCGATGACCCAAGATCATATCATATTTTCAAGAGTCTGGATGGTCTGCTCCGTCTGACCATCTCTTTATTGATAAAAATTTGTGTTATGGAATAGCTGAGAACCAAAAGCTTACTAGAGACTTATCCACACCCTGAAGGTAAAACTTGGATCTCTATTAGAAATGTTCATCCTCAGGACTCCGTGGAGTCTCACCACCACCTCTAGATACTGCATTGACAAAACCTTTACTAAGCTTGACTCATTGATTGTTATGAAGTCGGATGATGTCATTAAATGATCCACAACCACCAAAATATAGTCATGGAATCACTGAGCATGAGCTAAAACAGTTAAAAGCCCATTTAAAATTCCTCCCACTTCCATTAAGTAACATTTAATGTCCAGAGAAAACCACCAGGTACACGGTGCTCATCCTTCACATTCTAGCCAACCAAACATTGAGACACAGACTCCACAACTGCATTCTTCATCCTAGGCCACAAAACCTGAATCCTCAGTGATTGGCACATCATTTTCATGCCAAGATGTACCGTTAAAGGTGAACTATGGAACTATTTGTGAATCGACTCACGTATTTCCAAAAAAACAAAAATCCATCCCTGATACAAAACTTGGTGTTCTTCATCCTCAAACCAACTATCACGGGCCTCACCACACACAACTCGATCTCTCGAGATCTCCACATATAGATCCCCAATATGGGAGTCCTTCGCCTGCTCCATCAGAGATGACTACACCATCATATGAAAAGAAAACCTATGCTCCCAAATTCTCCCATTTATTGGTGAAATGATAAATGTTCATCCATTGCACTCCAGAATCACCAGATTCACACACTAAATATCTATGTGACTTCTTTCTCAGCATAGAAGCTACATAATTACATTTTCTAGGTGTATATGATATTAAAATGTCATATTACTATTAGAACTCCATACACCAACAATGCTACATGTTCAAGTCACACTGGGAGAAAACTCACCTCAGGCTATTATGATCAGGGAAAACCACAATGAACTTTCCAAAATGGTAATGTATACACAACTTAAGACTAATAACCACAGACTCTAACTCATGTTCATGGGTTTGATAGTTACGATCATGGGGAAATTACTTCTAAGACACATAAGAATTTACTGATCTCTATCAAAACACAACCAATCCCCAGATGAAAAGCATTGTAGAAACCCTCAAATTGAACACCCTATGTTGGTTGAAAAAGAACTGCAGCACTTACCAACTTTTCCATCAGATACTCAAAAAGCCTCTCAACACTAATCAGTCCCCAAAAACGTCTAATCCTTCCTGTTAAATGTTGTCATAGGAGACATAACACAAGATAAATCAGCAATGAACCTCCTGTTATAGCCCACGAGACCAAGGAAACATCGCACCTCTTCTACTATCTTGGGGGCTACCAAAGTCAAAATTGATTATATCTTAGACAGAACCATAGCTAATCCCTGGTGGGACAAAACATTCCCCACAAAATGAAATTCTTGCTCCCATAACTGACACGTATACAACTTCCCAAACAACTATTGTTGACGAAGAACTCCCAAAATGGTGTGTAGATACTCTGCATGCACCTCCTCAAATGTGGAGTACATAAGGATTTCATCGATGAAAACCATCAAGAACTTATCCTGGAACTCACGGAACATAGGCTTCACAAACCATATGAACACAGCTAGAGCATTCATCACACCGAAGGAAATTACAAAGAACTCTTAATTACCATGAAAAGAATGGAAATAAGTCTTTGGGATATCCTCATCTTTCACACGCATTTGATGATACCCTGACCACAAATCGATCTTTTAGAACCAACACGCACCCATCTGTTGATCGAGTAAATCATAAATCCATGGAAGATGATAGTGATTCCTCACAGTCACATTGATTAAGAGACAATAATATATACACAACTGCAAACTCCCATTAAACTTATTCATGAAAAAATCGTGGGTGAGAAATAGTGACACACACGGCCAAACTAAATTGCACTATAACAGAACATTGGTTTGTATATGCATCTCCTGTAACTCATACGGGACCTACCAATATGGAGTCATAGAGGTAGGAGACGCTCCTGGTTGTAGCTTGATCCAAAAATCGATATGTAGTTGTGGGGGTGATGCTACAACCTCTTCTAGAAAGACATCAAGGTACTCTTCTACAACCCTGTGAAACACCAACTACTAAACCTCCAAAGAACTCAGCATCATCACATCAATTAAGGATGACAAAGACAGAACATGCCTATGACCCACCTGAGGGTCCCACTTACCAACAAACACTATTAGTTCTCCTTCATCATCGAAGAACACCACCTACCTCATGAAGAAATCCACAATATCCTCCACTGAATACAACCAATATATTCAATGGATTACATCTTATGGTTGTATAGTTATGCATATGAAATCTCCCCAAGAGGTGTACTGCCCCAGCAGTAGATCACAGTCTCTATATACTTCAATAAAGTCAGATCAACTTACAACTGGCATAATCAACACCAAGGGAACTGGAATCATCTCTACCACAAGTACCAACTAATGGAAAATGGAAGGTTATAGAAGGATTGTGTTTCTCATTTGTCAAACAATGTATACACCCACGCACAAAACAAGAAAATGGTTTCTCAAAAAATGTGTGGATCGCTAAGCAATGGAAGAACAAAAGCATGAAGCTGACCATGACCTACTCCATGGCCTCTTTGACCAAAATTAAGACCACTACCATGGACTGACTATTCTCTCTGAGGGTGAGGAGCGTCATGGGGATGTATTTTAATCTCCCCATCTACTCTCTGCTGATCCAATGATGGTTTAACCTGCTTCTGATGTGACGGCTGGAACTGCATCAATGGAGGATCCTGGAACGGATCACATGGTGCACGATGACCACTCAGAAAGGTTGGAAACTCTCTCTACTAATGAAATATGCCTCCACAAGAAAAACAAACACATGATCCTTTGTAATAGTCTTACTATCCATATCCCTAAGATAAACAAGATTTTGAGGGCTCAATCCTACCCCATGTCAAAATGAAACTCTTCTTCCCTAAAAATTGGAAAAACTGGACCATAGCTCTGCTTCTTTAAGAATCCCGAAGACTCCCCTCTCATGGTGATATAATTCTTTCTAATGTCCTTTCAATAACCTATTACCTCTCCAACACCTCATGATACATCTTTATCATAAATGGGGTGTCCTGTCATTAGATCTTAGGATACCAAGCCTCCTTAAAATGTCCCGCAGATTCCTTATCCTTGAAATTCCTCACACATTCCTCTCCATGAATAATTATCGCCACTAAAGACACCTAATGCTCTTTCCTAGTACAGATCGAACTGAAGACTATCTCAACCTCCTCAAACTAGTTTTTTGTGGCTGCATCTAATTCAGATCACCCGTACATCTATAGACTCTGGAGCTGAATATCGCAAAGTGTCATCCTCTAAGTGTCTTTGTTATCATCCACTACCCTATAGTGATCTATTGGAATAGCCTGCTAGAAATATTCTACATGAAACTAATGAGGACATTAACATGGAGATGTACCTGCAAAATACCATATAGTTAGAGCTCCTAATCCTGGAATACAGTAGGATCCACATTAATTAATTAAAAATTTTCTTTTATTCATTTTAGGTTAACCTGTCCCATGGTCTACCCATTAAAACACTAGTATAAATAAGAGTGATCTATGATCCTTTAATAGGTATTTTACATTAATCTAGGGTCTCCTCATTTAGTGGACACTATAAACATAACGGTTTGTGAAACTGTTCACACTGGGTTCTAAACACCAATGTCTTAGCTAGTATCTGGTGTTTACATCAGTTCCTAAACCTGACTGAAACAGTTTCCCTACCAACCCATGCATCCTCACCTGTGTCTAACACCAAACTCCATCCTATCCCTCAAGCATACCATTGATACAACTTTTTCATGACCCCCAACACACAAGGTGTACCTCTCCTGGGTCAGCACTGTGACAAGTGAGATAGTGACCCCCCATGAGTACCTCCCCTTATAGGCCCCAGGTTGGAGACTAGAACTGAGGGTATATTAAACACACAAATGGGAGGCATTACCATCTAAGAGGAAACATGAAAAAGAGAGAGATAAGACATACACCAACCAAATCCAAATCATATTACAATATAAATGAAAAACCAAGTACACATATGTAATATCATGCGAGAACAACTACATCTAAATGGGAAAACTGCTAGTACCAAAGGAAATTAAAAATACACCAATGACCACAAAGCCAGATCAGTACCTACATCCCCAAGGTATTAGTAACCATACTGATCTCCAACCTACACCATGTGACCTGATAAATAGTTTATACATACATAGGGGGTGTATAACAGTATAATTAGTAGGTTCATCCCTAAATCCTCTTGTGCAAAAGTAATGAAATCGTGCTAAAGCACATTGAACAAAAACTAAAACTAACTCATCACCTAAACAAGTATACTGTGTTTCTATACTCATCATGGATACTCTCACTAAGTATCACATAAAATATTATATAATATAATTAAAAATATCAAGGGTACCCTTCTACTACTTCCACATAAGTTTGATTCTTTTCCCCAATGTCGCATATCCTAAGTATCTCTCTACAAAAAGGTTTTCCCACAGACACCTGGTTGAAGCACCAAAAAATGAACCTCGTGAAACACAACCACCACATCCATGTAATCAATGCAACTAGGTAGTTTCTTTGGATCCCCACATAATTTTTATTGTGTATCATACATCCAACATTAAACATTAATCCATTATTTCCCATACACCGAGTAAGGATCCTCAAGCCATCATATCCTATACATGTTTCACCTATTTTATTCTATAGAAAACTATATCCAGAATATGTCTGTGTGAATAACCACAAGACATTACAACTCTCTACACACATATATGGGGAAAAATAACTATTGTACCTTCAATAAAAAGTAACTACCAAGAGAAGAGAGAGGGACCAAAGGGGGTAGTAAGACATCCATTGTATAACTGGAATGATGGTGAAAACACCCCAGGGCTCAGAATCCCCATGGTGTATGTTTACCTATCTGATGGGGTGGAGTAACATATAGAAAAACAAAAAGTACAAACTATACTATATAACACAACCACACTATGGTAATAACCTAGTATTAGACTCATCCAGAACTAACATATCTCAGACTTTTTACTGCACAACTAATACTAGGTATCCTATAAGAACATAACCATATAAATATATTAATTAAATTACATCATTCTCTTTTTATTAGTATCAATTTCCATTAATGAATTCATTACAAATTAATTAACCATTAACAATTACACATTATATTTCATTTTCATCAAACCAATGTTTCATACCATCTAGGTAAATCCAAACCATGTCCACAGCTTCTCAGAAATATGACCCCAGCAATACAACCTAGAAATCTCCAACCCAATTGGTTAACATCATTTATTCAATGATTTATTAATAGATGTATTACTTTCCCTTTTTTGTATTCTAGAAAAAAACATTATAATATACTAAACACAAGGGGGATTAACCCGGTGTGTAGATGAATGATTTTTATATAGTATTTTTTACCTATACCAGGAGTGTAGACCCATCCTCCCTCGCAGAGCTAAACACAAAAAGAGCATGGCATACCCCAAGCATCATCAACCGTTTTTGAAGGAGGATAAGTAAGACAAGCTGCATTGAGCAGTGGGGATAGTAAAGAAGATAAAAAACCAACAAGATTTAGTAAACATTCAATCATTCACATTGAAATCGTTTCATCATATCTGGTGTCCACCTCGACACCCACATGAATAAACTGATTCATCCCACCACACTAGGAGTCAACTGCCGCAACAACTAATGGGCATCCATGCCCCTACATGTCACAAAATCCACCCTGGTTCACATCACAACATAAGCACCCAGAAACCAAAATCATATAAACTATCCTCTTGGCCCTTAAACAATGCATCCATCCTTCAAATATAATGAGCACTCATGGCTCCAATGCACAAATCACTCGAACATGCAATAAAGAGGGAATCTCAGAACCCTGCATAGAATTATCTTTTAAAAAACAGCTACTTCATTAATCCATATGAAATTATCCAATTTATTATTTATTAGTTCCATATACGGTCAACCTAATTAGTTAGATATCAAAAATAATTAAACATGATTACTTCATTTGTTTTATTATCATCAAATTATAACAACAACAACCATATTCATTTACAAGCTTATTTATCTTTGAAAAATAATTAAAATTAATACCCGTTTATGTTCATTACCAATTTCCATCTAGAATGACATGATAAACAATGTAAGCATCGATATAAAACTATCTATAACAACAAGAGACAATAACATATGATCGATTCCAATTTATTTGTACATTTTAAATATTTATTATGTTAATTCCATTGTGATCTAGTGGGATAAAACATGTTAACTCTACAATTGCACATAAAATATTGAAGAATCCATGAATCCCATACCTCAAAAGTATCATGAAATTATTTTTATGATAACAATTGACACAAATTTTTACGATCGCCTCCCCCCGCAACAACTGCATCCACTCGAGGATGGAATGGCATGACCACACCAACTGACAACCAAGAAAACTCAATTATAAACATGGAGATCACATACCATAACATGGAATGGATAAAAGAGATAATAATGATTGGAGAATATAGAAGAATGTAGGTAGATCATTCAATCTATTGTTGGTGGATCGACACTTGCTGCTTGCACTAAAACATGTGGTGCACATGTAGCAGGATGAAAGTTTAAGGGGAAATGATAAAAGGAATAAGGTTCTAACACACCACTCCTATAGGAAGAGGGAGAGGTTCTAGCATCCAACAGTAGGGAAAAATATTGTTGAATAAGGGAGAAATATATGTTGTCTCTTTAGAAGATTTAATGGATAAGTGATTTATGATATGTTGTGTTTTCTATTAAAAGTGGATCACATTAAACACATTAAAATTTTGAAAAATATGTTAGGCCATTCAACTATGTGTGACACTGAAAAATACATTGTATCTCTCCAAAAATGGAAAGTACATAACATAATTTATAGTATAATCCATATAAGATTATTTCATGGAATTATCATTATGTTCACCACAATTAGTTATAATTATTAAATCATAACGTATATATAATAGAGGTTGAATGAGACCCTCGCCACTTCGATCAAATGGCTAGGAATCACATGATCAAATGAGACCTATTATTTACGTATCATTTAAGATGTATCTATAGTTCCAACATAGGTTCGTCTACCACACTTATTATCTCAACAGTGGTCCTATGCCTTATAAGAAAATCACATCCCCCTCACATTTAGATGTGAGTACGAGGTCACCTTCATTCCACATTTCCTAATCATTCTATCGCTCTTGCAGTGTGGCCCCCTTCTCCTCTTCCCACCCACCTTACGTTCCCTATAAGAAACTGTATCTCATACCACCCATTGATTGTTGGGGTCGACCTATTTCTCCACCTCACAAATGGAGAACGGGTCCACTGTCTGGCCTATGGTTGGAAAAAAATTCAAGGTAATACCATAAAGAAGTTTCTAGGAAAACATTAAGTGTACACCCCAAATAATCAACCAAGATCAATTCATGGTTAAATTAAGTAATTGAATTTGAAATATATTTTTGGTTGGGATGATTTTAAGTACTAGTAAAAAATAGACATAGGTGATTCATGATGATATCATAATTTATAAATTAAACAAAAACCATATTCATTTCACTAAGTAGAATAAAAAACAATTAAAATTAAGCCTAAAATATTGAAAATATATTTAACATGATTCGATCTGTTTTGGATCTACATATACACCACCAACACCCACATTCATTAATCTCCAAATCCAAATAGTACAACATACAATCTAACATGATAAGAAACTATAATAATAATGAATTAAAAAGTTCTATCTTTAGAACTAAAGTATGAAGCAACAGAAATAAGTACAGGACAGAAAGGGTGGCTTTTCGGTAGTGCTATGATCTTAATGATTCTAAAAAAACATTTTCAATTCCAAGATATGATGATTTAGTCTCCTCTAGAAGTTATTGAACACTCAAAAGGGAAAACAATTTGGCAAGAAGGGGATTTCATCGAGAATCTACTAAAATAGGGTACGTGATGAATCTAAGGATGACAGGCCATGATCACTCATGATGATAATGAACATTAATGATAGCTAGTATTTGTTTCACGTCCAACAAGAGACAAATAAAAAGATATGAATTATTATAATTGTGAATGACTGAACATTTATGGGTCATAGTTCCCCTAACACTGCACTACTCCTTAAACTAAACCATCCAACTAAAATATTTCACAAGTATAGACCCAATACTGCCAAGTGAAAGAAATGTTGAAACCCCAAATCATGTGTATGGAAAGGATCAAATGGGAGATAATGTGATTGATTTCTACTAAACTAAATCTGATAAGAATAATAATAAATAAGATTTAATCATTCTTAATACATGTATATTAAAAAAATTAATGGAGGAATAAAGGATAGTCGTATTTCAAATTGAAAACACCTAATATCACAAAACACAACTTTTTTAATTTGAAATTGGTGAAGTATTTGAACCTATAGTCATTAAATGGGCACCAAAATTTTCATATCTAAATAAAATTTTAATTTTTATAATACCATATCTTTATTGAATCAATTATCCTATTTATTATCATTATGTATCTCATTGACACATATGGTTCCAGATTTAATGTCATACCTAATAAAAGGTATTTTAATATTGATTTATTTATATTTACAATCGAATACAAGATGTCTGGATAAATATAAAGAAAACATTTTTCACAATAAAATTTAATAATATGATAATATAGGTTATGTTGAAAATACCAACTTGTGATCCATAAATCTTCCTTGAAAATCTCAATCAATGTAATGTATCCAGCTTCTAGGGTCAAAGGAGTAATCATGGATTGCATATTACATTTCTTGAATATGGGGCCTCCACAAGTATTGAAAACATCCCCAATTAATGACTTTCTTTTATCATATTGGAAATGGTTTCAAAATTGAACATTTAGTGGTTTGAGAGATTCAAACATGTACATTTTTAAAAAATTCAAAACATAATAATATTGGAAAAGGTAAAGTAGTTTATTGGGTATTTCACTAACAATTTATAGACAAAGGATTTGTTTTGCAGCCCCTAAATCCATCATTTCGAAAAATGTCTTTCAATTGATTTTTAATAACAACAATGAGCTTCATGTTATAACATATAACCAAAATTTCATCTACATATAATAGAAAGTAATTCATTTTGTTGTTGATAGTATTGAATTAAGAAAAATATCCATAATAACTCCATGTAAAATGGTTCTTAATCATGAATGAATCAAATTTACAATACAATTTTATAAATCCTTGTTTTAAACAATACATGGAATTTTTTAAGAAAAACATGTTGAGATTTAAAATATTTCGAATAACCATCATGAGGATTCATATAAAATTTCTTATTAAGGTTAATATGAAGGAATGTTTTTTTCACATCTAATTACTCAATGTGAATGTCATAATAGGTGGAAAAGGAATAAAACTTCTATATAGAAAAATGTTTTACATCAAGTGAAAATAATTCAAAATTGTTTATTCTCAATCCCTAGTGGAACCCCTAGGGGTCAAATCTAGAATTGAACATGAATTTATTTTTAGTAGTATTATCCTCAATTCATTTATAAATCCTCTGATAAGCAATCAATTTATAACTGGTCACACCATGCAACATATTGAGGTGTGGACGATTGATACACATTACAAATAAGTTATGGATCGTTGTCCTAAAACATCAAAAAATCTGAATTTGTTTCCTCGGTTTTGATTATGCCACATGTTCTTTTACTAAAAATAATTTGAATTATTAATAATGCTAGATTTGGAGTTATACCTACC
Source organism: Viscum album (assembly GCA_963277665.1). Lineage (NCBI taxonomy): Eukaryota > Viridiplantae > Streptophyta > Magnoliopsida > Santalales > Viscaceae > Viscum > Viscum album. Next base: position 420,846,672 of record OY728161.1, on the reverse strand, counting down.
ACATCCTGCATCATATTGAGGTGTGGATGATTCATAAATGTCACAACAGAATTATAGATCATCTTCCTCTATTATAAAAACAATCCAAAAATGTTTCCTCAGTTTTTAGTATGTTAGTTGATTTTTTTACTAAAATATAATTTGAAATGGGAAACACGCTTTATGAGTCATACTAGTTGCATTGTTTGAAATTTTGATGTGAGAAATCTTCATACAAATCAAAAATGACTTATGAATCACTTTCCGAAATTATCATGATAGTCAAAGAGTATTTTCTGGGTTTTTAGTGAGTGACACATTTTGATCTAAACAGTAAATTTGAAACAGACAACAGACACTCTTAGTCATACTGGTCACACCATGTGTTGGATTGAGGTTCGGTTGACTCCTACATGTCTCCAAGGACTCGTGGATTATGTTAATAATGTATCAAAACAATAAGAAGTTTTATCAATTTTTAGCATGTCACTTAATTTTACTTTGGTTGATGTTAGTGTTAAATAATAAGGGATAGCTGAAGTTATATTAGCTCCACCATGTGTCGTAATGATGTGAGGATGACCCCAACATGTCAAAAATCACTAGTAAATTGTTATTATATAATATAAAAACAATTACAATGAGTTTTTTTAGTTATGAGTATGTCACTTGTTATTTTTACTAAAATTAATGTTAATTTTAAATAAAAATTGACACTTTTCGTAATACCTATCACACCATGAGTAAGATTTTGGTACAATTGGATCCTACACATCACAAATGACTCATGAAACATTTTCCTAATGTATCAAAATAACAGGAAAGTGTTTTCACAGTTTAATGTATGCCACATGTTGACTTCACTTAAATTCATGTGAATTTTAAATAAAAAGAGTCACTTTGAGTTATACATACCACAACAAGCATCGTATTGAGACGCAGTTGAGTCAAAAATGTCCCAATTATATCAGGGATTGTTTTCTAAAGTATTTAAACAATCCGAATGCATTTTATCAGTTTTTAGTATGTCAAATTTAGAATTATATAAAATAATGTCGATTTTAAATAAAATGAGATGCTTGGAGCCATACTTGTCACACCATATATCATATTGAGGTTTGATGACTCCTACACGTACAAAATGAATCATGGATCATTTTACAAAAATATAATGACAATCCACAAGTGTTTTCATAGTTCTCAGTATGTCACATGTTGTGATTACTTAAATCGAAGTTAATTTTAAAGAAAAAGATACACTTTGAGTTATACCGACCACACCATGCATTGTATTGAGGAGTGGATGATTCTTACATGTCACAAATGACTTATAAATTATTTTCCTATAGTATAAATACAATAAGAATATGATTTATTGGTTTTCATTTTTTCAAACATGTTTTTTTACTAAAATGTAATCTCAAACTGGAAACATGCATTATGAGTCATATAAGTCCCATCGTACAACAATTTTAATTGATAATACTTCATACATATCACAAATGACTTATAAATTATTGTAATAAATAATTTATAAAATGAGATCATGTTTTCTAGTTCTTTAATGAGTGACACATTTTGAACTAGAATGTCAATTTTAAATAGAAAATAGACACTTTTTTCATATCGGTCACTTTTTTAGTCGGATTTAGGATTGCTTGATTGATAAATATAAGTCACTAATAATTGATCATTTTCCTAAAATACAAAAAAACCTGAATGAATTTTATTGGTTTCTAGTATGTAACATGTACTTTTTTTCCAATTTAATTACAATTTTATATAAAAATACACACATAACGTCATACCATCAAAATTTTACAGCAGATTAGGTTGAGGTTGATTCGTTCAAATAAAAATGACTCGTGGATCATTTTTCTAAAATATAAAAACATTATGAATGCATTTTCATAGTTTTTTACGTCAGATGTTCTTTTTACTAAAATCAAGGTCAATTTAAACAAAAAAGACAAACGTTGAGTGATACCGATCCCTTGTTATTTTTTCTATGTTTGGAGTAGGTTAGTTGTTTTGATATCAACTATATTGACCCATTAATTTTAAAAATTAATATAAAAAATTAGTAGATTAATATTCCTTACATAACATTATTATCCATCCTAGAATAGGTTAGGTCGAGTGCTTTTGGAATGATGAAAAAATAATGAACTTGTTCATAAGAGTCTCCCATTATGTAATTATTTACTAGAAACCTTCATATACATGTCATTTCGAAAACCATTCTTAATAACATAATGACATGACACCTTGTAAAGGGTGGATCATAGATTCTTAATAAGTGTAAAAAAGGGATATATCAAATATCATATAAGGATAACATGGGCATAAAGATAGAAGAAGTTGATATTAACATTATAAAATCATAAGTTCTGTATCATATATCAAAATTATGAGCCATGGATCAAATCATGGTAGTCTAGAAGACATGGTTCTTAAAGGATCAAAGAATATTATAAACTAAAAACATACACATTGATTCATACAGAGAACATTGTGTATTTGATTGACGTGTGACAGATTGAGATGTGTCTAATTAGTACAGAAGACTAGAAAATATTCATGATAGATATTTTGGGACTTCATACATTTAATTCTAGTACACAGAAGTCATACATTGAATTCAACATGTTCTCCTTGTTCTAGCTTGTTGCATATAGTTGAATGCTAAAAAGGACTTCCCAAATGATCTATGAAAAATATGTTATATATAAGGAAAATAACTTACAAAAAGTAGATAAAATTATAAAAAAATTGATTAGTTTAATAAGTAGTAGGAATTCACCTTTATAACTTGTTGACTCATTTCCATTTTTTCATTACCTCAGTTTCTACATCGATGTCTAATCTCTCAAGAGCATGAGAATCTTTGAACAAACCACCATGAATATAAAAATGGAATCCACTTTTATAAGAAAAAAATTTGTAGGTGAGTAATATTAAAAAAAGTAAATTAAACATAAATATGAAACAATTTACTACTTCAATGGAAGTCCCATCCTCAAGCAATTTTTGTACATTATTTCATCCAGTATGCTACACATTCATTTTTGAACACATCTATATCGTCATATGAATATGAGTCTTTTTGAATTTCATGAAAATAATGGAACAATATAAATACAAAGAGGGTTAATAAATTTTTTAAATAAAATAGTAATTATCTTTTAAAATACCTCTTTATGGATAAAGGTTTGTTTATGGAATATGATATCTCCAATATATTTACAAACATAATAACCAGAATCATTTTTATTGGCTTGTTTTAGACATAGAAAAAACATTGAGGAGAATAAGTAATTTTTTTTGATATGTCTTTTTCCAGTGAAATATTAATATATATACGCTATTACTTATCCATTTGTAGCAATTGACTTTGTCCCCGTTATTAGCATGTGGCCTCATTCCTTGATTTTCAAAACATCGATACACCTCCCTATCATAACATAATCCCCGTTAAAAGATAATATCCAATATATAACAAGATATTTAGTTATAAAACATTGTATATAGTTTATTACAAATTGGAAAACACCATCATGTGTGGAAGATTTTTTTGCATATCCTTGCATTGAATCCAAGAAATAAATCATCGGAGTATCCAAATTTTCTACAATGAGAATCCACCATCGCCTAAAAACACAAAAAATAATAAGTGAATAATGAAATGAAAATAGGTTTGATATTATTAAATTGTAGAGTTTTAACCCCATATCGTGGGTATTAACTAGAGTCGGTCATTTGATATTCTCTTTCAAATGATTTGATTAGACCGTTCTCTATTTCATTCATATTTTTTGGAATTTATTTTCATTTTTTCATTATAAAATATGTTAGGACAAATGAGTCAAAAAAAATTCATTCCTAAATATCATTAATTGTTTTTCATATACATGCCTATAATAAATATGAAATGTATTTAGTCATAATTAACACAATATCTAATATTTGGTAATATATGATCATTCATAGATACCTCATGTATAAATTTACAACTGAGGTATCTATCCATTCATAGTCATGTATTTTAATTCCACTCTCAATAGCAATAATGTCATGATCTTTTTCACTATAAATATTTTCTTCAAATTCAAATAAGTGGTTGTGACCATATTTGAACATTGTATCCCCATGATCCTTGAATGAGAGTAAATGTGGATATATAACAAGTGGGGTAATGGTGTTGTTAGTAGATCTTTTTGATCTGTAGGCTGATCCTTTAGATGGTTTTTAGATGGTATTTTGTTTCATCCCCTTCTCATTGTCCTTAGGTAATAACATTCATCGGTTTAGACCTTTTTTCATTAATTTTTAAATGTTTATCTTGAAAATAATATTGGAAATGAATACATCTTTGTCGACATATTTTCACAAGACTTCACTATCATGTGATGAATGTTCCAAAAATTATTCAATCATATTAATATCATCCTCATGAATTAGAATAGGTAGCTTGATTTGCAACTCATGAGATACACAGGTCGACACTTGTTCATTTCCTATTAGATGTGGTCTGATGTGTAGCATGTTGTTTTAAATATTGAACACATTACCCCTTGCTAGAAGGTGATGGGTGGGTGTTTCAAGATATAAATCACAATCATTATAACCCTATAGAATATTCATATAGGAATGGTATCAATGTCAGTCTGATTTACATTTCACAGAAAAATTATCATAACATTGATTACAACTTCTAATAAATCCCTTATAGGGGAATTGCAAGCCACGTAAATGGTGGGGGGGGACTTCACATGGTGGTTGTTTTTTACTTTCTTTTTCTCTTTTCCTCTCTCTCATAATTGATTCCATATTCTATCTCAAACATTATAATTTTCCATCACGTGTAGATATTCATTCTCTCATATGATTTATTAATTTAATTTGATTGCCTCTTGTTTTGTCTCAAAATATGTTCTCAGTGTTACCCCAAAACCCACATCTCTGACATAACCATACTATTTTGGCCACTACAAGGCTACTGTTAATATGTATTAATATGGTATATCTATTTTTGATTCATATGAATATGTTAGATATAAAATATTGAGAAATTAGTTATCATTGTTATGTAATAGAAATTTAATGAAAACAAATTTTTATTATGTAATACTTCCAATTGTTTCACACACATATTGTGTATTTTCATCTATTATTATTCCATCATTATTTACCTGTTACTCCTTCCATATTACATGGTGTGGGATGGAAGTGGATTTCTATTTTCAGTGTTCAACCTATATATAAACATAGTGACATAAATATTGTTTTCTTTAATGTCGCATAAAAATAATACGGTCAATTTAAAATATGTACCATTTTTTCAAGTGAAGAGCACCCCATCCTCACTTTAAAATAGGGCTACAATGGTTTTCTACTCATTCATTATTTCCAACACTCATTTTCTATTTAATAAATAAAAAAATTCATTCAATGTGATGAACACACATATAATCAAACAACATTTTTCTGGACACAATGTACCTAAAAAGACACATCCACATGACATCCAATAAATGCATCCTATGCTTCTTGGGATATCAGGTTAACATAGAAAACTGGTCGGTGCATTTTTATTTTCCATTATGCTTCATTAGGATAATGACATGATAGAATTGTGTGAAATACTCTATGAATCCTTCCATGAATCATTAATACATATTTTATGTGGGATTCATCTACTATAAATTCACTCTACAATGGATGATGAAGAGTAAGTAAATGTTTCATTATTTTATATTTTAGTAAAGTAAATAAATCATATCATAATGTCACCACAATATCTTCCCAAATTAGAGTCATTATCTTTGGAACGACAGAGTTCCATGAATATACATCAATTAGAACACATTGACGAGTGAAAATACCATTATAGCTACTGAACATGGCCTTGTTGTGGTTTACAAGTTAACGCCGTGCATTCCATCCCACCATGAATTTAATGCCTTTGACTTTTGCCTTAACGATTTTAGAAAACCCCATCAAACTAAGACACTCACGTTTTTTCTGCGACGCTAATCATTTGTTGCCTACCATTTCCCTAGAATAAACATTGTCAATATGTTCCTATATAGAAGTATAATAAATATTTGTAGATGGTCATTGACATGATGTTCTTGATATTCGATGAATACCCCTAAGGAACATTTACGTCATTCAAGTGGTTCCAAAACTGATATCTCTTTTGTCTGGAAAGAGTGTATACTTCTGGAGGAATAAAAGTTCATTTTCCCCCTTCAGTAGCACCAAATATTCTTGTATTCCCAGGTTATCTAAGTTCAACCTATCCTTTATTACATACTTTTGTATAGGTTCATTTAGAAACACTCTGATGACACTATCACATTCATTTTTTCAACATGCAAAACATTAGTAATGTGTCTGACGTACATAAAACTCCAATAAAGAAATTTAGAAAAAAACTGATCTCTTTTTCCAACTGTGTTTTGTATAGTTTTTTTAAAAATGTTTAATAATATGTAGTGTCCAAATATTTTACATTCTCAAGTATTTGATGAGCTGTTAGTGGATATGGTTTCATACATTATTCTTAACATCCATCGAATGATTTCGTCCAAGATAGGTACATATGTCATTGGAGTTGAATTTTGCGATTTCCAAGAAACAAGGTTTTTGATGAATGTTTCAAACTAATTGACTATGTATCATATTCATAGATAGGGCACCCTTGAGTTCTTGTAATCCTATATCTTGAAAAATCTCCATAAGTAAAAAATTCATTTATCATCCAGTACAACGTGTATCCCATAGTAAAATCTTTATTTTTGTAATCATCATACAACGTAACACCTAAATACCACAATAATTTCCAATCCTCAATCAATGGAGCCAATTAACCGTCAATATAATTACCATGTTTTTTTCAGTCCTAATATAAGTATTGATAACATGATGTTTTTTCATTTAATGCATAACCAAAATGGAATTATATAATATACTAAAATAACCAACCATGTATTATGAGTGCTGCTTTGAAATCCAAAAGGGTTCACACCATCTATAGATATTGCAAGAAAAAAGGATTCTCGGATCATTACTAATGTCAGGATACTCATGATCAATTCTCATTCACAAAACACCAATTCATTTTTTAAAACCATTTTAGAGATATTTAAACCCCAAAAAGATTATGTTGAACACATATAATTATTTATGAATCACTTCAAAAAACATGAATCATTTTAAAATAACCACTAAGGAATTTTCACAAAGACATAAATCCCAAGATAAGAACATTATAAAGAATACATGAATAAAAAAACCAACATTTTATAAAACATAATTCTATAAAAGATTTATCATGTCTCTAATGAATAAATTGTATGCATAATATAGTTTACTCTCATAATACTATTGTGAAGTGAAAAAGTAATAGATAAAGACATAACTTTCACTTGAACATAATTTAACAAATATTTAATCTTAGAAACCATCTTCCACTAGATGTTTGAATCGTGTACTACCTATGCATGATCCCTTCAATACAGTACATTGGGTGGTGTTTTGATAGCAACACCATAACTATGGAATCACCTGGTGTGATGTATTAATCATCTGCATGAACTATCCTAATCCATGATATTTGTTATTGGGTGCTTCATCAAGGAGGTGAACCATATAGATTGTCATATACTCAGTTATGACCATAAAAACCTAGAAGAATGATGACTTATTCCAAATATCAGTTCCCATAGGTATGACTCGATACTAAAATTTACATTATTGACCAATTATTAGGTTGGTCTTAGAGTTGGGATCTATTCCATGCAGCTATTTCTGGCATGGACTAGGGTTGACCGTTCAAGGTGAAACAAAAACATACATTTTTTGATAGTATCTCAGGGTTCATGAGTTAAATGAATTATTCTATGTATCATATTATTAATTTCTCTTCAATAACAGTTTAAATATTCTAGGTTTGAAGACTATAGTTGGGGTGCTGATATAATAGGTAAATACAATATAATCTCTTTCATAGATATGTTCCATACTCTATTGGAATGGGACATAATATTCTATTTTATAAATATATTTTCTAGGAAGTTCATATGTTTTCTATTTTTTATGATATTATTCTAGTACATCTAATATTAGATATCTTTATTTACTATATAAATTATTCTAACTATGTTATTTTTTTCTTGATCCATTACATGTACACATATAAATTCCAATGTTATAACTTTTATTAATTTTCTAATAAATGTGTTTCCAGAATTGTTTTACCTTTCTCATATGTGATTCTTTGTGAGATTATGACTATGAAAATAATGGAAATTATATATTATGTGGGTATCATAGGTTTGATAACACTTCTTTAAAAAATTAATTATATTTGGGAGTTTTATCACCACCATCAACACACAATATCACATCACAATGTTTTTCTTTCTAGATATTAATATTTGTTTTATTACCTCATACATGTGTAATCAAGATATATAGTGTCAAATTAAAGGGGAACTGTGGTGGTTGGATATAGATTATTCTTTTCAACCCCTTAACTTGAAGTCCAATGGGTCTCCAGTCCAGTTTTTTTAAATTACCATGAATAGGTCCTCCTAAGGATTTGGAGTGGGTAGCTTGAATGATTTTAGAGACAAGAAATTCATATTGAATTTTTTTATTTACTTATAATGTGGTATTTTTTTATATTTTAAAACATTTCTATGAGTCTCCATAAAAATATTTCTTTATGTTTTATTGATTGAAATTCATGATTAAATATTTTATATGAAATTGAATTTCATTTAAAAGAAACACCAACATCACTATATGAATTCAGTTAGAATCATTAAACCATATCCATATGTAAATAGACAATGAAAACAAGTTAACCGAAACTGAAAAAACATAACTAAAAATGGATGGGTTATATTCTATGACATGATCTCTAGCTAAACATGGGATTAATTATCAATGTCACCTAAAAAAATTCCTATGACACTAAACATTAATTGGGCCATCTACATCTAATATCTAACCACATACTTATTGAAACAAAAATGTGATTTGATAATTACGTTAATACTCATAATGGTAGCACTTGAGGTGATGGATTCGTCGTGGAGGTGGGTTCACAGAGGAGGAGAGATTCACATGGAGGTGGGGTTTGACAGTAGAAGTGGGGCACGGAATATAGGGCTTCATGATGGTAGGATTTTTTGGTAGAGGAGGAGGAGGGCGGGCGGAAGTGGTGGAGAAGAATGATGAGTCAGCTGCTGAATAGGAGGAGGAGGTGACAAAGGAGGTGGATAAGTGCTTCAGAGTGGCGGAGCAGAGGAGGAGGAGTCAATGACTGTGGATGAGGAGGAGAAGGGGGATGAGGAGGAGGGCTTCGTGGTGGCAGTAGAGGAGGAGGAGTCGATAGCCGAGGAGGAGGGGGAGGAGGCGTCAGTAGGGTTCGTCTTCCACAAGAGCATGAGTTGAGTGAAAAGAGGAGGAGATTGTAAAGGATAATTTATAAAATTGGGTAAACCCATTATCAGCGCTAGAGTATAAGCGCTGATAAATGTTGTTTTATCAGTGCTAACCTAGAAAGTGCTGATAACACACACCTTTATCATTACTAAAAATCACTAACAAGACTATTAATATATCTTCATTTATATTGAAATATTGTAAATATTAATATTTATTTACAATTATAAATCTATAACAAATATATTTATTATATTAATAATTATATATAATTAGTATCTTAGAATTAAGTTTGTATATGTCTATTATAATTTTATAATTATTTAATAACTTTAACATTATATATATATAGTATAATTATATATTTATTACAAATATATTTTAATTGTAGTAAAAAATATAAATAACTTGGTATAATAATATAAATACTCTGAAAATTAAAAGAAATTTATTAAATAAATTTAGTCATAAATAAATGTATATATATATATATATTTATGAAATTACAATAATTATATGTTTTTATTTTAATAATTAAGATATTAAAATTCATATATTTATCATATAAAAATTTATAATATATATATTTAGATTCATAAATAAATATATACATTTATAGTTGTAAATATATATATATATATATATATATTTAAATACTTAGGAAACTGAAATAAATATTTTAATTATATAATTTTTAATAATTTCATAATTATTTAAATAAATAATTATGAAAGTAAAAACATAATTATTATTAATATATTTATTTATAACTATAATTTAAAACATAAAAAATATATTATTTATAAATATTTATGAAATTATAGAAAGAATATATAATTAGTATGTTTATTATAATTTCATAAGTATTTAAATATTTATATATATATATATATGACTATATATAATTAATATATTTATTTTAATTTCATACATATTTAAACATATTTATAAATATATTTATATTTATTACTACAAATAAATAAATATTTATTTATAATTATAATTATAAATTAAATATATATATATATTATAATTTTATAATTATTTACATATATATAATATATAATTATAATGATAAAATATTTGTATATGAGTGAAATTTTTTTTATATATTTATGAATATATTTCTATAAATATATATACATATAATTATAATTATTATAAATATATTTTTAATAATATTGATGTTATTTAAATAAATATATATATATATATATTTCGAATTATAAATAAATATATTTAATATTAAAATATATTTATCCTTCTTTTTTTTGAGAACATAATAACTTCATGGGAACATGAATGAATCATATACACCGAGTAAAGTATAGATATCATAAAACAATGAATCATATATACAGATAATATGAATAGTAATGAGGGTGTAATGTATAATTGATAATTTTTTATTAATATATAACATATGAACATCATTTATATTCATGCATGAATTGAAAAAATTCATATGAAGCATATATTTATTTAAATATATATTCATTTTTATAGTAATATATGATTATAATTTTAAATATACATATTTAAAAACAATATATATATATATATATATTTAAAATGAATTTATATATAATTATAAATATAAAATTATAAATATATAACTATAAATATTTCAATATAATAAATATATTATATATAATTAATATATTTATTATATAATGAAATTTATTAAATATATATATATATATGTATTTGAATTATGGAAAAATATATATTAATTAAAAACATGATTTTTTATTCAAATTATACAAATAAACATTATTTTTTAATATAAATATTAAAATTTTATATAAATTAATAATTTTTTTGGAAAAAAAGTTATCCATGCTAAAAATAGAAATTCTAAATTCAACCTTTATCAGTGCATTTTTTAACACTGATAAAGGGTCGATTTATGAGTGCTTTTAGCAAGTGCTGATAAAAGCCCCCTTATGTTTGTGTGTTTTTGCATAGAGATTATTAAAGCCGGTGCACCCCTTTCCTGGATCGATGTTTGTGAAATATGGTTTTCTTTAAGGAGTTCATTTCTTTATCAATGGTAGAGAAACACTTCTTGGATTCCCTACCATTTGTACTATTCTTTCAAAATTGAGGGTCATCATCTATAATATCTCATACAGCATTAACTTTTAAAAAAACCGTATCATATTAATTTATATGAGATGGAAGTCTAGATACCCTTCTTACTCAATCATGGGTTAACTAGTCATCATCATTGTTATCTAGAGGTTCATTATCAGAATCAGAATCAGAAATTGAGCTAGATTCAACTCATTTCATAGACTGAGGATCAAGTGGAGGAGGTTTTAAGAAAACCAAAAATGGGGTTGATGGATGAGCATCAGTAGCCCCGTCATTGTTTTAATCATCACTATCTTATGTGACATGTTTATAATTGGGAGAACAAGATTTGTGAAACACTACATCTCTACTGATTAAACATTTTGGGTATCTAGTGTCAAGAAAATTATATCCCATAACACCTTTAGGGTACCCAATAAAAAACACATAATATATCAATGTTTATGTCTATTATTATTGACATGGTCATATACAGTACACTCGAACTCTATTTGGTGATTATAAGAAGGTATCTTGTTATTCAAAAATTCCTCAAGTTCATTAAACTTGTCAGATGAGGTTGGAAACCTATTTAAAAGGTAAACTATCATAGTGGTCACATAAGGCCTGAAAGAGTTATCCAAGAATGAGGATTCAAAAAAACATAGAACTCAATCAAGGATTGTATGATTCATATGATTAGAAAACCCATTATATTTTGGGTCTCCCGAATATTCTAGTGAATTATAATACCCTTGGAATGGATTAACTGAATGATATCAACAGAGAGGTATTCATAACCATTATCATTTCCCATGGTTTTAATTTTATTTCTTACTATATATTCAACAAAGTTTTTCTTGGTTTTGAATGTTTCAAAAACATCATATTTTCTTTGATCATGTAAATTCATCCCTTTATAGAGAATTCACCAATAAAGGTAAAAAAATTGGAGCCTCTACCATGTGATGTAGTCTTAGATAGTCCCCGTAAATCAGAATGAACGTTTTATATTAGGTAACATTATTTCATAAAATCTAGAATTAGTGAGTCACAAATATACATCATAGTCATTACTATAATTAATTTGGAATTATATAATGAAAATAAATGAAACTTATATTTAACCCCTTCTTCAATATTAATATTTAAAATTGTAAAAAATCAAGCATTATTTTAGTGAATTAAATAAATGGTGTTTTTTAAAGGCCAGGTTTAATTTTAAATCAAAACATGGGTATTTTATTATAAATTCTACTGCCAAGTGATGCTATCATGTATAATTTCTTAAAATTAAGCCATAAAGTATCATTAATTCATTCATTAGTAACTTCTCTAAGAACATTTACACCTAATGAATGATGCAACGAACTATGGGCTTAAAAAAAATATCATAACTGAAATATTCGAAAGACAAAAAGGACTCCACATCAATAGAATGGATAAAATGGGTTTCATATGTCCATACATGGAATCAATAAAACACTACTAAACTAAAAGGGATCACATCTTAATCTGACATAAATTCAAATTATTTTCACCAATAAGTTTTTTATATTAAACCTTGTTGATTCTATGTTTATACAAATGCTCTAATAATTTATTTTTTGGGGACAACATTTTGTTTACATCACCACGAAATATCAAATATCTATAGATATTTAAGGCAATTCAATTTTTTATTCGAATTAAAAAGATATTGTTGGTTATAGTGAATTAAATTAAAAATAGAAAATCGATCGAGGTGAATGAAGATAAGATTGGAATGAAAACAATTATACATAAACAAAATTCGAATCGAGAGACAGATTAAAAAATAAGTGTAAGAATTAAGTATTGTTGGACAAGATATTTGACAAGATTCATTCTATTTTGGACCTATGTGAATAGAATTAACACCTAACAAAGACATGTTTATTAATCTCCAATGAAAAACAGCACATTAAACAATATAGAATGATATGAAAAATTAATGTTAATAATTTTGAAAATTCTATCATCAAAACTAAATTATGATGCAACTAATATACATATAGGTTAGAGAGGGTGGTCCTATGATAGTCTAATTCTTAGGATGTTTTCTGAATAAACTCATGTGTATCACTTGGATATGTTGATTTCAACTCATTCAAATGACTTGGAACTCTTGGAAGGTCGAATAATCTTCACAGGTAAGGCATGCCACCATGAATCCACCATAAAAAGGATATAATAATAATATGTGGAGTAAAAAAGGATAGGTGTATATATCTCATGAATCTATGTAATGGTAAGGCAATATAGGATTTTCACTGTAGTAAATGGGATATGAATAAGGAGAACTGAATGATTAGAATAAAGAGATGACCTTGTGTGAAGGGGTCATTAATACCCTGACACATTACTACTCCTCTAAAAAAACCAAAAAAAAATAATCCTACCCACACTTGGATCCAAAAACACCGAGTAAAATAAATGAAAAAACAACCAAAAATTTGTATTTATAGGATCAATGGTTAATAAAAGGGATCATTATCCATGAGTAGTTTTCCAAGGATTTCCAACATGTAAAGGTTAATGGAGTCCAAGGAAGACCAAACATACCATCATATAAGGGAGGACCACATGGTAAGAGGTTATATTGGCACACTATAGAAAAAATCCTATAAAATATGTTTGAGAAAAATAATAATAAAAAAATGTTATACATATTTAATACTTTTATATTACAATAAATAAATTGTATAATAAATTATAGGCATATTTTAAATTTAAAACAACTAGTATCAAATAATTTGGCCAAAATATTAACATAAATTACACAGTGTAAATCATAAAAACATAAATTAAGAATGATTCCTCAATAATCTATTGACTTATCATCATAATATTCTCACTTTCCTTTTATTTTTACATTACAATAAACTGAAAATAAATGAAACATCCATTATTCAACCAAGAATGAGTGCTCTTCAAAATCCCCCCTCAAGAAGAGGCCAATAATTTCTACATGTGATATAGATATTGATTATCACTAATATGGGGGAGATATCTATTTTTGGTTCTAATATTTTTGTATAGGAAAATGAGATACATATATGATGAAGAAATCAGTGTTCAAATTTCTTTTCGTGGGGGAGCTAATTTTTTTCTGTCATAGTTTAAAAAAGGTGTCTTCATATTTTTTTATAGAGTACGATTGTTTGGGTTATACCAAGAAATTTTATTTCCCACTAACTTTGTTAGATGTTTTCTCTTCTTTAATGGGATGAAGGTGGGGATTATTTGTATTCAAACCATTTAATGGAGAGTGGAATTAATTAATAGATATATTAACTCAACATTAATAGTGGGGTCTCTCTCAACATTAATGGATAGATATTATTAATAATAAATGTAAAAGGGGGATATTGGCCACATTAATTGACAACATGGACTTGGTATCTTTATAAGAGGATGTGGTATAATATTCTTGGTATAACTGCCTTAAATTCAACTCATGAAGTGGTTCTCGGAAAAATATAAGGTAATTTATCAAGACTATAAATGGAAATAAATTTTGGCATGGTATTCACTTTCATAGATTTTTTATACAATGTTCACTCTCTAAGTAAAATTGGAACATGTCATTAGACATTAAGAGTAGTTTAACAACCATTATATTTAAATATTCCAATATTTCTTGAACATGATCACATAAATAATTAAATCTAGAAGCCTACCATTCATTTTATATATACATGGAAGTACTTATATCAACCATTGAACATACATGGATACATTATCAAGCATGAAATCTATTGCCTCATCACCATCAACTCCTCACATACATTTTATATTAACTTTATTGACATTATAATATATTAAAAACCAAGTAATCATTCATTCTTCAACCTTGAACACATGCTCTTAAATCCCCCTCATAATGTAGGGTAAATTAATATCTAGAGGTGATCTAGATAATGTGGTGATAAATATCATGGGGAAGATAGATGTTTCTAGTTCTAGTGTTCTTCAGCAGGATGATGCAAATATAAATATAATGAAGATTTTGGTATTTAGATTTCTTTTTCAGGGGAACTCTTAGTTTTATTTAAATGTTTCAAAATGTTTACATAATATTTTATATAGAGTATTGTTATTTGTGTGATATTATCAATTTTTATTTCCAACTGAAATTTTTAATTTTTTTCTGTTTTTTATGGCATTAAGGGGAGGATTGTTGAGATTTATTACATTTATTTGAGAGGGAAATTATATAATAGAGATATTTACTCAAAATTAATTGAGGACTTTGTCTATTCATTAATGGATATATTTTTTTAATAATAAATGGTTGAAAGTGGACGGTGACTACATTAATTGGAGACATGGACTTGGTGTCTATATAATTGGTTACATTAGAATATTTTTGGTACGATGACATTGAAATATACTCATGTTTAGGTTCTTGAACAACTAAAAAGGGAGTTAGTCAAGAGTAAGTCCCCTAAAGATGAGAAAAGGTGTTTTCTCATTTGTCATATCATGTGAGAACCATTAACGATGATGATTAAAATGTCAATGGTGGACATGTGATGTGATGGGATATCGTGTTTATGACAGAAAATATAGTGTGTAAACATGTAAAATATATGATGTAGTAGCAACATTATATATATCAATAAATTTCACTTGTTGGTGATAAACATTGAGAAATATACTTCAAAGAGTATTTAGGTTATTTATGTGAGTCTTGGGTGCCTTTATTGATAGATGAAGGAGAAATCATCAAAGCGGTATTATAGAACGTTGATTATGAAACATGTATGGATCCATATATCTATGTTAGTGTGGGTTTTTTTACATAAGGGGGAGTTTTTCATTGATATATATTCAACAATGAATTTTTTTTTCAGGGAATGGTTGTTTTTTTCCACTAGGGAATTTTTTTAGTGATATTGAGGAGGTGTATTGAAGATCTTTTGTTTACATAGTCCTTTTATATACTATCATTATAACTCATTTATCAGAGTTTACATAAATTTGGTCTTTTATATTATTATAGTGGTATTTTCAGAGTGACCCCATGGTTTTTTAATCCTACACATTAAAAGGATTATCTTTATTAAAAAAATCTTGTGTTTATAATTTATTCATTCTTATTTGATTTATCTTGTTCATATTAATTCTGGTTTCTCAGATTATTTTTAAAATAATTTTTTATCCTATGATAATGATTCTCCACAATAAATATATCGTGGGTTGTTCTTGAACCATCTCAATAATATTTTTTAAATAATTGGTTTTGTTTAAAAACATATGGTAGGGCATCAAAACTAAGAAAACAACATCTAATTCCGATAATATCATTAAGAAACCACCTTAGAATTATTTGAGAAATATAGGAATAGGATGTGTTTCTATCATAGTTATCATTTTCCAAGGTAGATTGAAAATATATTTTTAGTTATTTAAAACACTAAAAGGTGTGGGTAACTAACAAAATCATAGAAAAAGTAAATTGATTCATGTGATATCATAGGAAAACTATCTAGGAATTATATGAGAAGTTTATGAGAAGGAATCATAAAAATATATTATGTGATTATTATTGAGTGATCTATAAATATAATTTAAATATGTTAATGTGTCAGGATAATATCCTTAAGTTGTTGTTTTAATGTTTTTAGTTGTCTGTGTTTCTTGATAAATCTAGTTGACATCATTTCACCATAGTTGTTGTATAATAAATTGGTTTTGATTATGGAATAATTTTCATGTGTTTGCCAAAGTTTTGGGCAACAAAACATGGTTTTTTATGGAAAACAAAGGACACCTATATAGAAAAATGGGTGGACCACATATAATTTGTGTTATGAAAATATAAAATGGAATTGAAAGAACCTCAAAATAAGAGCATCGTTTATGGAAAATGTAATTGACTTAAGGTCACCACATAACAATCCTTATACATATTATTTTTATCTTCACAGACTACAATAATTTTACATTTGTAGTGGATGGTGTTTATTTATAGGGTGTCAAAAAGGGAATTTAATTTGAGTATTGTTGTGGTCTCTCCATTGTAACCACATAGAGAGTGTAGTATGTTGTGATGGCCAATACACAAATGAGTATTTAGTAATTATTATTATTAGGTTTTGTGGATATAATTATCTATATAAAGAACCCTAATCACATCATTGGGAGGGTGCATTTAATTGGATAATATTTTCACTAGAAGAATTTGGCTAGGTCTGAAAGTTGTTCTCAAACGGATTTATGCATTATGTGAAGGATAAATTCTATAGTGGGGGTGTTTTTCGATCACGGAAATCCACGACGAATGCCCAGTTCTCAAAATGTATATTAGGGATTCTATAGTCCAAAATGGTGAAGATACTCATAATGTACTTGTGCTATGTGGTGCATGGTTTTCATGAAAAAAGAATTTAGTTATTGAATTGGTTCAAAAATGGTCTCAAATAATAGTTGTGTTATGTACTGAAAGTCAGTTTGTGAATGATTTGAAAAACATTGTGTGGGAACATGAATAGTTCATGCAAGGAGTCTTTAAGAGGTATTCTCCACATACGGAAGTGTTGTTCATCTATCATGTGAAAATAGAGCGTCATGACTACTCAAGTGTGAATCTATTTTGAAGTGTTTTAGAATAATGTAATAATCTTCTAAAGTAGTAGTGTACACAATTCTGTTGAGAGAGTAGTGAGCCTTCAAATCATAAATTAGGGTGAACTAGGAGGGATAGTGAGTCCACTCCATACATTTTAACTACATTGTGCTTTTGTTATTTTGGTACATAGGCACATTTCCTTTGTATGTTACTTGGATTTATCACTGTGAGGGTGAACCAGGTAGATTTTTTGTGTCATATGTTTGTTTTAATTATCATATGATTCTCTCATACCAAAAGGAGAGAGAAGAGTGTATTCTTAATGATGAAACATGGTCCAAAGGGGATGTTTTTTTAATATTTTATTCTATGATTCAACCCCCACCTATACGTGTATTTAAAATAGTTGGGATAACAATTGGTATCATACATAAATGTCAATATCAATGTTTCTCTCTCAGGGGTTTTAATAGAGGATTTAAATCATAAATGGATTCTGATATACGATGGAATCATTTTTCTATTATGGAAGATTCATATATACCACTACTTCCAATCATTAGGAGTTTATGTATTTATAGCATCAATTCATGGAATATTTTCCAGTGTTGATAGTTGTGCTTCATCAAAAGCAAGCTGAAGGGAATTTAATTTCAAAGCAATATGAATCAGTGCATTATGTGGAGACTTTTCCAATGGAATCTAAAAAAAATTGATGTCATGTAATCCCATGCATTCCATGTGTGAAAAGCTATTATATATCTATGATGGTGATTCAAAAGTAAGATAATAATAAATATAGGTTTTTTGGAAAAACTATGAGAACCTGAGAATCAACTCTAATGAGGTTGTTGATGCATTTATTGATCAGATTAATGTTTTTGTGAAAGAGAAATCTGGTCTCATAGAAATTATTGAAGATGTAAATAACGTTTTGTGTGTCTTGAGAAGACTTTGACATTAGTTCAATATGAATGTCACTATACTAGAAGATAAATATCCAAAGGAGATAACATTGTTTATCTTGCATAGTAATATTGTCTCTTACGAGATGAAAAATGAATATATTGAGTCTATGGAAAAATGGAAGTCCACAGAGGTGGATTCCATTGACATGAATAATATAACTATTGAATATAGCTAAATATTAGAAGATATTAATGAGTTCTTGTCATTCCTTTCATCAAACCTATAATGTGGAAAAAGAATGTTTAAAAGGAAACTCCCACTTAGATATATTCGATGTGGAAAGGTTTTAAATAAGGTAGTAAGATTCCCAAAAAAGATCGAATGAAATGATGAGTATGAAGTCAAAATTCCCATTAAAATTTCTTCAAACTATATGAATGGTTATAAATAATTGAAGTGAAATTTAATAAAAAATGAGAATCGTCTTTCAGATGAAAATGATAGTTTGGAAGAATATGTTGTAGAAGATATGGAACGCTGTAAAGATCATAGAGATAATTATATAGTGGAAGTTGTGCAAATATCATTGAAAAGGGTAGAAAGTGACATTGATGATGAAAATTTCAGTGTAAGAATTTATCTTCAAGATTAATTATAATACACTCTTGAGGAGATAGATGTTTGGAGATCCAAAACAATGAAATCCAACAGGGAGGTTCCTCATTCCAAAATCTAAATGAAGTAGAGATAATAAGAGAACTATATGATGATGGAATAAATTTAAAAGCTTATGTATTAAATACTAGAGATCTCTAAAAATATTACTGAGTACAAGATCAACGTTGAATAACAGAATGCAATGATCGATAGATTGACTATTATAGAAAAAGATCAAATAAAATGTATCAGTGAACATGAAAAAGATTTTTTTACCTGCAAAGAATGTTATAAGTTCATGAGAAACACTTGATTACCTATATAACAATAATAAAATATTTTACTAGAGAGAAAGAATATATGTATATGGAGAACATATGTTTAGAAAAAACAGAATCTATATTCAAATCCAAATTATAATGTTTGTGTGGGGATTGATAAAAAATAGAATGTTGTGGTGATTTATGTCTAACATCAAGCGCCCAATCCAAGGTTGAAAAATGATTTAGTTATAAATTAGATTCATAAGAATCATTTTACCCAATAGAGAACCAGTTCTATTATATTTTATAGGAATACACTTCCTATCATGTGTTATTTCTGTGGAAAAATGGGGCATTCTCAAAATTTGTGTTCCAAAGACAAAAGGTATGGATGGGAATAAGAGAAAAAATATAGCCATAAAAAGATAAATTTTCTGATAATGGTTTCGATTGTCACTGTTTCTGGGGTAGTTGATTTGGACTCATATCTAGATTTTTTTCATCAATAATATAGAAGAATGAGGAGATGTAGACCCAAAATGGCACTAAGTTATAGCTCAATGAACCATCGAAAGACTTGAAAATGAATAATCTATTTTTATCTAAGAAATATTAATTTATTTAATCATACTATGAGAAAGATCAATAATATAAGATTTCAATAAGTGTAATTTGAGTGATGTGAATAAAAAGTAAAAGTGTTGACCAGGAAGATGTTGTAAAGACTTCCCCTAAATCATCCAATCATGCTGGTGTATGGATCCTTAATAGAGGATACACATACTATATGATGGGAAATAAGGAACTTGTTACAGAAATAAAATATGAAATGGAAGGTGTTGTAAAATTTGGAAATGATAAAGGCCTGCTAATTATTGGATAAGGAAAGACCAATTTGGGGGAAATGATATGATACATTTAGATATCTTTTTATTCAAAGGCCTCTGTCACAACTTTTTAAGTGTTAGTCAATTGTTCGACTATGGTTATTCTATAAGGATTACAATGATTTTGTGTACCTTTAAGGGGAAATATGATTCAATACTTTTACATGGAATGTTTATGTATGGGGGTCTCTATATTATATGTGGTTAAGAAGATATGTTCTTTCTATCCAAAGAGGAAGATAATAGGTTGTGGCATAAATATCATGTCCATTTATGCCAACAATCCCTAAAGATTTAGAAAAACAATATGAATCTTGAGATCTACCAAATCTATCATGTGATCTTACTCACACATGTTATTCTTTTTAACAAGGAAATATTATCAAAAATATGTACAATGAAAAACCAAAACGGCCAAAAAACATTCTTGAATTAGTGTATGCAGATGTGTGAGGACCTATATCACTATGATACATTAATGGAAATCAGTATTATGTTATTTTCATTGATGATTTCTATATGAAGAATTGGGTATTTCTCATTGACCATAAATATGATGTGTTCAGTTGCATAAAACAATATAAGGGGGATTCATAAAGGATGCATGGATTGAATATTCTGATGTTTCATATAGATAATTGTACGAATGTCACAAATATTCATGTAGAATACTGTATCAAGAATCAAGTGATAAGTTATAATGATTTAGTAGTGAGAATTCCTAAGAAAAATTGAGTGGTTTATAGATGAAATGGGATCATAATGAAACATGGCTAAGATAGTTCTTATTGAAAAGATCCTACTAGATAAATTTTGAAAGTAATAATTCGTGACAATAGTCAACATATCGAAAAGGTATTTCTTGTGTCTGAAATAAGAAAATACTCCACACAAGCAGTGTTATGGAAAAGAGTCAACATTGAAATACATTAAAATCATTGTAATTAAAAGTTTTATTCTTAATAAAGAGAAACATAGGAAATTTGAATATTAATATTATGATGGGATATTACTTGGATATTAAAGAAAAATAAAATAAGATAAATTTTTTAAAAACATGTTGGGAAAATTAGTTGAATGAAATGATTTCACTAAAGTATAAAATGAAAAAAATGTTCAATAACACATTAAAAAGATCCTAGATAATAGCGATGTGGATGAAAGAAAATCATGGGTACAAGTGGAAAATTCTAATTCAGAAGTTGATATTAATGATGATTATGAGGACTTCAAATAATTATTTGCATGAATGTCGAGGAGTTAAGATGAAAATGACAGACATCACATTTTTGGTGATTAAGAAGCAGCAATTCGAACCTGGAGAATGCGTAATTTATAGATGGAATCCATCATATCTTAGGTAGAGCCTTTTTTTGAATTATCACCATGATATGAAACCTGAGTTCAGGCTATGAACAAAGAATGCGATAAAATTTAAATGAATTAGACATGGGACATTTTTTTCATACTATAACATAAATATTTCATCTTGAACAAATGGGTCTTCCGGAAAAAACTGAATGAATTTGGATTTGTAATTCAAAACATAGAATTACATGTGTCTAATGATTACTCTTAGATCAATAGAATCGACATTGATGAAAAATTTGAACATGTTTTGAGGATCTAGACTAATCTTTTATTATTTTCCATTAAAATGAAAATTAAATTCAATGTTTTTAAAATGGTTTTGAAGACAGAATTTTTCAATGGGGATATAGAATATCAATTGTATATCGAGCATCCAGATGGTTTTCTGATACCTAAATAGGAGACTAATTTTTTTTGGCAGAGTAAGGAACAATATAGGTAAAATCAAGCAGTAAGAGAGTGGTATCCAAGACTTGATCAACTTCTGAATAAGCACATTTTTCAACGTGGTGAATTTCATTACAATCAATATGAAAAAAATGATAGTATTCAAATGATTATTGTGTTATTCTGTGTCCGTGGCATAATATTTGGCAGATCATATGAATTTTAGTTATAATAATTTTCTCAATTCACGAAATGTGAGTTTGAAATGTTAATGATTGGAGAAATTACAATTTTCCATTATTTATGTGTGACACATGGAAGGAATTGAATTATTTTCATTAGTCATAATATGCCAAAGATGTTCTATTAATATTTTAAATGGATAATTTCATGGAGATGATAAATCTGATAGCTATGTTAAAGAATCTATCATGATAAGATAAATTTTAGGTGGTTTATGTCATAGAATACAGAAAGATAATTGGCAGTCTACTATACTTAACAATGACATTATGTGATATATTTTTTTTCATATTCCATGAAGAGAAACCCCAATAAACACCAACTAATTTTAGTGAAAAACATTCTTCATTATATCAATGTTATGGTTGATTTAATTTTTATTTACAATGATAAATCACAGCAATATTTATTGGGTTATACATATAAATATTGGGATGGTTCCTCGTATGATAGAAAATAAATGTTAGTTGGTGCATTTTATCATGGTGGATTGTGTATTTCATGAAAAAAGAAATAAACTATATTGAATTTCTTTGAGAACTGCATAATCCAAATATATTTTGGCTACTCAATCATCAATGTAATTATTACGGATAAAACAACAACTTGATGATATGGTAGTTTATTTAAAATCCCCCTTCAGAATCTTTTGTGATAATTTAAGTGTAGGAAATCTTAGAAAAAATATAGTCCATCACTCACAGACAATGATAATTGAAATCAAATATCATTTTATCATAGAGAATGCGTGGAATGTCCTTGTAAAATTGAGTATGCTCATGTAGAACTACAAGTTGTAGACATTTGGATGAATTCCTTACCCAAAGAGTCATTTGAGTGGAATCTATTTTATTTTAGAGTTCAATTGACTCCCAAACATGAAAAAATTTAGGTCGGTCCCCATCTCCCTGATGTATAGTGTGTTTTTACCTTACATGATCCAATGGATTCTTTTCAATGTTGCATCCACAAAGAGGTGATAGTTGGGTACATTGAAAATTTGGGAGAAATATCATCATTAATACAAGGGTAGAATCTGGTAGTGGAGGAGCGAAGTAGGGGGAGTTTTAAGTATGATGATTGTAAAGATGATCAATCGAATGTTATATATCACTGCATATGGGGTTCGTGATGAAATCGAATGAATATTTTTTGAATTAAGTGATTCATTGATTAACATCACATGCTAATCTTATTTATCATATTGATCATATCCATTGTGGGATTAGAGTGTGTATTGAGTATGTTGTTGATCACTATATGGAAAAATTAGATGTGAGTTTTTATGGATGACATAAGAGCACAATGAGTTTTCAACACATCCGAAAAAGAATCTTTAAAATTGTATCAAATGTTATATAGTGGTCAACACAGCCAAAGGGATAGATTGTTGGAAAAAAATAATTCATGGTGTCGTTTAAATGTTTTTGAGTATTTTATGTCTGTAATAAAATTTAATTGAAAATATTCTAGCATGGTTACGGTCGAAGAATGCTAATTTGAGGTGGCACGGTTTCCCATTGTATGCCTAATTTTTAGGAATCAAAATCTAGATTCATATTATGTTAAAGAAACGATCCCCACATTGAAAAATGGTTGGACAACATAGTTGTTGTGGTAAAAGAACCACATACGGAGTTTGAAAAATATCGAAGGAGGTTCATCATTTATGGTCAAAGTACTTGATTTAAGTTATTACCAGATAATTAATTTCACGTAGGGTTTTGTTCTACTCAAACCAAAAGAGGGTTTTCATTTTTCGGAGATGACAATGATTTAATGGGTGCTGAAAATGGAACTTAATTTTTGTTTGAAGATAGCCACACGATGATAATATCATATCTACTATAGTATTTAGAGATGGACAATTTTCAATAGAGACATTAGTAAAAATTATTAGCGGGTATTTCAGATTTCTTTCCTTATATAAAGGACACCTGATCCCATAATTGCGAGAGCTAATTTCATATGAGAATCATTATCCAATAATAATTCATTTTAATCTGAAAGTTGTTTGTGAAGGAATTTAGGAATTTCATGAAAGAGAACTTCTGTAAAGGAGGTAATTCATGATGTAGAATGTTTGTAAAACATGATTAGTTCATGGGAAGTATTTTGTGGGCTCTGTAGTATGCAAAGATAATGATGACCACAAAGAATTCTCAATATGCGGTGCAAGGTTTATGTGAAAGAAGAATTTTGTGAATGAATTGGATTATGAAGGAGATTACGAAGTATTTGTGCTATGCTGATAAATTTAGTTCATGAAGTGTTTTAATAAGTTAATGGTGGAAAAAGAACAATTCAAAAAATGTGTCTTTATGAGTTATTGAACATGCAGTGATGTGTAGTTCATAAATCATGTGAAAACAGATCATCGTGACACATTCAAGTGTGAAACTATTCTAAGTACTTTCATAACTTTGAATGAATATTCTGAAGGAGTAGTGCACTAACATAATATGAGTGATTATGGAACATTTAATTTGTAAATTTTACTAAACTAGGAGGGATATTGAGTCTTATCCAAAAATTGTAATATCAATTCACTTCAGTGAATTTGGTATATAGGTACATTTTTTTGTATGGTCCTTGGACACAGCCCAATGTGGTTGAACCTAGTATAATTTTCATGTGTTGTCCATGTTTTAAATATGGTATAATTCTAATCTATATTTGGGAGAGGGAAGAGTGTTTTTTATGATGAAAAAAGATCCAAAGTGGAATTTGTTTTAATCATTCAAACATTGATTCACCCCATCCCTAGAGAGTACTTAACCTTGTTGGGATAACAGAATGTGTTTAGAAACATGCTGTTGGGGGTCACAACTATGAAAATGGCCTCTGATTTCTATAAAATAGGACTGAAACCACAGTGGAAATATTGTTTAAATTTATGAACCAAATTTATCTCAATTAGAGTTATTGTTTTTTCCAAAATTCCCTCAAATATATTATAGTGATTTAAAACACTAAAACATGCATGTAATAAATAAAAACATAGAATAAGTCCTCATATTGTTGTGAAATCATAGGATATTATTATTGGAATTATTTTTTATTTTTATGATGAGACGATGTGTCAATCTGACATGTGGGGTGAAAAGACTGATCAAATAAGTAGTTTTTAAAGATTTGAATGCCTTTAAGAACTTGGGGAGATCAGTGAAATGTAGGAAAAGGAACTCTGATTTCTATGAAATCAGTGGAAGATATTCAAAGCATGATTTTTTATATTAATTATATACATCATGTCAATAAAATTTTTCATCTTCATTGGATGACTAAAATTAAATTTTTATAGTTTTAGAACATGAAAGTGTGCATGTAACATTCAAAACTATTGGAAAAGTTCTTTTATTGAAATGAAATCATTTGATAATGAGATTGAATTATTCATGATATGTATGAGTAGACTGTATTCCAATCTTCCATTTGTTGTTCCCAAACAAACTGAACACACATTTTTTTATGGATTTTTATAGTCATTAACAACATGCGTTGTGGGTTAAAAAACAAGAAATTGATATCTAATTTCCATGAAATTTGAGACAAAAAACTGTATCTTGATTTTCAATATATAGGAACTGACTTCACATAAATCAGAGTTTTTGTTTCCATATGATGGCTAAAATAGATTTTTTGTTATTTTGAAAGACTAGTTTTTTTGGTAAAATTAAAAAAACATAAAATGTATTTTGATTAAAGTGAATCACAGAATAAAATTATTTTAATTATTTTTCATATCCACAAGTGGAAGTAACTTCAATCTAACAATATTGTGTTCTAATACAAACCATATAAGTAATTTTTACCGATTTTATAATGATTAAAAATCTGTGTAAGATGGTCAAAACCAATAAAGAACCCTCTAATTTCTATGAAATCATAGGGAACCAAATATTGATTTTTTTTAAAAAAAATATAGTATCAAATAGTACATCATGTTTGGTTGCCATTTATCATGGATGACTGATGATGCATTTGTTACTGTAAAAAAAAACAAAAGTGTGTTCGTGATAGTCAAAATCACGAGAAATTTTTTTTATTGATGTGGAATAACCAAAAACGATTATTTGAATTATTTTATATGTGTATGAGTATACAATTATTCAACTTGACAAGTGGTGTGATTGAAAAAAAATAAGAACTTTTAGATTAACCAAATGATTTAAAATAAGTAAAATGATGAAAACTTAAGAAAGTCTATTTGATTATTTTTTTGGGTGTTCATCCACCCCTCATTGTGGGACTTTTCTTAAGTTTTTAAATGTTTCATAGGGTAACATTTTTTATGATATGGGGATTTTTGATAATAACGGGTTGCGTGTGACTTATCCTAGTGTTCCTGGTATTGAAAATTCTATAGTTACAGAATTATTTAATGATTTACATAATGCTTGGTGTTTGTATAATTTATGGTCTTATTTTAATTAGTGGGGTTGAAATATTATTCCTATCATACCTATTATCTATGATGATGGTGCATATCATTTATACATTTTTTGAAGCCTTTTGTCCCAATTCTATTTAATCTGGTTACCAAATCACTATTGACACTTACCATCCTCAAGACCCCCATCCTTGGTTTCAGGTTTTGAATTTTCCTATCCCACCCAATGTAAGATACTTTTAGTGGTAGTTATGGTATTTAATTCTCAAAATAAAGGATTATATCATCTATCACCATTCATATTTTCATATGTTATGCCCTCTTTATGTTGGAAATGAAGAATATTATTCTCATCAAAGTTCTTGTTTACCTTCAGCGAGGGGTATTTGGTTTCCTTTGGATGATAATATTTAAGATTTATTTATCATTTCTAGTGATATTCCAATGAATCTGGTCAACTTGATTTCCATCCCACCTATTGAATAATTCCATCTGTGTGTGGTGGAATGGATAATTTGGTTCTACCATAATTTTTTTTATTTTAAACACATGGAGCTGTCAACCCTCTTTAGTCTGTCTAATGTAGTGGAATGGTCATCTTCTGGAAATTATAGAAGTAATTTTGGGTCCATGATGAATGGTGTCCATTTAGAGACTAAGATGAAACCCCATCAATAGTCGTTGGAAAAAATTATTGTCGTTTCCTTGGTGTCATAAATAATAGGGTGGACATTGGTTTGATTTCATGGAATGATCATGGATTGGCTGTTTTATCAATTCCTAATTCATTCCTTGTTAATTAGATCCCTCTATTGTCGATGTCTAATCTATTCATTATGGGTTTTAGATTTCTATTGATCATGGTTTGATTTCTCTTGTCAAAGAATTTTACTTCATGTTTTTTCAAACACTATTTTGGTCCATGATGAGTGTTTACATCATTTCGGTTATGATTGCAAAGAAGATTCTCTCTTTTGTTTCTCTATTTTCATCATGTTATTTCTCATTTGTTATGGAAGATGGGAATCCAGCTACTCCTCATCATCCATCATGGCGTGTATGTAGTGATTTTATGTGTTTGTTTTTTCTTATTCCTGGTTGGATTTTTTCTCTTATACTAGAAAATTTTCCTGAAATTTATTTTTTTCTAATCATTTCAAAAATAAAAATAAAAATAACAGTGTTCAATAATTAATTTTTAGTTATTTTTTTCTATACTAACTTAAAATTTAAATTTATTTTGATTATCAATTATTCTAGATGATAGGTGATGGTCAATGAAAACAAATGGATGATTGTAGTTGTGATGTCTTACAATTATATTTGAAGAATACATACACAATATTTATACATTCTACTTGTTTTTTGTTTATTTTTGATATAAAATACTAGCTTCATAGTGTCTTTATTGTCTTTTAAAAATATTACCCAGTTATAGTGTCTACCATGTGACTATAAATAAAGTCAAGGGGAGTATGGAATGTATAGTCATGATATCCCTTGGAGTGACCACCTATAACGAATACCAAATAATAGTCTCTATAGGGAAAACCTCACAACCATATAGAAATCGCTAAAGGGGGTTCACTATATACCTCCACCATTTGGTGTATAGAAACTATCAAATAGATTTCTCTATATTCAATAGCAATAGAACAATATTTATAACCATTGGGCACTCATTGGTAAGTTGTTGTGGGATCATAGATGCCTATAAATGTCATTTTTACAATCGGTACTGAAGAATGTGTAATACGATGTAGTAGAATTTATCAGAATTAAATACAATAACTAATAAAAGGTAATCTATATCAATGATTTATTTTTAGCACCGGTAAATGGTCGTGTTTATTAGGGGTAAATAAAAGCACTGATAAAGAGAATCCTTTATCCACGGTATTTTAAGTGTTGATTAAAGGTAACCTTTTAGAGTGATTAATAAAATACTCATAAAGGCTACCATTTATTAGAGATAAAATAAGATTGGATAGAGTGTTATCCCATATAGTGTGCATCCTATATTAGAAATACCGTTTCTCTTAGGCTCCATTTTATATGTAGTCCCCTGGCCAATATTCGTTTGATTCATCTACAGTGTTGCCCACCCATTCCACTTGAACACCACTTGGGTACCACATGCTGTGCCTACACATGTTGGCACTCATCCTACCCCCATTCAAGCCTTCATGGTTTCCATCCTCATCACCTATCACTTCCATAGCTAGTGGTGGTTAACCTTATTTCCCACCTAGGTACTAGTTTGCCTATGGTCCCTTCATTGGCTTGGGGTCCATTCCATGACTCCCCCAATCCCGCCTCCAAAAGGCTAGGGGATGGTGACTAGCATCCAGTAAGAATATCACTAACATGGGAGGCACTGACTATGTACCTATATTCAGACACATAAAATATGAAAGGTAAAACAATAATTAAACCATGCATGAATATAACTAAGATCCCACTCAGAGTACAATAGGGAAGTAAAGTGAAACAAAGTGAACTCAGAAAGAATACAAAAAAAACTATAGTTCAATTCCAACATGTAAAGAAAATAGGTATAGGGACTGTCGTATGAAAATATGTTAGAATGAACCTTAATATGTCGGGACCTTGCTAAGAACCACCTGGTCCTAGCCCCTCAAGGGCTCCATCAAAATGTAGATTGACAGCACAAGACATGATACATATGGACAAAGACCACACAAGGGTGATTAAAAAAATACACAGTAGAACACCTTGAGAACCATAAAAGAAATAAATAAGGGAAAACAATAATTAAATGTACAATCAAATCCACATAGGTATATGTCCAAACATATACAAAGAACATATTGATATACTTATTTTAGACACTAAGAAATAGAAGGCCCCGACCTTATAGAAAACATTAGGATTATCAATGTATGTTCTAAAGGA
Source organism: Viscum album (assembly GCA_963277665.1). Lineage (NCBI taxonomy): Eukaryota > Viridiplantae > Streptophyta > Magnoliopsida > Santalales > Viscaceae > Viscum > Viscum album. The sequence continues at coordinate 420,816,537 of OY728161.1, read as the reverse complement.
GACACATAAAACCAAGAGAACACACTCCATGGGCTTATCAATCCTAGATTGTACCCATTTGAGTGGTACAGTCCATCAAGAATGACTCTATCATTTTTAATGGTAGGTCTGGGAGAACGTACTATGTCCATATCATCCTACTAGGTATAGCTCTAGTGATCAACACCATAGGATCAGTCATCCAAGTCTTACACCATACAGAAGACTATGGAAACCCAAGTGGAGAGGCCCCACCCTCACCCAAATACACATATGAGGGTGTCGTGCTCCTAATCATATCATGAACCCTCTTCCGCTCTTATGGGGAGTGGCCCACACCTCTGTCTCTCGAGGGTGCACTAGCTCATATCTAGGTATTGTTCTCATCATGTGGATGGGTCCACTCCTCGCAAAAATATCTGATAGTGGAGGAATCTCAAATCCGAAGGGAGGACCCTCTATGCACCGCTATTTGGGATGAGGGATAGAAAATTCGTAAGTGAGGACCCTTACCCTGATCTTATAGGATAGTATGACTTGTGAATGACCCACATCCTGATCCCACATGGGAGTATGACTTAGTTACTAGAGGACCCGTACCTGGTATGATAGTGGAGTACCGACTCTGTTTGTTCATGTGTGGAGGATCCACACCCAAGACTAACATGTGAGTAGAAACTCCTATAATAGAGGACCATAACCCTACCGAGTAAGGGAGTACTGACTCTATGTACATAAGATTTGGAGGACCTGTGTCGTAGTCCTAAAAGAGAGTACCTACTCTTATATCATGAATATCTCCGAGTACCCACTCACTAGTACTTCATGGGAGCAACACCCATAAGGGAACTACTGAAACAAAATGAACATACTTCCCGAATGTGGGAAGTCCCACCTTTATGAAACATGTCGAATCTCCCTCCCGAGTACTTGTACTGTGAGGAACAAATCCTTAAACCATTAGGTCACCCATTATCATCCATTAAAACTCACATAGAGTATCTAAAAAGTATCTTATCGTCATAGGGGTCCCAATTCCCAAGTTGTCTCATAAAAAATACGCTCTGTTTGAATGTTATGGGCGTTTTAGCGAAATGGGATCAGTGGGTTCCGACTTCGGTCTGACCTGGTCAGACCGACTCTACCCATTCTGACCCACACAGTCGAACTAATCCACTGGGCCCCGCCCACCCAGGCTGGCCTAGGATGTTCCACCTACTATTCCACTCTGTGGGCCGTCCTCCTCCGGCACGCGACTTTTCGTTGTGCCATGTCACCCAGTGCAAGAGGGAGCTCCACCCCCGTATAGCCTGTCTTCCCACACATTTGTAAATATATCATACGCACCGACCTCGTGCGTCCGATCATGCAGCTCCACCACAACTCGCCACCCACGGAACCCTCCACAGGTTCCCACAATTGTCGTTGTGGGTGGATGAACCCCGCCATACCGGCATGCCGTGACCTCTTCTGCGGGCCACCAGACTCGATCTGGTGGTTCAATTTCTGATATAGAAGATGTTCTATGATGCTCAAGTTTCCATCTATACTACCATGGGCCTCAATCCATGCCACAATCCTTCCTGGTGCAAAGTCGTTTAAGTGGTAATATTTTCCACACTGCTTCGACCCATCGTCCTCTGTCATCATAGCACTTTTGTCATTCTTCCTCCATTAGTTATCCATTTTATTGGATTTTAGTGCTAATAGGCAGTAGTGCAACGATTGATCATTCAACATCCCATCAAGAAGAAGAATAACATGGGGTAGAAAGGAACCATTAAAAAACCCAAGGAACAAACCTTTGCCATTGTCCATTTTGGCCTCGAGATTTTCTGTTTGGGGGATCAAGATAATAAGACCATAATAATTGTTTCGGTGCGGATGTGCGTCGGGTTACGCTGTTCCGCCAGGACGCGTTCGCGCGTGCACCCGTCAACCCGAGGGGATGGGCGCGCGGCTTGTGGTCCCGCAGTCCCGCTTTCCAAGGGCGGGCGGCATCCGTCCCTTATTCAGGGGCGTCTGCTCCTTGATCGAAACCGGGATGATGGGATGTCGGCTTCTCCTTCCTTGGACGTCTCCTCGGAACTTGTCGCCTAATCCGGGTCTCCCTCATAGACTTAAGAATGTTCGTGAATCTCGTTCCCGGCGCCATATCTTCATGGACACCGGTTAATTACGCTGCTTCCGCCCGGACGTTCCAAGGAGTCTGGGCGGGGCAGCAACCTGCAGTGAGAAGGCCGGGTGGCTCTGGGTGCTGGGGGCGTGTCGTAACACTGCGGCTCTGCACGTCTGTCTTCCGTCCCTAATAGGGCTTCTCGAAGGCATGATGGCCTGAGGCATCCCGTACTAGGTGCGGGGAACTGTGTCACCTGAGGTTTTCCTCAGCTTCCCGTGTTTAACACGGGGTATGCCGCGAGTTTAACGTCCAGCGGGGACGGCATCGGACCGATCAACACGAAAAGTGGATCAGATGACAGAACCCCTTGCGGGGAACCTCCGACGCTGGGGCCAGCACATGGGCGGCTTCCCAAGTAACGTGGAGTGAAGTGAAGTGGCATGACCCCACCGGGATGTGGCGGCCCGGGTAAGGATCAGGATGGATGATGGAGTGAAGAGCTTGGACCCCAGAGGGGCTTCCTACGTACCGCGCGTTAACACGGATCAAAGTCAACGTAGTTCGGGCATACAGTTTAACGTCATGCTGGACGTTGGCAAGCCGACTCACGCAGAGGTCTAGGCCGCCGGGCGGAGGATTGAACCGAACCACCTCGCACAGAGGGGGATGGAACGGCCGGGTGGATCACAGTTTCACGTCATGCTGGACGATAAAAGGGGAAATGGAAAAGGGGGGCTGTGGGGAGGCACCGCGGAGATACACACGGGCAGTCTCCCACAGGGGCAGATTCATAGGTGAATCGACGCAAGCGTGAACCCTGGAGGGGTCCACTGATGGACGAACCGACGTAAATACGACCGGGACGACCAGGTGGTGGGCTTGAACCTCGGGGAGGCTTCCTACGTACCCTGTATAGAAGACAGGGATCAAAGTCCACGTAGTTCATTCTGTCAGGACTTACGCACTTGGGGCAGCCCGGTTGCGGCAAAACTCAGTTGGAAGGGACTCGGACCAAAAGCAGAAGACACCTCGATCCCAGTCATACCCTCTACTGGCTTCGTCCGTGGGGAGGCGCAATGGAGATACACATGTGCAGCCTCCCACGAGGAACTAGGGGTTTGTAATACCCCGCCCCCGTAGGGAAAAGCCACTCCCATTAAATCGTCCCAAAAGGGGGACAATCCCGACATCCCTGCAGAGACGAGCGGGTGGGGGCCACGTCCAAACCGGGGGAGACCCTGCGTGCGGAGCACGGGATCAGGTTGCGGACGGTTTAGCGTCTTGCCAGACGAAGTACAGTTTAACGTCATGTGTTGAGGACGAAGCGGACGGTTTAACGTCTTACCGGACGAAGTACAGTTTAACGTCATGTGTTGAGGACGAAGCACTTGGCAGTTTAACGTCTTGCAGCGCGGACGATGGAGGCTAGGCAGTTTAGCGTCGTACAGCTTGGACGTATGCTGAACAGTTTAACGTCTTGTAGCTCGGACGAGGTACAGTTTAACGTCGTGCAGGACGTATATGCAGTTTAACGTCATGCTGGACGAATATGCAGTTTAACGTCATGCTGGACATACGTGCGTGTCACTTCGCGCAAGCCTGGAGGGCCGCACGGGAAGACAACGCACGGTGCGGGCACCCAGGATGAGGATCATCGGGCGCCACGCAGGCGGGTACCCTTAGAAGGTCAACGGGGACGACCCTGGCAGATTGCGCGCAAAAAGGAAGCTTTGCGCGCAATACTGCGGGCCGGCGCGCAATCGGGGCTGCTGGCGCGCAATTGGGCCAGTGCCTTGCGCGCGGATGCTTGAGATTGCTCACACCGGGCTTCGGATAGCACGCGGGGGCAACGGCTCATTCTCTAATGAATGGACACTTGAAAGAAGGGGGGGTGCGCGCAATCAGGCCGGATTGCGCGCACCCCGGGGGCAATTGCGCGCAAGCGGGTTCTTTTGCGCGCAAAGGCCTTAGGGTGAGTGTTTATTCAAATGAAAGGAGCCAGCGGGGATTGCGCGCGAAGGCGGACCCCTAGGCTTTCTTGCGCGAAAGAAAGGAGGTTACCTGAAGTTCGTCATTGCGCGCGGAAGGGGTTGAATTGCGCGCACGGGAGACGTTTCGACTTCCAGCAACCTTTGAAACGTTGGGGGTCGCCTTGTATTTATAGGCAACCCCGGGCGCGGAATCCAGGCTGCGAGCGCGAAATTCCCCCCGCGGGCGCGGAATCGGGCGCGGCGCGCAAGGGAGTCGCGCGGACCCGCGGCGCGCAAAATTGCGCGCCGGGCCGGCGCATTGCGCGCATCCCGGGAGGTTTGCGCGCGGACCATCACCTTTGCGCGCGGGCCTCTGAAATTCCGCGCAAGGCCTCCGGGCCCTCCGAAACGTTCTTCCGACTCCAAATATCACTTCGCTTTCCGCATCCGGAGCTTCGTTTGGGAACAACGGACTTTTCCGGCGTCTACAAAAGCCCCCCCTCGGAATCTGATCGGCGAGAGGTCGCAACGATCGGGTTCCGAGGGAGACGCCGGAATGACGAAGTCCTGGGCGGCGCGGGACTTAGGCGCGCAAAAAGGGGCACCGGTCGCGAAATTCGCCGCTGCGGTCGCGCAAAGCGCTTTCCGCGCAGCGCGGGCCCGGCCTCGCCTATAAATAGGGGCGCTGGGTCCCGCGTTCCGTACTCTGGCCTTCCGCGCGATAAGCTCCAAAGCTCTCGTGCGCGAAATTGCCTCTTCCGGTCGCGAAATTCGCCCGATCGGCGCGCAAAACCGTCCGGATTTCGCCTGTTTTTGCGCGAAAACCCGAAACTTTGCGCGACAGTCTTCCCAATTGCGCGCCGTCCGCTAGGATTGCGCGCCGCCTCTCAAACTTTTCCACCAGCCTCGTCCGATCCCGCACGCTTCATCCCTTAACCCGCACGACTCCCGAATCTTCCGAGATGGCCGCGCACAGAGGAAATGAAGGGGATGCCGCCACCCGCAGAGCCGAGATGGCGACGAACGAGGAGGTTTACGGAGCCAAGGAGATTGTTTCTAACAATCAATCCTTGTTCGACTTACTAACGCCGGCCCAGAAGACATATCCACTGTCGGACAACCTGCCGCTCTGGAACTTCGGCATCCTCGATGAGGTTCCGGTGCCAGGATTCGAGGTTGATGCGCCGCGAACCTGGGTGACTCGGGAGGACGAGCTTCACCGCTATAACATCACCAACAATGGGCATCCTGCCAGGGAAACCAGGCACTTGGATGTCTACGTCCTGAACCCGAGGACGCGAACCATTGATGGGGGTGAGCCTACAGCGGAGAATTCTCCAGCCCTCTACTCGAGCACATACCGTCAGAGTGTCACTGACGACACCAAGGGCTGGCTGAAGGACTGGGACTTGCGATCCGGGGGCAACTTTACCAGTGAATGGGCCTGGGCGTTCTGGGTACGCCACACTTGCGATCACTTCGCAGAGGAGCTGCGGTACATCGGCCTGTTCGAGGCGGTGTGGACGTCGCAGTTCCACTTCTACCAGCAGTCTGAGCTCGGGCCGGAGCTGTTCACTCGCTGGTCCCCGGATACCAACACCTTCCATCTTCACCATGGGGAGGTCGGCATCGGTCTCTGGGACATCCACTGCATCGGAGGTATCCCGCTGGAGGGCTACCAGTACGATGAGTTCCTGCCACCGAAAAACATCTGGGAGGACAGGTCACGGACTCCCATTCTGACCTGGCATCTGCTTGACCTGGCTACGCAGCGGCTCGGGATCCAGGACTTCCAGAAGGACATAGCCTACAAGGATTGGTTTGGCCAGTTCCTGGAGCATGACCCGGCGGTCAAGATGCCAGGCAGGGGGAAGCGGTGCCCGACCGCAGCTCAGAGGAGCCGGAACGGGTCGTACTGGCGGGTCCTGGAGACGGGCGATTACCGCTCATGGGGGTACCGCGTCATCGAGGCCCGGGACCCGAACGTCCGGTACGCGGCGTTCCTGGCCGCCTTTCTGAGCGGGTGGCTCCTGCCAGTGCGGGATGCGAGGATGGGCGTCCGCCCGGCGACGCTGGCGATGGCGGGCGCCATGGCTGCCAATAAGAGGTACAACCTCGGGGTCCCAGTACTGGCGAGGCTGTATGCCATTCTGGGACGCATCGCACGAGGGGGGTCGCCACGAAGGATCTGTGGGCCCTTTCAGTTCTTCCACGGATGGGTGGCTGCTCACCTCGGTGGGTATACGTTCCCAAATGCCATCAGTCCTCCGGGCAACGGCCTGCGACCCTCCCTGCTGAACATTGCGGGGGTCGCTCCGATGACCCTCAGTGAGGAGGGCGTGAGGGTTCGGATTGGCAATCATGCCAATTTCAACTTCAGCCCGTTCCCCACTCCCGTCGGCCAGATGATCGACAACGGACAGGGCCCGCTGGAGCAGCATGAATACTTCCTGAACATGCGGGGCGGGGTGCTCGTGGCTCGGATCGACGGGAAAGTGATCTGCGAGCCTTACGTGCCGACCCGGTTCGCCAGGCAGTTCGGGTGCCTTCAACGGATGCCGAAGAGGGTATTCACTGCTGTCCGGGAGGAGACGAACCCTTGCGTCCTTCGCCAGATGTGGCTGATGTTCGTCGCCTTCGGCTCTGGCGACGTCATCACCCTCCCTCCTACCGGAGTTAACGCAGGCTTGGCAACCGAGTACGCCGAACACTGGGCCATCGCGTACCCTGAGGGGCTCTTGCGGAAGCTAGTTCGGCGGCTCGAGGCTACCCGTGCGGAGACCGGGCGTCAAGGAAGGAGGCGAGGCGCCGCCACACGGGGGAGAACGGAGGCGCGCCAAGCAGCGGGGCCGGCGCGAGCAGGGACTTCGGCGGCGGGCGCATCGCAGGCTGCCGCTACGACCTCGGCGCCCATAGAGGGGGCACATGCGGCGGTCGAGGAGCGGCCCGGGAAGCAGGTGAGACGTCTGCTCGAACCCTCCCACGATGCAGTCTTCCCGGCGCTGTGGTCGGCCTGGATGACCCTGCGGCAGTCACTGGGGACCGACGTCATCTGGCGAAAGATACTCAGAGAAGGAATCTATCTGCCAGAGGTCGGGCGCCTCCAGATCACCGACAGGGTGGACTTCAACCGGCAATATGCATATCTGACGGCCATGGACGAGTACGCGCGCCAACGTGGTCAGCGTGCGGAGCCATCCCTTCTGGTGAAGGTGATGCTCGGTCTCGAGCCCGCTCCAGAACAGATGCCGCCGGAAGAAGATGACAGTAACGACTCCGAGGAGGAGGAGGAGACGGGGGAGGATGAAGGCTCCGAGGGAAGGTCCCATCGGGGGAGCCCACGGGAGAGCGGCGAGGTGGCCGGCTCTGACAACGTTGATGTCACTGAGCTCCTCGAGGTCCGCTTCTATCCCTACTCAACTTGCTTCATCCATTCTCTTATGCAGCTTCTAACCCGTTTCTCCATCCTTCTCAGGAGCACACGGACGTTGGCCAAGCGTCCTCGGCAGGAGTAGGAGAGGCGCCAGCAGGACAAGGCGGGGGCCAGACACCCATCATTGAACTGACAAGCGCTGAGGGGTCCCCCGCTGCAGCTGTTCCTGCGGCGGCCGGGGCAGCGGAAGATGACGCTTTGAACCCCCGTAAGTCTCCTTGCTTTACTGCCGGTGCTTGCCATTGACGATCCGTGACTAACCATGGCATGCCCTGCGCAGTGATCTCAACATCGGAGGCTCGTCGGGTTGCCGAACCCGGGCCATCTACGAGTGGACCAGTGGTGGACATGCCGCCTGCTCCGGAACAGGCTTCCCAAACCGAGCCGGCCCCACCAACTGCTGATCAAGGGGCTGCGGACGTCGGCGGTGCTGCCACCGGAGAGAGGATGGGGGCTGACGAGGGTGTCAGCGCCGCTGGGGAGAGAGAAGAAGGTTGCCCGGATGTTGGGGAACCTATCCCTCTTGAGGACCTCCCAGGGGCGGACCCTGCAGCAGACCTGCTGGCTGCCTTCCCTACTTACCGGCCTGCCGACCCAGAGGAGATGGATGACTCGGACGCAGAGGCGGTCGAGGATAGCCGGGTAACGCGACGCAGGGGGTGGAAGTGCATCCAGCGCTTCCTCAAGCGAGACCCATCGGAATGGCTGGGGCGCATGGGATCACTTCAGACCTGGCTGCGCTTCCTGTGTGCCGGGGGAGCCGATGCTCAACGCCTCCATCTGACGGTCCGTGATTTCATGGCCGAGAAGATGCGCGAGAGCCGCCGGCGTGCCGACGTCGCACAAAGTCGGGACATGTCGGAGAGCACGCAGGCGCTCATCGCGGCAGAGCAGGAAGTCCGGCGCCTCGAAGGGCAGGCGGCAGAGAAGGAGGCCTTCGTCGCAGCATGTACCGAGCTCGTGGAGCAACTATCGGCACAACTGATCGACGCTCAGGTACAGCTGACGGAGGCGGGCCAACAGATGGTCACAATTCAAGTCGAGCGGGAGCGTGCACAGGCCAGAATCGACGAACTGCGTGCTGCGACCGCCGACGAAGAGAGGGCACGCAGAGAGCGAGAAGCAGCTCTGGAGGCCACCAGCCAAAGGGTAGCGGCATTAGAAAGACTCATTCAGCACGCTAATCCCTAAGGGCTTTGTTTTGCCATTCCCAAAACATTTGCTTCCGCTACTTTGATCCATCTGTATGAATCAATATATTTATCTGCATCTTTTGGTTTAATATGCTCAACCACAATTCGGTGTCTTGCGGGAGTGTTAACCAAGCATCAGGCATCCATAATTGGGCCTGGATTTCTGGAGAAAAGAGGGAGGTCATTCCTAGGAAAGGAGACCTCAGACCTAATCAATGTACCATTCCCCCAACCTGTTCCAACACACGAGCGGGACAATGCTAGGGGCGTTGAGATTTTATCCGAACATAGGGAAATGAGAAAGGGTGAATCGCGTGTCCCGAATCCAGACATCCACAACGGTCGGCCTTCCAGGAAATGCCCAAGACGGTAGGCGGACAGTGGATCGACCATAACAACTGCAATAGACGGACCGAGAAAGGCCATCATTCATATTGCAGGAGGCGGACCACATGTCATCATGAATACCGCTTTGGGGTTCCTTCAGACACAAGGGTGGAAAATCCAGATCAACAGGGCATGCGAAGCGTGGGGCGAAGTGACGATTTGTTCGGACAGAATCCAACGCTCTCAAAATTGCGCCACCGTGGGGAAAACGTATTAGGCAGATGCACTAATCTGGCCGTGAGTCACCTCAATTCTCAGACAGCACCTCTCTGACGAGGAAACCGTCGCCTCCCATCCTTGCGATGGGGCATCCCGAGCTGAATCGGGGAGAATATCACAACTGCACCACTCTAACCGAAGTCAGGCCAGACGGCCGGCGACGAGGAGGGGCGGGACTTATCGATCCCTGAGGCTGGACCCGAGTCGAAATGCCCGGGCGTTCCTACGTACTCCATCAGGCTGGAGATCAAGCCACACGTAGTTCTGTGAGTGCAGTTTAACGTCATGCAGGACGTAGGACCCCATTTGGGGTAGATCTTAGTTTAGGGTCTTAGAGCTCGGACCATAAGGGATGGATCTTAGTTTAAGGTCTTAGAGCTCGGACCATAAAGGTGGAGGATCTTAGTTTAAGGTCTTAGAGCTCGGACCATAGGGCTAGAGGATCTTAGTTTAAGGTCTTAGAGCTCGGACCATAAGGGCTAGATCTTAGTTTAAGGTCTTAGAGCTCGGACCAGAAGGGGAGATCTTAGTTTAAGGTCTTAGAGCTCGGACCATAAAGGGGGGATCTTAGTTTAAGGTCTTAGAGCTCGGACCATAAGGGGAGATCTTAGTTTAAGGTCTTAGAGCTCGGACCAGAAGGGGGGGATCTTAGTTTAAGGTCTTAGAGCTCGGACCAGAAGGACTCAAAGTACGCCGCATCTGGTCATATCCCCTGGATATGCGAAGATGCACTGAGGGATAGTGTCAATGAGTGTCGAGGTTTCGCCTGGTAAGAATGGGAGGTGGAAAATGTGAATCATGCGGCCATTCACTCAAGGACTGGGGGCACCGGCGTAACGATATGGGAGTACTGCCGACCGTGGCGGAAAAGCAGCATCAATATCGCACTAACCGTTGGTGGAATGAGGCAGCAAACGAGCATCGACCGCTCAATCGCAGGATTCATATCGATTTGCTGCCCGAGGCCATTGGGGGTACCGGCCCGAGTCGGTGGGAGAGCACTGAGGCATTGTGTCCGAACCGTTCACGGGGGCTCCACCCAGGGCGTAGACGATGGGTCCGGGTGAAAGGGAGCACGAAGCCTGAAAAGTGGAGGAAACCTGACCAAGCGGATCCTGACCCTCCTGGCAATAAACCAGAGTACTCTTGACACCGGTGGACCACTGCAAGGGGTCGGGTTACACGCCTTGAGGGTGACCTGAAGGCGGCGGATTCCCCAGAGAAGGGGGAATCTCTAAGAGGTGGGGGGCTGGACCCGAAGTTTCAAACATCCGGGCGTTCCTACGTATCCCATAAGGATGGGAATCAAGCCGCACGTAGTTCTTGAAGCGCGGTGCAACACAATCGGGCACCAGCGCGGGGAAGAGTGCGGGTCTGACCCTCGCACACAAAAGGAGCGGCATTTGATATTTCTTGTTTGTCCTTTAAAGATGAATGGTTTTTCTTTGTGCGGTGACATGCCCGTGATTGAGAAATCTCTGGCGTCGCCACAACAATCAAGCCATGGAAGGCATTGATGAATGGCGTGGTTATTAACCAGCGCCCAACATGAGTGTCCCCTGAGGAGGACATCACGATGCAGTGCCGTTTTTCGTCGGGCGGCCAAGACGATCACAGTTTACGGTCGTGTGGTAGGACCAGACAACACAGTTTAAGGTCGTGTGGTTCGGACCATGGAGGAATCCGCTTATTGCGGTACGGCGGACACGGCGGAGGTGGGAGCATACCCAGCCCTGCGGTCACGCACGATTCCAGGAGAAGAGTCTTGGGATGGGGGCCTGCGTATGTCCATCACCCGAGGGGCAGAGATGCTAGCCTCCAGATATACTGGGCCCAGAACGCAATTGTTCGGGCGACTCCCTCCTCCTTATGGGGACGAGGGTCCAGCTACGCATGGCCCTTAGGGAGGATATCTGCATATATCCTTGGTGCTCAGATCATGGGAGCCTCGAACGACATCATTACCCTGGTTGGTCTGCCTAACGTGTAGAGGCGTACCGGAGGTCAGTATGAAGAGAGTGTCAAGATTCCACTACAACGCACAAAGGCGGAGTGTAATGAGGACTGCGCAACCAATGTTCAGAGCCTGAGAGAGCTGACATGGCGATCAAGGACGTTGCTGACGCATTCGCAACACAACATCCGATCGCGTCAGCCTAAGACGGGGCAAGCAAACGAGCATCAACCGCTCAATCGCAGGATTCATATCGATTTGCGGCCCAAGACCCACCGGTAAATCGACCCGGAGCGGTGGGAGAGCACTGAGGCATCGTACCCAAACCGCTAACGAGGATCCCTTTGAGTGAAGGCTCGAACAAGAGGAAGCGCGAGGCCTGACAAGCAACACAGGACTTGTCGGGATTGAATCTGTCACTACAAGTCATAGACCGAAGCACCCAAAACATGTTAACAGATCTCCGGAAAGGGTCGGAGGACTCACCCCGAGAGCAACCGAAGGGGGGCAGATCCCCGCAATCAACCAAGAGACGGGGCTGGACCTGAGACACAAGCGTCCAGGCGGTCCTACATATCCCATAAGGATGGGAATCAAGCCATACGTAGTTCTGGAAAGGCAGTTTAACGTCATGCAGGACGATGAGGGGTGTGAGGTAGTCCCACACACGGGGGAGGCGTACGGCGCGGCCAGTAGACCGACGTGAATGAGGACATAATTCCCCGCTCACGCGATACGCCTCGCACAAAAAGGAGGGGAACTGGGGCCAGAGGCCCAACGCGGGATAGAGATTCCCGGGAAATGGGGCTGGGCCTAAAACATGAATGTCCAGGCGGTCCTACGTATCCCATAAGGATGGGAATCAAGCCATACGTAGTTCTTGAAGTGCAGTTTAACGTCATGCAGGACGTAGGAAAAAAGAAGGGGGGAGCAGAAGGCATCCCCAAACGTGGAGGGGGCGTACAGCGTGATGAGCAAACCGACGTGAATGAGGGCATAGCCCCGCACTCACACCATACGCCGCACGCCCGGGGGCAACTGGGCCAAGGGCCCGAGATGGGATGAAAATTCCCGAAGGATGGGGCTGGGCCTGAAACAAGAGGGTTCAGGCGGTCCTACGTATCCCATAAGGATGGGAATCAAGCCGCACGTAGTTCTTGAGTGGCAGTTTTACGTCATGCAGGACGAATGCTGAACAGTTTAACGTCTTGTAGCTCGGACGTAGTGCAGTTTAGCGTCATGCAGGACGAAGCACTTGGCAGTTTAACGTCTTGCAGCGCGGACGAATGCTGAACAGTTTAACGTCTTGTAGCCTGGACGAATGCAGTTTAACGTCGTGCAGGACGTGGTGACACTCAGGCAAAGTATTGCTTGAGGAACCTAGCGTTGGTGGGAGGAGTGACACGCTCACCATCCATAGTCGCTAGGGAGTACGCGCCATTGGGATAGACCTTGTGGACAACAAAAGGTCCCTCCCACTTGGGCTCCAACTTGGGCGGCTTCCTGCCGGGGATCATCGGTGCTCTTAGGGCTAGCACTAGATCACCCTGCAGGAAGGAGCGGAGGCGAACCTTCTTATTGAAAGCTCGAGCCATCCTGCTTTGATGCCTCTCCAAGTTGTGCAAAGCGCGAAGTCTATTCTCATCCAGTGCTTCCAACTCGACTAGACGGGCTTCAGCAACTCTCTCCGGCGCTTGCTGGTCGTAGACCGCAGTGCGCAAGGACGGTAACTGGATCTCGATGGGCAGGACGGCCTCAGCTCCATACACCAGGGAATAAGGGGTCATCTGGGTGGAATTGCGAGTCGTCGTCCGATAAGCCCAGAGGGCGTTGGGGAGCTTGTCCGGCCAACTCTTCTTGTTCTGACCAACCATCTTTTGCAGAATGTTAGAGAGGGTTTTGTTAAACGCCTCGATCTGTCCATTCGCCTGCGCATGATAGCGAGATGTATGGTTCGAGCGGATGTTATACTTGGCGTACAACTTCTTCAACTCGGCTGCTCGGAAATTGGTTCCGTTATCCGTGAGGATAGCGTGAGGCACTCCAAATCGATAGAGGATGTTGGAGGTCACGAAGTCAGCGATCGAACAGGATTTGACCTCTCTGAGCGGAATCGCTTCTGCCCATTTGGAGAAGAAGTCTGTGGCGGTCAGAATGAACCGGCACTGGCGAGCTGTCGCCGGCGGGTAAGGTCCCACGACGTCCAGTCCCCAGACTGCAAAGGGCCAGGAATACCTTGTGGTATGGAGAGGCTCCGGCGGCCGATGCACAAAGTTCGCATGAACCTGGCACGCATGGCACCTCCTGGCGTACTCGATGCAGTCATGGATCATAGAGGGCCAGAAGTATCCCAACCTCCGAATCTGGTGGGACAGCTTCGGCCCAGTCTGGTGGGCGCCGCATGAACCAGCATGAACCTCTTGCATGACTCGTGGGATCTCAACTCCCTGAAGGCAACGGAGGAGAACACCATCAAACCCGCGTTTGTAGAGGATCTGTTCCAGACCGGGACTGCTCTGGAGGACAAACTGCGATGCGCGGCGTCGAACTCGCTCGCGCTCGGCCCGATCTGACGGAAGAATGCCATGTTGGAGGTACTCAACCAAAGGCGTCCTCCAATCAGGGGCTGATCCGACTGCTATATCTGGGGTACTCGGGGCTCCGGGCATAGGGGCAACCGTGGTGAGATTACTTACCAACGGGCCGCGATCTTCTTCCGGGATAACGGGAGCGATGAGCCTGCGGCGCGTCACGCGGACGATCAGGTTGTCCTGTTCAGGTTCCGCAAGCGACGCAGCCAGGCTGGCCAAAGCATCTGCTCGACCGTTCTGCTACCGGGGAATATGGACAATTTCTGGCCAAGAAGGGAACCGGGCCATCAGAAGGAGGGTGCACTCCAACAATGGCACAAGTTCCGGCTTCCTGACAACATAGTCGCCATTGATCTGCTTAACGACCAGCTCGGAGTCCCCTTTCACACACAGATGGGGCACGTCGATCTCGAGAGCTAACTCGAGGCCGGTGATGAGGGCATGGTATTCCGCCTCATTGTTGGTACAGCCCTCTGACAACAGGAAAGAGTATGGCAGCACGGCTCGCTCCGGGGTAATGAAGACGATACCCAAGCCCACTCTGTTGAGCTTAGGATTATCGAGTCTTCTACCGGTGGGGCTCCGGGAGGCACCGTCAAAGTGCATCTGCCAGCATGGATCGGCTCGATCAACCGAGAGAATGGTCTCATCAGGAAAGCCTAGATCCAGCGGCTGATCCGCGGAGGTCGGGTGAGCGGCCAGAAAGTCTGCCAACGCTTGCCCTTTGATGGCCTTCTGAGACACATACCTGATGTCGAACTGCTGGAGAATCACAGCCCACCGCGCTAGACGGCCAGTCAACATAGGTCGGCTCAGGATATATTTCAACGGGTCTACCCGAGAAACCAACTGTACCTCATGGTGCTGCAAGTAGTGCCGTAATTTCTGTACGGCAAATACGAGCGCCAGACAGCTCTTCTCGATGGGGGAATACCTAACCTCCGCATCGAGGAGCATGCGACTGAGGTAATAGAGGCTATTCTCTGTTCCCTCGTTGTTCTTCTGGGCGAGAAGGGCACCCAGGGACCGTTCCAGGGCGGTCACATAAAGGACCAGCGGCTTTCCGGATACGGGCGGCATCAGGACCGGAGGTTGAAGCAGGTACTGCTTGATTTCCTCGAAAGCGGTCTGACACTCTTTATCCCATACATAGGTGGCACCCTTATTCATAAGCCGAGAAAAGGGCTTACACTTGCCGGCCAGATTCGCGATGAATCGGCGTATATAGGCTAAGTGGCCTTGGAACCCTTGCAGTTCCCGGACGGTACCCGGGGGAGGCATCTGGCTAATCGCCCTGATTTTCTCTGGGTCGATCTCAATACCCCGGTATCTTACCACAAATCCAAGGAACTTTCCAGAGGTGACCCCAAAGGCACACTTCAACGGGTTCATCTTCAGGCAGCGAGACCGGAGGAAGCTGAACACTTTCTCAAGATCTTTGAGATGGTCCTGACGCTGGCGCGATTTGACAACCAAGTCGTCGACGTAGCATTCCACCAGTGTGCTGAGGATTGGCTTGAATATGCGGTGCATCGCCCGTTGATAGGTGGCACCTGCATTCTTCAGGCCGAAGGGCATGACCCGGTAGCAAAAGGTGCCTTGGGGGGCCCTGAAGGCAGTGAACTCCTCATCCTCAGGGGCCATCCGAATTTGGTTGTATCCGGAGTATCCATCCATGAAGGAGAGGGCTTGGAACCCTGCTGTGGCATCAATCAACAGCTCTGTCACTGGAAGGGGAAAATCATCCTTCGGACAGTGGCGGTTGAGATCGCGGAAGTCGATGCAGACTCTAATCTGCCCGTTCTTCTTCCTGACCGGCACAATGTTGGCCAGCCATTTGGGGTACTGAACTTCCCTCACGAAGTTGGCTTTGATAAGCTTGTCAACTTCGGCCTCAACCATGGCACCATGGGATGGGTGCATTTTCCTGGGAGGCTGCTTGAACCCGCGATGGTTTGCCGGGAGACCAAGGCGGTGGACGGCTACCTGAGGATCTAGCCCCGGCATCTCGTCATATCCCCAAGCGAACACATCACGGTGCTGCCTGAGAAAGTCCACGTACTGTTGCCGCTCCTCAGAGGGCATGGCGGCACTGACCAACGTGGGTCTTGGATCGGCCTCGGTTCCAAGGTTCACCTGTATTAACTCATCGACCGTGGCGGGGACGCCCTCCTCAAAGGCTGGGGGTGCGTCTTCCATACCCTCTCCACTCGGGGAGGGATCATCCACGGGAGAGACTGCGTTGGAAACTGCATTGGGGCTACCAGATCCTGCTGGGCCACTGGTGCTGGCGCGGGCGGTCGCGGCCGTCTCATCAGGAGACTCGCGGACCGTCAAGACCATGGCGACGTCCAACCGGTGAATCGGGAGGACGTAGGCGTCATCCAGACTTGCCCAGGGATCGCTTGCAACAGCGACAGGCTCAACCTCACCTGCCAGGATCTGCTTATCCTTGCTCTTGTAATAGTCCGCGTCCAGATAGCGGGCTTCACATGAGGCAAAAGGAGAGGCATCTCCTTGAAGCACGCCTACTCGACCATTAAGGGAGTATTTGAGGCATTGGTGGTATGACGAGGGAACCGCCGCATGAAGGTGGAGCCATGGCCTGCCCATCAATGTGTTATACGCAGTGTCCTGAGAGACTACCATGAATTCGGTGTTGGCAACCAAGTCACCGAACTGGGTCTTCAAACGTATCTTGCCGACCGGGGTTTGCTCGGTGCGGTCGTACCCCTGGATCCTGAGGTCGGAGGGAATCAAGTCATCCTCAGACAACCCCAATCTCCGGAGCGTCCGAGTTGGAATCAGATTAATCCCGGACCCCGTGTCGACAAGACAACGCCGGACTTCAAGGCCATTGAACTGGCCAGTGACATACAGCGGACGGATGTGTCCCTGTATAGGAGGGTCCTCATCCTTACCAGAGAACGAGATAACTGCCTGACATTCGGCGTCCTCGATCGTTTCGGCGTGGAAGGCCTCTGCAGCCGCAACCTCTGTCTCGAACTGGAGGGGGCTCTTCAGGGCTTCAGCGAGTGCCTCGCGCATCTCAGATGACATGCGCAGAGCCTCAAGGATGGAGAGCCTTGCTGGGATGTCGGCCAAGTGCTTCAGGACATCATACTTTTTGGCCAAGCGTGAGCCCCTGGTTGCAGGAGGTTGCTCTGCGGTTGGTGGCATGACGGGCCTTACCGGTTGGATCGGCGGCCGACTGGTACTTGGCGCATCTCGCTGTTCACTGGTCGCAGTCCGGGAAATGGTCACCGTACTGGAGTCAGGAGGCCGGGATGGACTTGTGGCAGGGCGGAGCTGGTCGCGACGCGGCTGAGGCGGTTCTGCCCGGTCCCATACCACAAACAGTGGCGGAGGCGAATCCGTCATCCCCGGATGGGGAGCCTGCGCACGTTGAGCTCGATCTTGAGCCTGCTGCCTAGTCTCAGTGGCGTGCACGGCCTGGCTGGAGGTACCAACGGCTGTGCCCCGGCGACTCCTGCTGCTGCGGTTCTTCCGACGGTGGCGACGACCGGGGACACTAGGGAGGTCCACCTGGTGTTCTTCAACGTCGGGAACCGAAAAGGGATTTACCAGCTCGACGGTGTTAACCGAAGCGTACCCAATACCGTCATCGGACGAATCATCCATCACCGGGCGGATCCGAGGAGGGACCCCCATCTCCGGGGGCATGAAATCGCCGAGAGTACGGGATAGTGGCGGAACTGGCGGGGCGCGCTCTTCCTTCTTGCGCTGCCGCCGTTTGCTCCTCTTGGAGGAGGCAGGCTGGGACGACGATGCCGAAGCAGCACCCGCAGGTTCTGGGGGCTCAGGCTGATTCAAGCGCGCACGGATGATTCCATGGGCGCGAATGGTCGTCTTGCGGGCCATCCAGTTATTGTACTTCTGGGACCCGCGGTCGGAGACCAGCTGCCATTCGTCCTCGTTGCCACTATCGTCATCTGATCCCACGAATACGCCCGCCACTTGTGCTGGAGCTGGGCCCAACCTGATTACATTGTTGTTAATCTGGTCTTGGAGCCAGTCCTTGATCACATAGCACCGCTGGATGGTGTGCCCCAGGGCTCGATGGTAGGGGCAGTAGCGGGGGTTATCCGTGAGATGTGCCTCCTCTGGCTTCCAACACTCAGGCAGTCGCACAATCCTCTGCTCCAGGGCGCTCCGGAAATAACCGGGGACCTGATCCTCATGGAATGAGTACGTCAGGTGTCGCGGGCCCCTGGGAGCGCGGTCTTGACGAGGGGCTGGAGGGGCCTGCCGAGGAGGTGGACCCTGATTATCTCGCCTGGGTTGCGGCGGTACATTACGCGGAGGGGCCGGCCGGTTCTGAGGCTGCCGTTGCTGGGCCGGGAACTGAGCCCGTGGAGGCGGATTCCTGTGAGGCTGCGGAGCTGGCCTCACCGGCAGCAGCTCCAACGGCCTGGGAGCCTCTATCTGGGCCACAGCAGCGGGCTCAGCCCTGCTGGCTCTCCTTGCAGGAATCATAGGAGGCAGCGGGTGTGCCTGGCTGGCCTGTTGCAGGGCTTCCTCAAGACGTTGAGCTTTGTCTGAGAAGTCCCTGAACCCTCCGGGGTAATTCTGAGTGATCAGGGAAGGGACCAGCTCGGTCTTGACGTTCCCGACGCACATTGTCAGCAACTGCTCTTGAGTCAATGGCATGTCAAGGGAATACGTGAGACCCTTCCATCGGGCGACGAAGTCCGCGACTCGCTCATCAGGCCTCTGCTTGCACTTGAAGAGGTCTGCGATACTCGTCTTCCGGGTCGTGGAACTGAACTGGTAGAGGAACTGTCTACGGAGGTCCTCCCAGCTGGTTACCGACCCGACGGGGAGCTGGCTGTACCAGACAAATGCTGGCCCTTCCAATGTCTGAACAAAGCAGCGAAGCTTAGCGGCCTCCTGCTGCGCCGGAGTCCCCAACATAGGCCCGCACCTCGAGTTGAAATGGGCCAAATGCTGTGGCGGATCTCCGGTCCCGTTGAAGGGGGCAAAAGTGGGATTCCCGAATCCCGGAGGCGCCGGCATGTCATCCACCCATGCTGGGTAGGGCTTGCCGTCCGGTGGGATCGCCACCTGCCGAGTCTCCAAGGCTTCCAAGCGGGCAATGAGTGCCGCCATCGGATCGTCCGGACATGGGTTCCAGTCCTGGCGAGGATCTCTAACCACGAGCGCATTGCATGGCCCTTCAATCGGGTCGTCGACCGGATCGTCGAACTCGGCAGCTCGTGGGATGGCTGGCGGAGCGGCCCTTGGGGCAGCGGGAGGAATCCGAGCGGGATCTCTCGGGTAGTCACGCCGCTCGGGAGGGTGTGGCGAAACATACCGCGCCCTCTTGCCGTAGGCAATGGCCTCTCTCCTGTCGGCGAACACGGCGTAATCACGGTTGCCCGGGAGAGTCTCATCGAGGGGTGGTTGTTCCGGTCCCTGCTGTCCTGGCCTGGGATCACCGTAGTCAGGCCGCCGTTCTGCAGCGCGCTCGGCGAGGAGCTGGTCAACCAGCCTCTTCTGTTCGGCGAGCTGCTGACGTAGCGTAGCCTTCTCGGGATCCTCCTCTGCCCTCCGCATGGAGGAAGATGGGTCGGCGGGCCTTATAGCCTCGCTGTGCTCTTTTCCTTTGCTGACGTTTCGGCTCAACGTCAGTGCTTCAGTGGGCGCGGGGAGCCCCAGGTGGTTTCTCTGATGACGAGTAACTCTCACTGATGGATCTGACGACGGCTTGTCTTCGGGGGGGAAGCCCCCGTCGAGAAGTTCCAAGTCGTTCCCCTCTCCCGACAGGTCAGCCATATTGACCGTTCCTGTCCCTGGGGATATACCCTCAGGGCCACCCAGCGAATCGGGCTGTCGGCGGATCGCACTGAAGCGTAGGGCAGCGTACTGCCCCCATCCACGGATGTACACGTGGGGAGTGGCTTCCTCGATAACTTTGCGGAGTACTTGAAAACACTCGACGCATCGTTGTTGGAGGGCCTCGTGGTGCCCAAATGACCCGGGGTGCCGGACCGCGGGGAGCATGGCCAGGTCAATTTGACGGCACTGCTCACCAACATCCTCCAGGTGCGCTTGACTCCCGGGGTATGGCATTTGTAGGCGGTGAAGACAGGAGTGAGTCTCCCGGAGAGTTCGGCGGAAGCACTCGAACTCATCCGGGGTGAGAGATTCGGGTGCATCAAAGCCTGGTCCTGCGACTGGCCAAAACTTCTCAGGGAAGTGGCCCTCTGCAAGGACGGTCCAGAAGCTCCACGACTCAAACTCGGGACCCAGATCTCCTTGGTCCTCTTCCATGGCTGGGAACGGATGGGGAACTGGTAGTGGTGCCGAGGCGGGCCGTCGGGCCGACGGGCTGGCCGGCGGCGAATACGGCGAGCAGGCCGATTGGCCTCCATATCCCGGGCCTCCCCCTGAGGGTGGCGGTGCCCCAGCTACCACATCACGATAGGACGGGCCGGCGAGCGAACATCCTGCCGTAGCATCGGCGCTCGCCGAGGGTGCACCAGATCGTGGTTCGACCGTCGGTCCCCAGAAAAAGTCTCCGGCTTCTCTGATCGAGACGGAAGGCACTTCCGGAGGGGCCGGTACCAACCGCAAGTTTGATCCTTGGGGGTCTACCAGGCCCTCGTTACTCCGGATATACCTTCGGAGAGACGCGGGGATCACATCGATCTCGCTCTCGGGGAGCACGAGGCTGACGTGCCGCATTCCTACCCCTGCCCTTGACTGGCGGGATTGGAGAAGGGGCTCTGTCGCCGAATCGTACTCCGCCTCTGAGTCAGAGAAGCAAACCGGTCGGATCTCTGTCCGGAATTCCGTAACATTCTTCCCTCGGCGT
This sequence comes from Viscum album, assembly GCA_963277665.1. Lineage (NCBI taxonomy): Eukaryota > Viridiplantae > Streptophyta > Magnoliopsida > Santalales > Viscaceae > Viscum > Viscum album. The sequence continues at coordinate 420,795,854 of OY728161.1, read as the reverse complement.
CGACGCCTTGCCTTCCTGCCCCTGGGTGGTTCTTCGGGGCAGGGCTGATCTCTGTCCTGGCGTCCTCCGGCCGCACTGGTGCTGGGGCCAAGAGGACTGGGAACCAAGGTGCGAGGGGCACCGGGACAGATATCAAAGGGGACGCGGGGAGAGATGATTCCGGGCAGGCCTCCGGGCCGGGATCGGAAGGTGGGATGACCCACGCCTCCTGGATCGGCCACACAGAGTAGATCCTGCCGGTGAATAGCGCTACCGCGAGGTGGTCCGCGGTGGCTACTGCCAGTGCCAGCAACCGGGAGAGTCAACCCAACCTGCCTTTGGGGCGGTCGGGGCCTCGATCCGGGTCGGGCATAGGAGTTCCCCCGCTCAGGATGCACAGAGGCCTGGCGACTGGAGCCAGCAGTGGCTTGGGCCAATGCGGCCGCTGTTGCTAGAGCCCCAAGGTGGGCATCCTCTTCCGCTCGTGCCCGACGTTGGCGTCGGGACAGACGAGTCGGAATGAGCGTCGCGGGCAGGTGGAGAGCCTGTTCCTCGACTTGAGGGGTCTGGCGGCGATGTCGCCGTGGCCTGGCGGGAGCCCTTATCGTGGATCCCTGGAGCGGACCTCGGATAGGGTGATCCTGGGCATCTCCCACCTCATCCGCATAAGGAAGGGAACTGTCAGAGCGCTACGGGGATAAACTCCCGAAGCGATTGGACGTTGAGGTAGGCAGCGGTGCCTCCCTGCGCGGCCCTCGGGGGCGGCGGTGGTGGCGAGGCGCAGCCTCTTCAAGGTCCAGGCGAGCCATTTCCCTAGTGGGGATGACTCCCTCTTCCTCGTATCTCCGCACCAGGGTGTTGATCACCCTTCTCTGGATGACCTCCGAGGGGGAGAGAGGGCGTGGTCGTCCCGCAATTACGGCTGCTGGGACGACTGTGGAACGGGCAGGACCGCGCGGAGTAGCCGCGTCGGTGTTTCCCCTGTCCCTGCGCCAGTGGGCGGGTGGCGATCGGGCACTAGATCGGGCGACCTGATTTCTGCAAGCAGGGAGAATGACCCATTAACACTGACAGGAAAAAGGAATCGACAACCAACCATTAGTGCCACGACGCCTTCCGTGGGGGGAACCCAGGCCCTCGACGTTGCGAGACGGAGTGCCCGATTTCACTTCCCCAGCCCCTGGCGGGTAAGACTGAATGCTTGGCCGGGCAACACGCCGGTCTTCCAACACCTCTGAAAGCCATCGGTCTTCGTATCGAGGAGAAGAGATTCACGTCGGGTTCACCATTTTTCTGTTTCGGTGCGGATGTGCGTCGGGTTACGCTGTTCCGCCAGGACGCGTTCGCGCGTGCACCCGTCAACCCGAGGGGATGGGCGCGCGGCTTGTGGTCCCGCAGTCCCGCTTTCCAAGGGCGGGCGGCATCCGTCCCTTATTCAGGGGCGTCTGCTCCTTGATCGAAACCGGGATGATGGGATGTCGGCTTCTCCTTCCTTGGACGTCTCCTCGGAACTTGTCGCCTAATCCGGGTCTCCCTCATAGACTTAAGAATGTTCGTGAATCTCGTTCCCGGCGCCATATCTTCATGGACACCGGTTAATTACGCTGCTTCCGCCCGGACGTTCCAAGGAGTCTGGGCGGGGCAGCAACCTGCAGTGAGAAGGCCGGGTGGCTCTGGGTGCTGGGGGCGTGTCGTAACACTGCGGCTCTGCACGTCTGTCTTCCGTCCCTAATAGGGCTTCTCGAAGGCATGATGGCCTGAGGCATCCCGTACTAGGTGCGGGGAACTGTGTCACCTGAGGTTTTCCTCAGCTTCCCGTGTTTAACACGGGGTATGCCGCGAGTTTAACGTCCAGCGGGGACGGCATCGGACCGATCAACACGAAAAGTGGATCAGATGACAGAACCCCTTGCGGGGAACCTCCGACGCTGGGGCCAGCACATGGGCGGCTTCCCAAGTAACGTGGAGTGAAGTGAAGTGGCATGACCCCACCGGGATGTGGCGGCCCGGGTAAGGATCAGGATGGATGATGGAGTGAAGAGCTTGGACCCCAGAGGGGCTTCCTACGTACCGCGCGTTAACACGGATCAAAGTCAACGTAGTTCGGGCATACAGTTTAACGTCATGCTGGACGTTGGCAAGCCGACTCACGCAGAGGTCTAGGCCGCCGGGCGGAGGATTGAACCGAACCACCTCGCACAGAGGGGGATGGAACGGCCGGGTGGATCACAGTTTCACGTCATGCTGGACGATAAAAGGGGAAATGGAAAAGGGGGGCTGTGGGGAGGCACCGCGGAGATACACACGGGCAGTCTCCCACAGGGGCGGATTCATAGGTGAATCGACGCAAGCGTGAACCCTGGAGGGGTCCACTGATGGACGAACCGACGTAAATACAACCGGGACGACCAGGTGGTGGGCTTGAACCTCGGGGAGGCTTCCTACGTACCCTGTATAGAAGACAGGGATCAAAGTCCACGTAGTTCATTCTGTCAGGACTTACGCACTTGGGGCAGCCCGGTTGCGGCAAAACTCAGTTGGAAGGGACTCGGACCAAAAGCAGAAGACACCTCGATCCCAGTCATACCCTCTACTGGCTTCGGCCGTGGGGAGGCGCAATGGAGATACACATGTGCAGCCTCCCACGAGGAACTAGGGGTTTGTAATACCCCGCCCCCGTAGGGAAAAGCCACTCCCATTAAATCGTCCCAAAAGGGGGACAATCCCGACATCCCTGCAGAGACGAGCGGGTGGGGGCCACGTCCAAACCGGGGGAGACCCTGCGTGCGGAGCACGGGATCAGGTTGCGGACGGTTTAGCGTCTTGCCAGACGAAGTACAGTTTAACGTCATGTGTTGAGGACGAAGCGGACGGTTTAATGTCTTGCCGGACGAAGTACAGTTTAACGTCATGTGTTGAGGACGAAGCACTTGGCAGTTTAACGTCTTGCAGCGCGGACGATGGAGGCTAGGCAGTTTAGCGTCGTACAGCTTGGACGTATGCTGAACAGTTTAACGTCTTGTAGCTCGGACGAGGTACAGTTTAACGTCGTGCAGGACGTATATGCAGTTTAACGTCATGCTGGACGAATATGCAGTTTAACGTCATGCTGGACATACGTGCGTGTCACTTCACGCAAGCCTGGAGGGCCGCACGGGAAGACAACGCACGGTGCGGGCACCCAGGATGAGGATCATCGGGCGCCACGCAGGCGGGTACCCTTAGAAGGTCAACGGGGACGACCCTGGCAGATTGCGCGCAAAAAGGAAGCTTTGCGCGCAATACTGCGGGCCGGCGCGCAATCGGGGCTGCTGGCGCGCAATTGGGCCAGTGCCTTGCGCGCGGATGCTTGAGATTGCTCACACCGGGCTTCGGATAGCGCGCGGGGGCAACGGCTCATTCTCTAATGAATGGCCACTTGAAAGAAGGGGGGGTGCGCGCAATCAGGCCGGATTGCGCGCACCCCGGGGGCAATTGCGCGCAAGCGGGTTCTTTTGCGCGCAAAGGCCTTAGGGTGAGTGTTTATTCAAATGAAAGGAGCCAGCGGGGATTGCGCGCGAAGGCGGACCCCTAGGCTTTCTTGCGCGAAAGAAAGGAGGTTACCTGAAGTTCGTCATTGCGCGCGGAAGGGGTTGAATTGCGCGCACGGGAGACGTTTCGACTTCCAGCAACCTTTGAAACGTTGGGGGTCGCCTTGTATTTATAGGCAACCCCGGGCGCGGAATCCAGGCTGCGAGCGCGAAATTCCCCCCGCGGGCGCGGAATCGGGCGCGGCGCGCAAGGGAGTCGCGCGGACCCGCGGCGCGCAAAATTGCGCGCCGGGCCGGCGCATTGCGCGCATCCCGGGAGGTTTGCGCGCGGACCATCACCTTTGCGCGCGGGCCTCTGAAATTCCGCGCAAGGCCTCCGGGCCCTCCGAAACGTTCTTCCGACTCCAAATATCACTTCGCTTTCCGCATCCGGAGCTTCGTTTGGGAACAACGGACTTTTCCGGCGTCTACAATAATATAAACATAGAAATCCCCAAATTCTTGCAATCAAAACCATCCTACATACGTGACCGATCCACGTGTTTACCTATTCATGGGTTGATTTTTCTGTGTCTCTCAAATAAAAGAATAGGGAAAATAATGAATTTAAAACACCTTCCTTACATGGATATGATCCGATTGTTGATTTAGATCAGTTGTGTTGTCTTTATTCATTGATCATCAATCCGTGATTCATTGGATCCACTGATCTTCGAGCCACGTTATGACCTCAATCCACAAACTTGTTTCCATTCATTAGAGAGTCTCCTTCGACTTGCTTCAATGGATTCCTAGGGTTATGGTAATAACCCTTGAAATTCTGACAAAAGTCATATTAAAAGAAAACTCATGCTACATCAATAAATATATTCTTATTAAATATTTTTATGATGATTACATCCATAAACTATCTTTGACCATCGACCCGTGTCGGTCGAGGTTAGGCCCCGCTTTTGGTAGAGTGACTGTTCCGGAGGCAACAGATCCCTCATATTGTTCATCCAGGCACCGTTTGAAAGATATTCATGTTCATGGTTACACACCTAAGCATTTTTAATTACAAACTAAAATTTATGGAAATAATTTTTATTGGCACACCTAGCCTCAGAATCAAGAATTTTCTCAGCACCAATTCTCAGAATTTTCCCAAATAATGTATGAAAAATAAATTCAGGAAAAACCCGAGCCAGTACACTCTTGGCCTTTTTTTCAATTGATGGACACACAAGAGTTAGTATATTAATTATTTAGTACTATATATATATCTCTATATATTATGTTTGTGAGGAAACAATTACATTAAAAGACACACACCACACACACAGGCTGGAAAGGCAGGCCATATCCCTATAAGGGGATAGCCCACCCATCAAGAATTATTTATTTAGCTCATGGCATGTAGGCCCAGTGGGTACAAAACCCATAACATTACTTAAAACCCTAGTGCATCGTCATACCTGCATCATCCTTCCTACGTCATCAAGCATACATCATAGATACGCCACTGCCTTCTTACATCCATCGTGCCTGCATCACCTCCTGCTTGCATCATCATCTGTGTCACCACCTGCATAGTACAGTAATAGTACCTACACCCACTCTGATTCAAACAATATATTTATATGTTAAATTTAATAACCTATATATATATATATATAATTACACAATTAATGTATTTTTCAAAATAAAATTTATTAAATTATATATATAGTAATAAGTAGTTTATTAATTAAATATATAACTATATAATTAATACACTATTTTTAACCAAATAAAATGAATTTATTTATTAAATAATTAATATATTAATTAAATAATTTATTTACAATTTATTGTTGTGCATATATATAATAAATTTATTCATTTTTTTAATGAAAATTTCATTAATAAAATTTATTATAAATTTTTTAACATTTAATGTTTTCAATATAGTTGTAATTAACATGGTTTACATAAATTCTTTTTTACTTAAACATATGTGCGTGCATGTTCATGGGTTGGATCGGGTCACCCCCTAATTTATTTAAAATTATATTAATTAAATTTAATATGTATATATATAATGATAAATATTATATTATTTATTTATATTTATATAATTAAATAATTAATGTAATATTTATAATTAAAAAAATTATTAATAAAATAATAACTTTAATATATATATATTTAGTAAATAGTATATTAATTATCTATTTTTTATAATAAAAATGTAATAAAATTAATCATTTTTCTTAATTATAATCAGAATATTAATTATCTATTTATATAGATATAATTAAATTTCAATCATTTATAACATTCATTCAATCAATTCAATTTATTCATTTATAATGTTATGTGCCCTATAATTTTTTTTAATATATAAATTTTATATATTAATTCATTTAAATTTTTTCTAATTTATTCATTTTTAATATTTTTATACATAATTATTTTTTATAATATTTAATATTTTGGTAAATTATTCATTTTAAAATTTATATTATTCAATATTCTTGTAATTTTATCCATTTTATAATATTTACTTATGCATGTTTGTTCGTTAACATTTATTTTTTTTAATATGGTTGTAATTTAAAAAATTCATATGTATTCATTTTCATTTTGAAATGTATAGATATTTACTTTTAAGTTTTCTAAATTATCTATATAATTAATACCAACTATTCATTTTCAAAATTTATTAATTGTTGTCATTATTTATCTCTATAATATAAATTAAATATTAAATGATATCATTGATCAATTTATCATATATCAAACTTTTTTGTTTATATATATACACACACATAAATTAAACACACATATTTTTATGTAATTAATGAAATAATATATAAAAACACACACAACTAATATTTATGTAATTTATTCAATTTTTAATATTCATTTTATAGTTTCATTTGTTAACATAAAAGAGTTTATTTTTTTAATTGGTAAATTTTATTTACTTATTTTTAATATTAATTTTTTTAGAATAACTGATTCATTTTTAATATATTTTATTATTATTTTATTTTAAATTATTAAATTTATTATATTTATTTATTTATATTAATATACTATGGTTAAGTATTTTCGACATGTATTCATCTTCATTTAAATATATATCCCTATTTTATTAATTTTCTAATTTTTTTAATTAAAATCACTTATAATTTTTTTTAATATTTTCAAATTCTACACATTTTTAATTATTAAATTTCACTCATTTTTACATTCATGAATTTAAAATTAAATAATTATTAATAATATTAAAAATATGTTTTTAAATAAATGTTTATAAATGAATATATTTATAAATGTATATTTACTATATTTATAAAAATATATATTTAAATTTTTTATTAAATATATTATTTTTATAAAGTTATTTATATAATTATAAATATATATTTATATATTAAAAAAATTAAAAAATTAAAATAAATATATTTAAATAATGTCTATATTTACTACATTTATATATAATTTTATAATTATTTAATATATATTTATATATGTTTCTTTATATTCATATAAGTATATGTAATTATATAAATATATATATAATTATATACACATATTTAGAAATATAATTAAGCATACATGTATTTAAAATTGTAATTATAAAAATATATATCTATAATTATATTTATAAATACGTATTCATCATTGTTTTAATATATTTATAATTATATAATTATTTTTTCTTTATAATTATGTATATTTATATTTATTTATAATTATATTTTAAAATTAATATTAAAAATTCTTTAAATATATTTATAATTATATACATTCATATTTAGAAATTTATTACTTAAATATTTATTCATGAAAATGAATAAATTTAATATATATATATATATATTAATAAATAGTATATTAATTCTAAATATTCAAAATTAAATTATGTATATTATGATAATTATTTTATGAATTAATTATATTTTAGGTAGAAATTTATGCAAGTGGTCGAGCCCTCAACCTACTCGGCAAACCGCCACATAGTAGACCCATATTAGGCCTTCTAGCCTGGACAATGAGTAGGGAGAGCCCAACACATTGTAATCTGTGATTAGCTAGAAAACCAGTGCCTCACACAGGTGTGTAGAAATCATGCCCACACAACAATAGGTGGAAGGCGTCATCGGCACTAGGTGGCAGCAGCTGCGATAGGCGTCATCGACACAGGGCGACCCCGGCTATGGAAGGCATACTCCAACACCAATATGAATTCATTGTCATTATGTTGTTGAGGTTTAACATATCAAGAATCATGGATCACATCTTATAATCTAATGTTGGACATGCACATATGTGCCCAACCCTTTACCAGCATTAAGAGAGTTCTTATTTATCCATCTCATTATCAGCGCTTTTATAAAAGTCCTAATAAAGAGTTATTTTATCAGTGATTTTTATTTTAGTCCTAATAAAACCACTATATATTAAAAAAACTTTAGAAGCACTATTAAAACTATTCACAATCTTTTAAATAAACATATAACCGAAAATATTTCTCTTGTTGCAATCTAGTTGTCTCAAAAGATTTATTGTACCAATACTCCCCCTCAACCTTCTCTTGGGTGAATCAACCCACTCAAATTCGAGAGTATTTATTTATTTATATTGTTCCCTCGTTTATATTTTTGTGTCCTTTACTTCTATCTTTTTTCTATTGTTCATATTTTCTTCTAATTTCTCATCTTTTTTTTATCTTCCATTTCCCAAATTCATTACAGACTCAAATTCATTAGTCATTACATGATCTCAGTTTCACATAAGGATGTGAAACATGTAAATAAATATTTATTTTCTATATTTTTCATGAGTTCAACTTTTGGTAGTTTAGAGCGGTCCATCTATAGGGTCTGAAATTTGGAAAAAAAATATTTATTTCATAGCACAAATGAACAAGGATATAAACAATTTATATTTGTTAATATATTTAATGAAATATCTCAACATGGGTTCATCACCATTAGATATATAGGACCTCATGATTTATTTGGAATGAATTTACACTTTCTCGATGAAAATATAAAATGTATCAAACTACAAAAAAATTTATATTATTTATAATATTTATTTTTATCTTATTTTTAAGAATTTATTATAATATTAATATATTTCAATTAATAACGAGTGAGATATATGACACTCTAGAAAGGTGATAGTAACATGTTTTCATCGGCCTCATAAATCAATAAGGATTTCTAAAGAGGGAACTTTTTTATATGTTTTATGAATAAGGTTATCTTTTAAATAGAAAAAAAACACTCTATATCCTAAAAATATATTATTTATTAATTATTTTATTGAATTAAATCAAGGTGAGATATGAGTACAATTATCATGTATGTCTATGTGTACAAAAATTATATAATTATAGTAAAACATTATGTTATCATGTAATGGTAGTGAAATATAGGTTCACGTAATAGTATATATAGTTAGTTATCAATTCCACCATCATAAAATTTTTATTTCAATCAAAACCATTCATACATAACCATATTCTATTTAAATTATATAATCTTATTGACGTTTTGAGTCCTCTTAGATACATAAAACCTCACCTTCTACATAATATAAATTAAAAATAACAACATGGAATGGGATTTCAATAACTCCATCCAACCCATATTATATTTATCAAGAGCCCACTCCGACATCCTTGGACTCAGAGGATTCTAAGCCCTTATGAAATTCCATCATCATAAAAAAGGAATTTTCCTTTTCATGGAGTAATGTATGGATTTATTTGAATGTTGAACATCCAAATATTGTCATAGTATGATTTCATATATGACCATTTCGACGAGACGCCTCAAGGTCATACAAATCAAGGATCCCTTTGTAGGGATCATACAACTAATTCTACATTTTTTATCTTGTGACATCTAAAAAATAAATGTTGTTCAGTGATTCACTAACTCCCAAGCTCAAGAACATTTAGATTTATCAAGATAATTTTCACCCTCATTAACATCATCTCCCAAATAGTAATTATTGAATTTTGTTACCCAAGACTCACCCCCATCACTTTTTTAAATTTAACAATGTTTCAGGAACTACGATGTGTTGTAGCCATCCTATACTAGGTATAAGTGACCATTTTGGAAGAATTCATAGCGTAAATCCTACCACTTGCGGAGTAATTCATTTTTTAAATTCAATTACCCGTTTACATCAAGTAATTCTTATATTATTTTAAATATTCAAATGTTGGGTACACCTTATTATAATTATTTGTATGTTTATGCTTTGAATATGAATATATTATGTGTATATTATAACGAAATAAATATTTTATGAACATAAAAGGATGGAAATGAATAGAATATGTATTCATAATAATCATATGATAAAAGAGTATGAAGATAGTGTTAAATATTTAATAAAATTCGTAACAGATCATGCATACAACCCTTCTAAAATATGTTTCTATGTTTACGTTGTTGGTATTAGTGAAAAGATTAGTTCATAAGAGTTGTAATAACATTATATTTTTCATATAATAGACTGATGCTCTAAATATTAGACTAATCATAGGAAAAAACAAAATGTTCACACTGATTTGTATGATATTTCTGTTTATGGATCATTCGATATGAATTCCAGTATAAATGATGATTTATATCATATGTAATAAATGACAATTGAAATCTAATATGTACTTCATGATTGTCTAAATTTTATTAATATGTTAAATAGTTATTCTGAGACCATTGTATAATGGTTATTCTATTTACACAACATTGTCAACTATATTCAGGTAATATAATTTGAATGTTGGTAGTGGATGAAGTAACACCGACATTACATAACTACTTGTTATCTTTAATGATATGATTCCATAAGAAATGAAACCTCCTTTTCAGACATATGATGCCAAATTAATGCAATGTTCAATGGTAATTATCTCTAGAAAAATACATGCTTATCCAAATGGTTGCATATTTTTTTCAATGATTTGAAATATCTCATAAAATTCCATAAGTGTGGCATGACTCGATACAATAAAGTTGAATCAAGTACATGAAAATATGTATTGTACATTCTTCTCATTCCATGGTTTAGAAGAATTTATTGATATCAGGAAACCATATTACAATTATGATGGACTATAGATAAAAGAATTAGTATAGAAAAAGATGTCATACAACAAACTCTCCTTTGTAGAAGATATTTTATTACGAGTATCATGAATTTGGAAACAATCCAAGAAAATATCTTCATATATATATATATATGGAATAAATAATTATTGTGTATAGAGTAGTACTCATAGTACATGTCTATATGTGGTTGAAAAATATATCTTTCCCCCATGGTTATATATGAAGTGAAAATAAATTATGTTTTACCTTCTTATATCTAGACCAATACAACATGGAAATGATTTTGATGTCTATTTGGTTCTATTTATCGAATATTTGATATTGACGTGGGATAAGTTTTTTATAAATTGTGATTCTCATAGATGTAAATTATTCACATTGAGGGACATATTATATGAGATGATAAATTAATTTTCTTATTATGGAAATTTCTTTTTTCTATATAATTTATGTGATGTTGGGGTGTCTCATTTGTGAAGAATTTAGGCACTCGGTTTGGTTAAATCCTTCCTCAAAGACTGTTTTTAAGACATCATTAATTTTTACCTTCATAAAATAAATTCTGATTCTAGATGATATCATTATTTGGGAATACCAAAAAAGGTACAAAAAAAATTCCCACTAATGGGAGATCAATTACTCAATAAAGTAAAATATATTGAAACTATTTTTGATAAACAATTTTTGAAAAACAAAATGAAATCATGTAGAAAAAAGGAGATAATTTTTATTTGAATTAAAGTACTAGATTTTTTTTATACATCAGACATATTGTTGATGTCATGTTTGTAGAAAAAAATGTATTTGACAGTGTTAATGGCACATCACTAAATGTTTTGAAAAAAAATTGTGGAATCAAGGCTTGGTTGGACATGATAGAAATGAGTATAAGGGGAAAGTTGGAACTCATGAAGGGTAAAACGAATACCTTTCATCTACTAGTAGATTACACTTCATACAGACTAGAAAAATTGTAATTTTTCATTTTCCATAATGGTGTAATTTTTCCAGAAGTGTATTCATAAAATATCAATAATATCAATTAAATAACTAATTTTATGTTATAGGGACAAAATCCCATAACACTCATGTTTTGATGCAATATTTGATACTCAATACTATATGTTTTATTCTTCCAAAAAATGAATGTCATACATTAACCAAACACTGTGTATTTTTAAAATACATATACAGTAAAGTTATAGAGACAATGATATTTTCAATCATGTATAAGGGGTAAAAGTTATATTATATGAATTTAATATGTTCCTCCCACCATAATTAACTGATATAATGTTCCACATATTTTTTCACTTGGTTAGAGATTTTCAAATATGTGGTCTTGCTCATTAATTTTTGATGTACCTCATTTAATTGTATATGATGATTTTGAAAGCATGAATCATGAATCAGATTCAGCCATAAGTTTGTATTGTGGAACAATATAGTGTTAAAGAAGATGTTGAATTACGTTATAATTAAATATCATATGTTAATAGCTTCAATCTTTCAAAGTCTCATCATAGGGTATGAATTATGGGTAAATGGAATTATAGAAGATATGTTGTTACAATTACTATTACAGAGAGGGATATATATGAAATTTACATTTTACATATCAGTGAATATGTTGGTCAATACATTGAATACCACAATGAAATTCTTATATATTTTAATACATTAATGGATAAAGGATGGAAATCAAATACACATAAACAAAATTATATAGGATGGTTTTGAAAACATATTTTTAAGGAGTTATCTGATGATATAAATTCAACTACATAATGAATACGATAGCTATCTAGGGGACCAAATGAAAATGTTATATCTTACACTACTTTTTTATTATTGTTTATACATTCTATAAAAAATAGTATGATAACAATAGTATGATGAAAATAGTGGGGTTATGATTTTGGAAGAAGTGAGGAACATATCTAGATCCAAGGATAGAAATACAATTTATGAATATATATCATATTTAGACCTAATTAAATAGATATAATAATAACAATACACCGCATTTCATGTTATTATTTTATATTAAAAATTTGTTTGAAAAAAGATTATATTGAGAGTTTATGAAATGATACTCGTGAATGTGAATTTCAGTGTGGAAGGGTATAAAGAAAATCAGTTCATAATGGAATTATAGGTAATGAAAGTATTTTATGTCTCAGCTCCATCTAACAAGAATGGAACAATTATTCTTTTGGTGACCAAAGAATCTATTGGGGCTGATAAAAATTCAATCGAGGATGACCGTTTCATTGGTTAATCACAATCATTCCATAGGGATCCCAATGATGAAAATGTATTGTACATTATAGGGGACCACAAAGAGGGGGTTTACATTCTCAATAGAGGATCCCAATACCTTCAACCATTAATGAAAATATAGAGAGTTTAATGTGATGGATAAAGTATATTTTTTAATGTACTATGATTTTCCTCATAATATTAAATGTTCTTTACTATATTAACATAACATAAATAAAATGTTTGAATATTCATGAAAACCATGATTTTTGCACATGATGATGTTACCCATCTTAGGGATGAATAGGTAATTGATTAAGTAATTGTGGAATTAATAGGGAATAAAAAACATGTAGATGAAAAAACAAGAATGACGTAGAATCACTATATTGAATAAAATTATCAAGGTATGAATAATGATATTAAATTTGAGGTTGGTTGGATTCAACATGACTATGATATATCCAACCACAAGTCAATATTCATTAGATATGATGGGATTACAATGTGAATTAATATTCTAATTGATATAGATTAATGTATCCACCCCTAACCTATAATGATGGAAAACCTTTTGGATGATATTGATGTAATGTTACAATTTACATTCTCTATTTTTTTGATAAATTATATAATGAAACATTTTTGTGATTTTAATTATCCCTTGAAGTCTTAATTTATTTTAGATGATTTCCATAAGAAATATGTATTAATGGGTTCTGGAAAATCCAATAGAGGATTACAAAAACATTTTACCAAGATTAATCTCATGGATGTTTAGGGGAATGTAAATCCCCACCAATAAGATTCATATGATAAAATTATAAAGTAGGAATCAATGGATTATTTCATCCATAATCAACATGAGATATCATTTCACATATATTTAGGTTGATAATATATTATTTGAAATTATTTATTTTATCAAATTTGATACAAAATTGTTAATTTATGAAATATAAAAGGAGTGTTGAAAGTAAACAATGTGAATCAAAACCAATGTACCGATATCACAAAATGAGGATTGGGTATGCATCAATATAAAAGAGAATGGAATTTATTTTAAATATATAATTATAGTTTTATGTTATATAAAATAATATATGATCCTTTGTTTATATGAAGAATGATTAATCAAAATCTAAAGCCACAACCATACACCATCTGGTGAAATGAAAGGAGGTATGAGTAAATAAAGAGGGTAAACTAGTGGATGAAAATAAATGAATATTATGTGAAACATGTTTAAGTGTAATATAATAGTAAATGTTTATGACTTATAATCCTATTGTATTTAAATATCTATTTTTGTTAATACGTTTTTATATGGTATAGACACATGAACCAGTAGTGACCATACCGAATGAAGAACTACATTTAGTGTTTCTGAAGCGACTGGACCAATATACTTGAATTATAGGTGTAGTTTTTGGAGTTTCTCCATGAAAATATTTTTAGGTAAAAAATCCACAAGATGATAAATAGGAGATTTTGAAAGGATTACATGCAAAAATAGATTCCTTCCATGATATTATTCTTTGGTTTAGTTTGGAAGACCAATATTTTCAATAGGATCAAAGAGTACCAAAAGTAGAAAACATTTCAGCATATTAAGAGTAAAATGACCCCCACTAGAATTTAGGCTATTCATTACCCTTAACATTCTACCTTACCTAAGGTAATCAATATATTTATTTTACTTTACCATAAATGTGCACCGAACAACTTCTGTTAACTTTGTATTACTAAAATTCATTAGGGGATGTTATATGTAATTTATATCTAACAACACCCACACACCACTATGTTGTGAAGGGTATGGTGTGTAATACCCCAAGACACATGCTACACAAAAAATAACACCCAAAAGGCCAAATGATAGTAGGGATTGACGTAGCTCAAGATCCAATTATTTAGTTTCTTATTCTAATAATGATCTAGATATTACATCACTAATTGATTATATTTTAACATTCATAGAATGTACATCTAATAATACAAAGATACATGTTGTATGTTCATAACAATTGTTTAAAGTGAAAAACATGTAATAGTTGACGAAAATAGGACTTATGTGAGGTATGGTGTTATCGATGGATAAAATTATTAGTAAATGAAAGGTTAAATCTAGAAATTCCAATGAATTGACCATGAAAAAATTGACTTTCTAGGAGTACCTTCTCCCCACCAGTTCCACTGCATCATATATTAACAGTACATGTTCATGAAGACATAAAATTCAATGATATTGAAGTGTCATATATTCAATATGAATAATATATATTTGGATTTTTCATTAAAAAAATTGTTGATCTTGAGAGTATAAACAAGATTAATAGGTTTAAATGTTTGGGAGTCTCAGTTGTGCATACATACATGAGGCAATTTTTCATAATCATTATGTCCAATAAAGATCTTCTATGTTCATTAGTGTTAATAACTATTCATAAATTTCTAAAGAAATTTACATTACTACAATATAAAGGGAAAACTCTATGAAAAACAGTGTAGATTCACTAAACACTGTATAATTTCAAGGGAAGATTTCTTTTGGAATTGGTCAAAATTTATAAGGGAAAGGAAGATATAACCAAGGTATTAGAGAAGGAAATAATAGAAAAAATAATCTTGTTGATTCATATAATTAAAGTGTAAAAAAATTCTAAATAATCATATAAAATATATTTACCTTTTTTATTTACTCTTTCGTATTTTCTTATGAATCCCTAGTTGTTGATCGCATTCAATTTGCATACTCCAAATGACATTTTTTGGATAAAAAACATGAATTTCCATCAAACCAACCACACATGATGTGTATTGTGAATTTACAATGAACTAGAAACAATATTTTATATATAATCGTCAAATTATATGTTATATTTTGTTTTTTAATAGAAACTTTGTTATTATAGGGAGATATATAAATGTAGTTTAAATCATTATAAGGCCCCGGCCTTAAACATTACTTAATATTGAATTAAATGAAGAATTAACATTGACGATATTTTAAGGTTTATAGTTTTAGAACATTAGATCATAACTATTACATCTCAAAAAAAATTACACATTAGACACTTCTACAAAGTTCCATTTTTTACAAAACATGAACTCTTAAAAAAAAGAGTCATGTCTAGTTCCATGTTTAAGACAACATGACTTTTCCTTGATCCCATCCTTGACCCTAGTCCACATTATGTCTGTGAAAAACATTTCAAAATAACTTGGGGTGAGCATAAAAAGCTCTATAAGGGATACACAAAGAAGGAAAACTGTTTGTTTTTCAAAACATCAAGTAAACCATGAATACTTTATCAAAGTAACAATTTTCACCTTTAAGAAGTAGTAAATACTCCTCACTGAATAAAATATCATTAATAACCATTTTGTAACCAAAATATTACCATGAAACCAATATAAAGAACACATAACATATAAAGGTAACTTGGGACATAAAGATACTTAAATGGAATAACCATACGGTCGACTTCCACACATATCACAAAAAGGAATAGCCATACGACCGACTTCGATACCCAATGCATTGGAGGTTATAATGTAACCACCCGTCCTGGTATTCACGGCACCACCCATCATATGGTTTATCACGTAACCACCCGTCAAATGTCCAAGTACCATTATAAAATCATAAGACATAAAACAAATATAATGGAAAGAAAAAATTTCCACATTTAGATCACAATATATCACTTAAATACATTGACATAACAAATCCATTTTAAAAATTATTTTCAATACAAAAATACATAAAAGAGTATGTGATATTTATTTCATTTTAAAAACATTACGTCTTGTTGAGGAAGCCGAAGACCAAATAATACTCACAGCGGCGGAAAAGGTCGTTGTCACCACATACGTTAAAATATACATTTCTTTTTGTCGTTTAGTAAAAAACTTCGTAGAAAAATATTCCCTTCGAATGAAATGAAAATTCAAAGGTGTTTTATACAGCGTATAAAATAATGTCTTGTACTAGAACAAAATATGCCTCAATGAAAGGAGATTGAGACGAAGTCCCTTACCTCGTGTCTGACTTGACTCGATCGCTCTTTAATCTCCTGAATAATAAACTAGTGTTAATTTATACTTTCTTAAGAACCTTTTTAGGTTTATTATTCCTTTTATATCACTTATTTACATGTTATAAACATTATGTAATCATTTAAGTTAATAGTGTTTGTTTTGTCGATATTTGGTACTTAAGTTAAAAATGGACTTCTTACAATTACATGTTTGTTCATGTGGTCAAAGGTTCATTATATCCAGAAAGATATTCATGATTTGGATATCATATATATCATATATATCATATATATCCAGCATATAAATGTATTTATAATAGTATATAAAATTTAGAGGTATGAAATGAAATGCACCGTTCATGGAGACGGTAAGTCGTACGTACGCATTAACGCTACTTTGATTTCTATTTCATATTTAATAGAGTGAAATCATAATTATATAAAGGTATATTATAATTCCAGTATAATACAATATATAATATCATTAACTCCATCCTTTATACATCCCACATATGGCATAAACGAATCAAATCACTTTGAGGGGGCGGTAGTCGACACTTCCTAGAATGAAATTATCGTGTTTAACCATAATGGAAACCATAAAGGTATGACATAAATGAAAAATATAGAAGCATAAAGAAAAACATAAACATAATATATATCATATATCATATATAATTATAGTGACATCTTAATGGACACCATGAAAGGTGTTAAAATATTATTGAACAATCATCATTTCGTGAGGCAGAAATTTTCCAACCACAAAAACAATATGTTCTTTAACCATCAGACGGAGGTGTGTGTAAAAGTAAATAAAATCCTTCTCATAAAAACATCATAGAATATTTAAGATACTGTATTTGTTACAAAATAAAGTAATAAAAAGAGTTTAGGGGGCTGGAGTAGAAAAATAAAAGAACACAAGTGAAGACTTTACCTTTAAATCGATATCTCCTCTTAGTTTGAACCAAAAGGGTTTATTGAAGAGATTTCTGTCTAAGGTGAGTCTTATAGGATGAGGAGAGGGATTTGGAGAGATAAAATGGGCAGAGCTTGGCTGAGCCAATGGCTTGAGAGGTGTGGGTATGGTTGTAGAGGTGGGGGCATTTTATAAGAGGAGAGGAGGGGCACTCTTGGAATGTTATAAAATTTTAATTTATTATAAAATTATTTTCGGATTTTAAAGGTCCCAAAAGGATATATTTCGAGGATGAGGTGATAAGGGTTAGAAATCCATCCATCCAATAGGTTTTTGACAAGTGTTAGTATTAGATTTTACATTATCTTTTCATTCTATTTAAATCGTTAAATAATGAGGTAATCACTGCATCATCATGGTGTCATATATAATTTAATTTATTTAATGTCTAAAATTTATAAAAAAATATCATTACGTAGGAAATATTTCTAGCTTTCTAATGAATATTTATAGTAAAAAATATGACGTGTATAACTGTAAGAACCTGTGTTTTTCCGGACAGTAGTTTTGAGCAGAAATTTGAATTTTTGGTGTTGGATGCTCGTGAGGGGTAAAATGGTCATTTTCCGCTAACATCTGATCTCAGATAATTTTTCTGACAGCTCCTTTGGTCCCGGAATGGGTTTTTTGGAGGAATTATGAGTGGTTATAATTTTGGCGGAATATTTAATATTATTAAATTAAATATTAATTTATTCACGTGAGTTCGTTTAGTGATAACTTTTAAATGGAGCGTCGGATTGATATTTCTCCTACGCCGTTGATTCCGGAATGGGGAGTTTAGCCTATGGAAGGCATAAAATCATGCCGGGCACCGGGGCCGGCCCAGGCCCCTTTTTCTTCCTTTTGTTTTCTTCTTTTCTTTTCTTTTCTTTATCTTCCTCCCTCCTCCTTCTTGCGCACGCACCATGTGTGGCTTCTCCTTATCTGTGTCCCATGGGAGATTTGGGAGATCAAGAAAACGGGATAGAAGGAAGGCAAGAGTGGTACCGATTCGATGCCCTCGACGTGCTGATTCCGCGCAGGGCAACCGGGAGCCGTGAAATCAACCGAAGCTTCGGCGGTTTCTTCCCAAAGGTAGGGCCGTTTATGTTTTCACCATATATCCCCTTTAGAAAAGTTGTTCTATGGTTTTAAAGCCTTATATTTCTTGCTTGTATGCCCATGGGGCTCGATCAGTTGTTTCAGGGGCGAAAACGGGCGAATCTGGCGTTTTTAGGGATTTCCCATCGGAAAACTTAGTATACACGGCATGTGTTCTAGGGGAAAATGTCGTGTGTTTTTTCCATTCAGGGAAGATGAGTTTTTTAAGTAAATTCTTGGTACTTTGAGTACACGCCGTGTAGTGGTGGCCGTGTGGCTGGCCGTGTGGAATAGACCACATTTTTAGTGGTTGCTTTGAAGTACACGCTGTGTACAGTAAAGTACACGCCGTGTAGTGGTACATGGGAATGTGTTCGGGTGAAAACGGACACGATGTGACTTTTTGGGAATAGTACACTCCATGTACAGTAAAGTACACTCCGTGTACTATTACACAGGTAGGCCCAATGGGCTCTGGCCAAGTACTCTGGCCATGTACTACTCTAGTTTAGTAATTTTGAGATATCTTATGCTCTGGAAGTCAGAATTGGGAATGTGAGTAGTCTATTCTGAGCGTTCTTCCACATAGATCGCAATGGTGGACTCCATTGTACATTTAAAGGTCATATCAATGGGGTTTTTTGGGTTTTATCTAAATGGAGGGGGGTTTCTTATTCCCTTTATCGAGCCCAGTCGTCACCTGAGAGGCTATGAGACCGATTGCTTCTAAGGGTCCCCTAAGGGATGCCTTGCTTGTGTGCTGAACTAGGGAGTCCTTGTAGGAACTATATCTTGTTTTCTTTGAGAAGACCCCTGTTATGGGTCACCTCTTTTGTTATTAATTCAAGGATCCCATGTAGGATTCCTCTTTGATAAGGATCCCATGTAGGATTCCGTCTCTTTAGTTATCTGGAGGATCCTGAGTAGGATGAATCCTTGGTGTTTGACTTGTGGGACACGGCGGGTTCCCGTTGTTTGGCTGACCCTGAGTTTTTACGTCATGTTTCAGTAGATATGGATATCGGGTGTCACCTAGAACCCAAGCCAAACTGGTGATTCCTTGGGGCTTTGGATGTGTTGTTGGGTTGGGCGTTCGGGCCACCCGTACTTGTTTGTTTATATCTGACATGGGTTGTTCATGCTGTAGTGGTTACCAGAGGTGCTTCCTGGTTGGTGGATGTTGAGCCTGACGTGATGCATCTTCTTGTTTGTTGGGATGCCTATTTTTCCTTGTGAACCTATGTAGTAGGTGGATTGGTGTTTATTTTTTCCAACTATTGTGTGTTTTGTGCTTTTTTGTGCCACGAACCCATTTTGGGGTGTCGTGAGGCTGAGACCGTGGCTAATTTTAAATACCTAGAATTGTATAGGTAATTAAATGTGATATTAAAATGCTCTTTGGGATCACTTCTTGGATCTAGGACCATCCTGAGGGGTGGGTTCCTCTATTTAGTCGTTTGGACAGGATACCTGAGGGTATGACATGTTTAATTCTGCATTACTTTTGCCTTGAGAGGAATTGTATGGAAATTGCATGTTTATAGGTTGGGCATGGCCCGATTACTTGTGCCTAAGGGCGGTGTTTTACTATATCCTGAGGGCATGACTGTATTAGCCTGAGGGCGACGTTCAATTTCGCCTAAGGGAAACCTTTCGGGCCTGAGGGCTTGACTTATATGCCTGAGGGAGACACTTCATATGCATGAGGGTGAGAATTCGGTTATGCCTGTGGGCGAGATTTTGATTCTCCTGAGGGAAAGGCCTGAGGGAAAGGTTACTGATTCACCTGAGGGAAAAGCCTGAGGGCAAGGTTCTATTTAGCCTTAGGGCATGGTTCTATTTAGCCTGAGGGCATGGTTTTGTTTAGCCTGTGGGAAAGGATCTAGTTATCCATAGGGCTTAGATCTGGTTGACTTGTTCAGAGAAATTTTTTCATTATTGGTCGTAGTAGGTACATGTCGATGGGATTACAGACCCAGATATCGACTTAATGATACACGGCTTGAGTGGCACGAAATCCAGCTCAATGCCCTTGCACAGGATGTCCCAGATATCGGGCTTATGGTCCCACGGATCAACTTCTGATGTGGTTTCTTGTTATTTGAATCACTTAATCATGAATATTCATATTTATGTGCATGTGTATAGGTATGGTACTATACATGTGTACGTATATAGATATGGCCATCCATGGTGGCACTTTCCCAGTTGACAGGGATTATATACCCTGAGATCAACTTTGGTTGCATGTTTGGTTTACTTCCATTGTTGTGTTCCAGCTAGGCTGAGCACGTTATTGTTGCACACACTTTTAGCAGCAGAGTTGTAGGTTGCTTGTCGGGGTGCCCTACTGAGATTATTTCTCACCCCTCCACGTGCACCTCGGTGTATGTGTAGACCTTATGTCTTCTTTTCAGGTTGAGCATGAGTTTCATGGTGGATTGGGCTATGGCCTAGTGTTGCATGATCGAGCAGAGCTGCTCGGGTGGTTCTACTGATCGGGCTGCAGTAGTTTGATAGTGTCTGGAGATCGGGTACATGGATTGGCTCGGAGTTAGTAGCAGAGCCCTGTACTTTTACTTTATGTTTCTTTTGTACTTGTATCTGTATGGTCATCCAGTGGATGACCAGTGCTGTATTTTATTTCATAGATGTTCGGGCTTTTACAACATTTTACTTTTGCAGCTAGTTCTATTTCAGTTTTTTACTGCTTCCGCACTCTGTTTACTTTCTGCTGTGTATGATACTTTGTTATTTCTGCTGTTTTCTTGCTCTGGTATGAGGGCATAGTCTCCCCACTATCACACCCTAGGCCCTCGCTGCTAGTCGGCAGCATCTGGCGTACGGGGAGGCGCGCTTGAGGCATTGTGATGAACCGGCTCGGAGCACCAGTTTATTGGCTTCCGGGTCGGGACGTTACAAAGTGGTATCAGAGGAGTTTTCTTTCCTGTTCTTTAATATTTGGGATATGGTAGAATGTATTGTTAGGAATGTGTCGGAACCTGTGATGGATATTGGTCTGGTGCATCGAGAACACTTGTTCTGGTAAAAATTCCTAGTTTCCAGGGTTTGGGTTTGCTGTTCTGATTTTGTGATGTTACAGTTGTACATGATTTTCGCCTTGAGCGATGCACATGTTGTGTGGTGTTTTTATTTACTATGGATCATTGGATCTTGGCCATTGGTAAGATGTCAGGGATGGATTTCGACTCTTGGACAGCAAAGGGAAGAGGCGTCTCATGTATCATACTTGGTACGTAGGATTCACAACATATATGCCTGCAAGTGGGTGTTTTTACTGATGACTGAGACCTTTGGGTCTACTTACACATACATTTTACTCTGATGGCAGGTTATGTGGATCTATGTTGAGGCGTTTTTGTTGAGTCTAATGACTCATTCCACATTCATAGGTGGTGCATTGACCCTGTTGGTCTATTTGGCACATGATGCCTTTCTGTTTAACCCTTATTGGATGTTGTTTCTTAGGTCTGTGGCTATCTAGTCGGATCGTTGTGAACGATGTTGATAGATACCAAGGCTTTTCTTGTGAACTAGACCTCCTTGGGGTATTCCCATATACGGATAGCCAATGAGTGTCAGTTCAGTTTCTCTTCTTCTTGGGTTGTTAACTCCAGGGAGTAGTTCCTTATGAGGATGCTCGGAGAGGATCAGGGCCCTTGTAGGTTGTGTTTTGATTTTTACATTTTGGTCGTCGTGAAATTTACCGTCTTCTGAGAGGTTTTGGATCTTTTGGTCTAGGTGGTTAGACCTTGTGACCCAGTAGTGAGTCTTTTTTCTGTAGGGCTAGGTGGAAGACCTAGGGACCCTTGGTTTTGACTCAAACCTTTGTAGGTCGATGTCTGTTTTGTTCTGGGGAAAACTGTTTGATGGTGGTTGACCCGTGCTTGAATCCTGGTCAAGTTTTGGCAGGATGCTAGCGTGGCTCAGAAGGAGATGAACACACCTTTAGTGAAATCTCAGTGTACTCCTGTTAGAGATGATCATGAGCTATCTTGATTCATCTTGAGTACACTGAGAGAGATTCAACCTTCATCGAGCTTATTTTTCTTTCCTACGGTCATCCCGGTTGAGGATGGAACCTGTTTTGTTTGTTCTCTCGGAGCAGTGTAAGGAAATCCATATGGTGGGGAGTGCACCATTGGCCCTTTGAGGGTGGTTATCCTGGTTCTAGTTAAACTTCAGTGTTTTCCAGGAGCTTTTGAGCTCAGGGTTTTCTTTCAAGATGACGATAAGGGTATTTTTATGTTGGGGAGTACCAGATCGGTCATAGTTGAATGTATTCAATGTAGAAGTGATGGTTAAAGCTATAAGGTTTGTTGTTGGACAGTCTAGATAGCTTGTTTCTGCAGATGCTCGGGTTATGAGTATGGCTGCTGGTTCTTTCACTGGGCTTCTCGGGGACGAGAAGGTTTATGGTGGGGAATTTGTAAGAACCCGTGTTTTTCCGGACAGTCGTTTTGAGCAGAAATTTGAATTTTTACTGTTGGATTCTCGTGAGGGGTAAAATGGTCATTTTCCCCTACAATATTATCTCAGATAATTTTTCATACAACTCCGATGGTCCTGGAATAGAGTGTTTACCCTAGGACAGGAGTTTGGAGGAATTCTGAGATGTTCGAATTTTGTCGGAATATTTAATATTTAATATTATTAAATTAAATATTAATTTATTCACACGAGTTTGTTTAGTGATAAATTTTAAACGGAGTTTCGGATTGAGATTTCATCTGCACCGTTGAGTCTATAATATGGAGTTTAGCCTAGGGAAGGCATAAACTCATGTCGGGCACCGGGGCTGGCCCGGGCCCCTTTTTCTTCCATTTACTTTCTTCTTTTATTTTCTTTTCTTTCTATTCCTCCCTCCTCCTTCTTGCACACGCACCATGTGTGGCTTCTCCTTGTTCGTGTCCCATGGGAGAATTGGGAGATCAAGAAAATGGGATATAAGGAAGGAAAAAGTGGTACCGATTCGAAGCCCTCGATGCGCTGATTCCGCGCAGGGCAACCGGGAGCCGTGAAATAAACCGAAGCATCGGCAGTTTCTACACAAAGGTAGGGCCGTTTACATTTTCACCATAGATCCCCTTTAAACAAGTTGTTTTATGTTTTTAATGCCTTATATTTCTTGCTTGTATGTCCATGGGGCTCGATCTGTTGTTTTGGGGGAAAAACATGTGAATCGGGCGTTTTTAGGGATTTCTCGTTGGAAAACCCAATACACAAGGCATGTGTTCCAGGGGAACACTCTGTGTGTTATTCCAATTCAGGGAAGACGAGTTTTTTTAAGTACACTCCGTGTACTTTGAGTACACGATGTGTAGTGGTGGTCGTGTGGCTGGCCGTGTGGAATATAATACGGTTTTAGTGGTTTTTTTGAAGTACACATTGTGTACAGTAAAGTACACGCCATGTAGATGTACATGGGCATGTGTTCGGGTGAAAACGGACACGGTGAAACTTTTTGTGAATATTACAAGCCGTGTAAAGTAAATTACACGCCGTGTACTATTACACAGGCCGACCCAATGGGCTCTGGCCATGTACTCTGGCCATGTACTGCTCCAGTTTAGTAATTTTGAGATATCTTATGCTTTGAAAGTCAGAATTGGGCATGTGAGTAGTCGATTCTGAGTGTTGTTCTGTGTAGATCACAAGGTTGGACTCCATTTTACATTCAGAGGTCATATCAATGGGTTTTTTGGGGTTTTATCTAAATGGAGGGGGGTTTCTTCCTCCCTTTATCGAGCCCAGTCGTCACCTGAGGGTGAGACTTGGAGAGGCTGTTAGGTTGGGTGTTCGGACCAACACGGTTGAGACCTTTAATAGGAGATGAGTTGTGAGCTATCTTCCATAATCTTTTCTTTAGAGGACGTTTCCCTAGTGAGACGTGCCTTCTGGCCAAAGAGGTCGTGAGACCGGATGCTTCTAAGGGTCCCCTGAGTGATGCCTTGCTTGTGTGCTGAACTAGGGAGTCCTTGTAGGAACTCTATCTTGTTTTCATTGAGAGGTCCCCTATTATGGGTCGCCTCTTTTGTTATTCATTCAAGGATCCCATGTATGATTCCTCTTTGATAAGGATCCTGTGTAGGATTCCTTCTCTCTAGTTATCTAGAGGATCCTGAGTAGGATGACTGCTTGGTGTTTGACTTGTGGGACCCGGCGGGTGCCCGTTGTTTGGCTGATCCTAAGTTGTTATGTCAGGTTTCGGTAGAGATGGTTATCGGGTGTCCCCTAGAACCCGTACCAAACTGGTGATTCCTTTGGGCTTTGGATGTGTTGTTGGGTTGGGCGTTCGGGCCACCCGTACTTGTTTCTTTATATCTGATATGGGTTGTTGATGCTGTAGTGGTTACCAAAGGTGCTTCCTGGTTGGTGGATGTTGAGACTAATGCGAGGCGTCTTCTTGTTTGTTGGGATGCCTATTTTTCCTTGTTTGCCTATGTAGTAGGTGGCTTGGTGTTTATTATTTCCAACTATTGTGTGTTTTGTGCGTTTTTGTGCCACGAACCCATGTTGGGGTGTCGTGAGGGTGAGGCCGTGGGGAATTTAAAATACCTAGAATTGTATAGGTAATTAATTGTGATATTAAAATGCTCTTTGGGATCGCTGCTTGGATCCAGGACCATCCCGAGGGGTGCGTTCCTCTGTTTAGCTGTTTGGATAGGATACCTGAGGGTATGCCATGTTTTATTCTGCATTACCTTTTCCTTGAGAGGAATTGTATGGAAATTGCCTGTTTATATGTTGGGCATGGCCCGGTTTCTTGTGCCTAAGGGTGGTGTTTTACTATAGCCTAAGGGTGTGACTGTATTAGCCTGAGGGCGATGTTTGATTTCGCCTGAGGGAAACCTTTCGTGCCTGAGGGATTGACTTCTGTGCCTGAGGGCGACACTTCGTATGCCTGAGGGGGAGAATTCTGTTAGGCCTATGGGCGAGATTCCGATTCCCCTGAGGGAAAGGCCTGAGGGAAAGGTTTATGATTCGCCTGAGGGAAAGGCCTGAGGGCAAGGTTCTGTTTAGCCTGAGGGCATGGTTCTGTTTAGCCTAAGGGCATGTTTTTGTTTAGCTTGAGGGCAAGGTTCTGGTTAGCCTGAGGGCTTAGATCTGGTTGACTTGTTCAGATATATTTTTTTGGCATTGGCCGAAGCAGGTACATTTCGATGGGATTATAGACCCAGAGATCGACTTAATGATACATGGCTTGAGTGGCACGATGTCCAGCTCAATGCCCATGCACAGGATGTCCAAGATATCGGGCTTATGGTCCCAAGGATCGACTGCTGATGTGGTTTCTTGTTATTTGAATCACTTAATCATGAATATTCATATTTATGTGCATGTGTATAGGTATGGGACTATACATGTGTACGTATATAGATATGGACATCCATGGTGGCACTTTCCCAGTTGATAGGGATTATATACCCTGAGATCAACTTTGGTTGCATGTTTGGTTTACTTCCTTTGTTGTGTTCCAGCTAGGCTGAGCACGCTGTTTTTGCATACACTTTTAGCAGCACAGTTGTAGGTTTCTTGTCGTGGTTCCCTACTGAGATTATTTCTCACCCCTGCACATGCACCTCAGTGTACGTGTAGACCTTATGTCTTCTTTTCAGGTTGAGCACGAGTTCCATGGTGGATAGGGCTAAGGCCCAATGTTGCATGATCAAGCGGAGCTGCTCAGGTGGTTCTACTGATCAACCTATAGCAGTTCGATAGTGTCTGGAGATTGGGTATGTGGATTGGCTCGGAGTTAGTAGCAGAGCCTTGTACTTTTACTTTCTGTTTCTTTTGTACTTGTATCTGTATGGTCGGCCAGTGGATGAACAGTGATGTATTTTATTGCACTGTTTTTTGGGATTTTATATCATTTTACTATTGCATCTAGTTCTATTTCAGTTGTTTACTGCTTCCGCACTCTATTAACTTTCCATTGTGTATGATACTTAGTTATTTCTGTTGTTTTCTTACTCTGGTATGAGGGCATAGTCTCCCCACTATCACACCATAGGCCCTCGCTTCTAGTCAGAATCCTCTGGCGTACGGGGAGGCGTGCTTGATGCCTTGTGGATAACAGGCTCGGAGCACCGGTTTATTGGCTTCCGGGTCGAGACGTTACAATAACCCCATGTAAAAATTGTTTTAGTAAAACAATACATGTTTGTGACATTTTTAGTTTAACTTTAAATAAAATGTTATTAATGTAATTTTCTTACCCAAGTGGCTCCATGGGGTCCCCAAGTTGACCCATGGATTGTTTTGGTCGGCCATGACACATCCAATAAGGGTAGGACATGTGTCAAGATAATTTCATATTATTAAAACATTATTTTTACCTTAAATTACACTAATTACCTTAAATCACGATTAATAAAACATAAAACTTACTATTCACCAAAAAATTATTGTAATCCCATTGAACCACATTTTACTTCTTAATGATAACCATGTATGGCAGATTTTTGGAATTCAATTCACAGAAGTGGTATAATTTCATTTAAACAAAAAATTTGTTTTTTAACTACCACTTAGTGGTTTAACTATTCAACAAAAATTGATGTTTTTCAGAAAAATACCAAAAATTCACCCTAAGCTATATTTGATATTCCGAATTCAATAATGATTTATATTTTACAAAATTCAAAACATATAAGTGGCATTAATTAATTTAATAATTAATTCCCGTTGTCAAAACAAATAGTGTGTTTTTAAGAAACAATATCTATCAAAAGATTGACAATTGTTTAAGTCCAATTTCAAAGTGAAATTAATTACATTGACCACCATTTGATTTAATGGTAAAAATATATTCTAATTTCACTTTAAAACCAATTCAAAAGATAATATAATCATATAAATAAATTATATTAAAAACAGGTTTTGAATTAAAATACAACATTTTCACTATTCATTAAAAAATGAACTTTATCGAAAAAATACCAAAAATTTACCCACAGTAAATTTTGATGTCCCGATTCTAAAGAAGAATTTTATTTGGTACAATGAATTGTATAAGAGTGGCCAACACTATATTTAAAGAGGGTTCTCCATGAAAAGGTGATAAGTCGACCTCTTAGTGAATATTAGAGTTTCTATGCCTAAAATTTAATTCTTTTCTTATTTTAAGCCTTTATCTTTTATTGGATTCATGTAAAAATATTTAACAAAAATATATAATCATATTTTAGATATTTCTATTCATTCCCGCCAATACAACCGCTACGTGTTAACAACCATTTAAAATAATATTATTATATTACTACTGTGCAACGTAAGATTTCAAAGAATGAAGTTGTTGCGTATCGGGTACGCTATCGAACATATAAACCCCTTTAAAGTAAAATTAATATTTAATTCGAAAATATTAATAAATATGAAAATGTATTATTCTTTATTTACCTGGGATGTTACATCCTTTCTCCCTTTTGGGAATTGCGTCCTCTTAATTTTATTCACTTATCAAAATAAGTGGGGGTATTTATCCCTCACAGCATTTGCAGATTCCCACATTTCCTCTTCAACCATATGATTTTTCCATAAAACTTTCACCTGATAAATTACCTTATTTCGCAACACTTGCTCTCTTCGGTCAAGAATCCGGACTGGTTGTTCTTCATAAGAGAGATTATCCTCCAACTGAACTATCTATGGGCTCAAAACATGAGATGGATCTGGAATATACTTTCTCAACATCGAAACATGAAAAACATTGTGTACCTGTGATAAACTTGGAGGTAAAGCCACTCAGTAAGCAACGGATCCAACTCTCTCCATAATTTCATATGGACCAATGAACCTTGGACTCATCTTTCCTTTCTTAACAAATCACATCTCATTTTTCCATGGTGAAACTTTGAGAAAAACATGATCACCAACCTCGAAAGATATATCCTTCTTCCGGTTATCCGCATAACTTTTCTTCCTACTCTGAGCGGTTCTCATGTGTTTCTGAATCAACTGAATATTTTTTTGCCATCTCTTGTACCAATTCTGGTCCCATCAGCTTCCTTTCACCCACTTCATCCCAAAAAGTTTGAGTTCAACACCGCTTCCCATATAATGCCTCAAATGGAGCCATCTGTATAATGGAATGAAAACTGTTATTATAAGAAAACTCAACCAAAGAAATATGTTGGTCCCATCTTCCCTGATAATACATCGAGGAAGCTTGTAGCATATCCTCCAAGGTCTGAATTATTCGTTCGGATTTCCCATCTGATTAAGGATGAAGAGTTGTACTAAAATTTAATTCAGTACCCAAGGATATCTGAAAGCCTTTCCAAAAGTTAGAAGTGAACCTGGGATCACGATCAAATACAATGGAGAGGGGAACTCCTTGAATAATGATGATCTATTTAACATACAACCGATCATGTTGATCCAGTGACAAAGTATCTTTAATAGGAAGGAAATGAAAAGATTTAGTCAATCGATCAACAATAACCCAGATTGCATTATTACCACGAGATGTCTTTGGTAATCCCACAATGAAGTCCATGGATATATTTTCCCATTTCCACTCTGGCACCGGTAATGACTAAAGCATCCCTTTTGGTAACTACCCCTCTACATTAACCTACAGACAAGTCAAACACTTCACAGTAAAATTAGCAATATCTCTTTTCATTCTCTCCCACCGGTAAAACTCCCACAAATCTCTGTACATCTTAGTACTGCCAGGATGAACTGAAAACGGGGAACTATGAGCCTCACATAACAACTCATTCTTCAAATGTGAATCACAAGGCACTCATAACATCTTACCAAACCTCAAAACACAATCCTTATCAATTTAATTCAAGAAACCTACCCTTCTGAACCAGCTCTACCTTTTTCCGTAACCCATTGTCTTTATTTTGTGCTTGCTAATTCTGTCTAATAGAGATGATCTAACTGACACCTGAAACAAAATAGAAGAACTTCCTACACCAACAACTTCTATGCAAGAGTTCATCAAATCAGAAACCAAAAGATCTCGTTCCAATCATCGCATGGTTAATGAAGCATTACTTTTTCGACTCAAAGCATCAGCCACTTTATTTTCTTTTCCCGGATGGTAATGAATTGTACAATCATAATCCTTGATTAATTCCTGCCATCTCCTCTGTGTCATGTTCAATTATTTCTGAGTGAATATATACATTAATCTTTTCTGATCAATATATATTTCCCACTTTACTTCATTCAAATTATGCCTCTAAATTTTTAGAGCAAAAACAACAACAGCTAATTCTAAATCATGTGTAGGGTAATTTACCTCATGAATTTTCAACTGATGTGAAGCATAAGTAATTACATGATCATTCTGCATAAGGAAATAACCAAGTCCCTTCAACGAAGCATCACTATAGATAACAAACTCACCATTCCTGGAAGGAAGTGCCAAACTAGAGCATTCAACAATCTTCTTTTCAACTCCTTAAAACAATCATCACATTCTTTTTTCCAGATAAACTTAACACCCTTCCAAGTTAGATTAGTCATTGGACTAGATAACCGTGAAAATATTTCAACAAACCTCTAGTAATAACCTACCAAACCATGAAAACTATGGGTCTCAGTTACATTTGTGGGTCTTGGCCATTGTTCAAAAACTTTTGTTTTAGCAGGATCAACAGTGATTCAATTTTTCGAAACAATGTGACCAAGGAAAGAAATTTGTTGTAACCAAAACTCACACTTGCTGAATTTTCTATACTGTTTTTTTTTCTTTTATGGTTTGCAAGATAACCCTTAAATGAGTTTCATGATCCTCTTTACTTTTAGAAAACACCAAAATATCATCAATGAAAACAACGACAAACATATTCAAGAACTCATGGAAAATTATATTCATAAGGTCCATGAATACAACAGGTGCATTGGTTCACCCAAAAGGCATAAATACAAATTCATAATGACCATATCTAGTACGAAACGCAGTCTTAAGAACGTATTCTTCTTTTAATTTCAACTGATGGTTCCCCGACCTCATGTCAATCTTCGAAACATACTGAGCTCCCAAGAGCTGATACTACTTCATTCGATGGACCAACATCTACTGAAGTAGTTGCAAACGATTTGACCACCCCTTTCTGGTTGTAGAATGGCAGCTTTCCCCCAGTTGAGTTCTTCTTTAGGTACTCATTTTTATAATGACCCATTTCATTACACTTAAACCATCTTACCGCTGGCTTTTCATTGCCTGCATGATCATCTTCTTTACAATTACGAGAAATATGACCATACTTACCACACCGAAAGAACATTCTAGACTTGGATAAACATTCTCCAAGATTCATTTTACTACACTTCTCATAGGATGGATATTTGGTTTTCTCACCTCCTTGCTTCTTTGATGAATTCTCCCCCTTTTCCTGCCAACTGGACCTCTTATTCTATTGTTTGTCAGAGAACACCTGATCACCAGCAAACTCTATTTCCACCTTCTCCACACATCGAATAGTTTTTTTGATAACTTTTGAACTCACAAGAAGCTAAATACCTTTGATACTTTGGCTTTAACCCTGAGTAAAAACGGTTGATTTTACATTCAAGATCTCATATGAAATATGGAGCATACCTATCTAGTCGAGTGAACTTTGCTTCATAAGAATCCACTGAGTCATCCTCCTGCCTCAATTCTACGAATTGTTTTTCCATCCTAAGACGAACCACCTTAGGAAAATATTTCTCAAGAAACATACCTTTGAATTCATCCCAGTGAAAATCATTAATATCATCACTATCCCTGATATTTTTCATCATCGACCACCACTGATCAACTTAACCTTCAAAATGGTAAACATCAAGACTAACCTTTTGATATTCTTAACACCCCATGTCATTAAAGATCTTATCCAGTGCTTTAATCTAGCCTTCAGTTATCATAGGGTCAGATGATCCTCCAAATGATGGGGGATGTTTCCTCATGAAATGTTCCACCACTAACATGTTCCGTTGCGGTTGGTCTGGCTGATCTCATGCATATATACCACCACCATTTATATCCTGAGTCAACTATTCCATCACTGAAACAAACTGTTCAGTTCCAATTCCGACCATCTCAGGATGCTGATTTGGAAGGTTGTCTTCCTCCTGATGTCGTCCCAACATAGCTTCCTTGTCTCCTCTGTAGAAAACCATTCTGAACACATGAATATCTCAGGTGAAGCAACATGGTAATCAGTAAATGCTATATCATTTCAATCATACCATATATTAATTTATAAATTTAACATTTTTCTAACGCCTAATGTTGTCTATACTGACCTTTGATACCAACTATAAGGCCCCGAACTTAAACATTACTTAATATTGAATTAAATGAATAATACACATTGAGGATATTTTTAGGTTTAGAGTTTCATAGAATTATATCATAACTATTAAATCTCAAAAAAATTACACATTAGAAACTTCTAAAAAGTTCATTTTATTCAAAACACGAAATCTTAAAAAAAGAGTCATGTTTAGTTCCATGTTTAAGACAGCATGACTTTCCCATGATCCCATCCTTGACCCTATTCCACATTATGTCCTATGAAAAACATTTCAAAAAAACTTGGGGTGAGCATAAAAATATTAGTAAGGGATACACAACAAAGGAAAACAGTTAGTTTTTCAAAACATCAAGTAAACCATGAATACTTTATCAAAGTAACACTTTTCACCTTTAAGAAGTAGTAAATACTCTTCACAGAATAAAAGATCAATACTTACCCTTTTTTATCCAAATTATTACCATAAAACCCATATAAAGAACACATAACATATAAAGGTAACTTGGGACATAAACATACTTAAATGGAATAACCATATGGCTGACTTCCACAAATATCACTAAATGGAATAGCCATATGACCGACTTCCATACATAGTGCATTGGAGGTTATAACGTAACCACCTGTCCTAGTATTCCCGACACCACCTGTCATATGGTTTATCACGTAACCACCTTTCAAATGTTCAAGTACCATTATAAAATCAAAAGACATAAAAAAATATAATGGAAAGAAAAAATTTCCACATTTCGATCACAATATATCACTTAAATATATTGACATAAAAAACCTATTATAAAAACCATTTTCAATACCAAAATACATAAAAGAGTATATGGTATTTATTTCATTTTAAAAACATTACGGCTTGTTTAGGAAGCCAAAGACCAAATAATACTCATGGAGTTGGAAAAGGTCGTAGTCACCGCGTACGTTAAAATAAACATTCCTTTTTTCCATTTAGTAAAATGCTTCATAAAAAAAGATTCCCATTGAATGAAATGAAAATTAAAAGGTGTTTTATACAACGTATAAAAGAAAGTCTTGTATTAGAACAAAATATGCCTCAATGAAAGGAGATTGAGATGAAGTCCCTTACCTTGTGTCCGACTTGACTCGATCGCTCTTTAATCTCCTGAATAATAAAGTAGTGTTAATTTCTACTTTCTTAAAAACCTTTTCAAGTTTATTACTCCTTTTATATCACTTATTTCCATGTTATAAACAATATGTAATCATTTAAGTTAATAATGTTCGTTTTGTCGATATTTGGTACTTAAGTCAAAAATGGACTTCTTACAATTACATGTTTTTCATGTGGTCAAAGGTTCATTATATCCAGAATGATATTAATGATTTGGATATCATATATATAATATATATCAATTATATACATGTATTTATAATATTAATAAAATTTATAGGTAATAAATGAAATGCACCATTGATGGAGTCGGTACGCCGTACGTACACATTAACGCTACTTTCATTTCTATTTCATATTTAATGGAGTGAAATCATAATGATATAAAGGTATATTATAATTCCAGTATAATATCATATATAATATCATTAACTCAATCCTTTATACATCCCACATATGTCAAAAAAGAATCAAATCACTTTGAGGGGGCGATAGTCCGCACTTCCTAAAATGAAATTATCGTGTTTACCCATAATGGAAACTATAAAGGTATGCCATAAATGAAAAATACAGAAGCATAAGGAAAACATAATCATAATATATATCATATATAAATAGAGTGAAATCTTAGTGGCCACCATGAAGGGTGTTAAAAGAATATTGAACAATCATCATTTTGTGAGGCAGAAATTCACCAACCACAGAAACAATATGTTCTTTAACCATTAGACGGAGGTGTGTGTAAGTGTAAATCAAATACTTCTCATAAAAACATCCTAGTATATTTAAGATACTAGTGTTGTTACAAAATAAAGGAATAAAAAGAGGTTAGGGGGTTGGAGAATCAAAATAAAAGAACACAAGTGAAGACATTACCTTTAAATCGGTTAACTCCTCTTGGTTTGAACCAAAAGGGTTTCTTGAAGAGATTTCTGCCTAAGGTATAACTTCTAGGATTAGGATAGGGATATGGAGAGATAAAATGGGCAGATCATGGCCGATTCAATGGCTTGATAGGTGTGGGTATGGTGGTAGAGGTGGGGGACTTTTATAAGTGGAGAGGAGGGGCACTCTTAGAAAGTTATAAATTTTTACTTTATTATAAAATGCTTTTCTGATTTTAAAGGTCCCAAAAGGATATATTTAGAGGATAAAGTGATAAGGGTTCAAAATACACCCATTTAATAGGTTTTTTTTCAAGTTAAAGTCATAGATTTTACATTTTCTTTTCATTTAATTTAAATCGTTAAATAATGACGTCATCGCTGTATCATCATGGTGTCATAAATAATTTAATTTATTTAATGTCTAAAAATTATAAATTTTATTCATAATGTTTTATCTTCTTACCCAAGTGGCTCCATGGGGTCACCAAGTTGACCCATTGATTTTTTTGGTCGGACATGACACATCCAATAAGGTTAGGACATGTTTCAAGATAATTTAATATTATTATAACATTATTTTTACCTTAAATTACACTAATTACCTTTAATTGCGATTAATAAATCTTAAAAGTTACTATTCACCAAAAAGTTATTTTAATCCCATTGATCCAAATTTTACTTCATAATGACAACCATGTATGTAGTATTTTTGAAATTCAATTCACAGAAGTGGTAAAGTTTCATTTAAACGAAAAATCGGTTTTTTAACTACCACTCAGTGGTTTCACTATTCATCAAAAATTGAAGTTTTTCAGAAAAATACCAAAAATTAACCCTAAGCTATATTTGATATTCCAAATTCAAAAATGATGTCTATTTTAAAAAATTAGAAATATATAAGTTGCATTAATTAATTTAATAATTAATTTCTACTGTCAAAACAAATAGCATGTTTTAAAGAAGCAATATCTATCAAAAGATTGACACTTGTTTAAGTCCAATTTCAAAGTTAAATTAATTCCAATGACCACCACTGGATTAAATGGTAAAAATATATTCTAATATCAATTTAAAACCAATTAAAAAGATAATCTAATCGTATAACTAAATTAGATTGAAAAGAGGTTTTGAATTAAAATACAACAATTTTCACTATTCATTAAAAATGAACTTTATCGGAAAAATACCAATAATTTACAAAATGTAAATTTTGATGTCTGGATTCTAAAGAATAATTTTATTTGGTCCAAGAAAATTTATAAGCGTGACCAAAACTATTTTTAAAGAGGGTTTGCCATCAAAAGTTGATAAGTCGACCTCTTAGTGAATATTAGAGTATTTATTCCTAAAATTGAATTCTTTTCTTATTTTAAGCCTTTATATTTTATTGGATACATTTAAAAACATTTAAAAAACATATATAATCAGATTTTAGTTATTTATATTCATTCCTGCCAATACGACGACTTCGTGTTAACTACCTTTTAAAATAATATTATTACATCACTAGTGTGAAATGTAAGATTTCAAAGAAACTCGTTGTTGCGTATCAGGTACTCTATCGAACATAGAAACCCCTTTAAAGTAAAATTAATATTTAATTAGAAAATATTAATAAATATGAAAACTTATTATTCTTTATTTACCTGGGATGTTACAATCATGGTATAGGGTCGGTGACATAACATAGTAAGCCTATGTTTTTCTTCAAATATAAAATGACTACGGTATATGAGGAAATATCTAACAATCAAGACATATTTTAAAAAAATTTACTCATTTATTAAATGTTTCTATAATATCCAAATCATGATAACAACAAAGAATTTGGATATTATGTTTGATTATTTGGGAATGATGTTATATTATTTCAAAATACTAGTATCCCTAAATATGTAATTTTATAAGGTAATTACAATTTCATTAAAAATAGATTAATCGTTTGTTTGTATATTTTTTATTTGTACTATTAAGATCTCGAATAATCTATGTACTCTAAATTAGTAATTTTTTTTGAGATGCGTAGCGAAAGTACATGGCATTAGAATGATTGGTGATAAAAAAATTTGGTGATTAATTATTATGATTGTGATCTAGTATGGTATATGGCCTTAGAGATACTCTTGGTATGTAAATTATTAGTTTATTAATTTTTATATATTATCTTTGATTTGTTTCTCAAGGATATGTATAATGGAGGAAATCAATTTTTCATATATATGAATTTATAGAATACATGGTCTCAGAATGTATATAGTCATCATAAATAGGTGGCATCCTACTATATATTTAGTTAATTTTCTCTTCATTTTACCTACTTTTCTTAGTTAATTTCCTTATCCTTTTTAACTGATACTTATTTTTTTAAATTTAAACATTTGTTTAAAACACATGTGATATGCTCAAAACCTAGAAAAAACAATGATTTATTTTATAACATAGGATAATGATCCATAAGTCATTTTTGACGTGAATTAATTGAAAACACATTATTTGTATTCCCAACTTGGTTGATATGACTCGAAGTGAGTGTTTTCAATATAAAAGTTCCATTTTATTTTTAAACATGGTTCACATTTAAAAAATTTAGAAAACAAGCTCTTATTATTTTCAATGTATAAGAAAATAGTCCATTATTCATTTTTCACTTTTAGGAATTGACCGAACAGTAATCTGGCTCATAATGTGCTTGGTATAACATAATGCACATTTTTTCACTATAAAAGTGTCATTTATGTTAAAAAAACATCACATATCAAAAAACAAATAAAATTATCTCAGATTAATTTAACACTTTTGTAAAATGATATATAATTAACTTTTGGTGTGTAGGAATCAAAACCACATCCATCAGACACCAGATGTGGTTGTTCTAACTCAATATACTTGTTTTCAAAATAAAATTCCAATTTTAGTTTAAACCACACATTAAATAGCCAAAATCGAGAAAAGAATATCATATTGTATTAAATCATGAATAAAATAATCCATAATTCCATTTTTATGTGTTTGAATTGACTACACATTAATCCGATACACGATGCAGCCAATATGAATTTAAGTTCATGTTTCCAATAAAAAAGTGTCATTTTAGTTTAAAACACACATCATGTAGAAAAAACCAATAAAACAAACTCAAATTGTTTTCAAATGTTATAAAAATGATCTATAATTTCTTTTTGATATGTATGAATTGACTACATGTCAATTCAACACCTGATGTGGTTGGCATCACACTAAGTGTGTCTTTTCAATATAAAAGTGTCATTTTATTTTAAAACACCCATAAAAGATGAAAATTTAATAAAAATATATTATATTGTTTGTAATCATTGGGAAATGGCCCATAATTCATTCATATCATATAATAATTGATCACACATCAATCTAACACACGATGTGATAGATATGGATCATAGTGTGTGTTTTCAGTATAAAAGTGTCATTTTATTTTAAAACATATGTTACATCGCCAAAAACAAGGTAATTATGACAATTATTTTTTCTAGCATTAGGAAAATGATCTATAATTCATTTTTTATGTGTAGGAAACAACTTCTTGCCAATATGACACACGATGTGGTCTGTATGACTCAAAGTGTGTGTTTTTATATAAATGTGTCATTGTAATTTAAAACACATATCACATCTCCAAAACAAAAAAAATGGAACTCATATTCTTTTTATACTTTTGGAAAATGATCCATAATTCCTTTTTCACATGTAGGGATTGACCACACACAAATATGACACACTATGTGATTAGTGTGACTCAAAGTACATGTTTTCAATATGAAATTAGCATTTTAGTTTAAAACACATAACACATCCAAAATCAAGAAAAAGAGATTGAATTGTTTTCAAACTATTGTAAAATGATCTATTATTAATTTATGTTGTATAGGGATTGAACACATATCATTCTGACAATGAATGTGGTTTGTATGACTCGAAGTGAGAATATTCAATACTGAATTGTCATTTTAGTTTAAAACAAGCACAAAATATCTGAAACATTGAAAATGATCTAGAATTGTTTCCATATTTTAGGAAAATAATGAAAAATTCATTTGTTATGACTATGGATTGATTTCACATCAATATTGCATAAAATGATGTCAATACGACTTGCAGTGCGTGTTTTAAAAATAAATGTTCCCTTTTAGTTTAAATTGAATGTCACATCATCATAACTAGTGAAAAGATATTGGATTGTTTTCAAACAATAGAAAAGTGATCCTTAATTAATTTTATATGTATAGGAATTGACTGCATGACAATCCAATACACGAAGTGGTCAAAATGACTCGAAGTGCATGTTTCTAATAAAAAAGTTCCATTTTAGTTTAGAACACTCATCAAATATCCAAATCCAAGAAAACGTGATCAGATTATTTTCAAACATTATGAAACAATTATATCATTCATTTTGGAAATGTAAAAATCAAATTTTCATCAATCTGACAGACAATATGACCAATAATACTCAAATTTTTTATGTTCAATATAATGGTGTAATTATAGTTTAAAACACACATCTCTAAAATGATGTTATCTTGAAATGGATCACATACATAGTCAGTTTTTAATCACCATGAATGTGAGAAATTTCACGAAAACCTACATTTGATAACAACAAGAAATGGTGTGATGTTTAAGAATAAACTACACCTCAATCCAATACACAATTTTCATAGTATGACTCAATGTATATGTTTGTAGTTTAGATTGAAATATTTTTGTTTTATTTATTTCTTTATAGTATTACTTACATAATAAATATTTTCCTATACGAGAGCATTATTTTTCGAGAGATGGATTGTTTTCTTCAGCAACTAATATCATGACTGAGGATTGGAGGAAAACAACGAAGAAGAATTGTTGTTTTTGAATGCATGTGATAAATTTTACATACTCATTTAATTGTACAAACCAATTTTGAAATATTTATTATAATGAATTTTTTTTTATTTTTGTTTTAAATTTTATTTCAATTAAATTATGCATTTTCTCCTGTATTTTCTCCCCCATTTTACTACTGTCGTATACTGTAATTTTAATTGCATACTACACCAGAGTGTCTCTTTATCAACACTGGTAATAGAACTGATAAATTTTTCCATTATCAGAAATAGAAAAATCATTGATAATGGGATACTTTATCATCACTAAATTATCCGGGATAAAGGACCCCCTTTATCAGTGTTATTTTTAGAAATGATAAATGATCCCATTATCATCTATAAATAAAAGCACAAATAAAGGGTAACCATTATCAATTATTCAAGAAGTGCTAATAAATTTGGCCTTTATCAGCAATTTTCTTGGTACTGATAAAGGGTCACTTTATCATCACTTTTATAGCATAGATAAAAGACAAGGTCTTCTAAGTGTGATTTGATTATTATTACTTTATTTTGCTGAAAAACCTCTTTTATTGTTTTTCTCAAGGCCTTATATATAGAAGTGAATACTATTATCACAATATTATTGGAGTAGAATATCATTCAAGGCATGGAAACTTGATGGTGTTTTTCTAGAAAATTATTATATGTTATTTTTTCTCTGTATAATAATAATTTTCATGTTATTTTAATCATAGAGGAGATTTATTCACTTATCAACATAAAATCATACAATAACAAGTGTATCTACTTATATCATTCTCTTGGTAAAATTACCAGTAGAGGGCGATCTTATAGATCTTGACATTTTTTCATAATATTATAGGATCATTAATCATTTATTCATGATTATTTAAATAATCATAGAGCTTGTGGTTAAGGAATATTAGGTCTCAGGCATAGTCTTTAGTGGATGATTGACTGATAACATTAATCATCACACCATGTCAGTATGTTTTGAGATGCATATCAGTATCCATAATCCATGAGAAGTAACTTTCCATAAATATCATGAGTGAGAAACAAGGACTTTTCAATATTATCCATGGAGAATTTGTTTTTCATATTAAAAGAACCTTTTAGCTAGCAACAATTTGGTGTAGATAATGTGTTGTGAAAGAGATCGAACATCCCTTGAAACTATGAAGAATTTTCAAATAAGAAGGAAGGGATCGATCATTGGAGAAGCGTATCTTTGATGGAATGAGGTATTGAACATCGATATGGTGATGATGAATTAAAATGAAAATATAATAGATGGAAAACAACTAAAGATAGAAAAGTGTAGTGGGAAAAACACCCACATTTCATTAATATATATATATGGAGTAAACAAGATTTGAACCAACACACTAATATAGAACGAACTTATATTAGTGATAGAATTGATGAAGATGTTGTAAGAACACCTTAATAGTCAGACGCTCTTATTAGCGTAAGAAAAAGTTCTAATAGAGGAAACTTTTATCAGAATTAGTTTTATAAACTATTTATTTGGTTCTGATAAAAGCATCAATTATCAATAGAAAAAAATTTCTGATAAATCTCAGCTCTATATGTAAATATGTTTAAATATTTATTTATATAATTAAAATTTTATATTCAAATATATACAAATATTTGTGTTTTTGTGGTTGTGTATTTGATTATAGATAACAATAAATAAGAAAATACTTAAGATTTCAACACAATAACATTCATATGGATGTAACCATGGGAATATATTTAGTCAACATTAAAAAAATCTATTTTAACTGAAGTTTAAATTTCACCGAATGTAGAAAAATTATGGTATCCACCTAAACACTATGTTTCGAAGGCCTTCTATGAATTTTTTAACTAATAATAAATATTTAATCAAGGTTCTTGAATGTAAATGAAATAGACATTTTTGTAGGCTTTGATTTGACATCTCAAGAAGCCCAAATTAGCACTAGGATGAAAATTTAAATTAATTTTAAATTCACTACAACACATATTCTCTATAACAGTGCACAATTTGGATTTTAGCAGCACTAAAAAAGTGGTGTTAATCATGGAGATGGTAAATGGGGCCCTTTATCAGCACCAAAAATAGCGTTAATAAAGGCCTAGATGCCTGAAACATGTTGTTAATATAGAAGCACACCCATAAGTTAAAAAAATCAATTTTAAACAATGCTATATACATCATGTAATTATAAACAATTCTATAATTTCAGTCAATTCAATATAAATTTAATTGAAATTAAGAATTAGAAAATTTCCACCCATGGTATAAAAAAACTATAAATTAAATTTCAAATAAATATTTTATATAATAAAATTTTCAAATATCCAAAAAACATTCTAAAACTTTAATATTTTGTCTTTTGAAGCACGTGATCCCCTCTGAAAAATGTCCACCCATGGTATGAGTTTCCAAACAAATCATCCAAACCCAATAAAAATATTCTTCCTATATAAGAAAATATATATTATGTTAGTAATACTATAATGAAATAAATTAAACATTAATATAAAACGAAAATTTTAAAAATAGTCAATATTTTATAAAAAAGAATTTGTAGTTATACGGGTCACACAATGCATCCTATTGAGGTGGTGTGGACTCTTACATGTCAAAAATGTGTTATGGATCATTGTCCTAAAATATCAAAAAAATATAAACGTGTTTGCTCAATTTTGAGTATGTCACTTGATCTTTTAATAAAATTAATGTCAATTTTAAATAGTGACACATTTCAAGTCATACCGATCACACTGTGCATCAGATTGAAGTTCAGATGAATCCTACATGTCAAAAATTTATAATGGATCATTCTCCAAATGTATTAATATAATATTATTTATTTTCAAGGTTTTTAGTATGAAATTTTTTTTTTTACTAAAATGTCATTTCAAACTAGAAACACACATTATGAGTCATACTGGTCACATAATGCATTTTTTTGATGTGAAACTACTTCATACCCAGCAAAAATTACTAATGAATCATTTTCCAAAATTTTCATGCCAATAAGTGAATTTTCTTCATGGATTTTATGAGTGATATGTTTTGGACTGACTAGTCTATTTCATGTAGACAACGAACACTTTATGTCAGACTGGTCTCATTGTTCATTAGATTGATCCATAGTTGACTCCCAGACATAAAAAATAACCCATAGATTTTTTTTCCTAAGGTGTCAAAATAATCCAAATGCATTTTCTCAGCATTCAGTATGCCACTTGTCATTTCTAATTAAATTAAATTAAATTTTAAATAAATGGAGTCACTTTAATTTATAACAGCAACACATTGTGTCTTATTATGGTGAGGATGATTCCTAAATGTCAAAAATGACTAATAGATCATTTTCATAAAATATTAATACATCTGAATGTGTTTTCTTGGTTTTCAATATGTCAGTTGTTGTTTTTAATTAAAATAATGTCAATTTTAAATAAAAAGTGACACTTTGAGTTATACCGGCAACAACTTGTATCGTATTGAGGATTGGATGACTTCTAACTATCACAAATGAGTCATCGAACATTTTCCTTATGTATCCAAACAATCCCAATTAATTTCTCAATTTTCATCAGGTAACTTGTTTTTTTACTTAAATTAATGTCTATTTTAAATAAAAGAGAGAAGCATTGAGTTATATTATCCACACTATGTTTAATATTGATGTTCAGATGATTCCTACACATCATAAATGTCAAATATATTATTTTCCAATAATATTAAAATAATCTGCATGTGTTTCCTCTGTTTTCAGTATGTCAGTTGTTGTTTTTACTCTAATTATATTTTAAATAAAAATAGAAAATTTGAGTTATACTAGCCACACCAGGCATTGTATTGATGTTAGTTTTAATCCTATACATCAAAAATGACTCATGTATCATTTTACTATATTATAAAGATAATTCTAATGCATTTTTTCAGTTTTCAGTATGTCACTTGCTCTGTTTACTTAATTTAATGACAATTTTCAACAAAAAGAGACACATTGAGTTATACCAACAACACTGTGTGTCGTACTAAGATTATGCTTATTCCAACATGTCACAAATTAGAAATAGGCCATTTTCTTAAAATATTAAAACAATCTAAATCATTTCTCTCAGTTTTCAGTATGTCACATATTCTATATACTTATATTAATGTCAATATTATATAAAAAGAGTCACTTTGAGTTCTACGCATCACACCATGAATTATATATAGTTGTAGATAAATCCTACATGTCATCAATAAATAATATATTATTGTTCTAGAATATCAAAATAATCTGAATGCCTTTTCATAGTTTTCAGAATGCCAAAATTGTTTTTTACTAAAATATTATTTCTAACTAGAAACACGCATTATGAGTCATACTAGAAAAATCGTGCAAATTTATTATATGATACTTGTTCATACATGCCAAAAATGACTTATTAATCACATTCATAAATTATCTAGGATATCCTAGTGAATTATCATGGTTTTTAGTGAGTTTTATATTTTGAACTGAAATGTAATTTTTAAATTGATAACAGACACTTTTAGTCATACCGTTCACATCATGAATCAGATTGAGGTGTGTTTGATTCATAAATGTTTCAAATGAATCATTTATAATATTTCTAAAGTATCAAATAATTAGACATCATTTTCTTAGTTTTCAATATTTCACTTGTTCTTTTTACATAAATTAATGTCAATTTAAATAAAAAGATACACATGGAGTCATAACAGTCACACCATGTGTTGTATAGTGGTAAGATT
This sequence comes from Viscum album, assembly GCA_963277665.1. Lineage (NCBI taxonomy): Eukaryota > Viridiplantae > Streptophyta > Magnoliopsida > Santalales > Viscaceae > Viscum > Viscum album. Next base: position 420,751,904 of record OY728161.1, on the reverse strand, counting down.
GACTCCTATATGTCATAAATGTCTCATGTATAATTTTACAAAAATATCAAAACAATGTGAATGTTTTTTCTTTGTTTTCACTATGTCACATTTGGTTTTTACATTAATTGATGCTAATTTTAAATAAAGAAATAGACACTTTGAGTTATACTGGTCACATCATGCATCGTATTGAGGTGCTAATAATTCATACTAATCAAAAATTACATATAGATCATTTTCCTAGAGTATTGAAACAATATGAAAATGTATTTTAAGTTTTCAGTATTCCAATTTTGTTTTCTAACTAAAATGTCATTTCAAACTTGAAACACGCATTATGAGTCCTAATGGTCACATGATTAGTTTTATTATTGTTATAATGAATCATAAATGTCATAAATGACTTATTAATCTCTATCCTAAATTACTAATTCAATCAGAGTATACTTTATTTTTTTATTGAGTAACACTTTTCGAAATAAGATGTCAATTTTAAATCGATAATGGACAATTTTAGTAATACCGGTCACATTGTGCCTTATATTGAGGTGTGGTTAATTACTAATCATAAGAAATGGATCATTGAAAATTTTACTAAGTATCAAAACAATTTTAATTCATTGAATAGGTTTTCAGTATGTCACATGTTCTTTTTGAGGAATTTAATGTCAATTTAATATAAAAATACACACTTAAAGTAATACAGTCTACATTGTTTGTCATATTTAGGTGATTTTGACTAATAAACATTAAAAAATGACTCATGGAAAATTTTACTAATATATCAAGACAATCATAATACATTTTCTTAGTTTTTAGTATGCCAATTTTTTTTACAAAAAATAATGTCAATTTAAACAAAAACGACACTTTGAGTGATACTGGTCACTTTTTATTTTTACGATGTTTTGAGTAGGTTAATTGTGTTAAAATTAATTTGTTATATAAGTAGTATAAATTAAACATTATTCATTCTTTAACCATTTCCTTATTTCCATTATCTCAGTTGTTGCCTCAATTTCCAGTCTCTCATAAGAACATTTAGTTTTGATAAAACCACCCAAACCCGAACAATGAAATCCACCTGTTTAAGAAAACAATTATTATGTGATTAATACTAAAAATAATTATTTAATCCTAAATATGAAAAAATAAACTACATCAATGTAAGTCAAATCATTAAGCAATTTCTGTACAATTTTCTATCCGGTATGCTTCTAATTTGTTTCTGAGCACATCTACACCGTCTTGTGAATAAGAGTATTCATGAAATTCATAGTAGTAATGGAAAAATATAAATACAAAAAGTATTAATAAAAATGTTAAATTATACAATAATTATCATTGAAAATACGTCTTCATAGATGCTAGTTTGTTCATGGAATATGATCTCTGACATAAATTTACAAACCTAATAATTGTAATATTTTCCATTAGTTTGTTTCAGACACTGTAGAAACATTGAGTAGAATAAATAATTTTTTTTTGATATGTGTATGGATAATCAGACTTTATTATATATGCACTAATACTTATCTAGTCATAGAACATGTCTTCTTCCTTGTCCTTACGCACTTGCCTCATTATTTTTTTTCAAGATATTGATACACTGCCCTATCATAAGAGAATCCTAATTAAAAGATAATATCCATTATATATCAAGTTTTTTAGTTCTAAAATGTTTGATGTAGTGTATTAAAAATTGAAAAAATCCATCATGTGTGGAAAATTTTATGGATATCCACGCATTGAATAAAGGAAATTAATCATTGGAGTATCCAAATTTAAAGCAATGAACATGAAATGCTACCTAAAAACACTAAAAGGAATATGTAATGAAAGAAATGAAAATATATTTGATATGATTAAATTATAAGGTTATACCCCTATATCATTGGTATTAAATAGATTTTTTCATTCAAAATGTTTCTTTCAAATGATTTGATCAGATCTGCTATTATTTCATCCATTTTAGGTTTCATTTTTTTGTTTGTTCTGTATAGGATATGTGATGACCAATAAGTCCAAGTTTTATTTAATGGGAAAATACTTTTAAATTTTATTCATCAGTTCATAAATTTTTTCTTTAATATTTAATGGTTTATCTTGAAATTTTTATTGGAAATGAATACCCCTTTTTGACATATTTTGTTGCAATATGTGACATCCATACAGTGAATATTCCAATAGTTTTTCCAACGCTATGAATATATTCCTCATGAATTGGAATAGGTAGCTCAGTGCTCGTCTCATGGGCTATGATAATAGACACTATCACATTACCTGTTGGAGGTGGTCTATTTTGTAGCATGTTGTTTTGGATATTGAACACTGCAACCCTCGCTTAAAGGTGGTGGGTGAGTGTTGATAGATATAAATCACAGTCATTATAAACCTATATATTACAAGTATAAGAATTGACTTTGTGTCTGTTTGATTCAAATTTCATAGAAAAAATTATTAGATCATTGTATAACTCAGCTATGAAATCACTTTGAGGGTAATGGATCACCTCATAGCCAGTGGGGTTGGGTGGGATCTCCACTTGGTGGTTTTTATTAAGTTACTTGTTCTCTTTGCCTCCCCCAATAAAGTTGAAATCATTTATATCAACCATTGGAAATATTTTTCAAGGGATGAAATTCATTACCTATTCTATTTCATTAATTCAATTTGATCCATCTCTTTTATTTTTTCTCAAAATATGTTCTAGTGGTCTCCCAAAAAGCCGCACCACTGACACAGCTATAATATTATTTCAGTTTCAAGGCCACTGATAGAATGTGTTCATCTAGTAAAAGTGTTGTTGATTCTTGTGACAATATCTGATAGAAAATATAGAACAATAAGTGATAATTGTTATGTAATATAAATTTATTGAAATTATTTTTAATAATGTAATACTTACACATGTTTCCCACACTATTTGCTCTTTATCATCTATTGGTATCCTGTATTTATTTACACTTGACTCATTCCAAAGAACAAGGCGTGGGATGGATGTGGATTTGGATTTAGAGTCATCAATATGCATGTAAATAGTGGAAAATAAATATGGGTTGGTTTCATGTCACATAAATGTATTACAGTAGATTCAAAACACGTACATATTTTTTTCAATTGAAGTGTACCCCATCGTTTCATTAAGGTAGGGGTACACTGGTTTTGCAGGTTTTTCCTTATTTCTAGCACTCAAGAGCTGTTTCATAAATAAAAAGATTTCAATCATATTGATTAATAAATGTATTATCAAACAACAGATTACTAGCCATAATGCACTTGAAAAGACACATAAACAAGATGACCAGAAAACACATCCATGGGTTCATAAATTTTCATGTGTTCATAGATAAGAGATGGTTGTTGTTGTATTTACCCTTCAGAAACATTAAGATGATTTCTTATTAGAATAGTGCACAATCTTATATGAATTCTTACCGAATAATTAATACATATTTATTTTTGGATTAATATAGTATAAATGAACTGTCTAATAAATGATGAAGAGTAAGTCAATTTTTTATTATTTTATTTTTTAGTAAAATATAGAAATGATATAGTAATGTTACTATAATTTTTACCACATTAGTGTCTAAATCCTAGTCACAAAATGGTTCCATGAATCATCAGAAATCGGTACAGTTTGTTGAGTAATGATTTCAATGTAACTACTAAACATGGACTTTTTGGTAATAAAATTATGGTCTTGCACACTCCATTCGACCTCAAATTTGATTCATTTGACATTATCTTAAATGATTTTTTATAACACCATTAAACTAAGACGCTCCTATTTTTTTTCATGTCGTCAGTTATTCATCGCGTATCATTTCCCAAGAATCAACATCATAAATATCTTCCCATGGAGAGGTATCCCTAACATGTGTAGATGGTTGTTGTACCTCTATACATGGAGAAGTAGTGGGTTGAAAAACCTATTATTCTTCAGGAATGGGAGTACCAGAATGTGCAGAAGTTTTTTCCTCATCACTACGAGCATTTTTAAGTTGACATACGTATTATTCCTTCGGATTTAGAGAAACAGCATCTGCTGAGACATTATCTGCAGAAGTGGTTTGACATTTAATTTAGAGTACAAAATGTAGTAGAAACAGGTAATAACATGAGTTAACATGATGTATATAACAAAACATGTATCCTAATTATTTAAATATATTTATCTTTTTAAATGATGATGGGATTTTACCCCTTTATTTATGATCCAAATCCCTTTATTATTGTATTATCTTAAATACATAACATCATCTACATTAGGATCACTCTGAAATGAGTGTGGGGTCCCAATTAAAGGTCCATCTTTAGTTTAATTTCCATCTCACCATTTAGTAGTTTTGGTTAATAGCAGAATAATTGACCACATTTGGTTTGTGCGATCAAGGACATACACAACTTTTTCTCTCTGGGATGCCATTTTAAATGGGTTTTCTTTGTACCCTTCCATAATAAAATCAACTTTCACGAATCCCAATTCATATATGTTAACATCACTCATTTTATCAACCTAGTTGAATTATAAAATTAGAACTTGGAATGTCCTATAATCCAACTCTAATATAGGTTTTATCACTCCAATGTTTGATATTTTTGCATAAATTGTACTTTTTTCCTTAGTACTAGAAACATACATCCATTAGGCATGAGTGTAAATCGCTATTTTTCATGGAATTGTCTTCCTCATGATCTTTTGTATAGAACATATGACCATTAATTACATAACCATTGTATGATAATGCATACACAATTGGTCCTACAATTAGCCATCGATGTCATTTTAAAATTGAATCCTGATTTTCATGTGACTCATTTTGAATATGGTACTAAAATCATCCTATAAAATATTCATTATGTTCATTTGAAATCCATATTTTATCCCTTGATGGATTCAAATTACTAAGAATTTCATTTTGGGTTTCAACATATGGTGAAACCCCTAAACTATTATGAAAAAAAATAAAGGAGGGCCTACTCTTGATCTGTAATATTGATTCTAACAACATCTCTTCTACAAATTCTTCTGCCCGCAAACCACCCATTGTGAGGTGGTTTTATTAGACCAATGCTTTCCACACCAAAAGGTATTCATTATATAATTCAATGGGTTACTAAAAAATATATCACTCCACAATTCAACCCTCTACCCGACTTCAATTTTGGACATACCATTTCAAAATCATCATATAAACTTCAATGGGGTACACCCATCAATTGTTTATAGGACACATAGTCAAATCTCTCTCACCAAGGGAACCATCAAATGATCTATCATATCGAAGAATGTTAGTGGGAAGAATAGTTCTATTTCACATAATATGATAAATATACCTCTTCCCGTAGTTAATTTTTTTTTGGGTCTATAACATTTTTGCATATGTCATTAAAGAATAAATAGATCTTGGATAATGTACGACATAAATTATTGGAAAAAATGAAACATAAAGCTATAAGCATTAGATCTTGATTCAAAACATGGCAGTTATGTGATTTCAAACCCTTAAACATTAAATCAGTCATTGAATTGATGTTCTTTTTATTTGATGAATACCCCTTTAGAACATTTAAATCCTTCCAGATGATTAAAAATAGATATATATCCTTCCTAGAAATAGTGTAATAAGTAGGAGGAAGGGAGATTCAATTTTCACCCTTCACTAGTGCCAACTATTCTTGTATTCCCATACCAACTATTTACATCATATCCTTAATTATATCCTTTTTTTTAATTTCATTTATAAATGTTCCACTAAAACTATAAAATACATATTTTTTCAACATGCATAACATCCAGAAAATCTGTGACGTGCAAACAATTAAAGTATGGTAAACAAAAAAATGATCTCTTTTTCTAATCGTGTTTCAAATGGTTTTTAAAATAGTTAAAAATAAGAAGTGTACATGTTTTACATTCTCAAAATATTGATCAAATGTTATTGGAGATGGTGATGTATGTTCTTGTGAAATTAAATCAAATGATTTCATCCAAGATAAGTACTTATGTCATCGGGGTATAATGCTCTGAGGTCATAGAAGCATGGTTTACAATGAATGTTTCAACCAAATAGTCCATGTACCTTTTTCACAAATGGGACACCCTTGAGTTCCATTAATGATATATCCTACCAAATTTCAATAAGAAGAAATTCATTTATCATCCCCAACAACATGGATATCAACATGAAATCATGATTTCTATAAGCATCATACAACTTAAGATCATAATCCCACAATAATTTCAAATCATTGATCAATGGAGCTAATTAAACATGAATATCATTACTCGGTTGTTTTGGTCATTTTAAAAGGAATGAAAACAAGATATATATTAATTTTATTCAAAAAATGGTGGAAATTTATAATTTACCAACCTAATTGGACAAGTACTATGACTACAACTTGGAAAACCAAAAGGATTCACTACACCTATAGACAACATAAGACAAAGGATTCTTGGCTTGTTTCCAAATTCAGGATACTCATGATCAATTCTATTCCTCTTCGGAGAGTATTTTGGGTGACGCAGTTTTCCATATTTACTAGTTGTATCTACGTGCCACGTTAATTTCCTTGTAGTCTCCTCACTTACATATAGACACCTATACCTCGGAATGACTAAAAAGTACCCTAAAACATTCATAGGACTAGATCCATCTTTCATATTTCAAGAAATACCACACTTTTATAATTATATATTTTATTTATAGTCCTTGAAAAATAGTATACAATCATTCGATCATGCATGTATTCATTCAGAGATCATACCCATTGAACATAGCTTATTTTTGGAGTCGTATGTTTGGGTTGGGAGATCATTATCTTCTGGAATCATGCCATCCAAGATAGGAAGTAATTCCATACAACTGGAATCAGTCCATCCAGTTCCTTATTTCAAATTATATAGTTTTAGTGTGGCTAACAATGATATATATTTAGTTCATCCATAGTACAATGGTGTGTTGGAAAAACTCATTAACTTCTCAATCCATTTGGGTAATCAAAATGTACATCTTCAACTATCCTTTCATTTCCTCATTATGATCATCATCATCATTCACATATTTAATCTCATTCTCGATATAGTCTTCTTAATTGTCCACAATTGTAATAATATCATATTATCCATAAAACACAGTGTTATCCTATCCACTAACTACATTCAACTTTTCCCAATGTTAATTCCATCATTTATAACTTTGATTGATTCCATGACTAATCAAGTTCTCTTCTAACTACTCTTGAATAATTTTTTTGAATAACAATAGTGTAAACATAGAAAAAGGAGTTTATAAGGGTTATATGCATGATCATTTAAAAACATTATGAACAAATTCACTCCATCATCGTAATATTTTGTTAGATGGTTGGAATTCATTAATTCTTTGTCCATATCCATCTTATTTGATTCAGTAATATTAATATCTTAAAAAATAAATACAATAAGTGTACTTTAATAATGGGAACTCGTCATTTTAATGATAGTTATTATTGAATTATTTTGTATTAGACTCATCCACATAAGAGATAACAAAAAACCAGAAATAAGATGTAACTTTAGAGGACTCACCTAATTTAAACCATGCAGGTTATGTTGGATGAAAAGAAGGTTTACGAGTTACAATGGGGTTAAACATAAACTCACCTTTTGCATGAGTCTATTCGTGATGGATATACTATGGGATGGATAGAGTTATTGACATAACATTTTCATTCTGTTATTATCAACCCCCTTGTCTTCTCTATATAATTTAATGGGTTTCCTAATTCTAATAAAATCATAACATAAAATATTATAGAAAAAGTACATTTTATATGTCCTTTGAAAACTATTTATAGAATGACAGTTGAAATATCATTAAGAAACCTATCATTTAAACAAATTCCTCTTTAATATAACACACCTGTTTTAAAAAATAATAATAATTTCCAATCACTCTTTCAAAAATACATGCACACTTTGAAAAAAATATAAATTATAAAAAATTAAATTCATATTTTTTCATGTTAAATCATTTCAACAAATTCCAAAAATGTTCTCTAATTTTACATAATTAAATAAACCACATATCAACCATTTCAAATCAAATAAACTCATTACGAGGAGATATTCACACATGGTTTAAAAAATTAATGCATTTCTTAAAAACCCATTTTCATTTCCATACAAAAAATTCCATGTATAAAAGATAAGATAAGAGAAACTATATTTAAATCATTTCACAACCATTAAAGTATTTTTAATTCCCTAGGTAATTTTAGTTTTAAAATCAACGCACTCAATAAAATAGTTTTTTCCATTTAAAAATAATATTTTCCAAACAAAAAACAATATTTTATGTTCTAAAATATGATATTATAGAAAAACATACATGAATTGGAATATAATTCACTATTAATGTATATTGATTTAGGAAAAAATATAAAATGAAATTTAAGGTCCCTACAAAGATATAAAATAACGAGATAGTTTAATATGATGAAACCAAAAGAATATGATAAAAATATGAATGGGGATGTTATTTAAATATTCAATTAATTCCATTATGGTTTGAATTAGGTTTCTTGATAATATAACTAGAATATTGAGGTTTCATGAATGGAGAAGGAATCACTTAAAGCAATTTAGGCCATTATTTCTAAAATAATGCATGGAATGAATGATGTTACAACTTTCTTCTTTTATATGTGTACAAACTGTTACATATTGGATTGGGGTTTATAATTATTATCATTTAAAATCATGATTTTTCCAAAAGGATAAAGATGAATGGTCAGGGAATTTCCATGAAGATTTTTGGAATGTGACTTGGGAGAGATTTGAGGGCCATAACATTGGAGATATCTTAGACGGAATACATCCAAACAAAAATAAATTGATTTTGAATGACTCGATGTAATACTATAAGAAATCCATTTTCTAGAATGGTTATATTATATTAAGAGTAAGAATTGATAACTAAATATGAGATTATTTACTAGGAAAATATTATATTATCATGAACAGTTAGAATTTTGATGTACATAATGATTTTTAGAATGTCAGATACTACATTTTTAGTGTGATTTTTTAGACATAAATGTCAAATCTTGTAAGATAACCCTGAGAGGATTTAATAAGACATACAATATTTAATGGTATTGAATGATACATCAATGTTTCTTTTGGAAGATGATCTTATATATGGGTTCCTATACACAAAAATTATTAGATATTCATATACCGAGAAGAGATCAATTGTATTAGTGTTATCCTAGTGAGGGAAAATGGATAGTTTAATGTAATAGCTATAAGTGGTAGTTAATTTCTTGAATATGGAAACTATATTTGTAGAATAAATTAATGCGGGGAAAGTTTTTATTTTTTTAAGGTGATTAACTTAGGAGCATAACATATTCTAGGAGTAGTGGATAATCAATTATTATATTCAGAGTGTGATTCATCAAAAAATAGGGTGTTTCATTAAAGGATGAAACACAATATCCACATATTTATTTTCATCTAATATGTATTAGTAGAAAAAATTATAGAGTAGTGAAAAAAACTAAGAAATAAAACATAACTAATATATTCAAATTGTTTCATATCGATGAAAACTTAGGGAAATATAGTGACTTAGTGGGACTAGTGTGAATAAATAGAATAGATAATATAATATAATATGTAATGGAGGCATGATGGTTATAATTCCCACTTTTAATTAGGTCTCCAGGAATTTCCTTCAAATAGTCATAAAATGGGAGATTATTAGGAAATGATGCTTGTTTCAATTTTTTTGTTCATCTAATAGTTTAGGTCACTAGAAGTAAGGGAAATATTAATGGAAAGGATATAAATTAATACGATAATGAAACAATGCATGTCATTTTATACAAAAAAAATCTATTAAATAAAAAATCCAAAACCACTTCTAACTAGTTGCTCCAAACATCGACTCCAACTAAAAAATAGCCTAGTCTATCGTAATCACTAAAATACTTCTGATTACCAATACCATATATAGGGGTGATCTTAAAATCTATACTTAATAAGATCATCCTTAGGATTCATCATGTAAATGTAAGAAAAGAATACTAATGAACCAGTGAATGAAAAGTAAAACCAATATATGCTTATTAGGTTAAATACTCATCCACACCCTCATTAAGAATTTTATCAATGTATTGTAAAAAATATATCAGAATAAAAATAATCATAAGATCCCCCCACAAACACTTCTCCCTGGATTTTATACTCTCAAATACCAATTCCAAGTATCATATACTCCCTTCTCTCCCTTACTAATGTGTGTCGGGTCATAACCCCACTTACCCCAATTATCTAAAGGTCAAACATCTCATATTGGAATGAATTAAAACCACATATCTCATCATTACATTATCAAAAAACAGAGCATAACATGGATGAAAAAACACTTCCATGAGAAATATAGTTTCAAGAAAAAATTCTAAACCTGAATCAAAATAAATCTATATTAACACATAATATCAAAATGGTAAAATATTTTAGACCGTTTGGAACATATGGTCTGCTGGCAGGTATGGTGGGGGCAGTAGAGGAAGCGACTATGGAAACAATGACAGTTGCATGGGTGGTGATTGGGGCCACAATGTGGATGGGGGTAGTGGGGAAGGTAGAGGTGGATGCAGAGGGAAGTGAAGGAAGGAGTATCATAGAATGGGGTAGCGGAGGCGGAGGCTGAGGCGGTGAAGGAGAAGGCAGAGGAAGAGGTGGCAGAGGGAGAGGTAGAGGTGGTGTTGGGGACAGTAGAGACGGGGGCAGTGGAGGCATGACTAGTAGAGAAGGGAGAAGAAGAGGTCAAGGTGGGGGTATTGGAGACAGAGGCGAAGGCAATGGTGGGGGTAAAGGAGGCTGAGGAGGAGGCATCATAAGCGAAGGCGAATCTAGAGAAGGTTGTTAAGGCAAAACTCGACTTCCGTGAAAGCTTGGCGGTTGAATGAAAAACGAATCTATTAGGGTTCCATTTATAAAACCATGAACGACTTTTATCTTCGATTTTTTAGAGCTAATAAAGAACTAATATGAATAAATTATTTATAATTATAAAATTATAATAAAGATATTTATTATATTTTAATTACAGTTATAATAAAATAATTATTGATAATTAATATTATAAATATATATATATATATAGTCATAAACATAAATAAATATATATATATATATATTTAAATACATATGAAATAAAAAGGAATATATTAATTGTGTACAATTTTTATAATTTTATACGTATATAAATAAAAAATATATTTACTTATTTATAATAATTTTTAAAAATATAATAAAGATAATTATTATAATTTTTAATTATTTACATATATATATATATTATTTTATTGATTATAATAAAAAATATTTATTATAATTTTTTAATTATCTAAATATACTGCAAAGGTTTAGTCAGAAGGAGAAACCTCTAACCATATATTAAAATAAAAGAAAAATGTAATGAGGAGAATGATCTATTAAAAAAATTTCTCTGAGCATTTTTTAGGACTGATAAAATGTAGTGTTGAATTAGTGAAAATTTTTATTAGTGGATATTGAGATAGATCACTACCATATATAGTCCATCTAAAAATTTCAATGGTTGGAACTAAAAGTTTGGCCATTAGAAAGGGTTTTTAAAATGAATCACTATCATGAAGGTAGACTTAGGACATCTTCACATAATAAATTTAAATTTATAACACAAACCAATAAAAATTAAAAATTCACCAGGAACATAAGAACAATACTAAATATGTGGAATACTATAAAAAAGATAAGTTATTTTAATCCAAATCCTATAGTAGTATCACAATATCTATGAATGTTGCAGCACACCACCTTATCCACCCTCGACTGTAGAATTTTTGAACGTATAGGAACAAAAAAATATAATGGAAATCCAACAAGATCATGTATTGTTTGGAATTTTTGAAGAGGCGAACAAATATTTCTAGACCACCAAACGGGTTGATGATGAATCCCTACTCGCATTATTGTTGGGCGTCCTTGACATGGATGACGAGCATACCAATGATGGATGAATTAAAGGTGAAATAGGTGTTGTATAATATCCAGAAACACTACTTGAAGTTAATGAAGTTCTATACCAAAGAGTTTGTACACTCATTCTCTGGGAGGTCCGATAAGGTGAGGGTGCCCTTGGAAGAATTAAATTTCAATTTGAGCATACAGTCACTTGTCTCACCCCCTAGGAAACTAACATGAAAATCAATTAGAACAGAAGTAGATGGAATGTTCAAACAAGTCATAGGTCTGTCATTCGATATATGGGCAACCTTTTTAGTTGCAACCATGCCTATGAGGCATCTCCTCCGAAAGTACAAAAAATTCATGCTTTTGTGGTTTACTTCCAATGAATATACTGGGAAAATTGGTAGCATTATATGAACATAATCCATGGCTAGATGATTCAATGATGTTGGAAGGGTATATTAATGAGTGTGTATATATTTTGCAACACAAACCATGGGATTTGGTTATCCATTCGCATCAGGCCTCTACTGAGCCGGTCCACCGTGTCAGAGCTGAGTAATATTGTATCGCCCCCAACATTCCTTTGCAAAAACACTATCATAATCCGTTGGATGATGATGTAGCTTTCAACCATGAGAAACTTCTACAACTCCTGCTCCCCATGTCGAAGCTGGATACCATAGCACCCACATGCCTCAGATTCTATTTCTGCAGAATAATAGTTCAATTCATGTGTTAGGGAGTGATGGGTTTCAGGCCAATAATTTAGTAGCATAATGGAACTTTATGTTTTCGGTGTAGAGGATATATGGAAGGCCAAGGTGGATGGGGATGATGGAGAAGACGGTGGGGTTGAAAGCTGTCTGGTTATCATGAAACATGATGAGAGGATCCACAAATATGGAGTAGTGGATCATAAAACCCATTGCCTCAACCATATGGCCTTCCAAATGAACATTCTCTAATTTTAGGTCTCAGATTTCATCATCTGTGTTTTCACACATAAACTGTTTTGGAGGGTTCATATTCTATATGAAGACCTACTCGTGTTGACTGATGAGTTTGATGATGAGTGATGGAATTTTATTTATTCATGGATTCTCAATAATGATGAATCTCCCATGAAATACCAACTGTGACGATACGTTTATCGTTATGTTTTTATCATCACTTTTTTTCTCTAATAATGATTGGCCATTATCAGTGTGAAAAATGCGCTAATAAAGTAAGGTTTTATATGCACTTTCCTATTTTTGTGAGATAAAACTTAATTTCATCAGTGTTTTTTATCTAGTGGTGATAAAAGGTTTATCTGGTTTTATAAATAAACCATAACAGTCTTCTCCCCCTATTGCATGAATCAATAACTCTTAGAAACCAAAACTTGTTTCCATTTCCTCCACCTCTGCCACAAATCCCTCCATGACCATCATGCATGAATCCCTCTTCGTCATCCTCCACTACCTCTGAATCCTACCTCCATAAATCCCCCCTCCGCATACCCAACCTCTGTCTCAAAACCCCAACTCTATTTCAAATCCCTACTCTATTGCAAACCCACATATGTCGTGAAACCAGCTCCTAAGGTGCTCCACTGTGAGTATTCTTGTAATGTTCTAAGTACATTTTTAGTTCAATAATTATATGGTTAGAAAATGGATTCATGTGGCCCAATTGATGTTTAGTGTTATAGGAATTGGGTTGTTTGTTAGGAGACTTTGAGAATAGGGTATAGGTTTTTTTGGAGATCATTTCATAGAATATAACCCATCCTTTTTTAGTTTGGTTTTTTAGTGTAGTTTCACATGTCTTTCATAGTCTGTTTACCTATGGATATGTTTTATTGTTTCTGAATGCATTCATATAGTGATGTTATTTTTTCTTTTATATTCATATTTAATTATAGAGTAATTTATTCTTTATTTTTCTTGCAAATAAATTTCATATGAATGTTCCATGTCAGATCAAAGGATATTTTGATTATAGATAATCAATTGACTGAATGTGTGAAAATTGTGCCCCAAAAATTAAACCAATAAAATATGTGATATATACATTCCATAGTGAATCAATGTGTGATCTGGGTGTTGTAGTGAACAAATTTATCTATTTCCAGATTAGGTCATTATTCCTGCACCCACATCCCATCATAATATCACACATAATCATCGACATTCATGTCCATGTTGGAGGAGTTTATTATAAATATTCTTATATCCATTGATAATAAACAAGATTATTTATCATCCAAAGGAATTACCCTGTCTAGTAATATACTTTCATCCACAATTCCACCAACCCCAACCCATGAAAAATATTTGCTCTAAGATTTGGATTAGTAGAATAATGAATAGTTGGACACAACAAAAATATGGAAATGGTGGTATGTCGTGAAAGACACTAAGGAATTAGAGGGAGAATGGATATAAGAATAAAATAAGGGAAAATTAATGATGTGATAATTAAACTATTCATGGAGGGTTATCCTGACCACTTAATGCACTAGGTAGAACATGTTCTTGTACATGATCCTCTTACTGATTATGTATTGAGATGAATTTCATGTTGAAGATAAATAAATACTATTTTACCTAGAATAATTCATATAACTCCAGTACCATGATCTCCTATCAAAATATGTATGTTTTTTGTGAACCATGAAGGGCCAACCATAGTGCATGCTGGAAACACCTCTAGGGTGTAGATCCAAACTCCAAGCCTAATCCAATAATTGGTCAAGAATGTGGTTTTTGTATAGAGTCATAACTATGGGAATCGATATTTGGAATATGTCTTCACTCTTCAAGGTTTATAAGGTCATAATTTATTATATGAAAATATATACGGTTCACCTCTCAGATGAATCATCCTATAACCAATATCTATGGTTAGTCTAGTTCATGGTGACGACTAATCAAGCTCCCCCATAGATTCCATAGTTATGGTGTTGATATCGATGCAACACCCAAAAACCCAAATCCATATATTAGAAGACATTATGATACAAGGTTGTATCGAAGACCCACTCAAATGATATTTGAGATTATTAAATAACTAATCCAGACACTATGAAATTTTATGGGAATTTCCAGTTATTATTAGATGTTCGACCAAGATTCTTCCTGATTGGATGCGTTAAGAAGTCCTTATCAAAGAATGTTGAAGGGTTCATTTTATTTGATGTTCATGAGATATCCTTCATAGGTCATAATGGGAGATTCCTGGAAACACAAATTTTAACCATAAATGTCTTCGTTAATGTGTATGGATTATATTGTGATTTATCAGAAGTCAGGATTTGAACAGTTCTTGTCCATGATAGTCATGTGGCCGCATATGGGACTAGACAGTTAAGGACACATAAGTGAAACTTCCCAAATCCATTCCTTGATTTTGAAATTTTGGTTCTTTCGATGATGTTTTATTGGTATAATATTTAGGGTGATATATTTGTGGAATATTGTGAAATGTGTTTGAAATATATTTAATCACAAAGATAAATGAACCATTGATTTTGGAGAAGGCTTGAGTAGCTACAATACTTTAACATTGACCTTATGTATATCCTCAATAAGGGGAACTTTCTTTATGTACTATATGGTAATGATCAAGATTCGGTAATACATGATTCAAGAATCTTGTAGAAGATAGTTTTCCACTTTCAAAATATATAACTTTATGTTCAAAAGTATCATGGACAAGTGATACTTATGTATTTATCTAACATTAATTCACTCCTCAATAGTATTATGGGATTAAATTATAGGATTTATACTACTTATTCTTGAGAGAAACTATAAACCTTTTATAGATATATATTTTATAAAATTTTTCTTAGTTTTTATTCATGTATACTTTATAAATTTCCTCTATAGGTATTTATGTCTTTCTAAAAATTTATATGTGGATATTTTAAAATTATTCTTGTGTTTCTAAAATTTTCTTAAAAAATTATATGTGTTCAACATTATGTTTTTTGGTTTTAAATATCTTAAAATTATTTAAACACATGAAATGGAATTTCAATTGTGATTTTACAAATAGTTTTAGAAGGGATTTGGTGTTAACTTATATCAGTAGAGTCATAGGAAATGAAGTGAAAAATTAACTATCATTGAAATGTTGATTTCCCCTTATTTTAAAGGCCCTTTTTGTGTATTAATTTTGTTAAATATTAATAATATCGAATCAAAAATGATGAATATGAATAATGAATGGATTGTTGTCAATCATTTGGATGAATAGTATGGAGATGGAGTGACAGAGTTTATCAAGTTTAAAAAGTCATTAATATGACCCTTCTCAAATCTATTGTCCATGTTTGCACTATTTTTCTTCATGACATGTTAGTTCAGAGGAGCTGGAAGAACACTTGAACTATCACAGAATAGATCAATTTTATAAATGTGTTAATAAACATGTGGAAAAAGAAAATGTAGATTATGGTTGGGATATCACCGTGGTTTATGGATCATATTATATGGTTACAAGTGTGTACATTGAGGAAGACCATATTGAGGATGTGATTATAGATGTGAATGATGATGAAGTTCTTATTGATGAAATTATAATTACAGTTGATGAGGATCTTTGTGACAGATTAAAAATTATTTTAGTAGTTAAAGAGTTGTGAAAATATATCATTTTATGATGGTAGAACTAAATATACAACATTTTAATACATAATAAAGCTCTACAATTTTAATGAATGAAGAAAATGGTGTGAATCCATTTTAGTAAAATCACATGCTCTCATGAATGAGGTGATCATAGAAGATAATGATTTCCTGAGACAAACAAACAATGAAAAATGAATTCTATGCTCGATGGTTATAATCTCCAAAAGAATAAATTTCCGCCCAAATGATTATATAATATTTCACAAGGACCAAAAATCATTTAGAAAATTACCAAATTGTGGTTATTCTCAATACAATAAATAAGAAAATGGTCTTATGTATGTTGTATGGTTATTTCCAATCATTCCAAGGATTAGAAACCTATATGGAAGTGAGTATACTGCATGGAAATTTATGGGTAATGCAAACAAAAGAAATTAATATGGGAAACTATGTCACCTATTAGACTATTCTTAGTGGAAGATAATTCATCATGAGTATCAAAAAATTTGAAACGATTCAGGATTCTTGCGTCTTCCATTTTCTACAGATGGAGTGAATCCTTTTGGTTTTCAAAGAAACAATCACAGTACATGGACATTTATATTGGAAAATAATAAATTTTTACCATGGTTATGCATGAAACAAAAATACATCATGTTAGTTGTGCTTATATCATTATCAAAACAACAATGTAATTAAATTGATATTCATTTGGATCCATTGATCATGGATTTGAAATTATTATGGGATTCATGTGTTACTTTGTATGATTCATATAGAACTGAATATTTCACATTGAAATCCAGGTTGTACTAGATAATAAAAGAATTTCCTTATTATTAAATTTTTTAGGATATATCATGAATGCATATTGTAACACCCCGAGATTTTATGAAAAAATATTCTTTTTAATTTCATTAATGTCGTGTGTTGTACGCTACACCAAAAGGAGCTTGCACAACATGCATACCTGACTTCCCTTGCACTCAATCATGACCTTCCTCGATAGCGTGTGTAGTACGCAATAACAAGTATCAATAAACAACGATATTCTATTAAAATATTATTAAAACTAGCCGTTATGAATAGCAATAACCACATTTTGAAATTTTTTAAATTTTATTTTTCAAAATGGACTTAATTTTTGGATTCGGAATATCGAAATTAGCTTAGGGTGAAATTTTGGTACTTTTCAGATAACTTTCATTTTCTGATGAATAGTGATAATTACTAAATTTTAATTAAAAACAACCTTTTTAATCGAAATAATTAATAGTGATAAATTATAAATTTTATTGGGTTTAAAGTATATTTAGAATATATTTTTACAATTTAATACAATGTTGGTCATTGGATGTAATTTCACATTTAAACCAGACATAAACAAGTGTCAATCTTTTGATAGTTATTATCTCTTAAGAAAACGCTATTTGTTTTGACGACGGAAATTAATTTTTAAATTAATTAATTAAACTAATATGTTTTGAATTTGGTAAAATAGACATCATTTTTGAGTTCATAATATCAAATATAGCTTAGGCCTAATTTTTGGTATTTTTCTGGAAACTTTCATTTGTTGATGAATAGTGAATCCACGAAGTGGTAGTTTAAAAAAAAGAATTTTTTATAAAACTTAATTTTACCTCTTCTGTGAGTGGAATTTCGAAAATCCGAGAGACACAGTTGATGTGAGTAAGTAAAATGTGGTTCAATGAGATGAAAATTATTTTTTGGTGAATAGTAACTTTTTACTTTTATTTACCACAGTTAAAATTAAATAGGGTAATTAAGGGTAAAAATGATATTATTATTACCCTAACACATGTCCTAATACTATTGGATAAGTTTAATTAGACCAAAGACAACCTTAGGAATAAAATATGACCATTTAGGCCCACTTGGATTAGATTAGGACATTTATTATCAATTTACTTAAAGAAGGTTAAAAATAGTTAAAATCAAAGTTTAATAAGTAAATAATTTTTAATATAGGGTTATACATAAGATAAATTAGACTATAAATATTCATTAGAAAGATAAAAAGATTTCAAAAATAATGGTATTTTATTTATAATTTTTAGACATAAAATAATTTAATTTATTTATGACACAACGATGATGCAGTAATTATCTTATTAATGAAATATTGACATAATTGATGTTATAAATACCCAAATAAATGTAATTTGAGACTTTTTATGAATTCCACTAATTTTTAGGTTAATATGACATGTTATTATTGATTTAAGTAACTTTTTTTGAACTAATAATTCTTTTATAATTTTAACAAAAATCAATTACTATATAGTGTCAAAATTGACATAAAATAGTTTTTAAAACAAATATTATATTATTAATTGTTATTTTATTCCTAAAAATATAAGGTTCGGCCAAATGACTTATATACGGTTATATATATTAATAATAAACAACTTGGGGTTCTTTTGGCTTGTTATAGTAAGTTTATTAACCTTATAGTGTAAGAACACAAGAAGACACGGTAAAAGTGAAATTATTTAAATTAATGTTAAATCTAAATGATAAGGTTAAAATAGGAACCTAAACTTGTCTAAATTCTATTGGATGAGAGGATTTCGACCCATCCCCTCCTTAGCTTCGAAATAAATCAATTTGGAGCTATTTAAAACCGAATTTGGATTTATAATAAAATAATATTTTTAGTTATTCCAAAGGTGCCCCTCTCCTCCCTTATAAAAGGGCACCTCCTCCCTCTCTACCTCACACCACTTTGAGCCTTCAAGGTCGTCCAAACCCTGCCAATTTATTCTCTACACTTCCCTAGAGACATACTAGAGGTCCTGGTATTCTTCAAAGACCAATTGTAGGGCCCTAAAAGGAGGTATCAAAGAAGCACTTCAAAGAAGAGGTAAGGCTCGTTACTGATTCTTTCATCTTTATTTCTTCTTCCACTTCTTCTTCTTTAGTTGTTTCATCATGAAGTAATAACATCAGTATCACTCATATACTGATATATTATTATAAGTATGAAACAACCCTATTTCACCATCTATCCATCCTATAGAAAATTAAATCACCACGCGTGCGTACATACGGAATACCGTCTCCACGCCGTGGTGTAATATATTTTCCACCACCACCTTACTTGGATGGGTATAATGGTGAAAATAATGAATATATATGATTATTGTAAATTGATATTATTTCTGAAATAGTACACATACACTCCAATTCAATTCCACGATCATGGTAACGACATCATCGCTCGTGCGTACGTACGGAATACCGTCTCCACGATGTGATGCGACTCGGTCTACATGATCTTCATTGCATAATGATTATATAAATTAATTGAATGAATGAATATGATATATATTACACTAATACCATTATGTTAATGAGTTATCTATAACCTAAAAAGAAGAATAAGAATTTATTCGACAAAACATGCATAAGAACAAAAAGTAATAAACACCCGAATAACAAGTGGCAATGAAATATTACTAATAACAAGCTACGAATATGACCATATATGGTATCATAACAATGAGTATGATTCTGGAATAAGTCAATGACATTATTTAAATCATTATACAGGAGGTTCGGACACTTACGAAGCAAATCAGACTTCAGGTAAGGGAAAATATCACAATCTCATTTTATCCGAGATTGTTTATACGTTGGTATTTACTGGGGTGTATTTTATCATCCACATCCATGTTTCCTAAATATGTAATATTGTTTCTATACACCTACAATTTGTAAATCCAATTTTACCCTTCGGTGAGTTTTTAGTAAAAGATATGAAGGGAATCTTTTGTCATTTTTTGTACGAGGTACTTTTTGACTTTTCCGACAAAAGTATGGGAAGAATATTTTTTTATATCTTATACGGCATGAATGGATTTTTAAAACATTATTTCCAACAAGCTTCCTTTACATGTTTTCAAGTTTATTTTTAATCAACTTCTTTTAGTTTAAAATTGTATGACATGTTAAGAAAGGAAAAAAATTTTAAGTAGAAAGGATATTTTCCTCAAGAATGGAGTTCAAGTTTTTTATCAAAATTATTTTCCATCTAAGATAATATAGGGTTCTGTTTTTATCCCTATTATTACATTGATTTGATTATGTTGTGATGGAATTATTTTTATGAATTCTTTTATCTTATATGAATTGTTTTATGATGTTATGTTGCTTAAGAATCCCATTTTTATTACATGGGTTATGCTACGATGTATGGTTTATGATTTTGTGTAACACAGAAGAATGGTATCATTATGAGATGGGTGAGACCTATATCTCCCTCCAATTCATTGGGTAAAGATTTTATATCTCATGAGATAGACATGGCTGGAATGGCAGGTTAAACCGGTTCAGTAAAACAGGACTTAAACGAGGAGTGAACTCAGTTTAGAAACGGACTTTGTCCACTAAGATAGTCTTGGCAATGAGTCTTGACTAATAAGAAATGATTCTCTATGATTATGTGTGCATGCCAGAAAGTTTCATGTTTTAGGTTATGAATATTGGGATTACATTTCAGTACCATGATTTATCCCATGTTATGAAATTATGACCTCTTTTGCAGGGTAAGATTTCCGAATTGTTATGTTCTTATGAATATGATGTGATTGATATTTCTTTTGTTTACCCTTACTGAGCATTTGAGCTCACCCTTTTATGTTTTCTTTTCCCCAAGATATAAATAAAGGTTTTAGGTAAAAAAGGAAGATCTTTATGGGAGATGTTGAAGAACTTTCACCACGATTAGAAGATTATATTCCAAGTTTCCAAAGACACTAAACTATTACGGTTCTTGTGTGTGTTTTTGTTATGTACTAAGTATTCCATAAATGTAATGTAATTTCCATGTACGTTAAGCTTCGGGTCTCTACAGTTGGTATCAGAGGAAAGGTTTATTCAACCTTTGGAAACTAGGATGCGAGAACTTTAGTGAGACCCCTAGAGATATTTCTAAGGTATGTCTAGGGATTTCCCTAAGGTTAAGTATAAGTATAGGTTATAGTACTAGAATTACGGTAACACAAGATGTTAGATATTGAAGGTGCCCCTCCTTTATTGTGTTGTTTTCCCTATCATGATTTTTACCTCTCACACTATTCTTTTTGGGTTGTAGACGATGGCTGGAACCCGAAGGAACCGTGTTGATCAATGTAATGGACAATGCAATGATTTTCCTCCTAAACAAACAAATTTTATGGGAGATGGAGTGAAAAATCTTATTTCTATACTTACACAAGCTATGAATCATTCTGGACTACCAAATGAGAAGAGAAGGGAACAATATTCTATTGAGTCCTTCATGAGGCAACGTCCACCTTTTTTCAGTGGGGCTTCTGATCCACTTGTTTCTGAATAATGGATCAGTACTAATGAAAAGATATTTTTAGTTCTTCAATGTTCTGAACATGATAAATTCATCTTATCAGTGTATCGTTTGGAAGGTGATGTTGATCAATGGTGGAATCTTATCAAGAATACGAGGCCAAGATATGAAATTGAGTCCATGTAATCGGACGAGTTCAAGAACTTATTTTTCAATAAGTACTTCCCTCGTATTCTTTGAACAAATATGGAGAAGGAGTTTCTTGAACTAAAGAAAAAGGATGATTAATCTGTTGGTATATACGAAGCAAATTTTACAAGGCTTGCAAGGTATGCATCTGGATTTATCATCCAACCTGAAAGAAAAGTTGATCGATTCTTCAGTGGCTTAAAACCAAATCATCGAAGGGCATTAGCTATAAGTGACTATAGTAGCTATGAAGAAATTGTGCGTTGTGCTATCAAGGTAGAAATGGAAGTTGGTGTTACTTATCCATCTCATAGTTTTGACAAGAAACAAAAGATGGAGTTCAAGGATAAATCTCAGAATAATGGTGAAAAGAAGATGAATTTTTCATTATGCTCAAAGTGTGGAAAGAAGCATGGTGGAGATTGTCTTAAAGGGACTAGAAAATGTTTTAAGTGTGGAAAAGAAGGTCATCGAGCAGGTGAGTGTCGACGTAATGGAAAAAGGGTTTCTAATGATGTGAATAAATAAAAGACTACAGAGAACGCACCACCAACACTTCAATGTTTCAAGTGCAAGGAAATGGGGAATTATGCTAATAAATTCCCTAATCCAAGGGTTAGCGATGATCGACATGAGCAACCCCATAAAAAAAATGACAAAGGGAAGTCACATGCGATCACTATTGGTGATGTTGAATATGACAACAATGTGGTGGAATGATTAAGTGTTTATGTAATGGGATTCCAAAATAATGTTGTATATAGTATCGTGGAGTATTGGAATATTTATGTATTGGTCTATTATGGTTTTCAATGGTACCGGTAACCATAGAATGTGATTGAGATATTTTTGGGAAAAAAAGACGATATGCGCATAATGAAAGGAAAACAAGAAAATGAATTGTTTGACCATATTCATGATCTCATGACTGATATAAGGAGAAGGTTATATCATGGTTTGAGTATATAGAATTTTTGGATTTTGGTATGTGGAATGAGTTAACTTTTGACTGCATTCGTGTTTTCACTAAGGTTCAATGGGTATTCATTCTTCAAGAGAACACATGATTAAGGTATTCACATGTTTGTAATTTGACCAACAAGATATATCTTATAATATATGGGGGATAAATGATGGAATTCACGTGATTGTTATGTGACATTTCAGGTAATCATTTTCTTTATACTATGAGCCTGGACCGAAGTATTTTAGATAAGCCTAAAGATTGGAATGGATTATGTTGGACATAAGTTAGGATAGAAGTTTTTTCGATATTATTGATGGGATGTTATAGTAATATAGCTTTAGAAAAAGGACAACCTGCTGGATGGGTGACACCCCATCGCGTCGGACAAGGCTATGGGAATCGAACCCACAACCGAAGTGTGACTGGCCTTTATCACCTACCACTGGCCTACAGGAAGTCCATGTTTAGTAGAAACTAGTTTTATTATATTAAGCAGTATAATATAAGAAGTATAAGTCCATTTTAGGAACCATATATGATTAATCTCACTATGGATGGACTTATGTAAGTTTTGATAACTTTTCTAACCTTTTGTTTGAGATAGATGGAATGACCCATCATTCTATCACATGATCTGCTAACACATCATGAATGAAAAATTCAACTTCATTTCTTTAAGAGATGAAGTGGAAATTTTCCAAAGAAAGACCAATGGTTAGACTATACCAAAATCACGAAAGTATTTCTTATAATTCCAATTTCATCAACTTTAGGGAAATGATCTTGAAAACCAAAAAAATATATTATCCTAGTGCCCTTATATCCAATGAATCAGATGGTACCATAGATTATCACAAATTTATTTCTTTGTGATTGCTGGCTTTTCCATAGCCATGTTCTCTACCACTCTCCATCAGAACATGATGATTAGATTTCTCTTCCATATCCATATTTTCACCTATGTGGAAACCCAGTGATTAGTTTATTTGGGTAACCGTTAATTTTCATACTTTTTTTAATGATTGGTTTTGGTATTCGTTTTTACGATGTGGGTTTCTATTAATGAAACCTTTTAGTAATAAACCATTTATAACCCGACGAATTTCGAGGGCGAAATTCATTTTAAGGGGGTAGAATGTAACACCCCGAGATTTTATGAAAAAATATTCTTTTTAATTTCATTAATGTCTTTTGTTGTATGCTACACCAAAAGGAGCTTTCACAACACATATCCTTGAATTGCCTTACACGCAATCGTGACCTTCCTCGATAGCGTGTGTAGTACGCAATAACGAGTTTCACTAAACAACGATATGCTATTAAAATATTATTAAAACTAGCCGTTATGAATAGTAATAGCCACTTTTTGAAATTTTGTAAATTTTATTTTTTAAAATGGACTTAATTTTTGGATTCGTAATATCGAAATTAGCTTAGGGTGAAATTTTGGTACTTTTCAGATAAATTTCATTTTCTGATGAATAGTAAAAATTACTAAATTTTAATTAAAAACATCCTTTTTAATTGAAATAATTAATAGTGATAAATTATTAATTTTAGTGGTTTTAAAGTATATTAAAATATATTTTTACAATTTAATACAATGTTGGTCATTAGATGTAATTTCACATTTAAACCAGACATAAACAAGTGTCAATCTTTTGATAGTTATTATCTCTTAAGAAAACGCTATTTGTTTTGACAATGGGAATTGATTTTTAAATTAATTAATGCAACTGATGTGTTTTGAATTTGGTAAAATAGTCATCATTTTTGAGTTCATAATATCAAATATAGCTTAGGCCTAATTTTTGGTATTTTTCTGGAAACTTTCATTTTTTAATGAATAGTGAATCCACTAAGTGGAAGTTTAAAAAAATGAATTTTTCATAAAACATAATTTTACCGCTTCTGTGAGTGGAATTTCGAAAATCCGAGAGACACGGTTTATGTGTGTATGTAAAATGTGGTTCAATGAGATAAAATAATTTTTTGTTGAATAGTAACTTTTTACTTTTATTTACCACGGTTAAAAGTAAATAGGGTAATTAAGGGTATAAATGATATTATTATTACCCTAACACATGTCCTAATTCTATTGGATAAGTTTAATTCGACCAAAAACAACCTTAGGTATACAATATGACCATTTAGACCCACTTGGATTAGATTAGGACATTTATTATCAATTTACTTAAAGAAGGGTTAAAATAGTTAAAATCAAAGTTTAATAAGTAAATCATTTTTAATATGGGGTTATACATAAGATAAATTCGACTATAAATATTCATTAGAAATATAAAAATATTTCCTACATAATGGTATTTTATTTTTAATTTTTAGACATTAAATATTTTAATTTATTTATGACACAACCATGATGCAGTAATTATCTTATTAATGAAATATTGACATAATTGATGTTATAAATACCCAAATAAATGTAATTAGAGACTTTTTATGAATTACACTAATTTTCTAGGTTAATATGACATGTTATTATTGATTTAATTAACGTTTTTCGAACTAATAATTCTGTTATAATTTTAACAAAAATCAATTACTAAATAGTGTCAAAATTGACATAAAATAGTTTTTTAAAAAAATATTATATTATTAATTGTTATTTTATTCCTAAAAATCTACGGTTCGGCCAAATGACTTAGATAAGGTTCTATATATTAATAATAAACAACTTTGGGTTCGTTTGGCTTCTTATAGTACGTCTATTAACCTTATAGTGTAAGAACACAAGAAGACACGGTAAAAGTAAAATTATTTAACTTAATGTTAAATATAAATGATAAGGTTTAAATAGGATCCTAAACTTGTCTAAATTCTCTTTTATGAGATTATTTCGACCCATCCCCAGCTTAGCTTCTAAATAAATCAATTTGGGGTATTTAAAACCGAATTTGGCTTTATAATAAAATAATATTTTTAGTTATTCCAAAGGTTCCCCTCTCCTCCCTTATAAAAGGGAACCTCCTCCCACTCTTCCTCACACCACTTTGAGTCTTCAAGCTCGGAAAACCCCTGCCAATTTCTTCTCTCCACTTTCCTAGAGACATCCTAGAGGTCCTGGTCTTCTTGAAAGACCTATTTTAGTGCCCTAAAAGGAGGTCTCAAAGAAGCACTTCAAAGAAAGGGTAATGCCCGTTACCGATTATTTCATCTTTATTTCTTCTTCCACTTCTTCTTCTTTAGTTGTTTCAGCATGAAATAATAAAATCAGTATCAATCATATACTGATATGTTATTATAATAATGAAAAAACCCTATTTCACCATCTATTCATCCTACGGAAAATGAAATCATCGCGCGTGCGTACGTACGGAATACCCTCTCCAGGCCGTGGTGTAATCTAATTTCCACCACCACCTTACTTGGATGGGTATAATGGTGTAAAGAATGAATATATATGATTATTGTAAATTGATATTGATTCTTAAATAGTATAAATACACTACAATACAATTCCACGATCATGGGAACGATATCATCGCTTGTGCGTACGTACGGAATATCGTCTCCACGATGTGATGCGACTCGTTCTACATGATCTTCATTGCATAATGATTATATAAATGAATTGAATGAATGAATATGATATATATTACACTAATACCATTATGGAAATGAGGTTTCTATATCCTAAAAATAGGAATAAGAATTTATTCGACAAAACACGAATAAGAACAAAAAGTAATAAACACCCGAATAACAAGTACCAATGAAATATTACTAATAATAAGCAAAGAATATGACCATATATGATATCATAACAATGAGTATGATTCTGGAATAAGTCAATGACATTATTTAAATCATTATACAGGAGGTTCGGACACTTACAAAGCAAATCGGACCTAAGGTAAGCGAAAATATCACAATCTCATTTTATCCGAGATTGTTTATACGTTGGTATTTACTAGGGTGTATTTTATCATCCACATCCATGTTTACTAAATATGTAATATTGTTTCCATCCACCTACAATTTTTTAAATCCAATTTTACCCTTCGGTGAGTTTTTAGTAAAAGATATGAAAGGAATCTTTTGTCGTTTTTCGTAAGAGGTACTTTTTGACTTTTCCGACAAAAGTATGAGAAGCATGTTTTTTTAACTTATACGGCATGAATGGATTTTTAAAACATTATTTCCAAGAAGATTATTTTAAAAGTTTTCAAGTTTATTTTTAATCAACTTCTTTTAGTTTAAAATTGTATGACATGTTAAGAAAGGAAAAATGTTTTTGAAGTAGAATGGATATTTTCCTCAAGAATGGAGTTCAAGTGTTTTGTCAAAATTATTTTCCATCTAAGATAATATAGGGTTCTGTTTTTATCCCTATTATTACATTGATTTCATTATGTTGTGATGGAATTATTTTTATTAATTCTTTTATCTTATATGAATTATTTTATGATGTTATGTTGTTTAAGAATCCCATTTTTATTACATGGGTTATGCTACGATGTATGGTTTATGATTTTGTGGCACACATAAAAATGGTATAATTATGAGATGGGTGGGACCTATATATCCCTCCAATGCATTAGGTAATAATTTTATATCTCATGAGATAGACATGGCTGGAACGGCAGGTTAAACCGGTTTAGTAAAACAGGACTTAAACGAGCAGTGAACTCGGTTCAGAAATGGACTTTTTCTACTAAGATAGTCTTGGAAATGAGTCTTGACTAATAAGAAATGATTCTCTATTATTATGTGTGAATTCCCCAAAGATTCATGTTTTATGTTATGATTATTGGGATTACATTTCACTACCATGATTTATCCCATGTTATGAAATTATGATCTCTTTTGCAGGGTAAGATTTCCAAATTGTTATGTTCTTATGAATATGATGTGATTGATATTTCTTTTGTTTACCCTTACTGAGCATTTGAGCTCACCCATTTATGTTTTCTTTTGCCCAGGATATAAAGAAAGGTTTTAGGTAAAAAAGGAAGATCTTTATGGGAGATGTTGAAGACCTTTCACCATGATTAGAAGATTATATTCTGAGTTTCCAAAGACACTAAACTATTACAGTCCTTATGTGTGTTTTTGTTATGTACTAAGTATTCCGCAAAAGTAATGTAATGTCCATGTACGTTAAGCTTCGGGTCTCTATAGATATCAAGGGTGTCCCATCTTCTAAAAAGTTACATAATCAAATAGGTTAAAATATTCATTGACAACATGGAGTCTAGGTCATCACATATTTATTCCATGATGAAATAATTATAGATCTTGGATGATATCATTCAATAGAATTATAGAATAACGTAGACCATCGTATCCACTAACCGGTGATTAAAAGTTTGAGAAAATAAAATTTTTATACACTGGGTTTGGAAAACTGTTTTGGAACATCTTTATAAAAATTGGTTTGAAAAAGAGATCAGTTTCATTAATTACCATACTATAATTATTTGTATATAAAATATATTCTTTATGTTATGCATGTTGAAAAAAAAATGTGATAGTTTCGTCAGCACGTTACTAAATGCACCTAGAAAAACAATGGTTGGAATTAAGGCTGGGATAGATACGGTTGACATTGGAATACAAGAAGAGTTGTCACTAGTGAAGGTTGCAAACGATCTTCTCTTCCTCTAGCTGCTCATACTTTTTCCAAAAAGTAGATATATCAGTTTTGAAATCTCTTGAATGATTTAATTCTTCTAGAGGGGTATTTATCAAATATATAGAATATCATGTCATTGATCTATTTAATGTTAAATGGTCTAAAATCATATGAATTCTATGTTTTTATGGAAGATCTAATGCCTATAGCTATTCGTTGAATTTTGGCCAACAATGTCCATCAATCATTAACCATGATCTAATTCTTATTCAAATCTATATGCAGAAAATCTATAGAACCTTTGAAATTGCCGACTATGGAGAGAGAAATTTCCATCATATTGTGTGAATTGGAAATTCTCTTTCTTCCAACATTCTTTGATATGATGGTACATTTTATGATTCACATTGTGGGGGGAGAATCGACTATGTGTCCATGTACACTATAGTTGGATGTACCTCATTGAACGATATATGAATATTTGGAAAGGGTATGTTAGAAATTGAAATCATCTAGTGGTTTGTATCGTGGTGTGATATATTGTAGATGAAGCTACTGAATTTTGTTCTGAATACCGATCCAGTGTGGAATCAATTGGTCCACCGAAATCATGTCACACTAGGAGGCTTGCAGGGGAAGGAATTTCTAAATGTTATGTTTTCACAATCAATATTACATATTGATAGTTGGCCCACCATTACATTTTCCATAATAGTTTAGAGGTTTCCACATATGATGAAACCTATAAAGAAATTCTTAGTCATATGAATCCATCAAGGACTAAAATTTGGATATCAAATACACATAATCAAAAAAATTAGGATGGATTCAATACCATATTTTTAAAGATTCATATAAATATCAAGATTCAATTTCATAATGAATTTGATGGATAGCAGGAGGACCAGGTATGTATGTATTATCTTATAATGGTTATGTAATGAATGTTCATATGTTCAATAAAAATGAGCATCATAAAGGGAGTATAGTAAAAAATAGTGCACTTACACTTGTGGCTGAAGCGATGCATGTTTCTTGTACTAAGGATAGAAATCTAATTAATGAAAATTGGTCATACTTTGGCATCATCGAAAAAATATAGGAGTTGTATTATACAATATTCTAAGTGCTAATTTTTCAAAAAAATGGGTTTATAACATGATCTCTTGTTAGAATTGATGAATTGGGATTTGTGAAAGTTGGTTTTAGTAAGGAAGGGTACAAATATGAACAATATATAATTAAATCACAAGAAGTACATATATTTTTTGTTGCAGGTCCAACAAAACAAAATCGATCAATTGTTCTATTGTTGACCAAAACCACTGAAGGGTCATATGAAAATTCAACTGAGGATGAACATTTCATTGGGGCGTTGAAATAATATCATAGTGGTCCCAATGTAGATGAAATTTTTTATGTTAGGGGTGACCACAATGAATAAATTTGGATCGTCAATATAGGGTTCATATCCATTTAGCCTTTAAAAAAGAAAAAGAGTGATCAATAATTAGGATACATTTTTGGTAATATACATCATGTTATATCATGTTATTATCCATTTTATGCTTCATTTATGTACTCTAAATTTAATGTTAAATAAATTCTACAGATAATGACTTTCGTACATGATGGTGCTACCAATCCTGATGAACAAAAAGTCACTCAAACTGCTACTGCTTGTAGTATAGAAGAATGACCTCCTGCATGTGCTAGTGATCCCATTCCTAAGGAAAAACTGGTTTCTCAACCTACTACTGCTCCCAGTGCAGAGGTACAATGACCATATACACATACCAATGCAACCGATCTAATGGAACTTTTTATGATGTTGATTCTGGGGAAATGGTAGGCGAAGAAGGACCGAAATCATAGAAAAAACATGAACACCATAGTTGGAGGGTGTTTGAAAATATCATTAAGTCTAATGTTAGAGGAAACAAATTCAAGAAGGGATGGAATTCGTGGGGTCAACATGTTAACTCTAACCAAGACATGTTCAATAGTTATATAGGAATCATCACTCGGTAATGCAGGCCGATTGATGTTGATTAGTGGAACCATGGTGTTCCCATGATGATGACATTGATCTTGGAAGAGATTATGGTAACATTATGATAACATTAAGTCATTTTACTAAAATAAGAAAATAATGAAACATTGACTTACTCTTCATAATCCATTACATAGTGCATTTATAGTAGATGAATCCCACGAGAAGTATGAATTAATTAATTCTTGAAGTATTCATAGAGTATTTCAGAAAATTCCAACAAGACATCATCTTAAATACGCTGAAGGGAAAATAAACCCACATAGAATAGTTATCTATGCACAACTGATAGCCAATAACCATGTGATATGTTTACTAGTCGTCGTTCAAATGTGTCTTTTTAGTTACATTGTGTGTAGTAATATGTTGTTTTATTATATGTGCATTCGTCATATTGAATGATAATTTTTAATTTATGAAACAAAAACTGAGTGATGGAAGTTGGGAACGAGCAACAAAACCAGCATACCCCTACTGTAAAGTATGGATGGGGTACGCTTCACTCGAAAATAAATTGGTACATATTCAAAATCAACCGTAATAATTTTATGTGACATGAAATAACACCATAATTATTTTCCTTTGTTTATGTGTAGATTGATGAAATGGAATCCAAACCCACTTCCATCCTATTCAATGTGCTATAGAAGGAGGCATGTGAAAATAAATATGGGATGCTAATAGATGAAAACACACAAAAAGTATGAGAAACATGTGTCAGTATTAAATAATAAGAAAAGTTATTTATCTGAATAACTATTACATAATAATGATAACTTATTTTCTTATATTTTATATCTTACATAATCACGTGAATCAAGAACACCAGTGCTAGATGAACACAAATTATTAGTGTCCTTGAAGCATCCATAACATTATAGTCGTGTGAGAGATGATGGTTATGGTGTGACACCCCAATCATATTTTGATGAAAAAACAAGAGTATAATCAACATTAATTAATAAAATAAATTAGAGAAACATTATATACCCTTGATGGACATTTACAATGGTTCAGAGATATTATGGAAACTTTAATGGTTGAGAGGAAAAGAGAGGAATAAAATTCATAACATCCACCGTGTGGAGATCCCTCACCACCCCATCAGTTATGGGGCTAGTCATTCCTCTCAAAGAGATGTCTTAGCAGAGTTAATCAATGTTCTAATAATTTTTTACAATGATGAATCATACATACATTGATACCATTCCTGTAATGATATGCTACCTGGTGATAATGACTATGATTTATATCTAACAACCCAGACCCATCGACTGGTAGCAAGGGCTACAATGTTCAATATTAAAAACAACGTTCTGCAAACCAAACCACATACAATATGTCATGTGTGTGTGTGGATATGTGTATACCATGATCTGATCATAGAGATAGTTATTCCAATTCATGAGAAAGATATTTACAAGGTTAAAAAAAATTTTGTAACATTTATCACATTGACATCACATATTTTTAAAACACATGTAGACAAGGAAGTATTTATTTAGAAGTTACTTTTCTAGATAAACCATTAATAATTAATGAAAAAATTGTTGATCTAATGAAAGATATCACAGAAAGTCAATGATAGGGGGATGAATTGAAAGATCACCTCAATAACATGTAAATGATTGACCAATTGATCGATGAGATCTATGGAATGCACAATTACCTCTCTCATTCTATGTCCTCAATTACTATCATTGAAGGTTCATGTGGATACAAATTTGAAAAATTTTCACAATTACATAGTTGATTTTTAAGAAAATATTAACTAGGATAATGATCAAGAATTCATTGGTTTTGATAGTGTAATTGAATTACTCAACTATGATTGGATGGGTGGCTCAGTTGTAAATGTATACATTACATCTTTTTTCGTGATTTGATTTTCTAAAATATAATATACTATATTAATTATGAAAAAATACATTTCTTATTTTTAGAAGTCATATATATGGAAAAAATTGAGGGAATTTTTATATGAATGAATATTTGGACGTGTTATTTATCACATATCCTCTACATAAAAAATGAAAAATTATACAAAAAAAATGTTGAAATAGTGGTAGGTCCAATAAATTATTTTGGAATAAAAATTTCAGATGACAAAATATATTTAATATCAACGATGCATGGGTAAAAATATACAATTTAATCATATAAAATATATTTTTATTTCCTTCATTACTAATTTATTTTTGTGTTTTTATGTAGCATTAGATTCTCATTTTAGTAAATTTGGATTCCCAATAAATTTATTTCCGATATTCAATGCATGGATATCCAATAAATCCATCCAAACATGATAGAATTTCTCAATTTATAATAAACTATATCCAAAAATTTAGAACTAAACCACAATTTATATAATTTATATTAAATTTTTATGAGGAATCCATTATTATAGAGAGGTGCATCATTTTCATGAAAAAAAAGGAATAAGGAAAGGGGTGAAGGATGAAAAAGAAGACAAGTAATATGAATTGATAAGTATTAGGGTATATATAATAATATTTCACTATCCAAACACATATCAAAACAAATTACTTATTCTAATCAATGTTTCTGCAGTGTCCGAAATAAAACAATGGAAAAGATTTTCATTATTATGTCTGTAGATTTATTAGACAGATAATACTCCATGAAAAAACATGAATTACTGAAGATGTGTTTTTTAATATAATTACTATTTAATTTATAATATTTAATAATCCTTTGTGTATTTATATTTTTCCATCACTACTATGAATTTCTAAAAGACTTTTATTCACAAGACGATATATATGTTCACAAAAATGATTGGGAAGCATACATGATGGAGGAATATACAAAAAAATAATGAAGATGTGACTTTCATAAAAGTAGTGGATTGTTTCATATTTATGTTTAATTTAGTTATTGTTAGTATTACTCACATCAGAATTATTTGATTATATTGTTTGATTCCTTTGTTTGAGACATGGTGGTTTTTTCAAAGACACTCATGCTTTTGAGAGATTGGACTTCGAGGCTACAACTAAGATAATGACAAAAATGAAATTGGTAATGAATGTATAAATGTGAATTCAAATAAGTAATTAATTAATTAATGTTTTCATCATTTTATCTACTATTTGTATGTTAATTTTCTTATCATTTTTATCTAATACTTATTTATTTTTTACAGATATATTTGGAAGTAATATTTTCCATTCTATTTTTAGCAACAAGCAAGAAAAGATAGATCATGTTAAAAGAAAAGTATGAATTCATAGTAGTGTAATGAAAATTATGAGTTCCCAAAAGATCTATCATGATAATGTTCTCGAACATTGTAGTACTCAACAAAAAATTAATTAGTTGCAACTCAATCTGATATACAGTCTGATCGGTATGACATGAAGTGTATGTTTTTATTTTATAATATTATTTGATTATTTAATATTCAAGTATTCGGAAGTACCATGCCTTGATCCAGGACTCAGGATTATGATCTATGATATGAAACATATGAATTTCTAATGTTAATACCACCTTATTACATCTTTATGCTCATGTTATCCTTATGTGAGCCATGATATCTCCATTGTTTACACTTATTTATCATCTATTATGACCCTTTATTATGTTCCATATCCTTATGTTATTAATTTGTTTTTTTAAATGATATTTCCAAGAAGGATTCTAGTAATGAATAATTTAATGGGAGAACCTTATGAACCCATTAATTTTGTTTTCATGTTTCCAAAATCACTATAACTAAATTATTCAGGCATGGATCATTATGTTATGTAGAGAATATTAATATACTAGTATGTGATATATTTGAAAACAATTTATAGGTCAATATATTTGGTATCATAGAAACTGAACAACTCAAAATTGAGAAAAAATAATAAGTGATCGGTGTCACTCAATGTGTGACTTTTTATTTAAAATTGAAATTACATTAGTAAAAATAATATGCAACATAATATACACATTTAAAACACATTGATTATAAGGCCACATCCTTAAACCTTACTTAATCTTGAGTTATTACAAGATTACACATCGAGGATCTTTTCGGGTTTAGAGTTTTAGAGAATTAGATCTTAAAACTTGCATTATATTCCACATATAAACAAAGTGGTTACATAAAGATAGTATTCTTCTTTCCCATCAATGGAAACATATTTAAAATAAAACATGGATTCTTTATTGACACTTTCTTGACACTATCATCATATCATGTAGCTTTCCCTTGACCTGTGAAAAACATTTCAAAAAAACTTGGGATGAGCATAAAAAATCTCAGTAAAGGATATAAAAATATGGAAAGGATGCGTGGGTACATATATAAATAAGAATGAAATCATACTTTACCCATAAAACATAAGCACATTAACATACCTCATCAAATCATGAATAAATCATAGAAATCATAAGACATAAAGGTAACTTGAGGCATTCATAACATTCTTATGTAGGGAGTAACCCTCTTGGTTACGTTTGGAATACCCATCACAGTATATTCCCTAAATCTCTTCGGAGAAACCTTAACATTTCACTCCTTCGCGTTACCCAATGCATTGGAGAGCTATATCGGACTCACCCTCCCTTAGTCTATCACGGAACCACCCGTCTTCATAATAATGCCCAAGAACCTCAACATAATCGTATCACATAAACATGCATAAAGGAAACATAACATTTCCACATTTCAATGACAAGATATCAATACAACACATTGATATAAAAACATTATGAAAACAATTTTCAATACCAAAATAAAAGAAAAGTAAAACATGGTATTTATTTTTCTTTTTAAAAAAAGGCATGTCTTGTAGAGGAAGCCGAAACTCAAATAATGGTCACGGCGGCAGAGAAGTCATTTTCTCCGCATACGTACGACAAAAACATTCCCTTTTGTCGTTTAGTAAAACGCTTCGTATAAAAAAGATTCATTTTGGATAAACGTAAAAGTCAAAGGGGTTTATACACCATATAAAAGAAGGTTGTGTATAAAAGAAAATATGCCTCAATGAAAGGAGATTGAGACGAAGTCCCATACCTCGGGTATGACTTGACTTGATCGTTCGTAAATGTCCTAAATAATAAACATGAGTTAATTTCTACTTGCTTAAGAACCTTTTTCAAGTTCATTATTCCTTTTATATCACTTATTTCCATGTCATGAACCCTATGTAATTATTTAAGTTAATAACGGTTGTTTTAACGATCATAGGTACTTGAGTCAAAAATAAGCCCTTTATAATTAAAAGTTGTCCATGTATCCATAATATCCAGAATGGTATTCATGATGTAGATATCATATATGTCATATATATCCAGCACATGCATTCATTTATAATATTACATAATCATTTAGAGGTAGGAAATTAAATGCACCGTTCATGGAGACGGTAAGCCGTACGTACGCATGAACGCTACTTTCATTTCTATTTTGTATTTTATAGAATGGAATAATAATGATATAAAGGTATATTATAATTCCAGTATAATATCATATATAATATCATAGTTCCATCCTTTATACGTCCCACATATTGTATTTAACGAATCAAATCACTTTGAGGGGGCGGTAGTCCGCACTTCCTTAAATGAAGATATCGCGTTTACCCATAATAGAAACCATAAAGGTATGACCAAAATGAAAAATATAGAAGGTTAAGGAAGACATAAACATATTATATATCATATATAAATATATTGAAATCTTAATGGCCACCTTTGAAGGTGTTAAAGGAATGTTGAACAATCATTGTTTCGGGAGGCATAAATTCACCATCCACGGAAACAGTATGTCCTTTAACCATTAGATGTAGGTGTGTGTAAGTGTAGATCGAATCCTTCTTATAACAACATTCTAGTATATTGAAGATACTGGATTTGTTACAAAATAAATGAATAAAAAGAGTTTAGGGGGTTGGAGAAACAAAATAAAACAAAAGGACTCAAATGAAGACATTACCTTAAAATCGGGTAACTCCCTTCAGTTTGAGCTCAAAGGCTTCCTTGGGAAGACTTCTGCCCAAAGTGAGGCTTCAAGGAGTAAGAGAGGGAAGTGGAGAGACAAAATGAGTAGGGTGTGGCCGATCCAAAGGCTTTGGAAGTGTTGGTAAGGAGGTAGAGGTGGGGGCCTTTTATAAGAGGAGAGGAGGGGCACTCTTGGAAAGTAAAGAAAAGTCACTTTATTTTAAAATGGTATTCGGATTTAAGAGGTCCCACATTGATATAATTCAAATATAAGGTGATAAGGGTTCGAAATCCACTCATCCAATAGGTTTTTGACATGTGTAGGTCTTACATATTACATTATCTTTCCATTTTATTTAAATATTTAAATAATGAGGTCATCGCTGCATCATCATGATGTCATAAATAATTTAATTTATTTAATGTATAAAAATTATAAAAAATTACTATGATGTAGGAAATCTTGTTATCTTTCAAATGAAGATATATAATAAAAAATCTGACTTTTATAACCCCATGTAAAAATTGTTTTAGTAAAACATCTCATGTTTGTGTCATTTTTACTTTAACATTAATTAAAAAGTTATTTATGTCATTTCCCAACCAAAGTAGCTCCATGGGGTCCCCAAGTTGACCCATAAATTGTCTTGGTCGGCCATGACACATCCAATGAGGGTAGGACATGTGTCAAGATCATCTCATATTATTAAAACATTATTTTTACCTTAAACTACACTAATTACCACTAATCACGATTAAGAACTTTAAAGATACTATCCACCAAAAAATTATTTTAATCTCATTAAACCACATTTTACTTATTAATTACAACCATGTATGTTGGATTTTTTAAAATCAAATCACAGAAGTGGCAAAGTTTCATTCAAACGAAAAATCAGTTTCTTTAACTACCACTTTGTGGTTTCACTATTCATCAAAAAATGAAGTTTTTCAGAAAGATACCAAAACTTCACCCTAAGCTATATTTGATATTCCGAATTCAAAAATGGTGTATATTTTACAAAATTCAAAACATGTAAGTTGCATTAATTAATTTAATAATTAATTCCCGCTGTGATATAAAATAGCGTGTTTTTATGAAACAATAAGTATCAAAAGATTGACAGTGGTTTAAGTCCAATTTTAAAGTGAAATTGATTCCAATGACCACCATTGGATTAAATGGTAAAAATATATTCTAATTTTACTTTAAGACCAATTCAAAAGATAATATAATCATATAAATAAATTAGATTAAAAAGATGTTTTGAATTAGAATACAACATTTTTCACTATTCATTAAAAATGAACTTTATCAGAAAAATACCAAAAATTCACACAAAGTAAATTTTGATGTCCCGATCATAAAGAATACATTCATTTTGACAAACATGGCTTATAAAATTGTCAAAAGATATATTTAAAAATGGTTTGCCATTAAAAGGTAGTAAAACAATCTTTTAAAAATATTAGTGTATTTCATGCTTAAGATTGGATTTATTTTCATTTTAAGCCTCTAAAACACTATCTAATTCATTAATAGGAATATATGGAAATATCTATTATTCATTACTTACTTGGGATGTTACATCCTTCCCCCCTTTAGAAAATTGCGTCCCCGTAATTTATTTACTTATCGAATAAATGGGGGTACTTATCCCTCATTTCATTTTCATATTCCCATGTTGCCTCTTCCATCATGTGGTTTTTCCACAAAAACTTTACCTGATTTATCATCTTATTCCATAACACATGCTCCCTGTGGTCAAGAATCTAGACCGGTTGTTCCTCATAAGATAGGTTCTCTTCCAGCTGAACTACCTATGGACTCAAAACATGAGATGGATCTGGCATGTACTTTCTCAGCATCGAAACATGAAAAACATTGTGTACCTGAGATAAACTCGGAGGTAAAGCCACCCGGTATGCAACTAATCCAACTCTCTAGAATTTCATATGGTCCAATGAACCTTGGACTCAGCATTACTTTCTTACCAAATTGCATCACACTTTTCCATGGTGATACTTTGCGAAAAACATGATCAGCTACCTCAAAAGAGAGATCCTTCCTCCTGTTGTCCGCATAAATATTCTACTTTCTCTGAGCTGTTCTCATGTGTTTCTGAATCAGATGAACTTTTTCTGCCATCTCTTCTACCAATTCTGGTCCCATCAACTTCCTTTCACCCACTTCATCCTAGAAAGCTGGAGTTCGACACCACTTCCCATATAATGCTTGAAATGGTACCATCTGTATAATGGAATGAAAACTATTATTATATGAAAATTCAACTAAAGAAAGATGTTGGTACCAACTTCCCTGATAATCCATCGAACAAGCTCGTAGCATATCCTCCAAGGTCTGAATTGTTCGTTCTGACTTCCCATCTGATTGAGGATGAAATGTTGTACTAAAATTTAATTCAGTACCCAACGATTTCTGAAGGCATTTCCAAAAGTTAGAAGTGAACCTGGGATCACGATAAGATACAATGGAGAGGGGAACTCCATGTAACATGACTATCTCTTTAAGATACAAACAGGAAAGTTGATCTAGGGAAAAAGTATCTTGTATAGCAAGGAAATGAGCAGATTTAGTCAAGCGATCAACAATAACCCAGATTGCATTATTACCTCGAGATGTCTTCGGTAATACCATAACAAAATCCATGGATATATTCTCCCATCTCCACTTTGGCACTGGTAAATGCTGAATCATCCCTTTCGGTAACTGCCGCTCTGCTTTAACCTGCTGACAAGTTAAACACTTCACAGTAAAATCATCAATATCTCTTTTTATTCCATCCCACCAGTAATACTCCCGCAGATCTCTGTACATCTTAGTACTGCCAGGATGAACTGAAAACGGAGAACTATGAGCTTCACATAACAACTCTCTCTTCAAATGTGAATCAAAAGGCACACACAATCTCTTCCCAAATCTCAAAATGCAATTATTATCAATGTTGAATTCAGGAAACTTACCTTTCTAAACCATCTCTACCTTTTATCCAACTCACTGTCTTGCTTCTGTGCTTGCTTGATTCTATCTGATAGAGAAGATTTCACTGATACCTGAAACAAAACAGAAGAACATCCTGCACCAACAACTTCTATGCCAAAGTTCATCAATTCCTTAACCAAAGGATCATGTTCCAAATGCAACATTGCTAATGAAGCATTACTTTTTCGACTCAAAGCATCAGCCACTTTATTTTCTTTTCCCAGATGGTAATGAATTGTACAATCATAATCCTTGATTAATTCTAGCCATCTCCTTTGTCTCATGTTTAATTCTTTCTGAGTGAATATATACTTTAAACTATTGTGATCGGTATATATTTCACACTTTACTCCATACAAATGATGCCTCCAAATTTTTGAAGCAAAAAACAACAGTAGCTAATTCCAAATCATGTGTAGGGTAATTTACCTCATGAGTTTTCAACTGTCGTGAAGCATAAGCAATTACTTGATCATTCTGCATTAGGATGCAACCAAGTCCTTTTAATGAAGCATCACTGTATATAACAAACTCACCATTCCTGGAAGGAAGTGCCAATACTAGAGCATTCACCAATCTTCTGTTCAATTCCTAAAAACAATCATCACATTCTTTTGTCCAGATAAACTTAACACGCTTCCGAGTTAGCTCAGTCATTGGACTAGATAACCGTGAAAAATTTCTAACAAACCTTCGGTAATAGCCTGCCAAACCATGGAAGCTACGAATCTTAGTTACATTTGTGGGTCTTGCCCAGTCTTCCACAACTTTTTTTTTTGCAGGATCAACAGATATCCCATCTTTAGAAGCAATGTGACCAAGGAAAGAAATTTGTTGCAACCAAAACTCACACTTGATGAATTTTCCATACAGTTTCTTTTCTTTAAAGGTTTGTAAGAAAACCCTTAAATTTCTTTCATGATCCTCTTTACTTTTAGGAAACACCAAAATATCATCAATGAAAACCACAAAAAACTTATCCAAGAACTCATGGAAAATTCAATTCATTAAGTCCATGAATACAGCTGGTGCATTGGTTAGCCCAAAAAGCATTACTACAAATTCATAATGGCCATATCTTGTACAAAACGCAGTCTTCGGAACATCTTCCTCCTTTACCTTCAGCTAATGGTACCCCGATCTCAGGTCAATCTTTGAAAAAAACTGAGCTCCCTGGAGCTGATCAAACAAATAATCGATATGAGGCAAAGGATATTTGTTCTTAATAGTGATGTTATTCATGGCTCTATAATCAATGCAAAGTCTCATTGAACCATCTTTCTTTTTAACAAATAAAACAGGAGCACCCCATGTTGATGTTCTAGGTCGAATGAAACCTTTCTCTAATAAATCTTGCAATTGCTCCTTCAACTCTAAAAGTTCAATTTGAGCCATTCGATAAGGGGGTTTTGAAATTGGCTTAGCATTAGGAACTAAGTCAACGGTAAACTCAACTTCCCGATCTAGTATTATTCCAGGAAACTCATCAAGAAAAACATCAGGATACTCATTTACCACTGGCACATCATTAATCTGAACAGTTCCTTTATTTTCAATGAAGTGTGTAAGGTAAAATTCATTTCCATCTTTTACAAGTTTCTCGGCCTCTTGATATGTTATCAATAGTAAGGGTTCATTCTTGTACACAAACTGAAAGTCTTTCTGAAAAGAAACTTCTTTAGCTCTACAGTCAATCTTAGCATGGTAAATAGAGAGCCAATCAATACCCAGGATAACATCAAACTCTACTAGAGGTAGAACAATAAGGTTTTCAAGTAGGTTCTTTCCACAGATAAGGATATGAAGATTCTTATAAATTCTTTTTTCCTCAACATTTCCCCCAAGTGTTTTTACCAAAAGATCAGGAGTCATTTCTTGAGATGATATTCCCATTTTTCTAGAAAGGTTTTCAGAGATGAAAGAATGTGTAGACCCCGAATCAAACAACACACTGGCATAATCTGAAAAAACAAACAAAGTACTTGATACAACTTCATTTGATGGCCCGACATCTATTGAAGTAGTTTCAAAGGATTTCACCACCCCTTTCTACTTGTAGTCTAACTACTTCCCATCACTCAAGCTCTTTGTCGGACACTCGTTTGCATAGTGACCCATCTCATTGCACTTATAACATTTCACTAACTGTAAATCAAATTTGGTCTTACCTTCACCTCGATCCTTTTCAGTGCAATCACGAGCCTTATGTCCCATCTTACCACATCGGTAGCACTTTCCAGAATTCAGAAGACATTCCCCAGCATGCCTTTTTCCACATTTATCACAAATTGGAAACTTAGTTTTCTTACCATCAGAATTTTTTGAAGAATTCTTACCTTTCTCCTGCCACCTCGGTCTCTTCTTCTGTTGGTTGTTATAGAACACTTGATCATCGGCAAACTCCATTTCCACCTTCTCAACACATCAAACAAGCTTTTCATAACTTTTAAACTCACAAGAAGCTAATGCCCTTTGATATTTTGGCTTTAATCTTGAGTAAAAACGATTGATTTTACTATCAAGGTCTCGGATAAAATTTGGAGCATACCTTGCCAATCGAGTGAACCTTTCTTCATAGGTAGCCACTGAGTCTTCCTTTTGCCTCAATTACAATAATTGCTTTTCCATCCTATGTCGAACAGCCTTAGGAAAATACTTCTCAAGAAACATACCTTTGAATTCATCCCAGTGAAGAGCATCAATCTCATCGGCGTCCCTGATATTTTTAACCATAGACCACCACTGATCTGCCTCACCCTCCAAACGGTAAATAGCAAGACTAACCTTTTGATTGTCTGAACACCCCCATGACATCGAAAATCTTCTCCACTTCTTTAATCCACCCTTCAGCTAGCACAAAGTCAGATGATCCTCTGAATGATGGGGGATGTTGCCTCATGAAATGTTCCACCACTGACATGTTCCTCTACGGTTGATCTAGCTGATCTCATGCATGGATACCACCACCATTTATCGCTTGAGTCAACTGCGCCATTACTGCAACAAATTGT
Organism: Viscum album; assembly: GCA_963277665.1. Taxonomy (NCBI): domain Eukaryota; kingdom Viridiplantae; phylum Streptophyta; class Magnoliopsida; order Santalales; family Viscaceae; genus Viscum; species Viscum album. The sequence continues at coordinate 420,709,174 of OY728161.1, read as the reverse complement.
TCAGTTCCAATTCCGACCATCTCAGGATGCTGATTCGGAAGGTTATTTCCTTCAGCATGCCTTCCTAGCACTGCTTCTCTATTTCCTCTGCGGAAAACCATTCTGAACAAACATGTATTAGATGAAGAAACATGGTAATCTTCAAATACTATATCACTAAAATTTGACCATAAAAAAAATTGGATAATCATTTAATAGAATTCTAACTCCTAAATTTATCTAAACCGACCTTTCATTCCAACTATAAGGCCCCAGCCTTCAACCTTACTTAATCTTGAGTTATTACAAGATTACACATTGAGGATCTTTTCGGGTTTAGAGTTTTAGAGAATTAGATCATAAAACTTGCATTACATTCCACATATAAACAACGTGGTTACATAAAGATAGTATTCTTCTTTCCCATCAATGGAAACATATTTAAAATAAAACATGGATTATTTCTTGACACTTCCTTGACACTATCATCATATCATGTACCTTTCCCTTGACCTGTGAAAAACATTTCAAAAAAACTTGGGATGAGCATAAAAAGCTCAGTAAGGGATATAAAAATATGGAAAGGAAACATGGGTACATATATACATAATAATGAAATCATACTTTACCCATAAAACATAAGAACATTAACATACCTCATCAAATCATGAATAAATCATAGAAATCATAAGACATAAAGGTAACTTGAGGCATTCATAACATTCTTACGTAGGGAGTAACCCTCTTGGTTACGTTTGGAATACCCATCACAGTATATTCCCTAAATCTCTTCGGACAAACCTTAATGTTTCACTCCTTCGCATTACCCAATGCATTGGAGAGCTATATCGGGCTCACCCGCACTTAGTCTATCACGGAACCACCCGTCTTCATAATAATTCCCAAGAACCTCAACATAATCGTATCACATAAACATGCATAAAGAAAACATAACATTTCCACCTTTCAATAACAAGATATCAATACAACACATTGATATAAAAACATTATGAAAACAATTTTCAATACCAAAATAAAAGAAAAGTAAAACATGGTATTTATTTTTCTTTTAAAAAAATGGTTTGGCTTATAGAGGAAGCCGAAACTCAAATAATGGTCACGGTGGCAGAGAAGTCGTTGTCGCCGCATATGTATGAAAAAAACATTCCCTTTTTCGTTTAGTAAAACGATTCATATAAAAAAGATTCATTTTGGATAAACTTAAAATTCAAAGGGGTTTATACACCGTATAAAAGAAGGTTGTGTATAAAACAAAATATGCCTCAATGAAAGGAGATTGAAACGAAGTCCCATACCTCAGGTCCGACTTGACTCGATCGTTCTTTAATGTCCTGAATAATAAACCTGAGTTAACTTTTACATGCTTAAGAACCTTTTTCAAGTTCATTATTCCTTTTATATCACTTATTTCCACGTCATGAACACTATGTAATTATTTAAGTTAATAACGGTATTTTTAACAATCATTGGTACTTGAGTCAAAACTAAGCCCTTTATAATTACAAGTTGTTCATGTATCCATTATATCCAGAATGGTATTCATGATATATATATCATATATGTCATATATATCCAGTACATGCATGCATTTATAATATTACATAATCATTTAGAGGTAAGAAATGAAATGCACCGTTCATGGAGACGGTAAGTCGTACGTACGCATGAACGCTACTTTCATTTCTATTTCGTATTTTATAGAATGGAATCATAATGATATAAAGGTATATTATAATTCCACTATAATATCATATATAATATCATAGTTCCATCCTTTATACGTCCCACATATGGTATTTAACGAATCAAATCACTTTAAGGGGGCAGTAGTCCGCACTTCCTTAAATGAAGATATCGCGTTTACCCATAATGGAAACCATAAAGGAATGCCCAAAATGAAAAATAAAGAAGCTTAAGGAAAAAATAAACATATTATATATCATATATAAATATAGTGACATCTTAATGGTCACCTTTGAAGGTGTTAAAAAATGTTGAACAATCATCGTTTCGGGAGGCATAAATTCACCATCGACGGAAATAGTATGTCCTTTAACCATTAGATGTCGGTGTGTGTAAGTGTAGCTCGAATAATTCTTATAACAACATCCTAGTATAGTGAAGATAATGTAGTTATTGAAAAAGAAATGAATAAAAAGAGTTTAGGGGGTTGGAGAAGAAAAATAAAACAAAAGGACTCAAGTGAAGACATTACCTTAAAATCGGGTAACTCCCTTCGGTTTGAGCTCAAAGGCTTCCTTGGGAAGACTTCTGCCCAAAGTGAGGCTTCAAGGAGTAAGAGAGAGAAGTGGAGAGACAAAAGGAGCAGGGTTTGGCCGAGCCAAAGTCTTTGGAAGTGTGGGTAAGGAGGTAGAGGTGGGGGCCTTTTATAAGAGGAGAGGAGGGGCACTCTTGGAAAGTAAAGAAAAGTCACTGTATTTTAAAATGGTATTCGGATTTAAGAGGTACCACATTGATATAATTCGAGGAAAAGGTGATAAGGGTTATAAATACACTCATCCAATAGTTTTTGGACATGTTTAGGTCTTAGATATTACATTATCTTTCCTTTTTATTTAAATTGTTAAATAATGAGGTCATCGCTGCATCATCATGATGTCATAAATAATTTAATTTATTTAATGTCTAAAAATTATAAAAAAAATACTATGATGTAGGAAATCCTTTTATCTTTCCAATTACTATTTATAATTAAAAATAATACTTGTATAACCCCATGTAAAAATTGTTTTAGTAAAACATCTCATGTTTGTGTCATTTTTACTTTAACATTAAATAAAAAGTTATTTATGTCTTTCTCAACCAAAGTGGCACCATGGGGTCCCCAAGTTGACCCATGGATTGTCTTGGTCGGCCATGACACATCCAATGAGGGTAGGACATGTGTCAAGCTCATCTCATATTATTAAAACATTATTTTTACCTTAAACTACACTAATTACCACTAATCGCGATTAAGAACTTAAATGTTACTATTCACCAAAAAATTATTTTAATCTCATTGAACCACATTTTACTTCTTAATGAAAACCATGTATGTCGGATTTTGGAAAATCAAATCACAGACGTGGAAAAGTTTCATTTAAACGAAAAAGCAGTTTTTTTAACTACCACTTAGTGGTTTCACTATTCATCAAAAATAGAAGTTTTTCAGAAAGATACCAAAACTTCACCATAAGCTATATTTGATATTCTGAATTCAAAAATGATGTCTATTTTAAAAAATTCAAAACATGTAAGCTGCATTAATTAATTTAATAATTAATTCCCACTGTCATGACAAATAGCGTGTTTTTATGAAACAATAACTATCAAAAGATTGACACTAGTTTAAGTCCAGTTTTAAAGTGAAATTGATTCCAATGACCACAATTGTACTAAATGGTAAAAATATATTCTAATTTCACTTGAAAACCAATTCAAAATATAATCTAATCATATAAATAAATTAGATTAATAAGAGGTTTTGAATTAGAATACAACATTTTTCATTATTCATTAAAAATGAACTTTATCGGAAAAATACCAAAAATTCACACAAAGTAAATTTTGATGTCCCAATCATAATGAATACGTTTATTTTGAAAAAAGAGGATTATAAAATTGTCAAAAGTTAGATTTAAAAATGGTTTTCCATTAAAAGGCAGTATAACAATCTTTTAAAAATATTAGTGTATTCCATGCTTAAGATTGGATTTATTTTCATTTTAAGCCTCTAAAACACTATCTAATTCATTAATAGGCATAGATAAAAATATCTATTATTCATTACTTACTTGTTATGTCACATTGATAATATTTTTGTATATTATGACAATGATCCTTGACTCATTTTTTATTTTTATAGATCAACCTCACCTGAATTTGATTCATGATGTGGCCGATATGACATTAAGTGTGTATTTATATATTAAATTGACATTAAATTTAGATAAAATAACATGTGACTTACTAAAAAAAGAAAATGTATTAAGTTTGTTTTTATACTTAAGGATATTGATACATGAGGTACTTTTGATGTATAGGATTCAACCAATCCTCAATACGATTCATGGTCTCACAGGTAAGACATAAAGTGTTAGTTATCAGTTTTAAAATTGACATTTGAGTACAAAATGGGTCACACACTAAATACTAGGGAAACAAACTCCAATTATATTGATAATTAATGAAAGTGATTCATAATTTAGTTGTGATGTGTATGAAGTAGTCTCATATCAACCTCATGCATGATGTGATTATTATGACTCATAATGTGTTGTCCGGTTTGAAATGATATTTTAGTAAAAAAACACAAGAGTCATTCTGAAAACTGATAAAACAAATTCAGGTTATTTTTATTCTCTAGAAAAATTATATAAATGTCATTTTTACACGCAGAAATCAGTCTTACCTCAATAATATGCATGTTTTGTCTGGTATAACACAACATATCTCTTTTTATTTAAAATATACATAAATTTAAGTAAAAACAACAAGTGACATACTGAAAAATGAGTAACACATTCATATTGTTTAGATATTTTAGGTTAGAAATCCATGAGTCATTTTTGATTGGTACGAGTAAAATTCAACTCCACACAACATATGGAGTGGCCGATATAACTCAATGTGTGTATATTTATTTAAAATTGACATTAAATTATATAAAAACAAAAAGAGACATTATAAAAAGTGAGCAAATGAGTTCAGATTATTTTGATACTTTAGGAAAATGATCCCATTGTCATTTGTGACATTTTGGAGTCAACCTATCCTCAATATAAAGCATGGTGTAACCAGTATGACTAAAATATTCTGTTATCAGTTTAAAATTTACATTTTAGTTAAAAAATTATCACAAAATAAAAACCATGAAAACACACAGTGTTTTTCATGATAATTTGGGATAGTCATTCAAAAGTAATTTGTTATGTGTATGATGTAGTTTAATGTCCAACTGACACATTATTCGACTAGTATGACTCACAATACGTTTTTCTGGTTTGAAATTAGATTTTAGCAAAAAGACAAAAATTTCATTCTAAAAACCGAGACAACACATTCAGATTTTTTTGATATAGAAAAATAATCCATCAGTAATTTAGGACATCTAAGAATCAACCAAACCTCAATATGTTGCACAGTGTGGATCACATAACTCCAAATATTTCATTATTTAAAATTTAAATTAATTGTAGTAAATGAACTACTTTACTACAAAAATCTGATAAAACACATTCAAATTGTATTGATATTTTAGGAAAATGATCCATAACTCATTTGTAAGGTGTAGGAATCAACTCACCTTAATAGGATGAATGGTGTTACTAGTATAACTCCATATGTGTAATTTTTTTTAAATAATGAAATTTTATTAATGCGTTCATTTATATTAATGTTTAATTTGTTTCGTTATACTATTACTTACATAATATTAGTTTTAATATATAGGTGGAACATTTTTCTCATGTAGATATTATTTCTTAATAATCTAAAACCATTGGTGGACCTTTTTTAGTGGATATCATGGGTGTCAAAAGATGAAATACTAATGTTTTGGAATGTTTTTTGGAAAATTATATATGTAATTAAATAAACCATTTTTTTAAAATTTAAATAGTAGCTTTTTTGTATATACCAGGGGTGGAAGTATTTGTATTCATGATTTCAATTAAATATATATAGCATTGTTTGAAATTATAACACTGATTGAATTTATAAGGAAATTACAGGTTTTTTTATATGGGTGCAATGTTATCTTAACATCACATGCATGAGTCTAGGAATTTATTAATTCTATTTTTAGCACTGATAAAAGTGGTATTAATCATTATTTTTAGAGAAGATAAAGGACCCCCTTTATCAGTGATTTCTTTGTGCTGATAAAGTGGACAACACCATTATTATTGTAGCAATTAACAATTCTTTTTTATCATTGTTATAGGCTATTTTTCACACTGTAAAAGACCATATGTGTAGTATTTATATGTACATGCATACATGAATACACATAAAGAGTTATATAGAAAAATATAAATGTAAATATCTACATGAATCCAAATTTATTAATGTAATTATTTACAACAATTTATTTACATAGTTACAGTAGTAGAACTATACACCATGAGGGTACTGCAGGTTGTACTGTAGCAGTTACTATAGTATGAACTTTTTGATACTCTAGCTGCTAGAACTATTCACCTTGGGACACCGGTTTGGGCTTGGAGTCATTAAGGATTTCAGGCCACCCAGGCCTTTAGGTCAGTTGGGCTTTCAAGACACATTTAAGGCCTTCGAGCCACCTCAAGGCCTTTGTGCCACATGCAGTTTCCCCAGACAGACTGTATAAAAAAAGGAGTAGGCCCAACAGAGGATTTAGAGTAGGTGCACTCACCACAGTAGATCCAAATGGATTTTTCAGAATGAGTGGGTATGGCTATGCCATCGGTACCGACCTGTGCTTTCACGGGAAGCCTAGCCAGACGACCATGCGAAGGTGGATAGCTACTATCACGATGAAGATGCAGAGGAGGGTGAGTTTCTTGTAGATAGTATGGTTGAATTCCATAAGATTTTCAGGTAATTTAATCTACTAAGCCTACATGCCATGTAATCTAGGATCCTATGGGCCTTGTAAGGGTTCACCCTCATCCCTTGAAAGGGGGGTTACAAGAAATCAATAAAAATGAAGGCCTTCAGGCCATTCGGGGGGGGGGGGTATATCGACATAGTTACATAGACAAATAAGTACATGAATGCATCCATTTATTTATATAACTATATAAAAATCTAAAAAATGAAATATCTCATTGGTGTATCATAATACAAATCTCCCGTGGGAAATATCTCATGGGAGATTGATACTACAGATATGCACTGGGAAATATCCCATGTGAGATTCACACTGCCCATCTGCACTGGGAAATCTCAGCTGGGAGATTTGTACATTCTTATATTTATATATGAAATTTTAAATCATAGCATTAATATATATATATATATATATATATGTATTCATGCATGTGGGTATTTATATTTATATTAATTTTTGTTTTTTATTTATGTGAAATCTCCCATGGGATATTTAAACTAAAAATATGAAATGGACAATCTCCAATGAGAGATTCACAGTGCTCATGTGCTCTATAAACTTCCAAAGGGAGATTCCCAGTGCCAATCTGCACTGGGAAATCTCCACTATGAGATTTTTACATTCTTATATTTATATATTAAACACTATATAATTGCATTAAGTTATTTTATTATTATGGGAACTTATATTTATATGTACTTATATTTCTATGTATGTGTTTGTATGCACTTATATATATGTGGGTATAAATATATATAAGATTATGCCCGTACATATGTATATTTCTATATAATAACATTTAGATATACAAAAGGATGCAATGGTGTGTATATATATATATACTGATATTTACATGCATCTATGATTATATGTATATGCATGCCTATATTTGTGATAATATTTTGATGCATATGTGAAAATGAATTATATTTTTATATAATTACAATATTTTAAATTTCTGTAGTTAATAAAATTAATTATATTTGAATATTATTGCAATATTATAAATTTCTGTAGTTAAATTAATATATATTTGTTTATGTTTGTACAAATACACTTTAAAATACAATTATAAATATTTATATTCGCATATATTTATATAGTTGTGTAATTGTAAATAATTATATGATAATATTTATATGCATGCATGTTTATATCAATTTGTATGTATGCATATATAAAAATATTTAGATGCATGCGTGTACAAGTGTCAAAATATTATTATAAATACTTGTTTTTGTATATACCTGTAAACATTATTGGTTACACAAATTTATAAAAACCATTGAATAGATAGATACATACCTACATGCATACATCCATACCTACATACATACATACATACATACATACATACATACATACATACATACATACATACATACATACATACATACATACATACATACATACATACATACATACATACATACATACATACATACATACATACATACATACATACATACATACATACATACATACATACATACATACATACATACATACATACATACATACATACATACATACATACATACATACATACATACATACATACATACACTCATGCATACACTCATGCATACATACACTCATGCATACATACATACATTCATACATACATCCATACATACATACATACATACATACATACATACATACATACACTCATGCACACATACATACATACATACATACATACATACATACATACATACATACATACATACACTCATGCATACACTCATGCATGCATACACTCATGCATACATACATACATACATACATACATACATACATACATACATACATACATACATACATTCATACACTCATGCATACATACATACATACATACATACATACATACATACATACATACATACATACATACATACATACATACATACATACATACATACATGCATACATACATACACTCATGCATACATGCATGCATACATACATACATACATAGTTAAATAAATTATTTTAAGTACATGTATATACTAATATACATATATAAATCTATATTAATATATGTATAAAAATAAATATTATTTCAATTATATGAAAGTATAATTAATGTAATTATTTATAGATATTAGTACACACATGCATGCATTCATAAAAACATATATATACATTCATATACAACTACAACAATTATTCAGCTTATTTTAGTACCTGTACATACATAAATTTAACTATTATTATATATTCATACATATACATACAATCATATTCACATATAAAATCAAGTATATACAAATATAATAGTTTTTATATATATTAATGTAATATGAGCGATTCATAGGAAAAATCACCAATGAGAAATTTATACTTGAAATGTCCCCTAAAATAGGGTACCCACATGCATTCAAGCATGTGGGTACATATATGTATGTATGTATGTTTTTATGTATGTGATTGTATACACTTAGATATATATATATATATATATATGTACATATGCATGTATATAAGATTATGTATATACTTATATATATGTATGTAAATAATTATATTAATATATATGAATTCATGAATGCATGTATATACTAATATTTATATATTTTTATGATTGTATGTATCTGTTTCAACTCATATTTAAATTTATTCATTTATTTATATATGCATGTAGGCGATATGGTATCACTCATTAGGGGAGAGCTTATCTCTATATCAATTTTTAGTGATCAATTTGATGATCACTCTAAACGGGGAACCCCCGTGGCTAATCTATGCTCTATGGATGTTGTTGGACACATGGATATGTTTTCCATATACTTTTCACACAAGTGGGTAAAATTACAAAGAGACATTTTAGAAAGGAGGGGTGATGTAGGTGATTTGGCTAGCATCTGACTGAAATCTAATTTGATGTTGAAAAAGTCTATTCCCAGCTGTGAGGATGGTGGGTTTGAGATTTTGGTAATCCTGTTCTAGGTATGAAGATTTATAGAAATCAGGAGAGTGACCCATATGGATCCATTTTTTACGAAGGGGAGTTGATTCACGAATTGGATATGTGTGGTTAAGCCTACTATGTGGTAGTGGCGTAGTGGCAACGAGGTCATATTTGAAGAAGTGACGATAGGCTATGTGTGTCAGGTGGAGCCCATATCTTGGGTGACAACTGAGGTAATGATGGGTGATGGAGGGTCTATTAGTAGAAGGTCATATCTAAAACAATGACGAAAGGGGGTGAGGGTGGAAGATCATAGTTGGCATCTGGTTTGGGATTCCGGTGGTTGGAGATCCCTGTGGATGATGGTGGTGTTTCTGGTCAGCGATCACTATCTATGGAAATCATGTTTTAGTGTTCGATTTCACTCTGGTGATGATGATGGAATTCGAGACTAGGTAGGTGCTCATGATCCGAGTGACGTCCAGCTGTCACAGACGACGTTCATAATGGGTTGGGTCATTCTCGAGTGACAGATGGTGATGGCCATAGTTCACAGGGGGTGCAGATTACCTTGGTTCGCAGATAGTGATGGACTCATGATGTTGAAGACGTTCGAATGCGGGCTAGGAATGAATTTGTTATAATACAGGCTAGCGCTCGGTGTGAGCGAATTCTTCGGGGAGCAATGTCGAATGCTCGGGTTGCAAGCTTGGATTGGGATATCTTTGATAGCTTGGACTGACTACGTGGAATGTTTGGTGCATAGTGATTGAGGGGTGTCATGATTCATAGGTATTTGGTTTATTTTGGTGTGTGTAATATTTTATGATGGGTTTATGAGCTATTAAATTTGGGTCGATGGTCCATCCACTTTTGGAGATCTTCTGATCATTTATGCGTGTATAGTTTTTTTATCATGTTTTCCTTGGTGTCGTTGTCTGTCAATTTTTAGTATGGTGGTGCTTTTTGTTCTACATGATCTGTGTTGTTGTTCTGCATTTACATTTCTTTAGTAAATTATTAGGACTAGACTTTTGATTGGCTCGTGAACCTTCTGGGAATATATGAATGTATATGAGTATACTAATTTTCATGTATACATCTACCTATATATATTGAGGAATGTATCTAAGAATATAAAACACCCACACAAATATATATATAAAAATTAATTTATTTTTATTATATGTGTGTGTGTGTTTTTTTTGTTCAAATTTTTTTATGTGTGTATGTAATTATGTATGAATACAATATATATATATATATTATTGATTTATATATATTTGTGTGTACGTGATCGATATTTTTTGTATATATTTATTGATATGTTGGTATAAAAAATTTAGTTATTTCATAAAGTGTATAAAAATACTTTTTAAATTTTATGCATCAAAATTTATGTTGTATGTATAATTATATATATTTTTATGTATATATACATTTGTTAATGTGATATATGTATTAATATATTTATATATTTATTTTTATATATAGATATGTCAATGTGATACATGAATATATGTGTGATATATGTAGGTATGTATATATTTATATTTATATGTTATAAAAATAATAGTATTTGTAAATATTTTTTTATCATGATGGGAGCATGCATGTACCTACATGTATTTTCATATTCTTGTATATAAATATTTTTAAATAATTATAGTAATATATGTATTTTTTTAATCATAAATAAATAAATATATATATATATATATGTAATTATGTACTTTAATAAATAAATTTATAAATAGTCATGTATTCTATTTAATTTAAAAAAAATTATTTATATATTGTCTTTATAATGCATTTGGATTTTATAAACCCATAATGAATAAGATATTTTAAAACATATATTGTAAATTTACACAACAAAACTATAACTATAAATTAATGTTTTAAAATTCAAAAATATATATTCTATATGTGTCTAGATATATTTGTATTGATATAACATTCACATTGGTGCTGAAATATTGAAATTCTGATTCTATTTGACAAAAATATATTCGATCAATGGTTTTTAATGGGAAAAAATGAATTGCTGAGTGAGAAATTGAATTGGGGTTGATGGAGGATGAATGGGACATGCTGAAAAGAATGTGGGCGTTTTGGGAAGACTACTAATTTATAAACCATCTGATTTTGTTATCCCATGTGTCATAATTGTAGGCCCAAAATTAACACACCATTTTATGTGGGAAATTAAAATGATGGTGGCTCAACATCCCATCATTTACCAACCATATAATTGAGTCTCTCAATAATTATATTGCAATACCTAAACCACCTTGTAGTTCATGGCACATAGATAATCACAATTGATATCTTCTCTCATCCATTCAATTTTTTGCACTAGTAATCATTGATATATTATAATATATTCAAATTGTATTAGAATTTCAATTTTTCGACACCTACGATCGTTAAGTCAATGTGAATAATTCTAGACCCATATATGATACATTACTTTTGATTTTTCTCATATATCAGTCCACTTTTGGAATGTAAATTTATATTTCCTCTAGTTATTTTTTTATACAAACAAAATAGATTAAAAATTTTTTATATCGATAAATTTTTTAGGAAATTAATGATTATATGTGTATATATATTTTTATTAATGTATATACATACTTATATAATTATTTTCAAGAATATATATATATATAATTTCAAACATGTATCACATAAAAATATGTATATATACATAAAATTATTTATAATTATAAATATAATATAAATTTTATTTATAATATTTAGAATGTTATTTTTTATATTCATTTTATGTAGTAATTTATTTTTTTTATACCAACATATCAATACAGATATCTAAAAATTATTGATCATGTACACACACAAATTAAAAATCATTGTGTACATATATATATATTGTATTATTACATAATTACTTACACATAGTGCAATTATGTGTAAATAAATAAATAAATATAAATTATTGATCATATAAACACACATATATAAGAAAAAATAATGTCAATTTACAAATATACGTATATGTAAGTGTTAAATATTTGCATACCTAAAAATATCAACATTAATATATATATATACATACATATATATAAACATTGGAAAATATATACATGAAAATTAATATAGTGATATACATTCATAAAAACAAAATTACATATTTTAAAATATGAGCATATCCACATACATACATAAATCAATATTAATAAAAAAACATAAAAAGATATTATTTTCATTATATATAAATATAATTAATGTAGTTACATTGACATACAAGTACACACAAGGATACATACATAAATACATTTAAACATATGTATATTCAACAATAAATATGTTTAATTATATGAATTCTCTTATATATAAGAACACACAAATAGATATATAAATATATATATATATATATATATTTATATTTATATATTCCTACATACATACATTAATTTAGGTATATAATGATAAAAATATTTATAAATGAATTTAATTATATTTACCTACATTCTATATATATATCTACAAGTACATACATACATACATATATGCATATATGATACTTTAATTATTTACAAACATATTTAAACATAACTATACATAAAAATAGGCTTAAACATGAATATGTACAAAGAAGATAAAAATTAAGTGTTATACATGGTGTATAGAAAATATAAACTTATAAATATTTATTTTTGTATATAGTTATACAAATGTATATTTATAAATAATTAAACTAATATATTTATATGTATGCATATTTATATGTATGTGTATGTATCTACAAATAATAATATTTACATTCATGTATGTACATGTATTAAAATATCATAAAAAACTTATATTTTCACATACCTATAAAAATTATTGATCACGAACAAATATAAATACTAATGAATACAGACATACAGAATAATATATTCATATATATGAACATGCATATATCTATACATAAAAATTCATATAGTTTTATACAAACATAGTAAAATACATATCTTTATGTGTAGGTACCCATGAAAATACGTATATAACTCTATATTAATATAAGTATGTAAATATATATTATTGAAATTATATATATATATATATAATTATATGCATGTATTTTTACATACATATATATAATTACCTAAAACTATAAATATTTGTACATATATTTTAATACATTTATATAAACACATATATGTTTTATAGTATATACACCCATAAATATGAAAAAAATCATATTTACATATAAATAAATGTTTTAAAAAACACTGAAAAATATTTATCTTTTTCCAACATGCACATATATTATGGTGAACCAATCCGGATTTCCATCCATCCTGAAACCCAACCCGATCTATGGCATGACTTGAAAAGAAATATTGATCCCCATGGGCTGGAACTAGTGCATGGTTATCGATAATATACTATTTGAATGATTTAACCCATGTATATAACAATAATGAACCCATGAAAGTAAAACATCACATAACAAATAACCATAACCAAACGAGATACATACATTTTCATATTCTTGTTTTACAATTTTAACCAAAAACCAACAATACCATGATGAAATGAGAAAAAAAACCTTCCAAAAAACCTACATGAACAAAGATGGTGGTCACCTGAAATCCACCACCACCAACACCTCCAATAAGTTGAAGAATAGAAACTAGATCCACCATAACTAGCATGAGAAATTTTTCCTTCACATGGGTCATACATAACAATGTCTACACACACCCAAAGTTGTATGTATGGTGTAATCCATGTCCTTGTAGGATATCACCCAAAAAGAAGGATTTCATGCTATAACATTAGAATATATTTTAACATGCACATTTTCATAAAACACTAGAAATAATTTTCAAGGAACATCACAAGGACCATAATGAAATGAGAAAAAAAACATCCAAAAACCTACATGCACAAAGAGGGTGATCACCTGCAATCCACCACCACCAACACCTCTAATAAGTGGAGCACTAGAAACTAGATCCACCATCACTATAATAGGACATCCTACCTTTACATGGGTCATACATAACAATGTCTAAACACACACCAAGTTGTATGTAGGATGTGATCTAAATCCTTGTAGGATATCACCCAAAAATAAGGATTTCAAGCTATAACATTAGATGGTAAATTAAAATGCACATTTTCAAGAAACATTGGAATTCATTTTCATGGAACATGTCATGGAAAACATTTTCAAGAATTTTTTTTTGGAAAATATTTCTCAGAAGAAAATTACATTAAAACCAAAATGTACATAAGGTCCACATTATACTGATGAATAACACCGCATCACATAATCATCAGAAAAATTATAATGTCACAAGAGGGAACCATGGGAAATCCCTACCGGTAACTACCACAAATAGGACCCTTGAATCCTCATACATTGGTGATAAAAATTTTCCCACCCTAACCAACAATATTCTCTTGCATAGCCCACTAGAGGGGAACACATCCCAAGGTATAGTAGTGTCTATATAATAAGACAAAGCAAACAATTTTCCCATGCTCGAGCCAATAGAGAGGATCACATCCCAAGGTCTAGTGGTATATGATCATATAACATGATTAGTTAGTGTTGTAGTGACAATCCTACTAGAATAATTTGGAACATTCCACTATTATGTAAAATAACCTACTAGTTCTAGTTCTCCTACCAAGATACTCGATATACACATTGTTCTTAAATTTCCATTTCACATGTCAAATAAATCATCCCATTCACCCAAAAATTCCATACATCATAAACATAAAAATGAAATAACTATTTTCACAATTCAAATTTAACCAATTATAAAATCCCACATGAAACCCACCATTTTTTTCATAAATAGAACCAATTGCATTTCCCACATGCACCAAACTGTTTGGAAACACATTTAGCACCATTTTCAAAATTAAAAAATCCCATTTTAAAAAACTATAAGAATTGGACCCATGAAATCCAACCATTGCAATGATAACATTACCTTTTAAATTCATACACACACCAAATCCACTTTATAACATGTTTCACATCACATTTATAATTCAAAAACCACATTTAAGTTTTACAATAAGAAGACAACATTCCAAATGAAATTTTATTTGGAAAACCCAACTTTCAACACATTTTAAACTTTAAATCCCATTGAAAACATATTTATAAACATTCAAAAAACCATGTAACACTATAAAAACTATATATTAAGTCACAAATGAAACATAACCAATTTAATTTAGAAAACCAACTTTCATCATAAATGCATGCCAAAAAATTCCAAATCGTATTTCATACCACACACCTAATGCACAGAACACCTTTAAACAACCATGAATTAACATTAAATACATATAATAATATAGAAGAACAAAACCACCAACCTCAAGCTTATAAATTTTACGAAACCGATGAAAAACCCCAACGACACCTCAACAAGACCATATAATGAAATAATCAAAGAACATCTATCAATATTTCCCAAAAAAACCTGACATAACCCTCACTAGGTCAAAAAAACAAACTAGAAAAGATGAACACAAAGTGGGAGGAAGAGAAACCATAGAAGAATGAAGAAACCAAAGGAAAAGATACATAAAAGATGATTCCGAGATGAATCCATACTAAAAATACCCAAATATTTATGTTCAAAGGCTCCATGAAGGTTTGAAAGAAGATACCATGGATTAAAATCTCAAAGGTTTTTTATTAGATGTGTTTCAGTGTTAAAATTGAAGATAAAAAGAAGGTAATTTTCCACATATTAATGACCAAGATAGCAACTTTCATGGTTTTCCCGCACCATTTTCCAAGCCGTGTATCCCTCACTATCCAAGGGGAACATTCCACATGGTTATCCCAAATTAATTTCTAAACAATGCATCAACCAAGTGGTATACTCTATCTAGGATAAAACTAAACACACACGTACCTAGAGGATGGTTCATCGTTTCTCTTAACTGTACATTACTCGTACACCACCTGGTATGACAATAAAAATACCCACTTTCCTCTAAAAAACTGGGAAAACTAATGAAAATATATAAGAGAAAAAATAAAAAAAATAATACCTCAAAATAAAATCACGGATGTAAAAATTCTCTACACTGAGAAAACCATTCACCTTCGTAATGTCACTCTACAGATTGATCATAAAAAACAAATACTCTTCCTCCACCCAGGACTTCTTCTCCCATGTCTCATGCTCATCACTACCATGCTACCAATGAAAATAGACCAATGATATGGACTTACCATGATGAACTTTCTCTTGATAATCTACAATCTTCACTTGACGCTCAAACATTGAAAAATCAGGATCTAACTCCAATTATTTCAAATTCATCACATGAGATGGGTCTAGATTGTACTGTTTCAGTTATAAGACATGGAACACATAATTAATTGATGTCAAATGATTGGGAAAATCCAACTGTTAGTCTAATTTAACAAATCTCTCTTTAATATCAAAAGGTAAAACATACCTTATCATTGGTTTCCATTAAATACCTAGATGAAATTGACCAATGTGAGGATACACATTCAGAAACACCTGGTCATCCAAAAAAATTCCAATGATCTCTGACTATAATCAGCATAAGACTTATGGAGATTATGCACCATCAACAACCAATTTTTAATTAACTCAACCTTATCAAATGTTTCCTACACAAGGCTCATCCAAAAAATGAGGTCTCACCTACCTCTTCCCTACACATAGGCGATTGAAAAGGATGACAATAAAGAACCTCAAAAGGGTCTTTTCGAATCAAGGATTGGTATATTCTATATGAAAAATTTACCAAAATTAAATGAATATCCCATGAATCTCCAAAATCTAACACACATGCCTGGAGCATGTCTTTTATGATCTAAATCACCCTCTCTTTATAACAATCCATTTCAGGTTGGTATGTTAGGCTAAAAATAACTTACAACCCCATTATATTTTTAAGTCATTCCCAATATCGTGAGGATAAATGAGGCTCCATATCAGAAACAATCGTTCAGTACATTCCAAGAAGCCAAAATATCTCCTGGACATACAAGCAACTCAACTCATCCACCTTTGCTGAATCCATAATTGGAATGAAATTGTCTGATTTCGTCCTAAAGTCAATCACTACATAAAATAGAATTCCACCCCTAAGGTGGATGAGGTAATAAATCAATGAAATCCATGGATATCTCATCCCACATCTAGGTAGGAATGGGTAGTAGCTAAAGAAAACCAAAGGGTCTTTGGTTTTATACTTTAACCTACTAACATGTATAACACCACGATATAGAAAACACTATATAGTACCTTATACCCGACCACAAGAAATGAAAATGAACATCATAGAACGTCTTGGTGGTACCAGGATGAATGAACCAATAAGAATAGTGGATATTATTCATAACCACCTTCGGTTACAACAATAGTACCACAATGCGACCCTTGAAGAAAAAAACTCTCTCAGGAGACAACGACCACTCACAAGAAACCTCCTCAACATTTAGAAATTTCATAAAATGATATAAAAAATGATCACTCAACTGATCTTTCCGAATCAACACCAAAAGGGAATTTGTCAACTAAAAACTAGAAAAGAAGACACCTCCACTATATACCTTTTTCTCTAGGTGCATCTAAGAAAAAATTCCAATCAGATTCCACTCATCCATGGACTCCTTCATCAATTACTACATATTTTTCATCCCAATTCCTCTGAAACCACATTAAATTTTCTTGGTGTGTAGAAGATACCAAAATCGAACCCTTGATGGTACTCAACACAACGATGCTACCACATATTTAGAACATTCTAGGAGAAAATGTGGGCTAGTATCTTATCATCAGAATAGACCAAAAACTTCTCCTCCAAAAGATAATTACACCACATCGTCAAGGAATGTATCACATCTTCTATCTCCAATTCATAGGTTGAGTAATTATTTTAATGTGATCAGAGTTGGTGAGAATCGTATGCCATTAAATGGTCATTTTAAATTAGCACAAACCTATGACCCATAGTTGAGGCATCATAGTAAACCACAAATCCCTTTTTAGAATCTGAAAAATCTAAATAGGGCTTGCAATCAAACCCCTCTTAATCTATTCAAAGGATTCCTGAAACTCTATGTTCTATTAAAGCATTACCCCTCTTCGGGTAAGAACAATCATGTAAAATTAAATGTGAGGGAAATATCGAAAAAACTACCTGTAATACGCTTCCAATCCCAAGAAGCTCTGGATCTGAAATACATAATTTAGTTTCTCCCATGACATCACTGAACTGATCAACCCATGTTCCACTAATACCCCACAATTTTAGATAAAATGACCTAGAAACACAACCTCTCTAATCCAGAAGATGTACTAGGAAAACATGGCATGTTGTTCATAATCCCAAAAAGTGCCTAGAACATTCCCCAGATGTCGATATTCAACTCTATAGTGTCATAATATACATGATGTAATCCATGAATACCACAAAAAAATGTTGAGATTCTTATGGAAAATTTTATTCCGGTGCCTCAGAAATATATCTTGGATATTTTTCAATATGAAAGGAATGATAAAATACTAAAAATGGTCATATCTCCATTGAAAAGATGTTTTTCAGAACATTCACCTCTCTAACCCAGACTTGGTGATTCCCACGACACAAATCGATCTTAGAGAACCACCTCACCCCCATAATATGATAAAAAATATCATCAATAAGGAGAAAATGGAACTTATTCTTAATATTTTATTTAACCAAATTTCAGAAATCGATACACAATTGGAGCGATCCATTTTCTTTCTTATCAAATAGTACTGTGGTGGAACAAATTGAGACAGTTGAGAAAATGAATCTTATGGATTAGAAATCATCTAACTATATTATTAATTACATCAATGGGGGGGGGATACTGTGTGTGGTAAGATATATTAGTGGTGTTCCCAACACCAAATCAATGGAGAACTCCCCATCACACTCATGATGAAATCATGAGAAATCATCTAAAAATAACTATAGGAACTCATCCAATACAAGTGGTGATCTATCTATAAAACTAGTACCATCGTCCTACAACATGAGTGATGTAAATTGATAAACAATACTGACTAACTCCATAAGTTGTGTTCTATTACTTCCTGACCAAGTATCTTATTCACTATGAAAAAACATGGATGATCCCATAAAGTGCCTCAAAACTCACCAACCATTGATAATAAATGTGGTGTTCCCAAAAATGCACCATCCAGTCCATTCTAGTGATTACTTTTAATAGGTACATCCCCAAAACTAGGAAATAACATTCCATCAAAACCACTGACACCATAATTCGACAAGATTAACACATGAAAAAATTATCTTGCTTCTTACCAAGAGGCACCACCCACTCAATCACATAAGTCATAAGATCGGTTGGAAATTTCATTACATCCAAAAAATAGGTATAAATAAAAAGATAAAAAAGCCCATGTATGAAACAATGAAGCTACCAAAGACAATGCAATAAGAATGGAACCTCAAATTTTAACAGGCCTTGCATATGATTCCACTAGCTCTTGTTCCATAGAATGAATTTTTCTCATCTTAGCTCGATCCTGAGAATAATCATAGGCCGGTGGCTCTACCCTAAACTAACTATTCCCTAAAGAAAATCTAGCACTGTCTCCAAGATCTCTAAATCAATATCCCACGATCCTACATGGTTCTAACCAAGTTGGCATCCCTTTTAAATCTACAGATCCTACACCACTCATTTATGGTGTTTCCATCATTAAAAACCATTACATGTTCCCCATAGTTGTACAATGGTGTTAAGGTCTTGTTGGAGAAGAACACATAGCTCACATGTGTGATTCCTTTTGAAAATGATGGTACATGATCGAACTAGACCCTAAATCCATGGAGGAGGACTGTCAGGAGGGATGGACTGATCTACCTCCTCCCATTTTCTCATACTCAATATGGTTCCTCTTTTCCTCATACGAACGTCCATATCCCACAACATACATATCTCAAGGAAAACCATGGTTTCCACTACAATCAATTTACAACATTGTAGAAGATAAACCACCTCTTCATTAGTTTTCATCTGAAAAAAAGACATGGGATCATCTATCTGGATGCTACCCTATCCTGAACAATAGGGCATTTATCTTCTCATTTGAAATGACCTCAAGTCTGAATCAATCTAACTCTAGAAAGTGGTTATCCCACCTCATCATGGACTGGTATCCCTTTATGAGATCAACAAACTCTCAAGACTTAGTGAAGGCTAAAATCTCAGGATAATAATGCATTTTGAAGATGACTATAAAATATTTCAAACCCATCTACTCGATATTTCATGCTTCCACCACTATGTCCCACCACATTTGACTTGGACCTTCCAACATGAACAATGCACACATCTCTTGGAATTCATTAGGAGTGTCACGAAAATTGAATATCCCCTCTATCATCTCAAGTCACAACTTTGATTCCTGGGGTTCTATGATGACCTGGAATGAAGGAAGATTTTTTTTAGGAAAACCTAATCTTCATTTTTTATAGGTCTTAGTTCAACTTCCCAAACATGAGTAAGACTAGAACCTGCTCCTTCTCCGAAATCATGAACTGACCAAACCACTGCTTCCACTACCCTCTGTTTGATTGGTGAGGGATAAATCACATTGGCCTCTTCTTTTGATTGCACATGAAGCCCCTAGAGAGGCATCTTATTTCACAAGTTACAAAAAAATGGAAAAAACATAAATATATCCATCAAATCATTTTTTTGGAAGTTCAATGAAATAAAATTGATTTCCAAAAAAAAATTATGTAATCTAGGACAAAGTCATAACAAACATAATGAAAAATCCTAAACCACTTTTCCAACACATGATGTGTCCATACAGTCTGAAACCTGTACATCTCTCATGGAGGAGAATCCAAACCAAATTCTCAACATCTCATAGCCACTCGAGTCCAGTCATGAGTTGTGTTGTTTAGATACCACACTTGAAACCAGAACCTCATGCCCCAACAGTGTTAGCTCTAGTCTATAAAGACTCTTCTCAAATAAATTTACCCAAAAAGAGTGAAACCTTCTCTGATATCATTTTTTCACGAACTAGGTCGGAGTGTCACACAACCCCACACCCAACCCGATTTGTGGCATGGCCCAAAGGGAATTATCATTCTCCATATGCTGGAAACTAGTTCATGGCTATAAAAATATACATTGGGAACGATTTCACCCATGTATATAATAATCAACAACCCATGAGAATAAAAAATCAAATAAAAAATAACCATATCCAAATGAGATACATCATTATTTAGATTCATTGTTTATAACTGTAACCATAAACAAATAATACCTCAATGGAATGAGAAAAAACCATCCCCAAAACCTCTATGTAACAAGAGTGTCATCACCCTCAAGAAACCACAAACAACACCTGCAATAAGTGGAACAGTAGCAGTCAGATATACAATCACTGCCAAGAGACATATATCCTTTACCTGGGTCATACATAACAACTTATTCATACACAAAAATTTTTATGTATGGTGTGAGCCAAATTCATGTAGGATATCACCAAAAATGAAGGATTCCATTCTATAACATTAGAACATTAATTAAAATTAAAATTTTAATAAAACATTGGAAGGAATTTTCAAGGAACATCTCAATGAAAACATTTTCAAGATACCACTTTTATGAGAGAAAAAAAATTCTCAAATGAAACTTGTTTTAAAAAACAATGTACGCAATGTTCACCATGTAATGACAGTTAGGACCACATCACATAAGAAATATATAAAATATTATTGTCACAAGAGAGTACCATGGATAATTTCTACCCATAACTGGCACGAATGGGACCCCAGTAACCTTGAACAATAGTGATAAAAATTCTCCAACAATAACCAACAACATTCTCATGCATGAGCCACAGGAGGGGAATGAATCCCAAGGTCTAGTGGTCTCTCTATAATAATCCAAAACCATCATTTTTCTCTTGCATGAGAAACTATAGGGGATCCCATCCCAATGTCTAGTGGAATCTGATCATATCACAAGTTTAGTTATTGTTGACAAATCAATCCTTCTAGAAGAATTCAAGCCTTTCCACAACCGATTCAATTTGCATACTGGTTATTGTTCTCCAATCAAGAAACCCGGGATTTCCTTTATGCAAAAATTTCAATTTCACATGTCACATAAATCGTCACATTCACACACACATTAAAAAAATTATGAAAACAAAAGGAAATCACCATTTTATAGAATTTACATTTAACTAATGATCAAATCCCATATGAAACCCACCATATTTCCATAAAAACCCACATTCATTTCCCATGCACACCAAAACCATTTGGAAACACATTTCATGAAATTTTATCAATTCAAAAATCTTATTTTTGAACTACTACATTATGTGAATACATGAAATCCATCCATTTCCATGGGCATACTCCCTTTGAACTTTAGACACAGAACATCCAATTTATAACATGTTATAAACCACTTTCACATTTTACAAACCAGATTTATGGTGCACAATAATAATCTAACATGAAACAAAAGTAATTTTCATTAAAAACCCCACATTCAACACATTATCACCTTAAAATCCCTATGAAAACACATTTTGTACCTTTTAAACAATCATGGAACACTTTCTAGAGACACTGTAATTAGGTACACATGAAACACAATACATTTCCTTTAGATAACCAACTTTAATAACATATTCATGTCAAAAAATTTCCAGACCATATTTCGCACAAAAAAAAAATCTACAGAACAAATTTAATCAACCAGTAAAGCATATTAAAAAACATATAATAAAGTAAAATCATTAAACCTCCAATATAAATATCATATACTTCCAAAAACTAGTGTAAAACTATAACCGCATATCAGAATGACCCTATAAAGGAATCATAGAATAAAAACATTGAATATTTACCCCAAAAATCAAACCATCACTATGTCATACAACCCAATCAAAAAGAAAAACCAAAAGAGGGAGGAACAGAAACCCTAAAAAAAGAATGAAACCAAATAAAAAGAGATATACTCAATGAATCTTTAATGAATACACACCAAAACCACCCAAAGATTGATGCACGAAGGCTCAGTGAAGTTTTTGAGGAAGATCCCATGTCTGAAAATTCAGTAGGGTTTGAATTAGATGTGTTTTAGGGTTAAATAAGAAGTGGGGAAGAGGGTAATTTTTTACTTTTTAATGACCATGATTCTTTCAAGGTTTTTCTGAATGGTATTCAAAACTATGTCGAAACCATGCATCCCTCACTGTCCAAGAGGAACATGATGATGGTTAGCCCGTATGGTTTTCCAAACCTTGAGTCAACTATTATGTCTCCTATGTTTAGGACTAAATTGCCTGAATTCTTACCTGGAGGATGGTGCATGGTTTCCCTTAACCATGAACCACTGGGTGTCAATCCCCAAATAACTATTTTTTACCAAAAAAACATGTGTAATCTAATGAATACATATAATACACCAAATGAAAAAAATTATACCTCAAAATAAAATAACGGATTCAATATATTTGTTTGTAAATGTACCTTTTATGTTGGTAATGAATTTTAACAATAGACAAGTCACTACTAGAATACATGCCTTTACTGACCGCCAAAAGCGGCCAATAATGACCTTTAGTGGACACCTTGAGACAGTTGTTGGCAGTCACCGTTTCTCCATTGGTAAAGACCAACAATGAACTCCTAAGGAATCCTCTAAATGTACTCCATGAAAAAACCTCATTCAATTTCTATTTTATTTTTGAATACGATAAGACATATGAGGTGATGGGGAGGGAAAAAAACATTACGATGTCAACCGCGGTAGATTCACAGTTGCAGGAGTGGGTCAGGTACATGGAGGAAAGTTGTGGGGTATATGGGGATGTTGAGGGAGGGATGTAATTAATATTTTTAATCATGGGGGGGAGAGTCGATTGTTGATCGAGGAGTGTCGAGGGTGGATGGAGGAAGCGGGGTGATGATGGGGTTGACAGGGAGGTTTTGCAATGAAATCATAGTGAAGACAATGTTGGATGTGGGTGAAATCATGTGTTTTTTTACTTTTGAATTTGCGGCTTCCATTAGTGGTCGCTAATACTTCATTTAGCAACCATTAATGGAGATCAACCGCTTACACATACAACAAAGAAAATATATGGAGTAGTGTTTCTATGTCACTAAATTATTGGTAAAAAATATGTTGCTAAATGTTATTATGACAAATAAAATAGTTCTATTGTAATTATAATAATATAAACAGATAATATATATGTTGATAAAAAAATTTCAATATACTCATACGAAAAATTTATCTCTGAATAATTTTATTAACTTCTATTAGATACACTAAAAATTAATATATTTTTAATAATTATGTTTGAAATAAAATATTGTATTTTTATAATGAAATATTATATTTATTAATCTAAATAAATATAATAAATTTATCATATGATAATTCTAAAATTAGATTATATTAAAATCTAATAAAACTTTATTTGAAAAAAAGTTTAAACATAATATAAAAATATGTTGAAACTCCATGAAAATTAATAAATATTCACAAAACATGTTATAAACATGTTTAAGAATGTTCAACCTCCATCAAACGCCATCCATAATTTGTTTCATACATTATCTTTCCCATTAATGATTGACACTGTAAATGGGATTTAATGTTGCATTTCATCAACTTAGTGATGACAAGTCAACAATGATAGTGATCACTTATAATTACATCACATTAGACTAGATTCCAAACCAGCACACCAAGAGGAATCATCCATACTGATGGGACAACATCACGTCCTCCTGTCTATGAACTAATTAAGATAGTAATAGGAGACACCTTGTAGGATCTAAAATGAATAATACACATATTGTAAAATATTTCACAAATGTAACATTATAGAAAATAATCCATTGAAGATTTCACAGACTAGAAATACATATTTCAAATATATAACATAAATAGATTACACCATATATTTATATATTACAAATATATTCAATCATACACATATCGATACATGGCCATTATGTAATTAAAAGTGTAAAACAATTTCAAACCTATGTTTCACAAGCCAATGATAGAATTAAGTAGGAATTTTGTGCAGAGAAATACCCTAAAGAAGGAAAAGAAGAATTTTCATGCATGTTATCTACATTGGGGGTAGAATAAGATCCATGAAATATCACATATTCAACATTAACACATCCATGCCATTATCCGTGAAAAATTCCTAAGAAGTGTTTTGTCCACTTTCCTATAGATTCTATTCCATAGACCCTTCTGATTGCATTATTCATCTTCTATCCAGAAATAATCAACCTTGATGACATTATATGAACAATTATGATTTTATATGAAGGAAAAAGTAGACGATATCACTACCATAGGCCATGTCCCAGCTTCATGAATGATAAAATATTAATATAAAACTCATTTAGCCCATTTTTTATTCCATGAATTCCTTCCTCCAAAACCTCTGAGGGATCTGGAATACATTCAACGACCCTAGGGGATGCCATGTGAATGATACTGATGTGACCAAAACTTTTGTTGATGATCGAGTCATAGTGGATGAGATTGATCTTGAAGAGATGGAGATAGTAATCAGCTCCTTCTAGGGATCATAGGTTCATTGTATCACTTTCATCATTGTGATGATGTAAGATGGAAAGAATGGTGTATCCTTAGTGTTGGAGGAGGGAGATAATTTGTAAACTGATAAAGCCACTACCTCCAGTAATGCACACCAATTTCATTTGAACATCCTATATCAACATGCCTCTACACTTAACCTCCTTCTATAAAGGATTCTTCCTTCACCTCTGGCCTACCATACAAATCTTTATACATGAACAACACTTTAACCTAATATAAAAAAAGAATAAAACATGAAACAATAAGTAAAACTGAATAAGGATTTCCTAAATGGTAATAGATGTAACATATTGTTCGAATGTGTTTTCTAGATACGAGAAAGCACAAAATGAAACTTGAATAATCAAACAATGGAAGACTAGGTACCTTCCGGTTATTTAGAATCTTTTGAACAAATTTAGATAGGATCTGTAACAAGAGCTCTCCTTGTATTCTACCAGCCCTATTTTAATTTTACTAATAAATGATCCAATAAAACAATGAACTAGGTGAACCACTAAAATCATTTAAGTGATTAAAAACATTATTAAATTGATGTTACATTGCCTCTGGATTCAAAATTACAAACCACTATCCACTATTATAGTAAACAAACATGAAACCATCCCACACATTAGATTGGTACAAACCTAGTATAACCATTGATATTCCATATTTAGACATCACTGCACTTCATGGTAATTACTGATACACATATTGATATATTACACATATTACAAACATATCATATAATAGATAAGAATCAGTTAAAGAGATTACATAGATAACATAGACTAATAATCTTGCAATGAACTGTAATCTGTTGATGAATTACAATGAGTGATACACATAAAACAAGTTATAGAGATTATGTAGACAATCTATTATAGAGATTGCATAATATTGATATATTACACATATAAATATTACACATATAATTTTTGCAGTTACTACACAGATAATCTTTGAAATAGATTTTGTTAATAATCTATTACAAAGATTAATGAAAATTTGTTAGTGAATTATTAGTAATTAATTATAATGAATGATACACTAATAATAAATTAATTGTAATATGATATTGATAATGAATTACTTTTACTATTTTACAAGTCACGAATGAATGAAACATAAATGATTAATGATTTTTAATATCATACAAATAATGAATTGATTGTAATATTTTATATATAATGAATGAATGATACATAGATAATGAATGAATTATAAACTTTAAATAAATTGTATTGAATGGTACACATATAATGAATTGTAATCTATTACAAAGATTCAAAATATTTTATTTTTTAGAATTATACATACATAATTTTTTTGATTTAGTAAAAGATAAAACCATCATTTCATTTAAAAAGATGTATTTTATTATTGGAATAATGTCTTTAACCATCACTTATGGAATGACATGTGTTTTATATCCCTTGGATCAAATGTTCTGATGATAATTTATGTATTCTACCCAAAATTAGAGAAATCCATGGTTAAAAAAACTATTAACTAAGAAATATTAATACATTGAACATTTTTCACATAAAAGAGTATCATGTAGATTCTTCAAATATAAGATCTCTTAAGAAAATAATAATGTTGAAATATTGGTAACAGATGATAGGTATTGTAAACTATTTCCATTTTCAACCCCATATTTTTATTATTTTCATGAGCTTATTCAAATTATCTAGAGTTCATATATTCTAGTGGAGTGGCTCATAGAGGGATATCAATTTTAGGAGGAAACATTCATTCATCTAGAAACATATCATGTTTAAAAGTTCTATCAAGAGGTCCTTGTGTATAACATTCATATCATGTGTGTTGAAAATCTTAAAACAAACATGTTATTTAGTATTTTTTATTTTTTATCACGTTATTTACATTTCCAGTTTTTCCTAATCATTATTAATTATAGAATAAATTTATCATGACAAATCATTTTCATAGTGTAAAACCAAAAAACATGTCAATCACTTTTTTGTTAAAAAAGCCAATGTTATATTTTATGTCTCTATGAACAAAATTAAAACAAATTCATAAAAAATATAGGCAATATTTATGTGAAATATATTCTATATTATTATGACTTTTACATAACTAGATGAATATCATAATGAAATAGTGAAAATGGGATACAATAATATGAAATAAAATCTTTCATACAAAATTAATTGAAGATTCCAATGAGAATAAATGGATATAAACATATCCTAGGGAAAAAACTTATCATGGAATGGAATGACATAACAAGGGGACATAGTATCTTTTAACAAATACAGTTTGAGCCCCTGATAATCACGATTTCCCTCTTCTCATATGCACATGATGGATGTATCACTTACCCTGTTTGTAGGAATCAATGATACACACAATGAACACACACATGCATATATATATATATATGTACTCATACAAGAAATATATTCATATATAAGAAATATGTAATCATGTGACCATTGATGGGGAATGTGGCATATATATTTCTAGTATACACAGAACATAATGAACTCTTTTTAATTTTGGTGAAATTGGCATAAAAAACAAAATAAAAGATGAAGTGAAAATAAATGAATGATTCATAAATAGAATATGAAAGATACTAGGTCTCAAGGATTCAGGGAAATTTCATAAAGAGGTTGAATGATTACTTGAGGTATTGAACATGTGAGAAATATAGATAAACCCAGTATGACGATTTCAATACATGATCCTAGTATTAGTAAATAACAAATGTGCTGACTTGGATACAAAGAGAAAGTTATATAGAGTGTCATGGAGGAATAAATTGAGAAATATGATGTCAAATAAGAATAGAAATAGTTATCAATATGATATATTCAGGTTCAAATTGAAACTTGACTAGGGTTACCAGAGAACAATTTTTTTAACTGGATGGACATTCATGTAGATAGATAATTTCCAGGGGTTTGATGTAAATATTGATTGAAAACCTATAGCTTTGTGAGAAAATAAATAAATAGATTTGTAGACTTACAAGGTTGAGTGATTGAATACTAATTCTAGGTGGAATTAGTTAGTGGGTGACAGGGACATTAGTGATGATCTTTGTGATAAAGAGATACAGAGATGAATAGAAAGGTGCGACCAATGCTAGTGGGGAGGTGAAGAAGCATGTGGGCGGCATCCTCCAATGATATTAGTAACCATGAGGGTGGTGGTGATTTGGTGAAGTGACATCTATTGAAGAACATGGGGAATAACAGGTAATCTAAGACATCCAATGAGATGTAGAAGCACTGAAAAGAGCAAAGGACTCCTATTTAAGTTCATGATATAACATATCCTATTCCTTAATTTGTAGGATTATAAAGTGGGAAACGTGATTTTAACACATCCTTACACGTGGAATATTTTCATTTATTTTATAGTGGGAATTTCCATATCATCATTAATGTGAAATTTCTAATGAGGAGATAAAAAATAATGAATTTTAAAGGATATTCCATTTTTATGGGATTTCACTAGGCATGGACACCACATTTTGATTTAGTGTGAATCTTACCAGAAGGTGGAGGATAGGATTTCTAGAACTATCAGAGAGAAGACTCGACTGTGTATGTCATTTTTTCAACTTTCACCATTTTGGGTGTATTTTCTTGTTTCCTTGGGCATGGTCACTGGGTCTCACAATAGTTATTTTTGGATTTAAATTTTCCTGTGTCTTCAGGGTGTAGTCTCAAGTGTGGAGGTCAATTTTTAAAGTTTTCACCATTTTCGGTTAAGTATGTTGTTTCATAAGTGTCTCTAGAGTGCATGATTGTTGGAGAATGTCATTTTTTCTGAGTTTCACCATGGAGGGGG
The DNA here is from genome assembly GCA_963277665.1 of Viscum album. Classification (NCBI taxonomy): domain Eukaryota; kingdom Viridiplantae; phylum Streptophyta; class Magnoliopsida; order Santalales; family Viscaceae; genus Viscum; species Viscum album. Next base: position 420,679,177 of record OY728161.1, on the reverse strand, counting down.
TAGTATTCATTGTTATGTTTCATTTTGGAGATTCATTTTATAGTTCTAGTTATATTGGCAATGAATGATGTTATTTTAGATTATATTTGAGGTTTGTTCATGTTATATTTGTGTTTAAACATGAATTTTTTTTTCAATACTGTATGTTGAATTTTTCTGATGGTATGAACCTATGTTGATACTTGATGGAAATAAAAAATTGAAATTGATCATGATTCTAACTGAGAATGTTTCAGTGGAAGCATCCATCAAAACATTCATTGTAATTTCCACTAGAACATGGATAGGAGGTTCCACTAGAACATGATCTATAATTTAACTAGAATCTCCACTTGAACATTGAATGAAACATCCTCCAAAACATCTATCAAATCATCTACTATAATTTCCACTCGATCATTCATTGTAACTTCTACTAAAAAGAATCTTCTAGAACATCCAATGGATTTTTTATTAAAAAATGCATTCAATATATCTTAAAAGTGATTATTTATATATATATTTAAGAATATAATTAATTTTTTAATTATATATTTTAATTAATATATAAATTTTATTTACCTTTTTATTAATCTAGCTTATACTTATACAATGCTTTGATTTATGAAAATTATTTAACAAATGCAATATAATGTTTTTAAAATTGTATTTTTAAAAAATTATATTTATTTAAAATTATTTTTATATGTATAAATACTTGGATATATTGTGGAAATTTCACTGGAACATTTAAATGATATTTTTTAAAAGAAATTAATTAAGATATCTTAAAAATTTAGTTTTATTTAAATATTTAAAAATATATTTATATTTCAAAATAATTAATTTTTTAAATATATAATTTTTTTCCATCTTAAATAATATAGTTTATATATTTCTAAATATTTATGTTTATTCAAATTATATAAAATATGTAATAAAATTGTATTATAATTGAATTTAAGAATATTAAATTTTGTTAATTTTTTTATATGTATACATTATTGGTTGAATTGTGGAACTTTAGCTGAATATTTTATGAAAAATTTATTCAATATAGATTATTAATTTAGTTATTTATATATTTAGAAATATAATTATATTCTCAATTACATATTTTCTTGAATATATAAATTTCATGTACATTTTTATTTATATTGTTATATATTTCAGAATGTTTTTTTAAATAAAATGTATCAAATATATTAAAATGTTTCAATAAATTAATTTAATATAATTATATTCTCTTAAATTTATTTTTATAAGTATATGAAAATGCATTTATTGTTGAACTTCAACTGGATCTTCCATTGGATACTTGTAGATATTTCTCTCGAAACATTTAATGTATCTTGCAGTCTAACATTCACTAGATCATACATTGAAATTTATATGGAAGTATTTTCACAATAGATTTACAATGATTTTTATGTAATTTTCTTGAACTTATGTTTTTATGTTTCAGGATGATCCAATTCTAATGATGCTGATTTTTCATCATCATCTTTTAAACTAACTATATGGACGATGTATAAATCACTTGATGATGTTCAATGTTTCTATGTTAATAATGGGGAGTAAATGGGTTTCGTTTATTCTATAAATTCTTGATTAAAATGAAAAATGATAAATCAATCATCACATAATATCTTTACGCATGTAGTAAAGAATGTAATAAGAAGGTTGAAAAATGTGAGAACATGGTGAGATTTATTCAAGTTGAGACATATATAGGCAGCCTTTCTCGAATGGGGGTTAGTTTGATGTCATGTAGTAAACATGAATGTAATGTATTTGTTGAAGGGAATAATCATACCTTTAACAATACTAAATAAATTAATATGATGATGTATCAATGAAAAACAACCGAATCATAAGAAGTTGAGTTATATTTGAATGCATCAATGGGCGTTAAACCAAATGATTCCTTCACCTTGGGGACAACAAGTGCAGGGGGTGGGGATTCTCCTAGGTACAAATCTATTGATCAGTTGAAAATTATATTCTCGAATTTGGAAAATAAATTGGTTCATGTGGATTCATATTTAATGTTAGATTACTTGGAACAAAAAATTCAATACAATCCATCATTCATCTATACTATGCAGTTTGAATTGATTGGGAAAACTACTAATATTTTCAAGGATAATCCAAAAATTAAAACATATTATGGGTTATTTGGATATTATTTTTTTGACACCACTTTTAGTTATAATAAAGTCTACATACCCTTAGGTTTCTTTATGGTTTTCAATAATCATCAAGTGATTATCATTTTCGGGGTTATATTATTATATGATGAAACTATGAGTTCATTTTCATTGTTGTTTAAAAACATACATGGGAATCACATGACGTTACCAAAAACATTATTTATTGATTATATGATGTATTCTCAATTAAGTGATCCTTTTTACGGTCTGAATAATGTATATTTCCCCCACAATTTATGTGTTTTTTATAATTCCATGACCCCAGAAGCCCATAGTTGAGACATTATTTTATTAAATTGGAATGATTATAAGGAATCTTATTTTGTAGGACTGATTAGTTTTAGAAATCCAGAAAGACTATACTACATTCATGATACCCATAATACATTGGGAAATGATAATATAATACGCTTCAATAAAAAATAAAATAAACAACATCCTTGAAAGATTATTCAAAATATTCTTCTTCATAACCAGGGGAAATGAAACATAATAAAGGGGTGGTCTCAAATGCTCAGTAAGGGTATGTAATAAATTGGAAGTTATCATTAACATAAACAATAAGAATGGTGAACAAATAAAAACAAATGCCTTTATGAATAACTATTATTTAACATAATATTACAGGAATAAAAGCTGAATAAATAACTCCATAATAAAACATAACCATGGATATTCCACTAATCGAATAATCACATGGAATATTAACTACTTGTATCATAATGAAGGGATGAATAATGCGGTACATCCTAACCATACTGTCAAGGCCTCATGCCAAGACCATACATAAATCGGTAAAACCCCAAACTAGTTTGTATCATGAGACAAACGATTACCTCTAGGGTCTATAGCAGGCCTCTCCCATCATTTACTAAGTCCAATAAATTCCACATATGAAAATAGTGATACATAGGAAATATAAACATTCATATTGAAAAGCTAGCATTTGAAATGTGCATACATTAACAATAACCAATGAATGGTATCAAATTATAACATCCACAATAAAAGTGATCCTAAAACCTACAACAACATTAGGTAGATGTCATCATATCTGATAAAACTCAATGAAGTACAAGATGCAACACATGATTTTGACAAACATGGAGATAATTTTAAATGATTACATAACAAAGTTCACGAGGATATATTCTTTACACATCCCAATGTGTCCCATGCCACATTGAAACATTAAGATCATATTCCCTTATAATATAATGATAATAAGAGGAATCGGGATATTATAGATCATATTGATATACAGACACCAGAGATAAATATTAATTCATGATCAAGTCAAATATATCATACAAGTAATGGTAATATGAGAAAATTCATTTTTTACTTTTGAAAGAATAGTTCTTCTAGAAAATTATTTATATTAATCATAAAATCACATTGTAAACATGCATATAATAGAAAAGAAAATTTATGTACATTGAAATTATATTTGGGGCAGTAATGACGTCCCACTGAAGAGAAATCATTTAAATAAAGTTTTTAAGAAACTTTATAAATTAAACATTTTTGTGCGGTTTTAGAAAAATATTAAAAGGATATTTAATAAAAAAATAATATTAGTTTTCATAAAGAAATAATTTAAACAAGATATTATTTCATGTTAAAATGAGTGATTTTATAAAAATAATGGTGGATTAAAATAGATTCTGGAGCGGACTTGAAAGTGGGTAAAAATTTTAGAAGTTATCTTGAATCAGGCTTGTTTATCGAGACGAATTGAGAAGGGAACCATTTTAAAACATGCATATACCCATAAAATAAGGGTTATATGATCTATATATTTGATTTCTGAACATATATATATAATTTATAATAAATATACAAATATAATTAATCATTAAATTTGATAAATGGTAGTGAAAGAGTGACCCAAAGGAAAAACGGGTGTTCGGGTAGAATCCCTTTAACACATTGTAATCAATCTATTAATATGAATGAAAATTAATAATCGTAAAATGATACATATAATACCATTAAAATAAATATATTTATGATATGATATTTCAATGGTTAGTATACAAACATCATACACATGAAATATTGTTGAATAATTGAAATGTCACAAAAACAATGTGAGTTGAGAAACCCCTTACCACTTAGTAATCAATAATATTATATGTCCAAAAATTAATAAACAAAAAATTAATAATTTAATTACATGAAGATAAATATATTAATCATATCATATTTCAAATGTCATTACACAAAAAATACAATAAATATGTTCCGAATAAAGGAAATCTCTCGAAAATAAATGTGAGATGGGAACCACCTTACCATATTCCTGAATGTGTTCTTCACAAGATTTTATCATGAGGGACAATAAAATTAAATCAATTAATTAAATAATTAATTAATAACATTATCTATTTTTATTTGATTTCTTGTAATTTTATTATGATCATGTATGTAATTTTTTATTAGCTATAATATACAATTTCATTTCTCGGGAGCGTTTGTTTCCTTGGTTTTCATTTTCGGTATACTTGTATATGAGTATGGAAGATCATGTGGATACGGTATAATTATCCATAATTGAATTTATATATTTTTAATGTACATTTAGAACTCAAAATTTATATATATATTATTTGTATACATGTTATGAGGATGAATCATTAGACATTAAATTTAATGAGAATTGTTTAGATTTTATGGAGGTTTTTTGATTACAAAGAATTTGTTTTGTTCTATTATTTAATATCATGTATATATAATAGTTCTAGAATTACTAAATAATATATAATACATATTGTATAATTTTTTTAGACCCAAAATATTGTTTCATGATCATCCTTGATGAAGAAATTGAAGAATGAATGTTCGTCGTCCACAAATGTGGTAAATATGCACCTTTCTAACGATGGATTTTTGTTTAAAATAAGAGAGAGAGTGAAGATATTGATGTTATTTATTTCAATAAAATGGTAAAATTTTATTATATAAATGATACTGGTGTTATCATGACCATTTGGATAGAGGAGTTGAGGAAAAAATAAGAAAATAAAAGAACATGAAATGAAATTAAAAGCAAATGGAAGGGGTCGTACCTCTTGAAATATCCTCCTTGTAACCAACATAAGTGAAGGGGTTGTGGTATTTTATAATGACCCTGATATCCTGAATGTGGGGAGAGACTATTGTTGTGTATTTGGTATGAACATTGAGATGTTTCAAGGCGTAGACGAGTGAGAAGAAGTGGGAGTGAAGGGTGGTTTTTATAGTGGAGGAGGGGGACTATTTTTTAATCTCTTAACCATTATTATATTAATTTTATAAATAAAATAAATATTTCTTATTCTTGTGACAAAAAAAATTAATATGTGCATGTGAGTTCAAAACATTTGTTCTTACATCAAATATACTTCTCTTATGACTTAATAAATCTTTTATTTAGCATTTATTGTAAGTTATCACATTTTACCATCAATAAAAATTCATTATTTTAGATAAATATAAAAAATTCACAATAACTATTTTTCAACATTTAGAATTAAAAAATGAACACTATTTTATCAATATATTTTTCTAAATTAGGGAAATTTAATTTTTATATAAAATCAATTTTTATATGAAAAATACAAATTTTAAATTTAGAATTAATTTTATAATACATTCAAAAATAATTCGATCTCTCATAAAATTATCCTAAAATAATTGGAAAAATATATTTATTTATGAATTAAATTTTTGAAAATATTTTTTTAAATCATTTTATTAATTTAATTTTGAAATAAAATAATTACTAATCACAAAAATACAAACACATAATTATTAATTTTAAAAATATTCACTATCGTTTATAAGTTTCCTAAATTTTATTTATACTTATATGGGTGAGTTTACTATTTATAAGGGATATATTAGTATTCATAAAGCTTCATTACTACTCAAAAGGGTAAAATTACTATTAATAAGGGTCAGTTAGTATTCACCCAAAATTATGTTTATCCGATAAGACTAAAAATATCATATTGATCGCAACTGTGTAAGTCCATTTTTCAAAATTCAAATCAATGAATTGAAAAAATGAAGTATCACTACTATGTTATAACTATAAAAAATTTTTTTTTCATAGATACTTAGTTTTTTTTCATGTCTACAATCTAATGAATTGAAATTATTTATGATGAAATATATAATAAAATCATGGGGTGTTATATTAATAGTGAATATATTCTTACCAAAATTTTGTTTTTATCAAAATATTTATAATAGTTAATATATATATTATTCTTAAAATATTTAATTAAATAATCAATTGAATAAAATTAATTTTGTAATAAAAATAGTGAAATACATATATTCATATTAAAATAATATTTTACCCAAAACAATATTGTAAAAAACGATTTTTTGAACCTTAATTTAATATTAATTTGAAAGACATAAATTTCAAATATAATTAATTATAAGTATTATTATTAATTAAAAAAATTAATTTAATATTATTAAATTTCTTAACTCAATGAATTGAATAGTATAAAAAAAATTACTGGGGTGTCACATTATTCTCCCCTCAACAGAATTGTGTAATCAAAATTTGAAATTACACGTCGAAAGTTAAATGTTGATATTTAAAAATTACCTTGTGGGATGCCCACATTGAAAATAGGGTTAATATAATACCTTCTTAAGAAGAGGGAAATGTAAATGCAGAGGTCTACACAGAACTAGGAATTTGAATATGACGAAATTAGTGTGAAGTAAAAATATAGACATATGTGAATAATCAAACCATCATGTTATGTGGGAGAGTGATAGGTAACTTTCCATTATAATATTAACAAACACAAAACCCAAAACCATATGATCGGTTAAAAGTGCATTTATTTATTATATAGAATACTACATACAAAACATTTTTTTACAAAATATTTATCCAAAAATTGAGGGATAACATTACTATATAGTCAAGCACTTGAAGAATTAATCGTAATTGATTACTTTACATATCATAAGAATTTTATCATAATTTTTATGTGCTTAGATCTAGATTCAATTTATTCCGAATACCTAGAAATTAATCTTCAAGATGAATTTTCTTTACTACTAATGAATTCAAATCAACTTCTATCGATCAAAGATCCCACAAAAGTATAATCATCTATTCAAAAAATCCAAAATGGTAGGATAAAATAAGATAATTCCTCAAAAATAATTATCCTTTATATTTTAAAAAACAACTATAATGTCCAAAATTCATATGTAAAAATAAAAGTTCAACATAGATATTTTTTCAAATAATAATATTTCTTCAAAAAAATTATTCTAGACAATGACCCCAAAATTAGAAGGAATTGATCATAATTTCATCAAAATGATATCGATACCTCTTAACATCATATAGAAAAACAATTAAATTTATATTATCAAAAAATCTACATATTATTCTAGAAATTTTCTTAAATAGCTTGAATCACCATTGGTACACAATAAAATCATTTTTGACTCCAAAACACAATTCAACATTTATTCCTCAAAATATTATATATATACCATAGACATATAGGATTCCCAAAATTGAGAACGTCTTCCTAAATAACATTAATCACTAAAACAAAAATTAATTTTCCAATCCCAATGTTATCAATTGGAAAAAAAATACCTAAAATGAAAATAACATTTATCCATTATATGTTTTAATTAAAGAAGTTATAATAACCCGGACATCAGGTAGGGTAGTGGTATGCAATGGACACTTATCACCCTTTGGATGTTGGTTAAAACGACACGAGCATGCCTGATGTGACGAGTTAGAACCCAACATGTGGTTTTTTCTTTTTATAAAACCATATAACGTCCAAAAATATATATGATGGACATCCCATAAATATGTTCAATCACTAAATATTATTTTAATGAGGATTTTCAATACAACATATATACATAAATATATCATACATTTATTTCCACACATGACCTACATTGGTCAATAGGTTATACTATAGAGTAGGGAATTGACATGGGTAATTCCCAGGTCCCTCACATTCATAGAAAATAACGATAAATAGATTCTTATGTTTAGTTTTATTAACATCCATCATACTATTTATTTTTACACTATAAAAATTTACGTTATGACCTTATTTTCCACACATAAATCATTTATCCATTCCATTGGGTCATTTTATTGGGTTTCTCCTTCAACATTTCATGCATGATGGAAGTTGGGATTTCTTTTCTCCATGGTCTCCACCACCAGATCTATTAGATTATGACAGTCTTCGCCTCTTTGGTGGCATCAGGAGTGGGGTAAGGTATTTTTTTAATGATATTTTGGGAAAACTAATCAGGCATGACCATGATATTATTAACTCTTATATACATCTCATTTCGTTTCTAATCACCACCACTATGTCTGTAATGTTCAATGTTAACATGAATCCTTTGAATTCAATCCATTTACTAAAACCAGAATGCATAATGTGAGTAATAGTAGTGATAGTGAGAAAAATGTATAATCATTTATAGAATATCATGGAATCATATTTTCGATATAAACCTCATAGTTTTAACCTTTGTTATTAGTTTTCATTATATATTCAAATATATAAAAATTCATGGTAATCAAAATGTGAATTTTCCTAAGAATATCCTCTAGGAGTGTCAAATGAGGTGCGCAGTAAGGACCATTTTCATATACCATGTTACCCCAAGTCAGGCCCAGAACACCTAGTCAGATTTGTTACTCTTAGGTACATCAAGGCCAGAACAACACCCACTTATAGTATTAATACATTGATGTATTTTCTAAAAAGAAACAAATAATCTACACCTTTCCAAAATTTTATGAAATTCTTATATGCTTATCCTCAAAGACTATCTTAGGGTTATGTTCTCTAATACACGTTTTCTAAATCAATATTCCATGTTTGATTCTAAACATCATATCATTCCAATTGAAGAACCCCATCCCCATAATATAGAACCCTACACATTATTTTATTACATTATCATAATTACATGGAATGAAATCCTGAAGGACCTATCAATTTTGTACTATTGGAAGACCATATTATATTCATGATACCCAAAATACATTGGGAAAAAATAATATAATATGACACAACATTAAATTAAATAAACTTCATCCTTGAAATATTATTCAAAATTTTCATCTTCAAAACCTAGAGAAAATAATCATAAGAACAGTGTGAGATTATATGCTCCTTAAGGTTGCATTATAAAGGTAAAATTGTCATAAACATAAACACTAGTCATGATGGACAACTAAAAACACAAGACGTAATGAATAAATATACTTGGGAATAATATGGTGGGAATAAAAGATGAATAAATTGATTCCATAATAAAACATAACCATGGATATTATACAAGTAAAATAATCATATTGAATATCAAATACTATTCTCATATTGAGTGAACACTAATGGCCAAACATCATAACCATACTACTAAGGCATCATGCCAAGACCATACATAAATTTGAAAAAAACCAAACTAGTTTGTCTCATGAGACCTACCTATTCTATGCAGTGATATAGAATTTCCCACCATTAAATTACTAATTCTTATACATTTTCATATTAAAAAGGTGATACAATGAAAACATAATCATTCGAATTGAAAACTAGAATATGAATTGTCAATAGTTTAACAATAACCTTTGAATGTTATCAAATTTGAACATCCATTTTCAAACTAATCATCATACTGATGAATGATACAAGAACCACTTGGATATGTTCAAGGAACCTTGTACAATATTCGTGTGTTGAGAAACTAGATCTCTACAGGAAAACAAGTGAAGGTGGTGTACGAAGAGTGAAAATGAGAAGTAAGGGGTAAATTGCCATGTCAGAAACCAAAGTGAACTTGTCTAGAATAACTCCTTCCACAATACACCACAAATGATGAACAATCCATTTATAAGTCATGAATTAAGCATGAACACAATGTTTTAATGAAAAAATCACCATAATAAAATTACCATAATTCATGATTTCTCAAGAGTACATGGGGTGGATATTTATAGCCAATGGAACATGAAATTATATTTACAAATGGGATGGTGATTTACATTACTATAATTCTTAGTTTTCCATAGTAAAAAATCCTAATGGATTATTTTGACATCTTTGGAACTTGACCATGTCTTTTGGAGACAAGTATCATGTCCTTTGGGAAAAATAAAGACATGTAGCCCACCGCCTTTTGACATTGAAGATTCCATGGTGGGTGGGATTAATATTTCTAGAACCAATTATGATGGATATCTTAAATAATATTAGGGAATTATTTAATCTAATTATAGGGAAATATTAATCCCCCATGAAAGGGTTTTGGTCCTCCTCTTGAAATTTCATGATTAGCCCATTTATGACATCCTTCATTGTCTTGGTCCACTCCCTTGACATTGGGTCCCTGATTCCTCACACCTGGTCTTTTGAAATCATGCACCTTCATCCATCCTCATAAATACTTACTTCTACCGCTTAATTTTAATTTGTTCCATGATCCTCATCATCTCCTCCCTCATCAAAAAGATTCATCCTCAATTCTAAAAATTCAAAGGGAGAAAGATCATCCGCATTAAAGGTGGCAGAGACATTCCCACAACTATCGAGGAACATAATATTTTAGGAATTATCACTGATCTTCTCTAATACATGGAAAAGAGCATCTTATAATGGATTATTTTTTTTATTTTAGTTGGTCTGGTTACCTCTCTTTCGTCAAGTGTATTCAAACCCAATCTCTAGGATTAAACACCATTTTTTCGATCTTTTTTGGTGTGCTTCACTACTTGTTCATACTTCCGATCCATATTGGCCTTTACCTTTTCATTAAACTCCTGCATAAAATTTTCCATTTTTCACCTTCATGGTTAGAAAATTGATTTGTAGTCAAAGGTAAAATATCAAGTTGAATTAATTGGTTAGTACCATACACTACGTCAAACTATGAAGCATTATTAGTGGAGTGAACCTCTCTATTATATGAAAGTTCAATGTAAGGCAATCATATTTTCTAATGTTTCTAATTTTTTCTATGGATGGCATGGAACAATGAGTAATGATTTTTAATGACCCAAACTTTTTAATAATATTTATTTCTAAATTTTTGTTTAATTTCTTTTATACTCAACAAAATTATATCATTTAAGTAATGAAGTGAGTATAATTAAAATGAGACTATTGAGTTTCAACTATTATATGACCATTTGTCAGTATGACTGTTGGAAACTAACCTCTTAACATTAAAATTATTTTTTATAAATACAACTGATCTTGGTTAATTAATACAGAAAGAAGATTCGATGGCATCATCCAGAAGACTCGGGCCATACAAAGCCCTTTTGTCAGAGTTTGGGAAAAAGTAGCATCACTAGGATTTTCTCTGGACCAAGCCCAAGAAGAACTTCAACAGGTGAAGCTTGAACTAAATCGCCTAAGGAATAAGTTCAAGTTGTTAGAAATCACCACTCGAGCAATGTTGTCTATGCCACCCCAAGATTCTATCACCATAGCACACCTTACACATTGGTCCTATGTAGGCATTATAAGGGGCTATGTTATGATCCCTTAGTTACTTTTGTAATCCTTTTCTATAAATAAAATTGTTATTTCTTCTAATGGTAAAATATGTCATTTTCAAATTTTCAGATTAATATACATTGAATATTATTGATGAATTTTGGAAAAGTTCTATTTTAAAATAATCATGTAAAAATTAAATAATAAATAATTTAAAATGATTTTCAAAAAATAGTCTTCTATATTTTTGACCAGTAAGGCATATAGAGTATAATAAGATCAACTTGATTTTTACTGAATAGTAATGTATGAATAGTAACATACCCTTATAAAGTGTAATGAATAGTAATGAATAGTAAATCAGCCAAAAAATAGAAACATCACCCATGAATGTATAAATACAATTTAGACATCTTAAAAGTGAAAAACAATCATTGTATAAGTTTTGGTATTTTTTATGTCATAAATATTTTATTTATAATTTAATAATTTATATAATAATTTAAAATGAATTTTTTTTTCATAAAATGAAATCGTAAATTTTTACTATAATGTCTTATGGTTATACGATAATTTTATGGGGCCTTGATCACTTTTTTATGGTGTTACAAAACGAATAATAGATTCAATGTTGTATATTTGAAATAAATATTGATTTTATTTAGATATTAAATTAAAAATATTTATAAAACTATTTTCGTAAAATGAATTTCATTTTTGAATTCAGATCATTGATATTATGTTTGAGTAATTTTTTTTGGATTTTTCCAAAATAATTGAATTTTTGGTGAATAATAAAAACGCAGTTTTCAGTGTTGCGTGTCTAATGGAATCATTGATGATGTAATAATGATGTAATAAATCCTGTAGACTCTTGAATAGTAATATATGTTTTTACGTGTCCCAAATGGCGAATACCATGGGAAAATACCAAGGGAAATCCCATGGTTTTTCAAATACCCACGATGAGGTGTCCCGTGGAAATTAATTAAATATTACCTCACTTTTTCTATAAATGCCAAGAATTATATGATTCCATTCATTCAAAATCTTCCTCAACTATTCTATGGTATCTTAACCTCCCAATGAGTCCTCCCAAGGTTCCTTCATTCCCCCAAGGTCCCATCCATCGAGCATTCAAAGTCACTCTTCACGATAAGGGAACCTTTCACCCTCTTCTTTTATTCCATGAATTCTTTTATGTTGTGCCTTATAGTTTCCCTTTTATTATGAGGGGGTATGTTATGGAATATAATTATTACTATACATATCTTGTATAATTGATGAGAGACCCTTTTTTCTCTCATCTAATATTTTTTATGAAGTATAAGTGACACCATTAGGCTGCCAAATTTTCGTAATAGAAAGCATATTTTCTCTTCAAGTTTCATTTTTATGTGGAATGTCATTAAAATGCCCACTCCCTGATATTATTTTATTATATTCTAACCTTTTAATGTAAAATGATTAATTTATTAATGGGATACCCTTTTCCCCAATCTTTTTATTATTTTATGAAACTAATATATATAATCGTAATGCTGCATAAATTGGGCCTCAAAATTTCTATCGATTTCTCTCAAGATTTTCACTTATTTTATTTATGTCAATACACAAACCTGTTTAATTTCCATGGGTGTTCATAAATACCAAAAAATTGATATATTTGATTCTAGAATTGATATACATATAACCCTTACTCCCTTACTATGGGTTATAAATGCTATAATGATCTTATTTTTACGAACACCTAAAATGTGACGATTTTGAAATGAAACCCATTTATTTTATTGGCTACAGATTATTTATGAATTGTTTTATTATGATCTATGTCGATAATATGAAAATAATTAAATATTATGGGTGTTCCCTGATAGCTCCCCAATGCATTGGGTAAGGAATTAATCTCTAGAGATGACAAGTTTTATGATAACTTGGTGAATAAGCATGGTAATGTTTTTATAACAACACGGGGATTAACCTTGGTGATATGTTCATGAATGTATAAATTAAATGTTGTAGACACATATTCATGTTATGATTCATGTTCTTATTTTCCTGATATTCTTATTCTTCTACTTCTCATGCATTTATGACTATTATCTTGTTATTATTAATATTGATCAAGATCACATGTCAACTGTTTCACTTGTTTTATTTACTGGGTGTTCTGCTCACCCTTTCCATTGAATGTATGTCTCAAGGTTTTGAGATGAAATAATTTTTCATAGGATGATATTTTCTATATTCTTTTAATGGGTTTTAAAAGAGTGTTTTACGATTTCAATTTTTATTGTTCCCGATTTCCAAGACACTAGACTTCAATATCCTCTATATGTAAAATGTAATGAATAGTTTTATAATAAAAAGGTGGGATTCAATAGTCGGTATCAAAGGAATGTTTAGTTATTTATAGAAATAAGGAAATTAAATCATTAGGAATAACCCTATATAAAATTTTAAATATAGGAATATTTCCTGGTATATTGGTGAGTATTGAGTATGTGGTTTATCAGGAAAATACATCATTGTATGAATACTAGTAGGTAGAGACGGATCTTCCACATATGTACCTAGGAGTGACAACACTGAAAAGGACTTTCGGGCTTGACCCGGGGTATCATGGTACATGACAACGGGCCTTGTTGCTCTCTTGGTTACAAAATACCCAGGGGATATGTTTAGTTAATCATAAACATTTTATGAATCATTATGATAGATTTAGAGAGAAATGTAATTGCTTAAAGAATAATGACATAAGAAATAAAATCATTTATAGTTAAAATACTCAAAAAAGAAATAATTTTCTCACTAAGAATTTATTATTTTAGAAAATTGTGGGAAATATGAGTAACCATGCTAATGGTGACCACAATGGGCCATGTGCTGACGTCCCTTCGATAGAAGACTAAATGGAAACTTTCTTGCGAATGATGAACCAACTGACTCATGTTATTGGAAATAATGTGAATCCTGATGAGAGACTGATCTCACCATGATGTGAACAACATTCTACTAAATCTTTTATGCGTCAATGTCCACCAACCATCAGTGGATCGATCGACCCATTGGTTTCTGAATAGTGGATCAGCTCTATAGAGAAGATCATTTCTGTACTATGCTATTCAGAGCAAGATAAGTTCACCGTGGATATATATCTCATAGAGGGAGAACATGTTCAGTGGTGGGAACTAATTAAAAACATGAGGCCAAGAGTGATGGATGAAAGTATGTAGTGGGAAGAGTTCAAAGAGATAATCATCTGTAAGTATATACCTCGTTTCATGAGAACAAGAATGGGGAAGGAGTTTCTTGAGATGAAGGAAATAGAGAATGGATCTGTGGAAATCTACAAGATAAACTTCACCATACATTCCTATTATACCTCAATATTTTTCATGGATACTAGTTGTATGTATGATAGATTCTTCCATGGAATGACACCTTATCTGCGAAAAAATCTAGCCAACTGATATTATTGTAGCTATAAGGAGATTTGTGCAGAGTGTAATGAATGTTGAACTGGAGCTTGGTGAGATGCAGTGGTCTGTTAAATCCAAAGACAAGAGAAGAATGATGGAGTCAAGATTAGGGAGGAGATTCAATCAGGGAAGAGGATGAAAGAATGTACAACGTCCCACGTATAATAAATGTGGGAAGAAGCATTCGGGAAAATTCCTTCTCGGGAGCGTGAAGTGCTATAAGTGTGGTAGAGATGAAAAAATTATGCTGAATTGACGTAGTGAGGTGAAGCCAAAACTTCAAAACACTAACGGATGGGGAAGATGATGCAAGCCCTACCTAATGTACAATTCTATAAGTGTTGAAAACATAGTCACATTACTAATCACTGTCCAAATCTGCGGGAAGTGGAGGTGAATCACCATTAGCATCAACAATGGAAAAGGGTACAAGGTCGTACTTTTTGAATAATTACGACTATTGATGAAACACCAACTTATGTGGTAGCAGGTACTCTTGCTGTTCTATCAAAGCTAGAAATTACTTTTTTTTATTCAGGTGATACGCATTCCATTATTTCATCCAATTTTTCAAAGAGTTTATAATGAATCCTTGATTTTCTAAAATTATATTTATCATTCAAGACCCCATGTCAGATTATCCAAGCATCATCAATGTTTAGAGAATGGGTTACAACTCAAGGTTTCTTTTCACTATAATTAGCTGGAACATGAATGGATGTTCTTGTAGTTTTTCTAATAGAACCCCTACTATAATTTTCATGGGATGGTACATTAGAAACTCCAATATATGATTCATTGGAATCTCCACTGAAATTTCTAGTGTAAGATCCACTAGAAGTTCTAATAGGGAATGAATAGAACAAAATTCCCTACTAAATCTTGTAAAACATTATGTGTAATATATAAATCATGTTTTCTGGGGATTACACAAATAAATGAATAGTATTTTTTCATAAAATATGGGTAAATAATACTATATGCTACATTGGAACATGAATTAGACATTTCAGTAGATGTCCCACTAGAAGATATACTGGGTGTGCCATTAGAATATACATGGGATTTTCTTTTGGAAGCTCCACTAGAAGTTCTAATAGAACCAATGGGGAAAATAATATAACAAAATACCTTTATGAATCCTACAAAAAATTTACAATAATATTGATAACATGATTTATTTTGTTATTCCACAAATTATACTATATGATTCAACATTCAATATAATTAGAGAGAAAATGATTGTTTTTTTAGTGGGAGTTACATTGGATGTTCCAATGGAATACACAATGGAATATCTAGTGGAAGGTCCATTAGACATTCTAATGGATGTTCTGGTGGATTTTCTAATGTAACCACTAGTGGAATATTCCATAGACATCTAATGGATGTTCTAGTGGATGCTCCACTTGAAATTTTAGTTCAAGATGCATTGGAATTTCCAGTTGGGAAAAATAAAAAATTTCACACGTCTATCATAAAAAATTAAAATACAATATAAAAATTGTTTGATTAAGGATTCCAAAAATTCTGATACAGGTTTCTGTAAAAACAAATGGTTTTCTTCGTAGAATAATATTATAATATCCACCAAATGTTCCATTGAAATCTCCCCTGAAAGTTTCTATAATATATCTATGGAAAGTTCCAAATTTAATTCCATGTAAAATACAAACTAAAATGGAATTATAGAGGCACCATTAGTGGAACCTATAGTAGAAATCCCAATGATATTTCCAATGGATGTTTTAGTGGAACCTCTAGTGGATTTTGCAATGGAACTTTCATCAATAAAATAGTAAAATATTTAATTTTTCCTTTGTTCTGATGGGATTTAGTGGCCTTTAAATAGATGATTTTATAATTGAAAAAATATAGATAGAAAAAATTTAATGAAAATCTCAAATAATATAGATTTATTAGAAAAATAAATTATAGTAGGAGAACATTATATTTTTCAAATTGTAAAATATATTTTTCCTTAATAATGAAAATGAAGGATTCATTATAAATAGATAAGTGATGCCATATTCTTTAACCATTGGTGCCTTCTTTCTACCAAAAATAGTGTCAGTGAATTAAACTAAGGACCACCAAAGTCACTAAATTTTAGAGGGAAGGAAAATAGTGGATTTTCATTGTAGGAGGCTTTGGGGAAACATGTCACTACATTTAGTAGGATCATTGGTTTCACCAAACACCATGGATTCGTCGAAGTTTTTGATGAATTTGTCATCTAAGATCACTGGATTCTTTGGATTTGTCACTACTAAGGGATTCATCAATGATCCCATAATCGATGGAGTCACAGAAACCAGAAAAGCATCAATTGTATAGATTTTAGATTTGGGATTTGGAGGGAAAACCTGTCTATAAATTTAAATATCAGGAATTCTATACATGATTAATCCTAAGGATGAAAATGAAACTAGACACGTGTAATAATCCTATTGAAGTATTTGAATATCCAGTTAAAAGGGAAAATTAGCATGATTCTTATTTTTTGAAGTTAAGACCTTAGGAGGTTTGTGGAGGGGCCTTCAGGATATATTATTTTGGCTTAAATGATAAAAAATAGGATGATTCTTGATATAATAAAAATTGGTGATTCCTCCCACCTATATAAAAATTAAAAAAACTACTAAATTATTTATTTATTTTTTAATTTGGAAATTTTAAATAAAAAATAAAAAAATATCATTCCATAAATAATATTATTTTATATTATTTAAAATATAATTATAAATTGTATAAATTTTTATAAAAAGTATTAATTTTTTCTATAATTTAATATGAACCTTTTAATGTAAATTTATTTATTAATTAAATAATATAATTAATTGTATTGTATTTTTTTCTAATTTCATACTTATAATTTATTGGATTTTTATTGATTAGTTTTTCATGTATAATAAATTTACATGTAAAAATTAAATTACAATATAAAATTTTACATTTTAACAAAACATGCAAAAAAGATAAATTGATTTTTTTAAGGAAAATACTCATTAGATGGAATATCTAAAATCAGAAAATAAATGTGTATTTAACCAAATTTTAAAACATTGTAGTAACACATGTAACACACCTAAGAGATCACACGTCTCCAAAAGATGTGTAACCTTATTTTCATCACTATTGATGAAAGCGAAAGAGGAAGATGAAAATTGGGGACATAAAGAGTAGATCCTTCCTTCCAAAATACTATATGATTGATGGTCATTATCTATGGACTATATGGTATTTATAATAGTATATATGTTGGACTCTAGGATAATAGGACTCCATCATCTATAAATAAATAACTCCACAACAGAAATAATCGCATGTGCTTCAGCCACATATGGAGACCACTTGACATAAATGAAACATTGGCATGAACTGAATACTAATTTTATATGGTTTCATATGACTTAATTGATACCCAAATAGGATCCAAAAGCAACCAATGTATCCACATTAATCATTATTGTACCATTAACGGGGGGATTACAGGTATATAAACAATTATATATGCCAATGTCGTTGATCTGGGCATCATTGTGACCCCATGTGATAATCCCGAAGTTGTGATAATCAAAGTAGAAGGAGCATGGTATGGATACACGATTAAAAGAAAGATCATTTCTATGGATCCATATCATTTAGTCCAAATTTCATAGGATATTTATTTAATCTATGAGAATAGTTAAATTACACTTCCTAGTATCACTAAAATGATAGGCATCAACTCTAGAAGATAATCAGCCATATCATTCCATGCATTCCACACATCCATGGCACTAGGGAACTCAAAAATCACATGAAAAGTGGATTATGACATATCATTGAAGAGTGTTCAAAATGGATCATTAGAATCATGGTGATCTTTGAGGAGATCTTTAGTTAGGATTTTTCTTCAGTTGTTTTGGGTTAAATTTGGAATAATGTTTGAGGTGTTCAATGTTGTGAATGGTTGGAAAATGGTTTTCCCAAATCATGTTTGCACTCTTAAAACTATTAATCCATGGAGAGTGATGGTTTTTACAGTTATGGAATGGTTTGAAAAACCTTGCACCCATATAGGACAAATCAATCACCAGAGAATTGGGGAACACAATTAGGGTGCATGATTTGTCCAAATGTGAGGCCATTGCCATAAAACAATGTGTGTCGGTTTTAATTTATCTGAAATTTTATATTTTTGATACATGAACCCGTTTTATGTTTTATATAACTCTTACTCGGTCCTAACTCAATTTCCAGGATTGAGTTGGCTCACTAAATGCATGTTTAGATCCTCTAACCCCCTCCTCTGATGAACCAAATCTATGGAGGATGATCAAATACCTCTCTTATAAGTTGAAATTCTCTCATTTTATCTATACCAATTCATGTTTCTATACTCATTAAATACTATTTGATGATTTTGTTTTTAGGGATCAAAACACTATTAGGTGGGATCCTGATTCAGGGTTTGATTTCAAGATCTTTGACGCCTTCATTATCTAATGGATGATCCAATTGTGAGTGTCAATTATTGATATTTGATTAATGGTTGGTCGTACCATGATTTGTTTCCCTACAATTAAAACCATTAATTTCAGGATTAAATAGAATTGAGTTTTTTATTTCATTTAAAAACATGGAATTGTGATTATTTATTTATTTATTAGAACGGGATATCAAAATTGATCTAAAAGCCCAAATTCAATGGAATTGAAATACTGGGATGGATTTATGAAAATTTATGGATTTAATTTTTAAATATTTTTAATTTAAATGATTTTATATTGTTCATGAGAGAAGAAAAAAATTGAAAGAATTTTTAAAAAGGCATGAAATGATGATAACCTATGCTTTGGTTTTGAAAATAGAATTGTATGCTGGAAACTGAATTTGAAAAATTATATTTTATATGATTTGAACTCATTAATTTTCAATTTTATTGATTGATTGATTTTTTTATTATCCTGGGTAGTTAGTGGTAACACAGATAATAATTATAGGACATTTCCTCCATTGAAATTTATTGACAATGAATATTTTTACTAAAACTTATTTTCCCTGACTGCCTATAATAGAGTCCCCTATTTGGGTTTAGGATACTATATATGGGTTCCCCCTATTGGGATGTATTTTTTTGTGCACACCTGGCTAGTGTCATTATCTTCATTGAGTTGTGTGAGGATCCTATTATGTAATTAAATGACTTTCCATGGGGATTTTGTAAATTGTTCTTTCTTTTCGATGAGTTGTTTGAGTTGATTAAACATGACATTGAATTGATGAACTGTTTGATTCATGCAAACATACATATATATATAATGATTTATATAAAATGTTCATTTAATCGTTTTTTAATTTGTTTTTTGGAAATATTTTCCATATTTTTGAAATGAAATAAATTTTTGTTGAAAATATAAAATTGAAATTATACGATCTCTTTTATTTAAATTGATAAAATTAATGTTAAATTTTTAGGGTATTGATTATGGAACACTTGGTGATAACCTAATAGGATTTATATCTCACATCCTACCTTTTTCTATGGGTGTTTTTATATTTTCTTATTGCAGGTCCGAGTAAAGTGAAAGTGTATGATGCAGGAGGTGCATTTTATTGATCCTTTGGCTTTGAGTGATAGAGGTGATCGGTGGATATGTTATCCACTTGTCTCATGAGATGTTTTAAATTTATCTTAATTGATGTTGATTTATTTTATGATTTAATACTTTGGATTTTGTTATACCTAGTTGGTTTTTATACTTTCTTCTATTGAAGTATTGATGATACTAACTTGTAAAATTTATCTTCTATTGTTTTCATGAAATTGTGTTCCCTCTTTTATCGTGTATGAATCCAGGTTCTAGTCTCCAACCTATGGGGATAAAAAACACCATTTGGTCAATGTCATTATAGGATCAGGTGTCAATGTAATCGAGTGGATGAGATGGTTCATGATAATGTGGTATTAGATCCTGGTTAAGCATCATTCCTTGATGTTAGTTTCCATTTTTGTTTGTATTTTGAGGAAATATAATGTCGTTGCAAGAAAGTTCCTAGACAAGTATCATCATAAAGAGAATTAAGTAACCATAGGTGGTTTGGGAAGGATATCTTGATGAATAATTTGATCTAATTCTAGTATTTTCCTGAATTTCTCATTTGGGTGCATTGAAATTAAAATCATTAAATATTATCTGATGGGATTGATATTATTATTTGGAATATTTGAGTTAATGATATGAGTAATATTCCAATTTCTTCAATATTGATTATTGATGTTTAGAAACATCATGAATCGAAGAATATTTAGGAATTGGCCTAAATAAGAATCTACTTGTGAATTAGCGTGAGCGGATCTTCCCATGAAACAAAATCTTGTTTTCATTATTTTGTGTGTTGTCAAAGTGTTGGGAAATGAACTTGAACCCATTCCCATTTAATCTTCATATACGAAACCTCCAAGGGATGAATCTGATATCATTCTCAAGAGTGACTTCATTATAATCCACCAGCATTCTAGGGATCAAATGATCCTCAAGAGGCTGAGGATTAGTTAATAGTGATATTTCTTCAATTTGATTGCTATGATATTTTTGATTCGATTTAGGTAAAATGTTCCTCCTTCATGCTAGAGGGACGTAGATGGAGATGGTTGGATTTTATGGTGTTAGGAAAAAGTATGAGGGTTTTTATTGGATGGAAATTATGGTTCTTTTCACTGATAAACACTATATAGAGTCTATGGTGCTGGATAAGTCTGGTGTTTTTCAAACACAAACAAACTAACTAGTCCATGATGGAGTACACCAACAACATTTCCGAGCATAATAAGTTTTCCCATGATATTGTATCAATTTAGAAGTTGAATACTCAATGGATTGATATGGGTCTTCAACATAATATTCATTCATAGGTTTTCTTAATGACTCTCACTTCTTATATTGATGTGGTGGATAATGCATTGGTGGTCGATCTTAACCTGGCTGGTTAGTTAGGGTTTTTGGGAGGTCATTTTTCTCCTAACGGTGGTTATATGAGTTCCTTTAAAGGGGAAAATAAGCTTGATGAGTTTAATAGTGATTCTTGATAGTATCTGTCTTCTAGACCTCCTATAGTGCCTGACAAGTGCCATTTTACTTGATTACATTGTGAAAATGTTTAGTATTTGAGTATTTGGTTTAATTAAGAACAAATCATCTATAATTATTGTGGCCTCTTAGGACACATACTCAAATTATTCCATTTCTTTTATACTATGGATAGTGGAATGAGTTCTTTATCACCTAAAACTAATGCAGTGAAATCAGACGATTCAGAAACACATGGGTTCTATCCACAAGCATCCAAAACAAAGCTTCTTCACACAATTAAAAATTATCCAGAGGAAGAATATATTGGTCCAGTGACATTAAGAGGTACCATCACTATGGCCTCATTTTTAATTACTATATTATTTGAAACCGGTGCATCTTATACATTTATATCTACTCATATTGTAAACTTGATAAATCTTCTTATGGATGATTTATCATATGTTATGGATATTACTACTCCCCACATAACAAAGAGAGAGAAGGTTCAACATGGGTTGTCTTGAATCTTATAATTACCAGATATCTTGATTTTCTGGGATTTTCTGGTTCCCTATATGAAAACTCTTAATTTCATTTTTAAAAGTGATTGATTCATTTATAATAAGGCCTAAATTGACTACAATCATTGACGGGTATCTTTTTCTACACAAGATGTTGCATGCTGAATAATTCATAGAGAATGGGACCTAAAGTCGAGTCGAGAAACACATTATTATCTAGAGTTGGGGGAAAGTAATTTTAGTGTTTTATTTTTCCCGGAGTGGTAATATTTGGGTGATGAACTACCTCATGTTATTGTAAAATTTCATAATGTGATTCCTTATGATTTCTATGGTTTTCCACTGTAAATAGAGGTAGAGTATTATATTGATTTTATTCCAAGTAATAAATCAATATCAATAGATTCTTATCATAAGGAACCAACTGAAATTAATGATTTGAAGACTCAGTTGGTTTATTTATTAGTGAAATGACTTATACACTTGATATTGTTTCATTAGGAGGAACATGTTCTCATTGCCATGAAATGTGATGTAATAATTAATTTATGTGTTTACTAACAGAAACTCATCCAGGTTATGGTATAGAAAAATTCTGAGTTTCCATGGATAGATTATCTATTTGACCAGTTAAAAAGTGTGATGTGGTTCTTGAAGATTGATCTTAAATATATTTATCACCAATTGATAATAGAATAATATGAAATTCCAAAACAACCTTATGGAGTTGGTATGATCATTTTTCCTATATTATAATTCCATTTAGTATAACCAATGCTCATACAGTCTTCCTAGATTTTATGAAGATGATCTTATATGAAAATAATGATACAATCATGGTTGTAGTTGTATATGACATGATGGTATAGTATTTGTCTGGTGAGGATTATGTGTGACATCTAGGAATAGTTCTTTAAATCTTGGGAGATCACAGACTCAATGAAGATCATTAAAATTATAATTTATTGAAATAACAAGTGATGTTCTCTGGACACATGGACTCTTTTGTGGGTATCATATATTTTCCGAAACTATACGTAGTACCTTTTAAAGTGAGAAAAGTTATGATTTGTAATTTCCAAAATTCCCAAGGGGATATGCACCCAGGAACCAATTTTTTTTATAACATGCAATGTTGATTATGGTGGCTATGTATGATATGAGACATTACTATTTTTGTTTTTCATTTTTATACTTTCACAAAAGTCAATGTCGATTACCTGAGACCATCGGGTTTTCTATAACCCCTTCTAGTGACGAAATTGAAGTGACATGATATTTTTATGGAATTGGTAGTGGGGTCACTACGTAGCCCAAGAAAGAAAAATTCAGAATGGGTTTTATTGATTGGCTGATAAAATATTCCCACTTTATACAGATTCGGGATACAACCAATGTTGAGGAATTGGGAAATCATTATTTGAAAGAGGCTGTTCATTTTCATGGAGATCCATCTACTGTAGTCTCTGATATATATCCTCATTTACAATTTATTTTTATTAACTTCTTTAGGAGGTGATGGAATATTAGGATCGTTTGTCTATGGAATACAATCCATTGGTGGATGACTAGGTGGAGAGGAATATACTGATTATTAAAGATATTCTTCGTGGTTATGTCATTGATTTAGGTAGATTATGTGAATACTCTATGGGACTAGGTTAGTTTTCTTATAACAGTTTTTGTCAGTCCATGATAATAATGGATCCTTTTATTCCTAGTATGATAGGAATTGTAAATCATAGTTGTGATTGTTGTAGTTTGGTGAAAGTTCCATGGCTGTAAAAAACATGGTCAAAGATATGTTATAAAATATTCTATTGATTCATAATATAATGTTGACAGTTGAAAGCTGGTATAAATCATATATTGATCATCATCAAAAACCATTGGAGATTTCAATTTGTGACTAGGTTTTATTGAGAGTTTCACATCGTTTAGGTCATCGATGACTTGGGTGGAAAATAAATCTTGCTCCTTATTTTGTCAGAACATTTGAGATTTTTGAGAAGGTAGGAAAATGATATTACATTTTGGAACTTCTACCTTAGTTGATGTTGATACATAGTGTGATCCGTGTATCAATCCTTCATGAGTATCTTTCTAACCCATCTATTGTCTTGATATTGGAGGATCATGATTTTGAGAAAGATTTATCTATGAATAGGAATCCAATTAGGATATTTGATTCTGAGACAAAGGTACTTCATTGTAGGATGATACGAATAGTTTTAGTGCTATGGAAGTATGGTTCTGATTTTCTTGAGATATGGGAGCGAGAGGCACTAATAAGAGAGGAGTTTCTATATATATTTCATATGGAAACTTATTTATATGATTAATAGGGACATAATGTATTTATTATGAGGAGGCTATAACTTACCATTACTTTCTTTCAGGTACTCTTCAGGAATTATTTTTGTCATTATTTGGTTTGGGTTTATGATGGATTGATTTAGGGGATATTTGAAAAACATTTGGAGGCTTTTTGGGATGTTCATGGTTGGAGAATAGTTTTACAAAACCAGGAACCCCAACTTTTCAAACTGTGCACCCATAGAAAGAGAGGGTTTGCATAGCTGGTTCATGATTTGATAAACCATGCCACCACCATGGTGAAATTATGCACCCCAAAACAAGGTTCCCAATTAGGGCACACAGTTTGTCTAACCATTTGGACCTCTCCAAGAAATCATGTAAAAGGGTTTTATTTAAACCAAAATTTAATTTTTAAATTCCCAAAACCCCGGTTATGTTTCCAATCACCCATAATTAGGCCTAACCTGATTTCAAGGGGTGAAAAGGATCCTAAGATGTTATTTTGGCTCCTATAACACATTCCTTTGATGAATCAAAGGGCAGGTGGAATATTATCTCTCTCTTTGGTAAGTGGATCTCCTCTTGTTGAATCTTATCTAATCCCTCCTTCTCTCCTCCTTAGAGAGTATTAGATTATGATGTTTTTTATGGAACTAATCTATATATCATGGGATCTTGATTATAGTTTTGATTTATAGATCTTTGAAGCCTTTGTTATTTGTTGGTTGATAATGTCATGAGTCACAATTCTTTATCAATGATTAATGGTTGGTGGTTCCATAATTCTTTTCCCTTAAAATGAAACCGTGAATTTATAGAATTAATTGAATTTATTTTTTAATTAATTCTAAAACCTTGAATTATGATGACCTAATTCTTGAATTGAATTGGTTATTGAAATCGATAGAACACTAATTATAACGGAATTTAAATTATTCGGTGGATAAATGGAAATTTAATTATTAATTTTGTAAATAATTTCAATTGAAAATATTTTATGTTGTTTTTGAGAAAATGGGTTAAATTTAATGTCAATTTGAAATGGAATGAAATTTTTAAAATCTAATATTTGATTTTTAAAAGGGAAAGGTTTGTGGTAAATTGGAATTGTGATATTAAATTTTAAATGATTTGTAATGATTAATTTCCAATTTTATTGGTAGATTAATTATTGAGGCACATGCTATCCTAGGTAGTTTTTATTAACCATGAAAAGCATGATAGGACATTTCCTCAATAGAAATGGATTGATAATGATAACTATTACTAAATAAAATTTGGCTTGATTTTACATAATGGGTTCCCCTATTTTCATGTAGACATCCCCAGAAGGGTTCCTCTATTTTGATTGTATTTTTTTGTTCACACAAAACAAGATCTATGATTTCAATAATATTTATGTGGATGAAATTACCTACTAAAATGACATACCATAGAACTTATGTACATGGTTATTTCATTGCTATGATTTTTTAATTGATTATACACACAATTGAATTTCTGAACTATTTTATTCATTCCAAATTATTTGTATACTCTATTTTATATAAAATTTCCATTTTATCATGTTTGATAGTTGTTTTTAAATATATTCCATCATTTTGAAATGAAATTATTATTTTTTGGAAAATATGAAAATGAAATGTCACGAACTGATTTTATAAATTTGTTGAATAATTGGTAAATTTTTATTTTGTTGATTATGGAAGACATGGTCAGACCATACGTGTAATTATACTTCAAACCATACCTTTTCATTTAGGTGATTTTAAATTTTATTATTCTTGGTCCTAACAAATGGAAATCACCACTTGGACGAGGTGGATGTTCAAGATTCTATGGTTTGGATTGATGGAGGTGACTCATGGATATGTTATCTGCCAATTTTATATGATTTATGAGTTTTAAGTTGATATATGTTTAAGACATTGATGAGGAACTTATTTGGGTTTTGTTATACCCATTTGGTTTATAGTACATTTCTCTTTTTAGAGTGTTGAGCATACTGACTTATAACTTTTATCTTCTAATATTTTGTGTAAAATTTGTTCCTTTTATTATCATGAATGATGGATAGTGCAAGTCTCAAACCTATGGGGATCCGAAATTCCCTTCGGGCTATGTTAATACCAGCTTGGGTATGAGGGTAGCAGGGTATCTGGGTAGGTTTTTGGAAGGTCTTCTCCAAAATCCATTTTTCCTATAATACTCAAAATAACATATCTATATAACTCTATTAAACATTCATTAAACTCTTTCCTAAACTATCCACTTCCATCTACATTAAAACAAGATTTCACCTTCTCCTTTTCTACACCCTAAACAATCAGTGAAGATTCCAAGGAGCCACTATTATCCATCATCCAAGGGTATTTCCATATATATTAAATAGATATATATACAATCCTCCAATAGAAGCCTTTATTTAGAAGATAATAAGAACACCACATATATCACAAAAATATGAGAGGCCAAGGGAAAATCTTTGGCCCAAAGAAGTTTGAATTATGAAAATATTATTCATAAATGAACCATGAAAAAAGAGAATCATGGTGATCCAGAATAATCCATTGTGTCATAGAAGGAAAAGAATCATTAAAAATGTATATATATTTTAACCCCACACCCAAAATAGATTTATGGAGGAAATTATTGGGCCACACCATCCATATGGTTATCTAATTTCCTTTATTACTTCCCCATAAGAAATTTTCTAATCTATCATTCAATTGTTCAATCAAAAACCTGGGAATTTTAAAAGGGATATATCATAGGTGGGGATAGCTCGGGCCATTTACTTGATGAGGTTTTCCTTTCCCTCTTTATAAACCCTTTTACTGGACCACCCTTGAATATTTTTCAAACCCTATCCAAGATACCAGAAAACAACTCTTTTCTAAACACCCATAAATAGTGAGAAAACTAATATATTTTTTGTTATTTTCAAACACAATAATTCTAGAAGCAATTTAGAGATCTTCGTTCATTTTTTTTTGAACAAAAAAACTAATTAAGATCTTAAACATGGAAATTTTAACCAACTATGCGGATTTCATCTTGTACCTAAGGATAATTTGGTACATAGAAATGAATTCAACCAAGATAGCTATCAAAAAATTAAACTATTATCATCAAAAAACTAGGTTGGAAATATGTGTTCTCTACCAAAAACCCTTCACCCCATGCACTATATTTACCCTATAATACATAGAAATTAACTTGGGAAAAACAGCATCCATGAAAATAAATAGGAAAGGGAAGATAGGGTCACCCCACTGAAGACCCCTTTTAATGGAAAAGATTTGAGAGAGACCACCATTGATTTTAATCTTCAAAGTGACTATGGAGATGCATTGAATGATGAATATAATAAATTTATAACAAAAACCCATTTTAATCATAAAAAACTAGAGAAAAGTCCATCCAAATATATCATACACATTATTCATGTCCCACATCCAAGGAATGATACATCATTTAGAAAACTATCCACCTTTCATGGAGTGAAAAAACTCATTCGATAGAATGAAATTATCTAAGGTGAATCACCATAGTGATGAAATCACATTTCTTTTCATAAATAGTGGATGATAGCAATGGCCATATCTGTTTAACCAAAAAAAATTGTAAAAAATTTATAGGTAACAATGCATAAACTAATAGGCCTAATGTTTGAGACTAATTAGTGTTTTTTAATCCTCAGAATGAGTGTTATAATAGTATCATTAAGTGATAAATTATTGTATTTTCTAATCCAAAATAATTTTATGAGAATTGAAATTTCTGGACAGATAATTTGAAAATACTTTTTGAAGAAAAATTTAAAAACACCATATGGTCTAGGAAAATTTATTTTCTGTATTTGTTTCTATTCCACCAAAATCTCACCATTAGTAAAATAACATGTGATCTGGTGATTCATAATTTCCAAAACTAGTGGTTCCATACAAGTATCAATATAAAAATAAATAATGGATTCCCACCCAAAAATGATAAAAATATCCGGATAAAAAAACTTGATAAGATATTGGATTCCACTCTAATACAATTTTGGTATACCATAAAAAATAGCGAGAAAATAGATAGATTTCATGTAGCGATTTTTGAATTTATTAGTATTGAAATAGAAGGTATTGGAGACTGCCACATTAATGTGGAATTCTTGGGCATTTATAGACCAAAAACATTCTTTAATTCTGAGTGCCACATCTAGGTCCACATCTAGTCCAGGGATAGTATTGAGAACATAATCATAAAGGTGGATAGAATATTACTCATTTTGATTTCATTAAATAAAATCACACATAATATTATCTAGATGAAAACTGATATCAATCCATTTAATCATGGAATATACAGTATGGATATTTCATTTGATTTCAGGATCCCCCACCCTCTAACAAGAGCCTACCAAATCTTTTAACACGTTATCATTCACCCAGATGCTCTCGAATATGAAGATTATTTCATGCCATGGTTTCCTAAAAATTTGATAGGTTTCTATGATGATCTTAAAATTTTCTTATACACATTCAAAATTTTCCTTCAATGACTTTTAAATATTTCAATACATATTTCAAGTGCTAGGAGTTGGGACATTGTGAGATTTCGAGGCCCGGTGTGTCCAAAATTTATTTTATAAAATTATTAAATATATTTTATATTACCATGAAAAGTTTATTAAATAACAAGATATAACTCTTAAAAATAATTTAAAATAAAATATTTTAGACCACAATATAGTCCATAATTCATTGTATACATTAGGTGTGACCTAAAATAGGTCAGTGTGTGGTGTTCATATATCTCACCCGTTGGTGGTATGTTATGTGGATAAATTAAGTAATTAAATTTTTATCCGAAAATATATTATATTGGAACACAACAATGGAAATTAATATAAGGCTTTCTTCATTATCCTAGGTAGGATTCTAGATCTTCTTCCCCTCCTTCCATTTTACCATCACCATGGTTGATGAAAAAACACTATATCAGAGAAGATCAGGGCGCAAAAAAGATAATGCCTTCTTTCTATCATTTTAGATTGAATTATTAAATGATAAATGATATAATATCTAGGTATGAATCATCAAAATTTTATTCGTTTTTTGATTAAATTGATTTATTAGATCAATCACTTCTATTTATCTGCACCAACAGTGGCCTGTTCATGTTCCCAAGTACTAATTAAAGTGAAGAATCATTTTTTTTCAAACCTTGGATATCACTATTATATATAGTTGTACAATAACAATAGGAAGTGATTGTTTAATAATTTTTTCTATTCATATATTCTCCTTTGCTTCGTGTCCATCATCGGTATGTCCTCATGGTCCCAGTTCTACATTTTCAGGTAGTATCG
The DNA here is from genome assembly GCA_963277665.1 of Viscum album. Lineage (NCBI taxonomy): Eukaryota > Viridiplantae > Streptophyta > Magnoliopsida > Santalales > Viscaceae > Viscum > Viscum album. The sequence goes on along the minus strand of OY728161.1, from coordinate 420,648,719 downwards.
AGCCCGATTGGACACCAAGAATCACAAATGATTAATGAAAAAGGAATTGATTGATGAAACAATATTAGTTTGGGTATTTTTACAGGTTTTGTATGATTGTTTCAAGGATCGGAGGATGGATCATTTATAAAGGAAGGTTCATGGGTGTGTAGAACATGCAATGTATCTCCAAGGGTAGATGGAATCCAATTTATATTGAATGATAGATGAGAACTACGTTCCACTACCTGGTCCACAATTTTCAGGTGGAACTGAAGTCGGAATTAAAGAGGCATGGCTGAATTCAATGCATGGGAGAAAATAAAAAAAATGTTAAAAACCCAACTACACACCATATACCATGGTGGACACATGGTGTGTAGTCCCTTGGTTGTGGTAGTTATGGGATTTAGATTTTATAATGATGTAATGGTATGTATCCCTCGTACATGTTGTGTATCACCTTCCCCATTATGACGGGGCGTGTGGGGGAGAAAACAATAAGGTACACACCATGTGACCGAGTACATGAGCCTGAGCAGAACACATGTTTGTCACCTCATGTGATGAGGCATGTCATCTAGTATTGTACACTGACACGGGTTAAAGTACACATACATAGCTAGGATAAATGAACGTGTAAAGAGAACATGGGAAGGACTCCACATGGAATGGGAATGTTGTATATATCCTACACATTACATGTAATCATATATGGTTATAGATACTAGTACCTCCAGGGAAATAGATTGGTGAAGGAGTGGGACCACATGTTGTGTCGGTCCTCTCACACTCCATGTACCCCTTTGATCATTTTGAGGAAACATTAAACATTTGTATCTCCTTCGGTTGGAATCGATTTTTTGCTCATGTGTACCCTATAATGAGTATACCTTGAATAATGTGATTGTTCACTCGGTAGAAGATTTTGGGACATGATACCAATGTTTTGGGCATAAATCATGGTTAGGTGACACTTGATGATGGTCGTGATCATGCAGAATGACTAGAGGCATCCTGAGTGGAACCCTCCAGCTGGGCATTGCATGGGTCCTCAACGACTTCTAATGTGAAACCCTCCAAATAGGATACGAAGGGGTCCTCTAAATACTCTATGAGTGGAAAAAACTATTATCATAGGTCATGGTTCGTCTACTAACTTATGAGTGGAACTCTCCACTTAGACAGGGCATGGGTCCTCGATAACTAGAGTGGATCCCACCAGATTGGCTGGTCATGGGTCCTCTACGACCTGAGTGGAACCCTCCTAATATGTAAGACATGGTACCTTAATTGAATATTAAAGTGTAACAATAAAATCAAAATTGGTAATGGGTCCTCTGATGACCTCTCAGAGTAGAACCCTCTAGCTAGGATGGGCATGGGTCATGGTGACATCTAGAGTGGGACCATCCATATGGGCTTCGTAGGGGTCCTCTATCAACATCTAATGTTTAATCATCTAGATGGTCTGGTCATGGGTCCTCTACCACTGAGTTGGACCCTCATATTGCAACAGGGCAGGGGTTCTCTACATAGAGAATGTATCCCCTCGATTATGCGACACATTGATGAGGTGTGGATGGACATGTACAATAACTCTAGAGTAGATGAATGGGATGATGGCCATTTTTTATGGGATTTTGGAATAGTTGGTGCCAATTTTTCTTGGACTGATCTATGTTATAGAGATCCATATTCTCTCTTTTTTGTGTTTCTTTTAAGTATGAATATATATACACACATCTATATACATACCATCAGATTTAGTTACCCTCCTTTCATGGGATGTTAAGATGTGCAGAGTATGCCACATGCTTTATCGGTTTATCTTACTATGGTTGGGTTAGGTTACTCTCATTAGATATGTGTAAATTAGTTGAATTTTAGTTTATCTACATACCATTAAAATACACCTGATTTTGGATGAGGTTACTTCTCTATTAGTTTGGGTTGAGCTATTCTCTTTCACTATATCTTGAATACTATTTACAATATACTATATTTATATTCATGTTATATCTTTTATTGTTCCCATTCTGTATTATTGAAATCTTACTTGGTAAGTATATACTCACCCCAAAATTTGATTTTCTACAGGTTTCATGTCTTATTCAGATGATGGTCAGGTCGACAATGACTTCAGAAGAGCGTATGGATACATGGTACTTTAGACCTCATACGATGGTCACATCTTGGAGATGAGGTGCTAGGATCTCTTAGTGATTTACTTTTTTGATTTTTCATCTTGGGACATATTTATTTTTGTATTTGTATTTTTCCCTTTTATATGTATGTTTACACAATAGTACTTTTATAATGTCTAGAGGTTTTACATGCATGGTTCAGTCCCCAGTGTTTTTCATCATTTATTTTTATAAGTATTTTATTTTTTATTCAAGATGGTTCTGTGTGTGTGTAGTCACGTAATCAATGGATTTTCATATAGTATTTTTAGTTTAGTGCTTTTCACCACCACTGTCCAATATATGCGGGATTAGGGTAGTTTTGGAAAGGGCCTTAGCATAGGTCGGGTTTTGAATGATTGGCTTTAGAGAATTTCATTCCATGTAATTTTATTTGTAGTAGTCCCCTTCTGAGGATTTGGATGTCATTTAGGGTAATAGTTTCAAAGTGTATTGAGTGTGGATCTCTAGCTAGGGAATCTAGTGATGATATGGCCAGCCAAAATATCTATTCACAAGGACCTTGATTACATTACTTTCAACATGTAATACCGAGACATTGGTTTCGTGGATCAATGGCACACGTATCATATATGATTTAGTCATTGAATTCAAATATTGAGTTATCTCCCCATTATACATTATATATTTTATGATCATTTAACCATGGTACTTCTTGATAAATTTCAAGGTGCCTCCATGATGACAACAAGCCTAGATACCAGATCTGGATCTTGATGACGATTTGATGAGCGATGCTAGATCAACGTTGGGCCCATCCAGCACGTTTCACTCACCATATGGGAAGGTAGAAAAACCTCCACCTATCATGATGTTTATTTTAAAATCATAGTAGGATGATGATGGACAGTGGATTAGTATGGTTGGTGAGTTACATCTCTAGAGATCACTATGGTTCAATAGTGACCTACATTCTCATGTAGAAGATGATTGGCTAGAGTTAGTGGATAGTGTATTCAGGCTCATATGAACACCATCGTATCTATTGGTTTCACTCATAGCTATACTTATTCGAAGTGTAGCTGTGATATGGTGGATCCTTGTTACATAGATGAATAATGAGTCAACACTCTCATGGATAGACTTCTAACACCTTTTTGTGAGAATTAATACCACTCCTCTCTGTGCTTGGTTGGGATTTCAGTGATTATGGGTCTACATCAGGGATGGATAACATTATCTATGTAGAAAATGAAGTTTATATACATTAAAAGACAATCCCTTTACATGATCCTTGATTTATACTTCCAATAATAGATGTTTGAGAAGGGACTCCATAAACAGATTTATGATAGTGTGGTTCCCTTGTACATCCCCACCTATAGTAGTATGCTGGAGGGGGAACTAGAGATAAAGATATTTATGCTGAAGAGATGACAAGTAGATGGATTTTCTCATGGGAGTTATAGAGCTGAGTCATTTACAGTAGATAGCAGGTGCCAGTTAGTGGTATCTTGAAGCAGGAGATTGTTTTGAGATCAGAATCATGTGCATGTTTAAGAGGTATAAGGACAATGCAGATCAACATGGAAACCTGAATAGGATCATTGAAATTCTTGTGATTTGTTAGGTCACATAGTGTGTGAATGCCCCCAACAAACATTTTGCGGAGTTTAGCCATGAATCTAACGGACCACCATGGTAGTGGAAATGTCATGATCAGGGACCTCCCAGGAAAGGTCAGGGTGGAACCTAGGAAGGCAGAGTTGGAAGAGGAGTAGGAGGAGTTGTGGGAGGTTTATGAAGCTATGATATCTTTCCACCACGACCCCTACACAACAAATATTAGGATTACGGAGATGGAATTCAGGGTCATAGCTAGCTGCATGCCATGGACACTTATGACCCCAAAATGTATGAGATGATTAATGGTGTGATCTGTGTTTATCATACACTTTATTTAATATTATTAAAAATTACTTCCATTCAATATTTCATATCTAAAAACCTAGTCTAAGAGAAGGATATCCTAGTTAAGGTGGGAGCCCAAAATATTCACATTGAGGTTCTTATAGGGAATGAATCTTCTTTGTCATTTATCATCCAAAAGTTTGAGCTATCTCTTGGTGGAAATAGGTTCATGTGAATTATTTTTGTCATCAATATGGAACCCATTGATCTATTTTTTTTTTTGGAATGGATTGGTTTTACAAGGTCTGATCCTAGATTGTCGGTCACCATCGACAAGTCATATGCGTTCAAACTAATGGGACAATATTCTCCTTTTCTGATGAGATTGATCTCATTTAGGGAGAATAGGTATTATGAGTAGGAGGTTGCATCCAATCACCCATCAGTTAAATAGTATATCCCTTAAAGTCATAGGATCATCTAGAATATAGATTCCATTACATGGGGAGGATTATATGGACATATTCCCCAAATATTTCTCGGGAATACCTCTAAGGAGGGAGATATATTTTTTGAATTGAATTTCATCCTGAGACTACTATGATATCTTTCGAGGAATATCAGATGGGACCTACTAAGCTCTCAGATATTTATTTGCAGTTGTAAGAACGTCAGTAGAAGGGTTTCATCGAGGCCAATGTTCCCCCTGGGTATCTCTATTATAGTTAATGAAAAAGGAATACCAGAAATTGCAGATTTTCATGGATTATCATCACCTGAACCTGGCCATCATCAAGAACAAGTAATCCATTCCAAGGACTGGTGAAACTCATTGAATAACTGCAAGGTGTAATATGGTTCTCGATGATTGATATTTTGTCTGGTTATAACTATTTGAGGGTTTGTGATGATGATATTACAAATATTTCATCCTTTTTAACTACAGATACTATAAGTTACTAGTGATTCCCTTTGGTGTGACCATTTCCCCCATAGTGTTTATAGCATCGATGAACCATATCTTTCATCCATACTTGGACCAATTTTTTGTTCTATTCATATATGAAATAGTCATCTACATTAAATCAGATGGGGATTCTAATCACCTGAGGATGAATCGATATTTACTTTGAGACTACCTACATTCAAGGAAACTCTAGATGTGACAGTTCTAGATTAATGATGTTCACTTTCTAGGGCATGTCATTTTTTATCATGGTAAATCAAAAGACCTATAGATTATTGATGTAGTGATTTTTTGGGAGACCCTATGATCATATCATAGGTGAATATATTTCTTTTCGTGGTAGGGAACAACTAGATGATTGTGTGAGAATTATCTAGAATTGCAACCCCTTTGACCTACATGATGTGAAAAGGGAGATCGTTTACCTGTTTTGAGTAGTGATAGAGGGTCTTCATGGAGTTGAGGATGAGGATGACATGTTATCAGATATTTATACTACTAGAGGAGGGCATGAATTATGTATTGTATTGATATTCTTTATTAGTTGGGCCTATCTATGTTTTTATGTAGAAACAGGTAGTAATTGCATACTAGTCGATGCAGTTGATACTACATGAGAAAAAATAGGTGACTCATGAATTAGTGTTGGAAGTTGTTTTCTTCAACCTAAGAGATTATAGGCACTACCTCCTGGGGGAATTTTTTTGGGGTTTTATCAGACCATCCAAATATTAGGTATATCTTCACTCATAGAGACTTGAACTTGAGACTTTAATTCTAGTTGGATTTCTTACGGGATAGGGAATTTTAGATAGTATATACTGCAGGGAAGGAAAACATAGTACAATAATCTTTTAATAAGAAGTACCAATACTACATGGTGCATGAAGCTTTATAGCTAGTAGATTCTTTGCAGCTGACCCTGGTGGAGGAGGGTATAAATTTTCTTTAGCCGATGGTGCTGACTCCCCTGCTTCTTGATCAAGTAATAGAGTCTTAGCTTGGAGACATCGACTATGAGGACATATTTTACCTGATATCAATTGTGGATTAAATAGATGGATATTATGAAGGATGGATTTAAAAATTATTTTTCTTGGGAGATACAGTGGTTGCAGTCATGATGTGGGAGTTCCACACATATCCCCCTTTAGGTACATCCTATTGTGGATAATATTTATAGAGACACTATGTCTCTATTTTGAATGTCTGTCATGATACATATCATATCTTAATTTCTCTCTCGATTCATCAACTTTCAGCAGGTTAAGAATGAGAATCATGTTCCAGCAGGTTTTTTGGAGCCCTTTGAGATATTAGAGTGTAAGTGGGACGACATATCCAATTAATTTTCTAAAGAGATTCTAGTAAAATTGAAGAACAATGACATAATCTGGGTAATATTTGACCCATTCATGAAGCCCTCACACATCCATTCTATAATCTTGTTTTTTGTTCTGGTTTTTTGAACTTGTTTGGAGTTTTATGTTGGCTACCAGACACCCTTAAACTGACCTTTATTATATTTAAAAAAATTATTTGGCATAGTTTACATCTCGATTGTGGAGAGGCATGCCAGAAGCTATTAAGGACCCAAATGAGGATGAGTACAATCTTTCATACTGATGGGGAAACTATGCACACTATCTAGGTTTTGGAGGAAATGCGAAGTGATTGCATGTGAAACATTGGTCAATGCTGGGAGGATAACTTTCCCTTTGTAGGGTTTTCATACAAAACAACTACAACTCTACCATTGGAATGAAACCTTTTTAGTACCTATATTGGAGACACAACTTGTAATCATTATACTGGATCAATATCGGTGAGACATCTCTTATGGGAACATAGATGGTGTAGTTGATGACCAAGAAGGTACAAGTCATTCATGAGCTAATGAGGACGACCCAAAGCAGGCTTAAATCCTAGAGATATCACGATTGTATACTGTTGGAGTTTAGTAGGGAGACCACATTTTCCATAGATTCTACCATTGGAAGGTATTTTGGAGATTCAGATGGGGAGGAATGTTATCAATACGGTTCATTCAACCATTCGTGATCATGTAAAGGGTTGTTAAGGATACTTACCACCTCGCCCTACCCCCACACATGGAGTGGGTGGATGATGTCTTCCACCTGTAGCAGTTGAGGAGATATGTGATTGAACCCATACAGGTCATCGAATAGGGAGGGATAGACAATGAGGATAGATCCACATTTGTGAAGAAATCATTGGTGATCATGAATTGATAAGAAATGACCATGTATGGATGGACCATCACCTTGGTTCACATGATTTTGCAACACGAGAACTTGTAGGAGAGATCCTAGGAGTAAGAGATTGAAGTACAAGCTCAGTAACCTATGTCGTTTGTTTATTATTTATTTAAAGGATGAAAAGATTGAAGGAGGGAATGATGTAGATACCTAGTTTTTTCTTTTTAAGACATTGAAATATTTCTATATATATTTCAAATCTAGATGTTGTGATGGAATGAGATTCCAAGGCTAGTGTTCCCAGAATTAATTATATAAAATTATTATATATATATATATATATTATTTCATGAATGCATATTCTAAATGAAAATTGGATAACTATTTAATATAAGATCAGGTAAAAAATATGTTACCTTTGTAGAGTCTGGAACTCATTGTTCACCATAGGATACGTATAAAATATGGTGACATTGAGCATTAAAATATCTCGACCATTGGTTGTACGTTCAGTCGATAAATAAATAAAATAAAAAAAATTAATTAATTTGTTTATCCTAAATGAAAATATATAAGAATACTTCTATGGTGAATCATATAGGGTAATATGCATAAACTCTTGGAGGATTCAAGAGTTTGGTCCCATCCTTCCATTGGAGAATCACCTCAGACAATGACGAAACACTGATCATAACGGACTGGGGCACAAAGAATGATACTACATAGATAATATTAGAGTTTATTACTCAACATAAATAAGAAAACAATATCTATTTGAGACTCTTAAATTTGTTTTTTAGGCCCTTTATGATTAATATGATTGTGAAAATAAATCCCTTGTATTGATATGTTTCAATTGTGTCCTGAAAATGTGCACGAGTTCCAAATAAGATGATTAATATTTGTTTTCTATTCCTAGATATCTCCATTTTTTATCTTTTCCCATGAACACATGTAAATTAACACTTAAAAAATTCGAGTTCATTTCATCCACATTTATTTCCATTCGTCAATGGTAGGACCACGCGGTCCCGATTTGACATTATTGGGATGTACTAAGCCTGATTGAACACCCATAATCTTGATGGATTTAGAAATGAGGAAAAAATAAATGGAACAAGGGTAGATCAAGGACTTTTAAAAGTTGTGGATGATTTTTTCAATGATCAATTTCTATATAATCAATGGAAGAAGGATCAATGGTGCGTAGAACATGCAACATATCTCTAAGGATCGATGAAAACCAATTTCCAATTAATGATGACTGAAAGTATTGATATACATCCAAATCCACTATTTTTAGGTAGAATCGAATGTGGAATCGAAGGGGCGTGGATAGATTTAGTGTGTGGAATGAGATCTAAAAAATTGTGAAAATCCTACATACACCTTTTGTACCATTATAAATACACAACATGTGACTTTATGGATAAGGATGCCTAGATATTGAAATTTTATAGGGATGTAATGATGTGTATCCATTAAACCCACCATTTACAACCTTCCATGGTTGGATGAACCATGTGGAAGAGCACACATCTAGGTATATTCCATGCACTTGATTACACATGCATTACCCGAACACACGAGCGACCACACATGTGAAAAGGTATGTAATGTACTAAAGTTGATGAACATGGGGTAACGTACATGGAATCAACATGGATACTCATACATGTACAAAACACATGGGCGAGACCCCGAGCGGCATGTGTACACCAGATATATCCCCTACACATCTTATAATTCTACACGGATGGATATCCATGTACATATGGAAAAAAGAATTGGTGAAGTAGTGGGACTACACTCCATGTGGTCCCCCTCACATGTCGTTTACCCCTTGGTTCCATTTGATGAAACATCATCCTTCTGTATCTTCTTCTCTTGAACAGGGATGACTGCTCATGAGCTGTATATCCTATGTTTTTTTCATGTAGAATCTGATAGTGACCTGAGTTGTGGATTTGAGATATGATGTATAATCTTATGGGCATAATTCTTGGTTAGGCGATGCTCGATGATGGTAGTGATCCCACATGATCAACAAATGAATCTGGAGTGGAGCCCTCTTGATGGGATGGGGATGGTTCCACGATGAAATCTAGGGTGGAAAACTCTAGTTATATTAGTCATGGGTCCTTTATAGACTTGTATTGTGGAACCCTCCCATTGGAATATGTCAAATGTCCTGTACAAACATATGAGTAGAACCCTCCAACTGGGTTGGGAATGGGTAGAATATTGCTAGTGTGTAATCCTCTAGTTATGCTTGGAATGGTTTCTCTACCAACAGATTGTAAACCTACAACTATGTAGGGAATGTTTCCTCAATTGAATATCATATTGTAACCATATTATTGGCACAAGGTATGGTTCCTATATAGATCTCTGGTGTGGAACACTCCAACGTTGCTAGTCATGGGTCCTCAACAACTTCTAGAGTAGAACCCTCTATCTGCGGTGGGCATGGGTCCTCTAATATATTCTAGAGTGAAATCTTCTAGTTGTTCTTGGAATGAGTCCTCTACCATTGTGTGGAATGGTCTTTTTGTACCAGGCCATGTGTCCAATACCTACTGATTATGGCCCCTTGACTGTGCGACACAATGACATGGTGTGGCATAATATAGATGGTAACATTTTTGCAGACATGTGGGATGTTGGGAATCCTTGATAGACTTTTTGAATCATTGGAGACTAGTTTTCCTAGGATGAACTATGAGATGGATATCCCCTTTCTATCTTTTTTGGTTTTATTTTGATTGAGAATATATATATATACATACCTTTGGATTTGGTTACTCTCCTCCCATGGGTAGAAAATATGTGCATGGTATGCATGTTCTTTCCATGTTTAGATTTTCATGGTTGGATGAGTATACTCTCCTAATATAAGAAGAAAATACTTAACACATGGTTATTCTACACATCATGTTTATCCTCTTATGTTTTGATGGTGTTACTTATCTCTTATATTGTGTTCGGATTTTCAATTTCACTGTATATTTCATCTTGTGTACTAAATAATATATTTATATTCATGTTTTATCTCTTAATAACCCCCTTCATCTTCATGGGTGTCATACTAGGTAGGTATATTCTCACCATTACATGGGTTTTTACAACACGTTTCTTATCTTATATAGAAAATGAAAAGGTCGGCAATGAATTCATAGGAGCATATGGATACCTGGTATGTTAGACCACAAACGGTGGATGGATCTTGGAGATTTTGAGCTACACTATCTGAGTGTTTTACTTTTCTATTTTTATCTTAGGGTTTTAATTTTCTAGATTTTTCTAGTTCGGCATGTATTTTTTCCCATTACATTTCATTTTAAACTACCTAATTCTTCTACTATATAGAGGTTTTATAGTCATGGTTGATTCCCTATTTTTTTCATCATTTAATTTTCATCCTCTACAAATTTTCACCATGATGAATTTTTTAGAATTTATAGTTTATTAGGAAAATCCATCCCATTTTTATATTCCATTCAACACTTGATTCCAACCCCTGGCCTATGGAGGTGGGCATGGGGAAGTTGTGTCTTGAGCGTAGGATTCGGTCAAGTAGTGGAAGGCCTTTTGTGGCTGGAGAAACCTGAAAAATATGGAAGTAATTTAAAATAAATTTCAAATCATATTAACAAAATAATCTTTTCAATCTCTATACAATATGAATTGTATCAGAATTCAAAAAAAACCATTTAAAGAGATTCCATAATATCCAAAATTTAAAAGTACCACCATATGTGTTTCTTATTGAAATTACAATGTTGATTCATGAGATATACTTGCCCCTTTTTCTCATTATGGAATAAAATTTCATTGAAATACCGACAATAATGAGAGGTATGGATTGGTTATCCTGGATGGTGTTAAGAATCATATAGGGTATCCATTTATCCCTCTAGGTGGGCCATCCATAAAATATGAGTAAATTACATACCATTTAATATGGCTTATGGATGAATGCCCTAAAGTGATTAGAAAAGTATTATTTAACCCTAGATTCCACTTTTTCTTTCTAACAGAGGCCAAGAACACCCGTATAGACTTTCCATGAAACTGGGAAATATACAAAAAACCCTTTTTTGGGTCACCATCCTTGTAATTTTTTTATAATATAGTTTTGAAAAAAACCCATATCTTGTCTACTTTTTGTGCAACAATGCAAGAGAATTTTATCTATTCATGGTTTCCAAGTCCACGATAGCTCTAAGATAAGATTTTAATCGGGATAGGAGTGGATATCTCAATCCAACCTCTTCCTTTGATAATTCTTGGTACATTACATAACCCACAAAATTAAACCTTTTATAGAATCTCTCATTAACCATTGTTCCCTCTCTACTACATTGAATTACACAATTTTCTACCACATTCATTCAATTACCACTATCCTATCTATCTTTTCTCCTGCACGACCACTATTTATATAACCTTCTATAGAGGAATCGATAAGACCAACCCCGTATAAGATTGCATACAAGGGTCCTTTAGGTATTGTGGGAGAATTCAGATCTCATGAATCTAAGAATATTTTCTTTGGTTCGTATGATGATTTCATCATTCCTTCATGAATACATGAATAAGTATTGGGGAGAAACCCTCTCTATATAATATTTCCCTGGTCGTCATGCCAAATATCAAGGATGAAAGAACATACTCTACTTGTTTGGTACATCCCTTTATCTGCTCATAGGACCTCACATTGATTTGAAGAAAAATCCAGATGGCCTAGCCTGATGAAATTACTTTTATTACGCTTAGATTTCCTAAAAAATTATTTTTTATGTCAATCTCGATACCATTGTTTTCATAGTTTAGATATAAAGACTGAATTTGAATTTTTTCCCTAGATCCAAGGACCATACTACATAATTATGTTTCTGTCCTCATCCACCATTGAAACCCAATGATTCAATGTGTGTCCAAGACACCCAAATAATATCAAAAGGTTGGTAGCTTTACAAATTTTAATGATATCCACACATTTAATTCCACTATCATTAGTAATAATCCCCACATATGTAGTTTATCATCATCATCCAAATCCATAATCTCATATGCCAGTCCCCACTGAATAGTATTTGATCCGTGCCATTACATAAATTCACTTATCTGACCACTGATTTTATTCATAACTCACTCTATTCTACCACAAAATTGAATTCATTTATGTTGTATTTAATATGGGGTGTAGGATATAATGTTCTTATAGATATCCTCTCCATATCTTCAATTCTTCATTATAATGAGTTGGTTGTCAAAGGACCACGGACTACCCTTGAGAACCTTCTGTTTATCATTGTTCTGAAATAATTCAAAGATCATATAGCCCACTCAAACTTCTCTTATCAACACACCTTCTTCTAGATTCCAATAATATTGTAACGTGTTTATTAGCGAACCCATGTTAAAGGGTCGATTGAAAAAAAACATTTAATGATTAGGAGTGACATTCGATACATAAGAGACACATCCTCATCCTTCTTAGCTAAAACCATCACCCTATAGTTGTCCATCATGAATATGTTTTTGCAATGGTTTAGAATATTCGACTCCAATAAGAAACTTCTAATGAAAAGAAACAAGGAAAATGTGACAAAAAGTGGTTTCGAGACTTCATCCAATGGATATTGGGACACTAGTGAATTACCGATCATCCTAGGAAATCAATAAGAATCCTCGAACCCTAGGAAAGCTTACGATGAAGCTCTCAAACAATTGTGAGAATTTATTAGTTTTAAATTTTTTATGATAATAATATAAAAACATAGTTTCTCAAAATGGATAATGATGGAAAAAATATATCAGTTTATTTAAATATATTTTTCTAATGATATATGATTTATTAGTAATTACTTATCTTAATAATATATTCCTTTTTGGGTGAATTTTTTTGGGTATTGAAATAATAAAATAATTGAATTAACTACTGGTAAAATAATTGTTGGTATTGAAAAAATATTATTAATTGATAAATTTTGTTTCTTCAAAAAATATTTTTGTACATTAAATTAATATCATCAAAAATTAATATATTTCAGAACTGACCATTTTACCAAAATACATATAGTATGTCATTATATTTTTGTTGGTATATGTCATTTTTTATTGTGATTCATGAATGAATTTATTTATATTAATTTAACATGGGATAGTTATAGGGACAATCTCCAATGCGAAATTCCTAGGGCCTTTCACCAAAAGGAGATACATATGCCCATTATCTAATGAGAGATTTACATGAGAAATATCCAATATGCAATTTTTATTTCCATATTTATGTATGTTAGTATATACATATAATTATATGCATCTATATGGGAGATTCATAGGGAAAATCAATAATGAGAGATTCATGAAACCATTATTCACGGGGTCAATATCAAATGAGAGATTTAATGGAAATATATCCATAGGGATATTTATATTATCAATGTACTCTGTATGGTTTTATATACATATAATTATATATATCTATATTGGATATTTTTATGGGATTATTGTGATCATATGAATAAGGGCATATATTGGAGAATTGTAAATGGTGGTAGAGTAAATATTTTGAAGCATGATTTGCTACTGGGCCTCGGTGCGTCTTTGGTGACCTATCCTATTGTTTTTTATATAGAGAATGTGAGGGATCATGCTTCATTTTAGGAGGATGGGAGTGGATGTTGTAAGGATTAGTTTAATTCCAAGTACAATTAGAGGGATATTCGAATTATTGTTATCATCCCATGTGTTGACGACCATATTATAGGTTATGTTTAATGAATTAATGATCCTTTCGTGGTTTACTACGTTAAGCCCAGTTTTAAACTAGACTGCGATATCTCTCATCATAGTACATCTTAGTACAAGAAAATCATTGGAAGCTCTAGATTCCTCTAAAGGCAGCTTGTTTTGCAGAACGTGTGCCCATGTATTATTCTAATTAAGGAATTCATATTTTTCATCAATATGTTGTTGAACCTAAATGTATGATTTTCCATTTGGATTTTGAGGCCACCACTTATGTGAATATTGCATTTTCTAGGTCCAAGGATGTCTGGAAGGCTTAAAATGCGGGCTTTGCAGCTTCTCTAGATCATTTAGTCAATCTACTTGCATCTCTTGACAATTTGATGTCATCAGTCTCTTTGGATATAGTAAAAAATATTTTTTTCATGACATGAAAATCTGGATTGGTAGAAATGAACTCATCTTCTATGGTGCAATAAAACCCAAAACATCATCGGTCTAATATACTAAATTATACATGTATAGTCATAATCCTTTTGAAGGTAGTAGTATTTCCACAAGATCTTCTTAGTATGCCTGCATTTGGACCCCCACTCGATAGATGTATTGAATATCAATGTTGATATCCCCATTAATGATTCATTGGTTTTTTTGGGGTCATATAGGATTATTTTTGTACAATTTTTTATTCTTTCCAATGAAATTTTCTTTCTAAGTGGAGTTTTCTAGTGGCTGAAGCCCAAGAAATTATTTCTGGTCTCAAATTTTCTAGGAAGAGAATACGAAGTTCCATTATTTTGGAATGAGACATTGTATCATGATACAATATTTATGCTTCATGGATGATATCCTTCATCCATTTGGCCCACATGTCTGAAGAATTAAATCCCTTCTTGTTAATTTTTCTGCTTACTCATTTTCTTTCATTGTCTGGGAAGGAAATTTTATGGACCACTATTTTGATTCCTGGTATGTTTCCGTGGGTTGGTAAATTTTGTGGTCAATAATTCATGATTGGATTTTTTTATTTGGTTGGGTGATTTTCCCAACATATATGATTATTTATTTCCTCAAAAAATATTGGACATTTTTATTGAAAATATCTAATGGGTGATTCACAGGGCTAATCCCTGATAGGAGGTTCACAAGACAAATCTCTACCGGGATATTTGTATTGCTATTTCCCTATGTGTGTTTGTATATACAAAAGACTGTATCATATATATGATTGCATGTATTTGTATGTATATACATATAATAATATTTATATTTATGTGTATACATATATTAAAATATACTTCTAAATATTTAAGGTTATATATTCCTATATATACCGAGGAATGTATGCATACGTGTAATTAAATTTGTTAATAATGACATTTATTATATATTTATATAATCATATTAAATACATTGAACATATATTTATCAATTTTAAATTTAAATATTAATAATAATACATTAATATAATCTCTAAAATAATTTTAACAAATTAGGAATGAAAATATATAAAGTAAAAAATATATTACTATACTGGTTTTTGTCTTCCCAATTTATTATATTAATAAGAATTAACATATAATGTTTAAAAAATATAAAAATTAATTTATAAATGTTGATTTATAAGTAATGTTACAATGTTTTAATTTTTTTTTGAAAATACTATTACATTAATATATTTCTATATATATTCATTTATATATATGAGGAGGTGGTGTATGATGATCTGCATCTAATGGTATTTTTGTCAATAAATTCAATATCATTTAAATAAAATCAAAAATTTGGGATAGAGGACACTATTCCTCCTATTTATATAACACACATCACTATATGATGGTCCAAATTAATCTACCTCTTCCTATTGGTAAATGAGAGGATTAGAATCACACTTTTATTGGTAAAAGAACACATGAGGTGGATCACATTTTAACCATGAATTGAATATATTGGGGAAAATTGCTTCTGAAATAAAATTAAATCATGTGAATTAATCCAGTGTTTCAAATTAAATGGGAAATCCAATTAATTATATCACTTAATATTAATTATTTATTATATTAATTAAAGATATTAATTAATATTTTTATAATCATCAATATATTAATAGGTAATAATTAATATATTATAGAACATATTTATAAATATTAATAAATATTTTAATTATAATTGATAATATAGTTAATTGTAATATATTTATATATAATAAATTTATTAATTTCTAATTATATTATTTATTATTAATTAATAATATATAATAAATTACTATTAGTTATAAGTAAGGTATGCATTAGTAGTTATTAAAATAATTAATAATAATTTGTTATCAAATAATGTAGATAATAATTATTTATTGAAATATTAATTATTAATTATATAATTAGAATATGATTAATAAAATATAATATTATATTAATAATTAATAATTATATTAATAAAATAATTAGAAAAATGGCCCTCCCATGTAGGGGGATAGATAGGGTTGAAGGGATTTGGGGGAGCGGTCACATATTTGATCCCCATTATCGATTTCTTATCCTCAGTTCTGTTGTACAGGGGGTCGAGGTAACGTATAATATAGTTAAAAGAATTGTATTGTTACGTGAAAAAATAAAAAATAATTTTTAAAATATAATATTGTATTTATATTAATTAATTATGTCATTAATATGATTATTTTTTATATAATTACAAATATAATAACTAATACATGAGTAATTAATTAATATATTTTATATATTCCATGATTAATAATATCATTAATATAATTTTTAATTAGTATTTTTATGACATTCAAGTAAAAATTAATTTCTTCTTAATAATAATTTTACTACAAAATATTGATAATGAAAACTAATTATATAATTTATTCTTAAATAACATGAAACTAAAAATTCTAAGTACTTATAACATCAATCTATGTTAAGAATATATGAATGGTAAATGAATCAATCTGGTTTGGATTGCTATCATGGATGCTCTTCCATGCCACAACACGATGTATATTCACTGTTTCCATAACGTTTATATCAATTTTTACACTATGGAATGTGCACGTCTATTGTAGAATCTATTTTATTTTTCACCACATCATAATGTGTTACATGCGGTTGATCCAATGTAACAATCCAGCACATGATTCTATTCAAATCCAAACCTGACCTAACTCATGGAATTTCCCAAAGTGACTTACAGATCCCCATGGTCTAGAAACTAGTTGATAGGCATCAATGAACTCATTTGGGGATTATTTTGTCATCATATTATTAAATATCATCATAATGTATTATAACAACCATCTATAACAAATGATAAAACAAAACATACAATACAAAAGGATGAGTCCATTGCATCCCAAAAATATGATTCCCTTAAAAAGGTGTCACCTGTATAAAAACGTATTAATCCATTGAGAATTCCATGTTCCAACATCAATTATTTTCATAAAACATGTAACATCTCTGGGATGTCATCAAACACTACCTGGTCATCTGAGTCTTACCTGTCATTTCTTGTATGATACATGGTTCCATTAATGACGTCTCACAAACTTCTATCCATAAAATAGGGGACTATAATAGAAATACATACAGATCTTAAAATGGATCCATCCAGATCAAGCCCAATTATCAGTTATTATAGAAAAATTCCACTGACCCCAGATTGTTATCCCAAGAACCTTTCAAATCTAACTCGATGTCAATAAGCATCTATTCCAAATTATGAGTCATCATCTCCATATCACCATTCGTCTAGTGAATATATTTCATACTAATATTGACCTATGGACCCAATTTACATTGGTTACCTTATAAGAAAACAATAGGTGAATCAAGGATTCCAATTATAAGTAAAAGAAGATGACACACCATGCAACATCATGATTTTATGAACATTCAACTTTTCAAGATCATCCATTTTTGGGGTTTCATATATTTGAATAATGTGAGTGTAATATTTGGTAAAATGATCAATGAAAATCAAATGTAATTTCTTCTACCTAGTGTACGGTGTAACCTGGTGATATAATCTATGGTTACCTCATCCCACTTCTAGGTAAGAATGCAGAGAGGGAGAAGAGGGTCCTGAGGGCCTCTGATGTTCATTTTTACTTATTGATAGGCATAACATCAAGAAACAAGGTCAGTGTTGTAATGTGTCATTCCCAAGCACAAGAATCATTGTTGAGCATCTTAGTACATCTTGGTGGAACTAGGATGAATGGGCTACTATGAATACTAACAATCATTAATTTCCACCTTCTTTATAGACAACGATACAAAAAACACATACATTAAAGAAAATAAATCCTTTGGGTGATAAGTAACATTCATAGGGTACCTCGCCACCATATATAAAATGGATGGAACAATGAAAATACTAATAATTTGGATGATATTCAAGGAATAGATCTAGAAGAGAAGGAATCAACTTATGATAGCCAAAAAGATATCCATTTCTCTTTATTGGATTCTATGATAATATAAATAAAAATTCCCATAAGTTTCCACTCAACATTGGGCTTGTTCATAGCATGAAGCAATATAATATATCATAGGGAATCAACAACTTAATTCCCTTCACATGGAGTCAAGATGAGGTTGAAGTTGAACCCTTGAAGATAATTTAACCACCATCCTTTTCACAAGTTCAAATATTTATTAGGAAATATAAATCTTTGGATTTTATGATCTAACTAGACTATAAACCATTCCCTAAAGCATAGAGGTGAAAACACTTTGGTAATCTGATAACAATCAAAGTCTAGAGGTAATAGGTTGGGCAATTTCACTCATGTGGCCAGAGTTGGGTAGATCCATATGCAACAACATGGTCACCTTGAGAAAGCACTCAAGCTAAACCCATAATGAATACATCACAGTAGACCATGTTACCCTGACATACAAAATGTATAATCATGAAAAGGATATATGTCAACTTCTACTATAGCTCTTCATAAGATGATTCACAGTCCCAGATCCAAGAAAATCTTAAAACGTTTTGGGTAGGATCCATCATAAGAGAGAAAAGTTATGAAAATTATTTGGTACACCGCATGTAGTTCCCTTATAGGAAAAACAGTCTTTGGATATCAAAAATATTCTTCAGGTTTTCCCTATGACATCACTTCTCTTACTTTATTTGGATTAATAGAAACCCCATGTTTTGATATCACATAAACAAAAACATGACCACCAGAATCAATAAATTTCATTCCATCAATTTTGAAAACAAATAATTATCCCACTAATTACAATAATGATCCTTAAATTTTATCCATGCTACTCATCCAATTTAGAGTAAACCAGAATGTCATCCGCAACCACTATGGAAAAGGATTCAAGGTATCTACAGAACACCTAGTTCATAAGTTCAATGAAAGCCAAATGATATTCTAATAATCTATACAGAATTACCATGTATTAAAAATGGTTATACCTGCAACAAAAAGTGTTATTTGGAACTTCTAATTATCTCACCCTAACAGGTTGATACCCTAAATGGTGGTCAATATATTAATATCAATTTTTCCCAATGATCTATTCAAATATACCATCAATACAAAAAATGTGTATTTATTTCGGACCCTAAATTGATAAAATTTCTATGAGTAAATAGATAACCAGTGAGAACTATCAACTTTCTTGACCAAATGTACTAGAGTTTCCCATCAATAGACACTTGGATGAGTGAAACCCTTGGATTATAGATAATCTAGTCTAATATTTAAATCTCTCAACTCTTCCAGAGGCATAGTATAAGAAGAAAGGTGTATCAGTTGTGTCCCGAACACCAATGAAATTGAGAACTCCATGTCCCGTTCTGGTGGTAAGCTAAAGAAATAATCTAAAAAATCATCAAGACACTCATTAACCATTGGAGGAAACCCAATCTATGTACCAAAATTGATCAACTTCTATCAAGATGTGGTTACCTAATATTAAAGTCTACCTAAAACCAGAAATGGAGGTAATGTTCATCCAAACCATAAATCCCATTTCCCCAAGAAAACCAAAGTGCTTCCATAGAGGGTTGTAACGACCACCCATCGATAGTATCAGTCAATGCGGGCCTTAATGAATTACATCCAAACCAATCATGAGATCATGTCAAAAAAAATTCATCTCCAGGACAAGAAAATCCCATTTTATCACAACAATTGACAATGAGACAATACATGAAGGGCATTGAAACCCCTGATCCTTCTTAATTCTATGTGGTGTAACAAAATCCATTGCATATGCCCTATGCTCAGTCGAGCGTTAAGTTAATCCATAACGTGAAAATATATAAAAGAGCGTGATGAACCTATATCAAACAAAGAAATTTCTATAGATGATTGAAAAATAATATTACCTCAAACTATCATAGGGCATGTATCAGATTCTAGTGAAACCTTATCCATAGCATGCAACTTCATTTTATCTTCCTGATCATATGGATTACTGCTAAAACATGGATTTACATTAATATGACTCTCCCTATAAGAATATCTATTCATCCCACCATTTCTATCAAAGCAGGACTTCATATTCCATTAAGTGTTAGATTGAGTATCAGTTCCTCTAGGAGAAGCATACCTTGCAACACTTTGATATGGATGAACTTATCTATAACAAATTTATTGATGGTCCATGATTCCATTATGTTGGAATTCTCTAGGAAGCATAGATCATGTGGATCACATGTGCAAGATCATTCTATAGTGATGGTACATAACAGTTTCTACACCTACAACTATTGATGATGGTTTGGGAGGTGTGTATCAGGATCCACTATAACCCTTTATACTAACACCTACCAATTCTTATTATTTTTTGATGATCTAAACACACATTGTCCAGGAACGGGCATAAACCCAGCTATACCAAATATACCAACCTAGTTGATATCACCCATTAAGGCCCGGTCAAAAACCTAAATGTAGGTCTTCAATTTAATCAAGAATTCTTGAGATCATTTATATATCCACATCCCTATTTCAAATATTATTGTTGTCAACCTATCATTCATGATCAACATATTAGAAAATTGAACTAGCTCTATAATGTGGTGGGAATATTTCATCACATAATGATCCCCCTACTGAAGGGTATGATTAAATTTATTCTTGGTGAGATTCAATGTCTTGGGATAAAATTTTTCATTGAATTTGGCCTTAATATTGGGAACATGTTGGTTGCATGTTGTTTTTAGAAGCATAATGATGTCTTTATTACACGTGTTTCCATTTTTTTCAAACATGAATATTTATCACGTAAGTGTCAAAGAAGAAAAGAAACCAATTCACCTTTTAAGTTGTGACAATAAAAATGACCCTAATATTCATGAAATAGGACTCAAAATTATTAATAATGTACTATTGATTGAGAAGAAGGATCCTAGGAGAAAAGGATCATCAAATCCACCTTGGGTCTGATAAAATAATATGTGATCACAATGAGTATCAGAGTCTGAATGAGTCTGATAAAGATCTAAAAATTATTTTGTAATCATGGAGTTACCATAAATCATTAGTAATAAATAAAACATATGATGCACGACTTATGAAGGAAAATTGTAGTACATGTGCGGTCAATCATATTTTCTATTGGTAGAAATGAATAAAGATACTAAAGGAAAGGGAAGTTACTATAATTTCAATTATAAGACAATTGATGATATTCCAATATTTATTGTAATCAATTTCATGAATGAAATGATGATTACAAGATAATATTTGTGAATATAGGATGTTTCTAAAGTCAATGATTTTTGTTCTCAGGTCATTCGTGTGAGAACATGGGATACATAATTGTTTGAATGGTGTGAAGGTTTGTTGGAAATATGAAATTGTTAGTACTATTAGTTGGTGACTTCAAGAATAGGGTAAATGAAATTATTAGAACAATCACATGTCTAGGTGAGAATTTGGATGACTTAACCATTTTTGAGAAGTTCTTGACTATTCTTTTGATATGTTTGATTAAATAGTTTCTTCATTTTAATATAGATATCCTGAAACGTTATCTTTTCATGGTTTGTATCATACTATGATCACTTATGATATGATAATTGAGAAATCTATGAAAGTAAAAACAAACACTGATCATTAAATTACATTCAATGGTTCTTAAGGAAAATGGTGTTTCTGACTCTATCTTTGAAAAAGAGTAACGTAAAAATCATGGTGAAATTTTATCATTATTTTCACAAAAATGTTATAATCGATACAAGAACGTATAAGGGAAAAATTCCATTTAAATGCTTTGAATATTGATACACTGGGAACTTTTTATTGAATTGTTCTTGAATAATGAAATGAGATGATAGGGATGAAGAAGAAATAAGGCCATGATGGTTGTGTAAGACACTAGGTGATAAAGCTAAATCATATTACAGTGGGCATGATAAAACGTTATCCACATCCAAAAGAATATTTTCATGCCAAAAAATAATGAAGTAGAAGATATTGAAGCTAAATCAGAAAATTATACTAAGAAATCAGATGAGAATACATTTGTTTCATTTATTAACAATGATGAATTCAGGATAAATAGTTATAAAGAAGAAGAAACTCATCTAAAATTTTATCTGAAAGAAGAACTGAAAGCATGTATGAGAATGATTAGGATGATTGAGAAAGTAGTTAGGAAGTTGAAAAGTGAAAGATCATCAATAAACAATCATGAATTTTTTTCTAATGTTAATGTTAAGATGCTGAAAGTTATTGATTATTATAATAAATCCATTGAGAACGAAAAGAATCTAAATGATCAAATAGAAGTGAAATTAGATGAAAAATAAGATGAGTTGTAAATTTTCCTAAAAAACATTAAAAATATGAAAAAAGGGTCACAAGATTCAATAATTCTATCTCTGATGTTGAATAATGAACTAGAAAGTGTAAATTTGATATGGATCAAAAATTAACTTCAAAGGTTGAAAAAATTTGAATTTTATCTTAAGAAGAATAATGTTGGGAAATTTTCGTATGTGGCCAAAATTAACAAAGTAGATAAGTTAAAAGATACTAAAAATTTTGAGTCCAATAATGATTCTATTACTTATTGTTCTGAAAATTTTGAAAACAAAATTGAGTCTAAAAAAATGTTTTAGTAGATATTTTAAGGTTTTTTGGTCAACAAAGTTATATTAAGAGTGATAAAAATGTTTATATGAGACCTACTAAAAACTCTGGAAAATACAGAAGCTATAGAGGAATATATTCAGTATATGGATATCGAATGTATTATGGTGGATTCAGTTAATAAAATATGTGTTGGTTTATTCAAAAACATTACTATTATTACACAAGATATAGAAGGAAAATTATTAGGTGGAGTAAATCCCCTCAAATGAAGAAGTCTAAGAAATATTTTAAAAAGATGTCTAAGAAGGATGTTCGAAAGAAGTCTGAGAAATACAGTGTAAACGTTCAAAATAGGATCCAACCCATGGAAACAATCTATGAATGGTTTGGATAACCATTACACCATGAAAAAGGATGTCTTTTTCTCTTACAAGAACAGCAAAATTTCGATAACAATTCTCAGAAGTCATGTTTGAAGAGAGATAAAGGAAAGGAAAAATATCTTGTTGTTTAATCTGCCCTGAAAGATACTAAACGAAAAAACCACTATATTCATGATTGGGGGTGTAATTTTCATATTAAAGAAGACATAATATTCTAGATTATTGTGAAATACTTCCAAAAAAATATGGTGACATTTGGAAATGATGAATCTCTCATAATTAAAGTTTTTAAATCATTCATCATTGACAAAGAAAAGTTTCAATCTGGGAATGATTTTTTTATTGATGGTCTAAAAAAGAACCTACAATGTATTTCAAAACATTGTGATGAAGTAAAAAAAAGATATATTTAGAAAATTTGGGGTTTTATTGTAAAAATATATGGATATGTAATTATTTTTACAATAGGAGAACATGAAAATGAAAACTTATTTCATGTTGTTGAGGTTCAAAACCATTTTACATAGTAATGGGGGAGAGAATCATTTATGGCCTAAATGGATGGGATATATGTTTCAATGAAACATGAAGAAAATTATCAAAGTGATATAGTGTCTAAGATATTACTAATATATCATGAAGAAGATATTGGTGTTTCACTGTTTGTTATAAAGGAAGGATAAAAAATTTTGTGCATAATAATGTTTCGATTTTTTCAAAAAGACCCCTCGAACATATCAATTTCAATATACATTGTATGTTGATAAAAGATTAAAAAACTGGAGATATGTAAATCATTACATTAATTGGTGCATTTAATCACATTACTTGTGTTTTTTATATGAATTATAAGTCAGATGCTATGAAAATGATTAAAGGTTTCAGGAGGAATGTAGTGAAGGAATGTGAGTATTCAGTGAAAATGCTGCGAACATATAATGATGGGAAGGAAAATATGAATAATTTGAAAATTATATTGAATATCATGGAATTAAACAGGAGTACACCATACACTTCTCAAGAAAAAAATGTTTCTAAAATAAATAATTGATCCTTGGTTGGAATTAGGTGATCAAGGATACTTGAACACTGTCTCTCAAACTAGTTTTGGAAGAAATCCATGAAAACTATTGTTTATATTCAAAACTAATGTTTCTACATGAAAAGATCATATATGACTTCATATGAAATGTTTTATGTAAAAAAATCTAAGCTTGAAATAGTTTAGTGTTTTTGGGAGTCCATGCATCATAAAAATGAAAGGTGGAAACATGGGAAAGTTTGAGTAGATTGGTGGAGATGGAATTTTTTTCATATATGATCTAGAAGGAAGAGAGTATAAATATTTTAAAAAAGAAACACATAGTATTGATAATTTTTTGATATAAATGTTATTGAACATTCTAAAGAATATTATAAAAATATGCATGATTATGTGGAAGATGAGTATGATAATTTTTTTAACAATTCAGATAAGGAAAAAAGAAATTATAATCCTACAAAAGAAGCAAAATCAGAATAAATTTTTTCCATTGATGAGGAAGAAAATAGAAAATCTCATTTGAGGCTGAGGAAGAAATTAAAATCTTAAAACATTATTGGTGCTCATCATGACATGGTTAAAACATGATGAACATAAAATACATTTTCACATACTTCCCTCTATTAAATGTAGAGCCAAAAAATGTTGATGATGCTTCTGAGCATCTAGAATAGGTTCAGGCGATGGAAGAAGAGTTGGATAATATATAGAATAATGATTACTTGGAACTCATATCCATGATAGATAACAATAATGTTCTTTGTACAAATTGGGTTATTCAAAACAAGATGAATTAATATGTTGAAGTGATTAGAAACAAAAAAAAATTGTGCAAAAAGTTACTCATAGATTAAAGGAATAGAATCTGATGCGAAATTTTTTCAAGTTGTATGGTTAGAAACCATCATAATATTTCTTTATATTGTAGCACCATAAATTTAGAAAATTATTTATATGGATTTAATGTCTGCATTTCTGAATGGGGATCCAGATGAGGTAGTTTATATTGAGAAACCTTGTAGATTTATTGTTTAGAAAGATGAACGATATGTGTGTAAATTGAGAAAATCCTTTTATGGGATTCAAAATAGTCCTAGGGAATGGTATTCCAAATTCTATGCTTACTTGATGATGATGTGTTTTATAAAAGGGAGAGTTGTTAGAAATATTTAAATCAATGAAATTCATGATATTAACCTCGTTTTAATTGTTTATGTTGATGACATTTCAATTGTTATAAAAGATGAAATAACTTTGGAAATATTTTCTAAGGAAATGAAGAATTTATTTGACATTTCTATGTTGGGGGAAATGAAATACTTTATTGGGTAAGAAATCTCACAAAATAAGAAACAAAATTTTATTTCACAAGAAATTTTTACAATGGATCTTCTAAATATGATCAGAATGGAAAATAAGAAATCAATTTCCATGCTGATTTATATGGGAACCAAGTTGACTAATGATATATAATGTATGGAATTTGACACAAAAGAGTTTAAAAATGATTTGGTGTTTATCAAACTTGATTCCCTCAAGACGTGGCAATTTTTATGTTTTTACCTTAAGTGAAAGATTATAGATAGGTAAAAAAGAATCAAATTTATTGGTTGAAAACAAATTATCATATACATCAAAGGCACAAAAAAATTCAGAATCATGAATGAATGTTTAGAATGTATTGACTTGTTTTGGTATTCATATGCTGATTTGGAAGAAAATGTCGAAGATAGAAGATACACATATTATTGAGTTTTTGTTTTAAGAAAACATAGTGTTAGTTGGAATACAAATACAAAAAAATCAGTTACAATTAATAGAGCTAAATCTAGGTTTATTGCTGCAACTCAAACTACTAATCAACTAATGTAGATGAATACTCAGTTATAAGAAATAATTGTTGAAGTAAATTTATCTATTATCCTGGGAAGTGATAATTAATGTGAAAGAGACCTTACAAGAAAACTAGTATAATATTAATTTTCAAATCATATTGATTTCATGTACCACTTCATTAAAAATCGCATGGACAAGAATGAAGTGAAGCTATAGTATATTTCGACATTGAAAAAAGTTACTTCCACAACACCCTTATCGAAGGAACCTTTTCAAAAACTGTGGTTGAATAAGGGAATCCATCCTCTTTCTCTTCAAGGATGAGGTAATTTTTTTATATCCCCTCTCCCATATTATACATGGATAGTTTTTTCAATGGATATAATTTTTTCATAAATCTGTCAACACAAAATAATTATAAATGGAGATATGTGGGAATGTTTTGAATCCTTAATGTACGTGTGTGAACATTTCTAACTATTTTTTGAAGTGGTTGTAGAAAAACGTTTTTTTGAAAGAAAATTTGTAGAAGTGAATCATGTTTTGAAGGAAAGATAACGAATTTTCATGGGTCACATCATCTAGGAATCATGGGTTTTCTATCAATAATTTTTGTTTCCTACTACTATTTGGCACACATAAGATTATAATTGTTAATATGGAATCCATTTCTAGAGGTTACAAGTTTTAGTGATTTTTGAATCTTATTTGAAAAAAATATAGAGGCAGAGATTATTGGTACCAAGTTGGCTGGAAGTTTTTTTTAGAATTTGAAAGAAGTTCCTTGTAATTATGTTGTATTTTGTTTTCAAAGAAGAATACTTTCATTAAGTAAGTTTCTAGGAAGAAAATAAATCAATTCACTTTTTTTTTGATAATTAGACTCACCATTATATTTAGGATATACAAATAAAAATTACTTAAGAATGTTATATGGATTGAGAAGAAGGTTTATCAGAGAGAAGGATCATCATATCTGCCATGGGTCTGATAAAAGAATATTTGATCATAATGAGGATATGAGTTTGTATAGAATAAATGATAATATGATATTTCTTTGTTGATATTAGAGTTATCGTAAATTATATGTAATGTGTAAAACATAATATTACTTATATATGAAGTAAAAGTGGAAAATAGGCATTGTCAATCATATTCGGGGTTGCTAGGAAATAATGAAACTATTTTAGGAATGGAAAGTTACATTAAATTCCATTATTAGTGAGATTCTATTATTACAATCATAAATTATATCAATATCATCAAGGAATTCATAATTACAAGAGGAATTTTGTGAATTAAATATGTTTCTTGAGTCCATGATTTACAGTATCTGATATACAGAGGGAGAACACCAAAAACAATAAATATTTAAGGCTTGAATGGATTATTGGAAACATGAAAATATGATGATTATGGTTTTTAGTCACACCAATAATCCGAAAGATTTAAATCATCATAGAATGAAGTTAGTGGGTATTATAGTCTATTGGTATCTTAATCGGAAGTGGAATGAGTTTCTACTAACAATAGTCCTTTAGAAACAGTGTTCTATTGATCATCTGAGATATCCTAAGACTGATTATCAAATGCCTTGATGGTTAAAAAACCAAATCAGAAGAATAATTATTTTCTTTGGGAATTTTTTGGACCAATGAAAAATAATATAGGTGAAATAAATTCATTGATTGATCAATAATTTAGTGAACCTATTTAATCAGGATAAATTATTTATTGGTTATTTTTAATTTGTTTAGGAGAAATAATTACTCATATATTTCTTTATTAAATCAATACTATTAGACTTGAGATAAAATATTTTTTAGAGTTATGTAGAGACCGATTAACATGGAAAAGGATGACACCAATAAACTTTCTCAGATGTTTGATTAATGATCGACAAAAATGAATAATATGAATCTTTTTTTGATTGTTTAGTAATTATTTTTTATGGGGGTCTAGAATATTTCTTGAATATTTTTAAGGATATACTAAATTTTTTTCCTGGGGAACAATAAGCTTGAAGAATATGTTTGACATTATTTTCAATTGGTGTACGGAAACATATTGATGAAACAATTATTTTACATTTGTGTTCATTGTAATGAGGCAGATTTTAATGATAATCAAAATTGGACAAGATTTTTTTTAAAGAAGTATGAATTGATCTGAATTAGTGATAAGATTTTAGATGAATCATGAAGAGTTGATAGGGACTGAAAAAATCAATTATTAATATGAAATTCAGGGAAATGTTATGTTTTTGGAAATTTGGTTGAGCAGGAATGATTTTCAAAATCCAGAATAAACTACTTTTCTGTTTCCTATAAATAGTGTATGTAATTGGTACATTCTCATATAGATGTACTATTAAAGGAAGAAGGTGGAGCACAAAAATTTTATAGAGAGCATACATTTCTAAATCATACAATCCTATGGAAGGATATGAGACATAATAATAAAATTAGAAGAGGCAAGATCATATTTGGAGTTTCCATAATCCAATACATTTACCCGACTGGTATTTATAGAATGAAGAAGAAGTAATTTAATATTGATTTAGTAGTATTATGATAGTGTATTATTTGTGTATTGAGTAATCGGACCAATGAACCAGAATTAGGAATCAAACTGAGTGTCATTATAAAGTTCTGGGAAGTTATTTTATGTTGTTGGGTAAATATGTGAGGGATTTTTCATGAAATATATATTTATGAATGATGGTCAATAAGAATCGTAAGATGACTCTACACAATATTTATTTCATAATTTTGTGATAATTTAAACGCATGCACTGTTGTATGGAATATAGTGTTATAAAAATGTAACAGAATATCATTATTGTTGTGTTCCACTAAAAAGTAATGTTTTCTATTGAATTGTGTGGTATTGGATTGTTTCCAAACCATAACAAGTATTTAGCTAATGGTATTGAATATTGAAACGTGTACATTATTTTGTTCCTGTGGATTCATGTTTAGTTTGTTTTCAGTAGGAAATGAAATATTTAACTAGTGGTGAATATTGTTTCAAAGGTATGAAAACATAAAAGAAAAATATGTCACTGATTTACCCCCTCCCCCCTCAGGGATACTCGTATCCTAGTGTGAAAATATTCCATCAAACCTTTCCTTACTAGCTTCTCATATTTCCAACCCTCATCCACAATCTCTCATAACTTGTGACTGGGGCCCTCTAATATAAAAACATCATAGATTACTTTAATGACTTCAGGAGTTCCAAGGAACCCAAAATCCACTCAAATTTATCAACCCAATTTTCATTATTCTAGGGTTTATTGATTTCCATGATGTAATGGGGATTATAATTGTGTAACTCCTAAGAATGATCCTTCTCATGCCCTGATTCAATATCCCTAGCCTTAGGAGGACCTGATCCCACCCTATAATATATTTCTGAAATATCATAAACCACCACCTCTATGATTTTCAGATAAATTTTTTGGTTAGCCAATGAATAATATTCACCAGCCACCTCCAGTGTCAAAACATGAAGTCTTTATATGGACATGATTCTTAAAAAACAAAAAGGATAATCCTAAATACATAATACCACGAGGAACCAAGTTAACATCATCATAAAACAATTTCAAAAGAGGAAATTTATATAATAACTCAATATACTACACCCTAACATTGTTTCCATTACATGTTTTCATCCTGTGCATTAAACCCAAAGGAGGTGTAAAATAATTCCCAATATACCATGGTGACCCAAGGTCTGTTATGGGGTGTGTTGGATAGACACCCCACTGACAACCAGAAACTCATGACTTTATAATATTTACTCTTATATATAACTATACATTACCAAAATTACAGGACCCAATGAAATGGAAATCCTTCTCAAATATTGTTTTTCCATGAATAGTCCCAAGTTTCCATTCAAACAAACACCCGAACTGGCCATAGAAATGGATAGGAGGGTGTTCACAATTTTGATGGGTTAGAAATTAGTTCATGGATATTGATTCATTGTGATTTTCTATAAATTTCTGGTCAATATTTTATTTACCATGGCATGAAATATAGTGCACACCTAGGGACGTTCTCAAGGAGGCATCTCCTACAACATTGAATTTATATTGTCTCTATTTGTATTTTATATTTTATAAAACTAAATAATATAATGGAGTGGGTTTGAATTATTCAATATATATATATATATATATTTGTTTGTTCAATGAAATCTAAATGGATGCAGGTAGAATGATAGTGGATAGAAAGGAAATCCTCCAATGAGAACATCTAGAGTGAACCTTCATAATCACTTAATTAGTTTCATATTTACATAATTTACATTCTTTATTGTATTCATGAATATAATCATATACTTATTATTGTGAATATATATTGAACTAAATGATATATGAGAGACCACACATCCACCTCCTTTGTTGAGGGAAAATACTAAAGAAGAAAAGTTTATCCTCAGGTGGAACGTGGAGACACAAAGATGCCTTACCCAAAAATGTCATCTTGACCTAAATAGAAGGAAATAAAAAAAAGAAAAACATGATTTTCTAATGACAAGGGGTTCAACTATATATTTTTCCCTCAAGAACATCTTTGAGTTAGTGTTTCCTCGACGGATTTCGGGGATGACCTCCTGGACGGGAGATTCAAACGTTCCGATCGGTTTCTAGCGGGTTTGTTCGTAGAACCGGAAACATCCAATGATTCTACATCTGTTTGGACCTACTTTCCACAGGTAGGCGCTCATTAGGTTGTGGACTGATGAGGCTTAGGAATTTGCA
This sequence comes from Viscum album, assembly GCA_963277665.1. Lineage (NCBI taxonomy): Eukaryota > Viridiplantae > Streptophyta > Magnoliopsida > Santalales > Viscaceae > Viscum > Viscum album. The sequence goes on along the minus strand of OY728161.1, from coordinate 420,617,626 downwards.
TTGGTCGAGAGGATGGGAGGTCGGACTCATCACACCTTTTTGAGGGGAATTATTGTCTACTCCGGGACTCTCTTTATAGATTTAAGTTATGTTCGTGAATCCTTATTACATTACCAAGTATAAAATGTGCTTTACTTTAGTTTTAACAATCAATGATTAAATATGCAAGAAATTTAGAGAATCTTTTATATGTATTTGAGGTTCTTCATCAATAGAGAATCATCTGTATCTGTTTAGAGATTCTTGGTCAATGGTATCCTTCAAAACATTTATATAAAACTCTCCTGGTCATTATGATGACCAGGCTGGTTATAAAGCCACTCAGTGGGGCACTTGAAGTTTATCGTCATTCAGAAGGACATGGATTATTTCAAAGTTGGGATCGAACCCATAAATGGGCTACCTACGTATCCTTTGTTTTGGAAAAGGTATCAGAACCCACGTAGTTCGAGTGATGGAGTATCATGTTTATGATTGATGGCTCAAAGAAGAATGTCATAATTACTTTTACACTCTAAGCTCACGTGAGTCATGCTCGGTGTGAGAAACAAGAGGTATTGGTAAAAATTAGACAATTGTGCCATGAAAGATGCAATCATAAGAAATTGTTTGGGGCTTATGTACGTATGACTGCCCAAATAGATGAAGGTTTAGGATTTACTTTTAGGGAGAAAATCCAGGAACAGGGTCCATAAAGGTATATGTGCTTTATGGAGATTTGAATACTCTAATCTTGGGGCTTACTCCTAAGGAGGATGCCCAAGTTAGGAGGGGACTTATGATTGGGTTTTACTCCTGAAAAGGAAACCCAAATCAAGGGTAAATTAGGACTGGTTAAGAGAAATTTAAGGGGGCTTGGGGTTTAATCCTGAAAAGGAAACCCAAGATTATGAATGGGACTTACTCCTAAAAAGGAGGCCCAGGTTAGGGGATTTGGGACTTACTCCTGAAAGGGAAGCCCAAGATTATGACTGAGTCTTATTCCTGAAAAGAAGACCCAGGTTAGGGATTAAGGTTTGGGGCTTACTCTTGAGGAGGATTCCCAAGTTTGGGAACTTTAAGAATTTGGGGCTTACTCCTAAAGAAGGATGCCCATGTTTGAGTTTGGGGCTTACTCCTAAGAAGGATGCCCATGTTAAAGGATTATGATTGAGGCTTACTCCTGAGGAGGATGTCCAAGTTAAAAGATTATGATTGGGGCTTACTCCTGAGGAGGATGCCCAAGTTAAGGATTCTCTCATCTTAAAGGATGAGGTTGAATGAATGAACTCTCTATATTTAGTGACATAAGGATATTTAAATCACTAGGTTTTGAGAGAGATTCCACAGAATTCCTTTCAGATAAGGAAGTCAAATCAAGAAATCATGCCATAAATGGCTTTGAAGAGTGTCTTGAAGACTGAATCTTGAAAAGGAAAGGTGAAATGGCTTAAGAGGGGTAAAATGGGCAAGATGGGCACCCAAAAAGGTAGGGGCGCGCAAGTCTTGAAAGGCGCGCAAGTCTTCCGTGGGCACGCAAGTTTTGGTCGCGCAGGTATACCTGCGCGACACATGGTGTACTTGCGCGATTTTCAACAAGCATTGAAATATTTGAGCGACTCTTTTTTAACCCCTTTAGAATCTTCTTGAGGTTCTTCCAGAAAAGGGACGCGCAAGTTATATTGAAGGAAATAAGTCGGCGCGCAAGTTTTGATAAGTTTCAACACTTAGGCCTTCCTTCTTCTCTTTAGATCTTCCGTTCTAGGTAAGAAATTACCTTAGAAGTATTCTGGAAGCTTTGAGAAGAGACTTAGGCATCGGGAGCTTCAATCCGAGTTTCTGGAATAAGATCCTCTCGAATGGGGGGCCCACAGGGTCTATTTATAGGCAAACGAAGACCTCGGGCGGTTACCGGGCGGTTACCCATTAGGTCGCGCAAGTCACTTGCACGACCATTAGGTAGCGCGCAAGTACTTGCACGACCACTAGACGGCACGCAAGTGTACTTGCGCGACCATGAGGGAACTTGCGCGGACTATGGGCAATGTTATCCTTGTTCATCCCTTTGTTGATTTTTGATGTTTCTTCAAAGGATGAATCACATTGGACTCAAATATTCCCCTTTTCCAATTTTTAGATTCTGTGACGAAAGGAGCGTCAACAAAAGTCCCCCCTCAGAGTTGGATCCAGAGAGAAATGAGGATTTGACTCTGAGGAAATTGAATCCATCCAAAGGAAAAGGGGGCGCGCAAGACTTTAGGGCACAAGGGGTAGTGCGCAAGTGTGCTGGAACTTGACTTTTATTCAGAGTTCCTTTGTCTTTTGTGGGCAGTTAAAAGTCATGCATGCCGGACATAAAGGGGCTAATGTTTAAGGTCGAAATAGCTTTGACCAAAATGGATTAAAATGGATTCAATTCCTTGACAATTTATCTGAAAACATATTACCATACTCATGTATGAGAGAAAAAATGTAAACTATGGCTTAAGAATATTTGAATATGAGGAATGATATGAAAAAGAGCTAAAAGCCATTAGAAGAAGTAGTTTCCAAGAATGAAGTTACTATTATTTAACAAAACCCGTTAGGGGGTTGAAATATGCAGGGCCACCTATGGGCATTTGTTGCATGGTCAAATAAATAGCATCTTTCGGCTGACAAGTCTATTATGTGGACTGTTTATGCAAGGCCACCTATGGGCACGTGCTGCATAGTCAGGAAAAAGAACTCCCAGAAATTTACTTTCTTAGTGCTAAAAGCCAGTGAAAGTTTATGGAGATTCAAATTTTCTAAAGTATAGAGTTTGTTGTATGGAAAGAGGTACTTGAATATGGAGAAGATATTTCCGAACAAGAATATCGAAGAACTGGATGAATATTACTCCTACGAAGGTCTGACCCAAACGTAGGGAAGAAGAATAAACCATAGACTTGAATACTTTCAGATCATGAAAAAGGATACGGGACAAATATGTTAAGGATGGCTATTTTTTGCAGATCCCTACATACTGGCGTTTAAGACAAATAAGGAAAAAAGAGGAATTCTTACCAAGAATGAAGTTACTATTATTTAACAAAACCCGTTAGGGGGTTGAAATATGCAGGGCCACCTATGGGCATTGGCTGCATGGTTAAATAAATAGCATCTTTCAGCTGACAAGTCTGTTATGTGGACTGTTTATGCAAGGCCACCTATGGGCACGTGCTGCATAGTCAGGCAAAAGAATTCTCAGAAGTTTGACATTTTTGTGATTAGAAGTCATGAAAAGGGTTATGATGATCTGAAAATATTTAAGGTTAGGATTATAATGCATAAAGATGGGTATTGTCCAATGTATATAGAGATACATAGGTCAATGATAACCATAATCATGTTGTGGCTGGGTCCTGAATTGAAATTTTGGACTTCACTACGTATCTCATAAGAATGAGAATCAAGCCATACATAGTTCTTGAAATGCAGTTTAACGTAGTACAGGACGAAAGTATGAGTGATCTTAGTTTAGGGTCATAGAATTCAGACCATAATAATGTATACACAATGTGTGTTTTCATGAGGACTTTTCATCCAAGGGACTGAAAGTGAATTTTGGGGTTAGGACCAAAAGACTTGGGACTGGATTTGAGGGATACTCGAATGTTCCTACGTATCCCATAGGGATGGGAATCAAGTCCACGTAGTTCTAGAACTACACTTTGTACAAATTTGGTTCGTACATGTGAAGGGTGAAAGGGGACTTTAGTGCAATGATGGTTTAACATGAGATAAAAAGTTTAGGCATTACCATGTATGCACGTAGTCTTTTGAAATGAAACATGACTGAAAAAATCAATGTCAATAATGGTTCCTTCTCAAATGAGGAAATCAAAGAATATTTTAGTTTATTGTCGTACCGGACAAAAGTGTTGTATAGTATAACGTCATATAACAAGGACGAAAGTGAATCAATGTAAAGATATTGATTCCTGGGGCGGCTTCACGAATCAACATCATATGAGATGGTGGTGAACCGATGTGAAGAGATTATTTTTGGGCTTGAACCCTGGGAGGTTGCCTACATACCCAGCCTGGAGGGCAAGGATCAAAGTCTGTGTAGTTCAATAAAAGAATGAATTAATGGTCAAGTTGTTCTTGTGGACAATGATCTAAATAAAAAATGTTGTTGGGACTTATACATGGTTAGTGGCCCAAAGGGAGTGTTATGGTTGATGTTCGCTCTAAGCTCACGTGAGTCATACTCGGTGTGAGAAACAAGAGGTAATAACAGCCTTAACGATGCACAGTTTAATGTCATGTAGGACATAAAAAAGGGACTATGTAGTTTAAAGTCTTGCAGTTAGGACTATTGGTGCTGCACAGTTTAGTGTCATGTAGCAGTGACACAATAATAGTTTAATGTCATGTAGGACATATTAAGGACTTTCTGTACAGTTTAGCATCATGTAGTTAGGACGATGGGGACAATACAGTTTAACGTCATATTGGACGAAAGGGGGATTGTGAAGTTTATTGTCATGCAGTAAGGACAAAAGAGTGTACCATTTCAACGTCATGTCAGACGAAAGTGCGAATAGTTTAAGGTCATATGCATGGACCGTGAATGGTGCAGTTTAATGTCATACTGGACCTTTGAGATTATATAGTTTAATGTCTTTCCGGACGTAAGGGACTTTTATACAGTTTAGCGTCATGTAGTTAGGACGTCATAGTTTAACATCTTGCTGGACGTAAGGGAATTGCAAATAGTTTATGGTCATATACATGGACCAAGGATGATGCAGTTTAAGGTCATGTTGGATGGTTTAGGGAACTTTTTCATAGTTTAATGTCGTTTGGGACGAAGTTGCAGTTTAAAGTCATACTGGACCATGGCTGTATAGTTTAACATCATATAGCAAGGACAAACTGGTGCTGTACAGTTTAAAGTCATGTAGCTAGGACTAAGGTGAACCAATATGAGGATATCAGTTCTGGGGACTTTTTACAGTTTATCGTCATGCTGGACGATGAAAGTGCCACACAGTTTAATGTCATGTTGCTAATACACAATATAGTTTAATGTCATCTCGGAAAAAAAATATAGTTTAATGTCATCTCGGACAAAATAAGGAACTTCTGTACAGATTAATGTCATGTAGTTAGGACAAAATACAGTTTAGTGTCATGTAGGACAAAATATGAACCAATGTGATTGTTTTTGGATCTGGGAACAATATTTTATGTTTATACAAAATACTTCTTCAGAAATCTGGCATTAGTTGGAGTCGTGATGTGTTCTCCATCCATTGAGATTAGAGAATATGCTTCATTGGAGTAGACCTTATGTATTGAATAAGGTCCTTCCCATTTTGGTTCAAGCTTGGGAGGCTTCTTTCCTGGTATCATTGGTTCTCTGAGAACCAATACCAATTCTCCATGAATGAATGAACGAAGACGAACTTTTTTGTTAAAAGCTCATGCTATTCGATTCTGATAGATTTCCAAGTGGTGCAAAGTGCACAATCTTTTCTCATCTAACTATTCCAATTCATTCAACCGCTTTTGGGATTGCTCATCTGTAGATAACTGATCACAAATGGCTATTCTATGTGAGGGCAATTGAACTTCAATTGGCAAGACTGCTTCTGTTCCATATACCAATGAATATGGAGTTGACCGCATTGCATTGCGAGTGGTAGTCCGATAAGCCCATAAATCAAGAAAGAGTTTATCAGGCCATGACCTCTTGTCTTTATCCACCATCTTTTGCAGTATATTTGAAAGAGTCTTGTTGAAGGCCTCTATCTGGCCATTAGCTGCTGCATGATATCGAGATGAATGGTTGGGCTTAATGTTGTATTCTTGATACAATTTCTTTACCTCAGAAGAACAGAAGTTGGTGCCGCTGTCCGTCAATATGGTATGAGGGACACAAAATCTAGAAATGATGCTAGACTTGATGAAGCTAACAATGCATTTAGAACTGACTTCTTTGAGAGGTATTTCCTCTGCCCATTTGGAAAAGAAATCAGTAGCAGTAAGAATGTACTTAAACTGCTTGGCCGTAGCTGAAGGGTAAGGTCCCACCACATCCATTCCCCATGTGGCAAATGGCCATGAGTATTTAGCTGTATGAAGCAACTCTGGAGGTTGATGAATGAAGTTGGCATATACTTGGCATGAATGACACTTCTTTGTGAAATTAACACAATCTTGTATCATTGAAGGCCAAAAGTATCCAAGTCTTCGAATTTGATCAGACAATCTATGTCCAGACTGGTGGGCACCACAGACTCCTGCATGCACTTCTTTTATGACAGCCATTGTCTCTTCACCATCAATACATCTAAAGAGAACTCCATCAAAACCACGTTTGTAGAGAATTTTCTCGACGTGGTTTGGGCTATCATAAAGAGTAAAATTGACCACACGTCGCCGAATTTGTTCTTTCTCGGCTCTATCAGGTGGAAGTGTTCCATTTTGAAGTTATTCCCTGATAGGTGACATCCATCCGGTAGTATGACCATACGGTTCAGGAATAGGACTAATTTCATTAATTTCCTCTGTTCTGACTTGAACATAAGGTGAAATTGCACGATGGTGGGCAATACAGATGGTTGTCTCGTCCCGATTTGGATCTGCTAAAGCTGTGGCTATATTAGCCAGTGCCTTAACTTGAGCATTTTGTGATCTTGGGACATAAGAAAATGTCGGTTCTGAAGGGAATTCCGACATTAACTCTCTGACGTAATCATACAAAGGGATTAATTCTTCTTTTCTGATGGCATAATCCCCATTGACTTGTTTGATTACCAGGTCTGAATCACCTTTCACCTTTAAGTGATTCACTTGTGCTTGAAGTGCTAACTCCAAGCCTGTAATGAGAGCTTGGTATTCCGCTTCATTATTGGTACCGCCTTCCCACAACAAAAAGGAATAAGGTAACACTGCCTTATCTGGAGAAATGAGCACAATTCCTAAACCAACTTTGTTGAATTTAGGATTTTCCATTTTCTTCCCTGTTGGACTTCTAGAAGCACCATCAAAATACATTTCCCATGTTTGAGGACTCTCTTGAATAGAGAAAACTTCCTCATCAGGGAGTTCGATATCTGAATACGTGTCTTCCACTGAGGGATGTTCAGCCAGGAAATCAGCCAGAGCTTGGCCCTTAATTGCCTTTTGAGACACATACTGAATGTCGAACTGCTGTAGAATAACCGCCCACCTTTCCAGACATCCTGTAAGCATTGGACGACTAAGGATGAATTTGAGCAGATTATTACGAGATACCAATTGGACCTCATGATGTTGCAGGTAGTGTCTCAGTTTCTGAACTGAAAAGATTAATGCTAGGCAGCACTTTTCAATACTTGAATACCGGGTTTCTTCTTCAAGCATAGTTCTACTGAGATAGTAGAGACTATTTTCATTCCCAGCTTCATTCTTTTGAGAGAGAAAGGCACCCAATGATCGCTCTAAAGCTGTCACATAGAGGATAAGAGGTCTACCCTCAACAGGTGGCATGAGTACTGGTGGACTCAAGAGGTACTTCTTGAGAACATCAAATGCTTCTTGACATTCTTCAGTCCACTGGTAAGTGACTCCTTTCTTCAATAATTTGGTAAAGGGTAAACTTTTGCCTGCCAAATTGGCGATGAAACGCCAAATATAGGCTAAGTGTCCTTGAAGTCCTCTTAATTCATTCAAATTCTGAAGAGGTGACATACCAAGGATTGATTTGGTCTTCTCAGGATCGACTTCAATACCACGATGGCGTACAACAAAGCCGAGGAATTTTCCTGAGGTTACCCCAAAAGCACATTTTAAGGGGTTCATCTTCAAATTATGTTGTCGAAGCTTGTGGAATATGACTTCCAAATCAGCCAAGTGATTAGAACATTGTTTGGATTTAACCACCAAATCATCTACATAGCATTCAACAAACATCCCTAAAAGAAATTTGAAGATACGATGCATGGCGCGTTGATATGTTGCACCTGCATTCTTTAAACCAAAGGGCATCACCCGGTAACAAAACACACCTTGAGGAGCTCTGAAGGCTGTATATTCCTCATCTTCTGGGGCCATTCGGATCTGATTATATCCAGAATATCCATCCATGAAAGAAAGTACTTCATAGCCAGCCGTCGCATCAATTAAGAGTTCTGTAATCGGAACTGGTAAATCATCTTTAGGACAATACCGATTAAGATCTATGAAATCGATGCAAACCCTAATTTGTCCATTCTTCTTCTTTACTGGGACAATATTAGCCAACCACTTGGGATATTGAACTTATCTGACGAAGTTAGCTTTGATAATCTTATCCACTTCAGCCTCAATTTTGGAAGTATAGGTTGGGTGTGTTCTTCTCGCGGCTTGCTTGAATCCTCGATGTTCTTTTGGAAAACCCAAATGATGGGTGGAAACATCAGGATCAAGGCCAGGCATCTCTGTATAATTCCAAGAAAAAATATCTTTATTTTGCTTTAGAAAAGAAATATACATCTCTTTCTCTTCAAGGGTCATGGCAGCACTAATTAAAGTGGGGCGTGGATCTTTCTATGTACCCAGATTTACTTCTCTGAGTTTATCCACAGTGGTAGAGATACCCTCTTCAAATGCTGGAGGAGAATCTCTAAGATCTTCCTCTTCCTCTTCATCATGTGTTATTTCTTCCATTTCTACTTGCAAAGTAGATGAAAAAACTAAATTCTCATGATCATAAGAGATGTCAAAATTTTCACATTTTGAAGAAGAAGCTTCCATTTCTGACCCTATTGATGATAAAGGGTCTTCTTTGGGAAATAAAGAGGGGATGATGGATTGAGAATCGACATCATTATTCACCTCTGGTGTTGCTATAACTTCTTCTGACCTGATTAGCGAAGTATAGACTTGTTGGATTTCAGCAGATGAAATGAAAACGTCGCCACTTATGCTTTCATCACTGCTTGGTAAGTTACCAATTTCTCCTATGTTTTCTGGCTCGATTGCCGTAATTGACATTATGGATCTTTCCGTAAGAGTATTTTGATTTGGGACTATTTTGTCAATCTGACTGATAGGTAACACATAATCTGTACTCACATGTGAAAATGGATTTATTGGAATTTTCTCCAAACCATATGGAGCATTAACTTTGGTAATTTCCTTCATTGTAGATTTTTCTCTTCCCTTCATGTGATAAAATTCCGCCTCAATGTATTGAGACTCACATGTCTTGAATGGTGCCTTATCACCATACAATGTTCCAACTTGACCATCGAAACAGTATTTGAGACATTGATGGTATGATGACGGAATAGCTGCATGCTGATGTAGCCAGGGTCTTCCAAGCAAGATATTGAAAGCTGAGTCTTGATCAACAATCATGAAGTCCGAATTGGAAACAAGATCTCCAAACTGAGTTCTGAGTGTAACTTCTCCCAATGGTTCTTGTTCATTTTTATCATATCCTTGCAACATCATGGTAGAAGGAGATAAATCAGATTCCGTGAGGCCCAATCGACGAAGTGTACGAATGGGCATGAGCTTGACTCCTGAACCATTGTCAATGAAAGCTCTTGGAATATCTACACCATTGACTTTGCCAGATAAGTACAAAGGTTTTATGTGCCCATGCACAACATCATCTTCATCTTTATCAGTAAAAGATATCACTGCATGGCATTCTGCAGGATTATTCTCTATGTGATAGATTTCAGCTGCAGCAATTTCAGCTGCAGCAATTTCAGCTTCAAACTCATGAGGACTTGACAATGCTTCGATGAGTGCTTCCCGAAGATCTCTTGATAGATTCAAGGCATCCAATATTGATAACATGGCTGATACTTGGGCCAAGTGTTTCAATATATCATACTTTTGATCTAGAGGTCTGCGTTTCCCAATAGGAATATGCGGTTTAGCAGGTATCTTGGAAGCAGATGCTTTGGAAGCTGATGCATCTCGTATTGAAGCTGGAAACATCCTTGGTTTTGGCAGATTAGACTGATTAGATCCATTTACTTGCTGAGATAAAGAAGATGGAACCTTTAATCGGTCTTCCAAAATAACTGTGCCAAAACTGAGTTGGCCATTGCCAGAAGAACTTGCTTGTTCTTTTTGAGCTCGCTGAAGGGCTCTACCACGAGTTTCTACTGCATATACAGTGCTAGCAGGGGTAAAATTAGAGTAGTGGCTTCGGAAAGATCCATGTCTTACCCTATATCCTGAACCTCTAGAACCTCTTTGGATTCCCTTATTTGATATAGGGAATTAAGGCTCATCAAGACTGAAATATGAATCTGTTAATTGAATCATATTAACAGAACCAAAGATTAACTCTTCGTCTGATAAAGACTCTGCCTGGTTAGCCTGTTTAGGCTGTGTCGTTTGACGGGGCAGTGCCCGTTGCTTTGAAGTAGATGGCATGAAATCTGCCAGAGTCAAAGACAATTTAGGCTTTGATACATACTCATCTTCTCCTGATTCCTCTTTCTTTTTTGAATTGCGCTGCCCTTTTGAGGATTTGTCTTTTGATGGAGGCTTTACTGCAGCTTTTGTAGGAGACACAATTGGCTTCTTCAATTGTGTTCGCAAAATGGAATGGGTCCGATTGATTGTCTTTCTGACCATCCAATCATCATATTTTTTCGCAGTTTTGCTTTTGACTTCCTGCCACTCGCCTCCTTCCTCTGGATCTGTAGCGGTAATACACGCTACATGAGCTGAAGAACCCTTCAATTTGACTTGTCCCAAGTCGACCATCTTTTTCAGGAGGTCTTTAAAGACAAAACACTCCTGGATGGGATGCCCCAACATTTGATGAAAGGGACAATAATTGGGACGGTCTTCATCTCCTTCCTTGTTTGGCCTCTTGGGCACTGGTAATTGAACCAAATTATTATCTAGAGGTGAAATGAAGTAACCAGGAACTTGCTCATTTCGGAAAGAGTATTTTTTACTCTTCATATCCTCAAATTGTTTTCGTTGTTGATCTTTTTGATCATTTGGACGAAACAGCCTTTGTTGTTGGCGTTCATGAGGTGGAGTCCTTCGAGAAGATGAAGGTTTTGAAGTAGATATAGGTACAGGTGCTTGTTTAAGCATAACTGTAGCAGTTTCTGCTTTACCCATTCTTCTTCCTGGAGCTGATGGAATTACACGAGATTTAACCTTAGTCTGTATAAGGGAATCTTCAATTTGCTGAGCGATTGAAGTAAGGTCTCGAAACCCTCCTGTGTATTTCACAGGGATCAGTGGCATGCGTAATTCGTCACGCAGATTTGCCACACAGATTGGCAATAATTCCTCCTGAGGGAGTGCTAAACTCAGTGAATACATTATTCCCTTCCAACAAGCAATGAAATCAGAGACTCTTTCATTCTCCCTTTGCTTGCAGTTTTTAAGATCGAAAACTGTCGTTTTTGGCAAAGTTGAGCTAAATTGAAGAAGGAATTTTTGACGAAGATCCTCCCATCCGATGACTGACCGGGATTGCATGCTTGTATACCAGAGAAAAGTTGGTCCTTGCAAGGTTCGCACGAAGCATCTGAGTTTCACTGCTTCTTGCTGCTCTAGAGTTCCCATCATAGGATCACAACAAGACACGTAATGCGTCAAATGTTGTTCAGGGTCGCCTGATCCATTGAAAGTAGGGAAAACAGGGTTTCCAAAAACTGGATGGAGGAGAAATTGAATCTACCCATTCAGGGTAAACTTTCTTTTCAGGTTGAACTTGCGCCCGTTTCCCTTCCATAGTTTCTAACCGAGCTGTTAATGACTCAATAGTTGTTATTAACTTTTGAGAAACGTCAGGTTGAACTTGGTTTTGGGTAGGTGCAATGAATAGAGCTTGGACAGACGTGATGGTTGGTGCTGCAACTGATGGTAGTGCTGCCAACCGTTGTTGCGTTTGACCCGTAGGATTAGACCTCTGAGGGTGTACTGATAAAGGAGGATATTCCTGATCCATCTCACTAGTTACAACAAATTCCTTTGGCTGTCGGACTTCAGAATTCTTAAGAAGAAGACTACTCTGAAGTAGTTCTACATTCAACCTTCTTAATTCTTTCATTTCTTCCTCTTGTTGTACAAACCTTTTCTCTAATAAGAGCGATTGACCTCCTTCAGAGGAAGGGTGAGAAGTAACCTGATTCTTTCCTTTCCCCTTATTGGATCCTTTTCGGAGAGGGGGAAGTGGGTCACTTGAAGGAATACCCAGATTTTGGGTAAGCCTTTGATTACATGTGCGCACACCTTCTTCATTTAGGTCTGTGTGCGCAACTTCTTGAGCAGGAACCTCTTCGTCTGATCCCTCTGATTGAGCCTCATCTGGTGAATCAGCAGCAATGGCATTAATGACATTAATGGATGCATATTGCATGGAATTCTTTCTATCAGCATTTCTATGATATTGTCTTCTTCTATGTACATGATGAGACATGGCATTCCGTTGACTTGATCCCTCAGGAACTTCTTGGAGAAACGTCACTTGGAGAGAATCTCCCGATAGCTTGGCTCTTCGTTCCTCTTGAGGCTTATTCCCTAATCGAGAGAATACTGACTTTCTCTGAGGGAGGGATTGAGGATTTGAAAAAGTCCCCAGTCCGGTGGACTGGGGATGTTCCTGCTGCTTCCGCTCAGCTCCTCGAATCCCATTTGTTGACTCTGAGGGTTGGGTTAGAGAAGTCCCCAGTCTGACAAGCTGGGGTGTCTCTTGACATGCTATGTCTGAGATCTTCTTAAAATCACTCTTGATCTTGCGAATCTTAGTTCGGAAATTAGCTGGATGCATTAACTATATCCACTTCTATCACCTGGTTCAACAGACCGTTGGATGATTTCCGAAACTTCTGTCATTTGATGACGTGTTTGCTCCAGACGAGAGGCTTGTGAAATATTCTCGCCTGCTTGATGTAGGAGCAATTCAACAACTTGTTCTCTATATACTTGATTTTGAGAGGAACTAGTTGAAGCCTGTTCTTGAGAAAGCATTTGATTATGAACAAAGACCATTGACTATGGCCGGCCATGGGCAATAACGTTGCATGAGACCATTTTCGGCAGGCTTTGCTGACTGGAAAGCACTGTGAAATGTAGTGCTCCGTGAACACCCCATCCTCTGATATGAACATCAGATGGAGCATTGGAAATTAACTGACACAATTTTCTTATTACGCCAAGGCATGAACGTTGAAGGGTTCTTTGTTGCTTTTCAACCTTCGGATACCGATAGACTGATAGAGATGCCAAATCAATCTGGCGTTGTAACCCTTCTATTATCTTAATATGATTTTCATAATCACCGTAAGATAATAATTTCTTCTTCAATTGAAAAAGAGTCTTCCATATGTTGAGACAAATATCATGGATTCCATCATCCGTCAACATCTTTGGAATGTCGTACTGGGAGTCAGCCAAAGGCCAAAACATGACTGGTACTTCAACTTTTGCCAGTTTTTTCCTCATGTTCAGCATTTCCTCTTTATCATTAAATGAAGATTCTTCTACCTGTTTGGACCAGAGTTGGTGTTTCCTTGTTGCTTCATCGGATTCAACAAGATTGGTAGAGATATCACTATTCATGTTGGAAGATGGATGACCCAGGGATGGTTCGGAGAATAACCTGAACCCCAGGCTATCTTCTGATGGAGAAAAAAGAGTTTCACCTGCCGATAGTAAAGCATCATACATGACTGGTTTTACGTTTTCAAGTGCCTCAAGATAGGAGGGCTTTCTCGTCACTACATTGCCTTCTGAAGAATTTTCGAGACAACGTGAATCACTACTGCGGAGAGGACTTTCGCAGCGAAGTTCATCACCATGAGGAGGACCGTCATGATGGGTTACATCAAAAGATGAAATCTCTTGCTCCTTGGTCTTCTGACCACACAGAGGGTTCCTGTGGCTCTCATCTGAAGAAGAAACTTCAAGATTGACCGAACATTCATGAAGCAAGCCTTCATAAGGAAGTGTCTGTTGAAGACCTTCAAAATTAATGTTCTCTTTATTGAGAACTGAGGGAGTAGAATCTTGAATTCCGACAGATAAATGTCTGAGGGCTTCAAGAACTCCAGCATCGAGCAAGGCCTTGTTGCAGATTGTCCTTTGATCTCCTGACTGTGCTGGGCGGATCTTTTTCTTAGATGCCTTCTTACTCACTTTAGAAACCACTTGTTGACGAAAGTGGTTACTCTGAGCAGGTGTATGTGACTGATCAGGAAAGATGGTCAGGTTAGGTTGATGATCTCCACTCAAATCAGGTGTATGTACCTGACTTGGTTGTCCGTTTGATATGGGGGAGTATGCCCCATAACCCTCTTGGACTGGAACAGATGGGTGTGTCTGTTCCGGAGTGAATCGTTGATGTGTCACTCCACTGCTAGGGATAGATTTATGTGTCTGTCCCTGTGATGATGCTGAAGATGTTATGATATCCTGGCAAGCATCCAGAATATGAGCAGGAATTTTCTTCTGCTCTTTCACCATTGACAAAATATGTTTGGTGACTTCAGCTGCCGGAACGGGGATATACGTCCATTCCGGGCTTGGAGTAGGTGTATGTGCCTGCTCCTGTCCTCCTTTTCCTGTCAGTGAATCCTGACAGTACTCAAGTGTGGAGGTAGAGAGTTGAGTCTGCCTCTTGTTTGTCGTCGGGACTTTCTGACTGACTTCTTCGTGCTCTACCAAGCGAGACTGTTGGTAGGCTTGATTAGTATTAGCAGGTGTATGTGCCTACTGATTACACTTCTCCAAACGCGGTTGACGAGATCCATCATATGTAGTCAGACGAGCCTTCTGACTAACTGGTGATGTATAAGCAGGTGTATGTTCCTGCCTACAGTACTCTGCCGGAATTGCCTGGCGGGATTGGCTTGATGCTGCCAGACGAGTCTGCTGGACAGCGGAATTAAAACGGGCCGGTGTGTGTGCCTGCTCGTTGTTTTCCACCAAGTTAGGTTGGTGGACTTCTCCGGAGATGGCAGGGATGACAACCTGCCCATTGTTCACCGGATTCCGTCTCTGGCGGTTCATCTTGCCTGCTCGGGTTCGAGGAACCTGGGCTGAATGCCTGGAGTCGGTACCCTCATCATGTTGAGGGCACACTACCGCACGAGTCTAGCGGTGATTGTTGATGGGAGACCTTGAGAGGGACTCCTGTATTTTTGAATTAAGGTCCTGCGGGACCTGCTCATTCACTTCCTCAGAGTAAGGGAGTGAATGGAAATTGCGTTCTGGGGATAATGACCCGAAACGGTTGGAGACGGTAGTCAGCACCTCCTGCTTCTTGATCGCTGGCCGCCGTTGTCCGGACGACCAGGTAGAGTTGTTAACTTGGAGGGCTTGACGAGCGGCCTCCAGAGTTGGGATAGTACCGTTGCGACGGTACTCCTTAATCAGTGCATTAGAAACCCAGCGTTGAAGATGCTGAGTTGGTGATGTCATCCTCAGAGCGGATGATGTTCCAGCAGGAGTAGCAGCATTGGTTTTCACAGCAGCAGACCTCACAGTAGAGGTGTTCACAGCAGCAGTATTCACAGGGGTGAATTTAAGGAAAGCCATTTTTCAGAAGATCTTGAGAAAAGAGTGCATGTTCCATATAACAGACATAATCAAGATGAATCTGGCCACTGCATCTTTTGGATGAGCACATGTCAATGATTGATTTGTTGGCCCAAGGGGCCTAACAAATAAGAAGAACATCACTTTAACTTGGTTAAGGATTCACGTCGGGTTCACCATTTTTGTTTCCTCGACGGATTTCGGGGATTACCTCCTGGACGGGAGATTCAAACGTTCTGATCGGTTTCTAGCGGGTTTGTTCACAGAACCGGAAACATCCAACGATTCCACATCCGTTTGGACCTACTTTCCAAAGGTAGGCGCTCATTAGCTTGTGGACTGATGAGGCTTAGGAATTTTCATTGGTCGAGAGGATGGGAGGTCGGACTCATCACACCTTTTTTTAGGGGCATTATTGTCTACTCCGGGACTCTCTTTATAGATTTAAGTTATGTTCGTGAATCCTTATTACATTACCAAGTATAAAATGTGCTTTCCTTTAGTTTTAACAATCAATGATTAAATATGAAAGAAATTTAGAGAATCTTTTATATGTATTCGAGGTTCTTCGTCAATAGAGAATCATCTGTATCTGTTTAGAGATTCTTGGTCAATGGTATCCTTCAAAACATTTATATAAAAGTCTCTTGGTCATTATGATGACCAGGATGGTTTTAAAGCCACTCAGTGGGGCACTTGAAGTTTATCGTCATTCAGAAGGACAGGGATTATTTCAAAGTTGGGATCGAACCCACAAATGGGCTACCTACGTATCCTTTGTTTTGGAAAAGGAATAAGAACCCACGTAGTTCGAGTGATGGAGTATGATGTTTATGATTGATGGCTCAAAGAAGATTGTCATAATTACTTTTACACTCTAAGCTCACGTGAGTCATGCTCGGTGTGAGAAACAAGAGGTATTGGTAAAAATTAGACAATTGTGCCATGAAAGATGCAATCATAAGAAATTGTTTGGGGCTTATGTACGTATGACTGCCCAAATAGATGAAGGTTTAGGATTTACTTTTAGGGAGAAAATCCAGGAACTGGGTCCATAAAGGTATATGTGCTTTATGGAGATTTGAATACTCTAATCTTGGGGCTTACTCCTAAGGAGGATGCCCAAGTTAGGAGGGGACTTATGATTAGGTTTTACTCCTGAAAAGGAAACCCAAATCAAGGGTAAATTAGGACTGGTTAAGAGAAATTTAAGGGGGCTTTGGGTTTACTCCTGAAAAGGAAACCCAAGATTATGACTGGGACTTAATCCTAAAAAGGAGGCCCAGGTTATGGGACTTGGGGCTTAATCCTGAAAAGGAAGCCCAAGATTATGACTGAGTCTTATTCCTGAAAAGAAGACCCAGGTTAGGGATTAAGGTTTGGGGCTTACTCCTGAGGAGGATGCCCAAGTTTGGGAACTTTAAGAATTTGGGGCTTACTCCTAAAGAAGGATTCCCATGTTTGAGTTTGGGGCTTACTCCTACGAAGGATGCCCAAGTTAAAGGATTATGATTGGGGCTTACTCCTAAGGAGGATGCCCAAGTTAAAGGATTATGATTGGGGCTTACTCCTGAGGAGGATGCCCAAGTTAAGGATTCTCTCATCTTAAAGGATGAGGTTGAATGAATGAACTCTCTATATTCAGTGACACAAGGATATTTAAATCACTAGGTTTTGAGAGAGATTCCACAGAATTCCTTTCAGATAAGGAAGTCAAATCAAGAAATCATGCCATTAATGGCTTTGAAGAGTGTCTTGAAGACTGAATCTTGAAAAGGAAAGGTGAAATGGCTTAAGAGGGGTAAAATGGGCAAGATGGGCACCCAAAAAGGTAGGGGCGCGCAAGTCTTGAAAGGCGCTCAAGTCATCCGTGGGCGCGCAAGTTTTGGTCACGCTGGTATACCTGCGCGACACATGGTGTACTTGCGCGATTTTCAACCAGCATTGAAATATTTGAGCGACTCTTTTTTAAACCCTTTAGAATCCTCTTGAGGTTCTTCCAGAAAAGGGAAGCGCAAGTTATATTGAAGGAAATAAGTCGGCGCGCAAGTGTTGATAAGTTTCAACACTTAGGCCTTCCTTCTTCTCTTTAGATCTTCCGTTCTAGGTAAGAAATTACCTTAGAAGTATTCTGGAAGCTTTGAGAAGAGACTTAGGCGTCGGGAGCTTCAATCCGAGTTTCTGGAAAAAGATCTTCTCGAATGGGGGGCCCACAGGGTCTATTTATAGGCAAAAGAAGACCTCGGGCGGTTACCGGGCGGTTACCCCTTAGGTCGCGCAAGTCACTTGCACGACCATTAGGTAGTGCGCAAGTACTTTCACGACCACTAGACGGCGCGCATGTGTACTTGCGCGACCATGAGGGAACTTGCGCGGCCTATGGGAAATGTTCTCCTTGTTCATCCCTTTGTTGATTTTTGATGTTTCTTCAAAGGATGAATCACATTGGACTCAGATATTTCCCTTTTCCGATTTTTAGATTCTGTGATGAAAGGAGCGTCAACAGTTAGTTACTCATGATCATGAGTGTAATAAATCATAGTTGAGAATAATAGGAACGAAACAAAATATATAAAAATATGTAAACGAGATGAAAAATAAGGGAAAAATATTAAAAATGCATAATACTATTATATGGATTTGGTTCTAAAAAACAATATAAATTGTAAACATATAGAAGCCAAAATTCTTATAAGGGAAGGAGGGAAATTTTTTATCTAAAACAATATCACCAATAGATTGTGCTTGGTAGACCCTAATAAGGGCTGAATCTAAATAGTGGTATTCATAATATTTTCCCAAAAAACAATTTCTCATTTCACCCCAAAATATTAGATTTATTCTTATTTTATTTAAAAATACATGGCACATTAATTCTAAAAATTTTGTTTGGAATAATATTTCCTAAATCATCTTCAAATTGTGAGCATCCAATAGAAATATTGATGAAGAATATATCAATGTTATTCAATGCTAAGATGTGACATTGAATTCTATTTCAATTATAGCTGTAATCATCTAACTTGGAAGACTTTTGACTGAGTTAGTCTACAATTATGGAGGTGGGGTCTACTCACTCATCCAGAATCATTTTTCGAACATATTGACTCATTATGGAATTCATATTTTCAAATAAAACATAGTTCTATACTAATGAGTTGAATCCCACTAATCATCAAATCATTTGAAAAAAAATAAGTTATTTTGAATCAATAATATAAATGTTATGCCTGAAATAAAAAAGCAATTAAAATTTGCCTAATTTATAGAATTAATAAATTTTCATATTTATCCCAAAACAAACAATAAATCAATTTTTTTAAAATAATATCAAATTGATAAAATTTTCGGGATTAAATCATTGGAAAAAATATTAAAAATTATGAAAATTTTATATATATCAATTCTACCAGACATAAAAAAAGATTTACCTCAAGAAAAAAATATCATCACTAAATTTCAAAAGGCACCATTGTTTCCAATATTAAAATTTCAAATTAATTAAATTAAATTATTATCAATATAAAAATAAAACATTAATTTATACATAAAATATAAATTCAATTTCACATTTATAAATGAAACAACCAACCCATGTATTTTACTTTTTCCTTCTTAAAATGGTGGAACTTATTATTTCATTCATTCAAACTCCATTATTCATTATTATTAAACATACCAAATCAGGACCTACCACTATTTTTAAACATTTCACTCATCAAACATGATATTAAATAAATTATAAATATGATAATATAATGAATAAATTCACCTTTTCCATAGTATTTTAGAGGAAATACTTTCTCCCTTTTGTAAAGATAAAAAGACATCAAATCATGAGGACTTTCATTAATGGTTCTAAAGACTGTGAGGATTGTGGTTGGTAAGAATAAATAATTAAAGATTAAGGATGATTTCAATGTCTAAATTAAAATTAATGACAATAAATTTTTAAATGAAAGGTCATTCTCCCCTTAAAAATATCTATATGAACATGAATCTTCTTTTTCTGGTATGATTTTCTTCACTCATAGTTTTTGAGAAAAAAGGGAATTTATGGAAATTTCTGAAGTACACGCCATGTACTTTATGAGTACACATCCTGTACTTTATTAGTACACATCGTGTAACAGCCATACACATGACCGTGTGTGTTGACCTGGAGACCGCCTACTACGGTGGACGGTAATGGAAAGTACGTGTTGTGTACATCTATAGTACACACCGTGCAATTTGTTAATTTCATTAAATAGACTACGATTGCGTCTAATCGATAGAAACATCTTCTCCACTAAACTCGTCCGAGAGCATCCGTACAAAAAAGATCTTCTCTGATCTCCCGATTGAGAATCTGTTCCCTGATTTGACTATCATCGATTGAGTTGGGATATCCAATGTAAGATCTTCCTTATCCAAGATCTTCGTTTCCTGATTCCTTTCCTTTCAAGAGATATCCCTGATTGATCATTTTTAGAATTTTTGTAGATCAACGGTGTTCTTGGGAGATTCAATGCATGAGGTTCACGTATAATTATACTAAAACACTGAGGTATGTGGTTTGTGCCTCTCCGTAGATAGTATTTTAGTTATATGTGCATAAGTGACCAATACCCTTGAACGGGGTATTGCGTGTTTATGGTTTTAACCGGGTTATTTTCCTACTATTATTGTATGATTGAGTAGAGGTTAATTGATTTTAAATAGAGTTAATTTGCATGCTATAGAGGTGTTTTCCCATGTGTGTATTTTTTATGACCGTGTGTTATTGCTTAGCCTGTTAGGATGCTATGATTTACATTCCTAGTGCTGATAGGATGGAGTAATATTATTAACTGACATGCTATTATTCTGTATACATTTATGGCAAGTAGTTCATATGGTTTATTTCGGCTGCTGAATATTGATGTACTCTTTTGACTTACACAGGGCCATGAGAACCTAGTGTAGTAGACCATAGGGAGAATGGACGTTGAGGGATTCTATAGAGTGTCTGTTTTACTATTACAATGTGTGACCATAGGGGTAATGGACGTAAGTGCTTCCAAAGAGTGTCGGTAGTTCTGCGATGCGAGCCACATGGGGAATTGGACATTGAGTGCTTCCCCAAAGAGCCTTTATATACCAATACGAGAGTAGAGGGGGAATTGACAGTGATTGCTTCCACCGAGAGTCGTTTCTTAAGCCGAACTTGAGTGGTTAGACTGTGTGTCCTTCCTAGATATTTTCTTGTAATTGATTTGTTGAAACATATGGGTTAGGTTGTGAGTACTCCCAAAGGGTTACCTGCTTTGATTAAATGTTTACTTGATATATAAAATTGAATGCAATTGGACTGTTGGAATGTTTTCTGATGAGTACTTCCTTGTTCACTGATTCTTTTTTACCTATTTCCTGCCTTATATATTCACTGACTGTTAGGTACATATATTTGGGAGGTTGCCTACTTGGATTAGTCTCACACCCTGTTTGGGTCATGCTTTTAGGCCCAAATAGAATATATTGTTGTATTTATAGATAAGGGAAAGCACCCTTCTACTTCTGGTACTTGACTGCCTGGGAGTTAGAGAGAATGGGACCAATCTGAGGCTTGTGATGCTGAAGATATTACCTATTTTCTTTTTTACATGGTTTAGTAATGTATTTCAACATTGTGACTTGTTTGGATGCTTTCCTAAACATATGTATCATGCATCATTATATATATGTGCTTTATTTTATTCATTCCATCTACCACTG
Organism: Viscum album; assembly: GCA_963277665.1. Classification (NCBI taxonomy): domain Eukaryota; kingdom Viridiplantae; phylum Streptophyta; class Magnoliopsida; order Santalales; family Viscaceae; genus Viscum; species Viscum album. Next base: position 420,596,383 of record OY728161.1, on the reverse strand, counting down.
TTTACTATTGTGTAGTATTATTACTGCTTCTGCTATTGTATATATGTTTACTTCGACTGTGTTACTCTTCCAATGAGGTCATTGTCCCCCCCATCACACCTAAGGCCCGCGCTGCTAGTCGGTAGCCTCTGGTGTTCGGGGAAATGCACTTGAGGCTGTGTGACCAACCAGGTATGGGGCACCTCTTGGTGACACCCGGAACCAGAACATTACAATGTGGTGTCAAATGAATTATTTTCTTCTTGACTTACTGTTTGGAGCCTATAGCCAGGTATAGGAAGGAATTGGTACTTGGTAACAAGTTGTGCCTGCGAGTAGCTATCCTTTGTAGAGGGAAAAGAAAATCACCACTTTTATTGCAATTTTTCTGGTTATTCAATTTTACATTTGATTTGATTTCACTGTTGTGTGATTCACATGTTTTGTGATGTTATTTTTGATGTTATTGAGGTTATATTTCTATTGCAACCCGATGAGATGAGGGTATGCCATCTCATGTATCATATAGAAACTTGATAAAAATCACATATCATGCATTCTTTCCATGCTATTTAGAGTGCATTAACGATTTCATGTTGTTTTGATAGATGTTTTTCTAGATATGCATGTAGTTTTCATAAATGCCTTGATAGCATACTTGATATTAATAGAGTATTGCTTTGTGTAATGATTTGTTTGAATGAACACCGAAATTGGGTTCTTGAGGTGTTATGGGCCCTCATGGACTGGAATGTGGTGGATCATTCCATGGATATACTTGTATATGACATGTATAAGTTTCCAAGCTTTGATTCACAGGGATTATGGGCCCTCAATGATTGAAATTTGGTTCCTTAATGTTCTTTTTAGTGTTTTCTTGGGTTCCGGAGTAGTTTCTGAGGCCTACTGTCCGGAAAAACATAGAGTACATGACGTGTAGTGTTGGACACATGTCGTGTGTCTTTTTGTTCAAAAAATATCTTCTTTTGTTATGTACACACCATTTATTGTATGTACATTCCGTGTAGTCTCTAAGTGTGTCCTGGACTATGTGGGCAGAGGCACGGGGTTTGGAAAATTGTTGGTAGGGCATGCCATTTACCAGATGAACACTATGTGTTGTAGAAAATTGTAATGGGCCATGTGACTAACAAGACGGTTTGATTGTTTCTTTTCTAATACATGCCATGTTCATAGGTAACACATCGTGTAGTGTAACCTCAGTATCCGGTCGTTTCACTAAAAACATGGTTCGGTAAAATCCTTATAGTACACACCGTGTCTGGAAAAAACATGCCATGTAGAGTCATCCATGTAACCAGAAGTGTAACAAATAACAGGGGTTGGTGATTTTTAGTTAGTACACACCATGTCTTGAACTAACACGTTGTGTAGTCTTGTTCTAGGAGAACCGTGTGGGTTAGCGGTGTAGAAGAACTCAAGCAGTGGAAGATGATGAAAGTACACGCCATGTGTTAAGACAAAATGTCATGTGTTTGGGGTGTTACATGACCAGTTGTGGCAAGAGTACACACCCATGCAAAGTCTTAAGGGAACACGTCATGTAGTAATTGTACACACCATGTATCCATGTTTTGAAAAACATAAATGCTTTCATTCTCCTGTACCCTTCTTGAAAATCATGTTTTCAGTCCTAGATAATGTTAATCTAAGGTGTGCACTTGACCTTGCAGAGTCATGCCACCAAGAAGTCTTCCGGTTGTACGCCAGTTATATGGTGGTGATCAGACACTAAACGGGGATGACCAGGGACTACTAGAAGATCCTCTTATTGTGGCAGTCTTGGAACCAGCCATCAATCTGAACATAGGTCTCGATGAACAGTTTTGATAGGGCTTTATAAGGCTTATTAAGACCTTACATGGAGTACTGCATCATGCCCCATCAATGGTAGAGATGACATGGATTTTCCATCAGTATCATCTTCCAACTTTCACAGGGGAAGGATCACCTCAGGCTACAAATTCTTGGATAGAAGCCATGCTTTCTATATAGGACCATCTGGAGACACCTACAGAGAGGAGGGTAAATATCACTACATACATGCTACGAGAATCCACCATGAGATGGGGGGATGTGATCTTTCAGGCGGGACGCCAGCAGGATATGGCTTGGGATGAGTTACAGCTTTCCTTCAATGACTACTTCTTATCCAGAGACTTTGAGGGCCGACCGAGACCAAGAGTTCATGAGTATGGAGTATAGTACTCTTTCTGTTATGGAATATTCCTCTCTCTTTATTGAGCTACAATGCTTAATTCACATCCCATGAGGTGATGGGTTATTTCTACAAAGGAAGTATGAGGATGGTCTCAGGAAAGACATCTGATCCTAGGTAAACATCTTCCGGTTGACTTCCATCACTTCAATAGTCAACCAGGTCCTAATTGCGCAGTGTAATCGGAGGGATTATGGAGTTGTGAGCTAGGGAGGCTCAACATCCAGAGTTTCTATACCTCCTACTGACAGCAGGAAGCATCTCAAAGAGTCTACTTGCAGAGATCCATGGTGGCGAGAGACATCTTATGGTAGCCATGTAGTGCTCAACCAGTGCGGGAAGAGCGGGCATACAAGGAAACATTTCCCAAGAGACCCAGTGGAGTACCGATATTGAGGCATGATGGGACATCTTCAGACCTTCTATTAGATATTCTCACTAGCAGCTGGTGATGGGGGTTCTTCGATGACTCATTGTTCAGGATAATCACCACTAGTTTCTCACCAGTCTGGGAACTGGAGTTCTTCCAGTTGTTCTGGACGAGGTGGAGGTCGCGGTTGTGATAGTCAGTCACCAGGCATTCATCGACAACAACATGGTTTATCTCAGAATGGTCAGGAAGGGTCACATGGCCATGGTACATGCCATACATTTTTCATGGAGCAGACCTAGCATGATCAGGATCCCAGACCCTATACAGTTCGATGTACGATCCTAGTTCTCTCTATTTTAGCTTCTTCTCTTTTTTATACAGGGGCTTCCCATAGCGTTATATTTATTACTGTTGTGGAGTGCCTTGGGCTCTGCATCTTTTCGTCGGTTGATATCTAGACACTAGACCCATAGTTGGGCACAAGAACTACTAGTGTATGTCATTTCAAGGAGTTCCCTCTTGAGGTTTTTGGGTGTCACATCTTATGATACTATTATGTCCTTGAGATGAAAGGCTATGATGTCATTCTCAAAATGAACTGGATAGTTTCATTCCAAGATGTTGTCAATTTTTATCTCCATAGGGTGAGTTTCTCATCACCATAGGGCAGATTGTTTCTTCATAAGGGTTAATGGGATGTCCAGGAGAGGAGAGCAGAACCTGAGCATTAGGGGTTAGGAGGAGTTATAACCCAGATTTCTAGTCTATATCTAGATGAACTAGGGACTTCACATGTAGACTTTCCTCTAGTGGTGGATCGTTTCTAGGACGTCATTCGTGAGGGAATTTCAGGTTTACCGCCAGAGTGAGAGGTGTACCTTTTTATTGAGCAAGTTCTAGGATTGGCGCCGATATCCATTCCTCCTTATAGGATGGCTACACCTGAGTTACAAGAACTAATGAAGCAGTTGGAGGAGTTTCAGGCGAAGTGATTCATCTGACACAGTACTTCTCCTTGGGGTTTTCCTGTCCTATTTGTGATGATGGTGGATGATACCCTCGGTATTTTTGTCGATTATCGGATGTTTAAATAGTTGATGTTCAAGAACCGATATCCCTTACCGAGGACTCATGATATCTTTGATCAGCTTCGAGGAACCTGGGTGTTCTCAAAGATTGAATTGAGGTCCAGTTGTCATCAATTTAACATTATATCATTTTATATACCTCTTATAGTCTTCTAGAGTAGGTATGGTCTATATGAGTATGTGGCTATTCCGTTCAGTCTCACGAACGCATATGTAGCCTTAATGGCACAGATTAACTGAGTGTTCAATCCATAATTGGATTCTTTCATGGTTGTCTTCATGGAAGATATCTTGGGGTACTCTCAAACTCGACACAACCTTTCTACCCATCTTCATATCATCTTGAGTACACTAAGAGAGAATCATTTATATGCTAGGATCTCAAAATTCCACTTTTGGATGGATAAGATTTACTTCTTGGGTAATGTTATTTCATAGATAGGAGTGTTAGTGGACCCAGAGAAAGTGAGAGAAATAGTTTCTTGGGAGCAATTGAAAACATTATTTGAGGTATGGAGTTTCTTAGGGCTGGATAGATACTACAGATGTTTCATACAAGGATTTTCAAGATTTGTAGTGCCACTGAAGGTCATGAGTAAGAAGGGTGCAATGTTCTTGTAGTAATATTCTTGTGAGACAGCCTTTTAAGAGTAGGAAGGGAGGTTGAATTCAACAATGATACTAGTATTTCTAGATCCGGGAAAGAACTACATTTCTTACTATGATGCATCCAGTATTGGGCTTGGAGCTATGATTATACAGGGGGAAGTATTCGTTGCATACAGGTCTCGGTAGTTGAGGCCACACAAGAAGAATTACCCGACCCACAATCTCGAGTTAGCGGCAGTTTTTCATGCTTTACACTGTTGGAGAAATTGTCTTTTGGGAGATAATTTTGTTGTGTTCACTAACCATAAAATTTCCAAGTTCATTTTCACTCAGTGTGACCTGAAATTGAGACAACGAAGGTGGGTTGAGTACCTTCAATATTTTGAATTTGAGCATGCCAACACACTTGGGAAATGAAACACAGTGGATGATGCACTGAGAAGGATGACTCAGATACATGCATCACAAGAATCCATCATTGAGTGGATGCTTATGGATATGTTCTCTGAGATTCATTCAGAGGTGCACAACAGATAGGGGTAGGTGTCTCTATCTTCTGTAGTTTTTACCTTTGCTCATATTGATCGAGTGAGAATGAGGTAGGTATTAGATTTAGAAGGAATAGTCATGTGGGAAAGCATGTTAGGAGAGGACCCTCTTCTTGGATAGACCATAGGAGAGAATGAGATATTTTGATTTCATGGGCGTGTATGGGTGTCAACATACATATGCGAGGAGATAATGCGGGACATCCATTCCTCAGTTTGGGAAGTTCATCCTAGCATCACCAAAATGTGTTTTGATCTACATCTTTAGTATTTGTTCCCTGGTATGAAGAGAGACGTTGTGGGTTTCTTCATGGGGTGTTCCACCTTTCAGCTAGTGAAGGTGAAGCATCAGTGGCCATTAGGGCTTCTGCAATAGTTACCCATTCCTGAGTGGAAGTGAAATGATGTTGTGATGGATTTCGTGACATGTTTTCCTAGGTCGCCTCAAAGAAATGATGCAGTATGTGTTGTCATTGACAGACTCACGAAGGTTTCTCGCTTCTTTCCGATCATGGAGACCTTCAGTTTTGATGATCTGATATGGTTGTACATCCGAGATATTTTACATCTGAAAGGGGTTCCACACTCCATTGTTTTAGACAGGGACACAAGATTTATTTCTAGGGTCTGGTAGGGGCTTCAGAAGGCTTTGGGTACACATGTACTTTTGAGTACAACATACCACCCCCAAACAGATGGCCAGTCCAAGCATATGATTCAGGTGCTTGAAGACATTTTTCGAGCATGCATCCTAGATTTTTGAGGTTCATGGGAGAATCACATACCTCTTGTGGAGTTTTACTATAATAACAGTTTTCATGCAACTATTCAGATGACACCTTATAAGGATTTTAACGGTAGGTCATGCCTATGACCCTTATATTGGATGGATATTGGAGAGGCATCTATACTGGGACCTCGCCTTGTCCAGAAGTCCATAGAGCAGATAGTGTTTATTTGGAAGTAGATGGATACGGTACAATAGCAACATAAGACTTCTTCTAATAAATAGAGATGACCTGTGGTGTTCAAGATTAGAGATTAGTTTTTCCTGCATGTCACGCCGAGGGTAGGACACATGAGGATTATGATATAGGGTATGATTTTTCTGAGGTATGTCGGGATGTTTGAGGTGTTGGAGAGAGTTGGGATGGTTGCCTATCATTTTTAGTTACCTCTGAGGTACTGGGATATGCACTATGTATTTCATGTTTCTCAGCTTTGACATTTTTTCTCAGACCCGTATTATGTTTTTCAACATGAGGAGGTTGTGTTAGAGGTGGATGCCTCATTCGAGGAGCATTCTATCCGGATTGTTGATATAAGTGTGATTGTTCTTCGTGTCTGGCCTTTTCATTTGTTATGGGAGCTATAGAAGCAAAATCGAGTACATGATGAGACCTGGGAGAGGGAGGTCGATGTACGATCACAGTGGCTGGAGCTGTTTGATGATTATTCTTCTATGCCGACTTCATTTGAAAATTCGAGGATGAATTTCATTAAGGAGGTAATCTTTAAAGAACATATATTTTCTTTTCAGGTATGTTATTCTTCTATGGTTGTTTTTGAGAAAAATATGAATTTCTAGAAATTTCTTAAGTAAACTCCATGTACATTAGGAGTACACAGAGTGTACTCGGTTACCATATGTAGTCAGTTTCTGGCCATTTCACGGCTATGCACACGACCATGTGTGGTGACCTAGAGACCGCCTATTGCAGGGGCCGATAAGTGAATGTACACGTCGTGTACTTAGTTTTCGTCATTAAACGGATCGTAGTCGCATCTAATCGACAGAAATGTCTTCTTCTCCGCTGACCTCATCCGAGAGTGTCCATACAACGCAGATATTTTCCATGCCCCTGATCGAGAATACATTCTATGATTTGTCCGTTGTCAATTGTGTTGGTATCACCACGATAGTATCTTTCTTCAACCATAACTTCCTTTATGATGACTCGTCTTTCAGGAGTTATCCTCAGTTGAGCGTTTTTAACGTTTTTTTAGTACTATAGTAGTCTTGGTCAATTCAAGGCTTTATGTTCATGTATAACGATCCTACAACACCGAGGTAGGTTGTTTGTGCCTTTCTGTAGGTAGTCTTTGAGTTATATGTGCAAAATTTCCCAATACACATGAACGGTGTATTGTGTGTTTATGGTTTTAACCCTGTTATTTTCCTACTATGATTGTATGCCTGAGTAGAGGATAATTGATTGTAAATAGGGTTTATTTCCATTCTATGGAGGTGTTTTCCCATGTTTTTAGTGTTTATGTCTGTTTGGTCTTTCATAGCCTGTTAGGCTGCTATGCTTTCCATTCCCAATGCTGATAGGATGGAGCTATATTATTAATTGACATGATGTAATGCTATAGATTGGTTAGCCAAGTAGTTTTTAAGGTTTAATTTGGATGCTGAATATTTTTTTGCTCTTCTGACTTACATAGGATTGTGAGAACCTAGTGTTGTAGACCATAGGGATAATGGACATTGAGGGCTTCTCCAGAGTGTCTGTTTTTCTATTACGATGCGAGAACATAGGGGTAATGGATGTAAGTGCTTCTTCAGAGTGTCTGTAGTTCTCGATGCAGGCCATAGGGGGAATTAGACATTGAGTGATCCCCCAGAGCTCCTTTTAGCTACCTATATGAGACTATTTGGGGAATTTATGGTGAGTGCTTCCTCAGTGAGTCTATTCTTAATCAGAACCATAGGGGTTAGACTGTGTGTACTTCCTAAAGGGTTTCTTGTACATGTTTGGTTGAACCAGATGGGTTAGGTTGTGAGTACTCCTATAAGGTTACCTTCTTTGATTAGTTGTTTACTTGATATATGAAATTTAATGCAATTGAAATGTAGGAATGCTTGTTGCAGATTCCTTCTTTTTTTACTGATTTTTTTACTTATTTCCTGCCATATATATTCACTAACTGTTAGGCACAGATATTTGGGTGGTTGCCTACTGGGATTAGTCTCACACCCTGTTTGGGTCATGATTTTGGGCCCAAATTGATTATATTGCTACAGTTATAGATAAGTTAAAGTGACCTTATGCTTCAGGTACTTGACTTCTTTAGAGCTGGAGAGCATGGAACCATGTTGAGGCTTGAGATGCTGAGGAGTTTGCATGTTTTCTTTTGTACTTGGTTTAATAATGTATTTTAGCATTGTGACATGTTTGGTTGCATTCATAGACATATATATCATGCATCATTATATATATATGTTCTCTAGTTTATTCTTTAACTCTTCCATTGATTAAAGTTGCATGGTATTATTAATTCTTTTAATATTGTATATCTATTTACTTCCACTTTGTTACTCTTCCAATGAGGGCATAGTTTTTCCACTATCACACCCAATGACCTCATTGCTAGTCCGCAACCTCTAGAGTTCAGGGAAATATGCTTGAGGCCATGTGACCGACCGGGTATGGGGTACCTCTGGGTGCACTCAGAACTGGGACATTATAGTATCCACTTTTGTTTCCCTGAAACTCAAGGTAATGTTTATGATCAAATAAATAATATTGAATGATTTGTGCAAATTTTCGAATATTTTTTTTCAACTTTTATACATTTTTTATATTTCATATAGTAATTTTATTGAATTATTTCATATAAAGTAAATATAAAACTCACATCTACCACCTAATCATATATAAATAAAATCATAGGTCGAGTAATGGTGAATTTTTTTCACAAATCCCAACCTGTTTATCACATTTTTTGTTCCCTTTTTCAATTTAATTTTTTTAATACAATAGGTGAAAACAATGAAATATAATGAATTTAACAACCTAATATTTAATTTTATTTATATTTTTAAAATTTTTCTATTTTATATCTTACGTTACACACAACACCATGTTTAAACAAACAATGATATAAAATTAAATATCATTATTTTAACAAGATTGTTATAACCTATCTGTTACATCAGCGAGATATAATAGTATTAATAAAATTATAAAATTTATCAATTATATATTTCATTAAATTTCATGTAATTTGGAAAAATTATTTTATATACATAAGATAATAAATAATCCCATTTTACGCTTTAGAAGACAACATTTTTCTAAAGGCAGTTTTATCACCTTTTAATAGAGAACCTATTATAAAGCATTTTTTTCACACATATATAATTTTCTTGAATAAATATAATTATTATTTTAATTTAGGATATAAAAAATCACTTTTTTTTAATATGTGGTTTTTTCTGATATGTTCAATGTTTTAATGAATAGTGAAATGTACTAAATTTTATTCGAAAACAAAATTTTTAATCCAAATAATTTAGTGTAAAATAATATTTTTGATTACTTTTAAAATATAAGTTTATCTAGTTATTATCATTTAATCAAATTTATATAACTGAAATCAGTTTCCCATTAAAAATAGCTATAAACAATTAATTATAATTGAACATTTCTTTAAAACCCCGCTTTCCCCCCACATTTGTTGAATTTTAACTAAATTTAAGATACCCACTTCAATGAGTTGAATTTAGAAACACATAAATAAAAGGTTTTAATCATTATTAAATTTGAAGACTAATTAGATTAACTTATTTTTTTTATTCTGAATAGTAATTTTAGAAATAATATATTTAACAATGTTAAGGGTAAATTAGGTAATTAAAGGTGAAATAAATTTATAATACTCTAAATTTACATGAAAACTTGTCCTAATATCATTTGTTAAGTGGGTTATGACCAAAATAAACATTATGATGAAATTATAAACTCTTTAATCCACGTGGGAGAGAGTATAAAATTTATTATATTTTATTTCCAGATTGGTTAAAATTTTCATACTCATATTTTTAATAAATATCAATTTTAAAATATCTGGTAACAAAATTGATTAATTAGACTATATATATAAATTTGAAATATAAAATTCATATCTACATCATGATAATTAATTTATAATTTTTAATTATAAAATAACTAACTTAAATGGTGACATAATTATGATACAATAATATTTAAATAATGGAAGAATCAAATAAATGATATTAAAAATATTATAATATATAAAATTTGAGATAATAATTTTCTTACTAAAATTTTCTAGAAAATATAGATATTTTAGGTATTTATTTGTTATTATGGTTCTATTTTATCATGTTGATAGAATATTTAAAAAACAATTAATGAATAGTACCACAATTGATGTAAAAGATAATTTAAGATAAATAAAAAATATATTAAATCATATAAAAACCATAAATAATAAAACAATGACAAATAACTACTTTATGATTAAATATTTCATCAATGATCCATTTGGTGTTCGTTTCGTTTTTTAAAGTTACTATATTAACCCTATAGAGTAAAAATCCATGTTGTCACTATAAGATTTTAAGAGTTCAACATAGGGTTAAAGACAAAAATAATGTTAATATTGTGACCTAAACATGTCTAAAAATCATTTTTTCAGAGATATTAAACCCACACTAATCATATATTATAAATAAATCAATTTGGTTCTATTTGAATTCAAAAATTAAGTTTTATTAATTTAATATTTTCAGAGTTCACTGAAGTGTCCTTAACCTCAATTATAAAAGAGAATCTCCTACCACACTTACCCACATCACATTGGGCCTTATATATTTACCAAAACCATACCATTTCTTCTAAAAATATTCATAGTTATGTTATTGTGGTCCTGGTATTCCAAAAATACCAACCATAGTGTCCCTATGAAGAGATCCCAATGAAGACCACTGAATAAGTGGTAATTGTTTTACTGATTCATTTAAGTTATTTTCTTCATCTGCTTTATCTTCAGATGTTGTTTACATACTAAAGTAATAAATCTGGATTCATATATATTCTGTGATTTTATTTTGATAATGGGAAAAAATACTCCTTTTATCCATCCTATAAAAAACAATATCACCATGTGTGTGTCTGTGCGACATATCGTCTCCACATTGTGGTGTAATTTGTTTTTCACTACCACTTTATTTGGATTTGTAAAATGATGGATATAAGGATATAAATATTACATATTACATGAAATGGATTCTTTATAAATATTATACCATCAAATTCCTTTCCACATTTCATTAAGGGAATGATACTAATCGTTAATGAATATGTACGACCTACCATCTCCACGAAGTAATGAGATTCATTATCCCCATTAAAAATTCAGAAATGACTATAAAAACATATATAATGAATAAATAAAAATATTTGAAAATAATAATTCTACTAGAAAAATATATATACACACAGACACAAATTTTATTTACTTTCTTCCATTCAGAATGACATGAAAACAAAAACAACATTCATTGGTATGTACGACATACCGACTACATAAACACTAAATTACATCCATATCATTAATATATATTTATATACCGAATATATATGATATATATATCATTATTTACATTATTTAGGTATGTAAATAATGGTATAAGTTATAGGATCAAGAATAACATGTCAAATTACGTATGATAAACAAAGTCGTTATCACCTTAAACGTTTCATTAACTTTGAATTCTTAATAAAATGGTAATATAGATTCATATATTATTCATATATTTTATCATAACTAGTTTTTTTATTCTGGTACGAGTTAATAATATTTTTAAAACCACAATATATAAGTTTCAGGCACGTACACAGGGAATTGGCCTTTTCGTAAGAGTTAATTTACAAATATCATTTTATACGAGATTGTCTAATGAGAAGTATTTACTGGGATATATTTATCATCCATGCCCATGTTTCATAAAATTATATTTTTATGTATTATTACGACTCTGATAGAATTATTTAAATTCATTCTTACTCAATTTTTTCTTTTTATAATATTTTTGGAAATAATGATTTTGTCAGTTTCCAAATGAGGTACATTATTACCTTTTTGTGAAATTATAGTAGGAATTTAATTTTTTTAACATATACAACATGATAAAAACATTAATTACAATATTACAACATTTTTTCACAAAATGTTATTTGTCTTAAAATTGTACACCACATTTAAAATAATTTCAATATAAAAGAGGGTTTCTCCCAAGGAGTATTTAATGATTTTATTAGATTATATTCATCTATATCAACATAATTTTTTATATTTCATGCATAATTAATGTTTTTTATTATTATATAGGCAATCATATTATATTTAAGGGTTTATGATATGTATGACTGTGGATGTGCTATTTTTATACCATTAATGGTTTGTGGTTAATGTATTAACAATTCATATGCTAGTTTTAGTAAAAATATTAATGTTGGTTATGTTTTACCCTTTTTATATGAAGAATTCATTAGACTAAGTAATTGATTTGTGTGGACCACTATATCCCATTGATGAATCGGTAGGTCCCATAAGATAAACTAGTTTGAAATTTTACTCGTTTATGTATGGTTTCTTGGCCGTGTCCTTGATGGAATGTTTATGATGTTTAGCATGATGTTTTCCCTCATAATGATAACAATTATTAATATTAAATATGATTTTCAACAGGAAAAATATCTATTTGAATGTTTATATGGAATATTATGATTTATTCATGCCATATTATGCTCAGTATTATGTTATAAAGGCTTGTGTTTTAGTTATATACCTTTTTATAGAATGTTTTTGCTTATTTGTGATAGCTTCTGTAGTATTACTTACCATTACCGAGCATATGATCTCACCCCTTTATTATTATTTATATTCCTAGGATGATAATATATGTGTTATGAATGATATTAAATGTTAATATAGAATAATGATGGTTTTCCCCATTTATTATAATTGTTGTATTTTATGTGTTGAACTGTAATGTATGTTTCATGTCTGTAATCTGTTTTCCAAGACTGCTAAAGTGGTCAGTTCTTTGAGATTTGATTTATTGTAATCTTGAAAATTTAATAAATTAATGTACTGGTTCATGGCTTCTAAGGTCGTGAAATTGTTGTTCGTATAAAGGGTAATTTAATAGAAACCATGGAAACTATATTCAAAAGAAATAGATTATGGAACATAATAATAATATATACATTGGGAATAATCATAGAAGAACAACCTAGAATTATGAGAAGATAGAGATTATGTGGTTCTTCACTACCACAAAACTGGGCTTCCACAGTGCCACCATTTAACAACGCTAAAAAAGCTCTAATAAGGGGGGGGGGAGCTTTATTAGTACTTAAAAATAGCATTGATAAAGGTTGATTTTAACAGCACTAAAAAGTGTGGTTAAATGGGACCCTTTATCAGTGCTTTTTTTAGTGTTGATAAAGGCCCTCCCCGCTTTATCAGTGCACTTTTAGTGCTATCAATGGGGTCCCCTTTATCAGTGCTTTTTATGGTAGTGCTGATAATGGGGGGAGGGGGGGTTATTGGAAATTTTTTGTTGTACTGATAAATTTTTAATGAAACTCATGAAAAATAATATATTTGTTATATAACAATTTTTATATTGACATTAACATAATACGTATTTTTTAGACATGTTATAGATAATTATAAATAAACATTAAAATTTTATATATAAGAAATATAGTTAAAATGGCCTTAAATTTTTTAAAAATAATTACGCGTTAATAATTTTATAATTATCATCATTAAATTACAATTTTAAGACCCAAAAAATACAAAAATAATAATAAAACATCTAAAATAAGTTGAAAATGTAACTCAAAATTCCAATGGACATAACATTTGATCCGGTTGTCTGTTCGAGCTCTACAACATATCCAATCGAAGCGTGTGATGAGCTCTATGTGCTAGAGACTCAAGCGAACCTTCTGCCACATTTTTTGATGCCTAAAATGTCTTAGAAAGCCTCCAAAATAGAGTTTTTAGATTGGATACCCATATTTTTTAACATTCAAATAGGTATAACTTCTGATCCAGATGTCCTCTAGGCCTCTACCATATATCATCTTGAGAAATGTTTAATTTTCTATTATCTGACTGGTTTTAGAGTTGAAAAATACTTCTGGATTAGATGTTATGGTTGTTTTAAAATTCTATGGCTTTTCAAATACACATATATATGTATTTAATCGTAAATATATATGTGTGTGTGTATGTGTGTGTTTGTGTGTGTTTGTGTATGTGCGTGTGTGTTGTATATATGTATGTATTTCTGTAATTATTTATTCATAAACACACATACAAAACATATTTTATAAATGTATTTAAAACTAATATTATAAATATTTATGAATATACAAATAAATATACAGATAGTGAAGTATAAATATATATATATATATATATATATATTAATATATATTAATATTATAATATATATATATATATTTATATATGAATAAATATATATATATATATTAAAATAACTAAATATATTTATTTTAATAAGAATCTATATATATATAAAAATAAATATTACTATATATATATATTAATAGATATTTCATTAAATGAAAAAAAACTAAATGGCAGAGTTGTAAAGGTGAAGGTGCCCAATGGGGGAGGTCTCGGGTTCAATTTTTGGTGGAAGAAAAGGTTGTGTAGGTGCATGTGGGAGGGGGTAGTGCGGGAAAAGTCGGAGTGAATTGAGAGGGAGGGGGATCCTCCAAGAACTGAAGGTGGGGGGTGAAACGATGTTAAAAGCTCCCCCACATTATATACTATTTTTAAATATATTTACTTTTTTACTTTTATCTACAATTTTTTAAGCACTGATAAAAGGGGCCATAATTTGCGACTTCTGAAGCACTGATAAAAGGTACCCCCTATCATCGCCATGATTAACCATGCTTTTCTAGCATTGTTAATTGCCTTTTATATAGCTGATAAAGGCCATATTTGCATTTGTTCTTCCTATTAATACATCCCAATCTGGATACTATAAGTGAATTTAGTTCTAGAACTGATGTACCTAGAATTATCAACTATCACAAGGCGAGTCATGCCGAACGTGGTGTAGGTAATTCCATGAAAACAAGCCTTGTTGAACAGATGGTAGAACACACCCAAGGGATATGATTAAGAGAGTTCACATTTTCCTTAACAAAAATTATGAAAGATTTATAATTATATATGTCTCTAATGAAACCAATTTGATGATTGATTGATTATTTATACATAATATATCATGTTAGGTTATGTGATCCACTAGTTGTGTGATTATACATTATGTTTCATAATGTTATGATCTAATATAGTGTATGCCATTATTTAAAAATGGCACCCAGTGGAAAGAATAAAAATCATATCAAAAAATGTATTCGATGTAGGTATTTAGCTCCACTAAAATATATTAATGTTGGAGATATAACTGAAACTGGTATTAAACAAATTATTAATATACCGAGACATGGGATAGAAGTTATGAACTATAACCTTACCCATTTGGAGTAGCCAGATCCCCAACATGGAGGAACAATGTTATCAACATTGTGAGACAAAAAAAATCCATCATTCAATGGGAGTAAAAATCAATTTGTGGCTGATGAATGGATAAGTTCCTCAAAAAAGATATTTTACTCTTTGGGAAGAATGAAAAGAGTGAAATTTGTCTTGGAAGTTTATCACATTTCAAGAGATGTGGATCAATGGTTCTCATTGATTCAAAATTAAAAGATAGAGGAATAAATATTAGGCATGTAATGGAAGGATTTTATGGAAATTTTATTGGAAAATATTTCCCTTATGAACCACAGGTGAATATAGAGAGGCAATTTCTGAGTCTGAGGTTAAAGGAAGTTGAGAATGATAATATATCAGAAATCATATTTAGAGGTATATCATTAAATTCTATGGACTACATACGTAACCCATGAATAATGATAGTTCATATATTTGATGGGTTAAATCCATTATTAGTAAAGGAATTAATCTCCCAAAATTTATTATAATGTGAAGATATAATGTCATGTGATATCAAGATAGAGAAATAATTATCTACATCTTATGACATTATGGGAATGAAATAGAATAATAGAATTATGGAGAAAGAGGATGATAATGGGAAAAGGGGAATACAGATTCTTTGACATGTGATAATTGTGGGAAGAAACACATATACACTTTCTTGAAGGGAGTACGAGTTTTTGACAACTATGGAGAGAAAGGTCACAAAGCTCAGGATTTTATGGGAAGGAAATAAGAGTTCAATGTGAAATGTTTAAACTATAATGAGATGGTTAACTATGTAGATAAATTCCCGAATCATGCAGGAAATATAACTCAAAATTGATCAAGGTCAATCTTATTATATTACTATAGTCAAAGTGGAATAATGAATTTGTTGGTGTTTTTTTATTCAAGAATAATGAAATTTTGATCTTGTTATAAGAATCATGTGATTTATAATTATTGCAATACAATAATTCTTATTTACATATTTGGAAGCATGTATGTTTTCATTAACGTTTAAAGGTGATAAAGGACTTCATATATTTGGTATGTGACAAAAATATATCCATTATGTTGTCTGGGGAAAATATTAGGTTATATTGATTTTGGAAATTTAGTGACCCTACATATAAATTGTTCAGTAGTGAAATTGAAAAAAGGTTTTTTGTAGGAGTCTTAATGATATAATGGACTAACATAAACTTATGATATTATTTTGTGGGGTTAAAGTATGATTTATCAAGTAGGAAATCCTTGGAAAACCATTATGGTTTTGATAACATTTAAAGGATAAATGAAATGACTCATGTATCATATGATTTATACATGTTATTCAGTAATGAATAATTTATCTTAAATTCTCATCGTTTGGAGAATAAGAAAAATTTGTTATAGAAATTGATTAAAGGGTGAAACTCTACCTTTCATTAAATCATGTTTCCCTAATTTCATAGTATATGAAGAAAATGAATACTTTAACTATAGGGGAAATATTTTGGAACACATTTATCCATGAAGCATTATTTACAATGAATCAAATGGCCCCATAGATCATCACAAATTTATAGCTTTGTGATTTTTAACATTCACCTTACCATGTTCTCTATCACTCTTTATGAGAACATGGTGGTCATATTTATCTTCCATGTCAATGTTTTACTTTATGGAACCCTAATATGTATTATCTCCAGTGTCCTCCATATTTACCTTTCTTTATTTTAAAGTGGAGGTCTCATTAATCATTTTTTCAATGTGGGATTTCATCAAAAATATTTTGAAAAATAAAAAAAACTATTTATTTATCATGAGTTTAAATTATGAGGAAGAAATTTATCAGAGGGTTGAATACAACACCCCAATATTTTATGTAATGTATCATTATATATATAATATATTTGATTACTTATGTTTCACAGAACACTAATTTTAAAAAAACAATGATATACAGTTAAATATCATTATTTTTGCATGACTATTATAACCTCGTTGTTACATCAGAGGGACTGAATAGTTTTAAACAAAATGTGAAATATATTTATTATATATTTCATAATTTTTTGGACATTAAACCAAATTATTTTATATTCATAAGATAACAATGAATCCAATTTTACACAATAAAAAAACAATATTTTCCTATAGGCATTTTTATCATCATTTAATGAAGAACCAATTTTAAATCAAATTTTTGACAGTTATATACATGTTATTTAAATGAATAAACTTTTTATTTTAAGGTAGGATAAAAATATTTTCTTTGGTTGAATATTTGTTATTTTTTTGGAATGTTTAATGTTTTGATAAACAGTGAAAATAAACTAAATTTTAATAAAAAAAATTTTTTTGATGAAAATAATTTATTGTGATAAATTATAATTTTGATTGGTTTTAAAAAATGATTTAGTCAGGTATTTATCATTTAATACTATATAGGTTATTGAAATAAATTTCACATTAAAATTAGATTAAAAAAATATTGAACTATTGAACATTTCATTAAAATCTCCTTTCTCGCCACGTCTGTGGGATTTTCATTAAATTTAAATTATCAAATTATGTGAATTAAATTTCAAAACATAGATATAAATGGTTTTAATCAGTATGATTTTTGGATTTTAATAGTTTCAAATTAATATTTGTATATTATTAATGGTATCTTTTGTGAATTTTGATTTTCCATGGATAAGGGTAAATCGTGTAATTAGAGGTAAAAATTATATTATAATACTCCAAAAGTACCCTATAATTTATCTTAATTTCATTTTATATGTGTGATTAATCAAAAATAAATATTAGGCTAAAATTATAATCATTCCATGCCACCTGGATGAAAGCATAAAATTTATAATATTTTATATAACGATATGATTAAAATGTCATACTCAACTTTATAATAACAATTCAATTTTAAATATTGGGTTATAGAAAAGATAAATTAGAATACAAATATTCATTTTAAATATAAAATTTATATCTAAATCGTGATAGTTCATTTATCATTTTTAATTATAAAATAATTAACTAAAATGGTTACATAATGATGATCTGATAATTATTTAAATAATAGAAGAATCAAATAAATGATATTAAAAATATTAAAATAAATAAAATTTGAGATAGTTAATTTCATATAATAATTTTACTGGTAACTTTGATATTTATTATAATTTATGGTTTGATGTTACCATGCTTTTAGGATATTCTAAAAAAATAATGAATATTATGCAAAATTATCTTAAATGATACTTTAAATTAAATAATATTTTATTAAATGACCTAAAATAAATAAAAAATATAAAATTCATCCAATTAAATAGAATAAGGATAAATATGTCCTCAATTATCCATTTTGGGATCGTTATGAATTTTATTGTTACTACATTAACCCCACTGTGTAAGAATCAAATTTGTCAAGGTAAGAGTTAAGGGGTTTAACTAAGGGGTAAAGAAAGAAAATATGGATAATATTGTGACCTAATAATTTATAAAAGTCATTTTTTGGTGGTTTTTAAATCATTATAATCTTATATTCAAAATAAATATTGATGTATCTATTTGAAATAAAATGTAAAATTAAATTAATTTAATATTTTTATAGTTCCTTAAAGTTCCCCTCACCTCAATTATAAAAGTGTACCTCCTCCCTAACATACTGAAATCACATTTAGCCTTCTATAATGACCATATTCTAACTATTTTGCATAAAAATATTATTAGTTACGTTTTGGAGGTCCTAGTGTTCTAAAAATACGAACCCTAGTGTCTATAAGAGGAAATCTAATTGAAGGCCACTGAATAAGTGGTAGTTGTTTTCCCAATTCATTTATGTTAATTTAATCTTCAACTTCCCATTCCTATATTGTATAAAATATAATTTAATAAATCTAGTATAATCAACATGTTGATATGTTATTATTATTGTTGTATAACAAAATTCTTCAATTTATCCATCCTAAAAAAACATCACCGTGTCTGTGTACCTGCGGCATACCCTCCCCACGATGTGGTGTAATTTATTTTTCCTCGCCACTATATTTAGATGGGTATAATGATGATATTAATAGATATAAATAATAAATATTACATGATGTATTCTCTTTATAATTAATATACATTCCATTTCCTTACCACTTTACCATTAATGGGAACGATACAGTTGCTCGTGCGTACATACGACCTGCTATCTAAATAATGTGATGAGATTTATTTTCCACGATAACCATTAAATAATGATTATATAAATTTATATAAATAACAAATATAAATATATGACATAATATTTATAATATAATAATATATATATATATATAAACACAAACATATATTTCATTTAACTTTTTTAGTTCAATATGATAAGAAAATAGAAACCACGTTCATGCGTACATATAACCAACCGTCTTAATTAATACTATATTCCATTTAATATATTATATATATTTATACTGAATTTATAATATATATAAATCCAATTTTATAGTTTGGAAGTAAGTAAATAAATATCAATGTAATAGGATCAGGAATAAAAATTCAAAACACATATGATAAACGAAGTGTTCATTCACTAAAACGTTGATTTAACATGGAATTGTTAATAAATAGGAAATATAAAGAAATAAATTAATCATATATGTTATCATAAATGTTATAATGATTCTATTAATAGTAAATAATTTGTTTTAAACAACTATATATGAGTTCTTGACATGTACAGAGGACATTGTACCTATTGTAAGGGTTAATTTCACAATCTCATTATTATTCAAGGTTGTTTATACAAAAGTATTTTCTGGAACATATTTATCATCATTGTACATGTTTCATAAAAATGAATTGAATAATATTTTTATTATTCTTCTTCAATTTTTAGAATTCATTTTTTAAAAATATTGACTGTTTATAAAAGGTTTTGAATGGAATCATTTTTACATTTTATAAATGTTGCCCATAAGGCACTTTTCGAGAAAATACAGAAGGAATGTTCTGTTGTTAAATTATACGTAATAAAAAAAAATTTAAATATTATAAGTATCGTTTCACTGGGAATGTTTTCTTTTAAAATTTCACATCCATTTGATAATAATTCCAATATAAAATGGGTATTTCTCCAAACAAGTATTTAATGATTTTATTATATTATCTTCTATAATGTCTACATCCATTGTGGGATTTTATGATTAAATGAATATGATTTCTTATGATACAATATATCATATTATATTTAAGGTATTATGATATGTTTGACTATGGATGGGAAATTTTGATACCATTCATGGTTTATGATTAATGTATTAAACTTTTGTATGATAGTTTTAATATAAATGGTTATATTTGTTATGTTTCACCCTTCTCGTAATAGGAATGCATTAGAAATAGTATGTGATGGGCAAGGCCTACGATATCCCCTCGATGAATCAGTAGGTCTCATAAGATAGTGTAGTTTGTGGTTTTATCCATTCATGTATGATGTCTTGGACGAATACTTGATGATATGTTAATGATGTCCAACATTATCCATTCCCTCATTATGAGATTAGTTATTGGAATTACATGTGATTATTCTATTTTTTGAATATCCACGTGAATGTTTATAGGATTTTTTTGATTTATTCTCTCCATATTATGCTCACAATTATGTTTGAAATTCATCTGTTTTGATTATATACCATTCCATAAATGTTTATTCTTATTTGTGATAGCTTCTATGGTATTATTTTCCCAAACTGAGAATCTGAGCTCATCACTTTCAAATTTTTTACCATTACACTAATATGTATATTAGGATAGATATGAAGGGTTAACTAATGAGAGTAATGTAATTATCAAATTATAATCAATGTTTTATTAAATTTTTTAATTTTAATGTACGTTTCAAGTATGTAATATATTTTCCAAGACCGCTAAACTGATTGGTCCTTCAAGATTGGATTTATTATAATCATTCCAATGTAATAAAATAATGATCCAACTTTGGGCATCTGATTTTGGGGATTTAAATCGAATGAATTGACAACCATAATTTTTTATCCACAATAATTACCCCCACACATTTTCTATATATTTCATTTCATCAGTTATAAAATGAATTCCTCCACCTCTACACATTAATTTTTAATTATCATGAAAATACTAAGAGGTGATAATGAATGCATAAAGATGGATAGAAACATTGATCATTCCTATAATGGTCATTCATGGTCTATATAGGATAAATAAGGATTCATGTAAGGTTGTATTTTATTAATAATAGGATTATTATAAGTTACCTCATTTATTTTAAATGAGTTTCTTAATAGCCATAGCTTTGACAATTAGAAATACATGTTTGGGTAGGTGACATTTCCCAGGACCACTCAAGAAATATGAACAAGATGAAATAGAATGTGCTTGGTCTAGAAATTATCTAAAGATTGAGAGATATTATTTGAGGAAATTACTCAAGTTATGATTGCTAATAAAAAATAAATTGACATGAATTTTTTAAATTCAAATATTGAACTATATTTTGGAGACATCATTTGAATGAATTAATTAATTAACTCAAATCAAGATTCCTTATTTTTTATCCATTTTTCATATTAATCATCAAATTATTTATTTTACTCATTCGGTATAATTATAATTGAAATCTAAAATATGGAATTAGTTGATTCCTATTAAACTCATGTCTCTTAGATATGTAATAGAAATCATAATTCTAGTGTGGGCATGAAATTTAAATTAATAGATCAAAACATGTTTTTAGATGAGAAAAATATAAGGAGTTTAAAAGACAAAAATTAAAAGTTAAATCTCATTGACATGAATCTTATTCCTCTTTTATAAGTTGGTTTGGGATTTACATTTTCTATCAGGAACCTATAAAATATAATTTCTTAATTATTCAAAATTTTCATGTAATTTAATCTTAAAAAGATAATGAGTGGGATACATGCTAGATTAATCCTAATAATTAAATTGAATTCTAATTTCATAGAAATAATGTAAAATAGATAATTATTGGTATAACCCCCCATGTGGGAAATGATTTTTCACTTCCTCCATATGGAATTACAAGCTATTTTCCATAGTCAGTTGGTAGATGATATTTCTTAGTCATGAACCACTACATGTGGCATTTCCCAGATTCCATCTCTTCCTTCTTGGTGGGGAATGATCCATTGATAGAGTACATCAGATCCTCTCCCTTTACGATTAGGTAATTCTTAAAAGGAAGTTATAGGATGCAGTTTGAATAATTATCATTCTTGGTTTATAATTTTGAAAAATCCAATTACTTTTATAGATCTAGATCAGTATGGGACTCATGAATTGGATAATTAAAGGAAAAGTAAGCAGGTCTTTTTACTTGAACAATATTTAAATTTAAATTATCAAAAATATTATCCCTATTAAAATTAGTTTCCATTTCCTTGTTTTCCTTAGTATCAAATACCTTAATTTCTTGATGGGATTCTTCAAATATATTTTCATCAAAATTAGGGATCATCACATGTTAATCAAGAGGTAATGGTCTCGTTTCTTCATCTTCCTCTATAGACACACTACGATTTACCAAATATATAAATTCAAAATCATAAAGAGTTATACTCAAATAATAATTAATGTAATCAGAAAGGATTGAGTTTAAGAAAGGTTTATATCCTTCAGTTGATTCAGGTTCAATCACATGTTTAGTGATAAGTTCATATTGAATTTGAGTCTTAGTGGATAGAATTTGGTAGTCAGGCTCTTCCATACATTCTTAAAATTTTCCTATACCATGGATTGAGTGACATGCAATGGTACTAGAACATATAATTTTTGGGTCATAGTGGGGTAATATTATACCTCATATTCATTCTAAAATTCATCCAAATCTTTTTGATCTCCCACACATATCTCATTTGGAAAAACAACATCATCACGGACCCACTCTAGATCATTTTTGTACTCATTGATTTCATATTTGAGATGAATGATTTATTGAAGGTCCTAGATTTGGGACTCAACCACATGGATTTCAAAAAAAAAGGTATTACTAAGGGGTAATATTCTTGGACCTTGGAAACTTGATAAAATATTGAATTTAATGGGAGATCCCAGTCAGCTCACTAGCCATCACATCAGAAATATTAGTGTTCATGTCCTCCCTCAAGCAAGCTATGAATTCCTTAAAAACCTACTCCACATTAATTTATTTTCAAAATAAACTCACCAATATAATAATAATAGAAACACTAAATTTCATTAAATAGTGGTCTTTATTAATTAGATCATTAACTTATGGGTAATTTTTGCATGAATTAAAGATACAATCATTTGAAAAATCATAACAAAATATATTACTAATTTGTTTTTGATATTTTTGATGATTTATTTTATTTTTTTAAATGGATTGTAAAAGTGTTGACCCTCCCTTGAAAAATCTCCAAGTTTATGTTCCAGAATGTTTGGATAATCCATATTCAATATTTTATTTATCTAAGAATGTAATATAGTGCACACCCATGGTCAGTCACAAGGAGCCAATCCACAAAACAAAAAATATCAATTGTCAGTATTTATATTTTTACATATATAAATATAATAAATATAATGAATTATTTTTGAAATATTATATATATATATATATATATATTAAACGAAAATAGAATTGATATAGACAAATTATGGTTAATTAAAATGGATATCCTCCAAGGAGAACAACCAGAGTAAACCTACACCGGCTCTATATTAGTTTAAAATCTACATATTTAACACACCCTATTGTATTCATGAATATAATATTCTAATTAATATATTTAATATATAGGGAACTCAACAATTTTAAAGAGACCCCACATCAACCTCTTGGATCGAGGGAAAATATTCCAGAAGAGAAAGTTAATCCTCAGGTGGAAATGGAGAAAAAAGGTGACATACCCACTATGTCCCCTCCCAACCTAAGTTTATGAAAATAAGAAAAAATAAACATGAATTTTCAATGAATTGGGTGAAAATGTTTATTGATCCCTTAGGAACTACTTGAGTCAGTTACTCATTATCACAAGTATTAGAGATCGCATTGGAGAAGAACATAGTTGATACAAAAAAGATAAAAATAAGTTAATGAGATGAATAAGAAGAGTAAAATATATTAAATATTAAATTTTAGTGTATCTATAGGGAAATAGAAAATGGCCAAATATAGTTTCAAGCATTTTGAGAAGGATAGGTGATGCATTTTTATAGGCATATGGAGTTAAATTTTGGATTCATAATATTTTCTCAAAAATATTGTACATGGTAGAACCCTTTAATGTTCTATTGTGAAAGAGTGGTATTCTAGAAAGTAGTTCCCAAATATATTTCTCATTTCAACCAAAAATATTAGCTTCATCCTCCATGTGTAGAATATTATTTGAATCATTAATTCTGAAAATTTATTCCATTCGAATTTTTTCTAAATCATCCTTCAATTTTGAGCATTAAATGGCCACATTAATAAAATAATAACTCTATGATATTCAATGGTAAGACATTAATATGAATTGTATATCAATTAAATTTGTAGTCGCATATATTCTTGGTCTTTAGATTGAGTTATTCCACATTTAATGAGGTGGAGTCCACTCAATCTTTCAGAATAGTGTTTCAATTTAATTGATTATTTCAAGCATTTGGATGTTCAAATTTATTCCAGATCTATAATAATATGTTGAATAAGAAAAATCATGAAATATAACAAAAAATATGTATCACCGAAATTGGATTAATATTTTAAAAGGTATTCTCAAAATACCAATGTGATTAAAATATGTTAAATTCTATGATTAATAAATTTCCACATTTTAGTACAAAACAAACCATAAATAAAAAATTGATGGAAATAATATCAATCTGATAAATTAAATGTAATTAAATCATTGGGAAACATTTGAAAATGATGATAATATTAACTATACTGAGTATCGAGGAACTTATTTAGGAATTATTTTCCAATCAAAATATTCAACATCATCATAATTCATTATAATAATCATCTATAACAAAAGATAATAAAAATGAACCATACACATGTTTAAATTTTACATCCATAGATCAGTACCCCAACATGAAAAATGTAAAATAGACCAATAAATGATAAAAAAATCTCCTAAAAACACAAGGTATAATCACCTAGAATGTCACCAAATAAACTTGTCCATAAAATCCCCTAATATAATTTCATTCCTCCACCAAATAATGATTTTATTTTTCTTGAGTTAGGAAATAAATTATATAAATTCACCTATAGAATTTACATAAGAAGAAATATCACATTACCACTAGGATACTTCTAAAAAATGAAGCATTACATATCAGGAACATATATTTATTTTTTAGAATACTTAAAAGAATACATAAATAGATTCCCAAAGACCCTATTAGCTTTGTTTCTTTGGAAACATGGGTCAAATTTTTTTTAACATGGTGAATGATCATAAACATCTCCAATAATGATCTTCCCCTTTAGTTTTCCTTCCTAAAACCATTCTTTATATTATAGGGGAAAAAACCTAGAATGGGTGAGCTCAATTTCTTACTAAGGGTAAACATGGATAAAGTGAAACAAAACTTAATCATATGAATGTAAAATCACGAACATAAATTTTGAATATCAATATCTTGAGTCATAAATTAAATATTCATATTTTGTATGGAATATAGAATAAAGGAATATGAACAACAATAAAATAGTATTGTAAAATAATATGGAATTTCTTCAAACACATAACTATAGAAAATCATTTTCCTATTAGACACGACTCATTGCCAAGACTATCATTGTAGACAAAGTTCATTGCTTAACTAGATGTACTTATTGTTACAGCCCTGTATTACTAAATTATATTTACTATCCATTTCATTACTGTCTATATAATGAACGATTAATATATACCCAATTCATTTTATGTATATATGGTACCCACATATCTAATAATTAAACCATTCGTACATGTGCTACAGAAATATAATAATATTTACTATAGCATAACACATGAAATAAATTGGTTTTCATAAACATCATTCCATCATAATCTATATAAAACAAATGGATTTATTAAATATAATTCCATAATAAACAGAATAATATCATAGATATAAAATGGATATAATCATAACAATATTTTAAAAAATTTATATTAGATGAAAAATAATTTTAAAAAAACACTGGAAATTAATTCTTGAAAAAATATCATTTCATCTTAAAAAATTATTTTTTCTAAAAATTAAGTGATATTTTAAAAGAAATTATTATAAATGAAATGAAATGTGAAATGTTTTAAATTAATAATCATGTAAATAAGGCATTATGAAATCATAAAAATCTGTTTATGTTGTGTAATTTAAACAATGAATTATCCTCATATATCTTCCAAAAAGGTAATAAAGGTAACTTGTACAAAAAAACAAAAATATATTCCTCCACTAAATTTATCTAAAACTCCCGAATTGGTAAAATTTACATTAAAAAATTGTATATGGACATAAATAATTTTGTGAAATACATATTTAGGAAATATTCATGTGTATGATAACTATAACAGAGTTAACACATATGAATAAACAATCTCAAATAAAAATGAGATTACGAAATTATTCCTTACCAATTTATAATAACATTAATTGTATGCATCATAAAATAAATAAATTATATTCATATGTAAATATCATAAAATTGATAATAATAATCATAAAAACATTCATGGGTAGCATAAACCACACACAAATGAAATATTTAGTGTATAATCCCACATTAATAAAAGTGAGACCAAATAATCCTTTACCTAAGGCCTGATATGATTTGTATATATCAAAACCTCTTGTATATTGATTTAAATAATACTATTGACTTATTCATTAATTATAGTCATTTTTATGATATCATATATGGTCATATTATCATTTATTAGTTACATTTCATTTTTACTCTTTATACTGTTATTAACTACATTATGTTCTTATGCATGTTTTATCAAATAAGTTCAAATTATCCTTATTAGGGAATAGTTATATAATTTATAAAATGATTTTATTATATTATATATCATTTTTATTCATTAAATGCATTTATATAATTATTCTTTAACGTTGATCAAGTATAATGAATCACATCACATTGTGGAGATGGTAATCCATATGTACGCACGAGCGGCGATATCATTCACAATATTTTTTAATGGTATTGAAGTGCATGGTGTAATTTATTTAAGAATCCATATAATTTTATTATAATAATATAACGTTATTACTTCAACCATTATATGAATCCAAGTAAGGTGGTGGTGAAAAACATATTACACCACGGAGTGGGGATGGTAAGTTGTACATATGAACGCGTGGTGATTGAATTTTTCATAAGATCTATAGAAGGTAAAATATGGTTGTTTAATTATTATAATAAATCTCAGTATATAAATTCTACTAGAGTTATTAATTTATAAGGGAAAAAAACTAATCAGATTTATTAGATGAAAGACGTATGAAATAATTCTTAGAGAAGATTACCTATTCTTTGACGTGCCTCAACTAAATCTCTACATAGAGTAATAGATTTTATATATGAAAATAACCAAAACATCTAGAATGTTACTAGGGTAGTTTAATTTGTAAATGGGTTGTGTATGTCTATATGTGAAGGATCAATTTCAAGTGAAGAGATGGGGAAGGGGGTTCCATTTTATAATTGAGATGAGGGTCACTTTAAGAAAGTCTTGAGATATTATTTTTTTACAAATTAATATTTGATTTATAATGTTCTTAACTCATTTATTTAAATGGTAAGATAAATTTTGTCTTTATCCCCATAATACAATTAAAATAATATTTTTTGAGCATTATTTAATCGATATCTTTTTGGATAAACCCTTATTTTACCCTTTTTAATCATACAATGATATCATGTTATTTACCTTTTTTTTGTTAATGTAATTAACATAACATGTTAGTAGAGGAAAAAAGTGTAATTTATGACATATTAGGACTCATCCTAACCATTTGGTCATATATTAGAATTTTTTATAAATTTTATAACATTTAATAAGCTATTTCATATTTTATGTTATTAATTATGTCAATTTTAAGACTATTCATATATTCCTTTTTTTAATAATCATAACAACTTGATACCTTTGAAAAAACACATTAACTCAACTATAACATGTCATAGTAATCAATAAATTTTTTTTGTTATAAAATATTTCAATAATATCTATTTTAATATTAATGATAGCATTTATTTGATTCCCTCATTAATTAATTTTTTATTGCATCATCATTATGTCATAATTAATTTTATTATTTAATATATAAAAAATATAAAACAATTAACATGATGTAGGCAATCGGTTTTTATTTATATGGTCTATTTATATTTTATAAAAACACTTAAATAACACAATGTAAATTTTTTTAGTATGAATAGTCGCAATTATGATATTTTTTCCTTTACATTAAATTAAATGTTATAAAATGTCATTATCTCACCGAAGGGGCTCCCAAAGGACAAGAATTTCACCTAAGGATTTTCTTGGTCATCTATGACTTAGAAACCAATGTTAGGTCACATGTTAGTTTATTTTTATGTAATTATAATATTAGGTTTACCCTTATTTGCTTGATTTACCCTTTAACCATGATAAATAAATAAAATTACCAAAGTCACTATTTGTATTTTCTAATAATAAAATGGAACTATTTATATAATTTGGACCATCTAATTCCAAATATAGAATCCATTTTTCCAAATTCAAAACACAAATCTTTCAGTAATTAATTTAATATTAATTCGTTTTTTCAAAATGGGAAAACATGTTTTAAAAGTTAAATCATTGTAAATATTGAATTGTTTTTATATATAAATTCAAAGTAAAATTACATAAAATGTACAATATTATATTAAAATATAAAAATATATTCTATTTATACTTTAAACACTTTCAATAATATAATTTAACCAAATATATTATATCGATGAAAAAAGTTATTTTATATTAATATTTACCATATTTTTACTCTTTATCAAAACAAGAATGTTATCAGAAAAATATAAAAAAATCATCCAAAGAAAATTTTTATATATAAATTTTAAATAGGAAGTTATTATTCAAATAGAAACTATATTTATAATGGGTGCACCATCAAAATTTTGCAAAACTACATTTTTTCAAAGGTGCACTTCATTTATATGAAAAATTGAATTTGTTTTTACATCATGATTAGAAAACATATAAGATGAATTTTAAACAATATATTTGATATATTAAATATATATTTAATTATTAAAATCCACCAAAGTGATCTTATTTTATTATAAACCCTCTTAAACATAGTATTTGATGAAATGAATTATATCAAAAGAAAATGAAATTGTATATAATACAGGCCAAAAATAGCGTTGCAGACACTACAAGATTTTCTAGTATTTCATATTGTTGAAGAATATCTTTGTTTAGAATACAACACAAGGCATACAATTTTTTTAAAGAAATGTATTTTATAAAAATATCATAGTGTTACAATCCCCCCATGATTTCTATGCATAGCCATTATAAGACAAATAATGATGCCAATTTCAAAATCATTGAAATAGTTAATGTATAAAAAAATTATTTAAACAATTACAAGACAAGTGAATGAATCAAGAATAACTGGTAAAAATTTAAAACCAAAACAAAAGAACAATGGGAAATCCCTATGTTGGATGGGTTAGTTGGGACTTGGATACTCTTACACTCATTGATCAAAAAAGGATTCAAATATACATTCTCATGCTTGATCCATAAGAAACACATCACAACACATCACAAATAATTTAGTTAATATTTTAGCATAATATTACTATATAAGAAATATTGAACCCGACAACCTCATCTAGTACACTAGTACCAGTCTTCCCACCTATAAACCTAGGATTTCCAGGTGCTTTTGGCCCTTTTTTGGGTGGTTGGAGCTCTAGAACTAACTAATTTTTACATTATATTACATATATATTCAAAGAAGTTAATATTAATTTAATTACCTTATTAGATATTTATTTTTCACCCTTATATAAATAATTTAATAACTTCATAGATTTTTAGTCACATTGATAATGTTATAGTATTTACCCTTTATAATGATAAACAATAAGTTCTATAACGTTATTCATAAATATAGTCCTATTTTTTGTATAACATACTATGATAGGGAACATTGTATATAGACTGTTAGGTTTTATTAATCATAAGCCGATAAGGATTCTTCTCATGAATTTTACACAAAATAATCTTCATGTTGGATGATTATGAGAATATACCTGCCTATAGGAATTTTATATATTTTTGTGTCATCAAATGTTCCAATATACGAATGTGTATAATGGTACATATACTTTATGATTATTATTAACATATGTTAGGACACATTTACTTATATGTGTTACATAAACCATGATGATAACAATTTATTGTGAATTTGGTTATTTTCGATGCATCACTAGTGATGTGTTATTAAAAATAATTCAAGGAAGGGTTTGTCCATTTGATATTTATAGAAGTTTATATCTCGACCCTATGATTGAAATATAATATTCAGATTAAATTCCGTGGACATGGTGTAACTATGAAATTATTTAATATAGTCAAAAAATTACATATCAGTCACATAGGCTGATGACATGCATGTGAAACCTACATGATGATATATTAAGACAAAAAAATTTTGTCATATAATGGGTGGTGGTATGGGGTTTTTAATGTTGTGATATTATGTTCATTCCTTTGGGTTCCTTAACAAATTAATATAAAATAATCTTGGAATATAGGAAATCCTTCCTAATAATAATGAGAAATAATCATTGGGGACCACAAACAATTTTTTCCATTAATTTTAATTAAATTATATTTGAATTTAATTATTAAAATAAATAATATTCTCAATACTAATAATTAATTTTATTCAGGTTTTATTGATCTCTAATATTCACCAGTTAATAACTAATTAATTATTTATTGATAAAATATATATTAGCATATGTGATTATATAACAAATATTTATTCATTTGATTTTGAATAACATATTTTTTTATTTATGTAATATTTTAATAAATTTTTATTTACTATATTGTGAATAAAACATTTATTTAGTTACTTAATAAATGCTGAGGATTTCGAGTATACCAAGATCACATCTGCAAATGAATTTTAATTTTGACGATGGTAAAAAAATATTTATCATTAAGCAAGTCATCACGTTTAATAAAATAATATTAATAACAATATTATATGGAACGATGTGTGTTAAATATTATAATATTATTTAGAGGATGGCATGTAATTAAATAATATTTTATCCTAAATCCATGCTCTTTATATAAGAGATTATGTCTATTGTGTAGGGTTAATCGAGAATTGGGAATCAATGTTTCAACAGATTCCTCTCCCAACTCCTCTTTATGTATCCATATCATGTACAAGAAAATCTAGATAACATATTTCAATTCCAAAAGAAGAACGGTCAAGATGAATAATGAAAGATGATTGATTCACCATGATAACACTTAAAAATCAATCTGTTTCAATTAGAGATCATAGGAGCACATATGGATCACTACTAGAGGTATTTTACAATTGGATCCTAAAAGATAAACAAAGATAATCCAAAATATTTCTTTTGGATGATAAACAACATCATCATCAAAGAATGATCCTAAGACTATGTATTTATTTAGTCATATATATGTTAATAAATTATAAATTTTATATTAAAATATCCTCCTCGGGTTTTAGGTTTCTCAAAATCAATATATGGTGGAGAAAATTCATTGGAAATGGAATTCACATCATGTATAATATTGATAATGTTCCATCGAATCGAAAAAAAACATCATGGATTTATCTCCCACCACGCCACTCTTGTTTCACTCAGAAACATCATTTTTACCAAGACATAAAAATCAACTGACACATATTCCAAACCACCACATATCAAAGAACATCCATCCTAACCATTTACATATGGTAAATCCATTTTACAGATGATTCACTCACACTACATCACCTTTGAAATCACCCCTTTACACATAGAAACCAATTTCAATAAACATTGAATTTAAAATCAAGCACATTTAAGCTGTCAAAAAATGGTCCAACAGGAAACCACCTACCACTTTCGTTGAAACCACCAAAAACATGTTGAGATATAAAATCCAGGAATATATAGGGCTCTATAGATTAAGGATCAAACCATAATCAACAAACCCCATTCCATATAGTTTGGATTATGCTAATCCTAGGTCATTGGATCCAGTGGGTTGTAAGAAAATTAGTAAATAAGGGAGGAGAGACCATGAAGCAGGGAGATGAGACACTTACATGGAGTTCCCTTGAATAAGATAATTCAAAATCTACATAAAATTGTGGCCATGAGGGGACATGAAATGGTGGTGTTGTTCTTTTATAGGGAGGGGTCAGTAATGGTTGAAAATGAAGAGATACATGGTAAAAATTAAAGAGGGGAAGCTAAATAATTACAAATTTTTAAAAAACTAGGTAGACACATAGTTGAGAGACATAGTTTTCCAAAAGGAGTGACAACCATGAGGGTGCCTCAAGATCCATTAGTAAAAGTTGAATGGTTTTACAAACTATCTACCAAATAGTTTGGGTACTCTAGTACTATTGTCTTAGCACCCACAGATTTATGTAGCTCATGCAGAGTTTCCCCAAACACTGTAATAAATTTTCACCAACCTCTAACAAATCAAAAATGTAAATATTATATAGAAAATAAAAAAAATATAGATGAAAATAATGACAAATACTGGAAAATAATAAACCAAAAATGACACCATGGGCATGGCATCCAATGTCTCCTATCCAGAAACCATCAAGGCTAGATAGAAAGTGCATGTTGGATAGAACCCCCTCCCACATGTGTAGAAAATGGTTTTTTCTATTGGGTTTCTACTCACCTTGAAAAAATGTAGACACAAACACACTCCTACCTCCACCTATCATTATATCACAATCCGAATAATTATTTTATTATGTATTAAAATTACTATCAGATACATCGTAGACCTTTATAGGGATGACATGTGAATGTGGATCATTTATTAATGTATGTGGAAAATAATCTAGTTGAACATTTTGGAGATCCTCCCCATGTTCATTATCATCTTATTGAACATCCATAATAGGATTATGACCCTATGACACATCCATACGAGGCTCATCACCCACAACATCATCTAGCATGGAGAAGAAAATATCATGAAAAATTTCATCCATGTGAAGAAGTAGTTCTGTCATTACTCGGTGAAAATTCGTCTTTTCAAATAATCCTACCACCGCTAGAGAACAAATGTGATTCATGTGTGTCATACAATCATCATATAGAAAATAATTATATAGTTAATTAAATTTAATAAAAAAGTAGTTCAAATATGGATGAAATTATTACCAATTGATTGTAACCTCACCTAGGTTTTGTATGATATAACTCGGTGGTCCTGTGGTGTCAGGGAACATGTAATTCCTTGTCACCCTGAACCACTAATCAATTCCAAGATCTTCGGAACATTTTTATACATTAGTTATGCCTCCCTATATGCTAAAGATGCTAACATGCAGTGTGGGACTAAGGTGGTATAGTGGGGAGTCTATACAAAAATATTAGTGTATGTCAACATTTTAAATAAAGTAATCCATATACATCTAGAAAGATAAGTCAATGAAACGACATCCAGGAAAGTTCTGACTAATAATCAAATTCAACCATAACAAAATAAGGGCATTGTATACTTACATATCATGAAAACATAAAACATGAAAAAAATATGAAATGAAACTGCTAAGAAGAACTCTTAAAATGGCCATGATTCTTGTCACAGTCCTAGAATCCCACACTCCATTCAAAATTCCCAAGCCAAATCCAACAAACAAGTAGCATCTTCTCTGGTACTTAAGTTCCATGGTTTCCCAAGTAAATTGTGAGTAAAACAATGTCTTCTGCCACAAATAGTTTCCCTATATATAACCATTCATATAAATAAATTTCATTTAGAAGTTCTCATGTTATAAAAAATAAAATGTGAAAAATAATTTTTAAGAAAACAAAAAATAACTACTAATACATCGGTTTTATGGTGACACCTGAAGAAAAAGTTATATGAATATATATTTGATTAAAAATAACACTAATTGATAAAAAAATATTAAAATTTCAACAAAATAATGTCCATATGCTTCTACCCTTTGGGAAAAAATGTTGTCTCCACTGTAAAAAGAAAAGAAAACCCTCATAAATGATGCTATAATTTCATCAATTGTTAAAAAATTAGGATATCTCCACTAAAAACACTATTTTAGAGAAATCATGAGCCATTACTTGGAAAATAAAAAAATTTGTAGCCTGGTTTCTTCTATTCCAAGGGCATAGATCGATTCACACGTTTCAATTTTACATTTCTCAGAGCCCAAGCAGACTCCCAGATGAAAAAGTAATGGTTGTTTGAAGTTGATTCTTGGTTTTCAATATATGTTGAGTGATTAATTAACTTATAAATTATTTATAACACCAAATTATTATTAAATATTTTTCACTCAATACTAATTAGTAAATTATTTGTTTATATGGATTTTAAATTATTTTATAAATCATATTTCATGAAATGTATTACATATTTTGCGTAAATACAAATTTAGTATTATAAAAATCATAATTAGGAAAATATATTATATCTATATCAATTTAACTATATTTAATGAATAAAATATTATATTTTTTATAATTTATAACATTTTTTAGGTATTTTTATTCTATTAGCAGTAAAAATGCACTAACAATGTCGGTTTGTAACTGCACTGATAATGGTTAGTCTTTATCAGCACAAAAACAACACAGATAAAGGGGGTCTCTTATTAGTGCTAATGAAAGTACCATTTATCAGCGTTTTTTAGGTGGATATGATAAAATCCTCCCCTTTATTAGAGCTAAAAAATAATTAATAAAGGGGGTCTTTTATGAGAGCAGATAAATGTTCAATTAATCTCCACTTTTTCATAGCACTGACATAAGAACCATATTATTTCGGTTCTTTTTTAGCACTGATATAGGATAGTGCTAAATAATCTCGCATCTAACATAGCGATCAAGGATATTTAGCCCTACCATATCTTGTTCATCTCCATAATTCCAATAGTTGGAGAAACAAACAATTTCTCTATTATGATGGGGTTTTAAAATATAAATTGAATATAATTTTATCATATGAGGATTGTGATAAAGAGCATGTAAATGACAATGAATTGAAAGAAAATTCCCCTAAGAGTTTCTAAATTTGTGTGATTGTTTTTAACACACCACATTTTCCAACTCCACTAGTAGTATATTGGTTAAATCTTGAAACAAACCGTTTGAATTCAAATCCCATTGGATTATGTATTGATTTGTATTTTTGAAGTTGCAAATCATGTTTTCTATATACCAAGACTGTTGTTGATGATTCCCACCTTGAACAGATGGTGGAAATCCATTATTCCATTATTTATAATTTTAATTATGAAAAAATATGAGGTCAATTCAGTGTAGTAGATTATTGGGTATCACTGCTCGAATCCAGTGAAGTTCCAAAGAAAAAATATTATTGACACATTCTTTGTTAGGGTTAGTATCATGAGATTTCCCTTTTTCGAATTTAATTCCCATTCAATAATATTTTTTTCAATATTAATGAAAAGTATCACCATCCAATAGCATTTATTAGACGGTGAGTTATCACCATAGATGTCTAGTTCCCAGACGATGACATGAAAATTGGGTTGGCACTGCCATATCACTAAAACTGAAGTTGTTGTCGTAGAATTAGGATCGTATTAACAGATGGAGACCGCCTAGAGAAATTTTGAAGTTTCCATTTGAATTTTTCATCCACTATATATGTATATATATTTGTGTTTCCTTATGTGGGAAATTTAAAATAAGGGGATTTTTTAATCTACATGTATTCCTCTTTGAATATGAAAATATGTTGCCTAAAATATAGACTTAGGTCATCCAACCGATCCATGTTAAATATTTGTTCTCATGTTTGTGCATTTTTTCTCCTATTTGAGTGTCCGATTCTTGAAGGGATGAGGCTTCCACAAAACAAATTCGTTCTGATCATTGTTCAATTAGCTGGAAAGAATCGTACTCTAAAAAAATTCATTGTCCACACATCTATGTCCACTAATTTATTATTTTTTTCTTGGAAGCTAGTGTATATATATGGTTTTGTCCCAACAATTAATATAATATCCGTTTTCTGTGAGCTTTCTCACTTTTATTGTCCATGTATCATGCACAGTGCTAGAGTCGCAAACCAGGTCCTTTTATCTCCATAACATCATGTTTCTTATCCTCCATGGATCCACATCTCTTGTTTTTATTTATCTTCCCCACTCCACAACGGGTTTCCCCTGTTTCAAAAACCCGGTCCAACTATCTACATCGTACCATGTCATTTTAATTTGAAACACATAAATTAAAACTGTTTAATACCCATGTTATATATTTTAAAATATTTACATTAAACATTAACCCGTTATTAAAACTCTTATTATTATATAACATAAAATTTTATATAATAACATATAAGGAATTAACATATTTAGATAAATAATGATGTTTAATATATATATTATTAATTTAGAACCATAATTTCATTTATTTGAAAATATGAATACATTTAACCATACCCAACGACTTAAAACCAAACAGTCATTTAATACCCTAACAACTACATATAACAACCATATTGAACCATATAAATACCCATTCATGGTATTTAAAAGATCAAGATAATATCTTATTTTAAATGGACGGTGCTCTATTGTAAAGACCCACAAATTTCAAGGAAATTTTTTTCTTAATTTTCTTTGGAATTTTACAAGAACGCAGCTTCTGACGGCACCTGATTCCGAGGCCCGGTGTGCCCGGAATCAATTTCCGAAGTTTGGCTCGGGTACGTTCAGTGAACGGACGAGCGGGTTTTTCTATCTTTTTAACCGGTGCCCGGAATCGAATTCTGAGGGCACCGATGAAATCGCAGCGCCGGTATTTGCTATGAAACGCCTCTTCCGGAGTTGCGTTTGATCAACCGTGGTTTTTAAAATTTTGGGCTTTAAGTCGGAAATAAAATAAAGGTTGTGCGACAACTTTATTTTATTTTACTTAAGCCGCTTGGAAGTCACTTGAAAGCCACTTGAACTGAGTTAAAGCGGATAGGGTGCTATCCGGAAATACTCTACCCCTTGGTAGGATATTTGTGCGGTGGGGCCCGCACGAGCCCCGCTGTTTCTTTCGCTAAGTAACGCACCCGCAAAAACCCGTCAAAGTAACTGAAAAGTCAACCGACGCATTTTCTTAAATTCTTAACAGACCATTTAATTGAGTGGTTTATTTCGTGAATTAAATGGGTTGTTTCGTTCGTTGAATTAATTCAACGAACTGATGGGTCGTTACTTACGCATTTGCGTTTGTTGGCAAAATAATAAAATAGACCAACGTGTCTATTTTGGAGGATTACTCTTTATTCTCTGGGCCTCCACCCTCCCCGCGAAGAACGCGAAGAACGCGAAGAACGCGAAGAACGCGAAGAACGCGAAGAACGCCGGAACCAAAATTCGACGATGCACACCGTGATCCGCGACGTCAAGAAACTTTTTCCGCGACCTTCTTCTTCTTCTTCGGCGCTTCTTCTTCCGCAGCGAACCTACGATCGGCGGTTAAAGGTGAGAATAGAATCTTCTAAATTCTCCCT
Organism: Viscum album; assembly: GCA_963277665.1. Taxonomy (NCBI): domain Eukaryota; kingdom Viridiplantae; phylum Streptophyta; class Magnoliopsida; order Santalales; family Viscaceae; genus Viscum; species Viscum album. The sequence goes on along the minus strand of OY728161.1, from coordinate 420,558,404 downwards.
TTTTATAATTCGATATCAACAGATTTAAATTAATTAAATCCGTTTGATCTTGATCAGGAGATCGTCGGCGCGACTCCTTCCCGCGGTACGACGAGCGTCTCTTCTGCGACGATCACCAAATCCGCGGCAACCTCTCGTCCGACGACGACGACAGGTAGGGATTTAATTCTTGATGATTCATTCCCGTGCTTTTATTTCTTTTTGAATAAAGAACCGGAATGAATATTTTCAATTAATTAAAATTGAATTTCCGTTTAAAAGAAAAAGAAGTGAACAATTTTTATCTTGATTAAAAATTGTTGTAGCCCCTTTCTCCCGTTGTTTATGACTAACGCGGAGGGTGCGGGTCTAACGAACAAGACCCGGCAACCCTCCGCCGATCTTTTGTTGTGCGGATGTGGCGGACGACGACGAACCGTGCGGCAGGGGCGATCCGTTGATCCCGCAGTAAAGATCGGCCCCCGGGAAGAGCTATGGCACAGACGGGAGGCAAAACGGGCCACCGGAGCAACTCCGGCGGCCCGCGGAAGGCGGCGGCGCCCGGCGCGCCGCCGGAGGAATCCGCCGCGGCTCGGCCGCGGCGGCGGCGAACCGCCGGACCGCGTCCGCGGTCTGGCCACCCAGCACGCGGCCCGCGCGGGCCGCGTTTCTCCAAGCCGCGGGTCAAACCCGCGGCGGCTTCTTCGGCCGCTCGGCTGAAGCCGAGCCGGCCGGTACGGTCGGCCGGGTCGGGTCGACCCGGTTCGGCCGACCCAGGGGTGGTTCGGGCCGGGTCGCCCCGGGCCCAGAACCCCGTTTTCGGGCCCTCTTCGGTCTTTTGCCCGTGTCTTGGGCCTGGGACCTCCGATTGACGAACCGTCAGCGGCTACGCGATCCTTGGATCGATACGGTCGTTTCGGTATATTACACTCAAGGTTTTGGAAGACTTTGGGTTCAGCTGGGTTGGTTCGTACACGAAACCAATCGGGCCCTCGGAGTGGAAACGCTCATAACTTGAGCTACGGACGTCCGATCGACGTACCGTCAGCTGTGGTAGTTTCCTCTAAGTGAGACGGAACTTTTGGCATACTCCGCCCGAGGATCGGACACAGGCGGAGTACGGTCGGGTTGGTTTTTCCCTAAAAACCAACCGGGCCCCTGGGACGAAAATGCCAATAACTCTCAGACTGGGCGTCCGATTGACGCGCCGTCTGTTGCGTTGAGATCCTGTTGTCGATACGGAAGTTTTGGATACATCAACTTCGGACTACGTGTCAGTTGATGTATCAGCCTCTCGGCTCGTGGAGCGGACCCTCCTAAACGAGCTCGCTGTGTGCGGGAACCCTAGCGCTGGCTGTGACTTCGACGACAGAGCAGAGATCCTCCGTGGACTGCGACGACGACAGAGCAGAGATCCTTCGTGGACTGCGGCGACGACTGTGCAGAGATCCTCAGTGGACTGCGTCGACTACTGCACTCAGCGATCCTACGTGGATCAGTTCTACAGGTCCTGTGTGGGCCCGATCCTGTGTGGGTCATCTCTTACGGTTCTGTGTGAGCCATTGCTACAGGTTCTGTGTGAGCCCGATCCTGTGTGGGTCTTTTGCGGGGGTTAGTACCTATCGATCCTTCGTGGGTCCGACGACTTAGATGGATCAGTGATCATCTTTGACGTCATCTGAAGAAGTATACCTGGTTGAGCTGAATCTTATGTTACTCTCCTTTGTGGATTGTGTTGAACTATCCTATGTGGATTTACTATTTACTCTCCCTGGTGGATTTGAGTCTTGCTTTTCTGTGTGGATTGAGTTGTTCTTGAGCTCGTGAGCAGAGCTAGAATTGGGGACTTAGGTATATGTATGGGCATATACCTAAGTCGAGTCAGATGTTACTTCGTAATTGCACCTTCCTTTTGTGCTATATCCTTTGTGGATTTCGGGAGACCTTCGGGGGTCTCGGGGTCCTTACTGAGTAGCTTATACTCACCCCTGCACGGGCTATGCCCGCACCTTGTTGTGTTGGATGCAGACGACGGACAGCGCTGATCACGGTTGGGGCGTGGAGCAGGACGGTACCTGGAGGTGGACCACTGGGCGGGACGTGCTCGGAGCGGACGTGGGACCCGAGGAGCCTGGAGGCTATCTGTACCCACCCTTCAGGTGGGATTGCCAGTGGACGACATGAGGCCGCCGTCTTTTCTTCAGTTGTTGTTCTTTACCCTTTTCAGTTGTACTTTCAGTTGGGCTTGTATTCCGGCCCCCTTTACTTTTCTGCACTTTGTAGTTACTTTCCGCTTGCTGACTCTGTGGTGGTTGTTACTTATAAAGGCAATGCCTTCCCTGTTTACCGGGATTTTACGCCTTGGTGCTAGTCACCAGCCCCTGGCCTATGGAAGGCGGGCTTGGGGTAGTCACGGCACGGGCCCCGAGGTCGGGTCGTGACAAATTGGTATCAGAGGTGGTCGGTTCTACCGCAGACTCTGATCGTCTTTTCTTCCTATATGAAGCAATAGTGTTTAGTGTATTGAGTGTGGTTATCAGTTCAGGGAGCCCAGTGTTGGTGCGGCGGCCGACGTATCCGTACACCAGGACCCTGACTCATGATTTCCGACTTAATGCATGAAAACATTGATTGCGTGTGTGTTTCAAGTTTTCTTTGTAATTACTTGTGTCAGCTCACCGGGTATACTGATCTGCTTCATGAAAGTCTCAAGTTTTCCTTGTGATTACTTGTGCCAGCTCACCAGGTATACTGTTCTGACTGTGGTGCTCTTGTTCTCCTTTTCAGGATGGCCCCGCGACGACAGCCAGCTAGGGTTCCGAGTGTAGGGCGCGACGGCAGCCCACCGAGCGACGAGGCCTCGGTGCAGGGCCCTTTGCCAGCAGTGGCACCGGCGGTAGCTTTACCCGCCGAGCCACCGATGCTACCAGTACCAGACACTGACGATGCACGTCGCCTCAGGGCACTGCATGAGTTTCAGAGCCAGCGACCGCCCAGGTTTCGCGGTGAGGCGGACACCCAGGCCGCCGAGGACTGGCTAGAGGCGGTGGTACGGATCTTTAGGCTAGTGAGGACACCAGCGGATCTCATGGTGATTCTCGCGGCGAGCCTCCTGCAGGCGGCGGTAGGACGATGGTGGAGCTTGATGCTCCAGGTTCACGATGAGGCATCCTTGCTCTGGACGGACTTCGAGAGCCTTTTCCACTCTGAGTTCATCCCGGCCACCCTCCGAGCGGTGCACATCCTGGAGCTTCTCCAGCTGCGCCAGGGCAGCATGACGGTCGCTCAGTACGCGGCGAGGTTCACTGACCTATCTCCCTACTCGACCGACATGGTACGGGACCCCTTCTTCCGGGCCCGGACCTTCGAGCAGGGCTTGCGGTAGGAGATTCGGGCGTCGCTGATCTCCCTCAGCATTCCGACCCAAGCGGGAGTACTGGAGTGAGCCCTCTTGATCGAGAGCTTCCTGGCAGAGCCTTCTTCAGCGGCGAGACCTAGCGCAGGGCGGCAGGTAGCTGAGTCTTCGGCAGCAGGTAGCCGACAGATGGCTCTCGGGTCCAGGCAGACCAGACCCCCACGCAGACGGTCTCAGGACACGGGCTAAGCAGTGCGGGACACACAGCGGAGTGCCAGCCTTCCGAGAGGCAGGCTGTGCTACTCCTGCGGCGGGCAGGGTCACATGGCTCGTGACTGCCCGACTCGCCGATCAGAGGAGCAGCAGACGGTGGAGGGGCCACCCAGGCAGAGGCAGAGGGTCGACCGTGGCGGTCCGCAGGGAGGAGGCGGACGAGGCAGAGGAGCTGGCCAAGCAGCGGGTGGTGGGCGACGCTTCCAGGCTCTACCCCCACCACCACCAGGAGGGCCACCTCGACCACAAGGAGCTGGAAGGCAGGGACAGGCCCGGCTCCAGGCAGTGGAGGCCTACGACCCCGACATGCCAGAGATGATTTGAGGTACGATCTGTGTTTATTCCACCCTTGTTGCAGTACTTATAGACACAGGAGCGAGTCACTCTTTCATAGCCTCTGCCCTTGTTCGGAGCTCGGAGATTCCGACTGAGCCGTTGGCTCGATCCTTACGGCTAGAGACTCCAACGGGAGCAGACTCGACGATTACGCACTGGTGCCGGCAGTGTGAGCTTACTCTAGGAGGCGAGAGCTTCGGCTGGGATCTCCTTGTAGCGGCGTCGAGGCCTTACGACGTCATCTTGGGCATGGATTGGCTATCCACGGTTCATGCCCAGATCGACTGTTTTAGGCGCAAGGTGCGATGTGTTCGCACCGACGGGAGCAGGTTTACCTTCACCGGCGAGAAGGGAACCTTTGCAGCACAGGATGGACTTCCGCGGAGGAGAGTGCAGCCCATCTCTCATCAGTTGGCTAGCCTCATCCTAGGAGCAGTGGACGTGCGGAGTCCAGTTTTTCCTGCAGTGGTGGACCAGTACGTGGACGTCTTTCCCGACGACGTTCCAGGGCTACCTCCTCGTAGAGAGGTAGACTTCTACATCGACTTGTACCCCGGGACAGCCCCGATATCTACTCCAGCATATCGGATGGCCCCCGCTGAGCTTCGAGAGCTGCGGGTACAGTTGGAGGACTTGCAGAGCAAGGGGTTTATCCGACCCAGTGTTTCACCCTGGGCTTCCCCGATATTGTTCGCCAAGAAGGCAGACGGGAGCTTGCGACTGTGTGTCGACTATCGTCGCCTGAACCAGGTGACAGTGAGGAACAAGTATCCGCTGCCACGGATTGATGACCTCTTCGATCAGCTCAAGGGAGCGCGGTGGTTCTCGAAGATAGACCTCCGGTCAGGCTATCATCAGCTCAGAGTTCGAGACGAGGACGTGCAGAAGACGGCCTTCAGATGTCGGTATGGCCATTATGAGTTCTTGGTTATGCCGTTCGGCATAACCAATGCTCCATCAGTGTTCATGAGCCTCATGAACAGGATCTTCCAGCCATACCTCGACCGATTTGTCGTGGTCTTCATTGACGACATTTTGGTATACTCGACGACTGAGGAGGAGCATGCCTACCACCTGCGAGTTGTGCTAGACACACTCCGAGAGCACCAGCTTTATGGAAAGCTCTCAAAATGCAAGTTCTGGTTACGTGAGGTCCACTTCTTGGGGAACGTCATCTCTGAGGTGGGAGTTGCAGTGGATCCCACGAAGATCGAGGCAGTGCTAGCTTGGGAGCCACCTAGGAGCGTGACGGAGGTGCGGAGCTTCTTGGGCCTAGCCGGATACTATCGGAGATTTGTGCCAGACTTCTCCAGAGTTGCGGCACCACTCTCAGCCTTGACAAAGAAGGGGAAACCCTTTGTTTGGTCAGAAAGATGTCAGCAGAGCTTCCAGGATCTGAGACAAAGATTGACCAGCGCACCTATCTTGAGGTTGCCTGAGGAGGGAGTTGGATACGTAGTTTACTGCGATGCATCAGGGACTGGACTCGGGTGCGTTCTGATGCAGGAGCGGGCCGTGATCGCCTACGGATCACGTCAGTTGAGGCCGCATGAGTAGAACTACGCCACTAATGACCTGGAGTTAGCAGCAGTGGTCTTCGCTCTGAAGACTTGGCGACACTATCTGATGGGCGAGCGCTTCACAGTCTTTTCTGACCACCAGAGTCTCAGGTATATCTTCTCTCAGAAGGACCTGAACCTGAGACAGTGGAGATGGCTTGAGTTCCTCCAGGACTATGACTTTGAGATAGTCTATACTCCTGGGAAGGGGAACGTGGTAGCCGATTCCCTCAGCAGGAGGACGGGCATTCAGCTACTTGAGGAGGCGACGAAGCAGCTAGCCTCCTTACAGATATCCTTCGTGGATAGAGACGGAGCAGCCTTTCTTCAGTCTCTCACAGTCTCTCCTCCACTTCTACAGCGGGTCAGAGAGGCTCAGCATGGGGACGCTGACTATGAGACCCGGCGTGCACTGATATCCTCAGGTCAGGCGCCTGATGGTTTCTCCCATGGAGCAGAGCACGACATCCTTTTCAGAGGACGTACCTTCGTACCAGTCGCTTTACGAGAGGAGGTGCTGAGAGAGTTTCACACTTCTCCCTTGGCGGTACATCCCGGAGCGGCGAAGATGTACCAGGATCTCAGACGACAGCACTGGTGGCCGGGCATGAAGAAAGCTGTGGCAGAGTTCGTTTCACGATGCCTCACCTGCCAGTAAGTGAAGGCAGAGCATCAGGTACCAGCAGGCTTGGTACAGCCCTTGGATGTCCCGGAGTGGAAGTGGGAAGGCATATCTATGGACTTCGTGACTGGACTTCCACGCACTTCCAGAGGTCACGACTCCATTTGGGTGATTGTCGACCGACTCACCAAGTCGGCACACTTCTTACCCATCAGAGAGCAGGGCTCAGTGGAGAGCTTGGGACGTCTTTACGTCCAGGAGATCGTACGGCTTCACGGTGTGCCATCGTCTATCGTCTCCGATCGAGATGCTCGTTTCACTTCCCGGATTTGGAAGGGGTTGCAGGAGGCGTTCGGGACGCGGCTCCATCTGAGCACAGCCTTCCACCCTCAGACGGATGGTCAGACGGAGAGGACCATACAGACACTCGAGGACATGCTCCGTGCATGTGTTCTCGACTTTGGTCGCAGCTGGGAGGACCACCTACCCTTGGTGGAGTTCGCGTACAACAACAGCTACCACTCCACCATCGGGATGGAACCATACGAGGCGTTGTACGGCAGACCCTGCAGATCACCGTTGTGCTGGACAGACCCTGGGGAGTCAGCACTCGTGGGACCAGAGATGGTCTGAGCCACGACAGAGAAGGTCCAGATCATCCAGGAGAGGATGAGGACAGCTCAGAGCCGGCAGAAGTCATATGCTGACAGGAGGCGGAGGCCACTAGAGTTCGAGGATGGCGACCACGTCTTTTTGCGTGTCTCACCTCGACGTGGTTTACGGAGATTTGGCCGAGGCGGCAAGTTGTCTCCACGCTTCATTGGGCCTTTCCAGGTCCTCAGCAGTATATGAGAGGTGTCTTATCGCCTGGCTCTACCACCTCAGTTGCACCGGTTGCACGACGTTTTCCACGTGTCTCAGCTGAGGAGATACGTGCACGACCCGACGCACATCATCGACGTTGGGGAGCTGGACGTGGACGATGGGGCGACTTTTGCGGAGGTCCCAGTGGAGATCGAGGATCGACAAGAGCTGGTCCTACGTGGGCGGTCGATTCCTCTTGTGCGCGTCAGATGGCAGCACGGGAACCTCCAGGAGAGCACTTGGGAGCGGGAGGCTCAGATGCGTGCTCAGTACCCCCATTTGTTCCCCTAGTTTTTGATGTATCTTTACGGGGACGTAAAGCCCCGAGGTGGGAGTAATGTAAAGACCCGCAAATTTCAAGGAAATTTTTTTCTTAATTTTCTTTGGAATTTTACAAGAACGCAGCTTCAGACGGCACCTGATTCCGAGGCCCGGTGTGCCCGGAATCAATTTCCGAAGTTTGGCTCGGGTACGTTCAGTGAACGGACGAGCGGGTTTTTCTATCTTTTGAACCGGTGCCCGGAATCGAATTCTGAGGGCACCGATGAAATCGCAGCGCCGATATTTTCTAAGAAACGCATCTTCCGGAGTTGCGTTTTCTCAACCGTGGTTGTTAAAATTTTGGGCTTTAAGTCGGAAATAAAATAAATGTTGTGCGACAACTTTATTTTATTTCACTTAAGCCGCTTGGAAGTCACTTGAAAGCCACTTGAACTGAGTTATAGCGGATAGGGTGCTATCCGGAAATACCCTACCCCTTGGTAGGATATTTGTGCGGTGGGGCCCGCACGAGCCCCGCTGTTTCTTTCGCTAAGTAACGCACCCGCAAAAACCAGTCAAAGTAACTGAAAAGTCAGCCGACGCGTTTTCTTAAATTCTTAACAGACCATTTAATTGAGCGGTTTATTTCGTGAATTAAATGGGCTGTTTCGTTCGTTGAATTAATTCAACGAACTGATGGGTCGTTACTTACGCATTTGCGTTTGTTGGCAAAATAATAAAATAGACCAACGTGTCTATTTTGGAGGATTACTCTTTATTCTCTGGGCCTCCACCCTCCCCGCGAAGAACGCGAAGAACGCGAAGAACGCGAAGAACGCCGGAACCAAAATTCGACGACGCACACCGTGATCCGCGACGTCGACAAACTTTTTCCGCGACCTTCTTCTTCTTCTTCGGCGCTTCTTCTTCCGCAGCGAACATACGATCGGCGGTTAAAGGTGAGAATCGAATCTTCTAAATTCTCCCTTTTTATAATTCGATATCAATGGATTTAAATTAATTAAATCCGTTTGATCTTGATCCGGAGATCGTCGGCGCGACTCCTTCCCGCGGTACGACGAGCGTCTCTTCAGCGACGATCACCAAATCCGCGACAACCTCTCGTCCGACGACGACGACAGGTAGGGATTTAATTCTTGATGATTCATTCCCGTGCTTTTATTTCTTTTTGAATAAAGAACCGGCATGAGTATTTTCAATTAATTAAAATTGAATTTCCGTTTAAAAGAAAAAGAAGTGAACAATTTTTATCTTGATTAAAAATTGTTGTAGCCCTTTTCTCCCGTTGTTTATGACTAACGCGGAGGGTGCGGGTCTAACGAACAAGACCCGGCAACCCTCCGCGATCTTTTGTTGTGCGGATGTGGCGGACGACGACGAACCGTGCGGCAGGGGCGATCCGTTGATCCTGTAGTAACGATCGGCCCCCGGGAAGAGCTATGGCGCAGACGGGAGGCAAAACGGGCCACCGGAGCAACTCCGGCGGCCCGCGGAAGGTGGCGGCGGCGCGCCGCCGGAGGAATCCGCCGCGGCTCGGCCGCGGCGGCGGCGAACCACCGGACCGCGTCCGCGGTCCGGCCACCCAGCACGCGGCCCGCGCGGGCCGCGTTTCTCCAAGCCGTGGGTCAAACCCGCGGCGGCTTCTTCGGCCGCTCGGCCGAAGCCGAGCCGGCCGGTCCGGTCGGCCGGACCGCGCCCAGGCCGGGTCGGGTCGACCCGGTTCGGCCGACCCAGGGGTGGTTCGGGCCGGGTCGCCCCGGGCCCAGAACCCAGTTTTCGGGCCCTCTTCGGTCTTTTGCCCGTGTCTTGGGCCTGGGACCTCCGATTGACGAACCGTCAGTGGCTACGCGATCCTTTGATCGATACGGTCGTTTCGGTATATTACACTCAAGGTTTCGGAAGAATTTGGGTTCGTCCGGGTTGGTTCGTACATGAAACCAACCGGGCCCTCGGAGCGGAAACGCTCATAACTTGAGCTACGGACGTCCGATCGACGTACCTTCAGCTGTGGTAGTTTCCTCTAAGTGAGACGGAACTTTTGGCATACTCCGCCCGAGGATCGGACACAGGCGGAGTACGGTCGGGTTGGTTTTTCCCTAAAAACCAACCAGGCCCCTGGGACGAAAATGCCAATAACTCTCAGACTGGGCGTCCGATTGATGCGCCGTCTGTTGCGTTGAGATCCTGTTGTCGATACGGAAGTTTTGGATACATCAACTTCGGACTACGTGTCATTTGATGTATCAGCCTCTCGGCTCGTGGAGCGGACCCTCCTAAACGAGCTCGCTGTGTGCGGGAACCCTAGTGCTGGCTGTGACTTCGACGACAGAGCAGAGATCCTCCGTGGACTGCGACGACGACAGAGCAGAGATCCTTCGTGGACTGCGGCGACGACTGTGTAGAGATCCTCAGTGGACTGCGTCGACTACTGCACTCAGCGATCCTACGTGGATCAGTGCTACAGGTCCTGTGTGGGCCCGATCTTGTGTGGGTCATCTCTTACGGTTCTTTGTGAGCCATTGCTACAGGTTCTGTGTGAGCCCGATCCTGTGTGGGTCTTTTGCGGGGGTTAGTACCTATCGATCCTTCGTGGGTCCGACGACTTAGATGGATCAGTGATCATCTTTGACGTCATCTGAAAAAGTATACCTGGTTGAGCTGAATCTTATGTTACTCTCCTTTGTGGATTGTGTTGAACTACCCTATGTGGATTTACTATTTACTCTCCCTGGTGGATTTGAGTCTTGCTTTTCTGTGTGGATTGAGTTGTTCTTGAGCTCGTGAGCAGAGCTAGAATTGGGGACTTAGGTATATGTATGGGAATATACCTAAGTCGAGTCAGATGTTACTTCGTGATTGCACCTTCCTTTTGTGCTATATCCTTTGTGGATTTCGGGAGACCTTCGGGGGTCTCGGGGTCCTTACTGAGTAGCTTATACTCACCCCTGCACGGGCTATGCCCGCACCTTGTTGTGTTGGATGCAGACGACGGACAGCGCTGATCACGGTTGGGGCGTGGAGCAGGATGGTACCTGGAGGTGGACCACTGGGCGGGACGTGCTCGGAGCGGACGTGGGACCCGAGGAGCCTGGAGGCTATCTGTACCCACCCTTCAGGTGGGATTTCCATTGGACGACACGAGGCCGCCGTCTTTTCTTCAGTTGCTGTTCTTTAACCTTTTCAGTTGTACTTTCAGTTGGGCTTGTATTCCGGCCCCCTTTACTTTTCTGCACTTTGTAGTTACTTTCCGCTTGCTGACTCTGTGGTGGTTGTTACTTATAAAGGCAATGCCTTCCCTGTTTACCGGGATTTTACGCCTTGGTGCTAGTCGCTAGCCCCTGGCCTATGGAAGGCGGGCTTGGGGTAGTCACGGCACGGGCCCCGAGGTCGGGTCGTGACATCTATATTCCATTGACTATCTGTATTATTGCTATTATTCTCACTTTTTATTTTTTTCTTGTTTTGGTAGATTGAAGGGATGAGGGCTACTTTATCAGTCTCAATGAGATGTTGGGTGGTTTTATGTTTTTTTCTATTAGGTATTGTGATTTATTTTCTTGAGTTGTTGTAATCCCTTGCATTAATTTAATATTACAATGTATGAATAACATGTTTCCCTTTCTATTTAGTATATTTTGAAATAAAACAAGACAGTATGAAATAACACAAGAATAATGATGATAATAACTAAAAGTACAATTATTACATTTATTATTATATTAGGGTCATTATAGTATCCCCCCTTAACAAAATTGTGCCATCGCAATTCTATTGTTTTCATATTCTTCCACAACTTCAACCTTCTGACATTATCCTTGAAGTCCCATCAAAATAAGTTTTAAATATTATTAACTAATTATGAATAGTTCAATGAAAAATATTTAATTTCTTCCTACAACTGGTCTACCAAACTGGATAATCCTATGACAACCATAGGTGAATTCCGTTGGAAGTTTTTAGTTCCTCAATTTATTTTAGACCAGATACACCTTGAGTAGTTAGGGTCAAACCTACAAAAAAATCAGGTTTCCAGAGGAAGGGGATATATGAAGCTCATAGATTTCAGAATTGACATGTTCCTTATCGATCTACCAAATTCTCTCATGTCTGTGAGTTCTGATGCTATAGAGTCTCTCATACATAATAAAACATAGATCCTAGAAATGATAATCTACTCAAAGGTCACCATCCTTGGTATCATCTGGTAATTTTCCTAAGGCTGAGTAATTCTCAGACAGAGTGAAACATTGGAAGATACTTTCATGACACATTCCCATAAACCTATATGATACAAATTGTGAATTTTTCATATGTTGATAGTCATAACTATCTCCTTGGTAGAATCAAATCATATTTCAGCGGATTGACACCCGGTAGAGGTGTTTGCAGGTCATACAAAGGATTTCAAAAGGATTGAATGCTTCTCAACAAGTTTTGATAATTATTGTCCCATGAAGCACAACAAGAAGTGACAATAGGTTATTTGGTGAACCCTCACCTTCCATATGATATTTTAATAATGTGATTTCACTTAAGAATACATAATCAAATTTCTAGTTTTATTCTGATCTTCCAAAGTTCACTAGGTCGTTCCTTTGACACCAATTGTAAGGACCCGAACACTGTTTCCCAAAGTCTGTGCTAAAAATATTTTGTGTAATTTTTTTTATAAAGTAACTGAATATTCACACAAAATAACAAAAAATAGATGAACTGTTTTTAGACCAGGTTCTAGAGATTTAGAATACAATATTGCATTTAAATATAAAAGTACAAATTCTAATAAATAATAATATGAGAAATGCTTCCAAATTATGAATTCATCGTATAACATCCACTAAACCTATAAGAATAGTTTCAAATATGTGGGGAGAGCACAAAAAATTCTAGTAAGGGGTTTAAAAAACCATTAAGAAGTAATTTTTATTTAAAACGTTTCTTTAAAACACATGTATTAAAACCAAGAATGTAATATTTTATAAAACATGTCATCACCATTTTCATGAGAGATTATGAATCCTCTTTTAAGATAACTCATGCTTACAAATTCAATACATATTTAGGAGTTATAAATAGAATGCAAAATAAAATATGAACGTACTAAAAAAATTCATGTAGTTCCACCTATAAGTTGGATGAGGACCAAAATCAATAATATTTTTTCATGCATGAGGTGAGGATAAAAATTCACACATGAAATAATATTTACTCGGAATTGCACATAAAAGTGATATCATTTATCATTATTTCTTGGAAACTAATTACCAATCCCTTTTTATAATGAATGTTTATACATGTATATAATTTTTTTATATAAAACATTAATCTATGTGCACATGGAATTATAAATCTGATTAATATTGGTTCACAAGAGGATGATCATGTTCCATAGCTATTTTACTAGTTGAATAATCACATGGAATTTCCCATATGTGAAAAATTATAAGGTAATCTATAATATAAGAAAGTCATAAAAATTATTTCAAGGCCTCATTCCAAGACCATACATTACGATTATATCAAGGCCTTGTGCTAATACCTAGTTTTTCTAATGAGACCAAACGATTCATCGAGGGACTACAGCAGGCCTCACGCATCACATAAAAAGTCTTATTCATTCCTCAAATTTCTCATAAATGTAGTAAAATAAATAAAAGTGTCACATACTAATTTTATATATTTAAATATTATTCACTGGTGAAATAAATTCATTAATCAATCCAAAGTGTCACATACCACCTTGAAGAGTGTAGTTACTAATACATAAGTTATCATAAAATGATGAACCTCATATATAAATTAATTGTATTTATATTCATGTCATCAGTAAATTGAATTGTGAAATAAGTGCACATTTAATAAAATTATTGCAAATTTTGTTTTCCCTTCAATAAATTGTGTTCAAACTTGAAAAGACAAGGTTTGTCTCATGAAGCTGTGTATACAAATTATATAATGGATATATTGTTTTTTCACATTAAATGATAATGTTTATCCAATGAATCTGAGTAAAAAAATTAAACAATGGATAAATGGGGTTTTCACTTAAAATGATAACATGTATAATGTTTTCAAATAAAATTATATTTATATCTCTTGAACTTGAGGAAAAAAAATGTGTTTATAGGAATTTAGAACCATTGGTTTGAAGATTGACAAAATACCATTTATAATTTCTGAATAAAATAGAGAGAAAAACAATTCTTAAGTTTTTTATATACAAATTCATATATATGTGTAAATATATATATATAAATATATGTTTATTCTTGTATATAAATGTGTGTGGATTGGATGGAAAAAAAACATTTCAATTTTTAAGGAATTAATTGTCCCCTGTGAACACACACCAGGATAAAGTTGATAAAAGATTTTAAATGTGTTTTACTTGTAGTATTTCAAATACACTCATATATAAAAAATATATACATATCACTTTCAAAAAATAAATTTTGAAAAATAAGTTAATATAAATTTTTTGATTGTAGTTACATGCCAAGGAACCCCTTAACATATTTATATATTTATATATATATATATATATTCTTGAAATATTAAGATGTATATGTGTATATTTGAATGTATATACAAATATATATATATATATATAAGTTTTTCTAAACATCAAAGAATGGTAGAAATATTAAAACATTAATTCTTTATAAATAGATTCCTAAAAAAAGAGATTTCATAGCATTTATGCAATTCGGGTTAGAGAAATGGACATGGTGTAATAAATATATATACATGATTATGATTTCAAAAGAAAGTGGTAAAAATACCATACACCTTGATATTTTGGGGAATTAATACTAAAAATCATAAAATCAAATCCAATCAATTTTGGATATCTATATCCAAAAAGAAAATAACAATATTTGAAGAACATTATTTTTTTATGGTAATAGAGAAATGAACCATATAATTCAACTTAAATATCATAGTTCATAAAACAACACATAATTAATAGAACAAGTATTTATAAATATATATGTATACATCTATATACATAAATATACTATTGAAGACAATTTTATTGACTAAAAGAATTTAAATCAATTATTGAATTTAATTTTTAACACATCCTTATAGAAAATTAAGTAGATTATGATAAACAGAAATTTCAAAATCATAAATCATCCTTTACATAATTTTGAAAGTGAAATATTTAAATTTCTTGATAAATAAATAAATATTTTAAAATAAATTTAAGTTATTTCCTTCAATTGTTTTAGATCAGATGAGGCTAAGGGTTTCTGGAAATGAGAGAGAAACAGAGAGATTGAAAGTGGATTTTTGAGAGGGGTATTAGTGTGTGTAAAGTATAGTTTTTAAAACAAACCAATGATTCAAATTATTGATCCCAATAAACTAATATTCAATAATGAAAAGTGTTAATTAGAACAAATTCATTGTACAACACGATAATTGAACACCTAAAATTATAAAAATATAGGAGGATGAGGATCTATGTCATATATTGTGATGTTTGTTTGAAATATTACACATTTTTTTGGAAATTAAAAAAAGTCTGAGACTAATAGGATCCTGGAGAGGAAGGAATGAATATATCATAGGACGGAGGGTGTGTATAGGGTCTGGTGGCAACAAGCTCAAATGGGGACTAGTGTGGCTTCATGAGGAATAAGAAGGATGAATGGATTTGGTGGTTCAGATTAAATTTAGTCTGATGTTCATGTTAATTTTATTCCTAAATTTTTTATTAGAAGGGATACTTGTGGCTAGAAATGGACAGATGTGATTCATCTGAGGTTCCGATCGGGTAGCAGTTGTGGCTCAGCAAGTTTTAAATGAAATGTAAAGTTAAGAATATATTGTGGCATTAATTGGATGAAAGCGGTGGAACAAAGAGTATTAAATAGGTTGTGCAGTCAGGATATAACGTGTTTAGATCTAACAACACTGAAAAACACGACAACGAAACTACGATGATGGGGGTTTGAAGGATAAACTAGTGCAGACAGTTGAGATCTCACACGATGAGATTGGATGGCCTAGATCACATTCCATTGAAAATTCCCCATCCCACATCAAAACCCAAAAATCATAACATATCACCTGAAGCATTGTTTAATACAGACATAATCATATAAAATCATTTAATATAAGTCAAGGCTCATCTCCAAGTCCATCATAGAGGACAAAGTCCATTACTAAACAGAGTTCACTCCTCGTTCCATCCCTATAATACTAAACCAGATTTACTTGTTGTTCCAACCATATCTATCTCATGAGATATATATCATTACCAAATTCATTGGTGGGAGATATAGGTCCCACACATCTCATAATGAAACCGTTATTATGTGTGCCACGATATCATTAATCATAAATCATAGAGTAACCCATGTAACAAAATGGGATTCTTAAACATCATGCCATCATAACATAATCTATATAAGATAAAAAGAATTCATAACAATAGTTCAATAATTACATAATCATATAAATATAATAATAGGTATTGAAACATAACCCTATATCATATTTTATGGAAAATAATTTTGATAAAACACTGGAACTTAGTTCATGTGAAAAATATCCTATCTTCTTAAAAATAATTTTCTTTTCTCAAAATTCCATGAAATTTTAAAAGAAATGATTTTTTAATAATAATCATGAAATATTGTAGAGGAATCTTCATGGAAATAATATTCTAAGGAATCTTCAAGTGATTCCATTTAAGTAAATTCTGCACTACTGGGCAACTTGCAGGTTTCCAGACCCTTCCTTCTTCTAGTTGAAGAAGAGATAATGACCCCCGAGACCCGCCTCCAATAGGTCCCATAGTGGCATCAAGCACCAAGGGTATAGAATCACACATAAGATGGAAGGAATAACCTTTTTAATTTAATAGGATATGGAGATAAGATATTAATTCCCAAAAACACGAAAATTGGAAGTACATGTAAAGCCAAAACAACCATTCCTATATGCATGTTCCAAAAGTAAATTCTAAAAGGTACAAGAAAACCCAAAAAAATGAAAGTACCTAAGAGAGGAAAAACAAAAATGGAAACTATCCCAAATTTCGAACTAGTACGATCCTGCATGATCCCTGAAGTCCTCCTGGAAACCGGAAAATAGTTTTATATACGTAGGGTGAGTACACAAGTATACTTAGTTGGGAAAACAAATAATCTCGTGTACAAGTGGGTAGGCATTCTAATTCCCCGTGAGAAAGGAGATAACCAAAGCACCAAACGAGGAAAAACTATCCCCCCATGCCTCACCAAGGCACACTCCCCAAATAATAGAAGTCATGTAATGTATAGTAATAGAACCTCGATATTTGGGTACCCCGAACCACTTTCCCACTGGTTAATGAAGACATACTATGCATCAGACCTCACCCTCAATTCTCATTGCAGTCCCACAGCCTTACCCTTCCAGCACACACCTGGGCCATCACTACCACGCATCCCACCCACAAACACCTAGGACAAAACAACCACACATAACCACACCCGCAATCACCTAGGCCAGAACAACTACTTCCACGCCCGAGGACACCTAGGACTCATACTGAAAACTCTTCGGAAACAACCTGCCTGCACACACCTGGGCTAACCACCACAACTACCCTACCCAATGAATCTAGTTCTATAATGGACCTCAGGCCATCACATCCTGCCTGAAGAGTCTTGGGCTGTCCGGGAAAGGGAGCAGAAAAGGAGATAATAACCAGCTAATCATAGGAGTGTGGAAAAAACACCCTCCTCCACAGTACGAAGGTACATGGATGAGGTGGTGCGGTTGCATGGAGTTCTGAGGGCTATAGTCTCGGATAGGGATACATGGTTTACCAAACGAGTCTGGAGAGGATTATAGCATGAATTTGGAACCAAACTTCATCTTAGCACTGCTTTCCACCCCCAAAAAGATGGATAGACAGAGCACACCATCCAGACAATGGAGGATATGCTACGGGCATGTATTCTCGACTCTGGGGGATCGTGGGTGCGACACTTGCCTCTGGAAGAGTTTTCCTACAATAAAAGCTATCACTCTACCATTGTCATGGATCTGTTCAAATATTTTTACGGAAGGCCATGTCACTCAACCGTGTGTTGGACCGAGGTTGGGGAAGCAAGTGTTCTTCGCATAGAAGTGGTGTAGAGAATGATGGAGAAATTTCAGCTTATAAGAGAGAGGATTAAGGTGGCATAGGACCGACAAATGTCATATAATTATAATAGGAGGATACCCATGGATTTCGAGGTTGGGGACCACATGTTCTTGAAGGTCTCCCCTCAACGTGGACAACGAAGGTTCAGCAGGGGGAGTAAGCTTTCTCCAAGGTTCGTCGGGCCATTCGAGGTGGTGTGGCGGGTCGGTGAAGTGGATTATCTGTTGGCACTTCAACCGCCGCTACTAAGAATGCATGACATCTTCCATGTGTCTCACCTCCGTCGGAATCTACACGATAGTTCACACATCCTCGACAGGGGAAAGCTGGATATCGAGGACGATGTGACGTTTGTAGAAAGGCATGTGAGGATTGAGGATCATGAGGAGAAGGTGCTTCGTGGATGGACCATTCCTTTGGTTCGTGTGTTATGGAGGCATGGTGGGATCTAGGAGAGTACCTGGGAATGAGAGGCACATATGTGCGCCCAATACCAAGAGCTGTTTTGAGTTTTGTTCTGTTTTGTTTTGTACTTGGTTGTGATGTAATGCTGACCTTGTTGGTTTATGAGATGTTTTTTCCCTACCTTGCGAATGTTATGAAAAGTCCTGATATGTGGGGAATGGTTGTTTTGTCTATACTTGTACTTCCAATATTGGTGTTTTTGGGAATTACTATCTTATCTCCCGATTCTATTAAATAAAATGGGTAATTCCTTCCATCTTGTGTGTGATTCTATACCCTTGGTGCAAGTCGCCACTCTGGGACCTATTGGAGGTGGGTCTCATGGATCATTATCTCTACATCAACTTGAAGATGGAAGGGTCTAGCAACATATTGTCCCTTATCTCATCTTGGTGAAGGTGGGTCGTGATAGAATGGATGCCTTAGCACAGAGATACATGGATGAGGTGGTGCGGTTGCATGGAGTTCTGAGGTCCATAGTCTCGAATAGGGATGCACAGTTTACCTCACGAGTCTGGAGAGGATTGCAGCATGCCATTGGCACCCAGCTATGAGTGTCATGACCTAACTTCACCAAGATGAGAGAAGGGACAGCAAGTTTCTAGACCCTTCCTTCTTCATGTTGAAGAAGAGATAATGACCCCTGAGACCCGCCTCTAGTAGGTCTCGGAGTGGCGACTAGCACCAAGGGTATAGAATCACACACAAGATAAATGGCATTACCCTTTTTATTTAATAGGATTGGGAGATGAGATACTAATTCCCAACAACACCAAAATTGGAAGTACATATAAAGACAAAACAACCATTCCCATATGCATGTTCCAATAGTAAATGCTACAAGGAACCCGAAAACCCCCAAAAAATGAAAGTACCAAAGAGAGGGAAAACAGCAATGATAATTGTCCCAACATCCGAACTAGTACAATCCCGCACGATCCCTGAAGTCCTCCTAGAAACCTGAAAATAGTTTTATATACGTAGGGTGATCATACAAGTATACTCAGTAGGGAAAACCAAATACTCCCATGCACAAGTGGAGAGGCATTCAACTGCCCCGTGAGAAAGAAGATAACCAAAGCACATAACAAAGAAAAACTATCTACCCAAGCCTCACCATGGTACACTCCCTAAATATCACAAGTCAAGTAATTTATAGTAATAGCACATCGATATTTGGGTAACCCACACAGCTTTCCCACTGGTTATTGAAGACATCCTACGCATCGGACCTCTCCCGCCATTCTCACTACAGTCCCACTGCCACACCATGCCCGCACACACATGGGCCATAACTACCACACATACTGCCCGAAAACACCTAGTCCACAACAACCACATGTAACCACGCCCCCAACACCTGGGACCGAACAACTACTGGCACGCCCAAAGACACTTAGGCCTCATCCTAAAGACTCTTGGGAAACAACCTGCCCACACACAGCTAAGCTAACCACCAAAACTACCCTACCCTAAGAATCATGGGCTATAATGGTCCTCAGGTTGTCACAACTTGCCTGAAGAGTCTTGGGATATTCGGGAAAGGGAGGACAAAGAGAGCTAATGACCTTTCACCCATAGGAGTGTTAGGAAAAATACCCTCCCCAATGAAATAGGGGTTTTCGACACTAATTCTTCAACTTGGGTGGGTGAAAATAAGAAAAATAAGAACTAAAATAATATAATATATATAAAAATCACTCATCCCAACCTAGGAGTTCCAAAACCAACCTAAGCACCAACACCCTTGTTACTATTCAGTCACAAGAAGCACCGAACCCACGAAGATGTCACCACTCATCCCGGAAAAAAATTTCCCATTGATCCCATTCTTGTTTTCATGTTCAAGTGATTCCATTTTTGTAAATTTTACACTACTGGGCAACTACGAGGCATAACCACAAGCCAGTGAAAGGGAAATAGCCAAACAGAAATTTAAGCATTCACACCCAGTTCTCTTGTAAATTCACAACAACAAAGGGATCTGTGAGATCCATCAAGGTACTGGAACCAAACCATGCCTCATGATATAGCCCCACGCATCCTAAGATCCACAACTAAAAAATATAAAACAATTGGGTATCCCATCCCCATCCATATCACCCCATAATCATCAAGTAAAACAAACACACATACCACAGATTCAACAACATCATTCATTAAATTTCCCCTTTCTGTTTGGTTAGCCATGGTGATCACACATGGATTATTGTTTACTGGACATCCATTTAAATCAGACAAGTATATGTGATTAATCAATTTTCATGTTAATATATTCAAACATCACAGAGGACAAGGGTTCATTAGTGCACAAGGAAGGACCACCCATGGCCATGATTTTCAGTGGGCATAAGCCCGTACAAATACACAACACATAAACAAGGATAAGAGTACAACATAAAAATCGGTCAAACTCCCCTTCCTTATTTAAAATTCCATTCTTTATCTTCCTAAAGGTTTTGTTTCATCCATCTCTGTAGAAATAATAGCATACCCACCCCGCATGATACACAATATGATAAATGAAGGAAAAACCCTACCTGGATGATAAAATATTGATGTTTCTCTCCACACACCATGTACTGGGGATGCAAAACTTGCATGGGAGGAGTGTTCGGGACTCCAAGGATGAGCAGTAAGGGCCCCAGAAAATGCGAACCAATTGCCTCAGAAAGGGGACTCCAAATGCTCCAAGGGAAGAACGAGCCCGACCAGGAAGAAGAAAAGGAGGAAAGCTATTGCAATATAAAGATGATCCCAGGTGTTCCTAGATATCATGATCTTCGGAGAATTTATAGGCAGATCGTGATTTCACTATGTGGTTGGGTGGTTACATAAGAAAGAATTAATTGTTATTTAATAACTCTCATTGGGTATTGGTGGTAATATATGTGACTTTAAAGGATTTTATATAAATAGAGGGGAACGAACACACATCTGGGTCTATTGAGGGTCTCCCCACTCTTATCAATTTAAACAATGATTATGGGGCTAAAACAGCCTTGAACCAGTTTCAGAAGGTTAAAATAGTTTAAAAGTAGCATTATGGGAAAAACTATAGGAAAAAAACCCCACAAGGTTGGGTGACGCCGATCATGTCGCACCGATCACGACACACCGATCAGCGACACGCCTATCGCATTGCACCAATCAGAAACAAACCAATTGTGTCACACCTA
Source organism: Viscum album (assembly GCA_963277665.1). Taxonomy (NCBI): domain Eukaryota; kingdom Viridiplantae; phylum Streptophyta; class Magnoliopsida; order Santalales; family Viscaceae; genus Viscum; species Viscum album. Next base: position 420,537,340 of record OY728161.1, on the reverse strand, counting down.
TCAGTCACACACTGATTGGTCGCACACTGATCGGTCGCACACCGATCTGTCGCCCACCGATCGGTCGCACCGATCGGTTGCCCACTGATCGGTCTCACCGATCGGTGAAACGCCGATCGTGTCCCACCGATCGGTGAAATGCCGATCATGTCCCACCGATTGGGGACACACTGATCGCTCGCACCGATCGGTGCCCCACCGATTGTGTCTCACCGATCGTGTCATCCCGATCGTGACACATCGATCAGTCTCACACCCATTGGTCACACACCGATCGGTCGCACCGATCAGTGACACAGAGATCGGTTCCACACTGATTGGTTGCACTGAAATGACGTCCTACCACCGAGTTGCCATCGTTTGGATCCATAATTTGGCAAAGGGATGGACCAAGAGGGTCTAGGCCATTATATTAGATACCTATCGAACTATTCTCATCCTCGAGAATCAGAGCTAGACCTGAAAAGAAGAGTGTGGTCTAAACCCCCCCCCCCCCCCCTCAAAAGATACCTCTCGATGCCAAAACACCCCAAACAGCCACTCTGAACTCAAGGTCCATATTGTCACGACACACGGTTCCGGGAGTTCCTTCCTCCAAGTCAACATACTATCCACTTTGGGTGGCATTATCTCACCTGCAATGTTTTAATAGCATCCACCTAAATGCTTATTGATTAGGGATCAAGTCCTCCCTTCCCCACATATCAGGACTTTTCATAACATTTGCATGGTAGGGAAACAAAACATCTCATAAACCAACAAGGTCACCATTTCATCACAACCAAGTACAAAACGAAATAGAACAAAACTCAATACAGATCTTGGTATTGGTCGTGCATCTGTGCCTCCCATTCCCAGGCACTCTCCTCGAGCCCACCATGCCTCCATAACACATGAATAAAAGGAATGGTCTGTCCACGGAGCACCTTCTCCTCATGATCCTCGATCCTCACAATCCTTTCTACAGACGTCATTTTGTCCTCGATATCCAGCTTTCCATAGTCGAGAATGTGTGAACTATTGTGTAGATACTGATGGAGGTGAGAAACATGGAAGACTTCGTTCATTCTTAGTAGCGGCGGTGGTAGCGCCAGCTGATAAGCCACTTTGCCGACCCGCCACACCACCTCGAACGGCCCAAAGAACCTAGGAGAAATCTTACTCCCCTTGTTGAACCTTCATTGTCCACGTCGAGGGGATACCTTCAAGAACACATGGTCCCCAACCTCTAATTCCAAGGGACTCCTCATACTATCGGCATATGACTTCTGTTGGTCTTACGCCGCATTAATCCCCTCTCGTATAAGCTGAACTATCTCTGTTGTTCTCTTCACCACATCTGGGACAAGAAAACTTGCTTCCCCAACCTCGGTCCACCACACGGGTCAGCGACATGGCCTTTTATACAAAGCTTCGAACAAAGACATGCCAATGGTAGAGTGATAGATATTAATTTAGGAAAACTCTACTAGAGTAAAGTGTCACACCCAAGATCCTCCAGAGTCCAAAATACTTTCCTGATGCATATCCTCTATTGTTTGGATGGTGCGCTCTGTCTGTCCATCTATCTGGGGGTGGAAAGCAGTTCTACAACGTAGATGGGTGCCAAAGGTGTAACACCCCAGGTAAATAAATAATATGACATTTCATATTTATCCATATTTGTGAATAAAATATTTAAATGACTTTAAAGGGGACGCTATGCTCGATGGTGTACCCAACATGCAACAACGAGTTTCTTGATAATCTTACGTTGCACTCTAATAATAAAATAATATTATTTTAAATGGTAGTTAACATGTAGCCGTTATATTTTCGGTAATGGATATAAATAACTAAAATATGATTATATATGTTTTTAAATGTTTTTACATTTATCCAATAAAAGATAAAGGCTTAAAATACAGAAAGAATTCAATTTTAGGCGTATATGCCCTAGTTTTCACTAAAGGTTCACTTATCGCCTTTTGATGGAATACTGTCATTAAATATAGTTTTTATCACTCTTATACATTCTTTTGGAACAAATAAAACTCTTCTTTAGAATCGGGACATTAAATTTTACTTTGTGTAAATTTTTGGTATTTTTCTGATAAAGTTCATTTTTTAATGAATAGTGTAAAATGTTGTATTTTAATTCAAAACCGCTTTTTAATATAATTTATTTATATGATTATATTATCTTTCGAATTGGTTTTAAAGTGAAAGTAGAAAATATTTTTACCATTAAATCCAATAGTGGTCGTTGGAATTAATTTCACTTTGAAATCAGATTTAAACTAATGTCAATCTTTTGATACTTATTGTTTTATAAAAACACGCTATTTGCTCTGACAGCGGGAATTAATTATTAAATTAATTAATGTGACTAATATGTTTTGAATTTTGTAAAACGGACTTCATTTTTGAATTCAGAATATCAAATATAGCTTAGGGTGAATTTTTGGGATTTTTCTGAAAAACTTCAATTTTTGATGAATAGTGAAACCACTAAGTGGTATTTATAAAAACTGATTTTCCGTTTAAATGAAATTTTTCAATCTTTGTGTTTTGATTTTAAAAAATCTGACATACATTGTTTCCATTAAGAAGTAAAATGTGGTTCAATGGGATTAAAATAATTTTTTGGTGAATAGTAACTTATTATGTTTTTAATCGCGATTAGTGGTAATTAGTGTAGTTTAAGGTAAAAATGATATTATAAGAATGTGAAAACACCATGAAACTTGTCCAAAACCAATTGGATGAGTGGATTTAGAACCCTTATCACCTTATCCACGAATTCTATCAATGTGGGACCTTTAAAAACGGAAACACATTTTCAAATAAAGTAATATTTCTTTACTTTCCAAAAGTGCCCCTCCTCTCCTCTTATAAAAGGCCCCCACCTCTACCTCATTACACACACTCTTCAAGTCTTTGGCTCGGCCAACCCCTGCCCATTTACTCTCTCCACATCCCTCTCCTCATCCTAGAGGATTCCCTTTGGGAAGAATCCTTTCAAAGGAATCCTTTAGGCTCAAATCAAAAGGAGTTACACTTTTAAAGGTAATTCATTCTCTAATGTTCATTTGTTTTATTTTGCTTCTCCAACCCCCTAAACTCTTTTTATTTACTTCTTTTGTAACAACACCAGTGTCTTCAATATACTAGGATGTTTTTATAAGATTTATTCGAGCTAAACTCTCACACAACTACATCAAATGGTTAATGAACATACGATTTCCGTGGATGGCGAAATTCTACCTCCCGAAACGATGATTGTTCAATACTCATTTAACACCTTCAAAGGTGGCCATTATGATGTCACTATTTTTATATATGATATATAATATGTTTATGTTTTACTTATTCTTCTGTATTTATCATTTGTTTCTTACATGTATGGCTTCCATTATGGGTATACGCGATATCTTCATTTTAGGAAGTGCGGACTACCGCCCCCTCAAAGTGATGTGATTCGTTAATGCCATACGTGGGACGTATAATGGTTGGATTTAATGATGTTATACTGGAATTATTATATACCTCTATAACATTATTATCTCTTTCCATTAAAGTATGAGATAGAAATGAAAGTAGCGTTCATGCGTACGTACGGCTTACCGTCTCCATGAACGGTGCATTTCATTTCTTATCCCCAAATGTAATGTACTATTTAAAGTACATGTATATAATAGATATATATAATGAATGATATATCTAAATGATGAATATAATTCTGGAATTAAAATATAAATACCTCTCATTTAGTTTTAATTCCATTAATACGACATAGAAATGAAAGTAGCGTTCATGCGTACGTACGGCTTACCGTCTCCATGAACGGCGCATTTCATTTCTTTCCTCTAAATGATCATGTGATTTTATAAATACATGTATATGCTGGATATATATGATATATATGATATCCAAATAAGGAATGTCATTTTTGGATATAAAGAACCTTTGACCACACGAACAACATGTAATTGTAAGAAGTCCAATTTCGACATAAGAACCAAATATCGACAAAACAAACATTATTAACTTAAATGGTTACATAATGTTTATAACATGGAAATAAGTGATATAAAAGGAATAATTAACTTTAAAAAGGTTCTTAATCAAGTATAAATTAACTCAAGTTTATTATTCAGGACGTTAAAGAACGATCGAGTCAAGTCGGACCCAAGGTAAGGGATCCTACACCTCTCTTTCTTTTTAAGTACACTCTTTTATGTAATTCCTTTTAAAGCTCATATTTATTGTTATTGGGAGGTTATTTTATATTAATATTACTGTAATTTTTATGTTCATGTGATGAGAGACCCTATTCTCTCTCATCAATCCATTTTGAAAGTTTTGAGTGGCGCCGTTAGGCTGCCGAATTTTCGTAAGGTATTTTTCATCTCACTTTTATTCCCGTGAGATTTATGCTACATTTTCCACAAATTCCTTTGAGTGGTGTATGTAATGCCCATTATTCTACTATTTGTGTAATATAATTTCGTTTATGATTATTTACATCAATGATCTATTGTCCTTCTTTCATGGGGTGTATGTTTTGAAAGATACCCAAGTCGGTAAGGGAACCTTTCACCCTCATCTTTTTTAAAAGACTTATTTTGTTTGGTCTTTTAATTTACATATTGTTATGTTGGGATATGTTCTCATATATCCTTATTGATGTAAATTTTATGTCCAAGTGATGAGATACACTTTTTATCTCTCATCAACTCATTTTGATGTGATGTCGTTAGGCTGTCAAGGGAACTTTTTAACCCAATTTCGATTTCTTTGGGTTCAACATGTAGTCATTGAATATGTCATCCATTGAATATGTGTGAATGACATTTTATTGTTTTACACTTAATATCCACTTATATTGGGTGTATTTATATTTTTCACACATATTTTTGAGATTGATTTGTCCTTAATTTAAGGATACCTTCTTTATAAGGGATTTCATCACATTTGACATTTCTATTGAGGGTTCATTATTGTTATGCACAAATTCACTCTTATATGGTGTATATACTGTCCTTTGGAGAATTATATCATGAATCCATTTATTCTCATGATATTATAAAGTTCTGAATAAATGTTACTCCTCAATTATTGTATTCAAGTGTCTCTAATTTTGGTAAAACCCCTTTAACCAAAATATCGTTTTAAATGTTTTAATTATTTGTTCTTATTAATATCCATGTTTTCAAAATGGTTTTAAGGATTTATTTATATGGATATTAATGGTTTAATATTTTACGCTTCAAGGTGGTATGGGACACGTTGATTCAAAAATCTCTTTATTAAATGTTTTAAATGGTTTTGAAAATGGTTTTGATAAAGGATTCTATTATGATATATTGTGATGTGAAAATGTTATCATTCCTTTATATTGGTTTTATGTTTTATGATTTTATATTGGTACTTGGACATTTTAACGGGTGGTTACGTTATAAACCATATGACGGGTGGTGCCGTGAATACCAGGACGGGTGGTTACGTTATAACCTCCAATGCATTGGGTATGGAAGTCCGCCGTATGGATATTCCATTAATTATGTATGGAAATTGGCCGTATGGATATTCCATTAAGTGATATGTGTGGAAGTCGACCGTATGGTTATTCCACTTAAGTATGTTTATGTCCCAAGTTACCTTTATATATGTTATGTGTTCTTTATATGGGTTTTAGGGTAATCCTTTGGTTACAAAAAGGTAAGTAATGATACTTTTTTTTCAGTGAAAAGTTTTTACTACTTCATGAAGGTGAAAAGTATTACATTGATAAAGTATTCATGGTTTACTTGTTGTTTTGAAAAACTAACAGTTTTCATTCTTTGTGTATCCCTTACTGAGCTTCTTATGCCCATCCCAAGTTTTTGAAATGTTTTTCATAGGACATAGCGTGGGATAGGGTCAAGGATGGGATCAAGGGAAAGTCATGCTACCTAAAACATGGAACTATACATGTTTCTTTTAAAGAGTTTTTATTTTATGGAAATTTAGTAGAAGCGACTACTTTGTAATCTTTTGAGATGTAATAGTTATGTCCTAATTCTCAAAAACTCTAAACCTGAAAAGATCCTCAACGTGAATTACTCATTTAATTCAATATTAAGTAAGGTTTAAGGCTGGGGACTTATAGTTGGTATCAAAGGTCAGTTTAGATAACTTTAGACGTTAGGGTATTCTTTAAGCATAAGTGACATTACCATAATGGTTAGGATTTCAGAAAGAGTCATAGTTTTAGATAATGTGAATGATTAAGTGTATCTTAGTGTTTACCTTCCTCATTATTACATGATGGTTTTGTTGATATACTCACACTGACATTTCTGTTTTTAGTATGGCTGGATCTCGCAGCCACCAAAGTGACAATTGGTTTGAAGGAAACTGTGGTAGATCTATGATTAAGATACTAGATAAAATGGAGGGTTCAATGAGGAAACTCATGGTTGTTCTAAACCAACTATCAAGGAGTCATGATCAACCACTTCAACCTTGGTGAGTTCTCTAGTGCATCATGTACGAGATGTCCAACTCGATGTGGAAATTCAGGTAATAATTCTTAAGGTAACCATTAGGGTTTATATGATCCTTACTTTTGAGGTAATTATGGGTTATTATATGTTCTGATGGAAAATGAAAGGAATGAGGTAAAATTGAGGATAAATTATGTTATGGTTATTTTTGATGATTTTATCCCTTTTTGGGAAATTATTTAAGAATTATATAGTTTTGGAAAAAGGACAACATGCAGACCGTGTGACAACCCGTCACGTCGGACAAAGCTGCGGGAATCGAACCGACAACCAATGTGCGACTGGTATTTATCGCCTACCACTGGACTACGTGAAGTCCCTGGTTAGTTTGACGGATTCATTCTAGTTATATGATTTTATGAATTATGAGTAAGTTGATTTTGGGTTATTTATGAAAATGATTAACCTATCATGGAGGATATGTGATTAGGTTAATTACTTTTCAAAACGAGACTTTAGGAGCAACTGATATTGTTTGGAGATAAATGTTACGATTTATTTTATAAGACTATGTGACTAAATCCTTCAAATATTTGGGTTTCAATCTTATATTGGTTTACTTTGAAGAATTTTATGGACAAGTTGATTATAGAATGGTCCTCGTTGAACTTTGGGTTTTGTTGGAAAAATTTTGGAGATTAAGAATAGATTTTCTTTTTATAAAGGGTTATCCTTTTCTGGATTATCTGATCTTGTACTAGCCTTTTTGGTTTTGGTTTTGGTTAAAGTCTAAAGACATGGGAAGTATATAGTTCTATTTTGTGGATTAGGTGATCCTCTAGAAGTTTATTATAGTACTCTTAATGTGAACAAGTCTTCCTAAATACTCATCTTTTGGAGAAAATATGAGTTTGTGTAAGGAATCTAATAAAAGTTGAAAGTCAATATGATAAGTGATTATGTTTCCTTATGAATAAATTCCTCAATAAAAAGTAACTTAAAACAAAAATGTTGTCTATTAACTTTTCCTACTGGGGAATCGAATACCGTTTAACCCATCACAAGTTTGTGATTTTCTCGTGGTTAACTTTTTCCTAAACATGTTTTCTATCACTCTCCATCACAACATGACCCTTTGTTTTTTCCTCCATGTCCATATTTTCATACTTGGAATCCTAGTATGGGTTAACTCGGGTGACCTTTGTACTTATCTTTCCTTATTTTAAAGTGTTTGTTTTACCGACTTTTGTTCCGATGTGGGACTTTCAAGGATGTTTCCAAGCGCAATTTTAAAATTGCGAGGACGCAATTCCCAAAAGGGGGGAAGGATGTAACACCCCAGGTAAATAAATAATATGACATTTCATATTTATCCATATTTGTGAATAAAATATTTAAATGACTTTAAAGGAGACGCTATGCTCGATGGTGTACCCAACACGCAACAACGAGTTTCTTGGGAATCTTACGTTGCACTCTAATAATAAAATAATATTATTTTAAATGGTGGTTAACATGTAGCCGTTGTATTGGTGGGAATGGATATAAATAAATAAAATATGATTATATATGTTTTTAAATGTTTTTACATTTATCCAACATAAGATAAAGGCTTAAAATACAGAAAGAATTCAATTTTAGGCGTATATGCCCTAGTTTTCACTAAAGGTTCACTTATCGCCTTTTGATGGCGTATTCTCATTAAATATAGTTTTGATCACTCTTATACATTCTTTTGGACCAAATAAAACTCTTATTTACAATCAGGACATTAAATTTTACTTTGTGTAAATTTTTGGTATTTTTCTGATAAAGTTTATTTTTTAATGAATAGTGTAAAATGTTGTATTTTAATTCAAAACCGCTTTTTAATATAATTTATTTATATTATTAGATTATCTTTTGAATTGGTTTTAAAGTGAAATTAGAAAATATTTTTACCATTAAATCCAATAGTGGTCGTTGGAATTAATTTCACTTTGAAATCAGACTTAAACTAATGTCAATCTTATGATACTTATTGTTTTATAAAAACACGCTATTTGCTCTGACAGCGGGAATTAATTATTAAATTAATTAATGTGACTAATATGTTTTCAATTTTGTAAAACGGACTTCATTTTTGAATTCAGAATATCAAATATAGCTTAGGGTGAATTTTTGGTATTTTTCTGAAAAACTTCAATTTTTGATGAATAGTGAAACCACTTAGTGGTACTTATAAAAACTGATTTTCCGTTTAAATGAAATTTTTCCATCTTTGTGTTTTGATTTTCAAAAATCTGACATACATGGTTGTCATGAAGAAGTAAAATGTGGTTCAATGGGATTAAAATAATTTTTTGGTGAATAGTAACTTATTAAGTTTTTAATCTCGATTAGTGGTAATTAGTGTAGTTTAAGGTAAAAATGATATTATAAGAATGTGAAAACACCATGAAACTTGTCCAAAACCAATTGGATGAGTGGATTTAGAACACTTATCACCTTATCCACGAATTCTATCAATGTGGTACCTTTTAAAACCGAAACACATTTTCAAATAAAGTAATATTTCTTTACTTTCCAAAAGTGCCCCTCCTCTCCTCTTATAAAAGGCCCCCACCTCTACCTCATTACACACACTCCTCAAGCCTTTGGCTCGGCCAACCCCTGCCCATTTACTCTCTCCACATCCCTCTCCTCATCCTAGAGGATTCCCTTTGGGCAGAATCCTTTCAAAGGAAGCCTTTAGGCTCAAATCAAAAGGAGTTACACTTTTAAAGGTAATTCATTCTCTCATGTTCATTTGTTTTATTTTGCTTCTCCAACCCCCTAAACTCTTTTTATTTACTTCTTTTGTAACAAAACCAGTATCTTCAATATACTAGGATGTTTTTATAAGATTTATTCGAGCTACACTCTCACACAACTACATCAAATGGTTAATGAACATACGGTTTCCGTGGATGGCGAAATTCTACCTCCCGAAACGATGATTGTTCAATACTCATTTAACACCTTTAAAGGTGGCCATTATGATGTCACTATTTTTATATATGATATATAATATGTTTATGTTTTACTTATGCTTCTGTATTTTTCATTTGTGTCTTAAATTTATGGCTTCCATTATGGGTATACGTGATATCTTCATTTTAGGAAGTGCGGACTACCGCCCCCTCAAAGTGATGTGATTCGTTAATGCCATACGTGGGATGTATAAAGGATGGATTTAATGATGTTATAATGGAATTATTATATACCTCTATATCATTATTATCTCTTTCCATTAAAGTATGAGATAGAAATTAAAGTAGCGTTCATGCATACGTACGGCTTACCATCTCCATGAACGGTGCATTTCATTTCTTATCCCCAAATGTAATGTACTATTTAAAGTACATGTATATAATGGATATATATAATGAATGATATATCTAAATGATGAATATAATTCTGGAATTAAAATATACATACCTCTCATTTAGTTTTAATTCCATTAATACGACATAGAAATGAAAGTAGCGTTCATGCGTACGTACGGCTTACCATCTCCATGAACGGTGCATTTCATTTCTTTCCTCTAAATGATTATGTGATTTTATAAATACGTGTATATGCTGGATATATATGATATATATGATATCCAAATCAGGAATTTCATTTTTGGATATAAAGAACCTTTGACCACACGAACAACATGTAATTGTAAGAAGTCCACTTTCGACATAAGAACCAAATATCGACAAAACAAACATTATTAACTTAAATGTTTACATAATGTTTATAACATGGCAATAAGTGATATAAAAATAATAATGAACTTTAAAAATGTTCTTAATCAAGTAGAAATTAAATCATGTTTATTATTCAGGATGTTAAAGAACGATCGAGTCAAGTCGGACCCAAGGTAAGGGATCCTACACCTCTCTTTCTTTTTAAGTACACTCTTTTATGTCATTCCTTTTAAAGCTCATCTTTATTGTTATTGGGAGGTTATTTTATATTAATCTTACTGTAATTTTTATGTTCATGTGATGAGAGACCCTATTCTCTCTCATCAATCCATTTTGGATGTTTTGAGTGGCGCCGTTAGGCTGCCGAATTTTCGTAAGGGATTTTTCATCTCACTTTTATTCCCGTGAGATTTATGCTACATTTGCCACAAATTACTTTGAGTGGTTTATGTACTGCCCATTATTCTACTCTTTGTGTAATATAATTTCGTTTATGAGTATTTACATCAATGATCTATTGTCCTTCTTTCATGGGGTGTATGTTTTGAAAGATACCCAAGTCGGTAAGGGAACCTTTCACCCTCCTCTTTTTTAAAAGACTTCTTTTGTTTGGTCTTTTAATTTACATATTGTTATGTTGGGATATGTTCTCATATTTCCTTATTGATGTAAATTTTATGTCCAAGTGATGAGATACACTTTTTATCTCTCATCAACTCATTTTGATGTGATGTCGTTAGGCTGTCAAGGGAACTTTTTAACCCAATTTCGATTTCTTTGGGTTCAACATGTAGTCATTGAATATGTCATCCATTGAATATGTGTGAATGACCTTTTATTGTTTTACACTTAATATCCACTTATATTGGGTGTATTTATATTTGTCACACATATTTTTGAGATTGATGTGTCCTTAATTTAAGGATACCTTCTTTATAAGGGATTTCATCACATTTGACATTTCTATTGAGGGTTCATTGTTGTTATGAACCAATTAACTCTTATATGGTGTATATACTCTCTTTTGGAGAATTATATCATTAATCCATTTATTCTCATGATATTATAAAGTTCTGAATAAATTTTACTCCTCAATTATTGTATTCAAGTGTCTCTAATTTTGGTAAAACCTCTTTAACCAAAATATCATTTTAAATGTTTTAATTATTTGTTCTTATTAATATCCATGTTTTCAAAATGGTTTTAAGGATTTATTTATATGGATATTAATGGTTTAAAATTTTAAGCTTCAACGTGGTATGGGACACTTTGATTCAAAAATCTCTTTATTAAATGTTTTAAATGGTTTTGAAAATGGTTTTGATAAAGGATTCTATTATGATATATTGTGATGTGGAAATGTTATCATTCATTTATATTGGTTTTATGTTTTATGATTTTATATTGGTACTTGGACATTTTAATGGGTGTTTACATTATAAACCATATGACGGGTGGTGCCGTGAATACCAGGATGGGTGGTTACGTTATAACCTCCAATGCATTGGGTATGGAAGTCGGCCGTATGGCTATTCCATTAAGTATGTATGGAAATTGGCCGTATGGCTATTCCATTAAGTGATATGTGTGGAAGTCGACCGTATGGTTATTCCACTTAAGTATGTTTATGTCCCAAGTTACCTTTATATATGTTATGTGTTCTTTATATGGGTTTTAGGGTAATCCTTTGGTTACAAAAAGGTAAGTAATGATACTTTTTTTTCAGTGAAATGTTTTTACTAATTCATGAAGGTGAAAAGTATTACATTGATAAAGTATTCATGGTTTACTTGTTGTTTTGAAAAACTAACAGTTTTCATTCTTTGTGTATCCCTTACTGAGCTTCTTATGCTCATCCCAAGTTTTTGAAATGTTTTTCACAGGACATAGCGTGGGATAGGGTCAAGGATGGGATCAAGGGAAAGTCATGCTACCTAAAACATGGAACTATACATGTTTCTTTTAAAGAGTTTTTATTTTATGGAAATTTAGTAGAAGCGACTACTTTGTAATCTTTTGAGATGTAATAGTTATGTCCTAATTCTCTAAAACTCTAAACCTGAAAAGATCCTCAATGTGAATTACTCATTTAATTCAATATTAAGTAAGGTTTAAGGTTGGGGCCTTATAAAAGGAATGCTCCAATACTCTCCAGACTCTTGTGAAAAACCATGCATCCCTATCTGAGACAATGGACCTTTGAAATCCATTCAACCGGACCACCTAACCCATGTACCTCCGTGATAAGGCATCCACTGCACCCGAATCCTTGATCGCCAGAATGTGATCTGATTTCCTCAACCAGTCCACAACACTACCGAGGTAGCATTACAACCTCCTTGAACCTTGGGTAGTCCTGTGACGAACTCCATCGATATGTCATCCCACTTCCACTCAGGGATATCTAAAGGCTGCAACAAACCGCCTGGAACACGGTGTTCAACCTTCACCTGCTGACAAACTAGGCACCTGACCACGCACTCTACCACCGCCCGCTTTGCCCCGGGCCACCAAAACGGACTCCTCAGACCCTGGTAAATCTTGGAAACTATCGGGTGCACCGCTAGGGGTGAGTAGTGGAACTCACCAAGAAATCTATCTTGTATCGTCTTTAGAACAAACAAATTCCCTCGGAAAAGAATCCGATTATGACCATCCTCCTTCCACCCTTTCAGATCATCGCCTTGGTTAACCCGGTCACACATTACTTCACTCTCTATGTCTCCCCACTGAGACTCCTCCACCTTCCATAGGAGAGATGATTAAACTTTCATCTGAAAAAGACAACCTCTACCACCATCCTCCCTTACATCTAGGTGCATGGAAACCAACTCCTCCATTACCTTCCAAGAATCTTCTGACTCTCAAACCGCATCATTCTGCGTCTTCCTTATCAAGGCATCAGCTACCACATTCCCCTTTCCAGAGGTGTAGGAAATATCGAAGTCGTAGTCCTGAAGAAACTCCATCCACCTTCACTACCGTATGTTCAGGTCTCACTGGGAGAAGATATATTTCTATCTTCTATGATCCTTGAAAACCACGAAGCAATCCCTGATGAGGTAATGCTACCACAAACTTAGTGCGAACACGGCCGCCGCAAGCTCCAGTTTGTGGGTGGCATAATTACGCTCATGGGGACGTAATTTTCTAGACCCATAAGAGATTAACCCTTGTCATTGAATCAACACACACCCTAGGCCTTGTCCCGAAGCATCACAGAACACCTCATACACTACCCATTCTTATGAAAACACCAGCACTGAGGCACTAACCAACTTATCCTTTAAATTGCTGAAGGCTTCCTCGCACTACCCTTTCCACATGGAAGCCTGGTCCTTCTTGGTCAACACTGTCAAAGGTGCTGCAACTCTAGAGAATTTGGGCACGAACATCTGGTAGTAACTGGTCATACCTAGGGTACTACGAACTTTTGTCACGCTCTTTGGTGATGCCCAAGAAACAACCACCTCGACCATCGATGGGTCCACCGCTATCACCTTCTCGGACACCACGTACCCAAGGAAGTGCACTTCTTGCATCCAAAACATGCACTTGGACAATTTAACATAGTGTGGGTGCTGTCAGAGGACCTCTAAAACCGTACTCAGGTGCTCATTGTGATCCTCCTATGATCTTGAGTTGACTAAGATGTCGCCAATAAACATGACTATGAACCGGTCCAGGTATTCCTAGAAGATGGAGTTCATGAGTCCCATGAACACAGCCGGTGCATTTGTAACACCGAATGACATGACTAAAAACTCAAAGTGTACATACCTACACTTGAAGGTAGTCTTTGAGATGCCGCCCTCCTTCACCCTCAACTGGTGATACCCAGACCACAGATCGATCTTAGAGAACCAACCTGCTCCACTCATCTGGTCAAATAGATCGTCTATCCTCGAGAGAGGGTAGCGATTCTTGACCCTCTCCTGATTCAGTCTCCTGTAGTCTATTCACAGTCTCAGACCACTATTTGCCTTCTATGAAAACAAGACAGGAGCACCCCATGGTGACACACTTGGTCAAAAAAACCCTTCGTCATCAGATCGTCAATCTCAATCTGCAACTCCCGCAACTCAGAAGGTGCCATCCGGTATGGAGCCATCGAAATCGGACGAGCACCAGGTTTCTAGCCTATCTCGAACTCAACATCACGTCAAGGGGGTAGAGTATCCACTTCTTCTGGGAAGACGTCCATAAACTCACAAATGATTCTTGGGACTTCCACCATTTCTGTATCCACTGGCTCCATTGATAGTTCAGCTAACAAGGAAAGGAGGGGCTCTTCTCACCTTCTGATTTTTTGGAAACCCCACTCACCGATGAATGTTACACATCGGCCCCCCAAATCCAAAAACACGATCCTTCCTCAGAACCAATCAATGACGTCACATACAGAGAATACACACTCTATGACTAGGATGACATTGTATGGTTGTATCTGCAATAGTAGATGATCCCTGATAGACTGATGTGGCACTATCATCATTCTAAACCCTCGACAAACATAAAACAAGTCGTTATGACCTCTGACTAGCATGCTCAGCACCAGGGGCACTGAAATTATCTCGCCATCTAAACCCAGAGCACATGCCAGACAGGGTGTAACAAAGGAGTGTGAAGATCCTGTATCGAACAAGGCATTGGCAAGAGTACTAAACAAGCTGATCGTACCTCGAACGAATTCTAGCCCTGTTAGAATGGCATCCTCTGCGGCATGCAACTTCCCACACCTAGATCTTTTTCCTCTCGGCTGTCAGCAACCTCCCCGACCACGCCATGGTAAAGGTCCTTGAAGGGAACCCTCGGTTTGGCCTCCTCCTACCACGTCTGTTCTCGGAGGGGCGGGAGATTGTTGCCCCTACTGCTGCTGCTGAAAGGCCCTGGATGGAAACTGCTTCTGCTGATGTGGGCGTTGAACCTGCCCACCCCCACTGTACTGCACTCTATACGGGCACTAATTCGGAAGGTTCCCATGGCTTCTACAGACGAAGCATCTCGGTCCTGGGCCCAGAAGGAAAGGATGAGGAGTAGGAGATCATAACTGGAACTGATGAGGCCTATTCCATACTAGTCGAATCCTAGAGGGCCTTGAAGATGGAGGCCTACTGCTGATAGCCTTCCCCTTCGATGAGCCCAACTAGATTCCCTCTCGCGATACACCTCCTAGTGTGTGCATCCTCTCCACCACTTCATCCTTCTTCTGGACCACCATGTATGGCGGAAAGGTGAAGGGAGTAACGACATACTGAAGAGAAGGTCGAAGTGCCTCCTCCAAACGTCTCGCCTGAGACTCATCATCTGGAAAGAGGTCAAGATAAAAGTAGATGAGATCCTTGAAATTGATCCCCAACTCTCTCACTGACATGCCCCCTATAGGAGGGAGAGTATCTCCTGCCTCTTCTCAGCCTTCATCGTGGATGAGTGGAATTCCACCCAGAACTCCTCATTGAAGTCATCCCACATAACCTAAGCCTCCTTCTTCTCCCTAAGATAAAGCATCCAGGACTGACGCAGTGTTCCTGCATCATGGATTACATCTAGAGGAACCCAGTACTCCATTGGAGCCCAAATCAAGCTAAATGATATCACTATCTCCTCGAGCTAGCTCTCCATCTCCATGTCTGAGATACTACCCACGTACATCATGAGGGTCTTCAACTGAAAGTCACAAATTATCCTCTTCCACAAATCATCCTCCTCCTCTCGGTCATCCCTCTGTCGATCATCCAAAACAACCCTCGTGGCAAATATTGTCCATACTACCCTTGGTCGTCATCCGGGTACCATAACGGTAAGTTAAACAAAGAATGCCTAAGCTCGAGTAGTGTAGAATATTTCTATTAAATATTCATAGACTTGTTATTAATTTTAAATACCCAAAATACCCATGAAACAAAAGAACACAAGTCATTATGATGCATGTACCTTCCCCAGGGTCTCTACCATGCAATCAGTGTAGCCTAACATGGATGTTCAGTAGGCCTAGAGTCCATGCATCAGATCACGGGGGGCCCTAAAATCCCATCTCCTAACCGGTCTTCCCTGGCCTATTTCACACACAAAGATCACCCAACACTATTTCCCTACCATCCCATGCAATCCTCACATTGCATAACCCCAGACTCCATCCTATCTCTCGACCTCCTGCCTTTGATACCATTCTGTCATGACCCGCCATCACCAAGATGAGAGAAGGGGACAACAGGTTGTCTGACGATTCCTTCCCCAAGTTGAATGAGAGATAATGAACCCCGAGATCTACATCCAATAGTTCTAGGAGTGGCGACTATCACCAAGGGTATAGAATCACACACAAGATGGAAGGAATTACAATTTTTATTTAATAGGATTGAGATATAAGATAATAATTCCCTACAACACCAAAATTGGAACTACAAGTAAATCCAAAACAACCATTCCCATATGCATGTTCCAAAAGTAAATGCTACAAGGTATTAGGAAACCCCCAAAAAATGAATGTACCAAAGAGAGGGAAAACAGCAACGACAACTGTCCCAACTTCCAAACTAGTACGATCCGGCATGATCCCTAAAGTCCTCCTGGAAACCTGAAAACAGTTTTATATATGTAGGGTGAGCATACAAGTACACTCAGTAGGGAAATCCAAAGACTCTCGTGCACAAGTGGGGAGGCATTCTAATGCCCCGTGAGAAAGGAGATAACCAAAGCACCTAACAAGGTAAAACTATTCCCCCAATCCTAACCAAGTAAAACTCCCCAAATAACACAATTCGTGTAATGTATAGTATACTCACATCGATATTTGGGTACCCCTCACCACTTTCCCACTAGTTAATGAAGACATCCTATGCATCGGTCCTCTCCCGCCATTCTCACTGCAGTCCCACTACCACACCTTGCCTACACACACCTGGGCCATCCCTACCAAACATCCCACCTAAAAACACCTGGGCCACAACAACCACACATAACCACGCCCACAAACACCTGGGCCAGAACAACTACTGCCCCGCCCGAAGATACCTGGGCCTTATCCCGAAGAGTCTTGGGAATCAACCTACCAGGACACACCTGGGCTAACCACCATAACTACCCTGCCTGAAGAATATTGGGCTATAATGGACCTCATAACATCAAAACCTACCTGAAGAGTCTTGGGGTATTTGGGAAAGGGAGCAGAAAACGAGTTAATAACCAGCCACTCATATGAGTGTTGGGAAAAACACCCACCCCCGTGAAATGGGGGTGTTTGGCACTAAGTGCTCAACATGGGTGGGGCACGAATAAGAAACATCAGAACTAAAATTATATAATATATATAACAAGAACTCATCCCATCCTTGGAGTAACAAAAGAAACCTAAGCACCAACACCCTCATTACTATTCATTCACAAGAAGCACCGAACCCACGACCATGTCACCACTCATCCCGAAGAACAATTCCCCATTGAGCCAATTATTATTTTCTTGTTCAAGTGATTCCTTTTATGTAAATTCTTTACTACTGGGCAACTAACAGGCATAACCACAATCTAGAGAAAGAGAAAAATCCAAATAGAAATTTAAGCATTCACACCCGGTCCTCTTGTAAAGTCACAACAACAAAGGGATCTTTGAGATCCCTCAAGGTACTGGAACAAATCCATGCCTCGAGATACAACCCCATGTGAGCTCAGATCCACAACCAACAACTGTACAAAAATAGGGGATCCCATCCCCATCCATATCACCCATTAAGCATCAAGTAGAACAAACACACATACCATAGACTCAACGACATCATTCATTAAATTTCACCTTTATGTTTGGTTAACCATGGTGATCACATATGGATTTTTTACTCAAAATCCTTTTAAATTAGACGAGTTTACATGATTAATCAATTTCCATGTTAATATATTCAAACATCATAGAGGACATGGGTTCATTATTACACAAGAAAGAACCACCAATGACCATGATTTTTAGTGGGGATAAGCTCGTACAAATACACAACACATAAACAAGGATAATACTATAGCATAAACATCGGTCACACCCCCTTACTTATTTAAAAGTCTATTCATTATCGTAGTTATGGTTTGGTTTCACCCATCCCCATAGAAACAATAGCATACCCACCCGGCATGATACACAGTATGAGAGACGAAGGTAAAACCCTACATGGATGATCAAAGATTGATGTTTCTCTCCACATGCCATGAACTGGGGATGAACAACTTGAAGGGGAGGAGAGTCCAAGACTCCAAGGATGAGCATTAAGGGCTCGAGAACATGCACACCTCTTTCCTTGATAAGGGGACTCCAAATGCTCCAAGGTAAGAACGAACCCCGCCATGATGAAGAAAAGGAAGAAAGATAGTGCGATATAAAGATGAGCCTGGGCGTTACTGTATTTCAAGATCTTTGGAGGCATTAAAGGTGGATTTTGGTTTCACCACTCAGTTGGGTGGTTACACATGATAGGATTAATTGTTATTTAATGACTCTCATCAGGAACTAGTGGTAACAGCTGTGACTTTAAAGGATTTTATATAAACATAGGGGAATAGACACACAGATGGTCTGTTAAGGGTCACCCCACTCTTAGGAATTTAAACATTTATTATGGGGCTAAAAATGTCCTTGAACCACTTCCAAAATATTAAAAGGGTTTAAAAGTAGCGTTACGGGAAAATCTGTAGGAGAAAAACCCAACAAGGCTATATGACACCGATCGTGTCACACCGATTGGTGACACACCAATCACTTGCACACCGATGGGTCACACACCAATTTGTCGCACCGATTGACGACACGCCGATCATGTCACATTGATTGGTCGCCCACCGATCGGTCTCACCGATCGGTGAGAGGATGATCATGTCACACCGATCGTTTCACACCGATCAGGGACCCACCGATCAGTCGCGCACCGATCGACCGCACACCGATCGATCACACATCGATTGGTCGCACCGATCGGTGACACACCTATCATGTCACATAGATCATTTCACGCTGATCGATGACACACTGATTGGTCGTACACCAATCGTTCACTCCAATAGGTTACATGCCGATCGTGTCCCACCGATCGGTGAAACATCGATTGGTCGCACAAGGATCAGTCGCAGAAAAATGACGTCCTACCACAGAGTCTCCATCCTTAGGATCCAGAATTTTGGAAAGGGGATGGACGAAGAATGTCTAGGCCATTAAAGAAAGCTTAAAAACCCATTCATACCATATCAGTTAAATAAAACATTATTCTAGTTCATTGGATGAAAAAGTGTTAATGTATATCGTACTAAAAACGTAAAAAGATTCCATTCATACCATTTAGAAAAAATTCACGAATTTGTAAAATTGGATTTAAAAAATAGTAGTAGGATATAAATAATATTAAATATTTATAAAACATGGATGTGGATGATAAATATTCCCTAGTAAATACAGAAGTATAATCAATCTCGGATAAAAATGAGATTGCACGATTTTCCCTTACCATGGGTCTGATATGCTTTGTAAATATGTGAACCTCCTATATAATGATTTAAATAATGTAATTTACTTATTCCAGAATCATAGTCATTTTTATGATATCATATACGGTCATATTTATGTCTATTTATTAGTAACATTTCATTTTTACTTGTTATTCGGGTGTTAACTGCTTTATGTTCTTATGCATGTTTTGTCGAATAAATTCATATTCATATTTTTAGGATATTGTTATATCATTTAAATAATGGTATTTGTGTAATATATATCAGATTTTTTCATTCAATTCATTTATATAATCATTCTATAATGATGATCATGCAGAACGAATCACATCACATCGTGGAGAAGGTAAGCCGTACGTACGCACGAGTGATGATATCATTCCCATAATTGTGGAATTGTATTGAAGTGTATAGTGTATCATATTTAAGGATAAATATCACCTTAAAATAATAATATATAGTAATTTCTATCATCAATATACCCATCCATGTATGTTGGTGAAGAAAAAATATTACCCCACGGCATGGAGACGGTAGGTCGTACGTACGCATGTGTGGTGATTTCATTTTTCATAGGATTAATACTAGTTGTAATATGGTTGTTTCATATTCCTAATAAGATATCAGTATACAAGTGATATTGGAGTTATTACTTAATAATGAAACATCTCATATAGAGGAAGTAGAAGAAGAAATAAGTTTGAAAGAATCAGTAAAGGATATTACCTCTTCTTCGACGTGTCTCTTCTAAACCTCCTCTTAGGGCACTAACGTTGGTCTATGAAGAAGACCATGACAACTAATATGTTTCTATAATAAACTCAATACCCACCTAAAACAACCAAAAATGACTCAGATTAGAAGTTGAGATGAGATTATGTTATAATATGATCAACCAATAAAATTTATATATATTTTTAGTTTATTTTAGACTTATAATTTTGATCTATCCTTATTTAATCAATATAATTTTATTTATGGGAATATTAATCTAATTATTAAATTTTTATAAATACATACTTATGTGTTTTTAATTTTCCATAATTTGATACATTATTACATTTTCTTCCACAAAATTTCCAATTTATAATTTTTAAATATATTTGATATTTTTAAAAAATTTAATAATATGTTATTTTTATAAAATTTCAATAGTGTTAATTTTAAAACTGTTCAATTATTTGAATTTACATAAAATCCACATGGATGATATATTCGAAAAAACGTAATAGATACGTAACATGTCATATTCATCTAGAAAATTCATGGAGCACATTAATTAGTTCAAACAGTATTTATTTTAATATTTTTAGAACTATTTTTTTGATATTTCTCTTAACAAAATAATTTCAACAGCATTATAGTATAATTATTTAATATACTCATTTGTTGTATAAAAATTAAAAATAAAATACTAGGATAAAGACAAATCTAATATATTTTATAATAATACTTATACTCAAATTTATCATCTTAAAATCAAAACATTTAAATTGATATATTTATTAAATGATAATATTATTTTTACCCTTAATTACCTGATTTACCTTTAACCGTGGTAAAAAAAATTACGTAGTAACTATTCATAATTCCTAAAAATAAAAGATTTATATTTACAGAATTTAAACCTCCAGATTCCAAATATAGATGCCATTTTTACAAATTCAAAACACAGAAGATGCAGTTATTAATTTATAATTAATCCCATTGTAAAAAAATAGGTTTTTTGTTTAAAACATTGAAAAAGATTGAAATGTTTTACCAATGAATTAAATTTAAAATTAATGATAATGACAAACATTATATTAAATGGAAAAAAATATTCTATTTAAACTTTAAAACCATTAAATATTATTATTTAACCATATCAATTATCCCGATAAAAAATGTTTATTTTATATAAAATTTAGTGTATTTTTACTATTCATCATAATATGAAAGTTGTCATAAAAATATGAAAAATTTATCCAAAGTAAATTTCTATATCCTTATTCAAAATAATTAGTTTATTTTGTCAAATTTAACTTATAGACATGTCAAAAATTAGATTTAAAATGGGTGCCCCCACCAAAAGGAGGAAAAACAACATTTTTTGAAAAATACTTCCATTATAAAATAATTGATTTTGTTCTCATACCATGTTCTAGAAAATGTGTAAGATGATTTATAATTCTATAAAATTCAAAATGCAGTTAATACTATTCATAATGACAAATTCATAATAATATTATAATATATCCTTGATTAGTGAAACTCAGTATTATGTACCACACAAGCTATCGAGGAAGGTCGCTCTTGCGTGTAACAAAAGACAAGTATATTGTTTTGTATACTATAAGCTAATCTCGGTGTAGCGTACAACAGAAGATATCAAAGAAATTATATAGAAAATTTCTCATAAAATCTCGAGGGGTTACATTCTACCCTTTTAAATTGAATTTCACCCACGAAATTCATAGGGGTTATAAATGGTTTACTACATGAAAATTTCATTAATGAAAAACTAAATCGTAAAAATGAATACTAAAACGTAATTTTAAAAATTATTATATGAAACGTAATGTTTACCCAAATTAAATCATCATTGGGGTTCCACATTGTTGAACATAGGTAAAAACATGGATATGGAAGATAAATCTAACCATCATGTTCTGATGGAGAGTAGTGGAGAACATAGAAATGAAAAAGAAAAAAATAATTAAGCCGTAAATTTTTTATGATCTAAGGTACCATCTGATTCATCAGATATTAAAGTACGGGGATAAAAGTATGGTTTTTAAGATCCATTCCTTATAGTTGAATAATTATTTATGAGAATAAATACTTACTTGATTTCAGTGTAATATCATCATTGGTCATTCCATGAACAATTTACACTTCATTTCTTATTTGATGAAATGAAGTCAAATTTGTAATTATTAAAGTGTTAACAGATCTTGCGATAGAATGATAGGTCATTCCATATATCTCTATCATTAAAAGGTTTGCAAAATATATTAAATATACATAAGTTAATCTAGGGAGAGGTTAATCATATATGGTTCCAAAAATGGACTTATAATTCGTCTATCATATATCTTAATAAAATATAAATAATTTTAACTAACTAGGGACTTCTTATAGGTCAGTGTTAGGTGATAAAGGCCTGTCTCACTTTAGTTGTGGGTTCAATTCCAGCATCCATGTCCAACGCGACGGGTTGTCACCCATCATACGGTTGTCCTTTTACTAAATCTATACTATTATAACATTCCAGAAAAATTATCGAAAGTAAAAAAAATTATAGCCTTAATATATACTATCTGATGTCCAACTTAATCATTTCTAATCATTAGCATTATCCAAAACACTTCTGTCTGATTTCATAGTATAAATAAAAATGATTAATACAAAGGTAATATAGAAATCATGTGAAAACTATCATTTATCCCCCATATATCATTAGATATATCTTGTTGGTCACATTCCAAATAGGTGAATACCTAAATAATGTATTCTCTTAACATATGAATTACCATAGAATCTTATTGAAAACATTAATTCTGTCAAAAGTTAACTCTTTCCACACACCAAAAATAAAAAAAAATTCTATATAGTCAAACCATGATATCACTTTGTCATTTTATATGTCATGAGCTCATTAATAATATCAGCCATATCATTTTATCTTTATTCCATCATTTTTGGCATATCATATACTTTAAAAAAATATCTCAATCAGTTTTTAGGGTTTCTGGTACAATTCAACATATATTTTTAAATAGTCATGAAAAAACAATAGATTAATAATCCTTATATTTTTATTTATTCTACAGTACCAAAATTTATTCTTGATATACATGAAATCATTCCACTATCTTCATAAATCATTGACCAAGTTTCATCATTTTATTCCTCCAAACATCATTCATATCATATATCATTTGTAGTATCTTCATCATTGTCAACCTAAATACTACCAATACAACCATGGTGATTCTATTCATGATATTTTTCCTTAGGTAATTGGTTTTTATAATGCCATTAAATTCCACATTTAAAATATTTAACTGTTGTTGATGTATTTGCAATACCATAATCCTTGTCCATTGTGTTAACAAACCCTTTTCCATTGCAATTACTGGATTTGTGTCTTTCTTTTCCACACCCAAATCATATTTCAGTTCTATTAACACATTATCCTTGATGTCTCTTCCCATAAGATTTACAAGATGGAAATTGAACTTTCTTTCCTCTATGATCATCATGAAACTCCATCATTCTCTTATTAGCTGAGGTAGGAAACATGCCATATTGAGATTATTGATCATATTATGATATTTTTGATTAGGCATAATAACAATTTTTTCCTTCCAAATCCTGTTTCATTTGGTTGATCATGAAGAATATCATTCTATTGTCCATCATATTCTCCATTAACAAGAATCTTCCTGTATCCTACCATTTTCAAAAACCCAAAAAGAAAAGTGTGAGAGGAAAAAATCATACTAGGAAAATAACCTAATCAAGGGGGAGTACATTCAATATCTAACATCTTAGGTTTAATGAAAGGATATTCTTGATCATCGCCATAATTCTAGGATTGTAACCAATTCTTAAACTAATCCATAAGGACAACCCTATACATACTTTAGAAATATCTCCAGGTATATCACTAATTTACTCACATCCTAGAATCTAAAGGGTAACTAATCATTCATTCTAATACCAATTGTAGAGTCCCAAGCATGATATACATGGACATTACATTATTATTGTGTAAAACTTATTACATGTCACAAACATACACCCAATGACCGTATTAGTTTAGTGTCTTTGGAAACACGGAACATGAACTTCTAATCATGGTGAGAGATCTTCAACATCACCCATAATGATATTCCCATTGTTTTCCTACCTAAAACATTTCTTTATATCATGGGAAAATTAATAACATAAAAAGGATGAGGTCAAATGCTCTTTATGGGTAAACAGAGAAAATACCAATCATATATAACATTTGAAATTATTATCCTTTATATGAGAGGTCATAATATCGTGTCACGGGATAAATCGAAGAAGTGCAATGTAATCCCAAAAATCAGAACATAAGACATGAAAAATTGTGGCATACACACATAATCATAGAAAATTATTTCATATTAGTCAAGGCTCATTACCAATACCATCAGAGAGTAAAAATTCCATTACTGACCGAGTTCACTCCACGTTCCAGCCATGTAATACTGAACATGATTTACATTCTGTTCCATCCATGTCTATCTCAAAAATATAAATCATTACCCAATGCATTGTAGGGATATATAGGTCCCACCCATATCATAATAAAACCATTCTTAAGTGTTCCAAAAAATCATATATCATATATTATAGCATAACCTATGTAACAAAATGGGATTCTTAAACATCATGCAATTCTAACATAATCCATAAAAGATAAAAATAATTCATAAAAATAATTCCATTATAACATAATAAAATAAATATAATAATAGGGATATAAACATAACCCTATATCATATTATATTGAAAATAATTTTGATAAAACACTTGAACTTAGTTCTTGAGGAAAATATCCTTTCTTCTTCAAAATCATTTTCTTCTCTCAAAATACCATGCAATTTTAAAAGAAATGAATTTTGTTGAAAATAATAAGGAGATATTGTAGAGTACGATTCATATAAATAATTATATATGAAATAATAAAAACCCATTCATGCCATATCAGTTAAAAAAACCTTTTTCTCGTAATTAGGCCAGAAAAGTCAAAAATTATCTCGTACTGAAAACAACAAAAGATTCCTTTCATATATTTTACTAAAAATAAACCAATAAGCCAAATTGGATTTAAAAAATCATAGGAGGGTAGAAATAATATTAAATATTGAGGAAACATGGATGTGGATGATAAATATGTCCCAGTAAATATTGAAGTATAAGTAATCTCAGATAAAAATGATATTGTGATATTTTCCCTTACCTTAGGTCTGATATGCTTTGTAAGTATCCT
The DNA here is from genome assembly GCA_963277665.1 of Viscum album. Classification (NCBI taxonomy): domain Eukaryota; kingdom Viridiplantae; phylum Streptophyta; class Magnoliopsida; order Santalales; family Viscaceae; genus Viscum; species Viscum album. The sequence goes on along the minus strand of OY728161.1, from coordinate 420,511,661 downwards.
AACCTCCTGTATAATGATTTAAAAATGTCATTTACTAATTCCATAATCATAGAAATTTTTATTATATCATATATGGTCATATTATTACTTATTTATTAGTAACATTTCATTCTTACTCGTCATTCGGGTGTTTACTGCTTTATGTTCTTTTGTATGTTTTGTAAAATAAATTGTTATTCATATTTTTAGGTTATAGCTAAATAATTTAAATAATGGTATTAGTATAATATATATCCTAATTTTTCATTAAATTCATTTATATAATCATTACTCAATGAATATTATGTAGAGAAAATTGCATCACGTCGTTGAGACGGTAGGCCGTACGTACGCACGACCAATGGTATCATTCCCATGATTGTGGAATTTTATTGAAGTGTATGGTGTTTAATATTTCAGAATAAATATAACTTTAAAATAATCATATATAGTTATTTCTTCCATCATTATACCAATCCATGTATGTTGGTGATGAAATAATATTACACCACGTCGTGGAGACGGTAGGCCATACGTACGCACGTGTAATGATTTCATTTTTAGTTGGATGAATAGAAGATGGAATATGGTTGTTTAATATTCGTAATAAAATATCAGTAAACAGGTCATACTAGAGTTATTTCTTAATAATGAAACAACTCATATTGAGGAAGTATAAGAAGAAATAATTTTGAATGAATCGGTAAAGGATATTACCTCTTCCTCGACGTGCATCATCAATACCTCCTCTTAGGGAACTAACAATTGACTTTGAAGAATACCAGGTTCTCTTCTACATTTCTACGAAAGTTTAGAAGGAAAATGGACAATGATTGGCTGATTTTGAATCTAAAAATGGAGTGAAGGGGTGAGAGAGGATATGCCCTTTTATTAGAGAGGAGAGGGGCACTTTTGGAAACCACAAAAATATTAATTTATAATAAACTCCAAACCCACCTAAAACATCTAAAAATGACTCAAATTAGAAGATGAGATGATATAGGGTTGTAATATCATCAACCAATAAAATTTAGATATGATTTGTGTTCATTTTAAACCTTATCATTTTGATTTATCCTTATTTTATCTATTTTATTTTATTAGTGTTAATAATATTATAATTTTTAAATTGTTATAAATACTTACATATGTGTTGTGAATTTTCCATAATTAGATACATTATTGCATGGCCGACCATATAATTTTCAATTTCAAATTTTTATTTATATTTTTAATTTTTAATAAATTTTATAATATGTTATTTTTAAAAAATATCAATAGTGTCAACTTTGAAACTATTGAATTATTTGGATTTTAATTAAATTCAAATAGTAGATATATTAAAAAAATTAATAGATCCCTAAAATGTAATAATCATCTATAAAATTAATGGATCACATTAATTAGTTCATATAATATTTATTTCAATATTTGTAAAATCATTCATATGATATTTCTCTTAATAAAATAATACTACAAAATTATTTTATAATTATTTAATATAATTATTTTTTTCATAAAAAATAAAAATAAAATACTATGATGAAGATAAATATAATATATTTTATAATAATAATTTTACTAAAATGTATCATCTTAAAATTAGAACATTTAAATTGTTATATTTATTAAATTATGAATGTGAAAAATTTGACATTATTTAAAATAAAATAATATAACTGGCATAATCACTTTTAAAACACTCTCAATGGTTCAAAGGTCTACCATTGGATTATTATGGTTTAGATATTCACATCCAATATTTTTTGGTCAAGTTTTGGCCTTTTTATGTGTATTATTATTTTAATAAAAACTATATTATTGCTATATCACTAAATAAATAATTTCTACATCATTAATGTATAAAATTTTAAGGTAATTATAAATTTCATAAAAATTAAAAATAAATTAAAATGATAAATAAATTTTTTTTTATTTCAAATGAGTATTTTTAATTGAATTTATATTTTGTATAACCTTATATTAAAAATAAATTATTTATTAGTGTTTGAAGAGACATATTTCACTTTTCTTTAAATAAAATTAATTAAAGGTCTTAATCACATTCAAGTGGGTTTCAATAGATTACATTATGACACTAGTATGTTTTGGGGAGAAATATAATCAACCAATGATATCAAGACAAGTGTTAGGGAAATTTTATAATATTAATTTTACACTTAATTACCTGATTTACCTTCAACTTTGGTAAATAAAATTTACCATAGTTACTATTCATAATGCCTAAAAATAAAAGTTATCTATTTACACAAATTCGACCTCCTGATTAAAAATATTTATTCCATTTTTAAAAATTCAAAACACATAAGATGCAGTAATTATATTAAAATTAATCTTGTATTCATAAAAAATGGGTTTTGGTTTAAAACGTTGCAAAAGATTGAAATGTTTTTACCTATAAATTCAATGTAAAATTAATGATAATGACATAAATAATATTAAATGGTAAATATATATTCTATTTATACTTTAAAACCATTTAATATTATAATTTAACGATATAAATTATCTCATTGAAAAAAGTTTCTTTTAGGTAAAATTTAGTGTATTTTTACTATTCATTAAAATATGAAATTTTTCATAAAAATATGAAAAATTTATCCAAATTAAATTTTTATTTACTGATTAAAACTAATAAGTTTATTTTGTCAAATTGGACTTATATACTTGTAAAAAATTAAATTTATAATGGGTGCGCAATCAAAAGGCCGCAAAACTGCATTTGTTGAAAAATATTTCCTTTATATGAAAAATTGGTTTTGATCTCATACCATGTTCTTGAAAATGTGTGAGATGAATTATAATGTTATAAAATTCAAAATGTAGTTAATACTATTCATAATATCTTGTTCATAATAATATTATAATATATCATTGTTTAGTGAAACTCGGTATTGCGTACCACGCAAGCTATTGAGGAAAGTCACTCTTGCGTGTTACATAAGCCAAGTATATTGTTGCGTATACTGCAAGATAATATTGGTGTAGCATAAAACTAAATATATCAATGAAATTAAAAATAATATATCTCAAAAAATCTCTGGGTGTTATAGTGACTCTGTTATTAAAGGTGTTTTCAAAGAATTTTTTTATACAGAGAACATTATATGAATAATGTAAGAAAAATATTAGAAGACATGATGAGATTTTATTTAATTAATAAATATTAAGTTGATTTTTAGAATCATCTATGATTTTGTTTTGGATTTATATTGATTAATGGTGATTGTGTAAATTATTATTGTAATATGGTGAATATATTATTAAAGAATATACAATTTTTATATGTGACCATTTGTGCGAATGATGTTATTTAAATATAATTTTTATGTTGATCTTAGAAGAATATGAAATCAAATCCTCCTAGTCTTTGGGATCCAACATTGTTGTAACATATTTTGAAGAGTTGTAAGGAATTTTTATATTATGATTTAATTTTTATTTTGTGTGTTATTTTTGTGACATTGGATATTAATATACTATTTAATCATATTGGGTATTATCTTACCTTGCATTGACCATTTCTTGGATTTTATTAAGGGAAAAATGATATAACTTACTTTTTATATTTGAATTGATCATATCATCCATTAGAAATTTAATTTAATACTATATAAATGAAAAAATAATCTTTAATATTCACTAATTGGAGTAAGATATGAGATATAAGTTGAAAATGATTGAATCACAAAATAAGGATAAGATTCAAATTATAAAAATCATATAAGGTATGTACTATTATTATCATTAAATCAATATTTGGATGGTAAAATAATTTCTTCAATCTAATAAGTCTTATTCCAAAATCTAACATTCAAATATAAAGGTATTAGTTTAGAAACACATAATAAATTATGAGACTTATTGAGGTATATTAATTTATAGATTCCTATTTTTGACATAGAAATTAAATATCATGATAATATATATATATATATATATGATTTTATAAGAACGTAATGAAAAATTTATTTTGATGGAATCATATTATAATTAAAATGATTTAATTTATTTAAGGGGGAGAATGTAACACCATGGGATTTTAGTTTAAAAATAATGATAGGTTTGATTATGTGTACTGCACACAATAGTAAGCTTAAACAAAACTCTCACATACTATTATAAAAATATGACCAGTTTGACCTATAAAATGTATTGGAGTATTTGAACAAGAGTAACTTCATAATGAAATATATTTTCAAAATTTTTAAATATTAAAAATTTACTAATTAATTCCTAGTGAATGAGAACTCAATTAAAAATAAAATCATATTAGATTAATACATATATTTTTCAAAATGTTCATTTTTGTATGAAATGTGTTTTTTTAAACTAAATTTATTTAATCACTATTGATGTATTGTTTTCATGAAATTTATAAAACTTATAAATTAATATTTTTCTAATGGTAGTATCTAAAAAATTAATGACTGTAAATTCATTTTATTCTTCAAAAATTATAATTTATTTAAAATAGTTTTTATTTTTGTTTTATACTAACATTTTGATTAATTTATTCGTGTTTTTGAAATTAACATTTATGAAAAAAATTAATTTTTGAAATTATAAAGTAAAAGAATCATTATATACAATTTTGGGTTTATTTTGAAAATGATTTTCTTATGAATAATGCAAATTAATGAATTTTCTAAAACTATGAATTCATTAACTGTAATCAAATTAATTTCCATGATACAATTTTTATTATTTTTTATAAAGTGAAAGGATATTAATATTACTAAATATAATATATTTAATTCCATTATAATTAACAATAGAAATGATTTTACAAAAAATATTTTAATGATGAAAATGAGTATTAATCTAAAAAAAAAATTTATTTCATTTTCATCATTCATATGAAATTTATTTTTTACTATTTATAAAAGTTATATCCTATAAATGGGATTTCATATTTTAAAAAATAGTATTTAAATTTTGTAATAATTTCCATTTAATTTTTTACTTATAATTATTAGTAACAATTATAAAATTGTATCATGATGGTAAAGGGTAAAATTAAAGGAAAAGGGATAATATAGAGGATAAGATCTAAAAATTAAACCAAAACATCACTATATTTAATAGTATGTGTTTATTTCTACCAAAATAATCAGTAATTATAAAATATGAAATATATGTGCCACTTTCTATTTCTTATAGCCTTTATGTTATTTTAAGTAGTTGATAATTAAAAAATGTCATTAACTTTCACTTAGTATGTAATAAAAATATCAATATAGATAATATATATATATATTAAATAAAATATATGATAAAATCGATAAGTATAAATATATATTTATGATCATAATTTATTTTTTTAGATTTAGATATTGTTTAACAACATTAAACACTTATGTAACGTCAATGCATCACATGAGGGAGAAATAGAAAAATAAAATAAATTATTTAAATTGAATTAAAAGTGATGTTTTTTTGGATAAAATATGGTGTTATATATATTTCATGGATAATTAAAAGTTATTAGTTATGGTGAAAGTGATTATATTAAAAATAAATTATTATATTTATGTATTTAACAATAATTTATATGAATAGCCCTGAATATGAATTTAAATGATATTTAGTATTAAAAAATTATTTTTAAATAATTATAAAATCATATAAATAATATCATAACTACATAATATGGTAAATAATAAATTATTTTATTAATTTCCCATTTTAAGATTTTATAATTGCTTTCATGGCCCTTAGAGATTGATTTTTTTTACCATAGTTATTGTTAAATGGGTAAATGAGGGGGAAAACTAATAGATAAGGTTAAAAATGCCAAAAAATCAAGCCTAAATTTTATTTAAAGATACTATTTTTATTTTTTCTCTTTATATTTTATTCATTGGAAAATTTATTTCATTTTATATGAGTTATAAATATGTTTTATATTAATATTTCATGTGCTTACTTGATTTCCACCAACCTCACCTATAAAAGGGATCCTGTTATCCTTTATTATGAAAATATATAGATATATTTTTATTGAAAAATATCTTCCAAAATCCGTTAAAATACTTCTTCCAAATTTACATGATGATTTTGTCTCCCCCAAATACAAATCTATACGGCTTAATGTTTAATCCCAATGTAGTTTTCAAAATAATAGTAACAAAACGTAGCCACTTGTTTTTATTGTTTATTTATCAAGATAAATCCTTCAAATATTCTACATCCATGGTAATATTATAACATAATAATCATCAATATAAAAACATTTTCTTGATTTTATGAAACATAACTTCTTTATCTCCTTTTTAATCTAATGGGAAATGAAAACAATGCTTATGTGTACATGTTTGATACCACTACCAAGATGAGATTTGTATCATATTTAATTACCGCCTAAAAGAATGGTATTTATTATAAATTTAATGAATATATATTATATTAAACACATAATTATTATTATATAATGATAATACATAACATACCATCTTAACCTATCATCTGTTGGAAAATGATAACATCGTTCGCTAATACATGTGGACTACCACCTCTACAAAGCGATGTGATTCATTTTTCATGCCTGAAAATTCAATGATGGTACCAAAATATTATTTAATGTATAAAAATTATAATTACTTCCTGATTAGTAGTTTTATATGATGTTATATTGAACCATTTGACCATGTTTAACCTACCGAAGTTGTTTTTGGAATATGAATGGAACTTCCTCAAAACAACCAACATAAACTTAACCGATTTAGTACCTAAATAAGTCATGGTAATAAATTAAATAAAATTAATACTGATATTTTAATTAAAATTTTAAATATTAATAATGTTTAAAAATAAAATAATTTTATTATTCAAGAGTTATAGATCGTATGAAACATGTCAGGAGTCAAGGTTAGGTATTTTTCATCTCAATTTCTTTTCCTCAGGACTTCTTTAATTTTTACCACATGATTTCATTGTATGTTGTATAAAATGACATATGAATATCTGTAAAACTCATTTAATTAAATTAATTTGGTTTAAAATCATTTTCAACTTCCCACCATTAGTGATATTTTCCTTAAAAAGTCACCAAAGTGGTAATGGATTATTATTTAAAACATTTTTAAAATGGTTTATACTATTTTTCCTCTACGTTAGTGTTCATTTTTATTTTCTCATTTATAATTCTTATTTATAATTATAATATCACTAAATTTATATTTAAATTACTTTTAACTTCAATTATAATGGTTTTAAAAAAATTTATGTTTTTAACATTTACCATATGGGTTATTGTAACTTTTTACCAAATTACAAATAAATGCATTTTTACGTTTACTCCATGACCAAATTACCCTTAAATAATATATGTTATTCATTTTTAATATTAATCTAAATTTTTACATATTTTTTTAATGAAAATAATTTTATTATTATTTTGTGAATTTTTTTCTAATTATTTTTTTAAAATAAATGGTTCTTTCTTCATATTTTCTAACTGACATTCTAATATCTTTGTAAAAGTGGTTTTAATCTATATCAACATATTTTAAATAATGTCATATTTAATTAGATATATAGTCTAATTATACTATCCCCCTTATACCTCTAGATTTCCTATGATCAGGATGTTCAATCTTTTGAGTATGGAATATACTGATATTTCTCAAGCTAGTTTTTCAAAATGAATGATTATGTATTATATATACTATCATTTTATTCATTATTTTAATATGATTAATGTATTATAATATTTATGTGAAAGGTGGAGCTACTTATATCCCCTTAATGCATCATTTGGTCAAATGAGATAAACTATCTTGGGTATTTTTCATATTACCCCTAATTTATATATCATTTCTTTGAATGAGGCATTGATAGAAAGACAATGATGTCTATCTTTATGTAATCGATCATTATGATAAGTTATTTTTATATAATTTATGGTTTAAATTTTTGTGGACATATAAATTGTTTATTTTATATATGGTTTTATAGAAATTTTCTATGATTTTATATTATATGATAACCATCTTATCATTTAATTGAAAGATCCTAAAATTATGTGGGTGGAATGTTTATTTTTTAGGAAATTTCTATATTATAGTCAATGAAACCATAATTATTTATCATTTAAAATTTATGATTTCTTATGAAATTATTTATAAAACTTTTTGGTGAAACGTTTATTTTAATAGTATGTTTTTATTTTGAACTCAATGTTTATTATTTGAAAAATGAATACATTTTATCAGTTTTATATTTTCACTAGAAAATTATATTTCCATTATTTTTATATCCCATAATGTGATTTTGTTGTCTCATTATAAATTTTCAAACGTTTTTCATTTCAATTTTTGATGAGTATTAACTATTGAATGAAATAAAAAATTCTATATGTATTTTTCTTAAAAAATTGATTGTCATCTAAATGAAACATGGGTTTAAATTTTAGTATACATTTTTATGTGTAAAAAAGGGAATTGAGTACCTTGTATTATAATGGATTTATTTATATGTGTTTTTCTCTAATTATATAAAACTCTAAATAGAAAATATCCTCATTATATTTTAATGTGAAACCCTTTTTATATATTATATAATTGTGGCATACTAAAGGTACATGTTATTGAATATATAATATAAAAGATTTATTACAAAAATTGAGATTAATAACTTCAAATCTAATACAATAGTTGGAATTAAAAAGAATAGAGAAGCCTAATGTTTGTCCATTATAAAGTGTTTGGGAAATGTGGTGTCTTTATAAATTTATATTTTTTAAACCCACGCACAATAAATGAAAATTTAAAATGCTCCCCCATAGATCTCCTAATTTTTTGGAATCTCATATAATAGTCACATAAAAAACATGTGTTAAAAACATGAAAAAACAAAATAATTTAATTCCATTGTTGTGATACCACAGATAATACTATATTAGGAAATCCAACTGGGAAAACCCCAATAATGATGGAAACTGTACAATGTTCCAAATAGTTTATCAAAGAGTGTTGATTGAATTTTTGGACTTCACATACAAAACTTGTTAATCATATTTTAAATTGTTGTAGTTGGAAATGACACTGAGAATGAGTCTATAATATTTTCAGTAGACATTATTTATTATATATTAATCTAACACTTCTTTTAATGGTATTGATTGAAATGTAAATTTTTTTTGATATGTTTTATTCTCTCCCAACAACATTTACATATCTTATTCCAGTATCATTATATTAATATAACATGTTTGTAATATAATTATTTACATCCAACCCACAATTACCTCTAATATGATAAACAACCAATCATAGAATGTTAAACTCTTGACTTTATTCCTTAATTGGACTAAATTAATCATAATTATATGAATTCATAGAAATGGGTTTTTTAAGATCACTATTAAATTTAAGTTCCACAATAAATAAATCAATATCTTGTCTCAGAACATTATTTATATATATTAGGTATGTATCCAACATTAGTATGACAAACTAATTTTTTATTATAGCCTTTTAAATAAAATTACCCATAATATATAGATCCTTGAAGGTATATTAATATTTATTTAGTATTATTACAATGAAAAAATGTATGATTTGAACTATAAATCACTAATAAATTCCCAAAAATGATATATATATATATATATATATCTTTATATTATATTGATGGTTTATTATTTCACTAATATAACTCATATATGGTGATTTGGGATTAATAATTTCTTCAAAATCCCCACATTCTTTAATAGGATCTGTAGAATAATAAAAAGATTTTAAAACTAGTAGAGTATGTAAATGATGTGAATAGTCCATATTGATCCATTATTGTACTTTTCCAGTATATCATGATTATTAAAAAACTCCTCCTTTAAGATATTCGATGTCTAATCCAAAGATGAAATATATCTTACCATGTTTATTCATTTCAAATACATTTTGTAAATAATTTACTACCATGGAATGTTAGTAAAAATTATCAAAAATTATAAAAACAATAATATTTAATAAAATGATTAAAAATTCAATCCCGATAATTGTAATGAAGACACATGGGGAAATTAGATCATTTTTATAACCTATTTTCATTAAATATTCACTAAAATATCTATACAACATGTTCCCTTATTTATTCAATCCATATAATGATTTTTTCAACATAACTATATAATTATATTGAGATCCATAATAATTTAATTGAATTTAAAAACATTTAGGATTTTCATAAAAATAACATTATTAATAATACCATAATGATATTTATTCAAAACATCTAATAGGAATAAATTATGATAATTATGCACAAAAAATCACAAGATATCTAAAGTTTATCAAAAATATTACGTGAGTGTACATTTCATCATAATCAATATTGGGTCTGTGTGAGAATCCTTGAGAAATAACTTATACATTATATAACATGACATCCTTATTTAAATTTATCATTATAAAAAATATTTATTTATAACAAATGAGTATAATTCATTTAGGGGTTTTAACAATTGACTAATAAACCTCATTTTTAGTAAGTGATCATAATTCATATTAGATCACAACATTCCACTACTCCAATTGTAGTCTATTTTGATATTCATTAATAAATTTAGGTTCTTAATCCCCATAAATAATATAAATAACATATTAAATATAAATTTTTAGTCAACAATGTTCTCTACATAGTTGTAACATATTCGAGTATATGTTAAATTTTTAAAAATTTACTCTTGATCATAATAATTTTCTTTTGGCATATTGATTTTTTTGGGGAATTTCACAGTCCAGTGAATTTTCATTATCCAAATGTTTATATATTTCATTTAAAATATGTGTTTTCCATTTTATTTGTTGATTATTTTTTTATCATTAGAACCAATTAGTTTCACATGAATCTGGCATAGATTATAATCACTTTTGGTAACATCAATTGATTTAATGTAAGGGACATCTATTCAAACTGGTACATTCCCAATGGTTCCATATTATTATGTATCTCATTTTAAATCATTGAATTCATTTGAAATAGAAATGAATAATTTTTTAAATTTAACAATCATTTGAACATCAAGTTCACTAATATTTGTATGAGGACCAAGAATTATCAGTGATGTTGGTTTCCATGATATTTCTTTCAATGCTGAATGATTTTATATTTTTAGTGTTCGAAATTTTTTTCAATAAAATTAAAATCCTAAAATCTTGTTGTGAATATAAATTGTATCATTTTATCGTGATATTTATTGATTAAGAGAGATTAAAATATAATGTCAATCCATAACATTAATTTGGGTTATATATTTCTTCATTGGGGATGTTCAATAATGAAATGTACAAAAAAATTATTCTTAAATGAGAAATATTTGCTTCAAGGGAATAAGATAATTGTGTAATATAATATCTATGATATCTTGAAGCCCTAAATTGAATCGTTGTTATAAGTTGAAATATCACATGTCTCCATATCAAAATATGTATTTTATTCATCTTGAAAATTGTTCTAGTAAAAAGTTGTAACTTCATTGTAAATAATTTAGGAAAACTATTTTATATATGAATTTTAGAAATATGATTTTCAAAATTTATTCCAATCAACAAGAGATAATTATCAAATGCGAGTAATGAGTATTTATAATCATTTTAAATATGAATTTGATTTTTTGAGTAGTCTTTAAATTGTATTCTAAAATATTTTTTTGGGATTATAATCATGAAAATGATAGGTTGTGAGTTGATAATAAACACACGTGGAACCATTTTTGAATCAATAATTATCTTGAAATATATATAGAATATATGGTGGAAGAATTTTCAAAGATTTTTCACCATGAATCCTTCCAAAAATTGTAGTGGATTTAGTATATATTTTTAATGATAATGGTCTTATGATTAATTTGTCATGTGATTAAGCTTCACATGATAAATAACTAATAGTATGAACCGTTTTATCAACCACTGATTGAAAAATTATATTTTATATTGGGGTATCAATACTTCTTATCTCATAACCGAGGTCAATATCAGCCCCAATGGGTTTTAATATTGATTTTTTAATAACTGGTATTCAAATCCAATAAATTTCACTTTTACATCACTAATATGATTACAGAAATTAAATATTTTGTTTTGATGTCGGTTTTCACATAAACAATTTATGAAATTAAATCCTAAGGTCGGTTATCAAACAGAATACATAAAAACTTCATTTTTTTACATTGGTTATTTGATAAATATTGTTAAAGAATATTAAAATCAAGTAATTCATTCAAAACACCCCATTCATTTTATAAAAACTTTTAGAACCCCATAACACAATGACTCCTAACCCCATGATTTCTTCGTATCAAAAACTTTATCATTTTCATTCACGTTAAAATATCTATACTTTCTTTCATTAGAGTTAGGTTAATGTTTCATTCATTCTATTGGTTTTTCCAGTTTTCTTTGTTGGGGTTTTGTTTCCCACATTCGATTTTTAAACACCAAATTTTTGTTTCAATTGTATTATTCAAGTTCTATCATTTTCAATATTCTCTATCTATTTTTAGTCATCCTTCCATTCCAATTGATACATTATTCATTTCTTATATTGATGATTTTTTCCTCCTGGTTGTGGATCATGTACATAAATCTCTATATTTCAGAAATAGGGTTTTTTATTTTTATTTTTAAATGTTTTTAAATTCAGTGGTTAATGTTTTACCGATTATAAAATATGTTTTTAGTATTATTGTGGTTATAATTGTTAATATTTAAAGTTATTTATTTATAAATTATTTTTCACTATAGTTTTTTATGTTTAAGAATAAATTCATAGTTTTTTTCAATTATAATTTTCTTTTGGTAAATTATTTTAACTTAGAATTTTTTCAGTAATAAAATAATTTCTTTTTTATATTTTTTCCTTTTTAAATGATATATTTTAAATTTATTTATTTTTATATATATTTACATACTTACATATTTTAATATTTGAAAAAAAGTGGGAAATTTAAAAAATTCAATAAGAAAAAACATTACATATTTAGACTAATTAATTGGATATTCACAATATAATGTTATTTTAACGGATTATATAGAATAATGATTTTAGGAATTTTTGAAAAAAATTGATATGGGTAGTGGTATATCAATAAAAATGAAGAGATTTAATTTATATAATACCATAGATAAATAGGAATCTAAAAATTGAATCCATTTATTATTTTTTAAGAAATTTAATTAAAAAGAGGTAATGAATCAACAATAATATTAATAGAGTGAAATATAAATGACTTTTAAAATACGTGGAATATATATCTTTATATATATATATTATTAGATGTAATTGTAAATGAATTAATAATATGATTCCGTAGTGAATATGAAATATTCAAATAATAAAAACAAAAGCTTCCTTTTTAGGAATGGATGAAAAAAGATTAATATTTTCTTGAGAAAATGATATTTTAATGATGAAAAATGATTATATCAAATAATAAAAATAAATTAACATGAATGGAATCATGAAATGAAAGTAATTAAATTATAATAATATTCAGAAGAAATCCCTTTAGTATTTCTATAGTATATAAAATATTTAAGGAATAAAATTAAATGAATGCAAAAAAATAGAAAAATAAACATACTAAAATCAGTTAAAAATATTAAATAATATTATAATCAATTATGAATAAATTTAATATAATATATAAATATATGGAATAAAATTACATAATCAATAGACTGGTGATGTATGAATTAAATAATGGAAAACAATAAAACGACATTTAAATTTACAAATTTTGGATAATTGAAATAATTTTTTAAATAATTTTAAAATGTTATAATATTTCTATAATAGATAATTATACATAGAGAATATCATAAAATATGGGAGGTTATGATGGATTCCTTATATACATAAAAAATTCAAAGGTATTAATTAATATATTGAGGAAAGGTAATTGAATAATATTCTAGGTAAAAGTTAATCATATACTCTCATGAGAGAGTACATATAAAATCATGATGAATAAATATCAATATTATAAAATATAACTAAAATTAGTGAGATTGAAACAACAATCACCATACCAAAAATCACTATATATGATGTATAAATAAATAAGGGTTAATATTTAAAATTTTGTTCTGAACCAAAATAAGTGGAATAGTAAGAATATGGGGTTAGAAATAAAATGGATACAGGATAATAGAATATTTTATCTAGGGATTCTCTTGAAAAATTGGGACATAAATTTTTTATTATAAGATATTCTTTTTCATTTTAATAGTTGTTGGTTATAAATTATTTTCAAGTTGAAATTTATTTTAATTATAAATTGATTCATTTAAATTTATTCATGTTTAAATAATTTATATGATTATTTGTTATATATTTATATATTTATATATATGTTTGAATATTTATATGTTTTTGTATATTTATAATTTTTATTGTTGTTATATATTATTTATGAATTATAATTGGATAAATTTATGAAGAACTAGTTATGAATGTCAGATGGTAGTTGACCATTTCTTGGAGTTCGATAATAAAATATTGAAATAACATATTATTTTATATCAATATGTGAAGCATTGAAATATGATAAAGTGAAAGACCTGAGAAATAAAATAAAATATTGTTTTCTAAGGTTATAATCATAATTATTCAAATATGATATTGAATACTGAAATAACATATTACCCATGATCTAATACTAATGAAGATATTCATTATAAGATAGAGGATCATAATAATGAATTAATTTAGGTTTTAGGTGTTGAAAACATTAAATATAGTAATTTGTGAATAATTCTATATGGATATTGAGAAACAAAAATTCACTAGTTGCTCAATATTTATAGTTCTATGTGTAGTTATGAGAATAGTTTCCATGAAAATAAGAAATGGGTGGATTGATGAAATTTTTTATAAATTGATTGAAATTTTTGAAAGAGATATTTCGGCAAGGAAATTAGATTCCAAATTATAATTATGATACAAAAAAATATTATTCCAAATGAGATTTGGCTATAAAATGTGTTGTTACAATGTGTGTCGGTTATATGTTTTTCAATATATCAATATGTATTTGTATGATATGTATATGGGAAAATATATAGGGACTATTGGATAATTAGTTCTGATATGCATTAATGAGTTAGATGACTCTTTGCTTATTAGTAAATTACTAATCATCATAAATGTATTGATGATTCTTATTGAGCTAATTCAAAATTATGATTTTTTAAAAACATGAGTTATCCAGAAGGATCATAATATATGGAGAATGATTTTATAATGGTCAATATATTATGTCATAAAGTAATGGTTGTATGATGTTTTACCAAAAATATAAAAATATAAAGTACTACTAGATGGAGAATATATCTGAAGATCACTATATTGAAAATTTTGAACCACACGAGAGTGAGTTTAGCTATTAGTGATGATTGGATGCAAGAATCCCAATCAATGAATATATATTAAATTGATGATTCATGAATCCACAAGATGGAAATTTGTAATTTTATTCGATGGTGGAATCCTATGTAGAGAACCAGACAATGAAATGTGATGTCAACATATGTATTATCACCCATATTCGTAATCTATATATATGAGATAATTAGACAAAGGATTTCAGATTGAGGGGATTGAGAAAATGTATCATCAGATAGAGTTTTACTAGAATTTGGAGTTCTTATAAATATTAATGGATTAAGAAAAAAAATAAATATGTTCTAGGTGATTTGATAGAGAAAGGGTAAATTTACTAGACATATAAATGTGGATCAACCATTATAGAAATGATTATAAATATAATTTTTTACACTAGATGTTGACCTGAGGATATCTACAACAACATTGTATGATCACCCATTCTGAAAATGAGGAGTTATAATTTTTAAAAATATAAATATAGTAAATATTTTAGGATGATTTTAGAGATAATTTATGATTACATATATGGATTTTGTTACGATTCTTGTTGGCTTTCCCTTCTTCAGAGGATTTAAAGGCGGTAAAATGAAATTCTATTTAAACAGAAATATAGAATTAGATCCCACACTTCTTCATAGTATTGTAGAATAATTATGAATGAATAAATAGAAGAAGATTTAATTATATGTTTTACTACTACAAATTCAATAATGTCAAATTCCTAATGTTTTTTGAGAGAATAAAGTGAGTTACCAAACAAGATTATAATTGCATAAAGAAGAGTAAAATCTGACATAAGTGGTCGAGTAGAGATCCACCATAAAAAATTACTTCCATATAGATGGACAAACAAAATAAGTATAATACGGCTATGGGGAATCATAAAGAGGGGAATTAGATAAAGGATAATTAGACTGAGGTGTAACCAATATATTTTTATTAAGTAAAAGGGGTGTTAGATAAAGTTGAAATTAAATGATGATACCATACAATACAGAAAAATGGAATATTACACGATGGACATTTATTTAGGAAAAATACTAGAAATATTTCTAAAAGGATTATATTTGGGTATATTCAGGTCTGAAAATATTTAGAGGATGATTCAAGCCTATCATATTTTTAGATATTTTATGAAAATCATAAAGAATTTTTATATAGTAAAAAGTGAGTCATATTTCTTATAGAGTAAGACCTTATAAAGAATAAGTTATTTCTATAGTGGAACAACAATGTCGAATAAATAGATTATATTTTGGGTGGTATAATAAGTTATTCAAGAGGCCCATGGTTGAATTGTGTTACTATTTGAGAAGGAGGAGGGTAACTAAAGGAGAATGGGTGTGGGGTATAATATACTATGGAAAAATAGTTGGTAGATGGTGGTAGAACATGCTTCAATAAGAGAAATGATTACAATGGTGTAGAACTAGTTACTGTTTATTCCTTAGTAATATTAAATAATTTTTTAGTGTATAATCCTTGTTGGGGGGTATAAGTATCATGGAAAGGAGTATGTCACATTGACTTAATCGTGTAAATTTCATGTTCTAATTAGTCTCTCTCTATATTTACTATATACAAGGTGATATTATGATATATCATTGATTGGATTGAGAACTCTATCTTGTTAATTTGGTTGAGTTAAAAAATTCATAAAATATAGTGATAATTAATTCACCCTTCCCCTTCCAATTATCATACATTATTTTATAAAGTATAATTATCATCAAATTCATGGTTTCCCTTTAACGATCCAGCTATCTATTAAGGATGGAGAATATAAATTCAAAAAAAATATGGGTGTTCCTATTTTCTATAAAGGAACAATCATAGTTAGAGAAATATGATATACCTCAACCTTCTATATCTATTTTTGTATGTTATAGGTGGTACTATAGTAGTATTACCCCTTTTTAATGTGTTTTTATAACAGTGGTCGATTATAGATATTTGGTTGCCATTGGAATAATTCCAAATTACACCTGGATGTCTCTCTTTGAAATTTTATATATAAATATTTTGGGTTATCTAACTACTAATGATATGTTCGAAAATTTTAGAAGTATCTATGTATGAAATTTAAATGTCATGGAGTATTTTTTTCAAATATAGTGGATCACATTTGATGATATCAAGACAGTTGATGAATAAAACATTGTTGATTAATTTACAGGGGTAAATGGAATTTCCATGAATACCATAGGATTTAGTGAGAAGATGAAATATTATAATATTATCAAGAAATATATAATAAAACATCTAGAATGGTTAGATCCCAAGGTTTCATATCTATTGGTTTGAGAGGAATTGTCTTTAGATGAAATTCATAATATTCATGTGTAATTTTATATGATTGAATAAAATTTCCTTAAAAATAATTCATAGGAAAAAATCACATTTAAAAATATTTTAAAATTTAATTTTAGTTATTAATAAATATAAGAACAATCAAATTTATGTATATGTTTAGGAGGATGAAGAATATTTGAAATAAATATTTCTATTCTCTCTAAGAGATATATAAATGGAAATTGGAATATAAGATGTAAAAAATATCGTAAGTGATGTAACTACGATTACAAAAAAGATTTCTTAGGTAACTATCCAAATATGAATATTTATGACTCAATATCAGAATAAAAAGGTAATATGTCTTAGAAAAAGAATTTGAATAAAAATTATGAAAATATTTTATTATTTAAAGAATACAGTTTTTTGAGAAGAAGAGTGAAGGTTGATATATTATTTACTAATGAATATGATGATGAAATATATTTCATAGCACATGTTAAAATAAGAAGTGATTCATAAAAAATTTATGAATATGATAATAATAAAAAATAAATTGAATTGATTCTAAAATATTTTTTTAAATAACTCTTGATTAAATTTTATAACCCATGATTGAGAATAAAAATTTGGGAAATGATGATATGGAGATATCTTTGTAAAATGATGTGTGTATGAAAAAGTAAATAAACACTATAACGAAATAAGAGTACATGATTTAAAATTGTTAGATCATGAAAAGATGATTAAGGATCATAAAGAAACACAATCTGCTTAAGAGAATCATAATAATAAAGAAACAATATTTTTTTAGGAAAGTAAGAAGAACATATGGAAGTTGGTTAAATTTCAGAATACAGTATATGATATTAATGAATATTTGATGAGAATAAGGAATAGTTAACTATTACCTATTCAAATTTTCTTATAATAAAAATATATTTAAATAATATTAGAGAAAAGTTCACCAAATAAGTTTAGGGTAATGGACAACCTTCCCAAGCTGGTGAAAATAAGTGTCCATAGAGGTTGGTTATTTCTTTCCCCATTAAATCACAATATACATTCTCCATTAAAAATAATATAGTATCAAATATTATGATTGTATTAGTTATTACTATGAATATCGGTGAATAATCATCTTCTACAAAGAAATACTAGAATACGTCAAGATGATTTCTCCCTAAAAAGGACTCTAAATATTTTTAAAAAGATAACTAAAAAATAACATCAGATCGAAACAATTATTATTTTGAAAGATCAAGATCCATAGGTCACTTCTGGCGTTGTGGAATATTCGAGAAAAAATGCTATTCTATTTTCTACTATATGACTTTACTTGGAAAGAGGTATGAATCAAGGGAGAGCTATGATATTACGATAAGAACAAACATTTCAAGAAATAAATAAGAGACAGAAAGAGATAGTGAGAGAAAAAAGAAAAGATCCTATGGTGAAAAAATATCATGTTTTATGTGAAGCATTTGAGAACCTCAATAATGTTGAGTATTTAAAAAAATAATACATAGTTATTTGTGAAGATCAATAAGAAAAATGTAGAAAGATAGAGTAATAAAAAAATATTTCGGAATAAAAAGTTAAGTGAAATGCTTCTAAAGTGATAATAATGTTGATGATATGTTTTTAACAGATGGTTGATTAACGGTTAAGAATAAATGTAAGAGGTATATGTAATTTAGTCATGGAACTATGGAGTGTATGAATATCTTACACTTCCAAGAGAAAATAATGAAAATTATATTAAAAACTCATTGAACGCTGTTATTTTGAAAACTATATAGAAAATGATAGATTACATGGATGAATCAACCGATTTTTATATATCCACTAAAAATATATATTATATATAATAACACGGGAGAATCTAAATCCATTTATGAGTCAAATAATAATTAAAAGATGTTAAGACTGAGATAATTATATCATTCTGAAGGTTACATTTAATAAACATTGAAATTATAACTTTTTTCAAATATTCATGTATATTTGATCTAAATTGTTGGGAATTAAATGAGAAAAAAGAGGAAATTTCTAATTGCATTAGTTTAAAAATATAGTGAAGAAATTTCCATCATGGAATAATATGATAAAAATGACAAAAGATTATTTTCGACACTTTAGTTGGAGAAAATATAAATATGAGGTATGGCCATCACAGACTCCATGGTGGTAACTAAATTAACCATCAAATAAGAGTGATGATTGATTGTAAACCTTAGATATAGGTGATGTTGTGTGTTATACAATTGAATTTTTTTAGTTTCTAATTAATATGGGTTTACGTTTTATGTAATAAACATTATCATACTTCCACTAAAATATATTTGACGGAATTTTTTTTAAAATTATTTCATAAAAAAATTTCATTAAAAAATTTATCACCATGACTATACATACTTCTTTCTACATTGGGTTCTCCAACGCAAACAAAAAATTTTCCTATTAATTATTGTTTTTTATTTAAATTATTTGAATTTATTCATATATCATTGAAAATTCACATGTTATTGAGACAAAATAAGATGAGTTGAGATGGCCCATATGTTTTAGTTTTCATTTAATTACTAATATGTGGGGACAATAAATATTCAAACACATATGGGGAGAATGAATTGATAACACATATTGACATAGAATATATGTGGGGATATTGAAAAAACTAAAAGGGGATATTATTATTCCAAAAGTGTTTTGGTTTCATTTTTTTCATATTTCCATTGGTTTTTATAGTAGAAGTATATTGGAGAAATTTGAGAGAAGGGATATTAGTTAGATAAGAGAAAAAAAAATTGATAGATGATTCTTTATTAATAATAAAAGAACCAAATAGTTTGAATATATTCATGATTCTTGTTGAGTGGGATCAAATGTTCAATTTGACCAAAATTGACTTATCTAGACTTATGTTAAAAGTTTGAGAAATATTGTATGAATTTTTTTATGATGTCTGCGAGTTTCAACTATATGATGTTGTGCATGATATAGAAAAATATAATGTTGTGTTGGTCATAAGAAATTACTAAAGATTTATAAATGAAAAATTGTGAAGTATATTTGACCACCATTAGTGGATAAAGATGATTAGATAGAAGAATTTCAACGAAATTGTACTGGATATAGTGAATATTTATGAATCTATAACCTCCCCAACCAAAGTACCTATAACAAGTGTTCCGAGATGGGTCATCACATGAACACAACCACACCTCCTCATAGGTACAAGATTGTCGACTAGCATCGAGGGTCTAAAAGATACGTTGGGAGACTATACCCACATCGTTAAAGTATGCTACGACAGGAAATATAAAAAATAGTTGAAATACTGTAATCCAATCAATGAACACCCTTAAAACCATATCCCACTAAGGTAAAACGCCACAACCAATACAAAATATTCCATGTCAATATACAGTTTCAATTGAACAAAACCTATAATAAAAGAAAATAATGGAATCCCCAAAATGGTCCTAAATTCATGTTTGGTACCTCCTCGATGAATATCCCCCAAATCTGACTCACATACAAGCATGAGGCCCATTCCTTTTCCCAACCTACAACAATGAAAACTACTTGGGTACCTTATAGAATCCTTAGTGTGGTGTCATTACAACTCAGAAGGCAACCATGAATGGTGTCTACAAAATACCTAGTCTAGCAGATAGTGCATGCATGTATAAATTAATGACAAGTGAATATGAAAAATTGAGGCCACTAGTTAAATATCCTTACTTATCTATTAATAACCATGGTACCAAATTAATTATGTGAATCATCTTCATTAATAGTTCATAATCAACACATAATCCAAAGTTTAGTTAATTACATCATTCAAATAAGTTCATGAAATTAATCATTCTACACAAGGGAATAGGTCGAGTCCTCATCTCACTAGGGATGGAAATAATAGGGTAATAACCACGATTTACATGAACCCTCAGTACAATTTATTACATTGAATGCAACCATTTGAGGTATTAGAGCATCAGTCTGACTGCCCACCCCATGAATCTGTCGTTTGGGTTAGAGAATCAGTCCAGCCGACCTCTAGGGGTAGCCTTAGTCATTTATCATACTACCAACCCTTGTGCACATGCTTATTCATTAATTCAACACACAAAACCTTATCACAACCAAGAAAAAAAATTAATAGTCACAATCCATAATATTCAACATGGGAATTAATATTGTTTCATAACCCATTAACACATTTTCCATTAACATTACTTAACCCATTTTCCCTGATTCCCAATATCATGCCTAGATGTCTAAGCGTATTCAGTAATTCTATGATATCATATCATTTCACATATTAATAAATCCTTTTACTCCATTACCAATATTAAAGTATGACAAATATCTAATTTTCACTATCATTAAACAAATCCACATACACAATAATGGATCTACATTATCGCACAATCACATATCACTAACTTAGCTGACTTCTAGCCCTACAAAATATCAGTTCACCACATGCGTGGAATTAATTAGGTCAAATCATCCTCAAGGATCCCAATGGGGACCTCAAGGGTTCCCATTCATTATTTATAAAACCATTATTAAAAAATTTATTAAATTAATCAAGAGAAAAATAAGAAGTGAAAAATAATAAAGGCTAGACATGAAAAAATATTCAATGAAACTACGGTAAATAACTTGTATTCCCCCTACCCAAAATCCATTGGTCGACACCCTCTTAATCATAGTCTTAGGCCCCGATTCAAACACCCTAGGAAGCCTCAAAATATATCTCACTAGTAGAGAATGTATTTTGAGAATCTGAGGGAGACAATGTAGTGATGAAACCCCAAAACCAAAAAGTGAACCAAGAGGGGGAATTGTCCCTACCCAAAACATCGATATGCAATTGACGACACTCCACAAAGCCTAGTGATAATGGAAAATAACCCTTGGAATCTCTTTGGACCTCTTTTTTGTCAATAGGAGCCAAAAGAGAAAGATAGTGGTGAAAATTGGGTGAGGGTCCAAAATCCAATAATGGCATTTTTTTAAACTTCCCAACTTTAATGGGTCACACAGTTTTCCTTCACGGTTGGAAAAATCATGTGCATGAAAATATATATAGAAGTTGAGTGGAATGGTTACCTAAGAATCTCTACATGTTTTGACTAAGCATTGAAAACCCCTATGTTCATGTCTATACAGTTTCGTGGGAATACCACATAGTTTTCTTAACTTTTCACCAATCATGTGCCTTGCATAGATTAGACTGATTTTCCTCTCTTCCATATTCTGAACTCCCAGTACACCACCAAGGTCTCTCAGCCCCTAGAAAAAACTTCATTATCCCAAAATAAAGATATTGAAACCAAACATATACATGGGAATACCTCCATGATGTCTGATATTTAATAACCTCTACACCTTAAGAAGGCTCTTCCTTAAGCTTCTTTTCTTTAGAATCTTCATGTTTTTGAAGAAAAGGGAATGGGCCACATAACCTGAATGTCTAATTCTCTCTCCATAGATTCTCCATGTACCTTACAATGTTTCTATAAAATATTTAAAAAGGGCACTATCTTTCCCTTCAAAAAATTCTCACTAAGATCCACAATACAAACCGGATGATCCTCAAAGGACGCATCGACCTCAAGATCGAAATTTTCAACATCGAACACATGAGATTGATCAAAGTGATATTGTCAAAGTTTGGAAACATGGAAACAGCATGCATCCAAGTATACCATTGTGGAAGATCCAATAGAAAATCCGCAGGTCTGATCCTATCCAGAGTCTCAAACGACCCCAAGCACCTTGGTGTCAACATTCCCTTCTTCATAATATGACGGTAAACCATCCATGGAGAAACATGAATAAATAAACTATCTACCACCATAAACACATGTGGTATATGATGTTGATCTAAATATTATATATTCCTAATATGAGTTGTTGACATATTCTTCCTAATAAACCAAACCTTCTCTCACATCTCCTACATGAGATTCATTCCTAAAAGCTTAGACTCCTCACATTCTATCTAACCCAACATTGATCTAAGAATTATCTCTTATAGTTCCTCAAATGACTCCATTTTAAACATATCCAGAAAAAATATTTTTATCAGAAATATATACAAGTGACATGTTTTATTCCCATGGTCCACCGAAATCTAGAACACTTTCTCTCAATGTTTCCTCTGATACCTAGATTGTATGCTCAGACTGACTTACCATATGTGGTTGATAGGTCCTACTAAAAAACACTTGAGTACGAAGTTCCTTTTGTAAACCCTTCCAGAAGAGACATGTGAAATTTGGATCATGTTTCAAAACTATTTTTCTCAGCAAACCATGCTAAAACACTATCTCTCAAACATAAAACTCTCCAAACTGATCAAATATGTATGTTTCCTTGATATGCAAGAAATGAGAAACATTTTTCAGCTTATCAAAAACTACTAAAATTTCATAATTCTTATAAGGCTGCCTTAGAAGACTCACTCCATTGTTTCATCATTCCACTTCACTCTACAATAGGTAATGCTTGTGGCATCCAACCTGGGTGATGATTCTTAGCCTTCACCTGTTGATATGTAAGGAAGAAAGAAAAAAACCCCATTCTCTTTATTCATTCACAACCACCATTAATGCCCATGATGATCACAATACATCTCAGTCAATCTAGATTGTACATCCCAATTCGATGCATGTAACTAAAACATCAACTCTTCTCGCACACCTATTGGCACGACAACACGACCCTGAACCTAAACAATTACATCATTATCAACAAACCAACTTGAAAGTTACTCCCCAACATTAAGACATTCTAGCATATCTAAACACTCCAAATCCACCTACTTACTCTCCATGGCCCAGCTCAAAAGCATGGATTCAACTACTATCAACACAAGGGTAATTTTACCATCTTCATCATATACCTCTATGTCAATATCAGTAAACAAGGTCATAATTATCCACTAGATATTGGATTCATGAACCACCTGCTTTTGAGTCTTCTGGCTCAAAGAATATGAAACACTATTCACTATCCCTCATTTTTAAACTAACATAAATTCGAAGGATTGTAGGTCCTCGACCCACATTCACTGCTGAAGATTCAAATCCCACTGAGAGAAGATAGATTTAATAATTTTATGATAGAAAAACACCATGATCCATTCTTCCAATAGGTAATTCCTTATAAACATTATAGAATAACCCACAAAATCTAACTCATGATCCTGGGTTGGGTAATATCATTCATAAGGATTCATCTTCTTTGATCGATATGCTACAACCTGATCATCCTACATCAAAATAGCTCTGATTCTAACACAAAGAACATCATAGAACTAAATATACCTCATATCAGGTTCAGGAAAAATCAAAATTGGTGCGATAGTCAATCGCTGCATAAACTCTTGAAAATCAATATTTCATGTCTCTATCCACAAAAACATAACACCCTTCATGGTTAAGAAATATGTGGCACTAATAAATGATAGAAATCCCTAAGGAACCATCGATAGTGACTAGCTAGTCTGAGGTAAATATAAACATCAGAAACATTGTTGGGTCAATCCCAAGAAAAAATTACCTACACTTACTAAGGATCCCCCAACATAGTGAATATAGAAATGTTGTGTCCTAAGAAAATCCCATTATCAATCTAGAACTAATATTTTTATAGAATGGAATAAATCTTATTCCCTCTTTGAGTACACAGGATAATATGTTTGTAGTGATCATCAAGGGTTCTTGAGTACACTAAGAAGTCATCACAAAATGTAACCACCAACTGATCCAGAAATGGGTGAAATGTCATATTCATTAATTCCATAAACACAGATACTAAATGTGACAACCCTAATTTCATAACCATAAACTAATACAACTCATACCTTATCCATAATGATGTTTTTGGAATGTCAAAATGTCTCACCCTCAACTGGTGGTATCCAATTCTCAAATATATATTGGAGAACCCTAAGGTACCCCTCAGTTGGTCAAATAGGTCATCAATTATTGGAAGTGGGTATTTGTTCTTAATGGATATTTGATTTAACTTTCTATAATCGACACATATCCTAAAAGAACAGTCAAACTTCTTTAAATATATCACTAGCGATTCCCATGTTGATGTGTTAAGATGGATGAATAGATTTTTCTCCAACTCTTCCTGCTAGACCATTAGTTCGTAGAGACCTATTTGTGAAATTAGATACGGTGGAATGGAAAATGTTTCCTCCCTTAGTAGAAACTTGATCATAAGATCAATAATGCTCTCAGGTCGAAAAACCCAAAAAAACCATAGGAAAAACATCTTGAAACTGATCCACCATGGGAGGAATGACATGTATTTCCAACCTCCCATAATAATGAATATGTGATACCACTAGGGATTAGAGTTCTCCCAACTATTGGGAAATTTTACATGTATGACTCGCACGAACATCCCACTCCCCATGAAAGACATAATTATCTCCATCATGAGATGTGAAAATTACCCAAAATTGGTAATAATAAATTTGAACATGATACAACACCAAACAGTCCTTTCCTATAATCTTGTCAAAACTAGACATATCATTGAGAAAGTGATTCCAAGGGAAATGATATTCACCATCCTCTAATGAAAGAACATCACAATAACCAATAACCATATCTCTTACCCCCAATGGAGTTTTAAGAGATATTTCCCCACACACCCACTCCACAACTAGGCCCAACACAGCTATGAATTGTGCTAAGATAAAAGAGTTTTTTGAACCTCTATAAAATAGTGCATTAGAGAAAGTGGAAGCTATAATAATCATACAAAAAATTGTAGATGACCCAGCCTCGCCACCTATAGGTGTAGACTAAACTATGTGATGTTGGCATGTCACTCTTCCCAAGGATCCAACCTAAGAACCCATCCCTAAACTGATCTGATGTGGTGTATGATCATGCCCATGGGTACAACACCCACCACACCAATCAGTATGTCTCATGGAGCTCTTAATAACCACCTGATATGGGGAATCCTACCCCCTTCCTATACATTTCACAGGTCTCTATCCTTCATCATTTTCCAACATTCATGGGTTCCTGGGAAAACTCTGCAAATATCCCAATATGCAGCATGCTCTACACTCAACTGGTGATCGAGAACACTGATTTCACACATGTCCAGGCCTAAAACACTGATAGTAACAATCTAGACCAATAACCTGATGTTAGGATTTCTTTTTTAGGGGAATACATCCCACCGCTGCGCTGGTGGAAATTCTCAAAATGATGCTTCCTACTATTAGAGGTTTTTTGACTAGTTCATCACACTGGAACTCCATGTCTGATTCGAGATACCTCCTTGAGGATTCCCTCTATGATAAGGGCCTGATCCATCACCTCTATAAACCTATTCAACAAAAATATATTAACATGGGACATAATCTCATTATAATGTCCATTATGAATGCATCATTACATAGCTGCCACATCTCTCACTAATATAGGAATAAAAAGATTCAATTCAATGAACCAGCCAGCATACTCCATTACTAACATCACCCCCTAAGTTAGCCTCATGAACTCCACATCTTTATCCTACATCATGGATTCAAGATAGCGATGTAAAAAAAACTTTTCCTAAAAACATTTCCACAACAATACCTATACTAGTTCAGTTTGAACTAGATTATCCCACCAATGGTTTTCTAACCCCTTAGAATGTTTTCATGTAACATAAAATGAATCTTGGAAAGATTCTTTATATGATCAAGAATTGACTAGATAAACTCTATTACGAAATCTAATGCCTCAGGACCACCCCCTCTAGTAATGGTCAGAGGGTTTGGTCTACTCGAACATACATAGTGCAACCCACCTTTAGTCTAATTCCATCATCTATATAAAAATATTGATGCTCATATGGAACACATCTTCTCTATTACATGAACCACATGATCCCCTTGATCCTCTATTGGGGGATCATTCTCGAAAACTTCTTCCTATCTCCCAACAGGCACACTTCCACATGGTGGAATTTCTCTCTAATTCAAAACACGGTCATTAGAGAACATACCATAAAAAATTCAGAAAATATAAATGAAGTCCCTTAACTATCCATAAAAAATAATTTCCCTTACACCACCCAATCAGGCCTTATAAAAAATGAAACAATACCCTCAACAATATTTAACAAATACTATGGTTATCACGTGAAACTAACTCATGAAATTATAAGCCTTACATTCTATATATTTTAAAATTATTCACATTTTACAACTTACATCAACAACACTTTAATTCACTTACCACCCATCATAGATCTTAATCCCGAAAATATTATTTAACCATTTTCATAATCTCATTATAAAAAATGTTCATCAATTTCAATAAATCATATGAATCCTACTCTTTATGTGCCACACACTCATCCTGTGTGTGTAACCACTATGATTCATGTAACTTATATACATGGGTACCTAGAATGAAGATAAATTTATAACATCATGCCATTACAATAAAGAGTAAAGTATCATATGACTATCATATCAAAAAACAAGTACATCAATCGATGGTTAAATATCAAAAAATGTAAGAACATACAACAAAAATAACTATTCCCACCCTCGGTGACTACGATTTTCCCACATACACATGATAACTACACCTAGGAATAAGCTCATTACAATGTATCAATAGCATACTGAAATCCTATCAACCATTCCCAATTAGTAAGTCACAGAAAAGAGTGGATCTAATGCCTTTTGGTAACATCTTTGACCTGGGAACCAATAACTAGTTCTATGAGCCTGGTCTCTACATGACATCAAACACTCCTTCATATATTATAGAGGATGATGACTATTAGTGATGGAAAAAAGACTCATTGGTAGACTATAACCTCTTTGTAAGAGTAACACACTATAAGAAACTTATAAAAAAACATAAAAAACATAAGTTAATCCATAAACATGTGTAAAACCATATCCAAAACTATGAAAAACCCACATCCAATTTTAAATATGTAATATCATGTTATTGTTCAAAGTAAATAAAACCCAAAAATATATACTAATAGTTGAATCCCCTAAACTGTCCAGACTCTAGGTTTGGAACCTCCTCTACTCATATCCCCCAAATCTGAATCACTTATCAAGCACGACACCCTTTCATTTTTCCAAACCTCCATCCATAAAATATACATGGCTTCATGAAAACGACTTGAGTAGGTTTTAAGTACAACTCAGTTGGCTACCACCAATAGTTTCTACAAAATATATTTAATAGAAGATAGTTCATGCATGTATGAATGAACGACATGTAAATAAGACAATTCTGGTGGGTATTATTTAATAATCCTTAATTAGATATTATTAAACATGATGCCATTTTAATTATGTGAATCTTTTTCATTACATGTTCATAATCAATAGTCAATACATCGGTTGTGTATTTACATCATTCACATAGGGTTCATGGAAGTTTCATGAAACATTGGGAATAATTCATGTCCATATATCACTAGGGAGGAGAATAACATGGTAATAACCACACATTCCATGGATCCTCAGTCTGAGTTATTCAATAGAATGAAACCATTGGGGGCTTAGAGAATTATTATGACTCCCCTACCTATGAATCCCTGGGATTGGTTAGTGAATCAATCCAAACCGACCCATTATCCCACCACAAAACCATGTGCACCTGCTTATTCATCCATTCACCGCACACAAACATATCACAACCACAAACAACTAAAACATATAATAGTCGTAATATATAATAATCCACATGGGAGTTAATATTGTGTCTTAACCCATTAACCCATTTTCCATTTACATTACATATCCTATTTTCATGATTCTTATTCACAAACATTTCTCCCTCTGTATATTCATTATTTATCTTATATAAAACCATTTCACATATTAATCTATCATTTTAATCTATTAAAATCTCATAAATGTGAAAAATATTCTATTTTAACTAGCATAAAACACATCAACATACTCAACATGGTCTCTACATTACCACAAAATGACCTAGCACTTACATATCTATCTTTTAGGCCCAAAAATATCGGTTCACCACATGGGTGTCCGTAAATAGATCAAATAATCCTCGATGAATCCCATGGGGACCATGAGGATTTCCATTTGTCATTTAGATTCCCTTTATGCCAAAAAAAATATCAATAAGATCATGATCAAAATAAGATGTGACAAAGAACAAGGATAGATATGCACAAATCTATAACGAAAAAATGGGATATAACATGTACACCACCTACCATAAATATGATGGTGAATGCCCCCTAAATGATAGAGTTATGTCAGTATTCAACCACCCTTTGAATCCTCTACCATGATCTCGCCAGAAAATAAATGCTTTTAAGCATCAGATGGAGAGAATGTATGGAAGAAAACACTAAACAAAAAAGAGAAGAAATAGGGAGGATTAGCCTTACCTGAAGCATCGATCCACAATTGAAGACAATAGAAATGACCTAGAGATGAAATAGAATCACCCATGGAATCTATTGGGAGATATTTTTCATCACTAGGGTTCAAAGGGTGATGATAATTTCAAATCCAATGGGGGTTTAAAATATCATAATGGATTTTTTTTTATTTTCCTATCTTTACTAGGCCACATAGTTTACCCACCTAGGTTGAAAGACCTTGAATAAACCATGTGAATGAAAAATTACAAGTAATTTGGGTTACAACATTTCCTTGGAATCTCCAAAATGTTTGAAAAACCATACATAAGGCCTCTATCCATGGCTACACAGTTTCATGGGATTTCTGCACTGTTTTCTTAACCATGCACCATGCACAGACTTGCCCGATTTTCAACTCTTTGTTTTTCTAGACCCACGAGACACCCCTAAGGTCCCTCATACCCCTTTAAAAACATATTTAACCCAAACCAAGATATTTAAATCATAATTTAAATAGGGTGATAAATTCATGATGTCGAGGATCTTATAGAATCCATTAGATAGGCTTTTTTGAGTTTATTAGAAAGAGGAATCCTACACAAAGCCTTTTAGGGAGAAATGTGATTTCATAAAATGGTGTACATGCCTTTTTTGTGATCTTTAAAAATTATTTCACTTTAAAAAATTTATATTATAGAGGTTATCTGGAATAATCATCATCAGATAGATATTTTTCAATTAGAGGAGTTCTTATGAAAATCCCCAGATAGAGAAACCTGTAAAGAAATTAAAATTCACCAGATAAAGAAATGAGGTATATAACAAATAAGGAAATTTGGGACTATTGGACCGACAATATCATATAGAGAAGTTTTTATATCAGATAATGGCCTAAGGATATTTCTAAATACATTATAATGTCAATTATTTGGTGATGTTGAGGTGTATGATAGATTATAATAAAAATATCTGATATTTGTGGAATATTTTAGATATTTTTTATGTTAATATTTGAGGAACATCGAATCAATTATGTTAAATCCTACATTTTTTTAGTCAGTGATAGAGATAAATTTAAATTTTAGTTATGGAAGAAACTCAAATTTGTAGCATTCAATTCTTCATGGTTTTGTAGAATAAGTTTGGGTCATTTAAGGGAAGTAGAGTTATTGTGATGTGTTATTGTTATTGGTGTTTTAGAGTGGCTATTTTTCTGTTTTTGAGAGAGAACATAATGAGTTTCCATCCATGATTATACTTATTTTAAGAATATGATAATTTGATGGAATATCTCTAAATAGAGAAGTATCATACTAATGGAGTACCAGATGAAGAATGAGAATAGGACTGAGGTGAATAAAACAAGGGATAATTGGATAGAGGATAAATAAACAATTTTCTTAGGTATAGCTACACTAAACACAAGGGGTTCCAAATTGAGGAAAAATTAATCGATGGTACTAGATAAATAATACTAAATGTAGTATTACAAGATGATATTTTTTGAAAAATAATTATAGAAAAATATTATAAATGATGATATTTGAGTTTTTATACATACACCAAGATCAAGAATAAGTTTCGATCCAAGAAGAATTTTTAGATTTCTATTGCAAACATTAAAGAATATTTACATGAGAAAATGTGACCTTACTTGACTATAGTGGATGACTATCTAAAAAAAGATTTTTTACACCTTATCTAAAAAATAAGGATGGTATTATATATGGGGGTGTCAATATTTCATAAAGAGGTCGATGGTTATGTGAAAAAAAACTCAAGAAAAAATCAGATAAAATAATGATGGTTGGGGTGTATAACCAACTGTGGAAGAAGAGATTTTTCACACGGTGTAGAACCTTGGTCAACTAAAGGAATGATTAATGGTTTTTAGAACTAATTTCTTTATATTACATTATAATAATGAGAATTTTTTTGTTATAGAATCCATGTCTGGGGTATATCCCGCATAGAAATGATTAAATTATATTGATGGAAACATGTAAATATTGTGTGTTTATCTCACCCTTTATAGTTACAACATTAGAGGTTTGGTTGTGGGATATATTTCTGTAGATCATGAACTCTAAAAATTTGTAGTGTATTTTTATAATAATAATTCATAAATTAATGTGATCACTAATTCACCCCATCCACCTATCAATGATCTTACAATGATCTTGGAAACCAAAAATGATAAATTATTTTGCCAATGAATGTTTATTTCAGATGATAGAATAAAATTTTTTATTAGAATAATATAAATTAGGTATATCTTGATATGATGTTACAACTAAAAAATTAAATATATTAATACCATTAAATAATTAAATGTGTTAGACAGATTAATCTACATACAACACCGAACTAAAAAATTGTGATTTGTTTTGACCAATAAAATATCATCGTTGAATTTTCATTAATGTATAGAAATAAATATGTTTTGAAATATTAATTGAAATAAAATAGAGTATTATTTTAATAAATATGAAATTCAATTATGTTTCTAAAATTACTAATTCGATATGTATTTGGTTAAAAATGTATTTTTCAAAATATTTATTTCCTGTGATATATGAAATTATGATACCAGAATCATTTATGTAGTGATTTTAAACTATATTTAATAATAATAATGGGTTAATACTAATTTAATTAGAATATAATATGAAATTTGAAATAGAATTTTTAAAATCCAAAATAAATGTTTTTCTATAGAAATAGTTTTTTATTATATCCCACCTTATTAATTAAAAGTAACTTTTCTTAAATTTAGAATTTTAATTTCAGAAATTTGAAATTATTTTCAGATTTATCATAGTAATATTTTATTAAATTAATATTTCATAATTTTTTTAAAAAAATTATTTCTTGGTGAATTGTGAAAGATACCTTTTAAAAAAATAAAAAAAACTTTTATGAAATTATTAGTATATAATTTTGAATTTCAAATTTATGACAAAATTTTCTAAGACCAAATATATATTTTAATGTCAATTTATAATTATATAAATGTTAGTTTGAAATTTATAAACTCATATTTGTTATTTTTGAAAGATAATTAATATTTTCAAGAACGTTTTTTATATGTAATGTATTTTAATTTTCATATTACTTATTGTCAAAATTATAAATTTAATCAAATGAATTGAATTTCAAACATGGAATTAGAAATTGAAAATTATATAATGAAAATTTTATTTTGTGGCACAACAAATAAATTTCCCTATTAAATACTAGTTAATGTGGTGAAGAAAAAAATTGTAAAAATGGGAAACCTAAGTGATAATGGGGAAAACATGTCAAAAAAGGTTTCCAATTGAGTGGTTGAGGTGTGTATTGGTCTTATATATTCTCCTCTAAATTATTTATCTATTGTGGACCAAATTTTCATAATGGCCTCTCATTATTGATAAATGTGGATATTTATAAAAATGACATCCATTTTCACTTACAAAAGGGGCCCTTCCTTCCATAATTCTACTCAAACAAAAACATCTTATGTTCATCCCAACCTCTATCCAACCCTCTCCTCACATCCCAATTCATATATATTGTTTTGATACACTAAAACATGAAATTAATGTTCAATACAATATTAAATTAACTTTAATTGATGAGAAATCATAAGTGAAATATATTTTAATTAGTTTTGATGGGTAGAATTATATTTCCCCTTATTTCAACTGTTGTTGTGATTAGACCAACTGAATTGGAAGATTATAAAAAAATAAAAAAATTTGAATAAGTGGGTCAGGGGGTCAAAACAATGAAAACAAAATCCAATTAACATTAATATATAAGGAAACAATAATATAATTATTTTTATATTTAGGAACTATTGGTGTTCCAGTTAGAGTTTTTTTGCCTGGGAATATTGAAAATTAATTTTTTATCTTTTAAAACACTCAAACATGCATGAAACCATAAAAATACTATAAAAGTTATAAGGACTCATCCTTAAATATTATATAATCCAGAATTTTTATGTTAAGAAATTATTCTCTTACCTTCAAAAATCATTTTAGGTTTAGAATTTTTTAAAATTAAGAAAAACTCTTACACAGTCAACATATACATTACAAGTGGAATCTTGCACCAAATATACATTTTGTTCCAAATAAAGTCTTTTAAATAAAACATGATAAATTTTCATTAAAACTCATCACTATATTCATCTTGGATTCTTATTTTCTATTCCCCATCCATAATCCCTATGAGTATATTAAAAACATGGTATGGTCACAAAAAGCACTGTGAGGGACATAAAAATAAGAAGATAAACATTAGTCCATGAATACTTATGAACACATGAAATCATATTAACAATGATATTCTTCTCACGATTTAAAGTAACATATACATACTTTGAATATATTAGGCTTCCATAAAGAATAGAAACAATAAAAAAAATATTTAGGTGACTTGGGGAATCATTTATTACAGTAAATATATATGATTATAACCCTCACTTCTAGGATATGATTTATAACCCTCATGACTACCTTTTAGTGTAACCCTCATGGATACCTCATAACATAACTATCGTAGTTACAGTTGAAATAACCATTACAGTCAAATTCCAACTTATACAATGCATTTGAGGGATATCATGTTCCCATCGATCATTAGGATATAACGGAACCAACAATCATCATATAAAATCCCAAGAATAATAAAATAATCATAAAACATTTATATGTGAATCATAAAAATATTCCTAGAGGAAAATTACACATTTTAAATGAATACTTTTCACAAACATGGGTAAAGTATTCATTTAAAATATCAATTTAATCATGTAAATGAGGCTTAAAAATAATGTTTTATGAAATTGGGAGAATTATCTAATGACATAAATGTAAAAACATTATTCGTTTTTAATTTTTTAAAAAGATATATTGAGATTAATTTAAAAGAAATTACCTTACAAAAACTTTGATTACATTCATACATGTTCAAACCTCGTATATAATGGATTATAGATTTATAATAATTTATCATAAAATACTATTCATATTTATAATACCTTATATGATATTTTTATAACATCTTTCAACCCTTTTATTGATAATAATTTCGTATTTCCATTATTTTAGGTGTAATCGTTCCACGGGTTTATGGTTGGTTTATTAGGGATTTTTTCTCAAATGGAAATAATACAGTTGAAGTGTAATGAAATGGTATTGGTGCACCTATAGAAGTTTAATTGGTTCCAAATATCATTATTTTGTTCTTCCATGAGGGTGATTCATTTGATAAAATGTTAATGGTAAATTTTTAGTTTTTTATTGATGTTTTTTCTACCTTCATGATCTATTTCAATTTTGTTTAATATTATGTTGATATGTTAATTTGGGAATATGAGACCATATTTAATATGTAGTAACCCAATCCCAGATAGCCCGAAGTTGGTGTATGATGTCAATTACATTTGGATGATTACAGGGAATCAAGCCCTGAAGGACCGATTAGTTTAATAGTATTGGTAAACCATATAAATATATGAGTATTATATTACTAATAAATAAAATAATTAAAACATAATCATTTTTAAATAAATTATTTTTATATAAATAACTACTAGGGTTAAATTTTTTCTATCTATTAATTCCCGTCGTAAAATTCATATTAATATTCAAGGATTCTTAGTAAAACATACACATTAAGGGTGACCAATAATTCTTTGTAAGAGAAAA
This sequence comes from Viscum album, assembly GCA_963277665.1. Taxonomy (NCBI): domain Eukaryota; kingdom Viridiplantae; phylum Streptophyta; class Magnoliopsida; order Santalales; family Viscaceae; genus Viscum; species Viscum album. The sequence continues at coordinate 420,475,857 of OY728161.1, read as the reverse complement.
ATATAGAGTAAGGAATAAGGAATCAATGCGAATAGTCATTATAGAATGGTAAATAATTAAACACACATTCCATGTAATCTATAAAATATGTCGAAGTATGTAAGAAATATGTAATGGTAATAAATGGAAACACATTCCATTAAAATAACAAGACAACACAAATCAAAATATGGAAAGGTAGGAACTGAAACACATTCAATCTAAATAACTGAAAATGAAATGTATCCATATATATATATATATCACCTCAAAATCTCATCGATGAATTATAACTGAATCCTAAAAATGAAAATTCATCCATATAAATGTCGATGAAAAATATCATGGATGAATAATAACTGATTATAATTAAGGGAAAGGCTTAATTATTGGAAGACAAGTTTACCAGGCACATGGTACCATTACCATAAAGACCATTCACAAGATGGTTTATAAAAAGTATTTTCCAGACCCATATGAATAGGATATCAATGTATTTTGTTTCATCATACTATTGATGCCTCATGGGTTATCTATAATTTGACCCCACCTGTTTTGTACTAGTCCAAAAAATTACTCATCTATCGAATAATAAATTTAACAATGTGCCTTTTGAAATATAAATATGGAGTAATGAATACGTAATTTCAAATATTTTACAAAAAATAATCTAATAACTGTCGAAGTAGAAACAATATATAAAATGGTATACATTTTTATTAATATTAATATCCAAGATAAATGATATGAACAATTTAAGGGAAATTCAATGTTTAATGATCATAAGTGATTGAATATTTATAGTTGAAAAAAAATTAATCAAGTGAGGGAATGTGAATACTATCCTTAAGAAAATTAATAATAAACTATCCAAAAGAATAATAAGGATGGTATCAATAAAAAAATCATAGGTGGATTAAAATAGAAGTTTGTTGTCATTGATGAAATAAAAGATTAAAATTCAAACATATTCTTGAGAAAATATCATTTTCATTTAAAAAACTTATTGAAATTATTTTTCATCGAAAATTAATTTTTATTATATTTTCTTTAAAAATAAACCCTTTAATATAGAAAAAAGGCTTCTATGAAATGACGGTGGACAAATCCATTCATGACGTACATGTTAAAAAACATTCCTTTTGTTCGCTTAACGGTTAAAAAGGTTCCTTGACTATAAAGTCAAAATAATATTCTTTTGAAATCAATGGTAAAATAAAAAAAAGTTAAAAAATTTATGAAATCATTTCGAAAACCTTTTTGAAATTTTTTAATAATACACGGTTTTTATAAAAAAAACACGTTCTCCGACTAAATAGACAAAAAACGTTGTGTTTTATTAATGAATGTTAAAAAATATTTATTACCAAAGAGTGTAAAAATGGTACTAATACATGAAAATGATCATGAGTAAAAAATTATAACTAAATAGTTTATTAAAAAAATGGTTATGTATTTTCTATGAATGGAAATTTCATTAAAAGATAATTAGAATTAGTCTTGAGGAAACAAATCATTAAAGATAACAAAGCGTCCAATTCCACATTGAAATATTTTAAATAATAAACTCATGATGGAATAATATTATATAAATTTTTAGGATACAATGAATATAAAATTATTAATGTTATTATACAATAAAATGGGTAGTAGATACACCACCTTAATGATGTTTGTGGTGAACAAGACATTAATCTCATGGATGTAAAAAGTGAGATGAGAAACCCTTACTACATGAGTTGATTTTGATTGGAGGGTTCCAAGATAGAGTAAAATAAAATAAAAAATTTAATATCATTAAATAAATGGAAATAATGATATAGTATATCAAAATTGGTAGTATTTATACAACAAAAAATAAGTATGTAGTGAATGTGACATTAATATCACGGATTTAAAAAAGAAGATGGAAATCATTTACTTTGTTATAGTTTCGGGTAAACATGAATAAACCTAAAGTATAAAAAGTATTAAACATGTTAATAACATTTAAAATATACATATTAATAATTATAATATCATATACTATCCTCTTATAATATATTATTACCCATTTTTATTATCCTTTCATTATTTAATCTTTTTCGAGTGTTAATTGTCTAGTTTGTCTTGTATGTTTTAACTTGGTGTTTCTTATTATTATTAAATATATCATGGTTTCATCATATAATAAATTTAAATCATGATTAATATATCATATTTATACTTTATATATTAATTTTTTCTAGTTTATAATAATTTTAGATTAGAAATGAAGTGTAGTGTTCTTGGAGATGGTCGTATGTACAGATGAAAGCTACATTCATTTATTTGTTTTATTAATAGAATTAAAATTAAATGATACACATGTATAATATAATTTATGTATCATATCAATTTTATATATGTTACATATTTTTATTAAAATCATCCACAATATGATCCATGTATGGAAGGAATGAGTCATGTTGCTCGAAGTTTGTGGTGGTCCACAATTCCTGAAATGAAATAATCGTATTTACAAAATACGAAAGGAATAAAGGTATGTTATAGATAAAAATTATATTACTATAAATATTATATATATATAAAAATAGGAAATATAATAATATTTTCTCGCATAATTTCCATCAAGAGAAATGGAAAAGGATATTGAACAATCACTGGTTCATGAGGTCGTAGTTCGTTGTACATAGAATCATTATGTTTGTTAAACTTTAGGTGGAGGTGTGTGTATGTGTAGTTTGAAAAATTTATAAAAACATCATATAATATTTAGAATAATATTTTTTTATTTAATAAAATAATAAGAAGAGTATAGGAATTATAGAAAGGGAATGAAAATAAAAATCTTGAGTGAATTTGTTACATCTTTACTAGGTAACAACTTTTGGTTTATACCAAAAGTATTCATTGGTAAGATTTCTATCAAATGGGTGGCTCCAAGGACTAAGAGATGATTTTTTGGACGAAACTATTTCACATCATGGATGATCCAATGTTATCATAGAGGTTTGAGTTAGTGGGATAGGTGGTGGACTTTATTGGGAAGGAAAATTACTCACTTGGAATTTTAGAAAAAATGATATGTCTGCACATGAAATTACCTAAAAAAGTAACAAAAAACAAATATAACTCATTAATGGAAGGTTAATAGAATAATATTTATACCGAATTGGTGTTGTAAAATTGTCTAGGTAATTTTTTCCCATATGTTAATGATTGAGTTCATTATTAAGCTTGATTTAACCTTAATAATAGCAATTAATTTTAATCACAATCACTAATATTTTTTGTATAATTTTTTTTTCATATTAGAAATTATAAATTTTTAAGAATACAAATATGGAATCCATTTATTAAAATTGCAATCAAATAAGTGGAAAAAATTAAATGAAAATTAATCTCATAAACTGTAAGACAATGCATGTTGTAGAGTAAAAATGTCCAAACATTTTTTTATGTTTTTATAATTGATTTTAAAGTGAATTCGATTAAAATGAAATAAATAGTATTAATAGATAAAAATATGTTATATTTATACTTTTAAATATATTAAAATTATAATTTTACTCTATAAATAAATTATATGAAAATGAATTTTTCAACTTCAATTCATTATTATTAACTATTTATTAATAATGATATGTTTACGAAAAATAGGAAAAATGCACCATAAACTAATTTTTATGTTATCATTTTAAAGATGGAGAATTTTTTCATATTAAAAAAATTAATTTTTCAAAATTCATATTTAAAATGGGATCTAAAGTAAAAATTGGTAAACTTGACTTTATAAAAAATATAGTGTTTTGTTTATTCAATATGGTTTGTTCAAATAATATGCATGTAAAAAAAATAAATGAATATAAAAAAATTATGATTTAATATATAACATATATATTTCATTAAAATAATTATATAACATTAATTAATTATTTTTTTAGGAAAAACTTATTTTGGAATCATAAAAATAATAATATTTCTTTTTATATCCAATTGGTTCTTATTTTCATTTATCATTAATTGATAACCCATGAATTCTTTTTATATTTATATAAAACATATTCTTTGATAATTCTTCTTATTCTATTCATAACCTCTAACATAACAGCTATTTATATCATATTATATTAAATAATAATATTTTAATAATACATTTTTATATTGTGAAACTATGTCTTTCGTAAAACGCAATCTATCGAGGCAGGTCTCTCATACGTGTAATTCATGATATCGAGGAAGTTCACTCTCATGTGTAACACATTCTAACTCTGTGTTGCATACATTAAAATATATAGAAAATATTTTAAATTGTACAAATATTATAATGTATCTAGATATTATATTATCTTACACGCTGGGTGTTGCGTTTCATACACGCTATCGAATACAGGGTTCTAAATTTAGTTTTTATGTACATCACATTCTTCCCAACTTATTTAAATTTCATCCTTACAATTTAAACATGATCATGGTGATTTATTTTTTCGATACTTATTATGTTTTAATTCCCACATCATGATAAGGGTTTATATGTAATCCTCTATAAAATAGAGAAAGGAAAGTACCAAGGTCACATGGACTACAATTTAACACAATTTCTATGTAGGATAACATTAGTTGAATGTAGTGATATGTACATGGAGGAAAATCATAAATGAGATCATCAATCACAAATAATTTAATGGTCAATATAAATATGAGGGAATAAATTCCATAAATATGGAATGATTTAGTTGGTCATTATTTCAAAATAAATTATGGTATTAGGACAATATTTTATTTCTAATTCTTTTTCTAATGTGTGTTAATTATTTTACTAACTAAGAAAAAAAGGAAACAATATTACATGAGACGTTTATATTTTATATGTACAATCCTTTCTTTTGTTGGTTTTTTAATCAAATTCTTATTCATTCCATTATAATGAAAAATTAATTATGAATAATAATTTTTTTATTCTTGAAGCACTAAAAGAAACGTATAATGGGTCATATGGCCTATAAAAGAGTGACAAGTATAACTGTTGGTCTTTAACTATCTTCCCAAAAAAATATGGATAATAGGCGCATCACTAATACTCAATATTGATATGAAAGATTCATAAACATTATTCATCAAATTGTATATCTAAAAATAATGAAAATTCAACCAGGAAATTGAGTAGATCAATGGTTTGTGTGAAACCCTTATCGTCCTTCGATCATGGGTTCAATACCCATGGCCCTGCCGAATATTATTTTTTATCACTCAGATTACATGTTTTCCTTTTTTAAATTCATATTAATATAATTTGAAAATTTAATATAATGGAAATTCTTAAAATTTATTCATTAAATACACTATTATCTATGGTTTTCAATACCACCATTTTTTTACAAAGTTTCAAAATCTTATTTGACTATTATTAAAATGTCATTACTTATTAAATGAAATCCAATGGTTATCATTATCCTTAAAATTACATTTATATAAATGTAAAGTCATTATTACTCAAATAATTATTCACCTCTAAAAAATTTGATATTTAAATCAAGCATTGTATTTATATGTTTCATGATTCATATATCAAAAATACAACTGGTAAAATACATCTACAATTTAATTATTAAATCCAAAAAATACATCATCAGGATAGGTCCTTCCTTAGTCTATAGTTTAAACATAATCTCATTTGTTGGGTATCTAAATCATGACTCCTTATCTTCAATCTAAAACTCCATAGGCTAGTCCTTGATTATTAAATTTCACTATCTATTAAAATTATTCATAATGGATTTTTAATAGATTGTGGATTGTCATAATAATATCTCCAGGGAGTGTAAAAATAGGTGTGCAGTAAGGCCCACTGTTGTGTACTATTTTACCCAGAGTCAGACCCGAAACACCGTATTAGAGTTGTTACTCTTAGGTAAATCTATAGAACTACATCCACTTTTAGTATCAAAATTGGGATGTATTTCTATGCACACCCACATAATCTACAATTCACCAAAATTATTGGATTTTTGTCTATACTTATCTTCATATTCTATCTTAGTGTTATATTCTCTAACTTATGTTTTCCTTAATTTTTTTCCCAAGGTAGCTAATAATATTCTATTGATACCATCTATAGCAGCCCAACACCTTATATCTAGGATTCTGTGTTAAATGTCAATGACATTGGATATATTTTTATGAATCAAACCCTGATGGACCAATCAATTTATTAGTATTTGTAAACTGAATACATAAATGAGTATTGTCTTACAAATAAATACAATAATTAAACCATAATTTTTTTAATAAAAATATTTATAAATAAGTAACTATGTGGGAAATGTTATTCTATCTATAAAATCCCTACATATCATTCATAGCATGTTTTTTTGGATTCTTGTGGATAGAAACATAATAAGGGTGAGATCAAATTCTCAGTAAGGGAAAAATATAGTAGAAACAATAATGAATCAATGAGAATAATCAATATGGAAATGTATATAGCTGATCACTCATTCCATGTAATCAATAAATTGAATGGAATTATGTAATAATTATGTCCAGGTTGTAACTGGAAACAAAATCCATTCAAATAACTAGATAAGGGAAATCTAATATTGAAAGGATAGAAATTGAAAACATGACATCTAAATAACAGGAAATAAAATGTATCTATAGATATTTCAATGAAAAATCATATTGATGAATAATAACTGAATACTAAAAATTAAAATGAATCCATATATAGGTCGACAAAAATTTTCATAGATGAGTTATAAAATAATATGAATGATGTAAATTATGAATTATGAGATTCCATGTTTCACAGGTACATGGTACCTTTACCTTTAAGACCATTCACAATATGGTTTACAAAATTTAGGGTAAAATACCATATAAAGAGGCTAACCAACTATTTAGTCTCATGAGACTATCGATACATCGGCGAGATATATATAACCGGGGCCCACCGGAGTCGTACTAGTCCAAAAAATCATCATCTATCGAATAATCGATTTAAAAATGTCCCTTATCAAATATCAATATGGAGTAAAAAATACAGAATTATAAATATTTTCCCAAATAATCAAATAACTATCAAAGTAGACATGATATTTAAAAGGGTATATGATTTAGGTAATATTAATGTCTATGAAATATGAAATGGATAATTTATGGGAAATTCAATGTTCAATGATCATAAGAGATTGAATATATCAAGAAAACTATGAAATAAATCAAGGTAGTGAATGTGAATACTATCGTTTTCCAAATAAAAAGACCATCCACAGTAATAATAATTATGGAATAGATACATCAAATCCCATGTTGAGTAAAATAGATAGTTGTTTTTGTTGATGAAATAAAATATTAACTTTTAAAAATATTATAGTTGAAAATATAATTTGATTTTGAAAAAAAAATTGTAATTATTTTTCTCTGATAATATCTTTTTAAAAATATTTATTTAAAAAATTCATTTTAACCATTAAAATTAGACTTCAATTAAATGACATAGGATAAATATGTACAAGCCGTACAATGTAATATGAACATTCATTTTTCTCCATAAATAGTTAAAAGATTCCTTGTTCAGAAATTGATAAGAAGATTATATTTAATAAATTTTTTACATAAAAATGATCAATATTATGTACCAAATCATTTATGAAAATATTTATTAATATTTTTTAATAAAGCATGTCTTTAAGAGGAAAAAATGATCTCTGACTAAAGAGACAACCAATGTCGGGTTTTTTTTAAAAAATTAAAATATATTGAGTATCAAAGAGTGTAAAAAACGGTACTAACACATGATAAATCGCAATAAATTACTAGATGATAATTAAATGTTTTATTATAAAATGGTTATGTAATTTCCTTGAATGGATATTCCATTGAAAAATCATTAGTATTAGTCTTGAGGAAAATAATCAATAAACACCTCAAAGTGTCCCATGCCAGTTCGAAACATTTTAAATCATAATCTCATGAAAGAATAATACTAAATTAATTTTTAATAAAACAGGATTATAAAAGGATTAATGATATTATATAAAAATTGGTTATTAGATACACAACAAATAATATGTTGTTGTTGAACGTGACATTAATGTCACAGATGTTAAAAGTGATATGAAAATCCCTTACTATATGAGTAGATTTTGAGCCATGGGTTACATGAAAGAGTAACATAATTTGACACATTTAATATCATGAAAAAATTGAAAATATGAAATAATATATACAATTGTGTATTAGCTATATCACACAAAAGATCTAAGTAGTGAAAATGACATTAATTTAACAGATTTAAAATGTGTGATGAACATCAACCACCTAGTGTTTCCTTTCAGGTAAACATCCATTATCTTCAATTACATGGGTTTTTAAGTTTGTGAATAACTTATAATAGATCAATATTAATATTTATTATATCATATATGAGCATCTTAAAATATCATATTACCCATTTTTTATTAACCTGTCATTATTTTTAACTATTCCGGGTGTTAATTTTATAGTTGGTCAAGTAAGTTTTAAGTTGTTTTTGTTATTATTATTAAATATATCATGGTTTAATCATCTCCATAATGTAAAAAATTAATTTTATATCATATATATCAATTATATTTTTATTTTTATTGTCTATAATATTTGGAGAATATAAATGAAGTGTGTCATTCCTCGAGACGGTAGGTCGTACGTACGCCTGAATGTTACATTTTTTTGTTGTATTAAAAGTATTAAAATTAAACGATAAATATGAATAATATAATTACATTATAATATATATGTTATATTTGTTACATAGTTATATTAAACCCGTCTTAATACATTCCATGTATGGCATGAAGGAGTTATATCACTTTGAGGAGGCAGTATTCAACACTTCCTCAAATGAAAATATCGTATTTACACAAGATCGAAGGCATAAAGGTGTATTATAGATAAAAATTAAATAAGTATATAAATACTATATAAATAATTTATAAAACATATTAAAATATTTTCAATTATAATGGTCATGATGAGATGAGTTAAATGAGAATTGTATAATCATCATTTCATGAGACAATAGTTCACCATACACCGAAACAGTATGTTCGTTACACATTAGATGGAGCTGTGTGTAATTGTAGGTCTAAACCATTACATAAAAATATTATATTATATTTAGGACATGGTTTTTGATATTTTGTCATAGAATAAGTAGTGTATAATTAAAGTAGAACATAAATGAAAGTAAAAACCTTGAGAGAAGATCTACCTCTTAATTGGGTAACAACTGTTGGTTTCTACCAAAAGGCTTCTTTGGGTGACTTTATAAATATAGGGAGGCTTCGTCATTGAGGTTATTATTGTTAGGAAGCTATATGGGATGATCTTGGAAGAAACCATTTGGTATTAGATGTGTGATGAAGTGGGAGAGTTGGTTTCCTTTTATAGGGAAGGAAATGGACTTTCTTTAAATTTTTGAAATCAAGTTAGGTGTGAAAAAGTTCTTTCATAAACAAGTTCATACCATACCAAAAAACTCATTAATGGAAGGTTGATTTCCGAATTATGTCCATACAATTTAGTTTGTAAATGTGTCTTCTTCACTTGGGAACTTTAGTTAAAGCTTTACTCGAATTTTAAGCTTCCTTTAACATCAATAATTGTAAATAATTTTAATAACATTCACCAATTTTTTTCTAAAAAAATATTTTATTTTATAAATTATAAAATATCTTGATTCCAAATATTGAATCATGTTTTGAAAATTATAATCATATAATTGGAATAATATAAATTTAAATTAATCCCACGTATAAGATGAAAATATAAGATTTTCTTGTGAAAATGCCTTAAAGATTACTACGTTTTATAATAAATTTAAAAGTAAAATTGATTGAAATTAAATAAATTATATTAATTAATAAAAATATCATTTAATTAAACTTTTTAATAAAATAAAAATTATAATTTATCCATATAAATAAATTATATGAAATATCCTTTTAGAACTAAAATTCAGTATTTTGAATAATTCATTAAAATATGACATGTTCTCGAAAAATATTAAAGATTCACCCTAGACTGATTTGTATGTTTATAATTAAAATATGAAGTTTATTTTTACGTATTACATAAATTAATGTTTCATAATTGATATTCAAAATGGTCTTTCCAATAAAAGTTTGTAAAATAACATTAATAAAAATATAGGTTTTTATATGTAATATATTGTTTGTTCTTATCTAATGCACACAAAACATAATAAATGAATATAAAAAATATAATATTTAATATATAAAATATTAATTTCATTAATATAATTACATAATTGTAATTATGTATTTTTATTATGTCAAAACACCTTTGGAATCATAAAAATTAAAATATTTCTTTTTATTTTAATTGTGTTATTATTTTCATTTCTCTTTAATTGGTATGCATTGAATTAATTTTATTTCTAAATAAAACATATATATTCATAATTTTGTTAATAATATTTATAATTTATAACATAAAATTAATGTTATATCATATTATAATAAAAAATAATATTTAAATAATACATTGTTATTTAGTGAAACTCGGTCTTGCGTATAACGCAAGCTGTCAAGAAAGGTTGAAATTGTGTGTAACTCATGATATCAAGGAAGGTATCTCTGACATTAAATTCATTAATACTCAGTGTTGTGTACATTAAAGTATATAGAAAATATTTTAAATAGTACATATATTATAAATTATCAAGATATTATATTACTTTATTTGTTGGGTGTTGCCTGTCAAACACGTTATCGAATACAAGGTTCTTAATCTAGTTTATCATGGAGTCACATAATATATATATTTATTCCCATTTAAAAAATTATAATTGTGATTAATCATTCCATGAATGTGTTAAATGGAAACTACAAAAAAATGTCCGAGAAGGCATCAAATTGACAAACCATGGATGACGATTTCGTTTTTATGAATAAATGGGGAATATATGAGATTTTATGATTGATATACCAATAACACAAAACACAATAACAGTATATATTTGATATTAGAGTTATCATAAAATATTTACAGGGGTTAAGATAAGTAATAAGTGTGAAATAATTTAAAATAAAATGAGGAATTTACCATTTGAATATTTTCTCCTCTAGAACATCCGTAACGAACTAGTAATTGGCCTTTTGTAAGAAAAAACACTAGATTGTGGATGGGGATAATAAGAATATTATTTGTATGAGGATTTTCATTAAATAAGTCTCATTTTGATAAAATTAATAGAAGGAAGGTTTCCCCTTTTATAATTTAGTTGAGGGGAAATTTAGAAATTACTTAAAAAATTAATATATAATAAGGATATTAATGTGGTAAATAATTTTAATGGCCTAAAATGATTTGACGGATTACATTTTCGATCAAATATTTACCATTATTTATTTATTTAAAATTTCTGTGATTAATTAGAATATTTAATAAAATATTATATTCATGAAATATAATTTTTGTCAAAATTAAAACCATTCATTAATATTACTGAAATAAAATGAAAAAATATATTAAAATTTTAAAACAATATATTTTATTATGTCTTTGACATATCATATGTGTCTATATAATTCATGTATTAGATTAATTTTCTAGTTTTATATTTATTTTAATATTTTAAATATCATTTATTTCATTTTTCTGTTAATTTAATAATTATTTTATCATTATTGTGAAAACCATTATGTTATTTACTTTTTCCTAAAAATTAAAAATAATTTATATTGATTAAGATATACATTATATATTTTAAAATAAAATTTATTTTCGAAATCCACTTTTGTAATATCATAAATTAAAATGTTTTACAAATTATAAACTAGAGTTTGAATGGATAGAATCTCCTTTAAATAAAATATTAAAAGTGGATTAATGTGATTCAGGTGGATATAAAAGTTCCCAAATTCCATAAAAATAAGATTATGGAGAGAAATTACTCATCCAAAAAGATTTATTCCAATTCTTGTTTCATTTAAGGTTTCATATAATTTTAATCAAAATCATTTTATCTTCTTCTTGCATAAGCACTACAACATCATTGGATAATCATTAATGTTAATTATTTCATGTATAAAAATTAAAAATATATTAATATCATAAAAATAAATTAATTAGTACATGGGATGTTATATTCTCCCCCTATAAATGGATTCTTCAAAATTAATTTACATATTAAAAAAATGGGGATACCTATCACTCATAGAATTTTCAGATTCCCATGTTGCTTCTTCATCCATGTGGTTTCTCTACAAAACCTTAACCTGGTGAATTATGATATTCTACAATACAATATCTCATTGATCAAGAATATATATTGGATTTTCCTTAAATGTATATTAATATTAGTACTGAACTATCATAGGAATCAAAACATTAGATTAATTTGGAAAATAATTTCATAACATCAAGACATGAAAAACATTGTGTAATTTGGATAAAATCAGTGGAAAGACTACTCAATAAGAAAAATTTAAATCATTATAGAAGTTTTCATATGGCCCAATATTCTATTGAATTATATTTCAATTCTTACCAAAATTTATAACACTTTATCAAGGAGGTATTTTACGAAAAACGTGATCACATTCCTCAAAAGAATGGTAATTCCTTATATTATCTGTCTAACTTCTCATAATACTCAAAGTTATCCTCATATGTTTCTGTATCCCATTTACTTTTTCATCCACTTACTCTACTAATTTTGGTCCCATAAACATTCTTTATCCAACTTCATCACAAAACTCTAGAGTTCCACACCCCTTTCCAGATAATTCCTCAAAATGTGATATCTCTAAACAATAATGAAAACTATTATTATGTGAAAACTCATCTAAAGAATTATATTCATCCTAACAACCCCAGTAATCTATTGAAAAATGAAGTATAATGTAATTTATGATCCTAATTTTTCGTTCTGACTATCCATCAGACATAGGATGAAAGAATGTGTAACTAATTTGTTCGGTTCCCAATGAATTTATAAGGGCATTCCAAAACTTATAAGTGATCCTGGGATCATAGTATGATACAATAGGGAGTGGAACCCAAAGTAATCTTGAAATATCCTTGAGGCACAATAGATAAAGTAGATCTAACAATAGAGTATCTCTAATAAGAAGGAATTGTATAGATTTAGTCAGTCGATCAATAATAAAACAAATAATTTTGAAGAATCTCTTTTGTTAGTTTTCACTCTTATTTAATCTATTTACAATATAAACATCTCATGGTAAAATTAGAAATATATCTTTTCTTTCCATCCCACCTATAATACTTTTTAAGGACTCTTTACATCATAGTGTTTCCAGGATGAACTGAAAACAAAGAACAATAGGCGTAACATAATAATTATTTCAACATATGGGATTAAAATTGAAGAAATAATTTTTTCTAAATATAAAGATTTAATATTTATCAACATTAATATCAAGAAACACATATTCATAACAAATTATACATTTTTCTATTACTCGCATCCTTCGTTATAATCATTACTAATTTAGTCTGACTGATCCAACTAAACTAACACATGAAACAAAATAGAGAAATTTATTACAACCAAAACATCCTGGCCAAAATTCATCAAATCAGTAATCAGGTGGTATTTTTCTATACGTAACATGGTTAATAGTGCATGGTGTTTTTGACTCATGGAATACGCCACATTTTTCACTTTTCATGGATGGTAATTGATCATTAAATTATACTCTTTTATCAGTTACAAACATATTATAGTACTCATGTTCAATTTCATCTAAGTATATATATACTTCAAAAATATATGAATAGAATATATTTCATGCCTGGATCCATTTAAATGATTCCTCGAAATTTTTAAATTAAATAAAACAAAATAATATAATTTCAAATCAAGTGTATGATAATTTAACTCATGAGGTTTTGGTTGTCTTGAGGAATAAGTAATTACCTAATCACTCTTCATTTAATCAAAAACAATTATTTTTAATGAATCATCATTGTAGATGAAAATATTTCATTTTCTTGAGGGAAAGAACAAAACATGACCATTCACTACTCATATTTTTAATTCTAGAAAACAATAATCCCAATATTTTTCCAAGATAAATTTAACTCCATATCAAGTTAGCATAGTTAGTGGCCTAGATACCCTTGCAATGTTTTCAAAATAACTCTGATAATATCATGATAATCCAGGAAAACATAAAATATGAATATCATTTTTAGGTGTTTTCCATTCATTTACAACTTTTGTTTTTGTTGGATTAACTACTACGTATTCTTTTTTGATAATTTTCTCAAGTAACGAAATTGGTTGTATCGAAAATCAAATTTACTAATTTTTTTGTATATATTCTTTTCATTGATAGATTCTATGAATATCCTTATATGTTTCTCATGATCCTAATAAAATTTTTAAAAAACCAAAATATCATAAATAAAAATAACAACAAACTTATCCAAATATACATAGAATATTCAATTCATAATATCTATAACTACATCAGGGGAATTTGTCAAACCAAATGTAATAACAACACAGTCTTAATGATTATATCTAGTATAGAAGATGTTTTACAAATATTATCATCATTCACATGTAGTTATTGGAACTTGATTCACAAGTCAATCGTGGAAAAATACCGATCTTTCTAGAGAAGATCAAACATGTAATTGATATTAGGAAATGGATGATTATTTGTAACAATAAGGTTATTCAAAGCTCAATACTCTATCTAAAGCCCCAAGGAACCATATTTATTTTTATCTATATAATAGAAAAAAAATATTGTTATGTGTTTTGATTAATGATAAAGAATTTATGAATTGCATGATATATATTTCATTCAGTTCATAGTAAATTCAAATTGAGCCATTCAATAAGTATATTTTTAGAATTTTCATAGCATCAAGAATTATGTCGATAGTAAATTCAACATCCTGGTCAATTATAACATTGGGAAACTCGTTAAAAACATCTAGGTATTAATTTACTACTAGGTAATCATTAATTTGAACATCTCCCTTTATTTAAATAATATTTCCATGATAAATATCATATACATCATTTAATAGTCTCCCATATTCCATATAGGCCATTAATTAACTGGGTTAATTTTTATATACAAATAGAAACAATCTCTTAAAAACAAATTCATTATCTCTATAATAAATTTTAACATGGTAAACAGAAACCCAATCTATACCCATTATAACATCCAACTCTTCTAGGGAAAACATGAATCTTTTTTTGTAATTTCATTCCTCATAAAACAACTAGAAAATTTTTATAATTTCATTTTGACATAATATTTCCCTAGTGTTTTTTCCATAATTTCAGGTTTTATTTCTTAAGGTGAAATTTCCAATTTTCGAAAAGCATTATCAGAAATAAATGAATGTGTAGACCTTGTATCAAACAAGACATTATATAAACATGAGAAAAAAGTACCAGATACCACTACATAGGATTGACTAACATCTACTTATGTAGTTTCAATGGATTTCACTACACCGTTCTACATGTAGTCTAGATTAATCCATTCAATTATAACTTTGTTTGGGATGTTATGCACATAACGGACCCTGCCACCAAATTTAAAACACTTTATAGTTTTATTATCAAAATTAAAAAACCAACACTAATATATTTTATATTAAAATATGTAGCCATATGTCCAAACATACGACATTAGAATAACTCCCTTTATTTTTAGAAATTACCCCTAAATCATTTAACCATACATTTCACAATATAGAAACTAGATATTCATACCATAATATTTTATTGAATACATTTTACCCATTTCTTTCTATATGGAAATTTTCATATTTTTGTTTTAAAAGTACACATGATGATCATATAATTCTATTTATACCCTCTTAGAACATCAAACATGTGTCTCATAACCTTAGAATTTACAATAATATGATTCCCTTTGATATCATGGATTCAATAAAGAGTAAAAATGATTGATTTCTCTATTAAGATCTTGAATAATATTTAGATCATTCAATTCCAGTAAAGGAAAGTTTTCTTCATAAAAGGACACTAAATTGTCCTCATTTGGTTTTAATTCAAGAAATGTATTTCCCATAATAAGTAGACCTATATTAGGAAAATATTTTTCAAGGAAATGATTCTTAAATTCATCTCATTTGAAAGCATCAATCTCTTCTATTTCCCAGATATTCGTGATCATTGACCACCACTGGTTAAATCCCGCTTCAAAATCATAATTAGAAAGACTAACCATTTGATTATATGAACATCCCATGACATTGAATATATATTCACGTGATTTAATCAATCTATTATAGAGAAGAGTGTCAAAAGACCCCCTAAATATAGGAGGGTGCTTCCATATAAAATGATCAAATATTTTCATGTGTCATTATGATTGATCTGGATGTTCTCTTTCAAGGATGACACCTCCATGTATAGCATGCGCCAATTAAGCCATTACTTTCACAAATTGTTCAGTTACAGTTATAGCCATTAGATCCAGACCTTAAACATTATATAATATTGAGTTTTTAAGTAATGAAATGGTTTTCATGAATTTGAGGATCTATTAAGGTTTAGAGTTTATGAAAATTAGTTTAAACTCTTGCATAGTGATTCTCTAAATTAAAATTTGAAACATATACCAAGTGTCAATTTTTTGAAATAACAATAATCACATAAATAATATATTATTTCTTTTCATGAAAAATCATCACAACATTCAACATGGAATTTTCAATCTCTTACACATCCTTTACACTATGAACTAATTTAAAAAAATGGATGACAACAAAAAATCTTATTAATAGTCATAAAAAATAAGGAATGAAATATTAGTTCATGAATACTTATAAATACATAATTTTTTTTCTAAGGTTATAATTCTCACCCATAAATGTAGCATATACTTACATAAAAAAATGAGGTTTCTATAAACCATATAAATCATAAAAAACCATTTAGGTAACTTGGGGTTTCATTTTCATATAATTTTTACATATTATTATTACCCTCATGGACACCATATGATTTTTAACCCTTGTATATACCTTACATTGTAACCCTCATGGACACCATGTGATTTATCTATTGTAGTTGCAACTGGAATAACCATTATGGCCAACTTCCATCATACCCATTTCTTTGGATGGGTATCAAATAAAAAAAATTATTTGGTTGATAACAGAACCATCATTCATAATAACAATTCCCATGAACTATAACATAATAAAAAAACATGTGTACCTACATTATAAAAATATTCCTTAAGGAAAATGACATATTATAAAAGAACATTGCACACATAAAATGGAAAACATTTTATTTGAAAATATCTATGAAATATTTTAAAAGAGGCTAGAAAACAATAAGGTGTCATGAAAATGAAAAAAATTGGTCCTTTCATACATGAAAAAACATTATTTTGGAATATTATAATAAGATACGTTAAAGAATATTTTAAATAAACTATCTTATATCGAGCTTAAATTCATTCAAACATGTACAGAACGCTTGTATAATGGTTTAAAGAATGTTATTAATTTATTATAGAACTATATTCATATTTATAATACCTTATATGATCTTTTTATAAAAACATCCCACCCATTTATTATCAATATTTTTTTATTTTTTTTATTTTTCGAGTACGTCTGTTTCCTGGTTTCATAGTCGGTTCATTATGGATATTCATTACAAAACAAAATAACTCTCTATATGTGAAAATAATAGGTATTAATACACCTCTATAATTTTAAATGTCCACAAATATCATTTTTTATTTATAACATGATTTTGATTCATTTGATAAAACATTAATGATAAAATCTTAGTTTATTTTAGAGGGGTTTCAAACATTCATGATCTAGTTTCATTTTTTATTATATTATTTCCATATATTAATTCAAAAATGTGAGGCCATATATAACATATATATTTAGTCCATTTTAAAAAATTATAGGATTAATTTTTCATTTCATGAATGTGGTAAATGGAATTGAAAATTTATCATCCAATAAGGTGGTGAATTGACATACCCTAGAAAATGATTTACATTTTAAGAATAAAAGTATGAGTCTATATATTTCATGATGAATATACCATGCACTGTAGAAACCCAACCCTTGATGTCCCAGAGCTGGTGTCTACTATCAATTACATTTTCATGATTATAAGGAATCAAGCCCCAAAGGACCAATCAGTTAAGTAGTCTTGGTAAACAAGATACATAAATGACACTTGAATTACAAATGAATACATTAATTAAAAAATATTATAAACAAATAAAAAACATTGAGAGAAACTCTAATCCATTTAGGAAAAAAAATTATGGCCTTCATTATACACATCTAGAATTCTTGGAGAATGAAACATAATATGGGTGAGCTCAAATGCTATGTAAGGGATAAATATAGTGGAAGAAATAATGAATCAATGATAGTAGTAATTATAGTATGGTAAATAACTGAACACACATACCATCTAATAAAAACACTAAGAAAGGAGTGTATAAAGAATATAGAATTTTAATAAATGGAAACACAATCCATTCAATTCACTATATATGGAAAAACAAATATGGCAAGGTATGAAACTGAAACTCATTCCATTTTATCAATGAACTAAAAAAGAAATGTATCCATAGATATGTCAACATAAAATAGCATGGATGAATAATAATTTGAACTAATATGAATTAAATGGTTAATTATTGGATTTCAGGTTTCCATGTTACATTGAACCAATACAGTTAAACCATTCACTAGATGGTTTAGCTATCGAGTAAAAACTCACCTAAGGTAGCTAGCCAAATATTTTGTTTCATGAGACTACTGATGCATCGAGGTGATTTCATTAATGAGTCCCCAAAAACATTCTTACCAATATATTGTAATTGCAGGAAAACACAAAGGGTTTTTATCTAACTGATTCATCCCATGATATTACTGATGCTTTGAGGGGAAATCTATAATTGGTCCCCACCCATGTCATACCAGTAAAAAGAATATATCATATCCAAGAACAACGTGTCTTAAAAAATCATAAATATTGAATATAATATACTGATTTATTAATAAAACATAAATTAATAAAATAACTATCAATTTAGGCACCGTATGTAAGATGGTATACGGTTTAGGAAATAGTAATATCCATGATTATTGGTATGGAAAGTTTAATGAAATTCAATTCTCTATGATCATATGAAGTTGAATATTTAAATGGGACTTCAAGAATGAATCTAGGAAAGTGAATCATAAATCTATCCTTTTCCAATTCAATCATAAACATTACATAAGATGCGTAATGATTATATCAACACAAAAAATCCCATTTGGAGTAAAATAAAATCTTATTTTCATTAATTAAATAACAGAATAACATTTAAAAATATTCTTGAAGAAAATATATTTTTCTATTGAAAAATAATTTAGAAATATTCTTCATTGAAAATACCATTTAAAAACATTTTTAAAATAATCCTTTTAAAATTTAAAATGTTGTTTTCAATGAAGTGATAGTGGATAAATATGTACATGTCGTATGAGGAAAAAAAATATTCCATTAGTATGTAAACGGGTAGAAAAGGTCTTGTTAGGGAAGTGACAAGAATATTGAATTCAAAACATTACTACAAGAAAAAAAAGGTAAAAGTGACTACTCAAAATAAAAAAAATCATTTTTAAAAACATTTTACTAAAACATTTTTATAAAGAAAACAGGTTCTCTAACTAAATAGATAAATTGAGTCAGGTTTTCCTAAAAATATTTTTTAAAACATTTTGAGACCCAACAAGTGGTAAAATGGTACTGATACTAGGTATTGTTCATGAAAAACCCAAAAAGAATAAAATATTTTATTTAATAATGGTTATATAATTTCCTCAAATAGAAATACCATTGAATGATCATTATAGTTATTTTTTTGGAAAATAATTTTTAAACATTACAAAATGTCCCAAACCACTGGGAAACATTTTAAATCAAAACCTCATGTAAGAATATTATTAAATGGAAGTTTAAAATACAATGAAAATAAATTTATTAATGATATAATATAATAAAATTGTAAGTATATATACAACACAAAATATTTAAGTGGTGAACTAGACATTTTTCCTAGATAAGGAAAATGATATATGAGAATCCTTATCTTGCATTTCCTTTTGGTTGAACGTCCTATGACTTCCAATATAATAAAATTATGAAAATTTTATGTTGTTTTAATAACAATTTTCATGTTTATAATTACTTGTATTCCCCAAATTACAATTTTATGTAAAACTAATCAAACAATTATGTTTACCTCAAGTGTTTTGACTTAATTTGGTTTATATGTAAAAACAACTATTGTTGTTCAACTATCGTCAAATGGGATGTCACGAACCGGATCTAGTCACCCTCAAACCAGCACCAAACCCAGCCCATGCCAAGGCCTGAAGGGCGTTACCGATCCCCATGGGTTGGCACAAGTTCTCGGGTATCATAAAATGATAATTGGGAACGATTTACCCAAATTTTTTATATTTAAAACAAAAAATCAATCCAAGAAATAAAATCTGGTTTTTTCAATCCAAAACATATTTTAATAAAAATTAAGAAATGAATTAAACTATATTAAACAATGTTTCGACACCATTACAAAGGTACAAACCCAAGAAAAGACATCCCATGAACCTCCACATGGAAAGAGGCACTGCCCTCAAGCCATCTCCATGACATTGTATCACGATGGACCGCTAAAAACCTGAACCAAAGGCATAAAACATGTACCCAATCCTGTGACATAAAATAAGCAAGTCTACTTACACCCAAAGGTGTATGTAGGGTGTGAATAAAATCCCAGTAGGATACCACCACTAAGAGATTCCATGTGATAAACATTTAAAGATGAAAAGAATACAAGTTTTCAAAAACATGAAAAGCTAGTTACAATTTCTAAAAGATTCAACTTTGAATAAAAATAGTTTTCAAGTTGGATATTTTAACGGGTTAACACATTTAAAATAAATACCAAAGCTACTGAATTTTCCAGCCAAATGTACCATATGCCGATGGTAAGTATAAAGTAACTAATGAGCACAAGCAATAGGAAATAACCACTAGGCACTAGCTAGCTGTGGGTCCCAGGTACCTCGTATCTCGGTGAGAGTAACCATCACAAATATCCATTCTCATGAACGAGCCACTAGTAGGGAACATACCCATAACCTAGTGGTCCCCAATTATCATCATCATAGTTTAGTTAGAGTTGTAAGCGTCAATCTTGCTAAGTGAAACTGAGGCCAAACCCCACGGATTCACTAGCATACTAGTACACGTCCACCCACCTAGATACCCGGGTTTTCCCTTTGTGCTCAAACATGTTCAACAAGCCATGAAATATAGTTTTCACATGTAGATAACACTTCCACATCACACCTTAACCAAACAACCCCATGTACATCACATAAGTCACAAAGTCCACTTTTAATTCGAATGCATTTTGAAATCAAACTCACACCAAAATAGTCCACAACACTTTTTTCATAACATTCACAATCTAATACATCCTTTAACAATTTTATGAAGACCCTAAAAATATGAAAACATCACATAACAGAACTATTCATATTTAAAATGGCTCATTTGAAAGTATAAACAATCCAAAACAGTTTTCCAATATGGTTTCACCTCTTACATAAATCATTAAACCACTCAAAACTTTCATAAAACAATTCTAAATAGTGCACGAAAGCTTTTCAAATAGAAACCATTTCAAAACCATATTTCAAGGGAAACATCACACCAATAAAAATTCGAAACATAATTGGAAGCCCCAAAAACATTTATTAAACAACCCCCAAGTGTTATACAAACACCTCCAACAATAGCACACAATATCCACATGAAATGAACACGTTTTCAAAATCACTTTCAAGAAGTAAAATAATGGTTTACACCTTAAACCCTTAAAAAACTCTTTATGACCTAGTGGCACATCAATACCCCACCAAATCAGAATTGACATCCCAAACAAGATTTATTAAACCAAATTCATATGTTATAAAACAATCCCAAACAATACCCAAAGGGTTACACATGAAAAACACCAAATTTTAAGCTAAAATGAAACTATAAAAATAAATGCTTAACCAAATACAACATAAACAATTTTTTCACCACACACAGCATATTATGAGAATGAATTATAATTAATTCAAGAAAACTAAATCATCTAGAAATGATTACACAAGGAATCACCTACCGGAAGTGTCAAATCCCTCAAAACATGGTTTGAAACGTCAACCGCACAACCGTCTCACCACAAGGAAGATAAATTCAGACCTAGATCACAATATTTGACCACAAATACAACAAATGAAACCCTAGGATCAAACCCTAACTTCTGGAAATTTTATAACATAATGAAAGAGAGAAGAAACCCTAAGGGAAAAGGAAGAACCCAAGAAGGAATCACTTACCCAAAACAATCCTGAAGAAAACGACCCAAAATCGACCAGAATCTGAATTTTAAAACAGATAAAAATTTAATGGATATTCGAACAAGACTTAGAAGGTTATGTAGGAATTGGAATGGAGGAAAAATAGTAATAATAGAAGGAGTTATGAAGGAATGAATTTACCTCTTCAAATCTTCCATATTTTAGAAACCCTAATAATTTTAGCTCTCAATAGAGATGTAGAAAAACTCCAAAGAGGGGAGAGAGAGCTTGGGCGCGCTATTGGTTTCAAGGGGCGATTTTGAGGCTTGTAATCACTGAAAAAGCCTTAAAATGAATATGTTATTAATTAATCACATTTTATTTTTAAAACTGGAATTGGGCTTTCGGGCTGACCCAATCTATAAAATAAAAACCCATATACACCTTTGTTACAGATTTCCAAAGGCTCAAAATTTTAATTGGGGTGTTAATATATCAGGGGAGGACATTTAAGAGTTTTAATGAGTGAAAAATATTAAAAAATGAATAAGTTATAAAAAGAAACAAACTTTATTTTTAAATCTGGAATTGGGCTCACGGTTTGACCCAATTTATGAAAACTCATCTATTCTCCATAAAACCTTTGGAAACCCCCAAAACAAAGAATTTATGGAAATTAAAATAAAAATAAATTTAAAATAA
The DNA here is from genome assembly GCA_963277665.1 of Viscum album. NCBI lineage: Eukaryota > Viridiplantae > Streptophyta > Magnoliopsida > Santalales > Viscaceae > Viscum > Viscum album. Next base: position 420,452,760 of record OY728161.1, on the reverse strand, counting down.
GCTATGTGTATAAAAATTCTCCCCTCCATTAAAATCTTTCACCCTGGAAAGTCACAGTAAGGCCAAAGCAACAACCAAATCCAACTAAGAAACCAAGAGGTACTCCCTTGCCAGGTTTCTCCCCCAAAGGCCAAAACACCTCCAGTGATCAATGAAGGAAGGAATACTCTCACAAACCTAGCATACACCAATTTCCTGAAACAATCAATTACTTTCAGGCATTATCCCAAAAGAAAACTCCTCAAACACAATCTGCACAATACTCAAACAATTTACCTAAATAAACAACAACATCGAACAAGTTTACACATACCCTACTATAACTAAACCATTGGGAACTCTCCAATATCAATGTTTACCCAAGAAATATGTAGGTAGTTAGATATCTCTGAATTATAATACCAACTTCCTAGATAAGACCAAGGAAAAATATGAGTTAGTCGTATGAAGAGACACAAATGGGCTCCCCACCGTAAGAGACAATTTAATTAATTTTTTTTCCTAAGAAAAAATCAAGACACTAATAGGGGGAGGCCCAAATAGACTCCATATTACAAGGGGTATACATCCATTATAAATTTACAAAATAATATGCATGATACACATGGTGGGTCTTCCCACCACAAGAACCAACCATCTTAACCGACCGGCATGAGTTGACATGAAAAGACCCCAAAATTAAGGAGTTGCAACGGTCACATGGTTAGTCTTCATAGTTTTAGAAACTGTGAGATAACTATGTGGATCCTTATATCTACATTGTTATTTTTTTTGTTCATGGTTAGAACTAACCATGTGAAAACCAAGTGCTCAACTTGTCTAGCCAAATTTCCAACCATTCTCCAAAGACTCAATGGAAACCAAAGGGGGAGGAAATAACATTGTGTGATGACATGGGTACAAGACCCACCGCCTATTTCCACCGAACGGGAACAACAGAAGAAATATGATGACACCATAGCTTTAAACTCTTCCTATATTTCATACTGAGGATATGACTTTGTAAAAGGGTTTAAACGACACTAGGGTTTCCCCTGACTACGCGCCAGCTTCTCTCCGGGACCAATGGCTGGAGCTCAAAATATTAAAGCATCTTCGGCCTCGCAGTTAGGTTGTAGAAACCCCTATATGGATCTTCTTCATTCGATGCCACAAACAACAACACCGTATACCCTGATGGGTTCATCACGACATAACACACTCCATAACTCACTTTACCAAAACCAGACATTTCACTGAAACAAGGGATCAGAATAATCACACACATCGCACCTTATTTCTTTGGGTGAGAAACAACATAAGGGAAAGACACGTTTAAACACATTCCTCTAAGATAGAGGATTTGATATTTTTTAAAAAGGGAGACATACTCCCAACATAACATAGAACCTCAAAGGATTGTGTGTCCTTTACCTTTATGGTCAAAAGAGAACACAACATCACAATGCATCACCAAACATGACCCTTGTGATTGATAGAAACAATACACGGAACATGACCATATTCCAAGTCCCTGAACAACAGACACATACAAAAAGTGGACACAATATCCTATCATGACCAAAATCTCAAAATTGGTGGTTTAATAATAACTCTTGCTTCAAGGAAACTATGAGGAACCCAGAGGCCCTCTTAGACACCATCATGACACTCATCCACACTAACAACCAAAGAACACTTCCACCTTTGATGAATCATGAAACTTAAGAAACTAAGGCCTCTTTCAACCTTCCAAAAGTACTATCCCACTACAAGATGATCCAAAAATAAAATAAATGGATGGTTGTAGAATCAATCAACAATGAACTATAAAATATTCCTTATATTGATCAACTGGAAGATTTTCCAATGGAGAAACAATACGGGTTGCACTTCAGTAGTTCATTAACCCTTAATGGGGGCGTAGATTATCAAATGAGAGAACCCAAGGACCCAACCAAGCTGGTCCATTAGTCAAAACTTTCCACAAACCATATCCAAAAACATGAAGGGAACCACCATAAAGGCATCCCAAAACATTTTTCAAAAGAGACCACTAACCATCCCTACGACACAGCTTACCGACCAAACACAAACCCAAAACACAGTTCAAACTGAAGGGGTTCTTGGACTCAAAACATCCCACAACATCAACATTTTCAAAAAACCATAATACAAACCATACCAAACTATTAATCAAGGCATCATGTTTTTCATTAAAACCAATTCTATGAAAACAAACGGTTTTTCAGTAAGTGTATCCACCATTGGTACCCCATGGGCCTCCCACATGCATGTTTTTGTGCCACACCGGGCACCCTCCTCATAACCATCCCAGCACACAACCTGTCATGCCATCAACCATCCATCATCCCATATAACCCCATGCATGTGGTCACTCATTGAAATACCAAAGGGTAAAACAAAAATTCCTTCCACTTTTCAAAAACAAAATGGTCAACCAATCCAAACTTTTTCTCAAAAATGCTAACAATGAGATCAAAATCACAATTCACATCTTACAAAACTTTTCATAAGGACACAACCATTTAAAAAAGAACTCACTTTCAAGTTATTCACATCAATTTCAAAACATCTCATCCCATTAAACACCATTTAATCGTTTAGAAAACTATATTGGAAACACTTTTGAAAAACAACGTCAATATGGTTCCGGCTTTCAAAAGAGGTGTAAGAATACTATTTTCCATTTCAAAACAATTCTGAAAATTCAGTTCCACCATTTCCTAAATCAAAACATTCCATATTTATTTGAAAATCATTTCACAAATACTTTACACTTCTTAAAACCATGTCAGTTTGAAACCAAAGTTCCATGATTTCAAAACTAAAGAACACAAGACAATGCGAGAGGAAACTAGTTTCAGTGGGTGACTTGGTCATATGGTTGGCGGCCATATTCCAATCACTTCACTGTCATGGAGAGTGTTCTAGGGAATTTCCCCAACTCTACATGGATTTCCAGGCCCTGCGATCTTACTAAGACCATTAACCCAACTCTCTTTTCATTTCCCCTAATCATTGTTAAACCTAGAAAACCAAAGGACTATGAAAGGACCCGACTTCCACTGGAAACTTGAATCCTGCCATGAGGTGTGGTGATCAGGCACACTAACCATAACTAGAATACCAAGTCCCTACAATCTGATCTACATACTATCCTGACTCTTCCCTAAATAACCTGACCCAAAGAGAGCGAACCTCCTCTGATACCATTTTGTCATGAACTGGATATGGTCACAATCAAACCAGCACCAAACCCGGCTTGTGCCAAGGCCCGATGGGTGTTCCCGATCCCCATGGGTTGGTACAAGTGCCTGGGTATCATAAATTGATAATTGGGAAAATTTTCCCAAATTTTTTATACTTAAAACAACAAATGAATCCAAGAAATAAAATCTGGATTTTTCAAACCAAAACATGTTTAAATAAAAATTCAGAACTGAATTACACAATATTAAACAATGTTTGAACACCATTACAAAGGTACAAACCCAAGAAAATACAGCCCATGAACCTCCACATGGAAAGAGGAACCGCCCTCAAGCCATCTCCACGACACTGTATCACAATGGACCGCTAAAAACCCGAACCAAAGGCATAAAACCTATACCCAATCCTGTGACATAAAATAAGCAAGTCTACTTACACCCAAATGTGTAAGTAGGGTGTGAGTAAAAGCCCAGTAGGATACCACCACTAATGGATTCCATGTGATAAACATTTAAAGAAGAAAAGAATGCATGTTTTCAAAAACATGAAAAGCTAGTTACAATTTCTAAAAGATGCATCTTTGAATAAAAATTGTTTTCAAGTGGGCTATTTTAATGGGTTAACACTTTTAAAGTAAACAGAAAAGCTACTGAATTTTCCAGCCAAATGTACCATATGCCGATGGTAAGTATAAAGTAACTAATGAGCACAAGAAATAGGAAATAACCCCTAGGCACTAGCTAGCTATGGGTCCCAGGTACCTCGTATCTCAGTGAGAGTAACCATCACAAATATCCATTCTCGTGCACGAGCCACTAGTAGGGAACATACCCATAACCTAGTGGTCCCTAATCATCATCATCATATTTTAGTTAGAGTTGTAAGCGTCAATCTTTATAAGTGAAACCAAGGCCAAACCCCACAGATTCACTAGCATACTAGTGCACGTCCACCCACCTAGATACCCGTGTTTTCCCTTTGTGCTCAAACATGTTCAACAAGCCAAGAAATACAGTTTTCAAATATAGATAAAAATTCCACATCACACATTAACCAAACATCCCCATGTACATCACATAAGTCACAAATTCCACTTTTCATTCAAATTCATTTTGAAATCAAACTCACACCAAAATAGCCCAAAACTCTTTTTTCATAACTTTCACAATCCAACACATCCTTTAAAAATTTTATGAAGTCCCTAAAAATACGATAAACATCACATAATAGAACTATTCACATTTAAAATGGCTCATTTTAAGGTATAAACAATCCAAGTTTTCCAATATGGTTTCACCTCTTACATAAATCATTAAACCACTCAAAACTTTCATAAAACAATTCTAAATAGTCTACCAAAGCTTTTCAAATAGAAACCATTTCAAAACCATATTTCAAGGACAAAATCGCACCAATACAAATTCAAAACAGAATTGGAAGCCCCAAAAACATTTATTAAACATCCCCCATGTGTTATAAAAACACCTTAAACAATAGCACAAAAGATCAACATGAAACACACACGTTTTCAAAATCACTTTCAGGAAGTAAAATAATGTTTTACACCTTAAACCCTTAAAAACCCTTTATGACCTAGTGTCACACCAATACCCCACCAAATCAGAATTTTCATCCCAAACAAGATTTATTAAACCAAATTCATATGTAATAAAATAATCCCAAACGACACCCTAAGGGTTACACATGAAAAACACCAAATTTTAAGCTAAAATGAAACTATAAAAATAAATGCTTAACCAAATCCAACATAAAATTTTTTTTCACCACACACAGCATATTATGAGAATTCATAATAAGTAATTCAAGCAAACTAAATCATCTAGAAATTATTACACACGGAATCACCTACCGGAAGTGTCAAATCCCTCAAAACATGGTTCGAAACGTCAACCGCACAACCACTGCACCAAAAGGAAGATATATTCAGACATAGATCACAATATTTGACCACAAATACATCAATGTAAACCCTAGGATCAAACCCTAACTTCTGGAAATTTTATAACATAATGAAAGAGAGAGGAAACCCTAAGGGAAATGGAAGAAACCAAGAAGGAATCACTTATCAAAAACAATCCTGAAGAAAAACGACCCAAAATAGACCATAATATGAATTTTTAAATAGATAAAAATTTAATGGATATTAGAACATGAATTAGAAGGTCTTGCAGGAATTAGAATGGGGTAAAAATAGTAATAATTGAAGGAGTTATGAAGGAATGAATTTACCTCTTCAAATCTGCCGGATTTTAGAAACCCTAAAAATGTTAGCTCTCAATAGCGATGTAGAAGAGATCCAAAGAGGTGAGAGAGAGGTTGGGCGCGCTACTGGGTTCAAAGGGCGAGTTTGAGGCTTGGAATCACTGAAAAATCCTTAAACATTAATATGTTATTAATTAATCAAATTTTATTTTTAAAACTGGAATTGGGCTTTCGGGAAGGCCCAATCCATAACATAAAAACCCATATACACCTTTGTTATGGATTTCCAAAGGCTCCATATTTTAATTGTGGTGTTAATATATCAGGGGAGGACATTTAGGAGTTGGAATGAGTAAAAATATTAAAAAAGGAATATGTTATAAAAGAAACAAAATTTATTTTTAAATATGGAATTGGGCTCACAGTTTGGCACAATTCATGAAAACTCATCTATTCTCCATAAAACCTTTGAAAACCCCCAAAACAAAGCATTTATGGAAATTAAAATAAAAATACATTTAAAATAAGCTATTTATGTGACATGGGACATTACATAAAAATTTCCAAAATAAAAATCATGGAACAATTAATTTTTTTATAAATCATTTATACATTTAAAATATATAATTAAATATGGTTTTGAATATTTAATCACGGTTACAATCATTGAGATAGTAGGTAGTATGCACACATGATTGGAATGACCATTTTTAAATGATGTTTTGCATAGAAGGTAACTAACTAAAATACTTCCAGAATGATAATTATTTAAAATATACCATATTCTTTAGTCATATAACTTATATATATAATTATTTGATGTAAAATGAAACCACATCATGTCTAGGAGGTAGTAGTCCACAAGTCCACGAATGACGTCATTACTTTTAAAGTGTGCCAAGGGGAATAAAGGGTATGATATATATATGTGTGTGTATTATTTATAGATATATAATTAATTCATGAATATATTATTTAGGTTTTCTTATTTAAATTATGATTAATTATAAAAATTAATTTATACGTTTCATGTATCATGTGAGCGAATCCCATCATTTTGAGGGGCGATAGTCCACACCTCCTCAAATGATGTTATAACATTAACATAAAATTGTAATTATTAAAGTTATATATAATAAAAGGATTACAGAAAAATAAATATATAATAAATATCATATATAATATATTGAAATAGAGTATACATCATAATGGCCACCATAAGAGTTGGCGATGATAATTGAACAATCATCATTTCGTGAGACAGCGGTTCGTCGTCCATAGAAATAGTATATTCATTACCCATTAGAAGGAGGTGTGTGTAATGTTAGTTATAAAAATTTATATAACGACATACTATTATATTTAAGATATTATATTTTATCTGTAATCATTGAATGGGATGATTATAGGATGTGGAGACAAGAAATGAAACTAAAAAGCATTAGTGGCGACGATAACTATTAATCAGGTAACAATTTTGGTTTGTACCAAAATAATTATTTAGGATGATTTATGACAAAAGGGAGGATACAAGGTATAAGGAAAGATTTTTTGGATTTTACATTGGAAGATAATCGCTTAACCGATGTTGTTTGAATGGTGTGAATAAGTGGGAGAGGTGGTGACCTTTTATAGGGAAGGAAAATGTCTCACGTGAAATTTATTGAAACAAGTTAGGTGTGATCATGTTCTTACTAAAAAATAGTTATACCAAACCAACTAAACTCATTAATGGATGTTTATATTCTGATATATGTTTAAAAATGGATTTTGAATAAGTTTCTATTCCAATTGGTCCCTTAAGTTAAATATTTAGTACATTATTAAGCATGAGTGAAATTTAACAATTGTAATTAATTTTAATCATTTTCACATCTCTTTTTGGTCAATAACAATGTTGATTATATAAGACATTATAAATTGTTCTAATTAAAAATAAGTAATCTATTTTTTCAAATTCAAATCACATAAGATTTAGATATTAAATAAATATAAATCTCATAGATGGGATGAAATGGGGGTTAAAAGAGTAAATATATCATAAATATTTCTATGTTTTTATAAACAAATTCAATGTGAAATTTATTCTAATGACATAAATTGTAATAATTCATAACCAAAATCTTTTAATTATACATTAGAACCAATTAAAAATATCATTTAACTTTATAAATAAATTACAAAAAAAATAATTTTTAACTAAAACTCATTATTTTTAACTATTTATGAAAAATTGAAATGTTTCAAAAAATATCAAGAATTTACAATAAAATAATTATAATATTTATATTTAAAATATGAAGTTCAGTTTTACATATTAATTTAATTAATGTTTATAAATTCAAATTTTAAATTGGTTTTCTATTAAAAGGCTGTAAAATTTGCCTTTATAAAAACATAGGTTTTTATATGTAAAATTGTGTTTGTTCTTATCTTATTCATATCAAATGTAATAATAGAATTTCAAAAATAGTTTATGGAATATATAAAATATATTTGTCATTAAATTTTTTAATTTCTTGTAATTTATTAATTTTAGTAAGACACAACTCCTTTGGAAGCATAAAAACAATAATATTTTTTTTATGTCCAGTTGGTTCTTATTTTCATTCTTCATTAATTAGTAACCCATGGATTAATTTTATATTTATATAAACCAAAAATATTTACAAGATTTTTAAAACTATTCACTTCTTCTATCATAATGGATAGGTGACATATTATTTTGTTAAGTCATATTACATTAATAATATATTAATCTTTAGTGAAACTCAGTATTGCAGGAAACACATGTTATGGATGAAGGTCACTCTTGTGTGTAACATAAGATATTAGGGAAGAATGCTCTTACATGTAACACATGATAACTCAGTGTCGCTTAAATTGAAATATATAGAATCTATTTTATATTAAAAATATATTATAATGTTTCCAGATATTATATTACCTTACACGCTGCATGTTTTGTGTGATACACACTATAAGATACAAGGTTCTTACTTTGGTTTTTATATGGTGTCACATTATTCGAACCTTGTTTAAATTGTGTCCTTGAAATTTAAACTTTATCTTGGAGATATATTGTTTGATATTTCTTATAATCAAAAAAACACAGCATGAGAAGGGTTCATATGAGATATTGGAAAGTAAAAAGGACACAAGGACTACCATGTAAAATGGTCTATACATTTGAGAACACTATTGACATGTAAAGATATGTACATGGATGAAAATTGTAAATATTTAAATGGAGTGAATGAGGTCATCAATAAAAAATAGTGAGTGATCAATGGAAAAATGATGGAATTAAATCCATAAATATTTGAGGATTTAGATAACCATTGGTTCAATAGGAATTTTGTTGTTAGGATAACATTTTATATCAATGTAATTTTCCCAATGATGGGTAATTCAGACAAATAATTTAAGGATACATTCTTTCATGGTTGGTTTCAATTTAATATGAACAATCCTAACATATTAATATGATTTGATAAAATTCAAATTAATTCATTTATTACAATAAATTAATTACCAATAATGTATTTTGATTTCAATTTTTATTTCTAATGAACTAAAAGATACTTTTAAAGGATTTTAAGATCTGTAAAAGAGTGTCAAATAAAACTATTTGTTTTTTAACTATTCTCCAAACCAATATGGTTATTATATTAATATCTCTTCATAAAAATAGATATTACTAGTTCATCGTTAACATTTATTTTTCCAATTATTTAACTAAAAACAATGAAAATTTTAACTAGGAAATTGCCTAGGTCATTGGTTGGTGTGAAACCCTTATCATCCTTAAATCATGGGTTCAAGACCTATGGCCTTGCCAGATTTGACAGGTTTTCACCCGACTTATAGGTTTTAATTTTCCAAAAAAATTAATATACTTCATAAAATAAAATTGATGTAATTTTTTTAAATAAGTTTAAACACAAAATATCCTTTTAATATAGGATTTAACAACAAAATTAATGAAAACATATTTCAACCTATTTATTTCCACGTAGGTCCTTCCATAGTCTAGGGTTTATCTATAATATCATCGACTAGACATCAAAATCGTGACACCATATCTTCAATCTCGAACTCCTTATGTTTAACCTTTATTATTCATTGTAAAAATACATTCAAATTATTCATACTGGTTAGTGTATAAAATGTGGATTATCCTAAAAATATCCCAAATATGTGTCAAACCAGGGGCACAATAAGGCCCATTGTCAGGAACCAGGTAAACCTGAGTCATGCCTAGAACACATTATTGGATTTGTTACTCCTATTTATATCTATTCCATAACCACAACCACTTGTAGTATTTGTATATGGATATATGTTTAGGAACACCCACATAATCAATACTTTACCAAAATTCGTGTGTGTTCTTCTATAAATATCCTCAAATTATACATTTGGGTAATGTTATATAATATATATTTATTTAAATCTAGTCCCTAATGTTGTCACAAATCTTCATTTGATACCAACTATAGCGACCCAACCCCATATAGAAAGGAGCCACAGTCTTCTATATATTACATTATCATGATTACAAGGAACCAAACCTCAAAGGGCAGATCAGTTTAGTAGTCTTGGTAAACCAAATATATAAATATGATTTGTATTACAAATGAATACACTAATTACATAGTTAATATTTTCATTCTAAACAAATAAGAAACCACGAAAATAACTATAATCCATCTATTAAATCCATCCATATCATTCATTGTTTTCTTATTGGAATTATAGGGATAAAATCAAAATTAGGGTAAGCTCAAATGATCGGTAAGGGAATATATAGTGTAAGAAATAATAAATCAATGAGTTTAATAAATATGGACTTGTTTATAAATGAACACACATCTCAAGAAATCAGCAAACTCGGGAGGAAGTTCATAAAAATAAGGAACGGTAATAATTGGGACCACATTCCATTCAAAAAACTAGATAAGGGAAAAAAATATATAAAGGTAAGAAACTAAAACACATTCCATTTTATCAATGAATTAAAAAAGAAATGTATCGATAGATATGACAACACAAAATCTTATGGTTGAATAAAAAATAGAACTAAAATGAATGAAATTATAAATTATTAGATGCCTTGTTTCCTAGGTACCTAAAACCAATACCATCAAGACATTTCACAAGATTGTTTAGTTATCGAGTAAAAACTCATTTAATGTGGCTAGAAAACTATTTAATCTCATGAGACAACCAATTCCACAATTGAATTTCATTAACAATTTCCCAACCTATATCATATAAATATATTCTAATTAGAAAAAAACATAAATGGTTTGTCATGAAATGATTTTTCCCATGAGAAAACTGAGGCATCGAGGGGCTATCAATAACTAGGGACCACCTATGTGTTACCACTCCAAATCATATCTACTATAAAATAAAAATGAGTCCGAACAAAATGGATCCATATTAAAGGGAAGGTATTGAATTATAAATATTTCCTTTGTTAATAAAATAACAATCAACGTAGGCCCCATATGAGAAATAATAAATGGTTTAGTCAATAACAATATCCATGTCAAATTAAATGAATAATTAAAAGAAATTCATTTCTCAATGATCAGATAAATTTGAAATTTTCAGCAGGGATTCTAGAATGAATCAAGGAAGTGAATGTGAATATATTATTTGACCAATCAATCATAAAGAATCTATAGGAAGAAAAATTATTATATCAATACAATAAATTGCAAGTGGATTAAAGTACACGGTTGTTGTTATTGGTGAAATAATACAAAAAAAATTAAAAAATATTCTTCTAGAAAATATCCATTTCTTTTGAGAAATATTTTTAAAATATTTTTCATTGAAAATTAAATTAAAAAAGTTTAAAAAATAAACATTGTAAACATGAGAAGTATTATTCAAATAAGTGATGGTGGATAAATATGTATATGTCGTACGAGGTAAAAATAATATTCCATTTGTATGGTAAAAGAGAAGAAAATGCCTCATTTAGAAAGGGATAAGAAGATTTAATTGAAAAAAAAATTATAAGATAAAAAGTGTAAAATTTTTGTTACCAAATTATTAAAAATAATTTCTGAAAACATTTTAACAAAATATGATTTTTAGAAGAAAAAAGTTCTCTGAAAAAATAGTGAAATTGAGTCGGGTTTTCATAAAAATAGTTTCTCAATCATTTTGAGTACCAAAGAATGGGAAAATTTTACGAGATAATGGGAATGTTCATGAATAACCAAGTAATAATAAAATGGTTTATAGAAAAATGGTTAAGTAATTTGATCGAATGGAAATAACATTGAATGGTCATTAAAGTTATTTTTGAGGAAAATAATCATCAAACATTACAAAGTGTCCCACACCACATTGAATCATTTTAAATCATAACCTCATAAAGGTATAATACCAAATGGATGTTTAATATTCCATGAAGATAAATGAATTAATGATATAATATAATAGAAGGGGCAGTAGATACACCACACAAAATATGTAAGTGGTGAACATGACATTTATGTCACAGTTGTAAAATGTGAGATGATAATATGTACCGTTCGTTTATTTTCAGGTGAAATTCCCTTACTTTCCTCTATAATAAATTTTTTTTAACATTCTTATTTTTTAAGAACAATTTTCATGTTTATAATTAATTTTATTTTATTTATTAATATGTTATGTACAACTACTCAAATAATTATGTTTATGTTTGGTGTTTTGACAAAACTTGGTTTACCTGTTTTAACAACCACTTTTGGTCAATTATGTTCAAATGGGTCATTACATAAAATTTTATAGAATAATAACCATGGAATAAAAAATATTTTTATACATCAATAATAATTTTAAAATAAATCATTAAATATGTTTATTATAAATTAATTAATGTTACAATCAAGTAGACGTTAGGTTGCATGTACACACAAGTAACATTCGCAATTTTAAATGATATTTGTGGAAAGAAGTTAGGTAAATAAAATCATTACAGAATGTTCAGTATATAATAAATACCATATTATCTATATATATATTATATATAATTTTGTGATGTTAAAAAATCACATCATGTTGCGGAGGTAGTAGTCCACGCATATATGAATGATGTTATCTTGGTGTCTTAAGGGTAAAAAAGAAGATGATATATATATTATATTTATGAAAAGATAATTATGACATTAATTCCTTGTTTATGTTTTATAGGTCACTTATTTTTAATTATAACCATTCATTTATACATTTTATATATCGTGTGTGCGAATCACATAGCTTTGAGTGGGCGATAGTCCACACTTCCTCAAATGATGTTATGGCATTAACATAAAATGAAAAGTTTAAAATTTATATTTAATAAAAGGATTATATAAGTATAAATAAACAATAAATATCTTTTAATATATATATATATATATATTAATTTTAAATGATAATGGCCACTATAAGAGGTGATAATGAGAATTGAACAATCATCGTTTTGTGAGGCAGTAGTTCACCATACACAAAAACAATATGTTAGACATCAATTAGATATAGGTTTGTGTATGTGTCGCTAGAACCCATTATATGAAAACATAATATTGTTTTAATGTTTCTATTTTTTATTTAATAACATATTAATAATATTATAGGATGTGGACAATGGAAATAAAACTAAAAATATTTGGTGGAAACGTTACCTCTTAATTGTGTAACTACTTTTGGTTTGTACCAAAAGTCTTCATTGGGATACTTTCTGACAAAATTGAGGGTTTGTGTTCGACTAAAGGATTATTGGGAAGATATTTGGGCTGATATTGGCTAATCCTGAGTAGTTTTATAGGTGTTATGTAGTGGGAGAGGTGGTGGCCATTTATATGGATGGAAAAGTACTCATATGAAATATTTGGAAATAGGTCAGGTGTGCACATGTTCATAACTAAAAAAAGTCATACCAAACCAAAAAACTATTAAACTGAAGGTTCATGGACGATTTATGTCTATAAAATTGGTTATTGAAAATTTTCTATGTCAATTGGGACCTTATGATTAATGTTTAATCCATTATTAAGCTTCATTTAACCTTAATAATTTTAATTAATATTAATCAATTTCACTAATCTTTTGGGTCAAAAACAAAGATGGTACTATAATATATTATAAATTATTTATATTCTAAACATGTAATACATGTTTCCAAATTCAAATCATAGAATTATATTATATAAAATTATAATTAATCCCTCGAATGGGACGACAATGGTGTTTTTGGAGTAAAAATGTCCTAATGTTTGTTATATTTTTATAATAAATTTCAAAGTAAAATAGATTTAAATGAAATAAATTTTGTTAATTGATAAAAATATTATCTAAATTAAATTTTAAACCAGTTTAATGTATTATTTAACCTTAAAATTAAACTATATGAAAAATTAGTTCGGAAAAAAAATCAGATTTTTTAATTATTCATTAAAAAATGAAATGTTTCTTAAAAATATAAAAAATTTACCATAACCTAATTTTTACGTTTTAATTCAATGATGAATTTTACATTGAAATATTAAATAAATTAAGATGTCTAAATTCAAATTTAAAATTAGTTCTTCATTATAGGGTTGTGAAAATTACCTTGATAAAAATATATGATTTTATGAGTAAAATAGTTATTATTATCATCTTAAGCATATCAAACATAATGGATGAAAATAAAAAATATTTGATTGAATATATATAATATATATTTAGTTAAAATAATTTAATGTGTTTATTTAATTATGTTTATTAAGACGCAACTCCTTCGGAATCAAAAAAATGAAAAAAACAAATTTATATACAATTGGTTGTTATCTTCGTTCCTCGTTAAATGGTAACCCATGAATTGATTTTATGTTTATATAAACCATTAAATTTCATGCCATCATTAAAACTATTCATAACCTCAAACAAAACGGATGGTTTCCATCATATTATATTAAATAATTCATTTTTAATAATATATTATTTTTTAGTAAAACATGGTCTTGTGTATAATTAATGTTATCAAGGAATGTTGCTCTTGCATATAACCCAAGATATCTAGTAAGGTCATTGTTGTGTGTAATGCATGATAATATGGTGTTTTATGCAGTGAAATATATAGAATCTATTTTAAATAATAAATATATTATAAATTATCTAGATATTATATTACCTTATGCGCTGTTGTGTGTCATACACACTAACGAATTGAAGGTTATTACTTTAGATTTTTAAGGAATCACATTAACAAAACAAATTATGTTATATATATATATAATGCTTTATTTATCATGAATCGTTTTATAGGGGTGATGATAATGGAGAAGTGATAAAAAAATTTAAATGTGAAGGAGGAATTTACCCCTTGAATATTTTCTCCTTGATAACCTCCTTAAGGAAAATGGAATTGTTATTTTTGTGAGACAAAAAAACACTATAATGTGTAAATAGATGAGGATAAGAAAATTTTATAGTTTATTTTCAAGTATTAAGGAATAAAATGTTGAAATTATGTGATGGATGGAGTCACCTTTTATAATTGAGGTGATTGAAAATTTAAGAATTATTAGAAATATTAAAATATAATAAGGTTGTTATAGGGTTAAAGAATTCCAAGATCCAAAAAACTCATTAGATTACATTTTTTGTCCAAATTTAATTCCATTTGGAATCATTCATGCTTAATATATTTTTTAAATAATTTATTAAAATATAATATTCATGAAATATATCTTTTTTCAAATTTAACATTATTCGTTACATTGACTTTAAAAACATCAATCCATAGATTAAATTTAGAACAAAATATTTTAGTATATCCTATGCATGTAATATTTATCTGGATAATTCAATTATTTTATTAACTATCTCATATTATATTTATTTTAATAATTATATTAAATTTTATTTTATTTTTCCATTAAATTAATTATTATTTCATAATCATTATGAAGGAAATAAGGTATTTATTTGTTATATAAATTAAAAATAAATATTTATAAATAAGATAAATTTTATTGACTTTTAAATACTATTTTTGGTTGAAAAAATCTTCTAGAAGACCATATATTTAAATATTATACTAATTTGAAACCAAAGTGTAAAAACATTGCTTTATCATAACTAAAATACTATAAGGGGCATAATGTTATCCAAGTGGGTCTAAAAAGTCCCAAATATGAACCAAATTATATTATTAATAACACATATAGAAATATTTTTATTAATAATTTTTCATCATTTAATGGTTCTTATAATTTTAATTATAATCATTTTATTGATTTTTCTTCTTTGGGCTCAAGCACATCATTAGCATTATATAAGAATTATGATTAATTATTTATTATATAAAAATTAAAAATAAGTTATTATTATAAAAACAAATTATTTAGTTTTATAATAATATTTTAGATTCATTGATTATGTATATTTTCTTATATCCATGTCAAAAAGAACCTCAATAATTTGTTAATTTACTTTTATTGTCTTGTATATTCAATGCACAAGAATTTGGATAAAATTCATTTTATATAACCCTAAAACATAAAAATAGCTGCCAAAAAAATAAATTAAATATAATAATTAATAAAATGACCTGGAATTGAATTTTTAGCACTCAATTATTGTCTATAATGAGCCAAAATGTTCCTTATCGAATGCTACAAAGGAACTGCATTGGCACTAACAATGATTTTTATACTGATCATGAAATAAATTATAATTTACATGTTCTGAATTATTTTTCATAATATTTATATTATAAAATCATAATTTAGTCATTCCAGAATCTTGATAACTTTAATATTATAATTATGTCTTGATGATGTCAAAAATAATAATGTATTTTAAAACAACTATATTTTATTTTATTATTCATAAAAATGCACCATTTTTAGAAAATTATATAAAATTTATTGTAATATATTTTCAAAATGATGTGTTCAAAAATTAAATTACTTTTTTAAAATAAAGATTCTATTATATTAAAATTATTATTTTAAATATAACTATAGAATAAACTAGCTAATTTAAATTATTTATCTTATGAATAAATTATCATAATGAATTTAACTATTTAATTCAGCAATAGTAATAAATATAAAAAATAATAATTCTATTAGTACCATTGTTTTAAAAAAAATTATATGGATTGGGGTGATGTATCTGGATAATATTTTATGAATTATTTTTTACTTTTTCGAGAATACGGTGCATCAATGTGAAATTTTGTGAACTCAGACCAATCAAATATACAGTTGTTAATTTTTTGATGGGCATTAAAATTGTTAGAAAAGGTGTATAAACAAGGATAACATCCCATTATTTCCATTAATACTAAATTAAATAATTGTATCATTTATTCTTTGAAATTTACCAAAATATTGGGCATCAATCTGAGTTTTGTTTTACCCAGGATGACTGAAAACACGTATTTAGGGTTTTAAATTACAAAGAAAATGCATGAAATGGTAAAATAACATAAAAAATTACCTATGATTGATTTAAAATAATAGGATACGATTCAATGAATTTTTTTTATGTTTATGATTTGAAGATGAATCAATAAGAACTGTGATATTCTCAAAAATGATTAGATATGTAGTTTTTAAATATTTAACAATCTTTAAAATCATGTGATGATGTGTTATAACACATAAAAGTACATCCAATTATCATGTTATCATAGGGTGACAATAATATAATTGATTTGAAATTTTTGAATTCATCATGTGTTAATCATATTTTTTCTTCTGAGGATGACTGAAAACATATTTTTACATTTTTAAAATAATAGAACATGTGTGTGATAGTCAAACAAAAATGACTTATCATTGATGTGAAATAAGATAAAATTTTTCTTTGAATTATTTTTTATATTTATACATACAATGAGCATCAATCTGATAAGATTTTCTCCTAGACTGAATAAATAGTATTTTTTAATATATTTTACAGTCATTATGAATTTGTGTCGGGAGATCCAAAGAAAAAATTACAATAATTACAATTATATTATATGGATAAAACAATTTATTGGTTTATGAAATACAGGAAATGATTTCAAATTAATTTCAGTTATTATTTCCTTAGGATGGCCAATAAATCATTTTTAGTGTTTCAAAACACTAAAATGTGCATGTAACAGTTAAAATAATATAAAATCACCTCTAATTAATGTTGAATAAAAAAATTATATGAAATATATATGATTTTTATGAGTAAACAACTTGTTAATCAGGCATGGGGTGAGAACGAACAAAATCAATAAATAGTTATTAATGATTTTATGGGATTAAAAGTATGTGGATTGTGAGAATCAAAGAAAATGACCTCAAATTTAAGTGAATGTAGATGAAAAAAACAACATAATGATTTTTGGAATGAATTAATTGACAGAAAATCAATCTAACAAGTGTTTTGTTCGAGATGTCTAAAAACACATTTATAGTGTTTTAAAACACTAAATCATTCCTATAATTATAAAAATCATAAAAAACAACTGAATATTTATGTGAAATATTTTTTAAATTGAATAGGAATTATTTTTTATGTGAACTAGTAGGTGAAACATAAATCACACATGCATTGTGATTGAAATATCCACATAAACAATTTTTGTAGATATAAAATTTGTTAAATATGTTGGTGTGGGGTGAAAAAAATGTTTCAACAAATGATTGATATGAAATATCATGACTCATTCGAGTGGGGTCTGTGCCATGACTCCCTAAGCCTGCCTCCAACAGGCTAGGGGATGTTAACTATCTATAGAGACTCGGTTTTCTCCATATAAGTCATTGAAATATTTCTATGAATAATTCCAGAGTTGGGAGTTGAGAAGACATTAAATTCTGATGCACCGTGTGTCTAGAATAAATTATACATACATATTAATTATTTTGTACTATGGACATGTTGAAAATGAGTTCTCTCCTAATCTGTAGCTGTGATCAGAAATATGAGGTCATATTTCAGTCGGGAACATGTTGTTTATGCTAGGTAGGGTATAACTTTTGTTAGTGTGGGAATTCATTGAAAAACACCACATAAGAGAAAATGGTAATAATAATAATTAAAATTAATTATTATACATGAGATTCCAAACCCAATAACATTCATATACGGACACAGATTAGATAACCAAGGCCTACGTTCAGTTTGGAATGGGATGTTTTTCATAGGCATGATATAAAAGGTGGGTGCATAGGAATTTCGTAATTCCGCACAAAGCGATGTGAAAATAAATAATGTTATGATCTTCTCTTAGGGGGAAACCCGAATCACCTTATCTCTCTATAATTATTATTTATCTCTCATCTCTTGATTGTTCTTCACTGTTATTCTCCGGATCAGGTAACAATCTCCACATAAACATTGGTTGATCGAATCCTATGAGTAACGAACGAATCAGCAGCTAAAAATATATAGATGTAGCTAGGATTTACTCTATTATTAGGTTCCAAATAATGTTTTTAATTAAATATAATTATTTTTTTATTTTCATAATCATTTTAATTATCATTGTTGATGGCTTCATGAACACAGTCAACAATCCATGACAAAAATCCTTTCGTTTCATGTGTGTTCTCAGTCGTTCTTTACAGTGTTGATCATAATTTTTCTCAACATGTAAAAACATCAATAGATCATCGATTAGTGGTTGTAACTTTAGATATTCCATTCTGAGTATTCCCAAAATAGGTCTAAAATAAATTTTGGACCCCTAGTGTGGTTGTAGTGGCCCTCAGAAGGGGACACCGGAGTATAACCACTGGTGGTGGCCAGCAGGGGCCCAAGGTGGTGGTGGCTTGTGAAACATGGTCAGGTGAGTGTGGTAAGTAGAGCCCAGCAGGTCACTTGGCTCAGTAGGGATGTGATCCAAGGCATAAGAGGCACGTTCCACTGGACACATGGTGGGCCTGGCCACGAGAACTAGGCCAGGCTGCGATGGGAGGGTCAGGTTGGCCCAAGCAGGGCGGATCAGCCGAACCAGGCAGGTCAAGCCGGTTTTGGGGTTGGGCTCTTTAAATTATCATATCATTTGATATGGGCCTCTTAATTTCATTCTGTCTATGGAAATGTGATCCTTGAGTCAAGTTGGACTCTTAGCGGTGGTTTGGGGATTTTAAAGTTCAATCCCACTGATGGGTGGGGCGAAACGCTCTCTTCATTATTAATTATATTAATTTAAAATTTTCATGGTTCCATCATTCTCATGTAGCTCTTACTAATGAAGTCTAATTAACACGCTTTACAAGGTTATAAAAACCTGATGTCAAGATGGATATTCAAAGATCTTTTCAGAACATTTAATCCTTGTTTTCATTGATCAATTTCATGAAACCCCTCTGTTTAATAATAATAAAATATTTATTATTATTCATATAAATTTTTTTAGAAATACCATTTAAATTGGAGGTACATTTGATTCATCCCCTATGGCGGTATAAACCTTGACTTTTTGCTTACATTTCTAGATGAAATTCGAGATTTTAAACTAATTTCGGGGTGTGGAGCCCATGGGGTCTGGTTCTCATGCATTTTGGTGAAATTAATCCTTTGGACTGGTTATCCTTTTTTTGACAAATGAGTTGTCCATTTTTTGTGTTTTTTAGAGTATCACAATGGTGTGATCGGTATAATTTTTTTAGGACCAAGGCATGAGCCCCATTATATGTCATTTGAGCGCAATGTGGTGACTGGGAACTTTTCCAACAGATATCTGTTTGGGACAAATGAATGGTTTATCTTGTGAGTTTTTCTGCAAGGATCATAAGGGTGTGATCTTCTTACAAGTGTGATGCCTTATTTTTTATCTCAATATGTGTGGAAACATGAATGGAATATCGTTTTAGGATCATTTAATCTGTTCGAAGAGAGCCCAAGGCTTTGATCATATTTGACTCGGGTGAGAGTGGAGACAATGTTTGAAGAGATTCATTCCTAATGTTCTTGAGCTTTTGGTTTAGGTGTGCATCGTAATTAGGATTTTGGCCCTCTAGATCAATTATGAGTGATGTTCATTCATCGACCATTTTATTAGGTGTGTCATGTACTCTAGGAGTAAGTCAGAAAACCCAGGGGTACTTGTTCATAGTTGAGTAACAAATAATGGTTAACTACCCTGCCATGCAATGAGGTGGGACCACACAATGTGTGGGACCCACACATATTTTTTACTACATTATGAATCCTCTTTCACTCACATATATTTCCACAGGACTCATATTTTGGCATGTGTGTAGCCTGTCCATAGTGTTTTTCCACATAAAACATGATGTTGCCCTTTGCAATGGATTACATGTTACGATGTGAGATATTACGGGTGTGATGCTTATCAGGGGAGACCCCTAATGATTATAGTAGTTTTCATTTTATAGAGGTATCATCAAGTATAGATGGAAAGTTTTCATCAATTATTTTCTAAGAGGTACCATCCAACAAGGATGGCCAATGTTCCTCGATTCTTTTTCAACAAGTACAATCCAGTAGGAATGGTCAGAGTTCCTCGATGATTAATTCTAGAATCTCCATGACACATCAGGGTGTGGGTAGACATTAGGAATTATTCTATAGTAGAATATCCCTGATGCATCAAGTTGTGGGTAGCCTCGTAAACATTTACTTATGTGGAATCCCTCTGATGCATCATTGTGTTGGTAGCCTCTACAGCTTCTACTAGAGTAGAATCCCTTTCACGAATCAGGGCATCAGTATAATCTCATTTGTGACACAATCTCTCAACTGTGTGGAACAATGATGATATTTTCCTTGACATGAATTTGGAAACTCAATAAAGTGAGGATCTATTCCCACTAGGACACGTCCTTGTGATGCGACCTGAAACCATTTTGGTGAGACAGACCTACCCAAAAAGGATAGTGGAATGATGTAGTGATTGATCCCCTTTGACATGATGTTTTGGGAAGATATATGGGATGCTGTGAATTTATGGTTGATTGTGTAACTGTTGGAGACTCACATTTTATAGGATAAGCCTTTGAGATGTAAATCCACTTACTCTATCGTTTGGGTATCTTTTTCTGGGCATATATATATCGTATTTCTAGTTCCCGCACCTTGGGTTTTGGATACTCTCATTCCATGAGAGGTGATGGTGTGTGGGGTATGCCACTTGCATTTCCTATCTATCTTCTCATTATTGTGTGATTATACTCTCCAATTATAGGTATAGAAGACTCGATGAGAAGTTTTTCTTCTCAGAGTTTTTAGATCTTTTTGTTTAGATGAGCTTAAATTGCCCCTTTAGTGGGTTGGTATTTTCATATTTTTATTATACCTTGTTCTATCTACTGGTCTCCTTATGTTATATCTCTTACTGATCCACTCTTAAGTAACTCTCTTACTACTCCCTCGACCCTTCATGGAATCCTACAAGGTATTTTTATACTCACCACGACTTTGTCTTTTCCACCACATAGTGTGCCATTAAAGATGATGGATAGGTTGACTCTCACATTAGAGGAGCATAGGGATATGAGATCTTGGAATGCGTCTGGTGGTCGTAGCATTGGTCCATTGGATAGGGATATCCTAGTTGCCTTACTTTTTCACATGTTTTCAGGTTGTGGCAGTTTATTCTGCATGGGTGTGTATTTTTACACTCTCCCTTTTAGCTTTACTTTTCTATACATGTACTATTTAGAAGACGATGCATGCTTGTGGTTTATATATAGATGTGTTGTATCAAGTTTTCTTTTCCATTTGAATAGTTTACATTGAGTTGGCTGCGTGTGTGTGTGCAGGTTATTAGGCAAAGGCTGCAACTAGTTTTTTGATCCATTGGCACTAGCCACTAACCCATGGTCAATGGAGGCAAGATTGGGGTAGTTTTAGCTCAATCCTTTGCATGGGATGGGTCATTAAAATAGCACAAAATATGAATATCACTATCAAGGGATGAATTTCTTATATACCTACACACACATCTTCAAGCCCACAAATGTGGAAATGTAAAAGCCACTATGAAACAAATTCATGCAAACCACTATCCTAGAAAACATTGTACAGAAGAAGTAAAGCATGTATATTAAACCAGGCCATAAAACAATCCCACCAATTAGAGTCTTTAAACAACAAATTCCATCCTTTAAAAAAGTTAAAGGGATTGTTGTATAATGCTACATAAACACCTATACTTATATAAACTCAAAAAGTATCATATGATCCTCGTCCTGGTCTTGGTCCTCCTAGGACAACATCAAAAGGTTCCTCGTCTTCCCATGATGTGACATGTGTGGGAAAAGAATGTGTTGGGGTGAGTATAACAATACAATGTAGAAAACCTAGAAATCTCAAAGAAATACACAAAGGAAAGTTATAGCCATCTCTAAAATATTATGTTTCCATAATATATAACAATAATATCCCAATATTCATAACCAAGACAAGCGGTATAAAGGTAAGTCACAACTACCGCATACCACCACTAGGGATTCATGTCGAGGATTTCAAAAAGAACTCAAACAGGAGAACACACTCCACAGTTAGATAACATTGATGTCATTAGTCTGAGAAGTATAGTTTTTTGGGTAAAATCATGAGAGATAAAGATACACAGATATATCCGAAGAGAGATACAATACATAATATGAGGATCATTTCTAGGGCCTAGGGGTGATACTAAAAACTCTATGTAGATTTACCTACAATGTATATGATCATTTAAGAACTTTTAAAACTTTTTTACTTTTCTCGGTTGCACGAAGTAGTTATGTTTAATAATAATAAAATTTTTATTATTATTCAAATAATTTATTTCTGACCTTCCCTTTAAATGGGAGGTCTATTTGACGGACCACCAACGGTGGCCCAAACCATGTATCTATGTGGAATTTTGAAGATTAATTATAGGTGTTTAGGAAAATATCGGTGTTTGGGACCCATGGGGTCCAGCTTGCATGCATTACGGTGAATTGAATCTTTATCACTAGTTATCCATTTTGGACAAATGTTTAGTCTATTTCATTTTTTTTCAAGAGTACCATTAATGCGGGATGTATAATTTTTTTCCAGACCGATGCATGGGCCCCACGGGATGTCATTTGATCATAATGTGGTGACTTGAATCTTTTACATTTGATGTCCATTTGAGAGAACAAAGGGTCGATCTTTTGTGTTTTTCTTGTAAGGATCACAAGGGAATGATCCATTTAGATGTTCAAATCCTTATTTGTGTTCTAATTATGTGTGGAAACATGAATGTAATATACGTGGAGGATCATTTGGACATGTTTGAGGATAACCCAAGACATGGGCCAACATTGTCTGTGGTGAGAGTGGAGATGATGTTTGTAGAGATGAGGTCAAATATTCTAGAGGTATTTGGGGAGGTGTGGAAGCATAATTTTGCTTCTGGCCCTCTTGATCAATGATTTGCATCATGTTCTCATCGACCTTCTTATTAGGCATGACATGTACTGTAGGAGTATGTCAACACACCTAGGGGAATGTGTTCATAGTCTAGTAAGCAATAATGGTTAACGACATGTCCAGGAAACGATGTGGGGCCCCATAATGTGTGGTCCCCACATGTTTTATGTACTACATTAGAAATATTATTTCTCTCTCATCACTTTCTTATGTACTATGATTTTGGAATGCATGTATCCTATCTGAAGTTTTTTTTCATAGAACACGATGGTTCCCTTTTTAGTGGCTTACTAGTTATGATTCAAGATATTCGGGTTGTGACACCCGACGATTGTTGTAGTGTTTATTTTACGATAGGTATCATCTATTAGGGATGGGCAATGTTCCTCAATTCTATTCAATGAGGTACCATTCAAGAGGGATGTCCAGTGTTCCTCAATGATTTTGGAAGAGGTACCATCCAGTATGGATGGTCAGAGTTCCATGATGATATAAAGTGGAATCTCTTTCACACATTAGGGTGGGGGTAGCCTCTACGAAATCTACAGGAGTGGAATCCCCATGATGCATCAGGTTGTGGGTAGCCTCTAAAACATCAAATTTAGTGCAATACCTCTAACGCATCATGGTGTGGGTAGCCTCTAATACATCCACTAGAGTGGAATCCATATGATGTATTAGGGAATGAGTATAATCTACTTTGTCACACAATATCTCAACAGTGTGGCATAATTATGAGATGTTCATTGAAATGAAATTAGACTCTCAAGAAGTAGGAGAGATTTTCCCACCATGTGGTGTCCTTCTGATGCGATCTAAAACCTTGTGGGTGATACAAACCCGCCCAAAGTGGATTGGGTCAAGGTGTAGTGATTGATCCCCGTCGACTTTTAATTCAAGGTAGACATATGGGATGCTAGGAATTGATGGCTAATACTGAAACAATTGGAGACTCACATTTTCTGGGTTGAGATTTTGAGATGGAAAGACCCAAACACTCTCTTTTTTGATTGTTTGAATAAGAATATATATGTATATATCCAATTTTTATGTTCCCACTCCTTGGGTTTTGGATACTCTCCTTCCAGGAGAGGCAGAGTTACTTGGGGTATTCCATGTTCTTTTTATTTCTAGAGTCTCTTGTTTTGAGGAGTATACTCTCCTTCAATTGGTAGAGAAAATTCGTGGATATGTTCATCTTTTAACAGTTTCTAGCTCTTTCTGTTAGGATGATCTCACATTACTCTTTTAGGGGGTGGATGTATAATAATTTTTACTATACCTTATTCTATCTACTGGTCTTATTTTGTTATATCTCTTATTTATCCGCACTTCATTACCTCTCTTATTGCTCCCTCGATCCTTCGAGGGAATCCTACTGAGTATTTTTATTCTCTCCCTTTCTTGGGATTTTCCCTCACATGGTGTTCCATTGCCGACGATGCGTAGGTTGACCATGGAATCAAAGGATCTTAGGGATATGAGAGATTGTAATGCGTAAAATGGTCATAACTATTGATCATTGAATGAGGATATCCCACTAGCATTACTTTTTCTCCTGTTTCCTGGTTGTGGAACATTTTTCTGGTAGGGTGTGTATTTTTTCCTCACCCTTTATAAAATATATTTTTATACTTTTATTGTTTATAGATTGATGCATTATTACGGTTTATATATAGTAGGGTTGTATCATGATTTCTTTTCCCTGTATGTTATTTTCATTTTGTTGGTTTCATGTGTGTGTATAGGTTCTTAGGAAATTCCCAACCCTTGTTTGTTGTTCCTTCGACACTAGTCAAAAGCCCCTTGCAAATGGATGTGGGTTTGGGGTAGTTGAGACTGGATCATGGGAATGGGTCAGGTTGTGACATTATTAACAAATAGGCATATCACTAACATGGTAGGCATTTCTTATATATCGTTTATGCACACACACATCTCCATAGAAAAAAATGTGGAAATGTAAAAGCCAATAAGAAACAAATATATGCATACAACCATCCCAGCCATCATATTTTGAGAGAAGTACTGTATTTATAGTAAACTAGGCTAAAATACAATCCCATCAAAAAGAGACTTTAAACATCAAATTCCAACCTCCAAAACATTGAAATGGGACTATTGTATAATGTTTCATGAACACCTCGGCTTGTCTGAACCAACAATGTACCATCTAGTCTTTCTCCTGGTCTAGGTCTGCCTATGACTCCATCAAAAGTTATCTCTTCTACTCATGATGATACATGTTTCGGAAAATCATGTGTAGGGGTGAGTATAAAAATACTCAGTAGGACACCCAGAAAAAACAAAGCAATGAAAAAAGGAATGGTATAGTATGCACTATACAAGTATGTGTCTATAGAATTTAACAAGATCATCTAGATATACTCAACCATGAAACGCAGTATATAGGTTAGTCACCACTATCGCACACCACCACTAGGGATTCATCTCGAATATAGCACAAAGAACTCATTCATGATAACACAGTCATATGTTCTATAGCATTGATGATGCCAATTCGAAAAGTTCCATAATGATAGATAAAGATACATTGATATTTTTGAAGAGAGATAAATTACATCATATGAGAATCATTCCTATGTCCATGGTTTGATAGTGCCAAACCCCTTTGGTTTAACTCTCTATGTAGATGATAGATGCTCGATGAAGTTCATAACCTCAATACTTAAGAGTCTACCTAGTGCGTAAAGATGAATAGAGGATCAATTGTGTGCCTCTCAAGGGATTCCAACAACTCTATCCATAAATTCTAGCAGAAGGTATCATACTCCTAGATGTAGTAAATGATACACCCATCCATTAGGAAAATTATATAGGGTAAAAACAATAGAAAAACTTCTCTATGATATGTTGTACAACAGAATATATCAATATAAGAAGGGTTACATGGAATGTAGAAGGGTTACATGGCATATAGAAGGCTCCTACATGGCATTCAAAAGACCCAGGATCAAATCCAGGCAGGGATGAATTTCGTGGTACTGTATCAGTACTGTATCAGGTCACTATAGTAGTATTGTAGTAGCGGTGGTACTATATAAGTAGTGGAACTGTAGCGGTGGAGGCACTGTAGTTGGTACTGTAGCAGCGACAGTAATGTAGCTCGTACTGTAGCATTGCTGGTAATGTAGAAAATCTATTCACTGATGGGTCTTTTAGGCTAAAAATTGGTTTCAAGCCTTGTATTCAGGCTACATGGCCTTGGGCCTTTGGGCTATGTAATTGGTCTACCTCTACCCAATCATAATGGAGTATTTGTTGTATATAATAAATTGAGGCTTTGACCCTAACCTTAAAAAATAGGTGTACATGACATGTAGAAAGGGTCACCTGACCTGTTATACCATCCGGGGTCCACCCATGTGCACTGGTCGTGTTCCAGTGCACGGCTTCAACCCATGTGTCATTTCCCATATACCATTACATGGGGAAATCCATGTAATTCGTTCATTCAAGCCATTTGATGGAGTACAAACCAAGATGGTAGCCCATGTACTCTGCCCCATGTCCTTGTATGTCATTATATACACACCAAGTCTCTTGAAGGGACCTACATTCCGTGACACAGGGGTCACACGTTGTGTGACACTTAACTGCCTCCCAAAATCCAAGACATCGTTCCGTGGGGGCCACACACCAAGTAATAGTTATTATACTTTGTGTTCTTAAATTTCAAACACCATCATTTTTACACTCTGTTTCTAGGTTAATGATTACAATATAATTTCATTGATCCTCTCACTTTGAAACAACAAATCTAGGGTTTTCACATCGTCATTGTAATTAATTAGGGATCCTTGGGCCTTCAATCAGCTCTGAAATCTGATTTTGATCATCCATTCATAAATCATCTAATGAAAGTGAATTCCCAAACAACTATGATTTTTCTATCGACATCACCATCCCAGACACTCTAGGTCATCCTGATTCCCAAAATTCAATTTCAAATCATTGTGCTATGAAATGAAGGTGCAAAGATCGATCACCCCTAACCCACGAAAAATGAAGAACACGAAGAAAATATTGTGAGAGTAAAAGCACAATAATCAAACCAAGGAACAAACTTCATACATTTTTCATTATGGCCATAATATATTCCTTTACAAATGATGAATAAATCATAACAATTATCAACAAACAAACCCCTATAAAAATACCTAAAAATAAGCCCATCCTGTGTGAACGATTGAACTGCTGATCAACCTATTGTGGGTTGGTTTTCATTCATCATTGAATCCAAAATGTTGAAAGATAACCAAAAAAACATCCTACATCAGGGTTGGATCTCTCAGTTGAGAATATAGATTGTCACTTTTATTCTATTGGTGAAATCCATCAAGAACGACGTCCATCAATCTCTGATCCCATGTCTCGTCGTCATTAGAAGACGAGAGAAATATCCAGGTTCCTCTCAAGATTCTCCAAGGAATTCCAAGGTTATGGAAACAACATGGAATCCTTCATAACGTATTATTTTATAAAAATAAAATATCTTTTCATTGGAGAAACAATAATCGTAAAATAAATTTGTCACATTATTTTATTCATTAAAATTTCAAAAACAAATTTTCATTTTTGAATTGTCCTAGGTGATGTAAGGTCATGCCTAGGGTAAACTCTCTTCTATAAATGAATCACTTCCCATAGATTTATTATCCAAGATACTATTTATAATTTAATGTTCTTTAGAAAGACTTATCATGAAAAATTAATTATATTTCAAATATTTTGAATATTTAATCTACTCACACCGGGCCTCCAAATTTCACTATGTCTGAGCACCTAATCTTGAAATAATTCCATAAAATATTAAAATATAATACAAGGAAAATATAGGACATTACATTTTCTCCACTTTAGAGATTTACTTCCCTGAAAATCTAGAAACTAGGAAACCCGATGAGATGTGGGTACTATGCATTAATCAGAGCCGGTCGCTCCCACGTTATCATTTAGATCTTTATGTTATACTACTAGAAATGCACCAAGAGAATCACTTTTCCATGAAGTATCCTCTCCCACCAATCCCTAATAATCATTAGGTACTCAGAAAATTTTTCTATATCCTCAATGTTTATCTCTCCCAAGTTGTTGGTGTGCAAAGGGTCATGCACGCGCATCCTCATCTACGAAAAGTGCAAGACATCATGTACATGGTGAAACTGTAGGGTTAGAAATAGGTGGTAAGACTTCTAATCAACTAAATAAAATATACCAAAAGGGATGATGAACCTCAAAGATATATTTTTACCCCATAGAAATCCTTACAACCCTTTTCTAGGTGAGACACAATGAAATAAAAGGTTTCCTTCCACAAACTCTAAGGGGCTCCATATCCTATTAGTTTATGACTTCAGACTGATTTTTAAAGTCCTCATCCACTCCTATAAGAACTAAACCTTCTCTTTATTATCTCTCACAATCACCTTTCCCATGAGTGATGACTCCATTAGGTCATTCTAGTAATGTGGTGACCTATAGGGTCACCCGTAAAAGGCCTCGAATTATGTTTTACCAATGGTGGATTATTAGTTATTGTTGTACACAAAATCCATTAGTGGTAAGTGATCCTATTATATATGGTCGATGAACAACATTAAAGAATAGTACAATTCCTCTAGAACCTAAATGGTGCACTCTCTCAAGTTGTCTATCTGGGGGTGAAACGCTAACATCAAGCATACCTGAGACCCAAATTCCTCCTGTAATATCATACACAACTGGTATATAAAATTATCATCATTATGTATGCAAATACTCAACTTAACACAATAAATTTTAACTATCTCGTGCATGTATAAGCGTCCAACACTCTCTATTGACCAGAACTCTCAGATAGTTAGGAAGTGGGTTGACTTTTTGTTTTGGAAAATGATCACCCAAATTTCATCTTACCACTGGATGTACATGGTAAAACTGCCATGAATTCCATCGATATCCCATCCCACTTCAACTATGGATCGTCAAGGTGTTTAGATAGACCCCCCTATAATGTGGTTCTCAACCTTTACTTAGTGACATGTAAGGAATGAAGATACAAACTATAATACTCTCTTCGATATTCATGGACAAAAAAACTAATGTCGAAGGTCATGTAACATCTTATAGAAACCTAGATGTACCACCAAATGTAAGATATAAAAATCCATCAGAACCTCCCCCTTCTATTCCACTAGTACCACTTTTCATCCATTGAATATAATGATGAGATCCCCACATTTTAAATATCCATCAGTAGCATGTACTACAAGTATTTGAACATGTAGAGGCTCAAAATAAGTATCCACAAGTTGTGCACACCTGAATAAATATTATAGTGTGGTTGTAACAACCATCTACTGGAGGAATGATCCCCCATATCCATCCATAATGGATAACTACCATGAGTCTAGCTACTCAGATGCCTCTTCTAGAAATAATGAAATTGATCATCTGTTTAGAGCATCTTCCACCATGTTCCCCTTCAAAGGAGTATAGAAAATATCAATTTCATAATACCACTGGAACTCTATCCATCGCCTCACTTTAATATTCATATCCTTCTGAGTAATGATATTCTTGAGAATCTTTTGATCAGTGTAGATGGTAAACCACTAACCCATAAGGTAGTTTCTCCATATCATCAATGTGAAGACTATAAAAACCAAATCAATATCACGTGTCATGTAGTTATAATTAAGTGGTCTCATATAGCATGAACCATAGTCAATCGACACATTCCTCTGCATCAACACACAATAAAGACATGTTTCCAATGCATCATAAAATAGTACATTCTCAAAATCCTCTTCCAAAATTCTCAATAATTGGGCACTTGTCAAAATATGCCTCAACTACTGAAAAGCCTACTGAAATGTCTTTTTCGACGTGATATGATTCCCCTTTTGTTTCAAAGATATCATGGGTTCTGATATCCTAGATAAATTAGGTATGTGTCTCTGGTAATATCATTCCATCCCATTGAATATTCACACCTCAATATGGGTTTCAGGTGGCTCCCATACTAACACTACATCCACCTTTTTAGGGTCCACTTCCACTCTATTCGCCAATATATCATGTCCTAGAATCTGGACCATCAAAATCCATAACTAGAACATTGAGAGGTTCCCATGAATCTAGTGATCTTGGAGTATGTCTATAACCATCATTAAGTGTCCTGCTTTCTCTTCCTCAGAAGCTCGAGTACACAAGGATATCATCAACGAAGACCAATATAATCCAATCTATGGATGGATGGAATATCTTGTTAATGAATCCCAAGATCACTGATGGGGAATTTTTCATCGATCATCAATAGTTGATACATTTTGTTCACAATCACCTCATTCAAGCACTCGTAGTCCATACACAACCTAAATCTCCATTTTTCATTTTTGGAAAACAAAATTATTGCCACTTAGGGTTTAACACTTGGACAACTGAGGGTGAAACACTACGGCCACCCTGGGTGAAGAAAATGGTATCATGAGTACCGTCCTCTAAAACTCCTACAACTATACCCTTAGCTCACAATATTCTGTGGGATGCATCTGATATGCTAGTGATGATATTGGATTTGTAATTTGGTGTAGATCAATTCATATGTCTATCTCCTGGAGAGGTAGTAATCCTAGAACATCTTCTGGGAAGACGACCTCATACTCTTCCACTACTATTTTGAAGTGGTAACACATAACATTTGTTGCATCGAGGGTCAAGATATCTAACATATTAGTAACATGCTACACACTTATGTGTATGAGTTTATCCTATGCTCTTTTTATTTCATTTTCATCGAAAAAGGAATCCTCATTCCATCGATGTGGACATACTGCACACATCTCATAAAATAGTCAATTTTTTCATTAAATGAATATATCGAATCCATGACAAGAATGAATTCGTAATTCATTAATGATTCCATTAAGAGGTCCCAAACAAAACTCTCAACTCCATGGGTTAGTTCACTCTACTGGGAAAGTTGTGTGATCATATAGTCACCTAAAGTAGGTGTCTCAATGCATAAGGGTTAAGCTGATGATTAATCAAGAATCTCATGGTCTTGTAATAGATATGTAGAAATAAAGGAATGACGAAGTCTTATGCGTATTGTTATAGAAGATAGATTAGAAAAGACGCATATTGTACATCAAATCATTCTTAGAGACCCTATTTTATATGCCTCTACTACGTGCGGCTATCCCCACAGATTTCCTATAGCCCCCTAAGCTTGGAATAGACAACATAAGGGAGGTGGTGGAAGCATGTTGATACATAGATCACCTCATGTTTCACTCTCAATTCCTCTTCCATGTTTTCCACCCTGCGGACCTCCCTATTCCTATCATTACTTCTGCCTTAGTGGTCAATCCACTGTCTCCCTATGAGCAACACAAATGGTTAGAAAAACATGAGCGAGATGTCCCCAACTGTCACATGTGTAGCATCACCTATCAATATGCTGGCTGGTCCCATCCCGAGTGCCCTAAACTATATATCCCATATGGTGGGAATTACTCCTGAAATGTATCCCACATCTGGATCCCAGATACTGACATTGGCTCCCCACTACCGAGGTCTCTACACATGTCTGTCCACTGCTGACTATTTCTAGTTTTGTATAATCAGCTATGAATCATTTGTCTACCAAGTATTTCTCTATAAACCAAGATTATGTATGGATGCGAAGAGGGATAATGTTGCCTTAGATGTCTCTACATAGACATCACATTATTATTTGATTACTAAATTAATGATCCCTGACTATATCAATTAATTTCCAAGAATGTTCTGTGATACTCGATGAATAATAAATCACCATCATTCATCCCTGGTGAAGCTTTAGAAGCTCTTATATACAAAAATCTCTCATAATAACATATGACAACTCCACTATAAATATGTGTTCAAACTCTGTCCATGAAAAAGTGGCCTCACCATGATTCTAGATATCCAAACTCCACCATAACTCTATTGAGACCTAAAGAAGGATCACTACTAGTACGACCATTCAATCCATTGGTTTCCTGACTAGATGGAAAACATGGGTCACATCCTCAAGAGATTCCTTATGCTCCTGATGGTTGGGAGCCCCTTAAAACATGAGAGGTCACTATCTATGAAACTCATGAATCATTATATGTGTGAGCTCCTCATCTTCTAGTATTACGGGTACCACATGCTCCTCCACAGGTGGTGGTATAGATGGTGGACCAACTGTCGGTAAAATACGGGAAACCGGACACTGTATTGATGGATCGTCACTGATGGTGTCATCCTTATAATCGAGCTACTATATCCTAGATTGTTTGTGTCGTAGAAGCATCCAGTAGGAAAAAAAGATGTACCATAGTTAACGAGTATATCTGGATAGCATTCTCAAGATAGACATGGAAACAAAAAACCATTCCCATGTGATTCATATACCACTTTTTTCCATACAACAATTATTTTGATGTAAAATGTGAAAAAGTATGTTATTAGAGTCCTGGTGTGTGGATACATTATCCACCCACACCAACATCAGAGTCCCTAGCCTAAAATCCGAACTTGAAATGCTTAAAACATTGTCCCCAAATAAACCCTATAGACTTATAGTCCTAATGTAGAACAGATCATTCTAATACCACTTGATCTTGACCTATCTCATTAGATCCAGTTCCACAACTCTCCAAGCTCGCCTCCAATAGGGCAGTGGATGATGAGAACCACTGAGTAAGAATATCACTATCATGGGAGGTATTTTCTACATAACTATATCACACACACATCTCCAATCCCACAAATGAAGAAATTTAAAACACTCTAAGAAACAAATGCATGCATACCACTATCCCAACCAGCATAATATGATAGAAGTAAGGAAAGTAAAGTAAACTGAACAGGAGTACAAGCCCGTATAAGCCCACCAAAAAGTGTCAATAAACCACAAAGTCCAACCTATAACAATAGGTACTGGGGCATCTGTCTTAAGACACATGAACAACTCATTCTTTAAAAACTCACAAAGTACCATATGGTCATGGTCCTAGTCCTGTTCCACCTAGGACGTCATCAATTGTTTGTTCATCTTCAAAAGACATGGAATGTGCAAGAAAATCTCAGGTAGTAATGAGTATAAAAATACTCAATAGGATGTCTCGAAACCACTATGAATTGCCCAAATGAAAGTCATAGTCAGTTCTACACAAGTATATGTCTATAACATATAATAATAATATCTAGATATACTCATCCAAGACACATAGTTTAGAGGTATGTCACAATTACCGCATACCACCACTAGGGATTTTTTTTAGGATTCCACGAAGTACACATCCAATAAAACACACTCCTAAGTCTGATAGCCCTGATGAAGTCCATCCGAGAAGTACTGTTCATTTGGTAGCATCATTTGTGAAAGAGAAATACTTTGATAAATATGATGAGATATATGATACATAATATGAGAATCACATTTAGGTTCAGGGGTTATACTAACATCTCCATCTGTATCAACCCTCCACGGAGATGATCAATGCCCGGTGAAGTTTTTCACGTCAATACCTAATACTCTACCTAGGTCGCGAAGGTGAATAGAGGATCTGCTCTGGGCCACTTATGAGATTCCAAAAGATCTAACCAATATGTTTTTTTGAAAGGATTATACTTCTGTGATTAGGAAATGACACCCACCAACCTTCACGGAAAAGATCTAGGGCACAAACCATAATGAAACTTGTCCACGATACAATGGAAAAAAGAATAATTCTATGAAACAAGTGATACATGATGTGTAGTATGGTCACAAGTCACATCCATTGTTTCCATGTACAAGTATTATTCAACAGATCATGTCATGATAACATGTTCTGTATAAAATTTTTACACGAAATATAAAAATATTCACACATAATGTTATACAATTCATTGTGACCCATGTGCACTATTAAATTTCCAGTTTATAGCTTCAACCCATGTGTCTTCTCATGTACCAATACGCTGGGTAATCCGCATAACTAGTTCAGTCATGTCATGTGGGGGAATTCACACCATGTTGGAATCCCATGTACTCTTCCCATGTGTGTGTATCACTCAAGATACATTCCAAGTTTTGGGTAGGGTCTCAAACAACATGTGATAGGGATCACATGTTATATAACACATTAATTCCTCCTAAAACTCTAACAACCAATCTATGGGGGCCACACGCTGTGTAATACAAATTACACGTCAGGTTCTTCATAAATTTCAATAATCATCATTATTTTTTCTTCATGGATAAGTTGATGATATCAGTGTAATTTTGGTGATCCATTCTCTTTGAAAATTCAAATCTATGGTCGCCTCATCATCATAGAACTGAATCGTTGAGTCTCAGTCCTTCAATCGGCTCCAAAATCTGATTCTGATCATCTTCTTGTAAATCATCTGAAGAATGGGTATTCTCAAACTTTTTTATTTTCATCCATCACAATCACTATCTCACATCCTCAAGGTATTCCTGATGTTGGATATTCAATTTCAGATCGTTGCATGGTGAAATGAAGGCCCAATGATCAATCATTCATAACCCATGAAGAATGAAAATGTGAATAAAATCGTCAGGGGAGAAAAATCAGACTGAACAACCAATGGAATTAACATTTCCCATTATTCATTAAATCCTTGATATATTCACATAATAATAATGAATAAATAAATAATAATTCTCAAAAAACAAACCTACATAAAAATCCATCCTAATAAACCCATCACATAAGAACGATAGAACTGTGGATCAACATGTTCATGGGCTGGTCCACATTCATTACTGAATCCAAATAAAACATGTAACACATCCTACCTCGAGGTTGGATCACTCTCTAGTGATGATTGATTGTCGTGTTGTAGCCATTGGTGAGATCTGTCAACAATGGAATCTATCGATCTATGATCCCATATCCCGTCATTGTTTTCCATCAAGAGAAATCACCAGGTTCCTCCACAAAGCCTCTAGGGATTTCTAGGATTATCATCCTCATGCTGAATCTCTACCTGACGTCTTATTAAAAAAAGGAATCCTCATTGTGTAATCAAAACATTAAAAATAAAATAAATTCTTCAATTTATTTTATTTATTAATATTCCAAAAACAACTTTTCATTTTTGACCCGCATTGGTCAATGTTATGTTGTACCTAGGGTAATCTCACTACACTGAAAGAAATTATTCCTTAATATTTCTAATATGAGCACCCATTTATATGTTATTCCAATTTTGCATGAAAATATTGTAATGATCTATTAAAAATATTTAATATATTTCAAACATTTTTTCTGGGAACACCGGGCCTTAGAATTGTACGCCATATCATTGTCTAATTTCAACTTAATTCCATAAATATTTAAAAATAATACACTAAAAATATGATACATTACATTAAATCATAGATAAAACACTCATAGATTTATTTCTGATGTGTGTGAGATGGTAACATGCCAATATTAGTTGTCGTTTATTTAAGATGATTATAATAGCATTTTATGGTTATTCAAAAATATAAAACATGTGTGAAATGGTCAAAACAATTGAAAACATCTTATTATATATAATAACTCATATAAATATTGTTTTTAATTATTACATATTTTTATGATTAAAGGTAATGACAATCTGACATTTTTTGTGCTCAGAGTAACATAATATTTGGGTTTAAAAGATTTTGAAGTGATAAAACACATGTATTGGGTTGTAGAAACCAAAAAAACTCAATTATTCATGAAATTAAATTGTTGCAACATTAAACTAAATTTAAAATGAAGTAACTGACTTCCCATCCATCAATGTTTTCATTTCCCTTGGATGATTAGAAATTCATTTTTGAAACGCAAAATGTTTTTATAATGGTCAAATACCATAGAAAAAACCTTATATTTAAATTAAATAATAAGAAAATTTTGATTGAAATATTTATTAGGTTTAAAATTAGGTGAATGAACAATATAACATATGGTGTGATAAAAATAACTAAATAAGTAGTATTCAATGTTTTGGAAACCATTAAAAACTGAAGGCATCGAGTTAAAATAAAAAAAATGCCCTAAAATTTCCATGAAATATATCAAAGAAAAACATTTATATTATTCATAAATTATAGGAACTAATAGTGTGTCAATTAGAGTAGTTATTTTCCAAACATGATTGAAAAAACATTTTTATTGTTTACAGACACTAAAACATGTGTGTAATGACAAAAACCATAGAAAACAAACTCATATTTCTCTTAACAAATTGTAAAATTTTCTTTGAATTATTTTTTATGTATAGGGGTTGAAAATGAATCAATAGACTGTGTGGTGTGCTCGACCTGATAAAATAAACTATTTGAAATATTTAACAATCATTAAAAACATGAGTTGGATGGTCAAAACCAAGAAAATAGACTTTCATTGGCATGAAATCAAAGGAATAAAAATAAATTATGTTTTTAAAAAGGTAGAAATTTTCCTCCTTTTAATAATTTTATTTGTTTCCACAAGATGTCAAAATGGAAACATTTTTTATTTTTTTAAAACTCTTAGGGTTACATGTAATATTCAAAACCATAGAAATACAACATGGATTGATGTGAAATGATATGTAAAATATTTTTGAAATATTTTTTATGTGTATAAGTAGGTTCCGAATCAATCATATACGGATTCACCCATTTATTGTAGAGAGAAATTAATTAATGGAGTTATTTATTCAACATTAATAAGGGATTTTCTCTCATCATTAATGGAGAGATTTTTTGGAAATTAATCTAAAAGGGGGTATAATGACCACATAACTCATTGATATGGACATAACTTCTATAAAAGAGGATGCAATAACTGAAGGTTCCGGGCACAGTGGAAGCGCATGGGTGGATGTTCCCACTTGGGTTTTTGTCATTAGCAATGATCAATCTGGGATCAATACGACGATAAACTCCAGTCTCCACGAATCGAATCATAGAAAAAGACAAAGAAGATGGTTTGTCCCGGAACCACAAACAAGGATCGTTACAGGTTGATTATAATTAATTTAATTAATTATAATGAAATACATTTTAGGCGTTCTTTCTTCGTTGATGTTCTCGATCACGTTGTTGATGAGATCCGTCATTGTGTCGCAGAAGCCAAGTGTGGACTCCCTCTAGAGGTGATCCACACGTGTACCTCGTATCTCTGGACATCGCCAAAGGATTCTCCGGGTGATAGCGTGGAGAAGCCTTCGCTTGCGTTGTCCGCCTTAGATCGTCTTTATCTGATGGAAGAGGATCTCTCTCGGTCTTGAGAGCATTCTTGGATGAAGAGTTTCTTTCAGTCTTGAAATAATTCTCCAGAGATGTTGTGCACAATGATTCTCTTTTGTGTTGGAAAAGAGTTGGGGTTGTGAGGATATTTATAATCGGGAGTATGGGGTTATAGAGTTATGACAATAAATAAACGCGTTACACGTTTTATTTATTTCATTGACTCTTTATTTAAAACCCCCATGCTGAATAAATAACTCATTGACATGCGCCCACACTGATTATAATAAATATCATTTAAAACAATATTATATCCTCAAAACCCCGACTGGAAAAACTACACGGCGTGTAATAATAATTACACGGAGTGTAGTTGTTTTCCATTGAAAACTACACGATGTGTATATTAAATGTACACGGCGTGTATATCTTGTTTTCATTTATTCATTTCCTTTCCAAAATAAAACTACACGATATGTACTTATTTTATTTTTCCTCCATCATTAAAAAAACTTAGGCTTCCTTGAATAATTATTAAACCACATATGGGAATAATCTTTATTCAACTTGAGATACATAGATACACTTAGTGTGTGACCCTCTAGGCCTCTTTCTCATTGGCATTAGGCAGTCTTGCCTAAATTCCAATATTACTGTCTAGCAACGGGTCAAGGCACCCAAGAGAAAGAAGTTGACGCCGCATTGACGTATCACCTCATACGAACGCTTACTGTGTAAATTAATCCCTTTGTCTCAATATCTCATCAAGCAAGTTTCATGGCAGTGTCATAAACCTATATGCTTGATATGTCGTTCTCTGACAACCTGAAATAAACTCGTCGTTTACACCATGGAAATGGAATTTAATGAGACAGTTCTATTTCAATCAAAGGGCCGAGATATCAACTTCTATAAATGGAAGGGACAAATCCTTCCTCGACTTATCCATTAACAACATGTCACTCATGACGCACCCAACGTACCCTACTTCCGGCCAACTGTCTGTGTGACGTTTTCGTCAGTAAATCTAAGTGCGCGAGTCATGACATAAGTTAATGATAATCTTCCAGTCTAAGGACCATTACACACACTCGTAGATAGAAATATCCGATGACACCAAGACATGCGGAATTATTACTGGTGGGTATGTTCTCATAATCTCCCATCTTGGAGATTACCAAGTGCGAACTCCATGAGAGAGAGTCTAGTCTTCTTACGAGTACTCGCACATGACTGTCTGTATACTATGTGTCCTATCATAGTATGTCATCCAACCACAGAACATTATTTAAAAATATTGTTATAGCATTTCAAGGATCTCATCATATTGGGGATTTTCTATGACCTTATTAATGCAACAAATATTCCAGACCATTATTATATTATAGTCATGCAGAACAATGAACAATATATAATAAGTGAACATTTATGTAACCAAAGTACAAAACAGTTGGTTCTGAGGACACCAAACCTTACAGACTCCCAAATGGACTAGAGCCAACTGTCGACGACTTTTATTCCGCTAGACCTCACATGATGATCATGTTTCTGCTGAGTCAAGGCTTTAGTCAATGGGTCTGCCACATTTTCTTCCGTGGAAATACTGCTCACTGCAACCTCACCTCTCTATGAAAAATCCCTCAATAGATGATACTTCTGAAGTATGTGCTTTGTCCGCTGATGTGACCTTGGCTCTGTTGCAAGTGCCACCGCTGCAGTATTATCACAATAGAGTGTGATAGGATCTTTACTGCTCGGTACAACATCCAACTCTTGGACGAAGCTTCGCATCCATAATGCTTCTCTAGATGCCTCAGAAGCTGCAATATACTCGGACTCTGTTGTAGAATCTTCCACCACACTTTGTTTTGAGCTCTTCCAGCTCACTGCACCTCCATTCAAACTAAAGATGTATCCAGTCTACAACTTCATGTCATCTTGATCATTCTGGAAACTAGCATCTACATGTCCTCTGATGACTAGTTCCTCATCTCCTCCATAAACCAGGAACATATCCTTAGTACACCTCAGATACTTAAGGATAGTCTTGACTGCCATCCAATGGCGATCTCCTGGATCAGCTTGATATCTACCTACCGCACTTAATGTGTAAGCAACATCTAGCCTCATACATAGCATATCATACATGACTGACCCAATCGCAGATGCATAAGGGATCCTTGTCATCCTCTTTCTTTCCTCATGTGTCTGAGGACACATTTTCTTGGAAAGATGAATGCCATGTGACACTGTCAACAATCCCCTCTTGGACTGTTCCATACTGAATCTCTTCAGTATCATGTCAATGTATGTACTTTGACTTAGGCCCATCATTCTCTTGGATCTATCACGATGGATCTTGATCCCAAGAATATATGCCGCCTCGCCCAAGTCTTTCATGGAGAAGCATTTATGAAACCTTGCCTTAACTGACTGTAAGACAGGTACTTCGTTTCCAATTAGCATTATGTCATCATCATATACTATTAGGAAAACGACTGCACTTCCACTAAACCTTTTTTAGACACAAGTCTCACATTCGTTCTTAACAAATCCAAATTCTGTATCAGCTTCATCAAAACGAATGTTCCATGACCTTGATGCTTGCTTTAATCCATAAATGGATTTCTACAGCTTGCATACCTTGTTGGCATCCTTTGGAGTCACAAACCCTTCAGGTTGTGTCATGTAGACATCTTCCTGAAGGTTCCCATTAAGGAAAGATGTTTTGACATCCATTTTCCAAATTTCATAGTCATGGTAAGCAGCAATGGCCAATAGGATTCTGATGGACTTCAGCATTGCACCCGGTGAAAAGGTTTCATCATAGTCAATTCCTTGACGTTGTCTAAAACCTTTTTCAACCAGTCGTGCCTTGTAGGTGCTGACTTTCCCCTCCATGTCCAGTTTCTTCTTGAATACCCATTTATTACCAATAGGATTTACATCAACTGGAGGATCTACCGAAATCTAGACTTGGTTTTGGTACATGGAATCCATTTCAGAATTCATGGCTTCTTGCCACTTGGCAACGTCTGTGCCTTCAACTGCTTCCTTGTAGGTAAGAGGATCATCATTGTCAACCAATAATGATTCACCATCCTCGGTGACAAGAAAACCATATCGTTCTGGTTCTCTCACCTCTCCCATGCTTCTACGCAGTTCTTGTGTCCCTTGAATAGATTGTTCTTCCACGGGGCTTTGTGGAATCTGTTCTTGTACCAACTCATGTGTATATTGGGCCTCGACTTCATCGAAGTCTATCTTGATCCCACTATCTCTTTCGGAGATGTGCTCCCTCTCAAGGAATATGGCATGTCTTGCCACTGTAACCTTTTTGTCTGAGGGCTTGTATAGGTAATATCCCCTTATTTCCTTGGGATATCCTATAAAGATACACATTTTGCCTCGGGGTGCAAGTTTGTTACCTGAAGAGGCCTTAACAAATTCATCACTACACCACACATGTAAATTCGATAACATGGCTTTGCGTCCACTCCATAATTCGTATGGAATACCATTTATCGATTTAGTTGGTACTTGGTTTAGTATGTGCGCTGATGTTTATAATGCATATCCCCAAAAGGATAATGGAAGACTCGCATGACTCATCATTGATCTCACCATGTCCAACAGAGTGTGGTTCCTCCTTTCACTTACACCATTCCACTACGATGTGTAAGGAGGAGTGAGTTGAGATAGAATCCCAAACTCCCGTAAGAAATCAAGGAAGTCTTGATTAAGATATTCTCCTCCTCTGTCTGAGCGGAGTTTCTTAATCTTCTTACCAATATGGTTCTCAACTTCATTCTTGTATTCTTTGAACCGATCAAAAGAATCTGACTTATACCTCATTAAATAGTTATATCCATATCTACTAAAATCATCAGTAAAAGTTATGAAGTACGAGAACCCACCCCTTGCTTCAACTGGAAATGGTCCAAACACATCTGTGTGAACTAATTCTAGAATATCTTTAGCTCTTTCACCTTTCCCACTAAATGGGGCTTTGGCCATTTTTCCATCTAGACATGCATGACATACACCAAGTGGTTTTATTTCGAAAGAATCTAAATACCCATCTTGATGTAATTTTGTCAAACGTTTCTCATTGACATGACCTAGCCGGTGATGCCAAAGTTGGGTGTAGTATGAGCCATGTGAATTAACTTTTTTATCGATT
Organism: Viscum album; assembly: GCA_963277665.1. Taxonomy (NCBI): domain Eukaryota; kingdom Viridiplantae; phylum Streptophyta; class Magnoliopsida; order Santalales; family Viscaceae; genus Viscum; species Viscum album. Next base: position 420,410,512 of record OY728161.1, on the reverse strand, counting down.
TCCATTACTGGGTTTGTGTAGTCTACCACATAAAGGTCATTATATAAATGTTCCCTACCAAAACAAATGCTATCTTTATAAAAGTAGAAACATTCATTTCCAAACTTGAATATGAATCCATTAGTATCTAATCTGGATACTGAAATAATGTTTTTAGTAACAGAAGGCACATAATAACAACCCTTTAACACCAAGATCATTCCAGTTGGAAATGTGAGGTGGTAGTCCCTGATAGCAACAGCAGCAAGTCTGGCTCTGTTGGCTGCTCGTAGATCTACCTCCCCTCGATCAATCTTCCTGAATCTACTTGGTTCCTGTATTTGGATATAGATGTGAGCACCACAAGCAGTATATAATACCCAATTAGTAGAATCAAATATATTTCATTCGATAACAAATGCACATGATGCTTCCCCTTGCTTCCTTGGATGGGTGCAGTTTTTCTTCCAGTGGCCCTTCATGCCACATGCGAAACAAACAGCATCATGTTCCTTTGCCTCCCCTTTGATCTTCCTTTTCTTGGATGGTCTTGAAGAAGCTTTGGGCTTAATGCTCTTCGCCTTCCCTTTCCTTTTATTCACCATAAGGACAGAAGGATTTTCACGCTTCATGTCATTGTCCACTTGGAGAATAAGGATAAGAAGATCAGATAGATACTTCTCAATATTGTTCATGATGAAATTAACAACAATGTTTGAGAAGCTCTCGGGGAGTGATGTGAGAATGAGATCGGTGCCCAGTTCTTCAGGGAGTTTAAACCCTAGAACCTCCAAGCGCTCAATGTAGCGAATGAGCTTGACTACATGAGGCCCAGCTAGGGAACCCTCTCCAAGCTTGCTATGAAATAGAGCCTTGGAGATCTCAAACCTTTCTTGTCTTTCTCTCTCCTGGTATAGACCACGGAGGTGTTCGAGCATGTTATAGGCATCCATGTCTTCATGAGACTTCATGAGCTCACTAGACATAGATGACAACATCAAACATTGAACGTCGAGAGCGTCGTTCAAATGTTGATCATAGACCAGGAAATCTTCATCACTCGCCCCTGGGGCAGGGGAATCAGGAAGTGAGGACTCCAGCATGTAAAACTTTTGTTCATGGCGTAGGATAACCCGAAGGTGCCTAAACCATTCTTGAAAGTTACTGCTGGTGAGGATGTTGTCTTTTTCCAGAATTGATCGCAGAGAAAAGGTGGTTGACGAGTTTGTCATCTTGATTCTACAATTTAAATGATCAGATTTATTAGTACTTTCTTGATTACATTTTTATAAGAAATAGTAAATTTTATTAATTATCCCACTATATTATCAAGTACCAATGGTCCTCACCATTGAACTCCGAATGTTCAGTTTCTTTGACATTATGGTGGAAAGGATCCATATTTCCCTTCGCATAACCCCAACAAGGGTTGGTCAAGCTATTTGAAGGTATTTAGGTAGGCAGGTCTTTGCCAACTGTGAGCTTACAGTTCCTTGATCTGTTGACTGGACTCCCCAATCCTGAAATCCTGACTTGTATTTTCTCAACTCTTGCCTCCAATATTACATCAAGTCTATCAAGGGATACTTCTCTTGATATAATATGGTTAAGTCAACCTGAAACCTTTCATAAGGGCTTCCTTTATAAAAGTAAGTGTCCCAACAAGGGTTGGTCAAACACATAGTTTTATTGAGTCTTGACCTTAATCAAGTAACGGAAGGCTTGGTCTGACTTAATATGGTATTTGAGGGATTTTATTCTTTATGTGTATCTTTGCATTATCACATGCTTGTTAATATTAAGTGATGCTTGCTTAAGTGATTAACAATGTTCCGATAATGTTTACGCATAGTCCGGTTTTTATTTTATTCCATCTTTGCATGCTTGTTCATTTTATTAATTATGTGATAGCGACAACACATGTATAATAAATAAACCGTGCAATCAGACAGAAATAAAATAATATGGCATGATCATGAACTTCTATTTGGTTAGCTTATCTAGCGGTTTTGATAAGCTAACCCTGACCTAGGGAAAACACCTTGAACCTGATGGTTTGTGTTTTGCAGCTCCCACCTGTCCACCTTTGTATCTTCTTGTTCGGTTTCGCCTCGGCTTCAGGATTTGAACTGTCTCCTCTGGCTTGGGAGATCCTCCATTACATGGGTTTACATTAAAGAATCCATGGGCACTCAGGACCTACATTTTATTGGAAGAAGTCTCACAGGACAAAAAATTTTAATTAAATAAATTTAAATGAAACCATACACATAAAAAGGGTCTTTGGTCTAGCTCATGATCATCCATATTATGCAACGACATTTATGCATATTTAGAATTCAAATTCTTTTAATCATTCTTTTATTTAAGATAAGACGCGCTCGAATTCAATTAATTATGATCTTATAATTAATCAATTATTTATCTTAAATTCCTTTCTGAATTTCCGTGAGATTCTTCTCATCCATATTCCTTATACGGGTCTTGGTACATTGGAGAAAACCTGGGGAAATTCCATTTCTGGAAAGTACACGGCATGTAGTTTATAATTACACGGCGTGTATTCACCCTTTATCCAAAGTACACGTCGGGGCTTTGGCGTGTTTTCTGTACTTTGGAAATTTTAGAGTACATGGTGTGTAGATGAATCATACACGGCATGTACTTCCTTGTTACGTGGTAACCGGCCTGGCGTTCCCGTGTATGTGGTACATGGCTTATCTTTGTACACGGTTTCACCTAGGTCGGAACGGACTACACGGCGTGTTGTTCCAACATACACGCAGTGTATTCCGGTTTCCACGCGCTTTTCTATTCTGGTCAACACGGCGTGATTAAAACTTAGGCATAATTAATTCACACGGTGTGGTTTGGTGGACCAGTGCCGGTTCTTTGAACCTAAGTACACGGCGTGTAGTTTTAATTACACGTCGTGTAATCCCGTGTTGTACAGACAGAAAGAGCGTCTCCCCTGGATGAGTTCCTCATTTTTATTTTAATCAAATTTAAAATTAAAAGGTCGTTTCTGTGATATGAATCGAGAAACGAAGGAGGAAGAATAGATCTCGTTAATTCAGATTTATATAACGATTTATTTCGAATTGATTCAAATATGAATGTGTAAATTATCAACGAAAATTAAACAACTATAATCAACGTTGTAACCTCGCTTTGATACCATTTGAAGGTTCCGGGCATAGAGGAAGCGCATGGGTGGATGTTCCCTCTTGGCTTTTTGTCATTAGCAATGATCAATCCGGGTTCAATATGACGATAAACGTCAGTCTCCACGGATCGAATCACAGAAAAAGACAAAGATGATGGTTTGTCCCGGAACCACAAACAAGGATCATTACAGGTTGATTATAATTAATTTAATTAATTATAAAGAAATACCTTTTGGGTGTTCTTTCTTCGTTGATGTTCTCGATCACGTTGTCGATGTGATCCATCGTTGCGTCGCAGAAGCCAATTGTAGACTCCCTCTAGCGGTGATCCACACGTGTACCTCGTATCTCTGGACGTCGCCAAAGGATTCTCCGTGTGCTAGCGTGGAGAAGCCTTCGCTTGCGTTGTCCGCCTTAGATCGTCTTGATCTGATGGAAGAGGATCTCTCTCGGTCTTGAGAGCGTTCTTGGACGAAGAGGTTCTTTCGGTCTTGAAATAATTCTCCAGAGATGTTGTGCACAATGATTCTCTTGTGTGTCGGAAAAGTGTTGGGGTTGTGAGGATATTTATAATCGGGTGTGTGGGGTTATAGAGTTATGACAATAAATAAACGCGTTACACGTTTTATTTATTTCATTGACTCTTTATTTAAAACCCCCATGTCGAATAAATAATTCCTTGACATGCGCCCATGCTGATTATAATAAATATCATTTAAAACAATATAATATCCTCAAAATCCCGACAGGAAAAACTACACGGCGTGTAATAATAAATACACGGCATGTACTTGTTTTTCATTGAAAACTACAGAACGTGTACATTAAATGTACACGGCATGTATATCTTGTTTTCATTTATTCATTTACTTTCCAAAATAAAACTACACGGCGTGTAATAATAGTACACGGTGTGTACTTATTTTATTTTTCCTCCATTATTAAAAACAACTTAGGCTTCCTTGAATAATTATTAAACCACGTACGGGAATAATCTTTATTAAACTTGAGATACTTAGATATACTTAGTGTGTGACCCTCTAGGCCTCTTTCTCGTTGGCATTAGGCATTCTTGCCTAAAGTCCAAGATTACTGTCTAGAAACGGGCCAAGGCACCCAAGAGAAAGAAGTTGATGCCGCATTGATGTATCACCTCATACGAACTCTTACTGTGTAATTTAATACCTTTGTCTCAATATCTCATCAAGTAGGTTTCATGGTAGTGTCATAAACCTATATGCTTGATATGTCGTTCTTTGACTACCTGAAATAAACTCGTCGTTTACACCATGGCCATGGAATTTAATACGACAGTTCTATTTCAATCAAAGGGCCGAGATATCAACATCAATAAATGGAAGGGACAAGTCCTTCCTCGACTTATCCATTAACAACATGTCACTCGTGACGCACCCAACGTACCCTACTTCCCGCCAACTGTCTGTGTGACGGTTTTAGTCAGTAAATCTAAGTGCGCGAGTCATGACATGAGTTAATGATAATCTTCCATTCTAAGGACCATTACACACGCTCATAGATAGCAGTATCTGATGACACCAAGACATGCGGAATTACTACTGGCGGGTCTGTTCTCATAATCTCCCATCTTGGAGATTACCAAGTGTGAACTCCATGAGAGAGAGTCTGGTCTTTTTATGAGTACTTGCACATGTCTGTCTGTATACTATGTGTCCTATCATAGTATGTCATCCAACCGCAGAACTTTATTTAAGAATATTGTTATAGCATTTCAAGGTTCTCATCATAGCGGGGATCTGCTATGACCTTATTAATGCAACAAATATTCCAGGACATTATTATATTATAGTCATGCAGAACAATGATCAATATATAGTAAGTGAACATTTATGTAACAGTTGGTTTTGAGGACTCCAACCCTTAAAATAACATATTTTTTCTATGAAGTCATTCAATTATACTCATATGGAGGTGCATGGAAATCTATAAAGGGAGTTCAATTAGATACAATCTACTATAAGGAAGAAGGGTGTTCTAGTGTTTACAATAGCATGAGAGAGGATGAGTGAAGCATCCATTATGGATATTGATGTGATGGGATACCATGTCATCCATATCATATACAACATTTAGAAATGGAACATATGTAAAATAATAGAAATGTTCAAGGTATCAAAAAATTACATATGGTGGTGATCATTATTGATATATAGACTTCAAAGAGCATGTAAGACATCATCAAGAGACTCAGGTTCCATGATTTACAAATAAAGGAGATGCAATGGAATAGGGATTAGAGAAGCATGTTTATTATGACCCTTGTATGGATAAGGATTTCAGAAGTACAATCATTTTTTCAAAGAAGTGTGATTTTTTTCATAGATGGATCTCTGAGCATGTTGTTTTGGAATGAAAGAGTAGTTTTTTCCACTAGGTTGATTTTTTAGATATATGATATAGGCATATGAGGGTGTATTTGTACACTATTTGTTCAATTCTATCACTATAATTTATGTTTTGAAATTTATATAGAATTTGTACTCTCTGATTATAGTGTAATTTTAAGTGTTTTCCCATGATTTATTTTAATCCCCTACATCTAATAGTTTTTGCACATAAAAAATATGGTGTGTTACTTTTCAACATTCTTAATTAATTTATCACTTCCAAGATTCATTGGGTTTCTTTCAAAGTTTTCACATGAAATTTTGGATTATGATCGAGATTCTCTCCCATAGTGGTATAAAAATTGGTTTTGTGCTGGAATGTTTTTTTGGGAATTATGGAAGTGATTTTCAAGTGATGATGTGTGTGTGAGTTACAATAAGGATTGGATGTAGAAGTATTTTGAGTGTGGTTTTTCAGGTATTTCACCTAAATAGTTTTTTATAGTGTTCCACAGATGAATAAAGAACTCAAAATTGAAGATAAAGGTGATGTGATTCCCTGCTCATGGGATGATGAGAAGTGTAGATCCCTAGGTCAAGTTGACCACTCAGAGGGAGGTAAAATAATATTTTAATTTTCAGAATTATTTAGTTTTAATTCAACCTATTGATATTTTTAAGGTTCTCAGTCTACTTAATGAAATCTCGATGTCTCACCTCGTATAAAGAAATAATAATATAGAGCGCAATATACGTTATTTAAAGGGTTCAGTTCATAAACCTACTCCTTTCCATGTTGTTTAGATTCCCCAATATAGATTATCCACAACAATAATATGAATGAATATAAATAATAAGGAACCAAGTAGTCATATACCCTTATATTCGATCCTTGAGTTAATCCCTCTTGTCTAACCCAACAACCGACTCTTCTCCCTTGGTTTGATAGACATCATAATCATCTTCTCTTCTCCTAAATGAAAATAGATCAGACACCCCAGCATCAAACCTTTTTTGTAACTGGTCAAATACCCCAATAACAAGCTCATTATTTTTCTCAATGTTGATAATACTTTAATGTAATAATATTTATCTTCTCTTGGTTTCTTCTACACCACTAGAAATAATCATACTTCTATATGAATATTGGATTTTATTTTCACTTGTACAATATCATGATATTCAAAAGATTATTAGAATAAGCATGTTAGTCTTGAAAAAAATTGATACCAGATCATGAATGATTTGGTTATTTTCAGAACACTTCCCCATAAGGTGTACCCCTATTGGGACGGCAATGTGAGAAGAGGGATAGTGACCCCCACATCCAACCTCTAGTATGCCTCGGGTTTGCGACTACCACTAAGGATATAGTAAACACACAAATGATAGGCATTACATGCTAAGAGAACACATGAAGAAGAGAGAGATAAGATAGACACCAACCAAATCCAACTCATAATTTAATGTAAAATAAAATTCTAGTATACATATTTAATGTCATGAAAGAACTAGAATAAATGAAATGAAAAACTACAAGTACCAAAGTAGAGTTAAAAATATCAGCGACCACAATGCATGAACAGCTCTTGAAACCCCAACATAGTAGTAACTAGACAGATATCAAAACTACTCCAAGTGAAATCAAAAATAGTATATATATATATATATATTGGGTGATTATAATAGTATACTCTGTAGGATCCATCCTGGAGCCTCTCGTGAAAAAGTAGATAAAGCATTCTAAAGAAAATTGAATAATAAGTGAAACTAACTCGTCACCTAAATTGGTATAATGTGTTCCCAGCCTCACCATGGCTACATTCACCAAGTATCATATATAATATTATAAAATATATTAATGAATATCAAGGTTACCCCACTACAACTTTGAAACTAGTTTGCCAATTTTCCCAAATGTCGCACATCCTAAGCATCTCTCTCAAAAAAGGCATGCCCGCAGACACATAGGCAAAGCACCACAACATGAACTTCATGAAACACAACCTGCACGTCCATGTAACCAATGTAACCATGTAGTTTTTTTATCCACCACAACTTCTATGACATGTATCATTCCTCAGGAATTAATCCTCAGGAAATTTTATCCCTTACACCGATTAAGGATCCTCAAGCCATCACAACATATACATGTTACATATATAGTAGTCATTAGTAAACTATATCAAGAATATATGTGCGTGAATAAAGAAAATCCATTACAACCCTCTATACACATATATAGGTAAAACTAACATAAGTGCCTACAATATATTTATCTTCCAAAAGAAGAGAGTGGTGCCGATGGGGGTACTCAGCAATCTATCCTCCCACTAGAATGTTGGGGAAAACATACCCCCAGGGCTTAAAATCCATAGGGTGTTAGTTTCCCTAACTGAAGGGGTGGATTATCATATAGAAACACCAATGTATAGAGTATACAATATCTCACAACCACACTATGGGAATAACCTAGTCTTAGACTCAAACACAAATAATGTCTCTCGGAAGCTTGATTTCCACAACTATGACTTGGTATCCAATAAGCACACAACCATATAATAAGCATTATTATATTACTTCATTACATTGTTTTTAGTTTCAATTTATATTTTCTAATTCTATAAACATTAATTAACCATTAACAATTGCGCATTATATTTCTTTAGCATCACACCAATGTTTCATGCCCTCTAGGCATAACCAAACCATGTCCACAGCTTCTCATAAAAATTTCCTCAGCATTGTATTCCAACAAGCACCAACCGCATGGGTTAACATCATTTATTCAATAATTAATTAAGAGTTGAATTAATTTACCATATTCACATCAATTTAGAAATAACATTTGATGATTTTAAAAACAAGGGGGCTCTACCCGGTGAGTAGATGAACTATCTATCATGTCTTTTCCAACTATAGTAGGAGTGCAGAATCATCCTCCCTTAACAATCTATACATGGGAAGCACTGGGAATACCTCATTCATCATGGAACTTTTGTAAGGAGGGTAAGACAGACCATATGACTTGAGTAGTGGGGATAATAAAGAAGATAAAAAACCAATATAATTCAAAAAACATCCCATCATTCACATCCAAAAAGTTTCATCATCTCTGGTATCCTCCTCGACAACCCATGCATAAATCGATGAAACTTGCTTCACTAGGTGCCAACTTCCACCACAACCAATGTGCCTACCAGCCCCCACATAACTGAATATCCACCCATGCTCAGATCACAAAATAAGAAGTTGGAAGCAAACATTTTATCAACTGGTCTCTTGGACTATAAACAAGGAATCCAACCTTCAAACATAATGAGAACTCATTTCTCCAAATCACAATGCACTCGGCCTTACAAGAAAGAGGTTAACTGAGAACCCTACCAAGTATTGTATTTTTATTAAACAAAAGGTTCATCAATCCTTCTATAATTAACCAAATTATTATTTGTAGGTTTCAACTATGAGAAGCATAAATAGTAATCTATAAAAAATAATTAAACATGCTTAATGCATCTGTTTGATTAATATCAAATTACATCAACAACAACCAAGTTCATTTACATGCCTCTTTATATATGAAAAATAACAAAAATTAATCCCATTTTACTTTTATTACCAATTTCTTTCAAGAATGACATTCTAAATAAGGTAAGAATAGATATCACACTATTTTGAAAAATATGAGGCAATAACATATGATCGATACCAATTTATTTGTTTGGTATATACATTTATTATGTTAATTTCATTGTGATCCAATGTGATAAAATATGTAACCCTATATTTTCACATAAAATAATAGATAATACATTAATCCCCTACCTGAAAAGGTTCTTTTTGTTCATTATAAGATAACAATCCACACAACGGATTACGATCTCCTCCCCCACGATAATTGCATCCACCCAAGTATGCCACAGCAGGACCGCACCAATCGACACCCAAGAAAACTCCATTAGAATCTAGGAAATCAAATTACATAACATGTAAAGTAGAAATGGGAGAATAATGATTAGACAAAACATAAGAATATACATATATCATACCTTCTATTGATAATATATAGACACTTGATGCATGCACCAAAATATGGGTTGAACATGCAACATGAAGAAACATTATAGGGAAATGATACAAGGATTAAGTTTAGATGACACCATAGTTATGGGAAGAATGGAAGGTTCTAGTGTGATTCACTAGAGAACAAGGGAGGATGGTATCTCTTCCCTTTTCTAGATTTAATGCAGTAGCGGTTGAAGATATGATGAATTGTCCCTTAAAAGAAGATCGCAGTAAACCATGTAGTTTGACCATGTAAAGGCATCATGAGACTTCACAAAATTAATATAGGAGTTTTGGGATTTGAATCATCCTTAAATGAATTAAAATAAGTCTTGGAATTAATTTTACATCAACAAATGCATCAAAGGGGCGAAACTGTAAGAATCTAGAATCACTATTCACAAAACTGTAAAAACGATTAAAAAGGCTGGAAATTTGTAAAACTATTGGGAATATGTCACCTTGACCTCCAAAAACAACCAAAACACTAGATGTTTCACAAACATACTGACCAGAGAGGATTGAACCATTATATCAGATACCACTTAAAAAATCATGTCCTCAAGAATTCAAATCCAAATGAAATTTGAAATATAAAAATGGGTCTGAACAACCACCCTTCGAAGTCCCTATATTGTCTCTTACCACAAAAGGTGTTCAACTACTTTAAAGGGGACATGTGTGACCAAAAGAGATCCATAAAAAATTCTTACACACTCTCCAATGGGATATTCCCCTCAAATAATGAATTCTGCAACATAATAAAAATATATACTTCTCATAAACAAGAATGGTTTACAAGCACAAACAAACATAGATACCTGAAAAGAGTTAAACATCAATCAAATCGTGGTACTGAGATTGTATCTATGAATCATGTTCCCATGTACTCTCTTCCACATCAACTTTTCTCCAAAATTCATGAACCATGATGAAAGAATGCTCGCACAAGACCTTGTCCTTGCAGTCATGGATCTCCACAGGTCACTCCTCGAAGGTCACATCATTGTCAACATCTATCTCACCCAAATAAATGATGTGAGAGTCAACATAATGATAACGAAAAATTTGTGACACATGAAAAACACCATTTATCCAGAACATCAATGGGGGATGTGCTACCTGATACGCCATGACCCGATCATGAGCCAACAACATGAAAGGCACATAAAATCATGGAGAAATCCCGACGAAAAAAACCTTCACTGGCCACAACGGGGAGTTAGCTTCATAAAAACGTTATCCCCAACATAAACTTCTAATGGTCTCCTCATTTTTTTGATATATGATTTCTAATGATCCTGAGCTGGCTTCATCCTCTCAAGAATCACCTGGACCATCATGGTCATGTTCCTCATCCATGAACCTCCAAAATCAAGGACACAAGATTGAAACATAACTTTAAGAGTCTGGATGGACTGATTGGTCTGACCATTTGTTTTTGGATAAAAAGTAGTGCTACAGCTTAGCTAAGAACCAAAATCATGCAGGAGACCACTCCACATCCGATAGGTAAAACAAGGATCTCGATCATAAATGTCTATCCTCAGGACTCCATAGAGTCTCACCACCTGCTCTAGATACTTCCTTGACAAAACCTCTACTATGATCGACTAATTGATTTCTATGATGTGGGATTATTTCATTAAACGATCCACTACCACCTAATTAGTGTCATGGCCTCCCTGAGATTTATGTAAACTAGTAACAAAGTCCATTGATATTTCCTCCCACTTCCATTGAGGAACATCTAACAGCTAGAGAATACCACCAGGGACACAGTGCTCGAACTTCACCTTATGGAAGACTAAACATTGAAAAACAAACCCCGAAACTGCACGTTTCATCACAGGCCACAAAAATTTAATAATAAAGGCTTGGTATATCTTTGTCACACTAGGGTGTAATGCTAATGTAGAACTATGGAACTCCATGAGATTCATCTCACTCATCGCTAATGTAACCAAAATACTTCTCTAATACAAAACTCAGTTTTATTTATCCTCAAACCATCCATCAAGTCCTCACTACACACAATTATATCTCACCATACCACTACCTCAAGATCCGCCAACTGGGACTCTTCCACTTTCTATCCCTGAGATGACTACACCGTTATATGATAAAGACAACATATTCCCCAAACATGTCCCATTCCAGGTGATATTCAGAATGTTCTTTTAGTACTCTCCAGGAATCACCAAGTTCATGCTCTACATCACTATGCAACATCATGGTTTGTGAATCAGCTACAAAATTCCCCTGTATAGTTTTATATGAGATTTGGAAAATGTATCTATTTAATAACTCTATCTATTGACACTGCATCATGTTCAAGTCATGTAGGAAGAATACATTCCCCATGCTCTTATTATCGGTGAAAACCACAAGGTCCTCACCTATAAGGTAATATATCCAAAACATCAGACCAATAACCACATTATCCAACTCAAGATCACAGGTGGAATAGTTACATTCATGGGGAAGAAACTCCTGATACCCATAATAAATGACCAATCACTGATGCATCAGAACACTGCCGAACCCCAAATGTGAAGAATTACAAAAAAACTACAATCTGAACACCCTCCGTTGGAAGGAAATGAAAGAGAGAACCTACCAAAATCTCCATCAAATACTCAAAATTTTTCTGAAAAATATCATTCCACATGAACACCTAATCATTCCTGGACAATGTCATTAAATATTTCACAACTCGAGCAAAATCGGCTACGAACCTCTTGGTGTAGCCTATGAGACCAAGGAATCTTCGCACCTCTACCACTATCTTGAGGGCTACCAAAGAAAAAACTAATTATATATTCGATGGATACATAGATTCTCCCTATTGGGATACAACATTCCCTTAGAAACAAACTTTTCGAGCCCAAAAATCACACTTTGAGAACTTCTCAAATAGATGATGTTGACGATGATCACCCAAATCGCTTGTAGATTCATTGTATTATCCTCCTCAGATGACGATTATATAAGGATGTCATCGATGAAAACCACCATGAACATATCTAGGAACTCACAGAACATAGAGTTCATCAACCCCAAGAACACAGCCATATCATTTGTCACACTGAACGGTATTACAAAGAACTCGTAATGGCCATGATGAGAATTAAATGCAGTCTTTGGGAAATCTACATCATTTACACGCATCTGATGATACCCTGACTACAAATTTATCTCTAAAGAACCATCTTGCACCCTTCAGTTCATCAAATAAATCATCAATCTACATAAGAGGATTTTTATTCTTCACTATAACTTTTTTTATATTCAGATAGGTGATAAAAACCAACAAACTATCATCAGACCTCTTTATGATAAAATATGGTGTGCCGCATAGTGACACACTCGGCAGAAAAAAAACATCACTATAACATACCATTGAGCTATATACACAACTCCCATAACTCAAAAAAAACCATACTACATGGAATCATAGATGTAAGAGATTCTCTTGGTTGTAGGTCAGTCCCAAAATTGATCTATCTTTATGAGGGTAATCCTAAAAACTCTTCTGGAGAGACCTCTGGGTACTCTACTATGGCCCTTGGAAACGTAGACCACTAAACCCTTGAAGAACTCAACATCATCTCATCTAGAAAGGATTACAAGTATGGAACACACATCTAACCCATTTCAGGGTCCCACCTACCAACAAACACTGTTGTCTCTCCATCAGCATCGAAGAACACCACTTGCCACTGGGTGAAATCCATGATATCCTACACTGAATAAAACCAATCTATTATAAGGATAAAATTATATGGTTGTATCCCTAACCATACAAAATCTCCCCAGGAGTGGTGCTTCCATATCACTAGCTCACATACTCTACATACTTCAAACAAGTCAACTCTACCTTCAAATGGTGTAGTCAACACCAAGGGAACTGGAAACATATCTACCTCAAGTCATAAAGAATGGACAAGGGATGGTGATATGAATGAATGTGTTTCTCCTGAATAAAAAAAGGCATAAAACCAAGTATAAAATAAGCCAAGGGTTCCTCAAACGACATCTGGCACGCCTTGCACTGGCAACACTAAATCATGAATCTGACCAAGAACTACTCCATGGAATCTTTTACCCTGATGAATTCTAACAGCATGGTCATGATATACACTCTGAGAAAGTGGAGAATCATGAAGATTTCATCTTCATACCCAATCTACACTCTCTTTGATCCCAAGATGGTGTAACATTCTATTTATACCTATACTAGAATTTCCTCAATAGAGGAACCTTGAGAAAAACACCTACTGCACGATCACCACTCTAAAAATATGGGAACTATCATTGCTGATTACCATAGACTCTACAAGAAATACAAAAACATGATCCCTTATCATTAACCTGAGAGCGGTTTCCCCCCAGAGAAACAAAAAGCAAAGGGTTGGGACCAACCATCGGTAAAGCCAAAACTCTTCTTCCCTAAAAAAAGGGACCCTTAACCATAGATATAAATCACAATCAATTTTGAATACTCCCTTCTACTGAGGATTTGGTTTTGGATAACATCCTCTCAATGACCTCTTCCCTCTCCATCACCTTAATATTTGTTTTTATAATAAATTGGGTGACCTGGAATTAGATGTCATGATGAAAAGCCTCCTCTAAATTCCTTAATCTATCATCCTCATATAGAAATAGGTCCAATTCATATCATAAAAGGTTCTTGAAATAGATTCCAAACTCTCAAATAATGGATCTCCCCTATCAAAGGGTCAGTTTCTCATGGTGTCTAGAAGCCCTCGCTATCAAAGAAATAAACTCAACTTAGAACCTATCACATAACTCCTCCCACAAAATCTCCAACTCCTCATGATCCTCGAGGAATAAGAACCACCACTTCCTTAAATCCCCATGCATCATCGTCACAACCAAATACACCTAGTGCTCCTTTCGAGCACGAATCAAACTGAAAGATATCTCAAACTCCTCCAACTAGTCTTTTGTGAATGCTTCTAAAACGGAGACCTCTTACTTCTATAGACTCTGATGATGAAACTCACGAAGTTTCCTCCTTGAAGTGTCTCTGTTAACCTCTATGTTGTGGTGATCTGTTGGCACATCCTGCGGGACATCTTTTACACAAACATAATGAGAAAATCGACCTGGATCTATACCTGAAAAATTATAAATAGTTATATCTCCTAAACCTAGAATATGGAAGGCCCAACATTAATTAAATAATTATTTTCTTCTATTCATTTTAGGTTATCCTGTCCCATGGTCTACCCACTCATACAGAAGCTCGAAATAAGAATGATGCATGATCATTTCCTAGGTCTCTAACATGAAATTTGTATCACCTCATTTAGTATCCACTATAAATAAAACGTTTCATTAATCATATCTCATGGGGCCATAAACTCCCATGTATGATCGAACCACGATTCACTATTTTATTTCACCCTTATACCAATGAATAAAACTGGTTTTGTATTGAAAATTAAAAGTATAATAAAAAATTTCACTTCATTTTTAATTAAATTATTTGGGTTTTAGCACTATTAAAAATTTCAATGTTACTTTTTTTTAATTATGTTGTAGGTGTACGTGATTTGGAGGACCAATGATAAAGTCCAAGAAAAATGGTCCAATCTACACATGATCCAAGCACACCAGTGGAAAAATACACAGTCTTCTCCTAAATCATGTATTCCATTGGGATGAGATTTTGTGGAATGGTCCAAAATTTTATGATCCATATTTCATATGAAGGAACCCAATCCAACTTCGGCCTCTATCCTGCACATCTGAACTGGTCTATCTAGGAAATAAAATTTACACAAGTCAAAAGTGATGTTCGGTATTTTATAAATATCATCGGTTGTGATTTTCCAAATATAACCAAAATTTCAGTGTAGATATTCCTGATATGAAAATACAACTTTATATTTTTTCCAAATATATATTGGATAGTCTAGTTGCTGAAAATTACGAGCCATGTGGTTTTACACAATCTGTGTGATCAAAACCAACTTTCAATTTTCTTATAAAAGAACACCTTGGAAACCCTATTTTGGAGTTTTACCAGGAGGCAAGGTGCTGCCATTTTGGAGATACAAAGAGGTCTTTTCATCATCCCTAGAATGTCTAGATGCTATGGGAAGTGCTACTTCAACATCTTCTTCATCCTCCCCTCACATTAATTTCTAAACCCCCTGTGATCACTTGGGGAGCAACGTGATGTAATCTTAAGATTCAAGTTCTTATTATGTTGAATGATCTTATTCATTCCAGGGTTTTTTTTCTTCATCATATCTTCTTATTTAATTTTCTTATGTGCTGTTATGTCATTATCATCTCATATGATCATGTTTGGGGGTACCCATTCATGTGATGTTTCACACACTGTTCACCACTTCTTCTTCCCCCTATTAATTGCAGTATTTTTGTGGTTCATATTATTTAATTGAACTCGCATAAACACTATCATAGACATGTAAATTATAATAATGGAAACACAATGAAATAAATTACAAATCTAGACAAAACTTCATGTTCGCCATGTGTTTCCTTGGTGAGTTTCAGTTATGAAGTCGAACACAAATCACCCAATCATCGGTGGTATCCGATTAATCATTGTGTGTTTCCGACTGAACCCTAGGAGTCATCCTAGTATAAAATCAATAACATTAATGTTATATGTGTTAAAAAATAGGGATATAAATATTATAAACCTATCTCTTGAAGCGATGAAGAAGGATCATCATGAGATTTCCCTGGGTAGATCACACTTAATTAAACTTGTCCATTCTTACATTGCATTAAGACATTCATTTTTTATTGTCATATTTAATCATGAAATAAAAGTTTTATTAATTCACATTATCTTTTAATTTTCTTAACGAAAACCTTCTTTTTAAAATAATTACTGAAGGCTCTGTTTAGAGACGACCTTGGGTTGCTGCTATACTACATAATTTACTAGTAAAAACTAAAAAACTAATTTGACGCTCTCATGAATTCCTTCAAATTTATGGGTCATTTCTAGGGATAAAAGATCATTTTTATCCTTCATTTCCTTTTTAATTATTTATTTTTCTTCTTAATTATTACTCCTTTCAATACCACATCCCCATCTGATTGTTTTGGATTTGGTTTTCTATTTCTATTTTTGGTGGTTTTTGTGTGTTATTTTTTTGTATCTCTCTCTATATCTTCTTATTCTTCTCCATATCACACTATAAAAATATCTAGTATGAAATTAAATTATCATTTCATCATCCTTAATTGATTTAATCCATATTCAATCATAAAGAAAATCACAACTTATTTTCATGACACGATAAGAAAAAGAAAGACTGCTTGAATTTGTCCCTGAAATTGAAAAGTTTCTTTACTCACAAATTAGAGATTCTAGAGTAGGTTAATAAAGTAACATTGAGGATCCTCTTGTTGAATCTCTAGTGGTCCAGAACCACTCAAAAATTGAACACAATAAAACCCCAGGAATCAAGGCTGTAAATAACCGAACATTAAAAGAACTAACCACCCTAGATGTGGAGTACCAACCCACGTACATCCAATATCCCGGGGAAGTAGAGAACCTTCAATTGAGATCAGGACACATCCATCATATTCCTAAATTCAATTTTCTTCCTGAGGAGGACCCTCATAAACACCTTAATGAATTTCACATAGTGTTCTCCACCATGAAACCCCAAAATGTGTCTGAAGACATATATATGTTTAGGGGATTCCCTTTCTCACTTCACGGTGTAGCAAAATATGGGATATAGTATTTTCCTACCACAATTGGGGGTTGTAATGACCTAAAAAGACACTTTTTATAAATGTTGTTCCCTTCCTTCCAAACTGCATCAATTAGGAACTAAATTTATGGACTTAGGCAATCACAAGGAGAGAACCTTCATTAATAATGGGAGGGATTCAAACAACTTTTCTCAAGTTTCCCCCACCACCAGATTCATGAACAATAATTAATCCAATACTTCTATGACAGACTTATCCCCATGGATCATGGAATGATTGATGCTGTAGTAGGTGGTTCTTTAGATGATAAAACTTCTTCTGATACTCGTGACTTGATAGCTAATATTGCTCAAAATTCACAACAATTTGGTACATGAACTATTTCACAAACCCGAGGAGCATGAGGTAAGTCATTCATCCCTAGAAAAAAAACATAGATAAGAATCATGAAGATATGCAAACCCTTCTAGGGAAATTAGATCAAGCACAAGGTAACTCACAATCTCCTCTAGTTCAATTACATTGTTGTATTTCTTCTAACAATAATAATTTTTCTGACCAGTGCCCACAACCTCAAGATTCACCTGAGTCTTGTGAATCCGTGTTCCCAGGGCGTCCATTCCAAAAAGAACCTCCCTTAAAGCAAGAACAATTCAGGCCAAATCCAGACCTCGGGTGGCAAGCACTACCCTAGTACCGATAAGGAGGAAACTCAAGCTACCCCATATAGAATTGGAATCAACAGGGGAAAGGAATGCAGCCTTCTTGTCCATAAATTTCTCAAACCAATCACCCTCCTCCTCCCAAATCTGAACCAAGCCTCGAGGATATGGTGAAGAAAATGGAAACACATAACCCAAAATTCCATCAAACCACACAATCTGTTATTCAAGACCTGCAAACTTTAGTGGGGAAATTGGAGAACATCATCAGTGTGCTTAAGATGAAATGTTCTAGTCAACTACCATCCCAACCCATTTCTAATCTAATGGATAATGGTAAGTTATGTGTAATTACACTTCGTAGTGGTAAATAAGTTTCTACTTCTACTGATTCTATGAAACGTGTATGTCCCCCTCTTGAAAACGCACTTTCCCAACCCTCATTTAGTTCATGTAATGAAAAACAAGACAAAATGGGTAATAAATTATCACTTATGATTGAAATAAACAATCCATTCCTCTTCTTTTCCTCCAAATACTCTCTAAATATAATAAGTATTTTGATAATGAGATTGATAATGAAATAATGGATGCATTTAAAATGTTTCAAGTTAACATTCCTCTATTGGATGTTGTTGAACAGATCCCTCAATATTCAAAATTTAATAAACAAATTTGCACCCATAGAAGGATAATGAAGGTGAATGAGAGAGTTAATTTGGGAAGAAATGAATCAGCATTGATTCCTTAAGAAATACCAGCCAAATGGAAGGAACCAGAATCATTCACGATACCGTGTACCATAGGGGAGACCTTTTTTTAGATGCTATGCTATATTTAGGTGATTCCATTAATTTAATTCCTCACTTCATTTATACTTTTATACAGGTTGGAGAGCTACAACCAATAGGCATTGTCATGAAACATGCCAACCGCAATACAACGAATCCCATAGGAGTGATTGAGGATGTCTTGTAAGAGTGAAGAGTCACATCTTTCCTATTGATTTTGACATTCCTATGATGGAAGATATCTGAACCCAAGGACGTGACCCTCTTATAATTGTGAGGTTATTCCTCAAATCAAAAAAGTCGATCATCAATGTTCACAATGTTATGTTGTCCATGGATTTTGGTAGAGAGAAGGTAAATTTGAATATCCTTGTGGTTTTGAAACACCTCATTGAAGAGCAATCCACTCTTTATATCTATTTGATGGAAGTGCTTTCAAATTATGCACACATACAAAATTCTATCCTCAACCCATACTCTGATTCATTTTCCTCTTCCTCACCATTGGATGATATGACTTTTGATTCATCTTTTGAGTGTTGTGTGGGTTCTGAAAGTTATAAATTATGTGCTTTAATTGATTAGTGTGTTCATTTTGAGGTACCCATGACCTTCGATGGTTCACAAATTACATTTCAATAGATTCCCTATCTTTAGATAATAAACATAAGCAGAGAGACCGTTTAATAGGCCTCAATCCCCATAAAACGCCTCCCTCTGTCCAAAAACCCTCGGTGTTGTAATTTAAACCACTTCCATCTAATTTTTAATATTCTTATATTAATGGTATTGAATATTATCTCATTATTATTTAAATAATCTCTCTCCACCGCAAGAATCATAACTGCTCATCCTTTTGAAAGAGTGTATAATAGAAATAAGATGGGCATTGGCTGATATTCATGGGATTATCCCATTTTTTGTATACACCATATACTTTAGGATGATGAGGCTAAAATCATAAGACAATCTCAATGCTCATTTAATCCCACTCTCCTTGTAGTGGTAAAATTAGAATTCATAAAATTACATTCTGTAGTGATCATTTATCCTCTATCTGATATTGGTTACCCTAGTGGAAATTGTTTATAAACAACTGGAATTACAATTGTGTCAATTGGATGGAATGAATTGGTTCTAACACATGTGAAAAACAGTTGGCGAGTCTGTATTGACTATGGTTGACTGATTCAAGCCACGTGGAAGGACCACTTTTCTATACCATTCGTTGACTAAATGTTAGAATGATTGGCCAGTAAGTCCCATTATTGATTCCTTGATGACTATTCGGGTTATTTTAAAATCCATATTTCCCATGATGATTATGAAAAGACAAAATTTACTTTTCCATATGGCACATTTTCATAAAGAAGGATAGCTTTTGGTCTTTGTATTTCTCCTATTACTTTTCAGCGTTGTATGTGGTGTATTTTTTATAAGTACCTAGATAATTTCATGGCAGTATTTATGGATGATTTCATGGTTTACTGAGATTAGTTTGATGATTCTTTGGCTCACCATGGTTCTATCCCCCTTCTTCTCATCGAAAAAGAACTTTTATCAAATTATGAGAAATTCAATTTCATGGATGAACGAAGGATAGTTCTTGGGCACGTTATTTGAAAAGAAGTAATTCAAGTGGATAAATAAAAAATTTAATTAATTTCAACCCTCCCATATCCAAAATGTGTTCGTGAGGTGTGATATTTCTTAGGTCATGCTGGTTCTTACTGCCTATTAAATAAAGACTTCAGTAAGATCGCACATCCCCTATCCCAGTTATAGAAAAAGGTTTCTGATTTTTTTTGGATAAAAATTGTGAGGATGCTTTCAATTAAATAAGAAGGAGTCTCACATCACCTCCCATAATCCAACCACCAAGGTGGGATCTACCCTTTGATCTTATGTGTGATGCCTCTAACTTTTTAGTTGGGTATGTTTTATCACAAAGGGTTGATAAGGCTCCTTATTTCATTGTGTATGCCTCAAGTTCCATTGAACCTACCCAAGAAAACTACCCATCCACTAAAAAAGAACTTCATTATATTATGTTCTCCTGGGAAAAATTAAATACATATCTAATCATGTAAAAATTCATTGTCTTTTTATATCATGCTTCCCATCATTCCCACCTAAAGAAAACTGAATCTATGCTCCTCAACATTCGGTTGATGCTCCTCCTCCAGGTGTTTTACATTGATATTAGAGACAAGAGAGGAGAGAAAAATGTAGTATCTGACCATGTTGGTAGGATTTCCCCACCATTGGACCATCTTGTTGACTCACCCAACCCCATGGGAGAATTATCCCCTCCTGATAACCTTTTTGAGTCTGTGAACCTTACCCCCTAATTTGCAGACATTTTGAATATTCTAAAACAATCTAGGCTCCCCACTAAATTCAAAACTTAACAATCCCAAATACTTTATCATGATTCCGTGTGGTACATTTGGGATGACCCATACTTGTGGAGAATTTGTAGTGACTAAGTAGTTCGTCGGTGTATCTCTGACCATGAGTTCACCTCTATTTCGACCTTCTGTCACACATTGGCTTGTGGGGGTCACTTTGGCACTCAACGTACGACTCAGAAGGTCCTTGAATCAGGTCTTTATTCGATAACATTATATAGAGATGCCAAAAGATTTTTCAATTCTTGTAGCCATTTTCAATTCAAATAGAATATATTCAAGAGGAATGAAATTCCCCAACAACCCATGTTATTCAGTGAATTTTTGATGCATGGGGCTTTGAATTCATGGGACCTTTTCTAAATTAATTAGGCTTTTTGTACATATTATTGACTGTTGACTATGTATCTAAATTTATGGATGAAAATTCCACCCGGACCGATGACTCTGGAGTGGTTTTTGACATTGTGAGGTCACAAATTTTAAGTAGGTTTGGTTTACTGAGATTCATCATTAGTGATCATGGTTCACATTTTTTCAATCAAAACATGAAAAATTTTCTTCTTAAGTCTGGGGTTTATCCTAATGTCACCACTACATACCGCCCCCAAACAAATGGAAAATCATAAATCTAAAATTGGGATGTTCAGTGAATCTTGGAAAAAACAGTACAACCCAATAGGAATGATTGGTGTTCTCACTTGGATGATTCAATTTGGGGGTACCATAAAGATTTTAAAACACCAATCAGAATTTTACCATATAGGATTGTGTTTGGAAAGGCTTGTCACCGCCCTGTGGAGGTAGAACACTGTGCATATTGGGTTATTAAACAATGTAATATGACTCTTTTAGATGTATGTGAGAAAAGGAAGCTGAAGATTCAAGTGTTAGAAGAAATTCAACATGATGCATATGAGAACTCCTAGATATATACAGTGAAGACAAAGGCTATCTAAGCTAGCATTATTCATCAGTGGAAGTTTCATATTGGTGAGAAGCTCCAAATGTATAATTCTTATCTAAAGCTCCACCCAGGTAATTTTTGTTCCCAATGGCATGGTTCTTATATGGTTACCAATGTTTAACCTTTTGGTTATATACAGGTTTTTCAGGTGATGTGTTGAAAAAGGATTAATTTCTATGGGTAGAGGCTCAAACACGTCTATGAGGATTTTCCAAATCATCTCATGGAGGAAATCCAAGAGATAGATTCCACATATGAAAAAACATATCATGTTTTCCATTCTCCCAACCAATATTTATTGTCTATTTATTTAAAATTTTATCATTGACGAAAATGTAATTTTTATGTGTGGGTGAGGGAGACATTTCATAGTTAGGATTTAACAAAATAAAAAAAATCAATAAAAAACAAAAAATAATAAAAATGTGGTTTTATTTTTGATATCATTTCCCCTTATTTAGTGTTTGTAGATACAAATGATCTAAAAAATAATATCTAATATCATTTTTCATGCTTGAGTCGACTGTGAGGAATATTAGATTTTTTGGAATTTTTTTTCAAATGAATGTTGATATGTAAACTTTTTGTATAATTTTTATTTTCATGTCATTATTGGGTGTTTAATGAATTTTTGAATCCCATGCCCCATTAGCACTGAACCATATTTTAATCCCTTACATGAGAGACATTATAATCCCTGTATTGCATATTCTTCCTTTTAATCAGTATTTTGAGAGTCTCGGGTCATGTAGAGAAACTAAATCTTTCCTTGATTTTGTCTGAAGCGATAATATTCAAGTACACTGCATTCATGATATAGGCAATCGTTCATTGAAAATCTATTTGTTCAATTATAATCTATTTTCAACCAAATTTAAATTGTATACATATTAATACTTAGAGACCCTGAATTTTTTATTAGGTAGCCACATTAGAAGATAATTTATCCATACCTACACATCTCTTGTGTATATTATTGTTTTATTTTCAAAAAATTTGGATGATTTGGTGTTTACATGGGAATTCTTGGAAGAGAATCATTGTATTGGGATGATATAAAGGGTGCCTACATTTTCCTTAGGAAATGGGTTGACAATCCATATTACATCATTGTTTTAAAAATGTTTCCATTTTTATATCCAAAAAAACTATACACTAAAAACATAGTTCTGCATAATTACAAAGAAATAGAAAAAAAGGAAAAAAACGGAGAATTGAAGATGGATACTCATTATTATTCACTGCTTGGTTCTGACCACTAGAAATGGACCTTGGGGAGAGTGAGTTGTAGGTGGTAAATGTTGTGAGGGGTTGAGTGTGTACATTCATTGTGAACACTTGCGGAATTTGACATGTTTTGTACATAAGATACTAAACACTCCTCATCTTCCTCAAATTTTTATACAATAAATCATACCTACCACTGAACCTCAAAACAATATATGGGATGTCATCTTGAGTATCATTGTAGTTTCTTCCAGTAAAGAACCTATAATTTTGGAAAGAAAATGGTAAGATCACATGAACTCTGTGAATAGATAATAACTCCACTTTCATATTTTCCTTGAGTGAAGAGGAAGATTTCTAGGTAAGGTGGTTTTTCACATGTTGAATGGGTAAACAAATGAAGTTGATAAAATTTGACCCTGAGAAAAGAAAAATGATAGGAAAATTGATTCCATAAATGACACATGATGAATTTAATTTCAAAATAATTTTTTATATTTTTACACCATTTATTTAGGAATGATAAATGGTAAGGATATTATACATTTTCCATGCGTGCAAATGTTTAGGTGTGGGGGTGTGATTGTACCACGAATCATAGTATTATTTCATCCTTATACCAATTTATAAAATAGGTTATTGTATTGAAAATTAAAAGTATAATAACAAATTCTGCATCATGGTTGATTCAATTATTTGGTGTTTAACACTGTTAAAAATGTAAATGCTACTTGTTTTGATAATTATATTGTAGGTGGAGGTTATTTGGAGGACCCATGATAAAGTCCATGAAAAATGGGCCAATCTGCACATGATCCAAGCCCACCAGTGGACTAAAACCCATTCTGCTACTAAACTCTGTATTCAAATGAGATTAATTTTTAAGGCTGGAACATAATTTAATGTGCTAATTTTCATATTAAGGAACCCAAGCCCCATTTGGATTCTAAAATTCACATCTGAACAAATCTGTCCAGGGAATCAAATTTGCACAAGTCAAAAGGCATGTTCTATATTTTATCAATATCTCCTACTGTGACTATCCAAATGGAGCCAAAATTTGATATAGATAGTCCTGATGCGGAGATACAACTTTCTAGTTCTTTTCCTAAGGTGGATTCAACTATCTAGTGTCCAAAAACTATGAGCCAAGTGGTTTTAAACAATCGGTGTGCTCAAAACCACCTTCCAATTTTCCTATAAAAGAACACCTTGGGAACCATATTTTGGAGTTCAACCAGGAGGAAAGGTGATTACATTTTTTAGTTCCAAAGTGTTCTTTTCATCATCTATAGATGGTCTGGAGGCTATGGTAAGTTCTACTTCAACATCTTCTTCTTCCTCCCCTTCGATGAATTTCAAAACCTGTTGTGATCACCTGGGGAGAAACGTGATGTAATCACGAGATTCTTGTCTGTTTAATGTTGAATAATCTTTTTATTTCTTGGTTTAATATTTTCTTTCATTATCCTATTTTCTTATTTAATTTCTTTATTTAGTGGTATGCCATTCTCAACGCATATGATCTTGTTTGGGGGTACCCATTCATCTAATTTTTCACATACCATTTTCTACTTCTTCTTCCCCCTCTTAATTGTATTATTTTTGTTGTTCATATTGTTTAATTTAACTCACATAAACACTATCATAGAAATTTAATTTTATGTCATGGTAACACCATGAAATAACAAAAAAAATTTGGACATCACATTGACTTCTTCGTGGGTTGCCTTGGTGAGTTTCAGTTATGAAGTTGAACACAAATCACCCAATCATCAGTGGTATTCAGTGAATCATTGTGTGTTTCTGACTGAACCCTTGGAGGTATACTAGTATAAACTCAGTAACATTCTATATATCGGTGTTAAAATCTGTTGTACCTCTCGAACCCCTCAAGGTTTTATTTTCATGATCACAATCACCCTCATATTCTTCTAATCCTTGTTTTTAAGTGTTTTTGTTGATAGGCAATTGATTGCCAAAGGATTGGCCCAAGAAAGCTGGCAAGTGGACTGAAATTCAGTCCACCGGCCAACCGGTGTGATAGCACCGGCCAGCCGGTGGACCTAGCAGAGGCATTGCCCACTGACAGGCTCCACCGGTCAGCCGGTGGCTTGACCACCGGCCAGCCGGTGGCATCCAGTCAAACAGTGGTAGCTACTGTCTGCCCACCGGCCAGCCGGTGGCTCTGGCACCGGTCGGCCGGTGGTGCCTGGAAAAGAAGAATTAGCTACTGCCAAGCCACCGGCCAACCGGTGGCCCATCCACCGGTCAGCCGGTGGCGCCAAGACTCGAAATCTCCCAAATTCCTCAAGCACCGGCCAGCCGGTGGGACTGTACCGGCCAGCCGGTGGAGCCAGTCAAACTAGCCGTTGCAGTTTGACCAGGCTGGCCCACTTGGCTCCCAACGGCTCTTTAAGCCTCTCCAACGGCTCCGAAGACTCCCCAAGGGTTCCTTGCCTATAAATAAAGTCCAAGGAAGCCCCGGACCCCTACCGGATTATATACAAAGCCCACGGACACGTTGTTCATCATTTGGCGTACCTCCGGCGGACTTCCTTCAAGGAACCCCAAGTGCTCCATCCAATTCCACATCCAAGAGAACCACCAAAGAAGCTTGGAAGCGGCCTTCAAATTCTCCTATCAATCAAAGGCGCCCAAGGCTTCTCCAATTACGGGTTTTATTGTATTTATCATTTTGAGATTCATTTTAGGTTTGTGTCTACAAACCCCATCTCTTTCTCATCCCCTATTTCTTTTGGGTTTCACATCACCATTAAGGTGTGAAAAGGTTGTCAAGCTTTCCTTTAAATAGCTTGAGACATAGGTGAGCTAGCCTTCACCTGTAAGAAGGCTAGTGGGTTCTTGCTAAACCATTAAAAGAAAGTGGGTTCTTGCTCAACCATCAAAAGCAAGCTGTAATAGGTCCTAGTGCTACCTCAAAGCCTAGTGGGTTTCTTGCTAAAACCATTGAAAATCAAGCGGTAGGAATCTCTCAACGGTTGAGTTGGGAGCGGAGACGTAGGCCGGGTTTTTGGCCGAACTCCGTTAACAATTTCTTGTGTGATTGCCTCTTTATTTCCGCTGCATCTTTACTTTGATTTTAATTTGTTAATCTTTTTTTAAAAGGCAATTCACCCACCCTCTTGCCATCATTCCCGTTTTTCTCCATCTCAACAATTGGTATCAGAGGGGTAATTTGAGTAATACCCTAACCGGTTTCAAATTAAAGATCGTTTGTGATGGCATCCACCTCTTTCGCCCCCGAAGGCTTTTCTTTGGGTCGTGCTCCATTTTTTGATGGAACCGACTACACCTATTGGAAAACCCGCATGACTACTTTTCTTAGAAGTATAGGATATCCCATTTACAAAATTGTCATGCAAGGTTATACTTTGTCTACCCCCGACGAATCCAAATGGACCCCCACCGATATTAGAAACTTTAAGCTTGATGGCAAAGCCATGAACGCTCTACATTGCGGCCTTGACCGAAATGAATTCAATCGAGTTTCCACATGCACCTCCTCAAATGAAATCTGGAAACTTTTGGAGGTTACCCATGAGGGGACCAACAAAGTCAAGGACACTCGATTGGACATGTACCGTCAGGATTTTGAGTCATTCTCCATGCACCCAAATGAATCAATTTCTGAAATGTTTACTCGTTTTACTGACGTGTGCAATGGTAGAAAATCTCTTGGAGATAATATTTATGTAGAAACAATGGTCAAGAAGATCCTATGGGTCCTTCCGAGCTCATGGGCACCTAAGGTGACGGCTATCCAAGAAGCTAAGGATGTAAAGAACATGCCGGTCGAAGAGCTCATCGGATCCCTAATGACGTACGAGATCACGATGAGGAGGCAAGCTCAAAAGGAGGGCACACCAATCAAGACACCAAAGAACATCGCCCTCAAGGTACAAAAAGAAGTAAGCTCCTCCTCATCATCATTATCTTTATCTTTTCATCATCAAGCGGCGACTCGGAAATGGAGAATCTCGCCTGCCAAATGCACAAATTTATGAAGAAGCACAAGAAGAAGAAGAAATCTCGCAAGGCGCGAAAGCAAGAACCCACCGCAAGATCCGAGCCCAAGGTAAAATGCTACGGGTGCGGCCAAAAGGGGCATTACAAGCCCGATTGCCCACACAACAAAAAACAGGCCACGCAAAAGGAAAAAGGAAAGAAAAAGGTCCTCAAGGCGACATGGAGTGACACCTCCTCATCATCCTCCTCCTCCTCCTCCTCGAGCGACCAAGGTACAAAATGCCTAATGGCATTTCATGAGGTAACTTCTTCCGACTCCTCTTCCTCTTGTTCTTAAAATTCCAATTCTTTAAATCATTTATCCTATGAGGATATCCAATATGCAAGAGATCAATTGGAGGAAGGTTTTCATGAACATTCTTCCAAATTCGTTGCTTTGAAAAAGAATTTCAAATAACTCTCTTCCGAAAAAGAACATCTCTCAATGAGAAGGAAGAGTTGACCCTTAAAATCCAAAATTTTCAAAATGTTGATTCTATGGAATCAACCATCAAAGACCTAAGGGAGACCCTAGCTAAGTTCACCCAAGGGGAACAAAATTTGACCAATTTTCTAGGTTCCCAACGCATATCTAGAACCACCCAAGGGCTTGGCTATTCCAAGAAAGCTTCCTCCTCCCATGCTCCAACTGTTTTTGTAAGGGGGAGCTCTAGTTTTAAATTTTGTAATTATTGTAAGAAGCCCGGGAACCTCATTTATGAGTGTGATTGCAAAAATGCCCGGTACGGTCAACCCAAATCTATTTTTTATTCGGACGAATTTTATAGGAGAAGACCCGCCATGAAACAAATTTGGATTGAAAAATCCCTTCTAGCGAGTCTCACCGGGCCAAAATTTGTTTCGGTTTCAAAAACCTCTCCCCGGTGATTTGTTGTTTTTATTTAGGGGGAGTTAGGATCTTTTAAGCTTTTTGTGTATTCAAAATTTTTCATTTCAAACTCAACACTTGGTTTGAAAATTTTCATTTCAAAATATTCGTTTCAAATTTTTCAATTTCAAATTTTCAATTCAATTGTCATTTCAAAACTTTCAACTCAAACTGTTATTGAATTCTTGATTCAAAACATTCAATTCAAATATCAAAAATTTCAATTGGTTTAAAATCCTCTTTATCCCTCAATCAAGTTTTATGCCCCACGCTATTTTGATAATCACAAAGGGGGAGAAATTTCTTGATTGATTGGGGGAGAATCTTTTCTATCATGCTTTGATTTATTTTCAAATTATCCTTTAAGAATGTCTTTAATTTCAGTATTTTACATTGTTTGTTTCGGTGATTGTGATCATCAAAATAGGGGGAGATTGTTGTACCTCTCGAACCCCTCAAGGTTTTATTTTCATGATCACAATCACCCTCATATTCTTCTAATCCTTGTTTTTAAGTGTTTTTGTTGATAGGCAATTGATTGCCAAAGGATTGGCCCAAGAAAGCTGGCAAGTGGACTGAAATTCAGTCCACCGGCCAACCGGTGTGATAGCACCGGCCAGCCGGTGGACCTGGCAGAGGCATTGCCCACTGACAGGCTCCACCGGTCAGCCGGTGGCTTGACCACCGGCCAACCGGTGGCATCCAGTCAAACAGTGGTAGCTACTGTCTGCCCACCGGCCAGCCGGTGGCTCTGGCACCGGTCGGCCGGTGGTGCCTGGAAAAGAAAAATTAGCTACTGCCAAGCCACCGGCCAACCGGTGGCCCATCCAACGGTCAGCCGGTGGCGCCAAGACTCGAAATCTCCCAAATTCCTCAAGCACCGGCCAGCCGGTGGGACTGTACCGGCCAGCCGGTGGAGCCAGTCAAACTAGCCATTGCAGTTTGACCAGGCTGGCCCACTTGGCTCCCAACGGCTCTTTAAGCCTATCCAACGGCTCCGAAGACTCCCCAAGGGTTCCTTGCCTATAAATAAAGGCCAAGGAAGCCCCAGACACCTACCGGATTATATACAAAGCCCACGAACACGTTGTTCATCATTTGGCGTACCTCCGGCGGACTTCCTTCAAGGAACCCCAAGTGCTCCATCCAATTCCACATCCAAGAGCACCACCAAAGAAGCTTGGAAGCGGCCTTCAAATTCTCCTATCAATCAAATGGGCCCAAGGCTTCTCCAATTACGGGTTTTATTGTATTTATCATTTTGAGCTTCATTTTGGGTTTGTGTCTACAAACCCCATCTCTTTCTCATCCCCTCTTTCTTTTGGGTTTCACATCACCATTAAGGTGTGAAAAGGTTGTCAAGCTTTCCTTTAAATAGCTTGAGACATAGGTGAGCTAGCCTTCACCTGTAAGAAAGCTAGTGGGTTCTTGCTAAACCATTAAAAGCGAGTGGGTTCTTGCTCAACCATCAAAAGCAAGCTGTAATAGGTCCTCGTGCTACCTCAAAGCCTAGTGGGTTTCTTGCTAAAACCATTGAAAAGAAAGCGGTAGGAATCTCTCAACGGTTGAGTTGGGAGCGGAGACGTAGGCCGGGTTTTTGGCCGAACTCCGTTAACAATTTCTTGTGTGATTGCCTCTTTATTTCCGCTGCATCTTTACTTTGATTTTAATTTGTTAATCTTTTTTTAAAAGGCAATTCACCCCCCCCCCCCCTCTTGCCATCATTCCCGTTTTTTCTCTGTCTCAACAAAATCTAGGTATTAGAATATAATAACCCTATCTATTGAAGCGATGAAGGATGAGCATCACGAGATTTCCCTGGGTTGATCACATTTAATTAATCTTGTTCATTCCTGCTTTGTTTTATCAATTTCATTTTCTATTATCATATTTAATCATCAAACCCTAGTTTTATTATATCCCATTCCCCTTTTATTTTTTAAATCAGGTCCCTCTTTTTAAATTAATGATCTAAGGCACCATCAAGAGATGACCTAGGGTTTCTTCTATACTGTAGAAATTCTAGTAAATACTAAACAACTAATTTAATTCTCTCGACAATGCGATCAATGTTTCAGCTTGTCCCAAGTGTTTACATCACTTTTTAAACATGAATAACTCCATTTCCTTAACAACCCTTGCAACCCCACATATTTCTAACAAAAAACTCTACCTATCCCTTAACTAGACCAATGATACCACCTTTTCACAACCCCCACGCCAAAAGGTGTACCCCTCCTGGGAAAAAAATGTGATATGGGACATAGTGACCCCTATTTATTACCTCCAGTAGGCCCCAGGTTGGCGACTAGCGATGAGGGTATAGTTAAGACACAAATTGGAGGCATTACCCTATAAGATAACACATATGGAAGAAAATATAAGGAAAAAAACCAACCAACTACAACATATATTTCAACATTAAATAAAACCCCCTTTCACATATGTAATATCATTCTAGAACTACTAAAACTGAAATAGAAAACTTCATGTACCAAAGTAATGTAAATAATAGTAGCGACCACATAACCCAAGATGCTCCTACAAACCCATGCTATTAGTAACCATAACTATATCCAACCTACTCCAAGTTACATTGAAACAGTTTATATAAACCTCGGGCGAGTATAATAGTATACTAAGTTGGATCCTCCCTAGATCCTCTCGTAAAAAAGAAATGAAATCATTCTAATGCACCGTGAACATCAAATGAAACTAATTTGTCACATAAATAGGTATTATGTGTTCCCATACACAGTACAGATACTCTCATAAAGAAATTACTAAAAGAGTATATAATATAACTAATAATATCCAGGGTACTCTACTACTACTACCCCACATGTTTTCCTCTTTTCCCCAAGGTTGCACATCTAAAGCATCTCTCTCCAAAATGGATTGCTCGCAGACACCTGGACGAAGAACAACAACATAAACCTCATGTAAAAAATCCACCAAATCCACTTAAACAATGTAACCAGGTAGTTTCTAGGAGCCACCACAGCTCTCATAATGTGTATCATATGTCGAGAATTAAACCTCATGCCTTTATAGCCCATACACCGTGTAAGGACCCTCACACCTATAAAGGAAACACCTATAGTAGTCCAAATGAAACTATATCTAGAATATATTTCAATGAATAACCACAATCCATTAAATCCCTCTGCACACATATATGGGGGAAAATATCTATTATTCCCACCAGCACATGTAACTACCAATAGATGAGAGTGGGGCCAAAGGGGGTTGACAGCCATCCATCCTCTAACTAGAATTTTAGGGAAAACACCCCCTAGGGCTCAGAACCACCGAGGTGTCAAATTCCCTAACTGATGAGGTGGAGTAAAGTATAGATACAAAAAATGTACTAAATATATTATAACTCACAACCACACTATTGGAATAACCTAGTCTTAGACTAAAATGTGGCTAACTTCTCTTGAACTCTCATCTGACACTGCAAAGACTAGGTGTAAAATATACACACAACCAATTAAAGAGCTTTGTTAAATTACTCCATTCCCTTTTTATCAATTTCAATTTACTTTAATTAACTCATTAAACATTAATTAAAAATTAACAATTCCACATTATATTTCATTAGCATCACACCAATGTTTAATGCCTTTTATTCATAACCAAACTATGTCCACAGCTTCGCAGAAATATTACTTCAGCATTGCATCCCAACAAGATCAAACCCAGTGGGCTTACATCAATTATTCAATCATTTATTAACAAATGTAATAAATTCCTATATTACTAGGAATTCTAGAACAACATTATAAACTAATAAACATAAAGGGGATCATCCTGGTGAGTAGATGAACTACCCGTCAAGTATTTTCCACCAATAGTAGGAGCGTATAACCATCCTCCCTCGTAAATCTAAACACAGCATGCTCATGGCATACCCCATGAATCTTTGCCCCTATTGGAAGTATGGTAAGAAAAACCAGGTCCCTTTTGTAGTGGGGAATGTAATGTAGATAAACAACCAACAAGGTTCAGAAAACATCTGATCATTCACATCCATCCCGTTTCACCATCTCCGGTGACCTCCCCAATACCCACAAGCATATACCAATGCATCCCACCACCCTAGGAGTCAACTTTCACCACAACCAATGGGCCTCCCTACCCCCACAAATCAAAACACCAACCCAGGCTCACATCATAACATCAGAAGTATGAAACATACATCATATCCACTGAGCTCTTGGCCCTTAAAAAGGGAATCCAACCTTCAAGCATAATGAGCACTCATGGATTGAATGCACAAGGCACTCACCCTGACAATAAAGAGGGTAACTCCGAACCCTACTAGGTATTGTATTTTTAACAAACAAATTGTACATTAATCCATCTAGAATTAACTGATTTATTATTTGTTGGTTCGAACTACGGGAAACCTAAATATTAAGCTATAAATAGTTATTAAACATGCTTAATGAACCAGTTTGATTAAAATTAAATTAAAAAAATCAACAACCAGATTCATTTACATGCCTCTTTATCATTGAAAAATATTTAAAATTAATACCATTTTACATTCTTTACCAATTTCTATCAATAATTACCAGATAAATAAGGTAATCATTTATATCACACTATCATGAAAAATAATAGGAAATATAATATGATCGTTACTAATTTATTTATTTAGTTTAAAAATTTGTTACATTAATTCCATTATGATCTTGTGGTTTAAAACATGCTAACACTACAGTTCCACGTAAAGTACTAGAGAATCTAAAAATTTCCAACCTCAAATGTTTCATGACATTCTTTATATGATAATGATCTACACAAAACATTACAATTGCCTCCCCCCACGACAACTTCATCCACCTAAGGATGCCATGACACGACTGCCTCAATCAACACACAATAAAACAGAATTATAATCATGGAGATAACATGACATAACATGGAAAGAATAAATGAGAGAATAAGGATTGAAAAAAAACATGAAAAGAGGTAGATCATACCTTCAGTGTATGATAGATCAACAATTTCTTCTTGAACCAAAAAAGGGGGTGCACGTGCAATAGGAAGAAACTAGAAGGGGAAATTATCATAGGATTAATGTTTGATCACCCCACTCCTATGGGAAGAAGGAAAGGTTATAGCGTCTCGCACCAAGGAACAAGATGGTATATCAATGGTGGATGATATCTTATCCCATTAGAAGATTTAATAGAGCATTTATTTACGATACGATAGATTTTCCATTAAAATTGGATCGCATTAAACAATGCAGTTTTACCAAGTAAAGAAATCCTGATCCTTTGGGAAATTAATATAGGGGTTATTAGCATTAAATTGATCTTAAATACCTTAATCAAAGGATTTGAAAGCATTTTATGTCAATTATAGCATCAAAGGGGAGAAACTGTAGGAATATGGAATGAAAGTTCATAAAACTCGAAACAGTATTCACAAAGATAGATATTTAGAAAAGTGTTCAAAATAAGTCATCTTGGCCACCCAGAAAACTCCAAACACTATATTTTCACAAATGGATCGACTGTATAGGTTCAGTCCATTACAGTTATTCTATTTTCATTGAATTCTCATATATTACACACTTACCTTTCTATTATTTATCCTTTTTGAAATTCACCATGTTCTTAGTGGGCCTAAACTAGAGAAAAATATGAGCTTCTTCTATTGATGAAATAATTATCCAAAAAACCTTGAACACAAATTTGCGAGAGTTAATATTTATTTATATGAAATAAAGCATTTTTTTAACACTTTATAGTTTTGAAAAATATGCTAATCCATTCAACATTATGTGACACAAAGAAAACATTTTATCTATCCATAAATGGAATTGACATCACATAATATATAATATACTCAACATAAGATTATTTCATGGAATTATCTTTATGTTCACCACAAATATTTTTCATTTTCAAATAATAACACATTTCTAATGGAGGTTAAAGGATACACTCACCACTTTGATAAAATGTGTATAAATCACATGATCAAAAAGTCACTGTTATTTACGTATCATTTAAGACGGATCTACGGTTCCTACATAGGATTGATTTCCACATTTATTATCATAGTGGTGGTACTATTTCTTAAAACTAAATAACTTCCCTCTAGTTGTTAGATGTTAGTATGGGGTTTGATTCACACCATAATTCCACATCAGGCTACATCTCTGGTAGTGTGGCGTCTTTATCCTCTTCCCACCAACCTTAGGCTACCTTTGGGTACTTGTATCTCATGATTCCCATTATTGGGGGGGTTACCTTTTTCTCCACCTCAACAATATAGCATGGTTCCCTTTTCTGGACTATGGATCGATAAATTTTTCATTTAAATCTCATAATGACGTTTCTGTGAACAACGTTAAGTGTATTCCCTAAATAAACTACCATGATCAATGCATGATTATTAAATTATTTAATTGAAATTTAATATTATTCATTGTTATGATAATTTTAATTACTAATATAAAATAGATAGAGGCTATTCAAGATGATATCAGAATGTTGAAATTAAATAGAATCCATATTCAAATTATGAAATATATTAAAAAAAATTAAAATAATGTCGAAAATATGGACAATATATTTATCATGATTTTTTATATTTTGGATCTACATGGAAACCACCCATAGACACATTTATTATGCTCAAAATCAAAATAGTACTAGATATAATCCAACAAGATAAGAAATAATAATATTATATAATTTAAAAATATAATATTCAAAACTAATAAATGAAGTAACTAAAATACTTACAGGCTAGAGAGAGTGAATATATGGTAGTCTTATTCTCTTAATACTTCTAGAACAAACTCATGTGTAAATCCAAGATCAGAATATTTCATCTCATCTAAATGTATTTTGACAATGAAAAGGGTCCAAATTTTGGTAGGAAATGGATTTCATCAAGACTCTACTAAAATAGGCTACGACAAGAATATGAGGATAACCGACCATGATCTCTCGTGAATAAAAGGAATATTAGTGAGAGATATGATTTTCTCCATAAAAAATAGAAGAAAAAACCGAATATCCAAATGAGTCAAATGGTGAGAAGATTGAGCGTTCTGGGTCATTGTTCAACCAACACAGTGATTCTCCATAAAATAAACCAACCAAAAAATTGCTTCAAAATCTACATAGACAAAACTGCCAAGTGAAAGAAATGTTGAAACCCAAAATCATGTGTATGGAATGTATTAAATAGGAGAGAATGTGAGAAAAAACTATGAGAATCCCTGAAAGAATTTACTGTGTGAAAAGGGTAAAGTAGACCAATGAAAGCCAAATGAACCATACTGAAGGGGAGGCCAACATGGGAATACCATGGCCCATCACACAATAATAAAGATCAAATAAAATAAATATAAGTTGTATAATAATAAAAAAAGTTAAAAAAAATTGTGCATTTATATTATAAAAAATAAATGGGCGAATAAAGAATAGTTGTAGTTAAAATTGAAAATACCTAATATCACAAAACTCCACTATTTTCATTTTAAATTGTTGATGTTTTTTCACCTACTATCATTTAATGAGAACCAAAATTATCATGTCAAAAGAAAGTTTGATTTTTGAATTAAACATATATTTATTGAAACTATCATCCATTTTATTACCAGTATGCATCTCATTGACAAATATGGTTCCAAATTCACTAACATAGCTTATAAAATACAATCCAACATCAATTTGATTATATTTACCATGGAATAAAATATATTTGGATAAATATATAGCAAAAAATCTATAACTAGAAACTATAAAAATATGATTACAAAGGTTATATTCAAGAGAAAAACATGTGATACATAAGGATTCCATGACATCCCCAATCAATGTAATGTATCCGGCTTTAGTGGTTAAAAGATTATCCATGGATTTCATTATACCTTTCAAGGATATAGGGACTCCACTTGTTGTGAAAACATACCAAGTTAATGATATTCTTATATCATATTATAAATGGTCTAAAGATAGAAAATTGAAGGGTTTGAGAGATTCAATCAAGTATATTTAAAAAAATCCAAACCTAATCATATTAGAAGGATAATACAGTTTATTGGGTCTTATAGTAGCAATTTGTATTCCAATGATTTGATTCCTAGAACCTGAATCCTTAATTTCCAAAATGCCTTTCAATTGAGTTTTAACAAAAACAATGATCTTCTTGTTAAAACATATATCCAAAATGTCATAAACATATAAGAGATGGCAAATAATGTTGTTTTTTATAGTCTTGAAATAAGAAATATTCTCATACTGACTCTTAGTAAAAGTTTTTTAAATCTTGAATGAATAAAATTTCCAATACCATTTCCTAGCGCCTTGTTTCAAACCATAAGTGGATTTTTTTACGAAAAACTCGGATATATTTAAAAAAATTTGAATCACCATCATTATCATTAATATACAATTTATCATTAGATCATGAGGAAGGATGTTTTTTTCACCTAAAATTGCTAAATGTGATAGTCATAATAGGTGGAAAAGGCATGTAACTTTTGAATAGAAAAATGTTTAACTACTAGTGAAATGATTTCAGAATAGTTTGTTCTAAATATTTAGAGGAATCCCAAGGGGGATAATCTTGAATTAAATGTGAATTTATTTATAGTACTATTATCCACCATTCATTTCTAAATCCACTAATAACAAATCAAATTAGAAGTTGTCACACCATCTGTCCTATTGAGGTGGGGTAGATTCTTACACATTATATATATGTTATGGATAATTATCCTAAAATATCAAAAAACAATCCAAATTTATTTGATATGCTTTGAGTATGCCACTTATACATTTACTAAAATTCATGTAAATTATAAATAATGACACATTTGGAGTTATACCTGCCACACTGTGCATCATATTATGTTGTGTCTGATTCCTACAAATCAAAAATGACATATTGATCATTTTCCAAGATTACAAAATCAATAAAAAATGTTTCCTCTGTTTTCAGAATGTTTGTTGTGTTTTTTACTATAAAATATTTTCAATAGGAAACACAAATTATGAGTCATACCAGACAAATTGTTGGTAGGTTTGATGTGAGACTACTTCATACTCATCAAAAATTACTTTTGAATCACTTCCTAAAACTATCATGATAGTCGGAGCATGTTTTTTGGGTTTACAGTGAGTGACACAATTCGAACTAAAATGTCAATTTGAAATTGGTAAAAGAAACTTTTAGTCATACTGGTCACCCAATGTGTTGGATTGAGGTGTGGTTGACTCCTACATGTCACAAATGACCCATTGATAATTTCAATAATGTATGAAAAACAAAATGAATGTTTTTTCTAAAATTTCAGTATGTCACTTGTTTTTAGATAACTTATTGTCATTTTTAAATAAAAAGAGGCACATGGAGTTTTATCGGAAACAGCGTGCATCATATTGTGGGCAGTATGATCCATAAATGTCAAAAAATCAATAATAAATTGTTGATCTAAAATATCAAAACTATCAGAATCTTTTTTCTCTATTTTGAATATGTCACTTGTTGTTGTTAGTAAAATTAATGTCAATTTTATATAAACAGAGACGCTTTTTGTCATGGTGTTCACACCATGAGTCGGATTGAGCTGCAGTTGACTCCTACACATAAAAAATGACTCATGGATCATTCTTCTAATGTATAAAAATAGTATGAAGGCATTCTCCCAGTTTTTTGTATTTCACATGTTTGTTTTCACTTAAATTCATGTCAATTTTTAATAAAAATAGATATATAGAGTTATAGCGGCCAGACCGTGCATCATATTGAGGTGAAGTTGATTCCTACATCTCCCAAGTCTATCATTGTCCGTTTTACTAAATTATAAAAAAAATATGTAAGATTTTTATCAGTTTATAGTACATTCCTTTTAGTTTTTAAATAGATTAATGTTAATTTTAAATAAAAAGTTACACTTGGAGTCATACCGGCCACACCATGCATTTTATTGAGGTTTGATTGACTTCTTCATATCACAAATGAATCATCGAATATTTTACAAAAATATAAAAACAATACTAATTTTTTTCTCAGTTCATAGTAGGTAACATGTTTTTTTACTTAAATTGGTGTAAATTTTAAATAATAAGAGACACTTTGAGTTATACCACCCACGCCATGCATCATATTGAGGTGTAGATGATTCATGCATGTCACAAATGACACATATGTCATTGTCCAAGAGTATAAAATAAATAAGAATATGTTTTCTTTGTTTTCAGTATATTAGTAATTTTTTTTACTAAAATGTAATTTCACACTGGAAACACGCATTAAG
The DNA here is from genome assembly GCA_963277665.1 of Viscum album. Lineage (NCBI taxonomy): Eukaryota > Viridiplantae > Streptophyta > Magnoliopsida > Santalales > Viscaceae > Viscum > Viscum album. The sequence goes on along the minus strand of OY728161.1, from coordinate 420,371,913 downwards.
AGTTATATTGGTCACATCTTGTGTCAGTTTGACAAGAGAATACTTCATACACATCCCAAATGACATATGAATCATTGTAATAAATTATCAATACAATGAGATAATGTTTTCTTGGTTTGTAGGGAGTGAATCCTTTTTATCTAAAGTGTCGATTTTAAACATATAATGGACACTTTTTGTCAGACCGATTACACAGTGTGTCAGATTTTGATGTGGTTGATTCTTACACATCAAAAATGACTCATTTATCATTTTTATAAAAAATCAAAACATCCTAAATTTGTTTCTTTGGTTTTCAGTATGTCATTGTTTATTTTTTCTCAATTTAATGACAATTTAATATAAAAATACACAATTAATGTTATACCATCCCCAGTGTGAATCATATTGATGTGCGGTTTATTTTTTCACATAAAAAATGACTCATCAATAATTTTACAAAACAATCAAAACAACCTTAATGCATTTTCGTAGTTTTTTGTATGTCACTTATTATTTTTATTAAAATAATTATGAATATAAAATAAAATGACACACTTTGAGTGATACTGGTCACTTGTTATTTTTGTTCAATTTTTTGTTGGTATGTTTCTCTAATAAAAACTATATTGACCAAGAAATTTCGAACAATGATATCACATCTTAGTAGATTAATTTTCCTTACATAACATTATGATCTATGACAAAATAGTATATAGCTAGAGATTTTTTAAAAATAAAAAACCAATGAACTAGTTCATAAGTGTCTATCATTATGTTATTACTTACTAAAAACCTTCTTATCTGTATCATATCTAATACCATTCTTAATAACCTAAGAATATGAAACATAGTAAATGGTGAATAATAGATGATCAATATGGATAATCAAGAGAGATATAAATGATCATATTCGGATAACATGAGAATATAGTTAGAAGAAGGTGATATTAATATTATAGAATCATACCCTATGTATAATAGATCTTAATCATGAGTCATGGATCAAATCATGGTAGTTTAAAAGACACAATTTTTAAAGGATTTAAGAATATTATAAATTAAAAACATACACATTAAGTCATACATAGCACACTGTGTATCATATTGAGGTGAGTATGTTTGAGATGTGACTAATTATTGTAATGGTCCTGAAAATCTTCACAAAAGATCTTTTGGGAATTTATACTTTGAATTCAACTACTAATATGTCATACCTTGTATATAGCATGTTCTCTCTTATCTGGCTTTTTGCGGATAGTTGAAAAAAAATATGACATTCCAAAGGATTTATAAAAAGATATGTATTAGATAAAAATGATAAAGAAATTATCTTACCAATAGTAGATAAGATGATGAAATAATTAATAAATTAAATAAGTAATTGGAATTCACCTTTACACGTATTTTACCCATTTCCTTATAGTCATTATCTCAGTTGTCGCATCGATGTCCAATCTCTCACGAGCATGAGCATCATCGAACAAACCAACCCGACTCGAAAAAGGAATCCACCTATAAATGAAAACAATTATTTGGTGAGTAATATTAAAAATGTAAATTTAAAATAAATAGGTAACAATTAACTGCATATATGGAAGTTACGTCTTCATGTTATTTGTGTATATTCTTTCATTAGGTATGTTTCCCATTCGTTTTGAACCACATCTATATCATCTTGTGAATATGATTCGTTTCTATAGTCATTATAATACAAGAAAAAATATAAATATCCAAAGAATTAATAAATTTTTTAAAATAAATATTAATTATCATAAAAAATACCTCTTTGGGGAAGCTGGTATGTTCATGGAATATGATATCTCTCATAAATTTACAAAAATAATAACCACAATCATTTTTATTGGTTTGATTCACACAATGGAAATTCATTGAGAAAAATAAGTAATTTATTTTGATATGTGATTGGATAGTGATATATTATTATATATACAATGATATTTATTTAGTCGTATTTCTTTCTTTGTCCTCGTTATTATCCCTTGGCCTCATTCCATGATTTTCACAACATCCATACACCTCCTAATCATAACATAATACCAATTATAATGTAATATCCATTTTCTAACTTGATGTTTAGTTCTAAACTGTAGTATGTTTTCTGTTAAAAATTTACAAACTCCATCATGTGTCGAGGGTTTTTTGGATATAAATGCATTGAATCCAATAAAAAAATATTTGATGTATCCAAATTTACTACAATGACCATCCAATTTTTCCTAAAAACATAAAAAAATAATATGTGATGAAAGAAATGAAAATATATTTTATATGATTAAATTGTATAGTTTTACCCTTTCATAATTGGTATTAAATAGAGTGTGTCATGTGATATTTTTTGTTCAGACGATTTTCTCAGACCTTTCACTATTTTAGCCTTCTTTTGAGCATTAATTTTCATTTCTTTGGAAGAAATGATGTTAGGACTAACAAGTCCAAATTTTATTCATGCACATATCCCTTAATCTATTTTTTCATATATATTCTTACCAAAAATATGAAATGTATTTATTAATAATAAATAATATATATCATCCTTTTGAAAATCTAACCATGAAAACATACCTCATGTATACATTTAAAACTGAGGAATCTAGCCATTCATAATTGGGTATTTCAATTTCAATATCAATAACAATGAAGTGTTGATATTTGTATCTGTATATATTCTCTTCAAATTCAAATAAGTTATTGTGAACATCTTTTTTTATTGTATCCACTTGATCATTGAATGATATTAAATATTGATATATAATGGGTCGGGTAGTGGTGCTCTCATTAGATCTTTTTGATTGGCTGGTTGATCTATTTGATGGGTTTGAGACTATCTTTTGTTTCATCCCCTTCTATTTTTCCATCTGTAATAACATTCATCAGTTTATATTTTTTTTCATTAAATTATTGTAGTTTATCTTTAAATGTAAATTGTAAATGAATAACTCTCTATCAACATATTTTATTCAATATTGGACGGTCATGTGATTAATGTTCCAAAAAACTTACAGTCATATTAATATCATCCTCATTAATTGGAATATGTAGCTCAATGGATGGTTCATGGGATACACCTATGGATACATTCTCATGCCTTATATGAAGTGGTCAGCTGTGTAGCGTGTTGTTTTTAATATTGAAGACTTTATCCCTCTCCACAAGGTGATGGATGGGAGTTGCTAGATATAAATCACATTGATTTTCAACCTATTGAATATCCATACATGAAATGTATCTATGCCTGTCTGATGTGAATTTCACAGAATATTTTATCATATCATTGATTACCTATTCTAAGACATCTGTTATAGGGAAATGGCTATCCACGTAACTAGTTGGGGTGGGTTGGGATCTTCCCATAGTGGATGTTCTTGGGTTGCTTCTTCTCTTTTCCTCTCCCTCATTAAGGTTTCCCCATTCTCTATCTTCTATTAGAATTATCCAATAAGGTTATATATTTTTTCTATCATCTATATTATAAACTCACTTTGATTTTCCTCTTGTTTTTTATCTAAATATGTTTCGGGTGTCACCCCAAAACCCACATCTATAATGTGACCAAATTGTTCTAACCACATCAAGGCTGCTAATAGTTTGTATTAAACTGGTATAGGTTTGGTTGATTCCAATTAATATGTCATATATAAAATATAGGAAAATAATATTTCATTATAATGTAATAATGACTTAAAGAAAACAAATTTTTATTAAGCATTAAATTCACTTGTTTCACACAATTTTTTGTCTTTTCATCAATTAGTATCCCATATTTATTTACATGAACCTCATTCCATGGAACATAGTGTGGGATGTATTAGATTAGTATTTTGAGTCATCAATTATCATATAAATAGAGTAACATAATTATGGTGTTGTTTCATGTCACATAAAAGTATTACAGTCAATTTAAAATACATACCAATTTTTTTTCTAGTGAAGTGTACACCATCATATCTTTATGGTTGGAGTACGTTGGATTCTCTACTCATTCCTTATTTACAACTCTCTATTTCAGTTTAATAAATAATAAATTTTCAATCAATGTAATGAACAAACATATCATCCAAAAACGTACTAATAGGCACAATTCACCTGAAAAGACACATGTATATAATGTCCCATAAATGCATAACATGATTCATGGGTTATCTGGTGTGCAAACATAACTGGTTAGTGCATGTCTATTTTCCCTTCAACATCTTTAAGATAATGAAATGTTATAATTGTGTGAAATTTACTGTGAATCCTTCTGATAGTAATTAATACATATTTATTACAGGATTTTAACTATTATAAATGCAATCTAAAATGGATGAAGAAGATTAAGTCAATGTTTCATTCTATTACTTTTTAGTAAATTAAATAAATTTAATAATAATGATACCTTAATTTCATCCCACATTAGTGTCTTCAGCAGAGGCACATCATGGTTCCATGAATCTACATCAATCGAGACACATTACTGAGTGATAATTCAAATATAACTGCTGAACATGGCCTTATCAGGGTTAACATGGTGACACTTCACATTCCATCCCTCCTTGAATTTGAGGCCTTTGAAGATCTCCTTAATGATTTTTTCTAACAACATCGGACTAAAATTATCCTGTTATTTCTGTGACACATATCATTTGTTTCCTACCATATCCCTGGAATAAACATCATCAAAATGTTCCTCTGGAGTCGTTGAATTAGTATGTTCATATGGTCATTGAGACAATGTTCTTTCTATTTGATAAATATCTTAATGGAACTATTACTTCATTCAAGAAGATGAAAAACTGATATATCTCCTTCATGGATAGAGTGTAAGTAGCTCGAGGAAGAAAATTTCAATTTTCACCCTTCACTAGATCCAAATAATCTTGTATTCCCTTGTAAAACATGTCCATCATATCCTTAATTCAATAATTTTTTTCTGGGTTCATTAAGAATCATTTTGATGACAATATCACATACATTTTTCTATCAAGTATAACATCAATAAAGTGTCTGACTTTCAGAAAACTACATTATAGTAATTCAGTGAAAATAGATCTCTTTTTCCAACTAGGATTCATATGGTTTTCAAAAATGGTATATCAAGAGTATTGTCCACATGTTTTACATTATTAAACAGTTTATCAATTATTAGTGGAGATTGTTTTATACCTTCTTCTGAGCATCCATCAAATGACTTCATCAAAGATCAATACTTAGGTCATAGATGTATAAATATGTGATGTTTTAGAAACATGGAAATCGATGAATGTTTAATCCTAATTTATTGTGTAACTTATTTTTAGATGGGACACCCTTGAGTTCCTTTAATTATTTATCTCGGCAAAATTCCCTTAGAAGAAAAGTCATTTATCATCCTGTACAACATGGATCCCAACGTGAAATATTTGTTTTTGGAGCATCTTAAAACATAACACATGAATCACACAATAAATTCTAATCCACAATCAATGGATCCAAATAAAAATAAAAATCATTTACCAGTTTTTTCGAACAGATATAAGAATTTATAACTTGAAGTGCTTTTATTTCATGCATAACCACGATGAAAAATTATAATTTACCAGCATAATTGTTCACGTACTATGAGAGCCGCTTTTATGCCAAAAAGGATTCACTCCCATCTATATATAACTTTTGACACCACTTAAAAAAACTATGCAGAGAGCCCTGGATATTTCAAAATCCCAAGGAAAGGGTCAAAGAACTCAAAGGGAATGTCTAATACTCCAAAAGACCTACACGATATATCTGCATGACGGACCTGTGTGACAGACCTGCGTGGCAGAGCTATGCGCCAGAATAATTGTTGTACCCCTGCGAAGAGCACCTGCGTGGAGGGGATGCGCGAATAAAAATTCCTTCAACTAGGCCCATCTGTGCCTATAAATAGAGCCATTGGGATCCACATTTGGAGGACTAAAAATGTTAAAAGACTCTCTGAATATCCCATTGCCTCGCTCTTTTTCCAAGATCGCTCAAATTGTTTTAGGTTTCTCTCTAGGACCATGAGAGAATAGATAATTAAATTGGATAAGCGTGTTTTTAAATTATTTTACTATTTTTACATGGGTTTGGATATCCTATGTGAAATAAATTCTTCTTTCGTCATTCATACCTACGTGCCATATCTGCGCGGCATACCTGTGCGGTACATCAATGCGGAGTACCTACGCTGCATACCTGTGCGAGGTACCTATGAGGCAGAGTTTGTTATAAAGCCTACGTACCAACTCAGGTACCCTATTTAAAATCCATTCATGGAAGGTTATCTCCTTCATTGGTTCCCTTATCTGAAAGTTTCTACATTAAATCCTCCACCAAAACCTCTTAACTTATCAAACCTTTGGGAATGGCACATTATTGTGTCTCCTATTTGGGTTTTTATTCCCACAATCAGAGGATTCCCACATTTGTTTCACAATGGGGTTAGGATTCCTGGAATTCGTTGGGGTTTGTATATCTACAATCTCATGGAATTCTCTCCAAGGAATAGTTCTGGGATGTTCCCGGTTTTGAGAATAATGATTGGGGTTCTGTCCCCCCATTATCATCTCTAACACACAGAACCTGAGTTCACTGGTAGGGATGGTGCAACTCTCACTTTCTTTCACATGAAAGTATAAAAAATGTATCCCTACCCTACCAGGATCAATATTAGGGAAACCATCATGGAATAAGCCCGTAGATTTTCTTGCATGAGGTAGAATCATTTCTCTTCATCTCTTCTTCAGTGCCAAAGGCCATAAGAGAGATGGGAAAAGAGACTCTTGTTTACCATTCCTTCTCCTATTGCGCTTTGTCGCGAAGAGAATCTATCCTGGTTTAAGACCCAAACCTTAATCCCTTACTCCTTACATTGGACCCTTGTCTAATGTAAAAAGAACATAGGGAAGGCTCATCTCCTCACCCTCTTCCATGGTCGACGGGCCTTCTCCCACCAGTGGTGGAGGAAAAAATTGAAAGTACGAATGCATTTTTTGAATATTTGACATCATCTTGTTTCTGACACTGAGAAAGGATCACATGGGCTCAGATGTTTTTCACGGTCACAACATTTTCACTATCAAATAAACTACGAGAACTCTAATTCCCACAATAATCATGATACGTAGGAAGCCTTCTCAGGGCCCGAGATCACTGGATGTCCTCATCAGGAATTCAACCCTAATTACCCTAGTTGGGGCATCCAAATTAGGAAATCGTCCCAAATTTAATTCCCAAATCACCATGGAATCCATTTCAAGAAGTAAGTCCAAAATCATTTCTCTCAACGGAATGTACTCTCCTATGAGACCTAATTGAATTACGTGGGTTTTGATTCCAATCTACATGGGATACTTTGGAAGCCTCTTTGAGGTTCAAACCCAATACCCTAAATCAACCCTTATCTCATTGGGCCATATTATAAAAAGGGTCTAATCCTTATTGGAAACCCATATTCATTTTGTGTTCATAGGGTTGCTTCAGTAGAAGTCCCACAATATGTTTTTACTATGAACCTTCTCCTTCGATGTCCATACCACATGACATTAAACTGTATGGCTAGGTTCTTATCACATCACCTGAAAAGGTATGACATCTCCCATTCAGTGGCACTGAACTATGGGGGTTCTGATTCCTTTTACAAGGATACATATGTAGTCCATTTTATGGGAACGATCCCAAAATAAATCAAGCCTTCATCTCCTTGGATGACAATTTATATTATAGTGTGCTCCACTGAGTTTCATAAAAACCAATATCATTAAAATGATGATTAAAATAACTTCTATGATATATATTAAAGGATACCATTGATGGAAAACCTCGAATATATATGTATATTTCCATTAATAAAGAACCCGGAATGCATACTAATTATTATAAATTTTATACATGTTAATAAGTGATTGTAAATTCCACAGGATACATATAATATACTTGGTGAATTAATATTTATTCATGAAAAATATTAAATTTACAAAGAGAGTCCATGAATAATAAATAATTCCCCCCAAAGGGTGTGATGAGTCCTACCTCCCATCCTCTCGGCCAATGCATGTTCTTAAGTATCATAATGTTCATACTTAATGAATTCCTACCTTTTGAAAGCAGGCCCCCATTGCATAATGAACTATTATAAGTTTTTTGTTCCATAAATAAATCCAATGGAAACATCCTAGATACAAATATTCTTAAAACTATAACCCATGTTCCATTGAACTAAGAAACAAAAATGGTGAACCTGACGTGAATCCTTAACCATGTTAATAATGTTACCCACATGTTGGGCGCTTATCAATTGATAAAGGAAGACCAGAGAAAGGAATTAACCACGCATGTATACATATAAAGAAATATTTCATAAATGGAATTTTGTGTTGTTTTCATGTTTTTTTTCGTCTCAAAATCCCATTCATTCCAAAAATGTATTTCTCCAATACAACATCTGTGAACATCTTGACTACTGATCAAGCTGTATCTCCATCCATGGGAAGGATCTCATCACCAACCCTATGTCATCAACGTAGGGTCTCAAATGTTCTAGTAAAGGAATATCGCCAGCATGGTACAATTATGACATTGGAGGCAGCTCGACAGGCCCTCCAGGTCCATAACAATCCTTGATCGTCTGGCCAAAGACGACCAATGATCTAGAATCCAATGGTTCCAACCACCATATTCAACTATTTTGGGTCCTTATCCCCAGAATGCAATAATCAATTCAAATCGTACTATAGAGAGGTGGATCAAGAGGTTAATCAGGGCCTCAATTCAAGGATGCATGAGTCTTTCCTAAGGACTCCCACTTGCAATCGCTGCTAGAATCGCACGGATGTGTGCCCCCAACATGATGAGGGTGTTGCCTCTGGATGTTCGGCCAATGTTTCTCATACCCGAGCTCACAAAATGAACCACCATGTACACCACCATGTCAACATTTAGTAGGTTCTCACCTCTGGCCCCTTGGGATAATTTCATTAATTTAACATGATGGAAATCAACGAGCAGGCACATACACCCATCCTTCTTAATTTTGATGCTCATAAGACTCTTCTGACTACAACCACGAAATACCAATAGATAAATCTAGTTGAGTACCATGAATAGGCACATACACCTTCTTATATGTTCTCAACCAATAAGCAGGATCGTCTGGCTGAATTTAAAAAATATTTCAAATATAATGTGGTGGAAACTGGTCAACAGGAACATACACCAGCTTACAATCCCCAATACGGTCAGAATTCTTGTATGCTATTGTTGAAGGAAGTATGTCAACTATACTTGATGGGAAATATCCACCATGCACATACACATTCCAATGTTCATCATGCTTTCAAACAATTTCTTTTGGTAGCACCCAGTGAACTTAGTCGGAAAGCTCCGACAACAAATTTGGGGCAGACCCAACTCCATTCCCCCATGAATGAGTACTATCAATACCCATTGAAATGAAAAGGAGGATATGGGAAGGAAGATACATCTACTACATATACGGAATGCATTTATATTCCTGTTTCGGCCGCTGAAGTCACTGAACACAACCTATCAATGGTGAAAGGTAGAAAAAAATATTTTCCCATATTCTGGAAGCATTTTAGGATATTATAAAAACTAAAACAGTAGTATTAGGGGAACATACACATAAATATGTCTCCACAACTATAAAAACACATCAACATTCCATCTCGGAGAAGATACACACCTCTGTTCCATTCAAGGAGGGTCATGGGGGCATACTACCCCATATCATAAGGACAACAAGATCAAGATCATACACCCATTCTAATTAAATGTAATCTGTCTGTTCTATTAACCACTCCAAGACTGTCACATACAATTTCCCATGATATCCACTTTTCCCAGAAAGTGGCCCAACTAGGTACAAGAGAACATCTAAGAAGAAGTCTCACCAAGCATTTTTGGGAAATCAAGAGTCATGCTCCCATCTTGTTCCCCTTAATACTGGAGTTCATGAAGGCCTCAAACATTTATATGTTGTTTCGCAAGTTCTTATCCTCTCATTACCAAAGTATTGGAGTGGTAGTAGTAATTATGATGTTCCTCATTAGGAACTTCTTCATGAAGGCTTTCATCATGAAAATATGCTAAATATAGAGTTCTTATCTCCAAATGAGGGCCACGACTACTCTATGTGTGGACAGAAGTCCAAGGATAAGGAAGATTTAGCCCTTTATGTAATCAATCATGGTGATCGTCCCCTTGATGGAATTCACTACAAAAGTCCACTTTACAGTACTATTTTTCATTTTTAAGACAATTTCATAATTGAAAATTTAGCAATGAGAAATCCCTCCTATCTCAAGGCACTTGAAAACACAAGGCCAGTCATGTCCGATGCATTGTCATTTACGGGTGAAAAACATTCTGAGCCAGAAGATATATGAAGAGAATGGTAATTTTTTGAACCTCCCTTAGGTCATTTTTCTTCTAATACAGATCATCCAATATGGTCAGACCGAGTAGATAAGCCTCTAGTGAAATATTATGAAGTTGTTTTAAACATGAGGAAACTATTAGCTGAAGGTGAAATACCAGACATGTTCTGACATTTTTCAAATTCTTAGTATAACATTTTGGAATTGATGACATAAGATTTCCTTCATGACATGCACATAAACCTATGGAGAACTCTTCATAATTTTAATGCCAAATTATTACCATATGATGAATATAAACATCATGTAATGTGGATAGAAGGGTTGCAATGCCAAATTGATTGGCGTCTCTCTCAGTTTCTGAACATACAAAGGATGAAAGACATCTGAGAATACTTCAGCATGCATGCCTCAATGCTCCAAAGAGGATACACTAGTTAATTTTTGATTCCCCATCTTGTATTCATATCATAGGATGTGGTTTACATAGATAATTGCATTTCACTACGCTCCAAAATCATCATAGTCTGCCAAAAGTGTCCCCCTGCAATGTTAATGCCCACTTTCAGCAGTAATAAACTGATTTTGTGTGCAATCAAATGTATACTCAAGAACATGCCTCAACCAGTTCTCATCAGAATCTAGCCCAAAGAAAAGAAGTTTTTGAGTTAAATTTACATCATGAATTTGAGAATCTTGAGCAGACGTCCCACTTAGAATATGTCATGAATTAAAGAATTCAAATGTCTCAAATAACACAACGATCTTCTGAAAGAGATGATTTGAGTGGTTGTCAGATGATGCACCCAGATAATGTCGAAACCAAAACTCACAAAATTAGAATAGTATTTTCTTGAATTTCAGACATAACAGTTCAAGAATCACCCCATCTTGCAAGGATGAGGGATAATTTAATTCAAACTTCAAATTCATTAATCAATTTTCAACAATTTTGAGAAGAATAGAAATAGCCCCAGCCTATAGGGCTAGGGGATTTTTCACATCTACAATCCCCTCCTCAACAAAAGTCAGTTTTCTCATGATTATGGATGAAGCCGTAATGTAAGATTACAACTGAAGAGTACATGGATTCCTTGTGGGTTTCTGTCTGCCAAACAGTTCTAAGGAATTTTTCATATAGGAAATAGAGTCTCATGGAAAACAAAAAAAAGATCTCAAAAAAACACTAATATTATTCCATTGTTGAATTATGTGTCAGTGAATGTAATTAACACCATTTCATAAGATCCTTCATAAAATAAGTCTTGATTAAGGGAATTAGAATATGTTGTTTTTCCCATAATACGGTACACACCGAGGAAAATGAAGAAGGTGTGCGCACCCGAAATTAGAGGCTTACCCAGAATCTAGGTATACCTTCAAATAACCAACCCCCATCTCCGAAAGACATCTATCAAGAGAAAAGGAAAAAGTCAGATCACATCTCACTTTTCCATTGGATAAGGTCAATCACATTTTCTTGAAGAGACATTTTAATAGCATGAAGAGGAAATGAAGGAGTTGAAATGATATAATATAGTGTTTCATAGAAACAGAATTTCTGATAGGCATACTCCCTAGGCAGGTCATCAGCATTCAAATCCTATAATAGATCCTCAGTAAAGAGGATTTGTAATAACTACAGATGCAGATAATGAATTCCCTCCACTACGTACACAATCAAGGCAGGATCAAATACATCATGATTTACATGTTGTCGTGGATTATCCAAGGAAGATATCAGCACCACCATCAGGGGTTTTTCTGGTCATTGCACCATCTCAAGCTCGAGTTGTTATACCTTCATTGAATTCAGCTCATCCGGATGTTCCCCAAATGCTTATGAACACAATTGAGTCATTAAAGACTCAATTAAAATCTAGGGAGGAACAATGTGCACATGTTCAGATGTAAAAGACATCTTATCCTGAATCGGTGGATGTAATTCCTCCCAGAAAAAATTTTGTGAATACCAAATTCCCAATCATTAATGGTTAAGGAGATATGGAAAAAAACTTAACACATTTTTTTTCTTGTTGTGATATAATGATGGGAACTTCTCAAAAACAATAATAAGTAATGTTTTAGTGTTTTTAGCAGTCATTACAAGGACCATATTTTGTTTTTTATACACGCTTACAATCCCAATGAATTACATGAGGGGAAGATCTATGTCATAAATTCATTCATTCCTTTAGATCAACATTACCAATAATAACAGTTTTTTATCTTACCAATTGTAAAAAAAGGATAATGAAAGATTTTATGATTTCATTGCTTGATGGAATAGATTAACATATTTTTTATGTATATCAGTCCCTCAAGAAGATTTTCTGCCATCTTTTGTGGGAAATATATGTGATGAATTACACACACCATTGACACCTATGAAATACACAATAGGGCTTCAAGACCATACTTCAATCTCTCAAAATATAAAAAACTCTATTATTGAAACTAAGGCTAAAACTTGTGTAATTCCATCAGCTCCGGGGAGGAGGATATGAAAGGCGGAATCTACTATAGTCACACTCAAGCAAGAACTTTTACCCACTTCTACATCTAGACCTTCATCATACTGAAGGGCTCCACCTCCCAAGAATTTAAAATAATGACCGCCTCATCAAGATGATCAATGAAATCAAAGGCAGAAACAGTTTGAGGAATTAAAGAATAATGTTTATTCTTTAAAAAATGAACAAGTTCCTGGCTACTTCATCTAACCCTTAGAAATCAATTTGGATCAGTTTCCATGGTCTAAGAAAGGAAATAAATAAGGAGATAGAGATCTTCCAAATTATTGACTCTTTCACCAGATGATAGGACATCCCCTCCAAGAATGTTTTGTTTTCAAATACCTATTGCAAATGATAATAGATTCTGGGAAAGTAAAACTGAAAAGATCATCAGCTCCTCTAGCATGTGTCACTGCCACTAATCCAGAGGAATAAGGTTAACAGAAAGACGTCAAAAGTAAAAATGTGCTGAAATATGATTAATAGATGAGATTGAAAATGATCAACCAGACTTATTCCATTTTATGAACAATATTAAAACAATTGATTGTGTCTTCTTCCAATCCTTCCATAGTAAAACCAACTTCATAAAAAGGTTGTTCCTCAATGAACCGTAGTGACTATAAGGACAAAGAGCAGTCAGAAGAAAATGAGCTCCTTTCATGACCAATGTTGTCCTTGAACCTGGTAGATTTTATTCCATCTGTTTCAGAAGCACGATAATTTCCCCACCAAACAGCAAAACCAAAATTAACCTACCATGAAAAATGTTTTAAAATGAATAATTGATCTTTGGTTGCATTAATTTTATCCATTTAATTAATCCTTATTCCAATGGTGATTATTATTATAATGATAAAAAATTCCTTGTAACTAATTGTGAAATTAGAGGAAGAGGCTATGTTCGAGGATACAGGGGAGTATATGGTAAATCTATAAATAACCATTTTAACTCTACCCATGCTCGAACCATTTATGTCGATGAAACTCATGGAAGAGCCCTTCTATGGGGTCAACAATAACAAGGAGTTTCATCCGGTAAAGGAAAGATTGGTTCTGACACAATTTTTTAGAGGACCTATTAGAAGTCACACCTTATTCCATTGATCATTTGAATAGACATAGTAAGTATAATATCCCAAAGTCAAGAGTATTTCCAACTTTTGTTCCAACATAGAATATGGAAAAGCCTAATCATCGACATCCAAACACCTAAAAAATCACATCTCTATGCTGGAAAATGCAGAACATTGGACCAAAAGTATGATGTCTCAAAAAAATTGGCTCAAGTTCCGTCCAAGTTATCAATTAAGGATTCTTTGAATATATCAAACTATCTTCGAGAGGAAATCAATGATTCCTTTTCATGTCCTCAAAAGTTTGAAACCGAAGTTGTTGCTGCTGATGTTTACCGTATAGAGAATGATCATGTAGAATTTCATGGAGTCATATCATTTACAAATGAAGATGAAGATGATGTTGTACATAGACATATCAAACCTTTTTATTTGTCTGTCATGGTCAATAATATAGAAATCTAACAAGCCTTTATTGATAATGGATCTGGAGTCAACCTCATTCATGTTTGTACACTTCATCGATTGGGCCAGACTGAATCTTATTTCTACCAAATTTAATGTTGCATGCTCATGATAAGAATGAACAAAATCCTCTTGTCGAGATTACACTCAGAACTCCATTTGGAGATCTTGTGTGAAATTCATATTTCATGGTTTTTCATTTGGACAGATCCTTTAATGTTCTACATGGAAGTCCATGGTTTCATCAATATCATCCATACCTTCTTCATACCATCAGTTTCTTAAATATTGTTTCAATGGTCAAATCGGGACGTTGTATGGTGACAAGAATTTGTTAAAAACATGTGAATCTCAATAAATTAGGGAATATTTTTAACACACAAATGGAACGAAGCCCATTATATAGTAAATAACCTGAGTTAATGCATTAAATTGAATGGAAATAATACCACCAAATATATTTATGCATTTGTGTACAGATTATGTGTAACAAATTGATCAAGTTGAATGGGTAAAACCAAAACCAAGAACATATCCAATAACATCCACAATGTCAACTATAGAAACTAAGCCTGACATCATGGGAGGAATTGATAATTTACCAAGTAGTGATGTAATCCTAAATGGAGAAGTCTTCATTTCATCCACTGAACTACAACAAGCCTCTACATCTTCAATCAGAGTAGAATAAATTGTACTAATTCTAGAGGAATACATAGATGTTGATTCTCAATATATCAATCCCTCTTTATTACCAAAGGAAAACCCTTCATCATCAGTAGGGTCAGATATAGTGGCCTCTTCTTCAGGATGTTCAAATACTAATTTCCCCTCTAACTCTCATAGTTTTGACTCATCATCAACAATTCATGTGGAAACAGAATAGGTAATGTGTAATGAAGAAGAATAGTAAGATCTTATGGATGCTCCCCCAGCATTTGACGATGGTGTCTCTACCATTGTGGATGAGCTCATAGAAATAAATCTGGGTATAGAAGAAAATCCACTACCCCGCTCTATTTAGTGTGGCCATGATCTATGAAGTGAAAGAGGTGTATAATTCATTTCTAAAAAAACATCAAGATATATTTTCTTGGAATTATATAGAAACTCAAGGTCATAATCCTGATGTAGCCACCCATAATTTGAGTTTTCCAGAAGAACATCATGGATTCAAGAAAGCAGCAAGAAGAACACACCCAACTCAAGCCTCTAAAATTGAAGTTGAGGTTGATAAGCTTATAGAGGATATTTTTTCAAAGATATTTAGGATCTAAAATGGCTAGGAAACATTGACCCAGTGAAAAAAAGAATGGAAAAATAATATTTTTAATTGATTTTATAGATCTTTACTGGTATTGTTCTAAAGATGATTTTCCAGTTCCAATTACAGAGCTTTCAATTGATGCAATGGCTGGATATGAAGCTCTTTCCTTCATGGATGGATACTCTTTGTATAATAAAATCCCTATTTCCCCATAGGATGAAGAGTCTATAGACTTCAGAGCTCCTCAACGTGTGTTTTGCTATCGGTTAACACCCTTTGGCTTAATGAATGCAGGAGAAACATACCAACTTGTCATGCACCATATCATCAAACCCTTCTATGGTAAATTTGGGGAATGTTATGTTGATGCTTTCATGGTCAAATATTTACAACGTTCAAATCACTTGGCTGATTGGGAGACTATATTCAATAATCTTTGGCAACATAGTTTGAAGATGAATCCCTTGAAATGTGTATTTGGGGTAACCTCAGAAAAGTTTCTTGGATTCCTTCTATGCCATCGTGGAATCAAAGTTGATCCCGAAAAAAAAATCAATCCATGGTATGTCACTTCATCAAAATTTTAAATAATTAAGAGGACTCTAAGAACACTTGGCCTATATTCAGTTCTTTATCTCTAATTTGGAAGGAAAGTGTTTACCCTTCACCAGATTAATGATGAAGGGTTTCACCTACCAATGGACTGAAGACTACCAGGAATCATTTGATAGCCTCAATAAATATCTCTAGAGTCCACCAATATTAATGCCACCAATTGAAGGAAGCACACTTATTCTCTATGTGACATCATTAGTGCGATCATTAGGTGCCTTCCTCACCCAAAATAATGATATTGGGAATCAAAACAGCATTTAATATCTTAGTCGAACTATGATTGATGCATAAACTAGATATTAAGGTATTTAAAAGTATTTACTATCATTAATATTTGTAGTACATAAATTTAGGCACTACCTACAACATCATGAGGTCCAATTGGTATCTCATAATAATCTGCTTAAATTTAACCTCAGTCATCCTATGCATACTGGGAGTTTGGAATAGTGGGTGGTTACATTGAAACTATTTGATATCTATTTTGTGACTCAAAAGTCAATAAAAGACCTAGCTCTGGCCGATTTCCTTGCTAAGCATCTATCTGAGGAAGATACATCATTTAATACTGAACATCTTGATGAAGAGGTCTTCTCTTTTAAAGATAATTTCCCAAACATGGGAAATGTATTTTGATGATGATTCCAGAATTCCAATATGTAAGAGATTGTAAAACCCTAAACTCAACAATGTTTGGTTAGGAATTGTCTTTATTCCCTAGAAAAGGCGGTATTCCATTATTCATTCTTGTTGTTAGAAGGTGGTACCAACAATGATGCAGAATATCATGCTCTCATCATAGGTTTGAAATTGGACCATCATGTGAAAATGAATCATTTAAAGGTGAAAGATGATTCAGAATTGGTAATCAAACAAATTAATGGGGAATATTCTATCATAAAAGAAGAGTTAATCCATTTGAGTGATTACGTCAGATGGTTAATGGATAAATTTTCTCAATATCTCGCATTTTCTTATGTCCTTCCATCACAAAATGCTAAAGAAAATGCACAAGCTAATGCAGCTACAACCCTGGAAGATCCAAATCGGGATGAGATAATCATTCTTATAGCCGATCTTCATGTGGTTTTACCATTTCTTCAAACCGTAATGGTGTAAATTAATGTATTTAGCCTTATTTATGAACCATATGGTCATACCATGGGATGGAGAACATCCATTATGGAATATCATAAAAATGGGGTACATTAACCATATAAGGATGAAAAAGAACAGATCCGATGATGAGTAGCAAATGTCACTATTTATGATATTCCAGACCACCAAAAGATCATGTACAAGCGAGGCTTTGATTGAATCCTCACCAGATGTGTTGATGGATAAGAGACTGTAGCTATCATGAAAGAAGTACATTCAGTAGTTTGGGGTGCCCACTAGTCTGAGCACAGACTAACCAATCAGATTCGAAGGCTTTGATACTTTTGGCCTTCAATGACGTAGGATTGTACAAATTTCACTAAAAAAATTCATCCATGCCTGGTACATTCCATCTTCATTCATAAACCACCATAGTTTCCACATAAATCTAAATACTCCTGGCCATTTTCCACAAGGGGAATGGATGTAGTATGCCTTTATCCTCCATCAACGGCTAAGCAGTTCTAGTATATTCTCACTACAAATGACATCTTCTATAAATGGGATTGGGCAATGCATCTCAAAGAATTCGGAGCCAAAATAATTGTTAGTATTGTCAAAACTAATATCATCACTATATTTGGTATCCCTCGTACTATTTTTATGGAAAATGGCACCAATTTTTGTTATGATAAAGTAAAAAAGTTATTACAGGAAAATAATATCACATACAACCATTTTTCTCACTATCATGAAATGACAAATGGACAGATAGAGGCCTTCAATAAGACCCTATGAAATATACTCCAGAAGATGGTGGATAAAGATATGAAATCCTGGCCTAATAAAGTTTTGAATACTTTACAATCTTATCAGAAAAACTACATGTATTGCTTCCCAAACAACTACTTGTTCATTGGTATATGGAACTGAAGAAGTTTTTCCAATTTAAATTCAATTTCCTTCACTTATAGTTGAAATATGTGATCTGTTTTATATAAATGAGAGGACTCTGAAACAGTTTAATGAGTTGGAACAATTAGACGAGAAAATATTGCATACTTTTCAGTATCTGTATGTCTATTATAACAGTATAGCGTGATATTTTAATGTGAATGTTTTCCTTCATTCATTTCATCAAGTATAATTGGTATTGGTCCTTAGAACTCAAATGATACCAGGAAAGAATCCTCCTAAACATGATCCAAAGTGGGAGGGACCTTATTCCATACATAAGGCCTATTCAAATGGAGCTTATAACTTAATCTCAATGTATATAGAGATTATAACAACTACAACCAATGAGATATTAATGATGAAATACTATGTGTAGTTGTGCACATTCATCCTCACTAAAACAATTTTAACATCATAGTACCATGTCTTTAATGTAGGACATAAAACTTCATAGACCCCAAGAACTAGTTGCAAGACATTTAACTTCCTAATAAACATAAGTGTCCACGCTGCATGATGTTAAAATACATAGCATCTTTATCCTTGTCACACGACGTTAAACTCCATGACATTATTTGTACGACTAATGTTTTCTCTTTTTTTCGTTAGAGTATTCCACAAGAAATCATCATTGACATCATCACTACTCTTTAGTAAGGCATGAGTCTCTCCCTTTCCAATGCCTGAGTAAGATCTGCATTGAGATTCTTGTTTCAAAAACTACGTATGGCTTGATTCTCATTTTCAATTGAGATACATAGATACACCATGATATCCAATTTTGGGCCCTTCCACAATCATAAAAACATCCTATTTTCTTTTCTCCTCTTGTAAATGAATTAGATATATACAGAGTGATTACATTAGATATATGATTTTTTCCTTATACCATTTTATGTCTCAAGATTTATCATTCTCTCAGAATGTGTCAAAATCCCCCATTCCTCCTGTCAAACTCGATTAGCGTGACGAATTATTGTTTGATTCACTAAGTACGTCTTGATTCTCATCTATTTTGATATACGTAAAGACAACTATATCACCAATCTTGTTCCCAACCACGATAAATAACCCCTATATATCTTGTATATGAATCAAATCTATATAAGAAATGTTTTATGAACAATGTATGACTTGATTCTTTCCCCAGAAAGACTTAAAGTGATACTTGGGTTTTATCCATTAATCCAGTTGCAATATGTCATTATTTTCATATCGATTCATTGTTGTCCTTTATGAATGACATTAAACTACCTGGAAATATAATACCCACATTGTTCATATGTTTCACCTTGGTATTATATAATATACCCATACTACTCCTTATTTCTCACACCGAGAATAACTCAAATGAGCTTAGGAATTGGGTAAAAGGATTTCTTTAATAATAAAGGTTTTTTAATTCCATATGGGGGTGAAAATGTCCTCAATGCATGACTTAATATTGCACATCACCATATTAATTCAGAGGAAACAATGAAAGTATCCATTTTACATATGAGTTAGATCTATATAAAGGACATTAAACTCATGGTCAATATTGATTCAAACTTTTCTCATGTGCATTATGAAAAATCCACTTCCATATTTCACACTTTTAATCTTGAATATTTTAGATCTTCAAAATCATTCTTACAGTTTCTGGTGACATACTCTCCAATATTTAAGAACTCTTTTTAATTACTATGCAGCAGATTCCCTTAGGTGGCATTGCATAAGTTTCCTACAGAACAGTTCTGTCAGCCAAGAAGATGCCATTATTTGGCTATGTAGTATATTCCCTAGTTCGCACTGCATTACACAGCCCCCATAACGGGTTTTTTCAAATAATGGTAACTTTGTTCTTGGTTATAGTATCTTTTTCCCCTTCATCCATTGATGAGAATATGAAAGAATATGTATTTTAGAATATTCATTTAGGTATTCTTGTCCCATTATCTTTCTCTTGATCTGAATGTCTCAAGACCACAGTTTAAAATTTCTCCTCACCATGTTTTCAATTCAATATGAAATAACCTTAGAAAAACTTGACCACATTTCATATATTGTTTTCATTTCTGGTCCTAGTTGTATGACCTAAAACTAAAGACATTGTATCGTTTATGGTTGGGTCAGACCATCGTAAATGTACATTTCCTTTGATTCTTTAGAAAATTTGGTTCTAAATACCTTTTACATATTCAGGTACCATTCTCCATAAACCAAACTCTTCGCTTCAGAAAATCTAAAATTCCATAAATATTATTAATCTTTTAGCAATAGAATGTCAAAATTCTTAAGAGCACTTTTACTTGACTGTGCATCATATGCCCTTAGGTGGCCTTTCATATGTTTCCTACATAACGGGTCTGTCAGTCCAAAGATTCCATTGTTTGGCTATGTGTTATAGGCCCCAGTTGGCCCTGCATAACAAAACCCCCATAACATGTTTTTCAAATAATGGTAACATCATTCTTGAAAAAGACATCTTCTAATTCCTTGATCCCTTTTTCATATCATTCGTCAGATCTATAAATTCCAAAATCATAGTTTAAAATTTTACCTTCCATACCTAAATATGGTAGTATGTTTCTAAAAAAATAGCAACACAATTTCCTCATTGGATGACATAAAACTGCATAGTAATTATGTCCTCATCACATGACTTAAAACTGCATAGTACTTATGTCCTCACTGCATGCCTCAAAACTGCATAGTACTAATGCCCTCTCTACATGACTTAAAACTGTATAGTACTTTTTACCTCACTGGATAACATAAAACTGCATAATACATATGTCCTCACTAAATGACTTAAAACTGCATAGTACTTATGTCCTCACTGCATGACTTAAAACTGCATAGTACATTTTTTCTAACTACGTGACCTAAAAATACACAGTTTGCATACTCCAAATTTGTATAATTATGGTTTTCCGATTTATTACATATGTTAGTATAAAATAGACCTTTCATTTTTAAAAATTCATTCCTTGGAAAAGCCACCCACTTTGGTCATGATTCACCAAAATCTTATTTCCTCCTATTTATCAGCATCAAAATGTCTAATTCCTAATGAACTCTTTTTTTACTAAGCAGTACATGCACATATGTGGCCTTGAATAAGTTACCTACACAACAAGAATGTTGGTAAAAAGATGCCAATCTTTGGCGATGTAGTATATTCCCCAGTTGGAAATGCATAATAAAATCCCCAGAACTAGTTTTTCAAATAATTTTATCTTCGTTCTTGTAATATAATCCCCTTATATTGATACCGGTTTTAAATTTGATGGCCATGAAAAATCATAGCTCAAGATTCCCTAGGAAATACATAAATAATTTTAAAGAGATTCTTAGTCAATGAGTCTTATTTGGGATCTAATTTCAAAATTTATAGTCAAAGATATTTAGACCATAAACACTAGCCCTTTATAGCCCAACACAGATGACTCTAAACTACCCACAACAAAAGACATAGTAATCACCAGATTGAAAACCAGAAAAGGGAATTCTGGAAAAAAAAATTGTCTAATCTCACTAAACGTACATTTTGTATGATTTAGGTAATATTGAGCAATAAAAAGTCAAAAGATATGAAATTTGTGGGGTTTCCCATATAACACTAAAAACCAAATTATGCTCATTTCGTCCACCAGATTAATAAGAAAATTTCAAGCACTCTATTCTTCCCATTATAATAATGAATGTCTAACATAATGTTGTAGTTATCATCATTTACAATTAATATTGCAATCATGTAAAACAATAATAAAGACATGTATGATTGAAGGAAAAAATTTCATTCATTCATATGAAATCAGATGGCCATCGACAAAATAGAGCCTCTCTATCATGTTTTAAAAAAAACTCTCAACATGTATTTTCATGTGTTGGACTGCTTCATAAGCCCTATTAGCTTCTTGTTGAAGTTAATATTGCTAAGAAACTCCATCCTCCTCTTCTTGATGAAGTGTATCCCTAGCAGTTGAAATGACATTTATCCCCTCTAATTGTGTTTCTCTCAATTTTTTATTCAACTTCTCATGTTTGTTATTAACAACATCCAGCTGTTGTTGAAGATATAAAAAATCCTTCGTAACTTCATTGATTTGTGGGATAATTTAGAATGATTTCTGGTTATGATCTGCCGCCACCTCAATTACCTCATCTTGAAAGCCCTAAATATTGATAAGTCTTTTAGCATCATCAAAATTTTTTGCATCTTATGCTCCTACTTTCGTTGGAGAATAGACTCATTCAGGGACTCATAGACTGGCTGATAATTAAATTCACCAAATCCCAATACACATAATAATGTTGGGAGTTTGAAAAAATGGGGTAACAGTTCATCTAAAGGCTTCTCAACAATTATGCTCCAGATATGCCACCATGTCTTCTTAGGTGCCATGCCAAGAGAACATTGAATCTCTATGTCTAAATATGAGTCACTAAAATGAAGAGAAATATACTATGAAAATAGATCACATAAAGAGCTACCTCATTCTACATCTCTCGCAATAGAATAAGATTCACCTTATGATCATAGATATGTTAAACCTAAATGATAAATCAAGGTTATTTTCAGTTTCAAATGGAAGAAACAAATATGATTCAGACATTTGATTATATTTACCCAATAATAACTCATCTACTTGATTAGATTCTTCCCTTGTATTATGAGCATCAATAGTTTGAGAATTTGTTTTTTAAGAAGTGGAACTCCCCTGAGTTTGATCATTTATCATATTTGAAGGCTCTGGAACCTCTCTTGATGGAGTATCCTCTGTAGGTATTTCTCCAGCTCCAATGAAGGATAAATTGGAATACCCCATTCTTAAAGAGCATTTTCATCATTTTCTGCAGATAAAGTAGCATAAGGTGAACATTGATGTAAATAATCAAGTAATTAAGAACAATTATGTATGGAAAATGCATGAATAAGGACATACTTTCTTGCAATTTCTCCTGAAAATCCCTGAAATCCTTGATGGAACCTAGAATATCAGAATTTGGATTAAGGTTATACATTATTTCAGTGTATACGGCCTGAAATGTTGTAGCATCCTCACCATTTAATGTATCCATCAAATGTTGGTGGATGACAAAATTAGATCTACCGAAATTTTCTTCCATTGGATCTTCAATAGTTACACCAATATCAGGTATTTTTATGTTTGAGTCAACATTATTATTTATCTCATATTGGAATGGGTCCTCATTCCATTATTCTAGAAAAATAAAAATATCCGTAATGATTATTTTAGGATCCTCTGACAAAAGAAACTGAGGAATGTATATTATCATATTGTGGCATTCCTCTCTCTCATTAGATTCAGGAGTAGGTATAACTGAATCTTTTTATGATTTATCTACTGAAATTTCATATTCATAAACATGAACCTGTGTTTCCCCTGGGTCTTTTTTTGATCTTGAAGAATTAGCTCTTAATCCCTTGACAGTGGAGATATAAATAGATCCTCTAATAGCATAAAACTTGGTTACCAGAGTCTATTATGAAAATTATATTCCCTAAGAACTGTATAAATACTTACTATTTTTTAGAACACTTTGGATCAATTTCATTTCTCTCTTTTTGTTCTTTTCAAAATTTGGGGATAAATTTTAACACTCCCTTGGATGGAGAAACATGATGTAATGGTTGAGGATTATCCATCTCCATTACCCCATTCATGATTTTTGCTCTTGTAGAATGCTCTAGAAACCTCATAGGATCATTCATGGAATCAACTGGAGAGCCTGTAGGACCATACTTTGGTGATTTGAGAATTGTTCTGAAGCTTCCTTCTTTACATTCAAGCTTCACAAATACATTTCCAACAATATTAATGAAAATAAATTCGAAATCTATGTTGATATAAAAGAAAATAGAAAATAAATTCTTAGTATTAACATAAATATCCCACACCACCATAGAGTCAATAATTACCCCTTCGTGTAATCCTATGTCCATCATATGAGAGACTCATTTAAAGGTTGGGAATTTTTCATCAATTTCATTCATAAAGCCTCCAACTCTGAAATATAATTTTGTACTTTAGCTAGTTTATTATCAGGATTTCAATTAGAAGGTGTTGGTATTTCACCAATATCTAGTATTCAAATTCCATGCTAGAGTAATGCCCATGCATCCCTAGGATCACAGGTTACACTCTCCCAATGATGAATGACCTAAGGTAGCACATTATTCAACCATGTTATGGTTTATTATGGAGGAAATTAAACACCTTCTAATTGGTTAGATTCATTAGGATTCCATTCATCTTCAAAATGTTCAACATATCTGATATGAACCTTTGTTTGATGGCGATGAATGGATCATCGTGGCATTAGAGGTATTGATTCTCTAGCCTTGTTCATTCTTATATACCTCCTGCGAAGAAGTTTTGGGGACTCTGAAACCTCTAAAACTTCTATATAATCTCTGGCCTTGTACATCATACCATGATTTTCATGGGCAACATTCATTATAGTTTCCACTCAATATATTCCATTTTTCAATTCCCCTTGTATATATGAATAAGGACAAGATTTAGTATACCCAGGATCTAATCTTATCAATGTATCTGGTGGAGGTAACATAATCGACAATTTGGACACCACTAAATCCATTAGAATCCATAACTTTCGCGCTACCATTGGGTGTTTCTCATGTCCTACATATGTGGGTGGAATAGTGTATGATGGTTGAATACATATGAACTGATGAGACAACCTATAGGGGATGTAAGCCTTTCAGATAATTTCACAATCAATCCTAGTAGATAATATGCCATCCCTAAATGCAATCATATAAGATCCCAGCTCATAATTGTTTAATTTACCATCAGAATAAATGTCCCAACGGGTTGGTTACCAAAAGGAAAGAAGATGAATTCTCCTGATACAATCAATGAATTTAGCACCACATCAGGTCTCATGTTTAGACTCTTAATAACAAAAAAATTCTATAAAAATGGGGTGAATTGACCATTGGGAACACTAACTAAATTCAATACTGAGTATGAAGACAAATGTGCTTCAATCCTACCCAACAACACTTAGAATGGCCATGAAATTCTAAATTGATCCTTACCATTATATAAATGCAGTAGTAGATGGTAAATTATTACAAATATAGGGGTTTCTAACCTAATATATTTCACTTCTACCAATTAAGCTATAATAACAAAAGTCCTTAATCTCACACCACCTCCAGATTCACCGACTGGAAGAAAATAAAAGCTTATCCACATAGCAAGGAAGGAATCTAAGAGTACTTTACTTCTTTATCAGGTTTTACTTTATAGCCTCAATGCTTATAGTCACCTATTTTCAATTAAGGCCAATATGTGCCTCAAATGACCCGATTATTTGAAAAATGAAAAATAATAGGACATCCACAAGTTGGGCCTCTTCCTATTGTTGGTTCAAAGAAGGATTCCATCCACACTCTATCATGATTATCTTTCTTATCATTAGGAAAATTATTTTCTATTTTAAATAATTAATGAACTAGCGATGGTGTTCTAGTATAATCACCCCATGTTGTATCAGTCGGAATGAATTCATCATACATTTCGCCAATAATGGGAATTCCTGCTATTTATTATAAAACCTAGAGACAAATATCAAATTTACCATGTATGAAATGGAAGGAATTCGTTTTTGGACTCCGTCGGCTCATTAATTCAGGAATGAAATCATTTTTATAAACATATGTTTCCACCATCCAGATAGCTTCATAGATATGAACGTCTGATAACTATTTCATAAATTCTGCACAAGTCCGACATACCCAGAATTCCCACATCCATTCGGGTTTGACACCTCCTAAGGAATGAAGATCTCAATATTCTTCCCAACCATTATATTGATCTATTTGTGAATCCAAAAAAGTGGAATCATCATAATCTGGTCTTGGATCTAAAATGTGATCCTTGATATCAGGAGTGCATCCACTATGATGAAGGAAGAAACGAATAGGGACCGTTCCTTCTTCCAATATAACCCCCTTGCACTAATATTCATGCAGTTACATTTGGAGTATTAAAGAAACCAATTCTTTGGAAAATACATCATAACAAATGGAACAAGGGCGTCTTGCAAAATCCCATCTTCGTACAGGGGTATGTATGGACATTCTGGATAATCATGATGGTATGGAATTAGGCCCTACCATTACCTAGGAAGAGTACTCTCAACAACATCATAGTTGTCTGGTCCAATGATCATCATCATTTCATTTGGACAAGCCTTGTCTTATCCAGTATGGGTCATCAAATGATTCATTTTTCTTGAAAACTAATTACTAAATGTTCCTTATTAGATTGGAATATTAAAAGTGTAAAATCAAAAAAAATTATCAAAGTAAACTATTCAAGTGGGTCCTTCTATGAGGTTTGTCTCATAGGTCCTTCGATGTGGTTTGTCGCATATGTACTTCGACAAGGATCCTAGTGCAACACATTCGATTAATTCCTTTGGTGTAGCTCTGTCACTTATTTAATTTTACCTTGAAGAAATGTCAAGGGAATTACCCTATAGCACAACGAGATGGGTTGGGTGAACGAGCTAGGGAATGAGACCCGTAAAATTCTAAAAAGCAAAAGTGAAGAAAATCATGAAGGATGAGACCTATTTATAGACAACTGAAGACATTCACACCTAGACTACGCACAACATCTTTGTTCCATACCTCTGTGATGTACCTGTGCAGCACACACTACTGGAAATATGACTTTTACGAATGGTTTTGGCGAAACCGTTGGTATAGTTCCTTAATTTGGACCTATACCAACGGTTTGGCCAAAACCGTTGGTATAGGTCACTTATATCGACCTATACCAACGGTTTTGGCCAAACCGATGGGATAGGTCCATTATAGAGACCCTATACAAACGGTTTTTCCAGAACCATTGGGATAGGTCCAGAAATCAAAGGACCTATACCAATGGTTCTCAAAACCGTTGGTATAGGTCCTTTGATTTTTTATCGAATCTTCTTACCGAGAACATTATATAAATCAAAATTTAAAATAATTATAACAATAAATATATATATTTATGAAATTATGTTCACAAAAGTCATGTTAGGTTAGTGGTTAAGTCATTCAATTATAAACTAGATGTCCTGGGATCAAATCATGCCGGAATTTTTTTTGAAATACATATAGCAACGGTTTTTAGAACCTTTGGTATAGATTTTCATATTACATATACCAACGGTTTTTAAAACCATTGGTATAGACCTATTGTCATGGCTTACTTGCCAGCGGTACTCCAAACCGCTAGTATAGCCTATACCAATGGTTTGGGGGCCTATACCAACGGTTCCAAACGGTTGGTATAGGGTATTTTTTTCAGTAGTGACACCTACGTTGTTCTACAATCAATCCATAGTCTTTTCCCCATATGTTCAAATCAGGACTCAAACCTCTTTCTATATTAGGATCAAATCTTATAGGGGGGGGGTTTGACACCACTTAAGAAAATAAAACTCTGTAGATAGCCCTAGAAAGTTCAAAATCCCAATTAAATATTTGAAGAAATCAATTGGAAAGTAAAATAATCTAAAATACCTCGATGATATATCTTCACGACGGACCTACGCGAGAGACCTGTACAGTAGCGCTACATGGTAGAATTATTTCTCTACCCCTACGCGGATAACCTGTACAGAGGAGATGCTTTGAGAACCTGCACGGATAAATATTACTTCTATCAGGCCCATTAATTCCTATAAATAGATCCCTTGGGTTCCCCATTTGGACGAATAAAATAGATGAAAGACTCTATAAAGATCCCATTGAGAATCTCTTTCACCAAGATCCCTCAAATTGTCTGAGGTGGCTCTCTAAAACCACGAGAGAAGAGTTAATTAAATGTGATAAGCATGTTTTGAAAGTATTTTAAATTTTTTACATAGGTTTTATTCTCGTATGGGAAATACATTCTTCTGTCATAATTCATACCTGCACTCCATATCTGCGTGTCAATCCTGTGCGATATACCTGTGTGGTACATCAACATGGGGTACCTACGCGGCATACCTGTGGGAGGTACCAGTGTGGCAGAGATTTGTATAAATCAAACATACCAACTCAACTTCCCCCTTTATAATCTATCCATGGAAGGGTATCTCCTTCCTTGGTTCCTTTTTCTAAAAGGGACTACATTGAATCCTCCATCAAAACCTATTCACTTTTCAAACCATTGGGAAAGGCACATCAGCGTGTCTCTTATTTGGGATTGTATTTCCACTGTCATAGCTTTCCCAAATTTGTTTCTCAATGAGTTTAGGATTCATGGAATTAATGTGGGTTTGTATATCCACAATCACATGTACTTTTCTCCCAGGAACAGTGCTTTGAAGTTTTCGATATTAAGAATAAGGGGTTGGGTTCTGTCCTCCCATTCACATCTCTAAGACCTCGAACCTTAAGTCACTAATAGGGATGGTACGATTCAAACATGATATTCAATGAATTTATTGAATAAGTCACCCTCACCTACCAGGATCAATATTAGGGAAACCATCTTGTCATAATCCCTTGCCTTTTCTTGCAGGAGGTAGCATTATTGATCCCCTTATTTTCTTTGGTTCCAAAGGCCAGAGGAGATATGGGAACAAGGACTCTTGTTACCCTTTCCCTCTCCTATTTTGATTTTTCAACAATGGAAGCCAACCTGGTGTATTCCCCTAACCTTCATCCCTAACTCCATACATTGGACCATTGTCTAATGTAAATAGAAAAGAGGGAAGGCTCTTTACCTCACCCTCTTCCATGGTCGATGTTCCCTCATCCACCAGCGGAGGAGGAGAAATTTGAAATTGTGAATACCTTTTTTGAATATTTGACTTCCTCTTTTTTCTCAAACTGAACATGACCCTCGTGGGATTAAATATTTGGCATGGTCACAACCTTTGAACAATCGAATGAACTATGAGAACTCAGATTCCCACCATAATCAGGATACGTAGGAAACCTTCTCAGGGCTCGAGCTCACTATATTTCCTCTTCATGATTTAAAACCTAATTCCCCTAATCTGGGATTCCTCCTTAGGAATAAGCCCCAAATTCAATCCTAAAATCACTAAGGCATTATTTTGAATAATTAATCCCAAACTAATTTCTCTTAAAGGACTATACTCTCTTATGAGACCTAATCGAAAAATGTGGGCTTTGATTACAATTTATATGGGATACGTAGAAAGCCTCCTTGAGGTTCAAACCCAATACACTAAATCAACCCTGATCTCCTTGGGCTATATTTTCAAAAAGATATAATCCTACTTGGAAACCCATATTCTTTTCATGTTCATTGGGCTGCTTCAGTATAAGTCCCAAACTATGTATTGAATAAGAACCTTCTTCTTAGATGTCGATGCCACATGACATTAAACTATAGGGATAGATCCTTATCACGTGACCTTAAATGGTATGATGCATCCCATTCAGTGGAACCTAACTATGAGGGTTCTGATTATTTTTACAAGGATACATAGGTATCCCATTTTATGCGCATGATCCCAAAATCAAATCCAACATTCCAATCCCTAGATGACAATTAATTTCAGAGTACTCCACTGAGTGGATTAAAAACCAGTATCAGCACAAAAATGAATAAAAGAATATCTAATTAGTATATTAGAGGATACCATTAATGGATATCCTAGAATACATAGATATGTTTCCATTAATGAAGAACCTTGGATGCATACTGATGATTCTAAATTTTATACATGTTAATAAGAAATTTTAAATTCCAAGGGATACTTATAATATACATGGTTAATTAATAAGGATTCGTGTAAATGTCTTAAATTTACAATGAGATTCTCAGAGTAGACAATAATTCCCCCTAAAATGGTGTGATGAGTCCAACCTACCATCCTCTCAACCAATGCATGTTCTTAAGTATGGTAAAGTTCAAACATAACGAATGAATGCCTTTTGAAAGCAGGTCCCCATTGGAAAAATAACTTAGGGAGGTTTCTGGATCCATAAATAAATCCAATGGAAACCTTATAGAAATGATGATTCTGAAAACTAAAACACACATTTAAAGGAACTATGAAACAATAACACAAGAGATTGGTTTATCATCTTGTTATAGATGTCTAGATACTCTTTATCAATTATCATTCACAACATCGTAATTAATTTTTTAAAACATTTGAATGTTATTTAAAACACAAATAGGGTATGTTGAAAATAAATACTTTTTTATGAAACATTTAAAAATAGTTGAATCATTTTAAAAGGCCCACTTATGAATTTTCACAAAGACATAAATTCCAAGTGATGCACATTATAATGGATACATGAATAAAAATAACCAACATTTTATAAAATAAAATGATGTAAAAGTTAGATCATGTCTCCTATTAATAAATAC
The DNA here is from genome assembly GCA_963277665.1 of Viscum album. Taxonomy (NCBI): domain Eukaryota; kingdom Viridiplantae; phylum Streptophyta; class Magnoliopsida; order Santalales; family Viscaceae; genus Viscum; species Viscum album. Next base: position 420,341,160 of record OY728161.1, on the reverse strand, counting down.
TATGAATACTATAGTCGAATCCCATGATACTATTGAGGAGTGAATTAGTGATAGATAAAGGCATTAGAGTCACATGATCATAAAGTCACATCTCTTCAATCTGGGTCATCATCTTCCACTAGATGCCTGAATCATGTACTACCTAAGATTGGTCCTTCCAATATAGTACATTGGGTGATGCTTTGATAGAAACACCCTAACTAGGGAATCAACTGGTTAGATGGATTAATCATTAACATGAACTAGAATAAGTAATGATCATGGTTATAGGATGCTTCATCAGGGAGATGAAACATGTAGATGGTCATATACTGTATTATGAAATTATAAATCGAGAAGAAGTAAGAATTATTCCCAAGATTGGTGCCCACAGGTATGACTCTATAAAAAAATGAACAATACTGGAAAATTATATCATTGGTCTTTTAGTTGGTATCTATGCCCTAGAGCTATTTCCATGATGGCCTAGGGTTGGCCCATCAAAGTGATCCTAAAACATACATATTTTGATAGGATAACAGGGTACATGAGTTATATGAATTATTCTAGGTATTGTATTATTTCATTCTCATCAATTGTGTTTTAAATATTATAGGTTTGTAGAATAGTGTTGGGGTGCTGATATACAAGGGAAATAAAATATAATGACTTTCCTAGCTATGTACAATACTCTATTGGAAAGGGGAAAATTGTTCTATATGTTAAATATGTTTTGTAGGAACGAAATAGTGAATATGTTCTCATTTTTTTGATATTATTTTATTTCATATAATATTGGATATGTCGATTTCCTATATATATTTTTCTAACTATATTATTCAATTTTCTAGATTCAGTACATGAAAATATATAAATTCTAATGTAATAACTTTTATTCATTATTTTCCAATTTTTGTTGTACAAGAATTGTTTACCATTTCTCATATGTGTTTCACGGTGAGATTATGATGATGAAAATCTGGGACCTTATATATTATGTGGGTATTATAGGTTTGATAACAATCATTTGAAAAATTATTTAGGGTTGGGAGTTATAGGACCATAATCAACACACAGTATCCCATCACAATGTTTTTAATTCTAGCTATTACTATTTGTTGTTTATCTCATAGATGTATAATCAAAATATTTAGTGTCTGATAAAAGGAAAACCATTGTGGTTAAATATAGATTATTGTTTTGACACCTTTAACTTAAAATCAAATGGATCTATAGTCCAAAAATAGTTTTATATATTACTATGAATATGTTATACTAGGGGTCTCAAATGGGTAGCTTGATAGATTTCAAAGACATGAACAAATTAGGGAAATATTTTATTTATATATTTATAATTCAGTATTTTTTTTCTTTTTCAAACATGTATATGAGTCTTCATAAATTTTTTTTGTTATGTATGATTGAATGTGAGGAAAGATTAAATATTTTATAAAATGTGGTGTTTAATTTAAAATAAACACCAACATCTCCATATAAATTCAGTCTGAAACATTAATCCACATCCATCTGTTAAATGAAAACTAATAACTTGTTTAACTACAATGAAAAATCATATCTAAAAATGGATGGGTTATATTCTATGACATGATCTCCATCCAAACATGGGTTTCATTCAAAAAAACACCTTAAAAACAAACCAATTCATAATACACTAAACATTAATTTGACCATAATAATCTAATACCTGTCCATATACTCATTGAAAAATAAATGTAATAAGACAATTACAAGAATACTCACAGTTGGAGAACCTAAAGTGATGTGTTCATGGTGAAGGGGGGTTCAAAGGGGATGATAGCTTCACAAGGAGGTGGGGTTCGACCACAAATGTGGGGTATGGAGAAGAGGGATTCAAAATGGTCAGATTTGGTGGCAGAGGAGGCGGAGAAGGACGGGCAGCAGCAACAGATAAGGATGATGATTTAGCGGCCAAGGAGGATGTGGAGGCGACCGAGGAGGAGGGTAAGGGCTTTGTAGTTGCGAAGAGAATGAGGGGGAGGAGTCGATGACTAAGGAGGCATAGGGCATGTTGGATGGGGAGAAGGGCTTCACGGTGGCAATAGAGGAGGAGGACGAGTTAATAGCTGAGGAGGATGAGGCGACGATGATGACGACGACAGGGTTCAACTTTTGCAAGAGCCTGAGTTGTGTGAAAGGATGAGGAGACTGTTATGGATTATTTATAAAATATGGTAAACCCTTTATCAACAATAGAGAAAAATCACTGACAAATGTATGTTTTATCAGTGCTAAACAAGATAGCGCTGATAACACAGTCCTTTATCAGCGCTAAAAATGTGATGACAAAACTATTAATATATCATTATTTATATTTACATTTTTTAAAATTATATATTTATTTACAATTAAAAATTTATAATTAATATATTTATTATATTTATAATTATATATAATTAATATCTTTATTAAAATTTTATAATTATTAAAATATATATATAATTATAATTATAATTATATATTTTATTTTAATATAATAATTATTAAATAACTATAAATTTATATATGTATTTGTTATAAACATATATTTATTAGATATATATTTTAATTGTAGTGAAAAATATAAATAAATTTATATATATATATTTAAATTCTTTGGAAATTAAAATGAATATATTAATTATTTAAAGTAACAAATATAAATATAAATATATATTTATATAGTTAAATACTTATCAAATTACAATAAATATATTAATTATATATTATTATAATTTCAAAATAATTTCAATAAATATATATATCTACTTATGTAATTATGAAATTAAAAAAATATATATTTATAATAAATATATTTATCACATTTATATTTGTAATTATAATTATATATATATATATGCCTAAATATATATATATATATACTTAGGAAAGTCAAATAAATATATTAATTATATATATATAATTAATATATTTATTTCACTATCATAATTATTTAAATATTTAAATTTATTTATTTATTTATTTTTATGAATATAATTATAAATATATTTATTTATAATTATAATTAAAATATTATAAATATATATATATATAAATATTTTTTATAGTTTAATATTTATTTGAAAACAAATATATATTTTTTCAAATTATTATGAAATTATAGAAAATATATATAGTTAATATATTTATTATAATTTCTTAAGTATTTATATATATATATACCTATGACTATATATAATTAATATATTTATCTTAATTTTATAAGTATTTACACATATTTATAAATTCATTTTTATTTATGTCTATAAATAAATATTTATTTATTTATAACTATAATTATAAATATAATAAATATATTTATTATAATTTTCTAATTATTTACATATATATATATATATATTATTTAAAATTATAATTGTAAATATTTGTATATTTGTATCAATATTTTTAAATATTTATAAATATATTTATATAAATATATATTTATAAAATTATAATTATTATAAATATATTTCTTATAATTTTCTAGTTATTAAAATATATATTGATATATAATAAATTTATTTATTATTTAAATATATTTTTTGTGTTTTTAAGTACTTGATAATATAATAGCTTCATGGGTACATGAATGAATCATATACATCATGTAATGTATAGATGACATAAAAATCGAATAATATATATCGATAATATGAATAGTAATGACGGCATAATGTATAAATAAACAATTATGATGAATATATAACATATGTACATCAACTATATTCACGCATCAATTGAACAAATTCGTTTGATGCATATATTAGTTTAAAATATATATATTTAGTAATATATGATTGTAATTTTAAAAATACATATTTAAAATTTTAATTTATATATAATTATAAATATATATTTGAAAAGTATTTGGATATAATTATTAACATATAATTAAAATTATATCATTATAATAAACAGAATAATTATAATAATTATATTTATTATATAATGTAATTTATTATATATATTAGAAATATTTAAATTTATTTTTTAAATATAAACATGAGTTTTTTATTGAATGAATACAAATAAACACTATTTTTTAATATAAATTTAATTATTTTATATAAACTAATAATATTTTTTTTATCAAAAACTATTATTAGTGCTAAAATTTGCATTGATACCGCAAATAGTAGACCATGGAAAATCCCCATGGCCTCCGAAAATTATTATAAAAAGAGTAAACAATACATAAAGAGGGAACCAAGTAGTAGTGGGAGTAACTCCATCAATACAATATATAGATGTCAAAGCTACCCTTTCCTTCCACGACCACATCCATGAAATCCACCTATGCCCCTTGGATGTCTTCCCCTTTACCATTGATTAGAGATTTGTGAAGCACCACATGCATCTGACCTATCCACTAGATCAACAATTACATCATCCTTATGATCCACACATGGATGAGCCACCAGATCCATGTCATCTCCTTTCACATCTCTAGTCATCACATTTTTAAGGATTGATAATGGGTCAATTTATCAATTCTTTTAGCAAGCACTGATAAAATCTCCCTTTTATCTATGTTTTCTACTTAGCACTAATAAAAGTAGTCGCATCCCTTGCTGGGGTCTATGGTAGTTAAATATGGTTTTCTTTAACGAGTTAATTTCAATAACTATGGTTGAGATACACTTCTTGGAATATCTATCATTAGTAGAATTCTTTCTATATTTAAGGTCATTTTATATAATATCTTGATCATTAATAAAGGAAAAAAATAAGTCGTATAATATTTATTAAAACGAGCAAGAGGTCTATAGACCATTTTTACACAATCACATATCAACTAGTAATCATCATTGTTATCTACAAGTCCATTTTTAGAATCTAAATCAAAACTTGACCAAGATTCATCTAATTTCATAGACTGAGGATCAAGTGGAGGAGGTTTTACAAAAGCCACAATTGGTGTTGATGGATGAGCATCAGTAGCCCCATGAATGGATGAATCATCACTGTCTTATGCGACTAGTTTAGAATTGGGAGAACAAGATTAGAGAAACACTATGTCATTATTGATTATACATGTTTGGTATCTTTTGTTAAAAAAAATATATCCCTTAACACCTTTAGGGTACCCTTCAAAAACACACTTAATATCTCAATGTTTTAGTTTATTATTATTGACATGCGAATATAAAGTACACCCAAAAACTCATAGGAGATTATAATAAGGTTTATTATTATTCAAAAACTCCACCAGGTCATTAAACATAATAGATGAGTATGGAAACCTATTTATAAGGTACACTGTCATAGTGGAATCCTGATGCTAGAAACATTTATCCATGTCCTAGGATATAAGTTATTTTTTGACTCACTCAAGGATATATTTATTAATATATTCAGAAAACCCATAATATTTTTGGTCTCACTAGCAATCTGGTGCATTAAAATACCCTTGGATTGGATGAAATGAATGAAATCATTTGATAGGTATTCTAAACCATTATCATTTCCCATTTTTTTAATTTTCTTTGTTACAATATGTTCACATATTTGTTCTAGGTTTTAAATGTTTCAAAGACATCAAATTTTTTTGATCTTGTAAATTCAACCCTTTATAGAGATTTCATTAATAAAGGAAGTAAAATTGGAGCCTCTACCATGGGTTATAGTTAAGGAGAGTCCCCATAAATAATAATGAATGTATTATAATGGGTAACATTATTTTTCAAAATCAATGTTTAGAGAGTCACAAATATACATCATATTCTCTACTAGAATTCATTTCGAATTATATAAATAAAATAAAAGAATCCTATATTGATCTCAATAATCAACAGTCATATTTAATATTTTATAAATCAAACATTATTTTAGTGAATTCAATAAATTGTGAATTTATTAAGAGTCCATGGATAGTTTTAAATCTAATGATATTTTTATTATAAATTATACCAACAAGTGAAGCTATGATATGTAAGTTCTCATGAATTAGCCATAAACTGGTAGAAGTTCATTCATTAGTAACTTCTCTAAGAACATTTTCACGTAAAGAAAGAAGAAAATAACTATGGGATTGAACAAACATGTCATAAAAGAAATCATGGTAGAAAATAAAGGTCTTCCCATTATTAGACTGAATAAAATGGGATTATTAGATCCATACATGGAATTGATTAACCCCTACTAAAGAATAAGGGATCACATATTAATCTTCTATTAATGTAGATTATTTTGAAAAATATTTTATTTTATTTCAATCCAAGTTGATTCCATATTTATCCAATGGCACTAGATACAATTATTTGGGGAAAACATAATGTGTAAATCACTAAGAAATAGTTCCGATCTATTGATATTTAGGATAATTCAATTTGGTATTCGAATTCAAATGATATTTTTGGTTATAATGATTTAAATTGAACATAGAAAATAGATAGAGGGGAATCAAGATAAGATTGAAAAAATTAAACATAAACCAGATATGAATTAGGAGACAGATTAAAAAATATGTGTAATAAATAAGTGATGTTGGACAAGAGGTTTAACATGATTCAATCCATTTTGGACCTATGTGAATAGAAATTTCACCGCCCACCCACCTGTTTGCTAATCCCAAAAGAAAAATAGCATGTGATTCAATATAGTTAGATATGCGACATGAATATTAATTACTTTAATAATTACATCATTAGAACTAAATGATGAATCAACTAAAATACATATAGGGAAGAGATGTAGATCCTTCTATAGTCCTATTATCAGGATTTTTTTGAAATAGAATCATGTGCAATACTTGGATCTGATGATTTTGACTCATTCTAATGATTTTTAACATATTGAAAGTCCAAACTTCTTCACAGGGAAGGGAACACCCCAAGAATCAACCATAAATAGAATATGAGAATATGTTGAGGATGAAAAAAGGTTAGTCATATATCTCTCATGAATCTAAGGAATTGTACAGAAATCTAGGATGTTCATCATTATAAATGGTAGATGATCAAGGATTACCTAATTAGTAAAATAAATTGAAGACCTAGTGTACATGGGTCATTAATCCCCAGAAACAGTGTTGCTCCTCCAAACAAACAAAAAAACTAAAAGCCTCCACACACATGGATCCAAAATCCCCATCTAGAATAAATACTAAATCCCCCAAGCTTGATTATGGATATGTTAAATGGTTAAAAAAAGAGATCAATGTCCATGTGTCGTCATCCAAGAATTACCTGTGTGGAAAAGGAAAATCAGCCCAAGGAAGACCAACCTAACCATTATATAAGGTAGGACCACATGGGAATAAGGTAACTTGGCACACAATTGGGAAAATTCTGTAAAATAAGTTTGACATAAATAATAACAAATAAATGTTAGAAAATTTTTCGAGTTTGTATAATACAAGAAATAAATGGTAGAATAATGAATAGGCATATTTTTAATTGAAAACAACTGGTAAAAAATAATTTTGCTAAAATATTAACATAAATGAATGTCATAAGACATAACATCATAAAATTTGAATTAATACTCAACACTCTATTGCCTTATCATCATCAACTCCTCTCTTTACTTTTATTTTGACATTTTAATATACTGACAATAAATGAAACATTCAATATTAAACAAAGAAGTTGAACTCTTCAATGTCCCCCATCAATAAGGGGATGTTAATTTCTATATGTAATATAGATAATGGGTGATCACTAATATGGGGGAGATATATGTTTTTGGTTATAATATTTTTTTTGTAGGAAAATGAGATACATATTTGATGAATACATCGGTGTTTGGATTTTTTTGTGGGGGAGATATTTTTTCTATCATAGATTCAAAAATTTGTCTTCATATTTCATTATAGAGGATGATTATTGGTGTGATATCATGTATTTTTATTTCCAAATGACATTGTTAGATGTTTTCTATTCTATAATGTGTTGAAGGGGAGAGTATTGGGATTCAAACCATTTGATGGAGAGAGAAATTAATTAATAGATATTTTTCATCAAAATTAATTTGTGGGTTCCTCTTATCATAAATAGAGATATGTTATTAGTAATAAATTGAAAAAAGTGGAATGTTGGAAATATTAATTGAATACTTCGACAGGGTTTCATTATAAGATGATATGGTAGAATATTCATGGTATGACTGCATTTACGTATACAATGCAGAGGATCATGGAAAACTATAAGTTATTTCCTCAAAACTCCTCAAAGAAATAAATATTCTCATGTTCATAACTATCTTAGAATTTTTTTTTAAAAAAATTCACTCTCTTAGTGATCTTGGAACATGTCATTAGACATTAAGAGTTGTCTAAAAAATTTATATTAAAATATTCCATTATGAATTGAACTTCATCACCTAAATAATTCAATCTAGAATCATCCCACTCCATTTATATATACATGTAAGTACTTCTATCAACCATTGGACATACATGGATGCTTTATCAAGAATGAAATTTAATTCTACATCATAATCAACTCCTCGCATACAGTTTATATTGACATTATTGACTTTAGAATATAATGGAAACAAATGATTCATTAAATATTAAACCAAGAACATGTGTTCTTAAATCTCCCCTACATATAGGGGTGGTTAATTTCTATAGTTGATCTAGATAATGTGGTGATCAAAATCATGGGGGGAGATTGATTTTTCTGGTTCTAGTTTTCTTTATCAAGATGATGCAAATATAGATATAATGAAGACCTAAGAATTTAGATTTATTTTGTCAGGGAGATCTTTGTTTAATTTCAAAGTTTAAAAATGGTGTCATAAATTTTTATATAGAGGATGATTATTAGTGTGATAAAAAAATTTAATTTCCAACTTACATTTTTTTATGATTCCTCTTTTTTGATGGGAAAAAATGGTGGATCATTGAAATTCATACTATTAATTTTATAAATAAATTAATTAATAGAGATATTTACTCAAAATTAAAAGAGGAAATTATTTCAACATTAATGGAGATATTTTTTATCAAAAATGGTGAAAAGGGGGACGTTGAATTCATTATGTGGAGTAAAAAATGCCAAGCCTATGAGCAACAAGTTCTCCTCTTATTCGGTGTGCCAAGGGTTTCCTCAAGGGAGGTGGATTCCCCACTTTCAGTGTCAAGATGGCGTATTAGAGTTGGCCTCTTTGTATCTCATCTCACAGGTTGTTTTGACTCGACAATGGATTTTTCAGGATCTCGTCTCGTAGGTGGTGAATCAACAGCCTCTTCATCGTGGTTCTGGTGCAGCACTGGCTGGCTCCAGATCTCCTATCTTGGAAAAGGGGAGACCTTGTGACGACAGTAGTGGTCAGATCTTGTTATGGTGATAGAGTTTCGGGTAGGCTCTGGTGGTTTGGTCTCTGTGTCGGCTTCTTGTGGTTGTCTCGCTTCGGTTTGGCGACAACATGACTCATCGGATTACGATGGCTTGGTCTCAGATTCGTTGTGGCCTGGTGCCAACTGAAATCAAGGTCATGTCATAGCTACCGTCTATCTTTGGGTGCATTTTGGTAGGGCTTGGAATATTCTCTAAAGCCACTCAGAGGTTTGAAGTTTTGTTTTGGTTTGTCAACTTTGATTTGGATGCACTGTTGGGTGTTCTTATGGTTGTGTCATCGCTGGAGGTGTCCATATTCTTCCCAATGGTACCTTCTGCCTTCTGTGGTTTGTCTGATTTAGAATCTGGAGTGGGATATTCCATGGCTTCATTCTGATTGGCTCCACCCCAGATTAGTGTTTTCATCTCAGACTTGCTTGGTTCCCCGCATCACCGATACTCTACCGATATGCTGTTGGATCTTCCAGCCCCGGGTGATGAAGATTTGTCACCACTCTCCTTGGTTTTTCCTCTTTTTTTGGTTGATAATGATGTTATTGAAGGGTGAATGGTTTTCCTGATGGATTTCCTCTAGTTTAAATTCCAGCAGTGATTTCATTTGTAGAGTTCATATTGGCTATACCAATTGAATTGTTTTCCTGACTCTGTAGGTGATTTGGTTTTCATAAGGATTTTGATGTGTTCGGTGGATGTTATGTTTTTTTTCTTCAATCCCAGAGGTGTGTAGCAATGAAGCTAGGCTTCATCACTTGTAATAGACCAAGAGGAGGATTCTAAAATGGTGGTTCACATTTTCAATTCTTTTCTTATTCGGTTGTTTGAGATGGTATGGCATCAGTCGTCGGATCGGGCCTGTGCTTTGACCCAGGACACATGCTAGCCGATTAGCCTTGCATCGTTTGAGTGCTTCATCTTTTTTTATTCGAGGAATGGAATTACTTAGTTTTCAATTTTTTTCACTATTTTTTATTTCTGGTATGATTTTTCTATGTTCATGAAGTCCTTGGGTTTCCACCTCGTTCCTATAACAAGGAGATTTATCTGTAATAAATAAATTTTAAGGCTTTCAGGAAATTTGATGGAATGCATTTTCTGGATACATGGACTTCGTGTCTATATAAGAACTTAAATTAGAATAGTTTTGGTATGATGACATTGAATTATACTCATGTTTAGGTTCTTGTAAAACTACAAAGGGAGTTACTCAACATAAATTCCCCCAAGATGAGGAAGGATGTTGTCACATTTGTTGTAGCATGTGAGAACCATTAGCGATAATGATCGAAATGTCAATGGTGGACCTCTAATTTGATGTGATATATTTATTTTGATGTATAATATAGTGTAGAAACAAGGAAAATTTATGAATTTCTAGCAGCATTATAGTTATCCTGAAATTTTATCTAGTAGTGGGAAGCATTGTGAAATATATATCAAGGAGCAGGTAGGATATCAATGTGAGTATTGGGTTCCTTGATTGATAGATAAATGATAAATATTCAAAGAGGTATTAATGAATAATGATGATGAAACATGCCCTGATCCATACCTCTATTTTAGGGTGGTTTTTTACATAAGGGAGTGTTTTTTATATATGGATCTTTGAGCATGACATTTTTTCATGGAATAGTTGAATTTTTCAAATGGAAACATTTTCAGAGAGATGATAGAGCTGTATTTAAGATTTTTTTTTCATATCGTACTTTTATAAACTATCCTTCTAACAAATGTATGGGAATTTACATTGATTTGGTACACTATATTTTTATAGTGGTATTTTTAATTTTACCCCATGTGTTTTTAATCCTCCAAATCAATGTGATTTTCCTTGTTAAATTAATCTTGTGTATAGAATTTCCTCATTCTTATTTGATTTATATTGTCCTTATTTATTCTGGTTTGTCATAAAATTTTCAAAATAAATTGTTTTCTTGGGATCAGGATTTTCCCCATTAAATCAAACAAGTGATTTTCTTTAACCATCGGGAAAATATTTTTAATATAATTTCTTATGTTTAAAAACATGTGGTATGGAATAAAAACTAAGAGAAATACCTCTAATTCCTATCAAATAATTAAGAAACACCCTTAGGATGATTTGAGAAATATAGTAATGGGAATAGTGTCTATATGAATAATCATTTTCAACTGTAAATTAAAAATTAATTTTAAGTGATTTACAACACTATAAATTGTGGGTAGCTATCAAGACAAAAGTAAATTAAAATTGATTGATGTGAAATCATTGGTAAACTATCTACGAATTATTTCAAATGTTTTTGAGAAGGAATCATATCAATATATTGTGTGATGTTCATTTAATGATTGATAAATATACATATAAATATGTGAATTTTTTAGGAAAAAATCCCTCAAGGTGATATTTTAATGTTTTTTGGATATTTGTGTTTGTTGAAAAATCTAGTTGACAACATTCTGCCATAGTTGTTGTCGATGAAATTTATTTTCAAGGTGGAACATTTTCCATATGTTTTCCAAATTTTGGTTCAAAAAAATAGGCATTTTTTATAGAAAATGGAGAATTCATAAATAGAAAAATCGGTGGACCACATAGAAGTTCTATTATCAAAACCACAAAGCTAATTGACAGAACCACAAAATAAGAGCATCATTTGTGTTCAAAGTAATTGTGTTAAGGGAACCGCATAGCTTGAATTATATATTTAATTTTTCTCAATAAGAACTGTAATGTTTTTTAAATTTTTGGTGGAATGTGTTTATCTAAGGGGTTTTCTAAAGGGAATTTCATTTGTGGACTATTGTGGCCCCTCCATGTTAACCACAAAGCGAGTGAAGTATGTGGTGATGGCCAATACACAAAGGATTAATTTTTTAATTATGATTTTTATGTTTTTTGGATCTATTATCCTACAAAATGGTCCCATAATCATATCACTGGTTGGGTGAATTTCATTAGAGAATATTTTTAATAGAGGAATTTTTCTACGTTTTGAAATTTGTTTGCAATGGGTTCTAGGAATTATATGAAACAGAAATTCCATAGTAGAGGTGGTGTGAGAAGGAGGACATCCAAAAAGCACACCCAGTTATCAAAAGGTATTTTAATTGTTTTATAGTCCACAATTATTAAGAAACTTTCTATGTACTTGTGATATGCGGTGCATGGTTTTCATGATGGAGGAATTTTATGTTAGATTTTCTTCATGAAGGATCTCAAAAAACAGTTGGACTTTGTAGTTCAAGTAAGTACATGAAGGGTTTTAAGAAATTCTTGGACGATCAAGAATAGTTCATGAAAGGTGTCTTCATTAGGTATTTTCTACAATGGGATGTTTAGTTCATCTATGAGGCGAAAAAAGAGAATCATAAAAAACACAAGTATGATACAATTCTGAGTTGTTTCATAAAAAATGGATGAATCTTATAAACAATAACTATGAACACTTTTGTTGAGAGAGTATTGAGCCTTCAAATTGTAAATGGATGTGAACTAAATGATATCATTAGTGCTCCCCAAAAATTTTAACTATAGATCACTTTGGTAAATTTTGTACACATGAAAATTTTCTTTTCATTTTCCATTGATTTTTCACTATGATGGTGAACCATGTAAATTTTTTTTATCATATGTATGTTTTAATTATCATATTATTATCTGATACCAGAAGGAGAGAAAATAAAGTTATTATAATGATGAAACATGGTCCAAAGGGGCAGTTGTTTTAATATTATACAAACTGATTCACCCCCTAAGGGTATTTAACATAGTTTGGCTAATAATTGGTGTCATGGGTAAAGGGTAATAGTAATTTTTCTCTCTCAAGGGTTTAAATTGAGGTTGTAAATGATAAAGGGAATCTGATATTTGATGGAATAATTTTTCAAATATGAATGAATATTACAAAGCACTACATCCAATCATTAGGTGTTGTTGTCTTTATATAAACAGTTCATTGAATTTTGGCTATTGTTGAATGTGGTGCTTTATCATAAGGAAATAGTAGAGAATTGAATTTTAATTCTAGAGGATTCGATGCATTATGAGGATAATTTTCCAATGGAATGTACACAAATTATATATCATGTAATTTCATCCATTAAATGTGGTAAAAGATATTAAATATCAATGATGGAGAATAAAATGTTATAGAAGATAAATTATAGGTTTTTTCTAACAATTATGAGAAACTAAGAATGAACTCCAATGAGTTTGTTGATGAATACTTCGATAGGGTGATTGCTTTTTTGGAAGACATGTGCGGTCTCATAGAAATTATTTAAGATGTAAAAATCATTTAGTGTGCCTTGAGAATACTTCCACCTCTGTTCAATATAAATTTATTTGTACATGAAGATAAAAACCGAAAGGTCCTAACAGTGGATATCTTACATAGTAGTCTTGTCTTTTATGAGATGAGAAATGAATATATTTAGTCTATTGAAAAATGGATGTCCAAAGAGGTGGATTTCAAGGAGACAAATAATATAACTATTGAATATAGCTAGGAAGAAGAAGATATAGATGAGGTATTTTCATTCGTTTCCTCAAACCAATAAAGAGGAAAAAGTATTTTGAAAATGATACATGAAATCACATTTATTTGATGTGGAATGGTTAGAAATATTTTTGTAAGATACCAAAAAAATATCCTAGAAAATGATGAGGATGAAGCCAAAATTCCCATGAATAACTAGTCAAATAATGTGAAAGGTATGAAATAATTGAAGTGAAATTTCCTTCAAAATAATAATCTTTTTATAAATAAAATTATAGTTGGGATGAATATGTGGTAGAATAGATGGAGATTTGTAAGGATCATAGAAATAATTTTATGGTGGGAGTTGTATATATCCTATATAAATGGAAAGAAAGTGAAAATGAAGAAAAAAAATCAAAGGAATAATTGAGCGTCGTGATGAATTACAAGACAATCATGAGGAGAAAGATGTTTGGAGAACCAAAACAATGAAATCCAATAGAGTGGTTCGTGATACAAAACTCTATATGAAGTAGTGGGAAGAAGAGATGTCTAAAATGATTGAATAAATTGAAAATCTTAATCCTTGAATGACATAGAACACTGAATATGGTTGTTGAGTACAAGATCAATGTTGAATAATATAATAGATTGGTCTATGGCTACACTATTATGGTAAATGTTAAAATCAAATGTATTGAAGAACATGAAGAGGATTTTTTTTAAATGAAAAAAATGATAGAATTTCATGAGAGAATCTTGATTACCAATATAAAAATAAGAAAATAGATTACTATAGAGAAAGAAAATATGGAAGTGGATCATAGATGTCCAAAAAATAGAAGCAATATTCAAATCCAAATGATATGGTTGGTAGGTGATTGATCAAAAAAAATTGGGGTGATTTTAATTAGACCTCAAGAGCCCAATCCAAGGTTGAAAAATGATTTGGTTAGAAATAAAAATCAAAAGACTCATATAACCCTAAGGAGAACTAGATATATAATAATGAATAGGAATAATCCTCATATCATGTGTTATTTCTGTGGAAATATGAGTCATTCTCAAATTTGTGTTCCATATAAAAATGGTACTGAAGGGAGTAAGAGATAAAATGTGACAATTTAAAGCTCAATTTTTTATAAGTATTTTAATGGTCACCATTTTTGGTGTGTAGGATTTGAACAAATATCTAGATATTCCTCATCAATAATACATAGGAATGGTGAGAAGTAGATTAAAAATGGTAATAAGAAACAACTCAATGAAAAATCAAATGACTAGAAAATGAACAATCAATTTTTATCCTGGGAAGATTAATTTTTTCAATCATGCTATGAGGATGATCAAGAATATCAGTTTGTAATAGGCATGAAGTTAGTGATGTGGATCAAAAGTAAAAGTGTTGAGAAGGAAGTTGTTACAGAGACTTCTCTTAAGGAATCAAATCATGCAGGTGTATGGATCCTTGATAGTGGATACAAATCCTATATGATGTGAAATCTGGATCTTGTCATAGGAATAAAATACGAACATTAATTTGTCTTCCAATTTGGAAATGATTAAGTCAACATGATTATTAGACGAAAAATGACAAATTTGGGGGTAATGGAATAGGTCATGTTGATGTCTTTGTTTTCAAAGGACTCTATCACATCTTATTATGTTTTATTCAATTATGTGACTTAGGTTATTCTATTAGGATTACCAAGATGTTGTGTATATTTAAAGGAAAATATATTATAATATTTTTACAGGGAAAGTGTAGGAAGGGGGATCTCTATATTATATGTATATTAGAAGATATGTTCTTTCTATCCAAAGAGGATAATAATAGGATGTGGATTAAATATATTGTCCATCTCTTCCAACCATCCCATGATGATATGATTAAATAATATAAAGCTCGTGATCTACCAAATCTATCATGTGATTGTACTCACACATGTGATTCTTGTCTATAAGGAAATATTATCATAAATATGAACAATAAAAAATAAAAAAGGCCATCCAATGTTCTTGAATTAGTGCATACAGATTTTTGTGGACCTATATCAATAAGATAAATTAATTTAAATAGGTATTTTGTTATTTTAATTGATGATTTAAATAGGATGGCATATGTATTTTACATTGACATTAAGTCTGAGGGGTTTAATTGCATAAAACAATATCAAAGGGAATCTTAAAGAATGGATGTATATATTGTTATAATGTTTCATATAGATAATGGTAGGAAAGTCACAAATATATATGAGGAAGAATGTATCATTTAGCATGGCATAAGGCATCATGTTTCGGTAGTGATAACTTCTCAACAAAATGGAGTGGTTGATAGCTGAAATCAGATCATAAAAAACATTTCTAGGATAATTATTATTGAAAAGGACCTACTAGAGAAATTATGAATGTATGTTTTCTTGATTTCGTTCAACATATCCAAAAGGGATTTTTTTGTCAAAAATAAGAAAATATTCCATACAAGCAGTGGTATGGAAAGAATCCAGCATTGAAATACTTTCAAATCTTTGTAAGTAAATTATTTATTCTCAATAAAGAGAAACAATGGAAATTTGAATCACAATATGATTAAAGGATATTAATTGTATATTCATGAAAAATAAAATAATATAAATTTTTCAACAAGAGGCTGGGAAAATCAGTAGAAATAAATGATGTCACTAGAGTAAAAATTGAATAGAAGCTTCAAAAACATAGTGAATAGTCCTCTCATAAAAGTGATGAGGACGAATGAAACTATGGGGGTATAAGTAGAGAATTCTTATTTAGAAGATGATATTAATGATGAGGATGAGGATTTAAATTCATTATCTTCATGGATGTGGTAGATTCAACATGAAAATGACAGACAACGCATTATTGGTTATTAGGAAGTATCAATTCAATCATGGAGAATGTATTATTTATGGAAGGAATCTATCCTATCATAGGTAGAGACTAATTTTTTTGAAGAAGCACCTTGAGATGAGACATGGTTGTAGGCTATAAACAATTAATTTGGCCAAATTTAGAAGAATTAGACATGGGATATTCTTTTGAGACTTGAAGATAAAAATTATATATGGAAAAAATGGGACTTCAATAATAAATTGAATGAAGTTAGATTAGTAATTCACAAAACAAAATGACTATTGTGCAATGGAAACTCTTAGATCAAGGGAACTAAAATTGATGAGACATTTGAACATATATTATGGCTCTAGACTACTTACTTATTCTATTCAATTATAATGAAATTTAATTTAATAGTTTTCCAGGTGGTTGTCAAGACAACATTTTTGAATGGGGATCTTGAATAATAAGTGTATTTCAAGAATTCAGATGGTTTTTTGATACATGAATATGATATAATTTTTTTTGACTAAGTAAGGTGATATATGGGTCAATTTAAGCACTTAGAGAGTGGTATTATAGACTTGATCAATTTTTGAATAAGCATAGTTTTCAATGGTGGGAGAAATAACATTTTACCATGCTTTCTATGGGTCATATGGAAGGAATAGAAAATTTCTTTATTTGTCCTAATATCCCAAGGATGTTATGTGGATAATTGGAATGGATAATTACAAGGATATGATGACTGTAGTCGATATGTTGATGAAACAATAAAGAGATGATAAATGAAAAGTGGTTATTGTCCTAGAATATAGGAAGATAATTGGAAGTATATTGTTCTTAGCTACTACATGGTGTGATTTTGTTTCTGTATCATGCCATGTAGAGAAACCACAATTAAAGTCACATAAAAATTTTGAAAATAATAATTCATTGTATCAATGGTATGGTGGATTATAGTTTGATGTAAAGTGATAAAATTTAGTAATAGTTATTGGGTTATGCATATAAATACTATGATGGTTTTAAGAGTGAAATAAAATCATTTTTAGGTGGTGCATAATATATTGGTGGATTGATTATTTCATGAATAAAAGAAACAAGATTGAATTTCCTTGAGAAAAGTATAAGTTAATATATTGTGGCTACTCAATATTTAATGTAGTTATTGTGGATAAAACAACAACATAATATTGGAGTTGACGTAAACACTCCCTTCAAAACCCATTGTGAAAATTAAAGTGCTATAAATCATAAAAAAATATATTCCATCACTAACAGACAATTAGGGTGGAAATAAAATATAATAATATATTGGAGAATGTGGGGCATGGCCTTGTGAAATGGAGTATGTTCCCATAGAACTACAAGTTTTATAAATTCTAAGGAAGGCCTTACCCAAAGAGGCATTTGAGTGGAATATATTGAATCATATAGTTCAATTGAATCCCAAAACATTAATAATTTTAGTTGGGTCCCCCTCTCCCCGATGTATGGTGTGTTTTTCCTTTCTGTTATTGTATGTATTCTATATAATCTAGCATCCACAATGGTGGGGAATTAGGGTTCATTGATAAATGGGGAGAATTATCATTATTAATACAATGGGAGAATATGATAGTGGGGGAGAGGAGAGGGTTTTTTTTAAATGATGATACTAATGATGGTCGATCAAATATTATAATTCACAACAGATGGGGTTTGTGATGAAATTAGTTGACTATTTTTACAACTAAGAGATTTATTTATGAAATTAACTTTCTACTCTTATTTCTTATGTTGACCGCAACTAAGGTGGGATTAGAGTGTGTGTTGGATAAGATGTTGATCACTATATGGAATAACACAAAGCCGATTTTGATAGATGATAGAAGATCACAAAGAGTTTTTAACACATTAGAAATATAATATATACCATAATATCAAATGTCACATAATGGCCAACAAAATCAAAGCAGATTATTGATGGGAAAAACTTCATTCAAGGTGTCGTTTCAATGGTTTTTAGTTCATCTTGTTGGTAAGAAATCTGGTTGAAAAAATTTTAGCATGGATGTAGTCGAAGCATGGTAATTTTATGGTGTCACAGTTACCCCAGGTTTTCTAGATTTTTATGAATGAAAATCAGGATTTTCTTTATGGTAATGAAAGGATTTCCTCATAGAAAAAGGCTCGACCACATAGTAGTTGTGGTATATAAACCGGAAAAGTATTTTCCAAAATTCTGAATGAGGTACATAATTTAAGGTCAAAGGAGTTGAATTAAGGAAAACCCGTATAATTATTCTCATGTAGAATTTTCTTCTAATCGAACCAAAAATGGTTCTCATTTATGGGCGATGAAGGTGATTTAATGGGTGCTGCAAATGGAATTTAATTTTCGTATGAAGACTACCACACAATGAAAACTGCATATCTATTACACTATGTATAGATGGATAATATTAAATGGAGTCATTAATAATTATGATTATCATGTATTTTTGATCTCTTTTCTTATATCAAGGACCCCTAATCACATCATTGGGAGAGAGAATTTCATTAGAAAATTGTTTCCCAATAATAATTCTGTTAAATATGAAAGTTGTTCCTGAAAGGATTTAGGCTTTTCATGGAGGGAAATTTTTATAAAGGTGGTGGTTCATGATGTAGGATGTAACACACCAAGCTTCCATGGTATGCTTCTCTTTGAATAATACAGTACCGTGTGTTGTACGCAACTTCGAGTTCTAACACACCACAACCAATCAAACTAGCCGTTATGAATAGTAATACCCACTTTATGAAATTTTATACATTTTATCTTTCAAAATGGACTACATTTTTGGATTCGTAATATCAAAATTAGCATAGGGTGAATTTTTTGTACTTTTCTGAAAACTTTCTTATTTTTGATGAATAGTGAAAATTACTAAATTTTAATTAAAAACAACTTTTTTAATCTAAATAATTAATAGTGATAAATTATGAATTTGAGTGGTTTTTAATTATATTTAGAATATATTTTTACCATTTAACCCAATGTTGGTCAATGGACATAATTTCACATTTAAACCGGACATAAACAAGTGTCAACCTTTTGATAGTTATTGTTTCTTAAAAACACGCTTTTTGTTTTGACAGCGAGAATTAATTTTTAATTAAAAAATGAAACTTATATGTTTTAAATTTGGAAAAATAGAATTCATTATTGAATTCAGAATATCAAAATTAGCTTAGGGTAAATTTTTGGAATTTTTCTGAAAACTTTTAAATTTTAATGAATAGTGAAAAACACTGAGTTATAGTTTGAAACCGAATTTTTATTTAAATAATTATTTATTTTATTTAAATTATTTTATGTCAAAATAGATAATAATACCTATATAAATTAAATTTAATTCATTTGAGTCCGTTTATAATAATTTTAGATATATAAAAATTTTATTGAACTTTTCACCGTCTTTTACCCACCTCCTAGGAGAATTTGCAAATTCACATAAAACATAATTTTACCTCTTCTGTGAGTGGAATTTCGAAAATCTGAGAGAAACAGTTGATATCAGGGAGTAAAATGTGGTTCAATATGATAAAAATAATTTTTTGTGAATAGTAACTTTTTACTTTTATTTACCACGGTAAAAAGTAAATAGGGTAATTAAGGGTAAAAATGATATTATTATTACCCTAACACAAGTTCTAATTCTATAGGCTAAGCATAATTCGACCCAAAACAACCTTAGGAATAAAATATGAACCTTTTTGGTCAACTTGGATTAGATTACGACATTTATTATTATTTAATTCAAAGAAGAGTTAAAAGAGTTAAAATCATAGTTTAATAACTAAAACATTTGTAATATCGCGTAATACATACGATAAATTCGATTATAAATATTAATTAGAAAGCTAAAAATATTTCCTACATAATGGTATTTTATTTATAATTTTTAGACCTTAAATATGTTAATTTATTTATGACACAATAGTGATGCAGTAATTACCTAATTTGTGAAATATTAAAATAATTGATATTATAAATACCCAAATAAATATAATTTGAGACTTTTAATTAATTACAAGAATTTTATTGGTTAATTTGACATGTTAGGATTTATTAAATTTTTTTGGTTCGAATTAATAAAGTTATTAAGACTATAAAAAATTAGTTATTAAATAGTATCAAAATTGACATAAAGGAGTTCATAAAACAAATATTATATTATTAATTGATATAATATTCCTAAAAATCTAAAGTTCAGCCAAAGGACTTATATAATTATAGGTATGTCAGTAATGAACCCCTTTGGGTTCTCTTGGTAGGTTATAGTAGGTTTATTAACCATATAATATAAAAATATAAAGAGACATGGTAAATGTCAAACTATTTAACTAATAGTTAAATCTAAAAGATAAGGGTAAAATAGTGACTCAAACTTGTCTAAAACCTATCGGTTGAGTGGTTTTCGACCCATACCCACCATATAATTTAAATAATCTAGTTTCGAGCCATTATAAACCGAATATTAATTTATTATAAAATAATAGTTTAAGTTTTTCCTAAAGATCCCATCCGCCCCCTTATAAAAGGACACCACTTCTAACCAATTCCTCACACCTCTCAAGCATTTTGGATCGTCCAAACTCTACCCAATTAAGCTCCCTACATCTCTCTCCTCCTCCTAGAGGCCTTGAAATAGGCATAAGGTACTTCAAGATCACTTTTTGGTTCAAACCAAAGGGAGTTACCCAAATTAAAGGTAACAATTTCTCTCAGCTTGTTTTCATTTATTTTACATCTCCAACCCCAAAACTCTTCTTATTATTTTATTTTGTAAAAAAACCAGTATCCTAAATATACTAGGATATTTTTATGAGAAGTTTTCGAACTACAGATACACACACCTCCATCTAATGGTTGAAGAACATAATGTTTTTGTGGATGGGAACCAAACGCCTCAAGAAACGATGATTTTTCAATTATCTCCCAACACATCTCATGGTGGCCATTATGATGTCACTATAATTAAATATGATATTTTTTATATTTATTTTATATATAATATTATTTAATTCCATTTTATAGCATACCATTATTCGTTTCATGTTGTATATATATACAATAATTTCATTTGAGGAAGTGCGGACTACCACCCCTCAAAGTGATATGACTCGTTCATACCATACATAGAATATATAAAGGATGGAAGTAATGAACTTAAGTAACAAATATAAGATATTATATTATACTAGAATAATAATATACCTATTTATCATTTGATTTTGATTATTTTTAAAATGAAAAATGAAGTAGAAATAGCGTTTGTGCGTATATACAGACTACCGTCTCCACGAACGTGATGAAATTCATTCCCCATCATCTCCATTCAAGTATAATTCCCATTTTATTATAAAAAATAATGTTTAAGGACTTGATACCGTTCTGGATATGAATAATATAAAACCTATCCATAACAAACACGACTTATGTAACAAAATATATAAAATAAAACCAGTAAGTTAACACCTGAAACGACGATAATACTAAGATATTATTAACAATGAAATGTTAAACGATCATATATGATATCATTCTAATGTATATTATTCTTGTATAATTTAATAACAATAATTTAACCATTATACAGGAGGTTAATCTACCCTCAGAAAAGGATAAGTACAAGGTAAGGGGTTTTCATCTCACTTTTTATTCCCAAGAGATTCATGCCATATTGCCACTATTTCCTTTTGTTTGGTGTATGTACTGCCCATAATTGTATTCTTTTTGTAATACACTTTAATTTATATGTATTTACATATTCATTTTATGATACCTCTTTCATGGGGTGTATGTTTGGTATGTTACCAAATTGGTAAGCGTTAATTTTACAAACTCTTTATTATCCGAGTTTGTTTTTACGTAAGTATCTACTGGGACATATTTATTATCCACATCCATGTTTTATGAAAGAGTTTTAAAAGGGATTATTTTAAGAGAATTTTTAATAAAACATCATTTCAAATGTTTTAAATATTTATTCTTCTAAATCTTTCTCATTAATGTCTATGCCTTCAAAATGAATTTTAAGGATTTATTTATATAGACATAAATGTTTTTAAAATGTTAATTCCTTTCAAAAGATTCAAAGTGGTATGGGACACTTTTATTCAAAAATTTCTTTAAATGACTTATTTTCCAAATTGTGTGACTTTTAAATGTTTTCCTGAAAAAGTGGTATTTCTCTCAAAGAGTTTTACAAATTATTTTCATCAACGTCAAAATCCTTTAATGGATTTTAACCTTATTTTGAAGTTGATTTATCATGATACAAGTCTTCCATATTGTGTTGAAGGTTTTGTGATGTGTTTGAATGTGGATGTGTTATTTTTATACCATTTATGGTTTATGGGTAAAGTATTGACATTTCTTATGATAGTTTTAATACGAATGGTTATGTTATGTTTAGACCTTTTCATATGAGAATTGTATTAGACTTAGTAAGTGACGAGTGGAGCCCACTATAGCTCCTCGTTGCATTGGTAGGTCTCATGAGACAAACTAGTGTCTTGGCACGAGGCCTTGACAAAATCATACTTTTAGTCTTGGCACGAGGCCTTGGCTACGTGGTTATGATAGTCTGGAATTATGCATTCCATCATTATGAAAGTTGTTATTTATATTTCATGTGATTATTCGACTAGTAGAATATCCATGTGTATAATTAAATGGAATTATTTCATTTTATTTTTTCCATATTTTGCAGAAGTTCAAGTTGAAAAGGATTTTTTTTAGTTATACATTTCATTAAATGTTTATTCTTATTTATGAAAGTTTCCGCTATATTTTTATCCTTACTGAACATCTGAGCCCACCCCTTTCTATGTTTTATTTTTTCTAGGATTCCAAGAAGTGTCTTGTGATTGATATGCAGGGTTAAGCCAAGGTAATAATGGCATTCATAAAGGATTATTTGTGTTTTTTTTATGTTGTAAAGTGTAATGTAACATTCATGTATGAAATCTATTTTCCAAGACTGCTAAACCAATCGGTCCTTTGGGACTTGATTCCATGTAATCATGCCAATGTATTAAAATAATGCACCGACTCTGGGTAACTGGGGTCGGGGCGTTACAGTTGGTATCAGAGGATGTTTAGAAATACACTTGGATACTAGATTTAGATAAACTCTGATTAGAGAACACAGCCCTAAGATAGATATTATGGATTAGTATAGAAGAACTTCCAAGAATTTTGGTATTGTAGAGATTTTGTGAGTTTTCTGAGAAAAACATCCATGTCTAGAAATGAGCATGTAGAGGCGGCTCTGGCATAGATGTACCTAGGGGTAAAACCTAAAAACACTGCTTTGAGCTAGACTGAAACAGGAACTGGTGCACGACAACGGGTCTTGCTACACTATTGGTTATGACACTAATGGGGGATATGCTTAGGATAATTCTCATTTTCATTACAAATCATTATGAAGGGTTTATGAGTATATACTTCCTCAATGAAAACATCTTTATGATTATAGACTATATCCATAAACCGTTCAATTTATGTTAGGTTTTTTACAAGTATGGAATTATTTATTGCAATTCATAAACTGACCTAGTTTATGCTATTGTATAGAATTGGCGCCCAGTAGAAGGAATGTGAACTCCAGCAATACGTATGATCCAAAGAGTAAGAAGGATCATATCTTTCACAGTATTAAGCCAACATTTAGAAGGTAAATAGTCTCCCACATATTATCATCATATTAAGAAATAATATCATGTGTTGATAAGATAAGTAAAAAATTCTTGGAGTCCTATGGCTTTGAAGGGAAGCCAGAGAAGGACAGATAAAGGGAATAAGGTAAAAAAGGATTTTTCCATATGTGATAACTGTGGAAAGAATCATCTTGGAAAATGTTCGAAGGGAATGAGAGTATGTTATATGTGTAGAGAAAAAGGACACAAAGTACGTGACTACTAGGGTAAGAAAAAGTTTTCAAATGTACAATGCTTCATCTGCATGGAGTTTGGACAGTACGCGAACAAATTTCCCAGCCATCAGACTATGCCTCAAATGATGATATTGGATAATAATCATGTTATTATACTACCACAGATGAAGAGGAATGACTAGTGTTCTTATGTTGTTATTTTCGAATTATTTCATTGAAGTGTTGTATCAATGATTTACTGGAAATAAATAAAGATTGTACTGCAGTACTATTTCATTGAAGATTTGAGATTTTATGTTACGAAGAAATGTGACTCTACAGTGAGTTAAACCTTTTGGAAATTACATGGTTGAAGTAAAGATAAACCTTAATATGGTCCTAATATTGAGGTACTGATTTAGGAATAAGATATGGTTGATTTGGGTAAATTATATTGGATATTCTTGACTGCCTTGAAACTAATTAAAGATTTTTATATTCCATCATTGTTGGATTTTACCACATTTTTGGATGGATGAAGTATATCCAGTATTCTATAAAGAATAAGGGAGAATGAATATAATCAATAAGGTTTTATGGTAATTCAGGATGTTTCTGTGTCTTAAAAAAATACATGATGAAGGTATTCACATGCTATTACTGGGTAAAAATGATCTACATTATGTTTACCTTTCATATAAATTTTGGACTGAGAGTTTAAAGAATTATTTTGGATAACTCTAAAGGTTGGAATGGATTAAGTTTGAAAGGTTATTTTTCGATTTTTATAAAAGGAAATCACACAGACCGTGTGACGACCTGTCGCGTTGGACAAAGCTTTGGGAATCGAACCCACAACCACAGTGAAATTGGGATTTATCACGTACCACTGGACTACACGAGTTCCTGGATGGTATAATGTAGTTTTTTTAAAGTTTCTGATATGTGAATTACAAATTCATTATATTTGTAACCCTATACAATCAGGATAAATAGAGTATTTTTGAGTTGTATTATGTTTTGCAGTGAATGATGAGTTTGTGGTAGACATTAATTAATGGATAAAACACTAATTATAAAGTAAGTATATCTCTATATGATCTTAGCCAATCTCATAAATAAATTCCTCAACATTAAACTTAGAACAAAAATGTTGTCCTAGATGGTACCTTAGATCATCACAAATTTATGGCTTTGGGATAGTTGGCCTTTTCCTAACCATGTTCTCTTCCACTCTCCATCAGATACTGATGGTTAGATTTCCCTTCCATATCCACATATTCCTACATGGAACCCTGGTATGTGTTATTTTCAGTAACCTTCATACTTACCACTCTTTATTTTAAATAGATTCCATTTTTCGATTTGGGAATTCAACTAAGATATTTTGAAATGTCAACCCCAAGATTCCAATACTGAATATAAATTTTGAGGACACTATTTATTGATGAAGGGAAGAATGTAACACTCCAAGCTTCCACAGTATGATTCTCTTTGAATAATACAGTAGCGTGTGTTGTACGCAACTTCGAGGTCTAACACACACCACAACCAATCAAACTAGCCGTTATGAATAGTAATACCCACTTTTTGAAATTTTATACATTTTATCATTCAAAATGGACTTCATTTTTGGATTCAGAATATTGAAATTAGATTAGGGTGAATTTTTTTTACTTTTCTGATAACTTTCATATTTTGATGAATAGTGAAAATTACTAAATTTTAATTAAAAACAACTTTTTTAATCAAAATAACTAATAGTGATAAATTATGTATTTGAGTGGTTTTAAATTATATTTAGAATATATTTTTACCATTTAATCCAATGTTGGTCATTGAACATAATTTCACATTTAAGCCGGACATAAACAAGTGTCAATCTTTTGATAGTTATTGTTTCTTAAAACCACGCTTTTTGTTTTGACAGCGGGAATTAATTTTAAATTAATAAATGAAACTTATATGTTTTGAATTTGGGAAAATAGACTTCATTATTGAATTCAGAATATCAAAATTAGCATAGGGTAAATTTTTGATATTTTTCTGAAAACTTTTATTTTTTGATGAATAGTGAAAAACACTACGTTAGAGTTTAAAACAGAATTATTATTTAAATTATTATTTATTTTATTTAAATTATTTTATCTAAAAATAGATACATAATACCTATATAAGTTCAATGTAATTCATTTGAGTGGTTTTATAATAATTTTAGATATATAAAAATTTTATTGAACTTTTCACCATCTTTTACCCACCTCCTAGGAGAATTTGAAAATTCACATAAAACATAATTTTATCGCTTCTGTGAGTAGAATTTATAAAATCCGAGAGACACGGTTAATATCAAGTGGTAAAATTTTGTTCAATAAGATAAAAATATTTTTTATTGAATAGTTAGTTTTTACTTTTATTTACCACGGTAAAAAGTAAATAGGGTAATTAAGGGTAAAAATGATATTATTATTACCCTAACACATGTCCTAATTATATTGGCTAAGTATAATTCTACCAAAAACAACCTTAGGAATAAAATATGAACCTCTCTGGTCCACTTAGAATAGATTAGGACATTTATTATTATTTAATTCAAAGAAGAGTTAAAAGAGTTAAAATCAAAGCTTAATAACTAAAAAAATTTTAATATAATGTTACACATAAGATAAATTCGATTATAAATATTCATTAGAAAGAAAAAAAATATTTCCTTCATAATTGTATTTTATTTATAATTTTTATTCATTAAATAAGTTTTTTTATTTATGACACAATGTTGATCCATTAATTACCTAATTAGTGAAATATTAAAATAATTGATATTATAAATACCCATATAAATATAATTTTAGACTTTTAATGGATTCCGAGAATTTTATTGGTTAATATGACATGTTAGGATTGATTAAATTATTTTTTTTTTGAATTAATATAGTTATTAATACTTTAACAAAAATCAGTTATTAAATAGTGTCAAAATAGACATAAAAGAGTTTTTAAAACAAATATTATATTATTAATTGATATAATATTCTTAAAAATCTATGGATTTTAAAAAGTACTTATATGATGATATGAATGTAATTAATGAACCACTTGGGGTTCTCTTGGTAGTTTATAGTAATTTTATTAACCATATAATATAAAAATACAAAGAGACATGGTAAATGTCAAACTATTTAACTAAGAGTTAAATCTAAAAGATAAGGGTAAAATAGTGACCCAAACTTGTCTAAAACGTATTGGTTGAGAGGTTTTCAACCCATACCCACATTAGAATTTAATTAATCCAGTTTTGAGCCATTATAAACCGAGTATGAATTTTTTATAAAATAATACTTTATGTTATTGTTAAAGAGCCCCTCCTCCCCCTAATAAAAGGACACCACTTCTAACCAATTACTAACACCTATCATACCATTTGGCTCATCCATCCTCTTCCAAATTAAGCTCCATACATCCATATCCTCCTCCTAGAATTCATACCTTATGCATAAAGCACTTGAAGAGTCCTTTTTGGTTCAAACCAATGGGAGTTACCCAAATTAAAGGTAACGATTTCTCTTAGCTTCTTTTCTTTTATTTTACTACTCCAATCCCTACACTCTTCTTATTATTTTCATTTATAATAAAACAGGTATCCTAAATATACTAGGATATTTTTATGAAAAGTATTCGAACTACACTTACACACACCTCCATCTAATGGGTGAAGAACATAATGTTTCTGTGGATGGCAACCAAACGCCTCACAAAACGATGATTGTTCAATTATCTCCTAACACCTCTCATGGTGGCCATTATTATGGAACTATAATTAGATATTATATTAATGATATTTATTTTATATATAAGCTTCCGTAATTTCATTTTATATCATACCATTATTTGTTTCATTTTGTATATATATACGATGATTTCATTTGAGGAAGTGCAGACTACCGCCCCCTCAAAGTGATATGACTCGTTCATACCATACATGGAATGAATAAAATATGGTATTAATGAAATTAAGTAACACATATAAGATATTATATTATACTGGAATAACAATATACATATTTATCAATTGGTTTTTATTCCTTTCAAAATGAAAAATGAAGTGGAAGTAGCGTTTGTGCGTGCGTACGGACTACTATCTCCACGAACATGATGAGATTCATTCCCCATTGTATCCATTCAAGTCTAATTCTTATTTTATGATTAAAAATAATGTTTAAGGATTTGATATTGTTCTGGATATGAATAAGATACAACGTATCCATAACAAACACGACTTCTGTAACAAAACATATAAAATAAAACGAGTAAGTTAACACCCGAAATGACGATAATACTATGATATTATTAACAAAGAAATGTTAAAAGATCATATATGATTTCATACTAATGTATATTATTCTTTTTTAATTTAATAAAAATCATTTAACCATTATACAAGAGTTTATCCTACCCTCGACAAAGGAAAAGTACATGGTAAGGGGTGTTTATCTCACTCCTTATTCCCATGAGATTCATGTCATATTGCCACTATTGCATTTTGTGAAGTGTATGTACAACACATAATTGTATTATTTGTGTAATAAACATTAATTAATGTGCATTTACATATTCATTATATGATACCTCTTTCCTGGGGTGTATGTTTCTTATGTTACCATATTGGTAAGGGTTAATTTTACAATCTCTTTATTATCTGAGGTTGTTTTTACGTAAGTATCTTCTGGGACATATTTATTATCCATTTCCATGTTTTATGAAAGTGTTTTAAAAGGGATTCTTTTAAGGTAATTTTTACTAAAACATCATTTCAAATGTTTTAAATATTTATTCTTCTAAATATTTCTCATTAATGTCCATGTCTTCAAAATGGTTTTTAAAGATTTATTTATATGGACATGAATTTTTTTAAAATGTTAATTCCTTTCAAAAGTTTCAAAGTGGTATGGGACACTTTGATTCAAAAATGTCTTTAAATGAATTATTTTCCAAATTTTGTGACATTTAAATGTTTTCATGAAAAAATGTTATTTCTCTCAAAGAGTTTTAAAAATAATTTTCATCAATGTAAAAATACTTTAATGGATTTTAAACTTGTTTTGAAGTTAATTTATCCTGATACAAATATTCCATATTTTGTTGACGGTTTTGTGATATGTTTGACTGTGTATGTGTTATTTTTATACCATTCATGGTTTGTGGTTAAAGTATTGACATTTCTTATTCTAGTTTTAATATGAATGTTTATGTTATGTTTAGATGTTTTCATATGAGAAATTCATTGAACTTAGTAAGTGACAGGTGGAGCCTACTATAGCTCATCAATGCATCGGTAGGTCTCATGAGACAAACTAGTGTCTTGGCATGAGGCCTTGAAAAAATCTTATTTGTAGTCTTGGAACAAGGCCTTGGATACGTGGTTATGATAGTCTGGTATTATGCATTCCATCATTATGAAAGTAGTTATTGATATTACATGTGATTATTCGACTAGTAGAATATCCATGTGAATAAGTAAATGGCATTATTTCATTTTATTTTTTCAATATTATTCTGATGTTCATGTTTAAAAGGCATTTGTTTATTTATACATTTCCTTAAATGTTTATTCTTATTCATAAATGTTTTTGCTATATTGGTATCCTTATTGAGCATCTGAGATCAGCCCTTTCTATGTTTTATT
This sequence comes from Viscum album, assembly GCA_963277665.1. Lineage (NCBI taxonomy): Eukaryota > Viridiplantae > Streptophyta > Magnoliopsida > Santalales > Viscaceae > Viscum > Viscum album. The sequence goes on along the minus strand of OY728161.1, from coordinate 420,310,946 downwards.
TTTCCCAGGATTCCAAGAAGTGTATTGTTATTGATATGCAGAGTTAATCCAAGGGAATAATGGTGTTCATAAAGGATTATTTTTTTTATGTCATAAAGTGTAATGTAACATTCATGTATGTAATATATATTCCAAGACTGCTAAACCGATCGGTCCTTCAGGACTTGATTCCTTGTAATCATGAAAATGTATTAAAATAATGCACCAACTCTGGTTAACTGGGGTTGGGGCGTTACATAGGATGTCCATAAAACATTCTCAGTTCATAGAAGGTATTTTCTGGCCTATGTTTTCTTCAATGATGAAGATGATCACAATAAATTCTCACTATGTGGTGCATGGTTTATGTGATAGGTGAATTTTGAGAATTAATTTTCATATGAAGAATACCATAAAGCACTAGTTCTATGCAGGGAAATTTATTACAATAATTGTTTGATGATGTTCATAGAGGAACAAGAACTATTTAAAAAAGGTGTCTCTCTGTTGTATTCACCATGAAATAAAGTGTTCTTTGTCAATATGGTGAAAATGGATCATCGTGACACACTCATGTGTGAGACTATTCTATGGTGTTTTAGAAAATAAGAAGAATATTTCGATGGATTAGTGCACAATCATCAGTTGAGAGAGTAGTGGTCTTTCAAATTGTAAATTTTACTGAACAAAGAGTGATTGTGAGTCTTCTCCGAACATTGTAATAAAAATTCACTTTATTACATTTCTTATATATGTACACTTCTTTTTTATTATCCTTGGACATAGCCCAATGAGGGTGAACCTACTATTTTATTTGTCTTGTACATGTTTTAATTATTGTATTATTATCTTTTACATTAGGGAGAGAGAATATTGTTTTTATATGATGAAATGAGATCTAAAGTGGAATTTTATTTAGTCATTCATACAATGATTCGCCCCCATCATCAATGTGTATTTAACATAGTTGGGATAACAGAATGTGTTTTGAAACATGTTGTAGGAGGTCAAAACCATGAAAATCGCATCTAATTTTTGAAAAATTTGAGTGAATCAACCATGGAATTATTTTTTAAATTTAGGAACCAAATTTATTTCATTCTTAGTTACCATTTTTCCAAAATTTCCTAAAAGGAATTATAGTGATTTAAAACACTAAAATGTGAATGCAATAGCTAAAAACATAAAATAAGTCCCTATATTATTGCAAAATCATAAGATAATAGATTTTGAATTACTTTTTTGTGTATGAGGAGACAATGTGTCAATCTTACATAGGTTGTGTAAAGGAAGACCAAATAAAATGTTTCTAAAGATTTGAAGGTCTTTAAATACATGAAAAAGGGGTCCAAGTTGAAAACGACAAATTATTTCTATGAAATAAATGGAAGATATTAAAATCATGATTTTTGATATGTAGTAATATACATCACATCAATCTATGTTTTCATTTTCTTTTGGTGACATAAAAATAAATTTTTAGTGTTTTAGAACATGAAAGTGTTCATGTAACTTTCAATACCATATAAAATGGCCTCGTATTGATGTGATACCATTTTGAAACTAATATTGAATTATTCATGACTAGTATGAGTGGACAGTATACAAATCTTTTTATGTGTTGTTCCAAAAAAACTGAACATTCATTTTTTATGATTTTGATAGTCTTCAAAAACATGCATCATGGGGTAAACCCCACGAAATTGATCTCTAATTTACATGAAATATGAGACAAAAAAATATATCCCAATGATCAAAACAAAGAAACTGACATCACTTCAATTATAAATTCTTTTTTATATGATGGATAAAAACATATTTTTAGTGTTCTCAAACAGTAAAAAGTTTTTGTAAAATTTAAAAAAATTAGAATTACATATTATTGAAGTGAATCATATAATAAAATTCATTGAATTATTTTTGGTTTATTGAAGTGCAAGAAACTTCTATGTAACATATGGTGACCTCAGACTGAAAAATTAAGTACTTAATTGAGATTTTATAATGTTTAATAATGTGTGGAGGAGGTTCAAACCCATGAGATAAACCACCAAATTAAATTAAATCAGAGGGAAATAAATATAGAATTAATTTTTAAAATATTTTAACAAACGGTGCATCAATTAGATTTTCCATCATTTAGGGATGACCGAAAATTCATTTTTACTATTCTAAAACACTAATGTGTGTGTTTGATGGTCAATATCTTATAAAAATAATTTATATTGATGTGGAATCATTTGAAAGGTATATTTGAATTATTTTTTATGTTTATGATAAGATGATTCATCAATCTGATATATGGTGTTCTTATAAGAATCGAATAAGAATATTTAGATTAACTAAATGATTAAAAATAAGTAGTAAAATGAAAATATATCAAAAAGACTATTTGGTGATTTTTTGGGTCTGCATCCACTTCTCATTATAGGGAATTTTTTTGGATTATAAATGGGTCAAAGGTTAACATTTTTAATGATTTGTGGCATGTTGATAATAATGGTTTGCGTGTGACTTCTCCTAGTGTTTGCATTTTTAAAAATTCCATAGTTAGGTAATTATTTAATGATATACATGATGGTTGGGGTTTTTATATGTCATGGAATTATTTTAATTACGGGGATTCAAATATTTTTTTCCTAGAACTCCAATTATCTATCGTGTTGGGGAAGACTATTTATACTATTTTTGGAAATTCCCAGGTGCCTATTATGTTATATTTTGTTACCAAATCACTCTTTACACATACCCTCTTCGAGACCCCCATCCTTGGTTACAGGTTTGTAATTTTCCCATCCCACCCAATGTGAGATTCTTAAAGTGGAAAGTCCACTCTTGAATACACTAAATAAAGGATTATCTCACCTAACATCATTCATATTACGATGATTTATTCCCTCTTTATGTTGTCAGTGAGAAATATTCTTCTTATGATATTTTATGTTTCCCTAGAGCGAAGGGTATTTGGTTTCCTTGGAATTAAAATTTTCTAGATTTCATTAACCATTCGAGTGATTTTAAAATGAATCGGATCATCTAGTATTCCTTTCACCCTATAGTGAAATTCTTTCAGTGTGTGGTGGAATAGATAATTTTGTTAGGCTGCAATTATTTTTATTTTGGTCGCATGGAGTTGTCAACCCACATCAGTGTGTCTAATGTAGTGGAATGGTCATCTTGTTGGAATTATAGAACTAATTTTTGGTCCATGATGAATGTATGATATTATGAGACTATGTTTAAACCCCCATAATAGATGTTAGAAAAATTAATGTTGTATCCTCGGGACTGAAAATAATATGTTGGACAGTGGTTTGATGTCATATAATGATCATTGATTGATTGTTATATAATTTCATAATTATTTATTTTTAATTATATCTCCTCTGTTTTTATGGTCCAATTTATTCGTTATGGTTTTTAGCATTCCATTGATCATGGTTTGACTGCACTTATCATTACTCCCAGTTTTTTATAAATAATATTTTGGTCAATGGTGAGGGTGTGCATCATTTCAGTTATGATTTTTATGAAGATTAAATCTTTTGTTTCTCTCAATTCATCAAGTTATTTCACATTTTTAAAGATATAAATGGATAAATATACTCATCATCTCTCATCATGGAGTGTATATAGTTATTCATTGTGTTGGCTCTCTAATATTCATGGTTTTATTTTTTCTCAAATACTGAACAATTTTCATGAAATTTATTTTTTCCTACTCCTTTCAAATAAATAATAAAATACTAGTTTATAATTATTATTTTTCAGTTATTTCATTATGTGTTACCATTAGTTTTTAATTTATTTGATTATCAATTATTTGAGATGATGGGTGATGAGATCTGAAAAAAAATGGATGAGTTTAATTATGGTGTTTTAAATTTATAATTGAAGAATACATATAATATATTTATCAATTATGGTTGTTATTTGTTTTTGGTTGATTGAAAATACCAGCTTTATAGTGTATTAATTTACATTTCAAAATATTACACAATTATATATTCCTCCATATGTCTTTCAAATAGGTCAAAGGGAATATGGATAGTGAAGCCATGATAGCCCTAGTGGTGGAATCCTATAATGACTACCAAATAACAGTCTCTATAGAACATAACCTCACAACCCTATAGCTATCACTAAATGGGGGTCACTATAGAACTCCAACATTGGTGAATAGAAACTATAAAATGGATTTATATCTTTTCAATTGTGATATTCCAATAGTGATAGCCATTGGGAACTCATTGGTCTATTATTGATGACCTTTAGAAGCCTCTAAATTTCATTTTTCTAACCACTTGTAATGAACATGTACTAAGAAGTAGTATAAATTATTAGCATTAAATAAAATAACTAATAAATGGTAATAATTATCAATGAATTTATTTAGAACTAGTAATGTGTGGTTATTATCCATGATAAATAAAATCATTGATAAAGAGAATCCTTTATCAGTAATTTTTTATGCACTTATTAATGATAACCTTTATATGTTCTTAAAAACTTATCATAATGACTACCCATTATCAGAGCTAAAATGATCTCTAATAATGTGTTATCCCACATGGTGTTCTTCCATCATTATAAATACCAATTTTCTTGGCTCTACTCTATATTTAGTACCATGGAAACTATTGGTTTGAGTCATCTACAACGTTTTTCACCAGTTACACTTTCACACCACATGGGTCTCACATGTCGTACCTACACATGTTGGTCCACATTCCACACCTAGGAATTCCTACCATGGTTCTATCCTCATCACCAATAACTACCATATTTGGTGGAAGTTTACTTTATTTCCCGCTTAGGAAGTGGCATGCATGAGGTCCCTTCATTGGCTTGGCAGATTGTTATGACCTGTCCTTGAGGGGTTCGTTCCTTGACTCGCCCATGTAGCCTCCAATAGGGAAGGGGATGATGACTAGCATTGAGTGAGTGTATCACTATCATGGGAGGCATTACCTATGTTCAGTACGCACACATAAAAAATATTTAAGGAAAAAACTATGTAAACCACACATACAAACTACAAAGATCCCACTGAGAGTACAACATGATAGTAAAGTGCAACAAATTGAACTGGGATAGAATAAAAAACCAAAAAATAAAATAGAACAATAATTTTACTCCGACATGTAATGAAAAGTGGTACTACTACATTCCTCTGAAAATCCATTGGAATGAACCTCAATCTTTCGGAATCTCACTAATCCCCACCTAGTCCTAGCCAACCAAGGGATCCATCAAAACATCGACTGTCTACCCAAGACACGATACACATAGGAAAAGGTCATTCAAGGGTGAGAAAAATAATACTTTGTACGACACCCCAAAAACACAAAGTAAAATATTATGGGGAAAACCAAAATAAAATGAATATTTAACTCCCCATGGATATATTCCCATACATATACCAAGAAAATCATGATATACTCATTTTAGACAAAACAACACACAAGGCCCCAACCTTATAGACAGCATCAGGATTATCATTTAATTTTTGAAAGGCAACACATAAATCCAGGAGAACACACTTTATGAGCACAACCATCTTTGATGGTACCCATTCTAGAGGGACACTCCATTGAGAAAAAGTCTATCATTCCTAATGGTAGATTCGAGAGAACATACACCATTGGGAACATCCTATTTGTTCTAGCTCTAGTGCTCAGCAAAAATGGTTATGTCATCATTGTTTTGCACCCAACACAATAGTATGGAAACATAAGGGGAGATACCCCACCCTTACAACAATAAAAATTGGAGGGAGACTTTCTCTTAACCATATCATGATACCTTTTTCCCTCCTAAAAATAATGGCACACACCTATATCCATCGAGGGAGAAGTAGCTCCTATCTAGATACTGTTATCATCATGTAGATGCAACCAATCTCGAAACTATGTCCAATATCCGAGGGAGATCCAATCCCAAGGTAGGACCCGCTCCCCAGTGCTACATGAGACAGGAGAGTGAAAAACAGTTAGTGAGGACTTGCACCATGATCCTATAAGCGAGTATGACTTCTGAAGGTCCCCCACCATGATCCCACATGGGAGTACAACTCGGGTACTAGAGGACCCTCACCCCGGTACAATAGGGGAGTACCAACTCGTTCAATTCATGTGTAGGGGACTCACACCATAGACCAACATGGTAGTAAAAATCCTATAATAGGGGACATTCACCCTACACGGTTGGGGATTACTGACTCTATGTACGCTAGATACGGACGACCCACACTATAGTCCTATAAGGTTGTACCTACTCTTCCATCGTGAACATCTCGGAGAACCCACACCCTAGTAGTTTAGGCAAGTAACGCCCCCATGGTATCTACTAAAAGGAATTGAAGTCACATCCTGTACATGTGCAGTCACAACTTTATGAAACATGTCGATTCTCATACAAGCATACTTTTACTATGAGGACTTACTCCTCAAAGCATTAGGTCACTTTCCAAATTAAATAAAAACTCACTTAGAGTATCTCAAAAGGACCAAATCTTCACAGGGGTCCCAATGCCAAAGACTTATTATAAAATGGATCCGCCATTTCAATGTTATGGGTGTTTTAGTGAAAGGGGTTTGGTTGGGTCTGGGATCATTCCAACCCAGTCGGGCTGACTAGACCCGCCAGGTCGACCATGTCCACTAGGCCCAGCCCGCCTCTATGGGATTGGGAGGGTTAGCCTACGGGACCGCCCTGCGGGCCGTCCTCCTCCATCACATGGTTCGTCCGTGTTCCATGTCAAGCAAGGCATGGGGGTGTTCCACCCATGTCTAGCAGGATTTCTCACACCGAACAGAAATATCACATGAGGATCGACCTTTTGTCTCTGATCATACATCGACACCCGTCTTGCCATGATGCGTCACCTGTCGTGGGATCACATGACTTCCACCACAAGAGGCGATCACCGGAGTGTCGGCATGCTGAGGACCTCTTCCATGGGTTTCCAGACTCAATCTGGTTGTCCGATTTCTGATCTGTAAGAAGATCTACAATGCTCGGGTCACCAGCATCACTACCATGGGCCTCTATTAATGTCACAATCATTCCCATTTCAAATCCTTCTGAGCAGCGATATTTCCTACACTGCAACGATCCATCTTCCACCATCATCATCGCACATTCATTGTACCGCCTCCACTCTAGATCCATGTAATAGGATTGTTCTTCCAAGAAGCAGTTGTGCAATGATCCATCGTTCATCATCCCATGAAGAAAATAGAGAACATGGAGGAGAAAAGTGCCATTGAACTACCTATGGAATGAACCTCGTTCGTTTTCCATTTTGGATTTGATCTATTTCATTTTAAGGATCATGATAACAAAAAATTATATTCTTAACATAGACATCCCAAAATTCCAACAATCAAAACCGTCCAGCATACACAATCGATCCGTGAGTCAACCTATTCATGGGTTGATCTGCGTTTGTCGCTCAAAAATAAGAACGAGGAAAATAATGAATTTAAAACACTTTCCTTACCTAGATCTGGTTCGATTGTTGATGTAGAGTGATTGTTTTTTTGTTTTTCATCGATCCTCTATCCTTGATTCATTTGATCCACTACTATTCGATATATGTTCTGAATTCAATCTGCCAATCTTTTGGCGTTCGTCAGAGAGGATACATCTGCTTGCCTCAAAAGATTCCTAGGGTTATAGAAATAACCTTGGAAATTATTCCAAAATTCATATTAAAATACAAATCAAGCAGAGTCAATAAAAACAATTTTATTAAATATATTTTTTGATGCTTATGTCCAAAAATTAACATTCACCATCGACCCACACTAGTCGATGTTAGGCCCATAGTATGGTATAGTCATTGTTCGGGAGGCAACAGTGCCTTCAAAATTTTGATCTGGGAACCATTTGAAAGATATTAATTTTCAAATTTACCCAGCCGAGCATTTTTAAATGAAAGAAATTATTAAATTATTTTTTCTCGGCTCACTAGGCCTCAGAATAATCCATCGTCTTAGTGCCTGATCTCATAATTTTCCCAAATAATGTCTAAAAAAAATTCAAGAAAAACTCGAGCCATTACATAGTTGGTCAATATTTTCAATTTATGGTCATACAAGAGTTAGAATATTAATTATTTAATTATATATATGGAAGTACTCGGGACTTCTTTCATCTATGTTTTTTCTTTTCTAGTCGTTTTTGGAGAAAAGATAAATTTCTAGATATTTTCTAAGAACACACTGTGTACTTCATAAGTACACGCTGTGTAATACCTTTCCACAACAGGCCGTGTGCTAGCCGTGTAGTATCCACAAACAAGTCCATGTAGGAGTGACTTGGAGGCCTCCTAATGCGGAGTCTAGAAAAAACAAGTACAAATTGTGTACTCCAGAAGTACACGTGGTGTGTTTTGTTTTTTATTAAATGCATCTGGGTCACGTCTGATGGACAGAACTACCTTCTTCTAGGTCGTCTATGTCCAAGAGAACCCTTACGGCCATGACATCTCTCTGAGCCCTCGATCCTCCATCCAACCTCTAATTCGACCTCCATTTATTGTTTTGGGATCACCTTGGTGATTTCTCTCTTCTTCTTGAGCCTCATCTCCCGATTCCTCTTATTTTCTAAGTTAACATGGGTTGAATGTTTTAGACATTTTCTTAGATCTACAACATTCCAAGGAAATTCAAGCTTCGAGGTCCATGTATATTGATCTTCTAACCCTAAGTTAGGTGGTTTTTGCATTTTTGTTCATTGTCCTTGAGTATTAGGATCTAATTACACCAATACCCTTGAACGGGGTATTGCGTGTTTACTGTTTTACCACTGTTGTTTTCCTACCATGCTTGTATGCATGTGTAGAGGATATTTAGATATGAATGGGTTTGATTGTTAGGTTATAGAAAATTTAGCCAATTAATTCTGTAGGTTTACTTTGGCCTTATTACACTGCAATACTCGTTGACCTACATAGGGCCGTGAGAACCTGGTGTAGTAGACTATAAGGGGAATTGACCGGGTGAGGTTCCTCATATATTATTTGATTAATTTAGGCTATAAGCGGGATTGGATGGGTGATCAGCTTTAAAGAGCCTAGAACCACATTAGTTTATAAGTGGGGATTATCCGAGTGAGCATCTTGAGAGAGCCTAGAACCACTTAGGGCTATAAGGGGAATTGACTGAGTGAGCTTCCTCGGAGAGTACTTGATTTATTTAGACTATAAGGGGGTTGACAGCATGAGCTTCCTCATGGAGTCTTTGTTTCAATTTAATAACCTATTCTATATGGGGAATTCAATGAGTGATCTTCTTCAGAGTGTCATAGACCATGGGGATATAAGGGGAATTGGCATGTGAGTTTCCTCAAAGAGTTCTTGAGTACCCTAGACTATGCGGGGAATGGACTTTGTGATCTTCCTTAGATAGTCTTGATTTACCTTTAATATACAGTGAATGGATTGTGTGAGCTTCCTCAGAGAGTCTTACTTTACCTTTGAATATAAGGGGATTGACTGTGAGCACTTCCTCAGAGAGTCTTATTAAATTCTTTTATAGAACCAGAGAGGATAGATCGAGTGTGTTGCCCAGAGGGTTGCTTGTATTTTTTAGGTAAGACTAGAAGGGATGGCTGTGATTACTTCCCATAGGGTTAACTATTTGTGATTTAGCTGTTTGATTCACTATTTCTTTATTTGAAACTATGGATTGTTTACTACTTAGTACTTTCCTATTACTGCTTTCTGTACGTTTACCTTCCATATACTCACTGACTATTAGGCACAGATTGTCAGGTGGTTTCCTACTGGGATTTAGTCTCACACCTTGTTTGGGTAATTCTTTTAGGCCCAAACAAATAATATTGTTTTAGGTATAGATAAGGTCAAGATCCCTTCTACTTCAGGTACATGACTTTCTATAGAGTTGGAGAGCATGGGACCAAGCTATGTCTTGTGATGTTGATTAGTTTTTTATCTTTATTTTTGTACTTTGGTTTTGCACCATTTGTATTTCCAACATTGTGAATTGTTTGGATGATTTCCTAGACATATTTATCATGCATCATTTCATATATACATGTGCTCCAGTTTTTTATTATTTTAGTCTTCCATTGTTTACTTTTGTTGGATATTTACTACTTCCACTTTTTTATGTGTTGTTTACTTTCACTGTGTACTCTACCAATGAGGGAATTGTTTCCCCACTATCACACCCAATGCCCACACAGCTAGTCAACAGCCTCTTGAATTTAGGGAAATGCGCTTGAGTCCATGTGACCAACCAAGTATGGGGTGCCTCTAGGTGGATTCCGGAATCAGAACATTACAAAGTGGTATTAGATGATTTTTTTCTCTTGTCATACTATCTAGAGCCATAGCTAGGGATACGAAGGAATTGGTACTTGGTGTAAATTTATGCCTGGGAGTAGCTAACCCGTGTACATGGGAAAAGCCAATCTATATCGTTTCATTTCAATTGTTCTAGTTTTGAAATTATGACAGTTGATTTGATTTCACCTTGAGTGATTCACATGATTTGTGATGTTATTGTTGATGTTATTGAGGTTTTATTTCTATTGCAACCTGATGAGATGAGGGTATGTCATCTCATGCATCATATAGGAACTTGCTAGAAATCACATGTCATGAAATTTTCCCAGTCCATATAGGTTGAATTAGTGATTTAATGTTGTTGTGATAGATGATGTGTAAAATATGCATGTTGTTGTGATAGTTTCCTTGATAAAAATACCTGCTATTTGATAGGGTATTGTTTTTGTATATATTTCTTAAATGGACAGAAAACATTGGTTCTTGAGGTTTTATGGGCCCTCATGGACCAGAATTTGGTTGATCATTGCTTTTTTTTCCTTGATATAACTTGTATAAGATGTCAAACATTGATTCACGGGGAGTATGGGCCCTCACGAATCGGAATTTGGAACTTTCGTTCTTGTTTCAGTGTTTTCTAGGTTTTGGAGTAGTTTCTGAGGCTTAGTGTCCAGAAAAAACCAGAATACATATCGTGTAATGTTAAGTACACGTCGTGTGTTCTTCTATTTGGGAGGAAACTATTTTTCTTATGTACACGCCGTGTACATTATATACACACTGTGTAGTCTCTAAACTGTGTCATTGGCTGTGTGGGAAAAGGCACGGGATAGGGAAAAACCTAGAGTGAACACACCATGTATTACCCATACACGTCACGTAGTGTCACCCATGTGCCCACCCATGTCACTAACAACAAAAGTTGGCTGAGACATGTCTAATACACATCATGTTCCATCTAAAAACGCCATGTTGTCTGACCCAGGTACCCAACCATGTCACGAACAACACGGGTTGGTGTCACCATTTATTGTACACGACGTGTCCAAGTTGAACATGCCGTGTAGTCTGACCCAGGTACCCGGGCGTGTCACGAAAAACACAGGCCAGTGTTGTCCTTTCTCATACACACCATGTCTATATGGAACAAGTCGTGTGTCAGGTCGTGTCACTAACAACACGGGCTACGTGAATCTTGTCTAGTACATGTCGTGTATGAATTGTACATGCTATGTATTCATATCTTATGGGAGACATGTGGTTTAACCATATAGAAGGACTCGAGCAGGGGAAGAGGATTCAAGTACACATTGTTTATTAGGGCAACATGTCATGTGTTTGGGGTGTTACACGACCAGTTTGGGAAGGAGTACACACCTATGTAAATGACTTCAGGGAACACACTGTGTAGTAAATGTACAGGCCGTGTAGTCATGTTTTTTAGAACTTGAGTTCTTTATATCTCATTTTCCCTTCTTACACTCCTTGTTTTCAGTCCGTGAAAATATTTATCTAAGGTGTGTGCTTGACCTTGCTGTGTCATTCCACTGAGATGTTCTCCGGTTGTGCGCCAGTTGTCAGAGGTTGATCAGATACTAGACATGGCCGATCTGGGACTACCTGTAGGTCCTCCCGTTGTTCCAACTTTGGCACCAGCCGTTGCACCTAATATATTTGTTGATGTACAGTTCAGGGAAGGAATTTTGAGGATGATGCAAACCTTTCAAAGAGTGACGCCTCCTGCCTTATTGATGGATGATTTGTCACAGGTGTTCTAGCACCAGCATCCTCTTACTTTCTCAGGTGATAAAGGAACTTAGGCTACTAAGTCATTTCTAGAGGCCACACTTTTGATTTCTGAGCATCTAGAGATACCTACAGAGAGGATGGTGATTCTTGCTACCTTCATGCCCCATGACTCCACCATGAGATGGTGGGATGTGGTCTCACGGGCTGGATTCTAGTAGAATTTGAATTTGGATGAGTTTCAGTGAATCTTTTATGATTACTTCTTTCCAGAGACCTTGAGGGCCGGTCAAGCCCGAGAGTTCATGAGTCTGGAGTAGGGTACTCTTTCTGTTATAGATTATTTCTCTCACTTCACAGAGTTTCAAATTTTCATGCCTAATCCAGGAGGTGATGATTTGTTACTTGGATGGATGTTTGAGGATAGTCTGAGGCACGACATTGGGTCATAGGTGAACATCTTTTGGTTGACTTAGATACCTTATATCGTCAACTAGATGCTGATCACAAAGTGCAATCTGAAGGATTCTGGAGTTGCGAGCTAGGGCGGTTTGGCATCCAGAGTTAGTGACCCACCAGCTGATAGTAGGAAGCACCGTAGGGAGGCTGTACGAGGAGATCAAAGCAGGCAGGATGCATCTTCTAGTAGCCAGGTGGTGTGCTACCAATGTGGGTGGAGTAGGCATACGAGTCCACGTTTCCTTAGAGACATAGTGGATTGCCGATCTTGTGGCAAGATGGGTCACCTCCAGCACTTTTTTCAGTTCTTCTCACCAGCAGCTGGTGAGAGGGGTTATTCTATGACTCCTCGTTTGAGAGAAGTGCCACCTGCTTCCCACCAGTCGGGGAACAAGAGTTCTTACAGATGTTCAGGATGAGGTGAAGGTAATGGTTATGGTAGCCAGTCGCCCGGTTTTCAGCGAATTCAGGGTGGACCAGCTCAGAGTGGTCAGGCAGGGTCACAGGGCCATGGTGTAGGCCATACTTTTACATTGGAGCAGTCCTAGCAAGAGAAGGATCATTGACCTTCTACCGTTTGAGGTATGATCTTAGTAGCATCAATTTTAGGTTAATGTATTTTTAATACAGTGGAATCCCATAGTTTTATATCTGTTTCTACCTTGGAGAGCCTTGGTCTATGTATCTTTTCGTCTACTAATATCTTGACGCTAGACACTATGTTGGGGACTAGAACGGGTAGTGTACGTCAGTGTAGAGAGTGCCCTTTATAGTTTGGTGGTTGTCACTTTCTGTGGGACCTCTATGTCCTAGAGATGACATACAATGTTTTCATTATCAAGATGGACTGGTTACTTCCATTCCAGGAAGTTGTCGACTGTTAGCGCAACAGGGTGAGTTTCACATCACCAGAGGGTGGATGTTTTCTTCATAGGTGTGAATGGGGCATCCAAGAAAGAAGAGTGGGTCCAGAGCATCATGGGTTGGGATGAGTTACAACCCATATTGGTAGTATTTATCTGGATGACCAGGGGACTTCACAGTTAGACTCTCTTCTAGTGGTGGATCATTTCAGAGATGTCTGTCCAGAGGACTTTTCAGGTTTTCCTTAGGAGCATGAGGTTGATTTCTCAATTGAGCTTATGCTAGGTGCGGAACCGGTGTCCATCCCTACATATAGGATGGATACACACATGAGTTACAGGAGTTCAAGAAGCAGTTGGAGGAGTTGAAGGCAAAGGGTTTCATCCAACCCAATACTACTCTTTGGGGTTCACCTGTCCTATTAGCGAAGAAGGCAGACGGTACCCTTAGGCTCTATGTGGACTATCGAAAGTTGAACCAGTTTACGGTCAAGAACCGATGTCACTTTCCCAGGATTGATGATCACTTTGATCAGCTTCGAGGAGCCTGGGTGTCCTTGAAGATTTATTTGAAATCAAGTTATCATCAGTTGTGTGTTAGGACTTCTGATAAACATTTTACAGCCATCCGGAGCAGGTATGGTCTGTATGAGTACTTTGTTATGTTGTTTGGTCTCATGAACATGCCTGCGGTTTTAATGGAATGGATGAACCTAGTGTTCCATCCATACTTGAATTCCTTCAGGGTGGTTTTCGTGGATGATATTTTAGTGTACCCTCACACTCTACACGACCATGCTACCTATCTTGAGTTTGTTTTGAGTACACTGAGGGAGCATCAGTTATATGTTAAGCTCTTAAAGTGCCACTTTTGGATGGATCAGATTCACTTCTTGGGTCGTGTTATCTCAAGGGCAGGAGAATCAGTAGACCCGGAGAAAGTGAGATCTGTATTTTCCTGGGAGCAGCTGAAAAATTTCATTGAGGTGCGGACTTTTCTAGGGCTGGCTGGATACTACAGACATTTCAGACAGGTCTTTTGAAGCTTAGCAGCACCGCTGAAAGGTCATTCCAAGATGGGTGAGATGTTCTAATGGTTAGATTCTTGTGAGTAATCATTTTAGGAGCTCAAAGAGATTTTGATTTCAGCACCGATACTAGTCCTGTTAGAGTCGAGAAAGAGCTATACTATTTACTGTGATGCATTATTTTTCGGGCTGGGAGGTGTACTTATGCATAGAGATGGAGTCATTGTGTACGGGTCTCGGTAGTTGAGGTCACATGAGAGGAATTACCCGATGCACGATCTGGAGTAGAAAGCTATTGTTCATGCCCTATACTATTAGAGAAATTATCCTTTAGGATAGAACTCTATGGTTTTCACCGACCAAAAAAGTCTCAAGTAAATCTTCACTTAGCGTGATCTGAATTTGAGACAGTGAAGGTGGGGTGAGTACCTACAATCCATGGAATTTGAGCTTGCCTATATGCCTGGGAAAGGAAATGCAGTGGCTGATGTGTTGAGTAGGAGGACTCAGATATAAGCAGTTCTAGGGGCCAACAGTGAGTGGCAGCTTATAGCTCTGTTCTCCTAGATTCATTTGGAGGTGCAAAACAGTTAGGGGTAGATGTTTCATTGTGTTGTATATGTTACCTCTACTCTTCTTGATCGAGTTCGAATGAGGAAACTATCAGATTCTGAAGGCCAAGTCCTATGGGAAAGCTTGTAAAGAGAGGACCCTATTTCTGGATGGACCATAGGTGAGGATGTGATGTTTCATTTCTAGGGATGCGTATGGGTGCCATCAGACATACGCGAGGAGCTGATGTGGTATTTTCATTCCTCGGTTTGGGTATTTCATCCTGGAGTCACCAATATTTATCATGATCTACACCGTCAGTATTGGTGGCAAGGTTTGAAGAGGGACGCTACTAGTTTTTTCATGAGGTGTTTTACTTGTCAGAAGGTGAAGGCAGTGCATCAGCGAGCAGCCAGGCTTTTGCAGCAATTACCCATTCCTAAGTGGAAGTGGAATGATTTTTAGATGGACTTCATGTACGGTTTTCCAAGGTTTCCTTGATGGAATGACGCATATTGGGTTGTCATTCACAGACTCACAAAGGTTTCCCAATTCTTGCTGATCAAGGATACCTTCAGTGTTGATGAGCTGGGACAGTTGTATATCTGAGAGATTGTACGACATCATTGAGTTGTACACTGAACTGTCTTTGACAGGGATGCATGTTTTACTTCTCGGGTCTAGTAGAGGATTCAGAAGGCTTTGGGTACATAGGTACTTTGGAGTACAACTTACCATTCCAAGACAGATTAAAAGTCCAAGTAGACGATTCAGGTGCTTGAGGATATGCTCCGAGCATGCATTCTGGATATCCGAGGTTCTTGGGAGAATCATATACCAGTTGTGGAGTTTTCCTAAAATAATAGTTTTCAAGGAACTATCCAGATGGCACATTTTGTGTATTTTTATGGTAGGCCATGCCGATCACCCTTATGTTGGCTGAAGGCAGGAGAGGAAGCTTTGCTGGGACCTCATCTTGTTCAATAGAACACAGAGCAGATAGAGTTGATTTGGAAGAGGATGGCTACTTCACAGTCTCGACAGAAGCCTTATGATTATCAGTGGATATGACCTCTAGAGATCGTGGTCATGAATCATGTTTTCCTGCATGTCACATCGAGGTTGGGACACAAGAAGATTAGGAGACATGGTATGCTTTCATCGAGGTACGCCGGGCCGTTTGAGGTGTTGGAGAGATTTGGTCTGGTTGCCTATCAGTTACAGTTATCTCAAAGGTACACATCTATGAACGATTTCTTCCACATTTCTCAACTCCATCGTTACATTTCAGACATGTCTCGTGTCTTTCAACCCGAGGAGGTTGAGCTCGAAGTGGATGTGTCGTTTGAGAATTATCCTATCTGGATTTTGGATCGCAGTAAAAATGTTCTTCATGGCCAGTCTGTTCCTCTGGTACGAGTGCTATTGAATCACGGGCGCGCGTAGGATAAAACATGGGAGAGGGAGGCCGATGTACGAGCTCAGTGGATGGAACTGTTCGAGGTTTCTTCTTCAACACCATGCTAGAGATATTCGGGGATGAATTTCTTTAAGGGGGAAGTTTGTAAGAACCTGGACCTTCTTTTCAAGCGTGTTTTTCCTTTTTTGGACGTTTTGGGAGAGAAGAGATATTTAAGAAAATTTTCTAATTACACACCATTTACTTTATTAGTACATGTTGTGTAGTTCCGTGCCATAGAAGGTCGTGTGCTGGACGTGTAGTAGCCACACACACGGCCATGTGGGAGGGACTTGCAGGCTG
The DNA here is from genome assembly GCA_963277665.1 of Viscum album. NCBI lineage: Eukaryota > Viridiplantae > Streptophyta > Magnoliopsida > Santalales > Viscaceae > Viscum > Viscum album. Next base: position 420,294,239 of record OY728161.1, on the reverse strand, counting down.
CCTAATTCGGAGTATGGAAATAGCAAGTTCATGCTGTGTACTCCAAAAGTACATGCCCTGTATTTTTTTTCTTCCTTAAATGCACAGGGGTCGCGTCTGATGGATAGAACAACCTTCTTCTAGGTCGTCTTCATCCGAGGGAACATGTATGACCGTGACTTCTCTCCGAGCCCCCAAGCCTCCATCCGACCTCCGATTCGACCACCGTTGATTGTGTTGGCTTCGCCTCGGTGATTTCTCTATTCTCCTTTAGCCTCATCTCCTGATTCTTATTCTTTTCCATGTTATCATTGATTGAATGTTTTGGACGTTTTTTTAGATATACAACATTCCAGGGAGATTCAATCTTCTAGGTTCAAGTTTATTGATCTACTAACCTCGAGGTAGGTGGTTTGTGCCTTTACCTTCAATGTATTTGAGTATTATGTTCAAATTACACCAATACCCTGGAGCGGGGTATTGTGTGTTTACTGTTTTACCCCTATTGTTTGCCTACCATGCTTGTATGCCTGTGTAGAGGATATTTAGATATGTATAGGGTTGATTGTTCGGTTGTAGACTATTTATCCAAGTACTTTTGTAGGTTTACTTTGGCCTTATTACACTACTATGCTTGTTGACCTACTAAGGGCCGTGAGAACCTGGTGTTGTAGAATATAAAGGGAATTGACTGGGTGAGCTTCCTCATAGAGTCTTTGATTATATTAGGCTATAAAGGGGGATTTCCCGAGTGAGCATCCTCAGAGATCCTAGAACCACTTTAGGCTATAACAGGGGATTGACTGAGTGAGCATCCTCAGAGAGCCCAAAACCACTTGGGGCTATTAGGGGAATTGACTGTGTGAGCTTCCTCAGATAGTATTTGTTTGAATTGAATGACATGTTCTATAATAGGAATTGACTGAGTGAGATTCCTCATAGAGTCCTAGACCTTGGGGATATATGGGGAATTGACGTGTGAGCTTCCTCAGAGAGTCCTCGACTACCCTAGACTATGCCGGGAATGGACTATGTGAGCTTCCTCAGAGAGTATTGATTTACCTATACTATACGTGGAATGGACTATGTGAGCATCCTCAGACAGTCTTACTCTACCATTGACTATAAGTGGATAGACTGTGAGCACTTCCTCAGAGAGTCTTATTAAATTCCTATACAGAACCATAGGGTTTAGACCGAGTGTGATGCCCAGAGGGTTGATTATACTTTTTAGGTAGAACCAGAGGGGATGGCTGTGAGTAGTTTTCATAGAGTCACTTGTTTGTGGTTTAGCTATTTGCTTCACTTTTTCTTGATTTAAAACTGTGGATTGTTTACTGCTTAGTACTTTTCTATTACTGCTTTCGGTTCTTTTTCCTCCCATATACTCATTGAGTGTTAGGCACATATATTTGGGTGGTTGCTTATTGGGATTTAGTCTCACACCCTATTTGGGTCATGGTTTTGTGCCCAAACATATTATATTGTTGTAGGTACAGATAAGGGAAACTTCCCTTATACTTCAGGTACCAGACATGCTGTGCAGCTAGAGAGCATGGGACCAACCTATGGCTTACGATGTTGAGGAGCAGTTTAGCTTTCTTTTTGTACTTTGGTTTAGCACTGTTGGTATTTCTAGTATTGTGACTTGATTGGAAGCTTTCCTAGACATATGTATCATGCATCATTTCATATATATATGTGCTTGAGTGGATTTTTATTCTATTCTTTGGCTTTTTACTATTGGTGGATATTTACTACTTCCGCTATTGTAGGTGTTGTTTACTTTTGTTGTGTACTCTTCCAACGAGGGCATAGTTTTCCCCCTATCACACCCAAGTCCCTCGCTACTAGTTGGCAGCCTCTGGCATTTGGGGAAATGTGCTTGAGGCCATGTGACCAACCGGGTACGGGGCGCCTCTAGGTGGCTTCTAGAAAAGAGACGTTAATATATATATATATATATATATATATATAATGTGTTTGGTGATAAAATTACATTGAAACACACACCACACACATATGCCAGAAAGGCAGGCCATATCCCCCATAGGTGATAGCCCACCCATCAAGCATTATTTATTTAGTATATGTCTCGTAGTCCAGTGGACATGAAACTCATATCATGGCCTAAAAGACAAGTGCATCGTCATACCTGCAGCATCCTTCCTACTTCATCAAGAATAATCATGCCTACATCACTACCTGCCTACATGCATCATACCTGCATCATCGCCTACTTGCGTCCTCATTTGCATCACCACCTACATAGTACTGTAATAGTACCTATGCCCAATCGGATTAGAACTAAAAATTTATATATTAAATTTAAAAACTAGTATATATATATAATTACATAATCAATGTACATTTTACAATAAAATTTGTTATAATATTTATATATAGTAATAATTAGTATATTGATTATATATATAATTAAATAATTAATATAATACTAATAATTAAAAAATATGAATACATTTATTAAATACTTAACATGCTAACTAAATAATTTATTTACTTTTTATACTTGTGCATATATATATATATATATATTAAATTTATTCAGTTTTATTAATAAACCATTCATTAATAAAATTTATAATAATTTTTTTATCAAGTAATGCTTTTAATATAGTTGTAATTAACATAATTAACAAAAATTCATTTTTACAAAAACATATATGCATGTGTGTTCATGGGTTGGATCGGGATAACCCCACAATTCATTAAAAATGAAAATTTTAAAATTAATATATATATATATATTGAGAATATTGTAGAGACCCCGACCCCAGAAACCCAGGATTCGGTGCCTTCTGAACATGATGTGTTTTTTTAAAATAAAACATGAACTAGTAAACTACACATCATTCCCCATACAGAGGATCATGTGCGGTTCAGGTTCTGGGAAACCGAAAACTTCTAAAATTACTCATCTTTTAAAATATGATACCTGAAAATTTTAAATTAAAATGTAGGGTGAGCATTGAAATACTCAGTAAAGGGTTTTAAAAATAAAAACAGTGTCTCTTTTTGAAATCATTCTTTTAAAATCATTCTCTTAACGAAAACTATAACACATAACATCAAAATGCTCAATCAATAGTTTCAAGAAATATATGAAACCCTTGTGACATTTCTCAAAGGAGTAATAATAAACAAGTACGATATGTGATTACTTAAACATAAAATCAAATAGTTAAGAGTAATGGATAATCAGAGTTGCGCATAATGGAATCCACATAAATTTTCATATGTTGGTTACTATTCTACTAAGTGATAAACACCAATCATGCTCCAAACTTATACCAGTGAAATAATAACTTTATGAAAACATAAATGCATTAGTCGTGAAAGAACATTATCTTAAAAAGAACTTGTTACATAACTTGAATTATTTGGCATCAACATTTAATCTTAGACAATCATTTCTGTATCACCAAGGTCCATCCCCATGGTGTCATTTAAAGGAATTGCCAAGGTCCATCCCCAAGGCGTCATTAAACTGGTCATCTATAGAGATTAAGTCTTACCCAATTAATTGGAGCGCTATCAGGGCGAACACTTAAATTTGTCTTTATCATCATGTGATCCAAATCGTTCATGATTTACTTAAAGTGTTTGTATATTCAAGATTTCCCATACCACCTTGAATAACTCATTCATTTTCATATTACCCAAGGTGTCCCATACCACTTTGGGTAATCTAATTTCTTATTTCATTTAATGATATGTCGTTAGTATGCATTATGTACAATAATAACTAAAATAAATAATGAGCCACCACATATTTTTCTAATACATGATATGACTGTTAACATTGCAAAATATGTCAATAACTAATCCAAGGCACACATAGTTTGGTAAAACATTCTTTTCACCTATGCTAATTACCTAAGAATATAAAATGATGATATAATTAATGATGAATCATTAAAATTATTATTCTATGGAAGTGGGAATCTTAAAAGAAAACTTTTTCCATTATTTATGGTGATAAACAGACTCTAAAAAAATTAAACCATAACTTGATTAATTAGTTACATTCACCAAAGTTGGAAAAAGTCAATAAATGAACACACATGATGGCATGATCCCAGAAATCTTAAATCCTCAAATACATATTAATCAAGAAAAAATATACACTTTATCATAAAATGCGTCATGGGAAATGTCAAATAAACTCCTTTACCAAATCATGCTCATCTGTGTGTACATATATACAAAATACATGTTGGTTTAGTAACGCCAAAATTATCCTTTATTAAAATAACATATGTATCACAACATAAATTCAGTCCTGGTAGTCATTATTAAAAATCTGGGTTTTGGACTTTACTTATAATTATATACACAGCTCACCATATATTCACCAAGAATGTACTAAATAAACAAGGCCATTAAAATATCATGAGTTCTAAAAAACTCTTAATTTTATTTTAGTTAAGAACCAAAAATATATACGAGGGTTTAATATTCATGAAACTATAAATACATAAACATGTGACAAACTTTGGTTTAATACTACAACATAAATTTACCTAAGCCCATGGCCTAGATTGCTTCCAAATTGTTGTTCGAGGGTTGGAATTCATCCCCAAAAGTCATATTGTATCATTTTGAAAGAATGCATTGACATGCAGAAATATTTAGATATATATATATATATATGGTTTACATAAATAATATATGTTAAGCTTCAGTTAAAATGAAACCTCAATATACATATATTACTTAGTATAACCTACCGAGTGATCTTGGATACCCTAAAACAAAGGGTTTGGGTTCAATGTGTTCATATATTTATATATATACATAGAACTGTATATACACTTATATATATGTAAATATAAGTTTTGGATTTCTCCCTTTTTTTTCTTTGTAAAAAAAACTGAATCATTAAAAACAAAAAGGACATTAAAAAGATTCATATATATATATAACCCTTCTAATAATGCAATGCAAACATCCTTTTATGGTATTAAAAACCAAAGGTTTTTTAGTACATATATTCATATACAAAACATATACATATAATGAGTGTATAATGGTATGGGTTTCTCCAAAGGAAATCAAAACATGAAAACACCCTCCCATATGCACCATACTGAAAACACGACAGCAAATTCCTTGAAGTCAATGCAATCTGAGGGGTTTATATTTAAGTATATATATATATATAAACTGTATAAATATACATTGGGAGTATAAAACGAAGGTCCCTCTAAAATAAGGAAAGAAAGCAAGAACCCATGCCTTGCTTGAGGAGGAAGCTCGGAACAGGGGGTATGCTCGCTGGATTGTTGGGAGACCGAGAGCGAGAAGGTGAAGGAGGATCCATCCCGATTTCTTGAGGTGGGAGGGTTTATATATACCTCGGTGCACTTTGGTGACTCGACCCAAGAGTAGGCCATCGTGGGGAAGACGATAATATAGTGGGCTAGGAGAGGGTGTTCGGGAGTCAAGAGGAGCAGTGCGATGGGGAAGGCCGAGGCGTCCTTGATGCATACCTACTGGTTCGGGACCCTGGCATGAGGAAGAAGACAGTGAAGAGGTAGACACGTAATGGAATGGACGTCCTGGATCAAATATGGAGAGATATTATAGCGGGAGGTGGAGCGGGAAATGGATTGATCGAATTAAAGAGATCGAGGGCCGCGATTAAATCTTGAAAGGGATCGGATGGCTAGAAGTGCAGGAGGTGTGTTGAGAATTTAAAATAAAATGAGGACCGGGATTAGATCTCAGGGAAGATCGGACGGCTACAGAGACACATGGGGGATATCGTGCGGTTAAAAGGGTTGGATAGACGAGATCAACGCGGAAGTCGATCGGACGGTCCTTATCGAGGGGAGTGTGTCCCACATCAAAACGAAACACGGTTGAGGCAGGGTTTAAAACTCAAAGCGTGCTGGCAACGGGGCAATAACACAAACGCACACACACAGGGGCCTTAGACATGGGCCCCATGCAGCCCTTGGCCCAACCCTATGCAGCACACACTGCGGGGCTTACACACGGGCCCACGTGTGACCGGACGAACCTATGCTTGGCTCGGGCATCAGGCTTGGTTGATACTGTATACACAACTGGGACCCCAATGGTTGGTACCTAGGGTCCCTAGGGCTCGGTCTCGGCCTTGAGGGCTTGTCCCTAAGGTATTCCCTTGGCATGGTCAGGCCCCAAAAAAATTTTTATTAAAAATTTATTTAGATTTCCAAAATAACTAGTATAAGTGTACTTAGTTCAAAATAATGTGGAATATATATATTTGAAAAAAAAATAGAGTTAATATACAATAAAAACAAATAGTTTTAACTTAAAATCAAAAGCCCATTTCTAGATTATATAAAATATTTCATGTCTTGATATAAATCTTTTAAAATATATACCTTTCATATTTTACATACAAAACCATTCTAATTATTAGGATCTTTAAAATATACCACTATCTGTTTCATAAAATTATTTTTTTAAAGTACCAATAGTATCCCCAATTCAAAAATACATAATTTTAGAGATCAAAAGATATAATTATTACAGATTCCCTTTAAACATATCTTATATAAATAGAATACTATGTTTTCAACTATATAGGTATCCATCGGGATTTTTGTAGAAACAAAACGATTTATTTCCAAGAATACTCTTTTTATTTTAAAACAATGATTCTTTTGTGAAAAATATTTTATACATATCATAATATTTCAAATATTATAAAATTATAAGAGCTTAAAACCGAGTTCTCACATATAAAGATAAAATTTATCAACGAAAACTCAAAGGTTGTTTTGAAAACCCAACGGCTATATATATTTAACGGTCATAACTTAAAGGACCATTATAAAAATAGGGGTGTAGGGTGTTTCTCAAAATCAAAAAATTTGAACTAGGAATTATGGATCTCCTTATTCCTTTGGTGTTGAGTATGTGTGTCGTGGATCTGGCTGTTATATTTTTCACACTGATGGACCCTGAAGACGACAATTATCCGATTACTCGAGTTGTGCTTCTAAGTATCCTCGTTGTGGACATGTCAGGTCTTGTGCATGGTATTTTCAATTACATGGGTCCTTGTTGCAATTTAATATTTTAATATATACCAATTTACCTTATTCTCCCATTTTCCCATCTATTTCTTTTCAAATTTTTATCAACACACAAAACACATCAAATAAAACAAGAGACGTCATTAAAAGCATAACATTGTTCACTTGGACCAGTTCTTAAAACGTGGGGCGTCACATTATCCCCCCTTTAGAAAATTGCATCCTCGCAATTTATTTCATGAAACAACAAGGTTTTGCAATGTTCTCACCACCTCCACAAATGTATAGGGTCAACAGGTGCATTTAGCGTGATCTCTGTAGCGATGCTCAACTCTTCCAGTTCCCTAACCCAGATACACCTAGGACAGGAGGGGTTGAACTCATGTTCTGGAACTTCTAGAATCCAGAGGGAGGCTCGAACTGTACAAAGTTCTGAAATGTCCTTGTAGACCAACGTACGAAGAACTCACTGAATTATGTCTCGGTCGAGAATATTGAAGCCATAGATGCGGTCAAATAGGCTAATGATGAAAAGTTAGAGCATATAAGTTGCACAAATATTTCCCTCTAATGCTGCCTCCTGAAATTTCACTGTAGCTGTGTAGTTCGGGCCTAGGGTGAAACACAAAAACAGCCCTTCGTGGTAACTTCCTCATCATTCCTGCTTAGCCAGCTATGCTGAGCCTATGTGGTAATAGATTAAGGCATTCCCCTGGCAGGTGCGAAGAATATCCGGACTGTTTTTTACCTCAATCCACTGTTTGCACATTTTTCAAAAATTGGCAAAGGGGTCATACTCGTCCTCACACGTTTTGATTGCAATGATTCCCAGAATCTCAGTGGGAAGAGATAACAGGTGGATTTTCCCTTCCATCTAAAAGTTTTATGAAAATAGTTCAATCACTTGAAAACCATTCAAGGATAAATACAGAGTAAAGACAAGGATGGGAAAAGACAACATTTCAATAAACATAAGTTTATTATTAACCATTAGTTCTTGGTTTCCCTTAACCATTGACTAAACTAACTCCACATAGGGAAGCAAAACTCCCTTACTCCTCGAACCAAACACAGGATGAGTATTCAGGGAAAAACTCATGGGGGCACCTATGACGTCTCACGAGTTTAGAATGAGGGGTATGGAGTTGGGAGACATCCACATACACTTGTTTTCTACAAGACAGTCGGGTGGACTCATCTTCTAAAATTACGAAGTCCAACAACTGACCCCAGAAGCCTTAGTTTATAATCTTCCATAGATATACCGCATGGAGGTCACCGGCATCAGCAGCTTCTTGAAAAGTGTTGAGGATCATAGTGCCAAAGCCCTCACCCGTCGTGAAAATTAGGAAAATTCCCTCATAGTACCCTCCCCGACGTACATAAGAGGGAAACTAGGTCATCATCATAAGGAGGTAATCCATTCCTAACCATTGGTGTAACTGAAGCACCCATGGTGAGTTGGACACATCATAAATGTGTTTTCATGTAATGTGGATATGGGTATAGTTTAGAAAATCCACATGGGTAGCTAAAGACACAATGGTCTCTAGGGCCTCAGTGGGGAGAGACAAAAGATTAGTACCTTCGTTTTCCATCTGAAATTTAAGAAAAATCGTTTTTAGTTAAACTGAAGTGTATATATATATGCTTTGTTTCATTTTCTGGCTTTCCAGAGTTATCCAAACCGAACCTCTAATACCAACTGTAGAGATCCTGACCCCAGAAACCAAGGAGCCTGTGCCATATGAACATGATGTGTTGCATTAAAATAAAACATGCACTGGTAAACTACACATCATGCCCCATACAGAGGATCGTGTGCGGTTCAGGTTCTGGGAAACCGGAAACTTCTGAAATGACTCATCTTTTAAAAGCTGATACTGGAAAATTTTAAATCAAAACATAGGGTGAGCATGGAAATACTCAGTAAGGGGTTTTAAAAATAAAAACAGTGTAACTTTTTGAAATCATCCATTTAAAATCATTCTCTTAAGGAAAACTATAACACATAACATCAAAATGATCAATCAATAGTATCAAGAAATATATGAAACCCTTGTGAAATTTCTCGAAGGAGTAATCAAAAACAAGTATGACATATGATTACTTAAGAATAAAATCAAACAGTTATGATTAATGCATAATCAGAGTTGCGCATAAAGGAAACAACATAAATTTTCTTAGGTCGGTTACTATTCTAGTAAGCGATAAACACCAATCATGCTCCAAACTTATACCAGTGAAATAAGAACTTTATGAAAACATAAAGGCATTAGTCGTGAAAGAACTTTATCTTGAAAATAACTTGTTACATAACTTGAATTATGTGGAATCAACATTTAATCTTAGAAAATCATTTCCGTAACACCAAGGTCCATCCCCAAGGTGTCATTTGAAGGCATTACCAAGGTCCATCCCCAAGGCATCATTAAACTGGTCATCTCTAGAGATTAAGTCTTTACCCAATGCATTGGAGCACTATCAGGGAGAACCATTAAATTTTTCTTTATCATCATGTGAGCCATGTCATTCATGATTTACTTAAATAGTTTGTATATTCATGATGTCCCTTACCACCTTGAATAACTCATTCATTTTAATATGACCCAAGGTGTGCCATACCACTTTGGGTAATATAATTTCTTAGTTCATTTGGTGATATGTCGTCAGTATGCATTATGTACAATAATAACTAAAATTTATAATGAGACACCACATATTTTTCTAATACATGATATGACAGTTAACATTACAAAATATGTCAATAACTAATCCAAGGCACACATAGTTTAATAAAACATTTTTTTTCACATAAGCTAGTTACCTAAGCATATAAAATGATGAGATAATAAATGATGAATCTTTAAAATTATTGTTCTATGGAAGTGGAAAGCTTAAATAAAACTTTTTCCATTAGTTATGGTGATAAATAGGCCCTTAAAAAATTAAACCATAACTTGATTAATTAGTAAAATTCACCAAAGTTGGAAAAAGTCAATAAATGAACACACATGATGACATGATCCCAGAAATCATAATTCCTCAAATACATATTAATCAAGACAAAATATACACTTTATCATAAAATGCGTCCTGGGAAATATCAAATAAAGTCCTTTAATAAATCATGCTCATCTGTGTGTACATGTATACAAAATACATGTTGGTTTAGTAACTCCAAAATTATCCTTTATTAAAATAACATATGTATCACAACATAAAGTCAGTCCTGTTAATCATTATTAAAAAACAGCATTTTGGACTTTACTTATAATTATATACACACCTCACCATATATTCACCAAGAATGTACTAAATAAACAGGGCCATTAAAATTTCATGAGTTCTGGAAAACTCATAATTATATTTTAGTTACGAACCAAAAACATATAAGAGGGTTTAATATTAATGAAACTATAAATACATAAACATGTGAAAAACTTTCGTTTCATACTACAACATAAATGTACCTAATCCCATGGCCTAGATTGCATCCAAATTATCATTCAAGGGTTGCCATTCATCCCCTAAATTCAAACTGTCTCATTTTGAAAGAATCCATAGACATGTAGAAATATTTAGTTATATATATATATATGGTTTACATAAATAATATATGTTAAGCTTCGGTTAAAATGCAACCTCAATATACATATATTACTTAGTATAACCTACCTAGTGATCTTGGATACCAAAAACCGAAGGGTTTGGGGTCTATGTGTTCACATATTTATATATATATATACAATACTATATATACACTTATATATGTAAATATAAGTTTTGGGTTTATCCCTTTTTTTTCTTTGTAAAAACAATGAATTGTTAAAAACAAAAAGGACATTAAAAAGATTCATATATATATATATATAACCCTTCTAATAATGCAAGGCAAACATCCTTCGATGGTATTACAAACCGAAGGGTTTGTAGTACATATATGCATATACAAACCGTATACATACACCGAGGGTATAACAGTATGGGTTTCTCCAAAGGAAATCAAAACCTGAAAACACCCTCCCATATGCACCATACTGAAAACACGACACCAAATTCCTTGAAGGCAATGAAATCCGAGGGGTTTATATTTATGTGTGTATATATATATATAAACTATATATATATACAACGAGATTATATAACGAAGGTCCCTCCAAAAGAATCCAAGCAAGCAAGAACCCTTACCTTTCTTGAGGAGGAAGCTCAGAACAGGGGGTATGCTCGCTGGATTGCTGGGAGGTCGAGGGCAAGAAGGTGAAGGAGGAGGAGTCCCGGTTTCGGGAGGTGGGAGGGTTTATATAGACCTCGGTGCACTTTGGTGACTCGACCCAAGAGTAGTCCATCACGGGAAGACGGGAATACAGTGGGCTAAGAGAGGGTGTTCGGGATTCAAGAGGAGCAGTGCGATGGGGAAGGCCGAGGCGTCCTTGATGCAGGCCTACTGGTGCCGGACCCCGACGCGAGGAAGAAGACAGTGAAGAGGACGACGCGTAAAGGAAAAGATGACCTAGATCAAATATGGAGAGATCGTACGCCTAGAGGAGGAGCGGAAAATGGATTGATCGATTTAAACAGATCGAGGGCTGTGATTAAATCTCGATAGGGATCGGACGGCTAGGAGCGCAGTAGGTGTGTTGAGCGTTTTAAAAAAAGAAAACGAGTGTCGGGATTAGATCTCAGGGAAGATCGGAAGGCTATAAGCGCGGGAGGTGTTTTGAGCATTTAAAAAAAAAAGAAAATGAGGGTCGGGATTAGATCTCAGGGAAGATCGTATGGCTACGAAGACACGTAGGGGAGATCACGCGGTTAAAAGGGTTGGACGGACGAGATCGACGCAGAAGTCGATCGGGCGGTCCTGATCGAGCGGAGCGCGTCTCACATCGAAACGAAACACGGTTGATTCGGGGTTTAAAACTCAAAGTGTGCTTGCAATGGGGAAATAAAACAAACACACACACACAAGGGCCTTATACAAGTTCCCCATAAGGGCCTTGGCCCAACCCTACGCAGCGCGCGCCGCGGGCCTTACACGCAGGTTCGCGTGTGACCGGACAAACTTATGCTCGGCTCGGGCGTTGGCCTTGGTTGATACTCTATACACAACTGGGACCCAGACGGTTGGTACCCCGGGTCCCTAGGGCTCGGTCTCGGCCTTGAGGGATTGTCCCTAAGGGATGCCCTCAGCTTGGCCGGGCCCCGACATATTTTTTATAAAAAAATTATTTATATTTCCAAAATAACTAGTATAGGTGTACTTAGTTCAAAATAATGTGCAATATAAATATTTGCAAAAAATAGAGTTAATATAAAATTAAAATAAATAGTTTTAACATAAAATATAAAGCCCTTTTCTAGATTATATAAAATATTTCATGTCTTGATATAAATCTTTTAAAAGATATACCTTTCATATTTTACATACAAACCCATTATAATTATTAGGATCTTTAAAATATACCACTATCTATTTCATAAAATTATTTTTTTTAAAGGACCAATAGTTTCCCCAATTCAAAAATACATAATTTTAGAGATCAAAAGATATAATTTTTACAGATACCCTTTAAACATATCTTTTATAATGATAATACTATGTTTTCAACTATATAGGTATCCATTGGGATTTTTGTAGAAACAAAACGATTAATTTCCACGAATACTCATTTTTTTAACTATGATTCTTTTGTGAAAAATATTTTAGACATATTGTAATATTTGAAATATCATAAAATTGTAAGAGCTTAAAACCGAGTTCTCACATATAAAGAGAAACCTTATCAACAGAAACCCAAAGGTTGTTTTGAAAACCCAATAGCTATATATATTTAACGGTCATAACTTAAAGGACCATTATAAAAATAGGGGTGTAGGGTGTTTCTCAAAATCAAAACACTTGAACAAGGAATGATGGATCTCCTCATACCTTTGGTGTTGTGTATGTGTGTCATGGCTATGGATGTTATGTTTTTCACACTGATGGACACTGAAGACGACAACTATCTGATTACTCGAGTTGTGCTTCTAAGTAGCCTCGCTATGGCCATGTTAGGTCTTGTGCATGATATTTTCAATTAGTTGGGACCTTGTTGAAATGTAATATTTTAATATATACCAGTTTACCTTATTCTTTCTACTTTTCATCTATTTCGTTTCAAATTTTTTTCAGCACACAAAACACATCAAATAAAACAAGAGTCATCATTAAAAGCATATCATTGTTCACTTGGACCAGTTCTTAAAACATGGGGCATCACAAATATTATATTAAATATATATATATATATATACATATATATAATTAAATAATTAATATAATTTTTATAATTAATTAAAATGCATAAATTTGTAATAAAATAGAAATTTAATATATATATATACTGTAAATATTATATAAATTATATAATTAGTATATTAAGTATTTAATATAATTATTATTTTTTATTAATTATAATATGTATATTAATCACCTAGTTATACATATATAATTCAATTTCACTCATTTGTAACATACATTCATTCAATGCAACATATTCATTTATAATGTTAAGTGCCAGTTTAGTTTTTTTAATTTAAATGTTTTAAATATAAATTCATTTAATATTTTTCTATTTTATTCATTTTAAATATTTTTATACATAATTAATCATTAATATGTATAATATTTTTTTAATTTATTTATATTAAATTTTATATTATTCAATATTTTTTAAAATTCTATCGATTTTCTAGTTATTTATGCCTGATTTTTCGTTCTCATTTAATTTTTCAATATGGTTGTAAGTTAAATAAATAATATGTATTCATTTTCATTTTAAAATATATAAATATTTATTTTTAATTTTTTAAAATTATATATATAATTAATACCAACTATTAATTTATAAAATTTATTAATTCCATTATTATTTATTTCATTAATATAAATTAAATATTATCAGATATCATTGATCAATTTAATATATATCAAAATTTAGTGTCTATATATATACACACATTAATTCAACACCCTCAAATATTTATGTAATTACTAAAATCATATATAGAAACACGCAGACCTAATATAAATGTAATTTATTCAAATATTAATTTTCATTTTATAATATCATTTTGTAACATAATATATTTTTATATTTTTTTCATCATTAAATTTTATTTATTTATTTTCAATAATATTTTTGTGAGTATTATTTATTCATTTTTTATATTTCTTTTTATTTTATTTGAATTTAATCAAATTTTGATATTAATTTATATATATTAATTTAATATGTTTTAGTGTTTTCAATAAGTATTCATCTTTATTTCAATACAAAACGATATTTTATTTATTTTTTTATTTTTTTAATTAATAACACTTCTACATTTTTATAAATTTTTTTAAAATAAACTCATTTGATAGTATTTAGTTTCACTAACTTTTAACATTCATGCAATTAAGATTAAATATTCATTAATAATGTTAAAAATATATTTGTAAATAAATATTTATAATTGAATTTATTTATAATTGTATATTTACTAGATTTATTAAATTAAATATTTAAAATTATAAATAAATATAATATTTTTATAATGGTATTTACATAATAATAAATATATATAAAAATATTTAAAAATTACTAAAATTATAAAAAAATTATTTAATTCATGAATATTTTAATTATATTTATATTTATATTTATAAATATTTATTATATATATATATTTATATTTAAATAAGTATATGAAATAATATAATTTTATTTATAATTAGATACAAATATTAAGAAATAATTTTAAAAATAATATTTTTAAAATTATATTTGTAAATATATATATCTATATTTATATTTATCAATATGTATTAATCATTCATTCAATGTATTTAGAATTACATAATTAATTATTCTTTATAATTATATATATTTATATTTTTATATAATTATATTTTAAACTTTATATTTACAATTAATTTAATTTATTTATAATTACATAAAATTTATATTCAGAAAAATATTTAACGAAATATTAATAAATAAAAATGAATAAATTATATATATATATATTAATTAATTGTATATTAATTATATATATTTGAAATTAAATTATGTATATTATGATAATTCTTTTAAGAAATGATTATTTTTTAGGTAGAAATTTGTGCCAGTGGGCATGCCCTCAATCCACAAGGAAAACCGCAGCATAGAGACCCAAATTAGGCATTCTGACGAAGGCAACCTACAGGGGGATCCCAAAACATGTAATAGAGATATTAGATGGAAAACAAGTACATCAAACCATTTTGTGGTGATCAGGCCCACACGAAAACA
Organism: Viscum album; assembly: GCA_963277665.1. Lineage (NCBI taxonomy): Eukaryota > Viridiplantae > Streptophyta > Magnoliopsida > Santalales > Viscaceae > Viscum > Viscum album. Next base: position 420,278,893 of record OY728161.1, on the reverse strand, counting down.
AGTGGAAGGCAACATCGGCACAAGGTGACACCAGGTGCAGTATGCATCCTCCGACACTAGTCTGACTTCATTGTCATTATGGTGTTGGGGGTTAACATATAAAGAAGAATGGATCAGATATCCATATATGATGTAGGTCATGAACATATGTGGTCAACCCTTTTTCATCATTAAGAATGCACTGATTAATAATTCTTTTATCATCACTTTTATATATGTTATAATGAATATTTGTTTTATCAGCACTTTTTTTTTGTCCTAATAAAACCCCTATTATCAACACTTTTTTAGAATCATGGATAAAATTGTTCATAGTCTTATAAATAAAACCCTATCCAAACCGATTTCTCTTGCACAATTCATGTTGTCAAAAAATCTCCACTCTACCACTGCTCCCCCTCATCATTTTTTTGGGTGAATCAACCCCATCAAATTCTATTTTATGTTATTATTTGAACTGTTCCCTTGTTTATATTTTTTTCCTTTACTTCTTATTTTTTCCATTGTTCATATTCGTTTTGATTTTCTCATCTTTTGTTTGTCTGTCGTTTCTCAAATTCTTTATCGAATGAAATTCATTAGTCATTAAATGATCTTGGGTTCGCATAAGGGTGTGAAATAAAGAAAAAAGTAATTATTTTTTATATTTATCTTTATTTCAACTTATGGTAATTTATAGAGGTCCATCTATTGGTTGTGAAATTTAAGAAAAATATTTATTTCATTGTTGAAATGATCAAGTTTATACACAATTTATATTTCATTAATATTTTAATGAAATATATCAACATGGGTTCATCCCCATTATATATAAAAAAATCATGATTTTTTGGAAGGAATTACCACCATACTGATAAAAGTAGAAAATTATCAAACCCAAAAAAAATTCTAATATTTTTCATTTTTTTAAATTTTTAGAAACTAAGAATAATATTAATATATTTCAAAGAATAATTAGTGAGATGTATGACCATCTAGAAAGGTGAGAGTGACATGTTTTCTTCATCCTCATATATGAACATTGATTTCTAGACACTTAAAATTATTATATGTTTTTTGAACAAGGTCATCTCTCTAATAGAAAAAAAACACTCTAGATTCAATGAATAATTTATTTATTAATTTTTTTTCAATTGAATTAAGGTGATCTATGAGGACAATTATGATGTATGTCTGTGTGTACAAAAATTAAATAAATATAGAAAAACATTATGCTACCTTGGAATGGGGCTGAAATATAGGTTCACCAAATATTATCCATCTTTATTTATCAAATCCACTGTCATAAAATTTTTATTGCAAACAAAATACTTTATACATAACTATCATTTATTTAAATTATATAAACTTATTAACATTATGATTCCTCCTAGATACATAAAATATCCCCTAGTACATAATATAGATTGATAATAACACCACAGAAAGGGATGTCACTAACTCCATCCGACCCATAGTATATGTATCATTACCCCACTCTGACAATCTTGGTCTCAGAGGATTCTAATCCCTTACAAAATTCCCTCCTCAGAACAAAGGCCTTTTACTTTTCATGGAGTTATTGAAGGATTTCCTAGAATGCGTAATCTCAAACTATTGTCTCAGTATGAGTTCATGTAATACCATCTAGGTGATCATTCTAAAGTTCATACAAATCAAGGAACCCTTTGTGGTGATCATACAACTACACCAAATTTTTTCTACTATATAAAACTAACTAATATATGTTGTTCAGTGATTCACTAACTCCCCAGCTCAAGAACATTTAGATTTAACAAGTCAATTTTCATCCTCATTATCATCACCTCTGACATTGTTATTATTATTTTTTACCTAATATTCATCCCCCATCTCTTTTAGAAACACACCTATGTTTCTTGAACTATATTGAGTAGTAGCCATCCCATAAAAGGTACCAATGACCATTTTGAATGAATTAAGGGAATAACACATACCACTGGTGCAGTAATTGATTCCATAAATTCAATTACCCATTTACTTCAAATCATGCTATGATTATTTGAAACAATCAAGTGCTGGGTATACCTTTTTATAATTATCTGTATCTTTCTCCAATGATTATGAATATAGTATGTGTATTTATTTTTCTTTAAAAAATATTTTATGAACATAATAGGTTGGATATGAATTGAATAATGAGTAATGATAATAATATGATAAAAGTGTATGAATATGGAGTTGAGCATTTCATCAAATTTGAAATAGATCATCAATACAACCCTTCTCAAATCATTTTCCATGTTTATGATGTTTCTCTTCAATAAAAAAATTAGTCTACAAGAGTTTTAAGAACATCGTATTTTTCATAGAATATATCAATTATATATGTATTATATTAAACATATGAAACAACTAAATGTGTGCAATGATTTGTATGACTTTTAGGTTTATGATTCATTTGATATTGAATACCAGTATAAATGATAATGTAAATCGTATGGAAGAAAGGAAAATTGAAATCGAAGATGTCCTTCATCATTATCCAGAGTTGATTAAGAATTTTAATAGTGGTTCTATGAGACCACTATATAATGGTTATACTAATTATAGAACATTTTAAACTATATTGAGGTTATATAATTTGAGAATTGGTGGCTGATGAAGGGACACCAACATTACATAACTACTTATTATCTTGAATGATATTCTACCATAAGAAAATGATCTTCCTTGTCAAACATATGATGCTAAATGAATTATACATTAAATGGTAATGATCTCTAAAAAAATACATGTTTATAAAAATTATTTCATTTTGTTTTGCAAGGATTAAAAATCAATCATAAAATTCATTAATTGTGGAATGAATCGATATAAGAAATATGAATCATGTATTTCATAATATTTAAGGTACTTTCCTATCATTCCATTATTTAAAGGAATTTATGAATGGTAGGAAACCATGATACAATTAACATGTAATGTAGATACAAAAATTAATTTTGAAAACATTTTCATTCAACAGGATCTCCATTGTGGAATAAAATTGACTATCAGTATCATGAATTTGGAAAAAATCCAAGAAACTATCATCACCCATTATATATATATAGAATAAATAATTTTGGTGTATAGATTAGTACTCATAGTCATGTCTAGTTATGGTGTTAAATTATAACATTCCACAATGGTTATACATGAAGTGAAAATATATAATGTTTTATCTTCTTATATCGGGATAAAAAACAACATGGTAATGATATTGATGCCTTTTTGGTTCCATTTATTTAATATCTTAAATTGTTTCGAGATAAATATTTTGTAATGAATGATTCCCATAGAAGTAAATAATTCACATTGAGGGACATATTTTACCAGATGATAATTGAATTTTCTTCTTGTAGAATTTTTTTAGTCTATATAATTAATTTAATGTTGGGGTGTCTCATTGGTGAAGAATTCTTACACTCAGTTCAGTTGAAAATTTTCTCAAAGACTATGTTTTAGGACATTGTTTTTTTTACCTCAATAAAATAAATCCTGATGTCGGATGATAGCATTAGATGGAAATAAAAAACAAGGTACAAAACCATCTCCACAAATGGGTGATCAACTTCTTGATAAAGTAAAGGATATTGAAACTATTTTTGATAAACTACTTACAAAAAACCATATGAAATATGGTTGAAAAAAGAGATAAACATTCATTAAATTAACATATTTTAATTTTTTGTACATCAAACATTTTCTTAAGTTCAGGAATGTTGAAAAAATGTATTTGATAGTGTTAATGGAACATTATTAAATTTTTTGATAAAAATAAAATATAGAATCAATGCTTGGTTGGACATGATTGAAATGGGCATAAGGGAAGAGTTGGTACTATCTAAGGGTAAAAGGAATACATTTTCCCATCCAGTTTCGTACACTCTATGCATACTAAAAAATTTTAATTTTCCATTTTTTTATTGGTGTAATTGTTCAAGATGGGAATTCAAAAAATATCAAGAATGTTGTGTAAATAACTAATCTAAAGTTATGGGGACTAAAATCAATAAACTATCATTTTTTGATGTAATATTTGAATTCAAAACTCTTTAAGTGGAATTATACATAAAAATAAATGATATACAGTAACTAGACTCTATGTTTTTTTTCTAATCCACATACAGAAAAATTATAAATATAGTGGTGTTTTCTATCATGAATAAGGGTTAGAAGTCATATTATATTAATTATTTATGTTTCTCCCACCATCATTCATTTATATAATGTTCCTCTCGATTGTTCACACGGTAAGAGAGGTTAAACTATGTGGGTTTTCCCATTTTATATTTATGTACCCCATTGAACGATATATGATGATTTTGAAAGGGTGAATCAAGAATCTAATTCATCCATAAGGTTTTATTTTGTAATGATATAGTGTTGAAGAATATTTTGACTTCTGTACTAATTATATATCAGATATTGAAAGAATAAATCACTCAATGTCCCATCACAATGTATGAATTATTGTTGAAGGGATTTATAGAAGAGATGTTGTTATAATTACCATTATAGAGTGGGAGGAATCTAAACATTTCATTTTAAATATCTGTGAAGAAGATGATCCATACATTGAATACCACAAATCAATTCTTAGAGATTCGAATCCATGAAGGTATAAAGGATGGTAATCAAACAAACATAAAAAATAGTTTATTTTATGGTATTGAGATCATATTTTTAATGAGTATTCTGAATATCTAAATTCAATTGCTGAATGATTTCGATAGCTATCCAAGGTTCCAAATAAAAATGTCATATACAACACTAATTTTTTAGTTAATGATTATACATTATATAAAAAATAATATGATAACATTAGTATGATGAAAAATATTGAAGTTAATCATGAAGAAGAAGCAGTGCACATATCTAGTTCTAAGGACAGAAATCTAATTTATGAAAATATGTCGCATTTAGACATCCTCAAATAGATATAACAGTGATATTATAACACATTTCATGTTATGATTTTACAATGAAAATTTATGAGATGGGAGTTTAGTTAGAGTTGATGAAATGGGATTGGTGAAGGTGTATTTCATTATGGAAGGGTATATGGACAATCTAATTATAATGAAATCCCAAGAAGTGTAAGTATTTAATGTCTCTGTTCGAACTAACAAGAATTATTCAATTAATTTTTTTATGACTAAAACAACCATTGGGTCTGATATGAATTCAATCATGGATGACCCTTTCATTGGTAGATCATAACCATTTCATAGTGTTCCCAATGTATAAAATTTATTGTACATTTGAGGGACCACAAAAAGGGGGATTTCATTCTCAATAGTGGATCCAAATCCATTAAACCTTTATTGAAAATAAATAGAGTTCAACATGAAGAATAATGTAATTTTTTAATGTACAATTACTTTCCTCATAATATTATGCATTCTCTACTATATTACTATAACCTAAATTAAATGTTTGAGTATTCATGAAAATAATGAATTATGCACATGATTATGTTAAGAATATTAGGGATCAATTCATTCTGTAACTGTTGAATTATTACAGAATCAACAACCTTTTGATGAAAAAACAAGATGATGTCGCATCAATATGATGACAAAAAGTATCAATGTAAGAAGAAAGATATTAAATTTTAGGTTGGATGGAATCAACATGACTAACCTATTGACACCAACATGTCAATGTTCATTTGTTATGTTGGGATCACGATGTGAAATAATATTTTAATTGATATAGATTATTGGTTTCATATTCAACCAATAATGAAGGAAACCCATTGTTATAATATTGAGGTAATTCTATGATAAACTTTCTCTATTTTACTGATAAATTATATAATTGATCATTGTTGTGATTTTCATTATGCTTTGAATAAATCATTTATTTAAGATGATTTACATAATAAATGCATATTAATGTATTCTATAAAATATCATAGAGGCTTCGAAACACTTCATACCATGATTAATCATATGGAAGTTGAGGGGAATGTAAATCTCCTCCCCCAAGATACAAATTTTCACATTATAAAGTAGGAAAAATTGAATTATTTTATCCACCGTCGACATGAGAAAACCTTTCAGGTTTATTGTTGTAGATAATATATTATTTTATTTTATTTATTTTATCCAATTTGATTCATATTTTTAAATTTATGAAACTGAATAAGAGGGTTGAAGATAAATATTGTGCATCAAAACCAACCCATCACAAAGCAAGGATTGGGTACACTTCATTAGATAAGAAAAATGGAATTTTTTTAAATATATAATTTCCATTTTATGTGATAATAAATAATATATGTTCTTTTTTTATATGCATATTGATGAATAAAAATATAAAGCCACCTCCATCCCACATCATGTGCTATGAAAGGAGGTCTGAGTAAATAATGAGGTCAAACTAGTTGATGGAAAGACATTAGTATTATGTGAAACATGTGTAAATGTTATATAATAGAAATTTTTTATGACTTATAATAGTACTAAATAATAATATCTATTTATGATCATATGTTATTTGCACGGTTTATACACATGAATTAGTAGTGTCCATACTTGATGAAAAACAACTAATAGTGTTTCTGTTGAGCCTAGAACAATATCATTAAATTAGAAGAGTAGGTTTTGGAGTGTCACCATGACAATATTTCTAGAATAAAAATCCGCAAGATGATACGTATCCTATGATGAAATGATTGCATGCATAAATAGACTCATTCCAATATATTCTTCTCTTGTTTAGTTCAGAAGACCAATATATGTGAAAGGATCAAAGAGAACAAAAAGTAAAAAAAAAATCAACACATGAAGAGCCAAATTACCACACTAGATTTTAGGCTATTCATTCCCCATAACATTATACCTTACATGAGTTATTCAATATTTTTATTTCTGTTTCCCTTAAATGTGAATAAATCAACTTATGTTAACATTTTATTACTAAAATTTATCAGGTTGATGTTATATTTGATTTCTATCTAACAACACCAACACACCACTATGTTTTGTGGGGTATAGTGTATAATTCCCCAGGAGGAAAGATACAAAAAAAATAACTCCCAAAAGATCACATGATTTTAGTGATTTACATAGCCCAAGAGAGAATTATTGAATTTCCAATTCCACTTCATGATTTAGATATTAAAATAGTCAATGATTCTCTTAGAGCATCCCAAGAATGAACATAAAAAAAATAATGATACATGGGGTATGTTCTTAACAATATTTTTCAAGAATAAAACATTTAACAGTTGATGAAAAGAGGACTTAGGTGATTTATGGTATTACAGATGGATAAAATAATGGGTAAATGAAAGGTTAGATAAAGAAATTCTAATGAATCAACCATGAAAACAAAAGGACCTTATAAGATTACCTTCTCCCCAACAGTTACAATGTATCATATATTAAAATTATAGGTTCATCTAGAAATAAGATTAAATGATATTGAAATATAATATTTTCAATATGAAGAATAAATATTTTGGTATTTCATTACAAACATGGTTGATCTTGAGAGTATAAGCGAGATTCTCATGTTTTAATGTTTGGGAGTCTTGGTTGTGAATACATACATGAGGTACATTTTCATAATCCTTTTTTCAAAAAATGATCTTCCATGTTCATTAATGTTAATAACTTTACATATTTTCTATAGGAATTTACATTTCTAATTTTGAAACAGAAAACACTATGAGACACACTTTAGATTCACAAAACACTGTATTGTTTCTAAGGATGATTTTTTTTGGATTTGGTATAAATTCATAAGAAAAAAAATATATGACCAAGGAATTATAGAAGAAAATAATATAGTAAATAATCTTGTTGATTTCTACATGGAAAGGGCAATACACCTCAATATAATCATATAAGATATATTTTACAGTTTTTAATTTCACTTTTTAATATTCTTATGAAGTAATATATGTTGATCTCAATTTTTTTGGATACCCCAAAGGTTTTTTTGTTTTTGGACACAATACATGGATTTCCATCAATAAAACCACACATGATGCATATTATTAATTTCTAACGAACTAGAATCAAAATTTTATAGATAATAATCAAATTATATTTTGGGTTTTGTGTTTTAACTATAATTTTGTAATTATAGAGAGATATATAAATATAGCTTGAATCATTGTATGATGTCGGTGATATAACATAGTAAGCCTATGTATTTCTTCAAATAGAAAAATATTATGGTATATGTGGAAATATATAACAATCAAAACATTTTTTTAAAAAAATTACTCATTTTCTTTAAATGTTTTTTACAATGTATGAAGCAAGATTACAATAATGATTTTTGATATTATGTTTGAATATATAGGAAATATTTTATATTCTGTCAGAAGTAAAGCATCCCTAAACAATTAATTTTTTAAGGTAACTAAAATTTCATGAATAAATATCTTAATAAGTTTTTTATATATATTTTCTTTGCGCTATCAATTTCTAAAATAATCTATGTACTCATATGTAGTGGATTTTTTAGCGATGAGTAGCCAATGTACATGGCATAATAATTCTTGATGACATAGAATTTTGGTGATTGAATATTATGTTTGTGATCTACACACCAAATGTGACTTCATGCTACTTATTTAGATAATGTTCTCTTAATTTTATCAACATTTCATTGTAAATCTCCTTAACCATTTTATCTGATACTTATTTTTTAATATTTACACAATAGTCCAAAACACTTGTCACATGTTGAAAATCTAGGAAAAAAATTATAATTTTTTTGATATCTTAGGATAATGATCCATAAGTCATTTTTGACATGAATTAATTAACCACACTTTAATTTTATACCCAATTCGGTCGACTTGACTAAAATTGTGTGTTTCTAATATAAAAATTCCATTTTAATTTATAACATGTGATGCATTTAAAAACAGAGCAAAGAAGATGTTATTATATTCAATGTTTAAGAAAATAGTACATAATTCATTTTTCATATAATATAATTGAACGAACACCAATCCGACTCATTATGTGCTTGGTATAACATGAACTACATTTTTTTCATTATAAAAGTGTCATTTTTTATTAAAACTCATCACAAAAAAATGAAATAAAATGAGCTAATATTATTTTAGAACTTTAGTAAAATGATATATAATTCATCTTTGGTGTGTAAGAATCAACCACACATCAATCAGACACCCGATGTGGTTGTTCTGGCTTTGATTAATTGTTTCAATATTAATGTCGCATTTTGTTTAAAACGCACATCATATATACAAAATCCATAAAAAATGATCAGATTGTTATAAAAAATTTTGAACAGAATATATAATTTATTTTTTATGTTTTGGAATTGACTGCACATCAATCTGATACACGATGTGGCCATTGTGACTTGAAGTGCATGTTTACAATAAAAAAGTGTCATTTTAGTTTAAAACACACATCAAGTTTTCAAAACTGTTCAAACAAACAATTTTTTTTCAAACAATAGGAAAATGATCCATAACATATTTTTTATATGTATGAATTAACTACATGTCAATTCAACACTCGATGTTGTTGGTATGACTCTAAGTGGATTTTCTCAACAAATAAGTTTTATTTTAGTTTAAAAACCCCATAAAAGGGGAAAATGTAATAAAATGATATTGAATTGTTTTCAAACATTGGTAAAATTTCTCATAATTCATCTGTAACATAAAAGAATCGATCTCACATCAATCTAACCCATGATGTGATAGATTTTTTTCATAGAGTGGGTTTTCAATTTAAAAGTATCATTTTAATTTAAAACACGTGTCACATCACCTAATCCATGAAAACAAGAGTAATATTTCATTAAACATTAGGAAAATAAATTATATTTCATTTTTTATGAGTAGGAATCAATCACATGTCAATAAGACACAAGTTATAGTAAGTATGACTCAAAGTGCATTTTTTAAAAATAAAAGTGTGATTTTAATTTAAAATATGTATCACATATTTTAAACCAAAAAAGGAACATGGATTGTTTTCAAACATTTTTAAAATGATCCATAATTCTTTTTTCACATTTAGGGATTGAATACACACCAATATGACACATGATGTGATCAGTATGACTCAAAGTTCCTATTTTCAAAATAAAATTTACATTTTATTTAAAAACTAATCACACAACCAAAACAATGAAAAATAGATCAAATTTTTTTCAAACAATATTAAAATGATCAATAATTTATTTTTTATGTGTAGGAATCGAACAGATGTCAGTTTGATAATGAATGTGGTCTATATGACTCTGAGTTATTGTTTTCAATAAGAAAGTGTCATTTTAGTTTAAAACAAGCACAAAATAGTCAAAACTAAGAAAATGATCTAATTTTTTTTCATTTTTACAGAAAATAATAGAAAATTTATATTTATGTTTATGGATCAATTACACATCAATCTAACACCCAATGTCGTCAATATAACTCGTTGTGTGTGTTTTCAATATAAAATTCACATTTTAGTATAAAATGAATGTCACGTCAACATAACTAGTCAAACGATCTCGGATTGTTTATAAATAATATAAAAATGATCCGTAAATAATTTTTGATATGTTTAATTTTACCGCACATTAATCCAACACACAATGTGGTAAAAATTACTCGAAGTGTGTGTTTTCACTAAAAAAGTTCCATTTTAGTCTAAAACACCCATCCAATAAACAAAACCATGAAAACAAGATCTGATAATTTTCAAACAATAGAACAAGAGTCCATAATTCATTTTGGACATGTAATAATCATCCACAAAATAATATGACACACTATATGATGAAGATGACTTAAAAAATTATTTTCAATATAAATGTGATTTTTTAGTTTAAAACACATTTCAATTGGAAAAAAACTGAGAAAATATCATGGATTATTTTCAAACATTGGTACAAAAATAAAATATTCTTTTCTAACATGTAGAAATTTAATGCACATTAATCTGATAAATTATGTGTTATTTGTGACTCTAAGTGCATGTTTTCAATATATAAGTGTCATATTGGTCTAAAACAAGATCCACATCAGAAAAACAATGCATAAAAATATCACATTGTTTTCCCATTATTTTATCTAATTTAACATAATTAATTTACTTATCATTTTTATCTTATACATATTTAGTGAATTTTAATAGGGAAAATCATGGAATACGAATATGAAATAGGGTGACCATTGAAGGATTGTTCTCCAAAAGAAATTTTTCATGGATTAGATCACATCTGTAGTGAGTTTTTTATCACCATGAATGTGATAAAATTCATGAAAACCTAATTTTGAGAACAACAAGAAACGATGTGATGTTTAAGAATCAACTACAATTCAATCCAATACATGGTGTTCATAGTATGACACAAATTATATGTTTCTATTTTTTATATAAACATTGTGATAAATGTATTTCTTTATAGTATTACTAACATAACAATTTTTTTATTCAGGAGCATTATTTTCCTTGAGATGGAGTGTTTTCTTCGTCAACTAATATCATGACTGAGGATTGGAGGAAAAAAGTAATGAAAAATTGATGTTTTTGAATGCATGTGATAAATTGTACTTTCTCATGTAATTATACAAACCAATTTTGAAATAGTTTTTATATATAATTATTATTTTGAATTTGTGGTTTATATATTAATTCAATTAAATTCATTATTTTCACCTGTATTTTTTCCCTCTTTTCTTGTGTACTATAATTTTAATGACACACTACACCATTTTTTCTATTTTTCATTACATGTAATGGAACTGATAAATGGTACCATTATCAACACTAAAAAAACAATTGATAAAGGGATCCTTTATCATCACTTAATTTTCACTGATAAAGGACCCCTTTATCAGTGTATTTTTAGCAATGATAATGTATCCCATTATTAGCACTAAATAAAAGTGTGGATAAAGGGTAACTATTATCATTCATTAAAGAAGAACTGATAATTTTGGCCATTATCAGAACTTTTTTCTGGCATTGATAAAGGGTCACATTATCATTTCTTTTACAAAATTGATAAAAGACTAGGTCTTTAAAGGGTGATTCAATTGATATCACTTTATTTTGAAGACAATGCTCTATTATAGTGTTGTTCAATGCCTTGTATATATAAGTGACTGTTGTTAGCATGATATTGTTGTGGTAGAATAATATTCAAGCATGGAAAGTAGATTATGTTTTTTATAAAATCACTATATGTGACATTGTCTCTGCATAATTTGATTTCGGATGTTATTTTAATCATAGAGGATTTTTAATCACTTATAGGCATAAATTCATGCAATAATAAGTGGATCCACTTGTATCATGATCATGGTAAAATTTCTAGTTGAAGGTGATCATATCACTCCTTGAGTTTTTTCCATAACACTAGTGGATCCTTCATTGTCCAGTCCTATTTATTTAAATCATCATAGATTTAGTAGTGAAGGAATATTAGGGACTAGACATAGTCTTTAGTGAAGGAATGATTGGTAAATTTAATCATCATACCAAGTATATATGTGTTGAGATGCATGTCATCATCTCGAATCCATGAGAATTAATTTTTTCATTAAATATCATGAGTGAGAAATGAGGACTTTGCAATATTCTCCATGTAAAATATGTTTTTCATAATAAACGATCCTTTCAACTAGAAAAAAGTTCATGTTGATAATGTGTTGTGAAAAAAATAGAATATCCCAGGCTACTATGAAAAATTTTAAAATAAGAAGCAAGGGAAAGATCATTGGAAAAGTATATCATTGATGGAATTAGGTTTTGAACTTTTGTATGGTGATGATGAATGGGCATGAAAATATAATAGATAGAAAAAAAAAGGTAGAGAGAGAATTGTGTAGTGGAAAAAAACTCCCACATTTCATTAATATATATATAGAGAGAGAGTAAATAAGATTTGATCCAACACACTAATACAAAATGTCCTTTTATTAGGGCATGAATTCATGCAGATGTTGCAAGAGCCACTTAGAATTCAGCCTCATTTATTTTCACTCGAAAAAGAGTTGATAAAGGATACTTTAATCATTATTAGTTTTATAAACTTTTTTTCTGTTGAGAAAGATTCAATTATCATGGAAAAACATATATGACCAATCTTGGGTTTATACGTAAAAATAATTAAATATTTATTTATACAATTAAAATTTTATATGAAAATATATACAAATATGATTGTTTCTATAAGTCCTTGGCCTTAAACCTTACTTAATATTGAATTAAATGAATGATTCACATTGAGGATCTTTTTAGGTTTAGAGTTTTAGAGAATTAGGAAATAACTGGTACATCTCAAAAGATTACAAAGTAGACACTTCTACTAAGTTTCCATATAATAAAAAAACCCTTAAAAAGAAACTTGTCCAGTTCCATGTTTTATATAGCATGAATTTCCCTTGATCCCATCCTTGACGCTATTCCACATTAAGTCATGTGAAAAACATTTCAAAAAAAACTTGGGGTGAGCATAAAAATCTCAGTAAGGGATACACAAATAATGAAAACTGTTAGTTTTTCAAACATCAAGTAAACCACGTATACTTTAACAAAGTAATACATTCACCTTCATGAAGTAGTAAAAACTCTTCACTGAATAAAATATCATTACTTACCTTTTTGTAACCAAAGGATTACCATAAAACCCATATAAAGAAAACATAACATATAAAGGTAACTTGGGACATAAACATAATTAAGTGGAATAACCATACGGTCGACTTCCACACATATCACTTAATGGAATAGCCATACGGCCAACTTCCATACATACTTAATGGAATAGCCATACGGAAAACTTCCATACCCAATGCATTGGAGGATATAACGTAACCACCCGTCCTGGTATTCACGGCACCACCCGTCATATGGTTCATCACGTAACCACCCATCAAATGTCCAACTACAATTATAAAATCATAATACATAAAACAAATATAATGGAAAGAAAACATTTCCACACTTTGATCACAATATATCACATAAATATCTTGACATAAAAAATCCATTATAAAAACCATTTTCAATACCAAAATACATAAAAGAGTATATGGTATTTATTTCATTTTAAAAACATTACGGCTTGTTGAGGAAGCCAATGACCAAATAATACTCACGGCGGTGGAAAAGGTCGTTGTCACCGTGTACGTTAAAAGAAACATTCCTTTTTGTCGTTTTGTAAAACGCTTCATAGAAAAAAGATTCCTTTTGTATAAAAGTGAAATTCAAAGGGGTTTATACATCGTATAAAAGAATGTTGTGTATAAAACTAAATATGCCTCAATGAAAGGAGATTGAGACGAAGTCCCTTACCTCAGGTCCGACTTGACTCGATCGTTCTTTAACGTCATGAATAATAAACTTGAGTAAATTTCTACTTGATTAAGAACATTTTTCAAGTTAATTATTACTTTTATATCACTTATTATCGTGTTATAAACATTATGTAATAATTTAAGTTAATAATGTTTGTTTTGTCGATATTTGGTTCTTAAGTCGAAAGTGGACTTCTTACAATTACATGTTGTTCGTGTGGTCAAAGGTTCTTTATATCCAGAATGAAATTCCTGATTTTCATATCATATATAACATATATATCCAGAATATACATGTATTTATAATATTACATAATCATTTAGAGGTAAGAAATTAAATGCACCGTTCATGGAGACGGTAAGCCGTACGTACGCATGAACGCTACTTTCATTTCTTTTTCATATTAATGGAATTAAAACTAAATGATATGTATGTATATTTTAATTCCATAATTATATTCATCATTTATATGTAACATACATTATATATATCCATTATTAATATGTACTTATAATAGTACATTACATTTGGGGATAAGAAATGAAATGCACCTTTCATGGAGACGGTAAGTCGTACGTACGCATGAACGCTACTTTCATTTCTATCTCATACATTAATGGAAAGAAATAATAATTATATAGAGGTATATTATAATTCCAGTATAACATCATATATAATAACTTTAAATCCATCCTTTATACGTCCCACATATGGCATTAACGAATCACATCACTTTGAGGGGGCGGTAGTCTGCACTTCCTAAAATGAAATTATCGTGTTTACCCACAATGGAAACCATAAAGTTATACCACAAATGAAAAATAAAGAAGCATTAGGAAAACATAAACATAATATATATCATATAAAAATATAGTGACATCTTAATGGCCACTATAAAAGGTGTTTAAAAGAAGATTGAACAATCATCGTTTCATGAGGCAGAAATTCGCCAACCACAGAAACATTATGTTCTTTAACCATTAGATGTAGATGTGTGTAAGTGTAGCTCGAAATATTCTTATAACAACATCCTAGTATATTGAAGATACTGTAGTTGTTACAAAATAAATGAATAAAAAGAGTTTAGGTGGTTGGAGAAGCAAAATAAAACAAAAGAACACAAGTGAAGACATCACCTTAAAATCGGGTAACTCTCTTAGATTTGAGCTCAAAGGCTTCCTTGGGAAGACTTCTTCCCAAAGTGAGGCTTCAAGGAGAAGAGAGGGATGTGGAGAGACAAAATGGGCAGGGGTTGGCCGAGACAAAGGCTTTGTATGTGTGGGTAAGGTGGTAGAGGTGGGGGCCTTTTATAAGAGGAGAGGAGGGGCACTCTTGGAAAGTAAGGAAATGTTACTTTATTTTAGAATGAGTTTCGGATATTAATGGTCCCACATTGATGTTTTTCAAGGTTAAGGTGATAAGGGTTCTAAATCCACCCATACAATAGGTTTTGGACATGTGTAGGTCTTAGATATTACATTATCATTCCATTTTATTTAAATCGTAAAATAATGAGCTCATCGCTGCATCATCATGATGTCATAAATAATTTAATTTATTTAATGTCTAAAAATTATAAAAAAACACTATTATATAGGAAATCGTTTTATCTTTCTAATGAATATTTATAGTCCAAAAGATCATTTATGTAGACAAAATTAAAAATATTTTACTTAGGTGATATATTCTTTGTTACATGTAACATTCTTTAAAAATAAAAAGATAAAAAGTCACTTTCTCACCAAATTGATTCCATGGGGCCCCCAAGTTCGGCACAAGGCATCCCATGGTCGGCCATGTGACAACCAGTAGCCTTAGGACACATGTTGTGGTAATTTTTTATTATTATGATATTATTTTATTATCTTTAACTACCCGATTACTCATTAATCAAGATAATTAAAGATAATAATCGTCGTTACTATTCATAATGTCCAAAAACAAAAGAGTCTTAATTACATAATTTGGAACTTATGATTCCAAATATGTGATTCATTTTACCAAATTACAAACACATAAATTGAAATAATTAATTTAAAAATAATTCCCGTTGTCAAAACAAATAGTGGGTTTTTTAGAAACAATATTTATGAAAAGTTTGGCACTTGTTTGTGCGTAATTCCAAAGTGAAATTAATCAAAATGACCATAATTGAATTACATGGTAAAAATATATTCTAATTACACATTAAAACAAATTAAAAAGATAATATAACCATATAATTAAATTATATGAAAAAGCAGTTTTGATGTAAAATGCGGTATTTTTCACTATTCATTGAAAAATTAACATTGTCAGAAAAATACCAAAAATTAACCCAAGGTAAATTTCAATGTCCCAATCATAAATAATATGTTTATTTTGAAAAGTAAAGCTTATAAAATTTTCAAAAAGTGGATTTAAAAGGGGTTCTCCATCAAAAGGCAGTTAATCGACCTTTTAAAGAATATTAGAATGTTTACGATTAAAAACTGGATTCATTTGCATTTGTAATCCTATAACATTTATTGTAAAGAGTAAAAATATTTGACAAACATATATAATCATATTTTAGTTATTTCTATCCTTTCTCGCCAATACAACGGCTATGTGTTAACTACCATTTAAAATAATATTATTTTATTACTAGTGTGCAACGTATGATTTCAATGAAACTCTTTGTTGTGTATCGGGTACGCTATCGAACATAGAAACCCCTTTAAAGTAAAATTAATATTTAATTCGTAAATACTAATAAATATGAAAATGTTTTATTCATTATTTACTTGGGATGTCACATCTTTCCCCCCTTTTGGGAATTGTGTCCTCGCAATTTTATTCACTTATCAAAATAAGTGGGGGTATTTATCCCTCATAGCATTTTCAGATTCCCATGTTGCCTCTTCAACCATATGGTTTTTCCACAAAACCATTACCTAGTGGATTACCTTATTTCGCAACACTTTCGCTCTTCGGTCAAGAATCTGGACTGGTTGTTCTTCATAAGAGAGGTTCCCTTCCAGCTGAACTACCTCTGGACTCAAAACATGAGATGAATCTGGCATATACTTCCTCAACATCAAAACATGAAAAACATTATGTACCTGAGATAAAATTGGAGGTAAAGCCACTTGGTGAGATACTGATCCAACTTTCTCCAGAATTTCATATGGTCCAATAAACCTTGGACTCAGATTTCCTTTCTTACCAAATCTCATCACACTTTTCCATGGAGAAACCTTGAGAAAAACATGATCACCTACCTCGAAAGATAGATCCTTCCTCCAGTTATCCGCATAACTCTTCTGCCTTCTTTGAGCTTTTCTCATGTGTTTCTGAATCAACTGAACTTTTTCTGCCATCTCTTCTACCAATTATGGTCCCATCAACTTCCTTTCACCCACTTCATCCCAGAAAGCTGGAGTTCGACACCGCTTCCCATATAATGCCTCAAATGGTGCCATTTGTATACTAGAATGAAAACTATTATTATAAGAAAACTCAACCAAAGAAAGATGTTGGTCGCAACTTCCCTGATAATCCATCGAACAAGCTCGTAGCATATCCTCCAAGGTCTGAATTATTCGTTCTTACTTCCCATCTGATTGAGGATGAAAAGCTGTACTAAAATTTAATTCAGTACCCAACGACTTATGAAGGCCTTTCCAATAGTTAGAAGTAAACCTGGGATCACAATCAGATACAATGGAGAGAGGAACTCCATGTAACCTGACTATCTCTTTAAGATACAAACGGGAAAGTTGATCTAGGTAAAAATTATCTCGTATAGCAAGGAAATGAGCCGATTTAGTCAAGCGATCAACAATAACCCAGATTGCATTATTACCTCAAGATGTCCTCGATAATCCAACAATGAAGTCCATGGATATATTCTCCCATTTCCACTCTGGAACTGGTAAAGGCTGAATCATCCCTTTCGGTAACTGACGCTCTGCTTTAACCTGCTGACAAGTCAGACACTTCACAGTAAAATGATCAATATCCCTTTTCATTCCATCCCACCAGTAATAGTCCCACAGATCTCTGTACATCTTAGTACTGCCAGGATGAACTGAAAACAGGGAACTATGAGCCTCACATAACAACTCATTCTTCAAATGTGAATCACAAGGCACACATAATCTCTTACCAAACCTCAAAACACAATCATTATCAATGTTGAATTCAAGAAACTTACCCTTCTGAACCAGCTCTACCTTTTTCTGCAACTCACTATCTTCCCTCTGTGCTTGCTTAATTCTATCTGATAGGGATGATCTCACTGATACCTGAAACAAAATAGAAGAACTTCCTGCACCAACAACTTCTATTCCAAAGTTCATCAAATCAAAAACCAAAGGATCTCGTTCCAAATGTAGCATGGTTAATGAAGCATTACTTTTTTGACTCAAAGCATCGGCCACTTTATTTTCATTTCCTAGATGGTAGTGAATTGTACAATCATAATCCTTGATTAATTCCAGCCATCTCCTCTGTCTCATGTTCAATTCTTTCTGAGTGAATATACACTTTAAACTTTTGTGATCAGTATATATTTCACACTTTACTCCATCCAAATGATGCCTCCAAATTTTTAAAACAAAAACAACACCAGTTATTCCAAATAATGTGTAGGGTAATTTACCTCATGAGTTTTCAACTGACGTGAAGCATATGAAATTACCTGATCATTCTGCATAAGGACACAGCCAAGTCCCTTCAACTAAGCATCACTGTATTTAACAAACTCACCATTCCTGGAAGGAAGTTCCAAAACTGGAGCATTCACTAATCTTCTTTTCAACTCCTGAAAACAATAATCACATTCTTTTGTCCTGATAAACTTAACACCCTTCCGAGTTAGATTAGTCATTGGACTAGATAACCATGAAACATTTTCAACAAACCTTCGGTAGTAACCTTCCAAACCAAGAAAACTACGGATCTCGGTTACATTTGTGGGTCTTGGCCATTCTTCAACAACTTTTGTTTTAGCAGGATCAACAGTTATGCCATCTTTTGAAACAATGTGACCCAGGAAAGAAATTTGTTGTAACCAAAACTCACACTTGCTGAATTTCCCATATAGTTTCTTTTCTTTTAAGGTTTTCATGATAACCCTTAAATGACTTTCATTCTCCTCTTTACTTTTATAAAACACCAAAATATCATCAATAAAAACAACCAACATTTTTCTCCTGAGTCAACTGAGCCATCACTACAACAAACTATTTAGTTCTGATTTTGACCATCTCTAGATACTGATTTGAAAGGTTATTTTCCTCTGTATACCTTCCCAGAAAATCTGTTCTGTTTCTTCTATGAAAAACTATTCTTAACACAGAAATATCTTAGGCGAAGCAACATGGTAATCTTTAAATGCTATATCATTTTAATAATACCATAAATTAACATATAATTTTACACTTTTCTAACTCCTAAAGTTGTCTAAACCGACCTCTAATACCAACTATAAGGCCCCGACCTTAAACCATACTTAATATTGAATTAAATGAATAATTCACATTGAGGATCTTTTCAGGTTTAGAGTTTTAGAGAATTAGCACATAACTATTACATCTCAAAATATTACAAAGTAGACACTTCTACTAAGTTTCCATAGAATAAAAAAACCCTTAAAAAGAAACATGTCCAGTTCCATGTTTTATATAGCATGACTTTCCCTTGATCCCATCCTTGACCCTATTCCACATTAAGTCCTGTGAAAAACATTTCAAAAAAAACTTGGGGTGAGCATAAAAAGCTCAGTAAGGGATACACAAAGAATGAAAACTGTTAGTTTTTCAAACATCAGGTAAACCATGTATACTTTATCAAAGTAATACCTTCACCTTCATGAAGTTGTAAAAACTCTTCACTGAATAAAATATCATTACATACCTTTTTGTAACAAAAGGATTACCATAAAACCCATATAAAGAACACATAATATATAAAGGTAACTTGGGACATAAACATACTTAAGTGGAAGAACCATACGGTCGACTTCCACACATATCACTTAATGGAATAGCCATACGGCCAACTTCCATACATACTTAATGGAATAGCCATACGGCCGACTTTCATACCCAATACATTGGAGGTTATAACGTAACCACCCGTCCTGGTATTCATGGCACCACCCGTCATATGGTTCATCACGTAACCACCCGTCAAATGTCCAAGTACAATTATAAAATTATAATACATAAAACAAATATAATGGAAAGAAAACATTTCCACAATTTGATCACAATATATCACATAAATATATTGACATAAAAAATACATTAAAAAAACCATTTTAAATACCAAAATACATAAAAGAGTATATGGTATTTAATTCATTTTAAAAACATTACGGCTTGTTGAGGAAGCCAATGACCAAATAATACTCGCGGCGGCGGAAAAGGTCGTTGTCACCGCGTACGTTAAAAGAAACATTCATTTTTGTCGTTTTTTAAAATGCTTCGTTGAAAAAAGATTCCTTTTGTATAAAATTGATAGTAAAAGGGGTTTATACACCGTATAAAAGAAAGTTGTGTATAAAACTAAATATGCCTCAATGAAAGGAGATTGAGACGAAGTCCCTTACCTCAGGTCTGACTTGACTCGATCATTCTTTAACGTCCTGAATAATAAATTTGAGTTAATTTCTACTTGATTAAGAACCTTTTTCAAGTTCATTATTACTTTTATATCACTTATTATCATGTTATAAACATTATGTAATCATTTAATTTAATAATTTTTGTTTTGTCGATATTTGGTTCTTAAGTCGAAAGTGGACTTCTTACAATTACATGTTGTTCGTGTGGTCAAAGGTTCTTTATATCCAGAATGAAATTCCTGATTTGGATATCATATATATCATATATATCCAGAATATACATCTATTTATAATATTACATAATCATTTAGAGGTATGAAATGAAATGCACCATTCATGGAGACAGTAAGCCGTACGTACGCATGAACGCTACTTTCATTTCTTTGTCATATTAATGGAATTAAAACTAAATGATAAGTATGTATATTTTAATTCCAGAATTATATTCATCATTTATATGTAACATAAATTATATATATCCATTATAAATATGTACTTATAATAGTACATTACATTTGGGGATAATAAATGAAATCCACCATTCATGGAGACGGTAAGCCGTACGTACGCATGAACGCTACTTTCATTTCTATCTCATACATTAATGGAAAGAAATAATAATTATATAGAGGTATATTATAATTCCAGTATAAAATCATATATAATAACTTTAAATCCATCCTTTATACGTCCCACATATGGCATTAATGAATCACATCACTTTGAGGGGGCGGTAGTCCGCACTTCCTAAAATGAAATTATCATGTTTACTCACAATGGAAACCCTAAAGGTATACCACAAATGAAAAATAAATAAGCATAAAGAAAACATAAACATAATATATATCATATAAAAATAGAGTGACATCTTAATGGCCACCATTAAACGTGTTTAAAAGAAGATTGAACAATCATCGTTTCGTGAGGCAGAAATTCGCCAACCACAGAAACAGTATGTTCTTTAACCATTAGGTGTAGATGTGTAACACCCCAGGTAAATAAAGAATATGAAATTTTCATATTTATCCATATTTGTGAATAAAATATTAATATGACTTTAAAGGGGATGCTATGCTCGATGGCGTACCCAACACGCAACAACGAGTTTCTTGGGAATCTTACGTTGCACTCTAATAATAAAATAATATTATTTTAAATGGTAGTTAACATGTAGTCGTTGTAATGGCGGGAATGGATAGAAATAACTAAAATATGATTAGATATGTTCTTAAATGTTTTTACATTTATACAATAAAATATAAAGGCTTAAAATACGGAAAGAATTCAATTTTAGGCGTATATGCCCTAGTTTTCACTAAAGGTTCACTTATCACCTTTTGATGGCGAACCGTCATTAAATATAGTTTTTTTCACTCTTAAAAATTCTTTTGGACCAAATAAAACTCTTATTAAGAATCGGGACATCAAAATTTACTTTGTGTAAATTTTTGGTATCTTTCCGATAAAGTACATTTTTTTAATGAATAGTGTAAAATGTTGTATTTTAATTCAAAACCACTTTTTAATCTAATTTATTTATATGATTAGATTATATTTTGAATTGGTTTTAAAGTAAAATTAGAAAATATTTTTACCATTAAATCCAATAGTGGTCATTGGAATTAATTTCACTTTGAAATCAGACTCAAACTAGTGTCAATCTTTTGATACTTATTGTTTCATAAAAACACACTATTTGTCATGACAGCGGGAATTAATTATTAAATTAATTAATGTGACTTATATGTTTTGAATTTTGTAAAATGGACTTCATTTTTGAATTCAGAATATCAAATATAGCTTAGGGTGAATTTTTGGGATTTTTCTGAAAAACTTCAATTTTTGATGAATAGTGAAACCACTAAGTGGTACTTATAAAAACCGATTTTCCGTTTAAATAAAATTTTGCCATCATTGTGTTTTGATTTTCAAAAATCCGACATACATGGTTGTCATTAAGTATTAAAATGTGGTTCAATGAGATTATAATAATTTTTTGGTGAATAGTAACTTATTAAGTTCTTAATCGTGATTAGTGGTAATTAGGGTAGTTTAAGGTATAAATAATGCTTTAATAATATGAAATGACCTAGACACATGTCCCAACCTTATTGGTTATGTCATGGCCGACCAAGACAAGCCATGGGTCAACTTGGGGACCCCATGGAGACATTTTGGTTGGGAAATGACATAAATTACTTTTTATTTAATGTAAAAGTAAAAATGACACAAACATAATATGTTTTACGAAAAAAATTTGTACATGGGGTTATAAAGATCATATTTTTGATTATAAATAATCATTGGAAAGATAAAAAGATTTCCTACATCATAGTATTTTTTTTATGATTTTTAGACATTAAATAAGTTACATTATTTATGACATAATAATGATGTAGCGATGACATCATTATTTGACGATTTAAATAAAATGGAAAGATAATGTAAAATATATGAACTAAACATGTTCAAAACTTATTGGATGAGTGGATTTCGAAGCCTTATCACCTTATCCACGAATTATATCAATGTGGGACCTTTTGAAACCGAAACACATTTTCAAATAAAGTAATATTTCTTTACTTTCCAAAAGTGCCCCTCCTCTCCTCTTATAAAAGCCCCCCACCTCTACCTCATTTCACACACTCCTCAAGCCTTTGGCTCGGCCAAACCCTGCCCATTTACTCTCTCCACATCCCTCTCCTCATCCTAGAGGATTCCCTTTGGACATAATCCTTTCAAAGGAAGCCTTTAGGCTCAAATCAAAAGGATTTACACTTTTAAAGGTAATTCATTCTCTCATGTTCATTTGTTTTATTTTGCTTCTCCAACCCCATAAACTCTTTTTATTTACTTCTTTTGTAACAACACCAGTATCTTCAATATACTAGGATGTTGTTATAAGATTTATTCGAGCTAAAATCTCACACAACTACATCAAATGGTTAAAGAACATACGGTTTCCGTGGATGGTGAAATTCTGCCTCCTGAAACGATGATTGTTAAATACTCATTTAACACCTTCAAAGGTGGCCATTATGATGTCACTATTTTTATATATGATATATAATATTTTTATGTTTTATTTATTCTTCTGTATTTTTCATTTTTGTCTTACCTTTATGGCTTCCATTATGGGTATACGCGATATCTTCATTTAAGGAAGTGCGGACTACCGCCCCCTCAAAGTGATTTGATTCGTTAAATACCATATGTGGGATGTATAAAGGATGGAAATATGATATTATATATGATATTATACTGGAATTATAATATACCTTTATTTAATTATTATTCCATTCTATAAAATACGAAATAGAAATGAAAGTAGCGTTCATGCGTACGTACGGCTTACCGTCTCCATGAACGGTGCATTTCATTTCTTACCTCTAAATGATTATGTAATGATATAAAATGCATGCATGTACTGGATATATATGACATATATGATATCTATATAATGAATACAATTCTGGATATAATAAACATTTGGCCACACGAACAACATGTAATTGTAAGAAGTCCACTTTCGACTTAAGAACCAAATATCGGCAAAACAAATATTATTAACTTAAATGATTACATAATGTTTATGACATGGTAATAAGTTGTATGAAAGTAATAATGAACTTGAAAAAGGTTCTTAAGGAAGTATAAATTAACTCAAGTTTATTATTCAGGAGAATAAAGAACGATCGAGTCAAGTCGGACCCAAGGTAAGGGATCCTACACCTCTCTTTCTTTTTAAGTACACTCTTTTATGTCATTCCTTTTAAGATCATCTTTCTTATGAATGGGATGTTATTTTATATTACTCCCACTGTACTTATTATTTTCATATGATGAGAGACCCTATTTCCTCTCATCAATCCTTTTTGGAAGTTTTAAGTGGCGCCGTTAGGCTGCCGAGTTTCCGTAAGAGATGTTTCATCTCACTTTTATTCCCGTGAGATTTATGCTACATTTTCCACAATTTCATTTGAGTGGTTTATGTACTACCCATTATTAAACTCCTTTTGTAATATAATTCCATTTATGGGTATTTACATATTTATTGTATGACACTTCTTCAATGGGGTGTACTTTTCGAAAGTTACCCAAGTCGGTAAGGGGACCTTTCACCCTCCTCTTTTTTAAAAGACTTCTTTTGTTGGGTCTTTTAATTTACATATTATTATGTTGGGATATGTTCTCATATATCCTTATTGAGGTAAATTTTATTTCCAAGTGATGAGATACACTTTTTATCTCTCATCAACTCATTTTTGATGTGATGCCGTTAGGCTGTCAAGGGAACTTTTTAACCCAATTTCGATTTCTTTGGGTTCAACATGTAGTCATTGAATATGTCATCCTTTGAATATGTGTGAATGACCTTTTATTTTTTTACACTTAATATCCAATTATATTGGGTGTATTTATATTTTTCACACATAATTTTTATATTGAATTATCCTTAATTTAAGGATACCTTCTTTATAAGGGATTTCATCACATTTGAAATTTCTATTGAGGGTTCATTGTTGTTATGCACCAATTCACTCTTATATGGTGTATATACTGTACTTTAGAGTATTATATCATGAATCCATTTATTCTCATGATATTATAAAGTTCTGACTAAATTTTATTCCTCAATTATTGTATTCAAGTGTCTCTAATTTTGGTAAAACCCCTTTAACCAAAATATCGTTTTAAATGTTTTAATCATTTGTTCTTATTAATATCCATGTTTTCAAAATGGTTTTAAGGATTTATTTATATTAATATTAATGGTTTAAAATTTTAAGCTTCAAGGTGGTATGGGACACTTTGATTCAAAAATCTCTTTATTAAATGTTTTAAATGGTTTTGGAAATGGTTTCTTTTTGAATGGATTCATTATTTCAATATACTAAAATGTTATATTATGATTGAAATGTGGAAATGTTGTGTTTCCTTTATGCATGTTTTATGTGATACATTTATGTTATGGTTCTTGGGCATTGTTATGAAAACGGGTGGTTCCGTGATAAACTAAGGGCGGGTGAGCCCGATATAGCTCTCCAATGCATTGGGTAACGCGAAGGAGTGAAAGGTTAAGGTTTCTCCGAAGAGATTTAGGGAATATACTGTGATGGGTATTCCAAACGTAACCAAGAGGGTTAATCCCTACGTAAGAATGTTATGAATGCATCAAGTTACCTTTATGTATTATGTTTTCTATGAGTTATTCATGATTTTATGTGCCTATGTTTTATGGGTAAAGTATGATTTCATTCTTATGTATATATGAACTCATGTTTCCTTTCCATATTTTTATAACCCTTACTGAGCTTTTTATGCTCATCCCAAGTTGTTGAAATGTTTTTCACAGGTCAAGGGAAAGGTACATGATGTGATGATAGTGTCAAGGATGTGTCAAGAAAGAATTCGTGTTTTATTTTAAATAGGTTTCCGTTGATGGGAAGAATAAATATTGTCTTTTATGTAACCACTTTGTTTAAATGTGGAATGTAATGCAAGTTTCATGATCTAATTCTCTAAAACTCTAAACCTGAAAAGATCCTCAATGTGTAATCTTGTAATAACTCAAGATTAAGTTAGGTTTAAGGCTGGGGCCTTATAGTTGGTATCAAATGTCGGTTTAGATAACTTTAGAGGTTAGGGTATTCTTTAAGCATAAGTGACATTACCATAATGGCTAGGATTTCAAAAAGAGTCCTAATTTTAGATAAAGTGAATGAGTAAGTATATCTTAGTGTTTACCTTCCTCATTAGTACATGATGGTTTTGTTGATATACTCACACTGAACTTTTTGGTTTTAGTAAATAGCTGGATCTAGCAGGCACCAAAGTGACAATGGGTTTGAAGGAAACTGTGGTGGTTCTCTGATTAAGATACTGGATGAGATGGGGGATTCAATGAGGAATCTCATAGTTGTTCTAAACCAACTATCAAGGAGTCATGATCAATCACTTCAACCTTGGTGAGTTCTCTAATGGATCATGTATGAGATGGCCAACTCGATGTGGAAATTCAGGTAATAATTATTAAGGTAACCATTAGGGTTTATATGATCCTTACTTTTGAGGTAATTATGGGTTATTATAAAATATGATGGAAAATGAAGGGCATGAGATAAACTTGAGGTTAAAATATGTTATGATTATTCTTGAAGATTTTATCTCATTTTGGGGAATGTTTTAAGAATTATATAGTTTTGGAAAAAGGACAACACGTAGACCGTGTGACTACCCATCGCGTCGGACAAAGCTGCGGGAATCGAACCCACAACCAAAGTGCGACTGGTATTTATCGCCTACCACTGGACTACGTGAAGTCCCTGGTTTGTTTGACTGATTCTTTCTAGTTATATGATTTTATGAATTAAGAGTAAGTTGATTTTGGGTTATTTATGAAAATGATTAACCTATCTTGGAGGATATGTGATTAGGTTAATTACTTTTCAATGCGAGACTTTAGGAGCGACTAATGTTGTTTGGAGATAAATGTTACGATTTAACTTGGAAGACTATGTGACTAAATCCTTCAAATATTTGGGTTTCAATCTTATATTGATTTACTTTGAAGAATTTTATGGAAAAATTGTTTATCGGATGGTCCTCGTTGAACTTTGGGTTTTGTTGGACAAATTTTGGAGATTAAGAATAGATTTTCTTTTTATAAGGGGTTATCCTTTTCTGGATTATCTGATCTTGTACTAACCATTTTGGTTTTGGTTTTGGTTAAAGCCTAAATACATGGGATGTATATAGTTCTCTTTTGGGTATTAGGTGATTCTCTAGAAGTTGATTATAGTACTCTTAATGTGAACAAGTCTCCCTAAATACTCGTCTTTTGGAAAAAAATATGAGTTTGATTAAGGAATCTAGTAAAAGTTGAGAGTCAACATGATAAGTGATTATGTTTCCTTATGAATAAATTCCTCAATAAAAAGTAACTTAAAACAAAAATGTTGTCTATTAACTTTTCCTACTGGGGAATCGAATACCGTTTAACCCATCACAAGTTTGTGATTTTCTTGTGGTTAACTTTCTCCTAAACATGTTTTCTATCACTCTCCATCAGAACATGACCCTATGTTTTCTCCTCCATGTCCATGTTTTCCTACATGGAATCCTAGTATGGGTTAACTCGGGTGACCTCTGTGCTTATCTTTCTTTATTTTAAAGTGATTGTTTTACCGACTCTTGTTCCGATGTGGGACGTTCAAGGATGTTTCCAAGCGCAATTTTAAAATTGCGAGGACGCAATTCCCAAAAGGGGGGAAGGATGTAACACCCTAGGTAAATAAAGAATATGAAATTTTCATATTTATCCATATTTGTGAATAAAATATTAATATGACTTTAAAGGGGACGCTATGCTCAATGGGGTACCCAACACGCAACAACGAGTTTCTTGGGAATCTTACGTTGCATTCTAATTATAAAATAATATTATTTTAAATGGTAGTTAACATGTAGCCGTTGTAATGGCGGGAATGGATAGAAATAACTAAAATATGATTATATATTTTCTTAAATGTTTTTACATTTATACAATAAAAGATAAAGGCTTAAAATACGGAAAGAATTCAATTTTAGGCGTATATGCCCTAGTTTTCACTAAAGGTTCACTTATCACCTTTTGATGGCGAACCGTCATTAAATATAGTTTTGTTCACTCTTAAACATTCTTTTGGACCAAATAAAACTCTTATTAAGAATCGGGACATCAAAATTTACTTTGTGTAAATTTTTGGTATCTTTCCGATAAAGTTCATTTTTTTTAATGAATAGTGTAAAATGTTGTATTTTAATTCAAAACCACTTTTTAATCTAATTTATTTATATGATTAGATTATATTTTGAATTGGTTTTAAAGTGAAATTAGAAAATATTTTTACCATTAAATCCAATAGTGGTCGTTGGAATTAATTTCACTTGGAAATCAGACTTAAACTAGTGTCAATCTTTTGATACTTATTGTTTCATAAAAACACGTTATTTTTCATGACAGCGGGAATTAATTATTATATTAATTAATGTGACTTATATGTTTTGAATTTTGTAAAACGGACTTCATTTTTGAATTCAGAATATCAAATATAGATTAGGGTGAAATTTTGGGATTTTTCTGAAAAACTTCAATTTTTGATGAATAGTGAAACCACTAAGTGGTACTTATAAAAACCGATTTTCCGTTTAAATGAAATTTTGCCATCATTGTGTTTTGATTTTCAAAAATCTGACATACATGGTTGTCATTAAGAAGTAAAATTTGGTTCAATGAGATTATAATAATTTTTTGGTGAATAGTAACTTATTAAGTTCTTAATCGCGATTAGTGGTAATTAGGGTTGTTTAAGGTATAAATAATGCTTTAATAATATGAAATGACCTAGACACATGTCCCAACCGTATTGGTTATGTCATGGCCGACCAAGACAAGCCATGGGTAAACTTGGGGACCCCATGGAGACATTTTGGTTGGGAAATGACATAAATTACTTTTTATTTAATGTAAAAGTAAAAATGACACAAACATAATATGTTTTACGAAAACAATTTTTACATGGGGTTATAAAGATCAGATTTTTGATTATAAATAGTCATTGGAAAGCTAAAAAGGTTTCCTACATCATAGTATTTTTTTATGATTTTTAGACATTAAATAAATTAAAGTATTTATGACATAATAATGATGCAGCGATGACATCATTATTTGACGATTTAAATAAAATGAAAAGATAATGTAAACTCTATGAACTACACATGTCCAAAACTTATTGGATGAGTGGATTTCGAAGACTTATCACCTTATCCACGAATTATATCAATGTGGGACCTTTTTAAACCGAAACACATTTTCAAATAAATTAATATTTCTTTACTTTCCAAAAGTGCCCCTCCTCTCCTCTTATAAAAGCCCCCCACCTCTACCTCATTTCACACACTCCTCAAGCCTTTGGCTCGGCCAAACCCTGCACATTTACTCTCTCCACATCCCTCTCCTCATCCTAGAGGATTCCCTTTGGACATAATCCTTTCAAAGGAAGCCTTTAGGCTCAAATCAAAAGGAGTTACACTTTTAAAGGTAATTCATTCTCTCATGTTCATTTGTTTTATTTTGCTTCTCCAACCCCCTAAACTCTTTTTATTTACTTCTTTTGTAACAACAACAGTATCTTAAATATACTAGGATGTTGTTAAAAGATTTATTCGAGCTAAACACTCACACAACTACATCAAATGGTTAAAGAACATACGGTTTCCGTGGATGGTGAAATTCTGCCTCCCGAAACGATGATTGTTCAATACTCATTTAACACCTTCAAAGGTGGACATTATAATGTCACTATTTTTATATATGATATATAATATGATTATGTTTTATTTATTCTTCTGTATTTTTCATTTTTGTCTTACCTTTATGGCTTCCATTATGGGTATACGCGATATATTCATTTAAGGAAGTGCGGACTACCGCCCCCTCAAAGTGATTTGATTCGTTAAATACCATATGTGGGATGTATAAAGGATGGAAATATTATATTATATATGATATTATACTGTAATTATAATATAAATTTATATAATTATTATTCCATTCTATAAAATACGAAATAGAAATGAAAGTAGCATTCATGCGTACGTACGGCTTACCGTCTCCATGAACGGTGCATTTCATTTCTTACCTCTAAATGATTATGTAATGTTATAAAATTCATGAATGTACTAGATATATATGACATATATGATATCTACATAATGAATACAATTCTGGATATAATAAACATTTGGCCACACGAACAACATGTAATTGTGAGAAGTCCACTTTCGACTTAAGAACCAAATATCGGCAAAACAAATATTATTAACTTAAATGATTACATAATGTTTATGACATGGTAATAAGTGGTATAAAAGTAATAATGAACTTGAAAAAGGTTCTTAAGGAAGTATAAATTAACTCAAGTTTCTTATTTAGGAGATTAAAGAACGATCGAGTCAAGTCGGACCCGAGGTAAGGGATCCTACACCTCTATTTCTTTTTAAGTACACTCTTTTATGTCATTCCTTTTAAGCTCATCTTTGTTATGACTGGGATGTTATTTTATATTACTCCCACTGTACTTATTATGTTCATATGATGAGAGACATGTTGTACCTCTCGTATCCCTCGTGGTTTAATTTTCATGATCACAATCACTCTCTTATTTATCTAATCTTGTTTTAAGTGTTTTTGGATGATAGGCATGATTTCAGGTGGCCAAGGAATTGGGCCAAGAAAGCAAGAAGTCAAAAGTGGACTGATTTTCAGTCCACCGGCCCACCGGTGGAAGACCACCGGCCAGCCGATGGAGGCCTGGACAGAAGGCATCCCTCTGTCCAGACCACCGGCCAACCGGTGTCCCACCACCGTCCAGCCGGTGGCACCCAGACAGAATAGTGTTTGCTACTGCCTCAGCACCGGCCAACCGGTGGCCTCCTCACCGGCCAGCCGGTGGTACCTGAGCCCGAGCCCTCTCCCTTTTCCAAAGCACCGGCCAACCGGTGGCCAAGCACCGGTCAGCCGGTGGAGCCAGTCAAACTAGCCGTTGGGCTTTGACCAGGCTTGTCCACTTGACTCCCAATGGCTCCGAAGGCCTCTCCAACGGCTCCGAAGCCTCCCAAAGGCCATTTGAGGGTTCCCCCTCTATAAATAAAGGACTAGGAAGCCCCGGAAACAAAAGGAAGCCCACGGACACATTTTTGATCATTTGGCGAACCTCCGGCGCATTCCTCTAAGGAACCCCCAATTGCTCCAACACATTTCCACATCCAAGGAGAACCACCAAAGAAGCTTGGGAGCTCTCTTCATCAACTCCGTCAATCCATTGGAGCCCAAGACTTCTCCCATTACGGTTTTTATTGTTTTATCATTTTGAGCTTTATTTTGGGTTTGTGCCTACAAACCCCCATTTCTCTCATCCTCCTTCTATTTGGGTTTTCACACCACCTTCAAGGTGTGAAGAGGTTAGTCAAGCCTTCCCTTTTAAAAGGCTTGAATCAAAGGTGAGCTAGCCTTCACCTGTAAGAAGGCTAGTGGGTTCTTGCTCAACCAATAAAAGCAAGTGGGTTCTTGCTCAACCAATAAAAGCAAGCTGTAATAGGTTCTAGACTACCTTAAAGTCTAGTGGGTTTCTTGCTAAAACCATTGAAAATCAAGCGGTATTAAATCTCTCAACGGTTGAGTTGGGAGCGGAGACGTAGGCTTGGGTTTAAGCCGAACTCTGTTATGAAGTTGCGTGTCTTGCCTCTTTTATTTCCGCTTCACTTTTACTTTGATTTTAAATTGTTAATTTATTTTTAAAAGGCAATTCACCCCCCCCCCCTCTTTCCATCACTTCTCCGCCCAACAATTGTTATCAGAGGCAAAATTTGAGTAATACCTTCACCGGTTTCAAATTCAAGATCCTTTGTGATGGCTTCAACTTCTTTCGCCCCCGAAGGCTATTCTTTGGGTCGTGCTCCATTTTTTGATGGAACCGACTATACTTATTGGAAACCCCGCATGACCACTTTTCTTAGAAGCATTGGTTATCCTATTTATAGAATTTTCATGCATGGTTATTCTCTTTCTTCTCCCGATGAATCCAAATGGACTCAAGCCGACATTAAAAATTTCGAACTTGATGGCAAAGCCATGAACGCTCTACATTGCGGCCTTGATCGTAATGAGTTCAATCGAGTTTCCACATGCACCTCATCACATGAAATCTTGAAACTTTTGGAGGTTACCCATGAGGGGACCAACAAAGTGAAGGATACTCGATTGGATATGTACCGTCAAGATTTTGAGTCTTTTACCATGCATCCATCCGAATCTATTTCTGAAATGTTTACACGCTTTACTGACGTTTGAAATGGTAGAAAGTCCCTTGGTGATGATGTGTCTGCAGAAACAATGGTCAAGAAGATCCTTTGGATCTTACAAAGCTCATGGGCACCGAAAGTCACGGCAATCCAAGAAGCAAAAGACATCAAGAACATGCCGGTCGAAGAGCTCATCGGATCCCTCATGACCTACGAAATCACCATGAGGAGGCAAGCTGAAAAGGAAGGCAAACCAATCCAAGTTCCAAAGAACATCGCCTTCAAAGTTCAACAAGAAGAAAGCTCATCCTCCTCATCATCTTCCTCTTCAAGCGGCGATTCTGAAATGG
Organism: Viscum album; assembly: GCA_963277665.1. Classification (NCBI taxonomy): domain Eukaryota; kingdom Viridiplantae; phylum Streptophyta; class Magnoliopsida; order Santalales; family Viscaceae; genus Viscum; species Viscum album. The sequence goes on along the minus strand of OY728161.1, from coordinate 420,245,801 downwards.
AGAATCTTGCCCGCAAAATGCACAAATTCATGAAGAAGCACAAGAAGAAGAAATCCTGCAAGGCTCAACCCAACGAAAAATCCAAGCGCGAGGTAACATGCTATGGGTGTGGCAAGAAAGGCCATTACAAGCCCGATTGTCCACTCAAGAAGAAAAAGGCCAAGCAAAAAGAGAAGAAGAAGGCATTCAAGGCCACATGGAGTGATAGCTCCACATCCTCCTCCTCCTCCTCCTCAAGTGACAACGGTAAAAAATGCCTAATGGCATTCCATGAGGTAACATCTTCGGACTCCTCTTCCTCTTGTTCTTCAAATTCTTTCAATCATTTATCTTATGAGGATCTCCAAAATGCTAGAGATCAATTGGAGGAAGGTTTTCACGAACTTTCTTCCAAATTTGTTGCTTTAAAAAAGAATTTCAAAAAACTTTCTTCCGAAAAGGAACAACTTCTCAAAGAGAAGGAGGAGTTGTCCCTCAAAGTCCAAAACCTTCCCGATGTTGATTCTATGGAATTAACAATCAAAGATTTAAGGGAATCTCTTGCCAAGTTCACCCAAGGTGAACAAAATTTGACCAAATTGCTAGGTTCCCAATGCATATCTAGAACCACCCAAGGGCTTGGCTATTCCAAGCAAGCTTCCTCTTCCCATGCTCCAACTATTTTTGTAAGGGGGAGCTCTCAATTTAAATTTTGTAATTATTGAAAAAAACACGGGCACTTAATCTATGAGTGCAATTGCAAAAATGCCCGGTATGGAAGGCCCAAAACTATTTTCTTTAATGATGAATTTTATAGTAGAAGACCCGCTATAAGACAAGTGTGGATTGAAAAATCCCTTTTAGCGAGTCTCTCGGGGCCAAAATTTGTCTCGGTTTCAACAACCTCTCCCCGGTGATTTGTTGTTTTTATTTAGGGGGAGTTAGGATCATTTAAGCCTTTTTGATTTCAATTTCAAAACTTTCATTTCAAAATTTTATTTTCAAAATCTTCAATTCAAATTTTCAATTAAAAACCTTCAATTCAAAACTTTCATTTCAAAAATTTCAATTGGCTTAAAATCTCTAACTTGTTTTTCAACTTTTCCCTCAATCAAGTTTTATGCCCCGTGCTATTTTGATAATCACAAAGGGGGAGAAATTATTGGTTGATTGGGGGAGAAATATTTCTCTCATGCTTTGCTTTACTTTTCAATTTATCCTTTAAAGCATGCCTCTCATTTCAATCTTTTACATTGCTTGTTTTGGTGATTGTGATCATCAAAATAGGGGGAGATTGTTGTACCTCTCATATCCCTCGTGGTTTAATTTTCATGATCACAATCACTCTATAATTTATCTAATCTTGTTTTAAGTGTTTTTGGATGATAGGCATGATTTCAGGTGGCCAAGGAATTGGGACAAGAAAGCAAGAAGTCAAAAGTGGACTGATTTTCAGTCCACCGGCCAACTGGTGGAAGACCACCGGCCAGCCGATGGAGGCCTGGATAGAAGGCATCCCTCTGTCCAGACCACCGGCCAACCGGTGTCCCACCACCGGCCAGCCGGTGGCACCCAGACAGAATAGTGTTTGCTACTGCCTCAGCACCGGCCAACCGGTGGCCTCCTCACCGGCCAGCCGGTGGTACCTGAGCCCGAGCCCTCTCCCTTTTCCAAAGCACCGGCCCACCGGTGGCCAAGCACCGGTCAGCCGGTGGAGCCAGTCAAACTAGCCATTGGGCTTTGACCAGGCTTGTCCACTTGCCTCCCAACGGCTCTGAAGGCCTCTCCAACGGCTCCGAAGCCTCCCAAAGGCCATTTGAGGGTTCCCCCTCTATAAATAAAGGACTAGGAAGCCCCGGAAACAAAAGGAATCCCACGGACACATTTTTGATCATTTGGAGAACCTCCGGCGCATTCCTCCAAGGAACCCCCAATTGCTCCAACACATTTCCACATCCAAGGAGAACCACCAAAGAAGCTTGGGAGCGATCTTCATCAACTCCATCAATCCATTGGCGCCCAAGACTTCACCCATTATGGTTTTTATTGTTTTATCATTTTGAGCTTTATTTTGGGTTTGTGCCTACAAACCCCCATTTCTCTCATCCTCCTTCTATTTGGGTTTTCACACCACCTTCAAGGTGTGAAGAGGTTAGTCAAGCCTTCCCTTTTAAAAGGCTTGAATCAAAGGTGAGCTAGCCTTCACCTGTAAGAAGGCTAGTGGGTTCTTGCTCAACCAATAAAAGCAAGTGGGTTCTTGCTCAACCAATAAAAGCAAGCTGTAATAGGTTCTAGACTACCTTAAAGTCTAGTGGGTTTCTTGCTAAAACCATTGAAAAGCAAGCGGTAGTAAATCTCTCAACGGTTGAGTTGGGAGCGGAGACGTAGGCTTGGGTTTAAGCCGAACTCCGTTATCAAGTTGCGTGTCTTGCCTCTTTTATTTCCGCTGCACTTTTACTTTGATTTTAAATTGTTAATTTATTTTTAAAAGGCAATTCACCCCCCCTCTTTCCATCACTTCTCCGCCCAACAAGACCCTATTTCCTCTCATCAACCCTTTTTGGAAGTTTTAAGTGGCGCCGTTAGGCTGCCGAGTTTCCGTAAGAGATGTTTCATCTCACTTTTATTCCCGTGAGATTTATGCTACATTTGCCACAATTTCCATTGAGTGGTTTATGTACTACCCATTATTACACTCATTTTGTAATATAATTCCATTTATGGGTATTTACATATTCATTGTATGACACTTCTTCAATGGGGTGTACTTTTCGAAAGTTACCCAAGTCGGTAAGGGGACCTTTCACCCTCCTCTTTTTTAAAAGACTTCTTTTGTTGTGTCTTTTAATTTACATATTGTTATGTTGGGATATGTTCTCATATATCCTTATTGATGTAAATTTTATGTCCAAGTGATGAGATACACTTTTTATCTCTCATCAACTCATTTTTGATGTGATGCCGTTAGGCTGTCAAGGGAACTTTTTAACCCAATTTCGATTTCTCTGGGTTCAACATGTAGTCATTGAATATGTCATCCTTTGAATATGTGTGAATGACCTTTTATTGTTTAACACTTAATATCCAATTATATTGGGTGTATTTATATTTGTCACACATAATTTTGATATTGATTTATCCTTAATTTAAAGATACCTTCTTTATAAGGGATTTCATCACATTTGACATTTCTATTGAGGGTTCATTGTTGTTATGCACCAATTCACTCTTATATGGTGTATATACTGTACTTTGGAGTATTATATCATGAATCCATTTATTCTCATGATATTATAAAGTTCTGACTAAATGTTATTCCTCAATTATTGTATTCAAGTGTCTCTAATTTTGGTAAAACCCCTTTAACCAAAATATCATTTTAAATGTTTTAATCATTTGTTCATATTAATATCCATGTTTTCAAAATGGTTTTAAGGATTTATTTATATGGATATTAATGGTTTAAAATTTTAAGCTTCAAGGTGGTATGGGACACTTTGATTCAAAAATATCTTTATTAAATGTTTTAAATGGTTTTGGAAATGGTTTCTTTTTGAATGGATTCATTATTTCAATATACTAAAATGTTATATTGTGATTGAAATGTGGAAATGTTATGTTTCCTTTATGCATGTTTTATGTGATACATTTATGTTATGGTTCTTGGGCATTGTTATGAAAACAGGTGGTTCTGTGATAAACTAAGGGCGGGTGAGCCTGATATAGCTCTCCAATGCATTGGGTAATGCGAAGAAGTGAAACGTTAAGGTTTCTCCGAAGAGATTTAGGGAATATACTGTGATGGGTATTCCAAACGTAACCAAGAGGGTTACTCCCTACGTAAGAATGTTATGAATGCCTCAAGTTACCTTTATGTCTTATGTTTTCTATGAGTTATTCATGATTTGATATGCCTATGTTTTATGGGTAAAGTATGATTTCATTCTTATGTATATATGAACTCATGTTTCCTTTCCATATTTTTATAACCCTTACTGAGCTTTTTATGCTCATCCCAAGTTGTTGAAATGTTTTTCACAGGTCAAGGGAAAGGTACATGATGTGATGATAGTGTCAAGGATGTGTCAAGAAAGAATCAGTGTTTTATTTTAAATAGGTTTCCGTTGATGGGAAGAATAAATATTGTCTTTTATGTAACCACTTTGTTTAAATGTGGAATGTAATGCAAGTTTCACGATCTAATTCTCTAAAACTCTAAACCTGAAAAGATCCTCAATGTGTAATCTTGTAATAACTCAAGATTAAGTTAGGTTTAAGGCTGGGGCCTTATAAGATGTGTGTAAGTGTAGCTCTAAATATTCTTATAAAAACATCCTAGTATATTTAAGATACTGTATTTGTTACAAAAGAAATGAATAAAAAGAGTTTAGGGGGTTGGAGAAGCAAAATAAAACAAAATACCACAAGTGAAGACATCACCTTAAAATCGGGTAACTCTCTTAGATTTGAGCTCAAAGGCTTACTTGGGAAGACTTCTTCCCAAAGTGAGGTTTCAAGGAGTAAGATAGAGATGTGGAGAGACAATATGGCCAGGGTTTGGCCGAGACAAAGGCTTTGGAAGTGTGGGTAAGGTGGTAGAGGTGGGGTCCTTTTATAAGAGGAGAGGAGGGGCACTCTTGGAAAGTAAGAAAATGTTACTTTATTTTAGAATGAGTTTCGGATATTAATGGTCCCACATTGATGTGTTTCGAGGATAATGTGATAGGGGTTATAAATACACCCATACAATAGGTTTTTGGACATGTGTAGGTCTTAGATATTACATTATCTTTCCATTTTATTTAAATCGTTAAATAATGAGGTCATCGCTGCATCATCATGATGTCATAAATAATTTAATTTATTTAATGTCTAAAAATTATAAAAAAAATACTATGATATAGGAAATCGTTTTATATTTCTAATGAATATTTATAGTCCAAAATATCATTTATCTAGACAAAATTAAAAATATTTTACTTTGATGATACATTCTTTGTTACATTTAACATTATTTAAAAATAAAAAGATAAAAAGTCACTTTCTCACCAAAGTGATTCAATGGGGCCCCCAAGTTTGGAACAAGGCATCCCATGGTCGGCCATGAGACAACCAGTAGCCTTAGGACACATGTTGAGGTCATTTTGTATTATTATTATATTATTTTATTATCTTTAACTACCCGATTACTCATTAATCAAGATAATTAAAGATAATTACCGTCGTTACTATTCATAATGTCCAGAAACAAAAGAGTCTTCATTACATAATTCGGACCTTCTAATTCCAAATATGTGATTCATTTTACCAAATTCCAAACACATAAATTTCAATAGTTAATTTAAAAATAATTCTCGTTGTCAAAACAAATAGCGGGTTTTTTAGAAACAATATTTATGAAAAGTTTGGCACTTGTTTGTGCCTAATTGCAAAGTGAAATTAATCCAAATGACCATCATTGAATTACATGGTACAAATATATTCTAATTACACTTTAAAACAAATTAAAAAGATAATATAACCATATAATTAAATTATATGAGAAAGCAGTTTTGATGTAAAATGCGGTATTTTTCACTATTCATTGAAAAAAGAACATTGTCAGAAAAATACCAAAAATTAACCCAAGGTAAATTTCAATGTCCCAATCTTAAATAATATGTTTATTTTGAAAAATATTGCTTATAAAATTTTCAAAAAGTGGATTTAAAATGGGTTCTCCATCAAAAGGCAGTTAATCGACCTTTTAAAGAATATTAGAATGTTTGCGCTTAAAAACTGGATTCATTTGCATTTGTAATCCTCTAACATTTATTGTAAAGAGTAAAAATATTTGACAAAAATATATAATCATATTTTAGTTATTTCTATCCTTTGTCATCAATACAACGGCTATGTGTTAACTACCATTTAAAATAATATTATTTTATTACTAGTGTGCAACGTAAGATTTCAATGAAACTCATTGTTGCGTATCGGGTACGCTATTCAACATAGCAACCCCTTTAAAGTAAAATTAATATTTAATTCGTAAATACTAATAAATATGAAAATGTTTTATTCATTATTTACCTGGGATGTTACATCTTTCCCCCCTTTTGGGAATTGCGTCCTCGCAATTTTATTCACTTTTCAAAATAAGTGGGGGTATTTATCCCTCATAGCATTTTCAGATTCCCACGTTGCCTCTTCAACCATATAGTTTTTCCACAAAACCTTTACCTAGTGGATTACCTTATTTCGCAACACTTTCTCTCTTTGGTCAAGAATCTGGACGGGTTGTTCTTCATAAGAGAGGTTCTCTTCCCGCTGAACTACCTCTGGACTCAAAACATGAGATGAATCTGGAATATACTTCCTCAACATCGAAACATGAAAAACATTGTGTACCTGAGATAAACTCGGAGGTAAAGCCACTCGGTAAGCAACTGATCCAACTTTCTCCAGAATTTCATATGGTCCAATAAACCTTGGACTCAGATTTCCTTTCTTACCAAATCCCATCACACTTTTCCATGGAGAAACCTTTAGGAAAACATGATCACCTACCTCGAAAGATAGATCCTTCCTCCGGTTATCCGCATAACTCTTCTGCCTACTTTGAGCTGTTCTCATGTGTTTCTGAATCAACTGAACCTTTTCTGCCATCTCTTCTACCAATTCTGGTCCCATCAACTTCCTTTCACCCACTTCATCCCAGAAAGCTGGAGTTCGACACCGCTTCCCATATAATGCCTCAAATGGTGCCATCTGTATACTGGAATGAAAACTGTTATTATAAGAAAACTCAACCAAATAAAGATGTTGGTCCCAACTTCCCTGATAATCCATCGAACAAACTCGTAGCATATCCTCCAAGGTCTGAATTGTTCGTTCTGACTGCCCATCTGATTGAGGATGAAAAGTTGTACTAAAATTTAATTCAGTACCCAACAACTTCTGAAGGCCTTTCCAAAAGTTAGAAGTAAACCTGGGATCACGGTCAGATACAATGGAGAGAGGCACTCCATGTAACCTGACTATATCTTTAAGATATAAACGGGAAATTTGATCTAGGTAAAAAGTATCTCGTATAGCAAAGAAATGAGCCGATTTAGTCAAGCGATCAACAATAACCCAGATTGCAGTATTACCTCGAGATGTCCTCGATAATCCCACAATGAAGCCCATAGATATATTCTCCCATTTCCACTCTAGCACTGGTAAAGGCTGAAGCATCCCTTTCGGTAACTGCCGCTCTGCTTTAACCTGCTGACAAGTCAGACACTTCACAGTAAAATCAGCAATATCCCTTTTCATTCCATCCCACCAGTAATACTCAAACAGATCTCTGTACATCTTAGTACTTCCAGGATGAACTGAAAACGGGGAACTATGAGCCTCACATAACAACTCATTCTTCAACTGTGAATCACAAGGCACACATAATCTCTTCCCAAACCTCAAAACACAATCATTATCAATGTTGAATTCAGGCAACTTACCCTTCTGAACCATCTCTACCTTTTTCTGCAACTCACTGTCTTCCCTCTGTGCTTGCTTAATTCTGTCTAATAGGGATGATCTCACTGATACCTGAAACAAAACAGAAGAACTTCCTGCACCAACAACTTCTATGCCAAAGTTCATCAAATCAAAAATCAAAGGATCTCGTTCCAAATGTAGCATGGTTAATGAAGCATTACTTTTTCAACTCAAAGCATCAGCCACTTTATTTTCTTTTCCGGGATGGTAGTGAATTGTACAATCATAATCCTTGATAAATTCCAGCCATCTCCTCTATCTCATGTTCAATTCTTTCGGAGTGAATATATAATTTAAACTTTTGGGATCAGTATATATTTCACACTTTACTCCATACAAATGATGCCTCCAAATTTTTAAAGCAAAAACAACAGTAAGTAATTCCAAATAATGTGTAGGGTAATTTACCTCATGAGTTTTCAACTGACGTGAAGCATATGCAATTACCTGATCATTATGCATAAGTACACAGCCAAGTCCCTTCAATGAAGCATCACTGTATATAACAAACTCACCATTGCTAGAAGGAAGTGCCAAAACTGGAGCATTCACCAATCTTCTTTTCAACTCCCGAAAACAATCATCACATTCTTTTGTCCAGATAAACTTAACACCCTTCCGAGTTAGCTTAGTCATTGGACTAGATAACCGTGAAAAATTTTCAACAAACCTTCGGTAGTAACCTGGAAAACCAAGAAAACTACGGATCTCGGTTACATTTGTGGGTCTTGGCCATTCTTTAACAACTTTTTTTTAGCATGATCAACAGTTATGTCATATTTTGAAACAATGTGACCCAGGAAAGAAATTTGGTGTAACCAAAACTCACACTTGCTGAATTTCCCATATAGTTTTTTTTCTTTTAAGGTTTGCAAGATAACCCTTAAATGACTTTCATTCTCCTCTTTACTTTTAGAAAACACCAAAATATCATCAATAAAAAAACCAACATTTTTCTCCTGAGTCAACTGAGCCATCACTGCAACAAACTATTTAGTTCTGATTTTGACCATCTCAGGATACTGATTTGAAAGGTTATTTTCCTCTGTATACCTTCCCAGAAAATCTGTTCTATTTCCTCTATGAAAAACTATTCTTAACACAGAAATATCTTATGTGAAGCAACATGGTAATATTTAAATGCTATATCATTTTAATCGTACCATAAATTAACATATAATTTTACACTTTTCTAACTCCTAAAGTTGTCTAAACCGACTTCTGATACCAACTATAAGGACCTGGCCTTAAACCTTAATTAATATTGAATTAAATGAATAATTCACATTGTGGATCTTTTCAGGTTTAGAGTTTTAGAGAATTAGGACATAACTATTGCATCTCAAAAGATTACAAAGTAGACACTTCTACTAAGTTTCCATAGAATAAAAAACCCTTAAAAAGAAACATGTCTAGTTCCATGTTTTATATAGCATCACTTTCCCTTGATCCCATCCTTGACCCTATTCCACATTAAGTCCTATGAAAAACAATTCAAAAAAACTTGGGGTGAGCATAAAAAGCTCAGTAAGGGATACACAAAGAATGAAAACTGTTAGTTTTTCAAACATCAGGTAAACCATGTATACATTATCAATGTAATACCTTCACCTTCATGAAGTTGTAAAAACTCTTCACTGAATAAAATATCATTACTTACCTTTTTGTAACCAAAGGATTACCATAAAACCCATATAAAGAACACATAACATATAAAGGTAACTTGGGACATAAACATACTTATGTGGAATAACCATACGGTCGACTTCCACACATATCACACAATGGAATAGCCATACGGCCAACTTCCATACATACTTAATGGAATAGCCATACGGCCGACTTCCATACCCAATGCATTGGAGGTTATAACGTAACCACCCGTCCTGGTATTCATGGAACCACTCGTCATATAATTCATCACGTAACCACCCGTCAAATGTCCAAGTACAATTATAAAATCATAATACATAAAACAAATATAATGGAAAGAAAACATTTCCACACTTTGATCACAATATATCACATAAAAATATTGACATAACAAATCCATTATAAAAACCATTTTCAATACCAAAATACATAAAAGAGTATATGGTATTTATTTCATTTTAAAAACATTACGGCTTGTTGAGGAATCCAATGACCAAATAATACTCGCGGCGGCGGAAAAGGTCGTTGTCACCGCGTACGTTAAAAGAAACATTCCTTTTTGTCGTTTTGTAAAATGCTTCGTAGAAAAAAAATTCCTTTTGTATAAAAGTGAAAGTAAAAGGGGTTTATACACCGTATAAAATAAAGTTGTGTATAAAACAAAATATGCCTCAATGAAAGGAGATTGAGACGAAGTCCCTTACCTCGGGTCCGACTTGACTCGATCGTTCTTTAACTTCCTGAATAATAAACATGAGTTAATTTATACTTGATTAAGAACCTTTTTCAAGTTCATTATTACTTTTATATCACTTATTATCATTTTATAAACATTATGTAATCCTTTTAGTTAATAATGTTTTTTTTGTCGATATTTGGTTCTTAAGTCGAAAGTGGACTTCTTACAATTACATGTTGTTCGTGTGGTCAAAGGTTCATTATATCCAGAATGAAATTCCTGATTTGGATATCATATATATCATATATATCCATAATATACATGTATTTATAATATTACATAATCATTTAGAGGTAAGAAATGAAATGCACCGTTCATAGAGACGGTAAGCCGTACGTACGCATGAACGCTACTTTCATTTCTTTGTCATATTAATGGAATTAAAACTAAATGAGAGGTATGTATATTTTAATTCCAGAATTATATTCATCATTTATATGTAACATACATTATATATATCCATTATAAATATTTACTTATAATAGTACATTACATTTGGGGAGAAGAAATTAAATGCACCGTTCATGGAGACGGTAAGTCGTACGTACGCATGAACGCTACTTTCATTTCTATCTCATACATTAATGGAAAGAAATAATAATTATATAGAGTTATATCATAATTCCAGTATATAATCATTTATAATAACTTTAAATCCATCCTTTATATGTCCCACATATGGCATTAACGAATCACATCACTTTGAGGGGGCGGTAGTCCGCACTTCCTAAAATGAAATTATCGTGTTTACCCACAATGGAAACCATAAAGGTATACCACAAATGAAAAATAAAGAAGCATAAGGAAAACATAAACATAATATATATCATATATAAATAGAGTTACAAATTAATGGCCACCATTAAAGGTGTTTAAAATAACATTGAACAATCATCGTTTCGTGAGGCAGAAATTCGCCAACCACAGAAACAGTATGTTCTTTAACCATTAGATGTAGATGTGTGTAAGTGTAGCTCGAAATATTCTTATAACAACATCCTAGTATATTTAGGATACTGTATTTGTTACAAAAGAAATTAATAAAAAGAGTTTAGGGGGTTGGAGAAGAAAAATAAAACAAAAGAACACAAGTGAAGACATCACCTTAAAATCGGGTAACTCTCTTAGATTTGAGCTCAAAGGCTTCCTTGGGAAGACTTCTTCCCAAAGTGAGGCTTCTAGGAGTAGGAGAGGTATGTGGAGAGACAAAATGGGTAGGGGTTGGCCGAGCCAAAGGCTTTGGAAGTGTGGGTAAGGTGGTAGAGGTGGGGGCCTTTTATAAGAGGAGAGGAGGGGCACTCTTGGAAAGTAAGGAAATGTTACTTTATTTTAGAATGAGTTTCGGATATTAATGGTCCCCCATTGATTTTTTTCGAGGATAAGGAGATAAGAGTTAGAAATCCACCCATACAATAGGTTTTGTACATGTGTAGTTCTTATATATTACATTATATTTCCATTTTATTTAAATCGTTAAATAATGAGGTCATTGCTGCATCATCATTATGTCATAAATACTTTAATTTATTTAATGTCTAAAAATTATAAAAAAAATACAATGATGTAGGAAATATTTTTAGCTTTATAATTAATATTTATAGTCCAACAGATAATTTATTTAGACAAAATTAAAAATATTTTACTTAGGTGATACATTCTTTGTTACATTTAACATTCTTTAAAAATAAAAAGATAAAAAGTCACTTTCTCACCAAAGTGATTCCATGGGGCCCCCAAGTTTGGCACAAGGCATCCCGTGTTCTGCCATGAGAAACCAAGTAGCCTTAGGACACATGTTGTGGTCATTTTTTATTATTATGATATTATTTTATTATCTTTAACTACCCGATTACTCATTAATCAAGATAATTAAAGATAATTACCGTCGTTACTATTCATAATGTCAAGAAACAAAAGATTCTTAATTACATAATTGGGACCTTCTGATTCCAGATATGTGATTAATTTTACCAAATTCCAAAAAAATAAATTGCAATAATTAATTTAAAAATAATTCCCATTGTCAAAACAAATAGCGGGTTTTTTAGAAACAATATTTATGAAAAGTTTGGCACTTGTTTGTGCCTAATTCCAAAGTGAAATTAATACCAATGACCATAATTGAATTACATGGTAAAAATATATTCTAATTACACTTTAAAACAAATTAAAAAGTTAATATAACCATATAATTAAATTATATGAAAAAGCAGTTTTGATGTAAAATTCGGTATTTTTCACTATTCATTGAAAAATGAACATTGTCAGAAAAATACCAAAAAATAACCCAAGGTAAATTTCAATGCCCCAATCATAAATAATATGTTTATTTTGAAAAATAGAGGTTATATAATTGTAAAAAAGTGTATTTAAAAGGGGTTCTCCATCAAAAGGCAATTAATCGACCTTTTAAAGAATATTAGAATGTTTACGCTTAAAAACTGGATTCATTTGCATTTGTAATCCTCTAACATTTATTGTAAAGAGTAAAAATATTTGACAAAAATATATAATCATATTTTAGTTATTTCTATCCTTTCTCGCCAATACAACGGCTATGTGTTAACTACCATTTAAAATAATATTATTTTATTACTAGTGTGCAACGTAAGATTTCAATAAAACTCTTTGTTGCGTATCGGGTACGCTATCGAACATAACAACCCCTTTAAAGTAAAATTAATATTTAATTCGTAAATACTAATAAATATAAAAATGTTTTATTCATTATTTACCTGGGATGTTACAGTTTTTGTGGTTGTGTATTTGATTATAGATAACACTAAAATCAGAAAATAATTATTATTCCAACACCATAACACTCATATGCCTGAATGTACCAAAGGCCTTCTTTTTTATCTTATTATAGATAATCCCCCTTTTAAGGGTTGAAGGGGAACCCGTACATGACCCGTAGTCCCAATGCACAAGGCCCGACAAGACCCGTAATACATGACCCGAAGGCCCAGAGGCATACCATGCCCAATACATGACCTGTAGTCCCAGTCCACTAGAACTGCCCCTCCCCAGCTTCTGCATCATTGATTGCCTTTAGCTCCCCACCTGCATTGCTGATCATCTAGCATAGCCCCGTACAAAGCTGCATGGTGCCTGGAATAAATTTATTCACAAGTTAAAAAAATAAATCTATTTTAAATGATGTTGATATCTCATCAAGTGTTGAAAATTTTGGGTATCCCAACTAAAAACTAAGTTTCAATGGACTTATATGTCTTTTTTAACTAATAAGAAATAATGAATCAGCGTTCCTCAATCTAAATTGAAAATATATATTTGATGTCTTTGATTTGACATATCAATGTACCTAAATGGACACTCGGATGAAAATTTATAGTCATTTGAAATTCCCTAATACACATACACCCTATAACAGAAAACAAATCATCTTTTAATAGCACTAAAAAAATGTTTTTAATCATAGAAACGATAATGGGGGCCCATTTATCATTAGTAAAAATAGCATTGATAAAGGCCTAGATTCATGCGCCTTGTGGTTAATATAGTAGAACGCCCAGAAGTAAAAGTATTAAATTTTAAACAATGATATATACAACCTATAATTTAAAAAAATGCTATAATTTTAAATAATGAAATATAAATTTAATTTACATGAAAAATAAAAAAAAATCCACCAATATTATACAAAAAAGTACTAATTATATTTCAAAAAAATTGCCATAATTTCATTTATAATAATCCAACAAACACTCTAAAACATTTTCATATCATATTTTGACAATCGTGATCCCCTCTAAAAATGTCCACCTAGGGTATGAGTTTCTGAACAAATCATCTCAACCTCAGAAAAATATTCTTCCTCTATAATAAAATAGATATAATTTTAGTAATACTATAATGATGTAAATTAATCATTAATATAAAGTAATACATTAAAAAAAGTCAATATTTAATAAACATACACATGTGGAGTTATACCAGTCACACCAGGCATCATATTGAGGTGAGGGTGATTCTTAAACATAAAAATGTGTTATGGATCATTGTCCACAAATATCCAAAAAATACGAATGTGATTGCTCTATTTTGAGTATGTCACTTGATCTTTTACTAAAATTCATGTCAATTTTAAATAATGACACATTTCATGTTTTACCTTTCACACCACGAGTCATATTTAAGTGAGGATGATTCATACGTATCACAAATTACTAATGGAAAATTTTTCTAAAGTATCAAAATAATCCATATGTGTTTTCATAGTTTTTAGTATTAAAATTCTGTTGTTTTACTAAAATGTCATTTCAAACTAGAAAGACGCATTCTGAGTCATACCTGTCACATTTTTCTTTAGTTTGATGTGAGACTACATCATACACATCAAAAATGGATTATTAATCATTTTCCCAAATTATCATGACAAACACAAGATATTTTCCTTATTTTTTGTGAGTGATGTGTTTTGAACTAAATTGTAAATTTTAAATAGATAACGGGCACCTCTAGTTATACCAGTCACATTGAGCATTTTATTGAGCCATTTCTGACTCCCACACATCAATAATAACTCATATATAGATATCCAAAGGTATCAATACAATCTAATTGAATTTTCCATTTTTCATTATCTCACTTGATGTTTTTACTTAAATTAATGTCAATATTAAATAAAAATATTTACTTTGAGTCATACTAATCATACATTGAATCTTATTATGGAGAAGATAATTCCTAATCATCAAAAATGATTGATAGTTGGTTTTCTTAAAATATAAAAATAATATGAATGTTTGTTCTTGGTTTTCAGTATTCCACTTGTTTTTTTTACATAAATTAATTTAAATTTCAAATAAAAAAGAGACATATTGAGTTATAACAGCCGCACCGTGTATCATAATGAGGTTAAGTTAACTAATAAATGTCACAATAGAGTAATGTATCATTTTCAAAAAGTATCAAAATAAGAAAAATGAATTTTCTAAATTTTTTTGTATGTCAGTTGTTGTTTTTAGTTAAATTAATGTCCATTTTAAATAAAAATAGACGCTTTGAGTTATACCAGCCACACTATGTGACACATTGTGGATACATTATTTCCTACACATCAATAATGTCAAAGATTTCATTTTCATAAAATATTAAAATAATCCTAATGTGTTTTCCCTAACTTCAGTATGTCATTTGTTGTTTTTTCTTAAATTAATGTCAATTTTAATTGAATAGAAACACTTTGAGTTATACTAGCCACACAATGAATTGGATTGGGGTTCCTTTGAATTATATACATTAAAAATGACTCATGGATCATTGTACTAATTTATCAAAATAATCTAACTGAGTTTGATTAGTTTCTAGTATGACACTTTGTGTTTTTACTTAAATTAATGTCAATTTTAAATAAAAAGTGACACTTTGAGTTATACCAGCCACACCATGCATCGCATTAAGGTGAGGCTAATTCCTACACGTCAAAAATTAAAAATAGATCATTTTTCTAAAATATCAAAACAATATAAATGTTTTTTCTCAGTCTTCATTATATCACTTTTAGTTTTTAATTATATTAACGTAAATTTTAAATTAAAAAAGACACTTTGAGATATACCAGTTACACCATGCATCATAGAGAGTTGTGTCTAATTATTACATGTCCAAATGTTTTAATATTTTTCTTCTAAAATAGAAAAACAATCCAAATTATTTTTCTCTCTTTTTAGTATGGTAGTTGTTTTTTTAGTAAAATGACATTTCATAATAGAAACATGCATTATGAGTCAGACTAGACACATTATGCATCTTATGGATGTGAGACTGATTTATTCACATCAAATAAAACTTATTAATCTCTTTATTAATTTATATAGAAAATAAAAGTGTATTTTCATGTTTTTTAGTGACTGACACATTTTGAACTAAACTGTTAATTTTAAACTAATAACGAAAACTTTGTTCATACCGGTCACCCAATGGATTAGATTGTGGTGTGTATGATTCTTAAATGTCACAAATGACTGATTTATCATCTTCTGAAAATAAAAATTTTTCTAAAATCATTTTCTCAGTTTTAATGGTCACATGTTCTTTTTTCTTAAATTAATGTCATTTTTAAATAAGAATACAAACATGGAGTCATACCGGAAACACCATGTTTCACATAAAGGTGACGTTAACTTCTACACGTCAAAAATGGCTCATGGAAAATTTTACAAAAATATCAAAACAATCCGAATGCATTTTCTTGGTTTTTAGTATGTCACTTTTTTCTTTCACATAAATTGATTCCAATTTTAAATTATAAAGGGAGACATATTGACTTATACCAGCCACATGGTGCATCGTATTAAGGTGAGACTAATTCATCCATGTCCGAAATTACCTATAGGTCATTGTCCTATAGTATAAAAACAAATAAATTTTTTTTTCTGTGTTTTAATTATGGTAGTTTTGTTTTTTAACTAAAATTTAATTTGAAATGATAAATACAAATTATGATTCATACTCGTCACATCGTGCATCATTCTTAAGTGATAATGCTTCATACATGTCAAAAATGACTTATGAATCTCTATCCTAAATTATTAATACAATTAGAGGGTTTTTTGTTGTTTTCAATGAGTTAAAAACATTGAACTAACATTCCTATTTTCATCTGATAACCTACACTTTTAGTTATACAGGTCACAACATGCATCAGATTGAGGTGTGGATGATTCCTATACATAAAAAATAACTCATTGATCATTTTACTTATGTATGAAAACAATTTTTATTCATTTACTTTGATTTGAGTATGTAACTTGTTCTTTTTGTTAAATTTAATGTCTATTTAATATAAAAATACACATCTAAAGTAATACAGTCCACAGTGTGTCTTATATTAAGGATAGGATGTATCATAAACATCAAAAATGACTCATGTATTATATAACGAAAATTTCAAAATAATTCTAGTTCATTTATTTGGTTTTTAGTATGTCACTTATTCTTATTACTAAAAGTAATTTTATTTTTAAAAATGAAGATACACATTGAGTGACACTAGTGACTATTTATTTATTCTTTTTTTTTTGAGTAGGTTAAATTATGAAAAAATTAATCAATTAAATAAGTAATCTAAATTATAAATTTTGTATTCTTGAACCATTATCTTATTGTCATTTTCTAAATTACATCCTCAATGTCCAATATCCCAAAAGCATGATTAGTTTTAAACAAACCACCCCAACTCAGACAATGGAATACACCTCTATAAGGAAAAAATTCTTATGTGAGTAATACTAAAAAGAATTAAATTAAACATAAATATGAAACAATTCACCAATCATTATAATTAACATCTTCATGCTATTTTTTACATTATTCCATTTGGTATGTTTCCCATTCATTTCTGAGCACATCTATATCCTCTTGTGAATACGTGGCTTCTCAACAGTCATAGTAGTAATGGAAAAATATAAATACACAAGGGATTAATAAATTTATTAAATCAAATAGAAATTAACATTGAAAACACCTCTTCTAGGATGATTGTTTTGTAATGGAATATGATCTCACTCAAAAATTTACAAACATAATAATCGTAATATTTTCCATTTGTCTATTTCATATAATGTAGAAACACTGATTCGAATAAATAAATAGTTATGATATGTGTATGAATAGTGAAATGTTATTTTATATACCCTGATACTTATTGAGTCATATAATATGTATTCATCCTTGTTCTTATCCCCAGGCCTCATTCTATGTTTATTACAATATTGATGCACCTCCTTATCAAAAAGTAATCCTCATTAAAAGGTAATATTAATTATATACCTTGATTTGTATTTCTAAATCATTGGATTTAGTTTATTAAAAAAATGGAAAACAACATCATGTAAGGACAATTTATTGGATATCAATGCATGGAATCCAAGAAATAAATATTTGTGGCATCCCAATTTATATAAATGAGCATCCAATTCTACCTAAAACACAAAAAAAAAGAATAATTAATGAAAGAAAAGAAAATATATATGATATGATTAAATTATATGGTTTTACCCCTATATCGTTGGTATTTAATAAACTTTTTCCTAGAAAATTTTCCTTTCAAATTATTTGATCAGACCTGCCACTATTTCATCCTTTATTGGGGTTCTATATTCTGTTGTTTTATATAGGATATGAGATAACTAATTAGTCCAAATTTTATTTTATGGGAAAATACCTTCAACTAATTTTCATATATACACCTACCAAAAATAGGAAATTCATTTTTTCATAATTAACACAATATATCATATTTTTTAAAATCAAATATTGAAAACATACCTCATGTATACATTTACAACTAAGCTGCCTAGAAAATCATAGTCGAGGATTTCACATACACTCTCAACACCAATGAATTATTGATCTTTCTATCTGTAAATATATTTTTCAAAATAAAGAGTGTGATTATGTCCATTTTTAAACGTGGTATCCATATTATCCTTCAATGATAGTTAATTTGGATATAGAACGGGATGGGTATTGGTGTTTTAGGTAGATATTTTCTATCTGTTGGACATTCATTTATATGTTTTTAGGTTGTTTTTCAGTTCATCCCCTTCCCTTTTTCCATCTATAATAACATTAATTGGATTAGAACTTTATTAATTAATAGTTCAAGGATTATCTTTAAATTTTTAATGGAAATGAATACCTACTTTTTTAAATGTTTTTTACATGATGTGGTTTCCATGAAATGAATGTTCGGACATCTAATTCAAACCTATAAATATATTCCTCGTGAAATGGAGTAGGTGGCTCGGTGCTCGAGTCATGGGTTGTGCTAATTGACACTCTCACATGACCTATTGAAGTAGTTTTCTATGTAGAATGTCATTTGGGATATTGAACATTGTTTCCCTCTATACAAGCTAATGGGTGGGAATTGATAGATATAAATCACATTTATTATCACCCTATAGAATGTAAGTAGTGGGAAATAATTAGTACCTATAAGATTCAAATTTCATAGAAACTATTATTATAACCTTGTTTTCCACATCTAAGATATCTCATTGAGGGGAATGGATCACCTAATTATTGGTGGTGTGGGGTGGGATCTCCCCATGGTGGTTGTTCATGAGTATCTAGTTCTCTTTTACATCCAAATTAATGTTTCCATCACTTCTTCTACCACTGTAATTCCTCATAAAGGGTAGATATTATTTCTATCATCTATTTTATTAATTCACATTGATCCCCTTATTGTTTTTTTCTCAATATATGTTTGGGGTGTCACCCAAAAACCGACATCTCTGACATGGCCATATTGTTCTAGCAGCATGAAGTCAACCAGTAGTATGTCTCCATCTAGAGTAAGTGTTGTTGATCCTTGTGACATTGCCATATAAAAAATATAGAAAAATAAGGGTTCATAGTTATGTAATAGTGATTTCATGAGAAAAAAATTTAAATTGTGTTATACATAAACATGTTTCCCAAACTATTTTTCTGTTATCAACTATTAGTATGTCATCTTTAATTACACATGCCTCATTCCATAGCACATTGTGTTGGGTGGAAGTGGCATTATATTTGGATTCCTAATATGAATATAAATAGGGGAATATAATTATGGTGTTATTTCATGACACATAAATGTATAATGTTATATTTAAAATACATACCAATTATTTTCTCAAGTTATGTGTACCTCATCCTTGTTTTACATTAGGGGTGCACTATTTTTGATACTCGTTCCTTATTTCCAGAACTCAGTTTGATGTTTCATAAACAAAAAATTT
Organism: Viscum album; assembly: GCA_963277665.1. NCBI lineage: Eukaryota > Viridiplantae > Streptophyta > Magnoliopsida > Santalales > Viscaceae > Viscum > Viscum album. The sequence continues at coordinate 420,226,148 of OY728161.1, read as the reverse complement.
GTAATCAAAGTGATGAATACATGTATCATCAAAAAATGTATTATTAGCCACAATGAACATGAAAAGACACATCTGCACGACGACCATTTAATGCATCCCACACTTTGTGGTTTTTCAGGTGTGCATAGATAAGTGGTGGGTGCGGGTTTATTTCCCCTTCGACAACTCTAAGATGATTTCTTATTAAAATTGTGGTAAATAATCTATTAATAATTTCAGTATGTATTAATACAAATTTATTGTTGTAGTAATATAATATAAATGAACTCTTTAATAAATTATGAAGATTAAGTAAATGTTTCATTATTTTATCTTTTATATAAAATATAGAAATGTTATCATAATGTTACTGTAATTTTTTCCCACATTAGTGTCGTGTGCCTAGTCACAAAATGGTTCCACGAATCGGCATCAATCCTCATGGGATGTCGAGTGATGATTACAATGTAACTAATAAACATGGACATAATGGAGTTGATATGTAGGCCATGCGCATTCAATCCGACCTTGTATTTGATTCCTTTTACATTATACTTAATGCTTTTTCTAAGACCATCAAACAACGGTGGTATTATTTTTTCTTGTGTCATTGGTTCTTCATGAGCTACCATTTCCCCAAAATAAACATCATCCATATGTTCCTTTAGGGTAGTAGCATCGATATGCATAGATGGACATTGTACCACTATACTGGGATCCACAGAAGGTTGAGAAACCTATTATTCCATAGGAATTGGAGCACTAACACAAGAATAAGGTCATTCATCTACACTGCGAGTAGTAGCAGGTTGAGACAACTATTGTTCATTGTGATTGGGAGCACCGACATGTGCCGAAGTCATTATCATCATAATTTGTTTAACATTTAATTTAGAGTCCATAAAAGTAGTATAAAATGGATAATAACATGAGGTAATGTGGTGTATATTGCAAAAAAAATGTAACTTCATTATTAAACTCTCTATCTTTTTTAAAGGATGAAAGGAATTTACCCTTCTATAAATGATTCAAATCCATTCATTATGGTATTCTATGACATATAATACATATTCAATGTTAGGATCACTATGAAATTATTGTTACGTACTAATTAAAGGGTCATCCTAAGTTTAATTTTCATGTCAACCTTAAGTTTTTTTGGATGATAATAGAATAATTGAACAATTTTGGTTTGTGGGATATAAAAAATAAAATAATGTTTCTATTTGTGATCCCAATATAAAAGGTTTTTATTTGTACACTTCCTTACTGAAATCAACTTTCATGAATCCCAATTCATCTATTTTAACACCAATCCTATTATACACCCGCTTGCATTAAAAAATCGGCACTTTGAATGTTATATAATCCAACTCCCAAATTTGTTTTATGATTACAATATTTTCCATATTCCCATAATTTGGTTTTTTGTCCTTAGTAACAGAAACATACACACTTTAGCCATGACTGTAACACAACTATTTTTTCATTGTATTGACTTCATCATGCCCATTTTTATAGAACATATATCCATTAATTACATAACCATTGTAAGACAATACATACACACATGGTCCTCCAGGTAATCATCATATTCGTTCTGAAATTGAATTTGGATTTTAATCTGACTCCATAAAAATATGGTCTTGAAACCATCCTATAAATTATTCATTATGTTCATTTGACATAAATTTTTCTCCCTTGAGGATAAAATTTCATAATAATTTCATTCAGGGTTTCAAAATTTGGGGAAACCACAACACTATTATAAAAATGATAATGTTGGGTCTACTCTTGATTTGTAATATTGATTCTGAAAACATCTCTTTCAGAAATTAGATTACCCAAAATCCATTCATTGTAACATCATTTTGGTAGACAAATTATTCCACACTAGAAAGGTATTCAGTATAGAACTCAATAGCTTACCCAATAATAAATCACTCTACAATAAAACCCTCTGGCCGACTTTGATTTTTTACATACCCTTTCAAAATATTCACATATTGTTCAATGGTGTACATACATTGATAGTTTATAGGAAAAATATAAAAATATCTCTCACCAAGTGAACCATAAAATGAAATGTCATATAAAATAATGTTGTAAGAAAAAAATACCATTTCACATAATATGATAGAAATTTTCCATTCCAAAATCAATAACATCGTCGGGTCTATAACATTATGAAAATATATTTAAAGACGAAATATAGCTTGTTTAATGTATTACAGGCATTATGGGGAATAATGAAACATAATTCTATAGACATTAGATCTTTCATAAAAACATGGAATTCAAGAAATTTCAGACCCTTTATCAATAATTCGGTCATTGACATGATTTTCTTTATATTCGATGAATACCCCATTGGAACCATTACATCATTTACGAAGATGAAGAACTAATATCTCTCCATCCTGGAAATATTGAAAGCTACTAGAGGACGAAAACTTCAATTTTCACCCTTCACTAGCGTCGACTCATCTCAGGTTCCCATGCCAACTATTTCTAACCCATACTTAATTCCATCCATTTTTTTATCCATTTCCATTTAGTATCATTTAGAATAAAATATAACATACATTAATTTCAATATGTATAAAATCAAGAATATTTCTAACTTATAGACAATTATTGTATGGCTATTAAAAAAACTGATCCCTTTTTTCAACTAGTTTTAATAATGTTTTTCAAAAATAGTTTTCCAGAAGTTGTGTCCACATCTTTTACTTTCTCTAATAGTTTATCACCTGTTAGTACAGACGTTTTTGTATGTTCTTCTGAACCTCCATAGAATGATTTCATCTAAGATCAGTACTTATGTCATTAGGGTAGAAATCTTCAATGTCCGAGAAACATGGTTTTCAATGAATTTTTCAACCATCTGAACTGTGTTCCATTTTCACAAATAGGACACCCTTTATTTCATTTATTTTTATATCCTAAAATATTTCAATAATAAATAATGTCTTTTTTCATCCCATACAACATGGCTCTCAACATGAAATATTCATTTTTGTATGAATCATAAAACGTGACACCTGAATCCCATAATAATTTCAAATCCTAGATCAATGGCGCCAAATATTCATCAATAACATTACCTAGTTGTTTTGGTGCAGATAAAAGGAAAGATAACATGATATAGTTTCATTTCATCCAAAAAAACAGTGAAAAGTTATAATTTACAATCATAATTGTCCATGTACTATGACTCCTACTTTGAAATCCAAAATGATTCACTACATCTGTAGATAACTAAAGATGAACGTTTCTTGTATTTTTTTTGCAAATTTAGAATACTCATGATAAATGCACTTCCACTTAGGAGAGTATTCCGAGTGACATAGTTTTCCTCATTTATTTCTTTCATCTATGTGCCATGTTAATTTCCCTACAGTTTCTTCCTCCCATATAAGCACCTGAAGAATAGAATGATAAAAATGTAACATAAAACATTCATAGGACTGGATTCAACATTCTTGTATTAGGAATCACTACCCATTGTGAATTATATATGAAATTTTTTGTCCTTGAAAAATAGTATACAGTCATTCAGGCATGCAAGTATTCCTTCGGAGATCATTCCCATCAAGCATAGCATTTTTGGGCGTTGTGTGTTTGGATCAAGAGCTCATTATAATCTAGAATCATTTCATTCAAGAGAGCAAGTAAAATTTAAAACTAGCATCACTCCATCCATTTCCTTTTATAAAATTCTATAGTTTCAATACATCAGAATACTATATTTAGTGCAACAACCATACAATGATTTCATTGTAAAAATCATCAACTTCTTAATCAAATTTTCTAAATAATAATGTACATCATCAACTATAATTCTCATTCCCTCAATAAAATCATCATCATCATTGAAATATTTAATCTCATCCTAGATACAATCTTCTTCATTGATTGTAGATATAATAATATCAGATGATCCATAAAACATAATTTTATCCCACCCACTGGATATATTTTATTTTTACCCATGTTCATTCCATCATTTATTACTTTGATCTGTTCCCTGACCGATCATGTGTTCTTCCAACTTCTATGGGATATTTTTTTGAAAAACAATGTGCAAACACATAAAAAGGAGTTGATATGGGTCATATGAATGATCTTTTACAAACTTGATGAACACTTTAACTACATCATCAAAATATTTTGTTAGAAGATTGGAATTCATAAATTATTTATTCATATACATCCTATTTTATTTGGTGATATAAATATCTTACAAAATAAATATTTGAAAAGTGGAATTTCAAATACAAGGAACTCAGCATTTGAATGATAGTTATTATTGGATTTTGTTGTTTGATATTCATCCCCTTAAGAAGCTAACACCAAACCAGATATAAGATGTAATTGTAGACTGATCACAGAATTTTAACCGTGTAGGTGATGTAGAATTAAATGTAGGTATACGAGTTACAATGGGATGAAATCATTAATTCACCTTTTGTAGGAGTTAGTTCACAATGAATTTCATTTGTGTTGGATAGAGATAATGACATAACCTTGTCATTGAGTTATTATCAATATTCTTTTCTTATGTATATAGTTTAATGCTTTTCATAATTCTATCGAAATCTAAACATAAATGATTATGAAAAAACTACAATTCATATTTCCTTAGAAAACTATTTAAAGAATAATATATGAAATATCATTAAAAACCCAACCACTTACAAAAATTCATTTTTAAAATAACATGCCATTTTTAAAATAAACTATTTTTTCCAAATACACTTTGAAAAATACATGCACACCTTAAAAATATATATATATTATTTAAAATGAAATTTATATTTTTATGTTAAATTGTTTAAAAAATTCCAAAAAAGTTTCCAAATTTTTAATAATTAAATCAAACACATATGAAATATTTCAAAATAAATAAAATCCTTCTTACAAGGAAATATTCACACATAGTTTAAAAAATTAATTCGTTTATCAAAATACCCTTTTTATTTCAATACCAAAAATTGCATGAAAAAATTAAAAGAGAAGAGAAACCATATTTAAATATTTCACAACTATTAAAATATTCGTCATTCCCTTGGAAATTTGGTTTTAAATATAAACTCACTCAAAAAAATATCTTTTTGCATTTAAAATTATTCTTAAAAAAATGATTTTATATACTAAAATATGATATTATAGAAAAATTACATGAATAGGTTTATAATCCACTATTAATGTTTATGTGATTTGGTAAAAAAATATAAAATTGAAATTTACGGTCATGATAATTATATAAAATCAATGGTAATATTTATATGAAGAAACCAAAAGGATATAAGGAATATCCTAATGGGGATTTAATATGAATATTATAGTAATACCTTTATGGATTGAATTAGGTTCCATGATAATATAACAAGAATATTGAGGTTTCATAGCCGAAGAAATATTCACATAACAAAATTCATTCCATTATTTCTAAAAGAAGGTATGGGATGAATGAAGTTACATCATGATTCTTTTATAAGTGGACGACCTGTTAGTTGAGGGATCGGTGTTGATAAGGATTATGGATTTAAAACAAGATTTTTATAATATTCTCAATAATAAATATCCCAGAATTTCCAAGATGACTTCTAGAATATGCATTGGGTGAGATATTAAGGCTCGAACATTGGGGATATCATAGAAGGAATACCTCAAAAAAATCAATAGCTTTTGGATGACTATATGTAACCTTGTCTCAACACCACTTGATGGAATAATTATATTATATGAATCATTAGTATTGATAATGAAATATGAGATTACATAAAAGAAAAATATTATATTATCGTTAGTAGAATGAATTTTTATTTGCATTATTTTTTTAAAATGGTAGATATTACCTTGGTAGTGGGATTTTTGGGCCCTTCATGTCACATCATGGAAGGGAACCCTAAGAGTCTTTAAAAAAATAATCCAGTAATTAATGTATTTAAATGATACATCAATTTTCTTTTATGAAGATGATATTCTATTTGGGTTCATATACACAATCATTATTAGATATTTAGATATCTAGAAGAGATCTGTCACACCTGGATTCTCGATTCCGTTAATTATTTCAAATCATCTTTTAGTCCTCAGAATTATCCACGTTTTTAGGTGTTCTAGGTTTTAAATTTTTGTTTCTAATAATTTCTTGATCTATGACAATGGTATTGGGGGTTTTTGATGGTACTTGGACTCCTCATGTTTCAAAGGGATGGTGTGAGATTGTGGTGTTTTGGAGTAGGATTAGTGACACTTCTAGTGGAACAACTTGTGGGGATGTTGTTGAGGTTGTTTCTACCCATGAGTTGGATGAGTTTTTGGCTAAGGATAGTACTTTGTTTTGGTAATATTTTTCCCTATCCATTGGAAATAATTCCCCCTTATTTTTTCCTATGGAACCCCACCCAGAAATTTGATGCAAAACATCACTTTTTAGGTGGCCATAACTGCCTACACGGTTTGGCCACACAGTTTACTAAACCATTCATGAAAACCATGCAAGGTGTCAAGGTAATTAAAAATCATCATTAAATTACATGTTTTCCCTTTTGTAAATATTCCAAATCCTCCCTATTCATCCCCATATCTTTCCATACCTCCATGAACAACCCCCAAGCTCTCTCAACTTCCCTTGGAACTCAACATTGAAGGGTGATTTGATGGGGAAACATCAAAATCATGCAAGTAATTCCTCCTATATTTGATTTTGTTCCATTTATTTAGGGTTTCATTCACTATTTCATGATGTTCAAAAATTTCTAGAATCTATGGTTCGAACCTAGGGGTTGTCTATAGTTTCTTCGTCTAGCCTTGAGTTTTTAGGTTTATTTTAACATCCTTATAGTGCGGCAGTGGTGAGGTTGATGTTTATCCCCAAAATTTGAGGGTTTCTTCACATTCAGTATGAGATTCCATGACTAAGAATTTATTAATGAGTTAGAATTCTTGATTTACTTATTAATCATTTTCCTCAAATGTAGTGTGTGGTGGGAAAACCGTTTTTGATGGATTTGGTTAAGGGTTTAATTCAATATTATCATTTTTTATTTAAATTGTGAATATTTCATGTGTAAATATTGTAGTTATATTTGGGTTTATTTTATAACATATTCAACTGTTTTAAAAAATGTTGTTTAGGATTCCAATTCTGCTTTCGTTTGGGTTTAAAAGTGGGGTTTTCAATACTATTTAGGTGAATAACATCGATGTACATCTTGAAAGTGTTTTCCAAAAATTGTAACTAGTTATTGAGTAACAAAAAGGTGTTCAATGGAAGTTTATGTACTATTTGGGTGGGTTTTTGTTATTAAAATGGCCCATTTTGTTGTGAAGGGGCTGTTATGTGATGTTTAGAATATTTCAAACGTTTTATAAAATTGTACAAAGTATTGATCAAATTGTGAAATAAATATGAAACATGTTGCGGGCTGTTTTGGAGAGTGTGTTCATGTAAAATGGGTTTCTGAAAGGTAAAGTGGTGCTTTAAGATGAATTTTTTTATAATGTTCAATAAATTTTGGAAATGTTTTATAAAATGGAAAGAAAGGATAGAAATACATTTATGGGATGTTTTGTGTGAGTATGATGTGAAGAATGATTTTTTTGTGATAGGATTATTATGTGATATGTGTGTGGGCTGTTTGGTGGGTCTGTGATGTGGATGTGGTATTTTCATGTTCAATTTACTTGTCATGGATTGTTGTACTTGTTTGAGCACAAGATGGAAACCCAGGTATCTAGGGGCCGGACGTGTATTAATATGCTATTGATCCTGTGGGTCTTGGCCCTAGTTTCATGTAGCTAGTTTGATAATGACAAAACTGACTAAACTATGATGATGATGTTGTTGTTGGGGTACCAGTAGGTTATGGGTATGATCCCTACTAGTGGATCATGTGTATGAGAACATATATTTTTTTGCATACATTCACCAAGATACGAGGTACCTGAGACCCACATTGAGCCCATTCCTAGGTGTCATTTTCCATTTCATGTGATAATTAAAGACATTAAACTTAATGTCGTCATGCAGTATCTTTGGCTGGAAAATTCAAAAGCATTGGAACTCTATTTTAAAAGTGTTGATTCCTTAATGTAGACCACTTGAAAACAGTTCTTATTTAATATTGAATCTCTTAAAAATTATTAATACCATCTCATGTTTATGAAAACATTCCATATTTTCATCTTTGAATGTTTACCACATGGAATACTTTAGTGGCCGCATCCTACTCGGCATTGTATCACACCATACTTACACCTTTGAATTTAAGTATACATGGTTTTTGTCATGGGTTTGGGTAGAGCTTATAGTGCCAATTCTTCGAGTCTCTAGCAGTCCTTCGTGATGCATTTTTTTGAAGATGGCTTTAGGGAGGTGCCTCTTTCCATTAAGAGGTTCATGGGATGTCCATTTTGGTTTTGTTCATTTTTTAGAGTCATTGAGAAGTGTATAAAATTATGAAATTCTATTCTGAAGTTTTGTGAATTATTGTTTGTCTTGATAAATACTAATTTTTATGTGGGATATGATTGTTCTTTTATATTTTTAAACTCTGATAAATCATTCCCAAATTTCATTTTTTGATACCCAGGAACTTGTGCCAGCCAATAGAGATCGGGAACGCCCTTCAGGCCTTTTCGCAGACCATGTCAGGTTCTAGTTTTGATGGAAACTGGGTTCGGTTTGTGACAAAATGGTATCAGTGGAGTTCCACTCTCTTTGGGTCATCTTATTTGGGGACGATTCAGGATATTATGGATCTAGGATTGTCGTTACATGAAATTTTGGTTATTGGTAAAGTGCTTGGCCAACACACCTCATGACGGGATTCATGTCTCCAAGATAAGTTCGGTTTTATATCAGTTCATTGGTCTTCATGGTTTGAAGAAGATTAGGGGAAATGAAAATAGATTTGGGATAATGGTCTTTGTGAGCACACATGGTCTGGAATGCCAGGTGGAGCCAGGGATATTCCCCCCAAACAATCTCTGTGATGGTGAAGTGATTGGCATATGGCCACCAACCATATATCCAAGTCACCCACTAAAAACTAGTTTCTTCTTGTATTGTCTTGTGTCCTTTAGTTTTGGGATCTTTGATGTTTGGTTTTAAATCAAAAATGACCTAGTTTTAAGTAGTGTAATTTTTTTGTGAAATTATCTTCAAATAAAGATGGAAGGGAATAATTTGTGAAATGGTGGAACTGAATTTTAAGAATTTCATTAAAATGGAAAATTATTTGTTTAACCCTCTTTTTAAGATTGGAAATTCTATTAATGTTGGTTTTGAAAATGTATTTCCAATAGAGTTTTCTAAACTATTGAATTGAGTTTTAATGGGATGGAATGTTTTGGGGGTTATGTGTGGAGTTGGTAATGGATTTTGATTCGGCAACTAGTGATCATTTGAATAGTTTAAAAAAAAATTGGAATCTTGTTTTAAAATTAGAATAGTTGAGTTTCCAATTTAATAGGGATTTATGAAATGGAGTTTATCATGAAATTAGAAGTGTTTTGAAATGGGAGGAAATGTTTTGAAATTAATATACATAAATTGAAAGTGAATTTTTACTGAATGATTTGTGATCTTTTGAAGAATTTTATGGATCATTGGAACCATGATTTAAATAAGAAGAGATGTGTTTAAAAAGGAATGAGGGTTGATGCAATGGTGTTCTCATAAAACTGGGAGTCTTTCAAAATGGCCTGATATTTTTAGAAATTAATGTGTATAACATGAATGCAATTTTTCATATGAATAAATGTGAATTTCTAAAATGTTTTGCAATCTATAAATTGGGTTTGATTTTGGGGTTAGTGATCTTGAGAAAAGGATGTATTGGTTGATTGTTTTTGTTTTGAAAAGTGGAATGAGTTGTTGTTTTGACCATTGTTTTTTCAGTGATTAACCTCCTCCAAGGGGTTATATGGGATTATGGATGGTTAATGGAACAATCGGATGTGTTATGGGATGGATATGAGGAGGGTGACTAGTGTGGCATGTAAACATGCATCTGTGAGACCCATGTGGTAACAATTTTTGATATGCTAACCACATAACTATTTTTTCAATGAAGTGATTTATTTTAAAGAAAAACTTGATGTCCTGAGGACTGGTTTCGGATGTCATGTGTTATGTATTTTTGGAAATGTTGTGTTCTTGGGATGTTTTGAGTCAAATAATCCCTCTTGTTTGAATAGTTTTTTTGGTTAGTATTTCTTTGGTAAGATGGGATGAAGGGATGGTTACACGTATCCTTTCGAAAAATGTCTCAATATTCCTTTATGGTGGTTACCATCAAATTTTTGTGTCTGGTTTGTGTTATTTTTTACTATTGGACCATCTTGGTAGGTTCCTTGGTTTCTCTTGTTGGGTAAGGTACACCCCCACTAAGAGTTAATGAATGACTGATTTGAAATCCTGATTGTTTTCCCAGCGGAAGTGAAGGTTCCAGGCGCAGCGGAAGCGTGTGGGTGGATGTGCCCAGATGGAGTTTTTTCATTAACAATGTTGAATCTTGGATCAATATGATGACAAAATCCAGTCTCCACAGATCGAATCACATAAATAGACAATAGAAAGGGAAAGTCCCGGAACGACGAAGTAGGATCATTACAAGGTGATTATAATTAATATAATCAATTGAAACGAAGTACCTTTTGGTGTTCTTTCTTCATAGATATTTCTGATCACATTCCGATGTGATACATCATTGTGTTGCAAAATCCAAGGGTATAATTCCTCTAGCGGTGATCCACATGTGCACCTCGTATCTGTAGACGTCGCCAAAGGAGTCTCCAGGTGCTAGCATGGAGAAACCTTTTCATGCATTGTCCACCTTAGATCGTCATGATCTGATGGAAGAGGATATATCATGGCCTTGAGACAATTCTTGGAGGAAGAGCTTCTTTCGGCCTTGAATGAATTCTCCAGACTTGTTATGCACAACGATTCTCTTATAAGGAAAAGTGTTGGGGTTGTGAGGATATTTATATTCGGGTTTGAGGTTGTAGAGTTATGACAATAAATAAACGAATTTCACATTTTATTTATTTCATTAACTCTTTTGAAAAATCCCATGTTGAGTCATTAATTCCTTGAAATGCGCCCACACTGATTATAATAAATATCATTTAATAAAATGATATTTTCCTCAAAATCCCGACTGGAAAAACTTCACAGCGTGTAATAATAAATATACGGCATGTACTTTTTATTAATTGAAAACTACACGGCATGTACATTCAATTCACACAGCGTGCATATCTTGTTTTCATTTATTCATTTCCATTCCAAAATGAAAACTACACAGTGTGTACATTTAATAATACATGGCATGTACTTGTTTTCAAAATAAAAACTACACGACATTTAATCATTAAAACACGGCGTGTACTTGTTTTCATTTTATTCTTCCTCCAACATTAAAAAGATTTAAGCTTACTTGAATAATTATTAAACCATGTATAGGAATAATCTTTATTCTACTTGAGATACTTGGATACACTTTGTGTGTGACCCTCTAGGCCTCTTTCTCATTGGCATTAGGTGGGCTTGCCTAAAGTCCTAGATTACTGTCTAGCAACAGGTCAAGGCATCCAAGATAAAGAAGTTGACGCCACATTGACTTATCACCTCATACGAAATCTTACTGTGTAATTTATCCATTTGTCTCTATATTTCATCAATTAGGTTTCATGGAAGTGTCATAAACCTATATGCTTGATCAGTCATTCTTTGACTTCCAGAAATAAAATCATCTTGTCACTAAGGACATGGAATTTTTTCAACAGTTATATTGCAATCAAAGGGACCGAGATATCTACTTCCATTAATATGGATGGGACAAATCCTTCCTCGACTTATCCATTAACAAATGTCATTCGTGATGCACCCAACGTACCCTAATTCCCACCAACTCTCTTCGTGAGGTTTTCATCAGCAAATCCATGTGCGCGAGTCATGACCTGAGTTAATGATAATCTTCTAGTCTAAGGAACATTAAATACACTTGAAGATAGTAATATCCGATGACACTAAGACATTGCGAATTACTACTGGTGGGTCTGTTCTCATAATTTCCAATCTTGGAGATTACCAAGTGTGAACTCTATGAGATAGAGTCTCGTCTTCTTACGAGTACTCACACATAACGTTTTGTATACTATGTGTCCTATCATAGTATGTCATCCAACTGTAGAAATTTATTTAAGAATATTGTTATAGAATTTAAATGTTCTCATCATAGCAGGGATCTTCCATGACCTCATTAATGCAACAAATATTCCATGACATTATCATATTATAGTCAGGAAGAAAATGAACAAAATATAATAAGTGAACATTCATGTAATCAAAGTACAAACAGTTGGTTCTCAGGACAACAACTATAACAAACTCCCACTTAGACTAGAGCCAACTGCCTATGACATTTAGTCTGCTAGACCTCACATGATGATCATGTTTCTGCTGAGTTAAGGCTTTAGTCAAGGGGTATTCCATGTTGTCTTCCTTGGAAATACTGCTCACTGAAACTTCACCTCTCTTAGAAAATTCCCTCAAGTGATGATACTTCCAAAATATGGGATTTGTCCGCCGATGTGACCTTGGCTCTTTTGCAAGTTCCACTGCTGCAGTATTATCACAATAGAGTGTTATAGGACCTTTACTACTAGGTACAACATCCAGCTCTTGGAAAAATCTTCACATCCATAGTACTTCTTTAGCTACGTCAGAAGATGCATTATACTCAGACTCCGCTGTAGAATCTGCCACCACACTTTTCTTTGAGCTATTCCAGCTCACTGCACATCCATTCAAACTGACAATGTATCCAGTCTGGGACTTCATGTCATCTTGATCAGTCTGGAAACTAGAATATACATGTCCACTGATGACTAGTTCCTCAACTCCTCCATAAACCAGTAACATATCCTTAGTACGCCTCAGATACTTATGGATAGTCTAGACTGCCATCCAATGGCGGTCTCCTGGATCAGCTTGATATCTATATACCACACTCAATGCATAAGAAACATCTAGCCTCGTACATAGCATAGCATAAAAGACTGTCCCAATCACTGTTGTGTAAGGGATCCTTGCCATTTTCTTTCTTTCCTCATGTGTCTAAGGACACATTTTCCTGGAATGATGAATGTTATGTGACACTAGCATAAATCCTCTCTTGGACTGTTCCATACTGAAACTCTTCAATATCTTGTCAATGTATGTACTTTGACTCAGGCCCATCATTCTCTTGGATCTATCACGATGGATCTTAATCCCTAGAATATATGTTGCCTCACCCAATTCTTTCATGGAGGTTCATTTATGAAACCATGCCTTAATTGACTGTAAGACAGGGACTTCGTTTCCAATTAGTAATAATTCATCAAAATATACTATTAGGAAAATTTACGCACTTCCATAAAACCTTTTGTAGACATAAGTCTCACATTCGTTCTTAACAATTCTGAATTCTGTAATAGATTCATCAAAATGAATGTTTCATCACCCTGATTCTTCCTTTAATCCATAAATTGATTTTTGCAACTTTCATACCTTGTAGGAATCCTTTGGAGTCACAAAACCTTCAGATTTTTTCATGTAAACATCTTCTTGGAAGTTCCCATTAAGGAATGTTGTTTTGACATCCATTTTCCAAATTTCATAGTCATGGTAAGAGACAATGGACGATAGGATTCTAATGGATTTCAGCATTGCAAACGGTTGAAAATGTTTCATCATAGTAGATTCCTTGACGCTGTATATAACCTTTTGCAACCAGTCATGCCTTATAAGTGCTGGCTTGCCCCTCTATGTCCAGTTTCTTATTGAATACCCATTTATTACAAATAGTCTTTACATCAACTGGAGGATCTAACAAAATCCAGACTTGGTTTGGGTACATGGAATCCATTTCATAACTCATGGATTCATACCACTTGGTAACTTCTGTTCCTTAAACTGCTTCCTTGTAGGTAAGAGGATCATCATTTTCAACCAATAATGAGTCACCATCCTCAGTGACAGGAAAACCATATCGTTCTGGTTCTCTCACCCCTCTCGTGCTCCTACGTAGTTCTTGTGTCTCTGGAATAGATTTTTCATCCATGGGGCTTTGTGGAATCTGTTATTGTACCAAATCATATGTATCTTGATCCTCGACTTCATCGAAGTCTATCTCACTCCCACTATCCCTTTTGGATATGTGCTCCCTATCAATGAATATGGCGTGTCTTTCCACGGTAACCTTTTTTTCTGAGGGGTTATATAGGTAATATCCCCTTGTTTCCTTGGGATATCCTATAAAGATAAACTTTGTGCCTCAGGGTGAATTTTGTTACCTGAAGAGGCCTTAACAAATTCTTCACTACTCCACACATGTAAATTTGATAATATGGATTTGTGTCCACTCCATAACTCGTATGGAATACCATTTATCGATTTAGTTGGTACATGGTTTAGTACGTGTGCTGATTTTTGTAATGCATATCCCCAAAAGGATAATGGAAGACTCACATGACTCATCATTGATCTCACCATGTCCAACAGGGTGCGGTTCCTCCTTTCGCTTACACCATTCCACTGAGGCGTGTAAGGAGGAGTGAGTTGAGATAAAATCCCAAACTTCCGTAAGAAATCAACGAAGTCCTCATTTAGATATTCTCCTCCTCTGTCTGAGCGGAGTTTCTTAATCTTCTTACCAAGCTGGTTCTCAACTTCATTCTTTTATTATTTGAACCGATCAAAAGAATCTGACTTATACCTCATTAAGTAGATATATCCATATCTACTAAAATCATCAGTAAAAATTGTAAAGTAAGAGAACCCTACCCTTGCTTCAACTAGAAATGGTCCACACACATCTATGTGAACTAATTCTTGAATCGCTTTATCCCTTTCACCTTTCCCACTAAATGGGAATTTGGTCATTTTGCCTTGTAGACACGCATGACATACACCAAGTGGTTTTAGTTCAAAAGAATCTAAATACCCATCTTGATGTAATTTTGTCAAACGTTTCAAATTGACATGACCTAGCCGGGGATGCCAAATTTGGGTTTGGTATGAGTCATGTGAATTAACTTTGTCATCGATTTCCATTACTTGGTTTGTGTAGTCTAACACATAAAGGCCGTTATATAAACGTGCCATACCAAAACAAATGTTCTCTTTATAAAAGTAGAAACATCCACTTCCAAACATGATGGTGAATCAATAATTATCTAATATGGATACTGAAATAATGTTTTTGGTTTCAGAGGGTACATAATAACATCCTTTCAAAACCAAGACCTTTCTAGTTGGCAACATGAGGTGGTAGTCCCCGATAGCTACAGCAGCAAGTCTGGCTCCATTGGCTGCTCGTAGATCTACCTCCCCTCGATCAATCTTCCCGAATATACATGGTTACTGTATTTGTATATAGATGTGAGCACCAAAAGCAGTATCTAATACCCAATTTTTAGAAACATATTGATTTCATTCGATGACAAACTCAACTAAAGCTCCCCCTTTCTTCTTTGGATGGGTGCAGTTTTTCTTCCAGTGGCCCTTCTTTCCACATGCGAAACAAACAGCCTCATGTTCTCTTGCCTCTCCTTTTATCTTCCATTTCTTGGAAGGCCTTGAAGAAGCTTTGGTCTTAAATATCTTCACCTTCCCTTTCCTTTTATTCACCATGAGGATAGAAGTATTTTTACACTTCAGGTCATTTTCCACTCGGAGAATGAGGATAAGAAGATCAGATAGAGACTTCTCAATGTTGTTCATCATGAAGTTCACAATAAAGTTAGAGAAGCTCTAGAGGAGTGATGCAAGAATGATATCAGTACTGAGTTCTTCATGGAGTGTAAACCCTAGAACCTCCAAGCACTCAATGTAGCCAATGATCTTGACTACATGAGCCTCAGCTGGGGAACACATTCCAAGCTTTCTATAGAATAGAGCGTTGGAGATATCAATCTGTTCCTGTCTTGCTCTCTCCTGGTATAGACCATGGAGGTGCTTGAGCATGCTATAGGTATCCATGTCTTCATGAGACTTCATGAGCTCACTAGACATTGATGATAGCCTCAAACATTGAATGGAAAGGGCATCAATCCAATGTTGATCATAGATAAGGAAATCTTCATCACTCGCCCCTTGGGCATTCAAATCAGGAAGTGAGGAATCCAGCATGTAAAACATTGATTCATGGCGTAGGATAACCCGAAGGCGCCTAAACCATTCATGAATGTTACTGTCGGTGAGGATATTGTCTTTATCCAGAATTGATCACAGAGAAAATGTGATTAACGAGTTTGTCATTTTGATTCTACAAATTAAAAGATCAGATTTATCAGTACTTTCTTGATTGCATTTTTATGAGAAATAATAAATTTTATTAAGTCTCCCACTATTTTATCATGTCCCAATGGCCCTCACCATTGAATTTGGAATTTCCAGTTTCTTTGACATTATAGTGGAAAGGATCCATACTCTCCTTCACATAACCCCAACGAGGGTTGGTCAATCTATTTGAAGGTATTTAGGTAGACAGGTCTTTTCCAACTGTGAGCTTACAGTTCCTTGATCTGTTGAGTGGACTCCCCAATCCTGAAATCCTGACTTGGATTTCTTCAAATATTGCCTCCAATATTACATCATGTCTAGCAAGGGCTACTTCTTTTGATGTAATGTGGTTAGGTCAACCCAAAACCTTTCATAACGGCTTCCTTAATAAATTTATGTGTCCCAACAAGGGTTGGTCAAACACATAGTTTTATTGAGTCTTTCCCTTAATCAAGTAACGGAAGGCTTAGTATGACTTAATATGGTATTGAGGGATTTTATTCCTTTATGCGTAGTTTCGAATTATCACATAATTTTTAATATTATGTGATGTTTGCTTAAGTGATTGACCATGTTCCGATAATGTTTACGCATAGTCCGGTTTTGATTTTATTCTTTCTTTGCATGATTTCTCATTTTATTAACTATGTGATCGTGACAACACATACATAATAAATAAACCATGCAATCAGACAGAAATAAAATAATTTTTCATGATCATGAGCTTCTATTGATTAGATTATCTAGATGTTTGGATAAGCTAACCATGACCTAGGGAAAAACACCTTGAACCGATGGCTCATGTTTTGCATCTCCCACCTGTCCACATCTGTATCTTCTTGGGTTGGTTTCGCCCCAGCTTCAGGTTTTGAAATGTCTTCTCAAACTTGGGAGATCCTCCATTACATGGGTTTACATTAAATAAACCATGGGCACAGAAGCCCTACATTTTATCAGAAGAAGGCTCACAGGCCTACAAATTTAAATAAAACCATACACACATACAAAGGGTCTTTGGTCCGTATCATGATCATCCATAGCATGCAACGAAATTTACTCATATTTAGAATTCAAATTCTTTTTATCGTTTGATTATTTAAGATAAGTCTCACTTGAAATTAATTAATTATAATCTTATAATTAATCAATTATTTCTCTTAAATTTATTTCTAAATTTCCTTGAGATTCTTCTCATCCATATCCCTTGTACATTTCATTGTACTTTTGGAGGAAACCTAGTGAAATTCAATTTCTGGAAAGTACACGGCGTGTAGTTTATATTTACACGGAAAGTATTTCTTTTAACCCTTTATCCAAAGTAGACATTGGGGGATTTGGCATGTTTTCTGTACTTTGGAAATTTTAGATTTCACGGCGTGTAGATAAATCATACATAGTGTGTACTTCCTTGTTACGCGGTAGCCGGCCTGGAAATCCCATGTACGTGGTACATGGCTTCTCCTTTGTACACGGTTTCACTAGGGTCGGATCGGATTACACGGTGTGTTGGTCAAACATACACACCGTGTATTCTAGTTCCCACGCGCTGTTCAATTCTGGTCAACATGGCATAATAAATACTTAGGCATACTCAATTCACACGGAGTGGTTTGGCGGACTAGTACGGGATCATTGAACCTAAGTACATGACGTGTAGTTTTCATTACATGTCGTGTATTCCCATGTTGTACAGATAGAAAGAGTGGATCCTTCAAATGAGTTCCTCATTTTTATTTTAAGCAAAATTAAAATTAAATAGTTATTTTTGTGATATGAATCGAGAAACAAAGGAGGAAGAATAGATCTTGTTCATTCAGTTTAATAGAACGATTTATCATGAATTGAATCAAATATAAATGTGTAAATTATCAAATAAAATTAAATAACTATAATCAATGTTGTACCCTCGTTCTGATGCCATTTGATGGTTCCAGGCATAGTAGAAGCGCATGGGAGGATGTGCCCACTTGGATTTTTTTCATTAATAATGATCAATCCTGGATCAATACGAAGATAAATGCCAGTCTCCACTGATAGAATCACAGAAATAAACATTAGAAAAGGAAAGTCTTGGAACCACAATGTAGGATAATTATAGGTTGATTATAATTAATATAATCAATTGAAATGAAGTACCTTTTGGTGTTCTTTATTCGTTGATATTTCTGATCACATTCCGATGTGATATGTCGTTGCGTCACAGAAACCAAGGGTATACTTTCTCTATCAGTGATCCACACATGCACATCGTATCTTTGGACATCTCTAAAGGAGTCTTCGGGTGCTAGCGTGGAGAAACATTTTCTTGAGTTGTCCGCCATAGATCATCTTGATCCGATGGAAGAGGATCTCTCTCAGTCTTGATAGCGTTCTTAGAGGAAGAGCTTATTTTGGCCTTGAATTAATTCTACAGAATTGTTATGCACAACGATTCTATTGTGAGGAAAAGAGTTGGGGTTGTGAGGATATTTGTAATCGAGTTTGAGGTTGTAGAGTTATGACAATAAGTTAATGCGTTACGCATTTTATTTATTTCATTAACTCTTTTGAAAAACCCCATGTCTAGTCATTAATTCCTTGACATGTTCCCACAATGATTATAATAAATATCTTTTAATAAAATGATATTTTCTTCATAATACTGACTAGAAAAAATACACGACATGTAATAATAAATATAAGGTGTGCACTTGTTTTTCATTGAAAACTACATAACGTGTACATTCAATTCAAACGGCGTGCATATCTTGTTTTTATTTATTCATTTCCATTCCAAAATGAAAACTACATGGGGTGTACATTTAATAATACATGGCATGTACTTGTTTTCCAAATAAAAACTACACGGCGTGTACATGTTTTAATTTTATTCATCCTCCACCATTAAAACGATTTAGGCTTCCTTGAATAATTATTAAACATGGTATGGGAATAATCTTTATTAAACTTGAGATACTTGGATACACTTAGTGTGTGACCCTCTAGGCCTCTTTCTCGTTAGCATTAGGCAGGCTTGCCTAAAGCCCAAGATTACTATCTAGCAATGGGTCAAGGCATCCGAGAGAAATAAGTTGACACCGCATTGACATATCACCTCATCAGAATGCTTTTTGTGTAATTTAATCTCTTTTCTCAATATCTCATCAAGCAGGTTTCATGGTAGTGTCATAAACCTATATATTTGATCTGTCATTCTTTGACTTCTAGAAAAAAACATGTTGTGTCACCATGTCCATGGAATTTGTTCGATAGTTCTATTTCAATCAAAGGGCCCGAGATATCTACTTCCATTAATATGGACAGGACATGTCCTTCCTCGACTTATCCATTAACAACATGTCATTCATGACGCACCCAATGTACCCTAATTCCCGCCAACTCTCTTCATGGCGGTTTTTGTCAACAAATCTAAGCGTGTGAGTAATGACATGAGTTAATAATAATCTTCCAGTCTAAGGACCATTACACATGCTCGCAGATAGTAATATCTGATGACACCAAGACATGAAGAATTACAACTGGTGGGTATGTTCTCATAATCTCCCATCTTGGAGATTACCAAGTGCGAACTCTATGAGATAGAATCTCGTCTTCTTATGTGTACTCTCACATGACGTTCGGTATACTATGTGTCCTATCATAGTATTTCAACCAACTGTAGAACTTTATTCAAGAATATTGTTATTTCATTTCAAGGTTCTCATCATAGAGGGGATCTTCTATGGCCTCATTAATTCAACAAATATTCCAGGACATTGTCATATTATAGTCATGCGGAGCAATGAACAAAATATAATAAGTTAACATTCATGTAATCAAAGTAAAAATAGTTGGTTCTCAGGACACCAACTCTAACAAACTCCCACTTGGACTACAGCCAACTTCCATTGACTTTTAGTCCTCTAGACCTCAAATGATGATCATGTTTCTTCTGATTCAAGTCTTTAGTCAAGGGTTCCTCCATGTTGTCTTATGTGGAAATACTTCTCATTGCAACTACAACTCTCTGAGAAAAATCCCTCAAGAGATGATACTTTCGAAGTATGTGCTTTGTCCTTTGATGTGACCTTGGATCTTTTGCACATTCCACCGCTGTAGTATTATCACAATATAATGTGATATGATATTTACTAATAGGTACTACATCCATCTCTTGGAAAAATCTTCGCATCCATACTACTTCTTTAGCTACCTCAGAAGCTGCGATATACGCAGACTCCGCTTTAGAATCTTCCATCACACATTTCTTTGAGCTCTTCCAGCTCACTCAACCTCCATTCAAACTGAATATGTATCGAGTCTATGACTTCATGACATCTTGATCAGTCTGTAAACTAGAATCTATATGTCCTCTGATGACTAGATCCTCATATCCCCCATAAACCAAAAACATATCCTTATTATGCCTTAGATACTTAAGGATATTCTTGACTACCATCCAATAGTGGTCTCCTGGATCAGCTTGATATCTGCCTACCACACTCAATGCGTAAGCAACATCTAGCCTCCTACATAGCATATCATGCATGACTGACCCAATCACTGATGGGTAAGGGATCCTTTCCATTTTCATTCTTTCCTCATGTGTTTGAGGACACGTATTCTTGGAAAGATGAATGGAATGTGACACTGGAAACAATCTCCTCTTGGACTATTCTATACTAAATATATTCAGTATCATTTCAATGTATGTACTTTTACTCAGGCCCAGGATTATCTTGGATCTATCAGGATGGATCTTAATCCATAGATTATATGCTACCTTGCCCAAGTCTTTCATGGAGAATCATTTATGCAACCATGACTTAACAGACTATAAGACATGCACTTCATTTCCAATTAGTAATATGTCATCAACATATACTATTAAGAAAATGATTGCACTTCCACTAATCATTTTGTAGACACGAGGCTCACATTCGTTCTTAACAATGCCAAATTTCATCATAGCTTCATCAAAATGAATGTTCCCGGACCTTGATGCTTAATTTAATCCATAAATTGATGTCTGCAACTTGCATATCCTGTTGGCATCCTTCGAAGTCACAAACCCTTCAGGTTGTGTCATGTAGACATCTTCCTAGAGGTTCCCATTAAGGAATGCTGTTTTGACATCCATTTTCCAAATTTCATAGTCATGGTAAGCGGAAATGGTCAATAGGATTATGATGGATTTCTGAATCCCAACTGGTGAAAAGAATTCATCATAGTCAATTCGTTGACATTGTTTAAAACCTTTTACAACCAGTCGTGCCTTATAGGTGCTGACTTGCCCCTCCATCTCCAGTTTCTTCTTGAATACCCATTTATTACCAATAGGATTTACATCAACTGGAGGATCTACCAAAATCTAGACTTGGTTTTGGTACATGGAAACCATTTCAGAATTCATGGATTCTTTCCACTTGGAAACATCTGTGCCTTCAAAAGCTTCTTTGTTGGTAAGAGGATCATCATTGTCAACCAATAAAGAGTCACCATACTTGGTGATAAGAAAACCATATCGTTCTAGTTATCTCACCTCTCTCATGCTCCTACGAAGTTCTTCTGTCTCTTGAATAGATTGCTCTTCCACGAGGCTTTGTAGAATCGGTTGTTGTACCAACTCATGTGTATCTTGAGCCTCTACTTCATCGAAGTCTATCTCGCTCCCACTATCTCTTTTGGATATGTGCTCCCTATCAAGGAATATGGCGTGTCTTTCCACTGTAACCTTTTTTTATGAGGGGTTGTATAGGTAATATCCCCTTGTTTCCTTGGAATATCTAATAAAGATACACTTTGTGCCTCGGGGTGCAATTTTGTTACCTGAAGAGGCCTTAACAAATGCTTCGCTACCCCACACATGTAAATTCGATAATATGACTTTGTGTCCACTCCATAACTTGTATAGATTACCATTTAACGATTTATTTGGTACTTGGTTTAGTATGTGTGTTATTTTTTGTAATGCATATCCCCAAAAGGATAATGGAAGACTCGCATGACTCATCATTGATCTCACCATGTCCAACAGGGTGTGGTTCTTCATTTCGCTTACACCATTCCATGGAGGCCTGTATGGAGGAGTGAGTTGAGATAGAATTCCAAACTCCCATATGAAATAAATGAAGCCCTTCTTAAGTTATTCTCGTCCTCTGTCTAAGCAGTGTTTCTTAATCTTCCTACCAATCTTGTTCTCAACTTCATTCTTATATTATATGAACCGATCGAAATAATATGACTTATACATCATTAAGTAGATATCCATATCTACTAAAATCATGAGTAAAATTTATGAAGTACGAGAACCCGCCCCTTGCTTCAATTGGAAATGGTCCACACACATCTGTGTGAACTAATTCTAGAAACTCTTTATCCCTTTCACCTTTCCCACTAAATGGGGATTTGGTCATTTTTCCTTATAGACACGCATGACATACACCAAGTTTTTTTAGTACAAAAGAATCTAAATTCCCATCTTGATGTAATTTTGTCAAACATTTCTCATTGACATGTCCTTGTCGGTGATTCCAAAGTTGGGTGTGGTATGAGTCATGTGAATTAACTTTGTCATCGATTTCCATTACTTGGTTTGTGTATTCTAACACATAAAGGCCATTATATAAATGTGCCCTACCAAAACAAATGCTATCTTTATAAAAGTAGCAACATCCACTTCCAAAATTGAAGGTGAATCCATTAGTATATAATATGGATACTGAAATAATGTTTTTGGTTATAGAGGGTACATAATAACATCCTTTCAAAACCAATACCATTCCAGTTGGCAACATGAGGTGGTAGTTCCTGATAGCTACTCCAGCAATTCTGGCTCTGTTGGCTGCTCGTAGATCTATCTCCCATCGATCAATCTTCCTAAATTTACTTGGTTCTTGTATTTGGAATCATATTTGAGCACCACAAGTAGTATCTAATACCCAATTTGTAGAAATAGATAGATTTCATTTGATGTCAAATGCACTTGAAGCTTCCCATTGCTTCTTTGGATGGGTGCATATTTTCTTTCAGTGTTCCTTTTTACCACATGCGAAACAAACAACCTCCTGTTATCTTGCCTCCCCTTTGATCTTCCATTTTTGGAAGGCCCCGAAGAAGATTTGGGATTAAAGATATTCACTTTCGCTTTCCTTTTATTCACCATGAAGAAAAAAGGATTTTCACGCTTCATATCATTGTACACTTGGAGAATGAGGACAAGAAGATCAGATAGAGACTTCCCAATGTTGTTCATGTTGAAGTTCACAAAAAAGTTAGAGAATCTCTAGGGGAGTGATGCAATAATGAGATCGGTACCCAATTATTTGGGGAGTTTAAACCCTAGAACCTCCAAGTGCTCAATGTATCCAATGATCTTGACTGCATGAGGCCCAGATGGGGAACCCTTTCCATGCATGCTCTGGAATAGAGCCTTGAATATATCAAACCTTTCTTATCTTGCTCTCTCCTGGTATAGACCAGAGAGGTGCTCAATAATGCTATAGGCCTCCATGTTTTCATGAGACTTCATGAGCTCACTAGTCATTTATGATAGCATCAAACATTGAACGTCTAGGGAATCACTAAAATGTTGATCATAGACAACAAAATCTTCATCACTTTCCCCTTGGGCAGGTGAATCAAGAAGTGAGGACTCCAGCATGTAAAACTTTCGTTCATGGCATAGGATAACCCGAAGGCGCCTTAACCATTCCTGAAAGTTACTACCTGTGAGGATATTGTCTTTATCCAGAATTGATCGCAGAGAAAATGTGGTTGAGTGGTTTTTCATTTTGATTCTACAAATTAAAAGAGCATATTTATCAATACTTTCTTAATTACATTTTTATTAGAAATAATAAATTTTATTAAGTCTTCCACTATTTTATCAAGTCCCAATGGCCCTCACCATTGAAATCGGAATGTCCAGTTCCTTTGACATTCTAGTGGCAAGGATCCATATTCCCCTTCACATAACCCCAACGAGGGCCGGTCAAGCTATTTGAAGGTATTTAGGTAGACATGTATTCGCCAACTGTGAGCTTATAGTTCCTTGATTTGTTGAGTGGACTCCCCAATCCAAAAATCCGGACTTGGATTTCCTCAACTCTTTCCTCCAATATTGCATCAAGTCTAGCAAGGGATACTTCTCTTGATGTAATATGGTTAAGTCAACCTGAAACCTTTCATAATGGATTCCTTTATAAAAGTAAGTGTCCCAACAAGGGTTGGTCAAACACATAATTTTATTGAGTCTTTCCCTTAATCAAGTAACGAAAGGATTGGTCTAACTTAATATGGTATTGAGGGATTTTAATCCTTTATGTGTAGTTTCACATTATCACATACTTGTTAATATTAATTGATTCTTGCTTAAGTGATTAACCCTGTTCCGATAACGTTTACTCGTAGTCTGGTTGTTATTTTATTCCATATTTGCATGATTTTTCATTTTATTGACTATGTGATCACAAAAACACATACATAATAAATATAACATGAAATTAGATAGAAATAAAATAATATGGCATGATCATGAACTTCTATTGGTTAGCTTATCTAGCGGGTTTGATACGCCATCCCTGACCTAGGGAAAAACACCTTGAACTGATGACTCGTGTTTCGCAGCTCCCACCTATCCACCTTTATATCTTCTTGGTTTGGTTTCACCTTAGCTTTAGGTTTTGAACCATCTCCTCTGACTTGGGAGATCCTCCATTACATGTGTTTACATTAAATAAATCATGGGCACGCTGGCTCTACATTTTATCGGAAGAAGGCTCACAAAGCAACAAATTTAAATTAAACAAATTTAAATGAAAACATACACACATAAAAATGGTCTTTTATCTAGATCATGATCATCCAAAGCATGAAACGACAATTATGCATATTTAGAATTCAAATTATTTTAATCGTTCTATTATTTAAGATATTTCGCGGTTGAAATTAAATAATTATGATCTTATAATTAATCAATTATTTATCTTAAATTCATTTTTGAATTTCCTTGAGATTCTCCTCATCCATATCCCTTGTATAGGTCTTTGTACTTTTTGAGGAAACCTGGTGAAATTCCATTTCTAGAAAGTACACGGTCTGTTGTTTATATTTACACGCCATGTATTTCTTTTCACCCTTTATCCAAAGTACACATCGGGGGACTTGGAATGTTTTTTGTACTTTGGAAATTTTGGAGTACACTTCATGTAGATAAATCATACACGGTGTGTACTTCCTTGTTACATGGTAACTATCCTGGAAATACTGTGTATGTGGTACGCAGCTTCTCCTTTATACACAGTTTTACTTGGTCCGGATCGGATTACATGACATGTTGCTTCAACATACATGCCGTGTATTCCGATTCCCACGCGCCATTCAATTCAGGTCAACGTGGCGTAATAAATACTTATACATACTCAATTCACACGGCGTGGTTTGGTGGGCCAGTACAGATTCGTTGAACCTAAGTACACGGCGTGTAGTTTTTAGTACACGCCATGTATTCCCGTGTTGTACAGATAGAAAGAGTGGATACTCCGGATGAGTTCCTCGTTTTTATTTTAATCAAAATTAATATTAAAATTTTTTTTCTATGATATGAATTGAGAAACGAAGGAGGAAGAATAGATCTCATTCATTCAGTTTAATAAAATGATTTATCATGAATTGAATCAAATATAAATGCGTAAATTATCAACTAAAATTAAATAGCTATAATCAACTTTGTAACCTCACTCTGATACCATTTAAAGGTTCTGGGCATAGCAGAAGCGCGTGGGAGAATGTCCCACCTGGATTTTTGTCATTAAAAATGATCAATCCGGGATCAATATGATGATAAATGATAGTCTCCATGGATCGAATCACAGAAATAGACAATAGAAACGGAAAGACCCAGAACCAAAAAGTAGGATCGTTACAGGTTGATTATAATTAATATAATCAATTGAAAAGAAGTAACTTTTTGTGTTCTTTCTTCATTGATATTTATGATCATGTTCCGATGTGATACGTCGTTGCATCGCAGAAGCCTAGGGTAGACTTCCTCCAGTGATGATCCACATGTGCACCTCATATCTTTGGACGTCGCCAAAGGAGTCTTCGGGTGATTGCATAGAGAAACCATTACATGCGTTGTCCACCTTAGATCATGTTGATCATATTGATGAGGATACCTCTCAGTATTAAGAGCATTCTTGGAGGAAGAGATTCTTTCAGCCTTGAAATAATTCTCCAGAATTATTGTGCACAATGATTCTCTTGTGATCAAAAGAGTTGGGGTTGTGAGGATATTTATAATTGGGATTGAGGTTGTAGATTTATGACATTAAATAAATGCATTACACATTTTATTTATTTCATTAACTCTTTTTAAAAATCCCATGTTGAGTAATTAATTCCTTGACATGCACACACACTGATTAGAAAAAATATCATTTAATAAAATGATATTTTCCTCAAAATCCTGATTGGAAAAACTACCCGGTGTAATAATAAATACACCGCATGTAATTTTTTTTCATTTAAATCTACAAGGTGTGTCCATTCAATGCACACGACGTGCATATCTTGTTTTCATTTATTCATTTCCTATTGAAAATGAAAACTACACATCGTGTACATTTAATAATACACGACGTGTACTTGTTTTCAAAATAAAAACTACACGACATGTAATCATTAAAACATGGTGTGTACTTGTTTTCATTTTGTTCTTCCTCCACCATTAAAATGATATAGGATTACTTGAATAATTATTAAACCACGCATGTGAATAATCTTTATTCTACTTGAGATACTTGGATACACTTAGTGTGTGACCCTCTAGGCCTCTTTCTTGTTGGAATTTGGAGGGCTTTCCTAAAGTCCAAGATTACTGTCTAGCAACGGGTCAAGGCATACAAGAGAAAGAATTTGATGCCGCATTGACGTATCACCTCATAAGAACACTTACTGTGTAATTTAATACCATTGTCTTAATATCTCATTAAGCAGGTTTCATGGTAGTTTCATAAACCTATTTTCTTGATCTGTCATTCTTTGACTTCTAGAAATAAACTCGTCGTGTCACCATGGCCGGAGAATTTGTTCGACAGTTCTATTTCAATCAAAGGGACCGATATATCTACTTACATTAATATGGAAGGGACAAATTTTTCCTTGACTTATCCATTAACAACATGTCATTCGTGATGCACCCAACATACCATACTTCCCTTCTACTCTCTTCATGACGGTTTTCATCAGAAAATCTAAGTGTGCGAGTCATTTTCATGAGTTAATGACAATCATCCAGTCTGAGGACCATTACACATGCTCGTAGATAGTAATATCCAATGACACCAAGACATGCGGAATTATTACTGGCGGGTCTGTTCTCACAATCTCCCATATTGTAGATTACCATGTGTGAACTCCATGAGATAGATTCTTGTCTTCTTACGAGTACTCACACGTGATGGTCTATATACTATGTGTCCTATCATAGTATTTCATCCAATCTTAGAACGTTATTTAAGAATATTATTATAGAATTTCAAGGTACTCATCATAGCGGGGATCTTCCGTGACCTCATTAATGAAAAAAAATATTCCATGACATTATCATATTATAGTAATGCAGAACAATGAACAAAATATAATAAGTGAACATTCATGTAATCAAAGTAAAAACAGTTGGTTCTCAAAACACCAATTCTAACAAGAAGATCATCCAATTGATCGATATAATGAATCTTTTTCTCGATCATTTTAGAATGATCCTACACCCTTCCATTATTGGTTTTATGGATCCTCCAGTGGAATGAGAGTGCTTGTGGCAGGTTTGAAAGGGACGTTAGTTTCCTATGGTACCTAATTTGCAGATTGTTGAAGTATTATGGGGTTGTTAGTGTGGAAGGTGTCTAGGAGGGCCTCTGGGTCCTTTGTAGTCTCCTCGAAGCAGCGGTTCATTTTATAACACCAGTGTGGGAAATGTGGTCATGAGAGGCTATTATGGCCACTATCAAGAATTCTGTGATGTCTGAGGACATTTTGTAAGTTTCTCCTTCATTTATGGTTTCTAACAGTCGAAATGGTCATGTTCAGTGATACGTTGTGATGTCATTTACTTGTTTGACTATAATTGTGAAGTTTTACTATCTTATGTGAGTATTGTTTTTGTAATAAGTGTGTATCCATTCTGGAGATCTCAACATCCTTTTTATAGGATTAAGTTTCTATATATCTTTTTCCTTTTCCATTTCTCATCCGATGAAATAAGGGGTGATGTGTGTGCCTCATCTCGGTACTTGTTTCAGTGAAATTTAGGGTTAGTGTAAAGTGATATTGGAGTGTATTATGTCTTAGTGAACCCATATCAGATTATCATATAGTTTCATGGCACTGAAAGGAAATTTTCTATTCAAAGTGTTTCTAAAGCTTAACATTGAGGTCAATGATGTTTCAATCATTCAATCTCTATCCATATGTCTTGGAATGAAGATGGAACATAGTCATTGGAAATTATAAGGTCATTAAATCCATTTTAAAATGTACTATCCTCAATATGAAATATGGAAATTTTGTAAACCCCTCATGTCATCATCTTTATTTTTTTGTTACCATTTGATGGAAAGAGGTAGGGGACCTCGTGTCCATGTTATATCTGAATGTCTTGCCTTCCCCCTTTTAGTATCCATTAAGTTTTTAGATAATGGATCGAAACATAGATAGATAGGTTGAGCATAAGTTTTGTGCAAAATTAGAAGTAACCATGACCCATACAACCATGTAGGTAGAAGGATCACCATGGTTAGCACACGGTTTCCCAAACCCTATGGACTAACTGTGGGGTTGTTCCAACTCTTTAAAATTTTGAGGTCTTTTTGTGTCGGCTCATGACGTTCAGTTAAGATGATTGGTTCTTAGAGTGGGGATACCCATCATATGTTTTATTTATGTTATTTTAGAAGTTTCTAATGGAAGTATACCCCATGTACTTGGGAGTCTGTTTGGGAATCCCGAGGTTAGTGTCCAGATTATGTATCAAGAAAAATTTAAGTTATTTCTTATAATGGGGATCCCAATTGTGTCTCCCCATACTACTATCTCATAATTTTCCTTGTTCTTGGCTTGGATTTAGGTAGTCTTGTTCAGATATATATAACTACCAATATCTTCCTTGGGTAAACGTTGGGATTGGAGAGCATCAAATGGTTAAGTTAAATTAATGTAAGTGTAACTTTTTTTGATGGTGTTGATCATTTGGGTAAATTGCATGATTCATTTTAAAATATTGTTTGAGGAGTTTTCTTTTTGTGATAATGTCTGAATTTTATTTATGGTTTCAAGAAAGTGGTGTATGTTTTGGTTTGATAGAGTATTCCTTCCTTAACTGATCACTGGATGTGTTTTGAACATTGGGGGAGAGACTTGGAAAAAGAGAACACGTGGGTTTTTTAATTGGTATTGGTTTTTCTTTTGGAAATTCGGTGGATTTCAGAGGGAGAATGCTTTATTGAGGGGATAATTTTCACACTTGTATTTTCGATTGCATGCAATGTTTAAAATTTTCTTTTTTCCTTAACATTCTCTTTGTTTTTGGGTGTTATGAGTTTGAAATTTTCATGTCTCTTGTGTTCTTGATCTATAAAATTGGTCTTGGGGGTATTGGATGGTACTTGGACTCTTCTTTTTTCAAAGGTATGGTGTGAGGTTTTGGTGTATTGGAGATGAATTAGTGACACTCTTAGTGGCACCATTTGGGTGGATGTTGATGATTGATTTTTACCCATGATTTGGATGAGTATTAGGTTGAGGTGATTACATTTATTTTGGAATATTTCTCTCCTATCCATGGAATATATTTCCCCCTTGGGTTCCCCTTGGACCCCCCCCTGAAATTGGGGGCAAAAAACTTTTTGGGAGCCAAAACAAGATGCATGGTTTGGTCGCTCGATTTACCAGACTGTGCAGCCAAACCATGCAAGTTATCTGGGTAATTAAAAATATTCATGAAATTAAACGTTTTTGCTTCCTGAAATAATAAAAACACACCTCATTATTCCCCATTTCATTCCCTAAATCCATGGACATCCCCCAAGCTATCTCACCCTCCCTTGTAACACAATTGTTAAGGGATATTTGATGATGGAAACATCAAAATAATGAAAGTAAGTATTTATCTCACTGATTTCATCACTTTCATCAGGGTTTCATTCTCCCTTTCATGATGTTTGAAAATTTCCAAAATCATGGGTTTATACCAAGGCTCTATATTTGAGTTTCTTGGTATAATATTTATTTATTTTGGTTTTTTTTCACTCCCTTGTTGTTCGGTGGTGGTGTAGTTGATGTCTCAAACAATGATTTGAGTGTTTAGACTTATTTAGTAGGTAATTACATGTGTATGAATTTTATGATGAGTTAGAATGCTTGATTTAATTATTTTTCATATTCCTCTTATGTTGTGTGTTGTTTGAAAACCATTTTTGATGGATTTGGTTTACTGTTTAATTGTACATTAGCATTTTTGCTTTAAATTGGGTGTTTTCCATTTGTAACTCCCGTGGTAATAAGTGGTATATTTAATTTTTTTGGGGATTCCAATTGTTCATTGGTAGGGTCTTGGTGAGATTTTGGGTTTAAAATATAGTTTTTGAATGGGTTTTAGGTTCAAAACCTTGTTGTGTTTCTTGAAGGTGTTTTATGAAATATCTAAATGGGTTATTGAGTTACCCAATGTGTCAATAAAATGTTTATCTACTGTTTGAGTGGGTGTATGTTTTTAAAATGGACTATTTTATATTGAAATATCTTTTATTTGATGTATAGCATCTTGGAAACGTTTTATAAAATCGATTAAAGGATTTATCGAATTGTGAATGAGATATGAAACATGTTGCAGGCTGTTTTGGTGAGTTTGTTAACTTAATATGGGTTTTTGAATGGAAAAGTGGTGATTTAAGATGTCAGATATTTCTAGAATGTTTTATAAATTGAAGACATGTTTTATCAAATTACTAGAAAGGTGTGAACCACATATTTGAGATGTTTTTTTGTGAGTATGATGTGAAGAATTAATTTTTTTTTTGAAAAAAGAGTATTATGTTACATGTGTGTGGGCTGTTTTGTGGGTGTGTGATGTAGAAGTGGTATTTTCTTGTGAAAATTATATATCCTTGAATGTTTTACTTATTTGAGCAAAAGAGGGAACCCCGAGTATCTCACTGGGTTTATGTGTACTAATATGCTACTGATCTCATGGGGCTTGGCCCAATATTCACGTAGAAATATTGATGAGGACAAAAAAAACTAAAATATGATGATGCCGACGACGACGATGATGATGATGATGATGTTTGGTGACCACTGGGATATGGGTATGTTCCCTACTAGTGGCTCGTGTGCACAAGAACATCTATTTGTTCGGTTATTTTCACCTAGATACGAGGTATATGGGACCCACTATTAGCTAGTTCCTAGGTGTTATTTTCTATTTCATATGCTCATTAGATACTTTATACTTACCATCAGCATATAGAATGATGTTCTGGAAAATTCAGAAGCTTTGGAATTATATTTAAATTTTTTTATTCTTTAATGTATCCCACATTAAAACTATTTTTATTTAAAGTTTTATTTCATTAAAATTCTTCATAGCATCTCATGTTTAGGAAAAGTTGATTGATTTTCATCAGGGAATGGTTATCGCATGGAATCCTTTATTGGTGGCATCCTATTGGGATTTGGCTCACACCCTATGTACAATTTTGGGTGTAAGTAGACTTGGACTTTTGTCTTAGGTCTGGGTAATGCTTTTAAGGCCATTGGTTTAGGTCTCTAGCGGTCTACTGTGATCCAGTGTTGTGAAGATGGCTTAATGGAGGTGCCCCTTTCCATAAAGAGGTTCGTGGGATTTAAATTTTGGGTTTTTCATTTTTTATAGTCATTGTGATATGTTTAAAATTAAGTAATTCAGTTCTGAATTTTTGTAAAAGAATATTTTTTTTGATAAATCCAAATTTGTTTTGTTGGATTTTTTTGTTGTTTAATGTTTATAAACTCATGTAAATCATTCCCAAATTACATTTTGTGATACCCGGGAACTTGTGACAGCCTATGGGGTTTGGGGACACCCTTTGAGCCTTTTCTCAAACCATTTCAGGTGCTGTTTTTGTTGGTGACTAGATATGGTTCGTGACTAAAAGGTATCAGAGGAGGTTCGATCCCTTGGGGTCATGTTATTTGGGGAAGAGTCGGGATTGTCTTGAGCTAGTACTGTCGGGACATGACATTCAGGTTATGTGTATTGTGCTTGTCCTATAAACCTCATTATGGGATTCAAATCCCTATGGGAAGTCAGGTTTTATATGAGTCCTTTGGTTTTTTTGGTTTGATGTTAATAAGGAAAATGAAAAGAGAGTTGGTTTAATGGTCTCGGGGAGATCACAGGTCATGGAAATCCATGTGGAGCTAAGAATATTTCCCTATAACACTCTCTGTGATAGTGTAGTGATTGTCATATAGACTCCAAACATATATCCAAGTCATCCACCCAAACTAGTTTCCTCTCACATTATCTTGTGTCCTTTAGTTTGGTATCTTGGAAATTTGGTATTAATGAAAAAATGATCCAGTTTTTTTGAAATGATTTTCAAATTAAGATGGAAGTCTTAGATTTGTGAAATAGTGGAACTGAATTTTCATAATTTTTTCGAAAGGTAAAATTGTGTGTTTACAAATCCATTAAAAGCATGATATTATTTTGAAGTTGGTTTTTAAAAACTATCTCCAATAGAGGTTTCAAAACTATTGAATATAATTTTAATGGGATGGAATGTTTTGGAGGTCATGTGTGGAGTTTGGAAATGGATTTTTATTTGGTATCTACAGATCATTTAAAAAGTATTATGAAATTTTTTTATCATGTTTCATAATGTCAAGAGTTGAGTTCCCAACTTAATAGGGTTTTATGGAATGTAGTTTGTCATGACATTGGAAGTGTTTTGAAATGATGTGAACTGTTTTGAAATAAATGTACATGTATTGAAAGTTAATTTTTATTGAATTATTGGTAGCATTTTTAAAAGTTTTACAAATCATTAGAACCTTACATTAAATAATAAGAGATGTGTATAAAAAAGGAATGTGGGTTGATGAATGGAGGTTTTCATAAAACCGAGAGTGTTTTAAAATGGACAGAGATGTTTTGAAATTAATGTGTATTTATTGAATGTGAGTTTTAATTTGAATGATTATACCTTTATGAAATGTTTTGTAAGCTGTAAATTGCGATGGATTTTTTGGTTAGTGGTCTTGAGGAAAATGATGTATTGGTTGACTGTTTTGTTTTTGAAATGTGGAATGAATTTTGGTTTTGACCTTTGTTTTTTTCATGAGAAACAACATGTATGGGGTTATATGGGAATATGGATGGGTAATGGAATGAATGGATGAATGTCGATATAGATATGAGGAGGGTACCTAGTGTCCCATGTAAACATGCGTGTGTGAGGCCCATGGGTTAGAATTGGTCGATATGCTATCTACTGACCCATTTTTTTCAATGAAGTCATTTCATTGAATGAAAAACAGAATTTCCTATAGACTGGTTTAGGATGTCATTTATTATTTGTTTTTTGAAATGTTGTTGTCATGGGATTTTTTAGTCCATGAAACCCTCTTGTTTGAATGGTGTTTTAGGTTTTTTTATTTCGTATGTTGGGTTGATGGGATGGTTATTTGACTCCTTGTGAGAAATGTCTCAGGATGCCTTAACGATCGTTAAATTCATGTGTTTGGGTATGATTTTTGGAATGTCTTGACCAATGGACCAACTTCTCGGGGTCCTTAATTTCTCAAGTTGGGTAAGGTACACCCCCACTAAGATTTAATGCATGACTGAAGTGCATGCCTCATTTTTTTTTCATTGGAAGATCATCCAATTGATCAATATAAGGAATCATTTTACAGGGCTTTGTAGATTGACTATAAACCCTTCCATTCTTGGTTTTACGGATCCTCTAGTGGGAAGAGAGTTCACATGGATGTTTTAAGGAGACATTAGTTACATAAGTTACTTAATACATCGATGGTGGAAGTAGATTGGGGTTGATAGTGTGGACGGTGTCTATGAGAGAATATGGGTCATTCATAACCTCCTTAATGAAGGGGTTCATGTTAAACCACAAGTGTGGGTTGAAGTGTACTAGTATGCTAATGATCCCATGGGGATTGGCCCCATTTTCACCTAGAAATTATGACAACGACAACACTAACTAAACTATGATGGTGATGACGATGTTGGAGGACCACTAGGTTATGGGTATGGTCCCTACTAGTGGATCATGTGCATGAGAACAAATATTTGTTTTGTTATTTTCACTGAGATATTAGGTACCTAAGACCCACAATGAGCTAGTGTCTAGGGGTTATTTCCTATTTCTTTTTCTCATTAGATACATTATAATTAAAGTCTGTATATGGTATTTTTGGCTATAAAATTCATAATCTTTGGCATACCATTTTAAAAATTTTTATTCTTTAATGTAGACCAATCGAAAACATTTTTTATTTAATGTTGCATCTATTTAAAATTCTTAATATAATCTCATGTTGATGAAAACATGCAAGCTTTTCATCCTGAAATGTTTATCAAATAAAATCATTTATTAGTGGAATCCTACTGGGCATTGGCTCACACCCTACTTACACTATTGGGTGTTTATGGACTTGGTTTTTCTGTCGAATGTTTGGATAGAGATTTTAGTGCCAATGGTTTGGGTCTCTAGTAGTCCTTAGTGATGCAGTGTTGTGGACATGACCTGAGGTTGATGCCTCTTGAAATATAGATGTTGTTGGGATATCTATTTTGGGTTTCTTTTTTTGTTACAGTCTTTGAGAAGTGTTTAAAATTATGAAATTCAGTTCTGAAATTTTTTAAAAGATTATTTGTTTTAAAAGAACAAATTTTTAATGTATGATTTTCTTGTTTTATGTGTATATAAAAGGGTATATTTTTAAGAAATTATATTGTGTGATACTCGTGCACTTGTGCCAGCCCGTGGGTATCAAGAACGTCCTTCGATCCACTTCGTAGACCATGTCACGTGCAAGTTTTGATGGTGACCAGATTTGGTTTGTGAAAAAATGATATCAGATGAGATTCACTCTCTTTGGGTCATGTTATTTCGGGAAAGGAATGGATAGCCGAGAGCTAGGACTTTCGGGAAATAATATTCCACTTATAGGCAGTGTGTTAGTCTAGCACGCCTCATGAAAGGATTCAAGTCGCCAGGGGAATTCCGGTTTTATCTGAGTCCTTTGGATTTCATGGTTTGTAGATGATTAGGGGATATCAAAAGAGATTTGGGTTAATGCCCTCTTTGAGACTACAAAGCCTGAAATTCCATGTGGAGTCAGGGATATTTCCCTAGAACACTCTACGTGATTCTGATTTGATTGGCATAGGTCCTCCAACCATATGTCCAAGTCACCCACCGAAACGAGTTACCTTTCTTATTGTCTTCTGTCCTTTAGTTTTCGGATCTTGGAAGTATGGTTTTAATGAAAAAATAAAACAGTTTTAAGAAGCATAATATTTTGATGAAATGAAATTTTAAAAAAAGTGGAAGGGTTTGATTTGTGAAATAGTGGAACAAAATTTTTAGAATTGTTTTGAAATGGAAAATGGTGTGGTTACACCTATTCTGAAAGCAATAAATTATGTTAAATTTGGTTTTGAAAAATAATTTCCCATAGTGTTTTCAAAAGTTTTGAATGGTGTTTTAATCGGATATAATTTTTTATGGTCACTTGTGGTGTTTGGAAATGTATTTTTGATTTGGTAACTAGAGATTATTAGAAAATATTTATTAAATTTTGGAATCTTGTTTTAAAATGAGAAGAGTTCAATTCCCAATTTAATATGGATTTATGAATTAATGTTTGTCATGAAATTAGTGAGTTTTGAAACGGGCTGAAATGTTTTGAAATTAATGTACATGAATTTAAAGTGAGTTTTTACTAAATTATTGGTGATATTTTGAAATGTTTTCAAATCATTGGAACATTGATTTAAATAAGAAGAGATGAGTTTAATAAAGGAATGGGGTTTGATGAATGGGGTTTTTCATACAACCAAGATTCACTACTGGAAAATAGCTCTATACCCACGGTTTTGAAAACCGTGGGTATATGTATAGTTTCAGAACCTATACCCATGGTTTTGGAAAACCGTGGGTATAGCTCACCTATACCTACGATTTTCCACAAAACCGTGGGGATAGAGTTTTTTCGAAGGCCTATACCCACGGTTTTGTACAACCATAGGTATAGGTGTTTTGGGGGCTATACCCACAGTTTTGAACCATGGGTATAGGTAGTTTTTTCAGTAGTGATTGTTTTGAAATGGGATGAGATGTTTTGAAGTTAATGTGTTTATCTTGACAATGAGTTATCATTTGAATGATTATTCTTTTCTAAAATGTTTTGTAAGATGTAAATTGGGAATGATTTCATGGTTAGAGGTCTTGAGTAAAAGGAAGTATTGGTTGACTATTTTGGTTTTGAAATGTGGAAAAAAATTGTTTTGACCTTTGGTATTTCTGTGAGAAACCACATGAATGGAGTTATATGGGATGATGGGTTTTTAATGGAACAAATGGATAAGAGTTGGGATGGATATGAGGAGGGTTCCTGGTGTGGCATGTAAACATGCATGTGTGAGGCCCATGGGGTAGCATTAGTGGAAAAGCTAACCACCAACCCGTTTTTTAATGAAGTTATTTCTTTTAAAGAAAATGAGATGTCATGATTTATGGTTTGAGATGGTGTGTGTTATGTGTTTTTGGAAAAAAAATTCCATGGGATGTTTTGAGTTTATGAACCCCTCTTGTTTTAATGGTTTTTTTGGTTTCTGTTTCTTTGGTTAGTTTGGATGAAGGGCTCGTTATTGTCTCCCTTTGAGAAATGCATCAGGATGCCTTATGGTGGTTCCCATCATGTGGTTGGATCTAGTTTGTGGCATGTTTTGACCAATGTACCTGCTTAGTTGGGACCTTGGTTTCTCTCATTGGGTAAGGTTCACCACCACTATGTTTTAATTCAAAACTGAAGTGCAACCCGGATGTCATGTGCTCATTTGACTATACAGTGTAAGTTTTACAATATTTTTTGAGTACTTTATTTTTCAAAAATGTTTCTCATTTAAGTAGATATCAACATCCTCTATTGACAGGAATGAGATTCTATATATCCTTTCCTCTTTTGTTTCAAATCCTAGGGAACAAGGGGTGGTGTGTGTGAGTATTCTAATCAATTGTTTCAGTGAAGTGTCTGGTAATGGAATTGTTAGTTCTGAGTGTGTTATGTCTTGGTGGAACCATCTGGGATTAGGGTATATTCTACATGGTACCGAAAGGAGATGTTCCATTTAGGGGGTTTCCAAAGCATAACTGTGAGGTTGAAGATGCTTCAATCATTTGAGATCTATCCATATTTCTCAGACTAAAGCTGGCTCATAGTTTGGGGAAATTCTAAGGTCGTTTAAACCCTTGTACAAATTCCAATGCTTGTTAAGAATTATGGGAATATTTTAAACCTCTACTTTCATCATCTTTTTTGTTGTTCCTATTCTATGGAAATATGTGGGAGGAACTTGTGTGCATGTTATCCCTCAATGTCATCCCTTCCCCATTTTAGTTTCCATTGAGTTTTTTTAGAACAGTTTGAAATTTGTCTAGACAGGTTGCGCACATGGTTTTCACACAGTTAGTAGTAACCATGGCCCAGAAAAACATGCAGGTTGAAGGATCACCATGGTTAGCACATGGTTTCCCAAAACCGTGCATACTAAATGTGTAGTTGTTCCAACTCTTTAATTTTTTGGGATATTTTTGTTACGGAACATGTTGGTTGGTTAAGATGGATTGTTCTTAAATTAGGGATACCCACCATTAGTTTCTTTATGTTCATTTGAAAAGATATAATGGAAGTATACCCCTTGTACCGGGGAGTTAGTTTGGGCCTCACCCTGTTAGTGTCTTGATTCTATCTCGGGAAAAATTTGTGTTTTCTCTTATGGTGGGGAGCCCATTTGTGTCTTGACATACAAGTTACCCTAATTTTTCCTATGTCTTCTCTAGGTGGTATATTGTCTTGTTCAGATCTATCTAACTACCAACATCTTCCTTGGGTAAATATTGGTATTGGAG
This sequence comes from Viscum album, assembly GCA_963277665.1. Taxonomy (NCBI): domain Eukaryota; kingdom Viridiplantae; phylum Streptophyta; class Magnoliopsida; order Santalales; family Viscaceae; genus Viscum; species Viscum album. The sequence continues at coordinate 420,187,637 of OY728161.1, read as the reverse complement.
AGAGCCCAATGGTTTAGATAAAGTAAGGTAACTGTAAACTTGTTTGATGTTGTTGTTCTATTGGGTAAATTTTTTGAGTTTTGTTCAGATAGTGTATGAGGAGTTTTATTTGGGGAAAATGTGTGAATATGATTCATGGTTTGAGGAATGTTGTGTAAGTTTTGATTTGTGGGAGTATTAGTTTTTTAATTGATCACTGGAGTTGTTTTGGCCTATGGGGATGAGACTTGGAAAAGGTGTAAATCTTGGTTTATCATTTGGTTTTGGTTTTTGATTTTGGAATTTTTGTGGATTTATATGGGAAGAAAGCAATATGGTGGGTAGAATTTTCACACCTAGACTTTTGATTCCATGCATTATTTCAAATAATATTTTTTCTCCTTAGCATTCTTTTAGTTTCCAGTTGTTGCGGGTTTGAAATTTTGGCATCACTTGTGTTCATTTTTTATGACCATGGTCTTGGGGGAATTGGATGGTACCTGGCCTCATATTTTTTAAAAGGGATGATGTGAGGTTATGGTGTTTTGGAGTTAGATTAGTGACACTCCTAGTGGCACCACATGTGGGGAGTTTGGTGAGGTATTTTGTACCCATGAGTTGAATGAGCATTGGGCTGAGGAGAGTATATTGTTATAAAACATTTTTCTCCTCTATCCATTCCCAATATTCCCCCTTAGTTTTACCCTTGTATCCCCCTGAAATTGGAGTAAAAAAACTTTTTTCGTTTCCAGAACATGTGGAATGGTTTGGCCTCATGGTTTACTAAACAGTGCCACCAAACCGTGCAAGTTTTCCAGGTCATTAAAAATATTCTAGAAATTCCATGTTTTCCCATCCGAAAATAATCCAAATCCTATCCATTCTTCCCCATTTCGTGCCCTACCTCCATGGAAAGATCAAATTATCTCTCACCCTCCCTTGGAACTCAACATTGAAGGGAGATTTGATGGGTGAAACATCAAAATCATGCATGTATGTCTTTCTCTTTTTGATTTCTTCCCATTCCTCAGGGATTCATTCACCCTTTCATGAATTTATTAAATGTACATAAGCTATGGTTCATACATAGGGTATTTATTTGTGTTTATTGGTCTAATCATGATGTTTTAGGTTTCTTTTCACTTCCTTATGGTGTGGTGGTGGTTCAATATATGTTTCCCACCATGATTTGTGGGTTTTGACACATTTGGTAGGTGATTCCATGTGTAATCATTTAGTGATGATTTATCATGCTTTATTTACTTATTTTTCAGGTTCCAAAAATGTTGTTTGTGGTGCAAAGACCGTTTTTCATAGATTTGGTTAAGATTTTAATTTTATATTTTCTTTTTTTCTTTTAATTGGGTGTTTTCCATGTTTAACTCTTGTGGTAATATTTGGGTTTATTTTGTAACATATGCAAGTGATTTATTAAATGATGTTTGGGCTGCCAATTATTCATTGTTAGAGTCTTGGTGTTCTTTTGGGTTTAATAGAGGAGGTTTGAATGAGATTTAGTTGAAAATCCATGTCGCGATTCTTGAAAGTGTTTTATGAAACTTTTAAATGGGTTATGGAGTTAGAAAAATTATGCAAGGGTAGTTTGTGTAAATTTCGTGTGGTTTTATGTTTTTAAAATGGTTCATTGTATTGTGAAGGGGCTATTATGTGATGTTTATCATCTTGTAATGGTTTAGTAAAATTTCTTAAAGGATTTATCGAATTTTGAAAGAGATATGAAACATGTTGTGGGATGTTTTGGTGAGTATGTTCACTTAAGATGGGTTTTTAAAATGTAATGTTGTGATTTAGGATGTAAAACATTTCTATAATGGTGTATAAATTGATTAAATATTTTATCAAATTTCATAAAATGTGTGAAATATGTTTGTGTGCTGTTTTGTCTTAGTATGATGTGAACAATGAATTTTGTATGTGAATGGATTTTTATGTGATATGTGTGTGAGATGTTTAGGGGGTGTGTGATGTGGAAGTGGTATTTGAATTTTCAAATTATAATTCATGGATATTTGAACATGTTTGAGCACAAGATGGAAACCCATGTATCTAGGTGGGTGGACATGTACTAGTATGTTAGTGATCTCGTGGTGATTGGCCTCAGTTTCACGTATCAAGTTTTATGGTGACAACTCTAACACAACTATGATGATGATGATGATGTTGGGTGACCACTAGGTTATGGGTATGATCCATACTAGTGACTCATGTTCATGAGATCATATATTTATTTGGTTGCATTAAATGAGATACGAGGTACCTGGGGCCCATAGCGAGATATTAACTATGGGTTATTTCACTTTTCTTGTTCTCAATAGATACTTTATATATATCATTTACATACATTATGTATGGATGGAGAATTAAGAAGCTCTGTAATTCCATTTCAAAAGTTTCGATTCTTTAAATTAACCAACTAGAAAACTTCTTTTATTTAAATTTCCATCTCTTTAAAATTTTAATTGCATATCATGTTTATGAAAACAAGAAATTTTTTCATATTTTAATGTATATAACATGGAATCCTTTAGTGGCGTCATCCTACTGGGATTTTTCATACACCATACTGACACATTTGCGAGTAAGTAGACCTGGTTTTTTTGTTTTAGGTTTGGGTAGAGCTTTTAGTGCCAATAGTTCAGGTCTCTAGTGGTCCTTCATGATGCAGTGTTTTTGATTTGTCTTTACGGCAGTGCCTCTTTCCATAAAGAGGTTCTTGGGCTTTCCATTTTGTGTTTCTTAATTTTTTATAATCTACGAGAAGTGTTTAAAATTATGTAATTCAGTTCTTAAATTTTTTAATTGATTGTTTGTTTTAAAAAATTCAAAATTTTTATGTAGGACTTTTTTGTTTAATGTTTATAATCTCTGGTAAATCGTTTCCAAATTTAATTTTTTATACCTGGTAACTTATTCCATCTGGTGGGGATCATGAACACCCTTTGATCCTTGTCTCAAACCATGTCAGGGGTCTGTTTTGCGGCTGACCAGATTCGATTCATGAAAAGATCAATTGTAACAGTGTTATCCAATTTTAGGAAAAGGTTAGTGTGATGTATTAGTTATAACAGGTAGTTAATTTTTCGAATATGGAAACAAAATTTGTGGATGAAATTAAAATGGTTAAGAAATTTCTTTGGTAAATGGGATTAATTAAGGATCATATTATATTCTAGGAGGATGGGATTCTCTGTTATGATATTCATAGTGTGATTCAACAAAAAAAATAGATGTTTCATTAAACGATGAAACACTATAGCCTCATATTAAAATTTATCTAATATGTATTGGAATAATAATTTTTAGAGTAGTGAAAAAAACATAGAAATAGAACCCAGCTAATACATTCATATTTTTTCATATTGATGAATACCAAAGGAAATACTATGCCTTAGTGGGACATGTGTGACGGTATCATATAGAAAACATCACATACAATGTAATGGAGGAACAATGGTTATAATTTACAATTTTAAAGAGGTCTCTAATAATTTACATCAAATAGTCATAAAATTTGAGATTATTAGCAAATAAAGCTTGTTTCAATTTTTTCAGTTCATCTAGGTGTATGTGTCACTAGATGTGAGGGAAGTGTTGATGGAAAGGATATAAATTAATACTATAATGAAAAAATCCATGTCATTTTATAGAAAAAAATATATAAAATAAAACCTCTAAACCCACTTCTATATAGTACCTCCAATCATCGACTCCAACTCCATACTAGCCCAGCCAATCATAGTCTCTAAAATAATTCTGATCACCTACAATATATATATGGGCGATCATAAAATGTATACTTAATAGGATCATCCTTAGGTTCCCTAATGTAAATGTGATAAAATCATACTAATTCTCCAGTAAATAAAAAGTAAACATAATATACACCCATTAGGTTGACTACTTATCCACACCCTCCCCACGAATTTCATCCACATATAGTAAAAGTAATATCAGAATATAAATAGTCATAGGCTTCCCCCATAACCACTTCCACCGTTGATTTTATACTATCAAATACAAATTCCAAATGTCCAATGATCACTTGCCTTCCTTACTAATGTGTGTTGGGTCACAAACCTACCTACCACAGTTCTCGCAAGGTATAACATCTCATGTTGGAACAACGTAAAACAACATATCTCATCATATCATTATAAAAAAAAGAGTACAACATGGAATAAAAAACACATCCATGAGAAATAAAATGTCAAGATAAAATTTTAGACCCAAAATAATATAAATTTATATGAAAAAATAATATCTAAATGCACAAATAATATTGACTATATAGAACATATTGTCCTTCAGTAGGGATGTTGGGGGTAGTGGAGGCAGTGACTGAGGTAGCGATGATGGTTAGAGGTGCAGCAAGAACGACAACATCAGGGATGGGGGAAGTGGGTATTGTGGAGGAGATGGTTGGGGAAGTAGAGTAAGGGGTAGTAGATAAAGGGGTAACATAGGTGAGGGTAGCGTAGGAGGAGGTGGTGGAGGAGGAGGCAGCAAAGAAGGAGGTGGAGGTAGAGGTGGCGGAGGAAGAGGCAGTTGCGAGGACTACAGAGGTAGGGGTCGCACAGGCAAGGGAATTGGAAAAGGGAGCAGCAGAGGAGGAGGGGGCAGTAGAGACAGAGTGGAGGTAGAGCCGGGGGTAGAGGAGGCAGAGGCAGATGCGGAGGCAGAGATGGTGGCAGAGGAAAATATCAACTTTCACAAAAGCTTGAGGGTCGAAGGATAAGTGGATCTATTAGGGTTCCATATATAAAATCATGAATGGATTTTATCAAGGATTTTTTAGTGATGATAACTTCCTAATTTTAAAAATAATTTATAATTATAAAAATATAATAAAGATTTTTATTATTAAAATAATAAATAAGTATATGTTTATAATTATAATTGTAAAAAATATATATATTTATTTACATTCATATATAAATATTTATATATTTAAATACATATGAAATCAAAATGAATATATTAATAATATTTTATTATAATTTCACACATATATAAATATATAAATATATTTATTTATTTATTTATATTTATGACTAAATAAATATATTTTTATTTATAATAATAATTTTAAATATAATAAATATCATTTTATAATATTATAATAATTAAATATATAAATTTTTCTAATTATAATTATAAAAACCATTTTTTATAATTTTCAATTTATTTAATTACACTGAAAATTGGTAGTCAGAAGCAGAAGCCTATGAACATCTATTAAAATAAAAGAAATAACTAACTAGGATATGGACAGATAAAAACAATCTCTATGAGTGTTTTTTAGGACTGATAAAATTTAGTGTTTGATTAGTTCAATTTTCTAGTAGTGACAATTTAGATAGATCACTGCCCTATATAGTCCAACTGTAAATTAAAATGGTTGGAATAAAACTTTTTTCCATTATAAAGGTTTTGTAAAATGAAATAACATCATAAATGTAGACTTAGGACATCTACAAAAAATAAACCACAATTTTTAACACAAACCAATAAAACATAAAAATGTACCAGCAGTATAAGAACGACACTGAATTTGTGGAAGAGTATAAAAAATAGAACTAATTATAATCTAATTCCCTTAGGTGTTTCCCAATAGTTACGAATGTAGGAAACACTCCACCTTGTCCACATTCAACTGAATTATTTGTTAACATCTGATCACAAACAATTTTAAGGGAAATCCCCAAGATCATGTATTTTTTGACATTTAGGATGATCTGAACAACGTCTTCTTGACCCCCAAACTAGAATATGATAACTCCATCCTCACATAGTAGTTGGGAATAATTCACATTGATGATGAGAATTCCCAAAATGGCTGAATAATAGGTGAAATCCATTTTGTAGAATCTCAGGTAACACTGCTTCATGCCAATGAAGTAGCATTCTAATGAGTTTTTCCACTCATTAAATGGGAGGGCCAGTATGGTGAGGGTGCCCTTGGCTGAATTGAATTTCAATTCGAGCATGCAGTCACATTTCTCACCCCTTACAAAAATAACTTCAAAATAATTAAGATCTATAGAATATAGAATTTCCAAATGTGACACAAGTCTGTCATCAGATATATGAGAATCCCAGTTAGTTGCATACATGCCTATGTGGAATTTCCTCCACAAGTCAAAAAAAAATTATTACTTTTTTAGTTTCCTTCTAGTTGAGCTACTAGGATGATGGGCACCATTCTATGTAGGTACTCCATTGCCACATGAGGCAAATGAGTATGGGGAGGAGATATTAATGAGTGAGTATAAATTTTTTAGCATGAACTATGGGATTTGGTACTCCAGTCGCATCTTGTCTTTGTTGAGCTGGTCCACCTTGTAAAAGTTGAGTAATATGATATCTCTCCCATAATTCATTGTTCGAAACCCTGTCATCATCAACTGGATGATAAAGTAGCTATTTACCATGAGAATCTTTTGCAATTCCTACTCTCCTTGCCAGAGTTGGATACGATATCTCTTTTGTGCCTCGACTTCTATTTCTGTGGAAACACGGTTCTTGCCATATTGAGTGAGTGATGGGTTGTGAGACAAGAACATGTTGTCATAATGGAACCTGATATTTTTGGTATAGAGGAGATGGGGAGGTCCATGGTTTTTGGGGCCATTGGAGGAGGATGAGGGGTTGAATGTCGTCTGGTTATCACAGTACATGATGAGAGGAACCAAGAAGATAGAGTGGTGGATCATAAAACCCATCGACTCACCCATGAATCCTTACAAATGTATAGTCTCTAATTTCAGGTCAGAGATTTCATCATCCATGTTTTCTCACATCAAATGTTTAGGAGGGTTCATATTATGTGTGAAGACCTTCTCATGGATACTGATGAATTTGAGTCTGAGTGATGTCATTATATTTATACAAGGAATCTCTATTGTGATGATGCTCCCAGGAAATTCCAATTGGGATGATACGTTTAGGGTAATATAAAATAAAAATAAAAATAAATCATGTGAATTGTAACCTTACATTTAAAAATAAATCGTGTGAATTGAAATTTGTGGTCAAAATGAATACGTGGAGAATGGTGTTATCCCTCAGGCAATGGAGTAATCCATTAGGCTGCAAGGACATACATGGGGTGTTGTTGACCCATGGATTCAGATCTTCCGACTGTGGGAAGTAGTACAAGTTGTGATGGTGGCACGTTGTGACCGTGGTGACATATTAATGAGGATAGATCTGGGAATGAAATAGGATTTATGTATTTGTGAAAATGACTATATGCATATTTTAAAATAATTTATGTGTTTTTAAATTTTTCTTAAAAAATTATATCTGTTCAACATACCATTTTTTTGGTTTCAAATAGCTTTAAAATTATTTAAATGATTGGAATGGAATGTCACGTGTGATTTTATAAATAGTTTTCAAAGGTATTTTATGTTAGCTTATATAGGGATGAGTCCTAGGAAAAGAAATGCAATAGTAAAAATCATTAAAATGTTGAGTTCCCCTTATTTGAAAGGCCCCTTTTGAATATTTATTTTATTAAATATTAATATCACAAAATCAAATAAGATGGATATAAATAATGAATCTATGGATGCCAATCATTTGAAAAAAGAGTTTGAGGATGGAGTGAAAGAGTTTTTCAAGTATGAAAAAGGTCGTTCATATGACCCTTCTCAAATCATTTGTATGTGTTTATGCATCTTTTATTCAAGACATTTTAGTCCATAAAAGTTGGAAGAAAACTTGTTCTATCACGAAATAGATCGATATTATAAACGTGGGAATAAATATAGGGAAAAAATGTAGCTTATGGATGGGATATCATTGTGTTTTGTGGATCATATGATACGATTACAATTGTGGTCAACGAAGAAGACTGTATTGAGGATGTGATTATAATTGTGAATGATGATGAATATTTTATTGAGGAATTGACATGGAATGTTGAAGATGAACTTTGTGATTTACCAAAATTTATTGTGCAGTTAAAGTGTTGGGAAAACATATCATTATTTGATGGTTTCACTAAATATACAACATTTTTAGCCGTAAAAATGTTGTATAATTTGAAAGAAGGAAACAGAAAGAGTGATTCCAGTTTCATGGAATTACATACTCTATTTAATTACATGCTCCATGAATATAATTAGGTCCAGAGTTGAAAAAATGTCTCCAAACGAATGATATTCTCACTAGTTATGATCTTCAAAAGAATACACACCTACCCAATTGATTGTATGCTATTTTTAAAGTAAAAAAATACCTTATATAATTCCCAAAGTGTGGTTATTCTTAATAAAAATAATATGAATATAGTTCTATGAAATTTGTATGGTGCTTTCCAATCATTATAAGGTTTTAGGAACCTATATGGAATTCATTAGAATTCATGATAATTTAAGTGGCATGCAGAAAAAATAAATAAATATGGGAAACTGTTTCACCAAATAGAGTATTCTTAGTGGAATTGAATTGATCATGAGAATCCAGAATTTTGGAACGAGCCAAGAAACATTCATCTTGCATTATCTACAGATGGAGTTAATCCTTTTGGTTTTCAAAGCATCACTCATAGTACATGGCGGGTTATGTTGGTATATTTTTATTTAAAAAATGTTTATGCATAAAATTAAAATAAAATATGTTATCTATGCTTATATTATGTACAAAACAACCAAGTGATAATGTTGATGTTTATTTGGATCCATTGATCATGAATTTCAAATTATTATGGGATCCAAGTGTTATGTTGTATGATTCTTATAGAAATAATGTTTTCACATTGAGAGACATGTTGTATGGGATAATAAATACCTCTCCTAGTTATAGATATTTTCCAGGATAAATCATTAAAGGAACATAAGGGTGTCCCATCAGCGAATAAGGTACACCATCAATTTGGTTGAAACATTCATCGAAAATATTTTTTATAGGACATCGTAGATTTCTACCTAGACGAAATACATAAAAATCATGAATGATATCATTAGATGGTTTTTTAGAATAATGGATACATCCGTCTCCACTAATGGGTGATTAACTGTTTGAGAATGTAAAAGAAGTAGACACTACTTTTGGTAAACTGTTTAGTAATAACATTATAAAAGCTGGTTGGAAAAAGAGATCATTTTTATGAATTACTGTATAAGAATTGTCTGTACATAAATCATTTTCCTGATTTTATGCATGTTGAAAAAAATATATGTGATAATTTCATCATCACATTTCTAAATGCACGTAGAATGAAAAAGGATGGAATTAAGTCTCAGATGTACCTGGTTTAAATGATAATATGAAAAAAGATGGCACTAGTGAAGGGTGAAAATTGATCTTTTCTTCCTCCAACTAAATACACTCATTCCAAGAAAGAGAGATATAAGTTTGAAACTGCTTGATTTATGTAATGGTTCGAAAGGGGTATTCATCAAATATTAATAACATCATGTCAATGACAGGTTTAAAGTTAAAGGGTTTGAAATCACATAACTTCTGTGTTTTGTTGCAATATTTAATGACTATATCTTTTCATTCCATTTTTCCCAAGAATTATCATCATACATTAAACATGATCTATTTCTCATTGAAATATATGTGCATAAATGTTATAGAACCAGTGAAATTGCTTACAATGGAAAGAGAAATTTCTATAAAATTATGTTATTTGGAAATGCCCTTTCTTCCAACATTCTTTGATATGATAGTTAATTTGATTGTTCATTTGGTGAGAGTGAATCAGCTATGTGGTCATGTACACAATAGATGGATGTACATCATTGAATGGTATATTAGTATTTTCAAAGGGTATGTAAAAAATTGAATTCATCTAGAGGGATGTATTATGGAAAGATATATTAGGGAGGAAGCTGTTGAATTCTATACCGAATACCTATCTAGAGTGAAAATAATTGGTCCACCAAAATATCATCACACTGGGCGGCTTTCGGGTGATGTAATTTTTGCAGGGGATGCTGTCACAATCAATATTACAGAACAATAGTAGGCCCACCATTACTTTTTTCATAACTATTTGGAGGTTTCCCAAAATGTCGAAACCCACAATGAAATTCATAGTCATATGAATCCTTCAAGGGATAAATGATGTATATCAAATAATCATAATCAATAATTTGTACGTTGGTTGCAAGATCATATTTTTATAGAGTAATATGAAAATATAGATTAAACTTTAGAATGAATTCGATGGCTAGTTAGAGAACCCAATGTGTATGTATTATCTTAAAATGGTGATGTAATTAATGGTTATATGTTCTATAAAATTGAGAATAATAATGGCAATACTATAAAAAATACTGGAGTTACACTCATGGATGATTCAATATATGTATATTGTACTAAAGAAAAAAAATCCAATTTATGTGAATATGCCATACATTGGAATCATCAATAAAATATGGTATTTGTATTATACAATAATCCAATGAATGATTATTCAATTCACGTGTGTTGATAATAGGAGTTCATGTTAAATTAAATGATTTGAGATTCATTAAAATTGATTTCAGTAATTAATGGTAGAAAGATGAACCATTTTTAATGGGATCATATGAAGTATAATAATTTCGTGTTTCTGATCCCCCAAACCAAATGTTGTTAATTGTAATATTTTTGACCAAAAACTCTAAAGGTTCAGATGATAATTCAACTATGGATGACCCATTCATTGGGGCATCGTAATCATTTCATAGTGGTACCAATGTAGAGAACTTTTGTCTGTCATAGGAGACCAAAATGAAAGGATTTTGATCATCAATAGAGGGGTCAAATCCCTTTATCCTTAAAAATGAAAAAGACTGTTCAATAATACGGTTACTTATTTTTTATACATAATGTAACAACATGTTATTATCTATTTTATTATTAATTTATTTACTCTAAATTTAAAGTAAAACACATCTGCAAATAATGAATTCTCGGCATAATGGTTCTCCCATTCCCAAAGAACAACATGTCACTCAACCTTCCACTTCTCGTTGTGCAGAAGAATGACCTTATGCACATGCTGGTGATCCTATTCCTTAGGAGAAAAATGTTTCTCAACCTAATACATATCCCATTTAATAGGTTTATTTACCATCTTCACATTCCGATGCTACCCATCTAGATGAACATATTGACGATGTTGATTTTGTAGAAATGGTAGGCAACAAATGACTGACATTGAATAAAAATTAGAAACACCATATTTTGATGGTATTAGAAAAAAATAATTAGGGGGAATGTCAAAGGCATAAAATTAAAGGTGGTATGGAATGCAGGGGGTCAGTATATTAACCCCAACAAGGCCATGTTCAATAGTTATATTGGAATCATCACTCAGAAATTTGTGCTGATTGATGTGGCTATGTGCCACTATGTTGTGCCCAGGCTAAGAATACTGATGTGTGAAGATATTATGGAAACATTATGATGTCAATTCATTATTTTCATAAAAATAATAAAATAATTAAACATTTACTTACTCTTCATCATCCATTACAGAGTGTATTTATAGCAGATGAATGCCACCAAAAGTATGTATTGATGCTTGCTGGAAGGGTTCACAAATTATTTCACACAATTATAACAAGATAGTATCATAAATACATAGAAGTGCAGACAAACCCACATCCACTAGTTATCTATCCACACCTGATAACCAAGAAGTGTGGGATATGTTTACTAGCCATCCTAATGATTTTCCTTTTCATGTACATTGTGGAATGTAATATGTTGTTTTATGATATGTGTATTAATCACATTGAATGATTATTTTTTATTTATTAAAAAACAAATGAGTTCTAGAAATATGGAAAGAGTAGTAAAATAAGAGTACCTCTACCGTAAAGTAAGGATGGGGTATGATTCACAAGAAAAAAACTGATACATATTCTAAATCTACCATAATACATTTACGTGACATTAAACACTAAAATAATTATCTTCCTTTTTTATATGAATATTGATGCCTTGGAATCAGAAGAAACTTCCACCCCATTCCATGTGCTATGAATGGAGGCATGTATAAATAAATATGTGATACTAAAAGATGAAAACACAAGACATGTGTGGGAAACATGTGAAAGTATTACATAATAAAAAATTGTAATTTTTTTCAATCACTATTAGATAACAATGATACCTTATTTTATTATATTTTATATTCTACATAGTTACATATATCATCAACACCTGTTATTGATGAACTCAAACTATCGGTGTCCTTGAAGCATCCACAACCTTATGGTCGCGTTAGAGGTGTGGGTTTTAGGTTGACACACTGAACATATTTTGTGGAAAGAACAAGATTACAATCAAAGAAAATTAATAAAATAGACGAGAGAATGAATATCTACCCATGATGGACAATTCCAATGGTAGAGAGATATGATGAAACATTTAATGGCGGAGAGGAAAAGAGAAGTAGAAACTCAAGAACATCCACTGTGTAAAGATCCTTCCCCACCCCCATCATCTATGTTGATAGCCATTCCCTTCAAATAAATATCGTAATAGACATAATAAATTTTCTGACTAATGTTTCTATGAAATGAGAATCAGACAAACATTGATACATTTCTTGTAATGATATTATACATGATTATAATGGGTATGAGTTTTATCTAGAATCAAAAAACCATATCCTTGTAGCAAGGGATACAATGTTCAATATTCAAAACGTCACACTACATAGCAATCCACTTCCAATAGGTCATGTGTGAGTGTTGACTAGCGTAGCCCATGATCTGATCATAGAGATAACTGTTCCAATTCATGAGAATGATATTTATAAGGTTTTAAAAGCTTTTGGATTGTTTATCTCATGGAAATCGCATCCTATAAAAATAAATTTCAACAATGATGTATTTAATTCAAATTTACATTTCAAGATGAACCATTAATAATTAATGAAAAAGGGCAGGTATGATAAATGGTATTATAGACGAACAATGAGAAGGGGATGAAACTAAAGTGAACCTCAAACCCCTCTAAATGATTGACCAAACAATCGAATAGATCTACTAAAAGCACAATTACCACACACATTATATATCTGTATTTACTATCATTGAAGGTTCAAGAGAATAAAAAGTTGAAAAATGGTTATAATCACACAGTTTCTTTTGAAGAAAATATGTACGAAGTGAAAAATCAATAATTCATTATTTTTTAGAGTGTAAGTGAAATACACGACTATGAATGGCTGGGCAACATAGTTACAAATTTATATATGATGTATGTTTTCATTATTTCATTTTTCAAAAGTTGATATACAATGTAAATTATGACTATATACATTTCCTATTTTTGGAAGGTGTATATATGAAAAAATTGAAGGGATTAGCACATGATTGAAAATATGGACTTTTTATTCCTCACATCACCTCTATAGAATAAATGAAAAAAGATACAAAAAAGATAAAATAGTGGTAGGTACAATCAAATATTTAGAATGAAAATTTTCATATGATAGAATATATTTACGACCAACAATGCATGTGTAAAACTATACAATTTAATCATATCAAATATATTTTCATGGCATTCATTACTAATTATTTTTTGTGTTTTTAGGCATAATTGGATGCTCAATGTATCATACTTGGATACTCCATTTATTTATTTGCATGGATGCAATGAATGGTTATCTAATAAACCATACACAAATGATAGAATTTTTCAATATTTCATACACTACATCCAATGTTTTAGAAGTAAAAATCCAGTTATATAATTTATATTATCTTTTAATGATTATTTTTGTATTAAAGGGAGGATCATAATTATCGTAAAAAAACGAATTAGCCTAGGTGATAAGTATGATAATTAATACATGTACTATAACAGGAAATCTATGAGGGTATATATAATAAGGTTTCACTATAAAAACTCTTATCTAAACAAATTAATTATTCTACTCAATGTTTCTGTAGTGTCTGAAACAAAACAATGGAAATGGTTGTCATTATTATGTTTGTAAATATTTGAGAGAGATCATATTTCATGAAGAAACTAGCATTAATGAAGACGTATTTTAGAGATAACTACTAATTAGTTTAAAATATTTAATAATCCTTTGAGTATTAATACTTTTCCATCACTACTATGACATTCAAAAATAATTATATTCCCAGGATGATATAGATTTTCTCTAAAATGAATGAGAAGAATATATTATAGAGGAATTTACACAAATAACATAAAGATGTGACTTCCATAGAAATAATGGTTTTTTTATATTTATTATTAATTTACTCCTTTTTAGTATTACTCCCATCAGTATTATTTTTTATATGTTTATTCCTTTGGTTGTTACAGTTTGGTTTTTTCAAAGATTATCATGATCTTGATTGTTTGTACATCGACGCTACTACTATGATTATGACAACATAAAAATGGTTCAAGAATGTATAAATGTGAATTCCAACTACGTAATTAATTAATTAATTTTTTCCTAATTTTTTCAACTATTTGGAAGTTAATTTCTTTATCATTTTTATCTAATAGTTATTTATTTTTTACATATATATTTAGAAGTAATATTTTCTTTTAAATTATTATCAATAAGAGAGAATAGAGTGAACATGTTGAATGAAAAGTATTAATTATCAGTAGTTGAATGAAAAGAGTGACTTCCCAAAAGATCTGTTATGAACATGTTCCTAAATATTCTAGTAATCAGCTCCAACAAATTCATTTGAAACTCAATCTGATAAACAGTGTGATCAGTATGAATCAAAGTGCATGTTTTTTGTTTATAATATTCATTGATAATTTAATATTCAGGTCTTATAAATTACCATGATTTGATATAGGTCTCAGGATTATGATTAATGATATGCAACATATGAATTTCTAATGATAATATCACCATATAACATCATTATGCTCATGATATCCGTAAGTGAACATTGATATCTCCATTGTTTGCACTTATTGAGCATCTATGATCACCCTTTATTATGATTAATATCAGTATGTTATTATAAATGGTTTTAGAAATGATATGTTTATGAAAGAATCTAGTAAACAATAACTTAATAGGAGACTCTTATGAACCAGTTATGTTTGTTTTCATGTTTCCAAAAGCTCTAGAACTAATCTATTATGACAGGGATCAATATGTTAGTGAATGAATATTAATCTACTAAGATCTGATATCTATGTATGATATTTTTGGGTCAATATAGTTGGTATCAGGGTAGTTGAACTACTCAAAATTTATCAAAAATAATAAGTGAATGGTGTTGCTCAAAGTGTGTCTTTTTATTTAAAATTGACATTACTTTCAGTAGAAAGAAAGTGTTACATACTAAAAACTGAGAAAACACATTCATATTTTTTTTATATTTTTAGACAATGATACATGGGTCATTATTATTGTGTAAGGATCATCCTCAACTCAATATGATTCATGGTGTGGCTATTATGATTTTAAGTGCATATTTTTATATTAAATAGACAATAAAATGAGAAAAAAGAACATGTGACAAACTGAAAACTATGAAAACGCATTTAGATTATTTAGATACTTAAGGATAACGAACCATGAGTCATTTGTGATATTTAGGAGTAAACCAAACCTCAATATGATGCATAGTCTGACTGGGATGACTAAAAGTATCTGTTATCCGTTTAAAATTGACAATTATTTTAGAATGTGTCAGTCACTAAAAACCATGAAAAAATACAATGATTGTCTCAATAATTTAGGAAATTAATTTAGAAGTCATTTTTGATGTGTATGAAGTAGTCTCACATCAAAAAAACACAAGATACAATTGGTAGAACTCATAATGTGTGCTTCCAGTTTGAAATTACATTTTATTAAAAAAACAAAACTATCATATTGAAAATCGAGAAAACATATTCAGATTGTTTTGATTATCTTGGAAAATGATATATATGTCATTTGTGACGTGTAAAAATACGTATCACCTTAGTACGATGGATTTTGTGTCTGTTATAACTCAAGGGATCTATTTTTATTTAAAATTAACATTAATTTAAGTAATAAACAACAAATGATATACTGAAAATTGAGAAAACACATTCATATTGTTTTTATATTTTATTAAAATGATCCATGAGTCATTAGTGATGTGTAGGAGTCATCTTAACCTATATAAAACACATGGTGTGGCTGGTATAACTCAAAGTGTCTATTTTTATTTAAAATTGACATTAAATTAAGTAAAAACAACAAGTGACATTCTAAGAACAGAGCAAATGAAAAATATTATTTTGATACTCTAGGAAAACGAAACCTGTGTAATTTGTGATAGTTTGGAAACAAATTCACTTAAATCAGATTCATGGTGTAACCAGTATGACAAAAATTGTTTTTTATTAGTTTAAAATTGGCATTTTAGTTAAAAAAATTATCACACACTGAAAACCAAGAAAACACGCATCGATTATCACGATAATTTAGGATAGAAATTCATATGACATTTTTTATTTGTATGATGTAGTTTCATGTTAAACTAATGCACTATGCAACTAATATGACTCAAAATATGAGTTTTTATTTTGAAATTAAATTTTAGTAAAAAAAATAAAAACAACATTTTGAAAATTGAGCTAATGGATTTAAATTGTTTTGATTACTTATAACAATGATCCAGCAATAATTTTTGATAGGTAGGAATCATCCGAAACTCAATAGGATGCATGGTGTGTCCAGTATAACTCTAAATGAGTCATTATTTAAAATTGACATTTATTTGTGTAAAAGAACATGTGACATACTCAACTTTGGGAAAAAAATTGAATTGTTTTGATATTTTTGTAAAATGATATCTAACTCAATTGTAAGTAGTAGGAATCAACCTCACCTCAATAGAATGCATGGTGTGACCGGTATAACTCCTAATGTGTCCTTTTGATTAAATATTCACATTTTATTAATGTTTTCTTTCATGTTAATGCTTAATTTATTTCATTATTGTATTACTAACATAATATTTCTTTTATATAGGTGGAATCTTCTGATAGGGTTGAAATGATTTCATAATCAACTGATACCATGGGTGGATGTTTTTGAGATGAGATCACATGCATCAAATTATGAAATATTAATGTTTTGAAATGTTTGTTGGAAAATTATAAATGTAATTATATAAATAATTTTTTTTGAAATGAAAATAGTTTATGTTTTTTTAAATACCATGGGTGAAAATATTTCTTTTCATTATATCAATTAAATATATACATCATTGTTTGAAATTATAGCATTGATTGAAATTTTATGGAATTGCAGGTTATTGCTACTGGGTGCGTTGTTATATTTACAACACTTGTAGGCTGCTAGACCTTTATCAATGATATTTTTAGAACTGATAAGGGTGGTCATTATCAGTGTTTTTAGTGCAGATAAAGGACCTCATTTATCAGTGCTTTTGTATCGCTGATAAAGGGGACACACCCTTTATCATCGTTGTGATTAACAACACTTTTTTCACTATTCAAGGCCATTTTACGCGTTGTAAAAGAACATATTTGTAGCAGTGACAATTACATGAATACATATAAAGTTGTATTTAGAAAAATATTAATGTAATTATCAAAATGAGTCCAAATTTATAAGTGTAATTATTTACAACTATACATTTACATAGTTACATAGGAAAACAATTGCATACATGCATCCATAAATTTATATAAATACAAAAAAATCACCAAATGGAAGTCACTGATGGGAGTTTCATACTTCAAATCTCCCATGGGAAATCTCTCATGGGAGAGAGATACTACAGATATGCACAAAAAGAATCTCCCATGGGAGATTCACATAGCCCATATACACCGGGAAATCTCTATTGGGAGATTTTTACATGTTTATGTGTATATATGATATTTTAAATAATTGAATTAGTTTATATATATATATATGCATGCATGTGGGTATTTATATTTATATGTATTTCAGTTTCTATGTATTTGAAATCTTCCATGGGATATTAATATTAAAAATTTGCACTAGGAAATCTCTAATGAGAAATTCATTGTGCCCATATGCACTGGAATATCTGTAATGGGAGATTCCTTGTACCAATCTACACTGCGAAATATCCACTAAGCAATTTGTACATTCTTATATTTATCTACTAGTTTTTAAATAATTTCATTAACACATTTTCATTCATGGGGGTACTTATATTTATATGTACGTATGTTTTTATGCATGTGTTTGTATGTGATTATATATATTCAGGTATGAATGTATAAAATATTATGCATATACATATTTATATTTATATTTATTTATTTAAATAATTACTTTATGATATACACATGGATGCATGTTTGTATATATATACTGATATTAACTTGCTTATATGACGGAATAAATATTCTTGTATGTATTTGTGATAATATATAGATGAATATGTGTACATGAATTAAAATATACCTATAAATATTTTTTGATTAATATACTTGTGTGTATGGGTGATCATGCATTTATTCAGTTATATCTGTAATTAATTACCTTAATTAGCCCGAATAGCCTGAAGGCCTTCTTTTTTAATTTTATTATAGATAATCCCCCTTTTAAGGGTTGAAGGGGAACCCGTACATGACCCGTAGGCCCAAGGCACAAGGCCCGACATGACCCGTAATACATGACCCGAATGCCCAGAGGCATACCATTCCAAATACATGACCCGTAGGCCCAGCCCACTAGAACTGCCCCTCCCCAGCTTCTGCATCATTGATTACCTTTAGCTCCCCACCTGCATTGTTGATCGGCTTGCATTGCCCCGTACAAAGCTGCACAGTGTCTGGTTCCGATGGCGGTTGTCATACCCTCTCATTCTTTCAATCCGATTAGCTATGCTTCTGGTGACTGCTACTAGTGCTCTGATCCTCATCTGGGGCCTGCTCTGTGTGAACTGGGCTACTTCATGGTTTTCAATGGCCTGAAGGCCATGTGGCCCAAAGGTCTTTTGATGGCCCGAAGGCCCTGAGACTCGTACGCCCAAACCGGTGGCCCAAAAGCCCAAATAAAGTGAATAGTTTGACTGCTACAGTATCGAACAGTTCATGCTACAGTACTTCTATAGTATATGTTACAGTACTGCTACAGTAACCTAGAAATTCACCTCCACCCGGTTTTGAACCTAGGTCTATTGGATGCCAAGCAGGAGCCCTTACCACTTTGGTACAGGCTCATTGGATTTATTACATTAATTATATTTGTATATAATTGAAATAATATACATTTATGTTGTTATATTAATTTATGTTTTTCTATGTTTTTTCAAATACACATTAATATACACCTATAAATATTTTTATTTTCATATATTTATATAGTAGTGTAATTGTAAATAATTATACAAAAACATTTATATTCATGCATGTTTATATCAATGTGTATGTCTGTACATATACGAATATTTAAATGCATGTATTTACATGTGCTAAAATATTATAATAAATACACGAATTTGTATATATCTATAAACATTATTTATCTCACACATATATAAAAACCAATTATTATACATATATACATACATACAAACATACATCCAGACAAACATACATACATACATGCATGCATGCATGCATGCATACTTACAAACATGTATATGTATATATTTATATATAAAGTCATATATACATCTGTACATGCAAATTAATATAGCTATGTATACACATAGTTAAATCCGTTTCTTTAAGTACAAGAACATACATATATACATATATTAATCTATATTAATATAAGTATATAAATATATATTTTTTCAATTATATTAAAATATAATAAATGTAATTATATAGAGATATATGTACACTCATGCATGCATATATATATATATATAAATTCATATATAACTACAATTATTTTTCAGCATTTTTTAATATGTGTACATACATACATCTATATTTTATTAAATATTCAAACATATACATAAAATCATATTTTCATATATAAAAAGTATATACATATATGAAAGCATTTATATATATTATTGTAATATGTGATATTCATAGGAAAATTTTCCAATGAGAGATTCATAATAGAAAGGTCCACTAAAATATCGTACCCACTTGCATGCATGCATGTGGGTAATTATATCAATTTGTATGTATGTTTTTATGTATGTGATTGTATAAACATAGACATATATATGTACATATTCATGTATATATGATTACAGATATACTTATATATATTTGTAAATAATTATATTAATATATATGCATACATGCATCGATGTATATACTAATATATATGTATGTATGATTGTATGTATGTTTTGATGCTCATATTTAAACATATGCATTTATGTATATATGTATGTAGGGGAGATGTAATCTCTCATTAGAGGAGAGATTCTCTAACTATCATTTTTGGGGATCAATTTGAGGATCGCTCTAAAAAGGGCACCCATGAGGATGGTCTATCCTCTGTGGATGTTTTTTGGCACCTGGAGATGTTTTCTCTCTCCTGTTATCATAAGAGGGTCAACTCACTCAGAGTTGTTTTTGATAGGAGGGTTGATGGATGCGATTTTGCAGGCATCTTGCGACATCTGATGTGCTGTTGACAAAGGCGACTCTAAGGTGTGAGGATGGCGGGTTGGAAAATTTTGGCCAGACCGTGCTAGGGATAAATATTGAGTTTTTTTAAAATAATTTTTTTTTAAAAATATTTTTAAAAAACAGGCTAGGTTAAAAAAAAATTGAAAAATACGCCACAAAGGCGGCATCCTAGATGCCGCCTTTCCCCTAAAACAGAAAGAAAATATTTTTTCTAGAATTTTTTTTATTTTTGTTTTGTTTTGTTTATATATATATATATATATATATAAACAAAAAAAAAACAAAAAAAATTAAATTGTCAGCAGAATTTATCCGTTATTTAAAATCCAGCAGTACTGCCATTACAGCAATCTGGATTCTGACAGAATCTCTCACCCAGGGCTTCTTTTTATAAGAGAGCTTACCCTGAAAATCATTCTACATTTCTGATTTGGGATTTTGGTTCTCCATTTCCTACACAGAACATTCTGCATTTCCGATGTGGGATTCTGTTTCAAGTACGTGATTTTGAAAGACTATAAAATATAAACTATAAAGCCAATATAAATGAAACATAAAACATGAAATAAACATATAAAAAATAGATGAAAAAAATCATAAAAAATGATGATAAAAAATAATTTATAAGCTTTCAAAACCACTTACTTGAAACATAAGAAGTTTCAAGTATGTGATTTTGAAAGCTTGTAAAATATAAATTATATAACCAATATAAATGAATCTTAATATATGAATTAAACATAAAACAAATATTTGAAAATAAAAAAAATCGTAAAAAATATTGATGAAATATAATTTATAGCTTTCAAAACGACCAACATGAAACTTAAAAATCTTTCAAGCACGTGACTTTGAAAGCCTATAAAATATAAACTATAAGACCGATATAAGTGAAACATAAAACACGGATTAAACATATAACAAATAGTCGAAAATAAAAAGAATTTCGTAAAAAATGTTTATGAAAAATAATTTATAAGCTTTCAAAACCACCTACTTGAAACTTAAAATGATTAAAGTATGCGGTTTTGAATGACTAAAATATAAACTATAAGACCGATATAATTTAAATTTAAAACATGGATAAAACATATAATAATTTATTTAATTATTAAATTAATATTATTAATAATTAAATATATAATGGTTAATTAGTAATATAATTATTCATTATAATTATTCATTAGTAATTATTAAAAATTATTATATAATAAATAAGTAGTTAATTAGTAATATAATTATTCATTATAATTATTCATTATAACTAGTAATTATTAATTATTATTTATATAATACTTAATTAGTAATATAATGATTAATTATATAATTATTAACTATATAATAAATAATTATTTAATTAGTAATATCATTATTAATTATATAATAATTAATTAGTTAATTATAAATATGATAATTAATTATAATAAGTAATTATAATTATTAATTATTAATTATTAATAAATAATTATGTAAAAATTAATTAGTTAATTAGTTATATTATTATTAACAATATAATATTTAATTTGTAAATTTGTAATATGATTTTTAATTATAATTATTCAAGTAGGCGGTTTTGAAAGCTTATAAATTACTTTTCATCAACATTTTTTTGGAAAATTATTTTGTTTTCAACTATTTATTATATGTTTAATCAATGTTTAATGTTTCAATTATATTCGTTTTACAGTTTATATTTTACAGTCTTTCAAATTCACGTACTTGAAACATTTTTAAGTTTCAAGTAGGCGGTTTTGAAAGGTTACAAATTATTTTTCATCAACATTTTTGAAGAAATTCTTTTTGTTTTCAACTATTTATTATATGTTTAGTAAATGTTTAAAATTTCATTTATATTGGCTTTATAGTTTATATTTTATTATATTTCAAAGTCACGTACTTGAAACAGAATCCCAAATCGAAAATGCAGAATGTACTGCGCAGTAAAGGTAGAATATGAATCCCACATCGAAAATGCAGAATGATTTTCAGGGCAAGCCCTCTTATAAAAGAGAGGCATGCGTACGGGTTTTTGTCAGAATCCAAACTGTTGTAATGGTTGTAGCGTTGGATCTTTAATAGTAGAGAAATTATTCTGAAATTTTTTGTTTTTGTTTATACATATATATATAAACAAAACAAAATGATGTCACCTTTCACCCGCAATGCAAAGGCGGCATCGCGGATGCCGCCTTTCCCCCGAAATGCAAAGGCAGCATCCGAGATGCCTCCTTTGAGGTGGATTTTTTAAAAAAAAAAATTGCCCTAAACATTTTCTGGAAATATTTTTATTTTAAAAACGTAAAAAAAAATCCGATAAAGATTCGTAGAACTCGGTTGAGGGACCCATGTGGTGGACTTTTGTTGCGAAGGGGAGTTGCTTCACATATAGTATGGGTGCCGATGAGCCTACAATTTTGTTTTGGTTTAAGGCCAACAAGGTCATCTCTAATGCGGCGATGACATGCTTTTTGGGTGAGGTGGTTCCCAGATACTGGCCGTCGACCGAGGCCAATGATGGGTGATGGAGGGTCTGTTGACAGGAGGCTGTATCTGAAACGATGATGATCGGCGGCGAGGTGTACAGGTAATGGCCGACATATGGTTTGTGATTCAGGTGGTTGGAGATCCCGGTGGTTGGTGGTGGTGTTTCTGGACGGTGATCTGGATCCTTGGAATTCTTGTTTCATGGGTAGAGTTCACTCCGGTGACGATTGTGAAATTCGAGATCCGGACGGTGCTCACGATCCGAGTGATGTCCGGTTGTCGCAGACGATGAACAGAATGGGTTTGGTTCCTTCTCGGGTGACAAAAGGGAATGTACATGGTTGTCAGTGTCTGTGAATGACCTCGGCCCACGGGTAGTGAGGGCCTAGTGATGTTGACGACGGTGGGGTGTGGGCTATCAACGAATGTGTTGCACTATAGGCTAGCGCTCGGTCCGAGCGAAGTCTTTGGGGAGCAATAAAGTGTGCTCCAGATGCTGGATTTGATTGGGATAACTTTGATTGTGGCGACTAATTGTAGTCATGGAATGGAAGGTCCATAGTGATTTAGGAGTGTCTTCATTCATATATATTTTGTCTAGTTTTGTTTGTTTTATCATTTATGAGGGGTCTATGAGCCTCTTAATTTGAATCAACAGGCCATGCACTTTTTCTGGTCTTCGGATCGTTTATCCGTGTGGTGTTTTTCTCTAGTTTTTTGGGAGGTTCTATCTACCACTTTTCTGTATGGCGGTGCGTTTTGTGCCACATGATTTGTGTTGTTGTTCTGCATTTACTTTTCTTTAATAAATGATCCTGACCTGGTTTTTGATCTGCTCGTGGACCTTCGCGATATATATACATATATATGAGTATATTAATTTACTTGTATACATGTTCTTATCCGTATATATGTGTGTGTATATATATATATATATATATTTATGTATATGTCTAGTCATATATATAACAAATACAAATATGTCTAATTGTAAACGTACATAAATTTTTATTTTATATATATATATATATATATCTGTTTGTTTTTGTTCAAAATGTTTTTTTACTTGTGTATGTAATTATGTAATAATACAATATATATATTTATATATTCATTGATTTATACATCTGTGTGTATGTGATAGATATTTTTTTAGATAATTTTTTTGATATGTTGGTATAAAAAATATATTTATTAAAAAATGTATATTAAAAAATAATTCCTATTTTTTTGCAATAAAATTTATGTTTTATGTATAATTATATATATGTTTATGTACATATACATATGTTAATTTAATATAAGTATTTACGTATGTATATATTTATTTTTATTTATACAAATGTTAATGTGACATATGTATGTAAGTGTGATATATGTGTGTATTTATATATTTATTTTTATATGTAATGCATATAATTGTATTTGTAAATAATTTTATATTTTCATGGGTGCATGCTTGTACATACATATAGTTTCATATACTTATATATATATTTAAATAATTATTGTAATATGTGTATGTATGTAATTAGAAACAAATATATATATATATATATATATATGTATACATATGTAATTATATAAATGAATATATATATATATATAGTAATGTATAGATATTTATTATGAAAAAAACATTATTTATATATAACCTTTTTAATGCATTTTGTTTGTATAAACTAATAACAACTAAGAAATTTTAGAAAATAAATTGTAAATTTACACTGCAAATATGCACCTATAAATGAAAATGGTAAAATTAAAAAATATATATCATATATGAGTATAGAAATATTTGTATCGATGTAACGATCACCTTGGTGGTAAAATATTGAAATTACAATACCATTTGGGAAAATATATTCGATCAACGGTATTTTATGTGAAAAAAGGAATTGTTTTGAGAGAGATTTAATTGGGGTTGATGTAGGTTGAATTTGACATGCTGCATAGAATAAGGTTATTTTGGGAAGCCTATTAATTGATAAACCATCTGATATTCATAACCCAGATGTCAAAATTGTAAGATACTAATTAACTCACCATTTCAACTGGGAAATTAGGATGATGATGGATCAACATACCATCATTTATTGACCATATAATTGAGTCCATTAATAACTGTAATGCAAAACCTAATCCGCCCAAAGGCGCATGGCCAATAGCTACTCCCAATTGATATTGTCTCTAATCCATTACATTTTTTATCCACTAATAATCATTGATCTATTATACTATATTACAATGATATCAGAATTTCAACCTATCAACATTATATATTTTTCCACTAATATTCATTGATTTATTACACTATTAAAATTGTATTATAATTTCAATCTATCGATACCAATGTGATTGTAACATCAATGTAAATAATTCTATACCCATATATTATACATTATTATGAATTGTTTTCCATTTATCGGTATTGGTTTGCAATGTAAATTTATATTTCCGCTGGTTATTTTTTTTATACAATCAAAATACATTAAAAAATTACATATTGATAAATTTTTAATAAAATTAAAGAATATATGTTTGTATATATATTTCTTAAATTCTATACATATATATATAATTATTTACAAGTATATATATATAATTGGAACATATATAACATTAACATTTTTATATATACATAAACATATTTATAATTATACATATAATATAAATTTTTTGTATAAAATTTAGAATGTACTTTTTTCAATACATTTAATCTAGTAATTAATTTTTTATACCTACATATCAATAAATATATCTAATAATTAATAATCGTGCACAAACACACATTTATAAATCAATGAGTATATATATAATGTGTTCCTACATAATTACTTGCACACAGTGTAAATATGTATAAATAAAAAATATATATAAATTAATGATCATTGAAACACATATATATAATAAAAAAATAACGTCTATTTACATACATACATATATTTATGTTTTAAATATATGCATACATAAAAACATCAATATATATATATATATAAACACATAGGTACATTAATACATGCGAATTAATATAGTTATATACATTAATATAAACATAAATACATATTTTTGAACAGGAGCAGATACACATACATACATAAATCTATATTAATAAAAAAATATAGATTATTTCCATTATTTACAAATATAATTAATGTTAATGTTTTTAAATAATAGCACACACATGGATACGTACATACATACATATAAATATATGAATATAAACATATAAATATTTGTAATTATATGAATACTCTTATATACATGCACCCACACACACCCACCCCCCACACACACAGATATATATATATATATATATATATATATATATATATTCATACGTAAATACATTAATATAGGTATATAAAAATACAAATATTTATAAGTGTATTTAAATATATTTACATACATTCAGGTAAATATTATTATATCTACATACCTACATATATATATATATATATATATATATATAACTTCATGTACTTACATACATACATATATTCATACATGCTGATTTAATTATTTATAGATCTATTTTAATATAAATAAATATATAAATTAGTATAAACATGCATATGTACAAAAAAGGTAAAAATTATGTGTTATACATGGTGTATACAAAAAATACAGTTATAAATATTTATTTTTTTATATACTTATACAAATGTATAATCCTAAATAATTAAATAAATATATTTATATGTATGCATATTTATATCTATGTGTATGTTTTTACATATAATAATATTTAGATGCAGGTATGTACATGTATTAAAATATCTTAATTTGTTTTATATTTTTATATACCTATAATTATTATTGATCACAAACAAATATAAAAACCAATGAAAACACACACACATTATAATATATTTATATATAAGAACATATATACATCTATAAATAAGAATTTGATTATTCATATACATATATAGTTAAATACATATCAATATGTGTAGGTACATATGCAAATAAAAATATAAATCTATGTTAATATATGTTCGTAAATAAATATTATTGAAATTATATGAAAATATAATTGAGGATGTTGTTTATAGATATAAGTAAATGCATGAAGACACACACACACACACCAATATATATATAGGTATATGAAAATACAAATATCTTTAAGTAAAATTTATTGCATGTACATTAACACATCTAAATATTATTGTATATACATACATAAATATTCAAAAAATCATATTTACATATAAATAAATGTTTAAAAAATAGTACAAAATATTTATATTTTTTCAACATGGGAATATCTTGTCACAAACCAAGCTGGAGTGTCATCCAACCTGACAGCCAACCGGATCTGTGGCAAGGCTTAAAGAGAATTCTTGATCCCCATGGGCTGGAAACTAGTGTCCGAGAATCAACATAATACTATTGGAAATATTTCACCCATGTATATTTTAATAAACAACCCATGAGAATAAAACATTACATAACCAATATCCCCGATCAAACGAGATACATCAATTTTCATATTCATGGTTTACAATTTTTACAAAAAATTGAAATTACAATAATGAAATGAGACAAACAAAAGCATACAAAAAAACATTCATGCACCAAGAGGATGATCACCCGCAATCCACCACCACCAACACCTCTAATAAGTGGAACACTAGAAAATGAATCCACCATCAGCACCAACAGACATATTTCCTTTACGTGGTTCATATATAACTACATCTACATACACACAATATTTTAAGTAGGGTGTGATCCAAATCCTAGTAGGATATCACCCAAAAAGAATGATTTCATTCTATAACATTAGAATATAAATTAACATTCACATTTTTATAAAACACTGGATAGAATTTTCAAGGAACTTATCAAGGAAATCATTTTCAAGAAAACAATTTTATGGGAAAAATTTCACAAAAGAAACTTTCATTAAAACCCCAATGTACACAAGGTCCACACTATATCGACAGTTAGAACCGCTTCACATAAGCATCACATAAAATTATCATGTCAAAAGAGGAATCCATGGTAAATACCTACCGATAACTAGCACAAATGGAACACAAGAATCCTCATTCCTTATTGATAAAAATTCTCTGACCAAAACCAAAAACGTTATCATGAAAGATCCACTATAGGGGAACACATTTGAAGTTATAATGGTCTCCATATAATAATCCAAAACTAATAGTGTTCCCATTCTTGATCCACTATAGGCGATATCATCTAATGTTCTTGTGGTATCTGATCATATAACATTTTTATTTAGTTATGTAGCACGAATCCTGCTTGAAGAATTTGGCCCAGGCCACTTCTAAGTAAACTAATGTACTAGTTGTAATTCTCCATCCTAGATTCTCAAGATTCCATTTGTTCTCAAATTTCTATTTCACATGTAAAATAAGTCATCACTTTCAC
Organism: Viscum album; assembly: GCA_963277665.1. NCBI lineage: Eukaryota > Viridiplantae > Streptophyta > Magnoliopsida > Santalales > Viscaceae > Viscum > Viscum album. Next base: position 420,159,215 of record OY728161.1, on the reverse strand, counting down.
ACAAACATTCCAAAATTCATAAACCAATGAGATAAATCACCATTTTCACAATTCAAATGTAACCAATGATCAAATACCACCTTAAAACCACCATTTTTTTCAAAAATAAATCCACTTTTATTCCCCACATCCACCAAAACCTTTTGGAAACACATTTAGAAGCATTTTCACAATTCCTAAAGCCCATTTTAAAACACTCTATGAAGTGAACACATGATATCCAACCATTGCAATGGTAAAATCCACTTTCAAATTAACACACACATCAAATAAACTTTATAAAATGCTTCAAAAAACTTTTATAATTCACGAACCACATTTAAGTTGCATAGTAAGAATTCAACATGAACAAAGCCATTTTCATTGGATGAAAAACATTCAACACATTATAACATTCAAATCCCTTTGAATAAACGTTTATCACCATTCAAAAAAAAATCATCTAATAATATAATAACTCAATAATTAAGAACACATGAAACATAACCTATTTCCTTTAGAAGACCAACTTTCATTATATATGCATGTCAAAAAATTACAAAAACATATTTCATACGACACACCTAATCCATAGAACACATTTAAACAACCATGAAATGACATTAAAAACATATAATAATGTAAATGTTTAGAACCACCAACCCCAAGCTCAGAAACATCCAAAAATTAAATAAATACCAAAACCACACCTCGACAAGACCCTATAAAAAATCAATCTGTAACGACCCAAAGTTTCATTAATGGAAATACCTCTTGATCTAATTAAATGTCTCTTTATGTTTATATAAAATGTCATCTTCATTGGTTTTATGTTAAGAATTTTGACCGTTGCTATTATAGTCGTTGAACAGTGATCACATGATTATTATAAATATGAGGCTTTAACATATCCAAATTTACTCAGAAAAAGGAAGCGATGGCCTCATCCAGTAGAATTTCCCCATACGAAGCCCATTTGTTGGAGCTCGGAAAAGAGGTGGCATCATTGGGATTTGAACTTGACCAAGCCCAAGCTGAGCTTCATTATGTCAAGCTCGAATGGGACAGTCTATGGGAGAAGTGGAAGTTGATAGAAATTACCACTCGAGCGATGTTATCCAATCCACCCAATGAGTCTGTCACCATCGCACACCTTACCCTTAGGTCTTATGTGGCTGTTTTAAGGGGTTATGTAACAGATCACTAGTATTATGTTCAGGTATATTATTTTTGTATATAATAATAAATATACCTTCTTGTCATTATCGATACATTGTAAATAGTTTTTAAAGTACAAATAGTTTTTTTAGTTATTATTTAATTAAGAAATCTATTTTAATAAATTAATGGATTTTTGAATTAAATAATATTTTTGTAAAATATTATTATTAACTTAATTTTTTGTCTTATGTTTTGAAAGCAATTTCTGTCAAAACCCGTGAATTTTCGATAAATATCGGTTTTTATTTTAAAAGTGAAAATTAACATATTTATAAAATTACAGAGATAATATAAATGTTATTTCTGGAATCAGGACGTCGAAATTATCTAATAGTGAATTTGTCATAATTTTCTGAGATAGTCAAATTTTTGGGTAAAAAATTAAATACCATTTAAATATATAATGTGTTTTATGACATCATAATGACCCAATAGTGATGTAATAAAATACTATAATTTTTATGTTCGGCCAATATATGTTTTACCATTCAAATAATGTGATTTTGGGTTCTTTTTCCCTTCTTTTCAAAGCATTAATGGACTCCTCAATACTTATTAAACATCTTGTCTTTTTAAATTATTTTCCATGGGAGTGTGACTCACCTCCACATAAGCAACCCTATTATTTTAAGAATTTCGGACTTTGGACTTATAAAATATTGTTTTCCTCTTCCCTTTTCCAAAAACTAAGGGAAAAAACCCTGGGATGGTTTGTGGTTTGGATTAATTTAATATAAGGGATCCCAAACCTAAATAATAAACAATTCCCCCACCTTTCCAATATAAACCTACCCAAGCTCCCACTTCCTCCTCACTCTCTAGCTTTTGGAAGCACACTTCCAAGTAAGGGTTTTTTCTTCCTTTCTCATTTTGTTCAATTTTCTTTAAGTTGTTTTTACCTTTTAATTTCAATTATGAATGTGGGGGTATGGTTTCTCACCACCCTCATACTTCCCTATTTATGTTTGAATGATGGGAGACCCCTTTATCTCTCATTAAATGCCTCCCATGTACACCTGTTACTATGCCAAAATTCCAAAAGGAACATCTCTCTCCTCATTTACATTCAAGAAATACTTTTGTATCATGAATCTAAATTCCATTAAAATTGTTGGGAAATGTATCTATATGACCTCCTTACTTTCCATTACATGTAAATATGATGAGTAACCCCTTTCCCTCTCATCAACCATTTTTATGAATTCTTATGTCACACCGTTACGCTGCCGAAATTGCACCGATTTTCTAATCCAATGCCATTATTTAGTGAATACCATGCCCATTCCTCCATCAAGGGTATTCACCATTATGCACATTTACTTACTGATTATAAAGTTTTATGTATGAATTCCACATTCCTTTATCGTGGAATAAATTATTATGTTTTATGAATCCATGTTTTATGATCCATGTGGCCCACTTATGCATGAAATGAATTGTTTAAGAAGGGTGCGCCCTTATAGCTCTCCAATGCATTGGGTAAAGTATAGTTTCATGAAACGTCATGTGAAATGTGTGTTGACTCATGCTAATTCAAGTGCAACGAGTGTTTGGTCATGCTTCATGTGCAATGGGGATTTACTCATGCCCCATGTGCAATGGGCCTTGGCTCATGCTAATTCCAGGTTAAGTGATGTTGCCACATTTCCATGTTATGATTATCATGCTTTATCATGACTTTATGTTCATGTTTCTCTTGTGATCTATTGATATGCCTAATTTCTAACATGTATTATACTCCTCATGTTATTGCATGTGTATTCCCTTACTGGGCTTTATAGCTCACCCTTTTCTTATGCATTTCCTCAGGTTATCCCATGAAATGCTAAGTACGAGGGAATGTAGTGGTCATGTAAAGGAAGTTTTCAATAAAGATGTTGTATTTCACGTTTGAAGTGTTTTATATAATGATCCTAATCCCCAATGACACTAAACCTCTCGATCTTCTTTGTTGTATCAAGTGAAGTTTTATGTAATAAATCATGTTTAATTTGTAATAAAAAGTGGGGTTGTCATAGTTGGTATTAGAGGATAGGTTTAGTTATTTTTGGGATTAGGATTAGAAAACCCTAGTGAAGCCTTAGAGACAAGACTAAGTATAATAAAAACATCCCTAAGTTTTGGTAAGTACTGAGTAAGTGGTTTATCAAGAAAATACATCTCTGTCTGGATACGAGCAGGTAGAGGCGGATCTAGCACAGATGTATCCTAGGGGTAAAACCCGAAAACACCGCTTTGAGCTAGACTCAAAAGGGAACTGGTGCACGAAAACAGGCCTTTCTACACTCTTGGTTACGACACACCCGGGGGATATGTTTTGATAATTTCATAAGATTATTATGAACTCTTATTAAAGGAATTACAAAAATAACCCTATGAATATATGTTAGAAAGTAGATCATGAAAAGCCTAGATTGAAGAATATAGACTCATGAGTTAAGGAAATTAATGATTATTAATAAGTTATCAAATTTTGTCTATAGATTACCCTTTGTGTGTTACCCATAACTTTCCTTTTATTCCATCCAATGGCCGGTAATAGGATGACTCGGGCTAACAATCGTTGTGAAGATCGGTGTGATGACTGTACTAATGAGATGCCCAATCCAATGGAAGCGGAAATCGCGAACTTTGTCACGCTTCTCTCTCAGCTAACTCAAGTTTTTAATAGAAACACGGGTCAAGAGGAACGTTCAATCCCCCTAAGAAAGAACAAGTCACTATCAAGAGATTCATGAGACAAAGGCCTCCTAATTTTAGTGGATCATCTGATACCATGATTGTTGAACAATGGATCAACTCCATTGAAATGTTCTTCTCAATCCTTCAATGTTCTGAACAAAAGAAGGTTCTCCTGGAGGATTGTCGTATGGAGGGTGAAGCTGATCAATGGTGGATGTTGATCAAAAAGATGAAGCCTGAGGAGGTGATCGAGGCGTTGGAATGGAAGGTGTTCGAGAAGATGTTTTTCAATAAATATTTTCCGCGAACCCTCCGGCTTAAGATGGAAAGGGACTTCCTTTCCCTCAAGAAAAAAGGTGAAGAATATGTTGGAGCGTACGTGGAAATCTTCAAAAGGATTGCACGATACGCTTCCAGCTTTTTTGTTACCCCCGAATGCAAAGTTGACTGCTTCTTTGTTGGGATGAACCCTAGCCTGCGGAAAGCATTGGCGATCCATGACTTCGACAAATATGAGGAAATTGTACGATGTGCCCTCATGGTCTAAATGGAGATCGGAGAATCACATGGGTATCATGGGGATAAGAAGAATAAGGTAGAATTCAATGCTGGGGGTTCGATGGATAAATCCAACGGTGCTAAGAAGATCCAGCACCCCACTTACCAAAAGTGCAGAAAGAAGAACCCTGGAAATTGCCTTAAGGGGATGAATAAATGCTTCAAGTGTGGAAGAGAAGGGCACCTAGCTATCAACTGTCAGCAAGAAAGACCCGCGATTGCGACAGAGGAGAGGAACGCTCCGTTCGAACCTCAATGCATTGTTCAATGCTAAAAATGCAAATAAATGAGGAATTTTACATATTAGTTCTCTAATACAAGGTTTTTCAGAGGCAACCAACAACCTCCAAGGTAGCAAGGAAGAGCTTTTGCCATCACCTCTGCCGAAGTGAACCCCGACAACGAAGTGGTGATAGGTACGCTAGTTATTCATTGAAGAATAGTGAATGTACTTTTTGATTCAGGTTCTACACATTCTTTTATATCTTGAAAGTTTATTTGAACAATCCCAGCACCACCACAAATCATAGAAGTGAAGATGGTGGTGAGTACGGAAAATGGGTCAATCATTGCATCCCATGAGTATAAGTCCTGCCGTGTTATAATCTGTGGATTGAATTTCCTGGCGAACCTCATCATAATCCCTATGGTGGAATTTGATGAAATTATTAGCATGGATTGGCTTTCCTTATATATAGCCAACATAAATTGTCGGGGGAGGGAAATCACACTCCATATGGAGAATCGACCCCTGATTCCTTACAAGTGTAAGGAGGGAGATGAATCTCCTTTAGCTCCATCATCTCATGCATGGATATTACTACCCCATGAGCTCGCGTATCTGGCTCAGATGATTGAGTCCAAGGAAGAAACCATCCTCAAAGAAATTCATATTGTGAGGGAATTCGCTGAAGTGTTTTCCCGAGGAACTTCCTGGTCTTCCTCCTAGAAGAGATGTTGAATTATCAATTGATCTTATACCTGGGGCTTTACCAATATCCAAGACTCCATATAGAATGTCTGTTGTAGAGCTTGAAGAGTTGAAGAAACAACTACAGAAGAATCTAGATAAGGGGTTTATACGCCCAAGTGCCTCACCATGGGGTGCACTAGTCCTCTTCTTCAAGATGAAGGATGGGTCAATGCGCCTTTTCATCGATTATTGTGAGCTCAACAAAATCACGATAATGAACAACTATCATCTCCCACGAATTGATGACTTTTTTGATCAGTTGCATGGAGCACAATACTTCTCCAAGGTGGACTTGTGGTCGGGATATTATCAAGTAAGGTTGAAGAAGGAAGATATCCCCAAGACTAATTTTCGCACAAGATACGGGCACTATGAATTCATAGTAATTCCTTTCGGACTCACTAATGCTCCAAAAATCTTCATGGACTTATTGAATATAGTCTTTATAGATTACCTAGACAAATTTTTGATAGTCTTTATAGATGATATTATAATATACTCCAAATCAAGGAGGATCATGAGTAGCATTTAAGAACAGTACTAGAGACTTTGTGCAAGGGGAATCTCAATGGAAAGTTCTGCAAGTGTGAGTTCTGGTTGAAATAGGTATCATTCTTAGGCCATATCATCACAACCAATGTGATATCTGTGGATCCCTCTATAACGGATGAAATTGAAGGATGGCTATGGCCAACATCAGTAACAGATATCTGTAGCTTCTTGAGGTTAGCTGGATATTATCGACGGTTTGTGAGGAATTTCTCACGATTGTACAACCGTCTTTCCAAGGTAACTCTAAAGGGGGTATGGTTTTCTTGAAGTGATGAATGTGATGAAAGCTTCAAGGAGTTGAAAAGGAGGCTTATCACTGTTCTTGTGCTCACTTTACCCACAAGTGGGGACCCTTTTGTGGTGTTCAGCGATGCTTCGAAGAAGGGATTAGGCTGTGTGATGACGCAGAATGATAAAGTGATATCCTATGCCTCAAGGTAGTTGCAAATCCATGAGCGAAACAATCCAATGCATGATCTAGAGTTAGCAGCGGTGATCTTTGCCTTGAAAATCTGGCGGCATTATCTCTATGGGGAGAAATGTGAGATATATACAGACCACAAGAGTCTTAAATATATATTCACACAGAAATAGCTTAATATGCACCAAAGAATATGGATAGATCTCATCAAGGATTATGACTATTCAATACATTACCACCCTGGGAAAGAGAACATGGTGGCAGATGCCGTAATTAGAAAGGACCCAGCGATTCTATCAATGATGAGAATTGAGAAGGATCCAATCTTCTTATACATGATGAATATGGACATGGGAATCATAAAGAAGGGGAAATCATCAATCCTTTCACAAATGATTGCCCAACTGTCTCTTTTGGAAAGGTTAAAGGATGCTCAAAAGGATGATGTGGGAATTTAGGAAAAAGTGGAAGCTATCGAAAAAGGGAAATCCTCCAAGTTTAATGTTAATGAAGAATGAATTTTGTGGTTTGGGAAAAGACTATGTGTTCCATCATGTCCGGAGCTAAAGAAGGAACTTTTGGATCACGCACATAGTTCAAATTTCTCTATTCACCCAAGGAGAACAACGATGTATCGAGATCTCCGAGAAAACTTTTGGTGGGATAATATGAAGAAATAGATCACTGAATATACATCAATGTTCCTGGTGCGTCAGCAAGTGAAGGCAGAAGTCTAAGGGGATGATGCAACCATTGCCTATACCAGAATGGAAATGGGAGAAAATCACCAAGGAATTTTTCACCGGACTTCCAAGGACATCCAAAGGAAATAATGCAATCTGGGTTGTTATGGATTGTCATACAAAGACCGCACACTTCATTTCTATTCAGGAGGATTTATTTTTTGGATCAACTGGCACATATATATATCAGGGATGTGGTAAGGTTACATGGATTACCACTATCTACTGTGTCTGACCGAGATCCAAGATTCACCTCTATGTTTTGGAAGAGTTTTCAACATGCTCTAAATACTGAAATGAACTTCAGTACGGCCTATCATCCTCAAACTAATGGCCAATCCGAGTAGACTATCCAAACACTTGAGGACATGTTGAGAGAATTCTCAATGGAATTTAAAGGAGGGTGGGATCAACATCTTCCTCTGGTTGAGTTCTCTTATAATAACAGTTTCCACTCAAGCATCCAAATGGAACCATATGAAGCCCTATATAGGAAAAGGTGTAGAACACTAGTATGTTGGGATGCGTTCGGTGAACATAAGCTGCTTGGATCTGAAATGGTTGAAGAAATGGTCGAGAAGGTGAAAACCATTCAGCAGCATATCAAGTCAGCCCAGAGTCGACAGAAGAGTTATGTAGAAAACCGTCGATGAGACCTTGAGTTTAAAGTTGGAGACATGGTGTTTCTATGCATATCTCTGTGGAAGAAGGTCATGAGGTTTAGAAATAAAGGGAAGTTATGTCCAAGGTACATCGGCCCCTTCGAGATTCTTGATCGTGTTAGGGTTGTGGCCTATCAACTAGCACTTCCACCTACCATGGCCAACATACATGATGTCTTTCATGTATCCCTCTTAAGGAAGTACATATCGGACGCTTCACATGTACCCTCTTCTGAGGTGGTATAGTTGGAGGATGATCTTTCTGATGAGAAGAAACCAGTGAAGATCTTAGATCGTAGAGAAAAATTCCTACGAAATAATAAAATTCCCTCATCAAGGTGTTATGGAGAAACCACAAGTTTGAAGAAGCGACTTGGGAATCAGAGGAAATGATGAAGTTGAGTTACCCACATATGATTTAGTGTGGGAAAAGGAAAATTTCGAGGCCGAAATCTCTTAAGGCAGGAATATTGTAACGAACCAAAGTTTCATTAATGGAAATACCTTTTGATCTAATTAAATGTATCTTTATTTTTATATAAAATGTTAACTTCATTGGTTTTATGTTATGAATTTTGACCGTTGCTATTATAGCTGTTGAACAGTGATCACATGATTAGTATAAATATAGGGCTTTAACAAATCCAAATTTACTCAGAAAAAGGAAGCGATGGCCTCATCCAAAAGAATTTCCCCATACGAAGCCCATTTGTCAGAGCTCGGAAAATAGGTTGCATCCTTGGGCTTCGATCTTGACAAAGCCCAAGCTGAGCTTCATCATGTCAAGCTCGAACGAGACCATCTACGGGAGAAGTGGAAGTTGATAGAAATTACCACTTCAGCGATGTTATCCGAGCCACCCCAAGAGTCTGTCACCATCACAAACCTTACCCTTAGGTCTCATGCAGTTGTTTTAAGGGGTTATGTAACAAATCAATAGTACTATGTTCATGTATATAATTTTTGTATATAATAATTAATATACCTTCTTTTCATTATCGATACATTTAAAATAGTTTTTAAAGTACAAATAGTGTTTTTAGTTTTTATTTAATTAAGAATTATATTTTTTTAAATTAATTGATTTTTGGATTAAATAATATTTTAAAAAAATATTATTATTAAATTAATTTTTATTAAATATAAATGTTCTTATGATTTTAAGAATGCAATTATAATTTTTATTACGTTTTGAAAACCATTTCTGTCAAAACCCGTGAATTTTCGATAAATATCGGTTTTTATTTTAAAAGTTAAAATTAACATATTTAGAAAAATATTTAGATAAAATAAATGTTATTTGTGGAATCAGGACTTCGAAATTATCCAACGGTGAATTTTTTAAAATTTTCTGAGATAGTCACATTTTTGGGTAAAAAATTAAATACCGTTTAAATATATAATGTGTTTTATGACATCATAATTACCCAATAGTGATGTAATAAAATAATATAATCTTTATTTTCGGCCAATATATGTTTTACCATTAAAATAATGTGATTTTGGGTTTGTTTTCCCAACTTTTCAAAGAATTAATGGACCCCTCAAGACTTATTAAACATCCTGTCTTTTTAAATTATTTTTCATGGGAGTGTGACTCACCTCCACATAAGCAACCCTATTATTTTAAGACGATATGACTTTGGCCTTATAAAATATTTTTTTCCTCTTCCCTTTTCCAAAAACCATGGGCAAAAACCATGTGATGGTTTTTGGTTTGGATTAATTTAATGGAAAGGGTCCCAAACCTAAATAATAAAGAATTCCCTCAGCTTTCCAATATAAACCCAGACAAGATCCCACTTCCTCCTCACTCAAAGCCTTTGGAGTTCGTCCAACCTCTTCCCTAATCTCTCTATAATCCTCCCAAAGTTCCCCAAGCTCCCAAGAAGCCTCTCACAAGCCTCTCTCTAGCATTTGGAAGCACACTTCCAAGTAAGGGTTTTTTCTTCCTTTCTCAATTTTGTCCAATTTTATTTAAGTTGTTTTGCCCTTTTAATATCAATTATGAATGTTGGGGTATGGTTTCAAACCTCCCTCATACTTCCCTCTTTATTTTTGAATGATGGGAGACCCCGTTCTCCCTCAGTAAATGCCTTCCATGTACACCCGTTACTATGCCGAAATTCCGAAAGGAAATTCTCTCTCCTCATTTACATTCAAGCAATACTTTTGTATCATGAATCTAAATTACATTAAAATTGTTGAGACATGTATGTATATGAACTCATTACTATCCATTACATTTAAATATGATGAGTGACCCCTTTCTCTCTCATCAACCATTTTTATGAAATCTTATGTCACGCCGTTACACTGCCGAAATCACACCGATTTTCTAAGCCAATGCCATTGTGTAGTAAATACCATGCCCATTTCTCCATCAAGGGTATTAAAATTTTTTCACATTTACTTTATGATTATAATGTTTCATGTATGAATTCCACATTCCTTTATCATGGAATAAATGATTATGTTTTATGAATCCATGTTTTATGATCCATCTGGCACACTTATGCATGAAATGAAATGTTTAAGAGGGGTGCGCCCTTATAGCGCTCCAATGCATTGGGTAAAGTATAGAATCATGATACGTCATGTGCAATGTGTGTTGACTCATTCTAATTCAAGTTCAATGAGGGTTTTCTGGTGCTTCATGTGCGATGATGATTTACTCATGCTCTATGTGCAATGGGCCTTGGCTCATGCTAATTCTATGTTAAGTGTTGTTGCCACATTTCCATGTTATGATTATCATGCTTTATCATGAATTTATGTTCATGTTTCTCTTGTGATCTATTGATATGCCTAATTTCAAACATGTATTGTACTCCTCATGTTATTCCATGTGTATTCCCTTACTAGGATATATAGCCCACCCTTTTCTTATGCATGTCCTCAAGTTATCCCATGCAATGCTAAGTACAAGGGAATGTAGTGGTCATGTAAAGGAAGATTTCAATAAAGATGTTGTATTTCATGTTTCACGTTTTTTATGTAATGATCCTAATCCCCAAAGACACTAATCCTCTCGATCTTCTTTGTTGTATCAAGTGAAGTTTTATGTAATAAATCATGTTTAAGTTGTAATAAAAAAGTAGGGTTGTCATACAATCAACATCCATAAATATTTTACCCAAAAACACAATATTGAACCATCACTTGGTCAAAGAACCCACTGTAAAAGAATAACCCCAAGAGTTCGGAAGGCAAACCCTTGAATAAGGATTAAACCAATGGAAAAGAGATATACACGACAATTCCATGATGAATCCACACCGAAAACACTGAAATATTGAAGCTCAAATACTCTATTAAGGTTTGGAGGAAGCTCCCATGGAATAAAATCCCATAGGGTTCGTACTATAGGTGTTTCAAGGTTAAAACTAATGATTGAAATAATGTAATTTTCTATATATTAATGACCTGAATAGGAAGTCGCATTGTTTTTGCACACAGTTTTCCAAACCATGTGAAAATCGCGAATCCCTCACTATCAAAGGGGAACATTCAACACAGTTATCCCGAATGGGTTTTAAAACTCTGCATCAACCATGAGGTATCCTTTATTTAGGACGAAACCAACCACACATTTACCTAGAGGATGGTGCATGGTTTCCCTTAACCATAAACTAACTGTGCTACACCTTATGTGAAGCTTAAAATATCCACTTTTAACCAAAAACAAATGGCTAAACTATATAATAAATATATGACCAAAAATAAACAAGTCAATAACTCAAAATAAAATCACACATGTGAAAATTCTATCCACCATGAAAACATTCCACCTTTGGAAAGTCACTCTAAGGATTGATCAGAAAAATAAAGATACTCTTTCTCCACCCAAGACTCCTACTACCATGTCTCTTACATATCACTATCATGATGGAAAAGGACATAGACCTATGGAATGTACATCTAACTAAGAACTTTATCTTATGAATCCAGAATCTGCACTTTATGCTCACACACTGACAAATCGAGCTCTAAATCCAATTATTTCAAATTCTACACATGAGAGGGGTCTAGAGTGTACCTTTTCATATATGATACATTGAACACATCATGAATGGATTTCAAATGATCGGTAAAATCCAACTGATATTCTACCATACCAATTATCCCCATAATCTTAAAAGGTCCAACATATGTCAGTGTTATCTTCCCTTACTTACCAAGATAACAATGACCGAAGTGAGGTGCGGCATTCAGAAACAACCAGTCTCCCACAAAAAATTACAAAGATCTATAAATCTAATTAGTATAAGACCTTTGGACACTCTACACCATCAACAACCTCTCCCCGATTAACTTAACATTATTAGATGTTTCCTACACAAGGATCTTCAAAATAATGTGGTCTCACCTACCTATTCCCCAAAAAAGGTGACACACAAGGATGACCATAATGCACCTCAAAAGGGTCTATTTGAATCGATCATTGGTAACTATTTTATGAAAATTTTATCAACACCTAATGTCTATCCCACGAACCTCCAAAATCCAACACACATGCCTGGATCCTGTCTTTCCTAATCTAAATCACACTCTCTTTTTTATGATCCAACTTAGGGTGGTATGTCATGATCAACCTAACCTAAGACCCCATTATATAATGAGGGACTTCCCATATCCGGTAGGTAAAATGAGGGTCAATATCTAGAATTTTTTTGACTACATGCCATGAAACCCCACAATCTCTTGCACATACAAGCAACTCCACTCTTACACCTTGGATAAATCCTTTATTAGAATGAAATTGGATAATTTGGTTAGAATGTAAACCACCACCGAAATATAATTCCACCAATGAGGTGTATGAGGTAAGTCTACAATGAAATACATGGAGATCTCATCCCACTTCTTGGTAGGAAAGAGTAGCAGCTGAAGAAAACTAGAGAGCCTTTGGTGTTGTCCTTTATCCTACTGAAATGTATTACACTGCAATGAAAATATATCAATGTACCTCCACATACCCAAACACCAAAACATGCAATGTATATCACATAACATCTTGGTGGTACCAAGATGAATGATCCACTAAGACTAGTGGCTGTCCTATATAAACAACTTTCATAATAACAATAGTACCACAATGCCACTATTGTAGAAAAATACTCCTTCAGGAGACAACCACCACTCATAAGAAACCTCCCCACCATTTAGAAACCTCATTAAATGATAGAAAAACTCATCAGTAAGATATTATTGCCTAATTAACTCCAAAATGAAAGGCGTCAGTTGAACACTAGCAAAGAAAACAACTCCACTATGTTCCATGGTCTCCAGGTGCATCTGAGAAAAAATTACCATCAAAGTACATTAATCACTGGACTTCTACATCACATGCACCATCATTTTTCTGCTTAATTCCACTAAAACTAGATTACTTTTTCTAGGGGTGTATATGATATCAAAATTGAAACCTTGAAGGTAATCAATCCAATGATGATGTATCAAATTCATATCTTTTTGAGAGAAAATGTTGGTTAATATTTTATAATTATAATGGACAACAAACTTCTATAAAAAAGGATAATGATTCCCCTTCATTAAGGAATGTATCACCCTTTCTAACTCCAAGTCATGGGTTAGTTAATTCTTTTAAGGTGATCAGTGTTGGGGAGAACCATATCCACTACATGGTCATCCTGAATCAACACACTCCAAACAATCATACAAGATGAATCAAAATAATCCACAAATCCCTTTCCAGACTCTGAAATATCAAAATTTGGGTTGTGTTAAACCACCACATAAGCTCTTCAAAGGACACCAGACATTCTGTGATCTATTCAAAATTTACCACTTTTGGGTAAGTGCAGTCATGGATAATGAAAGGCGAGGGAAATATCAAACAAACTACATGTAATACCCTACCAAGCCCAAAAATATCCTTATCTCAAAAACATTTTTTAACTTTTCCCATTACATAACTGAATAGATCATCATAAGATCCATAGAAACCCCACATTCTGAGATATCATTAACCAAGAACATCATCTCCCTAATCTTGAAGGTACACATGAAAAACATTGCAAAGATATGATAATCTCGAAGAGTTCCTAGTACAATCCTAATATGATGAAATTATCCTACTAAATCCCAGAATAGAAAGGATGTCTTCCACGAATACCACAACAAACAAGTCAAGATACTGAGGAAAAATCCTATTCATGATCACCATAAATACCGCTAGAAAATATTTCAATCCAAATTACATGATCAATTACTCAAAATGTTCATACCTTCTTCGACATGGTTAATTATTCTTAATCATTAATTTATTCAATGTTCAGTAATTGATCTACAATTGGAGAAACCCATAATCCTTCTTAGCAAATAAAACTATGGAGGCCCAATGTGAGACACTTGAGTGATTGAATAATTTATATTCTAAGTCATCAAAATGTACCTTTAATTACCTCAATTCAGTGGTGGGGGTATATGATACAAAGGGAGACATATCTATTGTGTTCCCAATGCCAAATAAATGGAGAACTCCATATCCCATTCTTGTGTATAACATGATAAATCATATAAAAATACCTATTGGAACACATCCAATATAGGTGGTCGTCCATTTTTAGTACAGGTAACATCATCCTACAGTATGATTGATGTGAATTGATAATAAATATTGACCAACTCATTATTTTTTGGTCCAATTCATCATGACCAAGCATCTCATTCACCATGAAAAACATGGGTGATCCCATAAAGATAAAAAAACACACCCACCATTGTTAATAAATAATGTGTGCCTCAAAACGCACCATTAAATACATACAAAGGATTATGTAAATGAGTTCCATATCCAAAACATGAAATTCCATTCCAACTCAACCTATAACACAGTTAGTGGACAATATTGACACCAAAAACCCTTATCTCACTTATTACTAAGCAGCATCACCGACTCCATCACATAAGGCATAAGATCTGTTATAAATTTCAACACATCCAAAAAATGGGTAGAAATACAAGAAACAGACTCAAATGAATCAATAAATTAATCAACCAAATATGTTGCAATATGAATGGAACATCGAACTTTTATAGGCATTGCATTCGACTCCACTAGTTCCCATTCCATAGCATAAAGTTTCCTCATCTCAGTTTGAGTATTAGAACAATCATAGACCTGTTGGTCTACATTTTACATACTATTCACCAAAGAATATCCAACATTGCTTCCAAGATCTCTGAATCAAGAGACCACTATCTTGGATGGTTCTAACCAATGTGGTGTCCATTTTGAATCTCAAAATCCTGCACCACACTGCTATGCTTGTTTCATCTTTCAAAATCACTACATGGTTCTCATAGTTATACACCGATGGGAAGGTATGAGTGGAGATGAACACGTATATCACACATGTCTTGTCTTCCCAAACTAATGGTACATGATCAACCATGAACCTAATTCTATGGATGAAGATAGTTGGGAGGGATTACTTGAACTACCACCTCCCATTTTCTCTCACTCATTCTAGTTTCTCTTTTTCACATATCAACTACCACTACACAAAGTTGACATAGCTCTAGAGAACCCATACATTACTCTAAAATCAATTCCCACCATCATAGCAGATCAACCACCTCGGCATTGGATTTCATATTAAACAAAAAGACATGGGATCAGATATCTGGAAGCAACCCTATCTCAAACATCGGTGCGTTTAGCTTCTCATTGGAAACGACCTCATGTTTGAATCAAACTAACACTACAAAGTGGTTATCATACCTCATCACCATCTGGTCTCCCTTTATGAGCTCCAAAATCTCATGGGACATTGTTAAGGACAAAATTTCATGAAATTAATTCTTTTTGAAGATGACCTTAAAATATTTCTAACCCATCTAATCGATATTTCCTGCGTGTACCACTGAGTCCCACCACATCTGATCAGGACCTTCAAACCTAAACAAAGAGCACTCCACCATGAATGCCTCAGGAGTGTCAAGAAACTCGAACATCATATCTATCATCTCAGGTGAGTCCTCTGATTCTTGGGGTTCCATTATTACCTTGAAAGAAGGAGGATGGTTCTTGAGGAAATTCTAATATTTGTTCTTTATTAGTCATGCTTCAACTTCTCAATATTGATTAGGACAATAACCCTCTCATTTACCAAAATCTTGACCAACTCAAACCCCTACTACACCTGACCTTTGATTGATTAGTGAGGTGTAACTCTCTTCAGACTCTTATCATGACTACACATGAAGTCTCCATGGAGGAATCTTGCTACAAAAAGTAACAAACACAAGGAAAACCAATCAATACATCCATAAAAACAAAATTTTGAAAATTCTATGTTGCAAAAATGATTTCAAAAAAAATTAGACAAAACAAAGTCGTAACAAAATAATCAACAATCCCAAACCACTTTACCCTCACCCGATGTGTATATACAGTCTTCGACCTATACGTCTCACCAAGAGGAGAAGTGAAACCGAATTCCCAACATCTCATAGGGACTTGTGTCCTATAATGTGTTGTGTTGGATAGACACACGACTTGTAACCATAACCTCATTCCCCAATAGAGTTAGCTCTGATCTATCCAGAATCCTCCCAAAAAAATGTACCAAAAATGTGAGAAACCTGCTCTAATACCATTTTTTCATGAACCTAGCTGGGGTGTCATAAAACCCCCAAAAAACATGTTCTATAGCATGGCCCAAAGGGAATTAACAATCTCCATAGGGTGGAAATTAGTCCCTGGGAATCAAAATATTCATTGGGAACACTTTAACCCATGTATATAATAATAAAGAACACATGATAATAAATCATCACATAACCAATAACCATAACCAAATGAGATACGTAATTTTTCTGATTCATGGTTTATATATTTAACAAAAAATAATAACACTACGGAATGGGAAAACCCATACCAAAAAAGTCAATGCAACATGAGGGTCATCACCATCAATCCACCACCACCAACACCTTCACTATGTGGAACACTAGTAGGTAGATCCAACATCCCTACCACAAGTCATATTTCCATTACCTGGGTTATACATAAAAAAGTATTCATATTCCAAAATGTGTTTGTAGGGTGTGAGTTTAATCCAGGTTGGATATCAGCCAAAAATAATGATTCCATTCTATAAAATTAGAAGATAAATTAACATTCATTTTTTAATAAAACATTGGAAGGCGTTTTCATGGAACATCATAAAGGAATCATTTTCATGATAAAACATTTAAGGAAATCATTTCTCAAAAGAATCATTCGTTAAAACCACAATGTCCACAAGGGCCACTGTATACCAATAGTTAGAAACACTTCACATAATAATTACATAAATGTATCATGTCACATGAAAGTACCATGAAAAATTGCTACGCGTAACTAGCATGAATTGGATTGTAGAAACGTTGTACCACAGTGATCAAAATCCTGCATGAAAAACCAACTACATTCTCGTGCACGAGCCATAAGATGGGAATGCATCCCAAGGCCTAGTGGTCTCCATATAATAATCCAAAAACAACATATTTCTCATCCACGAGCCACTAGAGGGGATCCCATCCCAATTTATAGTGGTCTCCGATCATATAACATGTTTAGATATTGTTGTAGCATCAATTTTGCAAGAAGCATCCAAGCCTTTCCACTGCCAATTAAACTAGCATACTGGTTCTATCTCCCCAACCTAATTACCGGGATTCCCTTTGTGCTAAAATTTCGATTTGACATTCCACATAAATTTTCAAATTCATAGAAACATTCCATGAATCATGGACACACTAAGAAATCATGATTTTATAGAATTCACATTTATCCAATGATCAAATCACACATGAAACCACCATTTTCCATAAAAACCACTTTCATAACCCATGCACATCAAAACCATTTGGAATCACATTTCGTGCCATTTGAACAATTCAAAAATCCCATTTGGAAATACTACATTATGTCTACACATGAAATCCAACCATTTCCATGGGCAGATCCCCTTTCAACTTCAGACACTTCAATTCCACATTATAACATGTTTCGCATCACTTTAATAATTTAAAAACCATATTTATAGAGCACAAGAAGAATCCAACACACACCAAATGAAATTTTCATTGTAAACCCCCACTGTCAACCCATTATAACCTTCAAAACACTTTGAAATCAGATTTTTTCTTGTTTCACGCTATCATGGAACACTTTCAAGAAACACTGAAATAAGGTACATGTGAAACATAACAAATTTTTTTAGATAAACAACTTTCATCCCAAATGCATGTCAAAACATTTCCAAAAAAAATTCTCACCACACACATAATCCATAAAACACATTAAATCAACAAATAAAAGACATTAAATATATATAATAATGTAAAATCATGGACATTCCTATCCCATGACCAGATACATCCAAAAACTGGTGGAAAACTATAACCAAACTTTAGTATGACCCTATAAAGGAATGATAGAATAATAAACATTAATTTTTACCCCAACAATATCACCCTCAACATGTCAAACAACCAACTAAAAAATAATAACCCAACGATGGATGATGATAAACCCTATATGAATAAAGAAACCCAATGAAATGATATTTACATGATGACTCCTTAACGAATCGACACAAAACCACCCAATGTTTGATGCTCAAAGGCTCTGATAAGGTTTTGAGAAAGTTCCCATTGCTGAAAATCTAATAGGGTTTGGATTAGATGTGTTTTATGGTTGAATAAAAAGAGGGAAATAAGACAATTTTTAACTTTTTAATGACCTGGATAGGTTGCATGGTTTTCCCAAATGGTTTTCGAAACTGTATGGAAACCATGCATACCTCACTGTCCAAGAGGAACAAGCAGATGGTTAACCCATATGGTTTTCCAAAATGTGCATCAAACATACTGTCTCCTCCATTCAAGAGGAAACCGACAACATGCTTATGTGGAGGATGATGAACAATTTCCCTTAAAGGTGCCCCACTAGGTTTCAAGACCAAAATCCTTTCTTTTCACCATAAACAATTGGGGAAACTAAGGAATAAATATATGACAAAAAATGAAAAAATACGTCAAAATATTATCATAGATGTGGAATTTTTATTTGTAAATGTACCTTTTATTGTTGAAAATCATTTTACTAATAGTTATATCAGTACTAGAATATTGAACTATAGTGACCCATAAATGCAGCTACTAAAGACCTTTATAGGCTGCCTTGATACCATTGATGGAATCCATAGATTCTCTGTCAGTAAAGGCCAACATCAACCACATAATGTGGCCACTAAAAGTGATTCTCGAAAACTCCCACATTTTTGTTCTATTTGATGTTGCTAAAACATCAAGACTCAGGGGATGACAAGAAGGGAGAACAAAACATCCAATGTTGACCATAGTGGATGCATAGGGGGAGGCGGTTGTTGGGTACATGGGGGGATTTCGTGGGGTAGAAAGGGGTTTTTGGTGGAGCGATCTGATTAATAGTTGTAATGTTGGGGAGTAGTAATGTGTTGATCGGGGAGTGTCAGGGGTTGCCAGGGGAAGTAAGGTGACGATGGGGGTGACATTGAAGTGTTGTTGTAAAATCTCTAGGAAGAAAATGATGGAGGTGGGTAAAATCCTATGTTTTTTAAATTTGGAATTTGTGGCCTCCATTAGCGGTGGATAATACTTCTTTCATTGGCCATTAATGGTGATCAATCTCTTACACCTAACCCAAAGATAATATCTATAGTAGTGTGTCAATGTGAGTAAATTATTTTTAAAAACTATGTTTCTAAATCATATTATAATAGATAAAATTTTTCCATTGTAATTATAATAATATTAAAAGATAATATATATGTTGATAATACAGATTATCAGTTGACTCCTACAAAAACATTAACTATAACTAATATTATTAACTTCTATAAGAAACACCAAAAATTAATATCTATTTATCAATTATGTTTTAAATAAAGTATTATGTGTTGATAATACAATATTATATTTTTTAATCTAATTACATATAATACATTTATTATATATTAATTCTAAATTTAGGTTATATTATAGTCTAAAAAAATAAATTTAAAAAAAATGTAAAAACCTAACAAAAAAAATGTCGAAAATCCATGAAAATTCATAAAGCATTATGATACATGTTATAAACATGATTAAGAGTGTTAAAACTCTAATAGAATTTACATGAAACTCCCTGAAACTCCATCCAAAATTTGTTTCATACATTATCTATCACTTTCATGATTGAAAATAGAAGTGGGATAAACACATGAATTTCATCCACTTAGTCATGAAAAGGAAATAACGAAAATGATAACTTATAATTACCTCACATTAGAATAGATTCGAAACCAATACACCGGAATCACGTCCTCCAATCTAAGAATATATAAAGATAGTAACATGAGACACCTTTTAGGATCCAAAATGAATGATACACATATTACAACTGGTTTCACAAATATTACATTATAGATAATAATGTATTAAATATTTCATAGAATAAAAATACATATTTCACATAAAAAAATAAATATATTACTCAATATATTGGTTTATTAAAAATATATTGAATTATACACCTATTGATAAAAGTTAATTATGTAATTAAAAGTGTAACATAATTTAAAATCTATGTTTCCCTAGTAAAAGATAAAATTTAGTAGAAATTTTGTTTAGATAAATACGTTTGATTAGGAAAAGAATCATTTTAATGCTTGAAATCAACATTTAGGGTAAAATATGACCCATGAAAGTACTCAGATTCATCACAAACACATCATGGAAATCATCCTTGAAAAAATACCAAGTAGTATTTTTTTCCAATGTCCTAGAAATGTTATACCATAGACCCTTATGATTGTAGTAGTCATCATTTTTCCTAAAATTCTCAAACTTAATGACTTTAGATGAACATTTAGGATTTTATATGATTGAAAATGTTGATTATTTCACTACAACATGTCTAGTACCAACATACAAATTGTTAAAATTTTAAAATCAAACACGTTTAGACTATTTATTTCTCCAAATTCTTGGCTCCAAAATCACTTTGGGATCTGTTGAGTCAACAAGGTTTCCATATGACTTTTCCATTCTCTCTTGTTTTGGTAGATTGTTGAGTCAATATGGTTTTCTTATTGATTCCCCATTTTCTCTTGTTTTCAAAATCACAAAAACCTTATCTTAAAGAAAATTTCATTTAACCATATTTTTTTGATTTCATAAGGAAAATTTCCTTCCCCATGGAAATTTATCATTACCATGTTTTCCATTAGTCATTATTTCATCTAAGTGTAAAATTCGGTTTCATATCCAAAACCTTGGAATCATATAATACTGATATATAAAGAATTCTATTTTCAGTAACCGAATTCAGGTTCTGAGTTCTCTGAATTCAGACTCCGAACTCTTATGAGTTTTGACTGCGAGTTCACTGAATTCAGACTCCAAAATCTTATGAGTTCTGACTCTGAGTTCTCTGAATTCAGAATCTCAACTCTTATGAGTTTTGACTCCGAGTTCTCAGAATTCAGACTCCGAACTCTAATGAGTTATGACTATGAGTTATCTGAATTTAGACTCTAAACTCTTATGATTTGTGACTCTGAGTTCTCTGAATTCAGACTACGAACTCTTATGAGTTCTAACTATGAATTCTTATGAATTCAGACTCTTATCATTGTATGTTCTGACTCCAAATTCTAATGAATTCAGACTCTGAAATTTTTAAGTTTAGACTCCGAATTCGTATAAATTTAGACTCTAAATTTACATAAAATTCAGACTCTGAATTATATAGAATTCCGGTTCCGAATTCCTTGGAAAAAAGAATCCTAACATCCTTCTCTTATAGATACTGAATGTATTTTTGGTGAGACTCTGAACTATTTTTCCTTACACTCTGAATAATTGATTTTGGTTATGTAACCATATTTTTTCTTACTCATGTTTTTTTTACAAAATGATGTCGTGCTTTCAGTTACTAACTAACTGTTGATTGAGTGACATGTGTATAGGTCCCTTTAAAATTGGAGGAAAAATATGACCATTGGAGGAGGGAGCCGACCTTTGAAGTCGTGCATATAAATAGGGGCTCATTTGAACGTGATCAGAACTTTAACTTTTGGCAGAACTTACATACAAGCTGTTAAAGTGATTTCTAGAGATAGAGGCTTTTATAAACTCTCAGGCATTGAGAAGAAATTTTAAAAGGCTTGTTAAAACATTGTTTCGTGAAGAATTTCTTTGTGTGACTCCGAATGTTGTTGAGTACATTTGAGGGCTTTAGGAGATTGGAAGACGGAGGTGCCGACTACATTGAAATTGAGGGCTTGCGGGGATAACAAGAGAGACTCCGATATTTGTATCAAGGGCTAACCCTAGTGTGGGTAAGAAAGGTTTTCCTGAATGTATAAATCAAGGGACCCTTATCCAAGGTTGTTGGATACCTTTCTCTTTGGGATAAAATATTTACTACTTATTACTTGTTTTGTTTCATGTTTTTCATTCCATTTTGTTTGTTGTGGAATGTATAAATTTATTATACTTAATTATACTTGTACACTCTAATCATGTAAGATCATATATTCCTTAAGATAGAATCTTTATCCTTGTAAACTTTAGTTAGGATTCATTTCAAGATTCACTTTTCTGGAACCACATTCTCAGAATCATATTTCTAGAATCAAGCAAGTGTGTAGACTTAGAGGTGTTGTGAATTTTTTTATACAAAATTTCCATAAGGATTTATTAATGTATACAATTCACCCACCGTCATTTATATTGAGTATATAAAGTATCAATTAGATCCTACAGTTGGTATCATAGGAGATTATTATACTCCATACTAACTCAACAACTGGTATCGGAGGATTGGTTCAATCTGAATTAATCTCATGATAAGATTCAAAAGAGAATTCTTCTTTTTCTTATTTTCAGAATAAAATTTCCAGATTCGGATTCATATTTTGCATAGAGATACTCTTGTTATATTTTCCTTGCTTAGGATATTTTTCTCTTGTTTACAAAATTTTATTACCGACAAGTTTGTGTGGAATGATATTTTGTTTGAGATAGAAGGAATCAATGTTGGTTCCATAGACAACCTGAAACCAAACAGAACTCCTATTTTTGATGGGAATGATTATGAGTTTTGGAGAGATCGTATGAAGACATTTATAATCAATACTGGAGTGGATAATTTTGTTATTCTTAATGGAGGATATAATATCCATGACAAAGAATGTTAGTACTTTCACCAATCAAGAAAAGCATGAATATCAACAGAATTATAAGGTTCGCAATACATTTCTATGTTCCATGACTAGGAAAATCTGTAGTCAAATATCTTCATGTAAAGATGCAAATAGTATATGGAAGAAACATGATGTTACACATTTTGGTACTTCTAAATTTATAGTGTCAAGAAGATCTATTTTAAGAGCTGAATTAAATGGATTTAACTTTCTTTATGGAGAACCCATAATCAAAGTACATCAAAGGTTTATGAAAATTGTGAAAATATTACAGTCCGTGGGAGAAAAAGGAGTAGATGATGAAGCTCTTGTGGATAAAATCATAGACATAATTCCCAATGAGTGGGAATCCAAGAGAACTGCTCTTGATGAGAATAGAAAGGTCACTCATATTTCTCTAGATGCTTTATTTGGAACTCTTCTTCAACATGATAATAGAATTAAGAGAGATACTGATAATGTTAAAAAAATGAATCGGAATGGAGGAGTTGCTTTAAAAACAACTTCAAATAATATGAAATCCCATACTCCTGAAAGAGTTACTAGATCCAAGTCCATGTAAGTTATAATCCAATCCAAATCTAGTGGAAGTGAATCTTCAGAAAATGAGTTAACAAATCTTGATCGAAGGATGAACAAGATTGTTGGTCAGAATAATTTTCAATCCAGAAACAAGAAGAAAGAAAGGAAATATAAGAACGATTCAGAAGTCTCATGTTTTGAATGCAAGAGAACTAGAAATATAAGACCTGATTGTCTTATTGTTAAGAGAAAGTAAATAATGGAATATCATTCTGAGAGAAATAGGAAGAAGTACTAAAAAGATAAATCTAAGAAAGTCTTGAATGCTAATGACACCTAGAGTTCCAGTGGTGGATGCTCTTTAGATGAATCATCAGATTACGAACCTTCTGGATAGAAGAATCTTGGTCTAATATCCAAACTACCTATTAAAAATCATTACTTAATGGCTATGGTACACAATACTGAATCCATGACCAATGTATCATTGAATGCTAGTTAAAGTGATATCAAATATTATAACTCTTTTAATGAAGAATCTTCTTCTGATGAAGATAATTGTTTACATACCTATGAAGAAGATTATAGGTTTGTTAAGCTTCTTGAGAACGAAAATTCTAAACTCAACAAAAATCTTGATAAAAAAAATTATAGGATTGCTATACAAACTAAGGAAATATCAAAATTTTCTGAAGATAATAATAAGAAAACACTTGATTTTAAAAGTATTTCAAAAAATCTAGAGAAATTATATTCGGAGAAGGATAAACTTTCTAAGGATCTAAAAAATGTAATTTCCATGAAAAATGTTTTAGAGCTTAACTCTAGTTCTAAAACTAATGTTTTGGAAGACATGGACTTAGTTGTTAGAATAAATTCAAAAAAAAAATCCTGAAAAAGGGTTTCTCAAAATTTACTTTAGGTAAGGAAATCTTAGATAGAATGTATTCTCAAATCCGTCCTCTTATGAATAATTCTGTTTTTGGTTATAGAATTTCAAACCCGATTTTTAGCAACAATTATTTTGTTCTTAAAAGTGCTTCATTCTGCACCAAGTGTAAGTGTAGTGGAAACTGGGCAATAATTTGTTCCTTAAACAAAACCCACTCTTTAGGATTTCATAGATCCTATTTTTCTATAAAAATTTGGGAACCTAAGATTTTGCTTTCTGAAATTTCCAGATCCAAGAATGCTTGGATTGCGAAAGTGTAACATTCTTAATTTTATGAAAATAAATAAACTACCAACATAAATACTTGTTACAATTATATTGGATGTTCATAACATATGATCAGTAACAAAAACTACTTAAAAAAGATTATCAAGATTAAAGGAGGAAAAGTAAATTTTGGAGATATTTCTAAGGGAGAAATTATTGGTATAGGTAACATCGTTATTCTTGGAAAACATTGATTTCAAATGTTTTATTTTTTAAGGGTCTTATGAATAACATTATTATCATAATTCAATTATGTGATGAAGGTTACCTTGTGAAGTTTAGGAATGATAAGTTCTTAGTATACAATTCCAAGGAAGAGTTTATTCTTTCTTCCCATAGGAAAGAGAATCTTTACACACTAAACATAGAAGACCTTAGGGGGAAATACATACCTTGCATTAGTGCAATAGAAGACCATTCATTGTAGTGGCATAGAAGGTTAGGAAACTGAAACCTTAGGAACCTATGAAAACATTCTAAGAAAGGACTAGTTAAGGATCTACCGGAGCATAGATTTGATTCTTCAAAAGATTGGGATCTTTTTCAATTTGGAAGGTAACATAAATCTAGTTTTAAATCCATCGGTGAAGTCTCAACCACTAATTGATTATAGTTGGTGCATATGGATCTTTTTGGAACAACACAAACTGGAAGCATTAGAGGCAGATATTATGTATTTTTCCTAGTTTATGAGTACACTATATTTACGTGGGTTTATTTTCTAGCAAAGAAATATGAATCATTTTCTTATTTCAACGATTTTAGAGCCCATGTTAAAAATGAGAAAAACCTTCCTTAGAAAACTATTCATAGTGATCATGGAAGATAATTTCAAAATTCTAATTTTGAAACATTTTGTAGTAGAAGAAGAATTACTCATAACTTATCAGCACCTAGAAAACCTAAAAAAAAAGGGGTTGTTGAAAGAATAAAAAGAATTCTTCAATAGTTAACAAGAACCATGTTGAGTGAATATTCTATATCCAAAAATTTTTGGGCTGAATCTGTAAGTACTGCTTGTTATACTATAAATCTTGTTTTGATCAGACCTTTTCTTAATTAAACTCTTTATGATTTATGGAATGGTAGAAAACCTAAAATTTCCTACTTCAAGGTTTTTGGCTGCAAGGTATTCATTTTTAATACTAAAGATAACTTACAAAAATTCACACCAAAATCTAATGAAGAAGTTTTCTTAGGCTACTCCACAACTTCTAAGGCTTATAGAAGTACAATAAAAACACTTTTACTATTGAAGAAACAGTCCATGTAAAATTTCATGAAACTAATCCCTTTGTTTTTAAACAACCCCCACCTACATCTTTGGATGTTTTTTCAAAAACTTATTATCAACCTTTGTTAGAAGATCCTTCTGATAAGGAAAATGTCTACAAATTTGTTTCTGAAACATTCACCTTAGAAGATTTTCAACCCAATGTTAATGAACATGTTTTACAAAACCCAAATCAGTTATTTCTTAAGTATCATCCTAGTGATAGTGTTATTGGTGATGTAAATCAACCTATAAAGACTAGAAGTTCCTTAAGAAATGAAGTATAATATCTAGAATTTCTTTCTCAATTAGAACCAAAATGCATTGATGAAGATTTAGGCGATGATGATTGGATAAAAGCTATGCAGGATGAGCTAAATTAATTTTAAAGGAATAATGTCTAGACCTTGGTTGAAAGTCCTAAGTAAACTTCTGTTATTGGAATAAAATGAGTCTTCAGTAATAAGTGTGATGAAAATGGTCTCATAGTAAGAAATAAAACTAGATTGGTAGAAAAAGTCTATAATCAACAAGAAGGAATAGACTCTGATGAAACCAATTCTTCAGTAGCTAGTCTTGAATCTATTCGTATATTACTTGTATTTGTAGCACTCTTAAACTTCAAAATTTTTCAGATGGATGTGAAATGTGCTTTCCTTAATGATTTTTTACAAGAGGAAATTTTTGATGAACAACCTCTTGGTTTTGAAGACACAAAACATCCTGAACATGTTTATAAACATACCAAATATTTTTATGGACTTAAGAAAGCCCCTCGAGCCTGGTATGATAGACTTAAATGACTTTTTCTTCAAAATAATTATTTTAAGGGAAAAAAAATATCCAACCATTTTTATAAAGAAAGATAATAAAAATGTTTTCATTGTTCAAATTTATGTTGATGACATTATATTCAGTTCAACACAACAATCTTTAACTGATTCCATTGCGAATCTAATGAAATATGTGTTCGAAATGAGTATGATGGGTGACTTAAAATTTTTCTGTGGTTTTCAAATTTCTCAAAAACCAGAAGGAATCTATATATCCCAACATAAGTATATTAAAGATATTCATAAAAAGTATGGATATGACCACACTATGAGTATAAGTACTCCCATTGGTACCTCATGTACAAATGAACTTGATGAAGATAAGAAACCATAAGATCAAAAAACATTTAGAGGTATGATAGGAATTTTACTTTACTTGATAGATAGTCATCCTGACTTAGTATTTTTAGTATACTTATGTGAAAGATATCAATCTAATCCTAAGGAATCTCATTTAAAGGAAGTGAAAATAATTTTTTACTACTTAAAGGGAACTTTGAATTTATGACTCTTTTAGACATCTGAAAATGATTTTATTTTGAAAAATTTTCGGATGTGGAATTTGGTTGATGTAGAATGGATAGAAAAAGTACATCTAGAACATGTCATTCCTTAGGAGATTCATAAGTTTCTTGTTCATGTAATAAGAAACACTTAGTAGCACATTCCACTACTGAAGCTGAATATGTTGCAGTTGAAAGTTGTTGTTCTCAAGTGTGGTGGATGCAATACACACTCAAAGACTATGGTATGAGTTTTAGAAAAACACAAATTTGGTGTGATAATACTAGTTCCATAACCTTAAGTAAAAACTATCCACATCAATCTCATAAAAAACACATAGATATTAGGCATCACATTCTTAGGGATCACAAACAAAAAGGGGATATCATTCTTCAATTTATTAGAACACAAGATCAACTTGTTGATATTTTCACAAATTCTTTACCCTCTGATAGATTTGAATAAATTAAACAGAATTTAGGAATGATAACCATAAGGTAATCTTCCTTGTTAAATTCCTATTGAAACTAATCTCCTTACAGTAATAAACTCATTTTCATAATCATTCTTTACTTACTAGTAGTTTCTTTTGGTTTTAAATTTTTCAGACTTCCTTTTCCTTATATCTGAATGTTTTTATTAAAAAACCTCAAAAGATCAGATCTAAGTTTTCTTTGCGACTATATTTTCGACCATCAGATCTGATCAGAAGTATTTTTAGCTATTCAATTGAGTTTGGATGATGAAGTGTCGCATAAAACACCTATATAAAGGACCCCCCAATGTTTTTCCCACATTGATTCTCAAGCTCTTGCATGCTAATGTGTTTCCCTTCTATATAAGATCATTACATATTTTCAAGGGTTTCTCAATTCCGAATGTCTGTAGAAGAATCCTCTTAGAAAGATATTTCTACTGTCAAGCCAATCCTAGAGTGGAAGGTATATAGAGAAAGGTTAGTGCATCTAAACTTCCTCAGCATGTATGATTCAATTATCTCAAAAAAAAATTTAAGCTGAATGGATGGGAAAGTGTATGTATATCAAATCCAGGTGCTCAAGATTTGGTGTATCTGAATATGCTAATTGAATTTTATGAATCCTTCAGTTTCATTAATTAAGTAGGCATAGAGATGTTTTTGATGAAGAGTTATGGGAAGACTTATGCTTATTCGTATACAAAGGAAGCTAGTTTGGTTGGTATTTCATAAGAAGGGGAAGCTAAGTTCTGTTCTAACAAGTTTCTTGATGTCAAAGGAAGCTTTGTTCAGGTGAAAGTTATGGAGTCCCTTGGTCTTATAGATTTAAAGACTTTGAATATTTCTCATTTGTCTAAAAACCTATCCTCTGATACCAACTATGACAACCCATCTTTTATTACAAACTTAAACATGATTTATTACATAAAACTTCACTTGATACAACAAATAAGATTGAGAGGTTTAGTGTATTTGGGGCTTAGGATCATTACATAAAAACTTAAAACATGAAGTACAAAATCTTTATTGAAAACTTCCTATATTCCCTCGTACTTAACATTGTATGGGATAACCTGAGGACATGCATAAGAAAAGGGTGAGCTATAAAGCTCAGCAAGGGAGTACATATGGAATAACCTGAGGAGTACAATACATGTTCAGAAATAGGAATATCAATAGAGCATAAGAGAAACATGAACATAAAGGCATGATAAAGCATGATAATCATAACATGGAAATGTGGAAACACCACTTAACATGGAATTAGCATGAGCCAAGACTCATTACACATGGAGCATCAGTAAACCCTCATTGCATATGAAGCACGAGTAAACCCTTGTTGCACTTGAATTAACACGAGTCAACACTCATTTCACATGATGTATAATGATACTATACTTTACCCAATGCATTGAAGCGCTATAAGGGCGCACCCTTCTTAAACATTTCATTTCATGCATAAGTGTGCCATATGGATCATAAAACATGGATTCATTAAACATAATAATTTATTCCAAGATAAAGGAATGAAAAATTCATACATGAAACTTTATAATAAATAATTAAATGTGCATAAAGGTGAATACCCTTGATGGAGAAATGGGAATGGTATTCACTACACAATGGCTTTGGCTTAGAAAATCAGTGTGATTTTGGCAGCGTAACGGTGTGAAATAAGAATTCTTAAAAAATGGTTGATAAGAGAGAAAGGGGTTCCTCATAACATATACATGAAATGGATAGTAAGGGGGGTCATATAGATACATGTCCAAACAATTGTAATGGAATTTAGATTCATGATACAAAAGTATTGCTTGAATGTAAAAGAAGAGAGTGAAGTTTCTTTCGGAATTTCGACACAGTAATGGGTGTACATGGGAGGAATTAAATGAGAGATAAAGGGGTCTCACATCATTAAAACAATAAGAGGTCAGTATGGGGGAGGTTCTAAACCATACCCCAACATTTATAATTGAAATTAAAAGGGAAAAACAACTTAAAGAAAATTGGACAAAAATGAGAATGAAAGAAAAAACCCTTACTTGGAAGTGTGCTTCCAAAGGCTAGAGAGAGGCTTGTGAGAGGCTTCTTGGGAGATTGGGGCACCTTGGGAGGATTCTAAAAAGAGTAGGGCAGTGGTTGGATGAACTCCAAATTCTTTGAGTGAGGAGGAAGTGAGAGCTTATGTGGGTTTAAATAGGAAAGGTGAGAGAATTATTTATTATTTAGGTTTGGGACCCCTTATATTAAATTAATCCAAACCACAAACCATACCATGGTTTTTGACCATGGTTTTTGGAAAATGGAAGAGTAAAAAAATATTTTATAAGGCTAAATTCCTAAATTCTTAAAATAATAGGGTTGATTATGTGGATGTGAGTCACACTCCCATGGAAATTAATTTAAAAAGACAAGGTGATTAATAAGTCTTGAGGGGTCCATTAATGCTTTGAAAAGTAAGTCAAACAAACCCAAAATCACATTATTTTAAAGTAAAAACATATATTTCCCGAACATAAATATTATAGTATTTTATTACATCACTATTGGGTCATTATGATGTCATAAAACACATTATATATTTAAACGATATTTAATTTTTACCCAAAAATTTGACCGTCTCAGAAAATTATGAAAAATTCACCATTGGATAATTTCGTTGTACTAATTCCAAAATTAACATTTATTTTATCTAAATAATTTTCTAAATATGTTAATTTTCACTTTTAAAATAAAAACCCACATTTATCAAAAATTCACGGGTTTTGACAGAAATGGCTTTCAAGCCTTAATAAAAATTACAATTGCATTCATAAAATTATAAGATCATTTATATTTAATAAAAATTAATTTAATAATAATAATATTTTATTAAAATTTTATTTAATTCATAAATCCCTTCATTTAATAAAATAGAATTCTTAATTAAATAATAACTAAAAACATTATTTGTACTTTAAAAACTATTTTCAAAGTATCAATAATGACAAGAAAGTATATTTGTTATTATATACAAAAAATAATGTACATGAACATAGTAATATTTATTTGTTACTTAACCTCTAAAAACAGCCGCATAAGACCTAAGGGTAAGGTGTGCGATGGTGACAGACTCTTGGGATGGCTCAGATAACATCGCTCGAGTGGTAATTTCTATCAACTTCCACTTCTCATGTAGACAGTCCCGTTCGAGCATGACATGATGAAGCTCAGCTTGGGCTTGGTCAAGAGAAAATCCCAAGGATTACAACTCTTTTCCAAGATTCGACAAATGGGCTTCGTATGGGGAAATTCTACTGGATGAGGCCATCGCTTCCTTTGTCTGAGTAAATTGGGTTTGTTAAAGACCTATATTTATACTAATAATGTGATCACCGTTCAATAGCTATATTAGAAACGATCAAAATTCTTAACATAAAACCAAAGAAGTTGAAATTTTATATAAACATAAAGAAACATTTAATTAGATAAAGAGGGATTTCCATTAATGAAACATTGGGTCGTTACACTTATGAGTTCTAAGTCCAAGTTCCCTGAATTCAGACTCTGAACTCTTATTAGTTCTGACTCTGAGTTCTCTGAATTCAGACTCTGAACTCTTATAAGTTCTGACTCTGAATTAATATGAATTCAGGCTCCGAACATTGTATGTTCTGACTCCAAATTCTGATGAATTCAGACTCTGAACTTTGTATGTCTAGACTCCATATTCTTGTAAATTCAGACGCTAAATTTCCTTGAAATTCAGACTCTGAATTCTTTATAATTGAGGTTCTGAATTCCTTGGAAAACAAAATCTGAATATCCTTGTAATATATATACCGAATGTATTTTTGGGTAGACTCCTAACAATTTATCCTTACACTCTGAATAATGGATTTTGGTTATGTAAGAATATTTTTTATTAATCAGGTTTTGATTACAAAACAATGTCATTCTTTCAGTTACTAACAAACCATTGTTTGAGTGACACATGTACAAGTCCCTCCGAAATTCAAGTAAAAATACGACCGTTGGAGGAGGGAGTCGACCATTAAAGCCATGCCTATAAATAGGAACTCATTTGAATGAGATCATAACATTAAATTTTTGCAGAGCTTACTTACATGTTGTTAAAATGAATTCTAGAAAGAGATGCTCTTATAAACTCTCAGGCTTCGTGAAGAATGTTTGAATGGGTTGTTCAAAATTTTCATCGTGCATAATTGCTTTGTGCGACTCCGAATGTTGCTGAGTACATTCGATGGCTTCTGGGGATAGGAAGACAGAGGTGTTGACTACCTTGTAGTTGAGGGCTTGCGAGGATATTAAGATAGACTCTGATCTTCGTATCGAGGGCTTACCCGGGTGTGGGTTAGACAAACATTCTTGGAAGTATAAATCAAGGGACCTTTATCCAAGGTTGTTAGATACCCTTCTCTTTGGGTTTAAAGATTTATTATTTGTTACTTGTTTTGTTTCAAGTTTTCCACTGCATTTTTTGTTGTTGAGGAATGTATAAATTTCTTATACTTCCTTATACTTGTACACTCTGATCTAGTAAGATTATATACGCTTTAAGGAAGAATCTTTATCCTTTTAAACTTTTGTTAGTTTTCATTTCCGGATTCGTTTTTCTGTAACCACATTCTAGGAATCATATTTTTGGAATCATGCAAGTGTGTAAACTTAGAGGTGTTGTGAATTTTGATTATACAAAATTTCCTTAAGGATTTTTTAAGTATACAATTCACCCCCCTCTTGTATATTGAGTATCTAAAGTATCAATTAGATCCTTAAGTTGGTATCATAGGGGATTATCATACTCCTTACTAACTCAACAGGATCTTGAATACAGTAAATGATGCTAGGGGATGCGAGGTGGAAGATGATTATGGTACCACATCTATTGTTATAGACAGATTTGTAGTGATGGAGATCGATCCTGAAGATATTGAGATGATAATCGGATCCTTCTAGGGATCATAAGTACATGATCTCTCTTTCATCATTGAGATTCTAGATGGTGGCATGAACGTTGTATCAATAGTGGAGGAGGAGGCAGAAAATTCATAAATAGATAAATCCACTACCTCTCGTAATGCACACTGTTTTCATATGAACTTCCTACATAGACACGCCACTACACTTCACCTACTCGAATAAATTAAATATTTTTCACCTCCGACCTCCCATACATATATTTATACAGAAACAACACATTATCATAATTTAAAAAAATGAATACAACATGAAAAAAAGAGAAAACTAAATAAGGATATCCCAAGTGGTAATAGATATCACATATTTTTCTACTAGTTTTTTATAGATTAGAGAAAGCACAAAAAGAAACTTGAATCATCACACAGTGGCATGCTAGGTACAGTCCAATTATCTGGAATCTTCTGATCAAATTTAGATGTAAACTGTAATAAGACCTCTCCATTTATTCCACAAGTCCTATTTTGATTCTCCCACTAAATGATCCAATAAGACAAAGAACTAGGTGAACCACTAACTTTAGTTTATTCATGAGTGTCAATATTAAATGGATGTCACCTAGACTCTATCTTCAATATTCCAAACCTCAAACCACTTTTATTGTAAACAAACATAAACCCATCCCATACCTATTCATGGTACAAATCTAGTACAACAATAGATATACTGTATTTATCCTTAGATCCTATTCATGGTTCTTACTGATACAAATACTGATATATTTCACACATTAAACACATATTATATAATAAATATGAAATAGTTAAAGATGTTTTATAGATAACTTAGACAAATAATCTAGTTATGAATTGTAATATGTTGATGAATTGCAATGAATGATTCATATATAATATTATATAGATATTACAATGAGAATCTATTATAGAGATTAAAAATATTGATATATTACACATATAAATATTACTTAGATAATTTGTTGTAGATATTACACATATAATGCATGTCATAGATTATGGGAATAAACTATTTCTGATAGTAGAGATAATTTTTTTTAATTATAAATATTTAATTATAATTAATGATACAATAGTGATAAATGAATTGTAATATGATATAGATATTGAATTAATTGTAACATTATACAGATCACGAATGAATGAAACATATATGATTAATGAGTTTTAATATGATACAGATACTTAATGGATTGTAATCATTTACATATAACGAATGATGATACACAAATAATGAATGGATTATAAATTGTTAATGAATTGTATTGAATTATACACATATAATTAATTGTTATCTATTACAATTATTACACATATTTTATTTCAAGGAATGATACACAAATAATTATTTTGATTTAGATAAAGAGAAACTAATCATTTCCTTCATAAGGATTTATGTGATTATTGGAAACATGTCTTTACCAAACATTTATGGAATTACATGGGTTTGATTTCCCATAGATCAAATGTTCTAATGATAATTTAATTATTATGATCAAAATAAGAAAATAAATGGTTACAAAAACAATTAACAAAGAAATATATATAAGTTATATATATTTCACATGAAATATTATCATGCAGATTATTCACAAATAAAATATCTTAAGAAAATATTTATGTTAAAATAATAGTAACATATGATAGGTATTAAAAATCCTTTCCATTTTAAATGGAATATTTCTATTGGGTTCATGAGATTATTTAAATTAACTGGAGTTCATGTATTCTTGTTGAGTGGATCATAGAGGGATAACATATTTTAGGAGGAAACCTTCATTCAACTAGAAACATCCCATGTTTAAATGTTTTATCAAGAGTATCTTGAGTATAACATGCCTATAATGGGTGTTCAATATCTCAACCCATACATTTTATTAAGATGTTTTTGTTTTTTTTCACATAATTTACATTTAAATTTTAATCCAAATAATTGGAACTTCAATAAAAAAATTATCCTGACAAATTTAGTTCACAGCATAAAACCACAAAACAACTCAATCTATTTTTTTTTAAAAATAATGTCATACTTTATGTCTATATTAACAAAATATATAACCAATTCATAAAAAATATTGACCAAATTGATGTGAAAAAATTCCAGATTATTATGAGTTTATCATAACTAGTTGAATAACATAAAGACAGTGTGAAAATGGGATGCAATCATAAGAAACAAACTCTTTCATTCTTATATAATTGAAGATTCAAATGAGGATAAATATTTATAAAGATATCATAGAGGAAAAAATATAATCATTTCTTGGAATGACATAACAGGGCATAGAAAATATTTTACCATATATGGTTTGATCCCTTGATAATAACCACTACCCTCTTCTCATATTCACACAATGGAAGTATCTCATACCCCATATGTAAGAATCAATGATACACACAAACCACCCACACAAATGCATATATATATACATGATATATATATATACATATATAATAAATATATAATCATGTGACCATGGATGATGAATGTTGCATATATATTTTCTATATATACAGAACATAATGACTTAGATTTAAATTTGGTGATATTTACATAAAACAAAATACAATATGAAGAAAATATAAATAGAAGATTTATGTATAAAAGATGCATGATATAGGGATGCAATGATGTAAGAAAATTATATAATAAGTTTGAAATATTACATGAGGTCTTTGACATGTGATAAATATTATATAACCCCATGATTTCATACTAAGTTGTATATTTAAAGTAATTCAGTAGCTTATACTGCACAGAACACTGACTTGTCTTGTATTATATGAAAGAGTGAGTCTCTGCGAGACAACACATTAGTATTATAATTATTTAAACAATATATATTAATCAATTAACTACAGTAACATGAATAGTGAAAGATAAAATATAAATTTTATTTATAATTTATTCACATAAATAAAATAAATTTATAACTAAATGTATATGTTTTGTTAAAATAGTTATACATTTAGATAAAAAATTTCCTTAAATGAAATGCTTTTTATTTCCTTTTGTTAAAAAATAATAAAATTAATATTAGACACTCCCACAAATTTAAGTTGGTAAAATAGGCTTCATTATTGGATTTGGAATATCATAATTAGCTTCTGGTGAATTATTGTTATTTTTCTAAATACATTCAATTTTTTGATGAATATTGAAATATACTTTAGAGTACAAAAAAAAAGAATTTTTTTCATTTAAATAAATAATTGTAATTAATTTTTTTTTAAAGTGAAAAGAGATTCATAACACATATATTAGTCCAATATAAGTAATTTGAGTCATTTTATAAAAATGTTAGATATATAAAATTTTATCGAACTTTTTAACGTCTTTTACAGACTTTCTAGGAACACTTGCAAATTTGCATAAACAGAATTTACGGATTCAGTGAATTAAATTTCAAAAATCCCACAGACAAGATTTTCATCAGTATGTAAAATTAGGTTCAATGTGATGAAATTATTTTTTTCAATAAAATATAATGAATATTATTTACTACGGTTAAAAGTAAATAGGGTAATTAAATGTAGAAATAATACTATAAAAATATAAAATTACCCAAAAACAATTACTAATTATATTGGAGAATTTTCTTTCATCCCAAATCAACCATAGGGAAAAAATTTGACCTTTTTTATCCTTTTGGGTTCAATTATCACATTTTTTATATTTTATTTAATGATGAGTTAAAAGTGTCGAATTCAAATTCTTATATCAAATCCATTTTTAATATTGTGTTATACACAAGATATATTAGATACTAAATATTCATTAGAAATATAAACTGATTTCCTACATCATGGTATTTTATTTATAAATTTTAAACAATGAATAATTAAAATATATTTATGACAGAACGATGATGCAGTAATTATCTTATTAATGAATGATTAAAATAATTAATATTATTAATATTAACGTAAATGTAAATTGTAAATTTTGATGCCATACAATAATTATCTTGGTGAATATGGATTTTTAGGGTTGATTCATTGTAATTTATTCAAAGTAATAAAGTTCTTATGAATATCATAATGAACAAATACTAAATAGTTTCACAATTGACATAAATGAGTTTTTAAAACAAATACTATTTTATTAAATTATATTATACTCCAAAAAATATAAGGGTTGACCAAAAGAAATTGAAAATTTTAGATATGTCATTAATGAATCAATTTAGGTTCTCTTTCATTTTTATTGTAACTATATTATCCACATAGTATAAAAATACAATAGGACATGGTAAATGTTAAACTATTTAACAAAGAGTTAAATATAAAAGATAATTCTTATATCGTGACCTAAACTTGTATAAAACGTATTGGTTGATATTATTTTGATGAATTCAAACCATATCATAGAAATAAATCCATTTTGAGTGATTAGAAACCAATTTGATTTTATAAAAAATAATATTTCATGATTTTCCTAAAGTGCCCCTCTTCTCTGTTATAAAAGGGTACTTCTCCTTCTCTTATTTTCACATCTCCAAATACATTTGGCTCAGATATCCCCTGCTGAAATATACTACCCACTACCATAAATTCAACCGAGAGGCCTTACATTGATAAGAAGGCCAACCTATGGAGCCATTTGGTTCAAATCAAAAGGAAGCACCTGAATAAGAAGAAATTATTTTATCACCTTATTCAACATTTTTTTCTTCTACTAATTTTTTCTTTATTGTTTCAATAATAAAATAATAAATCAAGTACCTTATACATAATGAAATGTTATTATAAATATGGTACAACCATAGTCATTATTATATCCATCCTATGAATGAAAAAGTAACCATGTGTTCGCACTTATGATTTACTGTCTCTGCATCATTGTGTAGTTTGTTATTCAAGACTACATTATTAGGATGGGTATAATAATGAGTATAATTGATGTAAATAAAAAATATAACATGTTAATGATTCTGTATATATAATATATTATCCTATTAAATATTATTTCACCATCAATAGAATGATATTTTCACTTGTGTGTACATATTGATTACATCCTCCACAACACGATGAGATTTCATTCCCCATCGTAACCATTCATGAATATTTTTCATTTTTTAATTAAAAATATCATTTTTAAGAACATAATATAATTCAAGATATGAATAAAATATATCATATTCATAAATAAAACATGACTTTTGTAACAAAACATATAATGGAAAATGAATCAGTTAACACCCTAAATTATGATACTACTGAAATATTAATAACAAAGCAATATTTGCTGATGAGATATGATATAATATTTATTAATTTGGTTCTTTTAAAATTTAATAAATTTTTTTTAACCATTATAACTGTTTTTAAACTTACCCACGACTAATGTAAAGTATAAGGTAAGGTAATTCTTTATCACCTTTAATATTCTTTGACATATAAGACATGTTTACCACATATTTCTTGTGTGTGGTGTATGAAATGCCTCTATTTTAATTAATATCCTGAATAAATATATGAAAATGGTATTTATATATTCATTTTAAGATATTAGACCTCTGATTTCAATGTTTAATGTGGTATGGGATTCTTCGAATGATCAAAGAATTAATCCTTTCTCCATTCCAACACTGGTGATATTATTTTGCATAACTATTTATTTGAATATAAAAGTATTATAAAAGGAATCTGATGACTATTTTAATGTTCATTAATATGTTTTTAAAAGATGAATTATTTAATGTTTTATGTAATAGACTCTTTAAATAGAACAACATTTTATATGTTTTATAGATTTTTTCTATATCGTTTTAATTAATATCTATGTTTTCAAAAATCTTTTAAAGATATATTTATATGGACATAATTGGTCTCTAATTTAAATTCCTTTCAAATGTTTCAAAGTGGGATTGAGGCACATTGATTCAAAAACCTATTTTAAATGAATTCCTATATAAATTGAGAGAATTTTAAATGATTTCAATAAAAAATAGACATATCTCTCAATGAGTGTTACTGATTATTTTAATCTATTTAAACATCCTTTTTTGGATTTTTGATTGAGGGAGATTTATTATAAAACAATCTTACATGCTGTATTGAATTATTTATGTAATGTTTGAATTTCGATGTGCTATTTTTATACCATTCAAGATTTTTAGTTAATGTATTAACATTTTCTATGCTAATTTTAATACGAATTTTTATGTTATGTTCCACTCTTTTCATTTGAGGAATGAATTGGACATAGTTAGTGATGGGCATGGAACTTTATATCCCCTCAATGCATCAGAAGGTCTCAAGAGACAATGTAGTATCTTGGTGCATGGCCTTGTCAAAAATTATATTTAGGTTAAAAGTATAAGGTGTTGACTATGTTGTTAAGATGGCTAGAATTATGCATTCCATCATTATGAGATTAGTTATTGATGTTACATGTGATTATTTGACTTGTTTAATATCCATGTGAATAGGTAAATTGTATTATTTGATTTATATTTTCCATGATATGCATAAGTTAATGTTTAATGGGATTTTGTTTCAATTTTATACCTTTACATTAAGTTTATGGTTATTTATGATAGCTTACACTGTATTTTTTATAGTTACTAAGCATCTGAGCCAACCACATTCTTATGTTTTATTTTCCATGGATTCCAATGAGTGTATAATGGTTTATATGAAGGTTTAATCTAGGATTATAATGGTATTACCAATAGATTATATTTGTTTAATTTTATGTGTGAAATTGTAATGTTAATGTCATGTTTGTAATCTATTTTACAAGACTACTAAACTGATCGGTCTTTCGGGACATGATTACTGGTAATCAATAAAATGTTATGTAATAATGCAAAGACACTGGGTAACCGGGTCGGGGAATTATAGATGGTATCAGTGGAAGTTTAGTACAATCCTTGGGAACTAGATTTAGAAAAAAACTCTAATTAGAGAGCATTATCCTAAGATAGACATTGAGGATTAGTGTAGAAGAACTTCCTAGAATATTGGTAATGTAGATATTTTGTGAATTTTCCATGATATAAAAAATTGTCTGGATGCTACAAGTGGATGTGGTTCTACCACATATGTACCTATGAGTTAAAACTCTGACAATGAGTTTTGGGCTTGACCTGGGGTATCTTGGTACCCAACAACGGGCCTTACTGCACCCCTGGTTTGATACTCCCTAGGGATATGCTTAGGATAATTCAACATTTCATTACAAACAGATTTGAAGGATTTTAATATAAAATGAGAATAAATTACCATGGTTAACCCAAAGGTGTTTTAGATTGAAAATAAGGTGTCACGATATTCTCCAAATGGTTTTATGACTATTCTTACTCACACTATGCTTTCTGGTTTAAGATAATGACTAGATTCCAAAGAAGTCATAGTAACATTGAACATGATGTATAATGTGGTCAACGTGGTGGAAATTAGGAGAAAAATGGAATATTGACAAGAATTAAATAAATCATGATCACACTGAATCATTTTTCCATAAATATGATCCACAAAAAATACACTAACCAACTAACAAACACAACAAATAATAGAAAGGCAGAGAATGATAGGAGCTCCAAAAGTGGAAAACATGGATAAATTAAAGCTCAATTTTCATCATGCAGGAAATGTGAAAGGAGACACCCAGAAAGTGTCTCAATGGAACAATGAAATTCATTATGTGTGGGAAATAAGTGCTAAAAGTAATGAATTTATAATGAGAAATGAAGAGTAAAATGGAAGAAATAAAAATGATCTAAGAATCCATTTACATTCATTTACTGTAAATGTATGGTAATTGAGAGTTACCAGAGTCAATTACGTATTCTATAGTATAAAATATACTTCATAGAAGAACCTATGTGAAAATAAATGGTTGGAGAAATGTTTAAAATTATTAATTCACTTTTTGATGGGATTACTTTGGAATAAGTATCTCTTGTATGTGTAACCCATTAGTTTGTTATGTGAAAATTCTATTTGAGGAAGAATTATCTTTTCTTTTGTTGATATAGTTATAAAAATCCATTTGGGATTATATGATCA
Source organism: Viscum album (assembly GCA_963277665.1). Taxonomy (NCBI): domain Eukaryota; kingdom Viridiplantae; phylum Streptophyta; class Magnoliopsida; order Santalales; family Viscaceae; genus Viscum; species Viscum album. The sequence goes on along the minus strand of OY728161.1, from coordinate 420,118,373 downwards.
TTGAATTTGAGGAAATTATAGGTTATTATATTTTGGGATAAACATTTGACCTCTGATATAACATTGGTGGTTAAAATATGTTATAGTTATTTTTGAAAAAGTTATCCCACATTTTGTAATGTTTTAAAATTATATATATTTTTTAAAATGAAATCACAAAAACTGTGTGACAACCCAGCACATTAGACAATGCTAGAGAAATCAAACCCACAACCAACGTGTGACTGGGATTTATCACCTATGACTGGACTACTTGATATCCCTGGTAAGTATGACTAATTATTTTTAGATAAATGATTTTATGGATGAAGAATATGTTTATTTTTGGAACTTATGATTTATCAAATGGATTTCCTTAGTTTATGAGTATGATTTGGTGATTAAGTGATAAATGTTATTTTGGAAGATATTCACTCTTTTGGGAACAATATATGCCTTAAGACAAAAAAATACTATGGGATTTATTTTGAGGTGTAATGGTGGATATTTATTTTAGAAGAATCTATGTTTTTATTGTGGACTTATAGAAATTTGGGTTATTTATGAAAATTATTAACATATCATATAGAATATGTGAATAGTTTTATTACTTTTAAGTATGTGTCTTTATGAGTAATAGATGTTATTTGGAGATAAATGTTATGATTTATATTGGAAAACTATGTGATCAAATAATTTTGAATTTTGGTATTCAAAAATATTTTTTATTATTTATAAGAATTTTAAGGACATTTTCTTATTGAATGGACTTTGTTAAACATTGGGTATTGTTTTTTAAATTTTAGAGATTAAGAGTAAAATTTATTTCTATAAAGGTTTGTCCTTTTTGAGACCATTTAATCCTTTACTAACCATTATGGTTTTGGTTAATGTCTAAAGACAAGAGAAATATATAGTTCATCTTTTGTGTACATTGTTATTCTCTAGAAGTTGATTCTAGTGCTTCAAGTGTAACCAATTAATCTTGAATAATCTTCAGTTGTAGAAAATATGAGTTTGTAGTAGAAATTTATTAATGGGGAAAACACTATATTAAATGTAATAATATCACCTAATTTTATTATTTAATATCATAAATAAATTCATCAGCATTATGAAAAGGAACTCAAATAAAAAAAAATTCCACTTACTCTTCCTACTGCGTAATCAATGACCATTTAAACCATCACAGGTTTATGGTGTTCTAGTAGTTAACTTTCTATTGATCATATTTTCTATCTCTCTCCATCATAACATGATGGTTTTTTTTCTCTTCCATATCCATCTTTTTATACATGGAACCCGGGTATGGGTTGCCGCAGGAGATATTTTTTACTTCTCTTTCTTTCTTTTAATCTGATAGTATTATTGACTATTTTTCTGATGTGGCACTTTCAATGAATTTTCAGACCCTAATTTTAACGTTGTGAGGATGCAATTTTCAAAAGGGTGGAAGAATGTAACCCTAAAATATTTCATAGTAATTTATATCTTTAATTTAATTCAATATCATATATTGCACACAACACTGACTTATCTGTCGTTATACGTAAGACTGAGTCTATACGAGACAACACATTACTATTATAATAATGTAAACAATAATTATATTTATCAATAAAATATAGTAATATGAATAGGAAAAATAGTTTTTAAATTACAGTTATAATTTTTTTACATAAATAAGACATGTTTATAATTAAATGTATATGTTTCGTTAAAATAGTAATATATTTTGAAAAACTGTTTTCCCAAAAGAACTATTTTTTTTCTTTTTGTGAACAATAATAATATTAATATTATAAACTCCTCAAACATGAATTACATAAAATAGACATCATTTTTCAATTCAGAATATCAAAATTAGATTAGGGAAAATTTATCGTATTTTTCTGAAAACATTCCATTTTTAATGAATAATGAAAATACTGCATAGTATATAAAAACCGACTTTTTCATTTAAATAATTTTTATTAATTAAAATTTATATCAATGTAAAAATAGATACACAATAAAAATATTAGTTCAATATAATTCATTTGATTCATTTTATTATAAGATTAAATATATAAAATTTTATTGAACATTTTAATGTCTTTTACCCACCTTTTATGCACAATTGCTAATCTGTATAAAATGTAATTTTACTGATTTGGTGAATTGGATTTCAAAAATCCTCCAGACACATATTTCATCAGTATGTAAAATTTTCTTCAATAACATTAATTTTTTTTTGTGAATAATAACTTTTGAATTTTATTTACCCCGGTTAAAAGTAAATAGGGTATTTAAAGGTAGAAATAATATTATAATTATATAACATTACCCCAACACATATCCTATTTCTATGGTATAAATGATTTTCGAACAAAATAAACATTAGGAAAACAGTGAAATCATTTTTGTATCCTTTTTGGTTAGATTAGGATAGTTATTATATGTTATTTAAATAAGAGATAAAAGTGTTAAATTCAATGTTTTATAACCAAATCATTTTTTCTATCAGGTAATACATATGATATTTTAGAATAAGAATATTAATTAGAAATATAAAAATCTTTCCAAAAACATGGTATTTTATTTAAAATTTTTATAAAATAAATATTAAAATTTATTTATGACATAATGAGGATGAAGTAATTACAGTATTAATGAATTATTAAAATAATTAATATTATAAATATGAAAATAAATCTAAATCAAATCATTTGATTCCATACACGAATTTTAGAGGGGAATATGACATGTTAAGGTTGATTAAATTTATTTTTTGAGAATTAATCAATTTATGAATTTCAAAAATACCTAATTCTATATGGTATCAAAATTGACATAATTAGTTTTTAAAAGAATACTAATTTATTATATTATATAATAGTCTTAAAAATCAATGGTTTTACCAAACTAAATGGATAATGTTAGATATCTCATTAATGAACCACTTTAGCTTCTCTTGAAATTTTATAGTAAATATATTAACCATGTCATAAAAAATAGAAGAAGACATGGTAAAAGTTAAACTATTTAAACAAGAGTAAAATCTATAATATAAGGTTAATATGGTAACCTAAACTTGTATAAATACTATTTTTTGAGAATATTTCAACCCACACAAACCATAGAATAAAAACAAATCAATTTGGTGATATTATAAACATTAAATAATTTTATAATAAATTAATATTTTAAGTTGATCCTAAACTGCCCCTCACCTCACATATAAAAGGGTACTTCACATTCATTTAATTTCCCACCACCAATGCCATTTGGATCAGTTAAAATCTGCTCAAATATCCTCCCAAATACCCTCAATTCAACTTTGAGGCATTACATTGATCTGAAGGCCAACCAATGGGGCCCAATTGTTCAAAACAAAAGGAAGCACCTGAAAAAGATATAATTATTTTATCACCTATTTCAAAGTTCATTTCTTCTTCTTTTTCCTCTTTCATTGTTGTTTAGATACTAAAATAATAAATCCATCACCTTATTCATAATGATATGTTATTATAAATTTGGTACAATCATATTCATTATTATATCTATCCTATGAATGATAAGATCCCCATGAGTGCGTATGTACGACTTACCATCTCCACATCATGGTGTAGTTTGTTATTCAAGACTAAATTATATGGATGGGTATAGTAATGAGTTTTATTTATGTAAATAATAAATATATCTTGTTAAGTATTATTTATATATGACATACCATACAATTATATACGATTTCAACATCAATAGAATGATATTTTTTCTCATTCCTGCGTATGAATTACCATCACCATGATGCAATGAGATTTCATTAGCCACCATAAACATTAAAAAATAATTTTATTTTTATGATGAAAAAATAATGTTTAAAAACTTATTACATTCGATATATGAGGAAAATACATCCCATCAATATAAAAATACTTATGTAATAAAACATATAAAAGTAAACAAATCATTTTCCACCAGAAACAATGATACAATAGAAATATTATTAACAAAGCAATATTAAAGGATCATATATGATATAATATTTAGTTTTATTTTATTTTATAATATAATAACAATTATTTAACCATTATAAATGAGTTTCAACTTACCCTTGACTAATGGAGTGTATATGGTAAGGTAATTTCATATCACCTTTAATATTCGTGACATATAAGACATGTTCACCACATATTTCTTGTGTGTTTTGTAGGTACTGCCTCTATTGTATTTAATATAATGAATAAATTTAACATTATGGTATTTATAGATTAATTTGAAGATATCTTACGTATTATTTAAATGTTAAAGTGGTATGTGATGCTTGGAAAGATAAAACAATTAATCCTTTCCCTATTTCAACATTCTTTATATTATTTTAAATATTTAATTATTTTAATATAAGAGGATTATAATTTTCATTTTATGTCTATATTAAAGTTCATTCATATGTTATTAAAATATGAATCTTTTAAATTTCTATGGAAGGTACTCTTTAAATAGAATAATATTTTAAATGTTTTAAAGATTTTTTGTTAAATCATTTTAATTAATGTAAATGTTTTCAAAATGAGGTTATGGACTTATTTATATAGTCATAATTGTTCTATAATTTTAATTCCATTCAAAAGAATACATTTGGTATGGGAAACATTGATTCAAAAACTTTTTTTATGTGAATTTCATTATAAATTTGGATATTTAAATGATTTCAATAAAAATGGATATTTCACTTAGTGAGTTTTTTTCATTATTTTTTTCTATTTAAAAATAATTTATTGGATTTTTTTGAGGTTGATTAATTATATTACAATCTTATCTATTGTATTGAATGATATATTTTATGTTTGAATTTGGTAGTGCTATTTTTATACCATTTATGATTTATGGTTAACGTATTAACATTTCTTATGCTAGTTTTAATAAAAGGTTTAGTTTATGTTCCAATCTTTTCATATGATGAATGAATTTGACATAATAAGTGACAGAAAGTCTAGCTATAGACTCTCGATTCATCAGAAGGTCTCATTAGGCAATCTAGTGTCATGGTGCAAGGGCTTGACAAAATTTATATTTAGGGTCTTAGCATGAGGCCTTCACTGTATGGTTATGATATCTAGAATTGTGCATTCCATCATTATGAGATTAGTTATAGTTGTTACTTGTGATTATTATACCTGTATAATATCTATATGAATATGTAAATGGAATTATTCGATTTATATTATTAGTATTGTGTTTATTTTTATGTTTATGTTGCTTGTGTTTCAATTTTATACCTTTCCATCAATATTTTGGATTATTTATGATATCTTCCGCTATATTGTTTATCCTTACTGAGAATCATAGCTCACCCATTTATTATGTTTTATTTTTCTAGGATCCCAAGATGTGTTTTATGATTTATATGTAGGTTTAAGCTAGGATTATATTGTCATTATCAAAGGAATATCTATGTTGCATTTTATGTTAGAAATTGTAATGATAAGTTCATGTATGTAATCTATATTCAAAGACTCCTAAACTGATCGGTCATTCGGAACATGATTCCTTGTAACCATGCTAGTGCTTTATAATAATGAACCGACTAAGGGTAACTGGGCCAAGGTGTTACAAATATAGATTTTTCAAGTATGATTATTTCAATGTCGTCTCCTAGTATCAGTGAATAATATATGTGTTGATCTTGATACAGATAGAAAATTACATAGAGTGTTCTGCCAAAAAAAATTGAGAAATTAAATTTTGAAGGAGAATACAAATAATTATAAAAATTATTGATTCGACTGCAACTAGAAACTTGACTAGGGTTATAAGAGACCCATGATAATTGTGAACCAGATGGATTTTCCTAATGATGGAAAATTTCCAAGGGTTTGATATTAATATTGATTGAACCTCGATAGCATTGAATGAAGATAAATAAATAGGATTGTAGACTCACATGGATGAGTGATTGACGTGGAATTATATGAAGAATGATTGAGTGCATTCTTGGGTTAGTAGTGATGACCTTTGTGCTTGAGAGATGTAGGGAAGATTAGGAAGGTGTGACTAATGCTATTGGGAAGGTGTGGAATCTTGATGCCAGTGTTATCAAATGATACTAACAACCATGAGTGCAGTGGAAATTTGGCGTAGTGACATCTGATAAAGAACAGAGGGAATTCTAGGCAGGCAGCGACATCCAATGAGATGCAGTAGCACTGAATGGAGCAGAGGACCCATATTGAAGTTCATGATTTATCATATCCTATTCCGTATTTTATAGGATTGTAAAGCGGGGAAACATGATTTTAACACATCCATAATTGTGTAAGCATTGCATTGATTTATTAGATTTAATTTCCATCTCATCATAATTATGTCATGTCAAATGAGGCACTAAAATGAGGGATTATATAGGATCTTCCATTTACTTGGGTTTTTTTGGGAAAGGACATGACATTTTGATATATTTTGAATCATACTAGATGGTGGAGGCTAGTTTTTACGGAGTCATCAGAGATAATATTCGACTGTGCATATAATTTTTTCAACATTCACCATTTTGTGTTATGTATGTGGTGTCATTAGGAAAGGTCACCATGTTTTAAAATAGTTCTAGCTGGATTATAGTTTTTCCAAAGTCTAGGATGTAGTTTCAAGTGAGGAGAAAATGTTTTCTGGTTTTCACTATTTTTGATGCAGAATGAGGTTTCACTAGTGTCTCTAGTGAGTTGTTTTGATTATGCGTGTCATTTTTTCCGAGTTTCACCATTCTGGGGTTGTATTCTTTGTTCTGTTTTATTTTTTAGTTCTTCATATATTGGCCACAAAGGATGGTATTCTCTATTATATTTGAATATTATTCTTGTTCTTTATGTTTTTAAACATGATTTATTTTTTTCAAATAATGTATGATGAATTTTACTAATGGGATGAAATTATGTGGATTATTTATAGAAAGAAACAAAGGCAATTGCTCTGGAATCATACTGTGAAAGTTTTAGTGGTAGCTTCCATCATAAAATTAACCATTTGTTCCACTAGAACATTTCTAGAATGTTAGACTAGAACATGGCATGGAAGTTCAACTACAACTTCCACTGGAACTTCCTCGGAAAAATCAATCAAAACATCCACTAAAAATTCCTCTCAAGCTTCCACTGCAACTTCTATAGAAATTACTGTAGAACTATCAATTGATATTTTGTATAAAAATATACTGAATATATCTTTTAAATGAAGTTTTATTTTTATATTTAGAAATATAATTCTATTTTTAATTATTTATTTTAATTTATATATAACTTTTATTTACATTTTTATTAATCTATATTATATATTTACAAAGGTTTATTTCTATAAAAATTCTCTTACTGATTCAATATAACATTTTTAAAATTGTACTTTAAAAAATTATTTTTAAATGATGGTTGAACCTGACCTAGATGGTTAGTTAGGTTTTTTAGAGGTCATTTTTCTCATTGTGGTGGTTCTACAAGTTATATTAAAGGGAAAAAGAATCATGATGAATCTATTTGTGGTTCTTGATATTAGGTGTCTTTTAGACCTCCTGTAGTGCCAGACAGAGGCCATTTTACTTGATTCCAGGGTGGAATGGTTGAGTATTCATGAAGTGGTTTTAGTTTGATACCAATGATCTACAATTCTTGTTTTCAATCTAGAAACTTATTGAAATCATTCCATTTATTTTGTACTATGCACAATGGAATGGGTTCATCAGCACCAAAAATTAATTCGGTGAAATTAGATGATTCACTAACATATGGGTTCTATCCACATGCATCCAAAACAAATTTTCTTCACAAAGTGGAAGATTCTACATATGATGTAGATATTGCTCTAGGGACTATAAAAGGTACCATCAATATATATTCATATTTAGTGTTTGAATTATTTGATACTAGTGAATCTTGTTCAAATATATTTACTCATATTTTAAACAAGATAAATCCTCCCATTTATCTTTTATAATTTGTGATGGATATTACTACGCACTGTATAAAAAAGATACAAAAGGGTCAAAACTGTCTGATATGTATGTTATATTTATAATATATCAATATTGTAATGTGTTTTATATTTATCTACATTAAACCTCCTAAAAGAAATTTTAAAATGAATAAAATCATTGATAATAAGGCCTAAACTGACTTATATATTCGGGGGGTCTTCTATGCTGCACCTGATGGGGTGTGTTGTATCTTTCAGGGAGATTGGGTCCTGAGGTCGAGTAGAGACATAACATATTTTCTAGAGTTGGGGAAAGTAATTTTAGTGTATTATTTTAATCGGTATTTGTAATATATGGGTGATGATCAACCTCCAGTTATTGTAAATTTTATTATTGTGTTTCTTTATTATTTTTCTGGTTTTCCACTTGAAATAGATGTAGGGTTTTTTGTTGATTTTGTTCATGGTAATCAACCAATTTCAATACATTCATATCATATGGAACCTAAATAAATGAAAGAGTTGAAGACTCAGTAGTATGATTTATTATAGAATGGATTTATACTCCTGAGTTTGTTTCCTTGGGAGGAACATGTTCTCTTTGCAAACAATGATGATGTAAACATTCATCAATGTGATTACTAAAACAAACAAAACCAGGAAATGGTATATAAAAATAATATATTTCCATAGATATATTATATTTTGGACTATTTTAAAATGGTTAATTGGTTATCGAATATTGATATTTGATATTTTTATCACTAGTTAAAAATAAAAGAATTTAAACCTCAAAAAACAACCTTCTAGAATAGTTATGAACATTTAGAGTATCCTGTAATTCATTTTAGTATAACCATGGCTCCTACTGTCATCCTTTAGATTATGAATACTATCATCCATGAATATCTTGATGCATTCATAGTGGTCTTTTTAGATGACATCATTTTTTACTCAATGTCTGAGGATGATTATGTGTGTCATCTAAGAACATTTCTATAAATCATGAGAGATCATAAACATAATGAAAAACATTCAAAGTGTAATTTATTAAAATATAACGTGAAGTTCTTAAGACATGTGGAATCTTTAATGGGTATCATATATTTTTAGAACCTGTACATATCAACTTTTTCAGTTTGAAATGTTATGATGGGGAATTTCCTTAATTCCGAAGGGGAAATGAACATAGGTCCCAAAAATATTTTTTAGAACATACAATGATGATTATGTTATCCAGGAATGATATGAGACAGTTTTGATTTTGTTTCACATTGTTATACTTTCCCTTAGGTTAAAGTCGATCACTATAGACCATTGGGTTTTATACAACCCCATATAGTGCTGACTTGGGTGTGACATGAGGTTTATATGGAATTTATGTTGGGGTCACTATGTACCCCTAGAATGAAAAATTATGTATGGGCTTTATGGATAGGAAGAGAAAAATATTCTCACTTTATACCCCTTGGGTATACAACCAATGTTGAGGAATAATAAATACCTACATGAAATTTGTTGTTAGTTTTCATTGAGAAACATCTACTCTAGTCTCTCATTGAGATACTCATTTTATCGCTCATTTTTAGTAAGGACATTAGGTGATAGGGAACCTCAGGTTCATTTGACTTGGGAATACCATCAATAGGCAGATTTCCTAGTAGAGTGGGATATACAGATTATTAAGGATGGAATTCTTTCTTTTGTCATCAAATTTGGTAGATATTGGAATGAATATTTGGGACAAATTTAGTTTTCATATAACAGTAGTTTTTATTCCATGATTAGAATGTATCCTTTGACTATTTGTATATTAGGCATTGTAAATCTCTACTGTGTTTGATAAAGATTTGTGAAAGTTCCTTGGATGGACAATGCTAGGTCCAATAGATGTAAAAAAATATTTATTTTATTAATTATATAATTTTGATGATATAATGATGGTATAAATATTATAAAAATCATCATCCTAGAACATTATAGATTTTAGTTGGTCGCCAATTTTATTATTGTTTCACCTCGTTTAGGTGATCAATGGCTTAGGAGAAATAGAAAGATTTTTTCTTATTTTGTGAGACCTTTTTCAGTTGTTGAGATGGTTGGAAAATGGGATTAACTTATAGAAAATGTATCATAGTTAATTTCAATACATAGTGTGTTTCATGTATCAAACATACATGAGTATCTTTATGACCCATCTCATGTATTGAAATGGGAGGATCTTGATGTTGTGATTGCTTTAACCATGACTAAGCCTCCAGTTAGGATAATTGATTATGAGACAAAGATACTTCATGAGAGGATGATACCATTGTATGATGTGCCATGGTAGTATGGGTCTGATTCTCATGAGACATGGGATATAGAGGCACTGAAGTGAGAGGTGTTTCACTATATTTTTTATATGGAAATTTCATGACAGGATTTCTAGCGACATAATGTTTTTATGGTGGGGAGGTTTTAAGTTTCAATTACATTTTTTAAGTATTAATTGACAATTTCATTCCTTAATCATTGGTTTGGTTTAATGTTGGGTTGTTTCATGTGATATTTGGAAAACATTTAGATACTTTTTGGGATGTTCATGGTTGGAGCATAATTTTCCCAAACCATGCACCCCACCGGTTCAAACCGTGCATCCACAGACTACGAGGGTTTTCACGACTGGTTGATTTTTTGAAAAACCATACCACCACCTTGAAGAAACTATGATCCCCAACAGTGGGTGCAATATTATGTAGCATAATTTTTCTAACCATTTGGACCTCTCCAGAAAATCATGTGCAAGGGTTTTATTAAATGCAAAATTTTAATTTTAAATTCCAGAACCCACGTTTATGATTTATATCACCCATAATCATGGATAACTCGATTTATAGGGGTGATAAGGATCCATAGAAGTGATGTTGGTTCCTCTATCACCATCCATTGATGAATCAATATGTAGGTTGAAGATCTTATTTATCTATGGAAAGTAGATCTCTAATTGTTTAATCTCTCCTAATCACTCATTATTTCCTCCATAGAGAGTATTAAATCCAATTGTTTTTATCAATATAAACTCTATTTGATGGGATATTAATTATATGTTTGATTTTTATATCTCTGAAGCCTTCATTCTTCATTGGTGGATCATGTCATGTGTGTCAATTCATGATCATCGATTAATGGTTGGTGGTTCCATATTTATTTTCCCTACATTTGAAACCTTGAATTTATAGATTAAATTTAAATGACTTTTTAATTAATTTGATATCATGGAATTGGGATGACATAATTCTATATTTCAATGGGATATAGAAATTTAGAAAACACCTATTTTAATGGAATTGGAAATGCAGGATATATAAATTGAAAATGAATTCCTGATTATGAAAATAATTTCCATAGAAATTATTTTATGTTGTTTTAGAGAAAAAGAATTAAATTTAATTTCTTTTTGAAATGGAATGAAATTATGAAAATATATGAATTTATTATCAGAATATAAATGTTTGTTGGAAATTGAAATTGAAAAATTATATTTTAAATGATTTGAAATGATTAATGGTAAATTTTATTGATTATTGAAGAACATGTTAGCCTAGGTAGTTTGATATAACTTGGACAAGGACGATATGTACTTTCCTCCCTAGATATAGATTAATAATGATAACTATTACTAAATCCACTTTGGCTTGATTTAACATAATGGGTTCCACTATTTTCATGTAGACTTCCCCTGAAGGGTTCCACTGTTGGTTTGTATTTGTGTGTTCAAACAAAACATGACCATTTATCACTATAATATATTTAAGGATACAATTACCTGATAAACTGACATACCATCGAGATTCACTAGATGGTTCTTTCTTTGCTATGATTTTTTTGATTTCATTATACATGCCATTTAATTTTTGAACTATTTTATTATTTTCATATTATTTATATACACTGTTTTCTATAAAATATTAATTTTATCTTGATTGATAGTTGTTTTAAAATATCATCTATAATTTTCAAATGAATGCATGTATTTTTGAAAATAGGAAAAATGAAATGTCAGGTCCTATTTTATTTAAATTGATAAAATTAATGGTATTTTTTTGTATTGATTATAGATCACATGGTGAGACCCTGCTATTATTTATATCTCACACCATAGATTTACCTTTTAGTGATGGTAGATTTTATTATGCTAGTTCCCAATAAAGGGAAAGCACCTCTTGGAGGAGGAGCATGTTCAAGATTCTATGGAATGGTCGATTGAGGTGATTGTTGGATATTTTTTCCACCTATTTTATGGGATTTTTGAGTTTTTAGTAGATATATGATGAGAAAATTGATGATGTATGACTATGGGTTTCTATACCCATTTTTTATAGTACATTCCCCTTTTAGAGTTTTGAAAATAATGACTTGTAACTTTAATCATCTGTTATTTTGTGGAAAATTTCTTCCCTCTATTACCATGTCATATGGAAGGTGCTAGTCTCTAACCTGTGGGGTTCCAGAATTCCCTTCATGCTATTTTAATACCAGCTTGGGTATCAGGGGTAGCTGGGAATCTGCGTAGGTTTGTGAAAGGTCATCTCCCTAATCCATTGTACCTAAAATAATAAAAATAATATTTATATCTATTTATTTATAAAATTATTTACACTTTTCATTACACTTTCCACTACCATCCACATTAATCAATGATTTCACCTTCTCAATTTCCATACCCTCAACAATTAGTGAAGTTTCCAAGTATCCACTATTATCCATCAGCCAATGGAATTTATATATATGTAAATAAGCTACATAAGCTATCCTCTAATAGAGGTATTTATTGAGAAGATCATAAGAACTCCACAAACATCTCCAAAAGATGATGGTCATGGTCCAAGATTCAACCAACAAAACATTGAATTTAGGAAATATTTTTCATAAATGTCCCAATATAAAATAGAATGACGGTGATCCAGAAGCTTCCATCCCATCATAGAAAGAATGGAATAATTAAAAATTATATATAATAAAACTGCATACCCGCACTAGAATTATGGAGGAAAATCATGGGCCACACAATCCATAGGGTTATCTTCTATCAATTATTACAACCCCACTAGAAGTTTTCCAATATATCATTCAATTGGTTAATAAAAAACTATGTAATTTGAAAATGGACATATCATAGGTTGGGATAGGATGAACCATGTCCATGATGAAGTTTTCATTTCCCTCTTTAGAAAATATTTTACTAGAACACCCTTAATTTTATTTTTGCAACCCTATCCAGGATATCAAAAAACCACTCTTTTTGAAGCCCCATAATTATTGGGAAACCTAAAATATTTTTGGTGCATTTCAACCACTTGAATTATAGAAGAAATGTTGAGATCATCCCTCCTTCCTGTAAAAACATCAAAACTAAAAGATATCTCAGACATTGAAATGTTAAACAACAACCCAAATTTCATCTCATTCTTATGTATAATTTGGTAGATAGTAATGAATTTCACCAATGTATCTCCAAAAAAATAAAACATTCATCATCAAAAAATAGGTTATAAATAGGTGTTATTTATAAAAAAACATTCATCCCATGCACTAGATTGACCCTATATTCCATAGTAATTAACTTGGAAAAAACATCAGCCTGAAAAAATTTGTAAAGGGAAGATAGGGTCACCCCACCGAAGAAACCAATTATGGGAAATGATTTAATACAAACCACCATTGATCTTATTCCAAAAAAATACCGTGGAGATACAATGCATGATACCTTCAATACATTTAAACAAAAACCCATTTTACTGAAAAAATTGGACGAAGGCCATTATAATCTATCATGTTCCGGATTCATATTCTACTTCCAATCGATGATACCAGTTTTAGAAAATGATACACATTTCGTGGAGTGAAAAAAATCATGGGAACCAATGAAATTATCTAATATGAGTCAATTATGGATGAAATCACATTGGTTTTCATAAATAGTGGATGATATCCATGTCCACTAATGGTTAACAAACAAGATTGAAAATATTTTGTATGTAATATTGCATAAACTAATAGGCCAAATGTTTGATACCAATGTGGGTTTTTAATCTTCAGAATGAGTGTTATAATAGTATCATGTAGTTTACAGTGACTATATTTTCCCATCCAAAGGGAATTCTTGAATATAGTATTGTCTGCACCAATAATATGCCAATATTTTTTAATGAAGGATGCAAAAAAAACCATATTGTCTAGGAATATTGGTTGAGTGTATTTTTTAGTGCCACCAACATATCACCATCAGTAAAAGCACATGTGGGTAGGTGATTCATCATTTCTAAAACTAGTGGTTCAACACAAGTTAAAATATATAACAACAAAGGACTCCACCCCCAAATCCTTAAAATCTTCTGATAAAAACATATGATAAGATGTTGGATTCCTCTATAACCGAATATAGCTTTAACTTCAAAATTAGTGAGAAAATAGATAGTTTTCAGGTGCCAATTTTGGAAGTCATTATGATTGAAATAACAGGTATTGTAGTTTCCCACATTTATGTGGAATTATTTGGTACGTATAGACCAAAAACATTTAATAATTCAGAGTGCCTCATCTAGCTTGGCTTCTAGTCTTGTGATAGTGGATAGATCATAATCATAAAATATGATAGAAAATAAATCATTTAGATTTCATTCAATAATGTAACACATAATATTTTCTAGATTAAATTTAAGATCACTCTATTTCATCTTGGAATCTATAAGATTCATATTTCATTAGATTTCAGGATCCACCACCTTCCAATAGAATCATATCTCATATTTTAACATCATATCCATCTCCTAGAAGCACTCAAATCTAATGATTCATTCATTCCATGGTTTCATGTACTTAATAGGGTTTTCAATGATAATCATAAAATGGTCTTATAGACACCCAGTTTTTTCTTTTTATGATTTTAAAGTATTTCCGTACATATTTCTAGAGCTAGGTGTTGAGACTGTGTGATATTCCAACGACCGGTGTGTTTGAAATTAATTTTATAAAAATATTAAATATATTTTATATTTTTCAAGCAATAATTTTATTAAATAAAATCATATAAATGCTAAAAATTATTTCAAATAAAAAGTTAGAGGCCGTAGTTGAGTCCATAATTCATTGTCTACATGATGTGTGACCTAAAATAGTCTAGTGTGTTGTGTTCAGATATCTCACCCATTAGCACTACATTAAGTGGATAAATAAATAAATTAATTTTTTATAGTAAAATTAATTATATAAGAATAATAAATTAGAGAATACTATAAGTCTATCTATGTAAACATTGGTGGGGGGGGGGGTTCTAGATCTTCTTTCCCTCCTTCAATTGTACAATCACCTTGGATGATAACGAAGCACCGGATCAGAGCATATCGGGTCACAAAAAACACAATGAATTCATTCTATCAT
This sequence comes from Viscum album, assembly GCA_963277665.1. Lineage (NCBI taxonomy): Eukaryota > Viridiplantae > Streptophyta > Magnoliopsida > Santalales > Viscaceae > Viscum > Viscum album. The sequence continues at coordinate 420,103,031 of OY728161.1, read as the reverse complement.
TGTATATTGAATTACAATATGTCAAGTGATCCAATATCTATGTAGGAATCATACAAATGATATGAAATTTTTATTAAATTGATTTAATAGATCAATCACTTCCATTGATTTGTTCCAAATGATGCCTAAGTGTGTTTCTATGTACAAATTAAATTGATTAATCATTTTTTCCTAACATTATATATCCCCATTTTCTATAGTTGGACAAGAACGATTGGAAGTGGTTTTTTAAACTTTTTTTATTCATTTCTTCCCATTTTCTCCATGTTCATCATCGGTAGGACCCCATGGTTCTGGTTCGACATTGTCGGGAAATATTGAGCCCGATTAGACACCCAAAATCATGATAGATTAATTAATGTTGAATATATTGATTAAAAAATATTAGTTTGGGGATGTTTATAGGTACTTTATGATTGGTTCAATGATCATAGGTTGGATAATTTATAGAGGAATGTTCAAGGGTGCACGGAACATGCAATATATCTTCAAGGATCGATGGAATCATATTTCTAGCGAATGATTGCCGAGAACTATTTTCCAAAGCCAGATCTACTCTATTCAGGTAGAACCAAATTCGTAATTGAAGTGGTGTGGCTAGATTAAATGAATGGGAGAAAATCTAGATAAATATGAAAAACATGACTAGACGTCATATACCTTGATTAACACCCGGTGTTTATACCATTGGTTGTGAAGGTTAAGGGATTATGATTTTATATGGATGGAATGGTGTGTATCACTCATAGACATTGTCTACCACCTTACTCTTCTAGACATGACATGTGGTGGAGCACATACCATGGTACGCACCATGTGACTGAGTACACTGAGAAGACTAGAACACATGGGAATCTACGCATTTGAAGAGGTAGGTCGTGTACTAATGTTCACTCACATGAGCTAAAGTACACAAACATAGATTGGATAAAGGAACATGTCTACAACACATGAGAAGGGCCTTGAGTGTCATGGGAACTCCATCTATATCCCCCACATTCTATTTAATCATATATAATTGTAGCTAATTGTACCTCTAGGGAAAATATAGGTGAAGGAGTGGGATCACAAGCCGTTTCTGTCCCCTCACATTCCATGTACCCCTTGGATACATTTACGGAAACATTAAACTTTTGTATCTCATTTGGTTGGACTCAGATTTTTTCCATCGGAACTCTATACTCAGTATTTTTCCATGAATATTGTGATGATTCCCTTAGTTTTGGATTTTGAGATATGATGTGGAATTTTTTGGGTATGAATCTTGGTTAGGTGACCCTGGATGACGGTCATGATCATGAAAGATCACTAGAGGCATCCCGAGTGGAATCCTCCAGCTAGGTAGATCATGGTTCGTTGACAAAATCTAGAGTGATACCCTTAAGATGGGCTTGTAATGGGTCCTCTATATACTTTTAGAGTGGAACCCACCTATTATCATAGGCCATAATCAATTGACAAACTTATGAGTGTAACTCTCCAGCTGGGATGTGCATGGGTCCTCAATGACTAGAGTGGAACCCTCCTAATGGGTATGGACTACGTCCTCTACCACCAGAGTGAAACCCTCCTTCTAGGTAAGACATAGTACTTTCATTTAATATGATATTGTAGAAATCCTATAGAAATAGGCATTGGGTCTACTAAAGACATCTCGAGTGGAACCCTTCAGCAGGGATGTGCATGGGTCCTTGGTGACTTCTTGACCAAAACCCAGTAGATGGGATGTGAATCGGTCTTCTATCAACCACCAGAGTGTAATCCTCAAGTTGGTATAGTCAAGGGTCCTCTACCATTTAGTGGAACCTTTTGTTGTAATAGGGAATGGGTTCTCTACCTAGGGATTTTAGCCCCTCAATTATGCGACATAGTGATGAGGCATAGATGGACTTGGATGGTAACTTTAGAGTATACATCTGAGATGATGGCCAATGTTGATGTGATTTTGGAATAGTTGATGAATATTTTTTATGGTCCAATCATTGTGAGGGAGATCCCCTTTCTCTATAGTTTGTGGGATTTGGTTACTGTACTTTCATGGATTGTGAAGATTTTCAGGCTATGGAACATGCTTTCAGTGTTTATCTTCTTATGGTTAGTTGAGTCTACAATCCTTATATATGTTTAATGTACTTGAATTTTAGTTCAACTACACCCCATTTCAATCCCATTGTTTTTGGATGAGTTTACTTATTTATTTGTTGGGGTTGATCTCTTCTCATTCATTGTATCTCACATTCAATGTACTATCCACTATATTTCTATTCTTGTATATCTCTTATTGTTCCCCCTCCTACATTCTGGGAATCTTTCTAGGTATTTATATACTTACCGCTAAATTGGATTTTCATAATTGGTTATGACATATGCAGATGAAGGTCACATCAACGGTGACATCAGAAGAGCTTAGGGATACCTGGTACTTTAGACCACATACGATGGTCACATCATGGATATTAGGATCATGATTCTCATACTGATTTAATGTTATATTTTTTCTAGTTTGGGGAATTTTTCATGATGGGTGTGTATTTTTACCCATTACATTTCAGTTTACACAACTATACTCCTATAATGTCTAGAGTTTCTACATGGATGGTTGATTCCATAGTGTATTGCATCTTTTAAATTTCTTACTATTTTAATTTTTTATAGAGATATGTTTGTGTTTGTGTATAGTTACATATGAAATGGATTCACATTTACTATATGTCTTCAAATTCTTGTCACCACCTTCAGGCTTATAAAGGCGGTCTCGGGGTAGTTGTGTCTGGGGCCCTGGCATGGGTTAGGATGTAAATTTTTTGGTTTCAATGAAGTTCCTTCCTTGTAAAGTTTTTTTTGCAGTAGTCCCATTATGAGGATTTGTATGTGATTTAGGGTAATCATTTCAATTTGAATTGAGAGACTCACTCTTTCTAGGGAATCAATTGATGATATGGCCATCCGATGTATCTATTCACCAGGTCCATGAGTACCTTTTTTCGACTCATAATACAGAGACAATGGTTTAATTGATCAACGGTAAATGAATCATATAGAATTTAGTATTTGAATTAAATTAGCGAGTTATCTCACAACTATTTTTTATTTATTTTATGCACATTTAACAATGATATGTATTGATAAATGGCAGGGTGCCTACACAATGACAGGAAGCTAAGATACTAGTTTCAGATCATGATAATGCTTCGATGAGAATTGTGTGATCAACTTTGTGTCTATCCCATGAGAATATATTTCTAGGAAAAATGGTAGAAGAAACACCACCTATCATGATGAGGATTTTACAAACAGAGTGGGTTGAGGTTTCACTTAGGATTATCATGAAATGTGATTTCCAGCTCTGGAGACCACTATGTTTCCATGGTGATCTAGATTCTCACTCAGTAGATAATTGGCTAGAGTCAGTAGATCGTGTTTTCAAGATCATATGATCACTGGTGGATTCAGTGGATTCACTCAGAGCTATCCATTTCCACAGAGCAGTTGTGAGATATTGGATCCTTTTAACATAGATGAATAATTAGTCGACACTCTCAGGTCTTGATCCAACAGATATTTTGTGAAGAGTACTACCCCTTATACGTGTTCTTGGTTTGGACTCAAGATCTTATGAATCTACATATGTGATAGATAATAGTTTCCAAGTAGACAACCGGGGTCATATACCATACATGATACTTCGTTGACAAGATCCATGATGTTTACTTCAGAGAATAGTTGTTTGATAGTGTACTCCATATAGAGATTCATGCTAGTGTGGTTCCCTTGTTCATACCAACATACTCTAGGGTGTTGGAGTGGGCACTAGAGTTAAAGAGAGTTATGTTATAAGGACTCCAGATAGCTGGAGATGGCGGTGTCCATCATAGAGTTGAGTCATTTGTAGTTGCTAGCAGGTTCCTGTTATAGGGGTCTTGAAGCAGGAGATCCTTTTACAATCAGACTCAGGTGCATAGTCATGAGGTATAAGGACAACACAGCTCACCAAGGGAACCTGATGCAGTTCATAGCAGTTCTTGTGATGGGTGAGTCCACATACTGCATGAATTCCCCACAAAACAATTGGTGGAGTGTAGGCCAACATCTGACGAACCACCATGGTAGAGGTAATGTCCTGATCAGGGACCTCCCAGACATGATGAGGGTGGAACCTAGGGAGGTAGAACTTGAAGAGTAGTAGAATGAGTAGTGGGAGGTTGATGAAGCTATGATATCAATCCACCACCACAACTAGACGACCCGTGTTAGGTTCAGCTAGGTGATAATTGGGGTTGCAGCTATCTGCAATCCATTGAGGCTTATGATCCTACAACATATTTTATGATTAATGGTACGATATGTGATAATGATACAATTGATTTATTATTATTAAAAACATTTTCAATTCATTATTTCATATCTGTACACCAAGCCTAAGAGAAGTATCTCCTAGTTAAGGTGTTATCCCAACAAATTCATCTTGAGGATCCTATAGGGAATTCTTCTTTTGTGACTTTTATCTACCAAAATTTTAAGCTATTTCTTGGAGGAGAGATGTTCATGTGGGATATTTTGGTCATCATGATGAAACCATCTGATATAATGTTTTATGGATTTTATTTTCATGGTACGAGACAAGGTTTTCTGTCACCGTCGACACGTAAGATGCCTTCAAACTGAGGGAAAGATATTATTATTTTAAGATGCGATTGATCTCATACAGGATGACTGGGTTCTATGAGTATGAGTTTGCAACCCATCACCCATAAGTTTGATAGTATAGAACATGGTGACACATGATCTTCTGGAATATGGATTCCTTTTCTTGTGGAGGATTATATGGACATCTTCCCAAATTATGTTTCTAGAATACCTATGAAGTTGTAGATATGATTATTCATAGAATTACATCCTGATACTAAAATGATATCTTTCAAGGAATATTATATAGGACCTAATAAGCTTTGGGATATTTATTTTTAGTTGGAATAACTTTAAGAGAATAGTTTAAATAAACCCAATGTGCCCCTGGGAAACTGCATTGTTGTTCATGAAAATTTCAGACAAGAGATTACAAATTTTCATGGATTATCGTCACTTGAACTAGGCCATGATAATGAACAAGTACCCCATTCCAGGGACTGAAAAACTCTTTGACATGATTCAAGGTATATGATGGTTCTTGGAGATCAATATTTGGTTCAGCTACCACCATTTGACGGTTTGTGAGGATGATATTACAAATCTTGAATTCTCATGTCATTATAGATACTATAAGTTCCTTGTGATGCCCTTTAGTATGATGATTTAACTCATCATGTTTATGGTATTGTTGAACCCTATATTTCATCCATATTTGGAAAAAAAAATTGTTCTATTAATATATGACATAATCATATACATTAAATCATAGGATGATATAGATTTCATGTGGATGGTTCTATATTTACTTATAGAGAACCAAAATTATTGGAAACTGTCAAAATGATAGTTCTGGATTAATGAGGTTCACTTTCTAGGGCATGTCATTTTTTAGAATGGAATATCCATAAACCTATAGACGATTTATTTATTAATTTTTCTGGATACACCTAAGAGAATATCAAAGGTTAATAGTGTTATTGTCTTGCTAATGTACAACTAGAGGTTTTTGGTAGACTTTTCTAGAATTGAAGCCCCTTTGACCTACCTGATTTGGAAAGTGCGATCATTTACCTTGTATGAGTATTGATAGAGGGAATTAAAGGAGTTGAGTATGAGGATGAAATGTCCTCTTTTATTGAGACTACCAGAGGATGGCATAGAATTTATAGTGTATTTAGATGCCTTGGTAGTTGGTCTCATCTACGTGATGATGTAGTAATAGGTATTTATTGCATACGGGTCGATGCAGTTGAGACTATAAGAGAAAAACTAAGGGAATCATGACTTAGTGAAAGAAGTGATAGTCTTCACCCTAAGGTTGTAGAGTCTCTACATCTTGGGGGAATTTTGTGGGGGTTTACTCAGACCATCAAAATCGAAGGTACGTATTAACTCATAGAGACTTGAACGTGAGAAATCAATGCAAGTTGAAGTTCATTTGTGACTATGACATTGAGACAGTATATACTCATGGGAAGCACAACCTAGTAGAATTATACATTAGTAGGAAGTACTGAGATTTCAGGGTGCATGATGATTCATATTTGATAGATTCCTTGAAGCTTACCCTGGTGGAGAAGGGGGGTATAACTTTTCATTAGTTTATGGTGTTGACTCCCCTACTTCTTGGTCATGTTAGAGAGTTGTGGCTGGGAGACATTGACTGTGAGGACCAATGTGACCTGATGTCAATGGGGGATTCAACATATATATATTAAGAAATATAGAATATTTCCATATTTTTATAGGGACAGATGGTAGTTATAGTCATGATGTGGGAGTTCCACACTTAACCCCTAATATGTACATAATCTAGTGTGGAATATGTATAAAGACAATCTGTGACAATTTTTGTGGTCTAGAATGACATATATCATAGCTGAGTTTCTCTCTCGATGCATCACCTATCAGCAGTTGAAGGCTGAGCACCATGTTCCAACAGGTTTTTTGTAGCCCCTTGAGATCTCAGATGGGATTTGGGACGACATATCACTATAAATTTTGATAGGTATTCCTTGAAATGTGAAGATACATGACACCATCTTTGTTATATTTGACCATCTCATGAAGTCATTAAACATATCTACTATTAAGGAGTAGAGTTTGATGGATAGTTTTGGGAAAATGTACATAAAAGAGATCTCTTTACTTCGTGGGTTTTGGTAAATGATTGTACGTATTCTTGATGTGTTGTTTACATCACTATTGTGGAAAGGCCTGTCAGATTCATTTTAGGACCCAAATAAGGATGAGTAAATCCATTCACCCCCAAAACTATGGGAACACCAAGTTCTCTCACCAGGTGTTGGAGGGAATGCTGAGGGATTGCATGTTAAATTTTTTCCATAGATGGGAGGATCAATTTGACTTTGAAGTGTTTTCATACAACAAAAACTTCCACTATACCATTGGAATAGAACCTATTTATGACCTATATTGGAGACCATACATGCACCTATTATTCTGGATTGATATCAGGGAGACATATCTTATGGGCCCATAGATAGTGTTGGTGATGACTAAGATGGTACATGTTGTCCATGAGGAGATGAGGAAAACCCAAAACAAGCAGAAATCATAGAAATATCACAATTGTATGCTATTGGAGTTCAGTAGGGAGACCACATTTTCATAAAATTTTCCCAAAGATAAGGATTGTATAAATTCGGATGCGGAGGAATGTTATCCCTAAGGTTCATCAGACCATTAGAGATCATGCAAATGGTTGGGAAGGATACTTAACACCTCACCCTACCCCCACAGCTAGACAGGGTGAAGGAAATCATCCATGTGTTGCTACTGGGGAGATATATTCAAAACCCCAAGAATGTCATCGACTGGGGCGATTTGGACACTTAGGACGGAGCCCCATTTTTTGGAGAACATTTTTTTGATCACGGATCTATAGGAAAGGACATTGTATAGATGGACCACCCCATGGGTTCATGTGTTTTGGTAGCATATGAAGGTGCAGGAGAGCTCCTAGGAGTGAGAGCTCTAATTAAAAAATAAGAATACTAGATCTGTTGTTTAGTATTGATTTACGGGTATGACAATATTGAATGATGAAAAAATGCAGAGAACCAATTTTTTCATTATAAGACTTTGAAATATTTTTATACATATTTTCAATGCAAAATGTTGAGATGACATGGGATTCCAAGGCCGATGTTCCCTGAAATAATTTTATAAAAATATTAAAAATATTATTTCTTTCATGAATTTTTTTTGTTAAATAAAAAGTGATAAAAGAAAATATGATCATAGATATAAAATATGATACCATGGTTGATTCTGGAACTCTTTTATTACCATAATATATGCATAAAATATGGTGTCTTAGAGTGTTTAAATATCTCTCCCAATGGTGGTACGTTCAGTCGATAAATAATTGAATTAAATTAATTAATTAATTTTTTTATCCTAAATTAAATTATATAAGTATACATCCATGGTGAATTTTCCAGGGTATGATTCATTGAACATGGGTGGATTCCAATTCTTTTTCTGTGCCTTCCATTGGAGAATCTCATCATACAAATATGAAACACTGTATAGAATTAGATTAGTGAATAATGAATAAAAAAATAGATAATTTTTCAATTAATTATTCGAATAATAAAATACCATTCTTCACGAGGGACTCTTCAATTTCTGTTTAATTCCCATTCTGATTAATTACATAGAGAAAATCAATCCCATATATTGATCTGTTGCAATTATGTCCTGAGAATGTTCCTGAGTGCCAAATAAATTGAATAATATTAGTTTTCTATCCCTGGATATCCCCATTTTTGATCATTTACTATGAACACTTAGAAATGATCAATTAATAAAATTGGGGCTTTTCAACCATAGTTCATTTCATTTTCCACCATTAGGACCCCACACTCTCGGTTCAACATTTTTGGGAAGTACCAAGCCTGATCAAACCCCTATAATCATGATAGATTCACAAACGAGAAACAGATCAATAGCAAAAGGTCAGATCATGCATGTATATAGGTTATGGATGATATTTTCAATGACAGAAGTCTAGATCATCAATCGAAGAATGTTCCGTGGTGCACAGAACATGAGACTTATCTCTGAGGATCAACTGAAGCCAATTTCTAGTGAAAGACGACCAAAAACTATGATCGACATCATAATCCACTATTTTCAGACAAAAATTAATTTTTAATTGAAGTGGCATGGCTAGATTCATTACATGGAATGAGATATTCAAAACTATGAGAAATAGAATACAATTCATGTACAATGATTAACATAAAATGTGCTGCTCCTTGATTGAGGAGGCTTGGATTTTGAGATTCTATAGGTATGGAATGATGTGTATCCCTATTACACACCATGTACCACCATCCATGTGTGTATGAACCATGTGGTAGAAAAAAATATAGTTATATTCTATGTTCATGAGTAAACTAGAATTACCAGAACACACGGACGACCCAACATGTGAAGTGGCATGTCATTTACTAATGTACATGAACATGTGGTAATGTAAATAGAAACAACTTGGATACACAGACATGGATTGAGAGAAGGGGAGAGACCCCCAGTGTCATGGATACACCATTAATTTCCTCCAAACCTCGTATAATTTTACATGGATGGTTATCTATGTAACTCTTGGGACAGGACCAGGAGAAGGAGTGGGACCACATGCTGTGTGGGTCCCCTCACATGCCTTGTATGCCTTGGCTTATTTTGATGAAAAATTATGCTTCATTATCTCCTTAATTTGAACATGTATTTTGGATCATGTTTAGTCTATGATAAGTGTTTTTTACATATAATATGATAGTGACCTCAGTTGTATATTTTGAGATATGATGTAGAATTTTTTGGGCAAGATTATTTGATAGGAAATTCTCAATGATTGTAGTGATCACAGAGGATCACCAAAGGAATCTCAAGTGGAACTGCCCTAATGGGATGGGAATAGGTCATCAATGACTTCATGAGTTGAACCATTTACTTAGACTAGGCATGGGTTATCTATAGACTCATATAGTGGAACCTACCTATTAGAAGAGGGCATACATCTTCTACTGACTTCTGAGTAGAACCCTCCAGCTGGGTTGGGAATATGTAAATGATGAATAGTGTGGAACCCTCTAAATGGACTGTGAATGGATCCAGTTCCAATAGAGTAGAACCCTAAAACATGGTAGGGAATGGTTTTTTCATTGAATATTAGAGTGGAAACCTCATGTTAGAACAAGTTATGGTTCATCTACAAATCTCATGCGTGTAACCCTCCAACTTTTCCTGGCATGGGTCATCATCCACTTCTACAATAGAACACTTCATCATGGGTGGGCATGGGTCCTCTAGAACTAAGTGGAACACTCCTTTTGTACTAGGGAATGGGTCCAATACCTAGTTATTGGGGCCCCTTGACTATGAAACACGGTGAAATGGTGTGGCAAGACAAGGATGGTATCTTTTGAGAAGATGTGAGAGATATTAGGAATCATTGATTGAAGACTCTTTTTCCTAGGCCGATCTATGAGATAGAGATCCCCTTTCTAACTAATTTGTGTGTATTTTTATTAAGAATATATATATCTACATATGTATCCATAGCATTGGATTTGGTTACTCTCCATCCATTGGTTGCAATGATGTGCATGGTTTGCATCTGCTTTGCATGTTTAGCTTCTCGTGGTAGGACAACTCTACTATACTAATATAGGAAGAAATGACTCGACATGGGGTTCAACTACACATCTTGTTTAGCCCTTAGTTTTTGAATGATGTTACTTCTCTCTTTTTTTGGTTTTATCTTTTCTATTTCACTATATCATGAATTTTGTGTACTAAATACTGTCATTATATTCACATTTTTTCTCATAAATATCCCCCTTCATGTTCCATGGTTTCTTCTTAGGTAGGTATATTCTCACCATTTCATGGGTTTTTCCCACACATGCTGTATCTTATACAGACAATGAAATGGTAGGTAATGTCTTTATAGGAGATTAGGAATACTTGGTACATTAGACCGCATATGGATCCTTGATCATGGTGATCATGAGCATGGTTATCTCAGTGATTCACATTTCCAATTTTATCTCTGTGTATTAGGTTACTAGTTTTTTCTACTTGGGAATTTATTTTTCCCCTTTAATTTTCAATTTACACTATCTTTATATTGTACTGTCTAGAGGTTTTACAGGCATGGTTGATTCCCTTGTTTTTTTCAACTTCTAATTTTCTTCCTCTACAATGTTTCATCGATATGGATTTTTTTGTATGAATATGTAATTTGGAAAATCCCTCCCATTTTGAATATTTCATTTTGCACTTGTTTCCACCCCTAGCCAATGGAGGTGGGCATGGGGTAGTTTCGGCTTGAGCCTAGCCTTTGATCAAGTCATGATAGATCTGTTGTGGCAAGAGAAAGATGAAAAAAATGGAAATAATTGAAAATAATATTTCAATCATCTTACCCTAATAATCATTCCAACAACTATACAATGAAAATGTTTTCTGAATTCCAAAAAAAAACCATGTGAATGGGTTTCCAGAATTTACAAAATTGGAATGTACCACCCGCTATGTTTCCTGTTGAAATTATAACATAGATTCATGAGACATACTTTCTCCTATATTATTATCACATTATGGAATAACATTTCATTGAAATACCCACAATAATGAGAGGTTTGAATTGGTTCACCTAGAGGTTACTCAGTAACTTCCATGGCTTCTATTTATCTCTCAAGGTGGTCCATCCATAAAATCAAACAAATTTCCATGAAATTTCATATGGTTTATGAATGGATTCACAAATGTGATTATAAGAGAATTATTTTACCCTAGAATCCACTTCGACCCTCTAATAGAGGCCAAGACCACCCACATGGACATTCCAAGGTACCAAGAAGTAAACATGGAACCCTTTTTGGGGTTACTAACCATGTCCTTGATTTATAATATGGTTTTGAAAAAAAACCATATCATGTATACATTTTGTGGAACAAATCTAGATAATTTTAAATATTCGTGGGTTTTCAAGGCCATGATAGATCTAATATAGAAATTTTATTGTGATAGGTAGGGCTTACTCAATCCAGACTTCAGCTTTGAGCATTCAAGGTATGTTCCATCACATGCCACATTCCAACCTTTAGTGAATCTATCATTAACCAGAGGTCCCTCTGTACTAATTTTAACTCCACTATTTTCTCCCACATTCATTACATTACCATTATCCTCTATCACTTTAATCTTACACAATGAATATTTTTATGAACTTATATAGTGGAAATTATGTTACAATGCCCTTATAAGTTTAGATAAAATTTTCCTTAATGTATCGAGGGAGAACTCAGATCTATTTGATCTGAGTAGATTTTCGTTAGGTTAGATGATGGTTTTTTCGTTCCCTCTACGGTTACATGAATAAGGATTGTGGAGAAAAACTCACCATAAAATATTTCCCCAGTCATCATGCCATATACCAAGGATCACAGAACCTACTCTGCTAGTTTGGGACGTCCCTTTATCTACTCATAGGTCCTCACATTGATTTAAAGAAAAATACAAAGGCCCTATCATGTAGATATTATTTTCATTAGGCTCATATTTCTTACAAAAATCATTTTTAATTCTATCATGATCCAATTGTTTTTCTGTTTCAGATATGAAGGTTGAGTTTGAAAATTTTTCACATATCCAGGGACCATACTACATTACTATATTTTTATCTTCATCCACATTTGGAACACAATCATTCAATGTGTGTGTAGGACACCAAATTAAAATAAAAAAGTATGTAGCTTTTTAATTTTGAATGATATCCAGATGTTTAATTCCTCTATCATTAAAAATAAACCCCTCATAAGTGGTATCTCAACATCAACCAATACATTAATCTACAATGCCAGTCCCCAATGAATTGGTTTTGATCAGTACCATTCAATAAATTATCTTATCTGAGCACAGATTTCATGCATAACTCACTTTTTTCTACTACAAAATGGAATTCTTTTTTGTCGTATATAAAATGGGTGTTTGGATAAAATGTTCTTATGATATCCTCTCAATACCTTAAATCCTTCATTAGAATGAGTTGGTTTTCAAAGGACCATGAACATCCACTGAGAACCTTCTTTTTATATTTTATGTGAGATAATTCAAAGTTCATATATCCCACTCCAACATCGATTATGGATACAACCTCTTCTAGATTCCAAATATTTTGTAGCATGTTCTTTTGGGAACCCAACTTATAGGACTGATTGACCACAAATATTTCGATGATCAGGAGTGACATTTAATGCATAAGAAATACATCCTCATCCTTCTTATTTACAACCATCATGCTCTCATTTTCCAGCAAGGACAAGTTTATCCAATAGATATTTAGATCAGACTCCATTAGGACTCTTCTCAAGAAAATAAATAAGGAAACTATGGAAGAATGAGGTTTGGGAACTCCATCCAATGGATGTAGAGACACTAGTGAATTACCAATCTGTGAAGAAAAACCCTAGGAATCCCCGAACCCTAGGAATACCTATTTTGAAGATGCCATCCCATTGATATAATTTAGTACATTTAAATTTGACATGTTAATAATATAAAATATGTGTTTTTAATACTAGATAATGATGAAAACAATAATTATTTATTGCGACATATTTTTCTAATGTTAATTGATTTATTAGTAATATCATTTCATAATAATATATTTATGTCCTTGTGAAATTTCTTTGGTATTGAAAAAATAAAATAATAGATTTTACTTCTCGTAAAATAATTGCTGGTATTGATCTAATATTATTAACAGATATGTCGTTTCAGAAAAAACATTTTTTTATTAATTAAATTAATATGATCGAAAATTAATATGTGTTTGAACTAACAATTTTACCAAATGATATACATTAAATCATTATGTTTATATTGAAATATGTTATTTTTATAGTGATTAATTAATAATTTTTTATATATTATTGTCATATAGGATATTTGAAGAGAAAATATCCAATGGGATATTCATATGGCCTATCACCAATAGTAGATACATATGTCTAGTCTACAATGGGAGATTCACAAGAGTAATCTCCACTGTGATATTTGTATTTACAATTTTGTATGTATGTCATTATATACATATACGTATATGCATCTATACGGGATATTCATAGGGAAAATCTCCAATGAATGATTCACATGACCATTATTCACAGAATGAATATCCATTTAGAGATTCACAAGAAAAATATTCACTAAGATATTTATATTACCAATGTTATATGTATGGTTTTATATAAATATTAATTTATATATCTATATTGAAGATTCATACAATATTATTGTGATCATACGAATAAGGGCCTATATTGGAGAATTGAAATTGGTGGTAGAGTTTATATTTGGATATATAATTTCTATCGAACATTGGTGGTTCTTTGTTGACATATCTGGTTGTTGTGGGGGTGGAAAAAGTGAAGGTTCATGCTTTATTTTTGGAGGGTGGAAGTGGATATTGTACAGATAAAATGAATTCCATAAAAAATGAGAGGGTTATGAGCATTATTATGAGCATCCCATGTGTGGAATATCATATTATATGTTATCTTTATTGAAACAAAGAGCCTTTAATGTTTTACTACGTTAATCACAGTTTAATCTATCCTGTGATATCTCTCATCATGGGACCTCTCAATAATAAAAAAATATGTGGAAGCCCTGGATTCCTTCTAAAGGTTGATTATCCTAGAGTAAGGTGTGTAAATGCATTATTCCTATTATGAAATTCCTATTTTTTTGATCACTCCAATGTTGAACCGATATGTATTCCATTCCAAGTGGATTTGGAGTCCGCCGCTTATGAGAAGAATTCATTTTCTAGGGACAGGGATGTCTGGAAGTCTTAGAATGTGTGCATTGCAGCTTCTCTAGATCCTTTACTCAAGCTACAAACATCTCTTGACATTTTGATGCAGTCACTATCATTGGAGATAGTTTGAAATATTTCTCTCTTGACTTGGTAAATCTGGATTCATAGAAATAAACACATCTTCAACCATGCAATAAAACCCAACACCTAATGGGTAAAATATAATAAATTATATATAGATAGTCATAATACTTTTGAACATAGTAGGAATTATACAAGATATTATTGTTATTCCGGCATTAGGATCCCACACTCGATAGATGTACTGAATATCAATGTTGATGCCCCCGTTAATGATTCCATGGTTTTTTTGTGAGTTTGTCATCCATGATTAATTTGGTTCTATTTTTTCTTCAATCCAATGAAATTTTCATTCTATGTGGTATCCCCCCGTGACTGAATCCCAAGAGATTATTATTGGGATAGAATTTTTTATGATGTGAGGAAGGAGTTCCATTATTTTGGAATTATACTTTCATATCATGATACATTCATTATCCTTCATGGATGATGTCCTTAATTCCTCCCATCCACTGGTCAGCAGAATTAATTTCCTTCTTGTTCATTTGTCATCCTACTCAATTTATTTCATATTGCAGTAATGAAATTGTGTGGCCCACTATTTGGCATCTCGTGCTATTTCTATGTGTGAGAAAATGTGGTGGTCAATCATTCTTGATTGGCTTATTTCTGTAGTTGTGTGATATTACCAACCTATATGATTATTTATTTCCTCTAAAAACAATGGGATTTTTTTTGAAAACATCCAGTGGTTGTTTTTCTGGGCTAATCTCCAATGGGAGGTTCACATGATATATATCTATTGGGATATTTGTATTTCTAATGTTCAATGTATGTTTTTATATATTTTACTGTAACATATCTTTGAATGTGTTTTTTTGTATGTATGTAAATATAATAATATTTATATTTATGTGTACACATATATTGAAATATAAATATAAATATTTAAAGTTGTATATTCTTATATATTTGTAGGAATGAATTCATACATATACTTATATTTCTATATAATAACATTTATTATATCTTCATAAAATCATAATAAAAACATTGAACATATATTTATATATTAAAAAAAAATATTAACAAATAAACATTAATATAATTTATAATTTTTTTAAAAAAAATTTGGAACAAAAATATAAAAGATATAAATATATAACAACACTTGTTTTTCTTCCCCTCAATTTATTATATTAAAAAACATTAACACATAAAGTTTAAAAAATTTAAACATTAATTAATAAATGCTGATATATAAACAATGTGATAATGTTTTATATATATTTGAATATACTATTACATTAATATATTTCGATATGTATAGATATATAAGGATGTGGTGTAGGATAATGTGCATGTAAGGGTATTTTGTTCAATAAATTTAATATAATTTAAATAAAAAACATGTTGGATAAAGGACATTCTACAACCTATTAATATCACACCCATCACCATCTGATGGTCCATTTTCATCCACCACTTCTTGAAGGTAATTGAAAGGATTAGAATCCAACTTTTACTTGTAATAGATTAAATTAGGTGGCTGACATGTAAACCATTCAATGATTATTTTAGGGTATATTACTGTTTTTTTAAAAATAAATCGTTTGAATTTAAATCCGGTGTTAAAAATTAAATGGGAAATCCTGTTAAGAGTATATTCTTGAGTATAAATGAAAACGTGGATAATAAATAAAGTTTGGATGGTGTAAAATAATAATAATAATAATATTTATTATTATTATTATTATTATTATAAATCATGTGAATAATATACTATAGAAGAAATGAATCCCTCTTCCCCTTTTTTGACCATCAGAAGGGGAGTAAAAACTTATTAGGCTGGGTTTGACCATTATATATTAGGCCTGGAAGAAACTATTAAGGATGGCCTAAATTGTATCATAGCTGAGTCAGGGCCCAACCTCAGGATGACCCAATTAATCAGATAAGGCTGGGTTTTCTATACAGAGGTACGCCCCTAGATGATCAGTCCATTAATATCCATGATAATAATAATAATAATAATATTTTTAATATTACCATTATAATATTTTTATAAAATAGATATATAATTATTGATATCATATAAATATATTTTACACAATTCATAAACTAATTTGTCCTATTGCGACAATTGATGAAAATGATATGGGGTTTTAATCACTCATACCACATGTCTTCCAATAATTTTATGTGTTCTTTTCATGCTTTTAGGGTGGGCCACCATCCCTAGCCGTCCTAGTAGCTTGGCCCGAGCCACGATTAATTCAGGCCGAATTTACACCCTTAAGAAATGATCATTTGATTTTTAAATAACATTTCTAGTGAAGGATCAACCTCATTATTGGGATTGAGATTTTATTATTTCAAAAAATGGTCCTAGTGAAGGGTGAACCTCATTCATGCTTCAACATTCTCAGTTGAACATGAATTATTTTTACAAATCTTTTAGTGGGTTTTTTTCTTCCCAATATATATATATATATATATATATATTATTAATTCAAAATAAAATAAAAAACAAAATTAATTAATTAAATATATAATTAATAATATATATATAATTAATTAATATATTTAAGAAAACTATTCATTATTATAATAATAACTATAAGTAGTAATTAATAATTAATTTAATAATATAATATATAATAATTATTAATTATATCATATAATATTAATTTTTTATTGTATTAGTTAATGATATTAGTTAACATTTTTATAATTATTAATATATTATATAATATATTAACAAATATAAATTTATATTTTAATAATAATTGATAATATAATTATTTGTAATATATTAATATATAATATTATTATTAATTACTAATTATGTCATTTATTATTAATTAATAATATAAAATAAATTACTATTTATTTTTTGTAAGGTATGAATTGGTAATTATTAATATAATTAATAATAAGTGCTAACAAATAATGTAAATAATAATTATTAATTGTACTATAAATTAAGAATTATATAATTAGAAATATGATTAATAAAATATACTAATATTAATAATTAATAATTATATTAGTAATCTAATTAGAAAAATGGCCCTATTAGGTGTTGGGATGGTTTGTGTGGATGTGTTTGGGATCATCAGTCACATGATTGATCCCCAGTGCAGATTTCTTATCCTAGGTTGTGTTCGACTAGGGGTCGATGTAACCTATAATATAGTTTGAAATATTGTATTGTTAAATGAATTTTTAATATAATAATTATTAAAATATAATATTATTTTAATATTAATTAATTATGTCTTTAATATAATTATTTTTTTATATATTTAATAATATAATAACTAATAAATGAGTAATTAATTAATTAATTTTATATATTCAGTTATTAATAATATAAATAATATAAATATTAAGTTGTATTTTTTAGATGAAATTCATTTAAAAATTAATTGCTTCTTAAGAATAATTATACTATTAAATAATAAATATATTAATTTATTATAAATTTTATTTTTAAATAAAGCGCAACTAATAATTATAAAAACTTATAACTTTAATATATGTTAAAAATTTTAGAATAGTAAATGTATCACTCTGGTTTGGATCGTTGTCTTGGATTCTCTTCAAAGACAGGACCTAATGTATATTAAGTGTGTCCATGTCTTTTATATCAATTTTTACACTATGGAATATGATCATCTTTTGTAGAATCTATTTTATTTTTCAACACATCATCATGTGTTACACGCGGTGGATGCAATGTCACAACCCAACACATGCTTCCATTCAAACCAAAACTTAACCCAACTAATAGCATGTCCCGTGGGTGTTCTTGGTTCCCATGAGATAGAAACTAGTTTATAGGCATCAATGACCTAATTTGGGTATTATTTTATCATCATATTATTCAAGATCATCATAATGCATTATAAAAACCATCCATAACAAAAGATAAAAAAATGAACAACAAGCATGTATGATTCCTTTTCTTCCCAAAATTATGAAGGCCCCAAAAGTTTTCCCCTATAATAAAACCTATTAAACAATTTATAATTCCAAGGTCAAACATCAATTATTGGAATAATACATGTAACAGCTCTGGGATGTCATCAAACACTGTCTGTTCATCTAAATCTTCTTGGTAATTTATTGTATGATTATTTGTTCCACTAATGATGTCTCACCAAGTTCTATCCATCAAAGAAGGTACTTGAATGGAAAAACATATATAGAATCAAATGGATCAATCTTGATAAAGAAATAGTAACTATTATTATAGGAAAATTCCACAAACCCTAGATGGTTATCCCATGAACCTTTAAAATCAAACTCAAGGGAAAGAATCTTATATTTAAAAATGTTAGTTGTTAGCTCTATCTGTCAATCTGTCTAGAGATGACATGTCATAATAAGATTGGCCTATGACCCCATTTACTTTGGGTTACTTTCCTAAAAACACGATGTCAATTGGGGTTCCCTATGTGGAGTAAGAGAAGTTGGCACACCAAGCAACCTCACAATCACATGAACATAAAACATTTCCTGCTCTTCCACTTTTGTGGTGTCTTAGATTTGAATAAAGTGAGTCTATTTTGTAAAATGATCAATGAACACCATATATAATTACTTCACCCAATTGTAAAGTGTAACCTGATGAAAAAATCTATGTGTACCTCATCCAACTTCTAGGTAGGAATGGGTAGAGGCCGAATAAGGGACTAAGGGACTTTGATATTAATTTTCAATTGTTGATAGGTATAACATCATGAAACAAAATTATTGATTTCATGTGTCTTGAAAGACCATATGATTAAATGTTGATCATCATAATAAAACGTTGTTGCACAATGATGGAGAGGCCACTGTGAATGGTGAAAATGTTTCCTTGCCACCTTCCTCAGATAAAACGATTCCCCAATGAAGACATTGAAGAAAAGAACTCCTCTGGGTGACTTGGACCATTAGCTAGTTACCTCTCCCACCCTATATAAAATCGTATGAATAATGAAAAAACTTACTATTTGGATTATCATCAAATAATAGCTATAGAAGAGAATGAATCCACATTATGTTAGCCAAAAAATAACCCTTTCTATTATATGGAATCTAGGTTAGTCTCGGAATAAATTCCCATAATGTACCACTCAACACTGGTCTCCATCAAGGATTGAGTAAATAAAATCTATCATAGGGAATCAACAACTGAATTCCCTTTACTTGGAGTATATATGATGTTGAAGATGAATTGTTGATGATAATTTATCCACCATATTTATCACAGGTTTAAATTGTTTTCATAAAATATAAATCATTGGATTTTATGATTTGTGTAGACTATGAACCATTCCCTAAAAAGACAATGGTTCCATCAATTTAGGCATTTAATCACAACCATATGATTGAGGTCATACGTTGATAAATATCTATCATGTTTCCAAAGTTGGGGAGATCTATAAGCCACAACATGGTCACATTTCATAAGCACAAAAGCTGAACCCATACCTAATACATCACAATATACCATGTAACCATTACAATATTCATGTAATAACCATACAAGGATATATTTCAACCTCTGTTTGAGATCATTAATAGATGATTAACATTCTACGATCCAGGAAAACCTTACCTCATTTGGAGTATGATCCATCATAAGTGTGGTAAGTCATGAATTTTTTTTAGTGAACCGCACGTACTTCCCTTCGCGGCCCACAAATCATTTGATTTCGTAAATATTCTTCAAGTATACCCATGGAATCACTTCTCATTGATTCAATGTTCATGAGAAACCCCATGATTCAATATCATCTAAACTAGACGATTAACCTCATGAATCAATTAATTTCATTCCAATAATATATCAAAAAAATGATTATCCCACAATATTACCATAATGACCCTCAATTTAAATCGATGCTACTCTTCCAATTTATTGTAAACCAGAAAGTCATCCGCATACACTATGAAGATATATTCAATGTATCCACATAACACTAGGTTCATAAGATCCATGAAAACAATATGTTGATTTGTCCATCCAAACAGAATTACCAGGTATTCAAAATGGTCGTACCTGCATCAAAAAGTTTTTTTTTCATAACATCATCTTTTCTCACCCTGACATGGTGATACCTTGAATGACGTTCTATCAATGAAAAATCATATTTTCAAAATGATATTTTCAACGAGATCATCAATATTGGTTAATGGGTATTTCTCCCTGACCCTAAATTTTTTCAACTTATATGAGTCAATACATAACCAAAGGGATCCACCAGCTTTCTAGAACAAAAGTTCCTAAGTTTCCTATCCAGAGACACTTAGAGGAGGGAATCCATGGTTCACCAAATAATCCAGCTGAATATCTAAATCCCTTAACTGAACCAGGTCCATACAATATGAAGATATGGGTATTATTTATTTCCCTAACACCAATGAAATTGTGAACTCCACATCCCATTCGGGTCGTTTTACCAAGAACTAATCTACAAAAACAATAAGAATCACATTAACCATGGGAGGATACCCAATATATGAACATACCAAATAAAATTCTAGCTAGAGGTTGGTACATAACAAGAAAGTATACCTAACACTATAAATAGAGGCCATGTTCATCCAAACCATTAATCTCATTCTCCATATAAAAAACCCAAGTGGTCATATAAAGTGTTTTACTCGCCACCCATCGATAATATCTATCAATGTGGGCCTTAAAGAATTACATCCAACCAATCCCTGGGATCATGTCAAAATGTTTCATCTCCAGGACAACAAAATACAAATTTATCACAACTTTTGACAATGAGACAATACAGGATGGGCTTTGAAAACCCTGATCCTTAATATTTATAAGTGGTGTAACAAACACCATTGCATATTACCTAAGATAAGTAGGACGTTTGAGTAAATCTATATGGTGACCATATATGAAAGAGAAAGAAGAACCTCTATTATTCAATGAAATTAATATAGATGATTTAAAAAAGAACAATACCTCAGAATATTATAGGGAAAATATCATATTCTAGTGATACCACATCCATAGCATGAAACATCATTATATCTACCTGATAATAAGGTTGACTGAATAAGCATGGATTCGTTTTATGATGACTCTTCTCATATGAATATTTTTTAATTCCACCATTTCCATTAAAGCATGACTCCATTTTAGTTCTTGGATTTAGATTGAGATGCAGTTCCTCTAAGAGCGGCTGACCATGCACCACTATGAGAAGGATGATATTTTCAACCAAACCATTATATATGGACAATGAATCCAAAAAAGTTGGAATTCCCTAAGTGGGATATATCATGTGGTTCAGATGTTCTCGAGGCTTCCATAGTGACGAAACATAACAGTTCCTACACCTACAACTATGGATGAAGGTGATGAAGGTGGATATCCAGATCCACTAAAATCCATTTCACTTACTCCTACCACTTCCTCTAAATTTTCTATGAGCTAATCACACATTGTATAGAGACTAGAATAATCCCTGTTAGACCCAATATACCTACCTAGTTGATTTCAGCCATTAATTCCAAATCAAACACCAATATATAGGACTTCAATTTAATCAGAAATACATTGGATAATTTTTCTATCCTCATCCCCATTTCAAATTTTCATGTTCTCAACCTATCATTAGTGATCAACTTGGTAGAAAATTGAACTTAAATAACAATGTTTTTGGCATATTCTATCACATAATGATCCCCCTACTGAAGGGTATGAATCTATTTAGTCTTTGTGGTAGTCAAATTCCAAGGATAAAATGACTCAATGATGTTGGCTTTAATGTTGGGACCATTTTGGCTGGATATTGTTATTGGAAGACTAAAAAGGTTTGTATTAAATGTGTTTCATTTTTGTTATCAACGAAGAAAATTTTTATCACATAAGTGTCAAAGAATAAAATAAATCAATTCACTTTTTATGTTGTGACAATAATACTAAAAATAATATTCATGAAATAGGATGCCAAATTATTAAGAATGTAATATAGATTGAGAAGAATGTTCCTTGGAGAAAAGGATCATCGAATCCACCATGGGTACAATAAAATAATACCTTATCGTAAAGAGTATCAGAGTCTGAATGGTTCCATTGAAAATTTGACAATTATTTTTTAATCATGGAGTTATCATAAAACATATGTAATCATTAAAATTTGAGATGCTATAATTAAGAAGTCAAATGGGATAACATGCACTTCTAATCGTATTTTGGCTTGGTAGGAATGAATGAAGATTCTAGACGAATGGGAAGTTATAATAATTTCCATTATAATTCAAATGATTATATTACAATATTCAATGTAATCACTTTAATGAAGGAAACCATGATTACAAGATGATGTATGTGAATGAAAGAAGATTCTGAAGTCAAATAATTTCAGTCTCAGTTTATTAGGATGATAACACTGGACACATAATTGTTTGAAGGATAGAACTATTTGTTTGAAATGTGAAAATATGAATATTCTTGTTTTTAGTAAGACCAATAATCCAAAATATTTAACTATTTGTTGAAATATGTTTTTAGTTTATTATATTCTATGGGTATCATAATTAGAATTGGAAATAAGTTTTTAATAACACTATTCCATCAGACGTATTGTTCCAATAATCATTCGTGTAATCCTAACAATGATCATCAGATTAATTGATGAATGAAAAAAAAATCAAAGGATGAATGATTTTTGTTGGGATTTTTTGGAACCAATGAAATGAAATATAAGTTAAAGAATTACAGATTCTGATCAAAAATGCAGTCATCCATTTTTACCAAGGTAATATATTTTTTAGAAAATTATTAATTAGTTCATGAGAAATAATTTCTTGAGTATGCCTATATGAAATCAAAAATATCTTACTAGAGATGGAAATTCTTATACGAGTGATGTATAGATTGATTCATCGTTTGTAGACTGAAAATTATTGTCTTTATCATAAATATGATTATCGGTTTAGATAAATTAATAAGAAAAATATTTTTTAGAGAGTTTTGGATGTGTTGTTGATGGGGGTATAGAAGCATTCATGATGTGTTTGAAGGTTATTCTAATGTGATGTCAAGTGGAATATGAAGAATGAAGAATATGTTTTCTTTTTATTCAAGTGTTTAAACAAAATATAATGAAGAATATATTATTATACATTTTTATTAATCATAATATGTCATATAAGAAAGAAAAGGAGAATCAAAATAAATTTTTTCTAAGGTTCTTTGAAGCGATTTGGAGACATAATAATATTCAACATGATTTGGTAACCATTGAGAATCACTAAAAAATTAAATGATTTGTAAACAATTATGTGAAAATTCATGATTCTTGAAATGTTTTTGAGTGGGAATTATTTTCATAATTCCACCTAATAAACATTTGGGATGCCTATAAATTGTGGAGGTATGTTGTAATTATGACGTAGATGTATTGTTTAAGAGATAAGGTGGAAAATTGAGTTTTTTTTGTGATATGATGTTTCATAACATTCATTACTTCAAAAGGTTTCTGAATAGAAGAAACAATGAAAGAGAGACTAGATCGTATTTGGAGTTTCTACAATCAAATATATTATTCAGACATGGATTTTTAGATATAAAAAGAAGTTGTTCAGGATTGTTTTTAGTGGTATACTAGAAAAATATTATTTTTGTTTTGAGAAATCGGACTGAAGAATTAGATTAGGAATCTGACTGTGTATCATTAAGATTTTCAGGGAAGCTATTTCCAACTACTGGGTAAGGAAGTGACGAATGGGTTATGACATTTATATTTGTTAATGTTGATCAAGAAGCACCATAAAAAGTTTTTTACACAATTTGTATTACATCATTTCAATCTACATGAAGAACATGCATTGTTATTTTGAACATTGTGCTACTATAGTGTAAGGGCATATAATACTTATTTTATTCCACACAAAATGATTAATTTTTTGTGGATTTTGTAGAACTGGATTATTTCTATGCCATACCAAAGACGTAGAAAGTGGTTTTGATTAGTGAACTATAAAAATTGTTTTCTTCATGTGGACATGTGTTATTTTTTTCCAGCAAGGTAATAAATCTTTAATAGGAGGTGAATGTTGTTTCAAATGTAATGAAGAATAAAATAAAAATACATCACTAATTCATCCCCCCCTCTCTTAGGAATACTCATATCCAGGTTTAGAAATATCAATAGGAATCGAATCCACATGTCCCTTCCTTTATTCTTTGGTAATGTTTTGAAGAGAAGTATTATTAGATAATATAAAATGTAGGAAAATAAAGATATTCAAGTATAAAATGGTTGGAAGTATGATATATGATATATAGAAAGACAAAATGTTTCCCTATATTATATCTCTAGGAATATAATTTTCTTAAATCTTTAGTAGATGTATCTCCTCCTATTAATGAAAAAGTTCTTCTTGCATTTATTGAAAAGAATAATATTGATAATGATTAAATGTTTATGAAAAATTTACTATCATAAATTTTTTAAAATTAATTATTATGAGAGAAGGGTGATTGTACAACCAAAGGATACATGTATAACCTAAAAAACATTTATTAAGGGAATAAAAAAGAGAAAAAGGAAAAGATTCAAATTATGATATTGAAGTATGAAAACCTCAAGATGGGTGAATAAAAATCATTTGGTGACTCTTTTACTAGGGTAAATGAAATTTTTAGTACTATCATATATCATGGTGAGAATATGGGAAACTCAACCGTTGCTAAGAAGATCATGATCATTCTTCTTGATAGGTTTGATGCAATAGTATCTTCATTGGAAGATAGAGATCCTGAAATATTATCTTTT
Source organism: Viscum album (assembly GCA_963277665.1). Classification (NCBI taxonomy): domain Eukaryota; kingdom Viridiplantae; phylum Streptophyta; class Magnoliopsida; order Santalales; family Viscaceae; genus Viscum; species Viscum album. The sequence goes on along the minus strand of OY728161.1, from coordinate 420,077,657 downwards.
GAGGATTTATAACACACTCACATAACTTATGGGTTTAAATGGGAGAAATCTATGAAAGGGATAACAAATTTTTTTCATGGAATTAATTTAAAAGGTTCTTAAGAAAGGTGATTCCACTTACTCTAACACTAAAAACGATGTATGTATAAATCATGGTGAAATTTTATCATTGATTTTTAGAAAATTTATAATAGGTATATAAATGTATATGGGAAAACTTTCTATTGAATCTATTAAATATTGTGATATTGAGAACATTATAGTGAAATTTACTTGATGAATGAAATGATAGGATATAGATGAATAATAAATAAGGACAAGATGGTCAAGGAAGAAACAAGGTGATAAATCTAAATCATATTCAACTGGGAGAGATAAAAGTTCTAAAAATCCAATTTTTTTTTTCAAAAGATGATGAATAAGATTATATTAATGTTAAATCCAAAATGTATAATAAATATGTCTGTGAGAATAATGTTATTGAAACAATTATCAGTGATGAATTTGGGAGAAGTTGTTCTAAATAAGAATAAACACATCTAGAATATCATCTGAAAGAATAAATGAAATCATGTTTCAGAAAGATTGGGAGGCTTGAGAAATATGTCTAGATGTTGAAAAGTGAAGACTCTTCAAAAAACAGTCAAGAATGTTATCCTAATATGATTATTAATATGTATAAAAATATTTATTACATTAATAAATCCATTTATAATGAAAATAATCATAATTAACATATGGAATTGATATTAAATGAAAAATAAGATGAGTAAGATCTTTTCCAATAAAAACTTTACAAATATGAACAAAGGGTGTCAAGTTTCAATAATTTCATAACTGATATTGGTCTAAGATATGTAATCGGTAAATATGATATGGATCAAAAAATAAATCATTGGGTGGAAAAAATTTACATTTTTATTGAGAGAAAGAAAGTAGGGAAATTTATGTATATGGCCAAAAGTAACAATGTAAATAAGTTAGATGTTTCTATACATTTTGAGTCCGAAAAAGCTTCTATTACTTCTTGTTCTTATATGGATGAAAATAAAATTGAGTATAATAAATGGGTTTTGGGAGATATCATAAGCGTTGTTGGTCAACAATGTTCTTATAAGAAATATAAAATGGTTTTTTAGAAACCTACTAAAAATAGTGGTCAGTAAAGATGGTACAAAATAAAATATTGTTTGTTTGGATACTAAAGGTATTATAGTGGATTCAAAAAAAAATGTTGGTTTAATCAACAACATTTCTATTATTCCACAAGATATAGAAGGAAAAATTTGAGGCGGATTAGGTCCCCTAAAAGGAAGACGTATAGTAAAGTTATTCAAAAGTAGTCTAAAAAAATGTTTGTAAGAAATAAGAGATGATTAGTGTAAATGTTTAATATTGGTTCCAACCCATGGAAACTATCAATGAATGGTTTGAACAACCTAGACACCTTATAAAATAATTCCTTTATTTATTACATGCCCAAAAAGATTTGGTAAAAATTATTAGATTTCATATGTGTTGGGAGACAAAGGAAATGAATAATCTATTGTTATTGAAACCTCCTTGAAAGATAGTAAAGGAGAAAGACATTAAATTACTGATTTTGGGTGTTCATCTCGTATGAAAGGAGACATAAATTTTTTGATGGGTGTGAAATACATCCAAAGAGGAATGGTGACATTTGGGAAAGATGAATCTCTCCTAATTAATGGTTTTGGATAATCCTTCACTGCGAATGGAAATTGGAAATCATGGAATGATTTTTTTGTTTATTATCTAAAAAACAACCAACTCTGTGTTTCACATCATTGTGATGGAAGAAATGAATTAATATTTAGAGAAGATAGATTTTTTGAAATAGTGAGGTAAATGGAAGGATAGTTACCATATGACAATGATATAAAAGAAACTTATTTCATGTTGGTGAGGTTCAAAACTATTATTACATAGAAATGGGGGAAGAGAATCAGCTATGGAATAAATTTTTGGGATATATATTTCAATGAAACGTGAGAAAATTAACAATGTGAATGAGGGTCTATGATTTTCTTGATATGTCAAGAAGAATATATCGGTGTTTCACTATTCGTTAGAAAATAATGATAACACTTTTTATGCATAAGAATGTTTTCATTTGTTCAAAAATAACCCTCAAACTTATCCATTCCAATATCTATGTTCTGATGTAAAAATAATCAACCAATGGAGATAAGTATATCATTTTATTCATTTATGAATTTAATCACATTAATTGTGTATTGTATATGAATCATAAGTCAGATGCTATGAAAATGATTATAAGTTTTAGAGGGAAAGATGAGAAGTAGTGTGTGTATTCAGTAAATAAGTTGAGAACATATAATAGAGTGGAATACAAATATGAATAAATTTAATGTTATATTTAATATAATTTAATTAAACATGAGTTTATTACACCATAAAATCCTCAATAAAATAGTCTTACTGAAAGAAAAAATTGAATGTTGGTGGAAATTGGGTGAACTATGTTATTTGAACATGTTCTCGCTCAGTTGTTTTGGAGGAAATCCCTGAAAACTATTGTTTATATTCAAAACCAAATATTCTACATGAAAAGTTCATATATGACAGATTTTGAAAATTTTTATGAAAATAATATAAGCATGAAAAAGCTTACATTTTTTGGTAGCCGATTCATCCTATAAATGAAATGTGTAATCATGGGAAAGTTTTAGTGGAGTGGTGAAGATGGAATATTTCTGAGGTATGCTCCAGATGAAAGAAGGTATAATTATTTTAACAAATAATCATGAAGAATTAATGATTTTTTTGATATAATTTTTTTTTGAAAATGACGAGGAATATGATATAATGACACATAATGATAGGGTAGATGAGCATTATAAGGAATTCTATTAACAATTCTGATAAGGATACATAAATATGATATCCTACTCAAGAATATTAATTAGAATCAATTGTTTCCAGTGATGAGGAAGAAATTATAAAATCTCATCCTAGGATGAGGAATCAAGTAAAATCACATAAAATTATTTGTGATCAACATCAAATGGTTCAATCATAAAGAACATCAAATACTATTTAACATACTTCATACTATTAAAAGTAGAGCACAAAAATGTAGATGAAGCCTGTGAGAATATGGAATTTGTTTAGGATATGAATGAAGAGTTGGACCAGATAGAGAAGAATGATACTTGATAACTCATATCCATGATATATAATAATAATTTTCTATATACAAAGTGGGGTTTTCAAAAATAGATTACTGAATATGGTGAAGTGATAAGAAACAATGAAATATTTGTGTGAAAATATTACTCATAGATTAAAGGAATTTTATTTAATGAGAATTTTTCTCCAGTTGTATCATTTGAAACAATCACAATATATATTTATATTAATTAATGATGATGTAATGAATTTTTTAAAAAGTATTCAAAGTCTACATTTTTGAATAGGGATCCTGATAAGGTATTTTAAACTATAAAATCATGTGGATTTATTGTTTGAAAATATTTAAGATATGCATGTAAGTGGAAAAAATTATTTTATAGGCTAAAACAAAATCCCAGGGAATGGTATTCCAAATTGAATACTTACTTGAGAAAGATGATTTTTAATAAATGAAGAGTTGACAAGAAATATTTACATCAATGAAAGTCCGGATATTTACATTATTGTACTTTTTTATGCTGAAGAAACTATCTTTTTTAGATATGATGAATGAAAGTTTCAAATATTTTATAAATAAATGAAGAAGTTATTATACATGTCCGTACTGGGTGAAATTAAATTGTTTATTGGGTAAAAAATATCTGAAAAGACGAAATGAAATTTTCATTTTCATGAAAATTTTACTAAGGAAAATCTTTTGAAGTCCAGCATGGAAAATTTGAAATCAATTTCCATATAAATTTATATGGTAACCAAGGGACTAATGGTATATATGGTAAGGAATTTGACTCAAAAGATATTCAAAATACGATTGGATGTTTAATGTATCTGACTTCCTTATGTCCCCAAAATGTTTATGTTGATACCTTATTTGAAATATTTCAAAGTGTTCCAACAGAATCAAATTTATTGGTTGAAAAAATAATTATAATATACAACAAACACACAAAAAATTTCAGAATCAGTTATAAATGATCAGAAAGTATTTACTAGTTTCGATATTCTAGTGTTGATTGTGTAGAAAATGTTGATTATAAAAGATCGACATGTGATGGAGTTTTTGTTCTAAGAAACCAATGTGTTTATTGGAATAGAATGAAAAAATCTTAGTTACCCTTATTAAAGATAATTCTGAGTATGTTGTTTCTAGTCAAACTACTACTCAACTAATGTAGATGAAAAATCAGTTAAAAGAATTACTTGTTGAAGTAACATTATCCATTCTCATGGGATGCGATAATTAATGTGAAATAGACAATAAAAGAAACCAAATATAATATTCTTATTCAAATCAAATTGATATAAAGTGCCAAATCATCAAAGATCATGTGGTTACGAATGAAGTAAAGCTGGATTATATTCCTACATCAAAACAAGTTGCTGAGATTTTCACAAAACCCCTACCCAAGGAACCTTTTCACAAACTAAGGTTGAACAATGGTATCCAACCTCCATCACATCAAGTATAATATATGTGTTTATATCCCCTCTTCTATATTAAATATGAATATTTTTTTCATTGGAGATAATTTTTTCATAAATTTATCCTCAAGACATTTTTTATAAATGAGGAATTTTGAGAACGTTCTGAATTCGTAATGTAACTGTCTGAATTTTTATATTAATTTATTGGAGTGGTTGTGGAAAGCATTCTATTAATTGGAAAATTAGAATTTGTGAATCATGATGAGGAGGAAATCTGAAGATGTTTCATTGGACACTTCTTTAAGACATTGTTTATTTTTATCAATAATTTTTATTTCCTATAATTAGTTACCACACATATGCTTAGAATTGTTGATATCTAATACATTTCATGAGTTTTCAAGATTTATAGATTTATGAATATTGGTTGAAAAAATTTATAAACAGGGATATTATTGGGACAAAGTAGGCTAGAAGTTGTTTTTAGAAGCTGAATAAAGTATCAATTAAATGTGGTGTCTTTTATTTTTAAAGAATAATAGTTTCTTAAAGAAATTTTCATTGAAGAAAAGAAATCAATTCACTTTTATGTTTTATAATCAGACTCACCCTCATATTCAGGATGTCAAACTAAAAGATGCTTAATAATGTCTAGGGGATTTAGAAGAAGGATTCAATGTTAAAAGGATCACCAGATCCACAATGGGTTTGATATAAGAAGATTTTATTATAATGAGGATATGAGTTTGTATGGATTAAATGATAATATGTTGATTCTTTTATGATCTTAGAGTTCCCATAAATTGTATGTAATATTTAAAACTTATGATACATTATTTATAATGGAAAAGGGGAAAATAGGTGATCTCAATCATATTCGATAATGAAAATAAATAACAAAACTACTGTAAGAATGAGAAGTTACATTAAATTGCATTATATGTGAGATGATATTATGAGTATCTTCAATGAAATCCAATTCATAAAGGAATCTATGATTACAAGATGATGTTTGTGAATGATGGATGCTGCTTGAGTCATTGATTTCCCATCTCGTATATTCATTGGGAGAACACCAAACTCAGAACATTTTGAAGGCTTGGAAGGATGGTTGGAAACATAACAATATGAATATTCTGGTTTTCAGTCATACCAATAATCTAAAATATTTAAATCATCATAGAAAAATTTAGTTGTAGTTTATATTGTATTGGTATCATAATCTGAAGTGGAATAAATATTCTTCTAACACAAGTCCATTGGAAATGGTGTGCCACTAATCATTGGAGTAATCCCAATACTTATTATCATATGCATTGATGGTTGAAAAAAGGATATCAGAGAAAGAATGGTTTTCATTGGGAATTGTTGGGACCAATGAAAAGAAAAAAAGTGAAATAAATTCAAAGACCGATCATCAATGTAGTGAACCCTTTATTACAAGATAAAACATTTTTTTATAGTTTTTTTGGAGAAATCATTACACATATATTTATTTCTGAAACCAAGATTATCATAATTGAGATAAAATAATTTTTTAGAGTGAAACAGTGACCGAATCCACTAGAATAGGATGGAACCAATTAAATTTATTAGATGTAGGATTATCAATATAGAAAAATTAAGAAGGATAATATAGTTTGGAGTGTTTCAGAATAATTATTTGAGTTTTTATTGAAGCTCTCTTGAAGAGTTTTAAGGAGATATAAAAGTTTTTTCATGGGGAACATTGAGTTGAAGAATCATTTTGCAATTATTTTCAATTGGTGAAAATAAACATATTTTTGTATCAATTATTTTACATTTGTTTTTATTTTAAGGTGGTAGATTGTAATGACAATGGAAATTAGACAGGTGTTTTTTTAATGAAATGTGACTAGATATGAAGTAGTAATAAGATTCGAGAAGATTCATGAAGAGTTGATAAGTACTGAAAAAATAAATGAATAATATGAAATTAAAGGAATTTTTATGTTATTGGAATCATTTTTGAGTGGGAAAGATGTTCATAATCATAGCTAAACCACTTTTGGGTTGCCAATAAATAGTGGAGGTACTTTATGCATTTTGATAGGGATGTACTATTGAATAGAGATAGTGGAGCACTAAAATTTTGTAGAGAGTAGATTTATATAAACCATACATAGATAATGAAGGATTCCAGACATAAAAAGAAAATGAGAAGAGAAACGATCATATTTAGAGCATCCATATTCTTATCCATAAATCATACTGGTATTTATGGAATAAAGAAGAATAAATTTAGGATTGTTTTTTAGCTATATTCTGACAAATGATTTTTTTTGTATTGAGTAATAGGACTGTAGAATTAGACTGAGAAATTGGACTGAGAATAATTGTGATGTTTAGGGAAGTTCTTTCTTGCTGGTAGGTAAGGAAGTGAATAGTTTATTTTAATTTATATTTTTAAAAGTTTATCATGAAGCATCAAAACATTTTTATACACAATTTGTATGACATCATTTTGGGATAATTAAAACACATGCACTATTTTATTTAACATAGTGCTAAAAAATGTAAGGGCACAACCTTCTAGTTATTTTCCACACAAAATGATTGTTTTCTCATGGATTTTGTGGTATTGGATTGTATCTATAGCATACCTATAAAGTTTCTACAATTATTGAGTGGTGAAACATGTAAATTTTTGAGTTTATATGGATGTATGTTTAGATTTTTTTCAGCATGAAATAAAATATTTAACTATTGGTGAAAGTTTTTCCTATCGTAAGGAAACATAAAAGAAAAATATATCATTCATTTAGCCCCTCCCCCACTTAGTGATACTAATATCCTAGTTGGAAAATATCACGTAAATCCATTCCATACAATATTCTCATATTTCCCAAAAGGATCCATAACCTCCCATAACCTGTGATTGGGACAATCATACATAAACACATCACACTTTACATTAAATAATTAATGAGTTCCATGGGACCCAAAATCCATACAAATTTATCCACTCAATTTTAAACAACCTAGAGTTCAGTTATTTCCATGATTTAATGGGGATTATATTTGAGTAAATCCTTATATCGATCCTCTCATGCCTGAATTCAACTTCCCTAGCCAGTGAAGGACATTGTCCCACCCACTATTATATTTCTAAAATAGCACAAAACACCTCATCTATGAGTCTATCATCGATTGTCTTGTTATCCAATGGAGAATTTTCATTGACCCCCTTCTGTGTCAGCACATGAGGTCTCCATATGGGAATGATTCTACAAAAATCAATACAACAAAATGTATAATCATAAAAACATCATACCACTAGGAACCAGATGAACATCATAATAAATCATTTTCCAAATAAAAAAATTATATCATAACTCAAAATAATGTACCCTACATTAGGCCATATTACATGTTTGCAGCCTGAGTATTGCATGTTTGCAGCTCAATGGAGGTGTCAAAATAAATTCCCAATATCCCATGGTGACCCATGGTCTATTATGGGGTGTGCTATCAGGATACGACACTAACTACTAAAAACTAAATACATGATAAGCTGAACTCTTATCTATCCATACATTTCCCAGATTACAAGACCTAATGAAATGGAAAACCATCCCTAATATAATTTTTTTCATGAATACTCCCAAGTATATATTTAAACAGACACCTGAAGTGGCTAATGAAATTGATAGAAGGGTGTTACCAATATTCATGGTTTAGAAATTAGTTCATGGGTATTGATTCATGATGAATTTTTGTAAATCCATGTAAAATATTTTATTTACCATATCATTAAATATAGTGCACACCTATAGACGGTCTCAAGGAGGCATCAACAATGAAACCAAATTTTTATTATCACTATTTATATATAAAATTTTATAAAACTAAAAAATATAATGGATAGGGTTTGAATTATTAAATAAATATCAGTATATATATATATATATGTTTAATTAAAATAGAATGGATGTAGATAGAATGCTATTAAATTGAATGGAGATCCTCCGAGGAGAACACCCAGAGTGAACCTTGATCGTCTTTTAATTTGTTTCAATTTTATTCAATGAATATCCTCTATTGTATACATGAATATACTTTTCTACTTATTTTTGTGAATATATAGTGCACTCAATAATCACGGATAGACCACACGTCCACCTTCTCGGTCGGGAGAAAATATTACAGAAGAAATGTAAACCCTCGGGTGGAAAGTGGAGACATAATGGTGCCCAACCTAAAAAGGACCCTTGAAATAACTCAAATAAAATAAAAAACAATAAACATTATTTTCCAATGTTTTTAGTTCAAAACTGTTTTGATCCCTCAAGAACATCCATGAGTTATTTACTCATGATCACGAGTATATCAGATCATAATGGAGAATAATATGGTTGAAAAAAAAGTTGAAAATAAGAAAATGATATGCATAAAAGTGAAAATTATATTAAATTTTTATAATAAAATTACATGGAATAGAAACAACAAACAATATAAAATGGAATCACATAGTTTCCAACCTTTTAAGGAGAGGCAATGCATTTTTATAACCAAATGAGTGAGTTTTTTTTCCAAAAATTCATTACTAAACAATATTTTGCATGATAGACCCTAATAATGTATGAATCCATAAGTGTGACATTCTGCAAATTTTTTCAAATTTTCTTTATCATTTCTCACCAAAATATCAGTTTTTTCCTCCATGTGTAGAAAAATACATGGCCCATTAATTCTAAAAAATTATTCTAGAATAATGTTTCATAAATCATTATCAAATTTTGTGAATCCAATAACAACATTTATGAAGAAATATATCCATGATATTCAGTATTAATATGTGATGTTGCATTTTATTTTAATAGAAGGTGGAATCATATAACTTGGAGGTCTTTTGACTGAGTTATTCTAAATTTATGGAGGTGGGGCCCACTCATTCATCCAGAAAAATATTTCAAATTGATGAATTCTTTGCAGAATTTAAATGTTCAAATAAGACACAGTTCTATAGTAGTAAGTTGAATCCCAAAAATCATGGAATCCTGTAAAAAAACATAATTTGGATCCATAATTTAAAATTTATTCTCTATGAATTTGTTTTTATTATTTTTAAATTCTTGAATTAAGAAATTTTTATATTTATCCCATAAAACCATAAATGCAAAATTTGTGTAAATAATATAAAATTGATAAAATTTTATGGATTAAATCATTTAATAATATATAAAAAATTATGAAATTTATTAGCTATATCAATTCCATAACACATAAATCAAGATTTTCCTTAAGCATAAAATCTTAATATTTATTTTTGAAGGGCACCAATGATTAAAATATTCAAATTTAAAAGTAATTAAATTAAATTAATATCAACATCATAATAAAATTTCACATTATATATATAATATCAATTAAATTTAAAAATTTCAATAAAAAAACCAATCCATGTATTTTAATTTTTACTCTTTTGAGATTGGTGGAACTTATTCTTTCATCCATTCAATCTCTTAATTCATTGTTATTAAACATTCCAAATCATAACCTACCTCTATTTTTATACTTTTCTCTCAAAACTGTTGATATTAAAACAATTATAGTTATGATAATATCATGAATAAATTCCCCTTGTCAATGGTATTTTAAAGGAACTACTTTCTCCCCCTTGTAAAGATAAAAAACTCATGAAATCATGAGGACATACATGAATGTTTCTAATGACTCTGAATCTTAACATTGGTAGGAATGGATAATTAATGCTCATAGAGGAGGTTAATCACTTTATTTATGTGTATGATATCAAATGTTCATGTGTATGTACATTATCCCCTTAAAATTATTCACTTCGATTTCCCCAAAACACAATGTAATGATCATGATAAAATAAATAATAATGAATGATTTGTGCACACTCTAGTATAATTTATTTCTACATTTATAATTTGTTCAAAATAAAATTTTCATTGAATTATTATTTTTCTAAATATATTCTGTGAATAAAAATCACATCCACCGCCTAACCACATAGAATAAAAATCATTGGTCTAGTAATGTTGATTTTTTCCCAAATACCAACATGTTTTTCTCCTTTTCGGTTCCTTTTTTCATTAGCCTTATTTAATTCAAAAATGGAAAATAATGAAGTATAAAAAATGTAACACGCTAATATTTTATGGAATCTCTCTTTTTAAATTTAATATCATTGATGGATTACGTTACATTGAACACCAATTTTAAATGAACAATGATACAAAATTAAATATCACTATCTTAACTTGATTATTATAACCTAGTTGTTAGATCAGAGAAAAGAACAATATTAATAAAATTATAAAAAATTTAAATTTTATATTTAATTAAATTTATTTTCATTGAAAAATGATATTTCATATATATAATATAATAATGAATCCAATTTTACGCACTACAGGGCAATATTTATCTATAGAATTTTTTTCACCTTTTAATGAGAAACCTATTTTAACACAGATTTTGAAAAATTAACAAATTTTATTTAAATAAATAAAATTATTATTTTAATTTAGTATATTAAATATTACTTGGTTGAATATTTTGAATTTTTCTATTATGTTTAATATTTTTATTAATATTGAAAAATTTTAAATTTTAATTGAAAACAAATTTTTTCCTCAAATGAATTTATAGTGGGAAAAAATATTTTTAATTGTTTTTAAAAAATAACTAGGTAATGGTTTTATCATTTAATCTTAGGTAGGTCATTGAAATAAATTTCACATTAAAATTAGATATAATTTTTTTGAACTTTTGAACATTTCATAAAAAACTTGCTTTCTCGCCACATCTATGAAATTTTCATTAAATTTAAATTAGCTACTTCTATGAATTAAATTTAGAAAAACTAATAAACAAAATTTTAGTAATTATGATATTTAAAGTCTAATAGGATCAACATAATTTGTTATTATTATTAATAGTATCTTTATAAACATTTTATTTACCATTCTTAAGGGTAAATTAGGTAATTAAAGATAAATATAATATTATAATACTATAAAATTACCCTAAAAATATCCTGGTTTTATTTGGTAAGTGGGTTTCGACCAAAAACAACATTTCGATGAAATTATAACATCTTTATGCCCCATGGGTGATATTATAGCATTTATTATATTTTATTTAATGTTATGATAAAAATATCATGCTCATTTTTTTAATAAATATACCATTTATAATATATGATTACAAAAAAGATAAATTAGAATATATATATTCATTTTAAATCAAATATGTAGTTCTACATCGTGAGAATTTATTTATAATTTTTAATTATAAAATAAATAACTTAAATGTTGACATAATTATGATGTAGTAATTATTTAAATAATGGAAATATCAAATAAATGATATTAAAAATATTATAATATATAAAATTTGAGATAGTAATTTTCATAAATGAATTCTGTAGAAAACTTATTTATTTTAGGCATTTATTAGAAATTTTTGTTCAATGTAATCATGTTGTTAGAATATTTTAATAAAAACAAATAATGAATTGTATCAAAATTGATATAAATGATAATATAAAATAAATAACATTTTATTAAATTATATAAAATACATAAAAACTAAAACTATTCCAAATATAATAATAAGGTTAAATATGTCATCAATGACCCATTTTTGATTATTTAGAAATTTTATAGTAACTATATTAACCCTAAAGCATAAAAATTATGGTTGCTATGTTAAGAGTTAAAGTGTTTAACAAGGGGTTTTTTCTAGAAAATAAGGTTAATATTTTGATCTACGCATGTCTAAAAAACATTTTTTGTGAGGTTTTAAACCCAAACACATCTTATATTCAGAATAACTCCATTTGGAAATATTTGAAAATCAATAATAAAATTTTATTAGGTTTACATTTTGAGTGTTCAAGAAAGTGTCCCTCACCTCAATTAAAAAATGGTATATTCTCTTTCAAATACACACATCACAATGAGACTTATAGAATAACAAAACCCTACCCATTTCTCATACCAATATTTTTATTTGTGTTCTTGATGTCTTGGTATTCAAAAATAGAGAACCCTACTGTCCATAAAAAGATATCAAAATCAAGACAACCGAGTAAGTGGTAATAGTGTTACCAATTCATTTAAATTTATTTCGGCATATACACTGTCATCATATATTGTTTACATACTAAAAAAATAAATCCAACATCATATATATTCTGAGATTTTGTTATTATTATGGGGAAAATTTCTCCTTTTATCCATCCTATGAAAAACAATTTCACCATGCGTGTGTCTGTACGACATATCATCTCCACACTGTGGTGTAATTGGTTTTTCGTCACCGCTTTATTTTGAAGGGTATAATAATGAATATAAGGATATAAATTATAAATATTACATGAAATGGATTACTTTTATATAATATACCATCAAATTTCATTCCATATTTCTGTTAAGGGAATGATACTATCACACATGTATACGCATGACCAACCATCTTCAGGACGCAATGAGATTCATTCTCAATGCTAACTATTCAGAAATGATTTTAAAAATTTATATAAAGAATAAATATAAATATAAGAAATAATAATTATAGTATAATAATATAAATATATATATACATGTTATTTAACTCCTTCCATTCAGTACGATATGAAAAAAAAACAATGTTTATTGGTACATACAACCTACCGACTCCATGAATAGTGTATTTCGATTCATATCATTGATATATATCTATATACGAAATATATATGATATATAAATCATTTTTTACGTTTTTTATGTATTTAAATCATGATCTATGTTATAGTATCAAGAAGAACAAGTCAAAACATTTAGGACAAACAAAGCAGTTATTACCCGAAACGTTGCTTTAACATAGATTTGTAAATAATTTGGTAATATAAATTAATAAATGAATCATATATGATATCATAGATAATAATATGATTATGGTACAATTTAATTATTTTTTAAAAACCACTATATAGATTTTTCCCACACATACATAGGGAATTGGTCCTTCGTTAAGGGCAAATTTTCAGATCTCATATTTTTACGGGATTGTTTAAAAAGAAGTATTCAATGGAATACATTTTTCATCCATGTCCAGGTTTTTTAAAATGTATTTTGAAATATTATTATGATTATTATAAAATTATTTAATGTAATATTTACCCAATTTGACTTTCTATAAAATGTTTTGAATAGAATGATTTTGTCATATTCCAAATGAGGTATGTTTGACCTTTTGAGAAAATATTGTAGGAATTCTATTTTTTGAATTATACAGCATTATCCAAACATCCATTACACTATTTGAAGATTTTTTCAATAATTTTTTTTATTTTAATGTTTTCCACCCCATTTAGAATAATTTCAATATAAAATGGGGTTTTTTATCATTGGGTTTTAATGTATTTTATTATATTATTTTCATCTATATCAACATCATTGTTTATATTTCATGCATATTTAAAGTAGATTTCTTATAATACAATCTATCATACTATATTGAAGGGTTTATGATATGATTTTTGTGGATCTTTTATATTTATACCATTCATGGTTTATGGTTAATGTGTTAACAATTCATATGCTAGTTTTCGTATGAATATTTATGTTGGTTGTGTTTCATCCTTTTCATACGTAGAATGCATTGGACTTATTATTTGATGGGTGGGTCCCACTATATCCCCTCCTTGCATAGGTAGGTCTCATAAGATAAACTAGTTTGAATTTTTACCCATTTATGTATAGTGTCTTGGTCGATTCCTTGAAGGAATTCTTATGATGTTCGGCATGATGTGTTCCATCATTATGATATCAATTATTGATGTTAAATATGATTATTCGACTAGTATAATATCAATGTGAATTTTTATATATAATAATTTTATTTATTCATGCCATATTGTGCTCAATATTATGTTTAAAAGGCCTTTGTTTCAGTTATACACCTTTCCTAGAATGCGTCTCTTTATTTTTGAGATCTTCTGCTATATTATTTAACATCAATGAGTGTCTAATATTACCCATTTCTTATGATTTATTTACCTAGGATTACAATATTTGTATTATGATTGATATGAAAGGTTAATATATGATAATAATGATGTTCTCAAAGTATTTTTTATGTTTTATTTTTTGTTTTGAATGGTAATGTAAGGTTCATGTATGTAATTTATTTTCCAAGATTGTTAATGTGATACATCCTTCAAGATTTGATTACTTATAATCATGCCAATGTAATAAAATAATACACTAGATCTAGGCTTCCAGGGTCATTGGATTATAGTTGGTATCCTTGGAAATTTAACAGAAACCTTGGAAACTATATTTAGAAAAAATATTTTAGGGATCATAACTATATGATAGACATTAAAAATAGGTATAGAAGAACATCCTAGAATTTTGGGATGATAGAGAATATTGGGTTCTTCTTATCGATACATCCATGTCATGATACTACAAGTGAACATGGTTCTTGAACAAATGTACATAGGGGTATAAACTCTAACAAGGATAGTCGGGCTCGACTTTGTGTAACAATGTCCAAGACAACGAGAATTATTGCACACTTGGTTGAAAAATCCATAGGGATATGCATAGGATATTTCACATTTTTTACAAACAACTGTGAATGATTAAAAAGTATATATGTATATAAAGAAACAACCTTTAGGATTTAGATTTTATTTATAAATAAATTATAAATTTTGGTAATGTGATTCACTAGTTATTTGATTATAAATTGTGTTTCATAATGTTATGATGTAATATTGTGTATGACATTATTTATGAATATCACCAAGTAGATGGAATGGAAATCATATCAATACCTTTAATCCATGTAGTGATTTTCCTCCAATAAAATATTATGATGTTGGAGCTAGAACTATGACTGGTACTGAACAACATATAACTATACATACACACTTTACTAATGTATTGAACAATAATCCCACCATAGAAAATATATTTCTCTATTTGGGATGTATGAAAATAGAGAATGTTGTATTGTTAGTTTATAATATTTATTGAGATGAGGATCAATGGTGATCATTGATTCAATGCACAAATGGAGAAGAATAAATTTCCAGCATGGAATGGATATATTTTGAGGTAATTTTTATGGGAAAATATTTCCCTCGTGAACAATGGTTGAATATAGGGAGGACATTTATGAGTCCGAGGTAAAATGAATTTGATAATGTTACAAACTATGAAACAAAACATACTATGATATCATGGAATTATATGGACGAAATATGGAACCCATGAAGTAAGATTGATCATTTCATTGATGGGTTAAAGCCATTCCTATTAAAGGCATTGATCTCCCAAAATTTCTTATCATGTGACAATACAGTCTCATGTTCCATCATGATAGATAAATAATTACGTATATCAAATGAGGTTATGGGAACTAAAAATAAGTATATAATGATGGATATAGTTTAAGATAAATGGAAAAGTGGAAAATTGCATTTTTCCACATGTGATAGTAGTGGGAAGAAACACCGAGAAACATTCTTAATGGGAATGAATTTTTACAACTATGGAGAGAAAGATCACAAGGCTCGTGATTGTATAGTAAGGAAAGAAGATGTCAATGTAAAATGTTTCAACTATAATGAGATGGGGAACTATTCAAATGAATGTCAAAAACATTAAGGAAATAACACTCAAAAAAGGATCAAGTTCAATATTATGATCTTACTTTAGTCAAGGTTGAATAATGAATTTATTGGTATTTTTGGATTCATGAGTAATTTAATTGTGTTTTTGTTATATTAATCTTGTGATATATAATTATTTTACTACAATACTTCTTTTTTACATGTATGGAAGCTTGTATGTTTTCATAATTTTTATGGTGATAAAAGAATTCATATATTTGGTATGTGACAAATAGATATGTATTTTGTTTTCTAGGAAAAATATGATGTTATGTTTCTTTTTTAAATTTTGTGACCCTCCATATAAATTCTTGGATTTTGATTTTGAAAAAAAGTAGTTTGAATGAGTCTTAATGTTATAATAGACTAAGAAATATATATTATATTATTGCTTCAGGTTAAAGTATGATTTTCCAAATTTGATAAGCTGGGTTAACCATTTTAGTTATGATAACATTTAAGGGAGAAGGAAATGACTCGTGGATTTTATTTTTTATAAATGTGCATCATAAATGAAAATTTCATCTTAAATACTCATCGTTTGGAGATAATGATGAGTATGTGGTAGAAATTTATTAAGGGATGAATCTCTATATGTAAATTAAGCATGTTTCCTCATGTTATTAGTCAATGAAATAAATTAATTATTTAAATATAGAGGATATATCTTGATAAAAATATATCCATGTAGCTTATTTTACAATGAATCCAATGGTCTCATAGATCACTACAGATTTATAGCTATGTGATTATTAACATTCACCTGACCATGTTCTCTATTACTCTTAATCAGAAAATGATGGTCAGATTTATCTTCCATATTCGTGTTTTAATACATGGAACCGCAGTATGTGTTATCTTTAGTGACCTTCATACATCCCTTGCTTTATTTTAATGTGGAGGTATCATTAATCATTTTTACGTTGTGGGATTTAATCAATGATATTTTGAAAATTTTAACACCTAATTTTTGATCCTGAGTTTAAATTATAAGGAAGAAATTTATTGGATGGTAGAATGAAACACCCCAATATTTTATGGAATGTATCTTTTTAAATTTATTTTCTTAAATATCATATGTTTCACACAACACCATGTTTAAATGAACAATGATATAAAATTAAATATTGTTATTTTAGAATGGTTGTTATAACATCTTTGTAACATCAGAGGCAATGAATAATATTAACCAAATTTTGAAATTTATATATTATATATTTAATGAATTTGTTGACATTCATCCAAATTATTTAGTCATCATAAGATAATAATGAATCCAATTTTACACTATAAAAACAATATTTTTCTACTGTTGTTTTTATCATCTTTTAAGGGGGAAGCAATTTTAAATCCAAAATTTGACACTTCTATACATTTTATTTCAATTAATAAAAATCTTATTTTAATGAAGGAAAAAATAATTTACATTTTTAAATATTTAGTATTTTTTGGATAAGTTTAATATGTCAGATGAATAGTGAAAAATACTAAATATTCATTGGGATAAAAATTTCATCAAAATAATTTATAGTGATAAATTATATTTTTGACTAGTTTTAAAAAATAATTTTATCAATTTTTTAACATTTAATATAATTTAGTTCATTGAAATCAATTTTAATCTAATCTTAGATAAAAAATATTAAACTTTTAAACATTTT
Source organism: Viscum album (assembly GCA_963277665.1). Classification (NCBI taxonomy): domain Eukaryota; kingdom Viridiplantae; phylum Streptophyta; class Magnoliopsida; order Santalales; family Viscaceae; genus Viscum; species Viscum album. The sequence continues at coordinate 420,059,732 of OY728161.1, read as the reverse complement.
TTTAAAAACTCACTTCTTAACCATGTCTGTGGGATGTTCCTTAAATTTAATATATAAAGTAATGTGAATTTAATTTAGAAACATGGATATAAATGGGTTTAATAATTATATTTTCATATTAAAATATGATCAAATTAATTTTTTTATATTATGAATAGTATCTTTAGTAAATTTTTAATTACCATGGTTAAGGGTAAATCATCAAATTAAATGTAAAAATATTATTATAATACTATAAAATTTCCCCACATTTATCCAATATACATTTTATAATTTTGTTTCATAAAAAATAAACATTTTTCCGAAATTATATCTTTTATGCCACTTGGGTGAGAGTATATCATTTATTATATTTTATTTAAAGATAAGATTAAAATTCATTACTCTTGTTTTTAATAACTATAACGTTTTTAATATATGGTTATAAAAAAATATAAATTAGACTATTAATAATCATTTGAAATATGAAATTAATATCTAAATCATTTTAATTTATTTATAAATTTTAATTAAAAAATAACTTAAATAATCAAATAATGATGATACAGTAATTATTTAAATAATGGAGGATTCAAAAAAATGATGTTATTTTTTTTAAAATAAATAAAAATTGAGAGACTAAATTTAATATAAGAATTTTATAGTTAACATACGAATTTATTATAAGTTGTAGTTTGATGTTATCATTTATATAGGAAATTTTTTAAAAATTAAATAATGAATAGTATCAAAATATACATTAATGATACATTAAATTAAATAATATTTAATTAAATGATCATAAATACATAAAAATAAAAAATAAGGTTAATTTACTATAATAAGTTTAACGATGTCATCAATGATCCATTGGGGGTGCGTTAGACAATTTAGAGTAACTACATTGACCCTAAAGTGTAAAAAACAAATATTTCACGGTAAGATCTAAAGGGTTTAACTAAGAGACAAAGGAAAAAATAAGGTTAATATAATGACCTAAACATGTATAAAAAGAATTCTTTGGTTGGGTTTCAACCAATAATCATCTTATATTTGAAATAAATACTTCCCAATCTATATGAATTCAAAAGTGAATTTAAATTAATTTAATATTTTGAGGGTTCCCTAAAGTACCTTAACCTAAATTATAAATAGGTACCTTCTCCCTCACATAATAAAACCAGATTGAGCCTTCTATCTTGATAAAACCCTACCAATTTTTCTTACCAATATTATTAGATTTTTTCTGGAGGTCTTGGAAATCTAAAAATACTACCCCAGTATCCTTATGTAGAGATCCAAATAAAGACCACCAAATAAAAGGTAATTGTTTTACCGATTCATTTATGTTAATTTCTTCTTATACATTTTATTCTTATGTTTTTTATATACTAAATTGATAAATCCAGTAAAATATACATGTTGATATGTTATTATGAATATGGTACAACAAATTCCCTCCATTTATCCATCCTAAAAAGATATAACCATGTGTGTGTATGTGTGGCTTACCGTCCCCACGTTGTAGTGTAATTTGAATTACGTAACCACTATATTTGAATGGGTATAATGATGAATATAATAGATATAAAAAATAAATATTACATGATATTGAATCTTTATAATAAACATACCATCCAATTCATTACCACTTTAACATTAAGGGAATGATACAGTCGCTCGTGCTTACATACGACCAACTATCTAAATGATGCAATGAAATTAATTCTCCTTGCTAACCATTAAATAATGATTATAAAAATTCATGTATTGAATAAATATAAATATATGACATAATTTTTATACTAGAATAATATATAGACACACACACACACATATATTCCATTTAACTTTTTCAATTTAATATGATAAGAAAATAGAAACAACATTCATGCATACATATGACCTACCATCTCTATTAATGGTGTATTTCATTTCAAATCGTATAAATATATATTTATATACTAAATATATATGATATATAAATAATGTTTTACATTGGGGATGTAATTAAATCATTATCTATGTAATAGGATCAAGAATATCAAGTCAAAAAACATATGATAAATCCAATGGTTATTACATGAAACACTGCTTTAACTTGGAATTGTTTATAAACAAGAAATACTATGCCATAAATTAATCATATATGATATAATAAATGTTATAATGATTCGTTTTCTAGTTCATAATTTGTTTTTATCCACAATATATGTGTTTTGGACACATAAATATGTAATTGTACATCTTGTAAGGGTTAATTTCACAATATCATTATTATCTGGGATCGTTTATACATAAGTATTTACAGGAACATATTTATCATCGATTTACATGTTTCTTAAAAATGTATTGAAAATTATTTTTATGATTCTTATATAATTATTTGGATTCATTTTAGAAAAATATTATCTTTTTATAAAATGTTTTGAAAAAAATATTTTTGTTGTTTTCCAAATGAGGTACTTTATGACATTTTTTATAAAATATGAATGAAATGTTCTATTTTTAAATTATACATTTTGAAAAAAATTCCCTTATAGGATTACAATATTCTTTTCACTGAAAATATTTTCTTTTTAAAATTGCATTACCCTTTTAATATAATTTCAATATAAAAGGGTTATTTCTCTGAATACAATTTTAATGATTTTACTAGATTATTTTCATCTATCTCAACTCCTTTGTTGGATTTTATTATTAATTGAATTTTATTTCTTGTGATACAATCTAACATATTGTATTGAATGGTTTATGATATGTTTGACTAAGGATGTGTAATTTTTATACCATTCATGTTTTATGGTTAATGTATTAAAATTTCTTATGATAGTTTTAATAGGAATGTTTATATTGGTTATTTTTCACCCTTCTCATATGAAGAAGGAATTGGAAATAGTATGTCATGGGTGGGGCCTTATATATCCCCTATATGAATCAGTAGGTATCACGGGACAAACTAGTTTGGATTTTTACCCATTTATGTATGGTGTCTTCGATGAATCCTTAATGAAATTTTTATGACATTCGACATCATGCATTCCCTCATTATGAGATTAGTTATTTAAATTACATGTGATTATTTGACTATTAGAATAACAATGTGAATGTTTATATAGAATTATTTTATGTATTTTTTCCATATTATGCTCATGATTATGTTTAAAAGTATTGTGTTTCGATTATATACCATGCCTTAAATGTTTTGTCTTATTTTTGATAGATTTCATTAAAATATTTACCCTAATTAACCATGTGAGATCACCCCTTTCTTATTTTTTGTTTTTCAATTATGATAAGACGTGTATTATGACAAATATGAAGTGTTAAGATAAGGGAATAATTTAATTTTGAAATGATTAACTATGTTTTATTTTATGTTTTCAATTGTAATTTAAGTTTCATATATGTAATATATTTTCCAAGACTGTTAAACTGATCGATCCTTCAAGATTGGATTTCATATAATTCTTCCAATGTAATAAAATAATGCACAGACTCTGAGCTTCTGAGTTTGGGTCTTTAAAATGAATGAATTAATAACCTTAATTTATTCCCATAATAATAACCCCCATAATTTTTATTTATAATTTATTTTATCCAATCCACCATGACATCCTTCACCCCAACACTTGAATTTTAAAATATCATGAAAATACCTAGAGGAGAGTAGGAATTTATAAAAATGGATTGAAATAATGATCATTCCTATAATATTCATTCATGGTATATATATTCTAAATAAGGATTGATGTAAGGTGTTATTTAAAGTATAATAAGACTATTAAAATTTACCAAAATTATTTTAAATGAGTTTCTACATAGTCTTTGATTTGAAAATTTTTAATACATGTTATGGTTGGTGACATTTCCTAGTACCACTCAAGAAATATTCTCAAGATGAAATAAGAAGCGATTGGTCTAGAAATATTCACAATAATGAGACATATGATTTTGGGTAGTCAATCAAGGTATGATTGATTATAAAAAATAAATTTATATGTATTTTTGAAATTAAAATGATAAAGAATATTTGGGAAACATGATTTTCAATGATTAATTATTCACCTAAAATAACGAGTCCTCATTTTATATACATTTTTCATTTTAATCATCCAATTATCTATTTTAATAAACAATATATTTATTAATGAAATATAAATCATAGAATAAATGGATTCCTAAGAAAATATTTTCTCCTATATATGTAATTAAAATCATAATTCCAGCATGGGCATGCAATTCCAATTTAAAACTCAAAACATGTTTTTAGATGATCAAAATGTAAAGAGTTTATAATATAAACATTAAAAGTAAAATCTTGTTCCCATGAAACTTATTCCTTTTCATTTAGTTGTTTTGGGATTTCCTTATTCCCTAATGAACATATAAAATAAAATTACATAATTAAGGATAATGATCATGTAATTTAAGCATAAAAATATAAGAGGGGGTCGGATACATGCTAGACTAATCTTAATAATGAAATTGAAATATATATTCCTTGAATGAATGTAAAATGGATAATTATTATTGTAATAACCCAAGTGGGAAATTATATTTTACTACCTTCATAGGGATGTACTAGCTATTATCCATAGTCAGTTAGTGGATGATGTTTCATAGACTTTAACCACTACATGTGGCTCTTCCCAGATTCTTTTTATTTCTTCTTGGTGAGGAATGATCATTTGATAGAGTACACCAAATCCTCCCCATTTACAATAAATTATTTCTTACAAGGAAGGTGTTGGATGAAGTATGAATCAAACTCCTTCTTGGTTTATAATTATAAAAATTCCTCTTCCTTGTATAGTTATAAATCAATATGGTCATCATGACTTGAATAATCAAAGTCAATGTAAGCAAGTCTTTTTACTTGAACAAAATTAAAATTTGAATTATAAAAAATATTCTTCCTTTCAGAATGAGTTTTCATGGCCTTGATTTCATTAGGATCTACTACTTTTTTTCCATGTGGGATTCCTCAAATATATTTTCATCAAAATAATGGAGCTTTACGTGTTCATAAACTAGTATTGTTCTAGTTTCTTCATCATTATCCATGGAAACAATAAGATTTACCAAATCTATATATTAAAAATCATAAAGAGTTATAATCAAACGAGATTAAATGAAATAATAAATGATATAGTTTAAGAAATGTTCATCCCCTTACGTTGGTTCTAGTTTAATAACTTCATCAGTGATAAGTTCCTATTGAAAGTTAGTCTTAGTGGATGGAATTAGGTAGTAAGAATCTTCTATCATTTCTTCAAATTTTCCTCTTCCATGGATAGTTAGACAAGCAATGGTACAAAATATTCTACTTTTAGGGTCTTGGGGGATAATATTATACATCATATCCATTGTATAATTTATCTATATCTTATTGATCTACAACCTGTATCTCAGTAGGAAAAGCTTCCTCATCATGGTCCCACTCTAGCTCATTATGGTACTCATTGATTTCATAATGGACACGGTTGGTTTGTTGATGGTCCTCAATTTGGGCCTTAACCACATTTATTTATTTAAAAAAAATCATGGATGACTAAGTGGTAATCATCATGGTCCATTTAGACTTGATAAATTGTTGAATGGAATGGGCGAACTCAGTCAGCTCTCGAGCCATCACTTCAAAAATTTGTTTGTTCATGTCCACCATCAGGCCATCTATGAATTCCTTGAAAACCTGGTCCCCATTATTTGATTTTTAAAAATAACATCACCAATCTGATAATAATAGAAACACCATACTCCATTGAAAAGAGTTAGTTATTAATTGCATCTTTAACCTATGGGAATTGATTTATGAATTAATGATTGAATCTTTTAAAAAATCATACCAATATAATTTATCAATTTTTTCAGAAATTTTTTATGATTTATTTTTGTTTTTATTTGAAAAATGGAGTGAAAAAGTGTTGAGCCTCCCTAGAAACATATCCAAGATGATGCGCAAGGATTTTTTGTGAATCCCCAATCAATATTTTATTTATCTAAGAATGCAATATAGTGCACACCCAAGGTAGGTCTCAAGGAGCCAACTCACACAACACAAAATTACAATTGTGAGTATTTATATTTTCACTAATATAAAACTAATTATTATAATGAATTGTATTAGATATATTTAATATATATATATAATGAAAATATAATAGATGTAGACCAATTTTTGTTAATCAAAAAGGATATCCTCCAAGGAGAACACCTAGCGTGAAACTTCATCAACTCTATATTAGTTTCAAATTTATATAATAAACACACTCTAATGTATTCATGAATATATTATTCTACTTATTATTGTAAATATATAATGGACTATACAATTTTCATGAGACCACACATCCACCTCCTAGATCAAGGGATAACATTAATGAAGATAAATTTATTGCTCATGTGGATAATAGATACATAAAGGCTTTTTACCCACATAAATCCCCCTAAGCCTTACTCTATGAAATTAATAAAAAAATAAACTTGAATTTCAATGACTCGGGTTAAAAATTGTATTGATCCCATAAGAAATTTCATTGAGATAGATACTCATGAACACGATTATAAGTGATTACAGTGGAGATGAACTTGTAAGAAACATAAAAGATGAACATAAGTTATTGAGATGAATAAGAAGGGTATGATATATTTAAAATTTACAATAATATTAAATTTAATATGAACTACAATAAAACAGAAAATGGGAAAAAATAGTTTCAATTATTTTTAAAATGATATGTGGTGTGTTTTTATAGGCATAAGGAGTAACATTTTATATCCATAATAATTTCTACAAAATATTGTACATGGTATGACCCTTTAGTGGTCTAATATTCAATATTGGTATTCTAGAAAGTTATTAAAAAATATCTTTCTCATTTTAACCAAAACATTTACCTTCATACTCTATTTATAGAATATGGTATGACCCAGTAATTATGAATATTTGTTTTGGCCAAATGTTTTCTAAATATTCCTCTAATTTTGAGCATACAATGCCACAGTAATGAAGTAATAATTGTATGATATTCAATTTAAATACATTAATTTCAATGATATTTCAATTATAGTTGTAATAACATATCTTCAAGATCTTTAGACTGTGTTATTCCACATTTATTCAGGGGGGTCAACTCAATCTTTCAAAACACTTTTTCAAATTGATCGATTATTTTTGGAATTAAGATGTTCAAATCTGATAGAGGTCCATAAGAATATTTTGAAGACAAAAAATCATGGAATAATATAAAAAATGACTATCACTCAAATTGAATCAATATTATAAAATTTATTGTAAATATACCAATGTGATAAAAATATGTCCAAACCCTAGAATTATAAAATTTTAATATTTTAGTGCAAGACAAACCATACATAAAAAATTAATGGAAATAAGCTCAAATTTATAATTTGGTAGTAATTAAATCATTGGAAAACATATAAAAATGATTAAAATATTAGCTATATTTTCTATCGAGGAACTTATTTTGGAATGATTTTCCGATCAAAGTATTAAAAAAAATAATGCATTATAATAATCATTAATAACAAAAGATAAAAAAATAATCATTCACAAGTATAAATGTTACATCCATAGCTGAGTACCCTAATAAAAAAAATGTAAAATAAAACAAAATGGATCAAAAAATATCCTTAAATCGGAAGGGATAATCACCTAGAATTTCACTAACATCACTTGTCAAAAAGGGCCACTAATACGAGTACATTCCACCACCATAGATTTGAAATACTATAAATTTTATTTCATATTTTAAATAATATTTTTTAAATTATTTCATAATTTCCATTTAATATTTTACATATGATGAATAGTAATTGTTATAAAATGTTATCACAATTGTAAATGGTAAAATTAGGAAAGCAAGGTATAAAAATGTGATGAGGTCTACAAATCAATCCAAAACATCAGTATATTTTATATTATGAGTTTATTTCTACGATAATAATCATAAATTAAAAAATATGGGATATATGTGCCACTTTATTTTGACAATAGAATTTATGTTATTTTAAGTAAATGATAATTACAAAATGGCATTGTATCCCACATTGTATGTAATCATAATATCAATATAGACAATATATATATTAAATAAAATATATGATAAATTTTTTTAGTAAAAAACAATATTTATGAAAATAATTTATTTTTTAGATTTAGATATCATATAATTACATTCAACACTAATGTAACATCGATGAAACACTTGAGAGAGTTATAGAAAAAATTAAATAAAATAATTTAAAAGCATTAAAAGTTATTTATTTTAGATAAAAGAAGGTGTTATATATATTTCATGGATAATTATAACATATAATTGATGGTGAAAGTGATTATATTCAAATTAAATTATTTTAATTATGACTTTAACATCAAGATATATGGATAGTCTTGAAAATAAAATTAAATGATATTTAATGTATAAAATTTATTTTTAAATCATTATAAAATCATAAAAATAATATCATAACTAACATAGAGCATAAACAATCTTGTATTTGATGAAATTTCCAATTATTTTCCATTTGAAATTTTTAAAATTACATTATTTTCCTTCAGAGATTGAAAAAATTGTTTCTATATTTAATGTAAGATGTGTAAATGAGGTGGTTAACCTAAGATATGAGGTTCAAAATACCACATAAATAAGTCTAAATTTTATATTAATATTGTTCTTTTAATTTTTTTCTCATTATATTTTATTCAATGGAACATTTAATTCATTTTATATGAGTTAGAAACAAATTATATATTAATATTTCAGGTCTTTACATGATTTCCACAAAACCCACTTATAAAAGGGATCACCATATCCTTTATTAAACAAATATATTGTTATATTAAATTGAAAAATATATACCAAAATCCCTTACATTATTTATTCCCAATTTACACGATGTTTTAGTCTCCCCAAAATACCAATCTATAAGGTTTCATGTTTAATCCAAAAAACACTTTCCAAATAAGTGTAACAACTCATATCCACATGTTTTATTGTTTTTTATTCGGCTAAATCCTTAAAATATTATACAACCATTGTTATATGATAACATAATTATATTTCATATATATAAATTTTGTTGATTTTATGAAACATAACTCTTTTATCTTCTTTTCCATCAAATGGGAAATGAAAACAGCGCTCATGTGTACATGTTGGATACCACAACCATAAGAAGACGTGTCTCATTTTTAATTACCAATTACAAATGATGGTTTTTATTTTAAATTTAATTAATATATATTATATTAAATACATAATTATGATTCTATAAATATAATACATTACGTACCATCTTAACCATTTATCAGTTGGAAAAAAATAACATCGTTCACTAATTCATACAGACTACATCATACACAAAGCAATGTGATTCATTTTTAATGTCTTTCATTAATTGATTATTCAAATTATTTTTAGGTCATGGAACTATGAACCATTTGACCATGTTTAACATTACGAAATTGGTTTGGGAATATGAACTGAACTTCCTCAAAACAAGAAACATAAAATTACCTGATTTAGTACCTCAATAAGTCACAATAATAAATTAAGTAAAAGGAATAATGATATTTTAATTAAAATTTAAAATATTAATAATGTTTAAAAATAATATAATAATATTATTAAGGTTATAGAGATCATATGAAACATGTCAGGACTCATGGTTAATGATTTTTTATCTCAATTTCTATTCCATGGGACTTACGCTATTTTCAAAACATGTTTTCTTTGTGTTCTGTATAAAATGACATATGAATATCTACTAATGCTCATTTAATGAAATTAATCTGTTTGATTTCATTTTCATGGTCCCTCCATCAATGATATATTCATTACAAATTCACCAAAGTGGTAATGGATTTTTATTTAAAACATTTTAAAAAATTATTAAACTGTTTTTTCACTATGTTATTGTTCATTTTGATTCTATAAAAAAATAACAAATTTATACTTAAATTATTAATAAATTTAGTTTGAAATTACTTTTTACATTAATTTCAATTTTTTTTAAAACTAAATTTTTCAACATTTACCATATGGGTTATTTTATCATTTTACAAAACTACAAAAGAATAATTTTTCAATTTATTACATAAACACATTATACCTAAACAATATATGTCACGACCCGCCCTCAGGGTCCGTGCCGTGACTACCCCAAGCCCGCCTTCCATAGGCCAGGGGCTGGCGACTAGCACCAAGGCGTAAATCCCGGTAAAAAGGGAAGGCATTGCCTTTGTAAAGTAAACAAACACCATAGAGTAAGCAAGCGGAAAGTAACACTAAGCAAAAACAGAGTACAACTAAAAGTGCGGAAAGTAAAAAGGGGCCGGAAATACAAGCCCAACTGTAAAGTACAACTCGAAAGGGAAAACAGCAACTGAAAAGTAAAACTGCTACGCCGAGCTGTCCACTGGAAATCCCACCTGAAGGGTGGGTACAGATAGCTCCTCTGCTCCTCGGGTCCCGCCGTCTGCTCCGAGTATGTCCCGCCCAGTGGTCTGCCTCTGGGTACCGCCTCGTCGTATAGTCCACCTCCAGGTACCGTCCAGTCCTCGAACACTCGGCCTCTGTCAGTACTGGCCGTCGTCTGCAACCAACACAACGAGGTGCGGGCATAGCCCGTGCAGGGGTGAGTATAACGATACTCAGTAGGGACCCCGAGACCCTCAAGGTCTCACTAAAACCAACAAGGATAACCACAAGAAGATCTCAACAGATAAACTCTACTTAGGTATATGCCCATACATATACCTAAGTTATCAAGTAACCCATCTCAAGCATGAGGAAACACAAGGATTGTGAAAACAACGGATAACCACTACCCGGGTATATGCCCATACATATACCAAAGTTAGCAGGTGACCCATCTCAATCATGAGGTAAACACAAGGTCAAAAGTCTCAGCTCAAACCAGGATTTTCATTATCGAAACCGTAACTGCTGAAGAGCTCCGTCTCTAGAGTGTACAGTGGTCCTGTCACGACTCCGAGGTACTGCTCACTAACCTAAGACTGCTGAAGTACTCCTCCTGTCAAGTACTGCGGGCCAGCCACCCAAACACAGTAGTGCTTCCCGCCGAGGTATGTCACCCAAACACCGTAGTGCACACCCCCTAGTAGCCTGCTGAGGTACTCTCCGGACGAGCACCGCGGGTCTGCACTGTCACACAGGTAGTGCTCCGTCCTCCATGGGTCTGCACCTCAGAAAGTAGTGCTCGGTCCACTGGGCTAGTCGACTCACTCCAAGTCGAGTCGGTCAAGCAGTCGTCAGGTCTCAGCCAGCTACACGGTCTCTGTACTTCGCACGCTCGTCACTGGGAGGGTCCGCTCCACGAGCTACAGGTCGATACTCCAAGTATCTCAAAGTCCCACGAAGAAGTGTCTCAAAGGTCCGTCTCGTTACAGGGGTCTCAACGCAACAGACGACGCGTCGATCGGACGCCCGGTCTGCGAGTTATTAGCCTATTCGTCCCAGGGGCCCGGTTGGTTTCGAGAGCGAAACCAATCCCGGCCGTATCTCAACTGTACCCCGAACTCCCATAGGGTAAACTCAAGGGACCGTTACTCAACGTAACCACCAACGCCGCTGACGGTTCGTCAAGCGGACGTCCTGTCTGAAAGATATTAGCTTTCCCGTTCCAGGGGCCCGGTTGGATTTCGAGTACAATCCAACCCGGCCATACTCCGACTGTATCCAAAACTCGGGCGGAGTATGTCAAAAGTTCCGTCTCATCAAGAGGAAGTCAACGAAACAGACGGCGCGTCAATCGGACGCCCGGTCTGTGAGTTATTGGCATTTTCGTCTCCGGGCCCCGGTTGGTTTTTAAGGCAAAACCAACCCGACCGTACTCCACCTGCGTCCAAACCTCGGGCGGAGTATGCCAAAAGATCCGTCTCTCTAAGAGGAACACAACGCGGCTGACGGCACGTCAATCGGACGTCCGTAGCTCAAGATATGAGCGTTTCCGCTCCGAAGGCCCGGTTGGTTTCGTGAATGAACCAACCCGGCCGAACTCAAAGTAACCCGAAACCTTGAGTGCGATATACCGAAACGACCGTCTCGATCCAAGGATCACGTTGCCGCTGAAGGTTCGTCGATCGGAGGTCCGAGGCTCAAGTTATGAGCCAAAAACCAAATCTGGTTCGAAACGGGGGGGGGGGGGGGTCCGGGTCCGGGCCGACCCGGCCCGACCCCCCCCCCCCCCCCCCTGGGCGGCGCGGTGGCCGGCGGCGGCGGCGGCGGGCCGCGGCGGCGGCGTCTGGCGCCGCACGGGCTGCGCACGCGGGGGCTAAGCCCCGCGGTTCTTCAAAGTGGCGCGGCCTTTGTGCCGCGCCGGTTCTTTTAAAACCGCCCCCCCTCACGTGGGGGGGCCTGCTGGCGCCGAACCAAGGGGGCGGCTGCCCCCTTCCCTCAAGAACCGCCCCCCTCATTAAGAGGGGGGTTTTGTTGAACCGGCCGAGGGATTTATTCCCCCGGTTTTACGACATCCGGCCGGCCAGCTGGCCGGCCGGTTTTTACCAACGGGACCGGAAATTCCGGTCCCGCCTTCGACTTCCGACGCCGGCGGCCCGGCCGCCGGCCTTCTCATCCGCCGCGGCCCGGAACCGGCCGCGGTCTTCTCGTCCCGCCGCGGCCCGGAACCGGCCGCGGTGTTCGTCGTCCGGCGCGGTGCGACGGCACCGCGCCCCTTTCGCCGTGCCATGAATCCTTTCAACGCGGCGCGACGGCGTCGCGTTCTTGAAGATTTTTCCTTGGCGTAGCGCGACGGCGCCGCGTAAATTATTTGTACGATCATCCGCGTGGTGCGACGGCACCACGCTACTTGCTTCCACCCGCATGAATAAACATAAACGATGGAGGGGGGTTCGGCCGTGTTCGTACGGTCCGGCCCCCTCACGTTAAATTAATAACGCAACTTTAAATAAACAACATCCTCACGTTAGTCATACGAACCACGAGCAAGAATGAGATAATTAAATATTAAATCAACATCCCCTACCTCGGGTTTAAGATTCGAAGATTCGTCTACGTTCCGCGGAAGACGGCGTCGCGGAGGTCGGGCGTCGCGGTCGTCGTTCGTCAAATCCGTTGACGAAGAGTTATGCCCGAAGAGATACGTCGTTGGCGAAACTTGCACGCCGACGAAGGTTGTCCGAAGAAGAGGTGGCATCCCCTTTGTTGATACGGTGAACGAAGAAAGGAGGTGCGGCGTTCTTCGTCGGAAAAAGAGCGTTCCTCGTCAAGTCTTGAGGAAAGTCAAAATATAAAGAAAACAACGAACTCAAGAACCTCTACCTCGATAGTCGCACGTTGACGTAGCCGTGAAATATCGGTGTCGCGGAGGAAGAGTCATTGTCGAATCTTCGTATGCCGACGAAGAAGGTCCGAAGAGGAAGCGGCGTTCCCTCTTGTTGACACCGAGGACGAAGAAGAGAGGCGTCGTTCTTCGTCGGAGTTTGAGCGTTCTTCGTTCTTCGTCAGAGCTTGAAGATGAAGAGGAAGCTCTCAAAAAGCTCTCAAGGGGACAAACAAACAACCCATAATAAAATAAGATAACATCTTATTTTATTATTACAAAACATAAAAGAATTTAAAAAGTTTGAAATTCAAAAGAGTTAACCCCCAAAATTAATTAAGAGTAACTTAAGCCAATTAAGAGGGGGTTAAGGGAACTTGAAAACTCTAGGGGTTCGTGTGGGCCCCACCACACTTAATCCTCCCAAGGGAGGTTAAGTGGGTGTGGGTCCCACTTCCAACCCCCTTTGGTAGGTTTTTAACAAACTAAAAATAAAATTTGTCTTACACAAATTTTATTTAACTCAACTGAAAACCCCAAAACTTAACTTACAACCCGCAACAAACGCAACTCCCGAAAATGTCTCTTTTAGCGAATATCGGCGTTGTGAGTTCATCGGTGCCCTCGGATTTCAATTCCGAGCACCGGATCAAAAGTTAGGAATTCCCGCTCGTTCGTTCACTGAACGTACCCGAGCCAAACTTCGGAAATTAATTCCGGGCACTCCGGGCCTCGGAATCAGGTGCCGTCTGAAACCGCGCTCTTGTAAAATTCTAAAGAAAATTAAGAAAAAATTTCCCTTGAATTTTACAGGTCTTTACATTACTCCCACCTCAGGGCTTTACGTCCCCGTAAAGATACAACAAAAACTAGTGAAACAAAAGAGGGTACTAAGCACGCATCTGAGCCTCCCGCTCCCATGTGCTCTCCTGGAGATTCCCGTGCCGCCATCTGTTGCGCACAAGAGGAATCGATCGTCCATGTAGGACCCGCTCCTGCCGATCTTCTATCTCCACCGGGACCTCCGTAAAAGTCGCCCCATCGTCAACGTCAAGCTCCCCATGATCAAAGATGTGCGTCGGGTTGTGCACGTATCTCCTCAGCTGAGACACGTGGAAGACGTCGTGCACCCGGTGTAACTGAGGTGGTAGAGCCAGGCGATAAGCCACCTCACCAACCCTGCTAAGGACCTGGAAGGGTCCGATGAAGCGCGGAGATAACTTGTCGCCTCGGCCAAATCTCCGAATACCACGTCGAGGTGAGACCCGTAAGAAGACGTGGTCACCATCCTCGAACTCTAGTGGCCTCCGCCTCCTGTCAGCGTATGACTTCTGCCGGCTCTGTGTTGTCCTCATCCGCTCCTGGATGACATGGACCTCTTCTGACGTGGCCCGGACCATCTCTGGTCCCACAAGAGCTGCAAGATTTCTTCTTTTCCGATAAGAGAAACCTGGTCGCATCCCCTGGATGAACCACATTCTTTGCCTAAAACAGTCAATCCTAACATGGATGATACTAATCCATACCAAGGATGACGTCGTAAGTCCTCGATACTACTACTAAGAGATCCAACCGTTACTCTCGCCTCCAAGGGTTGAGTCACACTGTCGGCATCAGTGTGTGGTAACTGGGTCTCCTCCAGTAGATGTCTCACAAGTGAGGGTCAAGTCAACAGTCAACTGGAACCTCTTAGTAACATCACAAAAGAGGACAGGAATGAAAACATCACAAAGGATGCGTCTTTTATTATTGCAGCTCATAATACAAGACGCTACACAAAAGCAACATCAACATGGAACTAGAAGTACAAAAGACGTATCCACTAGTTCCGCTCCTGTCCACCTGCTCCCAGAGCTCCATGATCGTAAGCTTCAGATGCCTGAAGCTGTGCTCTCGCATGTTCACCTACTACCTGTGGTCGGGGTGGACCTCCCGGTGGTGGTGGTGGCAGAGCCTCAAAGCGTCGTCCACCACCTGCTGCTCGACCAGCTCCTCTGCCTCGCCCGCCTCCTCCCTGCGGACCGCCACGGTCGAACCTCTGCCTCTGCCTAGGTGGTTCCTCAACCGTCTGCTGCTCCTCCGCATGGCGGGTCGGGCAGTCACGAGCCATGTGGCCTTGCCCGCCGCATGCAAAGCACTGTCTTCCACTCAAAATACTGACTCCGCGCTGTGTGCCCTCCACTGCTGAGCCAGTGCCCTGAGGTCGTCTGCCTGAAGGTCTGGTCTGTCTGGACCCCTGAGTCATCTGTCGGCTACCTGCTACCGAAGACTCCGCTACGTGCCGCCCTGCGGTGGGTCGCTGCGCTGGTGAAGACTCAGCAAGGAAGCTCTCAATCAGAAGGGCCCGCTCCAGTACTCCTGTCTGAGTCGGTAAGCTGAGGGAGATCAGCGATGCCCTAATCTCGTGTCTCAAACCCTGCTCGAAGGTCCGGGCCCGGAAGAATGGGTCCCGTACCATGTCGATCGAGTAGCGCGAGAGATCGGTAAATCTCGCCGAGTACTGAGCGACCGTCATGCTGCCCTGCCGCAGCTGGAGAAGCTCCTGGATACGCACCGCACGAAGGGTGGCTAGGACGAACTCCGAGCGGAAGAGGCTCTCAAAGTCCGTCCAAAGTAGAGATGCCTCATCGTGCACCTGGAGCATCAAGCTCCACCATCGTCCTGCTGCTGCGTGTAGTAGGCTCGCAGCGAGGATCACCATGAGGTCTGCTGGTGTCCTCACTAGCCTAAACACTCGTACCACTACCTCCAGCCAGTCCTCTGCAGCCTGGGGATCCGTCTCCCCGCAAAACCTGGGCGGTCGCTGGCGCTGAAACTCATGAAGTGCGCTGAGGCGACGTGCATCGTCAGCGGCTGTTGCTGGAAGCATCGGGGGCTCGGCGGGTAGAGCTACCGCCGGTGCCACTGCTGACAAAGGGCCCTGCACTGAGGCCTCGTCGCTCGGTGGGCTGTCGTCACGTTCGATTCTCGGAACCCTAATGGGCTGCCGTCGTGGGGCCATCCTGAAAGAAACAACGTAACACGATCAAACGATTATACCTGGTGAGCTGACTTGGTTTGAGCTGTTTTAAGGGGAAAAACCATTGAAAACACACACGCAATCAGTGTTTTCGTTCACAAAGTCGGAAATCAGTTGTCAGGGTCCTGGTGTATGGATACGTCGGCCGCCCGCACCAACACTGGACTCCCTGAACTGAAAACCACACTCGGTACCCTTAACACTATTGCTTCACAGAAAGAAAGATCAGAGTCTGCGGTAGAACCGACCACCTCTGATACCAATTTGTCACGACCCGCCCTCGGGGTCCGTGCCGTGACTACCCCAAGCCCGCCTTCCATAGGCCAGGGGCTGGCGACTAGCACCAAGGCGTAAATCCCGGTAAAAAGGGAAGGCATTGCCTTTGTAAAGTAAACAAACACCATAGAGTAAGCAAGCGGAAAGTAACACTAAGCAAAAACAGAGTACAACTAAAAGTGCGGAAAGTAAAAAGGGGCCGGAAATACAAGCCCAACTGTAAAGTACAACTCGAAAGGGAAAACAGCAACTGAAAAGTAAAACTGCTACGCCGAGCTGTCCACTGGAAATCCCACCTGAAGTGTGGGTACAGATAGCTCCTCTGCTCCTCGGGTCCCGCCGTCTGCTCCGAGTATGTCCCGCCCAGTGGTCTGCCTCTGGGTACCGCCTCGTCGTATAGTCCACCTCCAGGTACCGTCCAGTCCTCGAACACTCGGCCTCTGTCAGTACTGGCCGTCGTCTGCAACCAACACAACGAGGTGTGGGCATAGCCCGTGCAGGGGTGAGTATAACGATACTCAGTAGGGACCCCGAGACCCTCAAGGTCTCACTAAAACCAACAAGGATAACCACAAGAAGATCTCAACAGATAAACTCTACTTAGGTATATGCCCATACATATACCTAAGTTATCAAGTAACCCATCTCAAGCATGAGGAAACATAAGGATTGTGAAAACGACGGATAACCACTACCCGAGTATATGCCCATACATATACCAAAGTTAGCAGGTGACCCATCTCAATCATGAGGTAAACACAAGGTCAAAAGTCTCAGCTCAAACCAGGATTTTCATTATCGAAATCGTAACTGCTGAAGAGCTCCGTCTCTAGAGTGTACAGTGGTCCTGTCACGACTCCGAGGTACTGCTCACTAACCTAAGACTGCTGAAGTACTCCTCCTGTCGAGTACTGCGGGCCAGCCACCCAAACACAGTAGTGCTTCCCGCCGAGGTATGTCACCCAAACACCGTAGTGCACACCCCCTAGTAGCCTACTGAGGTACTCTCCGGACGAGCACCGCGGGTCTGCACTGTCACACAGGTAGTGCTCCGTCCGCCATGGGTCTGCACCTCAGAAAGTAGTGCTCCGTCCACTGGGCTAGTCGACTCACTCCAAGTCGAGTCGGTCAAGCAGTCGTCAGGTCTCAGCCAGCTACACGGTCTCCGTACTTCGCACGCTCGTCACTGGGAGGGTCCGCTCCACGAGCTACAGGTCGATACTTCAAGTATCTCAAAGTCCCACGAAGAAGTGTCTCAAAGGTCCGTCTCGTCACAGGGGTCTCAACGCAACAGACGGCGCGTCGATCGGACGCCCGGTCTGTGAGTTATTAGCCTATTCGTCCCAGGGGCCCGGTTGGTTTCGAGAGCGAAACCAATCCCGGCCGTATCTCAACTGTACCCCGAACTCCCATAGGGTAAACTCAAGGGACCGTTACTCAACGTAACCACCAACGCCGCTGACGGTTCGTCAAGCGGACGTCCTGTCTGAAAGATATTAGCTTTCCCGTTCCAGGGGCCCGGTTGGATTTTGAGTACAATCCAACCCGGCCATACTCCGACTGTATCCAAAACTCGGGCGGAGTATGTCAAAAGTTCCGTCTCATCAAGAGGAAGTCAACGAAACAGACGGCGCGTCAATCGGACGCCCGGTCTGTGAGTTATTGGCATTTTCGTCTCCGGGGCCCGGTTGGTTTTTAAGGCAAAACCAACCCGACCGTACTCCACCTGCGTCCAAACCTCGGGCGGAGTATTCCAAAAGATCCGTCTCTCTAAGAGGAACACAACGCGGCTGACGGCACGTCAATCGGACGTCCGTAGCTCAAGATATGAGCGTTTCCGCTCCGAAGGCCCGGTTGGTTTCGTGAATGAACCAACCCGGCCGAACTCAAAGTAACCCGAAACCTTGAGTGCGATATACCGAAACGACCATCTCGATCCAAGGATCGCGTTGCCGCTGACGGTTCGTCGATCGGAGGTCCGAGGCTCAAGTTATGAGCCAAAAACCAAATCTGGTTCGAAACGGGGGGGGGGGGGGTCCGGGTCCGGGCCGACCCGGCCCGACCCCCCCCTGGGCGGCGCGGTGGCCGGCGGCGGCGGACGGCGGCGGCGCTGCGGGGCGGCGGCGTGGCGGCGGGCCGCGGCGGCGGCGTCTGGCGCCGCACGGGCTGCGCACGCGGGGGCTAAGCCCCGCGGTTCTTCAAAGGGGCGCGGCCTTTGTGCCGCGCCGGTTCTTTTAAAACCGCCCCCCCCCCCCCTCACGTGGGGGGGCCTGCTGGCGCCGAACCAAGGGGGCGGCTGCCCCCTTCCCTCAAGAACCGCCCCCCTCATTAAGAGGGGGGTTTTGTTGAACCGGCCGGGGGATTTATTCCCCCGGTTTTACGACATCTGGCCGGCCAGCTGGCCGGCCGGTTTTTACCAACGGGACCGGAAATTCCGGTCCCGCCTTCGACTTCCGACGCCGGCGGCCCGGCCGCCGGCCTTCTCATCCGCCGCGGCCCGGAACCGGCCGCGGTCTTCTCGTCCCGCCGCGGCCCGGAACCGGCCGCGATGTTCGTCGTCCGGCGCGGTGCGACGGCACCGCGCCCCTTTCGCCGTGCCATGAATCCTTTCAACGCGGCGCGACGGCGTCGCGTTCTTGAAGATTTTTCCTTGGCGTAGCGCGACGGCGCCACGTAAATTATTTGTACGATCATCCGCGTGGTGCGACGGCACCACGCTACTTGCTTCCACCCGCATGAATAAACATAAACGATGGAGGGGGGTTCGGCCGTGTTCGTACGGTCCGGCCCCCTCACGTTAAATTAATAACGCAACTTTAAAGAAACAACATCCTCACGTTAGTCATACGAACCACGAGCAAGAATGAGATAATTAAATATTAAATCAACATCCCCTACCTCGGGTTTAAGATTCGAAGATTCGTCTACGTTCCGCGGAAGACGGCGTCGCGGAGGTCGGGCGTCGCGGTCGTCGTTCGTCAAATCCGTTGACGAAGAGTTATGCCCGAAGAGATACGTCGTTGGCGAAACTTGCACGCCGAAGAAGGTTGTCCGAAGAAGAGGTGGCGTCCCCTTTGTTGATACGGTGAACGAAGAAATGAGGTGCGGCGTTCTTCGTCGGAAAAAGAGCGTTCCTCGTCAAGTCTTGAGGAAAGTCAAAATATAAAGAAAACAACGAACTCAAGAACCTCTACCTCGATAGTCGCACGTTGACGTAGCCGTGAAATATCGGTGTCGCGGAGGAAGAGTCGTTGTCGAATCTTCGTATGCCGACGAAGAAGGTCCGAAGAGGAAGCAGCATTCCCTCTTGTTGACACCGAGGACGAAGAAGAGAGGCGTCGTTCTTCGTCGGAGTTTGAGCGTTCTTCGTTCTTCGTCAGAGCTTGAAGATGAAGAGGAAGCTCTCAAAAAGCTCTCAAGGGGACAAACAAACAACCCACAATAAAATAAGATAACATCTTATTTTATTATTACAAAACATAAAAGAATTTCAAAAGTTTGAAATTCAAAAGAGTTAACCCCCAAAATTAATTAAGAGTAACTTAAGCCAATTAAGAGGGGGTTAAGGGAACTTGAAAAGACTAGGGGTTCGTGTGGGCCCCACCACACTTAATCCTCCCAAGGGAGGTTAAGTGGGTGTGGGTCCCACTTCCAACCCCCTTTGGTAGGTTTTTAACAAACTAAAAATAAAATTTGTCTTACACAAATTTTATTTAACTCAACTGAAAACCCCAAAACTTAACTTACAACCCGCAACAAACGCAACTCCCGAAAAGGTCTCTTTAAGAAAATATCGGCGTTGCGAGTTCATCGGTGCCCTCGGATTTCAATTCCGAGCACCGGATCAAAAGTTAGGAATTCCCGCTCGTTCGTTCACTGAACGTACCCGAGCCAAACTTCAGAAATTAATTCCGGGCACTCCGGGCCTCAGAATCAGGTGCCGTCTGAAACCGCGCTCTTGTAAAATTATAAAGAAAATTAAGAAAAAATTTCCCTTGAATTTTACGGGTCTTTACAATATATGTTATTCATTTTTAATATTAATCTAAATTTTTCAATATTTTTTTTTGAAAATAATATTCCCATTATTTTGGGAATTTTTTTAATCATAATTTTTAAAATAAATGATTCCTTCTTCCTATTTTAAATGTGACATTCTAATGTCATTGTAATAGAGATTTATCATCTATATCAACATCTTTTAAGGAATTTTATAATTAATTAGGGATATAATCTAATTATATTATCCATATTATACCATTGTTTGTCTTATAATCAAGTTTGTCAATCTATTGATTAGGGAAAATATTGATATTTTTCATGCTATATTTTCAAAATTAGTTTTTATGGAATATATATACTATCATGTATTTCATTAATTTCATATTATTAATGAATAAAATTATTGAGTGAAGGGTGGATCTAGTTATACCCCCCTTGATGCATAAGTTGGTCACATGAGATAAACACTATAAGGTATTTTTCATACGCCCCTTTATTTATATATGATTTCATGGAATGATGCATTGATCATAAGACTATGATGTCAAACTATAAATAATTGTTCATTATTATATTTAATTATTATACAATTTATTGATTACAATTTTGATGGATATATTTCATGTTTATTTGATTTTTTTTCTTGGAAAATTTCATTGATTTTATATTATAAGATAACTTGCATATCATTTAAAGGAATTTTCCTAAAATTATTATGGTTGAAAGTTTATTTTTATGTAATGGTTTAAATTATTTTCAATGAAACCCTCTTGATTTATGATTTAGAGACTATTATATATTAGGACATTTTTGTAATAATATGGTTGAAAATTTTATTTTAATAGTAATGGTTTAGTTTGACCTCAATGTTTATTATGTGAAAAACGTAAAAATTTTCATGGATTTTATAACTTCACTAAATAATTTGATTTCCTATATTTTTATATCCCATAATGAGAATTTATTTCATTGGAAATTTTAAAACGTTTTTCATTGTAAATTTAGAAGAGTTAGAACTACTAAATGAAATGAAAAATTATTGGTATTTTTCTTAAATGAAAAGAATATGTTTGAAAATAAACGTGAGTTTAAATTAAAAAATCAATTTTATGTGGGGAAAAGGGAATTGAGTAGAATTTATTATAATGGATTGATATATAGGAGTTATTTCTCTAACATTATAAAAATCTAAACAGAAAATATCTGTAACATTTATTAATGTGAACCTTTATTTATATATCATTTAATTGTATGATGTTAAAGGTTCATGTTATTGTATATACTATATAAATGATTTAATCCAACAATTGAGAATATTAAATACAAAATATAATACAATAGTTTGAAATAAAAACATTAGAGATACCAAATTTTAGGCTACAATTAAGGGTTTGGGAAATGTGTTGTCTACATAAATTTATACTTATTAAATATACGCACTATAATTGAAAATTTTGAATATTCCCCCATATAACTCATAATTTTATAGAATCTCATATAATCGTCACCTAAATAAACATATGGTAAAAACATGTGAATCCTAAAAAATTTACATCCATGTTGTGATACCTCATAAAATAACATATCTGGAAAACCTATTGGTAAAACCCCCGTTAAAGGGAGAATGTGTACAACGTTACCAACTCTCTATAAAAGAGTCATTATATAATTTTTTCCATTTACATAAAAAATTTATTAATAAATTTTTCAAATGTTGAAGATGGAAATTAATTTTAGAATAAATGTATAATATTTTCAATTGAACTTATTTAATATATAACAATCTCACAGTTCTTTTAATGATAATCACTGAAAAATAATTTTGGTAGGATTTGTATTATTCTATCCCCGCACCCTTTAATTGTGTTATGAAAGGATCATTATATTTATATAACATACTTTTAATATCATTATTTACATCCAACCCACAATTACCTCTAATATAATAAATATCCAATCTTAGAAAAATAAAATATTGAATTATTTATTTAACTTTAATAAATTAATAATAATTAATGGAAGTCATAAAATATGTTTTTTAAGAGGATTAAGAAATTGAAGTTCCACCAAATATAAATAAATGTCATTTCGGAGATATTTATTTATATATATTAGCCATGTATCAATTATTAGTACAAACAACTAATTTTTTAGAGAGTTTTGAATAAAATAAACCTCAATATTTATATCCTTTAATGTATAATAATATATACTTAGTATTATTACAGTGACGAAATTTATGAAATGAACTACACCATTAAAATAAATTAACAAAAAATGATATCTATATTTATGTATAACATTAAATTATATTGAAGGCTTATTATTTATATAATAAAACTCATATATGGTACTTCAAGATCATCAAGTTCATCATTATCACCACATACTTTATGAGTATATATATCATAATAAATGGATTTCAAAACCAGTAGAGCATGTAAATGATGTTAATTACCCATATTGGACCTTTATTTGATTTTTCAGTATATCAGGATTAATAAAAAACCAATCTTTATGATTTTGAATGTTTAATACACGAAAGATCTTTATCATACCAAATTAATTTCAAATTCAATTTTTAAATATTATACTTCCTTGAAATTTCATTCAACAGTTTTAAAATTATTAGATAAATAATATTTACTACAGTGATTACAAATTCATTCCAAATACACTTAATGAAGGAACATAGGATAACAGGATAATATTTGTAACCTTCTTCATTAAATATTCACTCAAATGTCCATACTCCATATTCCGTTATTTATTCAATTTATATAATAATTTTGTTCAACATAAGTATATAATTATCACAAGATCCATAACAATTTTATGGAATTTCAAATATTTTAGGATTTTCAAAAAATCATCATTATCAATATCTCCATAAATATATTTATTAATAATATCTAATAAGAAAAAATAATTATACACTTGTACAAAAAAATGCATGAGATATTAAAAGGTAATTAAATCCTTTACATGAGTGTATATTTTATCATAATAAATATTGGGTATGTGTGAGAATACTTGAGATATAATTTCTACTTTATATCACATGACATACTGATTGTAATTTATATTTATAAAAAATACTTATTTTTAACCAATGAGTTTAATTCCTTTAGGGTTTTTCACAATTGACCAAAAAACTCATATTTAGTAAGTGAGCCTAATTCATATTGGATCACAACATTCCACTAAACCCAATATATTACACTTTGTTATTCATTAATCATTTTAGGATCCTCATTCCCGTAAATAATTTCAGTAAACATAATAAATGAAATTTTTAATAAAAAACATTCTCAACGTAGTTATAACATATTCTAGTGATTTTTAAATTTATATCAACTTCCTCTTGTTCACAATAATATTCATTTGGCATATTTATTTCTGGAAGAATTTCATGACCAAGAAAATTTTCATTATCCTCATGTTTATTTATTTCTTAAAAAATTATGGGGTTTTCTATTATATTTGATGATTATTTTTAATCATCAGAACCAAGTGGTTTCCCAGGATATAGGCATGGATTGGTATCACTATTGGTAACACCATCATATTATACATTATGGACATCTATTCATACTTGTACATTCACAATGGTTAGATATGATTCTGTAACTCATTTTAAATCATTGAATGCATTTAGAATATAAACTAATAACTTTTTAAAATTGACTATGTTGTGATCTTCAAGTTCACTAATATTTTTACAAGGAAAATGAATTCAAAGTGAAGTTGGTTTCCATGACCTTTTAGTCGATGCTGAATTATTTTCCAATAATAGTGTTGGAATCAATTTTTTCATTTAAATAAAAATCTCAAAATCTAGTTGTGAATATAAATTATATTATTGTATTATTATACATATAGATTAAGGGAAATTTAAATCAATTGTGAATCCACAATATTCATTGGGGTTATATATTTTTTCTTTGGGGATATTCTATATGGACATGTACAATACAAAAAATATATTCTTAAATGTGATATTTTTTGTTCATGGACATTAGATATGTATATAAGGGAATATTCATGATATCCAAAATCCCAACATTTAATCGGTGTTGAAACCTAAAAAATCACTTGCCTCTATATCGAATTATGTAATTTATTATTCTTGAATATTGTTCTAGTAATAAGTTGTAACTGCATTATAAATAATTTAGGAAATCCATTGTAGGTGTAAACATTAGCTAGTGTATTTTCCATATTCTTCCAGAAACCATTATACAATTATCAAATGCATGCAATTATTATTTTACAAGAACACAGTTTCTGACGGCACTTGATTCGGAGGCCCGGTGTGCCCGGAATTTCTATCCGAAGTTTAGCTCGGGTACGTTCAGTGAACGAACGAGCGTGAATTCCTATCTTTTGAACCGCTGCTCAGAATCGAATTCAGAGGGCACCGATGGAACCACAACGCCGGTAACTGCTTAGGAACGCCTTTTCTGGAGTTGTGTTTGCTCGTTATGAGTTGTTTAAATTTGTGGATTAAGTGTGAGTGAAATAAAATTTCGTTAGGAATTTTATTTCTCTTTTCCATGTGTTAGAACCTAGGTGTAGGAGTTAGGGTGGAACCCACTGATTGTTAGTTTCTCTTGAGTGGATTAAAGGTGAAGTGGGGCCCACACGAGCCCCACATTTTCAATTTCTTTAACTCCCTAACTCCTCTTAACCCCCCCACATAAGTTGTGTAACACTTTTAACTTTTTAACTTCCCTTTATTTGGGTGACTTTTCCTCTCCTCTCTTTAAGTATGCCAACTCACCAATTCAATTAATTAAATTAAGTTTTGAATTTTTGAATTGTGGCATGAGTTAATAAAATAAGGATGAGCCTTATTTTATTTTGGTTGGTTTTTGTGTGTGGACAACTGAGGAGAGAGCTCTTGGGTGTTTTCATCTTCATCACGAAGAACACCAAGACTTCGACGAAGAACGCTGTCACCGTAAGAAGAGATCGACGTGCCGTCTCTTCTCCTCTCCGCAGCTGGGGTGTGACCCCTTTTTTTGAAGATCGACGACGCACCCTCTTTCGATATTCTTCCCGTGTCAAAGAAAAGGATAAGACACTTCCTCCTCGGACGTTCTCCGTCAACATACGGAGCTTCACCTCGCGACGTCGTTTTCCGCGGCGAACCCCCGTTCTAGCTACGCTCAAGGTAGGGAATTATTTGAGAATGATTTTATTCCCTCGTTTCATTCATTCTAAAGAAAAAAAGGAAACACTGATCAACTTATTATCTAGTTGATCCGCGCACGTTTTCCTTACGGGTTGGGAATTTTTGTTTGCGGGGAAATTTTAGGGGTTATTTAATTATTTTGCTCGTGTTTACCACTTTGTCGTTCTTCATGAAAATATGACCAAATGCTATCGATTAACAAGAGGGGGCCAGACCGCACAAACACGGCTGACCCTCCTCCCTTATTCGTGTGTTTGTTTCTTTTTGGTTTGAAACGAGTATGGCGCGGTGCCGTCAAACCGCGTGTGATCGTGCAACAAGGAATGTGCGGCGCCATCGCGCCGCGCCGTGGAAACGAACAAGGACACGACGCCGTCACGCCGCATCGGAGAAACCTGAAGACACCGCGGCTGGAGCGGGGCCACGGTGGAAGAGCATGGCGCCGTCGTGCCGCACCAGACGACCAAGGCCGCTGCTGGTTCCGGGCCGCGGCGAAGCAGGGTGACCGGCGACCGGAGATGGGCCGCCGGCGTCAGAGCAAGGAGGGGACCGACCGTCGCCGGTCCCGTGGAGCAAGAACCTGCTAGCCAGGGCGGGCCGACCAGACAGGGAAAGAGCCGGGGGTCAAAACCCCCAGCTGGACAGCTGAGTGGCCCCTTAATTGGGGCCGCAGTTTCCAAACGGCGGGGGGCAGCGCCCCCCCCCCCCCTGCATAACCGAACGGCTCGGCCGTTCGGCCGAGCCAGCTGGCGCCGCGCGCTAGCATGCCGGGCCGCCAGGCTGGGCCGAGCTGCTCCAACTGGGCCGACCCGGACCCGAGTTGGGTCGACCCGGTTCGGGCCGACCCAGGGGGTCTTGGGCCGGGTCGGTCCTGGCCCGAAACCCCAGTTTTTGGGCCCTTTTTGGTCTTTTGCCAATATCTCGGGCTACGGACCTCCGATCGACGCGCCGTCAGTGGTGATGTGATCCTTGGATCTAAATGGCCGTTTCGGTATATCACACTCAAGGTTTCAGAATACTTTGGGTTCGGCCGAGTTGGTTCGTACATGAATCCAATCGGGCTCTCGGAGCAGAAACGCTCATAACTTGAGCTCTGGACGTCCGATTGATGTGTCGTCGACATTTTTGGATTCCTCTTAGTGAGACAGATCTTTTGGATTACTCCGCCCGAGGTTTGTACATAGGTATAGTATGGTCGGGTTAGTTTTTCTTTAAAAACCTACCGTGCCCCTAGGACGAAAAAGCCAATAACTCTCAGACTGGGCGTCCGATTGACGCGCCGTCTGCGACTTTGAGTTCCTGTTGACGATACGGAACTTTTGGATATATCAACTCTGGACTATGTGTCAATTGATGTATCAGCCTCTCAGCTCGTGGAGCGGACCCTCTCGAACGAGCTTGTTGTGTGCGGGAACCCTAGAGCTGGCTGCGACTACTACTACTACGACGACTGTACAGAGATACTCAGTGGATTCGACGTCGACGACTACAGCACTCAGTGATCCTCTGTGGATCTGTGCTACCGATCCTGTGTGGGTCCGATCCTGTGTGGGTCAGCGATCAGCGGTTCAATGTGAGCCAATGCCTACAAATCCTGTGTGGGTCCGATCCTGTGTGGGTCTTTGCGGGGTTTAGTTACCTATCGATCCTTTGTAGGTCAGATCCTTTGTGGGTCATTGTGGGGTTTAGTACCTATCGATCCTTTTTGGGTCCGACGGCTTAGATGAATCAGTGGATATATTTGATCATATCTATCGTCATATGAAGAAGTAAACCTGTGTGAGCTGAATCCTGTTTTGCTTTCCTATGTGGATTGTGTTGTGTTATCCTGTGTGGATTTACATTTTGCTTTCCTGTGTGGACTGGGTTGTACTTGAGCTCGGATGTTGGAGTCGAACGAGAATTGAATACTTAGGTATATGTATGGGCATATACCTAAGCAATGTCAGATGTTACTTCGTGATTGTATCTTTCCTTTGTGGTTTTTACTTTGTGGATTTAAGGAGACCTTCGGGGGTCTCGGGGTCCCTACTGAGTAGCTTATACTCACCCCTGCACGGGATATGCCCGCACTACGTTGTGTTGGTTGCAGATGATGGACAGCGCTGATCGTGGATGAGGCTTGCGGAGCAGGACGGTACTTGGAGGTGTACCACTGGACAAGATGTACTCGGAGCGGTCAGCTGGACCCGAGGAGCAGAGGAGGCCATCTGTACTCACCCTTCAGGTGGGATTTCAGTGGACAACTCGTCATTGTGGCTTTACTTTTCAGTTGCTGTTTTCCCTTTCCAGTTGTACTTACTTTCAGTTTGGGTTTGCATACTGGCCCACTTACTTTCCACACTTACTGTTGTACCAGCTTTTACATAGTGTTTACTTCTTCTGCTTGCTTGCTCTATGGTGTATGATTACTTTACAAAGGCAATGCCTTCCCCTTTTTATCAGGAATTTACACCTTGGTGCTAGTCGCCAGCCCCTGGCCTATGGAAGGCGGGCTTGGGGTAGTCACGGCACGGGCCCCGAGGATGGGTCGTGAGAAATTGGTATTAGAGGGAGGTTCTACCATAGAACTTGGGACTCTGTTCTTTTTCAATGCGAAGCAATAGTGTTTAGCGTATTGGGTGTGGTTATCAGTTCAGGGAGTCCAGTGTTGGTGCGGCGGCCGATGTATCCGTACATCAGGACCCTGACTTCAGATTTCCGACTTAATGCACAAAAGCATTGATTGCATGTGTGTTTCAAGTTTTCTTTATGATTACTTTGTATCAACTCACCAGGTATACTGTTCTGACCGTGGCACACCTGTTTCCTTTTTAGGATGGCCCCACGATGACAGCCAGCTAGGGTTCTGAGAGTTGTACGTGACGACAACTCACCGAGCGACGAGGCCTCGGTGCAGGGCCCTTTGACAGCCGAGGCACCGACGGTAGCTCTACCCGCTGAGCCACCGATGCTTCCAGCCCCAGCCGCTGACGATGCACGTCGCCTTAGTGCACTGCTTGAGTTCCAGCACCAGTGAACACCCAGGTTCCATAGGGAGACGGACCCCCAGGCAGCCGAGGACTGGCTGGAGGCAGTGGTGAGAGTTTTCAGGTTAGTGAGGACACCAGCAGACCTCATGGTGATCCTCGCAGCGAGCCTACTGCACGCAGCAGCAGGCAGATGGTGGAGCTTGATGCTCCAGGTGAACGATGAGGCATCCCTCCTCTGGATGGAATTTGAGAGCCTCTTTCGCTTGGAGTTCGTCCCAGCCACCCTCCGTGCGGTGCACATCCAGGAGCTTCTTCAGCTGCGGCAGGGCATCTTGACAGTCGCCCAGTACTCGGCGAGATTTACCGATCTCTCGCGCTACTCTACAGACATGGTACGAGACCCATTCTTCCGGACCCGGACCATTGAGCAGGGATTGAGACACGATATCAGGGCATCACTGATCTCCCTCAGCATTCCGACTCAGACAGGAGTACTAGAGCGAGCCCTTTTGATCGAGAGCTTTCGTGCTGAGTCTACACCAGTGCTGAGACCCCCCACAGGGTGGCACGTAGCAGGTTCTTCTGCAGCAGGCAGTCGACGGATGACTCATGGGACCAGGCAGACCAGAACCTCAGGTAGACGACCTCAGGACACTGGCTCAGTAGAGCGGGGCACACAGCGTGGATCCAGTCTTTCGAGAGGCATGCAATGCTACTCATGCGGCGGGCAGGGCCACATGGCTCGTGATTGCCCGACCCGCCATGCCGAGGAGCAGCAGACGGTTGAGGGACCACCAAGGCAGAGGCAGAGGGTCGACCGTGGTAGTCCGCACAGAGCCGGTGGATGAGGCAGAGGAGCTGGCCGAGCAGCAGGTGGCGGGTGGCGCTTTGAGGCTTTACCACCACCACCACCAGGAGGTCCACCCCAACCATAGGGAGCTGGCAGGCAGAGACAGGCACAGCTCCAGGAAGCAGAGGCCTATGACCACATCGCGCCCGAGATGATTCGAGGTACTATCTGTGTCTATTCCACCCTTGTTGCAGTACTTATAGATACAGGAGCGATTCATTCTTTCATAGCCACTGCCCTTGTTCGAAGCTCGGAGATTCTGACAGAGCCGTTGGCTCGATCCTTACGGCTAGAGACTCCTACGGGAGCATACTCGACGATTACGCACTGGTGCCGGTAGTGTGAGCTTACTCTAGGAGGCGAGAGCTTCGGCTGGGATCTTCTTGTAGTGGCGTCGAGGCCTTACGACCTCATCTTGGGCATGGATTGTTTGTCTACATTCCATGAACAGATTGACTGTATTAGGCGCAAGGTGCGATGTGTACGCACCGACGGGAGCAGGTTCACCTTCACCGGCGAGAAGGGAGCCTTTGCAGAACATGATGGACTCTCGCAGAGGAGAGGTCAACCCATCACTCATCAGTTGGCTAGCCTCATCCTAGGAGCTGTTGACGTGCGGAGTCCTAGTTTTCCTGCAGTGGTGGATCAGTATGAGGACGTCTTTCCCGATGATGTTCTAGGGCTACCTCCTCGTAGAGAGGTAGAATTTTATATTGACCTGTACCCCGGGACAGCCCCGATATCGACTCCATCATATCGGATAGCCCCCGCCGAGCTTCAAGAGCTACGAGTACAGTTGGAGGACTTTCAGGGCAAGGGATTCATCCGACCCAGTGTTTCACCCTGGGCTTCCCTGATATTGTTCACCAAGAAGGCGTACGGGAGCTTGCGACTTTGTGTTGACTATCGTCGCCTGAACCAGGTGACAATGAGGAATAAGTATCCGCTACCGAGGATTTATGACCTCTTCGATTAGCTCAATGGAGCACGGTGGTTCTCAAAGATAGACCTCAGGTCAGGCTATCATCAGCTCAGAGTTCGAGACGAGGACGTGCAGAAGACGGCCTTCAGGTGTCGGTATGACCACTATGAGTTCTTGGTTATGCCATTCGGCGTAACCAATGGTCCAGCAGTGTTCATGGCCCTCATGAACAGGATCTTTCAGCCATACCTCGATCGATTTGTCATGGTCTTCATCGACGACATTTTGATTTACTAGACGACTGAGGAGGAGCACGCCTACCACTTGCGGGTTTTACTAGACACACTCCAAGAGCACCAGCTTTATGTTAATATCTCGAAGTGTCAGTTCTGGATACGTGAGGTCCACTTCTTGGGACACGTCATCTCTGAGGCGGGAGTTGCGGTGGATCCTGTGAAGATCGAGGCAGTGCTAGCTTGGGAGCCACTCAGGAGCGTGACGGAGGTGCGGAGTTTCTTGGGACTAGCTGGATACTATCATAGATTTGTGCCAGACTTCTCCAGAGTTGTGGCACCACTCTCATCTTTGAAGATGAAGGGGAAACCCTTTGTGTGGTCAGACAGTTGTCATCAGATCTTCCAAGAGCTCATAAAGAGATTAAACAGCGCACCTATCTTGAGGTTACCTGAGGAAGGAGTAGGGTACGTAGTCTACTGCGATTCATCAGGAACCAGACTCGGATGTGTCCTGATGCAGGAGCGGGCCGTGATCGCCTATGGATCACGTCATTTTAGGCCGCATGAGCAGAACTATGCAACCCACGACCTGGAGTTAGTAGTAGTAGTCTTCGCTCTGAAGACATGGAGACACTACCTGATGGGCGAGCGTTTTACAGTCTTTTCTGACCATCAGAGTCTCAGATACATCTTCTCTCAGAAGGACCTGAATCTGAAACAACAGTGATGGCTCGAGTTTCTCCAGGACTATGACTTTGAGATAGTCTATACTCCTAGGAAGGGGAACGTGGTAGCCGATGCTCTCAACAGGAGGACGGACATTCAGCTACTTGAGGAGGCAACAAAGCAGCTAGCCTCTTTGCAGATATCCTTCGTGGATAGAGATGGAGCAGCCTTCCTCCAGTCTCTCAAAGTCACTCCTCCACTACTGCAGCGGGTCAGAGAGGCACAACGTGGGGACGCTGACTGTGAGACACGGCATGCACAGATATCCTCAGGACATGCACCTGATGGTTTCTCCTTTGGAACAGAGCACGTCGTCCTTTTCAGAGGAAGTACCTTGGTACCAGTTTCTTTACGGGTGGAGGTGCTGAGAGAGTTTCACACTTCTCCTTTGGCGGTACATCCTAGAGTGGCGATGATGTACCAGGATCTCAGGCGACAACACTGGTGGTCGGGCATGAAGAAGGCTGTGGCAGAGTTCGTTTCTCGATGCCTCACCAGCCAGCAGGTGAAGGAAGAGCACCAAGTACCAGCATGCTTGGTACAACCCTTAGAGGTCCCGGAGTGGAAGTGGGATGGGATAACTATGGACTTTGTGACTGGTCTTCCACACACTTCCAGAGGTCATGACTCCATTTGGGTGATTGTCGACCGACTCACCAAGTCGGCACACTTCTTACCCATCAGAGAGCGGGGCTTAGTGGAGATCTTGGGATGATTTTACGTTCAGGAGATTGTACGGCTTCATAGTGTGCCATCGTCTATCGTCTCCGATCGAGATGCTCGCTTTACTTCCCGGCTTTGGAAGGGGTTGCAGGAGGCTTTCGGAACACAGATACGTCTGAGCACATCCTTTCACCCTCAGACAGATGGTCAGACGGAGAGGACCATTCAGACTCTCGAGGACATGCTCCGCGCATGTATCCTTGACTTTGGTCGCAGCTGTGAGGAGAACCTACCCTTGGTGGAGTTCGCATACAACAACAACTACCACTCCACCATCGGGATGGAAGCATACGAGGCGTTGTACGACCGACCTTGCAGATCTCCTTTGTGCTGGACAGACCCTGGGGAGTCAGCACTTGTGGGACCAGAGATGGTCTGGGCCACGACAGAGAAGGTCCAGGTCATCCAGGAGCGGATGAGGACAACTCAGAGCTGGCAGAAGTCATATGCTGACAGGAGGAGGAGGACACTAG
Source organism: Viscum album (assembly GCA_963277665.1). NCBI lineage: Eukaryota > Viridiplantae > Streptophyta > Magnoliopsida > Santalales > Viscaceae > Viscum > Viscum album. The sequence continues at coordinate 420,027,028 of OY728161.1, read as the reverse complement.
AGTTCGAGGATGGAGACCATGTCTTCTTGTGTGTCTCACCTCGACGTGGATTACGAAGATTTGGTCGAGGCGGCAAGTTGTCTCTACGCTTCATCAGACCATTCCAGGTCCTCGGCAGGATTGGCGAGGTGGATTATTGCCTGGATCTACCACCTCAGTTGCACCGGGTGCACGACGTCTTCCACGTTTCTCAGCTGAGCAGATACATGCACGACCCGGCGCATATCATTGACCATGGGGAGCTAGCCGTTGATGATGTGGAGACTTTCGCGGAGGTCCTAGTGGAGATCGAAGATCGACAGGAGCGGGTCCTATGTGGACGGTCGATTCCTCTAGTGCACATCAGATGGCAGCACGAGAATCTCCAGGAGAGTACTTGGGAGCGGGAGGCTCAGATGCGTGCTCAGTACCCACATTTGTTTCCCTTGTTTTCGATGTATCTTTATGGGGATGTAAATCCCTGAGGTGGGAGTAATGTAAAGACCCGTAAAATTCAAGGGAAATTTTTTCTTAATTTTCTTTGCGATTTTACAAGAACGCAGTTTCTGACGGCACCTGATTCTGAGGCCCGGTGTGCCCGGAATTTCTATCAGAAGTTTAGCTCGGGTACGTTCAGTGAACGAACGAGCAGGAATTCCTATCCTTTGAACCGGTGCTCGGAATCAAATTCCGAGGGCACCGATGGAACCACAACACTGGTAATTTCTTAGGAACGCCTTTTCTGAAGTTGTGTTTGCTCGTTATGAGTTGTTTAAATTTGTGGATTAAGTGTGATTGAAATAAAATTTCGTTAAGAATTTTATTTCTCTTTTCCATGTGTTAGAACCTAGGTGTAGGAGTTAGGGTGGAACCCACTGATTTTTAGTTTCTCTTGAGTGGATTAAAGGTGAGGTGGGGCCCACACAATCCCTACCTTTTCAATTTCCTTAACTCCATAACTCCTGTTAACCCCCCCACTTAAGTTGCGTAACACTTTTAACTTTTTAACTTCTCTTTATTTGGGTGACTTTTCCTCTCCTCTCTTTAAGTATGCCAACTCACCAATTCAATTAATTAAATTAGGTTTTGAATTTTTGAATTGTGGCATGAGTTAATAAAATAAGGATGAGCCCTATTTTATTTTGGTTGGTTGTTGTGTGTGGACAATTGAGGAGAGAGCTCTTGGGTGTTTTCATCTTCATCACGAAGAACACCAAGACTTCGACGAAGAACGCCGTCACCGTAAGAAGAGATCGACATGCAGTCTCTTCTCCTCTCCGCAGCCGGGGTGTGACCCCTTTTTCTGAAGATCGACGACGCACCCTATTTCGATCTTGTTCCCATGTCAATGTAAAGGAGACGCCACTTCCTCCTCGGACGTTCTCCGTCAACATACGGAGCTTCACCTCGCCACGTCGTTTTCCGCGGCGAACCCCCGTTCTAGCTACGCTCAAAGTAGGGAATTATTTGAGAATGATTTTCTTACCTCGTTTTATTCATTCTAAAGAAAACAAGTAAACACGAATCAACTTATTATCTAGTTGATCCGCGCACGTTTTCCTTGCGGGTTGGGAATTTTTGTTTGCGGGAAAATTGTAGGGGTTATTTAATTATTTTGTTCGTGTTTACCACTTTTTCGTTCTTCATGAAAATACGACCAAATGATATCGATTAACGAGAGGGGGCTGGACCACACAATCACAGTGGAACCTCCTCCCTTATCCGTGTGTTTGTTTCTTTGTGGTTTGAAACGAGTATGGCGCGGTGCCGTCGCATCGCGTGTGATCGTGCGACAAGGAATGCAAGGCGCCGTCGCGCCGCGCCGTGGAAATGAACAAGGACACGATGCCGTCGCGCCGCGTCGGAGAAACCCGAAGACACCGCAGCTGGATCGGGGCCGCGGTGGAAGAGCACGGCACTGTCGCGCCACACCGGACGACCAAGGCCACGGCCGGTTTCGGGCCGCGGCGAAGCAGGGTGACTGGCGGCCGGAGACGGGCCACCGACGTCGGAGCAAGGAGGGGACCGGCCGTCGCCGGTCCCGTGGAGCAAGAACCGGCTGGCCAGGGCAGGCCGGCTGGACAGTGAAAGAGCCCAGGGTCAAAACCTATGGCTGGCCAGCTGAGCGGCCCCTTAATTGGGGTCGCGGTTTCCGAACGGCGGGGGGCAGCGCCCCCCCCCCCCCCCCCCCCCCGCATAACTGAACGGCTCAGCCTTTCGGCCGAGCCAGCTGGCGCCGCATGCCAGCGTGTCGGGCCGACCCGGACCCGGGTCGGGTCGACCCGGTTCGGGCCGACCCCGGGGGTCTCGGGTCAGGTCGGTCCGGGCCCGAAACCCCCATTTTCGAGCCCTTTTTGGTCTTTTGCCCATATCTCGGGCTACGGACCTCCGATCGACGCGCCGTCAGCGGCGATGCGATCCTTGGATTGAAACGTTCATTTCAGTATATCGCACTCAAGATTTCGGAATACTTTGGGTTCAACCGTGTTGGTTCGTACAAGAAACCAACTGGGCCTTCGGAGCGGAAACACTTATAAAATGAGCTCCGGACGTCCAATTGACGTGCCGTCGACTTTGTTGGATTCCTCTAAGTGAGACGGATCTTTTGGCTTACTCCGCCCGAGGTTTGGACGCTGGTGGAGTACGGTCGGGTTAGTTTTGCCTTAAAAACCAATCGGGCCCCTAGGACAAAAAAGCCAACAACTCTCAGACCGGGCGTCCGATTGACGCGCCGTCTGCGACGTTGAGTTCCTGTTGACGATACGGAACTTTTGGATACATCATCTCTGGACTATTTGTCAGTTCATGTATCAGCCTATCGGCTCGTGGAGGGGACCCTCCCGAACGAGCTTGCTGTGTGCGGGAACCCTAGAGCTGGCTGCGACTACTACTACTACGACGACTGTACAGAGATCCTTAGTGGATTTGACGGCGACGACTATAGCACACGGCGATCCTATGTGGATCAGTGCTACCGATCCTGTGTGGGTCCTATCCTGTGTGGGTCAGCGCTCAGCGGTTCTGTGTGAGCCAGCGCCTACAGATCCTGTGTGGGTCCGATCCTGTGTGGGTCTTTGCGGGGGTTAGTTACCTATCGATCCTTTGTGGGTCAGATCCTTTGTGGGTCATTGCGTGGGTTAGTACCTATCGATACTTTGTGGGTCTGACGGCTTAGATGAATCAGTGGATATATCTGATCATCTCTATCGTCATACGAAGAAGTAAACCTGTGTGAGGTGAATCTTGTTTTGCTTTCCTATGTGGATTGTGTTGTGCTATCCGGTGTGGATTTACGTTTTTCTTTCCTGTGTGGACTGGGTTGTAATTGAGCTCGGATGTTGGAGTCGAATGATAATTGAAGACTTAGGTATATGTATGGGCATATACCTAAGCAGTGTCGGATGTTACTTCGTGATTGTATCTTTTCTTTGTGGTTTTTCCTTTGTGGATTTAGGGAGACCTTCAGGGGTCTTGGGGTCACTACTGAGTAGCTTATACTCACCCATGCACGGGCTATGCCTGCACTATGTTGTGTTGGTTGCAGACGACGGACAATGCTGATCGTGGATGAGGCTTGCGGAGCAGGACGGTGCTTGGAGGTGGAGCACTGGACGGGACGTACTCGGAGCGGTCAACTGGACCCGAGGAGCAGAGGAGACCATTTGTACTCACCCTTCAGGTGGGATTTCCAGTGGACAGCTCGTCGTTGCGGATTTAATTTTCAGTTGCTGTTTTCCCTTTCCAGTTGTACTTACTTTCAGTTTGGGTTTGTATACTAGCCCACTTACTTTCCGCACTTACTGTAGCACCAGCTTTTACTTAGTGTTTACTTCTTCTGCTTTCTTACTCTGTGGTGTTTGTTTACTTTACAAAGGCAATGCCTTCCCCTTTTTATCGGGAATTTACACCTTGGTGCTAGTCACCAGCCCCTGGCCTATGGAAGGCGGGCTTGGGGTAGTCAGGGCATGGGCCCCGAGGACGGGTCCTGACATAACGCCCCGACCCTAGTTACCTAGATTCAGTGCGTTATTTTAATACATTGGAATGATTACAAGGAATCAAGTCTCAAAGGACTGATCAGTTTAGCATTCTTGGAAAATAGATTACATAAATGAACTTCACATTATAATTTCAAACATAAAATACAGCTTATATAGTTCATTGAGGACTCCATTAGTCTCTTAGCTTAACCCTGCATCTTAAACATAAAACACGTCTTGGGATCATTGGAAAATAAAACATAATAAAGGGGTGAGCTCAGATTCTCAGTAAGGGTAAATATTTTATAGGAAGATATAAACTTTTAAGGAAAGATGTGTAATAAAAACAACATCCCCTTTTAAACATAATCTTGAACATAATATGGGGAAAAAAATCAAACATCACCATATAAACAAGCACATGGATATTTTACTAGTTGAATAATCACATGTAATAATTAATTTCATAATGAGGGAATGACTAATGCCAAACATCATTTCCACATAGTCAAGGCCTAGTTCCAAGACTAAAAATTGAATTTTTTGTCAAGGCCTTGTGCCAAGACACTAGTTTGTCTCATAAGACATATCGATGCTTCAAGGAGCTATAGCGGGCTCCACATATCACTTACTAAGTCCACTGCATTGCTCATATGAAAAAGTTGAAACATACCATAAACATTTATATTAAAACTAGCATACAAAATGTCAATACATTACCCATAAACCATGAATGGCATAAAAATAACTAATCCACAGTCAAACATATCACAAAAACTTCAATACAATATGGTATATTTGTATCATAATAAATCAACTTCAAAAAAGGTTAAAATCCATTAAAGGATTTAGACATGGATTAAAATGATTTGTAAAACTCTTTGAGAGAAATATACCTTTTTCATGAAATCATTTAAAAGTCTAACAATTTAGAAAGGAATACATTTAAATAAATTTTGAATCATGGTGTACCATACCACTTTGAACCTATTGAAAGTAATTAACATTTTAAAATATTCATTTCCATTTAAATAAATCCTCAAAACCATTTTGAAAACATGGACATTAATGAGAATGGTTTAGAAGAATAAATTGTTAAAACATTAAAAATGATTTTTTAGTAAAATGTCCCTTAAAAATAATCCCTTTGAAAACTATTTTATGAATCATTGACATGGATAATAATTATGTCATAGTAGATACTTACGTAAAAACAACATCAGATAGTAAAGAGATTTTGAAATTAACCCTTACCTTGCACTTTTCTTTGGTCAAGGGTACGTTTAACCTCCTGTATAATGATAATAGTATGTAATTAAATTATACCAGAACCATATTCATATTTATTATATCATACATGATTCATTTATGACTTTATACTACCCATATAATAATTATTTCTATGTTAAATTAATAATTAGGGCAATAATCACTTTATTTATCGTACGTGTTATAACTTGTTAATATTGATTGCATAAATTAGATCAAGATTTAAATACTTCCAGAATATAAACCTTGATTCATATATAATATATATATTTAGAATATAAATATTTAAAATAGATAGATATATGAAATGGAAAACACCGTTTATGGAGACAGTAGGCTTTACATGGGCATAAACGTTGTTTCTGTTGTCATATCGCATTGAATGCAAGTAAGTGAATAAGATATATATAAGTACTTAAATACATAAATATATATATATCTCCAGTAGAATTATTATTTCATATATTACATACTTATTGGTAATATATATTTTTATAATCGTCGATGAATGGTGAATGTGGAAATGAATCTCATCGCGTCGTGGAGACGGTAATCTGTACGTACGCACAAGCGATAATATAATTTTCTTAAAGGTTTGAAATTGGATGGTATATTATTTTTAAAGATACATTACAATGTTATTTTCATTATTTATATACATATTACTCATCATTATATCCATCCAAATAACATAGTGTTGAGTAACAAAATACACCACAACGTGGAGACGGTAAGCCATACGTACGCACGCATGGTGATATAAATATTCACAGTATGGATAGAATAATGAATATTGTTGTGCCATATTTATAATAAAATCATATTATATATAAGGTACTGGAGTTATTATTTAGGTACAGTTATAAAGAAAGGGTAAGTGGAAGAAGAAAAGAACATAAAAGAGGTTGGTGAAATTATTTCCTCTTCTTCGGGTTCTTCCTTTTGATTTGATCAATAGGGCTACTTAGGTTGGATTTATGACTAAATTAAGGCCTCTAGGATGAAGGTAAGATAGGTTAAAGGGTATTTGGTCAAGGTTTGGCCAAGCCAAATGGCTTTGGAGGTGTGAATTTGAGAGAAGGGGAAGTGCCCTTTTATAAGAGGGGTGATGGGCACCTTAGAAAAAACATAAAATATTATTTTATATAAATTTATTTTCGTTTTATAATGGCACAATAATGAATTATTTAAAGGATAAGGTGGGTATGGGTCGAAACCCACTCAACCAATAGGTTTTAGACAGGTTTAGGTCACCATATTAACCGTAACTATTAGATTTAACTATTAGTTAAATAGTTTGACATTTACCATGTCTATTTGTATTTTTATATTATATAGTTAATAAACTAAGTATAAATCGCCAATATAACCCCAATTGGTTCATTAATGTCATATATATTATTACATAAGTCTTTTGGATGAACTTTATATTTTTAGGACTATTATATCAATTAATAATATAATATTTGTTTTAAAAACTATTTTATGTCAAATTTGACACTATTTGGTATTTTTTTGTTAAAATCATATCGATATTATTACATCGAAAAAACCTAATTGAATCAACCCTATCCTGTCATATTTTCATATAAAATTATTTTAATTCATCAAAAGTCTCAAATTACTTTTAATTGGGTAGTTATAGTATCAATTATTGTAATATTTTATTAATTAGATAATTAATGCATCATCATTGTTTCATAATTAAATTTAATTATTTAATTTTTAAAAATTATAAAAAAATATAATTATGTAGGAAATAGTTTTAGATTTATAATGAATATTTATAGTCGAATTTATCTTATGTATTACCCTATATTAAAAATGTTTTAGTTATTTAACTTTGATTTTTACTCTTTTAACTTTTCTTTAAATAAAATAATAATAAATATCCTAATCTAATCCAAGTGGACCTAAAGGATCATACATTATTACTAAGGTTATTTTTGGTCGAATTATACTTATACAATAGAATTAGGACATGTGTTATGTTAATAATAATATCATTTGTACCCTTTAATTACCCTATTTACTTTTAACCGTGGAAAATAAAAGTAAAAATGATAATATTCACCAAAAAATATTTTCATCTTATTAAACCACATTTAAGTTACTGATATCAACCATGTCTCTCGAATTTTTTAAACTCAACTCACAGAAGAGGTAAAATTATGTTTTATGTAAATTCACAAATAATCCTATGAGGTGGGTAAAAGACGGTAAAAAGGTCAATAATATATATATATATATATATATATTGATTATAACCTTACTCCAATGATTTAATTTTAAATTATATGGGTATTATGTATATATCTGCACCTAATATAAATTTATATAAAATAAATAATTATTTAAATAAAAATTTGATTTTAAACTATAACTTAGTGTTTTTTTACTATTCATCAAAAATTGAATATTTTTAGAAAAATACCAAAATTTCACCCTAAGATAATTTTGATATTCTGATTTCAAAAATTGAGTCTATTTATCCAAATTCAAAACATATTATTTGCATTTATTAATATAAAATTAAATCTCGTTGTCAAAACAAATAGCGTGTTTTTAAGAAACAATAACTATCAAAAGATTGACACTTGTTTATGTGTAATTTAAAAGTGAAATTAATTCCACTGGCCAACATTGGATTAAAGGGTAAAAATATAATCTAATTATACTTCCAAACCATTAAAATGTATATTTCAACCCTATAAATTAATTTGATTAAAAAAGTTTTTTTCAGTTAAAATATAGTATTTTTCACCATTCACACAAATAGGAATGTTATCAGAATAACATAAAAAAGTTATTGAAACTAAATTCGTATATCTCAATTCAATAGAAGAAGTTTATTTTGTCAAATTTAATATATAAATGTTTAAAATATTGGATTTAAAAGGGTTCTCCATTAAAAGGCGGTAAAATTGCATTTTTTGAAATATAATTCTTTTAACAGAAAAAATTAATTTGTTCATACATTATGTCTAAGAAACTCATAATATGGATTATAAAATTATAAAGATTATATAATTTTCAAAATTCAGTCAATACTATTAATAACCGCTTTTGAACGACTAGTTTGGTAAGTCGTGATGCTCTTGAACTCAATGTTCTGTGTAGTGCAATTTATTGCATTGCTTTGAAGATATAATGTACTATGAAATCATGGGGTGTTAAATTATTCCCTCATTCAATAAATTGCGTTCTCACAATTTCAAATTGTTCTCCAAAAATAAAAGGTTGAAAATAGAATCTACCTTTGTGGGAAAACCCACATCGGAAATTGGGTTAATAAAATTTAATCTTAATAAGAGGAAAAGAGGAATGAAAAAGTTACCACCAAATTATGATCTCGATTTGCAGAACATTGGTGGAAATTAGAGACACATAATTGGAGGAAAAAATGTAAATATATTTTTTGGGAGTGATTGAGGTTATTAGTCACAAACCATTGTAGAATTGAGGGCCTCAAATCCATCAATCTATTATGATTTAAAATATCATCGGTTCAACAAAACATAAGGTTTTAGGATAGTACATTTTTGGTTTTAAGATCCCTTACCTAATGATTAAGAATTAATTTCTTCATAGAATAAGTGAAGGAAAAAAATGTATACTTGACAAGTAGAGTTCTATCCTTTAACTAATTTCTACCACAAACTCATCTTTCACTCTAAAATATAATAAAACTTAAAAAATATATTCTATTTATCCTATTTGTATAGGGTTCCAAAAAATGAATTTATAATTCATCTACCAGATTTTTTTTAAAAAGCTATATTATTTAATCGAGGACATCACATGGGCTAGTGGTAGGTGGTACACCCTTACCGCCCTTCAGGTGCGGGTTCAAGTCTCGCGGCCATTCTGGATGTGACGGGTTTCAGCCCGAACTCCGTGTTTTCCTTTTTATGGTAATCCAAAAATAATCTCAAACTAGACTTATCCAAAATACTTCTGTCCAAACTCATATTACAAAACTTATAATGAATGTAATAACAATGAAGATCCTTTTTTCCATGTAATTACATGTGAATACCATCATCATGTATTCTTTTTAAACACTGCAACATCCTGAATTACCATAAATCCTTGTTGATTACTTTCATTCTTTCGTATTCATTAAAGAATACTGGATATACTACTTTTATTCAAAAATGTTGTAAACTCCAAAAAATGATGGAGTGTACAAATCATTAATCAAATTCATGGTGGTGATGAATATCCAATATAATTTCTCCAAATCAATCATGTATTATTCCAAAATCAATACCTCAGTATCAGAACCATATTATGTTTTATCATTATCTCAACCATATATTTTCCAATAATTTTACCTGATATTGAGTCACTTTTCTTTGTTCCACTCAATCTCAAGTCGTTAATTAAATAGTAAAACAGTACAATCCTTATATAATATAAAATTCTTATAATTAATAAAATACTCAAATGACACAATACATTAATAAAATCATAATAAATATAATAATTCTTCTTAATCTTCGGTATTATCATAACTTGATTGTTATCCAATAGCAGTATTTGGGGTATACTCTGATGATTTGGACATTGATTCACGTAGTGTCCCAACTCCATGAAGATGAAGCATTGCACATTTGAAACATTTTTCTTACCCTTGAAATCATGTACTTGGTGTCCTTTTTCTCCACACTTATAAAAAATTCCTATTCTCTTCAATCATTTAGCAAGGTGATTCTTTCTACAGTTATCACATATGGGAAAATCCTTCTTTCCCCTCATCCATTTATACATCGTTCTCTCTTCCATCCTTTTCTTCTCTTTCTTCCCTTCAATGCCATAGAACTCATAGAATTATTTACTTATCTTATTAACACATGATACTATTTCTTTATATGTTGAGAATACATGGGAGACTATTTCCCTTCTAAATGATGGATTAATATCGTGAAAGATATGATCCTTCTTACTCTTTGGATCATACATATTGCTGGAGTTCTCATTCCTTCTACTGGGCGCTATTTCTAAATAATGGCATACACTAGGTTATTATATGAATCACAATGAATAATTAAAAACTTGTAAAATACCTATCATAAATTGAATAGTTTATGGATGTAATCCATAATAATAATAAAAATTTCTTTGAGGAAGTTTTTACACCTAAATCTTTCATAATGGATTGTAATGAAAATGTGAATTATCCTAAACATATCCCCTGTGAGTGTCGTAACCAAGAGTGCAGCAAGGCCCATTGTCATGCACCAGTTCCTGTTCGAGTCTATCTCAATGCAGTGTTTTTGGGTTTTACCCCTAGGTACATCTGTGCCAGAGCTGCCTCTACCTACTCGTATGTAGACATGGATTTATTTTTTGGAAAACTCACAAAATCTCTACCGTAACAAAATTCAAAGAAATTATTCTATAATAATCCTCAAATTCTATCTTAGGGTAATGTTATCTAATCATAGTTTACCTAAATCAATTTCCAAGGTTGTTCCTAAACATTCTTTTGATACCAACTATAATGCCTCAACCCTAGTTACCAAGAGTCAGTGAATTATTTTAATACATTGGCTTGATTATAAGAAATAAAGTCTCAAAGTACCCATCAATTTATAATTCTTGGAAAATAGATTACATAAATGAAAATAAAATTACAATGTCAAACATAAAATATTGCTTAGATCATTCTTTGATGAGTCCATTAGTCCATTTTCTTAACCCCCATCTCAAACATAAAACACTTCTTGGGATCATAGGAAAATAAAACACAAGAAAGGGTGAGCTCAGATGCTCAGTAAGGGTAAATAATTTTGCAGAAGCTAAAACCTTTTAAGGAAATATGTTTAATAAAAAAAAAATCCATTTATAGACATAATCTTGAACATAATATGGAAAAATATATCAAACATCAACATATAAACAAGAACATGGATATTTTACTTATCGAATAATCACAAGTAATAATTAATTTCATAATGAGGGAATTCCTAACGCTGGACATCATTACCACATAGTCAAGGACTTTTGCCATGACTACAAATAAATTTTTTGTCAAGGCCTTGTACCAAGACACTAGTTTGTCTCATGAGTCATACCAATGCATCGAGGAGCTATAGCGGGCTCCACCCGTCAGTTACTAAGTCCACTGCATTCTTCATATGAAAAAGTTGAAACATAACATAAACATTCGTATTAAAACTACCATATGAAATGTCATTACTTTACCGATAAACCATGAATTGTTTAAAAATAACACATACATAGTCAAACATATCACAAAACCTTCAATTCAATATGGAAGATTTGTATCATAATAAATCAACTTCAATCAATTTTAAAATCCATTAAACGATGTTGACATATATGAAAATGATTTGTAAAACTCTTTGAGAGAAATACCATTTTTCATGAAAACCCTTAAAAGTCTCACAATTTAGAAAGGAAGATATTTAAATACAATTTTGAATCAAAGTGTCCCATACCCCTTTGAAACTTTTGAATGTAATTAAAATTTTAAAACATCCATGTCCATTTAAATAAATCCTTAAAACCATTTTGAAGACATGGACATTAATGAGAATGGTTTAGAAGAATAAATCATTAAAACATTTAAAATGAATTTTTTAGTAAAAAGTAACTTAAAATTAATTCCTTTGAAAACTATTTTTTGAAACATGGACACAGATAATAAATATATCCAAGTAGATACTTACATAAAAACAACCTCGGATAGTAAAGATATTGTGAAATTAACCCTTACCTTGCACTTTCCTTTGTTCGAGGTTCTGTTTAACCTTCTGTATAATTACCATAGTATGTTATTAAATTATACCAGAACCATATTGACTGAAAATTAAATTTTTTTAATAAAAAACTTTTATGGAAAAAGTGATAAACCAAGGAGTCCCAAAAGACAACAAAACGCCCCACGTAGAGAAAACCCAGAACAAACTACAGGATCTACCCCACCCTAGTAGTTACTCCATGACTACAAGAAATCACCAAGCTGGACCCTTTGGAAAGAAGTCCCGTACAAAAATCCATGGGCACGAAATTGATGGCAAGACATACCCTCTTAAGCATCCAAATCCAAAAGGCTCATCCCAATGAAGATTTTATGCTCTGATCCCCTTCTGATGTAGATCCAAGTAGAGTGATGTAAATAAAGCATCAAACATCACAGTATCACCGAGAAAAAGGAATCCAAAAATAGGCATAAAACATGTCTTTCAAGGAATACAATACACAAAAATAACCAAAATCATTAACGAATAACTTGATTTTACCCGAGACCATCTCCCTAAACAATTTCCAAGAGATTAATGAAATCTGAGTCGAAGGTGCATCCTTAAGAAGATCTTCTACTCGGATGGTCAACATGTCCCAAGTCCAAATATACTCATCAAGATTGATCTTTCCAATATTAAATCCCCCCACTAATATCGAGTCCTACTTGTCTATCCAACCATATTGTTCCTCATTAAGGGAAATCCTAAGCTGTCTCCCCATCAATTTAGCGACTTCTACTTCAGTTGCATTATGATAAAAATCATGTTACACCAGTTCTTCTTTAGAGCTCATGAGCAAATACAAGGAGTTTCCATCCACAACACATGTCTTGTCGTGTTTTTCTAGCTATTTTTCCTTTAATTTATTCGTTGACGGTGTCTCCATAGGAAGTGGTAAGTAGGAATAATCCTTCTTCCCCTTATGAATTCCCTTCCGCCCTTCCAAGGATGTCCTGACCCAAAAACCATCCTTCTCATGGCCCGTATTGTTAGAATCTTTCAAAATTTCCTCTCTAACAATCAGTTCATCATGAACCTCCTTCAACCTCAATTCCTGAGGCTGTAAAAAACATAAGTTCTTTGCTTCATCACAAGACCCGTCCAACCTCACACCACCCTGATGTCCAGCATCATGTCCAGCAGGGGTTATGCCAAAATCTAGTGTGCTATCGTGAGATGGAGGGCAGTGAACCTCATCCTTTTCCCCCTCTTCAACCTCCATCACCTCTTCATTTGCCAGAGTTTCATAACAATTAATGGAGAAAGTTATCTAGTCATCAGAATTTACCTGCACCAAATTAGAAGGTGTATTTGGACTTAGATCCATAGGATCATCAGGAGTCTGTCTCTGCTCGAATCCCCTACCTATAAATTGAAATCCAGAATTTACATTATCTATGCCCACACCACCCACACCAAGAATGTGTTTTTCAGATTGATCATTCACCAAAATATGCACATTAGACCCATCTAAATGATTATCATCACCAACTTCACAAGTGGGATCCCAATTTCCTGTCTGCTCCAAGGTATCCTGCCTTTCCATGGTAGCTGAACTCAAAGGATTCTCATTTTCCTACCTCAAATCCTCCACTGCTAATGCTGAATGAACCTCCGCAAGGCTGCTAGTCTCTTTCAGGCTTGAACCTTCATGATGTTTCCCACCTGGGACATCAACACCACCGAACGATGTTGCATCAAATGCCACATTTGGGGTAAGACTTGACCGATCATCAAAGAACCTCCTTCGACACTTTGCAATCTCATGCCCCTTCCTATGACAACCAAAACAGTAAGGATTCCAAGCATCATAAAAATATTCTGAGCATACCTATATTCTCCTTCAACCATAATCCACACGATTTCAGTTGGGATCCTTGAGAGATCCATCTCAACACATATCATCACGGTTAAAGGATTTTCAATGGAAGCCGTCCTTTGGTCACAACATCAGAACCTTAAAATTGAATTAACAAATGATTTGAGAAACCTAGAATTTTGGAACGGAATAGGAAGACTGGGCAGCTGCATCCAAATTGCCAAGTTGGCAATGAATCTCATCGCGTCGTGGAGATGGTAATCTGTACGTATGCATGATCGACAATATCATTTCCTTAAAGGTGTGGAAGTGGATGGTATATGAATTTTACAGAGACATTATTATGTTATTTTCATTATTTATATACATATTACTCATCATTATATCCGTACAAATAACATAGGGTTGAATAACAAATTACACCATGGTGTGGAGACGGTAAGCCGTACGTACGCATGCATTGTGACATTATTATTCACCGGATAGATAGAATAATGAATATGGTTGTGCCATATTTATAATAAAAGCACAATATATATAAGGTACTGGATTTATTATTTTGGTATGTGAATCATGAAAGAGTAAGTGGAAGAAGAAAAGAATTTGAAAGAAGGTGGTGATATCATTACCTCTTCTTCGGGTTCATTCTTTTGATTTGATCAAAAGGGCTCCATAGGTTGGCTTTCTGACTAAAGTAAGGCCTCTAGGATAAAGGGATGACATCTTAGAGGGTATTTGGGCAGGGGTTGGTCCTGCCAAATGGCTTTGGAGGTGTCAATTGAGAGAAGGGGAAGTGCCCTTTTATAATAGGGGTGAGGGGAACCTTAGGAAAAACTTAAAATATTATTTTATAATAAATTTATTTTTAGTTTCTAATGGCTCCAAAATGAATTATTTAAAGGATAAGGTGGGTATGGGCCGAAAACCACTCAATCAATAGGTTTTAGACAGATTTATGTCACCATATTAACCTTAACATTTACGTTTAACTCTTAGTTAAATAGTATGACATTTACCACATCTCTTTGTATTTTTATATTATATGGTTAATAAACTTAATTTAAATTGTTAATCGATCCAAAATTGGTTTATTAATTTCATATATATTATTATATAATTCTTTTGGCCGAACCATTTATTTTTAGGACTATTATATCAATTAATAATTCAATATTTGTTTTAAAAACTATTTATGTCAATTTTTTCACTATTTGGTATTTTTTTTGATAAAATCATAACATCATGATTACTTAGAAAAAACTTCATTGAATCAACCCTAACATGTCATATTAACCTATAAAATTAGTTTAATTCATGAGAAGTCACAAATTACAATTATTTGGGTATTTATAGTATCATGTTTTTTAATCTTTTATTAATAATGTAATTACTTCATCATCATTGTGTCATTAAAAAATTTAATTATTTAATTTCTTAAAATTATAAATAAAATATAATTATATAGGAAATATTTTAAGCTTTATAATTAATATTTATAGTTTAATTTAACTTATGTATAACCCTATATTAAAAATGAATTAGGTATTACACTTTGATTTTAACTCTTTTAACTCTTCTTTAAACAAAATAATAATAAATGTCCTAATCTAATCCATGTGGACCTAAAGTATCATTATTTATTTCTAAGGTTGTTTTTGGTCAAATTATACTTATCCAATAGAATTTGGACATGTGTTAGGGTAATAATAATATCATTTTTAACCTTAATTACCCTATTTAATTTTAACCGTGGTAAATAAAAGTAAAAAGTTACTATTTACCAAAAATTATTTTCATCTTATTAAACTACATTTTACTTACGGATATCAACGGCGTCTCTAGGATTTTTGAAATTCAACTCACAGAAGCGGTAAAATTATGTTTTATGTAAATTTTCAAATACTCCTATGAGGCGGGTAAAAGATTGTAAAAAGTTCAATAAAATTTATATATATATAAAATTATTATAAACTGACTCCAATGAATTAAATTGAATTTATATAAGTATTATGTTTCTATTTGGACCTAAAATAAATTTAAAAAAATTAAATAATTATTTAAATAAAAATTTTGTTTTAAACTATAACTCAATTTTTTTACTATTCATCAAAAATTGAATGTTTTCAGAAAAATACCAAAATTTCACACTAAGATAATTTGATTTTATGAAATAAAAAATTGAGTCTATTTTACCAAATTCAATACATAGATGTTTCATTTATTAAATTAAAATTAATTTCTATTGTCAAAACAAATAGCGTGTTTTTAAGAAACAATAACTATCAAAAGATTGACACTTGTTTATGTATAATTTCAAATTGAAATTAATTCCAATGTCCAAAATTGGATTAAAGGGTAAAAATATAATCTAAATATACTTTTAAACCACTTAAATTTATAATTAAACACTGTAAATTATTTTTATTAAAAAAGTTGTTTTGAGTTAAAATATAGTATTTTTAACTATTCACCCTAATATGAAAGTTGTCAGAAAAACACCAAAAATTTATTACAACTAAATTATAATGTCCTAATTATAAAGAAGAAGTTTATTTTGTCAAATTTAATATATAAAAGTTTCAGATATTGTATTTAAAACTGGTTCTTCATTAAAAGGCGGTAAAATTGCATTTTTTGAAAGATAATTCTTTTATGTGAAAAAATGAATTTGTTCTTAAATTATGTCTAAGAAACTCATAATATGGATTCTAAATTTACAGTGAATATATAAAGTTGAAAATTAAGTTAATAATATTCATAACCGCTTTTTAACGATTAGTTTGGTAAGTCATGATCCTCTTGAACTCAGTGTTGCGTGTAGTGCAAGTTATTTCATTGCTTTAAAGAAATAATGAACTATTAAATCTTGGGTTGTTACAAAATCACTATGTGTTTGAAACATTTTATAGACCCCTGTTAGAAAAATTAAATTTTACACTGGGGATTCAATGCTGCTAATCTGAAAACCAAGGTCAAAATCCCCCACAATGTCATTTAATGTTGATTTTTTAATAAATCGTATTATAAGACTATCTATTTCAATTTTACATCTGCTATATGATTACCAAAATTAAATATATTTCTCCATGTTAGTTGTCACATATACAATGTTAAAAATATAATTTTGATGTCAGTTATGAAATGGAAGACAACAAATTTTCATTTTTTACATTGGTTATATGATAAATAATGTTAATGAATTTTAAAAACATGTAATTTTTTCACCACACGACATTAATTTTCCAAAAACATTTTGAACACCTTTAGATAATTAATCCCAACCCCATGATTTATTCTTTTCAAAACCTTTATAATTTTTATTCAATTTAAAATATCTATATTTTCTCTCACTAGACTTGTATTTAATTTTCCTTCTTTCTATTGTTTTTTGGGGCTTTAGTATCCCTCATTCAATTTCTAAACACAAAATATTAATTTCAATTGTATTATTCACGTTCCATAATATTAATTATTTTCTATCTATTTGTATTCATCTATCTCTTTAAATGGTTTCATTATGCAGTTCCTATATTAATTATTTGGCTCTCATGGTTTAGTATCATCTATATGAATCTCTATATTATGAAAATATGTTTTTTATTTATTTTTAAATGTTTTTAACTTCATTTTTTAATGTTCTGGGGATTATAAATTATGTTTTTAATTTTATTTTGGATATAATTGTTTTTATTTATAATTAGTTATTTATAAATTATTTTTCAATATTTTAATATATGATTAAAAAAATATAGTTTGTTTCATTGATAATGTTTTTGATATAAATTTTGTGAATAATAAATGTTTCTAGTTATAAAATGATTTCTATTTTAATAATTTTCTCCTTTATAAATGATATATTTTAAATTTATGTATGTTTATATAAATTTATATACATACATATTTTAACTTGTGAAAAAATTGGGAAATTTATGAAATTCAATAAGAAGAAAATTACATATTTATATTAATTAATTGTATATTCACAATATAATTCTAGGGTAAAAGGTATAAATAGAGAATGTATATTTTGAATTTTTTAAAAACATTGATATAAGTAGTGATAGGTCAATAAACTTGAATATATTTTATTTATATAATAATATAGATAAATATGAATCTTAAATTTGAATCCATGTATAGTTTTTTTAGGAAATTTAATTAATAAGAAGGAATGAATAATAAATAATAATAAAAGAGTTAAATATAAATGATTTTTTAATATATAGAAAATAAATTATAGGAAGAGATTTAGTTATAAATGAATTAATAATTTCAATCCATCATGAATATGATATATTGAAATAATCACAACACAAGAATCCTTTTTAGTAAAGGGAAAAAAATAATATTTTATTGAGAAAATAATATTTTAAGGTTGAAAATTTTTTATATCATTTAATAAAAATTTATTTAAATTAAATTAATCATGATATAAATTATTATAATTTATAAAAATGTTTAGAATAAATCCCTTTAGTATTTCTATAGTACATGAAATATTTAAGGAATAAAGGAAAAATAATTTAAAGAAATGAGAAAATATATCTACAAAACAAAAAAAACATTAAAATAATATTGATCTGGAATATGAATAAATTGATAGTAATATATATTGATAAGGAGTATAATGAAATAATGAATAGTTCGGGGATGTATGAATTAAATAACAGAAAACAATAAAATATCCTTTAAATTTAAGAAGATTTATATAATTGATATAATTTTATTATTCATATTTAAACTATATAATATTAATCTAAATATGTATTAAACATAAAGAATTTCATAAATGACATGAGTATATGATGAAGTCCTTAAATACTACATAATTTGTATGTTATTAATGAATATATTAAAGAAAGGTAATAAATAATATTCTAGGTAAAAGTGAATAATATTCTCTCATGGGAGGGTACATATAAAATTGTGATGAATAAATATCAAGAGGATGAAATATAACTAGAATTAGCGAGATAGATACAAAAATCACCATACTAAAAATCACAAAATGTGATGTATGAATAAATAAGGGGGATATTGAAAATTTTGTTTTGAACCAAAATAAGCGGAATAGTATGAATATGTAGTTTTAAATTAAATGGATACATGATTATTGAATTTTTTCTATAGGGAATCTCTTCGAAAAGGTAAAAATCAATTTTTTATTATAATTTGTTTTTTAATTTTAATAATTGTAGGTAATAAATTATTTTCATGTTTCAAATGTATTATAATTGTAAATTGATTCATATAAATATATGCATGTGTATATATTTATATGATTATATGTGATATATTTATATATTTATCTATATGTGTAAATTTTTATATGTTTTAATATATTTATAATTTTTATTATTGTTATATGTAATTTATGAATTTTTATTGGATAAATTAATGAAGACCCATTTAAGAATGTGAGAATGAATTCGACCATTTCTTGAGGTTTGATAAAAAAATATTGAAATCAATTATGATTTTCTATCCATGTGTGAATCATTTTAATATTATAATTTCATGGAAACGACAAATATAATATCATCCTATTTTCAAAGGTTTTTATCTTAATTATACATACATGATATTTCATATTGAAATAATAGTTTTCTCAACATCTAATCATAATGAAGATATTAGTCATATGATAGAGGTTCATCATAAAGAATTAATTTATGTTGTAGGTGTTGAAACCATTCAAAATAATAAATAATGAATAACTGAATAAAGATATTGATAAACAACTATTGTCTGGTTGCACTAAATTTATAGTTCTATAAGTAGTTACGAGAATAGATACCTTGAAAACAAGAAATTTATTGACTGATAAAATTTGCACTAAATTTCATGATATTTTTAAAAAGATTCATCAATAAAAAAAATGATATTCCAAATTCTAAATATGATACAAAAAATATTATTCTAAATGATATTGACTTATAAAAAATGGTGGTTCCAAAGAGTATTGGTTGTATTGGTTGTCAGTATTCCAATATGTATTTGTATGATATGTGTCCTGGAAAATACAAAGGGACTATTGGATTCATAGTTTTGAGAATAATTAATGAGTTAGATGATTCATTGTCTATTCATAAATTACTAAGCATCATAAAATTTTCAATTATTCTAGTTGATCTTATTCAAATGATTTTTGATTACAAACATGAGTTATCTAGATGGATCATAACAGATAGAGAAAGATTTTACAATGTTCAAGATATTAAGTCATAGAGTTATGGTTGTATGAATTTTTAACTAAAAGAGAGAAATATAAAGTAGTACCAGATGGAGAAAATATCGGTAGAAAAATAGACATAAGATTGTGAAGCACCCAACATTAATTTTGGCTGACATAGATGATTGGATGTAAGAAATCTTGTGGATGCGTATAAAATAAAGGGATGATTCATGAATATAACATATGGAAATTTGTATGTTTATCAGATGGGGGAATCCTATATAGAGAACTATACATAGAAATATGATGTCATCAGATGGAGCATCCCTCATATTTGCAATATCTATATATGAGATAATTTGAAAAATTATATAGGTTTGAGGGGATCCATAAAAAGTGTCATCATATGGAGAGTTACTCGAATAAGGAGTTATTATAAATATCAATGTATGAATAAAAAAAGTTGTTCTAGGTAATTAGATAGAGAAAGGTTGTATGTACTAGACATAGAAATGTGGTTCAATTGGATAGAAATTATTATAAAGATAGTTTTTTTCACCAGTTGAATGATTAAGGATCATTACAACAACATTTTACGATAACCCATTATGAAAAGGATGAGTTATAATTTTTAATCATATAAATATATAAAAATATGTTTGGATGATTTAATAGATCATTGATGCTGGTATTCATGGATTTTCTTAAGAAGAGTTTTGGATTGCAATTCTTCAGGGGATTTAAAGGTGGCCAAATAAAATTTTATTTGAACCATAATTAAAAATAAGATCCCATGCTTTGTCATAGGTTTGTTGAAGAATAATGAATGTATAAATGGAAACATATTTAATTATATGTTTTACTACTAATTATTCATCATGTTAAATTTATAATTATTTTGATAGTGCATATGGTGAGTGACCAACCAAGATTATACTTGGTTAAAGAATAGGATAATCAAACATAAGTGGTCTATAAGAGATCCACCATAAAAGACTAGGTATATATATATATAGAGTAATAGAAGATAGAGAATAAGTCTAATGTTACTCATAAAGGGGGGAATTTGATAAAGGATCATTGGACTGATGTGCAACCGATAGAGTTTTATAAAACAGGAGGGGTTTCAAATAGTGGTGAAATGAACTGATGATAGTATAAAATAATTACAAAATTCAAAATTACTACATGGAATTTTATTAAAGAAGAAAAGCTGGAAAATTTTATAAAAGGTTTATATTTAGGTATATCCCGACCATTCATTATTTGAATGATGTTTCAATCTTATCATATTTTTAGAGAAATGTGGAAAATCATGAATCATTTGTACATAGGAATAATTTATCCACATTTCTTATAGAGTAAGACCATATAAATAATAAGATATTTCTACATAGGATCAACAATAATGAATAATGATATTATATTTGGGGGGTATAACCAGATATTAAAGACAACCATGGTTGGAGTGTATTACTATTAGGGAAGGAAGAGGTGAAAAAAGGAAAACTGGAGGGTATAACATATAATTGATAAATATTTAGTTTTTGGGGAAGAAAATGGTTCAATAAAAGAAATTATAACAAGGGTGTATAACTAGTTACTTCTTATTCCTTAGTAATATTGAATTTTTTTAATGCTTATTCTCCATTTTGGGTGTATAAGTATAATGGAAAGGAGTAGGTCACATTGACTGAACCTTATAAATTTCATGTTCTGATTTGTCTCTTATGAGATAAAATTGATTGTATTGATAACTCTACCAACTTATTTTTGGTCGAGTTATAAGAGTAAGTCATGAAATATAGTTATCATTAATTCACCCCCTTATCCATCCAATTATCTTACACTAATCTAAAAAATATAATTAATATCAATGTCAATGTTTCTCTTTAATTATCCAACTATCTAATGAGGTTTGAGAAAATAAATTCAGTTTAAAATAGAGGTGTTCCCATTTTCTAAAAATGAAAAATCATAGTTGGATAAATATGATGTAAATATACCTTTTGTATCTGTAATTGGATGTTAGAGATGCTACTATAGTGGGATTTCCTCTTATTAATGTATTTTTTATGAGAGTTGTCGATGAGAGAAATTTGGATGCTGATGGAATAATTCAAAATTACATTTTTATGTCTCTATATAACAAGGATTATATAAATATTATTGGTTTTCTAACTTCTAATGTTATGTTGGACTAGTTAATAAGTACTTAGGAATGAAATTTGAATTTCACGGTGTCTATGTTGTAAATATAGAGGAGAATATTTGAAGAAATCAAGACGACTAATGGTGAATAAATTTTTGATTAATTTATAGGGGTAAATGAAATTTTCATGAATACAATAAGATTTAGTGTGAACATGGAATATTATATTGTTATCCTGAAACAAATGATAAACATTCCTGAAATATTGGATCTCAAGGATTCATATGTATAGGTTAGAGAGTATCTATCTTTTCATGATCTTCATAATCTTCTTGTGGCATTTTAAATGAGAGAATAAACAGTCATAAAAAGTAATTCTTTAGAAGAAATTACATTTAAAAATATGTTATGATTTATTTTTATTTAATAATAAATATATGAAAGATCATGATTATTTAGATGTTTAGGAGGTCAAATGGGATTTAAAAAAATATTTCTCTTCTACCTAAGAGATACTGAATGGGAAATTGGAATGAGAGATGTTAAAAATAACTTAAGAGATGTAATAAAAATAACTATCACCTTTTTTAGGTAACTATCCAAAATTGAATATTTATGTTTCTATATAAAAAAATAATAATATATCTCATAAATAGAATTAGAAGAAAATATAATAAAATATTTTCAAGTAAGAAGAATAATTTATAGAGAATAAGAGTAAAGGCTGATCTATTATCTAGTAATTAATATGTCGATGAAGTGTATTTCGTAACATGTTAAAATAAAATGTTATTCATAAAAAATTCATGATTTGGATAAATAAAAAATTAGAATCTATTCTAAAGTAATTTTTTAAAAAGCCATTGAGTAAATTTAATAACCCATTAAGGAAGAGAAAATTTGTAAGAATGAAGGTATAGCGATAACTTTTTAAAATTATGAGAGTATGAAAAAGTAAATGAAATACTATAATAGAATACGAGTATATGAGGTAAAATTGTAAAATCATGAAAAGAAGTTTAATGATTATAAAGAGACACTATCTGGATAAGAGAATCTTAATAAAGATGAAACAATATATTTTAAGAATTTAAAAAGAACAAATTGATATTTTTTTAGTTTTAGAAAATGTTAAATGATATTAATGAAGATTGGAAGAGAATAATGAATAATTATTTGAGAAAAAATCAATTTTTCTTATAATAAAAATATTTTTAAAGAATATTATAGAATAATTCACCAAATAATTTTAAAGTAATGTTTAACCTTTTCAAGGTGGTGAAAAGAAGTGTCCATAGAGGTAGGTTAATTCTATTCCCAATAAATCAAAATATACATTATCCATTAATAATAATATAGTATCAAAAATTAATATTGTATTAGTCATGAATAGGAATGTTAAAGAAGAATCATCTTAAAAAATGGAAGACTGGAATACTTCATGAATATTTCCCACTAAAAAAGACTCCCACATTATTTAAAGAGAAAACTACAAAATAACATCAGATCTAAACAATTATTATTATGATGGATTGAGATTTATTGGACACTTTGGGTATTGTGGCATATTTGAGAAAAAAATATTATTCTCTTTTGAACAATGTGACTCCTTATTGAATGAGGTATGAATCTAGGGGGAGCTATCATATGTGGAGAATAAAAATAATTTCCATAATGAAATAAGAGTGATAAGTTCATATGGCGAAAAAATTATCATGTTTTAAGTGAGGAATTTGAGAACCACAATAAATTTGACTAACGAAAGAAATAGTATGTAGTTATTTTTCTAGATCAATTAAAAATATAGAAATATGGGGGAATGAAAAAATATTTATGAATAAAAATATAAGTGAAATTCTTCTATAGTGAGAATATTCTAGATGATAATTTTTTTTGAAAATGCTTCATTAATGATTAAGAATAAATGTAATATATATAAGAAATATGATCATGGAACCAAGTACTATATGAAAATCTTACCATCCCTCGAGGAATTAATGAAAATGATATTAAAAACTCAAGAGAATGATTTTATTTTGAAAACTATATAAAAAATGATAGATTCATTTAAAGAATCATCTAATGTTAATACATCCATTACAAAATTTACTATGTATAATCACAATGGAGAAACCAAGTCCATTTATAAGTAAACGAATAATAAAAAGAAGTCGAGACTGAGAGAAGTCTATCAGTCTGAACGTCACATTAATAAACATTGAAATTCCACCTTATTCCCAATATTCCTAAATATATGAACTATTATTTAGAGAATTTATGGAAAAATTAGAGGATATGTATATTTTTTTAGTGGTATTATATAGTGACAAAATTTCTATCACGGGACATTATGATCACCATGGAGAAAGACTTTTTTTCTACCCTTGAGTGGGAGAAAATAAAATGTTGAGGTATTACCATCATAAATTACATGGTTGTATCTAAACTAATCATCATAGAGGAGTGATGATTGTTTAGAAACCTGAGATATATGGAAAGTTGTGGGTTATATAATTGATATGTTCTAATCTGCTTATTAATATGGTTGTATGTTTTATTTAATTAATAGAATTATATTTTTACTATATTAAATTTGATAGAAAATTTTTTTTCAATTTTTTTCATAAAATAATTTTCATTGACCAAATTTATTACCTTGACTATTCACACTACTTTCTACATTGGGTTCTCCCACATAGGCAAAGAATTTTCTAATTAAAGGTTGTTTTTTTTAGAAAAACATGTGAATTTTTTCATACCTCAATGAAATTTCTCATTTTATTAAGATCAAATAAGATTATTTATGATAACCCACATGTTTGGCATATCATTTTATTTATAATAAGGGGGGATAACGTATATTTACCCACTTATGGGGAAGAAATAATCGGGAACACATATTCATTTCAAATATGTGTGGGGATATTGAAAACAATTCCATAGGGGGATATTATACATCCAAAGTGTGTTGGTTTCATTTTTTATTAATATTTCAATATGTTTTTTAAGTATAAACAAAATGGATAATTTGAGAGAAGATGTATTAGTTAGTTAAGAGAAACATTTTCAGTTAGATGATTCTTTATTAACAGTAAAAGAACCACAAATTTTGAATATATTCATGATTCTTATTGACTGTTTTAATGGTTGAATTTGACCAAAATTGAGTTATCTAGACTTATGTTAAATGATAGAGAAATATTTTAAAAATTTTGGTTTATGAGGTCTAGGAGTTTCAATAGTATAAAGATGAACATGAAAAAGGAAAATATGATGTCATACAGGACATAAAAAATCACATAAGACCACCCTATAAATAAATGTGTAGTATATTAGACTACCTTTAGTGGATAGATGTGATTAGATAGATGAATGTTTGAAAATGTGTACTAGATATGGTAGATATTTATGAACCAATAACATCCCTGCCTAGTGTGACACTATCCAATTCTCTATGAAGGGTAATCACATGACCTCAGGCATGCCTCCACGTATTCCAGAGATTTTAGACTTGCAGCGAGTGTCTAAAAGTCACGTCAGAAGACTATACCATATCTGTTAGAGTAATATAAGACATGAAAATTATAAAATAGTGGAAACAGATCAATCCAATCATTGAACATGCATAAAACCATCTCCCAAATAGGGAATAACAAACAATAGTAATTATTCCATGTCACTCTATAGTTACAAGTGAAAAAACCTAATATAAATCAAATCAATGAAATCCCCAAAATGGTCTTAACTCCTTGTCTGGAACCTCTTCTATGCATATCCCCCAAAAACGGACTCACTTCTCATGCATGTGTCCCATTAGTTTTCTTGACCAACAACCATGAAAACTACTTGGGTACCTTACAATGGCCTGGGATGGGTGTGATTACAACTGAATAGTCCACTATGAATAGTGTCTACTAAATACCTACTCCAGAATATAGTGCATACAAGTATAAATGAATGACATGTGAATATGGAAATTTGGGGGCCACTTTTTATTTTACCATACATAGCTATTATTAACCAAGGTTCAAAATTAATTATGTGGATATTCTTAATTAACATTTTGTAACCAATACATAATCAATAGTTTAGGTATTGACATCATTCACACAGGGTTCATACAATTTATTATGCTACATAAGAGAATATGTTGAGTCCCTATGTCACTAGGGATGGAAATAATAGGCTAATAACCACACTATAATAAGAGCATCAGTACATGATATTCCATTGAATGAAACCATTGGGGGAATAGAGAATCAATCTGACTCTCCTACCTATGCATCCCTAGTTAGGGTTTGAGCATCATTCC
This sequence comes from Viscum album, assembly GCA_963277665.1. Lineage (NCBI taxonomy): Eukaryota > Viridiplantae > Streptophyta > Magnoliopsida > Santalales > Viscaceae > Viscum > Viscum album. The sequence continues at coordinate 420,000,569 of OY728161.1, read as the reverse complement.
AAACTGACCCATTGGATGAGTCATAGCCATTTATCCTACAAACAAGCCTTGTGAACATACATATTCATCCCTTCACCACACACAAAAATATCATAAACAAGAACAATCAATACATAAGATAGTCATAATCCATGTTATTCAACATTGGAATTAATATTTTTTGATAAACCATTGACACATTTTCCATTTACAATACATAACACATTTTCATGATTCTCATTCTAAATACTAGATCTCAATGTTTATTCATCAAATCTCTTTTATCAACCCATTTATCATAATAATCAATCCTCTAAATACATTATCAATAATGATCTGTGACCAATATTAAATTTTCACTATCATAAACAATCCCACATACTCAATAAGGGTCTACAATATCACACAATGACCTTGCACTTACCTATCTATCTTATATCCCTAGAAAATATCTATACACCCCATGGGTGGAATTAAATGGGTCAAATCATCCTCGATGAATCCCAAGAGTACCATGAGGGTTTCCATTCATCATTTATACAGATTTTCTCATAGAATTACTATAGGGATCAATAGAAAAAAAAGAGTTGAAAAATAACAATGTTGGACATGAAAAAATATACAATAAAAATATTGGATATAACATGTATTAACCCTACCTAAAATCCATCGGTGGATTCCCTCTTAATCATGGTATAATTTCGCGATTCAACAACCCAATGAATCCTTATCCTAGATCTCAAAATAAAATATTTTTTTGAGATTTTGATGGAGAGAATCAAGGGATTAAAACTCTACAACAAAATTTGAAGCAAGAGGGGGTATTACTGATTCCTACTCCAATCTATTGACACATGATTCTGAATTTATTGAACCATCTCTGAAGTCTCCTTCTTGATATTTCATTCCATCAACTTGGACTCCCAATCTTATAACCAACACATCATAGATCTAAATAGTCTCCCATAGTGATCCTCAAAACACTCCATTTGGATCATTTTTGGAAAAGTATTTTTTCTAAGAAAACTCAACAAGTGAAATGTGCTTTTCCCCAGAACCCCCGAAATCTAGAACACATGATCTAAATATGTTCTATGATAGTTGGATTGTAGGCTCATACTGCCCATCCATATGTGGGTGATAGGTCCTTTTAAAAAACATGAGTACCATGCTCCTTCTATAACCCCTTTAAGAATTGAGATGTAAAATTTGGATCATGGTTCACAACTATTGTTCTCGGCACACCATGATACTTTACTATCTATAAAACATTCATCTCTACCAACTCAGATAATGTGTAAGTTTCATAGATCATCAAGAAATGTGATACATTAGTCATTTTATCCAAAACCACTCGATTGCATCATTCTTATGAGGCATCGTTTGAATACCCACTCCATAATTACAAAATTCTACTTCTACTCGAGAATTTGAAATGATTATAACATCCCAATTAGGTGATGATTCTCAACCACAACTTGTTAAATGGGTTGGAGTCATTCTAATAACCCCCATCCTCTTTATTAACTCCCAGCCTCCAATAATTCCGATGATGATCACCATATATCTTAGTCAAACTAGGAGGTACATCCCAATTCGATGCATGGAACTCATGCATCAACTCTTATCCTACACATTTTGACACCACAACATAACCCTGAACATGAAAAACTCTATCAGTACCAAAAGAACAAACTAGAAATGGACTCCACACTTTTAAGACATTCCCACATGTCCAGACACTTATGATCAACCTACTAATTATCATTGGCCCACCTCAAAAGCATGGATTGAACTGGAATCAACACAGGGGTCCTTTTCTCATCTTCTTATTAATCCTCCAAGTGAATATCAGTAAACAAGGTCATCATTCCCCACTCGACGTTGGATTATTGAACTACCTAGTTCCGAGTCTTTAGTTTCAAATAATATACAATACTATTAACATTCCATAGTGTGTAAACCATCTCAAAATCAATGGATTTCCGGTCCTCAACCCACATTAACTGCTGAAGTTTCAAATCCCTAATAGATAAGATATTATTAAGACTTTTATGATTAATAAACACTACGATCCATTCTCCCAACAGGAAATGCCTCCAACACTTTGAGGAAGAAACCACAAAACTTAACTCATGACCATAAGTACAGTAATTTATTTCAAGGTGCCTCAACTATACTGACCCGTAGTCTATAACCAGATAATCTAAACTCAGAACATATCTGGGTCCGACCATGAGCACATCACAGAACATAGTATACCTCTTACCTGGTTCAGGAAATATCACAATATGTGCGGTAGTCAACCGCTGCTCATGTTTTTGAAAAGAAGTGTCGCATGGCTCTAACCACTAAAACAAAACACTCTTCTTGGTTAAGCTAGAGAGTGGAACTTATAAATGAGAGAAATCCTTAATGAACCATAGATGGTGACTATCTAGTCGCAGGAAACTCTAAACATCAGCAAATTTCTTGTGTCACTCCCAACGAACAACAACCTATATTTTCTCAGGATATACCAAAACACTGAACATAAAAATTATGTATCCAAATAAATTCACTTTTTCAATCTAGAACTAAAATTATGATATCTTGAAATAAATACTATTCTCTCTAAGTGTACTAATTATGAAGTCAAGATGTTTGGAATGGTCATCAAGATTTCTTGAGTACACAAAGATGTCATAAAAAAGGCAACAAAAATATGATCTGGATATTAGTGAAATTTATATTCATTAATAACATAATAAAATATCATTCTTTTGTCAAACCAAACATCATAAACACAATCTAATACAACTCATACCTGCTCTGGAAATCTATTTGGGACACTTCTAGAATTATCACCCTCATCTGGTGGCATCCCGAGGTCAAATATATATTGGAGAACCCTGAAGCAACCCTTAGTTGGTCAAATAGGTAATAATTCTAGGAAGTGGGTATTCGTTCTTAACTGTTATATGATTTAACTTATTGTAATTGATACAACCTCAAAGAAACATCAAACTTCATAGAAAATATCACTAGTGATTCCCATGGTGATGTTCTAGGATGGATGAATCCCATTTTCTCTAACTCTTCCAGCTGCAGCATCTGTTCCTAGAGTTATGTTGGTTCCATTCGATATGGTGGAATGGAAACCAGTTCTGCCCCTAGAATCAACTCAATTATAAACTCCACATCCCTCTTAGAAGGAAGTCCTGAGAAATCATCATGAATCACATGTTTAAATTGATCCACCATGTGAGTAAATACATGTCATTCCACCCTCCCATAAAAAAAAATAAGGCATGCCACATGGGTTGATATTTCTCACAATTATTGGGAAATTTTCCTTGTACGACTCGCCCGAACATCCCACTCACCACAAAATACTTGAGTATCTCCACCAAGAGATGTGAACATTATACAACATTGGAAATAGTCAATATGAGCTTGATATAGCACCATAATGTCCATTCCAAGAATCATATAAAAACTTGACATCTCAAGAACAAATATATTCTAAAGAAAATGATATCCACCAACCATTAAAGAAAAAAATTACACTACCTCATATCCATATCGCTCGCTCCCAATAGAGTGTTGAGAGACATAACCCCACATACATGATTCGTGCATAGGCCTAGTACTTATACAAACTATGTAGAGATAAAAATGTTTGTGGAACATTTATAAAATAGTGCATTAGTGAGTGTGGAATCTATAAGAATCAAATGTCGAATATTAGGTGGCCTAGCCTCACCACCTCAAGGTGTAGACTGATCTGTGTGATGTATGCCTATTACATTGACCTAGGTTCCAGCCTATGAAACTATCCTTGAACTGCCCTACTGGGGTGGAAAATCATGCCCCAAGGTACTATATCCACCAACCATATCTATATGGAACATGGATCTCTTGATTCCCACAAAATATGGGGTAACTGACCCCTTTCTTGTACTTTGAACCGGTCTTTTTCCTCCTTCAATTTACAACTATCATAGGTTCTTTCCAAAACCACTGCACATGGGCCAATATGATCCATGTTTTTCACTTAACTGGTGGTTGGGAACACCGAATTCACACATGTCCCGACCTACCACACTCAGAGTAGCAATCTACATCACTAACTTTTGGTTATGATTACTTTTCCTGGAAAACATCACGCCACTACCGTGTTAAAAATTCTCAAAATGAAGCTTCCAACTATCAAAAGTTTTGCGTCTAGTTCACTCCACTAGAACCGCATGTCTGCTTACAGATACCTCTTTGAGGTTTCCCTCTGAGATAAGGGAATGATCCATAATGCTATAAACCTCAGAAACAAAAATATACTTACCTGGGACTTAATCACATGCTACAGTTCATCAGGAATGAATCTTTCCGTAGCTTCCACATCTCCCACTAATCTGGGAACAAAAAGTTGCAAGTCCACGAACTGGCCTGAATACATCATCACTGACATCTCCCCCTATGTTATACTCATGAACTCTATATATTAATCCTGCCTCAGGTTTCCCAGATAGTAATTTTCTAAAATCATTTTCCTGGAATCCTTTCCACAAGACTCCCTACATCAGTTCAGTTTGAACTAGAATATCCCAAAACCATTTCCTAACCACTCAGCATATATTCTTCTAACAAAAATCAATTTTTGGAATGAGTTTCTAGATGATAAATAATTTTTAGGATATACTATATCATGAACTCTAGTGCCTCAGGACCACCCTCTCTAATAATGGTTATATGGTCTGGTCAACTCGAACATACTCTCTGCAAACCACCCTGAGTCTCCTTCCATCATATATATAAAATAATTTTTGTTCACATGGAACTTATCTTCCCTATTATCATGAACCACTAGATCACCATGTTCCACTAATGTGGGAGCATTCTCGACAACATCTTCCTGTCGCACAACTAGCACACGTCCTCATGGGGGCATTTCACTATAATTCCAAACACAACTATTATAACACGTACCATAAAACATTCACAAAATATAAAGGAAGTACCTTCCCATTCTATAAAAAATAATTTAACTTACACCACCCAAACATAATCTTTTACAATTGAAACACTACTTTAAAGCATTTATACCTTGGTCTATGTTTAAAACATAAAACTAACTCAAGTAGATTAAAGCATTACTTTCTATATATTATCCAACTATTCTCATTTAAAACTTACATAAATAAAATATCAATTAACTTTACACCCTTGATAGAGCATAATTCATTAATTATTATTTACCCATTGTAATCATCTAATTAAGTAAAATTTTCATCAATTTTAAGAAATCAAATTCATCCTACTTTTTATGTGCCACACACTCATACTATGTGTGTTTCCACTATGATGAATGTAACATATATACATAGGTACCTAAAATGATGTTGAATTAAAAACCACATTCCATTCTGGTCATGATTAAAATATCATAGGACTGCCACATCAAAAAACAAGTACATCACCCGACGGTGAAATATCATAAATTGTAAGAACACACAACAAGAATAAAAATTACCACCATGGGTGACTTAGATTTTCCATCATAAACTAAATAGATACTCTCATTAATGAGATCATTACCATGCCCCAATTATTTTTTACCCTCCTATATACCACTACCATTTAGTAAGTCACAGAATAGTGTGGATCTAAAACAATTTTTTAGCGTCCCTGACATGGGATCCACTAACTAGTGCCATGAGTCTTGTCTCCACATGACCTCAAACAAACCTCCCCATATGCCAGAGGTTACTGACTATTAGTGAGAGTCTAAAAGTCACATGGCTGGACTATACCCTCTTTGTTAGAGTAATATGATGTAGGGATATTATAAAATAGTAGAAAAAATTTAAGGTAATCCATATACATGAGTAAATCCATTTCCCAAACTGGTAAAAACACACAACCAATTGTAAATATGTCGTATCATGATATAGTTCCAAGTGAAAATAATCCAAAATACAGTGAGATAGTAGAATCCCCAAAAGGGTCCTAAATCCTTATCTGAAATGTCCTCCATACATATCCCCCAAATCTAACTCACTTCTCAAGCACAACACCCTTGCATTTTTTTCAATCCTACTGCCATTAAATATGCTTAGGAATATGACGGCATCCTGAGTAGGGTGTGATTACAACTTAGTAGGCCACCACCATTGATTTTTCAAAAATATCCCTTCTAGATGATATTTTGTGCATGTATAAAGTAAGGACATGAAAATAAGACAATTCTAGGGCCAATAGTTAATAATCATTATATATATATTATTGAACATAGTGCCTAATTAATTATGGGAATCTTGGTCATTACTAGTTCTTAATCAATACAAAATCCCTAGGTTCTGTATTTACATCATTCACATAGAGTTCATGGAATTTATCATGAAACATTTGGAATATGTAAAATCCATATCTGATTGGGGATGGGAATAAAAAGTTAATAACCACACATTCAAGGGAGCCACGTTACATGTTATTCCATAGAATGAAACCATTGGGGGTATAGAGATTTATTATGACTCCCCAACTTATGCATCCCTAGGTGTAGTTAGTGCATCAGTCCAATCTGGTCCATGGGAGGAGCCTTAGTCCTTTATCCCACCACCAATCAATGTGCACATGATTATTCATCATTTCACCACACACAACAATATCATAACCAAGAAAAAACATAAAAATAATAGTCATAATAAATAATAATAATAATTGGAATTAATAATGTTTCAAAACCCATTAGCACATTTCTTATTTACATTACTAATCCCATTTTCTTGATTCATATTCTCTAGACAAGCTCACTAAGTGTATTTTGTAATTATCTTGTATCAACCCATTTCACATGTTAATAATTCTTATTAATCTTCTACAAACTCTAACATGTGACTAATACTTCATTTTCTATATCATTAAACATATCCACATACTCAACTAGGGCCCTAAATTATCACAATGACCTAACACTTACAAATGTAACTTATATGGAACAAAAATATCGGTTCACCCCATGGGTGGACTAAAATGGCTCAAATAATTCTTACTGCATCAAATGAAGATCATTAGTGTTTGCATTCATAATTTAGATTCCCATTATTCTAAAACATATCAATGAGATCAAGATCAAAACAAGAAATGACCATGAACAAGGACAAAAATGCACAAATATTTAATAAAAATATGGGATATAACATGTACACCACCTGCCACAAATGTATTGGTGGATGAAATTTTAATCCTAGCATTATTTCATGATTCAACCACCGTTTATTGCATAAACCTATATCTCACCATAAATTAATGTTTTTTGATCATCTAATGAAGAGAATGGAGAGATACAAAACCTAAAAAAAAGAGAAACAAGAGTGTAGATTATCCCTACTCGAATCTTCTATCTACAATCGACAAAAATAAAAATAACCTAGAGATGAAGTAGAATCGCCCATGGAATCACTAAGGAAATAATTTTTCTCACCAGTGTTCAAAGGGTGATGAGTAGGGAAAATCAGGAAAGGGTTTAAAATCTCATAATGGCATTTTTTAAATTTTCCCAACATTACTGGGCCACACGGTTTACCCACACGGTTTGAAAAACCCCATAGAAACCATGATAACACAATTGTCCAAGGAATTTGGGTCACACAATTACCTATGAAGCTACACATTGTTTTCAAACCCATTTGCGAATCCTCTATCCATGGATACATTGTTTCCTAGGAATTCCACCTAGTTTCCTTAACTCTGTGCCTTCCCCAGATTGGCCAGGTTTTCTTATCTTCACTGTTCCAAACCCTCAGGACACCCATCAGGTCCTTCATAACCCTGTTAAAAACACAATTTACCCAAAAAAGTGATTCAAATCCTAATATAAATAGGGGAATACCTCCATGAAGTTTGGGATCCTAAAGAACCCATTAAATAGACGTTTTTGAGTTTATTGTATAGAGGAAACCTATACAGATCAAGAGAGGGAGAAATGTGAAGTCATAAAATAGAGTACACCCCGTGTTTGTAATCATTAAAAATTATTTCATCATTAAAAGGCTCTCTAATGAAGGGGATCGGGAATAAGCATCATGATATAGATATTTATGAGTTGGAAGAGTTCTTATGAAAATCACCAGATGGAGAAACCTAAAATGATTTTTAAATTCACCAGATAAAGAAATGTAGTATATACCGAATAGTAAAATGATAGACTATTGGACATAAAATATCAAATAGAGTTGTTTTATATCAAATAATGTCCTATGAAAATTTACAATGACATTATAAAGTCACAAATTTTTGCAATGTTGTGGTGTACATTCATTTCTTATAAAAATATCCCATTTTTTTGGAATATTGAAGAGATTTTTAACGCTAATATTTTTGGAACTTCTTATTAATAATGTTAAATCTGACATTATTGGATGCATTTAGGGAGATAAAATGAAATTTTAGATGAGAAATGAATTCAAATTTAGAGCCATTACATCTTCCTAGTTTTGTAGAATATGTATGAGTATATGAAATGTAGTAGAGTTATTGAGATGTGTTGTTGTTACTACTTTTGTAGAGTGGCGATTTTTATGTTTTGAGAGAACACATCATGAGTAACCATCCATGATTATACATATTAAAGAATATAATAATTGGAAGGAATATCTCTAAATAGATAATTATTAGATTGATGGACTACCAGATGAATAATTAGAATAAGACTGAGGTGAATCTAACAAAGGAAAATTGGGTAGAGGATCAGTAGACTAATGTGTACTAAGTAGAGATACATAGGACATAAAATGTACTAAATTGAGATAAAATTAAGTGATGGTACTAGATAAAGAATAACCAAAGGAGTGTTATTGGATGATATATTAGGACTAATTATTATAAAAAATGTTTATAATGGTTTATATTTGAGTTATTATATATCCTTATAGATCAAGAAGAAGTTTATATCCCACATGAATGTTTAGAGATCTATTGAAGACATTAAAGATGTTTTACTCAAGAAAATGCGATCTAAGTTGATTATATAGGATGAATATCTGAAAAATAATTTTTTTATAAACCGTATAAAAAAAGAAGAATGAAGAGATTATATCTGGGGGTGTAAATAGTTTCTAAAGAGGACCAAGGATATGGTAAATACAAGTCAAGAAGGAATAGGAAAATTTCCTGGTGGTTAGGGTGTATAACCAACAGTAGAAGAAGATATTTTCAAAAGGGGGTTGAACCATGGTAAACTAAATGAATGATTATTAGTGTGTCGAACCAGATTCTTCATATTCCATTATATTAATGAGGAATTGTTTATTATAGAATCCATGTTAAGGGTATATCCATAAATTAAAAGATTAAATTTTATTCATCAAAACATCTAAATATTGTGTGTTGATCTCTCTCTTTATAGTTACTACATATGAGATCATTTGTGAGAAATATTTGAGTGGATCATGAAATCTATAATGTTTTGGATTATGTGTTATAAGAATTATTCATAAATGAATGTTATCAATAATTCACCCCATCCCCCTCTCGGTAATCTCATAATGATCGAGAAACTATACAAAGATAAAATATTATCCCACTGAATGTTTATTTCATATGAATGATTATATAATTTTAATTGAATAAATTAAATTATGTACATCATGATATAATGGTTCACTACGAAATTTTAATATATTAATTCCTTTAAATAATTAAATGTATTGGATAGCTTACTCTAAATTCAACACCAAACTAAAAAAAGCGTGATATGTTTAGTCCATTAAAACATGGTCGTTGAATTATCATGAAGGAATAGAAGTACCCAATTTTTATAATATTAATATAAATATAATACATTATTCTGTTAATATAAATTAAATTAAATTATATAGCTACAATTACTAATTTGGTAATATTTTTGTCCAAAATTTATTTTTCAAAATATTACTTTTCTATGATATATTAAATTCTGATACATGAAACTTGTGAGTAATGACTATAAACTATATAGAATAATAATAACTTGTTAATGCCAATTTAATTAGTAAATAATAGGAAATATGAATATGAATTTTTAATATCCAAAAAAATTATTTTTTTCTATAAAAATATTTTTTATTATATCTCACCTTTTGATTTAAAAGATAAATTTATAAAATATATATTTTTAATTTCAGAAAATAGAAATTATTTTCATATTCAACATTTAAATATTTTCATAAGCATAATAATTTATATTTGATAAAAAAAAATTTAGGTGAAATGTGAAAAATAAATTTTTAAAAAATAAAATTAGTTTTATGAAATTATTAGTATTTAATTATGAATTTAAAATTCATGAAACATTTTTCTAAGACCAAATATATATTTTATGTGAGTTTATAATTTTAATAATGTTAGTTTATATTTATAATATCATATCTGTTATATTAGATCATTAGTAATATTTTACAAAACATTTTTTTAATATGTTATAAATTATTATTTTAATATTATTTTTTCACTTTAATAAATTCAATAAACTAAAATGAATTCCACACATGTAATTAGAATGTCAAAATTATATAATGAATGTTTTATTTTTTGTCCTAAAACAATAAATTACCTAGTTAGAAACCAGTTATTGTAGAGAAAACAAAAATGCTAAAAATTGGTAACCAAAATGATAAATGGGAAAACATGAGAGAAAATGATTTTCATTGACTGGTTGAGGTGCGACATGGTATTATATATTATCCTCCAAATTATTTACCTATTTTGGATCCACATTCCATAATTTCCTCCCATTATTGAAATCATTTGGATATTTACAAAAATGACATGTAGATTCATTTATAAAAGGAACACTCCATTCATCAATTCTCCTCATACATGACAATATTTAGTTCATCCCAACCTCCATCCAACCCTATCATCACATAACGTTTCATTTATATTGTTTCAGAACACAAAAAAATTAATGTAATGGTCAAAAATATAAAAAATTTACTTGAATTGATGTGAAATCATTGTGTAACTATATTTTAATTATTTATGATGTGTATAAGTATAATTCACCTCAATTCTACAATTGCTGATCTTTGACCAAATAAATAGGAAGATTTTAATAATATTATAGTGTTTAGAAATTTTTGATGGGGGTTAAAATCCAATAAAAAATGTCAAATTAACATTATGTTATAGGAAAAATACAATAGAATTATTTTTTATATGTAGGAATTTATCATGTGTCAATCATAGTTGTTGTTTTCACCGGAAGATTGAAAATTCATTTTTTATCATTTAAAACACTAAAACATGCATGCAACCATAAAACACTTGAATATTTATACGGACTCATCCTAAAAATTATATAATTTGGAGATTTAATGTCTAAAAATAATTCTCTTACATTTAATGATCTTTTTAGGTTTAGAATTTTTGAAAATTAGGACAAACTCTTACACAGTCCACCTATACATTACAAGGGGAAGCTTACACCCAAAATCAATTTTCTTACAAAGAAATACATTAAAATAAAACATGATATCATTTCATGAAAAATCATCACAACATTCATATTTCCTTATTATTATCACATTCCAATCCATTTACACTACGAAAAAAATAAAAAATTGGTATGATCACAAAAAACACGATGAGAGACATAAAAATTAGGAATGAAACATTATTCCACGAATACTTACAAACATATGAAGTAATTTTCACAAATATATACTTCTCACCCTTAAAAGTAACATATACTTTCTTTGTGAAAATATAAGGTTTCCATAAAACATAGAAACTGTAGAAACCATTTCTGTAACATGGGGAATCATTTATTACCACACATACTTATGATTATAACCCTCGCAGTTACCATATGATAGGTAACGCTCATGGATGCCTTAAAGTGTAACCCTCATGGATTCTTTATTATGTAACTATCATAGTTATACATGAAATAACCATTACAGTCAACATCCAACATATCCAATTCATTGGATTGATATCATGGACCCATACATATTTGGTTTCTAATGGAACCACCGATCCTCATATAAATTTCTTGGAATAATAAAATAATCATATAACATGTATATTTGCATCATAAAAATAATTTTAGAGGGAAATCAATTATTTTAAAAGAATACCATGCACATACATGGGAAAACATATTCATTGAAAATATCTATTCAATATTGTAAACGAGGATTCAAGAAAATAATGTGTCACGAAATAAGGAAAATTATCTCATGACGTATTAATGAAAATATCATTCTTTTTTATTTTTTTAATAATATTTATTGATAAGAATGTAAAATAAATTCCCTTACCCAATGTCTTACTTCCTTAAAACATGTTCAAAGAAACTATATAATGGTTTGAAAAGATTTATTAATTTATCATAGAAGAATATTTTTATTTTCAATCCCTTATAATATCTATTTATGAAATATTTCTACCCCTTTATTAATAATAATTTCTTATATTTATTGTTTCAGGTGCATTCGTTTAATGGTTTCATGGTTTGTTAATTATAGATTTTCTTTTCAAAGGTAAATAATACATTTTAAGTGTAATGAAATTGTTTGGTCCACCTATAGATGTTTAATTTTTCCAAAATATCATTTTTCATTCTACTATGAAGGTGATTCATTTGATAAATTGTTAATGGTGAAGGATTAGTTTATTATGGAATTTTTTCCAACAGTCGTGATCTAGTTCATTTTTGCTTAATATTATGTCCAAATATTAATTTTGGAATGTGATACCATATGTAATATGTAGAAACCCAACCCCATATATCGTGAAGTCGTTGTATGATATCAATTACATTTTCATGATTACAATGAATCTAGCCCTAAGAGATTGATCAGTTTAATAGTCTAGGTATTCTAGATACATAAATGAGTATTGTATTATAAATAAATAACAAAATTAGAACATAGTGTTTTTTAAATAATTTATTTATAAATAATGAAATCTGAGGGTTATTTTATTCCACCAATTATATACCTCCATATAATTCATATTAATCTTCTTGGATTTTTGGTGAACGCAACATAATAAGGGTGACCTCAAATGCTTAGTAATGAAATAATATCACATAGGAAATAATGAATCAATGAGAATAGTCAATATGGAATGCTAAATAAGATAACACACATACCATGTAATTAATAAACATAATTTTATAATGTTTGAAATATGGAATGGTACAAAATGGAATCACAATCTATTCATCTAACTAGATAATAAATATCAAATACGACAAGTTAAGAATAATGATTGAAAACTGAAAATGAAAATGCATCCAGACAAATGTCAATGAAAAATCACATGGATTAATAATAATAGAATATAATTGAAGGAAATGCTTAATTATTGGAAGGAATGTTCCCTAGTGACATGGTACATTTAAAATCAAGACCATTCATAATATGGTTTATAAAATATAGTGGTAAAACCCATCTAATGAGTTTAGCCATCTATTTAGTCTCATGATATTATCGATGCATCATGGGGATATATATAATCAGTACCAACCTATTTTATTCTTTTCCAACACATTCTTCATATATATAATAATAAATTTAACAATATTCCATTTTAATTAGCAATATGGAGTAAGGAATACAGAATTATAAATATTCTTCCAAAGTGATCAAATAACTATCAATGTAGACACATATGTAAAAAGACCTACATTTAGGATGTTGTAATATCCATGAGAAATGAAATGAATAATTTAGGGGCAATTTAATGTTTAATGATCATAAGAGATTGAATATTTCATGTGGATAGAAAAATAAATCATGTATGTGAATGTGAACACTATCATTGGCCAAATCAACAATAAACCATCTAATGGAATAATAAATATGGTATAAAAAAAATCACAAGTGGAGTAAAATAAAAGGATGTTGTCATTGATGAAATTAAATATCAACTTTTAAAAATATTACTAAGTAAAATATAATTTTCATTTAAAAAACCTATTGATATTATTTTTCATTGAAAATTCCTTTTGGAAGTATTTTCATTAAAAATAATCCTTTTAAACATGAAAAGGTGGCTTCAAAGAAATGACGATGGATAAATCTGTATATGTTTCCCAATGTGAAAAGAACATTCATTTTAAGAATATAGAGGTTAAAAGATGGATTTTTTGTAAAGAGACAAAAATATTCATCTTGAATCATTGGTAAAATAAAAAAAGGGTAATAAAATTTACCCAATAATTTTGAAAACGTTTTTGAAAACATTTTAATAAAACCCGGCTTTTCGAAGAAAACAGGTTCTCCAACTAAAGAGAGAAAAAAATTCATGTTTTAATAAAAAAAATTAAAAACATATAGAGAAAAAAAGAGTATAAAAATGGTACTAATACATGAAAATTATCATGAATAACAATAGTATAATTTGAGGTTGTATTGAACAATGGTTATGTAATTTCCTTGAATGGAAATTCCATTGAAAGATCATTAGAATTAGTCATGAGGGAAAAAATCATTAAACATAAAAAAGAATCCCAAAACACATAGAAACATTTTAAATCATAACTTCATGAAGGAATAATATTAATTTAATGTTTTAGATTCCATGATTATAAAAGTATTAATCATATAATACAATAAAAGTGGTAGTAGATATACCACAAAAAAAGAGAATCCATTACTACTTGAGTGTATTTAGATTTAAGGGATTCGTGAAAGATTAAAATCAATTACAAAATTTTATATAATTAAAAAAATGGAAATAGTGATATAATATTTCAAAATTGGGATTAGGTATAGAAGACAAAATACTTAAGTAGTGAAAATGATGTTAATCTCACATATTAAAAAAGTGAGATGAAATTCTCTTACATTCTGTTTACATTTGGGTGAAAATCCTTTAACCTCTTGTATAATAGTTATTAAAAATGATATTAAATTATAAGAGATAAATATTAATAATTGTGATATCATATATTATCCTCTCATATTATCTTATTACACATTTGTTAATAACCATGCATTATTTTAATTTTTTGGGTGTTAATAGCCACATTTTAGAGTATGTTTTTACTTGTTGTTCGTTGTTATTATAAAATATATATTGGATTCAACATATCATGAATTAAAACCATGATTTTTATATCATATAAATCCAGTATATAAGTATTTTATTTAGTTTATAATAATTTCATATTACAGATGAAGTGCACCATTCATGGAGATGGTAGGTTATATATACGCATGAACAATGCATTCATTTATTTCATTTAATAATGGAATAAAAACTAAATGATACATATGTAAAATATAATTACAGAATCATATATATTTTATATATGTCATATATTTTTATTAAAATCAACCTTTATATGATCCATGTATGGAATTAATGAGTCATATCTCATTGAGGGGGCGGTAGTCCACACTTCCTCAAATGTAATAATCATATTTACAGAAGATGAACTAAATAAAGGTATGTTATAGATAAAAGTTATATAATTATAATATTTTTATATATATAATATAAAAAATATAAAAATATTGTTCATAATAATGGCCATCATGAGAGATGGTAATGTATTATTGAACAATCATGGTTTCATGATGTGATAGATTATTTTATATAGAAACAATATGTTTGTTACCCATTAGGTGGAGGTGTGTGTATGTGTTGGTAAAAGACATTACCTAAAAAATAATATTATATTTATGAAACCAATTTTAATGTAATCATATAATATGAAGTTTATAGTAAAAGGAAAATTTAAATGAAACTAAAAAGCTTGAGTGAATACACTACATCTTAATCAGGTAACAACTTTGGTTTGTACTGAAAGGCTTCAGTGGATGAATTTGTAACAAAAGGTAGGATTAAATGTTGATTAAAGGATTATTGGGAAGAAATTTGGTCAGTTCCTAGCTGAACCAATGATGTATGAATAAGTGGAATAGGTGGTGGCCTTTTATAGGGAATGAAAAGGACTCACTTGGGATTTTTGGAAAAGATTATATGTGCACATGATATTACATAAATATGTAATAAAAAACAAAATAAACTGTTTTAATTGAAGGATAATTGAATAATTATGTTTTAAAAATTAGTATTGGATTATTTTCTAGTTTGTTGGTCCCATAAGTTAAATATTTAGTCCATTATTAATCATGATTTAACGTAAAAAAATTGATTAATTTTAAACACATTAACTACATTTGTTGGTATAAAAAATGTTATTATTATATTAAATTATAAATTATTATGATTTCAAATATTAAATCCATTTTTCCAAATTTCAATCACATATTTGGGAAAAATTAAATTAATATTATCCCCATAAATAGGATGACAATGCAGGTTTGTGTAGTAAAAATATCCTAAATTAAGCTATGTATTTATAATGAATTTCCAAGTAAAATTGATTAAAATTAAATAAATTGTATTAATTGATAAAATTATTATCTAATTATAATTTTAAACTTATTAATAAAATAATTTAAACATATAAATAAATTGGATGAAAATCATTTTTTATCTAAAATTATGTTTTTTAACTATTCATTGAAAAATGAAATGTTTTCGAAAAATATTAAAAATACATCCTAACATATTTTTTATGTTTTCATATAAAATATGATGTTTATTTTGAGATATTGAATAAATTATATTTTAAAATTCAAATTTAAAATGTGTTCTGCAATAAAAGGAGGTAAAATTGCATTTATAAAAAATAGGTATTTTGTAAAATATGGTTTGTTCTTCTATTATGCATCTAAAACAAAATTAATGAATATAAAAAATATTCTATTGAATATATAACTAAAATAGTTTATTAAAATCATTTTCTAATTGTTATTACATTTTTTATTAAGACAAAACTCCTTTGGAGGCATACAAATAATAATAGTTCATTGTATAACCAATTGGTTCTTATTTTAATATACCATTAATTGGTAACCCATGATTTAATTTATA
The DNA here is from genome assembly GCA_963277665.1 of Viscum album. Classification (NCBI taxonomy): domain Eukaryota; kingdom Viridiplantae; phylum Streptophyta; class Magnoliopsida; order Santalales; family Viscaceae; genus Viscum; species Viscum album. Next base: position 419,983,673 of record OY728161.1, on the reverse strand, counting down.
TTTATATAAAAAAGGTAGTTTCATAATTTTGATAATAGTATTCATAATCACTAACATAACAGCAATGTAATATCATATTATATTAATTAATAATATATTAATAATATATTGTTATTTTGGGAAACTATATTTTGGATAAAACAAAAGCTATCGAGGAAGGTCGCTCTTACATGTAACTCAATCTATCAAGGATTGTCACTCTCACATGTTACACATGCTAACTTAGTGTTTCATGATTTAATGTATATAGAAAATATTTTAAACAAAAAAATATTATAACATATCAAGATATTATATTACCTTACACGCTGGGTGTTGCATGTTATACACGCTATCGAATACAATGTTCTTACATTAGTTTTCTAGCCATAAAATTCTCCCTAAATTATTTTAAATTGTATCATTGAAATTTAAACATGATCATGGGGATATATTTTTTGATACTTCCTATGTTTGAATTCCAAAATAATTAAAAGGGTTCATAAGTAATCCTCCATAAAATAGGGAATGTAAATCAAAATAGTCACATCGAAAACCATGTAATAGGGTTTCAATGTAGGAGAAAATTAGTGTAAAGTAGATATATGTACATAGAGGAATATATTAAATGAGTCCAGTAGTCACAAACAATTTAATGATCAAAATAAATATGAGGGACTCATAACCAAAGATATGTGATGATTTAGTATGCCATTGGTTGAAAAGAAATTAAGGTATTAGAACAACATTTTATTTCAAATTCATTTTCTAATGTGAGGTAATTAATTTTCTAACCATGATTATATGGAAAAATTTTTACTTGGAAGGTTTCAATTTTATATGAATAATCATAAATTTTGTTTTTTCTTTCATCAAATTCTATTTTATTCCTTTACTATGACAAATTAATTACCAATGAATAATTTTTTATGCATGAAGCACTAAAATAAATGTATAATGGATCATAAAGCCTATAAATATGTTACAAGTATAAATTTTTTTCCTTAACTATATTCCAAAAAAATATCGTTAATATATTCATCCCTAATAATCAAAATTGATACTACATATTCACATTTAACATTTATTCAACATATTGTATATATAAAAACAATAAAAAATTAACCAGGACATTGTGTAGGTCAGTGGTTGGTGAGAACCCATTATCGTCCTTCGATCAACAGTTCAAGACCTATCGCCTTGCTTAATTCGATTGGTTATCTCCTAGCTTACACTTTTTCCTTTTTTGAATCCATATTATTATAATTTGAAAAAAAAATATAATCGACATTTTTAAAATCTAATTATTAAATACACTATTTACAATGGTTTTCATTACAACACATTTTTTTAAAGTATCATAATAATCTATGACTATTAGTACAATGTAATTAATACGTGTATGAACCCTAAAGGTTATCATTACCTTTTAATTTAGATCTATATAAATGTGAATTCATTATTACACAAATTAATTTTTTCCACGAAAACATATGCATTTAAAATCGAGAATAGTCCTTAGAAGTTTCATGATTATTATATCAAAAATACCCCTAGTAATGTACTTCTACAATTTAATTATTGAATCCCAAAAATAATTCCTCAAGACTGGTCCTTCCATATTCTAAGTTTTAACAATAATATAATTTTTTGGATTTATAAATCATGACAACTTATCTTTAATCTAAAACTAATTAGGTTTAACATTTATTAATAATTGTCATTTTATATTAATATGAATCAAAAATGGATTATAAATAAAAAGTGGATTGCACAAATAATATCCCCTGGGAGTGCAAAAAAAGGTGTCCATTAAGGCATGTTGTTGTGTACCAGGTTACCCAAATAAAATTATTCTTTAGAATCGGGACATCAAAATTTACTTTGTGTTAATTTTTTGTATTTTTCCGATAAAGATCAATTTTTAATGAATAGTGAAAAATGTTGTATTTTAATTCAAAACATCTTTTTAATCTAATTTATTTATATGATTAGATTTTCTTTTGAATTGGTTTTAAAGTGAAAGTAGAATATATTTTTACCATTTAATCCAATTCTTGTCGTTGGAATTAATTTCACTTTGAAATCAGACTTAAACTATTGTCAATCTTTTGATACTTTTTGTTTCATAAAAACAGGCTATTTGTTTTGACCATGGGAATTAATTATTAAATTAATTAATGCAACTTATATGTTTTGAATTTTGTAAAATAGAAATCATTTTTGAATTCGTAATATCAAATATAGCTTAGGGTGAAGTTTTGGTATTTTTCTGAAAAACTTCAATTTTTGATGAATAGTGAAACCACTAAGTGGTACTTAAAAAACTGATTTTTCGTTTAAATGAAACTTTACCACTTCTGTGTTTTTAATTTAAAAAATCTGAAATACATGGTTTTAATTAAGAAGTAAAATGTGGTTCAATGGGATTAAAATAATTTTTTGGTGAATAGTAACCTTTATGTTTATTAATCGCGATTAGAGGTAATTAGTGTAGTTTAAGGTAAAAGTAATGTTTTAATAATATGAAATGACCTAAAAACATGTCCTACACTTATGGGACGTGTAATGGCCGAAAATGACAATCCATGGGTCAACTTGGGGACTCCATGGAGCCACTTTGGTAGGAAAATGACATTAATAACTTTTTATTTAATGTTAAAATAAAAATGTCACAAACATGATATGTTTTACTAAAACAATTTTTAAATTGGGTTATACAAGTCATAAGTTTGACTATAAATATTAATAAGAAATATAAAAAGATTTCCTACATCAAGATATATTTTTTATAATTTTTAGACATTATATAAATTAAATTATTTATGACACCATGATGATGTAGCGGTTACCTCATTATTTAACGATTTAAATAAAATGAAAATATAATGTAAAATAGAAGACCTAAACTTGTCAAAAACCTATTTTATGGGTGTATTTCGAACTCTTATCACCTTATACACTAAATATATAATTGTGGGAACCTTTTTATCCGAAAATAAGTTTATAATAAAGTATCTTTTCTTAACTTTCTAAGAGTTTCCCTCCTCTCCTCTTATAAAAGGCCCCCACCTCTACCTCCTTACCCATACCTCTCAAGCCCTTGGTTCGGCCAAGCTCTACTCTTTTTGTCTCTCAAAATCCCTCTATTACTCCTAGAAGCCTCAATTTGGTCATAAGTCTTCCCAAGGAATCATTTGAGCTCAAATCTAAGAGAGTTACTCGATTTTAAGGTAATGTCTTCACTTGTGTTCTTTTGTTTTATTTTGCTTCTCCAACCCCATAAACTCTGTTTATTCATTTATTTTGTAACAAATCCAGTATCTTCAATATACTAGGATGTTTTTATAAGAATAATTCGAGCTACACGTACACACACCTACATCTAATTGTTAAAGAACATACTGTTTCTCTGGATGGAGAATTTCTGCCCCACGAAACGATGATTGTTCAATATTTTTCTAACACCTTCAATGGTGTCAATTAAGATGTTACTATATTTATATATGATATATAATATGTTTATGTTTTCCTTAAGCTTTTGTATTTTTCATTTATGGAATACCTTTATGGCTTCCATTATGGGTATACACGATATCTTCATTTCAGGAAGTGAGGACAACCGCCCCCTCAAAGTGATTTGATTCGTTAATGCCATATGTGGGATGTATAAAGGATGAATTTAAAGTTATTATATATGATGTTATACTGGAATTATAATATACCTTTATATCATTATTATTTATTTCCATTAAAGTATGAGATTGAAATGAAAGTAGTGTTCATGCGTACATACGGCTTACCGTCTCCATGAACGGTGCATTTCATTTCTTATCCCCAAATGTAATGTACTATTATAAGTACATATATATAATGGTTATATATGATGTATGTTACATCTAAATGATTAATATAATTATGGAATTAAAATATACATATCTCTCATTTAGTTTTAATTCCCTTAATATGACATAGAAATGAAAGTAGCGTTCATGCGTACGTACGGCTTACCGTCTCCATGAACGGTTCATTTCATTTATTACCTCTAAATGATTATGTAATATTATAAATACATGTATATTCTGGATATATATGATATATATGATATCCAAATCATGAATATCATTCTGGATATAATGAACCTTTGACCACACGAACAACATGTAATTGTTAGAAGTCCACTTTCGACTTAAGAACCAAATATCGACAAAGCAATCATTATAAACTTAAATGATTACATAATTCTTATAACATGGAAATAATTGATATAAAAGGAATAGTAATCTTGAAAAAGGTTCTTAATCAAGTATAAATTAACACTAGTTTATTATTGTGGAGATTAAAGAGCAATCGAGTCACGTCGGACATGAGGTATGGGACTTCGTCTCAATCTATTTTCATAAAGGCATGTTTCGTTTTATACAAAACTTTATTTAATATGGTGTATAAACCCCTTTCAATTTTAATTTTATACAAAAGTAATCTTTTTTCTATGAATCATTTTACTAAACGACAAAAAGGAATGTTTCTTTTAACGTTCGTGGTGACAACGAGATTTTCCACCGCCGCGAGTATTATTTGGTCTTTGGCTTCCTCAACAAGCCGCAATGTTTTTAAAACGAAATCAATACCATATACTCTTTTATGTATTTATTTATTGAAAATGGGTTTTATAATGGATTTGTTATGTCAATATATTTTAGTGATATATTGTGATCAAAGTGTGGAAAAATGTTTTCTTTCCATTATATTTGTTTTATGTCTTATGATTTTTTAATGGTACTTGGACATTTGACGGGTGGTTACGTGATAAACCATATGATGGGTGGTGCCGTGAATACCAGGACGGGTGGTTACGTTATAACCTCCAATGCATTGGGTATGGAAGTCGGCCGTATGACTATTCCATTAAGTGATATGTGAGGAAGTCGACCGTATGGTAATTCCATTTAAGTATGTTTATGTCCCAAGTTACCTTTATATGTTATGTGATATTTATATGGGTTTTATGGTAACATTTTGGTTACAAAAGGGTAATTAATGATCTTTTATTCAGTGAATAATTTTTACTACTTCATAAAGGTGAAAAGTATTACTTTGATAAAGTATACATGGTTTACTTGTTGTTTTGAAAAACTAACAGTTTTCATTCATTTTCTATCCCTTACTGAGCTTTTTATGCTCACCCCGAGTTTTTTTGAAATGTTTTTCATGTGACTTAATAAAGAATAGGATAAAGTATGGGATCAAGGGAAAGTCATTCTATCTAAAACATGGAACTAGACATGTTTATTTTTAAGAGTTTTTATTTTATAGAAATTGAATAAAAGTTTCTAATTTGTAATCTTTTGAGATGTAATAGTTATGTCCTAATACTCTAAAACTCTAAAACTGAAAAGATCCTCAATGTGAATTATTCATTTAATTCAATATTAAGTAATGTTTATGTCCCGGACCTTATAGTTGGTATCGCAGGTTGGTTTAGACAACTTTAGGAGTTATAATTCTATTAAATGATTATCCAAAAATATTTTCTTATGGTCAAATTTAATTGGTATAGAATTTACAGATTAACATGTTGCTTCACCTAAGATATTTCTGTGTTAAGAATGGTTTTTCATAGAGGAAACAGAACAGATTTTCTGGGAAGGCATACTGAGGGAAATGACCTTTCAAATCAGTATCTTGAGATTGTCAGAATAAGAACTAAACAGTTTGTTGCAGTGATGGCTCAGTTGACTCAGGTGAAAAATGTTCGTTGTTTTTATTGATGATATTTTTGTGTTTTATAAAATTAAAGAGGAGCATGAAATTCATTTAAGGGTTATTTTGAAAACCTTGAATGAAAATAAATTGTATGGGAAATTCATAAAGTGTGAGTTTTGGTTACAACAATTTTTTTTCCTTGGTCACATTGTTTCAAAAGATGGCATAACTGTTGATCCTGTTAAAACAAAAGTTGTTAATGAGTGGACAAGACCAACAAATGTAACCGAGATCCGTAGATTTCTTGGTTTGATAGGTTACTACAGAAGGTTTGTTGAAAATTTTTCACGGTTATCTAGCCCAATGACTAAGCATACTCAGAAGGGTGTTAAATATATCTGGACAAAAGAATGTGATGATTGTTTTCAGAAGTTGAAAAGAAGATTGGTGAATGCTCAAATTTTGGCACTTCTTTCCAGGAATGGTGAGTTTGTTATATATAGTGATGCTTCGTTGAAGGGAATTGGCTGTGTCCTTATACCGAATGATCACGTAACTGCAAATTCTTCACGTCAGTTGAAAACTGATGAGGTAAATTACCTTACACATGATTTGGAATTAGCTGCTGTTGTTTTTGCTATAATAATTTGGAGGCATCATTTGTATGGTGTAAATTGTGGAATATATACTGATCACAAAAGTTTAAAGTATATATTCACTTAGAAAGAATTGAACATGAGACAGAGGAGACGGCTTGAATTAATCAAATACTATGATTGTACAATTCATTACCATCCTGGGAAAGCAAATAATGTGGCTGATGCTTTGAGTTGAAAAATTAATGCATCATTAACCATGCTACGTTTGGAATGAGATCCTTTGGTTTTTGATTTGATGAACTTTGGAACAGAAGTTGTTGGTATAGGAAGTTCTTCTGTTTTGTTTCAGGTATCAGTGACATCATCTCTATCAGACAGAATCAAGCAAGCACAGAAGCAAGATAGTGAATTGTAGAAAAAGGTAGAGCTGGTTCAGAAAGGTAAGTTGCCTGAATTCAACATTGATAATGATTGTGTTTTGAGTTTTGGGAAGAGATTGTGTGTGCCTTGTGATTCACAGTTGAAGAGAGAGTTGTTATGTGAAGCTCATAGTTCTCCGTTTTCAGTTCATCCCGGAAGTACTAAGATGTATAGAGATCTTCAGGAGTATTACTAGTGGGACGGAATGAAAAGGGATATTGTTGATTTTCCTGTGAAGTGTTTGTCTTGTCAGCAGGTTAAAGCAGAGCGGTAGTTACCGAAAGGGATGCTTCAGCCTTTACCAGTTCCAGAGTGGAAATGGGAAAATGTATCCATGGACTTTGTTGTGGGATTACCAAGGACATCTCGAGGTAATAATGCAATCTGGGTTATTGTTGATCGCTTGAATAAATCTGCTCATTTCCTTCCTATTGAAGATACATTCTCTCTACATGAACTTTCTCAATTGTATCTTAAAGAGATAGTTAGGTTGCATGGAGTTCCCCTCTCCATTGTATCTGATCGTGATCCCAGGTTTACTTCTAACTATTGGAAAGGCCTTCAGAAGTCATTGGGTACTGAATTAAATTTTAGTACAACTTTTCATCCGCAATCAGATGGGAAATTAGAACGAACAATTCAGACATTAGAGGATTTGCTACGTGCTTGTTCGATGTATTATTAGGGAAGTTGGGACCAACATATTTCTTTGGTTGAATTTTCATATAATAACAGTTTTCATTCTAGTATACAGATGGCTCCATTTGAGGAATTATATGGGAAGCGGTGTCGAACTCTGGATTTTTGGGATGAAGTAGGTGAAAGGAAGCTGATGGGACCCGAATTGGTAGAAGAGATGGCAGAAAAAGTTCAGTTGATTCAGAAACACATGAGAACAGCTCAGATCAGACATAAAAGTTATGCGGATAACCGGAGGAAGGATTTATCATTCGAGGTAGGTGATCATGTTTTTCTCAAAGTTTCACCGTGGAAAAGTGTGATGCGATTTGGTAAGAAAGGAAAGATGAGTCAAAGGTTCATTGGACCATATGAAATTTTGGAGAGAGTTGGATCAGTTGCATATAGAGTGGCATTACCTCCGAGTTTATCTCAGCTACACAATGTTTTTCATGTTTCAATGTTGAGAAAGTATATGCCAGATCCATCTCATGTTTTGAGCTCAGAGGTAGTTCAGTTGGAAGAGAATCTCTCTTATAAAGAACAACCAGTCCATATTCTTGACCAAAGATAGTAAGTGTTGCGAAATAAGGTAATTCACCAGGTAAAGGTTTTGTGGAAAAACCATATGGTTGAAGAGGCAACATGGGAATCTGAAAATTCTATGAGGGATAAATACCCCCACTTATTTTGATAAGTGAATAAAATTGCGAGGACGCAATTACTAGAAGGGGGGAAGGATGTAACATACCAGGTAAATAAAGAATAATACTTTTTCATATTTGTTAATATTTGAGAATTGAATATTAATTTTACTTTAAAGGGGTTTCTATGTTCGATAGCATACCCAATACGCAACACAGAGTTTCTTTGAAATCTTACATTGCACACTAGTAATAAAAAAATATTATTTTAAATGGAAGTTAACATGTAGCCTTTTTATTTTCAAGAATGAATAGAAATAACTAAAATATGATTATATATGTGTTTTTAAATGTTTCAACATTTATCCAATAAAATATAAAGGCTTAAAATATGAAAAGAATTCAATTTTAGGCATATATACTCTAGCATTCACAAAAGGTCGACTTATAGCCTTTTGATGGAGAACCGTCTATAAATATAGTTTTGGTCACTCTTATACATTATACTAGACCAAATAAAATTCTTCTTTAGAATCAGGACATCAAAATTTACATTGTGTAAATTTTTGGTATTTTTCCGATAAAGATCATTTTTAATGAATAGTGAAAACTGTTGTATTTTAATTCAAAACCAATTTTTAATCTAATTTATTTATATGTTTATATTTTCTTTTTAATTGGTTTTAATGAGAAATTAGAATATATTTTTTCCATTTAATACAATTGTTGTCGTTGGAATTAATTTCACTTTGAAATCAGACTTAAACTAGTGTAAATCTTTTGATACTTATTGTTTCATAAAAACACGCTATTTGTTTTGACAGCGGGAATTAATTGATAAATTAATTAATGCAACTTATTTGTTTTGAATTTTGTAAAATAGACATCATTTTTGAATTCGGAATATCAAATATACCTTAGGGTGAAGTTTTGGTATTTTTCTGAAAAACTTCAATTTTAGATGAATAGTGAAACCACTAAGTGGTACTTAAAAAACTGATTTTTCATTTAAATGAAACATTACCACTTCTGTGTTTTGAATTTAAAAAATCCAACATACATGGTTTTCATGAATAATTAAAATGTTGTTCAATGGGATTAAAATAATTTTTTTGGTGAATAGTAACCTTTATGTTTATTAATCGCGATTAGAGGTAATTAGTGTAGTTTAAGGTAAAAGTAATGTTTTAATAATATAAAATGACCTAGACACATGTCCTACCCTTATTGGATGTGTCATAGCCGACCAAGAAAATCCATGGGTCATCTTGGGGACCCCATGTAGCCACTTTGGTAGGAAAATGAAATTGATATCGTTTTATTTAATGTTAAAATAAAAATGTCAGAAACATGAGATGTTTTACTAAAACAAATTTTAAATGGGGTTATAAAAGTAATAATTTTGACTATAAATATTAATTAGAAATATAAAAATATTTCCTACATCATGATATTTGTTTTATAATTTTTATACATTAAACAAATTAAATTATTTATGACACGATGATGATGCAGCGATTACCTCATTATTTAACAATTTAAATAAAATGAAAAGAAAATGTAAAATATAAGAACTAAACTTATCAAAAACCTATTGGATGGGTGGATTTCGAACTCTTATGACCTTATCCTCTAAATATATAATTGTTGGACCCTTTTTATCGGAAAATCATTTTATAATAAAGTATCCTTTCTTAACTTTCCAAGAGTGCCCCTCCTCTCCTCTTATAAAAGGCCCCCACCTCTACCTCCTTACCCACACCTCTCAAGCCTTTGGTTAGGCCATTATCTGCTATTATTGTCTCTCCACATTCCTCTATTACTCATAGAAGCCACACTTTGGGCAGAAGTCTTCCCAAGGAAGACTTTGAGCTTAAATCTAAGAGAGTTACCCGATTTTAAGGTAATGTCTTCACTTGTGTTCTTTTGTTTTATTTTTCTTTTGCAACCCCCTAAACTCTTTTTATTCATTTCTTTAGTAACAACTCCATTATATTCAATATACTAGGATGTTGTTATAATAAGAATTCGAGCTACACTTACACACACCTACATCTAATGGTTAAAGATCATACTGTTTCTGTGGATGGCGAATTTCTGCCTCACGAAACGATGATTGTTCAATATTTTTCTAACACCATCAAAGGTGGCCATTAAGATGTCACTATATTTATATACGATATATAATATGTTTATGTCTTCCTTAATCTTCTGTATTTTTCATTTATTGCATACCATTATGGCTTCCATTATGGGTATACGCGATATCTTCATTTTAGGAAGTGCGAACTACCGCCCCCTCAAACTGATTTGATTCATTAATGCCATATGTGGGACGTATAAAGGATGGATTTAAAGTTATTATATATGATGTTATACTATAATTATAATATACCTTTATATAATTATTATTTCTTTCCATTAAAGTATGAGATATAAATGAAAGTAGCGTTCATGCGTACGTACGGCTTACCGTCTCCATGAACGGTGCATTTCAGTTCTTATCCCCAAATGTAATGTACTATTATATGTAAATATATATAATGGATATATATGATGTATGTTACATATAAATGATTAATATAATTCGGTAATTAATATATAATTATATCCCATTTAGTTGTAATTCCATTAATATGACATAGAAATAAAAGTAGCGTTCATGCGTACGTACGACTTACCGTCTCCATGAACGGTGCATTTCATTTATTACCTCTAAATGATTATGTAATTTTATAAATACATTTATATGCTGGATATATATGATATATATGATATCCAAATCATGAATATCATTCTGGAAATAATGAACCTTTGACCACAAGAACAAAATTTAATTGTAAGAAGTCCACTTTCGACTTATGAACCAAATATCGACAAAACAAACATTATTAACATAAATGATTAAATAATGCTTATAAGATGGAAATAATTGATATAAAAGGAATAGTAATCTTGAAAAAGGTTCTTAAGCATGTAGAAATTAACACTAGTTTATTATTCAGGAGATTAAAGAGCAATCGAGTCATGTCGGATACGAGGTAAGGGACTTTATCACAATCTCTTTTCATTAAGGAATGTTTCATTTTATTCACAACTTTCTTTTATACGGTGTATAAACCCATTTAACTTTTAATTTTATACAAAAGGAATCTTTTTCTACAAAGCGTTTTACTAAATGACAAAAAGGAATGTTTATTTTAACATATGCGGTGACAATGACCTTTTCCACCGCCGCGAGTATTATTTGGTCTTTGGCTTCCTCAACAAGTTGTAATGTTTTTAAAATTAAATAAATACCATATACTCTTTTATGTATTTGGGTATTGAATTTTTTTTTATAATGGATTTGTTATGTCAATATATTTAAGTTATATATTGTGATCAAAGTGTGGAAATGTTTTCTTTCCATTATATTTGTTTTATGTATTATGATTTTATAATGGTACTTGGACATTTGACGGGTGGTTACGTGATAAACCATATGACGGGTGGTGCCGTGAATACCAGGACGGGTGGTTACGTTATAACCTCCAATGCATTGGGTATGGAAGTTGCCCGTATGGCTATTCTATTAAGTGATATGTGTGGAAGTCGACCGTATGGTTATTCCATTTAAGTATGTTTATGTAACAAGTTACCTTTATATGTTATGTGATATTTATATGGGTTTTATGGTAACCTTTTGGTTACAAAAGGATAAGTAATGATCTTTTATTCAGTTAATAGTTTTTACTAATTCATAAAGGTGAAAAGTATTACTTTGATAAAGTATACATGGTTTACTTTTTGTTCTAAAAAACTAACAGTTTTCATTCATTGTGTATCCCTTACTGAGCTTTTCATGCTCAACCCATGTTTTTTTGAAATGTTTTTCACTGGAATTAATACGGAATAGGGTCAAGGATTGGATCAAGGGAAAGTCATGCTATATAAAATATTGAACTAGACATGTTTCTTTTTAAGAGTTTTTATTTTATGGAAAATTAATAGAAGTTTATACTTTGTAATCTTTTGAGATGTAATAGTTATGTCCGAATTCTCTAAAACTCTAAACCTGAAAAGATACTCAATGTGAATTATTCATTTAATTCAATATTAAGTTTGGTTTACGGCCGGGGCCTTATATCTGGTTTCAACTATCAATGTCATTGGCATAATTTTAAGTAATGAAACCATGAAGGACAAACTAGTTTAGTAGTATCTATAAACTGAAAGCATAAACGAGTATTGTATTAGAAATAAATACAATTATTACAAAATTATTTTTAAAAATAAATTATTTCTAAATAAATAACTCTGAGGTTAAAATTATACTACCTAGTAAGTCCCTACATATCCTTTATAATATGATTCTTTGATTCATAGAGATATAAACATAATAATGGTGGGCTCAAATATTTAGTAAGATAAAAATATAGGGGAAGAAATAATGAATCAATGAAAATAGTCAATGTGGAATGGTAAATAACTGAACACCCATGCCATGTGATTAATAAATTGAACAGAATTATGTATGAAATATGTAGAAGTAATAAATGAAAAAAAATAAATTCAAATAACTAGATAAGGAAAATCCATTTTTTAATGGTTACAAATTGAATCACATTACATATAAATAACAAAAAAATAAAATGTACCTATAGAAATTTCAATGAAAAATATTATGGATGAATAATAACTGAAATCTAACAATGAAATTGAATACATATATATCTCGAAAAAAAATCTCATAGTTGAATTATAACTGAATATGAATAAGGGAAATGCTTAATTATTAAATTCTATGTTTCCCAGGTACGTGGTAACTTTACCATTAAGACCATTCAAAAGATAGAATATAAAATATAGGGTAAAAGCCATCTAAAGAGGATAAAAAACTATTTTGTCTCATGATACTACCAATGTATCAATGGTCCATCTATAAATGGGCCTGTCCTGGGTCGTACCAGTCTAAAAAAATCCTCTTATATTTAATAACCAATTTAAAAATTTGCATTATCAAATATCAATATGTATTAATGAATACAGAATTATCAATATTTTCCCAAAAATAAAATCACTATAAAAGTAGACATTGTATGTAAAATGGTATATAGTTTATAAAATATTAATGTCTGTGATAAATGAAATGGATAAAAAAGGGGAAATTCAATGTTTAATGATCATAAGATATTGAATATTTCATGCGGAAAAGAAATAAATCGAGGAAGTCAATGTGAATAATATCCTTGTAAAAACTACAAAAAACCATCCAAAGAAATAATAAGGATGGTATCAACACAACAAATCCCAAGACGTGTAAAATAGTTGGTTGATTTCATTAATGAAAAAATATTATCTATTAAAAATATTCTTCATGAAAATATTTTTACTTTTTAAAAACTTTTTGAAATTACGTTTCTTCGAAAATATATTTTTAAAATATGTTAATTAAAAATAATCCTTTCCAAAACTGAACTTTATGGTTCAAATAAATTACTTAATATGAATCTATAAGAGATGAAAAATGTAAAAAGGAAAATTCCTATTGATCGGTAAAAGGTTAAAAATATTATTTGTTCAGAAAACAAAAAGAAGAATCCTTTGAATTCATTGGTAAATGAAATAGAGGGTAAAAATTTAGTTCCCAAATCATTTTGAAACTTTTTTTTATTTATTTTAATAAAACATGGATTTAAGAAGAAAAAATTTTCTTTGACTAATGAGAGAAACAAAGTCGGGTTTTCCAGAAAAATTAAAATATATTTACTACCAAACAGTGTAAAAATGGTATTAATTCATGAAATTGGTCATGAATTTCTAGAGGAGAATTAAAGGGTTTATTAATAAATGGTTATTTAATTTCCTCAAATTGAAATAATATTAAAAGATAAGTAGTATTAGTCTTCATGAAAATAATCTTTTACTATCCCAATGTATTGCAATCCATTTTAAATAATTTTAAATAAGTGGTGAACTTGACATTAATATCAGAGATGTGAAATATTGTTTGATAATCCATTACTACATGAGTAGATTCTGAGCCATGGGTTGCATGAAAGAGTAACATCAACTAAAATTGTTAATATCATTAAATTAAAGGAAATCATTATATAATATATTATAATGGATGTATGTGAATCACAAAAAAGATATAAGTAGTGAATATGACATTAATCTAACAGATTTAAAAAGTGAGATAAAAATCACTCACCTTGTGTTTTCTTTCAGAAGAACCTCCATTAAACTCATTTATAAGGAGTTTTAATAATTTTAATAACTTATAACAGATCCATATAAATATTTATGATAACATGTAATATCTTCATATAATATTTTATTATCAATTTATAAAGAGCCTTTCATTATTTTTACTATTTCAGGTGTAAGTTGCCTTGTTTTGCGATTATGTTTTAAGATGTTGTTAGTTATTATTATTAAATAGATCATGGATTCATCATCTCCATAATGTAAAAATGTTTTTTATTTCATATATATCTTGTATATATGTATTTTTAATTTTCTATAATATTTGAAAATTAGAAATGAGGTGCACTATTCATGGATATAGTAGGTCATACCTACGCATGAACGTTACATTCATTTATTATTGTATTAAAATAATTAAAACCAAAAGATACATATGTATAATATAATTAATGTATAATTTATATGTTATATATTTTACAATGGTTTACTAAAAACATATTTTATACATTCTATTAATGGAATTAATGAGTAATATCGCTTTGAGGGGGAGGTATTCCACACTTCCACAAATGAAATTATTATATTTACACAAGATGGAAGGAATAAATGTGTATTATAGTTAAAAATTAAAGAATTATAAAGATATTATAAATATAATTTTAAAAAAATAGAAAAATAGTTTCAATTATAATGGCCACTATTAGAAGAGGTAAGTAAACATTGACCAAACCTAGTTTCATGAGGCAGTAGTTTCTCATACACAAAAATAGTGTGTTTGTTTCCCACTAGATGGAGGTGTGTGTAAGTTTCGGTCTATCACTATACATAAAAACATTATAATATATATAGAATACTTGTTATATGTATTCATATAATATGATGTGTATATGAATAATTTTAAGGAAATGAAATTAAAAGTCTTTAGTGAAGATTTTATCTCTTAATCGGGTACCTACTTTTGGTTTGTACAAAAAGGCTTCTTTGGGAGGATTTATGAAAAAAGAGAGGCTTCATTATTTATTGTAGTACTTTTGGAAAGCTATCTTGGATGATATTGGACGATCCTAAGAGGTTTTAGGGGAGTGAATAAGTGTGAGACTTGGTTTCCTTTTATAGGGAACGAATATGGATTACTTGGAATTTTTGGGAAAAAGTAAGTTGTGTACATGTTCATTCTTAGGAAAAAGTCTTAAAAACCTAAAAAACTAATTAATTTAAGGTCAATTTCAATATTACATCCAAAAAATGTGTTTTTTACTATTTTCTATTCTATTTGTGAACTTTAGTTAATGGTATAGTCCATTAATACAATTTATTGAACCTTAATAATTGTAATTAATTTTAATCATTGTCACTATACTTTTTGGTCTAAAACAAATTTTTTATTTTAGAAATTATAAATTAATATTATTAAAATTATGGTATCATGTTTTAAAAATTTAAATAATTCATGTTGATGAATATAATGTAAAATTAAACCCATACAGAGGACGACTATGCAATATTTTTGAGTAAAAATGTTAAAAAAATTAATATGTTTTATTAATCAATTTTAATGTGAAATTGGATAAAACGAAATACTTCATATTAATTGAAAAAGAAATAATTTAGTTAAAATTTTAATGAAATTAAAATTTTAAGTTATCCATATAAATATATTAGATGACTTATCAGTTATGGACTAAAATTCAGTGTTTTGAACTATTCATTAGAATATGACATGTTCTGGAAAAATATCAATGATTCTTCATAGACTAATTTTTATGTTTCTATTTAAAATATGATGTTTTTTTGACATATTAAATAAATTATATATTCATAAGTGATATTTAAAATTTTATTTCAAATAAAAGGGGATAAATTTGACTTTATAAAAATATAGGTTTTTATGTGTTAAATATGGTTTATTCTTATCTTATGAATACCAAACATAATGAATGAATATAAAAACTATTTTATTGAATATATAAAGTATATAATTATTTAAAATAATTATATAATTGTAATTATATATTTTCATTATGACAAATATCCTTTGGAATCATAAAAAATATTTCTTTTTATATTCAATTAGTTTTAATTTTCATTTCTCAATAATTTTTTTTAAAGGTTGGGGCCGAAGCCTCATTTATTATTAAAGGAAAGCAAAGACCTCTATTAACTGGGTAGAGGGAGACCCATTACATAGCCCGAAGGCCCAGTGGGCATTTATCCCATTACATGGCCCGTAGACCCATTTTTTTGGCCCGAAGCCCATTTTGTGAATAGTACTGCTACAGTACCTACACTGTTACAGTACTTCCCAGTACCCGCCACCGCTACAGTATTCTGCCGCCGCTACAGTGCTCTTCGTTGCTACAGTACGCCGCTGCTAGAGTACGCTACAGTATTTCTACAGTACCTGCGCCCAATGGGTTTTGAACCCCCATTTTTCATGTAGATTTAAGGGGTGCTTACCACTAAGCCAAACCCCAACTACTTCATTTCTCAATAATTGGTAACCCATGAATTCATTTTATATTTATATAGGGCATATATTTTCATAATTTAGATAATAATATTCACAATCTCTAACATAAAATCAAGGATATTTCAAATTATTTTAAATACTATTTTTTTACTAATACATTGTTATTTAGTGAAACTTGGTTTTGTGTATAACGCAAGCTGTCAAGGAAGGTTTCTCTTGTGTATAACTAAAACTATCATGGAAGGTATATATCACATGAAACTATAAGTATACCATTGTTTAATGCAATAAAATATATATAAAAAATTTTAAATGGTAAATATATTATAAATTATCAAGATATTAAATTACCTTCCGTGTTAGGTGTTGTGTGTCTTACATGCAATCGAATAAAAAGTTATTTCTTTAGTTTTAGAGGGAATAAAATAATATATATATTTAATCCCTTGTAAACAATTATAATTTAGTTTAACCTTTACATGGATGAGTTAATGGGAAACAAAGAATAATAGTCTAAGAAGGTGGTGAATTGACACACCATGGGTGACGATTTAATTTTTATGAATAAAAGTGGAATATATGAGATTTTATGTTGAATATACCAATAAAAAAGCAAAAATATAGTATATATATGTGATATTGGTGTTATCATAAAACATTATTATGGGTGATTATATGAAATTAGTGTGAAATAATTTAAAATAGAATGAGTGATTTACCACATGAATATTTTTTCTTTTAGAACATCATTAAGGAACTAAGAATTTTCCTTTTCTGATAAAAAAATTAGAATGTGGATAGGGATGATTAGAAGATAATTTGTAAGTGGATTTTAATGAAATAACTATCATGTTGATGAAATTAACTGTATGAAGGATTCCCCTTTTTAAAATGAGTTGAGGTGAAATTTAGATATTAGATAAAATATTAAAATATAATAAGTCTATTATTGGAGTAAATATTTTTAAAGGCCTAAAAAGATTTCAGGATGACATATTCAATCAAATATTATATAATTTTTATTTATTTATTAATTTAATTATTAATTTGATAATTTAATATAATATTATATTCATGAAAAATAATTTCTTTCAAAAATAACAAAATTCATTAATTTAAATTTATAAACATGAAAATAAAGATTAATTATTTTACAAAATATATTATTATGTATTAGATATATCATATGTATCTAGATAATTCATGGATCAGATTAGTAATCTCATATTATATTTATTTTAATTATTTAAATATCATTTATTTGGTTTTCCATTAAATTATTAATTATTTTATCATTATTGTGCAAACCATTATGTTATAATTTTTTTTCGAAAAATTAAAAATAAATTATATAGATTAAGTTTAATATTATTTATTTTCAAATAATACTTATTTTAAAAAACCACTTCTGGAATATCATATATTAAAATGTTTGGCTAATTAAAAACCAAAGTGTGAATGGATTTACATCCCTTTAAATAAAATATGACAAGGGAATTAAAGTGATCCATGTGGATCGAAAAGGTCAAAAATTACAACCAAATAATATTATAGACCCATATTACTCATCCCAAAAGTTTTATTAAAATTATTGGTTCATTTAAGGGTACATATAATTTTAATTATAAAAACTTTTTACTTCATCTTTCATATGAACTGCATAAGCATGGGATAATCAATAATGTTAATTATTTCATATATAAAAATAAAAAAATTATGATCATAAAAATAAATTAATTATTACATGGGTTGTTATATTCTCCCCCACTATAAATTGTTCTCTCAAAATTTATTTACTTATTAATCAAATCGGTATTCCTTTCCCACATAGAATTTTCAGATTTCCATGTTTCTTCTTCATCCATCTGGTTTCTCCACAAAACCTTAACATGAGGAAATACCCTGTTCTGCAATACATTATCTCCATGATCTAAAATTTATATAATATTTTCCTTATATAAATTTTTATCTTTTAAATGAACTTCCATAGGTATCAAAACATGAGGTGAATCTGGAAAATACTTTGTTAACATTAAAACATGAGAAACATTGTGTACTTGGGATAAACGTAATGTAAAGCCTATTCGACATGATAAATTTCTTGCATTATCCATGTTTTCATATGTTCCAATGAACTATGGACTAATATTTCAATTCTTACCAAAATTTATAATACTTTATCATGGTGTTATTTTAATAAATACATTATCACTTATATCGAAATAAAGGTCTTTCCTATTATTATATGTATAACATTTCTTCTTTCTATGATTTTTCCTCAAATTTATCTATATCATCATTAAATTTTTATCCACATCCTCTACTAATTATTTCTTGATCAACATTCATTATCCAAAATCATCACAAATTTATAGAGTTCAAAAGCATTTTCCATATATTTTCTCAAAATGTGCCATCTGTAAACAATAATGAAAACTATTATTACACGAAAACTCAACTAAATAATTATTCTGATCCTAAAAACCCTAGTAATCCATTGAACAAGCATGTATAATGTCTTCTAAGATCCTAATTGGTTATTCTGAATATACATCAGATAGAGGATTAAAGGTTATGCTGCAATTTATTATGGTTCCCAATGAATTATGAAGTTCTTTCCAAAAGTTATATGTGAATCTAGGATCATGGTCAGATAGAATAGAGAGCGTAACACCAAGTAACCTAGAAATATCATTAATCTATAGTAGAGAAAAATGATCTAATGATATAGTATCTCTAATATGAAGTAATTTTATATATTTAACCAGTCTAACAATAATAGAACAAATCATATTGTTACCTCAAGAAGTCTTTGGTAGTCCCACAAAAAAGACCATGGATATATTTTTCCATTTCAACTCCAAAATTGCGTAATTTTGAAGCCTCCACTTTGGTTATTTTTACTCTTATTTAATCTATTGACATGTTAAAAACATCAATGGTAAATTAAAAATATATATTTTCACTCCATCCCACATGTAATACTCTTGAAGGTATCTTTACATCGTACTATTTATAGAATAAAATAAAAACATAGAACAATGGGTTTATCATAACAATTATTTCATCATATGGGATTTAAAATACACACATAATCTTTTTCTAAATCTACATATATAATCTATAAAAAAATTAAATTCTGGAAACTTACCTTTCATAGCCAATTCTATATTTTTCAATAACTCAGAAAATTTTGTCTAAGCATTCCTAATTTAGTCTAATATTTTAAATTAAACAACAACATGAAAAAAAATTTCTAAATTTTCTAGACCAATATAGTCCATGCAAAAAATCATAAAATCATTAATCAAATGGTGATATTTTATACATAGCATAGTCAATGATGCATGATGTTTTTGATTAAAGGAATGTGCTAATTATTTCACTTTTCAATGATTGAAATTGATTGTTAAATCATTATATTTTATCAGTTATAGTCATATTATATGACTCATGTTCAGTTTCATCTATTTATACACACATTTTAATCTTCTATGATTAGTATATAGTTTACATGTGGCACTATAAAAACGATGTCTCCAACTTATTAAAGAAAAAAATGAAACATTATAAAATTTCAAATCATATTTAGTATAATTTAATGCTTAAGTTATCAATTTTCTTGAAATATAAGTAACTACCTTATAATTTTTCATTAAAATGAACTCAACTAACACCAATGAATAATTATTGTAGAGAAAAATCAACATATCGTGAGGTCATGGTCAAAATGGAAACATTACCCACTCTTATTTTTAATTCCTGAAAACAATCATCAAAATATTTTTTCTAGATAAATTAACTCAATTATGATTTAAATTAGTTAGTGGTCTAGATACCCCTACAATGATTTCAATAGACCATAGATAATATTCTCACTATCCATGAAACGTTGAATCTGAATAACATTTCTTGGTATTTTTCATTCATTAACCATTTTGTGTGTGTGATGAACTACTATGTAGTCTTTTTATAATTTTCTGAAAGAAGAAATCGGTTTTATCCAAAAATAAAATTTACTAAATATTTCATGTATCATCTTTTGTTTGAGAGTTTGTATCAGTATCCAAAGATGCTTGTCATGATCATAATAACATTTTGAAAATACCAAAATATCATCAATAAAAACAACCACAAACTTATCCAAATATTCAAAGAATATTCTATTCATATGATCTATAAATACATAAGGGAAATTTTTCTAACCAATTTTCATAACAACAAACTCTTAATGATCATATTTAGTATAGAATGATGTTTTTAAAATTTATTCATCATTCCCATTCAATTAATGGTACTCTGATCTCATGTCAATCTTGAAAAAAATGTTGATCTCCCTAGAGTAGATCAATAAAGTCATTGATTTATGTAAATAAATAATTATTTTTAACAGTATGGTTATTCAATGCTCTATACTAAATATAAATTGTCCACGAATAAAATTTTTTCTAACAAAAAAATAAAAGCAACCAATATTGATGATTTTGGATTAATGATAATGATTTAGGTAGTTTCATGATAAAGATTTTATTATGATCAAAGTAAATTCAACATGACCCATTCAATAGAGATTTTATGAAATTTTCATAGCATCAGGAATCATGTCGATAGTAAAGTCAACATCTCGTTTAGGTATAACATTAGGAAAATAATTAAAAACAGCTAGTTATAAAATTACCACTAGAAAATCATTAATTTGAATAATTTCCTTTCTATCAACAATATTTTTAAGATAAATTTCATTTCCATCATTTAATAGTATCTTAGCATCCTGATATTTCATCAACGGTATGGGTTCATTAATGTATACAAATTAAAGATCTCTCTAAAAAACAAATTATTTATCTCTAAAATAAATCTTAGCATGGTAAAAAGAAACCCAATCCATAGCCCTTATAATATAAAATTCTACTAGCGTAAAAACAATAAGGTTTGTAGGTTATTTCATTACACATAGAACAACAGGAAAATTCTGATAATTTATTTTTTCCATAAAATTTCTCAAGTGATTTTACTATAATTTGAGGTTTCGTTTATTAACATGAAATTTCCAATTTAACAAAAAATTATTCATAAATGACTGAATGTGTAGACCCCGTATCAAACAAGAAATTAGGTAAATATGAGAAAAAAATAATGTACCGGATACCACTTCATATGATTGACCAACATCTACTAATGTAGTTTCATAGGATTCACTAAACCTTTCTACTTATAGTCTGGATGGATCCCCCCACATAAATCCTTCATTGAGATGATATATCCATAATGGATCATCTCTACACATTTGAAAAACCATATAGTTTTATTATCAGAATTAGAAAAACCAATACTAATATATTATCCAATAAAATGTATTGAAATTTTTCTAATCACAACACAACAAAAGAGCATCCTATATTTTTTAAGGCTTTCCCCATAATCTTTTTATCATACATTCAACACACTAGAAACTATATTGTCTTACCATTAGATTTATTAGATTGATTCTCACCCATTTATTTCTATATGATCATTTTCATATTTTTATTGTAAAAGTACACATTATGGTCATATAATTCCATATATACCCTCTTAGACCATCAAACAGGATTCTAATAACTTTTGAATTCACAAGAATCAGATTCCCTTCGATATCATGGCTTCAATCCAGAGTAAAAATGGTTGATCTTTCTTTCACGGTCCTGAATAAGACTTAGAGAATTCCATTCCAATAATGTTATTTTTTCTTCATACAAGCACCCTAAATCATCCTCGTTTTGTTTTAATTAAATTATTATCTTTTCCATCATAAGTTGAAGTATCTTAGGAAAATATTTTTCAAGATAGTCAGAAATTCATCTCTTTTGAGGGAAACAATATCTTCTCTTTCCAAGATATTTGTTATCATTGACCACCATTGGTCAACATCATCTTCATATTCATAAATATAAAGATTAACCATTTAATTATTTAAATAACCTATGACATCAAATATATTTTCCGGTGATTCAAACCACTATTTAGATAAAAGAGGATCAAACGATCCACTAAATGATTGAGGGTAATGCCACTTGAAATGCTCCAATATTTTCTTGTTTCATTATGATAGCTATTGATGTTCTCTTTCATGGATGACGCCTCCATTTATAACAATCTTCACTTAAGAAACTACTTTCACAAACATGTCAGTTACAGTTACAACCATTATGGACCCACCATAAACATTATATAATCATGATTTTTTTAGTAAATTAATTATTCTCATGAATTTGAGGATCATTTTAGTTTTAGAGTTTTTGATAATTAATTTAAAGTCATTCATAGTGATTATATACATTAAAAATTCACAATTATATACAATGTCCATTTTTTCCAAAAACAAGAGTCTTTAAAATAGAATATTATTTCTTTTGATGAAAAACCATCACAAAATTCATCTTTGATTTTTTATTCTCTTACCCATCCTTATACCCTATAAAATAATTAAAACTTTGGATTAAGGAATGAGGTTTCCAAAAAACATAGAAATTGTAAAACAACCTTATAGGTAACTTGGGGTAAAATTTTATTACCTTGTTTAATTATGATTTTGACCCTCATGGACACCGTATGATTTGTAACCCTCATGTATACCATACAAAGTAACCATCGTGGAAACCTTGTGATGTAACAAATGTAGTTACACTTGGAAGAACCATTATAGACTACTTACAAAAAAACCAATTCATTATATGGATATAAAAAACCATAATTATTTGGTTCTTAATAGACCATCCTTCACAATAACAAATCCCAAGAACCATACCATAATCAAAAAACATATATACCTACATCAGAAAAGCATTCCTTGGAAAAAAAATATTTTAATAAAATAATCAACACGTACAATGGAAAACAAATTTCTTCAAAAATATAAATGTAATACTTTAAAATAGGTAGGAAAAAAATAAATCTCTAAGAAAATGGGAAAAATTGATCCTTTCATATATCTAAAAATCATTATTTTGGAATTTTTTAAAATGAAGCATTAAAGAGGATTTAAAAGAAAATCTATTACATCAGGTATAAATTTCTTCAAACGTTTTAAAAACTATTATCTAATGTTTTAATGAAATTTATTAATTTATTAATGAACAATATTAATATTTATAATAACTTATATGATGTTTTTATTAAAACATTCCACCCATTTATTAAAAATATTTTTTCAATTTTATGGTTTCGCGTTCCTTAGTTACATGGTATCATGGTCAGTTCACTGTGAATATTAATTCCAAAAGTAAATAATACTCATGATGTGAAAATAAAAGCTATTAATACACCTCTATAATTTTAAATGGTCCCAAATATCATTTTTCATTCTAATATGATTTTGATTCATTTATTAAAACATTAATGATAAATGTTTAGTTTATTTTTATGGTTTTGCGAAACATTATGATCTAGTTTAATTTTGTTTAATATTAGGGCCATATATTAATTCCAAAATGTGATAAAATATATAATGTATATAATTAAGCCGTTTTAGAAAATTATATGTGAAAATTTTCCTTCCTAGAATACAGTAAATGGAATCAAAATCTCATAATCCAATAAGGTGGTGAATCGACATGCCATGGATGTTGATTTCCTTTTTATGAATAAAAGTATGATACTATAGATTTCATGATGGATATACCATTAAATGTAGTGAACCAACCCCAGATAGCCTTGAGACAGTGTCTAATATCAATTGTATTGCCATGATTACATGGAATCAATCCCATATAGACAAATCAGTTTAGTAGTCTTGGTAAACCAAATACATAAATGACACTGGTATTAAAAAATAATATATTAATTAATTCTTAATTTTCTTCTTCTAAACAATTAAATAAATTTGAGAATAACTATAATCCATATAGTATAGAAATTAATATTATTCATTTTACACTTCTTAGATACTTTGAGAACGAAACATAATAAGGGAGAGATAAAATTCTTAGTAAGGGAAAAATGTAGCAGAATAAATAATGAATTAATGAGAGTAAAAATTTTGGTATGGTAAATAATAGGAAACACATCCCATATAATAAAAAAATGATATGGGGGTGCATAAAAAATTTGTAATGGGAATAAATGGAAACACATTATATTCAATTAACTAGATACGAGAAAAATGTATATAATATAGTAAGAAACTAAAACACATGACAATTAATAAATGAAAAGAAAATGAATTGTATCCATAGATATGTAAATGTAAAATCTCATGGATGAATAATAAATAGAAATAATATGAAATAAATTATTAATTATTGGATTCCAAGTTTCCTAGGTACATTGATCTAGTACAGTCAAGACCTTCTATATGACCGTTAACTATCGGGTAACAACCCTTCTAACGAAGATTTCCAACTTTTATGTCTCATGAGACTAAATATGAATCAAGGGGATTTAATTATCGAGTCCCCAACCCATTTATTACCAATATATTCTATTTGGAAGCAATCACAATGGGTTTTCCTCTATAATTGGCCCCCACTAAAGTCATAATAGTCCAAAGTAGATCTAATATCTATGAACAATGTTTCATAAAAAATGTATTCATATTTAATATAAGATACTTATTTATTAATAATAAATTAAATAATCATATAACTATCAAAGTAGTCACCATATGTAAAATGGTATACGGTTTTTGAAATACTAATAATCATGATAAGTGATACTGAATAAAAATAAATTCAATTCTAAATGATCATATGATGTTTAAAATTTCAAGGGGACTTCAATAATGAATCAAGGAAGGTAATTTTAATAATTTTCATGAAAAAATCCATCACAAAATATCCAAATTATTAATAATGATTATATCAATACAAAAAATCGCAAGTGGAGTAAAATAGATTGTTATTGTTGTTAATGAAAGAAAAGTATTACTATTAAACAATTATTGAGGAAAATATCCATTGATTTGAAAAATATTTTAGAAATATATTTCTTTGAAAATAACTTTTGAAAACATTTTAATAATAATCCATTTAAAAATTAGATGAAGGATTCATAGATGAGATAAAGGAAAAATATTTACATGTTATATTATGTAAAAACAATATTCCTTTTATATTGTAAAATGGTAACAAATGCCTTCTTTGGAATACGAAAAGAATATTAGACTGAAAATATTAGTCAAAGAAACAATGTTTAAATGTGTTTTTACCAAATAAATAAAAATAATTATTGAAATCATTTTAATAAAACTTGAGTTTTTTAAGAAACAATATTTTTCGACTAAATAGATAAACTGAGTCATGTTTTCATAAAAATATTTTCTAAAACATTTTGAGTACCAAGGAGTGGTAAAATGGTACTAATACTTGATATGTGTCATGAATAACCCCAGATTTATAAATTTTATTTTTGGAAAATGGCTTCCTCAAATGGAATTAATATTGAATGATCTTTGAAGTTATTTTTGTGGAAATTATTCTTTAATCATTCTAAAATGTCCCAAACCACATGGAGACATTTTAAATCAAAACCTCATGATGGAATTATATTAAATGAAATTTTAATATACCATGAATATAAAATTGCTAATTTTATAATATAATAATAGTGGTAGAAGAAACACCACACAAAATAAAAATGTGGTGAAATGACATTTATCTCAAGGATGGAAAAAGATAGATGAAAGTTCTTATCTTGCATTTCCATTCGGGTGAATTCCAATTAACATGATATATAATAATAATATGTTAATTTAATTCATTCTTAAGAACCGTTTCCAAGATTATTATTATTTTTTACTAATTATAATGTTATGTACAACTAATCAAACAGTTATGTTCACCTTGGCTGTTTTGACGAAATTCGGTTTATGTGTCAAAACATCTATTGTTTATCAACTATAGTCAAATGGGACATTACATAAACATATCCAAAATAATAATCATGGAATAATTAATATTTTTATAAATCATTTATATTTTTAAAATAAATAATCAAATATGTTTATGAAAAATTAATCAAAGTTACAATCATTGAGATGGTAGGTTGTACGTACATATGAGTGACATTCCAATTTTTAATTGATAGTTATGGAATGATGGTAAGTAACTAAAACCCTTACATTATGATAATTTTATAATATATAATATAGTATATAATCATATATACTTATATATTTTATTATTTTATGTAAAATTAATCACATCATGTCAAGGAGGTGGTAGTCCACATGTCTACGAATGATGTCATCTCTTTTTAAGAGTGTAAATGGAAATAAAAAGGATAATATATATATATATATATATATATAATTTATAGAAAGATAATTATTTCTATAATATATTATTTATTTTTATATTCCAATTATTTTTAATAATAACAATTAATTTATACATGACATTTATCAGGTGAGCGAATCCCATCATCTTGAGGGCCGATAGTCCACAATTCCTCAAAGGATGTTGTCACATTAATGTAAAATTGTAATTATAAAGGATAGTTTTAATAAAATGACTAAAAAAATATAATGACATAATAAATATCATATATAATATATTTAAGCAGATTATACAACATAATGGCCACTATAAGAGTCTGTATGGATAATTGAACTATTATCGTTTTGTGAGACAGTAGTTCTCTATCCATAAAAATAGTGTGTTAGTTACCCATTAAAAGGAGATGTGTGTAAGTGTTGGTATAAACCATTAAATAAAAAATATATAAATTATATTTAGGATACAATATTTTTATGTAACCTTAGAATATGATGATTATAGGATGTGGAGAGAAGAAATGAAACTAAAAAGCTTTTGTGGAGACATTACCTCTTAATTGGGTAACATTTTTTGGTTTGCACCAAAAAGATTATTTGGGATGATTTATGACCAATGGGAGGATAAAAGGTATAGTGAAGAATTTTTGTGATGTTATATGGGAATATATTCACTGAAACTATGTGGTATCACAGGTTTGAGGAAGTGGGAGAGTTGGTGACCATTTATTGGGAATGAAAGGATACACTTGGAATTTTTGGAAACAAGTTCAGTGTGCAGATGTTCATACCTAAATAAAGTCAGAACAAACCATCTATACTCGTTAATGGATGTTATAATTCCTATATATGTCCATAAAATGGGTTTTTTAAAATTTTATATGTTAATTGAGCCCTTAAGTTATATATTTTTTTATCAATAAGCATGATTGAACTTTAATAATTGTAATTAATTTTAATATATTCCACTGATATTTTTGTTAAAAAACAATTTTGGTCTTATTAGAAATTATATATTATTCTAATTCCCAATATGGAATCCATTATTCTAAATTAAAATCTCATAACTATTAGACGTTAAATTAAAATTAATCTCATAGACAAGATGCAAAGAGTGTTTTTAGAGTAAAAATATCCTCATCATTGCTATGTTTATATATTCAATATCAATGTGAAATTGATTAAAATGACATAAATTGTTTTAATTGATATGAAACATATCTAATTAATATTTAAAAATATTAAATGTATATTTTAACCATATAAAAAATTATATGAAAATGCATTTTAGAACTAAAACTCACAATTTTTTAACTATTCATAAAAAAGAAATCATTCCAAAAAATATCATCAATTTACCCGAAATAATCAATTTTATATTTAAAATATTATTTTTAATTTTACTTATTAAATAAATTTATGTTTTCAAATTAAAATTAATTTTTTTTTCACAATTTAAATTCTGTAAAAATTGCGTTTATAAAAACATATATTTTTCTGTGTAAAATATTGTTTATTTTTGTTTTATGAATAACAAATATAATGGATGAATCTAAAAAATATTGGTTGAATAAATAAAATATATATTTAAATAATTTTTTTAATTGGTTTTAATTAAATATTATTAGTATGATACAACTCATTTGGAAGCACAAAAAATTTAATATTTCTTTTTTATCCAATTGGTTCGTATTTTCATTCCACATTAAATGGAAACTAAATGAATTAATTTTATATTTATGTAAAAAAATTATATTTTTATAATAATATTCCTAAATTCTGTCATAATGGATAGGTTACATAATAATATTTAAAATAATATTATTATAATAATATATTATTGTTCAGTAAAACTCATTCTTCCATATAACGCACTCTATCGACGAAGGCTTCCCTTGTGTGTTACACAATATATCAAGGAAGGTTGCACTAATGTGTAACACATGCTAGTTTAATGTCACATTCATTGAAATATATAGAATATATTTTAAATAAAAAGTAATATTATAAATTATCCAGATATTATATTAACTTACACATTGGGTGTTGCATGTCATTCAAGCTATAAAATACAAGGTTCGTACTTTAGTTTTTCAGGGATTCAAATTCTCCCCACCTTATTTAAATTGTTTCCTCACAATATGAAATTTATCATGGGGATTTATTGTTTGATACTTCCTATGTTTAGAATCCCACATTATGATAAGGGTTCATAATAGAGAATGGAAAGTACAAAGGTCAAAAGTACTACCATGTAACTGGGTCTCTATATATAAGAACATTATTGGAACGTAAAGATATGTTCTTAGACTAAAATCATAAATATTATTACGGAGTGAATGAGGTCATCAATCAAAAACTAGCGAGTCTTCAATTAAAATATGAAGGCCTTAAATCCATTTATATGTGATGATTTATAAGACCATTATTTCAATAGAAATTGAGGTATTATGAAAATATTTTATTTCAATGTCTATTTCCCAATGTCAGGTAATTCAGAAAAATAATTTAAGGATACCTTCTATCATAGTCGGTTTTAATTTCCTATGAACAATCTTAAATTTTTTTTTGATTTGATAAAAATAAAATATATTCCATTACTACCATAATTTAAATACGAATAATGAATTTCGATATTTTTACCCCAAAGGACCTTCAAGAAACTTTTAAACGATTGTAAGATCTATAAAATAGTGACATGTAAAACTATTTGTTTTTAACTATCCTCAAAATAAATATGATTAATGTATTAATCTCTCATCATGAAAAGTGATATTATTAGTTCATCAGTAACTTTTATTTTTAAAATTATTTAAGTGAAACAATAAAAAGTCAACCAATACATTGCATAGGTAAGTGGTTGTCATGAAACTCTTATCGTCCATCAATCATGGGTTCATGACCTATGAACTTTCTAGATTTGATTGTTTTTCACTAATATTATACGATTTCCTTTTCTAAAAAACATAATATACAACCCAAAAAACATTATTGACATTCTTGATATAAGTTTAAACACTAAATATCCTTTTAACTACAGTTTTTACAACACCAATAATGAACCTATAATTTGACCAATTTATTTCAACATAGGTCCTTCCTAGGAAAATGTTTTATCTATAATATCATTAATTTTATATCTAAATCATGACACCTTATCTTAAATCTAAAACACTATATTATTAACCATGATTATTCATTGTAAAAATACTTTGAAATTATTCACAATGGTTTGTATATAAATTCTGGATTATCTTAAAAATATCCACTATCTGTGTCCAACCAAGTGCATAGTAAGACCCATTATTGTGAAGCAGGTTACCCCGAGCCAGGCCCGAAACACATTTTAAGAGTTGTTACTATGAAGTATATATGTTCCAGAACCACATAAACATGGTGTATCCATACATTGGTATATTTATTGGAAGACCCACATAATCAATACTTTACCACAATTCAAGAGTGTTCTTTAATACTTATCCTAAAATTATACCATAGGGTTATGTTATGTAATATATATTTTCCTAAATATTATTCCTCAGGATTCTACTAAACTTCCATTGATACCAACTATAGTGTCCCATCCCCAGATTGTGTGGAACCGGTGTCTTCTATCAATTACATTTGGGTGATTATAAGGAATTAAACCTCAAAGGACCAATCAGTTTAGTAATCATGGTAAACCAACTAAATATGTAAGACTTTAATAACAAATGAATATAGTAATTATAAAAGAATTTTTAAAATCCTAAAAAATAAACATATTCTAGAATAACTCTAATCCATCTATTAAATCCAGCGATATATTTAATTGTATGCTTCTCATAATTATAGGGAGAGAATCAAAATAAGGGTAAGCTCAAATTCATAGTAACAGAAACATATAACCGTCAAAATATAGAAAAATGTGTGTAATAAGTATTAAAGAGTTAATAAATGAACATACATCCCATGCAATCATAAAAATAATATGGAAGTGCATAAAAATATGGAATGGTAATAATTGGAAACACATTCCATCCAAATAACTAGATAAAGAAAAATATATATATCAAGGTAAGATACTAAAAAACATTCTATTTAATCAATGAAATGAAAACGAAATGTATCCATAGTTATGTCAACACAAAATTTGATTAATGAATAATAATTAGAACTAATGTGAATGAATCACTTAATTATTAGATGCCTGGTTTCCTAGGGACATGGAACCGTTAATTTCAATACAATTCACAAGATGGTTTACATATTGAGTAAAAACCAATTTAACGTACCTATACACCTTTTTTATCTCATAAGACTACCAATGAATCAATGGGATTTAATTAACTAGTCCCCAACCTATATCTTACATGTCTATTCTCATTATAAACAAATGTAATGGGTTAGTCACTAGCTGATTTATCTCATGAGACTACTGATTCGTCGAGGGGATATCTATAACCAGGCCCACTCAGGATGTACAACTCCAAATCATATCTCATATTCAATAAAAATGTGTCTTAAAAAATGTATCAATAATAAATAGATGATATAGACTTATAAATAATTCCATAATTAATCAAATAACTATCAATGTAGGCACTGTATATGAAATGGTAAACGATTTAGGAAATAAGAATATCTATGTTAAATAAAATAGATAATTAGAAGAAATTAATTTCTCATTGATCATATGAAGTTGAAAATTTGAGGGGTGGGGGGGCTTAATGAATGAATTAGGGAAGCTAATTTGAAAACTATACTAAGCCAAATCAATCATAAACTGTCTATAGGAAGAATAAGGATAAAATCAATACAATAAATACCAAGTGTAGTAATGTATAGGGTTGTTGGCATTGATGAAATAAAACAATAAATTTTAAAAATATTCTTCATAAAATTATCCATTTATTTTGAAAATAATTTTCATTGAAAGTTCCTTTTAAATTCATTTCCAAAATAACCCTTTTAAACTATAAATGTTTCCTTCAATGAAGTGATGGTGGATATATCTGTACATGTTGTACGAGTTAAAAAGAATATTACTTTTTTACAGTAAAAAGGTAGAAAATTACACATTTAGAAAGTTATAAGAAAATTCCATTGAAAAAATTAGTAAAAGATAAAAATGGTAAAAATGTTGATACCAAATCATTAAAAATTATTTTCTAAACATTTTTAAAAAACATTTTTTTATAATAACACTTGTTCTCTAACTAAATAGTGAAATTGAGTTGGGTATTCTTAAAAATATTTTCTCAAAAATATTTATTATTGAAGAGCAGGAAAATGGTACTAGTACGGGTGAATGGTAACGAATAACCTGGTAATAATAAAATTGTTTATTGAACAATGGTTATAAAATTTCCTTGAATGGAAATACATTTGAATAATCATTAATGTAATTATTGAGTTAAATAATATTTAACCATTTCAATGTCTCCCACACCACTTTGAAACATTTTAAATCATAACCACATAAATAAATAATATTAAATTGATGTTTCAGATAACATGAAGATAAATGTATTAATGATATCATATAATAGAAGATGTAGCAGATACACCCAAAAAAATATGTCAGTGGTGAACATGAGATTTATCTCATGGATTTAAAATGTGAGATGAGAATCCTTACCTGGTGTTTCTTTTCAAGTGAAATTCCATTTACATCATATATAATAAACATGTTTTATATTTATAATTTCTTGATAAAAATTTTCATGTTCATAATTAATGTTATTTCACTTCTCAAAATTTTATGCACAAATAGTCAAACAATTAATTTTATGTTGGGTGTTTTGACCATATTCTGCCTATATATTAAAACAACTACTATTGGTCAACTATGGTATGATGGGTCCTTACATAAACATTTATTGAATAATAATAATGGAATATTTAATAATTTTATAAATTAATTATACATTTAAAATAAAACATTAATCATTGTTATGCAAGATGAATCAACATTACAATCATGGAGACGGTAGGCCGTATGAATGCATGAGTAACATTGTCATTTCTAAACCATCATTGTGAAAAAGAATTTAAGTAACTAAAATCCTTAAATATTGATCATTATATAATTAATACCATAATATATAATCATATATACTTATATATAGATTTATGTGATGTAAAAGTAATCTCATCATGTCAAGGAGGCAGTAGTCCATACATCCCCGAATGATGTTATCTTTTTTAAATTATGTGATGGGTAACAAAGGATATGATATATATATTATATTTAATGAAAGATATTTATGTTATAAATATAGTATTGGTGTTGTTATGTAAAATATGGTTAAGTATAACCCTTCATTTATACATTCCATGTATCTTGTGAGTAAATCACATCTCTTTGAGGGGGAGATAGTCCACACTTCCTCAAATGATGTAATCACATTAACGTAAAATTATAAGTATTTAATGTACGTGTAATAAAAAAATTATATAAGTATAAATAAATAATGAATATAATATATAATATATATAAATATATTTTCCATCATAATGACCATTATAATATGTTGTAATCGGGATTGAACAGTCATCATTTCGAGAGGCAGAAGTTCGCCATACAGCAAAATAGTATGCTTGTTAACAATTAGATGGGGTTTGTGAATGTTTAGGGAGAAAACTATATAAAAAAAACCTATTATAAGGTTGATACCTTTTTTATTTAATCAAATCATAATAAGAGTATGTGGAGTGGACCAAGGAAATATAGCTAAAATGTTTGAGTTGAGATGTTACCTCTTAATAGGGTAACTACTTTTGGTTTGTACAAAAACTCATCATTGGGATACTTTATGACCAAATTGAGGCTTCAAGGTCGATGGTAGGATTGTTGGAAATATATTTTGGATGTGACTGGCTAATCCTAATCAGTTTTAAATGTGTGAAGAAGTGGGAGAGGTGGTGGCCTTTCATTAGGATGAAAAAGTACTCACATGGAATATTTGGAAACATGATAAGCGTGCACATTTTATTACCTAAAACTAGTCATACCCAACCCAAAACTCGTGAATTGAGGTTTATGGACTAATTATATCTATACATTTGGTATTGGACAACTAGCTATGTCATTTTGGACCTTTAGTTAAAAGGTTAGTCCATTATTCAGCTTCATTTATCCTTAGTATTTGTAATTAATTTTAACCACTTTCACCAATTGTTTGGTTCAAAAAAATGTTGGTATTATTTGAAATTATAAATTATTCTCATTCTATATATAGAATACATTTTCCAAAATTATAATCTTATATGTAGAGTAAATTAAATTAAAATTAATCCCGTAGATGGGAAGAAAATGTCGGTTTTTAGAGTAAAAATGTCTTAATGTTTGCAATATTTTTATAATCAATTTCAATGTTAAATTAATTAAAATGAAATAAATTGTTTTAATTGATAATAATATTATCTAATTTAATTTTAAAACCAATTAAAACTATAATTTATCATAATTAAGAAAGTAGATAAAAAATAAGTTTGTACTAAAATTCAAAAGTGTTAATATTTAATTAAAAATGAATTATTTCCAAAAATTATAAAAAAAACTACCACAACATAATTTTATGTTTCACTTTAAAATATGAAGTCTATTTTGACATATTAAATCTATTAATTTTTCTACATTTAAGTTTAAAATGGGTTCTCGATTAAAAGGCGATAATAATTTCCTTTATAAAAATATATGTTTTTATGTTTAAAATTGAGATTGTTCTCATCTTATGAATATTAAAGCTATTAGATTAATATAAAAAAATTATTGAATATATAAAATATATGTTTCATTAAAATAATTTAATAATTGAAATTAATTATTTTTATTAAGACACAACTCCATTGGAATTATAAAAATAAAAATATATCTTTTTATATCCAATTGGTTTTTATTTTCATTCCTCAGTAAATGGTAACCCATTAATTCATTTAATCATTATATAAAACATAAATTTTCCTAACATATTTACAAAATTTCATAAACAATATCAAAATGGCTGGGATACATCGTATTATATTAAATAATTCTATTTTAATAATATAATATTTTTTAGTAAAACTATGTCATGCGTATAATGCATGTTATCAAGGAAGGCCTCTATTTCATGGAACACAATCAATTTAAGAAGGTCTCTCATTTGTGGAAAGTAATATAACTTGGTGTTTCATGAATTGAAATATATAGAATCTATTTTAAATAATAAATATATTATAAATTTTTTAGATATTATATTATATTATGTGATGGGTGTTACGTGTCATACGCATTATCGAATAGAAGGTTCATACATTAGTTTTCTGGGGAATCACTGTAACACAATAAATTACATTATATATAAGATACTAGAGTTATCATTATTCCTCTAATAGGGGTGATTATAAGGTAGAAGTGATAACGAATTTAAAAGGGGAGGAGGAATTTACCTCTTGAATATTTTTCCATTGGGATTGTCCTTAAGGAACATGGAATTGTTCTTTTTGTGAGACCAGAAACACTACAATGTGGATATGGATGAGGATAAGAAAATTTAATTGATTATTATCCCGGACTAAGGATCATGATGATGAAATTATGTGACGAATGGAGTCACCATTTATAATTGAGTGTATTTGAAATTTAAAAATTGAATAAAATATGAAAATATAATAAGTCTATTATAGGTTTAATGAATTCCAAAACGCCAAAAATCTCCAGGGATTACATTTTGACCAAATTATATTACATTTTTCATCACAAAATATTTTTTTATTTTTTAAATATATTATTAAAATATAATTCTCCTAAAATATTTTTTTTTTAAATTTTACACTATTCAATACTTTGACTTTAAAAACATCAAACCAATGATTAAAATTCGAAAAAAAATATTTTATTATATCCTAGACATGGAATATTTATTTATATAATTCATGTATTTTATTAATTATCACATATTTTATTAATTTTATCATTTTTAATATCGTTTATTTTAT
Source organism: Viscum album (assembly GCA_963277665.1). NCBI lineage: Eukaryota > Viridiplantae > Streptophyta > Magnoliopsida > Santalales > Viscaceae > Viscum > Viscum album. The sequence goes on along the minus strand of OY728161.1, from coordinate 419,947,772 downwards.
TTAAACAATAAATTAATTATTATTTCATAATCATTATGAAATATTATAAGGTATTTTTTGTTGCATAAAAATTAGAAATAAATAATCATCATTAAGGTAATTTTTATATCTTCAAAAATACTTGTAATTGTTGAAAACATCTTCTATAAAACCAAATATTTAAATGATATACTAATTAGAAATCAAAGTATGAAAAGATTTAATTTATTTTAACTGAAATACTACAGGGGAATTAATTTAATCCTAGTCGGTCAAAAAGGTCCCAAATTTGAACCTAATAATACTATGACTAACACTTATAAAAAATAATTTTAATTTGTTTTTCATCATTTAATGTTTCGTAAAAATTTAATTAAAATCATTTGTTTTATTTTTCTTCTGCTTCCACAATCACTACATCATCATTTGATAATTATTATGTTTAATGATTTCATATATAAGAATTAAAAGGAAGTTAATATTATGAAGATAAATTTATTAGGTTCATGATAATATATTATAAAAATTGATAATGAATATTTTCACAAATCCACATCCAAATAACTTCTTTAATTTCTAAATTTACTTTTCTTGTCTTGCACATGCAATGCACAGGAATTTGGATAAGATTCATTTTATATAACTCTAAAAGTCAATAATATCATCCAAAAAGATCAATTATATCTACTAATTAATAAAATGTCATGAATAGACTTTTTAGCACTCAATTCTTTTCTATAATGAACCAAATTTGACTTTTCCAAAGCTGCAAAGGATCTGCACCAACATTGACAATGTTTTTTATACTTTTAGTGAAATAAATTGTAATTTATATGTTAGAAATTACTTTTATAAAATAGTTATATTATAATATCATAATATAGTTATTACAGATGTTTTATAAATTTAATATCATAGTTATTTCATGATGATGTGAAAAAATAATGTATTCTAAAAAACAATATATTTTTACTATTCACCAAAAAATCTCATTTTCTAAACAATTATTAAAAATTTATATTAATATAAATTCAAAATGATGAATTCAAAAGTGAATCTACATTATTTGAAATTAAAATAATAAAATTTTTAAATTAATCTTATAAATATAACCATATAATAAATTAGTTAAATAAATTTTTTATTTTATAAATTGGTTATCCTAATGAATTTAACTATTTAATTCCAACATACTAATAAATATTAAAAAACTACTCTATTAGCACCTTTTTTGTTACTAAAATACAATGGAATGGTGTGAAATATTATAATAACATTCTATGAATTATTTTTTAGTAGTACAAGAATATGGTTCATCAATTTGACATGTGGTGAACTCTGACCAATCAAATATAAAGTTGTTAATGATTTGATAGCGATTAAAAATGTGAGGAATGTGGTATAAACAAGGATAACAACCAAATAGTTATATGAATACTTAATTAAATAATTATATCATTTTTATTTAAAATTTTCCAACATATTGGGCATTAATAAGAGTTTCAGTTTACCTGGGATGATTGAAAACACATATGTATTGTTCTAAATCACAAAAACATGCATGAAATTGTAAAAAATTATAATAAATGACCTATAATTTATGTAAAATCATAATGAACAAGTATTTTAATTTTTTTATGATTTTAATGCGTAGAATAAAAATCAATAAGAACTGTGACGTTCTCGAACTGATTGGATAAGTAGTAATTACATATTTAACTGTACATAAAAACATTAGATGAGGTGTCATAAGAAAGAAAATGACAATTTATTATCATGAAATCATATGGTGACAATATTATAATAGTTTTTGAAATTTAGAAACACAATGTGTTTTAATCAGAGGATTTTTTATGAGGATGACTGAAATAACTTTTTCACATTTATAAAAGACTAAATCATATGTGAGATGGAAAATATACTCCTATCATTTATGTAAAATTAAATAAAAAAATTCTTTGAAATATTTATGGTATGTATGGGTATAAGGCACATCAATTTGATGTGATTTTTTCTCTGAATGACGGAATAATATTTTTTAAAAATATTTAAAAGTATTTAAATATTTGTGTGAGGAGATCCACTGAAAGAATATGAATATAAATTACCATCATATTAATGGGAGAGAATTATTTATTAGTTTATGAAATGTAGGAATTGATTTCACATTATTTTGAGTTATAGTTTTCTTAAGATGGCCAAAACAATCCGTTGTAGTGTATTAAGACAATAAAATGGTCTTGTGATGATTAAAATAAGAGAAAATGTCCTCAGATTGATGTTCAATAAAAGTACAAAATTATTTGAATTAATTTTTATGTGTAGGAGTATACAACATGTTTTTTGGGAATGGGGTGTTATCAGACTAGCCAAATTTCTAGTTTTTAAGGATTTAACGGGTTTAAAAACATGTGGTTGGGGAAAAAACAAAGAAAATGACCTTAAAATTATGTGAAAGTAGAGGATAACAACCATATAATGAATTTGGAAATGATTTAATTTTCAAAGAATCAATCTGGCATGTTGTTTGTTAGAGATGTCTATAAACTTATTTGTAGTGTTTTAAAACAATAAATCATTCCTATAATTGTCAAAATAAATACATAAAACCTCATATTGATGTGAGATATTTTTATAGTTGAATTGGAATTATTTGTGATCTGTACTAGTATATGAAACATAAATTATACATGTATTTCCTCAAACAAACCAAATATATTTTTTTTGAATATTTAACATTTGTTATATATGCTTGGTGTGGGGTGAAACAACTGAAATGATAACTTATTGATATGAAATATTGTGAATCGACCCTATGTGGCCCATTCCACAATACCCCAGACCTGCCTCTAATTGGCCAGTTTCGGGTGACTGAAACAGTCACCCAATTTTCTCTTTATAAGATATTGAAATATTTCATGGAATAATTCCAGTTCTTGGTGCTGAGTCGATGTGCAATTCTGAGGCTCGGTGTGTCCAGAATAAATTAAAAAAATAATTGTTTTGTACTATGCACAATTAGAAAATGGGATATCCATTAATCAATATCTATGATTAGAAATACAAGGCCAATTTTGTTTCAGGAACATACCATTTATCCTAGGTGGGTTATAACTTTTCTCAGTGTGGGACTTCAATGAAAAACACCATGTAGGGGGGAAATTTTATGTATAATAATTAACACTAATTATTTAATCTCGGATGCCAAACCCAATAAAATTCAAATGGGGACTCAGAATAGGAATGTGAGACCATCGTTGTGTTTGGATTGAGGTGTTTTTCAAAGGTGCAATATAAAATGAGAGGGAAAAAGAATTTCAGATTTCTGTGCAAAATGAGGAGACAATATATATATTTAAGTGATTATGTTAGGGTTAAAAACCATACCACCTTATCTCTCTACAATGACACGCTATCTATCATCTCATTAATATTATTCAATATTCTTCATCAGATTGAGGAACGATCTCTGCAGAAACATTGGCGGATCGAATCTGGAGAGCAATGACCAAATCAACAACAATAAATTGAAATATCCATGTAGGATTAATTCTAATTTAAATATACATTTTGTTTTTTTAATTAAATTTCCATCATTTCCAATTTTTTCATTATATTATTTATCATCGTTGATGGACTCATTAACACTTCCATCAATCCATTCTGGAAATCCTTTGGTTTCATCAATTTTCTTTTATCGTTCATTGGGGCGTTCATCATAATATTATTCAATGTGTAAAAAAATCAACAGATCATCAATCAAAGGTAGGAATTGTGGATATCACATTTTGAGGATTCCATAATCGTGTCTAAAATAACTTAGGGACCCCTGGTGCGGTCACTGTGGCCCTCAGAAGGGGCTGTTGGAGTAGAACCGCCTACGACTCTCAGTAGGGGCCAAGGTGGTGGCAACACGTGGAACCCAGAAGGATGGGTGAGGGAGGTAGAGGCTGGTGGGGTGTGGGACGTGTTTGGGGTGTGAGTCAAGGTAGATGAGGATTTACCCACAATAAACATGATGGGCCTGGACACGACAGTCAGGATAGACCGCAGTAGGATTGTCGGGTTGGCACAGGTTGGGAGGACAGGCAGAACTAGGCCAACCATGTCGGTTTTGGGCCCGGGCTCTTTAAAAACTCATATCATTAGATACGGGCCTCCGATATTCATGCTTTATATGGAAATGAGAACCATGATTCCTCTAGGTTCCTTAGTGGTGGTATTGTTAAATGTAATGTTCAATACCAAAGGCGGGTGGCCCTAAACACACTCTTTATTAATAATAAATTTAATTATTATTTTTCATGGATCGTTCTTTCTCATGCAGCGCTTGCATTTGAAGTACGATTGATGCATAGTTTAAGGGGATATGACCTCGATGTTTAGACTGATCTTCTACGATGGTTTGAGAATATTTAATCCTTGTTTTATACTCTCAGATTTATGAAGCGGTTAAGATCAATAATAATAAAATATTTATTATTATTTATATAACTTGTTTCGGCCATACCCTTTAAATAGGAGGTATGTTTGTTGGACCTCGAATGGCAGTAAAAAACTTGTCTCTATGGAGGATATTAATGTTGACTTTTAGGTGTTAAAACTAATGTAAGGGTGTGAGAACCATGTGGTCTAGTTTTCCTGAATTATAGTGAATTTAATCTTTTTCACTTGTTATATGTTTTAGACAAGTGAGTAGTCCATTTCATGTGGTTTTACGAGAAGATCTAAATTGCATGACCTATATAATTTTTTAGGACTGAGGCATGACCCCGTGGGATTTCATTCAAGCACAATGTGGTGACATGCAACTTTTCCATCAGATGTTCATTTGGGCCAAATGAATAGTCTATCTTGTGAGTTTTTTCACAGGGATCGAAAGTGTGTGATCTGTTTAGATGTGTGAATCCTTATTCGTGATCTAGTTATGAATGGAAATAAGAATATAATATCGTTAGACTATCCTTTTGATGTGTATGAGGAGAAACCAGGTCTTGGTTCATCTTTGACTGTGATAAGAGTGGAGATGATGTTTGAAGAGATGCAGTCAAATGTTCTCGAGCTGTTTAAGGAGGTGTGCCGGTGTAATTACGCTTTTGTCCCTCTAGATCAATGATGAGCATCATGCACTCATGAACCTTTTTATTAGGTGTTTCATGTACTCTATAAGTAATTCAGCACACCCAGGGGTACATGTTCATAGTTTAGTAACTGATAATGGTTAGCTAGAACACAATGGTTCACTCTGAAGTGCCTCACGAGATACGATGTGAGATGTTATTGGGGTGATGCCTATCTAGAGAGTCACACGATGTCTGCAGTAGTGTTTCTATTATAAGAGGTATCATCTAGTAGAGATGGCTAATGTTCTTCAATGATTTTCTAAGAGGTATCATCCAAAAGGGATGGCTTGTGTTCCTCAATTCTTTTTCGAGAGGCACCATCCAGTTGGGATTGTTATTGTTCCTCAATGATCTAGAGTGGATTCCCCATGACACATTAAGGTGTGGGTAGCCTCCAAAACGTCTACTAGAGGGGAATATCTAGGATACATATGGTTTTCAGTATCCTCTAAAACATATAATAGAGTGAAATCTCTTTGACACATCATGGTGTGGGTATCCTCTATGATTTCAACTAAAGTTGAATACCCCTAACAAATCGGGGAGTGGGTATCCTCTAAGTTGAGAAAAAATATATCGACTATGAGGCACAATGACAAGATATTCTTTGACATGACTTTGAAATCTCTAGATATATGGGAGATTTTCCCACCAAGACACATCCTTGTGATGCAACCTAACTTTTGCAGGTGAGGAAGACCCACTGAAAGATGATTGGGTCAAGGTGCGGTGATTGAGACCCTCTGACTTGTAGTTCAGGGTAGACATTACGGATGCTAGGCATTGATGGTTACTTATGGAACTGTTGGAGACTCACTTTTCTAGGTATTAGCTTTTGATATGGAGATCCCCTGGATCTCACATTTGGTATTCCATGACTCAACACACACACACACAGATATATATATATATATATATCCATTTTCTAGGGCCCACTCCAAGGGGTTTTGGATACTCTCATTCAAGGAGAGGTGGATATGCGTGTGGTATGCCATGTGATTTTCATGTGTAGTTTCTCATGGTTTCATGAGTCTACTATCCTACTATATGTAGTGAACACTTGACAAGAAGCTCATCTTCTCACAATTTCTAGCTGGTTGGGTTTGGATGATCTTACATTACTCTTTTAATGGGTTGAGATATACATATTTTTACTATACCAAGTTCTATGTACGGGTCTTATTTTGTTATTTTTATTACTTGTTCTTTCTTCATTACCTCACTTACTTCTCCCTCAAGCCTTAAGGGAATCCTATAGAGTTTTTTTATACTCACCCCTGCTTGGACTTTTCCCGCACACTATGTTCCCTTGAAAATGATGGAATGGTTGAGCATTGCATCAAAAGAGATTAGTAATATGAGATAATGGGTCGCATACGTTGGTCGTAGGTTGGTTTCATGAAACGAAGATCTCATAGCTGCTTTACTTTTTCACTTTTTGTTGGGTTGTGGCACTTTTTTCTAGTTGGGAGTCTATTTTCCCCTCTCCCATTCATCTTTAATTTTCTGTACTTTTATTATTTAGAGGCCAATGCATGCTTGTGTTCTATATATTACATTTTTGTATCTTATTTTATTTTCCATATGCCCTATTTTTATTGAGATGTTTATGTGTGTGTGTTTAAGTATATGTTCTTAAGAAAAGGCCTCTCCTTGTTTGTCATGCCTTTGGCACTGGTCACCAGTCCATAGCAAATGGAGTTGGGATTGGGGTAGTTCTGGCTTGAGTACTAGCATGGGTCACATCATGACACTATTACAAAGTAATAATATCACTAATATGGGAGGAATTAACTATATACATATACTCACACACAAATATCCAAGACCACAAATGTGAAAATGTAAAAGCCACTATTAAACAAATTCATGCATACCACGTTCCCAGACAACATTGTAAGGAAGAAATAAAGCTAGTAATGTAAACAAGGATAGAATAATATCCTACAAAATATGTCTATAATCCACTAATTCCAACCTATAAAATAAATAATTTGACTATTTTATAAATCCGCATGAACACCTCGGCTTATCGTAACTCAAAATATACTATACAGTCCTGGTCCTCGTCCTCGTCTTCCTAGGAACCCTTCAAAAGGACGCTCATCTAAAAAATATGTGTCACACATGGGAAAAAATGTGTATGGGTGATTATGAAAATACTTAGTTGGACACCCTAAAACCACAAAGCAATAAAAAAAGAAATGTTATAGTCATATGTACAAAATTATATGTCTATAACATATAACACGATTATGTAGATATACTCAACCAAAACATGTAGTCTAGAGGAAAGTGAAAACTACCACATACCACTAAAAGGGATTCATCTCGAGGATTGCACAAAGAACTCATATATTAGAAAAAACACTTGAGTTTGATAGCATTTATGATGTGTGTCTGAGATATATTGTTTTTTGGGTACCATCAGGAGAGAGAGATACACTGATAGATATAGTGATAGATACAATAAATTCGATTAGGATCATAGCTACGACCATGGGGTGATAGCAACAACTTAATTTGGATTAACTCGTTATGTAGAGGATCGATGCCTTGTGAAGTTTTTCACATCAATACTGATGAATCTACCTTTGGCATGAAGAGGAATAAAGGATCCACTCTATAGATCTCGAGGGATTTGATAAACTCTATCCATGATGTACAGCTGAAGGGATCATAATACAATTAGTAGGAAATGATACCCACCATCCTCTAGGTAAAGGATAAAGGGAAAAACCCTTACAAAACATGTATATTATATGATGGGAAAGACAATCAACCCCTGTAAAAAGAGTTATATGGCATGTAGATGGGTCACACATTTGGTCCATTGATCATAGGTACCGCCAGTGTTCAACGGTCAGTTTCATTAGAACATGTCATGTTGAAAAGGTCTACATGGTATGTAGAATGGTTCCCATGACATGTTCTACCATCTGGGGTCCACCTATGTGTGTTAGTTATGTGACAGTACATGACTTCAAGTCATTTGTCATTTCCTACGTATGGTTACATGGGGAAGTCTACATAATTGGTTCTGCCAATCCATGTGGGGGAGTACACACTGAGATGGTAACACATGTACTCCTCCCCGTGTCCTTGTATCTTCTATGATACACACCGATTCTCAAGGATGGGAAGACATGCCATGTGACTAGTGTCATAGGCTGTGTGATACTTGACTACCTCACAGACCCCTAGAAACTTCTCGTTGGGGCCACACACCATGTAATGAGGATTATAGTCTGGGTTCCTCATAAATTTCAAAACAGTCATTTTTACTCCATGTGGCCCATTTGACGATCACATTCTCATTTTAGTGATCTTCTCCCCTTGAAAACAAAAATCTAGGGTTCCCTCATATTCATTGAAATGAATCAGTGAGCCTCGGGCATTAAATCTTCTCCAAAATCAATTTTTTTTAATCTATTCATAAATCATCTAATGAAATAGAATTCCCGAACCACTTCAATTCATCTCTCAACAAAACCTTCTCACCACCTCTAGGTCACCCTAATGCCATATCTTCAAATTAAAATCGTTGTGCCGAGAAACAATGGTGAAACGATAGGTTTGTTATAACCCACTATGAATGATGAAAATGAAGAAAATATCATCGAATTAAAAGCACAATGAACAAACCAATGAACGAACCTTAGACATTGTTCATTACGGGCTTAATATTTTTTATTAAGAATGATGATTAAATCAATAACAATACTCAATAAAAAAACAGCGATAAAAACACTGAAAAATAATCTCATAATGTTAGAATGATTGAATCAAAGATCGAAATATCACATGTTGGTTCACGTTGGTAAATGTATCCAAAAAGGAGAAATAAAACCAAATAACACATTTGACCATATGGCAGGATCTCTTAGTGAAGAATATATATTGTCTAATCATTGTCTTTTGTATGATCAGTTATGAATGATGTCCTTAAATCACTGATCCCAAGTATCATCTTTGTCTGACGTCAAGGAAAATCTATAGGTTCCTTTCCATAGCCTATAATGAATTCCAGGGTTATGATCCACACCATGGATCTCTTATAAATGTATTATTTAAAAAACGAAACATTTTTGGATCAATGAAACATTACAAATAAAATAAATTCATCACATTATTTTATTCATTAACATGTTAAAAACTAATTTTCATTATTGTCCTATGACAGTCAATGTTAGGTCATGCCTAGGGTATAATATTTTCTTTAAACTGAACGATTACACTTAGATTTCTAATCCAGACAAAAATTTAGAATTTATTACACATCTTCAAAAAAACAAATCATTTGAAATTTAATATATTTCAAATATTTTGAATATTTATTATGGGAAAACAAGGACTCAAAAATAAAACCCACTATAGTCCCTAATCTTGAACTAATTCCCTATAATATTTAAATATAATTCGTCGAAAATATGGGACATTACAATATCCCCACCATATAAATTTATTTCCCTAAAAATCCCCAAATAATGAAACTCAATGAGATGTGGATACTGTGAATGAATTAGAACCTCCCACTCCTAAGTTATCTCTTGGATATTCATATTCTACTACCAGACATGCACCAAGATAATTTCACACCCTTGAAGGATACTCTCCAACCAAACCTCGATCTTTATTGGGTACTCCACAAAAAAAATTGTCCATCCTCGATGTTTTACTCTCTCGAGTTGATGGAGTGTAATGGGTCATGCATGTGCCCCCTAAACTACGACATGTGGAAGACATCATGTACCTGATGCATCTATAGGGGTATAAAAATGTGGTAATACCCCTTCTCAACTCGATGCAATATTTTAAAAGAAACAATGAATGTCAAAGATAAATTTTCACCCCATAAAAATATATATAATCATTGTATGGGTGAGTCCCAAAGGAACACATGGTATCCTTCCATGAACTCCAAGTACCTCCATATCTAATTACTATATGAATTCTCATGGATCGATATAGTCCTCATCAACTCATGGATGATCTGAACCATCTCTATATTAGCTCGCACCAACTCTTGGCCCATTAGTGATTACACTATTGGATAATTCCAGCAATTTTGTGACCAATAGGGACACTTGTAAATGGCCTTGAATGGTTCCATGCCAATTAAGGATTGTTAGATGTTTTTGAACAAAAAATAAACATGTGGTAAGTGATCCTCTTAGCTATAGAATATTTCTAACATGAACGCCCATAACATGTCATGCAGAACATGAATGGTCTTCTCTGTCTGGTTGTCTATCTAGGGGTGAAACGATGTCCTCAAGCATAATTGAGTTCCAAATTCCTCCTGAAATCTCATCCATAACGTGTATGTAAATCAATAATCACAATATAAGCCAATATTCCATGTAACACCATGATGTTGAATTATCTCATGTATGTATAAGTGTTCCAAGATCTTTATTGAACACTAATATTAGATAGCTATAATGTCGGATGACATGGTAAATGGGACAATGATCACCTAGATTTCATCTTATCCCCTATATGTATATTGTAAACCCACCATGAATTCCACAGATATCCCATCCAAATTCATCTCTAGAACCACATGGGGTTGAACCAGACCAACTAGAACCTGGTGCTCAGCCATTATTTGCTGACATGTAAGGCACTAAGAGACATACTATGTAACTCGCTTCTTAATTCTTGTCCAAAATAACTAACGTCGAAGATCCTGGTACATATTAGCCACATCTAGATGTACCACGAAATGGGACATATGAAACTCTCTCAGAACCTCCTCCTACATATCCACTGGTACAACTTTGTGCCCATTCAAAAGAATGATGTGATCCCCACCATTCAAATATCAAATTCTAGAATGTTAGGAAGATACTTGGAATTTAAGGGCTCAATGTAGGTATCCTAAAGTTGTTGCTACTTGACTCAATATAAGATTGAAGGTGTAATAGTCATCTACTGGAGGCACTCCCCCCCATCTCTATCCATGAAGGATAACTACAACGAGGCCAGCTGCTCGGCTGACTAACCCTGCAACTGCGAACTCGATCTTCTACTGAGAGAATCTCCAACCATGTTCCCTTTCTAAGGATTATATGCAATATCGAAGACATAATACTAGAGTAACTCTATCCACCACCTCTATCTCAATTTCAGATCCTTCTAATAGAATAAATTCTTGATAATCTTTTGATCAGTATAGATGGTAAACCGCTCTCCCATCAGGTAGTGTTTCCACAAATACAATGTGATGAATATCCCAACTAACTAAAAATCATGAGGCATGTAGTGTTTCATATGTGGTCTCAAATAGAATTAAAAATAGGCAGTCACCACTTTCCTCTGCACCTAGAAAAAACCATGACCATTTCATGATGAATCACAGAACACTTCATAATCAAAACCCTCTTCTGGTAATATCAAGATCTGGGTGGTCGTCAAAAATTTACATTAACTACTGAAAATCTTGATGAAACTTTTTTTTCACACCAATGAATTACACTTTTGAGTCAAATATTTCTTGGGATCAGATACCCTGCAGAAAGTATGTATGAATCTCGTGTAATATCTGGCAATCCCAGTGAATCTCCACACCTAATTCACACTCCTAGGTGGCTGTAATGCTAACACTAAATCCACCATGCAGGGTCCACTTACACTCCATTCGCTAAGATAACATTTCCAAGAAATTGGAAAACTTGAATCTTGGACTGGAACATAGAGAGATTCACAAAAACTTGTGATCTCGGATTATGTAAAGAACCCTGATTTAGTGTCCCGCATGCTCCACCTTAGATGCCTGAGTACACAATGATATCATTGATGAAGACCAGCATTAACTGGACTTAGTATGTATGGAATATCTAGTTTATGAATCCCATGAAAACTGATGGGGAATTCTCCAATCCCAAGGGCATCACTAAGTACTAATATTGAGTGTAGTGGCATTTGAAAGAAATTTTCGGTATATCCTTATCCTGTACTCATAGATGGTGATATCCTGATCCATGTGCAACCTCCGAGAACAACTATGCCCCTGTCAACTAGTCAAAGTGGTCATTTATCATTGGTATTGGATACATTCTCTTCATGATCACTGGTATCAAGTGCTAGTAGTCCACACACAACCGAAAGATCCAGTCTACCTTTTTGAAAAACAAAATTGGGGTCACTTTGGGAGAAACACTTGGGCCTCTATGAGGTAAGCAGTAGGGACAACTAGGTGGAAACACTGGGTATCAATAATATCTTTCTCTAAAAATCCTCCAAATATACCCTCAGCTCGCGACACTCTAAATAATCTATCTTATACATTGGTATAGATATATGCATCCTCTTTATGTGTAAATCAATTTAGAAGAATATCTCTTGATGAGGAGGTAATCTTGGAACATATTCAGGGATGACGACCACGTACTCTGCCACTTCTGCTTGGAATTAGAGACTCATAACATGTTTTTCATTGAGGTTTAGGCTATCCTACTAATGAGTAATCGTCTACACCCTACTATGTTTGAGTCTATACTATGCTGCATGGGTTTCATTTTCCCCAACAATGGAAACCTCATTTCATCTATGTGGACATACCATAGAAATTGCGTAAAATTGTTTATTTGGTCATGAAAAAAATATAACAAATCCATACCAATAATGACATCATAATGACTTAATGCAAACACGATGATGTTCCAAAGATAACTCTCACCTCCAAGGTTTTGGTTACTCTATCAAAACTTATATTTTATCATCATGTATCTCCGATTATGTGTCTCTAAGCATAAGGGTTAGGCCAACAATTCAACTAGAATATCATGTTCTTGTATGATATATGTGGAAATAAAGGATTTAACGATCACCTATGTTTATTAGTGCGAAATCTAGAGTAAAAAGACACATATCTTACTCGAATCATTCTCATCCCCTACTTCATATGCCGCGACCGTATTCAGCTATCCCCACCCCTTTCCACCAGCTCCTTAATCATGGCGCAGACCACCTGGGGCTGGTGGTGCAAGCAAGTCTAAAAATCAACCAACTCCTACTGCTCTCTCAAATCCTCTTCCTTGTCTATAGCCCTACAGATCTACTTATTCCTACCACTACTTTTGCCTCAGTGATCCATCCATTGTCTCCCTGTCAGTAGCCCGAAAGGTTGGAAAACCAGAACAAGATGTCCTCAACCTTCACATGAGTAGCATCACATTTCCCTATGCTGGCTGGACCCATCATGGGAGTCTTAATGTGTATATCCTCGGTCCTAGTACCTCCTCCTTAAACGTATCACATGTATGGATATGTGATACTGACATCATCTCCCCACTACTAAGGTATCTACAACTACCTGTCCACTGCAGACTATCGCTAGTAGTGTCCACACATCTAAGAATCATTTAACCACCAATGAATGCTCTTGCACCCAAGAAAATGTAGGGATTATCATAGGGATAATTTTGGTTTAGATGCCTCTACGCAGGCCTCGATCGAAGTTCTGAACCCTAAATTAATGTTCGCTGAATATATCAACCAAGTATAGGGAATTATAGTTGAAACTTGATGAATAATCAGCAATAGTCATGCTGCCCCGGTGGTGCTGAAGAAGCTCTTACATACGCACATCTCTAAGAATAACATGAGAGTACTCCTCTATGAAGATGTGATCAAACTCTGTCCATAAAAGAGTCTCCTCACCATGATTCTTGACTTCCACACTCCACCATCGCCCTACTAAGTCCAATAAAAAGACCACTGCTTGTACCACCATCTGATCAGATGTTTTCTTAACTAGATGGAAAACTCGTGTCAAGTCCTCAAGCCATTCCACTGACACCACAGGGTTGGGATCACCTCATAACCAGAGGGGTCTCTGTCTGTGAAACTCAGGAATTGTGCTCAACATGTGCTCCTCATCATACAGTGAATACCGCGTGCTCATCCACATGTTGTGTTATGTGTGTTGCACCACCTATAGGTTACATATGAGAAATTGGTCCCTATACTATAGGATCCTCACTAATTGGGCCATCCTTGTGATCGAGCTGATATATCCTAGTTTGTATGTTTCCTTGAGGCATATTATAGTAAAAAAAGATGGACAGAAGCTAATGATTATGTCTAGATAGTTTTATCAAGATGGAAGTGGAAACAAAAAACCATTCATATATTATTCATGTACCATTTTTCTCTTACAACCAAATTTATCATGTGGAGAGTCGGAAATAAGTTTATTATAGTTGTGGTGTATAGATACATTGTCCACCTACACCAGTACTGGAGTCCCTAGCCGAAAAGCTAAACTCAAGACACTTAGAACTATTTCCCCAAACCAATATGATAGAACCCCAGTACTAATGTTGAACATACCACAATGATACCACTTTGTCACAACCCGTCCCAGTGGGGAAAGTTCCATGACTCTCCAAGCCCGCCTCCAATAGGCCAGGGGCTGATGACTACTACCGAGTATGAATATCACTAACATGGGAGGCATTGCATAATTAACTATATTACACAGACATATCCAAGATAAAAAATTATGAAATGTTAAATCCACTATGAAAAAAATGATTTCATACCACTATCCCAAATAGCGTACAAGCCCTCCAAAAATATTTTAAAATCCAAAAATTCTATCCTACCATCAAAATGTGCTGGGAATGTTGTCTAATGTCATAGGATCACCTCGGCCTATTGAAACTCAAAATGTACCGTCTTGTCCGAGTCCTGGTCTTGGTCAACCAAGGACTCTGTCAAAAGGTATCTCATCTTCATAAGACACGCCATATGCAATAAATTCCCATGTATGGGTGAGTATTACCATACTATTTAGGATTCCTCAAAACCACTAAGTAATATACAAAGGAAATGTATAGTCAATTCTACACAAGTATATGTATATAACAAAAACAATATCATCCAGATATATTCAACCATGAAATGAATTCTAGAGGCATGTCACAATTACTTCAAACCACAACTATGTATTTAGCTTGAGGATTCCAAAAATCAGTATTTTGATAAAACACATTCCCGAGTCTGATTACATAGATGATTTTTGTTCGAGATGTATTGTTCTTCGTGTAGAATCATGAGATAAAGAGAAATACATTGATAGAACTGAAGTGAGATATGATATATAATATGAGAATCCCATAATATGATATGGGTGATACTAACAACTTAATCATTATTAACCTTCTAAGTAGAGGATCAGCACCTATTGAAGTTGGTCACGACAACACCAAAGACTCTACCTAGGTCATGAAGGTGAATATAGGATCCACTCTGGGCCACTCATGGGATTCCAAAAAAACTAACTATGAGGTTTTACTGAAGGGATAATACTCTTGTGAGTATTTAAAGACACCCACCAACCTTCATGGAAATGATCAAGGGCTCAAACGAAAATGAAAATTCTCCATGATACGGTGGAAAAGAGAATCCATCCATGAAAAAATGGATACAAGGTGTGTTGTAGGGTCACATGTTATATTGATTAACTTCGAGTACTGCACCTGTTCAACAACTCATGTCAACAGAACTGGTTTTGTAGAAAAGGAGTACAAGGCATATAGAAAGGATCACACATGATGTTCTACCATCCGTGGAGTTCCCATGTGCACTAGAAATGTTCTAGTACATGGATTCAACCTATGTGTGTGTTCATGTACCAATACATGGGGAAATCCTTGTAACTGGTTCCACCATGTCATGTGGGGGAGTACATGGCATGTTGGAAACCCGTGTAATCATCCCCATGTTTGTGCATATTATAAGATGCATTCCAAGTCTCATGGAGGTTCCCACACATCGTGTGATAAGGGTCACATGTCATGTAACACTTTAATACCTCTCAAAACCCTATCCACCACTCTCTAGGGGCCACAAACAGTGTAATACAAATTACATGTCAGGTTCTTTAGAAAGTTCTAGAATCCTCATTCCTTTTTCACTTGTCTTGGTTGATGACCTTGATGTCATTTTTCTGATTTGTACTCTTGGAAACTGCAAAACCATGTTTTCCTCAATGTCTTAGCACCGAATCTGTGCGTCTCAAGACTTTAATTGGCTCCAAAATCGGATTATGATCATCCCTTCGTAAATACTCTTAAGAAAATGTATTCCCAAACTTCTTAGAGTAGTCCATCACAATCACTGTCTCACCTCCTCTAGTTTTTCTCGATGCTATATCCTCAATTTTAGATCATTGTGCTGAGAAATGGAGGCATAATGATTGATTGTTCATTACCAATGAAGACTGATAATTTTGATGAAAATATCGGAGGAGACAAATCACATTAATTAACAAAAGTACTTAACCTCAAACATTATTTTCCCATACCTTGATCCATTCCCATAAGAATGATGAATAAATCAAGACCAATTCTAAACAAACCCAGATAAAAATTATGAAAAATAAGACCATCCAATAAGAACTATCTAACCAAGGATCAACTAGTTTATTGGATTGTTCACATTCACTATTGAATCAAAAAAAAAAAAGAATTGAAAAAAGTAACACATGATAACTTTAGGTTGGATCACTCATTATATAATATTGATCGTAGTGTTACAACCATTGGTGAGATCTGTCAAGAATGGAAACTGTTGATCTCTATTTCATGTCTCACCATCGTTTTCCATCATGATAAATCACTATGTTACTCTCCATAGCCTCCAGGGAATTCCATGGTTATCAGCCTCACACTAGATCTCTGCCAAAAAGATTATTTTAAAAATGGAAACGTCGATGCGTCCTTAAAATGTTAAAAATAAAATAAATTCTTCAATTTAATTTATTTTTTAAAATTAAAAAAAATACTTTTCATTGGTGACCTATGTTGGCTATTGTTAGGTAGTAACTGGGTTAAACTCACTTATTTAAATACAATTGTTCCTTCATATTTCTCATTTGAGCACCCATTTAGATGTTATTCGACTTTTTCTTGAAACCCACTAGGGTGATCTATTAAAAATATTTAATATATTTCAAACATTTATTCTAGGAACACAAGGACTCATAATTGTATTCCATCTTAGTAACTGATATTAAATTAATTCCATATAATATTTAAAAATAATACACTAAAAATTTTATTCATTACATGAAATCAGAGAAAAAAATTTCATAGATGGATTTTGAATTGTATGAACAAATAAATTGTCAATATGATTTGATGTTTATTTAAGATGGTTAAATTATACTCTTTAAGGTTTTATAAAATATTAACACATGAGTGTAATGGTTAGAACAATTGAAAACAACATTTGATTTATTATAAATCTTATAAATAATTTTTTGAATTACTATAGGTTTGTACACTTAGAGGGAATGTCAATCTGGCATTAGGTGTGCACATGCCAACTTAATATTTTGTTTCAAAAGATTTTAAATTATTTAAACACATGTGGTTGGTGGGAGAAACAAAAAAACACTATTTTACATGAATTAAAATTTAATGAAACTTAAAAATAATTTTGAAATGATGGAACTAACCACCCATCCATCAATGTTTTCATTTTCCTTGGATAATTAGAAAATATTTTCTAAAAAACCAAAATGTATTTATAGTGTTAAAATCAAATAGAAAAAAACATATATTTAAATTAAAATCTTGGAAAATTGTGATCGAATTATTTTTTATTTTTACATGTAGGTGAATGATCAATCTACCATGTGGTGTTCTCAAACAGAGTAAATATATAGTTTTCAAATATTTCGAACCATTAGAAACTGAAGGCAAGGTGTTAAGAAAATGAAAATGGACTAACATTTCCAAGAAATTTATGGAGGATAAAAATAAAATTATTTCTAAATTATATGGACTAAGAATGTGTCCATTAGAGTTGTTATATTCCAAACATTATTGGAAAAAAAATTATAAGTGTTTTTAAACCCTAAAATGATTTTGTAATGATAATAATCATAGAAAACAAACTATAATTGATATCAAATAATAGTAAAATTGTATTTGAATTATTTTTTATGTGTAAGGGTTGAAAATGCCTCAATCTAATGTGTGGTGTTCTTGAACGGACCAAATAAACTATTTATAAGATTTAACAATCAATTATAACATGAGGTGGATGATCAAAACCATGAAAATGGTATTTTATTGACATGAAAAAAGGAAGAAAAATGAAAATTGATTTATAAAATGTAGAAATTTTCTCAATTTATTATTTGTTTTTGTTTTCATGAGATGTCGAAAAGTAAACATTTTTATTGTTTTAAAACACTAAGTGTCACATGTAATATTCAGAACCATAGAAAAAGAGCAGGGATTTATGTGACATAATAGGAAAACTAAATTTGAAATTTTTTATGTGTATATGTAGGTGGTGAATCAATCCTATAGGGATTAAACCATTTATTGTAGATATATATTAATTAATGGAGTTATTTCCTCAACATTAATAGTGGTTTTCTACCCAACATTAATGGATAGATTTTGTGGATAATAAATGTAAAAATGGGGGATCATGACCACATTAATTGTAGATATGGATGTAGTTTTTATATAATAGGATGAAATAAAATATTTTTGGTATGAATTATATCAATTATACTCATGTGGAGGTGAATGGACACCTATAAAGGGAGATCCAACAAGATATAGTACACTATGAGGATGAAGAGACTTCTAGTGTTTGTAATAGCTTGTGAGAACCATTGAAGATGATGAGTGGAACATCGATGGTGGATATATATTGTGTTTGGATACCATGTTTTCCATACCATATACAACATGTTGAAATGGTACATGTTTATAATGATAGTGATGTTTGACGAATCAATAAATTGCATATAGTGGTGATCTGTATTGATATATAGACTTAAAGGAGCATGCAAGCCATCATCATGGGATTTGGATGCCTTGATTTTTAGATCAAGGAGACGCAATCGAAGTGGTATTCTAGAAGCATGCAGATGATGACTCATGTATAGATTATGAACCCATTAGTAGAATCATTTTTTCATAGTCTTGTTTCGTTTTTCAAAGATGGATATCTGAGTATGATGCTTTGCCAGGAAATGGTAGTTTCTTTTTCACTAGGATGATTTTTTAGATAGAATATTGAGTTATATGATGGACTGTTGTTTACACTAGAATTTTCAATGCATTCAATATAATTCAGTTTTGGAAATTTACTTGTATTTTTTACTCTCTCATTATAGTGGAATATGTAGTTTTCCCCATGATTTCTTTTAATCCCCTACATTTAATAGTTTTTCTTGTTAAAAACTCTATTGTGTTTCATTTCATCATTATTCATTGATTTATCATATCCATGTTTCTTCATATTCCTTTCAAAATTTCCACCTGAAATTTTGGATCAGGATCGGGATTCTCCCCCATAGTGGTATCAAAAGGAATTTCATGAGTTAATTTTTTTTGGGAAATATAGAAGTGATTTTCAAGAGGATTAAGGATGTGTGTGTGAGTTATAATAAGTCATGGAAGTAGAAGTTGGTTCAATGTGGTTTTTTAGGTCTGGAACATACTTATTTTTCTTTAGAGAGTTCCACCAATGAAGAATGAAATAAAAATTGATGATAAAGGTGATGTTCTTGTCACTTCAAGGGATGATGATAATTGTATATCCCTAAGTTGCGTTCAACACTGGGGTGGGGTAATATAGTAATTTTCATTTATGAATTATTTCCTTTTGATTCATCCTATTGAACTTGTCATGTTTTTCGATCCACCCAATGAAATATCAATATCTCACCTAGTATACAGAAATGATAAGATAGAGTGAAATATATAGTATTTAAAATGTTCTATTCCTAGAAAAAAAATCTATGTTTTTTCGACTCAAAAATATATATTCTCCACTACAATATTATCAATGATTATAATGAATACGAAACCAAGTAGTTATATTCCCCAATATTCGATCATCCAATTTATCCTGGTTTTCTATCCCAACAACCAAATCATCTTCCTCAGTTGGATGATCATCACAATCATCCTCTCTTCTTTTAATTCTAAATATAATAGACACCCCAGCGTCAAACCACATTAGTAACTGGTAAAATAACCCAGTCAAAAGCTCAGTATTCTACTCAATGTTGTCAATATTTTTATATAATGATATTTATCTTCTCCTTGTTTATTCATCATCACTGGAAATAAACATACATATATATGCATAGTGGATTTTACTTTATCTTGTACAACTTCAAGATATTCTAATAATTCCTTGAATAAGCATGTTGGTCTTGAAAATAATTTATACCAGATCATGAATGATGTGGTTATTATCATGAACCCCTCCCCACAAGGTGTACACCACCAGGGCTAAAAATGTGATATGGGAGAAAATGAACCCCCAATTCTTTCCCCCAGTAGGCCATGGGTTTGTGACTACCACTAAGGGTATAATAAACATAGAAATGAGAGGCATTAACCTCTAAGAGAACACATGAAGAAGAGATGAATAAGATAGTAAACAACTAACTCTATCTCATACTAAAATAAAAAATAAAACTCATGTACACATATGAAATTTCATTCAATACCTACCACAATTGAAAGTGAAAATTGCAAGTCCCGATTGAATATAAAAAAAAATAGCAGCGACCACAAATCCCAAATAGCCCTTGCAACCCCAAACTTGTAGTAACTACCATGATCGACATACTGCTCCATGTTTCATGAAAAAAATTATACATATGTAGGTTGAGTATAATATTATACTCAGTAGGATCCACCTAAGAGCCTCTAGTGAAAAAGTAAAGAAATTATGCTAAATCACAGTGAACAACAACTGACACTAACTCATCACCTAAATAGGTATAATATTTTCCAAGCCTCACCATGGAAACTCTCACCAAGTATTACATACAACAGTATATAACATAATAAATAATTTCTAGGGGACCCCACCACTAATTCTCCACCAGTTTGCCTCTTTTCCAAAATATCGTACATCTAAAGCATCTCTCTCCAAAAAGGCTTGCCCGGAGACACCTCGAAAATGTACCACAACATGCACCTCATGCAACAAAACCACCATGTCCACGTAACCAAAGTAAAAAGGTTTTTTTGAGCCAACATAACTCATATAACATGTATAATATATCGTGAATTAATCCTCAATCCATTATATCCCATACACCGAGTAGCGATCCTCAATCAATCACAAACTATAAACGTTATTGCTATAGTAGTCCATCGGAAACTATATTCAGAATATATGTAGGTGAATAACCTAAACCATCACACCCCTATACACACATATATAGGGAAAACTAAATGATGTGATTACCAGCACATGTATCTTCCATGATAAGAGAGTGGGGCCAATGGGGGTAGTCAGCCATCCATCCTCCCACCATAATGTTGGGTGAAACATCCCTAGGGCTCAGAATCCACTAGGTTTCAGTTTACCTAATTGAAGGGGTGGATTAGTGTATATAAAAACAAAAAGTATAGAATATATTATAGCTTATAACCAAACTATACTCATTACCTAGTCTTAGAATCAAATGTAGTTAACGTCTCTCGGACTCCTGACTGCCAAAACTAAGACTATGTATCCTATAACCACAAAAACATTTAAAGATTTTAATAACATTAATTCATTACATCTTTTTCCATTGCAATTAACATTAATTAATACTTTAAATGTTAATTAACCATTAACAATACCTCATTATATTTTACTATAATTACACCAATGTTTCATGACCTCTGGGAATAATCGAACGAAGTCTACAACTTCACAGAAATATATTTCATAGCATTGCATCCCAGTAATCTCCAACCGTATGGGTTCTCATCATTTATTATATCATTTATTAATAGTTATATCACTTTCCCATATTACTAATAATTATATAAAAATAGTCAAAGCTACTAACCAAAAAGGGGCTCAACCTGATGAGTAGATGAACTACCCGTCAATTCTTATCCATCTATAGTAGGAGCGTAGTCCCATCCTACCTTGAGATGCTAAACACAAAAAGATCATGGCATACCCCACACATCATGGCCCCTTTTGGAAGGCTATTAAGAATGACCAGCTTCCAAGACTAGTGGGGAAAGTAAAGTAGATAAAAAACCAACATGATTCAGCAAATACCCAATTATTCACATCCAACATGTTTCATAATCATTGGTGTCCTCCCCAACATCTATATGCATAAACCGATGCATCACGCCGCCATAGGTGAAAACTTCTACCGTAACCAATGGGACGCCCTTCCCACACATATCACAATATGCACATTGGCTTAGATCACAATTAAATAAACAAGAAACAAAAATTATATCAACTAGGCTCTTTCCCCTTAAATAGGGCATCCAACCTTCAATCATAATGATCACTCATCTATCCAATGCACAAGGAACATGGCCATACAAGCATAAGGGTAACATAGAAACCTTCCAGGCATTATATTTTTACCAACCAGCAGGTTCATTAATCCTTTTACAATTAAAAAATTTATTGTACGAAGGATCCAATTACATGATTCCTAAACCATAATCTATCATAAATAATTAAACTTTTTCACTACAACAGATTGATTTAAATCGAATTACAACAACAACAACTATATTCATTTACCAGCATCATTATCATTGAAAAATGATTGTAATTTATCCTAGTTTACATACATTACCAATTTACATCAACAATGAAACTCTAAAGAAGGAAATAATAGATATAACACTATCTAGAAAAATACGAGTCAATACCATATGATTGATACCAATTTATTTGTTCAGTTTAAATATTTATTACGTTAATTCAATTGTGATCTAGTTCGATAAAACATGATACCTCTATATTTTCCTGTAAAAGAATAGATGAGAAATGAATACCCTACCATAACATGTTATTGACATTTTTATTAATGAACTATCCACACAACATACTACGATTGCCTCCCCCCATGATAACTGTATCCACCGGAGTATGTCGCAACACGAATGCACTAATCGACACCCAAGAAAAATCAGTATGAAACATGGAGGTCACATGTCATAATAAATAAAGTAGAAATTATATATTAAGAATTAAAGAAATCACTAGAACATAGGTAGATCATACATTCGTTTGATGATAGATCGAAACTGGTTTCCGGGACCAATATAGAGGGTGCACATGCAACATGATGAATCATCAAGGGGAAATGAACCAAGGATTAAAGATCGATCACACCAATACTATAGGAATAAAGAAAGGTTCTAGTGTTTTCACCATAGGATAAGATGTTAGAACAAGTTTGGAAGATATATCTTTCCTTTAGATGATTTCATAGTGCAATTGTTTAATATATGCTGGATTTTCCATTAAAAGAGGACCGCATTAAACTATGCATTCTGACCAAGTAAAGGCATCCTAATACTTATGAGAATTATTAAATGATATATGGGATTTTAATTGGCCTTAAATTCCTTAAAATATGGCTTTGACAACTTTTTACGTCATATAAATCATCAATGGGACAAAACTGTAGGAAGTTGGAAACACTGATCACAAAACTGGAAACACAATTCACAAAGCTAGAAATTGGAAAAGTGTTGGGAATAAGTCAACGTGACCTCCCAGAACAACCCAAACACTAGATTTCCAAAAAAGGCTTGACTGGAGAGGTCTGATCCATTACATCAAAAACCTCTTGAAACATTATCGTCCTTGAGAATTCAAAACCATCCTAAATAGGAAACAAGAAAAGGGGCCCGAACTACCACCCTTTGTGATGTATATCAATGCTCTTACAACAAAAGGAGTTCAACTGCTTAAAAAGGGGACATGTGAGACCACAAGACAACCATAACAAACTTCTAATCACATTCACATGGGATATTCCTCTCAAATATAGAAAAGAAAAAACAACACAAAAGAATGGTATCTCCTAAACACAAATGGTTTATAACCACAAACGAACAGTGATGCATGAAAAGATTAAATCATTAGACAAATAGGGGTACTGAGCATTTATTTGTGACTAACATTACCATGTACTATCCTCCATGCAACCATGTTTCCAAAATACATGAACCATGGGGATTGAATTCCCACACAACACCTTCTCCTTACATTCCTAGATTTCCAAAGGCTACTTTCAAAGGTCACATCATCGTCATCATCGATCTCACCCGAATTGATGACATGAGAGTCATAATAAGGATAAAGACAAAGTTAAGACACATAAAAAACATCATGTATCCAACACATATATAGTGGAAGTTCTACCTGATACTTAATGGATCCAACATGAACAAACAAGTTGAAAGGACCAACAAACTAGGGAGAAAGCTAAATCCCACTACAAAACCATCACTGGCAACAAAAGGGAGTCACCTTCAAGAAAACATGACCCCCAACATCAAATTCTAATGGGCTCCTCCTTCGGCTGGATTATGATTTATGATCATCCTGAGTTTCCTTCATCCATTCACGAATCACCTAAACTGTATTTGTCTTATTTTTCACTAATTTTAGTCTGAGAATCGCTGACTCTACGACCTTAGTCCAACAAAATGGAGAACGGAATGGTCGGACATACAAGGAATCAAACGGAACCATACCGATGGTGGAATGAAAACTATTATTGTAAGATAACTCCATCAAGGGTATTTTCCTCATCCATGAACCTCCAAAATCTAGGACACAAGAGAGAAAAATTTCTTCATGAGTTTGGATGGACCGCTCAATCTAACCATCTGTCTGTGGTTGAAAAGATGTGCTAAGGAATAGCTCAGATACAAAAGCATGCAAGAGGCCACTCTACATCCTAGAGGTAAAATAAGGATCTTGATCTGAAATGATCATACTCAAGATTCCGTGGATCTCACCACCTCCTAAAGATACTGCCATGACAAAACCTCTACTAGGATCAACTCATTGATCGCTATAAAGTGAGTTTATTTCATTAAATGATCCATTAAAACCCAAATAGTGTCATGTCTTCCCTGAGATTGAAGTGAACTAGTAAAAAGGTCCATTGATATTTCCTCACACTTCCATAGAGGAACATATAATGGAAAGAGAAAACAAGCACATACATGGTGGTTGGCCTTCACCTTCTGGAAGACCAATCATCGAGACACAAACACTACAACTGCACACTTAATCCCAGGACAAAAAAAACTCTTCATCACTCGGTACATCTTTTTAACTCTTGGATATACCCCTAAAAGAGAACTATGGTACTCTCTAAGAACTATCTCATGCATTGGTAAAAGATCTAAAATCCTTCTCTCATACAACACAAAATGTTTTTCATCATCAAACCAACTATTAGGGGCCTTTCCAAAAAAAAAACATGGTCTCTCTGAACCTCCACCTCTAGATCCCCCCAACCGGGACTCTTCCACTTGCTGCACTAGAGATGAATGCACCATCATATGAAAAAGAAAACCATTACCCCCAACTTCTCCAATATCCAGGTGAAATGATGAATGTTCTTCCATTACTCAGTAGAAATAACCAGATTAATGCACTACATCAATACAAGACATCCTACATAGCGCATAATCTACAAAATTTCCATTTGTAGGTGTATATGAGGCATAAAAGTCGTATTCTAGTAAGAACTCCATCAACCAACACTACAACATGTTCAAGCCATGATTGTAGAAATTATACCTCATACTCTTATGATCAGTTAAAACCACAAAGCACTCACCAATGAGGTAATTTATTCAAAACATCAGACCAATCACCAAGGATGACATCTCAAAATCATGGGTGGCATAGATTCGTTCATGGGGATGAAACTGGAGAGACCCGTATGAAATGACTGATCTCTACGTCATCAGAACATAGCCAAACCCCGGATGGAAAGAATTGAACAAAACTACAAACTAAACTACCTCTATAGGAAAAACATAATGACAAAACTTACCAAATTCTCAATCCGATACTCAAAAGATGGCAAAATTTTATAAAAAAACATAAATACCTAATCCTTCTTGGTCAATGATGTTAGAGGAGTCCAAAATTGAGAGAAATCAGCTACAAACCTCTAGTAATAACATACAAGACCAAGGAATGTTTTCATCTCTCCCACTATCATGGAGGCTAGACAAGAAAAAACTACTTCTATATTCGGAGGATCCATAGATACTCCCTATTGGGATACAACATTCCCCCTGAGATGACCTTCTTGTTCCAAAAACTCACACTTCGACAACATTCCAAACAATTGATGTTGACAAAGAACTCCCCAAACATCATGTAGATTCTCTACATGCTTCTCTTCAGATGACAAGTACAAAAGGATGTCATAGATTAAAACCACGATGAACATATCCATGAAATCATGAAACATAGCATTCATCAACCCCAAGATCACAGCTGAACCATTTGTCACACTGAATGACCTTAAAATTAACTTGTAATTCCCATGAAGATAATGGCAATCAGTATTCGGGATATCCTCATCATTCACATGCATGTGATGATACCCTTAATCCAAATCGATCATTGAGAACCATGTTGCACCATTCATTTGATCAAATAAAACATCAATCTATAGAAGAGATAGTGATTCTTCCCTCTAACTTTTTATGGGAAGATTATTGATATAAAACTGAAAACTGCAATCAACCTTCTTCACAGAAAAATATGGTGTGTCCCACAGTGACACACTTGTCCGAACAAAACCGCACAATAACAGAACTTTGATATATGTACACAGCTCACGTAACTCATAAGGGGACATCCTATATGGAGACAAAAAGATAGGAGAGGCTCATGGTTGTAGCTTGATCCCAAAATCGATCTCTCATCAATGGGATAATTCTATAACCTCTTTTGTAATGAAATCAGGCTACACATCTACGACCATAGGAAACGTCAACTGTTGAACCTCTGATGAACTAAAATTCATCTCATCAATTAAGGATGACAAGTAATGAACACACATCTGACCCATCTGAGGGACCCACTCTCTAACAAACACTATTGGATCTCCATTTGTTTCAAAGAAAATCATATTCTTCTTGACGCAATCCATGATAGCGAACAAAAAATATAACCCACACATTACATGGATTACTTTGTATGTTTGTATCTATAAACATAGGAAATATCTACAAAATCTTTGCTTCCCCATCACTAGCTCACAATCTCTACATATATCAAACAAGTCAGCTCTTCCACCAACTAGAATAGTAAATGCCAAGGGAACTACAATCCTCTCTACCTAAAGGCCCATAGAATTGACAAGGAAATGTGGTATGCATGAGTGTGTTTCTCTTGAATCAAAAAAGGCATACACCCTAGTAGAAAACATACAAAGGGTACCTAGAATGACATTTGGTATGCCTAGTGCTGGAAATGCTAAAACATTAAGTGACCACGACCCACTACACGACCTCTCTGACCCTAATGAATACCACTATCATGGGCGCGCTCTTTTATATAAGTACGAGGAGTGTCATGGGGTTGTACTCTACCCACCCCATCTTCTCTCTAATGAAACAAATATGGTGTAACATGCTACTGATTCCTCGACTGGAACTACCTTGACAGAGTAACCTAGTGTGGAACACATGGTTCCCAATGACTGCTCTTAAAGGTTGGAAACTCTCATTGATTATCACCTCGCCCTCCATAAGAAAAACAAACACATGATCCCTTGGAATTGACCTAAGAGATTTACCCCCAGAAAAATGAGATGCTGAGTGCTGGGCCCTACCCCAGTTCAAACGGAAACCCTTCTTCCCTGAAAACATGGAAGCCCAGACCATTTCTCTAATTAATTAGGAATTATGACGACTCCCTTCTCATGATGATATAGTTCTGGATAACATCATCTTGATGACCTCTTCCCCTACAACACCTCATGATATATCTGTAGCATAAACTAGGTGACCTAGAACTGGATCACTGGACATAAAGCCTACTTCAAATGCCTTTACCAATACTCCTCATCTTGAATAGGTTTTATTCATATCAAAAGATGTTCTTGAAATGAATTCCAAAATCTCACACACTGAAGCTCCCATATTGAAGGGTATGTTGCTTATGGCGAATTTAAGCCTTCTTTGTCAAATAAAGACTCAAATAATAACTTTTCATGGAAAACCTACCATGAGATCACTAACTCATCTCGATCCTCAATTAACAAGTACCACCACTTCCTCGCTTCACCAAGAAACATCTTCACAACCAAAGTCACCCTGTGATCCATCCGAGCATGGATCAAACTGAAGGATATATCAACCTCCTCCAATCAGTCTTCCAATAATGCATCTAAAATGGATCCATCTTACATATATAGACTCTAGAGATGAATCCTGAAAAGGATTGTGACAACCGGGTCCCGGTGACAACACAACCACCCCGCCTTAACATGGCCGTCAGGTCCTGGCCCACCAGGTACCACCAGTTTCCCCCGCAGACACATGGGGCCCACCCCAGGGTCCACCCACATGCCTGAATGGGTCATCTGACTAATGACAGTCCCACAGGACAACACATGTCCTTTCCAGTGTGCTTTGTCCTCACTCACACACACCCTGGGAAACTTCCCAAAAGTTCACCCATCTTGATCACTACTCCAGGCCAAGCATGCTTAACTGTGGAGTTCTAATCAGACAGGCTCCCGAAAAGGAAGATGCACCTTATTGAGATGAGTCATATCATTTAGTCATTTAACCCTTTATCATTTGGGGATGTTGCAATCACCCCCCCCCTTTAGGGAAAAACTCCCTCGTTGTGGGCCCTACATCTCAACCCATGCAGTGCACCGCGCACTTAAGGTTGGGTTCCTCATCTGATACCAAATGTGACAACCGGGTCCCAGTGACAGCACAACCACCCCACCTTAACATGGTCGTCGGGTCCTGGCCCACCAAGTACCACCAGTTGCCCCCGTAGACACATGGGGCCCACCCTAGGGTCCACCCACATGCCTAAACGGGTCATCTGACTAATGACAGTTCCCACAGGACAACACATGTCTTTTACAGTGTGCTTTGTCCTCACTCACACACACCCTGGGAAACTTCCCAGAAGGTCACCCATCCTGATCACTACTCTAGGCCAAGCACTCTTAACTGTGGAGTTCTAATCAGACAGGCTCCAGAAAAGGAAGGTGCACCTTGTTGATATGAGTCATATCATTTAGTCATTTAACCCTTTATCATTTGGGGATGTCACAAGGATCCTCCTCCAAGTGTCATCGTGGTAAACCTCTTCCCTATGGAGATCTTCTGGCACAGCCTGCTGGACATCTTTTGTTAGAACCTGATGAGGACGTCGACCTAGAGCCATACCTACAATATAAAAAATAGTTACATCTCCTAAAACTAGAATATGAAATTCATAACATTAATGAATTATGTTTTATCTTTTATTAATTTTAGGTTAACCTATCATAATTTCTACCCATTCAAACACAAGCTCAAAGAAGAATGATGCATGATCATCTCCTAGGTCTTTACATTGAAACCAATGTCACCTTGTTTAGTGGCCTCTATAAATATAAAAACCTATGCATCAGATCAAAGGGGACCCTAAACCCCATGGTCTCTATCGGTATCTATTTTTTACATCAAATGCTGAACTTTACTGACACAATTTCCATACCAACCCATGATACCTCACTTGTGCCTAACACAAAACTTCACCATATCCCTCAAATAGACCGATGAGATAACATTCTACTGACCACCACCATGCTTGGTATACCCCTCTTGGGACATCAATGTGATAATGGAGATAGTGACCCCCTGAGTCTCGCCTCTAGTAGACCCCAGGTTGGCAACTAGAGCTGAGGGTATAGTAAACAAAAAAATGAAATGCATTACCCTCTAAGAGAACACGTAAAGAAAAGAGAGATAAAACAGACTCCAACCAACTCCAACTCATAATGCAATTTAAAAGAAATCCAAAGTACCCATATGCAACTCATTAATGAACTACTAAAATGAATGGGAATATTAAAAGTACCAATGGAATGTAGAAATACAGTAGTGACCACAATTCCCAAACAGCTCCTACAACCCCAAGATATTAATAGTCAGCCTGATCTATAACCAACTCCATGTGATCTAAAAAAATGATTATGTATACATTGGGTGAGTATAACATTGTACTTAGTAAGATCCTCCCTGGATCCTCTAGTGAAAATTTAAATAAATCACTCTAAAGAATAGTGAACAATAAGTGAAAATAACTGGTCAGCTAAATAGGTATACTATGTTCCCAGCCTCGCTATGGATACTCTCACCAAGTATCGCATAATGGAGTATATAATATAATTATGAATATCAAGGGTGCCCCAATACTACTTCCCCATATATTTTCTAATTTTCCGCAACATCGTGCATCCAAAGCATCTCCCTCTATAAAGGCTTTCCTGCAGTACCCTAGGCAAAGAACCACAACATGAACCTCATGCAACAAAACCACCACATCCATGTAACCAATATAACAAGGTAGTTTCTTGGAGATACCACATATTTAATAATCTGTATCATATGTTTCTCATTAAACCTCAATCCATTGTAGCCCATTTAACTAGTATGGATCCTCACACCTATAAAAGTTACACATAAAGGATTCAATAGGAAACTATATCTAGAATATATGGTTGTGAATAACCACAAGACATTACATCCCACTCCACACATGTATGGGAAAAACTATCATATGTTCCTAACAGCACATGTAACTACCAAGAGAAGAGAGTGGGTAAAAGTGGTACTCGGACATCCATCCTCCAATCGGAATGATAGAGAAAACACCCTGAGGGATAAGAATCTATGGGGTGTCATCTTCACTAACTGAAAAGGTGGAGTAATTTATAGAAACAAAAAACGTAATGAATATACTATATTTCACAACCAATCTATGGGAATAACCTTGTGTTAGACTCACCCAGAGATAACATCTCTCGAACTCCCGACTGCCACTTTTAATATTCGGTATCCTATAAGAACACAAGAATTTAAATAGATTTATTATATTACTTAATTCCCATTTTAAATATTCCAAATTAAGTTAATTAATTCTTTATGCATTAATTAACCATATACAATTCCACTTGATATGTCATTATTATCACACCAATGTTTTATACCCTATAGGCATAACAAAATCAAATCAACAACTTCATAGAAACATTACCTCAAAATTGTATCCCTGCAAGATCCAATCCCATGGGTTAACAATATATATTCAATAATTTCTTAAGATCTATATTAAATTCATATATTCCTAGGAATTCTAGGAAAAATTCTAATCTACTAAACATAAGGGGGCTCAGCCTGATGAGTAGATGAACAACCTGTGAAGACTATTCCACCTATAGCAGAAGCGTTATAGCGAGCCAACATTTTCTTACATTACTATTAAATCATTTTAATGATAAAGAAAATAATATAATTACACATATAGGATCCAAAGGTTATTTGTCTTGGGAAAACTAGGGCCATACATAACAATTACAACATCAAGCATAAACATTTATTTAATTTCTTCTTCTCTAGCTGATTATTGGAACTTGTTCTCTACTTAGTACATGAAGCCACCTGAGGATATACATAGAAATGGGTGAGATAGAAGCTAGGTAATAGGATATTCAATAAAAATATAGAATGGGTGAGAATAATCATAACATTGGAAAAAGATCATGAACATGAGAGGTAGAATAAATTTAAGACTTTAAATGTGGCAATGCATAAAAATAAAACATCAAGTCTTAGTGGTTAACTACCACACATACTTGTGTTCCAAGCTAGAATATTGTCCAAACATCATTTCACATTTACTCATGAGATTAATCACTTTACCCAATTAATTGGAGCACATTATAATTTCAGGCGTACCCATCACAATGAAACATTCATATTGTGCTATATAATTTCGGGCGCACCTGTCACATCATAACATTATCATTATAATTCTTGTCACATAGAACACATATCAAAAATGAACATAACTAACCCATGGAAAGGAATGAGTTTCATCTCTTAAGAACACATTCATAAACTTTGGTTTCCCAAAAGAAAGAGGGAATAACATACATGTTACAAGAACTGTCCACTTTGAGTGAGAAGTAAAATGTGTGTTCTTAAAAGAAGAGTTCTTTTGGAAAACTTTTTGTTTTTCTTAAAAACCAATGATAAAAATTTATATCCCAGAAAATTAAAGACAATGATGAAAAAATGATCTTTATAAAGTAACCATGTAAAAAATGGAGTGAAAGAGGGAGAACCTGAAGGATGAAAGTTGGGTTCAAGAATTTCCCCTTACCTTGTATCTGAATGATTTTTTCCGTTTAATGTCTTGTATAATGACATTATATTCATTAATTAGAAATTAAGAACCTTTTTTACCTTAATATGGTTCATTATGGTGCTATTAGGTTATTTTATCTGCCTTTGAATGAGTTATAGTGTTGAAAAAACATTGTTCGGGAATGTTTGTTTTTAGGGTTTTCTTGAGTGGTTAACTTGTATTCTTAAATTGTTGTTCGGGTAGAACATGGGTAAACATCCAGAACATATATTAAATGTTACTAATGATATTAATGGGGTATTAATGATCTTAAAATGAATTATATTAGATCCATGTGGATGAATCATTAGATAATAATTAAATGATGATTGTTTTGGTAAATTTGAGCGATTTTTTGATCATAATGAACTTGTTTTATACTATCACAAGAAATATGGTCATAAGTTTGTTACAGAAAAATAAATATGATATAATTCATATAAAATATTCTGGTTCAACCATAAAAAAGGTTTCATGGCCATATATGAATGTAGAAATGGAAGAAGAAAACTTGTTGTTGTAGAAGGTGATAAATTAACACCTCACAAACCACGTTCTCTTTAATAAAATAAAAGGAAGAGGGAAAGGGGATTAGATGATATAATACATCATTAGCATCATAAAACTTCAGTACATGTATAATACTGGAGTTACAATACCATCTGGATGAAGATAGGTGGTGAGAGATCAAGAAATGAACTTGAACATGAAAGGAAATTAAAGGAGAAGAGGGAGAGAAATTACATCTTGAATACTCCTCTTGATATCCTCCTTAGTGAAGTTAAGCTTGGTATTTTGATGAGTTCAAAAGCTCTCTAACGTGGTATAGGGTCTAGGGAGAATGTTTGGGCAGTGTTTAGAGAAGTCTTGGAGCTTGAGTGGTGTGAGGAAATGAGGTTGTGAAGGGCGATTTTTTTAGTAGAGGGGAGAAGGGTTTACTTAATATAATATTCATTAGTTTATTAATTTCTCATAAGACAAGTAATAGAGAGTCATAGATGACCAAGAATAGTAATAATATCATGTTATCCCGAACCATGTGGGCTTACATCAGCATAACATCACACATGACCCTATAATTAGCTTATTTGTCTTATTTTGTAAATTATGGTATTTCACTATTTACAAAAAATTCACGTATTTCAGAAAAATCACAAAAAATTACCCAAAACATTATTCAATGTGTAGAATAAAAAAATGAAGTCCATTTTTAAAAAATTATTTTCTAGATATGATAAATTTAATATTTAATTAAAATAATAATTTACGTAAAAAACTATTTTTAAAATTAAAACTAATTTTATAGTGCTTTCAAAAATTACGTAGGGTCTTATAAAATTATATAAATACTATAAGACATTGATTTGATAATTAATGAACAAATTTTAAGAAAAAAATTTTATTTTAAATTAATTAATTAATTATAATTAATTATGTATGACTTAAAAGAATACCAAAACGTTTACTAAGGAATTTTTTTTCACTTTCTAATATGTCTAATTTTTATTTTATTATTCATGGGTACGGTTACTCTAATGTTGGATGATTTAAAATTCATAAAGGTCATTTTACTATTCATAAGGGTAGGTTACTATTCACAAGGGTACATTACTATTCACTGAAAATTATTTTAGTTTCCTTAGATTGCAAAATTCATTTTGAACAGAACCGTGTATGTCAGATTTTCGAAATTCTAAACACAGAAGTGACGAACTTAAGTTTAAAGGTCACTTGGCACAAAGTAGTTCATTAAGTTGTGTTTTAATGTGATTTTATGAAAAAAATTTAATAAGGGAATTTTCATTGAAAAACATTGGGTCGTTACATTCATCCCCCCTTATGAAATTTTGCCCCCGAAATTTTACATTACACAAAAAGGTGAGGGTACTTCTCCATCATTGCCTCTTATTGTTCCCATGTTGCTTCCTCAAACTTATGGTTCCTCTACTACAATTTAATAATATTAGTTGTCTTGTTGCGTAGAACCATATCTCTCTGATCCAGAATCTCTACTGGCTGCTCCTCATAAGATAGATCTTCTTCCAGCTGTACCACCTCTGTGTTTAGTACTTGAGGGGTCTGATATGTTCTTCTTGAAGAGTGATATGTGTAACACATCATGAGCTTGAGTCATATTCGGCAGAAATGCAAGTCTATAGGCCATGACTTCTATTCAGTTAAGGATCTCAAAGGGGCGAATGTACCTTGGTATTAGCTTCCCTTTCTTCCCAAATTGCATGACTCTCTTCCATGGAGATATTCGTAGGAAGACTTTATCTCAAGTGTCGAACTCAAAGTCTTCAACAGTTGTCAGCATAACTCTTTTTCTGACTCTAAGATGATTTGATTTTTTCGGGATGACTTGAACCTTCTCTGTCATCTCTTGCACAAGATCAAGTCCAAGTAGCTTTCTTTCTCCAACTTCATCCCAAAAGGTTGGAGTTATACATCGATTTCCATAAAGAGATTCATATGGAGCCATATGAATACTCGTGTGGAAGCTATTGTTGTATGAGAACATAACCATTGGGATATGATCATCACATCCACCTTTTAATTCTAGAGAGTAGGCTCTTAGCATATCTTCAAGAGTTTTAATAGTCCTTTTAGACTGGCCATCAGTTTGAGGGTGATAGGTCATGCTGAAAGTTAATTTAGTACTCAAATCATGTTGAAGGATCCTCCAGAATTTAGATGTGAACCTTGGATCACAATCAGATACAATTGATAGTGGAACATCTTGCAGTCTCACCACTTCCTTTACATATATCTTTTCAAATTTTTCAAGTGAGAGATCTTCCCGAATAGAGATTAAATGGGAAGTCATAGAGATTCAATGAACCACAACCCATATCGCATTATTTCCCTTTGACATCTTCAGGAGACCTGTTACAAATTCTATAGTAACATTTTCCCATTTCTACATGGGTATAGGCAATGGCTGCATCATACATTTGGTCTTTTGTCACTCAACTTTATCTTGATTCCATGAAAAACACATTGATATATATTCTGCAATCTCTTTCTTCATGTAATCCCACTAGAAGTGTTCTCAGTGGTCACGGTACATCTTGGTACTCCGGGGATGGATATAGAATTTTGAGCTATGAGCATTTTCCAAAAACTCCTTCTTTATCCCGGGTGATGAAGGCACAAAAAGACGCGTTCCAAATCGAATCACACCATCATCGTTGATATGGAACTCTTGAAACATCCCTTTCTTTACTGAATTCACCCTCTTTGGTATCTCCACATCATCCCTTTGTGCTTCCTTAATCATATCTTGCATGGATGGTTGCACAATCATTTGGGAAAGGTAGGATGTATCCCCTTCTCTTATTATTTCCAAATACATCCTTTGCATATCTAGGAAGATAGGGTCTTTCTCAATCCACAACATGGATAGAGTAGCACGTTCTTTTCTACTTAGTGCATTAGCAACCTTGTTCGCCTTTCCGGGATGATAGTGAATAGAGCAATAATAATACTTGATTAGATATAACTATCTCCTTTAACGCATGTTGAGTTCTTTTTTTGTGAATATATACTTTAAGATCTTGTGGTTAGTATATATTTCACACTTCTCGCCATAAAGGTAGTGCCGCCAAATTTTTAAGGTAAAAATCACGGTTTCCAACTCTATATCATGAGTCGAGTAGTTCTTCTCAGGGATATTCAACTGTCGTGAGGCATAGGCTATCACATTATCATTATGCATGAGTACGTAACCCAAGACTTTCTTTGAAGGCACACTGTATATCACAAAACATTATCCACTTTTTGGTAGTGTGAGTACATGTGTAGTGATCAGCCTTCTCTTTAGCTCCTTGAATCCTCCCTCACATTCTTCCATCTATACATACTTTAACCCTTTCCTTGTTAACTTAGTTAGTGGTCTTGAAAATCATGATAAGTTTCTCACAAAACATCGTTATTACCCATCTAATCCAAGAAAACTACGGATTTTGGTGAAACTAGAGGTCCTGGGCCATTCTTCAACCACCTTTTTCAATGAAGGATCAACAGAAATTCCTTCACTTGTGATCACATGTCCCAAGACCGTGAATTGTTTCATCCAAAAGTCACACTTGCAGAACTTGGAATACAACTTCTCCTTTATTAATGTTTCCAAAACAAGTCTTAGATATTCTTCATGTTCCTCCTATATCTTGGAGTAGATAAGAATATAATCAATAAACATTACCACAAATTTTTTAGGTAATGTACAAAGTCTATTTTCATCAAATCCATGAAGATGGTAGGGGCATTAGTAAGTCCAAAGGCCATAACCAAAAACTCATAGTGCCCATACCTTGTTCGGAAGGTAGTCTTCTAAATATCTCCCATCTTCACCTTTATGTGATGATATCTAGAACAAAAATCCACCTTTGATAAGTATTGAGAACCTCTTTACTGATTGAACATGTCATTAATACTTGGAAGAGGATACTTGTTCTTTATGGTGTTCTTGTTATGTTCTTGATAATCGATACATAACCGCATTATTCCATCCTTATTATTCAAAAAGAGCACTGGCGCACCCCAAGGTGATGGACTAGGGCGTATGAACCATTTGTCCAGATGATCTTGAAACTGCTTATTTAACTCCTCCAGTTTGATAGGAGCCATCCTATAGGGACACGTCGAGATAGGTGTAGCTCTGGGTATGAGTTGAATTGATATATCTACCTCATGATCCTAGGGAATTCGGGGTAACTCTTCGAGAAATACATCGTTGTATTCCCTCACGATGGGAATTTCCTCAAGGGTGGCACTTTCGTTCGACTCAGCCATTTGGGCGAGGTATGCTTCTTCATAGTGAATGAGCACCCAAACCATTGATGGATATTTCAATGGAGATTCATGATCATCGTTGAATTTGTAGAGGATCATGGGATGGTTCGGAATATTGAAAGATATTTCTTTTTCCCGACAGTTGATCTCTGCTCTATATAACAAGAGCCAATCCGTTCCCATTATAGTGTTGAATTCCACCAAATAAAGTATTACAAGATTTTCTAGAAGAATCTTCTAACATATTCCAATGAGAGAGGAGTTAAACACTTGGGTTGAAATGACTGCACCTCTTGGTGTTTTTACAGATATCTCGACTTCATGGTTTCGGGGATTCGATTCTATAGTTCTAGAAAACTTGCAAGATATAAAAGAATGCGTAGAACTAGAATCAAATAATAATTTTTCCATTCTTGATTGAATAGTATTTGTACATTTTACGATTTCATTATCTTGCTCCACTTCCGCAGTAGTGATGGAAGAAGCCTTCTCTTATTCCTTTGGATTTTGTGGTTGTTGACACTGATTACCCTCGGGAACTCGAGGTTTAGTGCACTAGTTTGTATAGTGCCCTAGCTCCCTACATTTGTAGCATTGAACAGTGAGTGGATATCTCCTTTCATCGGCAACATTCTACTTCCATTTCGTATCTTTTCGACACTCTTGACAATTATGTCCTTCTTTCCCACACTTGAATCATTTCCCCGTCCCTTTGAGGAAGTTCCCATGGTGCAACATCCCATATTTTTGGCATGTGGGTCGTTGAGTTTTCTTCCGACCCTTATCATTAGATCCACCATCTTGAAACTCCATATTTCATTTCTTATCACCATAGCCATTGGACCATTCTCCAGACTCCATCTCCAATTTGATATCACATCAAACAACTTCTTCATAACTCCCAATGTCTCGAATTTCAAGATCCATTCGAAGGTGTGGGTTTTCTCTACTAAATAATCTATTAGTTTTTCTATCTTTGTTGATAACAAAACCTTAAGAGTACCTTGCATTCCATGTGAAATTTTCTTCATAGGTTCTGACAAATTCCACTTTTTTTCTTTAGCTCTATGAATTCTCTCTCCTTCTTCGTGCGAAGAGTTCTTTGAAAATACTTGTAAACAAACATTATCTTAAAGTCTTCCCATTCCATCTCTTAAATTTCCACCCTTGGATTGGTGTTCTTAATAATATCCCACCATTGATCAGCTTCTCCATCTAGATGATAAATGGCTAGGGTCACCTTCTCCATCTCAGAAGAATCGAAAAGTTCTTCTCCATGGAGTTGACCCACTGTTCCTCCACTAGAGGATCATATGATCCACTAAACATCGGTGGTCGTTGACACATAAAACATTTGATAGCCAGTTTCTCCCTCATTGGCGAAGGAGGAAGTTCCACAATATTATGGTTATTGTTCATAACCTGAGATAATTGGGTAAGAATCGCCATGAAGTTCTGAACTCCACCTCCCAAATCATTGGGGATGTCATTCGGGAAATCGTTGCATTGGCCATCACACAAGTTGTTGGCTTGATTTCTCCTAGTTCCCACCATTTTCTAAATTTAAAAAAATTATTACAAAACATAAGTAAACAATTCATGAATACATAAAATATTCATTTTCACAATTTATACTAAAATCATAACAAATGGGATCCCAATGTAGAGATTTTTTTTGTGCATATTTGTACATAGTCTCATGCTAGAGGTTTTCTCTAGGGTTCACTAATCCTAATTATCAAATTAACTAAAACTTTCCTCTGATACCAACTATAGTGACCCAAACTTTTCTTAAATTACTATTACAAAATTTTAATGATTAACAACATAATAGTATTACACATAGAGGATCCAAAGGTTTAGTGTCTTGGGAAAACTAGGGCCATACATATAAATTACAACATCAAACATAAACATTAATTTAATTTATTCTTATCTAGATTCTTATTGGAAGTTGTCCTCTCCTTAGCACATGTATCCACCTAAGGATATACATCAAAAGGGGTGACCTAGAATCCCAGTAAGATGATAGAAAAGAACAATATATCATGGGGTGAGCGTAATAATAACATGGAAAAAAGATCATGAACATGATAGGAAGCATAAATTTAAGACAAGAAATGTGGCAATGCATAAAAATGAAACATCATGTCTTAGTGGTTAAAAACCACATATACTTGTGAACCATACTGGGATATTGTCCAAACATCATTTCACAATTTCTCATGAGATTCATCACTTTACCCAATTCATTAGAGAGCTGTATAATTCTGATCGCACCCGTCACATTGAAACATTCATATTGCGCTATATAATTCTGGGCACACCCGTCACATCATAATATTATCATTATCATGCTTTCCACATAGAACACATATCCAAAATGAACATAACTAGCCCATGGAAAAGAATTTTTTTAATCTAATAAGAACACATTTATAAACATTGGGTTCACAAATTAGATAGCGAATAACATACATGTTACATGAACCATCTACTTTGAGAGAGAAGTAAAAGGTGTGTTCTTAAAAGAAGTGTTCTTTGGGAAAAAATTTTGTTTGACATAACAACAAGTGACAATCATTTATATCCCATAAAAGGAAAGAAAATTATGAAAAAATGATATTTAAGGAGTAACCATATCAAAAATAGAGTGAAAGAGGGAGAACCCCAAGGATGAAAGTTGGGTTCAAGAATTTCCCCTTACTTTGTATCTTAATGCTTCCTTCTCTTTAATGTCTTGTATAATGACATATTATTAATTAATTAGAAATATAGAACCTTTTTTACATTAATATGGTTCATTATGGTTTTATTATGTGATTTTATGTGCCTTGGGATGAATTATAGAGTTTAAAAAACATTGTTCTGGAATATTTGTTTTTATGGTTTTCTTGAGTGGTTCACTTGTATTCTTAAATTGACGTTCGGGTAGAACATGGGTAAACATACAAAAAAGATATTGAATTTTACTAATGAAATTACATGAGTTTTAATGAACTTATTATGAATTATATTAGATCCATGTGGACGAATCATTACATAACAATTAAATGATGGTTGTTTGTGTAAATTTGAGCGATTTTTTGATCATAATGAACTTGTTTTATTTTATCACTTGAAAAATGGTCATAAGTTATTTACTGAACATTAAATAAGGGATGATACATAAAACATATTCTGGTTCAACCATATATATTATTTCATGACCAGGCTTGAAGGTATAAATGGAAGAATAAAATTGTCGTTCTAGAAGGTGTTAAATTAACACCTCACGAACCACATTCTCTTTAATAAAATAAAAGGAAGAGGGAAAGGGGGTTGGATGATATAATATCCAATTAGCATCATAAAATTACAATAAAGTTATAATAATGGAGGTAAAATACCATTTGGATGAAGATAGGTGGCGAGAGATCAAGAAATGAACTGGAACTTAAAATAAAATTAAAGGAGAAGAGGGATAGAAATTACAACTTAAATCCTTCACCTGATATCCTCCTTAAAAAATCTAGGCTTGGTCTTTTGATGAGAACAAAAGCTCATGAACGTGGTATAGGGGCACTGGAGGATGTTTGGGAAGAATTTAGAGAAGTCTTGGAGCTTGAGAGGTGTGAGGAAATGAGGGTGTGAAGGGTGGTTTTTATAGTGGAGAGGAGAGGGGTTTCATTAATATAAAATTCATCAGTTTATTAATTTCCCCTAAGAAAAAGAATAGTGAGTCATAAATGACCAAGAATAGTAATTTTATCATGTTATCCTGAACCAAGTGGGCTTACATTATCATAACAACACACTTGACCCTATAATTAGCTTATTTAGCTTATTTTTTAAATTATGGTATTTCACTATTCACCAAAAATTCGAGTATTTCAGAAAAATCTCAAAATTTTACCCCAACCATTTCTCAACATGTAGAATCCAAAAAATGAATTACATTTTTCAAAAATAATTTTCAAGATATGATTTATAAAATATTTAATTAAAACCATAATTTAATTTAAAAAGAGTTTTTAACATTAAAACTGATTTTATAGTGCATTCAAAAATTACTTAGGGTCTTATAAAAGTATCTAAAAACCATAAGTTATTGATTTGATAATTAATGAACACATTTTAAGCAAATAAATTTAATTTTAAATTAATTAATTAATTATAATTAATTATTTATTACATAAAAAAATACCAAAACGTTTACTAAGGTCAAATTGTCACTTTCTAAGATGTCTAAATTTTATTTTATTATTCATGGGTATGTTTACTCTAATGTTGGATGATTAACTATTCATAAGGGTCATATTACTATTCATAAGGGTAGGTTACTATTCACAAGAGTATGTTACTATTCATTGAAAATTATTTTTGTTTCATTAGACTCAAAAAATCATCTTGAACACAACTGTGTATGTTGGATTTTCGAATCTCTAAACACAGAAGTGAAAAACTTATATTTAAAGGTAACTTAATACTTAGTAGTTCATTAATTTTTGTTTTCATGTGATTTTATGACATAATTTTGATAAGGGAATTTTCGTTGAAAAACATTTGGTCGTTAAAAGCGTAAACCCATAATAACTTTTAAAGCCACACCCAGAAATCACATGACATACCCAGGGAATCCTTTCTCCATCAGAAGGAGGATTAGAATGGCACACTGCCATGAGTAGTGGGGAATGTAATGCAGATAAACAACCATCATGATTCATAAAACATCCTATCATTCACATCCAACCTGTTTCATCATTTCTTGTGTCCTCCTAGACACACACATGCATAAACTGATACATCTCACCACCATAGGTATCAATTCCTGCCACAACCAATGGTCCTTCTTACCCCCACACATTAGAACACCCTACGAGGCTCACATCATAACACAAGCATCAAGAAACAAACATCATATCAACTGGTATCATGTCCCTTAAACAATGCATCCAGTCTTCAAACATAATGAGAAATCATGACTCTAAAGAACAAGGCACTCAACCATACAAGAAAAGGGGTAACTCAGAACCCCACCAAGAATTATCTTTTTACAAAATAACTGGTTCATTAATCCATTTGGAATGAAGTGTTTTATTATTTTTAGGTTCCATATATAGGAAACCTAAGTATTAACATATGAAGAAAAATTAAACATTCTTAATACATTGGTTTGAATAACATCAAATTACAACATCTACCATGGGTGATCATATAGCAGCAATAATCTTTAATGGGAAATGATCCAATGATTAAGGATGGATCACACATCTCCTATGAGAAGAAGGAATGGTTATATAATCTCACACCAAAGAACAGGAAGGCATAATAATGGTGGAAAATATATTTTCTCTTTAGAATATTTAACAGAGCATCAATTTAAGATACGTTGGACTTTCCATTAAAATCGGATCACATTAAACCTTGTGGTTTGAAAAATAAAATGCATCCTGAACCCAAGGAAAATTAATATACGACTTAGGGGAATTAAATCATACTTCAATTTCTAAAAATAAGTCTTTGAATGTATTTTTTTTCCAAAGAAATCATCAATGGGGAGAAACTATAGGATGCTGGAAAGACTGTTCACAAAACCAGAAACAATATTCACAAAGCTGGAAATTTGGAAAACTGTTCAAAATATGTAGCCTTGACCACCCAAAACACCCCAAAAACTAGATTTCACGAAATCAATCAACCATAGGGGATTTTTGTCATTATAGTTATGATTAGGTCAGTGAATTCTCAGTCATGATAGACTTCTCTTTGAAATATTAATCCATTCTGAAATCCATCACATGCTTTGTGGGACTCAACAAGGGAAAAATATGAGCTTCTTCCCATGATGAAAGACTCATCCTAAAAATCATGAACACATATTTGTGAAAGTTGTTATAGTATTTATAAGAAATAAAGCATGTGATTAATATATTATAATTTTATAAAATATGATAATCCATTCAACTGTATGTTATTCTGAAAAATACATGGTTTCTCTCTACAAATGGAAAGGAAATAATATAATATATAGTGTACTCTACACATGATTATTTCATAGAATTATCATTATGTTCACAAAAATTAATTATCATTTTCAAATAATAACTCATTTTTATTGGAGGTTAAAGTAGACGCTCTCCACTTCGATCGAATGGCTAGGAATAACATTATCATAAAAAACACTATTATTTACGCATCATTTATGATTGATCTATTGTTACCACATAGGATCGATTCTCACATTTATTATCACAGTGGTGTTCA
Organism: Viscum album; assembly: GCA_963277665.1. Lineage (NCBI taxonomy): Eukaryota > Viridiplantae > Streptophyta > Magnoliopsida > Santalales > Viscaceae > Viscum > Viscum album. The sequence goes on along the minus strand of OY728161.1, from coordinate 419,904,402 downwards.
TATGACTTGTAAACCAATCACTTCCCTCTCGTAGTTAGATTTGAGTATGGGGTCTGCTTCATGCCACATTTCCTCATTATGCTACCACTCCTACAGTGTGGCCCACTTCTCCTCTTCTTACCCACCAAATGCTCCCTGTTGTGCTTGTATCTCCTTCCACCCATTGCTTGGTGGGGTTTACCTACTTCTCCACCTAACAAATAGAGCATGGGTCCCTTTTCTATCCTATAGTTAGATAAATATTTCGATTAAATACCATTAAAAAGATTCTAGGTACAACTTTAAGTGCATGCCCCAGAGAAACTGCAATTATCAATGCAGGATAATTCAATAGGGTAATTGAATTAAAATGATATTTGTGGTTGTGATGGTTTTAATTACTTATATAAAATTGAAAAATGGTATTCATGATTATATTAGAATGAGGAAATTAAATAGAAACCATATTCAAATCATGAAATATATTCAAATACATGTAAGATAAAACTGATGATCTGAATGATTTAAATGGTGAGGAGACTGAGCATTTGGTGGTCATTGTTCCCCTAACACAGTGTTTCTCCTTAAACATAACTTACCATCCATATTCTTCCACATTCACGGATCCAAATCTTCCATGTAAAAGATATTTTTAAACCCAAAGCATGTGTATGTAATGGATAAAATGGGAGATAAAGGGAACAATGACAATGAGAAATAATTAGAGGATATCCTATGTGGCAACAGTAATGTAAACCAATGAATGTGAAACGAACCAGTCCAAAGGGGAGGCTAAGATAGGAATACACCAACCCATCAAAAAATAATAAATATCATTTAAAATAATTCTGATAAGAATTATAATGAAGGGTAGTTATTTTTCATGTATATTTGAAAAAATAAATGTACAATTAATGAATTGTGGTATTTCAAATTGAAAACACCAAATATCACAATACTCTACTATTTTCATTTGAAATTGGTTATGATATTTCACCTATAGTCATTCAACATGATCCAAATTTATCATATCTAAATAACATTTGATTTTTTATAATTCCATAGAATTATTGAATCTATCATCCCAATTATTATCATTATGTATCTTGTTAACACATAGGGTTCTAGATTCAATGACATACCTAATAAAATGTAATCTAATATCAATTTGTTTATATTTACAATGAAATGGAAGATATTTGTGTAAATATATAGTGAACAGTCTATCACTATAAACTATAATAATATGATTATAAAGGTTTTGTTCAGAAGACAAACATGTGATCCTTAAGGCTTCCTTGATAGCCTCATTCAATGTAATGTATCTGGATTTTTTGGATGAAGGGGAAACAGTGGATTGTATATTAAATTTCTTGGATATAGGGCCTCTGAAAGTAGTGAAAACATACCCACATAATGAATTTGTAATATCATATTTTAAATGGTGTCGAAATGGAAAATTTAGAGGTTTGAGAGATTGAAAAAAATTATATTTAAAAAAAAATCATAACATAATAATATTGGAAGGGTAAAAAGTTTATTGGGTATTCCCCTAAGAATAAATATACTATGGATTTGTTTTGTGGCACTTAAATCATTTATTTCCAAAATTACATTCAATTTAGTTTTCATAACAATCACGAGCTTCATGTTATAGCATATAACCGAAATTTCATCAATATATAAGAGAAGGTAAAGTGTGTTTTTTTGATTGTCTTCAAATATGAAAAATTATCATATTAACTCCTACTAAAATGATTATTAATCATGAATGAATAAAATTTATAATAAAAATTCGTAAATCCTTATTTTCTAACATACATGATTTTTTTTAGTAAAAACATTGATAGATTTAAATTATTTCAAATAACTATGATGGGGTTTCATATACAATTTCTCATCAAGGAGATCATGAAGGAAGATTTTTTTACATCTAATTGCTCAATTTGAATATCATTATATATGGAAAAGGCATGAAGCATCTGTATAGAAGAATGTTTTAAAACTAGAGATATTATTTTAGAAGTGTTTATTCTCAATCCATGGTGGAATCCCAAGGGGACTAATCTAGCTTTAAACGTGAATTTATTTTTAGTAGTATTATTCTACATTCATTTATAAATCCACTTATAACCAATCAATTTATCATTGGTCACACAATGTGTAATATTGATGTGTGTTGGATTCCTATACATTGCAAATTAGTTATGGATAGTTTTCCTAAAATATAAAAAAATCATAATGTGTTTGATCAGTTTTGAGTACGCCACTTATTCTTTTCCTAAAATTAATGTAAATTATAAACAATGAAAAATATGGTGTTATACTGTCCACATTGTGCATCATTTTGACGTGTTGCTAATTTCAACATGCACATATGAAATAGAGATCATTGTCCTAGATTATCAAAAAAATCAAAATATGTTTGGTCAATTTTCAGTATGTGTATTGTGATTTTTACAAAAATATAATTTCAAACAGAAAACATGCATTATAAGTCATACAAGTCGAATCGTTTGATGGTTTGATGTGAGACTGCTTCGTACTCATCAAGAATGGATTATAGATAAAATTTATAAATTATCAAGATAGTAAGAGCGTCTTTTCTTGGTTTTCTGTGAGTGAAACATTTTGAAATAAAATGACAATTTTAAACTGATAACAGACATTTTTAGACATACTAGTCACACCGTGTGTTGGATTAAACTATGGTTTACTCTTTCATTTCATGAATGAATCATTTATCATTTTAATAATTTATCTAAAAAATATTAATGTGTTCTCTCAGTTTACATTTTTTTAATTTCATTACTTCTGTTAGTGTAATTTTTTAATTAGAAGAGACACTAGGAGTTACACAGGACACACTGTGCATTATATTGATGTATGTATGATCCCTACATGTCACATATCATTAATAAATTGTTGATATAAAATATCAAAACAATCAAGATGAATTTTCATGGTTTTGAGTATGTCACTGGTTGATTTTACTAATATTAATGTAATTTTTATATAAATAAGGAAACTTTTAGTCATACTGGTCACACCATGCATCATATTAAGGTGAAGGTTGACTCTTACACATCAAAAATAAATCAAGGATCATTTTCAAAAAATGTATGAATTTTATCAGTTTTTTGTTTGTTAATTATTGTTTTCACTAAAATTCATCTAAATTTTAAATTAAAAGAGACTCTTTGAGTTATATCATCCAAAACATGCATCATACTGAAGTGAAGTTGAGTTATACACCTCAAAAATTCTATTGCGGATTGTTTTACTAAAGCACAAAAACAATCTGAATTCTTTTTACCAGTTTTAAGTACGTCACTTTTTTTTACATAAATTAATGCTAGTTTTAAATGAAAAGACACACATGGAGTCATACCGGTTATGCCATGAATTGTATTGTGGTTTTGTTGACTCATACATGTCACAAATTACTCATGAATCATTTTACTAATGTATATAAAAAATTAAAATGCATCAACTAAGATCTTAGTATGTTTCTTGTTTTTCTTACAGAAATTGAAGTCAATTATCATTTAAAAGAGACACATTGATGTATACTGGCCACACCATGAGTCTAATTGAGTTGTGGATGATTCTTCCATGTACAAAATTACATATATATCAGTGTCATAGTTTATCAAAAGAATGAAAATATGTTTTCTTCATTTTTAGTATGTCAGTTATATTTTTTTACTAAAATGTAATTACAAACTTGAAACACACATTATGTGTCATACTGGTCCCTACATGTGTCGGTTTGATGTGATACGAAATCATTCCCATCAAAAATAACATATGAATAATTATACTAAATTATCAATACAATGATATCATGTTTTCTTAGTTATTAGTGTGTGGTCCTTTTTGAACATAAATGTCAATTCTAAACAGATAATGAACAATTTTAGACATATGAGTCACACCGTATGTTGGATTTACATGTGGCTGATTCCTATGCATCATAAATCATTCATTGATAATTTTCATAAAATATCAAAACATCTTGAATTTGTTTGTTTGGTTTCTTGTATGCCACTTTTTCTTTTTTCTCAATTTAATGAATATTTCATAAAAAATACACACATAATGTCATACCAAACACACTATGAATCAGATTAAGGTGCAGTTGATTCATTCACATCCCAAATGACTCATGGATCATTTCACTAATGTATCAAATCAATTAAAATGGATTTTATCTATTTTTGTAGGTCACATGTTTATTTTACTAATATAAATGTCAATTTAAAATAAAAAGATACACATTGAGTGATACTGGTAACTTGTTTTTTATAAATTATGAGTCAGTCAGCTTCTATGATACTATTTATATTGACCTATTCATTTCAAACATAGATTTTACATCTTAATAGATTAATATTCCTTACATAACATAATGATCCATGCCAAAATAGTTTATGTTTAGTGCTATTGGAAACATGAGAAAATAAATAACTTTTTCATAAAATTCATTCATTAAGTTATTGTTTACTAGAAACGTTCTTATATATTTCATTTCAAGAAACATTTATAAAAAACTAAGAGTATGAAAAATATTAAATGGGGGTTCATAGAAGCTCAATAAGTGTAGTAAAGGGAGATATCAATGATCATATAAGGAAAACATGTGCATAAATATGGAAGACGGTTATATTAACATTATAAATTCATACCATGTGCATCATAGATCATAATCATGAGTCATGGATAAAATCATGGCAGTTTATACGACATAATTCATAAACGATCAGTGAATATTATAAATAAAAAACATACACTTTGATTCATACAGATAAAACTGTGTATCAAAATGAGGTGCATCTGACTAAGATTTGACTAATTCATACCATGGTCAGGAAAATATTCATGGAAGATCTTTTGTGAATTCATACATAGAATTCAACTACTGATAAGTCATCCTTTATATTCATAATGTTCTCCCTTTTTCGGCTTGTTGCAGTTAGTTGAATGGAAAATATGATATCCCAAAGGATCTATAAAATATAAGTATTTTATAAACATTAGAACTAAATTATCTTTCAAATAGTAGAAAATTGATGAAAAATTAATTAATTCAATAAGTAGTATGAATTCACCATTATTAATTCTTGACCTAATTATATATTGTCATTATATCAGTTATTACATTGATGTCCAATCCCTCATGAGAAAAAGCATCTTTGAATAACATTCCATGACTTGAACAAAGGAATCCACCAGTATAAGAATACAATTCATAGGTGAGTAATATTAAAAATATATAAATTAAAAATAAATATGAAACAATTCAGCAGATATATGGAATTCACATATTCATGAAATCTGTGTTTATTCTTTCAACATGTATGCTTCCCGTTGATTTCTAAAAACATCTATATCGTCTTGTGAATATGATTCTTTTTGAAAGTATTGATAATGCTATAAAAATATAAATATGAAAAGGATTAATAAATATTTGAAATGAAATATTAATTATCTTCAAAAGTACATCTTATGGGATGGTGGTTTCTTCATTTAATATGATCTCTCTCATAAATTTACAAACAAAATAATCACAATATTTTTTATTGGTTTGTTTCAGACACTGCCAAAAAATTTAGGAGAATAATTAATTTTTTTGATATGTGTTTGGATAGGGAAATATAATTTTATATATATATATTGATACATATCCAGTCGTAGTACTTGTTGTTGTCCCTGTTATTATCTCCTTTCCTCATTCTGTTATTTTCATAACATTAATACACCACCATATCATATTTTAATATCTGTTAAAAGATAATATCACTTATATAACAAGATTTTTAGTACTAAAATATTTTATTTATTGTATTAAAAATTGAAAAACTATATAATGTGTGGATGATTTTATGGATATCCGTGAATTGATTCCAAGAAATAAATCTTTGGAGTATTCAAATTTACATCAATGAGCATCCAATGTTTCCCATAAAAGAAAAATAAATATGTGACGAATGAAATGAAAATATAGTTTATATGATAAAATTAAAGAGGTTTTCTTCTACATCATTGGTATTAAATTGAGTCTGTCATTTGATATTTTTCTTTCCAATGATTTGATCAAATGTTTCACTATTTCATCCTCCTTTTTGGAATTTATTTTCAATGTTTTAGAAAATACGTAAGGACGAATGATTCCATGTTTTTTCATTTCCAAATACCTTCATGTGTTTTTCATATATACACCTTCCATAAATAGGAAACATATTTTTTCAAAATTAACACAATATTTCATCTTCTGGAAAATATAACCATGAAAACATACCTCATGTATACATTTACAACTAAAGAATATAGCCATTAATAGTTGAGGATTACAATTTCACTCTCAATATCAATGATATCTTGAACTTTCCCTTTGTACATATTTTCTTCAAATTAAACAAAGTGTTTGTGACCATATTTTACATTTGTATTCACATGATCTTTGAATTATATTAAATGTGGATATGGAACGAGTAGTGTAATGGTGATATTAGTAGACAGTTTTGATAATTTGCTCAATAATATAGACAGTTTTGAGATGGTATATTGTTTCATCCCTTTACCTTTGTATTTTCTGTAAAGAAATCCATAAGTTTAGTCATTTTTCATGAATCATAAAGGTTTATCTGGAAATGTTAATTGGAAATGAATACATCTTTGTCGATATATTTTTTACTAGTTTCGATAGCCATGTGATGAATGTTCGAACATTTTTTTTCCAATAAAATTAATATCAACCTCATGAATTGTAATATGTAGATCATCGCTCGGCTCATGGGATACATTGATTAACACTTTCTCATGTACTATTGGAAGTGGTTTAGCTTGTAGCGTGTCATTTTGAATATTGAACACTTTATCCCTCTCCCCAAGGTGATGGGTGGGTTTTCTAGATATAAATCACAATAATTATCACCCTATAGAATATCCACACATGAAAGGTATTAATGTATGTGTGATGCACATTTCATAGATACATTTATCATAAAATTTATTACCTCTGCTAAGAAATCTCTTAAAGGGGAATGGCTATCCTCCTAACTGGTTGGGGTGGGGCAGGATCTTCACATGGTGGTTGTTCTTGAGTTTCATCATATCATTACCTATCCCTCATTAATGATTCCATATTCTATCTCTACCATTATAATTTTCCATCATTAGTAGATATTCCTTCTCTTATGTGATTTATTAATTCACTTTGATCATCCTATAGTTTTTTTCACAAAATATGGTCTAGGTGTCAACCCAAAACCTAAATCGCTAATGCGGCCATACTATTTTGGCCACTTCAAGGCCGCTGATATTATGTATTCATATAGTATAGGTGTTGTTGATTCCTATGATTATTTCTGATAACAAATATCAGAAAATAAGTTATCATTTCCATGTAATAGAGATTTTAAGAAAAATAATTTTAATCTAATACATACACTTGTTTCATGCACTTTTTCTGTGTTTTCATCTAAATGTATATCTCCTTTATTTATTATTTCCTCATTCCATTGAACCGGGTTTGGGATGGAAGTGTATTTTTAATTTGAGTCATCAATCTGATTATAAATAATGTAACTTAATTATGGTGTTTTTTCATGTCACATAAAAGTATTACAATAATTTTAAAATATGTAATTTTTTTTCTACAATAATGCTCCCCATCCTAGCGTTACGGTAGGAGTACGAAGGGTATTTTACTCGTCACTTATTTCCAACACTTAGTTGATGATTTATTAAAAAAATTAATCAATGTGATGAACACACAAATCATCATACAATGTATTACTGGCAACAATTTACCTGAAAAGACACATCTTCATAACATATTGTAAATTCATCCCATGATTCATGGGATATCCGGTGTGCATAGTTAACTAGTGGGTGCATGTTTATTTTTCCTTAATCATATTTAAGATAATGACTTGTTATAATTGTGTGAAATCTTCTGTGAATATTTTCAAAAAGCATTAGTACATATTAATTATGGGATTCATCTGTTATAAATGCACTCTATAATAAACGATGAAGGGTAAGTAAATGTCTCATTTTTCTACTTTTTAGTAAATTAAAAAAATGATATCTTAATGTTACCATAATATCTTCTAATATAGGTTTCTTGAGCCTGTGCACAAAATGGTGACACTAATGTACATCAATTGGCACTCATTTTCGACTGAAAATTCTAATATAACTACTAAACACGACCTTTTCGGGATAACATGATGACCCCACATATTTCATACCTCATTAAACATTATGCCTTGGAAAATTTCTTTAATGATTGTTGCTAACACCATCAAAGTACGACACTCTTTTTTTAGGCAATGTTGATAATTCAGTGCCAACCATTTACCAAGAATAGTCATTGAAAATATGATCATATGAATCCATAGAATCTTTATGTGCATATGTTCTTTGACATGATGTTCTTGATGTTCAATTAATAACCCTATAGAACCTTTATGTCATCCTAGAATTTGGTTAACTGATATTTCTTGTGTCTGGAAAGGGTGTATGCAGCTGGAAGATGAAAAGTTCATTTTTCACCATTCACTAGCACCAACACATCTTGTATTCCAATGTAAACCATGCCCATCATATCCCTAATTCCATTCATTTTTTCTGGATTAATTTATCAATGTTCTGATGACACTATCACATGCATTTTTTTGCAAATGAATAAAATAAATAATGTTTATGATGTACAGACAACTCTAGTATAGTTATTAAAAAAACACTGATCTATGATTTCAACTAGGTTTCATAAGGTTTTTTGAAAATGGTTTATCAAATGTAGTGTATACATCTTTACTTTCTCAAATAGATGGCCACTTATTTATGGAGATGGTTTTATACATTCTTTTATGAATCCATCGAATGATGTCATCCAATATCATTACTTTTGTCGTCGGTTTAGAAATATGTGATTTCCTAGAACAATGGTTTTTGATTAATATTTCAACCTAATTGACGATTTACCTAATTTTCAAATGTGACACCCCTGAGTTTATTTATTTCTATATCATGAAAAATTTCCATAAACAGAAAACAAATTTTTCATCCCATACAACAGGGATACAAACGTGAAATAAATAATTTTCTAAGCATCATACAATGTAACACCTATATCCCTTAATAAATTAAAATCCTCAATCAATGGATCCAAATAAACATCATTATCATTACCTAGTTGTTTTGGTCTTGATATAGGCATTGACTATATGATGTGTTTTTGTTTCATTCATACCCATGACAAAAAGTTATAATTTACCAACATAATCATCCATGTACCATGAGTGATTCTATGAAAAACAAAAGGATTCACTCCATCTATATATAACACAAGACAAAGGTTTCTTAGCTCATTACCAATGTCAGGATACTCATTATCAATTGTCTTTCACAACATCCCAATTACTTTTTTTTACCATTTTGATGCTATTTAAATAAAAAAAGGTATGTTGAACACATAAATTTTTTTATGAAACATTTCAAAACACTATTATCATTTTAATAAAGCCACATATGAAATTTTAAAAGATATAAATCCCATGAGAAGAACTTTATAAATTCTACATGAATAAAAAATATCCAACATTTTAAAAAATATAATTCTATAAAAGTTTTTTCATGTCTCTCATGAATATAGAGTATGAATTATATAGTTTACACTTGTAATAAAACTAAAGAGTGATTAATTTTTAGATAAATACATAATTATCAATTGAACATAATGTCAAATATCATCAATGTGGGTAACCATCTTCTTCATTATTCTTGGATCGTGTACTACCCAAGTCTGGTCCTTACAATATAGTACATTGGGTGATGCGTTGATAGAAACACAATAACTAGGGAATAAGTCGGTGAGCTAGATTAATAATCACCATGAACTAGCCTAGGAGAATATCTTGGTTATATAATTCTTTACCACGAAGGTGAACCATATAGATTATCATATCCTCAGTTATGACCATATAAACCAAAAATAATGAAGACTTATTGTGTTGATCAGTTCCCATTAGTATGACTCTATAATATAATATAAATTATTGAGCAATGATATGGCTGGCCATGGAGTTGGGATCTATGATCTGGAGATATTTTTTGTGTGGACTAGGGTTTCCTATTCTTGTTTCACCAGAAACATACATATTTTGATAGGATCTCATCGTACATGAGTTATATGAATTATTATAGGAATAATATTATTTATTTCTCTTCAATCATGTTTTAAATATCTTATGATTTAAGAAAACTATTGGGGTGATGATACACAAGGAATATACTATATAATGACATTACTAGACATATTTCATACTCTATTGGAAAGGGAAATAATATTCTATTTGTTAAATATGTTTTGTAGGCACAAAATAGTGAATATGTTTTCGATTTTTATTTATATTATTCTATTTCATCTAATATTGGATATGTTTATTTCCTATATGAATTTTTCTAGAAATGTTATTCATTTTTCTAAATTCGTTACAATAACACATATAAATTCCCATGTTATAACTTTTATTGATTTTTTTCACCATATGTGGTACCAAAATTGTTTTTCCTTTCACATATGTGTTCCTCTATGAGATTATGAATTTGGAAATCATGGAAATTAAATCTTATGGGGGTATCATAGGTTTTATAACTCTCCGTGGAAATATTATTCAGGGTTGGGAGTTATAGAACCATCATCAACACACAATATCCCTACAAAATGTTTTGAATTCTAGCTATTACATATTTGATTTTTTCTCTTGTAAATATATAATCATGATATATATTGTCAAATAATAGTGTAACCATTGTGGTTGGATATAGATTATTCTTTTCACACCCTTCACTTGAAGACCAATGGATATCTAGTCCAATTTTTTATATATATTACTATCCATATGTTCAACTGGGGAATTGGAATAGGTTGGTTGATTGATTTCAAAGACATGAACATCATGGGGAAATCATATTTATTTATTGATATTTTGTTTTTTTGTTCCTTTAAGTAATATATATATGAGTCTCCATAAAATTAATTCATTATGTATTATTTAATGTATGGAATGATTAAATATTTTATATAATATTGTGTTTAATTTAAAAGACACACCAACATCACTATATGAATTTAGTTACAATCATTAAACCATATCTATATGTAAACAAACAAAAAAAATTGCTATACTACACTAAAAAACAAATATAAAAATGGATGGGTTACATACTATGGCATGATCTCTAGCCAAACATGTGCTTCATTCACAAAACCACCTAACAAAAAAAAACTGATTCATATTCCACTAAACCTAAATTGGGCCACATGAATCCAATACATAACCATATACTTATTGAAAAAAATGTAATTAGAGAATTACAATAATACTCATAGTGGTAGCACATGTGGGGATGGGTTCACAAAAAATGGGGGTTCATAGAGGAGGAGAGCTTCACAGGGAGGTGGGGTTCGACTGAAGAATTGGGTTATGTGGAATAGGAGGAGGAAGAGGAAGGGCGGCAACGACGAGGATGGATGATGAGTCGCCGACTGAGGAGGATGAGGAGGCGATAGAGGAGGAAAAGAAGAGCTTCTCAATGGAAGAGATGAGGAGGGGGAGGAGTCGATGTCCGAGGAGGAGGAGAAGGAGTATGGGGAGAAGGGTTTTGCGATAGTAGTGGATGTGGAGGAGGAGTCAGTGGCCAACGAGGAGGAAGAAGAGGCGACGATGTCGTGGTTCAGCTTCCCTAAGAGCTTGAGTTGTGCGAAGGGAGGAGGAGGCTGTTCTTGATAATTTAAAAAATAGGGTAAACCATTTATCAGCACTATAGAAAAAGCTTTGATAAATATATATTTTATCGTTGCTAAACTAGAAAGCACTGATAACCCACACCTTTATTAGCGCTAAAAAACCACTGAGAAAACTATTAATATATCTTTATTTATATTTACATATTTAAAAAAATATATATTTATTAATAATATTAAATTTAAAAAATATATATATATATTTATTATTTATTTATTTATAATTATTATACTAATGATAATTTTTTAATTATTTAAATATATCTAAATTTATATAGAATTATAATTGCGTATGTCAATTATATTTTTTTAATTATTTAACAAATATAAATTTAATATATATTTATTATAATTATATATTTATTACATATATTATTTCATTGTAGTAAAAATTATATATAAATTCAAATATATATATTTAATCACATTGGATATTAAAATAAATATATTATTTATATATAATCATATATATATATATATATTTAAATACTTATTAAATATCAATAAATATATTAATTATATATTATTATAATTTTGTAATCATTTAAATAAATATATATTTATATTTAAATAATTATGAAATTAAAAGAAATATATTTATAATAAATATATTTATAATAGTTGAATTTATAAATATATATATATATATATATTCATAAATAAATAAATAAATATATATATATAAATACATAGGAAACTCAAAACAATGTATAAATTATATATATTTTTTTATAATTTTATAATTATTTAAATAAATAATTATGAAATTATAAAGATATATATAAATTTAATATATTTATTTCACTATCTTAATTATTTATATATATAAATATACATATTTATATTTAATAATATAAATATAAATATATTTATTTATAATTATAATTATAAATATAAAAAATATATTTGTTATAAATATATTTATAATAATATCATAATTATTTAAATACAAATATTTATTTATTTGAATGATTATTAAATTTTAGAAAATATATTTAATTAATATATTTATTATAGTTTCATATGTATATATATATATTTATGACAATATATAATTAATATTTTTAGTTTAATTTCCTATGTATTTAAAAATATGTATATATTAATTTATATATAAATATATTTCAATATTTATATATATTCATAAAATTATAATGATTATAAATATTTTCATTATAATTTTCTAGCTATTTAAATAAATAAATATATATATATATATTATTTGAATATATTGATCTTATTTTTATGTATTTATTAGAATATAATAGCATCATGGGAACATGAGTGAATCATATACATGTATAGATATCATAAAAAATGAATCATATATATAGATAATATGAATAGTAACGAGGGTGTAATGTATAAATGAACATTTATGATGAATATAAAACATATGAACATCAATTATATTCATGTATCAATTGGACAAATTCATTTGAGGCATATATTTATTTAAATATATATATATATATATATAGTTATATATGCTCTGAATTTTAAATATACATATTTAAAAAGAAAATATATATAATTATCAATATATATTTAAATATTATTTATATAAAATTATAAACATATAATTATAAATATATCAACATAATAAACATAATAAATATATTTATTATATAATGAAATTTATAATATATATATATATATATTCATTATTGAAAAATATATATTATTTATAAACTGTAGTTTTTTATTCAATATATACAAATAAACAATTTTTTCGAATATAAATATAAAATTTTTATAAAAATTAAAATTATCTTTTATCAAACACCTGTATCACTGCTAAAAATAGCACAGATAAATTTTCCCTTTATCAACAAATTTATTAAAACTGATAACGGGTCAGTTGATTAGTGATTTTAGTTAGTGTAGATAAAATCCCCAATTTAATTGCACTTTCTACTTAGCGCTGATAAAAGACAATGCATCCCATCCCTAGATGAGTGGTAGTGAAATATGGTTTTATTTAACAAGTTCATTTCTTTATCGATGGTAGATATAAACTTCTTCAAATCTCTGTCATTAATAGATTTCTTTCTATATTAAGGGTCACCATCTATAATATCTCAATAAAAATTAAAGGAAAAAACATGTTGAATCATACTTATTAACTTGAACAGGACATCTATAAACCATTCTTTATCAATCACGGGTCAACTATTAATCACCATTATTATCTAGAGGTTCATTATTAGAATCTGAAATAGAACATAATCTAGATTTATCTCATTTTATAGATTGAGGATCAAGTGAATGAGGTTTTATAAAAGACACAAATGGGGTTGATGGATGAGCATCAAGAGCCCCATTCATGGCTGAATCATCACTGTCTTATGTAATAGGTCAAAAATTGGGAGAATAAAATTTATGATACACTACATCACTACTGAATATACATTTTTGGTATATAGGGATTAAAACAAAACAATTATTTCCCACAACACCATTAGGGTTCCAACAAAAAAACAATTAATATCTCATGGTTTTGGTTTATTATTATTAACATGGGCATATACAATACACCCAAAAATAGGTAGGTGATTATAAGAAGTATACTTGTAATTAAAAAATTCCTCCATGTCATTAAATTTATTAAATGAGGATGGAAAACTATTTATAAGGTACACTGTCGTAGTGGCAACCTGAGTCTAGAATGGTTTTTTCAAGTATGAGGATACATGAAAACATTGATCTCACTTATAGATTATTTTATTCAAATTTTCAGAAAACACATTATATTTTGGATCTCTCAAATAGGTTGGTGCATTAAAATACCCTTATATTGGGTGAACTTAATGATATCATTTGAAGGTATTCTAAACCATTATCATTACCCATGGTTTTAATTTTTTTTCTTACTAGATATTGAACAATTTTTTTCTAGGTTTGGAATGTTTCAATAACATCATATTTTTTTAGCATTTAAATTCAACCCTTTATAGAGAATTCATCAATAAATGTAAAAAAATTGGAACCGCCACCATGAGATGTAGTCTTAGATAGTCCCCATAAATCAAAATGAATGTATTATAATGGGTAACATTATTTTACAAAGTATAGGTTTAGAGAGTCAAAAATATACATCAAAGTCTCTTATAGAATTAATTATAAATTATACAAATAAAATAAATGAATCATATATTGATCCCCATCATAGATTGTCACATTTAAAATTTGAAAAATCAATAATTATTTTAGATAATTCAATAAATATTGTTTTTATTGAATGGTCATGGTTAATTTTAAATCTAAACATGAGATTTTTATTACAAATTCTTCTAGTAAGTGAAGAAATCATATATAATTTCTCAAATTAATGACATATACTAGTTTTAGTTAATTTATTAGCAACTTATCTAAGAATAATTCACCTAAAGAAAGAGGCAATGAACTATGGGACATAAAAAAATAACATAAGGGAAATCATTGTAAAAAATAAAGGCCATCTCATCATTAGACCGGGTAAAATGGGTTTCATATGTCTATACATGGAATCAATTATCCCCTACTAAACTACAAGGGATCACTTCTTAATCTTGAATAAATTGAGATTATTTTCCCAAATACTTTTTTAATATAAAACTAGTTGATTTCGTGTTTATCTAATTCTCTAATACCATTATTTTGGTGAAAACTTTATGTTTACATCACCATGAAATTTCTATGATCTATAAAAATTCCAGATTATTCCATTTGGTATTCTAATTAAAAGTATATTTTTTTATAAAGAATTAAATAAAAAATATAAAATAGATAGAGGAAATCTATATATCTTCTAAACTTGGTATTTTTCCGCCTACATGTCACCCCTACAAAGAGCCACGTCTACCCCAATCCTCCATCCATCCATCGATTACTATCCCTCACCCGACGCTCTCCCTCCCTCATTCCCGCTCCACATCCCCAGTCCTCGCTGATCGCTAGAGGTCTCCCTCTTCGGAACCTTAGCCAGTGCCGTGCCGCCTCTGCCAGTACCTCCTCCGCCACCTCACCCATATTCCCCTTTATCCTCGCCTCTGCTCCCTACTGCTCATCCGCAATCATCCAAGCCATCTTCCTCCCCTAAAAATATCTGATTTTCTCATACATGTCTTCCTCAGGTACGTTTACCGTTATCTGCTACTCATCTCAAAAATACCCCTTCATATTATTCATCTAGGGTCTGGGTAACTTCACCTCGTGCAAACCATCGCAGGAACATCCACGCCGCCTCCGCCACCACCTCCACTACCACCTACACCTCACATTCCCACCACCACATATCCCATTCTCCGCCAGGCATCTTCGCTTCGACCATGCATTATCACCTCGCTGCAACGAATCCCCTTCTATTTCCTCAGATATTGATTCAATTTATGCTATTAGGATTTTGATTCACTCTAATTTTCTTTCGTATGTAATTTTATTCAATATGTGATGTACGACGATAAGTATACAGGTCTCGGAATAGGGTGTCCTTTGGAGAGGAACTCGAGCTGCAACACATCCATAGATGAATACAAGGTCACGGAACAGAATGATAGTCATCGTAAGTAGAGGGAGATGATATCTGAAGACGACGCATCCAATTTCGATTCTTCGAACACTGACAATAACTTCAATGGTTCCCATTTTAATATTTATCTACTTATTTGTGAAAAAGAAACTATGCAGTTCATCTTATTCATTCATCTAGATTTTTCTACTTCACGTGAAGACCAAGAGAGCAGAGTGTCTTTTAAGGTTTTCCAGTACCTACAACGAAGGTCCAATGAATCCAACTTGCAGTCAATCCAAGTTGGAGTCGGTAAATGGGTCTGAATTCATATAAATTTCTTTTAATATATTTAAGTTTGATTTATGTTGTTTGGGTTTTAATTCACTCAGATTTTCACCAGTATGCAATGGGAGCTGAATTAGTATGTGACTTCTGGTTTGTTTCATGCTATATTTATGAATTCAGGCTATATGGTTCAGGAAACTATTTGATTTCTGAAACACTGTAGGGATTTCCATAGCGTAGCTTAATTTTAGGAATTTTCACTGCTGCTGAGAACGACTTGGTCTTTGCAATGTTTCAATATACACTAAAACACAAACTTTTTCACTAACAGTAACTTGACATTGTTATGGAAAAGGGTTATGAATTCATTATGATTTATTTTACCCGCCACATCTGATATTTATCTCATATAATTCCAACTATTAGTATTTTAAAATTTCCAGTTGCATGTCATATATATTTTTTATCATGCTTATGACAATCATATTACTTTCTTGATTTATGATGTTTTAAATTTGAATTTTTTAGATTATTTTCCCATCTAATATTGGTTTGATTCTTTCTTCCATGTCCACTTCCATCTCTCACGGTATGCTATTACTATAGTGTCCCTTCAACACACCTTCTGCTCATGGTTTTTTTCGCCTATATCTATTGTAACCTTACATTTACAGGGGAGGAGAATCTATGCACCGCAAAACTTCCTTAGGGTCAGTATTTCAATTCCATGTAGCAGTAGTAACCACTAAACAAGTCATTTTATTGTAGTATTTTGTTCCACTTTACCATTACAATTCCTTTAGCTTTGAATCCATGTAGTTTTGTTAAATGCATTTGGCTGGCCCTTCCAAATTTCCATGAATGTAGGTAAACTTGGACAGGTCTGAATGCCTTCAATGTATCCTGGTTAAGAATATTTATATCCATCCTGTTTTCAATTTTAGCAAACACAGTTACTGTTCACCATATTATCATTTTGTGTTTCTCTCATCTGCTGATGCGGCCTTCCAACTTTTGTTCAATAAATATATTAAATGTATATTAATACCCATCCCACTAAATTTTCATGTGATTATAAATATTGTGAGAATTATTTTTGTTTTATCAATTTCTTTAAGGATGACATTCGTGATGGAAAATCTAGCTTCTGAGGCAAAACACAACATTGATGCTAATGCTTTTTTATACATCATTGATTTCTTTTTTCCTTTTGGTGTTTATTTTCCAATGTAACTCTGTGTTTATTGTATGTTTTTCAGCTCATGTCTGATTAGATCTTTGATTGTGTTTGGTTTCATGACTGAATGAAACATTTTATAGTTGGGTTGTAGGTATGGGCTTTCATGGATCTTTGCATTCCTGAAAATATGTGTCACCAATTTGAGTTATCATTATAAGTGAATACTCCTATTTATAATTTATATGCATCGGTTTGATTGAAATTCATTATGAAAAAAATCACCTCCATAGAGAAATATAAGGATTTTTTAAAATCTAGAAAGCAGATATTATTCTGTTACATATTCTAGGAGATCAATGTTTCATGTAAATTTTTTTATGTAAATTTTTTTTCAAACTGTTGTATGCCATTAGTGTTATTATTTGTAATAATGTTTTATCACATTAATATGGTTTCTTTTTTTTTCATTTTAAATATTATCAAATTACTAATAGCATAGATAATGGTATGTGCTTAATTGTATATAATAGTTTGGAGTAGTGTGTCATTTTATTTTGATGCATGTGCTACCAAATTCGATGTTATACAAGGGTTGTTCATTGTTTGTACGTTGATTGATCAGTGTAATGTTTCCCAATGTAATTACATGTCTTCTTTAGTTGATGTTGTTTATCACCATCTCCAGTTTTCGAATGAAATGACAACACATATTAATGGTAGTTGTCCTCATATCATCTTCTATTCATTCAGATTTAAATTTTTATCAATTGTGCTACTTACTCAGGTATGTAACATGTAATCATTATGTTTTTAAGGAGGTTGAATATCGACAATGAGTAACTAGTGTGGCTAAAGGATTCTATGTCTTATCAAAGGTATGGATGAATCCTTCTAAAAGTTGTGTTTGAAGAGAATTCAATATCTTTTTCATTTCAATGATTGTTTTCTTTTAGCAGGATATAGTTGTTCATGTTTTAAATCATTTTTTAGTATTGTAACCCGTTTATAAAGGGCTGTGAGCAGACTTTGAATGAATTTTTAAATCTTCTGTGAACTTCATATCTTTTCATCCATAAATGTATGATGAAATTTATCCATATCTGATGTAATCTATATATCTTCTAAAGTTGGCTTTTTTCTGTTGACGTGTCACCAATCCAGGAAGCAACATCTCCCGATTACCTTACTTCCACCTTCGAATTCTCCCATACCCCGACCCTCTCCCCCCTTCCCACCCGCGTTTACACTCCGCACCATCTACGGTTACCTCCAAATTTGTTCGCCCTAATTGATGACTACATTCCTTGAACAGCCTCCTCGGCGCCATCTTCGAATACCTCCATTTTTGCCACCGCCGGCAGTCGCCCCAACCCAGCACATCTCGCAGAACCACCGACCTGATCGAAAAATAGTTGTGGCGAACCTACGGTATTCCACAACTGACTTCAATATCATTACTCCCCTCCCCTACTTCTAATTATCCCTGCTCACGATTTCTGTCGTCACCTCCTTCAGTCACCACAAATTAGCTCCGGCGTTTTCCTCCTGCAGTCTCCAGGTCCGACGACTTTCCAAAACCCGACTGCCCAAATACAATGTATTCGTTGCTTCTCGACACCACATCTTCACCACTTCCTACATCTGAAATATAGGGTTCGGTCATGTAGTTTTCCGGCCTCAAAATCTAGGTTTTCAAGTTCTTTAGTGCCACAGTTCCACCACGGTTGACCACTCTTTAATGGTAAGACCGACATGACACGACCTTTCATTCAAGAGTATTCAGATCTATCAATGATATACAGTGGATAAAACAAGAAAAAACAACGATCGAACACCATGACATGACATGACCTTTCTTTCTTTAAACATTTTCACATTTAAACTTTGGTTACCTTTATGGTCAATACGATACATTAATATTTCACAGCTTCATGTCCTAATATCACTCTTACAAGGTACAGATTCAAATAGTCATACTATTGTGGAGTCAACTGATGCATCCTCATCACAGTAAGCAATGAACATTCAACTACGTGAATGTTTCTATGTGAGTGAAATATTGACTCTTACACATTCAACCACTTTAATGAACAATACTTATTATACTGCTACTGGAAACATCTTAATTTTCTCATCCAAAGGTATGTTTCACATTTCAATTAGCATCTCAAATTTATTATCTATATATCTCTTTATATATAAGCACTTTTTAATATCCTATAACATTTTCACCTGTCCTTTTTTCCAAAGGAGAGAGTAATAAGCATGCAGATTCTACACAAATGACTGATGAACAACATTCAATGAGAGGTACATACATGGAAACTACTCCTATAACAACCACTGATGTATATCCTACATTAAACATGAGAGGTATGCCAACTTGGACATTATATTATCAACATTCAACTATTTTACTCTGTTCATGCTGTTACTAAATATTCATCAATAACAAGTAACTAGAAGTTGAATGTTGCAGATATGTCACTTCAACTTCAAAATACTGAACAAACAGGTTACTTCCACCATCTGTAATGTTCCAACATCTGTTATGTTCTAGAATTTATTATTCCTTACTATAAATTGCATTGTTATGCCTTATTGCAACCTGTACTGTTTAGAAATTATGCTTATTCTCTCTAACATGATCCACAGTTTCAGTGTATTTTTTACAATTTAGTCACTTGAAATTCTTCTCATGTTGTTCTATATGTCCCAACATCTGTTATTATCACCACTGTAATTAATTATTCGAAAATACTACTCAACCTGGACATCCCAGTAGTCCATTAATTCAGAAGCAGGTAAACTGTTAACTTCCATTATTTGTCCAGTTTTTCTGCTTACAAATACCAACTATATGATTGACATCTACATTAAATCTTCTCTTGAATGCTGGTTTTTCTAAAGTAATCAGAACTGGATTTCTAAGTCATTCCCAGTTTCAAAGTCCTCCATCAACACATTCAAACATATGTGTTACACCAATACCTTATTGGAATAACAAAAAATGCATTTCCGATGTTAAAAATTTTCTGAAGGTAAGTATAGTATCCAGATTTATTTATTTCACCATCTCAACTCTAAAACACTACCTATAATACCTGCTTTCATAAATATATTAGTAATACTAATTATGTCATAGCTGAGAAGGTGTCTTATTGATGCTACAATTGTAAAAATTGAAAGCACTCATCACTGGTATTTTGATTTATGCAACTACAAAGGGCAGATGAGAACATTTGGTGCCAGAATTGTAAAAAAACACCATCCTTCACTACTCCAAGGTATTCATTTAATTTCTTCCTTTATTGCTAAAAATTCATTCAGTAATATGATTCTTATACGAATTAAGTGGTATTGACATTACACCATGACTTTTAACAACTATAAATACATCAGGTTTAGAGTCCAACTCATGGTTAAAGATGACACAGACTCACTATCTATTGTTCTCTTTGAAAAGTAAGTCATGCAGTTTATAAGAAAATCAACTTCTTAGTTGAGAGATGCTATGATACAAGTAAGCATTTTCAACTATGTTTTTTGATCATGTAATTTATGTTTTTGAATTCAATTTAACGTTTAATTAAAAAATAGGACCAGGATGAGTTTGGTTTTCCCCCAGAGCTAAATGTTTTCAAATCAAAGAAAGTTCTGTTGTCACTAGACATCACACTAGTGTAGAAAACGTTTTTTACGTCGGTTATTTAATAACCGACGTAAAAACCTCTGTTCCGTACACCTATAACGTCGGTTATACAAATAACCGACGTTATAAATCACGCGGATTCGTTTTTTAAGTCGGTTATTTTTATAACCGACGTAAAAAACGCGGTTTCCGAAGGCCTTTTTACGTCGGTTATTTTATAACCGATGTAACAAAAGAATCCGCAGATGTTTTTGACGTCGGTTATGGAATAACCGACGTAAAAAAACGCGGATTTTGAGCCCTTTATAACGTCGGTTATCAAAATAACCGACGTAAAAAAAGAATCGGAGGAAGGGTTTTACGTCGGCTATTGAATAACCGACGTTATAAATGTTTTTAAAAAAATTATAACGTCGGTTATTGAATAACAGACGTGATAACACATTTAAAAATGTGGATTTTCATTCGCGAGTTTACCTTCGACAGTCGCGACTCGTCTCTCTCACGCGTAAACCCGAATCGGCTCGTCCATTTCGTTGGTTTAGATTCGTTTTGCGGTCATCGTTTCTCATATTTAATCTCCTCGGATCAATCATCTAAACTCGCAGCAGTCAGGTAATCCTCCCACTCGTTCGTTTTTTTTCGCGGATAGTATATATATATGTGTTGTGATTTTTTTTTTGAAACTAGCTAAGATTCTTCGATTGCGAACCCTTTTAACTCGTTTTGGCACCATAATCTTATTTATCATCCCTAGATCTATTTGTTCGACTTGCAATATTGACTAATTTTATGATTTCACTAATTTTTCATCGTTTTCTATAAATCCCCGAGAGGGTTGGGGCATGTCCAGGGGGGGTGTCCAGGGGGGTGTCCAAAGGGTTGGGGGGTGTCCAGGGGGGTGTCCAAGCAGGTCGGGGGTGGGGGGTTGTGTCCAGGAGGGGTGGGGGGCTGTCCAGAGGGGTCGGGGGGTGTCCAGGGGGGGTTTACAAGGGGGTGGGTGGGTGTGGGGGGCTGTCAAGGGTGTGGGTGGGTGTTGGGGGGGTGTCCAGGGGGGTGTCCAAGTGGGTAGGGGGTGGGGGTGGTGTTTAGGAGGGGTGGAGGGGCTGTCCAGAGGGTTGGGGGGTGTCCAGGGGGGTGTCCAAGCAGGTCGGGGGTGGGGGGTTGTGTCCAGGAGGGGTGGGGGTGCTTTCTAGAGGGGTCGGGGGATATCCAGAGGGGTCGGGGGGTGTCCAGGGTGGTGTCCAAGGGGATGGGTGGGTGTGGGGGCTGTCCAAGGGGGTGGCGGCCTGTCCAGAGGGGTCGGTGGGGTGTCCAGGGGGGTGTCCAAGGGGTTGGATGGGTGTGGGGGGCTGTCCAAGTGGGTGGCGGCCTCTCCAGAGGGTATTTGGGGTTGTCCGGGTGGGTGGGGGGGCTGTCCAGAGGGTTGGGGGATGTCCAGGGTGGTGTCCAAGGGGGTAGGGGGTGGGGGGTGGTGTCCAGGAGGGGTGGGGGCTGTCCAGAGGGGTCGGGGGGTGTCCAGGGGGGTTTACAAGGGGGTGGGTGGGTGTGGGGGGCTGTACAAGGGTGTGGGTGGGTGTTGTGGGGTGTCCAGGGGGGTGTCCAAGGGGGTAGGGGGTGGGGGGTGGTGTTTAGGAGGGGTGGGGGGGCTGTCCAGAGGGTTGGGGGGTGTCCAGGAGGGTGTCCAAGAAGGTCGGGGGTGGGGGGTTGTGTCCAGGAGGGGTGGGGGTGCTTTCTAGAGGGGTCAGGGGCTGTCCAGAGGGGTCGGGGGGTGTCCAGGGTGGTGTCCAAGCGGATGGGTGGGTGTGGGGGCTGTCCAAGGGGGTGGCGGCCTGTCCAGAGGGGTCGGTGGGGTGTCCAGGGGGGTGTCCATGGGGTTGGATGGGTGTGGGGGGCTGTCCAAGTGGGTGGCGGCCTCTCCAGAGGGTATTTGGGGTTGTCCGGGTGGGTGGGGGGGCTGTCCAGAGGGTTGGGGGATGTCCAGGGGGTGTCCAAGGGGGTAGGGGGTGGGGGGTGGTGTCCAGGAGGGGCGGGGGGCTGTCCAGAGGGGTCGGGGGGTGTCCAGGGGGGTTTACAAGGGGGTGGGTGGGTGTGGGGGGCTGTCCAAGGGTGTGGGTGGGTGTTGGGGGTGTCCATGGGGGTGTCCAAGGGGGTAGGGGGTGGGGGGTGGTGTTTAGGAGGGGTGGGGGGCTGTCTAGAGGGTTGGGGGGTGTCCAGGGGGTGTCCAAGCAGGTCGGGGGTGGGGGGTTGTGTCCAGGAGGGGTGGGGGGCTCTCCAGAGGGGTCGGGGGGAGTACAGGGGGGGGGGGGTTTACACATCGATTTGTTTTATATTTCAAAATTATTTACATTCAAATTATGATTTTTTTTCATATAAACATATATTTGTCTTATCTAAAATATATATATATTTTTACTATTTGTTATAGGTAATAATGAGTCGAAGTTGGATTACGGCACATCGAATGAGCAATGAATATGAGGAAGGTGTTGATGCCTTTTTGGAATTTGCTAAACGAAATGTTCCAAGTGGTGACATTTTTTTCTGTCCATGCCTGAAATGTCTGAATATGAAGAAGTTGAAAAGTAGAGAGATAAAAGATCATCTGATTTGTCATGGTTTCAATCCGAGTTACAACCCTTGGATTTGGCATGGCGAAACTGGACAGAATGTCACTGATGATAATGAATCGCAAGATGGTAACTCCGATGGAATTGAAGAAATGATTCGCGATATTGTAGCAGAACAAATTGAGATAGAACCGACAGTTGCACGTCTATATGGTGATGCCGAAAAACCATTATATCCTGGTTGTACAGATTTTACGGTTTTGTCAGCGGTGTTAAGATTGATTAACCTGAAGGCGAAACATGGATGGAGTGACAGAAGTTTTACAGAGCTGCTACAATTGATGAAAGCCATTCTTCCAAAAGATAACGATCTTCCAGATTCACATTATAAGGCCAAAAAAATATTATGCCCGATGGGATTGGGATACAGGAAAATACATGCCTGTCCGAATGACTGCATTATATATAGGAAGGAATATGAATTTCTGAAAGAGTGTCCTAAATGTGGGACATCACGGTATAAGGTGAAAGAAAAATCACAAGCTGATGTAGAGATTACAAAGCTCCCTTCAAAGGTATTTTGGTATCTTTCTATAATTCCTCGTTTCAAACATTTATTTGCTAATTCACATGATGCAAAAAGGTTAAGATGGCATGCTGATGAGCGGGTATGTGATGGAAAAATACGTCATCCAGTTGATTGTCCACAATGGAAGAAAATTGATGCCCAGTACCCTACATTTGGAAATGAAATTAGAAATCTGAGACTAGGCTTGTGCACAGATGGAATGAATCCATACCGAACCCTCAGTAGCACACATAGTTCATGGCCTGTTTTATTGGTAATTTACAACCTCTCTCCTGAAGTTTGTATGAAGCGCAAATATGTCATGTTGAGTATCATGATCTCTGGTCCAAAGCAACCTGGCAATGATATTGATGTATACTTGTCACCGCTGATTGATGATTTGAAACTGTTATGGGCTGATGGTATTAGGGTGTATGATTCTTATAAATTGGAATATTTTCAACTGCATGCAGTGCTTCTATTCACTATAAATGACTTCCCAGCATATGGAAATTTGTCTGGATACAGTGTTAAAGGGCATAAAGCATGTCCAATTTGCGAACAACAGACGTCATATTGTCAATTGCATCATGGGAGGAAAACAGTGTACATGGGTCATCGAAAGTTTTTGCCTATGGATCACCCTTATAGAAGACTAAAAAAGGAATTCAATGGCTCACAAGAATTAGATACTGCTCCAGAACCTTTATCCCTAGATTTGTATTTTGAGAGGGTGAAAAACCTTGATGTGACGTTGGGAAAGACACAAAAATCTGGTAATGATAGACATATTTGGAAGAAAAGGTCAATATTTTTTGAGCTACCATATTGGAGGTATCATGAAGTCAAACATAATATTGATGTCATGCACGTGGAGAAGAATATCTGTGATTATTTGATCGGAACATTGCTAGATATTAAAGTAAAGACAAAAGATGGGTTGAATGAAAGGTTAGACCTACTATCAATGGGAATACGTTTGGAGTTAGCTCCCACTCCTAAAGGAAGATGAACATTTCTTCCCCCGGCTTGTCATACATTATCGAAGAGGGAGAAAAGTAGCTTCTGTCAGTGTATTCATGATATCAAAGTGCCTCAAGGTTATTCTTCAAATGTAAAAAATTTTGTCTCATTGAAAGACTTGAAGTTGATAGGTATGAAATCACATGATTGTCACGTCATGATGCAACAAATTCTACCAGTTGCACTGCGTGGAATATTGCCCATCCGTGTCAGAAAGACTATAATGAGGTTGTGTTATTTTTTCAATTCAATTTATAACAAGGCGATTGATGTGAATGCTTTGAACCTTTTGGAAAAGATGCAATTTTTATACTTTGTCATTTGGAAATGTATTTTCCTCCAACTTTTTTTGATATGATGGTGCATTTAATGATTCATCTGGTTCAAGAAATAAAGCTTTGTGGACATGTATATCTTCGTTGGATGTATCCTTTTGAAAGGTATATGAAAATATTAAATGGATATGTTAAAAATCCATTTCGACCTGAAGCCTCCATTATTGAAAAGTATATTTCTGAGGAGGTAGCAGAGTTTTGTACGAGCTACTTGGCTACGGCGCAACACATAGGTTTGCCTCCATCTCGCCATGAACGGGTTAATAATGAGGGAAAGGGGATTCGTGGCTTGAAAGTCAAATCACTGTCAGCTGAACATATGAAGAAGTTAGAATCATAGATCTTGAATAACATAGCTGATGTTCAACCGTATATCACATTGCATATTAATGAGTTGAAACAATGTCATCCAAAGAAGAAAGAAATGTGGATTTTGAATGAGCACAACAAAACTTTTTTGCCATGGTTTAAAAAGACCTTGCTTGGTAGATCAGATGTATCAGAGACATTAAAATGGATAGTGGGTGGTCCATCTTTAAATGTGATAACATGGTCCGCTTATGACATTAATGGCTATACATTTTATACAAAAGCTCAGGACAACAGAAGTGCAGTTCAGAATAGTGGTGTATTGGTGTTTGCAGAAGCAATGCATTTTTCGAGTGCTAAGGACAGAAACCCAATTTCGGCATCAAGTGCATACTATGGAGTGATTGAAGACATATGGGAGGCTGATTACTTTAAAATTAAAGTTCTTGTTTTTAACTGTAAATGGTTTATCGGTAACAACAGTGTCAGACACGATGAATTTGGAATGACACTTGTTAATCTGAATAGATTGGAAGACACAACTGATTCTTTTATAATGGCAACACATGCCAAACAAATTTTCTATGTATTAGATCAATCAGATATGCAGTGGGCTGTTGTTTTACAAGGGAAAAAACAATATGTTGGTGAGGATGAATTTTATGAAGATGCTGATTTATGTGAGATCCCGACTTCCATGGAATGATTAACAGAACATAATGATGAGTATGCTGAAGACATGGTTTGTGCCATAAGGAACGATCACGACGAAGGAATTTGGGAAAACAATCCAACTGTACATTCCTAAAATTACAGGTAACACATGTTTATTTCTTTTTTACATTTAGTTTTTTCATATAATGTTAGATATTGTAAATTTTTTACTTATTAAAACATGTATCAAACCAAAATGATAAAACAATAAAAACCGTAAAGAGGAGAAGTCCTGGGCGCACCGGCCGGCAGGTGGGGGATCACCGGTTGGCCGGTGGTCCAGACAGCAAAGCTCTCTGGTCCACCGGCCGGCCGGTGATGATCCAGCGGCCGACCGGTGGTGAGCCAGCGGCCGGCCGGTGACACCAGGCAGTGGGCAAGTCTACTGCCTGGGTCCTCCGGCTGGCCGATGAGCTCACACCGGCTGACCGGTGGACTCAGTGAGTCCACTTTTCAGCTTTCTTGGGCCAACTCCTTGGCAACCTTTTGCCTATCAACAAAAACACTTGAAAACAAGTTAGAACATAATAAGAGTGATTGTGATCATTAAAATCCAAGATAGAGGGGTACAATAGACTGTGTTTACCATGTTTATCATTGTTTAACATGCTTACCATATTACCAATGTTTACTATTATGTAATTTAGTACACTTTTCTATTTTCTAATTAAGTAGTATTACAATATTTGAATTTGTATATTTGTGAACTAATGTTTGTTTTTTTGATTTGAAGGAAAATGACAGATCAATCAGTTGATCAGCCACATGATTCTGGAGATGAGCATATTGGTCATACATCTGGGGAGGAACATTCACAAGCTCCTATTACGAAAAAGAGTTCAAAGGTTGGTAAGCGTGGGTGCACACGTTTACCAAAATTATCACTTGCCCGTACGAAGGAGGAGAGGATAGTCGTGGAGTTTGATGATGATGATCTTCCTAGAGGTCCAAATGCTAAAGATTTTAAGGGTTTTGTAGCAACTCAGGCTAAGAGCAAAGTAAGCATTCTCTATGATGATTGGAGAAGTGTGGATAAGGCAATAATTTCTCAGCTGTGGGAGACCATTTTGGTAAGATCTTTTTCTATTGTTTGACTGTTCTTTAAATGTTTCTAGTATATATAATATTTTTAGCCTCTTTTTTATCAGATGACATTTGATATTCCTGACACTGGAGGAGTCAGGAAGAAATGCTTATCGTTGGCTGCTAGGAGATGGAGGGATTTCAAATCAACCCTCTCATCTGATTTCATTTATGGTCATAGGAGTCGTGAGAATCCATGTCGTATATATCCTTTTATAGATGAAGACACATGGAGACAATTTTTTGAAAGTAGAAGAAAAGAATCATTTTTGGTAAGGGCAATGTAAACTTTTATAAGCTTTCTTATATAAATGATCTTATTATTGTTTTTTTAATGATTACTTATTCTTAATTTATAGCAAACAAGGAAAGATCATCAAGAGATCCAATCTAAAAATGTATACCCTCATAGTTTATCTCAGGGAGGGTATGCATTATTGGAAGAACAAATGATGGCAGAAAAATTTCAACAACTAAGAGCTGAGTCTTCAAGCTCTGGAGAGGTGGCCCCTCCATCCCCTCCATCTAGACATGAGAAATGGAAAAGAGCTCGGAAGGGCAAAAAAGGACAATATCTTTCGGAAGAATCGAGACTCGTAGTTGAGAGGATTGTAAGATATCTATTTTATTTATTTAAGTTTACTATTTTCGTCATATATTTCCAATCATTATAGAAATGTTCAATTAATTATTACAGGACTCTCTTGAGGAGCAGAGTTCACAGGGGACATTTACACCATCTGGGAGGGAAGATATTTTATCTGTGGCATTGGGAAAGCCCGAACATCCTGGCCGTGTAAGAGGATATCCGGTAGGTGTATCGGTAAGAAAAGTGTTGCCACGTTCCTCAACTTCTAACGTTGAGGGAGTTTATAAAAAAAAATAGAATCCTTGGAGGATGAAGTCCATAATATTAATGCGACAATGGAGGACAAGATTAGAGCATCGGTGCAGGTTATGTTTGCAGACTTGCAAAGACAATTTCAGGGTGCAGCTCCCACTCCACCTCTCCCAGTAGCTCCCACTCCCCCACCTCAGCCTGCGGACCCCATTTTTGATCCTCCTCCTCTGCCGCAGCTACCTACTTATTGTGAGATGTATGTTGATGATCCTCAACATCATATAGTTGCATATGGGATGGTATATTGTATAGGAGATACAGTTCATCATCAACAGTTAGAGGTAGAGAATCAGAGGGTCACTGTACAGGATATTATAGATAGATCAGCTCGGATACCATTACCTATAGATGAGGTGACGACAGTTGGACATAGTATCAGCCATTTTTTACTTTGGCTATCCAGACTTCTTCGACTCATTACCATAGAGGTATGGATGTTATATCTTTTATTTTATATTTTTATTAATGTTTTATCATTTGAAAACTAATATATTTTTCAATTTATTTTTACAGGAATACTTCAAAGGTAAAGAAATACTGTATAGACAACAACAAAGACAGATAGTTATGACATCAGATGCAGATACTAGCAGTCTTGACAAATTGTCAAGATATTCAAATTTGTTGGCGGATCATTATGACTTTACAATGGAAGCTCATGTCTGTGGACGTGAACTAAGTGTGGGGATTATGAAAACTGATATCATGGAGTTTGTCACTGGAGATAAGTTGGGCATCAACGTGGTGCAAATTTTTATCATGTAAGTCTTAACACCTTTTCCTTGCGTTATATTTATTTAAAATGTATACTTATGTCTGCTTTGTATTAGGTATCTGTATAAAATTTGTGAGAGGAATGAGCTGACAGATGTATATGGATTCGTGGACCCACAATTGATTTCCCCTGAAGCATGTGCATTGGATGAGGAACAAAGAATGATTTATATTGCTGATAGATTTGAAAAGAATGTAATCACACAGTGTTGGATGATGCCTTTTTGTGAGAGGTATGAAACACATCCCTCTCAAAGAGTTAATTATCTTTTAACATAAAAAACCACTAACGTTAAATTTCCTTTTATCAGGGATCATTGGATGTTAGGGGTTTTTTGCCCTAGGGAGAAAGCACTTTATTGGATATGCTCTCTCCATGATGATGTGCGAGAAAGTTTTAAGAATATATTGGAAACGTAAGTTTCAATTTCACAATAGTTTTATATATTATAATGAATTTTAAATTTACCCCATTCATATTATTTTCTAACAGGGCATGGGTCCACTTTCGAAAAAGCGCAAAGAAAAGGAATTTCAAGATCAAATATGTACAGGCGAAGGTAAATATCCATTTATAATTTTTACATTTTGATTTATTACATAAAAATAATATATTGAATTTACACTCATTCAAACAGAAATGTCATGAGCAACAAGGCATCATCAAATGCGGATATTACATGTTAAGATTTATGTATGAAATAATAACAACTGGGACAGTTCTGAGTTTTGACCTGGTAAGATTTCCTCTTTCTCATAATATTTCAATTTGATTTATTCATTATACACGTTGACTACTATCCTTTTCCTTTGTAGCTTTTTGATGACCCTCAGCCCTTTACTGCTGAAGATATCAAACACTTACAAGTGGAGTGGTCAAATTATTTTACAGGTTTGATTGACTTTTAGTTGTTTGTAATGTAAAATGTAATTTTGAATATTATCAATGTAATTGTGTATTTCGTAGTCGTTTAGGTTGGATTTAGTTTTTTTTGAAGTTGACAGTGTAAGTTTTGAATGTTATATAAGTGAATGTTTAATTTTTCTCTACTTCTTGTTTTGGTCTACTGTTGATGGTTATTCTGGTCTGGATTTTGGTATGGGGGGAGAGGTTCCAAGGGGGTGGGTGGGTGTTTGGGGGGTGTCCAAGGGATATGGGAGGGGTGTCCAAGGTGTGTTTGGGGCTGTCCTAGGGGTCGGGGGGGGGGGGGGGGGGGTGTAAATAAGGGTGGGGGTGTCCAAGGGGTGGGGGGTGTCCAAGGGATATGGGAGGGGTGTCCAAGGTGTGTTTGGGGCTATCCAAGGGGTCGGTTGGGTGTAAATGAGGGTGGGGGGGGGGGGGGGCTGTCCAAGGGGTGGGGGGGCTGTCCAAGGGGTGGGGGGGTGTCCATGGGGTGGGGGGTGCCCAAGGGATATGGGAGGGGTGTCCAAGGTGTGTTTGGGGCTGTCCTAGTGTTCGGGGGGGGGGGGGGGGGGTGTAAATGAGGGTGGGGGGGGGGGCTGTCGAAGGGGTGGGGGGTGTCCAAGGGGTGGGGGGGTGTCCAAGGGATATGGGAGTGGTGTCCAAGGTGTCTGGGAGTTCTGTCCAAGGGACCGGTTTGGTGTAAATGAGGGTGGGGGGCTGTCCAAGGGGTGGGGGGGTGTCCAAGGGGTGGGGGGTGTCCAAGGGATATGGGATGGGTGTCCAAGGGGTGTTTGGGGCTGTCCAAGGGCTCGGGGGGTGTCCAGGGGTCGGGGGGGGGGGGGGGGTGTCCAAGGGGCCTGGGAGGGCTGTCAAGGTGTGGGGGGGTGTCCAATGGGTGTTTGAGGCTGTACTAGGGGTCTTGGGGGTGTAAATGAGGGTGGGGGGGCTGTCCAAGGGGTGGGGGTGTCCAAGGGGTGGGGGTGTCCAAGGGATATGGGAGGGGTGTCTAATGGGTGTTTGAGGCTGTACTAGGGGTCGTGGGGGTGTAAATGAGGGTGGGGGGGGGGGGCTGTCCAAGGGGTGGGGGGGGGGGTGTCCAAGGGTTGTGGTGGGGCTCCAATGTGGTGGGGGAGGGCTGGCCAGGTTGTTAGGTGGGTATAGATGAGGGTGGGGTTCAGTTGGGGCTTGGGGGAGGGATGGCATGGTTATTTTTGTTGTTTGGTTTCTGGTTGCTTTTTGGTGAGAGCAGTGCAATTATTTTAAAAAAAATATATTGCTTCCACGTCGGTTATAAAATAACCGACGTGGTAAATAAATCAGTAGGGGTTTATCACGTCGGTTTTTTCGAGAACCGACGTGATAAACCGTTCTCGGGCCTTTTATCACGTCGGTTCTTAATATAACCGACGTGCTAAAAGGCCTGGGAATCGATTTACCACGTCGGTTATTGGACAACCGACGTGATAAAACATTTCCCAGGCCTTTTTATCACGTCGGTTATTTAAGTAACCGACGTGATAATAGGCCCGGGGAAGGGTTAATCATGTCGGTTATGTCATAACCGACGTGATAAACTATATCCCAGGCGTTTTATCACGTCGGTTTAGAAAATAACCGACGTGATAAACCCCCCCCCCCCCCCCGCGCATATTTGTCACGTCGGTTATTATATGAACCGACGTGATAAACACCGTGATGTTAGGGATGTTACGTCGGGTTTTAAATAACCGACGTAAAAAACGTTATTTATAACGTCGTCCGTATTAACGTCGCCTAAAAACCGACGTAAATAATGAAAAATAACCGACGTAAAAAATGTTTTCTGCACTAGTGTCACAGAGTACAACATTCAAAATCGAAAACACTCTTCAGAACAGAACACATGCACAATTATCTACATCAGTGATAAAGAATATTATATCAGCAACTATCATCAAAGTTCTGTAGACAGTCAGGTAAGCAGACTCATTCTTCCATAAGTTTTTATTGGTAGCGTGGTGAAGATCACATGACAACATTCTTTTTAAAGAGCATTCAACGAACTTATTTAGTTATTCTTCTTTAACATTCATATTTTTTACAAAATAGTTACCATATACTTGTACTATTCATTTAACTATCTATTTTAGGAACATCGTAGTGCAGAATCTTCAGGACTCAACTAAAACACTTATGCTGCCTTTGATACAACTACTACTGTTGTATCGTAAACCCAGATATAGTATCTCTATCTTCATTTTCTCTTACTGTCATGGTGTACATGTTGTAGAAAAGAATGTATTTTTCTTCATTTAGGTTGATTTTTACCTTTTCTTATAAAAACACTATCTTTTTTCTGCTTTTCCAACTGTTAGATATTATATTGATGCTTCAACGGTATGACTTATATGTATTGACTACTTCTCATTCGTTACAATAAAATCTTTTTGTAGAAAAAACCGTTGACTGACTTCGATGCTGAAGATGTTGTGGAAAGAAATGATTCAATATCTCGAGACCCCACACCAACATCACATATTTCCAATGAACATCATCTCCATATAATGGAGATGATAAACAAAAAAAATGACAAACTAGACTAAATGTTTCTCAGCCTTTTCCAAGATAGTCTATACAAGTAATCTTATCTATCTGTTTCAATTTGCCATTAAATTTTTTAATCTATACACAATTCATATAAAGTCTCTTTATTGGATTAAGGCTGTGTTTGTGACCCTTTTGTCTGTTAAAGGCCCTGCTTGGTTTGTTTACTTTTCATATCACAAAATTTTAATGATTACTATATTGTGTAGTCTATAATTGGTTTACTTATCTTTAGTTGGTCTATTTCATTAGTATTGATTTGTGATGTAGCATGATGTTTACTATCTTTCATTGGTTTTCTTCTTGATATAACAATGTTAATTGTTGATCAATATATTAGTTTTGTTTCTTTTCCAGTTATCCTAATTAAATGATAATGCAATGCTTGATGTTTATCTGTGCTGCCTAATTCAGTGTTTACATTATAGTGTGGTTTTCCCTGTTCAAATGGATGTCTACCAATGCCATTCCACAACTGTACCCTGCTGCCTCTTCAACTCATTTACTGCTCAAATAATAGACAACATGATTGTCATCCCATTTGGAGAACCTGCTGCATGGATGCATCTAGAAGTGGATATCAGACTACAAAAACCGACGACATTGTAGCAGTCCATGTGCAATCATCCCTTCTTGGTATTTGAGATTTATAAACATATTCTGAAGGTGCATTCATCCACTGTCACTTGCATCCTTCTAGTTTTGAAAACAATTACTATTGTTAGCTTCATCTATTTTGTTAAGCTTGTATCACTGAAAGTACCTTTTTATTGGAATTTCAGTACAAGTAATTTCTGTACTGCGTCCTACCTATTTCACTCCTAAGTATTTGATTTATTGGTATCCATATTAGTACTACTGTTGATGGTGTATTTGATTTATTCTTCTTGCAAAATAAGGTATTATATTGATAAGAAATGATGATTTATAGTTCTCAAGAAAATACCATGTAAATTCCTACTGTTATTCTTTCAGCTGTTATAATCTCTACATTCTGTTTTTCATGCATCTCATCATTCAGTTTATGAGGTGTATGTTATTATTCACTCAATGCTTTCCAGTGTTTTTTTCTCACCCTTTGTTTTCCCTTCTTAATGTTCTGCTACCTTTGGTTTTATTCAGTAATGATATTTCTGAAAATAATGTATCATTTATATTCTCTGTGTGTTTCATTTTTCTTCTATTCGTAAAGTATTTTTGAAAATAATGTATCATTTATATATTCTCCTATATGTTTTCCTTATATTCTCCATCATGAATTTTTATGGTTTATTTTGTATAGTGATGGTGTACTTATTTTTTCCTTATATATTATCATATTTTCTCCCATATATTTTAAATATTATCCTATATATTCTTCTATGTTACTTACTTTTTCTTATTTTACTATGTTTTCAATTCTAATATATTTTATCTTATTACAGTTCAATATTAAGTATCACTATTTGTTTTCAATATATACAATATTTATGTTCTTTATTAATATTGAAGTATAGTTTTGTCTTCATGAAAGTAAGCATTGAATGTATTGTCCTGTGAATGCACGGGTAAGTAATAGTTCAATATAAGATTAGAATGAAAAAATTAAACATAAAACATATTCGAATGAAGAAACATATTCCAAAATAAGTGTAAGAAATATGTATTTTTTGGACGAGATATTTAACATGATTCAGTCTGTTTTGGACCTATGTGAATAGAATGTTCACCTCCAACACACACTTTTGTTAATATCAAATGAAAAACAGTACATGATACACTATAGTAATATATGAAACATGTATGTTAATCAATTACAAAAATCTATATTCAGAACTAAATGATCAAGAAACTAAAATACATATTGTATAACAAGGGTGGTCCCATGATAGTCATATTCTAATGATGTATTGGGAATAGAATCTTGTGAAGCACTTGGATCTGATGATTTTGATGCATTCAAATGATTTGTAACTATTATAAATTTGACTCATCTTCGCAGGTAAGGGATTCCACCATGGATACACCATAAACATGATATGAGACGAAGCCAAGGGGGAAAGTGGTCAGATGTATATCTCTCATGAATCTATGGAATGGTAAGGCAATCTCGTAATTTCACCTTAGCTAATGGGAGATGATCCAGGAGAACCAATAGAGTTGACTAAAGATAATACCTAGTGTTCATGTTTCATTAATCACAAGACATGTTGTTTCTCCTCCAAACAAACCAAAAATCTAGAATCCTCTACAATCATGGATATGAAACAACAAAGTGAAATAATTTCTAGAACCCCTAATAATGCGTAAGGATATGATCAATGGTTAGGAAAAGGGATCATGGTCTGTGAGCAGTCATGCAAGGATTACTAGTGTGGAATGGGTAAAGTAGACAAAAGAAGTCCAAATAAATCATCATATATGGGAGAAACACATGGTAATATGGTATATTAGAACTAAATAGGAACACTCCTGTAAAATAATATTGAGAAAAATAATATGAAATATAAAATTAGTTATTTTTTCATGCTTGTATAATACAATAAATTCATGAGTAGGAATATTTAAAATTGAAAACGCCTAATATCAAAGAATTTGGCCAAAATATTAACATAAATTCCATTACATATATCATAACATCATAAGATAAGAAATATTCCCCAAAGCTCTATTGGATTATGATCATCGACCCCTCACATTCTTTTTATTTTGATATTATAATATACTTAAAATAAATGAAACATTCATTATTCAACAATGAACATTGTCTCTTAAATATCCCCTATCAAGAAGGGGTAGTTAATTTCTATATGTGATATAGAAAATGGATGATCGATAATATGGGGAAGATATATGTTTTTGGTTCTATGATTTTTTTGGTATAATGAGATACATATATGATGAAGTCACCTGTGATCATATAACTTTTGGTGGGGAAGCTATTTGTTTTCTATCATAGTTTCAAAAAGGTGTCTTCATATATTTTATGGAGGATTATTGTTGGTATGATACCAAGAAGTATTATTTCCAACTAAATTTTTTTTGATTTTTTATCTTATTTAATGGTGTGAAGGGAGGTATTATTGGGATTCAATCCATTTAATAAAGAGATAAATTAATTAATAGAGATATTTTTTGTACAATAATAGTGGGGTTTCTCTCAACATTAATGTAGGGATATTATTTGTAATAAATGGAAAAATTGGTATGATAGGCATATTAATTGAATAAGTGGAATTTATGCCTTTATAAAAGGATGAGGTTTAATATTCTTTGTATGACTGCATTATATTCAACTCATGCACTGGTTCTTGGAAAATTGAAAGTAATTTCATCAAAACTCCCCATGGAAATAAATATTGGAATTTCCATCACATTCATAGATTTTTTAACTATTTTAAGTTTCTATATGAAATAGGAACATGTCATTAGACATTAAGAGTAGTTTAAAATCCATTATATTTAAATATTACAATAGGTGTTGAAATCAATCAACTAAATAATTCAATCTAGAAGCATCCCATTACATTTCTATATACATTAATGTACATATATCATCCATTGGATGTACATGGATTCTTTATCAGGCCTGAAATATAATGACACATCACCATATACTCCTCACATTCATTTTATATTAAATTTATTTTAATTATAATTTACTGTAAAAATGAAACATTCATTCTTTATCCAAGAACTTGTGCTCTTTAATATCCCCCTTCATGTAGGGGTAGTTAATTTCAAGAGGTGATCGGGATAATGTGGTGATCACTATCATAGGGGGAGATAGATGTTTTTGGTTCTAGTGTTCTTTAGAAGGATGATCCAAATATATATATATTGAATACATTGGAATTTCAAAATATTTTTTAGGGGAGATATTATTTTTCTTTAAAAGATGAAAAAGGATTTCATCACATTTTATATAGAGGATTATTATTTCTGTGGTATAAACCATTTTTTGTACCAACTGACCTTTTTAGATGTTATCACTTCTTTGATTGGATGAAGGGGTGGATCATTGAAATTTGTACCATTTATTTGAGAGAGAAATTAATTAATTGATATATTTACTCAACATTAATAGAGGAAATTATTTCAACATTAATGGAGATATTTTCATCACAATAAATTTATAAAAGGATACGTTGAATGAATTATTTAGAGATATGTACTTGGTTTTTATATAATAGGTTACATTAGAATATTTTTGGTATGATGACATTGACATATACCCTTGTTTACGTTCTTAAAAAACAGAAAATGGAGTTACTCAAGATGAAGTCCCCAAAGATGAGTAAGGGTGTTGTATCATATGTCATAGAATGTGAAAACAATTAGCAATGATGATCGAAATGTCAATGGTGGACCTTTGATCTAATGTGATATAGTGTTTGTCATAGAAAATATAGTATGTCAAAACAGAAAAGGTATGAAGTAGAAGGAACATTATAGGTATCAAGAAATTTTATCTAGTGGTGTGAAACATTGATATATATACATCAAAGAGTGGGTAGGTTATCGATGTGAGGTTTGGGTGCCTTTATTTCCAAGGATCATGATTCTCTCAAATAAATCCAACATGTGATGTTCTTGATCCATCTGAATATATTTTTTAAAAATTTTTGTGGTTTAAAAACATGGGGTAGGGCAACAAAACATATAAAACTACCTCTTATTCCAATAAAATCCTTAGTAAACAACCTTATATTGATTTTATAAATATAAAAATGTAGCGATAGTCTATCAAAGTTATCATTTTCCTAGGTAAATTGAAAATAGATTTTTAGTGATTCAAACCACTAAAAAGTGTGGTTTACTGTCAAAACAATAGTAAATGACAAGGGATTGATGTGAAATCATATGAAAACTGTTGATGATATATTTTATATGTGTATGAGCAGGCATCATATTAGTATATTATCTTATCTTTTTGAATTATTGATAAATATATTTATAAATATATGAATGTGTTAGAAAAAATACGTCAAGGTTCTATTTTAATTTTATTTGGTTGTTTATGTTTGTTGAAAAATCCGGTTAACGACATTCCATCATAGTTGTTGTCATGGAAATTTATATGAATGGTGGAATAATTTCTAAATTTTTTCCAAATTTTTGGTCCCAAAAATTGGGATATTTTTTGGAAAATGAAGTATTCCTAAATAAAACAAATCGGTAGACCTCGTAGTGGTTATTTAATGAAAACCGTAAAGGGAATTTATAGAACCAAAAAAGAGAAGCATCGTTTCTGGTTAAAGTAATTGACTTAAAGAAACCGCATAAGATTCCATCTAAATTACATTTTTCTCTATACGAACTGCAATATGTATTTTTGGTGCAATGTGTTTAATTAAAGGGTGTCGTAAAGGGAATTTCAGTTTTGTACTATGGTGCTCGCTCCATTATAACCAAATTGGGAGTGTAGTATGTGGTTATGGCCAATACACAAATGAGTATTTAGTAATTACCATTATTATGCTTTGTGGATCTATTTTACTATACAAAGGACACCTAAACACATCATTGGGATGGTGAATATCATTAGAGAATATTTTCACTGGAATAATTTGACAAAGTTTGAATGTCTTTTTAACGGGGTTTAAAAATTATGTGAAAGAGAAATTCAATAGTGGAGGTGTTTTTCAAAGTAGGGCGTCCATGCTCTACACCCAATTCACAAAAATGAATTTTAAGGGTTATATATTCCCCAATGGTGATGATACTCATGAAATACTATCTCTACATGGTTCATGGTTTTCATAAAGAAGGAATTTAATGATTGAATTGGTTTACAAAGGATCTCAAAAAATGTTGTGTATGGTGAGAATTTCTGTTCACAAAGGGTTTGAAGAAATTCATGGAGGAATTGGAAGAGTAAATTAAAGGTGTGTCTATGAGGTATTATCCACATAGGGAATTGTAGTTCATATATAAGGTGAAAAAATTTCATCACGAAACACTATAGTATTAAACTATTCTGAGGTTTTTCATTGAAATGGATGAATATTTTAATGAAGAAGTGTGCACACTTCAGTTGAGAGAGTAGTGAGCCTTCAAATTGTAAATAGAAGGGAACTAGGAGGGATGGTGCGTCCACTCCAAATGTTTTAACTATTGATCACATTAGTGAATTTTGTACGTAGGAAAATTTCATTTTTATTTTCCTTGTATTTATCCCAATGATGGTGAACTATATAAAAGTTTTCTGTCATATGTATGTGTTAATTATCATATTATTCTCTCATAATACAAGGAGAGAAAAGAGTGGAATTTAATTATGAAACATGGTTCAAAAGGGATGTTTTTTTAATATTATATACACTAATTCACCCCAAAGGGTATTTAACATATTTGGAATAGTAATTGGTATCAAAGGTAAAGGTTAATATCAATGTTTCTCAATCAAGGGTTTAAATGGAGGTTGTAAAACATAAACAGATTCTGATATTTTACGGAACAATTATTACATTATGGATGAATATTTTGTAGAAATAATCCTAATCTTTAGTTATGGATGTAATTATAGCATCAATTCATGGAATTTTGGATATTTTGGATAACAGTTATATATATGAAGACAACTTAAGGGAATTGAATTTTAATGCTCTAAAAATCAATGCATTATGAATGCATTTTTCAATGGAATCTACAAAAATATGATTTCATGTAATTCAATTAATTCCATGTGGGGAATGATATTCACTATATATGATTGTTATTCAATATTTAGAGAAGAAAGATAATAGGGTTCTTAGAACAATTATGAGAACATGAAAATCAACTCTAATGGGGTTTTTGATGCATTATATGATCAAGAGAATGTTTTTGTGGAAGACACATGTGGTCTAATTGAAATTATTAAAGTTTTTAATGTCATTTAGTGTGTCTTGGGAAGACTTCCACCTTAGTTCAACAAGAATGTCTCATTTCTATAAGATAAATTTACAATGGACTTCACATTAGATATCTTTCATAATAATCTTATCTCTTATGAAATGAGAAATGCATATATTTAGTCTATTAAAAAATGGAAGTCCAAAGAGGTGGATTTCAAGGACATGAAGAATCTCACAATTGAATATAGCTATGAAGACGAAGAGATGGATGATGTCTTGTCATTACATTCCCCAATCCCATAAAGAGGGAAAATAAAGATGAATAGGAAACTCCTACTTAAATGTATTCTATATGGAAAGGATGAGAATATTATTGTACTATACCAAAAAAAAGATCCAAGACAATGATGAGGATGAATTCAAAATTCGCATGAATAAATATACAGACTATATGAAAGTTAAGAAATAATTGATGTGAAATATCTTAAAAAATAATAATCTTCATTCCAAAGAATATGAATGTTGGGAATAATATGTGTTAGAAGATATGGGGAGTTGTAAGGATCGTAGAAAGAATAATATGGTGGGAGTTGTAGATATCTCATATAAAATGGTAGAATGCGACAATTATGAAGAACAATTCAATGGAAGAATTGATTTTCATGAGTAATTAGAATACACTGTTGAGGCGATAGATATTTGGGGATCCAACACAATGAAATCCCATAGATAGGTTAAGGATTCCAAACACAATATGATGTAGCTGGAAGATGAAAAGATTATGATAATGGAATAAATTGATAATCTTAATACTTAAATGCTAGAGAACTCTGAAATAGGTCATTGATTACATGATTAAAGTTGAATAATTGAATAGAGTAATCAATGTCTTGACTATTATATAAAAATATCCATTAAAATGTATTGAAGAAAATGAAGAAGAATTTTTTAACCCATGAAGAAAATTAGAAGTTCATGAGAGACTCTTGATTCCCAATATGACAATAGAAAAATAGATTAACGGGGATAATGAAAATAATTAAGTGGAGCATAATGGTCCAGAAAAATAAAAGCAATATTCAAATCCAAATGATAAGGTTGGAAGGGGAATGATCAAAAATAGAAAGTTGTGGTGATTTATGTTAGACCTCAAGTTCTCACTCAAAGGTTGAAAAATTATTTGGTTTGAAATTAGAATTAGAAGACCCATAAACCTAAGCCGGAACCAGTTCAAGTATAATGTATAAGAATACACCTCATATAATGTGTTCTTTATACGGAAATATTTAACATTATCAAAATTTGTTCTACATATCCAAAAGGTAACGATCGGAAAAGGAGAAAAACCGTATCCACATAATGATAAATTTTCTGATAATGATTTTGAT
Source organism: Viscum album (assembly GCA_963277665.1). Classification (NCBI taxonomy): domain Eukaryota; kingdom Viridiplantae; phylum Streptophyta; class Magnoliopsida; order Santalales; family Viscaceae; genus Viscum; species Viscum album. Next base: position 419,863,026 of record OY728161.1, on the reverse strand, counting down.
GGTCATTATTTTTTGTGTCTAGGATTTGGACAAATAACATGAAATTCTTTATCATCAATATAGAGGAATGTAGAGATGTAGGCCCAAAATTTTAATAAAAAACTCCATGGACCATAGAATGACTTGAAAACTAACAATATCTACAAGATGAATTTTTTCAATCATTCTATGAGGATGATCCAGAATATCAGTTTAAAATAGGTGTGTTGTTAGTGATGTGGAAAAAAGTAAATGTTTTGACAAGGAAGAGGTTGTAGAGACTAACATTAATGCATCAGATGATGTTTGAGTGTGGATCCTAGATAGTGTATAACATCCTATATGATGGGAAATAGGGATCTTGTTATAGGAATAAAATATAAAAAGGATGATGTTTTCAAATTTGGAAATGATGAAGGCCTGATGATTATTGGATAAAAAAATAAAAATTTGGGGGCAATGATATGAGACATGTTGATCTCATTGTTTTCTAAGATATCAATATTTTTTCTTATGTTTTAGTCAATTGTTTGACTAAGGTTATTTTGTAAGTATTACAATGATTTTGAGTATCTTTAATGGAAAATATGTTATATTAGTTTAACAAGGAATGTGTAGGAAGGGGGATATGTATATTATAAGTGGATAAGAATATATTTTATTTCTATACAAAACTATGATAATTGGTTGTGGTATAAATATCTTATCCATCTCTACCAACCATAACTGGAAGATTTGGTAAAATAACATGATAATCGAGATCTACCCAATATATCATGTGATTGTACTCACACATGCGATTATTTTCAACAAGTAAATATTATCATTTGTATGTACAATGGAAATGAAAAAAGACCAACCAATGTTATTGAATTAGTTCATGCGTATGTGTGTGGACCTATATCACAATGATGCATTAATTGAAAGAGGTGATGTTAATTTCATTGATGATTTCACTACTATTGAATTTTTATTTTTCAATGACCATAAGTTGGATGTGTTAAGTGGCATAAAATAATATCAGATGGAATCTTGAAGGATGCATGTATATAATATTCTGAAACTTCATATAGATAGTGGTATGAATGCCAGAAATAGCCATGTGGAAGATTTTATCAAGAAACATAGGATAAGGATTCATGTTTTGGTAGTAAGAACCCCTCATCAAAATGGGGTGTTTAATAGCTAAAATAATATCATACAAAAAATTTCTAGGATAATTCTTAATGAAGATAACCTACCATAGAAATTATGAAAGTAAGTATTCTCGACATCAGTCAACATATCCAAAATGGATTTGTTGAGTTTGAAATAAGAAACGATTCCATACAAGCAGTTGTACTAAAAGAATCCAGCATTTAAATATATTCATATATTTGTAAGTAAATGTTTTATTCTCAATAAGAAGAATCATAGGAAATTTTAATCTTAAGATGAAGAGGTCATTTTACTTGGCTATTCATGAGAACTAAAAGAAGATAATTATTTTGACAAGGGGTTGGGAAAAGTAGTTGAATGATATGATGTAACTATAGTAGAAAATGAACATAATCTTCAACAACACAGTGAGCAGTTCCCTGATAATTGTGAGGAGGAAGAATGAAACTATGGGGGTATAAGTGGAACATTACAGTTTATAATAATATATAAATAACAAGTATAAGTATTTCAAATCATTATATGCTTGGATTTCGAAGTGTCGATATGAATATGACAGAAAAAACATTATTGGTGATTGGAAAGCATAAATTCAAACATATAGATTTTATAGATTATAGAATGAATCCATCCAAAATTATTTAGAGCCTAATTTTTTTTGAATAATCACATTCAAAATATACAAGGGTTAATGTTATGATCGAATAACTTGACCTATTTGAAAATTGTTCTGCATGGGAAATTGTTTCGAGACTTGTAGATAAAAATTTCATCTGTAACAAATTGGTCTTCCAGAAGAAAACTGAATGAATATGGATTAGTAATTCCAAAAATATAATTACTAGTGTGCAATAGATACTCATAAATCAAGGTAATCTACATTGATTAGACATTTGATCTTGTTGTAAGGATCTAGGTTGATTGATTATTTTTTTCCATTATAATGCAAATGAATTTCAATGATTTCCAGATGGATTTCTAGAAAACATTTTTGATTGGGGATCTAGAATAAATAGTGTATTTCAAGCATCCAATTCGTTTTGTAATACATGAATATGAAAATATTTTTTTTCAATAGAGTAAGGCTCTATATGGGTCAAATCGAGGAAAAAGATAGTGGTATTCAATAAATGATCTATTTTTGAATAAGAATAGTTTTCAACATGGTGGAGTTGATTATAATATATATGTAAAAAATGTTACTATTCAAATGATTATGGTTTTAATATCTGACTATGACATAATATTTGTCGGATCATATAAATTTTAGTAAAAATAATTTTCCAAATTCATGAAATGTGAGTTTGAAATTGTAATGATTTGATAAATTACATTTTCCAATAAATTATTAGTCCAAATATTCCAAGGGGGATCCGTAAATATTTGGATTTTATAATTACAAGGAGACAATTACTCTGGTGGCTACGTCGATGATACTATCATGATATGATAAATGAAAAGTTTTTAATGTCATAGACTTTAGGAAGATAATTTACATTAAACAATACATAACAATGACATGATGCGATTTTGTTTCTATCCCATTAAATATAGTGGAACCCCAATTAAATACACTTATTTTTCGTGAATATAATACTTCATTATATCAATGTCATGGTTGATTTTAGTTTCATGTACAATGAAAAACCATAGTAATAGTTATTTGGTTATACATATAATTATCGGGATGGTTTAATAAATGATAGAAAATCAATTTTAGGTGGTGAATTATATCATGGTGGAAATTTTATTTCTTGTAAAAATTAGAAACAATATTTCATTCCATTGACCATTTCATAAGATAAATTAATTGTCGATATTCATTGTCATTGTTGACAAAGCAGTAACTTGATAAGGGAGTTGAACTGGAATCCCCCTTCATAATCCATTGTGATAATTCAAGTTCTATAAATCTTAACTGAAATCAATTTCACCACTCATAGACAAAGAGGATTTAAATAATATATCATATTATCAGGGAGAATATGGGGTATGGCCTTGTGAAATTGAGTATCTTCCTACAGAACTACAAATTACATACATTCTGATAGAGGAATTACCCAAAGAGGAATATGAGTTGAATCGATTGGATCATAGAGTTCAATTTAATCCACACACATTAAAAATATTATGTGCGTCCCCCACTCCCTAATGTATGGTGTGTTTTTTCCTTAAGCGATCATATGTATTCATTACAATGTTTCATCAGAAAAAGAGTGAAATTTGGGTTCATTGAAAAATGGAGATATTTATCATTATAAATACAAGTGGATAAGTTGGTAGTGGAGGAGTGAATTAGGGTATTTTTTAAATATGATGACACTAATGATGATCTATCGTCATTTATATATCACAATAGATGGGGTTTGTGATGAAAGTAGGTGACTATTTTGGGAACGAAGTGATTCATTGATGAACATAACATGATACTCTTATTTCTAATGCTGATTACAGCTCTTGTGGGATCAGAGTGTTTTTTGAGAATGTCATTGATCACTATATAAAATAACCTGAAGTGAGTTTTGATGGAAGATAGAAGGGAACAATGTGTTTTCAACACATCAGAAATATAGATGGCCAATCTAATGTGGAGACTTCAATAATTATGATTAGAGAGTATTTCAGATCTATTTTATTATATCATGGGCCTCTATTCACATCATTTGGAGAGATAATTTCATTATATAATGTTTTCCAAAGAATATTTAAGTTAAATATTAAAGTGGCTCATGATGGTATTTTCGAATTTTATGAAGGGGAAATTCTATAAAGGAGGTGGTTCATGAAGTATGATGTTTGTAAAAAATGATCATTTCATGGAATTTATTTTCAGGGATCTTTAATATGAAAATAAGAAGATGATCACAAATAATTATCATTATATGGTTCAAGGTTAATGAGATAGAAGAATTTTGTGAATGAATTGGATTTTTGAGGAGATCATGAAGCACTTTTTCTATACAGAGAATTTTAGTTCATGATGTTTTTGATGCAGTTAATAGAGGGACAAGAATAGTTTGAAAAAGGTTTCTAAAAGAGGTATTCTCCACATAGTGAAGTATAGTTCATTAATCCTCTGAAAATGGATCATAGTGACAAAGTGACGTGTGATACTATTCTAAGGACTTTTAGAAAAAATGATGAATCTTTCGAACGAGTAGTGTACACACATTATTTGAGAGAGTAGAGATCAATCAAATTGAAAATTTTACTGAACCCACATGCATAGTGAGTCCGCTCTATACATTTTAATATCTATGAACTTTGGTGACTTTGTTATATAGGTACATTTATGTTGTATGGTCCTTATACATTGCCCTGTGAGGGTGAACCTAGTAAACTTTTTGTTCCATGTGCATATTTTAATTATTTTATTATTCTGTTCATCATTACGGAGAGAGAAGAGTTCTTTTTAGGATGAAACAATATCCAAAGTGGAGTTTGTTTTAATCTTTCGTACCTTGATTCACTCCATTACTCAAATTGATTTTATCCTAGTTGGCCTAATAGATTGTGTTTTATAACATGTTTTAAGGGGAAAAATCTATGAAAATAGCCATTAATTTCTTCAAAATCATAGTGAATCAACCATGGATTTAATTTTTTTATATAGGAAACAAATTTACGTAAATTGGAGTTATCGTTTTTCAAAAATGACTAAAAATTTCTTATATAGATTTAAACCACTAAAATGTGAATATAATATCTAAAAAATAGGTTATGTCCACATATTATTGTTAAATAATAGGATATTATTCTTTGAATTTTAATTATGTGTTTGATGTGAATTTATGTCAATCTGACATGTGGTGTGCAAAGACAGACTGAATAAGAAGTTTTAAAGATTTGAGAGTCATTAAAAACATGGTGAAAGGGGTCAAAAGTAGGAAAATGACCTATAAATTCTATGAAATCAATTGTATATATTTAAAGCATTATTTCTGAGATATAGTAATGTACTTCACATCAATATATGCGATCATTTTCCTGGGATGACTGAAAACACATTTTAGAGTTTTAGAACATGAATGTGTGCATGTAATTCAAAACAATAGGAAAGGGCCTCCTATTGATGTGAAATAATTAGAAAACAAAGATTGAATTATTAGTGACATGTATGAGTAGAATGTGTGATAATCATTCATGTGTTGTGCCAATATAAACCGAACACACAATTTTTAACAATTTTGACAGTCTTTAATAGCATGCACCATGGCCTAAAAACCCATAAATTGATCCATAATTTCGATGAAACATGAGAAAAAAAAACTATACCCCATTGTCAATATATAGTAACTGACTATACATCAATCATAGAATTTGATTACCTATGATTGGTAAATAAAAATTTTATTGTTTTAAACCTTAAAAATATTTTGTAAAATAATAAAAAATTTAAATGACATGTGATTGAATTGAATCACAGAAAAACATTCTTTGAATTATTTTTGGTGTATTTAAGTGGAACGCACTTCAATCTAACATGTGGTGTGCTGAAACTGACCAAATAAGTAGTTTTAATGATTTTATAATGATTAAAAAAGTGTAAAGGTGGGTTATAACCAAGAAAGAAACATCCAGTTTCCATGAAATCATAGGGTACCAAATATAGATTTATTTTTTGAAATGTATTAATAAACGGTACATCAATTAGAGATTTCATTTTTCATGGATGAATGAAAATACATTTTTACTGTTATAAAACACTAACATGTTTGTTTGATGGTCAAAATCACAGAAAATGACATTATATTGATGTTGAATCCTCAAAATTGATTATTTGAATTATTTTATTATGTGTATGAGTAGACGATTCATCAATATGACATGTGGTGATCTTGGAAAAATCAAATAAGTATTTTTAGATGAAACAAATTATTAAAATTAAGTAATATCTTTAAAATATAACAAAAAGACTATTTTTTAATATTTTGGGTGTGCATCCACTTCTCATTATGGGGATTTTTTGGTTAATAATTAGGTCATAGGTTAACATTTGTAATAATATTTACTTGATGATAATAATGGTTTGCGTGTGACTTCTCCTAGTGTTCCAAGTTTTGAAAATTCTACATATAGGGAATTATTTAAGGATATACATGATGACTAGTGTTTCTATAATGGACTTATTTTCATTAGCTGGGTTTTAATATTATTTATATAATTCTTATTGTCTATGGTGTTGGTGATGATCATTTATACTATTTTTAAGAAGACTCATGTGGCTATGTAGTGAAATTTGGATAAAGAATACTCTTGAGGCTTACCCTTTTCAAGACCCCTGTCCTTGGTTGCAGGTTTGGAATTTTCCTTTCCCATCCAATGTCAGATTCTTGTAGAAGTTGTTTTGTCCTTGAATTTTCTATATAAAGGATATTCTCACATATCATCATTCATCTTGCAATATGTTATTCCCGCTTTATGTTGGTAGTGATGAAGCTTCTTCTTATGAAAGTTTCTATTTTCCTAGAGTCTGGGGTATTTTACTTCCTTTAGATGAGAATTTTCAATATTTCATTTACCTTTCCTATGATTTCCCAATTAATATGGTCAACTAGTTTTTTATTCCCATATAGAGAAATTCCATTGGTGTTTGGTGGAATGGATAATTTTGTTCTAATGCAATTATTTTCTTCTAATCACATAGAGCATTAAACCCACATCAGTGTGTATAATGTAGTGGAATGGTCATATTCTGGTAACTATGGAACAAATTTTTGTTCTATGATGAATGCTGGACATTGTGAGAGTACATTGAAACTCCGTCAATATAATTTCTAAAAATTAATGTGGTAACCAAAGTGCTTGAACTAATAGGATGTAAATTGGTTTGATTTTATGGAATGATCACGGATTGATTGTTTTATCATTTTATAATTATTTCATTTTTAATTATATTACCTCTATTGTTGAGTTACAATCTACTCCTTAGGGTATTTATATTTCCTTTGATCATGATTCGATTTCTATTATCATAGAATTTTACTTCCAGTTTTTTGTAAACATTATTTTGGTCTATGATGAGGGTGTACATCATTTCGATTTTGATTTTTAAGAAGATTAACTCTTTTGTTTCTCTATTTTCATCCTCTTATTTCTCATTTTAAATGATAGACGAGAATCGATCTACTCATCACCATTTATGATGGTGTGTATATGGTGATTCAATGTGTTGGTTTTCTAATATTTGTAGTTAGAATTTTTCTCTTATTCTGAAAAAATTTCATGTAATTTAATTGTTCCTAATACTTTCAAAAAATAAAAATAATACTATTTTATAAATATAATATTTTAGTTATTTTTGTCTGTACTAACTTTAGTTTTTAATTTATGTGATTATCAATAATTTTAGATGATGGGTTCAGAGCTTTGAATAAAATGGATGTGTTTAGTTGTGACATTTAGAAATTATATTTGAATAATACCTATACTAAATTAATCAATTATTCTCATTTTTTGTTTTTGGTTGATTGAAAATAGAAGTTTCATATAGTCTTAATTATCTTTTAAAAATATTACTGGCTTATAGTGTCTTCCATCTTTCTATTAGATAGGTCATGGAGAGTACAACAAAATAAGTCATGATAGTCATTGTGGTGAAAACCTATAACAACTTCCAAATAATAGTCTCTTCAGGCCATGGCCTCACAACCCTATAGAAATCTTTGAATGGGTGTCATAATAGACCTAAACCATTTGGTATACAAAAAATATAAAATTTATTTCACTATAGTCAATAGCGATGAAACAATCGTGATATCCATTGGGCGCACATTGGTCACCTGTTTTGGGCCTTTAGAATACACTAAAGGTCCTTTTTTCTAATCACTACTAATGAATGTGTGATAATAATTAGTAGCATTTAAAATCATTAAAGAAAATCTCTGATAAAGGGTAATCATTACCAAATCCTTTATTTAGCGCTAGTAATTTGTGGTATTTATTAGGGATAAATAGAAGCACTTATAAAGATAATCCTTTATCCATACTTTTTTAAAGAGGTTATTAATGGTAACCTTTATGAGTTCTTGAAAAACACATCATAAAACTACCATTTATCAGAGCTACAATAAGTATTGATTAAGGGTTATCCCAAATAGTGTGAATCCCATATTAGAAATACCATTTACAATGGCTATATTTTATATGCAGTCTCGTGGCCAATATTCAATTGAATTTGTACAACGTTTTTCACCTGTTACACTTGCACACCACTCAGGTCTCACATGTCATGCCTACACATGTTGGCCCACATTCTACACCCATGCACACCTTCCTAGGTTTAATCCTCATCACATACCACTACCATATCCACTGGAGGTTGTCTTTATTTACGACCTTGGTGGTGGCATGCATGAGGTCCCTTCATTGGCATGGCAGTTTGTTACGACCCGTCCTTGAGTGGTCCATTCCATGACTCCCCAAAGTCCACCTTTAATAGGTCAAGGGATGGTTACTAGCATCGAGCATGCATTTAACTAACATTGGAGGAATTTCCTATTTACCTTTATGAATGCACAAAAAAATCTAAAAGGTAAAACAATATATAAAACAATCATACAAACCACTAAGATCCCACTTAGAGTAAAACATGGATGTAATGTGAATCAAAGTGAACTGGGATAGAATACAAAACAAAAATACAAGTAAACAAAAGTACAGGTCCCACATGTAATGAAATGAGGTACTCGGAAAATCATCTAAAAAGATTCAAGAACACACCTCGATCTATTTAGTCCTCGCTAAGAACCACCTTGTCCTGGCCCACTTAGTGATACATCAAAACATCGATCTTCTACACAAGATATGATAAAAAGCCCGTACAGGGGTGAGTAAAACAATACTCATTAAGACACCCCAAAAACCCCAAAGGTAAATCATATAGAGAAAATCATAATGAAATGAACATTCAACCCCACATAGGTATATGTACATACATATACCATGAACATAGAGGTATAATCATTTAACACACTAAGAAACACAAGGCCCCAACCTTATAGCCAGCATCATGATTAACATTTTATGTTAGAAAGGTAATACATACTTCTAGAAGACCATATTTCAGGAGCTCATCCATCCAAGATGGTACGAATTATAGAGGTACACTCGATCGAGAAAAAATCTATCATTAATAATGGTATTTCCATGAGAATGTACTCTAATGGGAACATCCTTCTAGGTCTATCTCTTGTTCTCAGCACCAAAGGATCAGTCATCGTTGTCTTGTGCACAACACAAGACTATATAAACCCAAGTGGAGTGGCCCCACCCTCCCCACAATACACATATAAGGTAGACATGCTCCAAACCATCTCATGAATCCTCTACCACTCTTATATGTAGTGGAACACACCTCTATTCATCAATGGATCACTAGATCCAATCTAGTTATCATTCTCATCAAGAACACTGGACCACTCCTCGCAACTGTGACCAATATCCAAGGGAGATCCAATCACAATGTAGGACCGGAAACCCACCACTTCTCGGGATGGTATATTGAAACTCCATAAGTGAGGATCCACACACTAATCCTATAGGTGAGTATGAATTTTGAAGGTCTTGAACCCTGATCCCATTTGGTGTACAACTCTGTGACCAGAGGACCCGCACCTCGGTACAATAGGGGATTACCAACTCTTTCTGTTCATGTGTAGTGGACTCTCACCCTAGACCAACAGGTTAGTACTGAATCCTATACGAGATGACTTTCACCCTTCCCGGTAGGGGAGTGCTGAATCAATGTACGCTAGATATGGAGGACCCATGCCATAGACTTATAGGGACTGCCTACTCATCCATCATGAACATCTCTGAGAACCCACACCCTAGTAGTTCAGGGGAGTAACACTCCCAAGGGAACTACCGAAAGGAAATGACACTACTTCTTGGAAGTGGGAAGTCCCACCATTATGAATCATATCAATTCTATCTCATGCCTTCTGGTACTAGGAGGTCATACTCCTCAAACCAATAGGTCACCATCCAACATCAATAAAAACTCATTTAGAGTATCTAAAAAGGACCATCTCGTCAGAGGGTTGGCATTTTTAAATACATCTCATCAAACAGACTTTTTGTTTGAATGATATGGGTCTTTTATCGAAAGAGGGGTAGGTTGGGTCTGGGTTAGGACTGACACACTCAGACAACTTGGCCCAACCCGACCCTCTGGGTCGACCGAGTCGGCTGTGCCCAACCCGCCGTAGATGGGCTGGGCGGTTTTTCCTACTAGGCCGCCTCAAAGGCCATCTTCCTCCATTAAGTGGCATATCCATGTGCCATGTCACCCAGTGTAAGGGGGCATGTCACCCCTGTCCATTCGATACACTCACACAGACTGAAAATATTTCACATGGCCCGACCACGTGCATCCTATCATAAAGCACCAACTCATCTCACCACCTCGTGAAACCTATTGTAGTTACCCATGACCACCACCAAGGGGCGGCCGATCCCCGGCACGCCAACACGCCAGTGACCACTTCTGTGGGCCACCATCCTCACTCTGGTGGTATGATTTTTGATCAGGAAGAAGTTCTGCGATGTTCGATTCACCATCATAAGTATTGTGGTCCATGATCCATGCCATGATCCTTCCCATTTCAACATTGTTCGAGAGAGGATATTTTCCTCACTGCTTCGATTGATAATACACTCTCATCATCACACTTTTGTCGTACAACCTCTATTCCATATCCATGTTATCGGATTTCTATTCCATGAAGCAGCTACAAAATGATTGATAATTCACAATCCATTGAAGAAAGTGAAAAACAAGGGGGGTAAAAGAACCATTGAACAACCCAGGAAAAGAACCCAATCTATTGTTCATTTCTTCTTCGATCTATTCCATTTGGGGGTTCCAAATAACAAAACGAGAATAATATCAACATAGACATCCAAAATTTTCATCAATCAAAACCATCCAACATACGAGATCGATCCACATGACAACTTGTCTTTAGGTTGATCATCGTTTGTCACTCAAATCAAATAACGGGGAAAATAAAGAATTTAATACACCCACCTATCTTCAATCCAGTTTGATTGTTAATGTTGAGCAAATTTTTCATTATCTTTCATCGTTCCTTGATCCTTGATTCATTGGATCCACTACTCTTTGATCTGTGTTCTGACCTCAATCAGCCAATCTGATGGTGTTTGTCGAAGAGGCTCATTCTCCATGCATCATAGGATTCCAATGGTTAGGGAAATGACCTTAAACATTCTAGGAAAAGTCATATCAAAACAAAACTCATGTTTTTTAAATAAAAAGTTGTTATTAGATATTTTTATGGCGATTATGTCCAAAAAATAACATTCACCATCGACCGATGTTGGTAGTCATTAGGCCACACTTAGGGTAGAGTCATTGTTTCATAGGCAACAATTCCCCCAAATTGATGATCAAGGAACCGTTTGAAAGATATTAAAGTTCAATGTTACCCGCCGTTGGCAGTTTAATTAAAAAATGAAAATTATTGAAAGATTTGATCAAGGCATGTCGGGCCTCAGAATCATGATCCATCTCAACGCTCTATCTCAGAATTCTCCCATATACTATCTAAAAAATTAATTCATAAAAAACCAGAGCCATTACATAAATGACCCATTTTTTCAATTGATGGTCACACAAGAGTTACTATATTAGCTAATTAATTATACACACACACACACACACACACACACACATATATATATATCAGTTTAATGAGGATACAATTACATTAAAACACACACACCACACACACAGGCCAGAAAGGGCGGCCATTTCCCCCAAAGGGATAGGCCACCCATCAAGCATTAATTATTTAGTACATGGATTGTAGACCTAGTGGTTATAAATCCCATAACATGGACTAAAATCCCAGTGCAACGTCATACCTGCACCATCATTCCTACGTCATCAAGCAAACGTCTTGTTGTGTCCCTACCTGCCTACCAGCATCATGCCTGCATCATCCCTTGATCGCGTCATCATTTGCGCCACCACTAGCATAGTACTATAATAGTACCAATGCCCACTCTGATTTGAATAGTATATTTATACATTTAGTTTAATAACTTATATATATAATCACATAATTAATGTACTTTTAAAAATAAATTTATATATATATAGTAATAAGTTTATATAAATTATATATATAATTAAATAATTAATTCATAATATACTACTAATAAAAATGAATACATGATTTATATAAATAATAATATAATATATTTATTTATTTATCATTAATAGTTGTGCATATATCTATATATTAAATTTATTCATTTATATTAATAAACATTTCATTAATAAACATTATAATAATTTTTTTACATGTAATCATTTTTATATAGTTGTAATTAACATAAATAACATAAATTCATTTTTAATTAAACATATATGCATGTGGGTTTATCAGTTGGATCGGGCCAGCACCAAAATTAATAAAAATATATTCATTTTAATTTTAATATATATATATATATAGTGATAAAATATATATTAATTATATATATAGATAATTAAATAATTATAATAAATATTAAAATTAAAAAAATTATAAATTTACTAATAAAAAATAAATTTAATATAAATATTTACTATAAATACAATATAAATTCTTTAATTAGTATATTAAGTACTTAATATAATTATTCATTTAGAGTAATTATAATAAGTATATTGATTATCTAGTTATAAATATATAATTAAATTTCACTCATTTGTAACATGCATTAATTCAATGCAAATTAATTAATTTATAATGTTAACTGTCTTCTTATTTTTTTTAAAATTTATTAACTTTAAATAATAATTTATTTAATATTTTTCTAATTTATTTAATTTTTATATTTTTATACAAAATTATTCATTAATATATTTAATATTTTTAAATATTTTATTCTCGATTTTATATTATTCAATTTTTTTTCTAATTTTATCCATTTTATATAAGTTATTTATGCATGTTTTTTCATTAACCTTTAATTTTTTCATATGTCTGTAATTTATATAAATAATATGTATTCATTTCCATTTTAGAATATATAAATATTTATTAATTATATTTTGAAATTATATATATAATTATTACCAATTATTCATTTTTAAAATTTATTAATTCTGGTTATTATCTATTTCATAAAAAAATATTATATTATATCATTGATTAATATAACATATTCAATCTTTTATGTCTATATACACACACTCATTAATTTTACAGAAAAAAATAGTTATGTAATTAAAAGAATCAAACATAAAAACAAGCACAAATAATATTTGTGTAATTTATTCAAATTTTAATATTCATTGATTAATTTTATTTAGTAAGATAATATATTTATTTTTTTATCGTTAAATTAAATATTTTTTTTTATATTTTTAATCTTTAATTTATTGGAATTTAATCAATTTTTGATATTTACTTATATATTTTAATTTACTTTGTTTAAGAATATTTAATATGTATTCGTCTTCATTTCAATACATACCCGTATTTTATTAATTTAATAATTTGTTTCATTAACAACACATAATATTTTTTTCATTTTTTAAAATACACTGATTTGTAATTATTCAATTTCACTCATTATTAACATTCATGAATTTAAGATTAAATATACATTAAAAATGTTAGAAGTGAATTTGTAAATAAATATTTATAAATGAATATAATAATAAATGTACATTTACTATATTTATAAAATTAAATATTTAAAATTATAAATAAATATAAAATTTTTATAAAGGAATTTATATAATTATAAATATATACTTAAATATTTAAAAAAAATTAAAATTCTAAGAAATATATTTAAATAATGAATATTTTAACTTTATTTATATTAATATTTATACATATTTATTATATATATATATATATATATATTTAAAGGTTTTTAAATATAAGTAATTATATAAATATATTATTAATTATATACATATATTTAGAAATATATTTAAAAATATATTCATTTAAAATTATAATTATAAATGCATATATCTATGTCTATATTTATAAATACGTATTCATCATTTATTTAATATATTAATTATAATATAATTAATTATGCTTTAAAACTATGTATATTTATATTAATCTATAACTATATTTTTAAATTCATATTTATAATTCATTAAATATATTTATAATTATATACATTTATATTTGGAAAATTAAATAATGATATATTTATTAATAAAAATTAATATATTTAATATATATATATATATATATTAAATATTATTTTATTAAACTTATATATTTAAAATTACAATATGTATATTATGAGACTTTTTTAAGAATTGATAATTTATTAGGGAGAAATTTGTGCCAGTGGGCAAGCCTTTATCCCACTGGGCATATAACCTCATAGTAGATCCAAATTAGGCCTTCTGGCCAGGGCAAACAACTAGGAGAGCCCAATATAAGGTAAGAAGACCTTAGCAAGAAAACTATGGCATCAAATTGGTGTGTGGTGATGAAGACCACATAACAATAGGAGGAAGGCGTCATCGACACAAGGCATCACCATCTGCGATAAGCATCCTCTGACACCTGTCAGACTTCATTGTCATTATGGTGTCGGTGAATAACATACTATGATTCATGGAGAACATTATTGAATTTGATATTGGCACTACGACAAAAAAGGCATTTAGTGGCGGTTTGGAAAAAACGTCGCGAAATCATGCGTTAGGAGACTATTCGCGGCGGTTTTCAAAACCGTCAGAGAACGTTTTGCGGCGGTTTTTTAGCCGCGATTTTTTTATTTTTATATTTTTATATTTTTGTTATTTTTGTTATTTTTATTTTTTTGTTATTTTTATATTTATATATATATATACATATTTATTTATTTATTTATTTTTTGTATTTCTTTTATTTCGTATTTATTTTATTTTATATTATATATTTATTTTATTCATTTTATTTCATATTTATTTTTTATTTATTTTATTTCGTATTTATTTTTTATATATTTTATTTCGTATTTATTTTAATTATTTCGTATTATTTAATTTACTTTATTTATCCATGCATGCACATCCCATGCACATGCACATGCACATGCATGCCCATGTAATATAATGAAATTATGCATTTGGTGAGATTTGAACCCCTAACCTCGTGCATATTTTCCAAAGACTTTACCACTCCAGCAAGCTCGTCGTGTGCTTAATAAACAGAATTTAATATACTTATACATATTAATTTAAAAAACAAATAATACATAAATAATAGATATAAACTCTATAATAATAAATAATAAATAATAAATAATAAATAAGGAATAAGAAATAATAAATAATAAATAACAAATAAATATAAATAACAAATAATAATTAAATATAAATAATAATTAAATAATAAATAATAAATAATAAATAATAAATAATAAATAATAAATAAATATAAATATAAATAATAAATAAATATAAATAATAAATAATAAATAAATATAAATAATAAATAAATATAAATAATTAATAATTAATATTAAATAATAAATAATAAATAATAAATAATAAATAATAATAAATAAAAAATAAAAAATAAAAAATAAAAAATAAAAAATAAAAAATAAAAAATAAAAAATAATAAATAAAAAATAAAAAATAATAAATAATAAATCCATAATACATATAAATAATAAATAATAAATAATAAATAATAAATAATAAATAATCAATAATGAATAATAAATAATAAATAATAAATAATAAATAATAAATAATAAATAAATTAATATAAATAATAAATATAAATTAATAAATAAAAAATTAATAAATAAATATAAATAATAAATAAATATAAATAATAAATAATAAATAATAAATAATAAATAATAAATAAATATAAATAATAAATAATAAATAAATATAAATAATAAATATTAATTAAATATAAATAATAAATAATAAATAATAAGTAATAAATAATAAATAATAAATAAATAGAAATAATAAATAAATATAAATAATAAATAATAAATAATAACTAATAACTAATAACTAATAACTAATAAATAATAAATAATAAATAAATATAAATAATAAATAATAAATAATAAATAAATATAAATAATAAATAATAAATAATAAATATTAAATAATAAATAATAAATAATAAATAATAAAGAATAAGTAATAAATAATAAATAAATATAAATAATAAATACTAAATACTAAATAATAAATAATAAATAATAAATAATAAATAATAAATAATAAATAATAAATCATAAATAATAAATCATAAATAATTAATAAATATAAATAATAAATAATAGATAAATATAAATATAAATAATAAATAAATATAAATAATAAATAATAAATAATAAATAATAAATAATAAAGAATAAATAATAAAGAATAAAGAATAAATAATAAATAATAAATAATAAATACATAATAGATATAAATAATACATAATAAATAATAGATATCACTAATAAATAATAAATAATCAATAATGAATAATGAATAATAAATAATAAATAATAAATAATAAATAATAAATAATAAATAATACATATTAAATAAATAAATAAAAATAATAAATAATAAATAATAAATAAATGTAAATAATAAATAATAAATAATAAATAATAAATAAATATAAGTAATAAATAATAAATAAATATAAATAATAAATAATAAATAAATATAAATTATAAATAATAAATAAATATAAATAATAAATAATAAATAAATATAAATAATAAATATAAATAATAAATAAATATAAATAATAAATAAATATAAATAAGAATTAAGAAATAATAACTAATAACTAATAAATAATAACTAATAAATAACAACTAATAAATAAATATAAATAATAAGTAATAAATAATAAATAAACATAAATAATAAATAAATATAAATAATAAATAATAAATAATAAATAATAAATAATAAATAATAAATAATAAATAATAAATAATAAATAATAAATAATAAATAATAAAGGAAACACATAAAAAAGTATGAAAAGACGTGATAAGGGATGAAAAATCATGAAAACACATGAAAAAGGATGGAGAAGCATATGAAGAATGAGGAATTAGAAAGAATGAGAACGCATGAAAACTCGCAATAACTCTGGAAAACTACTTAATAATTCAACATAATCATCATAATAACCCACAAAAAACCATTGATAAAGATAACAAGTCACGAAAACCCAAATAAACAGTAATAAATGGAGCTACCGTTAAAACCTATCAAAACGGTCATAAAGAGATAAAAACATTGGACTCACATTAACAGAGATAACTTATGATCCGAGAATCCGTTTTAGATCCGAGACCTGTCAAATCAAATATCCTGAAACGATCTTCAACTTGAAAGGAGAAAGATTCCGAATGGATAGGCGGATCGGAAGTTATGACCATTTAAAAAAAAGCTGACGGGGAACGGGTGCTAGAAACGAGACATTGAAAAACATAACAAACCCGATACCCACTAAAAAGGCCATAACATATGATCTAGGAGTGCATGTGGGCGCCGTAACCAGTCAAACTGAATCTCATGGAACGATCTATGATCTGGAAGGTGGAGAAGGCCGAACTGACATGCAGATCGAAAGTTAGGTCCGTTTGAAGACAAGTTCGACGGGACACCGGTGATGGAAACATGGTTTTGGAGGACTTAGAAGGGATTTTAGGGTAGAAAAACACGACAGAAGATTACTTGGGTCGAACTGGTGCGTAGCTCTCTTCGATGGCTTCAATTTGATATGTGGTAGAGCCCAAACGGACACCCGGAGCGAAAGTTATGGCCGTTTGAAGTTGGAGAATTTTTTCAACTTTCTTATAACTCCAATATCTTTCGCACCTTAGGCCGTCTCACGGTTTTGATTATATGTACCTCTAGATCTCTTCACGAGCTTCGATTTGACTAGTCGTGGCACTTCAACGGACGCCCAGATCAAAAGTAATGGTCGTTTTAGTGATTTCGGGGTTTATCGTGTTTTTTTATTTTTTCGTTTCATTTCGCAGAGGTTTTACCGAAGCTTCCGCTATTTCGCGGCGGTTTTTTAAAAAACCGCCTCTAATCCTCGAATAAAATAAAAAAAAATAATTTTTTTTTACCGTTTAGTGGCGGTTTTCTTGTAGTGTGGACGTGCACATATGTGGTCAGCCCATTATCAGCAATAAGGAAGCACTGATTAATCCCCCCTTTATCAGTGATTTTATATTACTATTAAAAAATCGTTGTTTTATCATCTATTTTTTAGTGCTTATAAAACCCCTATTTATCAACACATTTTTACCAGCACTGATAAAACACTTCCCAATCATTTAAATAAAACCCTAACCAAACTAATTTCTCTTGCACAGTTCAATTTGATGCAAAATCTAAACTCTTATACTACCCCACCTTAACATTTTTTGGGTGAATCAATCCTCCCAAATTCTGTGGCATGTTATTATTTCTACTATTCTCTTTTATATATATTTTTTTCTTCTACTTCTAACTTTTTTCCATTGTTCACCATTGTGTCTATTTTCGTTTATTTTGTTCATCCTTAATTTCTCATATTTTTTATGGACTCAAATTCATTAGTAATTACAAGATATCAGGTTTTCATAAGGGTGTGAAACATATAAAAAAATATTCATTATCTATATTTGACAGTATTTTCTCTTCTGGCAGTTTGGAGCGGTCCATCTATAGGGTTTTAAATTTGAAAAAAAAACATTAATTTAATTTCAAAAATGATCGAGGATTAATCAATTTATATTTAATTAATATATTTAATGAAATATCTCAACATGGGTTCATCACCAATAGAAAAATAGAACCTCATAATTTATTTTGGAATGATTTAACACATTACCGATAAATGTAGAAAATTTATCAAACACCATAAAAAATTATAAAATTTTTCATATTTAATTTTCATTATTTTGTATGAATTAAGACTAATATTAATATATTTAAATCAATAATGGTGGGTTTTATGAATCTCTAGAAAGGTGAGAGTGACATGTTGTCATCGGCCTCATAAATCGAAAATAATTTATAGACACTAAATTTTTTTATTTGTTTTCCAAATAAGGTTGTCTCTAAAATAGAAAAAAACACTCTATATCCTATTAATATGTAATTATTTAAATTTTTATTTAATAGAATCAATGTGATCTTTGAGTACTGTTATCACACAAATTTGTGTGAACCAATATTAAATAATTATATTAAAACACTATACATTTAAATTATATAATATTATTAATTTTCTGAGTCCTCATAGATACATAATATCTCACATCCTACAAAATATATATTAATAATAACACCATTTAAAGGGATTTCACTAACTCCATCCATCCCATATAATATTTATCATGACCCCACTCCGAAAACCTAGGACATAGTGGATTCTAATCCCTTATGAAATTCTATCCTCAGAACAAAGGACATTTCCTTTTCATGGTAAAACTGAAGTATTTCTTTGAATGTCAAAACTGATAATATTGAATCAGTATGAGTTCATGTAAGACCATATAGGTGAGAATTATCATGTTCATAAAAATAAAGTAACCCTTTGCGGGGATCATACAAGTGCATCTACATTTTTCTACTTTAGGCAGACACTATGAAATTTTGTTCGATGATTCACTAACTCACTAGCTCAAGAACATTTAGATTTAACTAGAAAACTTCCATCCTCATTAGTTTCATCTTCCAAATTTTTATTATTTCATTTTTTACCTAACATTATTCCTCCATATCTTCTTGATAGGCTGCTATGTTTCTTGAGCTACATTGTGTAGTATCCATACAACACTCGTTACGAGTGACCATTTTGGATGAATTTAGATCATAACACCTACCAATGGTGGAGTAATTAATTTCATAAATTCAATTACCCATTTACTTCAAATCATGCTAAGATTATTTTAAACATTCAAATGATGGGTACTCCTTATTAGATTTTTTTGTAACTTTTTCCTTTGATTATGAATATCTTATGTGTATTTTCATAAAAAAACTAAATATTTTTTGAACATAATAGGATGAATATGAATTGAATATGGATTTGTGATAACCATATGATAAAATAATTTTAATATAACGTTAAATATTTCATCATATTTGAAATATATCACACATAAAACCCTTCTCAAATCCTTTTTCATGTTTACAATGTTTCTCTGGAATACAAAATTAGTCTTTAAGAGTGGGAAACAAATTTGACATTTCATATAATAGATCAATGCAATAAATGACAGATTAAACATAGGAGAAAACTAAATTTTCACACTTATTTGTTTGATATTATGGTTTATGGATCATTTGATATGAATACTAGTATAATTGATTATGGAGAACTTATAGAAGAAATGAAGATGGAAATTGAAGATGTCCTTCATGACTTTCAAAAGTATATTAAAAAGATAAATAGTTGTGCTAAGAGACCATTGTATAATGTTTAGAGTAATTACACAAAATTTTAAACTATATTGAGGTTATATAATTCGAAATTTTATTGCAGATGAAGTGACACCAATATTACATTACTACATGTTCTCTTGAATGATATGCTACCATAAAAAAAGTACTTGTCAAAAATGTGATGTTAAATTAATTCTACGTTCATTGGTAACATTCTATAAATTATATATTCTTATCTAAATGATTTCATATTGTTATGTAAGGATTAGAAGTCACTCATAAAATTCATTAATTTTGGCATGAATCGATGCAAGAAATATGAATCAAGTCCTTCAAAATATGAATGATAAATTTATATAATTCTATGGGTTACATAAATTTATAGATGTTAGGAAACCATGATACAATTATCATTGAATTTACATACAAGAATTAAAATAGAAAACATTTTAATTTCGCATACTCTCCTTTATGAAAGAAAATTTACAGTGAGTATCCTGAATTTTTTAATAATCCAAGAAACTATTATCATCCAATATATATATATATGGAATAAATAATTTTGGTGTATAGAGTAGTACTCATAGGACATGAATATATATGATCTTAGTATATAACTTTCCAATATGTTTGTACATGAGGCGCAAATACATCATGCTTTATCTTCTTTTATCTGTACCAAAACAACTTCTTAATGATATTGAATCCTGTTTGGATCCATTTAAAAAATATCTGAAATTGATGCGGGATAAAAAATTATAAAGTATTATTCCCATAGAAGTAAATAATTCACATTGAGGGGCATATTGTACCGAATGAAAAATTAATTTTCTTCTTATGGAACTTTTTTAGTGTATAGAATTTATGGCATGTTGGGGTGCATCATTGATGAAGAATGGATGCACTGAGTTCAGTATAATCATTCATGGAAGATTATGTTTTTTGGACATTTTTTATATTTACCTTGATAATATATATTCTGATGCTAGATGATAACATTATATGGGAATAAAAAACAAGGTACAAAACCATCTCCACTATTTGGTGATCAACTACTCGATAAAGTAAAATATATTGAAACTATTTTTGACAAACTATTTCCGAAAATCCATATGAAATTAGGTTGAAAAAAGAGATAAATTTTCATTAAATTAATGTACTTGAATTATTTGTACATCAAACATTTTCTGGATGTAATGTAGGTAGAAAAAATGTATTTGATAATGTTATTGGAATATTACTAAAATTTATCGATAAACAAAATATGGAATAAATTCTAGGTTGTACATGATTGAAATGGGTATAAGGGGAGAGTTGGAAGTTTTGAAGGGTAAAAGGAATACTTTTCTTCCTCCAGTAGAATACAATTTATACGGAGTGGAAAATTTGTAATTTTTCATTTTTCTTAATGGTGTAATTGTTCCAGAGGGGTTTTCAACAAATATCAAGAATGTCATGTAAATAACTAATTGGACGTTATAGGGACTAAAATCCCATAAATATCATGTTTTGATGCAATATTTGATTCTCAATGCTATATGTTTCATTTTGAATAAAAATGAATGACATACATTAACCAAACATTGTATATTTTTTAAAATCCATACACAATAATGTTATAGACACAATTATGTTTCTAATCCTAAGTAATGGGTAAAAATTATATTATAGTAATTAGATATGTTCCAACCACCACTATTCATTTATATAATGTTCCACAAGATTGTTCACCTAGGGAGAGAGGTTCAACTATGTGGTCTTTCCCATTATATATTGATGTACCCCTTGGAATGATATGTGAATATTTTCAAAGGGTTAATCAAGAATCAAATTCATTCATAAGGATATATTGTGCTATGATATAGTGTTTATGAAGATGTTGACTTCTCTAATTATTAAATATCATATGTTGATAACATCAATCTTTCTAAGTCTCATCATAGTGTATGAATTATGGGTGAAAGGATTTATGGATACGATGTTATTACAATTTATATTACAGAGAGGGATACATATCATCTTCACATTTTACATATAAGTGATGATGTTGATTCATAAATTTAATACCACAAAGAAATTACTATTGATTTTAATGCATCAAGAGATAAAAAATGGAAATCAAATAAACATAAAAACATTTTATAGGATGGTTTTGAGATCATATTTTATAGCAGTTATCTGAAAATAAAAATTTATTTTCTAAATGACTTCAATAACTATATAGGGGACTGAATGAAACAGTTATATCTTACACTAGTTTTTCAACTAACAGTTATAGAATCTAAACAAAATAATATGATAGTTATAGTATGATGATAAATAGTCGAGTTATGCTTGTGGAAGAAGTGATGCAAATATCTAGTTCCAAGGAATGAAATACAATTTATGAAAAGATGTCATATTTAGACATCAAAAAATAGATATCATTATTAGATTATAACACATTTCATGTTCTTATTTTTCATTAATTATTTTTGAAAAATTACTTTAGTGAGAGCTAATGAAATGGGATTTGTGGAGGTGAATTTCAGTGTGTAAGGGTATAAGGACAATCTGTTCCTAATGGAATCACCGACAGTGCAAGTGTTTCATGTCACATCACCACCTAAAAAGAATTTATCAATTATTATTTTGGTGACTCAAACAACCATTGGGTCTGATAAAAATTCAATCGAGGATGATCCTTTCTTTGGTATGTCATAATAATTTCATAGTGATCCCAATTTATAAAATATCTTTTACATTATAGGGGGTTTACAGTGATGGCGTTTTCATTGTAAAGAGTGGAACCAAATCCCTAAACCATTAATGAAAATAAAGAGAGTTCAATGTGAAGGATACATTTTTTTTAATATACTATGATTTTCTTCATAATATTATGTGTTCTATACATTATTAACATAACCTATATTAAATGATTGAATACTCATCCAAATAGTGAATTGCGCACATGATGATGTTATCTATTGTAGGGAAGATCATGCAGTTTATATTGTAACTATGGAATTATTAGGGAATCAACAACATGTTAATAAAAAAACAAGAATGATGTAACATCACTATGATGACGAAAATTATCAACGTAAGAAGGACGATATTAAATTTGAGGATGGATGGAATCAACACGACTGTCCTATTGAAACTAACAAGTCATTATTCATTATTTATGTTTGGATCACAATGATAATTAATATTATAATTGATATATATTATTGGTTCCATATCCATACAATAGTGAATGAAACCCTTTGGGATTATATGAAGGTAATTATTCGATATAATTTCTCTAATTTACTGATAAATTATATAATGAATCATTGGTATTATGTTCATTATCCCTTATAGACCTCATTTATTTTAGATGATTTACATAATAAATATGTTTTAATGGTTTCTAGAAAATCCCATTGAGGCTTCCAAACCCTTCTTACATAAAATCTTCCCAGGGATTTTAAGGGAATTTAAATATCCACCAACAAGATACATATTGTCACATTATAAATTAAGAAACATGAAATTAT
This sequence comes from Viscum album, assembly GCA_963277665.1. Lineage (NCBI taxonomy): Eukaryota > Viridiplantae > Streptophyta > Magnoliopsida > Santalales > Viscaceae > Viscum > Viscum album. The sequence goes on along the minus strand of OY728161.1, from coordinate 419,838,957 downwards.
TTCATCCATCATCACCATTAGAATACATTTCATGTTTATAATGGTAGATAATATATTATTTGAAATAATTTATTTTATACAATTTGATTCAAAATTGATAATTTAGGAAAAAGGAAAGGTGTGTTTAAAATAATCAATGTGCATCAAAACCAATGTACCCCTATCAAAAAGCAAGGATAGGATACACATGATTAGAGAATAAAATGGAATTTATTTTGAATATTAAATTATGGTTTAATGTTATTTGAAATAATATGTGTTCATTTTTTTATTTGATGATTAATGAATCAAAATCTAAAGCCACATTCATCCCACATCATGTGAAATGGAAGGATATCCGAGTAAATAAAGTAGGTAATCTAGTTGATGAGAAAACATGAGTATTATATAAAACTTCTATAACAATGATATAATAGTAATTTATTATGAATTATAATTGTATTATATAAAAATATCTTTATTTTATCAGATGATATTTTTTATGGTTTAGACACATGAATAGGTAGTGACCTTACATTAAGAGAAACTAATATTAGTGTTTCATAAGTGGCTAGAACAATATAGTTGATTTAGTGGTGCAGGTTTTGGAGTGTCTCCTTGAAAATATTTTGAGAATACCAAGAAGCAAGACGATGTGTATCAAATGATTAATGTATTGCATGCATAAATATTTTTATTACATGATATTATTCACTAGTTTACTTAAGTAGACGAATATATGAGAATGGATCAAATATAACCAAAATTAGAAAAATTTAAACACATTAAGAGCGAAATTACCCCCACTAGCTTTCTAGTAATTCATTCCCCTTAACATTATACCATTCCTGAGGTAATAAATATTTTTATTTTTCATTCCCCTAAATGATAATCAAACCTCATTTTTTATCATTGTATTCCTAAAATTCATCAGGGTGATGTTATATGTGATTTCTATCAAAAAACTCCCACACAACACTATATGGTGATGAATATGGTGTATAATACCCTAAGATACATTTTACAGAAAAAATAACTCCCAAAAGATCATATGAGAGCAGGGATTGATGTTTCCAATGATCAGATTATTGAATTGCTGATTCTACTTGATGAACATGATATTTCAACATTATGTGAATCAATTGTATCGTTCATGTAATTCCCATCTAATATATTAAAGGGGCATGGGGTATGATCTTAAGAAATTTTTTTCAACTGATAAACTTGTAAGAATTGATAAAATGAGTTCTTATGTTAGGTATAGTATTAAATATGAATAAAATGATGGCTAAATTAAGGGATTGATCAAGAAATTCAAATGAATCAATGAAGAAAATAGAAGGACCTTCTAGGAGTACCTTATCCCAACAAGTTCCACTACATCATATATTAATCGTATAAGTTCATGTATAAATAACCTTCAACGATATCAACATGTCATATATTCAATATTAAAAATCAATATTTGGATTTGACATTAAAAATGTGGTTTATAGTGAGAGTATAAACAAGATTCTCTTGGTGTAATGTTTGGGAGTCTCAGTTCTGAAAACATACATGAGGTAAATTTGCATTATTCTTTTGTCCAAAAATAACCTTATCTGTTCATTAAAGTTGATAACTATTTCTATTTTCAATATTAACATACAATACAATAGATATAAAGGGAGAACTCTATAAAACACAATTAAGATTAACTAAACCCTCGATCATTTCGATGGAATAATTATTTTGGGATTTGGTAGAAATTATTTAGAAAAAAGAAGATAAAACCAATTCATTTTAGAATAAATGAATATAACAAATAATCTAGTTGATTCCTACAAGGAAAGGGAAAAACACATCTATATAAACATATAAGATATATTTTACTCTTTTTCATCACTCTTTTTTGTTATCTGATGAAGTACTATATGTTTATCTCAATAAATTTGGATACCCCAATTTTTTATTTTTTTTGATACTATGCATGGATTTTAGTCAAGACGTCCACACAAGATGTGTATTGTCAATTTCCAATGAACTAGAATAAACATTTTATAGATAATAATCAAATTCAGTTTCATATGTTTTATTTTAACATGAATTTTATTATTATAGAGAGATATATGTAACGCCCTTAACCTAGTTACCCAGAGTCAGAGCATTATAACATAACATTGGCATGATCACAAGGAAATCGGGTCTCAAAAGACCGATAGGTTTTGTATTATTGGAAACAAGATTCATACATAAGTTCATCATTACAGCTTGAAGAGAAATACAACACAAATATATTTCATTTGAAACATCCAAGCCTCCTAAATTATGCCTGAAGGTCACTCATAACTAACATCTTCATATCCTAGGAAAATTAAACATAAGAAAGGGGTGAGATCAAATGCTTAGTAAGGGTAAGTAATATAGTGGAAAATGACATAAATATTAATCATGTTAAATGATTTAAACCACAAGAATTTACTAATAATAAACATGAATACTTTTATGGAAAGAATATGAGATGAGTAATTAATGCCATAATAAAACATAATCATGGGTATTCTTCAAGTCGAATGACCACATGAACCATAAATTTTTTTTCTATAATGAGGGAATTTATAATGTCGGATATTCTGAAACATTTTGTCAAGGCCTCGGCCAAGACGTCTAAAAATTATTAAGGCCTCGGCCAAAACCATAAATCAAATCGGGAAAGGGGCTCAGTGAATTCCATGTCAAGTTGTCTCATGATACCTACTGATGCATCGAGGAGCTACAGCGGGCTCCACCCATCACTTACTAAGTCTAATACATTCCTCATATGAAATGGTTTAAACGTATCATAAACATTCGTATTAAAACTAGCATACGAAATGTCAATACATTAACCATAAATCATGAATATTATAAAAATAGAACATCTATAGTCAAACATATTACAAAACCTTCAATACAATATAGAAGTTTTGTATCATAATAAATCAACTCATAATAAACCTAAAATCCATCGAAGGATGTTGACATAGTTGAAATAAAAACACTTTTTTGAGAAATATCTCTTTCTATTTTGAAATTATTTAAGAGTCACATAATTATAAAATAAAACACTTACTTTTAAAATATTCTTATAATCTCGTAACGGAAGATTAGACATGTTTACAATAGTAGAAAATAGCCTCACTCGCTGTGTATGTTAAAAAAAGACATTCTTACCTTAATTTTGTTGAAAAGGTTAAAAAGGACATTGTTTGGAAAATGACGGAAATATTTCTTTATAAATATCTTATAAAAAGTCAAAAAAAGGTATAAATTACTATAACCATATTCTGTAAAATAGTAATATTGTTTTGAAATACATTTTTAAGAAACATGGATGTGGATGATAAGTAGGTCCCAGTAGATAATTACGTATAAACTACCTCGGATAATGAAGAGATTGTGAAATAACCCCTTACCATGTACTTTTCCTTGGTTGAGGGTAGGTTAACCTCGTGTATAATAGTGAAATAATTTCTATCAAATTATACATGAATCATATACATTAATATGATATCATATATGATCTTTTTACATTGCTTTGTTAATAATATCTTAGTATTATCGTCGTTTCAGGTGTTAACATAATGGTTAGATTTTTAATTTTTTGTTACATAAGTCATGTTTGTTATGGATATGTTGTATTTTATTCATATCCATAATGATATAAAGTACTTAAATATTATTTTTAATCATCAAATTAGAATTATACTTGAATGGATACGATGGGGAATGAATCTCATCGCGTTCGTGGAGACAGTAGTCCATACATATGCATGAGAAACAATATCATTATTTTGATATTAAAATAATATATAATTTGATGTTATATAATATATAAAGAATAATTATCATGTTATATTTATTATTTACTTTAATTACACATCATTATTATATCCATCCAAATAATAATGCATTGAATAACAATTACACCACGACGTGGAGACTGTAGGTCATACGTACGTACGTATGGTGACATGTCATTCATAGGATGGATAGAATACTGAATATGGTTGAAAAATATTTATAATAACATCACATTATATAGAATATACTGGAGTTATTATTTTATAATGGATACAACAATGACAGAAGAAGTTGAAGAATAAAGGAACTTGAAAAAGGGTGGTGAAAACATTACTTCTTCTTCGGGTTCTTCCTTTTTATTTGATCAAACGGGATCTATAGAATGGCTTTATGACTAAATTAAGGCCTTTCGGGTTATGGGAGGATAGTTTAGAGGGTATTTTTGGAGAGTTTTTCTAAACCAAAAGGATTTGAAGGTATGAAAAATTGGTTAGAAGTGGTGTCCATTTATAAGTGGGGGGGAGGGGCTCTTTACGAAATACTTAAAGTATTAATTTATAATAAATTTATATTCATTTTATAATGGCTCAAAAGTGGATTATTAAAAGTATAAGGTGGGTATGGGTCTAAATCCTTTCAACTAATAGATTTTTGATAGTTTTGGGTCACTAAATTAACCATATCATTTATATTTAACACTTAGTTAAATAGTTTGACATTTACCATGTATTTTTTTTAGATTATATGGTTATTAAACATAGCATATACATCCAAGAAAACCCCAAGTGGTTAATTAATGATACAGCTATCATTATATAAGGCTTTTGGTCGAGCATTAGATTTTTTGGAATTGAATATCAATTAATAATATAATATTTGTTTTAAAAACTATTTTATGTCAATTTTGACGCTATTTGGTATTTCATTTTTTTGAAAATCATAAAAACATTATTAATTCTAACAAACATAATTTAATCAATACTAACGTGTCATATTAACCTATAAAATTATCGGAATTCATAAAAAGTCTCAAATTACATTTGTTTTGGTATTTATGTTATCAATTATGTTAATATTTCATTAATTAGTTAATTACTGCATCACCATTGTGTCATAAATAAATTAAATTATATAATGTCTAAAAATTATAAATAAAAAACCATTATGTATGAAATATTTTTTAACTTTCTGATTAATATTTATAATTATATTTATCTTATGTATAACCCTATATTAAAAATGTTTTAGTTAATAAACATTGATTTTAACTCTTTTAACTGTTATTTGAATTAAATAATAATAAATTTCTGAATCTAATCTAAGTGGGAGAAAATGATAGTACTTTATTCCTAAGGTTGTTTTTGGTCGATATAAACTTGTCCAATAGAATTATGTCATGTGTTAGTGTAATGTTAATATCATTTTTATCCTTAATTACCCAATTTACTTTTAACAGTGGAAAATAAAAGTAAAAGGTTACTATTCACCAGTAATTTTTTTTTATCTTATTGAACCACGTTTTACTCCTTGATATTAACCGTGTATCTCTGATTTTCAAAATTCCACTCACAGAAGTGGTAAAATTATGTTTTATGTGAATTTCTATATTCTCCGAGAGGTGGGTAAAAGACGGTGAAAAGTTAAATAAAATTTTTATATATCTAAAATTATTCTAAACTCACTCCAATGAATTTCATTGAACTTATATATCTATAATTTATATATTTTGACATTAATTAAATTTAAATAAAGTAAATAATTATTTAAATAAAAATTAGGTATTAAACTATAACTCAATGTTTTTTTTAACTATTCTTCAAAAATTGAATGTTTTTAGAAAAACACCAAAAATTCACCCTAAGATAATTTCCATATTCTGAATCCAAAAATGAAGTCCATTTTGAAATATAAAATGTATAAACTTTCAAATAGTGGGTATTAATATTCATAATGTCAAGTTTTATTGGTTGTGTTGTGTGTTAGAACTCAAAGTTGCGTACAACACACGCTACTGTATTATTCAAAGAGAAGCGTACCGTGGAAGTTTGGGGTGTTACATTCTTCCCTCCTTCAAATAATTTCATCCTCGAAATTTTTAAAATATTATTGCATAAAAAGACTCGGGTGGTTCTTCATCATAAGTTCATCTAGTTCCCATGTTTCCTCTTCCATCTTATGGTTTCTACATAGAACTTTTACTAGACAGGTTGTCTAGTTTCTCAGCACTTGTTCTCTTGTATCGAGAATCCTTACAGGCTCCTAGCAATAAGACAGATCGGGTTCCAGTACTAATTCCTCGTAAGTGAGTACATGTGTTGGGTGAGGCATGTATTTTCTCAACAGTGATACATGTAACACATCGTGAACTTTGGAGATACTTGGAGGTATTGCCAAACTGTAAGCTACAACCCCAATTCGTTCAAGAATTTCGAAAGGACCTATGTACTTGGGATTCAATTTACCTTTCTTACCGAAACGTATAACTTCTTTCCATGGAGATACGTTCATGAAAACATGATATCCTACATAAAATTCCAAATCCTTCCTTTAGTTATCAGTATAGATCTTCTTCCTACTTTGAGCTTCTTTGATGGGGATTTGGATTACCTTCACCTATGTCATCATTTCCTCCACCAGTTTTGGGGCTACAAGTTTTCATTCCCCAACGTCATCCCAACAGGTTGGTGTGTGACATATCTTTTTGTATAATGCTTTATATGGTTCCATATGAATACTCAAATGGAAGCTATTATTATAAAAAAAATTCTACTAGTGATAAATATTGATCCCACAAACCCTGAAAGTCAAGTGAGCATGATCTCAACCTGTCTTCTAAGGTTTGAATAGTCCATTTTGATTGTCCATCAGTTTGGTGGTGGTAAGCAGTGCTCAAACAAAGTTCAGTATCCAGGACATTCTGAAGACTTTTCCAGAATCATGAAGTAAAACAGGGATCATGATTAGAAACACTTGATAGGGGTACTCCATGAAGTCTCAAAAATTCATTAATATATATTCTTGTTAGGTGTTTGAGTGGTAAATCTTCTCGTATAGAAAGAAAATGTTCTGACTTCTTAAGACGATCAACAATGACCCATATTGCATCATTCTTTCTAGGAGTTATTGGTAGTCCCATGATAAATTCCACCGTAATATTATCCCATTTCCACTCAGGTATGGGATGCGGATGCATGACTTCTCTAGGCTGTTACCTTTAATATTTCACTTGTTGACAAACCATACATCTTGACACAAAATCAAAAATCTCCCTCTTCATTTTGTCCCACCAAAAATGTTTCTTCAAATCTCTATACATTTGGTGCTCCCATGGTGTATATAGAAATTGGAACTATGAGCATCATCCAACAACTCTCTTTTTAGGTCATGTATATTGGGAACCCAAAGTCTCTTCCCAAATTTCAAAATTTCATATTCACACAGAAAGTCACTCAATCTCCCATCATTCACAGCTGTAATCTTCTTTTGAAACTCTTCATCACCAGTCTGAGAACTCTTTATACTTTCTAGTAAAGTTGGTTTGGAAACCATTTGAAAAAGTATTGAGGTTTCACCTTCCATGGTGATTTCCATATCCATATTTACTAGATCCATGTATATATGATCCTTTTTAACTCTCATCTTGTTCCAAACTCCATGATACTTTTTTCTTAAATCATCTGCCACCTTATTTTCCTTCCCCATGTGGTATTTTATTGTACAATCATAAATCTTGGGTAGTTCATGTCATCTCCTTTGCCTCATGTTGAGTACTTTTTGTGAGAAAATATACTTAAACCTCTTATGATTAGTATAAATCTCACATTTTTTCACCATAGAGATAGTGTATCCAAATCATCAAAGAAAATATTACAGCAGCTAACTCAAGATCATGAGTAGCATAGTTTTTCTCAGGAATTTTCAGCTGTCGTGATGTATAGGAAATAATTCTATCATTCTGCATAAGGATACAACAATTTCCTTTCTTCGATGCATCACTATAAATAACAAACCCATCATTTCCCGATGGTAGAGTCAAAATAAGAGCATTGACTATTATTCTCTGCAGTTCTTCAAAAAATTTTTCACACTCTTTTGTCCAAAAAAATTTAATCCCTTTACGTGTGATCTTCGTTAATGGGTTAGCCAATCAGGAAATGTTCTGGAGAAAATGTCGATAATAACAGGCTAAACCAATATAACTTTGTACCTCAGTTATACTCATTGGTGCAGGAAAATCATGGATTGCCTTGGTCTTAGAAGAATCAATAGAGATTCCATCTTTAGATACAATATGCCAAAGAAAAAAAATCTCTTGAAGCGGGAATTCACACTTTCTAAACATCCCATATAATTCATGTCTTCTCAGAGTCTTCAAGATAATGCGCAAGTGATTTTCATGTTCTTCGTAGCTTATGGAATATACCAAGATATCATCAATAAATGCCACCACAAAATCATCTATATATTCCTTGAAAACTCTATTCATTAGATCCATGAATATAGAGGGTGAATTAGTCAATCCAAAAGGGATTACTGTAAACTCTTAATGCCCATACCTGGTTCAAAATGCTGTCTTCGGAATGTCATCCATCTTCACACACAACTGATGGTATCCAGATTGAAGGTCAATCTTTGAAAAGTATGGAGATCTATGCAGTTGATCAGATAAATCATCAATGCGAGGTAGGGGATACTTGTTCTTTATTATTATGGCATTGATATCTATATAGTCAACACATAACCTCATAGATCCATCTTTCTTATTAATAAAAAGGACAGTGGCTCCCCATAGAAAAATACTAGGGTGAATAAATCCCTTATTACTCAATTCCTCCAATTGATTCTTTAGTTTAACTAATTGCATAGTGGCTATTCTATAAGGGGTCTTCGATATAGGCCCTGAACACGGAATTAAATCAATGGAAAACTCAATTTCTCATTCTAGAGGATGTCCAGGTAAATCTTTAAGAAACACATCAAAATATTCTCTCATAGTAGGTTTATCCTCTATTTGAACATTCATTTCCTCACCCACAGTTATTTCATTTTTTTCTTCCCCAATAATTGAATTTAGTAGAGCTATTAGGGGTGGATCTAGATAAGAATCAGGTGGTGAAGATTCTTCTCTAAAGATAAGGTGTTCTTTATCATCATCATCAAAAATCGTAACCCCCTTCTTCTTACAATATATTTTCACATCATGGTCCGAAAGCCAATCCATACCAAGGATTATATAAAATTCATTCATGGGTATGATGATGAGATCAGCATATAAAGAACATTTATATGCCCTGATGGGAACAGATCCACAGAATTTTGTAGCATTGATACTTCCATTAGGAGTATTAACTGACAAATCCCTTGATAAATAAAATTGGAAATATCTAATTTTCTTAGCAGCATGGGAAGATATGAAACAATGCAATGATCCATAATAAAATAAAACATTTGATAAACTTGAGGAAACTATTAAATTACCTGCCACCACGTCTTTAGGGGCTTCTACCTCAGCATTAGTGACTGCATAAGCTTGGCCTTAATCCCTTGGCCTTTTCTGAGGTATGTTTCCCTGAAACGTAGGATATTCATTTTCATAATGTCCCATCTCTCTTCAATTGTATCATTGATCATTGGTATCATCTTTCTTTCCTTTACAATTACCAGCTAGACGACTTTTCTATCCACATTTTTATCATACTCCTTTTTCTTTTAGACATGCACCAGGGTGCTTACTTCTACAATTATCACAAGGTGGAAATTCAATTCTTCCCTTTTTTCCTATTTCCTTATTTCCTTTCCCAGAGTATTCAGAAGATCTCGCCTTCTCCTTCGATTTAATGTCATAGACTTAGAGAATTCCTTTTCTATCTTAATAGCACACGAGCCAATATCTTCATATGATGGGAAAGATTGTGATACTAATGCTCGACGGAGAAATTATTTTAACACATCAAATAAATGATCAGTATTACTTCTTGGGTTACGTATATAATATGCAGTATGCCTCGCTAACCTTGTAATGTTATCCTCATACTTAAGGACATTCTCATTCTTCTTTTGCCTCAAACTCAGAAATTGTCTTTACATATCCGCTCGATGGTCACGACGGATGTATTTTTCTAAGAAAATATATTTTAACTCCCTCCATTCCATATTTTATAATTCATCATCTTCCTTTTTATTTTGAATCAATGACCACCATTGATCAAAATCTCCTGTGAGGCGGTAAACTGCCATGATAACTTTTTTCCTTTCAATACTCTCCAAGGCATGAAATATTTTCTCCAAGGAATTTATCCATTTCTCATATACTAAGGTATTTGTAATCCCATTTAATATTGGTGGTTGTTGCCTCATTAATCGTTCTAACATTGATCCTCCACACTGCGAATCAGGTTGCTCCATACGAGTAAGGTTTTTATTGATAACCTGGGTGAGTTGTCCTAGTATGATGATTAGCTAATCAGCACTAGTTGCATCACCAGAGCCACTATAATTATCTTGAGCAGGAGGGAAATCCCTACATGGAGTGAGTGCATTGATAGAGTTTCCATTTCTTCCAATAGGAACCATTTCTAAACAATGGCATAAACTAGATGAGTTTATGAATCAAAATACATAATTCCATACTTATAAAACACTTAACATAAATTGAACTATTTGTGGATATAATCCATAATCATAAAAAAATGTTTTCTTTGAAGAAGTATACACTCATAAACCATTCATAATGGTTTGTAAAGAAAATGAAAATTATCCTAAGAATATCCCCCAGGAGTGTCGTAACCAAGAGTGTAGCAAGGCCCATTGTCGTGCACCTGTTCCCGTTCGAGTCTAGCTCAAAGCGGTGTTTTTGGGTTTTACACCTAGGTAAATCTGTGCTAGTTCCGCCTCAACCTACTCATATCAAGACAGGGATGTTTTTCTCAGAAAACTCACAAAATTTCTACAATACCAAAATTCTAGGAAGTTCTTCTATACTAATCCTCAATGTCCATATTTGGTCAATGTGCTCTAATCAGAGTTTATCTAAATCTAGTTTCCAAGGTTTGTACTAAACATCCTCTGATACCAACTGTAATGACCCGACCCTAGTTACCTAGAGTCGGTGCATTACTACATAACATTGGAATGATCACAAGGAAATCATGTCTCGAATGTCCGATCAGTTTAGTATTATTGGAAACAAGATTCACACATAAGTTCAAGTTTACAGCTTGAAGAGAAATACAACACAAATATATTTCATTAGAAGCATCCAAGCCTCCTAGATTATGCCTGCAGATCACTCATAACTAACATCATCATATCATGGGAAAATTAATCATAAGAAAGGGGTGATCTCAAATGCTCAGTAAGGGTAAGTAATACAGCGGAAAATGACATAAATATTAAGCATGGTAAATAATTGAAACCACAAGCCTTTAGAAATAATAAACATGAATACATTTTTGAAAAGGATATGATCTGAGTAAATAACACCACCATAAAACATAATCATGGGTATTCTACTTGTCGAATGATCACATGAACCATTAATATTATTTCCATAATGGGGGAATGTATAATGTCAGACATTTTGAAACATTTTGTCAAGGACTTGTCCAAGACATCTAAAAACAATTAAGGCCTCGTCCAAAACCATAAATCAAGTTGGGAAAGGGCCTTAGCCAATTCCACGTCTAGTTGTCTCATGAGACCTACCGATGCATCAAGGAGTTATAGCGGGCTCCACCCGTCACTTACTAAGTCTAATACATTCCTCACATGAAAAGGTTTAAACATATCCTAAACATTCGTAATAAAACTAGCATATGAAATGACAATACATTAACCATAAATCATGAATGGTATAAAAATAGCACATCGACAATCAAACATATTACAAAACCATCAATACAAGATGGAAGTTTTGTATCATAATAAATCAACTCCAAATAAACTTAAAATCCATCAAATTATGTTGACAATGATGAAATCAAAAATCTTTTTAGAGAAATATATCTTTCTATTTTGAAATCATTTAAGAGTCACATAATTATAAAATAAAAAATTTTCTTTGAAAATATTCTTATAAGCTTCTAAGGGATGCTTCGACGAGTTTATAATGGTAGAAAATAGACACACCCTCTGTATAAGATATAAAAGATATTCTTACCTTAATTTTGTCGAAAAGGTTAAAAAGGATCTTGTTTGGAAAACAATGGAAAAATTCGTTTATAAACATCTTTAAAAAGTAAAAAAAGGTATAAATGAATTTGACCCATATTCTATAAAATAGTAAGAATGTTTTGAAATACATTTTTAAGAAACATGGATGTGGATGATAAATAGGTCCTAGTAGATAATTACGTATAAACAACCTTGTATAATGAAGATTTTGTGAAATAACCCCTTACTTTTTACATTTACTTGGTTGAGGGTAGTTTAACCTCCTTTATAATGGTGAAATAATTGTTATTAAAATATACAAGAATCATATACATTAATATTATATCAGATACGATCTTTTGTCATCGCTTTGTTAATAATATCTTAGTATTATCATCGTTTCAGGTGTAAACTTACACGTTTTATTTTTTATGTTTTGTTACATAAGTCATGTTTGTTATGGATAAGTTGTATATTATTCATATCCAAAATTATATAATGTCCTTAAAAATTATTTTTAATCATCAAATGAGAATTATACTTGAATGTATACGACGAGGAATTAATCTCATCACGTTCGTGGAGATGGTAGCCTGCACATACGCACGAGCAACAATATCATTATTTTGATATTAAAATAATATATAAGTTGATCGTATATAATATATAAATAATCATTATCATGTTATATTTTTTATTTAAATGAATTAAACGTCATTATTATACCCATCCAAATAATAATGTATTGAATAACATTGACACCACGACGTGGAGACGGTAGGTCGTACATACGCACGTATCATGACAAGTCCTTCAAAGGATGGATAGAATACTGAATATGGTTATACTATATTTATAATAACATCACAGTATATAGAATATACTGTAGTTTTTGTTTTATAATGGAAACAACATAGAAAGAAGAAGTTGAAGAATAAAGGAACTTGAAAAGGGTGGTGAATACATTACCTCTTCTTCGGGTTCTTCCTTTTGATTTCATCAAAAGGGATCCTTAGGTTTGATTTATTACTAAATTAAGGTCTCTAGGATTAAGTTATGATAGTTTATAGGTTATTCGGGCAGAGGTTGGCCCAACCAAAAGGGTTTTAAGGTATTAATAATTGGTTATAAGTGGTGTCCTTTTATAAGGGGGAGGAGGGGATCTTTAGGGAAAACATAAATTATTAATTTATAATAAATTCATATTCTGTTTCTAATGCCTACAAAGTATATTATTCAAATTATACGGTGGGTTGGGTCTATATCCTTTCACAAAATAGATTTTAGACTGGTTTGGGTCAATAAATTAACTTTATCATTTATATTTAACTCTTGGTTAAATAGTTTGACATTTACCATGTCTCTTTGTATTTTTATATAATATGGTTAATGAACATACAATATACATCAAATAGAACCAAAGGTGGTTCATTAATGATACACCTATCATTATATAAGTCTCTTGGATGAACCTTAGATTTTTAAAAATTGAATATCAATTAATAATATAATATTTGTTTTAAAAATGATTTTATGTCAATTTTGACAATATTTGGGTTTTGATTTTTGTGAAAATCATAATAGAATTATTGCTTCAAAAAACATTTAATCAATACTAACTTGTCATATTAACCAATAAAAATAGTTTAATTCAAAAAAAGTATCAAATTACATTTATTTGAGTATTTATATTATCAATTATTTTAATATTTCATTAATTAGGTAATTACTACATCACCATTGTGTCATAAATAAATTAACCTATATAATGTCTAAAAATTATAAATAAACTACAATAATGTAGGAAATATTTTTATCTTTTTAATTAATATTTATAATTGAATTTATCTTATGTATAACCCTATATTAAAAATGTTTTAGCTAATAAACTTTGATTTTAACTCTTTTAACTCTTCTTTGAATGAAATAATAATAAATGTCATAATCTAATAAAAGTGGGCCAAAATGATAATATTTTATTACTATGGTATTTTTAGTTGTGGTACACTTGTCTAATAGAATTAGGACATGTGTTAGGGTAATATTATTATCATTTTTACCCTTAATTACCCTATTTACTTTTAACCGTGGTAAATAAAAGTAAAAAGTTACCATTCACCAAAAATTATTTTTATCTTATTGAACCACATTTTACTCCTTAATATTAACCGTGTCTCCCAAATTTTTGACATTCCACTAACAAAATCATTAAAATTAAGTATTATGTGAATTTCCAAATTCTCCTAGCAGGTGGGTAAAAGATGGTGAAAAGTTCAATAAAATTTTTATATATCTAAAATTTTTCTAAACTAACTTTAATGAATTAAATTGAACTTATATATGTATTATGTATCTACTTTGACCATTATTAAATTTAAACAAAATAAATAATTATTTAACTAATAATTTGGTTTTAAACTATAACTCAATGTTTTTTTCACTATTCATTAAAAATTTAATGTTTTTAGAAAAATACCAAAATTTCACCCAAAGATAATTTTGATATTCCAAATCCAAAAATGAAGTCCATTTTGAAAGGTAAAATGTATAAAATTTCAAAAGGTGGGTATTAATACTCATAACAGGTAGTTTGATTGGTTGTGGTGTGTGTTAGAATTTGAAGTTGCGTACAACACACGGTACTGTATTATTCAAAGAGAAACGTACCGTGGAAGCTTGGGGTGTTACAATATATAAATATATGTTAAATAATGATATGGGGTCGGTGACATAGCATAGTATGCCTATTAATTTCACCAAATATAAAATTATTATAGTATATGTGGAAATATTTAACAATCAACACATATTTTAAAACAATTTACTCAATTTTTTAAATATTTATGTAGTTTCTGAATCAAGATAACAACAACAATTTTGGATATTATGTTTGAATATTAAAGAATGATGTTATATAACGTCAATATAATATCATCCCCAAACAAGTTATTATCTAAGGTAATTATAATTTCATTAAAAAATATCTTATTCATTTATTTGTATATTTTTTCTTAGTACTCTAAATATTTGGAATAATCTATGTACTTAAAAGATATAAATTTGTTTAGAGGTAAGGGTCTAAATTATATGGAATCAGAATTCACGATGACATAAAATATTGGTAATTACATAATATGTTTATGATCTAGTGTGGTCTATGACCATAGAGATACACTTTGGATGTAAATTATTAGTTTTGTTATTATTATATCTTATTTTTTATTTGTTACTTCAGGATAAGTATATTTGATGAAATCAATTTGTTTAGAAATTAATGGATAGAATACATGACCTAAAAATGTATATATTCATCATAAACAGGTGACATTGTACTACTTATTTAGTTAATTTTCTCTTTATTTTATCCACATTTCTTAGTTAATTTCCATATCTATTTTATTTGATTCCGATTTTTTAAAATTTACAAATTAGTTCAAAACAAAAGTGACATGATCAAAAGAGAAACTAAAATTATATTTTTTTTGATACCTTAGAATAATTATCCAAAAGTCATTCTTGACGTGTCATAATTGACCACACATTAATTTGTCACGCAATGTGGTCGATGGGAAACAAAGTATGTGTTTTCAATATAAAAGTGAAATTTTATTTTAAAACATGTGTCTCATTGAAAAATCAATGCAATGAAGTTCTTATTATTTTCAATGATTATGAAAATATTCCATAATTCATTTTTCACATATTGTAATTGACCAAACACCATTTTGAATCATTATGTTCTTGTTATAACATGAATTACTTTTTTTCATTATAAAAGTTTCATTTTTGTTTAAAAAATAAAACATATAAAAAAATTAAATAAAATTAGAAAATATTAATTTAATACTTTAGTACAAATATATATAATTCATTTTTTTGTGTAGGAATCAACCACAAATAAATCAGACACCCGATGTGGTTGTTCAGGCTCTTAGTATTTGCTTTCAATATAAATGACCAATATTAGTTTAAAACACCCATAAAATATGAAAAAAATAAGAAAACATGACTATATTTTTTAAATCATTAACAAAATAATACAAAATTCATTTTTAATTTTTTGGAATTGACTGTACATAAATATGATGCATGATGCAGTTGCTGTGACTTGAAGTGCATGTTTCCAATAAAAAAGTGTCATTTATTATTAAAACACATATAATGTAGACAGAATAGATAAAACCAACATGAATTTGTTTCAAATGATAGGAAAATGATCCATGCTTTCTCTTTGATATGTATTAATTGATTTCATGCCAATCCAGCACCCGATTTGGTTGATAAGTCTATAAGTGTGTTTTTAATTAGAAAAGTGTCATTTTCGTTTAAAAAACATAAAAGATGAATATGTAATAAAATAATGTTAATTTTTTTTCAAACATTTGGAAAAAGGTCCATAATTCATTTGTAAAATATAAGAATCAATGACACGTCAATATAACACATGATGTGACTTATATGGATCATAGAATGTGATTTCAATATAAAAGTGTCATTTTAGTTTAAAACACATGTCACATCACCAAAACCCAGAAATAAATATTATGTTTTTTTAAAACATAAGTAAATGGGTCAATATTTCATTTTTTATGTGTTGGAATCATTCTCATGTCAATACGTAACATGATGTCGTCGGTATGACTCAAAGATTGTATTTTTAGTATATAAGTTTCATTTTAATTTAAAAAATGTATCACATCTCCAAAACAAAAAATTAGAACTCAGAATGTTCTGAATACATTATAAAATGATCCAAAATTCATTTTTTCACATATAGGGATTGACCACTCACAAATTTGACACACGATGTGATCCGAATTACTCAATGTATATGTTTTCAATATAAAATTGACATTTTAGTTTAAAACACATTACACAGCCAAAACAAAAAGAAAAAGATTGAATTTTTTTTCAAACTATAATAAAATGACCCATAATTCATTTTTCATGAGTAGGAATCGAATACATTTGAGTATAATAATGAATATGGTATGTATGACTCGATGTGAGTGTTTTCAATATTACCGTGTTATTTTAGATTAAAACAAGTACAAAATATCCAAAACAGGGAAATAAGATTGAATTGTTTTAATATTTTAGGATAATAATCGAATTTTTTATGCGTCAAAATCAATTACACAACAATTTTACACCCAATATGGACGATATGACTCGTAGTGTAAGTTTTCAATATAAAAAATTCCCTTTTAGTAAAAAATGCATGTCACATCGCCATAACTAGTCAAACGATTTTGGATGGTTTTCAGACAAAATAAAATGATCGTTAATTAATATTTTTTGTGTTGTAATTAACCACACATCAATCCAACACATGATTTGGTCAAAATGAATCGAAGTTTGTGTTTTCACTACACAAGTTTCATTTTAGTTTAAAACACCAATTAAATATCCAAAACAAGGAAAACACGATTAGATTATTTTCAAACCGTAGGACAGGAGTCCATAATTCATTTTGGACATGTAATAATTAACCACACATCAATCTAACATACGATATGACCAATATGACATAAAAACATTATTTTCAATATAAAGGTTTCATTTTAGTTTAAAACACATGTCCATAATAAATACTATGAAATAATCAGTGATTATATTAAAACATTAGTACAATGATCCATAATTCATTTTTGACATGTATAAATTTACAACACATCATTCTGAAACATGATTTGTCATCAGTGACTTCAAGTGCATGTTTTGAATATATAAGTGTAATTTTATTTTAAAATGGGTACCACATCAGAAAAACTAAGCATAACAGGATGACATTGTTTTCACATTATTTTATCGGCTATAACATTTTTAATTTTCTTATAATATTTATCTTATACATATTTATTTAATTATCATAGAGATAATACTAGAAGGCGATTAAAAAATGGGGAAAAAGTTGAAGGTTTTTTCTATAAAAGTATGTTCTCTTTAATTGGATCACTTCCCTAGTGAGTTTTTGTCACCTTGAATGTGAGAAAATTCAGTAAAATAATTTTTTGAGAACAACAATAAATGGTGTGATTTTTAATAATCAACTACAAATCAATCCAATATGTGGTGTTTATATTATGACTTAATGTATTTTTAGATTAAAATGGAATCTTTGTGTTTAATTGTTTTCATTATAGTCTTAATAACATAAAAATTATTTTTTATACATGAACATTATTTTTCTTTAAATAGAGTGTTTTCATTGATAAATGGTCCTTTTATCAGAACTTATGAATCATTGATAAAGGGATCCATTATCATCACTAAAATAGAACGAATAAAGGACCCCCTTTATCAATGTTTTTTATTAATGATAGCGGATCCAATTATCTGTTCTAAATATAATTTTGGATTAATGGTTACCGTTATCAATGATTAAAAAAGTTCTAAATTTTTTTTCCTTTATCACAACTTTTTTCTTACACTGATAAAGGTACACATTATCATATCTTTTATAGCATTGATAAAAGGTTATGTCTTTTAAGGGTGATTCGTTTGTTATCACATTATTACATTGACAATTATCTATTATAGTGTTGTTCAAGGTGTTATGTGTAGATGTGGGTACTGTTATCCTGATATTGTTGTTGTATGATAAAATTCAAGGCATGGAATGTAGAGTATGTTTTTAATGAAATCACTATAAGTGATATTGTTGATGTATAATTTTAATTTTAATTATATTTTAATCATATATGAGTTTTATTAAATTATCATCTTAAAATCATGCAATCATAAGTGGAAACACTTATATCATGATCTTGGTAAAGAAACCATATGATGGAGATCATATCACTCCTTGAGTTATTTCCATAACACTAGAGGATCCTTAATCATCCAGTCCTCATTATTTAAATCATCATAAAGCTAGTGGTGAAAAAATATTAGAGATCATCCATTGTCTTTAGTAGAGGCTTGATTTCTAAATTTAATCATCACACTAAGTCCTTATGTATTGAGATGCTTGTCAGCACCTGAATCCAGGAGAAGTAATGTTTTCTATAAATATATTGTGTGATTACTTTGGTCATTGAAATATTCTCCATGGAAAATATTTTTAACAGATTAAATGACCCATTTAGCTTGCCACAAGTTGGGGTGGATGGTGTTTTGTGAAGAAAATAGAACATCCCTTGCAACTGTGAATAATTTTAAAAAAAGATGCAAGGGATCAATTCATGGGAAAGTATATCATTGATGTAAGGACGTATTGAACATGTGTATAGTGATGATTAATGGAAATGAAAATATATTAGATAGACAACACGTAGAGATGGATTATTTTAGGGGGAAAAATCTCCCACATATCATTAATATATATGTATATATATAGAGTAAATTAGATTTGATCCAATACACTAATACATAATGTTGCCAAAATTCATGCAGAATTTGTAAGTTCCCCTTAAATGTCATCCTCCTTTATTAGTGCTAGAAAAAGATCTGATAAATGAAAATTTTATCAGTATTAGTTTTTTTTTAAATTCCGATAAATTACATCAATGATCTGGGATAAATATATATGAAAAATATAGGGTATATATATAAAATTGATTAAATATTTATCTATATAATTATAATTTTATATGAAAACATATACAAATATTTGTGTTCTTGTTGTTTTGTATTTGATTACTGACAACACTACTATATGCAAATCCTTATGATTCGAACACCATAGAATTCAAATGAATGAAAACCTTGGAATAAATATATTAACCAGTTAACGAAAACAAATCTATTTTTATTGATGTTGGAATTTCATCGAATGTTGGAAAATTATGGTATCCCTACTAAAAACACAATTTTTATGGCTTTTAGTACTTTTTTAAATTATAAAAATTCATGACTAAAGGATCATGAATCTAAATGGCATATATCTTTTTTTTTTGGATTTGATTTGACATATCATGGATCCAAAATTTACACTCAGATGAAAATTTATAGTCATTTGAAATTTAGTACTACACATATGCCTACCAAAAATAGGAAATGTGAGGACTACTGAGTCCAAAATTTATTTCATGGGAAAATACCATAAATTTTTTTTATTCTCCATGCCAACCAAAAATAGGAAATGTATTTACTCATAATTAACATAACATATCATCTTTTGGAAAGTAAAATCATAAAAACATACATCATGTATATATTTACTACTGAGAGCCCAGCTAATCATAGTTGGGGATTTGACATTAAATATCCACACCAATGAAGTCTTGATATTTATCTATATAAATATTTTCTTCAATATCAACTATGTGATTATGTTCATTATTAAACATTGTATCCATATGAAACTTCAGTGATAGTAAATTCAGATATAGAATGGGCAGTTTAGTGGTGATTTAGGTAGATATTTTCGACCGGTTGGCCAATCCTTTCGATGGGTTTGAGGTGGGTTTTCATTTCATCCCATTCCATTTGTCCATTTGTAATAACATTTAATTATTTAGAACTTTTTTCATTAATTATTAAAGAATTATCTTGAAATGTAACTTAGAATTGAATACCATCCTTTTGACATGTTTTTTTACAAGATGTGATGACCATGCAATGAATGTAACATTAACGTTTTCGAACCAATGAATATATTTCTCTTTAATTAGAGTATGTATATTAGCTCTCAGATCTTGGGATATGTTAATCGACACTCTCACATGACCTGTAGGATGTTGTCTGCTATGTAGCATGTTGTTTTTGATATTGAACACCGTAGCACCCACTACAAGGTGAAGGGTGGGTATTGATAGATACAAATCACATTCATTATCACCCTTTATAATATCAATACATGAAATGAATTAGTGCCCGAAAAATTCACATTTCATAGAAATATTTAGTTGAACATTGTATACCTCATCTAAGACATCTCTTTTAGGGGAATGGCTCGCCTCATTGTTGGTTGGGTTGTGGAGGAATCTCTACATGGTGGTTCTTCATGTATTGTTTGTTATCTTTTCCTACCCCATTGAAGTATCAATCATTTATCTCTACCATTGGAATTCCTCTTCAAGGTTAGATATTATTTCTATAATCTTTTTTTATTAATTTACATTGATCCTCATCATGTTTTTCCACAAAATATGTTAGGGGTGTCACCAAATAAAATACACCTCTGACATGGACATGTTGATCTGGAAGCACCAAGGCCACCAATAGTATGTGTTCATCTAGTACAGGTGTTGTTGATTCCAATGAATTTATTGGAATGAAAATATATAAAAAATAGACCATTTTTATGTAATAGGTATTTAATGAAAAAAATTATATAATTTAATACTTACTCATGATTCCCACACTATTTGTGTCTTATTAACTATTTGTATCTCGTATTTATTTACACATGCCTCATTCCATAGCACAAGGCATGTGATGGAAGTGACTTTGGATTTGGAGTCATCAACATCAATAGAAATAGAGAAACACAATTGTGGTGTTGTTTCAAGTTACCTAAAATTATTACTGTATATTTAAAATACCAACCAATTTTTTTCAAGTGAAACATACCCCATACGTTTTTTACTATAGGGGTACATATATTTTTCCGCACATTACTTTTTCCAACTACTTAGTGGTTGATTGGTAAATAAAATTTTTTAAATCAAAGTGATGAATGCAGGAATAACTAAACACTGTATTAGTAGAAAAAAATTACTTGAATAAACACATATGCATGCTTAACAATAAATGGATCCAATACATTGGGGATTATCAGGTGTGCAAAGATAATTTATGGGTGCGCGATTATTTCTCCTTCAACAAAATTATGATGATTTCTAATTAGAATTGTGCAAAATCCTCTATAAATACATCCAATAATTATTAATACATTTTTCATGTTGGAGTCATCTACTATAAATTCACTCTTAAAAATGAAGAAGTTTATCTCAATTTTTCAATATTTTTTTTAGTAAAACAGATATATGATATAATAATGTTACTGTAATTCTTTTCCAAAAAAGTGTCATAAGACCGGTAAAAACATGGTGCCCCGAATCATCATCAATCAACACGGGTGGTCGAGTGGTGACTTGAATGTAAATATTGAACATGGCTTTATTGGGGTTATTATGTTGGCAATGCATCTTCCATCCATTCTAGAATTTGATGCCTTTGACTTTTTCGTTTATTACTTTTTATAACACCATCAAACCATGACACTCTTATTTTTTTGTGTCTTCAGTTATTTTTCATCTACTGATTCCCCAGATTCAACTTCATCAATATGTTCCATTAGAGTGGTAGCATCGATATTCTTAGATGGTCATTGTACCTCTGTACTGGGAGCATCAAGAGGTTGAGAAACCTCTTATTCCACAAGAATGGGATTACCATCACATGTAGAAGGTTGTTCCTATAAGGACCTAGCCTTAAAACATTACATAATCTTGAATTAAATAGATAATTTACATTGAAAAAAATTTTAGGTTTAGAGATTAAGAGAATTAGGCCACCACTATTACAATACATCTAAAAAATTACAAAGTAGACACTTCTAAATAGTTTCCATTTTTTCATAAAATAAAAACTTTTGAATAAAATAGTCTTGTATTGTTCCATGTAGTAGGCAGAATGACTTTTCCTTGATCTCATCCTTGACCCTATCCATCATTATGTCCTTTGAAAAACAGTTCACAATTTATGATGAGCAAAAAAACCTCAGTATGCGTTATAAAATAAATAAAGAAAACATTATTCCATAAAAACATAATATTTTTTACCATGCCTCATGAAATCATGATATTTATGAATAACACATTGAAAATATAAATTATAATGGTATCTTTTGGCATCCATAACATATTTATGTTGTAGTTTTCACAGCTACATAGGGAGTTACATTTGGAATACTCATCACAGTATATTCCCTAAATCTATTAGGAGAAACATTGATGTTTACCTCTGTCACATTACCCAATGCAATGGAAAACTATTTTGGGCTCACCCACTCGAGGTTTATAAAGGAACCACCAGTATACATAAACAATGTTAAAGAACCATAACATATTCATAACACATAAAACAAACATAAATGAAATATAACATTTCCACATTAAAATCACAAAATATCATTAAAATATATGTTCATAATAAATCCATTATCAAAACAATATTAAATACCCAAATACGTAAAATACTATATAGAACTTATTTTACTTTTAAAAAACATTATGGCTTGTTAAAGAATCCAAATATCAAATAATAATCGATGCGGTGGAAAAGGATGTTGTCACCGATTATGTTAAAAAGAAATATTTTTTTATAGTTTTATAAAATAATTCATATAGAAAAGATTCACATTGAATGAAATTAAAATTAAAAGGGGTTTATATATTGTATAAAATAATGTTGTGTATAAAACAAAGGTTTCCTCAATGACAGGAGATTGAGACGAAGTCCCTTACCTCATGTCCAACTTGACTCATTATTTCTTTAATCTCGTGAATATTAAAATAAGGATAATTTATACATTATTAAGAAATATTTTTCAAGTTTATTATTCATTTTATATCACTAATTACCATGATATAATAATTATGTATTCATTTATATTAATAATGGTGGTTTTGTCGATATTTGGTACTAGATTCAAAAATGAACAACTTATAATTACAAGTTGTTTATGTGGAAAGAAGTCATTTTTCTTTAGAATGATATTTAATATTTAGGTAAAATATATTTCATATAAATCAAGTTTATATATGTAATTATAACAGTACATAATAGTTTGAGGTTAGAAATGAAATGCACCATTCATGGATACGGTAAGCCATACATACCCATGATCAATACTTTCATTTCTCTTTCATATTTAATGGAATGAAAACAAAATGATACATAGGTAAAATATAATTCCATAATAATATCATATATAATTTCAGTAAATTTATCCTTTATACGTTCCACATGTGTCATGTACGAGTCAAATCACAATGAGGGAGTGGTCGTCCCCACTTCCTCAAATGTAAATTATCGTATTTACGCATTATGGAAAACAAAATGGTATGATATAAATGAAAAATATAGAAGTATAGAGACAATTTAATTATAATATATATCACATGTAAATACAGTGCCATCTAAATTTCCACCATAAGAGGTGGTAGAAGATGATTGGACAATCATCATTTCTTGAGTCAATAGTTCGTCATCCATAAAAATAGTATCTTCATTACCCATTAGATGGAGATCTGTGTTAGTGTTGTTGAATCCTTCTCATATAAAAAACCTAGTATATTTAGGATATTTTTTTATATAAAATAACTTAATAAAAAGAGTTTATGGGAAAGGAAAATAAAAAAAATAGAAAATAACTTAAGAGAAGATGATATTTTTAAATCGGGTAACTCGATTTGGTTTGAACCAAAAGGATTTCATGAAGTGCCTTCTGCATAAGGTAAGTATTCCAGGTGGAAGAGAGGGATATTGAGATATTATTTGGGTAGAGTTTGGATTTGACAAGGGGATTTAGAGGTATGAGTAATGGGTTAGAGGTGATGGGTTTTTAAGGGGGGTGGGCTCTTTAAGAAAGTTTGAACAATTATTTTATTATATAATGATTTTCGGCTTATAAAGTTCCAATACTTTTTATAGAAGAATATAAGATGAATCTTTTTTGAAAAAAAAAATCATCCAATAAGTATTGTAAAGGATTTAGATATTTTTTTAAATTTTTATAATCCTATTTATTTTAATAATTAATTAATGAGGTAAACACTGCATCATTATTATGTCTTGAATAATATTATTTATATGATGTCTAAAAATTATAAATAAAATACCATGATATATGAATTATGTTTTTAATTGTAAGGAATATTTATATTCAAATATATAAATTATATAACCCCACATTAAAATTGTTTTAGCAGAACAATAAATGTTTATAATATTTTTTTTACTTTATATTAAAAGTTATTAATGGCATTATCATACCCAATTGGCTTTCAATGTCTAAAAATCTCACCCAAGGATTTTACTGGCCAGCCATGACTCATCCAATATGTTTTGGACAAGTGTTAAGGTAAATTTATATTATTATAATATTATTTTTACGTTGAATTTCACTATTTACCTTTAACCCTGGTAAATAAAAGTCAAAATATATTATTCACCAAATATTATTTTCATCTTATTGAACTACATTTTACTTACTTATAATAACTATGTATGTAGGATTTTCAAAATTCAATTCGCAGAGGAGGAAAAAATTTCATTTAAAATAAGAAGTTGGTTTTTTAAAAACTACTCTGTGTTTTCACTATTCATACAAAATTGATGGCTTTCAGAAAAAATACCAAAAATAAAGCCTAATAAATATTTGATATTCCAAATTCAAAACTGATTCCTATTTTAAAAAATTCATAACATATATGTTTTATTAATTAATTTTAAATTAATTCCCATTGTTAAAACAAAAAGAGTGTTTTTATGAAATAATAACTATCAAAAGATTAACACTTGTTTATGTCCAATTTCAAAGTGAAATTAATTCCAATAACCAAAATTGGATTAAATGGTAAAAAAATATAATCTAATTAAACACTAAAACCAATGAAAAAGATAATCTATCCATATAAATAAATTATATTAAAAGGTAGTTTTTAATTAAAATACAGTATTTTTCACTATTTATTAAAATATGAATTTTATCAGAAAAATACCAAAAATTTATCCAAAGGAAATTTTTATGTTTTGATTCTAATGAATAATAATATTTTGTCAATTAGATCATGTAAAAATATAAATAAATATATTTAAAAAAGGTTGTCCATCAAAAGGCGGTAAATCGACCTTTTAAAGTGCATTTGCCTATTTTTTTCTTAATATTGGATTCATTCACATTTTAAGCCTCTTATATTTAATGGATAAATTTAAAAACATTTAACAAACATGTATATTCATATTTTAGTGTGTTCTGTTCATTCCTTCCAACACAATTTCTAGGAGTTAACGACCATTTAAAATAATAGTATACTATTATTTTTTAATATAACTCAACGTTATGTGCAACATAAGATTTCAAAGAAACTCATTGTTGCGTATCAATTAAACCATCTATAATTTATTACTCTTTAATGTAAATTAGTATTTAAATCACAAATATGAAAATAAATATGAAAATATATTATTCTTTATTTACGAGGGATGTTACATCTTTTCCCCCTTTTGGAAATTGAGTCCTCGCAATTTTATTCACATATAAAATAAATGGTGGTATATATACCTCATATAATTTTCCGATTACAACATTGCCTCTTGAAACATATGGTTTTTCCAAAAAAACCATTACCTGATAAATTACTTTATTTGGAAACACTTGCTCTCTTCGGTCAAGAATATGGATTAGTTGTTCCTTAATGGAGAGATTCTCTTCCAAATGAACCACCTCTGGGATCAAAACATGATATGGATCCAGCATATACTTTCTCAAAATTTGAACAGAAAAATAATTATGTACATGTGATAAACATGGAGGTAATGACACTATGTACACAACTAATATTACTTTCTTCAGGATTTCATAAGTTCCAATGAACCTCAGACACAACTTTCCCTTCTAACCAAAATACATCACACTTTTTCAGGGGAAATTTTTTAGAAAGACACGATCACCTACCTCATAAAAAGATCCTTACTCTGAATATAAGAATATATTTTCTTCTTTAATTGAGATATTATCAAGTGCTTCTGAATCAACTAATGTTTTTATTTCATCTCTTCTACCAATTCTGGTCCCATCAACTTCCTTTCAGCTAATTCATCCCAAAAAGCTAGAGTTTGACAAAACTTCCCATATAATTCCTCAAATAGAGAAATCAATTTACTGGAATGTAAAATTTTTATAAGAAAATTAAAATAAAGAAAGATTTTGGTCCCAACATCCCTGGTAATCTATTGAGAAAGCACATAACATATCCTCCATGGTCTGAATTAATTATTCTAACTTCCCATCTGAATAAGGAGGAAAATCTATCCAAAAATTTAATTCAGTACCCAACAACTTTTTAAGGCCTTTACAAAAGTTAGAAGTTATCCTAGGATAGTGATTAGATACAATATAGATGGAAACTCCATGAAACCGAACTATTTCATTAACAGAAAACCATGAAAGTTGATCTAAAGGAAAAGTATCTCAAATAGGAAGGAAATGATCATATTTATTCAATCGATCAACAATAACCCAAATTTAATTATTACCTCGAGATGCATTTGGTAATCCCACAACGAAGTCCATGGATTTATTTTCCTATTTCCACTCTAGCAAAGGTATAGATAGAAGCATCCATTTTGATAACTGTCACTCTACTTTAACCTATTAACTAGACAAGCACATCCCAGTAATGTCTTCAATATATCTTTTCATTCCATCCCAGTAGTAAAATCCTCGAACATTTCATTATATCTTAGTACTTCCAGGATGAATGGAAAATGGAGAAATATGAGCTCACATAATAAACTTTTCTTAAACTATGAATCACAAAGAACACATTATCTCATCCCAAACCTCGAAACACAATAATTATCAATGTTACAATCAGGAAACTTACACTTCTGAACCAACTCTACATTTTACTTCAATTCATTGTCTTCCTTTTTTTCTTTATTAATTTTGTCTTCTAGAAATGATTTCAATGAAAACTGAAAAAAATCAATTTCTTGCACCACCAACATTTATGACAATGTTAATCAAATATTTATCAAATTATCTTGTTCCAAATGTAACAAGGTTAATGTTGCATTACTTTTTTGACTCAAAGAATCAACCACATTATTTTCCTTTCCTAGATGGTAATGAATCGTGCAATTATAATCTTTGATTAATTAAAACCATCTCCTCTGTATCATTTTTAATTTTTTTTAGTTAATATATACATTAAACATTTGAGGTCGGTATATGTTTCACATTTTAATCCATAAATATTATGCCTCCAAAATTTTAATGACAAAAACAACAATATCTAATTACAAATCACCTTAGGGGTAATTTATCTCATGAGGTTTCTTACTGACCTAAAACATAAGAAATTACCTGATCATTATGAAAATAAACACAACCAAGTCCTTTCAATAAAGAATCACTATAGATAACAAACTCACCATTTCTAGAATACAGTTCCAAAATTGGAGCATTCACCAATAATTTTATCAATTCCTGAAAATAATCAGCACATTCTTCTATCTAGATGAGTTTAAAACCTTTTCTAGTTAACATATTCATTGGAATAGATAGCCATGAAAAATTCACAACAATAGTATAGTAATAACCTAATAAACCAATAAAACTACGGATCTTGGTTATATTTTTGGGTCTTCGCCATTCATCAACCACTTTGTTTTCGAATGATCAAAAATTATTCCATTTTTGGAAAGATTGTGACTAAAAAATGAAATTTTTTGTAACCAAAACTCAATGTTTCTGAATTTCCCAAATAGATTTTCATTGAAGGTTTACATGAAAACCATTTAATGACTTCAAGGCTCATTTTTTCATTTAGAAAGAATCAGTATATCATCAATAAACCCGACCACAAACTTATTCCAAAACTCAAAGATAATTCTATTCATAAGATCCATGAATACATAAGGTGCATTGGTTATCGTAAAATGCATAACTAAAAATTCATAATTGACACATCTAGTATGAAACACAATATTCAGAATTTCTGTTTCCATTACATTCAATTGATGGAACCCTGACCTCAAATTAATCTTTATAAAATATTGAGCTCCCTCGAGCAAATCAAACGAATCATTGATATGAGGAAAATGATACATTTTCATAACAATTATTTAATTCAACACTTTATAATAAATGAAATGTCTCATTGAATCATCTTTCTTTTTAACAAATAGGCCACTATCACCACATGGTGATGTGCTTGGTCAAATGAAACCATTATATAATAACTTATTCAATTTCTTATTTAACTATAAATGTTCAATATGAGTCATTCGATTAGGGTGCATTGAAATTGTCTTAGCATTAGGAACTAACTCAACAGTGAATTCAACTTCCTCATCTGGTATAATACCAGGAAACTCATTAGAAAAAACATAAAGGTACTCATTTTCCACTGGCACATCATTAATATGAACAATTAGTTTGTTTTCAACAATATGTTCAAGGTAACATTCATTTCCATATTTTTCAAGTTTCTCACCTTCTTGATATGTTTAAAAAGTAAGGGTTTATTCTTGTAAACAAACTAAAATTCTGCTGAATAGAAACTTATTTAGCTCTGTAGTCAGTCATAAAATGATAAACAGAAATCTAATCCATACCCAAAATTACATCCAACTCTACTAGAGAGAAAATAATAAGGTTTACAGGTATATTCTTTCCTAATACAAGGACATGAATGTTCTTATAATTTTTTTCTCAACATTTCCCCCATGTGTTTTTACCATAAGTTCATGATTCATATCGTGAGATATAATTCTCAATTTACTAGAAAACATCTCAGAAGTGAACGAATGTGTAGACCCTGAATCAAAAAATACATTTACATAATTTGAAAAAAAACATTGTACCATATACTACCTCATTTGATGGCCCAACATCTGCTGAAGTAGTTCCAAAGGATATAACCACCCCTTTCTACTTGTAGCCTGGATGCATTCCCACAGGTGAGTTCTTCATTGGACACTCTTTTGCATAATGACCCATTTACTTTCACTTAAATCATTTCACTGATGGTAAATCTTATTTTTTCCAACCATACAATGAACTATTTCAGTGAAATTACGAGACTTATTTACCATTTTACTACATCAGAAGCACTTACCAGAATATAAAATTCATTCCCTAGAATTCCTTTTATAATAATTTTCTCAAACTATAAACTTATTTTTCATATAATATGAAATTTTTTAAGTGTTTTTCCCTTTCTTCTGCCACCTCAACCTCTTATTATGTTGTTTTTTAAAGAACACATGATCATTGGAAAAATCCATTTCCACCGTCTCTAAACATCAAACATGTTTTTCTTAACTTTTTAACTCAAGTGAAGATGCACAAATTTGATATATTGGATTTAATCATGAGTAAAAATGGTTGATTTTACTATTAGGTTCTCGTATGACTTTTGGAGAATACCTTGCCACTCGAGTGAATTTTTCTTTATAAGAAGCCTTTGAGTCCTCCTTATTCCTCAATTCAAGGACTTTATTTTCCATCCTAAGATGAACTACCAAAGAAAAATATTTTTTCAGAATTTTACCTTCAAATTCATCCCAATAAAGTACATTGATATCCTAACTTTCCCTGAAATTGTTCGCCATCGACCACCACTTATCGGAAACCCCTTCAAAACGGTAAACAGAAGGACCATCCTTTTGATGTTCAGAACACCCCATAACATCAAAAATATTTTCCAGTGATTTAATCCACTATTCTACTAGCACATGGTTAAATAATCCTTTTAATGATGGGGGATGTTTCCCCATGAATTTCTCCACTACTGACATGTTTCACTATGGTTGGGCAGGATGATCTAGTGTTGGCTACCACCACCATTTATAGCCTGATTCCACTGTGCCATCACTACAAACAAATAGTTCAGTTCTGATTCCCACTATCTATGGTTTCTGATTTGGATGGTTGTCTTCCACCTAATGTCTTTTCATTATAACTACCATGCTTCCTCTTCAGAAAACCATTCCGAACACATAAATATCTTAGGTGAAGCAACATGGTAATTTGTAAATTCTATATAATTTCGATCTTACCATAAATTAAAAAAAATTGTGTATATTAATTTATCAATATATTAACTTCAAAAGTTGCCTAAACTCACATTTGAGACAAAAAATAAGGTCCCAGCATTAAAAATTACACAATCTTATATTAAATGAATAATTCACATTGAGGATATTTTTATGTTTATAGTTTTAGAGAATTAGTTCATAACTATTACATTACATTATAAAAATTACAAAGTTGACACTTCTACTCATTGTCCATTTTTTCATAAAATAAAATCTCTTGAAAAAAGTGTTATGTCTAGTTCCATGTTTTAGACAACATGACTTTTCCCTGATCTCATCCTTTACCCTATTCATCTTTAAATCATGTGAAAAACATTTTAAAACATGGGTTGACTATAAAAATATTAGTAAGGGTTATAAAATAATGAAATAAAACAATAGTCCATCAAAAGATATGATTTTTAACATAACACATGAAATAATAATATTTTTGAATAACACCTAGAAAACATAAATCATAATTGTAACTTGTGGAATTCATAACATACTTATGTTGTATCTCTCACAGCTCTGTAGGGTGTAACATTTGGAATACCCATCATTTAATATTCCCAAAATATCTTAGAAAAAACATTCACGTATACCACTGTCCTGTTACCCAATGAATTGAAGAGCTATCTCGGGATCACCCGACATAGGTTTATCACTTAACCACCCGTATATGGAAACAGTGCCCATGAACCACAACAAAATCATAACACATAAATAAACATAAAGAAAAAATAAAATTTCCACATTAATATCAATATATATCATTTAAATATATTGAAATTAAAAATCCATTATCAATACAATTTTCAATAAAAAAATATGTAAAAGAGTTTATTTTATTTACTTTCAATTTTAAAACATTACGATTTGTTATGGATTCCAAAGATCAAAGAATACTCGTCGCATTGGAAAAGTTCATTTTCACCTCCTACATTAAAAAGAAACAGTTTTTTTTCATTTAGTGAATTTATTTATAGAGAAAATATTCCCTTTTAGTGAAATTAAACGACAAAGGGGTATATACACCATATAAAATAATGTCTTGTATAAATCAAAGGATGCTTCAATGAAAGGATATTGAGACGAAGTCCCTTACCTCGTGTCCTACTTGACCCATTTCATCTTTAATCTCCTTAATAATAAAATAGATTTAATTTCTAATTTCTTAAGAACATTTTAGAATTTTATTAATCATTTTATATAACTTATTACCAAGTTATAAACATTATGTAATAATTGAAGTTAATAATGGTCGTTTTGTCGATATTTGGTACATGAGTTAAAAATGAACTTCTTAAAATTACAAGTTGTTCATGTGGTCAAAATTACATTATATTAAAAATTATATTCACGATTTAGGTATCATATATATCATATATATCTAGTATATATACGTATTTATAATATTACATACAATTTGGAGGTAATAGATGGATTCCACCATTCATGGAGACGGTAAGCCATACATACACATGAATGCTACTTTCATATATATTTCAATTTTAATGGAATGGAAAATTAATGATACATAAGGTATATTAAAATTATCTTATAATTTCATATATATTTTTAGTTACTCTATCCTTTATATGTTCCACGTATGGCATGAACGAGTCATATCACTATGAGGGGCTGTAGTCCACACTTCCTCAAACGAAATTATCGTATTTAAACATTTTAGAAACCATGAAGGTATGATATAAATGAAAAATTAAGAAGTATAGAGACAATATAAATCTAATATATATCACATGCGAATAAAGATCCATCACAATGGACCCCATAATAGGTTGTAGAAGAAGGTTGTGAAATCATTTTTCGTGAGGTAATAGTTCGCCGTCAAGAGAAACTGTTTGTTCTTTATCCATTAGATTGAGGTGTGTGTAAGTGTAGTTTGTATCTGTCTCAAATAAACAACCTAGTATATTAAGGATACATGTGTTGTTATAAAATAAATGACAAAAAAGTTTTTAGGGGGTTGGAAAAGTAAAATAAATGAAAATAACTTAAGAGAAGACGCTTCATTTAAATCGAGTAACATTCTTTTTTTTGAACACAATAGATTTATTGAAGTGTCTTATGCCTAAGGTAAGGATTATAGATGGAGGAAAGGAATATTTAGAGCTTATTTGGAAAGATTTGGAATGAGCCATGGGGCTTTATATGTGTTATTAATGGGTAAGATTTGATGGATTTTTATAAGGGGGAGGAGGGGCTCATTAATAATGATTGAAAATATTATTTTATTATATAATTATTTTCGGTTTCAATAGGTCCAGAAAATATTACTGTCAATTATAAGATGAATTATGATAGAAATAAAATCATCCAGTAATAATTTTACATGTTTTGGGTGTTGTTTTAATTTTGATAATCTTATTTATTTAAATCATTGATTAATGATGTAAACACTGAATCAATATTTTATCATTAATTATATTATTTATATGATGTCTACATATTATAAATAAAATACAATGATGTAGGAACTATTTTTATATTTCTAATGAATATTTTTATTCAAATATATAATTTTTATAAACCCACATTTAAATTTTTTTATTAGAACAACAACTGTTTATGATATTCTTATTTTTAATTCAAATAAAAAGTTATTAATGTCATTATCTTAAACAAATGGCTTTGGAAAGCCAAAGATCTTACCCAAGGAATTTATTAGTTGTCCAAGATTCATACAATATGGTTAGGACATGTGTTATGGTAATTTTATATTCTTAAAATATTATTTTTACCTTCAATTATCCTAAATAACATTAACTGCTGTAAATTAATGTCAAACGATACTATTCACCAAAAATTATTTTCATCTTATTGAACATAATTTTCCTTACGGATAAAAACCATGTATCTTGGGTTTTCAAAATTAAATTTATAGATGTGGTAAAATTTCATTTAAATGAAGAATTCATCTTTTTAACAACTACTCAGTGTTTTAACTATTCATCAAAATTTGAAGGTTTCATAAAAATACAAAAAATAATGCCTAAGATATATTTGATATTACAAATTCAAAAATGATATCTATTTTACCAAATTAAAAACATAGAAGTTAAATTAATTAATTTAAATTTAATTTCCGTTGTAAAAAAAATACTTGTTTTTTAGAAATAATTACTATCAAAATATTGACACTTTTTTGTGTCCAAATTCAAATTGAAATTACATCCAATGAACTTCATGGGATTAAATGGTAAAAATATAATCTAATTAAACTTTATAACCAATTAAAAAGATAATCTAACCAGATAAATAAATTATGTTAAAATGCAGTTTTGAATTAAAATACAGTATTGTCACTAATCATTAAAAAATGAATTTTATGAGAAAAACACAAAAATTTACCCAAAGTAAATTTTTATATTCCAATTCTAAATAGGTTTTTCATTTTTTCAAAGAGAACATATAAAAGTGACCAAAACTATATTTAAAATTTTCTCTCCATCTAATGGCTGTAAATCGACCTTTTAAAGAATATTAGACTATCTGTGCTTAAAATTGGATTCATTCAAATTTTAAGACTCTAAATATTATTGGATAAGTGTAAAAACATATATCAAATAAGAATAATCATATTGTAGATAGTTCTGTTCATTCCTGAAAACACAATGGCTAGGCGTTACCTCCCATTTAAAAAAATATTATATTATTATTTCTCGGTATGACTCAATGTTGTGTGCCACATAAGATATCAAATAAAATCATTGTTTCATATCAGGTAAAAAATCAAAAATATGAACCCACCTAAAGTATAATTAATATTTAATTAAAAAAATATGAAAATAAATATGAAAATGTCTTATTCTTTATTTACCTGGGATCTTACAGTTCCTCTGCACTGTGAGAAGTACTAGGTTGATATTATTATTGTTCGTTGGGATTGGGAGCACTGGATTGTGTGGAAGTCATTATTAGCTGAAGTGGTTTAACATTTAATTTAGAGTATATAAATGCAATATAAAATGGACAATAACATGAGGTAACATTACATATATTACAAAAAAATCTAACCTGATTATTGAACTCTATTTATGTTTTTTAATGGATGAAGGGATTTAACACCTATATCAATGATCCAAATCCCATAATTATGGTATTAATGGAATATATAACAATGTCTACATTTGGATCATTATAAAATGATTGTTATTTCTTAATTAAAGGGTTATCCTCAGTTGAATTTTCATCTAATTGTACTGTAGTTTTGGTTCATTACAGAATAATTGACCACTTTTGGTTTGTGGGATCTAGATAATAAAATATTATTACTCTATGGGAGGCCATTATAAATGGTTTCCCTTGGTACCCTTCCTAACTAAAATCAACATTCATGAATCCCAACTGATCTATTTTAGCATCACTCTTGTTATCAATTTTTTTTTCATATTAACAGAAACTTACATCGCTTTATCCATGAGTGTAACTCAATTATTTTTCATGGTATTGTCTTCATTGTGCTCATTTGTACAGAACATATAACCATTAATTACATAACCATTATATTATATTACAAACATAATTGGTCCTCTAGCTATACATTGAAGTCTTTTTTTAAACTGATTCAATATATTCATCTTACTCCTTAAAAATATGGTCTTGAAACCATCCCATAAAATGTTCATTATGTGTATTTGACAACCATATTTCAGCCCTATATGGATTTAAATACCTAATCCTTTATTTCTATAATTGAAAATATATGGAAGACTCTGAAATATTATGAAAAACATATTGGTGGTCCATCTCTTATTAAGAAATATTGATTCAAACAACATCTCTTCAAGATATTACAACACCCACACGCCACCTATTGTATCATGATTTTGGGAGACAAATATTCCCAAAATATTTATGTATTAAGTATATACCTCAATATCTTTATCAAAAATATATCAATCCAAAATATAGCCCAATGTCCCACTTTGATTTTTGACATACCCTTTCAAAATATTTATATACCATTCAATGGGGTACATCCATCTATAGTTTATAGGACACATAGTCAAATCTCTATCAACAATTGAACAATAAAATGAACTATCATTTCAATGATTGATAGTGGAAGAAATATTTCCATTCAACATAATATGATGGAAACTTATATTTTTAAAGTTATTAACTTCGTGGGGTTTATACCATTGCTACATATAGCATTAATGATAAAAAAGACCTTTGATAATGTTTCACAGAAAATATTTGGAAAAACTAAGTATATTGTAATAGGCATTACATCATGCCTCTAAACATGGAATTCATGAGATTTAAGATCCTTTAAAATTGAAATAGTCATTGAAATTATGTTCCTGATATTCGATGAATACCCCTTTTGAACCATTACATCATTCAAAAAGATGAAAAACGTAAATCTCTATTTCATAGAAATAGTGTAAGCAATTAGTTGAAGAAAACATCAACTTTCACCCTTCACTAGAACCAACTATTCTCTTATTCCCATTTAAACTATTTACATCCTATGATTAATTCCATCCTTTTTTATCTAATTGAATTTAGATAAATTTTGACAACACTATCACATATATTTTTTTCAACATGCATGACATGAAGAAAATATTTGATGTATAGGGAAATCTAGTATGGTTATTCAAAAAAATAGATCACTTTTTCCTACTGGGATACATAATTTTTTGTCAAAAATAGATTATAAAATTCAATGTATGCATATTTTTCTTTCTCAAACAGTTTATCACCTATTATTGGAGATGGTGTTTTATGATCTTCTGAACATCCATTGAATAATGTCGTACCAGATTGGTACATATGTAATCAATGTAGAAATATTAGATGTCCTAGAAACATGGTTTTCAATGAATTTTTCAATAAAATTGACGGTGTACCATGTTCACAAACAAGACACCCTTGAGTTCCATTATTGAAATGTCCTATCAAATTTCAATAAGTAGTAATTTCCTTTTTATACCATACAACATGGCTCTCAACATGAAATATCCATTTATGTAATCATCATACAACATAACACCTGAATCCCACATTAATTTAAAATCCTAAATCAATGGAGCTAAATATAAAACAATATCATTAACTGTTTTTTTCATGATCAAATGAAAGATAATAGTATATATTTTTATTTCATGCTTAACCCTGGTGAAAAGATATAATTTACCCCCATAATTGGCCATGTACTGTGACAACTTAATTGAAAACCAAAAGGATTCACTACATCCATATATTAATCAAGACCAAGGTTTCATTGATTGATTCCAAATTCATGATACTAATGATAAATACTCTTCTACTAAGGAGAGTATTCTAGGTGAAATTGTTTTTGATATTTATTTCTTGTATCTATTTGCTAAGTAAATTTCCATGTTGTCTACTCACTACCATATAGGAACATAAACCATGGAATGATTGAAATGTAACATACTACTTTCATAGGACCAGATTCAACATTCATGTATCAAGATTCAACACTTTTTTGAAATTATGTATCTGATTTGTTTTCCTTGAAAAATAGTATATACTCATTCTAGTAGGCAAGTATTTCTTTGGAGATCATACCCATCGAGCATAGAATTTTTTGGCATTGTATGTCCAGCTCGAGATCTCCTTATCTTTTGGAAGTATTATATTCAACAGAGAGAGTTATTATGTAAATCTAGAATCACACCATCCATTTCCATCTTTCAAATTATATAGTTTCAATGTGGCTCACAATGCTATATATTTAGTGCAACCACCATACAATGGAACCTTTTTACAACACATTAAATTCTCAATCAATTTCTCTTAATCACAATGTTCATCTTAAACTATCCTTATCTTTTTCTCAATACAATGATCATTATCAATCACATAGTTAACCTCATCCTACATACTTTCTTCTTCGTTTTACACACTTGTAATCATATCAGATGATCCGTAAAATGCACTATTATCCCATCAACTAGCTATATTTTCCATTCCACCATGTTTATTTCATTATTTATAATGTTGATCTATTCCTTGAATGATTAATTGTTCTTCCAACTCCTATGGACTATTTTTTATCAACACTATGTAAAAATAGACAAATGAGTTGAGAGGGTTCATATGCATAATATTTTATAGAAATTTTTAAAACTTTCACTCCATCCTCAAAATATTTGGTCCAAATATTGGAATTCATTCATTCTTTATTCATATCTATCCTATATGATCCTATATTATTAATATCATAAAAAAAATACAGAAAAGTGGCCCCTCAAATAAGGATCACTCAATATTTGAATGATAGTTAATATATCTTTTTGATGTTTGAGACTCATCCCCTTAGAAGATAACACCAAACCAAAAATAAGATGTAATTGTAGAGTACCCCCCTAATTTGAACCATATAGGATATGTTGAATTAAATGTAGGTTTAGGAGTCATAATGGGGTTAAAAATTAATTCACCTTTTGCAAGAGTCTGATCATGATAGATATTCATCGGGTTGGATTGATTTAGTGTAATAACCTTGTCATTTTTTATTTTCAATCTACTTCACTTCTCCAAATAATGTAATGGTTTTCTTTTTTATATAAAAATGTAACCAAAAAATATAATTGAATAACTACATTCTAGATGTAATTTTAAAAATATTTATAGAATCATTATACAAATATCATTAAAACCCAACCTTTTACACAAAATACAGTTTAAAATAATAGAACCTTTTTAAAATAAACAAATTAGTTCCAAAAACACTTTAAAAAATACATTCCGGCTTTGAAAACAATATAAATTATTAAAAATGAAATATAGGTTTTTCATTGTAATTCATTTCTACATGATCAAAATACTTTCTATAATTTTTCATTCTTAAATCAACCACATATCAAACAATTCAGATTTAATAAAATCTTTCTTACGATGAAATATTCACACATGGTTTAAAAAATAAATGCATTTCTCAAAATACATTATTTATGTCAACAATGAAAATTCCATATAAAAATGAAAATAGAAGATAAATCGTATTAAAAAAATTTCCCAACCAATAAAATATTTTTCATTCCATTGGAAATTTGTTTTTAAAATCATCTCACTCCAAAAAATTACTTTTTTCCATTTAAATATATTTTTTTCCAAACATAAATGAAGAATTTAAGCACGAAAATATGATATTATGGAAAATAATTCCTGAATTCGAATAAAATGTTGTATTAATGTTTAAATGATTTTTTAAAACAATATAATAGTGAATTTTAAGGATATACCAAAGATATAAAGTCAATGAAAATATTAATATTATAAAACATAAAGGATATAAGGAATATCCGAATGGGGATGTTATATGATTATTCATGTAATACCTTTATGGATTGAAAAAGGTTCCATGATAATATATCCAAAAGATTTAGTTTTCATAGATGAAGAAATATTTACTTAAAACAATGCATTCCATTATTTCTAAAAGAAGGTATGGGATGCATGAAGATACATCATTCTTCATTTATAAGTGGATGGCATGTTAGTTATTGAATCGAGGGTTATAAGGATTATGTTTTAAAAACATGAATTTTCTGAATGGGTCATGTTGACTAATCTTAGAATTTTTAATAAGATTTTGGGAATGTTAATTGGGAGATATTGGAAGGCTATAACATTGGGGATATCTTCTAAGGAATACATCATAAATATAATCAATATATTTTGGATGACCAGATGTAATCCTATCTCAAATCCATTTGGTGGAATCATTATATTGTATGAATCATAGGGATTGAGAGTGAAATATGAGATTCCTTACATGGAAAATATTACATTATCCTCAATTGTTAGTATTTTTATGTACATGCTGTTTTTTTCAAAGTCATATACTACCTCTAGAGTTAGATTTTTTGTCTTTCATGAAAAATCTAGGAAGGGAACATGGAGAGGCTTTAAAAAAAATCATCCAATACTTAATGATATTGAATTTTAAATCAATGTTCCTTTAGGAAGATGATCTTATAAATGGGTTCCTAGAAAAAAACATTATTGTATATTCAGATACCTAGAAGAGATCAATTTTAATAGTGTTATCCTTGTTTTGGAAAATGGATAGTTGGATGTCTTAGCTGTAACTAGTAGTTAATTTCTTGAATATGGAAACCAAATTATTGGAATCCATTAATGTGAGAAAGGAATTTATTTCAATAAGGTTATTAGTTATGTATCATAACATATTCAAGGAAGAGGGGATACTCTATTATGATATTCGTACTGTGAATCACCAAAAAAATTCGTGTTTCTTTCAAGGAGGAAACACAATTTCCACATATTCAAATTCATATAAAATGTATTAGATGTAAAGTAGTTAGAGTAGTAAAAAAATGAGAAATAGAACTGAGTTTATAGATTCATATTGTTTCATATCGATGAATACCTATGGAAATTCTATTCCTTTGCTGGACTAGTGTGAAGACATCAAATAGAGAACTTCATATATGATGTAATGGAGGAATTATTGTTATAATTTTAAATTTTAAAGTGGTATCCAATAATTTTCTTCAAATAGTCATTAAATTGGATATTATAATTAAATGATGATTGTTTCAATTTTTTTTCATTTCTACCAAGAGTATAGGTGAGTAGAAGTAATGGAAGTATTGATGGATAAGATAGAATTTAATACAATAATGTAACAATGAATTTCATTTTATACAAAAAAATATATAAAATAAAAAATAAAAAACCACTTTTAATCCTAAGCACTAAACAGTAACTCTATCTCCAAACTATCCTAATCCATCTTAGTCACTAAAAGCCATCTGGTCAACTATAATATAAATAGGGTAGATCTTAAAATCTAAATTTAGTAGGGTAATCTTTAGGTTCCCTCATGTAAATGTGAGAAAAATATTCTAATGTTCTATTGAATAAAAAGTATAGCCAATATACAACTATTAAGTTAACTACTCATCCACATCCTCAAAAATAATTTCATCCATGTTAACAAAAAATAATATCAGAATAAAAATAATCATAGGCTCCCCCCGCAACCACTTACCCTATTGAATTTCTACACTCAAATCCCATTTCCAAATGCCAAATGTCCAATGCACCATTCTCTTCCTAACTATTATGTGTTGAGTCGCAACCCTAATTACCCCAATTAACTCCAAGTCCAACATCTCATGTTGGAATCAGGTAAAACCACATATCTCACCATCACATTATAAACAAATAGAGTACAATATGGAACAAGATAAAAAAACACATGGGAAATTAAATGTCAAGACAAAATGCTAAACCAAAAATAATATAAATCATTATGCACACATAATTTATAAATTCACAAATACTTATGATGTTTGGAACTTATAGTCTATTGGTAGGGATGTTGGGGTGGAGGAGGTAGTGACTGTGGTTGAGATGATGGTTTCAGGGGAATCGTTATCAAAAGCATTGGGGATTGGGTCATCAAGTACGGTGGAAGTGGATGTGGGGGATGAGTAGTAAGGGGTAGTAGATTATGCTGCAGTAGAGGTGGAGGCGGTGGAGGTAGAGGGAACAGAGTAAGGGGTAGCAGAGAATGGGGAAATGGTGGAGGAGGCTGAGGTGGTGTTGGGGACAATAGAGGCTGGGACATCCGGGGTGAGGGAAACAGAGAAGGGAGCTGTAGAGGCGATGGCGGGGGAAGCAGAGATAGAGTCATATGTAGATGTAGAATGGAGGAGGCGTAGGCAGAGGAAAAATGGGATGAGGAAGAGGTGATGATGGCATCAGAGGCAAAGCACCACTTCTGTGAAATCATGAGGGTTAAATGACAAGTGGATCTGTTAGAGTTCTATTTATAAAATAACGAAAGGAATTTTATCTGCAATTTTTTAGGGAAGATAAATACCTAATATTAATAATTTATTTATAATAATAAAATTATGATAAATATATTTATTATATTTGTAATTATAATAATTATATTTATTATAATTATAATTATAATTATATATATATTATAATTATAATTATATATATATATTATAATTATAAATAAATATTTATTTATTTATAGTCAATATATATATATATATATATATTTAAATTATTATGAAATGAAAATGAATATTTTAATTATACATATATTTTATAATATCTTATGTATATATATATATATATGTGTCTAAATAAATAAATAAACATATAAAATAATTATTATAATTATAATAAATATAATTTTATAATTTTATAATTATTTACATATATATATTTTTAATTATAATTATTAAAAACATTTATTATAATTTTATAATTATTTAAATTTACTAAAAAAATTTAGTTTGAAGTAGAATCCTCTAACTATATATTAAAATAAAACAAAAATGTTATATAAAGTAAGACCGATAAACACACTCTATATGAGCTTTTATAGAACACATAAAATTTATTGTCGAATTAGTTTAATTTTTTAGTAGTTGTAATTGGGATATATCACTTCCATATATAGTCCAACATAAAATTCCAATCATTGGAACCAATAGTTTGACCATTATAAAGGGTTTGGATAATGAATCACCATCATAAATGTAAAATTAGGACACCTGCACATAATAAATGAAAATTTATAACACAAACCAATAAAACAAGAAAATGTACCAGCAACATAAGAATAACACTGAATATGTGTAAGAGTATAAAAAAGAAAACTAATTGTAAGTCAATGACCCTTGGATTTTCCCAATTTTTATGAAAATAGGAAACAAGCCAGCTTTTATACCTTTGACTATAGTATTTGTTAACGTCTCAACACATACAATTGTAAGGGAAACCCGCAATGATCATGTATTGTTTGGAATTTTTGAAGAGGTGATCAAAATCTTCTAAACCGCCAAATGAGATGATGATGATTCCCTCCTATCATAGTATATGGGAGTTCTCGACATTGTTGAAAATAATTCCTTTGATGGTTTAATAGAAGGTGAAATCGGTGTTGCAGAATCTCAGGTAACACCACTCCAAGACAATAATATTCCATAAAAATGAGTTTGTCCACTCATTCAATCGGAGGGTCAGTATGGTGAGGGTTACCTTGTCTGAATAGAATTTCAATTCAAGAATGTAGTCATACGTATAACCCCTTAAAGAAACTGACACCAAAATAAGCAAGATCTATAGCTGATGGAATGTTGATATGGGTTATAGGTCTGTCATTGGTTTTATAAGGAACTCGGTTTGTTGCACCCAGGCCAATGAGGCATCTCCTCCACAAGTCCAAAAAATTCATCCTTTTTCATTTACCTCCAGTGGAGATACTAGGATGATGGAAACCATGCTATGCAGGTACTCCATCACTAGATAAGGTAAGGATGTAGGGTATGCGATATTAATGAGTGAGTATAAATTTTGTACCACAAACCTTGTGATTTGGTTCTCCATCCGAATCAGGTCCATATTTAACAGGTCCATCTGGTCGGAGCATTGTAATATAGTATATTTCACATCATTCCTTTTTCAAAACCATGTCATCATCAGTTGGAAGATGAAGTGGTTGTTGATCATGATAATACTCTACAACAGCTGACCCCCTTGCCGAAGTTGGATACAATTGGACTTGTGCCCCTCGACTTCTATTTTTACTAAAAAACAGCTCATGTCTGGTCGAGCGAGTGATGGGTTGTGGGCTATGAATTTTTTTCACAATGGAACATCATGGTTTTGGTGTGGATGAATTTTGGTAGGTCATGGTGGATGGGCCAATGGAGAAAGCGGTGAGGTTTAAAGCTTCCAGGCTATCCCGAAACATGATGACCAGAACCACATAGATGGAGCAGTGATCATAAAACCCATTAACTCACCCATATAGCCTTCCAAATGAACAGTCTCTGATTTTAGGTCCTATATTTCATCATCCAAGTTTTTCACATCAACTGTTTAGCAGGGATCATATTTTTTTTGAAGACCTTCTAACGCTGATTGATGAGTTTGAGGATGAGTGATGGAATTAAAGTTATGAATGGATTCTTGAATATGATGAATCTCCCAGGAAATACAAATTTGGATGATATGTTTAGGGTGTTAATAGTTTTAAATAAATATAAATCATGTGAACTTTATCCTGAAATTTAAAAATAAATCGTGTCAATTAAACGATGTGGTAAAAATGAATACGGGGAGAATGGTGTTTCCATCTTTCTATGCCATCATCCCTTAGTCTTTAACGTCATTCATGGGGTGCTGGTGACCCACATATTCACTTATTTTGACTATTAGAAGTAGTCGAGGATGCGATGGTGGCATGTTGTTCCCATGGTGGCATGTTGATGTGGTCTGATCCATGCATGAAATAGAATTTATGTATTCATGAAAAGGCCTTTGTTGGTCTTTTAAAATAATTCTTGTGTTTTGAAATGTTTCTTAAAATATTATATGTGTTCAACATACCCTTTTGGTTTTGAATAGAATTAAAATTATTTATACATTTGGATTGGAATTTCATGTGTGATTTTAGAAATAGTTTATATAGGGATTAGGTATCAGATTCTATAGGGATGAGTCCCACAAAATGAAAAGAAATAAAATATATCATTCTAATGTTGATTTCCCTATATTTAAAAGGCCCCTTTTATGAGTTTATTTTGTTAGTTATTAATACCACCGAATCAAATATGATGGATATGAATAAATAATGGATGGATGCTAATCCTTTGAAAAAAGAGTATGAAGAGGGAGTGAAAGAGTTTATCAAGTTAGAAAATGGTCATGCATATGACCCTTGTCAAATATATT
Source organism: Viscum album (assembly GCA_963277665.1). Classification (NCBI taxonomy): domain Eukaryota; kingdom Viridiplantae; phylum Streptophyta; class Magnoliopsida; order Santalales; family Viscaceae; genus Viscum; species Viscum album. The sequence goes on along the minus strand of OY728161.1, from coordinate 419,794,503 downwards.
GTCAGTGTATACACAATTGTTATCCAAGATATGTTACTATAGAGGAGTTGGAAGAACACTTGATCTATTATGGAATAGATAGATGTTATAAACATGAGAATAAACATGGGGAAAAAGAAATGTAGCTTATGGATTGGATATCACTAGGTTTTATGGATCATCTGATGTGATTACAAGTGTAGAAAATGAAGAATACCATATTGAGGATGTGATTATATATGTGAATGATGATGAAGATCATATTGAGGATATTATAAGGACAATTGATGATGATCATTGTGATTTTCCAAAATTGTATGATTAGATAATGATTTGGGAAAAGATATCATTGTATGATAGATTCACTAAATATACAACATTTTTAGCCATACTAAAGCTGTATAGTTGGTATAGAAGGAAACAGATAGAGTGATAACATTTTTATGAAAATACATTCTCTCTTGAATGACATTCTCCTAGATGATAATGAGGTCTCGAGGAAAACAAACAACACAAATCGAATGCTACGCTTGATTGATATGATCTCCAAAAGAATACATGCTTGTCCGAATGACTATTTAATATTTATCAATGTCCACAAATCACTTATAGAATTCCAAATGTGTGGTTCTCCTCAAGACAAGAAATATGAATATGGTTCTAAAACATTATTATGGTTATTTCCAATAATTTTATAGTTAAGGTACCTATATTTAATTAATTAGATGATATAACAATTTACGTGGAATGCAGACACACGAAATAAATATGGGAACCTATTTCACCCAGCAGATAGTTCTTTGACGACGAGAATTGATCATGAGTACTCAAAAATTTGAAACGATCTGAGAAACCTTTGTCTTGCGTTATGCATAGATGGAGTGAATCCTTTCATATTTCAAAGCAACACACACATTACATGGGAAGTTATAATTGTAAATTATAACTTTTGATCATGGTTAGGAATGAAATGAAAATGTACCATGTTTACAATTCTTATATTTAATTACCAAAACAACTTATTAATGATATTATTTTTTATTTGTATCCATTGATCATGGATTTGAAATTATTGTGGTATTCAATTGATATGTTTTATGATTATTATATAAATTTTATTTTCCCATTTAGAGACATGTGTTATGGGATAATAAGATAACTACCAGATCATTGAAATTTTTTAGGATATAGCATGAACTTAACTTAAGGGTGTCCCGTTTTTGAGCAAGATACATAGTCAATTAGGTTGAAACGTTCATCAAAAACATTTTTTCTAGGGAATCACAGATTTCTACTCAAACAATATAAGTAAAGATCATGGATGATATAATTCGATTAATGGTTAGAAAAAATTATACAACCATCTCCACTATTATATGATTAATTATTTTAGAATATTAATGATGTAGGCAGTTATTTTTGTAAACCTTTTTGGAAAACCATTATAAAAACTGGTTTGAAAAAGAGATATCTTTGTTTTGAATTACCATACTAGAATTTCTTGTACATCAATCATTTACTTTATTTTATGCATGTTGAAAAATAATAAGTGATTGTTTAATCAACACGTCTCAAAATACACCTAGAAAAACAAATGATGGAATAAAAGCTAGGATTGACATGGTTGACATGGGAATACAAGAAGAGTTGGCATCATTGAAGGGTGAAAAAATGAATTTTTTTTCTTCCAACGGCTTAAACTATTTTTATGAAGGGGATATATCAGTTATGAAACATCTTGAATGATGTAATGGCTCCATATGGGTATTCATCAAATATTCAGAACATCATGTCTATTAATGTTTTAATGTTAAAGGGTCTGAAATCACATTACTATTGTGTTTTGATGAATGATCTAATGCTTATTGATTTTAATTTTATTTTACCCTAGAATTAAAATCATAAATTTACCATGATATATTTCTTTCTCAATGTAATATTCATGAAATTTATAGAACTACTTAAATTTATGACTATGGAATGTGAAATTTATAGCATATAATGTGAATTTGAAATACTTTATCTTCAAACATTTTTTGATATAATGGTTCATATTATGGTTCACTTGGTGAAAGAGAATCGACTATTTAGTCATGTACACTATATATAGATGTAGCTCATTGAATGGTATATTTTGATTTTGAAAGGTTATGTCAAAAAAATGAATTCATCTAGGTTGTTATATTATAGAGAAATTTATTATAGAGGAAGTTATTGAATTTTGTACTGAATAACTATATGGTGTGGATAGACATGGTCAACCAAAATCTTTCATAGTGGGTGGAATTCAGGTGAAATAATTTCTAAAAGGTATGGTTTCACAATCAATATTACTGATCAATAGTAGGCCAACCATTATGTTTTTCGTAACAGTTTGGAGGTTTTCCCATATGTCGAATCCCAAAAAGAAATTCTTAGTCATATGAATCCATCAAGGGATAACAAATCGATATCAAATACTTATAATCAAAAATTTGTAGAATGGTTTCAGGACTATATTTTTAAGGAGTCATATGAAAATACAAATTCAATTTCTGAATATATTCAATTGCTAAAAGGAGGAAAATGTTTTTATGTATAATCTTATAATGGTTATGTAACTAATGGTTATGTGTTCTATGAAATTCAGAATGAGAAAAACAGTACCATGAAAAATGGCGGAGTTACACTCTTGGAAGAAGAGACACATGATTTCGGTTCTACAGATAGAAATCCAATTAATGCGAATATGTCATATATTGGCATCGTCAAAAAATATGCGAGTTGAATTATACAACATTCCTAGTGCCGATTGTTCAATGCATGTGAGTTGATAAGAGGAGTTCTTATTAAAATAGATGAATTGGGATCATGGATTTTTTTCTATTATGGATGAGTACAAAGATGAACCTTTTATAAAGGAATCACATGAAGTGCACGTAGTTTATGTTTCAAATCCTAAAATCCAAATGTTGTCAATTCTTCTATTGTCGCCCAAAACCAAAAAAGGGTCAGATGAAAATTCAAATGAGGATGACCCATTCATTGGGTCATCCCAATCATTTGGTTGGTGTCTCAATGTAGACACCAATTTTTATTAGAGAGGAGAACACAATGAATGGATTCAGATCACCGATAGAGGGGTCAAATCCCTTAATCCTTTCAAAAAAGAAAAAGAGTGTTCAATAATCATGTAAATTTTTTTTGTAATATGAATCTTGTATATATAATTTTATTATATGTTTTATGATTAATTTATTTAATATAATTTTTTTTGTTAAACCGCTTCTACAGATAATGACTTCCATACATGATGGTTCTCCCAATCCCAATGAACAATAGGTCACTCATCCTACTACAGATTGCAGTGAAAAAAATTGTCCATCTGCATGTGATGTTGATACCATTCTAAAGGAACAAAAAGTTTCTCAACCTATTGTTACACCTAATGAAGAGGTACAATGACCTTCTACCTATTCTGATTCTACTGAGCTAGAGGAACATATTGAAAATGTTGAATCTGGGAAATTGGTAAGAGATAAAGGACTGACATGGAATAAAAATAGAAACAACATAGTTTGATTTTATTTGAAGAAATCATTAAGGCAAAGGTCGAAGGCATCAAATTTAGGTTGGATAGAATCTATGGGGTCAGCATGATAACCCCAACAAGGCCATGTTTAAAAGTTATATTGGATTGGTCACTCAGAAATGAGAGCTGATTAATGTTTATTTGTGGTGCCATGTTGTTCTTAGGCTGAGAATACTGATGTGGGGAGAGATTATAGAAACAATATGATGTCATTTCTTTATTTTACATAATGAATAAAATAAGGAATCCTTGACTTACTCTCCATCATCCAATACACAACAAATTTGTAAAAGATGAACCCCCCAAGAAGAATGTATTAATTCTTTATTGAATTATTTACATTGTATTTCACACAATTCTAACAGGAAATAATGTTAAATATACAGAAGGGAAAGTAATACCACATCCACCAGTTATTTATGCACACCTACAAACCAAGAATTGTGGGGTATTTTTACTATCCACCATGAATATGTGTCTTTTCTGGTACATTTTAGATAGTAATATGTTGTTTTACGATATGTATATTCATCAAATTAAATTATAATTTATTATTTTTGAAACAAAAAATAACTTCTAGAAATAGGGAATGAACTGAAACACCGGCATACCCCATCCGTAATGTAAGGATTGGGTATGCTTCAATTGAAAAAAATTGTTATGTATTCTAAATCTATCGTAATACATCTCTGTGATGTGGAACAACACAGTAATAATGTTTCATTGTTTATATGAAGATTGATGAATTGACATCCAATGAAACTTCCAACCCATTACAGGTTATAGAGAAGGATGGATGTGTAAATAATGATGGGAAACTAATAAATGAAAACACTGAAAAAGTGTGGGAAACATGTGTATGTTCTATATAATAAAAATTTCTGTTTCTTTCAATCCCTATTAAATAAACAAATATCACTTATTTTCATATATTTTCTATCTGACATAGTCAGAGGAATCTACAACACCAATTCCTAGTGAATACAAACAATCAGTGTTAATGAAGCATCCAAAACATTATGGATGCGTTATAGGTGCAGGTTTTGGGGTGACCCCCCGAACATATTTTGAACGAAATAACTAGAGGATGATAAAAGATAATTAATAAAATAGAAGAGAGAAATAATATATACCATTTAAGGACAATTCCAATTTTAGAGGGAGATTATGGAAATGTTAATGGAGGAGATTCAAAGAGAAGAAGTAAATAAATAATATCTACCATGTAGAGATCCCTCCCCACCCCCATCATTTATGTGGTAGCTTTTACCCTAAAAGATACACCATAATAGAGGTAATCAATGTTCTAATAAATGTTTATGTGGAAAGAGAATCATACAGACATAGATACCTTTCATGTAATGATATTCTATAGGGTGATAATGATTATATATATATATCTAGAAACACATACTCATTGCCTTGTAGCGATAACTATTATTTTTCATATTTAAAATGAAATTCTACATATAAAACAACTTCAAATAGTTCATGTGTGAGTGTTAATTAGTTTAGCCCATGATTCAAGAATATAGCTATCTATTCCGATTTTTGAGAAAGATATTTATAATGTCAAAATGGTTATTGAATCATTTATCACATAGAAATCACATCTTGTAAAAACACACGTCGACAAGGAGGTATTTATTGGAAATTTACCTTAAATGATAAACCATTAATAATTAATGAAAATAGGTTTGGCCTGATGAATGGTATTATAGAAAGACAAAGAGAAGGGGATGAAATTAATTATTGACTCAAAATAATATAAATGATCGACCAACTGATAGAACTTATCTACTTAATGAAAAATTACCATGCACATTCTATATCTTCCTTTACTATCATTGAAGGTTCATGTTGATTCAAAGTTGAAAAATGGTCATAATCAAATAGATCATTTTGAATAAAATATATACGAAGTGAAATATTGATAATTCATTTGTCTAGAGAGTGTAAGTGAAATAATCGACAATGATTGGATGGGAAAAATTATTGTAAATTTTTACATAATGTATATTTTCATGATTTGATTTTTAAAAAGTTGTTATACTATGTTAATTAATTACTAAATACATTTCATATTTTTGGAAAGCATATATATGAAAAACAATTTAAGGAATTTTCACAAGAAAGAATATTTGGACTTATCATTCCTCACATCTCCTCTACAGAACAAAAAAAATTAAAAAAATAGATGAAATAGTGCCATGTACAATCAAATATTTTGAACCAAAAGTTTTATATGATAAAATCTATTTAAAAACAATGATGCATGTGTACAAATATTCAATTTAATAGGATCAAATATATTTTCTTGTTGTTCATTTGTTATTCCTTGTTGTGTTTTAGGCAGAATTAGATGCTTAATGTAGTTTATCGGATTTTCCAAAGATTAATTTGCAGGATTCAAAGCATTGATATCCAATAAACCATCCACAAAATATGATAGTTTTTAATTTTAAATAAAGAACAACCAATTTTTTTTGAACTAAAAATCAAATTTTATAATTTATATTATGTTTTAATGAGAATTCTATTATTATAGGACAATGCATCATTATCGTGAAGAAAAGTAATGTGGCTGGGGAATTAGGATGAGAAAGAAGACAAGTACTATGACTGGACAAGTATAATGTAATATATAATATGATTTCACTATCCAAGAACATATCGAAAAAAATTAATTAATCTACTCAACGTTTCTTTAGTGTCAGAAACAAACTAGTGGAAAATATTATTATAATTATGTTTTCAAATTTATGAGAGATATCATATTTCATGAACAAACTAGCAGTATTGAAGAGATATTTTTGAACATAATTACTTTCTCATTGAAAATATTTAATAATAATTTTTGTATTTATATTTATCAATCAAAACTATGACTGTCAAAAAGACTTATATTCACCAGACAGTATAGATGTGCTCAGAAATAAATGAGAAGAATACATGATAAAGTGATGTACACAAATAACATGAAGATGTGACTTCCATAGATGTAGTGGATTGTTTTATATTTATTTTTCATTTAATTATTCTGAGACTTAACTAAATCAAAATTATTATTTTTATATAGGTAGATTCCATTGTTCGAGATATGGTTGTTTTTTATAATATGCTCATGCTCGTGAGAGATTGGACTTTGAGGCTACAACTAAGACACTGAAAAAAAGGAAATTCATCAAGAATGTATAAATGTGAATTCCTAATATGTATTTAATTAATTATTTCTATCCTCATTTTATATACTATTTTTAAGTTAATTTCTTTATCATTTTTATCTAAAACATATTTATTTTTTTAATGATCATTTGGGAATCCCTTTAATTATTATAAACAAGAAACAATATGGAGGAAATTTTTTAGGAAAAGAATTAATTATCAGTAGTTGAATGAAAAGTATGACTTCCCAAAAGATATATAATGAACATGTTCCAGGGTAGTGTAGTAATCAGCCGCAACTTTATCATTCACAGCTCAATCTAATAAAAAGTGTGATCGATATTACAAAAAATGTATGCTTTTATATTATAACATTGTTAGATACATTAATATTTAGGTATTCTTAAGTAACATGCTTTTATCCATTACACTTGATTATGAACCATGATATTCAAGGTATGAATTTCTAATGTAAATATTACCTTCTAACATCTTTATAATCATGTTATCCTTATGTGTACACTGAAATATTACTTGATTACATTTATTGAGAATCTATGATCACCATTGATTATGTTTCATATCCATAGGATATTACGATTTTTTTTATAAATGATGTGTATAATATTGTTTATAGTAAATAATAACATAATAAGAGACTCTTATGAACCGGTTATTTTTGTTTTCATGTTTCCAAAAGCACTGAAACAAAACTTTACTGACATTGATCATTATGTTAGGTAAATACAATTACTATACTAAATTGTGTTGTCTATGTATTAAAGTTTTGGGTCAATATAGTTGGTATTAGAGCAACTGAACTACTCAATGTTGAGAAATAATTGTAAGTGACCATTTTAACTCAAAGTGTGTTATTTAATTTAAAATTGATAGTACTTTTTTGTAAAAAGAACAAGTGACATACTAAATAATATGAAAACATATTGATATTATTTTGATTTTTTATGACAATGATCCCTGAGTCATTTTGGATGTGTCATGATCAACCTCACTTGAATCTAATTCATGGTGTTGCCGGTATGACTTTATGTGTGTATTTTTATATTGAATTGACATTAAATTAAGAAAAAAGAACATGTGACATACTGATAACCAAGACAACAAATTAATAATTTTTTTATAAATAACTATAACAATCCATGATTCATTTTTGATGTGTAGGAGTCATCTGCACCTCAATCCGCTGCATGGTCTTACCAGTATGAGAAAAAGTGTCTATTATGAGTATAAAATAGTCAATTTATTTCAAAATGTGTCAGTCACTAAAAACCAAGAATACACAATCTGATTGACTCGATAATTTAGTTCCTTTATTCATAATTCATTTTTGAGTTGTATGAAGTAGTCTCACATCAAAATGATGCATTATGAGATTGGAATGACTCATAATTCTTGCTTCAAGTTTGAAATGCTGTTTTAGTAATAAAACAAAACTTTTATACTAAACGTTAAGAAAACAAATTCAGATAGTTTTGATTCTGTAGTAAAATGTTATGTTTGTCAATTTTGACATGTATAAATCAGTATCAAATTAATACAATGCACAGTGTGTCTAGTATAACTCAAAGAATCTGTTTTTTTAATTTTCATTTATTTAAGTAAAAACAACAAATGACATACTGAAAACTGAGAAACCATGTTCTGAATTTTTTGATATTTTAAAAAAATGATCCATGAGTCATTTTGACGTTTAGGAGTCCACTTAACATCAATACAACACATGGTGTGGATGGTATAACTCATACTGTCTATTTTCATTTAAAATTAACATTAAATGAATTAAAAACAACAAGTGACAAACTAAAAACTGAGAAAATGAATTTGATTTTTTTGATACTTTAGGAAAATGGTATATGAGTCATTTTTTACATTTAGGAGTCATCCACACATCAATATGTTGCATGGTGTGACTGGTATGACATAAATGTTCAGTTATTAGTTTTATAAGGCCTTTTAGTTCAAAAAGTGTCACTCGCTAAAACCATAAAAATAGACATAAATTATCTTGATAATTTGGGATATCATTTCATTAGTAATTTTTGGTGTGTATGATGTAGCTGTTTGTCAAACTGATGCACGATGCAATTTTAATTTCACAAAATACGTGTTTTTAGACTAAATTGACATTATATTAAAAAAACACAAATGAAAATTTGAAAACAGAGAAAATGGGTTCAGATTGTTTTGATGCTCTATAAAAATGATACATTAGTAATTTTTGATTGGTAGGAATCAACAACTACTCAATAAGATTCCCGGTGTGGCCGGTATAACTCCAAATATGTCTTTATTTAAATTTGACATTAATTTTAGCAAAAGGAAAAGTGACATACTCAAATATGATAAAACACATTTGAATTGCATTGATATTTTATGAAAATGATCTATATCTCATTTGTATGGTTTTGGAATCAACCCAACCTAAATATGATTCATGTTGTGACTGGTATAACTCCAAATGTGTCATTTTTATTAAATATTGTCATTTTATTAAGGTTTTATTTCATATTAAAGTATAATATATTTCGTTATATTATTACCAAAATATATTTGTTTTCGTATATAGGTGGAATCTTTTTCTCGGGTTTAGATGATTTTTTAGAAACTGATACCATGGATGGACATTTTTTAGACGAGATCAGAAGCATCAAAAGATGAAATATTAATGTTCGTGAATTTTTTTGGACAATTTTAAATGTAATTATATGAAAAATTTTGTTTGAAATGTAAATAGAAGTATTTTTTGGATATAACATGGGTGCACATATTTTTATTCCCGATTTAAATTAAATATATATAGCATTGTTTGAAATTATAACATTGATTGAAATTAAAAGGATTTTATAGGTTACTGATTCTGGATGCGATGTTATATTAAAAACACATGTAAGAAGGTAGGACTTTATCAAAATTATTTTTAGAACTAATAATGGTGGTCTTTATCAGTTTTTTTAGCACATATTAATGACCCCCCCCCCCAATATCAGTTTTTTTAGTGATGATAAAGGGGACTCCCCCTTTATCATCTAGGAGATTAACAACACTTTTTAGTACTGTTAAAATCCATTTTGCGCACTATAAAAGGCCATATGTTTTGTAGTCATAAGTACATGCATAAATGAATACATATAAAGAGGTATATATAAAATATTAATGTAATTATCTACCTGAATCCAAATTTATTAGATTAATTATTTTCAACTATACATCTCCATAGTTACATAAAAAAACAAGTACATGCTAGAATCCATAAATTTATATATCTATGTAAAATCTACAAAAGGGAATATCTTATGGGAGGTTCATTCGAAAAATATCCCATGGGAAATCAGTAAAGGGAGATTGATACTACAGATATGCATAGGGACGTTTGGAGATTCACGCTGCCCATCTACACCGGGAAATCTCTATTAGGTGATTTGTACATTCTTATATTTATACATGAAATTTAAAATAATTTCATATATATATATACATATATATTTTCATGCATGTGGGTATTAATATTTATTTTTATTTATATTTTATGAATTTTAAATCTCCCATGGGATATTCATACTAAAAATATGCACTGGGCAATCTCTAATGAGATATTTACAGTGTCCATGTGCACTGGTAAATCTCAAATGGGAGATTTCCAGTACCAATCTGCACTGGGAAATCTGTACTTGGAGATTTGTACATTCTTATATTTATATATTAAATTACAAATAATTTAATTAATATAGATTCATTCACGTGGTAACTTATATTTATATGTTTGTATGTTTTTAGGAATGTGTTAGTATTCCATTATATATATGTACTTTTGAATGTACATAATATTATTCATATACATATATATATATATATATTTGTAAATAATTACATTAAGATATTCACATGGATTCATATATATATATATATACTAATATTTACATGAATGTATGATGGTATTTATAAGCATGTATGTATTTGTGGTAATATGTAGATTCATATGTGTACGTGAATTAACATATACATATAAATATTTATTGTTTTATATACCTGTGTGTATGTGTGAGCATGCATGTATTAACTTATATCGTTAATTAATTTCATTAATTATATTTCTATATAATTGCAATAATATACATTTTTTTTAGTTATATTAATATATATTTATGTCTATTTGTACAAATATACATTAAAATACACTTATAAATATTTGTATTTTCTTATATTTATATAGTTGTGTGATTGTAAATAACTATACAAAATATTTATATTCATACATGATTGTATCCATGTGTATGTATGTACAAATAAGAATATTTTGATGCATATATGTACAAGTGTTAAAATAGTATTATAAAAACTTTTATTTGTATATACCTATAAACATAATTGATCACAGACATATATAAAAACCAATTAATATATATACAAACATACATAAATACATACATAAATATATACATGCATTAATGCATACATGGATACATACTTACATATATATTAATACAGTTATATATAAACTCATATATATATCTATATATATAAATTAATATAGCTATATACACACAAAGTTCAATACATTTCATTAAGTACAAGTATATACATATATACACATATAAATCTATATTTCTTTATGTATATAAATATATATTATTTCAATTATATGAATATATAATTAATTTAATTATTAAGAGATATAAGTACATGCATGCATGCATTCATATATATATATATACATGCATATACAACTACAAATAGTTTTCACCATATTTTAATATGTGTACATACCTACATATAAATATAATTAAATACTTATAATCATACAGACAATCATATTGACATATAAAAACAAGTATATACATATATGAAAGAATTTATATATATTAATGTAATATGAGAGATTCGTAGGAAAAATCACTAATGAGAGATTCACAGTAGAAATTTCCACTAAAATATGGTACCCACTATCATGCATGAATTTGGGTACTTATATCTATATGAATTTCTGTTTTTATATATTTGATTGTATACACATCGATATATATAAATATATAAATATGAATGTGTATGATATTAATCATATACTTATATAAATATATTTGTGTGTGTAAATAATTATATTAATATATATGATTCCATGCATTCATGCATACAATAGTATTTATATGTATGTATGAATGTATGTATGTGTTTATGCTCATATTTAAACATATAAATTTAAGTATATAATCATGTAGGGGAGATGGGATCTCTAATTAGAGGAGATCTTATCTCGTATCATTTTTTTCCATCAATTTGAGGATTTCTCAAAACGGGGCACCCACAAGGATGATCTATCCTCTTTGAATGTAGTTGGGAACGTGGAGATGTTTTTCCTCTGCTATTCAAACAAGATGGTGAGGTCATTAAGAGCCATTTTAGATGGGGGGGGGGGGTTTATGGAAGTAATTTTGTGGGCATATGACTGACAACTGATGTGATTTGACAAAGGATATTCCCAGATGTGAGGATGGAATGTTAGAAATTTTTGGATATCCCGTGCAAGGAATAATGATTCACAAAACTCGGGTGAGTGAACCAGGTGGCACCATTTTGTTGCGAAGGTAAGTTGTTTCATGAATAAGATGCATGCCGCTGAGCCTAATATGTGGTATTGGAATAAGGATGACGAGGTTGTCTCAAAAGTGGAGAAGACATGCTTTTGTGGGTGAGATGGTGCCCAGATCTTGGCTGAGGCTGAGTCCGGCGATGGGTGATGAAGGGTTTGTTTGTAGGAGTCTGTCTGAATTGGCGGCAATAACGGGCGAGGTCTGCAGATAATGGACAACTTCTAGTTTGGGATTCAGGTGGTTGGAGAATCCGGTGGCTGATATTGGTGTTTCTGGTTGGATATTTGGATCCTTGGAATGCCTATTTCTTGGGTAGAGTTCACTCCAATGATGAAGATCAAATTTTAGAGCAGGATGGTGCTCATGATCTGAGTGATGTATGGATGTCACAGATGATGTACAGAATGAGTTTGGAAAGAGTATGAAGGTGATGGACATGGTTCTCATTGGAGTTTTTTTAAATAAGTTATTTAAAAAAATTATTTTTTAAAGACATGCTATGTTAAAAAACAAAACAAAAATGATGATAAAAAATTTTCAGCAGAATTTATCCACTATTTAAAATCCAGCAGAACTGCCATTACAATAGTCTGGATTCTGACAGAAGCTCTCACCTAGGGCTCCTTTTTATAAGAGTGCTTACCCTGGAAATCATTCTGCATTTCCAATGTGGGATTCAGGTTCTCCATTTCTTGCATAGAACATTCTGCATTTCCGATGTGGGATTCTGTTTCAAGTACATGACTTTGAAAGACTATAAAATATAAACTATAAGTCCAATATAAATTAAACATAAAACATGGATTAAACATATAAAAAATACTTGAAAACAAAAAAAATCATAAAAATGATGACAAAAAATCATTTATAAGCTTTCAAAACCTCTTACTTGAAACTTAAGATGTTTCAAGTACGTGATTTTGAAAGCTTATAAAATATTTATTATAAGGCCAATATAAATGAAACATAATACATGGATTATACATAAAAAAAAATTTTAAAATAAAAATAATTATGTAAAAAATATTTATGAAATATAATTTATAAGCTTTCAAAACGACCAACATGATACTTAAAAATGTTTCAAGCACGTGACTTTGAAAGCCTATAAAATATAAACTATAAGACAGATATAAGTGAAACATAAAACACAGATTAAACATATAACAAATAGTTGAAAATAAAAAGAATTTCGTAAAAAATGTTCATGAAAAATAATTTATAAGCTTTAAAAACCACCTAGTTGAAATATAAAATGATTAAAGTATGAGATTTTGAAAGACTAAAATATAAAATATAAGACCGATATAATTTAAAGTTAAAACATGGATTAAACATATAATAATTTATTTATTTATTAAATTAATATTATTAATAATTAATTATATAATAATTAATTAGTTAATTAGAAATTATTAACAATCAATTATATAATAATTAATTAATTAGAAATATAATTATTCAGTATATAATAGTTATTAGTTAATTAGTAATATAATTATAAATTATATTTATCCATTATAATTAATAATTAGTAATTATTCAAAATTATTATATAATAATTAATTAGTTAATTGGTTATATAATTTTTAATTATATATTAGTTAATTAGTTAATTATTCATATAATTATAAATTAAAATTATTCATTATAATTATTAATAATTAAATATTAATTTGTTAATTAATAATATAATTATTAATTATAAAACTATTAATAGTATAACAATTAGTTAGTTAATTAGTAATTATTGATAATAAAATATATGATAAATAATTAGTTAATTACTAATATAATTAGTAAATTAGTAATATAATTATAAGTTATTTAATAATTAATTAGTTACTTAGAAATATAATTATTAAATATTTAATAATTAATTTTTAACTTTGAAATATAATTATTAATTATATAATAATTAATTAGTTGATTAGTAATATAATTATTAACTATATAATTTGTAATTTTTTAATTAGTGTTTATTAATCATTAATTATATAATAACTAATTAGTTAATTAGTAATAAAATTATTAATTATATAATAGTTAATTAGTTAATTTTTTGAGAAAGATAGAGTCGAGACCCTTTTTATTATTATTTAATTAGTAAAATAATTATAAATTATAATTATTCGTTATAATTATTAGTTAGTATTTATTAAAAATTATTATATAATAATTAATTAGTTAATTAGTAATATAATTATTAATTATATAATAGTTAATTAGTTAATTAGTAATATTATTATTAAATATAATTATTATAATTTTTAATTAGTAATTATCAATAATTAAATATGTCATAATTAATTAGTTAATTAGAAATAATATTATTAATTATATAATAACAAATTAGTAATCTAATTATTATATATATAATAAATATTTATTTTATTAGAAATATAATTAATAATTATAACTAATTAATTAGTAATTAGTAATTACTAATTATTAATTAGTTAATTATAAATACAAATATTTATTATAATTATTCATTATAATTACAAATTAGTAATTAGTAATTAATAATAAGTAATTAGTAATTATTAATTAGTTAATTAGTATTATAAATATTAATTATAACTATTCATTAAATTATTAATTATTAATTATTACTCATTAATTATTACTTATATAATAATTATTTATTTAATTATTAATATAACTATTAATTAGTTAATAATTAATTAGTTAATTAGTAATATAATTAAAATATTTCAAAGTCATGTACTTGAAACATTTTTAAGTTTCAAGTTGGAGGTTTTGAAAGATTATAAATTAATTTTCATTAACATTTTTTGGAAATTACTTTTGTTTTCAACTATTTCTTATATGTTTAATCAATATTTAACATTTCTTTTATATTAGTCTTCTATATTATGTTTTATGGTCTTTCCAATTCACGTACTTGAAAAATTTTAAGTTTCAAGTAGGCGGTTTTGAAATCTTATAAATTACTTTTCATCAAGATTTTTTTGGAAATTCCTTTTGTTTTCAACTATTTATTATATGATTATTGAATGTTTAAAGTTTCAATTATATTCATTTTATAGTTTATATTTTATAGTCTTTCAAATTTATGTACATGAAACATTTTTATGTTTCAAGTAGGCGGTTTTGAAAGGTTATAGATTATTTTTCATCAACATTTTTAAGGAAATTATTTTTGTTTTCAACTATTTTATATATGTTTAATCATTGTTTAAAATTTCATTTATATTGGACTTATATTTTATATTTTATTGTATTTCAAAGTCATGTATTTGAAACAGAATCCCACATCAGAAATAAAGAATGTAATGCGAAGGAAAGGGAGAACCTGAATCCCACATCGAAAATGCAGAATGATTTTCAGGGCAAGCCCTCTCATAAAAGGGTTGCCTGGATAAGAGATTCTGGTAGAATCCAGACTGCTATAATGGCTGTAGCGCTGGATCTTTAATAGCAGAGAAATTCTACTGAATTTTTTGTTTATATATATATATATAAACAAAACAAAACAGAAATTTTTTTAAAAAAAAATTAGGGGAAAGGCGGAATCGTGGATGCTGCCTTGCCCCCGAAATGTAAATGCCGCATCCGGGATGCCGCCTTTCAGGTGCATTTTTAAAAATATTTTTTCACTAACTATTTTATTTAATTTTTTTAAAAAAACGTAAAAAAATCCTTCTCATGGTGTGCAGATGACCTCGGTATATGGGTAGTGATGACCTTGTGATGTTAATGATGGTGGGATGCGGGCTGGCAACGAACGTGTTGTACTACAGGCTAGCGCTCAGTGCAAGTGATGTCTTTCAAGAGAAATAATGTGTTCTCGGGATGACGGTTTGGATTGGGATATCTTTGATGGATTCCACATTCTATAGTCAGGGAATGGAAGGTCCACAGTTACTGATGGGTGTCATCATTCATAGTTATTGGGTCTATTTTTTGTGTGTATTCTTTTATGATGGGTTTTTAAGCCATTTTATTTAGGTCGATGGCCCATGCATGTTAGGTCGTATTTTGATCCTTTATGTGTGTGGAGTTTTTTTCTAAAGTTATTTTTATGGTGGCGATGCCATTCACTTTTGTGTATGGTGGTGTTTTTTTCCACATAATCTTTGTTGTTGTTCTGCATTTACTTTTCTTTATTAAATTTTGAGGACCAGGCTTTTGATTGACTCGTGGACCTTCTGGATATATATGCATGTATATTTGTATATTAATTTTCATGTATGCATGTACCTATGCTTATATATATTTATATGTGTGTGTGTGTGTGTGTGTCTGTGTGTGTGTGTGTGTGAGTGTGTATGTATCTATACATATATTTAACACATACACATATGTATCTATTTAAACATACATTGATTTTTATAACATATATATGAGTGTTTTTCTGTTCAAAATGTTTTATACGAGTGTATGTAATTATGTTAGAATACATTACATATATATTCATTGATATACAAATGTATGGGTTTTAGTGATCAGTAGTATTTAGATATATTAATTGATATGTTGGAATAATAAATTATTTATAACATAAATTTTATAAATAAATAGTTTCTAAATTTTATGCAAAAAAAATTATGTTGTATGTATAATCAAATATATGTGTACATATATATACATATGATAATGTGAAATATGTATATAAGTATTTATATATTTATTCTATTATATACATATGTTAATTTGATATATGTATGTGAGATTGATATTTGTATGTATGCATATATTTATTTATATATATAATGAAAATAATTGTATTTGTAAATACTTTTACATTTTCATGGGTGCATGAAAGTACAGACATATAGTTTCATATACTTATATATATATATATATATATTTAAATAATCATATTAATATATGTGTGTGTAATTATAAACAAATATATATATATATTTATATATCTTTGTGTCTGTGTGTGTAATTATATACTTGAATATATATATATATATAGTAATGTATAATTATTAATTTTCTAAAAAAAATTCTTCATAAATAAATTCTTTATTTCATTTTTTTTTGTATAAACTAATAATGACTATGAATTTTAAAAAAATATATTTTAAATTTACACCGTAATTCTACCCTTATAAATGAATATTTTAAAATTAATAACAAATGTATCATATATGGGTCAATAAATATTTGTATCGATGTAACAATCACCTTGGTGCTGAAAGATAGAAATTCCAATACCATTTGTGAAAAATATATTCCATCAAAGATTTGTTATAGGAATAAATTGAATTTGTAAGAGAGAAATTGAAATGGGGTTGATAGAGGATTAATTTTACATGGTGCAAATAATGGGGTTGTTTTTGGAAGCCTACTAATTCATAAAGAATCGAATTTTGTTAAACCACGTGCCACAATGGTAGGCTCCTAATTTACTCCCCATTTCATGTGGGTAATTAAGATGACAATGGATCAACATCCCTTCATTTACTGACCATATAATTGAGTCTCTTAATAATTATATTGCAATACACAAACCACCCTTATGTGCATGAACAATATCTAATTCCAATTGATATTTTCTATCATTCATTCATTCATTTGTTTCCCACTAATTAACATTGATATGTTATACTATGTTCAATTGGAATCAGAATTTCAATTTTTCAAGATTCAATTTTTAACTATTAATCATTGATCTATTATAATATATTCAAGTTGTATTATAATTTCTATTTTTCAACTGCAATTCGATCATTACATCAATGAAAATAATTATAAACCCAAATATGATACACTGTTTTGATTTTTTTTCATCATATATCAGTAATGGTTTGCAATTTAAATTTACATTACATCTGATTATTATTTCATACAAACAAAATACATTAAAAAAATTACATATGGATTAATTTTTTAAAAAATTAATGATTATATGTGTATATATATATTTATTAATGTATATACATACATATACAAGAATTTACAAATATATATATATATATATATATATAATTTCACACATATATGACATAAACATATGTGTATATACATAATTTTTTTTATAATTATACATATTATATAAATTTTATGTACAAAATTTAGAATGTACTATTTTCTATACATTTTCTGTAGTAATTAATTTTTTAAACCAAAAAATCAATAAATATTTCTAAAAATTACTAATCACGCACAAACAGTCATTTATAAATAAATGTGTATATATATATAATGTATTCTTACATAATTACTTTCACAGTGTAAATATGTACAAAAATATATATATATAAATTATTGATCATTGAAACACATATATATAATAAACACATTTTTTCTCTTTACATACATACATATATGTATGTGTTATAAATATGCATACATAAAAGCATAAATATTAATATATATATATATACAAACACATAGGTACATTTGTACGAGCAAATTAATATAGTGATATACATTCATAAAAACCAAAATACATATTTTTAAATATGAGCAGATACACATACATACATAAATCTATATTAATATAGAAACATAAATATATATTATTTCCATTATATGAAAATAAAATTAGTTTAATTATTTTCTATTAAAAGTACACGCATGGATACATACATACATACATATAAATATAGGTATATACACATATAAATATTTTTAATTATATGAATAATTTTATATACCAGCATTAATATCGATATATATACATATATATATTTACATATATATTTATATGCACATACATTTATATTGGTATATAAAAATATAAATATTTATAGGTGTATTTAAAATTTTTTACGTACATTAATCTAAATATTATTATATCTAAATGCAGATATATATATATATATATAACTTCAAGTACATACATACATACATATATACATATAGGCTAATTTAATTATTTATAGACATATTTAAATATAAATACATATAAAAATCGGTATAAACATGAAAATGTTAAATAGGTAAAAATTAAGTTTTATACATGGTTTATACAAATAATACACTTATAAATATTTATTTTTGTATAAACTTATACAAATGTAAAATTTTAAATCATAGATCTAATATATTTATATGTATTAATAGTTATATCAATGTATATATATGTACATATAATAATATTTAGATGCATGTATGTTATGTATAAAAATGTCATTAAAAATACATATATTTTTATATACCTATAAAAATTATTGATCATGAAAAAATATAAAAACCAACGAACACAAACACATAATAATATATTTATATATAATCACATACATCTAGACAAATAAATTCATATATTAATATACATACACAATTAAATACATATCATTATGTGTATTTACATATGAAAATACATATATAAATCAATAGTAATATAAGTTCGTAATTATATATTATTGAAATTATATTCAAATATAATTGATGTAATTATTTATCAATATATAAGTACATGCATGCATACCTACAAATACCTATATATATAGGAATATACAACTGTAAGTATTGGTAAGTGTATTTTAATACATGTACCCAAACACATCTAAATATTAGTTTACATATATACATAAATATGAAAATAAATCATATAAATAAAAGATTAAAAAACCACTAAAAAATATTTATCTTTTTCCCATATGGACATATCTTGTCGCGAACCAAGCCAGAGTGCCATCCAACCAGATACCTGTCTCGATCTGGGGCATGTCTTGAAGATCATTCCTAACCCCAAAGGGGTGGAAACTATTTCCTGTGTATCAACAATATAATATTGGAATGATTTCACCCATGTATATAACAATAAAAAACCCATGAGTATAAAACATCACGTGACCAATAACCATAAAAAATGAGATACATAAATTTTCATATCCAAGGTTTACAATTTTAACCAAAAACCAAAAATAAAATAATTATATGAGAAAAAGAAAACCTTCCAAAAAACCTGCACGAACCAAGGGGGTGATCACCCATTGTCCACCACCACCAACACCTCTAATTAGTGGAATACTAGATACTAGATCCCCCATTAGCAACACAAGACATCATCACATTACAAGGGGCATACATAAGAATGTCTACATACACCCAATGATTTATGAAGGGTGTGATCCAAATCCTATAAGGATATCACCCAAAAGAAGGATTTCATGCTATAACATTAGAAGATAAATTAACAAGAACATTTTCATAAATCTTTGGAAATCATTTTCAAGGAACTTCTGAAGGAAATCATTTTGAAGAAAACAATTTTAGAGAAAACATTTCACAAATAAATACTTCCTTAAAAACATAATGTACACAAGGTCTAAAGATTATCAATGGTTACCACCACCTCAAATAACCATCACATAAAATTATCATGTCACAAGTGGAATCTATGGGAAATCCCTAAAAATAAATTGCACAAATGGGACCTGGGAATCCTCATACCTCGGTGATCAAAATTTTCCAACCATAAACAATTGAATCCTCTTGCATGATCCACTAGAGGGACAAATCACAAGGTATAATGGTGTCCATATAATAAACCAAAACTAACAGCGTTCCAATGCCTGAGCCACTAGAGGGGATCCTATCCCAAGGTCTAGTGGTATCCGATCCTATCACATCTTTAGTTAGTTTTGTAGCACCATATCATATTAGAATAATTTGGGCCTTTCCACTTCTGCATAAACAATCATACTAGTTCTAGATCTTTTACCTAGATACTCATGATTCAATTTTTTTATAAAACTTTCATTTCATATGTCAAATAAATCTGTAGTTTTACACACACATTCAAGCACCATAAACACAAAAGTGAAATAAAAATTTTTAGAATTCAAATTAATACAATGATAAATTACCACATGAAAACCACCATGTTTTCATAAATACAACCACTTTCATTTCCCACATACAGAAAAACCTTTTGGAAACACATTTAGCACCATTTTCACAATTCACAAATCCAATTTGAAAAACTATAAGATTTTCATACATGAAATCCAACCATTACCATGGTCAATTCCCCTTTAAAATTCATAAAAACTCCAAATACACTTTATAACATGTTTTACATCACTTTTATAATTCAAAAACCACATTTATGGTGAAAAATAAGAATCCAACATGAAAAAATCCACTTTATTTGTATAAAACCGCTTTCAACACATTCTATCCTTAAAATCCCTCTGGAAACATATTTATCTCCATTCGAAAAGTCATGTAACAATGTAAAGAAACTCTACAATAAGGAAGACATGAAACATAAGAATTTTCATTTAGAAAAAAAACATTCATCCTATATGAATGTGAAAAATTTACAAAATATATTTCATAGAACACACCTAATCCACAAAATTCCATTTAACAACCACATAATCACAATAAAAACATATAATAATGTAAAATCATATAACCACAAAACTCAATCATAGAAACATTAAAAAAATTATGAAAAACGAAAACCACACCTCAATAAGACCCTATAATGAGAAGATAAAACAACATCCATCAATATTTCTCCCAAAAACAGAAGATATAACCCTCACGAGGTCAAAAACTCCACTGGAAAAGAAGAACCCAAAGAGGGTGGAAGAGGAACCCGAGAAGAATGAAGAAACCAAATGAAAAGCGAGTTACATGATGATTACCTGATGAATTCACAACAAAAATACACAAATATTGATGCTAAAAGTCTCTATGAATGATTGGTGGAATCTCCCAGAGATTAAAATCCCATAAGTTTCATACTACAGGTGTTTTAGGGATAAATCTGAAGATGCAAAGAATGTAATTTACCACATCTTAATGACCTAGAAAAATAGTCACATGGTTTTCCCACACTGTTTTCCAAACCATGCGTAAACTATGCTTCCCTCACTATCTAGGGCAAACATCAAGAATAGTTAGCCTGAATGGTTTTCAAAACTATGCATCAAATTTGTGGCCTCCTCTATCTAAGTGGAAACCAACAACACACTTACCTAGATGATGGTGCACAGTTTCCCTTAAATGTACGTTAACTATGAAACACCTTTTGTGAAGCTAAAAATATCCACTTTCCACCAAAAACTATTGGATAACAAAAGAAAAAATATATGACAAATAATTATCAAAATAATACCTCAAAACAAAATCACGGATTGAAATACTCTCTCCACAGTGAAAACATTCAACCTTCGAGAAGTCACTCTTAGGATTGATCAAAAAAGAAAAGATACCCTTCCCCCACCCAAGACTTCTTCTACTATGTCTCATGCTCATCAAGACCATGCTACCAAAGGACATAGACCAATGGAATCGACTTCCCATGATGCACTTTCTCCTATGAATCTAGAATCTACACTCGAGGTTCAAACACATACAAATCTGGATCTAACTCAAATTATTTCGGATTCAACACATGAGATGGGACTACATTGGTATTTTTCATCTACGAGACATGGAACACATCATTAATAGATGTGAATTGGTAGGGAATATCCAATGTATATTAAACCTTACCGAACCTATCAGTAATATCAATAGTTCTAACATACCTCAGTGTTAGCTTCCCATACATACCAAGATGATAATGACCCATGTGAGGTGCCACATTCATAAACACTCATTCACACATAAAAAATTCAAATGATCTATGACTCTAATCAGCATAAAAATTATGGAGAATCTGAACCATCAAAAACTACAACCTCATTAACATAAAATTATCATATTTTTCTTATACAAGGATCTTCCCTACAATGCGGTCTCACCTACCCATTCCCAACACCAAGAAGACAGACGCTGATGTCCATAAAGAACCTCAAAATAGTGTATTTGAATCAATGATTGGTAACTACTATATCAAAATTTTACCAGCACCAAATTGCTATCACACGAAACGCCAAAATCCAACACACATTCTCGGAGCAGGACTTTCACGGTCTAAATCACCCTCTCTTTTTGAATATGCATTTCTAGTCGGTATTTCATGCCCAAGATAACCTATGACCCCATTGTCTACTTAACACATCCCCAAAACCGTTAGGTAAAATGAGGGTCCCTATCTGGAATCTTCGTTGACTGCACTCCATGATGGAAGACTGTCTTCTGAACATACAAGAAACTCAACTCATATCCATGGATGAGTCTCTAATAGGAATTAAATGGTCTAATTTTTTCAGACAGTCAATCAACACCTAAATATAATTCCACCCCTGAGGTTTATGTGGTAAGACAACAATGTAATCCATGGATATATCATTCCACTTATAGGTAGCAATTGGTAGTGCCTGAAGCAAACCAAAGGGCCTTTGGTGTTTTCCTTTAACTTACTGACAAATATAACACTGCGATGCATAGACATCTATGTACCACCTCTTTCCCGAATACCAGAACTCATAATTCACATCATAGAACATCTTGGTGGTAACAGGATGAGTGAACCACTAATACCAGTGGTTATCCAACATCAACAACATCCTTAACAACAACGGTACCACAATGTGACCTTTGATGAAAAAAACTCACCCAGGAGACAACACCCACTAATAAGAAACATCCCACCATTAATAAATTGTATATAATAATAGCACAACTAATTACTCAGATGGTCTTGTGGAATTAACTCCAAAAGGAAAGGTGTCAGATTAACACTGGAAAAGAACACACCTCCACTATGTTCCTTCGTCTCCAGGTTCATTTAATAAAAAATTCCCATCAATATCCATTAATCATTGAATTACTTACACACCTAAACCATTATTTTTTTTCACAATAACTATGTAACCACATTACCATTTCATTGGGTGTTGATAATGTCAAAATCGAACCCCTAAAGTACTCAAACCAATGATTCTGCCTCAAATTCTGATCTGTTTGGGAGAAAATGTAGGTTAAAATCATATGATCTAAATAAGCCTAAAAAATCTCTCAAAAAAGATAATGTTTCCATATCTTAAAGAAATATATCACCGCTTATAACTTGAAGTCATGGGTTGGGTCATTCTTTTAATGTGATAAGAGTTGGAAAGAACCATATTCCACTACTTGGTCATCTTGAATTATCACACACCAATCACCCATACCCGAGGTATCTTAATTAACCACATATCCCTTTTCTAAACTCTGATAAAAATAAAAATAGTGGTTTTGGTAAACCAAAATATTATCTCTTCAAAGGACACCTAACAATCTAGGATCTATTTAAGCATTACTCCTTTATGGGTAACCACATTCATAGATAAAGAAAAGAAAGAGAAATCTTGAACAAACCTCCTATAATACATTGCCAATGCCAAAAATCTCTTGATCTCAAAAACACTTGTTAGCTTCTCCCAGGACATCATTGAATAGATCATAAAATGTTCTAATAAATCCATTCAATGTGAGATAATGTGACATGGAAACATCACCTCCCTAATCCAGAAGGTACACCTAGAAAAATTTTCATAGAGTTGATAATCTCGATGAGTGCCTAGTATAATCATCAAATGTCGATCTGATCCTCCTAAGCCCCAGAATAGACAAGACATCATCCAATAATACCAGAAAAAAAGTTGAGATACTATTTGAAATTCCAATTCATGAGTACCATAAAAACCACTTGATAATTTGTTTATACGAAAGGAATGATCAAATACTCAAAATGGTCATACCTGATTCAACATGATGTTTTCTGAACATCCTCCTCTCTAAACCTAAATTTTTGATACCTACAACTCAGATCGATCATAGAGAACCATATCAACCCCTTAAGCAGATCAAAATGATCATCAAAATGGGGAAAGGGGTATATATTCTAAATCATCAATTTATCCAAATTTTATTAATCGATACACAACTGGAGAAATCTATCGTCAATCATAGCAAACACAACTATGGAGGACCAATTTGAGACACTCGAGTGAATGAATAATTTTGATTCTAAATCATCGCACTATACCATTAATTTCATTAACTCATTGGGGGGATATGATATGATGGAAGATAAATCAATTTTGTTCACAATTCCAAATCAATGGAAAAATCTATATCCTTTTCTAGAGGAAAACCTATGAAATTATCTGAAAATACCCTATGGAACTCATCCACAATATGTGGTAATTCATATTTTGGACCAGTACCATCATCTAACAACATGATAAATCTTATTTGATAAATGTTTTTATCAAACCCTTTATGTTTGTGTCTAATATGTCCTAACCAAGGATCTAATTCACCATGAAAAACATGGGTGACCCCATAATGTTCCACAAAACTCACCCACCATTGATAATAATTGGTGTGTGCCTAAAAATGCACCATCAAATCC
Source organism: Viscum album (assembly GCA_963277665.1). Classification (NCBI taxonomy): domain Eukaryota; kingdom Viridiplantae; phylum Streptophyta; class Magnoliopsida; order Santalales; family Viscaceae; genus Viscum; species Viscum album. The sequence continues at coordinate 419,768,954 of OY728161.1, read as the reverse complement.
ATAGAAATTATTACGCTGAAGTGGTCTGTCTCAAAACATGGAAATAGCATTCCTTCTCAAACTCTAACAATGTAACTGCTCGCGATGGGCACTTGAAACCCATATCTTGGTTTTTTACTAACTAGAATCACCAACTCCATCGCATAATGAATAAGATCGGTTGGAAATTTCATCAAATCAAAGAAATAAGCATAAATACAAGAAACATAATCACATGTATCAAAAAATGCAACAACCAAATATGATTAAATAATAATGGTACCTAGAACATTCACATGCCATGTGTTTGATTCCCCTAGAACTCATTACATAGAATGATGTTTCCTCATATCATCTAGATCCTATGAATGATCATGGACCTATGGATCAACCCTGTACTAAGTCTTCCATAAAGAATATCCAACCTTTCTGCCTTGAGATCCAAATCAAGAGCCCACTATCATAGATGGTTCTGACCAAGCTAATGTCCCTTTGAAATGTACTGATCATGCACCACTCTGCTATGGGTGTTCCATCTTATAAAATCATTGAATGTTCTCTATAGTTGTACACTGGGGGAAGGGTATGGGTGGAGATGAAATCATAGATCAGATCTATATTGCCTTTGGAAAATGATGGTACAAGATTGACCTAGAACCTAAATCCATGTATGTAGACAGTCGAAAGGGATGGCCTGATGACCACCTCCCATTTTCTCCTAATCATTCTAGTTCCTATTTTTCTCATATGAACTACACCTTCCCACAACTGACATATCTCCAAAGAAACTAGACATGCCTCTAAAATCTATTTCCACTATCAGAGTAGAACAACCACCTCAGAAATGGTTTTCATCAAGAAAAAAACACATGAGATAAGATATATGGCGGAAAACCTATCTCAAACATTGGATCCTTTATATTCTCATGGGAAATGACCTTAAGTGAGAACCAAAAAAACTTTGAAATTTGGTTATCATACCTCATCATAGTCTGGTCATCCTTATAGAGCTCTAAATACTCCTGTGACTTGGTGAAGGCCAAAATTTCAGTACAATAGTTCTTTTTGAAGATGACCTTAAAATATTTCTAACCCAAATACTAGAGGTTTCCTTCTTGTAACACTGAGTTCCAAAAAATCTTACTGGGACATTCCAATATGAACAAAGCGCACTTCACCCTAAATTCCTAAAAAATGTCATGACACTGGAACATCCTTTCTATATTTTGAATTCACTCCTATGATTCTTGGGGTCTTGTGATTACCTGGGAAGAAGGTGGATTTTTATTGAGGAACTCATAATAATTGTTCTTTATAAGTCCTAGTTCAAATTCATAAACTTGAGTATGGCCAAAACATACTACATCACCCAAATATTGAACATCACAAACCTCTTCTTCTACTATCATCTGATCATTTTTTGACAAATAAGTCTTTTCATCCTCTTCTCAGGACTGTACAAGAAGTCTATTGGGAGGCATCGTTCTGTTCCAAGTAACAAACAAAAGAAAAAACCTTCAATATATCCATAAAAAAATTGGAAAAATTTGTATCCATACAAATGATTTCCAAATTTTTTTTGAAGCCTGATTAGTGTCATAAAAAACACAATCAACAATCCCAAACCACTTCACACTCACCCGATGTGCATATATAGTCTACAACATGTACCTATCACCTAGCGGAGAAGTCAAACCAAATTCCCAACATCTCATAATGACTTGAATCTTATCCTGAATTGTGTTGGAAAAACACCCCACTTGTGACCATAACATAATTCCAGAATACTGTTTTCTCTGGTCAATCTAGACTCTTCCCAATGTACTATACCCAGAAAGTGAGAAACCATCTCTGATTCGATTTTTTGATGGACCAAGCTGGAGTATCATACAACCCCACACCCATACGGATCTGTGACATGGAATAAAGGGAATTACCAATCTCCAATGGCTCGACACTAGTGTCTTGGAATCAATAATAAACATTGGTAATGCTTTCAACCTTGTATATAATAATAAACAACAAATAAGAATAAAAAATCACATAACCAATAACCATTACCAAATGAGATACGTCAATTTTCAGATTCTAGGATTATAAATTTTACCAAAAAATAATACCACAACAGATTGGAAAAAACCCATCGCAAAACCCTCCATGCTACAAGAGCATAATAACCCTCTAGCCACCACCACCAACTCCTGCAAGGAGTGGAACACTAGCAGCCAGATCCACCATAACTATCATGAGACATATCTCCTTTACCTCAGTCATACATAACAATGTCTACATACACAACAATTTTAATTTAGGGTTTGATCCACATCCATGTATGATATCCCCCAAAAAAAAATTCCATTCTAAAACATTATAAGATAAATTAACATTAACATTTTAGTAAAAAAAATTAAGTGATTTTCACGAAACCTCCCAAGGAAATCATTTTCATGAACAAACTTTTTTAGAACAATTTTCTCAAAATAAACATGCTTTGGATCCAAAATGTACACAAGATCCACCGTATAATCATGGTTAGAACCACATCACTAAAGTATTATAAAAATTATCATGTCACAACAGAGTACCTTGGATAATTTCATATAGTAACTAGAAAAAATGGGGCCATATAATCCTAGTTACCTAGTGATCAAAATCATCCAACAATAACCAACAACGTACTCGTGCACGATCCAATATAGGGGAATGCATCCCATGTCCAAGTGGTCTCCATATAATAATACCAAATCAACATAGTTCCCATGAAAGAGCCACTAAATGGGATCCCATCTCATTGTTTAGTGGTCTCTCATCATATCACATGTTTATTTATTCATTCATCCATCCAATGGCCCGAAGACCTTAAATGTTTTTTATTATTAATAAAACCACTTTCAAGGGAAGAAGGGGAAACCCATACATCATAGGCATTAGAAAATTCACAAACCTATGGTGGGAAAAAATACCCTGACTGACAACTTGGATAGGCCACTCCCTAGTGTACGAATCGTGATAAAGCTCTCTACCCTTACAAATCTGTTCAGCAAGAAAGTGTCATGTGTTAATGCACAGGCCTGATCCGATGGCTGTGGACATACCCTCTCAAACATCCAAATCCAAACAACTATGAAAAGATTAACCGCAAACTATAAACCTCCTCTGAGACATTCTCCAAGTGATCGAGTCCAACAACTGCATTAAAAAATCCAAAAAAACATCACCACTCACCAAACATAGTCCCGCCCCACATTTTCCATGATCTAATATCGACACCAAATTTGTAACAAACAAATGGGAAGGTGCACCATGTTGAAAAATGCTAGACCAGTGCCACCCAGGGCTGGAAGACACGACAACTACTCCCTAAAACACTTTCGGAGAGGGGAACCAAGATGAACTTACCAATAACGCCACTCCGAACTAGAATTGATAAGATCATAGAAGGAGAAGAACCCTCCCCGAATTCCAAACCGGATGAACATTGCCAGAGGTAGGGGAGGTTCCTGTAGAAACAATAATAGGGATTTTCCATCTCCATCAATTCCACAAACAACCCATAGCAATCCAGATTCCAAAACATCTCATATCCACAAAATGAAACCATCACACCAAAACAAAAAAAAACATCCACTGTGAAAACAAAACCAGAGATCCCCCTCCCTCGAGCCATGCTGGAGCCTGTAATGAAGCCCACCGAAAACATCGAAGCCACCGCTGAGATTCTCCAGCCCTTCTGCGCTAAGTTCCAGGCACGAATCGAAATCTGAAGCACTGATCTTCGACGAACAATAAAGAAGGGCCAACGACGAGCCAATCCATGCTCCTGAGGATAACGTCGCTGAATACCGAAGAACACCGAACCACCATAGCCTGGAGTGGACTGAGATTTTCCGGTCCAATGATGCACTGAGGACATAGAGAGCATGACACACCACACCGAGCTCCCGAGGAATGCACTGCAGAGGACCGATGCATGCCTAAGGAGGGGAGAAGGGAAAATGGGATGAAACTCTAGAAGACTTAATGGAGAGATAACACGCTGCTCCAAGGCCCATCACATGTTTAATTATTACTATTTAATCAATCATGTTTGAAGAATCCATGATTTTCCACTGCCTATTCAACTAAAGAACTGGTTATAGTTCTCAAACCTAGACACTCATGATTCCCTTTCTTCTCAAATATCTTTTTCACATGCCACGTAAAAGGTCACATTCACACAAACATTCCAATCATCATGAAAACACAATTAAATCATCATGTTTTAGAAATAACATTTATGCAATGATCAAATATCACTTGAACACCACGATTTTTTCATAAACAAAACAATATTTATTTCCCATGCACACCAAAAACATTTGGAATCATATTTCATTATTTTTGAACTATTAAAAAAGGTCATTTAGAAATACTACATGATGTTCACACATAAAATCTATTCATTTCCTTGGGAAGACCCCCTTTCAACTTCATAAACAAAAAATCCAAATTATTGCACGTTTCAAATCACTTTCATAATTCACAAACCTCATTTATGGTGAACAATAAGACTCCAATATTCCAGAAAAGAAATTTTCATTGGAAAAAACCATATTCAACAGATTATTAGCTTCAAATCCAATTGAAAACACATTTTGTACCTTTAAAAAAAATCATGGAACACTTTCAAGAAACTCTACAATATGGTACACATGAAACACAACCAATTTCATTTATATAAACAACATTCATTTCATATTCATGTCAAAACATTTCAAGAACATATTTCACAGCACACACGCAATCCATTTGACACATTTAATATAATAATAAAGAATATTTAAGACATATAATAATATAAAATAATGGAACCTCTTATATAAAGATCAGATATGTCTTGAAACCAGTGAAAAACTATAACAATGTCATTGTATGACCGTATAAAGGCAAGATAAAACAACAAACATGAATATTTACCAAAAAATAGAACCCTCAATAGGTCATAAAACAACTTAAAAAGAAGAACCTATTGAGGGAGGAATAGAAAACCTAGAAAAAGAATGAAACAATAGGGAAAGAGACATACATGATGACTCTTTAATGAATCCACACCAACCCCACCCAATATTTGATGAATGATGGATGCAAGAAGGTTTTCAGGAAGCTTCCATGGATGAAAATCTTATAGGTATTGGGATAAAGGTGTTGTAGGGTTAAATATGAAGAGGGAAAGAAGGTAATGTTTCACTTATTAATGACCTAAATAAGATGCATGGTTTTCCCAAATGGTATTCCAAATTGCGTAGAAACCAGGCATCCCTTATTGTCCAAGAGGAACATGTCGATGGTTTTCCAGTATAGTTTTTCAAACCATGCATAAACTATACAGTCTCCTCTGTTTAGGAAGAAAACATCCACATGATTACCAAGAAGATGGAGCATGGTATCCCGTAACTGTGGCATACCAGGGGTTATGACCAAAATCTATACTATTCGTGAAATACTCATAGGGAAACTAATGAATAAATATAAGAAAACATTGAACCAAATAATACATCAAAATAATATCACGGATGTGACATATTTGTTTGTAAATGTACATTTTATGTTGGAAATTAATTCTACCAACAGATATGTCACTACTAGAATACCGGACTTTAGCGGCTGACAAAAGAAGCCCCTAGAAACTGTTAGAGGCCACGTTGAGACCATTGTTTGTAGGCACCATTTATATGTCGGTAAAGACCAACATCGACCACCTATGGCGGCCTCTAAAAGTACACTATGAAAACACCCACATTTGAGTGATATTTGATGTTGCTGACACAATAAGACAAAGGGTTGAAGGTGATGTAGAACAAAGATTCTGACGTCGAACAAGGGGGATGCATGGTGGTATGAGGGAGTTAGGTACATTGATAGAAGTCGTGAGGTAGCATGGGGTGTTTCAGTGAGATATCTGATTACTGGTTGTAATGTTGGAGCTGGGGGAGTCTACTGTTAATCAAGGAGTGTTGGGGGTTGCCATAGGAAGAAGCATGATGATGTGGGCAACATGGTAGTGTTGCTGAGAAACCATAGGAATGACAATGTTGGAGGTTGGTGAAAACCAGAGTTTTTTAATTATGGAAATTTTATCCGCCATTAGTTTTCACTAATACTTCCTTTATCAACCATTAATGGTGATCCAGTGATGACACATACAACAAAGCTAATATCTGTACTAGTATGTCCATGAAACTAAAATATTGTTAAAAACAATGTTGATAAATTTTATTATGATTGATAAAATAGTTCAATTTCAAAATTTTATAATATCAATAGATAATATAAGTTGATAAAAAATATTAGCAACATACTCATATGAAAAAATGTATCTATAAATAATATTATTAACATCTATAAACCACATATAAAATTAATATCTATTTATCAATTATGTTTTAAATGAAATATTATGTGTGGAAATTCCAATATTATACTTATTATTGAAATTACACATAATACATTTATAATAGAATAATTCTAAAATTAGGTTATAATAATCACCAAAAAATTGAATAAAAAAGGTTCAAACATAACATAAAAACATGTTAAAAATCTAATCAAATTTATAAAGATTCATGAAACATGTAACAATCATAATTAATCATGTTTAAACTCCATTTGATCTTACATGAAACTCCATGAAACTCCCTGAATAATTTTTTCATAATTTATTTATCACATTCATGATTTTTCATGGAACTAGGATAAACACATGCATTTCATCAAAATTGTAACAGAAAGGCAATAATAACAATTATAACTTATAATGACCTGAAATAAGACTAGATGCCAAAAAAACACCAGGAAGAATCAACCAAACTGATGCACCAACGTCCCGTCCTCCAGTCTTAGAATTGATAATGACACTAACCGGACAGACATTGTAGGATCAGAAATGAATGACACACATATTATAAATATTACACACATTGAAGGGTCTGTTTAAGAAATATTACATTATCTATAATAATCTATTGATGATTTCATAGATTAAAAATAACACATTTCAATGATAAAACAGAAATAGATTTCACCATATGATGATATATTACAAATATATCAAATCATAGACATATTGATACAAGGTAATTTAGTAATTAAAAGTTTCACATAATTTCAAAATAATGTTTCATTGTTCAATGATTAAATTTAGTAGGAATATTGTATATAGAAATACCATATGGAAGGAAAATAAGCATTTTCAGGAATTCAATCAACATTGGGGTTATAATATGACACATGAATGTTCCCATATTCAAAACAAACACATCCAAGAAATCATCCATGAAAAATTCTAGGGATTTTTTTTATCCAGTTTCCAAGAAATGTTATATCATAGGCCATTTTATTGCAGTATTCATCTCTATATAGAAATACTCACCCTTGAGGCCCTTAGATGAATAATAAGGATTTTCTATGATTGGAAAAGTAGATGATGTCACTACCACACACTAAGAGCAAACTTCCTGAAAGATAAAATTTTAATATAAAACCCTTTTAGCCAATTTTCATTCCCTGAAATTCTAGCTCCAAAATCTCTTAGGGATCTTGAATACAATCAATGATGACAATGGATGAACGGTGGAAGATTATGATGGTACAAAAACTATAGTTGGAAACTGAGTCGTAGTGGAGGTGATCGATCTGGAATATATTGTGATGATAATCATCTCCTTCAATAGCCCATAGGCACTTGGTCTTTCTTTCATCATTGAGAATCTTGATGGTGGTGTGAAAGATTTATCCACAGTGGATGTGGAGTCATACAATTTTTAAACTAATAAAGCCACTACCTTTTGTAATGCACATCATGCCCGTATGAACTTCTTACTTCGGCATGCTGCTATACTTCAACTCCTCCAATAAAGGAGACATCCCACACCTCCCACCTCCCATACACATATTGATACATTGAATACACTTTATATAAAGTAAAAAATGAATTCAACATGTAAAAATTGAGAATTATAAATAAGGATGTCCCAAATGGTAATAGCTAACACATATTGTTCAATTAGTCTATTATAGGTAAGAGAAAGTAAAAAAATAACCTTGAATCATCACACAGTGGAAGCCTAGGTACATTCATGTTATTTGGATTCTTCTGATCAAATTTAGATGGGAACTGCAACAAGAACCAGCATTGAATTATACATGTCATATTTTGATTGTCCCACTAAATGATCATATGAAACAATGAACTAGGTGAACAAATTACATTAGTTTATTCAAAAAAATCGCTATTTAATAGATTTCACCTAGCCCAGAGCTTCAAAATTCAAAACCTCTAGAAAATATTTTAGTAAACAAACATGAACCCATCTGATACATTAGCTTGGAACAATTCTATTATAACAACTGATATTCCAAATTGATCCTTTGATTATCTACATAGTCTATATTGATACACATATTGATATATTACACATATTACACATATATTATATAATAGATTTTAATTAGTTAAATAGATTACATATTTAACACAGACTAATAATCTGGTGATGAATTATAATATGTTGATGAATTTTAATGAATTATACATATATAATATTTTAATGAGATTACATAAATAATGCATTATATAGATTACAAATATTGATATCGTACAAATATAAATATTACAATGATAATCTGTTTTAGATATTAGATAGATAATCTAGGACATAGATTGTTTGAATAATCTATTACAGTGATTAGAGATAATTTTTTAGTGAATTATAATTAATTAATTATAATTAATGATACACTAATAATAAATGAATTGTAATATGATATAGATAATAAATTGATTTTAATATTTTACAAATCACGAATGAATGAAACATATATTATTAATGAATTGTAATATTATACAAATAATGAATCGATTATAATATTTTATATATAATGAATGAATGATACAGAAATGATGAATAAATATTAAATTGTTAATGAATTATATTGAATTATACACATATAATGAATTGTAATATATTACAATGATTAAAAATATTATATTTTAGTGAATGGTACATAGATAATGGTCCTGATTATGTAAAAGATAAAACCATCATTTTTTATAAGTATGTATGTGATTTTTGGAAACATGTCCCTAACCATCATTTATGGAATTACATTCGTTTTATTTCACTTGGATCCAATATTCTAATTATAATTAATGTATTTTGATAAAAATTATGAAAAACCATGATTAAAAAACAATTAACTATGAAATATTTAGATATTGTATATTTTTCACGTAAGAGAGTCTCCTATAGATTCTTTACATATAATATCACTTATGAAAAAATTAATGTTCAAATAAAGGTATCATAAGATAGTTATTGTAAATATTTTCCAATTTCAAGGGGATATTTCTGTTGGGTATATAATATTAATCAAATTACCAAGAGTTCATGTATGAAATTGGATTGGATTATTGAGGTAGAACATATTTTAGGAGGAAATATGAATTCAAGAACAATAATTTCATGTTTAAATGTTTTATCAGGTGTTCCTTGAGTATAACTTGCCAATAATGGGTGTTCAATAACATAAACCGAACATTTTATTTAGTTTTTGTTTCATTTGGTTTCACATAATTTACATTTCTATTGTGTTACTAATCATTTGAACATATAAACCTAATTTTTCTTAAAAAATCATTTTCACAGTATAAAACATCAAAACAACTCAATATCTTTTTTTAAATAACCAATTTCTTAATTTATGTCAACATTAACAAAGATTATAAAACATTTATAGAAAAATATAAACCTAATTGATGTGAAAAAACATTCATTATTATAATGAGTTTAACATAACTCGTTAAATATCATAAAGAATGTGTGAAAATGGAATATATTCATAAGAAAAAAAAATCCTTCATTCAAAATTAATTCAAGATTCCAATGAGGATAAATGGTTATAAACATTTCATAGGAGGAAAAATATAATCAATGCATGGAATGACATAACATGATAATAGAGGATCTTTTAACATATAATGTTTAAGCCCCTAATAATCACAATTCCCCTATTCTCATATGCACCTAGTGGATATATCCCTTACCATATCTGTAAGAATCAAATATACTGAAAAAGAAGACAAACAAATGCATATATATATAAGATATATATATATATATACTAGAAATATATAATCATGTGACCACACATGGATAAATTGGAATTTATATTTTATGTATATACAGAACCGAAATAATTGATTTTAAATTTGGTGAAATGGGTATACAAAAAAAATTCAATATGAAGAGAAAATAAATTAATGGTGCAAGCATAAAACATGCAAGATATAGGGATTTAAGGATGAAAGGAAATTCCATAATGATGATGAATGATTACTTGATTTCATGGACATGTGATACATACAGATTGTCCTAGTATGATGATTTCAATGTCAGCTCTTAGTTTTATTAAATAACATATGTGTTGACTTGGATAATGAGAGAAAATTACATATAGTATCATGGAGGTAGAATTTGATATATATTATGTTGAAGGAGAATACAAATAATTAAAAATATGACATATTTGACTACCACTTGAATCTTCACTAGGTTTACGAGAGTCCCAAGAAAATTTTAAACCGAATGGATTTTAATGGAGATGGAAAATTTCCACAGTTTTGATGTTAATATGGATTTATCCCTGATATATTTGAATTAATATAAACAAGTAGGTATGTAGAATTAAATATACAAGTTATTGAAGTGGAATTAAAGGAAGAATGAATTAGTGCGTGATTGGGTCATCAGTGGTGATCTTTGTCCAAGAGAGATGCATAGAAGAGGAGGAAGGTGTGACTGATGCTAGTGGGGAGGTGCAGAATCCTGCGAGAAATGACCTCCAAAGTGACCAACAACAATGAGGGTGGTGACAATTTGGCGCAGTGACATCCAATGAAGAAATGGGGGAAAGCCGGGTGGGCATCAGTATCCTTTGAGATGCAGAATCGTTGAATAAAGCAGATGACCCCAATTTATGTTCACGATTTATCATATATTATTCCCTATTTAACAAGATTTTAATGTGGGGAAACATGATTTTAACACATCCATACATGTGGATGAATTGCGTTTATTTCCTAGAGGTAATTTCTATATCATCATAAATGAGACATGTCAAATGAGGCAATGAAAAATGTGGGATTTTACAGGATATGATTTTCCATTGGGTTTTGTAGGAAAGGACACCACTTTTTGACGTAGTGTGAATCATACCAGAGGGTGGAGGCTAGTTTTTTAGAGATATCTAAGATAAGATTCAATTGTGCATGAAATGTTTTGTCATCTTTCACCATTTTTGGTGCATTTTGCGGTTTAACTGGTTAGGGTTACCCGATTTCGCAATAGTTCTTGCTAGATTTTTGTAACATTCCGGGTAAATATAGAATATGAAATTTTCATATTTATTAATATTTTTGAATAAAATATTAATATTACTTTAAAGGGGATGTTATGATTGATGGAGTACCCAATGCGCAACAATGAGTTTCTTTGAAACCTTACGTCACACACTCATAATATAATAATATTATTTTAAATGGTAGTTAACGCCTAACCGTTGTAATGGAGAGAATGAATATAACTAACTACAATATGATTATACATGTTTTTTAAATGTTTTTAAATTTATCCAATAAAAGATAAAGGCTTAAATTAAGAAAAAAAGTTCAATTTTAGGCATAAATACTCTAATATTCAGTAAAAGGTTGATTTATCACTTTCTGTTAGAGAACCCTCTTTAAATATAGTTATGGCCACTCTTATATCTTCAATTGAACCAAATGATATTCTTCTTTAGAATCGGGACATCAAAATTTACTTTGTGTATCTTTTTGGTATTTTTCCAACAAAGTTCATTTTTTAATGAACAGTGAAAAATGTTGTATTTTAAGTCAAAACATCCATTGAATCTAATTTATTTATATGGATATATTATATTATTAATTGGTTTTAAAATGCAATTAGAATATATTTTGACCATTTAATCCAATGGTGGTCATTGGAATTAATTTCACTTTGAAATTGGACATAAAGAAGTGTTAGTCTTTTGATAGATATTGTTTCATAAAAACACGCTATTTGTATTGAAAATGGGAATTACTTATAAAATTAATTAATGCAACTTATATGATTTGAATTTTTCAAAATAAAATTCATTTTTGAATTCAGAATATCAAATATATCTTGGGGTGAATTTTTGGTATTTTCCTGAAGAACTTCAATTTTTGATGAATAGTGAAACCACTAAGTGGTAGTTAAACAAACTGATTTTTCATTTAAATGATAGTTTTCCGCTTCTAGGTATTGAAGTTCAAAAATCCTACATATATGGTTGTCATTATTTAGTAAAATGAGTTCAATGGGATTAATATTTTTTTTGGTGAATAGTAACTTTTCAGTTTTGTTAACCGCGATTGGAGGTAATTAGTGTAATTTAAGATAAAAATGATATTATAAAAATATAAAAATATCTTGACACACATCCTAACCTTATTGTATACGTCATGGACGACCATGAAAATCCATGGGTCATTTTTTGGGACCCCATGGTGCCACTTGAGTGAGATAATGACATTAATACCTTTTATTTAAAGTAGAAATAAAAATATCAGAAACATGTATTGTTTTACTAAAACAATTATTAAATGGGGATATATAAGATATATTTTTGACTATAAATATTAATTAGAAATATAGAAATATTTCCTACATCATGGTAAATTTTATATTATTTTTAGACATCAAAAAAATAAAAGTATTTATGACACAATGATGATGTAGTGTTTACGTCATTAATGAATGATTTAAATAAATAAGAAGATAATGTTTAAAATAATATCCAAAAATTGTCCAATTCTTATTGGATGATTTTATTTCGGACATGGAAAACCTTATCCTATACTTTAATGATTTTTGGAGCTTTCGAAACCGAATTTCATTTTATAATAAAATAATAGTTTCAAGATTTCCAAAAGAGCCCCTCCTCTCCCTTATAAAAAGACCCCACTTCCTACCCATAACTAACAATTATCAAGCCATTTGCCTCGTCCAAACTTTACTAAAATAAGCTCCCAATATCCCTCTATTCATCCTAGAAGCCTCACCTTAGGCAGAAATATCTCCATGAAACCCGTTTGGTTCAAACGAAGAAGAGTTTCCTGATTTAAAGGTAATGTCTTCACTTGTGTTCTTTTGTTTTATATTGCTTCCCCAACCCCCTAAAATATTTTTATTCTTTTATTTTTTAAAAACAACATTATCTTCAATATACTATTATTTTTTTACGAAAAGTATTAGAGCTAAACTTACACACACCTTAATCTATTGGTTAAAGAACATACAGTTTCTGTGGATGGCGAATTACTGCCTCACAAAATGATGATTGTTCAATATTCTATTAACACCTTTCATGATGGCCATTAAGATGTCACTATATTTATATATGATATATAATATGTTTATGTTTTCCTTAAGCTTCTGTATTTTTCATTTATGTCATACCATTATGGTTTCCATTATGGGTAAATGCGATATCTTCATTTTAGGAAGTGCAGACTACCGCCCCCTCAAGGTGATTTGATTCATTGATTCCATATGTGGGATGTGTAAAGGATGGAGTTAATAATATTATATATGATATTATACTGTAATTATAATTTACCTTTATATAATTATTATTTCATTCCATTAAATACGAAATAGAAATGAAAGTACCGTTCATGCGTACGTACGACTTGCCGTATCCATGAACGGTGCATTTCATTTCTTACCTCTAAATGTTATGTAATATTATAAATGCATGTATATAATAGATATATATAATATATATGATATATACATCATTAATATAATTCTGTATATAATGGATATTTTACCACATGAACAACTTTTAATTTTAAGGAGTTTATTTTTGACTCAAGTACCAATGATCGACAAAACAACTGCTATTAACCTAAATAATTACAAAGTGTTCATAACATGGTAATAAGTGATATAAAAGGAATAATGAACTTGAAAAAGGTTCTTAAAGATGTAGAAATTAACTCATGTTTATTATTCAGGAGATTAATGAATGATCGAGTCAAGTCGGACACGAGGTAAGGGATCCTACCTCTCTCTTTCTTTTTAAGTACTCTCTTTTATGTCATTCCTTTTAAGCTAATATTTCTTATGTTTGGGGATGTTATTTTATATTAATCATAATGTACTTTTTATGTTAATATTATGAGATACCCTATTTGATCTCATAAATCCATTTTTGGAAGTTTTAACTGGCGTCGTTAGGCTGCCGAGTTTTCGTAGGGGATTTTTCATCTCACTTTTATTCCCGTGAGATTTATGCTACATTTGCCAACATTTACTTTGAGTGATGTATTTACTGCCCATTATTATAATATTTTTCTAATTTAATTTTGTTTATGGGTATTTACATTAATTCTTTTTAGTCATTCTTTCATGGGGTGTACGTGTCGAAAGTTACCCAAGTCGGTAAGGGAACCTTTCACCCTCCTTTTTTTAAAAGACTTCTTTTGTTATGTCTTTTAATTCACATCTTATTATGTTGGGATATGTTATTATATATTCTTATTGATGTAAATTTTATGTCCATGTGATGAGATATGATTTTCTCTCTCATAAACTCATTTTATGAATTTTAATGTGATGCCGTTAGGCTGTCGAATTTTTCCAAGGGAACTTCTTTACCCAATTTCAATTCTTTGGGTTAAACCTCTATTTCTTGATTATGCCATACTATGAATATGTGTGGATGAAATCTTATTGTTTTACACTTAATATCACCTTCTATTTGGTGTATTTATATTTTTAACACATAATTATGTAATTTATTTATACTTAATCTAAGGATACCGTCTTTTTAAGGGACTTCGTCTCAATCTCCTTTCATTGAGGCATACTTTGTTTTATACACAACTTAATTTTATATGGTGTATAAACCCCTTTGACTTTAACTTTAATTCAAAAGGAATCTTTTTATAGTAACAGTTTTACTAAACGACAAAAGGAATGTTTTGTCTTACGTATACAACAAAAACTAATTCTCCGCCACCGTGACCATTATTTGAGTTTCGGCATCCTCTATAAGACAGAACTTTTAAAAATAAATAAATAAATAAATAAATACCACGTTTTACTTTTATTATATTTTGGTTTTGAAAATGGTTTTGATGAAGTTTTTATTAGATCAATGAGGTGTATTAATATCTTCTGATTGAAATGTGGAATGTTGTGTTTCTTTTATGCATGTTTTATATGATACGATTATGTTATGGTTATTGAGAATTGTTTTTGAAGATGGGTGGTTCCGTGATAAACTATGGGTAGGTGAGCCTGATATAGCTCTCCAATGCATTGGGTAACATGACAGAGGTAAACGTGAATGTTTCTCTTAAGATATTTAGGGAATATACTATGATGGGTATTTTAAACGTAACCATGAGGGTTACTCCCTACATAAGAATGTTATGAATGCCTCAAGTTACCATTTTGTCTTATGATTCCTATGAGTTATTCATAAATCTTATGATTTCATGATTTATGTTAATGTGCTTATGTTTTATGAGTAAATTATAATTTCATTGATTCTTATGTATACATGAACTAATGTTTTCATTCCGTATTTTTATATACCTTACTGAGCTTTTTATGCTCATCCCAAGTTTTTGATATGTTTTTCATAGGTCAAGGGAAAGGTACATGATGTGATGATAGTGTCAAGGATGTGTCAAGAATGAATCAATGTTTTATTTAAAATATGTTTTCTTTAATGAGAATAGTGAATATTGTCTTTGTTGTAACCACCTTGTTTACAATTGGAATGTAATGCACGATTTAGGATCTAATTCTCTAAAACTATAAACCTGAAAAGATCCTCAATGTGAATTCTTGAAATAACTCATGATTAAGTAATGTTTATGGCTGGGGCCTTATAGTTGGTATCAAAGGTAGATTTAGACAACTTTAGGGATTATGAGTTTTCGTTAAACAAATGGTCAGTCCCTAGGTCTATTATTTCAGTTATATCCTGGTTTTATATCTTTTTTAGATCAAGGAATGTCAGTTACAAATGGGAGGAGTAGGATCTCAAACTACATTCTAATATCTTCCTGATGACATGCTTGCAATAATTATTGCAACTTAAAGTTCGAATGATTGTGAAACTTTTTCTAGTATACAAGTCACTTGCAAGTAGTTGTTTGAGATATCAAACACATCCACTATACCCCGTTATCATCATGGATCATGGGTTTTATTTAATCAAATCCTATTTTGAAAATATTCTCATATTTTCAAGAAAGGTAAATATTATCAAGGCATTTTCAGATATTTTACCTTATCACAAGATTTTGAGGAATATTATGATTTTAAAAATGGTGCTGAAGAAGGAGACCCTTGTGCAACCTCTTTATATTTGCTTTTAAAATTTATTCTTTCAGCACGTACCTATGGTATTTTAAAAGGACAATTAATTGAAATCTTCAACTCAATTTCAGTGCCACTATTTTATAGAAATCATGTTTTATCCGATGTTTTGATATTATATATCAGACATGATTATTTTCCAAAACTGTTTTTCTGTGAACACCCATATGACCCATGTTGTACAAGGTGTATTTGGATGGTGGAAGCAAATGATTTTGAAGGATATCTAAATCATTATTGCGATGCATGGACCTTCTACCTACGTGAACAAGATGATGATGAAACCCAATGGACACCATGATCAAGGTATGATGTTCATTATTTTGGGGATCGATTTATTTTATCTTATGATGATGAAGTAAGACTTCAAGATATAATATGTTGAGATCATAATTAATTTGGATTAAAATTAGTGGTATAAGGAAACCATTGAGGTTAACACTTGTTAGGGTTATTTTTGAGATTTATAAAAAGGAAAACTTGTAAGATGGGTGAAAACCCGTCGCGTCAGGCAATGCCATATGAATTGAACCCACAACCGAAGGGTGACAAGGGTGCATAGCCTACCACTAGCCTACATGAAGTCCCTAGATAGTATGACTTATTCTTTTTGGTTAAATGATTTTATGAATCAAGAAGAAGTTGATTTTGGGAACTTATGTTTTATCAAATGGATATCCTTAGTGTTGGAAAATGATTTGGTGATCAAGTAATGACTATTATTTTGGAAGATGTTCTCTATTTCATGGAAACAATATATTCCTATAGAAAATAGAATGATTTGAGATTTCAATTGAGGAGAAACAGTGGAATATTATTTTGGAAAAATCTTTGTTTTTATTATTGACTTATATGATTCTGGGTTATCTATGAAAATTATTAACCTATCATGGAGGATATGTGATTAAGTTAATTACTTTTCAATATGATACTTTATGAGTAACTAATGTTATTTGGAGATAGATGTTAAGATTTTCCTTGGAAGACTATGTGATTAAATCCTTCAGATATTTGGGTTTCAATATTAGTTTGGATTACTTTGAGTAATTTTATGGGTTGCTGTTTATTGAATTGTACTTGTTGAACATTGGGTATTGTTTGACAAATTTTGGAGATTAAGAGTAGTTTTTCTTTTTATAAAGGATTATCATTTTTGGTTTTTATCTGATCTTTTAAAAACAATTTTTGGTTTTGGTTAAGGTCTAAGGACATGGTAAATATATAGTTCATCTTTTGTGGGTTAGGTGATTCTCTAGAAGTTGATTATAGTGCTCTTAATATGAACAAGTCATCCTGAAATACTCATCGTTTGGAGGAAATATGAGTTTGTATTAGAAATCTAGTAAAAGATGAAGTCTACATGAAAACTAAGTATGTCTCCTTATGTTTTAGTTAAACCCATAAATAAGTTCCTCAATGAAAATAAACATTAAACAAAAAACGTTGTCTATTAACTTTTCCCACTGGGGAATCAAATACTGTTTAACCTATCACAATTTTGTGATTTTCTGGTCCTTAACTTTCTCCTAGACATGTTTTCTATCACTCTCCATCAGAACATGACCCTTGGTTTTTTCTTCCATATCCATGTTTTCTGTACATGGAATACTAATATGGGTTATCGTGGGTAACCTTTGTACTTCTCTTTTTTTTCTTTTAAAGTGATAGTTTTATTGACTCATTTTTTGATGTGGGACTTTTAATGAAGCTTCCATGACCAATTTTAAAATTGCGAGGATGCAATTCCTAAAACGGGGGAAGGATGTAACATCCTGGGTAAATAAAGGATATGAAATTTTCATATTTATTAATATTTTTGAATAAAATATTAATATTACTTTAAAGGGGCTGTTTTCTTCGATGGCGTACCCAATACGCAACAACGAGTTTCTTTGAAACCTTACGTCACACACTCATAATATAATAATATTATTTTAAATGGTAGTTAACGCCTAGCCGTTGTAATGATGGGAATGAATTTAACTACCTACAATATGATTATACATGTTTGTTAAATGTTTTTACATTTATCTAATAAATGATAATGGGTTAAAATAAGAAAAAATTCCATTTTGGCATAAATACTCTAATATTCAGTAAAAGGTTGATTTATCGACTTTTGTTTGAGAACCCTTTTTAAATATAGTTTTGGTCACTCTTATATGTTCAATTTAACCAAATAAAATTCTTCTTTAGAGTCGGGACATCAAAATTTACTTTGTGTATCTTTTTGGTATTTTTCTAACAAAGTTCATTTTTTTAATGAACAGTGACAAATGTTGTATTTTAAGTCAAAACCTCCATTTAATCTAATTTATTTATATGGTTATATTATTATTTTTAATTGTTTTTAAGGTTCAATTAGAATATATTTTTACCATTTAATCCAATGGTGGTCATTGGAATTAATTTCACTTTGAAATTGGACATAAACAAGTGTCAGTATTTTGATAGATATTTTTTCTTAAAAACACGCTATTTGTTTTGAGAATGGGGAATTAATTATAAAATTAATTAATTCATATTAAATGTTTTGAATTTTTCAAAATAGACATCATTTTTAAATTCAGAATATCAAATATAGCTTGGGGTGAATTTTTGGTATTTTTCTGATGAACATCAATTTTTGATGAATAGTGAAACCACTATGTGGTAGTTAATCAAACTGATTTTTCATTTAAATGAAATTTTACTGCTTTTTTGTATTGAATTTAAAAAATCCGACATACATAGTTGTCATTAGTTAGTAAAACGTGGTTCAATGGGATTAAAATATATTTTTTGGTGAATAGTAACTTTTGAGTTTTGTTAACCGCGATTAGAGGTAATTAGTGCAATTTAAGATAAAAATGTTATTATAAAAATATAAAAATATCTTTACACATGTCCTAACATTATTGGATAGTTCATGCCTGAATCACTTCATACTGAAGTATGGGCAATTCTATAATAATTTTCGATTTCAAATAGAATATTATTGATCTAGTAGTAGTCGAAACTGACTCCAAAAATCATTATGAGTAATTATTCCATATCTACCCCATTCCATGGTTAGTATCTTATATCATATGCCAGTGAAAAAAAATAATCTATAATCTTGTGTAAGTTATACATACTATGAGGTAAATAATGTTTTGGACCTCTATTCTTCAAAAATCTACCCATGATATATTGGTTACATTTTTCTCTACCTTGGGATGCCTTCCCCTCGAAGGAGTAGATTTAGTCATATGATATTTCTTTAGGATTTGTTAGATTATACCCCCTTGACTTTATCTTGGTTTTATCTAGATTCTATTTGTTGGTCGGAGTGGACACTCAAGAGGGGGGGTGAATTGAGTTCCAATTAAAATTTTCTGTTAAAAACAATTTCTAATAAAATCCCCCAATTTCAAAAACAAATTAAACTGTAGTGAATTTATATAGATTATAAAGGATCAATTAGCTTCTCAAAGATTGATTAGTTCTCAGTTAACTTAATCTTATTATTAAATTAACTTTTGAAACTAATTTACTGATTTATAATAAATATAAACACTTGCGAATTTAATTATCAAAGTAGCTTTGAAGATAGAGTATATTTCAAAGTAATAGTAGCGGAATATGAAATAAATATGTATAGTATGGATATAGAGTATAACTATAAACACAGAGAAGTAACCAAGAGGTTCAGTCTCAAGCCGAGACTTAATCCTCTCAAAAATTTATATAAAAGTGATCCACACCCTGGATCGGGGTTAACAACAGTGAACACACTGTCCAGGTCACAAGACCTCTACCACAGTTCTACGTGGGAAAACAAACAACAGTAGCCAGCTGTCCAGGTCACAAGACCTCTACCACTATCCACAGTGGGAAGTGAAGTGTAAAAGGTTTGCTGAGGATTTACAGATCCTCTAGTGAAAGTGTAGGAGACAGTGAGTGTGTTTAATACAGCAGATAACACACACTGCTCAAAATGTAGAATAAATAAATCACAGAGCAGAGATGTAGAGTTTAGAAATGGCTCTAGTGATTTCAGTGTAGCACTGGACTCGTTTTGGAAATAATCAGAAGTGATTCTGAGTCCTCTTCTCGATTTTGTTTGAGAAGCAGAGTGTCGTATGCTTCAGGTTCACAGGCAGTGAGATGTAGTCGATGAGGCTCTTCAATATTCTATTGTATGCACACCACTCTTCTTGAGTAGGCTTGATTGTGTATTTTATTCTGTCTTGCTTGGTTCTTCTTGTACACACAGAGCTCTTCTTGAGTATGTCGTATGCTTCCTTGTCTCTGTGTGTGTTGTCTCTCTCTTCTTGGTTTTTCACTTCACACTTTTTCACTTGTGTTTTCTTCTCTTCAGCAGAGTCTTCTTGTATTTATATCACGTGCTCCGTAGGACAAAAAGGTTTCTTTTCCGCAGGTACGCGGTACGGTTTCCTGACATCCGACAACCTTTATTAATTAATTGTCAGGGTATTAAAATATAACTAATATGACCGTTGGTTAGAATAAATAAAGATAAAGATAAAGAAATTCAAACAGTTGTTTATGACTGTTCAAGAGATTGGTAGGTCATCAGTATTAGAGTAATGATCGGTGACTCAGATAGATCAGCATCGGTCTGTCATCTGATCGGTGAGTCATTTTGATCAGCATTGGTCTGTCATCTGATCGGTGAGTCATTTGCATCGGTGAGTCATTTGCATCGGTGAGTCATTTGCATCGGTGACTCATTTGCATCGGATGAATAAAAATAGTGTCTTAATTAAAAAAAATGAGTTTTGGATATTTATGATATAATACTAGTATTGTATTTCATTTTTTACATATTAATATTAGATTTTAGATTTTTAGGTTTGATGTTGCTAAAACTCAAATGATTAGAATACTAATGTAAATAAATGTTTTGATGGGTTTGAGTAAACATAAGAATAAATTTATTTCCATTTGTTTTCAATCACCATTATATGTCATTATGTTTTACAGAAGTGAATTCTAACTTTAATTAATAAATTTACCATAGGGAAACCATTTCCATCCTGGGGAGGAAACTAGCAGCACTTACAAGGGAGTGTGGTATTCAAGACATAGCTCTCGAGGCATCTGATGGTGCCCGTGTGAGGGCATGAGTGCCTATGTGGGTATGCATGTGTGAGGTAGAGCCACTAGAGGTGCACAAACGTTGGTCTTACGAGGTAGTGCACCATTGAGTGGGGTGACACAGAAGCAAGGGTGGGTGTAGATGTGCACCCATAGAGACATGTATGTGGATTAAATGGGAGGGGAGGGGGATTTCTAAGTGAAGGTCGGTAGCTCCATGATTATAAATCCCGCCCAGAATCATTCTTATTTTGAGGGGGGAGATCATTTTAAACAATGATTGAGTCTTAGGAGTCCGATCTCGCCACACTGGATCCGGACCATCTGATCAGTCTTCCATTTGAAGCCACACCACTGCAGTTTTCCTCCACATTTTTATTAGACATTCGATCTAGTTATTATCTAATATCAACCCTCTGATCCTTATAAAACTCACGTCGCACCACAACCATCTGATCGAGTCATGCTTTAATAGAGACTGTTCATCTTTTTTTAAAACAATTTATGCTTTTCTGCCACAGGATCAAATCAAGACTAATCCTGGGTGACCATTCTTTTCCTCACACTCCTGACATGTCATATTCTTCCACACTCCATTCCATTCATGGTCATACCCTTTCCCCTTCAGTTTATCCACTCCCATGAAACCAGTTTCCCCATGGTGGACCCTTCTCGTTCCCGTTTTCCACAGCACTAACGCACTAGGTCTTATTTTTAAACCAACCCACCACAGGTCCATTAAAATTTTCCCTTAAAATATATATTATATACTATTTATATATATGATCATCTTGCACTGAAAAACCTATGAGTTTCCATTTTTCTATCACCTCCCCCAGTATCTTCTCAACTCAATCTCTTCCTTAAATCCATGTAAGGGTTCTATCTTTTCCTTTTCTGTGCTTTCACAACACTTATATAAAAAGTATGTATATTAAAATATATAATTATCATTATAAAACCTAACATTTTTCATAGATTACATTGGCATATACATTATCGATGTTATATGATGTTATTAAATCGGTGTAAGGGTTTTTATTTTTTCATTAGTTTGGCTTGGTGTTTAAATTTGTTTAGGATGGTTATAAACACACACAGATATATATATATATATGGTTGTTCTTAAAACCTACTAATTTTTTTGGATGGTTTTATAAAAAAAATTATTATTTTTAATGGATATTCTTTTCATGAAAATCATGCAAGGGTTTTATGTTAAAATTATTTTCACTACATATATACATATTTCTATATGTTCGTAATAAACCCATACTAATTTAAATTATTTAAAGAAGAAGAATGTCTAGTTTAATGGTATTCATAATTAATGTGAAACAATATAGGTTTCAATGTGATTTATGTTGACATAATTATAAATTTATATGTATTCATACATATACATATATATATATATATATGTTTTTAGTTATGAAACTATACCTCTATTTTACATTATTATTTTTAGATATTTAACATTGTCATAAATTATTTCTTTTCATTATACATAAATTATGTATTCAATTCTGATGTTATTATGAAGGACCCTTATGTACATATAGTTATATATATATATATATGTATATTGTTTGATCCTAATATTAATATGTGCTCTCAAAATGTTATAAAAATATATAACATGTGTTTTGAAATGTGAATGGTTTTCAAGGATCAATTTGGGATTTGTTTTTGTAATACAATCCCATTATAATCACATTTTATATATATGTATTACACACTTATTTTCATAAGTGGAAATGGTTTTGGTTATTTTAATAAGTTGTGTGGTTGATTTTCACGCTTTTCCTTTTATTAAATTGGCTAAAATAGTTGGAAGTGCCCTTGTGTTGCATTTATACATAAAAATTATTGTAATGAGTGTTTATACAATTAAGAATTCAATAACCCACATGAAATATTTTGTTTATATTTATACTGACCATGTCCTGAATCAATGAAAAATTGTCATTATGCATGATTTTTGTTATTTAATTTCACTTATCATTTCCATTATTTGGGCATGTAATTTCTATAATGGTGTCATAAACATGTATTATTATCAATACTAAAAAATCAGGCTATAGCCACTGTTTTAAACCATGGCTATAGGCCCAAAAACCATGGCTATTGGTTATAGCCATGGTTCCCACAACCGTGGCTGGTATTGGTGTGGATATAGGGTAAAACCTATAGCCGCAGTTCCCAAATGTGGTTATAGCCCTATAGAAAATATTTTAACCATGGCTATAACCCTATAGCCATAGTTCCATCCATGGAAACAACCCTAAATACACAGTTTTCAACCCGTGGCATAGGCTAAAATCACTCATCTCATATAGCCACGGTTAGGAACCTTGACCATCGACCTATTGCCAGAAGTTTAAAACAGTGGTTATAGGCCTACACATTTCAAAAAAAATCAGCAATGTTCAGCCGGTGCTGGCCCCTTGCATCCTCCGCACTGCCACTTGCAAATCCCCCCCCCCTCTACTCCCCCTCTTGCACCCCACCTCTACCTTAAATCCCACCATGAAACCTCCCCCCTGCATCCAACTTCCCACCATGGAGAGACCCCACTCACCCCACTGGACAGACCCCCTCTCCAGGAAAAACCCCCCCAGGACAACGCCACACAGACAGCAGCCCCCACCCCTGGATAGCATCCCCCACTACCCCCCCCCCTTCTGGACACCTCTCCTTACACCTAGAAACCCCCCTCGACAAGCCAACCTAGACAACAGCCCCCCCCGGACAGTAGCCCCCCTCCACCCCACTAGACAGACCCCCATCCTGGAAACCCACCTAGACAGACCCCCCCCAAGACAACCCCACCCCGACAGCAGCCCCCTGCTAGAAAACCCTTTCACCACCCCTGCTGGACAACCCCCCACCCCCTCATGGACTTCCCTCCCTCATAGAAACCCCAATGGACAACCCCACCCAAACAACAGGCCCCCTTATGGACACCCCCTCCTAGAAACCCCCTTGTACAACCCTACCCAGACAGCACCCCCTCTCCTAGAAACCCCCAAGGACAACCCCCCCAATAGGATAACCCCACCCATACAGCACCCCCCCTCTCTTGGAAAACCCTTGCACCACCCCTGCTAAACAATGCCCTCCTCTTGGACAACCCTTCCTCCTGGAAACCCCCCCAGACAGCAGCCCCCCCTCCACCCGCCTAGACAGACCCCCTCCACCCCCTGGACAGACCCCCCGGATAGCCCCCCCTGCTGGACACCCCTTGCACCACCCCTACTGGACACCCCCACCCCGTGGCATATCCCCTCTTACACCCCACCCTGAAACCCCTCTGCACAGCCCTGCACAACCCCCCCTCCCCCCATACCCCCTTCTCCACCCCATTCCACCACCCCTTGCATGTGGAATTTTGGAATGGAAGTAAAGAAGTAATGATCGTATCCTGGTTAAAACATGGAGACCTCAGGTGTATGGAGTCATAGTGGCCTCTGTGTGGTATCATGAATCCATCCTAGGTGTGGTATCATGAATCACCAGAGAATACAAACCACAAGATGATGGATTTTAATACATCATGTCATATACTTCGGTGCATATTTACAATAATCTACAACTTTCATGTATGCATCATAGGTTTTATTCAAATAATTGAAAATCATTGTGAAATGATACCAAGCCTTTTGGATATGATATTCATATAAACACCCTCAAACTTTAGGATAAAACATTTTACCAAAATTGTGAGAAACTGGAAGCCCTCTACGGGTGTTTTGGTAGACAAATTAGAGTTGTGAAAGATGAGAATATCTATTTAGGAGGTGGATTACTAAATAATGACGTGGACATGGAGATGGTTTTTTGCCTAATGATTAACTACTCGATGCTACGGTGTCAAGAAGAAGGTTATTTCATTGGTAGTGAAGTCATGAGAAGCACCCAAAATGATATGGAAATAGTTGTTATGTTGTACAACATTGATAATCGTATGACTTATAATGTCATATAAAAATGTTTTGCATATGTAGTTCCTAAAAGTATTCAAATATCTAAAATATGAAAATTTTGGACTATATCATCAAAGAATATGTGACAACATAGTCTAATATGTGGGATTAACACCCCCCCCCCCCCCCCGTGCACCCTCCTTCTACCCTTAGACACCCCTTGTACACTCCCCCTTCCCCTTACACTATCCCCCTTCCGATTTCACCCTCCCCCTGCCCCTACAGACCCCCATGCACCCTCCCCCATCCCCATGAATCCCCCTCCCCCTTCTCCAACCCCTGCAGACCCCACCCTGCACCCTCCCCCCTACATCCTCCCCACCTACACCCCAATGCACCCTCCCCCTTTCTCCAGGGATATGATTTCTCTCACTTGGACCAGCTCCATGGTACTCTACTATACCATCATCACCTCCTATCGTGCATGAGGAATTAACCTCTATTCGTAAGATCACATAAATTTATAAAATGTAATATTTTGCCTCTACTATTCTAAATGAGTTTGATAATATTTGAGGAGATTATATTGAGCTGAAACGGGACTTAAAATATAATAATGATGAAATTAGAGAACTTAAGAAGTCTTCAATTTCACATGGTTTATTTTTAAGGTGGAATAGGGCTGGCATGAGTGTTTTGAAGGAGGATGGGGGGTGGTGGTTGGTGTGGTGGCTGGTTCGGGCTTGATTGCAGGTGGCTGTGGTATGGTGCGGTCTCGAATACAGGTGGAAGGGGGTGGAATTTTTGTTGAAGGGTGTTGGTTGTAGGTGCTGGGGCGATGGTGTGAGCAGATTTGATGGTGGAAGGGGGGCTGTTGCGGGCTAGAATTCTGGTCGCAGCGGGCTGAAATGAAAGTGGAATTGGCTGGTGTGGGATGGATGTGGCTGTAGCAGGGCCAAATTATGGAATTAATGTGGCGTGACCATGGCATGACCTCTGCGTGACTGTGACATGTTGGCTCATTCCTGCGACATCCATCGAGCAACATCTTCCAGCTAGGAGTGAATGAACTGGTGTAGGTCGGGCAACATTCATGTCATCACCCCGCCAACAGAAATTGTGATTATTCAGTCTCAACATTGATCACAATACTCATGGAATTCAATCATTGTGAACTTCCACGGGGTTTCATCCTGGAGAAGGGCCAAATCACGGCTTGACCGCTGCGTGTTGGCCCGGTCCAGCGACATTCTCAGGGTAGCATCCTTCACCCAGGTGCGAAGGGAGTGGGAGGAGGCGGGTGCAACATTCTGTTCGTCGCCTCGCTGGAAGAAATTATGATCATTCAGTCTCAACATTGATCACAAGACTCATGGAATACTATCACTACGAACGGTCGTGGGGTGTCATCTGGGTGCAAGACCAAATCACGACGTGACTACGGTGTGACCATGGTGTGACCCTGGCTTGACCATGGCATGTTGGCCTGATCCACTGATATCCACATGGCAGCATCTTCCTGCCAAAAGTGAAGGGAGCGGGAGGAGGCGGGGCAACATTCAAATCATCTCCCCACTGGCATAAATTGTGATTAATCAGTCTCAACCTTGATCATAAGACTCATATAATCCTATCACTGTGAACCGATGTAGGGTGTCATCCCGGAGCATGTCCAAATCATGACATTACAATGGAGTGACCGCGACATGATTGTGGCATGATGGAAGCATGATTGCGGCGTGTTGGCCTGGTCCCGTGACATTCAATGGGAAGCATAATCCGACTAGGAGTGAAGGGAGCGGGAGGAGGTGGAGAAACATTCTGACTGTCACCCCGCTGGCAAATGATAGAACATATGAATGATTTAATAAGCTATAACAAGGGATTTCCCGAGAAGGTTGTAGAGAGTGGCACAATGACACAACCTTTAAAGGGAAAAAATGTTAGAAAATAATCATACACCCTACACAAACCATTTAAAAATTCATTCACTTTTCTTAAACATGAAAATTTTATTTATAATATTTAAAGTGTGAAAAGGAATGTGTCACAGTAATGGTATATGGCTAATCAGGCAATGTCATTTGAGTGAAACTAGTATGATAAGATAATTTATATTATCCAAAGAAAAAAAAACTAACTAGCCACTAAACAAACACCAATAAGAGGAATATGAAAGACTCAAACCAAATCTAATCATGATACAAATAACTATAACTACTATTTGGATTAGAATACAGCGCACCTCCGTTGGAAGAGTTTCATTATAAAATCATGGAATTTTTTTTATTATAAAAACATGAGGTTATTTATAAAATGAAACAATTATATTAAAGTACACTTATTCAAGATTTGAAATTAAATATAATTAAGCTGAATTAAGAATAAAGCTAAGTTCAATTTAAAGCATTGTTGAATTAATGATGATAGAAGAGGGATCCAAACTCAAGATGGAACCAAACCATCCACTTTGGCTCTTGGAGCTTTCTAACTAAAATTTTCTACTCCCCCACTGGGTATTCACACCTTCACACACATGCATGGACACCTAGCCCCTATGCACACTCCCGCATGGCCATGAGCATGTGAAAGGGGTTCCTTGCACATATTCTTATATGGATATACCAGTCTCCACTAATCTGCGTATTCATATATATATATATATATATATATATATGTACATGGGCACACATAACCCTTAGACACCCCACCTATACCCTCCCCCTACCCTAAAGACCACGTTGCACCCCCCCTTCGGGACACCCCCACCTGCAACGCACTGTCACCCTCCCCTACCCTGCAGCCCCCACTGGTCCACACTCCTAGACACCCTACATGCCCCTCCCCTATCCTGCACCCTCCCCACTCTTGCACTCCCCGAACACCCCCACATGCACCGCACCTACAACCTCCCCCTTCCTTGTAGCCCCCTGAAAAACCCTCCTAGACACCCCTCCTGCACCCTCCCCCCTCCTGGACCCCACTCTTTGATAACCCCTCTTAAACACACCTCATGCACCCTCCCCCATGCCCTGCACCCTCCACCTAGACTAAACTAGGACCCCCCCCAAACCCACATGCACCCTCTCTGCTGCCTTGCAGACCCCCCTGCACATCGAAAACATATTCCCACAATTTTTCTATTTTTCTCATTCTTTTCTATTGATAGTCTTTTAACCATTCAAATATTTATACCATATAACTATCATAATTTACTCCTCCATCGACGGTTGTTCTCCCTAAATCCTATTGGTAAAATTGTAAGGAATAATAATACCAGTACCATAAGAAATAGATGACACCATTTTCCACCAATGAGTACATTTAAAAAATTCCATATTCAACAAGATCTATCTCAATTTTTAATAAAGTGAAATTAATAAAAACTTAATTATTTCAATGTCTTATATATCTAATCTCAATGATGAAAACCGATAATCCATTTTCAATATTTTTTAAAAAAATTAATCTAGTAATTTATATGGAAAATATTGGATTCAATGTTGAGATTGTTGGAATTGAAATTGGTCATGGGTTGGAAATTTTTTGAGATGGTTAGGATTTAGACCATGTAGTTGAATGAGTAATTTATTATCCAACCAATTGAATTTATTATTTTCATTATACATGTGATGAAGTATTTTTTATTCATAAATCTCTTGATTATTCAGATCATTCACCTCCATTAATGGTAGCCCTAGAAGAACATCCCTGATTGATGTAATAGTTGAGAAATTATCGGTCACTCAAGAAGAAACTTTTATGGGAAAATAATTCAATTTGAGAGTCTAAAGTGGTGAAGACTAAGTGTTTTACCACAAACAATAATTTCATTGTGATTTGGAAGATCCCTTGTAACATGATATATTACAGGAATCTCATAAGGTATCTCTTTAATAGATAAATTTTATGTAGAATGGTTTCCCTCCCTCCAAGTATGAATGATATTTGCATGTTGATCGATGGGGGGCCAATAGATCCTAATATTATTCACTAAATACCAAGGATCACATGAATCATTATGTATATGTCTTAAATGAATCTTGGAGTTTTACTCAACCATACAAATATTGAGGTTATATATCCTCCAAATTTAAAGGCCGCTAAGTAAATATCTTTTCTCCACCCAGATAGAATTACCAAAACCATAAAATGAACTATATTCGATAACCATAGATCCCCTAGATTCTTGCAAAATCCCTCCTCACTTCTCCCTATTTACGATACCAATTCACATTATGTTTTAGTCCAACAATGGGAAGTATCCACTTGATATACCACCCTAGAGGAGCTCTATCATTTATAATCACATCCCTAGGGAGGACCCTATTACTAGTAGCCATTCCCTTTTCAATAGGAATAATGGATCCTAGTCTGTCCATGAGAGAGATAACATGAACATGAATTAATAGAGGGAGAAATTCATGCATTCACGACCCTCGTTCCTTGTATCCTAAATCACACAAAAAAACCACTTAAAACACTATTACATGAAGATTAACCATATATGTATGTTTCTCAACACATTAAAATAATGTGAACAAAATTTCAGAGATGTATCCCCTATAAAATTGAAATCCCATAAGTTTACCAACAAGTGACCAAGAAAGCCATACTCATTCTACATCAAAATATATGATCTAGACTGAATACGATTTTAGCCTCTCACAACAAATAAATGGTGAGTGTATCTAAATTACTTTTTCATGGATATTAATTTTAGTTGGTATTTTTTCCCTCTAGAATTGTGGATGACCTCTTTGATTGAAGGTTGAAACATTCCAATCGGTTTCTAACGGGTTTGTTCTTAGAACCGGAAACATACAATGATTCCATATCCATTTAGACCTAATTTCCAAAGGTAGGTGCTCATTAGTTGTGGACTGATGGGACTTAGAAATTTTCATTGGTCGAGAGGATGGGAGGTCAGAGTCATCACACCTTTTGAGGGGAATTATTATCTACTCTGAGACTCTCTTTATAGATTTAATCTATGTTCGTGAATCATTATCACATTACCATGTATAAAAATGTTCTTTCCTTTAAATATGACAATAAATGATTTATATGAAGAAAATTTAGAGAATCTTTTATATGTATTCAAGTTTCTTCATTGATAGAGAATCATATGTATTTGTTAGAGATACTTAGTTTATGGTATCCTTAAGTACATAAATTTCTCTTGGTCATTATGATGACCATACTAGTTTTAAAGCAACTTAGTGGGGAACATGAAGTTTATAGTCATTCAGGAAGACATGGATTATTTCAGTGTTGGGATCATACCCGCTGATGGGCTACATACGTATCCTTTGTTTTGGGAAAAGAATCAGAACCCACGTAGTTCGAGTATGGGAGTATGATGTTTATGAATGATTGATGGGTCCATGAAAGATTTCATGATTACTTTTACACTCTATGATCACGTGAGTCATGCTCGGAGTGAGAAACAAGAGGTATTTGTGAAACCAGGCAATTGAGCCATGTAATTATGTGGGGCTTATGTATGTAAGACTACCCAAATAGATGATGATTAATATTTACTTTAGGGAAGAAATCGATGAACATGGTCCGTAAAGGTATATGTGCTTCATAGAGATTTGGATACCCTAATCTTGGGGCTTACTCTTAAGGAAGATGCCCATATTTGAGACTGGGGCTTATTCTTGAAAAGGAAACCCAGGTTAAAGGATTTAAGGTTTTGGGCTTACTCCTAAGGAGGATGCCCATATTTGGGGAATTATGATTGGGGCTTATTCCTGAAAAGGAGGCCCATGTTAGAGGACTTGGGGCTTATTCCTAAGGAGGATTCCCAAATTAATGTGGATTTGGACTGGGGATTACTCCTGAAAAGGAGGCCCAAATTAAAGAGGACTTGGTTCTTACTCTTAAGGAGGATGCCCACATTAATGAGGATTTGAACTGGGGATTACTCATTAAAAGGAGGCCCAAATTAAAGAGGACTTGGGGCTTACTCTTAAGGAGGACGCCCAAATTAATGAGGATTTGGAATGGGGCTTACTCTTAAAAAGGAGGCCCAGGTTTAGTATTGTCTCATCTTAAAGGATGAGGTTTAATGAATTAACTCTCTAACTTTTGTGACATAATGATGTGAAAATCACTATGTTTTGAGAGATGTTCGATGGAGCTCCTTTCAAATAAGGAATTCAATCAAGAAAACATGCAATAAATGGCTTCGAAAAGTGTCTTGAAGACTGAATCTTGAATAGAAGAGGTGGAATGGCATAAGAGGGGTTAAATGGGCAGGAAGGGAACCCAAAAATAGAGGGGCACACAAGTCCTAGAAGGCACGTAGGTACTGCATGGGCATGCAGGTATACATGCGCGACACATGTGTACTTGCAAGATCCTTGACCTGTAGAGTTATACTTGGTGATTCTTGACCAAATCCACTATAATCATCCTGAGGTACTTCTAGAAGAGTGGCGCGCAAGTTTCAATGAATAGGTAAAGAGGCACATAAGTGTGTTCATTTCCCTTAAGGGAGAAACATTTAGGCACACAAGTGTTAGTGATTTCTAACACATGGACCTTATTACTCTTGTTTAGACTTTCCATTCTAGGTAATGAATTACCTTAGAAGTGTTTAGAAGACTTGAAGAAGAGGCTTGGGCATTCAGAGCCCTATATCTGAATTCTGAAGAAATTCCTCCTGAAATGGGGGGCCCATTGGGGTTATTTATAGGTTGGAGAGGACCCCGAGCGGTTTTCAAAGATGGCGCACAAGTCACTTGTGCGACCATTAGGCAGCACACAATTATACATGCGAGACCATGATAAAACTTGTGCGACCCATGTTGAAACATATCCATGTTCATGCCTTTGTTGATTTTTTATGTTTCTTCAACGGATGAATCACTTTGGATTAAGGTATTTCCCTTCTTCAGTCATTATAATTTGTGACGGAAAGGAGCGTCAACAAAAGTCCCCCCTCTGAGTTGGATCCAGAGAGAAAAGAGGATTTGACTCTGAAGAAAAAAGAGAAACCATGGGTCTTTGTGGTTATTGGTAGTTTAAAGTCATGCATGTCGGACATAAAAAGGATAATGTTTCAGGTCGAAAATAGCTTTTGACCAAAATGGATTAACATTGACCCAATTCCTTGATAATTTATCTAAAAACATTTTTCCACACTCATGTATGATGAAAAATATGTAAACTAAGACATAAGAAAAATTGAATTTGAGGAATGATATGAAAAGATATAAAAAGTCATTAGAATAAGTAGTTACCATGAATGAAGTTACCGTAATTTAACAAACCCGTTAGGGGGTGGAATTATGCAGGGCCACCTAAGAGCATTGGCTTCATAGTCAAATAAATAGCATCTTTTTGCTGACAGGTCCGTTATGTAGACTACTTATGCAGGGCCACCTAATGGCACTTGCTATATAGTTAGGCAAAAGAACTCTCAGAAATTTACTTTTCTACTTCTAAGAAGCCAGTGAAAGTTTATGAGGATTCATGTTTTTCTGAAGTATAGAGTTTGTTGTATGGAGAGAGGTACTTTAATATGGAGAAGATATTTCCTAATAGGGTTGTCTATGAATTGGATGAATGTTACTCCTACGAAGGTTTGACCCAAACTCAGGGAAGGAAAATATAAACCATAGACTTGAATACATTCAGATCATGAAAAAGAACATGAAATAAATATGTTAAGGATAACTATTTTTTTTGCATATCATTACATATTTTTTGATGAGACCAATAAAGAAAAAAGAGGCTTTCTTCCCAAGAATAATGTTACCATCATTTGAGAAACCCATTAGGGGGTTGAATTATGCAGGGCCGCCTAAGGGCATTGACTGCATAGTCAAATAATAACTTCTTTTCGCTGACAAATATGTTATTTAGACTGTTTATGCAAGGCCACCATAGGGCACGTGCTGCATGGTCAAGCAAAATAATTCTCAGAAATTAGAAATTTTGTAACCATAAGTCAAGAAAATGGTTATGAAGATCTGGAAGTATTAAAGATTAGGATTATAACACATAAATATGGGTATTGTCCAATGTATGTAGAGATACATGGATCAATGGTAACCATAATCATGTTGTGGATGGATCCTAAATTGAAACGTTGGACTTCACTACGTATCCCATAAGGATGGTAATCAAGCCATGCATAGTTCATAAACTACAGTTTAACGTCGTGCGGGATGACAATATAGGAGATCTTAGTTTAAGGTCATAGAGCTTGGACCATTTATAAGAAAAACACAGTGTGTGTTTTCATGGGGACTTTTCAGCCAAGGGACTGAAAGTGGAATTTGGGATTATCCCCAAAAGACTTGGGGCTAGATTCGAGGGACACTCGAACGTTCCTACGTATCCCATAAGGATGGGAATCAAGCCCACAGAGTTCTAGAAATACCCTATGTACAAATTTGGTTCGTATATGTGAAGGGTGAAAGGGGACTTTAGTGAAATGATGGCTTAACCCAAGATAAAAGGTTCGGGCATTTCCATGTATCCATGTAGTCTTTGTAATGAAACATGATTGAAAAATTACTGTGAATAATGATTCCCTCTCAGGTGAGGGTATCAAAGAATGTTGTAGTTTATTGTCATACAGGACAAAAGTGCTGTATAGTTTAATGTAATCTAGCAAGGACGAAAGTGAACCAATGTAAGGATATTGATTATAGGGATGGTTTCACGAATCAACATCATATGAGATGGAGGTGAACTGATCTGAAGAGATTGGTTTTGGGCTTGAACCTCAGGAGGATGCCTACGTACCCAACCTAGATAGAAAGGATCAATGTCCGCGTAGTTCAATTAAAGAATGAATTAATGGTAAATTTGTTCTTGGGGACAATGACCTAAAGAATGATGCTGGGACTTACACGTGGTTAGCATCCCAGAGAGGGTGTTATGGTTGAAATTTTCTCTAAGCTCACGTGATTCATACTCGGTGTGAGAAACAAGTGGTAACAACAACCTTAACGATGCACAGTTTAATGTCATGTAGGACATATGAAGGGATTTTGCAGTTTAAAGTCTTTTTCTTAGGACTATTGTTGCTGCATAGTTTAATGTCATGTAACATGGAAAAATTATAGTTTAATGTCATGTAGGAAATATTAAAGGACCTTTGTACAGTTTGGCATCATGTAGCTAGGAGGATGGGGACAATATAGTTTAACATCATGTTGGACGAAAGGGGGAATGTGCAGTTTAATGTAATGTAGTGAGGAAAAAAGAGTACACCATTTAACATCATATTGGATGCATTAGGGATTTTTTCGCAGTTTAACGTCATGTTGGATGAAAAACGGACGATACAGTTTAGCGTCATGTTGGACGTAAGTGCCAATAGTTTCAGGTCATATGCATGGACCTTTGCTTATGCAATTTAACATCTTGTTGGACGTAAGGGACTTCTACACAGTTTAGCGTCACGTAGCTAGGACATTGCCGTTTAACGTCATGTTGGGAGAAAGAAATACAAATAGTTTCCGGTCGTATGCATGGACTGTTGCTGTATAGTTTAACATCATATATAAAGGACGATGAAGGGGACACAGTTTAACGTCATGTTGGACGATGGTGAATATATTTTGTGTGTATACAAAATAATTCTTCAGAAATCCGGCGTTAGTTGGAGTAGTAATGAGTTCTCAATCCATCGAGATTAATGAATAAGCTCCATTGGAGTAGACCCTATGTATTGAATGAGGTCCTTCCCATTTTGTCTCAAGCTTTGGAGGTTTCTTTCCTAGTATCATTGGAGTTCTGAGAACTAATACCAATTCTCCCTGAATAAATGAACTAAGATGAAATTTTTTGTTGAAATCTTGTGCTATTCGATTCTGATAGACTTCCCAGTGGTGCAATGTGCACAATATTTTCTCATCTAACCATTCAAATTCATTCAATCGCTTTTGAGATTGCTTATCTGTAGATGACTGATCAAAAATCGCTACTCTGAGCGAGGGTAGTTTAACTTAAATTGGCAAGACTACTTCCGTTCCATATACCAATGAAAATGGAGTTGACCACGTTGTAGTGCGGGTGGTGGTCCGATATGCCCATAAAGAATGAAAGTGTTTATCAGGCCATGATTTATTATCTTCATCCACCATCTTTTACAGCATATTTGAAAGAGTCTTATTGGAGGCTTCTATCTGTCCATTGGACGGTGCATGATACCGAGATGAATTATTGGATTTGATGTTGTATTCTTGATACAACTTCTTCACCTCGGATGAACAGGAGTTGGTGCCATTGTATGTCAATATGGTATGAGGAAAACCAAATCTGGTAATAATTTTAGACTTGATGAAGCTAACAAGTCATTTAGAACTGACTTCTTTGAGAGGTACTGCCTCTGCCCTTTTGGAAAAGAAATCAGTAGTATTAAGAATATACTTAAACTGCTTGGCCTTAGCTGAAGGGTAAGGTCACATCACATCCATTCCCCATGTAGAAAATCGCTACCAGTATTTAGCTATATGAAGAAACTCTGAGGGTTGATGACTGAATTAGGCATGTACTTGGCATGAATGACACTTCTTTGTGAAATCAACACAATCTTGTATCATTGAAGGCCAAAAGTATCCAAGCCTTCAAATCTGATCAGACAGTCTATGTCCAGACTGGTGGGAACCATAGACTCTTGCATGCATTTCTTTCATGACAACCATTTTTTCTTCACCATCAATGCATCTGAAGAGAACTCCATCAAAACCACGTTTGTATAGAATTATCTCTAGGTGATCTGGGCAATCATAAAAAGTAAAATTGACCACACGTCGCTAGATTTGTTCATTACTGGCTCTATCAGGTGGAAGTGTTCCATTTTGAAGGTATTCCCCGATAGGTGCCATCTATCCTGTAGTGTGACCATATGGTTCAAAGATGGGACTAATTTCATTGATTTCCTCTGTTCTGATTCAAACATAAGGTGAAATTGTATGATGGTGGGAAATACTGATGGTTGTCTCGTCCCAATTTGGATCTTCCAGAGCTGTGGCTATATTGGCCAGTGCATTAGCTTGGGCATTTTGTGATCATGGGACATAAGAAAATGTTGGTTCCGAAGGAAACTCTTCCATTAACTCTTTAAAGTATTCATACAAACAGATTAGCTCTTCTTTTCTAATTGAATAATCTCCATTGACTTGTTTGATTACCCGGTCTGAATCACCTTTCACCTTTAAGTGATTCACTTGTTCTTGAAGCGCCAACTCAAATCCTGTAATGAGAGTTTGGTATTCTGCTTCATTATTTGTACCACCTTCCCAAAATAAGAAGGAATATGGTAACCCTGCCTTTTCTGGATAAATGAGCACAAAACCTAAGCCAACTTTATTGAATTTAGGATTTTCCATTTTCCTCTCTGTTGGACTTCTAGAAGCACCATCAATGTACATTTCCCATGTTTGAAGAAATTCTTGAATAGTGAAAAATTCCTCATTGGGGAGTTCAATATCTGAAGATGTGTCTTCAACTAAAGGGTGTTCAGCAAGGAAATCAACTAGAGATTAGCCCTTTATTTCCTTTTGAGACAGATATTGAATATCAAATTTAAGCAAGATAACTGCCAACCTTTCCAGACATCCTATAAGCATCGGACGACTAAGGATGAATTTGAACGGGTTATTGCGAGATAAAAATTAGACCTCATAATGTTGCAGGTAGTGTCTAAACTTTCGATCTGCAAATATTAATTATAGGCAGCACTTCTCAATATTTGAGTATCGGGTTTCTTCTTCAAGCATAGTCCGACTGAGATAGTAGAGGCTGTTCTCATTTCCAACATCATTTTTCTGAGCAAGAAAGGCACCCAATGATCGCACTAAAGCTGTCACATAGAGGATAAGTGGTCTTCCTTCAACAAGTACCATAAGTACCAGCCAACTCAAGAGGTATTTCTTGAGATTATCGAATGATTCTCGACATTCTTCTGTCCACTAGTGAGTGACTTCCTTCTTCATCAATTTGGTGAAGGGTAAACTTTTTCCTACCAAATTGGCGATGAAACGCCGAATATAGGCTAAGTTTCCTTGAAGACCTCTTAATTCTTTCAAATTTTAAAGAGGTGACATACCAAGGATTGACTTGGTCTTCTCAGGATCGACATCAATACCACGATGGCATATAACAAAGCTGAGAAATTTTCTTGAGGTTACCCCGAAAGCACATTTTAAGGGGTCCATCCTCAAATTATGTTGTCGAATCTTGCGGAATATGAATTTCAAATCATGCATGTGATTAGAACGTTGTTTGGATTTGACCACCAAATCATCCACATAGAATTCAACAAACTTCCCTAAAAAGGGTTTGAAGATATGATGCATGGCGCACAGATATGTTTCTCCTGCATTCTTTAGGCCGAAGGGAATTACCCGATAGTAAAACACACCATGAGGGGCTCTGAAGGATGTAGATTCTTCATCTTCTGGAGCCATCTATATTTGATTATATAAAGAATATCCATCCATGACAGAAATCACTTCATAGCCAGCTGTCACATCACTCAAGAGTTCTGTAATTGGAATTGGAAAATCATCCTTAGTACAATGCCGATTAAGATCTCTAAAATCAATGAAAACTCTAATTTGCCCATTCTTTTTTTTCACTGGGACAATATTATCCAACCATTTGGGATATTGAACTTCTCTAATGAAGTTATATTTGATGAGCTTATCCACTTCAGCCTCAATTTTGGAAGCATAGGTTGGGTGTGTTCTTCTAGCGGCTTGCTTTAATCAAAGATATTCTTCTAATAAACCGAAATGATGAGTAGCGACATCAGGAACAAGCCCGGGAATCATTGTATAGTTCTAAGAAAATATGTCTTGATTTTTATTTAAGAAGGAAATATACATCTCTTGTTCATCAAGAGTCATGGCCGCACTGATTAAAGTGGGGAGTGTATCTTTATAGGACATACTTTTGTGGTAGAGCAGATTCATCAGGAGAAGGATCATGGACCTTCCATAGTGTGAGGTACGATCTTAGTTGCCTGAATTTTATCTTATGCACTTTTCGATACATGATCATCTCATAGCTCTATTTCTATGAAAACTGTGGAGAGCCTTTGACATAATATCCTTAGTTCTGAGAGTATGATGACACTAGACACTCCCTTGGGACTTAGAACTGCTACTGTATGCCAGTGCAAGGAGTTCCCACTTGAGGTTGGTGGGTGTCACTTCTTTTGGGATCTTTATGTCATAGGGATGACAGATTATGTTTT
The DNA here is from genome assembly GCA_963277665.1 of Viscum album. NCBI lineage: Eukaryota > Viridiplantae > Streptophyta > Magnoliopsida > Santalales > Viscaceae > Viscum > Viscum album. The sequence continues at coordinate 419,730,258 of OY728161.1, read as the reverse complement.
CATTCTCGGAATAGACTCGCTAGTACCTTTTCAGGCCTTTTTCTATTTCTATCTCTGCAGGTTGAGTTTCACGTCACCATAGGGTGGAAATTTTCTCAACAAGGGTGAATGGGATGTCAAGGCGAGAAGAGCTAGTCTAGAGCATCATGTGTTGAGCGGTGTTATATCCCATATTGTTAGTTTGTATCTGTACAATTAGGGGACTTCTCTGATGGATTTTTCTCTGGTAGTTGATCCTATTATGGATGTCTTTCTAGAAGACTTTTCAGGGTTACCTATGAAGCGAGAGGTAGACTTCTCAATTCTGTTTGTGCCAGGAGCATCACTGGTATCCATACCTCCTTATATGATGGCTATTCCTGAGTTACAAGTTCTCAAGAAGAAATTGGAGCAGATTCATGAAAGGGGTTTTATCTGACCCAGTACTTCTCCTTGGGGTTTTCCTATTTTATTTGCGAATAAGGCAGATAATACTTTATGGCTTTGTGTGGACTGTCAGAAGCTGAACCAGTTGATGGTAAAGATCTGATATCCCTTGCCCCGGATAGATGATCTCATTGATCAGCTTTGAGTAACCAGAGTGTTCTCGATGATCGACTTGAGATATGGCTACCATCAGTTGTGGGTCAGACCATCTGATATACATCTTACAGCCTTCCAGAGTAGGTATGGTCTGTACGAGTATTTGGATATGTCATTCGATCTCACTAAGGCACCATTAGTTTTCATGGCGCTGATGAACAGATTTTTACATCCTTAATTGGATTCATTCATAGTGGTTTTTGTGGAAGATATCTTGGTGTACTCTCACACTCAACAGGATCGTGCTACCCATCTTGATATCGTATTGATTACACTGAGAGAGCATCAATTATATGTTATTCTCTCAATGTTCCACTTCTGTATGGATGAGATTCACTATATGGGTCATTTCATCTCAGCGATGGGAGTATCAGTAGACCCAGAAAAGGTGAGATAAGTACATACCTAGGAGCATCCAAAGAATGCCTTTGAGGTATGGAGTTTCATCGGACTGACTCGTTACTATTGGGGTTTATACAGGACTTCACATGCTTAACATTGCCTTTGATGGGATAGAAAAAGAAGTGCATGAAGTACGTTTGGTTAGAATCAAATGACTCAGCCTTTCTAGATTTGGAGGAGAGATTGAATTCAACACCGATCCTAGTTTTTTTAGAGTCGGGAAAGAGTTATAAAGTTTTCTGTGATTCATCTGGAATCGGGCATGAAGTTGTACTTATGCAGAAGGGTCGTTTTGTTGCATATGGATCTCGGCAGTTGAGGCTACATGGGAAGAACTATCCTATGCACGACCTGGTGTTGGCACCTGTTGTTCATGATTTGTGTTGTTGGAGACATTACCTTCTAGGAGAGAATTTTGTGGTATATACAACCTCAAGATCTCCAAGTATATCTTCACGCAACGTGACATAAATATGAGACAATAGAGGTGGGTCGAGTACCAACACTTTTTCGACTTCAAACTTGATTATATGCCTATAAAAGGCAATGTTGTGGCAGACGCACTAAGAAAGAGGACATAGTTACAGTCTTTTAAGGAGGCCAACAGTGAGTGGAAGCTTATGACTTTGTTCTCTGAGATTCATTTGGAGGACCATGACAATCATGGACATTTGGTTCTTTCTTCTAAACTTGTTACATATACTCTTCTAGATTGAGTTTTAATGAGGTAGCAATCAGACTCAGAAGGCCTTGTCCTATAGAAGGGTGTGTTATGTGGAGACCCTACTCTGGGGTGGGTAGTGGTCGATGATGAGGTGTTACGTTTTCATGGACCTATATGGGTTTCAGCAGACATACGTGGGGAGATGATCCCAGAGTTTCATGATTTATCCTGGGCAGTTCATCCATGAATCACAAAGATGTATCGAGACATACGTCTTCTGTATTGGTGGCTAGTAATGAGGAAAGATGTGGTTGATTTGTTATACGGTGTTCCACATGTCAGCTGGTGAAGGCAGAGCATCAGTGACCAACAGGGCCTTTACAGTAGTTACCCATTCCTAAGTGGAAATGGAATGATGACGTGATGGACATTATAACGCCCCGACCCCAGTTACCCAGAGTCGGTGCATTATTACATAACATTGGCATGATCACGAGAAAGATCAAATCACGAAAGACCGATTGGTTTAGTAGCCTTGGAAACACTAGATATATTCATAAATTTTTACATTACATCAATAAGTGAAAAGATACAACAATATATTGTCTCCATATTCCACACTCATATCCCCACATACTATCCCTGCTGGTCATTCATAAATTACTTCTTCACATCCTGGGAAAAATAAAACATAGAAAAGGGGAGAGCTCAAATGCCCAGTAAGGATAACAATAAAGTGGAAACATTCATAAATAAGAATAAAAATTTAAGGCAATGTATAACTAAAACAAAATCCTTTTAAACATGAACTTCAACATAGTGTGGAAAAAGTAAAATGAAATAATGCTATTTACTTATTCACATGGATATTCTACTAATAGAATTATCACATGCAATATCAATAACCACTTTCATAATGATGGAATTCATAATGCCAGACTATCTTAACCACATAGCCAAGGCCTCATGCCAAAACTACAAATAAGATTTTTCCAAGGCCTTGTGCCAAGACACTAGTTTGTCTCATGAGACCTACCGATGCATCGAGGAGCTATAGCGGGCTCCACCCGTCACATATTAAGTCCAATGCATTCCCATATGAAATGGTTTATAACATAAACATTCATATTAAAAATAGCATATGAAATGTCAATACTTTCACCATAACTACGAATGGTATAAAAATAGCACATCCACAGTCAAACATATCACAAAACATTCAATACAATATAGAAGTTTTGTATCATATTAAATAAACTTCAAATAAGCGTAAAATTCATCAAAGGATATTGACATAGATGAAATCAAAACCATTTCAGAGGAATATCTCTTTTCTCGAAATCATTGAAAAGTCACCCATTTATAAAGGAAGTAATTTAAAAGAGATTTTTGAATCAAAGTGTCCCATACCACTTTGAAACTTTTGAAAAGAAATGACATTTCAAAACATTCATTTGTATATAAATAAATCCTTAAAATCATTTTTAAAATAAGGATATTAATTAAAAATATTTAGAAAGATAAATCATTAAAACATTTAAAAATCTGATTTTGATAAAGAGTACCTTTCATAAATTCATAAAATATTTATTTCGAAATCATTTAAAAGTCACATAACTATAAAATAAAATATTTACTTTGAAAATATCCTTCTAAGTTTGTAAGGGATGCTTTGAAGATTTTATAACGGCGGTAAATAGCCGCACCCTCCGTATAAGTTAAAAAACATTCTTACCTTATTTCTGTCGAAAGGGTTAAAAAGCACCTTGTTTGGAAAACAACGGAAAAATTCCTTTATAAAACTCTTGTAAAAAGTCAAACAAGGGTATAAATGACTTTAACACATATTCTTTCAAATAGTAAAAATGTTTTGAAATACATTTTTAAGAAACATGGATGTGGATGATAAAGATATCCCAGTAGAGTATTACGTATAAACAACCTCGGATAATGAAGAGATTGAGAAATAAACACTTACCTTGTAATTTTCCATGGTTAATGGTAGGTTAACCTCTTCTATAATGGTGAAACAATTTTTATTAAATTAAATAGGAATCATATATATTAATATGATATCATATATGATCTTTTAACATTTATTTGTTAATAATATCTTAGTATTATCGTCGTTTCGGGTGTTAACATACTCGTTTTATTTTATATGTTTTGTTACGTAAGCCATGTTTGTAATGGTTAGGTTGTATATTTTTTATATTCAGAATGATATCATGTCCTTAAACATTATTTTTAAATCATCAAATGATAATTATACTTGAATGGATATGATGGAGAATGATTCTCATCGCGTTCGTGGAGACAGTAGTCCGTACGTACGCATGAGCGCCAATATCATTCTTTTGATATTAAAATAATATATAATTTGATATTATATCATATATACAGAATCATTATCATGTTATATTTATTATTTACATGAGTTACACATCATTATTATACCCATCCAAATAATAATATATTGAATAACAATTACACCATGACATGGAGACGGTAAGCCGTACGTACGCACGTATGGTGACATGTTATTCAAAAGGTGGATAGAATACTGAATATGGTTGTACCATATTTATAATAACATCACAGTATATAGAAGATACTGGAGTTATTATTTTATAATGGTAATAACAAAGAATCAAAAAGTGGAAGAAGAAATGAATTTGAAAAAGGGTGGTGAAAACATTACCTCTTCTCTGGGTTCTTCCTTTTGATTTGATCAAAAAGGATCCCTAGGATGCATTTATGATCAGACTAAGGCCTCTAGGTTGTATTTAAGGAAGTTTAGAGAGTATTTGGGCAGAGTTTTGCAGAACCAAAAGGCTTTGAAGCTGTGAAGTAATGAAAAGGGGGAGTTCCCTTTTATAAGAGGGGTGAAGGGCACCTTTGGAATAACTAGAAATATTAATTTATAATAAAATAATATTCGGTTTTTAATGGATAAAAAGTTGATTATTAAAAGGTTAAGGTGTGGATAGGTCGAAAACCATTCAACCAATATAATTTAGACAGGTTTCAGTTACTATATTAACATTATATTTTAGTTTTAACTCTTAGTTAATTAGTTTGACATATACCATGTCACATTGTATTTTTATATTATAAAGTTAATAAACATAATATATAAATCCAAGCGATCCCCAAGTGGTCCATTAATGATACACCTATCAGGATACAAGTCTCTTTGCCAATCCTTAGATTTTTAGGAATTTAATGTCAATTAATAATATTATATTTGTTTTAAAAACTCTTTTATGTCAATTTTGACACTATTCAACAATTGATTTTTGTGAAACTTATATCAGAATTATTACTTATAAAAAAGTCAACTAAATCAATCTTAATATGTCATATTATCCTAGAAAATTTGTTTAATTCATTAAAAGTCTCAAATTATATTTATTTGGGTATTTATAGTATCAATTATTTTAATTTTTCACTATTATGGTAATTACTACGTCATCATTGTGTCATAAATAAATTAAATTATTTAAGGTCTAAAAATTATAAATAAAATATTATTGTGTAGGAAATATTTTTATCTTTCTAATGAATATTTACAATAGAAAATCCAACATATATAACCCTATGTACAAATTGTTTTTATAAACGATATATGCTTGTGTCATTTTTGTATTCATTTTAACTTAATTAAAATAAAGTGTCCCTATCAATTACAAGTGGCACCATGGGGTCCCAAAATCGACCCAAAGATGCCTATGGTCGAACTTGTATCAACCAATAAGGTTATGAAACGTTTTAGGGTAATTTTGTATTATTATAATATAATTTTTTAACCCTTATTTATAGGATTTACCCTTTAACCATGGTAAATAAAATATTTACCGAAGTAATTATTCAAAATGTCTAAAAATAAAAGTTACCTATTTACAAAATTTGAACATCCTGATTCCAAATATGGAATCTATTTTTTCAAATTCATAACACAGAAGTGGCAGAAATTAATTTAAAATTAATTCCCGCTGTCAAAACAAAAAGCGTGTTTTTAAGATATAATAACTGTCAAAAAAGTAAACATGTTTATGTTCGGTTTAATTGTGAAATTATGTCCAATGACCAACATTTTATTAAATGGTAAAAATATATTCTAAATATACTTTAAAACCACTCAAATCCATAATTTATCAATATAAATTATTTCGATTAAAAAAGTTGTTTTTAATTAAAATTTAATAATTTTCACTATTCCTCAAAATATAAGTGTTACCCGAAAAGTTACAAAATTTCACCCTATGCTAAATTCGATATTCCGGATCCAGAAATTAAGTCCATTTTTAAATATAAAATATATATAATTTCAAAAATTAGGTATTACTATTCATAACATCTAGTTTGATTGGTTGTGGTGTGTGTTAGAACTCGAAGTTGCATACAACACACACTACTGTATTATTCAAAGGAAAGCGTACTGTAGAAGCTTGAGATGTTTCATTTTAAATTTTTGATGTCCTAATTTAGTCAAAAAGTTTAAAATATTGTATTTAAAAATGGTTCACTATTAAAAGTTGGTAAAAGTGCAATACTGAAAATGAATTTGTTCTTACATTATGTCTAAGAAACTCATAATATGGATTCTAAAATTATAAGGATTATATAAAGTTTAAAATTTATTTAATACTATTCATAACATCTTTTGAACGTCTTGATTGGTGTGTCATAGTGCTCTTGAACTCGATGTTGGGTGTAGTACAAGTTATTGAATTATTTTGAAGAAATAACACACTATGAAATCTTGGGGTGTTACATTCTCCCCTCCTTCAATAAATTGCGTCCTCACAATTTGAAATTATTTTTCGAAAATAAAATGTTGAAAATAGAAAATATCTTTGCGGGAAAACCCATATCGAAAATTGGGTTACTAAAATTTAGTCTTAATATAAGGAAAAGAGAAATTAAATGGTCACCACCAAATTATGATCTCTATTAGAAGAACACTGGTGGAAATTAGAGACATATAATTGGAGGAAAAACATAAATATTTATAGGTAGTGATTTAGGTCATCAATCACAAACAAGTGTAAAATTGAGGTCCTTAAATTCCTCAATCTATGATGATTTGAAATACCATCAGTTCAAAAAAACATAGGGTATTAGGATAAAACATTTTTTGTTTTAGGATTCATTAAATAAAGTATAAGAATTAATTTCTTCATAGAATTAGAGAAGATGAAAAATATATTCTTGACAAGTAGAGTTCCATCCTTTAACTAAATTCTACCACAAACTCATATTTCACTATAAAAGATAATAGAACTTAAATATAATATTCTATTTATCCAATTCTTATAGGGTTAAAAAATGAATTTATAATTCATCAAGAAGAACCATTAAATAAATGACATTATTCAAACCAGGACATCACGTGGGTCAGTGGTAGGTGATATACCCTTGTCACCCTTCAGTTGTGGGTTCAAGTCTCGCGGCCTTGCCGGACGCGACGGGTTGTCGCCCGACCTCCGGGTTGTCCTTTTATGGCAATCCAAAATAATCCAAACTAGAACTATCCAAAATACTTCAGTCCAAAATTTATAAGGAAGGTAAACACAATAAAGATCCTTTTTCCACGTAATAACATGTGAACATCTTCATCATGTATTCCTTTAAAACACTACAACATCCTGAATTACCATAAAACCTTATTGATTACATTCATGATCCCTTATTCCATAAAGAATAATAGATATACTCCTTCAATACAAAAATGTTTTAAAACCCAACAATGATTGAATATACAAATCATTAATTAGTTTCAAGGTAGTCAAGAATATCCAATATAATTTATCCAAATAAATCATGTATTATTCCAAAGTCACTACCATAGTATCAGAACTATATTATGGTTTTTCATTCTCTCAACCATATATTTTCCAAAACTGTATCCTTCTATTGAGTCACTTTTCTTTGTTCCACAGAATCTCTAGTCCATAATGAAATAGTACTGCAGTACAATCATTATATACTCCATAATTATTATAACAAGTAAATTGTTGATACAATACTGAAATTATATAATCAACACAAGAACTCTAATCATTCCTCTTCATATTTGGTAGTATCATAACTTGATTATTATCCAATAGCATCATTTGTGGCATAGTATGATGACTAGGACATAGGTTCGCATAGTTTCCAAACTCCTTACAAATGAAGCATTGTACATTTGAAACCATTTTCTTACCCTTGCAGTCACATACTTTGTGCCCTTTTCCTCCACACTTATAACAAACTCCCATTCCTTTTAGGCAAGTTCCAGGGTGTTTCTTCCCACAGTTATCACATATCGGAAAATTATTCTTTTCCCTCTTCCCTTTATCCATCTTTCTCTCTTCCATCCTTTTCTTCTCTTGCTTCCCTTCAAAGCCATAGGACTCAATAAAATATTTACTTATCTTATCAACACATGATATTATTTCTTCATATGATGATAATACATGGGAGACTATTTCTCTTATAAATTCTGGATTAAGACCATGAAAGATATGATCCTTCTTTCTCATTGGATCATGTGAATTGGTGGAGTTCTCATTCCTTCTACTGGGTTCCATTTATAAACAAGGGCATACACTAAGTTAGTTTATGAATAAAAATACCTAATACCAAACTTTTAAAACACATAAAATAAATTAAATAGTTTATGGATATAATCCATAATCATAAAAATGACTCATTTGAGGAAGTATATACTCATAATCCCTTAATAATGGTTTGTAAATAAAATGAGAATTATCCTAAGCATATCCCTTGGGAGTGTCGTAACCCAGAGTGCAGCAAGGCCCTTTGTCGTGCACCAGTTCTTGTTCAAGTCTAGCTCAAAGCGGTGTTTTCAGGTTTTACCCCTAGGTACATCTGTGCCAGATCCGCCTCTACCTGCTCGTATCTAGAAAGGGATGTATTTCTCGGAAAACTCACAAAATCTCTACAATACCAAAATTCTAGGAAGTTATTCTATACTAATCCTCAAAGTTCATCTTAGGTCTACAGGCTCTAATCAGAGTTTATCTAAATCTAGCTTCCAAGGTTTGCACTAAACTTCCTCTGATACCAACTGTAACGCCCCGACCCCAGTTACCCAGAGTTAGTGCATTATTACATAACATTGGCATGATCACGAGAAAGATCAAATCTCGAAATACCGATTGGTTTAGTAGCCTTAGAAACACTAGATATATTCAAAAAGTTTTACATTACATTAATAAGTAAAAAGCTACAACAATATATTGTCTCCATATTCCACACTCATATACCCACATACTATCCCTACAGGTCATTCATAAATTAATTCTTCACATCTTGGGAAAAATAAAACATAGAAAAGGGGTGATCTCAAATGCCCAGTAAGGATAACAATAAAGTGGAAACTTTCATAAATAAGAATAAAAATTTAAGGCAATGTATAACTAAAACAAAAGCCTTTTAAAATTGAACTTCAACATAGTATGGAAAAAGTAAAATGAAATAATGCTATTTACTTATTCACATGGATATTCTACTAATCGAATAATCACATGCAATATCAATAACCACTTTCATAATGTTGGAAAGCATAATTTCATACTATCATAACCATATAGCCAAGGCCTCGTTCCAAGACTACAAATAAGATTTTGCCAAGGTCTTGTGCCAAGACACTAGTTTGTCTCATGAGACCTACCGATGCATCGAGGAGCTATAGAGGGCTCCACCCGTCACATATTAAGTCCAATGCATTCCCATATGAAAAGGTTTATAACATAAACATTCATATTAAAACTAGCATACGAAATGTCAATACTTTCACCATAACTTCGAATGGAATAAAAATAGCACATCCAGAGTCAAACATATCACAAAAAATTCAATACAATATAGAAGTTTTGTATCATAATAAATCAACTTCAAATAAGCGTAAAATCTATCAAAGGATGTTGAAATAGATGAAATCAAAACCATTTTAGAGGAATATCTCTTTTCTCGAAATCATTGAAAAGTCACCCATTTATAAAGGAAATAATTTAAAAGAGATTTTTGAATCAAAGTGTCCCATACCACTTGAAACTTTTGAAAAGAAATGTCATTTCAAAACATTCATGTCCATATAAATAAATCCTTAAAATCATTTTTAAAACAAGTATATTAATTAAAAAGATTTAGAAAGATAAATCTTTAAAACATTTAAAATTCTGATTTTGATAAAGAGTACCTTTCATAAATTCTTAAAATATTCATTTTTAAATCATTTAAAAGTCACATAATTATAAAATAAAACATTTACATTGAAAATATCCTTCTAAGAATGTAAGGGAGGCTTTTACAATTTTATAATGGCGGTAAATATCCGGACCCGCCGTATAAGATAAAAATATATTCTTACCTTAATTCTGTCGAAAGGGTTAAACATCACCTTGTTTGGAAAACGACGGAAAGAATCCATTATAAAACTCTTGTAAAAAGTCAAACAAGGGTATAAATGACTTTAACCCATATTCTTTCAAATAGTAAAAATGTTTTGAATTACATTTTTAAGAAACATGGATGTGGATGATAAAGAGATCTCAGTAGATGATTACATATAAACAACCTCATATAATGAAGAGATTGTGAAATAAACCCTTACCTTGTACTTTTCCTTGGTTGAGGGTAGGCTAACCTACTGTATAATGGTGAAATAATTTTTATTAAATTATACAATTTTCATATATATTAATATGATATCATATATTATTTTTTAACATTTCTTTGTTAATAATATCTTACTATTATCGTCGTTTCAGGTGTTAACTTACTCGTTTTATTTTATATGTTTTGTTACATAAGCCATGTTTTTAATGGTTAGGTTGTATCTTTTTCATATTCATAATGATATAAAGTCCTTAAACATTATTTTTAAATCATAAAATGATAATTATACTTGAATCGATATGATGGAGAATGAATCTCATCGCGTTCGTGGAGACGGTAGTCTGTACGTACGCACGAGCGACAATAACATTCTTTTGATATTAAAATAATATATAATTGGATACTATATCATATATACAGAATAATTATCATGTTATATTTATTATTTAAATTATTTACACATCATTTTTATACCCATCCAAATAATAATATATTGAATAACAATTACACCACGACGTGGAGACGGTAACCCATACGTACGCACGTATGGTGAAATTTTATTCAAAGGGTGGATATAATACTGAATATGGTTGTACCAAATTTATAAAAACATCACAGTATATAGAATATACTGGAGTTATTATTTTAGAATGGTAATAACAAAGAAAGAAGAAGTGGAAGAAGAAATGAATTTGAAAAAGGGTGGTGAAAACATTACCTCTTCTTCGGGTTCTTTCTTTTGATTTGATCAAAAGGGCTCCATAGGTTGGATTTATGATCAAACTAAGTCCTCTATTTTGTAGTTTGGGAAGTTGAGAGAGTATTTGGGCCGATTTTGTCCGATCCAAAAGGCTTTTAAGGTATGAAGAAATGAGATGGTGTAGTGCCCTTTTATAAGAGGGGTGAAGGGCACCTTTGGAAAAGCTAGAAATATTAAATTATAATAAATTCATATTCGGTTTATAATGGCTCCAAAGTTTATTATTCAAAGGTTAAGGTGGGGATAGGTCGCAAAACATTCAACCAATAGAAATTAGATAGGTTTGGGTTACTATATTAACCTTATCTTTTATTTTTAACTCTTAGTTAATTAGTTCGACATTTACCATGTCACTTTGGATTTTTATATTATATAGTTAATATACTTACTATATACATCCAAGAGACCACCAAGTGGTCCATTAATTATACAAATATCATGATATAAGTCTCCTGGCCAAACATAAGATTTTTAGGAATTTAATATCAATTAATAATATAAAATTTGTTTTAAAAACTCTTTTATGTCAATTTTGACACTATTCAATAGTTGATTTTTTTGAAACTTATAACAGAATTATTACTTCGAAAAAAGTCAATTAAATAGATCCTAATATGTCATATTATCCTATAAAATTAGTTTAATTCATTAAAAGTCTCAAATTATATTTAGTTGGGTATTTATAATATCAGTTAGTTCAATTATTCACTATTATGGTAATTACTGCATCATCATTGTGTCATAAATAAATTAAATTATATAATGTCTAAAAATTATAAATAAAATATAATTGTGTATGAAATCGTTTTATATTTCTAATGAATATTTACAATCGAAAATACAACATATATAACCCTATTTAAAAATTGTTGTTTTAAACAATATATGCTTGTGTCATTTTTGTATTCATATTAACTTAATTAAAATAAAGTGTCCCTATCACTTACAAGTGGCACCATGGGGTCCCGAAATCGACCCAAAGATGCATATGGTCTAAATTGTATCAACCAATAAGGTTAGGACACGTTTTAGGTTAATTTTTTTTATTATATTATTATTTTTTAACCCTTATTTACCGGATTTACCCTTTAACCATGATAAATAAAATATTTACCGAAGTAATTATTCAAAATGTCTAAAAATAAAAGTTACCTATTTACACAATTTGAACATCCTGATTCCAAATATGGAATATATTTTTTCAAATTCAAAATACATAAGTGGCAGAAATTAATTTAAAATTAATTCCCGCTGTCAAAAATAAAAACGTGTTTTTAAGATATAATAACTGTCAAAAGATTGATACTTGTTTATGTTCTGTTTAATTGTGAAATTAGGTCCAATGACCAAAATTGTATTAAATGGTAAAAATATATTCTAAATATACTTTAAAACCTCTCAAATCCATAATTTTTCAATATAAATTATTTCGATTAAAAAAGTTGTTTTTAATTAAAATTTAATAATTTTCACTATTCATCAAAATATAAGTGTTATCTGAAACGTTCCAAAATTTCACCCTATGCTAAATTCGATATTACGGATCCAAAAAGTAAGTCCATTTTTAAATATAAAATATATATAATTTATAAAATTAGGTATTACTATTCATAACAGCTAGTTTGATTGGTTGTGGTGTGTGTTAGAACTCAAAGTTGCGTACAACACACGCTACTGTATTATTCGAAGGAAAGCGTACCGTGGAAGCTTGGGATGTTTCATTTTAAATTTTTGATGTACTCATTTAGTCAAAAAGTATAAAATATTGTATTTAAAAAAGGTTCACTATTAAAAGTTGGTAAAAGTGCAATACTAAAAATGAATTTGTTCTTACATTATGTCTAAGAAACTCATAATATGGATTATAAATTTATAAGGATTATATAAAGTTTTAAATTTAGTTAATACTATTCATAACCTCGTTTGAACGGCTTGTTTGGTAAGTCATGGTGCACTTGAACTCGATGTTGCGTGTAGTGAAAGTTATTGAATTATTTTGAAGAAATAACACACTATGAAATCTTGGGGGGTTACAGACATCATAACGGGGTTACCGATATCTCCTTGAGGGAATGATGCGGTTTGGGTATTAGTCGATAGGCTCACGATGGTGTCACATTTTATGTCGATCAAGGAGACCTTCGGTGTGGATGAGCTTTGGAGGTTGTACATTCGTGAGGTGGTAGGACTTCATGAGGTTCTGAGTTCTATCGTTTCCGATAGGGACGCCCACTTTACATTGCATGTTTGGCAATGGCTATAGAGGGAATTGGGTACACAGGTAATTCTGAATACAGCATACCATCCCTGGGAAGATGGCCAGTCAGAGCGCATGATTCTGGTGCTGGAGGACATGCTACGAGCACGAGTCCTTGATTTTAGAGGTTCTTGGGAGAAACATATACCTGTAGTATAGTTTTCCTATAATAATAATTTTCAAGCAACTATTCAGATGTCACCTTACGTGGCTTTGTATGGTAGGTCATGTCGATCACCCTTGTATTGGCTGGAGGTAGTAGAGGAAGCTATGATGGGACCTCATCTTGTTCAGGAGACCACATAGCAGGTGGAGTTGATTCGGAAGAGGATGGATACTTCACAGTCTTGAAAAAAATCTTATGATGATCCGCAGATACGACCATTGGAGTTCAAGGTAGGATATCAGGTTTTCCTTCATGTTACCCAGAGGTTGGGACATTAGTGGACTAGGAGACTGGGAAAGTATTCATCGATATACGTCGGGCCGTTTGAGTTTCTAGAGAGAGTCGGGCCGGTTGCTTATAGGTTGTAGTTACCTTAGAGGTACCGGGCTATGCACACCGTTTTCCATGTTTCTCAGTTTTGATAGTATTTCTTAGAACCGTATAAGGTTTTTCAACCCGAGGAGGTTTATTTGTTACTACATTCAACATATACATGTACCATGAAATATCCTTTTTATGTTATACATTGCTCCTACTGTTTGGTTTCAGTTGTTATATGTTTTTTACTGTTTCCTCTATTGTTTATTATTTCCCTTCCGCTTTATACTTTACCAAAATAGGGCATAGTTTCCCCACTAACTCACCAAGGACCTCACTACTAGTCGGGATCCTCTGGCATTTGGGGAAACGTGCTTGAGGCCATGTGGCGAACCAGGCATTGGGCACCAGTTCAGTGGCTCTGGATTCGGGTCATTACAAAGTTGTATCAAATGAGTTTTCTTTATTTTATATTTCATTACTGTTTGGAAACAATAGACAGGGATATGATGGAATGGGTAGTTGGTACTTAACTGTTCCCAAGAGTAATTAACCCATGAACAGGAAAAATCTATATTACCCCGTAATTTCACTTTTTAGTTTTTTCAAGTGTTACAGTTGGTTATATTTCACCGTTGGTTGATTCACTTGTTTAGTGATATTACATTTTATATGATTGTAGTTATATTTTGTTGCAACCTAATGAGATGAGGGTATGACATCTCCTACATCATATAGGCACTGGTAAGAATGTCACATGTCATGAATTCTACCTTACCATCTAGGGTGCATTTGAAATTGCATGATGTAGTGATAGATGTCGTGATAGATTATGCATGATGTTGTGATAGTTTTTGTGGTAGAGATACCTTTTATTCTAATAGGGTATTGTTTATTTTACAGACTAATTATCATGGACTCAAATCTTTGGTCTTAGTGGTGTTATGGGCCCTCGAGAATCGAAATTTGGCGGATCATGAGTAGGTTATGTTGTTTACATGTTATTTGTATTGTTATGATGTCATATTGTGATTCGATGGGAGTATGGGTCCCCACGTATCAGAATTTGGCACATAGATGCTAGTTTTTAGTGTTTTTCAGTGGTTTTGGGGAGTTTAGTATGCCTACTTCCCAAAAACCCAGATGACACGGCGTGTGGCCTTATGAACACACGCCATGTGTTCTTCTATTTTAGGAGAACAAGTTTTCACGGTTACACACCGTGTACATGAAGTACACATCATGTACTTCTATTCCGGGTGACCTAGCCGTGTAGTGGAAAACATGGGTTGGAATATATAAGAGACAACACGTCGTGTACATTGTTGACATGCCGTGTAGGTGTGGCCTATGTACCAGTCCGTGTGAATAATGACATGGACTGAAATAATCATTAAGGACACACTGAATAGTGGACAATCACACAATGTAGTATTTGGCTGGGAAAATCCGTGTGACTTAGTCGTGTAAGACTAACCTCACAGGAGGAAAAATGATGGTACAAACCATGTATATATAAGAACATGCCATATATTTTGGGTTTACATATCCATCTTGGCCGGAGTACATGCCTAAGTAAAATGATTATGGAACACACCGTGTATAGGGACTATACGTTGTGTATAGGGACTTCACGTCGTGTAACCATTTTTTTTCAAATTTTAAGAGTTTTTCCACTTCTGTTCTATTTTTAAACTTTTATGTTGAAACTGAGCTCTTCGTTAATAAATGTGTTCTTAACTGTGAGAATCATGCGGGAAAGATGACCTCCTATTACACGTCAGGGGTATGACAATGGTCATAGGCCAGATATGTCACCAGCAGTTATCTCAGATACTGGTGCGGACACATAGTTCTGTGAGGGATTTATGAGGTTCATGCATACCTCTTTGGGAGCTCAGCAACCTGCCCAGTCTATGGCAGAGCATACGCGATTCTTGCAGCAACAGAATCCTCCAACTTTCACAAGGGATGGAGGACCTCTGGCTGTTGAATCATGGTTCAAGGCTATGGTTACTATCTCTCTTCATCTCGTCACACCCCCAGATAGAATGGTGAAACTCATGACTTAAATGATGTGAGATTCCATTAAGAGATGGTGCGATGTACTTTCTCAATCAGGGCATCAATAGATATACTCTTAGGATGAGTTTCAGTGTACGTTCTACGAATACATCTATCTGTCGATACTAAGGGCCGACAGAGACAGGGAGTTCATGAACCTGGAGTAGGGTACGATATCAGTTATGGAGTATTCCTCTCGTTTTAAAGAGTTACAACATTTCACTCCCATTCTAGGGAATGAAGACCTGTTCTTAGCCAGGAAGATTGAGGAGGGACAAAATACAGAGGTCAGATCGTAGGTGAACGTCTTCCAGTTGACTTCAATTTCATTGATAGTCAACCAGGCATTGATCATGGAGAGGAATCTGAGGGATACTAGAGCAGTGAGCCAGGGCGATTGAGCATCCAGAGTTAGTAATCTTCCTAATGATAGTAGGAAGCACCACCGAGAGTCTACACAAAGTGACTCAAGGAAGAGAGATGATTCTTATGATAGAAAAGTTGTGTGCTACCAGTGTGGGAAGAACGAGCATAAGAATCCCCAATTCCTGAGAGACCCTATGGAGTGACAAACTTACTGCAGGATGGGTCACCTGCATCAGTTTTTCAATGTTCTTCTTCCCGCGGCTAGTGAAGGACGATCATTTTTGACTCCGCTTACAGGATCATGGTTACTAGTTCTACAATAGAATGGGGGCTGGAGTTCTTTAGGTTGTTTAGTCTAGGGTAGAGGTTGTGGACGTGGTGGTAAAACTCAGGGGGTATTAGCTCAGGGATCTCAGGCTACTACAGAGGGCCGTAGTACATGCCAGACTTTTGCGGTAGAGCAGATTCATCTAGAGCAGGATCCTAGACCTTCCATAGTGTGAGGTACAATCTTAGTAGCTTCAATTTTATCTTCTGCACTTTTCGATACAATATCTTCTCATAGCTTTATTTCTATGCACACTATGGAGAGTCTTAGACATAGTATCAATACATCTGATAGTATGATGACACTAGAAATTCCCTTGGGACTTAGACTACTAGTGTACACCAGTGCAAGGAGTTCCCCCTTGAGGTTGATGGGTGTCTCTTCTTGTGGGATATTTATGTCCTAGAGATGGCAGGTTATGATGTCATTCTCAGAATAGACTAGTTAGTTCCTTTTCAGGGCTTTGTCAATTGCTATAACCGTACGGTAAGTTTCACGTCATCAGAGGGTAGGCCTTTTCTCCACAAGGGAGAATGAGATGTCTAGGAGAGCAGAGATGGACCAGAGCACCATGGGTTGGGTGGTGTTACATCCCAGATTACTATTTTATATTTTGACGATCAGGAGACTTCTCTGATGGATTTTCCTCTATTAGTTTATCATTTTTTGGATGACTTTCCAGAAGACTTTTCAGGGTTTCCTCTGGAACGATAGGTAGACTTCTCAATTGAATTTTTTCCAGGATCATCACCAGTATCCATACCTCCTTATTGGATTGCTATGCCTGAGTTACAAGAGCCCAAGAAGCTGTTGGAGGTGTTGCAGGAAAAGGATTGTATCTGACCCAGTACTTCTCCTTGGAGTTTTCCTATTTTATTATTGAAGAAGGCGGATGGTACTTTATTTATTTGTGTGGACTATAAGAATCTTTACCAGTTGATGATAAATATCATATATCCCTTGCCCCGGATAAATGATCTCTTTTATCAGCTTTAAGGTGCTAGAGTGTTCACGAAGAACGACTTCAGATCCTGCTACCATCAGTTGGGGTTCAAACCATCTGATATACCTCTTACAGCCTTCCAGAGCAGGTATGGTCTTTACGAGTATTTGGTTATGCCGTTCGGTCTCACGAACGCGACGGTAGTTTTCATGGTGCTGATGAAATGTGTTTTCCATCCTTACATGGATTCCATCGTGGTTGTTTTTGAAGATGATATCTTGGTATACTCTCACACTCGACACGACCATGACACCCATCTTGTGATCATATTTAGTACACTAAGAGAGCATCGGTTATATGCTATGCTCTCAAAGTGACACTTCGGGATGGATGAGATACACTTCCTGGTTCATGTCAACTCAGAGACGAGAGTATCAGTAGACCCATTGAAGGTGAGAGATGTAGTTACATTGGGGCAGCCAAATAATGCCATCGAGGTACAGATTTTCTTGGGACTGGTTGTTTACTACAGGTGGTTTATACAGGAATTCTCACTCTTAACATCACCTTTGATGGGCTTGACAGAGAATGGCGTGAAGTACATTTGGTCAAAAGCCAATGAATCAGCCTTTCATGGAGTTGAAGGGGAGATTGAATTCAGCACCGATCCTAGTTTTTCTTGTTTCGGTAAAGAGTTATAACGTTTTTTTGTGATTTATCTGGAATCAGGCTTGGAGCAGTGCTTATGCAGGAGGATCTTGTTGTTTCGTATGGATCTCGGCAGTTGAGTCCACATGAGAAGAACTATACTACGCTTGACCTGGATTTGGCTGCTGTTGTTCATGCTTTGTGTTGTTGGAGACATTACGTACTGGGAGAGTATTTTTTGGTATGTACTAACAACAAGAGCCCCATGTATATCTCCAACCAACTTGACATAAATCTGAGACAGGGGTAGGTGGATCGAGTACTTACGGTCATTCGACTTCCAGCTTGCTTATACGCCTAGAAAATCAATGTTGTGGTAGACTCACAGAGCTGGAGGACTCAGTTACATGCATTTAAGGAGGCCAGCAGCGAGTGGAAGCTTATGTCACTGTTCTCTGAGATGCATTTGGAGGTGTACAAAAAACAAGGACATATGTTTCTTTCTTCTATAGTTGTTACCTCTACTCTTCTAGATTGAGTTTTAATGAGGCAGCTACCAGACTCAGAAGGCCTGGTCCTACGGAAGGGTGTGTTAGGTGGAGACCCTACTCTGGGGTGGATAGTGGGCGATGATGAGGTGTTATGTTTTCATGGTTGTTTATGGGTTTCCGCATACATACGTGAGAAGATGAGGCGGTGGTTTCATCATTCTTCATTGGTCGTTCATCCTTGCATCACAGAGATGTATTGAGACTTACATCGTCAGTATTGGTGGCCAGGTATGATGAAATATGTGGGTGGTTTTGTTATGCGGTGTTTCACCTGTCAGCAGGTGAAGGAAGAGAATCAGTGACAAGTAGGGATTTTACAGCAGATACCAATTCCTCAATAAAAATGGAATGATTTCACGATGGAATTTGTGATAGGGTTACCAAGATCATGTTTAGGGAATAATGCGGTTTGGGATGTAGTGGACAATCTCATGAAGGTTGAATATTTCATGCCGATCAAGGAGACCTTCAGTGTGGATTAGCTTGGGAGGTTGTACATTCATGAAGTGGTACGACTTCATGAGGTTCTCAGTTCTATCGTTTCAGATAGGGACGCCCACTTTACATTGCATTTCTGGAAGGGGCTATAGAGGGCTTTGGGTACACATGTACTTCTGAGTACAGCTAACCATCCCTAGACAGATGGCCAGTCAGAGTGCACGATTCAGGTGTTGGATGACATGCTACGAGCATGTGTATTGGATTATGGAGGTTCTTGGGAGAAATATATACCTCAACTGGAGTTTTCCTATAATAACAGTATTCAAGAAACTATTCAGATGGCACCTTACTAGGCTTTGTACGGTAGGTCGTGCCAATCACCCTTGTGTTGGATGGAGGTAGGATATGAATCTATGTCAGGACATCGTATTGTTCCAAAGACTAAAGAGCAGGTGGAGTTGATTCGATGAGGATGAATTATGTACAGTCTCGACAAAAATCTTGTGCTGATCAGTGGAGACAACCATTGGAGTTCATGGTCGGATATCAGGTTTTCCAGCGTGTTACCCCACGGTTGGGACATAAGAGGATTAGTAGACATGGAATGCATTCACTGAGATACATCTAGCCGTTTGAGGTTCTGGAGAGAGTAGGGATAGTGTCTTATATGTTGTAGTTACCTAAGAGTTATCGGGATATGAACGACGTTTTTTCATGTTTCTCAGTTTTGACGTTATTTTTTAGACCCATCTAATGTTTTTCAACCTGAGGAGATTGAGTTGGAGCATGATGCATCATTCTAGGAGCATCCAATTAGGATTGTTGATATTACTGCAAAGGTTCTTTGTGGCTGGTCTATTCCTCTAGTACGGGTTTTATGCCAGCACGGGAGGGTACATGACGAGACTTGGGAGGGAGAGGTCGATGAACGATCACAGTGGCCGGAGTTGTTAGAGTTTTCTTATTCTACAACACATTAAGAAATTAGATGACAAATTTTATTAAGGGGGACATTTATAAGAACTCAGATCTTCTTTTTGAGGTATTTGACCCTCTGTTGATGTTTTTCTTGGTTTTAAAGTTAATGGTTATGTTTGAGAGTGTCGGCGGAACTATGAATGAAGTTTTTAGGCAAAACGGGGAGTTGCATGGGTGGTGGATGGTTTGTCTAACCATGTGGCCAGACCATGCGTAGCTAGAGCTCAAGGTAGTGGAGACCTCACATTTGTCACAAGGTTAATGGAAACAATGTGAAGAGACAATATGAGGAATGTTTACAAGGCAATACAGACCGCATGGTTTTCACAGGTTTTGTCTAACCATGCGAGAAAACCATGCATGCACTTAAATTAGATCGTTAAATTGTGGATCTAACACTTTTTTCCTCAAATTACCTCATTTAAGCTCCTATGTTTCCATAACTCAGGATGACTCTCCCTTTATGGTTGGACAACTTCTCAAAAGTGTTTCAGAGGCGATCTGAAGGTTTCTATTGGTGAATCGAAGCTCGATTCTTGAGGTATGTGATCATTATCTTTCTTTATTGAATGTTTTCTTAGATAAACATAAATATACATATCCTCTTCCCTTTTTTTCAGAGATATACGCAAATTATAGGTAGATATAATTGTGTGGAGGCCGAATTTGATGAGATTTGGTCATGGTTGTTTTAGGAGAAGAGATCTAAGTAGTGTTCTTGGAGAATCAACCCGAGTTTCTAGTGTGTTCTTCGTTGTTGTGGTTTTCGTCAATACCCTCAAGGTAGGTGGTTTGTTTCCTTACGTTGAATGTCTTTGATTTTTTGTGAAAAAGTGTTGGATACCCACGTATCAAGTATCTCATGTTAGGGTTTTGATTCCGAATTATTATCTGCCTTATATTTCTTGTGTTATTGAGTATGTTAGATGAATAATGATTACTTGTTTTCTTGTTTGAGGATCACACCATGGGTGTTTTCTCTGTTTGGATATTTATTTCCATTTAGCACAGTTTTCTAATGAGGTGAACCATATTGTAATTTCTAGTTTTCTTATTATAACTACCTGAATATGTTCACTGTAGTTTAAATGATTTTGATGCATTGTACCTATTAAACTTGTAGTTTGTTGAACATACTTAGGGGTGCTATGAATCGTTTATGTACGATTGCTTTTACTCTGGGCTGTGGGAACATGGTGTAGTAAGACCATAGGTTGAATTGATGTTGATTGCTTCCTCAGAGGGTATGTTTAATTATTACCATTGTGATACCATAAGGGGGACTGACTTTTTGTTCTTTCAGAGGGTCTCTTAATTATCGTATCGAGACTAAAGGGGGAATTATACTTTAGTTCTTCCTCAGAGTGTCTGTAGTATTGTTTCAAGACCATAGGGGGAATTGATGATGAGTGCTACCTCAGAGTGACTTTGCGTTCGTTGAATGCTTGACTATAGGGGTCTGCCCATGTGAGCCACCTAGAGGCTCTATTTGATAAATATTGTTTGTATGGTTTTGATGAGTCAACCAAGCCAATGAACAAGCTTGGGTTTGTACTACATGATATTTTAGGTAGTTTCCTAAGATTCTTGTTGTGTTATTTGTTGTGCCGTGGAAATATAGTGCTATTTCTAGATTCCATGGTTGATAATTAAATTATTGATTTAATTTAATAAATGAATGTCAATGTAGATTTGTACGATTTATTACTTAGTGTACTCATGTTTCTCAGCTGCATTTATGTACATTACTTTTGCTATTTTCCTCACTAATAGAAGGTTACAGATCTTATGGTGGTTGCCTATTGGGATTAGTCTCACACCTTGTTTGAGTCTTGTATTTCGGCCCAAACAGGTTTTATGGTTGTAGGCGTGGATAAAGATTGTGGCCATTCTACCTCAGGTGCTTGATTGCTGGTTAGAGCTGGAGAGCATGGGATTGAGCTTAGGGTTACGATGCTGCTGGAGTTTACTGTTTACTTTTAGTACATGGGTTTCAGTTGTATTTTAACATGTTAATTTGTTACTTCTTTCCATAGATACATGTATCATGCTACATCCTTTTTATGTTATAAATTGCTCATACTATTTGGTTTTAGTTATTTTATGATGTTTGATGCTTCAACTATTGTTTATTATTTCCCTTCCACTGCATACATTACCAAATGAGGGCATAGTTTCTCTACTGACTCACCAAGGCCCTCGCTGCTAGTCGGAAGCCTCTGGAATTTGGGGAAACATTCTTTAGGTCATGTGGCGATCCGGGAATGGGGCACCATTTGAGTGGCTCTAGATTCAGGTAGTTATAATAACTATTGTTATAGTACAACACCACTAAATTCATGTGATTCTCTAAAGAACCACCAAAGACTGACAGACATTCCCACATCTTATCCTCTAACACATGTATGGTACACTCTGACTGCCCATCTATTTATAGGTGGAAGGACAAACATAACAGAATATGTGTAAAAATTACCTTTTCTAATCCCAACTAGATGTGTGATTAAAGCATGAATCATGATATGAAACTATAGTATATAGAACCCCATAAAAACAAAGTATATATCTCAAATTAAATTCTCTAAACTGTTCTACAATAAAGGTTTCCCTGATAAAAACAAAATGATATACCTTTGTCAGTCAATCCACAATAACCCAAAACAAATCACTCTTCATAATATTATTTTGATTTCATAGCACAGAAATCATATTCATGTCATCCTGATTCCATTTTATAATAGGTAATGCCTAAAATAGTCCTCCAGTTCATTGATCATATGCCTTCGCTTGCTGGTAGGTGAAACAACTCTATAAGAACTGTACAATATCCTTTTTCACGCCTGGCCACCAAAACATTTTTCTTAGGACACAATACATTTTATTCCTCCCATGATATATCTCCCACCTTGAAGCATGAAATTCTCAAATGGGTTTCTCTCACATACTCATAAGAACAAAAATCCTATTTTTAAAAAATATGAGCTCATCCCCAACTTTTATCCAGTAAGATGGTGTCTCCCAACCATTAAAAATTTCCCTATAGGCTAAACACTAAAAATCCTCATATTTATTGTCTGTCATCCATCTCCAGAGTATAGAAACCACTAGTTTAGAAACCAGAGTCATCCTCTCATGACTCTACAAAACTACCACAAGAATTTCCTCCAACAATTTCATCATCTTTTACTCTACACTCAAATCATGTAGCAACTAAGTATGAGTTTTCCTACTCAAGGCATCACGAACACTATTCCCATGACTGGATGTAGATTCTAGTAAAAATTCAATGGAATGCATATTGTCAACATATATTCATTGCTGATGAATCAAGTCTTGATGTAAAATGAAATAATTTAATATTTTGTTATCTGTAAAAACAATAAATCTTTCACCCAAAACATATTATAACTAACATATAAGATCATAAACCACTACAGCCGACTCGAGGTCATCTCTCATAAAATCATTTTGTATAATAATTCATATCTACCTCTAGATCAAGATAAAATCACTATTAATCTATGAAAAATTCATCATAGTCCATTATACATATTTTTCCTTAGGTCAGATGAATAAACTCTGATTCCTTCTCCTGTTTCAGCGTGTCAGGATGGAAGTTCTCAATGAACATTAACAGAATTTCCATCAATAACTTATCATCAGTCTGTCCATTATATCCTATATAGTAAATTTATATCAATGTTTTACCTTAATATCATTTTCTAGGTTAATTTTGTTATACCTAATCAATTCCATTTATTTATTTTAATGAATGTTTCCATAAATTCAGTTATTTCCACATTTGTGTTTTGAGTTATCTCAATACATATTTTTAACACTGAATCATTGTGTTTAACATGGTAATAATGGAAATTTTTAAATAATATATATAATAATAATACTCTTATAATCATTAATTTTATAGACAAATAAATCTTTTATAACCAACTACAAAATATAGTTATGAAAAATGAACTATGTTTCAATAATGGAATGGTAGGTCATACGTATGCAAGAGAAACAATTCTATTTTTCAACATTTATAATGGAATGAAGCTAATTATTAATGTAACATTAAAATTTAATTAATAAATAATAAATAACATTTTACATCATTAAATAAAAATATACATCATCAATGTGATATAATTATAATATATTATTCACATCGCTTCTTGTGGAGGTAGTTGGTTTTATATATGAATGACGTTATCATTTTTTAATGGATGGTAGGGTAGAAGATACATGGTCTGTTAAATATTTTTGTGAATAATATTTCATTATTATCACATATAAAAATTGAATATGTCCATATGAACATATTATATAGGTGATGGTGGAAAACAAAATTTATTGGTTCCCGAAGGGGTTGTCTATTGTATACATTATTGATGGTTCCATTTTGAATTGAATGGAACATGAAATTCTTGAAAATGATAGAATAAAAATAATAACATATCATTATACAATAGATAATTTTTTTTGTATTAATATTTAAAATAAAATTTATATATTAAAATGATAATAATAAATGATATAGTTTAGTGAAGACGATTGTATTTTCTGAGAAGGACAAACATTGAATTTCTTATAAAAAACCAAAATTATAGTATTTTGAGAATAATATATGTTATATGATGTCTATAATGATTTTTTGAGTTATTTATTCCATTTTTATTAACAAAAATTTATTTGGTGTTGTAACTAAATTAGGGGAGGGTTATTATTAATTATTCGTGAAGTAGTGACATATTTCTAAACACTAAAACAGTTCAATAATGGGAATTCACTCCCATGAAAAGTTCCTAAAAATTTAAAATATAGGATTAGAGGAGTGTAAAATGAATAGAACCTATACTATTAAAAATAAATCCTTTATCATCTTTAACTCTAATTTTACACACTTCTGTCATTTAATTTATTTATTACGTAACTATTTTATTACTATTTAGAAATTAATTATTATAAAAAATATATCAACATTTTTATATAATATAATTTTTTTTAACTTATACTATTTAGATAAATTTATATAAAACAATTCAAATAACTTGTACCATTTAATTATAAATTATTCTCAGAAATGCTATGAATAATAGTTCTCTAAAAAATATTATTTTTCAATGAATTTATGATATAATATTAAATATTTTGAATAGAAATCACAATTATATGAATTTCAATTAAAATTTTTATATATATAATAAATAAATTTCATTTAATCATTCATATTTATGTGTTAATATAATTAATAAAATTGGAGGAAATTTATTCCCTTTTAAATGGTTACTATTAAAAAACATTTTTATTCCTTACATTATAAATATGAAAAATTACAAAATAAATGTGATAAAAAATTAATTATTTAGATTATATAAAACTAAATAGTACATATTTCACATATAAATCAAATCATAATTATAATGATACTTTTATGATGACATATTTATTAATAGGAATGATAGTGTTACAAATATAAATTTATTTACTATTCAATAAAAATAATTTTTTTTATAAATACAAAAATATAAACCTAATTTATTATATTAATTATAATGTATCAAATTTTTTCGATTTAAAAAAATATGTTTTTATGATTATCTTATAATTAATAATAATATTATATCACAAAATGATGAAAAATTGTTATTTAGAAATAATATTTTTATAAATAATTGTGTCTCCATTTCCTATGAATTTTTAAATATATACTTATTTATTAGAAGATTTATTTAAAGTTCATAATTTATTTAATCCTATTTAATATTTTCATTTTAATGGCTTGTTTATAA
Source organism: Viscum album (assembly GCA_963277665.1). NCBI lineage: Eukaryota > Viridiplantae > Streptophyta > Magnoliopsida > Santalales > Viscaceae > Viscum > Viscum album. The sequence continues at coordinate 419,704,367 of OY728161.1, read as the reverse complement.
TATTCATAATTTACTAATTATATTTTAATAATATGTTCTCATTCATTTTATATCAGTGTTTCATGTTATATAAACTATCAAAAATAGTGTTTATCTAAATCTTGCTGTGTTATATTATTAATACGTTCAATAAATTGAATATTTAAAATTTTAACGTGTGCATAGTAATCCCCATTTTTACATTCAAAAATTCCGTTATAGAAAAAAAAATAATTTTATTATAGTTAATAAAAAATATTCATAAACAGAGAGAAAGGGAAATATGTTGTTCAATACATAACGATGTTTCCATAGAAGAGTAAATTTTTGGGATGTAATTATATTAACATGGGAGATAATTTTATATAATAATGGAGAGTGATATATATATATATATATATTAATAATAATGATAATGATCAAGAGAAAGATAATGACAAGAAAAGCATAAATTGAGGGTTAGTCAAAATTCATTAATTCATCTGATTATGTGATAATTAAAAAATAATTTTATTTCTATATAATTTCCATTTATTTTTTGAATTTTCTTACTATTTATAGAGAGAACATGAGAAAATATACATACATGATAATTTTTTTATAAATAAATTTTCATCCTTTGTTTGTAAATTATTATATTTCGACTTCACCTCATACTCTAAGAAACGAATGTAAAATATTTATTTTTTAATAATAATAAACTTAAAATATGTTAAATGGATAATAATATACATATAAAATTTTACAAGATATTCTTCTTATCATTATCAAAACCTAAATTGTTAGCACAATGTAAGATAATAACCAAAATGTATAAGATTATATATGTCTCAATAATTAAACAATTAACCCAAAGTTTTCACATAAATCATTCCCTTAATAAATAATATTATATCCCAATTATCCTCAATATAAACCATCATTAAAGAATGTTTTATCTTCAAATAATATCACATATCCATCAATATACATCTCCAAAAACAGAGTACAATTTTTTCAACATGATAGTTTATATCATTCATCATTTTATATATGTGCTCTGGTGTATTCTATTATTCTTCCATTGATTATTTTGGTATGAGATTATTACATCTTCTGCTCTTGTATGTATTTGTTTATTTTTGTTGTGTACTCTGCCAATGAGGGCATAATTTCTCCACTATCACATCCAAGGGCCTCGCTGCTAGTCGGAAGCCTCTGGAATTCAGAGAAATGCACTTCAATCCATTTGACCAAATGGGTATGGGAAGCCTCTGGGTAGCTTCCGGAACCGAAACATTAAACCCTACATAGGGTCCCTACCCATGTACCACACATGGCATGGCTACATGGCTCTCTCTGGCCATGCCTTCCAAAATGGTATATAACCCACATGAGGATTGGTCGTGTACCCTAAAAGGATCATATAGTCATGTATATGGCCACAGACAGAGTGGTAGTATATTTACTCTACTCCATAATGCATCTCATGTAGTCATATTATACCCTTCTTTTCATGAATAGTAGAAACACAAAATGTGTCTTCTAAAATCCAAAATCATTGTAATAGGGTTTTCCCAAATAGATACCCCTGTGAAACTCCCGGAGACTAAATTTTCACCATTTTGGTATATATACACCCTCATTGGGTCATGAAAACTCATAATAGGGAAATAAAATTTCATAATAATTAATATATGGTGATCAGGGCATTAAACTAAAAAAATACATACTTTGTGGAACACATGCCGTTGTTTGTGAACAAATACGCTCCCAGAAGCTGATGCCTCTTGATCTGGACCCAATATCCACCTTGGACAATGTCATGTGGAATCCTTTGCATATTATCTTTTGGTTTGGTAATCAAGCATATGGAAAATCCTTCCCCCATTCCTGATGTGGGTGAGAATCAAAAATGGTATGCGGCTTTTAATTATATTAATTAATTAATTAATTATAATTTTAAAAGATTTACGATATCCTAGAAACCAAAATGATTTTATAAAATAACTATAAAATCCCCCCATTAATTAATCAAACGAAAAGATGTAATCTCAATACAAATCTATAATAAAAATAAATCATCTCATGAACCAGCAAAAATAATTTTACATATGATTAATTACATAATACATATTATTCGTAAACATGAATTCTCGTTATTCCAAAAAACTCATATATTAAGGTAAATCCTTTATTTTATGGACAAAAAAGAAATCATTACCATTTTTAATATCACTATCATGGTTAAATATACTATTTAAACCTCTAAAAACATAAAATCTAAAATTAAAATTGCTGATCAAATTTCATAACCCAAAATATACATTGGTCTCTACAACCTCCCCACAATAAACATTATAATATTTGATAAGTGTAAAGACACGGAAATTTCAAGTAATTTTTTTTCTTAATTATTTTGAAATTAATGAGTCTGTGGGTTTTCACGGAACTTCATTCCGAGGCCCGGTGTGCCAGGAATCAATTTCTGAAGATTAGCTCGGGTACGTTCAGTGAACGAACAGGCGGGTTTTTCTATATTTTGAATCGGCGCTCGGAATTGAAATCTGAGGGCACCGTTGAAATCGGAGTGCTAGATTTATATTAAGAATACATTCACCTCGATGAGAGATGATTGGGTATGAATGTTTGTTTTGGGGTTTTATGTGGGTTAATAATATAAAATAAAGTGAGCAATTTATTTTATTTTATTTTTTTAAACACGTACCGCACGGATAAAGTTGTTAGAAGCTCCACTTTGAGTTGGTGGTGGGACCAACTGAGATCCAACCTCCCATGTGAGGTTGATTATGTTGGAAACCACACGAGGCCACCCATTAATGGGAGGGGAATCAAAACTCATTGACTCTCTCTCATTTATGAGGGGGATCCTCTAGATTTGTATTCCCCTCTTAATTGAGGATGATAAAGCCTCCCTTTTTAATGAGGGGACCACCCCCACATTAACCACCCTCCTTTCCTTTTTGTGGTTAATTAATGGTGGGACCCTCCAGGCAATATCCTCCTTTAGAAGATATTCTTCTGTGGGGACAACCCGGGCTAATAACCCCTTTTTAATTCATCCCTATTTTAATGCACCACCGCATCAGATTAATTGGTTGGAGCCCTCTATCATAAATACTCCATTTATGAAATGTGTGCCAACGATGAACCCTCCAAATCCTATATAAAGGAGGCTAGGGGAAGGAGTTCTGGATGGATTCTTCAAGCAGTGGAACGCTAGTAGCGAAGCCCGACACTCAGCACTTGGAGAGTTTTCCTCTTTCTCCAATGAAGAATGAAGAACGAAGAACACCGACACCACCCTCAGCTCCTTCCTTTCCGACGTTGACAGAACGACGCCGTCTTCCGTGACTCACCATCGTTTAACGCTGTTTAACAAGGAAGGGGTTAAATTCTTTTCTAGTGAATTTATGATTGTGTTTTGGCGTATTTATATTTTTTTGGCCAAATGTTACCGACGTAACGGGAGGAGATTGGACTGCACGAACACGACCTATTCCCCACCCTGTTTCCTTGTTTATCAACATTGGATTTCAATGTGAAGGTGGCGTGGTGTCGTAGCACCATGTAGGGATGAATAGAACCGCAGCTGAAGCAGGTCGCGGTGGTGGTCCGTGGCGCCATCACGCCGTGCTGGTGAAGCCGATGGAACCGCGGCCGGAGCGGTCCACGAAGGAGGTGGTGCGGGACGCCGTCGCACTACGCCGGAGAAGCTGAAGGAGGCCGCAGACGGGGCGGGCCACAGTGGAGAGGTGTGGCACCGTTGCGCCGTGTCGGTAGGACAGGACCTGCGGCCTAAGGCTGCGGTGGTTTCGTAGGAGGCGGCCCGACTCGGCCGGCCGCCGGCACACTAGGAGGCGAGTCCCTGGGGGTCCTGCTGCAGCCACACCAGCCTGCCTTAATGGCGGGCCGTTTCCGGAAATAACAGGGGGTTGAAACCCCCGGTCAGCCAGCAAGGGGCGGACCCTAATGGATGGGGCCGTCATTTCAAAATAGATGGGGGTCCCCCCCACCTTCTAACTCCATGGCCGACATTAGATCCGGGCCGGAGGTAGGGCCGCCGCACTGGGTCGGACCGCCCTCGCCGGGTCGGGCCGCCTGCAACGGGTCAGGCCGCGCCTGCCGGGCCGGGCCGCGCCCGATTGGGCGAGACACAGACTTAGGTAAGGTCGAACCGGTTTGGGCCGACCCAGTGGGTATTGAACAGGGTCGGACCGGGCCCAAACCTTCTATTTTTCAGGCAGTTTCATTCAAACACCCTTATCCTGGGCTACAAACCTCATATCGATGCACTGTCAATTGCGTTGGGATACATGGATCGATACAGTCGTTATGGAATATTACAATGAATTCTTGAGAGATGTTTTTGTATGGCCAGGTTGGTTCAAACCCAAAACCAACTGGGCCCTCGGAGCGAAAACGCTTATAACATGAGCTCCGGACGTCCGATTGACGTGCCATCGACTTTGTTGGATTCATTTCGGTAAGATGGATGTTTTGGAATAATTCACATGAGGTTTGGACGTAGTTGGAATATTTCCGCGTTGGATTGTACCCGAAATCCAACCGGGCACCTGGAACGGAAAAGCCGATAACTTTTAGACCGAATGACCATTTGGCAAACCGTCAGCGGTGTTGTTAATCACGTTGAGAAACGGTCCCTATGAGTATAAACTATGAGAGTTCGGGGTATAGTTGAGATACGACCGGGTTGGTTCGTACACGAAACCAACCGGGCCCCGGGACTAAAAGGCTAATAACTCAGACACCAGGTGTTCAATTGATGTTCCGTCTATTGTGTTGAGACCCCTATGATGAGGCGGCCCATTGAGATACATTTGATGGAACTTTGTGATACTTGGAGTATCGACCAGATGCTCATGGAGCGGATTCTCCCTGAGACATGCGGATGGAGTACGGTGACCTTCTAGCTGGCTGTGACCTGATGACTACTTGTCCGATTCAATTCGGAGTGACTTGTATAGCCTTGTGGGAAGCACTACATTGTGAGGTGGCATACCCATAGCGGAGGAGCACTACATTGTGAGGTGGATGACCCGCGGTTCTCGAAAGGAGGTGTACCTCTATAGGCTATAAGGGGGAGCACTACTTTGTGAGGTGGCAGACCCATGGCAGAGGTGCACTACATTATGAGATGGAAAACCCGTGGTATTGGACCGGAGGAGTGCCTCAGCAGTCTAAGGTTAGTGAGTGGAACCTCGGAGTTGTTGCAGGACTACTGTGCTCGACATAGGAGGAGTTCTCCAAAAGTCGTGTTTTCGTTATCGTGAATAAAAATTCTGGTTTGAGCTGAGTCAATGACCTTTGTGTTTTCCTCATGATTGAGATGGGTTACTTGATAACTTATATATATGTAGGGGAATATAACAAAGTAGAGGTTATCCATTTATTTCATATATGTTTGATACCTCTTGATTGAGATGAGTTACATGATAACTTAGATATATGTATGGGCATATACCTAAGTAAGGGTTATCTCTTTAGATCCTACTTTGTTGTTATCCATGTTGGATTTAGTGAGACATTGACGGTATCGGGGTCCCTACTAAGTATTGTTATACTCATCCCTGCACAGGATATGCATGCACCTTGTTGTGTTGGATGTATATGACGGACAATGCAGACGGAGGCCGAGTGTTCGAGGACTGGACTGTACCCGGAGGTGGACCTCACGACGAGCCAGTATCAGGAGGTGGACCTCACGACACGTCAGTATCCAGTGGTGGACTTCACGACGAGATGGTACTCAGAGGAGGTTTATGGGTGAGAGCATTGAGGAGGCTATCAGTACTTACATTTCAGTTAGGATCCATGGGGGATGATCCAGGAGCTGCGCTATCTGTACCTACCCTTCAGGTAGGAATCGAGGTGGATGAACCAGGAGAAACTTCTATTCTACCAGCTGCTTATCTTTTCTATTTTACTTTCATTCAGTTGTTGTTGTACTTTTCAGTTGGGTTTGTATTCTAGCCCATTTACTTTTCAGCATTTTTTTTGTACTTTTTGTTTTCTTCTACATGTACTGTATTATGATGTTTACTTTTATAAAGGCTATGCCTTCCCTTTTTTATTGGGATTTACGCCTTTGGTTCTAGTTACCAGCTCCTGTATTATGGAAGCTGGGCTTGGGGTAGTCACGGCACATGCCCTGAGGATGGGTCGTGACAAATTGGTATCAGAGGAGTCAGTTCTACCGCAGAACTTATAACTCTGATATTTATTTTCTATGATGCATTAATGTTAAGGGTGATGAGTGTGGGTTTCAGTTCAGAGAGTCTGGCGTTGGTGCGGGCGGCCGACATATCCATACACCAGGACCCTGACTTCTGATTTCTGACTCAGTGCACGAAAACACTAATTGTGTGTGTGTATGCAAAGGTTTCGCCTTAAAACAACTCAAACCAGGTCATCTCACCCGGCATAATCGTTTGACCGTGTCACGTCAATTTATTTGAGGATTCCTTTCCACGTACGATCAGCTAGATCGCCGATAGATGTATGTACTGACAGCCTTCCGAGTGATGAGGCCTCGATACAGGGCCCTATTTCAGTTGAGGTACTAGTGGAGGCACCAGTGGTACTACCGTATGTTGGGACACTGATGCCACCAACCCTAGCAGCAGGCGATGCACCCCACTTGAGCGCGCTTCACGAGTTCCAGTGCAAGAGGCCAACCACGTTCTAGGGAGATACATACCCACATGCGGATAAGGATTGGATGGAGGTTGTGGTGTGAGTCTTTAGGATAGTAGGTACACCAACAGAATTCATGGTGATCCTTGCTGCCAGCCTCCTTCAGGAAGCAGCAGGAAGATGGGGGAGTTGGATGTTCCAGTTTTTCGATGAGATGACCTTCACCTGGGGAGACATAGAGAGCTTATTCATGGTGGAGTTTATATTAGTGACTCTACACTCTGAGCGTGCTTAGGAGCTGCTGCCTTTTCCAAAGGATTTTTCATCTGCAGCTGATCATCTGTAGGCAGTAGACAGATGATTCAGAGGTCCATGAGGACCAGACCAGCAGATGGGTGACCTCGGGATACAGGTTTGGTTGTGTGAGGCACCCGAAACAGAGCCAGCCATACAAGTAGCAGGAAGTGTTATGCATGAAGCAGGAAGGGTCACATGGCATGTGACAGTCCGACTCCTCGCACAGTTGATCTGTGGGAAATGGAGGAGCCACCGAGACAGAAGCAGCGGTGGGTGCTTGAGCAACAGCCGAGTGGTGGACAAGGATGTAGAGCTCCACAAGCAGGTGGATAGGAGAGTGACTAGTTGTTTCCTTTTGTTCTTGGTATTTCTAGTTCCATTTTTTTGTTTCGTTTATGTCTTTGTACTATGAGCTGTAATAATAAAAGACACATATCATGGTGAAACTTACTTTTCTGTCCTTTTGTTTGGTTGATACTGAGAGGTCCCTGTTTAAACTGTTGACTTGACCCTCACTTTCGAGATTTCTACTAGAGGAGACCCCGTGACCTCACAATGATGCCGATAGTGTGACATGACCCTTGGATGTGAGAGTGATGGTTGGATATCTTGATAGTAACATCGAGGCCTTACGACGTCGTCCATTGCATGAATACACCATTCATGTCAGGATGGACTGTATTAGGCAATGGGCGTGGTTTATCCCGGGGATGAGACCAAGTTTCTCCTCTCGGAAAAGGAGAAATCTTTGCAGCTCTTACAGATCGTAGGTGTAGAAGGGTGGTTATTGACCGAATTACCATGTCGGAAAACTTCCTACAGACAAGAGATTGTACGAGTTACGATGGAGAAGGTATAGATCATCCAGGAGCGGATTCAAATTGCATAGAGAAATAAGAAACAGGAAACGAGCGCCAGTCTCAGAGACTCGACCGTGTAAAATGTATCAAGAAGAAGAAGTGTTAAGGAAAGATTAGTCTTCAGAGCAGAAAACATGGAGGCATAGTTAAAAGTAGCTACATGCAATCATGGAGTGTGACCCAATGGCTCTAAAAATGATTCGAGGGACAGTCGGTGACCACCTCTAGCTTCCATTACAATAGAAATTGATACAGATCATTTCTTTCTTCCAAGAATCTTTTCATAGACCTAGAGTTTCTGGTAATCCATTGACTTCAACCTCACGCCTACAGATACCTTTGGGAGGAGACTCGATAATCACGCATACGCTGACAGTGTGATCTGACCCTCAAGGCAAGAGTTTCGGCCGGAATCTCTTGGTGGTAGCATCAAGACCCTATGACGTTGGTCTGGGTATGGATGTATTCACAGTTCATACTCAGATTTATTTTATTAGGAAAAATGGTTGTGGTTTATCTACAACATTGGGATGGGTTTTCCTAGGTCGGTGAAAAGGAAACCCCAGGGAGCACAAGATTAACTCACACATAGGAGGGTGCGGCTGATCACTCTTGAGTCGGAAAACATTTCCCACTTGGCAGCTTGAGTTTTTAGTTTTTAATTTGAAAGAGGAAACAGTGGCCTCTAGAGTTCGATGATGGAAACCACATTCTTATATGGGTCTCACCTCGTTGTGGTTTAAGGAGATGAGGCTCTGGAGGCATGTTACCTCCGAGGTTCAACGGACCGTTCTAGGTCCTAAATAGGGTAGCCAAGGTAATTTACAGCTGGACCTATCCACCTCAGTTGCACCGGGGGCATGATGTCCTCCACGTATCTCAGCTGAGGAGATACATGCACGATCCTTCACACATCATCGACCACCGGGAGTTGGATGTCGAAGACAGGGAGACATTCACAGAGGTTCTAGTGGAGATCGAGGATCGATAGGATCGGGTCCTATGTGGATGTATGATTTCTCAGGTGTTATTTCACTGGTATCATGAGAACCTCCAGGAGAGCACATGAGTGCAGAAGTCTCATATGCGTTCTCAGTACCACTTTGTTTTCACTAGTGTGTGTTGAAGCTTTACGGGGACATAAATCCCTATGGTGGGGGTAATGTAAAGAACTGTAAATTTCAAGTAAATTTTATTTTTCTTTATTCTTTGGAATTATATGAGTCAATGTATTTTGAAAACACTTGATTTCGAGGCCCGGTGTGCCCGGAATCAATTTTTGAAGTTTAGCTCAGGTACGTTTAGTAAACGAATGAGCAGGTTTTTCTATCTTCTGAATCGGTGCTTGGAATTGAAATCTGAGAGCACCATTGAACTCACAGTGCGGATTTTCGATTAAGAAGACATTCACCTCGACAACAGATGATCGGGTATGAATGTTTGTTTTGGGGTTTTACATGGGTTAATATAATAAAATAAAGTGAACAATTTATTTCATTTTACTTTTTTAAACACGTACCGTGCTGATAAAGTGGTTAGAAGCACCACTTTGGAGTTGGTGGTGGGACCCACTGAGATCCAACCTCTCATGTGAGGTTGATTATGGTGGAAACCACATGAGGCCTCCCATTAATGGTAAGGGAATCATAACTCCTTGACTCCCTGTATTTTATTAAGGGGAGCCTCAAGATTTGTATTCCCCTCTTAATTGAGGAGGATGAAACCTCCCATTTTAATGAGGAGACCACCCACACATTAACCACCATACTTTTCTTTTTTGTGGTTAATTAATGGTGGGAACCGCCAAGAAATATCCTCTCTTCGAGTATATTCTTCTATGGGGACCACCCGGGCTAGTATCCCCTTTTGACTTCCTCCCCATTTTAATGTGCCACCGCAGCGGAATAATTGGGCGGAGCCCTCTGTCATAAATCCTCCATTTATGACTTGTGTGTCAACGATGAACTCTCCAACTCCTATATAAAGATGTCAAGGGTAAGGAGTTCTGGACAGCTTCTTCAAGCGGCGGAACGCTAGCAGCGAGGCCCGACACCTAGAACATGGAGAGTTTTCCTCTTCCTCCAAAGAAGAATGAAGAACGAAGAACGTCGACGCCACCGTCAGCTCCTTCCTTTACGACATTGATGGAACGACGCCGTCTTCCGCAACTCGCCATATTTTAATGCCGTTTTACAAGGTAGGGGTTAAATTATTTTCTAGCGAATTTATGATTGTGTTTTCGCATATTTATATGATTTTGGCCAAATGATACCGACGTATTGGGATGAGATCAGACCTCACGAACACGGACGATTCCCCTCCATGTTTCCTTGTTTATCAGCATTGGCATTCAAAGTGAAGGAGGTGAGGTTCCGTAGCACCGGGCAGGGATGAATAGAACCGCGACCAGAGCAGGCCGCGACGGTGGTGCGCGGCGCCATCGTGCCGCACTGGTAAAGCCGAAGGAACCGCAACCGGAGCGGGCCGCAAATGAGGGGGTGCGTGACGCTGTCACGCCGCGCCGGAAAACCCGAAGGAGGTAGCGGCCAGGGCGGGCCGTGAAGGGGGGCGCGACACCATCGCGCCGCGTCGTTTGGAAATGAGTCATAGCCTAAGTCCATGGTGCATTCAGAGGAGGCATCCGGACTCGGCTGACTGTCGGCACACCAGGAGGCGGGACCCCGGGGGTCCCGCGGCAGCCACACCTGCAGGCCATAAAGGCAGGTCGTTTCTGGAAATATCGGGGGGTTGAAACCCCCGATCATCCGGCTAGGGCGGACCCCACCGGATGGGGCCGCCATTTCAAAACATTGGGCCGGATCGCCCGCGCCGGGACGGGCTGCGCCCAATTTGGCCGCACCCAGACTCGGCTCGGTTCGACCCGGTTTGGGCCGACCCAGGGGGAATTGGGCTGGGTCAGACTGGTCCGAAACCCCTATTTTTCGTGAAGTTTCGTTGAAAAACCCATATCATGGGCTACAGACATACGATCAATGCACCTTCAGTTTCATTAGGATACTTGGATCGATACGGTCGTTACCGTATATTACACTCAAGTTTTCGGAAACTATGTGTATGGCCATGTTGTTTCAAAACCGAAACCAACTAGGCCCTTGGAACGGAAACATTTATAACTTGATGTCCGGAAGTCCGATTGACGTGACGTCAACTTTGTTGAATTACTTTCGGTGAGACAGATCTATTGGAATACATCACTTGAGGTTTGGACGCAGATGGAATATGGCCGGGTTGGATTGTACCTGAAATCCAACTGGGCCCCTGGAATGGAAAAGTTGATAACTTTCAGACTGAACGACCATTTGGCGAACCATCAGCGGAATTGGTAATCACGTTAAGAAACGGTCCATATGAGTATAACATATGAGTGTTCGGGGTACAATTGAGATATGGCTGGGTTGGTTCGTACACAAAACCAACCGGGCCCTCAGGAATAAAAGGCTAATAACTCCCAGACCGAGCGTTCGATTGACGCGTCGACTATTGCGTTGAGACCCCTATGACGAGGTGGTACTTTGAGAAACTTCTTCATGGAACTTTGTGATACTTGGATTATCGACCAGTAGATTGTTGCGAGGATCCTCCTGGAGACGAGCGTACGGAGTACGGTGACCTTGTAACCGGCTGAGACCTGACGACTGCATGTCCGATATGATTCAGAGTGACTTGTATAGCCCATTTGGGAGCACTAAATTGTGAGGTGGAAGCCCCAGAGTGGAGGAGCACTACATTGTGAGGTGGCAGACCCGCAGTACTTGATAGGAGTACCTCCTTAGGCTATGATGGGGAGCACTAATTTTTGAGGTGGAAGACCCTTGGCCGAGGATCACTACATTGTGAGGTGGAAAACCCACAGTACTCAACAAGAGGAGTGACTCAGCAGTCTAAGGTTAGTGAGTGTCAACTCAGAGTCATGGAAGGACTACTACGATCGACAGAGGAGGAGTTCTCCAGCAGCCATATTTTCATCATCGTGAAGAAAAATCTTCGTTTGAGATGAGTCAATGACCTTTGTGTTTTCCTTAGGATTGAGATGTGTTACTTGATAACATACGTATATGTAGGGGTATATACCAAAGTAGAGGTTATCTGTTGATTTCATATGTGTGTGATACCTCTTGATTGTGATGACTTACTTGATAACTTATGTATAAGTATGGGCTTATACCTAAGTGAGGGTTATCTATTTAGATCCTGCATTGTGGTTATCCTTGTTGGATTTAGTGAGACCTTGAGGGTCTTAGGGTCCATACTGAGTATCGTTATACTCACCCCAACACGGGATATGACCACACCACATTGTGTTGGATACAGATGACAGACAGTGCAGACAGAGGCCGACTGTTCGAGGATTGGACGGTACCCGAAGGTGGACCTCACGATGAGTCAGTATCCTGAGGTCGACCTCTCAACGAGTTAGTATCAAGAGGTGGACTTCACGACGAGATGGTACTCGGAAGAGGTTGACGGGTGAGAGCGTTGAGGAGGCTATTTGTACTTACCCTTCAGGTAGAATCCTTGGTGGACGATCCCGTAGCTGTGCTATCTGTACCAACCCTTCAGGTAGGATTCGAGGTGGACGACCCAGGAGCTAAATTTATTTTTCTAGCTGCTTGTCTTTTCTATTGTACTTTCGTTCAGTTGTAGTTGTACTTTTCAGTTGGGTTTGTATTCTCGGCCATTTTCCTTTCAGCACTTTCTTTTGTACATAGTTTTTTCTTCTTCTTGTACTCTATTGTGATGTTTACTTTTATAAAGGCAATGCCTTCCCTTTTTTTATTTCGATTTACGCCTTTGGTGCTAGTCGCCACCCCCTGGACTATGGATAGCGGGCTTGAGGTAGTCACGGCACGGGCCCTGAGGACGGGCCATGACAATAAGCCTTAGGTATATTTGAGACACATTTCCCAAACAACCTTTTTCATCAATACATACTAAACATTATGGGTTTTACTCAAGGATTTTAATAGATTTTCTCTACAAAACACATATGATTGATATTAAAAACCATCCATGATAAACCTACAACATTACACCCTCATTAAATACACTAGTATTTTCAATAATCACACATGTCCACCCTAAAACAAAAAGGATATCCTTTTTAACTATTCATAAAAATTAACTTTCTCCCTAATAGGGAAGTCAACCTACAAAATATGATTCTGATCCATGATGACTAAATTTCCAGTTTCTCCATTCAAAACACATCCTCAATGGTCAACCAAACCACACGATGTTCTCCTAATTACCTCATTTAATTTGGACACATAAGTGTCAAAAAACCACCATTGACCCAAAAGCCCCCTCTATTGTAGCATCGTTATCATCACCCCAAAATAAAATTTATTTTTCATATCCCATTACCCAATAAAAATGAATCATCATAAAAAAACATGTTCATCTCTTTCAACAACAGAAACAAAATTAATCCCATAAAATAATTCATTCCCAACATCCATCAATGAAACACATTGTATACATCGATATCATATCAGTCATAAGGACTTCATTCCTGGAATGATACTTGGGAACACTCCACCATTTTATATCACCATAAACTCTCTAAGTGAATAATCTCCTAGGAGGACCCTTATCAACCAATAGAGACATATATATAGAATGGTATAAATCCAATGATCTCTTTGAATACTCATTATTATGTCAATATATTTTACAGGATCATCTCTAATTTGTGTGCATAATTTAATTTTATTGATAAATACCACCACAACCTTATCCATTCCATAACATCATGGATCTATCCCAAGGGCGTTAGGTCACCATGTTCAAAGGTCCCACATCCCACCCATATTGATTTTCATCCCACTCATAAATGCCTTCGAAATATAAGAACCAAATATGTACACCCCTTTATCATATAATCCCTATTACATATTATACCGGGAAACACCTGTGCTCTGCGCTCGAAGATTCTTCTATGAAATATCTATTACATGCACACATTTAACCCAACAAAAAAAATCTTATTCAACTATATCCAGTCATATAACTTGATTTCATGACCCAGAATCCATGACCACTCAAAATAATGTCTTTGTTATGAAATAAATCCATTTAAATGCTACTAGACACAACATGAATAATACTGACCATTTTTTTCTCCCAAATTTATTTTTTTGGAATGATTGATAACTTGCCTTAATCATGCCTCCCTGTAGGACAAAATTTTCTTGACTACAAGTAACGGTGTAATGTAGGTATAGTAGATAGATTATTCCTTCTAGTGATAATATAATAATGGTATAATACATATAGTGAAGTGGAAAATAATGGATAAATCGACAAAGGACTAGTACCCCTCCCCTAGAGAATGACCTATAGTAGTACCAGAAGAAATAATAATAATATTGATCAAAATTAACCCTTTGTTGAATGAAACATAAAAACATAACATTTGTAGCTATTTAAATAAAAATATATACACACCATTCCATATAAACAATTAGAATAAGTTTATTTTATGGATGACTATTGTGAATACATATTTAATAGAATGTTGAAATATAATGAAAACAAAAAAAGAAATTGTTCCTGAAGGAAGTACCACTGGTCCCTTACCATTCATCCCATGCGATCTCAACAACATGATCTATCATGTGGCCCAAACCATTACATGATGGTAGAGATGTAAAATTTAATATCATATTAGAGGGAATGTGTATGGTTTTAGATATAATCTTAGTTTCCCACCACCAACATTTTAATTTAAACAATAAATTATTAAAAATGTGAAAAAAAGAAAGTAAAAAAACAGTACATTTGAGCCACATTTATAAATGTGCATCACGTATGATCAAATTCCACCAGGAAATAATTCACATACATCATCCAATTATAGAAAACTATTGAGGGGAGAATCCTTAGGTTATGCCTAAGGAATCTCATGATTTGAATATTTCTTGGGGAACACTAACGTTCATACTCTATCAAAATCCCCGAGAACCTAATGTTAACCAACACCTCCTTTGAAAAAAATTTCTGACATCTTAATGGAACACCCCTATCAAGTGCATGGTCATAGAATCCTCATATATGAATAAACTAAAGTGTCTTAAAAACGTTTTATTAGGTAAATTGATATCTATCCTACAAATAGAAATACATTCAAATCAATAGTATACATCCAAGGAAATTTCAATGGTTTTCCTTCCAAATAGTCTAGTCCAATTTACCTCATTTTTATTATACATTATTTCCCAACCAATTGACTCAATAATGTATAATGACGGATCCTCACCATCACCATGAAATTTTATTGTTACCACATCGAAAAATCATCCATATCTACATCTAATGGCATCCTCTATCCACTAGGGTTGCCAATAGAACCTCATATTCTATGTCCTAATGTGTTCACATGACTCTAAATGGTGTATTGGACAAAGCAAGTGTGTCAGAATCATCATGTAGGTCCCTAAGCCACACCATCTTACACATTGATACCATATAAACATGGCTCTTCATATGATATCCAACACCATAAAATATCACACTAGCCTCAACCATATCCTCACAACATTTTTACGTCATCTAGAAGACTGTGCCACCAAATCAGGGATCAATATCTCCAATATCACATGGAACGAGCCCGTCCAAATAAATACATCACCTCAATTGAGATGGTCATTGAAACAAAAATATATATTATGATTCATACATGTTCATGTGGAACTGATAAAAAATAATTATCTATATAATTACACTCAATTTAAATAATGGAATATCTATATCCAAACCTCCCAAAGGTCCCAATCTCTCAGTAAACTACACCCATTTGTAAACATGAATGAGCATTTATATAGGTTTTTGACATGGTTAATTTATTTTTTACGCGTATGAATTTAAATTCATAGTGTATTTCTTGGTCAAAAAAGTGGTTCTTTCTAAGTTTCACCCAAAAGACACTCATGAAATCTCAATGAATGATATGAATAACTTACCTCATGTTAGTTGAAATTTATACCTATGATCACATACTCTAAATAGATCATATTTTGAAGAAACCAACATATTAGATGAACTCCCTATAAATAGGGAAAATGAATTGCACGGATTGATCACACCATATACTGACATCAATGAAAAGGGGAAATAAGATGAATAATTCCATACCGTCACCATTGCAATGTACCTGATAGCATGAGAAATGAATCTCTATGGATGGAATCAGTTCATTGATTACGGAGGAGAAAAAATTGAGAGTGTCATGTTATCCACAAAAATTGAAAGAGGTATGAAGAGAAATTAACATAAAATGGAAGGTAAATATAATTTTTTTTAAATTGGGCTCAGGTTGGGCTCTAATAACATTGGTAACCACTCACCAGCAATACAAATAGATAGTATAAATTGGGACATCACATGTTTAACCAATAGAGAATTCCAGACCATGAAGAAATTATGACCACCACCCCTTGTTGAAACTAAAAATGTGTCTAGGAGTTTTCCCCCTATATTGTATTACAAACCATGTTTAGAGAAACTTTAGGGTTCATGGTTTCTCCAAGGAGGCCTGACAGATTAACCGAACTGTGCAACCTAGTTTGTGCACCATTGAAACATTGGTTTTCAGTATCCGATGATCCTGAAATACAACCAAATCCCAGGGACTATAACCAAACATTGATTTCCATTGAAATGAAATTAATTTATTCAATTAATTTCTACTAATTAGGTATTGATAATAATGAAAATATTTGTCCTTATCATGAAACTCTTAAAATTTATAACATTTGAGGAATAAGACAATCTCAAAAAATCGGGGACATTAAAATCTACAAAACATAACAGAGCTCATCCCTATCCTATTAAATGAAAACCATAGATGGTACCAATTATAACAATATCCCTAATGTAATAGAGGCTACCCTAGAAAACTTTTCATAGATCATTACTCTTAAGGCTCTCACCACATAAGAGTGACATACTCTTTTCGCATCCCTACCCAAAACACAATAAAAATTGTTATTTCATTAATCATACTCAGAATAAAGGTTCTCTTATGACTCACCATTACATTTACACCTCATAATGTTCTAATAAAATATATTTTTCCTATATGATACCCATATGATAACACATCACATCATATGATTACATCATTTCCATGTCTCGCAAGGCATCTATGAGGTCCTACATATCATTTTAGGATAATAACAAATCATTGTGCCATGAAAATCTATCAAGTCCCAGTTAAACATTCTTCCCAAATGTCTACACACCACATACAAGACATAAATCAATCGATGAACACATATAAATATTGGTTCCACAAACGTCATATTTATATATAATTCTTCCAAATATATGGAAGACAACTATCCATTATCTGGTTTGTTTATTGATTCATATCGTGCACCTCGTGCACACAAAACTGATATTCCTACATAATGTCCGTGATAAATTAAATAAAAACAAATGTGGTCACTCCCATAGTGAAACTGTAACAACCCATATTTTACATTTACTGATTTTATTTTTAGAAATTATTTGGGAAAATTACATGACCAGGCGATGAGATAGAGTGCGACAATGAGGCATGGAGTTCCCAGAAAGGACCATAGAAATATTTTATTTTCTTAAATACTTCATCTGAGGATTATTATTGAGAATGAGTAATAACACTCAAATGGTTGTATATATCAAAAATCTGATGGCACCGTGACATTTAGGATGGATGGTTTACCCTTGTTGTGACATAACATTAGTCAGCGCGAGCCTCCATTGAAAAAAATGATAATGGAAATAATCATAAATATAATAATTATATAACATTATATTACATTTAAATTTTGTACAAATCATGAACCATGACATTGATTGAAACTATAAGACCTTTTTTGATCTCGTGAGGGCATGGTTTCATTTGGCGGATCCACACATTGGCCAGTGCGGGCCAACCGGGGAATGTATTTTTTGGGACAGGACCATAAAAAATTTATAATTTTTTTTCACATCCTATAACTAATAAAACATAACTCGGGTTGGAAATATGAGAGTTCCATTGATGCAGCTGCTCATTTACATTAATAATTGAAACCATATAGAGATGGTTCAACAATAGCAACTAAGAAATGCTAAATTGTGTTTATTGATTTAATGTGTAGGGAGGGGTATGATATAAGATTGATAATCCTAGGAATGTTTCCCAGGAGCTCAAGAGTGGAAAATCATTGGCAAATCATCTCATTATCGAATGAATAACAACGATGATATGGAAGATTTATAATCAATTTTCAGATCATGCATCGACCGATCAACAAATGAATTTCAATAAATCGTTATTTTTAATCATCAATGGATCTAACCCATTTCGAACTCATAATATGTTGTTTGAAACCCATATAATTTAATTTATTATATAGATCGTTCTTCATTCTTTGATCTACACACTATTTCAGACTTTTCCTGTGCATATGTATTGGAATCTCATTTATTTATGTTGTTTTTTAAAAATGGGTTTCTCGTTCTTGTTCAACTTGACAAAAAAATTTATCATTGATACATAAACAATTGTTATTGGTGTTTTCCCCTAACATAATTTGTGTTCTTCATTTTTAGACAATAGGGTCATGAATAAATATTTGCGGGATGGGTTCGAATGCGATCAAACAACTAATATCGTTGTGGGGTTGCGAACTACATGAGGATCAATAGTTTTGGGAAAATTGATATATGAGAATGATGGTGTTTTTTGAATCAATTATATTGGCATCATGGGTGCGTTTTTGTGATTAGATATCATTTGGGATCGTGTCAATGATCCGTATTTTTCTTGTTGGGGGTGATGATGACAAGCAATGTGATGGAGAAAATTTCAAAAAAGCCATGTGATAGATTCCATGATAGAGGATCCTCAGCATTGACGTGGTAATAGTCGTATTCATATATCCAATCGGGTGGTTAAACATGGTCAATGTGATGATCGTAAATATTATTAATGTTAAAAATAATAATGGCATAAAGTTAATAAAATGAAATGATGAATTGTTATTATTATTATTATAAAATAATAGTAATAATGGTGATGTAAAATATATGTGTGGGGGGTAAATATGATTAAATGGATTTTATCTAATTGAAGCTATTAATATTATTTATAATGTAAATAATTTGATGAATAAATGAAATGTTGAATTTTTTTGACACCTCAATAGAGAGGCCTTTTACGCTGTGCATTTTGTGGAGGGGGTGAGACCCAACATATCAATACCATAAACATTAATACAAAAAATTTATTAATAATAATAATAATAAGAGAAATTATTATGATATAGAATAGTTTATTTGAATGGGATATTAAAATGTCATTTTACCTTATGTAGGTGATGTGTTCAAATTTAAATAGGGAAGTGTAGCGGTGTCCCATTAATGAAATCTATGAGTTATTTAATAGTAATAATAATAATATAATAATAATATTTTTATTATATTGGTTGTCAAATCAAAATATGGGGGTAAGTCATTCCTTTTATGTTGAATCGACAAACCATCAATTGTTAACATTACCCATAAATTGAGATGATTATTTTATCAAAATTGATGGATACCTTTTCTAAAACTCATGCCTATGTTCAACATAAAAACCAACGATAATAAAATTATCATTATTATGGGATCCAGAATCTTATATATCCGCCTCAAATGGTATCAGAATGATGAACCATATTTAATGCTACAACACTTAAATTAAGACAAAAATTTTAGGACCAATTTTAGGTTTACAAATTGATATCAAAGTACAATCCCCATGAAGCTAGGTTTGGGTATGTTTCATTGAAATGTAGAATTTTCACGATTAGATCATTTTGGACGACTGAATAGTCCATATTTTCAATATTAATGAGGATAACAATGTAGCTGATGGTAGAGAAGGTACACCCCTATCAGAAGTAGTAACAGGGAGTGGATCCTCTACACGTGGAGTCACTACTCCCCTATCTGACCTGTCTCGCGTCCCGCATAAATGATAAATAAATAAGGTAGGTACTCCCCTACTGGGAATGGTGTGGGTCCTCTATTATAGTTGTCCATAATCCATTGTTTTTCTAGGGTATGGGCCCTCCATACATGTTTTTCTGGAAGAGTTTATACTCCACTGATGTTCTTGGGAGTAGCTCCTATAGCATGGGGTTGGTACTCCCCAAACATAATCTTGTGTGGGTCACCATATGGAATTAACTAATAGAGTCAGTCCTCTACTATCATACATGGGTGATGGTTCTCTATTCACTGAATGGTACTGTCTACCGTTTAGGGAGAGGGTCCTCACTTACGAAGTTATACTCCCTTGTCTCTGATTAGTATCAGGGTGTGTGTCTTCAATTGGAGTTGGATCCCTCTGTGATGTATCACACATCTACGAGGAGAGATATCGTCCAATTGATGTGAATGATACATATATAAGTTATTATTTAACCCCAGAATGAATATGGTGTCAGATACTCCTTGTAGAATCAATATAGGTATTGAAAATTATTACTGAAAAGTGATCCCCCAGAAGTGCACAGTGGTGATGGGTGGGTCTCTTCACATTGCTTTCCTTACCTTGCGATAGGAACAAGGAAAAAATGATTGGAATATTGGTAATGCACACTAGAGCTAGACCAGGTATATCATTCCAAATGGAGAACATTCTAAAAGATGTTCCATTAGAAATGATAGTGTTGTTCCCCATGGAGTTCATCTCTCGGGCATGTTCCATTAGATATGGATGAGTTCATGGATTGTTTTCTTCTGGTTTATGTGTTACCTTTTGGTTATTTGGGTAGAATCCTATTGTTGGATATGTGGTTGGGGTCTCATTGTTCAATGTCTTCGTAACGAATATATATGGATGTTCTTTCTATATGTATGGGAATATACGTACATCGAGTTGACTGTGCATTTATATGTATTTTCCATTGTGCTTTATCATTTTTGTATCAGGAGTTATTACTGAGTATTGTTTTACTCACCCATACAAAAATATTTTCACATACATGTCATGTCTTGTGTAGATGATCATTACCTTGAAAATGTCTATGGGGGACCAGGATCAGGTGGTGCTCTGTGAAATCCGATAGATTTGGAATACTATTATGGCTATAGGTAGTTACCAACACCAATGCATCAAGTAGGGTTGTCAGCAGATGATATTTAGGGACATAGAGTTTTACTTGTGTTCTACAATTCTTTTGGTTGGATTTTATAATGGGCCAGTTTTCCACCATATTCATTACTTTTCATTGCATTATGGTTGTTCTATACCTTGTGCATTTAATGCATAAATTTATTGGATTTTTACATTCCAGTTCCCTCTTCTTGGTGATGTGTACGTGCATAAAAGTACATAGGAATGTTCCTCCCATTAATGTAATATTACTACTTCATTCTAGTCATCATCTCCAATCCCATCTGAGGTGGGATTGGGGTAGTCACCATGTGTGCCCAATGGGGTAGTTCATGACACATTGGTATCAAAGGAGGACTATTCTAACATTGAACCGTAGTTTCATGATCTTGTATTAGGTTGGTTAGTGGTAGTGTTAAGATGTTTCGAGATCCAATCTCAAGCTATATGATATAGTGTTGGGGTAGTGGCCAATGTATCCATTCACTAGGACACTAATATCCTTCTTTTCAACTCAGCTCATTAGGACACTGGTAGCCGAGGAATAATTGGTACTGGAATCATATAAGTGCGGATTTTTATTTCCAGGTACTAGATGAGTAAGCTCTCCAGGTATACATTATTAATCATGGTTCATCTTGACCAATTTTAGGATTCCTCAATGACGATAGCACGATTGGATTCAATAGTGTGATCAGGAATGTGATCTTCCCCGTAATGTGTCTTCAGTATAGGACACTAGTTTTGCAGTGTTACCTTGAGGTGGCCTATAGATTGTCCCACCACCCATAGAGAATCATTTATCATCGAAAGATATTCCTGGGGATATGAATATGATGAGTGGAATACATGAGTTATAGATGCAATGAACTTTTTGATACCATTGTGATCTATACCACAAGGCATTAGATGACTAGTTAGAGGCAGTCAAACATGTTTCCATCTTAGTGTGGACACCTCCTTATCATATTGTATTCCTAGACATTATCCTTCTTCATGGATAATTGGGATGTTGGTAGAGCTTAGAGATATAATATAATGATTTGGTGACACTCACTTAGGAGGATTTCTAATTTTTTTTGGGGAGGTGTTTTATCCCACCACGCAGATATCGGTTCGTATCTGGAATCTTCCGAAGCTTCGACAGGGTAGCATGACATTGGTGGAGTTTTTATTGAGGTTCAATTACTTGTCATGGTACTCCATAGACATGGTGTGAGACTTGTTTTTTGTGTTTCCTCAAACCATCAATAATGGCTTGCCCTGTGAGATCAATGTGTTAGTTGATCCACTTAATATTCCCACCCATGTTGGGGTGTTGGAGTGACCCCTGGTGGATGAGTGTTTTTTGGATGAGTAGGAGATGGATGTGACCTATATAAGAGGTCATAATATAGATTAATTTTCAATATATAGTAGACAATAGTTGATGGGAACACATTGTTGGAGGAATACCCTTTTCTGGACATAGATGATGGGTACTGTGAGACAAGAGCAATATTGGGGAACATATCAGCCAATGAGAGGCATTGTTATGCTTGTAATGGATGAGGGATTGTCAATCCAGTTTTTCCAACTTTTTATGCCGCTACGAGGGAGTCGGTTGACCAGCTTACTTGGCAGAGATAACAATTGGATCCTGGTTTTCAAGAGGATGGAAGGTATGTTAAAAGATATGGAAGATCAATAAGTATTCCTTGCCTAGCTCGTGGAGCTAGAAGAAGTGGGCGACGACAACTGCATGCCGTCATGGATTATGACCCAAAGACTCGAGGATAGATCTACAGTTTAAGTTGTGTTTTTTTTTGTATTAATGGAAATAGTTAATAGTTATTCTTTTTCTTCGGCTAGATTTGTTTGAGACTTGTAGGATTTGATCAAACTGAGAACATGACCCTCATGCTTAGAGACAATGGCTAGAGGAGACTCAACTATCACACACTAGAACTGGTAGTGTGACCCAACTCTTGGAGGTGAGAGTTGTGATTATGATCTCTTAGATATAGCATTGAGGCCTTACAATGTCATTCTTGATATTGAAAACTATCATTCAAGCCCATATTGATTGTTTTAGGAAAAATGGTATGGTGTTCAATGTGATGAAGCAATGATTCCATGATGATGAATTGGAATCCCTGGAAAGACAAGGTGAAATATCCCAGTGGGATTACATATAAAGGTATTTGTGGGACCCATTGTTGAGGTATTATCGGCGGGTCCCCATGACATGTGTGTTATGGGTGAGGTTTTTTTATGAAGCGTTGTAGCTGTTCGTGGCCCTTCCTGTGGAGTTTTCTTGCTCGACATATTTATTTCGAGATCTTTCCATGGAGTAATTATTAGATACCTTGATGTTTCTGTAGTAAGGAATGGTTTCAAAACATCCATAATCAGCAGGGATTCAACTAGTTGGTGTGGTAGTGGTTCCTTTTTAACAATCTATGTAATGAGTAGCGGTTGTGGAAAAAGGGCCTAGTAAGACCCAATGTACACTCTTGGGCACCATTATTTTGATCGCAAACACCCATTTATGGGAAGGTTATTGTATTGTTCATCCATCATTGGGTTTTAACTGTTGGGTACCTCTTGTATTTTTGTCAGGCTATCAGGGAGGTGTGCCATTGGACACTAGGACAACAGATGTAATGTAGTGCATGGTGCTTTCACAATTGACATTTGTGAATGGACATGTTCCCATTGTGGTACACTATTTCCTAGAATAATATGGACATGATAATGGTTTATCATTGTGGATATTATTTGCGTGTGATGGTAAGTACCACAATGAACCATGGGGACCTCACTGGTGTGGGAGTCTAGTAGAGAGCTCAGTTTTCACCCCTTGAGTACAGAATTTGGCATTTTGTGAAAAAAAATGTACAAGGTGAGGAGAATGTAAATACCTTATTTATTTCTGAATTTATTTTTAGATGTAATTTGGAAAAATTCCAATACCATGGGAATAGAGGTTTTATGATTCCGGTGAGTCCATAATGGCCTGTGAAAAAATTATATTTTATTAAATAGTGCACATGAGTTGTTGTTTGAGAAAAAGTAGAATACCTCTCAAATGGGATTCTAGATTAGAAATTTAAGGGCACCATTGCGATCAAGATCGTAGGATTACACACATGGATTATGGATCTCCATCCTACCTATAATGATACTTTCTTCTTTGGCCAGCAGCGTCTCACAATCACAAGATTAAATACATATGCATTGATGTGTTTTTATTAGGGATAATGTTCTCCCCTCCCCATAGTGAGGATATTTAAAAAAAAATCAGAAAAAAAGGAAACAATGAATCTTACTACAAGAGAGGTAAAACCATACATCACAAGAAATGTAAAAATAAATGAAAAAAATCATTATCTTAAAATCTCCGGGTACTGGACACGTATCTATGATTCTCAGACACATATACTCTCTTCGAGGCCACCATGCCACCATAACACACATACAAAATGAATGGTCCATCCATGAAGCACCTTATCCATATGTTCCTCGATCCATATCGATCAATCCATGTACATCGTGTCGAACATGACATCCAACTCTCCCCCATCTAATACACGGGAGTTTTCATGTAGAATTCAGCATATTTGAGAGAAATGAAAGATGTTATGGATCATATCCAACTAGGACGACAAATTTTAGTGGATACACCACCTCTCCCACTCATCCCTACGCCTCTTATGGTATGATGAACCTGGGAGAAATATTGATTCTTCTTCCAAACCTCAAATATCCATGCAAATGGGAGACCTTTAAGAATACAATGTACCCAACACCAAACATCAAGGTACTCCACCTGTTATCGCCATATGACTTCAGCTGGTCACGAGCCACCTTCATCCTCTTAAGAACAATCTTATCCTTCTCTATTGTGCTCTTCAATACCTCTGGTTCATGAAATGGTGGATTACCATAACTTTTCCTAGTATATATGTGAGAAACACAGTTTTCAATATATTTCATTGAACTATTCCATGATAATAGTAGAGTGAAAGATTTAGTTTTAGGAAAACACTTATACGATCAAGTGTCATTCCCACAATCCTATGATGTCCATAACACATTCTCATAAAATATCCTCCAACATCTAGATGGTCCACTATATTTTCCCATCAATCTGAGGGAAGAAAGTAGTGTTAAGGTTTAGCT
Organism: Viscum album; assembly: GCA_963277665.1. Classification (NCBI taxonomy): domain Eukaryota; kingdom Viridiplantae; phylum Streptophyta; class Magnoliopsida; order Santalales; family Viscaceae; genus Viscum; species Viscum album. The sequence continues at coordinate 419,679,257 of OY728161.1, read as the reverse complement.
GGGTTCTAATGGTACGCAAAAATCCCCTCTAAACTCATGATGTCACATGTATCCAAATCAATGGCATTGGATCTTTAAAATCCGTCATGTTGTACCACATCATCCACATACCTACGTGCTAAGGCACCCACTACACTCGACTCCTTGATCACCCCAAAGTGAGTTGACATCATCTACCTATCCACCAATAACCAAAGAGCATCAAATCCTCTCTGATATCTAGGTAATCTTGTGAAAATATCCACAATGATGTCATCCCAATTCCACTTAGGAGTATCTAATGACTGAAACAGAACCCTAGGAACATGATGCTCAACCGTCACCCACTGAAACACTAGGTACCACGCAAAAAACTCTACAAAATCATTACTTATCCTGGGCCACCAAAATTATATCCACAAGCCTTATTATATATTAGAGACTTAAGGATGCACCATCATAGAAAATCTATGGAACTCCTAGATAACTTCATATCACATTGGTATGTTATAAATCACATATTGTGGAACAACATATGATTCAAACTATCATCCAACCATCCCTCCAAAGAATCCCCCTAGGCAGCATGATAACTTATCACTTCAGTATCTATTTATGCCCACTACTAATCCTCCTTGTACCACATTATGGAATAATGCACTATCATATGAAACAAATAGACTCTACCGCTATTCTCTTTAGGAACTAGGGGAATGTGGCCAACTCCATCATTTCTTTCACAAAATCGTTGGATTCCCAAACTACCTCTTTCTCCAACTTCCTACACATGGAATCAACCACCATTTTCCCATTACATAGGGTTAATGAGATTTCAATGTCATAATTTGGGAGGAACTCCATCAACCTTCACTTCATCATGTTATGGTCTCATTGGGAAAATATTTCACTTACGGTCTTGTAATACATTAATACCACAATGTTCTCCACATTCAGGTAATTCCTCAATAAAATTATCACCGACACAACCACTGACATATCTAGATCATGGGTGGCATAGTTTCATTCGTGATGATTTATCTCCCGAGACATATAATGGGTTACTCCTCTCCACTTCATCATCACACATCCCATGAGTAGTCTAGACGCAATATATAATACCTCCTAAATTACCCCTTCCTCTAGAAACCAATATATTGGGACACTAACCAGCTTCCCCTTAAGAAGATGATAGATTCTAGACACTTCTCACTCGACAAAAATATATGGCCATTTCTTGTAAAAGATGTCATTGGAGATGCATCTCGACAAAATATGGGTATGAACCTCCGATAATATCAAGCCCGACCAAGGAAAATTCGATCCTCCACCACCTTATTGGGTGCTTCCCAAGAGATAACAACTACGACAATTGACGAGGAAACCTATATCAATTGATGTGACTCTATGTGTCCATGTATGTTCACTAATTGGGTCATGAAAATGAATTTCGATAATTATCCGTAGAGATGTTCTTGTTAGAGGACCTCCAAGATAGTAATCAAATTCCATGATTTCACATCTTTTGCCCTTGAGTAAACATGGATTTCATCGATGAAAATGATGAAAAATTGATTATGATATCACATAAAACATATTTCAAGATCCCCATGAACATGGATTCTTCATTCCTGATACCGAAGTGTATGCCTAGGGACATGAATCGTCCATACCTGGACATAAAATCAATCTTCGGGATGCCACTATTCTTTACCATAAACTACGGTAATCAGGTCCACATGTAGATAATAGAGAACCAACATTCTCCCTTTAATTGGTTGAAAATATTTTTGATCCTCAAAAGGGGTAACTGTTCTTGACCATCACCTGATTCAGTCTATAGTAGAATATGAAATGTCTTAGAACACAGTCCCCCTTCTTCATAAACAATACTGGAGCACCCCATGGTGAAACACTTGTCTAGATAAAACCCTTCTCCAATAGGTCGACCACCTAAATCAGCATTTCAGACAACTCAGAAGGTGTAATCCGACAGGGAACAATCAAATTCTGTTTATAACCATGTTTCATGTCTATTCTGAACTCACTGACACGTCATGGGAGTAGAGTCACACAATATTCCAGAAAGACACCCAGTAACTCACTAACAACCCTAATAAGAACAATAATATCTATATCTACAGATTCAACCAACATCTATGCTAAAAAAGAATTAATATGCTCCACAATTTGGATGCCCTCTTGAAAACTCTGCTCTCCAACAAAAGCTACATGTTGGCCACCCATTTCCAAGAAAATTACTCTTCTCTAGAAGCATTTGATAGAATCAAGAAAAAAACAAATTGTTGATTCCTAGGATGACATATTATGACTACATATGTAGTATAAGATGATCCCCACTAAAAGGATGTGGTCCTAACATTAGTATACATCTTTGAAAAACATCAAATTGACTGGTTTTACATCAAAATTTTGTACTAAACACCAGGGGAATGTGAAGTCTCTCTACATATAGTCCAAGTGCATGGGATTGAAAAGTTGGAACAAAGGAGTCCGGAGATCCTGATACAAAAAATACACATGAAATAGTAATAAACATATATTCGATTCCACAAAGAACCTCATGATCAACTAGAATTTATACCTCAGTGGCTTTCAACTTCCCGAACCCAGATCCCCTACCTCTCTGATGTCGAACGCCTCCCCCGACTATGCCCTGGAATTTTTCCCAGAGTAGCACCCTGAGGTAGTCCTCCCCTAGAACCGTCTAACTTTGGTAGAGTGGGTTCTCTCATCCCCTGATATTGGAAGTACATTAATTGAAACTACTACTGCTAAGGTGGGATCTGAACCATCCCACCACCACTATAAAATGCTCGAATTGTGCACTACTTTTAAATACGTCCATGTCCTACAAAGATGAAGTACCTCGGTCCATGGACCATGTGGAATATACAAGGACAGGGATATCAAAACAAGAATTTCTGGTGTATACTTTACACTATCCGAAAGCAGGAAGGCCTTGACTCTAGAGTCCTAATACTGACAGATTTACCCCTTTACAAACTTGGATGGCTCCCCTCTCACAGAACACCACCCAGCGAGTGATTCCTTTAAATTACCTCAGCCTTCATGACCCACCTTTATTCAAGATGTGGTATGGGACAAAAAAAGTTGCATGACCTTCCTTTCTAATGATGGAGGGATAGTGACCCCCCGAGTTCTGTTTTCAATACGACATTGAGTGTTGAATAGAACTAATGAAATAGAATCTCACAAAATATTCAAGGTATTATAATTTTAATATAAATATATTGGGAGATAAGATGTTATATCCCAAGAAAAACCAAATAAAAAAAGTAAAATTAAATCCAAAATCCATTCCCACATGCATGTTCAAAAGTAAACCTAACACATGGTACCCAAAAACTCCAAAGTTAAGTACCAAATAAAATGATAATATTTATCAATAACAAATAATTTTGACAGATGAGCTAGTAATGTTGATTATAGTACATGAAGTCCTCCTAGATAGATGAAATCATTGTTACAGATGTCGGGTGAGTATACAAGTATAGCCAGTAAGAAAACAAAAGCCACCTGTGCACATGTGAGGGAACTTACTAATGTCCCTGTGAGAAAAAAATGAACCGTAATGAAATATCAAATAAATATTAACCATCACATCCTAACAATGGAACACTCACCAAAAAATAATAGTCATGTAATTTAGTAGGATATCAACAATGATTTTTGGGTACCTCGCACCACTTTCCCACTTGTTAGCATCTCATTTGTAACGGATAATGTAATAACATTGCCACACTTCACATACGTAGTCCCAATGCCACAAACCTCCCAAAACACATGTGCCTCAAACCACACATAGTCTTACTCACCGACACCATGGTAACAACAACCGCACCTCTCTCCTGATGACACCTTCGCATAATCATGAAGACACATGGGAATACAATCTGGGCCCACATAAACATAGGTGTCGCATATGCAGTGAACATGCCTAAAGGATATTGGACAATGGTATTCATCAATCCATTAGAGACTTCATAGATATGATTGAGCCGTAAGAACTGAAAGGGGGTTCCAGGAAGAATGTATTTAACCAACCATACATCCTCCCATATAGATGTTGGGAAAGACACCCTCCCCCATGAAATGGAGGTTTCCAACACGTAGATCTCAAAATGGTCTGGATGCATTTAGGAATCAAAAAGAACAAAAATTTAAATAATTATAGGTAATAATACACTTATCCCATCCAACGAGTCCTCACAATATATTACCAACTCATACATTACCATAATTACTGATACCACTATACGCACTACTACACAACTATTACTTTCAATGAATAACCCATTACATTTTTCATTTAAATACTTGTTCTTTATTAATTTGGGGATTCACATTAATTTATTCCATCACTTTCATTAAACTACAACCCATATCCACAAAAACTCTACAACAAATAATAGATTTGTAGACGTACTGAATGGCCCCATTCAACCACTACCAACCATTTTTCTAAAATTTTATACCAATCCATCCTTTTCACAAAACCCACCTTCATTTCTCTTCTTCACTACCATTCCCAAAAGTAGTCCGACTACATACAAGTTCATAATCACACCAATGTCCCACTTTCCTATGCCATTTGATGACCATGACACAATCAATGGAAGATTTACTCCCAACAAATCCATCCATTCCATAATAAATTGGTCTCTCAAACTTGGATTCCAACCCATCCCATGTACATCCCCACAAAAAAATCCCAAATAAACTACTATAAACCCATATACCCATTGTACACACATTTGACCCAATTTTCATGGAAGAATCTACCCTATCTAAACCTCTACCCACAAATATGCTCCAAAAAACAACCCCACACAACTCACAGAATGGAAAAAAACTCAACAAAAAAACACTTATCCAATCCTATCAACATGATTTGTATATATATTAAGATTTGTTAAACACCATTATGTAATATACATAATAATGAAGGGTGATCATATAAGGTTTTTCATCCCAGAGCATCCATTTAAATTAACCTACTGTATGTGTTTTATTAGTTTTCATGTTTAGGATGATTATGAAACATCATTAAAATATAAATGAGACACCACCAGTGGACAAGAAAATAAAACCAACGACAACAGTTTTTAGATTGAATACATCAAAAATAAACCAATATGAATAAAATAAAATAAAATAAAACATGCGATTGAACAAAACTCCTCTTTCATCCCACTAATTCATTACCCCATTATCTTTTGATCATATTCCATTCTTATTTAATTTTTTCATTAATAAATTATTCACCTGTTATACAAAAGGAATCATTATTACACCTACCCCACATTATCCAAAATTAAATAGTGATAGAAGTAATATATACATGTTGATAAAATGATTTATGTTCCTCAATGCAATAAGAACACAAGATAGGACAAGCAATGTGGATGACCCCCAACAAAACTATGCAGGAGGGGATCATGTGTAGGAACATGACATTTCATGGGAGAAAGGATCTAGATGAAGCAAGAGGGAATGAAAAAAATATTTTCAAGGTATGATCCTTGATTTGATGAAAAATATCCTATATTAATGGAATAATGGATTTAAAAGACAATAATTGTGGAATCACGGTCAAGACCATGTGGTAAGAGTATCTCAAAGCACCCTGAATGAGTGGATTTTACCGATATACTGAATATCATTCAAAATAAACTTAAAAACGCTCAAAAAAGGTTGTAAACATGTTCGAAATCAAATGAGAAAAATGAGCGGAATATTTTCAAAATTGTGAAAAACTGGGAAAACTACAAACGAGCCAACGATGTGTAAGTCACCAACATAGATCCACTGACATGTTGGCTACAAAATGGTACTACAGACCCTATTCCACTTACATGCGAAATTACAAAATGATGACCTTCGGACACATTGACCTACTCATTCCCTATCCTACAATTTCCCTAAGCAATTTCCACGTTGAAATTTTATTCCCTGACCTATAGACATTCTTACCAACCGAAACAAACACTCTAAAATCACCGATGTCGATGCCTCTTAATTATTGATGTACCATCATACCGACACAATAACATTTTGATTCATTGACATGGTAATTCTCATGCCCTGAATCATTGTTTGAAGAATTATAAATTTGGGAAATTCCTGAAATGATCCACTCTTGCCTCCCAGAACACCCTACACAATGGTTTATCATAATGATAGGGCCTAGGTAAATCTAGGTTATTACTTGTTCTAGATTACTGTTGAAGGTTATTTTTTATGAGGTTGGTTCATCTGATTTTAAAATAATTTCATTGTTCAGAGACACATATTTTTTTCAATTATTTAGTTTTTAGTGGTGTCTTATGTTCTATGTGTGTGAGAGGGGTTTTTCTTTTGGGGTGGCAGTTGCATGGTCAAGTAGTTATGATGTTTTTCTTCCCATACATGTCTATTTAATGAATTATCATTTAATAGGACACTCAGGGACCTTGGGTTATATTTTATTATATGTATTTTATTTATTATTATCATGTTTTTTCAAATAAATATTCATTTTCATTGATTTTCATAAATTAATTAAATAATTATTGTATAATACATATAATATATTTAATTATATTAAAATATTTTATATACACTATAAGAAAAAAATTATTACGAATCAAAATATAAATATTGATAATAATATTACCCATATATAAATTTATTATATGAGTATATAGATAATTATTTAAACCAACATATTAATTATCACTTTATATTATTATAAATTCTACATAACTATTATATCTATCATATGAACACTTAGATATATTGCTTCTATAAATAATTTAGTGATAAATATATATATATATATATATATATATATATAACGATTTTAAAAAAGTGATATTAACAATAAATTATCCAATATTTCAAAAAGTTAAATAAATTTAGTGAGTAAATATAATATTTATAATCATAATCTATAACAAAATTACTATACAATGTAATTTAGGTTTTCCCTATACAGAGATTAGCTACTTCAAGGAACTGGATCATTACTAAATTCCAACATAGTTTTATTATCGTATCTAATTCCCAGAATAGTATAACCAAAAAGGAATATTATCATACATATCTATTATTGACCTCTTTAACTAGACCACATGATAAAAGTATATGAACTTGTGGCCACACATCCTCAAGCACATATCCCTATATGTGATAGGAAGCCAACTTGTATGGACTTTCTATATGATTATTGTGAGAAGACAATAGAATCATGATTAGAGTGTGGCATAACAATAAAATATTAATATTGTGCATCATAATGATTTTAAATAAATAAAGAGTAGTTGAATTAGTAAAACAACCTGATACATTGAATAAACTAGTTAAAAAAATATCTAATTTCATATAATAATTGATGTTCATTATTTTATTCAATACAAAAATTAAATACATTTGATACTAATCGGAGTTTATATACAACATTACAATCAATAATGAACAAAGGATCATCAAATATATTCAATACCATATCCAGAAAAAACATTATCCTCTTCTCTCATACTCTATCTTATTTTAATAAAATCAGTCTCCAATAAATGTCAAGATTCACATGTCACTACCAACTTCTATATAATCTGTATGGGTACCAATAATCATCACAAACATTATGGGATAAAATATCAGTATACCACCACCAAATATTCTTATAGAAAATCCAATATGTGTTTATTGAATGTAATTGACTTCACATACAAAATATATGAAGGTGTAAGGAAATATCAATCATTTTAGTATATCAGTAAATGCAATAAAAATCCTTCCATATATGAATAATAAAAATAACACAAGAGAAGGAATTAGCTATAAACAATGAAAACATGCCATGTATCATGAATCTACGTAATTCACTAATTAATTTAATATCAGACCTATGATTGTCATAAACTGTGGATACTAACCAAGGATTCCTATTTGAGTCAACAAAGATATTCCATAGAAAACATGGTGTAATGTATACCTATATAATCTTTTTAGTTATGTATCATGGTAATAGAATTTTATTTGATTCCATGATGCTCATCCATATAAAACTAGTTAGTGACCTGGGTGGATCCCATGTAGCATGTATGTATATCCCCAATCATATCAGGTCAAAAGTAATAGTCCAAGGAATCCAAGAGATAATATATAAGTCGTTCACCAATTCGATATTGTATCATAGATTATCAAAACAGCCAAAAAATTATTCATGGGGGTATTGGTAGTGTTCATTCCGTTATAAATTGAGTATATCATAATCCTTTTTTAAACCATTTCATATATTTGATTCAAGGGAGAAAGATATGTTACATTTCGTGACATTAATGAATTCATTTTTTTTATTGGTACAAGGTTTAAGGGGATATGCTAGTGTCAATGCACATTTTCCATTAAATTAACAATATTCAGTTCCTTACATAAATAACATATAGGTGATATTTATTAGTGATTGTTCCCTAGGTCTAACTATTTTTTATTTTTATTAAATTTTTATTAGATATAATTATTACTAATAAAAAATTTCCATATATATATATCTATCAATTTTTATCATGACTATAATTTAATAATGTCACAGATTACACATCACATTGATAAGGTCATATGTAATGACCTGTAATATTATATATAAAATCCACATTGTGATTTAATTAAATGACTTATAATGTAATGTGGATATAGAAAAAAATTAAATTTTTTTGTTTTTACAATATACTTTAATTTTTAAATGATTTTTAATTATAATTTCCATTAATGATACAATTTTTTGAAAAAATTAAACATTATTATTATAAATATAGGGTTTTACTAATTATAGTTAAAACAACCAAATGTTGTGATGGGCTCAACCAGTACTATTACACCATTGAAATCCCATTTAGTGGTTCTTATAAGGGAAAAATAATCACAAGGATCAATCCTTGACCAATCATATAATATTATCCAACAACTAATGATTGAGAGAAACCATTTATGAGAGATGTTTAAGATCTTCATGATCAAATCCTAAACCGTGTATATCAAACAAACCCATGAAAATTTCCATATCACACACATTTTTCATAGGTATTTTGTTTGTGTATTAAATTAAAATGTATCAGGATCCGAGAAATTTGATTATGTACATTCATTTTTTTATAATAATTAATATATTTTCATCATGTTATACTGACTTTATAAATGTTGATTATTTTAATATAACAAAACAAAATATTTTTTTTGGGTAACATTCAAATTCAATTAAAGAACAAATTTTGATGAAATAAGGAATTTTATTTATAATAATATATATTTTAAATTTATATTATTATCTAATAGTGTTTATAAAATATAAATGATGATATATTTTTTTATTTCATATGAAATATTTATATGTGTTTCATAATTGTTATTTTTAAAAAACCTACCATTTATAAATAAAAATAGATTCATATATTAATATTAAAAAATAACATATATGGATAATTAATATGAAAAAATAAATCTCATTTTCTAAATATAAACATTGAAATTATCAAATAGTGAATGTTTCATAAATATTTAAAACAATCAATTTTTGGTGTAAAAATTAAATATCGTATATATATATAATGTCTATTATTAAGTCATAATGATCATAATGTGATGTAATAATTAATATAATTCATATCTAGGTAAAAATATTTGTTTGAAATTTAAAATAATGTGATTTTAGATTATTTTTTATTAATTTTATAATTCATGTATAAATCCTCAAAGCATTAATATATTTTAAGTTCAAATATCATTTCATAAAGCATATGAGTAATTTCTACATAGTAAACAATATAATTTAATTTTGTTCAGCTATTTTAATTATAAAATAGTAAAATCAACAAACATTTGGTAGAAACCATGGGAGAAACCATGTGATTGTTTTTGGTTACATTTATATTATTATAGATAGTCAAAAACATAGGTTTTAGAAATTTTAAGTAATTCCACTATCATTCCCTATATAAACAGACAAATGATATCATTAGTAATCACTCAAAATCATGGGATCATGTATTAAATATTTCATCACCTATCTTGATTCCATTGGAGGATACCACAATATCTCATAAAGCTCTACTGAAGCAATTGATGTCCCACTCCCAAGGATATGGATCCTAACCATATCGTCTCTATTCATGAATCATTGTTATCTTATGACTTTTATTTGAAATTCATAATATTGGGATATGTTTATTCATGTAATTATTACATCCCTTTTTATATTAAACTGATTAGATATTCCTTTATATCTCATCAACCGATTTTATTATTTTTTTGTGACGACATTATGCTTCTGAAATATCATCACAATTTCCATGCCAAATCAACAGTGTAGTTGATACCATACCCATTTCATCCAAAGGGAGATAAAATCAATTCCCATATAAATCATTTAGTATGAAAATATTTTTTTTCTTTCACACTACATCTACATTGAATTAAATTTGACGAACATTTATTCCATGTTTTATGATCTATATGGGACACCTTAGAATGAGAATGAAATGAACGTGACTGGTGCACTCGAATTGTGTAGTGCTCCAATGAATTGGATTATATTATGTCTCATGACAAAATTTTATTGGATTTAGAGTAAAAATTATTCGTTTATGGGAAATTTTCCATCATTATTTCTCAGTATTTATCCATTAACAATTATTATGATGTAGTGTTTCCCATTATTACCACATTTCCTCTATTTGCATGATGTAATCATGATATATCTTGCCTCATTATTCATGATTATAATTTTGAACCATTTTATATCCCATTTATATCTATATTGTATAACATGTATACATTTCATCATCTTAGGACATGTTTATTCCCTTACTAGGCTTTATATCTCACCACATAAATATGTCCCCAGGTTATCCCATTTAGTTTTACATGGGAGTATGTTAATGTTGTTTTCAATAATTATGACGTTTTTACAATTTAATATTAATATGTAAATTACATATTTACCTTTTAATCCATACTTATTGATCGGGATGGTTTTATTATTTGTAATATTATGTAATAAATCATTAATTAATGCATAATAATAGAATGTTTGATATAGTTGCTATAAACTGAAAATGTTAGTTATTTGTGGGATTTTTATTAGAAAACTAATGTTAAAGGTGTAGTGACAAATCTATGAAGAAGAAAATATTCATAAATTTTTTAAGTATATTGTATGTGGTTTATCTGGAAAATATATCTATGTATGGATTCTACAACTAAATGTGGAACTAGAGTATAAGTACGTAGGGTTAAATCTACAAACTCATGTTGACATAAACTTAACAATGAATTGGTCAATGCAACATGCCTTACTTCACAACTGTACAAACAATACTCAGGTTTATGCCTTTTTAAATGCATAAGATCCTTACAAACCATTATAAATGGAACAAAAAATGATTGTAGGAATTTATATTATTAAATAGATCATGGTTAACATAGCTTGAATCCTAGAAATTCATTCATTAATTAAATACATATAATTTTTTAATAGCATAAATTTTATTGTATTCCTATTTTTCTATTTAATTATCTAAAAAAATCATCAACAATATGACCTTTTATTCTAGACTTTGTTCAGAAATAAGAGGAATCATGTAAGAATTCAATGTGAGGAGTAATGTGATGCCATCCCCAATGAGATTCCCAACTTGATGGTAGAATGAATAAGAATATTTTTAATAGTAAAATATTAGCCGACTCAAGTTCTAGATATAATTAAACATTATTAAGAGCTCCCACATTCCCATAATAATGAATATTATGTCATTTATTCCTCTAAATGCCAAAGGTATTGTACTTTTATTGGATCATTGGATTCTGTAATCACAGAATAATAGATAAACTCAAATTGGAAAATCATATCTATCCATCAATGTTATAAACAATAGATGGTTATATTAGTGGATTATCATATAGTAGGAGAACCTAATATGTGGTAGCCAATTATGAATAATAAAAAACCCGAGGAAGATATCTGAGATACTTTTTGGAAAGAAGTCACAATATTTTTGTTTCAATAAATAATTTTCTCTCACACTATTATATAAAATTTATTGCGTATTTGTTCGACCGAAGAAAAATTATAATCATTATATAGGATAATAAGAAAAACATCAAAATACTTGCATGGCATGAATATGGAATTCTTTGTACCAATGAGTCCACGATAGACAACATCTCTGGATTTCTAAAACATAGTCTAATTTTTTTTTTGATGATCTGATAATTTGTTTCGATGTGGTAATTTTCTAATGTTGTATCAATTTTGAAATGGTGATCAGATAATATCAAGGGCATCATGGTGATTAATAGCTAAAAGTTCATTCGAATTCTTTAGGACCAATTTAGAAATCTATAATTTTAATAAATTAAAAATATCCCACTAATAAAATTTGTGGAAAGAACCACCATATTAATATCCTAAGGGGCATATGAAAATGAATTTGGTTTTTGAAGGAAGGATATCTATATAGGGATTTACAACATGAAAAACAGACTAATTTGATAGAAGAGAGGAATAATCATTTCCACCCTAATCACATTATTAATTTCCTCAATTCAAAGGATCCTTGTGAATTTTCAAACCAATACACAATGAAAAGTGTTTTTAAGAATATTAAATCCTATAATCTATAATTGGGGATAATTTTCCATGAAACCTACTCAGGTGGATCCTGATAAAGATTTTGTAAAAGTTACACTAGTTGTTCACTCATAAGTATATAATGTAATTTTTTATTTTGGATCTCATATTTCATTATATAAGTAATTATTAAAATTACTATACAAAAAACACAAAAAATGATGTATGTAGATATTTGGATGAAAATAAATAATGGGGAAATAATTCACTACTGGAAAACTAACATATACCAATGGTTTGGAACCGTTGGTATAGGCCTCCAAACTGTTGGTATAGCATATACCAATGGTTTGGAGAACCGTAGGCAAGTAAGTCGTTGGTATATGACTATACCAACGGTTTTTGGAAAACCTTTGGTATAGACCTATCCCAACGGTTTTGAAAATCATTGGTTTATGTAATAAGAAAATCTATACCAACGGTTCCATAAAACCGTTGGTGTATGTATTTCCAAAAAAAAATATTCGATGGGATTTATATAATTTCATAACCACTAACATGACTTTTGTGAACATAATTTCATAAATATATATATTTATTATGATAATTATTTTATATTTTGATTTATAGAATGTTCTGGTTAAGAATATCTGATAAAAAATCAAAGGACCTATACCAATGTTTGTCAAAACCATTGGTATAGACCTATACAAATGGTTTTGACAACCGTTGGATTAGGTCCCTGGAATTTCGAGGGTGATGTTGATATATTGGGGACTTTTCCCAATGGTTTGGCCAAACCGTTGGGATAGCCTACCCTTTCCCAACGGTTTTGGCAAACTGTTGGGAAAAGTGGCCACAAATTGGACCTTTACCAATGGTTTGGCCAAACCGTTGGGAAAGCCTACCCTTTCCCAACAGTTTTGGAAAACCATTGAGAAAAGTGGCCACAAAGTGGTCTTTCCCAAAAGTTTGGCAAACCATTGGGAAAAGGGGTATAGAAGTGTTGGGAAAGGTCACAGTTCAAGTAGTGATTGTATCCCATTTATATGGCTCATCGTATATCAAAATTTTTGTTCTAAACATCATAGAAAAACTCACTATACTCTCTTTAGTGGTTTTGATACCATTATGGTTGTTAATTTCCTTTCCCTATACAGAGCCCACATAAATTTTCGTGAAAATGAAATCACACTCTATATTGTGAGTCATAATTTGATTATATACAAATTCTAGGAGGAAGATGGATCTTATATTGCACCAACATCTCCTTCATGGTTATTATTTTCCTAAATAAATGTGTATCCAGATAAAATAATTAAATCTAAGAAAAATATAATCCCTAATTACATTAACAACATGAGGGAATATGATGATTTGTTTACCAATGAAATTTTTGGCCTAATTCCTAGTTTGGAGAATGAATTTTAAATTTTGATTCTTACAGGTTCATGACATTACCCAAAGGCTCCATATAGAATGGTTATTGTGAACTTTGAGTAGCTAATGAAATAATGACCAGAGAATCTAAAAAACATTACTTAAGTTGATTTGATACACAATGGTGTGAAATAGTCTTATACATCTAGATGAAGTATAGTTCATTTCACTATTTAATTCAATATCATGATCTCATCAAGATCATGATAAATAACATGTTTACTCTTCCATGGATTTATTACTTGTTTAATCATCTATGTGGTGCTCACTGTTTTTCAATGGATGATAAGCAGTTGGTATATTGACATGATTTGATGATGAAAGAAGATATCCACAGAAATATATTCCATACACAATGAGGGTACTATGAGATCGTAGTAATTCCATTCCTACTCACTTATGATACTAAATTGTTCATGGTATTTTTGACTATATACATTAGATATTAATTTTACAAATTGGATATATTATTTAACAATGGTGATCAAATATTCTTCAAAAGAAGGAGGAGAATTAGAAGTATATTTCCATTGTTCATAAGACCATACACAAATAAAATAATTATGAAATGTAACAAAAATAATAGTTCTATTTGATTGATGTATAATTAGTTGGGAATATCATCATAATAAATGTTAAATTTGATAGACAATATATGATAGTGTCAATTGAGTTTTGTCAAAGACAAAAAATTTGAATGATATCCATACATTCCATGGATTTTCCTGGTATGATCATCTAATTGTGATAAAATTCACATGAACAACAAACCCATTAAACATGATAACTTCAAAGGTGGTCAAGATTTCTTGTAATTATGAATTTTAATATATATAAATGTAATTAAAATAGATTATTATCACTACACATGGGCTAAAACTACCAACATGGAGAAAATTTCATGGTATTCAATGATGATTTGAATAATCGATTATGTTTTGTGTTAATAAACACTAACAAAGTGATCACATTTCATTCAAGGTAGTATAATTTTCAATTATAGAACTACCCAATGCATGATCTGTAGATCACTATAGTGATATTCCTTTAAAAAACACAGAGTCATTATCTGTTTGTGGATATGTGTGTTATATATATTCATTAAAAACATATCGTGTATAAAAAGATGAATATAAAATAAATATATCTATAGAGGATAATGGGATATGAATATAGAATTTAGTACAATTTTGGTAAATTGGAAAATGTGGTATATGATTTATGTAGAATAGATCGAGAAATTTTAACATTTATGTTATTTGATAATGATATGTCCTACATAGAATTGAAAAGGATAAACAAGGGCATCATAAAGGATAGAAAACCATCAATCTAGAAATAAAATATTTCTCAAACATCCATTATGGATTGGTTAAAATATAAACAAATTTCTGATGTGGGAATTCAGAAGAAATTAGAAACATTAAGAAAAGGGAAATACATGGACATAAATATTATTAAATATGGTTTTGTTATATTTGTTTCAAGAATATGTGTCCAATATATGATAGTTTTAATGAAGGATACATTGGATGGTTAACTAAGGATTACCTTCTCCATATACATGGGTATAACAATGATGTATTGAGATCAAGAAAAAGCGGTGGTAAAATATGAATAAGGAGATCATAGAATATATCGTAACATGTAATGTATATCAAAAATATAAATGTGGAAATGAAAAAATCAATGGGGATGATGCAACCATAACCCACACATACATGTAAATGGGAAAACATAACCATGGACTTTATCTATAATGATCCATTGAAATAAATTGGCAACAATTCATTATGTGTTGTGGGGTATCTTCGTTAAATTTTTTAAAACATCATTTTGATTCGAGAAGATTTATGACATGATAAACATCAAAAAATATATAGTAGAGAAGTGGTGATGGTTAATATAAGAACAATATCTATTGTACAATATCCTTATTTAGGAATAAAATATATATTCTGGATGAGTATCCAACATTATCTATGTATAGAGTGAAAATTCAAAATGGTTTGTCACCCTCATGTTGATCGCCAATATGACCAAACACTCAAGACACTTGAGGAGTTTTGGAGAGTGCTCTCAAATGACATAAAATGATGAAGGGATCACCATCATCATCTGGTTTTGTTATCATAGAACAATAGATTGTAGTAAAGCATCCTAATAGATCCCTATAAATACCATTATGGGAATAGGTGTAGAACACTCACATGTAGGGATGATGGTGTGAATGAAAAAGGTTAGGTTATGAAATGGTCGAGGAAATGGTGGAAAAGGTTAAGAATATTAAGTAGCATATCATGGATATTCAGAGTCGACTGAAGAGATATGATGAGAATCATCAATTAGACAAAGTGTTGGATTTTGGAGACATGGTATATCTCTTTATATCTCTCTAGATGAAATTCATTAGATTTATCATGAAGGGGAATCATAATCGAAGACACATCGACCACATTGGGAATCATATTTTCATTGATGCAGTGGAATATAGAATAGAAATATCACCTATCTTATCATAGGTACATGATGTATTTAATTTATTCATCAAAATAAATTACATGCGAGACACCTTACATGTACTCAATACAGATGTGGTTTCGATGGAGCATGATCTATCATATTAAGAAAACCTAGTGAAGATCTAACATTTTTGAGAAAAATTTATACAAAATAATACAATAATCATGTATAATCTATTTAGGAAAAAATAATAATAATTGGTAGGGGTAACTAAATGATGTTATTAATATGTTATACCATCATCGATTTTGTTATGGGAAATGAATATTTCAAGGAAATTTTTTGTAAAGGGGTGAAGATTGTAGTTACCAAATATGCTATAAATAAATTTTCACTTTTTATTTAATTAAATGTCTTATTATATAATGTGGTTTCAGAAAATTCATGCACATATTTTATTTTTAAAAATTATATCTGAATTAAATTAATATTAATCATATTTATTATTGATAATATATTTGTTGAATTGTGATCACATAATTATTAATAATATAGAGGTTAAAATTCTACCTTGGAGAAAAAAATTAAGTGATTTTCTCAACAAGTAGGATCATACCATATGATTCAAATTTTTTAGCTTTATAGAGAGATAAAATAAATGGAATTTTTCATTTAACATTACCTATGATAATATCCTACAAATTGAGAGTTAGGGATATTGTTTTTGGGAGTAGATCATGATCATCAAGATCACGAACAAAATCATGTTTTACAAAACACCACATACATGCCTTATCATCGTGCATTAGACTGTAAGGTATTTTTTTTGTTAATGGTAAATGTACAAAAACCTAGAAATATTATTATGAACATTACTTTTATAGAATAATGAATATATTTACATCATATTATATTTACATCATACATTATTTATATTTCGATACAACAAAATAGAATGATTGTTTTGGGAAATATTCAAATTCACCTTAGGAAATTGATTTGATGAATTAATATAATTTTTTGGTATAATAAATATTTCCATAAAATAATATCATTAAATAATTTTTATCATATATGAATTATCGTATTATTTTTATGAATTATAATTTTATTTTTTTATAGGATTCAAAATTTTTTTTAAAAAAATAATATTTATCAGTACATGTTGATTATTATATTCCAATGTAAAATTATAAAATTTTGAAAAATAATTGTTAAAATTAATATTAGTATTGAAATCAAATAATCAAAATTATTGAATGGTGAAATTTTTATACTTTTCTGAGACTACTGAATTTTCAGATAAAAATTAAATGTTGTATTAAAATATTATGTCTATTACGAAATCATATTGACCCAATAATGAAGTAATAAATTCTATAATGGGTATCCATGACTGATTATATTTTTTATAATTAAAATAATTTTATTATTTGTTTATTTGAAAAACATTATAAACCATTTATGATAACTATAAAAATAATAATATTTTATTGGTTTTGAAATAATTTCATTAAGAGTATGGATCACATAAACATATTAATGGATAATATTTTGTAATATTATACTAATGGAATTAGAAAAAAGTTCGAATGTTTTACAAAACATGGGAATAATCTATGGTAATTTTTTTGGGTTACAAAATTTTATTATATATAGTCAAAAATCTATATTTGATAAGAGATAAAGAATTCCACACTGATTTCCTATATAAACTAACCCATTATCAGATATTAAATTAATATAAATCCATTTATCATGTCCATAAAATATCCTACCCTCTCTAGAGTCCATTCTTGTTTCTATAAGAATATTATGAAGGTCCTCCCATGAATTTGTAGCCACAACCTAATGGTAATGGTTCCACAACTTCTCTTATATATTCAAGATTATTTATTGTATTATTATTTAAATTACATATTTCTAAATTTGGGATATATATTTACATGTCCACATGACATCATATATCCATATTAAGACCTAATCATTCATTCTAAACAAATTTATTGAATTTTTACATGATGTCGACCATAATTTTCCATGACAAAACGATTGTTTATCAAATACGAAACTCTTTCCCTTCCAATAGTGTTCACCTTTATACATTTAGAATTATCTAAATTGAATGAAATGTATTTATTTGACACTCCATGATCATGGAATAAAATATGATGAAGAATGAATCTATGTTTTTTTATCTATTTGACACACATAAGCATGAGAATGAAGTAAATGTGATGGGTTTAGAAATAATTAGTTTTCATTACAATGAATTGAGTAATTATATATCTCTTGGGACATCATTATGGGATCAGGTGTAAACATAAATCTCTTATGGAACATATTCCATCATGATTTTTTTGGAAATTATCATTGACCTATGTTTTAGAGGCACTGTTATATGTTGTTTCCTCATTTCCAATGATTTTTTATGTTATCATTATATATAATTACTCAATGTTAATGATTGTTATTCTTAGAAATTTTATGTCCCATTAATATTCCTATTTAATAGACTGCATTAATTTCTTCATTTTATTCCATGATTACTCCCTTTCTCTGATTTATAGAGCACAAATTTTTTTTTATCTATTTTCATATGGTAACCCACACCATATTATATGATAGCATGTTTGGGATGTTTTTAATAAATGTTATCTTTTTCAATTTTTTATAAATTTCTATGTAATGTACCTAATTCCAAAATACAATATTAACCTTGATATTCATAGTTTTATTATTTTTAATTTTATGTAATAAATAAATAAATAATATGTAATAAAAATAAGGTTGTTATATCAATGATGACTTCTTCTATGATAAGTACCATGGAGTTCTATGTCAATAATGTTTAATAATATTTTACGGTTGGGTAACATAATATAGTGGGACACATATTATATATAAAATTAGGTGTAATTTCTTTTATATACATGTGACTTATTCTAATGATGTTCCCACTTGGTAATCACCAAGATGGAATATTATGAGAATATACCCAACCATAATAGTATTTAATGGTTTTGTGTCATCTAATATGATTATCTATGAGCATGTGTTGTAGTAAATAGAATTAATGATTATCATTACTTCATTTCATGAATCCTCCACATATATTTTCATTTAAAAATTTGATGGCATATGTTCACAGTGAGGTAGGGTACATCAGGTGTTCTATGATTGACATTTCATTACTATATATATCGAAGATATATTGTTTCATTAAATTTCTATCATAGTCAATATCTTAGACGTTTTATGGGAATAGATACCTTACATAACATTTCATAGCCATGAATAAATGTCACATTTATTTTAGATATTAAATGAATGATGTATCAAGTTTACAGATTGATGACAGGAATATGAATATTTTTAATGAAATATTTTGATAAGGAGATTATATTACAAAGTGATATTTTGTATGTAGTTACAATATTTGATAAGTATATTATTTACCTTTTTTCAATTGAACTGCTTATAGATTCAAATCATGGACTCTTTGAAACACCACTTAATGCTGCAAAAAAAATAATTCTACAAGGTCAGAGTCGAAGTGTTTATGATGATCATGATTAAATTCTTTTTGAATATAATTAATTTAATTAATAATATTCTCAAGCCTCCGTGACAAATGTTTTCACAATTTATCAACAAGCACATATATATTAATTAATTAATTATTTAAATTAACTATTAAATTAGTTTTCCAATAAAAGTAGTATGAGATCAGATGGACCAAGATCACATCCTATGAAAACAATTAAATAACAATCCGATCAGAAAAAATTTAATTGTTAAATATGGCTCACACCAAAAAATAATTGAAATATTATATCTACGTTTCTTGGTGTATTATATGTTATATTTTTATTTATGGAATTATATATAATTAAATAATATTTTTATCATAATTTATAGATATATAAAATGAGAATTATGTCAATTGTGTAGTGTATATAATCAAATATATATATTTTTTTCAAACAATGAAATTTTTCTCGACTCCTCTTTATCCCTCCATATCAAGAATAAGAAATTAAATATATATTAATTCACCATAATTGGTCAAGAGATAAAAAAAATATCATTTCACAATCACTTTAGTATCGTAGAAAATAGATGTTGATTTTTGTTACATGATGATCAATGTATCATATGTGGATCACCACTTGAGAGATTCTATCTTCGTATATGCATAGCGAAACAACGATAAAATGAATTTTTATTTTTTTAACATTATACATATAAATCAAAAAAATAATCCTCACATTATTTATTAAACATTTCAACACTAAATTAATAATTTATAAATTATATCCCATAATCCACTGAATGGTTTTTGAAACTCAATGTTAATTGAAATATTAATATATCACTATAAATTACATGCTTACATTATGCTCAGTACCATCAATTGGTATCATATATAAAACCATTATATTTATAAACATTCTTTAGTTTTTTACATAAACAATCATGGTTGAAATTTAATTTCAAAATATTGAGTATTTAACATAATATTAATTAACATTATATATATATATTAATCATGTTATCATAGTATTTCATCATCATGATGGACTAGAAACTGATAAATAATTACAAGATATGAAATATTGAAATGTAATTTTTCTGTGGGTAAGACAGGATTACTATGAATGTAGTCGAAGTATCTTTCATGTAACCATGCAAGATTAACCCATCCATATTGTGGGATACATATAATTTACTAAATTTATTAAACAATGTTAATTCATTGTCTTTACTATCTATCATGGATCATTGTTACCATATTAGATAGCATATATATGGCATTAATGTAGTGTAGTCTGCATGGGATTGTATCTTCAATTGCACAATATGTATAGAAATTATAGTATTTCAATCATTGTGTGATTGAATAGCTATATAATTTATGATATACATAACTTGTATATGGACTAAATGGTATTTAGTTAATCCATTCCCACATTTGAGATGCACACTGAGTTGTTAGGATAAATAAAATTAGAGATACATGGTGTGTAGCTGGTGGCACAAATCCAATAAACTCTTTCTGAAAATATTTTTCATATTAAAAGAGGTAAAAAATAACATAGAATTTGTACAAAACAAGTATCTTGCCTTTACATATCATGTGTTGCCTCCATGAAAAATCATGAACACCAGGGAAAGTATCTTTGGCGCACATAATGTGGATGCACTGTGTGTAGTTGGCATGTACATGTTGTGTTGTCTAGAAGAGTAAAGGTCCTGAATCACCATGTTTGTGACCTAGTTATACAAAAAAATTGGTACACGATGTAAACATGGATAGAACAGTTCGATTATCCCCCAAATTATGAGTAAAATTAAATAATATTAAATTGAAAATAAAATTATTTGAACCTTAATTATTTTATTGGAACATTCGGTGTCTAAATTTTGTTAATGGTTTTAACGATTTTGAAATGATAATATATAATTTAAAATAATTCTAAAGCTATTTTTTATAAAATTTATTTTATAAAATATTCCATAATGATGGATATCTCTATGAGTATATGGGATTAGTCACTAATTGGAATTCCAGGATTTTTATTTAGTTTATAATTTTTTATTTACAATTGGGATAAAATATCCTTTATCCACCCCATGATTTTGATCAGTGACATGTTGGTTAGGAATAATTGGGATAAATTGTTAACTAAATCAGAAATTAATTAATTAAATGATGTAATCCTACCATCCTATAACCATTTTTTATGAATGTAGACATGTCTCTTCGTCTCCACGTTTAGTCGATAGAAAATAACGATCCCAAATAGACATGGAAAAGCACTGAAAGTCTCTATTCATAGTGCCGATCATCATAAAATCAAATATCATAATAGTTTAGGCATATTTATATACCCGAATCATTGGATTTTATCTCTTTAAGTAATAATATTTTTGTTTTTTCCAAATCACCTTCATTTTTTATTATTA
Organism: Viscum album; assembly: GCA_963277665.1. Classification (NCBI taxonomy): domain Eukaryota; kingdom Viridiplantae; phylum Streptophyta; class Magnoliopsida; order Santalales; family Viscaceae; genus Viscum; species Viscum album. The sequence continues at coordinate 419,656,756 of OY728161.1, read as the reverse complement.
AATGTTTTTTAATATATTGAATTTTCATGGTAATTCTCAATTGGAATGATAATTTACAAGGTGTGTAGTCAAATGATACATGACATGTGTCACATCCTATTTGGGAATGATAAATTTTAGTGACTACGTGCTATTTACTATGGTTACGCACCATATATTTACCCAATCTCATTTGGCAAGAGGACATGGCTTTAGAAGACATTTGATTTTATATGTCCATTTAGAACATCATAACCAATTTACCTGAACATGGGTTGCCATACATGTGAATGTAAAAACTAAACAGTGAGTTGTGTGTTTATCCAAAACACACTATGTAGTATGGCATACTTGTCATGTGAGGGAAATGGCTAGCTGAGTTATGTGGATGATGAATAGAGCCATGTGCCATATTAGGTAGGACACACAATGTACTGTCTCTACATGATGTATATTTTTAAATTCCAATGATGAATGTCTAAATAGAGTTCAAAACCAATTTTTCAGGTAGGTTAAAATTTTGTGTGCCCCATTGTGCACATAGTGCATTATTTTTATATCTTCATGACATTATCTATTATAGTTATCTCCATATCAAGTTCTCAGATTTATGATCATGATAAGAATATCCGTTGTTTTTCCCTATTTATCATTTTGGTGGCCTCTATTGTGTCCTTCCATATATGAGAAGTCATGTTTCAATCATGATTATATTGTAGCAGTTATAAACATTGTTGGGTGATCAAGGTGGATCAGAGTGTTGACATAGAGGGTGTTATACTTCCATATCGCTATATGATGTGCATCCCATGGTCTGTAACACCCCATGAATCCGTGGTATGTTTCCCTTTAAATATTGAATTAGCTTGCGTTGTACGCAACATAGAGTTCTAACACACCAAGAGCAATCAAACTAGCCATTATGAATACTAATACCAACATTTTGAAATTTTATCAAATTTATTTTCATGATGGACTTCATTTTTGGATTTGGAATAACAAACATAGCATAGGGTGAATTTTTTATATTTTTCTAAAAACATTCAATTTTTTCTTATTAGTGAAAAGCATAACATTATAGTTTAAAACCAGTTTTTTATTTAAATATTAATTTATTTTATTTTTATTTATTTTAAGACAAAATAGATACATAATACCAATATTAGTTCACTGTAATTCATTGTAGTCATTTTATAATAAAATTATATGTATAAATTTTATTGAAATATGTTTAACATCTTTTACCAACCTTCTAGGCACGTTAGAAAATTTAAATAAAATGTAATTTGACCACATCGGTGATTTAAAGTTAAAAAATATGGGATACACATTTGATACCAGAAAGTAAAATGTTGTTCGATAAGATGAAAATCATATTTGGTGAATATTAACTTTTGTATTTTATATATCACGTTTAAAAGTAAATAGGATAAATAAAGCTAAAATTGAAATTATTATTAGCCAAACACATGTCTTAATTTCCATGAATAAGTTTATTTCGACCAAAATAATACATTGGAAAAAAATAAGATTTTTTTAATCCACTAGGATTAGAATATGTAATTTATTATTATTTAATTTAAAGTATAGTTAAAATGTTAAATTCAATCACTCATAACTACTGAATTTTTAATATAGGGTTATAAATTGTATAACTTAGACTATAATATTCATTAAAAAGATAAAATTATTTACTAAATAATGGGATTTTATTTATAATTTATATAAAATATATAAATAAATTTATTTTTGACACAATGATGATAAAATAATTACCTTAATAATGAATGGTAAAATAATGGATATATAAAATTTTAAAATAATTTTAAATTGATAATTTTGAGGCATTACATGAATTTTATAGGTTAATATGACATAATCAGTTTGATTAGATATTTTTATCAATCTATTAATGTTTTTATGACATTAACCAAAAGAATACCAAATAGTGACAAAATATACATAAATGGGTTTTTAAAACAAATATTATATTATTAAATGATATAATATTTCTAAAATTATAATGTTTATCCAAAGGGAATATATAATTCTAGATATATCAATAATGAAACAGTTGTGGTTCTTAGGTATTTTTATAGTATTTTTATGATCCATTTATAATAATAATAAAAAAGGCATTGTTAAACAAAACTATTTAACTAATGTTCAATCTAAAACAAAAAGTTAATATGGTGACCTAAACCTATCTAAAACCAATTGGTTGAGATTTTTTGGACCCATCCCACCCTTATCCATAAAATTATTATTTTGGGTTCATTTGATAACTAATATGATTGTATAATAAATTATATTTCATGTTTTTCCTAACGTGACTCTCACCACTCTTATAAAAGGATACATCTCTTCTCTCAAAAAAACACATGAAAAGCCATTGGTATCAGCAAAACCCTGATTGAATATCCTCCCAACAACCTTAATTTCTACTTATAGGGCTTAATTTGATCCGAAATCCAACCAAATAATCCATTTTGATCAAATCAAATGAACCACCCGAAGAAGAGGTAATAATTTCATCACCTTTTTCAAAATTCTTTTTGTCTTCCACATCCTATTTCATTGTTATTTCCATTCAAAAATAATTACTCAATTGACATATACAGACTATGATGTTATTATAAATATGAAATAAACATATTCATTATTTTATCCATCCTATGAATGACAATGTCTCCATATGTGGGTGCGTACGGCTTATCGTCCTCATGTCATGGTGTAGTTTGTTATTCAACAATTAATTATTTGGATGGGTATAATAATGAGTATAAGTGATGTAAATAATAAATATAACGTGTTAATTATTCTTTATATATGATTTATCTTCCAATTTCATATTATTTCACCATCAATTGAATGGAATTTTCACTCGTGCGTACGTATGGTTTACCATCTCCACGAACGCGATGAGATTAATTCCCCATCGTAATAATTCAAGAATAATTTTCATTTTATGATTAAAAATAATGTTTAATAACATAATATCATTTTTGATTCGAATCAAATACATCATATACATAAGAAAAATGTCTTACATAACATAACATATATAAGAAAATGAATCAGTTAAAACCCAAAAAAATGATACTAATAAAATATTATTAAAAAAGAAATATTAAAGGATTATATATAATATCAAATTTATGTATTTGGTTCATTTATAATCTAAAAAAAATGATTTAACTATTATTAAGTAGGTTAATGTACCCTTAACCACGGAAAATTACATGGTATGGTTTTATTTTAAAATCTATTTAGTTATATGAGGTTGTTAAGATGTAATTATCTGATAGGACCTATTTTACATAAAAATTTGTTTATCATAAAAATGTATTTCAAAACAATTTTACTATTTACTAGAATATTGTTAAATGTCATTTATACCAATGTTTGAATTTTTATAAAATGTTTTGAAAGGAATATTTCTATTGTTTTCTAAACAAGGTACTTTATGACCTTTTTGGGAAATTAAGGTAAGAATGTTTTTTATACTTATACGGCGGGTGCGGCCATTCATCATTATTTTAACACCTTCGAGTCATCTCATACAAGCTTATAAGAATATTTTCAAAATAAATGTTTTCTTTTATAATTATGTGACTTGTTAATGATTTAAAAATTTCACTCAATTAATTTTGATATCATCGATGTCAACATCCTTTGATGCAATTTACACCTGTTCGAAGTTGATTTATTATATTACAATCTTCCATATGTATTGATGGTTTTGTGATATGATATATTGGGGATGTGTTACTTATATACCAATCAAGGTTTATAGTTACTGAATTAACATTTCATAAGCTTGTTTTTACATGAATGTTTTTTTTCTGTTTCAAACATTTTAAAATGAGGAATGCATTAAACAAAGTAAATGTGGGGTGGAGCCTGCAATAACTCCTCTATGAATCGGTAGGTATCATTAGAATAACAAGTGTCTTGGAACAATGGAATGAAACAATATTATTTGTAATTTTGGTACGCTCTCTTGACTATGTGGTTACGATGTCTATAATTATGCATTCCATCATTTTGAAATTATCTATTCGTATTACATGTGATTATTCATCAGGTAGAATATCCATGTGAATAAGTAAAAGGAATTTTTTTAATTTATATTTCAATAATATTATGAATTTTAAGTTTAAAATGGATTTTTTTAGTCTTATACATTGACTTAAATATTAATGCTTACTTATGATCGTTTCCACTATATTATTATCCTTATAGAGCATCTGAGCACACCCTTTTCATTTGTTTCAATTTTACATGGATGGGAAGAAGAATATTACGATTAACCGGTAGGAATAACATAAGGGAAATAAGAGTGTTTAAAGGGGACACAAAGTTGTTTTTTTAATTTCATGATGTAATGTAAAACATAAGAATGTATCTACTACTCCCAAGGATACTAAACTAATTGGTCTCTAGGGACATGATTTATTTGTTAATTACAATGATATGTAATAATGTAACTACTCTGGGTAACTGGGGTTAGGGTGTATCAGTGTAAATTTCATACAAACATTGGAAATTATATTTAGAAAAACAATGATTTGATAACATTACCCAGAGATATAATTTGATTATTACTATATAAGAACATCCTAGAATATTGGTAATGTAGATATTTTGTGTATTTTCCATGAAAAAATTCCATTTCTGGATAAGAGCAGATAAAGGCGGCTCTGGCAGAGATGTACCTAGGAATGAAAACTCTGACAAGGTGTTTCGTGATTGGCCTAGTGTATCCTGGTACATGACAATGGGCCTTGCAGCACTCTTGGTTATGACACTCCTAGGGGATATACTTAGGATAATTCCCATTTTCATTACAACCCATTCTAAAGGTTTTATGAGTAAATAAATCCCAATATAAAACATTTTTTTTATGATTAGTAACTATATGTATTTATGTTTCAATTTATGTTAGGTATTAAACCATTTTTGAATTATGTATTTATATTCATAAAAAAATCAATTGTATGAATTGTTTATAAATGGAACCTAGTTGAAGGAATTGGAGGTGAATCAATGCACGCAATCCATGTAGAGATTTCCCTCTTAGTCATGATAATTGTTGTGGATATTGTGATGAAAATTGTTCTGAACATCTTATAACCATACTAGGACAACACACTCAGGTTATGAATAATATCTTTACATGTATGGAGCTCCCTGATCCGCATTTCGGAATATCAATGTCAGACTAAGTCATGAGGAAACAATCACAAACTTTCAATGGGACTACAAATAAATTTGTATCAGATCAATGTATATATTCCTTTGGCAAAATATTTCCTTATTTATAGAGTAGAGAAATGGAAAAAGTTGTCCTGAAAGATTATCACCTCATGGGAGATGCTGATCTATGGTGGTCATTAATTCATAAAACAGATGTAGTTGAAAAATTATAAAATATGGAATGAAGGGAGTTTAAAGAGACTTTATTAGAAAAATAAAGTTCTCATGACCATCTAGAAGATATGGAAGGACAATTTTTTAGTATGTGGAAGATGGATGATGTAAATTTCACCATGTATGAGGCCAAATTTAAAAGGATAGCATGGCATGCATCATATTATATTCATAACCCAAGAAGTATTATTTATCGATTATTTTAGTGATTAAATCCATTTCACTGTCCAGAATTAGTCATACAATCCTTGTATTGTACAAAGATATAGTTTCATGTGATATCAAGACATAAAAAAATCTCCAAGTATTAAAATTTTAATGAAAAGCAGGAGAAGAAGAATCTTCTAAACACTCTTGAAATGGAAATAAGGGGAAGATGAAAAACGTTGAATTTACATCTAGCGGTAAATGTGGGAAGAATCACCCATATACATTACTGAAATGAATGGGAGTCTATTACATGTTTTTTCAAAAGGCCACCAAGCTTGTGATTTCATGGGAAAGAAATAGGATGTGAATGTTGAATGCTACAATTGTAGTGAAATTGGTCATTATGAAAATGAATTTCTTATGAACCAAGGAAAAATATTTCAGAAAAGTCCAAGGGATAAAGGCCTAGCATTTTTGATCACTACTGCTAAGGTTTAAGATCTGAATGACATGGTGGAAGGAAATTTAATGGTTTCTCAAGATTATCAAATGCATTATCTTTTTATGGATCATTACATTATTTTAAATCATCGCAGTTTTCTACGAAAATTAGATATTTATAATTTTCTTTATCAAGTGAGTTTTCAGTCAAAATTCTATGGGAAGTATCATTACAATAATGTTTTTCCAATCAGTTCCTATTACAGAATATACACATGCTTTATCTGTTAATATCATCGTCATGACCATGACTGAATATGATATAATCCTGGGTATGGATTGGCTTTCATATCTTGATGTGAAAATAAATTGTAAGAAGTAGAAGGTTACAATTTTCTAGGATGATAAGAAGTACCATATCTTTAGATCAGAAACACAACCATATGATTCTTATCTAGATCAACAACCATTAGATATAATAAATAAATTCATTGTGGTGAATAAAATAAAATAATTATGTGTGAGGAATGGAATGTTCAAATAGAGGATGTACCTATTGTTAAATAATATGTGGATTTTTTATAGAGGATTTACCTTAAAATCATCTAGAATGATAAATTTTGTTTTTCATTGATTTAATTCTTCATTAAAGGCCCATATCAAAGATCCCTTATTGAATGGCCACTATTGATTTAGTGGTATAAAATAAACAACTAGATGAATTGTGTAATAAAGGATTTATTCACCCTAGTGTTTCCCTGTGGGGATCCTCAATTTTTTTTTGTTAAAAATAATGATGGATCATTGATTTTTTGAATTAACTATAGGGATATCAATGCTATAACAATGATTAAAAAGTATCCCCTACCTCGCATTGATGATTTATTTGATCAAAATAATCGAGATCAATATTTTTCAATGATTGACACATGATCTGGATAATATTATTTGGGCATAAATAACTAATAAAATATTAAAACTACTTTTCATACCAGGTATGTTCATTACGAGTTTATAGTAATACCTTTTGGATTAACAAATGAACCCTCTATTTTCATGAATGTAATGAATAGGTTTTTCAAGGAATATCATTAAGAATTTTTAGTGGTTTTTATTGATGATATATTGGTATACTCTAATATCTATGATGATCATGAAAATCACTTGCGTATTATTCAAAAGAATAATAGAATAAATGAATTATATGGGAAGTTTAGCAAGTGTGAATTCCAGCTTCTGGAGATTTATTTTTATGGCCATATTCCCTCTAATGATGGAATATATGTTGGCCTTTCATTGAACAAGGAAATCCATAAATTTCCATCTCTGACGAGTATAACTTATCAATGCAGTTTTATTGGTCTAGTAGGATAATGTTTGAGATTCATCCAGAATATTTCTTAATTGGATAACCCATTAACCATGATCACACGTAAATGGGATAAATTTGATTGGACAAAATTGTGTAAAGAATTTTTTGATGAAATGATGAGACTATTAGTAAATTCTCATATATTTACACTACCATCAGTGAATGATGGGATTGATATTTATAGTGATTCATAAAATAAAGGAGTTGGTTGTGTCCTTATACAGAATGATAAAGTTGTTGTCTATGCATCACAACAGCTAAAAATTCATTTACAAAACTATACAACTCATGATATTGATTTAGCAGCTGTAATCCTTTCTAGGAATATACAGAGACACAATAAATATGGTGAAAATTGTGATATTTATACTAATCAATATAGTTTGAAGAATATTTTCCCAAAAAAAATAACACATCATGAGGCAAAGGTGATGGCTTGATCTACTTAAGGATTATGACTGTACTATAAACTACCACCTGAGGAAGGAAAATTAGGTGGATGATTCTTTTTGCAGAAATGATCATGGAGAACTAAACATGATGAGAGTTTAAAAGTATCCAATATACATGGATATCGTAAAAATGGTTATGGAAATAATCATGGAAGGTGAAACATAGATAGATTTTTAAATGGTTGACAATAAATATTTACTAAAAAGGATAAAAAGTTCTCAAACTAATGATGGGGGCTTTCATAAAAAATTTAATGGTGTGAATTATGGGATAATGATCGACGTCATATATGAAGATGGAATTTTGAAATTTGGACAGTGACTTTGTGAACCCAACATACTTAATCTAAATTTGAATTGATGGATGATTCTCATAGCTCCAATTTGTGTATAAACAATGGTAGAACTATGTTGTATAAAGATTGGAGCAACCATTTTTGCTGGGACCACATGAAGGGGGAGATTGCTAATTATGTGTCAAGATGTATGGTTTTTCAATATGATAAGGCTTGAAGGAAAAATACTAGAGGATTCATGCTAACTCTTTCCATACCTCAGTGGAAATGGGATGATGTTATAATGGAATTTTTCATTGGGATACCACAGATTCCTAGAAGAAATGATGCAATATGGGTCATTGTTAATCATATTACATAGTTAGTACATTTTCATGTTATAAGTGAAGATTTACAACTTTAACGTTTATGAAGACTATATAATAATGATGTTGAAAGACTTCATAGAGTACCGCTATGAATTGTTTATTACCGTGATACAAATTTTACATCATGATTCAGGAAAGGTCTTCAAAAGTTCCTAGATACTAAACTTCGTTTGAGCAATCCCTACCACCCTCAAACTGATTGACATTCAGATCTAACTATTAAAACAATAGAAGACATGTTATGATTTTTCTCACTTCACTATCAAGGTATTTGGGATCGATATTTACCTGTGGTAGCATTTTTCTATAATGATAGATTCTGTTCAAGTAATCATATGGAAAAAGAGATATGTCGATAACTAGTTGAGGAAACAATAGAAAAGGTAATGATTATCCAAAACCACATCAAATCAGCTCAAAGTAGGAAAAAAAGATATGCCGATAATCGAAGGAAGGATTTTTAATTTCAAGTAGGTGATCATGTTTTCTAGAATTTATCTCCCTGGAAGGGTGTTATATGATTCAGTAAGAAGGGTAAATTAATTCTGAGGTACATTGGACCTTTCAAAATTCTTGAACGAATTAGAGTTATAGATTATCGTTTGAAGATGACCCCAATTCTCTCCAATGTTTATGATGTGTTCCATGTATCACAATAGAAAAAATACATGCCTGACCCAATGCATGTACTCACCTAGGAAAAATTAGAACTTGAACCTGATATATCTTATTGTGAAGAGAATATCATAATTCTTGATTCCAGAGAACTAGTGTTGAAAAACAAGAGAAATCGCCTAGTAAAATTTCTATGGAGAACCCATAAAATGAAGAGGAAAATTGGGAATCTGAGGAACATAGGATGAGGAACCACACAAATATTTTTATGCAGTCGTATTCTGGAAATTTTGATGATTGGATAATTTGATGGTGTGGAGAATGTAAAATCCCAGGCTTCCACGATACATTTCCAATTGAATAATGGAATAGCTTGTGTTGTATGCAACTTCATGTTCTAACGCACCACGACCAATCCAACTTGCTGTTATGAATAATAATAATTTTTTTTTGAAATTTTATAAATTTTATTTTTCAAAATGGAGTTTATTTATGGATTTGGAATATTAAAAATAGCTTAGGGTAAATTTTTAGTATTTTTATGAATACACTCAATTTTTTATGAGTAGTTAAAAAAACTACGTTATTATTTTAAAGTAAAATTTTATTTAAAAAATTATGTATTTCATTTAAATATATTTTATGTAAAAATAGATACATAATACTTATATTAGTATAATTTAATTAATTGGAGTCAAATTAGAATAAAAATTCATGTACAAAATTTTATTTAATATTTTTTAACTTCTTTTACCCACCATTAGGCAAGTTAGCAAATTTGCGTAAAAAATAATTTTACAACTTCTGTGAATTGAATTTCAAAAATCCATGTGTCATGATTGATATCAGTAAGTAAAATGTGGTTTAATAAGATGAATATAATTTTTAGTTATTTGTATCTTTTGACTTTTATTTACCACGGTTAAAAGTAAATAAAGTAATTAAAGGTAACAATGATATTATTATTTCCCTAAAATATATCTTAATTATATTGGATAAGATTATTTCTTCCAAAATCAACCTTAAGAATAAAATTTGATCATTTTGGTCCACTTGAAAAGATTAGGAAAGTAATTTTTATTTAATTTAAAAAATGTTAAAAGTGTTAAATTCAAACATTTACAACTAAAACATTTTTAATATAGGGATAACAATGAGATAAAATGTACTATTAATATTAATTCGAAATCTAATAATATTTATTACATAATGGTATTTTATTTTTAATTTTTAGCCATTAAGAAATTAAAACTATTTATGACATACTGGTGATGTAGTATTTACCTTATTAATGAAAGGTTAAAATAATTGATATTATAAATATTAACATAAATTTAAATAGATACTTTTGATAAATTCCACTTATATTATAAGTTAATATGACATTTTAGTGGTGAAAAAATAAATTTTTTCTATTTATTAATTTTTATATTTCTTTTACAAATAAAATACGGAATAGTGTCAAAATTGACATAAATGTGTTTTTAAAACAAATATTATATTACAAAATAATATAATATTTCAAAAAATATAAGCATTATAAAAATGTCATATATAATTATTTACAAATCAATAATGAAACAATTGGGGTTCTCATGAATTTTTATAATATTTTTATTAACAATCTGTTATAAAACAGGATAACATAGAAAAGGATAAACTATTTGACTAAGAGTTAAATTTAATAGATAATGTTAATATGATGACCTAAACCTGTCTAAAACCTATAGGTTGAAACGATTTGGACCAATACCCACATTATCCTTAATATAAATTCTTTTGGTGCCACTATAATCGGAATATGATTGAATAAAAAAAATAATATTTCAATCTTTTTCTAATGTGATCCTCACATCTTTAATAAAAGGGTACTTTCCATCTCTCAAAATCACACATTAAAAGAAATTTTTATCAGAAAAAACAAACTCAAATATCCTCCCAAATACACTCACATAGAACTATAGTCCTTACTATAATTACAAAGACAACAAAATGAACCATTTTGATGAAATCAAAAGGATGTACCTGAAGAGAGATAATAATTTCATCACCTCTTTCAATGTTTTTTTCTTCATCCATGTATTCTTTATTAGATATTTTAAAAAAAATCCAGTACATTATAAATATTTTGATGTAATTATATTTATATAACAACCATATTCATTACTCTACCCCTCCTATGAATGACAAGGTCACCATACGTGTGTATGTATGGCTTACCATCTCCACGTTGTGATGTATTTTTTTATTCAAAACTTCATTATTTGAATGGGTATAATAATGGTCATAATTGATGAAAATAATAAATATAACATGTTAATTAATTTATATATATTATATACCATCCAATTACATACTATTTCTACATCAATAGATTGGTATTTTCGCTCGTGTGTACGTACGAATTACCGACTCCACGAACACGATGGGATTTATTCCCCATCATAATCATCGAAAAATAATTTAGATGTTATTATTAAAAATAATGTTTATGAACTTAATATCATTATGGATATGAAATATATACATCATATCCATAACAAACATGACTTAGATAACAATATAAATAAAGGAAAATGCTTCTTTTAACAGCTGAAACAATGATACTAATAAAATATTACTAACAAAGAAATATTAGAATATCATATATGATATCATATTTATGTATGTGGTTATTTTATAAATTAATAACAACGATTTAACTATTATAAAGGAGGTTAAAGTACCCTCAACATAAGAAATTTACATGTTAAGGTTTAGTTTTACAATCATTTTTTTTATCTGTGGCAGTTAATACATAAGTATCTAATCAGACCTCTTTATCATCCACATATTCATTTCTTAAAAATGTATTTCAAAAAAATTAATATTTACTAGAGTATGGGTCATGTTCACTTATACAATTGTTTAAATTTATATAATTTTATTTGAATGGAATCATTCTATAATTTTTGAAACAAGGTACTTTACGACCTTTTCGACAAATAATGGTAAGAATGTTTTTTTAGCTTATAAGGTTGGTGTGGTTATTAACCACCAATATAATGCCTTAGAACTTCCCATATAACCATAGAAGTATAATTTCAAAATAAATGATTTTTTTATAAATATTTTACATTTAAATGATTTCAATATTTCTCTCAAATAATATTGATTTCATCCATTTTGACATCCTTATATGGATTTAACACTTGTTTCAAGTCGATTTATTGTGATAAAATATTCCATATTGTTTTAATGTTTTTGTGATATGACTGAGTGAGGATGTGTTATATTTATAAAATTCATTATTTATGGTTAAATTATCAGTATTTAAAATTCTAGTTTTAATAATATTTAATATGTTATATTTTAAATCATTTTAATATGAGAATGCATTATACATAGTAAGTGACAGGTGGAGACCATTATAGCTTCTCGATGCATCGGTAGGTCTCATTAGAAAAACTAGTTTCTTGGCATAAGGCCTTGACAAAATTTTATTTTCATTCTTGGAATGAGGTCTTGACCGTGTGGTTATGATGTCTAGAATTATGCATTCAATCATTATTAAATTATCTATTGATGTTACATGTGGTTATTCTACTAGTAGAATATTCATGTGAATAAGTAAAGGGAAATAATTTTATTTAAATTTTCAATATTATGATAATGTTTATGATTCAAATAGATTTTTATTTAGTCTTAAAAATTATCTTAATGGTTTCTGCTTTTTTATGAAATGTTTCACTATATATTTAGCCTTACAGAGCATCTGATCTCAGCCCTTTCTTATGTTTTATTTTTCCCATGATGCGAAAAAGTATATTACGATAAACCTCCATGAATAGGATAAGGGATATAACAATGTTCAATGGGGACACAGTGCTGTTTTTTCATTTCAGGATGTAATGTAAAACATATTTATGTATCCAGTACTCCAAGGCTACCAATCATATCATTCTATTGGGACATGATTCATTGATTTAGACCAATGTAATGTAATAATACAACGACTCTTGGAAACTAGGGTCTGGGAATTACATGGACAATTTAGGCCAGTAGAGTTGTGCTAAACTATTATATCTGAGAATAGGTCCCCAACCCATGGATGTGTTGTGATTCATTGTTTGAAAATATTGATGATCCTTTAAGATAAAATTGATTACGATGGAAATTTGTGAGGTTTATAGTGAGAGATGATCAGATTAGTACACCCTTGTGGAATCAAGCAATGCGGTTCCGTGGTCTCTTAGAATTGGTAGAGATGGGAATCCCCATGTCATGGGTGTGGGTTATATAAATTTATTAGTGTTTATATAGGTTTAGTACTCCAAAAATGGACAATGACTCATGCTCCCCGTATAATCTGTATAAATGGAGTCATTTCTCAACTATTATGCTAGTGTGAGAGCCATCCATAATTATTTTCCAAATATAGTATGAACTACCATGTTGGACTAGGGTGTGGAACCTCTATCTGTAGATTCGGTTCTCCCTTACCATTTCAAGGTGTTGTTTCTCCATATGATACAAAAAAATAATGTGGTTACTATCATATCATATTTGGGTTTGAGTCATGTATCCTTAGAGTTGGAACTCCCCTATTGTTCCATGGAGATGGTCTACTAGGATATAGTAGATAATTTATTATTTCATCTAGGTGTCGGTCCCTTGATCATTTAAGATGGTAGAGTGGCAGTCACCATTCATTTTAGGGTCGGGTTCCCCAAATCATAGAGTTTTACTAACATATCGTAACAGTGTGAAGATCCTCATATATAATGTATTACTCCTCTGTTTCCAAGAAGCAACGATTAGGGTATCATCTATTCTAGTTGGAGGTCTATCCAAATTTAGTAATGTTATGAGTATCAGGCTTTTGCACTATTTAAATGTGATAACTAATTAGGATTTTGTTCTACATCCATAGATTGAGGGGCATGCCACTTCATGAGGGAGAGGAAATTATTGTTTGGAATAATTTGAATTTTGTACTCCCTCTACTACATGTTTTTTTGAGGTGGGGGTACCTTTGTTATCTCCCGTTATAGGGGTTTCATGTTGTGCAATGTCTAATAGAGTGATCCAAAAGCTTAGTAAATTGGTTTTATGGAGGTAACATGAAGATAATTCGATAGTATATGAATAAGAATCAAAAAAAGGGATAACATTAAATAGATAATAGTTTAACAGATATTTCAATATAGGTAGGTTGAAATATTTTTCTTAATGTTTCTTTGTTGAAATGTTTTATGAATGTTATTACAAAAGGAAATTTAATTCCATTTTTCATTGGAAAATATGAAATCATTCACCAAGTGGAATCATTTTTCGACCGTGTGTTTTTTCCGTAGAGTTTGTCCAAGGAACATAATGATAATCATTATTAGATGCTATGAAAATATTTGCAGGATTCTTTATATGTTTTTACACTTGATGTAATATAGTTTTAAGATAAAAATTCATACTACAAATAATCAATTTAAATTATTTTACAGAAATAGATTGTGTTTTTGATCTATATAATATTCCAAGATTAGAATTTGTGAATAAACTATTTGTTTGAAGAAGAAAAATTTGAATCTGAAATTTATATGAATGAATGATATCACCCATTTGCTTAATGAATGAAAAAAATACAAGGATGTAGTTTTAAAATGGTCAGAGATTTAAAATATTAGCTAATGATATAATAAAATATTTCAAAATATTTAGTATCATGATGATATATTGTTATTTTATTCATATTAAGATTATGTAATATTAAAAAAAAATTTATTAAGAAATTTTCATATAATGTTTTATATAAAATATAATTTAAAAATATTATTATTTTAATTTTAATAATTTAATTAAATTTTGGAATTAATATTTAAATAAAAATCCTATAATAATTTTTATGAATTATTTTCTAAAAATAATCATTATTCAATGAATAATAAATATATTTTTTTTGAAAATTTTATTTTCCTTTAGAATATTGTCAATGAAAAAACAGTATTGTATTAGCTTTAAATTTTAATTATTTCATTCTGATTTAAAATAATTTATTTATGCTATTTGGAAAAAATTATATACATGAAATTAAAATATATTTTTTTGTAATTAAAAAGAAATTTTTATGAAAAACAATTTATCATGGCGTTTTTCGAGTTTAAATTAAAATTAAATTATTCAACTAGAATTTTTGTGTCATTAATATTTTATTTAATATTTATAATCATTAGGTATATATTGATTAAATAGTTTTCTTCTATATCCATTCAATATGATTACTGATATTAGTATTATTTGTTATAATAGTAATGTGTAAATTGGGCCATTAAAGATATAATGAGATGATAATTGTTATATAATGGAACTAATATTATTTTAAAATATATTTTATACATAAATATAATCATTAAGAATATCCATGTATAATATATATCTCATTGTTTCCATTTAGGAGTTATTTTTAATTTTACATTATTTAAGTGAATATATGAGAATAATGTCACATTCTTTATTTTAATAAATATAATATTTTTAACATATGTATAAAATAAAATATTTTTCAATATAAAAATATATTTAAATCTATATAATTATGTATCATTTGAATTTATATTAAATTATTTATGAACAAAAATATTTCCTTAAAATCATAAACAACACAAATGGGGTAATTATAAAATTAACATAAAAAGAAAATAAATAATCTATAATTTGATGGAATTATTAACTTCTTTAGATTTTTCATATAACTATCACATGTTATGCATATTTTAATTTATTATATATTAATTATGATATTGTCTTGGTTTTTTAATGTCAAATAAAATGAACAGTTTTAAAAATAATATTAATGTTATTTTAAAATAAATATTAACTTATTAATTTATGTAAAATGACTAAAAACCCATCATTGTCCCATTGACTAGGATAAACATGAATATATCAACCTTAGTCTAATTATGTTCTGGCATTCCATTTTATGTATTATCATGGCCTTCTATGCTTAAAATTTTTTTTATCGTAATAAGTGTTCCAATTGTTAATGTCTTGTTAAACACAACAAATAATGGTCAAATCATTGTTTAAATTTTTTAAAACATTATTAAATTAGTTTATATAGACTTAACCATTCCCTATATTCTATTATTAACATTATTGTGGCATTTTATGTTGAAAATTAATTTATAAAAATTTCATATTAAAAAAATTCAATGATTTCACTACCCTATTTACAAATGAGAGCCTATTTCAATCATTTTTTCAACTGAAAAATTAATTTTTAATATATTATTGTCTACATTGATTCCTTGGATCCCTATAAAATTATTATACTTATTATTTAGTGCACAATCTCATATATATATGCCTTATGGAGTAATGAAAAGATATTCTCCCAACAAGTTGTATAATTATTAACCAAGACTTTCAGTTTTATATCATCTCACACCAAAATAAATACATCATTAAATATTATTATTTAATTAACTAAGTATCTCCCATATAATTAGATGTTATTTTTAAGTGAAATATCAATATCCACCTCTAACATTCATTAAATGTGAATGTAATTTATCATATGTATGTACAGAAAACTATAGACTCAATAAGCAATGTAATTTATTTTTCGTCACCATCTCTAAAGGATGTCTATAATGGGGGAATTAATTTATATTTATGTTATTAATGAAATATTTATCATTTTTTTAATTATAATATATCATGTATTTTCATGTATCTCGATGAATTGGAAATTTATAACATCATTTATGCACATTTGTGGACTACTTAATCCATGATGTGGTGTTATTCACATTCATATAACCACATCATTTGGATTATATATAAAGATTTATTCATATAAATAATATCATATTAATATCATTTTTATAAATATAAAAATATTACATAATAGTAACATTCATACATTAATTATCATTGAAAAATAGAAAAGTTACACATTTGTACATATGACATACATCCATCTTGATTGTGACATAGTTGAATTTTTAACCCATATTTTATGATTGGTTTTAATGAATTATTTTATGTATTAAAAAGATTATTATGCCATTATTTTTAATCTAGTGTTTGTAATGACCATTTTGTGGAGGTAATCATTAATTCTAGTGGATTATGAATTTCAGATTTTTGGGGATGGGATGTTATTTGAAATGAGCATCGGAAGACAATTATAAGAGTAATAACACTTAAATATATTATTTTCAGTCCTGGATTAAGTACTCCGAGGTACTTCAAGTTTTCCGCCATGAATTGGGAGTGCTATGGTCCTGAAATCCATCTCTATGGAAGAGGAATATTGGGCACACTGTTTTTTTAAACTATGTTGCAATACATAATAAACTATGTGATGTACTTTCTATATAACAAGATGATATAACTGTTGATTGATGTGACTTAGGTATGGGTTCGTAGAAATTAGATAATTTTTAGTATATAGAAAAGGGACTTCATGGTCTACACATGGTATTCCATATCTGTGCTCTAAGCCCACACACATTGTTCATCATAGGTAGGGTTTGGGTACTATATGTCGAACAGTTATGGAAAGGATGGGTAACCCATATGGAAAAAATGTGAGTGGGTGTTGTTAATATGTTTTATAAATCGAACAACTGATGCATAGACTCGCCAACCATGTACCCAAATTTGTGATTCAGTTTATTAAGCTGAAATTAATTTTTTCCCATAGTGAATATAATTTTTTATTTACTCAACATTTTCCCCTTCTCCAACTGTGTGAGGATCCTCCCTCCTAACCTTGAACACTATATCACATCATCTTAGGGATCATTATATGTCCCTCATCTAATATTTTAATTTATCATTGTCTATAATTTTGTATCTACATCAGTAATAACTTATTTCCACTTTCATCCATTATCATGTTCTCTTCTGATCTATTGTAATATTTTTTTACTATATAATTCTTAATATTTTCACATAGGATTTTTTAATATTAGATTTAATCTATAATGGTAAAAAATCATTGATTAATAATGTATACAAATATTGTACTGATCATGATAAATGTGGTCTATTTCACATTTCCCATAGTTTCATTGATTTCTAAATGTCATTCTTGTTCTGCATTCTTCCCATTGTTCTCTGTCATCCTAAAATTGAATTCATTTATCTTATTTGTTTTATGCACCTTAATATCCTCATGTTTGTTAGTATAAATAATTTTAGGTTCCCAACTTCGATCATGGACAACCCTTAGGTATGCATGAATAATTTTCCCATATATAATTAATTTATTCATTGCATTGAATTCCTTTTAAGAGTCAAACATATAATATAAATGGAATTACAATTTTATGTAATTTATTATTTGATAATAAAACCACATTGCTTACTTATTTAAAATTTTAATAGTTTTTACATTATTTTTAGATTCCTAAAAACGACCTTTTAGTTAATATAGGCATTCCTCTTAAAGTGACTCATTGTTTTGCAAAAATAATTGTTTGTTACAAATGCCATGTATTAAAAAAATTCTTGTTTATGAGGTACGTTGTATTCTAAAATTATAATTGTTGATTAGTGATTTAAATTACTATTCAACATAAATAGTTGATGTTTTCATGATTATTTAAAATATTTATATATATGTGGGATGAAAAACAACTGGCCTGAAATGATATTAGGAAATGTATTAACTGAACAGGGGTGGCCTTCCATGTAACTGATAATTTAAAGAACAAACTACCTTATATGTGGGTTGGAAATAATTAATTATATAAATCCATTCATTGAAAAATGAATTTTATAATTTAATTATTATGGTTTAAATTAAATGTAATAGAATTTGGTGGTACGGCCCACAACATTCCATATTTAAATATGTGTGGGTTGTGTGAATTGTATTTAATAAAATGGGTTGATTTTCAAGATTATTTATAGTGTCCATATCGTTAATGAGTTGGATTATTTAAATTAAGAAAAAAATGAGTTTCATGTCTATGTTGATCACTTTATATGTTAATTAAATTTTTCTTCCTTGATTATAATGATAATAGTAAATATAATGCATAATATGAAAATCTTCATGGGTAATGTAATTATTAAAAATACAGATTTTTTATAGGATGTATAATGATGGTAATGTTTTGATTGGTCATGATGAATCTCACTCAATTACATGATGAGTGGATTAAGACATCTCACACCAATGACACATTTTGGAGGGTGGGAAGGATGCACCAAGTACCATTTTACGGGAGTTGGCATGATGACACAACCACTATGTCAAGTGGTGCCTAAACGTCAAAATCTCCATATCAATGGATGGACATGACTTATCCCACCCATTATTAGATGATGGTAAACAAACCTGGGGTATAGATTATAGGTTTCTTTAAACTTGTTATGGGTGTTTATGATATACCTTGTTATAGTAAGCACCGAGTATTCGTGGTATATGGAAAATTATATCCACGCATATTTACACCGTATATGTGGATAATTTATATAACTATATTATACATTTTACTACAATATATAGTGTTAGTGATCAAACAATAAATCCAAACATGATCTGAAGAAGGTATAGTCATCCCAATATCCTATAGGAACCTGAACTGACATTTATTTATTTCGTCAGTAATGATTATTAACTATTATACCTACACACTACATTAGTAAATATTTATGGACTTTATTTTGTTGTAAGCCCAATTGGTGTGGGAATATTGGGATTTTATATCAAACTCTAGTTATGCCACCATGGTATTGGGGTACTTGAGAAAATCATATTCTTATTTGACCATGAATTGTTTCGTTTTATGACTCTTACCTAAATGTTATGATAAAATGAATGAGTTGGTTCTCATGATTCCCATGGACTTCGCTTGGAAGTATTTTTTTTCTTTTTTTGTTATTCTATGGTATAATGTTTAAATTTTAATACCTACTATTTTATATTATGTATTTTCATATAGACATGGTTGAAATGTTTTATATTGGAAATGGTCAAATATATTCTTTTGATATTATTCAATTTCTACACTATATAACAGTTATTACTGATTCTATTGTTTTATGTTTTTTATTTTCTACATTACTGTTGTGCTACTCTGATCTAGAGGGTATATTCTCCCCATAATCATCATCAAGACAGTCACTACTAGTCAAAAATCAATAGAATATCAGGAAACAAACTTGATTCCACTTTTTGGTACATCTGACTACTAGTTTTATAGTCAGTCGTGTTGGCGTGTTACAATATAACATCATAGTGGTTTTATTTTTCCATTACCTTACTATTTGGGGTTAGTAGACATGAGACTATGAATTTATCAGCACTTGCTATCAAGACATCCATTGACATGCCAAATCCATATAAGGGGAAAAAGTTTAACTATTTGGGGTTGGGTTTTATGTTCATGCCCTTCTATATTACAGCAGAGATTTATTTCACCATGTGAGGCTGGTGTACATTCTGTAGCTTATTCATTTTGGAAATTTATATTATGATTTTTTTAACATCTATAGAAAGAAAATATTATTATATTATTATTTAGATGCACATATAAATTCAAAAGTCTTACATATTCCATGCCATGATGTTGCATTTGTAGGCTACCTACTAAATGTGATGATGTTACATTTTTTATTATTATCCATATAGTTATATACCATTTTAGGAATTATTTTGATATTATATATTTCAGAAAATATTATGTATTTCATTAGCATGATAACCTAATTACATGAATATATGATTATATAAGTTAATCTATGATTATATAGACTATCATTCATATGAATCGTGCTTCTATGCTTATCAAAATGATTCTCATTATATACTTCTTTTAACTACCGAAGAAGTTATTATATTGATATATAATTGGTTTCATGGGATGAAACCTATTGGTATTAATTAAATGGGATCATGTAATTAGTTTTAAAGTGGTTTGGTTCCTTACTAATTGGGAAAAGGTGACTCATTAACTCAAATGATCTTTTTATCATTAATTAACATACATATTGAACCTTTTTAAAAAGAAAAGTCAAATATTTTTCATGAATAATGTGAATTAACGATGATTAGTGGGAAAATAATTATATTATATTTAGTGTATGTGGTCTTTATAGATTAGGAATGGTAAATATATATAATCTAATCATTATATATAACCATGATATATTTTTAAAATTGTTATAAATGTAAAAGATTTTTTATTTTACTATGATATAAATTTTTTAAATCTAATTTTTTCCCAATTATATGAGAAATGGGATCTAGACTATTAACATCCCAAATGTATAACTAGACTCATGTAGTTCAGTTGGGGCTTGTTTTTATTGAGATAACCCAATAAATGTGTTTTGAAACTCTGATAATTATATAATTTTTTTTAGAATTCGTTCGTATGGTACTTTTATGGTGCTGTAGTCCCTAGTAGGACTCATAGACTATAAATAAAACCCTTGTCCAGACAGGTGTTCATGGTAACCCTGACTACAGTTATAGACATCAAACACATTGAATGATAATTTTAGGTATGTTATATATTTGTATGGCATTGTTAGACACATATTATGTCATGTTATAATATCTTCTTCCTTAGGGATGGTCAAAATAGTACACCATCATTTAGGATAATGGTTGTGTGTGAAACTAGAACTCGGGTTGAATTCTATTTTATAGACCACCTAATACATGGATTCTTGTTTGGGGAATCCTATGGATAGTATCACTGACTACCTTATTTCGCTTTTAATATCTTGGTTAAATGCATTGATATATGTGTAATCCGTTGAGTATCATCATTTTATAAAAAAACCAATTGTGTTTGGTTGATCAATGAGACTTGATATTTTCAGAAAATTAATGGTTCATCTTAATAATATAGAGACCGAGCATTAATGTAGTTAGAATTTGGTCCAATAGTCATGATTTCATTCCATTTAGAGTAAGTGTTTCACCATACAGATTAGGTTGATTTTAATTTTAATTTGAAATTCTTCAATTTATGTGATCCTCACACCTAGAAGGGTCACACGTGTGTTTAAGGTGATTATAATATAGTGAGATTATGAGTAGATATTGAATCCCTCAATTCAAAAAATAATTCCATATTATGGTTTGATGCATTGTTTTAATTTTTGTAAACATGAATGTGTAGGTATAAGGATAAAAAATGAATAATTCAATCCTTGAATGGACAAATTGATTTTTTAATTCCTAGGAAGATAATGAGTCTCATAACATGTAATGGCATTCTCCACTAGTAGACAATGATGTCGTTGGCTTTGCAAAAAACCCTTGTTAAAAACCACTACAAAATGATGGACATCGATGTTTACTCTTGATTGATCACATGGTGCCATGGGTGGTAAAGACTTGTGACATGTTAATGATGATTCATTGGTAGGTGAAGTTGATATTATTAAAAAAAACCAACCAGAATTTGTTCAACATCCATTTTTATGATAGTTGGTATGGTTGGATGGAAACCATTCCAATAACATCATCATGGAATAGATAACTATTTGTCAAGTATTTTTGGAAATCATAGTATCATGTTTGTGTATTATTTTGTATCAAAGAGAATGTCCCCTATCCTGACTTTTTCATTGATGCATTAAGAGTGCACCACGTATACATGATGATGATAGACTCGAATGTCTTTAAATTCCAATAAAATGGTTTTATCATAGTTTTTCAATATATGTGTGGTTTTTATCGCGGCAGGGTTGTACATATATCATACCAAGGTTCCCAATCAGTAATGATTTGTTCGGATGCATGGACATCCATAGCTTTCCTCTAAAATGACAAATATATTAATGTAACTCTATTCACAATCAGTGATCATATGTTGAAATCTATTATTCATAAAAACATCTCACATATAATGGATCAGGGTTACAGCCTTGTTTATGATGATACCTGATAGATTAAATGGTAATGTTTGGGTAGGAATAGTTAACATCAGAAGAAGTTGATTATGAAATTCGATGAATTTAGTCGGTGTAAATGTTTACTACCATGGAAAAGGTGTTATTGTTCCAATTTTAATATGTTGGATGTCTGAACTAGGCGTTTTAGATATAAGAAGGGCGAAGTGGCTGGATATGTTATCTTTCTTGTTATTTGTGAATGGTGGGAAAAGAACTATTTTGAGCACATCAGGAGATAGAGATGACTGCAGTATGTGTCATTCGAGGATTTTCATGAAATTTATGGTTGACCTTGAAAAATGGGGACATTGGTGAATTCATTGTTTCCCTGAATTATAAATCTTGTTTTTTTCATCACTATAATTCTTAAGGATTGATTTGTAAGAAATTTTCATAGTAGAGGTACAATGGACTAGAACTGGGCTAATTTAATGTTGACCACTATACTGGGGAGAACCACTAGTAATATGATTAAAGTGACTATGATGGGATTTTTTTCTCTATACAAACAAACATTAGTATGCACCACATTGATGTTTCAATCAAAAAATGATCATGGTGTCAGGTTTTCATGGATAAAGTGTTGTATTCTTAATTAATAGATGGATGTGTATTGGTTATTTGGAAATGTAATTAAACTGTTTGAATGAGATGTCACAAAAAGTGTAGTTTCTGAACATTGTTTCATGAATGGTTCTGACAGATTTGGGAAAAGAGCATTAGAAAACCATGAGGGGATGTTCTTCCAATATAGTAAGAGCTACACAATTGGTGCATATTATTCCCAAACATGTGACAACATCATGTGACATAATTTTTGAGGTAGAAATAACCAATTTCCTTTAATGTTCCTAAAATCCAATTTCTTCATCATTTTATTCTTCTCCTGCCATGTGAGGATCCTTCCACCTCACCTCGTGCATTCTTGATATTCCACATAGGGATCATGTCATATCCCTCGTTTGATGTTGGATTTAAGTTTTCATGTCCATATTATTTCCTCATTAGTAATATCTAATCATATATTTCATTATTTTTAGGATTCTGTTATAATATATTGGGATATTTTTGTGGGATCTCAATCCCATATTTTTAGTGTGTATGTCAATTTCATCTTTTTCATCCAAACCTAACCGATATAACCATGGTATTAGATCATTAGTTGTCCTAATATTTAGGTAATTGGTAAATAAAAATTTTCCATTGTTTCTATTGATTTATAAACTTCACTACTGTGTCGCGCACCGGAATATTTCATGCATCACCCAAAAATTTATTTCTTCCACAATGACTGTTTTACAATCCTTGATATCAACATGATGATCATTTACTAGTAATTTGAGGATTATAGTCACAATCACGGACACCACATGGTTGTATTGGATTTAATTTTCATTTAATATTTATATATTTATTTCATGTAATCCATTTTTATCATTTAGAAAGGAATATAAATAGAATTTACCCTTTTAGGTAAATCAGTAGTTGATTACTAAAAACATAGGTTCCATGATAAACCTTGTAATTGGTTTCTGATGATTTTTTTCATTCTAAAAATATCAATTTTGCGAATTTATTTACGCCTCGTGAATTAGATTATTTGTTGTTATACATGAATTGTTTGATAAATAATTCAATGATTTATAATAAAAACCCCTTAAATAAGGTGTGTTGTAATAAAAACAAAATGTTGTGATTAGTGATTCAATTCCTAGTTGGACTTATATCATTGTTTTTTCATATACAATTATATTATTTCTAGATATGATGCATGATTTTTACATGATAAAAATGATATTTTTATATGGATTGAATAAAAGGGTATGTCCTTCCTTGTGAAAATTATTTCAAAGACCAAAATTCTTTTAAGTTTGTTGGAATGACATTGATAGATAGTTTCATTACATGATAAATGAAATGGAATGTATAAATTTTAGTGATTAAATAATATGTATATGAATGAGGTGGTACGACAAAACGACAAGAAATATTTTAATATTCACGAATTATGTGAATTTTAATAAATTAAATGTATTTATTATAATGAATTGAATGATTCACGAGGGTTTTCCTTCATTGAATGAATTAAATGGGTTAAATGAAATAAATTTGAAATGGATGAAAGGCCACACTAATCCCTACATTCATTAATTGAATTTTCATTCATTGATTATAAATCCATTAATAAATATAATTCATGAGAGGAAATACCACATGGATAATGTTTTCATTAAACATAAACATTTTTATATGATATAATATTATGATGACGGTACTTTTGAGAATGTTGATTCATGAACCATTACATCTGGAGTTGAGCAAGTCATATCACACCATTTGTAGTATTTGTATATTGGGAATGACACACAATGTCTTTTGTTGAGAGTGTTGGAAGGAAAATTTCACCCACCATCTCATGTGTTATCATGATGACACACTCACCATATTGAGTTATGATAATATGTATCCCTCTCAACATGATTTTGTCTTATGTACACTATGTTTCAGCTTATAGGATCATTTAGACTACATATGGATGTCTGAGTGAAGACCTAATCTAACAAACACCATGTATTTTAGGTATATAAGTACATATGTTCATTTGTAAATAGAGAATATGGGTGGATTAAATATATAACTATATATATATTTCTATAATATAAATCTCTGTTAATCATACATTCATTAAATCTTCTTAAATGAAACAGGTAGAGTCAAAATGATGTTATATTGGAACATGATTCAATGGGAAATTATATATTCATCATTGATTAATACTCAGGATACATTGACACTAAAATAAATTATATTCATGGACTAGTTTTAGTTGTAGGTACCACTTCTGGTGGCCCCCTGAGATTTTATCAAACACAGTCCTTGGGTTACCACATCCCTTAGAAACCAGTGTAGATATCATGTTCGTTAAGCTGTGGATTATTTCCTATGAATGTATACTAGCAACAAGGAGTTAGGATCAATGTATTGATCTTGATCAAATGATGGTCACAGAGTTCACCTATGGGTATTTTATTTATTTATTTTCTAATTTTTTTTATCATTATGAATCATATATATATATATATCTACTAATTTATTTTCTGTATTATCTTTAT
Organism: Viscum album; assembly: GCA_963277665.1. Lineage (NCBI taxonomy): Eukaryota > Viridiplantae > Streptophyta > Magnoliopsida > Santalales > Viscaceae > Viscum > Viscum album. Next base: position 419,630,629 of record OY728161.1, on the reverse strand, counting down.
TGAAGGATGTGTTTTTTTATATTGGTGCTGGAAATTTAAATTTATTTTATTTTATTCAACCTTTAATTCTTCATTTATATTTTAAAAATTCTATTATTATTTTTCACTAATTTTCTATTATACTATTTTGTTACTCTAATCCAGAGGATATATATTCCCAACTATCACCTCCTTAAACCATCTCTACATGTACAAATCATACATCTTATTAGGAAGAACCAATCAGTTCATTTGGAAAATGGACCATCTGTTAGTTGTATTCTAATTTTTGTGGGGATGTTACAATGGGGATGAAATTATGAGCTACTTGACTATAGACACTAAACTAGTTTTGTTTTGGAAATTATAGTCATATATCATCAAAATGAAAAGTGGAACAAAAATAATTATGTAATTTTATATAACATGATATGAATTGATATCAAATAAATATGAAAAAATTAAAATGATATTAAGAATATAGATAATTATGAACAGTTTATTAGTCATGTAGATGAATAATACATGTGATGAATCGGGATCATGTTAACATACTTTATATTAACAAATGTATTTTAATTTTTCATAACCAAATAATTTTCTTCAATTTCCATATATTATAAAATTAATTTTTTGGGGTATTTATGTAGACATTAAATAAAAAAATGTAATATAATGTCACTTTTACTTTATTTAAATTATTTTCCAAAGTATTCTTTTAACATTTTATATATGGAAATTTTTAATTTTATTTACAAATTACATTAGATATTACTATTCTAACATATTTAGTGATAATAAAAGTTCTAGACCCTAAAAATAGAATTTCATTTATGGGTTCCATTACAATTATTTGTGATTTATTCAACGGAAAACCCTACTTAACATTATTATTTAAATTTATATTTTTGAAAATTTTCTTTCAATGATAAGTTTTATTTCAAAAATCATAAATGTTTTATTCAATGTGAATACATTATTTTATTATTCCCATGATGAAAAGGAAATATATATATTTTTTATAAATTTTTTATTATTCTAATTATTTATTTATTAAAATAATTAATTCAATTATAATACAATGAGGGGTGGTTCCATTATAATCCAAGGATTGGATTTTACATGGTTTTTCATGATTGGTTGTTCTATGATAAAAATATGACCAGTTCATTAATGATATTTCTACCGTGAATATAGTATTAATTCTTATCATATGGTTATTCCATTTATGATGTTTATTGTCATAAATATTTTCAAATGATTTACTGAGTTAATAAAAAAAATTATATTAACACTAAAGAGTTTTTCCAAAAACATATTCTTTCTCAATGAAATATAATAATCATGTGTTTAAAGTAAAATATATAAAAAAATTAGTGTAAAAAGAATATATGTGTGTTTTTTTCAAGACTAAAAAGAAAAAAATTGAGTTTTATTTTTTTCATTGACATTGATTATGAAATTTATTATGAAAATATTTGAGGAAGAGATAAAGATTTATGGGAATCGTATTTTTTTGAATACCAATAATTATGTAGAAATGAATTTTTTTTCTATTTATCCATGAACTAAAGGATTATTTATTTATATTATATTATTTACTAAGATTTTTTTTCTCATACAATATTTTAAAATTTTATCACAATGTTTTATGGATGAAAAGTATTTGGGATGAGGTAATGATTAGAATTTTGAAGTTTATTTGTCAAAATAAATATTGTGATGTTGTCAATGTTTTTTAGGGACTAATGTATACTATATAAATTGTGGAAAGACGTAATATATGGGTTAGTTATGCACTATTTATAATCTAATTCTCGAAAAATATAATCCCATAAGATCCTTAGGATATAAAAAATATTATATCATTAGTAATCCTCTTTATTATTTAATGTATATGTTTTAAAACATGTATTTATAAATTATATCATGATATAATCCAAGATAATGTAAGATAACAAATGAGAAATCAGTTTTTTAAAAAGACATTGTAAAAGGAGAAATGATAAAAAATCTAAATAAAATGTGAGTTTTATATGGAGGAATTATAATTTATGTGGAATGATATAAAAAGAAAAAGATATATATGGACCCTAAGATGATAAAAGAAATTGAGAAGTGTCTCAGATGAATAATTTTTTCTATATATCCAAAATTTCCCAGACCTAGTTTGGTACTAATAATTATTTATGATAAGATTCTTATTATCATCCATGAAACAGACAATGCTAAATTAGATGTGATTTATTATTTCCATGTATAATTATTTTGAATAGACTGTTAATAAATTGATAAAAAAATTATCACTACCCTGACACTCTCACTACCCACATGTTTAGAAAGATTCATGGAATATAAAAATTGTTCAATAATGTTTTAAGATTATGTAAAGATGAAAAATAATAAGGATGTCACCGAAGACTCAAGAAAGTTTAATGTTAATTAGTATAACTACCCAAATCACGATATGGAGTTGAAGACACTAACATTAACATGGAATAATTTTTGTAATTATCCATATTGGGAGAATATTTAAATATATTCACACTATAATATCCCCAAGTATATATACAAATAAATATAAAATAAAATGATATAGTTAATATTGATAGCATTGATCAATGATTATGAATTATAAATCCAATACCATACTAGACAAAAAACATATTAGTTTATTCTACAAGTACATATGACCCTAAAAAAACTATTAATGATGATAATTATGATGGATCCAATATACTCACAATTTAAAATGAAACACATGGATGAAATAAAGTAAATAACAAAATCCTTGTTATCTCAAATGATCAATCAACCATCAATTATGGAGATGAAAATAGATGAAAAATGGATTATTTGGAAATATAGAATTTGGTGAATGATATTAGAAAATGGAATTCATTGGTGTTCAAATTATATAATGAATGAGTAATAAGATTTTGATTATGAATATTTATACCATTAGAAACTAATTTAATTATAGAGCTATTGAAGGATGCATATAGATCAACATTCAATAGTTATCCTAGGAGTATGAATATTAATTGAGATCATTGAGATATTTATTGGTTAGAGTATATTGAGATTGATATTATGGAATATACATTAATGTTATCATTATATCAGAATGTGAAGGTGGAAAAGAAAATTTCCAAGGAGATGAAGCAATAATTACCCATGGCTAAAAAGGATTGGACAAAATCAAAATTGAAATTTTAATATGTATTTCAAATGAAATCTAGATAAAATAAATCCACATATGTTATAGTGGATCATATTATGAGGACTGATCAATTGATTTCAATTTTATAAGACATCAAACATTATCTAACTTCATGGATATACAACAATGATATAATTCGGTTTCATGGAACACAAGTATCTATTTTTTCAGATTGAGATCAAAGTCTACCTCCAAATTAATGAAAATTATCCAATATTTTTTTAATATTAAATTGAAATTATGTATGGAATATCACCACATAACTGATGTCTCATATGAACACACATTCAAGACATTAATCGATGTTTTGAGACCATTCTTGTTGAACATAAAAGGATTATCAGATAGGTATCTTAAAATAGTACATTTCATTATGATAAATGATTTCACATATTAATAAAAATGGATCTATATAGATCACAATATGGGAATTGTCTGTGAAATCCTAGATTATGGGATGACATTGGTTGGAACCGATGATGATAAGATCATAAATTTTTAATGAAATACTGGTGTAATGACCATTAAAAAAACAATAGAACAAATCAAAAATAAAAAAGGTATATGTTCATAACCATAAGGTAGAAATATTGTATGGGGGTGGATATATAGTCTTCCTCCACTTATCTCCATGGAATTGGGTTATGATATTTTTAAAGAATTTAATTTTATATATAGGTTAAATCAACCCCTTTGAGAAAATTGACTTCATAAGAGCAAGGGTATATCAGCTAATGCAACCAAAAACCCAGTCTCAAGTAAAAAATTTATTCCACTTTTCTTACATGAAGAATACATATCAAATCCCACAAATGTAATGAATTTAGAGGTGGAGTAATTGAGAATGATGTATCATTTGAGTTGAAACAAGGGATGTTCATGGATAACAGAGGAAAAAATAAATGAAATATGTACACTCCATTAGTATTTTAATTGTGGTTTAAACCATAAAAAATTTATTATATTTTTCATGTACCATCCAAGTGGGGACTGTGACAAAACGTTCCACGATAGCCTCTAGTAGGCCACGTGTTGGTGACTATTTCTGAGTTGGAAAATCCCCAAAATGGGAGGCCTTATCCGTTGTACCAAGAAACATGGACACATATCCTATCCCATATAGTGTTGAAATGTAAATAAAAATAAAAATTCATCCATGAATGGATCATCCTCTAAAAAATATAGTATGTAAAAAAATTGTGGAATGTAAACAAGTCCCAAACATCACATCACAATAAAATTTAAAAACATTATTAAACTAAAATACACATTTTACTATAGTAATAATACCACATGAACACAACTCAGTTTGTCTGGTATCACTATAAACCATTTGGTCATGGTCTTCCAATGAATCTGTAGAATGGTTGACGATCTACACAAGACATGACCTGTTAGGGAAATGTAAATGTTGGTTTGAGTACTGAAACCAAACATAAATCAAAAACTGAAAACATATTAATATCTATATATTTATATGTCTATAGAGTGAGTGTTAAAAATATTCAATTATAATTAAAAAAGAAAAAAATTATCAAAGTTATGTCACAACTATATTATTCCATCATATTATTATGGCTTAATGATTGCTCAAAGAATGCATATAGGAGAACCCACTCATGTTAGTGGTAAAACTGTTGATGTACACCCAATATGTAATTATTTTCAAGTCAAGCCATTAGAGATACACATTGATGGAATGAATAGATACAATACATAAATGAGTATCACTCCTAATTTACTGGGTTATTCCAACAAGTCAATACATATTAACATTATAAGTATATTATCAGATCCTTCATATCATTTTCATACATTTAGCATGAACTACACCATGATAATGATGATGTATAAAGAATCTCAACCTTGAACAACCTGATTACATCGAATAAAATTCAGTAACTAAACCCTAATATGTGACAATCATTTAGAAAAATATTTTATGTCATAAAAATGTTCCAATTAAATTTATTTTAAAATTTATAAATTCATTTAATTGAATATTTAATTAGTGAGGTAATCATTTCATAAAAATTGCCTCATAAATAAATACATTTATCTATTTTATAAAAATTATAAATAAAATACCATTATATAGGAAATCGTTTTATATTGCCAATTAATATTTATAGACATTGATATTATTTATATAACTCTATATTATGATCTATTTAGAAAAAGATATATGTTTAGGTTATAATTATCTTTATAATAAATTATTTGTTATAAAATGTCATTTTCACATTCATGAGAATCCAAGGGGTCAAAAAATCGACACACGGATGATCGTGGTCAGAAATATATCACTCAATACTAATTGGTCATGTTTTAGTTTTGTTTAATATTATTATAACATTTTTATCCTTATTTTCCAAATTTACATTTTTACCATAGTAAATAAAATAATAAATAATGTTACTATTCACACTGTCTAAAAATAAAATATACCTATTTACATAATGTAAAACATATGATTCCAAATATGGTATCCATTTTTCCAAATTCAAAACACACAAGTTTTAGTAATTAATTTAAAATTAATTTTAATTGTTAAACCCAAAAACCATAATTTTAAGTAGTAATAACTATCAGAAGATTGACCTGTGATTATGTCCAATCTAAAAGTGAAATTATATAAATTGAACAAAACTGGATTGAATGATAAAAATATAATCCAATTAAAAATTAAAACCTATAAAAATGATAATCTAACAATATAAATATATATATAAAAAGGATCTTTAGAATGAAAATGCAGTATATTTCACTATTCATTAAAAATAAAATTTTATGAAAAAAATATAATAAATTTAACAAAAGTAAATTTTTAAGTCCCTATTAAAAATAATAAGATTATTTTGTAAAATTTAAGTTATAAAATAATTATAAGATTTATCTAAAATGGGTTCTCAATCATAAGTCAGTAAAACTGCATTTTATTAAAAAAAACTTCTTTTATTCGAAAGATTGTTTTTTCTAATATAATGTTTTATAAAATGTGTAAGATTATTTCCAATGTTATAGAAAATAAAAAATGTATTTAATACTATTAATAATATCCAGTTATATATTATTTTAATAATATATTGTTGTTTTTTAAAACACGATATTTCATACAACAACATCTATCAATGAAGGTCACTATTGCGTGTAACAGAAGCCAAGTTAGTGTTGCATGTAGTGAAAGTTTCATTGGTGTTGCGTATAACATAATACAATCATAGTTCATTTATAAATTGAACCAAAACTATATTCAGTATTATGTGAAAAGACTTCTATGAAACGAACCTTAAATTGTGGGCAACACAAGCCAAGAATAGTGTTGTGTATACGGAAAGCTAGTACAATGTTACATACAGTGCAAGCTAATATTGGTGTAGTATAAATCACATGAAACATTAAAATTAAAATAATCCCACTCATAGATTCTCGGGGTGTTACTTTATATCCCCTTAAATTGAAATTATCATTCAAAATTATATGGGGTTTAAATGGTTTAGTATATGAATGTTTCTTTCATAGAAACCCACATTGTAAAAAAAATACAAAATTAACTTAATGATAAATTATAAACATAATGGTTACCCAAATTAATAGATCATTGGGTTACCACATTGTAGATCATTGTTAGGAAGTGAAAACATGAATATTGAAGAGAAATATATCCCTAATGTTCATATGGATAGTTATAGAGAATAAGGATTGATGAAAGTTAACTACATGAAATCCATAATCATTTGATGATTTAAGGGACCGTCAGATTCATCAAATAATATGGTTTTAGCATAACATTTTTGTGATCCCATTTGCTTTTCATAATGAAAAAAACATTGAATGTGAATAAATACGAACTAGATTTTGGAACAATCTCATAGTTTTTTGTGCCTTGAATAATTATCACATAATCTCTTAAAGAAATTATGTTGAATTTGTCATTCATTAAGTGTTAGCAGATCATGTGATCGAATGATAGGTCATTGCATTTTTTTAATAAAGAATGTTAGAACATGATATTAGATAATAATAAGTCCACTTATAGTGAGATAATACATTAATATAAAAAATATAAAATGGAAAATAACTTATACTACAAATAAATGGAAAATATTACAATCATTTCAAAAATATTAAACATAGAAAAATGTGTACCAAATAGACATATAATTTATCCACCATATCTCATAAGGCAGTCCTTCGTTGTCCCATTCGAAACTTGTGAATACCCAAATCATGTATTCTCTTAAAAAATAAATTCCAATAGAACCATAGTGAAAACATGAATTCTGTCAAATTTTAACTTTTCCCAAAAACCAAAATCCCGAAAAATCAATATACTCAAACCATGATATCACATTACTTGTATATCATTCAATATCTCATTAATACTATCAAAAATCCTATTTTCACTTTATTATTTTATTACGTTCATATCATGTTCATTCAATAAATATCTGAATAACCTTTCATGGTTACCAGTACCATTCAACATGTACTTACAAATAATTTAGAAAAATTATAGTGTAACAATACTTGGATATTTTTTTATTTCATAGTACCATCAAATTACTAATACAACATTACTCTTGAAAAAATTGCATTCATTCCAATACTATCTTAAAACATTGACCGAGCTTCCTCATTTTATAAATTAACACATCCATCATCTAACAAATCATGTTTAGTATCTTCATCATCATCAACACAAATACAACCCATACAACCTTGCTGATTCCCATCATAAGATTTTCTCTTAGTAAATCGATTGGAATAATGCCCATAAATTACACGTTTAAAATATATAACCACTGTTGATGTCTTAGAAATAACATTATCCATGTCAATTGTGTTATTTGAACCTTTTCTGTTGAAATTACTGGCTTTGTTTCCTTCTTTTCCACAACCAAAGCACCCACCAGTTCATTTGTAACAATATCCTTGATGCCTTTTCCTATATTATTTACATGAGGAAATATGAAATTTCTTTCCAATATGATCAACATTAAATTCTATATTTCTATTTTCTATTGTTTCAAGAAACACCCCATATATGATATTTTTCGTCATATTATGACATTGTAGATTAACAATAATAATTTTGATTCTATTTCCAAAGCCCATTTCCTATTGTTTCTCATTGAGAATCTCATTCCACCATCGATCACATTCTCAATTTACATGAATAATTTTAATTTCAACCATTTTCTAAAACCTATAAATAATATTGTGAGTGGAAAAAGTCATACTGGGATAACAAATTTATTAAGGTTGGGTACTTTCGATCTCTATCATCTTAGGGTTAATACTAGGTTGTTCTGAATTTTTATAATAATTATACATCTAAAACCTATACTTATATTTATCCATTATTACTACCCTAGAAATACCTATGAAATATATCTAGGGATCTCACTAAATATTTCACGTCCTTGTTTTCAAAGAATGATTAATCCTTTTATATGATTCCAACTATAGAGGCCCTTGATTTATGTAAATTAAAATTTCTTTTCTTTTGTGAAATACTTGATACATGTCACAAAAAAATTCTGAAATATTGTATTAGTATACTGACTTTGTAATATTGTAACATTAACTTTAATCCATGTGAAATATCTTCAACATCTCCCATAGATATTCCCCCTTTGGTTTTCCTACATAAAACTGTTCTTTATATCATGGGGAATCAAAAACATAAAAAGGGTGAGCTGAAATTCCAATTAAGGGTAAACATGGAGAACATAAAACAAACCATAATTAGTTTCACATAAAAAATGAACATAAAGTTTAATCATAAATATTTTTAGTCATAAAAGAAATATTGGTAGTAAATATGGAATAGATAAAAAACATTAACCATGATAGAATAGAATTAGCATAAAACATGATTTTTTTGAAAACTAATTAGTAGATAATATTATTTCCATTGCATCCATGGAATTTCAACAATGCACATCTAAGTGGACTAATTCCATTACTGAACCCAGTTAACATGTCCTTTCAGCCATGTTTTACTCAACCAGATCAACTTGTCGTTCCATCACAATATTACATAGCCAAGATTAATTTCTTTTCCAGCCATGTCTACCTCATGAGATATAAATCGTTTCCCAATTCAATGGAGGGATAAATAGGTCTCACACATGTCATGAATAAATTATTCTTACATGTTCCACAAAAACATAAATTATTCTACATAGCATAACCCATGCAATAAATTGGGATTCATAAACATCATTTCATCATTAGACAATCTATATAAGATAAATGGACATCGTAAAAATAATTCCATCATAAAAAAATTAAATTTAAAGTAATATTAGGATAGAGACATAACCATAAATCATTATAGATATAAATTAATTTTGAAAAAAATATGAACATAATTCCAGATGAAAATATTCATTCTTTTTCAAAAACATTTTCTTTTCACAAAATACCATAAATTTTTTTAAAAAAATTATTTTAAAATAAATCTTAAATCGATATGATAAAACTTCATTTAAATAAGATGATATGAATATGTATTAATCCTTTCATTCCATATATGTTTAAAAATAATTCTCCACGTGCTTTTACTGGAAAAGTCAAAAAGTACTTTGTATGGTAAACATTAGAAAGATTCCTTCAAGCCCATGTTGTAAATGCCAAAATGGGTGAAAATGACTTTAAACATACATAGAGGAATATTATGCATATTATGAGAATGTATTTTAGAAATCATGGGAATGGATGCTAAATATATCCTCTTTAGATATATATGAATAAGCATTCTCTGATAAAACGAGGTTTGATAAGTTATCCATTACATTAGTTCTGATTCCATCTGTAAGTGTATAAAAATTCTGTATAGAGGGATCAAAAATATTACTAAATTCTAATAGAACCATAATAATATTTATGATATCATATTTGATTCACTTATGACTTTGTATTATCTGTTCATTTTTCAATTCCTTCTTAAAGAAATATTTTGGTTAATAATTGATGTTTTTTAATGTATGTTTTATGAATTGTTATTCTATATATTATTAATTTAATACTAATTTAAATACATACATAAATTAAAATATGATTTATATATCATATACATTTAGTATATAAATATATAAATATATATATAATATATTGACCAATGAAATAGAATACATCGTTCAGGGAGATATTAGCTCGTCCGAACGTGTGAACGATGTTTTTGTTTTCTTATTGAATTGGATATAAGTAAATGATATATATATATAGTATAATTATTATGTAATATATTTGATTTTAATTAATTATATATACTTTGTAATATTTCTTGAATGGTTAACACGGGGAATTAATCTCATTTTACATTGGAGATGATATGTCATATGTATGCATGCATGACGATATCGTTCCCATAATTGTTGAATGGTATTTAATTGGATATTTTAAAACATATCATTATTATTATCCTTTTGTAATTAAAATATATAGTTATTTTTTCTACCATTATACAAATCCACTTAAGGTGGTGGTCAAAAACAGATTACACCACGATGCAGAAACTGTAAGTCATACGTACGCACGCGCGGTGATTTCAATTTAATGAGATGTATAGAAGGAAAAATAGGTTTGTTTAATATTTATAATAACATATAATTATATTAGTGATATTTATTTTATTATATTATAATGAAACAACTAAATAAGATGAAGATGAAGGATACTGTAATTTGAAAGATTCTATATAAGAGATTACATATTCCTCGACATGCATCCTTTAAATTTATATTTACTGCAATAGAGTAGGTATTCTAAGAATACCAGACCCTCTAAAATGTGACTAGTGAATTTAAGAAGGTAAATGGGTAGTGTTTGTCCACAAATGAAGGCTCAAAATGGAGTGAAGTTGAGAGGGCAGAGGTTTTCTATTACAACAGAGGAGAGGGGATCCTTAGGAATGTAATATAATTGTAATTTATTAAAAATTATATTTTTATTTTAAAAAGGTCCAATCCTTATTTATCATAAGGATAAAATGATTTTTGTTCGAATACCCATAGTAAAATAATTTTTAGACATGTTTTTATTAATTTTTTATCCTTTTCATTTTGGATTATGAAATTAATTGTCATATATAAACCATATTTACAAATATTATATTTTGAAAAATTTATTATCATTTAATAATTTATTTTATGTTTTAATTTATGAATTATGTTAATTTGGTACACTATTGATACTTGACTATTATAAAATTTAATCACAACCCGATTACTTAAAAAAAGTGGCACTAACAAACCCTTAATTTGATAGTTTCTTTCATAAATTTTTTGAATGTAATAAAAATGTTCAAATTTAATTTAATTTAATTTTTATAAATTGATATAATTAAATCCTTCATTAATGAGGTAATCACTACATAATTATTGTGGCATAAATAAATACATTTATCTAATGTTTAAAAATTATAAATAAATTACCATGATATCAGAAATATTTTTTGATTGTAATGAATATTTATTGATATAAATATTAAATATATAACACTATATTAAAATATATTTAGTAAAATATATATGTTTAGGTTAGAATTATCTTTAAATTAAATTAATTATTATGAAATGTCATTTTCACATCCAAATGTATCCATGGGGTCCCCAAATTATCCTAATGATACCAATGGACTGAACTCTATCATCTGATAGGATTAGGTCACGAGTTAGGGTATTCAAATAATATTATAATATTATTTTTTACCCTTATTTACCATATTTACCATTTAACCATGGTAATTTAAAAAATTACTGATGTTACTATTCATACTGTCTAAAAATAAAATGTACCTATATACAAACTCTGATCCTTCTGATTCCAAATATTGAATCCATTTTTGAAATTTAAGGACACATAAGTTTTAATAATTAATTTAAAAATAATTCTCGTTTTCAAAACAAAAAAACAGGTTTTTAAGAAGTAATAACTATTAAAAGATTGACATCTATTTATGTAAAATTTAAAAATAAAATTACACCTAATGACCAAAATTAGATTAAATGATAAAAATATAATCCAATTAGACTATAAATACAATTATAAACCTAATATAAATATATAAAAAATTATATTAAATGGAAGATTCATATTAAAATGAATTATTTCTCACTTTTATTTAAAATTTTAATTTTATAAGAATTATATAAAAAATTAAACAAAAGTAAATTTTTATGTACCTAATCCAAATAAGAAGTATTTTTTAAAATTTATAATTATAAAAATGTTAGAAAATAGATTAAAAATTGGTGCTCTATCAAAAGGCTGTAAAACTGAATATATTTGAAAATTACATATTTTATCTAAAAATTTATTTTTTTTCTTCATGTTAGGTTCTATAAAATATGTAATATGAATTCTAATGTTATATGAAATTAAAAAATTTGTAAATAAGATTCATAACGGAACGTTAAATAATATTTTAATAATATATTGTTGTCTTGTAAAACTCGATATTTCTTACAGTGCATGTTATCGAGGAAGGTATATGTTGAATGTAACACAGGACATGTTAGTGTTGAAGGTAGTGAAAAAATCCTTTGGTTTTTCTTATAATATAATACAATATTTTTTCATTTATACATTGAAAACAATCTATATGTAGTGCTATGTGAAATAAATTATATGAAAAGACATTGAAATTGAGTGTAATACAAGACACAAATTGTGTTTCATATATTGCAAGATAATAAAATGTTGCATATAGAACAACCTAATATTTCTATAGCATACAACAGAATACATATGAAAAATTAAAAAAAATCCACCTCATAGATAATTAGAGTGTTGCATTCTAGACCCTTAAAATGAATTTTTCCCTCAAATTTCGAAGGGGTAATAAATGGATTACTACTTGAAATTTTATTTTGTAGAAACCTAAATCGTAAAATAGAATACTAAAACATCATTCCAAAAAGAAATGTTATAAACATAAAAGATACAAAATGTAACTCATCACTGGGTTTCCACATTGGGGAATATAGGTATGATGTGAAAACATGTAAATGGAAGAGAAATTTAACATCATGATTTGATGGATACTGATAGAGAATAATTTTTGGAGAAAGATAACTACATGAAATACATAAATCTATGATTATTTAAGGGACCATCTAATTCATCAGATAAGAAGGTACTTGGATGAAACTTTTGTTTTTTTTGTATCCTTTTCCTAATGTTGAATAATTTATGAAGATATTAAATACTTACTTGATTTTGGTTCAATATAACTGATTTTCATGACTTTATCAATTTACCCTTCATCTACAAATGAAATGATGTTGAATTTTTAATTCATGATGAGTTTTCAGATCATGAGATTTAATGTTAGTTCATTAAATCTATCTCAACAAAAATAGTAGAACAAGTTAACAAATAAGTATAATCCCACATCAAGTGATATTATACATTAATCTAACAAACATATAAGGGAAAATAACATATACTATAAATAAATGGATAATAATATAAACCATTCAAAAATATAAAACATAGAAAGAGGTGTACTAAATCGACATAACATTTATCCACCATATCTCATAATGTAGTTCATTGTTGTCACATTTCAAACATGTGAATACCTTAATCCGATATCGTATTGAATCATGAATTACCATTGAACCTTATTTAAAACATGTGTTCTATCCTGAGTTAACTCATTCCACATATCAACATCGCACAAATTCTATATACTCAAACCATGATATCACTTTTTTTTATATCATTATTGATCCCATTAATACTATCAAACATCTCATTATATGAATATCCCTTCATTATGTTCATATCATATGCTTTGAAAAAATATATAAATATCCATTCATGCTTACATGTACAATTCATCATATAATATCAAATTCATAAGTAAAAACAATAGTGTGAAAATAATTAGATTTTTTTTATACAATTGTACCATTAAATTATATATACATCATTTCTCATGATAAACATCAAATCATTACACTACATTATTAACCATTTTCCAAGCTTCAATATTTTATTCCTTAGCATTTATTTCATCTCACATATCATTTGTATTCACTTCATCATCAGAAATATAAATAATACCCATACAACCAAACAAATTCACTTTATTAGATTTACCATTTGGTCGTTGATTTGAATAATCCCATATCATTCCACATTCAAAATATTTATCCTTCATTGATTTCATAACACTACCATTATCCTTGTCCATTGTGCTAACATAACATTTTCATTATAAATTATTGGAGTTGTGTCCTTCTTTTCCACATCCTAGAAATATTCTTATTCCTTTGAAAAATTATCCTTGGGGACACTTTATACATGATTTCAATGTGGAAAATTGTACCATATTTCTACTATGATCACCATGAAACTCCATTATTATCTTATTAGATGCTTCAAGAAACTAGCCAATGTTGAGATTATTGAACATATTATGATATTGATGATTAGTAATAATAATGATTCTTTTCATTATATCTACCATCATATTTGGTTGTTCATTGATAATTTCATTCAATTTCCAAACATATTCCCCATTAACATTATTCCACCTCTTTCAAGAAATTTTCTAAAACCCAAAAATAATATTTTGAGAGGCGAAAATCATACTACGAAAACAACATAATCAAGGGGGTGTACTTTCGATCTCTGTAATCTTAGGTATAATCCTTGGTTATTAATTATCATTATCATAATTCGCGGATTGTAACCTATACTTATACATAACCTTATATACATCCCCAAACATACATTATAAATATCTATAGCGATCTCTCTAAAGTTTTCTCGTCATAGATTCCAAAAGTTGACTAATCCTTTTTTGTGATACCGACAGTAGAGACCGAAGAATTACGTACTTGGACACTATATTTATTTTGAAAAATAATTAATAAATGACAAAAAAATACTTTCATTGACTGTATTAGTTTTGTGTTTTTGGAAACTAGGAACATAAACATATAACATTTTTGAGAGATCATCAACATTGTCTATAAATATTTTCTCATTTTGTCTTCCGACCTAAAACCTTTTTTATATCCATTGGAAATGAAAATAAACAATAGTGAGATAAAATTCTCAGTAAGGGTAAAATGGATAACATAAAACAAACCATAATAATTTCCACATAAAAACATGAACATAATGATTACACATAAAAATCATGAGTCATGAAATATTCCTTGGAAGTATATAAGGCATGGATCATAAAGAATAATTAACCATGATTGAATATATAAGGACTCTGCCTTAAACATTAAGTAATTTTGAATTAAATGATTAATTCACATTGAGAATCTTTTCAGATTTAGAGTTTTAGAGAGTTTGGCCATAACTATTACATCTTAAAAGATATATAAGGTAGACACTTCTACACAGTTTCTATTTTTTTTACAAAACATGAACTCTTGAAAAAAAAGAGTCATGTCTATTTCCATGTTTAAGACAGAATGTCTTTTCCATGATCCCATCCTTGACCCTATTCCACATTATGTCCTGTGAAAAACATTTCAAAATCTATGTATGAGCATAAAAAGCTCAGTAACGGATAGACAAAGACGGAAAACTATTTTTCCAAACAACAAGTAAACCATGAATACTTTAACATAAGTAATACTTTTCAAATTTACGAAGTATTAAATACTCATCACTGAATAAAATATCATTAATTACCATTTTTTAACCAAAATATTATCATAAAACCTATATAAGGAACACATAGCATATTAAGTTAACATGGGACATAAACATAGATAAATGGAATAACCATACAATCGAATTTCACACATATAACTAAATGGAATAGCCATACGGCCGACTTCCACACCCAATGCATTTTAGGTTATAACGTAACCACACATCCTGGTATTCACGACACCACACGTCATTTGGTTTTTCACATAACCACCCGTAAAATGTCCAAGTACCAATATAAAACAATAACACGTACAAAAAATATAAAGGAAAGAAAACATTTCCACATTTTGATAAAAATATATAACTTAAATATATTGACATAACAAATTCAATTTCAAAATCATTTTCAATACCAAATATATATAAAATATTATAAGGTATTTATTTTCTTTTAAAACATTACGGCTTTTTGAGGAAGCAAAAAATCAAATAATACTCATGGCGGCGGAAAAGGTCGTTGTCACCGCATACGTTAAAAGAAACATTATTTTTTGTTGTATTGTAAAACGCTTCGTGGAAAAAGATTCCCTTTTCATGAAATGAAAAATCAAGTGTTTTTATACAACGTATAAAAGAATGTCTTGTATTAGAACAAAATATGCCTCAATGAAAGGAGATTGAGACGAAGTCCCTTACCTCGTGTCTCACATGACTCGATAGTACTTTAATATCCTAAATAATAAACTAAAGATAAATTATAATTGCTTAAGAACCTTTTTCAATTTTATTATTCCATTTATATATCTTATTACAATGTTATAAACAATATTTAATAATTTAAGTTAATAACTTTCGTTTTGTCAATATTTGGCACTTGAGTCAAAAATGAACACCTTATATTTACAATTTGTCCTTATGGTCAATAGTCCATTATATCCAGAATGATATTCATGATTTATATATCATATGTATCATATATATACATTATATACATTTATTAATAATATTACATAACATTTAGTGGTATGAAATGAAATGCACCATTCATGGAGACGGTAAGCCATACGTACGCATGAACGCTACTTTCTTTTATATATCTTATGAAAATAAAACATAATGATACATAGGTATATTTTAGTTCCATTATAATATCATATATAATATCATTAACACTATCATTTATACATCTCACATAAGGCATTAACGAGTCACATCACTTTAAGGGGGCGGTAGTCCGCACTTCCTCAAATGAGATTTTCGTATTTACCCACTATGGAAAACATAAAGGATTGATCTAATTGGGGAGTACAGAAGAATAATGATATCATAAACATAATATATTTCATATATAAATACAGTTCCATCATAATGGCCACCATGAGAGATGGTATGATGTAATTGTACAATCATAGTTTCGTGAGGCGCTAGTTTTCCATCCACAGAAACATTATGTTCATCATCCATTAGATGGAGGTGTGTGTAAGTTTAGTTAGAATATATAATATAAAAACATCCTATTATATTGAGGATACTGGTTTTGTTTCAAAATAAATAAATAAAAATAGTTTAGGGGATGGATATGTAAAATAAATGAAAATAATTTAAGAGAAATTGTTACCTTTAATTTGGGTGACTCCTTTGGTTTGAACCAAAAGGAATTTTTAAAGTTCCTTCTGCCTAAGGAAAGGCTTCTAGGAGGAGGAGATAGATTTAGGGAGCTTAATTGGGAAGAGGCTGGATGAGCCAAATGGCTTGAGTGGTGTGAGGAATTGGTTAGAAGTGTTCTCCTTTTATAAGGGGGGGGGGAGGGGCTATTTAGGAAAGTGTGAAACTATTATTTTATTATATAAAGATATTCGGTTTCTAATGAACCAAAAATTATTAATGATGAATATAAGATGACTCATGGTCGAAATAAAATCATCCAATCTCAATTGGAAATGTTTTGGATAATATTATAGTGATTATAGTCTTATTTATTTAAATCATTTATTAATGAGGTAAATACTGCATCATTATTGTGTCATAAATAATTGAAGTTATTTGATGTCTAAAAATTATAAAACAAATTACATGATATATGCTATCTTTTTAGATTCCTAATAAATATTTATAGTCGAAATTATAATATTTATAACCCCTTCTAAAAATTAATTTACTAAATGATATTTTCTTTTTTCATATTTTCTTTTACTTTAAGTTAATTAATCTAAATTGTCATTATCACTCCTAAGTGGATGAAAGGGGTCCAAAAATCGACCCATTGTTGCCCAAGGTCTATAATGACTCATCCAATACGGTTTGGACAAGTGTTAAGGTAATTTTGAATTTTTATAATATTCTTTTTATCTTTAATTACCCTATTTACCTTTAACGACATTAAATAAAAGTCAAAAGTCACTATTCATCAAAAATTATTTTCATCTTAATAAACCATATATTACTTCTTGATAACAACCATGTATGTTGGATTTTTTAAATTAATTTCACAAAAGTGGTAAAATTTCATTTAAATGAAAAAGTCAGTTTTTTTAACTATCACTAAGTGGTATCACTATTGATAAAAAATTGATGTTTTTCAGAAATACACCAAAAATTCAGCCTAAGCTATATTTTATATTCCGATTTCAAAAAACATGTCTATTTTTCCAAATTCAAAACATATAAGTGGAATTAATTAATTTTAAAATTAATTCCCCTTATCAAAAAAATAGCGTGTTTTTATGAAACAATAACTATCAAAAGATTGATACACGTTTATGTCTAATTTCAATGTGAAATTAATTTCAATGACCAAAATTGGATTAAATGCTAAAAATATATTCTAATTAAACTTTAAAACCAATTAAAAATATAATCTAACCATATAAATAAACTATATTAAAACATGATTATGAATTAAAATACAAAATTTTCATCATTCATTAAAAAATGAACATAATCGGAAAAACTCAAAAAATTTACACAAAGTAAATTTTGAAGTCCCCATTCTAAAGTAGGATTCTATTTGGTCATATAAAATGTATTAAAGTTACCAAACTATATTTAAAAAGGGTTCACCATTAAAAGGAGATCAATCGACCTTTTAATGTAAATTACGCTTAAAATTAGATTCATTCACATTTTTATCCTCTAACATTTTTTTGGATAATGTAAATACATTTTACAATCACACATAATCATATTTTAGTTAGTTTCATTCATTCCTACCAATACAATGGCTAGGATTTAACTACGATTTAAAATAATAATATTATATTATTAGTGTAAAACGTAAGATTCCAATGAAACCTGTTGTTGCGTATCAGGTACGCTATCGAACATAGAAACCCTTTTAATGTAAAATTAATATTTAATTAAAAAATAATAATAAGTATAAAAATATATTATTCTTCATTTACGTGGGATGGTACATCCTTCCCCCCTTTTTGAAATTGCGTCCTTTAAATTTTTATTCACTTATCAAAATAAGTGGGTGTATTTATCCCGCATATCATTTTCAGATTCCCATGTTGCCTTTTCAACCATAATGTTTTTCCAGAAATCATTTACCTGTTAAGTTACCTTATTCAGTAACACATTCTCTCTACAGTCAAGAATCTGAACTGGTTGTTCTTCATAAAATATATTCTCTTCCAGCTGAACTACCTCTGGTCTCAAAACATGAGATAGATCTGGAATATAATTTCTCAACATCAAAACATGAAAAATATTGTGTACCTGGGAAAAAATTGGCTGTCAATCCACTCTATTCATAACTGATCCAACTTTCTCCAGAATTTCATAAGGTCCAATGAACCACAAACTCAACTTTCCCTTCTTACCAAAATGCACCACACTTTTCCATTGAGAAACTTTGAGAAAGACATGATCACCTACATCAAAGTAAAGATCCTTCCTCCATTTATCGGCATAAATTTTTTGTCTGCTCTGAGTTGTTCTCATGTGCTTCTAAATCAACTGAACTTTCTCTGCAATCTCTTCTACCAATTCTGGTCCCATCAGCTTCCTTTCACCTACTTAATCCCAAAAAGATGGAGTTCGACAATGCTTTCCATATAATGCCTCAAATAGAGCCATTTCTATACTGGAATGAAAACAGTTATTATATGATAATCCAACCAAAAAAAGATTCTAGCCCCATCATCCCTGATAATCTAGTGAATAAAAACGTAGAATATCTTCCAAGGTCTGTATTGATCATTCTGACTACCCATCTAATTGTGGATGAAATGTTTTACAAAAAAATTAATTAAGTACCCAATAACGTCTAAAGGACTTTCTAAAACATATAAGTAAAACTGGGATCATGATTAGATACAATGGAGAGGGGAACTCCATAAAACCTGACGATCTCTTTAACATACAACCAAGCAAGTTGATATAGAGACAAAGTATCTCAAATAGAAAGGAAATGATAATATTTAGTCAATCGATCAACTATAACACAGATAGCATTATTACATCAAGATGTCTTCGATAATCCCACAATGAAGTCCATGGATATATTTTCCCATGTCCACTCTGGAACTAGTAGAGGCTGAAGCATCCCTTTCAGTAAATGCCTTTTTGATTTAATCGGTTGACAAGTCAAACACTTCACAGTAAAATCACCAATATATCTTTTCATTCAATCCCACCAGTAAAACTATTGTTGATCTCTATACATCTTAGTACTAGCAGGATGAACTGAAAACAGAGAACTATGAGCTTCACATAACAACTCATTCTTCAACTGTGAATCAAAAGGTACACATAATCTCTTACCAAATCTCAATACACAATCATTATGAATGTTAAATTCAGGAAAATTACCCTTCTGAACCAACTCTACCTTTTTCTTCAACTCATTGTCTTCTTTTTGCACTTTTTTTATTATGTACGATAGAGATGATTTCACAGACACCTGATACAAAAAAGATGAATTTCCTACACCATCAACTTCTATGAAAAATTTCATCAAATCAAAAACCAATAGATCTCGTTCCAAACCTAGCATGGTTAATGAAGTATTACATTTTCGAATAAAAGCATCAACAACTTTATTTTATTTTCCCAGATGATAATGGATCAGGAAATCATAATCCTTGATTAATTCCAACCATATCCACTTTATCATGTTCAATTCTTTTTGAGTGAATGTATACTTTAATATTTTTTTATCAGTATATATTTCACACTTCATTCCATACAAATGATGCCTCCAACTATTTAAAGCAAAAACAACCGCAATTATTTCCATATCATGTCTAGGGTAATTTAACTCATGAGGATTCAACTGACATTAAGCATATGCAATTACCTGGTCATTCTACATTAGAAAAGGACAATGTCCTTTCAACGAAGCATCACTGTAGATAACAAACTCACCATTGCTGGAAGGCAGTTCCAAAACTGGATCATTAATCAATCTTCTTTTCAATTCCTGAAAAGAATCTTCACATTCTTTTGTCCAGATGAACATGAAACATTTTAGAGTTAACAAAGTCACTAGACTAGATAACCGTGAAAATTTTTCAACAAATATCTTGTAATAACCTTCTAGACCAAGAAAACTACTAATCTCGGTTAAATTTGTGGGTCTTGGCCATTCTTCAACAACTTTTGTTTTAGCAGTATCAACAGTTGCACCATTTTTTTAAACAATGTTACCATGGAAAGAAATTTTTTGTAACTAAAAATCACATTTTCTTAATTTCCCAAATAGTTTCATTTCTTTTAATTTTTTCAAGACAACCCTTTAATGAATTTCATGTTCCTCCTTAATTTTGGAAAAAACCAAAATATCATCATTGAAAACAACCAAAAACATATCCAAGAACTCATAGAAAATTCTATTCATAAGATCCATGAATACAGCAGGTGCATTGGGTAACCCATAAGGCATAACTACAAATTCATAATGGTCGTACCTAGTATGAAACGTGGTCTTCAGAACGTCTTCTTCTTTTACTTTCAACTGATGGTACCCCGATCTCAAGTCAATATTTGAAAAATACTGATCTCCATGTAGCTGATCAAACAAATCATAGATATGAGGCAAATGATACTTATTCTTAACAGTGATGTTATTATATGCACTATAATCAATGAAAAGTCTGATTGAACCATCTTCCTTTTTAACAAACAAGACAGGAACACCCCATGGTGATGTTCTAGGTTTAATGAAACCCTTATCTAATAAATCATGCAATTGCTTATTTAACTCTAAAAGTTCAATTTGAGCCATTTGATAAGGGGGTTTTGAAATTGTCTTAGCATCATGAACTAAGTCAATAGTAAATTCAACTTCTTGATCAGGTATAATACTAGGAAAATCATCAATAAAAACATCAAGGTACTCATTTACCACTAGCACATCATTAATATCAGCACTATCTTTATTTTCAACAATATGAGCAAGGTAAAGTTCATTTCCTTCTTTTACTAGTTTCTCAACTTCCTGATATGTTACCAAAATCAAGGGTTCATTCTTGTAAACAAACTGTAAATATATCTGAAATGAAACATCTTTAGCTCAGAAGTCAATCATAGAATGATAAACAGAAAGCCAATCCATGCCCAAAATAACATCAATCTCTACTAGAGTTAAAACAATAAGTTTTGCAGGTAGATTATTTCTGCATACAAGGACAGGAATGTTCTTATTTTTTCTTTTTGTCTCAACATTTCCTCCAGGAGTTTTTACCATAAGTTATGTATTCATATCTTAAGATGGAATTCCCAATTTACTAGAAAACTTTTCAGAAATTAATGTGTATGTTGCCCCTGAATCAAACAACACATTCTCATAATCTGAACAAACAAACAGTGTACCTGATACAACTTCGTTTGATGGCCCAACATCTGCTGAAGTAGTTGAAAAAGATTTCACCACCCATTTCTACTTGTAGTCTATCTGCTTTCCCTCAGTTGAGTTCTTCTGTGGACACTCATTTACATAATAACCCATTTCATTACACTTAAAACATATCATCGATGGCTTTTCATTCCCTGCTAGACCATCTTCGTTACAGTTACGAGAATAATGACCAGACTTACCACACTGGAAGCACTTTACCGACTTTGATAAACATTCACCTGGATGCTTTTGACCACACTTCTCACAAGATGGATGTTTCATTTTCTTACCTCCTGACTTCTTTGATTAATTCATCACCTTTTCCTGCCAACTATACCTATTATTATGTTTTTTGTCAAAGAACACCTGATAATATGCAAACTCCATTTCCACTTTCTCCTCACATCGAACAAGTTTCACATAACTTTTGAACTCACGAGAGGATAACACAATTTGATACCATGGATTCAGTCCTGAGTAAATTCGATTTATCTTAATATAAAGATCTTGGATGTAATTTGGTGCATACCTTGCCAGTCGAGTGACCTTTTCATCATAAGTAGCCACTTAGTCATCCTCCTACCTTAATTCCAGGAATTTGTTTCCATCCTAAGACGAACCACCTTAGGAATATATTTCTCCAGAAACATACCATAGAATTCATACCATTTGAGAGAATAAATATCTTCACTATCCTCGATATTTTTCACCATCGACCACCACAAATCAGCTTCACCTTCAAAATGGTAAACATCAAGACTATCCTTTTGATGTTATGAACAATCCATGCCATCAAAAATATTCTCCAGTTCTTTAATCCACCCTTTATCTAGAACAGGGTCAGATGATCCTCTAAATGATGGGGGATGTTTCCTCATGAAATTCTCCACAACTAACATGTTCCTATGTGCTTGATCTGGCTAATATCTTGCATGAATACCACCACCATTTATATCCCGATTCAACTATTCTATCACTGCAACAAACTGTTCAGTTCCGATTCGGACCATCCCAGGTTGCTGATTCGGAAGGTTATATTCCTCCTGATGTCGTCCCAACATAGCAGCCCTATTTCCTTTACGTAAAACCATTCTTCAACAAAGAAATATCTTAGGCAAAGCAACATGGTAATATGGAAATGCTATATTATGTCAATATTAACATAAATTAATTTATGGATATTACTTCAACAATACCCTAACACCTAATGTTTTCTAAGCTGACCTCTAATACCAACTATAAGAACCCTGCCTTAAACATTACATAATATTGAATTAAATGACTAATTCACATTGGGGATTATTTCATGTTTAGAGTTTTAGAGAGTTAGGATATAGCTGTTACATCTCAAAAGATTTACAAGGTAGACACTTCTACACAGTTTCTATCTGTTTTTACAAAACATGATCTTTTTAATAAAAAGAGACATGTATATTTCCATGTTTAAGACAACGTGACTTTTCCATGATCCCATCCTTGACCCTATTCCACGTTTTCTCTGGTGAAAAACATTTCAAATACATACGATGAGCATAAATAGCTCAGTAGGGGATACACAAAGAAGGAAAACTTTTAGTTATTCAAAACAACAAGTAAACCATGAATACTTTTACATATGTAATACCTTTCAACTGTATGAAGAAGTAAATACTCTTCACGAAATAAAAGATCATTACATACCATTTTTTAACCAAAATATTACCATAAAACCCATATAAAGGACACATAACATATTAAGGTAACTTGAGACATAAACATACATAAATGTAATAACCATACGTTCAACATTCACACATATCACTAAATGTAATAGCCATATGGCCGACTTCTATAACCAATGCATTGGAGGTTATAACGTAACCACCCATCCTTGTAATCATGGGACCACCCATCATTTGGTTTATCATGTAACCACCTATCAAATTTCCAAGATCCAATAAAAAACCATAACACATACAACAAATATAAAGGAAAGAAAACATTTCGACATTTCGATCACAATATATCACTTAAATATATTTACATAACAAATCCATTTTCAATACCATTTTCAATACCAAAAATACGTAAAAGAGTATAAGGTATTCATTTTCTTTTAAAAACATTATGGCTTGTTGAGGAAGACACAGATCAAATATTACTCCTGGTGGAACAAAAGGTCGTTGTCACCTCATACATTAAAAGAATCATTCTTTTCTATCATTTAGTAAAACGCTTCGTGGGAAAATATTCCCTTTGAATGAACTGAAAATTCAATGGTTTATATACATCGTATAATAGAAAGTCTTGTATTAGAAAAAAATATGCCTCAATGGATAGAGATTGAAACGAAGTCCCTTACCTCGTGTCCGATTTTATTCGATCGTCCTTTAAAATCCGGAATAATAAACTAATGTTAAATTAAACTTTTTTAAGAACCATTTTCAAGTTTATTATTCCTTTTATATCACTTATTACCATGTTATAAACATTATTTAATCATTTAAGTTAATAACATTCATTTTGTCAATATTTGGCACTTGAGTCAAAAATGAACAACTTATATTAACAAGTTGTCCATGTGGTAAATAGTCCATTATATCAAAAATAATATTCATCATTTAGATATCATATATATCATATATATCCAATATATACATTTATTTATAATATTACATAACATTAAGATGTAGGAAATGAAATGCAGCATTCATGGAGATGGTAAGCCGTACGTACGCATGAACACTACATTCATTTATATTTATTATGGAAATAAAACATAATGATACATAGGTATATTATAATTCCTTAATAATATCATATATAATATCATTAACACTATCCTTTATAAATCCCACATAAGGCAATAACGTGTCAAATCACTTTAAGGGGGCGGTAGTCCACACTTCCTCAAATGAGATTATCGTATTTACCTACTATGGAAACTATAAGGTCTTGATATAATTGGGAAGTACAGAAGCATAATGAAATCATAACTGTAATACATATCATATATAAATACAGTTCCATCATAATGGAAACCATGAGAGGTGATAAGATGTAGTTGAACAATCATCGTTTCGTGAGGCGTTAGTTTTTCATCCACAAAAACAATATGTTATTCATCCATTAGATGGAGGTGTGTGTATGTGTAGTTAGAATCAATTTTATAAAAATGTCCTAGTATATCTTGGATAATTTTTTGTTACAATATAAATAAATAAAAGAGATTAGGGGGTTGAGAATAAAATAAATGAAAATAATATAAGAAAAACTGTTACCCTTAAATTGGGTGACTCCTTTGGATTGAACCAAAAGGACTTCTTGAAGTGGCTTCTGCCTAAGGTAAGGCTTCTAGGAGGACGAGAGGGATTTATAGAGATTAATTGGTCAGAGTTTGGAGGATCCAAATGGCTTTAGAGGTGTGTGGAATTGGATAGAATTGGTCACCTTTTATAAGGGGGAGGAGGGGCTCTTTAGGAAAGTGTGAAACTATTACTTTATTATATAATGATATTCGTTTTATAATTGTCAAAAATTATTAAATATGAAGATAAGATGACTCATGGTCGAAATAAAATCATCCAATCATAATTGGTCTTGTTTTTTATAAAATTTTAGTCATTAGAATCTTATTTATTTAAATCATTTATTAATGAGGTAAATACTACATCATTATGTGTGTCATAAATAATTTAATTTATTTGATGTCTACAAATTATAAAAAACTACCATGATATAGGAAATATTTTAATCTTTCTAATGAATATTTATATTTTAATTTATAATTTGTATAACCCCTTCAAAAAATTAACTTACTAAACTATATTTTCTTTTGTCGTATTTTCCTTTACATTAAGTTAATTAATCTAAATTGTCATTATCACTCCCAAGTGGATAAAAGGGGTCCAAAAAATAGACACAAAGATGAACATGGTCGTTAATGACTCATTAAATATGTATTGGACAAGTGTTAAGGTAATTTTGAATTATTATAATATTCTTTATACCTTGAATTACCCTATTTACCTTTAACCACGGTAAATAAATGCCAAAGTTACTATTCACCAAAAATTATTTTCATCTTAATCAACAACATTTTACTTCTTGATAACAAAAATGTTTGTTGGATTTTTGAAATTCTATTCACAGATGTGTAATATTTATTTAAATGAAAAAAGTCAGTTTTTTAACTACCACTAACTGGTGTCACTATTCATCCAAAATTGAAGTTTTTCAGAAATATACCAAAAATTATGCCTAAGCTATATTTGATATTATGAATTCAATAATGATGAATATTTTTCCAAATTTAAAACATATAAGTGGAAATAATTAATTTTAAAACTAATTCGCATTATCAAAAACAAATAGCGTGTTATTAGGAAATAATAACTATCAAAAGATTGATACTCGATTATGTTCAATTTCGAAGTGAAATTAATTACAACTACCAAAATTGGATGAAATGGTAAAAATATTTAAATTAAACTTTAATATCAATTAAAATTATAATCTCTCAATATAAATAAATTAGATTAAAACATAATTTTGAATTAAAATACCATATTTTCACTATTCATTAAAAAATGAACGTTGTCGAAAAAAAACCAAAAATTTACACAAAGTAAAATTTGATGTCCCCATTCTAAAGAAGTATTTTATTTGGTCATATAGAATGAATTAAAGTGACCAGAACAAGATTTAAAAAGGGATCTCCATTGAAAGGTGATAAATCATCCTTTTAATGTAAATTATGCTTAAAATTAGATCCATTCACATTTTAAGCCTCTAAATTTTAATTGGATAATGTAAATATATTTAACAATCATGTATAATCATAATGTAGTTAGTTTCATTCATTCTCGACAATACAATGACTAGGAGTTAACTACCATTTAAAAAAATAATATTATATTATTAGTGTGCAACGTAAGATTCCAAAGAAACCCATTGTTTCTTATCGTGTATGCTATAGAACATTGCAACCCTTTTAAAGTAAAATTAATATTTAATTAAAAAATATTAATAAGTATAAAAATTTATTATTCTTCATTTACTTGGGATGTTACATAATAGCATTGTAATAAAACATATAATTATAGAAAAGTAATAAGCCAATAATATGATTTCAATACTATCCAAGTCATTTATTCCATGACCATCATAGTGGGGAAAAAATATAATAGAACTAAGTTTATTTGTCGTTGCAGCCATTTATTATTAAACAAAACTCAATTGTCATTCCAGAAATGTAGTACTGAAAAAAATTTAATTTTTCTTCCATCCATTTCTAACAAATGAGTTATAAATCACTACTGAATTCATTGGTCGGAGATATAGGTCCCACCCATATCATAATGAAGTCATTTATAAAACTTCCATAAAAAGATAAAACATTCATAAGATCTTAACCAACAATATAAAATTGTATGCTTTAACATCATTTCATCATAACAAAATCTATAAATGATAAAGGGACATCGTGAAAATAATTCCATAATAAAAAAATTAAAATAAATGTAATAATATTTATATATTCATAACCCTAAGACATTTTAAATGTGAATTTTTTTATTAAACCCTTGAACATAATTTCTATGGAAAATATTCAATCTTCTTCAAAACAAATTTCTTTTCTCAAAATGACTATAAATTATAAGAGAAAAAAATTATTTTAAAATAATCATTATATCATTCATAATAATATTCATTTATATAATATGTTATTAATATGTAAAAAACCATTAACTTTGTACATTTTAAAAAACATTCTCCTCTTACTTTTAGTGGAAAAGTCAAAAAGTACCTTGTATGGTAATCAAAAGAATGATTCCTTCCAAAACATGTAGAAAAATTCAAATGGGTAAAAATGACATTAAATATACATATAATAATACTACACATTTTATGTGAATATATTATAGTTAACATGTACAAGGATGATAAATATATTCCCAGTAGATAGTTGTGATTAAAAAAACATGAGTAAAACATGATTCGAATAGTTACCCCTTACCTTAGGTCTGTTTTCTCCCATATGTTCCTGAAATTACTATATACTGTGTTTAACCATAATATAAATTTTAATAGAAAAATATTAATATTTATGATTGATATATGATTCAGTTAAAATATTTTATTACCCATTCATTTGTCAATTCCCTGTTAAAGCAACATTTTGGGTAACAATTTCTTTACTTATCGTATTTATTTGGAATTTTTATTCTTGATATTATTACAAATATAATTATTTACATACATCCATATTCAAAAAAATGATTTAAATATAATATATATTTAGTATATATATATATATTAGAAAGATAAATGATCTAGAATACCCTGTTCATGGAGATGGTAGGATGTACATATGCATGAATGATGTTTTCATTTCCTTATTGAATTGGATGTAATTAAGTAAATTATATAAATATATATATATCCAATAGATGTTTTATGTCATATATTTCATCTTTATTTATTATATATGTTTTATATTCATTCATGAATGGATAACATGGAGAATTAATCTCATCGCGTCGTGGAGACAGTAAGTCGTACGTACGCACGATTGATGATATTGTTCAAATAATTGTTGAGCTGTTTTGATGTTAATAGAGAATAATATATCCAAATTAGTATCATGTTATAATAATTATATTTATTTTTTATATACCCCATTATACACATCCATTTATGGTGGTGGTGAAAAAACATATTACACCACATCGTGGAGAGGGTAAGTCGTACGTACCCACGTGCGGTGATTTTATTTTTTGTAGGATAGATAAAAAGTTAAAAAGTGTTGTTATATTTTTATAATAACATATCAGCATATGAGTGATAATTATGTTATCAATCTATAATGAAACATCTAAAATAGATGATGTAGATGAAGAAATGAATTTGAACGTATCGGTAGAAGAGATTACATCTTTCTCAACATGCCTCATTTAAATTTATTATTATGGAACTTGAGTTTGTCTTTTGAGAAGACCAAAACCTTTAGAATGTATATGTGGATGTTTATAAGAGAAATATTCTGGATTTTTCCATGAATTATGGCACAAATTGTAGTGAAGAATATAGACAGGAGGATCCTTTTTATAAGAAAGGAGTGGGGCACTTAAAAAACTATAAAATATTAATTTATTATAAATTCAATTTCAATTTACAATTTTTCAAAACATATTAAATTAAAAAATAAGATTATTTTAGTTTTAATACTCATCATCTAATAATTCATAGACATGTTTTGAAATGATTTTTATCTTTAGGTTATTTGTGTAAGCCGTATATTAAATTTTTTAATCTTACTATTAGATCATGTTATTTAAACATTGTGGGTTAATGTAATTACCATATAATGTCAAACATCCCAAAAAAGTTATATATGAAATATTTAGATTTATAAGGACAATTTAGAAAATATATGATTTTTATGAATATAATTTAATTTATTAATCTATTTTATGTTTTGTGTTATGAATAATGTCAATTAAGGACACTATTGATGCAACACAATTTAAAAATTCATAACTACCCGATTCCTTCGAAAAAATGGAACTAAATAATCCCTAATTTTAAAATTTTATCCAGAAAAGACTTGGATGAAATAAAAAGTTTCAAATTATATTTATTATAATATTTATAAGTTAAATGCTTTAAATAATTCCTTAGTGAGGTAATCACTACATCATAATTGTGTAATAAATAAATACCTTTATCTGATCCATAAAAATTATAAATAAAATAACTATGATTTAAGAAATCTTTTTAGAACGCTATTACTATTTATATACATAAATATCAGTTATATAACACTATATTAAAATATTTTTCATAATATATATATATTTAGCTCATAATTATCGTTACTTTATATTAATTATTTTAAAATGTCATTTTCACTTACAAGTAAATCAATGTGGAACCAAAATCGACCCAAGGATTCCCATAATCATAATAATCTTATAAAATAGGATCGAAATATGTGTTATTATAGATTAATATTATTATAATATTATTTTTTACCCGTATTTACCATATTTTTTAACCATGGTGAATAAAAGAATTAGTAATGTTACTATTCACATTGTATAAAAATAAAAGGAACCAATTTAAACAATGTGAGCTATCATATTCCAAATATGGAATAAAATTTTTCAATTTAAAAACATATACATTGTAGTTTTTAATTTTAAATTAATTTCAGTTATCATAACAAAAAAAGGTTTTTAAAAAATAAAAACCTTCAAAATATTAGCATGTGGTTATATCCAATTTAAAATTGAAATTATTTCCAATGAAAAAATTGCATTAATTAATAAAAATATAAACAATTTACACTTTAAAACAAATTAAAATGATAGTATAACAATATAAAAATATTACATAATAATGCATTTTCGAATTAAAATGCAGTTTTTTTCACTATTCATTATAATTATAATTTTATTAGAAAAATATAAATAATTCAACAAAATTAAATTTTTAAGTCCGTCATAAAAATTAAAGGTTTAATTTGTCAAATTGAACTTATAAATTTTTAACAAATAAATTTTAAAAAGGTTTCTATATCAAAACGTGGTAAAACATTGTTTTTTTAGAAAAAGTACATCTTTAATCGCAAAAATTATATTTTATCACATATCATTTTCTAATAAATGTGGAATATGAATGTTATTGTTATATAAAATTCAAAATGTTGTTAATACAATTCATAAGAGCTAGTTATATAATATATTAATAATATATTGTTGTTTAGTGAAACTCGATATTGCGTACAACGCAATCTATCGAGGAATGTTTCTTTAACTTGTAATGCAAGAGAATTCAGTATTGCATGTAGTGAAAGATTCCATTGGAATTTATTATATCATAATCCATATATATTCCATTTATACTTTGAAAAATATATATACTTAGTATTTCATGAAATGATTTCTATCAAAGGAACATGAAATTGCGTGCAATAGAGGCCAAGAGTATGGTTATGTATACAAGATATCAATATGATGTTGCGTATTTCTCAAGATAATATTATTTTACAGTACAACCCAATACATCCCTGAAATTATAAAGAATCCATCTCATAGGTTCTTGGGGTGTTGCAGTGACCTTGATGTTTCCTTCAAAATATAAATAGATTTCTCCATCTTGAATATCCTTGTGGAATCACCAAGGTTAAATAACCATTCTGGTTATGTCATATTCACATATTATACAACATTCCCATTATTGAATGCTAATTTTAAATCTATCCTCCAAATCTTATAATAATGGTAAGATGAAATTTCATGTAGAATTGTAATGGATTCAAAAATGGAAACGTGAAAATTTGTTACATAATTGTCAATTAGTTAACAATATATAAACCCTATATCAACTAGAAATTGATTATTTTTATTTTCATTAAATTCTATATTAATATTCCTATTGAAATCCTATTTGAAAATACAATTATTACATCAACTGTCACATCAGCCAGAACCCAAACATTGTTTTGATACATGGAATCTATTTCAAAATTTGTGGCTTCATTCCATCTTGAAGAATCTGAGCACCCTACATCATCATTGTATCCATTATTCTAAAATGATGTACTTGTGTGTCAGGAAAAAACTATTCTACATGGACTTATGTATCTATTTCTATTCGTACACTTTTGTATCTTGAACATCAAATTCAATGAATTATATATTTCTCCGTATATCATTTATTAATATTTTCTCTCGCCCATGAAATAAATATTATCTTCCAATAGACATAATCATGTAAATATGTTTTATAGGTATTATACCCTTCCATCAATACTATACACAATAAATATACACCTCGTGCCCCATGGTGCTATTATGTATCCCGATAAGGTTGTTAATATTTAATCAGAAACCAATACACATGTGTTAGACAAAACCAGTTTCTTTATACACCATAGATCGATGGGAAATATATTATATTTTTGGGTTGACTTCATTTTAGAATGTATTCTTTATATTTACATTAATATAACCAAAAAGATAATGGAATACCTTCTTGACTCAACATCTACCATAACATGTATAACAAGTTATAGTTCTGACATTAACTAACACCATTCCACTTTGCGATGTATAGTGGAGTGTTTTCAGATTGAATGAAAAAATCCCATAGAATGTTAATAAAATCATGGATATGTTATTAAAAACATTTAATTGATAAATATTCAGTATCATCTTACTGTGTTCCCAATCTACATCATTATTGAACTCCCTAAATTTCTCAAAGGATGTGGACTTATACCACATCATGTAGAAATATCCATATTTACTCAAATCATCAGTAAAAAATATGAAGTAATTTTTTCCTCTGCTATATTCTTCTAAATATGGATCACAAAAATCAATATATAACAATCCAAGAATCTCTATGGATATTTCACCCTTTCTTATAAATGATATTTTTGTCATCATCCCTAGTAAACACATATGAAATCATTCAAAAGGATTTAGCTTAGATTTGTATAAAAAACCATAATGAAAGAGATTGGTAAATTGTTTCTCATTAACATGACCATGAAGGTGAAGCCAATGTTTGGTGTTATATGAGTTGGGTGAACAATATTTGTTATCGATTTCCAAAAATTTGTTTTTGTAATTTAATTCATAAATAATGTTATTTAAATTTTTAATCCCATTGCATTGAATGTCCTTATAAAATAGTCTACTTTTATTTTAGAACATGAAAATAAAACCATCTATATAGTGAAATGATTGAAAATTTATTTTTGGGTGATATTATGTACATATAAATAATATTTGAAAACCCAAATAATTCTTATTGGAAATGATAGGTCTTTGTCACCAGTGGACAAGTTATCCTTCCTCCCATATTATAAGATCTCATATCCATATCCCCTCATTCAATCATATGCAATGTACATGGGTCATCTATTTGGATTCTAAATTGATCCACATATGCTATATCTAATACCAACAATTTAGATATTGAATCCTTAAACTCCATAATGAACACACCTCTAGATTCCCATTTCTTCTAGGTGTAGTTCCTATTCAAATGGGGTGACATTCCAATTGGAAAATATACATCCACAATTTCATTTCCCTTCCTCAATGTCTTATTATTCATGTATAGATGGGGATTAGGACATTTTGACTATTTATATGTGTTGGTACACTTTTCAATTGTCATAATTTTCTTATTCACCATTAATACTACATGATTTCAATGACCCATGTCATTAACTATAATTTTTTAGAACATCTTGGGTAGTGATGAAATGTTTAGATATATATAGAACTTATCTAGGAATTTAATCCCTAAGATGAATAGGTGTTCAATGAAACTAATAATCTGGACTACCTGTGGGATAACTGGTAGAGAATCTACATGCCATGTTGTAAACAATGCATTGAAGATAACATGTCTATCTTATATATCCTTTTCTATATCGATATTCCAAAGGCGAAACATCATGATTTTGGCATCCATATTCCCATATTTCATCAAAAACTAATTATTCATGAATTGTCTCAAAAAACATCGATGATTTGTTGCATTATTCATATGATTTTCATAGATAGTTAACTCTTTATCACTTTAATTTTAACCAGGAACAACTATAAATGTATATCCAACTCATATAATTTAAATTCAGCTCAAAGGATGACACATAGGTACATTTTCCATTTTTTTTGGTTTTTGGGTCAGTGAGATGGATTTCTTTCTCATGTATGGATCAAAATGGTATGTTTTAGTTAATTTTATTTCCATTTCTAACACTAATATTATAGGATCTTCTAGTACATCATTATATAAATTTCATACAATTAAAGTAATATTATATTTACTAGTATACTACTATTTTAACCAATCCCAATAACCCTCACTATTGGCTTTAGAATATGATGTTTCTTGAACATTTTATTGTCTAGGATAAATATTCCCATTCACATTACCCATATGTTTTTTTAAGATTAAATGTTTTTATGTTGCAATTCAAAAATCTAACTACATTAACTGATATTTCATGGATCTGGATAGTGGAATCCACAATCATGAAATTCATAAATTGGATTTTCTTAACCATTCCCACTCAGTTACACCATGTCCTCATTTTTCCATCAACTATTGAGGAGAACTATGTTATGTTAACAAAAATATTATTTATAAAATCCATCAATAGTTAAAATCAAACAAACTTGTGTTGGTAAATCAAACTGAACTATGGATCATTTTTAACCAATGTAATGTAAGGACATATCAATATAATATTTAATTGAGTGATTTTATACATATTTTCATTAACTTCCAATTATTATCATTGATATATGATTTTTAATATGAAGTGGATTTACATTATTGATTATCCTTGTCTAATATAATATTTAGTCATAATCTAGTTTACATTAGTTCTTAACACGAAACATCATTATGAATTTAATTATGTGATCCCAAAAAAATCATACATAATGAAATAATCATTAAAAATGATAGAAATAAAAGTCTAAAATAGTATGATCATGAACATTGACAATGTTTAGCTTATATATTATTTGATAATCTAACCATTAACCTAGGGAGAGAAAAACTTAATGAAAATATAGTACATCATTATTTATTTCCACCTATCAACCTTTTTACCTTCTTGGACTGGTTTCACGTAAGTTCTAATCCTGATCCACCATGACATTATTGGGACCTCCATCCATTTCATATTCAGTTACTCACACACTAGTGAGGTGAAAAGGAATACTTAAATGAAACTCTGGGAACACATGTTCTAAATAATAAATAGAGGGGGAAGGATCACAGTTCAAGAATATAATTTAATTTAAATTAAATGAATCCAATCACATACTGATGTAGTTTTATACTTATGATCATCCACATTTCTGAACTGAATTATATATTTAATATAACTAGAATTAATTTATTAATCCTACTAATTTAATATAAATTACACATGAATCAATTAATTATCTTGGTTAATTAATCTATTATTTTTTCTTAATTCTAATTTAAATTTTCACGATATTTTCATCCATTATATATTTACTCAAAATAATTAAATTCATTTGAAATTAATTGTTGGAATAATATAGTCCTTCTAGGAAACACGGTTATTTACCACCCAAGTCATCCTAACATGTATTATAATCATATAAATGTTTACTATAGAAACATATATAATACATGACTAATCACATACATTCATGAAATGTACAATAAAAATAATTATTGCATTAATTAAATAATTTTTCCATCAAATTTTATGCTTCAATGAGCTTAATATAACATCTATAATACAAATAATACATGAAATACATATATGAACTGTCACATAAATGACTTATTTTGAAGTTAAATTTCATTTATTTTCCATTCATACTTTGTTTTGGAGGGCTTCCAAAGGTTTTATGGAGGAATAGACGAGTTTTCATGAATTTGGCCAAATTGTGAGCCCGATTCCAGATTTAAAAAAAAATTGTTTCTTTTATAACATTTTCATTTTTTATTATTTTCTCCCATTCCAATTCCTTAATGGTCTCCATTAACCTATTAACACCAAAATTTATATTTGGAGCCTTTATAAATCCATAATCATTGAGGATTTGGGATTTTATTTAAGAATTGGGCCAACCCGCAAGCCCATTTTCTAGTTTTAAAATGTTTCATTAATTTTTTAATATCTTATTAAATATAATGTGGTTTTTAGTGATTCCACCTCCCTCTAGGCACTATGAAACCTAGGAACGCTCCCATTTCCTTTTCCCCCTCTTTGGAGCTCTTTGAAATCGTGAATTATGGCTAAACATCATAGGGTGTCTCAAATAGGCCAGAATTGAAGAGGTAAATTCAGCCCTTCTTAAAACTCTCAATTCATACTCCTTTCCCTCCATTGTAGTTCCTAAACGAACTCCTAAATCTTTTTCGAACAACCCCTGAATTTCGGCTATTTTCAATTTTACAAACTAACGTTTTAGGAGTGATTAATTTAGGATAATTAAAGTAAGCGAGTCCATTTCTTTCCTCTTTCAAATTGATTAGGGTTTCTTCCATAATTCTTGAATTATAAAAAGTCCAGAAGTTAGGGTTCATGCATAGGTTCTAAAACACTATCTTTTGGGTAAAATATTGTGGTTTTAGGATTATTTTAACTTCTTTGAGGGTCGGCAGTCGTGCGATTGATGTTTCGCCCCAATATTTGAGTGTTTTGAAACATTCGGTAGCTGATTCCATGGGTATCCATTTAATGATGAGATAGTTTGCATGATTAAATAATTTTTCATGTTCCTTATATGATTTTAATTATTTAAAAACCATTTTGGTAGCTATAGTAAAACATTTGGTATTTAAGTTTCATTTTTGTTTGATGTGTGTATTTTTCAAATGTATTTCATGTGTTATCTCTTGTGGTAGTTTTGTAAAATGTGGAAGTGATTTATTATTTGTTGAACCGGGCTTCCAATTTTGGTTGGGTAATGATATAGTTTCATTTGGTCCTAAAAAGGAGGGTCTTTGAATGGTTTTATATGTGTAACCTTTTTATACTCCTTGAACGTGTTTTATGGATTTGTGTGTTCTCAGGGGTATCTTTTGCGATATTGATCGAGGTGATTATATAAAATTTGAAAGTGGATTATTACATGTATATTGGGAGGAAAATTCTGTTTTGGAAGGTAATTGGGGTTCTTTTGTCTTAAAAATAGGTTTTCGAAATGGGTTTTGTGTGCAAGACATATTTACACCCCTTGGGTTCTTTTTCTGAAAATAGTAAATGTTTTAGTTGGTTAAAAGAAAATGGAAAACGTTGAATATGTACTATTTGGTATGTGTATTCGCCTATTATGGGGTTTATAAAGGTGAAGTGATGTTTTAATATGTAATAAAGTTTTATAATGTTTTGTAAATTTCTGAAATGTTTTATTAAATTGTGATGTTGGAGCGAAACTTGTTCGTCGGCTGTTTCGTGTAAATTTGATGATAAAATTATTTTTAATGTAAAAAGGGTGTTATGTAACAAGTGAGTGGTCTGTTATGAGAGTTGTAATATATTGTAATTGTTTTAAAAAACTTTTTAATGAATTTGTGGAAGTGTTAAAGAAATTTAAAAACTGTTGTGGTCTATTTTGGTATAAGTCGGATTTGAAAATCAATTTGAATGAAAAGTGGTATTTTGTGACTTGGGTTGTATACATGTGGGCTGTTTGGTAAATTTATGATATGGAAATGATATTTTCTTGTGAATAGTATATTCATTTACTTTTTGAACTTGATTGAGAACAAAGGGAAAACCCTGGTATCTAGGTTGGTGGATTTGTACTAGTATGCTAGTGAATCCGTGGGGTTTGGCCTCAGTTTCATTTAGCAAGATTGACGCTTACAAATCCAACTAAATTATGATGATGATGATTGGGGACCACTATGTTATGGGTATGTTCCCTACTAGTGGTTTTTGCCCGATAATGGATATTTGTGAGGGTTACTCTCACCGAGATTCGAGGTACCGGGGACACACATCTATCTAGTGCCTAGGGGTTATTACTCATTGCTTGTGCTCACTGGATATTTTGTTCTTATCATAGGCATAAGGTATGATAGGCTGGAAAATTCAGTATCAATGGTATTTATTTTTAATGTTTTTATTCTTTAAATTAGCCCACCTGAAAACTGTTTTTATTTAATATTCCATCTTTTAGAAATTTTAACTAGCATCTCATATTTTTGAAAACTTGCATACTTTTCGTCATTAAATGTATATCACATTTAATATATTAATGGTGGTATCCTATTGAGATTTTCCATAAACCCTACATACACCCTTGGGTGTATGTAGACTTGGTTTTTTTGTTGTCGCATGTTGGGTATAGATTTTAGTTCTAGTGGCTTGGGTTTTTGGGAGGCCCTTAGTGGTGAAGTCTTGTGGAGATGGCTTAAGGGTGGTCACCCTTTCCAGGAGGGTTATTGGGCTGTTCTTATTTGTTTTATTCCCTTTGTAGTGGTCTTTAGACATAGTTTTAACTTATGTAATTCAGTTCTGAAATTTTGTAAAAGATGGTTTTAGTTGAAAAATCTGAATTCGTTTTATTGGATTCTTTTGTTGTTTTAAGTTTATAAACCCGGGTAAATAGTTCCCAATTATCATTTTATGATACCCGGGTACTTTTTCCAGCCCATGGGGATCGGGAACTCCCTTCAGGCCTTGTCACCAGCCAGGTTTGGCACTGGTTTCGGTGGTGACCGGATTTGCTTCGTGACAAAATGGAATCAGAGGAGGTTCATGTTAACTCTTTGAGTCATGTTATTTGGGGAAGAGTTAGGATATTCTGGAGTTAGGTTTTTTGGGACATGGAATTATTGTTATGGGTAGTGTTCCTGATCACCACACCACATAATGTGATTCAATTTTCAAGGAGATGTTGGGATTTATATAAGTCCTTTGGTTTTTATGTTTCGATGATGATTAGGGGAAATGAAAAGAGAGTTGGGTTAATAGTCCTAGTGAGCTCGCAGCACCTGGAAAGCCAAGTGGAGACAAGGATATTCCCAATAGGACTCTCTGTGCCAGTGATGTGACTAGATTATGGATGCCAAACATATGCCCAAATCACCCACTGAAACTAGTTTCCTCTCACATTGTTTTCTTCTTAGGTTTTGAAATCATGGCACTTTGGTTTTAAGAAGTCTAATGTTTTTGTGAAATGATTTTCAAATAAATTCGGAATGGTTTGATTTATGAAATGGTGGAACTGAATTTTTAGAAATGTTTTGAAAGGGAAAATGTTGTGCTTACACCTCTTTTGAATGCAATAACTATACTAAAGTT
Source organism: Viscum album (assembly GCA_963277665.1). Taxonomy (NCBI): domain Eukaryota; kingdom Viridiplantae; phylum Streptophyta; class Magnoliopsida; order Santalales; family Viscaceae; genus Viscum; species Viscum album. The sequence goes on along the minus strand of OY728161.1, from coordinate 419,591,134 downwards.
TGTTTTGAAAAAGTGTTTCCAATAGAGTTTTCTAAACTATCATAGGGTGTTTTGTTGGGATGAGATGTTATGAAATTGATGTGAATAACATGAAATGGAGTTCTTATATAAATGGTTATGTCTTTATTAATTTTTTGTAATATTTTAATTGGGATTTGGATCTCAGGATTAGATGTTTTGAGAAAAAGGATGTGTCGGTTGACCATTCTTGGTTTTGAAAAGTGGAAAGAATCTTTGTTTTAACCATCAGTATTTCTGTGGGTGACCACATGCATGGGGTTATATTAGATGATGGATGGTTTATGGCATGACTGGATGAGTTCCGGGGCAGATATAAGGAGGGTGCGCAGTGTGGCACAAAAACATGCATGTGTGAGGCCAATGTAGTACCATTGGTGGATACGCTTACTGCTAAACCATTTGTTTTCAAAGAATTGGTTTTAATGAAAAACATGATGTCTTGATGAATAGTTTGGTATGGTTTTTATTATGGGTTTTTGAAAATGTTTATTTTGTGGGCTGTTTTGGGTCCAAGAACCTCTCATGTTCGAACTGTGTTTTGAGCTTGTGTTTGGTCGGTAAGCTGGGTAGAAGGACATGTTAGTAGTGTCCTCCGAGATATGTTTCGGGAAACCTTTATGGTGGATCCCTTCATGTGTTTGGATCTGGTTTCTGGCACTTTTTGACCAATGGACCATATTTGTTGGGTCTTTAGGTTCTCTTGTTGGATAAGGTATGCCCCTATTAAGGGTTAATGCAAAACTGAAGTGCAACCCGCATTGTTTTTCCATTGGAAAATCCTCCAGTTGATCAATATAAGGAATATTTTATCGATCATTGTTGATTGAGTATACACCCATTCATTTTTTTGATTTCTGGATCCTCTTATTGTGATATAGTGCTTGTGTAAGGTTGAATGAGACTTTAGTTTCTTAAGATTCATGATTCATTGAAGGTGGAAGTGTTATTTGGTTGTTAGTGTGGATGACGGTCATGAAGATGTCTAAGAGGGCCTCTGGGCTCTTCATAGTTTCATTGAAAGAAGAAAAATTATTAAACCACCAATTTTGATATTTTGATCATGATAGGATATTGCGTCCACTTTTTGGACTTGTCTGTTGTTTATGGACTTGGAATATGGTCATGTTCCATGTATTGTTTCTATCAATCGCAAGGGTCATGTTCGGTGATGCATTGTTACATTGTGTGCTCTTTTGAGTGTAAATGTGAAGGTCATAGAATCCTCCGAGATTATATGTTATATTGGGAGTATGTATCCCTTAAGAAAAACATCAAATCCTCTATCTTAGAGGAAGGTGTTTATATGTGTCCTGCCCTTCTATTGTTTCTCACCTAAAGAAACAAGGTGTGATGTGTGTGAATATTCTGATCCCTTGATTCAGTTAAATTTATGGTTTTGGTAATGTGAGTTATTGAGTGTGTTATGTCTTGATGAACCCATCATGGTATGCGGTGTAGATGTTTGTGACATCGAAAGAAGAAGTTCTATATAGGGGTTTCCACAGCATAACTGCGTGGCCAAATATGCTTCAATATTTTGAGCTCCAGCCATAGGTCCTAGAGAGAAGCTGGCACGTAGTCAGGGGAAACACCAGTGTCATTTAATCCCTTGTACAATGTCCTATCCACAATATGAAATATTAGAATATTTTAAACCTATGGTTTCATCATCTTTCTTCAGTTTTTCATGTTCGATGTAAATAGGTAGAGGGCCTTGTACCCATGTCATCACCCATTGTTATTCCCTTTCCCCCTTGGTTTCCATTGAGACTTTAGAGAATGGTATGAAGTTTTTCTCGACAGGTTGACCACATGGTTTGCACTTGGTTAGTAGGGACCATTCCCTAGAAAACCATGTAGATAGAAGAATCCCCACTATTAGTTTATGGTTTCCCAAACTGTGCAGAATAACCATGTTGTCGTCCCAACTCTTTATATTTTGGGGTTTTTCTATACCAGCACATGCTGCTCGATTAAGACGGTTGCTTCTTATTGTGGGGAGCCTATTTTTTTCCCCCGTACCAATAACATAGACTTATCCATGGTCTTGGATTGGTGTTAGTTAGTCTCATTCGGTTCTATCAAACTACCTAAATCTTCTTTGGGTAACTATTGAGATTGGATAGTTCCCAATGGTTTAGTTATAGCAAGGTAAGTGTAACCTTGTTCGATGTCGTTGTTCGTTTGGGTGAATTGCTTGAGTCTTGTTCGGATAGTGTTTGAGGAGTTTTCCATTAGTATAAAGCCTGAATGTGTTTGATTGTTTCCGAAAAGCAGTGTATGTTTTTTTTGTGACGTATTCCTTCCTTAATTGATCGCTGGAGGTGTTTTGGCCTTTGGGGGTGAAACCTGGCAAGGGATTACATCTTGGTTTATCGGTAGGGTTTGGTTTTCTTATCTGGACTTTCTATAGCTTTTTGGGGACAAAAAGTTTTCATGGTGGGGACAATTGTCACATACATGACTTATTTTGAAGTTAAATTTCATTTATTTTCCATTCATACTTTTGTGGAGGGTTTCCTATGGTTTTATGGAGGAATAGATGAGTTTTCATGAATTGGGCCAAACCGTGAGCCCAATTCCAGATTTAATAAAAAATCTTTTATAGTTTTTTTATTTTTTTTATTTTTCCACCATTCCAATTCCTAAATAGTCTCCTCTAACCTATTAACACCAAAATTTAAATTTGGTGCCTTTATAAATCCATAATCATGGAGGATTTGGGTTTTTATTTAAGAATTGGGCCAACCCGAAAGCCCATTTTCCAGTTCTAAAATCTATCTTTAATTTTTTAATATCTTATTAAATATAATGGGGTTTTCAGTGATTCCAACTCCCTCTCGACACTAAGAAACCCAGGCACTCTCCAATTGCCTTTCCCCCCTCCTTGGAGATCTTTGAAATCTCTAATTATGGCGGAACTTCATAGGGTGTCTCAAATAGTCTAGCATTGATGAGGTAAATTCATACGTTTTTAACTATCTCAATTCATACTATTTTCCCACCATTCTAGTTCCTAAATGAACTAATGTATCTTGTTCGAAAAACCCCTAAATTTTGGCTGTTTTCAATTTTAGAAACTAACATTTTTGTAGTGATTAATTAAGGATACTTCAAGTAAGTTAGTCCATTTCTTTCCTCTTTAAAATTACTTAGGGTTTCTTCCATAATTCAGGAATTATAAAAATTCCAGAATTTAGGGTTCATGCCTAGGTTCTAACATACTTTATTTTGGGTGAAAAATTGAGGTTTTTGGTTTCTTTTAATTTCCTTTAGGTGCGGCGGTCATGCGGTTGATGTTTCGCCCCAATATTTGAGTGTTTTGACACATTCGATATGTGATTTTGTGGGTAAAAATTAAATGATGAGTTAGTTTTCTTTATTTAATAATTTTTCATGTTCCTTATATGTTTTTAATTATGAAAAATCCATATTTGGTAGCTATAATAAAACATTTGGTATTAAAGTTACATTTTTTTTGATGTGTGAATTTTTCAAATTTATTTCATGTGTTATCTCTTGTGTTAGTTTTGTAAACTGTGGAAGTGATTTATTAGTTGTTGAAATGGGCTTCCAATTTTGGTTGGGAAATGAAATAGTGTCATTTGGTCCTAAAATGGATGGAATTTGAATGGGTTTTATGTGTGTAACCTTTTTATATTCCTTGAACGTGTTTTATGGATTTGTGTGTTCTCATTGGTATCTTTTACGATATTGTTCAAGGTGATTATATAAAATTTGAAAGTGGATTATTAAATGTTTATTGGGATGAAAATTCTTTTTTGGTAGGGGATTGGGGTGCTTTTGTCTTATAAATATGTTTTTGAAATGGGTTTTTTGTGCAAGACATATTTACACCACTTGGGTTCTTTTTATGAAAATTGTAAATGTTTTAGATGGTTAAAAAAAGTTGGAAAATGGTTCATATGTACTTTTTGGTATGTGTGTTCACCTATTATGGGGTTTTGAAAGGTGAAGTGATGTTTTAAGATGTAATAAATTTTTAGAATGTTTTGTAAATTTCTGAACTGTTTTATTAAATTGTGATGTTGGAGGGAAACTTGTTTGTCGTCTACTTCGTGTAAATTTGATGATAAAATGAGTTTGAAGGTAAAAAGGGTGTTATGTAACAAGTGAGTGTGCTGTTATGAGATTTTTAATATATTGTAATGGTTTTATAAAACAGTTTAATGAATTTTTGGAAGTGTTAAAGAAATGTGAAAAGTGTTGTGGGCTATTTTGGTGTGAGTCGGATTTCAAAATCAATTTGAATGAAAAGCAGACTTTTGTGACTTGTGTTGTATACATGTGGGCTGTTTGGTGAATTTATGATATTTAAATGATATTTTCTTGTGAATAGTATATTCATTGACATTTTGAACTTGTTTGAGCATAAAGGGAAAATCTAGGTATCTAGGTGGGTGGACGTTTACTAGTATGCTATGGAATCCGTGGGGTTTGGCCTCAGTTTCACTTAGCACGATTGACGGTTACAACTCTAACTAAATTATGATTATGATGATTGGGTACCACTAGGTTATGGGTATGTTCCCTACTAGTGGATCGTTCATGAGAACAGATATTTGTGATGGTTACTCTCCCTGAGATACGAGGTACCTGGGACCCACAACTAGCTAGTGCCTAGGGGTTATTTCCCATTTCACGTGCTCATTGGATATTTTGTTCTTACCCTCGGCATAAGGTATTAGAGGCTGGAAAATTAAGTAGCTAGGTCATTTATTTTTAATGCTTTTATTCTTTAAATTAACCCACCTGAAAACTGTTTTTATTTCATGTTGGATCTTTTAGAAATTTTAACTAGCATCTCATGTTTTTGAAAACATTCTTGCTTTTCGTCATTAAATGTTTTTCACATGGAATATATTAGTGGTGGTATCCTATTAGGAATTGGATCAAACCCTACATACACACTTGGTTGTTAGTATATTTGGTTTTTTTGTTGTCACAGGTTGGGTACAGTTTTTAGTTCCAGTGGTTCAGGTTTCTAGAAGGTCCTTTGTGGTGAAGTCTTGTGGAGATGGATTAAGGGTGGTGCCCCTTGCCATGAGGGTTATTGGGCTGTCCTTATTTGTTTTTTACCTTTGTAAGGGTCCATAATCATTGTTTTAACTTATGTAATTTAGTTGTAATTTTTTTTAAAATATGGTTTTAGTTGAAAAATCCAGATTTGGTTTATTGGATTCTTTTGTTGTATTATGTTTATAAACTCAGGTAAATCTTTCCCAATTCTCATTTTATGATACTAAGGAACTTGTACCAGCCCGTGGGGATCGGGAACACCCTTCGGGCCTTGTCACGGGCTAGTTTTGGAACTGGTTTTGGTGGTAACCAGATTTGGTTCGTGACAAAATGGTATTATAAAAGGTTCAGGTTAACTCTTTGAGTCATTTTATTTGGGGAAGAGTCAAGATAGTTTGGAGTTAGGTTTGTTGGGACATGGAAATACTGTTATGGGTAGTGTAACTGATCACCACACATCATAATGGGATTCATGTTTCCAGGAGATTTTTGGATTTATCTAAGTCCTTTGGTTTTCATGGTTCAATGATGATTAGGGTAAGTGAAAAGAGAGTTGGGTTAATGGTCCTAGTGAGCTTGCATGGCCTGGAATGCCATGTTGAGCCAAGGATATTCCATAGAACACTCTCTATTCTAGTGAAGTGATTGGAATATGGATTCCAACCATATGCCCAAATGACCCCCTGAAACTAGTTTCCTCTCACATTGTTTTGTTCTTAGGATTTGAAATCTTGGAACTTTGGTTTTAAGAAGTGTAATGTTTTTGTGAAAATATTTTCAAATAAAGAGGGTATGGTTCGATTTATGAAATGGTGGAATGGGATTTTTAGAATTGTTTTGAAAGGGAAAAAGGTGTGCTTACACCTCTTTTGAAAGTAGAAACTATACTGAAGTTGGTTTTTGAAAATCTGTTTCCAATAGAGTTTTCTAAACTATCATAGGGTGTTTTGTTGGGATGAGATGTTATGAAATTGATGTGAATAACATGAAATTGAGTTATTGTATAAATGGTTGTGTCATTATGAAAATTTTAGTAATATTTTCAAGGGGATATGGATCTCATGGTTAGCAGTTTTGAGAAAAAGGATGTGTTGGTTGACCGTTTTGGTTTTGAAAAGTGGAAAGAATATTTGTTTTAACCATTGGTATTTCTGTGAGATACAACATACATGGGGTTATATGAGATGATGGATGGTTGATGGCATGACTAGATGAGTGTCGGCACAGATATGAGGAGGGCACCCAGTCTGGCACAAAAACATGGATGTCTGAGGCCCATGGGGTACCATTGGTGGATATGCTTACTACTAAACCATTTCTTTTCAAATAATTGGTTTTAAAGAAAAACATGATGTCTTGATGAATAGATTTTTATGGTTTGTATTATGGTTTTTTGAAAATGTTGATGTTGTGGGATGTTTTGGGTCCAAGAACATCTCCTATTCAAACTGTGTTTTGAGTTTGTGCTAGGTCGGTAAGCTGGGTAGAAGGTCCGGTTAGTAGTCTCCTCCAAGATATGTTTCGGGGCACCTTTATGGTGGATCCCTTCAAGTGTTTGGATCTAGTTTGTGGCACTTTTTGAAAAATTGACCAGCTGGTTTGGGTCTTTAGGTTCTATTGTTGGATAAGGTACGCCCCCATTAAGGGTTAATGAAAAACTGAAGTGCAACCCGTATTGTTTTTCCATTAGAAAATCCTCCAGTTGATCAATATAAGGAATATTTTATCGATCATTGTTGATTGATTCTACACCCATTCATTTCATTGATTTGTGGATCCTCTTGTAGTGGGATAGTTATTGTGGAAGGTTAAAAGAGACCTTAGTTTCTTAAGTTTCATGATTAATCGAAGGTGGACGTGTTCTTTGGTTGTTACTGTGGATGAGTGTCATGAAGGTATCTAAGAGGGCCTCTGGGTTCTTCATAGTTTCTTTGAAGAAAGAATTATTATTAAACCTCAATTTTGAGATTTTGGTCATGATAGGATATTGCGTCCACTTTTTGGACTTGTCTGTTGTTTAGGGACTTGGAATATGGTCTCGTTCCATATATTGTTTCTATAAATCGCAAGGGTCATGTTCAGTGATTCATTTTTATGTTGTGTTCTCTTTTGAGTGTAAAGGTGAAGGTCACACAATCCTCATAGGTTCGATGTTATGTTGGTAGTATATCTCCCTTATGAAAAAAATCAAATCCACTATCTTAGAGGAAGGTGTTTATACGTGTCCTGCCCTTCTATTGTTTCTCACCCAAAGAAACATGGTGCGTTGTGTGTGCATATTCTGATCCCTTGTATCAGAGAAATTTCTGGTTTTGGTAATGTGAGGTATGGAGTGTGTTATGTCTTGATGAACCCATCGGGGTATGCAGTGTAGATGTTTGTGACATCGAAAGAAGAAGTTCCATATAGCTGTTTCCACAGCCTAACTGTGAGGCCGAAGATGCTTCAATATTTGGAGCTCCATCCATTGGTCTTGGAGATAAGCTGGCGTGTAGTCAGGGGAAACCCCAATGTCATTTAAACCCTTGTACAAAGTCCTATCCTCAGTATGAAAGATAAGAAAATTTTAAACCTATGGTGTCATCATCTTTCTTCTTCTGTTCATTTTCGTTGTAAATAGGTGGAGGGACATGTACCCATGTCATCACCCAATGTTATTCCCTTCCCCTTTGGTTTCCATTGAGTCTTTAGAGAAAGGTATGAAGTTTGGCTCGACAGGTTGACCACACTGTTTGCACTTGGTTAGTAGTGACCATGCCTTAGAAAACCATGTATATAGAAGAATCCCCACTATTAGTTTATGGTTTCCCAAACCGTGTAGACTAACCATGTGTTTGACCCAACTCTTTATATTTTGGGGTCTTTCTGTACTGGCCCATGCTGGTCGATTATGATGGTTGGTTCTTATGGTGGAGAGCCTATTTTTGTTCCCTCGTACCAATAACATAGACTTATCCATGGTCTTGGATTGGTGGCAGGTAGTCTTGTTCGGATCTATCAAACTACCTAAATCTTCCTTGGGTAACTATTGATATTGGAGAGTTCCCAATGGATTATTTATTACAAGGTATGTGTAACCTTGTTCGATGTCGTTGTTCGTTTGGGTGAATTGCATGAGTCTTGTTCGGATAGTGTTGGAGGAGTTTTCCTTTGGTATAAATCCTGAATGTGATTGATTGTTTCAGGAAAGTGGTGTATGTTTTTTGTGAAGTATTCCTTCCTTAATTGAACACTGGAGGTTTTTTGGCCTTTGGGGGCGAAACCTGGCAATGGAGTACATCATGGTTTATCAGTTGGGTTTGGTTTTCTTATCTGGCCTTTTAGTAGCTTTCTGAGGACGGAAAGTTTTCATGGTGGAGAGAATTGTCACATACATGAATTATTTTGAAGTTAAATTTCATTTATTTTCCTTTCATACATTGTTTTGGAGGGTTTCTAAAGAATTTATGGGGGAACAGATGAGTTTTCATGAATTGGGCCGAACAGTGAGCCCAAATCCAGATTTAAAAAAAAATTGTTTCTTTTATATCTTTTTCATTTTTTTATTATTTTTCCCCCATTCCAATTCCGAAATGGTCTCCTATAACCTATTAACACCAAAATTTAAATTTTGAGCCTTTATAAATCAATAATCATGGAGGATTTGGGTTTTTATTTAAAAATTGGACCAACCCGAAAAACCATTCTGACAGTTTTAAAATGATTCTTTAATTTAGTAATATCTTATTAAATATAATGGGGTTTTCAGTGATTCCATGTCCCTCTCGACACTAAGAAACCCAGGCACGATCCAATTTCCTTTGAGATGTACATTACTTTCTTTTGAAGTTTTACCTTTCTTTGGGACTTGTATTTCCGGCCCCTTGTACTTTCAGCACGTTTGTTATACTGCTTTACTTAGTATAGCTTCTGCTTGTACTATATTAGTGTGATTTAGTTTGGTAAAGGGAATGCATTCCCTTTTTATTGGTATTTATGCTTTTAGTGCTAGTCGATATCCCCTAGGCTATGGAAGGAGATCTTGGGGTAGTCACGACACTGGCCCGAAGGACGGGTCAGAAAAAATTGGTATCAGAGGAGTCGGTTCTACCGCAGAACATAGGACTCTAAAATTTTCTGTCTGTGAAGCAATAGTGTTAACGGTACAGAGTGTGGTTTTCAGTTCAGGGAGTCCAGTGATGGTGCGGGTTGCCAACGTATCCATACACCAGGACCCTGACTACTGATTTCCAACTTTGTGCACGAAGACAGTGATTGTGTGTGTGTTTCCATGAGTTTTAAAGTCAGCTCAATCCATGTTAGTTCGCCATGTATAAATCGTTGACCGTGTTGCATATGTTCCGGATGTCTCCACACAGACAGTCAGTTGGAGTTCTGAGATAGTACATAATGACGGCCCACCGAGCGATGAGGCTCCGGTGCAGGGCCCTTTTTCTATATTGGCACCCTCGGGTGGTGTACTAGTACCACCACCACCAATTGGGCAGTGGATGCCACTTTCCAAACTAGAGGACTGTGCTCGCCGGAAGAGCGCGATGCACGAGTTCCAGTAGTAAAGGCCTCCGAGGTTACGAGACGAGCCAGATTCCCAGATAGAAGAGTACTGGCTTGAGGAGGTGGTAGTGAGTTTTCTAGAGCTTATAAAGCTTCTGCAAGACGATATGTCGGTAGCTGAGAATTCATCAGGGCGTACAAAACCATTCCTGGTACTCGATGAATATGATGTGATCGGTTCTTCAGTGTTCAGACATCCGAGCGAGGTATATTTAAGGACATCCAAGCCATCACCATTTCTCAATGCATTCCTACTTATGCTAGGGTTCTAGAAAGAGCCATTGTGGTTGAGAATTATTTTGCAGAATGGATGCAATCAGTGAAGGTTGGCAGCAGGAATGAAGGAAACTAGTGCCAGTCTTAGAGACATGGGCGTGAAAAATATTTCAAGTATAGGATGTAAAAAAGGACAGATGAATCTGCAAGGCAGCAGACGTGGGATCAAAGCTAGGAGAGCAGCATGGGGTGGTAGAAATTTTAGCACGATGCAACCACATGCCTTGGTAATCTCTGCTAGGCTCACAGAGCTAGAGGGAGGGGGAAAGAGTAGCTGTATGCGGTCAAGAAGTGTGACCGAAAGGCTCTAAGGATGATTCGATGCATGTACTGTGTCTTCTAATAGCTGTCGTAACAACAAGACCTTCATACGAATCATCCCTTCCTTCCAAGAATCTTGTCCCGGACCTAGAGTTTCTGGTAAGCCGTTGACTTGACCCTCACGTATGGAGATACCTTTGGGAGGAGGCTCGATAATCACACTTACACCGACAGTGTGATCTGACCCTCGAGGAGAGAGTTTTGGTTGGAATCTCTTGGTGGCATCGTTGAGGCCTTAGGACTTTGGTCTGGGTATGGATTGGATTCACAGTTCATACTCAGATTGATTGTATTAGGCAAAAATGTTGTGGATTATCTATGACATTGGGATGGGTTTTCCTTGGTCAGTGAAAAAGAAACCCCAGGTAGCACAGGATAAGCTCATGCTTAGGAGGGTGTAGCCGATCACCCTTTGGATGGCTAACCATACTCTCATGGTTGTAGGAGTTTTGAGTTTCAGTTCTAATCATGAAATGGAGTCCTCTAGAGTTCGAGGATGGTGACCACATTCTTATACAGGTCTCACCTCGACGAGGTTTACAGATATGTGGACTAGGTGGCAAGTTATCTATGTGGTTCAAAGGTCATTTTTAGGTCCCCATGAGGGTAGGAGAGGTGGTTTACCGCTTGACCCAGACCCGGGTCGGGTCGACCTGGTTCGGGCTGACCTAGTGGGTATCAGGCCAGGTCGGACCGGGCCCCAACCCCCTATTTTCGGGCAGTTTCGTTCAAATGCCCATAACTTGGGCTACATGCCTCTGATCAACGCACCATTAGTTGTGATGGGATCCTTGGATCGAGATGGTCGTTTTGGTATATTACACTGACAGTTTTGGAGAACTTTGGGTATGGCCGGGTTGGTTCGCAAATGAGACCAATCGGGCCCTCGGAGCGGAAACGCCTATAACATGACCTACGGACGTCCGATTCATATGCCATCAACTTTGTTGGATTCATCTTAGTGAGACGGACCTTTTGGGTTAATCCACATGACATTTGGACACAATTGTAGTATGGCCAGGTTTGTTTTTTCCTGAAATCCAGCCGAGGCCCTAGAACGGAAAAGTCGTTAGCTTTCAGACCAAACGTCCGTTTGACGAACCGTCAGCGGCGTTAGTGATCATGTTGAGAAACAATCCTTATGAGTATAAGCTATGTGATTTCAGGGTATAATTGTGATATGGTCGTCTTGGTTCGTACATGAAACCAACCAGGCCCCTGGGATGAAAAGGATAATAACTCACAGACCGGGCGTCCGATGGACGCGTCGCCTGTCGCGTTGAGACCCCTATGATGATGCGGTCCTTTGAGATACTTCTTAATTGAAATTTGTGATACTTGGAGTATCGACATATAGCTTGTGGAGAGGACCCTCTCAGAGACGAGCGTATGGAGTACAAAGACTATGTAGCTGGCTGAGACCTGATGACTGCTTCTCTGATTTGATTCGGAGTGACTTGAATAGCCCAGTGGGGAGCACTGATTTGTGTGGTGGAAGACCCATGGAAGAGGAGCACTACTTTGTGAGTTGGAAGTCCCATTATACTCGATAAAAGGAGTACCTCTCTAGGCTGTGAGGGGGAGCACTACTATTTGTGGTGGTAGATCCATGGCGGAGGACCACTACTTTGTGAGTTGGCTGACCCGGGGTACATGACAGGAGGAGTACCTCAGCAGTCTTAGGTTAGTGAGCAGTACCTCGGAGTCATGACAAGATCACTATACTCATCAGGGATGGAGATCTTCAGTAGTTACAGTTTCGATAATGAAAATCTTGGTTTGATATGAGTCAATGACCTTTGTGTTTTCCTCATGATTGAGATGGGTTATTAGATAACTTACGTATATGTATGGGCATATACCTAACTAATGGTTATCCTTCGACTTCATATCTATGTGATACCTTATGGATGAGATGGGTTACTTGGTAACTTAGGTATAATTATGCGATTATATCTAAGTAAGGGTTATCTGTTGAGAACATTTTTGGGATTATCCTTGTTGGATTTAGTGAGAGATTGAGGGTATCTAGGTCCATACTGAGTATCGCATACTCACCCCTGCATGGGCTTTGCCCGCACTTCATTGTGTTTGTTGCAGACGATGGACATCACTGATCGTGGTTGAGGCTTGTAGAGCTGGAAGGTCCCCAGAGGTGGATCTCAGGACGAGTCAATACCCGGAGGTGGATCTCACGACGAGTCGGTACCCGGAGGAGATGGACAGACGTGGAGTGCTGATGAGGACATCTGTACCTACCCTTCAGGTAGGAACCCGGAGGACGATCCAGGAGCTTCTTGTCACCTTTAAGCTGTTTTCCTTTGAGTTTTACATTACGTTCATTTATAGTTGAACCTTTCTGTTGGGCTTGTATTTACGGCCCCTTGTACATTCAACAAGTTTGTTATACTACTTTACTTAGTGTAGCTTTTGATTGTACTCTATTAGTGTGATTTCGTTTTGTAAAGGTAATGACTTCCCTTTTTATTGGGATTTACGCCTTTGGTGCTAGTTTCCAGCCCCTGGCCTATGAAAGGTGGGCTTGGGGTAGTCATAGCACGGGCCCTGAGGATGGGTCGTGACAAAGATATAAACATCCATTGATGAATAAAATGGAAAAATCATTTCTCGTGTTATTAATTAAATCAATATTACACATGATGCACCTAACATTTTTAAATATATGTCCCCAAAATTTGAATCAATTGTTCTATGTTGGTTACTATTTATACTCATTAATAATTATCTCAATTTCTATTAATAAATAAACACATCGATATATAATAATATAAAATTAGAAATATAAATGTGAATTTCCAACCGCTAGGTCTTGTTCACATAATATTCTAATGGATATTACAAAGGGAGTACAACATTTGGAGGATCCTAAATGTGCTATGAGTCCCCAATTTTAGTAACCATCTCATGTTTACCCCAAAGAGGTCCCTCAAACCGGCACGTGACTAGCCCAAGTTGAATTCCCGATCCTCCTGGGTTAGAAACAGTGATAAAATCCCAAAAGAAAAGGAATAATAACATAAAATACCAAAATAAAAAAACCAAATAGAATGTCTGTGGAGGAAATGAGAAAAACATAACATATCAATTCAAATATACACTATAACTCTTTGTGACCTTGCAGGTCACAATCTGATCCCAACAATCGACATATCCCTTGGAGAATGATTTCAATCAGGAACCAAAACCAAGGACTGAAATCATGAATAATGTATAGACATGAGTATTAAAAAATGTATCTGTTCCCAAAATGTATATTCTCCAATTCCTTTCCATTAAATAAAACATCCATTATTTTAATGTTTTATCTACACTATATAAAAGAAATCATTTCAACCATTTTACATATTAAAGAAAATATGATCCATTTCCCATTATAACATTCAAGTATTTTATCATTCTGAAGGAGTAACATAATGTATTTAATTAATTTCTTAATTTATATTATTAAAGTAGAGTGTGTGTATAAATTATTTCCCACACATTTTTACATAACAAATTGAAATCCCATTATAATTTTACACAATAATCCACAATATTATGGTAGCATGCTCCATAATCATACAAAAGGGGCAATTGGAAGATATACACAACAATAAGTACCCAAAATTGAACCAAAAAATTATTTTCAATAGACATGGGTAAAAACTATGATCTCATTAATAATATATAACATCATATACTTGTTGATGCATATAGAAATTAATTTCTCAATCTATGTAATCAAATCACCCAATATTCTCAACCATACATCACATGAATATACTCAGGGGGAAATTTAATTGCAATACAACATATATATCCTGATGCTATGAGAAACTATCTTGTGTATCTTCTAACTTTTGGAGAAGTCACTCATTGAATATTCACTCTGAAAGCTAGGTTCCATTAACAATATGAATAATGTGGGTAATGATACTAATGTCAATTGAGCATCCAATATCAAACAAATATATAATAATAATCCACGATAAGAATCAACTAATTCAACATAATGGAAAACCCCTATCTAGTAAAATAATAAATTTAAATGGATCACGAGGATGGAATAGCATGGAAATCCTAAAATTTTAACACAAACAAGAGCAGAGAGTATCCATGGAGGGTTTTCATAATAATAATTTCTACCATTTTCTCAAAAGTTTCAAATGAACCTCAAAATCAATCACAAAATAATAACATTATTCATATATCAAATCCATCTTCCAAGAAACAATTTTCCACTTCATAGTCATTTTTGAGTAATTATACATAAAAAATTTGTAGAAAAATGTCACCCCAAATTCACTTTCACAAAATTTTGTAATGGTCCACGCACCACTAACACATGAAGAAAAAATTCCAATGCCAAAAACAGAATTAATTTAAATACAAAACCACTTGGAGAACACATTAGTGAATCCTAAAACATATTTTAATTTTATATTACAAATTTTAATATTCATATCCATCTCTACATAAAAAAATTACTGAAAAGATATAATTAAACATTTCATCTAACACCTAGTGTGAAAAATTTAGCAAAACAACTCATTTTACGAGAAAATGAGGGAGAGAAAACTAATTTTTACACTAAACAATTATTTACAATGAAACAAATAAACACAACATCCAATTTCGAAACAATATATAAACACATTAAATATATATATTATAAACAATCACACACATTTTAAACCTAATAGATTGTATTAAACATACAATTTACATACAATGGAAAACCGAGAAATTTGATAAACACATCGAATGTACATTCAATTAAACCATTTCTTTCAATAAATAAATAACGGGGATCATAAATTATATCACATCAATAATATAAATAATAACCATTTATTAGAAACTAGACTTTAATAAAATTATGAATGAAAAGAAATCATTTTAATATTAAATTTAATATAAAAAGGGGACCTATATTTTAAAGCACCAGATTTTTCTATGTAATTGTTTTTAAATAAATGGGAATATTACGAGTCTGAGTAAATTGACAGCACATGATTCTGCGGCCCTTAGTTCCAAAAATTTATTTATGACCTTTTTTATGTATATTCAGTAAAAGTTTAAGTGGATTTTTGAATCATTTGAACCGGTTCATAGAATTAAAATCTAAGGACAACGTTGAACTCAAAGGGTCGATATTCACTTAAGCAGAGAATCACCTCGACCACAGTAGGTCAAGGGTGGAAGATAGTTTTCAACTATTTTATGGAAGAAGAAAAATAAAATAAATAACATTGTATTTTTCTATTGAACCCTAACTTTAGATATTATAATGTAGGGGACCACCCATGCTGGAAAACCTCTGATTCAAAATTCATTATTGTGGGGTCCACCCGAACCCCTCTTCAATGTGGGGAAATCTCATAAAATCATCCCATTTAATTTTTCCAACACAATAAAATTTATTTTGACTTTTAGTTGTGCCATAATTGAAGTGTCAACATTAATTAACCAATCGTAATTAATATTGGATCCACAAATCATTGTCGGAAATAGCTAGAAAAGGATAATTGGGAGAGAGATTATATAACCTAGATGAACATTTCCTCCAACGAATAATGCCCTCTCCAATGAAGAACACCCTCTCCAATGAATAATATACATCGAAATCAAGAATGAGGACGATGCACGAGCCCGACTTCAGAAGCATGTTACAGAAGCGAAAATTATTTTCACCCTCATCATCTTCATTGATTTCATCTTCAACGACTCGAAAAATCCAACGAACAAAAATTTAGGGTTTGTTGTTTCTGTATAACCCTTAGCCCCTTTCCTATCATCCTTATTGAATTAAGGATATCTATGCCAATTTTTTCATTCTACCATGGATAGGTCAGTCCAAATGAACACAGATCAACCTCTCAGAATACTTTTTTATTTTTTCTGGTCATGAAATGAAGCATATGTCCCGAGAAAAGTGATATATTCTTCAGAATGAAGAATCATCCACAAGGGCGTGCCTGGTGACCCGAAGAACATCGCCAGATGGGCTCGGGAGCAGCATCTGGCACTGTGGTCGGCTGCAATGAAGGCGGCTACATTACCATGATGCCAGAGAAGGGAGGCGGACCATCATCCGTAGTAGAGAAAAGGTGGCAGCTGAAAGATGCTTGTCACACGATGGGGGGAGGGATCACCCATCTGCACAGCTGGGCGTGCGGGAGCCAGGACACAAGGCGTTGGCATCAATGTGAGTTCATCTGGCTCGCTGTTGTCCACTAGTGATGGCACGAAACACAACCTCAATGTGTGGAGGATGGCTGGTTTTTGGACCAGCAGTGATCCGAGTAGGCCACCCAACAGGTCGAGTCATACCGAACCCGGACAAGCTTCGATCCCATTCCACTCATTCTTCTATAACTTGAGCTATGGGAATCTGTTTCACAAAACGGTTGTGGAGACACAATCCTTGGATCGAGATGGATATTTTTTTATAACCCACATGTTTTTTTGGATAAAGCTGGGGTATGACCGGGTTGGATCGAACACCTATCCAACCAGGCCCTGTGGACTAAAAGGCCAATAACATACAGACCGGGCACCTGATTGACACACCGTATGGTGAATTGAGACCCCTTTTATGTGGAGGTACATTGGGATACATCGTCTTGGGACATCTTGGATGTTGTAGTATTGAAATAAAGATTTAGGAGCAGACTCTCCCGAAATAAAGCGAGCTTCGTGCGGGAACCTTGTGGCTAGATAGATCATGATAAAGGGATCATATGTGGGTATATTCTTTGAGATTCTATGTGGGATTGTGTTTGAGAGACTCACCTAGATCTTCTCAATATATCCATGTGGGACAACTCAATAATCCTATGTGGGTTTGGTATACTTAGATCCAACATGGTTCTGATGATTTAGTATCCTATGGGGGTATGATTATTTAGGATTCTATGTGGGTATTCCTTTTAATAGAGTAAGACGATTCAGTAGTTATATCCAATCATCTTTGATATCTTACAAATGTCATACCTAGTGTGAGATGAGTCTTTACCTTTGTTGTAATCTTCTGTGTGGTGTACCTTAGAGGTGCATACCATTTTGATGACACATTTTTGTGTTCTTCTCTGTGTCGTACATTTGTGGTGCTTACCTTGGTGGTGACACATTTTTGGAATTCTTCTATGTGGCGTACCTTTATGGTATGTAACTTGTGGTGTTATAAATGTGGAATTATTTCCATTGTGGAATGATTGAGATTTGGGATAATGTGTAGGGCCATTTGATTCCTCATGAATGAGATGGGTACACTTAATATCTTAGGTATAAGTATGGGCATATATCTAAGTAGGGTTGTCAGTTGTTTTCATGATTTTTAGTTTATCCTTTGTGGGTTTTGTGAGACCTTAGTGGGTATCTGGATCCATACTGAGTATAGTTATACTCACCCTTACACGGGATTTGGCCTCACCTTGTTGTGTTTGGTGCGAATGAAAAATATCACTAACTGAGGATGAGAGTACTAGGACTGGTGGTATCTCGGAGGTTGAAATTAGACAAGGCATACCATAGATAGGACCATTCGAGATCTGAACCTACCATTCAGGTAGGATCCTTTGTGGGAGTTCACAGGATCTATTTCAGTTTACTTGTACTTTTCAGTTTTCTTGTACTTTACAGTTGGGCATGTATTCTGGCCCCATTTTATTTATGTACCCACTTTTTTACAATATAGTTTACTTGTATTAATATCATGAGACATGCTGGGTTGTGCGTGTTTATAGGTTATAATGGTAATTCCATCCCTATTTTAGTGAATACACCTTTCCGTGGTAGTCACCAGCATCTGGCCTATGGATGGCAGGTTTGGGGTAGTTAAAGAACGAGCCTCGGGGGACGGGTCATGAAAAAATGGCGTCATATGATTCAGTTCAACCATAAAACATTAGACTGATATTTTTAATGGAAATTGAGTTATGTGTAGTGAGTGTGGTTATCAGTTTAGGAAATCTAGTGAAGGTGTGGCTGCCGACGTATCCATACACCTGGACCTTATCTTCTGATTTCTGACTAAGTGCATGAAAACAATGACTACGTGTCTATTTTGTAAATTTTTCATTGTGATATCTTTGATCCATATCACCAGGTATAACTTATTGACAGTGGCACAACAGTTTCATTTTAGGATGCCTTCACGCAGAAGGCCCTCTAGGGTTCCGGGTATAGTACGTGATGATAGACAACCGAGCGACGTGGATTTTGAGCATGGACCTATATCACTAGAGGCATCAGCAGAGGCACCAGTGGTACCATTACCCTTTAGGCCACCGATGACACATTCTCCAGTAGTAGAGGGTGCACTCTGCTGGAGCGCATTGCATGAGTTCCATCCCTAGAGTCCACTAAGGATCCGGGGAAAGACTGACCCACATGCGGCTGGGGATTGGCTGGAGGCAGTGGCGACTGTCTTCCGGCTGGGAGGGACACCGGCTGATCTCATGGTTATCCATGCTGCCATTTTTCTACAAGAAGTAGTAGGATGATGGTGAAGCATGATGCTCTAGGTTCATGACAAGGATAATCTTCTCTAGGTAGACTTTGACGGCCTGTTTCAGGTAGAGTTTGTCCCAACGACCCTTTGTGTAGTGCGCATATAGAAGCTTATTCATCTACCTCATGGATTCATGATTGTAGATCAGTACTCAGCGAGGATCGCCGTCATCTCAAGCTACTCCACTGATATTGTACAAGACCCATTCATCAGGGCTTAGACTATATAGTAGAGACCCAGGCGGGAGATCAGGCTTCGATTATTTCTCTCAGAACCCCAATGCAGGCGGGGGTGTTAGAGTGATTCCTCTTAGTGGAGTGTTTTCTTGATGAGAATTCACCAGTAGCGAGATCCACCACCGGTTGTCACATAGTTGAGTCTTCTGTAGTTGGAAGAAGGAAGATGTCACAGAGGTCCAAGAGGATTAGACCTATAGGAGGATGAATTCAGGATTCAGGGTTGGTTGTGCGGAGAACCAGAGATAGAGTTATTAATGTGAGGGTCATCTTGTGTTACGCATGTGGCGGGAAGGGTCACATGGCTTGTTAATACCCAAATTTCCATAACTATGAACAACATACAGTGAAAGGACCGCTGATGCAGAGATAGTGGGATGACCGAGGATGTCTGTATTGAGCAGGCGAATGTGGTAGATGACTTGGTCGTTCAAATAGCGGTGGGAGACTATTGGTGGTGTTACAGCCACCACCAGGTGGTCCACCCAAACCACATGGAGCATGTGGAAATGGACGATCTCAACTCCAGGTAGCTACGTCCTATTACCACGGCGCTCCGGATATGATACGAGGTATGATCTTTGTCTACTCCACCTAAGCATCAGTAATTATAGGCACAACTTCCAGTCACTCATTTATTGACAGTACCCTCGTTTGGAGCTCAGATATTCCTATGGAGCTGTTGGTTCGATCCTTATGGTTAGATACTCTTACGAGAGAGGATTCGACGAATACACACTAGTGCCAGTAGTGTGAGCTTACTATTAGATGCGAGATCATTAGCTGTGATCTCCTAGTAGCATCGTCGAGGCTATACAACGTCATCTTGGGTATGGACTGGTTATCTACTGTCCATACACATATTGACTGTATTAAGAGCATAGTGTAGTGTGTCTTCACTGATGGGACTAGGTTTGCCTTCAACGGCAAGATGGTAGCATTTGAATTACATGATGGACCTACCCAGAGGAGAGTGCAGCTTGTCACTCATTAGTTGGCTAGCCTTCCCCTAGGAGCGATTAATGTGGAGAGTCTGAGCTATCCTTTAGTGGTAGAACAATACCGGGATGTCTTCCATGATGATGTTCTGGGTCTATTGCCTCATAGATAGGTAGAATTTTACATTGATTTTTACCCTGGGATGGAACCAATATCTACACCAGTAGATCGGATGGCTCCCGCAGTGTTTAATGAGTTGTGGGAACACCTTGAGGACTTACATGGGATGGGATTCATTCAGCCCAGTGTATCTCCTTGGGCAGCCCTAAATTTGTAATCCAAGAAGGAGGATGGGAGATTGAGACTATGTGTTGACTATCAGCACCTGATCTAGTTGACCGTGATGAACAAGTACCCACTCCCGAGGATTGACAACCTCTTTTATCACCAGAAGGGAGAATTGTGGTTCTCAAAGATAGACATCCTATCTGGATATCACCAGCTCAGATTAAGATATAGTGATGTTCAAAAGATTACTTTTAAATGTCAGTAAGACAATTAATGGTTTTTGGTCATGTCGTTCAGCATATCCAATGCTTCAGCAGTGTTCATGGGACTCATGAACTTGATCTTTCAGCAATACCTTGATCACTTTTTAGATGTCTTATTTAAATGCCCAAACCCTCCTGGTCAATTACATTTCCAAAATTCTAAGTGTTGGGGGGTCCTAGACACATTGATACGTCCCAACCATCCGCTCCACAGATTAGATCCACTAATTAGCTACACATATCAGCTCCACAGATCAGATTTTCGGATCAGCTTTACATATCAGCATCACATATCAGCTTCACTGATCAGCTTCACAAATCATCTTCACTGATCATTTTCACTAATCTTCTTCACATATTATCTTCACATATCGATTTAATAGATCAGGTTCACAAAATCGATTTAATATATTGGTTTCAGAAAATCAGTTTCACAGACTGGTTTCAGCAAACAAGTTTCAAAGATCAGTTTCACTAAATCGATTTCACAGTTCCATTGTACAGATCAGTTTCAACAATTCGGTTTCACAGATTGGTATCACCAAATCTGTTTCAAAGATCAGTTTCACCAAATCAGTTTCACATGTCGGTTTCACCAAATCGGTTTCACAGTTTGGTTTCATAGATACGTTTCACAAAATATGTTTCACGGATCTGTTTCACCAAATCTATTTCACAGATCGGTTTCATCAAATCGTTTTTACAGACTGGTTTCACCAAATCGGTGTCATAGATAGGTTTCACCAAATCAGTTTCACCTATATGTTTCACCAAATCTCTTTAACATATTGGTTTCACAAAATCAGTTTCACAGATCAGTTTCACCTAATAGGATTCACAGATGGATATTACCAAATCGGTTTCACAGATCAGTTTCACCAAATCAGTTTCGCAGATCGCTTTCACAAAATCTGTTTCACAGATCAGTTTCACCAAATTGGCTTCACAGATTGGTTTCACCTAATCGGTTTCAGAGATCAGTTTCACAAAATCGGTTTCACAGATTTCTTTCACCAAATCGGTTTCACATATTGGTTTAACAGAATCAATTTCAGTGATCAGATTCACCAAATCGGTTTCACAGATGGGTTTCACCAAATCGGTTTCACAGGTCGGTTTCACCAAATATTTTTCACAGATTGGTTTCCCCAAATCGATTTCACAGATCGGTTTCACCAAATAGGATTCACATATTGGTTTGACATGATAATATTCATAGATCGGTTTCACCAAATAGGTTTCACATATCGGTTCCGTAGGATCAGTTTCAGAGGATCAACTTCTCATGATCTGCTTCACATGATCTTCTTATCCCAATCAGCTGCATGGGATTAGCTTCACATGATAAACTCCACCAATTTGTTTTAAATATCAGTCTCACCAATCGGCCACAGAGGGGAGTCGGGATTTTCCCTCACCAGTTTTTCCTATAACGCTACTTTCAAGTCTTTAAAAAATTATAATATTGTTAAAATCCATTTTTAGCAACATAAACAATGTTTTAAATCCCCTAGGAGTGGAGAGACTCTAAATAGACTAGTTTTCTTCTCTTAAATGAAATTATTAAATGGAAAACTATTTTGGCCACCCCTATGATGAAAAATATTAATGAAACAATTAGTTTTATCATGTGTAACCATCTAACCGTGAGGTGAAACCACAATCAAACTTTAATGCGGCTCAAGATCCCCATATCCCGTAATGCTAGGATATCACGAGAATTCTTTTTTTCCTAGATGGTCTCCCCAGTTGTTGGCTCCAGGAGAAAGACGTCGATCCTTGATCATTAATGTAAGGATTTTCCATTGTATCTACTTATTGTGTATCATGTGGAGTTGGAATGTTGTTATTTCTATGGGGATGGATGAAACCAAACCTTATTAAATATAATAAATGAAATTTTAAAGAATGAAGGGGGTGTACTCGATGTTTCTTTTGTACTCCTTATCCTTGATTATGTGTTGTGAATCGTATGGGATTATGCCCACTAGAAGTCATGGATATTGGTGGTCTTTTGTTGCGCACTAATGAACCTCTATTTTTGTAGATATTTATATGACTGAATTAGTGTAACATGGAAACGGGTTAATCATGTAAACTCGGATGATTAAATGGATTCCTAGTGCATAATAATCCTTATGTGATCACTTCTTTTAACCAAACATGAATACAGAGCTGAATAAATGGAATATTCAAATTTAAAAACACACTTTCTCTCTTATGTTGATGTTTATGGTTGATTCTTGGTAAGAAACATGGTTGGGGATGTGATCCTCTATTGTGGTGAAGTGGTTGGATTTTGGATCTAAGGACGTGTGGGCTATATGGTGGGACTTGTTTTGGTTCCAATACTTTGAGGGATCTCACAAGTCCCTTTTGTTGTTGGGACATTACAAGAGTACTGGGCGAGAATTATTAATTTTTTGTTTGGATGTTTTCCTTTCCTTGGCTTGCGGTTATGCAAGTCAGTTTCCTAGTACTGAATAATTTACTTAAATGGGATTACATGAATATTAAAACATGAATGGGTTCAATAGGGAATTGTTTTCTGACAAAGGGTTGTGATAGGTTTGTAGCTATTATGAATATTATGAATGAATAGTAAAGAGAGTGCTTGTGTATTGACTTCTTTTGAAAACCCTAGGCTGGGATGAGTGATTTTTACCTATATATATAATTGAAGTTATTAGGTGTCCTATTCACAGCCAACCCATGTTAAGAACTTTGTTTCGTGTACCCACATTTCATAGGGGAATGTGTTTGTCCCAACACTCCTATGAGTGGCTGGTTATTAGCTCTATTTATGATCCCTTTTCCAAGTATCCCAAGATCCTTTGGGTAGGATGTGATGGTATAAGTTCCATTATTTCACTAGATTCTTTGGGCATGGTATGTGGTTGTGGTTGGCCTAGGTGTGTACACACAAGTTGTTTCCCAAGTGTCTTCAGGATGAGGCCCAGGTGTCTTCGGGCATGGTAGTAGTTGTTCAGACCTAGGTGTTTGTGGGATGTGTGTTATGGATAGCCTGGGTGTTTGCGGGTGGGATGTGTGATTGGGGTAGCCATGGTGTGTGCGGGTGGGGGGGGGGGGGCAGTGGGAATACTATGAGGATGGAGGGTGAGGTTTGATAGGTAGGATTTCCTCAATAACCAGTTGTAAAGTGGAACAAGGTACCCAAATATCGATTTTCTATTACTATTACATTACATAACTTGTGTTATTTGGGGAATGTGCCTTGGTATGGGTTGGGTGTATTGTTTCCTTACTAGGCGCTCTGGATTTCTCATTTTCTCATGGGGCATTAGATTGCCTCCCCAATTTTTCATGATAGCCTTTGGATTTCCCTAATTAATATACCTATATACACACCCTACGTATATAAACTACTTTAATATTTTTAGGAGGACATTAGGGATCCCGCGGGACCGTACTAGAATGGACGTTTGGACAATTGATGTTGTTGTTTTTATTTGTCAAGTACCTTCCATTGGGGTTTTCTTGTAATTTTGTAGAGTATACATTTTGACATGCATATGATAATGGTTTTCATATGGCTTTAAATTTACCATTAGTATTGGTGTTGTTGGGATTTAATATATTATCTCTCAATCTTATTAAAAAAAGGGTAATGCCTTCCATTTTATGTGTTATTCCATACCCTTGGTGCCAGTCGCCACTCCATGACCTATTAAAGGCAGGTCTCAGGGGTAATTATCTCTCCTTTATTTGGATGAAGGATGAGTCTGGAAATATGTTGTCCCTTCCCTATTCTTTGTGAAGGTGGGTCATGACATCTTCATCGACAAAATTATGATCTACTCAGCGACAGAGGAGGAGCATGCCTATCATTTTCTGATAGTTCTGGACACACTCGGAGATCACCAGCATAATTGTAAGCTCTCGATGTTCATGTTCTGGATTTGAGAGGTTCAATTTTTGGGACAAGACATATCGGAAGATGGAGTTATGGTAGATCCATCATTGATTGTGGTGGTACTTTTTTGGGAGCCACCCAGGAGTGTGATGGTGGTACAGAGTTTCCTGGATTTGGCCAGATACTACTAGAGGAATGTGCTAGATTTATTCAGAGTTCCATCACTATTATTAGCGTTGACGAAGAAGGGGAAACCATTTTCATGGTCAGAGAGATTCCAATTGAGATTTCTAGAGCTGAGTTAGGGAGAGACTAGTGCCCCCATCATAAGGCTTCTGGATGAAGGAATTGGGTATGTAGTCTATTGCGACGCATCAGGGACTGGGATAAGATGTGTCATGATGCAGGAATGAGCAGTTATCACATATGGTTCTCGACAGCCGAGACAACATGAGTAAAACTATGCTACCCATGATATAGAGTTAGCAGAAGTGGTATTTTCCTTTATTATTTGGGGACATTAATGGATGTATAAATGATTTACAGTCTACTCTGATCACAATAGTCTCATTTATATAGTCTCTCATAAGGAACTGAACACGAGGTAGCAGTGTTGGCTTGAGATCCTCCATGACTATGTGGTTGAGATAGTTTATACTCATTGGAAGGGGAATATAGTAGTATATTCACACATCATAAGATCTAGTATACATCAGCTAGGTGAGGCGGCGGAGAAGCTGGTCGTTTTGGAGATATCCTTTTTGGATCAATATGGAGTAGATTTTCTTCAATCTAATACCATCACTCCCCCACTCGATCAGTGAGTTAGAGAGGTGCAATGTGGGGACACTAACTTTGAGGCTTGATGTGCTCAGATATCCATAGGACGAGAACTTGATATATTTTTTTAAGGTGGGAGCACTTCATCCTTTTTTGAGGATGTACAATTATACTAGTGTCCCATTTGGAGGATGTTTTTAATGCGTTTCACACATCCCCTCTAGAGGTAAATCTATGAGTTGCGAATATATACTAGGATAATCAATGAAAACACTGGTGGATTGTAACGAATAAATCAATTGTATATTTTTCTCTCAGTGACTCAATTATCAACATGTGAAGTAGGATTATGAGGTACTAGTAGGTTTAGTTCTTATTTTAAATGTCTCAGAGTGGAAGTGGGATTGAATATCCTTGCACTTCATGATAGAACATAAATATATATCTAGGGGTCATGATTCTATCTAGGGGATCGTCGACTGAGTCAACAAGTCGGCTGAGTTTCTACTTATCAAAGTGTAAGATTCAATAGAGATTTTGGGATGCCTCTATGTTTAAGAGATTGTGAGGCTTCATGGATTACCCTCGATGATTTTCTCTGATCATGATTCACATTTAACTTCCCTGGATATGGAAGGTGTTACAGGGGGCTTTTAGGATGTTGCTTTATTTGACCACCACCTTCGATCCTCAAACGGATGGCCAGACTGAGCGTACCCTTCAAAGCCTCGAGGACATGTTGTGAGCTTGGATCCTTGTCTTCTGTCACATCTGGGAGGATCACGTTCCTTGGTGGATTTAGAATACAACAACTTCCATCATTCCACTATTTTTATGGAACCATTCGAGGATTTTTACGGCCGACCTTACAGATCGCCTTTCAGCTAGACATGCCATGGGGAGTCAGCACTCATGGGTGCAGAGATGGTACGTGATTCCATAGAGATGGTGAAAATCATCCAGTAGCGGATGATGACTCCATAGAGTAGATAAAAGTCTTATGCCGACAAGATACGGAGACCTATAGAGTTTGAGGATGGATACAATGCCTTTCAATGGGTCTCACCTCGACGAGGTTTTTAGAGATTTCACCCGGGAGGCAAGTTATTTCTGTGGTTCGTCGGACACTTTCAGGTCCTCAGCAGAGTTGGCGATGTGGATTAATGCTTAGCTCATCCCCCTCAGTTTTACATGATGTATGAAATTTTCCACATATCCCAGTTGAGGATATATGAGCATGAACCATCTCATGTCATATATTGGGGACAACTGAACATCGATGATTGGGCGACGTTTACAGAGGTTCCAGTGGATATTGATGATTGACAAGAGCAGGTACTTCATGGATAGTCAATAACTTTGGTGTTTAGGCATTGGAAGCATAGGAACATCGAAGGGAGATCGTGGGAGAGGGAGTCTCATATTCATTCTCAGTACCCACAGTTTTTTATTTGTTTATATGATGTGGCTTTCAGGGATGCAAAGCCCTATGTTTGGGAGACTTTAATGACCCGAATATTCCATGTACATTTTATAATTTTATAATTTTTGTTAAAAATATTATTGGAATATAAAGAGTCCATGAAAATTTGAGGCACATGATTCTATGTCCCAGAGTTCCCGAAATGAATTTATGAACTTTTTTTAGGTACATTCAGTAAACGTGTGAGCGGGTTTTTGAATATTTTGGCCAAACGCTCGAAATTGAAATCTGAGGACACTGTTGAACACACAGAGACAATATTCTCTTAAGGAGAACTTCACCTCGACCATAGTAGGTCGAGGGTGGGATATAGTCTTTCACTTTTTAATGGAAGAAGAAAAATAAAATAATTTAAATTTTATTTTTTGTTTGAAAACACTCTTTTGAAATTATGAAGTTGGGGACCACTCGAGAAGAAAACCTCCCATTATAAATTAATGATGATGGGGACCACCCATACCCCTATTTAATGTGGGGAAATGCCTTGGAATCCTCCAATTAAATTATGAAAATTCAATAAAATTAATTGTTACTTTTAATTGTGACATCATTTATGTGTCGACATTAATTAACAATATCTTTATTAATAATGGCTCCATATTTCCTTGTTGGAAATATTTTGAAAAGAAGAATTAAGAAAGATACATAGAGAACCTAGAATAACTATTCCTATATCGAAGAACACACTCTACAATGAATAACACCCTCTCCGAAGAAGGAAATAATTTTGAATCAAGAACGTGGATGACACAAGAGCCCAACTTTAGAAGCATGCTACTGAAGCAAAAATTATTGACACCCTCATCACATTCATCTTCTTCTTCTTCTACCTCAAGACACCTCCAACGAATGACATGGTAGGGTCTGTTTTTTTATAACCCATACCCCCATTCTTGTCATCTTTATGGAATTAAAAACATCTATGCAGATTGTTGTCATTCAAAGGCAAAGTGGGTGTGCCAAACGAACACATCCTGACCTCTCCAAAACCATTTTTTATTTTATGGTTTTGAATTGATGGAGACACCCTATGAAAAGTGAAGGTGTCTTAATAATAAATAATGGGCCACCGGGACAATCCCGGTGACCCTAAGAACATCTCTCGAATGGATTTGGAGAAGCGGCGGTGCGACCGCACAACCAAAGAAGGGGCGCAACACGTCGATCAAGGCTGACCAAGGGCGGTGGCAGGTGGAGGCCAACCACTTGAAGTGGGGCGACCGTGTGTGTATGCAATACAATTCATGAAGTATCCATGACACAAGGCTACACTGATGAAGCGAGGAAGGACGAATCATTGTTGGCTGCGGGTGAGGGTGTGTCGCGCAACCATGCCACGCAGAGGAGTGCGGGCCATCTGCCCAGCCACGAACTGAGCAGGCCACCCGTTGTGGGCCTCCCAGTGGCCCACCGAGAAGGCTAGGTCAGACCCAGGTCTGGACAAAGGTCTGGTTGGGTCGACCTGAACCGAGTGGGGTCAGCCCAGGTTGGGTCGGGCCTGGTCGGTCTGACAGGGTTAGACTAGACCCAGACCACCTTCGACCCCTTTACTCTCATTCGATTATAACATGATCTACATGCATCTGTTTTAGAAACCGTCTATGGAGTATTAAAACATGTATCGAGATGATCGTTTTGGTATAACCCACATTTGTTTTGGATAATGTTGGGTTATGGCCGGGTTGGATCGAACATGAATCCAACCAGGCCCTCAGGACTAAAAGGACAATAACATACAGACCAGGCACCCGATTGACATACTGTATATTGCATTGAGACCCCTTTTACATGGAGGGAATTTGTTATGATTTTTTGTGGGACTTTCTAGATGTGAGAGTATCGACCTGTTTTTTGAGGAGCGGACCCTCCCAGAATCAAGCAAGCATAGTGCGGGAACCCTATGGATGGATATATCATGAGAAATGGATATTATGTGGGTCTGTGCATTGAGATCCTCTATGGGTATGTGTGTGAGAGTATCACCTAGATCTTCTATATAAATCCATATTGGAATAATCTAGGATCCTACATGGGTCTATTGTACGTGGACCCTATAATGTCCCGGTTCCGGAAGCCACCCAGAGGTTCCTGTACCCCTGTAGGTCACAAGGCCTCAACTGAATTTCAGCAAATGACAGAGGCTGCAGACTAGTAGTGAAGGCCTTGGGTGTGATTGTGGGGATACTGTTATCTCATTGTACACAGTAGACGTAAAAAGATAAACAATAACAGTAGAAGTAATAATACCAAACAATCGTAACAACAGAAGAATGACAAAGAAACAAATGGATCATATATATATATATGTGTGTGTGTGTGTGTGTGTGTGATTGATTCATGATACATATATGTCTAGGAAATCCGCCCAGTCAGTCACAATGTTTAATAAAACCAGCACTAAACCAAAATAAAAACGAAACAGATAAATAGCTCGTTAACATAGTAAGCATAAGCTTGGTCCCGAGCTCTCCATCTCCACAACAAATCTTATACCTGAAGTATAAGGTTGATTTCCCTTGTCTATTACTGCAACAATATAATCTGTTTGGTCCCAAAAGCATGGTCCAAATAAGGTGTGAGATGAATCCCAGTAGGCAACCACCACAAGATCTGTGCCTAACAGTCAGTGAATATATGCCAGGTAAAATTGAAAAAGCAGTAAAAAATGATGTACTCAAAAGTAACAATCTATAGTTTCATATATCAAACAACAAATAATCAATAAATATAATCACAATAGGTAACCCTCTGGATGTAATCACAGGCTATCCTCTCTGTTCCTAACTAACAGATACAAGAAAATAGCTAACAAACAGGTAACCCTCTGGGTAGTTCCCAAACACTATCCCCTATGGTCCTACCTATCATGTACAAGCAACCCACTGGGCATCACTCTCAGTCTAACCCCTCTGGTTTTTCTTAAGAATAGACTCTCTGAGGAAGAATTCACAGTCAATTCCCCTTATAGTCTAAGGTAGTTAGGAACTCTCTGAGGAAGCTTACGCAGTCAATTCCTCTTATAGTCCCAAGGTCAAGGCCCCTCTATGGTATCTCACTCGGTAAATTCCCATTATAGCACAGTTCATTCATATACTCTCTAAGGAAGCACTCAACCTAAATTCACCATATGGTCTAAATAGTTCAAGAATAATATCAATGAATCTATATGGAAGATCTCTCGATCACTCCCCTTATAGTCCAAACCAATCAAGGTATCTCTGAGGAATCTCACTCTGTCAATTATTCTTATAGCCCATAGTGGTGCTAGGCTCTATGAGTAAGCTCTCTCGGTAAATCCCCCTTATAGACAAAAGTTCATAAAGAATCAATGAGGATGCTCACCTGGTCAATTCCCCTTAGATTCTACTACACTATGTTCTCATGGCCCGGTGTAGGTCAACAAGCATAGTAGTGTAATATGGCCATGTAAACCTACAGAACTACTTGGATAGTAGTCTACAACATTTCAGTATATCATATAAACATG
The DNA here is from genome assembly GCA_963277665.1 of Viscum album. Classification (NCBI taxonomy): domain Eukaryota; kingdom Viridiplantae; phylum Streptophyta; class Magnoliopsida; order Santalales; family Viscaceae; genus Viscum; species Viscum album. Next base: position 419,561,057 of record OY728161.1, on the reverse strand, counting down.
ATCACTCCATCTTACAATACTAGGAATGGGAAACAAACAATTTTTCCAAACATTCTATTTAGAACCAAACAGTCATAAACAGAATATTCATTGGAAATAACTCCAATTAATAGCAATCAACTGTACTCACATTCAAATAACCTCTACTTGCACACACCATCAAAGTAGGAAATTAATTTCGTTAAAAATGGTAAACGCAGAATACCACATTCATGGTTATTGGTGATTTTTCACATACAGTTCAAAGACCTTAAATTGGAAGGCACATACCACATACCTCTTAGGGTTTGTCAAAATTGAATTGTTCCCCCAAACGGGCTCCAAACCAGGTGAAAGCGTCATCGAAACGACTTCAAAAAATCTTCCCTAATAACAACAAGGTCAACCTCTAACACACGAAGGAAACACAACCCTAGATCTACATGCAACCCTTATAGATATAGGAAACTATGAGAGGAATAGGACTAACCCTATCTGAAAAATCAAAGAATCAAAATAGGCATTTACCCGAGGAGAAACGACATCGATCAGCCAAGAAACCCCTTCGATTTTCCTCCAAAATAAACCAAGTAGATCCCCCAAACTCTTAAAATATCAACTCCCATGTGAGCCACATGTAGGGGGTGAATGGCGGAGGAATGTGAAATCTCAAGTGGTCCGAGTCGTAAAAACCCTATCATTATGAGGTTTGATAGTTACCCCACACAGTTCATAAAACTGTTCTCTAACCATGCTGTTTCTACTGTCTCATCTAGGGACATCGCAGGGCTTTCCCGCACGATTTGACAAACTGTTCTCAGCACTTTCAGAGCCCACTATCAAGGGATCATGGTTTACCAGGCTGTCGAACGGTTTTTTCAGACGGTTCACCAACCGTGCGCCCCATCACAACATCCAGAAAAATCCACTTTTTCTCAAATGTGACTAGAAAAGGAACACATACATGAAAAGAAGGACCGAGTTCTTACAAACATCCCCCCTTAATTTAATTCATCCCCTAATTTCATCAGCACGATGTAGAAGAAGAAACCATGAATGCCAGAGGCTGCCGACTAGCAGTGAGGGACTTGGGTGTGATTGTAGGGAAACAGTGGCCTCATTGACAGACTACAAAACAGATGTAAACAAACAAAAAATGGCGGAAGTAGTAATAATATCAAACAGTATTAATAGCATAATATTGGCAAAGAAAGTAGGAGAGAATATATATATATATATATATATATATGAATGACGTGTGATACATATATGTATCAGAATGCAGCAAATCTAGTCACAATGCTGAATAAAACAAGTACTAAACTTAATTAAAAAATAAACAGATAAATAAATCCTCAGTATCACAAGCCTAAGCTTCATCCCGTGCTCTCCAGCTCCACATAAAATCAAGTACCTGATGTATAAGGGATCATTACCTTTTCTATACCTTCAATAATATATTTCGTTTGGGCCCATAATCATGGCCAAAACAGGCTGTGAGACGAATCCCAGTAGGAAACCACCATAATATCTGGGCCTAATAGTCAGTGAATATATAGTAGGTAAAAGTGAAGAAAGCAGTAAACAAAGAAGTAAACAATTGGAATAATCCACAGTTTTAGATATCAAGAAATAACTAAACATGTTAGATAATCACAATAGGTAACCCTCAAGGAATTACTCACAACCTACCCCCTATGGTCCTACCTAATAGAAACAAGCAAGTTGCTAACAAATAGGTAACCATATAGGTAGTGCACATAAACTATTCCCTCTGGTCTAACCTGTCAAGTAGAATAAACCCTCTTGGAAACACACTCAGTCTATCCCCTCTGGTTGAACTTATTCATAGACTCTATGAGGAATAGCTCATAGAAAATTCTACTTATATTCTGTGGTATTCAGGAACTCCATAAGGAAGCTCACATGGTCAATTCCACTTATAGTCCCAAGGTAAAGGGCTCTATGAGAAATCTCACTTATTCAATTCCCCTTATAGCCTAGGACATTCATAGATTCTTTGAGGAAGAACTCACTGTCAATTACCCTTATAGTCGAAACAGTTCATGAATAAAATAAAAGACTATCTGTTGATGCTCCTTATGTTAATCCCCTTGTAGTTTAAAGCAATCAAGGGCTCTATGAGGAATCTCACTCGGTCAAATCGTCTTATACCACCATGTTGTTCTAGGATCCTTGAGGATTCTCACTCAGCTAATCCCCCTTATAGCCAAAAGTACTTAAATACTCTCTGAGGAATCTCACCCGATCAATTCCCCTTATAGAATACTACACCAGGTTCTCACAGCCCAGTGTAGGTCAACAACCATAGTAGTGTAATATGGCAAAGTAAACCTAATGAATTTTTTTTAGAAGTCTATATCAAATCAACATGTCAGATAAACAAGATCACTTTATCCTACATTACAATGCATGTGAAATAAACAAAGCAGCCATACATGCTAACCAAAACCTAACGGTCATAAATAAAACATTCATGGGAAACACAACCAAATCATAGCAATCAACCCTATTCATATACAAATAACATCTACTCTCAATTACCAGTAATGTAGGAAGTTAACCAGGTTAAAACTATAAACTCACAATACCCCATTCATGGGTATTGGTGATTTTGCACAAACAATTAAAAGACCTTAAATAAGAAGGCACAATCAACCTACATCTTTGGGTTTGGCTAAATCAACCTCTTCACCCAAACACTCTCCATACAATGTGAACAACGCCTCAAAACCACCTCAAAAACAATTCCCTATCATCAACAAGGTCATCCTTTAACACACAAATGAAACATATCACTAGATCTATATGAAACCCATGTAGATCTAGTAATCTAAGAAAGGAAGAGGGCTAACCCAAACCAAAATCTCAATGAACCAAAGGAGGGACATACCTGGGAAGAACTGCCTTCGATCTTCCAAGAAACCCATTCGATTTGCCTCCAAAATAAGCTTAGGAGCTGCCCCAAACACTGAAAATCTCATCCTCCATGTGAGCCATGAGTAGGGGGAATAATGGTTGGGAAATGGGAAATACTGAGTATCCCAGAACATAAAAACCCTGACATTAAGTGGATGCATGGTTACCCCGCACGGTTAGGAAAATTCTGCGCCAACCATGGAGTTTCTACTGTCTCAGCAAGGGACTTCATTCGAGTTTCTTGCACGGTCTGAAAAACCGTGCATAGCCTGTGCGGAGCCCATTGTAAACGGTGCCAATTTTCCTAGGCTGGCCGTATGGGTTTTTAAGTCCATGTGTTAATTGTGCGCCCCTACACAACCTCTAAAAAATTCCTCTTTTTCTAAATAGTGACCATAAAAGGAAAACATACCTTAAAAGAAGGTTCAGGTTTTTATTGACCCTACATGGGTATGCTAATTTAGGATCCTATGTTTTTCTGATGATTTAAGATCCTGTGTGGTTCTGCCTCTTAACAGTGTAAGATTATTTAGTAGTTATATCTAATCATTTTTTCTACAGTACATTTGTTATATATTGTCTGAGCAGAGTTTTTTCCTTTGTGGTAATCTTTTGTGTGGAGTACCGTAGTGGATCATACATTTTTGGTGATACATTTTTGGTATTCTTCTGTGTGGCATGCCGTTGTTGTACATACCTTCATGGTGATACCATTTTGGTATTTTTATGTGTGGCGTACCATTTTGGTAGTTACCATTGTGGTGTTACCTTGGTCGAATTCTTTCCTTAGTAGAACAATTGAGCTTTGGAATAATGTTATGGGCCTTGTGTTTCCTCATGAATGAGATATGTACACTTGTTATCTTAGGTATATGTTTGGGCATATACCTAAGTAGAGTTGTCAGTTGTTTTTATGATTTGTGGATTATACATTGGGGGTTTTGTGAGACAATCGAGGGGTCTTGGGTCCCTATTGATTATCATTATACTCACCCCTGTATGGGATATGCTGGAACCTTGTTGTGTTTGGTGTATAAAATGGACAAATCTGACTGAGGATGAGAGTACTCGGACAGGAGGTAGCTTTGAGGAAGAAATTAGATGAGATCTAGCACATAGACGACCGTTCGAGAGATGTACCTACCCTTCAGGTAGGATTCTTGGTGGGGGTCAAAAGGAGTTGTTTCAGTTTACTTGTAAATTTCAGTTTTCATGAACTTTCATGTTGGGCTTATATTCTGGCCTCTTTTTCATTCTGTACACACCCTTTTTACTATACAGTTTACTTGTGTTCGTAACTTTTTGTGTGCTTGTTTGTGTCTCTTTATAGTTTATAAATGCAATTCCTTCTCGGTTTTTGGGAAAATGCCTTTTGGTCCTAGTTTCCTGCTCCTGGCCTATGTAAGGCAGCCTTCGGGTAGCCATGACATGGGCCTCGGGGGATTGGTTGTGACATATATCAAAAGGGCATAATGAAGCCGAACTATTCTACACGTGATTACATTGATGAGGACCACTTCAAAATTACACACACATACACTTCTACATATATATTTCATAATCATGTGAAAATATACTCCATTCCATAATGTAATATGTTCATGGAAGATATATAACTAGATATACACACATACCTATTTGTTTGTGTGACAGATCCTTCTAGGACTTACCGAACAATATATTTATCTAAAATGGAAGCAAAAAATTACCAAAAATAATAAAAAAATATATAAAAACAAAATATGAAATAATAATACAACCTCAAGAAGTGGATGATGAATCATAATGGGCTTAAGCTCATTACCATTGGAGACAAACATGAAAAATGCATGATGAAGACTGATGAGGCCCACTAAACATGCTAAAAATAGAAGAGGGAACCAAAATTTGATAAACCATGACCTATAGTTTCCACTAATATAATGGTTTTAACAAGTAGAGGGGATATAAAAGAAAATCCAAGGAGAATATGGTTGAAGACATACCTTGCTGAATAGAGTACGAAACCTTTAGAAATTTGAAGCAGGACCTGTGGAGATGGGTGCTTGCCGAAAGGGTGGACCGAGCATGACCGGAGGGGGTTTGGGGGATGCGTCATGTGACCAGAGGAATGTGGGGGTGGGGGGGGTTAATGTGTGATGTATGGAATTTTTGGAGTTGATAGTTAAACATTTCTATTAAAAATTTATTTTAATTTTAATTCTCTTGATTTAATTTTAATAAAAATATAAGAAAAGAATATAATTAAATAGGAAATAAAAAATATATAAAATATTTACAATATGAGGGGTAAACATGGGACAATTATCAGCACGATTAACAATTATTCCCCCATAATGTCCCAAAATAATCAGTTCATCAAAATCAGAGCATGGTTGAATTAAAACCCATTGAATAACCTAGAAACATGATGAATGAAGAACCAACACATAATTCCATTCAAAACACGAAACTTAAAAATCTCATAAGAATCTAAATGACCATACTCATTAGAATCCAATCATCTAGAATGATATCTCACATGACCCATGTTCTCAAAAAAAATAATAAATTGATTACATATAAGATACTTTCTATATTCTATACAAAACCCAATAACGAAAACCTCAACACCTAACATAGAAACCACCAATGAAACATGATATGGAATGTTTGGTAACTACGTGAGCATTTGGAGACCCAGACCTTTCTTACATTACTATTACATCATTTCAAATATAAACAAAATAACAGTTTTACACATAGAAGATACAAAGGTTTAGTGTCTTGGGAAAACTTGGAGCATACATAACAAATACAACATCAAGGATAAACATAAATTTAATTTCTTAATCTATAGATTCTTATTGGAACTTGTCCTATCCTTAGTACATGTAGACAACTGAGGATATACATCAAAATGGGTGTGCTAGAATCCCAATAAGAGGATAGATAAGAACAATATAGCATGGGGTGATCATAATCATGACATAGTCAAAAGATCAGGAACATGAGAGGAGCATAAATAAAAGTCTTGAAATGTGGAAATGCATAAAAATGAAACATCATGTCATAGTGGTTGACTACCACACATATTCGTGAAACAATATAGCATCTTGTTCACACATCATTTCGAATTTACTCATGAGATTCATCAATTTACCCAATTCATTGGAGCGCTATATAATTCTGGGCGCACCCGCCACATCATAACATTATCGTTATCATGCATGCCACATAGAACACATATCAAACATGTACACAAATAAACCATGTATAGGAATGGGTGTCATCTCATAATAACACATTCACAAGCATTGAGTTCCCAAAATAAAGAGGGAACAACATACTTGATACAAGAACCATCATCCTTTAATGAGAGGTAAAAGGTGAGTTCTTGAAAGAAGAGTTCTTTTGGAAAACATTTTGATGGACATAAAAACCATTGAAAAACATGTATATCCCAGAAAATTAAATTAAATGATGAAAAAAATCATATTTTAGGAGTAACCATATCAAAAATGGAGTGAAAGAGGGAGAACCTGAAGGATGAAGTTTGGGTTCGAGAATATTCCCCTTACCTTGTACCCGAATGCCTCCCTCTCTTTAATGTCCTTTATAATGACATTATATTCATTAATTAGAAATTAAATAACCTTTTACACATTAATAGTGTTCATTCTGGTTTCATTATGTTATATTATGTACCTTTGGATGACTTATAGAGTTTAAAAATCTTGTTCAGGGATGTTTGTTTTTATGGTTTTCTTGAGCGGTCCACTTGTATTCATAAATTGAAGTTCGGGTAGATCATGGGTAAACATTCGAAAATTATATTACATGTTATTAGTGATATTAAATGAGATTTAATGATTTTATAATGAATTATATTAGATCCATGTGGGTGAATCATTAGATAAGAATTAATTCATGATTATTTGGGTTAATTTGAGCGGTTTTTGGATCACAACGAACCTGTTTTAACTTTTCACATAGTAATAAGGCCATACATTATTTCCAGAAAAAAAATAGAACATAATAAATATAAAATATTATGGTTCAACCATAAATATGGTTTCATGACCAGATCTGACGGTAGAAATGGAAGAAAAGAGCATGTTGTTTATGAATGTGATAAATTAACACCTCATGAACAGCGTTCTCTTTAATAAAATAGAAGGAAGAGGGAAAGAGTGTGGGGTGATATAATATAACATTAGAATCATAAAATTAAATTATTTTTATAATAATGGAGTTTAAAAATAATTTGGATGAATATAGGTGGGGAGATATCAAGAAAGGAACTTGAACTTGAAAGGAAATAAAAGGAGAAGAGGGAGGGAAATTACCTCTTGAATCCTTCACTTGAGAACCACATTGAGGGCCTATGCTTGGACTTTTGATGAGACCAGAAGATCTTGGATGTGGTTGAGGGGATAGGGGAGGTGATTGGGTAGAGCTTAGACAGTTCTTGAAGCTTGAGAGGTGTGGTTTGGCAAGAGGAGGGGGAGGGCTTATGTATACATGAGGAGGGAGGTGTTTTTGGAATAAAATATTAAATAAAAAAATATATCAAGAGTTATACTTGTAATAGTAGTTTTTTGACATCCTAAATCATATATTAGTATAATATAATTCTTTTTAGGCTTTAATTATTCTTTCCAATTCGTATACATTAATTTATTAAAAGGAATGTGAAAGGAAGAGAAAAAGACACTTTAATAAATCAACTTTTGACTTTAGGCTTTGGAAAGTACTTTTTAGGTTTGAGAAATGGATTTATTTTATTTTAAGGAAACATTTATGAAATTTAGTATGTTTTGTGCGAAAGTAAGGTTCTATAATGTTTTTGTTATCATTACATCATTAATGATTCAATTTAGTATACATCGATAATGCGAAAAACTGTATTTTTTAGTATTCACCTGAAAATTGAAGTATTTCAGAATAAACCCAAAAATTTACCCCTACCATTTTTCGATGTGTAGAATCCAAAAATGAATTCCATTTTTCAAAAATAATTTTATAACTATTAATAATTTAATATTTAATTAAAATCATAATTTTCCTAAAAAACAGTTTTTAAGATTAAAACTGATTTTATGGTGCTTCCAAAAATTACATACGGTCTTATAAAATATCTAAAAACTATAGGAAATTGATTCAATAATTTATGAATACATTATATGGAAATAAATATTCTTTTAAATTAATTAATTAATTATAATTAATTATTTATGACTTAGAAAATACCAAAAACGTTTATTATGGTCAAATTGTTACTTTCTAAGATGACTAAATTTTATTTAATTATCTGTAGGTAATGTTACTCTTATTTAATATTCATAAGCATCATATTAGTATTCATAAGGGTAAGTTAATATTCACCAAAAATTATTTTTGTTTCATTAGACTCCAAAACCAACTTGAACAGAACCGTGTATGTTGGATTTTCAAAATTCAAAAAATAGTTTTGAAAAAATTATGTTTAAAGGTCACTTATCACATACTAGTTCATTATTTTGTGTTTTAATGTTATTTTAGACATATTAAGAAGGGAATTTCCATTAAAAAACTTTGGGTCGTTACATTCTTCCCCCCTTAAGAAATTTCTCCCTTGAAACTTCACTATACACAAACAGGTGAGGGTACTTCTCCTTCATTTCCTCTTATGGTTCCCAAGTTGATTCCTAAAACATGTGGTTCCTCAACAACACTTTGACAAGGTGGGTTGTATTTTTGCGTAGAACCTTATCACTTCGGTCCAAAATTTTTATCGGCTGCTCCTCAAAGGAGAGATCATCTTCCAGCTACACCACCTCTGAGTTTAGTACATGTGAGGGGTCTGGTGTGTACTTTCTCAGTAGTGATACATGGAACACATCATGAACTTGAGCCATATTCGGTGGAAGTTCCAGACGATAGGCCAAATCTCTTATACGGTCAAGGATCTCAATGAGGACTGTGTACCTTGGGCTTAGCTTACCTTTCTTCCCAAATCTCATGACTCACTTCCATGGAGATATTCGAAGGAAGACTTTGTCTCCAACTTCAATCTTTAAGTCCCTTCAACGGTTGTTAGCATAGCTCATTTGCCAACTTTGACCAGCTTTGACTTGTTTCTGGATGACTTGAACCTTCTCTGTCATCTCTTGAACATGATCGGGACAATGTAGCTTTCGTTCTCCAACTTCATCCCAACAGGTTGGAGTTCTACATCGCTTCCAATAAAGAGCTTCATACGGAGCCATCTGAATACTCGAGTGGAAGCTATTGTTATATGCAAACTCAACCAATGGGAGATGCTGATCCCAACCACCTTTGAATTCAGGAGAGCAGGCTCTTAGCATATCTTCAAGCGTCTGAATAGTCCTTTCAGACTACCCATCGGTTTGGGGGTGATAGGTCGTGCTGAAATTTAATTCAGTACTCAAAGCATGTTGAAGGATCCTCCAAAACATAGATGTGAACAATGGATCATGGTCCGAGACAATTGTGAGTGGAACACCGTGCAGTCTCACCACATCCTTCACATATATCCTTGCAATTTGTTCAAGTGATAGGTCTTCCCAAATAGCGATAAAATGGGCAGTCTTGGTGATTCAGACAACAACTACCCATATCGCATTATTCCTCTTTGACATCTTCAGAAGACCCGTTGAAAATTCCATAGTAACATTTTCCCATTTCCACTTGGGTATAGGCAATGGCTGCATCATACCTTTGGACTTTATCTGCTCAACATTAAATTTCTGACATACCAAGCACCTTGATATATATTCTGCAATCTTCTTCTTCATGTTATCACACGAGAAGTGTTCTCGGAGATCATGGTACATCTTGTTACTCCCAGGATGGATAGAGATAGTTGAGCAATGTTCATTATCAAATATCTCATTCTTTATCCCGGGTGATGAAGGCACACAATGTCGCGTTCCAAACCAAATAACATCATCATGGTCGATATGGAACTCTTGCAGCTTCCCTTCCATTATTTTATTCACCCTCTTTTGTATCTCCACATCATCCCTTTGTGCTTCCTTAATCTTCTATTGGATGTATGGTTGTGCAATCATCCAGGCAAGGTAGGATGTATCCCCTTCCATTACGATTCCCAAATCCACCCTTTGCATATCCAAGAAGATAGGGTCTTTCACAATCCTCAACATGGATAGAGTAGCATGTTCTTTTATACTTAGAGCATCAAGTACCTTGTTCACCTTTCCAGTATCATAGTGAATAGAGCAATTGTAATCCTTGATTAGCTCTAACCATCTCCTTTGATGCATGTTGAGCTCCTTTCGTGTGAATATATAATTTAGGCTCTTGTGGTCAGTGTGTATGTCACACTTCTTGCCATAAAGGTAGTGCCACCCGATTTTCAAGGCAAAATTCATGGTTTCCAGCTCTAGATCAAGCGTACAGTAGTTTTAATCATGGATCTTTAACTTTCGTGAGGTGTAGGCTATTACAATATCATTTTACATGAGTAAACAACCCAATCCTTTCTTTGATGCACCACTGTATATCACAAAACATTCTCCACATTTCGGTAGTTTGAGTACAGGTTCAGTGATCAACCCTCTCTTTAGCTCCTTGAATCTTCCCTCGCATTCTTCTGTCCAGACATACATGACCCCTTTCCATGTTAACTTAGTTAGCGGGATTGAAAATCATGAGATGTTTCGCACAAAATGTCTGTAGTACCCAGATAATCCAAGAAAACTACATATTTCTGTGACACTAGTTGGCATGGGTCATTCTTCAATCGCCTTTGTCTTTGAAGGGTCCACAGAAATTCCTTCACTTGTGATCACATGTCCTGATAACACAACATGATTCATTCAATAGTCACACTTGCTGAACTTGGCGTACAACTTCTCCTTTCTCAATATTTCCAACAGTAGTCTTAGATGTTCTTCATGTTCCTCCTTTCTCTTGGAGTAGATGAGAATATCATCAATAAACAGTACCAAAAAATTGTCGTGGTAATGTATAACGACTCTATTAATAAAATCCATGATGATTTCATGGGCATTAGTAAGTCCGAAGGGCATCACCAAAAAACTCATAATGCCCATACCTTGTATGGAAGGCAGTCTTCTGAATATCTTCCTTCTTCACCTTTACCTGATATTATCCAGAATAAAGATCCACCTTTGAGAAGTATTGATCTCTTGTTTACTAATCTAGTAAGTCATCAATCCTTGGGAGAGGATATTTTTTCTTTATGGTGATCTTGTTGAGTTCCCGATAATCGATTCACAGCCGCATGGTTCCATCCATCTTCTTCACAATGAGAACTGGCGCACCCCAAGGTGATGCACTATGGCGTATGAACCCTTTGTCCAGATGCTCTTGCAGCTGCTTCTTTAACTCCTCCAGTTCGATTGGAGCCATCCTATAGGGACACTTAGAGATATGAGTAGCTCCAGGTATGAGTTCAATTGAGAACTCTACCTCACGATCTGGTTGAATTCCGGGTAACTCTTCGGGAAATACAACATCGCAATCCCTCACGATGGGAATTTCCTCAAGGGTGGGACTATCCTTTCACTCAACCATTTGGGTGAGGTATGTTTCTTAATAGGGAATCAACACCCACACCATTGAAGGATTTCTCAAAAGAGATTCATGATCTTCCTTGCATTTGTAGAGGATCATGGAATGGTTCGTAATATGAAAATACATTTCCTTTTCCGAACAGTTGATATGTGCTCTATATAACGAGGGCCAATCCATTCCCATTATAGTGTCGAATTCCACCAAGGGATGTCTTATGAGATTTTCTGGAAGAATATTCTCACATACGTCAATAAGAGAATATTCAAACACTTGGGTTGCAATGATTGCACCACTTGGTGTTTTTTCAGATATCACTACATCAAGGTTTTGGGGCTTCGATTCTATAGTTCTAGCAAACTTTCAAGATATAAAGGAATTCGTATAATCAAATCAAATAATACCTTTTCCATTCTTTAGTGAATAGGAAGTGTACCTTGTATGAATTCATTATCATGCTCCACCTCTGCAATAGTGATGGAATAAGCCTTCCCTTGTTCCTCTAGCATTGTGGTTGCTCGAGCTGATTACCCTCGAGAGCTCGATGTTTAGTGCACTGGTTTGAATAGTGCCCTAGCTCCCTATAGTTGTAGCATTGAACCACGTGTGGTTCTATCCTTTTATCAGATACATTATCCTTCCATTTCATGTATTTTCAACACTCTTGATCATGGTGTCCTTCATTCCCACACATGAATCATTTCCCCATACCTTTGAGGCAGTTCCCATTGTGCAACTTCCCACATTTTTGGCATGTGGGTCGTTGATTTTTCTTCCCACCTTTGTCATTATATCCACCAACTTGAAACTCCATATTTATTTTCTTATCCCCATAGCCATGATACCATTCTCCAAACTCCATATCCACTTTAAGAGCACACCGAACAACTTCTTCATGACACCCAAAGTCTTGAATCATAAGAGCCTTTCGATGGTGTGGTTTTAATCCACTAAATAATATATCAATATTTCTATTATTGTTGATAACAAAACCCGAAGAGTACCTTGTGAGGATTATGAAATTCGCTTCATAGGTTGTGAAATATTCTCCTTCATTTTTCTCGAGCTCTATAAATTCCCTCTCCTTCTTCGTACGAACAGTTCATGGAAAGTACTTATTAAGAAACATTATCTTAAAGTCTTCCCATTCCATCTCTTAAATTTCCTCTCTTGTCTTGGTGTTCTTAATCAAATCCCTACATTGATCATCTTCACCATCCAGCCAATAGACGGATAGAGTCACCTTCTCTATATTAGAATAGTGAATTACAGAAAAGATCTTGTCCGTTGAGTTGACCCACTGTTCCGCAACTAGTGGATCAGAAGATCCACAAAATGTCGGTGGTCGTTGTCGCATAAAACATTCAATATCTAGTTTCTCCCTCTTCATTGAAGGAGGAAGTTCCACATTACTATGGTTATTATTCAAAAATAGAGATAATTGGGAAAGCATCGCCATGATGTTTTGAACTCCACCTCTAAAATCATTGCGGATGTGTTTCGGGCAATCGTTGCATTGGCCCTCACAAGAGTTATTGGCCTGATTTCTCTTGGTTGCCACCATTTTCTAAAATAGAAAAGGTTATAAAAAAACATAAGTAAACAAGTAATGAATAACATATTCATTTAGAAAATTATACCAAAAACATATCATATGGGATCCCTAGGTAAATATTCTTGTGTGTATTTTTGTACTTAGTCTCATTCTAGAGGTTTTATTTAGGGTTCACTAATCCTAATTCCCAAATTAACTAATCCTTGCCTCTGATACCAAATGTGGCGACCCAACCTTTTATTAAATTACTATTAAATCATTGCAAACACAAACAACACAATAGTATTACACATAGAGGATCCAAAGGTTTAGTGTCTTGGGAAAACTAGGACCATACATAACAAATACAACATCAAGCATAAACATTCATTTAATTTCTTCTTCTATAGCTTCTTATTGTCACATCTCCTCTCTGTAGTACATGTAGCCACCTAAGGATATACATAAAAAGGGGTGAGCTAGAAGTCCAATAAGAGGATAGATAAGAACAATATAACAGGGGGTGAGCATAATCATGACATAGGCAAAGGATCATGAACATGAGAGGAGCATAAAAAAATACTTGAAATGTGGAAATGCATAAAAATGAAACATCATGTCTTAGTGGTTAACTACCACACATATTTGTGAACCAAGATAGCATATTATTCCCACATAATTTCACATTTACTCATGAGAACCATCACTTTACCCAATGCATTGGAGCACTATATATTTCCAGGCGCACCCGTCACATTTAAACATTCATATTGCGCTATATAATTCCGGGCACACCCGTCACATCATAACATTATCATTATCATGCATGACACATAGAACACATATCAAACTTGTACATAAATAACCCATGGAAATGAATTGGTTTCATATCATAACAACACATTCATAAGCATTGGGTTCCCAAAATAAAGAGGGAACAACATACTTGATACAAGAACCATCAACCTTGAATGAGAGGTAAAAGGTGAGTTCTTGAAAGAAGAATTCTATTGGAAAACATTTTGATGGACATAAAAACCATTGACAAACACATATATCCCACAAAAGTAAAGGAAATGATGAAAAAATGATCTTTGTGGAGTAACCATATCAAAAATTGAGTGAAAGAGGGAGAACATGAAGGATGAAGTTTGGGATCGAGAATTTTCCCCTTACCTTGTACCCGAATTCCTCCTTCTATTTAATGTCCTGTATAATGACATTATATTAATTAATTAGAAATTCTAGTACCTTTTATACATTAATAGTGTTTATTCTCGTTTCATTATTTCATATTATGTACCTTTGGATGGATTATAGAGTTTAACAACGTTGTTCGGGGATGTTTGTTTTTAGGGTTTTCGTAAGCGGTCCACCTGTATTCTTAAATTGAAGTTCTGGTAGATCATGGGTAAAAATTGAGAAATTATATTACATTTTATTAGTGATATCAAAGGAGCTTTAATGATTTTATAATTAATTATATTAGATCCATTTGGGTGAATCATTAGATAAGAATTAAATGATGAATATTTGGGTTAATTTGAGAGGTTTTTTGATCACAATGAACATGTTTTAACTTTTCACTTAGAAATATGGCCATAGGTTATTTCTAGAACTTAAAATAGAACATAATACATTTAAAATATTCTGGTTCAACCAAAAAATGGTTTCATTACCAGATATTAAGGTAGAAATGGAAGAAGATAGGATGTTGTTTTTGAAGGTGATAAATTAACACCTCATGAACAACTTTCTCTTTAATAAAATAGAATGATTGGGGAAAGGGTGTGGGGTGATATAATATGAAATTAGAATAATAAAGTTACATTATATGTTTAATAATGTTGTTAGAAAATAATCTGTATGAATATAGGTGGGGAGAGATCAAGAAAAGAACATGAACTTGAAAGGAAATTAAAGGAGAAGAGGGAGGGAAATTACCTCTCGAATCCTTTAATTGAGAACCTCCTTAAGGGCCTAAGCTTGGTCTTTTGATGAGACCAGAAGCTCTTGGATGTGGTGGAGGGGATAGAGGAGATGATTGGGAAGATCTTAGATAGTGCTTGAAGCTTGAGAGGTGTGGTTTGGCAAGAGGAGGAGGAGGGATTATTTATACATGAGGAGGGAGGTGTTTTTGGCATAAAATATAAAATAAAATAATATATCAAGATTTAGACTTGTAATAGTAGTTTTATGACATCCTAAATAATATATTAATATAATATAATTCGTTTTAGGATATAATTATTCTTTATAAATCCAATTAATTAATTTATTAAAAGGAAAGTGAAAGAAAGATAAAAAGACACTTTAAGAAATCACCTTTTGACTTTAGGCTTTGGAAAGTTCTTTTTACGTTTGAGAATTGGATTTATTGTATTTTAAGGAAAAATTTATAAAATTTAATATTTTTTGGCAGAAACTAAGGTTCCAGAATTTTTATGTCATCATTAAATCATTAATGATGCAATTTAGTATACATCGATTATGCGAAAAACTGTAATTTTTTACTATTCACCTAAAAATTGAATTATTTCAGAATAAACCCAAAAAAATACCCCTACCATTTTTTGAAAAGTAGAATAAAAAATGAACTCAATTTTTCAAAAATAATTTTCTAAATATGAATAATTTAATATTTAATTAAAATCATAATTTTCCTAAAAAACAGTTTTTAAGATTAAAACTGATTTTATGGTGCTTCCAAAAATTACGTAGGGTCTTATAAAATATCTAAAAACTATAATAAATTGATTCAATAATTTATGATCACATTATATGGAAATTAATATTCTTTTAAAATAATTAATTAATTATAATTATTTATTTATGACTTAGAAAAAACCAAAACGTTTATTAAGGTAAAATTGTTACTTTCTAAGATGACTAAATTTAATTTAATTATCTATAGACAATGTTCCTCTTATTAAATATTCATAAGGGTCATATTACTATTCATAAGGGTATGTTACAATTCACCAAAAATTATTCTTGTTTCATTAGACTCCAAAAACCTTCTTGAGCACAACCGTGTATGTCGGATTTTCAAAATTCAAAACATAGTTGTGAAAAACATATGTTTAAAGGTCTCTTATCACTTAGTAGATCATTATTTTGTGCTTTCATGTTATTTTAGAAATATTTATAAGAAGGGAACTTCCATTGAAAAAGTTTGGGTCGTTACAGAGCATCTGTTACATGACCTACTATTGATATTATTCATCAACAATGATTGGTGTTCAAACAGATAAAAAATAACAATTCACACAATAAATAAAACCTGAATGTTGTGTTCATTGTGAAATCATCTCATGGTTTCATCCCCACCTTATTATGAATCTATAAAATCAATAATTTCATAATACATAATCACCCTCGAATCTAAACATATACTTGAAAAAACCCCCAAATAATGATAAAGGCGACAAGAAAAACAACATTCTACATTAATAACATTAAACAAATTTCAAAGACAATCCCCATTTGAATAAAATATCCAAAAAATACTAAACCAACAATCTCTGTATAAAACATATTACACCACCACAGATTATATAAATTATAAAAAAATGGGAATTTAATATAATAGAAGCTTGTAATTTTGATTGAGAAAAATATTATTTCTACCAATATAGCTGGATGGTTCTCCATGGGAGTGGATATGGATTCACATTATATACCAGAAATACCCTAACAAAACTTTGGAATATGACCTAAGAATCAACATTTAAGAAAGATATTAGGATCATTGCGACATTAAAACATCCCATGATCCGGATTACCACACTGAAAACATTGCCAGAACATGCACTCTGATGAATCTGGTAGGGAAGAGGACAACAACAATTTTGTACCTTTTATCAATTGTCCATACGCAACTAAACTAACATCGAACTAAATAGACTCATTCACTATATATTCATAATTTTCAAGTAAAGAAGGATTTTCTTTAATGAACTTTGATCTAATATACCTATCTAATAATCAAGGTTTCAGAAAATCCTCCTCTGTGAGGTTTGGGAGATATGAAACTATATCAGAGAAGCTTTTAGAAAACTCCAACACTATTGAGTCACCTTTATATAGACAATAAAACCATGAACCCATATGTATGTTTAATTATTTAGGGAATACATATGGATAAACAAGGCATTAATGCATTCCCAAAATGAATTATTTTGGGGTTTTGATTGAAAAATGGAGTTTCACCATTTCAATCATAGACCTTCAATCTTGATGGTGGAAATATCAAGATTGATAGGTTATATTGATTCACTATAAAAAGATATCTCCTCGATATTTCTCAACCATTCCTCAACATTCAATGGCTCCGTCTAACTAAATAAATAATAAAGGGAATGACACATATAACCACTTGATGAACTGTGGATATTGAGAACAACTAAGATCCATATATAATACGGGCTAAACAAATGACTGAAGTGTGAACTGATTGAATGAGAGAAACATGATGAAAAAACCACCTAATGATTCAACTCAATATATAATAGAACTTACTGGTATTGAAATCAAAAAATAGGGGTCACTCAACCAAAACTAAATATATCATAAATATAAATTTCTAATATATTTTTAAAATTAACAACCCACACTAAAAACACGATTTCAACCAAACCCCTAATATATCAAATCCAGATTACAAAAAAAAAGTGACAAACATTATAATCCTAAATCAAACATCTCAATTTTTTCTAAAACATTGATATCGCAATTTTTGGAAGAACATTTTTTGAAAACATTAAGTGCCTTATGAAAAAATCCCTCACCATTGGTATACCATTTAGAATCACAAAGATAAATTATTGTGATTAATCAATAACCCATCCATACATACGATTAAATATCAACATACGACCTACATAGGTCTGTATATATATATGTGAGAACTCATAAAAATACATAGAGTTAAAAAAATAAACATTATCACTTTCAAAAACACATTAATAATAACCCATCCAATTTTAAAACCACACTATCATCAATGAACAACATTCTAAAATTAAAAATTCATTCATTAAAAATTTCAAAATTCATTGAATAATTCAAAAAACCCCTAAACACTTTCCAAAATGACTCTAATTTTCATAAACACCCATTTCACTCTAAAATGTATTCATTGTTTCATGTTTTAAAATCACTTATTCTAAAAACCACTCATCATGTTTTCAAAAAAACATCATCATAAAATATGAATAAAAATTAAAAATAATCATCCTAACCAACATTATATACCATAAATGCATCCTAAAATATAACATGTCACAACCCTGAAAAACTTAATAGGTCTTGTGACAACTCACTATGGGAAACCATTTTCGATGGGTAACTGGTACATATGGTTGGAGACAATATTCCAATAAACCCACCATCACAGAGAGTCTTTCAGGACCTTTTACCCATCTCCACATTTATTTTTAGGACATGTGATATCACCGAGAATATTATCCCAACAATTATTTTATTTTCCATAATAAGAAGAAACCCATAAAAACCAAATGAAAAATGAAAAACATGACTCCCCATGGTAACCCAAGGTTCGTTATAGAATGTGTTTGCCATAAAAATCCTCATAAATACAACCCACGATATAAAAATACTACTCAATATACCATGAAAACCCAAATAACAACGGGAACTCTAAAATCTTTTTCCTCTAAAGATAATATGCTCAAATACCATTTTGACATGAAGCAACCTAGGTTGACCCGGAATTGGTCACCCGACCCAGCACGCGAGAAGTCTCAAGAGGCATTCCCAATCATCTTGGGAGGGATAAAATTTTCAAGGGAATTAACAGAGGTATGATGGTAATTATTTCACCAATTGTAAATAAATCAAATAAGTTGAATAGTAATAGATAATAACATGTTTAATTTGAAAAATATAATAACTACAAATTAACTATAAAAAATAAATATAACTAAACATGATGATCAGTAAAACTACTCAAGAAACTGTGGTTCACACTCTGATTCAATGACTTTACAACACCCATGCTGAACAAGATCACGATGAATCATTAACCTAGGACTGGAATAATGAATTAATTTTAGGAAAGGTTACTAAAACATTGTAGGGAGGCCCAAGTAGTCTATTTACAAATGCATTTCTATTAAAATAATGATCCATAAATTTTTTGTGTGAACTAATATATATATATATATATAAGTACACCTTTCAAACATTTTACACTTTAATCAATATTATGATTTATTTCCCTTTTATAAAATCATGGTCATGTTCTTTCCCATGGAGGAACCATATGCATTTAAAAAAAAGAGTTGACATTTCAATTATAGAGGATAATGTAATTATAAAACATTTTTAGAATCATTCCACAACCATTTGAAAAACATTTATCATTTTATCCAAAAATCTATAATATTATAGAAGGAACCTCTAAAATTAAAAATTTAGGTAAATGTGAAATATCACACAGGAGTACTTAGACAACAATTATTTAAAATAATCATGTCAAATGACATGGGTGAAAACTAGAATCTCATGAATAATCTTGAAACAAATGTACATGTTCAATCATCCTAGAAATCATGCCTCAATAGATGAAATAAAATCACACAATACGCTCATGCACACCACACAAGTAAATATCAATGGGCGTAGTCTTATAGTAGTAAAAAAAATTATATCCAACTTAACATTGAATCAATAAAACATATACAACAATAATTTTCAATAAGCATAACGAGATTACCTTAAATTATTAACCCATAACCATCAATCCATCAATGTAAATGTTTCATGAAGATTACACATTGAGGAATTCCCAATAATTTACCATAAAAAAATTAAGAGACTATCCAAGTAGGGTTTTCATAAAAATCATTTTCTCTATTTTAAAAAAATGATCCAAATGGCCATTAAACAAACTCACAAATTCATAACCATTTTCCTGGATCAAATCCACATGAAAAGATACAATTTTCATGTTCACAAAAATTTAAGATAAATCATACATAAAAATAGTTGATAAAATATTCAATCCCACGAAACATCGATAAAATTTAACCAATGTTACATATACCACCAAACCATGACAATCAATTTTTCAATGCCAAATATACAGTTCTGGTAAATCCCAAACCACAAGGAGAAAAAATTCAATAAATATAAAACCACATTTCATATTTAATTAAACCTTTGTAAATTCAAATAAAATTTTACATACTAAAAATTATTAACAAAATACAACCATACATTTCATCCAACACTAGTTGTTAATAATTTAACAACTCAAATCCATTTATCATATAATATGGGAGAATCTAATAATTTTCACACAAAACAATTACTTCCAATGAATCAACTAAACAAGACAAAAAATTTAAAAAAAATATCGAACCCCATGGAAAAAATATATTTGAGCAACCCAATAATATATAAATCCCAATACTTTAATTTGGAACTATAATTTACATATTATTACCAACTGGGAAATTACATAAACACATGTCCTACAAATTCAATAAAATAGTTTGATGGAATTAAAATAATATGAGGATATTACATTATTTGACATTTAACTTTTATTTAAATCCCATATATAACTAAACAACATTAAATAATGATGTGAAAGAAAATAAATCAATGTATTACTAAATTTAAAGGCAAATGAAAAGGGGAACAACCTCAAAAGAAGTGAACCAAGACAAAAAATTCATCACTCTACACCATTAACAAAGACTACTACATAATTTCATGAAAAAAAAATAATATATATATATATATACACACACACACATCATAATACAATTAACTTATTTTTCACTCCATGAGGGAATATTTGAAAGTAGTACATATATGTGTGTGTGCAATCCATCGAACTGCTGCCAAATGATCTAATTATCCCAAATGAAACCAAAAAATTTATAAAGCCTCAAACTAAAATTAGTATAATCTAATGCGGGTATAATAAATAATCCTCAAGTATAATTTGATGATCCAAAATTGGAATATTTACTTCTATATATCTATAAATTTTTGATAACGCATGAGGAACACTTTGGATATCCACCACCAACCTAAAAAATGGAAGAGGGAGCCAAAATCAGGTCAACCATGTCCTAGTGTTTCTACTAAGAAAAGTGGGGGAAATGATAGATGGAAATCTCTATAAAAATTTAATGAGAATTTGAAAGAAGATCTACCATGACGAATCGATCTGGGAACATGGAGAAATTGGGATGAGGATTCATGGAGAGGGTAGCTCACTGTAAGGGGTGAGCACGCTTGGCTAGAGTTGATTGGGGGGATATGTCATGAAACCATTCGAAATTGGGGGAGGGGGTGATGTTTGAGTTAAGGATGTATGTTACGATATTATAGGTTAGGGTTTTTTATATTAATTTGATTTTAAAAGACTATATTATATAGTTTTTATAAAATAACACACAATAAAATAAAATTAAATAGGAACACAAAAATAATCAAAATAACAGTAATGTGTATAGTTGGGCCATGAAACCACTAATTATAACATATAACATTTGTGTCCCTAAATTGATAACATTTCTCTATAGAATGTTTATCCAATATGACTGTTATAGCCCTTGTGTGCCCTCATCAAAATAGGGATCTACTATGAACTTTTAGTACATCAAAGACTCTGAGGATGTGATCACATAGTATGTTACATAGATTAGTATTAATAATGAGAGAATAAATTTATTAATATTCAAAATCCATGAATATGATTTATCAAATAGTACATTGAAGCTAGCTCTAGGGAACCAACTACATAATTGGATTCTATTTCTGTCACAAAGGATATCCTAGTTCCATCACTGTGGACACATTGTATATTCCATTTGAAACAATCAATATAGGAATTAATATTATATAAAAATTATATAACTATGATGACACCATAATCCCTCATCAATGAAACAAAGATATTCCAACTGATACCCCTACCTCTATGATTAATTCACACAATCATCACCATTGTGTGGTCACAATGTTTTCCCACGTATGAGTCTCAAAGTGTAAGGGTGGATCCAAGGTTTCAATTTGAATCTCTATGTCGAATACATGATTTGTCAAAAAAGTGGAATGACTAGAAAATATGACTATTGATGTTGTAGTTAATGTATAAATGACGTAGTACATACCTTAAATCATTCTCGAAGCCTTTAGTTTATTATCATTGACTACATGCAGTTGAACCCTTCCCTATACTCCAACTCCCAATGATAAGAGATGATCACATGGGGTTGTTGGTGTTTTAAGGTCATATGGTATGCCAACTTCTACATATCGCATAGTTACACTTCCACATCAACAACCATGGATACCTTTAATCTCCTTCCTCTATCTCTACCTAAGCTACCCATTCAAGGACTATTTTTATTCTATATTATGGTTTGTGAAAACATGAGATGTATTTATCCCTTAATGATATGTGTAGAAGCACCCAAGTCTTGGTATATTTTACCAATTATATGATCCATGAAACATAGAATTTTTTTCAATAGAGATCCTCTTGAATATTCTAATTTGACTAGGACCCCAAGACTTACATCGACTCCCAGTTACATTGTACTCTTCTTGTAAATTCCAACATTTGGAAACCACTATTTATATCAGGTCGTCCAATAATGTCACTACCAAAAAAATAACTCTCAATCCCCCAAGATTAATTTGGAATTAATTGATGTATAAAACATCCTCTTATGGGTCTCTAAAACCCACAATTAATGTTCTACTCCCTTAATTAGTACTAAAAACCCATATCATTCAAGTAAATAGAGATATTGGTTACCATAAATGAATACCCAACTACTGTCATACTTCTCTACTCAAGCTGAAGATGCTCTATGATATGTAAAGTACTCATCATAGGTGGTAAGAACACCTATGTGAATTTTTTTTAAAAAAAATTCATATAGTATTATACTCCTCATAATATTGGTTCACTAACACCATTCATCACCACACTAATCTATGAATAATTCTCATCATCCGGACCACCATAAGATCTATTGGTCTCAAGATTAGATGGAATTATCATTACACCACCTCAATATAGTCCTTAGATTCTTATAGTCAAGGATATCCTTGAAAAAATGATGGTACTCTATCACTGAAACATGTGTTGTGTTCTCAGCCTATACACCACATCAATTGGTATTGGAGGTCCCTTGTGATTCCCCAAGGGTGGTCCTATATCTGGTGAAACACCTGAAGGTTAGATCATGGGAATAAGTCCCTGTACCAAATCGACATTAATGAGGGGATCATCCTAATGATAATAATTTGGAATTGATGAAAGATTATGTAATAGAGAAATCATGAAATTAAACATCATGTAGCGTGGTTATCATATAGATCTGTATATCTAATTAAAGAAGGAAATTGAAAACACAACACATTTCAGTATGATGTTGGTACTATCTTCATCCCATCAACCTGTTTTCTAATGTACCAAGTCATAAAAGTGATCATCAGAGTCTGAGGGAATGGATACGATAGCTTCAACAAAAACATTGGCTTCCTAAGCCTGAAAGAAGAAATCAAAACCGTTAAAAATATTTCCCTAACCCAAACTGACAAACATTGGTCATAATGTAGAAATGACTAATCTGATACAAATCATTCATGACCCATTATTGTGGGGTACTTGTTGGGACTCCCCAAGCCTATGTCTAATAGGCCATGACCGGTGACTACCATCGAGGATAAATATCACTAACATAAGTTTCCTTAGCTGAAGAACATGCACACATGCACAAATGAAAACATATCCAACACTATTCTACCTTGTGATGTCACAAAAAATAATCAAAAAGTGATAAATAAATATAAATCCCACAACTAGAGTAATTCCATATGTAATGCAATGTAAACAAGTTATAACAATTAGACAAAAAAGTGTTTGAAAAACATGTCTACATGAAATGTAAAATTCGTTCTGATGTAATAATAAAATTTGAACACACTTCAGTCAATCCAATCCTATAATAAATGGTTTGGTGGTATTCCATCTCAGAATATAACCAATGGTTAATCATCTTCACACTACATGACACATGAGGTAATGTCCTGTGTTGGATTCAGAAAAAAACACAAGGAATTGTGAAATGACAAAGCATACAAAAAAAATTCACTCATATCTAGAAAACTATATTTCAATAAAATATATGATAAGAATATAAAGATTTAATCAACAGACACACATTCTCAAAGGTAATTCAAAACCATAAAATTCCATCATAGGATTCTATCTCAACAATTCCACAAAGCACTCATCTGAGAGAACAAACGTTTTAGTCTCATGAAACTGATTACCTCCTTCCGAGATATAATACTCCTCATGTATCACTATTACAAGTACATGAATAATTTATAAATAGATATGATACACATATGACGATCACTCCCAAATCCATTTGGTATAACAAACACTCAATTTAGACATCCTACTATCTAGAAGATCCATACCCACTTAGTATTGGTCATAATGATAATAGAAAATCATCATTTGTAATGAATATGAATAGGTAGCTTCACTATGTTACTCAAAGAGTGATTCCAACAAGTATATCAATGAAGAAAAAATTATGGGCTTTTTTCTTCGATTTATTAGATGATTCGATATTTACTATCAGGGAATTGATAAAGGGAACACACACGAATGAAACATGTCAATGATACATTAGAATAGATATACAACCAATAAATTAAAGATTACATGGTGGGTTGTATGGTTATAGACTGTGACCCATGGCCTATAGTCCTACCCTTGTAAATAGATAGCGTCTCATGATAATGTTTGTATAGATATTTACAACGAGTAGGTTTCCTGGGTAATATACAAGTGTTCAAGTACATGTTTTATCCCATGTTGCTACACATGGTATATCCCATGTACCCATTCCCTTGTACCATTACATGGATTAAACAATATACTATGGTAAATTATATGTATGTGTAGGGGAGTACAATAAATCTTCCATCCCCTGTACTCCACCTTGTTTATGTGTACCCTTCAAGTTACACGCTTAGTCTCCTTTGGAGAGTTCACAATCTGTGTGACCTACTCACATGTTGTTGGAAAATAAACTAATATACTAAACCCATTTTATTCATAATGGGGGCCCAACATGTCATTTGGAATTTATTATCATGTATTTTAGTTTGAAAATTCCATAATCCCATATATAAAATTTGTATATGATTATATGCCACCAACCATAAATCCAATCAAGCACATGATACGAAAATAAAAGTTAAGCAATGTTTGAGACCCATCATCGAAGAATGACACCATATGTCCCATTCATAGATAAATAAATGTAAATTAATGTTGTTCCTCATTGTGGACAGAAGAAAATAAAAACATGGTATCTAGGCTATTTGATCAGCTGATGAATCCACTATCGCACCTTTTTTTTATTGGGTCATGCCCATATCTAAATAATCTGATCAACACACTATGTAATGTTTGAGAAACTATTTATGCATCAGTATCCTTCAAATGTAGGACCAATCAAAAAATTTATTTGTTGAATAAATAAATATTTGTAGAAAATTATAACAAAAATCTAAAGTAACAGACCACAATAACTATTATATTCAATCCTATTTCATTTACATTAGTATGATAATCAATTAATAAAATTTAATAATTACAGTTATCTTGAAATGACCTGTAAATAAAACCCATTCTGAAATATTATTGAGACGCTGATCATTTTATCTGTCCATAGATACACATTCATCATAGAAATTAAGAGTCGTTAATGTGATCAAATCAATAAAATCATCTAACCTTGGTTTAAATTTAATGATGATGAGGAACAGAGCTTACCCATCGTCATTAGAAAGATAAATTGAATATGATGTGCACTGATCGTTGTTCAATGATGTTCTCGTCATTCGTCAATGAAATATCATACATCTCTCTATCAAATGGATCTCCAATAGTTCTATTGTTATGCGAGTAACAAAAGAATTCAAATAAAACAAAATATTTAATGAAAATCCAATTACTGCTTCAGTGAAATGAATTCAAATTTTATATTAAATTATTTTTTTATTTTCACACCTCTATTGACCTTTCTATAACCACCAAATGTTGATGAAGTATATGTTTTATCAACTACAATGACCATTTTTAGAAGACAATTGTACCATAAAATTTCATTTATAAGCCCCTCTATGAAGATATTCATCTTTTTCTTGAAAAATACCGACATGTTCTATTAAATATATTTATAATATATTAGAAATTTATTCTAGGAACACTGGGCCTTCTAATCACACATCATATAAACACATGGTCTTAAAAATAATCCTTTCAATATCCCATAATAATACATTGAATAATATAGGTCATTAAAATATTAATTATAAATGAAAATTAATATTATAATGTTTTCCAATGCAATTGAGAGTATAAAATGTGATAATGAATCTAAAATATTTTAAATATAATAGGAAATTATGGATCTTCTCAATCCCTAAAAATAATCACAGTCATTATTAACACTATAGAAATGAAACAAAATTTTAATAATGAAGTGTTTATTATTAAAAATTAAAATATATATAACCATGTGGAAAAATAGAATTTAATGATGGATTAATGAAAAATGTCGTACTTATATAAATTTTGTATACATTATGACCATTACCAATATGATAACTTGATTAGTTAATTAAATAATGAATTATTTATATGACCATTATGAACAGCAACCACGTCATTAGAATAGTAACACAATATATTTAATGTTAAAATAATTTTAAGGGATCATTTAAATTAAAAAGAAGACATATTTATATCATTATAGGAATATATAAATGGTTTAGAAGTTTACAAATAAGTGGTTGTAAAAAAATATGTTCTCTTTTATTTATTTGTTAAAAATATAATAATTTTAACGAAAATTTATTTTTAATAAATTAATTAAATAATTATATTATGTTTCATTATATTGATAATAAAATTTTATGATACCATATTTAATTTTACAATGGGTTAAAAATAATACAAATATTTAAATTATAAATTTTCAAATAAATTAGGATTTTATTTAATGATTCAATATCTCATAGTTATAATATTAATTTATTGCTGGATTTTATTTTTTATGTCTACACGTTGTAAAATTATTTGGGAATATTTTATATGTTTTTATATAAATATTGAATTTTTTGTGAATAAAAAAAATCAAAAATAGGTCATTTAACATTATAAGATATATAAATTAATTTATGAGTCACAGACTATGTATGATTCCATTATTTATAAGTCTAATTGTTTAGTTATTGTATATTTTAACAAGAACCAAAACTATATGTATAAGGACATGAAACTTATTAATCACATTAATTAAATTTCTAATAATATTTCATTCCATTGAATTCCTGTAGAATATTTCTGGTTAAAATTTTTAGATATCTATATCATCACTATTAAAAATTAGAAACTGAAGAAAGAAAATGTCAACCAATCCACTTAGTGTCGATTTTTTTAAAATAAAATAATTTTAAAATTAAAAACATTTTTTCAAGAAAAAACTGCATGATTTTCCAAAATAATTTTTCACTGTTCCTACTAATTTTAAAAGAATATGAAAACAAATTAAAATAATTGTATGAGAACATATATTTCAATAAGAAATGTATAAATATAATAAATGATACCAAGTAATCTATTTAAAAATTATTAGATCATATAAGACACTTCTCCATAAAAATATTAAAATATTATCTTATATATTAAGTTAAATAAAAATAATAATATTTACTATTCAATTTTTTTGATAAAACACTATATAACATAATATAATGAAATAATAATAATAATTATTTGATAATAAATAACATTATAACAAAATATAAAAATAATAAAAACACATTTTACTCTAAAAATTAATAATCATCCATTTAAATAAATGATCAATAGTTTAACGTATAAAATAAAAATTATTTCTATAAAAAATATTTGATATAATAAAATAGTAATATATATTCCTTCATAAATAATCATTATATAACCCTTACAAATTTAATAACCAATTTGGTTAATTCAAACACAATTCTATAGAGAACACATTCATTAACCAATTAATCTGAGAGCTATATTGGTCTTACCCGACTTTATAATCAATTTTCCTAGTGTAAAACATAATCAAAACACATAAAATCAATAATTTATATAATGAAATGATAAATAATATGGTTTTTAACCCTTTAGAAAAACAATTATGGTCATGGATATATATTTTCTTTTAAAACCCATTTTTGAATGTAAAATAACTAGAAAAAATATTACGTTTTATTTTTTAATGAAAAAATGTTATATTATTATATGATTCCAAATATAAAACAATGGTTATAGGGGTTTGTAATTTCATTGATATCATATCAATTTAAAACCATTTCTTAATAATTTTAATGATAGTAAACCAATATATATGGAATTCCAAAAATATTCCATTCAATGAAATTTTTAATAAAGACAAAATATTTTCAAAATTATCTTTTATATCCAAATATTGAATTATTTACACATCCTTAGAATATATATACCGTGAGTAAAAATATTAGAATGAAATCAAAAAATATTTTAAATCTTCTTTTTATGATAGAATATCCCTTACCATGAGACTGAATTATCATGTACATTATTTATCTTATTAAATGATATTGTTATATTAAATTATAGTTGATTAATAATATTTTTCATGTTCAGATTCATTTTATTATTCTTTATTATTTTATATTTTACCATGTCATATTTAGTCACTTAATTGATTATGTTAACCTTGAATGTTTTGAGGATGTTTTTTTCATAAGATATAAATGACTTAGGTATGATGAATTTGATTAATTGAACCAGGATTATATCATATCTATAATATTAAATGTTTTATATTGATCATTTTTATTTGTTATTTAATCCTTTAGAACCAAATATGATATGTGGTAATGAAAAAAATACATTTCATTGGAACATGGATATGATGGTCTATATGAACTCATGGGTAACAATTTAATTTATTCAATGTAGAAGTGGGAATTAAAAGGATGTATTAGTTTACAATTATAGAAATAAAATTATTTCATAAATAAAATATAATTAATTTAAATCCTATTATATATAATCATCATGTGATTTGGTGTTGAAAAATAAATTATATCAGTTCGCGAGTTGGTAGTATGCATGTAGGCATAATCAATTTTTGTATTTTCCTATATATTTGAAAGAAATAATTATTATATTTTTTTAAAATTTAAAACATAATTTTATATCATATATGTAATATTATTTCATTTTATTCAATTATTACAACCATTTATTTGATTTCATAGTAAAAAATTAAATACAATATCTTCACAAGCTGGTAATCTCTTCTTATTTAGACAATATGTTTTGATTTAGAATTTGATGGATAAGAATATGAAAAAAAATTAAGAAATCTAATAAAATTATTTTATATGGGATATAATGATTTTTTTTTGAAAATAATTATGATCGTTTTTATAGAGTTAAAATAAAATATAAAATGAAATCATTTTCTTAATAATTATAGCTCTTTTCTAGATAACCATGATCAGTTTATACCGAAATCCTTATTCAGATGGTATTATGATAAAAACGATCCTATAATATTATTAGGTAAATTATGAATGTATTATGGAAGTGATTTTAAGACATAATTGTCTCTTCATGTTTGGTAAATATAGGAGAGGTGGGGTCTATTTATAATTGATTGTGAGGACAGACTTCAAATTGAATTTATAGATTTACCAAAATTAATGTTTTAATATAGTAATGTGGCTCCATAATGACTAATATTTGATGTGAAAACAATTAAGGGTAATTATATTTACATACAATGTTATTTAGATAGTATTTTAATTTATTTTACTATATAACATTTATGTTTTGACTATTTTAACCTATCTTCAAACCTATCATGGTAATTTCCTTTTTTATAACAATTATACCATTCAAAATAAACAAAAAATTAGATGGAATAGATAAGAAATTTAGGCATCATGAATCCAAGTATTAAATTCATTTCCCATGACTAAATATATGAAGGTGATAAACATTCCATTTAAAATAAAAACAGGTAGCACGATGAAGGGAAATTTTCTTCATAAATGACATTGTAAATATAAAAATACATTTAAACCGATTTCATGAATAAAACTGAAAACAATTAAATTAAATAAATCTTTAAATTATATTATCTAGTGAAATTTGAAATTTATTACAAAAAAATAAAATTTTTTAAAAACATGAAATGAAAAAACATTTACCATTTGAAATGTATTTTTACTATTCAACTAAAATGAAACTCTTTTGAAAATTCAAAAAACATAAATCTAGAATAATGTTTACCAGGTAATATAAAAAATGATATATTTTTAAATTTTATATTTTAAATTTTTTTATAATTTACTCTTCAATAAAATATTTTAATTCATGAAAAAATTTAGTTATAATAAACAATATTATTCTTAAGTACAAAAATACATAAGATTATTATAAGGAATATGAATCACTTAAATATAATTTATGGATATTTAATTATTAAAAAATTATATATTACTAATAACAACATGATTATTTTTGAAGAAAATATTCACTTAAGAAGGCCAATGAAATTTTATAAAAAAAACAATTCAAAATTCCCACTAAGTTAAGCATTTTGAAAAAGAAACTGATGTCGTGTACAATATTTATGGTGAGTGTGCATGATGGGTATCCATGTAGAGTCCACCTATGATCCTGATGTTATTTATCTAATCCAACTTCTAAAAAAGCCACATAAATCAGCTGTGGAAGGTGCGTGTATTAACACCACACTACACATAAGATGACTAATAGTGCACAAGAAAATTAAGATTAAAAAATGACATCAAATTTTTTATTGATTCCACTCCCACCGTGGTTGATGTAATTGTTACAGGGAAAAAAATTTCCACACCATAAATTTCATGCACAATCATAGATGGCCTCAACAATATATTGTACTGCATCCCATTATTGTAGAGTAATCCTAAGAATGTAAATAAAATTCTCCCTTACCCAAAAGTGTTTTATTCTATGGGAGTATAATTGCTATAGAATGTTAAATATGTAGATTTTGGGTGATAGGTTCCCCATGGGTCCTTCCTTATATGATGCCACAATTTTTTATTTCCCAATAATCATCATACATTATATTTTATGATCAGAAAATACATTCATATTTCCCATACATCAGGTCTTAATCACCACCCAATCATTAGATCAACATTTACTCTTTCGTGAAACCACCCAATCTTTCACACAACCTATCCTTGAATATTCAAGGGTTTACTTTAATACAAATAACCATTTCAATGATCATATTTTATAATAACAATATTACATACATGTTCATTTTGTGTAAACCCTCTTTGCTTGTGCATTGTGATATCTTGGTCCCTCATGAGATAGCATTTATACCCATAATGCATGTGTTTCCCAACCTCTAATATTTAAGTTCATATATTCTATTCCACATTCCTTTTTATCATAGGAATTATAATGTGGACCTTATGAGTGACACTCTTGCACAATGTCATATATCAGCTTTTTCGGAATCCTTATCCCACAAGGGAACGATTTAAGGACAGTTTTGTAAGCTCAATGGGTGAAGAGAGTGTCCCCTCTGACCCTATTGGATGATGTCAATATATAAAGAAACATAGCCCTTAACACATGAATTTAAACTGTGAACCATTCCCCATGATGGCAATACAAGATTTCCTATGTATAAATGACAAGTAATGGTATCATACTCAAATAGAATGGGATCCTATAAAAAGTAACACCGCTCTCTGGATCCTCCATGATGGCCTTGGCTACTGTGTTAGAGAAGATGTGGAATCAAATCCTTCTTCTACCTCTATCATCTCCTAAACACCATACTTTTTCACATTCCATGTGTATGAACGACTCTAAAGGAATGAGATACTCCTCACATGGAATGAGTTCTCTCATTCTAATCATCAATGAAATATCCACACATCATTTTTCATTGACACAACGTTCATGAAACTAAATTCATATCTGCTACATCCTATTTTTTATCACACTAAGCTTGACTAATGAGGGTATAGAGGTTAATCAGGTCCATTAGACCAATCTGTCTTATATACGACTCTTTCAGGCATAATACCTGGCCAATAGGGAAACATCAATGCATAATCACCCACCAAATGTTACATTTCCATGGGAATCATCCTTGGGTATAAGTCCTATCCTCTATCCTAACTATATGGATTTGGATCCCAATAATATAAATAGTGTATATAGGATTCCACTGTGAGGTTAAATACATTCCAATGGTAATTCATGATTCCATCTCCAATGGGTGAACTTCCCTTATCTTCCCTCATATGTTTCCAGATGATCCATAATTGTGTTAATCCTTCCATTTATGGGACGCACCACGAAAATATATATTCTTAGGTATATTGATCATTCCACCTAGTAAAACATCTTGAGTGCTCCATCCTGGGAATAGAGCTTGTTTATCACCCTTAATGAGTCACTGCGATTAAATTAAACTTGTCTCTATAAGAAGTTAAACATTTAATATGTCACATAGTACTATCTAATGATAATAATGTGATTATTATGGTGTAATAAATGGAAAATGTGTGCCTATAGAATCTAGTACCTCATGATAAACATTAGATTCCTAAGATGAAAGCCTTAGAATATATTCATTATGTATTAGATACATCATCATCGAAACATGATTTCTATGGTTCCTTTCCCATGTGAATCAATCCTATGAGTAAGAGAAATGTGATTAAATGTTGTTGTGTCCAAATGATTTAAGTGAGTTTGGTTGTTTTTTAGATTATTAGTGTGATTTTTTCAAGAGAATTTGTAATCTAATGTTTTATCTAGCTTCTCCCATAATGTCTCCTTACATAGAGAATCCCCATGTGGGTATAGTTGTTTTTATTTCATGAATGTAATTTCATTATATTAACATGAAAAAATTCCCTAAAAGATGTTAGACCTAGAGATGAGAGATCCATTGTGTAGGGGAACATCAACCCATCATACAATAATATCTATCTTAATGGAATTGATTCCGTCTCAGTATAGTTGACACAAGTTATATAATCAATCTCATCATGACCTGAATGATCCATGGCATGTGACTCTATACATTACATCTGAGTCCCTCTAACATAAATATAGATATATTTGGAAATACCGAGTATATATCATCTGGAAAATTATTTTTCAATACATGGTTTGTTGGTTTGATATAGAATGATCAATTCATAATCATTTAATTTGATATCTAATTCCACACATTGATGGGTATTATTTGGAATTAACATAATCTTGTAGTTCCCTCAACATATCAATCATTCCACATGTGCTCCATCAATAGTCGATGAGGTGTAATTCAGGGTGATGTTTCCCACACAGACTCTTGTTAATCCCATTATATAGACATGGATAATTATGAGAGTATCAAAAATCATTAGCATACCAATGAGGTTGAGCATGACACTATTTTAGGTAGCCTAAAGATGGAATCGTATGATTCATTTGTCCTCCCAACTCACCAGTTATATGCTATATCACAAGACCTATAGAATTTTTTCATCCATTCCCAGAGAAAAGGTAACAACATAACAATAAAAACAACACTATATCAATAACGTGTACTCATAAATAGGATAGATTGTGGGGATTGAAGAACCTACGATGCTTATCAGGTATCATTTTATTGAAACATTCAATACAAATGTGAGGAATACCTAGTTATTCCATTGAGCATGGTTAAACCATCTTAATGCGATCTTCCAACATTTCCTTGACATGAGTTCCATACATTATAGCCAATTTGTGGATGGAATCATCCTGACCGTATCCATCTTAATTGTCCCACTACTTCATGAACTCTTAGTGAAATTCGACATCCTACCAAGATGGTATCAGTGTTCACCATGATTTAGTTGGTATATATGGACTGTCTCCTCACACTAATTACCCTTCCGCTGAGGATGAAAATGATTTGGAAGAAACTCCTTCATCTTTTGATTTGATATTATCCACCACAATCAATGTGTTGGATTAGGTGAACCTTCATACTGAAGCATATTTGATCCCAATACTAATCACTACATCTATAAATCATGAGGAAAAAAACAGTGTGTGGATTTCATGAATAAACATCACAATGTATTTTACTATATCAATGATGAAATTCTAGGACTAGACCCTTATGATACCATCAACCATCTTCTTCACCTAGTGTGACATCATTGGAACAATCATCCTCTAATGATAATGCTATTTTCTCATGGTTCCATGCTCAAGAACAATGTTGAAAACTATATCAAATCCAACATTGTCAAGGAAGTTAAATTACCCAATTGAATAGGAAAAATAATTACTTTATGTATGTATTATTGATAGATCAGAGTATTCATAGACTTCTGAGTTCTCAACCTCAATTTTTTGAAGGATGATATTCCCCATCAAGTTACATAAATATTTATTGACTCTATTGAAGGGATCCAGGATCTACGATTCAAGGATGGATATTCCATGTAAAATAGAATTGAAATGTCCACTAATGATAAAGATTATACCAAATTCAATTAATAAAAATGGAACTAATTTGTTCAAGTAATTCCCCTCTCTATGTATAATATAGTAGCAACTTATCAGTGAGAAATATAACACTTATTCAGTCCAATCGAAAGAAAAAGATAGTATTTCAACATGTATTATTTAGTTTTTATACATTTTAATCATTAGAAAAATCAAAATGAGCATGCAAATGTTTTTATCATTTTCATATAATGGGAACTTAAGAAGAACACCTTTAAGTGTTATATTGTGGAAGATATGATATTTTTATTAGCATATTAGTCAATAATAGTGAATAAAAATAAAACAATATATAATAAATACCATCGGTATGATTACTCCTTCAAGAAACCTCCAGGTGCTTTGAGTCCTTGATACACACATAGATGACATACAATGTTTCATTATAATCATGGATAGAAAGTGTAAGACCTTTTCCATGATGATAAATAATGTCATCATCTACTAGTGGTAAGACTAGAGTTAGGATACCTATACAGAAATCATGATGTATCTTCTACAACAGCGGGGTTTGATACCAACAATCATTGGGAGGCCCCTATTCCTCTTAGTGATCACCCTACATTGATAGCTTGTTATCCTCTAAATACGAAGATAATAAGAGTGAATGAAAAAAATTATACTATCTAAGTTGCACTCCCCTCTAAATATAGTAATGAAAATATGATATTATGAAGAGTTTCCTCGCATGGTTATTTTTATTAGAGAGGCTGCAAAATTACATGAAAAATCATGAGATAGAGCTGGTGTACGACATGGATCTTATAATGAATATCATGAGTCACTCAATGTTGATAAGGTAAATAGAATACTAGGATGTGATCCATATGAAGATAAACATCATGATCGAGCCCGAAAAAACAGTCAAGTGTCGGGCATTTTCATACATTCTCACCGCCCTTCCATCTCCCGATGAATAGCCTCTGGATGCCAATTTCTGTTATGATTCAATTAACTTAGTATATAGAGAATCTGTATGCTAGAAGATTCAATTGGATTTCACCTCCCTAAGCCTGACTAGTTGAAGAATCAATGATCCACATATCCATAGAGTTGGCCTGAGGATCGCCGTTATCACAACTGCATAGGTTATCTTGTATCTACTCATTCTTAATGTTAGAAGGATGCATCAATAATGTGGAAGAGTTTTCGACACTCATTACTAGTGTACAAGTCCCTTTGATTAAGGCATATTTTCATTTATACAGAACATTATTTTATACGGTGTACATGTCCCTTTGAAAATTAATTTTATTCAAACGTAATACTTTTTTTACGAAGAGTTATACATAAAGACAAAAAGAATGTTCTTTTTAATGTAAGAGGTGACAATGAATTTTTCCTCCGCCCCTAGTATTATTTGATCTTTGGCTTCCTCAATATGTTTTAATGTTTTAAGATGAAAAAAATACCATATAATGTTTGATGTATTTTGGTATTGAAAATGCTTTGGGTAATGGATTTTTTATGTCAATATATTTAAGTGATATATTGTGATTTAAATGGGTAAATGTTTTCTTTCTTTTATATTTGTTTTATGTGTTATGATTTTATAATGGTACATAGAAATTTGACGGGTGGTTACATGATAAACCAAATGACGGGTGGTGTCGTGATAAACCAGGATGGGTGGATACATTATAACCTCCAATGCATAGTGTATGGAAGTCGGCCGTATGGATTTTACATTTAGTGATATGTGTGGAAGTTGACGTTATGGTTATTCCATTTAAATTTGATTTAGTCCCAAGTTACCTTTATATGTTATGTGTTCTTTTTTTGGGTTTCATGGTAATCTTTTTCTTACAAAAGGGTATGTAATGATCTTATATTCAGTGAAGAGTAATTACTAATTCTTTAAGGTGAAAAGTATTATATATGATAATGTATTAATGGTTTAATTACTGTTTTTGAAAAACTAACAGGTTTCCTTCTCTATGTATCCCTTATTGTTCTTTTTATGCTCATCCAATGTTTTAAAGATTTTTTCATAGGACTAAAAAAAGAATAGGGTCAAATATGGGATCAATGAAAAGCCATGAAGTATAAAACATAGAACTACACATGACACATTTTTTCAAGAGTTTTATTTTATGAAAACATGGAAACTGAGTATATGTGTATAATTTTTAATCATTTCACATGTAATAGTTATGTCCAAATTCTTTAAAACTATAAACCTAAAAAGATCCTCAATGTGAATTATTAACTAATTTCATGATTATGTAATGTTTTAAGTCTAGGTCCTTATAACTAGTGCACTTATTTCCAATTTTTTTTCACATCATATGGATTCTAGTCCCCATTTATTTTCATAATATGAATGATAACATGGACCTCATGTCTCAGCACTCCTCAAAAATTCTTATCCATCTATTTCTGAATCTATATCCCACCCATGGGTATGTGGTCGATAGTTATTTTATCCCACTTTGTGAGGAGTAAGTCTACCACGTCTGTACTACATGAAATACAACTACCAGTAAACATATTCTTCAAAAAATAAAATTAAACTACTAACGATAACCTATATAGATAACACACGATTCCATATGTATGTGTGACATAGAACAAGATCCTCCTAAAAAAGAATAACATTCTCCCCATAGGAAAGCTTCACTCCTACTCCTCCTTGCCCGCCTTGGATACTGAATCAAAGAAGGGATAGGCACCAGAGACCACTCCACCCTCTCTGGTAACATAAAAATCATTCTCAAGAAGATACAATGCATGAAACTCAATCTCATAATAATTAATCCTCCTAAAATATAATGAGTTCATCCATAGATAGCTTTGGTGTATAAACTCTACACCATAATTGATTGAGGAATATTCCCCATCATGAATGGATGGTCCGAGGCATAGTATTGTTTCTCATAGCAAGAATGAATCATGTTGTCTTTGAGTTAGTTTTTGACAATTATGTCTTTTTATATTCAATGTTCTTATTCTATGCATACTTCCTTGATAATTGGGCCTCATATATGCATAAAACCCAACCACATGATTTGTTTCTATGTCCCCCCCTTTTGTATATGCCATATTATCCTTTATAAACACAAAGAGTATTCATATCTATCATCAGTATAGTTTTTGTAGTATACATCATTGAGGTTTAACCCCCCTAAATAGTGAACCACCCTTATCATTCCTCGGAGCTTTTGATCCATCATGGGGAAAAACATACCCATTACGGGACACACCACCCATGATCCACCTGCAAAGGTGATCTGATCCATCCAACTATAATTCTTCTCATGTGATTCCTAATATGAACAAAACCTATTCTTAGAACTCTTTCAGGCATTCCAATCAGCCTCCATTCTTTTATTATAGACATTAAACTTATGTTATCACCCATATAGATTCCACATGCTAAATATTGGATGAATTTTATAAAAATCATTGATGATATCTACCCACGACTTCCAATACCAAATTATAATCATGAGACGCATGAGGGTACAACTATGAAAGATATTCCCTTAGCATAAGATTCCTCATGAATGATATGGATTCCTTTGGCTCCCATCCAATAAGAAGTCATTTTATGGGAAATGTACATTTGATACAATGTTCCATTGCCCAGAAATGAAAGTGATGATCATTGTGAAAACTCCATGAAATGAATGTCAATACACTATCTTATCCATCTGGAAGGTCATGAAATAATTACCATCAATAACCATTGTTTAAAATGTCATTTCACTGGGAATGAGTTCCATGAATGAAACAACAATCGTTGATGGAGACACCACATATGTGTCCGGTTCCCAGGAGGATTCCATGGATGGAGGTACTGATATACCATCATGCCATTTAGATCAAATTGAATACATATTTGATGAATTTCATGAATATTTACAAAAATTTTATTATGGGAATGTAGGTAAATATGAAAGGGATTTTAGAATTATGTAAAAAAAATACGGCTGACACACCCTGAAAAAAAGCATTGAAAATAGATGTCACATTCATTCCCCCTTTTAAATTGTTTTCCTTAGAAGTTTTATTCACTTCTTAATCAAGTTGTAATATTTTATATTAATAGAAATTTTAGGTTTAAATGGTTCATAGTAACTCCTATGAGTTTTTCATAGAACCATAAAATATAAAATTATCTTATTCCATACCATGTATTCTTTACGACTAAAAAATCAATATAAAATTTTCTTCATTAGATATATCGCCTTCCAACTAATCTATTTTATTACTGAAAACATGAGATGCATCGTGAACTTAAATTCTTAATAATTTAACTTCTAACACATCCTGTACCTAAGAAAATCTCATATGGAAATCCACTTGATAAGAAATTGATAGAATCTATTTTATAATTTCATCTGAACCTACGAATAATATACATAATTATTTTTAATTCCAAAACACAGAACACATTTCAATTGTAATTATTTTCAAAATACATAGAATCCTACCTCAAATGTATGATTTTTTCCACTGATTTTCCTCCAAACTCTTCATCATTCTCTAAGATAGCCACATATACTACTAAATAAATAAAACATTTTAAACTATCAGTTCTACAAAACTGGACCCACCATCCTTCATCTACCAAATTCAGCCCAACATAATATAGTACATTATAAATTCCCATATAATGGCTTCAAATTTTACAGAAGTCTATTTGAATGAAGACTAATATTATATGAAAATTCATTTAAAAAAGGGTGTAAATAACAACGTACTTGATAATCTATTAAACATTATAGAATCATATCATCTTATTTATATATCATTCTCTTTGATTGTCAATAAGATTGAGGATGAAGTTCTATTCTTAAATTTAATTCAATCACCAATGAATACTATATATTTCACAAATTAATGGTAAATCTCGGATCATGATCATATACAATAGAAAGAAAGAACTTTATTAAATATTATTTTCACTATTACATAAATTTATGAAATATTTTACAAATACTTATTATCTAAAATATAAATAAACTATGTACATTTACTCTATCAATAAAACATAACCCATTTAAAATTTTTAGCTCGAGAAGTATTTTGTAATATAATCAAGAAACATGTGTATATATATTCTAAATTCCATATAATATCTTCCAAATGTTAAATAATACATTTTTTTTAATTTTCATTCTTCCTCACCTGTTGTCAAGTAAAAAATTAGATAGAAAATTTGGCCATATTTATTCATTACATCCAACAATAAATTTTTTTGAAGGTCCCAAAATATCATAGTGTTTCTTGTATTAATAATTTATTGTTTTTAAGCTAAAACAAATAGTTAATTATTCAACTGGGAATCAAAAAGAGATAATTTTTTTATGAATTTAATATTATATTCATTTTCAATTATAAATTGTGGAGACTAATATACAATAACATATTTTCCTTTTCTTGTTAGTCAGACACCTCCTACTGAAATATTAAATTTTGTTTGACAACGATAACTACCTTGACACTTGAAAAAAATTGATAAAAATAATTCATTCAATATTTATGGTATGTCATTACATTTATCATTAACCAAAAGTCCATTATTCATTTTTAAAACATAAATTAATGCATTATCAATTCGAAATAGAGCACTATCTACTTTATTTTCTATTCATGAGTGGTAATGAATAGAATAGAAATAATTTATCATAATTTATAAAAATATTTTCTATCTTATTTTTAATTCTTTTTTATTGATCATATAATTTAAACCTATATGAACAATTTATATTCCCCAAATTACCCTATGTTGTTGATATATCCATATTTTAAATAAAACAAAAAACTAGAAGTCCATGGTCATTTTTAGTATAATATACATTTGGAAGTTTCAATTTTTATTCTGATTTAAAAAATACTAGTCCATTAAACATCAAAACACAACCAATTACCTTCATAATAGCATTGATGTCTATAACAAAAACAACATTAATAGTTGGATGGAAAAAACTAGATTATTCAATAACATTATTTTGAATACCAAGTGACATTAATCACTTTTTTTATTCAAATAAATTTACCTCAATTTAGAGTAATCATAATCTGAGATAAAAATGAATGAGAAAGTTTTCAGCAAAAAAATTCATAAAACTACATACTCAAAAAAAAATTGTAAATATTTATGTCATTTTTAAATCATGGGAGCGCTTAAATAACATTATTTTTAATTGGATAAATTATTATTAATTTTTTTAAAATTTACCCACGAAATGAAATATGTCACAACAGTAAATAAAATTTTCTAAAATTTTCATATTTTATTATTCATTTTAGAAAAATTCCTTAAATTTTTTTCATGATAATCATTACATATAAAATATATTAGGATTACATAAAAAAACTATAAAATTTGACCATTCAATCATGGAAAACACCATTCATGTGGTTCTAAAATATAGATGGAGGATTTTCCATCCCATTGGGAATGACCCCAAAAACATAATTCCCATACCTACTATAAAATGATGTCATTATAATGTAATCATCCTTTATAATTAGCTAATTATACCAGAACCCAATATTATCCTATGAAAAATAGTGACCTTTTTATATTTAATAATTAAAAAAATATATAATACATATTATATATATATATATATATTATTTCTTAGGATGTTATTAAATTCTATATATACAATCTCAAGACTTGTAGAAATATCATTATTTTTATCCTAAATGTTGTTGAATCCCATGTTGATGAGAAATAATGAATGATGAATTAATCAAGAATCTTTTTTAATGTAAGGAACACACAAAATTTTAATACTTTCATTCTTTTAAACATAATGTCAAGATAACCATCATTTTCATATTTAACATAATTTCCATACTTCTATATATGTTATAAATGGTAGTAATTAATTCCTGTTTAAAATATAAAAAAATGCAATTTTTTTTCACTTTAATCTATCATAATATGATAAATAATAATTCAATACATACCCATCATAACACAAAACTCTACAATGGTAATGGAATTAGAATATTCATGTAAAACTATTCGACAAACAATAATAGAATGATTAATTTGATTTATTATTTTATATTACTTCCACTAATATTTATTCCAAAAGGTTTTCTTTTTTTATTATATTGAAATGTATAATTTTCCCATTAATTTTCCAAATATAATAGAGCATGTATATGTCAAATCAATCATGACATGAGAATTTGTTGAATACACAATTAATGTACTAGAGACTATAAAATTTGATTGTCCAATATATCCCAGACTAATCAAAAATTATTTGTCCAATCATTTCTAATTTTTATTATTAGGAATTCCATTATCTACACATATATTAAATGAAGTAGTAATGTAATTACACATTTTATTAAAATTTAAGAATCTTACATTATTCTTTTTGTTAATTTTCTGGGCATTACACTAGTATTTTTCATTGTAGTAACATTCCAATTTTCTAAATGTTCCACATCAAAAAAACATTATATATTTTATACAAAATTTACTATGGGTATTTTCACAAGACGTATCACAAAATTAAAACATCTTTTTCCTTTATTCATATTTCATTGATTGATTTTTCACATATCCATGAAGACAAATTTTTCATATAGTTATTTTAGAACATAGAATCATTAATAAAATCAATCTATATATTCACATCATATCAACTATTTTCACTTATCTTTTACTATAACAATAATCGAATGACCATAGACATTTTGGCTTTAATCCACAATAAAAATTCATTATTTTTTTATAATGATTCTAGATGCAATTTTTACTTC
Organism: Viscum album; assembly: GCA_963277665.1. Lineage (NCBI taxonomy): Eukaryota > Viridiplantae > Streptophyta > Magnoliopsida > Santalales > Viscaceae > Viscum > Viscum album. The sequence goes on along the minus strand of OY728161.1, from coordinate 419,518,644 downwards.
ACCATTAAAATTATGTGATGTTTGATATATACAAGACCAATGAACCATCATCTTCTTTTTCCCACTTATATGTGTTTAATTTCAATCCATTATCAAAGTTCCATAAGATTACATGTTTAAATGAAATTATCATTAAATTTATCGAATTCGAAGGCACAAATCTATTAACTTTTTCAAAAATTTGTTATTGTTTTTTACAACTCATTGGATTCACCATAAAAATGATAAATAGATATAGTTACCTTTTTATTATAATAAATAAAATGTTTTGAATATATAATCTGATTCATTAATTTATAAATAATCTACCACTAAAGGTTTTTTAGATTCTAATAAAAATTACTAAATGCATCATAAGTGATTAAAAATCATTTATGAAGATACCCATGAAAAATGACATAAAATATGTGGTAAATAATGAAATAAAGAACAATATAATCCTATTGTACCTTACAACAATAAGTCACAAAAATATTCAATCTTCATCGGATGAGTATCATTAGGATTTAAATGTGGAAGAAAACAACATCTCAATTCAATATTTTTCAGGTATGGTGCTCCAGAATCACTCGATGATCGAGAAAGATCCACTAACCTCCATGTTATACTAGATCAAATGAGGCAATGAGGGAGATAAATGGGATTAGGGAGGCTTGTTCAATAATCATGTAAACCCCCATAAACTTCGTGACATGGATGTGTTAATGTTATAAATCCATGATAAACCCTGATTATAGTCTCATTTATTAGTGTTCTCGAACACTTGAATAACAACAGTGATCAGTTTGTGAATAAATCTCATGCACATAGCCCATTATTGTTTCATCATAGGAAATATTTTTTTAAAATAATATCTTATATTGGATATTAATACATGATAATAGTTTATAATTTATAAAGCATGGAATGATAGAAAATTCCTGAAAATAAAAATTTCCATGCAATATATATATATATATATATATATATCATTTGTATATAATCAAGTATTTATGGAATATATCATCAAATATATAACATTCACTAAAAAATAATTGATTTTTATTTCCATTTCACTAAATATAATATTATATACAATATCTTTCAAAACATATCACAAAATCCATATGTTTATGTTCCAAACCATTTTGGTAATGCTATAATAAAATTTACCTTGTATCAATGCATATTAAATACCTAGTGAATAACCATAATAAATTGGATTATCTATAAATAATTATTAAATTATCACTCTAATTTAATCTCAATCTCCATTGATAAAAAATCTTTATCATATTGATCTTTATATAATTGAAAATAAATACCATATTCTTAACCATATTTTTATGCAATGTGAGGCCTTTAAAAAATTTATAATACTACTCAATCTGTAAATTGACCTGGGGTGATCTACATCAGACACATGTGTTAAGATACATGTGTACATCAGTCTTCATCACATGCATGCATACATTAAATAGTTTTCCCAATATCAATAACATTGTTTGACCTTGTTAAAAAGAATATTTTAATCCCATTTATCCAATTAATATTCTATTTACACTATATGTTTCGATTAAAATGAATGATAAATAAATAAAATGTTATTCATTATTCTATATATTCAAAACACATTTACTTGATCATTATAGATCTATATAATAAATAATTATAGTCTCAAACTCCCCAAGACTATCTAAATCAAGGGACCTGATTCTATATTAATCATATGATTGAATAAATATCAACTTTATTTTGGTATAACATATTTAATGATCACAAAAATACCCAAACATCCCCATATAAGAGATTTCAATTTGGAGAAATTAGTGTTTAAGGAATCAATGTATGATGGTTCTCGTGTCATGTATATCATTAACCACCGTTAGAATGAAATAAAATTTGTTTTATTCAACCCAAGAGTTCCAAAACCATCATTGAATTTCACATTATCGTGTATAATTTATAGGTCTTCCATCGCACTCAATGAATATTATTCGTTGACCTATAACTTGGGAGATTATTCTATATATAATGACAATAATACTACTCACTCTAATTGTATATTTTTTATATCCTCTAATAATTAATTAATAAAAATAGTTAGAGATAAACATAAATTCATACTTTGAGAGGTCAATTATTATTTGGATTAATGAAATGTATATTTATGTATACCTTTTATTGTCACAATGACTGAATTATAAAATGTATGAATCTATTAATATAAAAAAAATTAATATTCTATAAATAATAAAAAAATATTTAACAAAACCATAATATTGATTTGTTATTCATATAATATATGATAAAAATCATGATCATCCATATATTTTATATAATTTCATTTTTTTGATAACATTTTATATATTATGTAACACCTATCACATCTCAATTTAAATATCTGATAAAACTGTCTGATTATACTCCGTAGTTTTATTCATTTATATAGAAATCAACTATAAATAGTTGAAAAATTTATCAATCATATTCCTAGATGTTCAAAATTTGGACATACTCAAAGAACATTACCTCAATAAATCAAATATTATGATGTTATAATTTTTTATACATATAAATCATTAAAATTTAACCATAAATGTAATTTTAAACATATTATATAATAATTCATCCTTTATATAGTGTTACTAATTAAACTATTGTTCAAAAATTCATGTTACCACTATTATGATATTATGTAAATTTCACTTTAAATGTAGATATGTGCATTTATTTATTAATTAGTATTTATATTATATATGACCAAACAAACTCCCACTGCCCTCTTACATAATATAACATCATTATAATATAATTCTATGATACAAATACTAGTTTTTGTTTGTAAATAAAATTTATTTCCATTTAGAGGGAATATTTTAGAAAAGTAATATTATTTTTATATATAATATGGTATTAATTGTGTTTGTAATTTTTAAATAAAATATTACAATATTATTATATATAAATAATAACTAGTCGGAAAACATTCATGCATATATTAATAAATACATGGATAAAAATATTATCATATATAAATAACTTTTATACATATTAATTACTAAAAACATTCTATAGAAATTGATGAATCATGAACCATGTATATATAATTAATTGTATCAAAAAATCTAATAAAAATACATTTTTATTAAACATATTATCTTTTAAAATTTCATAAATTAGACAAAGTTACAAATTTTTTCATGGATTCATTTGAGATTAAAATAATTTACAATCAAATCATCAATATAATAACTATTTACTAATTCTCATTAATAAAAAAAAATCTTAGTCAATTAGTCCATTGATTAAAAAAATATATATTTACAACACTTTATAAAATACTAATTTATTATTATATACCCTTAAAAATGAATTATTAATTTCAATAACATTTATATATTACATGGATATTTTGTGGAGTTTCCAAAAATAATTTATTTATATATTGTATAATATAATCAAATGAAATTATTGTTATTCCTTTCTATATCTCATGATTCCAATTTCCTTGATTGGATTGCTGATGAAATGTTATTGAATTTATTAAAATATTTGATATTCATCCATCATTAACTTTTACATAATTTTAATATATATGAAACTCTTTATAATAAATCAATAATATTGAGAGTTTCTATACATTCCAAACAAATATCTAAGAAAAGGTAAACCGTATTGAAATTCCATCATATTTTCAATTCTATTATATAGATGAAAATTAGATAAATTACATAACAAAAACTATCTATTTTAATCTCCCAATAAAAATTATTATATAACAAATAAATTCTTAAATATGTGTTTCTAAAACACCACATCTCATTTTATTATACAACTGTTCTTTTCAAGGTCGTATTAAGAGGAAATGTTTAAAATAAAAATAAAATGACATTTTCACATGATCTTTAGGTTTACATGACTCTAATATAGTAACACCCTTACATTATTATTTTGACATCCACTGCAATATTTAAAGTAAATTTCCTTTTTCACTGCTTATATTTTTTTCATGTATGTTTAAAATAATTATAAAATATTTTTTTTTTCACATGCCATAAGTCAAATGAACTTTGAAACATTCATACCTAAATTAAATAATCCATACTGCTTCATGGATCACGTTAGGTAACCCAATTAATTTCTTCTCTGTGGGGAATATTTTCCATAATTAAAACATTGTCCCTCATTTTAATTTTTCACTTTATGAATTTATGTAGTCATTCCTCAACCTCGTTCCATTCTATTTTGGATACTAAAATTACATATACAAATTTATACCTTCAAAATTTACCCATAATATATACTAGACATGTCTCATTAAATATGTTATGGAGATCAGGTAATATTTTTCTATTTTCAATTATATTATATGTTATAAAAATTTGAAAATCCTTTTATAAAATTACTATATAATGTAATATATTTCCAAATAAATATTAATAGGTGAACAAAACGTATCTATCTAATTGTAGTATCAAAATACCTTGACTAAATGGGTTGATACTGGGTATCCTTCTATAATAACACAATAAAAATGATATTTAGAAACATTATAACATTATCCCATATTTTTCAAAATCTTTTCTTTTTTTATATTATAGAAATTTATTATTTTCCACTAAATTCCCCTAATATTATACAACATGTAGATGTCAAATCAATCATGAAATGGGAATTTTATGAATAAAAAATTAATGTACATCATACTGTAACATTTGATTGTCAAATATATCCTAGAGTAATAAAAATTTATTATTCCAAATATTTATAATTGGTATTATTAAGAATTCCATTATTTATAAATATATTCAATGATGTTCTGACGTAATTACACATTTTATTACAATTTATGAATCATACATATGTATTTTTATTATTATTATTATCATTACAGTAATCTATTTCATTGTAGTAACATTCCAATTTTCTATATGTTCCACCTAAAAAACTTCATATATTTTATTCAAAAATTTATATTGGGATTTTCATAAGAGGTATCACAAAATTGAAACATGGTTTTCTTATCTTCATATATCCTTGATCGATTTTCACCTATCCATCAGATCCACTTTTTCGTATTGATATTTTAGAACACATAATCATTAATAAACTCAATTTATATATTCTCCTCATATTGAATATATCCACATATCTTTTACTATAACAATAATCTCATTAAAATAGACATTTGTCCTTAATCCACAAGAAAAAATCAAAACTATTTTTAATGATCTTGGATGGAATTTGGTATGTATCATTCAAATTATGTGATGTTTGATCCATACAAGACTAATGAACTATACTTGGAATTCCCCAAATATCTATATTGAATTTCAATCCTTTATAAAAATCCCATAAGAATACATGTTTGAAGGAAATTATTATTAAATTAATTAATTTTAACGCATAAATCTATTATCTTTTTCGAATGTTTTTATTGTTTTATACCACACTTTGGATTGTCCTTAAAAATGATAGATAGATATAGATTCCTTTTTATTCTAAAAAAATGTTTTGAATATATAATCTGAATCATTAATTTATACATCATCTACCACTAAATGGTTTTTAGATTCTAATAACTATTACCAAATGCATTAGAAGTAATTAAAAACATCTTTTCGAAGACACCCATGAAAAATGACTTGAAATATTTGATTGAATAAATAAGTAATGAACACTAAAAATATATCATGACTTAAAGCAATAATTCACTAAAATATTCAATATTCACTGGATGAGTTTCATTATGATTATAATGTTGATGAAAAAAACATCTCAATTCAGTATTTTTTATGAATGGTGCCCCATAATCATTCGATGATTGAGAAAGATCCACTAACATCCATTTTATACTAGATCGCATGAAACAAAGGGTGAGATAAATGGGATTAGGGAGGCTCTTTCAATAATCATGTAAAACCACACAACATTTATCACAAGGATGTGTTAAAGCTATAAATCAATGATAAACCATTATTATCGTCTCATTTATCAGTGTTCTCAAACTCTTGAATAACAACTGTGACCAATTTGTGAATAAATATCATGAACATAGTCCATTATCGTTTCATCTTAAGAAATATTTTGTTAAAATAATATCCTAGAATGGAAAATAATACATTATAATAGTTTATCATTAATGATGCATGGAATGATATACCATGAATGAAAATCAAAATTTCCTCACAAAATATATATATCATATGTATATATTCATTGATTTATGGAATATCTCATCAGATATCTATCATTCACTAAAAAATAAATTAATTTCCATTCCATTTAACTAAATATAATTTAATAAACAATATCTTTCAAATAATATCTTAAAATCCATATCAATATGTTCAAAAATAGTTTTATTCAATGTGAGGCCTTTAGAAACGTTCTAATACTACTCAAACTATAATGTGATCTGGGTAATCTACATTAAACAGATGTGCAAAGATACTTGTGTATATTAGTCTTCATCACATGCATATGTACATTAAAATGATTCTCTATTATCAATAACATTGTTTTACCATGTTAAAAAGAGTATTTCAATCCAATATAGCCAACTCATCTGCTATTTAAACTCTATGTTTCGATTAAAATGGTTAATAAATAAATAACATGTTATTAATTATTTTATATATTCACATCATATTTCCCTGATCATCAATGATCAATATAATAAATTAGTATAGTCTCAAACTCTCCATGTCTATCTAAATCAAGGGACCTAATTCCATACTAATCATATGAATGAATAAATATCATCTTCATTCAGGTATAACATATTCAATGATAAAAAATACCCAAACACCCCTATATTAGCTATGTAAATTTGTAGAAATGAGTGAGTAATGAATAAATGTATGATGGTTCTCGTGTCATGTAAATCACTAACCTCTATTAGTATCGAATAAAATATGTTATATTCACCCAAGGTATACCAAGACCATCATTATATGACACATTATCTTGTATACTTTTTAGGTATTCCATCACACATAAAGAATATTATTCATTGACATAAGACTCATGAAATTACTCTATACATAAAAAAAATAATACTACTCAATCTAATTTTATATTTCTTATATCCTCCATTACTTCATTAATAATTATAGTTAGATATAAATATAATTTCATACTTTAGGAAGTCAATTATCATTTGTATTACTGAAATGTATATTTAAGTATACATTTTTATAGAAAAAATGACTGAATTATAAAATCTATAAATCCATTAATATTATTAATTTTAATATTATTTAAATAATAAAATATATTTAACCAAACCAACATATTGATTTGTTAATAATATAATATATGATAAACATCTAGATCATCCATATTTTTTCTGTAATTTCATTGTATTGATAACATGTTATATATTCTGTAAAACCAATCAAATCTTAATTTAAATATCTGATAAAAATATCTCATTATAATCCTTAATTTAATACATATATATAGAAATAAACTATGAATAATTGAAAAATTTCTTAATCATATTCCTAACTATTAAAAATCTGGACATACTCAAAGCACATTACATAAAAAAATCAAATTTTATGATGTTATATTTTTTTATACATATAAATCATTAAAATTTGTCTGTATATGTCCTTGTTTAAATATTCAATAATAAATCCACCATTATATAATGTTACTAATTAAAATATTGTTTACAAATTCATGTTACCATTGTTATTATATTATTAAAATTTCACATTAAAAGATGATATGTGTATTTATTTATTCATTTGTATTGAGATTCTATATGTACAAACAAACTCCAACTAGACTCTTACAAAATATATCCTCTTTATAATATTATTCTATGGTACACGATCCATTTTTCTTGGAAATAACATTTATTTCCTTTTAAAGGGAATATTTTAGAAAAGTAATTTTGATTCCATATATAATATGGTTTTTATGATGTTTGGAATATTTTTAATAAAACAATTCATTATTATGATATACCAATATTTGGAAGTGGGAAAAAATTCACGCATACATTTATAAATACATGGATAAAAATATTAATATATATATATATAATTTTGTGCATATTAATTACTCAAAACATGATATAGAAACCGATGAATTGTGAACCATGTGTATATTATTAATTGTATAAAAAACATTTGTAAAAATACTTTTTTATTCAACATCCAATATTTTAAAATTTGATAAATTTGATAATGTTTCACATTTTTTCAAATATTCATTTTAGATTAAAATAATTTACAATCAAATATTTAATATAATAACTATTTACTAATACTCATTAATATAAACAAAATGCTTAGTCAATTAGTACTTTGATTCAAAAAATATATATTTACAACACTTTATAAAATATTAATTTGGTATTATATACCATTAAAAACGAATAATTAATTTCTAAAACATTCATAGATGATATTGATATTCTGTGGAGTTTCCAAAAAATCATAAATGTATATATTAGTAAATCGAATATAATGAAAATATTATTATTTATTTCTATATCTCATGATTCCAAAGTTCATGATTGGATTGTTGAAGAAATGTTATTAAATTTTTTAAAATATAATCTATTCATCCATCTTGAACTTTTACATACTTTTTATATCTATGAAACTCTTTATAATAAATCAATATTATTGAGAGTTTCTATATATTCCAAAAAAATTAAGAATAATAGGTAAACCATATTGAAATTAAATCATATTTTCAATACTTTTATATATATGAAAATGAGATAAATTACGTAACCAAAACTATACATTTTTATCTCACATTAAAAATTATTATATACTTGAGAAATTCGTAAATTTGTGTTTCAAAAAAACCGCATCTCATTTTATTAATCAACACTTCTTTTTAAGGTCGTATCAAGAAGAAATTTTTAAATAAAAATTAAATAAAATTTTCAAATGAGGTTTAGGATTCAATGTATGTTATATAGTAATACCTGTAAATTATTAATATAACATCTAATGAAATATTGATCATTAATTTCATTTTTCATTGATTATATTTTTTTCTTGTATTTTTACACAAATTATAAAATAAGAATTTTTTTCACATGCCATAAGTCAAATAGATTTTGAATCATTCATACCTAAATTAGATAATCCATACAACTTCATGGTTCACATTAGGTTACCGAATAAATTTCTTCTCCAAGGGAAATATTTTCAATAACGAAAACATTTTCCTTCATTTTAATTTTTCAATTTATGAATTTATGTAGTCACTCAACAACCTCATTCCTTTCGGTTTTGTCTAGTAAATTTACATATACAATTTTATACATTAAAAATTTTCCCATAATATATACTACCCATGTCTCATTAAATCATCCTCCCAATATTATGGAGATTAGGTAATAGTTTTATATTTTCAATGATATTATAAGTCATAAAAAATAGAATAACCTATTTGAAAATGACTATATATTGTAATATATGGAAAAATAAATATTTATAGGTGAACAAAACGTATCTATCTAATTTGAGTATAACAAATATTTATTAAATGGGTATATATTTGAGTATCTATCTAAAATAACACAATGAAAATGATCATTAGAAACATTATAACATTTATCCTATATTTTCTCTTGATGAGGACTTTTCATGTTATCTGTTACTTTAAATAAAATTTTTGTCTTGTATTTATTTATAAATTTGGTTTATATTGTACATAAAATGGGTGAAGAGTCAAAAAATGTATACATTAGATGATTATTATATTTATCCATGTACATTTACTGATTTTATCATTAATGGTTTTATCAATAGATTGTGTTTCAACACATTGATGTTTAGTTCTATTTTTAGAAGATTTCCAATAATATAATACCAATCATGGATGTTTCAACCATCATGATTTAATTATTGAATCACTATCCACGAGACAAATGTGCATGAAGATTCTATTAAATTGAATTGAATATTCTTATAAATTGAATATCATTTTTTATTACAAATTAATAATGAATTTTATTAAATATAATCCCACTAAAATAATTCCCCATTATAGAATTCATCATAACCATTGTTAAACCACTATCAATATTTTACATGGAAAATATTATACTATTTAATTACTCTCATCACATTATTATATACTTATGGAATCATTCCATTCTTGTTCTATTTTATTCATTGATATATGATAGTAAAACACATTTTCCAATCCATTATATGTATATAATCTACTTAATTATTTTTTTATCATTATCATGGGTTTCCCATCATTATTTCATGAAATTATATTTAAAATTTTGATTATGAACAAAAAACCTAGGGGCACCCTTATCTAACAGAACCTACCCATGGATGATCAAATGTCACCCATGACATTCTCATCATACAAAATGTAATTCAAGGGAACCTTTCCGTAGAATAGCCTGAACAGTAGAATGAAAATGGACATGAAATGACTAAAAATAGAAGTAACCTACCTATTTATGTTTTAATGGATTTTATCCCCCCAATATTTTCTCATGTTATTACCTTTAATGTAAACAAGATTTTGTAATTGGTCTAAGGTCCCTATTCATTCCACAAAATCAGTATGCTAAATCAATATTGATTAGTTAATATTTTCACAACCCCCAAATTCTGTCACATTCTCAAAAAACAAATTTGAATATATAATTACATATCTAGATACATCATAGGTGTTTGATATATGTAAACTTCATGTAATGGCCCATAGTTACATGAGAATAAATGTCTCCACATGTGTAATCCTAGAGTGTTATACAGACAACCCAACTATCCATCATAGAAAAGTAATAAGTATCCTCAAATGGAATAACAAAAATTCATAGAATAATAAAATTGTATTCAATATAATTTTAACAGTTCACACTACGCTTAAAAAACATTGAAAATATATTTATTTAAATATAATCATTTGGATAGCTTAGGGAACACTCAACCCATTGACGAAATGAACTGTAATATAGTAAAACATGAAAAACTATCCCAAAAAATAGTGGGAATGAATTGTACTATATTAATTTTTATGTATATGGATATCTCTTTATAATAAATTAAATAATAATCATTTAGCAGAAAAGAAATGATTTCTGAACTATAGTATTTTTTCTACATGACGGTTTTTTCATTCTTTTCACATAAATAATTGAAATTAATTTTTATCAAATTTAGAAAAAATATTTGAAAAATATAAATAAATATTGAAATAATAATATAAAAATATAGTAGAGTGTTTTTTTTGTATTTTTTTGAAATGTATTATTTTTCTTTGAACAGTGAAACATATAAATTTTAAATTTTAAACCACCCTTTCATTTTTATTATTTGTAAAGTTCATTTATATTTTTAATTGGTTTTATATTAAACTTTTGATAAATATATATACTAATAAAAAAATTTTCATTTAAATATTTTGATTTTTATTTTTTATAAAAAAATATTATTTTAATTTGAATATTTTCAAATTAAAAACCTGCATTCTCCTCAAGTCTACAAGATTAATGTTAAATAAAACATCCAACATATTTGAATATAATTAGTGAAAATAAATATGATATTTGGAATATTTATAATAAATAATATATAATGAGGTAAAATAAAAATTTTACCCAAATAAATATGGAATATAGTAGAAGTTATTAACCTTAGTTAAAGTAAAAATGGATTTATTGTGAGGAAAAACAAATATTATAATATTTAGAATGTCATAATAAATATTTTGAATTATTTTTTATTTTATAATATAGAATTTTTCCACGGTATTTCATGTTACTAAAATATTTTTAACCTTTTTAAAATTGATTCACATGGGTACCACTTATTTTTTATAAAAATTACATCGGTGTCTATCACCTAATTTAAAAAAGGACACCAACTATCCTATCATTTTTAAACCTTAATTTTTTTTGTATAATTGGACCTACAAAAATCACATAAAAAAATTCATCACCGCATACGATAAGGAATATTTTGTTGTATAAATCCATAATTAGAACTCTTTTGGTATAATCATAATTAGGTTACCCGTGGAAGAAATAATCTTTTTTATCCATCGTGTTTTTATTTGTTATTCTTCTATAACTTCTATTATTATTAAATAATTATGATATAATAATATCATTATATTTTATATAAAGATACTTTTTTATTTTATGTTAATGACGTACAACCATACCCACTTCCACAAATAGGTTAGGAAATCAACATTAACGTGTTCAATGAACTATTACCTCGCTATCAAATGTCATTAGTTTTTCCATTACCGTAACTCAGGTTGGGTATGATGATGAATATGAACAATAAGTATTATATTTATAACATTATAATACCACTCATGAAATTAAATCAGATAATAATTTTAATAATTTTAATTCTATAGGGTATATGAAAACGTACCTCGTGCGTAAGGAAGATTACTGACTCATGAAGCAATATGATTACCTTTTCAGAAAGGCATTACATGGAATTTAAGGATAAATTAAATTAATATATATCAGATACATGAAATTATTATAATATTGATGAAATATCAATCATTATTAAAAAATAATATATAATTTCATTTGTTGCATACTCACTCATATAATCGTGATAACATTTTTCATTTAAGTGTGGGATAACACATTAAAAAATTGAAGGGACTCCTATTACATAACCAAAAGACATGAATGATATATATAAGTATATATTAAATTTAATATTTTACATTCCTTCTTTCCATAATGATCATTGATAAATTCTAATGTTACCCATGCATACAAATGTCTTTTCATGTTCCTGATCATAATGCATTCATTTCTCAATACCATACTTCATTATTGGTCTAAAAAATAAAATATAATTATAATTATGATAAATTACTTTTCATTATTATTCATGATATAATGTAATAATTAAACTTTAATGAATATTTATCCTAATGAAATAATACATTAATCATATACCAAATATCATTGAAAACCTAACATAAATATAGATAACTAAATAATTTTATATATAATTTTAATAAGAGAAAAAAGGAGTAATAATATTTAAAATGTTTATTAATAATTTTAATAATTGAAATATATTTATTATTTAGATGATAAATAACGTATGTGACTTGTCATACCCAAACAACGTGACTTCATCCCATTTTCTCATTATTGAGGCACAATGTATTGTTTTGATGATAATTTTTTTATATGGTGTATATATTACAAAATTGAAAATTATTATCATTACATATTAGTAATAAATGGTATTTAATTTTTTTTAATAATTTCATCCAATGATAATTGAAATTAAATTTACTATTTTTTAATAAATTTCATATGTGGATTCCATGTCATTGGGATATATAACATCATCATTATCATTGATTTTACAGAAATATGATTGAAATAATTTTTTTTAATAAAATGAATTCCCAGTTGTTAATTGTGGATTTATATTTATGTACATAATATATTCACTAATAAATTATCACATTAATGTTATGATCATTTTAATAGTTTATTTTTAAATCTGAATATAATCAAGATTGTTTATTCATTTGTTTCAGATGACAGAAATTATTTTACATTATCATAATAAAAACATTTAAAAAATTTCCCCATTAGTTATTAATTATATTATTATTTAACAGTAACATTTTATACACTCAATTAAAATTAAAAAACGAAAAAAATGTAATCCTTAAAATATGACATCACTTCTATCATTAATTGGAAATCTATTTTGTTAAAACCCCATTTTTTAAATAACTATTAGAAACAATTACCCATTTTTAAGGATTTAATTAGTAAATTATTAGTGTGTTTATTAAAAATTATAGGAATCGTCGCATAATTTTCATAACAAGTCTTATTTTCCTTCTACAAAAAAACTAAATGTAATATTTTTTTAACATATATAAAATGAATGAAATTTCTAGTCGGAATAGAAACCCAAATGAATTAACGAATCATTATATGATTCAAAGGTTATTTTCAAAGGGAATATGTTTCAAAAATATTTTTTGAGTATAGTTGTAAAATAATATTATCAAATTTAAATTATATCTTTCTCGATAATGATATTAAGATAAATTTACGACATTTATATTCATTAATAACATAAACATTATATTATCATATAAATGACTCTGAATTGGATTTATATTATCCTTACTCATCATATTGATGGGTTATGATGTTTTGTAACAATGAAATGTGTTTAATATTATTCCATGATACATTTTTAGTCATTACATTCCATTTAAATGTTAACATTCCTATGGTCATTTAAAATTAAATTTTTCTTTAATATCTATATCATTTATCATGGATATGGTTATATTTTATACCATATTTCATTTATACATATGGTGTTTTACTTAAAAATTTAACTTATTGACTGTATTTTGTTTGAAAATCTCAATTCCTTCGTCAATATTGATATTTGATAATAATTTAAAATTTTTCATGAAATATATAAATTATTATATTTTTAAAGAAGGATTACGACCTATAGTATAAGGTGGGTCCTGAAATTATATATCTCATCGATGAATTGTTGGCTTATGGGAAAGATTATTAAGATAGTCTTAATTGGGTTTATACCAAGTGTTTTAAACATTCATGTGAAATTCCTTAAATAGATATTTTTCCTTTATTATTTATAGAATAACATTTAACAATTATGTAATTCCATAATTTAGAACTCAGTTATTAATATCCATTATATTTTCACAATTATATTATCAGTAGACACATTTAATTCTTATCTTATTAATTAAATTGCATGTTTTTTAATATATAAATTTATATATTTATTATGACATATCAATTTATACATGATACATTCCTAATGCAATTATATTTGGATTCATTTCATTATCATCTTATTTATTATTGTAAATGTGTTTTGTGTTATTTACCTTTTTTGTTGATTATGAATTATCTATTTATGATAACCCTATTATTTTTTTTAAATAATGTTTTTTTAGTTATATAAAATTCCATATTGATTATTATATATGAAATTTGCGCATTGATATATATCTCTAGGGGCCCTTACTTCTCAGTTTATTGATTATAGAGCATATATGTTCGGTAATTTATGTGGACGTTTTGATTTATATTATTGATTCATAATAGCGTCAACAGAACATAATCATTACTGATAATTTTATCACAACATTTTTAATTTTTCTGTCCCAATAATAAATTAATTGATATATGAATGTCATAAAAAGACATTTTAGAAGTAAAAAATACAAATATAGAATAAAAAATTTTATTGAATTTTTTGTATTCAAATTTAATGAATGACTCTAGTATGTATCTAGTATATAAGGACTTATAAACTATACCGTCATTAGAGATGTGATTTCATATATCTTATTGAAATATAATAAAGTATAAGTTGAATAAAACACTTACACTACCACATATTGAGGTCTTGTGATGTTCATAACAATATTAGCATCTTTAAATAATATAATGATTATTTTTAAATCTATATAATTGTACTCCCTATGTTATCGAGAATATTTGGTATTTTTAGTGATGAAAAATATCCATCTAAAATATTTTTACATTTTTTAAACACTATTTAACAATTTCATCCTAAATTTAATAGGATTTATCATAAATTTTTTTTGGAGAATCACAATATTATGATTTGTCATTATTGTCCAATCTATACGAGTTGTGATCAATTTTTTGTGGTTACATGGGAATGATTCATATATTTTTTGGAATCAACATAGCCTCATTATTAGATTAGTGATTTTTCACATCCCAAAGGAAATATGAGATATTATCCAACACGGGTAGAATATTAGTTATAGATGTATTCATGTAAATATTTTTATTAGAAGAAACCCCTATTGAGCTAGGGAGGTAACTTGTATCCATTTTATTTAATAAATTTGGACCCAAATTGAAGTTAAATATGAATGGGGGCGTATAGAATGATTCATAACTTCTTAATATTATGACGTATTCCCAATTGAAATAAATAATATAAATATTAAGGAATACATTCAATGAAAACATCATGAAGAAAACCATAGACTCCATTTTTTCATCCAAAAATGGGATGGAAATGATTTTCAAATATCATCATCAGAAAATATTCTTGGGACATCATGTCCTGAAATACTCATAGACAATTAATATATTTTATGGGGATTTCAAAATAAATTTAAAAAGGAAATCATGTTGATGAGTTGAATATGCTTACCTGGAAGTCAAATCCAAATAGGCAATGAAGGATGGTCAGAATTAGTGAAATATTTTGGGGAAAAATTCAACTCCTTTATTATCCAACCACTAACAGACCATGTCCATCTCATCGATAATATATATTTTCTTTTTTCAACCATAAAATGATGAAATAAATTCATAGAGTTAAGTAGAACTATCTGAAAGTTCTTGAATCAATTATTTTCTAGGTATTTAGTAGAAAAACATCAGATGGTAGTCATTTGATGAACATTAAAAAATAAAAAATTGAATATTATAAGATCTATTATATACCACTTCCATTTAAAATTAAAATACTAATAGATATCTATAAAGGATTATATTACAATTCACTACTAAATTAATTAGAACCACAAGAGTTAGACGATTTCCTCTTATGATGACATCTATGAAGGATCTTAGCACAAATAAAGGGTTTATTAATTTTTCTCAAAGTTCTGTGTTCTATATAACAATCATAATTATCATGGTTGTATAAATACGTAAATTTTTAACAATTCTATATTAACGGTTCACTTCAAGTAATATTCTCTTTGTTTTTAAAATGATTCATAATTTTTTATATAATTGATCTTTATAGTTATACAATGATTTGAAGAATATAAACCA
The DNA here is from genome assembly GCA_963277665.1 of Viscum album. Lineage (NCBI taxonomy): Eukaryota > Viridiplantae > Streptophyta > Magnoliopsida > Santalales > Viscaceae > Viscum > Viscum album. Next base: position 419,501,825 of record OY728161.1, on the reverse strand, counting down.
TGATATAAATATCACTTATATTAATTATATTTTCTAAATTATAATCTATATTATATTTCAGTATGAATTGGAATACATTATTCATAGATAAGGGAGGTCATACATATGCTTGAATGTTGTTTCAATTTAATTTTCGAAATGCATGAATTAACATAAATGAAATAAATGAATATATATATATATACTCTATTTAAATTCTTATATAATATATATCAAATTATTTCACTATACTGGTACTTTATACATTCTATGTAGTCTGTAAATGAATCATATCAATTTGATGTCGTGGTAGTCCATAATTCCTCAACTAAAATAATTTTATTTAGCCAAATGGAATGTATAATGATATATATGGTAAAAATAGTACATAATTTTAAAAACAATATAAATGACATATATATTATATATAATATCATTTTGCATCATAATTCACACCATTGGAGCCTATAATGCAAGATAAATTAATCATCATTTTCTGAGATGGTTGTTCTTCCCACACATAAAAAGTATGTTTGTTACCCATTATATAGAAGTTTGTATAAGTGAAGGTTGAAATATTTTTATAACAACATATCATTATATTTTGTAGAATATTGTTGATGTAATAGAATTATATATGCTAAAATGAGGTGGTGTAGAATGAAAATAAATGAATATATATTGAGCGAGGGGGTTGACTCATAATCATGTAAATCATTTTGGTTTGAATCAAATTGCTTCCTTGTAAGGCATTATAAATTTTTTTGGATTCAATAAGTAATGGAGGAAATTTTTTTAATCATTTGAACCATGTTTTTGTAAGACAAGGGGAATGAAATTTGTGATGATGTCGTAGGATATGAGTCCTTTTTATATTAGCAGTGGATTGGAATTCTTGTTAATCATTGGAAAATAATTACACCCACACTTTTCAAATGGATTATATCTTGTATAACAGAATAAAATAAATAAAAAGGTATATAAGTTTGAAATATTTCGAGAAAAGGCAATTGGAAATGTTCATAAGTCATTTTGGGACTAATTTAATGTTTAATCCATAGTTAAGCTTAATATGACAATAATCGATGTAATTACTAATAATTTCAATCACTAATATATTAAACCCATTATAGATCGACCATATTAGACATTATAAATTATTATGATTTAAATTATGGAATACATTTTTATAAATTCCAATCATAAATGTGGTATAAAGTAATATTAATCCCCAGTGGGGCTGACAATGGGGATTTTTAACATAGAATACATTCAAATTTTATATTTGTTTTTAAACTCAATTTCTAAGTGAAATATATGTCAATGTACCATCTTGTTTTAATTATTATGAAAAATGTCTAATTAATATTTATAAAAGATTTAAAATATAAATTATCCTTGTAGATAAATTATATGAAAAATCAATTTTTATGTAATGATATGTATTTTTCTGTTAACATAGAAAACATCACCAAAAAATAACAAAAATTTAACCAAAAATAAATTTTTATATAATAATTAAAATATATTGTATATTTCTTTATTAAATATATAATATTTACTTATATTGGTTTTAAAAAGGGTTCTTATATAATAGGTGCTAATAAATCAATAATAAAAATAATGTTTTTTGATTAAATTTGTGATTTTTAATATCACATATCTAAAGACGAATATCAAAATTATTTGATTGAGTATATAACATATATATTAATTTAATGAAACGAAGTAATTGTAACTAATTTATATTATTAGCGTAGAAAAATATTATGAATATAAAATTAATAATATTTTCTTTTATATTTAATCCATTTTCATATTAATTTCTAAAAAATTGGAAACCAATGAATTCATAATATATTTTTAACCATATATTTTCATTAATAATATTATTCAACAAAAAATTGATAATATAAATGATAGAATATATCTTATCATTTTAGGTAATAGAATTTAATTTATATAATATTGATTGGTAAAAATCGGACATGAATTTTACTAAAGCCATCGAGGAAGTCATTACTATGTGTATTTCAATCTAGATTCAATGTACTTTATAGATAATTCTAAAATTTATGTTTCATGTAGTGAATAATTAATTGGTGTTATATATAATTAAATATAAAAATTGTGGTTAATTATAAAATCAAATATTATCACTATGGTGTAAAATAAATGTTATCTAAATGGTAAAATAAATTTGAAAAAAATAATTCAAAAAATATCTGAGTGTTTCATTTTACCCCCCTAAATATAAATTTCACCCTCGATATTCATATATTTTATCAAAGGTTTAGTATTTAAATGTTTCATTCATAGAAACCTAGGTCATTAAAATGAATAAAAAAAATTCCATCAAAATAAGAATTTGGAGCTATAATAGTTACCAATGTATTATATAACTAGTTATCAAAATAAGAGAACATATGTTGGGAGTGATTATTGGAAATATATGAATGTCTAAATTTTGATAAGGGGTGATTGAGTTCATCAATAAAAAAAGTGAATTATCAATTATAATATTTGGGTCTTAATGCCCTAATTCATTAATGATTTAAAATTTCATTGGTATACCAAAATATTATTTATTAGGTCAAAAAAGGTTTTATCATTATGGTTGATATGCTAATCAGATAAATATAACTCTAGTAGTTCATAATTAATATTTATTCAAAAATAATAATTACATCATATCAAGGAAATATCAAAGGTCTGTGGTGTGCGGGAAACCATTATCGTCCATTGGAAATGGGTTCTAGAGACATGGCCTTTCCTGGCATGACTGGTTTTCACCTGACATACCTGATTTCTATTTTTAAAATTATAGAAATATAATTTATAATATAAATATATTGGGAATCATTTAAATTAGGTTAATTGATAAATTTTATTTTAACCAAGGTTTTTAATAAAATCTCAATATATAAATAAATCCTCATATGTTTAACATAATCTATTCATGAACGTTTAACCGTATAACACTTCAAAAAAATGAAAATAAAAAACATTACAAATTATTTCTTGAAATCATCTAAATATTTCATTGGGAATTTTCATAATACAGAACTAGGTTGTAAAATGAAAAACATGTGAATAACTTCCTGATATATTATTCAGAAAAAATGTAATGATATAAATTAACATCAATCATTGTTGAAAACAAGAACACATTTTTAATAAATGTGTTTTGAATGTATTCAATAAATCAATAAAGTTGCAATAATTGATAATGGAAGCATACACCACAAATCAACAAGTCCTTAATTATTTCAAAGGTAATAATTACATTCTAATTTACATTTTAATATGAAAAATATCATTATAAATCAATTTACCATAACATAAAGAATACATTAATTTAAATATTTCCCATAATCGTGTATTTTCCATGTAAATCACATTTTCATTACATCATTTTTAGATTCCATTTGAACCATTCAACTTGTTCTTAAAAATATGTAGTGAAAAACATGTACTGAAAAAACCGTATATATTTCACCATTCATATAATATTATTAATGAATCCAAATTAATAAAATTTTAATATTTCCCTTCATCCTTACAACATTAATATAGACCCATCATCCTATTAGACAATACGACATTACATTCACATTTATTCTTTATTATCATCATCATCAAAAATGTAAAAATTACTCACTCCACCATTCATATATTCATCAGGATATTTATTTTTATGGAATTGGATTAAAAAGTTACCATTTATTTAAACAAAAAACAATTAAATTTTTATGATAACTTTTGGAGGCTACTAATCTCATCCTTTTCATTAACCTAAATCAACATTTTCCCTTGAAATCACTATCCTTTTGTACTTTTTCACAGTAAAAACATATTATTATACATCAAAGAAAATTTCAAAGGTGATTATTTCAAAAATCCTCAGAAAAAGGAAACATAATATGCTTCCCTCCATGTTATCCATTATATGAACATTATGATAACTCCTTCAATATCATCCTTCGGGGGTTTTAGATTTGGTTATGGTACACTTTGTCAATCAAGATATATAAAACTAATTATGCATGATGATATTATCTTTCTCTTCAGTGATCATCCCAAATGACATCTAATCATTAAATCATCCATTAAATTCTAAATTAATCCAGTTACATCATGTTCCTAAAATTTACTAAAACTAGAAACATTATTTTAGAATTACATATGAATGTAGATAACCACATATATATTAATTAATTTTTATATAGGATGACTAAATCATGATAGAATAAATAATCATATACACCGAAGGTTCTTCCTAGGATATTCATAGACTATTTATATTTAAATTCTTCATAATGTATTGTGAATAGATTTGTGAGATACCAATGAATATCTTCGTTCGTATCAAAATAGGTGTGCAACCAAGACAATTTTCGTAAATGAAATTACCTTGATTCTGGCATGGAACATCTTTTTAGTGTTTTTACCCCAATGTACATCTCTAAAATATCTAAATATAAATATATTATCATTAAATGATTATATTTATATGGAAAAACTCACTCTACCACATACCAAAATTGAATGAAATTTTCATAAATTTTTACACATAATTATACTTATCCTTATAGACATCCGTAGACATATCCATAGAAATATACATAGAAATTTCAATAATGTTTCATAATCCATACTTCAAAAGTTAAACTAATACATTTATATTATTCAAACTACAATGAACTAGTATTATCATACATATAAATTAAATCAATTTTTCAGAATACTTGAATCATTATAAAAAGAGACACCTAAAGACTCTATTAGTCCAGTTCCAATGGAAGCATATAAATGTCAATATTAGAACATGATAGAGCTAAATAATCTACCAATAGGTTAATCATTTATAGTAAACCTCTTAAAAATATCATTCAAAAATATATTTTAATAACTCGAGGAAGGATAAATTAAAAGGGATGAGATCATAGACATGTAAGAGTAAACATGGGAGGAATGTAAGAATAAATAATGAAATTGGGGTTATTAGAACACAATCGTGAAAATAGTATTTCAAATAATATATCTCAATGATAATAAACCTGATTCATTAAAAAATCATGATTGTTTCTAAGACATAAATAATAATGATATAAAAATATAGTCCATTAATTAATAACATATTAAATGAATATACATACTTTGAAAATACATAGGTATATAATATGATATCCATAGTAGTAAGGGAATTGCTGCCAATTAAATAATAGTGTTAAAATTCTATTACTAAACTGAGTTCACACCCCCTTCCTGACCTGTATTACTAAACCATGTTCACTCATCGTTCTATCCTTGTATCAGTGAATTGAGTTCAAACATCATTTCATCCCTGAAATTACGAACAGATTTTATTTCGATTCAAAACAAGTATATCTCACATTATATAAATATTTAACCAATGCATTGGAAAGATATATAGGTACCACCCAAATCATAATTAATTCATACATACATTTTTCAATAAATCAAAAATAATTATATCATAACCCATGAAATGAAATCGGTATCACAAACACAAAATCTAGCCTTAACATGTAGAAATAGAAATATGTTTCAAAATAAAGTCATCAACGAATAAACAATGAAAAGAAGCATCGTTCATATACATATAAACCATTAATGAGAAACTTATTTCATCAAAATCATGTTAAAAAACATCAATTATTCAAGGAAAGTGTAGTAATTGAAACATTAAGTCATTTCCCTTGAAAGGATTGAGTAAAAAATAGATGATATCATAATTTGGAAATAATGGTTTATGATATTTCATAAATACATCCTATGTAATTTTTCCATTATCTAATTAAAATTATTCTAATAACATAAAACCTTTTGAAAACCATTTTCATTAAGATAAACATGTAAATGAAAAAATTATTCATTGAAATCCGATTGAATAACTTTATCCCTCGATAATCCTATAGAGGTTCTTGAAAACCTATTGAAAAATATATTTCCAAGAAAATATATATTAAAAAATATAATTCAAAATTATTCATTAATTATTAAAATAAATAATAGAGTAATTAACATTAGGCAAAACCCGACATGTTTTATAAGGTAAAAATAGAATTCTTTTTTCAAGGAAAAATGGTTATAAAATTTTGTTGTTCACAAAGAGACTACAATATTCCGTTAAAAAAATTTCAAATAATAAAATCATAATTCATTATAATGATCATTCGATATTAGATGAATATTCATGGAATTGATTTTCCGAAAAAATGGATTTTAAGGAACAATGATTTCTGACTGAATAAAGAGATAACGATTGAATTTATTTAAAACCAATTAATAACTATATTATGTTCCAATGAGTAGAATAATGGTACCAATATATGAATATATAATGAGAAAATATAGAATATTATAATTAATGATTGTTCTTGATATATGGATCATAATATTTCATCTAAGGATGCATAATCATAAATAATCTTGAAATGCGATGATATTGTTCAATAAAATCATTCCACTTTGTAATATTGAACCATAAAACACATTTATGAAAATTAAATTAAATGAATGACTAAATATATTTAATATATATATATAAATGATATAATATTTCAATGGATTATATTAACCTCATGAAAATTATAGGTGCTTAATAAGACATGTGTCTCAAAGAATGAAAATTGAGACAAAATAAATTATACGGAATCTGTATCTTATGAAAATGTATCACAAGAAAGAAATATAATAATATTTATATTTAAATATCCATTAATAATTTTTTAAAAATATCATAAATAATTACTGGGAATGATACATATCATATAAATGGTATAGATTGTGATTAAAACATTTATCTCACGGAAAGAAAAACTAAGATGAAATTCCCTTACCTTGTGTCTTGACTCTCATAATACTATTAAAAAATTCCTTTATAATAAATATAATATTATTCAAAATCTATGTAATAAATATATTCTTATATCTAATATCATATATTGTTTAATTTTTACTTTATTTTACAAACATGAAAACAAAACAATGTTTAGTTATCAGTTCGGGTAAAATTCCTTTTGTTACTCAAATGTGTCTTAATTCGATATGCCCATCTTCCTTATACAAATATCATGATTTAAAGAATATAAATCTTAGTATAAATATCATTTAAATTTATTATATTAGTATTATTATTATCTATATATTATATATTTATGAAATTGAATACAGCGTACATGAAGATGGTAGGCCGTAAGAATGCATGAATGTTGTTTCCATTTAATCGTAGTGTTGAATGAAAGAAGGTAGATGAAATATATTTATATAAATTGATATATATAATTATTGTAGTAAAATTATAATATCATTTATATCATATATCTTTAATATGTACATTATTAATATAGTTTATGTAGTATGTGTATGAATCACCACACATTGAGGGGGTAGTAACACACCGTTTCTGAAACAAAATAATTTTATATAGAACAAATTAAATATATAAATATATGAGTAGTAAAATTATTAATATATAATAATCACTTAATAAATTTCACATATATTATATATGTAGTGTGTTTCAATCATAACGTCCACCATTAGAAGTATTAATGGAAGAACGAACAATCATCATTTTGCGAGATGGTAGTTCATCATACCAAACAAAATTTTCATTACCCATTAGATTGAGGTGTGTGTATGTGTAGTTAAAAAACACCTAAAAATGACATAATTTAATGAGGATAAGCTTTTATGAGTTAATTATGATTCATTGTGGTGGTGGATAATGAATATAAATGAATGGAGCTTTAGAAAGGGTGTACCTTTTATTTTGGTAAGTACTATTGGTTTTCACCAAAGATCAACCATGTAATTATATTTCCCAAAATTGTATTTTTAAGAAGTAAATGATGAAATTTAAGATCATATTTCAGTATTCTTGTTTTTGATCCAAGGTGTATGAGAGGTGTGATGATGTCAGTGGAGTGAGGTCCCATTTATAGTGGAGGGAGAGTGGTACTATTATAAATCATTGGGAATGGAATTTCTCCAATGTTTTTCACCAATAAATTGGCTCCCATAACGTAACATTGTCAATAAAATGGAGTCTACTGTAGAAACATGATCATACTATGGATATTGGACACATTTCATGGTTCTTTTTTGTCAAAATATTTTATTTTGGTCCATAGTTAAACTTAATACTATCATAATTGATGTATTTTTTAATTACATCCTCTAATATTTTTGGACAAAACTATGGTGAAGTTAGTAGAAATTATAATGTATTTTGATTAAAAATAAGGAATCAAATTTTCCAATTCCAATAAACTAATTAGAATAAATTAATATAATATTATTCTCATAGTCGGGTGGACAATGCGTCTATTTAAAGTAAAACCATTCAAATGATTTCTATGATTTATACACAATTTATATGTGAAATTTATATCAAGGACCTAAATTGTATTAATTGATAATAATATATTATAATTAATATTTTAAATTACTATAAAATTATTTTTATCTTGTATAAATATTATATGAAAAAGACTTTTAGAACTAAAATTCAGTATTTTTCACTATTCATTAAATAATAAAACATAACAGAAAACAATGAAAAATATTCATTAAATAATAATTATTTTAATAATTCATTGATGATGATTACATTGAAATATTAAATTTTTAAAGGCTCAATAAAGTTTATTTAATATGGTTTTTCCATTAAAAGGTGTAAAAAACGCATTAAAAGAATATTGATTTTTACATAAATAATTCTGTATGTTATTTTCTTATGTCTTTAAAATCAATTATATGAATTTCAGAAAAATGTTATTTAATATATTAAATATACATTAAATTAATATCATTCAATAAATTTAATTATTTTTATTTATTAGAGTAATAAATCTTGGTGGCTGTAAATATAATAATATTTTCCTTTATATTCAATCATATTTTATATTAATTAAAAATAAATGGGTAACCAATGAATTTGTATTATATTTGTGTGAGATAATATATTTTAACAAAGATTTTGATAAAATTATTAACTGAAATTTTTATAGCTATGTAATATATTATTATATTATGTAATAACATTTCAATGATATATCATTGATCGATAAAAAACAACATTCCATGTCATAGAAGCCATCTAGGATATAAAATAATTCATGTCACACTACATAAACTCATTGCTCCATGAAGAGATAGATAAAATTAATACTGTTAATAGTGAAATATTAACTTGTTTTTATGTACAATAGAAGACAAACATAGTTATATAATATAAAATATTTCATTATAATTGATGCTTTAAATGAAAATAATAAAAAATGTATTAATTAATTTGAAAAAAATAACTCATCATAAATTGGGGTGTCACACATTTTTAAATATAAATTTGTATCCATGTATTATAAAATATCATGTTATTTTATATATATTGACACTGAAATGATCGAATTAAAAAAGGAAATGACTTCAAATTACTATGACGACTCAGATCTATGTTTTACTTCAGGGGACAAGATAATATTGCTGCATTTTTAAATATTTATCAAAACTATGTTATCCAATAACCATGTTGACTATGAAATTGAACCACATAAAATTTTTCATAATAATTTGAATAAAAATTTTAGGATAGTTTAAATATGTTTTCCCTCAAACATGTTATTACACTACCCACCATTTGAGTAATTTTTTCACAATCTATGTCCTCAAAAAATATTTTTTTCGGTCTAAAATTGAATATTTATATAATTATAAATTTAAAATGATATTAGTTGAATTTCCTATAATTATATATTTTAAACAAATAGAATAGGTACCTTAACTATTAAAATATAAACAATATAAATATATATAGCTTATAAGTGAAAATATGATAAATGTATATATTAATGTAAGTAAATAATTTATATTTATTATAATAAATTATGTATTCTTATTTTTTTGTGAAATATAATTTTTAAAAAAATATTCTAATTAATATAATGAATGAATATAAAATTTACATTCATGAAATTCATTCAAAATATAATATTTTTTTTCCAATGATAATATAAAAATTTTAGGATATCATAATTAGTTTTTCAATGTGATATAAAATTGTTATAGTTTTAAAATAAATATTCGATAATAAATCATTATTCAAATAAAAGATTTTTTTTAATATTTATTAAATTATTATTGAAAATTCAGTATATATTTTAATTATATATGTTAAAATTCAATAATGGTGAGTATTTAGATTTATTCTGAAATACATGATTTTTTTGTAAATATTTAAATACGATAAATTGTTTTATAAGATAAATCAATGTAATAGAGACTCATTAATATTTTATGAATTATATATGTGGAAATTGATTTTATGTCACAATAATTGGTTAATATATTTTATCATGGTATTCAATACTTTTCATAGTCTTCAATCAAAATAATAAACAAATGGATATGAAAATAAATAGTCACCCCTCTCCTCGAATATAAATATCTCCTCTCCACCTCCTCTCCCGACATCATAAAGCCATTTATATTTATAAATAACTACCCAATCCCCTTCCCAATACTCCTTCGCAAGTAATATACCTTCTAGTCTTGCTAAAAATTTAAAACTGTTATAGATAAAGATGCTCTCAATGACAATAATTCCAGAGGTAAAATCCTCTTCCATTTTCATTTATTCATTTTTAAATTTTTTTTCATCACTTATAATCTCAAAAAAAAATTGAGTTAAATTATTAACCCAATATCATAAATATATTTTAATGTTTTTTCATTCTGGTAATATCTATAATATAACCTCTTCTATGCTCTTTTTATTCATCGCATATTTTTATGTTGTATATTTTCATAATGGGTTTTCCATGGTTAATTGTAATGGTTACACCATAATGTGGTTGTGAGGGTTAAAATATACGGTATCTATGATTGTGAAATTTTAAAGAAGTTATGAGGGTAACATATACTATGTTATCCATTTGTTTTAATATATTATGTGTGTAAGTCACAATGTTACCTATATTGATTTACTGGTGTTTTTTATGTTTTATGGAAATAATTTATAGTCAAAATGTAACTATATGTTACTATATAGGTGAGAAATATTTATTTGACAAACACATATCATATATTTATAGATATTCATGGAATAATAATTTTCTTCCTCGTATTTATGTTCCTTAGTTATATCTTAGATCACATCGATAGTCTTAAAAAAATATAGGGTTTATGGAAGGGTATAAGAAAATAAGAAGTTAAGATTAATGTTTGGAATATTTCCATGAAGATATTTCATGTTTTTTTTAAAAAATTTTCAATGTAACAAAATGGTTCTAATTTTTTATTACCTATATTTTATGATTCTAGGTTAATATGATTTAATTTTAAGATCATTCCCTAAATATCGAAGATGAAAAGACTATTCGGATTTTAATTTTATGAATTATAAAAAAAAATTAAATTATTATTTAATGTTTAAGGTAGGGTGTTTATAGTTTTTTAGAGAACTTTGTAGGTGAAATTTTCATTTAGGATGATATTAATTGAACTTCACAAATTATATTTACCATATGGTTATGTTGAAATGATATAACATTTAAATATTATCATTTTACAATGTCTATGAAATGCTTATTAAAAATGGTTTTTTGTACAAGAAAATTGAATATGATGTCAGAAGAAAATGATAGGATATCATTCTGAATCTACAAGTGGGAATGGTGGGAATTTGAACCATTAAGTTTGTGAATGAAATGGACAAGTTTAAACATTCAATAAATGGAATTAGCATACATAAAAGTGAAAAAATAGAGCTACCAAATAAATACTTGACAACAACATAACAAGTTAGGAGGCATCACCATTAATAGTTAATTGGATCCATTGAAGTATTGTTGTATTAATAGTGGATTAAATATGTTGAAAGTATATTTGATTTCATTGAGTGTCCATTTAATCAAATGGTTAGTCATTCCATTTATATTTTTGAAATTGAAGCATGCAAGTTGTGGTAAATACTCTTGAATATTAGGGATACTGTGGAGATTGATACGCTATAATGGTATTAATTTTATAATGCATTAAATGATAAATACATTTCTATGGTGGTTTGACATATGATGGAAATGATATTAAAGGAATTAGAACAAAAGGATGAAGTTTTAGTGGATTATTAGGAATCAAAATTATATCGTTTGGAAATTTACTCACGAAATCTTACTTTGGATTAGGATATTAAAATTAATAATTTTTACTTTGGATAAACCCAAGTTATCTAAAGGTGTTATCCTACATTGAACTAAACATTAATATGAAAAATGTTCGATGTGATGAGAGGGTAGAAAAGGGCTTTGGTAATGATCTTTTATACATTGAGAATAAGGTGAAGAAGAGATCTACATGGAATGAAATGTGTAACAGTCAGTCAATGAAATCTAAATGTAAGAAATAATAGTTTCCTTTTATAATGTGTTTTAATAGGAAACCTTGAGAATTACCTAACAAATATAGAATCTGTTTTCCATTTGAAATGTTTAGACTTATGGCATGATAATTCATTTAAAAATATAATATTTATGGTAAGATTAATTATGATAAAAATATTGTTAATTTCATTATATTTTGTAAAATGGAGAAATTTTCTCATTCATACATAGAGATATACCTGAATGATTGAAAACATCATGATTATAAGAAGAAAGATGTAATGAAATAATTTGCAACTATTTCAGAAGATGTGGGGCCATCCAATGAAGTGGAATCAAAAAGATGTTTTTTACAAATTTTTCTAATATATTTGATAATATTTGGTCTAATAATTCATATATCGTTTTAAAAAAGTTGGTAAATTTTATGTTTATTCTATTGAAATAATACAAAAAATTATGGTTAACACACTATGGTGAATATAAAGATTAAAATATATTGTATTAATCATAATGTTTCTGTCTGTGGAAATACATTACCTTACGATTTTTTTACCCAAACTATTTTTTGTTGTCATTACATTTAAGGAATAGAATTATTTTTATCAATATATGATTGATTGTATAAGAGAATTTTTTTCATTTCTAGAAGTGTATTAATTATATACAATAATGAACCCATAAAATTTTTTATTTATCAGGCACATGATAAATGATTAAAATATGGAAATGAATGTTGTCATGAAAATATTTTTGAAAATAATGGAACTAGTCAGATCAATGATGTGATACATATAAATGAATACCTATATGTATTTATTGATTTATTACCTGGTGTTATTTTTGATAAAGAGATGAATTTAATATTTATTTTGTCCCAGATACTATTCTAATTTCAAAACACCCATTAAAATGAATGTAGTTGGAATTATATAATTGCAAAATAAAATGCAGAAGTTTTTCAATAACTGATTCATTCATACAAGAACCTCACCATGGAGGAGACTATTTTTTCCTTAAAATTAATTATGGTTCCATGAAAATTTTTATTTATTATAGAAGTTTTAATTTAATTACGATTAAAAATAATAATCCTTATCCTAAAATCTATTTCATTGGTTATTTAATTCAGGGATCTCGTTATTTTATGGAGAATTAATTCTGATTTTGGTTTTAATATTTGAAGGTGAAAAAGTATGATATTCCAAATATAGTGTTCCTAAATATATATGGGAATTATTTTTTTGTTGTTATTAAATTATTTTTGACAAATTCCCCTACTATATATGTGGATCATATGAATTGAATATTACATAAATATTTGGAAAATTTTATTATTTGTTTTATTGATGATAATTTTATTTGTTTTATGAATTATATGAATATCATGAAAAATAATTATGTATTTTCCTAAAAACTCTCAATGAAATTTCATACGCAAAATTTATCAAATGTAATTTTTTGTTGAAACTGATTTATTTCTCTAGGGACACAGTAAATAAATATAGCATCATTGTTGATCCCACCCCAAAAAATTACATATGAATGAACTAACCTATTAAGGATACTGTGATTCGATGTTTTCTCAGTTTTGTTGGCTATTATATATAGTTTTTATTTTAAAAACTCATCATAATTTTATTTCCCAATAACTATGTTTACATGAAATGGTATTAAATTTAATTTTTTAGAATACTATGATGTTTTTTTTCAGGATCTCAAAACAAGATTTATTAGTGCTCCAGTTTTGGACTTACCTTCCATAAATGGTTCATTTTTCCTATACAAATATGCTTCATTGAATGGACTTGGATAGGTTATGAGGCATAATGATCCGGTAATTTCAAATTAATCAAAAAAAAAAATTGAATCCTCATATGTATATTTATCCCAAACATGATTTGGAATTATCAGTTGTGGCTTCGTAATTAATAATTTGGATACATCATATATATAGATCAAAATTAGAAATATATACGTCACATTAATTATTAAATAATATATTTTAATAGAATGAATTAAACATGGGTAATATAAGAGGGATGGAACTAAAATAGGATTATGATTTAATGTACATTTTCCATCATGGAAAATAAATTATTATGTATGATCCCATTAGTAACAAACATTCAACAAAAATAATTATGTACATTTGAAACATGACCCCCTAATGAAGGTGTTGATGAATATTTTATTGGTTGTTTTTGGTTCAAGAAATTTCTCTTTATTTTTAATGATTTATTTTATAAATATCTCTCATAAACAATCAATAATTTATAGAAGGAATACTATGGGGTAATGAAAATTTTAGAATTGGTTTTGGGTTGAATTTTTCCAAAATTTATCATTCATAAATATTGAGATTTGAGATTTGGAAAATAATTTTATGTGTATTTTGATTCACATTTGATGAATGTGTTATTATGTGGAACTCTTAGATTCTATTTTTAGTTCATCATGACAACCCAATGAAGTAAAGATACCATCAAGAGTATTACTGGTGGGATGAAATTAAAATATATATGACTGATTTTACCCAGATTTGATTAAATTTTCCATTTGTTAATTAAGAAAGAAAAGTACCAATGGGTATACATCATATTTTCTTAGTACTGTTGTTGATGTGGAATATGTATCTATAGAAATTTTGGTGGAACTACTAAATACATATAGTGTTAACGATGATATTTTGGTTGTATTTGATCGATGGAGGAAATCAACACATATCGTTCCTATTCAATACACAATTTCTCCAAACGAACCTTCACAAATGTACCTCAAATATATCTTTACATTACTTGGAGTTAGTCTCTCCATTAAATATTACTATGATCCCAGGATCACTTTTAAACATTTAAAATTCATTCAATTTCCATTGGTAACTGAATAAAATTTCACCATAGTCATTCATCCTCAACCTAGTGGATAATTAGAGAAAACATGTTTGATGTATGATTATATAGTTAATTAATGTTTAATGGATTAATTGAAAAGTTGTGATCATAATATTTCATTTGATGGTATTTAATATATTAAATTTTTTCATCTAGTATTTAGGTTTTCCCATTTGTGGAATTATATGGATATAGGCGTTAACTCAACTATTTTGGGATGACTTCATGAAAGGGAAGCTGATGATACCAAAATGAGTTTAGAAAGTTTCATAGAGAGTGCATATGGTCCTGAACCCCATGGGGATAGCTCAGAGTTGGTGCTTATTTTTTTATATAATAGCAGAAAATTGCATTATTTTGTTGTAGGTGAATTTTTTTTTCTTAAAATCTATCATAGAAAAGTGTTATGTGTTTCAGTGAAAAGAATAAATCTTATTTCTACGGTTAATTGGACCCATTGGTGTTATGGGGAATGTTAGACTAGTTTTTCAATGAGAATCATTACCACCAATTTTACCGATGGTAAATAATTATTTTCTGGTTTTGATGATAATAATTAATGTTCTCGATTCATCTCAGGTTTCGTTCCCAAATCTAGTTCAATGTTATGAAAAACATTGATATATAGAAAAACCAATTTATATTTTATATTATTGAGATAATATAATAAAGAATAAATTAACTCAATAGGTAATGGTTTTATGTATAAAGAACATTATTAATGAATCAATATAAGTATATGAAAATTCTATGGTGGAAGGATATCCTCAATTGTTTTGGTGAATCAAAATAACAAGGACTCATTTTAATATAATTCGAGATAATATAACCACACCTGTAATTATACAATATATTTTTTTCATTCTGGAATGGAATAGTTATATTAAATATAAAATTATCATGATATGTGTTATAATTAATGAAATTATTAAATTTTTAATAATACAATTGTAACCGCACCCATGAATGTTTAATAAATTATATCTTTAATGTAAAAATATGATATATTTATATCACAGAATAAGTAAATAATTTTATTTAAATTATATGTTATGTGTTGGTCTATTTTAGACAAATACAATTTTTTTAATATTATAGTAAATTTAATGATTTAAACGAAGATTTTACGTTATAAAATTGATTCATTAATTAATATTTTTTTCAATGATGATTTGATATATTAATGAGATTTTAATAAATTTTTCATTGTGTTTTAAATCAGTTAAAATTTTTAGATAAATAATTTTTAAAATAATTTTTTATTTTCTTTAATAATTAAATTTTGATTTTATTTAGTAATAAAATTTCTTATATTTTTAAAATTATTTTCCAAAAATGTAGTTCATTACTTATTTCAACAAGTTTTAAAATATTTATGATGTCAAATTTTATTTATCTATAATATTTTATTTTCATATAAATATTTAAATATGACTATTTACAATGTAATCTAAAAAAATGATCGTTGGAGTGAGGTTAATTTCATGAATAATGTAAGTGACCATTTGTTCGAACTAAAATGCATTACTTATATTATATAATCCTCTAAATTAAAACTACTCATTAACTTGATACAAAAAAATAATTTAATATTCTAAAATACCACTCTCATCCACTATAAGTTCCTCCAATCACAATCACTTCTCTCAACAACTCAATTCCATTAGCCTGTTTAATTACAATAGAATCTTATTACCAATGAATCGTCCCAACATACAAACCATATAGTCTCACTTATATTACAAAAATTAGTTCCTTAGGGTGGTTCCATAGGATAATAATTCAATTGGTATCATTATCTTCCATTTTATTTTATTATATTTTCAATTTATTTTCACTAATTGTTATCTCCTCACATCTACACGTCCATGTGACATGATAACTCTGGTATGTTGTGTATAATGGAATATATTTGTATGATGGTATGAAAAATATTATTATAGTAAAAAAATATTTTATTTTAAATACTATAGGTAATATAATTTTATCTATCCATTAAATAAACATGAATTCAAATAAAATCAAATAATTTCATGATAATCGAAAAAATCAATAAATTAAACTAAATTATTTTAATTAATTTTTTACCAAATGACTCTTCCTCATATAAGAAAAAAATTATATAATGAATCTTTAAAAATTATAGAGACATATAAATACCATTTATTTATACTTCTGGTTTTTTTTTCTATTCATCAAGATAATCCATAACAAATTGACCTCTAAACCAATGATATAAAAACACCAGAAAAATTAAAATGACATTATATTTTCCATAAATCAGATGATATTTGATACTAAATGACTGAATAAGGTATTAATATTTTTTGTAGTTATATAATAAATTATTAACAAATTTAACCCATTATATATGAAGTTTGAACAGTTATGATGTACGAAGAAAATATAGTAATGTACTTGTTTTATAAATCATTTTCAGATCCTTATTTTAACAAATTTGAATAGGAATAATTTTTTATGGAATTATTCAAGTATTGTGTTTTTTTGTTTTATGGGAATTGATTATGATAAATTTTGGGACCTATATCTCCCTCCATTTAATTTTTTGTGTTTGTGTTGGAGTAGATCGTTATTTTGTTTCATGTTTAACTGTGATAGAAACTACATATTGTTAGTTTTGAGGGATATATGATAATATTTATATCTGTTCTACATTGTATGGTATCCATTAGAGATAAAACTCATATGTATAAGAAAGGGTTAAATTATTTTTTATGTATTCCCCTTATTATTTATATGATTATATTAATGTTTTCTATGTTTTATAGAAACCATTTTTTCTCAAAAAGTGACAATATGAAACATTATTACTGATAATTATTAATTCATCAAACAAGATTCATATAATTATAAGTATTCAGGGAATAATTGTTTTTATCTTATTTATATGTTTCATATAAAAAAATCTATTTGTATACCTTGTTTTTTATAAAATTACGAGTGTTTATGTACCCATAAGGGAAAAGGAGAATCCAAGGTGAATGGATTCATTATTTTTCATGAAATGATTTCATTATTTATTTTAAAAACATTTATTATAGATTGTATTTTTAATGATTTATTATTAACTTCTTTTCATTATTATGGTTTGATATTTATGAATTTTATTGTAATCATATAAAAAATTAATCTAGATTAATATTTTTAGAATGTGAGAACCATAATTTAATGTAAATTCACTATATTACTTATTTTCATTGGTCAGGTACATTTAAATTTTTGTAACCTTCAGTAGATCATCAATTAAGGCACCAAGATTCATCATGTGGTGATAGATTATTCCTCATACCAATTGAAAATTCATTGTAAAAAATACCTGACTCATTATATAGAGTTAGATGTAGAAAATTCTCCATTTAAAATGGGGATGTGTTATCATTATGGTGTCTAATGTTACATAGATATCAATAATAAAATCATGTAGAATATAATAACATAGAAATATTTGAATATATAACAAATTATTTGTTCTATTTTTGTCAATATAATGACTAATTAATACATTACAACTCCATAAATGTGGAAAAGGTGGTTGATGCAGTAATTCAAAAAGACCATGCTGTATTTCCAATGATAAAGATTGAAATATATCAAAAAACAAAATTGGTTATAATATGTATTTTGATATAATCAGAAATGGGTATAATCATATATATCATATATAAATGGTCAAAAATTCATCATTATGAGAATTATATAGTTATAGATGGAGGATATAAAAATAAAAATATGATTATAAATTTACATCAATTCAATCATGATTTATGATTGAATGATATGACCAAAGAACTATTTCTCATTTCCATAAATACAATATTTTATTATTTTTTATTCTATTATAATATTTGATTACCATTATCTATTCATCCAATAACTATTAATATATATATAGATGTGAAATAGGTTTCGTTGTAGGAAATCATGCTTAAAGATATCATAGAGTATACTTCATGGTGCTTAGTATTTATAAATGAAACTGCTAGAATATTTATGTCTACTAGTGATATAGTAACCAACCATAATATTATTGAAATGAGAAAATATCACCACATATTTTATTTTTAGACTCTCCAAAAAATTAAGGACATTAATTTTTTTTTGATGTAGTTGAACACCTTACGAAATTAGAAAACTTCATTGTCATTATTGAATGTTATTTTAATTATCATCCATCTAGAATACATATTAATTAATATTAATGGTTTTTAGGAATACCACACTTTATTTTATTTAATCAGGATATGATTTTTATCTCAGGGATATATATATATATAAATAATGTTATTCATACATAGTTTCAATTTTGTATTACATGTCATCCTCGTATAGATTGTGAGTCTAATAGGACCATTTAGACTCCAGAATTCATTATGTGATAATTCAACAAGTATTTATAAAGAGATTTATATCATTATCTACCTTTTTTGTAACATTATTACATAAATTTCATTCCATTGAGATATTAGATTACTTCTTATGAATCTATTTATTAATGAAGTGAATAACTCAAACATGATAGGGTAAAGTTAGAGAAATAATGATATTGTTACAAAATCTGTGATATTTTATAAAGAGTTGGTTGGAGAATTACAAAACATAAAATGTAGGCTCATAGTTGAAAAAAAAATTAAAATAATATGGGAGATATAGAGTTCGATGTTGGATGCAATGAATTCATAAGTAAAATTAAATAGATTGAGGTTATGTGATTTGTAAGGGAGTGTAATTTATAAAACATATATAATTCTATGATTTAAATTATTGATTATATAAAGATAATAGTTTATAATTTGGAACATACGTAAAATATGTCTCATGTTAATGATGAGTTTCATCTTTCTCTCCTGAAGATGTAAATAAAACATTATTCACATGTACTGAAAATTATGTTAATCCCTCTAGATAAATATATATCTTATGTGGAAAAAATCGTGTGGAATCACTATCAGAGAGATAAATTGTTCTAAAATATGAAAACTTGTCTATTCAATGTTTCGAAATGAAACATAAATTAGATGAAACCTCATGTTAAACTATGGATGTGATGATTCAGATGTATTCTATTTTGTTTATATAAGAGTTATTGAATTAATGAGGACAATACATTATATGGGGGTATAATAAAACACTACCATTAATTGATTCACTATAAATATTTTTTTTATGTTTTAATAATATAATTTAATACTTCAAAATTAAATTTTAATCGTAAATGGTTTCTATTTTCTTTAATGAGTTAATATTATTAATAAATAATTTAATTTTGTGATAACATATTTTAAAAATAATAATTTCATTTTTGAAATAATTTTATCAAAATTATCAATGTGGGAAAATTTTGGATTTTTGTAGAATGTATTCAATTTTCAGTGAATAGTAATATATATATATATATATTTTGTAAATCTATAGTTTCTTTTCAATTAAAAAGTCTTATAATTCCTTAATGGTGATAGAAAACGAACATAAGTTCCAATTATTTATACATATTATATATAATTACAAATGATTCACCTTTATTAATTAATTTTATATATAAATATTTTTATTGCATAAAAAATATTTTGTCTATAACTAAATTTCATTATAATTTACACATTTATATTAAAACAAATTTAAACCAAAAATATATAAATATAATAAAATTAATTGGATTCCATATTTTTAACCATAATAATTAATATAATGTAAAAGGGTTAACATAATTTTTGGTCATTATGAATATTATGAATTGTTTTTATTCATCACCTAGTAATGAGAAGTAAATTTGGGCTATTGAATTTAAACATCTATAACACATCACATTACCATATTTTGTGATTTTATTCAACCAAATAGATTTTTGAATAGTTAAATAATTTATTCTGAATATTTATAAAAAAAATATTACACCATGATTGAAATTTTTTATGACATGTTATATTTTATTAAAATTAAATACTATTGTGGTGTATTTACTTTTAATGACAATTTTGAAAGATTATTTATTATTTAACATTGATAAAAAACTCTAAATACCGTATTTTGTTAACTTTTTAACAAAAAGATTCAATAGAACAAAATTATTTTTTTATGTTATGGTGAAATTTTGGTTAATCATTAATAAGTTATTTACCTAAAAATATTAATGTTTTTTGTGTTCATTTTTTAAAATTAATATTTTGAAACTATATTTATTCAATATAATAAAATGGATTCAATTTGTATAATAATAATATAAAAATTATATTATAATTACCGTATAAAAATTTTCATATATTTCTTTTACATTGGTAAAAAATTAATTTATCATTGTTAAGGTTAAAATGGGTTTAATGTTGTTTACCATTATGATATTCCTTAAAATGTGTTGAAAAAATATAAAAATATAATTTTAAAAAATTATTTTGGACATATAACATTTCATATTATTAAAGGATTTATTTTTAACATCTAAAATGAATAAGATTTTTATATATATTGTTTAACATTTTTTTAAATTCAAGGGGTGTCTTTTCATTCACTTATAAAAGGATACCACTTCATCTCTTTTCACCACACATTATGAGATATACATATCATAAAATCCTATTCATAATATTTTACTAGATTCTATACCCATATCCAATATCATCTTTTATTTTTGAAATGCAACCCTTTAACATCTTAACATGTAATGAATATATGTTTCTCAATAATGTAACAAAAATATTAATAGAGTACCAAAAATTTCATTTTTATTTCCTCCACCTAATATTTTATTTTATCCATTAGTATGTAATAAATTCTATATTTTAAATATTATTAACATTTTTTATGAATATTTAAACCATTATACACATTCTTTTATATCCTATGGGAAAATAAAACATTTCTTGTTCCAACCTCTTTAATACCTCCTCCGTGAAGTGATACATGTTGATTTTTTTATCAATTTATCATTAATTGAGATAATAGTATATTTAAATAATATAGATTGTATTTATGATTTTATTATATTTTTTAAAATATGAATTATTATATATTTTTATTTAATTTCATCTACTTAAAAGTAGAAATGTCATTCACCAATACATACTGGCTATCATCTCCTCATAGGGATGTGAATAATTTTTCAGCATTGATTTAAATGAATTGTTTTAAATGTTTATATAATGATTAAATATGAAAATAATGGAATGATTAAAATTTTAAATATTATTAGACTATGAGAAACTAAAAAGTATCAACACTACAATAAAAAACATGCATTAAATATGAATATCGTATCACCCAAAAATATGAATGTGATAAAAAAGTGATAAAATGTTAAAATTGTGATAAAATGGTGATACAATGTTATAACCAAATAATATATGTAACGATATACATATATATGTTTTGATGTATTAATTTTAAATTCTGATTATATTTTTTATATAGGAGTTTGGAGAACATATGATGAATAGTGAGATTTGAGGGAAGGGATTTATGTTTCAATCCCATTTTAATCGAGATTGTTAATAATTAAATTTAAAATTATGAAATTATATGATATTTATTTCAATATACAATTTATTTTTTCTTATATTTTCAACATATATGAATAATTTATGTCTTATTACAATCATTATTGCTTTGGTTCTAAAATTGGTATACAAAAACATTTATATGAATTGATTAATTTATTTATCCAATATCAATAATAATTCCAAATCTTCCATATCCATGTTTTCTATAATATAATCAAGAAATATTTTTAATATTTTTAATTTATATTTTAAATTCAATATTTTATTATTAATTTTTTTAAAAAATATTGATATTTTATCTACAATGTAAATTTAACAAAAGTGGTGAATAATATCATTGTATTAAAAATAAGGACAACAAAAAAATTTATATTGTCGTGAACCTTCAATGAAATGAAAATATATTTTATAGTTTCTATAGATCATTTTGATGAAATAATTTTACATCATATTTCAGGAATATTTTGTGTTTAAATAAGTTATAGAAAAAAATATATGGTGTTTTCACCAATAAATATTTGAATTTTGTTACAATAAAAATTTTCATCAATATTAAAATCCATTGGTGTTAATTATTAATTACTAGGGATAAGATCCAATGTTAACATCCTTATTATTTATGTATATATTCTCAAATTAAAATGATGTTAAATTTAAAAAAAAAATTATATTTAATGGGTTTTTCTATGAATAATTTATTATAAACCCCATTTCTTTTTCAGATGTTTTGATATGATGTTATGATTAATGTTTTATGATCAAATGGAAAAAATATCTATGGTTTTTAAAATGAGATGGGTTGTCCTAGAAAAGGGTAACCATCTAATTGATTATGAAAATATTGATATCATATTGACATCATAAGAAATAGAATGTGGAGTGAACCGAATTCTGTAAGGGAATAACCAAAATGATATATTTAGAAGATAACCCTGACTAAGTATATGATAGAAATTGTAGAACACAAAGTCCCCTATGATTGTTTTGGAAGTGATCGTTCAATAATGAAATTATTTTTTAATATTATATGTATAGAGAAAAATTATGACTTATTATTATGATATGTTCTCATGGTCCCTGATTGATTATAGATTGTTTCACACATATATGACTGATGTATTTTGTAAAAAAAATCAATATTCCAGGATTTGTGATTGATAAAATTTATATTTTGAGAATGATAATTATAATATATGGTCTTTTAATCATATCATTCTGCATATATTATTTTAATGCTAGACCACTGATAGATATTTATTATATATAGACCTACTTAGCATGTATGCTCGACATTTATTGTGTTTCCTTCCCCTTGTTTATGGACATTATTTTTAATTAGTATATTTATTAGAAGTGTTACTGCGAAAATATCATTTTAGATGTTATGGATGAAATTTCATAAAATAATAGTATTATATTTCTAGTGTGAAATGATATTAAAACTGAGCTAGTCTGTGATTGATCTTATTGATTTGTAATGGTTATTCATATAAGATGATTTGTTATTTATAAAAATGATATATGGGTGTCTGTAGTTGGTATCATTGTATGATTTATTTAATCAATATAGATGAGTATTACAGAAATTTCAAGAGAACACTACTGATATGATTGACTATAGGATAACATCTGAATGTTTTTGGATGGTATTGATTATTTGGTTTTCTTCGAAAATTGCCATGTCTAGGTTCTAATAGTTGACATAGTTTCAACATCCATGAATCGATAGTTAATTCTAGGAAAAGGGTCGGTCTAGTGTATATCTTAAATCAGTCTATTTTAAGGTTAATGAGACATTAATAAACACCTAGTTTTATAATCTTATGGGATATTCTTGTGCTGTCAAACATTTTATTTATGACCCTTTATGAATTATTTAAAATATGATAACAAAGTATGGACTAGGCTAAAATTAATTTTAAATATATTAGAAATATTTATTTAGGACGGAGACATCATATATATTATTTTACATGATGATTTCATTTATAACTCTTATTAACATTTCTCACAGTAATATTTTTTGTTTTAGTAAGTGGATTGAATTATAGAGAACACTTTTATTTAATAATATGATGGTAAATACGATGATTGAAAACCTAATAACCCAAATTATTTGGATATGGTATGAGAATTATTATTTCATGATTATTAAATGATCATAATCAATCAATAATTCTAAAAATCCAAATGGGAAAATTATGGGACAATATTATTATGATTCATTAATTTCCAAATATACACCTATATTTACTGGTTTGTTGATTCAATAGTTAATGTGTGGTTTTTGAGCACAAATGAAAAGATGTTATTGAGTAATTATTTTTCATAAAATGAAAACATATAATTTGGTGGTATACGATTTGGAATTTGGTGAAGATAAATGGAGGACTCTTTTGAAGAAGACTCCAAATGATGAAGTCGAATCATTGGTGTGGGATGATATTAGAAACTTATATTAAAACAAGAAATTTTTTATATTATTTATAAAAATATGTTGAATGAATGATTTGAGATAAATTATAATGATGATTATTTTATATGTAGTAATGAGGAAAATTGTACATGATTTATAAGGTATTGTTTTGGTAGAATGTATGAGTCATTAATTGTTCAGTGTTTTAACAAAATGTTATTGAGGGAGCTATCCATAAGGGACATCAGAAGATATTATGCAATAAATCGATTCTCTACTAATGTAAAAAAGGATATTCTAAGTATCCATAAATTTCATGGTATTTATAAGAATAGTATGAATAAATTAAAAGTAAATTATAATAATAAAAATCAAGGAGGGAACAATATAATATTTCATTTATGATCGATGTGTTGATGGAAACAAGGCAGAATTTTTTTAACTATAATGGTAAATGTTATAAATTTGGGAATGATTTCCATGGATTAAAATAATGATAATGTAAAATTTATAGGATAGTTTAATTAAGGAATGATTAAAAATCCAATCAAAATACATGACAGACACAGTAATGATTCAAATGTAAGGTGTGCATTAATTATTACAATCAATGAAAAAATACAAAAGATAATGATGATCATCGATGTCAAAACATATTAATCATATATATAAAGTGAATGATTATACAGTCACAACTATTGAAGTGGGATACCATAATTTTTTTTTGAAATGTAAACCTGATATCCACACTATAATTTAAAATTTATTCATTGATTATATATCCACACAATCTTATATATATGATTTATTTTTCATATTGAATTAAATAAGCACCTCAATGAATTTATGTTGAGTTAGTAATAAAATATAATAATGTGATTGTTATCATATATTTAGTTTATACCTAATCTTACGTTTTTGGGAATTTTCTTTATACAAATAAAGTGATTATTTTTGTAGGTTATTTCTATGTGAGTTTGGGAAAGGTTTGTATCTCTCTATATAGATCCCATAAATATTTCAAAATAAGGGATGTAATATTTGATATTTCAGACCAACACATGACATTACCTTATTCAAAGTAAAAATATGAACATCCAATGGAAGATACATCCATTAGGGATGATATATATCCAATTCATGAGAAATATTAAGCTCAAATGGTTATGTCAAAAATCTAAATAGTAATTGTTACAATGTTTTATGATTATTCTAAGTTATTTTATCAATTCATTCCTTAAGATACTCTAAATCATGAAGTTGAGTTTTCAATATGTCTCATACATAAGGTTACATCTTTTTCAGATACCAAATATAATAATGAAACTTATTGAGTAACAAGAAATGATTAATCCATTATATTAGAATCTTGATTATGGATTCAAAAAATTAGTGAATCTCTATTAGATTACCCTTTTTTTTTAGTTAAAAATAATTATATTTAAATATATATTTTCTTCTGTTATAAAAAATGTGTTAATATATCAATCATTAACTAATAACATCTACCGTATAATGATGATCTCTTTGATTAATTACAAGTAGCTCAATATTTTTCCATTATTGATTTTGATCTGGATATCATCATTTATGAGTCATAAAGGAGGATATTCTAAGGATATAATTATATAAAATTTATGTTCAATCTGAATTTTTAGTAATTTCATTTGGACATACCAATATTTTTCATTTCATTATGTATTTTTAGATTGGATTATTCTGAGATTATTGGGATTAGTTTTTGTATTCTTTACAGATGATATAGTCATATATTAGAAGTGAAAGGAAGAGTATTAATAGTATTTTATTACTATGATGAAGACCCTATGGAAGAAGATATAAGACACTACCCTTACCATTCTTGAATTATGGTTATAAAATTTCGAATACATTGATCAATTATTCTTAAGCGAGGATATATTTGTGGATATTTAATATTTTTATGTTATTAACTAATTTCCTAGAGAATAAAAGATAAAAATGTATTATAGTTTTCATGGGTTTTTTTATATTAAAACTGATTTGGGAGAAATATATCATTAAAATATCATCTAATATATTATTATATAATTTGGAGTTTCCAATAGTATGTTTTTCATTGTAAATATTGAGGCATTCACATTATGGTAAAGAATGGGATATATAGTAAAATCATAAAATATTGTTGTATATATTCATTTATTACTATTTTAAGTTTATTTAAATGTGATTGTTTTAGTTGATTAAATTTTATAACTTCTCAGTACATTACCACCCTTTGAATGAGGATAAGGTGGATGGTTCTCAATGTTAGAATGTTTATGCCTGTTTATCGATGAAAATGAATGAAAGTTATAAAATAATTATATATTGAAAATATATAAATCATTACATCATAATTAAAGGGGACATATAATGTCATTAATAGATAAATGTTCAAGTATCCATCAATTTAAGGGAAAAAATGATTTCAATGATAATGTTGAACTTCAAAACAATGTAAGAAATGATCCTATTTTAAAACTATATTATCATGGATGATAATGTTCTCAATCTGATTGTGATTTGCATAAATACCATATCCATAATAGAATATGTTTCAAGAGTCGTATTGTTCGAAATTTTATATATAACCTAAAAATACAAATATGTATTATGACTAGAAAT
Source organism: Viscum album (assembly GCA_963277665.1). Classification (NCBI taxonomy): domain Eukaryota; kingdom Viridiplantae; phylum Streptophyta; class Magnoliopsida; order Santalales; family Viscaceae; genus Viscum; species Viscum album. The sequence continues at coordinate 419,473,969 of OY728161.1, read as the reverse complement.
ATTAATTAATCTAGGATATTATAAATTATGATATTACATGTTATGTAACTCAATTCTTGTTATATAAGATTTTCAAGCCATAGAGATAGATGTATATGGGGATTTTACAAAACATACCCATAACAAAATGGAATAGAGAAACCCTCACTGTAGATTAATTTTTAGAATTCCATCAAACAACTAATGTCTATAATGTAATTTTTGATATAATAAATTACATTATGAAATAAAAAAATCAATCAAATTAATATAATATCTCGCTGTTGATCAACATTATATATTATAAATTAATGATGTTGTAATTTTTCGTAATGATGCATGGATATACCATTAGATAATATAAAATTATTGGGGAGTGAAACTAGATTCATAAGGGAAATTGTCTACAATGATATAATAATGATTCACATTGTTTTATGTGTATTACACAAACATATGTCTTTTTATTTATATTTGTTATTTTGGACAGTGATTTAGTATTCATGATTATTCACATATATGAATTCTATTTTTTTCAAAACATATCATTACATGGTATATTATTTATTATATTTTACTAATCAACTATTGTTATCTTATGTTATATTAATGTTCACATGAACTTAATCATATCTTATTATAACTAATTATTAGTGATTGATATTTATTTTTTTACCCTTACTGAGGATGTGAGATCAATATTTTTTATGTTTCTTATTTTATGGTTATTATAAAAGTATTAAATTACAGTATAACTATGATTTTGTATTTTTGAGAAAATATTTTTTTGAGAAGTTGATTAAATTTTATGAAATATGACGTTTGTGTATCTTGTCTCCATGCATAATAAACCATTATGGTTTTGTCTTCAATAATAAAATTATGTAATGGATATTTATATAATAAGATGTAATATTTATGTAATAAAATTATGGTTTACCAAAAAAATTTCCAATTCCTTTTACGTATCAACTATTATTATTTCACTTTAGAAAATATTACTAAAAACAAACTTTATTAATAAAAAATTTAAAATTTATAAATAAATTTTTAACTCTTTTTCACTAAGAGTCTTACGAATGATTTAAAAATAAAACATATGATCATCATAGATTATAGAATATATATTTATATCATTAATAAATAATATATTCAAATAAAATAGATTTTCCTTAAACAAAACATTGAATAATTGAATAAAAATAGATAGTTTATTATTTATTCCAAAAATGATTACTTTAAAATTTTAATTTCTATACCAAGTACAAAATTTATTATTTGAAACTAATTACATCATATTTATGATACTAAGAATAAATATCAATCATGAAAAAAATATTGTTCTCCATGAATTTTATCAAATAAGTTGTCCACATGGGTTAATTCATTTCCTTATATTCAATACACATCTTTACAGTGTTATCATTCAATATGACAAACATAAAAGTGGCTCCCCATGGTGAAATACTATGATATATAAATATATTATACGATAAATTTTAAATTTTATTAATGTGTTATAATAATTTCATTGTTTCCATATTGTAGGGAATATTAGGAATAAGGTTTTCATCATTGTTGAGATCAATGGAAAACTCACATTCATACTCTATTGGATTTTATTTTTTTATTCAAGAAAAATACAAATGAATTTATATAAAATAGGTTTATATTTCTATTTAGGGATACCTATTCCATTGATATATGTTGTATAATCTTCTTATATAATAATATCACAATAGATTACTAGTGGAGGTTGATTTTGGAATGATTTAGATTATATAGTCTCCCCTCTCTTGGAATGTGATTTTATATCTTCATTAGATATTATAATCTCCATACATTAGTGTTAAATAATAAAAATATAATTTCGAATAAAATCAAGACCTAGGAATATATAAAGGTAAATAATAATTATAAAAATCATGTATACAAATATGATATGCCTATGTACCATAATAGTAACATACTGAAATGTGTTTTTAATAAATAATTCAACTATGTGACTTTATTAAAAAATAACTTCATTTGGTTCTATGGAACTTTCTTATGTCAATTTAAAACATAAAAGATATAAATTATTACAAATGATTCTAAATCAAATATATAATTATCTAAATTGGTATGTTTAATCGACACATCTAATACTACATATTTTTGGACTACAATAGTATATGCAGTTATCTAATAAGCATAACCATAGTACAATGGACTATAATAATGAGAATTACCAAGAATCTTTTGGAATCAATTCATACAGATCCCCATTTCATTAAAATTGAATCATTCAACATTTTAATCTGTTTATTTCCATTTTAATCACAATCATGATGTCCATTAACCACAGAGATGTTGAAAGCATAAATTTCTGGAATGTATGATCCATGATCTTCCAATACATTTTTCTTCATTTTATATATTCATATAATAAATTATTAAAATTTTCCATATTTATTTTTATATAGTTATCATCCAACCACTTCTTTTAATTTTTCCCTTTATAAATCAAAAGACTTAGAGAAGTTTTTCTCTATCATGATTTAACAGTATATTAGTTCCTAGTATATAAATAATTTCTAATAACAATTAATTTAATATTTTAGACTTCATCTTATCTAATAAAAGGAAAATTATACCAGTTTAGTTACATTATTATCCAAAAAATTATTTCTAATCCATGTTAAGATAATATCACATTAAAAATAATTTTATCCTTTAATTATCCATAAATTACAATATTCATATCAATATAATCTCATAAATCATGAGGAATATTTTTTTTTAAATAAACATCTATTTTAAATTATTCAATGATATACTATATATTTATTATCACTCTTTAGTGTTTCAGATCATTTAACAAAATTGATCATTTAGACTTCTTTCATGATAGATATTCATAACAACTATATCTTTATCACTACATTGCAATGTGAAAAAATATCTCTTATATAGACTTGATCAATTTATAAACTAATAATTTATTATTATTCCCATTATATATTTGAATTTACGAACTCATGATGTGGTCCTTAAATTTGTGTACCATGTTTTTTAATCCAAAGGATTTAGAAGATTGTTTCATTAGACTGTAGAGATAAAAAATATTAATGTGTATCAAAAAATTATTTAAATATTAATGTTATATTCATATAAAATATACCATTTTTATAACTTTTTAAAAGACAAACCATTTGTTAAATTGGTAAGAAGCTACAAGACAACAATCTAATGGTGGGATATAATTTCATATTTCAAGACCAATGAGACGTAAGAATACAAATTGGTCAAGAGTATGTGAGGTCGGGTTCATGAAATAAATTTTGGGAGATTGGTTTCTACCATATGACTCTATTATATATTTAATATATGATTTTGAATAATTCCAAAATCTTATTATGAGATTGGTTACCCTAATAATAAAATTATCTATTGTGTACATATAAATTCATAGGGGGATTCTATTGATGAAATAATTTATATGTATCAAAATATCTTATTCTTGTTCACATTATGTCTTAATTATGTGGGTATTCATGTATATTTAAGACATATGATTAGAAAATATATGGTTTATTTTCATCTAAGAAGGTGATCAATATCTATTCAATATAAATGATCCATTGAGAGGCATCAGATGTATCCATTAATAATATTAATCAAAAAACCAAACAGTATGTTTAACATTTGTTTTTGTCATACAAAAGGACTATACTATAATGTTTAAAATTATTTGACATGGATGTTTATGAGGGTATTTAAGTATTTTATATTGATCTCATACTTCATTAATTATTCAAATGTATCCTTGTAATGAAATTAATCAAAAAAATTATTGTTTGGTTTTTAATAAACCTACTTATGGGGAAATAAAAATAATTGATTCTTATGAGGGTAAATTATTCGGATTTTATCGATAATGTAATACATTTTTGACATACATAATGGTAGGTGCCAATGTTTAAATTAATTTTTTCATGGTATTTATTGGGTCTTACATATTGAGTTTTATATAGTTGGTGGGGAAATTTCAGGATTTTAGTGATACCTTCATCACAGTTCTATAAGATCATAAAATTCATGGTCAGTTAATGATATAAGATATTGGAATTGATTTGATGAACTGCATATGTGTAGAACCAATGGTTTCATGTAATTAACCATTATTTATTCCTTTTAACTATGTAAGTTGTACAAGAGATGATTGGGAGAGTTTTTAGAATTTTTTGTTTGATTTTTTAAAGTTGAATGGTCAGTGAATGATTTGTCGAGGCCGTGAAAAAATGGCAGGAATTATGCAACAGTGAGATAGGGGATAAATTGAATGTGCATCTGCATGCGATTGGTTTTTCAAAACAGTTCACTAGCCTTGGAGAAACCATTAATCAAGAGACAATGATCATTGACACATTTGGTGCATGGTTTGTCTAACTGTGAGATCCAATTGTTATATGTAGAAAATAATTGTACTTTATAGATCACAATTATGGCAACATTATACTTTAAATGGGCCTAATTGTTCAAAATTTAAAACCTATATCCACAAAACATGGATTTATATTGGTTTTGTGTTTTAACCCCTCCCTCCAATGGACCAAACTCAATATATTATCTTCTCATAGGCGTTATAGGCTTTCCCCATTAATTATAAGGTGATTTAAAGTCTTATCATGTAACTCAGAAGTTATATTATCATGGTATGTCATCATTCTTTATAGTTTTTATTTCATTTACTATGATCTATGTCGGCCTCTCTCTAAGTATCATAGAACTATATCTGTTTTTTATAAATATAAGGAATTTTATTCCTAATAGTATTAGATTTTGAATTTTTTCTCATAGGGGAAGATATATATTTTGTCTTTTTGTACATTCAACCAGTATTTGTGGGTGTTTTTATGATGTTCTTCATTTCATCTTAACTATTCATGTTATGTGTCTTCCCCATCAACTAATATTACTAGAACTAAATGGAATGATTTCAAATAGGTTATTTTGTGTGAAATTCATTGTGATATTTTAGTGAAATGATTTATAGAAACATTCAATAGTGAGAGTTTATTAAATTCTACAAATTGGTTATTTTATATGAAGGTGAAATTTTTATTCTGATTTTATAATGGGGATTTTAAAATGGTTAATTGGTTTTCATGTATGAATTTTTTTTTCAAAAAAGGTAGTTTTTAATGAAAGTCTTTGTATTAAAATTGTATTAAATAGAATCTTAGTTTATTTTATTTGATGTGTAGTTATAGTATTCAATAAAATGGTAGTTTTGAATATATATATATATATATATTTGGTTTTCAAAAAATGATATATTTTTCTTAAATTGATTAATTTGGTTTTTAAAATGTTTTATTGTATTTATATTGGATTAATTTGTTATGCTTTTGTGGAATGGGGTGGAAAATGGTCATAAAAATACCTCCATCAATGGGATGGTGTTGGACATGAAATGTAACGTCCTCGACCGGGTGCCACTCAATGGGTGCCCCGAACCCGGTTCACCGCATGACCTCAAGCGCATTTCCACAAACGCCAGAGGATGCTGACTAGCAGCGAGGGCCCATGTCTGATTGTGGGGAAACTATACCCTCATTTGTCAAAGTGTAGCACAACAGAGTACCAAAATAAACATACAACGACAACACAAGTAGTAAACCATACTACTAATGGAATTAACAACTGAAATGGATATAACCAATAGTATATAAAAATGATGATACATGTTTTAGGTTCTACTAAAACAGCAAGAACATTTTATACATCAATATAGTACAATAAAGAAGAGTACAACAAAACAAAGCAAAATAGCTGGAAGCGGCATCACGAGCCTAGGCTCGGTCCAATTCCCTCCTACTCCTTAGCAGATTCTGTCAAGTACATGTGTAGGGACTCTTTCCCCTATCCACAACTGTAGAAACGTAATCTGTTTGGGCCGAAAAGCATGACCCAAACTGGGTGTGAGAAATATATCTTAGAAGGCACCCACCAAAGGTCCGTACCCAACAACCTGTAAGCATGCAACGACAATGTGCGGTAGTAAAATTCAATAAAGTAATCAGTACTCAAAAGTAACTAATTACCAATTCTATTGCCATTTTATTATCCTTTTAATTCATTTAATTTAAAATATCTCCACAATGAATATTCTAAATAAACATCTAATGTCCTCGGACATGTAAACTCTTACCCTCAGGTAAAGAGTATCCAACACAAGAATCTTCCCTTAGGAATAAGAGAGTTTTCCCTCAGGCGTAGGTAGTGTCTCCCTCATGTAGAGAATCAGCTACCCATAGGCAAGGAAGAAGTTTCCCTCAGGCTGAAAATATCTACAGCCCACATTCTAAATAGTGCAGTGCCCACAGGCCAATCACAACAACACCCTCAGGCTAAACAGGTAACCGGGCCATGCCCAATATATCAAAATGGAGTAAACAAGAAATTCCTCTCACATGAATTCTATAATTACTACATTAATGGAATACCCTCGGGCATCCTGGCCAAATGGCTAAACAGTGGAACGCACCCCCGAGGTAGTTCTGAATCCATGAAACGATCCAAAACAGCATTTTATTATCACATTTTAATCAGCTATGAAATTCTAGGCATTAAATATAGCAACGGCCCGAGCCACATGACACCCCAACATGGGACCGTGGCACAAAAACTCACAAAAACGCACGATAGTTGGAAATTTTCACCAACCCACCTACCTTATACAATAATGAACATTATACCCGAACGTCGACTCCAGAAACGCACAAGAACGAAATAGATCTGATGAAAAACAAAACCCATTAAAATGTAAATATATTCCATTAGGGGAAGAATTTGTAAGAATGGCTTATGATGGAGGAAGGTCTTACCTGTGCGGTTCCAACGATATCGTCCAAAGATGAATCAGATTCTAGACGAACACCTGGAGGATCAGCAAAGGTCCATCCATCCTCCTTGGGTCCAAAAGGGCTCAAACGCCTCCTCTTCCAAATGAGGAGGCTGCTGCCTGTTTTAATCTGAAAAAACAAAGTACACGGTGTGTACTTCTAAGTACACGACGTGTACTTCTTTCATTTAACTGTTCATTCGGCGGCACCGCCACACTGTTCACCTGTTGACCTGAGTACCCAACATGTACTCATGAGTACATGGCATGTATTGTCGCCCAGCTGGCAGTGAATCCACCACCTTATTATTCAAGCATGCCGACTGACTACACAGTGTGTATGGTACCACTACACAGCATGTAGTTGATTCCTACACCCCTCGTCACTGACAAGGCTACACGCCCCATGTACTCATCCCAACAAGACCAAAAGTACACGACATGTGGACAAAGTTCACGGCGTATAGTTTCGATATTTAGCATTTTTTCCATTTTCCATATTTTCTCAAAAACAGTCAAGGAAAAGGAAATGAAGAATCATGTACCTCAAAAATATGAATCGTGTTCTTACAAACTTCCCCCCTTATATAAATTCATCCCCGACTTGCACTTCCAAGGGTGGCGAAGATAAAGCTTAGAATAGCTCGGGCCACTAAGCACGTGCGTCATCATCTCGCTCCCAGGTCTCGTACTACAGTCAGCCATGCTGCCATAGCACCCATACAAGAGGAACTGACCGGACTTGGAGAACCTTTGTGATCCTTTCAATGATACAGATCAGATCCTCCTCAAAGGATGTGTCATGCTGAAGCTCAACCTACTCTGTATGAAAGGAGTGAGATGGGTCTCAATGGTACAGACGCAACTGAGACGCGTGGAAGACGTCGTTCATGGCTCAGTACCGCTGCAGTAACTGCAACCGATGGACAACCAGCCCAACTCTATCCAGAACCTCGAATGTCCCCACATACCTCGGTGAATGTTTACCCTGTCTCCTGATTCTCTTGTGTCCCAGCCTCGGCGAAACACGTAGAAAAACTTGATCCCCGACCACGAACTGCAAAGGTCATATACGGCAATCAGCATAAGACTTTTAATGAGACTGTGTGGTATCCATCTACTTCCGAATCAACTGGACCTTCTTAGATGTCTCCTACATGAGATGTGGCCCCAATAAAGCTACCTTACCTACCTCTAACTGACACAAAGGTGATCGTCATATTCTACCATATAAAGACTCATACGGTGCCATCTCAATAGTTACCTGGAAACTATTGTTATATGCAAACTACACTAAGGATATATTCTTCTCCCAAGAGCCTCCAATGTCTAGGGCACATGAGTTTAGCATGTCCTCTAGCACTTGTATCATACACTTCGACTGGCCATCTGTCTGAGGGTGGTATGCTGTGCTCAGAAGAAACTGAGTACCTAGTGCCCTCTGAAAACTATGCCAGAAACGAGACGTAAAACGGGCGTCCCTATCTGAAATGATAGAACGAGGGACCCCATGTAGACATATGATCTCTCAAATATACAGCCTTCCGAGCTCATCCACAACGTAGGTGTTTGATTAGAAAAAAGTGAGCTACCTTCATGTGACTGTCCACAACAACCCCCACTGCGTCATTGCCACGAGGTGACCTCGGCAAACCCATCACGAAATCCATCGCGACATCATCCAATTTACACTCTAGAATGAGTAACTGTGGTAACAGTCCAGCTGGTCTCTGATGCTCTTCCTTCACCTGCTGACAGGTGGAACATCTCTTAACAAACCCACCTATCTATCTCTTCATACCCGACCACCAGTACTGATGCCTCAAGTCTCGGTACATCTTGGAAACCCCGGGATGAACTGCCCAAGCTGAATCATGGAACTCCTGCACCACCTCCTCACGGGTTTCTGCCAGAACCCATACTCGTCCATGGAAACACAAAACCTCATCGCCGACCATCATTCAATCGGGAGGGGGGGTCCTCACTTTCCACCGACTACCATAGAACTAGGACTTACGAATCAGATAAATGCCTCATCCTCACTCTTTCCAGGAGGGTAGAAGTCACACATAATGAGGAATTATTAGTCTGCCCCTGACTGTCATGCACCTCCAGATGCATCTCATAGAACAAAGCCATAAGCTGCCACTCACCACTATCCTCCTGCACTGCCTGTATCTGAGTCTTCCTGCTCAGTGCATCAGCTACTGCATTACCATTACCAGGTGTATAGGCAACCTCAAAATCGAAGGACTGTAGGTACTCAACCCACCTACCTTGCCTTAGATTGAGGCCACAATGAGTAAAGATATACGTGAGGCTTTTGTCGTCGGTGAAAACCACAAAATGCTCCCCCAAAATATATTGTCTCCAACAGTACAATGCATGAACAACTGCATCCAACTCGAGATCATGCATCGTGTAATTCCTCTCATGTGGCCTCAACTGCCGAGATCCGTACGCGACAACTCGGTCACCCTGCATCAAAAAATCTCCCAGACCAATTCCTGATGCATCATAGTAAACTGTATAGCTCTTTCATGCTCTGGGAGTATCAGGATCGGTGATGAAGTCAACCTTTCCTTCAAGTCCTGAAAAGATGCCTCGCAAGCTTCCGAACATACGAACTTCACAACCTTCTTAGTCAGACCTGTCAACAGTTCTGATAAGCGAGAGAAGTCATGTATGAAGCGTCTTTAGTATATAGCCATCCCTAAGAAACTGTGTATCTCAAACATCTTCTTAGGATGCTCCCAGGAAACTACTACTCTCACCTTCTCTCGGTCTACTACAACTCCTGCCTCTGAGATAATGTGACCCAGGAAGTGAATTTGGTACATCCAATAGTGGCACTTTGAGAGCTTAGCATATAGCAGATTCTCTCTCAGTGTACTCAATTAGATCCCATGATGGGTTGAATGGTTGTGTCAAGTGCGAGAGTAAACCAAGATGTCATCCACGAATACTACCACAAATGAATCAAGATACGGATGGAACACACGATTCACCAGATCCATCAAACCTGCTGGCGCGTTCTTCAGTCCGAACGACATAACCTTATACTCATATAGACCATTCCTACTCCTAAAAGCTGTGAGACGTATAACAGATGGTCTAAAGAGCATCTGATGATATCCGGATCTCCAGTCAATATTCGAGAACAATCGTGCTCCATGAAGCTGATCAAACAGATCATCTATCCTCAGCAAGGTATATCGATTCTTAACCATCATCCGGTCCAGCTTCCCATAATCCACACAAAGCCTATGGGTACCCTCCGCCGACTTAGCAAAAAGGACTAGAGAACCCCAAGGAGAAGTTATAGGTCGGATAAAACCCTTCACCTGTAGCTCCTCTAACTGCCTCTTGAGAACCTACAACTCAGGCGTAGCCATCCTATAAGGTGGAATGGAAACCGGTGTTGCTCCTAGCATATTCTCGATAGAGAAATACACCTCACGTACCGGGGTATACCTGAAAAGTCTTCCGGGAAGACATCCCTGAAACGATAGACAACTGGAGGGAAATTCATCTGAAAAGTCCCCTGGTCATCCAGATATAAGCTCGCAATCTGGGCTATGACTCCACCTCTCCCATGATGCAATGGTACAGCTTGACTCACCTGAGCATCCCACTCGTCGTTGTATAGAAACCCTCTGTCCTCTGGTGACGTGAAACACACCCTATAACGATAGCAGTCTACAAAGGCTCGGAAGGGAACCAACTAGTCCATCCCAAGAATGAAGTCATAGCTCATCATCTCTAAGACATAGAGGTATCAAAGGAAATGACAGCCACCAACCTAAAGGGGGCACTCCTTTCACTGACGCACACCAGCCGTTCTAGTCCCCAACGGAGTGTCTATCTTCATGATATCAGAAGAAGAAGAAACACCGAGCCTAAGGCACTCCACAATGGGTACAAATATGAAACTATTCATAGAACCCGTATAAAAAATTACTGAAGACAAGAAAGTAGCTACAAGAATAGTACCTATGACTATAAAAGGTCCGGGATCCTGCTCCTGTTGGGTCTGTTGCACTGCATATGCATGCCCAGTGCCACAGCCCTATGACACAACCTGGCTGCCCTGAGCTGTCCCGCCCTGTTGCCTCTGTGATCCTGGTGTCTGGATACCAAGGCCAAGACCACCCTATCTTCCTGCACGCCCTATCGTATTCCAGTTCCCAGACTGGTAAGAACACGCTGGTCCTACTCCAGCATGAAGAGTCTGCACAAAACCCTTCTCACTAGCCACTGGTGGAAACACTCTACAAAAGCGCTGCAGATGACCAATCTTGCCGCAATCTCGGCACTCCACTGGGTCTTGTGGACACTGTGGTCTCTTCTGCTCCTCCATTCCACACTGGTAGAAAATAACCTGGCCACCTGAAGCATTCTTTTGACTGGTACTGATGCCCTAAGAGAAGTCTATATGTCTGTTCCTCTTGCCATCACAAATAGTACCAATAACTGGTGCTGAACCGCCCAAGCCCACACCACTAGACTCACACAGGTTCCTCTCTATGAAAAGTGCCTGGTTCACGATGGCATGTACAGTAGGAAACCTGAAAACATTCACCAGCACTAGGATGTAATACCGAAGACCATCCTCAAAACGTCGGGATCTCAGTGTCTCATCACCCACCAGCACGGGTGAAAAGCGATGAAGCTCTGTAAAATTAGCAGAATAGTCCATCACTGACATAGCGCCCTGCTGCAGATTCATGAACCCTCGAGCTCTATCTGCCCTCAGCGTCTCAGGAAAGAAGAAGTCATAGAATACTGCCTGAAAATCATCTCACGCCATGTCCCTGTGATGCTCTGACTGGGTGGTATCATCCCACCACCTCTTGGAAGAATCACGCATCATGTAAGTCGCGAGCTTGACCCTCCACCCTGGAGGAGTCTCAAGATGCTCGAAAATAGTATTCATCGATCCTAGCCATGAATCCGCAGCCTGCAGTCCGACATCCCCTGAAAACGTTGGCGGATGCTGCTGTTGGAAGATAAGAGTCAGTAAAGCCATAGATTTAGCAGCCTACGATGCTCCCTGAATGGTTTGCATAAACCGCATAAAACCTTCATGGAACTGTTCCTCCGCGCCTGAGACCGGTATAACAGTGGGTGTCGCATCTGGCTCTACTGGAGGTTCCACTGGTATCCCATGGCACACCATATCCGGAGTATAATTGTCGCCGCTCTCCCAGTGAACAACTCACTGTTGTCTAGGCGACATGACACTACAAGGTCAAAAGCACGCCTCAGATTCAAAATTATTATGACCGAAAAGCGAAGGAACCACAAAGGAAACAAGAGGAAGAAGGCATTCAAAATTGGCACAAAAGACTACACGGTGTGTAAAATGACTACACGGCGTGTACATGACTTCCCTTCCCCTGGCCAGGTCCTTCTACATGGCTAAGCCACACGATGTCCGTTCAACAAAACTACATGGCGTGTATAATATCTATATGGCATGTATGATGTTATTTTTTCAACTGCCCGTGTCATCTGTGACACGACCGACTACTCGGCTTGACACTACACGGCGTGTTACACCCGTATACGGTGTGTAAAGCACCCCGTTTCCCAGCCATACGGCTAACTCCACACGGTCTGCCCTCCTACGAGACTACACGGCGTGTCCCACATGTACACGGCATGTTTAAAGGTAGGTGAAATCGGCCCGTGTTTTTAGTTACACAACCGAGTCCCCAGGTCACACTACACGGTGTGTGCATCATTGACACGACGTGTTCTGTAATGGAGTTCACCATCCTGTGTTGTTAGTTACACGGCCAGACTCCGGGTCAACACTACACGATGTGCAAAAAACTACATGGCGTGTTTTACACAAGCCCTTCCCTATCCCATGTCGCCGCCCACACGGTTCGTGACACAGGTAGAGACTACCCGACATGTACTCTGGTTACACAGAGTGTACTCAAAAAGTTCATTTTTCATCCCAAACAGAATAACATACAGGACGTGTATAAATTACTACAAGGCGTGTATATTGGATTTCCAGATAGTATGCCTCATATACTTCCCTGAATCCCAGAAAATACTGAAAAACAACACCTATGCGTCAAATTCCGACCCGTGGGGGCCCATACTCTCCATGAATCAATGTTTGACATCTTATATGTGTTATAACCAACAAACAGTCAATGATCCACCTAATTTTGGCCAATGGGGGCCATACTCCCCAAAAACCAACGTTTGGGGTGCTTTCTATAAATAAGATAAAAAAAACACCATATCTCAAGATTGGTATTTATCATGCAGCTATCACAACAACATGCTTTTCTAGAACAAAAACTATCACAACAACATGAAAATTCTAATGCACCTACATGGAAACGAAACTATGCATGGAATGTGATAACTAGCATGTGCCTATATGATGCATGAGATGGCATACCCTTATCTAATCTTGTTGCAACTAAATATAATCCACATATAAAATATAGACAACACAATACGAGTGTGTCACCCAATGGTGAAACATTTCAACTGTCAAATTTTCAAAACTAAAAAAATTAAAAAAAATATGAGGTAGACTGGCTTTTCCCTATACACGTGTTAGCTATGCCCGGGCACAACTTATTACCAACTACCAGCCCATCCTATCCCTGACTAAGGCTCCAAATAGTAAGTCAAAGAAAAGAACCCCACTAATACCACTTTGTAACGTCCCGGACCGGGTGCCACTCAATGGGTTCCCCAAACCCGGTTCGCCACGTGACCTCAAGCGCATTTCCCCAAATCCCAGAGCATGCCGACTAGCAGCGAGGGCCCAGGTCTGATAGTGGGGAAACTATTCCTTCATTTTTCAAAGTGTAGCGCAGCGAAATACCAAAATAAACATACAGCGACAGCAGAAGCAGTAAACCATACAACTACTGAAATTAACAGCTACAATGCATATAACCAACAGTATATAAAAGATGATGCTACATGTTTCAGGTTCAATGAAAACAGCTAGAACAAGTTATATATCAATACAATACAAAAAAGAAGAGTACAACAAACAAAGAAAAACAGTTGGTAGCAGCATCGCAAGCCTAGGCTCGGTCCCAGGCCCTCATACTCCACAGCAGCAACAGCCAAGTACATGTGTATGGACTCTTGCCCCTATCCACAACAGCAGAAACGTAATCTGTTTTGGCCGAAAAGCGGGACCCAAACAGGGTGTGAGATATATATCTCAGTAGGCACCCAGCAAAGGAGCGTGCCCAACTGTGTGTAAGCATGCAACGACAATGTGTAGTAGTAAAATGCAATAAAGTAAGTAGTATTCAAATGTAACTAATTATCAATTATATTTCCATTTTATTATCCATTTAATTCATTTAATTTAAAATACCACCATAGTGAATATTCTAAATAAACAGCTAATGTCCTCGGACATGTAAACTCCTACCCTCAGGTAAAGAGTATCCAACACAAGAATATGACCTCAGGCATAAAAAAATTTTCCCTCGGGAATAGGTAGTGTCTCCCTCAGGCATAGAATCAGCTTCACATAGGAACAGAAGAAGTTTCCCTCATGCCAAAAATATCTACAGCCCACAGGCTAAATAGTGCAGTGCCCACAGTTCAATCACAACAACGCCCATAGGCTAAATAGGTAACCGGGCGATGCCCAACATATCAAAATGTATTAAACAATCAATTACACTCAAGGAAATTCTACAATTACTACATTAAAGGAATACCCATGGGCATCCTTGCCAAACAGCTAAACAGTGGAACAGACCGCCGAGGTGGTTCCAGATCTAAGAAACTATCCCAACCAGCATTTTATTATCACAATTTAATCACCTATGCAATTATAGGAATTAAATATAGCAACAAACTCATCCACATGACACCCCAACATGGGTTCTTGGAACAAAAACGCACAAAAACACACGACAGTTGGAAATTTATTCCAAGCCACCTACATTATACATCAACGAACGTTATACCCGAACGTCAACTCTAGAAACTCCCTAGAACGGTGTATATCTGACGAAGAACAAAACCCATTAAAATTTAAATAACATTCATTAGGGAAAGAATCAATAAGAATGGATTAAGAAGGAGGAAGGGATTACCCGTGCGGTTCCAACGAGATCATCCGAAGCCGAATTAGATTCTAGATGAACGCCCAGTAGATCTTCAAATGTCTGACCATCCTCCTTGCCTCCAAAATGGATCAAATTCCTCCTCTACCAAATGAGGAGGCTACTGCCTATTTTAAGCCGAAAAAAACAAAGTACACGGTGTGTACTTCTGAGTGCACGGTGTGTACTTCTTTGAAGTAATTGTTTATTTGGTGACACTGCCACACTGTTCACCCGTCGACATGAGTACACGGCATGTTCTCCTGAGTACACGGCATGTACTCCTGAGTACACGGCGTGTACTATCGCCCAGCTGGCGGCAACTCCACCACCTTTCTATTCAAGCCTGTTGACTGACTACCCGGCATGTAAGGTACCACTACACAGCGTGTAGTCAGTTCCTACACCCCTCATCGTCGACAAGGCTACACGCCCCGTGTACTCATCCCAACACGACCAAAAGTACACTGTGTGTGGACAAAGTACATGGCCTGTAGTTTCGAAATTTAGCAATTTTTTCCATTTTCCATATATTCTCTAAAACACTTAAGGAAAAGGAATAGAAAAAGCTTGTACCTCAAAAATAATAACCGGGTTCTTACCTGAAATTTATCTATAATTGGTAGAATTAATCATATGTTTATTTGTGTGTTTTATTATGTTATGATGAATGGGTTTTTCTAATTGAATTTATTAAATATTGAAATGAATTATTTCGGTTCATTCCTTGATAGGGTCGTGGGTAGGAAATCACTTTTGTTACGAAAAATGTATTAGAAAGAATTGTCTTTTCTTGATATAAATTGGTGACTATTATTTATATAATTAATTTATATAAATTTTATATCATTCTCTTTACTATTTTTTTGAATGTGGATTTAATTTTGGTAAACACTAATGAGTTTCAATATTCACCCATGGTTTGGAATGTCAGTGATTTTTGCAATGTCCTCAATCATTGTATAAAAAATATATATTATCATTCATCATTAGTAGTAATTCATAAGTCATGTGATGTGTTTTATATTTGGATCATATATCCTGTTAGGAGGTAGGAGTATTTCATTATTGATTTTTGGTTTTTTATTCAACAATTTATATTGATATCAATGTCCTCAACCATAGTAATTAGTGTTTGATATTTTTTAATATCAATGGTTTTATATGAGTTATAATTCATTGATTTAAATCAGCATGTAGGGTATGATTTTTTTATCGTATGTTTGGTTCAATTTTTTTATTTTCACTTTGAATGTACTTCCCCTAATGGTTAATTAATACCTTTCCATTTATTTCCATCATTTCATTCCTTGGGGATTTCATTTATGTCCAAGTAAAATTCCACCAAATTAATTTTCTAGTGATGTGGGGTGGGGTTTTTAAAGTGGAATCGTCATTTTCCATCTGAATTTCTTATAAAAAGGAGGTTATTTTCTTGTTTGGTATTTGACATGGTTTTGGTTTTTGTTATTTTAGTTGAATATTCATTCTGGCTATTTAATGAGTTTAGATTATAGAAAGGTTTTGGAATTTTATGGATTGAAATATAGAGCATAAAAATTCATAGATATCCATTTTATAATGAACTTCATGATACCTGTGTGTGGGATACATAAATGTTTTGGAGACACTAATAATATTTGTAATATCATTTCATCAGTTTAGTGGAAAAATATAATCGTGAAATAAATTTATAAAATGAATCCCATCTAGGTGATAATAATTATTTTAGTTTAATGATATATATTTTGGTGAAAATATTTATTTATCAGAATGATGAAATTATTTTAAATTGAGAATTTTTAAATGTGCATGGTTGTGGTATTTTTTAAATTGTATAATTTCCAAAATATTGGTGAATTTATATTAAAAAATTGGGTTATCAAAGTAAATGTTGGAATAGGAATGGATATTTGTGATATTATGATGTTGACAAATTTGAAATTTTATAATCCTTGTGTTGAATGACATTGAAAGTCATGTTGTGTGTTGTGTTTCCAGAAAATGACAAAAAGTAGGTGTAAAAGGAACCAATTTGAGGAAGCAATTGATAGAGTGGTTTCACCTGGGACATAGGTAAAAACATAGCTAATTTAGAGTATAATATAATATTTTTAATCTATGGATATTGGGAACATGGGGATGTTCCATGGAAAGAGTATTATTTTATATAGTTTCATAAGCATAATCCACCGATCATTCTGGGTCATTTATAACCAGATAAGGTAGTGTTGTGGATGGATAGAAGGAATGCTATTGTCGATTTCCTTATAACACCAATGGAGGTAAAATTAAATCTAGAGGTGAAAATGTTTGAGTTTTTAAACATTGGTGGTGTGATTTACATGTTATTTATAAATTATATAATGTTTGTTCATGTGATAACTTTAAAGAATTGTATAATAATAAATTCTATCCTCATTTTTTTATAATTACAATAACAAAATATTTCATCAAAATTAAATAGTAAATCATCATAAGGATTATGGGCGTATCCTAATCCATTAATTCAGGGCTCTTTTCACCAATTTTTTCATCTTGTGCATCCTTTAAAGAACACATTATTTTGAATCCGGGATAAGGATGGAAATTATATTGATGATTTTTTGTTACCATTATCACATATTTTACTAATATTCTCAATAGAGATATAATGTTTGAAATATAACTCTCACTATGAATGATGTGATGTAGCTAGTTGATACATATGGTAAATTTTGGGGACATTATTTCCTGAAGAAATAGGAAAAAGAAGACACATTTACTAGGTGTGAGCAGGGTTTAAAATTAAAGGGAGGGATTTATAAATTATCCTCTATATAAAAATATGTAGAAAACATGTTTCTAATGTAGTTCTTTGACTCAAGTGATTCATGTGTGTGTAGAATAATCTAGATAATTCAACTATTTAAATCTTATACCACATCATTAGCTATATTTTAAGGGTGATTTTGTGGTTGCCTGCACAATACACTTTGTAGGTGTTACATATCTGGTATTCAATGACAATGAGAGGGTTGTAAAATACCGCATGTGAAAAGATCATACATATTCATGGTGATTTCATGAATACCATGACTCTTTGATGGAGAAAAATCAATAGAAAAATAGAGACCAATTTACATCGATAATGAAATTATATTAAGGTGAGTATTTTTTGTGGATGACCAGTTGGGACCATTGGTAGTTATAGGTATGATTAATAATAATTACTCCCTTATGAATGTTTTTTTTGAAACTACTAAATCATACACTATTATTTCTTTTTTTTAGCTATTTAGAATTTTAAAAGTAATGACAATGACTTCTATGTTAAAAAATATCAAACATCTATTTCAAATAGAATTTTGATTCATTTTGTGTAAATCATGTTCTTTAAATGTTATTGTAGATGAGATGACATGGTATTTATTCAAAATGATGATTTATGATTATGATATAATCCTGAATATGGATGGGTAATAGATGTTCAATTCTCACATTGACTATTATAATTGAATGGTTATATTTCTAACTGATGATGGTGTCAACAATTTCATTACTGGTTAATGAAAAATAATTGTAGGTGAAATAGTCTCATAGTCCCCAGTATTTGGAATGATGTCATATCAGATGGGAATGATGTCTTTGGAATCGATGGATAAGATTGAGAATTATAGTTTTTTGTAGGGGGTGGACAATTTTCAAGAGGCATTCCAGAAAAATTTGTTCATGGTACCACCCATAAGAGAGGGTGAGTCTTCATTTTATATTCATCCATAGTCATATAATATTTTCCTTCCATCTTATCATATTGAAACTAAAAAATAAAGGATCTGAATGTGATGTTGGTAGAAATATAATTTAACTTTTTCATTCTTCTAGCTCATATTCATGTGAAGCACCAGACTGGTATGATAAAAAGGTGTTTGTAACACTAATGTTATCTGTTTATTATCATAATAAGAAACTTGTTATGATAAAGAATCGGTATCCACATACATGTATCGAGGATATATTCGATCAATTGAGGGGATATGTGTTGTTTCCAAATATTTATTGTGATTAATCTGTCAAAATTACGATTTTAAAAAGAGGATATTAGAATGATACATATTAGAAAAATATATGGCCATTAGGAATTTATGGTAATTACTTTGGGTATTATTAAATCACTAGTGGTTCTTATGGAATTGATTAATTGTATTTTATAGAGATATCTAATTTCATTAGTGGTGGTGTTTTTGGACGACATGTTGGTGTATTCATGGGGAGGGACATAGCAAATAAATGATTGGGGACAATTTTGGGAATATTGAGAGAACATATTTTGTATGAAAAATTATCAATGGGTGAATTTTTATACAATAGGTATGCTTCCATGGCCATGAAATTTATAAAAGAATTTTTTTTGTGATTTCTAAAATGATAAAAGTTATAATATCATCATAGGCTCCAAATAAGTATCCCATTAAATTAAATTAAATTTCTATTATGTTTTTTACACCATCCAAATAAATGTAGTGTATAAAACTAATTATGCTTCAATGAAAGGTGATTGAGATGAAGTCCCTTACCTCATGTTTGACTTGACTCATTCGTTCATTAATCTCATAAATAAAAAATTATTGTTTACTTATAATTTCATTAGAAACACATCAAATTTTATTTTCTTTTTAATTCACTTATTACCTTGTTATGAACATTACATAGTTATTTATGTTAACAACAGTCGTTTTGCTGATTTTTGGTACTTGAGAAAAAAATGAACTTCTAATAATTACCAATTGTCCATGTGGTCAAATGTAAATTATCTACACAATGGTATTCATGATTTAGATGCCATATATATCATATATATCTAGTATATATATTTATTTATAATGGTTAATAACATTTGGAGATAAGAAATTAAATGCACCGTTCATTGAGATGGTAAGTTGTACTAACGCATGAACGCTACATTCATTTCTATTTCGTATTTAATGAAATGAAAAGATAAATATACATAGGTAAATTATAATTCTATTATAATATCGTATATAATTTTATTAAATCCTTATTTATATGTTCAATGTATGGAATTAATGATTCATTTCACTTTTAGTGGGTAGTAGTACGCACATCCTCAAATGAAATTTTCATATTTAACCATAATGCCAACCATAAAAATATGATATAAATGGAAAATATAGGAGGATTGACACAATATTTATATATATTATATGGAATATAAATATAGTTCAATTATAATGACCATGATGAGAGGTGGTAGTAGATATTTGAACAATCATCGTTTCGTGAGGCAATAGTTAATCGCCCATAGACACAGTATGTTCGTATCCATTAAATGGAGGTGTGTTGAAGTGTATTTTGAATAATTATTATAAAAATACTATTATATTGAGGATAATACTGTTATTATGTAAACAATTAATATGATTATAATAGGTAGTGGAGAAGGAAAATAAAAAAATAACTTGAGAGAAAATGTTACCATTATATTGGGTAAAATGAATTGTTTTGAACCAAATTGATTTCATTAATTGCCTTCATTCAAGGTGGAGGCTTCTAAGATAAATATAGGGATATTGGTAGATTAGTTGGGTAGAGTTTTGATGTAGGAACCCGATTCTTCATTTCAGGCATGTTTTTCCATTTTTTGTAATATCATGTTATTTATTTCAATTCATATATTAATTTTCTATATCATTTTTATACCCACACATTAATTTTTTGTTAAATCATTTATATTATGTATTACCTAGGATTTACAATATATTTTTAGGAGAATAAATGAATTTAGAATATCATTATGTAGATTAATATAAAAAAGTGGTTTTTTAGAAAAAAATTAATGTATTATGTCCCTAGTATTTTAAACTAACTAGACCTATAAATCATTAGGTTGTGTTTTTGGAATATTTATATAAAAATATTCCGAGAATTATTAGGTATGTAAAATATCACTCATTGATATATTGATATTTTGGTGAAGATTGGAGATCAATTTTAGGTTTTTAGAGGGATGCATTGTGCATTGGATATATTTAGTGTAAAAAATATATTTAGGATACTATAAAATTGAAAGATAAAAGATAAATGAATATATCATAATATTGTTATTTCAACTTGGATATGTATGTTGACTATTTGTTGAGAATTAATTTTTCCTAAAAAATATATATATTGGGGTTTTGGAATGGATTATACATTCTAATGCATTAATATAAATTTTAAACACTGGTGAGAATATCTTTACCTAGGACTTGACATGGACACAACATGGGGTAGATAAACACCTTCAGATCAAACCTTGTAATAAAAATATGTTTCATTCAATAAAATTTATTTACTTCATTTTATATGGTGTTTTATGTTGGGAACATACAATAAGATCAATAAATATTTCATTTAATAATGTTTATAATATAAATATATTAAATGAAACATAAAATTATTTAACAGAAAGGGGTCACAATAAGTCACCCTCTAGGATTACTACAATGTACTATTGTGGTACATTTGTGGGTATAATATTTAATCTTGGTTCCATCTAACTCGATATATTTTATTTCATAGTTTTTTATTATATATAAATATAAATATATTTCATATTTTATGATGGTTCTGAGTTATATTAAATGGGGAGTTCAGTTTCAATCCCAGTTAATAAAAACAAACATGTTTTGAGAAAATGATTATAGAAAATTTAACTAACGTGTATATGAATTATATGAAGTTTTCAATGTTGAATGAGGTTGATTATATAAATTAATGTGATCAATGTGGTAATGTTTTTTCTAATATACTGAGAATAATCTACATGAACAATCATGTTCATGTTTTTATGTGCATATAGAGATATAGAAACAAACAATTCTTTACTCGAATGAAATGGATTGATTTTTAAAATTGAAATATGATGTTTTCACATATAATTATTTATAAACCACGGGGACATATTATGAAAAAAAATGTTTAAAATGGATGTTTAGTATGTGGGAAAATAAAATGTCAAATAGTTGGGAAGGAGAAAAAATTTTCATCATGGATGAAAAATCTAAAGAACAAATCATATTGACATATAATAAAAATGAAAAACTATATAAAGTTGATTTGTAACAATTAATTTATTAGAGAGATGAATTAATGAAAATAATTTAATAACATTTTTTATTCACTACAATAATTTCAAATATCAATAATTGTATTCTATAATTCTCAATTAGAAGTCAAATTTAAAATTACATTGATATTGTATATAATATATTATAATAAATAATGATCATCAGACTAAGAAGATAATAATTTAATTGGAAAAATATTATGATCATTGTATATTGGGAGAAATACCATAATCAAGAAGTCTCTTAAAATTGATGATAAAATGGGAAATCATGAATTGATATAAGCTGAATCATAACATGCTACATATAAAATTATTACTATAATAAAATTATATACCTAGAGACATTTACAGAAAAAGGCTCAATTTATGGTAAATATGTTCTTTAAAACATTAAAAATTATACTCACTACATGTTAATTTTAAATGATAACTTATTTTTTAAAATATTAATTATTTAATAATATTCATTCAACCAATAGTATAGGTTTATAAAATAATGGGGTTAAATATGGGTGGAGAGAGTAAATATAAATCCTAAAATACAATAATGGTTGACATGAGTGTATATAGTAATATTGTATCCACAAATGAATCCCAAAATAATGTCTATATAATATAAAAAAAGCATGGTCATAAATCTATATAAATATAGTTTAGGGATAAATAGTATGGGGTTATTACTCATTTGTGGTGGAGTATTAGTATTCAACACAAGGCTGTTGATTGGTGGACTAATTTTTCAATTCCAAAAAATTAATACAAGGTCTAGATTATGTGGGAGAATATTTCATGTTAATTGAAATTTAATTATATAATGTAACATTCCAATGAATACGATCAATCTATTTACCATTAACATATTTTGCATTGTTTTACTTTTCTATTCAAAATGAAACAATAATGGAGAATGTGATGATGGATTCTAGTATAAACCTTCCATGAATTATTCATATTCTCCAGAGTCCTAAAATATAATTCCTTGGAATAAATATCAATATATGTAAAACTGTAGTGTTTAAGAATGTGAAAAATAGTGATAATAAAGTTATATCCCAAAAATATGAAAATAATGTCATTCCAAGAAAAAGGAGATGTTTATACTTTGGAAGGATAGGTCACATCAAGGAACATTTAAAACATTCGATAAATATTATATTAAGTAATGATAAATAACAAAATTATATGATTAAACCTAGTAGATAAATAAAGTGATTGGTTTTGTGGATGATATTCATGAAAGTGATACTAATTGGTTTCCTAATGAAGGTAGAATAAATATTAGTTATATTTGGTGTGGAAGGTTCAAATAGACTTTAAATAGTCTTATAAAAGGAATCAAATTTCAAACTAGATAGAAGGATATTTGTGGAAATAATCATATAAAACTATTACTTTTGATTGATGTGAATTCATTTCTAAAACATGTGTTTTCACAGAAGGAGTTATGTTCACATAATCATAAGTACCACATGAAAAAACTTAAAACACAATTAATAATTGAAATTAATATAAAAAATAATAATAATAAATGATATTTAATAACTATTAAAATAAAATTCCATGTGAGGATTTTATTATGAAAATGTAGAAGACAAAGCATCCCATAAATGCTCATGTCTATAAACTCCAATGGGGGATTTGTCAGGATGTGTCGTCAAGGAACTTGAGCTATAAATATATATGTTCTTATGTTCAGAAAAATCTCGAAATCATTTTTCTCTCATTCAATTTTTATAAGTTCAAACATTAATCTACTATTTTTCGCAACCATATAAGGTATTAATTGTGTTTCATACTAGGATTGTAATATAATATTGTGGGAAATCATATAACATGGTGTAAAGAAGTTATCACCTTATGGGGAGGTAAATATAGATGCATCAAGAAATTTATTAAATCATTTGGAAATATAAATATTCTATAGATAAATGATATTCTTGAAATATAATTAATCATTTCCATCTTGATTTTGAATATATCATATAATATTTTTAAATGGGTTAGGTTTTAAGCTAAAAGGCTTTTTCATGAGGTAGAAATAGATTTTCACATGAAATTTTTGATGTGTTTCCAATGTTAAGTGTATGTGATAATTTTCAGAATTTTTTTTGGATAGTCATTGAATAATAATATTTATTTTGTATCAAAAATTGAATAGTTCTATAAATACACTATATTTTTATGTTCTTCAATTTTATCTACATAGTTAAACATCCCCAATGAAATAGAGTTTAATAATTTGTTACTCATTATTGAAAGAAATTTGATGTCAAAATTCTATCAAAGTGAATTATAATTTAACTTTCAATAAGATAGATAATAAAATATATAAGGTGATATTTCAATATTTTAGTTCAATAATGAGTTCAGTATCACGTTAAAATAAATTTTAATTTTTTTTTGTTATTAATAAGGCGTATAAAAAAATAAAAATATTAAATATATATCGACAGTGTTTTATGTGAGTTGGTTAACAGTATTTATAAAAAATAAAAATGTGTTATTTAAGATTCTAATGTATTGAGACAATTTTATTTTTTATTTATAATTATACTATATTTCAATATGACTGTGGCTTTTATAATGAGTCTTATGATTGAATAGATTTAAAGTATACCATATTTGATAATGATTATCACATAAAATGGAATATTTAAATGTTTAATTGAAAAATGGATCTTTTATATCCAGTTATAAATGAATTTTTCATATTTACTTTTATTTTAAATTCCCCATTATGTATTCTTATTGATGATGGAATATGAGATACATCCCAATATAATGGGAATAGTCATTTGTTATCCACATTCCATCGATCAAAATAATTAAGGAACTCGAAGAATATATCGAATTATTGTAGAGATTTTTCTATAATTAATTAATGAAATTTGAAAATTAAATAATGGAATCACACTAAAAAATATTTATTGATGAGTTTGAGGTCATGTTTGTGATCAATGATGAATATATTTGTTGATTTGATGAGAAAAAGAAGAATAAACATTTATGTATATGCATTGTCTTATAAATCATGAAGGATAAAGTATATATTCACTAAGAACCTTAAATGATATTTGGGAAGAATGAGTATTACTTTGAGTTTGAATACATGATTATACAAACAATATCTCAAAAAGTGTAAACATATAATGAATTATAATTTAGATGTTTTTATAATGGCTTTTGATATGATTTTATATATTTTCAATTTCATTTTTTTCTCATGTTATTTAGATAGATAGGTGATTCCATGAAAATATATGAAACACTTTATACCTAGGTTTACATATTATGAGTCTCATACATAGTGTAATAATGATTATCATTGAACATATTAATTACAAATTTTTTGGAATCTTATATAATATATAAAATTCGTTTGATAGAATATAAGATTCCCTCTTCATATTCATAGAAAAATTATGGGTTTCTCCTTGTAAATGGAAATATATATGGGTACATAGAAGTATAGTTATGTGTTTTCGAAAAGAAAACGATATTTTAGAATGTTTTTTATAGATAGTATTATATGTAATTTTAATTTGTTACGTGTAAGATGTATCAAAATTTTGAAATGGATATGTAAGAGTAAAAAAATAATAAAAAATTTGATAATGTACTCGAGTCACATTGTGATGCATACAGTTCACTATAAACATCATGTTAAATCATAAACGAAATCATTCAACTTGTAAGAGTCGCAAAAATATTATCCATTATATTTAAGGGTTATTAGAATATTTCAAAGGATATTTAATGTTTTTATTGTTTTATGTATGTGTTAATATGATTTATCGGGAGATACATATGGGATATATTTTATAAAATATCTTTATATTTATATATTGATTGTTCAAAATAATTTTAAATATGTTTATCTGAGAAATAATTTAATGTTTAATAAAATATAATTTTCAGTAGTCAATCCATGATTCAATATGTGTAAAAACAGTGAAGGATTTATAAGATTTATTTTGGGTTTTTCTACAATTTGAAAATCATTAATTGGTATCAAGTATAAATAAAAGAAATAGGATTCTTTTTAGATATTAAATGAGTGGTTCACAAGGATTAATATGACATAATAAATATATTTTACAATGAGAATAATATATAAGTGTTTTTTAATATTTACGAAGGATGATGAAGCATTATTTTATAAATAAATAATTTTAGAAAAAGATACTTTGTTATGAAAAATATTTTTTATAATATTAAAGAAATAGTTGTATAACAAGATACTAATAATTTTTACAGTGTTATCGTCAAAAGTAGAAGGGAATAAATTGGATGATATGATGGAGGAGTCAAGATATTTCCTATGATATATTCATATTCTAGATGATAATGAATAATATGTTTGTTTATAAATGAAATATTTAATGTTGTATATTCATTATCAATGTTTTTCCAACCTTAAGTATGTAGAAAAAGATTATTGGTTAAGAATTACTAGAAATAATAACACTGGAATAGATTTGTGTGTTATTATACATGATATAATAGGTTTGATATGAATGCGAAATTAATTATCCATCTTCTAATAAATTAATTTTAGTTTGTGGATAATAATATTCATCCAATTAATTACAATAATTAATTTAGTATATTGGATATCTTGTTCGTAATATTAGAAGGAATCATAGTAAATTGGTAGGATCATGTATATAAAGCTTTTGAGAGTCTAGAAATTGGTGGGAGAATATATGGTTAAGATATAAAAATGATATAAATTTTCCTAGTTTCATCCATGACATATAGTTTTCTATATAGTTTAAACAATAATTTCTTGTTTTGGGTTATGTATTATATATTCCCATTCATTTTATTTAGTTTTCTATAGTAGTGCTATAATATACTACTCAATATCAACCCAAATATAATATCTTTTAGATACCTAAATTGGTTTGACCATTTTAAAAACACCATGTGTTGTTGTATTTTTAATTTAAAATTTTATATTTGTTATTGTATATTGGTATTTAATAAGTATATATATGCATATTAACTAATACGTAGGATAACATATATTGATGTTAAAATAATTAAAATATTTTCACATTAAAATGTTCAAAATGATTAACCCCTCCCCCTCAGTGTGACAATATTTTCTTTCTGGATAATTAAAACTAAAAAAAGTTTTACTATCATTCTTAATACCATCATAAATTAAATGAATAATAATCCATTATAAGAATGAAATAAAAATTAAGAACTTTTTTCCCCAAAAAGGAATTATTTTTTTTAAAATGGTTTGTGACACAACCAACAATAGAAAGGAATATATATTGTGATACACATGACTAGATGTATTATCGACACTATGAAGAGTGGAATAAAAATTTCTTTTATAACAACAAATAATACATATATGATTTATCATGATACATATCTACTTATGTAATTTATAACAATTAATTTACCCCTCCCCTTGCACCACTACATTTTACCATGAATATATCATAGAATAAATTTACATTTTAAAGGCTTTAATTTTTGTAATTTCCACCGTCAATGCATCTCGTAATCATTGTCTTATTGAAAGATGGATATCGAGTTTATACTAAATTTAATCACATACCAAATATTTTTTTTACTATAATCACCTAATAATAAGGTGTTACTAAAGAATAAGTGTTAAAACTTGTTATGATATTGGAATTACATGAGTGTGAATTATAATATATTGTTATAAAACAAGGTTTTTAATATAAATGTATAAAATGATTATTTTGAATGATTGATGAAAAAAATTGGGTGATATTATATAAATATAGATATATTAGGACACTAATTCCAATTTTAATCACATGTGCAATTATATCATTTCTTTTTTTCATTATGTATAATAGTATAATATTTATATATTAGTTAATACATGATGAATAATTAACTATCCTTAGGATAGGGTAACTTTTATGTTGAAAATATTTGTGAAATTTTGATATCTTTTCTAAAATTCAATCTCAGTTTCCCAGTAATATTATTAGTATTTATGGATTCTATAGAATGTGTTTTCTCATAAAAAAAGAAGCAAGGGAGGAATCGGTGTTGAAATGACTGATAATGGGAAATAAATTCCAAAAGACCATAAAACATTAAACATGAGGGTAAATATTCATGATTTTCTTCCAACTAATGAAGGTATACCATTTCAAAACGGCTAAAATTTCAATTATCCAATTTTATGTAACCAAATAAATTCAACAACCACAAATATTTATATTGAAAAATAATATAAGAATCCATCATATAATCATTCTCAGTGAAGGAATTTTTTTTGTCATTCATACAATGCTCCCTACTCACAAAACTCAGACATTCACAAACATAAATAAACGTGGATTATCATAGGTAGTGATTCATTTTTAATCAATTCCCATGGATCCTAGAATTAATTTGATCTTTTTTGATGATTAAACTGGTGAATGTAACTTCCTTGTAAAAAACCCTATGTAATAGAAGAAAATTCATCACGTAGCTCAAGACGAAAAGAGTACACTATATATTGTGAATCCGTTTTGATGGACACAAATACATAAAACTTATGAAATATATATATTCCATGATTATATAATTCCTTGAAGAAGAATCCCAAATTAATTCAACCCATTCAATAGGTCATTTCCAAATGCCCAATTTAATAAAATAATATATAATGAATATTAAGCTCTCATGTCCTACACACCCATTTCAATTTATTTTACTCATGAAAGCATCATATACAAAACATTAGTCATGGACCCTTATTCAAAATAAATATTCTCAATTCATAGGATTTGAAAAATATTTTTCATTCTTCTCATAGTTGTGGGAACATTCCTTTAAAAACCCAAGAATTCTTCCTGAATGTTTTATTATTAATGCCTCTTTCTCTCTAGGAACACCTGCATAATGGACACATAATCCCAACATCTAGAATAATTTAGGAAAATAGTCAATCATTAAACACATTGATTGATGAATGAAACATTTTTAATTCTCTCATCCCTACCTAAAATATTTTAGGATGCATAATTCATGTTCCCCACCAATGTACACGATGGAAGATTATATTCTATATTGAACAATATCCTATATGTATGATATTATGATTCATCTGATAATATACTATTACTCTGAAATTGATATTCATTAAATTTTCCTCTTGTAATTATGTTATATCTTCAGCTTACACGATATAAAAAACATAGGATTCACTCTGTGCCAAATCCTGGGATACCCCATGTGTCGAGGGTGGGATGTTTTCCACAATACATAAAAACATACAAATGTAAGCCCCAAAAAAATCCATTAATATCAACTACACGCCTCTATAAAATGTAAATATAAAACCAACATTCTCTCATTTTAATTTATTATCTATAGAAACATCATATTATCTACAAGACACTAAAAATCATAATGCAACATCCTATATTTTGGACCTTAATCTACATGAAAACGTCATCAGAAGAAAACAATAAACAATATCCTTATTAAATGTTATGATCATGGTATTCCATATATGATGAACATTTTACTTCCTATGTGATGAGAAATAGATTCATCATATATGAGAATGATATTTCTTGTGAGATAAGCATGGGATTATTTACCTATAGATTAGGAAAGTTCTATAAATAATCCCAACTATATCTTAAATATTCCCCCTTTCGTTAAATAGTATACTATAATGAATGTAGTTAAACTATATGCTATGGTACAATCACATGGAAATAAATATTGAAATATACTCATGTGGACTTAGATCCCTACATCTTAACATTGAAAATTGAAAGACAATATATGCTTCGAAACAAATATCTCAATAACACATTCACACATTCACAACATGTATGTTTAAGGACAAATACCAATAGTTATAACAAGAATATAAAATCAGTAACACCTACCACTATGAATTCTACAAATTATAAGCCATGTCATCATTTGGAAGAATACTGAAACACTTACCATATGAATCCAAAGCCACCACTGAATTTTAGAATCACCACATTATGTTAGCATGTGTTTGGACCAGTATGTGACATGCATATATAGGAAGATCAAACTTACTAAAGTCTGTATCTATGAGAATTCTATTTGGAATTTATATAATCAGTTCCTTCGTACAACAGTAAATAGTTCTATCCCATAGTACATATTGAGTGTTTTTAGAACTATCACTCCTCCAGACATTAAATGTTTTAGTCGCTTTACTCAATTTTATGTTTTTGACCCCTCTTTATAAATGAAAAACCCATACATTGGTGAATTTCATTGGGTATCATAATTTGAAACCATATTATTCAACTAATATTAACATATGATCTATTATTCTTATAATCTATTGATGATATTGAGGGGATTCAATTTGTGATGATCATGAGATACCATATGCGACAAGCCTAACAATAGTATCTATTAATCTAAGGATATATTCTCCCACTAATAGGGTGATGAAATTAATGATTATACCTCAAGTGATGATCATGAGATGCCTTATTTTATCAGAAAAATACTATAATGTTACAATCATAGGATCTCATTCTCATTCCTTATGTGATTAGCCTAATATTTTACCTTGTGTAATGAGATTCAGATTCCCTAGCTAGTGAACATTTGAAGACATATGTTATAATAAAACTTTTTCAAAAGTGAAATAGGTTGGAATAATCAATTATATAATATGATCCACCTTCTGAGAATATCATATGATGCTCAATGTGACAAGACATGAATTTCCTTACATACTGAGTCTCTTTTTTCGTGTGATAATCACAAGATTCCCTGAGTCTAGTACCTCATACTCCATAAGTCACATTAATAATATAACCTCAAAAACCACAATGAGGATGAATTTTATATATTTCCAAAAAGTCCAACATGATTATAAAATCTAATCGTAGAGAGAAACCTTGTTAGGGTTGTATTTGGTGTAATTTAAATGTTCCCAAAAAAATTGAATGAATTTTTTTAATTTTTTTAGATACAATAAGCAGAAATATATGAAATAAATATATGATACACCATTATTTTGTTTATATCATATAAATGACATCATCATATATGTTTGTGATGTTAGAGAACATTAGAAAGTAGGAATGTAACATAATGATTATCGTTCCCACTCTAAGGATGTTATCCTACATGCAACATGTGACCTTAGAGAAGTGTTAGAAAATATGGTGTTGAATATGAAGTTGAATATATTTTTATATAAATTTGATAAGATGTGGTGTGTTGGGTGACACTTTTTCTCAAAATCGTTTGTATAAATATCATCACCTTCAATTCAGATATGATGAATAACGTTAGGCACATTAAGGATATACTTCAAAGGAATTATATTGATTTTTATATTTTTTCATCCAACATGATAGAAAATTTAATACATTATTTTCAACCTACCACTCCGAGGTATGTAGAAATTAGTGCAATTCATGTGTAAATCCCACACAATTAGTCTTTTTCCAGGATGACCACCTCTCCAAAGGGTTTTTTAGATTCCTCAAAATATATCACCCTTATAACAGATCCATAAGAGGATAATAACTAAAATTATCATCCAGTATGTTGTGAATAGAGACCTACTCTCATGGGATATTTTCCATGAAAATTTGGATGTTTCAATATCATTCCATCATTTCCATTAAAACATAAAATGTAGTGGAAATCCACACTCACATTACATCAGGAAATTATTTTGGGATTCTCTCTAAAAATTATCTGTTGGATATCATTCTAATATTGATGATTTATGGGATATTATAGCTACACATCCTTCATTAAACAATAAATAGTGTCTTAGTAGGGGTCTATCCACTTGAGGTTCTTGAAAATATTAGATGAACTCATATGTTGATTAATTGGTTAATATTATATCTGCACCACCTACTTTGGTTAAGGCAGTACAATTCCCAACATTAGGGAAAGATTTCAATCCATCTTGACCATGAATGTATTCGATATCGCCTATGTCCACTACCATCAAAGACACATCTTAATTCATCCATATCGTAATACAATTTGATGTCTACAATAGGTTGGGATCGACAACCCATCCACACATCAGATTGGTTCGGTTGCCTCTCGTAGCCATGGAAGCCACTAATAATAGGAAAAGGATGATGTTTATAATTATGAATACCATAAAAAGATTCTTCACCAAAATTCCATGGATATTCTTTGACATCCTATACATACAAAAAAATTCTAACAACTCTAAGGTTTTTCATAGGGAAGATGTGATTCTAGCTATTTTGGATTCAATTAATATATAAAAAGCTATAATATGTGTGTATTAACAACCCCTATTAATCTTAGATACTAACACATGAATTTCTCCCATGTCATATCCAGTGTAAAATATTGGGGTTTCAATATTCGTTCACCTGTTACCTATCATTATCGGAGGCATTGTATGATTCAATGTATGTTCCTCCACCTACACCACTCCATTTGGATGTAGTGTCTCATCAATAAAATATTACCATCCATGAGGCTGATATACATAAGGTTTTTAAATACATTTTAGTGTACCTTTATATATATGATGTGTTTTTTAGATTTGGTTCCTTAGTATAAAATCATGAATTTTTTATAACGACATGAATTCATTATATTGAATATATAAAAAACGGTTATCAGATAATTATTATTAATCTACATAACATAGTATTTGATAATTTCATAAGATTAGATGTCTCATAGTAAAGTCATTGCAGTTCCCCACTATGATGGGATCCCAAAACATCCATGAAAATATTATTTACTATATGGTTTACCTTTATAAAAACAATTGAGGGACACAAATGATATTGTACATACGGTTTTGATACACATAGGATTATGAGTAACTATCATATTTTTTATTCTCATAATAAAATATATATTAGGATATTAGAATAATGATACTCTCTAGTAGAAAATATGAATTTAT
This sequence comes from Viscum album, assembly GCA_963277665.1. NCBI lineage: Eukaryota > Viridiplantae > Streptophyta > Magnoliopsida > Santalales > Viscaceae > Viscum > Viscum album. The sequence continues at coordinate 419,440,952 of OY728161.1, read as the reverse complement.
ATGTGTCATTGGTAGTTCCAATTTTGGGGTGTGTGTATTGATCACTATATTTTATGATTATTGTTAATGTTTTTTATATGTAACATACATTGATGTATATAAAATGACCATGACAACATAAATTCATATGGAGGATGGATGTATAGGGTTCATCATGATTAATATTTCATTAATTAATAATTTGAGAAAGCATTTGTCCATTCATTTTATTAGTAGAAGTTAAAATCTTTTCCCCTTTGATATAAATTTTATATATTAAAAAATAAATGAAAATCGATTTTCATAGTAAGGATCAATTGAGTGAGTCTTAATGAAAAATACATCAACATCATAGGATTATGTCCCTATCATTAATTCATCTATAATGAAAATATCATGATAAAAGAATTATGTTGAATTGTATAAATTTTAATGAGGTATTATGTCATATTGTAACTAGCTAGTGTTTTTATTTTTTCCATGGTGTGTTATTAGATGTTAAAAAAGGACAATATGATACATCCCTAGATTCCACTAAGAAAGAGGAATATAGGTTCACAAAATAATGGTATCCATAATCATAGTTAAATAATATACTATTATTTAATATGGACCAAGTTGAATAAAGATCATTCTCACAAATGTTTTAATAATAATTAATTCTATCTTGATCATATGTATTACATCACTGGTAATTTGAGATACTATAATGTTGTAAGGATATTTTATATATATTTCTTTCATATTAATTTAATTTAATATTCAATTGTTTAATATGGAAATTAAGTTTTCATATTTATTTGTTAAATAGATAACCATTATTCAAGGCATGATAAATATTATTGAGTAACGGATGTTCATGATTAATCGTCCCATAAGAAATAATATATATTGAATGTTATTTTAATAAATTATATTTAATATAATTCATGATTTTATAGTATGTGAAGTAATAAAAATATTATTATTATTATAGACATTATATTCCACATGATTTATGTATATAACTATATATAATGTGAAATAATCATTTTCTAACCCTAAATGTATATAGCCTCTCTTATATATTTTATTATGAGTGGAAAATAATTTTTTGTGAAAAAACACAATCCATGGAGATTCCACTAAAATCCAATGAAAATTCTCAATCCATGAACTCTATTCATAATAAATATAAATCATCATCCACCACCACATTCAATTATACAGAGATTTATGGGAATCCTACTTTATGATGTACTTGGGAAAATAAAAGGTGAATGACACAGTCATTTTTATATACATTATGAAACCCATAAACTCCCCAAGAATCATTCAACGGTTCGTGGAACCCTTGTGTATCACTATTGGTGGGAATATATTCATGATTCCTCCAACACAACTATCATATGATATAAAGGCATTCCCTATATATCAGGAAAAAATAATTCCATACAATGAAATTATTTAATTTATTAATTTAATTATAAATAACATTTTATGATCTTTGAATTCAATTATTAAATGTCTCCCCTATTTATATTATTTTACTCAATTCCATTCATTACAACATTTTTCATCATGAAAATTTCATTTTTATCACCAATTAGGAAAAAATTTCTATGTTGGGAATGACCCATCTATTTCAACAACTGCACCTGAATCCATCAAATGTTATCCGAAGGATCACATGATTACTTTTAATTATTTTATGATCATTAATTCATGTACACATTTTTCATAAAATTTCAATATCATGTTAGTCAATATTCATTCCAAACTAAAAAACATTTCAGCTTCCTTTTCAATTATCAAAATATATATATTAAGATTATAAATTAATGAATTTTTTTGATCTCATCCAATGTTGGAGAGGAGACTGATCATTAAATAATGTGAACACGTCATTTATCCTGAAGGTAAATAATGTATACAATTGTCTTATTATACCTTAATTAATTGAGAACTAAATCAATAATTGTCTATTTATTACATGATGTTTGTTCAATTTCACACTACATATTTATCGGGCCATCATAGCACATGGTAATCTAGAGTACACCCCATGCAGATTATATAATTTATGTTTATTTCTATATCCATAGAATTTTTTTCATATTTTTACATGGCCTACATAATTAGTGTCCATGTATCTACAAGACCTTATTACGTGTATCCCATCAACACATCATGTAAATCATTAATTTTCATGTAACTATTACATAAATATCCCATAGGAATGTTCCATAGATAACATATTATAATAGTACACATTGTTTAAACTAAAATATACATGATCTATAATTTTTTGAAATTACACTAAAATAAAAATTAATTTATAATATTGATCAGACATTATCATGATATGTATTATATATTCATTCAGATTATAGTATATTATATATGATTGGTATTAAATATATAAATTTCAAACTACATTGATAATAATTTTTGTATCTGTATATGTTGTATGAGTTGTGTTTCATTTTTACTCTTTGTTCATTGATTAGTAACATATAAATACTTAACATGTGTTCCTTGTGGACAATCATTTGAAAGTAAACTCAATGAAAATATGTGATAAGTCACGTATTATATATGTTTTATAATTAAATACATTTTGAGTATAATACATGTTGGGTTGTTTAGATGAATACTTAGTGTGTTTCCTCCAAGGTACATTTTTGTGAACATAGTAAATTTTAGAAATTTTATAATTAGATTAATATTAAGAATGATGATAATTTCATCAAAATTTGTTTAGGAATTCAGATAACACATTTATTAATTAAATAATATAAATAATTTATTTTATTGTGATATATTTATTTTAGAATGATCAAAATTGATTTTAGATGATATTAAATGTAAAATTATTTTCATTAATGTTGGTGATTAGATTCCTAGTCAAGACCATTGTAACTGACTTGTTGTGTTTATTTTACTAGTAAATGAAAATTTTTCCCTTTCACTCATCCCTCATCTCATTTTGTAATTTCATGTGTTCACATTGTTACATTTAGGTAATGACAATAACAAATACTTTCATTCCACTCACCTCTATGTTAGTAAAATAACATTCAATCAATGGATCTCTCAAGCTATTGGAGGTTGTTCATGTTTTAATAGATGTACAAACTAATCAAAGAGATATTCATATGTGGAGAGGTGGAATGAATCATCATGGACCAAAAATGTTGTAGGGTGTTTCCCCATAATTGAGGGTATATTTATCATCCTCTACATAAACTCTCCATAAATAAAACCTCATGGTCATACAAAATTATTATTTTATATCTAATAATTTTCATTGTTATATGAATTTTTTTTCGAAATCACATTAATTAATTAATTATATGAAAAAATATATAATTAAAATAAATTGGATTATTTCTAAAAATAATATTCGATATGTTTAATCTCTTAATTAAAAACAAATATTATTAAAAATATCATAATAAATATTATAACTATAAATTTACAATGAAGTGATAAAATACAACATTTATATATATTTTTTCATTATGTAAATTTAATACTTCTGTTAAAATAAAAATGTAGTTCAAATCTTATGAACAACCACAATTCAATGGATTTCAATTATAGTGGAATTATAACCTGATGTTTTTGGTTGAAAAAATATAATTAACATAATGGGTTAACATCATAATATAGACATGGCGTAACTGAGAGGTGAAGGATAAGGAAATTAAATTTATGTATTTCAGGATTTTGGATTCCACTCAGTATATCATGGAACTATGAGATAATGTACTATGAATTTTTAATGCCTAAAATAACCATTAAAATTTTATAATGGTCCAATTTTCGTGTGATGTAAAGTGTATTATAGACTCATTACAGTATAATGTATAAGGAACATTCTATTAAAAATCCAATGGTGTAAAAAAACTAGTTATGATAAAAAATTATGGGATTTAAAAATTTTAATTAATTTTTTTTCAATTTTTTTTGGTAGTGAAGAAAAATAATTGTAATCTTACTTGTAGAATGTAAAATTAATACATCATAAAACATAATACTATGATCTGTATATGAGAATTTTATACATTACACTATGAAAAATATCAAATATTAGAAATGGATTATAGGAATTATCCTATGGAATGATATGAAATTGTATTATCTAGAATAACATATATCAAATATTCCTGTTATAGAGGATGGTGAGTAAGATTAATCTATCAACATGAATCATTTGAATAAATCGACATAAGTTTAGTGTTTCATGATATCATCCACAACCATTGTTATTTTAAAAAAAATATGAGGACATTGATGTGTATTCCATGATGTCTCACCTTTAGGATCACTATAACGTGAAGGTGATACAAGATATATATAAGATCTCCAATGATTTATTTAAAACTATTCATGGTGTTTTGATTCCATCTTTTACTTATGTAGTACAAAACATAGGAAAATATTGTATATTTAGTAATATTTGGGATTAACATCCTTTGGTATTTGTGAACATAACTCATACATTCCTCACTACCCAAGTTCTTATCTATTTTTATTTATAATTATAAAATGATAAATAATTATAAGAGTCTTATGGAACCAAATATATTTATTAAATAGGTGGATAAGGACTTGGTTGTGTCAAAATAGTGGTCCTTCTGTTGAATAATAATAGAAATAACAAGGAAAATGGTCACAATACTCATAGTATGTCACAATATACCAAGAACCATTATTACAAAAATATGAAAATAAAAGGGTTGGTAAAGGTAAAATAATCAGTATGTAATCATGTGGTAATCAAGGCCATCACAAGATCATGTGCATCCAAAATTCATTATAAAAAAAGATACATTAATTATCGAGTGCAATCTTTCAATATCGGCACATTGGGTTTTAGATATTGATTTTGGTTCTGTAAACTATATAAAAAGAAAGGATCCATGTAGATTCTAAAATATTTCTATAGGAGTTTTATATTTAGGATACACCAATTGTGCATGGTTGGATGCTCTAGTAATGGGTGACTACAACAATAAACTGCCAACATGAATAATATATGATTTAAAATATTTTTATTATATACCATCAATAACAATGAATATTATTTTAGTATAATGAAATGATGCTGATTTTTTTATGTTTATATTTTGAAATATTATTTATATTCATTATAATGAGAACATATTTTTTGTTTTTATAATAAAAATAATGGCCATTATGTGTTAAAATATAGAAAATTATTATTTTAAATTCACAAATAATCATGTTCACCTGAGCCAGATAATAGAATTTTGTAGTATCACCATCTTTTTCGTGTACATGAGAATCATTTGATAATGCTTTGAAAATATGGTTTTCTAGAATACGTTGAGAAAAAAAATCACATATATTTCACTTGTCTACAAATAAAAATGGAAAAATCACCAATTTTTGGACATGGTGAAAGTGTTAGAGAGATTTTTTATTAGATTAAATTGATGTGTGAAGACCAGTTGTAGTACAGTCTAGAGTTTGGTATTATTACATCATCACATTTAATGTTGATTTTCATAGGTACAGATATGTTTACTTGATGAGGAATAAGACCGAGTACTTTAATAAATTGAAATAATTCACGAATTTCTTATAAAATAAAATTTGAAAGAAGATAATGTAGATTTGACCGAATCAATGGGGTGAATATATTAACAAAGTGCTTAACTAATTTTGATGGTATTTTTAGATTCTATCTCTACTAAAACAACCACATACACTATCATATAATTGTGCTACTGAAAGGAGGAACAATACCTTGTAATAAATTGTATGGTTGATTATAAATTAGTTAAATATTACATTATACTTTTTAGGACATTCAAAACAAAACGATGCATACATAATAAAATGAGGAACAACTAAAGTAACAAAATAAAATACCCTTGTAGTTATGGAGTGGAATGACATATTTTTTGTCTCATACACATCTATGATGTTGGGATCCATTTATTAATACCTTCTTAGTAAAATACGAATAAACTAGGATACCATATTTAACCATAATAGGGTATCAAATGAAAACAAATGCATACAAACTATATAACCCATCAGTTAAGAAAATTATTATCCTCAGACATGTTGTATTTCTTAAGATGGAAAATATCTGAAATAAGTTAAATTGGAGAGTGATTATGTAATATCTAGATTTCTCCCTAAAGTATATTATTGTGTATATTTTAGTTTTAGAGTCTTTTTGTTTTTAAATAAATATTTTCTGAATTCTTTAAGATGGTTTAGGGGTGTTTGGGTGGTTCACGATATGAAAATGTCGGAAAAGGGGGTGTTCTGGACAGTCTGCATGTTTGGGAAAACCGTGCGAGGGGACACCATGCAGGTAGTGGCATTCCTCGTGGCATTCGTATGGTCTGGGGTAAAGTGTGCAGCTTAGAAATCTATAAAAACTAAACAATACCATTACGGGGGAAATAAGAGGCACTTGAGATTTTACTCATTTATTACTAATACATCCCTAGAGACGCCACAAAAGCTCCAATAGATTCCATTGTTCAATATCCCCCATCATAGAGTAGTTTGTATCACAGTTTGTTGTGGATTGAAGATCCGGGTAAGGATAAACCCCTAAATATTTTTATTTTTTATAAGGTTTGTTTTACATATCCATATACATCCTAACCTCTAAATACACAAATTTTTGGAGAGATTTATGGTAATGATTCATGAGTATTTTTTATGAATAAATACTTCTACAATTGAGGGTGTGTTAATCAATAGATTAATGGAAGGTGGTCTACAAGTTATATTCGGCAGTTTTTATGTAGATTATTGCATGTAGGGTTTTTATTCATTCCCTATATTGATGGGTTCTTGGTTTCATTAACATGATATGATTTATTGGGTGTCAAAATTGTTAATTTAACCCCTCTTGATCCCCATTAGATGTATGGACTATGAATCTACCAAATTTGGGTCACCTATGTGTTGTACTGATATTCTAGTTAATAAGAGTTTAGCTATGTAAATGACTATTGTGCGAGAACATAAAATCCATGATTAATATGTTAATGATATTGAAGGATTGTTAATTAATATTTAGTAATACACTTATGATGGAAAATTTCCTAAGTGGTTTTTGGATGGAATTTGAATAAGTGTAGTGTGAATAATGGGAATATAATATAGGGTTGTGTTTACACCAGATTATGTTTACTGAGTTATTCATGGGAGATGGGAAATTGAACAAAAGGTGTAAGTGTTATAAATTATTATAGTGTTATTGGATTGAGGAAAAATGTTAATTTCCACACAAATTGAGGCGTCTAGGTGATGATATTTGAAATTGTTGTAATATGATTCCTAGTGAGATAAGACATCTTTAGTTCCCACATGATTATAATGTTGATAATTACTTATCCATTTAACCCATGAAAAATGGTGAAATGATAAATGATATAAAATTGCGATATTCAGTTGGATATCATAAATAATTAATAAATTTATTTATGTTGAACATTTAATCATTACTTTGCATTATTTAATCATTTTCATGCACTGTCTGCTTTCTAGAAATTTTTGAGACAATGTTGGTGGTGGACAACTGAGTTACAATCACACACTACTCATGCCTCTGTTGGGTAAATATTCATATTTCATGCTTTTAGGTTATGACAAGGGAAAGGGCCCTATTATAGGGAGTTGAGTTGGACATGGTACTTGTTGTTTGATGTTCCAGACATGATTTATGAACCATTTTGGGTATCATATAGTTTTCGTTCTTGGGGTTTTGTTCACTTGACATTGCCACATGGAATAGAATATGTATTGTTGTTTATTATGGTACCAATTTTTTGGATTTGGTTATTTATGGATGTTATGGATTTTTCTACTTTTTTCACTATTACAATTTTTATCTCTTGAGTAATACTCTCGTATTGATGGTATAGTCTCACCTAGTGACCTGTATGACTCTTGATACTAGTCAACAACCTCTGGAATTCTGGGAGGCGTGCTTCAGGCCATGTAGTGACCTAGATTGGGGAACCAGATTTCTGGATCATGGATTAGCCACATTACAATGTGGTATCATAGGTGTTATTTTCTATTTACTACTATTTGCGGATGGTATACAAAAGGGTAGAAAAGTGTCGGGCCTTGGTAATGAGATCATTCATGGGATAGATAATGCCTATATTGGGGAATACCCAAAGATACCCTATGAGGGGATTTTTTTTTTCACTGGTGTGTTGTTATATTTAATGAAATTTCCCCATAGTGTGATGTAATTTTTGTGTGATTTTACAGTTTTGTGATATTTATATCATGATCGTAAATTTACACGGTTGTTATTTAATAAATCATTATAGGCTCTTTTGTTGGAAGTGACATGCATCATGATATGCCCACACACAAGATGGGAGTGTTGGATCTAATGTTAGAATTCATATGGTATGATAAAAAAATAATGAAAAATTATACCTAATAAAATGATATTAATGTTTAAATGGGAATTAAAATTTTAGTTAATAACTATGAAATGGTGATTAATAATTAATAATGGTTGATTAAATTGTTTAAAGAGAATATTGTGTTATGAAAATGGCTTTGCATGGGTGAGGTAGGTGGGGACACAAATGTGACCAGTGTCCCCGCCCACTAGTCTAGTGCTGAGCGTGAGGCAGGTTAGGGCACATGCTGAGGTTCTTTAGGAAGCAGTGATAGTCAGGGATTGATGGAGGTCAGAGGAAGATGTCGACTGTGGGTAGGGGGTTGGTTACCCCATACTAGGTAGCTATATGGAGCTATATGGGACAGAATGAAAGGGGCGTTGGACGTGGAACATTGGGGAGTGATAACCATTAACAACAGAGTTATGCAGGGTTGGGTACTCAGACTGGAGCCTATGGAAGAGGGGTTGATCGCCACATTTTACTGAAGGATACACTTAAGAGTGGTGATGCATGAACATCTATTTTTCAAGGTACAATTCTTGTACCTTCCACTCCTCCTAGTTCTTTAATTTATACATGTGATACACATTCTTATATTTCGTCTCATTTCATAGTTGAGTTGTGATTATCCGTTGGGAGTACATGTTGGTTAATTTCACTTTATAACCTTTTGAGGACATGAGCCAGGGACATCAGGCAGGGTAGGGGTTGTGCTCTAGTGATTGGTGGGTATTGTTTTCTGTTGGATATGCTTATCCATGATATGTCATGTTTTTAACTAATCTTGTGAATGAGTTGGTAGTTGTTATATGAAGCCCATATCGACTGTTAATGAAATTGTGTAATGTTCACATATCTCTATGGGAGAACATATGTCATTTGTGGTGTGTGGGATACTCAAGCGAGCCGTGTAAGGACGCTACACCAGTTGTTGGGAGAACTCATATCCCAAGTGTCATTAATTATGCTAGTTGTTGGGGAAATATTGCCACAACTTTCCCTTTTGATTTTGACTAGTTTAAGTATGTGTTTCTTGAGGTATTCTTAGGGATACAACATAATAGTGATATTGGGTTTACAATAGAATTTTTTTCAGGATCAAGCCCAGAATCCATTCCACCTTACCGAAGGTTCATTTAGTGGAAACGGGGTGTAATGGGTTTATATGTCCAATTACACCACATTAGGGATCACTAATACTGTTTTATAAGTAGGCTAACAGATAACTGAGGCTATGTGTCAATTACAGGAAGTAAAACATGATGGCGGTTATGAACGGATACCATCTTCCACGAATCGATGACCTGTTTGATCATCTTAGTGGTTACATAGTGATTTCTAATATTGATTTGAGAATGAGATACCAATAGCTAAGGATGCGAACATATGACATACCTCGAATGGTTGTACAAAAAAGGTGCAGGTATAATGCATTTCTGGTGATTTTATTGGTTTGCCTAATGCACTGGTATTGTTCATTGTGTTGAAAATCCAAATAATACACTTGTATCTAGATCAGATTGTATTTGTTTTCATTGATGACATCTTGGTGTGATCCACAACTCATGAATATCATCTCAAACATGTTGACATCGTCTTGAGTACACTAAAAGAGTATATTATTTAATCCTAGCTATAAATAAGTCTGTATTGGATTAACGACGTTCACTTTCTAGGAAAAATCCTTTACAAGATATGTGTGTCACTGGATCCAAAATGGTGCATGTTGTGCTGTCTTTGGAGCATACCAATAACCTGTAGATATTCTGAGTTTTCTTGTATTTTCTTGTTATTACTAAAGGTTTATTTTAAATTTCTATCATTTTGAATCACCACTCACACGCATAACCAAGAAGGGGGATATCATCGATTTGTCTAGGGCTTGTTATAATTCTTTTCAGGGTAAAAAATAGAGGATGTACACCACAACAATTTAGATCTTACATAAACCAGGTAAGAGTTATACCTTATTTGGTGATGTGTCTAGTATTGGACATGGGGCAGTGTTGATTTAGGATGATGGGGTTGTATCTTATTGATCATGTTATTTAAGGACACATGAAAGTAATTATCCAACTCATGAACAAGAGATATCTATTGTTGTTCAAGCCTTAATATATTGGAGGCATAATTTTTGTAAGATCCAGTTACAGTGTTTACCGACCATAAAAGTCTAATGTACATATTCCCTCAATGGTATTTGAATCATCGACAATGAAGGAGAGTCAATTACCTACGGTCATTTTATTTTCATTTGGTTTACACTCCATGGAAATAGAATAGTGTTCCTGATTCTCAAATCTAGAAGACTCAGACATATGAAGTTCAAGAATTCAGTTTAGAGTGGGTGATGATGTCCTTGTTTGATAAGATTCATTTGGAGGTACAATATGGTCACTTGCATCAGACCTCTGCACCAATAGTTGTTAAGTCTTCACTTTTGAATTATGTTAAATAAATTTATCTGGTATACATTGTGTGATTGGATATAAAGGTAAGTATTATATGTGCGGGGTCACCTTCTTGTATGGGTTTTAGTTTCAATGGTGTTTCTTATGATCATGGTAATGTTGTGGCACTGACATACATACAAGAGGATTTGATGTGGTTGTTCTACTCATCGATGTGGTAAGTTCATCCGACCTTCACATAGATGTAAAATGATCCTCAAAAGAAGTTTTGGTGGCTAGGAATGATGAAATAAGTTGCATTTTTTTTCGATCGACACATTACTAGTCTGCATGTGAAGGCTGAACATCGGTGTCCAGGTGGGTTGTTGAAGTCCTTTCCTATTCCAGAGTGGAAGCTAAATGACATCATAAAGGACATCATAGTGGTTTATCCAATGATTCCTTAGAATAATGATGCAATTTGGGTGGTGGAAGATTGGTTTAGTAAATTCACCCATTTAATGTTGAACTAGGAGAGTTATACAGTCAACGATTTGGGATAATATTATGTTCATGAAATTGTATGGTTGAATAGGGTATCGAGAACTAAATTATCAGAGTGTGATCTGAATTTCCATTCACACTTATGGAAGAGATTGTAGAAGGAACTTGGTACCAAAGTGTATTTTAGTTTAACTTAGCCCCCACAGGTTGAAGGGAAGTAAGAGCATACTATTCAGGTATTGGATGAAATGTTGAGAGAATGTTTTTATGATTTCATATGTTACTATTAGAAGAACATGGAGATTATTGAGTTTTATTACCACACTAGTTTTCATGCTATAGTCAGATGGCACCTTTTGATTCAATTTATCGATGGTCGTGTAGATCACAGTTCTGTTTGTTATAGGCCGGAGAGTCTGAGATGTTAGGATGGATTCTTGTGCGGTATACGTCAGATAAGAATTTTTTGATTGAAATTAAAATGGAAACAACAAAGAGTAGGCAGATGATGAATTCATATTTTCATTTTATACATCTTTAATTCATGGTGGGTGATATTTTTTTTCCTCAAGTGTATCCATGGTTGGGTAACTGTTGAATTCAGATGCGGGGAAAGTTGGAACCGAGATATATGGGGCCATTTTAGATTGGGGAGAAATTCAGACCAATAGTGTATGAATTAGATCTTCCACAATGGAATAATGGGATGCCTGATCTTTTCCATCTTTCAAACCATCTATACTATCACCCATAATGGTCTCATGTATTGAACACCAAAGATTTCAAGCTTGATCCTAATGCGTCATTTGAGGAGAACATAATTTGTATTGAGAACCATAGTGAAAATGTTTTTTGGGTTATATTCGTTCCCTTAATTTTTGTACCATAGAAGCATGGAATCATTTAAATGGAAACATGGGATACTGAATCATATATACTGGTCTAGTGGCCCAATTTCTTTTCTTGAAAACATGATGATGCTCAGAAAGAGAATCTCAAGGACGACCTATTATACGATCAATAGTTTGTAAGATCCTAGATTTCACTTCAAGGAATGTTCTTTTTTATTTTTTTATTTTAGTGAAATTTTTTAATTGATTAAAATTTTTCCAATGTACTTAAGTAGTCCTAGGGGTTTTATGAGGGTTCGGGACATGAAATAGGGGATATGGTGGTTCTAGGAATTCTATTTGGATTGCACATATTTTTCAAAACTGTGCGGACAATAGAAATCTACACGGTTTTCACATGGTCTTCCAATCCATATAAGAGGGAGGGAGTGTCGGAAGTAGCCTCCACATGATTTGTGAACGGACTGAAAAATAGTGTGGGTAAACTGCGTGGCCTATATATTTATAAAAAAGTACAAAAATTCCATTATGAGAGAAATTAGGGACACTTGATATTTTCATCCATTCATCTTCCTCCAGCCCTAGGTAGGCCTCAAATGCTCCAAGAGCTTAAAATGATCAATATATATCATATTAATAATTTTGGGAGCATTCTTTAGTTCAGATTGAAGATATGGGTAATGAAAAACAACTCATTGTTTTTCATTTTGGATTATTGTTTCAATTCCATCTAAATCTCCATCAGTACCCCTCAAACCCGTCTTGATCAGTGATGTTTATGGTAGAGAATCATGGGTTTGTTAAATAGGGATCTATGTCTTCAGGTGAGGGTTTTTTCACCAACGGATTCAAGGTAGGTGGTCTATAATTTTTATTATTTGGTTTTTCTGTTGATTTTTCCTTGTAGGGTATTTATTCATGCTCTATTTTGTTCAGTTATTAGTCCTATTAACATGATTTGATAAAATGGATTTCTAAATGGTTAATCTAACCTCTATTCATCCTAATGGGATTCAAGGAGAATGACTCGACCAAATTTGATGATATTCTTGTGATATTGTAAGTGATACAGGCTATTATTGTTGTGATATGGTTAATTGTGGTGAATGAAAAATTATTACATGCACATGTCTTGGTTGAGTTGGGAATCTTATTTAGGTTCTATGCACATTATTTTTGTTGGAATGATGTTCTAGATCATCCCCCAATTTCAAAGGTTAATGAAGGGGATGATTTTCTATTCCCACAAGAGTTTCATTCCACCCGAATGGAGGCTTCGATGTGAGGATATATGGTATTATTGTGTCATGGTGCCCAATGAGATTGGACATTTTAATTCCCACATGGTGAGAAAATTGATCATTATTAATCCATTGAACACATGAAATAGTTTTAAATGATAAATGAAATAAACTTGGGGTATTTGGTGGGTTAACATAATGAATTCTAAATATGGACGAATTTTGAAATGTTAATCATTACATGTTATTATTTGTCATTTTCATACACGATCATTCTTTCTGGATATTTTGGTCAAACTATTGGTGGTGTCATACTAAGTTATACTCGCACCCTTCTCGATCCTCCACTGGGTACCTGAGTAGATTTCATGCTTGCAGGCAAAGACTAGAGAAGAGCCCTATTCTAGGGAATTCTGTTAGACATGGTACGTTTTGGGTGAGATTCTAGACCAGAAGTCCCAACCATTTTGGGCTCTTAGGTTTTTCCTTCTTGGGGATTTGATTCCTATACAATGTAACCTGTCATGAAATTTTTATTGTTTTTTATGCTTGTACCCAATTTTGGGATTTGTTTGTTTAATCATGTTATGGATTGTTATCTTTTGTTTCTAAAAAGTCAAATATTATCTGGTGTGGCATACTATGGTATTGAGGGAATAGTCTAGCCACATGACCTATTGGTCCCACTCATCTAGTCGACAACCTCTATAATATATGGTGGCGTTCTTGAGGTCATGTAGCAACCCGACTCAGGGACCCAGATTAGTGGTATCAGGTATAGGGACATTACAGATTATCTTTAATGAATTTGATGCTCACAATACACAATAAACGGCAAAAAATGGATTCCATATGTCCCCATTTTGGACGTATATATCAATATAAATGTATTTCATAAGAACATAAGATAGGTAAGAGAACCATATATATATATATGGTTTTCTAATAACTATAGACGGTGACACAGTATTATTTACAATGATGAATATCAATAATACATAGTGATTGTGATGAACAAAGAAGATGCAAGATAAAAATAAGGCAGTAATTTTCAAATTGATTCCACGTATCAGAAAAATTATTGGGTTCCAGTTGATTCCCTAGTGGATGTAAAGCACATTATGATAAAAATTTTATTCTATAACAATATTGATATGGAATTTAATGTAACTAATTATAATGAATGTTTATTTTTTAATGGGATTATGAAACATCATGTAATTAACTACAATTATTCCATTTAAACAATTTTAATGATAAAATACATCAACATTATATATTCTATAGTATAATTCCATGATTGTAAAATATGGAAAATCGATGTCAAAATATATTTTCTTAATAATAAAATTTAGGATCATTTCTATATGAAAATACGACATGTTTTGTGAAAATAGGTGATGATAAATGTATATGATTGTTTTATATATCAATTAATTGTTTGATTAAATAATATAGTAAATGTTAAAATATATTTTATTCATTAATAAATGAATACTAATTAAATATTAATAAATGTGAGCCCCGTTATTACACAATGATTAGTGGGAATGAAATCATTATTCTAGTTGTTTATTGTTATCACATATTACTAATTCGAAATGGAATACTAATCATATAGACAATTATCATCTGATTAAACAAGTATTTCTCTATTAGGGTCATCATTAATGAAGCCAAAATTTAATGGTTCATGATTACACATTACTAATCCAAGAGTCTTATTGTAAAATGTTAAATAACATATATTGATTATAAACAAAGTATATTTAGTATGGAATAATAAATGATTGTATTGGATAAAGTGTAATATATTATACCTAATTTTATGTAAATGATCTCACAATATCAAAAGGAGTAAGACAGAATGAGTTAGTTCACATCCAAATTAGTAATTGGATCAATCATATTTTCCATGTTATGTTCTAGAATTTGTGTTACTTATTCATGAAAAAAATGTATGAAGATATAAAGGTGATCAATGAGGACAAAATTGGACTACTGTTAAGGCTGAAATTATGTATCTAATTAGAATAAAGGATATGTCCACAGGGTTTGTATGAGATGTGGAGAAATTAATAATTTTTTACAATGAAACTAGATTTCAAATATATAAGAATGATCTCTAGTAAGAGTAAATATTTTTTTTCTATCACAACAGACGAATTATGAGAAAGATGTTCACAATGAAACTAGTTTTAATTTATTCTATTAGAGTGTCCCAATATATATTAGTGTATTATGCATCCATTGAATAAATTTATAAATGAAACTATTTCCATTAACTTGTGGAGGACCTAACATTAAAGAATATACCCCATTGTATTTTGATAACACTACAGTGGTGGATGATTCAAATTTGTAAAGGTCACACAAATTAAAAAAACCACATACAATAGAATTATAACCTCATTTGTTAGTTTTTTCGGAGGGGTGAAGCTATATAAAGAATACATCACACTGACGAAGGGATAGTAGACCCCATTCAAAAATCTCTATATTAGGAAAAGGGTGAGTATCATATGCGAGATAGTGGATCGAAGAATATTATCACTTCAATCTATTGAAATTGGGAGAATATAAGAGTTTTCAACCAAGGAAAAAAATTATATTACATTATGATAACCTAGAAATATAGTTTTCAATACTAATAAATAATGAATCAAATTTTCATTTTACTTATCTATAACATAGTATATTATAATTTCTTAAGAGTTTTTATCACACAAGAGGGTCATAAAAATTGCCAAGTATGATGATAAATAAAATCATCAAATATTTTATTATAATATATAAGTTCTTTAGATTGATAAAATAATATTTTTGGATAAAAATTATATTGGAAATTATGCAGTAGATACTGATAAGAAATTGAGCCACTGTATCGTGATGTAATCAATTGGTTATATCAGGAGTATTATGTTATGAGAACAAGACATTCGATTATAAAATATAACATTAGTTGTGTCAATATATATTCTTATTATTGAGTGTAATCATTTATCTGTATATATTAATATTATTATTAATGAGTATTACATATCATGTTATTTGATGTATTATCAACAATTGTGATGAAATATGTTTTTGAAGATGTATGATATGTTGGGTAAGACCAATGTAATATTTCATTAATAAATATTATGATTATGGATATATCCCTTCTTTTATTTTATGAAGTCAATATCTTAGGTCATTTTATCGAAATTATATTTCCAAAATAAATTTATATTAATGGTGTTTGATACACATATTAAATTTTCTAATTTTCATAGAACGATTCATCATGAAAAGAGGATGATATCTCAAGTATGAAATATTCTTGATTATATATAACACGTTAACATGATTATATTTCATGGTAATCATTCATAAGAGGTCATATTCCATTGAAAAATTTTCATATTTCTATATGGGTACCCAGTCATGTTTCTCGACAGTAACCATAGGATATTGGCTAATTTTCCTAATTCCATTGAGATAAAGGCCTAGGTTGTCACTCAATTAGTATACCACAAATCTTACTTAAAATAAATATTAATTTTTATTATTAAAAAGTTGAACAAATATAATATATGAAAATGGATAAATATTTAATCATGTTATATTGAATGATTATATTCTATTATTAGTTATTTGAGATAATATTAAATGATTAGATTACATAATAATTTGTTTTGTAAAAATTATTGAATATATTTTGTATTTATTAATAGTAAAATACTAAAATGATATATATATTTTAAATAATTATTCATTATTTAGTGCCTGTTAAATTTTACTGAAGGATTAATGACAAATTTTAATGGTCTGAGGTGAAACAAAATATATTAATTATATTTGAATAAATACAAAATAATATTAATCATGAGGTCAACTCATGTTGAGAAGTAATATTAATATTAGAAATATTATAGAAAAGAGGTTCTATTAGGATTATGAAAATAATAAATGTGCATGTTATATTATAATTATCTGTCACTAGTGGTGTCTAAATACTATTACATTGTTTTCTTAACAGATAAAATTAATTTATTTTCAAAAACAATATCCAAATAAAATCATATCAAATCCCTATTGAGCTCTCTCTCAATGAACTCTCTAAAAAATATAGAGTGATCATCCACTTTGACTCTCATTTATAGAGAGATTTAATAGATCACTTTATTGGTGTTGTTAGTAGGGTGATCAATGTTAAATGAAAAAAGAGATATGATCTACTGTAAAAGAAAATTAATTATATTTTGACAATGTTATAAAAATAGTCAAGGATCATGTGTGAATCATTGATGGATGAAATATATTTTAGATTCCTTAAACCTAGTATTGCTATAATGTAGATACTCTGTTAGATCCATCAATAAATGATGCATTTATACAATAGAAATTCATTAATTTCGTAAATTAATTATAAATAAAATGATATGAAATTGTACTTTGGTTCATGAGATTATCCATTGCATATATTTGTCGATTCAATTTTTTTATTATGATGTATATAATCATGCCAATATTGTTTTAATCCTCAATGATGAAAAAATATCATGTGTGCATGCCATGTATTCAAATTTTTAAATACTCAAAACAATAATTATGATATTGATTTCATGTAATATTTATATATCCATACCTCCCTCCATTGGACTCCCTCCACTCTGTTCCACAGTAGAAATAGTGGAAGATTTAGGGTCTTGTTTTTCAAAATTTGATAAAGAGTAACACCTCTATATAGTCAAAGAAACATGATGTAATTTCTTAGTAATATGAATTTATGAATTTTTCATTCTATTTGGATATGGTCATGAAACCCATGACACCACTAAAATACACACACTCATTTTTAGTAAGATAGTATCATATAAAAACTCTAATAATGGAAAAGACATTTTAGTACATTTATGCTTCAGATCCAACACTAGCATCCTTGTTATATCAAATGGTGTCATGGAGAGACCAATTGTAGGACCAGCATGTAAAAAATGAATTCTTGTATGAAATTATGGGGGATATATTTTCCACCACACAGTTATTTGTAATGTTCACGAAACCCAAGACCTGTCACTTCAACCATTAGAGTGTTTCCTCTTATGGATCATAAATAAAACCTCTTCCATAGTTTATAGGATAAGTTTAAATAACATTGATATAATTGGATGAAATTCTCAGGAACCCATGAACACTATCATTATCTCAATAAATAATTCTATAAGGATAACAATGTGTCACTACCAATATCTCCACTCTATTAATTATATGGGTATCGTAAGAGTTTTCATTAGAATTTTATATATATACATTTTGTATATTTTAAAATAATGAAAGGATAATATTTTAATATGAATTATTTTTTGTATGATATCCTCCAATTCATCCATCTCTCGTAGTGATTGTAAGGTCATGTGGATAATATTCCAATCAACGGTGGATGTCATCCTCTAACCACCACTACATTGATTTTCAATGTGATAAGTCTGCTATAATACTAGTAATTTGATATTGAATATAAGAGAACCAGAGGTGGATGGACCACCTAGGGGGGAACAAAAACCATAGGTTGACCACTCAATAAGTTCATATAACTTCCAATAAATGAATTCATTTTTATAATTAGTCTCACTAAGGTGATATATTTTGGTCATAATCAAATTTATAAGAGTAATTGAGATTTTAAAATCTTAATTAAATATTATATAATACCAGGTTCTAATAAAGATGCAAGAAATTTTGTTTTTAAATATGAAATTGAAAACTTCAAGAGGATTGGTATTGACCATTTTAGTGAGCAACACAATGATCAGGATATTGTCCTGGAATATATTTTCATTTATCAAGTGGAGAACTTTCAACTTATCAACCACCATCAATCATATGGTTATAACGTGAATAGTTCCACACATATAATTAGAATAGTTTTTTTAGAAACTCTTGTGGATACATAGTATGATAAGGCCCATTAATATTTATCCATTAAAATAGAATGAATTTATACTATTAAAACATTAATGTTCCACAATATGATCTAGAATCTATGTAAAAAGTTATAAAAATATTGAGTGCATCCTAAATTATTTAGTAATCTATATCACCATTCCAAAAAACATAATTGATACATATAAATTCACATCCCATTTAGATGTGTTTCTTTATTTGGTATGTGTATACCATACTACCCTAATCCAAAATATAATTAACCTGTATTTTTTCTCATTTAATGGAAAAGGTGAGATGGTGAACATATAGGACACCTATCATAATTTTGTGGATAGATTTTTGGATCTTCCGAAGTATAATAATTTTTCAATATCTCTTGTTTTTTCCTAACCATGGGGGATCAAACAATTTTATAGTATAATCGGGTTTCCTTGCAATCTATCACCAATTGTGAGGATTTCGTACAATATTCCTATAATAGTTGATATTTAAAATGAATTAAACTAGAACCCCTACCCTCTCTATGTGAAATCATGTTGATTTTGAGAATATTACTATGTTTATTACATAATAAAAGGTACATTCATATTCCACTGATATGTATCTTCCATTAGAACAACAATTGTGATATTGGTGGATAATGTTCGATGAGACCACTCTTATAAACATATCAACCAAACCATCCATGGGAGATTTCAATAATTATATGAGATATATAAGTTCAAAATGGATGATTTTAAACTATAAAACTAGTGAAAATTGATTATCCCCAACAACATAAATTAAATCGAAGTCTATGGATGGATCAATAATTATTATTGTACAACCTAATGCCCCATTGTCAATTCAACTATAATGGCCCCATAGAATGCATAACACTATGAATAGACACTCTATGAAAAATATTCCCCTGATACATGTCATAGCTAGGCACATAGGTTTATTATAATGTAATTATGTAATAATATATACCCATAAATGGATGAAAAATTCCATTTTTTATTTTTTGGAACCCTGAGGAACAATATAATTATTTTTTGAGAAATAAAATAGACTATAGTTGATGATTAAATAATATTTTCCCAAATTTATTCCAATAATAGTTTCCTTGGACACAACATCAGGGAGTGTTCTATCTTCATTTACTAGATATAGAGCTAGTTATATGTTTTCAGAGTTTTTTTGGGAAATCCCCGGACATATGTGACATTTGTTATAAAATCCAATAAAAAAGTGAAAAATTCCATAATATCCTAACAATTATTATAATTATTATCACCAATAGTACAAATGAAATAAAGGCCTATCATAATTTAGAAACCTATTCTGTACTCTTTGTGATTTTATACCCTTCATTTTTTATGATTCTACAGAACACATTTTGGTCTAACATCCAATAAATGCCAGTACCTTATGGCCTTGAATAATCTAGGAGATTAAAATTACTTTTACATTACCAATTAATAGGATCATCTAAACTTCAATAAATTTATTGAGTTCAACAATGGTCTTGGTAAATTTTGAATGAGAATAACATGAGTGTGTTATTTTAATTAAACCTAAAATATATTAAATTTATTGATTAAAATGGAAAAACATATTCCATGAATATTTATACACTACACAAAAGTTCATAGATGGTTATTTTAACTAGAGTCTAAAATTCATAAAATTAAAAAATAAATCCTCCATTAATTCCTTGGGTATAAATTGAATAATAACATATTAATAGATAGGGAGTAAACATGAACCTTAAATTCCATGAATAATTTAATTTATTTATATAACATATCATATATGTTGTATGTACACCACATTAAATAAATTAGGTAAACATACCAAAAAAATTTTAAAGGGTGGAATTTTATATTGAAACCCTAACCTGGATATTTTATTTTTCATGAATTTAATTTTACCATTTATATCATAAATATAAATTCTCAAATAAATTATTTAATAACTTCAATTATATTTTTTTTTCATGCTCCTCATAAATAGTTACTCTCTTAATAAATTATCACAATTTATTCACTAGGTGCTAATAGTTTTGATCGTTTATAATAGTTTAATTATATGTGTTCTTATATAGTTTTTTCTGGAATTTTTATCATTAATATGAAAATAATTTTAAAATAATGGATGAAATATAAAAATAAGTGTTGTTTAAAATACATTTTAATGGTGTTTATTTTTTTTCCCGGGGATAGACACGATAATAATTATGTTTCAGTGATTCTTAATGATCATGATGTATTTTCATAATTTTTGAATAAAATAATTATATATATTTTTAGTAAAAATCATTTTTCACATTTATATCATATTATAATTGTAATTATGTTTCCATATTTATTCATGACACAAATTAACATCGTTCTCTATTTAAGTGGTTAATGAAACCCACACATGAATGTACCTGGAATAAATAAGTGATTATGAGGTGGTTTTGTAGTAATATAATTATCCCAAAAGAATAATGATATTATTTAGTGTTTATTATTGTTATATTTGAGAATTATAATTCACATTATTATTAATTAATCAATATGAATATATTAAAAAATTTGAATGAAGTAATATCATCTAAGATTGTTTATTTTAAATTATTAAATTTAAAATGATCATTTAATGATAATATCTCTTATATGATATCTAATTTTTTTATACAATATCATTAATTATAAAATTAATATAATATCTTTCCATTAATATCAACCATATATTCATCCTTTTATCTAATTTAAGAAACATCATGTAACATCTTCGAGGTAGTAGTCTTCACAATACACAAAAAAAATCATTTTTATTAAAAATGATTTATAAATATAAATCATGATAATACAATTAATATAGTAAAATTAAACTAAATAAATCATAATAACAAAATTATAGAATTTTGAATATAATAATGTTCAATAAATATTATTAAGACGAAAACCAATTATTTGATAATACAGATGTCTTAAACATGTATTTTGCAGGGAATTTTCCATGGAAGTGAATCCCTTAAGATAAATAATGGTCTAAGGAATGTTTTGAAAATTTTACAGGGCTTCAAAGATATATAAATTTTATATTTTGAATTAGATATCCAAATAATATGTGGGTTATTAAGTTGTGAATATGTAACCCTATATATTATTTGGTGGAAGTTTTTTTTAACTCTAACATTTTTACTAATTTAAGACTTATATTCATGTTTCAACGTCCATAAAATTGATGAAATGGTCAAAAAATGGATTTAAAATAATCTCTTCCACACATTTTTTTGAAATCATTGATTATTTTATAATTTTTTTTCATTAACATTTTAATATTTACAATAATTTTCCCTTTTCCCTTGCTATTAATTTCCATCCTTTATAAATAAATTTAATGTAGTAGATTCGGATTTTTCATATTATGTAATTTGATAATTATAATTACAAATATTAAAAAAATTATCAAATGATATTTCAAAAGCTATGGAATGTTAATTTAAAAATAAAAACACATAATCACATAAAATGGGTTTATAGGGAAATGAATTTTTTAGTATTTAAATATATTTATAAGATAAATATATTTTGAATAAAAAATCTATTGAAATAAAATAAAATATTATAGGAAAATACATTATATAAGTCTTTCATGGTGATCCAAAATTCAACACAAATTGAAAATATTTGATTATATAAAATTAATGAAAAGTGTTTTTATATTAATGTAACATTTTAATTATTTATAATAAAATTCATAGATTTATATAATTAAATTTTTGTTAATATTATTATTATTCTCATTATAATTCAAAATTAATTACTGAAATTTTTTTATAAATTCTAACACCATTCTAATATAGTGGTAAATTAGAACATATTAAATGTTTCATGAAAACTAAATTTTTGGACAAAAATATTTTTTCACTCTGGTAAAAAATTCTATATTAATTTATCTCTAATGTCTATACATTGGACACAATACTCATTATAATATAAGTTAGGAACAATATTTTCTCCATAATATCTGAGAACATGTGTTGTATATTTTTCGTAGTTTATACATAATTATACATGTATGATTTTTTATACATTACAATGATTGCGTAGAATATCCATTCAGTATGTTACAATGCCAATTAATTGTATAATTACAAATAGACTACTATTCCTAGGTCATGAAATTACCTTTTAAAATATTACAAAATTACCTTCCATGGGGAATCTATCATGGATTAATGATCAAAAACATTAAATTTCAAGTGATTACCTTCATTAACAGCAATGATTTTTTTATCTAATTTAGTCATAATTAATGTGATCCTAAATAGTATATACATTAAAATCATTCCCATCTATGAAACAGAAGAACACTAATTAAATTTTCAAACTTATTCAATTTATAATGGAGTATGTCACCTTTTTCCATAAAATGAATCTTATGGTTCCATCTACAAGCTATAATGGAATATATTGTTTTTCGAATACACAACCAATGGTGGGAACTGATCACACATAAATTGGATGTAGATTGAACATGGTATAATAAAATATTTAAAACCTAAGATAGTTCATTAAGACATAACATTAGTATTAATATTATATTATGTTATTAAAATTATCTCACTGTTTGGAGACCTTTGAATAAACTTCTAGAATTTCTATTTGAACAAAGTACCATGGTCAGATATATTCGATATAGGATCCCTAATAAGTGATAAGTTTTTTTGTATAATTTTAGTTCCCTTTGAATAAACATCATTTAATTCTTTGGGAGTCGAGTAAAAAATTAAAAATTTTCATTGTCCCATAACTATATAGGTATAGGGTGTGGATTCATAACCCAATAATGATGTTTTCATTACTCTTTTAACTAATTTAATATTAGTCATATGGACTCAGAGTCTATAATTTGTAATTTATAACATACCATTATAAATTTTCATTTAAATCCCAAAAAATTAAAGATCTACCAACATATATAGAGAAAATTTAGCTTCATGTTTCACTTAGTTGAGCCTCATGATAAAATGTTATGGATAGAAAAAATAACCCCATTTCAAGAATCATCAATATTTATTTATATAGGATTAATATCAACTTCCAAGATACACTAGTTTAATCATCCATTTCATGTTTTCATCATATATGTGGGACTTCATAATCTCTTCCTGTAAGGATATTTTAGAAACTTCAACTAAAATTAATAATGGATCCCCTTATCTACAAATATACATATACATTTGTAAAGGTTTATTATATTCATTTAAAATGTAAATCCTCGTCATTTTCATAAATCCATAGTCACTCTAACTCAATGCATTATCCACCCTCTTTCTCTTCTAGGTATGGTATTGTATTGGCTAGTAATATTAATTGATTTGTTCCATTCCATCTTAATTTACTCATATTGATCCCCTTTATGGAGAATTTTTTTTTCAATATATTAGGTTATATATATCACATTTTTCACAACATAGGAAATGTCTTTCAATTTTATAGGAAAAAATTTTCTTTCTACTCATTGTCATGAGTTGGATAGTCTGTTTATAGATTTTCACCTACCTTTGAAAATAATAAATCACTCAATCATTATAAATAATGAAACTGAAAAGTATATTTTTTATGGATCACTATAAATTACTAATCCACACATTACTGGTAGAAATTTTAATATTATTTTATTAGTTGTTATAATTTTTGAAACCCCTAAAAAGGTAATCCTCATAATCCTGTAATTATTCAATGTAGATGTTGACCACCATATGCCTACTACCAATATAACATGGGGTGGTTAAAAGCACCATGGGTATATCATAAATACCAGTAGGAGGAATTTCACAATAATAGATCATGAGGAAGACATATATAATATTGAACTAATTTCAAATATTTTTTGTGAAGATGATGGGAAACTGATGTTGATACATGATATTTGATTCAAGACTAAATCTACCGGAAATGAAAATATAAGTAACAACAAATGAAAATAAATACATCCACAATTCCCAAACAGTTCCTAAAAAATCATCTTGTAATATATATCCTATTATGAAACCACGATAGTATGACCTAATATAATATTATATTCACATATGATTATTATATTAGTTAAAATCACTATGTTCTCACCAATACATTCTCATGAAAATGATAAAACATTAATACTAATGACTAGTGGAACAATATGTTTAACTATTTCATCACATAAATAGATATCAAATGTTCTTAACCTTGCCATTTATGTATCTCAATAAGTATCATATTTAATATATATAATATTATAGTAATAATGAAGGGTAATGTGCAAATACATCCCCAATAGGTTTCAACTCATTCCATATATTGTATGTCCTTTTCCATTTATCTCTTAAATAATTCTACTTGATTACAACTCGGCTATGAATCAAAAAAATCACCTCAGGAATCAAATAATTGAATCATCCTACTAAAATATACATATAGACTCTGAGTTGTTTCCATAATGAACCATATCTATAATGTTAGGTATTATAAATCAGGTATTACACCTCAATCCATCACATCCCATACACTGATTAATATACATCATGAAAACACATCCTATAAATATAATAACTAAAATAATCATTTTGATACTATATCCAGATATACATCTGTGTGAAGTAACCAAAATAAATTATATTCATTTATAAAAAATGTTTTGGTAAATCTATACACTATGCATATTTGTCCATTATAAGACCATGAGAAGATAGTTGGCATATAGGGGTAGTCGTTCCTCTTTCCTCACAACTAATTCATTGGAAAAACACCCTCTTATATACCACAAGGTGATGGTATCACTAAAGACATGGGTGGGGTAGTGCATGAATTAAAAATACATATATGATATGTAATAGAAGATAGTGACACTATTGGAATTATCAAAGTCATAGTATAAACTGAATATATCATCACTCATACCTCCAGATTACACCACGTTGAGAACAATTTTGTATAAGTACACATGCATTTATAAATTGTATCATTTAATCCATTATTTACAAATTCATAATCTATCATGATGTTAAATTATTTTCTTACTCATTAATTAAATTTTTAATAACTACATTTCATTAACCATAAATATTAATTTCATTCCATATTTGAAAAATCCATATGACTCCATGGTTATAAATATTGACAATAATATTAACGATCCATTAAGAACCTAATCCATTGATTCTGTCATTTATTATTCTATCAGAATTCTATAATTCAAGTAAATCTTGGATAACATACTAGTGTACCATAAAAGATATTCAAAACCCTGAACATCCTTTTTACACAAGATGTGGGTAATGTAATGAAGACAAATAAGTAACCCACTCATTTGGCCATTGTGAAAATTTATTCACAAGAATGAATCTCATCATTAAAAATTGTCGTAACTTATATTTTGGAGGTTGATAAAGTTGATTTACTAATAAAAAACTGTATATTTTTATGATTTATAAATAGTTTTTTGTTTTATTACATAATTTTAAAATCATCCATAGATTTGGGATGTTTTCGTAAGTATGAGTCACTACTAGCAGGTCCCACTTCAAATAAGACTCACCATTATTTGTCAGTAACCAATATATAATATCTCATTATTTATATGGAAATAGATATGTCATGGAAAAGTTCATCATCATACATGAAACAATTGAGGTTGAGTCACTTATAATGAATACTCACTACTAGAATCCAGAATTATCTAGGTATAGAATGTATCACCACCATATGATGGTTCAGGGTAAGAGTGAATTCACAACTAAAAATCATTCTGTGTAATGTACTAAATTGATCTACCAATATTTATTAGTCATCGCAAGTGCTTCCTACTATAACATCAAGAAACGTCTAGTATCTCATCGATAGATCAAGACATCACCGCTATCTCATAACCAGTTCAAGACATTTCCATATTGTGTCACAATTATGAAGACTCGCTACTACTATGTAATAATAATTTTACGTAAATATACCTAATGGATATTTTATATAATTTAATTCAAAAACATATGTTAATTTATTATATTTAATTACACAAAATTGTTTCATTAAATATCATTTCAAAATGTTCTGTATGCGGAGTATAAAATATGGTTGATTATTTTTTATTTTGATAATAAAACAGATCAAGAAGTCTCACTCTTATAGATGAATGGGAACATATCATAACACAAAATATAAAAATGAAGATAGGGGAGTTATGGATTTATATCTCACATGAAAAATCTATAATAGTGATCACTTATAGAAACGATAAAGCACATTGACCAACTAGACATCTTTATGTAGTTTAAAAATGGGTTGATGACTGTATGTTCTACTAGAAATATTAGAATCATGACTAAAGATTAATTTTTACTAAATCCAAAGGTCATGAGAATTAAATATTTTTAGGTAGATAAAAACTATTTTTTATTAATCATTTATTTTTGGTTTTTTAATTATATTTAAATAATGTGGAGTTTGTGTATACTCTATTTTGTATACACATATCTTCTCTACACAGAAACGGAAACATACATTATATCTTTTCAAACACTGAATTATTTTTGATTTCCATATGTTTTTACAGAGGCTGGGTTGTGGCATGTTTTCTTTTATACTTCCCTGATTACTATATAAGAGGCCATGTGCTTCATAGACATGTTTTATACTATTTCAAACCAAATCCATGTTTTCGTTCAAATGGATTACATTATATGAAGTGCATGGTACTAGGTGATTTCCATGTGTTGAGGAATAAGTCTTAGCTTGGGATTGAACCTATTGTATTTATTTTCTATTGTGTGTTTTGATTTTATTATTTTTATTTATTAAAACAGAATATTTATTAAACTACATCCTAAACCACTACTTTGATATTTCAACTTAATTAATATTTATATAAAATTTATTTTATTAAATTTATTAAAAAAGTTAAATTATTATCATATATTATTTTATCCGCGACTTAAACAATCTATTGAGTATAATTATTTAGGTCGTGATTTTTATCAATATAAAATTATAAAAAACTAGGTCATATTTCAATTAAATGGGGCATATTATTTTTATCTTTTTTAACAAAAAAATTGGGTACTCAACTCACCCCATACATGAGAAAATCGCTTTGAAAACATCAAGTATCAACTATATGGATTTGGTATTAATTAATTCCTAAACATTTTCAATTTAGATTTTTAGTTGTGCATTGAAATGTTTAATTTTTTTCATTTCAGAAATTAATTTTTTTAATAGATAATAGAGAAGATATTTATAATACCAATGTATGTCATTTTTTGAATGGAATCAATTATTACTAATGTAAGATATACATAAAAATTCATATAGATAATTTGAATTTTTAAATATGAACTGTTATAGAGGCTATGTATTAGACACATACGACTCATAGAAAAGGTTTGTCATACACTACTATAACCACATATATTTGTAAATATATAGTTATTAATTCTATTAATTATCTATTAAGAGATGTGGAATTCAATATAATTTCTATTTGTAAATATTATTTATAAATATGGTATATGTAATTCATTTCACATTTTGGGAAAATAAATGTACGGGGTCTGATATTGAATAAATGTACTATTGTGTTGGATACTATTTTCATGAATCCTGATGAATTAATTTTTGATATGCAGCTTAGTTTAAATGATATAGTGAACACCTTGATCACCTTATGAATTATAATAAATAACAAGTATTAGATTATGAGACTACTATGATTCCTTACTAAAATATAGAGAGGGACAATAAGGTCAATCATAGACTCATGTGATATTATCAAACATCTAGTTAAGGAATTAATTAGTATGTCAATGAATTTATAAGAAGAACTATATTTAAATATATATTGGGAGAAGATCCGAATAGATTATATATATTTCATGTGTACTTCATATAAAAAATGAGAATGAAATATTATATGTTTAATGTTACAACGAGAGTGAATCACTAGTGGATAATGATGAGTTGAAGGCCCATCTTGATAAAATAATTTTGATGTTATATTGGAAGTGATTTTTTTTCGGAAATCTTAGTTATAAATGAATGTATAAAAACAAAGCATATTAAAAATTTATTTTGTGAAGGATGAATATACATATGAGATTAAATTATATCAATAAAAGCATATAGAACATTTAAAGGAATATTGTTAAAAATTAAATTAAAAGAATAATGATAAAGAAAATAATATAAAATTCACGTAATCTATTAAAGATACATAAATTTCCCCTAATTATAGCTCTTGTGACTCAGACTCACCTCATAAAGATATTTATTACTAAGACAACATGTTCTTCATGAATAATGTCCCAATGGTACCAGTTGTGTCTACTACATTTTCTATGCATCGTTATGATCAATATAAATGTAAACACAATGAAGATGATATGTCTCAATATCAATTTTTTTGATATTGTAATATTATTGTTGAAACATTCAATTAAAATAAATATAAATATAAATTATATTGAAATAACAAGCATTATTTGTTAATAATAAAAATGACCTTTCAATACAAAAAAGAGAATATTTCCTAGTTGTTAATAGAAAATACTGATAATTTATTATCGAATGAACAACTAATGGGGGATTTAAATTGATTCACCAATGGTATAAAAACACATAACATTGTTCTTGTGGAATAGAATAATCCAATGTATGTTACAAGTATATGTAATCAACATGTACAAAGAATAATTTTTAATTACGTATTTGTACATAAATGTAAATTTTAATGCTCAACAACCAATTATTTCTCAAGAGGGTCTAAAATGTTTTAAAAAAATGTTACCTTTGACTTATATGATATATTTTAAGAAAATGATTATACCTATAGCCCTAAATACAAACACATATTTACCCAATAAATTCTAGAACTTAAATAATTTATTTTATAAATTATTTTTAATAGGAATGTTTCTTAATAAACTGTATAAAAAGATTATGGTACATGGCCAATGGATGTCTAAGGAATATTAGTGGAGGGTACAAAATATTAAATAGACTCAAAACAGTTGATAGTGATCAAGTCAAATTTTATGAAGAAACTAATTGGGAAATTATTGGACTTGGCCAAATTGGTAAGACAAAATTCTACATATATTGAAAAGTAATATTTGACAATGGATTGAAATATAATTTTCATAGAATTTCAAAATAATATGATTATGGTTGTGATTATATATTAGAAAATTATTAATTTAAATTATTTTATTATAATCATTCATGGAATTTTTATTCTTCAATGAATTAAAAATATTATGATATTGACATTATTTCATTAATTTCAAAACATATCTCGTGACTGGGTTAATATCATAAAGAATCTTATTTTTCGGAATTGGATAGTAGTCCACTATAATATCCAATCACATAGGAAACATACTAACAAATATTTAGTCAATTATCTACAATAATAGAGTTACCAATTTGTATATTTTGTTCCCCTATCAAAAATCTATGTTGTAGAATAATTAATTTAATTTAATGAAAGATGTTTAATCGTATGACATCTTAAGTCGGTTTTCATATGGATTTATTTGGAACTTATAGAGTTCATGTACTAAAGGGGAATCTCTATGATTATGTATATGTAGATAACATATCATGGTTTAATTGTGTATTCTTTTTATCACATTATTTTTTTGGGATTATTCATTCATTACCTTGTATGCATAATCATTAGAAAACTTATGTGGGAATATAATTAAGACCATAATAATAGATCATGGGTGTGAGTATGAAAACAAATATTTTCAATATTGTGTCTCAAAAAAATTATATATTAATAACATCTCATATCTTTATACCCCTTATCAAATTGGAGTTTATAAAACAAGAAATAGGAGAGTTTATGTGATATCCCAAACTATTATAAATTAATATGACATACAAATCAACTTTTTTACCAAGAATGTAAGCATAGAAAAGTATATATTATATAGAGTTTTAATTTTACCTATTGTGAAGATGACACCTTATTATCATTTGAATAGAAGAATGATAATGGTTAATTACATTATATTTTTTAGAGTCATTTTTATAACAAATATGATAATCTCGGAAAATTTGTCTCTAAAGGTGATGATGGAATTTTCAATGGTTTTTTAACATTTTGTGCATCCTATAATTTTTTATATAAATGAACCAATATAGTATAATAGTATGTTCATGTGAAATATGACACTATATCCACATGGCCATTAATCCTATTTTAAAAATCATAAGGGTGATTTATCAAGATTGAAATTTAATTTCCAACATTATGATTACACAATAAAATATTTAAAAATTATTCTAGTTCTCTAATGAATTTCATTAACATATATAACTACAACCTAAACCTGTAGTGTACCCTGAGGTGATTAGAACTTGATTTTCTAGTAATGATAGATTCCTGATGTACCATTATATAGATTTTATAGTCGTAGAGAACAATATAGGTACAAATAATAGAGATTATTTGAGAAATCAGTTTGAACATCATGAATTCTTGTATCATCTTAAAAAATATCATATATGATAAAATCAATAAAGAAATACATATAATGGAAATTTGAAAATATTTAAATAAAAAATGAATAAATTAATGTGTGGGACCATGCATATAGAACCAAATTCCCATTGAATATATGTAGTAAATGGTGGGTCATAAACATGGAATATGAATCATGAATGATACAATGAAATAATGAAAAACTTATTTCATAGGGTTATAGTATATATGAATCAATATACTATTAGAAAACTATTTCACTGGTAGCTTGACATGAATCTATTTGAATACTATTATCTCATAAGGATCATCTAGATTTAGTAATATATAAAATGTATGTCAAGAGTGTATTATAAATGGGCATATATTTGAATATGTTTATAGAACAACCATCCTTATATTTGGAGTCCCAATTTATCAAATCATGTATTCGTATTAGCAAAAACATTACATGGTTTGAAACAATCTCCTAGAGTCTGGTATGATATTATACACTTTTTTATTATTTAAATTTTATTTTCGTATGGTATTTATAATCTTACACAATTTATAAAATTAATTTATTTTGAAATATTAGTTATATAATTTTTTTTTGATATTATTATTTTTGGATCTTAAAAAATGTCGATATTTATTAGTATTTAAAAATAATGAAAATTTATTTTGAAAGGAGTTAAATTTGTGAATTTAATGTAATTCTGGTTAATTGATTTCTCAAAATAATGTATAAATTATATTTGAATCTAGGTATATATACTACGGATCTTTTAAATTGTTTTAATTTCGATAGGACTAAGAGTTGTGATACTCATATTAGTACCACCTATATGTTGAATCCTGATAAAGCCTGTAAACATTTATATTAAACTAATTAAAAATATATTATTCGATTACTTGCCTTTATAACTACTAACTAACCTAATATTATGTTAAATGTGTGTATATTATATTTTTCTAATGAAAATCATAATGAGTCACATTTTGTTTCTGTAAAAATATATTCAAATTCCTCATATATAATACCAATTTCAGACTATTTTTTCCAATATGGAAATATTTATATTTTTGAGATTTATTACGATAATGATTTTGGAGGATGTACATTTAGTAGAAATAGAATGACCAGATCATATCTTTTTTAGGAAACTATGAAATATATTGGTACAATATGTAATTTTTTTCACTGTCTACTATCCAAGTTTAGTATATAGCTTCCTGTAGCTACTATACAAAAATTAAGAGGATAAATATCATGTTAAAAGATTATGGATATGAATGATAAAATGTCCTTATAATATTTTACAACTAAAGTGCTATAAATATTTCTATGAATAATTTATCACATTATTAAATAAAACATATTTATTTAAAACGTCACATTTTGAGAGATAATTTTCATATTAGTAATATAGATCTTGAATAAATTGGTACATAACATTGGATTAATAATAATTTTACTATTCCTTTGAACATTGAGATAATGAATTACATCAAACATCAATGAAATGTCTTTTATTATTTTAATGTTTAATGTTAAAGGACTTTCCATTGTGAATGTATCACCAATTTGTATGTTACACCATATTGAATGTCTCAAAGATGTAATTTTTACACCATTTTGGCATCTCACCATTGATATATCTCATTTTTTATACGTCTCAATGATGATATTTCTCCCAAATGACACTTCTGACCATTGATATTTCTCACTATTGATACATCTTCCCTTTAATACATCAAAAAATTGTTGATTTCTAAAAGAAATTGGTTTGTGGCTATTTTTGATTTCTAACTATTGATTGTATTAATATTGGACTTATCATTATTTATAAATATTCTATTTTTAGTTTTTTAATTGATTGATTTTATGTGACAATTAATAACATCAATTTTTTAAATCATTTATCAATTTGTAATCAATTCTGAATTTTTATTTTCGTATTATAAATACCTAAAGGATATAAAATCTGACGTATTTATTTTAAATGTAAAATTACCTCACTCCGAACCTATTGTGACCCTTTTACTCAAAATTGTTGACCTTCTTCACTATCAACGAGTCCAATAGAGATGATCTCCATGGCCCGAATGACGAGAACATCATAATCTACTATAGATGAGTCACACTATAAAATGTAACTAATGGCTGAGTAGAGTTATCCTATTGTGGTTGAACCATTTAATTAAGATATTATCATTCATATAATTTTTCCCAAAAATAGTTTCAAGAAGAATCGTTAGTTTTAGTAATTTAATAGTTCTTCATGTCATATACATCCTAGAATTTATTTATTGGTTCTATTCATACCAGATACCATTATAAGAAGTATAATTATATAGGTTTAACCAATATGTTGAGTTCGATTTTAATGATAATGAAAACCATGTATGAATCCAATTTCAGGGCCATGGGATTTTTTTGATCCCTACAATGGGATGAATGATTGAATTTCTTATATGGATGTGTGTATACTGATTATCAAAGATCTATTATTGAATCATGTGGTGATTGATTTTTCAATGAAGCTAAAAATTAGTTAATTGTAGATTGATTAGTTTTAGGAATGATTAAATCATATAATAATGGTTCATACTTGGTAAATTTCTTTTTTTTTCAACGCTTGATTTTCCCACGAATAGTGATTTTTTTAAAATAAATTATAAGGACGCATATTTATTATATATTATGATAATAATATGTAATATAATCTTTGTAGATATCTTATGATTCATTTGATGGAGATTTGTATTCCTAATTCTAGACAAAATTCCATTATATAAAAAATGTAAATTTTCCTTATGTTAATAACCGAACAGTTAGTTCATGATGATAATGATTCTATTGTGAATTATTGTGGATTTTCATCCCATGAATAATAAGAAAAATTATTATATATTGTAGAAATCCATGAAAAATGATATGGTTGGCTGATGATAAAAATTTATATAATGAATCCAATCTTCTTGACCATACTAAATGGCATAATGACATTTTTTATCCTTATTTAGAAACACATAATGTATTTTTGAATTTTGATTGTTATTATAAGAAAAAGGATAATATTGGTAGAAATGTAGAGTAATAATTTTTGTATACGAATGAAATTTCCATAATTTTTCATGAAAATCCCCTCTTATTACCTATAGAGAAACCTATCCTCCTATATCTGTCATTAAATGAGAAATTTTTTAATGGAAGTCATGTAGATGAAAAGGAGGTATTAAGTGAAGATTAGTTCATATATAGTTATATATATAATGATGAAAATCTTGATGTTGTTGATGATGAGCATGATGATTATGTAGACGAAGGAGAAAATTTAGAAGTTTAAAATATTGGTGATAATTAAAGTAATAGTCAAGATAAAAATATAGATAAACAGTAGGATGACCATGATGGTTATTTTAATAGACATGATGTTCCAATTGGACATGTTAATACATAAGAGATTGAGATTCAACAATAACATATTACTTCAGCACATGAATATAAATATAAATATTTGGTATGTCCTTGACATGTAGACAAATAAGTATAAGAGGAAACATATGCATCAATTTCTTGGGAGAAATCCATTTGCATGGAAATTAATCAAGTGTATGTTTTTGAGGATGGAGATGATAATGTACATCTTTCTGAAAAATAGAACATCTCGGATTCAGTTACTATGAAATAATATGTGTAATGAGTAGATGAATGTTGTTGTAGAAGTTGTTCCATACATTTCTGAGTAATGATATGTTAACCAAAATCTAAAGGAAAAGTCCATTGATGTATAGTTCAATAATGTACCTACTAGCCATGAAACATTAGATAATGTACACATAGAAGAAGCACAAACTTCAATACAGTATAGTTCTAACACATCTATACTGGTAAAATTTATTCTAATTTTCCCTTAAAATGTTTGGTCGACAGGATGAGGAGTTTAGAAAAGTTAAAGGGTATGTTAGACTCACTCTAAACTACTCAAAATTTGATGAGGGTAGAATGTAACCAATGAATGTAGGATCTACATATTGATCTATCATGGATCCTATATAATGTTAGTGTATACCTACTTAACCATTTAATATTACTACTAAAACTCCAGCTTCTTATAATGTTCCCATCAAGTGAAGCCTAAAATCCTTCAATCAAATGTTGGTGTATGATATTAGTTTTCTGATATATATCCAACTGGATATGATCACTACATAATCCAACATGATTCATGATTTTTGTTCTTATTAATAATAAAACATATTAAAATGAAGATAATAAATCACATTCAGAATAAAGATATTGAAAACATGAGACTTTGTAGTGACTTGTAGTCTCATTGATCTATTATTGAATAAATGAAATCAACAATTTCTGATTCTGTGGACATCTTTTGTGAGAAGGTAAAAAGTATTACATTAGTTTATTCCACCTATATGACTCCTCCTCCCTCTCATGCTAGTGATTTCATCATATCAACTGTCTGATAATAACTCATTGGACTTTCATGTGTTTCTTCAGTTGAATCCCCTACCATTACAGAGGATTCATTGAGAAAGTATGGACATGTATTTGATTTCATAGAAAATGATTAATCAAGATTATGAGAATAAAATTAAATATGATTGTTAAATCATAAACAAATCCATTTTTTCTTTTCACTCAAGGTTATCTTTCATGAATGATCTGAATGAATATATTAATTTTCTAGAAGAGAATATGATGGTGCTCATGTGACCAAGGCACTCAAATGTCATCTTAATCCGTTTAATATTGTAGATAATATACTGAAGATATTAATTTAATAGAGGAAAGAGATCATCATTTGAATGTAATGATGTTGAAACATAATTAAGGATTTATTAAACCATATAAAATTGTTTCTTCATGATCATGGGAATGTTGTAGTGTCTTATAAAGCCATTATTGTTATATGTTACGTAACTTGTCTTGCTATTAAAAATGAATACATCATTTTTGGAGTAACTATAAATTCTCATACACAACTACCATCTAAATTTATACTTTTTATCTTACTCATAGTCAAGGAGTAATTCCCCAACAACCCATCAACATCTGGTAGCCTCAACCTGCTTTGACTATAATAGATGTTCCATTAGCTCATCCTAATGAAACCCCCACATTATTTTCTATAGCCTCTACATTATACAAGGATAAAGGAATATCTCATTTTATTCATTCTACCCATCCTGATATAAACCATTGACCATATTATTTGGTTTTTATAGGGAATTTTATGATGTTTTTGTAAAAAAATTATTGTATCAATTTTTTTCAAACCATTAATTTGTTTTTAATGGAACATTTGTTATTAAAAATCTATTATTCAATTTTTTCTTTTTTATTATTAATTTTTTTAAAATAAGAAATTCGGTATATAACATCAATGGAATTTCATTCCTTCTATTTTATTTATTTATGATTTATTCCATATAGGCCATATTGATTTAACTTATTTAAAACATCATATATCAAATTCCATGATTTCTGAACATCATTAAGAGGGGATTTTTGTATACTATGTTAATGTGGGTGACAACATTTTATAATGATACGAAATCTCGATTATTATAATGTATAAACTGTTTTATGTTTTTTTAAACCTTTTTCATATAATATATATAAGAAAATTATTCATATTAATGATTAATTTCCATTAAGTATCATTTCCACGTAGACTCATCATTGAGGATGATTCACGAGAAGAGAATATGTCACTATCATTATGAAAAATTTCTCTGTGTTGGAAACACTCAATTCTAGACTTGACATAGTTGAAGATGAGTCACCATCAAGAATGAAGCACTTCGGGGATCCAGAAATTACTATGTATAGAATGTATCACCACCATTGTATTACTCTCCATCAAAGAGAAATAAAAACCCATAATTAATATTAAAAATTTGATAAATTTATCTTCCAGATAATATGAATCAACATTAGTTCAACCTACCAACATCTCAAGACATTGTAACATTATGTCTCCATTCTAATGACTCACCACGACTATTTCATATTTATTTTGATTTAAATATTCCTAATTTCCATTTTAGGAAATATAATTCTAAAAAATATTATAATGCATGTTCCTTAATTACTCGAGAGAGATTCATTAATGGTCATGATTGACAGTTCAATATGAGTAGGATATGATCTTCTAGGTAAATTTACTATTGTTAATAAAAATATCATGTAGAATCCCTTGTGTGTATGATATGTAAAATCTTGGAATTTAAAAATATACACATGAATAGAGTTGAGTTGATGTAAAGTGTAACATATGAATATAATCTATACCAATGATTACATATAGATGATGTTAATCACATTTGAAAATAGATTACTTCATATATAATGTACAAAAGGAGTTTTTGACACTATGTTCTACTGTAAATCATAGAAACATGACCTGAAAAGCATATTTCACAACATTCCAGAGTCATAAGATACAATGACTACCATACTGTGAACTCTATTATTTCTGTAATAATTATTTTCTATGTTTTTTATGTATTTACATTATTTTTATTGTCTGTATTTTCAATTATTAAAATCATTATATATCTTGCACCAGAACAAGATGATACACTATATATTTTCATATGTGAACTAACTCATATTTACCACATGCTGGGGTAGAGGTCTTGTCGTTCAATATTATATTTTTACACCACAATCACTATGGAAGAGGTCATGTGTGGCCTGGATAAGTGTTATATTGTTTAATTCCTTTTCTAGGTTGTTGATGAAATTTTTTATTTTATTGAAAATATCTGATAGTAGGTAATTTATTTGTAGAGAGGAATATGTATAGATAATTAACTGAACAAATTGTATTCAATTTCCACTCTGTATTTGGTTTGTTGTATTTTTATTACATAAAATGAAATCTTTATAAAACTATAAAAATAACATCATTGGTAGTTTATCTTAATTGTTTTTATATAATAATTTATTTATGAAATTTATATCAAGGGTTTAATTAATATGAAATATCGTTTTCATTAATACCTAATAAACATGGTCTCTACTCAGTTAAATAGTTACGTCTTGTATTGAGTTGATATTTTAAACAATTGCGACACATTTAAATTAAATGGGGGATATTATTTTATACATATTATTATTATTATTATTTATTGGGCTCCCAATTCAAACCCCTCTTTAGATACTCAATCCAACAAGCATGTACAAACATGTATAACCCAACTTCAACCCACTTAATAAACATTATCTATTCATGAACTCATTATAAAAATACACTCAATCTAATCATTACATGAATAAACTAAGCAAAAAATTTAAATTATACATGCATTAAACATATATTTGATTTATATAAAATTACAATAATAATAGTTAAATAAATTATGCATCCAATTACATATCGAATTAATTAATTGTAATATTTTCATTCAGTAATTTTTTTTATGAATTACATGTTAATATAGGCATAATAAACAAGGTATAAAACATAACATAAATAAAATAATATCTAGTAAAACATGTGATAAATAGTTTATAGAGTGGTAAACACATTAGATAACTAAAAATAAAACATTTCATTATTAATACAATATATAATTTATTATGGATAATCATACCTCCACAAAATGAAACTATAACATCATAAAATTATAATTTATTTCAAATTATATAAAATCTATGAATCCCCATCCATAATAGTTAAAAATTAGTTGCAAGAGAATATAATAAGAATGAAGTGTTTTGGTCACCTATATTTTAAGAAAACATCGATCACCAATGATAAAACACGAGAATCAGTAAATTAGTCCATATTTAAAGGGTAATATAAGAAATTTATAAGAACAAAGGGTTTACTAGGGTTTGAATAAAAATATTGGAGTAAATATCATTTTAGGGGATTCATGGATTAATAAGATGTCTATAAAATCAAAGGCCATAGAACATCCTTATGTAAGATGATTAAGAACCACCTGATGTGGGTAATAATACAATATAATTATACAAAAACTGTGAAATAATTATTTATCAAAGACATGTTTGGGGTACGAGGTTCGTCCTACGGTGAGAATCCAACTTACCCGAGTAAGGGACTACATCACAGATAAGTCCACCATGATACATATCAAATTTTAAATGAAATGAGGCTACACTATATCTTCTCTCCATGGCGATGCTTCCCCAAAATTTTATAAACCTACCGAGACAATTTTTCTGCTATTTGGAAATCCACAATGAAACCTAATAACAACCATGGAAGTATCTAAGCCAATGTCTCCCCGAACACCACATAGGTTCTCAAAATATTTCTGGATACAATACATATACATGATATCCAATGGGCCATAAATATTCTATCCATGCTACATTGTTCTAACATACATTATATAGTAAGGATCTACACTATAGTCTACCATATTGTTGACATTTCACAACATAACCCCCTACGAACTTATATAGACACCTTCAATACCCAAAATTATAAATTAAGGTCCAGTATTATAATGATAATTATATAATATAACTATCCATCTGTTATAGTATTCTAGAATATAAAACTTAACATGGATAGATAATAATGAAATGGTATTGTCCAAAAAACCTCCCCATGAGATACCTCTAAAAAAAATTCTATTGTTGGAGCTCAACATTCTCAAATAGGTGAAACATGTTTAAAACCACAAAACTATAGAAAATATATCATGAAAATATCCAGGATAATACACCTATAAAACAACTGTAGTGTCAAAATAGAAATTAAGAAGAGGAACACGTCTCATAAACATGACAAATTTTACATCCATAAAAATAACAATGCTTCTAAAAATAGAAAATCATTAAGTATATTAGGGTACTGGTCCTGCATATACGAATCACATTACTGGGTATTGTCTTCCATGTCAATATTTCTATAAAGGAAACAAACACTGGGAATAGAACGCCAATAAAAACTTTTATTTGGTTGTCCTGAATATCTACAGGATACTACTCGAAGGACACATAATAATCAATGTTGATATCTTACCATTCAATGATGTTAAGGTAATCATGAAGATAATGGTTAATCTATGATAGATAGAATATATAATCTATCAATATTATTAGTGGGGGAATTTCTATATAATATTCCATCACTCATATTTGATCCAATAACTAGAGAATACCAACAATCTGTGGAGAAAGATAACATACTTAAACAAACCAACACTATCCATAATGATAAGTAACCTTAAATTAAACATGATCCCCAACGGTGAACTCCAGAAGGATCATTCCATGATTATAATAATTATTTTAATAATATGTGTTGTTCTCATACATTCTAAAATTACATAAACCATCATTGTTTTTTTCTTCACAAGTTACAAACTGATAATTGATTACACTTTGTGCATAGTTGAGAATAATGATTAATGGATATATTTTCCATTAAAATCATCAAATTATGCATACCAATGGTTGAATGAGAACAATTTTAGTATAATAAATTGATTAAATATAGGATTCTCGTCCAAAATCCTCCAAAATCCAAGACATTAGAAAAAATAATGTATTAAATTTTATGGTTTGTACTATCTATTAGAGAATCCTCTTATATTATATAAATATATATACCAATTATGAATAAAAAATAAGCAGAAGAAATATATACACACCTCCAAACCCTTGAGGTAAGATGAGTATCATGTTTGCAGATAATCATCCTCAAGACTCTATAGAGTCTCACCTCCTACTCTATATTAATTTATAACAAACATTCACTGATAGAGAGTCACTGATTTCAAAAAAAATTGTTAGAATTCTTCAAATGATCCAATATCAACCATATATTATCATACTATACATAATCTCATGGTAAAATTGAAATGTAATCTATCGATATATCCTATATAATCAAAATAATTATAACAACTGTATCCAACCACCAGGGAAACTATACTTAAATATTACCTCCTCAAAGATGAATCATCATGAAATTAACTCTGTAAAAAATTTCTTCAACCCAGGAAACGATAACATATTTCTTATGGAGTAGTAATTTTTTTTTTCTAGGACATAAA
Organism: Viscum album; assembly: GCA_963277665.1. NCBI lineage: Eukaryota > Viridiplantae > Streptophyta > Magnoliopsida > Santalales > Viscaceae > Viscum > Viscum album. The sequence continues at coordinate 419,399,094 of OY728161.1, read as the reverse complement.
ATTTATCGATAACCATGTAATTTATTTAAAAACCCCCAATGCATTGTCATATGGATGAAAATATATCTGTAAAAAACACATAGTCTAGGTCTTCCTCAGACTAATTATTTTTGGAATCAAAAAAATATAACATTGTCTCTCCATACATAGACTAAACAGGACCCTAGCGATGAATCCCATAACTGTTGGGAAAAATATTATTTAACATTAATTTAAAAACAAATGAATTTCTAGTATCATCTCATATATCAAGTAGAATTGGTCATTTAACTTTTATCACTCTTCTGGAGTTACATGATTCTTTCTCATGATGATTATATAACATTATACCAATTGAATCTTCTATAACATTCCACAAAAATAGTTTATATGAAATCTAAACAACAAAATCCTACAACAATTTAATCCATTCACTAAAACACATGATTAATTGATAATTATTCAAGAGATAACTTATGCACTTTTAATTTGTAAAATCCACAAGTCATTTATAGATGAGGTAGTATTTCTATATCATTAATACAAACACAATTTATATAAAGTATAAGTAATGAGAAACATAGTTACACTCAAGGGGACAAAAAATTTGATACCCACAAGTGAAAAAAAATCATTTATACAGTATAAGAAATAAAAAACTAATATGTGAATAGTCACATAAAACCAATAATCGAACATCCACTTCCGAAAAGAAGAATAAAATGTGTGGAAAAAATTAAACATGAGATAATTGAAAACAAACTAACAATGGTCATTAAATAAGAATTCATGATCATTTTTTTTATTATTATTATGTGGGTTATAACTACAGAAAAATTGTCTACAAACCACCCTTATAGCCTATTATACAAATGAAACATCTCAAATAAATGAATTTATTGGGGTTGACAATAAAATTATTCCTAGGTCATTGAGGTTTATAACGATAATATATTAAGGGATATAAATATTCCCAGGAACCCACTTTATGAACCCATAAATCACACATTAGAAAATTCACTATCAACAGATGAAAACAAAAAAATCATGAAATAGAACATAAATTCTCATCATGATACTCTTCTGAAATGGTACAAAATGATACAATTGATGAAAAATACTAGGAAAATATATGGAATCTTCCTAAAAAAGGAATTCACCAAACCAATGAACATTAGTGAAGTGTTAGTCACACCAAAATTCAGCATAAAAACAAAATTTTCCCAGAAATTAATCTGGAATTATCCTTCAAAATATCATCATTAATCACCTAAATCTTAACATACCCTAAAAATATATATCAATATTTCAATTTTAATAATATCGATTCGACTAAAAAATGTGGCATCTATCGATGGAAGAGTGTAGTGGCTATTCACCAACACATGATTCAATTGAGGATAATCATTAAAAAGAAACAAAATTCTAGTTTATAATTTCAAAAAAAAATTGTGACACTATATGGTAATACTTAGACAATCAAAACCCATCTACAATAGATCATAGATATTATTCATAAATCCTACTTCTTAAAAGGCATCGTTTGAAGAACTAGTGAAGTCATTAATGATTTTTAATTTTTTTAAACCTTTAAATGTGATAATATGAGAACTGTTCACTAGTTAAAATGACATCTATAATTGGTTATTTTAATTGGAATAATGATTACAACATTAAGTAATGATGATTTAGAACATATTATTAAATTCCATAAATGGGATGAATTTTGGTTTAGGGGTATTTTGGACTTGTAAATTGTATTTGTATTATTATTTGTGAGATGAATTTAATTTATTATTTTTTAATAGTAAGTGGATCCTGACATAAAAATAATGTTATCAGACACAATCTATCTATAGATATATATAAATTTAGCCTTATCTAGGACCCCATAAGGCCAATAATGTCTGATAGAGTATTCTCAAGAAAATTTAGAAGTGAAATGATGAGTTGAGGTGTGTTCCCATATGGGGAGTGTATCGTTGATCCTATATGAGGGGAATTACGAAAATATTTAGGGTTATAGTCTGGGGATAGTGCCCATATGTCTCAGTAAGAATTTATAAAATGTTTGTGTTGTATGTTGTAATATAATTAAGAGAGAAACACTTATCCATATCGATGTGGGATAATTTTTTGTAGATTTATATTCTTATGAAAATTACCATTACTCTCTGATCTCTCCATCAGAATATGTGAGTCGTCGATTCTATTTTGTGAATCAACTTCTCAATTGAAATCATATTAGATTAATCTCCTCCAAAATGTCACCTAGTGATTATATTTTTTTGGATCTCCATTTCTATGTCAAGAATGACACGGTCCAATACCTATGATCAATATTTGATTATTCTGAATTACCCATCATAATAAAAATCAAATCCAAAATTTTTTTTGTTATAAAATAATTATAAAATAAATGAATATATACTATGGAGAAAAATATTTTTTTTTCGGATTATGATTATTGTTTGTGATATGTAACTCAATCACATAAATATCCTATGAAACAATCTGAATGGGACTATGTTATTATTTTTTCTTATTAACTAATATATGTTAACTATAAATATTACACGAGGCTCTAATTTTCAATTGATACCTTATATCAATTAAGAGAGTCGAGTGTAGTTTTTAGAGACAAATAGAGTGGATCATATGCTTTTTATTTGTGAAGGATGTCTCATGTGTTTGTATTATTCAACATACATTCATGTTCAAATTGTAGTTCAATAAAAATATAATGTAAAAAAATTGTATTCAATAACGTGTATGCCTCGGGACACAAAAACATAATGTAATATAAAATCATGAAGATTTATAATATATTTTTTAATAATACTAAATTAGGTATATTTTAATGCCTAAAATTCTTTTGATAATGAGTTTGAGTATGCCATATTCGACAACAACTATCATCTGTGTCTTGTATTACACGTATGACTGAGTTTAATGAACAATAATATATTATTGTAATATTATTATTTTATTTAATGATAAATAAACTTTCCATAATATTACCATTTAAATATTTTATTACCTAAATTATTAAAATATATGGTTTACAAAAATATTAAATTAATTAACAAGTTACCAATCAATTATAAATAAAAATACAAACCAGTTGATTATAAAAAAATTTATTATATTTATGCATGAAAATTAATTTTGTATTAAAAAACTAAATTAAACAAAATTAGTTTATCCTATTAATGAAATATAAATTTTATATATTTGATAAAATATTCTTTATTAGCATCCACTATTTTCTATAGATATAAGTAAAGAATAAATTCAAAATTACGCATAAAAACAAATATTTTCATTACAGATCATTTAATGACTTATAATGGTTAAGTTATTTTAAATAACATTTTTGAAACATTTATATATAAATTTTATTATAATATATAAAATCATTAAATTTGGAATAAAATTATTAGACTAGGTTAAATTATTAATATTTTTCTGAAACAATCCATTTTTGATGTATAGTAAAAAATTAATGACATTTCTTCCAAACTGAATTTTCATCATATTTTATATAAGGTAAAATTTCACATTTAATTGTTTATAAATAATATATATATATATTAATTTTTTCAATTAATCCAATTCATTTTGTTGGAATCAATTTCACATTGAAACTGACTATAAAAACCTAACTATCCTTATGAGGTTTTCACATTAAAAACATGCATTATTGTACTATTAGGTGATAAATATTAATTTTACTTCATAGAATTATTTTATAGAAATTTTCTATTATTGATTCTATATTTTGAATCAAAATAATTTATAATTTTTTATAATGTCTACTTTTTATTCGACCAAAAATATTAGTTAATGTAATTAAATTTATTACAACAATTATGGTTAAATTAAGATTAATAAGGTACTGAATCATATCCTTATGTACTAAAAAAACAAATAATAATTTTAAAAACCCCTCTTGGGGACATATTAAGACCCTATAATCCATTTTATTTTTATTTTAAAATAATTTATACACATTAAAAAACATAACATTTATTTTTTCCTTTTATTTTAAAATAGTACAATAGTACCACCCCTCCTCTGTTGAAAAAGTCATCATTTCCTCCCACTACCCCCACATGTCAAGACCTAGTGACTTAGATAAACTCTTAAAATTAAACTCCAAATCATGCATCACATAATACATTATTCCTCTATTTTGAATAAATATTGTAGTGGATTCCATTTGGTGCAAACCAAAAGGATTAACCTTATTAAGAATTAACGTCTTTACTAAAGATCACTTATTTTATTTCAATTATCCACTGCCTAAAAAATATTTTTCAATTTTTATATAGAAAATAAAATAAATAAAAAATATTGTATGTTTGTAATAAATGTAATTTGTCCACACTTATAAACAATACATCCTAATAGTAACAAACATACTATTTATATCTATAATAGACTACCACCTCTCAAGATGACCATTGATTAAATATCTTTTACCATAACCCATGGTGGAAATTATAATGAAGACATAATTTATTTATCTTATAGATCATCGTTATTATGTATTTATGATTCTGAAATTAATTTACAATGCAAATCATCATATTTTTTATTTTCTGTATAAAACATAACATTAATTGTGGAAATGGGGACTACTTATCCCTCAAAAGAAATTATATTCCATCACACTAAACATGGGATGTATGAATGTTTATTTTTATTAAATAAATGTCACATAAAAAACAACCACAAACAAATATATATATATATATATATATATATTTCTATAATAACAAAATTATCTTCTATAAACATAATATATATCATTTTGTAACATTTCACACACACCTAGAAAGTGATAATGTCGTTCATGGATGTGTGTACAACCACCACATAGACAAAATCACATTCATTTAAAATAATTTAATTCTATATATAAGTATATATGACTAAATATTGAGGTATTTATTATATATTTATAATTTTCATAACACTTGAGTTACTTAAAATATTTCCATAACTATCATTAAAAAATGGGAATGTTACTCTTATGTATGTACGGTCTACCATCTCCAAGATTGTAACCTAGGTCACTTATCAAAATTATATTTGATTGTTTCATTTTTTATGTATATTTGATGTTTATTTCATGTTTACAATTCTATATTTTTTTAATTACCCCTATGAAAATAATTGACCTACCAAATTCATTTTTTTTATATAATTCCAAATTGGTCAACAAACTCAATATAATATACTTTATTTAGTATTTTAATAAAACATGAATATATGTGAAATAAAATCTATGATGTAAATAACAGAAATTTTCAATCAGTTAAATAATTAACATATTTTTCGAATTTATGAATATAATGAAACATTATAAAAGTCAAATGCAAGGTAAGGGATTTCTGTATGACTTTTTATATGGGTGAGATAAATATAATAGTTACCACCTACTTATTTTGTGTCATGTAATTGCAAACAATTTTCCTATATTATAACATTAATTTATATATATTAATTTTATCTTGTTTATTAAATTAATTATTATAATGTTTGGTACTTCTGATTCATATGTAATAGATTCTTGTCCCACTTTTCATTCTGTGAGTACAAAATTATTGTTTTGTATTTAATTTATTATATATATTTTAAATACTGTAATATTGACATATAATGTCATGAATAATATATTATCTAATCTTTGAAAAGTATTTTTTTAATGTATTATTTCCTTTTTTTCAGTTTATTTGTTACATCATTAGTATGGGGTTTACATCTCAATGTGCATTCCTTTGTAAAATAATAGTCCTTTTGAACCAAGATTTATTTATATGGTTTGTATACTACCCCTTTTACATGATATGTAATGAATCCCATTACATTAATTATATTATAACATTAATTTAATTTAATTCCAATGTGAGGTTATGATTTTAAAATTATCCTTGGGGTATGTGACACATTGGAAGGGTTCATGATTGTTTTCCACAAAAATAATACCAATACTCTTACAATGGTATTTCCAAATGATAAAATTAAATGTCCATTTATCAATGAATTCATTTATACTAATCATTTTACACATAACAAATTTAATGTTTTAGTAACATTTTAATACACGTTGGTACCCAAAATTCAATAGATAATTTCTTTATTAAAACCCAACTTCATTAGTAACCTTATTTGGAGAACCATTTTTCTTCTAAAAACCATATTTATTAAAATGTTTGAAAAAATAATTTATCATTGACTTAATTTTATTGTAATGATAATTTAACAATTTTTATAAAATTATATTTTAAATTAACATTATTATAAAATTTTAAATGAGGCATTTTCTACCTTTTCGCATACATAAATCATAGTATTTTTACATTATACGACATGTATGTATTTATCCGCAATCATTTCATTAAATCCTCTAGTTCATGTTTAAAATTAAATTTTTTTATTGAAATTTCTTTCATATGGATTTTCAATGAAATATATCATCAATATGTTTTTCTATAAGGAAATGATATTTTCACAGAAATATTTTTAAATGTTATTCATTTATTTCATCAACAACAATAAGCTATTTTTTTATGTCACTTGGGATGTTTTGTATTGAAATTCTTCTAATTCATTTTATAAATTGTTTATGATATAATTCAATGAGGATATTATTCACATTACCTTACTTGATTCATACTTCAATTCCCATTGAAATATTCAGCTTCATGTCAACATTATGGCTTGAATTTCTCCTAATTATTTTTTTTCATTTATCATAGATATTGTAATTGAATAAAACATATTCCATTTTACAAAAAATGCTTACTTATATATATCTTTGATTTTATTGGAGAATTTTTGACAAATACATATTTCTAATTCAATATTGTTATTTGATAAGGGATGTTAGTTATTTCAACAATTTTATATGAGAAATGATTTAGACAGGTAATTATATGAGGTTCAATAACATTATATAGCTCATTGATACATTTATTGGTTCTCATGATTCAAATAAGATTACATATCAGATTCTAGCAATAGTTTTATACTATCATGAGAAGGTCTTTATGGAATTGGTTTTCACGTGCCTTAGACAATACATTGATTATAAAAATTCAATATTTAAGATGTAGTTATTTTTTATCAATTTCATTTTGGGTTGAAATATCTATTGTTCCATTTCATTTTAGTTCATATATTAAATGGAAATAATTTCATGTTCTTACATACAAATAATGATTTTTACATATATTGTTATTTTAATGTAATGAAATTCTAGTTATTATCTTTCTTTACAATAAATTTAGTTCATTCCCATATTTTTTTTGGAATTGTATATGTATTAAATTATTTATTATTCCATAATTACTAATATCATTGAATCATTATTTATTCCACTATATTATAACCTTAATCATCATTTCAGGACACTATTATTATGTTTTGTCCCTAGGTATACATGAAGATAACCATCAATCATTTTCAACTATTTACTAGATATAATAGATTTAGCCTCTTACGATTTTATTTAGATATAATAAATAATATATGTTTTAATTATTTTTTCCTTTGCAATCAAAGTATCATTTCTATATCTATTTTATAAAGATTACTAAATTGATTGATCCTTAAGGATTTGATTAATGTAAACATGAAAATATATTTATTATTTGGCAATGGATTCAGGATGTATCAGTTTCGTCCACTATAGTTGGTACAATCATAACATATGTAGATGCCTTGGAAACTAGAATTATGAAAACATATAGTAGATAACATATCATTAATATAGAATTTGGCAATATTTATATATGAAAACACTTAAATTATTATAATTTATTTTGGTCTTTATTGAAATACATCTATGTCTGGATAATACATGTCGATGTGGAATAGGAATAGATGTATGTTGGAGTAACAACACACAGGTTGGACATATGTAGAAATAAATTGGTTGAAGTATTGTGATTGTATTGAAATCCTTATTTTAAATGAAATACAGTAATTTACCTTATTTAAGGTATTTATTTTATATTTATTTTTATAATTATGTTAATTTTATTCTATAATTTTTCATCCTATATTCCAGGTGATAACCAATCAAATCTAGAAATTCTATACATCTCGAAACCATGACCAAATGATGATATGTGTTTGACACCTACCCACTAACTACATTATAAGGCCCCGACCTTAAACCTTACATAATATTGAATTAAATGAATAATTCACATTGAGTATCTTTTCAGGTTTAGAGTTTTAGAGAATTAGAACATAACTATTACATCTCAAAAGATGTACAAAGTAGACATATCTACCAAATATCCATAGAATAAAAAACTATTAAAAAGAAACATTTATAGTTCCATGTTTTATATAGCATGACATTCCCTTGGTCCTATCCTTGAGGTTATTCCACATTAAGTCCTATGAAAAACATTTCAATAAAACTTAGGGTGAGCATAAAAAGCTCAGTAAGGGATACACAAAGAATGAAAACTGTTAGTTTATCAAAACAACAAGTAAACCATGTCTAACTTTATCAAAGTAATAACTTCACCTTCATGAAGTAGAAAAAACTCTTCACTGAATAAAATATCATTACTTACCTTTTTGTAACCAAAGGATTACCATAAAACCCATATAAAGAACACATAACGTATAAAGGTAACTTGGGACATAAACATACTTAAGTGGAATAACCATACGACCGAATTACACACATATCACTTAATGGAATGTCCATACGGCCAACATCCATACATACTTAATGGAATAGCCATACGACCAACTTCCATACCCAATGCATTGGAGGTTATAACATAACCACCCGTCCTGGTATTCACGGCACCACCCGTCATATGGTTTATCACGTAACCACCCGTCAAATGTCCAAGTACCAATATAAAATCATAAAAAATAAAACCAATATAAAGGAATGATAACATTTCTACATTTCAATCACAATATGTACTTTAAATATATTGACATAATAGAATCTTTTGTCAAAACCATTTTCAATACCAAAATACATAAAAGAGTATATGGTATTAATTTTATTTTAAAAACATTACGGCTTGTTGAGGAATCCAAAGACCAAATAATACTCGTGGTAGCAGAAAAGGTCGTTGTCACCACGTACATTAAAAAAAATTCCTTTTTGTCATTTAGTAAAACGCTTCGTAGAAAAAGATTTCTTTTGTATAAAATTAATAGTCAAATGGGTTTATACATCGTATAAAAGAATGTTGTATATAAAATAAAATATGCCTCAATGAAAGGAGATTGAGACGAAGTCCTTACAAAGATCATTTTTTAAATAATATAGATCTATTATGTGTATTAACTATAAGTAAACATAAAAAATTACAAATACAAGATAGTACATAATTATATCATGATATAATTTGAAATTAGGAGATTGACCCAAAGAATGGAAATTGGGTTAAGAAGTTCCATTACCTCGGGTCCGACTTGACTTGATCGTTCTTTAACGTCCTTAATAATAAACTTGAGTTAATTTATATTTTCTTAATAACCTTTTTCAAGTTCATAATTACTTTTATATCACTTATTGCTATGTTATAAACATTATGTAACCATTTAAGTTAATAATGTTTGTTTGGTCGATATTTTGTTCTTAAGTTGAAAGTGGACTTCTTACAATTACATGTTGTTCGTGTGGTCAATGGTTATTTATATCCAGAATGACATTACTGATTTGTATATCATATATATCATATATATCCAGCATATACATGTATTTATAATATTACATAATAATTTAGAGGTAATAAATGAAATGGACCGTTCATGGAGACGGTAAGTCGTACGTACGCATGAACGCTACTTTCATTTCTATGTCATATTAATGGAATTAAAACTAAATGAGAGGTATGTATATTTTAATTACATAATTATATTATTCATTTAGATGTAAAATTAATCATATATATCCATTATATATATGTACTTATAATAGTACATTACATTTGGGGATAGGAAATGAAATGCACCGTTCATGGAGACGGTAAGTCGAACGTATGCATGAACGCTACTTTCATTTATATTTCATATTTTTATGGAATGGAATAATAATGATATAGAGTTATATTATAATTCCAGTATAACATCATATATAATAACTTTAAACCCATCCTTTATAAATCCCACATATGGCATTAACGAATCAAATCACTTTGTGGGGGCGGTAGTCCGCACTTCCTAAAATGAAATTATCATGTTTACCACAATGGAAACCATAGAGGTATGACAAAAAAGAAAAATACAGAATCTTAAGTAAAACATAAACATATTATATATCATATATAAATATATTTACATCTTAATTTCCACCTTTGAAGGTGTTATATGAGTGTTTAACAATCATCGTTTCGTGAGGCAGAAATTCACCATCCACGGAAACAGTATGTTCTTTAACCATTAGATGTAGGTGTGTGTAAGTGTAGATCAAATCATTCTTATAACAACATCATAGTATATTGTAGATACTGGATTTGTTACAAATGAAATGAATAAAAAGAGTGTAGGGGGTTGGAGAGGCAAAATAAAACAAAAGGACTCAAGTGACGAAATTACCTTAAAATCGGGTAACTCCCTTTGGATTGAGCTAAACGGCTTCCTTGGGAAGACTTATGCCCAAAGTGAGGCCTCAAGGAGTTATATAGGGATGTTCAGAGACAAAATGGCCAGGGGTTGGCCGATCCAAAGGATTTGGGAGTGTGGTTAAAGAGGTATATGTGGGGGCATTTTATAAGAGGAGAGGAGGGGCACTCTTGGAAAGTAAGGAAATGTTACTTTATTTTAGAATGAGTTTCGGATTTTAATGGTCCCACATTGATGTTTTTCGAGGATATGGTGATAAGGGTTCGAAATACACCCATTCAAGTGGTTTTTGACATGTGTTGGTCTTATATTTTACATTATTTTTTCATTTTCTTTAAATCGTTAAATAATGAGGTAATCACTGCATCATCATGGTGTCATAAATTATTTAACAAATTTATGTCTAAAAATTATAAAATAAATACTATGATGTAGGAAATCTTTTAGCTTTCCAATGAATATTTATAGTCAAAAATCTGATTTTTATAACCCCATGTAAAAATTATTTTAGTAAAAAAACTCATGTTTGTGACATTTTTATTTTAACTTTAAATAAAAAGTTATTAATGTCATTTTCCAACCATAGTGGATTAATGGAGTCCCCAAGGTGACCCATGGATTGTCTTGGTCGGAAATGACACATCCAATTAGTTTAGGACATGTGTCAAGTTCATTTAATATTATTACAACATTGTTCTTACCTTAAATTACACTAATTACCTCTAATTGCGATTAAAAACTTAATAAGTTACTATTGACCAAAAAATTATTTTAATCCCATTGAAAAACATTTTACTTCATAATGACAACCATTTATGTCGGATTTTTTAAATTCAAAACACATAGGTGGTAAAATTTCATTTAAACGAAAAATCACCATTTAAATTACCACATAGTGGTTTCACTATTCATCAAAAATTGAAGTTTCTCAGAAAACTACCAAAACGTCACCCTAAGCTATATTTGATATTCCGAATTAAAAAATGAATTCCATTTTAAAAAATTCAAAACATATAATTTTCATTAATTAATTTAATAATTAATTCCCACTGTCAGAGGAAATAGCGTGTTTTTATGAAACAATAAGTATCAAAAGATTGACACTAGTTTAAGTTCGATTTAAAAGTGAATTAATTTCAACGAACAATATTTGATTTATTGGTAAAAATATATTCTAATTTCTCTTTAAAACCAATTCAAAATATAATCTAATCATATAAATAAATTATATTAAAAAGAGGTTTTGAATTAAAATACAACATTTTACACTATTCATTAAAAAATTAACTTTATCGGAAAAATTCCAAAAATTCACACAAAGTAAATTTTGATGTCCCAATTGTAAATAAAAGTTTTATTTGGTCCAATATAATTTATAAGAGTGAACAAAACTATATTTAATGACGGTTCTCCATCAAAAGGCGATAAGTCAACCTTCAGTGAAAACTAGGGCATATACGCCTAAAATTGAATTCTTTTCGTATTTTAAGCCTTTATATTTTATTAGATAAAAGTAAAAACATTTAAAAAAAATATAAAATAATATTTTAGTTATTTCTATCCATTCCTGCCAATACAATGGCTATGTGTTAAGTACCATTTAAAATAATATTATTTTATTACAAGTGTGCAACGTAAGATTTCAAAGAAACTCTTTGTTGCGTATCAGGTACGCTATAGAACATAGAATCCCCTTTAATGTAAAATTAATATTTTATTCGTAAATATTAATGAATATGAAAATGTTTTATTCATTATTTACCTGGGATGTTACATCCATCCCCCCTTTTGGGAATAGCGTCCTCGCAATTTTAAAATTGGGCTCGGTAACATCATTGAAAGCCCCACGTCGGAAAAGGAGTAAATTAAACTATCACATTAAAATAAAGAAAGCGGAGTATAGAGGTCACCCGAGTTAACCCATAATAGGAATCCATGTAATAAGATATGGACATGGAGGGTAAAACCAAGGGTTATGTTCTGAGGGAGAGTGATAGAAAATATGTTTAGGAGAAAGTTATCCACAAGAAAATCACAAACTTGTGATGGGTTAAACGGTATTTGATTCCCCAGTAGGAAAAGTTAGGAGACAACATTTTTCTGTTATGTTACTTTTCATTGAGGCATTTATTTTTGATCTTAAAGAAACATACTAACATGTCATGTTGACTTTCAACTCTTTCTAGGTTTCTTACACAAACTCATAATAGCATACCTTGATCATGGCCTCCACTCGGTTTCATCGTCATCTTGTTCACATAGGTAGAAGACCCATGAATTAAAACAATGATTTAGAGATCCTTCAAAATCATTTACTTCCTCCATCCAAATACACCTCGTACAACATGGGTCACATGGGTGTTCACAGAAAAACAGTTTTGGGAAATAATCATGTATGACTTATAATTCCAAAACATTTGATAAAACATGATTTCTATAAAATTTTCGGACCGAAATTGAGTTGAAACTTTTTATTATTGGTCCTTTTAAAATACCATAAGTATGTGCTGTGAGACTATATATTAAAAGCAAATATAAATAGGTTGTCCAAGGGTCTCCTTCCTCACCACCATCTTTAAAATCATAATATGCTTCAAATTCTTGTGATAAGGTAAAATATTTGAAAATACCTTGATAATATTTACCTTTCTTGAAAATATGAGAATATTGTGAAAATAGTATTTGTCTAAAAACTACCCATGATCCACGATGATAACGAGGTATAGAGGAGGTGTTTGATATCTCAAAAAAATGCTTGCAAGTGAGTTGTATGCTAGAAAAAGTTTCGAAATCATCGGAACATGACTTTGCAAAAATTATTGAAAGCATTTCATCAGGAAGAGATAGGAATGTCGTTTTAGATCCTCCTCCTTCCATTCGTAACTGACTTTACTTGACCTGAGATAAGTTATAAAACAAGAATTTAACTAAAATATTAGATATAGGGACTAACCATGTGTCTAACAAAAACTCATAATCCATAATGTTGTCTAAACCGACCTCTGATACCAACTATAAGGCCCCAGCCTTAAACCTTACATAATATTGAATTAAATGAATAATTCACATTGAGGATCCTTTCAGGTTTAGAGTTTTAGAGAATTATAACATAACAATTACATCTCAAAAGATGTACAATATAGACACTTCTACCAAGTTTCCATAGAATAAAAAACACTTAAAAAGAAACATGTCTAGTTCCATGTTTTATATAGCTTGACATTCCCTTGGTCTCATCCTTGACCTTATTCCACATTATGTCCTGTGAAAAACATTTCAAAAAAACTTGGGGTGTGCATAAAAAGCTCAGTAAGGTATACACAACGAATTAAAACTGTTAGTATATCAATAAAACAAGTAAACCATGTATAACTTTATCAATGTAATACCTTCACCTTCATGAAGTAGTAAAAACTCTTCACTGAATAAAATATCGTTACATAGCTTTTTGTAACCAAAGGACTACCATAAAACCCATATAAATAACACATAACATATAAAGGTAACATGGGACATAAACATACATAAGTGGAATAACCATATGGTCGACTTCCACACATATCACTTAATGGAATATCCATACGACCAACTTCCATACATACTTAATGGAATAGCCATACGACTGACTTCCATACCCAATGCATTGGAGGTTATAACGTAACCACCCGTCTTGGTATTCACGGCACCACCCGTCATATGGTTTATCACGTAACCACCCGTCAAATGTCCAAGTACCAATATGAAATCATAAAACATAAAACCAATATAAAGGAATGATAACATTTCCACATTTCAATATAAATATATCATTTAAATATATTGACATAATATAATCCTTTTTCAAAACCATTTTCAATACCAAAATACATAAAAGTGTATATGGTTTTAATTTTATTTTAAAAACATTACGGCTTGTTGAGGAAGCCGAAGACAAAATAATACTCGCGGCGGCGGAAAAGGTCGCTATCACCGTTTATGTTAAAAAACCATTGCTTTTTGTCATTTAGTAAAACGCTTCGTAGAAAAATATTCCTTTTTTATAAAAGTAAAAGTCACAGGGGTTTACACACCGTATAAAAGAAAGTTGTGTATAAAATGAAATATGCTTCAATGAAAGGAGATTGAGACGAAGTCCCTTACAAAGATCAATTTTTAAATAAAATAGATCTATTATGTGTATTCACTATAAGTAAACATAAAAAAGTAAAAATACAAGATTGTACATAATAATATCATGACATAATTTTAAATTAGGATATTGACCCAAACAATGGAAATTGGGTTAAGAAGTTTCTTACCTCGGGTCCGACTTGACTCAGTCGTTCTTTAACGTCCTTAATATTAAACTTGAGTTAATTGAAATTTTATTAAGAACCTTTTTCAAGTTCATTATTCCTTTTATATCACTTATTGCCATGTTATAAACATTATGTAACCATTTAAGTTAATAATGTTTGTTTTGTTGATATTTGATTCTTAAGTCGAAAGTGGACTTCTTACAATTACATGTTGTTCGTGTGGTCAAAGGTTCTTTATATCAATAATGACATTCCTGATTTGGATATCATATATATCATATATATCCAGATTATACATGTATTTATAATAATACATAATCATTTAGAGGTAAGAAATGTAGTGCACCGTTCATGGAGACGGTAAGCCGTACGTATGCATGAACGCTACTTCCATTTCTATGTCATATTAATGGAATTAAAAATTAATGATAGGTATGTATATTTTAATTACAGAATTATATTAATCATTTATATGTAACATATATCATATATATCCATTATATATATGTACTTATAATAGTACATTAAATTTGGGGATAAGAAATGAAATGCACCGTTCATGGAAACGGTATGTCGTACGTACGCATGAACACTAATTTCATTTCTATTTCATATTTTAATGGAATGTAATAATAATGATATAGAGGTATATTATAATTACAGTATAACATCATATATAATAACTTTA
This sequence comes from Viscum album, assembly GCA_963277665.1. NCBI lineage: Eukaryota > Viridiplantae > Streptophyta > Magnoliopsida > Santalales > Viscaceae > Viscum > Viscum album. The sequence continues at coordinate 419,383,512 of OY728161.1, read as the reverse complement.
AATCCATCCTTTATACGTCCCACATATGGCATTAACCAATCAAATCACTTTGAGGGGGCGGTAGTCCGCACTTCCTAAAATGAAATTATTTTGTTTACCCACAATGGAAACCATAAAGGTATGAAAAAAAAGAAAAATACAGAATCTTAAGTAAAATATAAATATATTATATATCACATATAAATATAGTTACATCTTAATGGACACCTTTGAAGGTGTTATTTGAGTGTTGAACAATCATCGTTTCGTGAGGAAAAAATTCGCCATCCTCGGAAACAGTAAGTTCTTTAACCATTAGATGTAGGTGTGTGTAAGATTAGATCTAATCCTTCTTATAAAAACCTCCTAGTATATTGAATATACTGTAGTTGTTACAAAATAAATTAATAAAAATAGTTTAGGGGGTTGGAGAGGCAAAATAGGACAAAAGGACTCAAGTGAAGACATTACCTAAAAATCAGGTAACTCCCTTTGGTTTGATCTAAAAGGCTTCCTTGGGAAGACCTCTGCCCAAAGTGAGGCCTCAAGGAGATATAGAGGTATGTGGAGAGACAAAATGGGCAGGGTTTGGCCGAGCCAAAGGCTTTGGGAGTGTGGTTAAAGTGGTATAGGTGGGGGCATTTTATCAGAGGAGAGGAGGGGCACTCTTGGAAATTAAGGAAATGTTACTTTATTTTAGAATGAGTTTCAGATTTTAATGGTCCCACATTGATGTGTTTCGAGGATATGGTGATAAGGGTTCTAAATCCATCCATCCAATAGGTTTTTGACATGTGTAGGTCTTACATTTTACATTATCTTTCCATTTTAGTTAATCGTTAAATACTGAGGTAATCGCTGCATCATCATGGTGTCATAAATAATTTAATTTATTTAATGTATAAAAATTATAAAAGAAATACTATGATGTATGAAATCGTTTTACCTTTCCAATGAATATTTATAGTCAAAAATATTATTTTTATAACCCCATGTAAAAATTGTTTTAGTAAAACAACTCATGTTTGTGACATTTTTATATTAACGTTAAATAAAAAGTTATTAATGTCATTTTCCAACCAAAGTGGCTTCATTATAACGACTCATACCTTATATACATTGTTAATACATCAAAATTTAAGCATACTTATTACAACAAATAACAAAACCATGAAAGGACCGTATAGGTATAATGTCTTTAGAAACTGGGAAACATAAACAACTGGTTCATAAAGCGTCTACATTGTCTCCCATTAATTTCATCATATCTATAGTCCCTTTTGGCATATCTTACATAACAACCTTCTTCCTTACATGTGGAAAGAAAACATATGAAAGGGTGAGCTCAAATTCTCAGTAAGGGTAAACAAAAGAAATAGCAATCACATCATATTCATAGGAACATAACTTTTGGAAATCTTAACCTGCAAAAGAGAGCATAATTTCATAACATGGGATAAATCATAGAAGTGAAATGTAATCCCAATAATCATAAATTAAAACATGAAACTTTTTGGCATACACACATAATTATAGAGAATAATTTCTTATTAGTCAAGACTCATTGCGAAGATTATATTAGTCAAAAAAGTCCATTTATTAACCGAGTTCACTCCTCGTTTCAGTCCTATTTCACTGAACCGGTATAACTTACCAATACAGCCATGTCTATCTCATTAGATATAAAATATTTACCCAATGAATTGGAGGAAGATATTGGTCCCACCCATCTCATAATGATATCATTCTTATGTGTGCCACAAAATAAAAATCATACATCATTGCCTAACCCATGTAATAAAAATGGGAATCTTAAACATCGTGACATCATAAAACAATTCATATAATATAAAGGAATTAATAAAAATATATCCATCACAACATAGTAATATCAATGTAATAATAGGGGTAAAAACAGAACCCTTTATTATCTTATATTGAAAATAATTTTTATAAAACACTTGACCTCCATTCTTGAGGAAAATATATTTTCTACTTCAAAACCACTTTTCCTTTCTTAACATGACATACAATTCTAAACTAAATGAATTTGATTAAAAATAAACTTTAATACATGTAAAGGAAGCTTCTTGTAAATAATGTTTTAAAAATCCATTCATCCCGTATAAGTAAAAAAAACATTCTTTTCGTACTTTTGTCGGAAAAGTCAAAAAGTTCCTTTTACGAAAAACGACAAAAGATTCCTTTCATATATTTTACTAAAAGCTCACCAAAGGGTAAAATAGGTTATAAAAAAAATTAGGTGGATGGAAATAATATTACATATTGAGGAAAGATGGATGTGGATGATAAAATACAACCTAGTAAATACCAAAGTATAAGCAATCTCGGATAAAAATGAGATTGTGATATTTCCCTTACCTTAGGTCTGATATGCTTTGTACGTGTACGAAACTCCTGTATAATGATTTAAATAATGTTATTGACATATTACAGAATCATAATTATTTTTATGATATCATATATGGTCATATTCCTAGCTTCTTAGTAGTAATATTTCATTGCTACTTGTTATTCGGGTGTTTATAACTTTTTGTTCTTATTCGTGTTTTGTCGAATAAATTCTTATTCTTATCTTTAAGTTATAGATACCTCATTTCCGGAATTTTATTAGTGTAATATATATCATATTCATTCATTCAATTAATTTATATAATCATTATTAAATGAAGATCATGTAGAACGAGTCACATCACATCGTGGAGACAGTATTCCGTACATACGCACGAGTGATGATATCATTCCTATGATCGTGGAATTGTATTGGAGTGTATGTATACTATTTCAGAATCAGTATCACTTTATAATAGTCATATATAGTCATTATTTACACCATTATACCCTTTCAAGTAAGGTGGTGGTGGAAAATAGATTACACCACAGCGTGGAGACGGTATTCCGTACGTACGCACGCGTGTTGATTTCTTTTTCCGTAGGATGGATAGATGGTGAAATAGGGGTGTTTCATACTTATAATAACATATCAGTATATGATTGATACTGATGTTATTACTTCAAAATGAAACAACTAAAGAAGAAGAAGTGGAAGAAGAAATAAAGATGAAAGAATCGGTAACAAACATTACCTCTTCTTTGAAGTGCTTCTTTGAGACCTTCTTTTTGGGCACTAACATTGGTATTTGAAGAAGACCAGGACCTCTAGGATTTTTCTAGGGAAGTGGAGAGGAGGAATTATTAGGGGTTTTCCAAGCATGATGGCTCAAAGTGGTGTGAGGAAGAGGGGGAGGAGGTTCCCTTTTATAAGGGAGGAGAGGGGCACCTTTCGAATAACTAAAACTATTATTTTATTATAAAGTCAAATTCGGTTTTAAATAGCTCAAAATTGATATATTTCGAAGCTAAGGTAGGGATGGGTCGAAATCCTCTCATAAAATATAATTTAGACAAGTTTAGGTTCCTATTTTAACCTTATCATTTTGATTTAACATTTAGTTAAATAATTTTACTTTTACCGTGTCTTCTTGTGTTCTTATACTATAAGGTTAGTAAACTTACTATAAGCAGCCAAAAGAACCCCAAGTTGTTTATTATTAATATATATAACATTATCTAATTCATTTAGACAAAACATATATTTTTAGGAAAAAAACAACAATTACTAATATAATATTTGTTTTAAAAACTATTTTATGTCAATTTTGACGCTATTTAGTAATTGATTTTTTTGAAACTCATAACAGAATTATTAGTTCGAACCAAGTTAATTAAATCAATAATAACATGTACTATTAACCTAGAAAATTAGTGTAATTCATAAAAAGTATCAAATTACATTTATTTTCGTGTTTATAACATTAATTATGTGAATATTTCATTAATAAGATAATTACTGCATCATATTTGTATCATAAATAAATTAAATTATATATTGTCTAAAAATTACAAATAAAATTCCATTATGTAGGAAATCTTTTTAGCTTTCTAATTAATATTTATAGTCTAATTTATCTTATGTATAACCCTATATTAAAAATTAACTACTTATTAAACAACGATTTTAACTATTTTAACCCTTCTTTAAATAAATTAATAATAAATGTCCTAATCTAATCCAAGTGGGCCTAAATGGTCATATTTTATTCCTAAATTTGTTTTTGATCAAATTAAACTTATACAATAGAATTAGGACATGTGTTAGGGTAATAATAATATCATCTTTACCCTTAATTACCCTATTTACTTTTAACCGTGGTAAAAACAAGTAAAAAGTTACTATTCACCAAAAAATTATTTTCATCTCATTGAACCACATTTTACTTACTGACATCAACCGTGTCTCTCAGATTTTTGAAATTTTACTCACAGAAGTGGTAAAATTAATTATTATGAAAAATTCAGTTTTTTTTAATTACCACTTAGTGGTTTCACTATTCATCAAAAATTGAAAATTTTCAGAAAAATACCAAAATTTCACCCTAGGATAATTTCGATATTCCGAATCCAAAAATGAAGTCCATTTTGAAAAATAAAATTTATAAAATTTCAAAAAGTGGTTATTGCTATTCATAACGGTTAGTTTTAATAATATTTTAATATCATATCGTTGTTTAGTGAAACTCGGTATTGCATACGACGCAAGCTATCGAGGAAGGTCGTGATTTCGTGTAAAGAAAACCAAGCAAGTGTTGTGTAGAAAAAGATTCCTTTGATGATTTATATAACATAAAAGTCTCAGGTGTAACACTCATGGGGTCCCCAAGTTGACCCATGGATTTCCTTGGTCGGACATGACACATCCAATGAGGTTAGGACATGTGTCAAGTTCATTTCATATTATTACAACATTATTTTTACCTAAAATTACACTAATTAACTCTAATCGCGATTAAAAACTAAATAAGTTACTACTCACCAAAAAATTATTTTAATCCCATTGAACCACATTTTACTTCTTAATGACAACCATGTATGTCGGATTTTTGAAATTCAAAACACATAGGTGGTAATATTTCATTTAAACAAAAAATCAGTTTTTTAATTACCACTTAGTGGTTTCACTATTCATCAAAAATTGAAGTTTCTCAGAAAAATACCAAAACATCACCCTAATCTATATTTGATATTTCGAATTCAAAAATGAATTCCATTTTACAAAATAAAAAACATATAAGTTTCATTAATTAATTTAATAATTAATTCCCGCTATCAGAGCAAATAGCGTGTTTTTATTTAACAATAAGTATCAGAAAATTGACACTAGTTTAAGTCCGATTTAAAAGTGAATTAATTCCAACGACCACTATTGGATTTAATGGTAAAAATATATTCTAATTTCAATTTAAAACCAAATCAAAAGATAATCTAATCATATAAATAATTTATATTAAAAAGAGGTTTTGAATTAAAATACAACATTTTACACTATTCATTAAAAAATGAACTTTATCGAAAAAATAACAAAAATTTACACAAAGAAAATTTTGATGTCCCAATTATAAAGAAGAGTTTTATTTGGTTTAATAGAACGTATAAGAGTGAACAAAACTATATTTAATAACGGTTCGCCATCAAAAGGCGATAAGTGAACCTTTAGTGAAAACTAGGGCATATACGCATAAAATTGAATTTTTTCCGTATACAAAGCCTTTATCTTTTATTAGATAAAAGTAAAAACATTTAAAAACATATATAATAATAGTTTAGTTATTTCTATCCATTCCCGCCAATACAACGGCTTTGTGTTAACTACCATTTAAAATAATATTATTTTATTACTAGTGTGCAACGTAAGATTTCAAAGAAACTCTTTGTTGCGTATCCGGTATGCTATCGAACATAGAAACCCCTTTAAAGTAAAATCTATATTTAATTCATAAATATTAATAAATATGAAAATTTCTTATTCATTATTTAACTGGGATGATACATACATAATGTCCTAGATAATTTTTCATAACTTTTAGTTCAATAAATTTGATAAATAAATGTTAATTTTGAACCAATAGTATAAATTTTTATGTTTATAGATTAATTTAGTAGATATAATTATTTTGGAAGATGTTTAAGGAAAAATAAATAGGCTATTTCCCATTTAATAGGCCTTAATATCCTATAAAATATTATTTTTTTGTTCACCAATAATAATTTTAATTTTTCAAAATTATTTTATTGTAGTAAATGGTTGAATTATAACTTTATTGAAACAAAAAAAAATGTTTATAACATTGAAACGTATCTAGTATGAATTTTTCTATAAGGCCCCATCTATAAACATTAATCAATTTTTATTTTAGGTAAGAATTCACATTGTAGATCTTATAATGGTTATAGTTTAGATTAATATAAAATATGTATTACATAACATCTCATATATACCAATTTGGACATTTCTATTCACTATCAATTTTTTTAAAAAAAATACAAATCCTTAAACTAAAAAAATGATTTTTTATACTTGATAAAAAATGTTCATAAAATTCATCTTCATTTATTCATTCAACCACCCCATCCTTATACACTCTATAAAAAATTTCAAAAACATGGGATAATCCTAAAATTCTCAGTAAGGGATAGTAAATAACAAATATAATCGTTAGTTCTTGAATAATTTAAACTCATCTAAATATTTACACATAACCATACATTCCACACCTCAAACATAATATATATAATATACCCCATAATAAAGAAATTTTCCAGAAAACAATTACTTTCATTCATGAATCAAAATGGTAAATCATTGAATACATAATATACGTATATTATAGCTATCACAGATTTATATGGAGTAACCGTCATCGAAATGTTTGTAATACCCATCACAATATATTTACTAAATATCTTAGGAAAAACCACATAGTTTACCTCTTTAATATTACACAATATATTGGGGAGATATCGAGAGATCACCCTTCCATATTTTATCATGGAACCACTAAGAAACAAACAAATTCTCAATAAATTTAAAATAATAATAACACAAAAATGCATATAGGAAAACAAAACATTTCAACATTGAAAAAAAAATTCATCATTACAAGCCATTCAATCATATATGAAAACCAATTATTTTAATATAAAATTTTGAACATGTAATGTAAACATCAATACATAATAATTACATAAAATTGATAAATTCCGGTCATGGAATATATATTTAAAATAATTTCCATGTTACTGAAATAATCAATCTATTTTCAAAACACAATTAAAACATTAAAAAAGAAAATTTTTGAATAAAATTGTCCCATACCGCTTGGAATAATTTGAAATAAATTAACATTTTAAAACATTACATTCCATATAAATAAATACTTTAAATCATTTTTAAAACGTTAACATTAATGATAATGATTTAGAATAGTAAATATATAAAACATTTAAGAGGGTATTTTTTATAACGAGTCCTTTACAATTTTTATGATTTAAAGTATAATCCCCATGAATGTATAAAATTTTAGAAGACATTAAATACCAATATACAGATATTATATGGATAAGTAATTCAAATGGGGCAGTATATACATGGTATAAAATAATAAAGGAACGTATCATCAAGAAATTGATCTATGAATGGATGTTGAGATGAAATATTTTAGAAATATCATATAATTACATTATGGATAAGGAAATGAAATAATGATTTTTTTAATATAAATGCATCCATTATATATTGATATTTAGTTTAAAACATTCATATGTCATTCATGCGTAATATTGAAAAACATAACCAATGAATTGGATATTTAACTCAATAAATGGAAATAGAATTAAGATTCCCCTAAAACAATAATTTAAACGTCCAAATGTGATAATAATCATGTGAAACATCAAATTTACATGAATACAAAATAATTCATGATAAAATAATAATAATTGTAGGTCGTTACACAACCCAAATAGTTAAGTGATGAATGTAAGATTTATCTCACGAATGTAAATATTGTGATGAGAATCCCTTTCTTATAGTATAACATGTCTGGTTCTTTCATTTTATTCAAGATTAATAAACATAGGTAAAATTATACTTTCTTCTAAACCATTTTTATGTTTATTATTTATTTATTATCACTTATTTCCATATTTTACAATTTATATAATTATTTATGTTCATATCAGATATCTTTTCTATATTCAGTATATGAGTAAAAATGAACTTATTATTATATAAATTATCCATGTAGTAAATGGCAGAGGCACTATAGGAATAACATAAACTGTAGTGGCTGCAAATACTATTATGGCATCGATTACATTGTAGGTAATATACTCGGGTGGGTAATTTTGTAGTATTATTCATAGAATTCCCCTTGGGCCAAAAAATAGGTCATTCTAGACATTTATTGGGATACATGCCCACTGGGCCTTTGGGCTATATAATAAGTCTCCCTCTACCCGATCAAAATGAAGTATTTCAATTACTTTAATGATAAAATGTTGTTTCAGCCCTACCATTACTTAACAAAACATGTACATATTCTCCAAAATAGTATTCATGATATATATAACATATATATCCAATATATATGTATTTAGAATAATCTATAATATTTGGGGATATGAAATGAAATGCACTATTTATGGAAATAGTTGGCCATACATACGCATGAACGCTACATTCTCTTTATTGTCATATTAATATAATAAAATATAAATAATACATATGTATAATTTAATTACAGAATAATATATATTTTATATATGTTTCCTAGGTTGATCAACACAATCATTTATACAATCCACGTATGGCATGGACGAGTCATATCACTCTTATGGGGAGAGAGTCCATAATTCATCAAATGAAATTATCTAATTTACAAAACAAGAACAGAATAAAAATATGTTCAAAAAAATATAATATAAGCTTAGATGTAATAAAAATATAATATATATCATATATATATATATAGATCCACCATAATGGCCATGATGAGAGGTGGTACTTGAAAATTAAACAATCATCCCTTTGTGAGGATGTAGTTCAACGTACAAAGAAACAATATTTTTTATATCCAATATTTTGAGGTTTGTCTATGTGTAGAAAAAAATCATAGCATTAACACGTCCTGTTATATTTGTGATACTGATTTTTTATAAATGAATATGATAAAGAGATATTAGGGGATTGGAGGATGGAAATAAAGGAACGGAGCTTCATAGAAGATGTTACCTCTAAATCGGGTAACTCCTTTTGATTCGAGAAAATAGGGCTCCCTATGTTGAATTCATCGCAAGGTAAGGCTATTAGTAGGATGTGCGGGATGTTGTGAGAATTTTTTAATAGAATTGGGTCATAAAATGGTGCATGAGAGGAGTGAGTAAGTGGGTAGTGGTTGTGGCCATTTATAAGAGTGAGGAGGGGAACTTTAGGAATGTCTGGAAATATTATTTTATTATAAATTTATTTTTTAATTATAATAGCTAAAAGTTTATATATTTATATGGTATGATGAGGATATGTCAAAAAACTCTCAAAAAATATTTTTTATTCATGTCTAGGTCACAAAATATAAATTTTTTATTATCGTTTTAAGACTTAGAATAATAATGTAACTCTTACCATTAGTTCTTGTATATTTGAAAAATATGGTTTATATTCTTACTATATACTACAAATAATTCATATAGTTGACCATTACTTTCATTTTTAACAATATATATGTAATTTGGATGAATCTTACATTTTTATGACTATTATATCTTTTAATAAAATAGTATTTGTTTTAAAAAGTCAATTATGTATATTTTGACACTTTTAAGTAAATGATTTTTTTAATTCCTAAAAACGTGATTCAATATAGAAAAATACATTATCCTAAATATAAAATTTCATAGTAATCTACAAAATATTTTGATGTAATCAAAATATTAATATTATATTTATTTTAAAATTTATAATATCATTTATTTGAATCTTTCATTAATAAGATAATCATGTCATCATTGTAACATAGTTTACATTATTTATTTAATGTATAAAAATTATAAAAAAACTACCTTGATGTTGGAAAGAGTTTCATATTTCTATTGACAATTCATAGTTAGTGATATAAATTATATTAACACATATTTAATTTTTTTAATAAAATTTTACATGTTTATGTTATAATTCTCTTTACAAAAAATATATTATTATTACATGTCATTATAACACCCATGTGGCTCCAAATTTCAAAATATTGGAATAATGATTTTTTTGGACACCCATGAATCATCCAATAATCATAGGTCATGTTTTAGGGTAGTTTCATATTATTATAATTTTATTTTTACCCATATTTATCAAATTTACCTTTTAACTGTGGTAAATTTAAAATATTATTGGAGAAGCTATTCACAATGTCCAAATATATAAGGTACATATTTTAATAATATAGTAATTATGATTAGAAATATTAAATAAATTTCTTCAAATTGAAAACATATAATTTTCATTAATTAATCATAAATTAAATCTTCTGCTCAAAATCAGAAAACACGCATTTAAGAAGAAAAAACTATCAAAAGATTGACATGTGTTTATGTTCCATTAAAATGTGAAAATATTTATAATGGCAAAATTGTTTTTTGTAATAACTTTAAAATAAAATTACACTTTAAAACAAATTAAAAGGATAACCAATCTATGTTAATAATTTGGATGAAAATGATGTTTTGAATTAAAGGTAGTATTTTTCACCACACATTAAAAAAATTATATTTATCGGAAAAATTAAAAACAAATAACCAAATTAATTATTTATGTCCCTATTCAAATTAAATTTAATATTTATTAAAATAATTCATATATAAGTGACAAAAACTAATTTTAAAAACAATTCTCCAAAAAATGGTGGTAAAACTGATATTTTTTTAAAAATTCTACTTTTATTCATAATGTTGCCTTTTTTATCATATATAATGTCAAAAAAATACATTGGATAAATTATTATATTGAATTTAAATTTCATTTATATAATCACAAAATAATTATTTTATTATTTTTTAAAAATTCAATTATTCACATTTCTCTTTTTTTCCAGAAAAAAGAACGAATCCTTTATATTCAATTAGTTTATAAATTAATTTATAGTTAATTTGTTAACCAATGAATTATTATATTATCATGGGTATACCATATTTTCATACTTTAGTAATCACTATTAATTTAGTTAATTTTAATGGTTATGAGATAACTAAAATATTATATAATAATATAGTGTTCATTGTTTGAACTCGATGAGGCATATCATGTACATTATCAGATATTTTGAGTCTTTTAAGAATATGGGAGGTGATAATTTATGATATTCATGGTCATTAAAATAATTAATCAACATTATGAAATTGTTAAAAAATTGTTTTGTTCTAATACCGTATGTTTTGTTGAACTGGTGGACTACAAAATCATCACATATTAATAGCATTGATTCTCTTAACATTCAATTGAACAATAACTTGTTTGTTATTTACGACCTTCAGAGATCCCATAAAATATTTATTTTTTCCTCTATGTATGTATCTCTAAATTCCAATAATTTTGTAATACATTGAGACCTAGATATATGTTAGTTCATTAGGATATTTCACTTCTTATTTTCTTTTTTCTAGGGGACGTTTTATGAACACTTCCTAAGATCTGGGATTTAAAACATAAGAAATAATTTTTTTTACCATGATCAATCTATATTTGAAAGGAAAAAATTTCATAATTGTTGGGAAAATGTTACACTCTGAAAATTTATATTACAAAATATATATTTGATAGAATGTTTAACACCCGACACTATGCACATAAGAGAATATAATATCTTATTATTTATAATATATTTACTAATTTAAATAATTTTATAAATTTTATTTCAAGCAGGACATGTGATTATTATTTAGCATTTGACATACACAACAACGAGTATCTTCTGTGTCTTTCATTACACCCAAGACCGAGTTTTATCAACCAAAAATATATTATTAAAATTGTTTTATTTAATATAATTATAATTAACCTATATGATAGATTATATTCCGTGAATAGTATTAACAAATTATGTAAATATATTGATTAAAAAGTTTTAAATGAATTAATAAGTCATTAATTAATATGAAATTAAAATACACTCCAATTGTATCAAATGAAAATTTTATTAAATTTATTCTCACAAGGGGATATTGTATGATTAAATTATATTAAATAAAATTATTTAATATATTTAATGAAACATATATCATATATATTCAATTAAATATTATCTTTAAAATTCATATATATTTTAAAAATCTATTTTAATATTAGACTCAATATTAAAAATAGAACCCCAGTTTTTTATTATGGCACTTTTATAACCTTTTAATGGAGAACCTATATTAAATCCCACATTGGATATTTTATAATTTTATTATTTGAAAATATACATTATATTTAAATGTATATCATATAAATTAGTTTAATGTGATTTTTTGTTATTTTTATGAATCATTTATTTTATTCAAGAATAGTCAAATATACTAAAATTTAATTTAAAACGTATATTTCATGTAATTTATTTATAAAGTTAACTCATAAATTTATTTATTTTTAAAATATTTTTAAAATTTTTATATAAATTTTTCTAATTTAGTTAATAGGAATCAATTTTACTTTAAAAATTACTCTAATAAATAGCAAACGTTATTATGTTTTTACATTAAAACCCAAAATTATTACCATATCTATCACATTAATTGTAATTTATTTTCTACCACTTATGCGATTGAAATTTGTAAAAATTAAATCAATATTTTTAATCATCTTAATTAATAATTTCTAATATGTTCAACATTATTTTTGACAAAAAATTTTAACGAATTTCATTTATATTTATTAAAATGATTAAGGTCAAATTATTACAAATAATGAACTGAATAGTAACCATAGGGTAAAATATGAACTAAATTTTTTCCAAAATCCATTAAATTTATATAAATAGACATTATTATCCATTTTATCTATATTAGAACATCATTTTATCACAATAATTTACTAAAATATTTTTGGGGTACCGTTCATTGAAAATATTACATGAGTGCCACACCTCCTCTAGTATTAATGGAATCATTTACATCTACTTCATCACAACTCTCAATCCCCAAATGTTGGAAAAAATATTCCAAATTCAGTAAAAAAAGCATCACTAACATTCATGTATAATACTCCACTTGGATCAATGCTTCACAAGGATATATTTTAGTGCAATGTAAAAGGAGTTACCTAATTTAGATGTAACACCATTCAAAATCTATTTTATTTTATGTCCACTCTCTAATCCCTCTAATATTATTTATAAAAGTTAAAATAGAAACTATAGTATCATAAATATTGTAGTAATATTTTACTCTAAGGATCCAACCTCCAATTATTGACACATCCATCCAATAGTTAACAGACATATTGTTTATGTGTATGGCGTACTACCACCTTAATAAATGAGGACTATTCAATTATCCATTACCACCTCTCATGATTTCTCTTATTATGGAAACACCATTAATATATTTTATATATAATTTTTATTTGGTAATTAATCTTTTTTAAATCTTTTGAAACGAATATAATTTATTGTTATATTTTTTATATAATAACATTGTTTCAATAAGTATGATCAACTTCCCCGTCAAAGCGATGTGATTCATTCAAAATATAAATGGGATGTATAAAAGATGATTTTAATTAAAAATACGTTATGTAAATAAAATTTATATTATATTAATGAAATTATTATGTATTTGGGAATCTATTAGATTATGTTTCATTAACCTTGCACACACAAATAAAAAGTGATAACGTTTTATGTGGAAGTATAGACTACCACGTACTTGAAACGATGTGTTTAATTTTAATATATATATATATATATATATAAGTATATAATTATGAATATTAATAAATTTATTATATAATTATAAAAATTGAATTATTGTAGCCACTAACCCTATATCTATAATGACTTTGAAAATTTTGAACGTTGCCTATGTGTAGATAATATCTACTATCTCCATGACTCTATAATTGATTCATTTTACATAAACATATTCAATTATTTATTTTATGATTATAATTTATGTATAGATTTGATAATTATGTATTGGTTATTATTCTGGAGGAGTTATATAATGTCCTACTTGACCATATTTGACCTACACAAGTTATTTTTGAAACATAAATTGATATTGGTCAAATCAGATGATATAAACATAATTGATTTAGTTTTTGAATACAATTTAATAATATTTGAAATGACTTTTTGGAATACAATGAAAAATTATATCATGAAGGTAAATAATTAACAAATGATTTATTTTCATAAATATAAATACACAATAGACATGTAGAATTAATGGTAAGATATTTCCTATTAAAATTTTACATATGCATGATAAATTTCATATTCACCACATACTTATATTCTGTGGTGTACCTAATACTCATTTTCATATATTATATCATGATTTATTTTTTTGTATTATTATATAGATGTTTAATTTTATGATTAATAATTTTTCCATTCAATTCAAATATAATAATTTTTTCTCTCTTTTCATTCTCCGAGTCATACATTATTGTGGTACAAAAAATTATGTATAAATTGTATACACATAGAAATATTGACATATAAAAAAACTAATTATATTAAAATAATTAAATATAAATGATTTATTTATGAATTATTACCATTTTCCAATTTATTTTTCAATACATTTTTATGGGATTAATATATCAATTAAATTCCATTAAGACATAATTGTTGTTGTGCACCTAGTTTCGTTTATATAGTTTATATACTAAAATATTACAAGATATATCATTAATCACCTTAAGATAATTTTATTATAACGTAGATTTAATTTTATTCCTTCATGAGTATATGGATAAAAATTTTCTGAATTGGTACTGGACAATTTGAAATAAATTAATTTTATTTTCCCCAAAAATACTTTTAAAAACAATAATTAGTATTACCATTTGACGAAATTAAATTAACATTTATCAATAAATACATATATTATCCAATGGATTTCAATAACCATATACATGTATTATTACCAATATTACCATCTTTTATAATCAATAATTTTTTGAAAATGTTTTTTTAACCAAACATCATTTATCTCTCTAGTCAGTGAACCGATTTTCGATAAAAATTAATGATTTAATAAAATATTTTAACAATTTATACATCAAATTAAAAAATTATTTAGGAAAGGTATTTAAATTTTTTTACCACATAATTTCAATTAAATCATCAAGACTCTTTCAAAAAAATGAATTTTACTATAGTTTTACAAAAAATATATTCATATTCCCTCATACGATTAATATATATTTATCCGACATTATTTCTTTGAATCCCCCTTTTCATGTTTAAATGTTTCTTTATTAATTAATTTTTAATATGTATTTTAAATATAAAATATTTTCAACATGGTTTTCATAAAATAAATGATATTTTCCATCAGAATAATTTTAAAAGTTACTCATTTATTTAATCAATGGCGAAAAAACACTATTTTTAAAATGTGTAGTATTCAAATTCAAAACCTTGATTCATTCTCGATGTAACCTTGAAATATTTAACTTCATGTGATCCATGAGCATTGAATTTCAACAAATTAACTGTTTAATTTATCATGGATATAAATAATTCCTAAAATGTATACCATTTTATATAAAATGACTACATTGACCATTATTTTATTAAATGTAGAATAAATAACAAATCCATTTTCCTCACTCAAGAAGGATTTTTTCATATGGCATATTTTTTGGATTATTTGATACGAGGAATGCATTTGACATGCAATAACGGGATCATCCCGAATATAATATAAGTCCTCAGTTCATCAAATGGTTCCCATGAGACAATTAATTGCATTAATGGGTTTCTACCCATAATATTATAACCATATTTGGAATTTAATTGAATGTATATTTTTTCATGTCCCATAAAATTGATGTCCATTAATAATGAATTACCCTCATTAAATTTTACTTATTTATGTATTAGTATTTCCATGACTAAAAAACTAATCTCTCATTTAGGATATTAACCTTGTAATTATCCCAACTTATTTATTAGAAAAAAGTAGATTTAGGATATCTAGGGTCGAGTTCCTACGCACATCATATTTCTAAAAAAATACATTAGATAGTTGTTGTAAATTGAGGATCTCTGAACCTCCATAGTATAAGGTGATTATGTAATGCAATAGGGTATCTATGAACAAATAATAATATTCATATAGTTGTAATGTAAAGTAGACAGAAACTACATGTTTACATTTATTGTAATCATAAGGAAATTGGGGGATTTATGCTTTTCTACCTGAAGGGTCCGTGTAACACTCCCAAAAACAAATTCTCTCATTAATAATTATTATTGTGAAGTGATATTCTTTCATGAATACATATTTACATGAAGAATAAAATAATATCATGTAAAGTATAGATTATAATGAGTGACCACATGGAGTACATTACTATCTAAAAATGCATATTTTTTCATGGATAAATCATTTGATATCCTAATGAGATTATATTTTATACGAAGGAATTTTATTTTCCGTAATTATAATAAAGGAATGAGACAGTTAAACATAGTTGTGAAGTAAAATAATTAATTGTTGTAATAAAATTTTTGAATTTTATGAATCACCAAGTTGAATTATAATTTTAAATTTGTACTGATACCCAAGTTTATATAATCTACAAATAACTATTTGGGAATGAAAATACAATTTATTTAGTCGTCATAATTTAATATGGAAGCAGGAAGTCATTATTAATCCTAAAATTATGGTGTTGAATGAGTATGATTCATTAAAGAGTATATTAAGAAGTTGTTGTTCAAATATGTTTCAATAGATTTTTTTGTATTTTTTATTCAAATTCTTCCACATGGAATCTAGAATCCGGGATAAAGTGTAATATCATCATATTATTTTGGCATAATGGGAACAATTACTTTGTAGGATGAGCTTGGATTCATTATCAGAATGATTGTGTTTTGTTTGTAATCTGCTGTAAACAATTATAATAGTTTTTTGGAGACATTTTATTTGGAATTAGATGGTGTATATCATTTATTGTCATTATGGTTTTACCTAACCATACCACGTTACATTGTTGATTGATTTTTGTAGAGAATTTATAGTTTGGATCATCCCAAACACAATAATAACCTAATCAACATATTGGGGGAGAACCTTGAATAATTCATTTGTGTTGATGGGATAATACTCATTCAAAACATTAGAGTATTATTCCAAGAAAAGAAATTATAAAATGATATCACCACTAATTAAACCCCCACCCCAAAATGGGGTATAATTCCGACCTGGATACTTCATGTTTTATCAGAGAAGCTTACTTCTGGAGGATCATTTTAATTAATTGGTAGAGAATTTGAATTAAATCCACATCAAGGTTGTTCCAAATTTAAAATATGACAAATTTAATGGATGTAATAATTAAATTGTACCATTTATAATTTCTCAGGGATTATATTTTTGTGATGCACTAAAAACTGGATTTCCTCCCCTTGAAAAAGGGACTCCCATCACTTTCAGTGAAAAATGAAATATGAAGGATGATGGAAAATCATGACATGAAAATTTATCATCATTGTTTAAAAAATTCATTACTGATGTGATGGGACTAGAAAATTATGAGTTTATGTTGGAGAAACATGAAAACATGTATTATAAGAATATCATTATAAAATAATCCAAGATTAAAGTTTGGATGGCTAAATGTAAGGATTTTTAATATGAAAAATGATTAGACTATGCATGATTATTTAATCCGAGTTAATGATGTATTTTTCTATTTAATAGTGTTTGGATATAATCTATACGATTTGAATGTTGTCCAGAGAAGGATGATATATTTTCCAGATAGATTCGTATTAATGATTTTAATCAGGGTTGAATTGGAACGAATATATAATGGTGAGTAGAAAATTACATTATTCAACTATAATATAATAAATGCTCTTGAATATATGAAAAAAATATGGAAGAAATTGAATCTAAGGCCATGGTTAAACAAAAGATAAAAGTATAAGTAACAACGACTCTACTAAATCATATGATGATGCAATGAAGGATGGTGAGTATAAGAAAATTGTTTGACTTATCTCATGAAACATAAAAAGGGTTAGAGTATGTAAAATAGTGAGATTCCATAAAAAAATTCAATTTGGGAGGATTTTTTCAATTTATAGTTATTTTTACAAAGATAAAAATTGTTCAATATGATGATGAAGATCAATTTTGAGTACCTCAGAAAATTAAATAGGGAATATATTCAACGAATTATTCAAAAATATATTAGAACAAGAATAATTTTCAACAACCCAAAAAAATATGGTAGATGTATATAGATGAAGATGATTAAACTTCATGAGGGCTTATTTTTTAATAACATGTCATAAGGAAATTGAAAATTTTCATTGGTCAAATTGGGTTGCCTGATGAAACCTCATGTGTAGGTGAATAAGATGATGATTACTACATGTAAAATATGTTAAACTAATAAATTATATCATGTATAGGAAAAAACAACCAAATCAATTTTTATTTTAATACATTTCTTGAAATAGATTTTAATTGAAGATGGATACATTTATGAAATTAGAAATTCAATGTTGATAGTTATAGAGAATTGAAATGATGAAGGATATTTATGAGAAACTGACATAAAAGTATAAATATTTGATGATGAATTGGATAAACTATCTCAATGATGAATATTATTTAATGATGAACTGTGGGGATTTTAAAATGAAGTATAAAAAAATGGTTAAACATCTCAGGAAACTGGGAAAGTATTCACAAATAAATACATTATACATTAATTATATAATACACAAGGTAAAAACATTATTTCTAACAATGTTTGTTATATTTTAAAGAATGGTAATGTCTATATATTGTGAATAATAAGAATCATTTATATGAAAAAAAGAAAATTTTGGATCTTTTGTTGAATTTTATTATGTCAGGATTAAAGGAAACCAATTATGCTTTAGTAGAACAACATCAATATCCTAGAGAGAATATTTATCATTATTGGGGCTAACTATATAATGTTATTTATGGTTTTGAAGAATTTTGGGATACAAAGACAATTATTTTTATAAAAACATGTCATTTACTTTGATCATGTATCATTATAGTTGGACATATTCTGAAAATATAAAAATATGATCAATCAATCATGATGCACTAGAAATATTATTGAAAAAATAACTCTTTCGAAATGATTTGATTGATTAGAATATATTCTTGGATTACATGATCAATAACATAAAAATTTTTATAAAAAAATTATTTTTATGTTTATTAGAAATAAAATATTAAAATAGGTTGAAATATTATGGAAATGAATTAGAAGTTTTTTTTTTGATTCTTTTAGTGGTATAAAAAGAGATAAAACATATATTTTTTATAATGGTTGTTCCACTCATGAGATAAGTGATAAAAAAATCTATAATTCAATTGATTATATCAATAACGGATAATTTAGTTTTAGAAATTAATGATCTTTTAAAATAACGTTTTATCACTTTTGGTATTGATACCCATATTAAAAAATGCAAATATGTTCTTCTTGTTAAAGGGAATAAACAAAATCAATTGAGTGTAATCCAACCTTTTGATAATGGTAATTATGAACTATTCAAAAAAATCAATTGAAATAAAAATAATTAAAGATTTATCCTCAAGGATTAATGAATAAGTTGTAATCTATTAAAAATTAGTGATCCATCAAATTCTTATTATTTTAGAGGGAAATATGAAAAAATTATATAGTTGATGTCTTTTCAATTTTGGTCAAAATACATTGAATAATATTTCTAAAAAATTTGTGGTATGATATATTCCACATATAAATATGTAAAGTGAAACTGTTCATGATCCTTTTCAAAAGGGTAAGCTTATACATGCTAATCATAAAAGTGTTGGGAGTCTTATTGATAGACCACATGAGCATATTCGTTGTGATTTTAATATACCTATGATACAAGAATCGTCTAGTGGTGAACTATATTTTTCAACATTTGTTGGTGATTTAATGATAATTATGAAAATCGTGATTATTAAGAAATATTTTTATGATATTTAAATGATCAATATTTATAGAAGATAAGCATAGAAATAACATGGAATCTATATAAAAAATTGAGAATATATAATCTTGGGGAGATTAATATTAATTAATTTTAATCATATCATTAAAATAATAGAATTATGATCCAATATATTACCCCATATAATCCTCAATAAATGGATTGGATGAGATAAATAATAGGTGTCTTATTGAAATTGGTAGAATAATTTTATCTGAACATAAATAATCAATCATCTACTAGAGAGAAGTAGTGTCTATTATTTTTCATATACAAAATAAACATTTATAGGGAAGATTCTCCAAAATAAATAAATATGATATTTTAATAAATAAGAATCCAAATGGGAAATATTTTAATGTGTTTGGTAGTTCATTCTTCATAAAAACAACGAATGGAATTTTTGGAATATTCGAGGAGAAATTTGAAAAAGGAATATAAATACTTTGTATTTCAAATGGAAAAGGATATAGATGTTAGAAAAAATATCCAATGTTCCAGTTATTTTGTGTTATTAATATTTATGAAAATAAAGTACACTTTAACTCATTTTTTTTCATCATGAGAAAAAAATAATGAATGGAAAACATACATTTGTATACGATATAAGTAATAAAAAGTTGTACATGAATCATAGATTGTTTATGTTTACATACATAAATCCAATGAAGATGAGTAAATTTTATATAAGAAAATGTGAAGTATCATAAATTGTAAAATCATATTGATTCCAAAAAAATAGAAATAAGGATGTCCTGATTCACACTATAAGAAGGTTAAAAATTGAAAATCAAACAACTCATATTTCTCAAATTGATCTAAATTCACTAAGAAAATCTATTTATATTGAGTAATGGATAAAGATTATGATTTTGAATGTTAATAAAATAGTGATAAATATAACATGGGATATAATTCGTATTACGGAAGGAAATACGTTCATATTAATCAAATGTGGATTTAGACTTAATCAAAATGAGGAAGGCGAAATATCAAGAAATAAAACCTAACTATTCTATTATAGTTATTAAAAATATTATGGTTTATATTTATATGTTAAATATTCATCCATTAAATGAATGGAAGATATAATCATGTTTCATTTTTTTACAACTCATAGAAACTATGTATTTTATTTTATTGAAGAGAAGTAATCGTTATTTAATAGAGTCTTTGAAGATGACATTTTAATTTAGAAACATGAATGATTTAATCATGATGTTGATATAAATAAAGCGTGTATGCTAAGGAAATAGCTGTATGGGTTTAAATAGGCTCATATAGGTATGAATTCTAAACTTGATACTTTCATTAATAAAATTTAATTTTATAATGTAATGTTGATAGTAACATATATTTGAAAGAGTTGAAAATAAATTCACATGTTGTTGTATAATATGTTGATGAAAAAAATTTTACCCGTGATATGTAATATATATATATATGAATCATTTTATAACCAAATGAATATGTAATTTTAAATTTCAATGGTTAGAGTGATGAATTTCTTACTGGGAATTAATTTTTGACAAAATAAAGGATATATATTACTTTCACAACAAAAATATGACAAAGATATTTTTAATTTTTTTTACCATGGATGATTCGTGGGAAGTCTCTACACCTATAAATGTTGGTGTAAATAGTATTATTTATGAACTTAGATGGTGTATTAAATAAAAATATTATTGAACATTAATTGGTTGATTTCTATATCTCACAGAATCAATACAAGATATTTTTTATATAATATCATTTTTTCAAGATATCAAAGTTATCCATATTAATATCACAATATGGATGCTAATAGAATTATCTCATAAATAAAAGGAACTCCAAATTATGGTTTTATGTATAATAGATGTGGTTAATTTGAAAAACTAAGATTCATTGTCGATGATTAGTTCAGATATTTCAATGATCTTAAATAAACATCAGATGTAAATTTATTTTGGGGAAAAGGTTGTGTATGTTGTAATTCGAAATATCATAATTCTGTGACATTATATATAGTTTATTGCATGTATGTTCCTTCTACTAATTAATTTACTCAAATGTCATAAAAAAAAGTTTGTATTAATAATTTAAAGGTGAATATTTACATACCCATGATTTCATTTGAAAATATAGGTACAATAAAACTCTCAAAAAACAATATTGAAACATTGTAGATCAAATCATATTGATATTAAACATCATTTATTCAAGGAGAGGGTAGTTAAAGGAGATGTAAAATTGCAGTATAAAAATACTATTGTGAATATTTATGAAATATTAACTAAGTATAATAAAAGTGAAATATTTGAGGAACAATGTCTGAAGAATCATACTCATCCTTGCCTCTCATATATTATATGTTTGGTATTTACCAATATTTCAATGGATTCTGATCTCAAGGGTGGTATGAATAAAAAATCCCCATCTAATATTTTTTTAATCTGGAGGTGAAGATATAGAACAAAAGGGGAGTGAGTTTAATATTTGTGTGGGAGGTTATCTAAGTAACAATAGATATAATTTTTTTGTGGTAATTTATTTTTGTGATTTGATATATGACGAGGAGAATTTCACATGCAGAATAAAAAATAAAAATGGGAGAATGTTGATCTGTGAAGCCATTGATTATTTTATTTTTTTACCAAAATTAAATGTGAAGGTTGTAGAACTATTTAATAGATCTAATTACATGATTCATTTGTAATTTGACTTGGAATTGTTTTACAATATTATTATTTGTTTATTTAGAATTAATGATTTTATTCAAAAAATGAAATGATTTTTGGTATAAGAGTATTTTTTATTTTGTATTTTAACAGCTGTTATTATTTTTCAGAATGGTTTTATTTTAGATTGTTTCAAAGTAATTTGGTTATTAAACAAAAATATAGTCATTAAACTAATAGTAACCCTATTTAACCTGACCTATTTCCTTCTATGGGACCTTATAGGGATAAAAATGTATAAGGGAGATTTTCAATGACAATTTGTGATGAATCTAGATATGAGGAGGTGTGTTCCCACAAGGGAAGGGAATTATGGATCCACTATGAATGGTGGAAGGGTAGATGATAAGGAAAAAATAATGGGGCATTTCCAATGTGTCTCAGTATCCATTTAATCCAGTTTTGGGAAGAAAAGTTTATTAAAAGAAAATAAATAATGAGTCCTTAATATGTTAGATTATTTTCATTTCCAATTGTTTTAAATTATTATTCTCTGTTGAAAAAATCATAGGATTAACATCTCCAACATGTAACTGAGTGGTTTTATTTGTTGGAGGAGCTCCATTTCTTTGTCAACTAAATAATTGAATGATAACTCCGATATTTTTTTGAGTATTCAGATGAAAACATCATGATCAAAATCAAATGTAACATAAATTTGATTATAATATAATGATAAAAAATAATAAAAATGTAAATAGAGGATAATTTATTCATTTGGTGATAGTGTTGGTTTGAGGTAATGAACTCAATCACAACAATCTATTAGGTAAAAAAAGAATGGGTTTATAGGATTCTTGATGTTTATGAGATGATTAATGTTTCATATAAACAAGAATTGAGGCTCTCATTCACTTTTTATATATTATATCACATCCATGATACAAACATTTTTTTAGATTTAAATTGAGTTATTCACATTCTTTTTCTTTTCGAAGTAATTCACATATATTAGAGCTGATCGCTTATAGTCTGGGTACTTATATAACAATGATTTTACATTCTGGTATGTAACATATAAATTCATTATAAATATTTAATGAAATAAGTTGTATTTATAGAAATTATTGAATTTTTACAAATAGATCAGTAACCTATCCGATGAATGTATTAATAAAATTTATGTATCATATATGTTAATATATGTTATGATTTTATAATATAATTAATAATTAAATGTTTTTAAAATGATAAATATAGTGTGGAAAATATTTTGGCACATAAAGATTTATTAAATATTTTATAACCACTATTATTATTTTATAGAATGTTTATCTATATAAAATATATTTATTAATTAATATTTTATTTTCATAAAATAATATGAAAACTCTACGAGAATATAAATAATTTTTCAATGTGTTATACAATTAGTTATTATTTGAAAATACTTATATTTTGAGTAAATCAAGATTTTAAATTAAAATTAAATATTTCAAAATTTGATTTTTTTTTTTAAAATATGTATTTAAATTTTAAATTATACATCAATAAAAATGAGTATTTTGTTTTGTTTGGTATTTTTCCGAAATAGATTATATGTTTTGTGAATAGAAAATTATGATAATTTAAAGAATAATCCAAATATAGGAATTTTTTTAGTAATTATAGAGTCATGGATGATGTATATTTCCATTTGTTCTAACTTACAAGCATTAGTTACAATGTGTATTCATGGGAATCATAAATATTCATTTTAATTGGAAAAAATAATAAATAAATGATTAAAGTAATAAAAACGTATACATATCCTCTAATATAAATTCTACACCTCAACACATATTCTATTCACACCTCATAGCCATGTTGCATGTTTAATTTCAGTCCATTCCCTTCACAAGCTTATAAACCACATCTAAGGAATTATTTTCTCACCAATTGTGAAAACAAAGTGCCTTAAGGTAGTACTGATGGAGAAGAAATCATGATGTAAAATTAGCATTCATTTTCATTAATCTTCTTTTCAATTTTTTTAAAATTATAATTATCTGCCCACCTACCCTAATCCTACAGAAAGGATACCACCATTATATTACACTAACATTAATTTTAATATTTTAATGGAATATCCATCATCAATCCTCTCAACTTCTCCTATTATTCTATAAAAATTAAATCATCGACTTTGATGTCGTGATTTATTGTCATCATGGATGCTGTGTTTTTATTTTTCATTAAAACCTTCATGGTTTGACATAAAACCAATATCATGGATAATAATTGTTATATATCACATATAATATGTTATATAATTTTTTTTAAAATAAATAAATATTATAATAAATGAATTTATATACGTTCATGATGGACATAATAACCTCTAAAATAATTTAAATTATTTTCATTATTTATTTATCTATTAAATAATTATATTATAAGAAAAAAATAATATATTTATACATATAAAATTATATATACATATAAATTACATTTCACTACCTTTTTTATCCATTCAATAAGAAAATCCAATATAAAAAAATGACAAAGACCATAAAATAAACGCACACAAAACAATAAAAAAACTTATAAATAAATGGGGGGATATGTTTTAAGATGATAATATATGGAATTTTTATTTTGAATATGGTCCTTTAATATAAAGAAACAATCCTTAAATTATTATATAGTAATTTTGAAAATGTATTATGTATGAAAATCTTGTGGTAACATAATTTTTATTTAAAATAATTATATAAAGTTTAATGGTTATAAAATTCAAAAGGAATGTTATTATGTTGCAGGTATTCATAATTTGTGATAGTTTTTTGATATTTTTAATTTTTTATGATGAAGGGTTAACCTATATAAACCTCCAATTAATTGGGTAAATTTAGTTGAGAAGTTTACTATAATGTTTATTCCATGTGTTACTGCAATAATTACACTATAACATAGCGGTGTGGGTTACATCAGAATTTATTTATGATGATTTTAAAATAAATGGTATTATTGAGGGTCACAATCTTATGCATGTGATTCCCCATGGCCCATATTTGGTTTTATTTATGTTATTAATGATTTATAGAAATCATTATATTCAAAAGTAAATGATGTGATAAATCATTATTGAGAAATAAGTATTTTTGAAAATGATTACTTATGATTGTAGGTACTTATGGACTAACACATTACATTGTATTATGTCCCTTAAAAATATTTTTTTATCTCATACATTGTATTAAAATATTTTCTTAGGTTTTCAGGAATGGTATGAAATAAAAATAATCCAAGCAGAATTTTTTAATGAATTATCATGTTTTATTATAAACATTTTTATTATGGAATATATGGTTACTGTTTTAGTAAAACTAATTTTAGTGTTATTTTTCATGTATTATTTATTACCTAATTCTTTAGTAATCTATAATAAAAACTTTTTAGGGAAAGTAATTTGTATTTTATATTGGAATTAACTAGATTATTTAATAAAAACACAATGTTTGAAATTTTTATATCATAGAACAATTTATATAACACTAGTGGTTATGATGATGTTAATAGAATAAAATAAATTGGATTTAATTTTTAGTATTGTTGAACTGATATATCATTTAAATATTAACATGGTATATTTTCTAAAATATTTCTATTTTGATGTTTTTTCCATAGAAGAAACATAGAATATACTGAGGGAATGAATGAAGATGATGTTTAGTTTCTGAATCAGCAACACAGAATATGGAAATTGGAAATTATAAGTTTTTTATATTAATGGATTAGTCGAATTAGTTTATAAATTGTGGTGGAATCCATGCAAGAGAACAAGATGAACTACCAAAAAAGGGCATCAAAATATTGGAACATATTACATGAAAACACCCTCCTACATTATTTCAATCATCTAACCCACATGGTGGTTGATGGGAGGATTAATGTGGTATAAAAGACAATTGATTTCATGTGTTGATCAAATATAAAAAGTAATATTCATACTTTTTATTGTTTGAAGTTGAATCCATCTAGTGGTGGTTATTGATAAAAAATATCAGGGATAACAAAAATATTGATGCTTTCACATATGATAAATTTAAGAATCTATTTCATGAAAAAGTATTTTCATAAGGTGGGTAAAAATAGGATGGAATATTATTTCCCTGAATTAAAAGAAAAATAAGTTTCATTTTGTTGTAATGTTCGTAGTAAAAATCACACAATTTTCTTGGTACACTCCAAATCCTATTCAACAGCTTGATTGTAAAATTAGTCATTGTTACTATTTATTTAATAGATGATATACAATGTAATTAGGCACACATGTTTTTAAATGTGATGAGAAAACCAATTTATATGTTGAGAGGGTAAAAATGGAGGTTTCTTTATAATCAGGTGTACATTTAAAACAAATACAAGAAGAGGACCAAATGGAAGGGATTGGGAAAATGTTATATAATGAAATATATAGGTAAACAATTATTGTTTCAATTTTTGGAATGTGTGGTATGTATAACTATTGGAAATTCCATAAAAATTTCGTGATGTTCTTATAATGTGGTATGGTTTGACATATGGTTATACTTTATAATATAAATGATATTATGATTAAATATAATAAGAATATAATAAAAGGATTTAATTTTGGTCAGATGGGAAATAATGAAGGTAGATCAATAATAAATATCAAAATAATGGAAAGAACCCAAATTATAAGGATAAATGTGTAGTTAAATAATTTCCCACTATGTGAGAATATGTTGGAAAATATGATGATGTAGTATTCAGTTCATTATTTATTTACTCAGATTTTGTTAACGTATTGTTTGATAAGGGCTCTAAACATTCATTATTTCGGTTGAATTTTCTTGAAAATTAGAAATTTTACCACATGAAATTAAATCAGATCATATGGTAAAAATACAGGCGGAAAATATTTATGAAAAATGGATTTATATTTATAATCTTGTTGTTTTAAGTTGAAATAAAACACATTAAATCCTTGTTGTTATGAAATTAGTAGTGTTTGATATTATTCCTAGATTGGAATTAAATTTGTATCATCCAATTATTGATTGTAGAGTTATTGATGTTTTTTTCAAATTTATTTTTTTTTCAAACCAGAATATAAAAATACGATTGATAAAATTTATATATGATGAAAAAACTATTAAAATAGGTAAATAAAAATTTTCATTCAAATATTTTTTAAAATTTGGAATCTTTTCATATTAGTGATTAATTCTTTATTAATGAATATGATATTGTTATTTCAAATGATTTTGCAAGTGTTATAGGAAATAAAGAATGATTATTTACTATTTACATATTTCTTGATTCTAAATCAATTTCAAAACTGCATTATCAGTTTGATCAAGAGGACATTTTTAATTATAATATAGTTATATGATTTATTGATAATAGATTCATTCATCCTATCACATCAACTAATGGTGATCATAATTTTTTTTAAATAATGACTGTTAATTGAGAAATTGCATTTATTTTTTTGCTTTGAAGAAAATTAATTTTATGAATAATTATCAACTGAATTATATCACTGACATGTTTTCTCACCTCCTTAGAGATAAATATTTTTATTTGATGACATAAGATCTGGTTTCATGAGTTTATTGTGATGTAGGATGAAATTGTGAAAAAAATCATTCCAAAATAAATATATTTATTATAAGTTTTTTATTATTCCATTTGGTTTGAAAATTTCAACCACCCTATTTTTGGACCATATCAATGGAAACATATAGATATATTTGTATAACTTTTTTTGTTGTAATTATTGATGATATTTTGGTGCTTTTAAAATTATATGAATATCAAGATAATATTTAATTTTTTCCTTAATAACTCTCAAAGAAAAATAGTATTATTTTAAATATAGAAAATGTGATTTTTGGTTGAAAAATATATCTTTTCTAGAAAACTTTTTAAATAAGGATCTAATAACAGTTTATCATATAAAAAAAAGTTGTTGATGAATGGAAAAAATGTACAAATTATACTAACACTCTTATTTTTATTGTATTATCATGCCACTACTAATGATTTTTGAAATAATTTCATGGTTAACTAGTTGATTAACTATGTTAATTCAAGAAGAGGTTAAATGTATTTGGCCATATGACTATGATGTATGTTTTTTGTAATTTAAATGTTGATTGGTGAATACTCCAGTTCATTTCCTTCCTAAAAAAATGTTGATTTTTTCATTTACTGTGTTTATATCATTAAGGGACATCATTGTGTTCGGAGGAAAAGTGAGGATGTAATTAATTATGAATTAAGACAACTAAACCCTCATGAGTTAAATTATCCCACAAATGATATAGAATTACCTGATTGGGTTTTCACTTTAAAAATATAGAGGCATCAATTATATGACTCAAAATATTAATTATATACTGGAACTATTTATTTTTATTATATATCCCATCACAAGAAATTAAACATGAGGTAGAGAAGTTGCACTGACATGATAAAGAATTATGATTCCATGATCATATACTATATAGGAAAGAGAAAAATGTGGATGATTCCTTGAGTTGGAATAACAATTCTATATTAATAATGGTATGTTGGGAACATGATCCCTTGATTAATGTTTTGATGAATATCATCATGGAAGTCGATGGTGATGTAAAATCCACATTTTTCATTCAGCAGTCAAAGTAGTCGTCTATGTCAGACACAATTAGGAATTTACTAATCAGAGAACGCGAGTTATAGAAAAATGTATAACTTTTAAAATATGGAATGCATCAGGAATTTATCATTAATATCAAATGTGTTTTGAGGTTTATGAATATATTATATGTGGTTATGTTTCACAATAAATGAATGGTTTAATATTTAATGCTCATAGTTCACTTTTTTCAGTACATCCCGAACGCACAATATTGTTCGTGGACCGTTTCAAGTATTACATGTTGGATGGAATGAAATTTGATATTGATGATTTAACCAAAAAATGTTTATTTTTCAGAAGGATAAATCACATGAAAACTTACTATATGGGATGCTTCATCAATTTCCAATGAAAAATAGAGATGATAAATTATATCGATGGAATTGGTGAGGGATTACCCAATGAGAGCTCTATGTAACAATGCGATTTGGGTTAATTTTGATCGACTGACTAAATCTACTGATTATCTTCCTATTTGAAATACTGTGTTTCTAGATCATTATTCTCGATAAAACTTCAATGATATAGAAATGTTGTAACGTGTTCCACCATCTAATTTACATGTCTGTGATTTGATATTCACTTCTAAATTTTGCGAGAGGGATTAAAATGTTCTTTTTCATTATATTGATATGTAATTTATATTAAAAATCTCTCTTTAGTATAGATTACATATAATATTAGTTTTCATTTTATAAAATATATGTCACCTTCTGAGGAATTATATAGAAAGGGGTGTTTATCATTATAATTTGGGGATGATATATGTGAAAAAAAGTCGATGGGATAGGAATTGATATAGGAAGTATTTGTGAAAGCTATGTTGATCCAAAAACACATGAGGACACATCAAAATAGAAATAAATTCTATCCAACAAACTGGTGGAAATGCCATTCATTCTATGTAGGTGATCATCTCTTCCGTAAAATTCACTACTGGAAAAAACGGCCTATACCCACGGTTCAAAACTGTGGGTATAGCCCCCAAAACCGTGGGTATAGCTTATCCCCACGGTTTTGGGAACTGTGGGCTGGAACGGCGTTGGGATAGGTCCCCAGCCTATACTCACGGTGTCAACGGCTTTTACCCACGGTTTCAAAACCGTGGGTATAGGTCCTAAAATAATGCAGCTGCCGAGTTTCGATCTCGCGACCTCTCCGCTGCAAACACCGCGTCTTACCACTACCCTAACATCACCTATATGTATATATAGATATATATATTTAGTTAAATATATTTATAAAAACCGTGGGTATAGAGGGAAGAACCGTGGGTATAGGGTTCCCGCCAAAAAAAATTCCTTCCCGCGGAAAAAAAAATTCCCGCGCACACAAAAGTGACCTAGACAGACATTTTTTCACAACCGTGGGTATAGGATTTTTATCTTAGACCTATCCCCACACTTTTCCTCAAAACCGTGGGGATAGGTATCCTTATACCCACGGTTTTGGGATACCGTGGGTATATGTCACTTTTCAGGACCTATCCCCATGGTTTGGGAAAACCGTGGGGATAGACCCCCCCTATACCCACTGTTTTGGAAAACCGTGGGTATAGGTCTTGAATAGACACCTATACCCACAGTTTTCCAATACCGTGGGTATAGGGGGGGTGTATCCCCACGGTTTTGGAGAAAACCGTGGGGATAGGTCCATTTTCCAGTAGTGAATATCTCATAGGTAACGTATTATTACTTTTTGTAAAAAAAAAGATATACTAATTCCATGTTTCATTGAACATTTTCAAATACTAAACAATGTTCGTCCAATTTCATACCAAGTATCATTACAACTGAGTTTATCTCCGGTACGCAATTTTTTTCATGTGTCGATATTTATAAAATATATATTATATCCAACTCATTTTTTATCCCATAAGCAGTTCATATAGAGGAGAATATTTCTTATGAGGGAATTACTATTCAGATTCTTGATCATAGATATCATGTATTGAATAATAATGTTATTCAAGTGGTAATGTTTTTGTTGGGAAACCTCATGGTTGAAGAAGGAACATGGTAACATCAAAATGATATGTGGGAAATTTATCCTCACATTCTTAATAAGTAAATAAAAATAATGAGGATGTAATTTCCAGAAGGATGGATAAATTTAACATTATATATACTTATAAAATATTTCTTTTATTATGGAATTAAATAGATGAATTCATTTTAAATTCTTAATTAATGAAGGGGTATTTATATAAAATAATGATTTTATAAAAATATAATGACAGCCACATAAATTAAATGTAAGGACCCGACCCCAGTTGCTCGGAGCTGATTCCTTATTTTATAACATTCACATATAAACAATGAACATGCATCCCATAAGTCCGAGTAGATTTGTTTCATTGGAAATAAGATGCATATATATGTTCATCATTAAAATATGATTTGAAAAAAACATTAAAATTTATTCAAAAAAATCCAAAACTCCTAGGATATTTTTGTAAGTCATTAAAAATTAAAAATATCATGTCTTAACCAAATGAAACATAAGAAAGGGGTGTGATCAATCACTTATCAAGGGTATGGAATATAGTGGAAGTTATCATAAAATAAAAATTAGGCATGTTCAATAACATATAACATATTCCTTTAAGAACAACATCAAAACATTATGTCTAGAATATGAGATGAATAAAAATGACACAATAAAACACAATAATGTGTATCATACTAGTCCAATTGCCACATGAACCATGAACACTATTTACATAATGAGTTAATGAATAATTTGAGACATCATAAACCTAACATCAAGGCTACATCCCAAGACCATAAATAATAATTTTTTCAAGGCATTGTGCCATGACCGTAGTTTGTCCCATGTGACCTACTGTACATCGAGGCACTATAGTGGGCCCCACCCGACACATACATAGTCCAATAAATTCATCTTATAAATTGGGGTAAACATAAACACCATACACATTAATATCGAAACTAACATATGAAATGTAAATAATGTTTCCCAATCATTAATCATTAACCCTAACCATTCAGAATAATATGGGTAATTATATCAAAATAGCACATCCAAAGTATAACAAATCAGAATCCTTTCAACAACATATTGTATATGATATCAAAAAGTATAATTCTCTTGAAATAAAATATTCATCAAGTATATCCTAGGAATATGGAGAATAGTTATATGATATAACAAAGGGTCATACATACACCACATGCATGGAATAAGTGGAGAACAAAGAATATACATCATAAATATTTATGTGGTGTGGGAAAAATATATTTTACTTTGGAATGAAGAGTAATTTTGGAAAATAATTTTTATATCTCATAAATCTATTTTTAAGCATGAATATCCTATAAACGATAAGGGATATACCTTGATATTACATTATAAGAATAATTGTTGTCCCACTGAAGTGAAATGATGTAAATGTTTTTTTAAATAAGCATTAGAATTAAATCATTTTAGTGCCATTTAACGAATTCATTGAATATATTTTAAAGTGAAATGGAATGTTTTCTTTCATAAAACAAAAAATGTACCAAAATTGAATTCTGTTAAAAAGTGATGTTTTTAGAATGTTAAAACAAGAATTGTACATGTTATATAGTGAACTTCATAATAGGTAATATTTAAAGAATTTCCATGAATTATGCTTGCATTTCGGAAGAAATTTTGAATGTTTCCATTTAAAACATACAACTCTCCCATAAATGAACGTATGATCATGGTTTGTACAAATATTTATAAAATTCACATAAAAATTATGAGGAGAAAATATGAATGAATTCAAATTTAATTTTTGGATTTAGATAATAAAAGAATCCCAAAAGAAATAGGAGGTTTGGTTGTAAAATCCTTTAAACATTGTAATCAATTGAATCGTATGCCCAAAAATTAATAATTGTAAAATTAATAATTTAAAATAATGGATATAAATATATTCATGGTACGAATTAGAAAAAGGCATTATAAATACACCATGAAAATGTAGTAGTATTGAATACAAAATATCTCACAAATATGGATGCAAGATGATAAAAACCCTTCCCTAAGGTCTGATGGTGTTATTCACGTGATCATAGTGCCCTAGATAAACAAACATTAATTAATTAATATTTAAATAACATATTACACATGTTGTTGATTTATTATAACCTTATTATGTTCATTCATGACAATTTCTATGGGTTAATAGGTTCAATTTCTTTGTTTGGGTCCACTTGTTTCATGATCGGTATACATGTATACATGAATTGAAAATCATGTAAAAAAGGATTTTGGTCCAGAACTAAATTTATATGTTATTATTGAAGGTATTTAAGGTTACATAGTTTTATATTTTAAGTGGTTACTATGAGTGAAGACGAATTGTTATATAAATTATTTTAATGGTTATTGATTTGGTTAATTGGCAGTTTTTTAACACTGTGAGAAATTTTTTTTAAAATAAAAACCATGTGTTAAAAAAGATTATAGAACAATATATGAGAAGTAAAATAAATATTATAGTATGTTTCTACCATAATAATGGTTTCATGACTAGAATTGAAGATGCTGTTAGAAATTCAAAACCCATCTTCCATGAATGTGTTAAATTGGCACATCTCAGATTGTGTTTTCATTTTTATTATAAATGAATTATATTGGATGGATGATGAATAAATATTAAATTATCAGTATAAAATTATAGTTCATGTAATTTAATGTAATTATCATACATTTGGGTGAGGATAGATGAAAACAATAAAAAAAGGAACTCGCAATAAAAGAAATGTTTAGAAATCCCTTTGGAAAATTCGGTAGCCTAAAAATGTCACTTAATATTTCTTAAAAAAATTTGATGATAGAAAAAGTTTTATATCATAATTAATAAAAAATAGATAAATTTAGAAGGATATGTAATGAAATATCCTAGAATAACAATTTAAATTAAAAAATTTAGTACATAATTATAGTGATTAAAAAATATATAAATTTTTTAAATGAAATTTTTGTAGCAAACCATATATGCAACATTGTTTTTGAAAACATTAAAAAGAGAGGGGACAATGATTATCCATTTATAAAATAATCATAAAATTATAGTTGTAAATAATAATATGTAATTAAGAAAATTGTATGAAAACATTAAATACATACCACACAAAATAGAATCTGGATGAGAAAAGAAAAGTAGAGGATTTTCTTACATTGTATAATAAGTCCTATGACATTATCGTTGGGAGCTTGGGGCCATGTGGAAACTTTCAGAGGACTACTAGGGTGGTAACACTTATAGATGATTTAGTATTATTAGTATGGAATGAATTAAAATGAAGGATTTAGTGGTTATTTATATTAAATGAGAGGAAGTTTTATATTAATTTAAAGGGACACTTCTTTTGATGATTTTAAAAACCATGGGCCTTTCCACAATATTTTCCCAAGTTATTTGCCACATGGGATACATCAAATAATATTTTTATGTAAAAATTTCGGCCACAATTTTATATTAACAATTACGTCATTATGATTTTATTAAACATACTAAAAACTCTAAACTGGGTTTTTACTATTCATGAATAATTTAAGTATTTTAGAAAAATAACAAAAGTTCACCCCAACCATTTAATGACGTGTTGAAATATAAAATGAAATAATTTTTTGGAAAATAATATTCTAAATAACTTGAAATAAGTTTTAAAATTAAATCATAAATAAATCGAAAATCAAATTTAAAGATATTAAAAAATTTATTACACCTTCTGAAATTAATCATGCTCCCATAAAATTATCCTATAACCATAAGATAATAATGTAAAAAAATTGATATTTTTATTTTGTCAAGATTAATTTCAGTTTTAAAATTTTAAATTTATCATAAAATTGAAATTAAAATATTTAGTCATTTAGAATTAAAAATACTTATACTATTATTAGTTTTTCACATATAAGATGTCTGAAATGTATTAATACATTAATGGGTGAGGATTATTTTTTTTATCCAATTTAATATTAATTACTATTAATAAATATTCATATGGTTCATGGTACTATTCACAAGGGTATGATACAATTCACCAAAAATTAGGTTCGTCTTTTGATAATCTAAATATCAAAATAAACGTAACTGTGTATGTTAATTTTTCGAAATTAAAATCATAGATGTGGAAAATGTATCTTTACTGGATAATTTATAAAAATTTGGTGCTTGTTGATACTTAGTTTCATATTAATTTTTATTAAATTTATTTTCAAAATCATTGTGTGTAACATTATCCACTCCATAAAAAAATTTCATCATGGAAATTTGAAATTTAACATTAAAAGTTAATGATTGATACTTGTAAATTCAATTTTGGGAAACCCACATCATGAATTCTGTTAAAATTCCCTCATAATAATATGAAGTGTAAATGCATCGATTACTACTAAACAATGCATTTTAATTGGAAAACATTGTCATGTAAGAATAATCTAACCATCACATAGTGACATTAAACTCTAAAAACTTATAAAATGATCAACATAATCCATTTCAAAAATAGATTTACTGTCCAAAAGATTAAGATCTAGTACATTAGAAATATTCTCATTTCAATCATTTCTAGATCCACATACACAAGGATCTTGGAAATCATCATTTTTTTAAAAAGCTCCATGATTTATCCTCTACATTGCATTAGTTGCCTTATTTTCCTTTAATCAACATGAAGAAGTCCAAAATCATCACATTCCAAACATGTGAATACGTTTGTCATGTGTCCTCCTAAAATATGATAATAATAAAATTTTCCATAAAGCCTTATGGGTAACAGGAATTCATCCTTACACATGCTAATTGATATATGCCTTATATCGAAAAATAATGTAAAATCCATCGATGATAGCATATACCACATGTAGATAACTAAAAAAATACCATTTTAGGTAGTAAGAATTTATCATAATGAATCATTTCTTCACCATTATCTACATAATTTGAAATATATTAAGGGTCCTCTTTCCATTAATATCGAGTTTCCCATAATTTATAACATTCCACTAAATATCCTTTCTTTTTAAAATTTATCATATGGTTTAAAATTATTAATGAAAAAGTATTACAGTAAAATCCTCAAATATTACATAATACTTTTACCAGTACATATCTGGAAATATATTCAAATAACATGATTCTTGACTAAGAATAATAATCATTCTACTTCATTTGTGGATGAATCATAACATGGTCATCATCCAGAATAATTAATTGGTTTATATTTCTTTGACGTTGGGGACATAGATTCATATAGTTACCCATATCATTGTTGTTTAAGTGTTGTACATCAGATACCATTTTCATACGCTTGAAATCATGAACATGGAGTCCTTTTTCTCCAAACATATAGAAAACAACAATTCCCTTCAAGCATTTACCAGGTCGATTCTTTCAACTGTTATCTCCATGGGAAAACCCTTATTTCCATTCATCCCTTTATCCCGATATTTCTCTTCCATCCTCTTAATCATTTACTTCTACTCAAAGCCATATATATAAGATAAAACATTACATAACTTATCAACCCAATATATTATTTCCTCATATGATGAGGATTCTTGGGAGATAATCATATATTGAAATGATGTATTATGTCAAACAGAGATATAATCCATAATACTATTTGAATCATGTGTTTTGATCAAATTCTCCATCATTCATCTAGGAACCATTTCTAATTAGTTACATATTAAATATTATCTCATTAAATTATGAACACTCTATAAATCTAAACATTGTATAACACATGAAAAAATGAATCCCTCATAAATCCTAAAACCATATACAATGGTTACATTGGTGGAATAACTCATTCAAAATTACATGTAATAAGCTCATGAAGTTACCAATAAATACCCCCAGGAGTGTCGATCCAAGAGTGAACCATGTATCATTTTTGTCCTCCAGTTCCCATTTGAGTTTAGCTGAATGTTGGGTTCTACGGTTTTACACCTAGATACATCTCTTATGAAAAAACATATACTTGATTGTATCTAAGTAGGGAATTATTTTATTGATAATAAATATAGTATATTCCTTAACATAATTATATAATTCACTTGTATTCTTATCCCCAAATACTATATTTGTGATTTTTTAAAAAATCCACTTATTCTATATATATTGTTTCGATTTATTCTACAAAACCTCTCATTGATACAAACTTTAAGGACACGACCCCAGTTGTCATGATCTAATACATTATTTAATAAGATTGTTATATAAATAAGGAATATTCTTCAGGATGGACCGAGTAGTTTATTAGCATTAGAAACAATATACATATATATGCTATTCATTACAATATGAACTGAAAACAATAATGTAATTTCTTCGACAACATCTGCATCTCTAAGGGTATTTTAGCATGCCATTTACATTAATATTCATCATGACACAAGAAAATGAAAAATAATAAAATGGTGTGATGAAATTCCGATTAATAGTAAAAAATACAGTTGAAGATATCATATTATTAACATTATACTTGTTAAATAACAAAAAACATATTCCTTTTAACAAAAACTAGAACACATTATGTTAGGAACAAGAAATGAATAAATAGTGACATAATAAAAAACAATCATTTGTATTTTACTAGTTGAATAAAATATCAACCATCAATATTGTTTTCATAATGTAGGAATTCATTATCTGGGACATCGTAAACATAACGTCCAGGCCTCATGCAAATACCATAAATAATCATTTTTCAAGGCATTGGGAAAAGGAAATAGTTTGTCTACTGAGACCAACCAATGCATAGGGTTATATATGGCCACAAAAAACACATAAAATGTCCAATTAATTTTCATTATGAATGAGGATAAACATAAATAACATACATATTCATAATGAAAATTAAGAGTGAAATGTAAATAACATTCCTCTATCATTAATCATAAACACAAACCACTCAGAATAATATTGTCTATGGAGTCAAGATAGCACATCCACATTCAAACTAATCAGAAATCCTTAAATTAAATATTGTAGCTGATATCATAACAAATAATCATCTTTGAAATAAACTATTCATCAATGAATGTTGTCAAAAATAAAGATACATTTAAATGAGACTATTGAGAAAATCCTGTTGAAGTAACCCTTAAACAATCTAATGTGAGTCATAGTACCCTGAAACAATCAAATCATAATCCCTTAAAATATCATATGAATAAGGAAAATCTTTATATGATATAAAAAATGGTAGTATTTACTCCACATACATGGATGAATTGGAAACAAGGTCATATACATCATAAAAGTTAGTGTGAGGTGATAAATATCTATTTTACTTTGGAAAGAAGAGTTCTCATGAAAAATCACTGTATTTTCAAAAATTATGGTTTCAAATATGTTTATCAAATAAATAAATTATATTACATTTAAAGCATAAATGATGTCCCACATAAGATAAATCATATAAATTTTTTTTTTGGAAAATCTGTTTAATTAAATCATTTTAGGGCAGTTTAAGGAAATCATTAAATAGATATTAATGTGAAGATGCATGTTTGGATTTAAAATTCCAAAAATGATCCAAAATATAATTTATCGTCAAAATGTGTTATTTTTGAATGATAAATCTGACTTAAAAAATTTATATATTGAACATCAGAATAGGTAAGATTTCAAGAAGCTCCATGATCCAGACATACATTTCATACAAAAATATGAATGATTATTTTAAAACATATAACTCCTTATAAATAAAGGAATAATTCTAGCTGGAACACATATATTTTACATTAAATCAAAAATTATTAGTAGTAAATATTAAGGAATAATATTTTAGTTCATCTATGTAGATAATAAAATTATCTTGAATGAAAATGGTGTTTCAGGGGTAAAACCCTTAAAACATGTTTATGAATTGAATCATTTGAAAAAAATAGATTATCATAAAATTATGTATTTAATATCACGAAATTAAATATATTCATGATATGAAATATCAATGGTATATATAAATACACCATACAAAATTAGTTGTAAAAAACATGGAATATCTCAAAAAATGAAACTGAGATGATAAAACAACATACTTTGTGTCTAATGGTATTCTTCACATGATCTTAATGTCTTCGATTACCAAATTAAATTTATTAATATTTCCAGAACCAATTATATATGTAATTTATTTAGTATAACTCTATTAATTTCATTCTTTTCATTTTTAATCGGTTAAGAGGACCAATTTCATTGTTCTATTCTGTAGGTTTCATGATCAGTATACTTTTTTAAAATGAACAGAGAATCATGTAAAATGATAATTGTTTTAAAAATTTGAATTTATATATTATTACTGTTATTATAAAAGGTTACATGGTTATAAATTTCCTTTGTGTGGAGTAAAGAAGAGTAAATATATAAATTTTTTAATGATAAATGTTAGGGTTAATTGGTGGTTCATGAACAAAATAATCTTTTTTTCATTATAAATCAATTCTATGATTACAAAAAAATTCCATAAGACATGATGAGTCCTAATATATATTTATATATTATAGTTTGGTTCAACCATTATAATGGTTTAATGACCAGAATTTACGATAGTAGTAGAAACTGAAATCTAATCGGCATTTATTATGGTAAATTAACACATATTGGATGGTGTTTTTATTTTAAGTATAATGTAATGGGAAAAGATATATGATAAATATATACTACATTAGAATAATAAAATTAATTTTCATGTATGTCAATGTAATTATATTAGAATTTGGATGAGGGGAGATTAAAAACTACATTTTTACTATTCACAAAAAAATCAAGTATTTGTTAAAAATCAAAAATATTCACCCCAAAAAAATTTTAATCTGTAGAATCAAAAAAATGAAAAAAACTTTTGGAAATTAATTTTATAAATATTATTAATTTATTTATAAAATAATTTAATAATTTATTCTAAAAAATCTACATTAAAACTATAACTCATTTCTTATCACCTTGATAAATTTATCATGCTCCCATAAAATTGTACTATAACTATACGAAAACAATGTAATAATTTATGATTAAATTTTTTTAAAATAGATTTCCAAATTAATTTAATAAATTAATCATAAAATTGTATTTAAAATATTTATCACATACAAAAATACCAATACTTATACTAGGATCCTTTTTTCACTTATAAGATTTCTAAATTGTATTTTTACATTAATGGGTGATGTTTCTATTCTTTTCCAAATTACTATTTACGATAATTAATCAATATTAATAGGGTATATAAATATTCACAAGGGTATGTTACTATTGACAAAAAATTATGAATTTCTTTTTAAACTCTAAATATATTATTCAATGAATCATGGTATTTTAGTTTTTCTATATTCAAATCATATAGGGGGAACATTTATGTTTACTGGATAGGTTATAAGAAAGTGGTTCTTGTAGAGACTATTTTTATTTATGATTTCAATATTAAATTTGGTTTCAAAATCATGGTGTGTTAAATTTTCCCCTCCTAACGAAATATTTGTCCTCAAATTTTAAAATTGATCTTCAAAATTTAATTTTTGATACTGTAAAATTCCCATGTGGGAAACCCACATCATGTATATAGTTAAAATATCCTCTTAATAAGAAAAAAAAAATGCATTGAATAATACAAAAAATGTATTCTAATTTGAAATCATTGTCCTGGAATAATAATGAAACCATATCATGGTGACATTAATCTCTAAGAAATTCATACAATTGTCAACTAAAACAAATTCGCAAATGGATTAACTTTCCAAAAATCATGAAACAATACATTAGTGTCATTATCATATCCATACTTTCAAGATACACATACACATGGTCCATGGAAATCCTTATTTTGTTTAGAACATATTGATATATCCTCATCAATGAATTTTCTACATTATTTTCCTTTAATCAGCATGAATCATCCCTAAATTTTTGAATTTCAAACATGTTAATATCTTCATCATGTGTCATATTATAATATTCTAACAACATAAATTACAATAAAACCTTATTGTATACATGCATTCATCCTTACAGATGCTATTTTATATATTCCTTATATCTATAAACAATATAAAATTCATAAATTATGGCATAGACCACTATTTTACTAGGCAAAAATCAATTTTTAGGTAAACAATAATTATCTAAATGAACCATTTATTTATCTTTATAATCATTATGAGAAATATATTAAGGAATTTCCTTAATTTAGTCATGTACTTTCAAAAAAAGTATAACATTCCAATGAATATCATTTCATGGTACCATTAATATTATGGTTTGAAATCCATAATAAAAAAAGTATTATAGTAAAACACTCATATATTCCATAATTCTTATAACCAGGACATTGATGATTTTTTTTATTTCATGATTCTTCACTATGAATATTATTAATTCTTCTCTATTTTTGGAGTCATCATAACATGATCATTATCCATATTAATCATTAGGGGTATATTCCATTGACTCTTGGGACATGGATTCTCATAGTGTCCCATATCCTTGAAGTTTAATCAGTGTACATTGGAAACAATTTTATAACCCTAACAATCAGGAACCTAGTATATTTTTTCTTCTCAATTATAGCAAACATTCATTCCCTTATTTCATTTACCAGGGAGATTATTTCCATAGTTTTCATATGTGGGAAAACCCATCATTCCCTTATTCCATTTTCCTTATATATTTTTTACCATCCTCTTAATCTTTTTTATCTCTTGAAATACAGAGGACTTGTATATTTCATTACATTCCATTTTAAAAAATGATTTTATTTCCATATACAAATAGGATACTTGGGAGACATTCTTCCATTGAAATAATTGATTATGACCATTAGAGATATTATAATTCTTACTCATTTCATCATGTGGATGGTAGAGGTAATAATTCCTTCTTCTAGTCTCCACATCTAATCAATTCCATATAATATATTAGCTCATAAAATTATGGCATCAAAATAATATTAAAATGTAACACCCCAAGATTTTATAGTGTGTTATTTCTTCAAAATAATTCAATAACGTTCATTACACGCAACACCGATTTCAATTACACCATGACTTACCAAACAATCCATTCAAAAGAGGTTATTAATAGTATTAGATAAATTTTAAAGTTTATTTAATCCCTATAATTTTAGAATCCATATTATGAGTTTCTTAGATATAATGCGAGAACAAATTCATTTTCAGTATTGCACTTTTTATCAACTTTTAATAGTGAACCATTTTTAAATACTACATTTTAAACTTTTTGACTAAATGGGGACATCAAAAATTTAAAATGAAACATCCCAAGCTTCTACGGTACGCTTCTCTTTGAATAATGTTATAGCGTGTGTTGTACGCAACACCGAGTTCTAACAACCAATTAAACTAGCCGTTATGAATAGTAATAACTACTTTTTGAAATTATATATATATTATATTTTAAAATGGACTTCATTTTTTTATTCGGAATATCGAATTTATCCTAAGGTGAAATTTAGGTACTTTTAGGATTACATTCATATTTTGATGAATAGTGAAAATTACTAAATTTTAATTAAAAATAACTTTTTTAATCAAAATAATTAATAGTGATAAATTATGAATTTGAGTGGTTTTAAAGTATATTTAGAATATATTTTTACCATTTAATATAATGTTGGTCATTGGACATAATTTTACAATTAAACCGAACATAAACAAGTGTCAATCTTTTGATAGTTATTATCTCTTAAAAACACGCTTTTTGTTTTAACAGCGGGAATTAATTTTAAATTAATTTCTGCCACTTCTGTGTTTTGAATTTAGAAAAATGGATTCCATATTTGGAATCAGGAAGTCCAAATTGTGTAAATAGGTAACTTTTATTTTTAGACATTTTGAATAATTACTGTGGTAAATATTTTATTTACCATGGTTAAGGGTAAATCTGGTAAATAAGGGTTAACAAATAATATTATAATAATACCAAATTACCCTAAAACGTGTCCTAAACTTATTGGTGGACACATAACCGACCATGGGCATCCTTGGGTCGATTTGGGGACCCCTTGGAGCCACTTGTATGTGGTAGGGACACATTATATTAATAAAGTTAAAATAAAAATAAAAATGGAATAAGCTTACATCTTTTAGAAGAACAATTTTTACATAGGGTTATACATGTTGGATTTTCGATTATAAATATTAATTAGAAAGCTAAAAAGATTTCCTACATAATGATATTTTATTTATAATTTTTAGGCATCAAATAATTTAAATTATTAATGACACAATAATGAGGCAATGTTTACCTCATTAATAAATCATTTAAATAAATAAGATTATATTGATTAAAATATTATCTAAAACCTGTCTAATTATTATTGGTTGATGTTATTTAGAATATGAGTCATCTTACCTTTGACCTCAATCATTTTTGGACCATTATAAACCGAATATAATTATATTATAATGTAATACTTTCACTCTTTCATAAAGAGCCCCTCTTCTCCCTTATAAAAGGAGACCACTTCTACTCATTCCTCACACCTCTCAAGCCACTTGGCTCGTCCAAACCCTGCCCAAATAAGCTCCCCACATCCCTCTACTCCTCCTTGAAGCTTCCCCATAGGCAGAAAGCACTTCAAGAAGTCCTTTGGTTCCAACCAAAGTGAGTTACCTAAATTAAAGGTAACGATTTCTCTTAAATTATTTT
Organism: Viscum album; assembly: GCA_963277665.1. Lineage (NCBI taxonomy): Eukaryota > Viridiplantae > Streptophyta > Magnoliopsida > Santalales > Viscaceae > Viscum > Viscum album. Next base: position 419,339,373 of record OY728161.1, on the reverse strand, counting down.
CATTTATTTTGCTTCTCCAACCCCCAAAATCTTTTTATTTACTTTCTTTTGTAACAACACCAGTATCCAAAATATACTAGGATTTTGTTATAAGAAGGATTCAAACTACACATACACACAACTCCATCTAATGGATGATGAACATAATGTTTCTGTGGATGGAAAACTAACGCCTCACGAAACGATGATTGTTCAAATACATCTTACCGCCTCTCATGGTGGCCATTATGATGGCACTGTAATTAAATATGATATTAATGATATATATTTTATATATAAGCTTCTGTAATTCCATTTTATTTCATACCATTATTCGTTTCATGTTGTATATACATACGATAATTTCATTTGAGGAAGTGCGGACTACCGCCCCCTTAAAATGATATGACTCGTTCATACCACACATGGAACGTATAAAGGATGGTGTTAATGAACATAAGTAACATATATAAAATATTATATTATACTGTAATAGTAATATACCTATGTATTATTTGGATTCGATTCTTTTAAAATAAAAATTAAATGGAAGTAGCGTTTGTGCGTACGTACGGACTACCGTCTCCACGAACGCGATGAGATTCATTCTCCATCATATCCATTCAAATATTATTCTCATTTTAGGGTTAAAAATAATTTTAATATCATTCTGATTATGAATATGAAATAATCTATCCATTACAAACATGTCTTACGTAACCAATCATTTAAGAAGAACGAATCGATTATCACCCGAAACGACGATAATACTAAGATATTATTAATAAAGCAATGTTAAAAGATCATATATGATATCATATTAATGTATATGATTCTTTTATATTTTAATAACAATTAGTTCACCATTATACAAGAGGTTAACCTACCCCAACAAAGGAAAAGTACAAGGTAAGGGATTTTCTTATCTCACATTCAATTCCGTGAGATTTCCATTATTCGCCACTAAATTATTGAAATTGTTGTATTGTGTACTGGAATTTGATATATATTATCATGATTATCATTATATTCATGTTATTCTGTAAATAATTTGGTGGTTATTAACTTTTGGCCATACGACTCAGTTGATTAACGTGGTAAGGGGTTTTCATCTCACTCTTTATTTCCGTGAGATTCATGCCATATTTCCACTATTATCTTTTGTGTGGTGTATATACTGCCCAAAATTGTATTCTATGTGGAATAAACTTTACCTTATGTGTATTTACATTTTCATTGTATGATACCTCTTTCATGGGTTGTATGTTTCATAAGTTACCAAATTGTTAAGGGTTATTTCACAATCACTTCATTATTCGAGGTTGTTTATACGTAATAATCTACAGGGATCTCGTTATCATCCACATCCATGTTTCGTCAAAATGTATTTCAAAAAATTTTAATATTTAAAAGAATATGGGTTAAAGTCATTTATACCCTTGTTTGACTTTTTATAAGAGGTTTATAAGGGAATCTTTCCGTCGTTTTCCAAACAAGGTGCTTTTTAACCTTTTCGACAGAATTAAGATAAGAATGTTTTTTTAACTTATACGGCGAGTGTGGTTATTTTCCGCCGTTATAAAATCGTCAAAGCTTCCCTTACAAGCTTATAAGAATATTTTCAAAGAAAATGCTTTATTTTATATAGATCTTAAATGATTTCAAATTAAAAGGAGATATTTCTTTAAAAAGAATATTGATTTCATCTATGTCAACATCCATTGATGGATTTTAAGATTATTTGAAGTTGATTTATTATGATACAAAACTTCTATATTGTATTGAAGTTTTTGTGATATGTTTGAATATGGATGTGCTATTTTTATACCATTCATAGTTTATGGTGAAATTATTTACATTTCATATGCTATTTCCAGTACGAATGTTTATGTTATATTTCAACCTTTACTTCATATGAATGTGTTGGAAAAGTATGTTCCAGGTTGGGGACTGGTTAAAGTAAACCCTCCAGGTTGGGGACTGGTAAAAGTAAGCCCTCCAGGTTAGGGACTGGTAAAAGTAAGCCCTCCAGTTTGGTCTCCAATTATTAGAGGAACTCCAGTTTGGTCTCCGGTTATTAGAGGCACTCCGGGTTGGTGTACGGTTATTAGAGGCACTCCGGGTTGGGTTCCGGTTACAGTTAGCCCCAAGGTCATGGGACGAGGCTTTGAAAAAGAAATTAAAGTTCAGCATTATGCATTCTGTCATTATGAAAGTGGTTATTGATTTTTGCATGTGATCATTCGATTAGTAGAATATCCATGTGAATAAGTAAATGGCATTATTTCATTTTATTTATGCCATACCATGTTGAATGTTCATGTTTGAAAGGCTTTTGTTTTAGGTATACATTGCCTTAAATGTTTATTCTTATTTATGAAAGTTTCTGCTATATTGTTATCCTTACTGAGCATTTTAGCTCACCCCTTTTCTATGTTTTATTTTTCCCAGGAAGTGAAGAAGTAAATTATGAATGACCTGTAGGGATATTATGTTGGGATATGAGTGTGGATTATGAAGACAATATGTTGTTGTACTAGTTTTTCATTTTATGATGTAATGTAAGACTTATGAATATATCTAGTGTTTCCAAGGCTACTAAACCAATCGGTCTTTCGAGATTTGATCTTTCTTGTGATCATGCCAATGTTATGTAATTAATGCACCGACTGTGGGTAACTGGGGTCGGGGCGTTACAGTTGGTATCAGAGGAAGTTTAGTACAAACCTTGGAAGCTATATTTAGATAAACTCTGATTAGAGCACGTAGACCTAAGATGAACTTTGAGGATTAGTATAGAAGAACTTCCTAGAATTTTGGTATTGTAGAGATTTTGTGAGTTTTCCGAGCAACACATCCCTGTCTGGATACGAGCAGGTAGAGGCGGCTCTGGCACAGATGTACCTAGGGGTAAAACCCGAAAACACCGCTTTGAGCTAGACTCTTACGGGAACTGGTGCACGACAACGGGCCTTGCTGCACTCCTGGTTACGACACTCCCGGGGGATATGCTTAGGATAATTCTCATTTTCTTTACAAATCATTATGAAGGGTTTATGTGGATTTACTTCCTCAAAGGAGAAATTTATATGATTATGGATTATATCCATAAAGTATTTAATTTATTTTATGTGTCTTACAAGTTTGGGATTAGGTATTGTTATTCATAAACTAATCTAGTGTATGCCATTGTTTAGAAATGGCACCCATTAGAAGGAATGAGAACTCTAGCAATGCACATGATCCAAAGAGAAGGAAGGATCATATCTTTCATGGTCTTAAGCCAGAATTTATAAGAGATATGGTTTCACATGTATTATCATCATATGAAGAAATAATATCATGTGTTGATAAGATAAGTAAAGAGTTTACTGAGTCCTATGGCTTTGAAGGGAAGCAAGAGAAGAAAAGGATGGAAGAGAGAAAGATGGATAAAGGGAAGAGGGAAAAGAAAAATTTTCCCATATGTGATAACTGTGGAAAGAAACACCCTGGAACTTTCCTGAAAGGAATGGGAGTTTGTTATAAGTGTGGAGGAAAAGTTCACAAAGTACATGACTGCACGGGTAAGAAAATGGTTTCAAATGTACAATGATTCATTTGCAAGGAGTTTGGACACTACGCGAACCTATGTCCCAGTCATCAGACTATGCCGCAAATGATTCTATTGGATAATAATCAAGTTATGATACTACCACAGATGAAGAGGAATGATTAGAGTTCTTATGTTGATTATGTCAATTGAGTGTTGTATCAAAAATGTACTTGTTATAATAATTATGGAGTATATAAGGATTGTACTGTAGTACTATTTCATTAAGGACTTGAGATTGTGTGGAATAAAGAAAGGTGACTCAACAGCAGGATAAATTTTTGGAAAATATATTGTTGAGAGAATGATAAACCATAATATAGTTCTGATACTGAGGTAGTGATTTTGGAATAATAAGTGATTGTTTTGGATAAATTATATTGGATATTCTTGACTACCTTGGAACTGATTAATGATTTGTATATTCCATCATTGTTGGGGTTTAAAACATTTTTGGATTGATGAAGTATATCCAGCATTCTATATGGAATAAGGGAGCATGAATGTATTCAATAAGGAATATGGTAATTCAGGATGTTTTAGTGTATTAAAAGAATACATGATGAAGGTATTCACATGCTATTACGGGGTAAAAAGGATCTACATTATGTTTACCTTCCATATAAATGTTGGACTGTGAGTTTGGACAGAAGTATTTTGGATAGATCTAGTTGGGATTATTTTGTATTGCCATAAAAGGACAACCCGGAGGTCGGGCGGCAACCCGTCGCGTCCGGCAAGGCTGCGAGACTTGAACCCGCAACCGAAGGGCGACAAGGGTGTATCACCTACCACTGGACCACGAGATATCCTGGATAAAATAATGTAGTTTTTATTAAAATGTCATGTATATGAATTATAAATTCGTTTATTTTGGGACCCTATACGAATAGTGTAAATAGAATTTTTTTACATTCTATTATCTTTTAGAGTGAAAGATGAGTTTGTGGTAGAAATTTATTAATGGATAAAACACTAATTATAAATTAAGTATATCTCCTTATGATCTTTTCCAATCTCATAAATAAATTCCTCAACATTAAGAAAAGCAACTTAGAACAAAAATGTTTTCCTAGATGGTACCTTAAATCATCACTAATTTATGGCTTTGGGATTGTTGGCCTTTTCATAGCCATGTTTTCTACCACTCTCCATCAGATAATTGATGGTTAGATTTTTCCTCCATATCCATATTTTCCTACATGGAACCCTAGTATGTGTTATTTTCGTTAATATTCATACTTTCCACTCTTTATTTTAAATAGAGGCCTCATTAATTCATTTTTCGATGTGGGATTTCAACTAAGATATTTTGAAACGTCAAAAATGTGTTATCCTAATACCCTATATTTTGTTGAACCGATGGTATTTCAAATCATCATAGATTGATGAGTTTAAGGACCTCAATTTTGTACCTGTTTGTGATTGATGACCTCAATCACTACCTATAAATATTTACATTTTTCCTCCAATTATATGTCTCTAATTTCCACCAATGTTCTCCTAATCGAGATCATAATTTGGTGGTGACCCTTTCATTTCTCTTTTCCTCATATTAAGACCAAATTTTAGTAACCCAATTTCCGATGTGGGTTTTCCCACAAAGATATTTTCTATTTTCAACCTTTTATTTTCGAAGAACAATTTCAAATTGCGAGGACGCAATTTATTGAAGGAGGGGAGAATGTAACACCCCAAGATTTTATAGTGTGTTATTTTTTCAAAATAATTCAATAACATTCATTACACGCAACACCGATTTCAATTAAACCATGACTTACCAAACAAGCCATTCAAAAGAGGTTATGAATAGTATTAGATAAATTTTAAAGTTTATGTAATCCTTATAATTTTAGAATCCATATTATGAGTTTCTTAGATATAATGCAAGAACAAATTCATTTTCAGTATTGCACTTTTATCAACTTTTAATAGTGAAAAATTTTTAAATACTATATTTTAAACTTTTTGACTAAATGGGGACATCAAAAATTTAAAATGAAACATCCCAAGCTTCTACGGTACGCTTCTCTTTGAATAATGTGATAGCGTGTGTTGTATGCAACACCGAGTTCTAACAACCAATTAATCTAGCCGTTATGAATAGTAATAACTACATTTTAAAATTATATATATATTATATTTTAAAATGGACTTCATTTTTTGATTCAGAATATCGAATTTATCCTAAGGTGAAATTTTGAGACTTTTCGGATAACTTTCATATTTTGATGAATAGTGAAAATTACTAAATTTTAATTAAAAACAAATTTTTTAATCAAAATAATTAATAGTGATAAATTATGAATTTGAGTGGTTTTAATGTATATTTAGAATATATTTTTACCATTTAATATAATGTTGGTCATTGGACATAATTTTACAATTAAACCGAACATAAACAAGTGTCAATCTTTTGATAGTTATTATCTCTTAAAAACACGCTTTTTGTTTTAACAGCGGGAATTAATTTTAAATTAATTTCTGCCACTTCTTTGTTTTGAATTTAGAAAAATGGATTCCATATTTGGAATCAGGATGTCCAAATTGTGTAAATAGGTAACTTTTATTTTTAGACATTTTGAATAATTACTGTGGTAAATATTTTATTTACCATGGTTAAGGGTAAATTTGGTAAATAAGGATTAAAAAATAATATTATAATAAAACAAAATTACCCTAAAACGTGTCCTAACCTTATTGGTGGACACATACCCGACCATGGGCATCCTTGGGTCGATTTGGGGACCCCTTGGAGCCACTTGTATGTGGTAGGGACACATTATATTAATAAAGTTAAAATAAAAATAAAAATGGCATAAGCTTACATCTTTTAGAAGAACAATTTTTACATAGGGTTATACATGTTATATTTTCGATTATAAATATTCATTAGAAAGCTAAAATATTTTCCTACATAATGATATTTTATTTATAATTTTTAGACATCAAATAATTTAAATTATTAATGACACAATAATGAGGAAATGTTTATCTCATTAATAAATCATTTAAATAAATAAGATTATAATGATTAAAATATTATCTAAAACCTGTCCAATTCTTATTGGTTGATGTTATTTAGAATATGAGTCATCTTATATTCGACATCAATGATATTTGGACCATTATAAACCGAATATAATTATATTATAAAGTAATACTTTCACTCTTTCCTAAAGAGCCCCTCCTCTCCCTTATAAAATGAGACCACTTCTACTCATTCCTCACACCTCTCAAGCCACTTGGCTCGTCCAAAACCTTCCCAAATAAGCTCCCCACATACCTATCCTCCTCCTTGAAGCTTTCCCTTAGGCATAAGGCATTTCAATAAGTCCTTTGGTTCCAACCAAAGTGAGTTACCTAAATTAAAGGTAACGATTTCTCTTAAATTATTTTCATTTATTTTGCTTCTCGAACCCCCAAACTCTTTTTATTTCCTTTCTTTTGTAACAACACCAGTATCCACAATATACTAGGATGTTGTTATAAGAAGTATTAAAAATACACATACACACAACTCCATCTAATGGATGATGAACATAATGTTTCTGTGGATGGCAAACTAACGCCTCACGAAACGATGATTGTTCAAATACATCATACCGCCTCTCATGGTGGCCATTATGATGGAAATGTAATTAAATATGATATTAATGATATATATTTTATATATAAGCTTCTGTAATTCCATTTTATTTCATACCATTATTCGTTTCATGTTGTATATACATACGATAATTTCATTTGAGGAAGTGCGGACTACCGCCCCCTTAAAACGATATGACTCGTTCATACCACACATGGAACGTATAAAGGAGGGTGTTAATGAAATTAAGTAACATATATAAAATATTATATTATACAATAATAGTAATATAACTGTGTATCATTTGGATTCGATTCTTTTAAAATAAAAATTAAATGGAAGTAGTGTTCGTGCGTACGTACGGACTACCGTCTCCACGAACGCGATGAGATTCATTCTCCATCGTATCCATTCAAGTCATATTCTCATTTTAGGGTTAAAAATAATGTTAATATCATTCTGATTATGAATATGAAATAATCTATCCATTACAAACATGTCTTACGTAACCAAACATTTAAGAAGAACGAATCGATTATCACCCGAAACGACGATAATACTAAGATATTATTAATAAAGCAATGTGAAAAGATCATATATGATATCATATTAATGTAGATGATTCTTGTATAATTTAATAACAATTAGTTCACCATTATACAGGAGGTTAACCTACCCCAACAAAGTAAAAGTACAAGGTAAGGGATTTTCTTATCTCACATTCAATTCTGTGAGATTTCCATTATTCGCCACTAAATTATTGAAAGTGGTGTATTGTGTACTGGAATTTGATATATATTATCATGATTATCATTATATTCATGTTATTCTGTAAATAATTTGGTGGTTATTAACTTTTGGCCATATGACTCAGTTGATTAACGTTGTAAGGGGTTTTCATCTCACTATTTATTTCTGTGAGATTCATGCCATATTTCCACTATTATCTTTTGTGTGGTGTATGTACTGCCCATAATTGTATTATTTCTGTAATACACATTACCTTATGTGTATTTACATTTTCATTGTATGATACCTCTTTCATGGGTTGTATGTTTCATAAGTTACCAAATTGGTAAGTGTTATTTCACAATCTCTTCATTATTCGATGTTGTTTATACGTAATAATCTACTGGGATCTCATTATCATCCACATCCATGTTTCTTCAAAATGTATTTCAAAACATTTTTAGTATTTAATAGAATATGGGTTAATGTCATTTATACCCTTGTTTGACTTTTTATAAGTGGTTTATAAGGGAATCTTTCCGTCATTTTCCAAACAAGGTGCTTTTTATCCTTTTCGACAGAATTAAGATAAGAATGTTTTTTTAACTTATATGGCGGGTGTGGTTATTTTCCACCGTTAGAAAATCATCAAAGCTTCCCTTACAAGCTTATAATAATATTTTCAAAGAAAATGTTTTATTTTATATAGATCTTAAATGATTTCAAATTAAAAGGAGATATTTCTTTAAAAAGAATATTGATTTCATCTATGTCAACATCCTTTGATGGATTTTAAGATTATTTGAAGTTGATTTATTATGATACAAAACTTCTATATTGTATTGAAGGTTTTGTGATATGTTTGACTGTGGATGTGATATTTTTATATCATTCATAGTTTATGGTGAAATTATTTACATTTCGTATTCTAGTTCCAATAAGAATATTTCTGTTATATTTCAACCTTTACTTCATATGAATGTGTTGGAAAAGTATTTTCCAGGTTGGGGACTGGTTAAAGTAAGCCCTCCAGGATGGGGACTGGTAAAAGTAAGCCCTCCAGGTTAGGGACTTGTAAAAGTAAGCCCTCCGGTTTGGTCTCCGGTTATTAGAGGAACTCCGGTTTGGTCTCCGGTTATTAGAGGCACTCCGGGTTCGTGTCCGGTTATTAGAGGCACTCCGGGTTGGGATCCGGTTATAGTTAGCCCCAAGGTCTTGGGACAAGGCCTTGACAAAGAAATTAAAGTTCAGCATTATGCATTCTGTCATTATGAAAGTGGTTATTGATTTTTGCATGTGATTATTCGATTAGTATAATATCCATGTGAATAAGTAAATGGCATTATTTCATTTTATTTATGCCATACCATGTTGAATGTTCATGTTTGAAAGGCTTTTGTTTAAGTTATACATTGCCTTAAATGTTTATTCTTATTTATGAAAGTTTCCGCTATATTTTTATCCTTACTGAGCATTTGAGCTCACCCCTTTTCTATGTTTTATTTTTCCCAGGTAGTGAATAAGTAAATTATGAATGACCTGCAGGGATATTATGTGGGGATATGTGTGTGGATTATGAAGACAATATGTTGTTGTAGTAGTTTTTCATTTTATGATGTAATGTAAGACTTATAAATATATCTAGTGTTTCCAAGGCTACTAAACCAATCAGTCTTTCTAGATTTGATCTTTCTTGTGATCATGCCAATGTTATGTAATTAATGCACCGACTCTGGGTGACTGGGGTCGGGGCGTTACATAAAATTTTATAACACATAAGACAAATTTGTGCATCATAAATCCAAGAACCATATAATTTGGTTACATTGGGGGTATAACTCATTAATAATTATTTGTATTAATATTATAAATTTAAAATGCATATATGATGGGAGTGTCCAACCAAGAGTGTAATAATGCCAGTTTTCATGAACCATTTCCAATTCTAGTTTAGTTAAAGCAATGTCTTCTTTTTCTCATATAGATGCATATGTGTCGATGAAACCTAAATTTTTTCATTTCCATTCATAAATATATTTTATTGATAAACCATATAATATATTACTCTCAAAAATTCATGGGTTTCCATGTATTCTTGTCCCCAAATTTGTTCTAGGGTTTTTTCACTAATCTACATTTTCTATATATAGTTTTAATGTTTTCTACTTAACCTCACTTCGATAATAACTATAAAAACCAGACCCCAATTTCACGGAGCTAGTTTCATATTTAAAATCATTGGAATTTAAACAATGAATATGAATCCTGAATTACCGAGTAGTTTAGTATCATTGGAAATATGATACGTACATTTGGTCATCATTATAACTAGATACGAAAATCGACATAGATATTTATTCGAAAATATTCAAAAATCCTATGTTATTTCAGCAATTAATTCATAATTTTATTATTAATTTCATCGTAAAAAGAATCATAAGAAAAAGGTGACCTCAAACACTCATTGGGTGTATTTAATAAAGTGATATATGTCATAAAATAAATGTTTGGAATCTTGAATAACGAAAAGTATATGCCTTTAAAAAATAAGAAGGCATTGTGGTCGTAATAAGAGCTGAATAAATAATTCCATTAGATAACAAAAGAATGGGTTTTCTTATACTCTAAGAACCACATGAACCATAAGTGAAATTTTCATAATGAGGAAATGAATAATGTAGGACATCATTACTATTCTATTAAGGCCTCATGCCAAGATCGTAAATAATCATTTTGTCAAGGCATTGTTCCATGATTGTAGTTTGTCTCATGGGAACTACAGATGCACTGAGGGACTATAGTAGGCCCCATTTAACCCATACTAAGTCCATTTCATTCCGATTATAAATGGAGAAAATCATAAAAAACATACACATTCATATTTAATTAAAATATAAAATTTAAATAACATTCCCCAATCATTCATCATAAACACTAACCCTTCAGAATAATATGTTAAATGGTACCAATGTAGAACATCCATAGTCAAACTAATCAGAAACCCAAAAAAATATTATATATGAAATCATAATAGATAATACTCTATGATATACATGATTTAGAAAAGTATGTTGACATATATAATTAAGCATTTAAATGAGACCATTGATAAATATATTATGAAAAAATCCTTAAACATTCAACAGTGTCTTGTTACACCTTGAATCATTCAAATCATAACCTATTATCATACAAAGAGAATATGAATAATCTTTATATGATTAAAAAATGGTCATTACATACCCCACATTCATGGAATAAGTGGTGAACATGGAATATACATCATAAAAATTAATGCGAGGTGAGAAAAATCTATTTTATTTTGAAAAGAAGATTTACTTTAAAAAATCATTTGTATTTGTCATAAATCTGGTTTAAAAAATGTATATCCCAGAAAAGAAAAGGGAAGCACAATGAGATTACATTTGGGGAATAAATTATGTCCCACTGTAGTGAAATCATGTAAACAATGTTTTTAATTAAGTTTTTAAATTAAATCAATTTAGTTTGGTTTAAGAAATTCATTAATGAAATTTTAAATTGAAAAGGAATGTTTTCTTTCAAAAAACAAATAATGAACCCAAATATAATTTCATGTTATAATGTTTGATTTTAGTAAGATAAAAATATCATCAAATATTTAATAGAATGAACATCAATATAGATAATAATTTGAGAAGTACATTGATTCAGTCTTTCATTTCAGAAGCATTTTTGAATGATTATTCTAAAACATATAACTCCCCATAAATGAAGATATTATTATTGTTGGAAGAATTATATAGAACATTAAAAAATAAATTTTATGTACTTCATAGCAATGAATATTAATTTAATTGAGTTATGTTAATAATATAATACACCTGAATTAAAATGGAGGATCAGGTGTAAAACACTTACAACATTGTAATCAATTAAATCATATGCCCCGAAATTTATAATCAAAAACTGATATATTTAATATCATTAAAATTAATATATTAATTATTTTAATCATCAATAGGATCTTTACACAAATCATACACATTTAGTAGAAGTTAATAAAGAATATCACAAAAAAATGGAAGTGAGATTAAGAAACCCTTTACCTTATGTCCCATGGTGTTCATCACATTATAGTATTGTATTGGATAAAAAAATTAAATTAATTAATATTTAATAAACATTTTATACATGTAATAAAGTTAATATAACATAATTATGTAAATTCATGGCATTTGTGATGGATTAAGATGTTTAATTTCATTGTTTGGATATGTTTGTTTAATGATGGGTATATTTCTATACATGAAGGGGGAATTATGTAAAATGATAATTGTTATAAATAATTGAATTTAGAAGTTAATTTTGAACGTCTATAAGTTTAATTTATTTTAAATTTCATTAGGTTACTTGGAGTTACAATGAGTCAATATATAAATTATTTAATGATAACTTTTTGGGCTGATTGGCTGTTTTTGAACTCCAAAGATTCATTTTCTTTATACATAATAACCATGTGTAAAAAAAGATTCAGATAAAATAGAAGATACTGAAAAAATATATAATAAACTGTTACAACCATAATAATGGTTTCATTCCAGGAATTGAATATGATAGTATAAATTGAAAACCCATCGTCCTTGAATGAGGTAAATTAGCACATCTCAGATGGTATTTTCATTTTTAGTATAAATGAATGGGAAAAGAGAGATGATGATGAAATATTACATTATCATAATATAATTATAGATAATGTAAAATTATCTAATTATAATATATTTTGTAGGAGGGTAGATGAATAAAATTAATCAATGGAACTCAAAAAATATGAGATGTTGAGAAATCCCAAATAAAAATTCAACAGCCTAATGGAATCTCTTAATATTTTGTAAAGTATAAAAATGAGAGAGAAAAAGGGAACTCAAAATTAATAAATAATATTGAAATTATGGGGGATAATAAATGGAATATCATGGAATAAACAAATTTAAATTATATGATAATAACATATGAGGAGTTCTTGGAAAATAGAGAGATTTGGAGATAAATATTCTATAGCATAACAACTATGTAATATGGATTTAGAAAACATTTATATGAGAGGGGAAATGGGTTACAAATTAATATAAGAATAAGAAACTTATATAGGGACATAATAATATAGAAATGATAACATGCTATGAAAACAAAAAATATATACCACATAATAGAGTACTTGGAGGGGAAAAGAGAAGTTGATAATTTTCATAGATTGTGGATTAACTCATATGACATGATGGTTGGGACATTGGAGATATAAGGAAACCTTTTTAGGGCTACTAGGAATGTAAAAAATCCAATGAATATAGTATTTTGAGTTTGTAACGAAATAAAACTAATTAATGGGAGGGTATTTTTAATAAACGAGATGTATTATTTAATAATTTAAAGGGACACCTCATTAGTAGTTTTGCAAAACCATGGTATTTCCCATGGTTTGTTAACATGTTATTATCCACATGGGACACCTCACATCATATTTTATTGAATAAACTTCAAAAAAAAATTATATATCATGTATTAAAAAACATTTAATTTTTAAAAAATATAGAAAACACCAAAAAAAATTTACAATTCACGAAAAATTCAAGTAAATTAGTAAAATCCAAAAAAATCACCCTGAAATTTTTTTGACGTGTAGAATTAGAAAAATGAAATAAAATTTAGGAAAATATTTTTCAAAATATTTTTATAATTAAATTTTTAAATAGAATCATAATTTATTTCAAAATAACATCTTTAAAACTATAACTCATTTTATAACACCATGAGAAATTAATCAAGCGCCAATAAAATTATCCTATAACCATAGGAATATAATGTAACATTTTATGATAATATTTTTTGAAAATAAATTTCCATTTAAATTTTTTAAATTAATCATGAAATTGTAATCAATATATTTCTAATATACAAAAATACGAATACATATACTATGATAATTATTTTACATATAAGATGTCTGAATTGTATTTATACCTTAAAGAGTAAAGTTTCTTATTTTACATTTCCAATTTACTATGAATTATTATTCAATACTATTCATCATGATTTATAATATTATGTTAATATTCACAAGGGTATGTTACTATTTTCCAAAAATTATGGTTTTCTTATTAGACACAAAATGTCATACTGAACACATTTGTGTATGTGAGTTTTTCAAAATTCAAATCCTAGAGTTGTAAAATTACTTTTTACTACATAGATTATACAAATGTGGTTCTTATAGAGACTTATTTTTTAGGAATTCAATATTATATTAATTTTCAAAATCATAGGGTGTTACATTATCCCATCTTTTTAAAAATGTCCTCCACTAAATTTGAAATTTAACTTCAAATGTAAATGGTTGATGCTGGAAAATTACCTTGTGGGAAACCATCATCAAGAAAATGGTTAAAATATCATATTAATAACAGAATTTCGAAATTCATAGATTACTAAAAAACAATGCATTTTAAATGGAAGAAATGGTCAATGAACAATACTCATACCATCCGATAATGATCTTAAACTCCAAAAACTCATACAATGGGCAACTTAAACCATTTCATAAATTGTTTAACTTTCCAAAATATCATTATCTAATACATTATTATCATTCTCATATCCATCCTTTCTAGATCCATGTATACAGATTCCTTAGAAATCCCTTTTCTCTATAACTCCATGATATATCCACCTCAAATGAATTTTATACCTTATTTACCATTAATAAATGAAATTAAGACCTAAAATTACACATTCCAAACATGTTAACATCCTCATCATGGGTCCTCTTAAAATATGGTAATTATTCAAATTATCCTAAAACGTTATTGGAAACATGAATTCATCCTTAAAAATTCTATTGGATATATTCTTTATATCGAAGAATGATCTAAACTCCATTAATGAATGCATATAACACTTGTCAACAATTCAGAAATACCTTGTGAGGAAGTCAATATTTCTCTAACTAAATCATTTCTTTATAATTTCTGTCATCTTTAGAATTATATTAAGGGATTTCCTTAGATTAATGATGGGTTTTAGAAAATGTATAACTTGCCACTTAATATATTTTTGTGGTAACATTTATCTTATAGTTCAAAATCCATAAAGAAAATGAATTGAAGAAACATCCACATATATAAATATTTCTTTTATCAAGTATATTTCTGAATAATTATTCAAATTCCATGAATATTGAATATACATATTAATCATTTTAATTCATCTTTGTAATCAACATAACATAATCATTTTCTAGAATCATCATTTGGGGTATATCCCTTTGATGCTTGGGACATTGTTTCACATAGTTTCCCATCTCTATGCAGATGAAGAATTCTACATTGGAAACCATTTTTTTACCTTGAAATCATGAACATGGTGTCCTTTTTATCTACACATAGATAAAACACCAAACACCTTAAAAATTTTACCAGAGTGAATCTCTCCACAATTATCATATCAGGTAAGTCCCTTCATTCCCTTATTCCCTTTATCCCATTATTTCTCACTCATCCTCTTAATATTTTTCTTCCCTTCAAATACATAGGACTCAGTAATGTCTGTACATACCTTGTTAACACATGATATTATTTCTTTATATGATGGGGATACATGGTAGAAAATATTCCATTGAAATAATGTCTTAAGGCCATTAGAGATATGATCATTCATACACATCACATCACATGAATTGGTGAATTTATCGTTCATTCTATTAGGTGCCATATCTAATAAATTCCATATTATATATTAGATCCTAATGTTATGATCTCTCTATAATTCAAAATATGGTATAACACATTACCAAAATTTATGCTTCTTAAATCCTAGAACCATATACTTTTGTTACATTGGGGAAATACCTCCATCATAATTGTTTCTAATATGATTATCTGTTTGCCAAATCTTATTCGCAAGGACTGTCTAACACATATTGAAGCAAGTCCCATTTTCATGCTCAATTCACTAATTTGAGTTTATCTCAAAGTAGTGTTTTTGCGTTTTACCCCTAAATACAACTGTGTCAGCACAACCTCTACATGATCATTTCTAGACAGGGATTTATTTTCCTAATCAACCCCAAAATCTATTCCTTTCAAAAAATTCTAGGATGTCCATTAATTTTTATCCCCAAAGAATATCTTATGTTTATGTTCACTAATCTACTTTTTCAATATCTAATTTCTATGTTTCTAGGAAATATCCCTTTGAAACCAACTTTATGGACACGACCCCAATTGCCATGATCTAGTGCCATATTTAATAACATGGGTATATAAATAAGGAATTTATATCCAGAAGAATTGATTAATTTATTTTATTTGGAAACATGATACATTATTACGTTCATCATTACAACTTGAAATGGAAAACAACAAAGAAAAATCGTCTAGAACATCCCCAAATGCTAGTTTATTTCAGCAAGTCATTCCTAATAAAATTATCCATGTCTTGTGAAAATGCAACATAAAAAAACATTGATATCAAAAGTCAATAATTTTATTTAATAAAACAATTGATATCATAATAGAAACATTAGGCAGGTTGAATAAATAAAAATATATTCCTCTTGTAAAAAAATGAAAACATTAATGCAGGATTAAGAGCTGAATAAATAACTATATAATTAAAAATTATCATGGTTATTATACTAGTCAAATAACTACATAAACCATTAATAATATTATCATTATGAGAGAAATAATAATGAGGGACATCAAAACCATACAATCAAGGCCTTGTGCCAGGACCATAAATAATCATTTTGTCAAGGCCTTTTACAAAGACCATAGTTTGTCTCATTAGACCTATCTATGCATCGAGAGGCTATAGTGGGTGTAAAGACCCGTAAAATTCAAGGAAATTGTTTTCATAATTTTCTTTGGAATTTTACAAGAACGCAGTTTCTAACGGAACCTGATTCCGAGGCCCGGTGTGCCCGGAATCATTTTCCGAAATTTGGCTCAGGTACGTTCAGTGAACGAATGAGTGGGATTTTCTATCATTTGAACCGGTGCTCAGAATCGAATTCTGAGGGCACTGATGGAATCACAATGCCGGTATTTGCATAGAAACGCCTTTTCTAGAGTTGTGTTTGCTCGGGTGTGGTTTTTAACTTTTGGGGTTAAGTTAAGAAAATTATATAAAGTGGTGTGACAACAGTATTTTATTTATCATAAATCCAATTAAATCCACCTAAGCTAAGTTGAAGCGGATAGGGTGAAACCCAAAATATCCTACTCTCTTGGTAGCATATTTGTGAGGTGGGTCCTGCACGAGTCCCACCGTTTCTTTCCCCCTAAGTAATGCACCCGTGAAAACTCCTCTTTAATGAAAGTCAACCGGTGCGTTTTCTAAACTCTTAATGCTCATATTAAATTGGACAGTTAAGACGTTACCATTAATTCACCGAATTAATGGTTCATTTCTTAACTTTTGTTTCAAATTGTTGGCATGGAATAAAATACGACCAACACATGTTTTTCTTGTGGGTGGCTTGTTTAGAGGATTTGGAGAAAATCTGTGTTTTTCATCCTCCTTTGCGAAGAACGCGAAGAACACGAAGAATGCGTAGAACACGAAGAACTCAAAGAACGTGAAGGCAACGAAGAATGCCTAACCCTCGTAGATCGACGACGTGATGCCGTGTTCCGTGACGCCGACGATTCTCCATCCGCGACGCTTCTTCCGCGACGTTTCTTCCCCGCAACAATCTCTGATTATCAACTACTTGAGGTAGGGGATTACGGTTCTCTAATTCTTTGTGGATTTATCCTCAACATGTGTTTAAACGTGCAATTAAATCTGTGTGTTTTCATTAAACCTCAAAGATCATCGATGCGACGCCGTGTACCGCGAGGACGCGACGCCCCCTTCCGCGACGCGACGATCCTCTTCTTCCGTGACGGTCATTTCCACGAAGAACGCTCGTCCTACGACAACGACGAGGTAGGGGTTTGTTTTATTTAAATAATTTTTATTTATACCTACAGTGTTTGATTAAACTATTTTTGTTGTGAGACTTTTAAAACAGTTAACGCGGTGGGTGGGGACTAACGAACAAGTCTGAACCCACCGCCCCTTCCGTTCTTGGTGTGCGAAACGGAGGGCGTCATCAAAGCAGGCCGCACGGGCGACGCGGGGTCCACGCAGTGAAGGACGGACCTCGGGAGGACCTTTGGAAAAGACGGCGTGAATTTACGACCACCATAGCTCGTCCGGTGGTCCGCAGAGCGACCCGCCGGCACGGCGGTGCCAGCGGTGGAAGGCGGCGGCGCCCTACGCGCCGTCGTTGAGAACAGCCGTGACCGCGCGAGACCGGAGGAGCACGGGACGCGGCAGCCCGGCCGCGTCCGCTGGCAAGGGAGGCCCCACTTGGGGCCGTGATTCTTTCACGCGGGGGAAGCACGCCCCCCGCTCCACTCGGCCGTAACCGGCCGAGCCGACCCGCCGGCCGGGCCAGGTCGCGCCGAGGCCTAGCCGGGACACCCTGGTCGGGCTTCACTAGCCGGGTCGGACCCGGACCCGTGTCGGGTCGGCCGGTTCGGGCCGAGCCCGGGGGGGTGGGGGGGGGGTGGGTTGGGTCGGGTCGGTTCGAGAACAGACCCCCCATTTTCATACCTTTTCATTATTTTTCTTATAACTTCAGTTGCGGGCCACCGATCGACGCACCGTCAGCAGAAATGTGATCCTAGGATCGAAACGGTCGTTTTGGAATATCGCAGTCAAGGATTCAGAGTACTTTGGGTTTGGCCGGGTTGGTTCGTACACGAAACCAATGGGGCCCTCGGAGTGGAAATGCTTATATCTTGAGCCCCGGACGTCCGATTGACGTACCACCGACTTTTTCGTTTCCTCTAAGTGAGACGGTTCTTTTGGATTACTCCGCCCAAGGTTTGGACACCGGTGGAGTACGTTCAGGTTGGATTTGCCTTAAAAACCAACCGGGCCCCTGGAACGAAAAAGCCAATAACTCTCAGGTTGGGCGTCCGATTGACGTGCCGTCTGCGATGTTGAGTTCCTATTGAAGATACATAACTTTTGGATACATCAATATGGACTATGTGTCAGTTGATGTATCAGCCTTTCGGCTCGTGGAGTGGACCCTCTCGAATGAGTTTGTTGTGTGCGGGAACACTAGAGCTGACTGTGACGGCGACGACGACGACGACTGTACAGAGATCCTTAGTGGATTCGACGGTGACGACTACAACAATTAGAGATCCTACATGGATCAGTGCTACATATCTTGTGTGGGTCCGATCCAATGTGGGTCAGCGCTCAGCGGTCCTGTGTGGGCCAGCGCCTACAGATTCTGTGTGGGTCTGATCCTGTGTGGGTCTTTGCGGGAGTTAGTTACCTAACGATCCTATTTGGGTCAGATGCTTTGTGGGTCATTGCGGGGGTTAGTTAACTATCGATCCTGTGTGGGTCAGATCTTTTGTGGGTCATTGCGGGGGTTAGTACCTATCGATCCTTTGTGGGTATGACGGCTTAGATGAATCAATGGATATATCTGATCATCTCTATCGTCATATGAAGAAGTATACCTGTGTGAGCTGAATCCTATTTTGCTTTCCTATGTGGATTGTGTTGAGCTATCCTGTGTGGATTTTCATTTTTCTTTCCTTTGTGGACTGGGTTTTACTTGGTCTCGGATGTTGGAGCGGAATGAGAATAGATGACTTAGGTATATGTATGGGAATATACCTAAGTAGTGTCAAATGTTACTTCGTGATTGTATCTTTCCTTTTTGGATTATCCTTTGTGGATTCTGGAAGACTTTCGGGGGTCTAGGGGTCCCTACTGAGTAGCTTATACTCACCCCTGCATGGGCTACGCCCGCACTAAGTTCTGTTGGTTGCAGACGATGGACATTGCTGATCGTGGTTGAGGCTTGCGGAGTAGGACGATACCTGGATGTGGACCACTGGGCGGGACGTACTCAGAGCGGTCGGCTGGACCCGAGGAGCAGTGGAGGCTATCTGTACCCACCCTTCGGGTGGGATTTTCAGTGGATAGCCCGACGTTGCGGGTTTACTTTTCAGTTGTTGTTTTCCCTTCCAGTTGTACTTTACTTTCAATTTGGGTTTGTATACTATCCCACTTACTTTTCCGCACATACTATTGTACTCATTATTAAATAGTGTTTACTTCTACTTCTTTCTTGCTCTGTGGTGTTTGTTTACTTTACAAAGAAAATTCCTTCCCTTTTTACCGGGAATTACACCTTGGTGATAGTCGCCAGCCCCTGGCCTATGGAAGGCGGGCCTGGGGTAGTCACGACATGGGCCCCGAGGACGGGTCATGACAAATTGGTATCAAAGAAGTTCGGTTCTACCGCAGAACATGGGACTCTGATCTCATTTTCTATGTGAAGAAATTGTGTTAAGCGTATTGGGTGTGGTTATCAGTCCAGGGAGTCCAGTGTTGGTGCGGTGGCCGACGTATCCATACACCAAGACCCTGACTTCTGATTTCCGACTTAATGAAGAAAAACATTGATTTCATGTGTGTTTCAAGTTTTCTTTGTGATTACTTTGTGTCAGCTCACTAGGTATATTTTTCTGACTGTGGCGCACCTGTTTCCTTTTTCAGGATGGCCCCATGACAGCAACCAGCTAGGGTTCAGAGAGTTGTGTGTGACGACATCCCACTGAGTGACGAGGCCTCAGTACAGGGCCCTTTGACAGCTGAGACACCGAAGGTACCTCTACCCGCCGAGCCACCGATGCTTCCAACCCCAGCCGCTGACGATGTATGTTTCCTTAGTGCACTGCATGAGTTCCAGCGCCATCGACCGGCCAGGTTCTGCGGGGAGATGGACCCCCAAGCATCCGAGGACTGGCTAGAGGTAGTGATATGATTTTTCTGGTTAGGGAGGACACCATCAGACCTCATGGTGATCCTCGCAGCGAGCCTACTACATGCGGAAGCGGGCCGATGGTGCAACTTGATGCTCCAGGTGCACGATGAGGCATCTCTTCTCTTGACGGACTTTGAGAGCCTCTTCCGCTCGAAGTTTGTCCCAGCCACCCTCCGGGCGGTGCGCATCCAGGAGCTTCTTCAGCTGCGGTAGGGCAGCTTGATGGTCACCCAGTACCCTGCGAGATTTACCGATCTCTCGCGCTACTCGACATACATGGTACGGGACCCATTCTTCCAGGCTCGGACCTTTGAGCATGGATTAAGAAATGAGATTAGGGCATCGCTGATCTCCCTCATCATTATGACTCAGGAAGGAGTACTGGAGCGAGCCCTTTTGATTGAGAGTTTTCATGATGAACCTTCTTCAGCATCGAGGCCTACCATGGGGCGGCACGTAGCAGAGTCTTCTGCAACAAGCAGTCGACAGATGACTCATGGGTTCAGGCAGACCAGACCCTCAGGAAAATGACCTCAAGACACTGCCTCAGCTGTGGGGGGCACACAACATGGAGCCAGTCATTCGAGAGGCAGACAGTGCTACACATGCGGTGGCCAAGGCCACATGGCTCGTGACTGCCCAACCCACCGTGCTGAGGAGAAGCAGACAGTTGAGTGGCCACAGAGGTAGAGGCAGAGGGTCAACCGTGGTGGTCCGCAGGGAGCAGGCAGATGAGGCAGAGGAGCTAGCCGAGCAGTAGGTGGTGGGCAACGCTTTGAGGCTCTACCACCACCACCACCACCAGGAGGTCTGCCCCGACCACAGGGAGCTAGAGGGAAGAGACATGTACAACTCCAGGAAATGGAGGCCTACGACCACGGATCGCCCGAGATGATTCGAGGTACTATCTCCGTCTATTCCACTCTTGCTGCAGTTCTTATAGACACTGAAGCGAGTCAATAATTCATAGCTACTGCCCTTGTTCGGAGCTCGAAGATTCCGACAAATCCGTTGGCTCGATCCTTACAGCTACAGACTTCTACGGGAGCAGACTCGACGATTACATACTGGTTCCGACATTGTGAGCTTACTCTAGGAGGCGAGAGCTTCGGCTAGAATCTTCTTGTAGCGGCGTCGAGGCCTTACGATGTCATCTTGGGCATGGATTGGTTATCTACAGTCCATGCTCATATCGACTATATTAGGCGCAAGGTGCGATGTGTACGCACCGACAAGAGCATGTTCACCTTCACTGGCAAGAAGGGAGCCTTAGCAGCACATGATGGACTTCCGCAGAGGAGAGGACAACCCATCACTCATCAGCTGTCTAGCCTCATTCTAGGAGAAGTTGACGTGCAGAGTCCTAGTTTTCCTCCAGTGGTGTATCAGTATGCGGACGTTTTCCCCGACGACGTCCCAGGGCTACCTCCTCAAAGAGAGGTAGACTTTTATATTGACCTATACCCCTAGATAGCCCCCGCTGAGCTTCGATAGCTATGGGTACAGATGGAGGACTTCATGGCAAGGGTTTCATCCGACACAATGTTTCACCCTCAGCTTCCCTGATATTGTTCGCCATGATGGTGGATGGAAGCTTGCGACTTTGTGTCGACTACCGTCGCCTGAACCAGGTTACAGTGAGGAGAAATTATCCTCTAACAAGGATTGATGACCTCTTCGATCAGATCAAGGGAGCACGGTGGTTCTCAAAAATAGACCTCAGGTCAGGCTATCATCAGCTCAGAGTTCGGGACGAGGACGTGCAGAAAACGGCCTTCAGATGTCAGTATGGCCACTATGAGTTCTTGGTTATGCCATTAGGCATAAACAATGCTCCATCGGTGTTCATGGGCCTCATGAATAGGATCTTTCAGCCATACCTCGATCGATTTTTCGTGGTCTTCATCGACAACATTTTGATATACTCGACGACTGAGGAGGAGCACGCCTACCACTTGTGTGTTGTACTAGACACACTACAAGAGAACCAGCTTTATAGAAAGCTCTCGAAGTGTCAGTTCTGGATACGTGAGGTCCACTTCTTGGGACACGTCATCTCTAAGGTAGGATTTTCAGTGGATCCTGTGATGATCGAGGCAGTTCTAGCTTGGGATCCACCCAGGAGCGTGATGGAGGTGCGAAGTTTCTTGGGACTAGATGAATACTACCGAAGATTTGTGCCAAACTTCTCCAGAGTGGCGGCACCACTCTCAGATCTTATGAAGAAGGGGAAACCATATGTGTGGTTAGACCGATGTCAGAAGAGCTTCCAGGAGCTGAGACAGAGATTGACCAGTGCCCCTATCTTGAGGTTTCTTGAGGAGGGAGTAGGGTACGTAGTCTACTGCGATGCATCACGGACCAGACTCGGATGTGTCCTGATGCAGGAGCGAGCGGTGATCACCTATGGATCACGTCATTTGAGGCCGCATGAGAATTTCTACGCTACTCATTACCTAGAGTTAGCAGCAGTGGTCTTCGCTCGGAAGACATTGTGTCACTACCTAATGGGAGAGTGCTTTTCAGTCTTTTCTGACCATCAGAGTCTCAGCAGGAGGACGAGAATTCAGCTACTTGAGGAGGCGACAGAACAGCTAGCCGCCTTGGAGATATCCTTCATGGATAGAGATAGAGTAGCCTTCCTTCAGTCTCTCAAAGTCTCTCCTCCACTACTACAGTAGGTCAGAGAGGCACAGCGTGGGGACGCTGACTGTTAGACGCGACGTGCACATATATCCTCATGTCAGGAACCTGATGGTTTCTCCCATGGAGCCGAGCACGACGGCCTTTTCAGAGGACGTACCTTGTCACTAGTTTCTTTACGGGAGGAGGTCCTAAGAGAGTTTCACCCTTCTCATTTTGAGGTACATCCTGGAGTGGCGAAGATGTACCAGGATCTCAGACGATAGCACTGGTTTCTAGGCATGAAGAAGGCTATGGCGGAGTTTTTTTCTCTATGCCTCACCTTCTAGCAGGTGAAGACAAAGCATCAGGTTCCAGCAGGCTTGGTACAACCCTTGGAAGTCCCGGAATGTAGGTGGGATGGGATATCTATGGACTTCGTGACTGGGCTTCCACGCACTTCCAGAGGTCATGACTCCATTTGGGTGATTCTCGACTAACTCACCAAGTCTGCTCACTTATTACCCATCAGAGAGCAGGGCTTGGTGGAGAGCATGGGACGTCTCTACATTCAGGAGATTGTATGGCTTCACGTTTTTCCATCATCCATCATCTCTGATCGAGATGCTCGATTTACTTCCTGGCTTTGGATGGGGTTGCAGGAGGTGTTTGCGATGTAGCTACATCTCATCAACGCCTTTCACCCTCAGATGGATGGTCAGACATAGAGTACTATTCAGACTCTTGAGGACATGCTCCGTGCTTGTGTTCTCGACTATGGTCGAAGCTGGGAGGGCCACCCACCCTTTGTGGCGTTTGCGTACAACAACAGCTACCACTCCACCATCGGGATGTCAACATACGAGGTGTCGTACAGCCGACCTTGTAGATCTACTTTGTGCTGGATAGACCCTGGAGAGTTAGCACTTGTGGGACCGGAGATGGTCCAGGCCACGACAGAGAAGGTCCAGGTCATCCAGGAGCAGATGAGGATATCTCAGAGCTGATAGAAGTCTTATGCTGACCGGAGGCGAAAGCTACTAGAGCTCGAGGATGGCGACCACGTCTTCTTGCGTGTCTCACCTCGACGTGGATTACAGAGATTTGCTCGAGGTGGCAAGTTGTCTCCACGCTTCATCGGACCATTCCAGGTCCTTAGCAGGATTGGTGAGGTGGATTATCACCTAGCTCTATCACCTCAGTTGCACTGGGTGCACGACGTCTTCCACATATCTCAGCTGAGGAGATACGTGCACGACCCAACGCATACCATTGACCATGGGGAGCTAGACATTGATGATGGGGCGACTTTTGCGGAGGTCTCGGTGGAGATCGAGGATTGACAGGAGTGGGTCCTACGTGGAATATAGATTCCTCTAGTGCGCATCAGATGGCAGCACGGGAACCTCCAGGAGAGCACTTGGGAGCGGGAGGCTCAGATGCATGCTCAGTACCCGCATTTGTTTCCCTAGTTTTTTAGGTATCTTTACGGGGACGTAAATCCCTGAGGTTGGAGTGATGTAAAGACCCGTAAAATTCAATGAAATTTTATTCCTAATTATCTTTTTAATTTTACAAGAATGAAATTTCTGACGGCACCTGATTCCAAGGCCCGGTGTGCCCGGAATCATTTTCCGATGTTTGGCTCGGGTACGTTCAGTGAACGAACGAGCGGGTTTTTCTAAATTTAGAACCGGTGCTCGGAATCGAATTCTGAGGGCACAGATGGAATTGAATCACCGGTATTTGCATATAAACTCCTTTTCCGGAGTTGCGTTTTCTCGGGTGTGGTTTTTAATTTTTGGTGTTATGTTAAGAAATAAAATAAAGTCGTGCGACAAATTTATTTTATTTACCTTAAAGACACTTAAAGACACTTAAGCTAAGTTGAAGCGGATAGGGTGAAACCCAAAATATTCTACTCTCTTGGTAGGATATTTGTGAGGTGGGGCCCACATGAGCCCCACCATTTCTTTCACCCTAATTAACGCACTCACAAAAACTCCTCTTTAATGAAAGTCAACTGGTCCGTTTTCTAAACTCTTAACGCTCCTATTAAATTGGGCAGTTAAGACATTACCATTAATTCACTGAATTAATGGTTCGTTTCTTAACTTTTTTTTCAAATTGTATGGATGGAATAAAATAGGACCAACACATGTTTTTCTTGTGGGTGGCCTATTGAGAGGATTTGGAGAAACTCTATATTCTTCATCCTCCTTCGCGAAGAACGCGAAGAATGCGAAGAACGCGAAGAACGCGAAGATCACAAAGAACGCGAAGGTGACGAAGAACGCCGACCACCGGGTGATCGACGACGTGGTGCCGTGTTCCGCGACGCCGAAGAATCTCCATCCGTGATGCTTCTTCCGTGACGTTTCTTACCCGCAACAGTCTTCGATCATCAACTGCATGAGGTAGGGGATTACAGTTCTCTAATTATTTGTGGATTTATCATCAATATCGGTTTAAACATGCAATTAAATCTGTGTGTTTTCTTTAACACTTGGAGATCGTCGACACGGCGTCGTGTACCGTGACGACGCGACGCCCCCTTCCGCGACGTGACGATCCTCTTCTTCCGCGATGGTCATTTCCACGAAGAACACTCATCCGACGACAACGACGAGGTAGCGGTTTGTTTTATTTAAATCTTTGTGATTTATACCTACGGCGTCTGATTAAACTATTTTTCTGTGAGAATTTTAAAACAGCTAATGCGGTGGGTGCGGAATAACAAACAAGTCCGAACCCACCGCCCCTTTCGTTCTTGGTGTGCGAAACGGTGGACGTCGACAAAGCAGGCCGCACGGGCGACGCGGGGTCCTCGCAGTGAAGGACGGACCCCGGGAGGACCTTTGGCGAAGACGGCGTGAATTTCTGACCACCGAAGCTCGTCCGGTGGTCCACAGAGCGACCCGCCGATGCTCCACGCCAGCACGGCAGCGCCGGCAGCAGAAGGCGGCGGCGCCCGGCGCGCCACCGTGGAGAACCATCGCGGCTGAAGCCGTGATGGCGCGAAACCAGAGGAGCATAAGACTCGGTGGCCCAGCCACGTCCGCTGGCAAGGGAGGCCCCACGCGGTGCCGCGGTTCTCTCACATGGGGGCAGCACGCCCCACCACTCCGCTCTGCCTTAACCGGCCGAGCCGACCCGCCGGCCGGGCCGGGTCGCACCCAGGCCGGGCCGGGTCGCGCCCAGACTAGGTCGGCCACCCTGGCTGGGCCGGGCCGCGCAGGCCGGGTTGGACCCGAACCCGGTTCGGGTCGCCCCAGTTTGGGCATACCCAGGGGGGGTTGGGCCGGGTCGGTCCGCGCCGAGACCCCCCATTTTTGGACCTTTTCAGTCTTTTTCTTATAACTTGAGATACGGGCCTTTGATCGACGCACCGTCAGTGGCGATGTGATCCTTGGATCGAGACGGTCATTTTGATATATCGCACTCAAGGTTTCAGAGTACATTGGGTTTGGCCGGGTTGGTTCGTACACAAAACCAATCGGGCCCTCGGAGCGGAAACGCTTATATCTTTAGCCCCGAACGTCTGATTGATGTACCACCAACTTTGTTGGTTTCCTTTAAGTGAGACGAATCTTTTGGATTACTCTGCCTGAGGTTTGGACGCAGGTGGAGTACGGTCGGGTTGGTTTTACCTTAAAAATCAACTGGGCCCCTGAAACGAAAAAGCCAATAACTCTCAGACCGGGCGTCCGATTGACGTGCCGTCTGCGACGTTGAGTTCCTGCTGATGATACAAAACTTTTGTATACATCATTTCTAGACTATGTTTCAGTTGATGTATCAGCCTCTTAGCTCATGGAGCGGACCCTCCCGAACGAGCTTGTTGTGTGCGGGAACCCTAGAGCTGGCTGCGATTGTGACGACGACGACGACTGTACAGAGATCCTTAGTGGATTCGACGGTGATGACAAAATCACTCAGCGATCCTACTTGGATCAGTGCTATAGATCTTGGCTGGGTCTGCTCTTGTGTGGGTCAGCGCTCAGCGGTCCTGTGTGGGCCAGCACCTACAGTTCCTTTGTGGGTCCGATCCTGTGTGGGTCATTGCGGGGGTTAGTTACCTATCAATCCTGTGTGGGGAAGTTCCTTTTTGGGTCATTGTGGGGGTTAGTTACCTATCAATCCTATGTGGGTCAGATCCTTTGTGGGTCATTGTGGGGGTTAGTACCTATCGATACATTGTGGGTCCGACGACTTAGATGAATCAGTGGATATATCTGATCATCTCTATCGTGATATGAAAAAGTATACATGTGTGAGATGATTCATGTTTTTCTTTTCTATGTGGATTGTGGTTAGCTATCCTATGTGGATTTACATTTTGCTTTCCTTTGTGGACTGGGTTGTACTTGGGCTCGGATGTTGGAGCCGAACGAGGATAGATGACATAGGTATTTGTATGGGCATGTACCTAAGCAGTGTCAGATGTTACTTTTTGATTGTTTCTTTCCTTTTTGGATTATCCTTTGAGGATTCTGGGAGACCTTCAGGGGTCTCGGGGTCCCTACTGAGTAGCTTATACTCACCGCTGCACGGGTTACGCCCGCACTACGTTGTGTTGGTTATAGACGACGGACAACGCTAATCGTGGTTGATGCTTGAGGAGCAGGACGGTACCTCGAGGTGGACCACTAGGCGGAACATACTAGGAGTGGTCGGTTGGACCCGAGGAGCAGTGGAGGCTATCTGTACCCACCCTTCAGGTGATATTTCCAGTGGATAGCCCGACGTTGCGGCTTTACTTTTCAATTGTTGTTTCCCTTCCAGTTGTACTTTAATTTTAGTTTGGGTCTGTATACTGGACCACATACTTTTCCTCACTTAATGTTGTACTTAGTTTTTACTTTGTTTTTACTTCTACTGCTTGCTTTATCTGTGGTGTTTGTTTACTTTACAAAGGCAATTCCATCCCTTTTTACCAGGATTTACGCCTTGGTGCAAGTCGCCATCCCCTGGCCTATAGAAGGCAGGCTTAGGGTAGTCACGGCACGGGCCCCGAGGACGGGTCGTGATAGTGGGCCCCAAATGACAATTACTATGTCCAATTAATTCCACTTATGAAAGGGGATAATAATAAACAACATAAAGAATCATATTTAATGTAACATATTAAATGTGAATAACATTCCCCAATCATTAATCATAAACACTAACCATTGAAAATAATATGGTTATTGAATGAAGATGCCACATCCACATTAATATAATCAAAATCCATTCAAAAACATATTTTTGATGGTATCAATATATATAATCCTCTATGAAATTCAAGATTCATCATTGGATTTTTACATAAATACATATATATTTAAATGAGACTATTTGGAAATTCTTGAGGAAATAATCCATCAACATTCCAAAGTGTCACATACCACCTTGAATCATTGAAATAATAATCCATTGGAATATCAAAAGAATAAGGATAATCATTATATGGTATACCAAAGGGATTTATGTACACCACATGCATGGAATAAGTGTTGAATAATGAATTTGCATCATAAAAGATAATGTGAGCTGAGAAAAGTCTTTTGTACTTTTTTAAGGAAGAGTTCATTTGAAAAAACTTATTATTTTTCATAAATCTGGTTTTAATCATGTATATCCCTGAAAAAATGGGACTTACATTGATATTTCATTTTATTCAAAAATTAAGTCCCACTAAATTGAAATCATGAAAAAATTGTTTTTAAAAAATCCTTATATTTAAATAATTTTAGTGTAGTATAATAAATTCATTAAATAGATTGTAATGTGAAAAGGAATGTTTGGTTTCAAAAAAAATAAATGAACCAAAATAAAATTTCATGTTAAATTTTTTTATTATAGGATGAAAAATAGATATTAAAATAAACTATATAATGAACATAAAAATAGGGAATTTTTTGGAAATTATCATTAATCGTTTTTTAATTTCAGAATAATTGTTGACTGATTATTGTAATATTGTGAATCATATGACCCAAAATTAATAAAAATAAAATTATACATTAGATATCATGTAAATAAAAATATTAATGATATTAAAAATCAATGAGAATTATACATACACCATACACAAGTAGTAGGGGTGATTAAAGATTTTCTCACAAAAATGGAAGTGAGATGAAGAAACCCCTTAGCTGATGACTGATGGTGTTCTTCAAATGATCATAGTAACCTAGATAAAAAAATTAAATTAATTAATATTTACATAACATATTATAAATTTTATTTATTTATTATAACCTAATTAAGTTCATTCATGGCATTTTTAATTGGCTAAGTGGTTCAATTTCAATTTCCGGGTTCATTTGTTTCATAATCAGTACGGCTATATAAATGATCATATAGTCATTTAAAAAAAGGATTGTTGTCTAAAGTTGAATTTATATGTTTTTATTGAACATTGATATGGTTACATGGTCTTAAATTTTAGTTTTTTACTTATAGAAAAGATGAATCATCATATATATTATTTAATGATAATGGTTTGGGTAAGTGGGTGAGTTTTAAACACCACAACCTTGTTGGAGTTGGTGGCATAGAACCAACTACTATGTACATTATTTATTAATAAAATCCCTATAAAATCTTGATTTATCTTATGCGTGACAATGCATGGGATAATGTCCAAAGGATAGCTATTGCATTAATGGGCCATAGCGGATATCTGCTATGATGAGAACCCAGATGTGCCATAATAGTGTTCTTGAATATATCTTGTATGGATGGATGATGTTATCTGAAGGACACAAATAACACAGGTAATTTGGGTGAGGACTCATAAAAATTTGAGGCACTTTCTCATGGTGTGCGCCCTTGGTAATATCCAAGGGGATATTACGAGAACGAGACCCCCCAGTATGAACTCCATATTTCATAGTGTCATTGGAAGTGTCTATCTGGGGACGTGTGTATTGGTCCTTACACTTTCAGATTATTATTAATGGATATTAAAACTCTCACACTGAGATGTATTGAAAAATAAAGTGACGACACAATGTTTACAGTGAGGTAGGATACGTTGGATGAGTCATGAGTAATACTGCATTGATAGATAATGCGAGAAAGGATTTGTCCGTTCTGTATCATAATGGAAGTAGATATCTCAGGCGCTTTGATTGAATTTATATAGAATACATAAATCCATGGCCATGGGAAGGTATGGGCAAGTTCAATTCTAGGACGTCAAAGAATGAATAATTGAGCACATGGGTTGATGGAACTTCCATGCAACCCGCTTGATTTGAGATATGAAGACAAAGAGATTACCTTACATGATAAGAATTCATAGGAGGTGACATGTCACTATGGCGTTAACTTGTTTTTCAATTGCTGCCTTGGTGACTCCGCCTAATTCCAATGAGACAGAGGCCTAGAGGGACACACACTATGTGTGTCCATGTATCTCAGTTAAATATTAAGTTTACTAGTCGAATAAAGATTATTCCTGAATGTGGTTTAATAATTATTCAACGATGCATGAACGCATTTATTTCGACACTTGTTATTCAAGAGAATATATTGTGGGTGAAATAATATATATTTATTAGTGAGTAATGTAGTTAAATTTATTTAAGAAATAAATAGCCATTACTCAAGGTCTAATAAATATGGTGGAGGAGATAAATGAAATGGAAAAATAAAATTACACACCATGTAGGTTTATAAAAACACGCCATGTAGTTTTTTTTCGGGAGTCGTGAAAATATATTGTTTATTTAATTAAATGATAATAAATGTAATATGTTGGGAACATGTCAAGTAATAATGATAGTAAACTATCATTATTAATACATAGAGTATTACTATCAATTAAATTAAATGATTAAATACTTTCGGGTAATTAATTAATTTTATTATTATATGTATTATAAATCCCAATTACATTATTCTCATTGAGTCCAGCCATTTTTGAGCATAATGATTTTGAAAAAATGCTCATGCCAAGAGAGAATTCCCTTTATACCATGAACGCACTCATGTTACGAGAGTGAGATCCTCCACTGGATACCATCTGTCGATGGATGACATCACATGTGAAGGTTCTTCCACGCTAGCACCCGATGATCCCTTCGGCGATGTCCCGAGATACGTGGAGCATGTGTGGATCACCGCTAGAAGAATCCTATACTTGGATTATACAACGCAACGATGGATCACATGATTGTGACTGGAGATGTTAATGATGAAAGAGTTACACCCAGGTAATTCTTGTGAATTATTTAAATTAATTATAACTAACATATGATGATCCAATCTCAATGGTTCTGGGACTCCTATTTTATTTTTTGTTCTTCATTCTATTCTGTAGATCTGTAGTTTTATATCGTGACAGATCATAGATTGAACATTGTTTCATGGTAAAATTATTGTTGGGAAAACCAACCAACGTACTTCTGTTGCACCCAGAAACTACAAGTGGTATCAAAGCTGTAATATCGTTGAGTATAAATATTTAGTTTTCGTTGATGTTTTATGCATTTAATAATTTAGTTGTTTCAATTAATGATTAATCATTCTGGAAATATGAATCTTGAGATCTGTTCCTCCTCCAATGTTTCTCGTTTACCTAACTGAAATGATTTTTTCTTTTAATTTTGATTAAAATAAAATAGAGGAACTCATCCGGAGGTGCCAAACGTTTCTGGTCGTAAAACACAAGAATACACAGTGTGTATTCATAAGTACATGCCATGTAGTCTAGGTTGAATGCATTGACTGTTCTGCCAAATCAGGCTGTGTATTGGATTATACATATGACATTTATGACACAATGTGTTGACCAGGAATAGCTGGCACACAGTTTCCAGATTACACAATTTGTGGTCCAATGAACACGACTTGTAGTTCCTTTGGAATAGGGTTGGGCCATGTATCTCGTACACGGCCAGCCCGGCTAGAAATCGTGTAACACGGAGACAACATGGTGTGTCTCCCACTGAACACGCTGTGTACATCAAAAATTTCCGAAGTACAATAACACGCCTTGTCCCCAGGCGTGTATTTCGGATTTATAGTAAACAAAAGTACACAAAGTGTAGTTAGAACTACACACCGTGTACTATTACAAATTATGCTGATTTATTAAAATTTATTTTTATATTATACAAGCCCTTGAGACGTGTTCCATAGTGCACATGTAAAGCTTAGGCACAACATGTGATAAATGGTATATATATATATATATCTGTGTGTGTGTGTGTGTGTGTGTGTGTGTTTGATTTAACATATGCGTAATGAATTTAAATTCATCGTGTTTCCTCCAAGGTATAAGTTGCGTACAAGGATAATTTTAAATGAATTTATTTGTTTTAAATTATGATGGATGAGAATCTCAAAAAATTAAGAAAAAGTTTTAAAGATAAAATGATTAATTAAATATAATTAATTCATTTGTGATTTATCTTAAAAAAGAACAATTAATAAATTTAATTCTAGTTTTATTTATACGTAAATATAGTTTCATGTATGGATGATCATGAGCTAGACTGAGACCTTTTTATGTGAGTGGTTTCTTTTAATTAATTTATATAAATTATATTGGTTGGCCAGCGAACCATCTCCTCATTAATTTGTAGTGCCTACGTTCCCAAGGATTATTTTATGTATAATCCCTTTTACCACTCAGATCCATGTTAGTAAAATTCATATGTGATGGATGGAGAACCCAAGCTAGTGGAGGCAGCTCAAGTTAGGAGCTAAGGTGAATCCAATCCAAGGAGATATAAAGGTGGATAGCTGGAAAGCTGTAAACACAAACCCAATAGGTTCAAGGTGTTTTCTACCCTAGGTCTTGGGTTAGTTTATCAACCTCTAGATAAACTAACCTACAGAAAAAGCTCATGATCATACCATTTATTTTATTTCTGGTATTTTCATGGTTTTTTTATTGTGGGTGTGCTGTCATGATCACACAATTAATGAATTAAACAAGCAATAATTATTGAACTAAAAGAAAGAGAGACAAGAGAGATATGAGAAGGAGAGACATGAGTGATATGAGATCTCCAAGAAAGAAAACATGGATATGTATAGAATGATGTCTCAACTTATGGATCTCTACCAAGAGAAGGAGAGACAAGAGAGATATGAGATTTCGAATTCTTTGTTTACAACTATGCTTGGAGAGTCTGCATCAGCTGGTCCTCATGTAGTCAATCTTATTGGCTACATTGAACGCATGGACATATTAGGGATTAAATTCATGGATGATTTGTGTACAAATCTCATCCTATCATCATTGACCAAGACCTTCTCTAGCATCATTTTTAATTATAACATGAGCGGCAATGAGAATAGTGTATTGCAGATTCTGACCTTGATTCGCCAGGTAGATATGGCCAGGGGGCGTGACAAACCTGCAGTCCATGTGGTGAACATGAAAATAATGGACAAGGAAAAGGTGCCAAAGACTTATAAACGGTATGAAGCCATAGAGCACCATCCCTCCAAGAAGGGGAATATCCAGAGGCAGCGTAAGGAATGGGAGGCAGTGATGTTTTCATGTGGAAATCATGGCCACTAGAAGATGAACTGCACCCTTATGTGTGGGGACGATAAAGGTGTGTTCGTTATTGAGTGAAATATTTCAATTTATACACATTTGGTATTAGATACAGCTTGTGGGGATCAAATCTATATTCAAATGATAGAACTAAGTAGATTTTGAAAGATCACGAGAGAGAGGTGGATCTTTGAGCTGCCAATGGTGCACGGCTGGCTGCATTGGCTATTGGGGACTACCACCTGTCATTGCCAGCTAGCATGATTTTGGTTTTACAAAACTGATATTATGTGCCTAGTGTTTCCAAGAACATAATTTCTGTATCATGTATGGATATGGATGGATTTATTTTCATGTTTGGAATTATGGGTTGTATGTTTTATATGAACAAAATAAGTTTTGGAATGGCACATTTAAATAATTGTTTGTATATATTAAATTACGAAAACCAAGTGTTGGAAATAGATTACGAAATAAACACACATAACTCATACATCAACCAATTATGGCATCACCATCTAGGTCATGTAAACGAGAAGTTCATGGCAATGCTCTGCCAAGATGGTTATTTAGACTCAACAGAGCTAAAACCACTTTATAGATGTCATGCTTGTTTACAATGTAATGTGACTAAGCCACCTTTTTGTTGACATGGTGAAAGGGCCACAAAGCATCTAGTATTGGTGCACATGGATGATTGTGGACCATTTCAAGTAGAATCTAGAGGTGGATATTATTATTTCATTACATTTACCATTGATTTGAGTAGATATGGATATGTCTACTTAATGAGTTATAAATTAGAGTCCTTAGAGAAATTCAAGGGATACAAGAATAATGTAGAGAATCATCTTGGTATGAACATAAAGAAGATTCAATCAGATCGAGATAGAGAATATCTAATTGAAGAGTTCATCGATTTTCTATGGGAGTCTCGGATTATATCTCAGCTCACTCCTTCTTATACACCACAATGGAATGGTGTTAGTGAACGGAAGAATCACAACTTATTGAACATGGTGAGTTCGATGATGAGTCATGTAGATCTTACATTATCCTTTTGGGGGTATGCATTACAAACTGCAACATACACATTAAACCGAGTACCTAATAAGGAGGAAAATGGAATTCCCTCCGAGTTATGGAATGGAAGGAAACCCATTTTGTCACAAAAACGTGTAAGTGGATACGAGGCATTTGTTAAGGCCTTTGCATGAAAGAAACAAGCACCCAAGGGCACAAGTTGTATCTTTATAGGATATCTTAAGTAAACGAAAGTAGATTACATATATAACCCTGAAGACAAGAAAGTGTATATCCCCAAACAATCCATCTTTTTTAAGATGGATCACATCTTCAAAAAGGATAGTTGGAGAATGATTTACTTCGATGAATTTAATGATCAAGATACACAAGCGTTGGTATAGGAAAACATTCCACAGGTCCCCGTGGAAGAGGTTCAAGAGACACAAGTACTGCGTAGGAGCTCAAGAGATGTAAGGGAACCAGAGAGATTAGGTTTCAAAGTCACCAAGGATGGGGAATCATTATTGTTGGACAATGATGAACATCTCACCTACATGGAAGATGTAGAAAGCTCATAATCTTCAATATGGCTAGATGCTATGAATTCTGATATGGATCCCATGTATCAGAACAATGTCTGGGTTCTGGTCATTGAGCCAGTTGATGTAAATCATGTTGGATGAAAATGGGTATTCAAGGGAAAACTGGACATGGAAGGTGAAGTTAGCACCTATAAAGCAAAGCTAGTGGCTAAAGGATTCAGACAGCGTCATGGAATTGACTATGATGAAACCTTCTCGCCGGTTTCCATGTTTAAATCCATAATAATAAACAGTTCCATAGCTTCTTACCATGACTAAAATATTTTGTAGATGGATGTCAAAAAAACATTCCTTAACTGGAAACTTCAAGAAGATGTCTAGGTGACACAACCAGAAGGGTTTGTGACACCAGGTGAAAACAAGCAGGTTAGAAAGTTGCAGAAATCCATAAATGGATTAAAGAAATCATCCAAGTCATGTAAAATAATATTTGATGAAGCCATAACGGAATTTGGTTTCAATAAGAACGAATGTGAGCCATGTGTTTATAAGCGGTTTAATCAGAATGTGGTGGTTATCATAGTAGTGTATATTGATGATATTGCTTATTGGAAATGACATACCAGCCTTACAGTCAGTTAAGGACTAGTTGAATGTGTCTTTCTTCTTGATGGACATGGGTTAAGAAACCTACATTCTAGGGATAAAGATCATCCATGATAGATCCAAGAGTCTTATTGAACTATGTCTGGGTACATACATTGAACAAATACTAAAGAGATTTATTATTGAACAATCCAAGAGGGGATTGATTCCATTGTTACATGGAATACATCTTTCTATGAAAATGTGTCCTGAGACAAAACATGAGAAATATAAAATGAGTAAGATCCCATACTCTTCAACTATAGGATCCATAATGTATGTCATGTTATGTACCAGGCTTGATGTTGCCTATGCACTGATCTTGGTAGGAAGATATCAAGAAGATCCAAGGTAAAAACATTGGACTGCTATTAAGACAATCCTTAATTATCTAAGAAGAACTAAGGATATGTTCCTGGTGTGTGGAGGAGATGAGGATCTTATCATAAGAGAGTATTCTGATGCTGGTTTTTAGATAGATCATAACAATCTGAAGTTGTAATCTAGATATGTTTTATGTCATAATGGAGGAGCTATGAGCTGGAAGTGTTCAAAGAAGCCATTTCATGCTAATTCTACAACATAGTCCAAATATATAGCAGCTTCTAATGCTGCCATGGAAGCCATCTGGATTCAGAACATTTTCCAAGAGCTTGATGTGGTGCCTATCAGTAATGATTATATCACTGTGTACAGTGATAATACTACAGCTTTGGCTCTCGCAAAAGAACCAAGGTCAAATAAACAGACAAAGCACATACTCTTAATATATCACCTCATGGGGGATTTCTATCAAAGATGTGAAGTTATAGTGAGCAGAGTGTCCATAGAGGATAATGTGGCAAACACCATGACTAAAGGTCTATCTTAGCAGAAGCATGAATATCATGTGAGAGCTAGTGGATGAAAAGTTGTTAGAAATTGGCTCTAGTCCAAGTGGGAGTCTGTTTGATTTGGTGGCCAAGAACCAAATACATTTTACTTTATTCATTAATAAAAGCCTCATCACATCATTATTGTTCTTCTACATGACAATGCATGTGATCATGTCCTAAGGACAGCTGGTTCATTAAAGGTTCATAGCGGATCACTGCTATAATGAGAACCCAGAAGTGCCATAACACTTTTCTTGAATATATGTTATATGGCTGGATGATGTTATTTGAAGGACACAAATAACACAAGTCATTAAGAGTGAGGATTCATAAAACATTGATGCACCTTCTCATGGTGTGCGCCCTTGGTAATATCGCAGAGGATATTATTAGAACGAGACCCACCAGAAGGAAATCCACATTTCATAGTGTCATTGGATGTTCTTATCTACGGAGGTGTGTATTAGTCCATATACATTAAGATTATTATTAATGGTTATTACGCCTCCTACACATAGATGTATTGATGAAAATTATGACGAGACATTGTTCGCATCAAGGTAGGATACATCGAGTGTGTCACAAGTAACACATCATTGATAGATAATGCGACAAAGGATTTTTCCATTCGGTTTCAATACAGAAATTGATATCTTAGTCCCTTTGATGGAATTTATATAGACTACATAAATCCATGGCCAGGGTAAGGTATGGAAATGTTCAATTATGGGAAGTCAAAGAAAGGATAATTGAGCACATGGGTTGATGGAACTAGCATGAAACAATCTTGATTAGAGATATCGAGACAAAGGGATTACATTACATAGTAAGAGTTCATAGGAGTTGATATGTCATTTTGATGTTATCTTATTTCTCAATGGGTGCCTTGGCATGTTTCTAGATGCTAACCTTTGACTTTAGGAAGTCTCCAACTAATGTCATTGAGAAATATTCCTAGAGGGTCACACACTATGTTTGACCATGTATCTCAGTTAAATATTAATTTAACAAGTTGAATAAATATTATTCTTGACTATTGTTTAATAATTATTCA
This sequence comes from Viscum album, assembly GCA_963277665.1. Taxonomy (NCBI): domain Eukaryota; kingdom Viridiplantae; phylum Streptophyta; class Magnoliopsida; order Santalales; family Viscaceae; genus Viscum; species Viscum album. The sequence goes on along the minus strand of OY728161.1, from coordinate 419,301,327 downwards.
ATGATGCGTAATCACATTTATTCTGACAATACTTATTATAGAGAATATATTTTTGGTGAAATAATATATATTTATTAGCGATTAATGTAGTTATAGTTATATATGAAATAAATATCCATTTCTTATGGTCTAATAAATATAGTGGGGGAAATAATTGAAATGGAAAAATAAATGTACATGACGTTTATGTTTATACATACACGCCATTTAGTTTGTTTTTTTGGATTTGTGAGAAAATATTCTTTATTTATTTAAATGATATTAAATTTAATACACTGGGTGCACGTCAAGTAATAATGATAGTCAACTATCATTATTAAGACATGGGGTATTACTAAGAATTAAATGAAATGATTGAATACTTTCAGTTAATTAATTCATTTTATTATTATAATTATTACATATCAAAATTAGATTATTCTCATGGAGGATAGCCATTGTTGTGAACAACTGTTTTGGAAAAACATTCAAGCCATGAGAGAATTTATTTTCTACAAATAATTCCATCACGTTACGAGAGTGAGATCCTCAACTGGATCAAGGCGATCGAAGTCAGACTTCGCAAGCGAAGGTTCTTCCGCGCCAACACCTGGAGATCCCCTTAGAGACATCCATAGATACATGGAGAACTTGTGGAACACATCTAGTGGAATCCTATACTTGGATTATATGACACAATGAAGGATCACATGATCGTGACCGGAGACATCAACAAAGAAAGAATACCACCGAGGTGATTCCTGTGAAATAATAAAATAAATTATAACCAACATATGATGATCTTATCTCAATGGTTATGAGTCACTTATTTTCATTTTCATTCTTCAATATATTCTTATGATATGGAGTTTCAAATCATGATGGATCTCAGATTGAACATTGTTTGATTCTATAATTAAAGATGTGAAACCCCACCAACACGCTTCAGCTGCGCCTGGAACCTATAGAACTCATTTGATTTATAAATCAAATCCATGAGTACAAAAATATTCCCAAACCATATATGAGACATAATACATATATTATATTTTTCGTCAACAATAATAATTGTTTCATTAAAATAATTGAAAATGGTAGTAGAAAATGAAAATCCATCATCCTAGAATGTTGTAAATTAGAAAATATCATATGGTGTTTACATTTTTTCTATAAATGAATGGGAAATGAGATATGATGATGAAGTATTAAATTAGAAAAATGAAATTATAGTTCATGTAAGGTACTGGAATTATAATAGAATTTTTATTATGCGAAATGAAAATAAATGAAAAGAAAAAACTCAAAATTAAAAAAAAAGTGGAGAAATCTATCACAAAAATTCGACAGCCTAATGACAGTTCATAATAATTCATAAAATGTATTCATTTGAGAAAAAATATAATCTCATAATTAGTTAATAATATGTAAATTAGACGGAATATTTAATGAAATATCATAGCATTAAACAATTTAAATTAAAATATAATAACATAATAAGATTGTGTGAAAAAGATAGATATTTTTATATGAAACTACTACAACACAATGGCAATGAAAAATGGTATTATAAAACATTGAAAATAGTGGGGAAAGGGGTAATTAATTAATAAAATACTCATAAAATAGTATAGGAACATAATAATATGGAAATAAAAACATGGTATGAAAACCTAAAATACATACCACATTAGAAGGAACATGGATGGGAAAAGAGAATTTGAGAATTCTCCTACATTGTGGAGTAACTCAAGTGAATTGATTGTTGGGACCATGAGGCCATGAAAAAACCTCATGTGGACTTCTATGGAGGTAAAACATCTAAAGAATTGATTATGATGAGCATATGATGAATGAAAACGAAGGAATGAGTGGATATTTAATCTAAATGAGAGGGAGCTTTTTATTTATTTAAAGGTCCACCTCATTGGTGATTTTTTCATTACCATGTGCTTACCCATGATATTTTCAAATGCATTTAGACAAATGGGAAACCCTAAATTATATTTTAATGTACACATGTTTACCAACATTTTATATTATTTATTATATCATTATGATGTCATTAAACATACCGAAAACACAAAACTGTATTTTTCCTATTTACAAAGAATTGAAATATTTTAGAAAAATTCCAAAAATTCACCCTTTCCTTTTTTTGAGGTTTAGAAATCAAAATTGAAATCCAATTTTGGAAAAAATTTATAAATATTTTTAATTTAATTTTAAATAAAATCATAATTTATTTCAAAAAACAACTTTCAAACTGTAAATCATTTAATAACACCTTGTGAAATTCATCAAGCTCCAATAAAATTATCCTATAACTAAAAAAATAAAGTAAAAATTTATTATTAACTTTTGTGAAAATAAATTTCAATTTTAAATTATTAAATTAGTCATAATATTTCAATTAAAATTTTTACAACATAGAAAAATACAAATACATATTCTATGGTCATTTATCAGTTATATGATGTATATGTTTTATTTATACATCAATGGGTGAGGTTTCTATTTTTTTCTAATTTACTATTCATTACTATTATTACATATTCAAATTGGTATGTAACTATTCAAAAACAATTATGTTTGACTTATCAGACTCAAAATATCTTTCTGAACATAATTGTGTATGTTATTTTTTTCAAAATTCAAATCATAGATGTGGAAAACATATGTTTACAAGATTGGTTATAAACATCATATTTATAATTTTATACCTTCGTTAAAACCATACTCATATCAGGGTTATAGATAATATACATTGTTAATTCATGGAGGTGGTAGTCTATGAAATGCACAAAACATTTTTTTTAATGGATGAGGTGTATGAATAAATAATCATAAAAAATTAATATATTATTATTAAATTTTATAATTGAAAAACATGTCAATATATATGTTATTAATTGATAAATTATGAAAATGTATATTTAAGATGAAAATTATGTAGATCCTAATACTAAATTCAAAGTCTTCAGTATTCCTTGGAGGTCTCCTTAAAAAGGAAGGACATAGAATAATAAATGGTTATTTGTGTATTTTAAAATTTGTAAAGGGTTTTATAAGAATAATATTTCATAGTTTCATGTAGAAAATAGATTTAGAAGTTTATAATTGATCAGTTACATTAGTTATGATTTTATAATTGAATGAGATAGTAGTTTTGTGTGTTACCCATAAATTTTCTGTAATATGAGGTTATTGTTGATGTTATAAATTTCATTAAATGGAATAAAGTGGATAGTGAAATGTTTGTGTGTAAAAAATCATAATGCACTATTTTTTTTGGACATCCAAGTTTTCAATATGTTTTTAATATTTTAATCTTTTACACTAATTGACATTATCTATAGTAATATGTTCTGACCTTAGTAATTAACTTTAACTAAATAGATGACGATTGGCCATTTCACCTAATGAAATACTTATAATTTGAAATTTGAATAAAATTATATAAATTAGAATATATAATGGAATGATATGATAAATTTAAAATAAATAATCATAATCGTCTAATTTGGTTTCAGAAAAATGAATTTATATTCATTAAAATAATATGTAACAAAAAATTAATTGGATAATAATTTTAATGAAATAAACACATTATTATAAAAATAATAATTTTTGGATTTTATAGAAGTTGAAAATCAAATATAACATTTGAAAAAAATGTTTCAAAAAATTACGAAAATGGTTATTGTAACACTCTATGATCTTATAAAAAAATAATATATATTTACTTACAATGATATCTTATGTTATATAGAAACTTGAGTTTTAAAGAACACCATATAAAAATAATTTTATTAATTAAACACTACTGATGTAATCAAATCATTAAAAATATTTTTTTGAATAAAAAATGAATATATAATAAATTATCTATAAATTATTTAGATAATGAAAATGAGGTTTAAATTGAGGATTTTAATTTTATTGATGACTTTATATTCATCGAAAGTTCTTTTTTTCTTAAATTTTTTTAGACGCAAAAATAATAATATATATAAACTATTATATAAAATTTATTTATAAAAAATTAAAACATTATTGGAATCTATGTTTCATGATTATCTTATGGTGATGTTATAATAATTTCAGGAAATTATTAGTTTTTCGTGAATAGTAAAAAATAATTTTGTTTAAAAACCACCACTTTTTTAATGTATTTAAAAATATAGATGTTCTTTAAAAATATTTTTAAATTTATAATAAGTCATAATTTTTATTATTAGTCCTATTCATTTTTTTCGTAAAATTCATTTTTAGTTTTGATATTTAAACATTCTATATATATGAAAATGATCTCCATAGAAAACCAACATTTCATCGTATTTATAGGTTTAATTCTAAAATTAAATATTTTTACTTCAGTTATGGAATATGGAAAAATTAATTTAATATTTTTAATAAAAATAATAAATACTTTATAATAATTATAACCTAGTTATTTCAAATTAATTGATAAAAGCAGAAATTAGTTACCACAGTTATGGTTGAAACATGTTGGCTGGGGATAAAATAATTATATAATGATTGAAATGCACTAGTTTTCTTAAGTCATATTTTATAAAAGTATTTTGACTGTATCTCATATAAGATTTGATAATTGATGTTTTTTATATTTTTATGTTTATAATATGTGTAAATATTTTTATTTTAAAAAAATCCCTTTTGAGCTTTCTCACCACTTATTAAATGTAACACCATATCCTCTCATCATCAAAATTATGAACCCTATGGATAAAAAAAATAACTGAAAATATAAATTCTATAATTCTCAATAGTAATATTATAGGATTTATTGTTATTATGAAATACTCAAATGAAATATTTTTCAGTAAAGCAAAAGTGGTTTTTCGAAGAAGAGGTAAAATTATTGCAGTTGTGTTTTTCGATTTATTTATTCTACCACATCAATAAAATATTCATCAAATATTATGATATAATAATAATATAATCCCAAATATGTTTTTATTTTATAACATTTATTGAATAAATAATATGTATCTCATCTTCCATTAAATTGGAAATAAAATATTCAATAGTGTGTATGGAATACTAACTCCTAATTAACCTATGTAATTTGTTTTCCATCACCAGCTCTAGAGGATTAAAAAATGATGGAAAAAATTTTTTAGTATAAATTTATGAAATAAAATAAATTATAATTATAATATAACACATAACTACTTTACTTAATATAATTTTGGGAAAACTTTTGCTCATTTATACATGTGGACTAATACATCCATGAATCGTTGTGATGTCTTATTTAGTTTATAATGATGTGGATGATAATAAGGATCTATTTTGTCAAGAAATGTGATATATGTAACCAAAAAATTATAATTTTAATTTGATATGTTATTTATGTTTCATTTATTCTATACATTAATGAAATTGAAATAGTGTTCATGTGTTACTAATACATATTGTCACTATGAATGGTGTAATAAAATTTATGTATTTAACAATGATAAATTACTATAAATAATAATATAATAAAAATATATTATAATTATATAATTTAAAAAATAATTTAATTGATTTAAACAATATAAAATTAAATGGAAAAAAATTACCAAACCTTAATATACATAAAAAACGAAGCAGCTTTTACTGAGATCATAATTTTAAACTAGAATTTTAATTAATTTCAAAAAAAATTAATATGTATATAATATATGGTATGATAATATATAATATTATTAACAAACATTATAATGAACTTCTATTTTTAATATATGATTTTGAAAATAGTAGGAAGGAATTCAAGATTTAACATACAATATATCTAGTCTATCCTTATTTCTAGGAGATAAATATAATATTCACCGCATGTTTATTTTGTGAGGTGTATATAATGAATCTCAGACATGTTTTATCATGAATATAATTATATTCATGATATTAAAAGTATCATTTTTTTATTACTCATTAATGGGGATAATGATTCAAATGTTACTGAAGTGGTAATAGATTTATGATACAATCTCATTTTTATGAGGATTGATTATGATTACACTTTTGATGATGGAATATTATGATCTATCTCTCAAGAAAAGTTTGTGTTTTCTTAACAATAATTTATTTCATAAAATTAAAAATTTTCCTTTAGTTTTAATGAATATATGTACATAGTAGACTGCAATATATTTTTAAAGAAATTCTAATTTATTTATCTCTTCGTTTGAAAATCATTTTTCATCCATTTCCATAATTTATAAAAATGATTTAAATATATTAATTAATATTTTAAATATTTTATATAATGATATTTATATACCTTTTGATCATTTTGAAAAATATTTTTAATGTTATCATATTATAATTTTACATCCATTTTTCTTTTTAATTTATCGAATATTTTTAAAAAAATTATTGTTTTAATGTATTCTACATTGGTTTTTACCACAATTATGAACTAAAAATAATTTAATGATTCTGTAATATGATTCAATATATGTTGCAGTGAAAAATATTGGAATAATGTTGTCACACCAGAGTTTTTATTTCGACATGGAATCGGCTCAATTTAGTGTTCAGGTGTGTCTTCGTTTATATTTTTGTATTTAGCAAAGAAAAAAATGTGTTTTAGGATTGGCAGTATATGGAACGCCAATAGATGATGGTTTGGAGACCATACGGCTATGCCCTGGACACCTCACGGCATGCTTAGTATGAATGATGAATTAATACTATATGTGATTAATAAATTGAAGGTAAAATGAGTATTGACATTAAATATGGAAAATAAAATAGATCTAAAGGTATTAGAAATATTAAAAATGAGATAAAAATTATTAATATCATTATTAATTGTGATAATTATCATATTAAAATTATTATTATCATTATTATCATCAAAAATTTAATTACCATAATTACTATTAAATAAGTAAATGTGAATTATTCTTATTTTTATCATTATGTTATATTTAATTATTATTTTTTATAAAGGATGTTGGAAAACCCTAATATGGTTAGTGGAAGTTCCGTTGTAAGCCCATCTACCTATGATACCATGTTGGGATAAAAAAGAAGTTATAGCATAGTTTGTGCATGGTCACATTAGTTGCATGTGGACCGTATGGTTACGATGTTCAAATAAATGAAATAAATCAAGTAAAGTAAACTTAATATGTTGAAAAAAATAAAGTTGAGTAAAATAAAAAATTTAATCAAAGTAAGGATAATATTATTACTATTCATTATACTAATATTTTCATCATACAATGTTTAATTAATATTGTTATATTATTATTATTATTATTTATTTTATAAACATTTTTATTATATTAATTACATTTATAATTACTATTTTCATTATTGTTTTTTTCATATTCCTAGTTTCTTGATTTTCTTTTTATCTGCCCCCCAACCAGTACGCGCATAACACCCCCCATGCGGCTCGAACCCTTTCATAACTCCATATCTGTGCCTCCATCATGGTGAACTTTCAAGCTGGTTTGACATGCTCCCCTTCCATTTCCATGTTGGGCGAGACCTGCTCCCCTTCACACTCCTAGACGGTGCCTCCAACCCCTACTCTATTTGGCCGACCTAACATTTGGCCTCTTGTGACCCCCAAGTCCAACATGCTACCTCATTAGTATTTCCCCCTCCCCAAATTCCTCTCCCTCTTGTGATGGTCATCCCATTAATTAGGCTTTCTTGGTTTAGGGTTTTCAATGAGGGGTATTGATTTTTTTTAAAACCATAGTTTTTTATTTAATTTCATGATTTAATACCGAAATTTGGGTTTGATCATGTTTCATAGGGTCTAATTAAGCATTCTACAACCATTATTGAGGTGAGATTTATAATTTTCACTGAATTCTAGGTGTTCTTTTTTAGTTTTGGTTGGTCACCCCTTCCACGAAACATTTAATTTATGAATAAATACATTCAAGTATATCTCATTATATGTGATAATTAATTAGATACATACAATGATTAAAATAATTTTCATGGTGCAATTACTTGGAAATGATTATTCCATGTGAAAAATTGTTATATTGTGTGTCAAAATATTATTTTTATCCTACAAATTGTTTATATTTTGATTGAATTATTTATTAAATTATAAAAATTATGTGAACTAAAATATTAATTAGTCATGATATTTGGTTGACATAAAAAATGTTATTGGTGTGTTTTTTACGTAAAATCATCACTATGTTTCTTAAGAAGGATTCATAAATTGATTTATAGGTTTAATAAAATAAAAAAAGTGAGAGACATGTTTGAAAGAGGTTTTGAGGTAAGGGTGATTGTAAAAACTAATTTTTATGTGTACTGTGTTTTTTTACGTTATGCATGTTTTGTGTGTTGTTAAATAACAGGGTTAACTATTCATAAAGCGATGATGATTTTTAAAAGAATGGTTTTATTTTTATAAGTAATTATTTTGATTGAAATTATGAATGGATTTTTAAATATATTATTTCACATTAAACACGTGATGGTATACCAATTTTGAAATTGAAAAATTGAATTGTATATGAATGGTAATTTTTATTGAGTGATGTAATTTTTGTGTGTGGATTTTTATAAAATTATGGTGTTTTGATAATTTTTTAAGACCCATTTGTTAAATTGCATTAATTTTTTAAAAACCATCTTGTGTTGTTCTCCATCCTTGATGGTAGATCAAGAGACAGGAGTGTCCTTGGGATTAATCTTCTATTGGATAATAAATTTTTTTTTCATGTGAGTAAATACCCTTAAAGTGGTAGGGTTGGTGCATGATTGTGTGTGTATATGTGATTTTATTTATATGGCTTGTTGAATTATGTTGTTAGGAACCCCCTAGTAAACATAGCATGGGATCATAGGATATATACAAGGTTTACTGTGAATGCAGATTGCTCTATTTTAGATTATGCACTGGATAATGTCCCATAGCATAGGGATGTATTCTTATAATTGTTTTTTGATTGGGACCCTTAAATAGGAAAAGTATGGAAATTGTTGGCCATTATAGAATAATTATTTCATTGAGTTGGTCATTACTTTTGGAAGAGTGACATGTATTATATATTCTGTTTCTCTTATGAGTTTTGAGACTTTCCCATGTTCCTATGATACAAGTATATTTTTCTCCATTTCCCTCATTTTATGAGATTATATTCATTAATTTTTTGTTTTGATATTTAAATAGAAAATTTAAAATGTCTGTTTTCTAGAAATGGATTTCTAGGAAAATGTTTTAATTTAGAAATTATTCTTTCATTTTTCACATTTATGAAAAATGATCACATTAAATTTTTTCCCCTCCCTGCTTCTTGTGTTCTTAGTTTTATATTAATTAGGGATACGGATTATAAATATTTGTTTTAAAATGAATCATGTAGAAATACTATGTTTATAGATTGTATATAAAACATTAAATTCATGTTTCTATTATTTTAATAGATTATTATAGTGAATAGATTTGTGGGGCATTTGTACTATGTTTTAATACTCATTCCTATAGTGTTTTCTTTCTTTTAGTTGCTACAATATGTTTGTTTTGTGGATGATTACATTGGGTGTTATTGGTATTAGGTTGGATTGTGACCATCTGGGTCACTTATAGGTGTTTTGGATTCATGTTTAGTATGTTTTTTCAATATTGTTGTCCTATTTTTTGTATTCATTAGTTGAAAATTGGAATAATTTAATGTTTTTATCTATTATTTAGTTTGGTCTAACAGTTTATTTTTTGTATTTCCCTTAGAGAAACATTTCACCTGTCTATTATCATATCCTTTGAAGTTGTCTCCACAACTATAGGATAAAGAACACCACTCCGACCATTCCATGAATATGATCAACATGGATTGGTTTGTGAAAAATGTAATTTGAAATTCTATTTTTCCAAAGGTTATTTTAAATTTTGAATGTTTATATTCCTTATGATATGTTTCAAGTGTTATTTTAAAATAATTTTCCTCATAAGGATAAATTATATTACTTAACTGTTATTAAGGATATAATTCAATGACCACATCCTTATTATTTATTTATATGGATTATTCTTATGATGATTAGTTTTTTATGAATAATGTAACATTTAATGGGTTTTGATACAATATAATGTTCTCTGATCTTGTGGAACAACTACTTATAGTACTAATTATCTTATTGATGTTCATTTATAACATAAGATTGTGGCTAAGTAATAAAATAATTCATGTGGTTAAATTATAACGACGAATGGTGGATACATTATAAACATTGATTGTGGAAACATTATAACCATGTTTTGTGGTCACTCAATAACCACAGATGGGTGGGACCAGTATCTTCCTCAAATGAATTGGGTAGCGATTGATATCTCATGAGTAAAATATGACAATAATGGGATGTGAACCTAGATAATAAAGAATTTTTTTCACAATGGCAATGTTATGAGTGAAATTTTAATACGATGATGGTTTTTGGAGTGAACCCATTCCACTATGATAGTTTAACAAATGATGACTGACTACCCTGGAAATGATTCACTATGTTTATGAGTATGAAAAAACACAATATATTTTGATAATGTTATGCACACATGGATCACGTTTTTTGATTTCATTATTATAAATATCTTATGAACATTCATTATGTATTCCATCAGTCTTACTTATCATATATGATATATATTTTATGGTATTAAAATGTTATTCTATTTTTCTTATAACCTTATAAGATCGTTATTTTTATATTTACCCTGTTTACCCATAATATGCATCTAAACTCATCATTCATTATCTTTGTTATGAAATTGTTATGAAGAATTATTTTTTGAATGATATTCTGAATGAAGGTTATAGTAATGAATATGATTGTTGTTGATGATGCAGTTCTCATATGAACTAGTATTTATGCATCCATGTTTCCAATTTCACATGATTTGTAAGATTTCAAATAGATCATTATTTATTGTAATGAAAAGTCATCTATTATGATTTTATATATGAATGGGAATATTGGTATTTTTTAGATGGTATAAGAGTATGGTTTAGTGAAACAATTAAAACTTTTTTTAAAAACATAATTTAATTCCCTTCAAATATTTTGAGGTATTTAGGAAAATCTTATATTTTGGAAAAATTAGCGGTTTCATATAAAAACATTCATGTACGGATACTTAAAGACAATGATTCTCTAGAATAGTTACACTTAGTGGTAATGACTATAATAATTGGACATTATGTTATACTATATTTTCGCCTAAAAAATTCATACTAGCATTGTTCCACAACTGGTCTAACGCAATTGTGTGATATTCTTTGAAAATTTATGAACTATTTAAAAAAACATGAAAAATTTGAATAGATTTTTACGATGAATGACATATCCAAAACATATTTTGTGTATCTTATAAATGATTTGTCATGATTTAGATATACTATAGAGTGTTTTTAATGATTATGTGGTTTCCCACAATGAATAAGGTTATTTATACTATGATTTTTAGTTTTAGTGCATAGTTGGAACACAAATGAATTATATATATACTAAATTTGATCAAAAAATAAAATGGATTTCCTCAAGAGACACTAATTTTTATTGGAACATAAATATTAAATATCAATTATCCTTTCATAAAAAGTTTTTAAGTTATGAATTAAGGTTAAATTCCAAACTGATAAAGGCGGCAACAACATTCTGTTGAGTCCATCATGAGGAAATTTCTTCATTCATTTAGTGTTTCCACAAATTTGCATGTAGATTAAAAATGGATATATAACATTGAAAATATATTTCAAATTATATAGTGTTTTGTGAAATGGATGTTTATTTCATCTTACAAACATTTGTAAGGAGAAGTGGGATACAGTTGTAATATTATAAAAATTAAAAATATGAAATATGAAATTCACTTCACAAAATTTTAGAAGAATACATTATTTAAATATGTACATTATTGATATTATTGATATTAATATGGGTGAGGAGTTAAATTATTAAATATTAGAAGAAGATGAATCATTTGGTTCCAATAAGACAATGTTTTTAGTAATTGTGAGGTATGCTTTTGGTAATATAATCCAATATGAATCTAAGATGGATCGAATCTTCAATATCTTAAAAAAATGTATCTCAATTGAATTGACCATAAATGACTTCATTTTTATAATGATATAAGTAACGTGATTTAAAATTTGAAATTAATATTGGGATTAATTATTAATATAGTGGTTTTGGTATAAATAGAATGATTTTAAATGATTGAATCTCTAAAAACCAAAGAGAAATGAAAATAAAATTAACTTCAAGTTCATCGTGCCAAAACACATAGATGAATTTTTCATAAGGGGTAGGTAAATGTTTTATTATTGTAAAATAAGATCATCAATAAATTTTTTTCAATGTATATATGAAGAAATTAGCTAATGAATCTAATATATGGAAAGATCTATATAATATACCACCCACACACCAATTTTTTTCACTTTATAAATTATGGATATTTTTGTTACCATTTCCAAAATCCCAAGGATAATGATGATGATAAATGTTATTAGCATCTTATTCTGAGTGGAAAATAAAAATATGATTAGATCATTAGTTATTGTGAGGTGGGTTATAATGACAAGTTGAATGGTACAATTACATTCTACTCTTGATATAGTAATTTCATATTTTAATCTATAACTACCAACACTTTTTTATATAACTAATTTTATATGGGTATCGAAATACCACCCCTAATGATTTGATATTAATTTTGAAGTGAAAACCAATATGATATGGTGATCACATTTCTTTTATATTATTATTCCATGATTTTTTATATGGATGTGATTTATAAAAACAAACTATTATCCATCCTCTTCAATTTTATGTTAAATTATGAATTTATTATCTCTCTCTAAATAAATCCCAAATAATGTACCATGGAAGGTATGCGACATGTTTTATTTGAAACGAACCTATGATCATATAAAAGTGTAATAATAGTTATTAATTTATTATGTTGATCACATACATTGTTTGGGACATGATAACTAAATAATATACGATTATATCTCATGTGGTTTTAGTGAATCTCAATTACGATGACAATATAATTGTGTATGATTTTGTAGATTTATTTTAGATTAGATTCCTTATATTTCACCAAAAAATTATGTTGTGTTATTAATAGACCAATTTCAACTCCTTTTTAAATTAATAAAATAATAAATGACTTAATTTTGTTATATGAATTTAATAATTATATACCAACCATGTCCTTTTAAACATATTATTACTTGATTTTCACCATTATTAACCATTATATGTAAAACAAGGATCATATTGGCTAGTTTAATTAGGGGACTAGGTACATAAATATAAAAAATGAAAAAAACATAATTTATTTCTTTAATTTACAAAATGATATCCAACATTATCTAATCCCTTACATCTTTATAGGATAAATTGTGGAATATATGAACAAAGGGATGATCTAAAAAGCCCATTAATTGAATAAACATGTGAGTAATGTATAACAAATGAGTTAAAAACTAAAATGATAACATAAAAGGTGTGTGAAATGAATAAACATATTGATGAATATCATATATGTAATGGATATATATTATCATGAAAACCCAAGAATTTGGAGGAAATATTTAACATGACATACAAATGAGTCAAGGATAATTGAAACAACAATATCATATGGCTGAAAAAGAACAACAATTATTAGGTTTACAATTTATTCCCTTACATTATGACTCATGAGACTATACATTACTCAATTTATGGGACATCTATCTATTCACAACCCTTATACAATTTTCATTCACATTTTTTAGACATGATAACTCAAACATAAGTGAAAAACAGAAGGGTTTTCCAAGGAAAGAAATGTGTATCATAATCTTGTCATATGAAATAACAAAAGTGTTTATCATAAATGTGTACAGTATATACTAGGATTAAATAATTTGTGGATAATAATATTTTAAATAAAAATATATAATTTTAAATTATTTCTAAATTAATTGAAATCATATCAAATGATTTTTAAAGAAACAATAGAAGTTAGACACTTTAGTAAAGGTTAGGAAAAAATATTTCAATGACTATGAAGAGGGGAAATATATATTTTTTAATAAAACCAAACATTTAATCAGATATTTTTGATAGAAAAACTGAATTATTTTAATATTAATGTGTTGGACTAAAATAGTTAATGTAGTGTACTTGAAAATTTGAATGATAATGGGAAGTTTCAATCAATCTGGTTTTCTTATCAGGGTGAATTTGATAAGGGATCATTTTTAAACAATTATTTCTCCATTAAAAAAGGATTAATGGATCCTGATACATATTTTTTGAACATACACATAGAATATAGAATGATTATATTTGAATAATAATTAATAAAATGGGTTTAAATAGAGAAAAATAAAAAATCTAAGGGTTATTGGGTTGTTCGAAGGGATCCCATAACTAATGAATGATTTTGTTCTATACATTAACATAATATACTGAATATTAAAACTATAATAATTAAAAATTTATTTTAAAAAATCTTCTTAATATATTTTATTTAATATAATATTTATTAGTTAATTTATTACCATTTTGATGGCATAAAATGAATAATTTTTTGTCCCAGGTTCTTTCATTTCTTGATTGTATGATCGATTTCCTTTACATTAATAATGAGAGTTCATGTGAAATGGATGAAACACACTATAAGTATAATTATATGAAATTAATGAACCAATTTTTTTTTAAATGGTTCTTTATATCATTTTCCTCTATTATGATAATGAATGATTAGATATAATGTTAATGATAAAAATATAGATTGTTTTTGTGGGTCTTCGATCATCTTGATCTAGTTTTGATTTATTATATAATATTATTATTATATATAAATTATTGAACATCAAACAAGTAATAATATAAATTTTAGAGTCTTTTTTAACAATTATAATGTTTTTATTACTATCAATGAAGGTAGTAATGGAAAACAAAAATTCATTGTCCATGAAGGTAGTGTATCGACATATCACAAATGATGTTTTAATTTAGAAAATAAAAGGTAAACAAAAGAGATAACATGATTTATATTCTTTTAGCTTAACAAAATTATAGTATATTTATTACAGTTTAGTTATGATGATATTTTAGATATTGTTAGTGATCTGAGGATAATAAATAAAAATAAATTAAATTATAAAAAAGATGATTTTATCTATTGAATAATGTCTCCTAGTGAACCTATTAAAGAATTTTTGTTTCTTATTTAATTTATACTAGTGAAACTAGTATGTGGGGAATAGTATCAAAGAGTAACTTGTTATAACATAAGAACTATCCAAATTTCATTTGGTGTGAGAAGAAGAAGTGTGATGGGGTGGTATTTATCATTTAGGAGAGGGTTCTTTTTTTTTATTTTAATCATTTGTTTATTATTTTTGTTCATTGCTTAAATATTTTTGAATAATGTGAATATTTATATTACATAATTCATGTGATTTATGAATAATATGTTCTTATACTATCAATTACTGAAAAATTATTTTATATTTCTTAAAATGCTAAATACCGACAATTACCCTATTTCGATACTCAATAAAAATTCCACTATTTTAGATTAATAAAAAAAGTCACCACATTTTTTTAGAGGTGATATAAGTCCCCAGCCTTAAGCCTTACTTAATATTGAATTAAATGAATAATTCACATTGAGGATCTTTTCAGTTTTAGAGTTTTAGATAATTAGGACATAACTATTACATCTCAAAAGATTACAAAGTAGAAACTTCTACTAAGTTTCCATAATAAAAACTCTTAAAAAGAAACATGTCTAGTTCCATGTTTTAGGTAGAATGACTTTCCCTTGATCCCATCCTTGACCCTATTCCACGTTATGTCCTGTGAAAAACATTTCAAAAACTTGGGATGAGCATAAAAACCTCAGTAAGGGATACACAAAGAATGAAAACTGATAGTTTTTCAAAACAACAAGTAAACCATGTATATTTTAACAAAGTAGTAATTTTCACCTTTTCGAAGTAGTAAAAACTCTTCACTGAATAAATGTTCATTACTTACTCTTCTGTAACCAAAAGATTATCATAAAACCCATATAAATAACACATAACATATAAAGGTAACTTGGGACATAAACATACTTAAGTGGAATAACCATATGGTCGACTTCCACACATATAACTTAATGGAATAGACATACGGACAACTTCTATACATACTTAATGGAATAGGCATACGGCCAACTTCCATACCCAATGCATTAGAGGTTATAACGTAACCACCCGTCCTGGTATTCACGGCACCACCCGTCATATGGTTTACCACGTAACAACCCGAAAAATGTCCAACTACCATTATAAAATTATAACTAATAAAACCAACATAAAAGAATGATAACATCTCCAAATTTCAATCACAATATATCATTTAAATATATTGACATAATATAAAACTTTATCAAAACCATTTTCAATACTAAAATACAAAGAATGTATATGGTATTTATTTTATTTTAAAAACAATACGGCTTGTTGAGGAAGCCAAAGATCAAATAATACTCGTGGCGGTGGAAAAGGTCGTTGTCACCGCTTACGTAAAAGAATAATTCCATTTTCTCGTTTAGTAAAACGCTTCGTAGAAAAAAGATTCCTTTTTAATAAATGTAAAAGTCAAAGGGGTTTATACACCATATAAATGAAGGTTGTGTATAAAACAAAATATGCCTCAGTGAATGGAGATTGAGACGAAGACCCTTACAAAGACGATATCCTTGTTTTAAGGATAAAACAATTGCATAATTATGTGTGAAAAACGAATACACAAAATATAAGTGGATATTAAGTGTAAAACAATCAGAGGTTATTCACACATATTAACAGAACGAAATATTCATGGAGTACAAGTTTATCCCAAAGAATCAAATTTGGGTTAAAAAGTTCCCTTGCAAAAATTTGACAGCCTAACAGTGTCACATCAAAATTCAGAAAAAGAGTTGATGAGAGATTAAAAAAAGTATCTCATCACTCAAAATTTACATCAATAAGGATATATGAGAACATATCCCAACATATCAATATGTGAATTAAAAGACCGAACAAAAGAAGTCTCTTAAAAAGAGGAGGGTGAAAGGTTCCCTTACCGACATGAGTATCTTTCGAAACATACACCCCATGAAAGAAGGTCAATACATAATTGATGTAAATACTAATAAACGAAAGTATATTACACAAAGAGTAGAATAATGTTCTGTAAATACACCACTCAAAGGAAATTGTGGAAAATGTAGCATAAATCACACGGGAAAAAAAGTGAGATGAAAAATCCCTTACGAAAACTCGGCAGCCTAACGGCGCCACCTAAAACATACAAAATGGATTGATGAGAGAAAATAGGGTCTCTCATCATATTAACATAAATTTTACAGAAATAGGAATATTAAAGAAAATTCCCCAACATAACAAATAGGATCTTAAAAGAAGTGACATAAAGAAGAGTATTTTAAAAGAATGAGAGAGGTTAGATCTCTTACGAAAATTCGGCAGCCTAACGGTGCCACCCAAAACTTCCAAAATGTATTGATGAGAGAGAATAGGGTATATCATCATATTAACAATAAAAATTAAATTAATATTAATATAAAAGAACATCCCAATAACAAGAAAGATGAGCTTTAAAAGGAATGACATAAAAGAGCGTACTTAAAAAGAAAGAGAGGAGTAGGATCCCTTACCTCGGGTCCGACTTGACTCGATCGTTCTTTAACGTCCGGAATAATAAACTTGAGTTAATTTCTATTTTATTAATAAAATTTTTCAAGTTCATTATTCCATTTATATCACTTATTTCCACGTTATAAACATTATGTAATCATTTAAGTTAATAATGTTTGTTTTGTCGATATTTGGGTCTTAAGTCGAAAGTGGACTTCTTACAATTACATGATGTTCGTGTGGTCAATGGTTATTTATATCCAGAATGACATTCCTTATTTGGATATCATATATATCATATATATCTAGAATATACATGTATTTATAATATCACAAAATCATTTAGAGGTATGAAATGAAATGCACCGTTTATGGAGACGATAAGTCGTACGTACCCATGAACGCTACTTTCATTTCATTGTCATAATAATGGAATTAAAAATAAAAGAGAGGTATGTATATTTTAATTCCATAATTATATTCATCATTTAGATGTATCATTCATCATATATATCCATTATATACATGTACATATAATAGTACATTACATTTGGGGATAAGAAATGAAATGCGCCGTTCATGGAGACGGTAAGCCGTACGTACGCATGAACGCTACTTTCATTTATATCTCATACATTAATGGAAAGAAAAAATAATGATATAGAGGTATATTATAAATCATTATAACATAATATATAATAACATTAAATCCATCATTTATATGTCCCACTTATGGCATTAACGAATCACATCACTTTGAGGGGCGGTAGTCGGCACTTCCTAAAATGAAAATATCGCGTATACCCATAATGGAAGCCATAAAGTTAAGACACAAATAAAAAATTCAGAAGATTAAATAAAATATAAACATATTATATATCATATATAAATATAGTGACATCTTAATGGCCAACTTTGAAGGTGTTATATGAGTGTTGAACATTCATCGTTTCGTGAGGCAGAAAATTCCCATCCACAGAAACAGTATGTTATTTAACCATTAGATGTAGGTGTGTGTAAGTGTATCTCGAATCCTTCTTATAAAAACATCCTAGTATATTTAAGATAATGGATTTGTTATAAAATAAATTAATAAAAAGAGTTTAGGGGGTTGGAGAGGCAAAATAAACCAAAAGGACTCAAGTGAGGACATTACCTTAAAATCGGGTAACTCCCATTGGTTTGAGCTCAAAGGATTCTTTGGGAAGACTTCAGACCAAAGTGAGGATTCAAGGAGTAATAGATGGAAGTGTGGAGGCAAAATGGGCAGGTTTTGGCCGAGGCAAAGGCTTTGGGAGTGTGGGTAAGGAGGTATAGTTGGGGGACATTTATAAGAGGAGAGGAGGGGCACTCTTGGAAAGTAAAGAAAAGTCACTTTATTTTACAATGATATTCGGATTTAAGAGGTCCCACATTGATATAATTATAGGATAAGGTGATAAGGGTTCTAAATAGACTCATACAATAAGTTTTGGACATGTTTAGGTCATAGATATTACAATATCTTTCCATTTTATTTAAATCGTTAAATAATGAGGTCATCACTGCATCATCATGATGTCATAAATAATTTAATTTATTTAACTTCTAAAAATTATAAAAAAATTACTATGTTGTAGGAAATCGTTTTATATTTCCAATGACTATTTATAGTAAAAATTATGACTTGTATAACCCCATGTAAAAATTGTTTTAGTAAAACATCTCATGTTTGTGTCATTTTTACTTTAACATTAAATAAAAAGGTATTTATGTCATTTTCCAACCAAAGTGGCTCCATGGGGTCCCTAAGTTGACCCATGGATTGTCTCGGTCGGACATTACACATCCAATGAGGGTAGTACATGTGTCTAGGTCATTTCATTTTATTAAAACATTATTCTTACCTTAAACTACACTAATTACCTCTAATCGCGATTAAAAACTTAATAAGTTACTTTTCACCAAAAAAAATATTTTAATACCATTGAAACACATTTTACTTATTAATGAAAACCATGTATGTTGGATTTTTTAAATTCAAAACACAAAGGTGGCAAATTTTCATTTAAACAGAAAATCAGATTTTATAAGTATCACTTAGTGGTTTCACTATTCATCAAAATTGAAGTTTTTCAGAAAATTACCAAAAATTCGCCCTAAGCTATATTTGATATTCCGAATTAAAAAATGATGTCTATTTTACAAAATTCAAAACATATAAGTTTCATTAAATAATTTAATAATTAAATCCAGATGTCAAAACAAATAGCGTGTTTTTATGAAACAAAATGTATCAAAAGATTGGCACTAGTTTATGTCTGATTTCAAAGTGAAATTAATTTCATCGACCACTATTGGATTAAATGGTAAAAATATATTCTAATTTTCACATTAAAAACAATTCGAAAGATAATCTAATCATATAAAAAATTATATTAAATAGAGGTTTTGAATTAAAATAAAACATTTTTCCCTATTCATTAAAAATTGAACTTTTTCGGAAAAATACCAAAAATTTACACAAAGTAAATTTTGATGTCCCGATTCTAAAGAAGAATTTTATTTTGTCAAATTTTACACATAAAATTTTCAAAAAGTGGATTTAAAATAGGTTCTCCATCAAAACGCGGTTAATCGACCCTTTAAAGAATATTAGAATGTTTACTCTTGAAATTGGATTCATTCGCATTTTTAATCCTCTAACATTTATTGTAAAAATTAATAACATTTGACAAACATATATAATCATTTGGTAGTTATTTCTGTTCATTCGTGCCATTACAACGACTAGGCGTTAACTACCATTTAAAATAATATTATTATATTATTAGAGTGCAACGTAAGATTCCCATGAAACTCGCTGTTGCGTGTTGGGTACGCCATCGAGCATAGCGTCCCGTTTAAAGTCTTATTAATATTTTATTCCCAAATATGGATAAATATAAAGATGCCATATTCTTTATTTACCTGAGGTGTTACATCTTTCCCCCCTTTTGGGAATTGCATCCTCACAATTGTAAAATTGGGCTTGGACACATCCTTGAAAGTCCCACATCGGAACAAGAGTTGGTAAAACAGTCATTTTAAAATAAATAAAGATAAGTACAAAGGTCACCCGAGTTAATCCATACCAGAATTCCAAGTACGAAAATATGGACATGGAGGAAAAAACAAAGGGTCATGTTCTGATGGAGAGTGATAGAAAACATGTTTAGGAGAAATTTAACCATAATAAAATCACAAACATGTGATGGGTTAAACGGTATTCGATTCCCCAGTAGGAAAAGTTAACAGAAAACATTTTTGTTTTATGTTACTTTTCATTGAGGAATTTATTTTTGAGATTAACTAAATCATAATGAAACATACTTACTTATCATGTAGACTTTCAACTTTTATTAGATTCTTAATCAAACTCATATTTTCTCCAAAAGACGAGCATTTAGGAAGACTTGTTTGCATTAAGAGTACTATAATAAACTTCTAGAGAATCACCTAATCCACAAAAGAGAACTATATACTTCCCATGTCTTGAGGCTTTAACCAAAACCAAAACCAAAAAGGTTAGTACAAGATCAGATAATCCAAAAAAGGATAACCATTTAAAAAGAAAATCTATGCTTAATTTCCAAAATTTGTCCAACAATACCCAAAGTTCAACGAGGACCATCCGATAAACAATTAGTCCCTAAAATTCTTCATAGTAAACCAAACTAAAATTGAAACCCAAATATTTGAAAGATTTAATCACATAGTCTTCGAAGGTACAAATTAGATTTTATCTCTAAATAACATCATTTGCTCTTAATGTCTCGTATTGAAAAGTAATTAACCTAATTACGTATCCTCCATGATATGTTAATAAATATCAATAGATAACCCAAAATCAACTTTCTCTTAATTCATAAAATCATCTAACTAAAAATAATCATTCAAACTAACCATGGACTTCACGTAGTCTAGTTGTAGGCAATAAATACAAGTTGTACTTTGGTTGTGGGTTTGATTCCCGCATCTTTGTCCGACGCGGCGGGTTGTCACACCGTCTGCGTGTTGTCCTTTTTCCAAAACTATATAACTCTTAAAATATTCCCCAAAATGAGATAAAATCTTAAAAAAAAATCATAACATATTTTAACCTCATGTTTATCTCATGCCTTTCATTTTCCATAATATCATAGAGTAACCCATAATTACCTCAAAAGTAAGGTTCATATAAACTCTAATGGTTACCTTTATAATTATTACATGAACTTCCACACCGATTGGTCATTTCGTACATCATGCATTACAGAACGTACCAAGGTTCAAGTGGTTGATCATGACTCCTTGATAGTTGGTTGAAAACAACCACTAGTTTCCTCATTGAATCATCCATTTTATCTAGTATCTTAATCGGAGAACCACCACTGTTTCCTTCAAACCTGTTGTCTCTTTGGTGCCTGCTATATCCATCCATTCACTAAAAACAGAAATGTCAGTGTGAGTATATCAAAAGAACCATCATGTACTAATGAGGAAGATATACTTACTCATTAACTTTATCTAAAAAATATGACTCTTTCTGAAATCCTAACCATTATGGTAATGTCACTTATGCTTAAAGAATACCCTAACCTCTAAAGTGATCTAAACCGACTTTTGATACCAACTATAAGGCCCCAGCCTTAAACCTTACTTAATATTGAATTAAATGAATAATTCACATTGAGGATCTTTTCAGGTTTAGAGTTTCAGAGAATTAGGACATAACTATTACATCTCAAAAGATTACAAAGTAGAAACTTCTACTAAGTTTCCATAAAATAAAAAAAACTCTTAAAAAGAAACATGTCCAGTTCCATATTTTAGGTAGCATGACTTTCCCTTGATCCCATCCTTGACCCTATTCCACTTTAAGTCCTGTGAAAAACATTTCAAAAACACGGGATGAGCATAAAAAGCTCAGTAAAGGATACACAAAGAATGAAAACTGTTAGTTTTTCAAAACAAAAAGTAAACCATGTATACTTTTACAAATTAATAATTTTCACATTTTCAAAGTAGTAAAAACTCTTCACTAAATAAAAGATCATTACTTACCCTTATCTAACCAAAAGATTACCATAAAACCCATATAAATAACACATAACATATAAAGGTAACTTGGGACACAAACATACTTAAGTGGAATAACCATACGGTCGACTTCCACACATATCAGTTAATGGAGTAGCCATACGGCCGACTTCCATACATACTTAATGGAATAGCCATACGGCCGACTTCCATACCCTATGCATTGGAGGTTATAACATAACCACTCGTCCTGGTATTCACGGCACCACCCGTCATATGGTTTATCACGTAACCACCCTTAAAATGTCCAAGTACCATTATAAAATTATAACACATAAAACCAACATAAAGGAATGATAACATTTCCACATTTCAATCACAATATATCATTTAAATATATTGACATAATATACACCTTTTTCAAAACCATTTTCCATACCAAAATACAAAAAAAATTATATGGTATTTATTTTATTTTAAAAACAATACGTCTTGTTGAGGAAGCCAAAGATCAAATAATACTCACGGGGGCGGAAAAGGTCGTTGTCACCACGTACGTAAAAGAAACATTCCTTTTTTTTAGTAAAATACTTCCTAGAAAAAAGATTCCTTTTGAATAAACGTAAAAGTCAAAGGGTTTTATACACCTTATAAAGGAAGGTTGTGTATAAAACAAAATATGCCTCAATGAATGGAGATTGAGACGAAGACCCTTACAAAGACAGTATCCTTGGTTTAAGGATAAAACAATTGAATAATTATTTGTGACAAATGGATACACCAAATATAGGTGGATATTATGTGTAAAATAATCAGAGGTTATTCACACATATTCATAGAACTATATATTCAAGGAGTACAAGTTTATCCCAAAGAATCAAATTTGGGTTTAAAAGTTCCCTTGCAAAAATTTGACAGCCTAACGACGTCACTTCAAAATTCAGAAAAAGAGTTGATGAGAGATAAAAAAAAGTATCTCATCACTCAAATTTTACATCAATATGGATATATGATAACATATCCTAACATAACAATATGTGAATTAAAAGACCAAAGAAAAGAAGTCATTTAAAAAGAGGAGGGTGAAAGGTTCCCTTACCGACTTGGGTATCTTTCAAAACATACACCCCATGAAAGAAGGTCAATACATCATTGATGTAAATACTAATAAACGAAAGTATATTACACAATGATTAGAATAATGGGAAGTACATACACCACTCAAAAGGAAATTGTGGGAAATGTAGCATAAATCTCACGGGAATAAAAAATGAGATGAAAAATAGCTTACGAAAACTCGGCAGCCTAACGGCGCCACCTAAAACATCCAAAATGGATTGATGAGAGAAAAAATAGGGTCTCTGTTCATATTAACAAAAAGTTTACAGAAATAGGAATATAAACGAAAATCCCCCAACATAACAAATAGGATCTTACAAGAAGTGACATAGAGAAGATTACTTAAAAAGAAGGAGATAGGTTAGATCTCGTACGAAAATTCGGCAGCCTAATGGCGCCACCCAAAACTTCCAAAATTGACTGATGAGATAGAATAGGGTCTCTAATCATATGAAAAATAATAATTACAGTAATATTAATATAAATTAACATCCCAATAACAAGAAAGATTAGCTTTAAAAGTAATGACATAAAAGAGCATACTTAAAAAGAAAGAGAGGAGTAGGATCCCTTACCTCGGGTCCGACTTGACTCGATCGTTCTTTAACGTCCTGAAAAATAAAATTGACTTAATTTCTATTTGATTAAGAACCTTTTTCAAGTTCATTATTCCTTTTATGTCACTTATTTCCATGTTATAAACATTATGTAATCATTTAAGTTAATAATGTCTGTTTTGTTGATATTTGGTTTTTAAGTCGAAAGTGGACTTCTTACAATTACATGTTGTTCGTGTGGTCAAAGGTTCTTTATATCCAGAATGAAATTCCTTATTTGGATATCATATATATCATATATATCTAGAATATACATGTATTTATAATATCACATAATAATTTATAGGTATGAAATGAAATGCACCGTTCATGGAGACAGTAAGCCGTACATACAACTGAACGCTACTTTCATTTCTTTGTCATAATAATGGAATTAAAACTAAAAGAGAGGTATGTATATTTTAATTCCAGATTTATATTCATAATTTAGATGTATCATTCATCATATATATATATTATATACATGTACTTATAATAGTACATTACAATTGGGGATAAGAAATGAAATGTACCGTTCATGGAGACGGTAAGCCATACGTACACATGAACGCTACTTTCATTTCTATCTCATACTTTAATGGGAAGAAATAATAATGATATAGAGGTATATTATAATTCCAGTATAAAATCTTATATAATAACATTAAATCCATCCTTTATACATCCCACGTATGGCATTAACGAATCACATCACTTTGAGGGGCGATAGTCCGCACTTCCTAAAATGAAGATATCGCGTATACCCATAATGGAAGCCATAAAGGTAAGACAAAAATGAAAAATAAATAAGATTAAGTAAAACATAAACATATAATATATCATATATAAATATATTTACATCTTAATGGACACCTTTGAAGGTGTTATATGAGTGTTGAACAATCATCGTTTCGTGAGGCAGAAATTCGCCATCCACGGAAGCAGTATGTTCTTTAACCATTAGATGTAGGTGTGTGTAAGTGTAGCTCGAATCCTTCTTATAAAAACATCCTAGTATATTTACGATACTGTAGTTGTTACAAAAGAAATGAATAAAAAGATTTTATGCGGTTGGAGAGGCAAAATAAAACAAAAGGACTCAAGTGAATACATTAACTTAAAATCGGGTAACTCCCTTTGGTTTGAGCTCAAAGGCTTCCTTGGGAATACTTCTGACCAATGTGATGCTTCAAAGAGTAAGGGAGGGAATTGGAGAGACATAATGGGCATGGGGTGGCCGAGCCAAAGGCTATGGGAGTGTGGGTAAGGAGGTAGAGGTGGGGGCCTTTTATAAGAGGAGAGGAGGGGCACTCTTGGAAAGTAAAGAAAAGTCACTTTATTTTTAAAATGATAATCGGATTTAAGAGGACCCACATTGATATAATTCACGGATAAGATGATAAGGGTTCGAAGTCCACTAATAAAATAAGTTTTGGACATGTTTAGGTATTAGATATTACATTATCATTCCATTTTATTTAAATCGTTAAATAATGAGGTCATCACTGCATCATTATGATGTCATAAATAATTTAATTTATTTAACGTGAAAAAATTATAAAAGAAATACTATTATGTAGAAAATCTTTTTATCTTTCCAATGAATATTCATAGTAAAAAATCTGACTTGTATAACCCCATGTAAAAATTGTTTTAGTAAAACATTTCATGTTTGTGTCATTTTTACTTTAACATTAAATAAACAGGTATTTATGTCATTTTCCTACCAACGTGGCTCCATGGGGTCCCCAAGTTAACCCATGGATTTTATTGGTCGGACATGACACATCCAATGAGGGTAGTACATGTGTCTAGGTCATTTAATTTTATTAAAACATTATTCTTACCTTAAACTACACTAATTACCTCTAATCACGATTAAAAACTTAATAAGTTACTATTCACTAGAAAAAATATTTTAATCCCATTGAACCACATTTTAATTCTTAATGATAACCATGTATGTCGGATTTTTGAAATTCAAAACACAAAGGTGGAAAATTTTCATTTAAACAGAAAATCAGTTTTTATAAGTACCACTTAGTGGTTTCACTATTCATCAAAAATTGATGTTTTTCAGAAAATTACCAAAAAATCAACCTAAGCTATATTTGATATTCCGAATTCAAAAATGATTTCTATTTTACAAAATTCAAAACATATAAGTTTCATTAATTAATTTAATAATTACTTTCCACTGTCAAAACAAATAGCGTGTTTTTATAAAACAAAATGTATCAAAAGATTGACACTAGTTTAAGTCCGATTTCAAAGTGAAATTAATTCCATCGACCACTATTGGATTAAATGTTAAAAATATATTCTAATTTTACTTTAAAACCAATTCAAAAGATAATCTAATAATATAAAAAAATTAGATTAAAAACTGGTTTTGAATTAAAATAAATTATTTTTCACTATTCATTAAAAATTGAACTTTTTCGGAAAAATACCAAAAATTTACACAAAGTAAATTCTGATGTCCCGATTCTAAAGAAGAATTTTATTTTTTCAAATATAACACATAAAATTGTCAAAAAGTGTATTTAAAAGAGGTTCACCATCAAAAGGCGGTTAATTGACCATTCAAAGAATATTAGAATGTTTACGCTTGAAATTGGATTCATTCGCATTTTTAATACTCTAACATTTATTGTAAAAAGTAAAAATATTTGAAAAACATATATAATCATTTGGTAGTTAGTTCTGTTCATTCCTGCCATTACAACGTCTAGGCGTTAACTACCATATAAAATAATATTATGTTATTATTTGAGTGCAACGTAAGATTCCCAAGAAACTCGTTGTTGTGTGTTGGGTACGCCATCGAGCATAGCGTCCCCTTTAATGTCATATAAATATTTTATTCACAAATATGGATAAATATAAAGATGTCATATTCTTTATTTACCTGCGGTGTTATAGGTGTATATTTAAAATATAGTGTACATTTTTTGTATATAATTTTATAACTATTATAAATTTAATTTTTTGTAAAAATAACTAATTATAAAAAAATACTATTTTTAATATTATATCAAATTATTTTACACTTTGTAAAATTATTTGATGTCACATGAAATTATACTGTGATCCTAATACAAATAATTATTAAATAATGAAACAATTTTTGAAAATAAATTCATATTAAAATTAAAATATGTATTATATAATTTTAAATAAAAATTTCACATTTAATAAAATACTAACACTTAATTTACGATTTAAAAAAAATTATTTCTTCCATGATATAAATATATCATATTTCTATTTATATGGTTAATAAATATTATTTATACTTTAATAGTATATGATACTATTGTATTGGTTTGATATCAAATGTTAATTGTTTTGTTTTTATTCCAAAGCATATATTACTATTCCATCGATTCAATTATCATAATTTCTATAAATTTCACATATTGATTTATTAATTTATGAGAATACTATTTTCTTGGTTCATCCATGGAATATATTTGTTTTATACTATATATGATAATTATATTATGATAAATTACATTGATAATATTTTTGTATGATACATTCTTCCGCCTTATAAAATTTCTCCCTCAAAATTATAGTTTACATATTGAGGTAAAACCCATTGAGGATATTTTTTATTTATATATTCTTCATATTCCCATGATTCCTCTTCATACTAACTTTTACTAAAATAAACTTTTTTCATATTATTGATATTATTTTAGTTCATTTCCAATGTGGTCAATAATCTTAACTTGCATCTCTTCAAACGACACGGCGTTCTCCAGTCATATAACCTCCAGGATCAGTTAATGTTTAGTGTCATGTATGTACAACATAATGACAGATACATGGAACACATTATGAGCTCAAGACATATGGGTGGCTATGGAATCCGATATTCCACTATACATATGTGATCATAGGTCTCAATGGAAAAATTATACCTTGTATTATGCTTCCCATTCATTCAAAGATGTACAACTATCTTAAATTGGGATATTTGAAGGAAAAATTTATCTACAAACATATTCTAGGAGATATAATGATATATATATAAATAAAATATTTCACCTTCTGATCCGTAATTGGTGCATACTTTTGAATGGTGTATCAATGATGCTTTAGAAATAAGGAATGTTCTTGAAATTTCTAATGGAGATCCTCTATAGAAATTTCAATGGAAATGAATTTTAGAAGGGATAATTGGATCATGTCATTCCAAATTGACCCCGAAAAATACATCATCATTTAAAAAAATTATGATTTAGTCTTATTTGTGGATGCAGACACTAAATTGCTGGATCAATGGATGAATATTTATAACTAATCAGTCTTGGTGAAAAATAAATATCTCAAATTTGACAAACCATGGCCTATAATAGAATTCAAAACTCAAATTTACCACTATTGGGGAAAATTGAATTCGAAATTATATCTAATTGGAAGGTGAAAATATAATATTATTCATGGTTCACTACATAATTTTAATTTAGTTTCAAAACCAAAAATCTCCAATTTCAACAAAGCATCCTTCAAATATTTAAATGGGACATTTATTTCAGTCCTCTTTCACATAAAAATTATTTATCTCAATTTTTTTAGATTGTAGGGGTTCAATTGGGTAATATGATAATCGAATATCCAGATGACATAACCTCTTACATTGTTCTTTCATTTTACATAGATCAAAAACTATTAATGGGGAATTTTTACATTATGATAGTGTCATTGTAGAAGATAATATAATGTCAACATTACGTAATATCATTAGTTTTAATGTTAAGAAATATCAAACGGATGTCAAAGTGAAGAATGAGAAAAATGAACCATTTTGGAAAAAATGTATTTTAATATGGAACTCGATATCAAATTGTTGAGTTGTTAAAAAATAGGTCATTACGACCGATGATAAAGAATATAATGGAGTTAAGGGAAATAAATATTTGAAGGGACCTATCTTGTGAAAACACTAACCCACTAAAACCCAAAATTAAAATTGGTCCAAAAGGCATGAAGAAAAGAATTATTAAGTGAAAATTGGATGGTCTTTGGATGATTTGGCCAAAGAGGAATAATTTCAATATTGAGAATATAATCTAATAGATGATATTTTTAACATTATAAATAATATTTTTGTGGAATCTCAACAGAACAATGAAACAGAATATCAGATCAGCGTAGTAATAACTTTTGGGGTTACTAAATTTTCTCAAAATACTATTTTGTGAAATATTAATAAGATAAATACACTATACTATATTAACGATATTGTTTCAGATAATTTATTTTCTATTAAGGATGAACAAAAATATATGGACACCACATTTAAAAATCATAATTTAATTTTTGAAGGTGGCGAAGATTCACAATGAAATATAGAAGTGTAATAGAAAAAGGAAAAATTGGTTATCCATGTCAACCCTGAGGATTCATAGTAGAGCATTCATAAACCCTCAGTTGGAATTCAAAATCATATTATACAAGGGAAGATGGAAAATTTGGTTTAAAATGTCCCTCCAATTGGAATTCAACATATCAACAAGAAAGAACAATATGAGAATCTAGCCAGCTCTTTAGAAGAAAGCAGTATGAATCCCCAAAAATCAATACTGAAGACATGTAAAATATATGAATACAATAACTAAATCAAAGAGATTATTGATACTCATCATCATTGCATGTAGGTAGGATAACATATATTCCAACAATCCCTACATATAAGGCTGGAAAGTATGCATTGGCATGTGAATATGATGAATGCAAGGTTAACAATGGTTTCCAAAAGAATGAATAGATTCCTACGATTCAATATGTTAATGATCATGGAAAAACATAAACAAAATAAGAACACAAAACCTTGTTGAAACACAACATAAAATCACTCCAAATACAATTTCACTTCATAATGCGGTCATGAATAGTCACTACTAGCATATATTTTCATTAATTTAGAAAACATCATAACCTCAAAATATGAATGAAATGTTAGCTACCAAGAAAATAATAGAATTGAGTAGCGGACTTCAATGGATTTAAATAATACCAAATTTTTCCAAATTTAATATCATATCCCTTCATTGATTATGTTGAAAAAATAATCATATAATTTATTTTGGAATGTTGATCCATCAAAAAAATTATTGTGGATGAATTCTTCTAGAAGAAAAATAGTTAATGTCCAATCAAAATCACATGTTCAAATAAATTATTTTAATTATAATTATTATGATATTGCAAATATTAACACCTACACAACATTATAAATATTTAATGCCATAAACAAACCCAAACCATTTTCTATATTTGATCCCAATGTCAGCTACACTTCTAACTTCAATGACTTATATCATTTTTGTAATGATTTTATTTTTATCATACCTAATAACAAATTAAAAGAATCAATAAGATTATTTGGTAACTCCTATATAATTATTATTAGGTTATATAACATGGATGATCAATCTATCACTCATGAAGTAACCTTTCAGAAATAAAATACTTATTTAAATTTTCATAATTACAAAAATAGATATCAATATAAGGGAAATAGTTTGTGTAATTTTTCTTCTCTAAATCAAATAAAACATGATATAGAGATCATCACTAAAAAAATTAATTATTCCCTCAGGACTAGTGAAATGTAGGGCTATGTTCATTATATTATTTCCACAAGCATTATTTCCCTTAATAAATTGGATATTATCTCATGTTTTATCCTATCTAGATTAAACTTAGATCAACATTAAAATTTAGTATTTTACAAGAGAAAAACATATTAACCTATCCACTAATTAATATTTAATAGTGAATTGAAAATGATCATTAAGTATACAATATATTTAATGATATTTATAACTCAATAACGGTTGGAAATGATGCTTTCACCTATATCATGAAATGAATATTCTTAATAAAATAATGTAATTATTGGTTCGTGGAAAATATGAACAAAATATAAAATGAAATCATTTCTATATAAAACAATCATAATAAAATTTTAAATACCTCTACTATAATGGATTCTCTACTAAACCATATCATCAATATGTTATATGTTCCAAACTTAACACTCTTCTCTCATTAAAAGTTAAATTTCAAAAATGTTCTGTATTGATAAATTCTCCTAATCATTATGATAGGAATAATAGATTCTACAATAACATTAAAGTTACTATAGAAGCATTCATACTTCTCAAATATCTTAATGAAGAAGATGATAATTTTGATAATGATGAGGGGCTCACTCAACATATTTCAATTTATTTTACAAGTAACATTAATATTCTTGACCATAGAAATGATTTATTTCCTGATTTCAATACTAACATAGTTATAAATATTTATAATTGTACCCTAATATACCCTTTAAAAATGAGATAAATGATGATGCAATTATCTCAATTATTTATAGTTCTCATAGTGATAATTTAATTACAAACTACTTTTTTCGTCATTTATGTGATTTGATTAAAATTGTTATATTTAAGGGAGTTAAATATATCATCATTAAAGCATCCTTCCCCCATGGAATTAATTTTCAATTCCAATATCTAAATCCAAAAGTGACAGAAATGCTAAAATTCACCTCTTCAGACTCATTGCCACGTAAACACTCTCTTTATAATTACCTCCAAAATACTTATCATTAAATTTCCCCTATAAAAAATTCTACTTGGAATCAATTTGGATTCCATAGAGAAAGTATCATCAATGATTTCCTATTCCATTCCTCTAAAAGAAAA
Source organism: Viscum album (assembly GCA_963277665.1). Classification (NCBI taxonomy): domain Eukaryota; kingdom Viridiplantae; phylum Streptophyta; class Magnoliopsida; order Santalales; family Viscaceae; genus Viscum; species Viscum album. Next base: position 419,269,173 of record OY728161.1, on the reverse strand, counting down.
AATCTCAAAATGTAATATAGTAGAGGAGGTGGTGTCTCTATTAAGCATTATCTTAAGAAATATGTTGACACTATCTATTTTATTTTTATTTAATATTTCTCATGAAAATTGCATTCAATGAAAATGTCATCAAATAAGTCAAATATATTTTTGAATCTAATAAAAGTTTTGTTTTGATTAATTCAACCCCATAAGGATAATTAAATTTTACCAAAGGTGTTATAAATGGCTACCCACTCTATGCCATTATTTGTTTTAAATTATAATTCCATTTATGTAGGCTTATCACCCTATAGGTTAAACATTGTAAAATAAAACCTAATACCCCTTCATGAAACCTAACTATTACAACTTAGCTCTTGAAAATAGATAATAACATTATTTTTCATTATTATAAAGGAATATACTTTAAAAATCCCAAAACAACCCTTTGGAACTATGAATATGTCTCAGGACAATCCATTATCTATAATAAATCATTCATATTCCTTATAAAATTATTCTTTATATCTATAAATAGTAGAACTATGAAAGGCATTTTTATTAAAGAGGTCTCCTTCAGATTAATTTATCTTGGATTCCCCATATCATGAGAAAATATAAATAGTGTCTAATTCTCTATCATCACTAAGGAAATAAAATAACTTCTATCTTTTCTAAAATGAAAGCCCTATCTATTAAAAGAGGAATGTGACATGATAAATAAACAATTATTAATAATATGGTCTAATCCATGATGGTTGATAAATACCCAATAGTTTGATTAATATGAATAATGTATGTATAAAAAATATTTTTCTGGAGTGTTAGAACTCTTTAATGTAAGATTTTCATGGTTCCCTAGAATAATTTTTCAAAGTCGATATGTAATAGGGTTTGGGTATTAAAAACAAAAATCATTTTAATGATTCCCTTTGAGATATAGTCACATGAAACCATATAAACCATAATTCCATGTTTTTTTAATGACATAGATTTAGGAGCATTATTAAAAAAGAAAACATCATAAAAAGGATTTCCTTATTTGGATATCATTAAAAGTGTTTTCGGAAAAAATTATGTCTCCCTCAATATTTCTTATTATTAAATATTCCTCTCTAATGTTTTTTTGAATTTATATCATGGTTTTCCAATAACTGACAAGGATAAAAATATGATTTTATTTAATGATAATGGTATCTACATTAATCATTTATTTCATAGTTTATATTTTGATTTACCCAATGATATTATAAAAATTGTTAACTACATTCATTTTTTAAATACTTATGATTTCATAGATTGGGAAATGCACCAATATTGTGTTTTAGACTCCAAATATTTCTACAATTATTATTATATTGATAAATAAATTATTATTTTTAGTATGTAACATTGATAATTAGTTAGTTAAATATTTTTGTTTTACCCATTTCTGTATAATAGCACACAACCACGTTCCCACTAATTATTTTCTTCTATTATATTTTATTAACATATGTTCCAAAAGTCATCTCCATAACCAACAAAAATTTTACTTTGACCATTTATTTTATATCATCTCATACTACTTCTACTCATTTGAAATACATATTTTTCATTATTAATCTTATATTGAATGGTATGGAATCTATATGTTTGAATTTTCAATTATGAACTATCATGGATGTTTCTCGACATCTTGGGAAGATCTAAAAAATTGTTGTGGTTGAATTTAAACTTTTCATATTGAATGAGAGAAATCAGATTTTTCATCATAATACTACATTCACATTTTATGATTTCAAGGTGATGATTTATATCGCATTAAATGATACTAGTATAACCCAAACTGTTAACTTCAAAAACTCTGTAAAATATATTATCATTCATCATTATCATGGAATTTAATTCCATTCTAGTAAAATAAAATGATTTTCGGGTGTTTTCTGGAGAGCTCCCATCCTTTGATGGATAATGATTATTGTGTAAAAATTCATCAATGGGAAACCTTGGCCCTTTTGGTTGTGAGGTGGTGTATATAGATCACAATGTCATGGTCCATGGATGCAATTATTGTACTTTTGGACATGAGTACTCCTTATATGATGTGATTTATAAAATCATTATAGAATTTGAGTTTTCCAAAAAAGTAGGGCTAGAAAAACATAAAGATAGAATGCATGTCCACCACCATCATGAAATACCACCTAAATGGTGTCCTGCCCCTTGAGTGGTCTCTAACATCGAAAAGGTAGACATTCTCCTTCACCTCCCATTGTTAAATCATATAATCACTCACACTAAACATGAATTCAATACATTGGTGTCTGGTATTTCTAATAAGGTAAATAATAATGGAGGAATATAGTTGGATTACCATCCAACAGATCTTAATCCTTAGTATGTTAATTATTTTATAAAAACCCCAACTTTTCAAATTTTGAATTTTTTTTATTTAATAAATTTTTTCATTAGACATTTGACCAAGTAATCACCATTCTATAAGAGAACATCAAATTCCATGACTGTTGTCATGTGCTTATAATAGAATGTTTTTTATGTCTATGAAGCGTTGAAATATTGTCAGATGGATTCGGCAACAAATGTCAACTATTTCACATGATCAGATCCAAGTACATTTTGTTTTACAACTTCACCCAAAAAAGTATAGTTCTACAACACATCCCATACAAGGTTTTATATCATTCCATCTGAATACTCGGGTGTAAACTACTGTTGTATGAATACTCAACTAGTGATATATGTTTATAAAATCCTCCTCTTAATTCCATTGTGTATCCTCTCATCATTTCCTCAACTGTAGGAATAGTTATTTCAGGTTTTCCATCATTTTAGGGTTGATATGCCATGATAAAATCCTATTAAATACAGAATTCATGCTAAATACATCCCCAAAATTTTGATTTTAACCTATGATAATGATCCTTGATGAATGAAACTAGAACCCCATGTATCTTCACTACATCCTTTACATTTGCCATCGAATGTTTTTCAAGCATTGTATATTCACATATAGAAATAATGTGAGCATTCTGGGTGCGTCGATCCCCCTGAACTAAAGTTGGATTATTTAAATTTGATGTTTTTTTGGGGATGAGTGAAAATTTATATGGTGAAATTCACATTTTTTCAAGTGGGTCTATGTAATTTTTCAATTATATATTTTGATATTTGTTTTTTCTACATTAACATGAGGATATAAAAAACACCATGGGGTATAGTCTCTAACCTCCTTCATCAAATTGTCCCACCACAAGTGCTAATCGTGATCAAAGTACATCTTTGTACTTGCATGATCGATGTTGAATGATGATCTTTGAGAATTTTCAAATAGATCCTTCTTCATCTTATGTGAGGAAGGCTGCCAAATCCCTATTCTAACCCAAATCATACCATCATCATTGATATAGAACTCATGTAAACCCCATATATTTAGAAATATTACTTAATTTTGGAAATCATGATCATCCTTTTGTGATTCCTTGATCATCCAATTAATAGATGGTTGGGAAATTATTTTTTTCTAGATAAGATTTATTACCTACCATTATGATTTCAAAATCTATCAGTTTTATATAGATTTAGATTGGGAAATTCACAATCATTATTGTGGATAAGTTTTCAGGATCTTTTAAACTATGTGAATAGCCTACCTTACTATTCATTTTCGTATAGTGATGAATAGATCAATTATTGTCCATTATTATTTTGAACCATTTTTTTAGTACTTTTCAGTTCTTTATTATTTAAAATATACCATAGAATCTATTGATTATTATTTATTTCACATTTATCATCATATATGTAGCGCAACTATATTTTCAAAGAATAAATCTTAATTTTTTATCTATATCATGCTCAAAGAAATTGTACTCATGAATATTCAACTTATCATAGGTATAGGCTATAACATTATCATGATTGATTATTATAAAACCCAATCAATTCTTTTATTAAACACTATATATCAATAATTCCTAAATTCATGATGGTAGAGTGAGTACATGCGAAGTGATTACTTTCTTCTTGACCTCCTTGCATAATGCTTCACATTCTTCGGTCTATAATTTGTTTACCCAATTCATTATTATATACTATAGGGTTACAAAGTCATGATAAATTCCACAAAAACATTTTTAGTACCCTACTATGCTCTGAAAACAGTGGATATCGATTATAGATATAGGGTTGTACCATTATTCAAATGATTATTTGTTGAATTCTCTATAGAAATTTTTTATAATGTAACAACACAAATCATGAATGGAAATCTTTTATAAGGAAATAAAATTTACTATACATTTCATAATAATTAGCCCTTTACATTGTCTTTAGAAAAATATTAAAATTATCCTCATGTTCTTCCTTATTATAGGAATGTATTAGAGTGTAATTTATAGTTACTACATAAATATTGTTGTAGTAATATATAATGACTATATTCATTATGTCCATTAATATTTTTGGATCATTAGTATGTTTGAATGGAGTCTCTATGAACTCATAATTTTTATAACTCATTCAAAAGGTATTCTTGGGAATGTATTCCTTCTTCACAACTAGTGAGTTACATCTTTAAAAAAACCACCATAGATAAGTAATTAGCCCTACATAGTTGAGAAAACAATTCATATTTAAATATGAAATGATTGATTTTTTTATAATGATTTTTATGAGTTCATGATAATCAATTCATAGGTCCACTGATATAACTTTTTTCCTGAAAAAGTGAACTGGCACACCCCATGACAATTGAATATGGAGTATGAATACATAGTCTATATTATATTGTAAATTATTCTTCATTTCATAAATCTTAATGGTTACCATTATATGTTATGTATTTGATATAGGAACAGAAATATTAATAATTTGAATGTAGAGATCAACATATCATTTAGGTTGAAGGGAAGATAATTCTTTTGGGAACACATCAGTGTAGTCCCTCATAATGGGAATGTAATCATTCATGATAATCTATTTTCTATAAATCATTTATGCAAGATATGGTTTTTCAAATGAAAATAATATCCTCAATTGACTAAAGATTCAATGAGAGATCCATCCTCATCGTTACACTTATACGTAATTAAAATTTGTCTCGTGATTTTGAGATTGATATTATGTTCCTAATAGTTGATGTTGTATTTTTATATATATATATAGTCTAGGAATAATATTTAATTAAACACCATAAATTATGTAATAAAATATTTTAGGATTTTTAGTAAAACAAATTTTAAATATAAAGAGATTATATATAATGAATTATATAATTGCACATTTTATGTTCTTAAGGTTAACTCATTATCTATATATTGAGGTGGAGAATGAATAGTTCAAATAAACATAAAAGATATGAAATATAACTTATATCGAGAATCAAATAGTATTTTTGATATTATTTTACAAACAGTGAGTCTTCCTATCACAACATCAGTTTAAGGCTCTACCTCAATAGTAGTGACAAAATACTCCCTTCATTATTCTCATGGAGGTTTTTTAATTTCTTCTAACAACTATTGGATTATGGAATTGGCTTTCAAAATTCCCATGATCCTTTTAATTGAAATACAGTACTACATGATTAGTGTTTATCAGAACCATACACACTTCTTACAAATGTGCGGTCTTCATCATATCGCATCTAGAAAAATTAGACCAATTCTTTTATCTTTCACACATAAAGAATCATTGGGTTTCCTTTAAATAGTTCTCAAGATGCTTCTACCCAAACTTTTGACATATGCAATGTAGGGTTTGAATTCTATCATAGGATTTATCAATTTATCCTTGCATATTAAACAATATTTTACACTTTTTATCTTTTATCTCATGAGACCAGTCATAGTCTCCAATCTACATCAAAACCATTAGGTTACAATGGGAAATATCATCATAGATCTTAATGTGTTGTATCCTCAATGATTTTAATATACTCGTATTTAGTCTATGGAAGAAGTTATCCAACATTATTTCGTTGTTCATGAAAATTATCATGCATGTAATGAAAGCCTTGTAAAATTTAAATCGTATGCCATGAGAGACTGATTTTCATTTTTCAATAGTCTGGGGAACTCTGTTTTCATCTTAAGATGGATATTTTAGGGAAACTATTTCTTAAAAGAATGTACTTTATTGTTACGAAATCCATGCAATAAATTTTCTCCTTGGACATTGTTTTTTTATCTTTTTCCTCTACTACTCAGCTTCCAAATTAAAATAAAAGACCACCAGTACAATTTTATATTATTATTAGAAATTGATGAAAAAATATATCATTCCAAAGTATTTAATCCATTGTTTTTTGATGATGGGTTCAAAAGATCTATTATATATATAAGTTATTTTTCTCATAAAGGATTTGACATCATATTTTAGATTCTTTGGAGAAGGAAGGAATTGCACAGGAATTGACTTATTATTCATTACAAGATCTTGTTGTTCTAGTAATATCATGATGATTTTGGTTATCACTAATATTAGATTTTTATTTTCATAATAGAAATCATCACTTTTACTATCAAAATAATTATTGGCATGTGTTTTCCTATTTCATGAAATTAACTAATAAAATAAAAATTATAATGAATTGAATACATATAAAAACATAATTTAAAAATGTTATCATTTAATGTAGAATGATAAATATATAAATAAAAATAATAAACTAATGATTCATTGTATATGTTTCATTTTATGATATCCATCTCATCTGATGAAATCTATATTCAACTATAAACATCAATAGGGAAAACAAGTAACATAGATGGATACACCAAAAACAACAAATATATTTTTTTAATTATAATCCTATCATGTAGGGTAGGACACCCTCTAGACCCGAAATCCCTACAAGAAGGGGGAAATAGATTCATTGGCATGTAATGATTCTTAATGCAAGTTTACTAAAGGATTCCACATGAATGCATAGAATCCTCTAATATAATATTTTAATAAAAATGAAAAAAAACACATTATAATAATAAGTAAAAAATATCCTGAGTATATCCAACATTGAATCACTCCAAAAAATGTTTAACATATGAATTTAGTCATAAAATGTCACAACAGGAAAATATTTAAATTAATTTAGAAAACATCATGACCTCAATATCTGAATGAAATTTTAGTATCCAACAGAATAATAGAATGGAACAGTGGACTCCTATGGATTTATGTAATTCTAAATCAAGATCATTTTAAACTACTAACTCTTCATTTTGTATGTATGAAAAATCCTTGGTAAATTTATTTTGGAATGTTAATCAAGCCAAAAACCTATTGATGATGAATTCTTCTATAGGAACAAAAGTTAAGTTCCAATACCAAATTCACATTAAAATAAATATTTTCTTTTATACTTATCATGGTATTGAAAATATTGACACCTAAAAAAATTAAATAGATTTATTCACACAAAAAACCCCAAAATAAATTCTATATTTGTTCATAATATTAATTATTCTTCAAACTTCAATGACTTATATCATTTTTGTAATTATTTTATTTTTCTCACTATTAATAACAACACATAATAATCTCTCAGTTTATTTTGGAACTCCTATATATTTATTATTATATTATATAACATGGATGATCAATCTATCACTCGTGACATTAACATTAAGAAAAAATATGTTTTGAACTATTATATATTCCAAAAATATATATCATATTTGGAAAAAAATTGGAAATTTTTTTCTTCCTGAAAAAATAGAAACCAATATCCATGGATCATAACCAGAGACATTAATGATGTCCAATGTCCTAGTGAAATGTCGGGCCATGTTAATTATTATATATCCACTATGGAATTTAGAGATTCTTTTGTATATATATATCTAATTTTGATCAACTGAGCATATGCCAAATATAGTTGGTATATAAGACAATCCAATATATTAATCACATGTAAAATAGATTGATCATTCATAAACATTAATGACATTAATAAATGGGATACTATCTAATGTATCAACCTTCATAGATTTAAATAAGATTAGCAACCATATTTAGTAAGTCTCAATAACAAAAGTTATGTACATAACCTCTCCTTCAGATTTAATAATTCATAGACCACGATTATTGTGTTTGAAAATATAGCTACTAAAATTTTACACCCAACGATCTGTGGAAATTATGCTTCCACCATTATCGTGAAATTAAAATTTTAAAAACAAAAATTTAAAGAATGTTTTATGGAAAATATGAACAAAATAGATAACGAAATCAATACTATTGAAATCAATCATAATAAATTTTAAAATACCTCCACTATGAGGGATTAACTACTAAACCTTATCATTAATATAATATATGTTCCAAACATAACATTATTCTCACATTAAAAGATAACCTTAAAAATAGACATTAATGATACATTTCCTTAAATTCGGTGTAAAGAGAACTAGATTCTACAATTCTATTCAATGAAATAGAAATGAATGCATGCCTGTAACATATCTTAATTATTGGGATGATATTATTGATAATTAAGAGGGGATCACGCAACATTTTGTTTCTTATTTTACAAATATCATAAATAGTCCTGACCATACAATTGATTTTTTTCTTGATGTAATTAATAACATACTTATAAATAATGATAATTGTACCCATAATATCCCCTCTCGCAATGAGATAAATGATGTTGACTTTATCTATAATCATGATGGTTATCATGGGAATAATGCAATTAGAAACTAAATTTTTCGACATTTATATGATATTATTCAAATTGTTGTATGTAATAGAGTTAAATATTTCTTCATTAATGTCTCCCTTCCACATTTAAATAATTATCAATTCTTATATTTAAATTTAAAAGTGGATGAAATGATGAAATTCACCTTTTCAGACCCATTTCCTCACAAACACATTCTATATAACTATCTTTAAACTAATTATCAATAAATTTTCCCCATTGCAAAACAATGCCTCTGGGAATCAGTTTGGCTTTCTCAAAGAAAGTATCTTACATGATTGCATATTCCACTCCTCAAAAAGTACCAATTTATTAATGAAGTATTTGAGATGAGGTGGTATCGCTATTAAACATTTTCTCAAGATACATGTTGACACATTAACTATTATTTTTATTTTCAATGTTCTACTATACATTGGATTTAATGAAAATTTCATCAACAAAATAAAATCCATTTTTGAATATACTAATAGTTCTGTTATGATTAATTAAAATCCATACATATACTTAAATTTAACAAAAGGTGTCAGATAAGGTGAACCAATATCTACAATTATTTTTTATATTGTAAAATAATATTTTAAATTTCATTTCACTCAAAAGGTTAAACTATGTAAAATAAAACCCATTACTCCCTCAGGAATCCTTAATGTTCCATCTCACCTCTTGAATGTGGATGATAACATTCTTATTCATCATGAGAAAAAAATAAACCTTCAAAATCCAAAAACATCCCTCTCTCACTATGAATTTGTCTCAAGCCAATCCATAAAATAGAATAAATATTTTACTTCATTTAGAAAATGATTCTTGGTGAATATAAATATTATCATTATGAATGAAATTTTAATTAAATAGATATCCATCACATTCACATATCAAGGATTCTACATATCTTGAGAAAATATAAATAGTCTCTAATTCACTTACATCAAAAATGTAATAAGATACCATCTCTATACTTGGAAAAGGAAATCCATATCTTTGGACGATAAAATTTGTCTTTTTAAGTGCACAATTATTTATAATATAATCTACACCATGATGGTTAATAAATTCCCTAATTGTTAGATAAATATTATTAAGGGATGTATAATAAACAATGAATGATGTGGTATATATCTTGAATGTATGATTTTCATGGTTTCCGATAATAGTTGTTGTAAGATGATTGCTAATATTGGTCTTGGTGTTAAAAATAAAAAACATTTTAATGATTCACTTTGAGATATTCTCACCTGGAACCTTCTAATCTATAATTCAATGGAAAATATATCTCAATGACATAGATTTATTAGAATACTGAATAAATAAAACCTTAAAAAGATGGATTTCCCTATCTAGATATCCTTAGAACACTTTTGTGATAAAATAATGTCTCTCACCAGATTCCTCGTTAACTAAGAATCCTCTCTGACGCTTTTTCTGGATATCTAGATTGGTTTTCCCCTCACGAACATGGACGATCCTATGGTTTTATCAGGAATAACCAATATATCTATTAATGATTTCATTCATACACGAAATTATGATTTACCTAATGATAATATTAGCATCTTTAACAAAACTCATTTAGTAAATATAGATGATTTCTTAGACAGGGAATTGAACATAAATGTTGTCTTGGACTCCAATCATTTATAAAATTAATATTTTATTGATAAAAACTATATTTTTTTGTTCAGTAACATTGATATGATGATAGATATATCATTTAAGATTACCATTTATTGTATAACATCACAAAATAATGTTCCCATTAATTATTTTCTTCTATTATATTGTATTTTAGTCTATTCTTAATGTTCTATCCCCAACCTTTACAAATAGGAATCTGATGATTTATTTTTAATCATGTGATACATCTTCTACTATTTGGAAATACATCTTTGAAATTATTAATCTCATATATAATTGTATGAAGTCATATGTCTGCATTTTCATTGATGCACTAACGTGGATGTTTCTCAACATCATGGGAACCTCTACACAATTACTGTTTCTGAATTTATGCATCTCATATTGTTTGAAAGAAACCTAATTGATAATAATAAAACTACATTAATTTTTTGTTCTATCAAGATGATGATTTTTATTACATTCCGTGAAGGTCTTATGACCCAAAATGGTAACTTCCACTACTCTGTAAAATATCATTTCATTCATCATTATCTTCGAATTTATTGCCGTTTTAATTAATTAAATGGCTTTTAATATGGTTTCTAGGGAGCTCCCATCCTTTTAATGATAATAAATAATTTTGGAGATACCTCAATGGCAATATTGTGAAATTTGGGTGTTGAATTGGTGTTCAAAGAACACAATATATAGTTCCTTGGAAGCTATTATGGTAATTGTGGATATACGTACTGATTATAACATCTGGTGTATAACAGCATTATAGTAGTTTATTTTTTTTCAAAATCAAGGATGGAAAATCAAATGTATAGAAATCAACTCCACCAAAATCATGCAAACCATCCAAAATGGTGTCATGCCCCTTGCGTGGTCTCTAAATTCCAAAAGGACAGAGATTTTCCAACACCTCTAATAGTGAAATCCAAAAATCACTCACACTAATCATGTAGAAAAAATGTTGTTGGATAATATTTACAACAAGGGATATAAAAAATGTTTCATATAGTTGGGTAACCATATAACCTATGTTAATACATAGTATGATATTTATTGTATAAAAATGGGGCATTTCAAATATTTTATGTTTTATTCATTAATAATTTTTTTTCTCTTTTGACAAAGGAATCAGAATTCTATAAGAAAATATCAAACCCATTACCCATTTAATGTGGTTAGAATAGAAATTTTTCAATTATGAGAAGCATTAGTATGATGTTGGATGGATTGATCCATCTATGTAATCTCTTTCAGAATATCAGATCAAAGTACATTTTTTTCCGCAAAATCTTTTCAACAAACTAGAGTTCTACATCACTTTGTATAAAAAGATTCATATTTACTCATCTAAATACAATATGGAGAGATAATTTTGTATTCATACTCAACAAATTGAGATATGTTGATCCCATGCTCCTATGAATTCCATTGGAAATGATCTAATTATTCCCAGAACTATATTAATAGTCATTTAATGTTTTTTATCATTTTAGGGATATAAGCCAAGACAAAATTCTACTAAGTACTTAAATCAGTTTTAATACTTCCCCAAAATATAGATGTTAACCTTGGATCATGATCCCAGAGGATTGAATGTGGAAACCCATACATCATCATGTGTTTCTTCAAATTTTACATGGCATTTTGTTCAAGCATTATATATTACAAAATAGTTAAAATGTGAACAATCTTGGTTTGTCAATACCCCACAACCCATGTCGCATTACATGAATTTAATGTTTTTTGGGGACCAGTGAAACTTTATATTGTGAAATTATCCCATTTCCATGTGGGTGTATGTTATTTTCCCATTATCACATTTGAATTTCGTTTCTTTTCCTTAACATGATGATATACTAAACACAATGGGATATAGTCGCTAATCACCATCATAAAATCATCCCACTACAAGTGCTCCTCAAGATCACAATACATCTTGGTACTTCAAAAATTGATGATTAATGATAGGATTTGTGCATTTTTAAATAGATTCGTCTTCATCATATGTGATAAAGGCATAAAAATTATTCTTCAAACCTAATAACACAGTATTCATCGATATGGAACTATTGTAGGTCCCCTTCCTTTAAAACATTTACCTTATTTTCTAACATCAGATCATGCATTGGTGCTTCCATAATCATCTCATTAATAAATGGTTTGAAAATAATTTGTTCCAGATAACATGTATTACCTACTATTATTATTTCAAAATCCACCATTTTTATATCGATTTATAAGGGGAATTTATAAATCCTTATTGTTGGGATGGTAGTTGCTCATTTCATGATACGAACATAGGATACCTTGATTTTCATTTATGTATATTAGTGAATAGATCTATTATTGTCCATTATTAGTTCTAATTAATTTTTTTAATGTTTAGTTCCTTATTTTTGAAAAAATACCTTAGAATCTTTTTATCATTATATATGTCACAATTCTCCTCATATAGTTAGTGAAACTATATTTTCAAGGAAATAAATTATTTGTTTTCACTATATCATTCTTCATGTCGTTCTCTTCATGAATATACAACTTATCTAAACATTACGATATCACATTATCATTATTAATTATTATAAAACAAAACACTTTCTTTTAATAATAATTATATTTCAAAAAACATTTTCTACTTTATAGTAGTGTGAGTATATGTGTAGTGATTACATTCATCATATGTTCCTTGAATAATTCATCCATTTCTTATGTCAAAATATTTTTTACCCCATTAGTTTTCATCTAATTTAAATGGATATACAACCCTGATAAATTAATCAAAAAAATGTCTATAGTACCCAACTACGCTATGAAGATTACGTATCTCCATTATAGATATAGGGTCGAACCAATATTTGAAATATTTTTTATTTTATGGCTCTATAGAAATTCTTATTCATTTAATAACATTCCCCATGAATGTAATATCCTATATCAATATGTCACATTAACAATAAATTTCATTATTTTTCTCCCATTTCATAGTATTCATAACAATATTCTAAATACACTCATGTTCTTAATTATTATAGGATGATATTAGAATATTATCTATAATTTCTAAAATTATATTTTTGAGGTAATCTCAAAAGAATCTATTTATTATGTCCATTAATATTTTTGGATCCTTATTATGTCTTAATAGGGTCACTATGAACTCATATTGTCTATATCTAAATTTATAAGTAGACTTTAGAAGGCATTCATTCTTTAATACTAATTAGTTATATCCTGAATGAACGTCCAACATAGTGAAATAATTTGTCCCACATATATAAGAAAACAATTCATCTATCCATATGAAATGATAGTTGTTCTTTATAATGATTTTTTTGAGAATGATATTATAAATTCATAGCTCCATTGATCTACCTTTCTTCTTGAAAAAGTAAACTCTCTCACTCCATTAAATGAAATCAGGTTTATGAAACCATTGAATATATGCTCTTGTAACTTCTTATTCTGTTCATAAAACATAATATTTTAAATTCTATAAGATGTATTTGATATAGGATGTGATATATTAATAGGTTCAATTTACAGATCATCATATTGTTAGAGTGAAAGATCAGATAATTCATTATGGAACACATCAGTGTAGTCCCGCATAATGGGAATGTCGTTGATCATGATAATTTCTTTTTTATAAATCATTTGAGCAATATATTATTTTCAAAAGTAAATAATATACACAATTGAGCTGATTATTCTATAATAGATCTATCTTCATCTGTACAATAATACATAATTAAAAGATGCCTCAAGATATAAAGAGTAATTTTCCTTTTCTAATTTTTGATGTTGGCATTGCATAAATATATCATGTTCCTTAATAATATAGCAATATTCTCCACCAAAATATGTAATAGAAATATTTTCTAATGGTTATTACCACAAACATTAACCATGACGTAGTTATATATATTGAATTCTATAATTCTCCATTTATTATTCTAACAGATAACTCATTATCTATATATTGAGGTGGTGTTTGAATAGTTCTACTAAACATTCAAGATATGAAATATTTTCAAGAACCATAATTACATAATATATTTGATATTATTGAATTAATAAACATTATTCAAATCACAACATAAGTTTATGGCTCTACATGAGTATTAGTGATAATATATTCTCTTTCGTATTCTCATGGAGGTTTTTTTCCTCCCACAACCATTGGCATATGTAATTTTAATGAAAAATTCCCTTTTTTAATTCAATTAAAACTCTACACTACATGATTAGTTTTGATCTAAACCATACTCTATAGATCAACATTTTTATTCTTGATCATTTAACATCAAAATTTTTTTACTATTTCCTCTCTCTTCCACAATTAAGAAATATCGGGGTTCCCTTTAAATAGTTCACAATATGCTACATCCCTTAATTTTGACATGTGGGATGTAGGGTTTAAATTCCATCACAGGATTTATCTATTGATCCTTGCTTATGAAACTATATTTTGTCATTTTTATCTCTTATCCCAAGAGACCAGTGAGTGTATCCAATCCTCATCACAAATATTAGGTCACAATGGGAAATATAATCATAACACATAATGTCTTCTATAACCAAGGATTTTCATATAATAATATTTACTATATGGAATATGTTTTCCACCTTTATTTCATTGTTCATGAAAAATCTCGAGGCTTAACATGAAAGACTTGTAAATTTTTTGTAGAATTCCATGATAGACTCAATTTTCATTTTTATTATTCTATGGAACTCTATTTTCATCATAAAAAATATTTTAGGGAAAATGTTCCTTAAAAAAAATTTATTTTATTTTTACCCAATCCAGGAAATAAATTTCCTCCTTGGACAATCTTGTTTTATAATTGTCCACTAATACTAAATTTTCACTTTAAAACGATAGAACACCAGCACATTTTTCTATTATTTTGTGAACTTTATGAAAATCATATCATTCCAATGGATTTAATCCATTTATTTATGAATTTGGGCTCACAATATCTTGTAAATATAGAAATAATTTTTCTCATAATAGATTCGATATCATATTTCAGTTTCTTTGGAGAATGAGGGAATTAGATAGGAACCATGTTATTCTTCATTACATGATCTAGTTGTTCTAATACTATCATGATATTTTTGGTTCTCATTAAAATTATATTTTCAATTTAATTATGGAAGAAATCACATATACTATCAAAATTAGTATTTTCACGTGTTATTCGATTTGATGAAATTAAATAAAAAATAAAAAATATGTGGGACTGAATACATAAATAATAAGAATATAAATAAGATACTTTTAAATTTACAAAGATAAAAATATAAATGAAATTAATATACTAAGGATTAATTTTATATGTTTCATTCTAAGTTATACAACTCATTTGAAATAGACATATTAATCCTCAAACATCAATAAGGTAGACCTATATCATATATGAATACACCAAAAACATCAAATAGATTGTTGTAAATTCTCATTATAAGATGTGGGGTAGGAAACTATCTTGTCCATCAATCCATACACATAAGGATATAAAGGATGAATTTTCATGTGAAGATACTAAATGCAAGGTTACTAAAGGCTACCACAAGAAATCATAGAATCATCATATCCAATATGGTAATGAACATTGAAGATCATTGAAAGAATATTCATACAATAATCTGATGATCCCCAAATGATAATTCATCCAAATAAAGTTTAACAATTGAATTAAGTAATGTATAGTCACAACCGGGAGCAATTGGGATTGATTCAAAAAATATCATGACCTCAATATCTGGTAGAAATTTTTGCAACCAACAGAATACTGGAATGGAATACAGGACTCCTATGGATTTATATAATGGTAATTTTGGATACATTAAATCATCTAACTACACATTAATTATGTAGCAAAAATAATCTCCTAATTAATTATTGAATGTTAACCAACCAAAATATTGTTCACAATGAATTCTTCTAGAGGAAAAAACGTTAAATTCCTATCCAAAACAGATGTTCAGATAAATATTTTATTCTTAAATTATCTTTGAATTTCATATCATAACACCTAAAAAAACATTTAAATGATTTATTCCCACATAGAAAACGAAATAGTTGTTTACTTTTGACCCCATCATTAACTATGACTCTACATTACATAAGTTGTATTATTTCTGTTGTGATTTTATTTTTTTAACTGGTAATAACACCTCATTAGAATATCTCATGTTATTTAGGCGCTCTTATATAATTATTATTAGGTTATATAAAATGAATGATCGATTTATCACTCCTGACATAACCATTCAAAAATAAAATATTTTTTGAACATTTATTTTTGACAAAAATTTATATCAATATAGGGAAAATATTTGGCAAAATTTTGAATTTTTATACAGTAGTAACCAATATCCTTATATCATCACTAGTGAATTTAATGTTATCCACATGCCTAGTGAAAATTTGGTCCATGTTCGTTATAATAACTCCACTAGGGAATTTTGACATTATTTTGATGATATAATTATAATTGGATCATCCGTGTTTAGGCCAAATATACTTGGTATAAAAGACAACCCAATATATTCATGACTTGTGAAATTTATTTAGATTTAACCAACATTAATTCCCTTAATATATGAGATATTATCTCATGTATCACCCTTCCTATATTTAACTCTGATCACAATCAAATTTTAGTATGTCTCAATACCAAAAACTATTGACCTACCCAATATTTCAGATTTAACAATGCATAGTCCTCAACTATTGAGTTTGAAAATATAGCTAATCAAATTTGGAACTCAATGAGGGTTTGAAATAATTCATTCACATGTATCATGAAATTAAATTTCTTAAAACATTAATTTATGAAATTGTTAATGGAATATACGAACAAAATATATAACTGAATCATTTCTATAGAAAACAATCACTATCAATATTAAAAAACACTCACTATGATGGATTCACTATTAAAGCTTCTCATTTAAATGATATATGTTACCAACATAACGGTCTTCTCACATTAAATGATAACCTTCAAAAATAGTCTTTAATGAGAAATTTTCTTAATGATGATGATAGGAACACTAGATTCTACAATAATATTAACCGAACAAGAAAAGAATGCATGCCCCTCACATCTCTTACCGATGGGGATGATATTATTGATAATTAATAGGGGATAAATAAATATATTTATTCCTATTTTAACATTATATTTAATAGTATTGACCATAAATTGAAATATTTCTTGAAGTCATTACTAACATTGTTATAATCAATGATAATTATACCCTTAATATCCCCCCATTGACCAGGAGATAAATGATGATGATTTTATCATGAATCATGATCGTTCTCCTAGGAATAATAGAATTACAAACTACTTTTTTGACATTAATGTGATTTGATTAAAATTGATTTATGTAATGGATTTAAATCATTACTCAATAATTTCTCCCTACACCATGAAATTTATTCTCAATTACCATATCTAAATATCAAAGTGGAATAAATGATGATATTCACCTCTGTAAACCCATTTCCAAAGAAACACTCTCTATATTATTAACTCCAAACTACATAACAATATATATCCCCTGTTCAAAAAAATTCCTCTTGGAATCAGTTTTGATTCCTCAATGAATGTATCTTACATGATTTCTTATTCCATGCCACTAATAGTGCTAATATCGTAATGACATCTAGTATAGGAGGTGTTATCACTATTCAAATTTAACTTAATAAATAGATTTACACAATCTATTTGATTTTTATTTACAATGTTCAAATGAAAAATGGATTCAATGAAAATGTCATTAAAAATCAAATAAATTTTTGAATCTACTAATATTGATATATTTATTGAATGATCACTATACAAGTACTTATATTTTACCAAATTTTTCCGAGATGGTGACCCAGTATCTTCCAATATTTTTTCTATTGTAGAATACTAGTTTGTAGGATTTTTACTCAAAAGGTTAATTTGGGTAAAATAAAACCAAAAAAAATCCCTCTCGCACTATAAATATATCTCAGGCCAATCCATTAACTTGAATAAATTATTTCTTTTATTTAGAAAAGGATTATTTTTTTTCTATAAATATTAACACTATGAACAAAATATTTATTAAAGAGGTATCCTTCACATTCACATATAATGGAGTTCACATCTCTTGAGAAAATCAAAGGAGTTTCTAATTATCAAAAGTCAGTAATGAAGTAAAAAATAATCTCTTTTCATGGAAAAGGAAATCCATGTCTATGGAAGGATGAATTTGACTTTTTGAAAACATTATTATAAATAATATAATCTATTCCATGAATGATGATAAATTACCCTCTAGTTTGATGAATATGCCTAATGTAAGTATAAAAAAAATTGTTTGGAGTGGCAGAACTTTTTAATGTAATCTTTTCATGGTTCACTATAACAATTGTTGTAAGCAGAGAGCAAATAGTATTGTGGGTATTAAAAATAAAAATCAATTCAATCATTCCCTTTGAGATAAACTAACATGTAACCTTAGAAAAAAAATTCCCTGAAAAATAATATTTTATGACATTGATTTATGAGCATGCAGAAACATTGAAACCTTCAAGAAATGGAATCCCCATTCTAGATATCATTAAATCCCTTTGTGATAAAATAATGCCTTCCACCATATTTCTACTTCACAGAGAATCATTTTTGAGGTTTTTTTATATTTTTAATTGTTTTTCCCTCATTTACATGGATGGTCCTATGATTTTAGAGGAAGAAACTAGTATCTATATTAATTATTTCTTTTGTATCCTAGATTTGGATTTACGCAATGATACTATCACCATGATTAAGAACATTTATTTTGGAAATAATTTTTGATTTCATATATTTTTATCTAGACAGAAATGGTGTCGTGTATTCCAAAAACATCGACAATTATTATTTTAATGATGAAATATATATATATTTGGTTATGAAAATTTATTATGTCGTCAGAGAGATCATTTACGGTTACCGTTTTCTGTAGAATAGCTCAAAATCATGATCCCACAAATTAGTTTTTTATATTAAATTGTAGGAAAATATATTCCAAAAGTATTATCCATAACAAAGACAAATATTACTCTAACCAATGATTTTTTGACATGTTCAACTACATCTACTAATTGGAAATAAATATTTGACATTATTAATCTAATATATAAAGGTATGGAATCTATAAATCATCATTTTCAATGATGCACTAACATGGATGTTTCTCAACATATGGGGAATCTCATCAAAGTATTTGTAGATGAATTGATGCATCCCATATTGTATGACAGATACATGATTATTCATCATAACACATCATTGAATTTGGTTTCATTTAAGGTGATGATTTTTATTACATTTAATGAAGCATGTATTACCTAAAAAGATAAAATCTATAACACTATAATAAATCTTATTGGTCATCATTATCTTTGAATTTATTGGTTTATTAGTTAATTGAAATGCTTTACATATGTTTTCTATATTGCTCACATCCTTTAAAGGATAAACATTAATGATGAAAATGCCTCAATTGGAAACCTAGGGCCTCTGGTTTGTGAAGTGGTGTGAAAAGAGCACAATGTCTAGGTTCTTGGATTCTATTATAGTACTTGTGGATATGCCTACTAATTAAATGCTGAGATGTATAACATCATTATAGTATTTGTGTTTTACAAAAAAAACCTTTATTGAACATAAAATGGAATGAATGATACTCCATAACCATCGTGAAAGTCCTCCAAAACGGTTTTCTTCCACATGAATGGCCTCTAACAACCAAAAGGACAGACATTCTCAAACACCTATCATAGTGAAATCATATAATCACTAACACTAATCTCAATAAAAATGGGATGGTGGATGGTATATCCAACAAGTTATATAAAAATGGAGTCACATTTTGGGATAACCATCCAACCTAGCATATTCATTAGTATGTGAATGAATGTATAGAATAATACACTTTTCAAGTATTGTATGTTTTGTTCATTAATAATTTTTTTTTCATTGTACTTTTGACCATGGAATCATTGTTCTATAAGAAATCATCAAACTTAATGACCATTTGTGAATGGTTAGAATAAAATCATTTTTCTATTTGAGAAGGATTGATATGTTGTTGAATGGATTCAACAATCTATGTCAACAACTTTAGAATATCATATCCATGAACCATATGTTCCAAAACATTATCCCAACAAACTATATTTCTACATCACATCCCATATTTGGATTCATATTGATCTATCTGAATACATGAGTGGATGCTATTAATTTTTTAAAACTAAACCAATGAAATTTCTTCATTCCATCCTCCTATAAATTCCATTGGGAATGCTCTCATCATGTCCTCAACATCATGAATATTCATTTCAGGTATTCCATAATTTTAGGAGTAAATGGACATGATAAAATTTTACTAATTACTTAAACCATGTTGAATAATTCCACAAAATATAGATGTTAAACTTGGATCATGATCCCTGGAAATTGAAAGTGTAACAAAATAATTCTTCACTACTTCTTTCACATATCACTTGGAATGTTGTTCAAGAGTGATATAATCAAAAATAGAAATAATGTGTGATGTCTTGGTCTATTGATCCCCTATAACCCATGTCACATTATTGGAATTTGATGTTTTCTGGGGTCTAGTGCAAATTTATATTATGTCATTCTAAACTTCCATGTGGGTGTGTGACAATTTTCTATTATCACATTTGAGATTTTTTCCCATTCATTAACATGGGGATATAATAAACAAATGGGATATAGTATCTTTTCCCTTATTCAATTTTTCCCACCACAAGTGCTCTTCAAGATCACAGTACATCATGGTACATACATGGTAAATGATCAATAAGGAGATTTATTAATTTTGCAATAGATCCTTCATCATATTTGGGAATGAAGTTAGAAAAATCCTTCTTCCAAACAAAATAACACCATCATAATTGACATGTAACTCTTGTATACCCCATTACATTCCAAATTTAACTTTATTATTTAACTCAACACTATCCCTTTGTGATTATTTGATATTCTTATTAATAGATGATTGGGAAATCATTTATGACTAATAGGATTTATTTCCTACCATTATGATTTCAATATCCATTAGTTTTATATTGATATAGATGTGGAATTTATCACTACTTATTGTGTATAAGGTAGTAGGTTCGTTTATACTATGAGAATAGGCTACCATGCTATTTATTTCTGTATAATAGTGAATATATCCATTATTGTCCATTATTAGGTATGACCATAATTTTTTTCAGGATTAGTTCCATATTTTATAAATAATATGTTAGAATATTTTGATCATTATATATGTCATACATCTCGTATAGTGTTTGTGCAAATATATTTTCATATAAAAATAATATATGTTTGCTATATATCATTCTTTAGGTCTTTATCCTAATGAATATTTAGCTACTCTAAGGTGTAGGAAATAATATTATCATTATTCATGATCATAAACCCACTTATTAATGTTATTAATCACTATATATCAAAAATCATTTTATAAATGATGGTACTATGAGTATGTATGTAGTGATTTAATTCGTATTGAGCTCCTCGAATAATTCTTAACATTATACTATATTTACATTGTTTACCACATTACATGTTATCTTATTTAGAGGGTTATACCATCATGATAAATCCCTAAAAAAATTCATGTAGTACCCAACTATGCTAAGAAAACTATGGATCTGCATTATAGATATAGGCTTACTCCATTCTTCGATTGTTTTTTTCTTGGAAGGGACTATATAAATTCTTTTTCATGTTACAACATTTCCAATGAATGTTATATCCTCTATCAGGAATTCGCATTTACTATACATTTTATAATTTTTCTCACTGTTCATAGTAATTAGAACAATATTCAAATTATTTTTATGTTCCTTTAATTATAGGATTATAATAGAATATAATCTATAATTAATACCAAATATTGTTTGAGGTAATCACAAATGACTCTATTAATTATGTCGAATAATATGTTTGGAATATTAGTAGGTATGAATGGATCACTATGAACGCATAAAGTCTATACCTCATTAAAAATGATGTCTTTGGAATGTATTCCTTCTTCACCACTTATTAGTCATATCCTGAACAATCATCCGTGAAGAGAAATAATTACCCATCAAAAATGAGAAAACAAGTCAACTATCCATGTGAAATGATACTTGGTCATCATCCTGATTTCCCTTATCTCATGATATTCAATTCATGGGTCCATTAGTCTAACTTTATTAATGAAAAAGTGAACTAGAACACCAAATGACGAAGAAATTAGTTGTATGAAAGTATTGTCTATATTCTCTTCTAACTTATTCTTCAGTTCATCAAACTCAATGGTTTCCATTATATAAGAAGTATTTTATATAATAAGATATATATGAATAAGTTCAATTTATAGCTCAACATATCATAAAGGGGGAAGAGAAGATAATTTGTGAAGGAACACATCAGTGTATACCCTAATAATGGGAATGTCATCGATCATGATAATTTCTATTCTATCAATCATTTGATCATGATATGATTTTTAAAATGTAAATAATATAATCAATTGAGATGATGAATCTATAATATATCAATCCTTATCCTTACACATATAGACAATTAAATGATGCCTCTAGATGTGGAGAGTGTTCCACTTTTCTTGATAGTAGATGGGGATATGTATAAATATAGAAAGTCCATGGCTAATATAAATTTTTTTTGAACTAATGGATGTAAGAAAAGATTTTTAGTAAAGTTAGTACATAAAAAATTTACCAAAAAGGAGTTATATACATTGAAATATATAATTCCACATTTTTTGTTACCACATATAACTCATTCTATATATTTTGAGGTGGTGTTTTAATTGTTCTATTAAACATACAATATATGAAATATTGCTTTTAACTAGAATCAAATACTATGTTTTATATTCTTGAATAAAAAACCAGTCATCCTATCACAACATCATTTTATGGCAATACCTTAGTAGTAGTGATAAATTATTCCCATCATTGTTATCATAGAGGTGTTTTTATTTTCTCCAACAACCATTGGCATAGGGAATTGTCTATGAAAATATAAATGTTTCATTCAATTGAAACACTACACTACAATTTCTGTTGATCATAACCATTATATCTTCTTCTACATTTTTGGGATTCATCATATAACATCCAAAAAAAAATGAAAATTTTCCCCCTCTCCCTTAATAAATGAATCTCGAGGATCCCTTTAAACAGTTCACAAGATACCTCTTCTCATAAAATTGACATATGGGATATAGGGTTTACATTCCATCATGAGATATTTCTCTAGATCCACAAATATTAAACTGCAATTTACACTTTTTATCTCTTAGCATATGAGACTAATGAGAGTCTCCATTATACGTCACTACCATTAGGTCACAATGGAAAATATCATCATAGCTCTTAACGCCTTGCATCACCAAGTATTTTCATATACACATTTTTATTCTACGGAAGAATATATCTACATTTATTTCTTTATTCATGAATAAACTAGAGGCTTATCATTAAATCATTGTAAATATTTCCTTGTATGCCATGATTGACTGGATTTTCATTTTATTTAGTATGAGGAACATAGTTTTCATCATAAGATGGATATTTCATTGAAAATATTTCTTAAAAAATATTTTATTTTATTGTTACACAATACATAAAAACAATTTCATCCATTGACATTGTTTTGTTATCATTTTCCACTACTACATAGCTTCCACATTAGAACGATAGACCACCATGATGATTTTCTATTATTTTGTGAAGTTGAAGACACAATATATAGTTCCAATGGATTTCATCGTCTTTTATATGTTGAGGATTTCAAAAAGTCATATAATGATAGAAGGTAATTTTATCATTATGGATTCGGCATCAGATTTCTCTTTCTATGGAGAAGGTAAGAATATCACATTATTCAAGTTATTCTTCATTACATGATATCATCATGTTAGTACAATCATGATGTTTTCAGTTCTCATTACAATTAGATTTTCAATTTCATTATGAAAATCGTCACATTTACTATCTCAATGATTATTTTCATGTTTTCACGTATTTCATTAAATTAAAATAAAATAAATTATGGGGGATTGAATAAATAAATAATAAAATACATAAATTTACCTTTTAATATAGAAATATACAAAAAAAATGGAAATTATATAGTAATTTTCCATTTTATGTTATCCAGGGTCAAAAATTTATCCTGAGAGTTCTTAATAAAGCTTTTTAGTCTGAATTTCCCAAAATAACTACTTGGTCATATTATACCAATTATAATTCCCCTAGGATATTTGAATTATTAGTACATAATTTTAAACATAATTAAAGTGAAATTAAAATAAATGATCTTAAATTGAATTTTTTTTGAGGACTACATATGTAATTATAAAACATAAAAAAGTAAAATTTATTTAAATTTCATAATTATATCCTAAATTCCATCGATTTATTATATTTTTTTAGGATAACATATATAATAAATGAAAAAATTGATGAGATAAAAATCCCAATATGGAAGTATTAGAGGGAATAAAACAAAACACAACTGTTAGAAGTCAAAAATATATGACATAAAAGTCATGACACGTAAATGATATTATGGAATCATAATACCTATTAGATGAACTAATAATACCATGAAAAAAAATATAGTATAAAAATATAACAAGACAGAAACCTGATATTTGGATAAATTAAAAGATTATATCTCATGGTGTAAAAAGTACCATAATGTTATATGCTTACTCTATAATCCCATTACTGACATATCATGAGAATAAACATTATCATAAACATTACAGTGCAATATTGTATCTACCCTCATTAAATGATCATGAATATGTGTTCCACATGAAGAATCAAATATAATGGATAATCATATGGATTACCCATAAAAATAAATGGGTATCACAGTCATGTCATATCGATAACCCAAAGAGTGTATCATTAAGAAGAACACAAATAGTTGTTTTAAATCATACATGGACATTTATAATGAAAAATAGAAATATATCCTTAAAAATATTGACCAATAATGAGAAATAAAGTTCAAATCTAGTTAAAAAACTTTATAAATTAGCCACTTTAGAGAAGATGGAGGGGAAATATTAAATTAACATTAAAGAGGACACAAAAATTATTTTTGAATAAAAAAATTATAACAAATGTATGATTTTATTTTTATATATTTGTCTTAAAATATTTACTGTATCAATTTTTATGATGGGATGAAATTTGGAAGGACTATTTAATAGGGTATTTTTAATAGGGGGTTTTAGAAGGGATCAATTTTATCATGGTTTTTCCCGACCAATAAGAGTGAATGGATCTAGATAAATATGCGTGGATAATATACACATAATTTGGAAGAAATATATATGAGCAATTAATAATTTAATTTGTTTTAATAGAGATAATCAATAACCCAATGGTAATTGGGAGGTTTGGAGTGATCCCTTAAATTATGTTTTAAATATAATTGCACGTTAACATAATGTACTATATAATAATATTATATACCTTAATAATTTTACTCAAAACATATTAAGCATATATTGTATTCATTAATGTTCTATTATGTTAATTAATGTCTATTTTGATGGTTTACAATGTTTACTTTCATTGTTATGGGTGTGTTCGGTTCGTAGTTTTATGATCAGTTCTCTTGATTTTAATTATGGGAGTTCTTATCAAAATGAAGGAAAACCACTGATGTAGAATAATATGATATTTATGAAAATAAAAATTTCAAAATAGTCCCATATATCATTATTCTTTGTATTAGCATGATAATTCAATGAAAATAAAATTTATGATAAACTATTAGTTTGTTTTGGTGCATTTCCTATCACCACACACTAGTTTTGTTTTATAATTTAATATTATGAATATACATTTGGTACATAGCATGACATATGTTAAAATATTCTATATAAAATCTATTTTAAAAATTATAATTGTTGTATGATCTTCCTATAAGGAAATAATGGAAAATGAAAAGTGTTCATCCCTGAGGGTATTGAAGCAAGACAATCACATACAATGTTTTCATTATTAGAATAAAAGTAGAAGAAATTATACTTTCTGATGAATATTTCATTATAATTATAATATTACAGTATAAATATTTTAATAGAGTTATTATTTTGTTTAGAATAGGGTAGTAGATGGTAGGATTAGAAATAAAAAATTAAAAATAGAATGTAGGAGGATTTTACCTCTTCAATGTTGTCATCTTGATAACCTCATTAAAGAACATGAATTCGGAATTTCTGTGATACCATGCAGACCAAGATGTGCAGGAGAGTGTTTTTATAATAATTCGGATGAATAAAATAAATAACCAAATATTATAAGCTGTGTGGAGAATTGGTGGTACGGGGTTCTATTTATAGTTGGTGGATATGGTTGTTTTTAATTATATTACACATTTGATTATTTTTTTAGATCAATACTACCATTAGTTTTAATTATTGTGAGTATGTAAAATTTAATGAAAATTTGTGTTAGAAATAATGGGTTATTAAATCATATATGACTCAAAGAATCATGTATTTGGATTAAAATGATAAATATAACCAATTATATTGTATCATTATTCACGAAAATAATAAATATTTTATAAAAACGCCAAACAATCACAAGGAACATTTTTAAACATGTATATTTCATAAATTGATTTCATTTTATGAATTTTTTTAGAAATATGATAAATTTAATTTTTATTTAAAATTTTCAATTTTTTTAAGAAAAAAATTTAATATTATAACTGATATTATAACACATTTAATATTTAATTTAGGAGTCCTAAAATTATCATATAATAATAATACTTAAAAATGATAAAATATGACTCTTTTTTGTAAATAAAATTCTCTATATCATTATATTAATATTTATATTAAAAATAAACATATTTGTTTAAATTAAATAAAAAATATAATTTTTAATTTTTAAAATAATTTCTTACAAATGAGAAGGTATAAATATAGAATATATTAACATATAAGTTCCCTAAATTATATTTATAATTTTATAGGGGTTTTTAATATTATATTGGATTGGTTACTATTATTAAGGCTCAGATTATTATTCCAATGGTCTCGTTATAATTCCATATATATATCTTACTTAACATTTACAAAATCACTTATTTGATTCATAATTTTTTATAATCATGTTTTAAATAAGAATATATATGTGATTTATTTGATTTATAATATATAATAATATTATATGATATTAAATTCAATTTATAAAATTTTAAATTGTTACAAAGAAAATATAAGAGAACCATGTAAAGTGATTCATTTGGCTTTGTGTGTCACCATAGGGTCCCTATTTTTTATTTTTTTAGTTGAAATATAGACTATTATGATTCATCATTGGTTGATATGAATATAAATAATAATAATCATCATCATCATCCATTACACGGAATTGGTGACTAGTTTGATAAACTATAAAATGATTAATATTTTTATAATATTGACCATATTTCTAGATTTCATCAATTAATGGTCATGAATGAGAATATAGAAAAAATAATGTTCTATACAAGGTATTAACACTATGAGTATATACTTATTCTATTTGGAATTACTCATTACTCCCCAATATTCATCAATTTGGTTAAAAACAATTTAGATATTACCTTGATCATTAATTGTTATCGTTTATAGATGATAGTATTATTTATTCAATGGGAAAATAGGAGCATTATGAATACATGAGAATTGTATTGAAGTAACTAATCAAGAGGAAACAATATAAAAAAATTGAAATGAGTAAAAATTGGTTAAAATTATTTCATTTTTGTGTGAAATAATCTCAAGAGAATTTATATCAATGGATCCATCAAAGACAAAGGTTGTTGAATTCCGTCCTTGAAAAACCAATCCAACTAAAATATAATGTTTCTAACATTTGGTTAAAAATTATCCAGGGTATTTATTATATTTTTCATTACTATCTAATCCATCCACCATGTTAACCTGTAAATGATCTAAGATCCTCTAGATATATGAATGAGATAAATTTTTTGGAACTAAATAGAATATTAGTTAGTACAAATGTTATTAAATAAACTCGTAGCGGATTACTGTTTCCAATATATTTTTATACACCTAATAATTGATTTGAATTAGTTCTAATGTATAATGCCATGGTTATAGATTATTGATCAGGCAATTTAGAGGATGATAAGAAAAAATACTCAATATTTAATATGAGTTCTGTTAAATAATTTATCCATAAATGATTTGCAGTAATTTTATTTGTGGAGATAATTTCTTTTCATATACACATCAAAAAATATTAAAATATATATATTCATACATTAAGAGTTTAACATGTGACAAAAAATATGGTTATAATAGTGTAATAATTATTATTTCATAATATATTACCACTTTGGGATTAAAAATAGGATGGATAAAAAATTGAGTCAGAAGATTTAATTTATCTTATCTTTGAGGATATCAAATGATGTAGTATTTATTTATTATCAATAGATAGATCAATAAATCAATAATGAATAGGAAAAATAATAACCTTTATAAAAGATTATTCAACCACCTTTTCATATAATGATAAATGAGTGGATTAATTATATTTAATGTTATAGAAGAAGTCCATAAATCTTCCAGATGTTAACCTTGATTATGATGGAATGATAAGGTTTAGGAACTATGTCTATGTTCATTACATTACCAAATTAATGGAAATGTTATAAGAATGTCATTATTCATCATTCTCTAATGATCCTATATATAAAAAAATTTATAGAGTTTTGAAATTGTATTTATAGTTGGATGGAATATTTTCAGATATTATATATTTTATATCATGATTCATTTTATGTTAGAATTATAAGGTCGAGTGAAAAAATTTCATAGCCTATAATATAAATATTTACCTCACTTGAATGGAATGGGGAAAAACACAATTTATTATTTCATAAATAACACTATAATGTATAGAGGTAAAAATAAAAAATTGTATTAGTTAAATTCAAAACAATGTCATAAATCATCACTACTATCAGAGAATATTTTTATTTGGATCTCATTCCAATATTCACATTAATAAATTGATATGTTTTTCTGGAATACCACATTCCATTATATCTGATAATTATATGATGTCTACCTCAATGTTCTGGTAATGTATAATTAAATATCATGATATAGTGTTGAGTTTCATCACTTTTTATCATCCTCAAAATGAATTTTAGTATGATAAAATAATTAAGTCCAAATAAGATATGTTAATATCATTTTCTGTGGATTTTAAAAGATGTTTGTATAATCACGTTAATTTTGTATATTTTGATCAAATAATAGCATTCAACTATGAATTCATATGTATCGTTATGAAACATTATATGGTAAAAAGTGTTCACATACAAGAAACTATGAAAAATTTGGAGAAAAAAAGATATTGGGACTTATACTAGATAAGGAAATAATATATAATGTTAGAGTCATTAAACATCACATAAGAACATATTGATGAAAATAAAAATGTTTTGGTGTCAATCATCAATCGAATTTGGAGCTAAATTTATATATGATAACATATTATTAATTACACAATATAAAAAGTTTACTTTATATATAAAAAATTAACAAAGATCCAATGATATATTTACATTTTCGATGTTCATGATCGACTTGGTGTGGTTTCATATCAATCGGCACATCCAACAGACCTATGTCTAGTTCATGATGTGTTGATGTGTCTATCATGAAAAATTACATATTTAATCCAACATAAGTACTTATAAATGATGTCATACACCTATATCATTATAATTAATATGTTGAATAATCTATGTAGAATCATGATAACATATTGGAAATTCATCAAAATACAAAAACTCACATGGAAAATGTTTTGATGGGATACAACCAACAAAAGTATGTTAGGTCTGAACTAGAGGATGTATTGAGGAGGAATATTATTGATACCATTATTTTGTGAGAGTAAATAGATATATAAAATTAGATATGATAACATAATAAATATATATTAAAGGATATAATTTATTAGTAACATTTGAAAACTATTATCAAACATCACATTGATATAATAAAGTATTAGAAAATTAAATATTTATTCTTTATCATTCTAAAATATCCCAGTTTCCTTTTTTCATGTTGTTAGATGTGGATATACATCAAAAAAATTATAAGATAATAGCCCAATAAGAGGATAAATACATTTCATGAATCATTATAACATGTGTGTTCATAACCATCATCATCACATTATATGCATATTATCATTATTATAGTCTTTAGTGTGCAATTTGACTAAGTTATGGAATGTGGGAAAAAATAAAATATCATTTTATAGAGGTAAAATACCTCACATATTTATTAACAAAGATATAATTGTGTTCACAAATAAAATATAATAATATTTGTAACAACATAATAACGAAAAACTATGAAATCTTCTTCACACATAAAAAATTATCTTATGAGACACATAAAATTACTCAATGCATTGGAGGTCTATAGAATTCCATTCCAACAAATTACATAATTATATTAACATAATGATTCATGCCAAAAAATGTATTAAAATCATTTTCATAAAATAACACATAGAATGGAATATGATTTATTGGGATTCCATAATGAATAAATTCATGATTAAAATTTGAGGTTAATTAATTAAAAATGGACATCATTCAATTGAATAAATAATCATTTTTATTTGTATAATAAAACATTGATGTGTAGTTGAAGAATAGTGTTGGGAAGAAAATTATTTGTGTATAATAATTTTATTTAGATTAAATATAAATATGGAAACAAGTTTATCCCTATAATAAATGGTACTAATAATGAAAAGATATTTAAGGAATGGTATTGGAATATCTATACTAACATTGATGTGATAGAGGGAAATCCCATTGAAAGGTAGTTGTGCTTGAAAATCCCCTTACAAGAATTGGGGATTTATTTTAATGCTTCTTCACCACATGAGTTATTAAAAATGTATTATTAAATTTATATTTCAAGTAGTATACCAACATAGGTTCCATGCTATAGTACCCTGAGTTTGTTGGTCACATTCCCTCATGCTCACCTCCCTATACATTATATCGTGTCGAATCACATAGATTGTCTGTTATGTTAGTAAGGAGGAGACTATATCGTCATTTTATCGGAGTGAAATACAAATAGATGAAAAAATGAAAATAACAGAAGCATATATATAACCTTAATTAAAAAAATTCCCACAATATTGAAAACAAGAAATGATATAGTCAACTGAAATGGAAATCATCATACGATAATGTATTTCTCTATTCTATACAATGAAACTGAAAAATAAAGGTAGTACACTCCCATGTAGTACTTGAATGACATATGGTTCCCTCACCCATGTGCCATCCCAAATCTGAAAATAATCATAGTTCTTTTCCCAAGTCCTCTTTAATAATAATGTCTACTCGGGTTCCGATGAGGAAATCCTAGAAAGATGACAGTACAACTTAGTAGTCCACCACCAATGATGTCTAAATCAATTATACTGTACAATAGTGTATTAGTTTACCAAAATAATGTAATAAAATGCATCACTCAACTATTATACCATTACCATCTACTCTATATTTAATCATAATAACTCCAGGGATCCCATGGATACGCAAACCTCAATACTAGATTCTTCTCATTCCAAATCCCAAATTGTTCCCTTTGTAATACATTTCATAATAATTGTAATGACTTGTTCTGAATATATTATTATAATTAGATGATCTGATACAGAAATAAATATGAATACTCATGATAGTGTTCGAATTATTCTCATGTGAGTCTATAATTCGATGTGTCTTTATTATCATTTCATATTTTTCATAATTACAAGACACATTCAAAATATTACCATTATCAAAATCTTACGTTAGTTGACCATGTTGCCATTCTCACTTCTCAATAGAATGAACATGTTTCCATTATTTCATAAATAATGATAACATCCATGATACCAAGTAAACTTCTTACCAGAATGACCATGTTCCCATTACATTACACACATGTATAATGACCAGGTTACCATTTGTAAATCTCAATTTAATGACCATTTTCTGATTCCTTCTAGCATTATTAATTCATCAATTGACTATTCATCATCACCCCATTACTGATTAAACAATTAGATGAAAAGATAAATTCTCTTAGTTATCTCAAAAATGAACTACGTTCACAAATCATATTAACAAACACATCAATTAATTAATCAACCAACTCACATCACTTCTCATAATTAATATTCAAGAATTATTTATCCTTTCAAAACCACAAATCATAATTACTAATATCACCATTAATAATATATATTAAACATCTAGGAACATAATTAATACACTATTAATTATCTCTAAATTGTAAAATAAATATATCAAAATTAATCCCCCAACTAATTATCTAAATTACAATATCTTAACTCATAGTAATTTTTGACAATATAGTAATTATAATATCATTCCTTATAGATTAAAGATGCAATCATCATAGAATCATCAATATCACCCATGAAACAAAAAATATTTTTATCCATCCAAATAAACCAAAATTTTGAATTCATTTACTAAGGGACACTATAAATTATATGATCTTTAATACTCATATAAAATCCACAATTATGGGAATTAATTTTATACCAACAACCGTTATTAGTTGATGAATGTTTTTACAACCTAAATCCAAATATTCTGATAATCCCAACATTGTAGATCTAATATTCCAAGTCCATATCCACAAATCGAGATATCTAAAGATCCAGATATAAAAAAATATTGATCTAGATCTACAATCCTAGATCATGATCTCCCCACATTGATTTAGATATGAATAAAAAATTGGTTAATTACACACAAATATTAATATAATAAAGAGTTTTTATTTATATAGTCATCGGTAATAAAACCACATACCAGAAGAAGACAAGTTCTTTGAATCATGCTTCAAATCATGACAAATGAAGGCCGAACAACATTGGGAGCCATTCATAAAGTTGTGGGATTGTCCACAATACATAAATCCTGAGGATATGTCGAAATAGGGGACTTTTGGGGGTTTTTGGGAAATATAATATAATTCTTTCTATAATTAAATACATTTCAAATAGTTTCTTGTGAAGGGGGCATGGTTAGTGAAACAGTTAACCAACCATGAAAACTTCACTACTCACATGATGCATAGTTACTCTAAATGAGTGACATGGTTTATCAAACCATGCATTAACCATGATGACCTCACTGTCCATGGCCACATAGTTTTCAAAATCATGCACAAAACATGCAAAACTCCTATGTCCTTAATCCTTATTAAAACCCCCAGCCAAATGAACCACAAAAAATAAATCGAAACAATGAAACATAAAAAACAAAATGTACCCCAAAAATCCCCTGAAATATATCATGAAAAGTTTTAGATATTTTAAAATACCTAGTATTTCCATGTAATATATTTTTAAAATATATGAGAATTTTATGAGTCCGTGATAATCGACGGTGTGTGATTCTGAGGCCCGTTGTGCCTGGAATCAATTTTTGATGTTTAGTTCGTGTACCTTCAGTAATCATATGACCAGGTTTTTCTAAATTTTGAACCAGTTAATAGAATTGAAATATTATGGAACCATTGAACTCACAGCTCACAAATTCACTTATGAAGACTTTCACCTCGATGAAAGTTTTTCGTGGGTGAAATTTAGTATTTGGGTTTTTCGTGGAAATAATAAAATAAAATAAATACAACTTTTATTTTATTTTATCTTTTATAACCAACCATTTTGATGTTGGAGGTGGGGACCACCACTCCTTAACCTTCCATGAGAAGTTATGGTGGTTGGGACCATCTGAGGCCTATACCTCATCATTATGTTTAATTGTGGTGGGGACTACCCGAGTTCTCAAAACCTCCCAATTTGAATTTTGAAGTGGGGACCACCCAACCCCAATTAATGGGGGTGAGTAAAACCTATCAACTACTTCATCAATGTGTAGGATCCTCTTCAGCTTCCTCCACATTAATTCTACCAACACACCAATTGATTATTCCAATCTCACTTAATCACTTCCACAATTTTGAATATTATTCCAACAACATAATCTATTATTTGGAGGCTATTTTTTTCATTTTGTTGGAACTTGGGAGAGGAGAAATATGTGGAGAAAGCTACCAATGACGAATGATCCACCAATGAATAATGATGACGAGGGACACCTTTGACTATGAAGAACGACCAACTTCGACCTTATTCCTCAGACACCTTCTAACGTTGGACGTCCTCATCCACGGTGAATCGAGGCCCGTCTTTTTCTCAAAGGTTCATTTCTTCTCTACGACTCCATCAAAAAACAAAGAACAAGGTAGGGTTTTATTTTTTATTTTTTAAAAAATCCACATGTTCTCCCTTATTTTTATTTTGCAGGGTTGAGAATTTAAATTAACGAGGGATTATGGGAATTGAAAATTGCTTCCATGGTCGTTCTTTGTTAATGTTTTTGATGAACTGTTTGCTACCACCCTAAACGTCGATGGTGTGGGCCAAACTAACAGGGCCCAAACCCCCTCCGCCATTGTTTTGCCCGAAGTCATTCATTTTTATTGATTTTTGATAACCCTCTTTCAGGGGATGTGGGGGAACCCTTATAAGGCCCATAGGTTCATAGATTACATGGACCATAGGATTAGGTGATTACATGACTTGAAGGTATTAGGGAATTCAACCAGACTATCTACAAGAAACTGCCCCTCCCCAACATCTACATCATGATAGTAGCTCACCACCTTTGCATGACCTTCTGGATAGGCTTCTCATGCAAGCTTAGGCTGGTACTGATGGCATATCAATTCCCTCTCATTCTGAAAATCCATTTGGCTCTACTCTGGTGAGTTCCCCTGCTTTGAATCCTCCTATGGGGATACTTCTTTTTTCTGTAGTGTGTCTGGGGCTTACATTCATTTGGCTCGAAGGCCTTGGGGTGGCCCTAAGGCCTTAAGGTGTCCTGAAGGCCTTGAGAATCAACTGGATCAAAGGCCATAGTTGGCCCGAAAGCCTTGCAGGACCCAAATACCAAACCGATGGCCCGAAGGCCTAGATGGATAAATAGTTCCAGTTGCTACAGTACAGAACAGTGCTTGATACAGTAATTCTATAGAAACATGGAAATATTCCTCCACTCTAATTTGATCTCAGGAGTCTTGAATGCACCTAGTGACTCCACACAAACTAGGCTGAGGCTCTTGTACAAAAGTTTTTAATGGTTAACGTGTGTATAGGTGCGTCCATACACCACCTGCACACCATACCTCCCTAGCTAGGCCCATGGTGGCCAACCCTTGGGATTGATCCAGTTCCCACAGAGTTGAGGGGACGAGAGGATCACTAGAAAATGGTTCATGTTGCCTTTGTGAGGACTCGAACCCCGAACCTAGACGACGGGACGCCACAGCCTTGGAAAAACTCACCCATCCCTCACGGGCTCCGCCATTATTCAATATGTTGTTCTTCGGAATGGAAACGAGACGACGATACAGTTAAGGGTACAAAAGCAAAAATGCCCCCACCCGCGGCCACCGTGACCCATATCACACTCGTTGTCGAATCCCTTCCAGCTGAGCCACCCTGGGCCGGGCCGCGCTGTCCACCGGCCAAACAGACCCAGGTCACCCCAGCCTCGCGGTGCCCATTCGAGCTTCCCCGGCCATGATGGCCTCTCGCTTTCCTCGAGGCCCCCCAGACCTCACTAGATTCTTGCGCCCCTCACAGCATCCCGACCTAACTGGCCTCTCGCACCCCTAGTGGAGCCCCGGCCAAGCTGGCCTCTTGCGGCCCTCGCGACGCCCCAACCAAGCCCGCCTCCAGCACCCCCGCAACACCACAGCCGAACCTGCCTCTCACGCCCCACGCGGCACCCCGGTCGAGCCGGCCTCCTTGGCCCATCGCGGCGCCCCAGCCGAACCGGCCTCCCGCACCCCTCACAGTTCCCCGACCGAACTGGTCTATGCCCACAAGGGGCCACTGCTGAACTGGCATGCTCCCTTGGTGTGCCCTCTATGTTGAGTCGTCCACATGGGGTTCTTTGGGATGAACCTCTCTCATGCCGACCTGTGTCCTATCTTCAGCCTCGCGGCCGGTCCCGACACTCAAATTCCTCTGTGGTCCATCATGGCATGCTCAGTTGGGCCCAGTGGACCAGGCCGATTCCAACGGGCTAGGCCAGACCAAACGGGTTTGGTCGGGCCGACCCAAACCAGTTGGGCCCAGGATGGGTCGGGCCGATTCGGTCTGACCGGGTGGGATCATACACGACCCCACTATGACCCATTTACTTTCTTTTGGCCATATCATTAGCACCATACATCCATTTGACAAACCATCAGTGGCCCTGTTAATCATAGGGAATTACGGTCCCTTTGAGTGTACCCAACTAGAGATTGGGGTATAGCTGAGATACAGTCACGTTGGATCATGAACGATTCCAACAGGGTCCCCCGGGACTAAAAATCTAATAACATACATATTGTGCATCTGATTGGAGCATCGTATGTTGCGTTGAGACCCCTATGATGTGGAAAACCATGGAGAGACTTTTTCATCGGACTTCGTGACATAAGAAATATCAACTATTAGCTCACAGAGTAGATCGTTTCAGTGATAAGAGAGTACAGTGCAAGGAACTAGTAGCTGGCTGAGACATTTTGACTGTTGACCATTTGACACAATGTGACTCTACTAGCCTAGTGGGGAGTTCTTGGTTGTGGCGGTTGATGCATGGTGGAAGATAGTGATTGGTGACACGTCACACCCACAGTACATGACATGAAAAGTGCCTCAGCAGGCTACAAGGGGGAGTGCCTGGGTGTGGCGGCGGACCTACGGTGGGGAGCACCTCTGTTTGACGCAGCAGACTCATGATACTCGACAGGAGGAGTACTATAGAAGTCCAAGGTTAGTGGGAAGCACCTTTGTGTGACACAAATTTCACACTGTACTCGATTGAGGAGGAGGCCTCCCGCAGCCGAGGATTCGATAATGTGTTGGATATGTTAGTTGATATTACCACTAAAATAAAATCCTAGTTGTGTTGGGTTAGTAATTTTGTATTTTTATCAGGACTGTGACAGATTACTTAATATAATTGGTATATGTATTGTCATATACCTAAGTAAGGTTATCTGTTGATTCATTACTTTGTGGTTTATCCTTGCTGTATTTTTGAGACATTGAGGGTCTCAGGGTCCCTACTATGTATCATTATACTCACCCCTTCACGGTCTATGCCGACACCTTATTGTGTTGGATGCAGACAAAAGACATCACTGACTGAGGCTGAGAGTACCCAGATAAGATGGTAATCAGAGGTGGACCTTATGACTAGTTGGTACACGGAGGATACTGATAGAAGTGAAGTGTTGAGGAGGCTATTATTGCCTACCCTATAGGTAGGAATCCCATAGGATGACCTAGTAGCTGCTTTTCATTCTTTTCATTGGTTGTATTGTTTTTAGTTGTACTTGTACCTTTACTATTGGGCTTGGATTTCGGCCCCTTTTTACTTGCATAAATCTTTTGGATATACATTATAGTCATGTTCGTATCTTACTATGTGTGTTTTCAAGTTATAATGGAAATTCCTTCCTAGTTATTGAGAATTATTCCATTGGTGCTAGTCCCAATCCCCTGGCCTATGGATGGCAGGAATGGGGTAGGCACGGTACGGGCCCCGAGGGATGGTTCATGAAAAATTGGTATCATAGGAGTTAGTTCTACCATAGAACATAGGACTCTATTTTTTTCTGTGAAGCAATAGTGTTATGTTTAGTGAGTGTGGTTTATCAATTTAGGGAGTTTAGTGTTGGTGTAGTGGCCTACTTATCCATACACCAGCACCCTCACTTTTGATATCCAACCCAGTGGACGAAAACATTGATTGCCTGTGTGTTTTCAAACATTTTCATTATTTCAACTCAACCAGGTCAGCTCATCACATATTACTTTTCTCTATTGCGAACTTGTTTATTTTCATGATTCCTCCATCAGACAGCCGGCTAGAGATCGGAGAGTTTTATGCACCGATAGCCCACTGTGCGATGATGCCTCAGTGCATGGACCTTTTTTAGTCAAGGCACCAGCTGTACCAGTCCCTGTTGGGCCACATATTCCACCAGTCCTAATAGAAGATGATGCATGCCGCTTGAGAGCACTGCATGAGTTCTAGTGCCAAATGCCAACCAGGTTCATGGGAGATACGAACCTGCATGTGCATTAAGAATGTCTGGAGGTCGTGGTCAGTGTTTTCCGACTAGTAGGGACCACAACAGACCACATGGTGATGCTTCTTTCTAGCCTTCTACAGTCTATAGTGGGTAGACGATGGATCTTGATTCTTGAGGTCCACAACAAGTTTTCACTTGTCTGGACAGATTTCGAGAGCCTGTTTTAGGAAGATTTTGTCCCAATGATACTTCACAGAGTACTCATACAGGAGTTACTTCATCTACAGCATGGTAGCATGTCTGTAGCTTTGAACTCAGTGAGGCTCACAGACCACTCACGATACTCAACTGATATGGTGCAAGACCCATTATTCAGGTCCTAGACCTTGGATCATGGACTCAGGTGGGATATCAGGGCTTCGTTGATCTCAATCAGAAACTCAACACATGCAGGGGTGTCAGAGAGATCCATCCTAGTGGAGATTTTCCTTGTTTAAGAGTCTCCAGCAGTGAGATCCACCACTAGTAGACAGGTAGGGGAGTCTTCTGTAGTTGGAAGAAGAAAGGAGTCACAATGGTCCAAGAGGAGAAGACCTACAGTTGGACGACCACATGATTTAGGATCAGTTGTGTGGGGCACCTAATGAGGAGACATAAATTCTAGGAGCGGAAATTGTTATCCATGTGGCGTGTAGGGTCACATGGATCATGACTGCCTGACCTATCATTAAGATGATCATCAGAAGGTCGAATGACCTCCTAGGTAGAGTAATAGATTTTATTGAGGCTTTTTGCAGGGTGTAGGCGGACTTGGATGTGGATCAGTTCATGCAGCTGGCGGTGGGTGACATTTCGAGGTGTTATCCCCACCACCAAGAGGAGATCCACCCCAACAACCGGTTGAAACTTGACAGGGGAGAGATCAGCTTTAGACAGCTGATCCATATTATCATGGTACTCCAGAGATGATTCTAGATATGATCTATGTCTACTCCACCATAGCTACAATAATTATAGACACAAGTGCCAGTCAATCTTTCATTACCACTGCCATAGTTCAAAGATTAGAGATTCTGAACGAGACGTTGGGTTGATCCTTATGGGAAAAACAGTTACGGGAGCAGATTCAACCATTAAGTTCTGGTTCAATTAGCGTGAGCTTACTCTTGTTGGCAATAGATTCAGGTGGGATCTCCCCATAGTGGAATTGAATCCATACGATGTAATTTCGGGTATGGAATGGTTATATACAATCTATGCTCAGATTGACTATATTAGGCACACATTGTGGTGTGTCCGCACGAATGGGACTAGGTTTACCTTCACCAGCGAGAAAGGATCTTTTTCACCACATGATGGACTTACTCGAAGGAGAGTGCAGCGAAACACTCATCATTTGGCTAGTCATACCCTCAAAGTAGTTGATGTGGATAGTCTGAGCTATCTTGTAGTGGTGGACCATAACGCAGATGTTTTCCTTGATGATTTCCTAGGTCTACATTCTCACAGATAGTGGAATTTTACATGGAATTGTACCCTGGGACGACACCGATATCAACACCAGCATATTGGACATCTCCCGTGGAGCTTCACAAGCTACGATTATAACTAAAGGACATGTAGGGGAAGGGATTCATTTGTCCCAGTGTTTCACCATGGGTAACCATGATTCTATTCTCCAAGAAGGTGGATCATGGCTTGAGGCTTTGTGTCGACAAACGTCTCCTGAAACAGTTGACTGTGGAGAATGTGTACCCACTCTTGAGGATTGAAGACCTCATTGATTAGTTTAAGGGAGCACGATGGATACTGGAAATAAACCTTGGATCATGATTTCACCAGCTCATAATTCGAGACGAGGATGTGCTGAAGACCCACTTTAGATGTCTGTACAGCCACGGTGAGTTCTTGGATATGCCTTTCAGCGTAACCAATTGTCCAAAATGTTCATTGGACTCATGAACATGATCTTTTATCCATACACCAATCTATTTGTCGCAGTCTTCGTCGACGAAATTATGATCTTCTCGACTACTGAGGAGTTGCATGCCAATAATTTGCAGGTAGTACGGGTCACACTCTAAGAGAACCAGCATTATGGTAATCTCTCTAAGTGAATGTTCTCGATCTGATAGGTTCACTTTTGAGGAAATTTAATCTCAAAGGCTGCAGTTGTTGTGGATCTAGCGAAGATTGAAGCGATACATGCTTGGGAGCCAAACAATAGTGTGACAGAGGTACAAATTTTCCTGGAATTCACTGGATATTACTAGAAGTTTGTACTAGACATATCCAGACTTTCAACACAACTATCAACATTTACAAAGAAGGGGAAACCCTTTGTGTTGTCTAATAGATGCTAGCAGTGCTTTCAGGAACTGGGGTAGAGGATGACTAGTGACCCCATCTTGAGTCTTCCAGATGAAGGCTTAGGTTACGTAGTCTACTTCGACTTATTATGGACAGGGCTCAGATGTATCCTTTTGCAGGAGGTCTAGTATATAGCTTCTAGGAGAGGCGACAGATTAGTTGGATGCTTTACAAATATCCTTTGTGGATAGCGATGGAGAATACTTCCTTCAGTCTCTTAAAGTCTCTCCCCTACTTCGTCAGCAATTCAGGGAGGCACATCATGGGGACACTGACTGTGAGACACAACATA
The DNA here is from genome assembly GCA_963277665.1 of Viscum album. Lineage (NCBI taxonomy): Eukaryota > Viridiplantae > Streptophyta > Magnoliopsida > Santalales > Viscaceae > Viscum > Viscum album. The sequence continues at coordinate 419,227,879 of OY728161.1, read as the reverse complement.
CTCAGATATCCATAGGGTAGTTAAATAATTAATTTTATGAAGGTTTGGAGCACATCACCCCCTTTAGAGGACGTACTATGGTACCAGTGTCACTTCAGGATGATGTTTTGAGGGAGTTCCACACATCCCCTATAACGATACATCGAGGAGGTGCAAAGATGTACCAGCATCTCTAAAGATCGTACTTGTGGCTGTGAATGAAGAAGGTAGTTTCAGAGATTGTCTATTAGTGCCTCACATGTTAGCATGTGAATAAAGTGAACCATGTACCAGTAGTCTTGGTTCAAACTTTATATGTCTCATATTAGATGTGGGATTCGATATCCAGGGAATATGTGACAAAACATTCATGTAGATCTAGGGGTAATGACTCTATCTGGGTGATAGTCGATCAACACAACATGTCGGCCAACTTCCTACCGACCAGGGAGCAGGGTTTAGTAGATTAATTGGGATTCCTCAATGTGCAAGACATTGTTCAGTTACAAGGAGTACTTTCGACAATTGTCTATGATCGTGACACATGTTTCACTTCCTGGCTATGGAAGAGGTTGCATGAGGCTTTCAAGACCCATCTTCGTTTGAGCACCGCCTTCCATCCTCAGATGGATGGACAGACTAAGTGGACCATTCATACCCTCTAGGAAATTCTATGTTCTTGTGTCTTCGACTTCAGTCGCATCAGGGAGGATCGCTTTACTTTGGTGGAGATTTCATACAACAAAAACAATCACTCCACCATTGGGATGGTCCCTTTTGAACCACTATATAGATGACCTTGTAGATCACCATTTTACTGGAATGACTCGAAGGATTTAGTCCTAGTGGGACCAGAGATGGTATGGACTACCATAGAGATAGTGGAGATCATCCAAGAGTGGATGAAGACTGCACAAAGTAGGAAGAAGTTATATGATGATAGGAGACGGAGACAGCTGGAGTTCGATGTTGGAGACCATGTATTTCTACGGTTCTCACTCCGACGAGGTCTATAATGATTTGGATGAGGTGAAATTTTATATATGAGATTCATTGGACCTTTTCAGGTCCTCAGTGGAGTTGTAGAGGTGACATACCACTTAGCTCTTACACCTCAGCTGCACTAGGTGCATGATGTCTTTAACATATCCCAGCTGAGGAGATATGTTCACGACCCTTCTCACGTCATCGACAATAGAGAAATTAAAGTCGATGATATGGAGACATTTATGGAGGTTAAATTAGATATGGATGATTGATAGCAACAGGTCCTTCGTGGATGGTCGATACCTCCGGTTCGTCTTCATTGGGAGCATGGGAACCTTTAGGAGAGCACATGGGAGCGGGAGGATTAAATGCATTCTGATTACCCCAACTTGTTCCCTTAGTTTTAGTTGTATCTTATGAGGATGTAAATCATTGAGGATGGGATAAATTAAACACCCTGAATTTCCATGTAATTTTTAAATATACATATGTATGTGAATTTTACGCGTCTATGAAAATTGACGGCGCGTGATTATGAGAACTGGTGTTCCTAAAATCAATTTCTGATGTTTTCTTTGGGTACGTTCAGTAAACATACGAGCGTGTTTTTATAACAATTGACCCAGTGCCCAGAATTGAAATATGAGGGTACCATTGAACTCGCAATACTGGTATTTACTTAATAATACTTTCACCTCAATGAATGTTGGTCAAGGGTGAAAGTAAGGTATTGGGTTTTTCGTGGAAATAAAAAAATAAACTAAATACATGGTTTTTATATTATCTATTATAACCACCCATGTGGATGTTTGAGGTGCGGACCACCACTCATTAACCTCCCATGAGAGGTTATGGTATTTGGGACCACCCAAGGCCTAAACCTCCTCTTCATGTTTAATTGTGGTGGGGACCACCCGTGTTCTAAAAAACTACCAATATTAATTTTGGAGAAGCGACTAGACGACCCCCTATTAATGGGGGGGGAGGAAAACCCCTCAACTCATTCATTAGTGTGGAGGATCCTTTTTATCATTCTCTGAATTAATTCTGGCAACACACAAATTGATTGTGCCAACTCTCCCTTAATAAATTCAACCATTTTGAATATTATGCCAAAAACCTAATCTATTATTTGGAGGCTATTTTATTCATTTTGGTGGAACTTGGGAGAGGAGATATATTGGGTGAAATATCATGATGAACAACACTCCACCGATGAGGGATGCCTTCGACTATGAAGAACGACCTACTTCGACCTTCTTCCTCAGACTCTTTCCGACCTCGGATGTCCTCATCCACGTCGAATCGGCGACCGTCTTTTTTCCAACAGTTCGTCTTCCTCCCCATGACTTCATCGATGGAAAACTATCAAGGTAGGTGTTTATTGTTTATTTTTTTATCACCCACCATGTTCTCCCCTATTTTACCTTTACGGGGCTGGGAATAGAAATTAATGAGGGATTATGGGAATTGAAAATATATTCCATGATCGTTCATTGTTTATGTTTTTGATGAACTATTTTGTACAACCCTAAACACATAGATTGCATGAAAACTAACAAGGATCGACCCCCTCCACTTTTATTTTTTATGATTTTCATCGTAATGGAGAAAAGGAGACGAGACGACAAAGGCGACGAAGGAAACGATGCCGCCACCCGCATCCCCTATAACTCTTACCACCCTAGCAGTCTCCTCCATTCAGGCTGAGCTGCCCCCTGCCCGGACGAGCCACCCTGGCCGCGCCGCCCTATAGACAAACACACCCTAGTCTCCCAGCCCCGCGGTACCATTCCTAGCCACCCTAGCCTAGTCGGGCTCCCGTACCACTCGCGGAGCCCCGAGCAATCCATCCTCATGCACCACTCATGGCGCCTCGGCCACGCCCACCTCTGGAGACCCTCCCAATGCCACGACCGAGCTTTTTTTCCGCTCCCCTCCCGGTGCCCTGGCTGAGCAGGCCTCTCGTGCCCCTCGAGGCGCACCGGCTGAGATGGCCTCCCGTGACCCTCAGGACACCCTAGCAGAACCGGACTCTCGCAACCCTCACGGCACACCAGTATAGCCATCCGATAATTCCACTCTTGATGCCCCGGCTGAGTCGGCTTCCCGCACCTGTCACAACGTCCAGACTGAGCAGGCCTCCCGCCCACCTCGCGGCGCCCCGATCGTACCGGCCCGCACCCTTGAGGTGCCCTGAACTACCCCGATCACGCCCTCGTAGCGCCTTCCTAGACGAGTCTCCCACGGAGCACCCTATGGTCTGAACCACTTTCACGCCAAACCATGGTCGGTCTGTGCCCTCGTAGTTAGTACTCACCCTCACGGCCATATGCACACCCCCCCCCCCCCCGCGGCCCGCTTGGCTAGGCCCAGCGGGCGGGATGAACCAAACGGGCTGGCCCTCACAATGGGCCATGCCAAACCAAACGGGATGTCCCTCAAAATGGGCTATGCCGACCAAAACCTGGTTGGCTCAGGGTGAGTCGGTCTGAGTCGTTCTGATAGGGTCGGACCGGACGGGGGGCCACTACGACCCCTTTACATTATGTTGGCCATATCATTGGAACTACAAGTCTGTTGAAGAAAATTCAATGACCCAAGTAATTTTGGAGCATGATGGTCCCATTGAGTATACCCCATAAGAGTTTGTGGTATTGTTGAGATACTGTAAGGTTGGATCTTGCATGGATCTAACTGGGCCCTTCGGACTAAAAGTCTAATAACTCACAGACTGGGCGACCGATTGACGCATCGTCTGTTGCGTTGATGCCCCTAAGACATGGCGGACCGTTGAGTTACTTATTAATGGAAAATAGTGATTGTTGGATTATCTACTAGAAGCTCGTGGAGTGGATCCTTCCAGTGACGAGCGAGCCGAGTGCAAAGACCATGTAGATGGCTAAGACCTTACAACTTCTGACCATTTGACTCGGAGACACTCTACTAGCCTAGTGGGGATCTCCTGGTTGTTGTGGAAAACCCATGGTGGAGGAGCACTCTTGGAGACACGACATTCACATAATACTCAACAGGATGAGTACCTCAGCAGGCTACGAGGAGGAGTTCCTAGGTGTGGTGACATACCAGCCATGGGAAGCGCCTATGTGTGATGCAACATGCCCACTATACTTGATATTAGAGGAGTTAACCAGCATCCAAGGATTAAATAATGTGTTTGGGATGTTACTTGGTATTACCCCTATAATAGAATCCTGGTTGAACTGAGTCAGTAATTTTGTTTTTTCCTCACGATTGATACAGATTACATAATAACATAGGTATATGTATGGGTATATACCTAAGTAGTGTTATCTGTTGATTCATTACATTGTGGTTTATCCATTGAAGATTTGTGATACCTTGAGGGTCTCGGGTTCCTTACTATGTATTGTTATAGTCACCCATTCATGGGAAATTTCACAAATTTTGTAGTGTTTTATGTAGACGACGAACAACGCTGACTGATGCTGAGAGTACCAGGACTAGAGGGTACCCGGAGGTGTACCTTACATGGAGTCAGAAAACGGAGGATACTGACAGATGTGATTTGATGAGGAGGCTATGTATACCCACCCATCAGGTAGGAATCTCATACGATGACCCAAATGCTGCTTTTATTTCTTTTCTTCAGTTGTATTGTTATCAGTTGTACTTGTACATTTACTGTTCATATTGTATTCCAAACCCATTTAATTTCATCCCTCTTTTGACTATACAGTTTAGTCGTGTTCGTATCTTGTTGTGTTTTTTTACAGGTTACAAAGTAAATGCCTTCCCAATTTTTGGGAATTACGCCTTTGGTGCTAGTCGCTAGCCCCTGGCCTATGGAAGGCGGGCTTGGGGTAGTCACGGCACGGGCCCCGACGGATGGGTCGTGACAATATTATATTAAAATAAGTAAAATATGTTCATTTAATTCGATATTTATACATTAAAATTGATTTATTCTTATTTATTTCCAACTTTTTCAAAAGTGAATTGTTTTTATATAATATTTTCAAGAAATTATCTCTTTTTGGATTTAGACATTTTTGTTGAACGTCATTATACATGAGTTTAATTAATTATACAATACTAACTTACATGTAATTAAATGTTCACAATATATATATAATTCATAATATCCATCCATGATGATGGTCATAATTATTGACATAGAAATTTCTCAGTAGTTGGATAACCAACCTTCGATGTTACATTATTAGGTCAGAAGGAATGGAATGCTCGGAAATTATATATACATAAATATGGTAAATAAAATAGTTTAACATTATTAACATAATGTTAAAATAATTCATAATTAATCATAAATAGTTTGGTTTCTAAATAGGTGGTGAAAACATAATCAGAATAAGAATAAAATGTTTTTATTGAAACCAAAAAAAATCATCAATGTTTCTTCTATTGTACGACCCTAAAAACCCTTCAACAATGTAGATATATTACTATAAGAACTAAATAGGTATTATAAGTATCTTGAGAGGTATTATTTGGTAATTTTAATGGATTTATCATGTGATTTATGATTTGTTTTCCATTTTAGGAATTTGGATAAATTATACAAGTGAATAAGGTTATTTTTAGAATAAAACATTAAATAAATTAATATATAAAAGGTAAAAATTATAATATGAATTTGTACCATATAATCATATATAAATTTATTTTAATGGTTTTTAATAATTTAATCCTCTTTATCATTCATATTTATTAAATAATTAAAATGAAAATATTATTGAATAATAAACTATTGTAACTGGTCTATTTTTTACTTCTAGTATTGGAAAAAAAATCATTGATTGAAATTTATGTTTATTGTATTGTAATGAATAATGTGTGAAATTAAATTACTTTTTTCCATAAAATAATGTTTAGAATAATATTAGGTCATTATTAAATCATGAATGGTTTAAAATATCATAAAATAGTTTGAATAAAACTGTACTTTTACTATTCATTTGAAAATTTAGGTATTTTAGAAAAATACAAAAAACCCCCAATGGAAAAAATTTATTTTATAATTTCAAATATTATATTCATATTATTATAATATATTTATACAATAGTTATTTCAATTTTTAATATAAAAAATATTATTTTTAAGATATACATTAAAATATAGTTTATTGAAAATATACATATATTTTTTTTGAATTTGTAATTAATTAATTTTATTCCATTATTATTGTTAGTGTTAAATATATTATATATGATAAATAATATATATATCCCAGTTTTTTATTTTTAGATAAATTTCTATTCTAACAGTCATTGTATTATTCCTAATGGTTAGCTGACTATTCCCAATAGTATGGTCACTATTCTAACGGTCACATTATTATTCCAATCGTTATGTTACTATTACAATAGTCACATTACCTCCTAAAAATACCACGTCATTATTTCACCAAATATTCACTATATTTTTACCATTTAAATGTTATAATTTTTTCTAGTATTTTGATAGTTTTTTTTAAATATTTTGATTATCTTATATAGTGTTGGATGTAGTGGTGGTGATTCATGATGATTGGGGTGATCCTGATTTTCTAATATTAGCATTTTTATTTTGTATTTAAATAATATTTTAATGTTTGATATTATTATTGGATTCATTGAACAAGAACATATTAGTTTTTATTAATGAAATAATTATCTCTAGTTAAATTATTTTTCTAAATCTATATAGTATGTTATAAATAATATTTATTTTAGGAGGAAAATAACATTTATATACTCTTTGTTTTATCATTCATCATCACTTTATAAAAAAATTTCTTGTTATTTAAACTCATATTCATAGTTTAGAATAATTATGGTACTTCTATTTCATTATTCCTCTAGTTCATATGTTTCCTCCTCATACATATGTTTCATCCATAGCACTTTGACAAGGTGAGTTATCTTGTTCTACATAACAATGTATATGTGTTATATGATCTTCATCTGGTACTCCTAATATAAAAAATTATGGACCACTAATAAAACATCCACATTAAACACATGTGATGTATATGCTATGTACTTCCTCATGAGAGATATGTGTAACATGCAATGAACTTGATACATATTTTGTGAATTTGTAGATTAATATAAATCAACTCCTATATGATCATGTATCTCGAAGGTACATTGTACTTAGAGTTCAAATTCTCTTTTGTTCAAATTTTCATGGCACTATTCCATGATTATATTTGAAGGAAACCATCAATACAACTTCATACTACAAATCCATTTGTAGGTTTTCATACTTTTACATTTTTAACTCATAGTAGAATTTATCTTTTATTGGGTGGTTTGAACCATCATTTACATATTTTATAAATGTTCATGTACAATTATCATTTTTTCTCTAACATCATCCAAATATTTTTTATTTCTACAACACATCCCATATAGATAAACATATGGATCCATTAGCATAACATTCAATTATAATGGTTAGGTTTGATTCCTTTTTCTATGTTCCATCGTGGTATTTTAAATCCTTTTATATGATTTTTTTGTGATTACTACAGACTGCTGAGCAGGTACACTCTGTGTATATAATTTACATTACGTGTAGTTGGTACTGGATGCATGTCGTGGATGGGGAGATCATGTCGTAAACTGGGGTATCATGTCGTGAATGGGTACACATCACGTACCGATGGTAAACGTATTTCTGGGGATAAATATTGGGTTTTCAACTTTTGGAGATGGGTTTTTTGGCTTAACATATCCAGCGACTCACACACATCATAAAATAGAGGTATAGGTCATGAACTTTCCCACACAAAGGGTTAGGTCATACATTTTTCTATTTATTGTGTACTTTTTCTACTAAATCTCTTTAATATTAACCCTAACCTTCTCCTTGTTTATTTTTAGAGGCGTCTCACATTCCTAATCAATCAGATTGGCTCCATTTCATTGTTGCTTCTATGGTGTATCTCTCTGGGTAAGTGTTCATTCAAGTTATTCATTTCAGTTGATCACTGTAATTCCTGTCCCTTCCGTATTTAGATACTTTGATCAATGTTGATTGATCATTGTCATTTCTTAGTAGATTTGTTATAAGATCTCATTCTGATGGCCTTTCCCCTTCATTTTTTGTGGTTTAGCGGGTGTTCTTCTTCGAGGTATATGGGTTTACCCTCTATTGAAACCTTTTCTATTTATATTTGAATCAATCATATAATGGATTGGATTCTAGAATCTCTGTTTGTGTTGTTGGGTTTCCTTCTGGGTTTTGGAACCTATTGTAGGCTTGTGCAAACCAAAAGTTGAGGTAGGTGGTTTTGTCTATAAGACCATGTTAATTATCCTAATTCTTATTACATTATAAATTAAATTATGAAATTGGACTGTTTTTTTTAGAAAAGGGGATTTGATTGAAAAAGGTATTTTCCTTATCAATTGAAATTTATTTTGAAATGTTTTGTATTATATTTCAAAGGCATTGAAACTATTTTGTGGAAAATGGAACATCGGGTACCCTATATACATTGGTGGAAGTTTTAGCTAGAGTCCATCGTCCATTCCATTATGATTGTCAGAGAGGTATGTCTTGCGGATTTCCCCTTTCTCCTAGGACCATTTTTCTAGGAGAAAAATATTGACATTTTGTGTGGTTTATTCATGGTGTATTCCTCTATTTCCTCATACTATTATTCTAGGATCAGTTTATGTGCACTTTATGATTTTGGTACAAGTAGTCAACTCCTTAGACTTATATTATTCCATGGTGTTGTGTAATTGTTATTCTATTTTTTATTTCATTGATTACTGAGTTATCCTCTATGTGCATGTTGAGGCTTGTGAAAAATGAAATGGAAACTTTTCTTTGGAATTGTTACACATGCATTTGTTTAAAACTGTGGGAAATGAAAATTTTATCATGTTATATATAAAATGGACTTATTTCCTATCATTCCATGTTCTATTTTAAAATAACAGTACATGAATTCTCCATTATATATTACATATGATGGTTAAATGGTGTTGAGATGCTTGGCTTTCATTTATTAAACTGTTGGTGTAGTTTATTGGTTTAAATCCCTTTGCAGTCAGACATGTATTTTGGTTTTTAGCTACTTTTACACCTATTCGGTTTTCATTGTTTCCTTAAATTTATGTATTTATAATTGTCAATCTTACACTATTTCTTTTTTCTCAATATGTGTATTCCATGTTTTTGTTCATGAATGAAGAAATTTTTCCCACGGATTTATCGTTCGATGACCGGGTGCTTGTCACCAGCCCGTGGGGATCGGGAATTTATATTGGGTATGTGACAGATCATGTCGAGTGAACATTTTATAGGGTAACCCGAGTATGTTTTGTATAGTTTAATATTGATGGATGTTTATCCTGATGAATCTTTTTCTTGGGATGTATATTAGACTAGAGATAGGAGTGTCATGACTTGAGATGCATGTTGCGATAAGTTCTTGGCCAGCTCTTGTCGTAATGAATGTCAAGTTACTATGGGATTTATGGATATGTGTCTATAGTTTCTGTTTTTTAATTTTAAAATCTCAGTTGCTACATATTGGATTATAGTTTAAATTGAGATTTGTTATGTGTCCAATCATTCTTATGTTTCGGTGTGCAACACGTTTCCTTCTAGACGTCTTCCATAGGTTCCACTGGATGTTGTAATTGATTATTCTCATGTTAATTCACCAATGAATCATAATTTTATCGAGATTATCATATGATACGTATTTGATGTTGACCATGATGTTCCAAAAGTATTGAACGCAGTGCTTTAGGTACATCAATGAGTGGGAAGATAAATCGATTGATCTTGAGTGTTCTTGCTCGAGATGCCATCGATTTTAATGGGAGGACTGAACCTCAAGAACATTAAAATTGGTTGGACAAGATTGATCAAATCTTTGACTTCCTGGTGGCACATGAGAATATCAGAGTGATGTGATCAACGTTCAAATTTGAGGGTTCCAGAAAGCGTTGGTTGGACTCTATAGTTCTTGAAAACATACATGTGGGCTTGGATTGGATATGTTTCCAGACCCAGTTGGTTCAACGGTTTTTTCGGGAGTCACTTTTGTTGTAAAAATATCTGGAGTTCATGTCATTTCTGTGGGAATAGCATTCGTTGTCGGCATACACAAACCGTTTTTAGAGTATTTCCATTTTTCCTAGACATGGCAATGAATGATGAGTTGAAGGCACAAAGGTACAAGAAGGGTTTGCGACCAGCCTTTGGATGAGAGGTGTTCATATTTAATCATTATAACTATGCAGATATGGTAGAAAAAGAATAGAAGAAAGAGATAAACATGGATGTAAGGGTTTTTTTAAATCCACATCTTTACCAACAACTGATCGCTTTATTTTAATGCATGAAAATAAGAGAATTTGGATGGACCATTGAATACGTGGTGAAAATGGGTCTTAGTAGTGATCCTCGTCTACATCTTCCTTTGTTTTCGGATGTGTTTAAATCCACATCTTTATCGACAACTGTTCGTCTGCTCCATAGGCTTCTATGGTGCATTCAGAAGATTCAAAGAAAAAAACTCTCCAACCATTGGCCTCCAGAGTGAATAATTTACATTCAGTAGATAAGTTTCCAAAGGTTGTTGATCCAGGTCTAACAATAGTGAGAGGTACACCTCTTATTGCATCATTAGTATCAATTTCATTGTTTGATATTGGTGACTCCGAGTCGATTATATCGTCACTTTTTGTTGATATTATTAAATATACAATGGAACTTATTCCCTTTTCAACAGAGGTAGCCACACGTCTTGGCAATAGAAAAGAGTAGGGGGATCAATTTCCTTCGTGTTCGTTGATGATAGCTGATAAATAGTTAGTCATTGTTTTTTGTATTCATGATTGTGATCTGTTTGACGCTATCATATGTAGGGAATGGATTGTCTCTCAACAAGATGAGGATGATTTTAATCATTGGTGCATTTGGTTTCTAACAGCCTATGGGATCTCTCATGTGTTTCAGGGAGACTGGGACCCGAGGTCAGGTAAAGAATGACCTTCCCCCTAGAGATCTAGAGTTTTTTTTGTGATATTGCATTTGAGATTGATGAAGATTCATTTGTTGGTGGAATTCCTATTACCATTAAATACTTTCCGAATGATTTAACATATGACTTATTTGGTCATACTCCAAAGGTAGAGGTTGAGTTTAAAATGAAATCGTTCCAGGTATGAAAACGATGTTGATTACTTCATTTCATATGGCACAACTGAAGTTGAATGAATTGACGAATCAGTTGGAAAAAAATTTAGATAATTGTATCATTCTCCCTATTGTTTATCCTTGTGTAGCTCCTGTCCTCTTTTCCAAGAAAGTGGATGGTTCAATTTGGTTGTGTGTAGACTATCAAAAATTACTCCAGGTAATAGTTATGAAAAATTACACATTACCTCGTGTGGATGATTTGTTTGATCAGTTAAAGGGGGAAAAGTGGTTCTCAAAGATTGATCGTCGATGGGGTTATCATCATCTCAGTTTTTGAGATTATGATATAATATAGACAACCTTCGAGATCAGTTATGGCCTTTATGAATATATTCTAATTCCTTTTGGTCTAATAAACAATACTTCTGTTTTTATGGAATTGTACAATATGATTACATCAATATCTGGACCAATTTTAGGTAGTGTTCATCTATTATATGTCGGTTTATTCTTGTAATTTTATATATATAATTGATTTATCAAAAGGTTTTACACTATTTATTGATAACCATAATTCCATATTTTACATAATCATAATATGTAACCATCAATAGAGGACCCAATTTTCATACAATACTATTACAAATATAAATATATAATCAATATAATAGTAATAAATTGATGTATTAAAATGAAAAATGTGTTAGAAAAATATGACCATTCATTAGTTTTACTTATTAAAACTATTAAATTTATTTAAATACTACCTCTTTATCCTTCTAAAATATGACCTTATCCATAGTACATTTATTCACTAATGGATATACTTAAAATAATGTTGTGACATATGATCCACGTAAGAAGAGGAATAAGGGTCCAGAATTATTGTAACAAGTGTGATGATAATCATGATCATCACATCATAATAATATATAAATTAATAACTAACATGATGTATACATTTGATAAAGGATTGGAATATTTTAATGATTAAAAATGAAAATCATGGCATAATGGTCAAATATGAAAGATAGTGGTTTACAATGATGGCATCACATTCACTCATAACATAAGTTCTTACTCATAACATCATAATTTTCAGCAAATCTAAAGTCATGTTCATTCATAGTTCACATTATATCATGCGCTACCTCACAAGGAAAAAACCATTGGATGGGTAATAATTTCTAGCACAACCATCATGTTAGGATATTTACATAATCATGCATGACACATATACCAAGTAACTATTATAGTCTATAAATATATTGTGGAAATGAATGGGTTTCATAATGATTTCATAAAGAAACTATTCATGAAAAATAATTTGGGTTCCCATATTAATAAGTGGGATCATAATTTTTAAAAAAATATTGTTTTACTTATAATAGAAGATGAAAATGAGGATTCAATGATATGTTTTGGAATGAAATATAGTACTGTGAAATCATTGTATTTAGATTAAAAATAACAGTGAAAAAATATATATCCTATAAAAAATCATGGAATAATAAAGAGATAATATTTATGGAACATTGAAATGAATATCCATGAAAAAATTTATTTGAAAGAGGGAAATCCAAAATAAATGGATATGGAATAATAATTAGATAAAATTCGAGGATCATTATTTTAATTTATTTAACTATCTATCCATTAAAATTATTTTAATATATTTTATTACATATATTTTTAAAATAATTTATTTTTATATCACTTTTTAATTTAATATTTCCATTTTTTCAATTTAGCTAATTTTTTTCAATGTCGATGTACAAGAGTACGACTAATTATAGAAGATTATAATAAATATAATTATATATTTATATATTATATAAAAAATTTAATATCTATCCATGATGATTGTTATAGGTTTTGGCATGTAAATTTCTCTATAGGTTCTAAATTGACCTTTGATGGCACAATATTGGGAGATTGGGAAATGGATGTTTAATATTTATATACATAAAAAATATGATGCAAATTAGTATATATCATGAAAACATTTTATAATAATTTTATGTATTAATTTTTGGTTTTAAATGAATAATATTTTCAAATTTGAAATTAATTGAGATGTTTTATGTTTTATTGATAGAAACGATGAACTTGGAAAATGGAAAACATTTATACACATTGTGTACCAGAAGTACATTTCATGACAAAATCAGAGAAGTAGGCTGTCGCCAGAATAAGTTATGACGAGCAAACATATTTTGAACATCATGTACAAATTTTGTAACTTTAGTAAATGATGTTACAATAGTCGAACAAAAATTTTAAGAAATAATTTCACAAGATTCTATCAAATAAGGAGTTGATGCGGAAAAGGTGTACATGACTTCTAGTCCATTTACACATCTTGTAGTTGATAAATTTTAACAAATGAAACTATAATCCATGAAAGCGTCATGTATATTCACAAAAAGTTAATCCACATTACATGTTTGTACCTTCATTACACGTCGTGACCAGTGATGTGTAGACCCCATTCAACGCCTATAAATAGATCCCATAGTTTCACCTTTTGTGTATTTTTTTCCAAAATTTAAGGAGACTAAAGCCTAGGGAAAAGTTGTTTGGACTTATCAAGATTATTCTTTATTTTTTTATGTTTTACACTCACTTAGTTTTTTATTATATCTTCACTAGGTTGGGGGGGTAAGTCTATCATGTTCTATCATGATGTAGTCTATATGGGAAGGTGCGTTGTATTTTATCATTTTTATTATTCATGTATTTTGTTTGTGGAAATATATATTTTAATATCAAATAACTTTATTGACATTTATAATGACCATTGGAAATCTAATATAAAATAAGCATTAATATTTATCAAGTGACTTATTTAAGTACGACATGACCATTTTCCACTGAAGGGGAAATTATGTTTTAATATGATATCGAGACAAAGTCAATTGAGAAAAATCATATATTACTAGTCCAAGGGAAATATGGTTTTGTTGCATTGACAATGAGTTTCCATGGAAATTGGATCTTACTCATCCTGAATCTGAGACGAATCAGTATCAATCAACCTATCAAATCCATTTCCACATAAATCTATACATTAAAAAAACATCGCACACTTTCCAAATCATTTTTCACAAATCAACCAATATGTTGCATCGTTTACATATTGATTTCTTAAAATCTATTAAACATTATTTTTCTCACAACCTTTTCCAAATTAATAAAATTAAATAATTTAAAAATCTAATAAAAAAAATTCACTTTTTCTTTGGGTTCATCTCTGATGTAGACTAATACTAAATTTTAATTAATTGTGTTGCATATATTTAGTTTTTATATAAAAAAATTTCATAGTAATATAGGAAACTAATCACACTCTGTATAGATATCAGATCCATACATTAGATTAATATCATTAATATATTATGAATTTACATTATATTTAATATTTAAATGTTTTTTTGAATGATGTATTGAATAAAATAATGAGAAGAATAAAAGAATATTAGATCTATGTATACATAATTCTATGTGTATCTTCCCTTTCATGACAGAAAATCTACCATTATTCATGTAGTTGGATTAAAATAAATATACATATGTATTCTAATGGGACTTAGATTGATTTTTTGGGAAAATAATTGGATTTTTCATATGATAGAGGTATTTTATTCAATGAGTATGGAGTGAGGTTATTTATAATTGAGAACATGGGTATTTTGATAAAAAAATATTAAATAAAATATTATATCCAATTTAAAAAATATAATATTTTATTTTTCAAAATGGAAATTATATATAAATATTATATAATTGTTTCTAGGGATAAACTTATATTTATAACTGAAATAGAGTTTTTTATTATTATTCAATGTGTAATGAATGAAAATTTGTTATTTTAGGGAATTATATTTTTTCATAAGGATTTAGAAAATGATTTTAAGGAATGGAATGTAAATTTGATATATTTTATATAATCTATTATGACATTAAATAGGTGATTGATGAAAATAATGTTATATAAATTATTAGTTACTTATTACATCTGAAATGATGTAATTTAAGATGCATTGGTTATAAGAAAAACTATATTAAATATTCACATTAAAATTGAAGTATTTCCAAAAATTAACAAAAAATCAACCTTAAGAAAATTTTAATGAGTTGATTTCATATTTGATATTTATTTTATTATCATAAATATCATACATATATAATATTAATTTATAATATAAAATAAATAATATTTATTAAATATATATTAATAATTATATTAATAATGTGAAAATATATTCGTAATGTTTTTCTAATCATGAGACTTTTTTGGTATTAAAATATTTATAATAACATTAATTAATCATGATAAATATTCATTTCCATAACAATTGTATATTTCAATTTGCAAATACTATTTCAATATAAAGATTTTGATTCCTAATTGTTAGGTTAATATTCCAAATTCTCATGTTACTATTCATACAGTAACATTACTATTCTAAATTTAACATTACTATATCAGTGGTCACATATAGTAAAATAAATTCACCATTATTATTTCAATAAATATTAACTATAATTCAACCCGAGGTTTTATATATTCATATTAGAATAGGTTTATTAGTTTACTAATATTTTGATAATATTTTATAATGTTGGTAGTGGGTGTGATGATTCGACGTGATTGGGGAAACACATATTTTCAATTTTTTTCTTTTATATTTTATATTTATATCCAATCATAATGTCTGGAATTTTCATTAGTTTCAAATATGGCTTTTGTAAAATAATTTGTTAATGAAATAAAATTTGATCAGTTTCATTATGCGTATAATATATATAGTATATTATATCACACACTAATTTCATGATACTATTCTCATTTATACTGAATCTCCATTATAATTTGATTCCCAATAACCAGGGTGGTAATGTGGATACATCCAACATGAACACCTCTCCACTCTAGTGCATGATATGCAGCATCATTATCAATCTTCTTCCTAACTCACAATAGAAAATAGGGAAGGGTGAAATTTTGTTCTGGTAGCACAAATGGGCCGAAAAAAAGATTTGTATAGCATGATGCATGGATACTACAATTGACATTGAGTAGAAGAGCCTACAACCATTGTTCACCACGTCATAAATGGAAAATAACCAAGAATAGGTGTTTGATTCAATCATTATTCATTAGGACCAAGATTTATGTGTCTTCACTCCCTCCAAATTTGAAAATTTCTACTCAAAGGACATTCGTAGGGTATCCAACATTATTGAACAATGTGAATAATAAATTGACACGCTCTAGTGAAATATGATTCCAATAAAATACAATTTTTACATTTGGAAGATAATGAATATGTAAATACATGTGGATAAAAAATTCAAAAGAATGGGGATCAACCTATCTTCTAAATGAAAAAACAGCAAGGTGGGGAAAAAGGAGAGTACAAAACAAATTATCAATGATGGTGAGTGAGTTCAAGAGATGTGGTGTACATTCAGTGGGATTACTTTATATTATTGTTGGGATCTATGTTATTCTCATATCTGGGAAAAATGGTTTAAGGGAGAAGATGTTAAGGGCCGGAAAAAGACGTCATGAATTGTAGTTCATAGTGATGGTTGATGGTGCCTATGGAAATCCAAAAATTGTGAAAGGTATGATGTGTATAATTCATCATGGATTTCCATAATTATGAGTACAAGGAGTTTATCAGTTGGAATAGGGTCACTGACCAATAACTGGAGGGAGAAGCCATCATTCGATTGTTGTATGCTTCCCCACCAAGAAACATTTCCATGATACTGGGAAACTGGTTGCGATGATCTCCCCAAAGAATCAGCTTCAAGATTAATACATATGGATCATTCATATCAAGGGATATGTTTCATGGTGGGGTCATTTGCGACCACATGGGAAGTGTTTGGATAGAATTCATAGTGCACTATGGAAGTGGATCCTCCATACTGGAAGAGGAAAAATCATTCATAACGGTTCTCAACAATTGCACTCAGAAAAATATTTCCTTAACCAATGTGTAAATAGGGTCAATTATCATTCATGATTCCGTATATGGTAGAGGCTCCAATCCTTGGTCAATATCATACATCATCAAGAGTTTCAAAACCCTCATCAAAAACAATATAATGGTAAACATTTCTTGGAATGTAGGGATCAAAGTAGTATATGTCTTTTCCTCTCTAGTGGACCAAGGTTCCAATGTAACTCGTTTATCAAATATTCTGTTTTTAAAGACTAAGGGGGTGAATTTGATCTAAGGGGATTGCCTTGTTCTCTGTTACATTAGGCCCCAAAATTCTGTTTTCCCTACTGTGTTTCTATTTCTGTGTTTTCCCTCTTAAATAAAAATGATAATAGTATTGTTGAATTCTCATTTATATACAATTATTTGGTAGAATCATAATTTTTTTTGTACAGATGTCTTATAATATTTCATGATCAGTTCATTTTAATGGGGTTTGAACGTAACACATTGAAATTTTATAAAAAATATAAAATGATTTATATTTCATTGATTTCTTTTGTTACATGAAATAACAAGTTTTATTGAATAATAATATATTATTACTATTATTATTATTAAATCCTGTAAATTAAAACCTATATATTAAATTTTGATAAATAATTTGGATTATTCAATTTTTTAAAAATAATTATAATTAATTTTTTAAAATAAAATATATTTATATAAAATTAGTCATTTTTATTAAAGTCATTATAAGCTATCAATATAATATTTCTAAAAAAAGAATTTTATATATTTCATGAAAAAAAATATATTTTGGAATCTCATTGAATATTTATATGAAAAAATTATACAAATTTTGAATTAAAATTTAAAAATTATCATAGTTTGAATTTTGAAGAATTTTTAATTTTGATTAATTTTTTATTGATTAGTGAAATTTAAATATTTACTTCAAATCTATATTGTCATATAATGAAATAAAATTTTTTCATATTGTTAAAAGTTTTCTAAAAGATAAATTAAATAAATTATATTAATATTTTACTAATTCAGATCGTGGTATGTAAATTTATATTAACTATTTATATTAACACATTCTATAAATATGAAAATTTTCCCTTTATGAATCCATTTTTTCACTACATCTAAGGGTTTATTAATAAATAAAATTTCAGAACTATTCTAAATATAATTTTTCAATAGGGGTTATATATTCTAATTCATAAATATTAAAATTTTATTTTTTTGATTAAATTATTATTTTTATCAACATGATTAGTAATATCAATAGAAATTAATTATCTCGGATAAGACTTAAATGAGTTGACATTGGTGATTAACCCAAAAAGAGAATAAACAAAATGACCAAAAATAATATTGTATTCTTATATTATGGGTATATATTAAACTTATATCTTCTAAAGTTAAATATTTAACATTTTTTAATCATTATTCCAAATTTAATTCATGACTATAATTTTTTCTATTAAAATAATCCATGTGTTTCCTCTCTCTCACTTATAAAAGGGAACACCCTCTCTTCTCCTCATCACACATTCAAAACCCTATCGGTGATCCTATTAAAAAATATAAAATCATCCATAACTCACTAACCACATTATATATGTATAATATTTGATAATAATACTCATTAGAAGGATTTATTTATAATCATAAATAGGAAATGAAACTGTCAATCATGTATACAAATGACTACCACCTCAAAAATTAATATAATTTGTTTTCTATCAACACCTCTCAAGAGTAGTGGTAATGTAATATTTAATGTGTATAAATAATTTTTATTACATTATTATACTTCCCGAACAATAATATTACCACTAAATTCTTACATTCATATTTTTTTGTAAATCATAATGTCCCTGGTGGGTACATGTGGACTACCACCTCCACAATTCTATGTTATACATTTTTCATTTTATTTTTAGAAATATGGTAATATGGATAGATTTTTTGAATAAATTTGATATATATATATCATAAATTATTTTTTAAGATTTTTATATTATGTAACATTCATTGATCTATACATAACCAAAATGGAACTGTGTTTATGCACATGTACAACTTACCATCTCCATGAATAGTGTAATTAATTTTCTATATATAAAACTAATGGAATAGTAAAAATACATATTAAATTAATATATTTTATAATATTATCAATTTAAAAATTTATACGTTGATTTAAACATAAATAAATTAAAATTACCAAAAATAAAAATCCATAAGATACATAACAAATAACATACTTTTTATTAGAAATGTATTATTATTGTGGAATTGTTTATAAATGTGTAAGGAAATGTTATAAGTAATAACTATATTGTTGGAAACATATGAGCCTAATTCTATATGTGTTTTATAATTTACATGTATATATATATTATATATATGAGTTTTTTTCATGTATGTAGGATGTCATGAAATATACTAAGGGATTTGTAGTCTCCCTTTTATTTCTTGGAGGAAGGTACCATATTCAGAACTCATTTATTTTTATGGTGTATATAATTCCCCATTCTCATTATATTTATCTAATATCAGTATTTAAAGAAAATTTAATGTTTAATTTGATGATTATTTAGTAATGGGGAATACGATTCAAATTTTACTAATGTATTATGTGTTTTATGATACAATCTAATTGTTTATAATGATTTTGTATGATTATGATTCCAATTATGAAATTTTATGATCTATCACTCCAGAATATTATATATTTTCTTTTAAAATTTTTATCTAATGAATATAAATTTTTTCCTTTCTTCATCCCTCAATGTAGTGAATAGTCTAATGTAATATTTTAAATTAAAAAACTTATTTATCTTTTCAGTTAAAAACACTTTTTTTCAATACACATAATTTATAAAAATTATTTAAACAATATTAATAAAATTATCCTATTATTGTTAATTATATTTTTATATGTCCTTGAATTTTATATATAATATTTTTAATCGAATCATCTATTCATTTTCAGAATGAGGTTTTTTTGATTGATAACAAAATTGTGAATGGAACCGTTGTGTTAACATGTATTCATTTATTTATATTTTAATCAATCTGGAAACTCAATTTTTTAAATATTTCCATATAAATTTCAATGGATATTTTAAAATAAGTTTACGTAGATATTTTTAATATACTATATATTTTTCTAAATGTTATTTTTGATGTGAAAATGATATTTTCCTCAAAAAATGTAACACGAGATTATTCCAAATAATTTTCCATCAAGGATGTCATCATATGATGTTTCATAAGCATTATTGGGTATATAATCCAATGATACCATCCATATTATTTCAATATACTGATTATGATCATGATTAATGTTATTTATGATGTCTGTTTCTTTTTATCATTTTTTGGATTATGAATGTTTTATAATATTGTGGAACACCAATACATGGGTTTCATTATGTGATGTGGGTGACATTGCAACTGATGATAGTGGTAAGGTTATAGGAATAGATATTTGGTACATTATAGACAAGGATGTCGGTTATGTTTTGTTAAAGTTTTTTTGTTCTATTATATGTAAATATGGTGGTCACCTTATAACGATGGATAGGTGGTACCAATATCTACCTCCAATACATTGGGTAGTGATTGATGTCTATTGGGATAAATAATACTGGATTGGGGAGTGAACCAATTTCAGTAAGGGAATTTTTCCACTATGATAATATAGTGTGTTAACCTTGACACCCATGATGGTGTGTGAAGTTAAGTTATTCTTTTATGATAGTTTTATCAACAATACTTGAATTGTAATGAAACAGTTTATATTCTTATATTCATTCAAAATGTTTATGTCTTATGCCTATGTTATTCTATCCTAGTACATGTTCATTGATTATATTATTATTCATGTCTTATGAACGTTATTTTTATATTTCCTTAGTCATGTTTTTGATCCATGATACGCATTATGTAGTTTTCTTTTGTTATTTTCAAGTTATCATGCCCTTCTATTCAGGTTATATTTAAATATGAAATTATTATCCTTAAAGAGCATCTAATCCAAACCCATATCATGTTCTTTACACATGTTATAATGAATGTTATTATTCCAAATAAATCTAGGAATGATTGTAGTTATGAAAAACCTAGTGGGGGTGATGTAGTTCAAATATGATCAAATTTTAAATGTATCCATGATTTCAATTCCACAAGACCTAAAGATTCTGGAATCTATCATAACATTTTTTAATCAATTTTCATATAATAATTTGTATTATATATAAATATAGGAGGTGATTTGGTCCTTATACTTTTTTATATTTAAATGACATATAAATTTGTTAAAAAAATATTTAACATAAGATTTATATGTTCAATGTGTGTATTAAAATGTATAATTTAACTAATAAAATTCTAATTTTATTAAATAAATTTTAATATAAATTCCTTGTACATTTCCACTTCCAAATTAATTCATTCAAATGTAACATTTCATTAAACTTTTATTTTTTTCAACGAAATTATTAATATTTTCTAGAAGAGATCAAAAAAACATACTATGTTATCGTTTATAATATGAATTAATAAATGGATTTAGTTTATTCAAATTAAAATTTTATTTTTCATCTTATAAATAAAATCTTGAATATGGTATCTTTAATGGGATTATTTTTTTAATTGTATTAGGATTCATAATTCACCTATTATAGTAGCATGTTGGGTATTAAAATCATAGAATCTCATACATTCCATATTCATCATTTTCATATTATCCATTATGTTTCATCGTATCCCCCATTATTTTTTTCTAGATTACACAATTTTTAATGGAGAATACCACTTCAGTCTAATTCCTATAACCTTAAATAATGTGTGATTGTCCAATACCCATGACAATAAATCTATAACAGCATCATTGGTTTAATTTGTGTGACTCTAAACCCATTATAGATAATGAAATTGCTGGGATGATCATAAATTTATCTGGGAAGAATGAAAAAATTGCCATATTGTTTAAAACTCATGAAGGGAAGCTACATGAAGATTCTAACTCTTATATCAAAGTCACCCTTCAAGGTATTTATTAAATTTTCTAGTATAAATTTAATGCAAGGAAATATATATATTTTTTCATTATTTATACCTTAGATAAGTCATGGAGTGCTCACAAAACCCACTAGTTAATGTAAATGTAAAATCAAATATTTCAGAACTTTTAACCCTTCATGAGGTTCCCCATGAAGCACTAAAATCACAATCACACATTGTGTTAAATTCATCACATCTTGATACTTGAGATACCTTAGGCAGTAGTCAATTCTATAAGACCAAAAAATTTAGAAAACCCATATCCCTTTCTTTCCATAAATTATATAAGATAATCATTATATACCCACACCATATAATGTTAGAATTCCTTGATAATATTCTCTATTCTTAAAGTTAAACCTCAAGGATACATCCTATTTTGATGATTTAAAACTGTAAGATTTCTTGTCATGCACATGAGAGTACCTCCCCCTTTATAATATTTTACCAAATATATGATCTTCTAAAAATGTGTATTGATTTATATTCAATGATTGAAATATGTAGCAATAAAAGAATCATTATATATCGAGACTTACCACATTTCCCAAATCAATATTCCTTTTTTCTAGGATTTTATAATCCATGTCCATACATACCACCCTAAATGATGGAACATGAAAAAATGTTATATCCATCCATTAATGGTTCTCATCCTATAAGAGAACCCTCTAAAATGAATCATGAAACATGTGTTCCAGACATGGTCAATTTGTATCCATAACATCATCTGTATCATCATTCTCTAACTTCTAATCCATGGTCTATATTAATTTTATTTCCATCCTTTTTCTTGACTTGTATTCTATAACCATTAGTGTTCCCTTTTCTTGAATTCCTGCACATTGGAAAAGACAATCAGTATTTTGAGTAACATCCAATGTGTGACTATGCTTATGGGTTCTTTTTTTGACTGAATAAAGATTTTATTCAAAACCAATGTGTTTCCATCATACTCTCTCATTGAATATAAGACAACTCTAGGGAATCTTGTTAATAACATAGAGTATCACCCACACGGGCTCATGACATTGTGTTTGTCAATTCAGTGTAATAATTGATACAAAAAACAACTCGCACCAATGTAAGGAAAATAAGTATTTTGTTTCATAAAATATATATCAGTTCCAATAAATCTAGAAAAATGTTGTTGATTCAAATAATGAGCTTCTTTATCATGGGATATTAAACCATCTGATGAAAATCCTATTTAAATGAAATAAAAATTAATGATATTCATCCTTATTGTATGTCATTAATGTTTATTGGTTATAATCCTCACCAAACTACATTATATTCACTGTTCTTTTTCATGGAGGCATGAAGAAAAACATTGTAATATCATCTTAGATATAATACTATAAACCTCATAGATGACCAGTTGTTTTATGATATAATAATAGCGAAAAATGTACCATTATGCTCCCTAGAGATAATATCTCCCTTTCAATGGTGAGTAGACTCTTACTTCACCAGTTACAAGAAATACGGTTTCCTTGATTACCATTTTTTAGATATGTATTGATTAATGGATATTATAACCGTGTTTTATCCTCAACCATCACTATTATCAATATTGTCTCATCATCATATCCCTAACGTAGACATGAATGTACTTCTTTTGGGTCCCATGTACATATAATGAAATGAGAATGATCCTCTCCCAATAGGACAATTTTGGCCTCATATATACGGATATCCCTCACTAATATTCCTAAATACATGGGGACATGAACCATAGAATGTATATGTAAACCAAAATGAATGTTATTGTTCACCATTAAACATTTTAATTCCATAAATTTGGAACCCCTTCATCCTCCAAATTTTAATGTTCTTCTATACAATGATGGTGCATAACCTAAATTGGCATTCCTCCATTCAAGGACACAAACCATAATGGAATTATATAAACATTTAATTGTTTTTCTATGTCAATCATGATGAAAAATCAATATGTAATTTTCATCCCCCATTCTATATTGTATTTTAAATACATCACTATTTCTCTTGTATGACACATTTTTCATACCATTTTTGATTCATATTTTTTTATTTGCGAATTACTTCAATCTCTTCCCATAAGTTATTGTATAATTTAAAACCCTTAGTGTTATCCAGCACTAGAACATGTGCATGTCAATGACACATTTTGGATCTATGAGAACATACCTCAACCAAACATTCCCTTTATTGAATAATACCAATGGTAGAAGTATCATTAATGACCCATATATTTCATCCATGATTAATACTATTGATTGGAATGAGAAATCTTGATATACTCTTTGTTTCACACATTGAGTGTTGATCAGATGAGACTAGATGTTTTAATCGATTTTTTTTATATTAAATTATTCCACTCCTATTGTACATGCATGGATCCCATAATAGTACTAATATAATGATTATAAACAACATGAAACCTTATGGTCCACACACCATTACCATAAACTACATTAACCTGATTAATATGGGTTGAACTATCGAAAATATATGATTTTTTTTTCAACATTAGTCGCTCTTTCCTTGTGAACTATAATCTAATATAGTTTGATGTAATTTATAAATTTTAGGATCTATACGCCTAGACCATAATCAAGAAATTTCAAGTATTATTTTTAATATATGATGCAAATATTTCCCCACACTCCGTGTGTATATTTACCAATAGATTCCATACTATAAGGTTTATACCCCCATAAACAAATAGGGTAATACTTCGAATTGTCGTCTAAGAGACCGTCCTGATTCTTATAATTGTGCTTATATTTTACAATAACTATTTATGGATTTGCATGTGGCTTGATTATCATATCATGGGATATGTATTAATGCGTTGATCCCCCATATCATGGATAACCTCTAGTTTCCAAGGACCACTCCTGTGTTTTGCCACGTAAATTCTATTTTTTTTAAATTCCTTTATATACTCTAGGAAAATTTGAGTCCTATAATAGGTTGTGTATGAGTTATTATCAAAAATTATACCAATATTATGGTAATTTCACCATGAATGTATACTTTCGACCTTTTACCATGGCTGTCATCATTATTAGAATATATCCTTTGTTTCATATTGAGTCAAATCATTTCATAGTTACATATAGATCAGCTTTTAGGACCCATCCCAGTGGGGCCCGCACCTTGACTCTACAAGCCAACTTCTAATAGGCTAATGGCTGGTGGCTAGCACCGAGTAAGAATTTTACATGCCTCAGATGCATTTCATATGTACTTGTTCACATGCACATCTCTAATCCCACAAAGATGAAATGTATAAATACCACCACAGAAAAAAAAAAGGCATGCATATAACTAAACCCAGCCAACAAAGTACGAAGGAAAGTAAATTACAAAATGTAAGCAAGGCCAGAATACTATCCCACCAAAAAAAGTCTAAAATCTACAATGTACATACTGCAATCACAATGATGTACTGTGATTGTTGATCATTGTCTTAGGAAGAAATCATCCTATAGGGAACTAAGAAATCACGTTCCAATCCGGGTTCACCCTGAACTCCGTCAAAAGGATGCTCGTCATCACAAGACACAAAATGTATGGGAAAATCTCATGCAGGGGTGAGTTTAAAAATACTCAATAGAGAACCCCAAAAACCACAATGAAATAATCAAATGAAAGGTACATTCATCTCTATAGAATATATGTATACTGAACATATAATAGTATATCAAAAACAAGATATACTCAAAACCTAGAACCCTAATCTAGAGACATGTCACACAACTTTATACCCCCTCTAGGGATTCAATTCTAAGATTAAACGAAGCACTTGTTCAGGGAGAACTCACTCCCCGATTATGATAGCTCTGATGATGACCGTCCGAGAAATAATATTCGTCGGGAAATTCCAAAAGAGATAGATACACTAAATTAGGGGGAACGAACTTTTTAGTGGGGAAAGATCATGATACACTGATGATGATCACTTCCAAGTCCTTGGAGGATATCGTGAATCATCCGGACTCACCTTTTAGGTAGAGGATCAGTTCCCTTTGGAGATGGTAATGTTGATAACTGACTCTACATATGTTCAAGAATGGATAGAGGATCTCATTATGGGCCTCTCAGATGAATACCTGACCATATCTCAGAAATTCCTGCTGAAGGGATCATAATAATATATAATTAAATGATACCTGACCTTAAAGGGAACAAGTAAAATAGGAAGTAACCCAAAAAAACATGTCTATGATATGGTGGAAACGGAAACCGATCATTGTATTTAAGGTACATGATGTGTAAAAGTGTCACAAACCATGTCTACTGACCTTGGGTTCATCATGTGTACAAGGGATCGAGTAGCAAGGCTGGTCGTGTAGAAATGTCAGTTCACAACATGTAGTATATATCATAAGGAATGTCCGAGTGACTGGGTTCGGCTTTGTGTATGAAACCGTGTGCATGTACATGACATTATCCCGTATGTGACATCTCGTGTAACTGGTACACTGGGAAGTCTTTGTAGCCAACATGTTCTGGCTATGTGGTGGAGTACACAGTTTTGTACTCCATCCTGTTTCTATGTATCCCCTGCATACATGACAAATCCCATGTAGTCTCTTTTTTCATGCCGCGTTGGGTCAACACGATGTGTTCCTTAGTTGTGTAGTTCATCCCATGTCTGTGTACTTCCCAGAGTACCCAACGAGCATCGAGGAAGGTTCAAAAAACCATTTGACTAGGGACACGTGCCATTTGATACCAATCTGACACCCAAAACCCTAGCCTCTGTCGCCTGTACAATACGGCGTGTTCATCGGGATACACGTTGTGTATTGTGGAAATTTACAGAAACACCGCTTCTCACCGGTGTGTCTCCCGTGATTCATTGATCTTCGTTCTGAAGATCGTTTTCCACATAACATATGTTTCATGGTCACCCCGACATCCCTAATCCATATCTGTCGTTTTGGGGCATCCGATCTGTTCTGAAAACTCGTATTGATCCACTCGTGCGAAGAACTCTCTAGGAACGGTCTCTCCTGATCTGATCTGATTCATCTGCCGACATTTATGTCTCACCTCCACTAGGTTTTCGATATTTCGTATCTCCAATTTGGTATTTTTTTCATTGAAAAATGGGTGTGCAATGATCTATTGTTCGTCACCCCACGAAGAACCCAAAGAACGCGAATAAAGTAGGGATACATCCAATAAACCAAATTGAGGAGTGAACATCCGCAATAATTTTCCATAGAGTTGATTCCCTCCAGTACGTAGGATCAGATGGAGCATAATCATACAATAAACTAACATGGGTTAATTACCAGAGATCAACCCAACCAAAACCCACACACATGAATGCACTAATTGTAGGATAAACCTATTTGTGGGATGGTACGTGTTAATCATTTAATAAAAAACATGGAAAAGACAAATTGAAATCGGAACCCCTACCTCAATTTAGTGGAGTAACGATCGCTGTATCATGTTTGTTGGCGAGGTTCTTCAATTTTGAGATGCTTCGAACACTCATGTCGACATCGTCTGCTAATAGGTTCTCCTCCAAACCTCTAATGGTCAATCCTCAATTTTATCGGGTTATGCTGCTAACCCTATGATCTTTCCATAACCAGGTATTGAATGAAGAGAAAAAATTAGTACACTCCACCAAAATGAACAATTATTAAATAATATAAAATATTATTTTATTTTATTTTCTTTCTTCTAAAATGTTTCTTTTTTAAAAGTACAAAAACAAACTATTACAGCAGAACCCCTTCGGTCGATGTTAGGCCCCAACTAAGGTAATTTTATTTCTCTAAAGGCAATGGTGCCCTCTGATTTTTGATTTGGGATCATGATTAAAATATATTCTACATTTTCATGAAATCCTCTCATGTTCACTATTTAAAATTTTAATTTTTTTCAAACAATTATTAAGAGCACTTTATGAATAGAAATCACATGTCATCGAAAATCCTAGTCTCATAATATTTCCATATAATATTTATAAATAATACACGGAAAATATGAGACATTACATTCTTCCCACCACGGGGCTTTGCGTCCATAGAATTCCAAAAAAGGATACTAAAAATGATATGGGTATTGGGAATGTATTTGAGCCTCCCGCTCCAATGTGATCTTCTGTAGATTCCCGTGCTGCCACACGTTGTGCACCAATGGAATTGATCTCCCACAAAGGATACTGTCCTACCGAACCTCGATCTCCACCAGGTACATAGAAATGGTCACCCCATCCTCAATGACCATATTTCCTTGGTTGATGACATGTGATGTGTCATGCATGTACCTCCCTAGCTGCGACAAGTGGAAGACATCATGTACTCGATATAACTATGGGGTTAGAGAATGGTGGTACACCACCTCGCCAATTCTACACAGTATCTGGAAAGGTCTGATAAACCTCAAGGATATCATGTTTCCCCCATACAAATCTACGTAACCCAAATAAAGTTGAAACCCAAAGAATGACTTGGTCTCCCTCCTCGTACTCTATCGTTATCTATCATCTGTATGCATAATAATTCTATGGGTTTAGTGCAGCCTTCATCTGATCCTAAATGATTTTCACCTTCTTGGTGGTATCATGCATAGAATATGGATCCATGAATGCTGACTCTCTTAGGGTCAGTCTAGCAAAGAAGGGACTGATAGGGTCTCCAATATAATGCTTTAAATGGTTCCATACCAATGGTGGAGGTGTAGCTGCTTTTGTATGCAAACTCCACTAGTGGTTGGTGGTCCTCCCAACTGTGACCAAAATCCATGATACAGGTCTGCAACATATCCTCCAAAACATGAAGGGTCCTCTCTGTATGACCATCAGTCTTGGGAAAGAAAATTCAATCCCAAGCATAGATGAGTCCAAAAATCATCATAAAATCACATCCCCAACCAGTATGAAAAGTGTGCGTCTTGATACACGACTATTGTCGAAGGGATACCATGAGTCCAAACTATCTCCTGCACGTAGATGCATCGAGATATCTCTACGAAAATATCCTTCAAGATAGATAAGAAGAGGTCTGACTTGGTGAGTCGGTCAATGATCACCCAGATTGAATCATTCCCCACAGACATATGTTGTATTCCTATCACATATTCCATTAATATTCCATCCCACCTGCACTCTGTAATTTATATGGGTGGTATAATCCCACTAGAACATGTGCTTAGCCTTCACCTGCTAGCTTGTAAGGCATTAGGAATTGAACTCTTATACCACTTTCCTCATGTCTGGCAATCAGAACTGTCATTCGAGATCCTGGTAAATCATCACCACTCTAGGATGTATATCCAAGGGTGTTGTATGAAAATTCACCTAGGACCTATTCTCTCAAATCCAATGGTACAATCGTGGATCCTCTAAAAATATGTACGTGCTCCCCACCTTGAGAATATCCATCAGTAACAGGTCCTGTGGATAACTGAGCACGTAAAACCACATAGTCGACATCCCCAAGTAGTTCCTCCCAAAATCATTGTAAGATTTTAGAGGTGAGAACCAACATACGTAGGTAAGATGCATCATCTCTGTCTAAGAAGGATAACTGCAATGTGACGATCTGATCTATCTCCTCACTCAACAGATGTGAGCTCAACCTTCTGCTAAAAGAATCTGGAACCATTTTCTCCTTTCCATTAGTTTAGATAATACACAAATCATAGTCCTAGAAGAACTGTATCCAATGCCTATATCTCATATTCAGATCCCTATATGATAATATGTACTTTTGGGTCTTGTGGTGAGAGTAGATGATAAACTCTCCCCCATAAAGTAGTGTCACCACATCATCAACGCAAAGACTATCACTGCCAAATCGATATCACGAGTCACATTGTTCTACTCATGTGGCATAATATGGAGTGATCCATAAGCAAACATTTCCCACCACTGCATTATGACACCACCATGTTCGGTCTATGATGTGTCACAGAAAACAATGCACTCGACACCCGACCACGTCAATCTCAAATTTGGGGTGATTATCAAACTCTATCGCAACTGCTCAAAAGCCTTCTAGAACATCTCCATCCACAAGGTGTCTTTCCCCTTCCTGGTAAGGTCCATAATTGTTGTTGATATTTATGTGAAATTAGTAAGGAATATATGGTAATATCATTCCATCCTGATGAAGATCCACACCTCTGTCATGCTCTGAGGTGGCTCCCATGCTAACACTGCCTCCACCATGGCTTGATCCACAAATACTCCAACTGTTGAGATAGCATACCCTATAATTTTGACCATATAAATCCAGAACATGCACTTCGAGAGATTCCCATAATGATGGTGCTCTCATAGTAGGTCTATAACCATCATCATGTTTCTCACGTGGTCCTCCTCTAACGATGATTACACAAGAATGTCATCAAGGAAGACTACTAGGATCCGGTAAATGTATGACTAGAAGATACATTTAATCAGTTCCATGAACACTATAAGAGAGTTTTTCAATACAAAAGGCATCACTATGTACTCATAATGACCATAGCAGCATCTGAATGATTTATTTAGTATATCCTAATCCTGTACTCATAACTTTTGATATCCAGATTGAATTTTAACATTGGATAACCATTGTGCCCCTCTAAACATGTCAATGAGGTCGTAGATCATAGGCATAGATACGTATTATTCACCATCACATGGTCCAAGTGCTGGTAATCCACGCACAACCTCAAAAACCCATATGCCTTTTTGCAAAATGAAACTGGGGCAGCCTAGGGTGAAACGTTGGGTCATACAAAACCCTTTATCTACAAATCCTCCAAGAAAACCCTCATATAATGAAGTAGTGATGGATCCATCGTATATACTGGTGAAGAAATCAGTACCTTCCTAGGGATTAATTCAATGTACAAGTAGATTATCGAGTGGGGAGGTAGTTCTAGGACATCTTCGGGAAAGACATCCTCATACTCCACCACTGGTGCTAAGAACTAATAGCTCATAACATATACAACTCTAAGGTCAAGGTTATACAACTCATGAGTGATCAAATGAACTTTCCTATGCATGAGACCATTCTATGATTCCCGAGTCTCCTTTTCTCCAACGTATAACCTCTTCCCATCATTGCAGACACAACACACTCTTTGCCTAAAATAGTCAATCATGGAATGAACCGATGATAACCAATCCATACCGAGAATTAAGTCTTAATGCCTCGATGCTACCACCATGATATTCCAACCCAAACTCTCACAACCATGGGTAAGATCACACTGTCTACAAAGGTGAGTGATCGTCGAGTCTCCTCTTGTAAGTGTCTCCATGTGTAATGATCGAGTCCACGTCTCTAGTGGAATATCAATGTTTTGAACAATACATGTGGTGAGGAAGGAATGACTAGACACAATGACTATTAGTATGGAATCTATGGTAGTTAAGACTTGTATAGTACCTCGGATCATCCCATGATTCCCTTGGGAATACGCCTCGACAACATCAAGTTGTCCCCACCCCTATACATTAGCTCTCCGAGCCTGGTGCGGACCTCCTGGTGGAGGTGGTGGAAGTAAATCATAGCGTCTTCCACCACATTAAGATCTCCTAGATCCACATCCATGTCTGCCACCTGGGGGGTATATCTGCTCCACTCTCTGCCTCTATCTTGGGTCTAAATTAATCATTCATGAACATATCAATCGAGTACCGGGAGAGGTTGGTGATCCACGATGAAAAGTTAGATACTAAAAAAATTTCTTGTTGGAGCTGAAGAAGTTCATGCATGCGTACTTCTCTCTACGAAACTATAGGGAAATACTCCCTAAAGAGTTTATCAAAATCCATCCCGAAAAGAATCTATTCGTTTGTGAATTTGTGTCATCATAATACCCCATCGTCACACAAAACCCTAAAAAGGGATCTCTCTTAGGATCATCATTTGGTCTGATGGTGTCCTCACCAGACTGAAAACAATAATCACCACCTCAATCCAGTCCTCAGCCTCGTGTGGGTCGAGCTTTCCTCAGAATCATATGGTTATTTATCCTTAGAACTCATGGAGTACACTCTTCATGTTCCCTTCGTAGGTTGGTACTGTAGGTACCATGGGCTACTCCAATAGTGGTGGAATAACAAGTGCACCACTTGGGGGAAACGATAGGGAAACGAGTCCCTATATCGAAGCCTCATCACTGAGGGGGTCATCCTCGGGATCGCACTACTGACTCCTAGAGGGTATGCGTCATAGAGGCATCGTGTAAATAAATCAGATGTATTGTGTTCAAGGATTATATATGGATCATTGACTCAAACGACATGGAAAACTCAACCCATTCCTATATATTAATGTACCCTTATTTTACTTCCCATTAACTTCTATTTCCATGAACTGAGTCGAAATATAGGTTGTCAGAGTCTTTGGTTATAGACAAGTCTACCTCCCGCAACAACACTGGGTCTCTAGTATGAACGTCGAGTTCAAAACACATATTAATACTGTCCCAACCAATCTGACAGACTCTTGGTCCTATGGTATAATTGACCTCCTCTGATACCACTATGTCACGACCCGTCCCAGTGGGGACCGCGTCGTGACACCCCAAGCCCACCTCCAATAGGCCAGGTGCTGGTGACTAGCACCGTGTATCAATATTACATACAAGGGAGGAATTTTTTTTTGTACATGTACACACGCACAAATCAATAATCCCACAATGATGTAATGTAAAAAATCCACTAAAGAACAAAAATGCATTAATACAACTAAATCAAACCTAAATAATATGATGGAAAGTGAATTACTGAATGAATCTTTTTCCAGAATACATGCCCACCAAAAACAATAGACTCAAAATGACAAATTTAATCCTTCAACACAAAGTGGTACTGGGACTACTTCTTGTAGCCGTAGAAACACCTAGGCCCCTAGGGAACTCAGAAAGCTAGGTCTTGTCCCTGTTCGCCCGGGAATACATCAACTGTTTGTTCATATCAATAAGACAAGACACATGCAAGAAAATAATGTGTAGGGGCGAGTATAAAAATATTCAGTAGAGGATCCCGAAAACCACAATGAAATACATGAATTATCGGAATAATCTTCTAAACACAATATAGTTCTAGTGAAAAAATAATAGTTGATCACATACCAAATATACTCCAAACCCAGACCCACAGTCTAGGGACAGGTCGCACAACCACATACCGATTCCAAGGATTCAGTTTGAAGATTAAATGAAGCAATCATACCAGGAGATATCGCACCATGGATCTGATAACTTTGACGAGTTCCGTCTAAGAAGTATTGTTCTTTCGGAAAATCCATGAGAGATAGATAAACTCATTCTGAGATAACGCAATCCTACGTACTGAAAGATCTTGATAAATAGATGAGGATCTATTCCAGGGCATTGGCAGATACATCAAATCATCTGGATTAACCTGACTGGTAGAGGATCAACGCCCTACAATGATGGTCAAATCGATACGTAACTATACCTATGGTCAAGAATGGACAAAGGATATCACTTCGGGCCTCTCAGACGGATAACTGACTCTATATCAAAATGTAATGCCGAAGGGATCATATATTGGAAGAAGGAAATGATACATGGCCTTCATGGGAACGAGAAAAGGGTTACTAAACCAATCAAAACATGGCCAAGATATGGTGGAAACGGTGACCAAGCCATTAATTGGAAAGTACTATATTTGTATAGGTGTCACACGTCGTGTCTTCTTACCCTGGTATTTGATCGTGTAAAACATCCAATTTTGTATGGATAGTCATTTAGAAAGGTCGTTTCACATCATGCAGTATATATCACATGCTGTGTCTGAGTGACTAGGAGTAAGATCCATGTACTCGACCGAGTTCCCATACATGGCTTTATCCTGTGTGTTCCATACTGTGTAACTGGTACATGGGGTAATCCCTATATCTGACCTGCTCTTGCTGTGTGGTGGAGTACATGGTCGTTTACTCCATTATGTGTTTGTGTATCCCCAAGGTACATGTCGAATCCCGTGTAGTCGGAGCTGTCATGCCACATTGGTTCTACATGGCATGTTACAATGTTGTGTAGTTCATCTCGTGTGTGTGTACTTACATGAATTCACATCATTCTTTGGGGAGGATTCAATACACCGTGTGTCCTTGGTCACATGGCATGTGATAGTAGTATGATACTTGAATACCTAGCTTCCACTTCCGATACAACATGACGTGTCCATCGGGATAAACGTCGTGTATTGCATAAATGTCAAGAAACAATGCTTCTTGTCGGCACTCCTCCTATGTTGCTCCGATCATCGTTTTGATGATCTGTTCGCCACAGAAATTCAAAATATAGGTTGTCCCAATGTTGTCTCTGTGGTTTTCAGGCCTTCGATCGGTTCTAGAAACGTGTATCAATCTACCCACATGAAGAACATTGAGGAATTGAATATTTGGTTTTGAGATGATTCGTCTGCTTCCATTGTCTTCTCACCTCTGCATGGTCTCCACGATGTCATATTTCCAATTTGGGATCATTGATTTTCGAAATGGGTGGGCAACGATCCATTGTTTGTCGCCCCCTAAAGAACGCGAAGAACATGAAGAAAATAAAAAGAAATCCAATAAACCAAATTGAGGAACGAACCTCCACCCTCATTAATCATGACATAGATCCGTTCTTGTTTGTAGATTCAATGGGGGAAAATTATAATAAAAAACATGGGTTAATTTCCTAAGATCAACCCAATAAAAACCCTCCTACAAGAACGCAAGAATCTGTGGATCATCCTATTTGTGGGTTTGTCTGCGTTCAATGTTTAATCCAAAATGGGGAAAATAATTGAAATAAATACCCCTACCTCGATTCGGTGGAATACCGATCATCGCGTCACGTTCATTGGTGAGGTTCATCGAATTCGAGTTGTGTCAATCGCTGACATCGTCATCATCCACCAACGGGTTGTCCTTCAAAGCTGTAATGGACAATCCTCAATTTCATAGGGTTATGCGGCTAACCCTATGATATTTCCAATAGCTGGTATTTAATGAGGAGGATAAATTAGGTCGTTGTGCATAAAAGAAACATTTTAAAATTAATTATATTATTAATTTATATTATATCTTCTAAAATGTTTTTTTTAAATTCCAAAAATCTAACTTTTTTAGCCGACCCATGCTAGTCGATGATTAGCCCCGCATAATGTAAAGGCGCTTCTTTGAACTCAATGGTGCTCTCAAATTTCTAATTTAGGAACTGGTTCATATGATATTCAACTTCTTCAGGAAAACTGCTCATGCACACTATTTATAATTTTAATTTCTTTCATACCTTTATTTCGAGATCTCTACTCCACAAAATAACACACTGTCAAAAGGAATTGTCTCGTAATAATTCTATATAATTTTTAAAAATAATGGTCATTATATCTGATACATTACATCATACCCCTAATAGTTTTAGCATCATGAATTTTAATTATATACACTTTTTCTAGTGAGAGGATGTATACTTTCATAGTACCCTATGTGTACTTTAATTTAAATTGGGGTTTTCATTCCTCAACATGTAAAATTTTCTCTAAATACATGGACTATGATGTAATACCTTAATCCTATGATTACTAAGGCCCTAATAACATGAATTTAATCATTTATTCACTATTCCTAAAATTTGATCTTTAAAATCAAAAAATGGATGATCTTAAAAGTATTATAATAGAAGTGAAAAATCCTAAAAATACTCAATCATTATGTAAATATATATTACAATAAATTTTAAAAACACATTTTACATTACAAATATACAACCCCAGTGACTGTATTAGTTTAGTGGAATTGGAAACTAAGAATAGACTGTGATAATTTGGAGAATGATCTTCAAAAACACCCAAAAAGATCATCCTCTTTACTTTTCCTATGTAAAACCTTTCATAATATCTTGGGGAAAATAAAAATTATAAAAAGGGTGATCTCATGTTTTAAATAAATTTAGGAATGGAAAATATCATACCAAAATAAACATAAGAATTTAACAAAATGAAAATTACTTTAGCAAACAATATCACATATAACTTATTTCAAAATCTTGATTCATGAAATAATATATGGTTGTTCATAATGGATAAATCATATAATAATCATACACCATTTGAAAATTTTATTCCCATAAAATATGTAATTTTTTAAAACTCGAAAACCTAGAAAATCATTTATATATAAGCCAAAGCACGTTGCAAAGACCATCATTCCAGACAATTACCATTACTGATTTGAGTGCACTCTTCATTCTGGCCATGTATTATTGAACCAGATATACTTGTTGTTCTAGCCCTATATAATTGAATCTAATTTAGTTAACATTACAACAATGTTTTACTGATCATGATTTACAAACAATTCATGTCATTTCTATGTCATGTGTTATAAATATTTACCCAATGGTTTGTAGGGTGATTTAGGTCCCACCCATATCATAATTAAATCATTATTATTTGCTCTGCAAAATCATAAATCATTCATGATAGCATAACCCAAAAGAAAACAATGGGTTTCTTAATCATCATTCCATCATAACATAATCCATGAAAAAATGGATTTAATAAATAGAATTACATCATAAATACAATCTTACCATAGTAATAGCAAGGCGGGTAGGATATCATTAAATGACACACAATTTTAAAAGAAGTCGGTTTCATTTACAATTAACATTAATTATAATATGAAAATATTCATGGAAATATTCCATTTTGAAATCATAATAAAACATTCAGGCCATATAAGTTAAAAAAACATTCCTCTATTACATTAGTTAGAAATTCATCAATACCTCGTTTGGAAAAATAATAATTATTCCTTTCAAAACATGTTGTAAAAAGAAAATTATATATAAATGATATAATTACATCACAGGACAATATTAAATTATTTTATGAAATAATATTTTTAAAACATTTACATTGATGATAAATATCCCCCTAAAGATACATATATAAAAAAAATCTCACATAAGAAAATGAGACTGCAAAATATTCCCTTACATTAGGTCTGATATCCTATGTATGTATCTAAAAAACAAGTATAATGATTTAAATAATGTCATTGATTTATTCAATAATAATAGAATTTTTTATGATATTATATATGATCAGATTATATTAACATAATATATACCATATTTATTTATTCTATACATTTATATAATCATTATTTAATATATTTATGGTATAGTGAATCACATTGCAGCATGTAGAGGGTAGGTAATATGTTTCCAAGAATGAATATATCATCTCGATAATTGCTAAATGGTATGGAAGTGGATGATATACATGTTGGTCTATAATACTTATTATTATATTATAAAAATATAATATTATTATTTCAATTATTATATACATCCATTTATGGTCAAGAGAAACAACATTTACCATGACATGTAGATGGTAAGTCGTTTATACATACCTGTGGTGATTTAGATTTTCACATGATGGATAAAATGTGGAATATTTTTTTTCAATAAATATAATAACATATTAGGATATATTGTATATTTTATATATTACATTATAATGGAAATACAACTTTAAGATGAAGTAGGAGAAGAAATAATTTGGAGTAATTGTTAGAATATTTTACCACTTATTTTATGTGCTCCCTCTAAATCTAGTGATAATAGAAATACAGTTTATCTATTAAGCAGAAAAAAAATCTATAATTTTACTAGAGATGATTAAAATTAAAATGGGTAAGGTATGAAGGATATTGAATTCTAAAGGTGAAATAAATATGTGTGGGAGGATGTTCACTTTAAAAAATGAGATGAAAGGAACATTTGGAATCGCCCAAAGTATTAATTACTAACAATGTAAAACCACATTCAAAAATTAAAAATGTGTTCTAATTTTTAGTCTGACATGATATAAGTTAGAAATATCCCCAACCATTAAATTTTAGAATTTTTTTCTTTTTTATTAAAATATTATCATTTAATCTTAACACTTAGTTACTATATTTCATTTTAACTATTTTAAAAAACATTTAAATATAAAATTTTTGAAATATTTACAAATTTAATGTAAATTAGATCAAATATAAATAATTTGGATATTTTAAACCATAAAATCATTATTTTATATTATTTTAATTTTTTTTCTATTTTTAAATAATTTAATAATACATTATATTTACTAAATATAAAATGTCTCAATTATGAAAATAATCATTTCTCGGTTTTTTAAAAATTCTTAGATAATATTCTATAATCGAACAGAAAATTTTATTATATCTATATGGGTTCATGGTAATAAATAAAATGTTTTTGATAAATTAATTATCTAATACATTAATTATTTTAATATGTTTCATTTTAGTACTTTAATATTTCTATTCATAATGTATCTACCACATCATTTTTGTGTAATTATTTAATATTCTAATGTTTTGGTTAAAAATTCAAAATAAAATGCTATAATGAAAATAATACTATATATTTCAAATGAATACTTATAGTAGAATATATCCCATGTAAAATACTCAATTAAAATGATATATTTATTTAAACTTTAATGTTACAATATTAATTAAAATTTAAATATAATATTATAAGTGTCATAGACAATTCCATATAGCTCCAAATAATGAATAACACGAACTCTAGATGATTATGGTCAAGAGATACCCATAGAATAATGTTTTTTCTTTTTTTGGTAACATAATGGTTATTATAATTTCATTAATCAGTATTTTATTGATTTTGATCAATTAAATAATTTATGAATCAACTCTTTATAAGAATTTAAAGTAAATATTTATTTCCTATAAACTAAAATTAAATTATCATGATAAATTGTAAAAAAAATTCATTAAAAGGAGTATTTATTGTCAAATTCATATTCTATATATCAAAATATATAAAATTGTAAATTTATTCAAATTTGAGTAAGATATATTTAATGTTACATAAAATAAAATATATTAAATTTCCTAGTGTCGTATAAATATCTTTAAAAGTATACCATTTCCTCCAAAGGATATTTTAGGTTTATAATTACTGATCCAATCATATAAATCCAACTCATAATGTAACTTTTTAATAGTTTATAAACCATTAGTTAACTAATTTTTCTTTTTACTGTATTAATCAAAATTAGTTAAGTTACTATTCATAGTACCAAAAGTAAAATAATTGTATTTAAATAATTTGGACCTACTAAAACCAAATATATTATCCATTTTATAAAATTTAAAACCAATATGTATTAGTAATTGATATATACTAATATTGTTTTTGGAATGAAAAATGATTTTGTAAAAGTGAAAACAATTCAAAATATTGACAAACATTTACACAAAAAATAATGATGAAATTAATTATAATGGAATAAATTATATTAAATGAAAAATATGTAATTATATTAATAATTTTAATCAATTAAATAATAAATATTATCCATGTAAATTATTTTCATGAATGAAGTTCTTTTAAATTATAATTTATTGTATTTTTAATATTCATAAAAACCGGTATATTATCAGAAAGACATCTCACGTTCATATAATGTAATTTTTTCCCACATAAAATGAAGAATTTTATGTTTTTATATATTATATAAATGATTATAAATCTTTATTTCAAATAGGATACCCATCAAATGGCAGTAAAACTTCGATTATTTAAAATACCTTTGATATCTGATAAAATAAGTTTTCTCTCATATCAGTTTGATACAAAAAATAAGTAGAATTTCACACATTTAAATGAATATATTACATGTATATTACATAAATAAATTTAATTAAGTTTGATTTTATTATATCATAATCTCACTTATTTCAATTTAAATGGTTATTATGATCGTTAATACGGTTCAAAAACCTATATAATTATTTGTAAATAAGGTAACATGATTTTTTTTCATAAAATCATATTTTCATGATAAAAAATATATATAATGTAGCTTATATTGTGTATAACATAATAAAATAATATTTTTTCATATACCAAAAAATATTTTCTTTGCATGAAGTGAAATATTATCTTGTTGTTGCGTACACCACAAGATAATAAAGAAATTAAAAAACTACATCGAATAAAAATCGTAGTTTGTTACATTCTAAAATCGTAAAATAAAATTCATCTATTAAAACTAGTTTGGGATAGAAAATTATTAATTATTAATTTTTTTTATTCGAAACCCACATTATAAATAATAATACTAAGACATCCTTTTAAAAATAAATAGTTGTAAAATAGAAGTTACCAAAAGAAAGTTATATATGGTTCTGTATGTAGGAGAACATAGGTGATGATTGGGAATGGGGTAAATGTTTAAATATTCATAGAGATTTATAAATATAATCTATCACTAGAGTTTTGGTGATCTAGTTAATGTTAAGAATCATAAAACCATAAAACAACGAAGCATGAATGAGATCATTTATATCAAAAAAAATGAGGACCATATTACACACACTTATGACTAGATCCATTTTCCTAATGTTGAATAAATATAATTAGAATACATAAAAACATTATTTCATTACAATATCAAAAAATTTGTTCGATCAAAAAATTCATCTTCAACATATACTCAACGAAATAATACTTAATGTTTCACTCCTAATAAAGTAGGAGATCATGAAATCGATAAATAAAATGATAGGTCATTCCATCAATCATTATCTTTGGAAAGAGGATAAAAAAGTTAACAATTAATAATAATAACACCTATTGTAAGTTAATAATTTAATCCAAAGAACATCATCGAATGATTAAATTATAATTTTAATAAAATTATAACCGTACAATAATTTTGAAAGGTGAAAATAAAAATTGTTAGAAACAATTTCACGGACTCAGCTTAACATTTATCTCCCATATATAATAAGGAAAATATTGTTGGTCACATTCCAATAATGTGATCACTATATTCATGTGTTTTCTTTAGTCATGGAAATAGCCTCAATTAGGATATATCATTATGGAAAACCTATAGGATTCCTTATTCTAAAAAATATTTTAAACTTTTTCCATGATAACATAGCCCACATGTAAATAAATATATAATCAGTTCCAAGGTAACAAGTATCTTCATATTTACATATTCAAATCCATAATATATATATATATATATTCAAATTCATTATATTTACAATATTTTCATAACAAGGGTTATCATTTCCATAGTAAAGGTTAATCTATAAAAATCAACATACCCTTAGATCGCTTTTCTATGAACATAGAACAATTCAACATATCGTTTCCAATCCTTAATGAAAATATTATATTGAAAAAATTTAGGATTAGTCTATATAGTCATTTCAAAAACAAGAATTAGCTATAACAACTCCACAACCATTACATAACCATTCTTATTAGTTTTAATGAAAATAATAATTCTAGGATAACAAAGACCATTCACATGATGTTTATAATCATTTTATCATCACTAGTATAACCAATACTCGTACCACCTTAAGGATTATCATCATGATATTCCCATATAGAATATTTGATTTTATAATTACCATACATTTCACATCTGAAACAATAATGTTTAACTATGTTTTATTTAGACCTGGATATTAATGAAGACCACAAAGATATGTTTTAGAAATACATATCACTGATTAAAATAAAATAATTATGGGAAATTACATATAATATTTAAATCAATGTTATCAAATGATTTATCATAGTTTATTCATCATTATAAAAAAAACACTATGATTATACCATATACATAAAATTATTCATTGAATACCAAGGAAAAAACATATAAATATCACTAGAGACCCAACTCACATTATCATATTCTAGTATCAAATGTTTGGATAAATTATATATATAATACCTACTGTAATGAAACTAATTTTAAGTACATATATATTACATTACATTTAATTAATACTTACAATTATAAAAATATAAACACTCTAAAATTGTATTAATTTGATGTCCAGCGAAAACTAGGAACACATTTGACTATTTTTTTGATAAATCATCAACATCTCACATAAATAGTTTCTCCATTATTTTTCCTACATAAAACTTTTATTAATATCCTGGGTAAATGAAAAAATACAAAAATGGTGAGCTCATATTATTAGTAAGCGTACGAATGAATGGTATCATTAAAAACATAAAAAAATGAACATATCATTTAAAACACATACAATGATAAACATATATCATAATCACGATTCATGAAATAAATTTTGGATGTTCATAAGGAATAATTAATTTAAGAATCATAAACAATGGGAAAATATCATCTTGAAATACAAGGAATTATTGAAAACACATAATCATACATAATTAATTCCAAATTAGTCAAGGATAATTTATAGTACCACCCAAGAGGACAAAGTCCATTACTAATATTAGTTCACTTTTCGTTCAAGTCCTATATTACTGATTCGTATTTACTTATCATTTCATCCATGTATTGCGGAAAAATATCTACCTTCCCAAAAAAATTATAGATTAAATTATATACGGGTAAATAGGTCCTATATATTTCAAAAGCATAATTAATTTTTTATATATATACTTGAAAATATTGTATTAAAAATGTTACATTTATTTAAATGTGAATGTTACAACATTAACATCACTTTAAAAAATATTATAAGTGTCATTATATTTTCAATATGTATCCAAATTGGAAATAACTCTATCATTAGATGATTATGTTCATGATATATGCAAAAAAATACGATTGGGTCAATTAGTTTGGATTTTTACTGGTTATTATAATTTTAATAATAACTATTTTATATAGTCTTCATCAATTAAATAATTTGTGCATCATCAAGGAATAAGACTTTAATTTAGTTATTTATGTCCAAAAAATTACAAATAAATTACCATGATAAATAAAAATAATTTATCATTAGTATTCTTATTTATAGTCGAATATAACTGCTATATAATATGATTTTAGATATGATAAATATATTTAAATTTGAGAAATAAATATTAATCATTCTTTAAATAAAATATTTTAAATGTCCTAATCTCATCAAAGTAGCATCAAAACGATACCAAATACTCTCAATGATTGAGAAATTTTAAAATAACATAAATATTAATATTAGGATAATAGTTATGTAAATTTTATAATATTATATTTACACATAATTAACTAATAAGCAGTTTTACTACATTAATAAATATTATTGATGCAACGATTCATAATGTCAAAAAATA
Organism: Viscum album; assembly: GCA_963277665.1. Classification (NCBI taxonomy): domain Eukaryota; kingdom Viridiplantae; phylum Streptophyta; class Magnoliopsida; order Santalales; family Viscaceae; genus Viscum; species Viscum album. The sequence goes on along the minus strand of OY728161.1, from coordinate 419,184,559 downwards.
AATGAATTATATTTTAATGATTTGGATCAAATTATTCCAAATAAGGAATCAATTTTTAAAAATTCAATGTACATAAGTTTGATTAATTAATTTAATATTAATTTCATTATCAGAATGAAAACACATTTTATAAAAGGTAAAACATAAAAAACAAATGAAATGATTTTACATCAAAATTCATGGAAGAAATTGATGATAGTGAAATATATAATATTTAATGATAAAAAATATTATATTTATATTCTAAAACAATTAAATAATATAATTTATCTACCTAAATAATTTCAATGAAGAAAAAAATTTCATTTCTTAAAATTTAGTGTATTTTTACAACACATCAAAACATCAATTTTATCACGAAAATTTAAAAAAACAATCTATTATAAATTTATATTCCTTATCACAATAATATTTTTATTTTGATAATTAAAATATATAAAATTGTAATATAAATATTTAAAATGGTTTCTCCATTAATATTCAGAAAATTTCATGTTTTAAAAAATACTTTTTTTAACTGAAAATTTTAATTTGTTCATATATCATTAAATAATATATATATATAAGGAATTATAAACAATATCTAGAATATATTACATATATACTACAATAATAAAATCCATCATTTCTGATTTGAATATTTCAGAAAATAATTTATTTTCATTTTAATAGTTTTCAAAGAAGAATGTTAATATTGTTCACACCCCCCAATATAATTACATGGTTATATGGTAAAATAATAATATTTAGTTTTTTTATTATTCATTGTCTTGTGTGAAATTAAATTTTACAAATGAAATAAAAATTGTGTGTAACACATGCCATGTATAGTTATATACATACTTCCAGCAAAGATAGTGTTGCATGTAGTGAAAGATTTTCCTAATGTAGTGTGAATCATTAGACCCCAATGAAATTAAAAAATTATTTCACATAATATTTTCTAGATAATACAACTCCTAGTCCCAATTTTCATTAATTGAAATAGGGAGACACATGGTGTAAGCTACGTGACCATAAAAAAATGTCAAAAAAATGATATTTTAAATTCAACATAGATACAATGGAGTTTCATCAATCTACTTTATGGTGCACAATAAAACAATGTGAACATGTCTCTCTCTAATTTAAATAGTTATTCACCTTACTTTCTCAAAATATATTCATCTATTTGGTACTCCCTATGATATTCTTATAAAATGATATTATTACCCTAAGGGATCTAGAAATCCTATTTAAAAATATGCTCATTCATCAATAAACATCATATCCCCATGATTCGAATAGACATTAATAACTAATGTCTAAAAGGGTTCCCTTTTGGTGATGGAAAATGTCCTAAATTGGAATGTCAACTATCTGAGGAACATTACCTCTATGAACACTCATCATCTTCAAACGGACACCAAATCAGTGATGGTGCATCAGCTAAATTAGATCCCCTCTCATATCTAGGAAATACCTCAGAGAAAACAATGTTAGTACTTTGATCATGGAATCCATGTTTTAAAAATGATTAGTTGTTATAATCATACCATATACCATTTCCATCAATCAATATAGAATCTAGAATTCACAACATGAATTCATCTCCCTTCCCATTTATAATGTTGATTTATACTACCATTAGTATTATTCTCGTGCATTTATTGTACCATATAATGAAAATAAATTCCCTGAAGTCATAAAAACCCAATTTCCCTATCATTATGAGCAACTATAAGTGATATAATAAATAATCCGATCAACAAAAATCTTTTTTTCTAACATTATCCTATGATTTATGAATCTTCTACTTTATTACGTATTTCAGAAACCATTTATTACACATATGGGATATATATTAGGGTCTATTTTCTTATTAATATGATCAATGATAAACATCAACAGGGGAAACTGGAATGAGAAATTTATTTTATTATTTACAACTTTTTGAGGATCATCCACCAATTAAATCCTCTCCATTATTATAATATTACATTTATGTCTCATCCTAGGCTATATATTTTTGGTCAATGTCAATCCTTACTAATTCAATATCATCAATCATTAAATTGTAGAGAGTTATATCATCTCTTATTCCATACATGGATGAATATATTCCATCCAATCTTGGAGTCTACATTGTTCATCATTTTAATATTATATTTAGTTTTTTGAGATAACTTATCTCAATATATAACAAATTAATCATGTATGTATCGAAATATCTATTCCCTAGAATAATTAATGAATCAAAAATAGTGTATGTGCTCTTCCAACAGGTAAAATTCATTATCAATGGTGAATAGGGAAAGGTGACAAAAAAATGAATAGAAACATTTCTAATATATGAATGTAATTTCAAATCAAAAAGCACCCACTCAACTAATAAATATTCATCCAATGAAAGGAGTGCATGATATTTTACCCTAACTGTTTCCAATTTTATCCATCTATAGTAATGGAATCCAACTTAAACCACCTTTATAACTAATATATACTATTTGATTATGTTTTAAACACTTATACATACCCTATGCTAGCATACCTGGTTCTTCGTTGTTATTTTTGTCATTTCCCGATCCATCATTTCTATGGAAGTCTCATATTTATAAATTTCATTATCTCGCTAATTAGAAGGATTTTTTTTGTGAAATTGTAGACCAAAATCACCATCCTAGAGGAGGACATATTCAATGAAACATTTTGAAGCCTCCCATTAAAATTAACATTCACCTAGTGGGACTGACTAATCAATTTCTTTAGAGAGATCATTCTCAACTCTTATAGGAGGGTTTTATCCTTCTGGGTATACCACTTACCCAACACATGTGGTAGTTTCATTGACTATCATAGGTGATGAAACCCCACTCACCACCTCATTTATTTCAAATGGACTTCCACCAATGTATTCAATAAATTCTTCAGGATATGGATACTCGTAAATCTTATAATCTATCATTTCCTTTTCAGTCATTATAAATTGATGGCACAACATTATTGATCACTAAATCATACATGGGCTCCACATGATTAATTATATTCCTAGTTTGTTTATTTCCCAATGTTATTAACATTATCATCAGGACTATATATATGTAATGACCTAACAAATTGTTAATGAGAATAATTTAGTGGGAGTCACCTGAAAATGGATTAATGTGAATTAATATTGAATCATTGAGTTTACTCAAGGGAAAATTCTTCAAAAAATTCAATTTACATCTAGAGCCATATTTCCTTGGTTGACCTCATACCCTATGATAACAATCAAATTTGGCATCGAGGTTCTCAAAGAAGAAAGCTCTTGTGATTGAAACTCTATTATGTTGATTAAAAATAGGTCATAATGGGGTATGAAAACTACAATATATTGAAACAATAGTAAGAATTATATAATACCATATAACCATAATTACAATTGAACTATTTTCTCATATAATTGTAGCAGCTCATTAGTGGAAGACAAACTACATAGAACAATAACATTTGAAAGTGCTGCTGGTTCTACCCCTTGATGTACTATTACCTGAATGTCATCCCTCCACAAAGGTTGGTTCCCCAAATATTAACATGGAATAAACTATTCCACTATCATAATTAGATCCTGTGTAAATAAAAGGTAATGATTCATTCAATTCCTATAGATGGAAAACAATTTCTTCGTACAAAATGGGATGTTTACATAATAAATGGTGAAAAAATTAGATTCATTTCAAGAAGGATAAAATCCCAATCCATAAGTGAATACTCGATTATAAACATCCCCATAAATAAACCTCATTGTATTCCAATTAAATTGAATCATTAACCTGCCAAACTATTTAGAGATCTCTAGGTATGGTCATATCCATCATAACAAGAACTTTTACTGTCAGAGGATTTTATATTACTATAGAGTAGAACAATCATTCTATGTTATCCGAATATTGAATTTCATATATATGAGGTGAAATAAATCTATATATTTCATGGAATTGTCTAGTAAAGAGAATTCCATTTTCACGAATATATTTATACATTCCCTAGTTGTGGTGAGTATTTGTAAATTTTCTCGATTCACGAAACAATTAATAGAGATTTTAAAAACCTGAATATCCACTATATATTATGGAATAATTCATAGATCAATTAAATGTGATACTAGAAATGCCTCAACATATTTTACATTCATCAACACTCAATTTTTCAGTGTCATTTATTTTAGGTCAAACCAACCCTAAGATCCACACATTATGGATGCGGAGGATCCTGTATCCATTATTTCCACTTTTCTTACCATAGTGCCTTTTACAACACGACATCATCCTCCCACTGATTCATGTCAATGAATGTATTACTATGGGATCTACTCATCTAGATTAGATTAGATCACTATATACATAAATATTTTCCTTTGTTTGGAACACCCCTATATCATGGAATATGGAAAGAACAATCCAAATGTAATGTTGATAGGTGGAATGTATATTGTATCCCCACTTCAATTACATTATGAGATTTCCTAATTCATTTGAATATGAGATAGATTATTCTCAAGGAATACAATATTGTAATCCCTTGGATCCATCCACTGATGATAATGAAATATATTAGAGAACCTATATGGCTTATACCACTCATAGATGACTCTTACATTAATGTGCGCCACAAATACATCACCTCTGTGGGATAATAGGTTTTAATTTTTTTCAGTGGTTCTTAAGTCATCATCCGTAATCAACATAGTTGAGATGGGAAACAATTTATGTTTAACTAATTAGGTAACCACTGTATTGAAATCAACAATATATTCTAAATTAGTGGATGTATAATCTTAAAAATTCATAGTATTGATGGTCGAGAATTTTTTTTGGGATAGTGAATGTTGTTTAGTTACTCATAATCCCCGTGTGTGATGAAATCCACTTGTACATGATGTGAAATGGTCATCACCCTAAAATGGTCATATATATTATTTTATTATTCTTTTGGAACTTTAAGTGCTTGCATGAAGAGAGATAATTTTTTTTATGAAAAATACCATTGTAAGAATCACTATTATGAAGAAGCTACTAAATTACATTCACATGTTTTCATCGTATCTGAGTACATAGAGTACCATGATTATTTCCCTTCACAACACTCTCTAATGTGAAACATTGGAAGAAATGTTTTCATCCAATGTTTTTTCTCATGAGTGGATAAAAAAAGTGGATATGGTTCATAAGCATATGTTTTTTGAACAAGAACATGTTTTGACTAGTTATCCTTAGTGTTAGTCATAAATAGTTCAGTTTAATAATTCAATTTTCTATCAATAATCATAAAAAAATTCTACAAGATTCTCATTCAAAGAAATTCCATCATCATATCACACAAAAGACTAAAATAGAGGTACAATAATGTGAATCATGTTATTTGGAAGGGAAAAAGATAATGCATCCAGCCATTGTTCATACCAGAATCCCCAAAATGAAAAAAATAATGAATATAAAATTCTACTGTTAATGTTTTGGAGAAACACCATCCTACCAGGTTGGATAATTTATTATCGTAAACCTATTAATAAACAAATATGACCTAAAGGGTTTTTAATCGAGAACATGAAAGTTGTAGTACACAATTCGATGTATATTTTTCAAATCCACAATATCCTCCTCAGTGAAAATGTATTTTTCTCATAAATTTGGATGAAGATACAAACATAACGCACGACTATGTTATCAAATGATTCCCCTTAATTCACTGTTATCATAAAATACATTCGGAATCTAACATGAGGACAATTTTTAAGGGAGGATAGAAATGAATAAAAACTCAAAGATATATTGATAGAATAATTTCAATACATTATGCATCAGTACATGTCATCAATGATGTCCCTATAATTCCTCTAGAATAGAAATATAGTAATGAGTAATTGGATGAGGATGTTCCTCCTTTGGATAATGTCCACACCAAAATTAATGAAGAAGGTGTTTGTACCAATAATCATAGGATTTATAAGAATCAAGGAACCCCCTCGAATGATCCTCCTTTACCACCTCAAAAGGTGCCTAACTCGGGAAATGGTAAAAGTTAGACAGTCTCTCACATCCCCCCTCTAAATGGTCAATCTAAATCATTAGAGGAATGATTTTCCTAAAATTATTAATAAATGATGGACTAAAGAAGGATCAATATAGAGTTACTCTGAGGTGGACGTCCAATAAGATAGTCTCTCTAAAAAATCACCAACCAGAACATCGAGAGGGAGTATTTCACAAATTGAAATTGTACAAACATTTAATATAGAACATAATTTCCCTCAGTAATTGTGGAAACCGGATTAGGATCAGGAACTTCTATATAGGCCCATCCATATGGGTTACCAATGAATAATACAAGAGATTCAACCACTGGTGGTCATACCAGTGGCAACACATGTTCATGCTCTAGCTGCCACACTTGATCATTTCATGGATTATCTATACACTTAATGAATTCAATTGATTATAAATTATTGATTAATAAATTGATTAGACTCTTTGGAACAACTAATTTCACCAGAATAACCAGAAATTTATGCTTTCTATGAATTGGTATATTTGATTCCTCTGACACCATATACCAAAAATTTAACATTTCCCATCATTAATGGCTCGAGTGATTTGGAGAATCATTTGAAACATTTTATCTCTTGTTGTGATCCCAAGGTAGGGACCCATAAATAATAATAATAAGTCATGATATGATGATTGGTTCTACCATAGTAGGGGATGACTGTTTTAGTGGATAAAATATTGTAGTCCCCATAGATTATTCAATGGAAAGTCCCCAGTTAGAAATTCCTTATATATTTTAACTCAATAAAAAAGAAATAGATAGTACTAAATCATACAAACATAAAAAAAGAACAATAAATGTGTTTTAGATATTAATTCTCTATGTAAAGTAAACACAAATTTGTTAAATCTATTTATCCTTCTAGAAGTGTTGATTTTTATATGTGTAGAAAATATACATGAATAGTTACGCACAGACAAAATCTTAGTACAGTTTCCAAAGTCCTAGAATCCAAACAAGGAAGTTGATGAGGTCCTCACAAATTATTTCCCCTTACATAAAACATAGGGGAACAACGTTCATGAGTGTTTTTTTTCTACAGATATCATATACAAGATGATGGACTTAGAAATGTTTCATATAGAAGGTTCAACAGCTCAGGTATCATATGTTTCTACTCTTGATCCAAAGGAATGTGGAAAATTGAATGAAAAAAAATCGTAGAAGCTCATTGAATGAATGGTCATGGATAAAAATCCATAAAACTAATGAAATCCTTTGAACATAATTTAAACATCATATTATTCATCCTATTGCTTCCATTATAGAAAAAACATATTGATCAAAAGATTCATCCATCAAAGGCCAATCTTCAAACAACAAACATGGTGAAATGGAAAACTATGAGTTAGAAGATTATGAAATTTAATCAACCACAATGTTCTCCTTTACCATAGAAGATTTCATTCCCACATCCTCAAAATCACAAATATTGTCCCATCAAACGTCACAACAATATTCGTCGTGTCAGGATAAATATTCATCAGAAGAAGATCTAATTTTTTATTTTGTTCATGATATTAATTTAACAAAACCCCTATTAAGTGATTATTATTTATATGAATCTTATTTAAATAAACATAATTTTTTAAATGAAGGATTGATTCATTGGGGTCAAGGATATAGTGGAAGAATTTGTTATGTTAGAAGTAATTACTTCAACCAAACCCCTACTTAAACAATGTGTGGTTTAAAAATACATGGGAGAGACCTACAACGATCTTATTAAGAAAAAGGAAACTCCCATACACATGATAGGATCTTAAAAGATGTAATAACCATGAATGATCATTTATAGGTTATGCGACCACCACATTAGTGGGTGGGAGGCTGAGAAGAAGTAATCCACTAAGATGAAAATCAATTCAAGATCATACTTCCAATGATACTATATCCTTATTAGGGACATCAGCTACCAAGGAATCACTTATAGAATGCATGGAATGCGATCTCAAGAAAGTGCCTATTTTTAGAATGATATGGAATGCCCTCATACCATTGAGTTGTAATAGAAATAGGACCACAATTATATCAATTGTAACAACAACAAAAATGTGGGTAACTCAATGTTGAAATCAAATTAACTGTAATAATTTCAAAACAAGAAAAATTGCAATATTTGAGGTTAATTAGATTTCAACTATACACGGGTTTTCTACTCTCAAGATCAACTTTTTACCAAATATGTATTCCTTCTTATCCCTATTTGTAGGCTCCAACTATTAATAAAATGTAGAAAAGAAACTCTTATGATTCCACTTTGTAACATCTCATATCTGGGGGTCACCGAAATGTGCCACGTACCTAGTTGGTTACATGGCCTCAAGAGCATGCCGCCTTACCCCATAGGATTCCAACTAAGAGTGAGGGACTTGGGATTAATAGTGGGAAACTATTCCATCATTTAAAGAGTATACATATCATAAGGAAATAGAAATCAAATGATGAACTAGTAGTACAATACAATAGAAGAAAATAGTGAATGATTTATAGTATAAAATACAACAGTATATATAAATAAATGATGCACCTCACATGTTTGTAGGAATGAATAAAAAAATCACAATGCTGTATATTAAATAATGAAACCAAAGTATAGAAAAATTGTAAAATAAAACATCATCACAAGCCTAATCAGGGACTCCTTTTTTCCAACTTCAAAAATAATCAATTACCTGATAAAGAAGTGTGCATGAACTTATCTATACTTACAACCATTTAATCTGTTTGGGTCCAAAAGCATTACCCATGTAGGCTGTGAGATGAATAATAGTTGGAAACTACAATAAGATATGTGACTAATTGTGAGTGAATATATATAAAAGGTAATATGTAGAAATGGATTTATTAATCTAGGATTTAATCAAATATAACTAATACTACATTTTCCAATTACATTTATTTACTTTTATGATTCTTCAAACCATCCAACAAAGAAATATTGGGATCTATCATAGTATTTGTATCCCATGTGTAATAGAAAAACATGTCTTTGAAGACCTTCTAATCAATCTATTAAGACAGATTACATGCTATTTGTTTGTCATAAAAGACTATTCACAATCATTTAGACATTCATAAGAAACCGTCTGAGAATGTTCATTCACTCTAACCCATCTAGATCAACATATCATCATTTCAATAAGCAATGACCCTCTGGGAAATCTCACACATTCTATCACCTTTTCTCCCACCTAGCACTAATCATTATCAATCTACCACCTAGGAAGATCTAACAGTCAATACCCCCATGGTCTACAGTGCACCAAATTAATAATAATGACCACTAGGATGCTCTCATAGTCAATGACCTTGAGTACAAAATTCTTCTTAATAATGACCATTTGGTTTTCTTTCATGGTCTAACTCCTTAGTTTTATAAACACATGGTAGCTATCGTGGTCAACATATCTTGTTTAACATTACAACAATTCATTAATAAATGACCATAATTTAGGAATCGCTCATTGTAAATTCCACAAATTCATACATTCAAAATGAGAATCACATTCATCTCATAGAATTAGTAACTCCATTCTAACAACATGAGGAATGAAAGAACAATGAAATCCAAATTGAAATTGAAGTCCAAATTTCCATAACCAATCAATCAAGGTAAATAAACCCATAATGAAGGTATAAATCCTTATGCATTAGAATTAACAATTTCTCACTCAAAAGAACCATGTTCAAGTATTAAACATGGTTAAATCCTGAAACCCAAATTGCATCATACATGGGTATTTGAGTCATTAAAAATATATAATCCAAATATTAAAAATGGCACAAGGAACCTACACAGTTGTCTCACGATCAATACTACTAAACATGAGACCCTGAATCAGCATATAAAAAATTAGATGTACAAAAATGTTAAAAAGGATCATCTTGGAAATACTCAGGAGGTATGAGGAATCATGAAGAAAGGATCTATGGGAAGATAGAGCTCACCTGTGGGAATCCAACGCACCTGGTAGTGTCTCTATCAGAGCACGAACGGAGAATCGGTAAGGGTTTAGAGTTTTTTGGTGTTTCATTGCTCCCCTATTATAATTGAGGGTTTAATAAGGTGCTCCTAGATTTGACATGCTTCCTTTCAATGATATATCAAATAAACAGAAACGTAAAATGTGTGTTCATTTAATGTACATGCCTTGTAATCACCTCAATCATCACCCTATTTTGGTGGTCTTCCATGTCACCTACATAGCCATGTACTTGGCTATTACATGTCTAGTACACGGAGTGTACTCAAATATACACGACATGTACCTAGAAAGATTCGTATTATTTCCTTTTCCACAAAAACAAACTAAAATAATGAACCATGCCTGAAATAAAGATTCTGGTTCTTATACTAATTATTTTATGATTTTTATATGTTGTAATTTTGTGATGAGTTATGTATCATAGATATAAATATGTTGTTTTTAATAGTGTAATAATAATGTAACTTGTTCATTGTCTGTTGTTTTATGAATTAGTTTATCTAGAAAAAATATGAATAAGTATGTATTATGGTAGTTTTTTCATTTCATTTTTAACTATGACTTCTTTTTTCATTGAATAATTATTAATCTTATCATTATTTTAATCTCATTATTGATTTTAGATGGACTTAATTGAAATTTCCTCTTTTATAATAAATGAATTTAAAATACTAAAATTATTTCACAATGGGGAATCTTTTCAGTACTCATCTTGGTCTCACCCTCAACTACTTAGCAATTGTAAATACCATATACACTGTATTTCACCATGAGGCCTTCTGTCTTGTGGATAACCCCTTCATGTCATTGATTACAACCTGGATAATGGTAATGAATTTGGCCAATGTATCTTCAAATGTAATGAAATTTATTTCTCTGATCCATACCATTGTTAAAATCCAGTTTTCGTGGTGTACTTGGTTGAAACAATGGCATGTTTCACGGGTTTGCTAATATTTCTCAAAACATTGATAAAAAATGGTGGCACTGAAATGGTGGAACAACAAAATAGTGGCACATTGAAATGTTGGTGCATTGAAATAGTAGTGCACCAATGTGATGAAATAAAATGGTTTCACAATGAAACAATGAAAAAATAGTGGTACAATGACGGTGGAACCTAATGGAAGAACACCAAATTGTGGAACCTCATGGTTGAAACTAATAGTGGCACACTAAAAGATGCCATTGAATGGTGTTTCAATAAACAATGTCTCACTGAACGTTGTCTATCCCTTTGCAAAATTTCCAGCATACCCGAGCTTTCAATTATATCCGAGTCTCACGTCAATGAATCCGTAAATGAGAAACCAATAAACTCAAAATCATTTAAAAAAAAATTAAACATTTTATTGGAGAATAGTTACATCCTCAATATCATGTAACTCGCTAGAGTCCTGGTGACAGACGAATAATGTTGTTAAAGCACACTCTTATTTTAAAGCACATTGAAATTTTCACATTGGTTTTAGGATTTGTCCTTTTATCATGTCAAGATATCCTATTCCCTTGGTATCTGTTTCCGCCACATGAGAAAAACTAATTCCATCCCCTCTAGATGAGTCGTGTCCCTGTTCTTGAGAAACTTATTTTTCAGTTTTCTTGGAGTTTCTTGTTTCTCATGATACCCATATTCTAGTTGAATGGAGTTTTTATGGTCACTGGTTATTCTGGATAGGATTCATCTGTCACTCAATAATTTTTAATCATGCAGTTTGGGCGTAGTGATGTTTCTTTTTTAAAAAAACATTATATAATCATTAATATGTAACAAATTACGGTGAATATGTTGATAAAAAATATAATTGAAGTATCATGAAATTTCGACAGGTATGTGATGATGGTACATATGCTATTTTAATTTTTCTACATGAACCATGTTTTGAATTATATGAATTGTATGTTATTACGATAATAATGGTCGATGGTGGTCATTGGATTCACAATGGTGGTGTTTAGTTTTGTTTTTATTATATATTAAATGGATATAACATTAAATCTAATAAATAATAAAAACATGATTATGTAAATGGATTAACTAGGGTAAAATATCTTCTGTAATCACCCATGTTTATCAAAGTGCAATTAATGAGACCCTGTTGGCTAAATCATAATATGATTTTCAAGAAGGTGTGTTTGGGATCCATGTTCTGTTGCATTTTCATACATTGTGTGGGATGTATGGTTCTAACGCTTGAAGTATTGTTTTTGGGGAATGGGTGAATAGGGGGGATGAATCTATGTTTGGGGAATGGTATTATTCTGCAGTGGAATTATGTTTTGGTGTTTATTATTGTGGCTTTATGTCTGGGTTGGTATATGTAGGGAGAACACAATGTCTAGAAAAAGTTTTTCCTGGTTGTGTAATGGATGAACTTATACGAAATTGGACTTCCATTGGTTGTGTTGTGGCCACCGAACATGTTATGCAGGGGGACTGTGATATGATTATTAGTTGGCATTTATTTATATCATGTTGTTGGTGTTTTTGGGAGTTTAACATATTATCATTAGGTATTTTCATTTAATAAGTGTAATTCTATCCATTTATGTGATATTCTATACATTTGCTTCTTATCAGTATGTTGTTCCCTACTAAAGGTGCAACTCATGGTGTCGTTAACTCTCAATCATCTTGAGAAAGGAAGGGTGTGGTTTTTTGTTGTCCCTTCCCCCATTATGAAGAAGGCAGTGCATGAATTAATGGCATCAGAGTGATGTTTGAGATATGGAATGGTTTTTTGAGTTATTTAAAGTGAGGATTGTGTGGGTTATAGATAAATAGTGTTTGGTGATCTTGGTTTGTGATATAGTCCATGGAAGGCCATATAAGACAAGCGATTTTAGGGACCCTCCTGATCTGATGCAAGGACACTGGACCTATAGACTAACCATGTGTGGATACACTGATTCCATTGTAGAGACTCTAGGAATGGTACATATATCATTTTTTACTTTTGTTATTTTGTTTCATGTGTGTTAAAGGGAAATTTAATTAAAGAAATGTTAAAAATTATTTCAGAATAAAATTTCCTAACATCCGAGCATAGGAGTTTCTTGTCTACTTGTTAGCTATGGATCCTAGAGGACGTTCCCATGTGACATGATAAGTTGAGGACCGTAATGGTGACTATGTTCTTTAGAGTTAGATTGATCTAGTGGTGGAAGAAGATTTTTGGAAGAATACCCTTCATGCTTTCCAGCGACAGACCATGGAGAAGTACGATGGTAGTGTATAAGAAACAGAGATGGGGTGTTTTATTGAGGCGCTAGTGATCACCTTGAAATTTATCCATGTTCTATTAGAGATATGATTTTATTTGTAGTGAGATTGGTGAGGGGATCATCACATCAGTGTTGGACACTTAACCTTATGGAGTTGTAGGAGATTGATATTTTGTGGGCTGACATCGAGAAGGAGTTTTGAGTAAGGTTTCTATCCTCGACCATGGATGTCGAGACGCAAGAGGAGATACTCCCCCTCCAAATAGAGAGTATGTTGTTGATAGAACTGTGATTCTTTTTAAAGCATCACCTGATCTTTTTTCTAGACCTCTATCTATTTCTGGAGTCACAAGGGACACACCTGGGGGAGGCACTCTAATGTCGCCTTAAGTTTTCTGTTAGTCCCCTCACTCTACCGACATAATTAGAGGCATAGAAAAATGTAAGGGTAGTGATATAGATGAAATATTAGGGAGGAGTACCATGAGAGTGGAATCGTCTAATTTTGTCGAAAGGGGAGGGAAGTCTATAGTAGATCATCAGTGTCAGGACCTTCTAGGTTTTGGCCAATGGGAAGTATGCCTCAGTAGTTATAGTTTTGATATTATGGTCATCACCACATTCTTATGGTCGTAGGGTCAAGGTGATTTTATTGTGGGTAAATGGGGAAATCTATAGTTTGTGCCCAATATTAGATTAACATTGTAGTGGTGGTAAAGGTCATGTACCTCATCAGTATTAGTCGTCACCAATCATACCTTCCCAACAGAATAAACATAAGGCTCCCACCCAACAGAGGGTTGATGGTTTGGATAGAGGATAACCTCCGAGATCTTCTCCAGTACCTCAATCGTGGAATGTTTTGGGAGGAATCAGACAACTAAGGAGGAGAGATTATTGGTTTGAATATTTTCACACCATAGAGGAAGCAGTTCATGTGGTGTCAGATGTCATTTGACGTGCAATCAACATGTTCAAAACTCTTGTGTGTTCCTTGATTGATTTACGATTCTCACACTCATTTATTACACCCATTCTATCACATTATATGGTTATATATGTAGATATACATTCCATTTCCTTGGTACTGATAACACATTATTGGGGTCAGACTAGTTTTTTATTGTTTTTTGAGGATGTAGACTGATGTAAGGGCCATATCAGTTCAGTGGGGACATTCTCCTTCTTAATATACATCCATACGATGTCATCAAATTCATCGAATATATTTTTTCCCTATGTATTCCTTTATCGACTACATCAGGAGGAGTTTTTTTCATTTAGATGCGAGCGGCCAGCATGGAGCTTTCATTAGTTAGAGCAGTTGTTTGGTGGGTAGCTATCGTGTGGAACCTCTTCTTTCTGTGTCAGTGGATTTCCCAATAGAGTAAACAGATGTTGAGATAGTGGATTTCCCCAGAGTTTTTTGGTAGTTCATAAATGATTTACCCAATAAGTTGGTGATTCTACCCACTTGACAAGAATTTGAGTTTGGGATAGGCTTAAAACCCTATGCCCACCTCATTTTGATGACTCCATATCAGATTCCACCTTATGAGTCTCACAAGTTATAGATTAGGGATGAAATCCTGATGAAGAATAGCATTATATGTCCTAGTGTTTCATTGTGGGTTACTGGGGTCTTGTTATTAAATAATTATGATGATAGTGTGAGTAATATCATAGACTACAAGAGACCGAATCGGTTGATGGTCATGAACCATTACCCCCTTCTGATGATAGATTCTTATTTTAATCAACTGAGGGAAGCGTGATTGTTCTCCAAGAATAATCCACATTACCGATATTACAAGCTAATGGTGATGGAATGGGATATCCCAAATACTTCATTCATGTGCTAGTAAGAGAACATAGAGTCTGTGGTCATCTCAATCAGTGTTGAGAATGCTCCAGCTGTGTTCATGGAGCTTAGGAACTCTATCTTCTACAAGTTTCTAGATTGTTTATCCTTTATGTATATTGATGATATCATGTTTCACTCAATGTATGTGGAGGGGAATGTTGAGATCCTCAAGATAGTCATAGTGGTCCTTTGAAACCACTTTCTATATGGTAAATTTTCAAGGTGTATGTTCTGTAAGTGGGAGGTGAACATTCGTGGAAACACGGTTTCTTCACAAGGGTTAATAGTGGACAAAACAAAGGATGAAGTGGTTGTTTCAGGGAAAACACCCATTTATGTGGCTGAGGCTCATACCTTTCTGGGTCAATAATTATACTATTGAATGTTTGTAACTAGATTATCTCTATTTGCATCTTTGTCTACAACCTTGACAATGAATGAACATGACTTCATATGGAGTTATTAGTGTTAGGTATCTTTCTGTAATTGAAATGGGAAGATTTTCAGTGATCCAGTGATTATGTTTCTATAAGAAGGGATGATGTTTGAGTTTTTATGTGATGCTTCAATTCTTGGAATGGGATGTCTACTGATGCAACATGCAGGATTTATCCCTTATGGTTCTAGAATTTTGTGACCCAACAAACATAAATATTCCACCCATGATATGGTTCGTGATGTGGTCGTGGTCATTCAAAATTTCTGACAGTATTACATCATCAGGGAGCACATTTTAGTCATCAAATATTAAAATATCCTAAGGTGTATCTTTTTCAAGCAGGACTTGAAAATGTGATAGTGGAGGTGGATTGAGTTTCTGAAGGGATAATTCATTGAGATATATTTTACCTCAAGACAAAATAAATTTTGTGGTAAATGCCATTAGTAGTAAATCACAGAGGGAGGTTTTACAAGAAAATGGGGATGATTGGAAGATGATGAAGAAGTTTGTTTCCATGAACATAGATGCAGGGGTGGGTGTTTATATAGGCCACCATTCCCAGATAATGGTGTAGTCTTCTAATGTGAGGAAGGTGGGGGATTCTCTATGGGGAGACTCAAAAGCTGAGGAGATGTGTGATCGTTTTGACAGGGGTGATACCTTGGAGGGATGGTCTGAGGATGGTCAAAAATCAATTTTGTTCTGTGGGATGTAATTTTTCTCATAAGCGATGTATGCGAGTGTCATTCATGATTTCTATAGCTCACCACTAGCAAGGCAGCCAATATTTTCCATGGTGTACTAAGGGTTAAGAGAACAGTGTTGGAGTCCTAGGGTAAAGTTGGAGGTATAATGTTTTGGGAAAAGTGCATGGTGTGTCAGAATTTGAAGGTTTTGAACCTTGTTCTAAGTGTATTGATTCATCCCATTGATGTTCCTAACTTGAACTGGGATAAAATATTGATTTATTACATCATTGGATTACCCAGAGCTTCGGTCGGATATTATACTATTTGTTTAATGGTGGGTCGGTGGATGAAATAAGCTCACTTTCGGGTGATCATGAATTCGAGTGCAATGAATTATCTTGCATGGAGGTATGTGTATTTTTTGGTGTAGATGAGCGGGTTTCCATGATCCATCATCTCTGAATTGGATGGTAAATTACGTCATGTGTTTGGAGGGGATAACATCATGATTTCAACACCTATTTATAACATTGCACTTCTATCCTCCCTCAGACGGATCGGCATTCTAAGAAGACCCTCCAAACATTATGTGATATGTTATAGACATGTGTTATGGACTTCATAGGATCATTTTTACATCATTTAATTCTACTAGTGTTCGTGTACAATAATAAATATCAATGTACTAGTGGAATATAACTTTTTGATACCTTGTAAAGAAGGTTGTGTTGTTCACCCTTGTGGTAGGTAGAGGTTGGGGAAGAAAATGTTAATGAATGAGACATGGTGAAAATTATGATAGAGAAATATCATCATGTGCATGGGATTATGGGTACCATGTGTTTCTAATCATTTCACCTATACGTGGGTGTCAAATGTTCGGTAGGGGGATGAAGCTTTCCCCCAGGTTCATTGAGCCTTTCTGGGTGTTGGGACGATCTGGCTAGGTGGAATATTATCTGGAATTTCCACCTCAATTAGATAGGATCCAAGATGTCTTTCACATATCCCAACTTCTTGCGTATCTACATGATGACTCCCACATCATTCATTGGGGATACATGGATGAAAATGACTACATGTTGTTTGTTGAACCACTAGTGAGTATTGAGGATTGTGAGGATAATGTGACAAGAGTATATATAATTCATTTGGTTCATATGGTATGGATAAATTGTGTCATAGTAGAGAGTACATGTTATTGAGGGGAATAGATTAACATTGATTACCAATTGTTGTTTTCAGTTCTTCTGCTTTGATTTTCTTATGTTGTAATTAATTACCTTGTTCCTTTTAAGAAGAGACATTTTCCTCTTCTCTAAATGTGTGTGAAAATTACTAATATGTGGTTAGGGGGGAATGATCCCAAATTTAGACTCATTAAATAGGATCTAATTAAGTCAATATTTGGTGAGTCGGGGTCGCCTAAAGAAGAAATATCATGACATGGAGGAAGAAACTCCCCGACACATGTGTTGGGGAACTATTCCATATTGTGGTTGTGTGGTTAGTCGGTGAAGATTATATTGGTGAGGTTTTCATGGATGTCGAGGTTTTCACAAAATCATTTTAACATCACATGTTGGTTTATCTATGACAGGTATCTTATGGCGTTATTGATTTGAATCCACATTCAACTGGTTTAGTTTTGAAATCTTGGGCACCAAAATAGTTTGAGAGGTTTCTAATTTAATTACCCATATTTCAATGGGTGATTCATTTGTGAAAATATAGGGCTTTTGGGGATCTTAGGGTCCAAAGTGTCTTTTTAGGGGATTCCCAAAAATTCTTTTTTTTCCCAAAAAATGACATTGAAAAGGTGGTATCAAAATGTTGGTGCACTGAAATAGTGGCAACAAAATGATTGTTCACCAAAACGGTCGCATCATGATGGTAGAACTTAATGGTGTCCCACTAAATATTGTATGCACATAGTTTCACCTAGTTGGGGTACACTAAATTGTGGCACTGAATAGTGTCTCACCAAATAGTGTATCAAATAATGTTTTCTAACACGTTGCCAAATTTATTGTTTTTATGAGTGTTCCATCTTTTCGGAGTCCCGTTTCAAAGGAACGTTAAATGATAAATCTATTAAATTTTATCCTTTTTAACAACCTTTCACCATTTTGTGGAAAATAATTAAATCCTTAATATTTTTTAGCTCCCCAAAATCCTCATAACGGCCAAACCTCATGGTAAAACCACTATCCAATTTTCAATCTATTTGAAGTTGTATACATGTTTTTAACGATATGTCCTTTTATCAAGACAAGATATCATATTGACATTATCTCTTTTGTTCCCTCTTGTTGTAGCTAGAGTATTCTTATCATGATGGGTCATCCACCTATGGTATATCTCTTTCTATTTCGGTTTTGTACTATTTTCTACTACTCATTCAATCCCCATATCTTTGAAAAAATGAGGTTTTTTGTCACATGTCATTCCATATATGCAGTCTTCTATCTATTTAAATATGTATCATGTGGGGTGGGTGTAATAATGATACATTTTTAAGAATCACTGAATATCATCTTTAACAAGTAATAAATGAGGGTACATATGATGATCATTATATAATTTGATTGTCAAAAAATAATAGTAGGTAAGTGGTTATGTTACGTATGTTGTTTTAATTGTTATTCATGAAAATTATTTTGAATATTATGAGTTCTAAGGACTTCTGAAAATCATGGTCGGTTTTTTTCTTTGTGCATTGTTTGTGTTATCATTGGTTGTGATGACCTGTTAAATATATATATATGAAATTTAATTAATCACATATACTTGGTTAAATAAATGGATTCCCCATAGTCAAACACATTTTCAGAGCACCCATGTTTATCAAAGTGTAATTAAAGAACACAAATTAGATATATCTAAATATGCTTGGCAGGATGACGTGGTTGTGTGTAGTGTTATATTGGGGTTTTTTTGATTGTGTGGGCTATATATTTCTTGTGTTTTTAGAAAGGTTGTGGGTGTAGGGGTGGACAATGGGGCTAGATCTATGTTCATGGTATGGTATGCTAGTGTAACAGGGGATGCTGTTTTTGTGGTGCTTCCTCTCGTTTTGTTTTTTTGGCACTACAATAGGTTTGCCTAGAAACATAGGTAAATGATATTCCTGACTTTTTATTTTATTTACTTTTATGATGTGAGACTACCTTTGGTTTTGTTATGGTCGAAAGATGTGTTGTGCAGTCATAATGCGATGTGGTAATTTGTAGATTGTGTAGTCAGACTATATATTTGTTTTTCTTCTTATGATGGGTGTTTCTATGGAAGTTATTTCCCCCATGTAGTGATGTAAGAAATAAATCGGAATAACAAAATTAATGAATGGAATTTGGATAATTGAATATGGGTTGTTCTTGTGATTCATTGGTGGATGTTTGGATACTATAGTAATTTCATACCGAACTACTCTCTCTTAGTAACACTACTGACATGTTTGATTAAGAAGGGTATAATGATATTGTGGTCAGATTCTTGTGAATCATCCTTTCAGGAGATAAAAGAGAGGTTTACTTATGTGCCAATAATAGTATTCCCAGAGCCGGGAAATATCTATATTGTTTACTGTGAAGCATCGTGTATCGGTATGGGAGCGGTGCTTATAGAGAGAGAAGAAGTCGTTGCATACAGATCCAGGTAGTTGAGGCCACATAGTGGGAATTTCCCAACACATGATCTTGATTTTGTAGTAGTTGTGCATGCCTTATGCTGTTGGAGACACTATCTTCTAGGATATCATTTTTTGGTTTTCACTGACCACAAAAGTCTCAATTATATCATCACTTAGTGTGACCTATATTTGAAACTACGAAGGTGGGTTGAGTACCTTGAGTCTTTTGACATTGAGCATTGATATATGTATAAAAAGGAAAACCAATGGTTGATGCACTATGCAGTGGGAACTCATATATAGGAAGTTTAGGAATCCAATAGTGAGTGGCGGCCTATGCCATTGTTCTTCGAGATGCATTTGGAGGTGCACGGCATACCTGGTAAGACATTTCTATCTTCTGTAGCTATTACCTCTACTCTTCATGATCAGGTGTGGATGAGAAAACTGTCAAATATTGAAGGCCTATTCCAATGGGAGAGAATGTCTGTAGAGGAACATATTCCTAGATGGACAATTGGAGAGGATGAGATCTTGAGTTTTTAGGGGCGTATATGGGTCTTAGTAGACATACGTGAGGAGCTAATGCAGGGAATTCATTCCGTAGATTGGACAGTTCATCCTGGGATTACCAAAATGGATAGTGATCTACACTATCACTATTGGTGGCCAGGTATAAAGAGAGATGTTGTGGGTTTTACCATTAGATGTTCCACCAATCACTAGGTGAATGGGGAGTATCAGTGACTAACATGACTTTTTCATTATTTACTAATTTCCAAGTGGAAGTTGAATGATGTCACAATGGACTATGTTACGGGTTTACCGAGTTTGCCTCGATAAAATGATGCAGTTTGGCTTGTAATTGATAAGATCACAATGGTTTCACACTTATTGCTGATCATGAAGACCTTTAGTTTTTATGAGCTCGAAATGTATTACATTCAAGATATTGTAAGTTTACATGGGGTTCCACACTCCATTGATTCAAACTAGTATGGAAATTTTACTTCTTGGGATAGGAAGGGGCTTCAGAAGGCTTTGGCTACACATGTACATTTGAGTAAAAAATTCCATCCCCAAGAAATATTGCCAGTCTGAGGGTAGGAATCAGGTGCCTAAGGACATTCTCCGAGAAGGCATCCAAGATTTTGGATATTATTGGGAGAAATACATACCTCTTGTGGTGTTTTTTCTATAAAAATAGATTTAAATAAACTATTCAGATGGCACATTATGAGGCTTAGTATGGAATGCCATGTTGATCACCATTGTGTACTCTGGAGGTAGGAGAGAGAACTATGCTCAGACATCATCTAGTCCAGGAGACCGCTGAGAAGATAGAGAAGATTCAGAAGAGGATGGATAATGCACAATCTCGACAGAAGACTTATGTTGATCAACGGAGATGACGTTTATAGTTCAAGGTCTGATATTAGGTTTTCCTGTGTCTCACACTGATATTGGGACACATGAGGATTAGGAGATACGATAATATTTCACCGAGGTACGTCTGGCCGTTTGAGGTGTAGAAAAGGGTTCTACTGGTGGCCTATCGGTTGATGGTTCTTTAAAGGTACCGAACTAAGGATGTTCTCATCCATGTTTCTCAGCTTCGACATTTCTTCTCATACCCGTCTCATGCTTTCCAACATGAGGATGTCAAGTTGGAGGTGGATGCATCGTTCATGGAGCATCTTATCTGGATTGTTGATCAAAGTATGATGGTTCTATGTGGCTGATCTGTTCCTCGGGTACAATTTTTATGGAATCACAGGCGATTACGTGACAAGACTTGGGTGAGGGAGAAAATTGTAAGATCACAGTGGATGGATATTTTCAAGGATTCTTATTCTATGTCATTGTGCTAGTAATATTTGTGACAAATTTCATTAATTGGTGATGTCTATAAGAACCAAAATCCATTTTTATGTATGTTTCCATTTTCTGGTGTTTTTAATGAAAACGTAGAGTTTCATTATATTTCCTATGTACACACTATGAACATTAGGAGTACATGTTGTGTACTCGGTTCTGCGGGATGTCGGGTGATGACAGTGTAACGGTTGTTCACACGGCCATGTGCAGTGACCTAGAGGATGCCTAAAGAGGGGCTCGGTATGGGAAATTATATTCCATGTACTTCAAAAGTACATGGTGTGTACATTATTGTTTTACCATTAAACATACCATGGTTTCATCTAATGGATTGAACCGTATCCTTCTAGGTATGGTTCGTCCGAGAGATAACGTACATCGATGATCTTTCCCTGAGCCTTCGATTGAGCATCTGATCTCGGATTTGACCATATTCGATTGTGTTGGGATCACCTCAATAAGATTTTCCTTATTCTGGGGATTTTTTTCTTTATTGTTATTCTTTCTCATGTTGTCTTCAGTTGAACTTTTTGAGCATTTTTGTAGATCTGCATTGTTCTTCGGTGATTAAAGGTTTGAGGTTCATGTATAGTAATCCTAAAACAACGATGTAGGTGGTTTGTTCCATTATGTTAAATGTATTTTAATTATATGTGAAAATTCCACAATACCATTAAATGGGGTGTCACATTATTACTATTTATGCCTTGTTAATTTCCTGCTATGCTTGTATGTTGTAGTAGAGGTTAATTGAATGTAAATAGTGTTCAGTGTTATACTTTGAAAGTGTTATCCCTTGAATGGTTTTTTTACAACTGTTTGGTCCTTCTTAGCATGCTAGGCTGCCTTGCCTGTTACCCATGTGTAGTCTTATATGATGGAGTGATTTAATTTCGAAAATGTTTTTAGGAAGAATATTATTAGTCAATTAGTTCTTGAGGTTTACAATAGTTGATACACTTAGCTGTACATATTGACATACACAGGGTCATGAGAACCTCGTGTTGTATACTATTGAGTGAATGGATGTAATGGATTCTCCAGAGTGTATGTTTTACTCTTACGATGTGAGATCATAAGAGGAACAGATTTAAGTGCTTCCTCATAGTGTCTTTAGTTCCTCGACACAGGACACAGGGGGATTGTGATATAAGTGCATCCCAAGAGAAACTTTAGTTTCTGATAATAGATTTTTTGAGGAATTGATGGCGAGTTATTCCTCATAGAGTCTATCCATAAGCAGAACTAGAGGTGTTTGGCTGTGTGTACTTCCTAGAGGGTTTCATGTACTTGTTCTGTAGAACCAGAGAGGATAGGCTGTGAGTACTTACTAGAGGATTACTGTTGTGATTAGATTCATGCTTGATCTTGTTTGGTTGAAGTAGAGGGGTTAGGCTGAGTGTAATTCCCAGAGGGTTACCTGCTTTCAACAGCTTCTTACATGATATATGGAATATAATGATAATGAACTGTAGGAATGTTTACTGCTGAGCTCTTCATAGTTTACTGCCTCTCATTACTTATTTACTTCCGTATATATTCATGGAATGTTAGGTACAGAACATCAAGTGGCTTCTTACTCGGATTCCATCTCACACCGTGTTTTGGTCATGCTTTTGTGGCCAAAAAGATTATATTTCTACAAGTATAAATAAGAGAACTTTCCCTTCTACTTCAGGTATTTTACTATATTGGAGCTGAAGAACATGGGACCAAGCTGAGGCATGCGAGGCTGAGGAGTTGTTTAACTATTTTATTTGTACATTGGTTTAGTTATGTATTCCAACATTGTAACATGTTTGGATATTTTCCAAGACATATGTATCATGAATCATTTATATATGTGCTCCAATTATTAATATTAATCATTCTTCCTATGTATACTATTTTTTTGTATTATTATTGTTTCTACAATTGTATATATGTTACCTTTTTCTAT
Source organism: Viscum album (assembly GCA_963277665.1). Classification (NCBI taxonomy): domain Eukaryota; kingdom Viridiplantae; phylum Streptophyta; class Magnoliopsida; order Santalales; family Viscaceae; genus Viscum; species Viscum album. Next base: position 419,160,833 of record OY728161.1, on the reverse strand, counting down.
GTTACTCTACCAATGTGGGAATATATTCCCCACTATCACACCAAAGGGCCTCACTACAATTCAGCAGGCTCTGGAATACGGGGAAATGCGCTTGCGGCCTTATGACCAACTAGGTATGGGCGTCTCTGGTCGGCATCCAGAAACTGGACGTTACAACATACTTCTAATTGAAAATGGAACACTAGTGTTAATGTAAGTTAAGTAATATTTATAAAATTTTCTCTCCATTATAGACTTTTTAAAAAACATATATTATTTTCATCAATATTCTTCATGATATATCCAACAGAAAACTTGATCTATGTAAAAGTAAACACATTAAAAATATAGTAAATATATTATGTATTGAACAATAAAAGAAGGAATGTTCCTAGTTTAAAATGGAATCCATATTTCTATTAAATTCTGTCCTTATACACATTATAAATGATAGAGGATGTATAGAATTCATATGCAATAAGGATCTCGTCACTAATTAATTTTTTGTTATGTACAAGGAAAATTATTTCGTAAACCTTATGCATGGTAAAAAGATATCAAATAGTCCCTAGTGGAATCCATTGAATATAATCCAATAATACCCCATTTTATCTGAAGAATACAATGGATATGTTCTAGGATAGTGGAGAAGATAATAACTATTCATTAAAATATATACAAATTCTAGTTTCCAAACAGATCTAGATGATCTAAAATCATAGAAAATACACATCTACACTGATGAAGTTGGTGTTGTGAGCTTGATGATCTCAATGAAAGTCATGGTTGTTATTATACAAAGTATTTTGAGTAAAACGAGACTTATGTAGATGTTAAATAAGTAATTTTCATTAAAAACATCATCCTCGATCGTAATGTTGTGCCTATAATTTTATATCATATCGTACTCTAATGTGAAAATACTATTGCGATTTATCAGACAAATGATTCATGTTCATATGAGAAGATAAATCATATACATTTTAAATACTGTTAATTGTATTATTTATCATTATGAGGTGATTCAATAGTGTTCATGGTTTCAATAGAAGATAACATGGAAAAAAATAGTAACAATATCATTTTTTTAGTAGAAACATGATCTTCCTATCAGAGATTAAATACTAAATTTTATTAGAAGTTGTCTCTATGTTTAATGTGGGTCTAGTAGTGTCGGTTTTCTATAACCAACATTTTTTACTTTATATTTTTTTTATTTTATAAAATTTGGATATTAGTTGAACCCATTACTATATTTTTTTATTGTTCGTTAATTTTATAACGAAATGCCCAAAAGTATCTAATCAATTGAAAAGGGAATTGTAGATACCTCTTATGATTATAATCATAAACTATTATGATAATATTATTTATCCATTTTCCACTAGAATAAAAAAACTCATTATGTGACACATAGTATGGTGAATGTATAATGTGAGTACTCGTAACCATATAATACTTCATCTAATGATGGTCCCACATTGTAATCATCATGAGTGGAGAATATGATAATGGACCCACCTATACGAAATCCACATATTTACATGTCATAAGATATTCCTATTTATGAGTGTTAGTAATGGTAATTTGATTTTAAAAATAATATTAATACATTTATTGACTCATTCAATTTTATACATTTCCATAAAATATAATAGCATCTGATCGTAAAAATGTTGGATTTTTCTGGAGCATCAAAAATTTCATGACATTAATGAATAAGTAAATATGAATTTATCCCTTATTTATTTATTGAATTTCCATTCATTTACCTTTAATTGAAATGGAGCAATCACATTAACATATATGTCCATGAAGTATGAATGATTTCATTTTTGTTTGTCAATGAAGCGCATATAAAATTTATAGGATGATGTAAAGGGAGTGTAACCATTATGATGAGATATCATGATAAATGAAATATTTCATATATTGAGTTTCCATATATAGTTACTGTTATTATGACAAATTTTCTTCATCTATTGTTTCCTTGACCGTTTTCCAGATAGTAATCTTGGACATTTAGAAAACCCACCAAATTTCACTAATAAAGAGGCCTAGATGTTAATAAAAAATAAATTACCTTTGATAAAATTTATATATTAATTATATTTAGAAATGGAATATATATAAATATATTGTATAATTTTTTTTTTATTAATTTTCTTAAAATTCATCTTAAATCGTTATAAATTATTGTTTGGTGGGGTAATTATTTAATAATGAAAATATTATATATTTGTTTACCTCTTATTATTCCCTTAGTATTTAATAATTATTTATTTTTAAAGTGAAAATTTATTTATGTATTTTTATTTTAAATAAATATATATTTACCATATCTTGATATTAATAGTTTTTTATATAATTAAATCATAATATATGTTCAAATATTTAATTTATAATTTAATTAATGTCGAGGAGGACAAGTGGACACAATTTTTCTATTGATAAATATTTACATACAAGATTATAGATTAAACCATGATTATTCATTAGACTTTTTCATGTCATTATTATATAAATATCATTATTATTATTTACATGACATCTTCTTTATTGGGGATATATTCATTTTTTACCAACTTTTGTAAATTGATTTCAATTAAAAAATATCCCTATTATTATTTGTAGAATATTATTTTAATTTGAGAAAGTTTAATCAAATTTCAAATTAATTTACTCTCAATATATATTTCCTCATCATTCTCCTGAATACATTAAAAAACATAATATATTCCTTCACGATTGATGGAATATAATTTCATTATGGAGAATAATGACAACTGGTCATTTTTTCACATTAGAACCCAACATTTATTCATCATTGTTCTCATATCAATGAAGAAGATTTGGATCACCACAGGAGAAGAACTTATATGGATCCCCTATATTAACAAATGATAAAAAACAAGATATAATTATCAACACAATATAATTATTTATCTAAATAAGGTGGTAATTTGTTTTCATATACATTTTGGTAAAAAGATAAAGTCTATAAGTTATGAAATAAATTCATTGTTATTAAATAATATAATTGATATTGGAATTAAAATCAGGTAAATTCATAATTTTCCATTGAATGTAACAAAAATATTATTGTACATAGACTAATTGTGTGTATTTATTGTGTCCATAACCATTTGGAGAACTTTTTCATTATAAAAATATTATATAATTTAATTTTTTATCATTTCAGGGTTGATAGAATAATATGTATACATGTAAGTATATATATTATTCTATTTATTAATAAATTTAAAAATATTAAAATTTTCTAAAATTTGTAGCAAATAATTTTAAACAATATCACCCTCCATTTCTGATTTCATATAATTCATATTGATGTATATTTTACGAGCATCCAAATTATATAATTGTTGGGATTGGTGATATTAGTCTTATTTCATATCACATACACATTCATATTACGTAATTGAATTTTATAGATATTGGTATGTGTCACATTGGATGCAATAAAAAATCTATTGGCATGAAGACACCAGGTAGTACTTCTTTCATAGATGGTGACATGGAGGACGAATGTCAACAAGAGCTGGTATCATGCATAGTATGTAAACATATTAGAAAAGTGATCATCATCATGTATTGAGTTCATTACAATGTTGCGACTCTATCAATCAGTGAAGTTGTATATGAATCTCAATATATATTATAATTTATATAGTAAAATAAACTATATGATAGAGGGCTTGAGGATCTGTTACGTCAATAGAATTTTATAAGTTGTATTATTGTTTATTTTTCATAGTTTAAATTTAATTTATTAAACCATGCTTAATAAATCATCCTATCCAAATTTCTAAGCTAATGTACGGTGTGATATTTAGTATGATAGTCTACCATGTTATAGTTTCAATCATGTTACCATCCTTGCATATTATACATGATAATATATTGATTCATCCACCTAAAGGGTAGTAGATTCATTCATGATTATCACCTCTAGTAATTATACATCATGATGATGTAATAGACCACTTTGGGCTACATGTGAGGCCCCACTGGTTCTACATGAAAAGTAGTCATGTCTAATAGATGATCCTAACCATGTTATCAATGAGTACAAATATCATTGAAAGAAATTTTTTTACATTGTGGTGTCTAATTTGGGTACATACATTATTTTTTTAAACAATCATTAATTTTTTTCATCTATAATATCATTTTTATGACATAGTGGCTTTTAGTGTTTTTGGTACAATTAATTGTTTGTGTATATTTAGGGAATATAATTCTATTCTTACATTGTAACCATTCGAATTGTTGTGGGTTCTACAATAAGACACATAGTTAGTCACAAGGTGTTTATTTGTATTTACTGTGTTACCTTATTTTGATCATCTTTCATTCAAGTCTTCTCCCATGTCAATTTTTCATGATTTGTTTTCATTATTATAGTTCTCTAATCATATCATCAGTTGGAACGTAGTTCCTGAAAACTAGGTAGGAATTACAAATAAATCATGAACCATTTGTTGGTTTGTAGACATTGGTGCATAATTTTTAGTACAGTTGGAATAAACGATGACACATACTCATGAATCCATGAAACATGTCAAAAATTCATTTAACACAGTTGGATCACTGTTTTCGACGCTTTCCGCCGGGGTGCGCGTGAGCATTTCGCTCCGTATTTGCTGGGGAGGACATGCGGCACTTCTGTTGCCCCGCATTCCCTCTTTCCAAAGGCGGGCGGCATTCGCTCCTTATTCAGGGACGTCTGCTCCATGATCGAAACGGGATGATGGGATGTCGGTTCTTCCTCCTGCGGATTCCTCCTTAGAACTCGTCACCTAGTCTAGGTCTCCCTCGTAGATTTAATACGTAGTTTGTGAAACTCTTCCCAGTTCCATGTTTCCATGGACGCCGGTTAATTACACTGCTTCTGTCGAGACATTACAAAGGGTCCAGTAAGGGCAGCAACCTTGAGTCAGGGGAGTAGTCACGTTGAGGCATCAATAGCGTGTTTGGATGCTGGGGTACCTGGCATGTCTGTCTGTTATCCTCGGTAACAAGGCTTCTCAAGGGCATGGAGGCCCGAGGCATCCCACATCGAGCGCGGGGAATTATTTGTCATAGAAACATATATGAGGTTTTCCTCAGCTTCCCGTGTTTAACACAGGGTACGCCGCGAGTTTAACGTCTAGCGGAGACGGATCAACCCAAACAGAGCATTAGCCAGGGTAGATCGGATTGAGGGATTTCCCTAGAAGGAATGTCGATACTGAGGCCAGCCCATGGGCGGCTACGAAGAAGAGTGTACCGACATGGTCTCACCGAGACATGAGGTCCGGGCGAGAAACAGGATGGGTGATAGGTGGGTGAATGGATTGGAGGGGGAATTAAATGGGACCATTGCAGGGGGGGGCGACAGTGAAGTTGGGCTTGAGCCTTGAAGGGGTTTCCTACGTATCCCCGTGGCAGGGAATCAAAGTCCGCGTAGTTCAGGATGATGTTGATAAACCAACTTGAAGGTGGACCTTGGCCCGATGAGCATCGTCAGCGTACCGACGTGAAAGTAGACCCGTGGGTCCACTAGTGGTCATCTTGAACATGGATCAAAGTCCTCTTAGTTCAGGGAATACAGTTTAACATCATGCAGGACGATAGTGAACCCTGACGTGAATAAACGACGGGCGGTGGGTGTCGGCGAACCGACATAAGTGAGGGACCTTGATCTGATGGGAGTTGGGCTTGAACCTCTGGGAGGATTCCTACGTACCATGCCTTGACATTGATCAAAGACCTCGTAGTTCGGGGTGGTCACAACGGCTTACTGTCGGATGTGAATTGCAGTTTAACGTCGTGCTGGACGTAGGTAGTACTCGACGTGAACTAAATGATGGGTGGGCTTGAACCTCGTGGAGGCTTCCTACGTACCATGCCTTAACATGGATCAAAGACATCGTAGTTCATATGGGTCTTTGTCGGTGGACCGACGTGAATGGGGACGTGGTCCTATGAGTGGTGGGCTTGAACCTCTGGAAGGCTTCCTACGTACCATGACTTGACATGGATCAAAGACCTCGTAGTTCATATGGGTGTGCAGTTTAACGTCAAGCGGGACAAGAGGGGCATGCAGTTTAACCTCATGCTGGACGAGACGTTCAGTTTAACGTCATGCTGGACGAGAATGAGACCCGATGTGAGTAAATGACGGGTGGGCTTGAACCTCATGGAGGCTTCCTACGTACCATGCCCTGACATGGATCAAAGTCCTCGTAGTTCTCTAGGATGGGTCGCAACGACTTACCACTGGACCAGAATGCAGTTTAACGTCATGCTGGATGGGGGTGAGACCTGACGTGAAATGACGGGTGGGATTGAACCTCATGGAGGCTTCGTACGTACCATGCCTTAACATGGATTAAAGTCCTTGTAGTTCTCGAGGATGGGTCACAACGGCTTTCCACTGGACCAGAATGCAGTTTAACGTCATGCTAGACGGGGGTGAGACCCGACATGAAATGACGGGTGGGCTTGAACCTCATGGAGGCTTCCTACGTACCATGCCTTGACATGGATCAAAGACCTCATAGTTCTCTAGGATGGGTCGCAACGGCTTACCACTGGACCAGAATGCAGTTTAACGTCATGCTGGACGGGGGTGAGACCCGACGTGAAATGACGGGTGGGCTTGAGCCTCATGGAGGCTTCCTACGTACCATGCCTTGACATGGATCAAAGTTCTCGTAGTTCTCTAGGATGGGTGGTTAGGGTCAGTGCTCACTCTAAGCCCACGTGAGTCATGATCGTTGTGAGAAACAAGAGGTTGCAAGGACCTGACGATCACGTCGTGAAGGATGTGTCCGTGAGAATCGAAGAGGGGCTTACGCGTTAGGCGGCCCATGGTGTTGGGACTTACTCCAGGATGGAGGCCCAAAGTGAGATGAGGCACGGGAAATAGGTAATATGGTCCAATGATGGGAGGTGCCTCGTTCCCTATCACGCCCTCCACAGACCTTGGTATTGGGGGAAGTATGGAGATGCACGGGTGCAATCATCTGTACGAAAGGTTAGGGCCTTACGCTCTGAGGCAGCCCTTCCCCTACGAACATACGCCACTCTGACAAGGAGGATCTCATTCCATGTGCGGAAGAGTTCCATTCCTGTGGAGACGAGTGGTGTAAAGAATGTTCGACCCGGGGGGACCCTTCGTGAGGGAGACGAGGTCGGATCACAGTTTAACGTCAAGTGTTGAGGACATGGTGCTTTGCAGTTTGACGTCCTGCAGGTCGGACGAGATGTGCAGTTTAACGTCATGCTGGACGAGAATGAGACCCGATGTGAGTAAATGACGGGTGGGCTTGGACCTCATGGAGGCTTCCTACATACCATGCCTTGACATGGATCAAAGTCCTCTTAGTTCTTTATGATGGGTCGCAACGGCTTACCACTGGACCAGAATGCAGTTTAACGTCATGCTGGACGTGGGTGAGACCCGACGTGAAATGACATGTGGGCTTGAACCTCATGGAGGCTTCCTACGTTCCATGCCTTGACATGGATCAAAGTCCTCGTAGTTCAAATAGAGTGAGTCGCAACGGCTTTCTGTCGGACTAGAATTGCAGTTTAACGTCGTGCTGGACGGGTGTGAGACCCGACGTGAAATGACGGGTGGGTTTGAACCTCATGGAGGCTTCCTACGTACCATGCCTTGACATGGATCAAATTCCTCGTAGTTCTCTAGGATGGGTCGCAACGACTTACCACTGGACCAAAATGCAGTTTAACGTCATGCTGGACGTGGGTGAGACCCAACGTGAAATGACGGGTGGGGTTGAACCTCATGGAGGCTTCCTACGTACCATGCCATGACATGGATCAAAGCCCTCGTAGTTCAAATAGGGTGAGTCGCAACGGCTTTCCGTCAGACCGGAATTGCAGTTTAACGTCGTCCTGGACGTAGGTGAGACCCGACGTGAAATGACGGGTGGTCTTAAACCTAATGGAGGCTTCCTACGTACCATGCCTTGACATGGATCAAAGTCCTCGTAGTTCACTAGGATGGGTGGTCAGGGTCGGTTCTCACTCTAAGCCCACGTGAGTCATGCTCAGTGTGAGAAACAAGAGGATGCAAGGACCTGACGATCACGTCGCAAAGGATGCGTCCGTGAGAAGCGAAGAGGGGCTTATGCCTTAGGCGGCACAGGGTGTTGGGACATACTCAGGGATGGTGGCCCAATGTGCGACGAAACGCGGGAAAGAGGGACCTTGGTCCAATGATGGGAGGTGCCTCGTTCCCTATCACGCCCTCCACTGACCTTGGTAGTGGGGGAAATATGGAGATGCACGGGTGCAATCATCCGTACAAAAGGTTAGGGGCTTACGCTCTGAGGCAGCCCTTCCCCTACGAACATACGCCACTCTGACATGAAGGATCTCATTCCATGTGCGGAATAGTTCCATTCCTGTGGAGACGAGTGTTGTATAGAATGTTCGACCTGTGGGGACCCTTCGTGAGGGAGACGAGGTCGGATCACAGTTTAACATCATGTGTTGAGGACGTGGTGCTTGGCAGTTTGACATCCTGCAGCTTGGACGAAGTGGGTTCACTCCACCCACCTAGGACTTACATAACTGGTACCCTCTGGTCCTTGGGGAAGGGAAGGTACCCGTAAGGCCATGGTAAAGGGGGGTCGTGGAACGAACCATCGAGGTGTCCACGTTAGCGTGGCTATGTGAAGAAGCAATAGCCGTTAGCGTGCCTATGCAAAGAAGCATTAGGAGAAGCAACGCTACGGGTGGTATTGTCCATGGGACTTTGAAATCACATCGTGTAAACCTAGAGGGTCGCACGGGAAGAGGAATCGCTAAGTAGAGGAGTGTGCTTCTCGAAGTGGAGTGTCTTGGCCTTAGCATGTGGCATAGGTGTGAGTGGAAGGTGCTTCGCGATGTGGAATAGTGTTCGTGGAGCACTGCCTCGCGAAGAGGGGGTGCCTCGCAAAGCAGGGTCTTGCGAAGCAGTGTGCTTCGCGATGTGTAGCGATCCTGCCTTAGCATCGGGATCACTAGCATGGGTTGGGTGTTTCGCGAAGCATAAACTCTCCGCGGCTTCCCGGGTTCCCTTGGGAATCCCCTTCCTTCGCGAACGCCCTTGAGCTTCGCGAAGGGCATCCCTTTCGGAAGAGTGGCTCAAAACGAGACAAAGCAGAGGCGTCTCGCGAAGTAGAAATATCTCGAGGAGCTCATGATTCCCGGGGCAAAGAGTGCTTCACGATTCGGGAGAGTAGAAGCTGAAAGGTCGGATTGTCCATCCCCGAGACTCAGGGGGAGTCCAGTATTTATAGGGAAGGGGCGCCGCGAAGCAGAACTCACGTGCCGCCTTCGGTGCTTCGCGGAGCGCTTGTCATCGTCGTCCGCGGAGCATGACCGCCTCAGGAGGTTTGCGGCAGCTCGCGAACGTCAAACGCGTTCACGGAGAATCACCGCCTCTAGAGCTTCGCGGCGGCTCGCAAACATAAAATGTGTTCGCGGAGCATCACCGCCTCTGGAGCTTCGCGAGGCCGCGATGGTCGGGGCACTACGCGGCGGGGCTTCGCGTGGGCGCTTCGCGAGGCAGCGCGCCGGCCTTCTTTTTCGTTCCTTTCTTTCAGGCCACATTTTGGCGCCAACAAATTCCCCCCCTCAGACTTGGAGCCGTGGAGGGCGAAGGGTCGAAGTCTGAGGGAAAATCGCCAAAATTTTCCGTGGTTCACGAAGCGGCTTCGCGAAGGGGGCCCGCGGTGCTGACCGGGGCCACAGATCCGGACGCGCCGTGATGCTCCGCGCGGGTGAGGCGCGCCGCGATGCTCTGGGGTCGCCTCCTATAAATAGGGGGGCCGACCTATTTTGTCTTCACGTGCCTTCCTTTTCTTTTTGTGCTCTCGATTTCGCGAAGCTCCACGTACTCCGCGACAGCCCTCCGCGAATCGAGCTTGGCGGCGAACCGCGGGTCTCCGACTCCGCGTCCGCGCCAAGAGAACCTCTGCTTGTCGGCCTTGGCCAGACTTCGTGGCTTGATCTCGTGACCGATCTTCGCAATCCGGCTTCGCGATCGAGCTTCGCGATCTAGCGGGAAGAATTATTTTCTGAGGGCCAGAGTTAAAATGGCCCATCAAGAAGCGGTATTGGGGGTCCTTGTAGATGCTGCTCGTCGAGATGAGATGGCCAACCGTCCAGGATTGGGGGAGATGATCGGGAGCCACTCTGACCACACTTCATTGACAGATCTTCTCTCAAAGGGTCAGAAATATTATCCGCAGTGCAAGAAACTGCCGTTGTACGGCTTCAGGCTGAGGGATGACTTCTTCATCCCTGAGGCGAGTAGGGATGAACCAGCTTGCTGGTTCAGGAGCACACAGTGCCAGCACCAATGGTTCAGGGCGGCCGATGGTCACGCGCGAGATGACTTCACACCCGTGACCGCTGACTGTCTCTACAACCATGTGAACGACATTGACGGGAAGCCATTGCAGCCATAGACTTCCCCTCCCCTCTACTATACCATGCTTAAGGCGGCTTTGCAGGATTCGAAGAAGGGATGGTCCGATGAGTGGGACCTGCGCCAGGGCAGCAACTTTACTGACGACTGGGCCTGGGCCTACTGGGTAGGCATCTCATGCGAGGAATTTGTGGCCGAGATGAGGAGAGTGGGGTTGTGTGAGGCGTCATGGGCCTCCCAATTCCACATTTACCAACCGAAGCAGCTAATGCCGGAGTTGCTGAGTAGATGGTCATCTAGGACCAACACTTTTCACCTGCATCACGGGGAGGTGGGAATCAGCCTGTGGGATGTCCACCAGATTTATGGGGTCCCAATCTTGGGGGCCATGTATGACGAATTCCTCCCCGTTTTCAGCGCGTGGGGGGATGGAGAGCAAATGCTGCGACTGGCATCGGTGCTGATGGCACTTGTCCCTGGAGAGGACAAGGAGGCAGTGAGGGATGTCCATTTTAGGAGATGGTTCAAATGCTTCCTGAATTTCCTAGAGAATCGAGAGTTCCTTCCGAGGCCTCGAACTTGTCCAAGGGCGGCCCAACGGGGCAAGGGGCACTCGTATTGGCGGGTCTTGGAGGACATCCAATGGAAGACTTGGGGTTTCAATGTCAGCACTGAACAACAGCCGATAGTCAGGCTGGCGGCGTTCATCGCGGCTCTCATCTATGGCAGGATCCTACCGGTGAGAGATACAAGCATGGGGGTATGGCCCAGCTCGTTTATCATGGCGTCGATGTTGGCCATGGGGCAGCGGATCAACCTGGGGATCCCGATGCTCACCAAACTATACAGAATGCTGTGGCATATTAGCGAGGGCAAGAAGCCGCCAAGGATATGTGGGCCCTTCCACCTCCTATACGGGTGGATCGCAGTGCATATTAGGGGGATTTACGAGTATCCAAACCCCATTTTGCTGCCGGGATCAAACTTTAGCCCCTCCATCCTGAACGCGGTTGGGAGCTTCCCGTTCAAAATGGTCGTTCCGATGGTGCTGAATAGGGTGTGGAGGGTGGGTGAACTCAACTTCCATCCCTTCCCATTGCCGACGGGGATGCTTACTGATGACAGATGAGGAACGGAAGAACATCAGGCTTACCTCTTGGCCTTCCGAGGTGGAGATTTGGTGGCACGAATAGATCGTGAGCCGCTCTGTGAACCATACACTCCTCATCGGTTTGCGAGGCAGTTCCAATGCCTCCAGCGGCTGACCCCGCAGGTCTACTGGGAGGTGCATCACGAGGATCACCTGTGTTTGATGAGGCAGTTGTGGATCATGTTCACACGGGAAGATGGAAAGATGCGGATTGCATTGCCTCCATCCACCAACGCCTTCAGATTAGTGAAGGAGTACGCCATCAGTTGGGAGGCCTCTTATCTAAGGGAGATGCTGAAGCAACCAACGATCTGGGATGGTGATGGTGGGCCTCCTATATCTCGAGGTCGGGGTCGGAGGGCATCAAGGGCCACTCTAGGTAGCGGGGATGCCATGGTGGTGAGACCTGCACCGGCCGAGGGTATGGCAGTAGCGGTGGATCCGGTGATTTCGGAAGAGCAGGGTCATACGGAGGGGCGGCCAGCGAGTTGATTTCGTAGGATATCCACTCAGGCTCCGGGGAAGTGCCTTCGTCACATTGACATGGCATAGGATGCCATCTTCCCGGAATCTTGGGACATTTGGGATGCCTACCGGCAATTCCACAGCCCATCCGAGATATGGGCCCACCTGAATCGCCTCGGGATGGAATTATCGGGTATATGCCCAGTTCAGGCTGGATTCATGGCATCTTCGGCGGAGGCAGAACAGTACCTGGAAGAGCTGGAGGATTACGTCCACTCCAGTGGTTTCCCTCGCCCAATGACAGACCGAGTGAGGGTACTATTGAATCAGACGGTCCGCCCACAGTTATCGGCTGCCGATCTGAGGGAGCGCTTCCCCTTGCCGGAGGAATCAGAGGACTCCTCTCGGGAGGATAAGGCTGGAGGAGGGAGCCCGCTGGAGGAAGGCGATGTCGGAGACCGAGGCTCAGAATCTGACGATTTCGCAGAGTCTCTCGAGGTAGCATTCCGAACTTCTCTCCTCACGATCTGTTCTTGAGTCACTAGGGGTTTCTCACCAATGTTTGAGCCAGGCAGGAGGAACTTGTTCGCAGGCCTCGTTCTGGCTCCATGGCGGGTGATGATGCGGGACCTTCAGAACCTGCGCCTATGGCTCCGTCCAGTTCCACGTCTAGTGGGACCAGGGCACCCGAGGTGGCTCCTCCAGAATCTCCAGACCTTCCAACAGTATACGGGGGGCCTCGTCTCGGTGTCCCGTCAGTACCGGCTCAGGAGCAGCGCTCGAAGGTCGATCTATGTAAGTCTCCTCCACCGGTCTCCTCGTTGTCACATGTAGACCATGCCAACTAACGTTTATGTCCCTCTTTGTCGTACAGTTCTTCGACTGGCGTGGGCTTCTGCGGAAAGACTGGTTGGGATGTCTGGTGGCGTCCCTCCTAGGGGCATGCCGGTAATGGTGGCGATATTCCCGCCATCTTCTCAAGCTTCGATGCACATCATTACTGGCGGGACCACCAGCAGGGCCGTACCCGAAATCATTGAGGTGGACTCTGAGGAAGAGGATCAACCGGTTGGTCCCAGTTCTATTGCGCCTGCTTCGGTGCCAGGTGTCGCACTGGATTCAACACCGGATTTTGATCCCGCCGAGGATTTCCTGCGGGCGTATCCCGCGTACGAGCCTGCCAATCGCGCAGACTGGGACGAAACGACGTCCGACGAGGAAGACAACATCATAGTTCACCGCCGGTCGTGGAAGCTGATCGCGCGCTTTATCAAGGACACTCCACAATCACAATGGCTGGCCGAAATGGATAGGCTTCGCTCGCGGTTGCGCGAACTGTGCACTGGGGGAGTGGATGCCCAACGTCCTCACGCACTCATCCGAGATCTTATGGCTGAGAATATCTGGGAGCATGATTGTGGGCTCAGCGTGGGCTGGCAGCGGAGGAAAGCGACCAGCATTAAGAAGCTCCAGGAGGCTGAAGGCGAGGTTCAACAGATGCAGACCCGGGCAGACAAGCATTCAACCTCTCTTGACGCACAATCTGAGCTGGTCTCACGGTTGAAGGCCCAGCTGGCAGAGGCAGAAGAGCATATGAGGCAGACCTCTGGGAAGATGGCCGCCGTTCAAGTTTACGTAGAGAGGGCCAAAGCCAGGACTGACGAACTGCACCCTACCGCTGCTGAGGAGGAGTGGGAGCTAGTTCAGCAGCAGCACGCCTTGGATGCCACAAGTCAACGGGTGGTGGAGCTGCAACGCTCTTTTGACGAGGTCAACCCGCGCATGGGGAAAGTTACCCCTAGAGTATGGTAACAAACCCAAAACCCTATTATTGGTACTTTCGTGCTTCAATTTATTCTTTATTTTGAATGTTGTAGCACGCACGATTTCCACTGTTGAATTGCCTTGTTACATCCCTACAATGTTTGTGGGACGTTTGGTGACAATTCCCCAAGCCAGTCCAGATTCCTGAAAGATGGGGGAGGTTTGATCGGAGAAGGAACTTCCAGGATAAACAAATTACCGTTTCTTCAGGGTGCTCTTATTCAAGAACGGGGCAATGCCAGGGTCGCTGAAATCGATCCAGACAGATGAAAATGGGAAGTGTGAATCACGATACCCAAAATCCGGAACACAAAGGAGGCGGCGCGACAATAAAGGCCAACCATTAGCCGTGGAAAATAAACGGTATCCTTACTGCATTAGCCTGAAATGGGGACAACAAATGAGCATCGACCGCTGACCATATTTGCAACGCGGGATTTTATCAATTTGTTGCTGATCAATCTTTTGGGACGTTGGCCCAAGACAGTAGGCGGACCATAGTTCAAACGTCTATACTGTTAGGCGGTCCTTCCAAAAATGATCAGTCTTCCGGAATGTCGGCCCAGGACGGTAGGTGAGCCGATGAGGCATGAGACCAGGCCGTTAGGGGGTTCCTTTAGACATGAAAAAGGGCGAGGGTCCGAATAAGGGACACGCAAAGCGTGGAATATGGAGTGACGGTTTTTCCGAAAAAAATCCAACAAATAGGTAGTTACACCACCGTGGTGGGAGTACACCATATGGGTGCATTAGTTTGATCATGGATCATTCCTTCTTGGGGACATGGCCTCTCTGGCAAGGGGGGTCTGTCACTTCCCAATGGGATCTCAGGGCATCCTGAACTTGTTCAAGGTAGAACCGCTGTTTAGTTTCATGCGTTCAGGACACATGGAATCCAGTAGTTTAACGTCATACGATAGTACGTGGAATAAAAGGGAATGAAGCGTGTGGCGCGGTAGATATAAAACCAACGTGAACGTGGACTTGGAGTCCAAGTCACACCACATACCCCCGGAGGAAACTCTTCAGGTCGAGGGACCAAGAGTGAGGATTGGGCTGGGCCCGAAGCAAAGTGGCTGGGCATTCCTACGTACCCAATGAGTATGGGAATCAAGACATATGTAGTTCTGAAAGCGCATTTTAACATCATGATGGACGATGAGCAGCCCGACCGTGTTGGTACACATCCCGCCAAAACTACTAAGCCCACGTGAGTCGTGCTCGGTGTGGGAAACAAGCCGTGGTGGTGGGAATTTCCAGACATAGAGAGAGGCAGGTTAGGTCAAAGGGATGCTCGGTGAATCCCGGCCCAGTGACACTAACACGATCTTGTGGCGCACCTAGATGTGCGAAGAGAAATAGCCGAGTATGATGGAATTCCTCTTGAACATGGGGAAGTGGAAATGTGTGAATCATGGTGCTCGAGATTCAGATCACGATGATGGTGGCGTGACGATGGAGGGTAACTGCTGACTGTATTCGCAACGCAGTATCCTATCGCGTTAGCCTAGAATGGGGACCGACAAATGAGCATCGACCACTGACTGTATTCGCAACGCGGGATTTTATCAATTTGTTGTCCAAAATCCATAGGGACGTTGGCCTGAAACGATTGAAGGGCCCTTAGGTCCAACATTCATGGAGACCCCTTAAGCCTAGTATCCATGTCGTCCGAGGGTCATATTGGATGTGGAAGAGGATGAGGATCCAAATAGCAGGCTCACGAAGCTTGGTCATGGGACGAGGGGAATGTCCCTGTGAAAATCCCACACATCGAGCTCTTTGTCAAAACACATCTGAATACGGCAACGAAACGTATTAGAGAGAGGGAGCGGATTCCTTTCCCTTGGGGGGATCTTAGTTTAGGGTCGTAGAATTTGGACCATGGGTGAGAGGAAACATAAGAGGCACATGGTGGAGTAACTCAAACACCTGGCGTGAATGGGAATAGGAGGTGTGTACGGCGCGGTGAACAACCCGACGTGAATGAGGGCACAACCCCATATCACACCGCGAAACCTCCTTGGGAGAGGTTTTTGGTCAAGGGAGTAGGGGACGCATGGAGTCAAGACCCGGCGTGAAGGAGTACCTATGCCCTACTTACCACGCGTTCTCTGGGGAAATGATCGAGTCGAGGGACCGAACACAAAGGTTGGGCTGGGCCCGCGAGGAAGTGCTCGGATGCTCCTACGTATCTCATAAGGATGAGAATCAAGACATACGTAGTTCTGGAAGGTGACATGGTAAGATACCCGTGCCAGGGGAAAAGGGGAGTGCGGGCGTGGCCCTTGCACTAAAAGAAGCGGAATTTGATGTATCTTGTTTGTTCTTCAAGGTGAATGGTTTTTTTTTGTGAAGCGACAGGCCTAGAATAGTAGGCGGTGATGTCACCACAAGGATCAAGCCTTGATGGGCATTGAAAAATGGCATGGCACGTGACCAATACCCAACGTGATGTCCTCTATAATGAGGTCACCACAACGCGGTGCCGTTTTTCTTCGTGAGGCCAAGACGATGATGTCACAGTTTAGGGTCGTATGATAGGACCAAGCATGCATTTTATCTTTATGCAGCGCAGATGTAGCAGAGACGATGCTAGGCGGGAAATGTGTGCAGTGTTATAAAACACAATTGATGGACCATGGGAGCCCCGAAGGATGCCAGATTGTAGCTTGTTCTCCCAACGCGCAGACGTGCACGGAGGAAAAGTACCAAGAGTTCTGAGACTCTACTTGGTCATGATGAAGTGATGAAGGGTGTGAATCGTGTACCCGACATTTGGGCTTAATGGGTTGGCGTGGCGATAGAGGAAAACTGTTAACCATGGTGGAAACCCAGCGTCCATATCGCTTTAGCCTGAGGTGGGAACAACCAACGAGCATCGACCGCTGACCATATTCGCAACACAGGATTTTATCGATTTGTTGTCCGAAACCCTCGGGGGCGTTGGCCCGTAACGATAGGAGAGCCCTTGGGCGTAGTATCCAGGCCATTATTGGGGGTCCCTCAGGGTGTGAGAGATGATGAAAGCCCTGATGCAGGGATACACAAATCCTGGAGAGCGGGTGCAGATGTGTCCGAATAAATCTTGGCGTTCCAGGTAATAAACCAGAGTACTCTTAAGCACATTGGTGAACCGCCGAAAAGGGATCGACGAAACAGCTCAGTAGGGGGAGGTACATGGCGTGTTCATTACGAGATCGTCGTGAATGAGGACATAATCCCACACCACACCATATAATCCTCTCATGGAAGAAGGATAGGCCAAGGGGCCAAGATGGGAAGGCATTGGTAAGGAAGGCCTGACCTGCTTTTAGTTTACCGTCTTACAATGAGGATGAGGGTCAGGGACCTGAGGAGGCCAAGGGGCCTGAGGCTGGGCCTCGTAAGGGGAGTCGTGTAGCATGGTACATGATCCCGACGTGAATGAGGACGTAGTCCCACACCACACCGTACACTCCGGGTAAGAAGGGACCTGTGCTGTGGCCCGGAAAGGCCAAGGGGCCTAAGGTCAGGAATCAGTCAGGAAGGCCTGATTGGTTTGCAGTTTAACGTCTTACATGAGGATGAGGGTTCGGGACCCGAGGAGGCCAAGGGGCCTGAGGCTGGGCCTCTTAAAGGGAGGGCGTACGACATGGTACATGATCCTGACGTGAATGAGGACATAGTTCCACATCAAACCGTACACCCATATGAGTAATCTTGGGCCGTGGCCTGATCGCTAGCACCACCTGGGGAAGTTTGTCACCTCGGGATGGGGCAGAATGAATCACTGCACTCGATGTCTGGGACATCTCGGGGTGGACCCGAAGATCCAAGACACTGTTGACCATGTTTAAAACACAGTGTTCCTATGGTGACCTGTTGTGGGAGCAGCAAATGAGCGTCGACCGCTGACCAAATTCGCAACGCGGGACTTTTATCGGCTTGTTGATTGAAAACCCTTGGGGGCGTTGGCCCGTATCTGTAGGAGTGTCCTTGGGCATTGTATCCAGGCCATTCTTGGTGGTCCCTCTGGGTGTGAAAAAATGATGGAATCCCAGTCAAGGAGTGGGTGAAACATAGCTGTATCCATCCACGAAAGGGGCAAACACCTCCAGGGGGGGATGTGCAACCGGGTCGAGGCTTGCTCGATGTGAGTTGGGGCAAAAGTGTGCGCCCTGCCATGTCTTGACCTGAGGGGAAGATTTTGGCTTTTGGGCTGGCCCAATGGATGAAATGTCCGGGCGTTCCTATGTATCTCATGAGGATGAGAATCAATCCATACATAGTTCTTGAAGTCCATGCAGTTTAGAGTCATGCGGTGAGGACGTGGAAGGAATAGAAGAACGGGAGTGGGTACATAGTGCGACCCTTACAATCCATGTGCGAGCGGGGTTGCATGAGTGGGGCCAAGATAGCCTACTCCTTGCTACACAAAGATCCTCTGAGGAAACTATTCCCAGGGGGAATAGTAGAAGGGAAAAGCTTGGGGCTGGGCTCAAGAAGAGGCGTCCGAGCGTTCCTACGTATCCCATGAAGATGGGAATCAAGCCACACGTAGTTCTTGACTGGCAGTTTAACGTCGTGCGGGACGAGGGGTATCTCATTCGGGGATGTGTACGGTGCGGCAAGTAATCCGACGTGAATTAGGACATAGTCCTACAACACACCATACGATCCTGTAAGAGGGTAAGTTGGGGAAAAAACCAAGGAGGGCCTGGGGCCAAACCGCGGTGAAGATGGGGGGACAGGGGCCCAAGGAGGCCAAGGGGCCTGAGGCTGAGCCTCTGTCAGGAAGGCCTGACTGGCTTGCAGTTTAACATCTTTCAGTAAGGACGGAGATGCTGTTTAAGGTCATGCAGGACCATCTCGCAATTTATGGTCGTGCATGACCCTTTCGCAGTTTAGGGTCGTGCAGGACCATATTGCCCTAGGCAAAGTATCGCTTGAGGAATTTGGAATTGGTGGGGGGGGGGGGTTATACGCTCTCCATATGTGGTCACCAAGGAGTACGCTCCATTGGGATAGACCTTATAGATGATATAAGGCCCTTCCCATTTAGGTTCTAATTTGGGTGGTTTCCTACCGGGAATCATTGGCGCTCGAAGGTCCAGTACCAGGTCGCCCTGTATAAAAGAGCGGAGACGAACCTTCTTGTCGAAGGCCCTCGCTATCTTGTACGGATGCCTTTCCAGATTGTGCAGGGCACGAAGCCGGTTCTCTTCCAGTGCTTCCAATTCAGCTAGACGGATCTCGGCTACCTCATCTGATGTCTGGAGATCATAAACTGCAGTGCGTAGCGACGGCAGCTGGATCTCAATGGGTAGGACAGCCTCTTCTCCATACACCAGGGAATATGGGGTCACCTGGGTGGAGTTGCGAGTTGTCGTCCGGTAAGGCCAGAGGGCGTTGGGGAGCTTGTCCGGCCAAATTTTCTTGTTCTCACCAACTATCTTTTGCAGAATGTTAGAGAGGGTCTTGTTGAATGCCTCGATCTGTCCATTCGCCTGTGCGTGGTAGCGGGAGGTATGGTTCGACCGGATGTCGTACTTGGCGTACAATTTCTTTAATTCAGCTGCTCGGAAGTTGGTGCCGTTATCGGTGAGGGCGGAGTGAGTTACCCCAAATCTGTGGATATTGTTGGAGCTCACAAAGTCAACGATGGAACGGGACTTGACCTCTTTGAGCGGAACTGCCTCTGCCCACTTGGAGAAGAAATCTGTAGCAGTCAGGATGAACCTACACTGGCGGGTTGTTGCCGGTGGATACGGTCCCACTACATCAAGCCCCCATACCGCAAATGGCCAGGAGTACTTGGTGGGGTGGAGGGGCTCCGGCAGCCGATGCAGGAAGTTGGCGTGAACTTGGCACGCGTGGCATCTCTTGGCATACTCAATACAATCGTGGATCATAGAGGGCCAAAAGTACCCTAACCTCCGAATTTGATGGGACAGCTTCGGCCTAGCTTGATGGGCGCCACAGGAACCGGTTTGAGCCTCTTGAATAACTTGAGGTATCTATACTCCTTGGATGCAATGGAGGAGGACACCATCGAAGCTCCGCTTATAAAGGATCCGTTCAAGACTGGGGCCGCTCTGGAGGGTAAATTGCAGCGCGCGGCGTCAGATTCTCTCGCGCTCGGCCCGGTCGTCCGGGAGGCGACCATTTTGGAGATACTCAACAAAAGGTGCCCTCTAGTCGGGAGTGGCTTCAACCACCGCGTCTGAAGAACCCGGGACCCCTGGCGTAGAGGGTCCGGCAGTGAGATGACTCACCCGCAGGCCGTCATTGTCCTCTTGGGTGATGGGGGCAACGAATCTCTGGTGTGCCACATGTATGATCATGTCATCTTGCTCGGGTTCTGCGAGTGACACGACTAAACCATCCAGGGCGTCTTCTTGGCCGTTCTGCGACCGTGGGACATTGGTAACTTCTGGTCAAGAAGAGAATTGGGCCATTAGAAGGAGGGTGTACTCCAGCAACGACGCAAGCTCTGGCTTCCTGATTATATAGTCCCCATTAACCTGTTTGATTACCATCTCGGAATCTCCCTTCACATGTATATGGGGAACATGGATCTCAAGGGCCAACTCGAGGCCGGTGATGAGAGCCTGGTACTCTGCCTCGTTGTTCGTACAACCTTCTGAAAATAGGAACGAGTATGGAAGGATGGCTTGCGCCGGGGTAATGAAGACAATACCCAGGCCCACTCTGTTGAGCTTGGGATCGTTGAGCCTCCTACCGGTGGGGCTCCGAGAGGCACCGTCGAAATTCATTTGCCAACACGGGATAGCATGATCGACTGAAAGGATCGTCTCATCAGGGAAATACAGGTCCAGGGATTGATCCTCAGTGGTTTTATGGGCAGCTAAAAAGTCTACCAACACCTGTCCCTTAATGGCCTTCTGAGGTACAAACCTGATATCAAACAGCTGGAGAATCACTGCCCACCGTGATAGTCGGCCATTCAGCATGGGGCGGTTCAGGATGTACTTTAGTGGGTCCACCTGGGAGACCAATTGCACATCGTGGTGCTGCAGGTAATGTCGCAACTTCTGCACAGCGAAGACGAGTGCAAGGCAGCACTTTTTGATAGGGGAGTATCTGACCTCTGTATCGAGAAGCATGCGGCTGAGATAGTAGAGACTATTCTCAGTACCCTCGTTGTTCTTCTGGGTGAGCAGCGCACCGAGGGATCTCTCCAGGGCGGTCATGTAAAGGACCATCGGCTTTCCGGAGACGAGTGGCATCAGGACCGGAGGTTGGATCAGATACTGCTTGATTTCCTCGAAGGCGGTCCGACACTCCTCATCCCATTCGTAGGTAGCGCCCTTCTTCATGAGCCGGGAAGGCTTCTGCAGCTGCTACCTCCGTCTCGAACTGGAGGGGGATCCTTAGGGCCTCGGAAAGTGCTTCGCGCATTTCGGATGACGGGCGAAGGGCCTCAAGGATGGAGAGCCTCGGCGGAATGTCGTCCAGGTGCTTCATAACATCGTACTTTCATGCCAAACGTGAGCCTCTGCTTACAGGAGGTCGTTCAACATTTGGAGGCACAGCGGGTCCGGCTGGCTGAACCGGCGATTGACTAGTACTGGGTATATCTTGCTTCCTACTAGTAGAGGCCTGATGAGTAGTCACCGGACTAGGATCGGACAGGGGAGGCTGGCCTGTAGCCGAGAAAGACTGACTGTGATACGGATGAGGCGACTCCCCTCGATCCAATAGCACGAATGGCGGTGGAGGTAGAGCCGAGGGTGTTAAGATGGGTTTGCGCGTGCTGAGATCTGCGCTGAGCCTGCTGCCTGGTCTCGGTTGCGTGCACGGCTTGGCCACAAGTGCTTGCTGACGTGCCTCGATGACCAGTGCGATTGCGATTCCACTGACGTTAATGTCGGTTGGAAGCGTTGGGGAGGTCTGCCTAGCATTCCCCCTCATCAGGGGTCATATAGGGCATTACCAGCTCCACAATGTTAACCGAAGTGTACCCTTGGATATCGCTCGAGGAGTCATCCACCGCTGGGCGGATTCTGGGAGGAATCCCCATTTCAGGGGGCATAAAGTCACCGAGAGTGCGGGATGGTGATGGCACCGGCGGTGCGCGTTGCTTCTTCTTGCGTCGCCGCTACTTGCCCTTTTGGGAAGGGGCCGACTGTGAAGATGATGCGGAGGCACCAGCTACTTCTTCTGAAGGTTCCGACTGCTTCAGGCGCACCCGGATGATACCATGGGCACAGACGATGGTTTTTCGTGCCATCCAATCGTCTTATTTCTGGGATCCGCGGCTAGGGACCTGCTGCCACTCACCTTCACTGTCGCTGCCGATTTCTGATCCTTCAAAGACACCTGCCACTTGCGCTGGTGCTGGGCCCAACTTAACTATGTTGTTGTTGACATGGTCTTGAAGCCAGTCCTTAAACACATAGCATTGCTTGAGGGTGTTCCCCAGGATCCGATGATAAGGGCAGTGGTTGGGGTGATCGGTGTGATGCGCCTTTTCCGGCCTTCTGCACTCAGGCAGGCACACAATCCCTTGCTCTAGAGCACTTCGGAAGTAGCCCGGGACCTGATTTTCGTTGAACGAATTGGTCTGGAACCTTATTTCCGGATAGGGGGCCCTGGGGGCCCGGCCCTGACAAGGGGCCGGAGGGGCCTGCCGAGGAGGCGGCACCTGATTGTCTCGCCTAGGTAGTGGTGGCGCGTTGCGCGGGGGAACCTGTCGGTTCTGAGGCGGTCGCTACTGGGCAAGAGCTTATGCTTGAGGTGGAGGAACTCTGCGGGGTTGAGAGGGTGGTGCCGCCGGCAGCAACTCCAGCTGCCTCGGGGCTTCTATTTGAGCCACCGCCGCGGGTTCAGCCCTGGAGGTCCTCCTGGATGGGATCATAGGGGGCAACAAACGTGCCTGACTAGCCTGTTGCAGGGCTTCCTCGAGGCACTGGGCCTTATCCGAGAAGTATCTGAACCCTCCAGGGTAGTTCTGGGTAATTAGGGAGGGTACCAGCTCTGTCTTGACATTCCCCACACACATCGTCAGTAATTTCTCATGAGTCCGTGGAATATCGAGGGAATACGTAAGTCCCTTCCACCGGGCGATGAAATCTGCAACCCGCTCATCAGGCCTCTGTTTGCACTTGAAGTGGTCTGCAATGCTGGTCTTTCGTGTGGTGGAGCTAAACTTTTATAAGAACTGTCGGCGAAGATCCTACCAACCGGTCACCGACCCGATAGGGAGCTGGTTGTACCAGACGAATGTCGGACCTTCCAATGTCTACACAAAACATCAGAGTTTGGCGGCTTCTTGCTGAGCCGGGGTCCCCAGCATGGGGCCACACCTGGAAGAAAAATGAGCCAAGTGCTGCGGCAGGTCCCCTTTCCCGTTAAAAGGAGAGAAAGTGGGGTTCCCAAAACCCGGAGGTGCTGGCATATCATCCACCCACGCGGGATAAGTCTTTCCATCCGGTGGGACCGCCACCTGCCACGTTTCCAATGCTTTAAGGTGGGCTGTGAGCGCCGCGATAAGGTCCTCCGGGTGGAGGTCCCTGTCTTGACGGGGATCCCTAACCACAAGTGCATTGCCAGGTTCTTCAACACGGTAGACGGCTTCGGCCGCTCGTGGGTCGACTGGCTGGACGGCCTGCGGGGCGACTGGGGGAACCAGGGTTGGATTCTTCAGATTGCCCCGTCGCTCGGGGGGGTTTGGTGAGACGTATTGCGCCCTCTTGCCATATGTTCCGGCTTCCGCCCTGTCTGCAGAAGTAGCATGATCAGGGTGGCCCGGAGGCATCTCATCGGGGGGAAATTGTTCCTGCCCCTGCTGCCCCGGCTTGGGATTACCATAGTCGGGTCGCCGCTCTGCGGTGCGCTCAGCCAAGAGTTCGTCAACCAGGCTCTTCTGCTCAGTAAGCTGCTGGCGTAACATGGCCTTCTCGGGATCTTAGTCCGTCTTCTGCACAGAGGCGGACGGGTCAGAGTGCTTGACTGTTCCGACGTTCTCCTTACCCTTGCCGGTGCTTCGACTGAGTACCAGCGATTCGGTGGGTACAGGGAGGCCTAGCAGGTTCCTCTGCTGACGGGTAACTCTCCCTGACGGGTCGAGCAGTGGCGGTACGCCCTCGTGTGGTAAGTCTCCATCAAGGAATTCAAGATCATCTTCCTTATCCATAACGTCGGCCATGTGGACTGCGACCCCTCTTGAGGGCATGTCCTCGATGTCACATAGCGAATCAGGCTGTCGTCAGATAGGGTCGAAGAGGAGAGGGGCATAGTGTCCCCAACCACGGACTTGCACATGGGGGGTGGCTTCCCTGACGATTCTGCGGAGTGCTTTAAGACTCTGAACGCATTTTCGTTGAAGGGTGCTCTGGTGGCCTGGCGACTCAGGGTGCTGGGCCACAAGAAGTGCAGCTGCATCGATGAGGCAGCACTGCTCGCCAATTTCTTCGAAGTGCTCTCGACTTCTGGGGTGTACCACCCGTTCGTAACAGAGGAGGAAGTGTGTCGCCCATAGGGTTCGACAAAAGAACCCCACTTCTTCAGGGGTAAGAGGCTCTGGTATGTGGAAATTCAGCGCCGCCGTCGGCCAGAACTTCTCTGGGAAGTAATCCGCTACTAGAATACTCCACAAGCTCCTGGGATCGGACTCAGGGTCTGGCCCTGTGTTGCCCCACTCGTCAACCTGGGGCGGCTGAGGGACCGGTAGAGGTACCGAGGCGGACCTCTGGGATAGTAAGCTCGGCGGTGGAAAATACGGCAAACGAGCTGACTGGCCGCCAAATTCCGGGCCATCCTCCGAAGAGTGAGGTGACCTGGCCACGATGTCACGATACAACGGGCTGATAACCACAGCTTCTAGAACAGGAGCCGCGGCTACCGGCGATAGGTCGTGTCATCGCTCTACTGTCGTTGGCCCCCAAAATAACTCTCTGTGATCTCTGGTAGAGGTAAAGGGCTCTTCTGGTGACAGAGGCGGTGATTGCGCGATCGAGACCTGCGGAATTCCCAGGATTTCTTCCTCCTGGATGTACCTGCGGAGAGAGACGGGAATCTGGGGGACCTCAAATTCTAGGAGAATGAGGCTAACGCGTCTGGTTCCTGCCCCAGTCCTTGATACGGTGTAGCAGGGAGAAGGTTCCATCGCTGAATCGCATTCCGCTTACGAGTCGGAGAAGCGGGCAGGTTTGATCTCCACCTGGGCCTTCCCAGGATTTTTCTTGTGGCGGCAACGACCTTCTCTTCTGCCTCGGGGCGGCTCTTCGGGACAGGGTTGATCCCAATTAGGCAGCCTCGGGGAGGCGCTGGCGCCGTGGCGGCGAGGGCCCCCACTCGAGATAGCTGGGGTGCGAGGGGCACCAGGGAAAATGTCAAAGGGTACATGGGGAGGACCTCCATGAACAGTACCCATGTGGGTGGGGCCTCTGTTGGAATCGGTAGGAGCATGGGGAGGACCTCCATGATCGATGCGATTGGAGTGAGGCTGAACTTCACTCCTCGAGTTGCTGGGGCGAGGAGGACCTTCGCCGGTTGCAGAGAGAACGTAGGGAGGGCCCCCACGTTGGAGAGGGACCGGATGGACGGTGCCTTCAGGTTGGCGGTCGGGGGAAGGAGGATGGACTCCATACCCTGTATAGTGGGCGTGGGAAATGTTTCTGCGCTGAGCGTCACTGCCGTGGGGCAGGTCTTCCTGCGGGATGGGGGTAGCACGAGGCATGCCTCCATGACGAACCTCGGAGCGGGGAAGGCCCACGCTCTGTGGAGTAGTGGTACGGGGAGGACCTCCGTACGGGGTGACATTACCGCGGGTTAGCTCGCGACGATCACCACTTGGGCCTGCAACCCGGAGAATCAACCCAGCCTGCCCGTGGGGCGGTTGGGGTCTTGATCCTGGTTGGGTGAAGGAGTGCCCCTTCTCAGTGTATGCAGGGGCTTCATGATGCACATCGGCGGAGGCTCGGTCCACTGTAGCTGTCGACGTTGACGCGCTTAGGCGAGCGTCCTCAGCCCGTTCCCGGCGCTGACATCGGGTCAGGCGAGCTGGTGCAGGTGGTGCAGGGACATATCCTGCCTGCTCTTCCTGAGGGGCTGGACGGCGGCGCTGATGCGGTAGGGCGGGAGCTCTTGCCTGGGGCCCTCAGGTCGGGACCCTGAGCGGGCTGAGTCGGATGGCGCCCGCCTCTTCAGCGTAAGGTGAGGAGTCATCAAGGCGTTCCGGAGACAAGCTCCCAAAACGGTTGAATGTTGGGGTGGGGAGTGGGGGCTCCCTGCACGGCCTGTTAGGGCAGTGTTGACAGCGGGTCCTAGAGGCCTCAAGGTCCAGGCGGGCCATATCCGAGGTTGGGATGACCCCTTCTTCCTCATACCTGCGCACGAGGTTGTTGATCACCCTTCGCTCGATGACCTCTGATGGGGAAAGGGGATGTGGGTGCTCTGTATTCCGCGATGTGGCGGCCGTCGTGGCGGTAGCGGCGTTGCGTGGGGTGGCCATGGTGGTGTTGCCCCTGCCCCTTCGTGGGCGAGGAGCGGACGGTGACCGCGTCTTTGAAACAGCAACATGGTTCCTGACAAACGAAGGGATCAACTCGTTAGTACTGAGAGGAAAAGGATTGACAGCCAATTCCCTAGTGTCCTTCCATTCTCCATGTCTGTAAGAAGGATCCACACAAACACGCTGTAGAGAAGAGTTCCCCACGTTCTACTACCCCGACTTCTGGTGAGTTTCACGACAGGCCCGCTCTTTGCTTGGTGGGACCAGGCACCGGATATCTGGATTCGGTGACATGTCTATCTACTGGTGTCTCGAACACTACTAATCTCCATATTGAGGAGAAGAATTTCACGTCGGGTTCACCATTTCTGATTCCGACGCTTTCTGCCAGGGCGTACGCGCGCATTCCGCTCCGTATTCGCGGGGGAGGACGCGCGGCGCTTCTGTTGCCCCGCATTCCCACTTTCCAAAGGCGGACGGCATTCGCTTCTTATTTAGGGACGTCTGCTCCTTGATCGAAATGGGATGATGGGATGTCGGTTCTTCCTCCTGCGGATTCCTCCTCAGAACTCGTCACCTAGTCCGGGTCTCCCTCATAGATTTAATACGTAGTTCGTGAAACTCTTCCCAGTGCCATGTTTCCATGGACACCGGTTAATTACACTGCTTCTGTCGAGACATTCCAAAGGGTCCAGTCAGGGCAGCAACCTTCAGTCAGAGGAGTAGTCACGTTGAGGCATCAGTAGCGTGTCTGGATGCTGGGGTACCGGGCATGTCTGTCTGTTATCCTCGGTAACAAGGCTTCTCGAGGGCGTGGAGGCCCGAGGCATCCCACATCGAGCGCAGGGAATTAAATGTCATAGACACATATCTGAGTTTTTCCTCAGCTTCCCATGTTTAACATAGGGTACACCGCGAGTTTAACGTCTAGCGGAGATGGATCAACCCAACCAGAGCATTAGCCAGGGTAGATCGGATTGAGGGATTTCCCTAGAAGGAATGTCGATACCGAGGCCAGCCCATGGGCGGCTGCGAAGAAGAGCGTACCGACATGGTCTCCCAGAGACATGAGGTCCGGGCGAGAATCAGGATGGGTGATAGGTGGATGAATGTAGTGGAGGGGGAATGAAATGGGACCATCGCAGGGGGGCTACAGTGAAGTTGGGCCTGAGCCATGAAGGGGCTTCCTACGTATCCCCGTGGCATGGAATCAAAGTCCGGGTAGTTTGGTATGATGTCGATAAACCGACGTGAAGGTGGACCTTGGCCCGATGAGCATCGTCAGCGTACCAACATGAAAGTAAACCCGTGGGTCCACTAGTGGTGGGCTTGAACCTTGGGAAGGTTTGCTACGTACCATGCCTTGACATGGATCAAAGTCCACGTAGTTCAAGGAATACAGTTTAACGTCATGTGGGACGATAGTGAACCCTGACGTGAATAAACGACGGGCGGTGGGTGTCGGTGAACTGACGTAAGTGAGGGACCTTGATCCGATGGGAGTTGGGCTTGAACCTCTGGGAGGATTCCTACGTACCATTCCTTGACATGGATCAAAGACCTCGTAGTTCGGGGTGGTCACAACGGCTTGCCGTGAGACGTGAATTGCAGTTTAACGTTGTGCTGGACGTAGGTAGTACTCGACGTGAACTGGATGATGGGTGGGCTTGAAACTCATGGAGGCTTCCTACGTACCACGCCTTGACATGGATCAAAGACCTCGTAGTTCATATGGGGCTTTGTCGGTGGACCGATGTGAATGAGGACGTGGTCCTATGAGTGGTGGGCTTGAACCTCTGAAAGGATTCCTACGTACCATGACTTGACATGGATCAAAGACCTCGTAGTTCATATGGGTGTGCAGTTTAACGTCATGCGGGACAAGAGGGGCATGCATTTTAACTTCATGATGTACGATACGTGCAGTTCAACGTCATGCTGGACGGGAATGAGACCCGATGTGAGTAAATGACGGGTGGGATTGAACCTCATGGAGGCTTCCTACGTACCATGCCTTGAAATGGATTAAAGTCCTCGTAGTTCTCTAGGATGGGTCGCAACGGCTTACCACTGAAACAAAATGCAGTTTAGCGTCATGATGGACGGGGGTGAGACCCGACGTGAAATGATGGGTGGGCTTGAACCTCATGGAGGCGTCCTACGTACCATGCCTTAACATGGATCAAAGTCCTTGTAGTTCTCTAGGATGGGTCGCAACGGCTTACCATTGGACCAGAATGCTATTTTATGTCATGCTGGGCGGGGGTGAGACCCGACGTGAAATGATGGGAGGGCTTGAACCTCATGGAGGCTTCCTATGTACCATGCCTTGACATGGATCAAAGTCCTCGTAGTTCTCTAGGATGGGTCGCAACGGCTTACCACTGGACCAGAATGCAGTTTAACATCATGCTGGACGGGGGTGAGACCCGACGTGAAATGAAGGGTGGGATTGAACCTCATGGAGGCTTCCTACGTACCATGCCTTGACATGGATCAAAGTCCTCGTAGTTCTCTAGGATGGGTGGTCAGGGTCGGTGCTCACTCTAAGACCATGTGAGTCATGCTCGGTTTGAGAAACAAGAGGTTGCAAGGACCTGACGATCACGGCGTGAAGGCTGCGTCCGTGAGAAGCGAAGAGGGGCTTATGCGTTAGGCGGCCCATGGTGTTGGGACTTACTCCAGGATGGAGGCCCAAAGTGCGACGAAGTGTGGGAAAGAGGGACCTTGGTCCAATGATGGGAGGTTCCTCGTTCCCTATCATACCCTCCACTGACCTTGGTAGTGGGGGAAGTACGGAGATGCACAGGTGCAATCATCCGTACGAAATTTTAGGGGCTTACGCTCTAAGGCACAACTTCCCCTACGAACATACGTCACTCCGACAAGGAGGATCTCCTTCCATGTGCGGAATAGTTCCATTCCCGTGGAGACGAGTGGTGAAAAGAATGTTCGACCAGGGGGGACCCTTCGTGAGGGAGACGAGGTCGGATCACAGTTTAACGTCATGTGTTGAGGACGTGGTGCTTGGTAGTTTGACGTCCTGCAGCTCGGACGTGACGTGCAGTTTAACGTCATGCTGGACGGGAATGAGACCTGATGTGAGTAAATGACGGGTGGGCTTGAACCTCATGGAGGCTTCCTACGTACCATGCCTTGACATGGATCAAAGTCCTCATAGTTCTCTAGGATGGGTCGCAACGGCTTACCACTGGACCAGAATGCAGTTTAACGTCATGCTGGACGGGGGTGAGACCCGACGTGAAGTGACGGGTGGGCTTGAACCTCATGGAGGCTTCCTACGTACCATGCCTTGACATGGATCAAAGTCCTCGCAGTTCAAATAGGGTGAGTCTCAACGGCTTGCCGTCGGACCGGAATTACAGTTTAACGTCATGCTGGACGGGGGTGAGACCCGACGTGAAATGACGGGTGGGATTGAACCTCATGGAGGCTTCCTACATACCATGGCTTGACATGGATCAAAGTCCTCGTAGTTCTCTATGATGGGTCGCAATGGCTTACCACTGGACCAGAATGCAGTTTAACGTCATGCTGGACATGGGTGAGACCCGACGTGAAATGAAAGGTGGGCTTGAACCTCATGGAGGCTTCCTACGTACCATGCCTTGACATTGATCAAAGTCCTCGTAGTTCAAATAGGGTGAGTCGCAACGGCTTCCCGTCGGACCAGAATTGCAGTTTAACGTCGTGCTGGATGTAGGTGAGACCCGACGTGGAATAACGGGTGGGCTTGAACCTCATGGAGGCTTCCTACGTACCATGGCTTGACATTGATCAAAGTCCTCGTAGTTCTCTAGGATGGGTGGTCAGGGTCGGTGCTCACTCTAAGCCCACGTGAGTCATGCTCGGTGTGAGAAACAAGAGGTTGCAAGGACCTGACGATCACGTCGCGAAGGATGCGTCCGTGAGAAGCGAAGAGGGGCTTACGCGTTAGACAACCCATGGTATTGGGACTTACTCCAGGATGGAGGCCCAAAGTGCGACAAAGTGCGGGAAAGAGGGACCTTGGTCCAATGATGGGAGGTGCCTCGTTCCCTATCACGCCCTCCACTGACCTTGGTAGTGGGGGAAGTACGGAGATGCACGGGTGCAATCATCCTTACGAAAGGATAGGGGCTTACGCTCTGAGGCATCCCTTCCCCTACGAACATACGCCACTCCGACAAGGAGGATCTCATTCAATGTGCGGAAGATTTCCATTCCCGTGGAGACGAGTGGTGTAAAGAATTTTCGACCTGGGGGGACCCTTCGTAAGGGAGACGAGGTCAGATCACAGTTTAACCTCATGTGTTGAGGACAAGGTGCTTGGCAGTTTGACGTCCTGCAGCTCGGACGAAGTGGGTTCACTCCACCCCCCTAGGACTTACATAACTGGTACCCTCTGGTCCTTGGGGAAGGGAAGGTACCAGTAAGGCCATGGTTAAGGGGGGTCATGGAACGAACCATCGAGGGGTCCACTTTAGCATGGCTATGAGATGAAGCAATAGCCATTAGCGTGCCTATGCGAAGAAGCATTAGGCGAAGCAACGCTACGGGTGGTATTGTCCATGGGACTTTGAAATCACATCGTGTAAACCTGGAGGGTCTCACGGGAAGAGGAATCGCTAAGAAGAGGAGTGTACTTCGCGAAGTGGAGTGCCTTGGCCTTAGCATGGGGCATAGGTGTGTGTGGAAGGTGCTTCGCGTAGTGGAACAATGTTCGCGGAGCACTGCCTCGCGAAGAGGGGGTGCCTCGCGAAGCAGGGTCCTGCGAAGCAGTGTTCTTTGCGATGTGTAGCGATCCTCCCTTAGCATCGGGATCATTAGCATGGGTTGGGTGTTTCGCGAATCATAAACGCTCCGCGGCTGCCCGGGTTCCCTTGGGAATCCCCTTCCTTCGCGAATGCTCTTGAGCTTTGCGAAGGGCATCCCTTTCGGAAGAGGGGCTCAAAACGACACAAAGAAGAGGCATCTCGCGAAGTAGAAATTCCTCACGGAGCTCATGATTCCCGGGGCAAAGAGTGCTTCGTGATTCGGGAGATGAGAAGCCGAAAGGTCGGATTGTCCATCCCCGAGACTCAGGGGGAGTCCAGTATTTATAGGGAAGGGGCGCCGCGAAGTAGAACTCGTGCGCCGCCTTCGGTGCTTCGCGGCGCGATTGTCATCGTCGTCCGCGGAGCATGACCACCTCAGGAGCTTTGCGGCGGCTCGCGAACGTCGAATGCGTTCGCGGAGCATCACCGCCTCTAGAGCTTCACGGCGGCTCGCGAACGTCAAATGCGTTCGCGGATCATCACCGCCTCTGGAGCTTCGCGAGGCCGCGATGGTCGGGGTGCTTCGCGGCGGGGCTTCGCGTGGGCGCTTCGCGAGGCAGCGCGCCTGCCTTCTTTTTCATTCCTTTCATTCGGGCCACATTTTGGCGCCAACAATCACAGATTTCCAAAGTATCCAGCTTATCCAGCAGTATAATATGGGGAATCTAACTTGATAAACATTGTGTACAGACAATGATATTTTATTTTATTAATATGGATTTTAATTTTATGACATAAAAATCATTTTATTTTACCCATTCGTTTTCTGCAGGAATAGTCACTCAACAAAATAGGCATAATATGATATTGTTTAGAATTATTTCTTTATCGTCTTTAATTTAAATGGATAAATCTTTGTTAGGTTTTTACTTTTAAAACATAAGTCTTCTAATTTTCATTATTCATTTTTATTCTATTACTGTACATCTCTCCACGAATAAAACATTAGAACATTGTTTTTATTCTATATCTATGGTTTATGTAATGATTTAATTGGTATATGTATAAATATATCATATAGTATGGTTTAATTGTTTATTTTTTAATTTATCAATGTGTGATTATAATGAATAATTTCATAAGTGATTTATCCCTCTCATTGTTCTAGAAATGATGAATTTGATATTTATATTTTAGAATTTATGGTTTATTGTTCTTCCTATTTTTCTCTATCCCCTGGTTTTTATTTCGATAAGGATCTTGTGTGAGTGTTGGGATTCCTAGTGTTTCCAGGCAAGAATATTCATGATACATCCTAATTATAAAAAATATTCTCTCATTCTCATTGAATTTCATTCATATTATTGTTGAAGTTAATGATTTTTATATTTTTTCATGGCATTGTTTTTAAATATTATAAAATTCATGTGAAATGATTTTGTTATATGTGTCATTTATGGGTCATGTCTATGAAATGGATTTCTCATTTGGTTTTTTTAACAGATATGGTTCTGAAGAATAATTTATATGGATTTAAGGATGAATTTACCATTCAATTATTCAATTATTGTAAAACTATTTATGATCAATGATGAAGAAAAATTTCATCCATGATGATGAATTATTTATCTCTAAACTAGTTTTTCTGGGGATATGTGTGAAACATGATTCCAATTTTGTTGTAATGATCCACTATCATGAGGGAAATCTATCCTGTAGACCATTTTTCTATGGTACTCTTTACAAAAAGATTCATACAAATCATTATAATGTTAAAAGGATCCCCATTTAGTTGGATATCTTCATATCAATTTACATGTTTTCTCATGTGATTGTCATGCAAAAGTACATTTTAGATGTTAGTATATTTTATAAAAAAATTTATTTTTATCCATTAAATTATTTTTTATGGTTTCATTAATTTATGTTAGTATGAAACTATATAAAAAAATATCTAATTTATTTTCATTGTTTACTTGAGAATATTATTTTTTATAAATTATACTTATGAAACACAATGTGGGAACTTAATGGACTCTTTGTCTCAAAAATTCAATATGCCTCTCGGTGAATTTTGTTTTGGTTTTATATTATGTTGATAATGGAATTTAACCATACTGTATGTTTGAGTTTGATAAATATTAAGGTGAGAGAGAATAGAGGTGATGTTGTGGCACCACAGTTTGGTTTTTATGAAACATTTATACTTGTGTTGTTTTATGGATATTGAAACCTAATTTTCCTATTGATTGTATAAATCCACCCATTGTATTACATTTTCCTAACACCAATTTATTATATATATTTCCATGATTTATATTATTTGGGTAAAAATAATTTCTAATGGTAGTTCTTGATTCCCATGTTCATTTCATTAGCCCATGTGGATCTTGAATATCCTTGTGTCCACATATGAGTAATTTTGAGGTAGAGATAGTTATATAATATATGTAGGGTCAAGAAAAATTAATATTGAAGTACATTTTCCCAAATTTTATCCTTAGTGTTATTTTTTTATGATTTGTTAAACATGATATAGAAATTTAGGGACTTAACGGGTTGGTAGGGAGTGAATTCCTAGTTAACATTAAATATGATGAGCCTTATGTTACCATGGTGGTTATGATTGTGTATTTCTTGATTCAGAGTGTCTTAATCCAAGTATTTCTTATTTTATATATCTCGATAATTAAATTTAAATTCTTTTATTGTAAATAAGATATGATTAATATACCCCATGTTTATTATATCTTTTCTAAATATATATTATACATTTTTCCCCTAATACTTCTAATGATTCATGGGGATGGTGTTGATAGAGAATCACACTAAGGGAACCATTTTGGGTAGTACATCCTCATATATGTAGCAATGCACATGGTCTGATCATGATATCATGGTGTGGAACCATCACATATTGATTATAAATAAGTATAACCCTGATGGGATGGGGTTAATAATTGATATGATGAATTTATTTTCCTAAAGAATCCATATTTCCAAAGGGATAATGATCTATAGAGGGAAAAATATTATTGGGGAATCAGTCAGGTGTGGATTATGCTTAGTGTTTAATTTAGTATTCAATGTTGTATGAACTATTTTTTCTAATAATTAGATGAATTGTTAGGGGATTAATAATGTTATTCAATTATATTTCTAGTTATATGTAGTTATATTAAATATTACAATGAATATTGATGTATTAAACATGGTTTTGATGGAATATATCACCTTGGAAGGAATGTAAGAGCCGTCTGGGTATCGTTTTTTCCTCTGATGATATCAACTGTTAGGTTTTTAAGAGAAAATAGAACTGGATTGTGTTTTAACATCACAAAAGTTTTGTTTATTCTCCAAATTTCTATCCATATTCCATTATATTTAGTGAATAGTTTTAATTTTTATTTGTGAAGTTACACATGAAACACGTAGAGATTTTTATACAACCTCAAAATATGTGTAACATGTGTGGGATTTGTTATAACTAGAAAAGGATTTATTATGCATTATATTATAATATCAATGGATATAATAAATTATAACCTAGATTATATGCATTTTTTTATATTCATTGATTTCTGATGAATTCAATTCTGATGAAATTGCAATATTGATTTTCTGTACAGTGGATGAGCCTCTAATGATAATTTATGTGGATTATATGACCATAAGAAATTATATATTGGTTGATTATACGTTAATAACAACATTATATGTTAAAGGTCCCTCTCACTGATTTTTGTATAATATAAATGTGTAAATTTGCAAAATTCTTTTTGAACTCTTTCCATTCATTATTGAATTGGAAACAACCTCGGGGAAATATGTAGAATAGTTTTTTGATATACCGTGTGAAATTTCATTATTTGTGAGAAAGATATGGTTTGGGATTTTCTAGTTATTGAATAGTAAATATTTAATGTTATTATCAATATGAACATGATGATTTATCACAATAGTCAAATCTATTTTTTTTCATTTGTGGTCATTTTTCATTGTACATGATATGAAATACAATGTGTTTTTCTTGTATTTGGATACATAATCCAGTTGGGCCTTACCTCCACTTCTAGAGTTTGGTAAGATTAAATTATTTTTTTCAGCCAAACTGGGATATAAATATATTATTTTTGAACATCATATACTTTTAAATTATCTGCATGACATGATTTTTAATTAATTTAGAAAATTTACTTTTAATAGATAGATGGAGTTCTTAATATTCCTAGTACAACGAACTCAATCAGTATCAATTTAATCATACTAAATGGAAATTAATAAACTGATATTGCTTTACATATAGTTGGATGATTTATGATAAAATGGATTTTTATTCTTGATTTTGTATCCATTGTAATATTTTATACACACTTCCATAAAATGTTATATAACTCTTCAATTGTGTATTTATTGTTAGATTCTAAGATGAAAAATTATAAAAAAAATATCACTTTCCTCGTATTGATGTTTTTAATCAGTTTAATGTGGAATGGTTGGTTTTGAAAATTGACCTTTCTCGGGTTTTCACAATCTCATAATCACAGAATCAAATATTCAAATGTCAACTTTCAAAAGAATGAATAAACACTTCGAGTACCTTGGGATTACATTTGGTTTACCTAATTCAGTTGTTGTTATAATGGAATTGATGATATTTATATTCTACCAGTATTGCAGCACATTTTTCATTATGTCCCTGATGAAATTATTTAAAATTATATGACTAAATATGATCATGAATTTCACCGTAGAAGTATTGTGGTAATCCTAATGGGTCACCTCCTATATGAAAAACAATCATAATTGAAATAATTTATGAAATAATTTATGTTATTTGACATGTGATGTCGGAACATAGATCCATCATTTATTATATAAATGTGACGTTTATTATTTAATATGAGTAACTCCATAATGTCATTGAGATACAATGTCTCAAGGGTTTTCAAGGAAATAATTGGTGGTTTGTAAAGGTTGTCACCATGATTACATCACCTATGACTTCCCTCACCCTGAATGTGGTGAAGTTATTATAGGATTAATATTTTCATGAATTATTTGACAAATTGATTTGGAGCATGACCTTAGTACCATTCCTAACTATATAAATGGTTGTACAAGGATATGTGGACTATTGTAATGCTTTATGATTGGGTGTGGTTTGTTCCCTCATCAAGAGTATTATATGTTGTAATATGTATAAAAAAATCTTCAACCTTAGGTTATGAATTATCCAAATCACGATTTGGAACTAGAGGTGGATTGGATACAGATAAAAATTCGAATCAATAATATTTTTGGGGAATTATCCTCATTTAAATTGAACTTAAATTAACGGTTATGTATTTTCTAAAAAAATTATCCTACAACAAAGATTAAAGATATAATTCCATAAGTCATTAGACATTGACATGTCATATTCTCTAGAAAAACATAATTTAGTCTCTAAAACTAATAACAAGACTTTTCCTTCATATGTTGTAAAGCAATAAAAGGAAAAATGTAACAGTATGAGTATTTTTCAAATAGGTAATTATGAGTTATTATAAGAGATCATTTAATTTTCTAATGAGTTTTTATGTGATATCCTATATCCATGAGATTATTATTGAGGAACAGAAAAATGATTACATGTTCCACAATTTCACGGATTCTTTATATAGCACAAAGACTATTTTTAGTGGTATCTATACAAAAGTGTATCATCTTCAAAAAGAAACCGGTACGTTTTTCTATCGAATGAAAGGAAGGTCTCCTTGAAATATTTTCATTATTCCAAGTTTGGTTTAACAATCTAAAACTATAGAGATGTACTATTAAATGAGGCACATGTTACTGTGTCCTGGAAAGAGGTGATACATTACTGACATTATGACTCGATAATACATGCATCAAATGATAAAGGTTGTGCACCAATATCATTATGTTTTTATTAAGGATATAAAAATTAAAACATATAAATTGAAATATATTACAATAGATTTCATCTTCTGATTAGCTCACTCTCCTTCTTGAAAGAATTTCATCTATGCGATGATCATTCAGTTAGACATGTGAACTCATTTTATACTGATTTGTGACACCACTAAATTGGATGTCATGGTTATTTTTTATATTTTAGTAATTAAAATGTTTCATTTAATTCACATAGTCATTGTTATGAGTGGTACACATTCCGTATGAATTTTTTTTGGAAGGGAATCCATTAAACAAAGGAATCATGGTTCTTTTTTACCAAGACATATCATCCCTGGAAAATTGTGAATACAGAAACAGATAATTTGATTATGGATTACAAGATTCATGTCTATTTTTGAGAATTCATAAGATATTTGGTATATCAATTAGAATTTTATTGAATTCAATTATAATAATAGTTATGATTCATCTATTAAAATAGAACATTTTGATACATTTTCTGGTTTTATATGGCTCTTCACTATTTTTTTCCACGGTTGGATAATATTCCTAAGAGGGAAAAAATTTGTTCCAGTACATATTATAAATGATCTATTTTAATTAATTTTATTAGGTGATGTTTAAAATCATATTGAAGTTTTATATTGATTTAAATCATCAACCATTGGATTTTTAAGTTACAGAACATGTTTTCTTGAATGGAACACCATGATTGGTTGTTATATTTTTCAAAAACTAAAGAAATATGACTCTAGGTTATATGGGATCATTTAAAATAATATAATGTCTTGTAAAGGATTTAAATATCAGAAAATATCTAATTTTTACCTATTGAATGATTGACTATATTGTGCCCTACTAATGTGTACAGAGACACTCAGGTCGAATAACCGGCAATGGTACTATTATTAATAGTTGATTCTTTTTATGATTTTTTGACTAGGGGTATTTATATATATTCAAATAAATGTTATTGATATGTGATATTTTATTTATCAATTTAAAATTAATTAGGGTTATTTCATCATTATGGTGTTAATCATTTGATACCAATGAAATATTTCTTTCATTTCAAGACATTATCTACGAAATACCATTATTATTTTTGAATGTAATTGTTAGAATTTTTGGCATTATTCAATGTTTTAGCTATGGTACTAATATCAATCATTTATTTTTCATGGAGGGTTCAATATTTAATGAACCCATTTATACTTTTGGTTATAATAATACATGTAAATTATATTTAAGACAAACATATTGAATAATCCATTACATTTTATGTTCATCATACAAAATATAAATTTACTGAATATTAATTAAGAAAAAAATATCAATTACTTTACATCACAATATCCAATTCCTAGTGTGAATTAGAATCTATTTATAGAAAAATTAAGTGGAATGTTCTAATTTTAAAAATGATCCCAATGTTGAATTTAAAATTTTGACAATTTATAAAAGAGAATATAGAAAAATTGTGATCTTTCGTGAGATATATGTGGATTGGGAATGATCAACCTCCAAATTTTTGGACTATGTAACATTTATTTAAATGGATTTCTTCATTTTAATAAATAATGTACCATTTTCTATTTTTATATCATTACATTCCGTGGTCGCAATATCAATGAAACATGTACTAGAAATATGCCGCAAAGAAGATCTATTTATTCTTAAAACATGGCCTTATAAATCAGGATTTTTTCCTCACGAATCATTTGATTGATTTTATGTCTAGATGGGGAGGAAGTTTAATTATTTTATTCTATAATTAAATCACTAACAAAATAGTGGGTTGTACATCAATGCATTATCTGGCCCATTTTTTTGTAGCTAATATTTTTATAGAATATATAAATGGATATGAAAAAAATATATATGTTATATTATCACCAAATTTGGGTTTTTAGATTGAGCATGTGTATTATATCGTCATGTCTGGTCTAGTTTTGTCAATAGATTTTGTGGGCCTTTTTGAGAGATCTATATGAACCTTCAAATGGAATCATTACTCATAGCTATGTTCTAGAAATATGATAGAATATTAATCAAGAAAAAAAATTAAGAATAACATTATTATGATTAGTAAATGGTATTGTGTAATAACTATATTAAACTGACGATTCCACTGACGTTAATGTCGGTTGGAAGCGTTGGGGAGGTCTGCCTAGCATTCCCCCTCGTGAGGGGTCATATAGGGCTTTACCAGCTCCACAGTGTTAACCGAAGTGTACCCTTTGATATCGCTCGAGGAGTCATCCACCGCTGGGCGGATTCTGGGAGGAATCCCCATTTCAGGGGGCATAAAGTCACCGAGAGTGCGGGATGGTGATGGCACCCGCGGTGCGCGTTGCTTCTTCTTGTGTCGCCACTACTTGCCCTTTTGGGAAGGGGCCGACTGTGAAGATGATGCGGAGGCACCGGCTACTTCTTCTGAAGGTTCCGACTGATTCAGGCGCACCCGGATGATACCATGGGCACAGACGACGGTTTTTCGTGCCATCCAATCGTCGTATTTCTGGGATCCGCGGCTAGGGACCTGCTGCCACTCACCTTCACTGTCGCTGCCGATTTCTGATCCTTCAAAGACACCTGCCACTTGCGCTGGTGCTGGGCCCAACTTAACTATGTTGTTGTTGACATGGTCTTGAAGCCAGTCCTTAAACACATATCATTGCTTGAGGGTGTGCCCCAGGATCCGATGATAAGGGCAGTGGTTGGGGTGATCGGTGTGATGCGCCTTTTCCGGCCTTCTGCACTCAGGCAGGCGCACAATCCCTTGCTCTAGAGCACTTCAGAAGTAGCCAGGGACCTGATTTTCGTTGAACGAAAAGGTCTGGAACCTTCTTTCTGGATAGGGGGCCCTGGGGGCCCGGCCCTGACAAGGGGCCGGAGGGGCCGGCCGAGGAGGCGGCACCTGATTGTCTCGCCTAGGTGGTGGTGGCGCGTTGCGCGGGGGAACC
The DNA here is from genome assembly GCA_963277665.1 of Viscum album. Classification (NCBI taxonomy): domain Eukaryota; kingdom Viridiplantae; phylum Streptophyta; class Magnoliopsida; order Santalales; family Viscaceae; genus Viscum; species Viscum album. The sequence goes on along the minus strand of OY728161.1, from coordinate 419,120,860 downwards.
TGTCGGTTCTGAGGCGGTCGCTACTGGGCAAGAGCTTGTGCTTGAGGTGGAGGACCTCTGCGGGGTTGAGAGGGTGGTGCCACCGGCAGGAACTCCAGCTGCCTCGGGGCTTCTATTTGAGCCACCGCCGCGGGTTCAGCCCTGGCGGTCCTCCTGGATGGGATCATAGGGGGCAACAAACGTGCCTGACTAGCCTGTTGCAGGGCTTCCTCGAGGCGCTGGGCCTTATCCGAGAAGTATCTGAACCCTCCAGGGTAGTTCTGGGTAATTAGGGAGGGTACCAGCTCTGTCTTGACATTCCCCACACACATCGTCAGTAATTGCTCCTGAGTCCGTGGCATATCGAGGGAATACGTAAGTCCCTTCCACCGGGCGATGAAATCTGCAACCCGCTCATCAGGCCTCTGTTTGCACTTGAAGTGGTCTGCAATGCTGGTCTTTCGTGTGGTGGAGCTGAAATTTTATAAGAACTGTCGGCGAAGATCCTACCAACCGGTCACCGACCCGATAGGGAGCTGGCTGTACCAGACGAATGTCGGACCTTCCAATGTCTATACAAAACATCGGAGTTTGGCGGCTTCTTGCTGAGCCGGGGTCCCCAGCATGGGGCCACACCTGGAAAAAAAATGAGCCAAGTGCTGCGGCGGGTCCCCTTTCCCGTTAAAAGGCGAGAAAGTGGGGTTCCCAAAACCCGGAGGTGCTGGCATATCATCCACCCACGCGGGATAAGTCTTGCCATCCGGTGGGACCGCCACCTGCCGCGTTTCCAACTCTTTAAGGTGGGCTGTGAGCGTCGCGATAAGGTCCTCCGGGTGGAGGTCCCTGTCTTGACGGGGATCCCTAACCACAAGTGCATTTCCAGGTTCTTCAACACGGTAGACGGCTTCGGCTTCTCGTGGGTCGACTGGCTGGACGGCCTGCGGGGCGACTGGGGGAACCAGGGTTGGATTCTTCAGATTGCTCCGTCGCTCGGGGGGGTTTGGTGAGACGTATCGCGCCCTCTTGCCGTATGTTCCGGCTTCCGCCCTGTCTGCGGAAGTAGCATGATCAGGGTGGCCCAGAGGCATCTCATCGGGGGGAAATTGTTCCTGCCCCTGCTGCCCCGGCTTGGGATTACCATAGTCGGGTCGCCGCTCTGAGGTGCGCTCAGCCAAGAGTTCGTCAACCAGGCTCTTCTGCTCAGTAAGCTGCTGGCGTAACATGGCCTTCTCGGGATCTTCGTCTGTCTTCTGCACAGAGGCAGACGGGTCGGAGTGCTTGACTGTTCCGACGTTCTCCTTACCCTTGCCGGTGCTTCGACTGAGTACCAGCGATTCGGTGGGTACGGGGAGGCCTAGCAGGTTCCTATGCTGATGGGTAACTCTCCCTGACGGGTCGAGCAGTGGCGGTACGCCCTCGGGTGGTAAGTCTCCATCAAGGAATTCAAGATCATCTTCCTTATCCATAACGTCGGCCATGTGGACTGCGACCCCTCTTGAGGGCATGTCCTCGATGTCACATAGCGAATCAGGCTGCCGTCGGATAGGGTCGAAGAGGAGAGCGACATAGTGTCCCCAACCACGGACTTGCACATGGGGGGTGGCTTCCCTGACGATTCTGCGGAGTGCTTTAAGACTCTGAACGCATTTTCGTTGAAGGGTGCTCCGGTGGCCTGGCGACTCAGGGTGCTGGGCCACAAGAAGTGCAGCCGCATCGATGAGGCAGCACTGCTCGCCAATTTCTTCGAAGTGCTCTCGACTTCTGGGGTGTACCACTCGTTCGTAACATAGGCGGAAGTGTGTCGCCCATAGGGTTCGACAAAAGAACCCCACTTCTTCAGGGGTAAGAGGCTCTGGTATGTGGAAATTCAGCGCCGCCGTCGGCCAGAACTTCTCCGGGAAGTAATCCGCTAGAAGAATACTCCAGAAGCTCCTGGGATCGGACTCAGGGTCTGGCCCTGTGTTGCCCCACTCGTCAACCTGGGGCGGCTGAGGGACCGGTAGAGGTACCGAGGCGGACCTCTGGGATAGTATGCTCGACGGTGGAAAATACGGAAAACGAGCTGACTGGCCGCCGAATTCCGGGCCATCCTCCGAAGAGTGAGGTGACCTGGCCACGATGTCACGATACGACGGGATGATAACCACAGCTTCCAGAACAGGAGCCGCGGCTACCGGCGATAGGTCGTGTCGTCGCTCTACCATCGTTGGCCCCCAAAATAACTCTCTGTGATCTCTGGTAGAGGTAAAGGGCTCTTCTGGTGACAGAGGCGGTGATTGCGCGATCGAGACCTGCGGAATTCCCAGGATTTCTTCCTCCTGGATGTACCTGCTGAGAGAGACGGGAATCTGGTGGACCTCAAATTATAGGAGAATGAGGCTAACGCATCTGGTTTCTGCCCCAGTCCTTGATACGGAGTAGCGGGGAGAAGGTTCCATCGCTGAATCGCATTCCGCTTCCGAGTCGGAGAAGCGGGCAGGTTTGATCTCCACCTGGGCCTTCCCAGGATTCTTCTTGTGGCGGCAACGACCTGCTCTTCTGCCCCGGGGCGGCTCTTCGGGACAGGGTTGATCCCAATTAGGCAGCCTCGGGGAGGCGCTGGCGCCGTGGCGGCGAGGGCCCCCACTCGAGATAGCTGGGGTGCGAGGGGCACCGGGGAAAATGTCGAAGGGTACATGGGGAGGACCTCCATGAACAGTACCCATGTGGGTGGGGCCTCTGTTGGAATCGGTAGGATCATGGGGAGGACCTCCATGATCGATGCGATTTGAGTGAGGCTGACCTTCACTTCTCGAGTTGCTGGGGCGAGGAGGACCTTCACCAGTTGCAGAGAGAAAGTAGGGAGGGCCCCCACGTTGGAGAGGGATCAGATGGACGGTGCCTTCAGGTTGGCGGTCGGGGGCAGGAGGATGGACTCCATACCCTGTATAGTGGGCGTGGGAAATGTTTCTGTGCTGAGCGTCACTGCCGTGGGGTAGGTCTTCCTGCGGGATGGGGGTAGCACGAGGCATGCCTCCATGACGAACCTCGGAGCGGGGAAGGCCCACGCTCTGTGGAGTAGTGGTACGGGGAGGACCTCCGTACGGCGTGACATTACCATGGGTTAGCTCGCGACGATCACCACTTGGGCTTGCAACCTGGAGAATCAACCCAGCCTGCCCGTGGGGCGGTTGGGGTCTTGATCCTGGTTGGGTGAAGGAGTGCCCCTTCTCAGTGTATGCAGGGGCTTCACGATCTACATCGGCGGTGGATCGGGCCACTGTAGCTGTCGACATTGACGCGCTTAGGCGAGCGTCCTCAGCACGTTCCCGGCGCTGACATCGGGTCGGGCGAGCTGGTGCAGGTGGTGCATGGACATATCCTGCCTACTCTTCCTGAGGGGCCGGACAGCGGCGCTGACACGGTAGGGCGGGAGCTCTTGCCTGGGGCCCTCGGGTCGGGACCCTGAGCGGGCTGAGCCGGACGGCACCCGCCTCTTCAGCGTAAGGTGAGGAGTCGCCAAGGCGTTCCGGAGACAAGCTCCCAAAACGGTTGAATGTTGGGGTGGGGAGTGGGGGCTCCCTGCACGGCCTGTTAGGGCGGTGTTGACAGTGGGGCCTAGAGGCCTCAAGGTCCAGGCGGGCCATATCCCAGGTTGGGATGACCCCTTCTTCCTCATACCTGCGCACGAGGTTGTTGATCACCCTTCGCTCGATGACCTCTGATGGGGAAAGGGGATGTGGGTGCTCTTTATTCCGCGATGGGGCGGCCGTCGTGGCGGTAGCGGCGTTATGTGGGGTGGCCATGGTGGTGTTGCCCCTGCCCCTTCGTGGGCGAGGAGCGGACGGTGACCGCATCTCTGTAACAGCAACCTGGTTCCTGACAAACGAAGGGATCAACTCGTCAGTACTGAGAGGTAAAGGATTGACAGCCAATTCCCTAGTGTCCTTCCATTCTCCACGTCTGTAAGAAGGATCCACACAAACACGCTGTAGAGAAGAGTTCCCAACGTTCTACTACCCCGACTTCCGGTGAGTTTCACGACAGGCCCGCTATTTGCTTGGCGGGACCAGGCACCGGATATCTGGATTCGGTGACATGTCAATCTACTGGTGTCTCGAACGCTACTAATCTCCATATTGAGGAGAATAATTTCACTTCGGGTTCACCATTTCTGTTTCCGACGCTTTCTGCCAGGGCGTATGCGCGCATTCCGCTCCGTATTCGCGGGGGAGGACGCGCGGCGCTTCTGTTGCCCCGCATTCCCGCTTTCCAAAGGCGGGCGACATTCGCTCCTTATTTAGGGACGTCTGCTCCATGATCTAAATGGGATGATGGGATGTCGGTTCTTCCTCCTGCGGATTCCTCCTCAGAACTCGTCAGCTAGTCCGGGTCTCCCTCATAGATTTAATACGTAGTTCGTGAAACTCTTCCCAGTGCCATGTTTCCATGGACACCGATTAATTACACTGCTTCTGTCGAGACATTCCAAAGGGTCCAGTCAGGGCAGCAACCTTCAGTCAGAGGAGTAGTCACGTTGAGGCATCAGTAGCGTGTCTGGATGCTGGGGTACCGGGCATGTCTGTCTGTTATCCTCGGTAACAAGGCTTGTCGAGGGTGTGGAGGCCCGAGGCATCCCACATCGAGCGCAGGGAATTAAATGTCATAGACACATATCTGAGTTTTTCCTCAGCTTCCCATGTTTAACATAAGGTACGCCGCAAGTTTAACGTCTAGCGGAGATGGATCAACCCAACCAGAGCATTAGCCAGGGTTGATCGGATTGAGGGATTTCCCTAGAAGGAATGTCGATACCGAGGCCAGCCCATGGGCGGCTGCGAAGAAGAGCGTACCGACATGGTCTCCCAGATACATGAGGTCCGGGCGAGAATCAGGATGGGTGATAGGTGGATGAATGTAGTGGAGGGGGAATGAAATGGGACCATCGCCGGGGGGCGACAGTGAAGTTGGGCCTGAGCCTTGAAGGGGCTTCCTGCGTATCCCCGTGGCAGGGAATCAAAGTCCGGGTAGTTCGGGATGATGTCGATAAACCGACGTGAAGGTGGACCTTGGCCCGAAGAGCATCGTCAGCGTACCAACATGAAAGTAGACACGTGGGTCCACTAGTGGTGGGATTGAACCTTGGGAAGGTTTCCTACGTACCATGCCTTGACATGGATCAAAGTCCACGTAGTTCAAGGAATACAGTTTAACGTCATGTGGGATGATAGTGAACCCTGACGTGAATAAACGACGGGCGGTGGGTGTATGTGAACCGACGTAAGTGAGGGACCTTGATCCGATTGGAGTTGGGCTTGAACCGCTGGGAGGATTCCTACGTACCATGCCTTGACATGGATCAAAGACCTCGTAGTTCGGGGTGGTCACAACGGCTTGCCATCAGACGTGAATTGCAGTTTAACGTTGTGCTGGACGTAGGTAGTACTCGACGTGAACTGGATGATGGGTGGGCTTGAACCTCATGGAGGCTTCCTACGTACCACGCCTTGACATGGATCAAAGACCTCGTAGTTCATATGGGGCTTTGTCGGTGGACCGACGTGAATGAGGACGTGGTCCTATGAGTGGTGGCCTTGAACCTCTGGAAGGATTCCTACGTACCATGACTTGACATGGATCAAAGACCTCGTAGTTCATATGGGTGTGCAGTTTAACGTCATGCGGGACAAGAGGGGCATGCATTTTAACCTCATGCTGTACGAGACGTGCAGTTTAACGTCATGCTGGACGGGAATGAGACCCGATGTGAGTAAATGACGGGTGGGATTGAACCTCATGGAGGCTTCCTACGTACCATGCCTTGACATGGATCAAAGTCCTCGTAGTTCTCTAGGATGGGTCGCAACGGCTTACCACTGGAACAAAATGCTGTTTAGCGTCATGATGGACGGGGGTGAGACCCGACGTGAAATGACGGGTGGGCTTGAAACTCATGGAGGCATCCTACGTACCATGCCTTAACATGGATCAAAGTCCTTGTAGTTCTCTAGGATGGGTTGCAACGGCTTACCACTGGACCAGAATGCTATTTAATGTCATGCTGGGCGGGGGTGAGACCCGACGTGAAATAACGGGAGGGCTTGAACCTCATGGAGGCTTCCTACGTACCATGCCTTGACATGGATCAAAGTCCTCGTAGTTCTCTAGGATGGGTCGCAACGACTTACCACTGGACCAGAATGCAGTTTAACATCATGCTGGACGGGTTTGAGACCCGACGTGAAATGACGGGTGGGCTTGAACCTCATGGAGGCTTCCTACGTACCATGCCTTGACATGGATCAAAGTCCTCGTAGTTCTCTAGGATGGGTGGTCAGGGTCGGTGCTCACTCTAAGACCATGTGAGTCATGCTCGGTTTGAGAAACAAGAGGTTGCAAGGACCTGACGATCACGGCGTGAAGGATGCGTCCGTGAGAAGCGAAGAGGGGCTTACGCGTTAGGCGGCCCATGGTGTTGGGACTTACTCCAGGATGGAGGCCCAAAGTGCGATGAAGTGTGGGAAAGAGGGACCTTGGTCCAATGATGGGAGGTTCCTCGTTCCCTATCATACCCTCCACTGACCTTGGTAGTGGGGGAAGTACGGAGATGCACGGGTGCAATCATCCGTACGAAATGTTAGGGGCTTACGCTCTAAGGCACAACTTCCCCTACGAACATACGTCACTCCGACAAGGAGGATCTCATTCCATGTGCGGAATAGTTACATTCCCGTGGAGACGAGGGGTGAAAAGAATGTTCGACCAGGGGGGACCCTTCGTGAGGGAGACCAGGTCGGATCACAGTTTAACGTCATGTGTTGAGGACGTGGTGCTTGGTAGTTTGACGTCCTGCAGCTCGGACGTGACGTGCAGTTTAACGTCATGCTGGACGGGAATGAGACCTGATGTGAGTAAATGACGGGTGGGCTTGAACCTCATGGAGGCTTCCTACGTACCATGCCTTGACATGGATCAAAGTCCTCATAGTTCTCTAGGATGGGTCGCAACGGCTTACCACTGGACCAGAATGCAGTTTAACGTCATGCTGGACGGGGGTGAGACCCGACGTGAAGTGACAGGTGGGCTTGAACCTCATGGAGGCTTCCTACGTACCATGCCTTGACATGGATCAAAGTCCTCACAGTTCAAATAGGGTGAGTCTCAACGGCTTGCCGTCGGACCGGAATTGCAGTTTAACGTCATGCTGGACGGGGGTGAGACCCGACGTGAAATGACGGGTGGGATTGAACCTCATGGAGGCTTCCTACGTACCATGGCTTGACATGGATCAAAGTCCTCGTAGTTCTCTATGATGGGTCGCAACGGCTTTCCACTGGACCAGAATGCAGTTTAACGTCATGCTGGACGTGGGTGAGACCCGACGTGAAATGACAGGTGGGCTTGAACCTCATGGAGGCTTCCTACGTACCATGCCTTGACATGGATCAAAGTCCTCGTAGTTCAAATAGGGTGAGTTGCAACGGCTTGCCGTCGAACCAGAATTGCAGTTTAACGTCGTGTTGTATGTAGGTGAGACCCGACATGAAATGACGGGTGGGATTGAACCTCATGGAGGCTTCCTACATACCATGGCTTGACATTGATCAAAGTCCCCGTAGTTCTCTAGGATGGGTGGTCATGGTCGGTGCTCATTCTAAGCCCACGTGAGTCATGCTCGGTGTGAGAAACAAGAGGTTGCAAGGACCTGACGATCACGTCGCGAAGGATGCGTCCGTGAGAAGCGAAGAGGGGCTTACGCGTTAGACAGCCCATGGTGTTGGGACTTACTCCAGGATGGAGGCCCAAAGTGCGACAAAGCGCGGGAAAGAGGGACCTTGGTCCAATGATGGGAGGTGCCTCGTTCCCTATCACGCCCTCCACTGACCTTGGTAGTGGGGGAAGTACGGAGATGCACGGGTGCAATCATCCTTACGAAAGGATAGGGGCTTACGCTCTGAGGCAGCCCTTCCCCTACGAACATACGCCACTCCGACAAGGAGGATCTCATTCCATGTGCGGAAGATTTCCATTCCCGTGGAGACGAGTGGTGTAAAGAATTTTCGACCTGGGGGGACCCTTCGTAAGGGAGACGAGGTCAGATCACAGTTTAACGTCATGTGTTGAGGACATGGTGCTTTGCAGTTTGACGTCCTACAGCTCGGACGAAGTGGGTTCACTCCACCCCCCTAGGACTTACATAACTGGTACCCTCTGGTCCTTGGGGAAGGAAGGTACCAGTAAGGCCATGGTTAAGGGGGGTCATGGAACGAACCATCGAGGGGTCCACTTTAGCATGGCTATGAGATGAAGCAATAGCCGTTAGCGTGCCTATGCGAAGAAGCATTAGGCGAAGCAACGCTACGGGTGGTATTGTCCATGGGACTTTGAAATCACATCGTGTAAACCTGGAGGGTCTCACGGGAAGAGGAATCGCTAAGAAGAGGAGTGTACTTCGCGAAGTGGAGTGCCTTTGCCTTAGCATGGGGCATAGGTGTGAGTGGAAGGTGCTTCACGTAGTGGAACAGTGTTCGCAGAGCACTGCCTCGCGAAGAGGGGGTGCCTCGCGAAGCAGGGTCCTGCGAAGCAGTGTGCTTCGCGATGTGTAGCGATCCTCCCTTAGCATCGGGATCACTAGCATGGGTTGGGTGTTTCGCGAAGCATAAACGCTCCGCGGCTGCCCGGGTTCCCTTGGGAATCCCCTTCCTTCGCGAATGCCCTTGAGCTTTGCGAAGGACATCCCTTTCGGAAGAGGGGCTCAAAATGAGACAAAGAAGATGCATCTCGCGAAGTAGAAATTCCTCACGGAGCTCATGATTCACGGGGCAAAGAGTGCTTCGTGATTCGGGAGATGAGAAGCCGAAAGGTCGGATTGTCCGTCCCCGAGACTCAGGGGGAGTCCAGTATTTATAGGGAAGGGGCGCCGCGAAGAAGAACTCGTGCGCCGCCTTCGGTGCTTCGCGGCGCGATTGTCATCGTCGTCCGCGGATCATGACCGCCTCAGGAGCTTTGCGGCGGCTCGCGAACGTCGAATGCGTTTGCGGAGCATCACCGCCTCTAGAGCTTCGCGGCGGCTCACGAACGTCAAATGCGTTCGCGGAGCATCACCGCCTCTGGAGCATCGCGAGGCCGCGATGGTCGGGGCGCTTCGCGGCGGGGCTTCGCGTGGGCGCTTCGCGAGGCAGCGCGCCTGCCTTCTTTTTCATTCCTTTCATTCGGGCCACATTTTGGCGCCAACAATCACAGATTTCCAAAGTATCCAGCTTATCCAGCAGTATAATATGGGGAAGCTAACTTGATAAACATTGTGTACAGACAATGATATTTTATTTTATGAATATGGATTTTAATTTTATGACATAAAAATCATTTTATTTTACCCATTCATTTTCTGCAGGAATAGTCACTCAACAAAATAGGCATAATATGATATTGTTTAGAATTATTTCTTTATAGTCTTTAATTTAAATGGATAAATCTTTGTTAGGTTTGTACTTTTAAAACATAAGTCTTCTAATTTTCATTATTCATTTTTATTCTATTACTGTACATCTCTCCACGAATAAAACATTAGAACATTGTTTTTATTCTATATCTATGGTTTATGTAATGATTTAATTGGTATATGTATAAATATATCATATAGTATGGTTTAATTGTTTATTTTTTAATTTATCAATGTGTAATTATGATGAATAATTTCATAAGTGATTTATCCCTCTCATTGTTCTAGAAATGATGAATTTGATATTTATATTTTAGAATTTATGGTTTATTGTTCTTCCTATTTTTCTCTATCCCCTGGTTTTTATTTCGATAAGGATCTTCTGTGAGTGTTGGGATTCCTAGTGTTTCCAGGCAAGAATATTCATGATACATCCTAATTATAAAAAATATTCTCTCATTCTCATTGAATTTCATTCATATTATTGTTGAAGTTAATGATTTTTATATTTTTTCATGGCATTGTTTTTAAATATTATAAAATTCATGTGAAATGATTTTGTTATATGTGTCATTTATGGGTCATGACTATGAAATGGATTTCTCATTTGGTTTTTTTAACAGATATGGTTCTGAAGAATAATTTATATGGATTTAAGGATGAATTTACCATTCAATTATTCAATTATTGTAAAACTATTTATGATCAATGATGAAGAAAAATTTCATCCATGATGATGAATTATTTATCTCTAAACTAGTTTTTCTGGGGATATGTGTGAAACATGATTCCAATTTTGTTGTAATGATCCACTATCATGAGGGAAATCTATCCTGTAGACCATTTTTCTATGGTACTCTTTACAAAAAGATTCATACAAATCATTATAATGTTAAAAGGATCCCCATTTAGTTGGATATCTTCATATCAATTTACATGTTTTCTCATGTGATTGTCATGCAAAAGTACATTTTAGATGTTAGTATATTTTATAAAAAAATTTATTTTTATCCATTAAATTATTTTTTATGGTTTCATTAATTTATGTTAGTATGAAACTATATAAAAAAATATCTAATTTATTTTCATTGTTTACTTGAGAATATTATTTTTTATAAATTATACTTATGAAACACAATGTGGGAACTTAATGGACTCTTTGTCTCAAAAATTCAATATGCCTCTCGGTGAATTTTGTTTTGGTTTTATATAATGTTGATAATGGAATTTAACCATACTGTAGGTTTGAGTTTCATAAATATTAAGGTGAGAGAGAATAGAGGTGATGTTGTGGCACCACAGTTTGGTTTTTATGAAACATTTATACTTGTGTTGTTTTATGGATATTGAAACCTAATTTTCCTATTGATTGTATAAATCCACCCATTGTATTACATTTTCCTAACAACAATTTATTATATATATTTCCATGATTTATATTATTTGGGTAAAAATAATTTCTAATGGTAGTTCTTGATTCCCATGTTCATTTCATTAGCCCATGTGGATCTTGAATATCCTTGTGTCCACATATGAGTAATTTTGAGGTAGAGATAGTTATATAATATATGTAGGGTCAAGAAAAATAAATATCGAAGTACATTTTCCCAAATTTTATCCTTAGTGTTATTTTTTTTATGATTTGTTAAACATGATATAGAAATTTAGGGACTTAACGGGTTGGTAGGGAGTGAATTCCTAGTTAACATTAAATATGATGAGCCTTATGTTACCATGGTGGTTATGATTGTGTATTTCTTGATTCAGATTGTCTTAATCCAAGTATTTCTTATTTTATATATCTCGATAATTTAATTTAAATTATTTTATTGTAAATAAGATATGATTAATGTACCCCATGTTTATTGTATCTTTTCTAAATATATATTATACATTTTCCCCCTAATACTTCTAATGATTCATGGGGATGGTGTTGATAGAGAATCACACTAAGGGAACCATTTTGGGTAGTACATCCTCATATATGTAGCAATGCACATGGTCGGATCATGATATCATGGTGTGGAACCATCACATATTGATTATAAATAAGTATAACCCTGATGGGATGGGGTTAATAATTGATATGATGAATTTATTTTCCTAAAGAATCCATATTTCCAAAGGGATAATGATCTATAGAGGGAAAAATATTATTGGGGAATCAGTCAGGTGTGGATTTTGCTTAGTGTTTAATTTAGTATTCAATGTTGTATGAACTATTTTTTCTAATAATTAGATGAATTGTTAGAGGATTAATAATGTTATTCCATTATATTTCTAGTTATATGTAGTTATATTAAATATTACAATGAATATTGATGTATTAAACATGGTTTTGATGGAATATATCACCTTGGAAGGAATGTAAGAGCCGTCTGGGTATCGTTTTTCCTCTGATGATATCAACTGTTAGGTTTTTAAGAGAAAATAGAACTGGATTGAGTTTTAACATCACAAAAGTTTTGTTTATTCTCCAAATTTCTCTCCATATTCCATTATATGTAGTGAATAGTTTTAATTTTTATTTGTGAAGTTACACAGGACACACGTAGAGATTTTTATACAACCTCAAAATATGTGTAACATGTGTGGGATTCGTTATAACTAGAAAAGGATTTATTATGCATTATATTATAATATCAATGGATATAATAAATTATAACCTAGATTATATGCATTTTTTTATATTCATTGATTTCTGAGGAATTCAATTCCGATGAAATTGCAATAATGATTTTCTATACAGTGGATGAGACTCTATGATAATTTATGTGGATTATATGACCATAAGAAATTATATATTGTTTGATAATACGTTAATAACAACATTATATGTTAAAGGTCCCTCTCACTGATTTTTGTATAATATAAATGTGTAAATTTGAAAAATTCTTTTTGAACTCTTTCCATTCATTATTGAATTGGAAACAACCTCGGGGAAATAAGTAGAATAGTTTTTTGATATACCGTGTGGAATTTCATTATTTGTAAGAAAGATATGGTTTGGGATTTTCTAGTTATTGAATAGTAAATATTTAATGTTATTATCAATATGAACATGATGATTTATCACAATAGTCAAATCTATTTTTTTCATTTGTGGTCATTTTTCATTGTACATGATATGAAATACAATGTGTTTTTCTTGTATTTGGATACATAATCCAGTTGGGCCTTACCTCCACTTCTAGAGTTGGTAAGATTAAATTATTTTTTTCAGCCAAACTGGGATTTAAATATATTATTTTTGAACATCATATAGTTTTAAATTATCTTCATGACATGATTTTTAATTAATTTAGAAAATTTACTTTTAATAGATAGATGGAGTTCTTAATATTCCTAGTACAACGAACTCAATCAGTATCAATTTAATCATACTAAATGGAAATTAATAAACTGATATTGCTTTACATATAGTTGGATGATTTATGATAAAATGGATTTTTATTCTTGATTTTGTATCCATTGTAATATTTTATACACACTTCCATCAAATGTTATATAACTCTTCAATTGTGTATTTATTGTTAGATTCTAAGATGAAAAATTATAAAAAAAAATATCACTTTCCTCGTATTGATGTTTTTAATCAGTTTAAAGTGGAATGGTTGGTTTTGAAAATTGACCTTTCTCGGGTTTTCACAATCTCATAATCACAGAATCAAATATTCAAATGTCAACTTTCAAAAGAATGAATAAACACTTCAAGTACCTTGGGATTACATTTGGTTTACCTAATTCAGTTGTTGTTATAATGGAATTGATGATATTTATATTCTACCAGTATTGCAGCACATTTTTCATTATGTCCCTGATGAAATTATTTAAAATTATATGACTAAATATGATCACGAATTTCACCGTAGAAGTATTGTGGTAATCCTAATGGGTCACCTCCTATATGAAAAACAATCACAATTAAAATAATTTATGAAATAATTTATGTTATTTGACATGTGATGTCGGAACATAGATCCATCATTTATTATATAAATGTGACGTTTATTATTTAATATGAGTAACTCCATAATGTCTTTGAGATACAATATCTCAAGGGTTTTCAAGGAAATAATTGGTGGTTTGTAAAGGTTGTCACCATGATTACATCACCTATGACTTCCCTCACCCTGAATGTGGTGAAGTTATTATAGGATTAATATTTTCATGAATTATTTGACAAATTGATTTGGAGCATGACCTTAGTACAATTCCTAACTATATAAATGGTTGTACAGGGATATGTGGACTATTGTAATGCTTTATGATTGGGTGTGGTTTGTTCCCTTATCAAGAGTATTATATGTTGTAATATGTATAAAAAAAATCTTCAACCTCAGGTTATGAATTATCCAAATCACGATTTGGAACTAGAGGTGGATTGGATACAGATAAAAATTCGAATCACTAATATTTTTGGGGAATTATCATCATTTAAATTGAACTTAAATTAACGGTTATGTATTTTCTAAAAAAATTATCCTACAACAAAGATTAAAGATATAATTCCATAAGTCATTTGACATTGACATGTCATATTCTCTAGAAAAACATAATTTAGTCTCTAAAACTAATAACAAGACCTTTCCTTCATATGTAGTAAAGCAATAAAAGGAAAAATGTAACAGTATGAGTATTTTTCAAATAGGTAATTATGAGTTATTATAAGAGATCATTTAATTTTATAATGAGTTTTTATGTGATATCCTATATCCATGAGATTATTATTGAGGAACAGAAAAATGATTACATGTTCCACAATTTCACGGATTCTTTATATAGCACAAAGAATATTTGTAGTGGTATCTATACAAAAGTGTATCATCTTCAAAAAGAAACCGGTACGTTTTTCTATCGAATGCAAGGAAGGTCGCCTTGAAATATTTTCATTATTCCAAGTTGGTTTAACAATCTAAAACTATAGAGATGTACTATTAAATGAGGCACATGTTACTATGTCCTGGAAAGAGGTGATACATTACTGACATTATGACTCGATGATACATGCATCAACTGATAAAGGTTGTGCACCAATATCATTATGTTTTTATTAAGGATATAAAAATTAAAACATATAAATTGAAATATATTACAATAGATTTCATCTTCTGATTAGCTCACTCTCCTTCTTCAAAGAATGTCATCTATGCGATGATCATTCAGTTAGACATGTGAACTCATTTTATACTGACTTGTGACACCACTAAAGTGGATGTCATGGTTATTTTTTATATTTTAGTAATTAAAATGTTTCATTTAATTCACATAGTCATTGTTATGAGTGGTACACATTCCGTATGAATTTTTTTTGGAAGGGAATCCATTAGACAAAGGAATCATGGTTCTTTTTTACCAAGACTTATCATCCCTGGAAAATTGTGAATACAGAAACAGATAATTTGATTATGGATTACAAGATTCATGTCTATTTTTGAGAATTCATAAGATATTTGGTATATCAATTAGAATTTTATTGAATTCAATTATAATAATAGTTATGATTCATCTATTAAAATAGAACATTTTGATACATTTTCTGGTTTTATATGGCTCTTTACTATTTTTTTCCACGGTTGGATAATATTCCTAAGAGGGAAAAAATTTGTTCCAGTACATAATATAAATGATCTATTTTAATTAATATTATTAGGTGATGTTTAAAATCATATTGAAGTTTTATATTGACTTAAATCATCAACCATTGGATTTTTAAGTTACAGAACATGTTTTCTTGAATGGAACACCATGATTGGTTGTTATATTCCTCAAAAACTAAAGAAATATGACTCTAGGTTATATGGGATAATTTAAAATAATTTAATGTCTTGTAAAGGCTTTAAATATCAGAAAATATCTAATTTTTACCTATTGAATGATTGACTATATTGTGCCCTACTAATGTGTACAGAGACACTCAGGTCGAATAACCGGCAATGGTATTATTATTAATAGTTGATTCTTTTTATGATTTTTTTGACTAGGGGTATTTATACATATTCAAATAAATGTTATTGATATGTGATATTTTATTTATCAATTTAAAATTTATTAGGGTTATTTAATCATTATGGTGTTAATCATTTGATACCAATGAAATATTTCTTTCATTTCAAGACATTATCTATGAAATACCATTATTATTTTTGAATGTAATTGTTAGAATTTTTGGCATTACTCCATGTTTTAGCTTGGGTACTAATATCAATCATTTATTTTTCATGGAGGGTTCAATATTTAATGAACCCATTTATACTTGTGGTTATAATAATACATGTAATTTATATTTAAGACAAACATATTGAATAATCCATTACATTTTATGTTCATCATACAAAATATAAATTTACTGAATATTAATTAAGAAAAAAATATCAATTACCTTACATCCCAATATCCAATTCCTAGTGTGAATTAGAATCTATTTATAGAAAAATTAAGTGGAATGTTCTAATTTTAAAAATGATCCCAATGTTGAATTTAAAATTTTGACAATTTATAAAAGAGAATATAGAAAAATTGTGATCTTTCGTGAGATATATGTGGATTGGGAATGATCAACCTCCAAATTTTTGGACTATGTAACATTTATTTAAATGGTTTTCATCATTTTAATAAATAATGTACCATTTTCTATTTTTATATCATTACATTCCGTGGTCGCAATATCAATGAAACATGTACTAGAAATATGCCGCAACGAAGATCTATTTATTCTTAAAACGTGGCCTTATAAATCAGGATTTTTTCCTCACGAATCATTTGATTGATTTTATGTCTAGATGGGGAGGAAGTTTAATTATTTTATTCTATAATTAAATCACGAACAAAATTGGGGGTTGTACATCAATGCATTATCTGGCCCATTTTTTTGTAGCTAATATTCTTATAGAATATATAAATGGATATGAAAAAAATATATATGTTATATTATCACCAAATTTGGGTTTTTAGATTGAGCATGTGTATTATATCGTCATGTCTGGTCCAGTTTTGTCAATAGATTTTGTGGGCCTTTTTGAGAGATCTATATTAACCTTCAAATGGAATCATTACTCATAGCTATGTTCTAGTAATATGATTGAATATTAATCAAGAAAAAAATTAAGAATAACATTTTTATGATTAGTAATTGGTATTGTGTAATAACTATATTAAACTGATGATTAATATGATGAATTTGAACAATTCTCATCTTATTGGTTTATAATCAAAACAAGATTATTGAATTGAAATTAATAATTTTTTTATTGAAAATAATGTGATTGGAGTATTTTAAAATCACAAAATAATTTTTACTATCAACTCCCCAACATATTGTATTGTTCATGTAATCATTTACATCAAATATAAAAACATAATTAATTAATTTTTACACACTAAAAAAAATTTATATTTTTTTTCAATTAATGTGTTCTAGAACAGTTCAATCATCCATAAATAACTCCACCACAATTTCCAAAAAAAATTATCCAAAAATAAATTAATATTTCATGATAAAAATTTTAAATTGAATAATGTAGAGACTCCAAAATCACTCCTCTTATGATTAGAAACAAAATTATGAAGGTTCACTCATTCACCATACAAATGTGAAAATAATAGTGTTTGTAAGAGTATTTATCTTCCATTCCTTATGCTAATGATTAAAGGAATCAACAGAAAATTTTAGGGGATTTTTAGTGGTGAGTGATAGTAGGAACATAAAGTATAAAAGTGTGGAAAAAAGGGGTAACACAAAATCATGGAGAAAGAAATTCAAAATTTCAACGAAATGATTAATCAAATGAAATGAAAAACCATATAATATTTCAATGTATTTTTTAATAAATAAAAGAGAGGAATAATATTTGATGGGAATGATACTTTAAAATATGAACAAAATACAAAACATCTCCAAAAGACACAATAAAGGATGATTCATGTGTTAATTTTTCCCATTTACTGTTGTTGTGGTTTTGGAAAAATAATGTTAAAAAAATATAACACTCATATAACAACCCATATTATATATACTCACAAAAATAATTATAATAGTTATAAGAAGACAAATGGTTAAGGAAGAGTTATTTTGGACCTTACCATTACACAACCCATTTTCAAATTCATTTATTTTATTTGTTTTTTGTTTTTTGTTTTTGTAATGTTATTTTTAAAAACAAAATCAACATCATTTGTACATGATGTAAAAAATATAAATACAACTCCATACCCCAATACGAAAACCACTCCCAACACTTAAATTTATTGCTTCCCTTATCTATATTCTAAACCATTTAAAATAAAAGAAATTTTATCCAAAATGAAATCCACTCTCCCAAAACATTATTTTCAACAAATTGTGCAATGAAAATACATATAGTTTTAGTTGGGACAATTACTTTTGGGAATGAAATGTGGTTATCAGAAAATGGGTTTCATATTCATTAAGTGTATTTCAAAAGGAGGTATTATGTTTTGGAAATGGGCAGATATGTGTCTTTTTGTGATTACCATTTCGATTAGAAAAAACGTAAATCATATTATTATACACCAAGTAAGAAAATTATGCTCAGTTTTCCACAAACACATGAACACAATATGGGATAAAAACACATAACATGTATATATAGACATTGGTGACACTGGCATGAAAAATACTTTTTTCTGTCACATTATGGGATGAATAATTTTCCAAAATAAAAACTTTAAATTCAAAAAATATTGATAATAACACATTAATAATTATTCAATTTTATAATCAAAATACAAAATATTTAAGAAGAAATTAAATATTTAGACACCAAAAATTGTATGGTAAAATTTTAAAATTTAAAATTTCGATTATTTATAAAATATTTTTTGGTTTTAAGCATTTTTTCAAATACCCACCACTAATAATGTGAGTAATGTGAAACAAAAATATTTGATTAATATTTGGTTAAAATAATTGAGAATGTGGGTGGAAAAAGAATAATGAGACATCAAGATGTGATAGATATGTATAGTTAAAGTAAAATGAGTGCCCCCTTGATGGTATTTGGTGGTTATTCATTTCCATCAAGTGGCGGGTCAACTGCAGTAGTTACAGATCTGGTGGATGTCAATTTGGTTATCAGAATATGGGTATTCTCATGGACAGTCTTTGTAAAATGTGCACAATCCATAAATTAACTAAAAATAATTATACATTTTATGAATAACTAAAAACAAAATAAAATACTCATAAACATAAAATAAATAATGGGTTTCCTCCCATGAAGTGATCAATTATTTTTTATATAGTTGTATATTTTAATTGGAATACCCATAGTCCGATGGTGGAAACTATATTTTCTTAACACAAGTTTTCATTCAAAAAACATATCCTCTGGGAGATCCAATTGTTCATTGGATAAATTATTACCAAAATTATTATTTATATTACATTTAAATGAATGTGTATGGTGAATGTAGGAAAAATTCACTGGCCTTTAAATTTGTTGAATGATTCTATCCAAAATGTTCTGGTTTTAAATGCTTGGAAATCAAAGAAGATGTTTCAATTTTGATTGTTCCATTTTTATGTATTATTTTAGAAGAAATCATAGAAAAATAACCCAGTTTATTTTAAGAAATTTCATTCATAACATTAAAATTTTAGTATTTTGGGAAAATGGGGACAAGATATTGAATAATTTGTTTAAGTCAACAATCATAAAAATTTCGCCAAAAATAATTTTCTATTTCCACTTCCCAAGTGATCACATTAATAATGTTTATAAAATCCCTCAAACATTAATTCCATTAAGAAAACATATACAGAATGGATTAGTGTTCATATGAATTATAATAGAATATTTACAATCATTAATAGGAAAATATTTATTTTCGAGAATTTGATTTCAATCAACTAATTAGCATACTAATTAATTAATTTATTGCCATTCATGTTAGAGAAGTGAATATCAGATATTAATTAAGATTCCAAAGTGTTTTTGAGATCCTTTAGAACAAGGGTGTTTACATATGTAATGTCAACAAAAACATCACTATATATGAATTAGTGAATGAGGATGATAAATTCTTAATCTGGTTTATCATTACATCAAGAAGAACATGACGAATCATAGTTCAACATAATCTCATAGTGTCTTTTAAAAGAATTGATGTTGAATATAGATTTATTAACTAATGATTATTTCATGGATAGAAAAATATTGGACATGACTTTATGGTTACCAAATTTGATATAAAAGAATCCTAGTTGAGCATAAATTTTATTTTTAGATGACTTAAAGAATGGTCTTTGTATAAAAATAGAAGATTGCAAAGAATTTGTATCACATTTCTTGACCTGAAGAAGAAAATAATTTTAGGAGATAATATCATTGATATGGATAAGGACATATTTGATTATTCTCTAGAGACTGGATGTTACTCTATTGAAAAAATGGAACAGAACACTTGTTGGGTGCAAGGGACATAGTATACGGTTTCATATGAATGGATTTGGGCATGACATTCATTATGGATCCTGGGTCTATGAGTTCATCATGTATTTTGTAACTCCATGTTTTTAATGTATCCAAAAATGGCCCTAGATTTTTATTCTTCATTGTAATTACTATTGGTTTCAACCAATTTTTTTGTCACAGGTTTTCTCTTATGGGTGTACAATTCCTTAGAATAAATTCCATAATTATGTATTTTTATGTATTATAATTATTGAATGTTCACATAAACATGTATAAAAACGAAAGGGTATTTCAAATTCTCCTTAAAGGGACTCATTGTCATTGAAATAACATGATAAAAGGGAATTGGATTGTTATGAAATTTTGAATGATTTGAGAGAGTTTCTCTAGTTTCATTATATGTATTTTGTATCATTACATTTTCATGCTCAAATTTTAAATGGGATTAAGAAGATTTATCATGTGTAGTATAGATTTCCCTTCAAAATATAATATAAATTGAATGTAAATTTTCCATGGGGTTTGGGAATACATGATCGATAGGTTGGTAAAATTTGGTTTGTTATTTAACATATGTGGGATTCATGATGACCTAATTGGATTGCAATGTTTTTTAGGACATAATAGGCGAGGGATGAAATATCATCAACAACACATTACCATGGTTTCATGGAAGATCATGTATTTCACGAATTGGTATTAACATTATTTTGGTTCTATTTAAAGGTGTATTATTGGCTTGGAAATAGAGAAATCTTACTTGGAATGTTTAATATTGGAGGAGATGGAGGATGATGTATCCTTTATGTTTGAGGAATATAACGATAAGGATATTTGATTTTATGACCACCATGAACATATTTGGATTGGATTGGATTTTAAAGATGGTATTGAGGTGGATGGGAGATGGGAAATTCCAAACATCGTTTTTGGGTTATAAGAAGAATAGGAGGGAATAGAGTGGTGTTATGTGGATATTTCAATGACTAACCAGA
The DNA here is from genome assembly GCA_963277665.1 of Viscum album. Taxonomy (NCBI): domain Eukaryota; kingdom Viridiplantae; phylum Streptophyta; class Magnoliopsida; order Santalales; family Viscaceae; genus Viscum; species Viscum album. The sequence goes on along the minus strand of OY728161.1, from coordinate 419,100,029 downwards.
TTGTTGGGTGATGGTGTTCTACGTAACATAAAATGTAATTATCATCAATGGTGCAAATGAATCTCATGAATCATCCGAATGTTGTGGAAATATTATTTATGGATTAGTTTGTGAGATATATATTGAAAATTTTATATAGATTAAAGAAATATAGATTAAGGAGAATTTTATTTTGTTTCTTTAGTAAACACCACATGTTTTAACAAAATAGTTTTATGTTCATTCATCAAATCAATCATCATGATAGGCTCTATAGATTTATTACCATGGACATGAAAAACTTGATATTTGTTCCAAGAATTGAATTATTGTGTCTTTTCATACATGTTCCATTTTAGTTATTGTGTAACTACATGATTTTTTTCAACAACAACACCACCTCTTACGAAATCAATGAGAGTTCACTCTATATATAATAATGCATCAACGAAGAATGGGATAAATTTATTGTAATGGATGTGGTGGTGTGGTTAGTTTTCCACAATATTTTTGAACCTAATACATTAATCAAGGATTAAATGATTGTGTATTTGATAAATAACTATAATTTTAATTCAGGTAGATGTGGCTCGAGAAGTAGGAAAAAATTTCTCCAAAAAAGAGTCACATCATATCTTTAAAACTGGTAATGTAAACATGATGGATTAAGTCATATAGAGAGAAATGGAAGGCTTTATGTTTGAATTTTTCATCAAAAAAATCATGAGGATTCATGTTAGAGAACACCACTTTGAAATCAGTGAGGTGAATGTGTGGATCATAACATCCTAGCCAACAGAAATGAGGCAGAGAATGAATCCAAACCGAGTTGAGATTGAAATAAGAATAAATATTTCATATTAAATAAAAATGGGTTGGTTATTCATATCATTAGTAGAAATTTTTTTTATGGTTTTTTCCCTGGGATTTTCCATATTAAGGGAAACTAGATGTTAATTTAATCTGTATGGAGTGATTCTATTATCCTTAACTGAAAAACTAATTCAACGAAGTGTTGGATTTATTTCTGATTCATAGAAATATGATGGATTGTTTTGGAGGATATATGGTTTTAGTGAAGTCTGGAAATGATGAGAATGTGGAGTTTACTTTAAGATATTTTCTATTAATATATTTTATGAGAAATATTGTTTTTATTTTTTGGTTTTCCATAAAAATTTTGTTTTATTATTTTGTTTAATTTTTTTGATTAAATTTTTTTGTGTTTTTATAGAAATAAAAATATATTAACAACTAGGTGCATGATACTCATAAATAGAAACATTTGAAGAACTGTTTGTTTTTTTATGCCAACTTTTAAGTGTTCTGATGCTTTAGTAATGTGTATATTTACACTATGTTGAATGTATAGCAATGTTACATATTTTATTTGTCTATTTTTCTTTGTTATTTATATATTTACTTGTTGATTTTATTAAATTGTTAATTAATTTCATTGAGGCATGATATTTTATCTAAAAATTTTATATTGATTTAGGTGATTCTATTAATATAATTTTTTCATAATTTCAAAATCTTTTGGATTTAATCTGAGCTTCAATGAGTTCACTGATCAAAATCAATTAAGGATGTGAGAAGTTTCATCATTTTATGAACCAATGTGTACATGTGGATACAATAATAAATGTAGTACAAATTTAAATAAACATGACATTGAACAATGTCATTTTATATTCAACATGCACAATATCAATTTAATGAATATGAATAGAAATTAATACCAAATACCATACATCACAAAATTAGGACTCACCGAAATAGTACATTTAGATATACAATTATTTGGTTATTACTCGAGTTTAATTCTTTTTTGGTGATGAGTTATAAAATGTATGAAAAGAATTTAATATGAAATGTTATGTCCACTGAACAATCACATGAATGTTGAATAGACTTTACAAAAACACTTTTGATTCAACAAAAATACCAATGCCAAAATATATTTTAATTTGAATAAAAATATTATACCACCATTTATATTTCAAAATATAATGTGGATTCTAATTTGATATGAAGATTATGAAACATTCCATGACATTATATAGAAATTTAAATGAAAAAACACGATTACATTGATACATGAATTATTCAAAAATCAATGTGGGTCCTGATATTTCTCTAAGGTGGACCATCAGAAGAAATATAAGTAATTAGTGGTGATGAAAGATGATATTTGTAACACTGAATTTTCAATGGGGTTTATAAATTATGAGTTCATAGTAATTTCCTTAAGAATTGTTAATTCCCCAGAAAACCTAATAAACAGAATGAGTATATTCATTACATATTTACATAGAGAAATTGTGCTAATATTTATATATGATATTCCAATATACTCCATAATAATATAGGATAATAGGAAAATATTATATTGTTATTTTAACATTTTTAAGGAATGTATATATGAGAATTTTTGTAAATGAGAGTTCTGAATGAAGGATGTATAATTCATGGGTCATGTTACTACTATAAATGACAATTATATATAAAAGGAAATTCAGAAGTGGTATAAACCTATATATATAGAAATGATTGGTAGTATCATTTTATTATCACGGAATTGTGGACGATTTTATAGAATCTTCTCATTATTTTTAATCCCTCTAGACAAAATTTCTAACATTTTACTATACTACTGTATGTGAAAAAATATTTAATGAATTTCAAAAGAGTATTATTACTGACCAGTATAAATTATTCCATCATGTAGGAAAACATCCATGATATATATATATTATTTATATAATGGTTTGGGTGGTAAACAAATGAAAAATGTTAAATTGATAGCTAGATCTTCATGGAAGATTAAGGTTCATGATAATTACTTTACAACATAAGATTTAGAGTTTGTTATAGTTATATTTAAATAAAAAAATGTGGTGGAATTATGACTACGGTGATATGATTTATATATATATTGTTCATAAAACATAAAATATATATTCACATTGAAGAAGATTAATATGAACCAGGGTAGATGGTTAGAGATGATAAATGTCTATGATTGATGATTCCATTTCCATGATTGGAAAGAAATCATAGTGTATGTTTCTAATAGTTGAATGTTACTAGAAATTTTATCAATGATTATAATTTAGAAGTATCCTATCTTTTTTGACATGAAGAGTTTAGGAATTTTTATCATATAAATGTTACGTCATTATTCATTTTCGTAAAGATTTCCCAAACACATCTTATGTAGTAGAAAAAGGAAATACAATGAGATGATGTAGAAATTTAGATGATGGTGGAATATATTTGAAAATATAATTCCTAGGTAATAAAAAATGTTAATATATCTTTCATGACAATTTTTACCATCAAATACTAAGATAAAGATGGATATATTAATGGATCCACATAGCCTGGCATTCTCCATCCACCCTAGGAGTATGATGATGTATCAAAAACTTCTTGAGAAATATGACTAGTACATTAATAAGTACAACATCTTATAATATACATCTACTTTTAGTGTATGTTATAAAGTGATGGATAAATGAATAATATATTAGGGGGCGATGAACAAAATTAGGCATAGATACATAGAAATTGAAAACATCCTCTTGGTTATTTCAACTTGTATTAGAATTTCTTCAAGTGAAAATAAATCAATATTTCTTTTGGTTGATCATCTTAAAGAAATTATAACATCATTTTAATTTGAGATGCATTTGATCTTGATAAATTTTCTGGGATATGCATTCTAGATTTTTAGAGGATGCATGGAACACCATTATCAGTTATATATTACTGAGTTACATGATTTACCTTTATGTTTTTAATAGTATCAGACATGATTTAAGTATTATATTGAACAATAGTACATATTATCAACCCCAAATTGATGTCCAATATGAGATGACTATCTAGACCATATGAGGCACGTGGATGGCATGATCAACGGAAATCAAAGGAGTATTGTAGAAAAATCATCCTCTACTGGGGTTTAAATATAATATCAATTTTATGTCATGAATCCAAATAGATCCTTATGAAGAACAATTTGGAATGATATATAGGGAACCTATGTGCTGGTATGAGATTCTTTAACACATCTTGATCAAACATAAAATGGTGATATAACTGTGTAAATGAAAAATACTCATTAAAAACACATAAGGGATTCTCATTGTTTTCTAAAGAATTATGATTATAGTTTTAAATGAGACTACGAGTATTTTTTAAGAGATAATGATCCTCTATACATATCTAAATAAAATATAATCAATATTTTATTAAATAAGAGTAATATATATTTTAGATTCATTAACCCCATTGAGATTCACATAAACATTGTTGATGTGGGACATTGACAAGTAAACCCACAACACCTATATCATATTCATTACATATTCCATGTATCACTTTTGAGAAAGAATAAATTAGTTCCCAAATATGTACTAAAATATGAATTGATAAAACAATAGAATTATAAATATTGAATGGATTATATAGGCATGATCATGGACCATTGAGATACCTTTTGACACAATAAGACAACTTTATATTTCAAATACTTTTAAAAACCCAAAAATATGTGGCAAAATTATTTGAAATGGAAGAATCCAGGATTGAGATGCACCACTGAATATTTTCACATTATAATTTAATAAAAAAATAGTGTCAAATTTATTATGTATGGATATTTTAACACTTTTATAATTAAAATGAAATACAATCATTGATAACAAACATGATACAAAACACTGAACCGAATTAAACCATGATATATTATTATTAAAATATCACTTAATCAACGTGTCCTTAAATTTGTTAGTATGAATTTGATTAATTTATTTATAATTTTTATAATTTTTTTATGTCCATTATAAATAGAATGATTAATTTTTTTTGAAAAATGTCACAATTTTTAGTAAAGACCTTTTTTTCAAAAAATATATATTTTCTATAAAAATGGGTTATCATGAATTTTTTGAGAAGTTATTATAATTATTTTTCAAAAAACAATAAAATTAATATGAAAAAAATGTGTTTCCTTTTAAAATAAAAATATAAAAACTATTTAAGGTGAGATTTTGTTTTTTTATGAAAATATTGACTTTTTAATAAATAATAAAAAATAATGACTATTGTTAAAAACTATAAATTTTTATAATGTATTTTTAATTTAAAAATATATGTTGTATTTTTTAAAATAAATTACTCCCTCTGAATTAAAAATAATCCAATTATTTCCTTTGTAAATAATTTAATCTTGAACTAGGAATAAAAACATATTACACATTAGATTGATGTTTTTTTTAAAAACTAGGTTATATTGAGTTTTTTTATTTTAATAACAAATTAATATATTCCAAATACAAAAACTGACTGTTTAAAGATGTGTAACTTATTTTTAATGTGGAGTCTGTAATTTTTTAAATATTTTAGTTTAACTTTATTTTTCATTATGAAAAATAACTATAGTAATTAATTTTCACAATTAAATGGGTAAATCATGTAATTATTTTTAAAACTACTATGGTAAGGACTAAAAGTCCATATTATTGACATATATCAATTTATACAGTTGTCTTCATCCATTTCGTTCTATTTTATTAACAAAATATGGAAATATAGTCCCATATTTCTTTGTTTATTACCATTATATTTTTTTATATAAAGAAACATATAAAAAGTCATTATATTTGTTGGATTATTTTCAAATTACTCAAACAAGGATAATTATAAGAAATTATTAGATATAAAAGGTTTATATTAAATATTAATGATTTTTTAATATTTTAATATTTTTTTTATTTTTAGTGATGAACTAATTACATTAAATGCATACAAAAAATTGAAATTGTATTTATTCGTTTAATATAAATATAAAATAATTGACATTAAAATTGTTTAACGTAATATATTTTGAATTTATAATTGTATTACAAGAAATTATTATAAATGACATATTTTATAAGTGTTAATGGGTTATATTTTAATTCCTCTTCTTCATATTATTTTCAATGTAAAATTCAATGAATAGTTTAAAAAATTACATTAATGTTATTTTATAAAAATTATTATTTTATTTAATGATATAAAAATATAAAAAATACATTTTCTCATCTATTAATGGATGAATCTAAATATATCTATATAATAAATGTATAATAAATATACATTTTAAATTTACTATTTTATAATTTTTATAATGAAAGATTGGACATAAGGTAAGGGATCTTTCCAAACCACCATTTTTATTGAATTATTAGCTTTTATTACCTAATTCAATGTCTCTCACTCTAAAATTTTATAAAATGACAATAAATTATTTATATATTTCTCTCACATATATAATTTTATTATTATACATTAACTGATAGGGTAATACGTCCCCTATATTCATTTCTCAAATTCCTTCTTTATAAAATATCTTATGATTATTGTATTAGGTATGATTATTTGATCCATCTATTTCCTTAGGTCACTGTTATAAATATGAAATATATTCCATTTCCTTTTCTGGGAAACATAATATTGAACATGTAATGAGTGGTATACACATATAGAACCCTAATGCAATGGGTACTTTTTAGTCTCGTAAGACAATTTGTATGGGATATGAGTGTAAATCGAATCCACGATGAAACATTATCACCAATCTGTTGGTATCCTAGAAGTAACCCTTAACAAATTATTATGTGATGTTTTATTTCTCCCATAATACATATAATTCCAAAATATTATTATACCATTTTATTTATTATATTCTCCCATGACATTACCAATAATCCCAATCAGTTATGAAGTCATGTTATAACTTGTACTCCCATGTTATGATTCGGTAACATGTTTATTCCCTTTCATGTCATTTTAGATCACACCATTTTTCTATGTATTCCATAGGTTATCACATGATGTTTACGATCTTAGAGATATGTAGTTATTTTTAATATACCTAGTGTTCCAATTATATTATTCTTTTTTAAACCATTATAATATTTATTTGATTATTATGTTAGAAATAATGAAATAATTTGTTTAAATGGATTTTGAAGCTATTAATATATATAAAAGAATGTTAAAATACCATTAAAAGAATCATGTACATACTTTATCTTGTTTTCAAAATCATTATTACGAGACTTATCTCTGGGTTTTTTGGATGATATTGGGAGGTTTTTTGATTTTTATGTGAATGGGCATGGTTTGTTGCAATATATGGAAACCCATGAGGGTCGTACCCATATATTATTTACATTTATTTATATTAAATATGAAGGTACAAAATAAGTTTAACGATTGGCCCAAACCCTAATACATTCCTCAAAAACAAATAAACATTTCGTAAATCCATTTTATAGGGTTAATGGAATATATTCCATAAAATACTTATTCTATAGTAACAATTAAATGAGTGAATAGTTGGTTAATGGTTTAATAAAAATTCAATCCATAATCTTAAAACAAATTTAAATAATCCAATTTTTTAAGGCATGTTCTCATCAAATGTATATAATTCATCTTTTGTGCAATATTATATGGACCAAAGAAAATTTTCTTTGATATTATAAGAACCTATATCTCCTTGGATGTGAGGAATGGATTAAATATTAAAAATTGCAATATATTTTATGGATTTTAAAGTGTCTCAATATTTGACATAAACGTTTCTGATGTTCTAGGTTAATAAGGGAGACTAGAAGATGAAATGATTTTATTTTGTAGCCTTTAACACCATGATGGTGTAGTTTACAATGTTAAAAAATCACACATGGTATATCCCTATTGTTCGGATATGACATGAAGTGACTAATTTGTCACATTATAACATAGTCTAGTTTAAAAGATAAAAGAAATAACATAAAATATAAAAGGATAGGGTAAGGAAATTTTGATGTGGAGAATCAAATGTATACATATCCATCACAATTAGGATTATTAGAAGGGTTATTATTCATCTCATACTGATTTTTGGTATCATTAATCACAAATGGATGGATTCCATAATTAAAAAAATCATACATTATCTATCATTGATTACTTTTTCTTATGTGATTATTTTCTCTTTTTATTTGAATTATTCAAACTTTTACGGTTGTATATTTCGTTTTCTAAATTTTTATCCTTGAAACAGAAGGAGATTAAATATTTTTTGACATATATGTTAAAAATGTTAGTTTTTATATATAGTTTAATTATAATAGGGTTATTTTATGTGTTTTAAATGTACATTACTAGGGAGGCATCTATAAGACTATTTTGTAATTATATTATCATTCTATTTTTCCAAGGAGATACTTAAGAGTAGTCCTATGTGTGATAGATTATGCATGATCATGGTATTTTTTGGAAAGATTGAAATGGGGTTCCATCATTATATTGGAAGGATGATTCTGGTTATGTGATTATAAAAAACCTGACTCAATGGTTTAGTTTTTTCCATGAGAATGCATTTTACATGGCTTGGGAGGTCATTAGTGATGTTGATCAGTATAATTGGGTGATTAGGTTCATCATGATGAGGTTGTTGGTTATGAATAATGCCACAATTGAGCGATGTAGTTCATAGGTGGAGATGGGGATTCTCTAGAGGTGGTGCATATTATTACATTGTACTTTTTCTCATTACGGTTGACAGATAACATCATATGGGACATATGTGCATATGAAAATGTACCCTTGATTTGGGTTTTACCAATAATTTTTTATAGGCCTTTGAAGATATATTGGAATAGTATATTGTGATAACCATCATTATGAAGGAGGTACACTCCATATAAGGACCTGGTCAGTTGTGTATGTTTCCATCAAATTGATGATGATTCTCACCACTATGGTTAGATCATAAAACTATTCTTTTGATTGGATATGTATCATCATGACTTGGTATGATGGGTTACTCATTCAAAATTAATTTGATAAGTTGAAGTTTGGGGACTTGGGAATTTTCAATGGGTGTGTCATTAGGATCACAGATTAACTCAATGGAGTTTCATGGGTAAAATGTATGTAGTCATTTGTTATTCATGTTTTACTAGTTGTCATGTGATACTATGTTGTATAGCCATTTATGGGAGATCGATGGTTATTTTGACATGATATGTTTTTAATGAAAATTCCACTCAAACATTTCACGATGTTGTTAAAGGGTTTTCCTTTCTATTTAAACAAGGTGATGTAGGTTATGGGAAGTGTGAGTTATTATCATCTATTAAAAGATTCCAAAGGCTGGTAGATGTATGGATTTAATATAAGAACATTGTTTGTGGGGTACTATTTAGATGATAGTAACTACCTACATGTGATCGTTGGGGAACATGAAGAATTTGTGGATTTTAGTTTACGAGGTTGATGAGGATCATTTTATGGATCATAGTGTGAAGGGATGTGTAGATGTAGCACAAGGCTCCTGGCCTTGTTTTGGGAAGAGAGATTTGGACGTTCATTGGTGATGACATGGTGATATTTTTGTTCACATATATGATTTCCAAATAGGAAATCTTTCTCTCTATTGTAATATTTTCATGATATTATGATTTTATTTAGTATTTTTATCATAAATTAATTTAGATCGTTACTTATAACACCCCAAGGTTCCACTATATGCTTCTCTTTGAATAATGAAATAGTGTGTGTGGTACGCATCTTAGAGTTCAAACACCCCACAACCAATCAAACTAGCTGTTATGAATAGTAATACCTACATTTTGATATTTTATAAACATTATTTTTCAAAATGGACTTCGATTTTGAATTCAGAATTTTGAAATTAGTGTAGGGTGAATTTTTGGTATTTTTCTAAAAACATTAATTTATTTATGAATAGTGAAAACACTGAGTTATTATTTAAAACAAAAATTTTATTTAAATATTTTTTATATTATTTAAATTTATATTAGGTAAAAATAGATAAATAATACCTATATAAGTTAAATTTAATTCATTGGAGTCAATTTATATTAATTTTAGATATATACAAATTTTATTGAACTTTTTATCATCTTTTACCCACCTCCTAGGGGATTTTTGGGAAAATTGCATAAAAAATAATTTTACCACTTCTGTGAATTGAATTTCAATAATTTAAGGGACACGTTTGATATCAGTATGTAAAATGGGGTTCAATGTGATGGAAATAATGTTTGGTGAATAGTAACTTTTACTTTTATTTATCACGGTTAAAATAAAATATGGAAATTAAAGGTAAAAATGATAATATTTTTACCCTAACACATGTTCTAATTCAATTGGATAAGTATAATTCGACCAAAAACAATGTTATGAATAAAATATGAACATTTTTGGTCCACATGGATTATATTTGGACATTTATTATTATCTATTTCAAAGAAAAATTAAATGAGTAAAAATCAATGTTTAATAACTAAAACATTTTCAATATAAGGTTACACATAAGATAAATTTGATTGTAAATATTAATTAGAAAGATAAAAATACTTCCTACATAATGGTATTTTATTTAAAATATTTATACATTAAATAATTTAATTAATTCATGACACAATGATGATGCATTAATGACCTTAATAATGAAAAATTAAAATAATTGATTTTATATATACCATAATAAATGTAATTTGAGACATTTTATGAATTCCACTAAATTTTCTCAGTTAATATGACATTATAGTATTGATTTAATTTACTTTGTTCGATGTAATCATTCTGTTATAATTTTCACAGAATTCAATTTCCAAATTGTGTCAAAATTGACAAAAACGTGTTTTTTGAAAAAAAATTATATTATTTTTATATTATATTCCTAAAAATCTAAGTATTGACCAACAGACTTATATAATGATATATTTATCATTAGTTATCCAATTTTGTTTCTCTTGGATGTTTATAGTAAGTTTATTTACAATATAATATAAAAATACAAAGAGACATGGTAAATGACACACTAATTATCTAAGAGTTAAAACTAAAAGATAAGGTAAATACAGTGACCCAAACCTGTGTAAAACCAATTGGTTGGGTGGTTTTAGACCCATCACAACTTTATCCTCTAAATAATCCACTTTTGTGACATTATAAACCGAAAATTATTTTATTATAATATAATATTTCTAGCTTTTCATAATGTGCCCCTCATCCCCTTGTAAAAGGGAACTCCCCCTTATCTCAATTTCACACCTTAAAATGTTTTTGGATCAGACATACCTTACCTAAATATCCTCTAATATTTCCTCACATCATCATATAGCACTCAGTTTTATCAAAAATCAAAACTATGGAGCCCTTATGATCAAATCAAAAGGAAGAACCTGAAGAAGAGGTAATGATTTCACCACCCTCTTTCAAATTATTTTATTCTTCCACTACATATTTCTTTGTTATTTCCCTTATAAAATAATAACTCCCATTTCTTCAATATAAATTGATGTTATTATAAATATAGTACCACCATATTCAGTATTCTATCCATCAATTGAATGACATGTCATCATACATGTGTTCGTACGGCTTACTGTCTCCATGTCGTGGTGTAAATGTTATTCAAAATATTAATATTTGGATGGGTATGATAATGAAGGGTAATTTAATTAAATAATAAATATAAAATTATAATTATTAATTTTATATGATATACCATCGAATTATATACGATTTTTAATATCAAAATAATGATATTGTCCCTCATGCGTACGTACAGAATACTGTCTCCACAAACGCTATGAGATTCATTCACCATCATATCCATTTAATAATAATTTTTATTTGATGATTAAAAATAATGTTTAATTACTTGATATAATTCATTATACGAATAAGAAACAAACTATACATAACAAACAAGGCTTACTTAACAAAGCACATAAAGAAAAACAAATCAGTTTACACCTGAAACAACAATAATACTAAGATATTATTAACAATGAAATGATAAAAGATCATATATGATATAATATTACTGATTATGATTTTTCTATAATTTAATAAAAATTATTTCACCATTATAAAGGTGGTTAACCTACCATTGACTTCGGAATATTAGAAGGTAAGGGTTAATTCTTAAATCTCTTCATTATCCGAGGTCGCTTATATGTAATTATCTTCTGGGTCCTCTTTATCATCCACATCCATATTTCTTAAATATTTCATTCAATATATTTTTAATATTTAAAAGATAGTGGGTTAAAGTCTTTTATACCATTATTTGACCTTATACGTTTTTGAAAGTGATCTTTTCATCGTTTTCCAAACAATGTACTTTTTGACCTTTTCGTCAAATTTATGGTAAGAATGTTGATTTTAAATTATACAGTGGGTGTGTCTATTTTCCACCGATATAAAATATTTGAAGCTTCACTTACAAGATTATAAGAGTATTTTCAAAACAAAGGATTTATTTAATAAATATGTTACTTTTAAATGATTTCAAAAAGGATATATTTCTCTCAAATAGTTTTGATTTTATCCATTTCAAAATCTGTTGAAGGATTTTAATCTTATTTGAAGTATATTTATTATGATAAAAGACATCCATATGGTATTGAAGGTTTTTTGATTTATTTGATAGTGGATGTGTTATTTTTTTACCATTCATTGTTTATAGATTAAATGTTGACATTTTGTATACTAGTTTCAATAAAAATGTTTATGTTATGTTTAAACCATTTCATATGAGGAATGAATTGGGCTTAGTATGTGATGGGTGGCGCCCGCTATAGCTCCTCGATACATCGCTAGGCCTCATTAGACAAGCTTGTGTCCTGGCACAAGGCCTTGAAAAAATCTTATTTGTAGTCTTGGCACAAGGAATTGACTATGTGGTTAAGATAGTATGGCATTATGCATTCCATAATTATGAAACTGGTTATTGATATTTCATGTGATTATTCTATTAGTAGAATATCCATGTGAATAATTAAATGGAATTATTTCATTTTTTTTCATATTATTCTAATGCTCAAGTATAAAAGGCTTTTGTTTTAGTTATACATTGTCTTAATTGTTTATTTTTATTTATGAAAGTTTCTGCTATATTGTTATCCATACTGAGCATCTAAGATCACCCATTTCAATGTTTTATGTTTCCCAGGATGTGATGAAGTATATTATGAATGACCAGTAGTGATAGTATGAGGGGATATGATGAAAAGATGTTGTTATAATTTTTCAATTTATGATATAATGTAAGACTTATGAATATATCTACTATTTCCAAGGATATTAAACTGATTAGTCTTTTAGGAGTTTATCCCATGTGATCATGCCAGTATTATGTAATAATGAACCGACTATCGGTAACTATTGTCGGCGAGTTATAATTAGTATCAGAGAAAGTTTAGTAATAATCATTAGAAGCTAGATTTCGGTAAACTCTTAATAGGTCACATTTCCCTAATATGGACATTGAGGATTAGTATAGAATAACTTCCTAGAATTATGGTATTGTAGGGATTTTATGAGTTTTCCGAGAAATAAATCCCTATCTAGATACAAGTACGTAGAGGTAGCTCTGGCACATATGTACATAGGGGTAATACCCAAAAACACTGCTTTGAGCTAGACTCGAACGGGAACTGGTGCTCAACAACAGGCCTTGCTTCACTCATGGTTAAGACACTCCTGAGGGATATGATTTGGATAATTATCATTTTCATTACAAACCATTATGAAGGGTTTATGATTATATACTTCCTCAAAGAAAAACTTCTTATGATTATGGCTTATATCCATAAAATGTTCAATTTATGTAAAGTGTTTTACAAGTAGAGAATTCTGTATTTTGATTCATGTAATAATCTAGTTTATTCCATTGTTTATAAATGTCACCTAGTGGAAGAAATAAGAACCGTATCAATGCACATACACCATTTAGGGATTTCCCTCCTGCTCAATATAATTATAGTGGGGCTGGTGATACTACTAGTGCTAATCATCTTATCACTATATTGGGACAACTCACTCAGGTTATGAATTAATACCTTACCGATATGGGGTACCCTGATCCGTAGCGTGGAGGATCAATGTTTGATCGCTTCATGAGGCAACAACCACCAACGTTTAATGGGGGAACAAATCCTATAGTATCTTAGCAATGGTCCAATTTCATATAGAAAATATTCCACGCCTAAGGGAGTAGTGAAATGGAAAAATTTATCATGGATGTTTACCCCCTCACTAGAGATGGTGATCTGTGGTGGGCATTGATTCAAAATAAAAAGGAAGTTGAAGAAGTATCAAGTATGGAATGGAGTATGTTTAAAGAGATTTTCTTAGAAAAATACTTTCCTCATGACCATCGAGAAGATATGGAAGAAAAATTTCTCAGTTTGAGGAAAATGGAGGATGAGAATGTCACAATTTATGAAGCTAAAATTACAAGGATAGAGAGGCATGTGATAGATTATATACGTAACCCGAGGAGTATGATTGATTGTTTCTTTGATGGGTTAAGACAATTTATCCAACGAGAATTACTATGACAATCTTTCTCAACGTACGGAGATATTGTCTCATGTACTATCAAGATGGAGAATGAATTCACTATGTCTTATGTCTTTAAAGAAAATAAAGCGATGAAGAGATCTGATGATCACTTTGGAAATGGAAATATGGAGAAGAAGGGAAAAGTTGAATATCCATCCTGTAGTTAATGTGGGATGAGAAACTCTGGTACTTTTCTAAAGGGTGTGGGAGTCTATTACAAGGGTGGTGAAAAAGGCCACCAAGATCAAGATTTCAAGGGGAAGAATGAAGCTACTGATGTTCAATTCTACAATTGCAGGGAGATGTGACAATATGAAAATTAATGTAAAAATCATCAAGGAAACATACCTCAAAAGACTCCAAGGGATCAATTCCAAGATAATTCTACCACTACTACTGAGGTTGAAGATCATAAAGACGTAGGGGAAGCTAATTTAATGGTTTCTTCAAGTTTATCCAATACATTAATTGATTATGGATCATCAAATTGTTTCATATCTTCCACGTTTGCTATGAAAATTAGATTTTTCCAATTTGATTTAACAGGGGAGTTGTCTGTCAAAACTCCTAAGGAAATTATCGTTTCAACAATGTTTTTTGAATCAGTTACCATTAGACCATATTAATGTTCTTTTTCTACTGATATCATCATTATACCCATGATTTTAATTTGAGATAATCCTCAGTATGAATCATATTTTGGACCATGATGCCAAAATTTATTGTATGAAGAAGGATGTAACAATTTTTGATGATGATTAGGAGTACCAAATCATGACAGCATTTACATCACCACCTAATTCTAATCTAGATCCACCACTATTAGATCAACTAAATTCAATTATTGGGTTTCAAGAGAATGAACTAACTATGGGTGACGAAATGAATGTTTGAATAGAGGATGTACATATTGGGCAAGAATATGTTGATGTTTTTCGAGAGGATTTACACGGACTTCCTCCAGAATGATAAATTGTGTTTTCCACTGACATAATTGCTGGTTCAAGGCCCATATCGATGACCCATTATAGAATGGCCATTATGGAATTAGTGGAAATGAATAATCAACTAGAGGATTTGAGTAATAATGGATTTATTCAACCTGGTGTTTCTCCATATAGAGCACATGTTCTTTTTTATAATAAAAATGATGGATCTATGAGTTTGTCCATTGACTATAGAGAGATCAATTCTATAACAATAAGGAAAAAGTATCCCCTACCTCAGATTGATGATTTATTCGACCAACCTCATGGAGCTCAATATTTTTCAATTATTGACATACACATTGGATATCCATAGTTGTGTGTGAAAAAGGACGAAATTCAGGAAACAATATTCTGAGCCAGGTATGGGAATTACGAGTTTATAGTGATGCCTTTTGGCATGACTAATGCTCCCTCTATTTTCATGAATCTAATGAACAGATTTTCCAAGGAATATCTTGATGACATCATAGTTGTATTTATTCATGATATCTTGGTATACTCTAAAAGCAATAAAGATCATGAAAATAACTTGTCCACCATTCTGAAAACCCTCATAAGAAGTAAATTATATGGGATGTCTAGAAAGTGTGAATTTTGGCTTCAGGAGATTAATTTTAATTGCCATATTTTCTGTAAGGATAGAATATATGTAGATCCTTCCAAGACAAGAGCAAACCACATATTTCTAGTACCAACAATTATAACTGAGGTACGCAGTTTTATTGGTTTAGCAAGTTATTATCGATGATTCATCCAGAATTTTGACTGATTGGCTAACCCATTAACGAAGCTCACATATAAATGGGTTAAATTTATTTGGAAAAAAGAGTGTATAGAATGTTTCTAACAATTTAAGAGAATACTAGTCAATGTTCTTATCTTGAATATACAATTAGGGAATGATGGGTTTGTTATTTAGAGTGATGCCTCAAAGAAAGGACTTGGTTGTGTCCTTAAAATAATTCTTAGGGTTATTGCCTATACATCACGACAGCAAAAAACTCATGAGAAAAACTCTCCTACTCCGGATGTTGAGTTAGCAGCTATAATCATTGCATTAAAGATATGGAGACATTATCTCTATGGTGAAAAATGTGAGATATATACCGATCAAAATAGTTTGAGATATATCTTTTCATAGAATGAACTCAACATGAGGAAAATAAGATGGTTTGAATTACTCAAAGATTATGATTTCACTATACACTACCACCCGGGGAAGGAAAATAAGGTGGCCGATGCATTGAGTATAAATGATCATGGAGTCTTTAACAAGATGGGTGTTGAAAGGGATCCTATTTTCATCGATCTAGTTAAGATGGATTTGGGAATAACCATGGAAGGTGAAACATCAATAAATTTTCAAATCATTGACAAATCATCTTTACTATTAAGGATAATGAGTTTTCAAGATGATGATGAAGAGTTTCAAAAAATGATTAATGTTATGAATGATTGGATATTTAGTGACTTTGTGTATAAACAAAGAATTTTGAAATTAAGGAAGAGACATTGTGTTCCCGATATACATGATCTAAAAAAGTAATTTTTGGTTGATTCCCATAGTTCTAATTTCTCTATACACTCTGGTAGCAGTAAGATGTATATATATTTGAAAGAACATTTTTGGTGGGACAACATGAAGATGAAGATTGCTGATTTTGTTACAAGATGTATGGTTTGTTAACATGTGAAAGTTGTAATGCAACAACCTGGAGTAGTCATGAAACCTCTTCCCATACTTGAGTGGAAATGAGATAATTTTTATATAGACTTTGTCATGGGACTACCAAAGACTCCTAGAAGGAATGATGAAATATGGGCCACTGTTGATCATCTTACCAAGTCAGCACATTTTCATGCTATACAATAAACTCTTATGAATCTTCAACAAATTATGGGTAGCTTTAAACTCCATTTTTTCATTCCACCATCCTAGCAACTATAATGAATGTTCGATGCATTATACCACCCATGGATTCTCGGATAGGAAGAAAATACAAACAATTACACATAACCAGGAAAACTACAGGACACATATGTCTAGAAATTTTGGAGTTTAATTCATACCCCCATGTTCCAAACACTTCATTCCATAATGTCTTACATAATATTCTATGTACACAATTTTTTTATTCCTTGGGATATCCTGTTGGAAATGTATAGGTGGGAACATTAAACTTATTTTCCATCAAGAGCCCTTCAATCAATTACATTGTATTAATATTCCATGTTTCATGGAATTTTGTATTTGCATTCATTATTTTGTGAACTAACTTCATGAACTCATACACTAAAGTTGATGTCTATTTTGAATCCTTCGTTGTTTCACATAGAATAATGAATATATCATACATCTCTGCATGTCTGGGATATCCATAAATCATATATACACCCCAAACATATTCATACTTCTCTATGCGTCAAATGTGAAATATGTGTGTCTGGACTCCATCGACACTGCATCATTGGCATGAAATCATTATTCCTATATAAATAGAACATTTCTACCCTTATATCCTCATAAATTAAATAAGTTTTAAAAACATCTTTAAACACTTCACATGTTTTTCACACTCAGTATTCCCACATCAATCCCGGATTAAATTTTTATCATAAGAATATGTATCAACATTTATTCCATATCATGGATTTATAATTCAATGAATCTAAAAAATAGATGCATACATGTGCTATAGTAGTTCGAGTGTATGTGCATTAAATTCAAAAAAATAAAGTTGTGATGTATAAAATAAACCTTTTCCACCATCCCAACAATGATATATGATCTAGAAATAGAGAACATGTTAGATCGAGTGTATGAGCATTCAATTCTACCAAAAAATGTAGTGATATATAAAATATGCATTTCTTGCCATCCCAGTAATGATATATGTTCCAAAAAAAGATACCATGTTAGATCAGATTTTGTTATGATATTGAAACGTAGAATCTAGATGATATTTCTTCAGTTACGGGAAAATGAAATATAGAAGATGGACATAAATATAATTTGATAGATAAATACTCCTTCTAAAATCTCAAAGATAATTCATTAGGTACATCTCCATATCATGAAGGATATATTCATAGTCATCATCGCAAATATGATTGATTATTTTTATCATTACATTAATTATCATCCTAGCCATCTCCTAACTAATATTGATAATTTTGGGATCCATTATAATTGCAATGAAATACTATATATATATTTTAGAGTAGGTTTATTTGGAAAAATAATTTAAAATTAAGATAATTTGATAATGGGATTATGTCATGTAACTATTATAACAGAACACAATTATGTCTCTATGGTATCATGTGTGAATGTGTCCTAACTAATTCACATGTGAAGAAAAAAAATCAAAGAAAAAACACCATCACAGATTTAGACTTGCATGAAGAGTGATAAGTTTCAGAAAAATAAATGATTTTCCCATGAATATAGCCAATATATTTAGATGAATCACCAACCTTGTGTTACACCACATTGCGTGGTAGAACAAGAGTGTCCCTTGATGTGAAGAATCATGCATGACCCAATTAATTTTTCATACATTTTTTAACCTTAACCGTAGAACCTCTATTAATTTGGATCAAAACACGAGGTTCGCTACTATTGTCATTTTATTTCATCACATGGATGAAAAATAATAAAATGTAAACTATTTATAATAAATAAAATATAATACATGGATAATTTCATGATATTCAATGGCATAAAATTTGGTTCATGCTGGATCAGCCAAATCACTAGTGGCGTGCATGTCCTCCTAAGGACCAACAAGATAGAATATAATAAAACATGATTTTCAAATAACCATTCACGGATTGTCCAATTTATTCCTATAAATAGTCCAATGATGTATTCATTTGTAAGTACTAATATTCATGAATCCCAATAGTTACTTTGGTTTCCCTAGAGCTTCTCCAATGTCTTTCTAATATTCTAACATAGATTTATAAAAAAAATAAAGAAATGAAATGGGGATATTCGTAATTAATTCCATTATGTTTTTAAGATCAATGACACTTTCACAACTCAAGAACTAGACCCACCATATTTAAAAAAATTTACCCCCCTTCCTTCTTGAAATAAGACCACGAAAACCCCACATCTGGTAATACTAATGAGGAATATTTATGGATTGAGAAAAGTCTCTCCCATGATTAGTTATCCATTTATTTGGTCCCAAAAGGCAACATCAAGTCGATAAATCCCACATGCATGACCCCTAATTGCACACCACTTTAATGACTACACATCCTTTCTTCACATGATCCCATTAGCCTAAATTATTTTTTATAAATCCATTTCATACCCACTAATAAATGTGTACTTCCTTCAATGGTCCCCTTGTATATAATGGATCATATTTATACCTCCACCAAGACCTCATATTTTATCAAACCATTTTGAAATGAATATCAGTGTGCCTCTCATTTGGGTTTATATATGTGTTATCAAAGGATTCCAACATTTGTCTTATAAGAGAGTTAGGGTCCTTGGGATGTTTTAGGGTTACATATATATGGTCATGTGGACCCTTACCATAATGACAATGTTCAGGAGTTCTTATTTGGAGGATTAGGGTTTGAGGTCAGTCATCCCCTTCTAATCTCTATGAACCAGAGAATCCATTCCCCAGTGGGAAGAATGATTATCACAGGTGTTTTTCATTTTGAACAATGGAATTTCATCCATACACTCTATGTTCCTATAAATAAAGTATTCCTTTAACTTGTATCTAGGAAATAATACCAACAAGTCGCAATGATATAAATTCCATATTGAATCCAAAGTACAGAAATATTGTAAACTCCAACATAATCGCAAGCCTCATCATGGTCCCATACTCCCCATCTCCAATAGAAATCCAGTACATGATGAAGAAGGGTTATTTACCTTATCTATACCATTAACCGTATAATCTATTTGGGTCAATAATCTGGAACCCATGAGGGTATGGGACGAATACCAGATGGAATACACTAATATATCGGTGACTAGTAATGAGTTAATATATATATAATGTAATATGTAGAAATCATGAAATTAAACTATGAAGTACTCAAAAGTAAACAATCATACATTTTTCTATTAATTTCATTTACATTAATGAATTATTCGAACCGTTTAATAAGGAAATCTAGGAATCTAGACTATGTTAGGTATCACATGTATAATAGAAAAACTGAAGCCTCATAAGACAATCTAATCAATATTGTATGACTGAGTCCATGATTTTTCTTTGGACTGGATGACATGTCACCATCATTTAGTAATTCATAGGAAAACCTCTAGGAATGTTCATTCAATCTATGCCCTATAGTTTAACATATCACGAATTCAATAAATAATATATGTTAGGGAAATATCAGATATTCTAATAGCATTGGTCCAACATTGCACTAATCATTTACAAACGACAACCTAGGATGCTCTCACGTTCAATTCAAACATTATCATCATAGAAAAGAATAAATTATAATTACCACCCCAAATCTCACATAGTAAATTCCCTAGTGTCCATAATTCATTTATTAATGACCCAATCGATAGTTCTTGTTGTCTAACCCCTCTATATTATGACCACCCGACAACTATCACAGTTAATAAGTATGGTTTGACATAAAAAAATAATGCATACACGACACTTACTCAGGAATATCTCACATTTAATTCCCCCTGGTCGTACTTTCACATTGAAAATCAAATTCATCTCATATATTCAGTTACTCCATCATAACTACATGGGGTATGGAAAAACAATGAAATCCAAAAAGACATTATTGGGAAAATTACCATAATCAATAAAATAAGGGAAACACACCCAAAATCAAGGTAAAAGTCATTATGGATAAGAAATAAAACATTCTCAATCAAACAAACCATAGTAGGTATTAAACATGGTTAAATTAAAATACCTAAATTATCCAATACATGGCTAGTTGACAATTTAAGCCTATATAATCTACATTCAATAAATAAAAAAACCACCTACCATGATGTCTCATTATCAACACTCTTGAACGTCAACACTTGAAATAGTCTAAATGACACATATATAGAAAATGTAAAAAACATTATTCCTTGAAATAATCATGAGAGAGGAGGAATCATAAAGTGATGATCTAATGGAGAAGAGATCTCACCGTTGGGAATCTAACACACATGGTGGAGTCTCAGTGGGAGCTTTAATATAGAATCATTAGGGGTTCATAGATCAATTGAAGTCTATCACTCTCCTATAAAAATAGAGGGGAGAATAAGGTTTTTTTGGATGTGGGACGTGAACCCACAATAATATATCAAATAGATTGAAAATTACACAATATTTTCATTTAATTTACATATTGTACACTAGCCTCAATTTTCCCCCAATTTAGGTTGTCTTCCATGTCACCTACACAACTCTATACTCGACCATTACACGACTAGTACATGAATACTTGTGGAAACCGTGTAAACGACTTGTACTCCAATGTACACAGTGTGTACATAGAAAATTTACAATTCATATTTTTTCCTAAAAAAACCCAAAATAATGATCCATACCTAAAAAAGAAGATTCATTTTCATTTAAACTTCCCACCTTAATGATATATTTCCCTAAATATGTAACGCCCCACTATTTTTTAATGGAAATTATTTTCTTATAAATATGTCATAATCACATGAAATCACAAAATAATAAACTACTAAGTTCTATATGTCCCTTAAAAAATTATTTTGTCACTTCTATGATGTGAATTTAAAAGTTTTGACATACACAGTTGCAATAAGTAAGTTATTTAGGGTCCAATAAGAAAAACATAATGTTTGGTGAATAGTAACCTACCATTATGAATTGTAACAAAACTATATGAATAGAGATATAATGTAACGAATAATAACATTACTTATGATTGTATATAAATAATATTCAAGTGTATGTATGATATATCTATGCTTTAAAATATGTAAAAAAATGTTTTAAAACTCTTGTTTTTAGAATAAATTATGATTTTAAAAAAATATTAAATTATTATATTTAGAAAAATATTTTTGAAAAATGGACTTCATTTTTGGATTTTACATGTCATAAAAATTTTGGGGTAAATTTTTTTTTTCTCTAAAATACATGAATTGTTTATTAATACCGAAATACGATAAAATACATTGTATAAAAAGTTTTGCTGAAATACACTATTCATGACATCACAAGTGATGTAAGACCACTTTATTTGAACTCACATGATTATATTACTATTTTTGTTCATGGAATACTCACTATTTCATGTCTTGATGAGATATAATAAATTAAATAATTTATATTACGAAATCCCCTCTCTCCTCCACTATAAAAACCCCCTCTCACTCCCCCTTCCATTCACTCCCCTCAAGCCTTGTGCCTTCTCCAAATTCCATCCAAATACCTTACCAACCTCTTCCACATCTTCCAGAAATTCTAGGTCTCATAGAAAGGCCAAAACCACTCCTTAACGAGGTTTTTAAGGAAGTTTGGTTCAAGAGGTAATTTCAACTTTTCAATTCATTATCTTTCCTTTCAAGTTCAGTTTTTTTGTTTTACCTCTCCTTATCAAAATTTTGTGATTATTCCAGTACCTTATATGTAATGTAATTTTTCCATTATTCTAAAATAATTTATCATCATCTTCCCCTTTTTACCTTCTTTTATAATAGTAGCACAAAAACTATCTGTGATGTGCCAATTTTCCACATTCAAGGGCTATAGACATTCAATTTCTGTTATCATTCTCAATTATTGTCGTGAACCCATTTTTGTAATGGTTTTACCATATAATTATATATAATATATCCTATTTATGATTCTGTAATCCCTTTTTAAAAATGGTATTATGTTATATAGGAAAATGTGTT
The DNA here is from genome assembly GCA_963277665.1 of Viscum album. Lineage (NCBI taxonomy): Eukaryota > Viridiplantae > Streptophyta > Magnoliopsida > Santalales > Viscaceae > Viscum > Viscum album. The sequence goes on along the minus strand of OY728161.1, from coordinate 419,076,740 downwards.
TGTTGTAATCAAAACCCACAAATTAACCAAAACAATTATCATTAAAGATCTATATAACAATTCATCCACATTACAAGTATCCAAATTATATAAATTAAAAAATAAAACATATTTATGTTTGTAAATAATATATAATATCAATTCTAGCGATTTACATCCATTCCACATATTTCAAATGAAGTGAACCGAAGATGCAAATAAAGAAAATGAACACTATGAAGCGACGAAATCCAATACAATAACATATTAATAATATATAATTGAACTAAAAAAATTATGATAAAATAAAATCATGTCTCATAGGTTCATAAATAATTTATTAATAAGTTTATATTCATATACCAGGAGCTTAATTTTGAGAGAGGAACATAGTCAGCATTAAGGTATGGGTTTTTCAACCCGAACATCCATATTAATTCGTGTTAATTTCACTGTCTAATTACCTAAAAGAAATTATTCTTTATTCTTATGAACATCCAATAAATTCTCTTTTTTATATTATATATGTATGCCAACCGGAATTCGTCCATATTTTATGGATAGTTACACGTTTTAAAAGGAAATTTCAAAATATAATTCACAATACAAACCCAATTCAAAGGAATATCTCAACATCGTTTCTATTTTCAATGGTAATATATAATCAGATTTTGGAAACCATTATATTTATAAAATCAGTAATTTCTTTATGAATATAATATCTTAATTCACTTCTTTTTTTATACAAATATTTTTCCAAACGAACCATTCTTTTAAAATAAATGAGTATTTTTCTCATTACTGCTAATTGATTTTATAAGAATATTTTAATTTGATTCAACACTGTTGTTATTAATTATGTATTTTTGGGTATAATAATTTATTAAGTCATCTAAAATATTTTATTCCATTTTTTATGAATAAATCTATTATGGATGATCTAACCTAAAACCATTCCCTATATTACTCGGATTGGTTGGTGTTATTCGTTTAATGATTGGGGTAAGTTAGTGAAAATTCATATGATAGTTTCAATATTAATTTATATGTTGTTTATGTTTATAACCACACATATTTGGAATGCATTGGACTTATTAGGTGAAGGATGGGGCCCACTATAGCCCCTCAATGCATCTTTAGGTCTAATGAGACAAACTATGGTCTTAGAACGATGCCTTGAAAAAATGAATATTTATGGTCCTAGTATGAGGCCAAAACTGTATGGTTATGTTTTCTGGAAAATGAACTTCCCTTATTTTGATTCTAGTATTTGATGTTAATGCAGTTATTCTACTATTAGAATACCAATGATTATGTTTTATTATGGCATTATTTTCTCAGCTCATATTTCTGCCATAATGAGTTAATGTTCATTATTAAAGGCACGTGTTTTCAATTATTCCTCATGTCTTTTGTTTATTCTACCTTACACTATATTTTTTACTCTTAATGAGCATTTGAGATCACCCATTTCTTATTTTTCATTTTTCTCAGGACTTGAAGAAGTAAATTATTAATGACATGCAAGCATAATCAAGGGGACATGATGTTGCTAGTGGAATAATTTAGTGTCGTTATTTCCTTTCCATATGTAATGTTGGACTTATATATGTATCTTGAATATAATAATACTAAATTACTTGGTCCTTAGAGATTTTTATTCCTTCCATTTATGCCAAATTAATCATATAAGGCACCGACTTCAGGAAACTGGGTTCGGGTCATTTCAATTGGAATTAGAGGAAGTTTAGTAGAAAAATTGGAAACTAGATTTATAAAATGTATATTAGGAAGATTTCATAAGGTATTATTTGATGATTACCAAACAAGAACCTCCTTTTACTTTGGTAATGAAATGAATGTGTGGATCATTCAAGCAATACATCCTTGTCTGGGTACGAGTAGGTAGAGGTGGCTCTGACACAGATATACCTAGGAGTGAAAGCTCTGACATAGAGTTTCGGGATTGACCCAGGGTATCCTGGTATTTGACAACGGGCCTTGCTGCACTCTTGGTTATGACACTCTTAGGGGATATGCTTAGGATACTTCATGTTTCTTTACAAGCTAATATGAAGGATTTAAATGTAAATTTATCCCCAATGATACCATATTTATGATTAGGATGTTACCTATGAATAGAATTTTAATTTATCCATAGTATTTTTCTACATTGATATTATAAATTATGATTCATAACTAATAAAGTGTATGATATTATTCAGAAATGGTGCCTTGTGAATGGAATGGAAACCACATGAATGCATGTCTCCCTCGTAGGAATTTTCCACCGACGAAAGATAATGATGTTGGCTTTGGTGTTGTGACTGGTGCTAAGAAATACATAACTATGCCGGGACAGAAAAATCAGGTTAGGAATAATAACCATACCCACATTGAGCATCCAAATCCACCACATGGAGGAGCCTTTCTAGATCACTTTATGTGACAACAACCTCAAACATTCAATGGGAGTACAAACCTATTTGTAGAAAAGTAGTGAATATGTTCTGTTGAGATGATATTTCTCTCTTTGGGATGTAATAAAAGAGATCAGGTTAACATGGATGTATATAATCCATCAGGAGATGCGAATCAGTGGTGTTAATTAATCCAAAACAAAAAGGAAGAGGATGAGATGAAGGATATGGAATGGATGGATTTTAAATAAATCTTTCTAGAATAATATTTCCCTCATGAGCAGCGAGCTGATATGGAGAGACAATTTTTGAATCTGAGGCAGAAGGAGGACTAAAAGGTTTCCAAGTATGAATCCAACTTCAAAAGGATATAATTACATTCTATGGACAATATTCGAAATCCAAGGATAAATATTGATCGATTCATTGATATCCTAAATCCATTCCTATGGCAGGCACTGGTATCCCAAATTTTTTCATCATATGAGGATATACTTTCATGCCCAATGAAGACAGAAAATGAATTCTCTATGTCATATGACTTTAATGGAATTCATGAGAAGAAGTGGGCTATTGAAATCTCACATAATGGAAACCAATAAAGAGGGATGAATGGACGAGTTGAATTTCTACCCTGTGATAATTTTGGGAAGAAACACCTTGTTTCCTGCTTAAAGATAAAAGGATTATTCTTCAAATGTGGATAGAAAGGCCCTGTTGATTATGATTGTAAGGAAAATAAAGAGACTAATGATTTTTAATGCTATAACTGTCGAGAGATGGGACACTATGATAATGATTGTCCAAAGATTCATGGAAACATGACACAGAAATGGCCAAGGGAGTAGGGACAAGATTATGTGATCACAACTGTAGATATTGAAGTTCTTAATTAATTGGTTGTAGGTACTTTAATTGATTCATCAAATTTAATAAAACATTATTTGATTCTGGATCATCGCATTCATTTATATATTCCTAGTTTTCCATGAAAATTAGATATGTCCAATTTAATTTATTAAAGGTGTTATTAATCAACACTCCTAGTGGATGTATCATTGCAATAAAGGAATATCGATTAGTCACCCTTGTGACACATAAATGTGCTTTAGTTGCTTACCTTATAACCATACCAAAGGTTGAATATGATATAATTCTCGGTGTGTATTAGCTATCAATTTATGATGTGATGATCTATGTCAAGAGGAAGTACGTTACAATCATTGAGAAAGATGTAGAATCCCATATCATTTGAGAATAAAAATAGATATTTAGTTATCATCTAGATCCACTCCCATTATCTAAACTAAATTCAATTATTGGGAAGGATGATAATGAAATAACTATGGGTGAGGAAAAGAATGTTCAAATAGAATATATACCTGTTGTGATGGAATATACTAATGTATATTTAGAGGATTCACCTGGACATCCTCCTTAGCAGGAAATTGAGTTTTTCATTGACATAATTACTGGTTCAAGGCCCATATCAAATACAACTTATAGAATTTACATTGTAGAGTTAGGGTTACTAGAGAATAAAATATTGGAATTGAGTGATAAAGGATTTATTCCACCATGTGTTTCTCCCTAGGATGCCCATGTCCTCTTTGTCAAGAAGAAAGATGTATCCATGATGATGTGCATTGATTACAATGAAATAAATACTATTAAAATAATGATTAAGTATCCTCTACTACAAATTGATGATTCATTTTATCATCTTCATGGAGCCCAATATTTTTAGATGATTGATCTATGATCTGGATATCATCAGTTTCTTGTGAGGAATGAAGACATTCCAAAAATAGCCTTTCGAACCATGTATGGGAATTATAAGTTTATAGTAATCCCTTTTGGACTAACTAATAAACCATATATTTTCATGGATCTCATGAATAGATTATTCAATGAATATCATGATGACTTTTTACTGCTGTTTATTAATGATATTCGGGTATACTCTAAAACCCATGAAGATAATAAAAATCACTTGGGCACTATTCTGAAGACCCTTAGAAGAAGTAAATTATATGGGATGTTTATCATGTGGTATTTTTGGCTCCAATAAGTTTCCTTTCACGGAAAAATTGCCCTTAATGATGGAATTTTTTAGATCCTATGAAGATAAAGGCTTTTCAAGAATGACCTACTCCAATGAAGATAACTGAGCTATGTATTTTTATTTGTTTAGCAGGCTATTATCGGCGTTTTTTCATAACTTCACCCGTTTAGCCAACCCAATGACCAAGATCACATGATAAAGAGTTATGTTTTTATGGATAAATCTATGTTATGAATGTTTTGTAGAATGAAAGAGGAGGTTATTTAATGCTCTGATCCTAACCCCACCATCAGTTACTGATGGGTTTGTGATCTATAGTGATTCATCAAAGAAAGGACTTGGTTGTGTACTTATTCTGAATGATCGATTGATTGCTTAATCATCCATGCAGCTAATATTTCACGAAGAAAACTATCTAACTCATGATATTGAGGTAGTAGTAGTAATAATTGATCTGATGATTTGGAGACATTACCTCTATGGATAAAAATTTGAGATATATACAGATCATAAGAGTTTAAAGCATATATTCTATTAGAAATAACTCAAAATGAGACAAAGGAGGTGGATTGAGTGACTCAATGATTATGATTTCACAATACAATATCACCCTGAGGAAACAAAATAATGTAGTATATTCTTTGAGTATATAGGACCATGTAATTCTATACAAGAAGTGATTTGAGAGGGATCCTATGTTCATCGATCTAGTAATAATGTATTGACCATTATCATGGAAGGTAGAACATCACTACTTTATCAAATGGATTCCCAAACATATTTAATGGAGAGTAAAATAGTTCTCTGGCTGATGATGTGAATATTCAAAAGAAAATTAAAACTATAAATGATGGGAAGTTGACTGAATTTTCATATTAAGGTGGCATTTTGAAATTTGGGAAGATGCTTTGTGTTCTCGTTTTTCATGATCTAAAAAGAGAAATGTTGGATGATGCTCATAGCTCTAATTAATTTATACATACTAGTAGCACAAAAATGTATCAAGGAATCTTTGAAAACTTTTGGTGGGACAATTTGAAAAGTGAGATTGCTGAATATAAATCAATGTTCCTGGTATGTCAACACGTGAAGGCTAAGAGGAAAAGGTCTAAGGGGTTGATGAAACCACTACCCATAGCATCATGGAAGTGGGGGAACATTTCAATATAATTTTTAACTATAAATATAATGAAATATAGAGGAAACAATGATATTTGGGTCATTGTAGATCATCTTACAATGAAATATCACTTTATTGCGATTCGAGAGGACATCTCATTGGATAAACTTGCAGAGATTTTTCTCAATGAAGTGGTACAGTTGCATAGAGTACCAATCTCTATTGTATTTGACAGTGATCCTATATTCACCTCGAAGATCTGGAAAATTCTCCAACATGATTTAAAAACTGAACTAATCTTTAGTATGACCTATCATCCTCACACTATTGTCCAATATGAGCGGACTATTCAGACATTAAAAGACAAGTTGAGAGCATTTTCTTTGGAATTCAAATGAGGATGGGACCAACATCTTTCACTATATGAATTTTCCTACAAAAATAGTTCCCATAAGAGCATCTAAATGGTACTATATGAATCCCTTTATGGTAAATGGTGTAGAACACTGGCGTGTTGGGATGATTTCTGTGAGTGAATGCTTCTAGGACGTGAAATGGTTAAAGAAATGTTGGAAAAGTTAAAAAACATTCCGTATCTTAACCTGCAGCCCAAAGTCAGTAGAATAGTTATACAGATAACCGTTGAGAAGACCTTGTGTTCAATGTAGGAGAACTTTTGTTTCTATGCATAGCATTATGGAAGAAGGTCATACTATTTGGGAAGAAAGGAAAGTTATTCCCCAGTTATATTGGCCCCATTGATATCCTTGATCGAGTTGGAGTTGTGGCCTATCGATTGGAACCTCCACCTACCTTATCGAAATTACATTATGTCTTTCATGTATCCCTCTTAAGTACGTATATACTAGATACATTACATGTACTCTCTTAAGATGTGGTGTAGTTGGAGGATGATATTTCCTATGAGGAGCTCCGAGTTGAAATCATGGATCGTAGAGACAAATTACTATGCCACAAGTCTAGCCATATTCTCAAGGTACAATGGTGAAAACATAGTACTAAGAGGCAATATGGGAACTGGAGAAATCAATCATGGAAAACTACCCCCACCTGTTCTTTGCCTAGATTTTAAAATGAAATTTCAAGGGAGAATGTTTTGTAAGCAGTGGAGAATGTAACGACCCAATATTTTTTTTAAAAAGAAATTACATTATTATTAATATGACATAATCAAATGAAATCACAACATAGTTATCTACTAAGTGCTATGAAACCCTTAAAACATATTTTTTTCAATTATGTGATGTGAATTTCAATAATCCGACATACATAGTTGTGATCAGTATGTTATTTAGAGCCCAATAAGAAAAACATAATTTTTGGTTAATTGTAACAAACCCATATGAATAGTGACATACCCTTATTAATAGTGATATTCCCATATGAATATTAACCTTACTTATAATAGTATAATATTAATATTCAATTTTATGTACGATATATCTATACATTAAAATAAGTTAACAAAATGTTATAAAACTCTTGTTTTTAGAATAAATTATTTTTTTAATTAAATATTAAATTGATAATATTAAGAAAATTATTTATATAAAATTGATGTCATTTTTGGATTCTAAAAGTCGAAAAAAATTTAGTGTCAAATGTTGGTTTTTTCTGAGATAGTTGAATTTTTTATGAATAGTGAAATACAGTAAAATTACCTATATGAAGATTATCAGTTAAATACACTATTCATGTCATCACTAGATATGTAATACCTATTGGTTAAAAATCACATGATAAAATTACTATCTGAGGTCATGGAACACTCACTATTCCATATATTGAGGAGATATAATAAATTAATAAATTTTATATTAATAAATCTCATCTCACATCCACTATAAAACCACCTCTCACTCCCCCTTCCATTCACTCTACTCAAGCCTTTTCAATTCTCAAAATTATGTCCAAATACATTACTAACATCCTCTCCCACGTCCCGAAATCCTTGGTCTCATAAAAAGTAAAAATTCAATCCTATTAGAGGTTCTCAAGGATGTTTGGATCAAGAGGTAAATTCCTCCTTTTAAATCTTTGTCTTTCCTTTCATGTTCATTTTTTTTCATTTTCTATTACCTCTCCTTATCCAAATTTTTTGATGACTCCAGAAACATATATGTAATGTAATTTTTTCAGGAAAGTGTAATAAGTTATCATCATATTACCTTTTTTACCTTCTTTTATACTAGTAGCAAGAACACCATCTGAGATGTGTCAATTTTCCACATTCAAGGACAATGGATATTCAATTTCTATTATCATTCTCAATTACAGTGATGAAACAATTATCATTATTGTTGAACCTGATTATTATATATAATATAACAAATATATGATTCTGTAATCCTTTATTACAAATGGTATTATGTTATAAATAAAAATGAGTTTGTTGTAATCAAAACCCACAAATTAACAGAACCAACTATCATTAATGTTCTATATAATAATTAATCCACATTCCATGTAACCAAGATATATAAATGACTAATAAAACAAATTTATATACATAAATAATATATAATTTAAATTCTAGATATTTACATCCATTCCACATACTTAAAAACAAGTGAACCGTAGATGAAAATAATGAAAATGAACACTCTGAAGCGAAAGAATTCAACACAATAACTTATCAATATGAACATAAATGAACTATCTAGAATTATGTTAAATTAAAAACATGACTAATAGGTTATTAAATAATTTATTTATAAGTATAATTTCATATTCTAGGAGATTATGTTTGAGAGAGGAACATGTTCAGAGTTGAGGTATGTGGTTTTCCACCCGAACACCCATTTTCAATCGGGTTAATTTCATTGTGTAATTACCTCAATGAAATTATTATATATTTATATCTAATGCCAATATATTATTTTTTTCCATTATATATATGTACACAAACCATAATAATTCCTTATTTTATTGATAGTTACATGTTTTAAATGAAACCTAAAAAATGATTTCAATATACAAACATGATTCAAGAGAATATCTCAACATTTTTCCAATTTTCAATGTAACAAATAATATGATTTTGGAATCCAATATATTTATAAAATCAATAATTTTGTTATGAAAATAAAATCATACTTCACTTTTGATTTTATAAAATTATTTTTCCAAAAGAAACATTCTTGTTAAATAAAAGAGTATTTATCTCCAGATTGCTAAATGATTTTATAAGAGTGTATTGATTTTAGTCAACACTCATGCTGTTTCTTATGTATTATTGGGATTACTCATTTATGAAGTCATATACCTTATTTTATTTAACATTATATGACTAAATCTATTGTAGATGCACTATCCTAAAACCAATCTACATATTACATGGAATGGTTAGTGTTTTATTTTTAATGATGGGGGTAAGTTAGTTACATTTCATATGATAGTTTCAATATGAATGTATATGATGTTTTTGATTATAAACACTCATATGAGAAATGAATTGGACTTATTATGTTATCGGTGGGGCACACTATAGAGAATCTATGCATCGTTAGCTCTCATGAGACAAAATATGGTCTTCGCACGAGGCATTGACAAAATGATTATTTATGGTCATAGCACGAGTCCTGGACGATATGGTTATGATGTCCAACATATGAAATTTCCACATTTTGATGATATTATTTGATGTTCATGAGGTTATTCGACTAGTATAATACCCATGATAATGTTTTAGTATATAATTATTTACTCAACTCATATTTCAGCCGTAATGCGTTCAAGTTCATTATAAAAGACATCTGTTTTGAATTAATCAAAATGTCTTATGTTTATGCTCTCTTCCGCTCTATTTCATACTCTTACTGTGCGTTTGAGATCACCCGTTTCAAATGTATCATTTTTCTGAGGACATGATGAAGTAAATTATGAATGAAAAGAAAGCACAATGTATGAGACATGTTGTTGCTAGTGGAATAATTTAGTGCAGTTTTTGCTTTCTATATGTAAAGATGAACTTATGTATGTATTTTGTTTCCAATAATAAAAAAATACATGTTCCTTAGGGATTTATCTTCCTTTTATGTATTACAATGTAATCAAATAAGGATGAAACTCCGGGAAACTGGGGGCGGGTCCTTATATAATATTTCTTAAAGGGGTAGTGAAGAAGAAACATCCAACAACTCTAGACACTGGGATCATACGTTACCCCCCCTCTCCAAAGTCTATTTTTTTACTTTCTATAGATTTCATGCCACCCATAATAGTGGAAAACATTACTAGGAGAACCTTTGAGTCGAAATCCACAATCAGAATCGAGTGCTCCTCGAAGGATTCATCCACCTACAACTCAACCTCCTCAGTTTAAAAAACATGATATGGGTATGAAGAGTAATGTTGTAGGTGAGAAACATGGAAGATGTATTGAATATCATGGTACCTCTTAGATAAATACAACTGATAGGAAACTGGCCATGCACTGTACAAAACCCCAAACAGACCAACATATATCGGGGACAGATTACCATGTCTTCTAATCCTCTTGTGTCCCATCCTCAGTGTGGCACATAATAAAACATGATCCCCAACCTCAAAATCCAACTATTGTTTATATTGATCAACATAATATTTCTGGTGTGATGTTGTAGTATCCATCCTCTTAAAAATTATCTTCACCAACGCATTCGTATCCTTGACATGAGGATGTCCAATGTTAGCTGCCTCTCCTGCCTTCAGCAAACACAGGATTGATCGGCAGGGCCTAATGTATAAATCCACTTTATTTTCCATATGAATCATAACCTGTAAGTTGATATTGATTGAAAAATACACTTGGGATATGATTCTCTATCAAGAGACCTTTAAATCTATGACACATGATTGAATAATTTCCTCCAAAACTTGAATCGTTCACTTTTATTGGAAATATGTATATGGATGCAATGTTGTAATTTGAATTACCGGTGTACCCAATACCCTATATAGTCCCTTATAGAAACAAAAAGTAAATTTGGATTCCCTATATGAAATGATAGTGTGTAGTGTAAGAACTTGAACCTTCTTTTAATGTATGTTTTTATGTTTCTAGTCGTTTCTGAGAAAAAGGTGAAAATATGGAAATTTTCTATGTACACACTACGTACTTTTCTCCCACGTGAGGCCATGTGCTGGAAGTGTTCGGGCCACACACACTGTGTGTAGTAGTTATGTAAAGGCAGCTTAATGCGGTGTACGAGAAGGGTGAGTACATGTCGTGTACTTTTCATTTTTATTTCATTAATCGGACCGGGGTCATGACTTCACACTGTTTTCATCTTCTTCTCCAACTAATTCTCTCAGAGCGTCTGAGGAGGGAGAATCTTCTCCGAGTCACCGATCCTTCACCCTCTATTCGGATTGAACACCATCTGTTGCTATATAATCACAACGGTGAGTTCTTGGTTCTTCCATGGCCTCGTTTCCCGATTCTTCCACTCGCGTGATTTATCTGAGGTAGAATGTTTTAGATGTTTTTGCAGATATACTCCATTATAGGCCGATTCACAGGTTCTGGATTAAATATATCGATCTCCTTGGATTGAGGTACGTGGTTTGTTTCCCAACATTGAAAGTCTTTGAGTTTTTCATGCAAAAGTTTCAGATACCCATTTATCGGGTATCTCAAGTTTGTGTTCTAATTTTTTTTATCTGCCGTAGATTTATTATATGGTTGAGGATATTAGATGATTAATTATTTCTTGTTAGGATGTCTTGGGATCACCCCTTGGGTGTTTCCCTTGTTTTGGTTGTTTATCACTATTTGTCTTTGGTTGCCTGTATGGTAGACATTGTTGCATTTCTTTCTTGCCTTGATATAATTTATTGCATGTATTTCCGGTTGTTTATATGGTTTTGATGCCTTGCAGCTATTATCCAAGTAGTTTTTTGAGATTACATAGGATGCTATGAGTCTATTACGCATTACTAAACTGCTCATGGCTATGATAACTTGGTGCGGTAGACTAAAGGGGGAATTGATGATTAGGGCACCCTAGAGAGTCTGTTATATTTTAGTATCATTCACATGACCAATGTGAATGGATATTTGTGATTCCTAAGAGTGTCCTTAGTTACGTATCGAGACTATAGGAGGAATTAGGCATAATTTCTTCCTTAGAGACTCTATAGCTATCGTTGCAAGACTGCCTGGGAATTGATGGTTAGAGCTTCCCAGAGTGTATGTGCCTTTTTATGTTTACTTGAGTAGAGGGGTTTTCTAATGTGAGAAGCCAATGGAGTCACTATGATTGTTTTTGGTTGGTCGTGACGTGTACACCAAGACAAAGAACAAGCTTGAGTTTAGTACTTCTTGCTGTTTAGGTATTCTTCTATGATACATGTTTTGTTACTTATTATGCCTTGAGAATATAGAGATGTTTCTAGATTATTTGGTTGATAATAAAATGAGTGAATTAAAATAATAAATAAAAGTGAATGTTTATTGGTAGGATTTTTTATTTTAGTTTACTTCTGTTTCTCTGTTGCATTTATATCTTTACTTTTTCTATATTTCTCACTGACAGTTGGGCACAGATCATGTGGTGATTGCCTACTGGTATTTGTCTCACACCCTATTTGGGTCCTGATTTTTGGCCCAATAATGTTATATGGTTGCAGTTGTGTATAGGTATTGTGGCCCTTCTACTTCAGGTACATGATTTCTGGTTGGAACTGGAGAGCATAGGACCAATCCTAGGCTTGCGATACTGCTAGGGTTGATGTTTACTTTATGTACATTGTTCACAGCTGTATTTCAACATATTTTTGTTTTTGTTTATTTCCATAGATACATGTACATGTTGTATCATTTTCATCATTATTATATTAAACATGGATTCCGCTTCTTATTTTCAGTTATTGTATTCAATTCACTACTTCCGTTATTTACTATTATTTCATTTCATTGTATACCTTACTAAATGAGGGCATAGTTACCCCAACGACACACCAAGGACCTCGCTGCTAGTCGGCAGCCTCTAGCATTTGGGGAAACACGCTTGAGGTCATGTGGCTAACCGGGTTCGAGGCACCAGTTGAGTGGCTCCAGATTTGGGTCGTCACAAAGTGGTATTAGAGGAGTTTCACTACTAGAAAAACAGGTATTTTCGACGGGTCATTTGCGACGGGATCCCGTCGCAAATGGCCCGTTGCTGAAAACGGCGTCGCAACAACACTTATTTGCGACGAGCCCGTCACTAAAACCCTTTTTTGTGACGGGTATTCTTCCCGTCGCAAATAGTACTCCGTATATTTGTAAAAAAAATTTAAAATAGTTTTTGGGATGGGTCCCGTCGCAAATACCTTTTGCGATGGGCCCGTCGCTAAAACAATTTGCAACGGGCCCGTCGCATAAACTATTTTTTAAAAAAATAAAAAACTATTAATAAATATAATAATAAAACTATTTTCGACGGGACCCGTCGCAATACTATTTGCGACGGGCATAACATCCCTTCGCAAATACTATAAAAAAAATAAAAAAATAAAATATTAATAAATTATTTTAATTAATATAATAATAATCCAATTATAATTCAAAAATAAAAAATAATAAAATATTAATAAATGGTATTAATTAATATAATAATAGAATTATAATTCACAAATAAAAATAATAAATTATTTTAATTAATATAATAATAATAGAATTATAATTCAAAAATAAAAAATAATAGAATATTAATAAATGATTTAATTAATATAATAATATTAGAATTATAATTCATAAATAAAAAAATATTAATAAGTTATTTTAATTAATATAAAAATAATAGAATTATTTTACATTCAAATATTAAAATATTTCATGTAAAAAAAATATAATTAAAATATAATATTATTATTCATATTAATATTGTTATTTAAAAATATAACATTATTAATATTTTATAATGATACAGAAACTACGAATAGAAAAAAAAATCATATTTTGATTTCACAAATTTTATAACATAAATACAAACTCTAATCTAAAGGAGGGGGGGTGGGGGATCTGCAGATGGTGGTGGAGGAAACTCCATCCCTAAAGAATGAGTGAGTCGGCGCATGTACTCCATCTGCTCCTGATGCTGCCGCTGCCACCGACTCGTCTGCTCCTCATACAGCTGCTGCTGGCGTCGATGCTCCTCCTCATGCTGCTGACGCATCTGCTCCTGCTCCTGTCGGAGACTCTCTATAAGTGTAGTCTGAGATCGCAACTGATCCTCATACTGTGTAGTAGAAGAAGATGCACGAGATCCTCTCGAGCTGGACGCCGACATCGCGGAACTGCCATAATAATCTCCGGGAGTCAGTCGAGAGTCAATACCAACTACCCGGCCCTTCTCGAAGGCATACTGGGTGGCTTGTATCCATGCCGCCTCATCAAACTGACGGCCAGTGGTCTGATCTGATGACTCGACCTGACTCTCAGGCCGGGCCTATGACGCTGCGGCCTCATATGACTCATGTAGTTGCAATTTAAAATTAAAATTATGAATATATTATATGCAGTTAATTTTTAAACTTGAATACAAATAATACTGACCACGATGTGATGCTAACGATCACCTCTGAGCTCCCCAGTAGCAGGATCACTATACATCCTCCGATATACGTCGTACTCCGTAATATCGGGGAGCTCGACAGCCTATAAGAATAAAAAATAAACTGTTAATATTTATAGTTATATAAAATATTTATAAATAATGTATGTACCAGATGTTGTCTATGAGTACTGAAAGAACGACTCCCAGCTCGATGAGTCACCTCATGTCTCCCCCGATTCTGCCTCCCCACCGATGATCTCCTCTGAAAGGCACCACTCAACCAGTGCGCACATAATCCATCCCAAACATGGGATGAAATGTACTCTGGTCGGTGTGCTCTACATGACTCGTCAAAATCTGACACTCCTGCTTTCTTCATGGCAGCTTTTCTTACCGTTAGATGTTCCTCCTATCAGTAGGTGAATGGGGAGTTCAGTGACTAACATGACTTTTTCAGTAGTTACTAATTCCTGAGTGGGAGTTGAATGATGTCACAATGGACTATGTTACAGGTTTACCGAGATTTCCTCGAGAAAATGACCCAGTATGGCTTGTAATTGATAAGATCACAATGGTTTCTCACTTCTTGCCGATCATGGAGACCTTCAGTGATTATGAGCTCAGAATTTATTACATTGGAGATATTGTAAGTTTACATGGGGTTCCACACTATATTGAATCAAACTGGTATGCAAATTTTACTTCTCGGGATAGGAAGGGGCTTCCGAAGGCGTTGGCTACACATGTACATTTCAGTAAAACATTCCATCCCCAAGAAATATTACCAGTCTGAGGGTAGGAATCAGGTGCCTGAGGACATGCTCTGAGAAGGCATCCAAGATTTTGGATATTCTTGGGAGAAATACAGACCTCTTGTGGAGTTTTTATATATAAATATATTTAAATAAACTATTCAGATTGAACATTATGAGGATTAGTATGGAATGCCATGTCGATCACCATTGTGTACTCTGGAGGTAGGAGAGAGAACTATGCTCAGACATCATCTAGTCCAGGAGACTGCTGAGAAGATAGAGAAGATTCAGAAGAGGATGGATAATGCACAATCTCGACAGAAGACTTATGTTGATCAAAAGAGACGACGTCTATAGTTCGAGGTCAGATATTAGGTTTTCCTGCATCTCACACTAATATTGGAAAACATGAGGATTAGAGATATGATAATATTTCACCGAGGTAAGTCTGGCCGTTTGAGGTGTTGGAAAGGGTTCTACTGGTGTCCTATTGGTTGATGGTTCTTTAAAGTTACTAAGTTAAGGATGATCTCTTCCGTGTTTCTCAGCTTCGATGTTTTGTCTCATACCCTTCTCATGCTTTCCAACATGAGGATGTCAAATTGGGGGTGGATGCATCATTTGTGGAGTATCCTATATGGATTGTTGATCGATGTATGAAGGTTCTATGTGGCTGATCTGTTCCTCGGGTACGATTTTTATGGAATCACAGGTGATTACGTGACAAGACTTGGGTGAGGGAGGCAATTGTACGATCACAGTGGATGGATATTTTCAAGGATTCTTATTCTATGTCATTGTGCTAGTGATATTTGTGAAAAATTTCATTAATGGGTGATGTCTATAAGAACCTAAATCCTTTTTTATGTATGTTTCCATTTTCTGGTGTTTTTAATGAAAAAGTAGGGTTTCTTGATATTTCTTATGTACACACTGTGAATATTAGGAGTACATGTCGTGTACTCGCTTCCGCAGGATGTCGGGCGCTGACAGTGTATCGGTTATGCACACGACCATGTGCAGTGACCTAGAGGATGCCTAAAGAGGGGCTCGGTATGGGAAATTACATTCCATGTACTTGAAACGTACATGGTGTGTACACTATTGTTTTTTTCATTAAACATAACGGGGTTTCATCTGATTGATTGAACCGTATCTTTCTAGGTATGGTTCATCTGAGAGAGACCTTACATCCATGATCTTTCCTTGAGCCTTCGATTGAGCATTTGATCTCTGATTTGACCATATTCGATTGGGTTGGGATCACCTCAATAAGGTTTTCCTTATTTCGGAGCTTTTTTTATTTATTCTTATTCGTTCTCATGTCGTCTTCAGTTGAACTTTTTGATCATTTTTGTAGATCTGCAGTGTTCTTCGGTGATTCAAGGTTTGAGGTTCATGTATAGTAATCCTAAAACACCGATGTAGATGTTTTGTTCCATTATGTTAAATGTATTTGAATTATATGTGAAAATTTCCCAATACCATTAAATGGGGTGTCACATTCATACTATTTTTTCCTTGTTAATTTCCTGCTATGCTTGTATGTTGTAGTAGAGGATAATTGAATGTAAATAGTGTTTAGTGCTATACTTTGAAAGTGTTATCCCTTGAATGGTTTGTTTACAACTGTTTGGTCCTTCATAGCATGCTAGGATGCCTTTCCTGTTACCCATGCCTAGTCTTATATGATTGAGTGATTTAATTTCAAAAATGATGTTAGGAAGTAAACTATCAGTCAAGTAGTTATTGAGGTTTACAATAGTTGATACACTTAGCTGTACATATTGACATACACAGGGTCATGAGAACCTGGTGTTGTATACCATTGAGTGGATGGATGTAATGGAATCTACAGAGTGTATGTTTTACTATTACGATGTGAGATCGTAAGAGGAACAGATTTAAGTGCTTCCTCATAGTGTCTTTAGTTCCTCGACACAGGACACTGGGGGATTGTGATGTAAGTGATTCCCAAGAGAACCTTTAATTTATGATAAGAGATTGATAGAGGAATTGATGGTGAGTGCTTCCTCATAGAGTCTATGCATAAGCAGAAATAGAGGTGTTTGGCTATGTGTACTTCCCTGAGGGTTTCTTGTACTTGTTTTGTAGAACCAGCGAGCATAGGCTCTGAGTACTTACTAGAGGATTACTATTGTGTTTAGATTAATGCTTGATCTTGTTTGGTTGAAGTAGAGGGGTTAGGCTGAGTGTAATTCCTAGAGGATTACATGCTTTTAATAGCTTCTTACATGATATGTGGAATAGAATGATAATGAACTGTAGGAATATTTACTGTCAGCACTTCATAGTTTACTGCTTCTCATTACTTATTTCCTTCCATATATATTCATGGAATGTTAGGTACAGATCATTGGGTGGTTGCTTACTTGGATTCAGTCTCACACCTTGTTTTGTTCATGCTTTTAGGGCCAAAAAAGATTATATTTTTACAGGTATAAATAAGGTAAATTTCCCGTCTACTTCAGGTATTTTACTATATTGGAGCTGGAGAACATAGGACCAAGCTGAGGCATGTGAGGCTGAGGTGTTTTTTAACTATTTTATTTGTACATTGGTTTAGTTATGTATTCCAACATTGTGACATGTTTGGCTATTTTCCTAGACATATGTATTATGAATCATTTATATATGTGCTCCAATTATTAATATTATTCATTCTTCCTATGTATACTGTTATTATTATTATTATTGTTTCTACTATTGTATATATGTTACCTTTTTCTATGTTAATCTACTAATGTGGGAATAGATTCCCCACTATCACACCTAATGCCCTCGCTACCAGTCAGTAGGCTCTGGAATACGGGGAAATGCGCTTGAGGCCATGTGACCAACTAGGTATGGGCGTCTCTGGTCGGCATCCGGAAACTGGACGTTACAACATACTACTAATTGAAAATGGAACACTAGTGTTAATGTAATTTAAGTTCTATTTATAAAATTTTCTCTCCATGATATACTTTTTAAAAAACATATATTATTTTCATCAATATTCACCATGATAGATCCAATAGAAAACATGATCTACGTAAAAGTACATACATTAAAAATATAGTAAATATATTATGTATTGAACAATAAAAGAAGGATTGTTCCTAGTTTCAAATGGAATCCATATTTCTATGAAATTGTGTCCATATAAAAATGATAAATGATAGAGGATGTATATAATTAATATGCAATAAGTATTCCGTCACTAATTAATTCTATGCTATGTACAAGGAAAATTATTTCGTAAACCTTATGCATGGAAAAAAGATATCAAATAGTCCCTAGTGGAATCCATTGAATATAATCCAATAATACCCTGTTTTATCTAAAGAATACAATGGATATGTTCTAGGATAATGGAGAATATAATAACTATTCATTAAAATATATACAGATTCTAGTTTCCAAACAGATCAAGATGATCTAAAATCATTGAAAACACACATCTACACTGATGATGTTGGTGTTGTGAGCTGGATGATCTCAATGAATGTCATGGTTTTTATTATACAATGTATTTTGTTTAAAATTAGACTTATGTGGATGGTAAATAAGTATTTTTCATTGAAAACATCATCCTCGATCGTAATGTTGTGACTATAATTTTATAACATATCGTACTCTAATGTGATAATACTATTGTTATTTATCAGACAAATGATTCATGTTGATATGAGAAGATAAATCGTATACATTATAAATACTATTAATTGTACAATTTAGCATCATGAGGTGATTCAATAGTGTTCATGGTTTCTATAGAAGATAACATGAAAAAAATAGTAACAATATCATTTACATAGTAGAAACACGATCTTCCTATCAGAGATTGAATACTAAATTTTTTTAGAAGTTGTCTCTATGTTTAATGTGCGTCTAGTAGTGTCGGTTTTCTATAACCAACATTTCTTACTTTATATTTTTTTTATTTTATAAAAGTTGGATATTAGTTGAACCCATTACTATATTTTTTTATTCTTCATTAATTTTATACTGAAATGCCCAAAAGTATCTAATCAATTGAAAAGGGAATTGTAGATCCCTCCTATGATTATAATCATAAACTATTATGATAATATTATTTATCCATTTTAAACTAGAATAAAAAAACTCATTATGTGACACATAGTATGGTGAATGTATAATGTGAGTACTCGTAACCATATAATACTTCATCTAATGATGTTCCCACATTGTAATCATCATAAGAGGAGAATATGATAATGGATCCACCTATACAAAATCCACATATTTACATGTCATAAAATATTCGAATTTATTTGTGTTAGTAATGGTAATTTGATTTTAAAAATAATATTAATACATTTATTGACTCATTCAATTTTATACATTTCCATAAAATATAATAGCATCTGATCGTAACAATGTTGGATTATTCTGGAGAATCATAAATTTCATGACATTAATGAATAAGTAAATATGCATTTTTACCTTCTCTATTTATTGAATTTCCATTCATTTAATATTAATTGAAATGGAGAAATCACATTAACATATATGTCCATGAAGTATGAATGATTTCATTTTAGATTGTCAATGAAGAGCATATAAAATTTATAGGATGATGTAAAGGGAGTGTAACCACTATAATGAGATATCATGATAAATGATGTATTTTATATATTGACTTTCCATATATAGTTACTGTTTTTATGACAAATTTTCTTCATCTATTGTTTCCTTGACCCTTTTCTAGATAGTAATCTTGGACATTTGGAAAACCGACCAAATTTCACTAGTAAAGAGGCCGAGATGTTAAGAAGAAAATAAATTACCTTTGATAAAAATTTTATATTAATTATATTTAGAAATATAATATATATAAATATATTGTATAAAAATTATTATTTATTAATTTTGTTAAAATTCTTCTAAAATAGTTATAAATTATTGTTTGGTGGGGTAATTATTTAATAATGAAAATATTATATATATTTTTACCTCTTATTATTCCCTTAGTATTGAATAATTATTTATTTTTAATGTTATAATTTATTTATGTATTTTTATTTTAAATAAATATGTATTCACCATATCTTAAAAATAATAGTTTTGTATATAATGAAATCATAATATATGTTCAAATATTTAATTGATAATTTAATTAGTTTCGACGAGGACAGGTGGACACAATTTTTCTATTGATAAATATTTACATTGAAGATTATAGATTAAACCATGATTATTCTATAGACCTTTTCATGTCAGTAGTATATAAATATCATTATTATTATTTACATGTAATCTTTTTTATTGGGGATATATTCATTGTTTAGCAACTTTTGGAAATTAATTGCATTTAAAAAATATCCCTGTTATTATATGTAGAATATTATATTAATTTGAGAATGTTTAATCAAATTTAAAATTAATTTACTCTCAATATATCTTTCCTCATCTTTCTGCTGAATACTTTGAAAAACATAATATATTCCTTCATGATTGATGGAATATAATTTCTTTATGGAGAATAATGATAACTAGTCAATTTTTCACATTAGAACCCAACATTTATTCATCACTGTTCTCATATCAATGAAGAATATTTGGATCACCACAGGAGAAGAACTTATATGGATCCCCTCTGTTAAAGAATGATAAAAAACAAGATATAATTATCAACACAATATAATGATTTATCTAAATATGATGGTAATTTGTTTTCATATACATCTCGGTAAAAAGATAAAGTCTATAAGTTATGAAATAAATTCATTGTTATTAAAAAATATCATTGATATTGGAATTAAAATCATGTAAATTCATAATTTTCTATTGAATGTAACAAAAATATTATTGTACATAGACTAATTGTGTGTATTTATTGTGTCCATAACCATTTGGAGAACATTTTCATTATAAAAATTTTATATAATTTAATTTTTTATCATATCAGGCTTGATAGAATAATATTTATACATGTAACTATATACATAATTCTATTGATTAATCAATTTAAAAATATTAAGATTTTCTAAAATTTGTAAAAAATTATTTTAAACAATATCATCCTCCATTTCTGATTTCATATAAGTCGTATTGATGTATATTTTACTAGCGTCCAAATTAAGTAATTGTTGGGATTGGTGATATTAGTCTTATTTCATATCACATAAACATTCATATTACGTAGTTGAATTTTATAGATATTGGTATGTGTCACATTGGATGCAATAAAAAATCTAAAGGCATTAACACATATGGTAGTACTTTTTTCATAGATGGTGACATGGAGGACGGATGTCAACAAGAGCTGGTATCATGCATAGTATGTAAACATATTATAAAAGTGATCATTATCATGTATTGATTTCAATACAATGTTGTGAATCTATCAATCAGTGAACTTGTATATGAATCTCAATATAGATTATAATTTATATAGTAAAATAAACTATATGATAGAGGGTTTGTGGATCTGTTACGTCAATAAAATTTTATAAGTTGTATTGTTGTTTATTTTTCATAGTTTAAATTTAATTTATTAAACAATGCTTAATAAATCATCCTATCCACATGTCTAAGATAATGTATGGTGTGATATTTAGTATGATAGTCTACCATGTTATAGTGTCAAGCATGTTACCATCCTTGAATATTATACATGACAATATATTGATTCTTCCACCTAAAGGGTAGTAGATTCATTCATGACTATCACCTCTAGTAATTATACATCATGATGATGTAATAGACCACTTTGGGCTACTTGTGAGGCCCCACTGGTTCTACATGAAAAGTAGTCAGGTCTAATAGATGATCCTAACCATGTTTTCAATTAGTACCAATATCATTAAGAGAATGTTTTTTATATTATGATGTCTAATTTGGGTTCATACATTATTTTTTTAATCAATCATTTATTTGTTTCATCTATCATGTCATTTTTTATGACATAGTTGCTTTTAGTGTTTTTGGAATAATTAATAGTTTGTGTATATTTAGGGAATATCATTATATTCTTACTATGTAACCATTCACATTGTTGTGGATTCTACAATAAGACACATAGTTAGTCACAAGGTGTTTATCTTCATTTACTGTGGTACCTTATTTTGATCATCTTTCATTCAAGTCTTCTCCCATGTCATTTTATCATGATTTTTTTCATTATTAGAGTTCTCTAATCATATCATCAGTTGGCACATAGTTCCTGAAAACTAGGTAGGAATTAAAAATAAATCATGAACCATTTTTTGGTTTGTAGACATTTGTGCCTAATTTTCAGTACAGTTAGAACAAACCATGACACATACTCATGAATCCATGAAACATGTCAAAAATTCATTTAACACAGTTGGATCATGGATTTCCAAAGTATCCAGCTTATCCAGTAGTATAATATGGGGAAGCTAACATGACTAATATTGTGTCCAGACAAGGATATTTGATTTTATTAATATGAATTTTAATTTTATGACATAAAAATAATTTTATTTTACACATTCGTTTTCTGCTGGAATAGTCACTCAACAAAATAGACATAACATGATTTTGTTTATAATTATTTCGTTATAGTCTTTAATTTAAATGGATAAATTTTTGTTAGGTTTGTACTTTTAATACATGAGTATTCTCATTTTCATTATTCATTTTTATTCTATAATTGTACGTCTCTCCACGAATAAAATATTAGAAAATTGTTTTTATTCTATATCTATGGTTTATGTAATGATTTAGCTGGTATATGTATACATATATCATATAGTATGGTTTAATTTTTTAGTTGTTAATTTATCAATGTTTATTTATAATGAATAATTTCATAAGTGATTTATCCCTCTCATTGTTCTAGAAATGATGAATTTGATATTTCTATTTGAGAATTTATGGTTTATTGTTCTTCTTATTTTTCTCTATCCCCTGGTTTTTATTTCCATAAGGATCTTGTCTGAGTGTTGGGATTCCCAGTATTTCCAGGCAGGAAGATTCATGATATATCCTAATTATAAAAAATATTCTTTCATTCTCATTGAATTTCATTCATATTATTGTTGAATTTAATGATTTGTATCTTTTTCCATGGAAATGTTTTTAAATATTATAAAATTCATGTGAAATGAATTTTTTATATGTGGAATTTATGGGTCATGTCTATGAAATGGATTTCTAATTTGGTTTTGTTAACAGAAATGGTTCTGAAGAAAAATTTATATGGATTTAAGGATGAATTTACCATTCAATTATTCAATTATTGTAAAACTATTTATGATCAACGATGAATAAAAATTTCATCCATGATGATGAATTATTTATCTCTAAACTAGTTTTTCTGGGGATATGTGTGAAACATGATTCCAATTTTGTTGTAATGATCCACTATCATGAGGGAAATCTATCCTGTAGACCATTTTTTTATGGAACTCTTTAGAAAAAGATTCAAACAAATCATTATAATGTTAAAAGGATCCCCATTTAGTTGGATATCTTCATATCAATTTACATGTTTTCTCATGTGATTGTCATGGAAAAGTACATTTCGGATGTTATTATATTTTATAAAAAAATATATTTTTATCCATTAAATTATTTGTTTATGGTTTCATCTATTCATGTTAGTATGAAACTATATTGAAAAATATCTAATTTATTTTCATTGATTACTTGAGAATATTATTTTTTATAAATTATACTTATGAAACACAATGTGGGAACTTAATGGACTCTTTGTCACACAACTTCCATATGCCTCTTGGAAAATGTTGTTTTGGTTTTATATTATGTTGATAATAGAATTTAACCATACTATAGGTTTGAGTTTGATCAATATTAAGGTGAGAGAGAATAGAGGTGATATTGTGTCACCACAGTTTGGTTTTTATGAAACATTTATAGTTGTGTTGTTTTATGGATATTGAAACCTAATTTTCCTATTGATTGTATAATTCCACCAATTGTATTACATTTTCCTAACAACAATTTATTATATATATTTCCATGATTTATATTATTTGGGTAAAAATAATTTCTAATGGTAGTTCTTGATTCCCATGTTCATTTCATTAGCCCATGGGGATATTGATTATCCTTATGTCCACATATGAGTAATTTTGAAGTAGGGATAGTTATATAATATATGTAGGGCCAGGAAAAATAAATATCGAAGGACATTTTCCCAAATTTGATCATTAGTGTTAATTTTTTATGATTTGTTAAACATGATATAATAATTTAGGGACTTAAAGGGTTGGTAGGGAGTGAATTCCTAGTTAACATTAAACATGATGAGCCATATGTTACCATGGTGGTTATGATTGTGAATTTCTTGATTCAGAGTGTCTTAATCCTAGTATTTCTTATTTTATATATCTCGATAATTTAATTTGAACTTTCTATTTTAAATAAGATATGATTAATGTACCCCATGTTTCATTTCATCTTTTCTAAATATATATTATACATTTTTCCCTAAGACTTCCAATGTTTCATGGGGATGGTGCTGATAGAGAACCACGCTAGGGGAAGTATTTAGGGGAGTAGATCCTCATATATGTAGCAATGCACATGGTCCGATCATGATATCATGGTATGGAACCCTCACCTATTGAATATAAATAAGTATAACCCTGATGGGATGGGGATAATAAATGAGATGATGAATTTATTTTCCTAAAGCATGCATATTTCCAAAGGGATAATGATCTATAGAAGGAATATTATTATTGGGGAATCAGTCAGGTGTGGATTATGCTTAGTGTTTAATTTAGTATTCAATGTTCTATGAACTGTTTTTTTCTAATAATTAGATGAATTGTTAGAGGATTAATAATGTTCTTCAATTATATTTCTAGTTATATGTAGTTATATGAAATATTACAATGAATATTGAGGTATTAAACAAGGTTTTGATGGAATATATCACCTTGGAAAAAATGTAAGAGCCGTCTGGGTATCATTTTTTCCTATGATGATATCAACAGTAAGATTTATAAGAGAAAATGGAACTGGATTGAGTCTTAACATCACAAAAGTTGTGTTGATTCTCAAAATTTCTCTCCATATTCCATTATATGTAGTGAATAGTTTTAATTTTTATTTGTGAAGTTACACAGGACACACGTAGAGATTTTTCTACTACCTCAAAATATGTGTAACTTGTGTGGGATTTGTTATAACTAGAAATGGTTTTATTATGCTCTATATTATAATATCAATGGATATAGTAAATTATAAACTAGATTATATGCATTGTATTTATATTCATTGATGTCTGATGAATTCTATTCAGATGAAATTTCAATAATGATTTTCTGTATAGTGGATGAGCCTCTAATGATAATTTATGTGGCTTATATGACCATAAGAAATTATATATTGGTCGATTATACATAAAAAATGTAATATGTTAAAGGTCCCACTCACTGATTTTTGTATTATATAAATTAGTATATTTGGAAAATTATTTTTGAACTCTTTCCATTCGTTATTGAATTGGAAACAACCTCTAGGAAATAAGTAGAATAGTATTTTGATATACCGCGTGCAATTTCATTATTTGTGAGAAAGATATGGTTTGGGATTTTATAGTTATTGAATAGTAAATATTAAATGTTATTATCAATATGAACATGATGATTTATCACAATAGTCAAATCTATTTTTTTCATGTGTGGTCATTTTTCATTATACATGATATGAAATCCAATGTGTTTTTCTTGTATTTGGATACATCGTCCAGCTGGGCCTTACCTACACTTCTAGAGTTTGGTAAGATGAAATTATTTTTTTCAGTCGAAATGGGATTTAAATATATTATTTTTGAACATCAACTATTTTTCAATTATCTTCATGACATGATTTTTAATTAATTTAGCAAATTTACTTTGAATAAATAGATAGAGTTCTTAATAGTTCTATTAAAATGAACTCAATCAATATCAATTTAATCATACTAAATGGAAATTAATATACTGATTGTGCTTTACATATAGTTGGATGATTTATAATAAAATGGATTTTTATTCTTGAGTTTGTATCCATTGTAATATTTTATACACAATTCCATAAAATGTTATATAACTCTTCAATTGTGTATTTATTGTTATATGCTAAGATGAGAAATTATAAAAAAAATATCACTTTCCTCTTATTGATGTTTTTAATCAGTTTAAAGTGGAATGGTTGGTTTTGAAAATTGACCTTTCTCGGGTTTTCAGAATCTCATAATCACAGAACCAAATATTCAAATTTAAAATTTCAAAAGAATCAATAAACACTTCGAGTACCATGGGATTACATTTGTTTTACCTAATTCAGTTGTTGTTATAATGGAATTGATGATATTTATATTCTACCAGTATTGCGGCACATTTTTCATTATGTCCATGATGAAATTATTTAAAATTATATGACTAAATATGTTCACGAATTTCACCGTAGAAGTATTGTGGTAATCCTAATGGGTCACCTCCTATATGAAAAAAAATCATAATTTAAATAATTTAAGAAATAATTTATGTTATTTGACATGTGATGTCGGAACATGGATCCATCATTTATGATATAAATGCGACGTTTATTATTTCATACGAGTAACTCCATAATGTCTTTGAGATACAATGTTTCAAGTGTTTTTAAGGAAATAATTGGTGGTTTGTAAAGGATGTCACCATGATTACATCACCTATGACTTCCCTCACCCTGAACATGGTGAAGTTATTATAGGATTAATAGTTTCATGAATTATTTGAAAAATTGATTTGGAGCATGACCTTAGTACCATTCCTAACTCTATAAATGGTTATACAAGGATATGTGGCCTATTGTAATGCTTTATGATTGGGCGTGGGTTGTTCCCTTCTCAAGAGTATTATATGATGGAATATGTATCACAATATCTTCATCCTCAGGTTATGATTTATCCAAATCACAATTTGAAACTATAGGTGGATTGGATACACATAAAAATTCGATTCACTAATATTTTTGGGGAATTATCATCATTTAAATTGAACTTAAATTAACGTTTATGTATTTTCTAAAAAAATTATCCTACAACAAAGATGAAATATATAATTCCATAATTCATTTCAAATTGAAATCCCATATTCTCTAGAAAAACATAATTTAGTCGCAAAAACTAATAACATGACTTTTCCTTCATATGTTGTAAAGAAATAAAAGGGAAAATGGAACAGTATGAGTATTTTTCCAATATGTAATTAAGAGTTATTATAAGAGATAATTTACTTTTATAATGAGTGTTCATGTGATATCCTATATCCATGAGAATATTATTGAGGAATATAAATATGATTACATGTTCCACAATTTCACAAATTCTTTATATTGTACAAAGACTATTTTTAGTGGTATCTCTCTAAGAGTGTATCATCTTCAACAAGAAACCGGTACGTTTTTCTATCGAATGCAAGGAAGGTCACGTTGAAATATTTTCAATATTCCAGGTTGGTTTAACAATCTAGAACTACATATATGTACTATTAAATGAGGCACATGTTATTGTATCTTGGAAAGAGGTGATACATTACTGACATTATGACTCGATGATACATGCATCAACTGATAAAGGTTGTGAACCAATATCCTTATATTTTTATTAAGGATATAAAAATTAAAACATATAAATTGAAATAGATTACAATAGATTTTATCATCTGATTAGCTCACTCTCCTTGTTGAATGAATTTCATTTATGCGATGATTAATTAGTTGGACATGTGAAATCATTTTATACTGATTTGTGACACCACTAAAGTGGATGTCATGGTTATTTTTAATATTTTAGTTATTAGAATGTTTCATTTAATTCTCATAGTCATTGTAATGAGTGGTACACATTCCTTATGAATTGTTTTTGGAAGGGAATCCATTAGACAAAGGCATTATGGTTCTTGTTTACCAAGACATATCATCCATGGAAAATTGTGCATACAGAAATAGATCATTTGATTATGGATTACAAGATTCATGTCTATTTTTTAGAATTCATAAGATATTTGGTATATCCATTAGATTTTTATTGAATTCAATTATAATAATAGTTATGATTCATCTATTAAAAAGGAAGATTTTGATACATTTTCTGGTTTTATATGGCTCTTCGCTCTTTTTTTCCACAGTTGGATAATATTCTTAAGAGGGAAAAAATTTGTTCCAGTACAGAATATAAATGATCCAGTTTAATTAATATGATTAGGTGATGTTTAAAATCATATTGAAGTCTAATATAGATTTAAATCATCAACCATTGGATTTTTAAGTTACAGAACTTGTTTTTCTGAATGGAACACCATGATTGGTTCTTATATTATTCAAAAACTAAAGATAGATGACTCTAGGTTATGTGGGATCATTTAAACTCATTTAATGTCTTGTAAAGGCTTTAAATATCAGAAATATTCTAATTTCACCTGTTGAATGATTGACTATATTGTGCCCTAATAATGTGTACAGAGACACTCAGGTCGAATAACCGGCAATGATACTATTATTAACAGTTGATTGTTTTTATGATTTTTGTTTTGACTAGGGGTATGTATACATATTCTAATAAATTTAATTGATATATGATATTTTATTTATCAATTTAAAATTGGTTAGGGTGAGTTCATCATTATGGTGTTAATCATTTGATACAAATGAAATATTTCTTGCATTTCAAACCATTATCTACCAAATAACAAGATTATTTTTGAATATAATTGTTAATTTTTTTGGCATTATTCCACTATTTCGCTTGGGTACTAATATCAATCATTTATTTTTCATGGAGGGTTCAATATTTAATGAACCCATTTGTACTTGTGGTGATAATAATACATGTAATTTATATGTAAGACAAACATATTGAATAATCCATTACATTTTATGTTCATCATACAAAATATAAATTTATTGAATATTTATTAAGAAAAAAATATCAATTACTTTACATACCAATATCCAATTCCTAGTGTGAATTAGAATCTATTTATAGAAAAATTACGTTGAATGTTCAAATTTTAATAATGGTCCCCATGTTGAATTTAAAATTTTGACAATTTATAAAAGAGAATATGGAAAAATTGTGATCTTTCTTGACATATATGTGGATTGGGAATGATCACCCTCCATATTATTGGACTATGTAACTTTTATTTAAATGGTTTTCATCATTTTAATAAATAATGTACCATTTTCCATTTTTATATCAAGACATTCCCTGGTCGCAATATCAATGAAACGTGGACTAGAAATATGCCGCAAAAAAGATCTATTTATTCTTAAAATGTGGCCTTATAAATCAGGATTTTTTCCTCAAGAACATTTGATTGATTTTATTTCTAGATGGGGAGGAAGTTTAATGATTTTATTCTATAATTAAATCACGATCAAAATTATGGCTTGTACATCAATGCATTATCTGGGCCATTTTTTTGTAGATAATTATTTATAGAATATATAAATGGATATGAAAAATATATATTTGTTATATTATCACGAAATTTGGGTTTTTAGATTGAACTTGTAAATTATATCGTCATGTCTAGTCCAGTTTTGTCAACAGAATTGGTGGGCTTTTTTGAGAGATTTATATGAACCATCAAATGGAATCATTTATCATATTTATGTTCTAGTAATATGATAGAATTTTAATCAGGAAAAAGAATTAAGAATAAAATTATTATGATTAGTAATTGGTGTTGAATAATAAAAACATTAAACTGATGATTAATTTGATGAATTTGAACAATTCTCATCTTATTGGTTTATAATAAAACCAAGATAATTGAATTGAAATTAATAATTTTTTAATTGACAATAATGTGATTGAAGTATTTGAAAATCACAAAATAATTTTTACTATCAACTTCCCAACATATTGTATTGTGCATGTAATCATTTACATCAAATATAAAATCATAAATAAATAATTTTTACACACTAATTTTTTTTTTCAATTAATGTGTTCTAGAACAGTTCACTCATCCATAAATAAGTCCACCACAATTTTGTACAAAAAACATTATCCAAAAATCAATTAATATTTCATGATAAAAATTATAAATTGAATAATGTAGAGACTCCAAACTCACTCCTCTTAATATTAGAAAAAAATTATGAAGGTTCACTCATTCACCATCAAAATGTGAAAATTATAGTGTTTGTAAGAGTATTGGGATTCCATTCCTTATGATAATGTGTACAGGAAGCAAGTGAAAATTTTAGGGGATTTTTAGTGGTGAGTGATAGTAGGAACATAAAGTATAAAAGTGTGGAAAAAAGGGGTAAAACACAATCTTGGAAAAAGAACTGCAAAATTTCAACGAAATGATTAATCAAATGAAATGGAAAAACATATAATAAGTCAATGAATTTTTTAATAAATAAAAGAGAGGAATAATATTTGAAGGGAATGATATTTTAAAATATGAACAAAATACAAAATATCTCCAAAAGACACAAGAAATGCTGATTCATTTGTTAATTTTTCCCTTTTATTGTTGTTGTGGTTTTGAAATATTAATGTTAAAAAATATAACACTCATATGACAACCCATATAATATATACTCAAACAAAATTATAATAGTTGTAAGAAGATCAATGGTTAAGGAAGAGTTATTTTGGACCTTACCATTACACAACCCATTTTCTAAATCATTTTTTTTATTTTTTGTTTTTTGTTTTTGTATTTTTATTTTTAAAAACAAAATCAATATCATTAGTACATGATGTAAAAAATATAAATACAATTCCATCCCCCAATAAGAAAACCTCTCCCAACACTTAAATTTATGTCTTCCCTTATCTGTATGCTAAACCATTTAAAATAAATGAAATTTTACCAAAAATGAAATCCACTCTCCCTAAAAATTAATTTCAACAAATTGTGCAATGAAAATACATATAGTTTTAGTTGGGGCAATTATTTTTGGGAATGAAATGTGGTTATCAAAAAATGGGTTTCATATTCATTAACTGTATTTCAAAAGGAGGGATTATGTTTTGGAAATGGGTAGATATGTGTCTTTTTGTGATTATCATTTCGATTAGAAAAAAATTATATCATATTATTAAATACCAAGTAAGAAAATTTTGCTTAGTTTTCCACAAACACATGACACACATCATGGGATAAAAACAGACAACATGTATAGATAGATATTGGTGACCATGGCATGAAAAATAATTTTTTCCATCACATTATGGGATGAATAATTTTCCAAAATAAAAATTTAAATTTCAAAAATTATTGAAAATAATACAAAGATAATTATCCAATTTTTTGAAAAAAATAAAAAAATTTTAAGAAGAAATTAAATATTTAGACACCAAAAATTGTTTGGTAATATTTTAAAATTTAAAATTTCGCTTAATTATGAAATATTTTTTGGGTTTTAATCATTTCTCCAAATACCCACCACTAATAATGTGGGTTATGTGAAACAAAAATATTTGATTAATATTTGGTTAAAATATTTGAGAATGTGAGTAGAAGAAGAATAATGAGACATCGAGATGTGATAGATTGGTATAGTTAAAGTAAAATGTGTTCCCCCTTTATGGTATTTGGTGGTTATTCATTTGCATCAAGTGGCGGGTCTACTGCAGTAGTTACAGATCTGGTGGATGTCAATTTGGTTATCAGAATATGAGTATTCTCATGGAGATTCTTTGTAAAATGTGCACAATCTATAAATTAACTAAAAATAATTATTCATTTTATGAATAACTAAAGACAAAATAAAAAACTCATAAACGTAAAATAAATAATGGTATTCCTCCCATTAAGTGATCCATTATTTTTATACAGTTGTATATTTTAATTTGAATACCCATAGTCTGATGGTGGAAACTATATTTTCTTCACACAAGTTTTCATTAAAAAACATATCCTCTGGGAGAGCCAATTGTTCATTGGATAAATTATTACCAAAATCATTATTTCTATTACATTTAGATGAATGTGTATGGTAAATGTAGGAAAAATTCACTGGCCTTTAAATTTTTTGAATGATTCTATCCAAAATGTTCTGGTTTTAAATGCTTGGAAATCAAAGAAGATGTTTCAATTTTGATTGTTCCATTTTTTTGTATTATTTTAGGTGAAATCATAGAAAAATAACCTAGTTTATTTTAAGACATTTCAATCATAACATTAAAATTTGTAGTATTGTGGGAAAATGGGGACAAAATATTGAATATTTTTTTAAGTCAACAATCATAAAAATTTCACCAAAAATATTTTTCTATTTCCACATTAATAATGATCACATTAATAATGTTTAGAGGATCCCTCAAACATTAATTCCATTAGGAAAACATATACACAATGGATTAGTGATCATTTGACTTATAATAGAATATTTACAATCATTGATAGGAAATTATTTATGATGGAGAATTTGATTTCAATCAACTAATTAGAATACTAATTAATTAATTTATTGTCATACATGTTAGAGAAGTGAATATCCGAGATGAATTAAGATTCCAAAGTGTTTTTTAGATCCTTTAGGAAATGGGTGTTTACATATGAAAGGTCAATATAAACATCACTATATATGAATTAGTGAATGAGGATGATAAATTCTTAATCTGGTTTATCATTACATTAAGAAGAGCATGATGGATCATGGTTCAACATAATCTCATAGGGTCTTTCAAAAGAATGGATATTAAATATAGATTTATTATCTAATGATTATTTCATGGATAGAAAAATATTGGACATGACTTTATGGTTACCAAATTTGATATACAAGAAGCCTAATTGAGCATAAATTTTATTTTTAGATGACGTAATGAATGGTATTCATTTAAAAAGGGAAGATTGAAAAGAATTTGTATCACATTCTTTGACCTGAACAATAAAATAATTTTAGTATATAATATCATTGATATATATAAGGACATATTTGATTATTCCCTAGAGACTGGATGTTACTCTATTGAAAGAATGGAACCAAACCTTTTTTTGAGTGCAAGGGACATATTATACGGTTTCATATGAATGTATTTGGGCATGACATTTATTATGGATCCTAGGTCTATGAGTTCATCATGGATTTTGGAACTCCATGTTTTTCATGTATCCAAAAATGTCCCTAGATTCTTATTCTTCATTGTAATTACTAATGGTTTCAACCAATTTTTATTGTCACAGGTTTTCTCTTATGGGTGCACAATTCCTTAGTATAAATTCCATAATTATGTATTTTTATGTAATAAAATTGTCGAATGATCACA
The DNA here is from genome assembly GCA_963277665.1 of Viscum album. Classification (NCBI taxonomy): domain Eukaryota; kingdom Viridiplantae; phylum Streptophyta; class Magnoliopsida; order Santalales; family Viscaceae; genus Viscum; species Viscum album. Next base: position 419,043,626 of record OY728161.1, on the reverse strand, counting down.
TAAACATGTATAAAAACGTCATGGTTTTTCAAATAATCCTTAAAGGGACTCATTGGCATTGAAATAACATGATAAAAGTGAATGGGATTATTAAGAAATGTTGAATGATTTGAGAGAGTTTCTCCAGTTTCATTATATGTATTTTGTATCTTTATATTTTCATGTTCAAATTTTTAATGGGATTAAGAAGATTTATCATGTGTAATAGAGATTTCCCTTAAAAATATAACAGAAATTGAATGTAAATTTTCCTTGGGGTTTGGGAATACATGATCTTTGGGTTGGTAAAATTTGGTTTCTTTTTTAACATATGCGGGATTCATGATGACCCAATTGGATTGCAATGTTTTTTAGGATAGAATAGGTGAGGGGTGAAAAATCATCAACAACACATTAACATGGTTTTATGGAAGAATATATATATCATGAATTGGTATTAACATTATTTTGATTCTATGTAAAGGTGTATTATTTGGTTGGGAATAGAGAAATATTACTTGGAATGTTTAATCATGGAGGAGATGGAGGATGATGTATCCTTTATGTTTGACGAATATAACGATAATGATATTTGATTTTATGACCACCATGAACATATTTGGATTGGATTGGACATTAAAGATGGTATTGAGGGGGATGAGAGATGGGAAATTCCAAACATCATTCTAGGGTTATAATATGAATATATGGGTATAGAGTGGTGTTATGTGGATATTCCAATGACTAACCAGATTTTTGGGTGATGGTGTTCTGCGTAACATAAAATGTAATGTTCAGCATTGGTGCAGATGAATCTCATGAATCATCCGAATGTTGTGGAAATATGATTTTTGGATTAGTTTGTGAGATATATATTGAAAATTTTATATAGATTCAAGAAATATAGATTAAGGATAATTTTATTTTGTTGCTTTAGTAAACACCATATGTTTTAACAAAATACTTTTATGTTCATTCATCAAATCAATCATCATGATAATCTCTATAGATTTATTACCATGGACATGACAGACATGATATTTTTTTCCAAGTATTGAATTATTGTGTCATTTCATACATGTTCCATTTTAGTTATTGTGTAAGTGCATGATTTTTTTTCAACAACAACACCACCTCTTACGAAATCAATGAGAGTTAACTCCATATATAATAATGCATCAATTAAGAATGGGATCAATTTATTGTATTGGATGTGGTGGTGTGGTTAGTTTTCAACAATCTTTTTGAACCTAAAACATTAATCAAGGATTAAATGACTGTGTAATTGATAAATAACTATAATTTTAATTCAGGTAGATGTGGCTCGAGAAGCAGGGAAAAATTTCTCCAAAAAAGAGTCACATCATATCTTTAAATGTGGTAATGTAAACATGATGGATGAAGTCATATAGAGAGAAATGTAAGGCTTTATGTTTGACTTTTTCATCAAAAAAATCATGAGGATTCATGTTTGAGAACACCACTTTGAAATCATCGAGGTGAATGTGTGGATCATAACATCCTAGCCAACAGAAGTGAGGTAGAGAATGAATCCAAACCAAGTTGAGATTGAAATAAGCATAAGTATTTCATATTAAAAAAAATGGTTTGGTTATTCATAACATGAGTAGAAATTTATTTTATGGTTTCTTCACTGGGATTTTCCATATTAATGGAAACTAGATGTTAATTTAATCTGTATGGAGTGATTCTATTATCCTTAATTGCACAACTAATTCAACGAAGTGTTGGGTTTATTTCTGATTCATAGAAATATGATGGATTGTTTTGGATGATATAGGGGTTTTAGAGTAGTCTGGAAATGATGAGAATATTGAGTTTACTTTAAGATAGTTTCTATTAATATATTTTATGAGAATTATTGTTTTTATTTTTTGGTTTTCCATAAACATTTTGTTTTATTTTTTTTTAATTTTTTTGATTAATTTTTTTTGTGTTTTTATAGAAATCAAAATATATCTACTACTAGGTGCATGATACTAATAAATAGAAACATTTGAAGAACTGTTTATTTTTTTCTGCCAACTTTTCAGTGTTACAATGCTTTAATAATGTGTATATTTACACTAGGTTGAATGTATAGCGATGTTACATATTTTAACTGTCTATTTTCTTGTTATTTATGTATTGACTGGTGGATTTTATTCAATGGTTAATTAATTTCATTGAGGTATGATATTTTATCTAAAAATTGTATAATGATTTAGGATATTCTATTACTATAATGTTTTTCATAATTTCCAAATGTTTTGGATTTAATGCGAGCTTCAATGAGTTCACTGATCAAAATCAATTAAGGATTTGAGAAGTTTCAGTATTTCATGAACCCATGTGAACATGTGGATACAATAATACATGTAGTACAAATGTAAATAAACATGACATTGACCCATGTCATTTTGTATTCAACATGCACAATATCAATTTAACAAATATGAACAAAAATTAATACCAAATACCTTACATCACAAAATTAGGACTCACCCAAATAGTACATTTAGATATACAATTATTTGGCTATTACTCCAGTTTAATATTTTTTGGTGATGAGTTATAAAATGTATGAAAAGAATTTAATATGAAATGTTATGTCCACTAAACAATCACATGAATGTTGAATATACTATACAAAAACACTTTTGATTCAACGAAAATACCAAAGCCAAAAGATATTTTTAATTTGATTAAAAATATTATACCACCATTTATATTTCAAAATATAATGTGGATTCTAATTAGATATGATGATTACGAAACATTCCATGATATTATATTGAAATTTAAATGAAAAAACATGATTACATTGATACATGAATTATTCAAACATCAATGTGGGTCCTAATATTTCCCTAAGGTGGACCATTAGTAGAAATATAATTAATTAGTGGTGATGAAAGATGATATTTCTAACACTTCATTTTCAATGGGGATTATAAATTATGAGTTCATAGTAATTTCCTTAAGACTTGTTAATTCTCCAGAAATCCTAATAAACAGAATTAGTATATTCATTACATATTTACATCAAGAAATTGTGCTAATATTTATATATGATATTCCAATATACTCCATAATAATAGAGGAGAATATGAAAAATTATATTGTTATTTTAACATTTTTAAGGAATGTATATATGAGAATTTTTGTAAATGGGATGTCTGAATGAAGGATGTATAATTCTGGGGTCATGTCACTACTAGAAATGACAATTCTATATAAATGGAAATTCAGAAGTGTTATAGACCTATATATATAGAAATGATTGGTAGTATCATTTCATTATCATAGAATTGTGGACGATTTTATAGAATCTTATCATTATTTTTAAACCCTCTAAACAATATTTCTAACATTTTACTATACTAATGAATGTGAAAAAATATTTAATGAATTTCAAAAGAGTATTATTACTGACCAGTATAAATGATTCCCTCATGTAGGAAAATATCCATGATATATATAAATTATTTATATAATGGTTTGGGTGGTAAACAAATGAAAAATGTTAAATTGATAGCTAGATCCTCATGGAAGATGAATTTTCATGATAATTACTTTACAACATATGATTTAGAGTTTGTTATAGTTATCTTTAAATAAAAAATGTGGTGGAATTATGTCTACGGTGATATGATTTAAATACATATAGTTCATAAAACATAAAATATATATTCACATTGAAGAATATTAATATGAACCAGGGTATATGGTTAGAGATGATAAATGTATATGATTTATGATTCCATTTCCATGTTTGGAAAGAAATCATAGTGTAAGTTTCTAATAGTTGAATGTAACTAGAAAGTTTATCATTTATTTTAATTTATAAGTATCCTATCTTATTTGACATGAAGTTTTTTTGAATTTTTATCATATAAATGTTACGTCATTATTCATTTTCCTAATGATTTCCCAAACACAGCTTATGTAGTAGAAAAAGGAAATACAATGACATGATGTAGAAATTTAGATGAAGGTGGAATCTATTTGAAAATACAATTATTAGGTAATAAAAAATGTTAAAATAGCTTTTTTATATTTCTTTCTTGACAATTTTTACCATCAATTACTAAGATAAAGAAGGATATATTAATGGATCCACATAGCCTGGCATTCTCCATCCACCCCAGGAGTTTGATGATGTATCAAAAACATCATGAGAAATACGACTAAGACATTAATAAGTACAAGATCCTAGAATATACATCTACATTTAGTGTATGTTATAAAGTGATGGATAAATGAATAATATATTAATGGGTGATGAAAAAAATTAGGCATAGATACATAGAAATTGAAAACATCATCTTGGTTATTTCAACTTGTATTCCAATTTCTTCAAGAGAAAACAATTCAATATTTCTTTTTGTTGATCATCTTAAAGAAATTATAACATCATTTTAATTTGAGATGAATTTTAGCTTGATAAATTTTCTAGGATATGCATTCTAGATTTGTAGAGGATGCATGGAACACCATTATTAGTTATATATTACTGAGTTACATGATTTACCTCAATGTTTTTTAATAGTATCAGACATGATTTAAATATTATACTCAACAATAGTACATATTATCAACCCCAAATTGATGTCCAATATGAGATGACTATCTAGACCATATGAGACATGTTGATGGAACGATCAATGGAAATCAAAAGAGTATTGTAGAAAAATCATCCTCTACTTGGGTTTAAATATAATATCAATTTTATGTCATGAATCAAAATAGATCCTTATGAAGCTAAATTTGGAATGATATATAGGGAACCTATGTGGTGGTATGAGATTCTTTAACACATCTTGATCAAACCTAAAATGGTGAGACAACAGTGTAAATGAAAAATACTCATTAAAAACACATAAGGGATTCTCATAGTCTTCAAAAGAATTATGATTATAGTTTTAAATGAGACTACAAGTATTTTTTAAGAGATAGTGATCCCTTATACATATTTAAATAAAATAGAATCGAATTTTTTTTAAATAAGAGTAATATATATTTTAGATTCATTTACCCCATTGAGATTTACATAAACATTGGTGATGTGGTCCATTGACTAGTACACCAACAACACCTATATCATGTTCATTACGTATTCCATGTACCACTTTTGAGAAATAATAAATCATTTCCATAATATGAACTAAAATATGAATTGGAAAAATTATAGAATTATATATATTAAATGGATTATATAGGAAAGATCATGGACCATTAAGATAATTTTTGACACAATAAGACAACTTTATTTTTCAAATACATATAAAAACCCAATAATATGTTGCAAAAATACTTAAAATGGAAGAATCCATGATGGAGATGTACCAATGAATATTTTCACATTAGTGTGTAAAAAAATAGTGTCAAATTTATTGTGTGTGGATAATTTAACACTTTTATAATTAAAATGAAATACAATCATTGATAACAAACATGATACAAAACACTGAACCGAATTAAACCATGATATATTATTATTAAAATATCACTTAATCAATATTTCCTTAAATTTGTTAGTATGAATTTGATTTATTTATTTATAAATTTTACAAATTTTTTATTTCCATTATAAATACAGTGATTAATTTGTTTTAAAAAATGTCACAATTTTTAGTAAGGACCTTTTTTTCATAAAATATATATTTTCATTAAAAATGGGTTATCATGAATTTTTTGAGAAGATATTATAATTATTTTTCAAAAAACAATACATTTAATATTAAAAACATGTGTTTCCATTTAAAATAAAAATATAAAAACTATTTAAGGTAAGATTTTATTTTGTTATGAAAATATTGATTTTTTAATAAATAATACAAAATAGTGATTATTGTTAAAAACTATAAATTTTTATAATGTATTTTTAATTTAAACATATATGTTGTATTTTTTAACATAAATTACTTCCTGTTAATTAAAAATAATCCAATTATTTCTTTTATAAATAATTTTATCTTGAACTAGGAATAAAAACATATTACACATTAGATGGAAGTTTTTTAAAAAACTAGGATATATTGTGTTTTTATATTTTAATAACAAATTAATATATTCCAATTATAAAAAATGACTGTTGAAAGATGTATCCCTTATTTTTAATGAGGAGTTTGTAATTTTTTAAATATTTTAGTTTCATTTTTTTCATTATGAACAATAACTATAGTAATTAATTTTCACAATTAAATGGGTAAATCATGTAATTATTGTTAAACTACTATGGTAAGGACTAAAAGTCCATATTATTGTCATATATCAATTTATACAGTATTCTTCATCCATTTCGTACCATTTTATTAAAAAAATATGGAAACATAGTCCCATATTTCTTTGTTTTTTACCATTATATTTATTTATATAAAGAAACATATAAAAAGACATTACCTTCGTTGGATTATTTCCAAATTACTCACATAGGGATAATCTTAATAAATTATTAGATATAAAAGGTTTATATTTAATATTATTGATTTTTTAATATTTTAATATATTTTTTTTATTTTTAGTGATGAAATAATTTCATTAAATGCATAAAAAAAATTGAAATTGTATTTATTCGTTTAATATAAATATAAAATAATTGACATTAAAATTGTTTAACGTAATATATTTTGAATTTATTATTTTATTAGAAGAAATTATTATAAATGAAATATTTTATAAGTGGTAATGGATTATATTTTAATTCAACTTCTTCATATTGTTTTCAATTTAAAATTCAATGAATAGTTTAAAAAATTACATTAATGTTATTTTATAAAAATTAATATTTTATTTAATGATATAAAAATCTAAAAAATATATTTTTTTTCATCTATTAATGGATGAATCTAAATATATCAATATAATAAATGTATAATAAATATACATTTTAAATTTACTATTTTATAATTTTTATAATGAAAGATTGGACATAAGGTAAGGGATCTCTCCAAACCACCATTTTTAATTGAATTATTAGCTTTCATTACCTAATTCACTATCTATCAATCTAAAATTTTATAGAATGACAATAAATTATTTAAATATTTATCTCACATATATAATTTTATTAATATTCATTCATTGATAGGGTATTAAGTCCCCTATATTCATTTCTCAAATTCATTCTTTATAAAATATCTTATGATTATGGTATTAGGTATAATTATTTGATCCATTTATTTCCTTAGGTCATTTATATAAATATGATATATATTCAGTTTCCTTTTGTGGGAAACATAATATTTGACATGTTATGAGTGGTATACACATATAGAACCCTAATGGAATGGGTACTTTTTAGGCTTGTAAGACAATTTGTATGGGATATGAGTGTAAATCGAATCCACGATGAAACATTATCACCCATCTGTTGGTATCATAGAACTTACCCTTAACAAATTATTATGTCAGGTTTTATTTCTCCCATAATACATATAATTCCAAAATTTTATTATACCATTTTATTTATTATATTCTCCCATGACATTACCCATAAACCCAATTCTTCATGAAGTCATGTTATAACTAGTACTCCCATGTTATGATTCGTTAACATGTTTATTCCCTTGCATGTCATTTTAGATCATGCCATTTTTCTATGTATTCCATAGGTTATCACATGATGTTTAGGATCTTAGAGAGATGTATTTATTTTTAATATACCTAGTGTTCCAATTATATTATTCCTTTTTAAACCATCATAATATTTATTTGATTATTATGTTATAAATAATGAAATAATTTGTTTAAATGGATTTGCAAGCTACTAATATATATAAAAGAATGTTAAAATCCCAAAAAAAGAATCATGTACATACATTAATTGGTTTTCAACATCATTATTACAGGACTTATCTCTTGGTTTTTTGGATGTCATTGGGAGGTTTTCCTAATTTTATGTGAATGAGCATGGTTTGTTCCAATATAAGGAAAACCATGAGGGTCGTACCCATGTATAATTTAAATTTATTTATTTTCAATATGACGGTACACAATAAGCTTAATGATTGGCCGAAAACCTAATACATTCCCCAAAAACCAGTAAACATTTTGTAAATCCATTTTATATGGTTAATGGAATATCTTCCATAAAATACATATTCTATTGTAACATTTAAATGAGTTAATAGTTGGTTAATTGTTTGATAAAACTTCAATCCATAATCTTAAAAAAATTTAAATATTCTAATTTTTTAAGGCATGTTCTCATCAAATGTACATAATTCATCTTTTGTGCAATGTTATATGGACCAAAGAAAATTTTCTTGGATATTATAAGAACCTATATCTCCTTGGATGTGAGGAATAGATTACATATTCAAAATTGGAATATATTTTATTCATTTTTATGTGTCTCAAGATTTGACATAAACATTTTTGATGTTCTAGGTTAATAAGGTAGACTAGAGGATGAAATTATTTTAGTTTGTAGCCTTTAACTCCACGAATATTTTGTTTACAATGTTAAAAAATCACACATGGGAAATCCCTATTGTTCGGATATGACATGAAGTGACTAATTTGTCACATTTTAACATATTATAGTTTAAAAGATAAAAGAAAAAACATAAAATATGAAAGAATATGGTAAGGAAGTTTTGATGTGGAGAATCAAATGTATACATATCGATCACAATTAGGATCATTAGAAGGGTTATTATTCATCTCATACTGATTTTTGATATCTTTAATCACAGATGGATGGATTCCATAATTTAAAAAATCATACATTATCTATCATTGATTACTATTTATTATGTGATTATTTTCTCCTTTGATTTGTATTATTCAAAATTTTATGTTTGTATATTTCGTTTTCTAAATTTTTATCCTTGAAACTGAAGGAGATTAATGATTTTTGACATATATGTTAACAATGTTAGTTTTTATATATAGTTTAATTATAATAGGGTCATTTTATGTGTTCTAAATGTACATGACCGGGGTGGCATCTATGAGACTATTTTTGTAATTATATTATCATTCAATTTTTTCAAGGAGATAATTAAGGGTAGTCCTATGTGTGATAGATTATGCATGATCATGGTATTTTTTGGAATGATTGAAATGGGGTTACATCATTATATTGGAAGGATGATTCTAGTAATGTGATTATAAAAAATGACTCGATGGTTTAGTTTATTCCATGGGAATACATTTTACATGGCATGGGAGGTCTATAGTGATGTTGATCAGTATAATTGGGTGACTAGGTTCATCATGATGAGGTTTTTGGTTTTGAATAATGCCACAATTTAGTGATGTAGTTAATAGGTGGAGATGGGGATTCTCTAGAGGTGGGGCATAGTATTACATTTTATTTTTTCTCATTAATTTTGACATATAACATCATATGGGACATTTGTGCATATGAAAATGGACCCTTGATTTGGTTTTAACCAATAACTTTTTGTATAGGCCTTCGAAGATATATTGGAATCGTATATTTTGATGACCATCAGTATGAAGGAGGTACACTCCATATAAGGGCCTGGTCAGTTGTGTATGTTTCCATAAAATTGATGATGATTCTCACAGATATGGTTAGATCATAAATCTATTGTTTTGATTGGATATGTATCATCATGACTTGGTATGATGGGATACTCATTCAAAATTAGTTTGATAAGTTGAAGTTTGGGGACTTGGAAATTTTCAATGGGTGTGTCATTAGGATCATAGATTAACTCAATGGAGTTGCAAGGGTATAATGTATATAGTGATTTTTTATTCATGTTGTACTAGTCATCATGTGACACTATTATGTATAGAAATTTATGGGAGATCGAGGGTTATTTTGAAATGATATATATTTTAATGCAAATTCCACTCAAACATTTCACGATGTTGTTAAAGGGGTTTCCTTTCTATTTTAAAAAGTGATGTAGGTTATGGGAAGTGTGAGTTATTATCATTTATTAAAAGATTCCATAGACTGGTAGATGTATGGATTTAATATAAGAACACTGTTGGTGGGGTACTATTTAGATCATACTAACTACCTACATGTGATCGTTGGGGAACATGAAGAATTTATGGATTTTAGTTTACGAAGGTGATGATGATCATTTTACGGATCTTAGTGTGAAGGGATGTGTAGAGGCAGCACAAGGCTCCTGGCCTTGTTTTGGGAAGAGAGACTTGGTGGTTCATTGGTGATAACATGGAGATATTTTTGTTCACATATATGATTTCCCAATAAGAAATCTTTCTCTCTACTGTAATATTTTTATGATATTTTGATTTTATTTAGTATTTTTATCATAAATTAATTTGGCTCGTTACTTGTAACACCCCAAGGTTCCACTATACACTTCTCTTTGAATAATGCAATAGTGTGTGTGGAACGCATCTTCGAGTTCTAACACACCACATACAATCAAACTAGCTTTTATGAATAGTAATATCTATTTTTTGAAATTTTATAAACTTTATTTTTCAAAATGGACTTTGTTTTTGAATTCGGAATATCAAAATTAGTATAGGGTGAATTTTTTGTATTTTTCTAAAAACATTAATTTTTTTATGAATAGTGAAAACACTGAGTTATTATTTAAAACCAACTTTTTAATTAATTTTTTTTATATTATTTAAATTTATATTATGTAAAAATAGATACATAATACCTATATAATTTAAATTTAATTCGTTGGAGTCAATTTATATTAATTTTAGATATATAAAAATTTTATTGAACTTTTTATCGTCTTTTACCCGCATCCTAGGAGATTTTTTTCAAATTTGCATAAAAAATAATTTTACCACTTCTGTGAATTGAAATTCAATAATTTAAGGGACACGTTTGATATTAGTATGTAAAATGTGGTTCAATGAGATAGAAATAATTTTTTGTGAATGGTAAATTTTTACTTTTATTTACCATGGTTAAAAGTAAATATGGAAATTGAAGGTAATGATGATATTATTTTTACCATAACACATGTTCTCATTCTATTGGATAAGTATAATTCGAACAAAAAAACGTTATGAATAAAATATGAACCTTTTTGGTCCACATGGATTATATTTGGACATTTATTATTATATAATTCAAAGATGAGTTAAAAGAGTAAAAATCAATGTTTAATAACTAAAACATTTTCAATATAATGTTACACAAAAGATAAATTTGATTATAAATATTAATTAGAAAGATAAAAATACTTCCTACATAATGGTATTTTACTTAAAATATTTAGACATTAAATAATTTATTTTATTTATGACACAATGATGATGCATTAATGACTAAAATAATGAAAAATTAAAATAATTGATTTTATATATACCATAATAAATGTAATTTGATACATTTTATGAATTACACTAAATTTTATCAGTTAATATGACATGATAGTATTGATTTAATTTAATTTGTTCTATGTAATCATTCTGTTATAATTTTCACAGAATTCAATTTCCAAATTGTGTCAAAATTGACATAAACATGTTTTTTTAAAAAAATTATATTATTATTTTATATTATATTCCTAAAAATATAAGGATCGGATAACAGACTTATATAATGACATATTTATCATTAATCAACCAATTGGGTTTCTCTTGTATGTTTATAGTAAGTTTATTAACCATATAACATAAAAATACAAAGAGACATGGTAAATGACACACTAATTATCCAAGAGTTAAATCTAAAAGATAAGGTCAATACAGTGACCCAAACCTGTCTATAACCAATTGGTTGGGTGGTTTTCGACCCATCCCAACTTTATCATCGAAATAATCCACTTTTTAGCCATTGGAAACTGAATATTATTTTATTATAATATAATATCTCTAGCTTTTCCTAATGTGCCTCTCATCCCCTTATAAAAGGGAACTCCCCCTTATCTAAATTTCACACCTTAAATTTTTTTTGGATCGGCCATACCCTTCCCAAATATCCTATCATATTTCCTAACTTCATCATATAGGCCTTAGTTTTATTAGAAATCAAAACTATGGAGCCCTTATGATCAAATCAAAAGGAAGAACCTGAAGAAGAGGTAATGATTTCACCACCCTATTTCAAATTCTTTTCTTCTTCCACTACATATTTCATTTTTATTTCCATTATAAAATAATAAATCCCATATCTTCAATATAATTTGATGTTATTATAAATATGGTACCACCATATTCAGTATTCTATCCATCCTTTGAATGACAAGTCATCATACATGTGTTCGTACGGCTTACTGTTTCCATGTCAGGGTGTAATTGTTATTCAAAATATTATTATTTGGATGGGTATGATAATGAAGTGTAATTGAATTATATAATAAATATAACATTATTATTATTATTTTTATATGATATACCATCCAATTATATACAATTTTTAATATCAAAATAATGATATTGTCCCTCGTGCGTACGTTCAGAATACTGTCTCCACAAACGCTATGAGATTCATTCCCCATCGAATCCATTTAATAATAATTTTCATTTGATGATTAAAAATAATGTTTAAGTACTCGATATCTTTCTTTATATGAATAATATACCACCTATACATAACAAACAAGGCTTACATAACAAAGAACATAAATAAAAATGAATCAGTTTACACCCGAAACAATAATGATACTAAGATATTATTAACAATGAAATGATAAAAGATCATATATGATATAATATTACTGATTATGATTTTTCAATAATTTAATAAAAATTATTTCACCATTATAAAGGAGGTTAAACTGCCATCGACTAAGGAAAATTAGAAGGTAAGGGTTAATTCTTAATTCTCTTCATTATCCGAGGTCGCTTATATGTAATTATCTTCTGGGACCTCATTATCATCCACATCCATGCCTCTTAAAAATTTCATTAAATATATTTTAAATATTTAATTTATAGTGGGTTAAAGTCTTTAATATAATTATTTGACATTATAAATTTTTTAAAGTGATCTTTTCATCGTTTTCCAAACAATGTAATTTTTTACCTTTTCGTCAAATTTTAGGTAAGAATGTTGTTTTTAAATTATACGGCGGGTGCAGATATTTTCCACCGATATAAAATCATTGAAGCTTCAATTAATAGATTATAAGAGTTTTTAAAAAATGGATTTATTTAATAAATATGTGAATTTTAAATGATTTCAAAAAGGATATATTTCTCTCAAATAGTTTTGATTTTATCAATGTCAAAATCCGTTGATGGATTTTAATCTTATTTGAAGTATATTTATTATGATACAAAACATCCATATGGTATTGAAGGTTTTGTGATTTTTTGATAGTGGATGTGTTATTTTTTTACCATTCATTGTTTATGGATTAATTGTTGACATTTTGTATACTAGTTTCAACAAGAATGTTTATGTTATGTTTAAACCTTTTCATATGAGGAATGAACTGGGATTAATAAGTGATGGGTGGAGCCCGAAATAGCTCCTCGATGCATCGCTAGGTCTCATTAGACAAACTTGTGTCTTGGCACAAGGCCTTGACAAAATCTTATTTGTAGTCTTGACACAAGGCATTGACTATGTGGTTATGATAGTTTGACATTATTCATTCCATAATTATGAAAGTGGTTATTGATATTTCATGTGATTATTCGATTAGTAGAATATCAATGTGAATAATTAAAGGGAAGCATTTCATTTTTTTCATATTATGCTGATGGTCAAGTTTCAAAGGCTTTTGTTTTAGTTATACATTGTCTTAAATGTTTATTTTTATTTATGAAAGTTTCTGCTATATTGTTATCCATACTGAGCATCTAAGATCACCCATTTCAATGTTTTATGTTTCCCATGATGTGAATAAGTTTATTATGAATGACCTACAGTGACAGTATGAGGGGATATGAAGAAAATATGTTGTTATAAATTTTCAATTTATGATATAATGTAAGACTTATAAATATATCTACTTTTTCCAAGGATATTAAACTGATTAGTCTTTCAGGATTTTATCCCATGTGATCATGCCAATATTATGTAATAATGAACCGACTATCAGTAACTACTGTCGGGGAGTTATAGTTGGTATCTAAGAATATTTAGTAATAAACATTGGAAGCTAGATTTCGGTAAACTCTTAATAGAGCACATTTCCCTAATATGGACACTGAGGATGAGTATAGAAGAACTTCCTAGAATTATGGTATTGTAGGGATTTTGGGAGTTTTCCAAGAAATAAATTTCCATCTGGATACCAGTTGTTACAGGTAGCTCTAGAAAAGATGTACATTGGGGTAATACCCCAAAACACTGCTTTTAGCTAGACTCGAACGAGAACTGGTGCTCAACAACAGGCCTTGCTTCACTCATGGTTAAGACACTCCCGTGGGATATGATTTGGATAATTATCATTTTCATTACATACCATTATGATGGGTTTATGAGTATATACTTCCTCAATGAAAACCGTCTTATTATTATGGCTTATATCCATAAACTCTTCAATTTATGTAAAGTTTTATACAAGTAGAGAATTATGTATTTCGATAAATGAAATAATCTAGTTTATTCAACTGTTTATAAATGGAACCTAGTGGAAAGAATGAGAACCGTATCAATGCATGGACACCATTTAGGGATTTACCTCCTGCTCAAGATAATTATAGTGGGGATGGTGATACTACTAGTGCTAATCAGCTTATCACTATACTGGGACAACTCACTCAGGTTATGAACTAATACCTTACCGATATGTGGTACCCTGATCCGCAGCATGGAGGATCAATGTTAGATCGCTTGATGAGGCAACAACCACCAACATTTAATGGGGGAACAAATCCCATAGTATATTGGCAATGGTTCAATTTCTTATCGAAAATATTCCACGCCTAGGGGAGTAGCGAAAGGGAGAAATTTATCATGGATGTTTACCGCCTCACTAGAGATGGTGATCAGTGGTGGTCATTGATTCAAAATAAAAAGGAAGTTGAATAAGTATCAAGTATGGAATGAAGGGAGTTTAAAGAGATTTTATTAGAAAAATACTTTCCTCATGACCATCGAGAAGATATGGGAAAAAAATTTCTCAGTTTGAGGTAAAAGGAGGATGAGAATGTCGCAATGTATGAAGCTAACATTACAAGGATATCAAGGCATGTGATAGATTATATATCTAACCCGAGGAGTATGATTGATTGTTTATTTGATTGGTTAAAACCATTTATCCATCAAGTATTACTATGACAATATTTCTCAACGTACGAAGATATTATCTCATGTGCTATCAAGATTGAGAATGAATTCTCTATGTCTTATGTCTTTAAATAAAAGAAAGAGATGACGAGATCTGATGATCACTCTGGAAATGGAAATATGGAGAAGAAGGAAATAGTTGAATATTCGTCCTGTAGTTAATGTGGGATGAGACAATATGGTACTTGTCTGAAGGGTGTGGGAGTCTATTACATGTGTGGTGAAAAAGGCCACCAAGATCGTGATTTCAAGAGGAAGAATGAATCTACCGATTTTTAATGCTAAAATATCAGTGAGATGTGACAATATGAAAATTAATGTCCAAATCATCAGGGAAACTTACCTCAAAAGACTCCACGGGATCAATGCCAAGCTTATTCTATCACTACTACTGAGGCTGAAGATCATAAAGACGTTGGGGAAGGTAATTTAATGGTTTCTTCAAGTTTATCCAATATATTATTTGATTTTGGATCATCAAATGTTTTCATATCTTCCCAGTTTGTGATGAAAATTATATATTTCCAATTTGATTTAACAAGGGAGTTGTCTGTAAAAACTCCTAAGGGAATTATGGTTTCAACAATGTTTTTTGAAATAGTTACCATTAGACCATATTAATGTTCTTTGTATACTAATCTCATCATTATACCCATGATTTTAATTTGAGATAATCCTGAGTATGGATCAGATTTCGTACCATGATGCCAAAATTTATTGTATGAAGAAAGAGGTAACAATTTTTTATGATGATTAGGAGTACCAAATCATTTGAGCATTTACGTCACCACCTAATTCTAATCTAGATCCACCACTATTACCTCAACTAAATTCAATTATTGGGGTGAAAGAGAATGAAATAACTGTGGGTGAAGAAAGGAATGTTTGAATAGAATATGTACATATTGGGCAAGAATATGCTGATGTTTTTCCAGAGGAATTACATGGACGTCCTCCAGAATGATAAATTGTGTTTTTGATTGACATAATTCCTGGTTCAAGGCCCATATCGATGACCCATTATAGAATGGCCATTGTGGAATTAGTTAAAATGAATAATCAACTAGAGTATTTGAGTAATAAGGGATTTATTCACCCTGGTTTTTCTCTATAGGGAGCACATGTTCTTTTTTATAAGAAGAAAGATGGATCTATGAGGTTTTCCATTGACTATAGAGAGATCAATGCTATAACAATAAGGAAAAGTATCCCCTACCTCGTATTGATGATTTATTTGACCAACCTCATGGAGCTCAATATTTTTCAATTATTGACATAAACTATGGATATCCACAGTTGTGTGTGAAAAAGGATGAAATTCCAGAAACAACATTCTGAGCCAGGTATGGGCATTACGAGTTTATAGTGATGCCTTTTGGGATGACTAATGCACCCTCTGTTTTCATGGATCCAATGAAAATATATTCCATGGAATATCTTGATGACATCATATTGGTATTTATTGATGATATCTTGGTATACTCCAAAAGCAATAAATATCATCAAAATAACTTGTGCACCATTCTAAAAACCCTCAGAAGAAATGAATTATATGGGATGTCTAAAAAGAGTGAATTTTGGCTTCAAGAGATTACTTTTCAAGGCCATATTGTCTGTAAAGAGAGAATATATGTAGATCCTCTAAGACAACTGAAATCCAAGAATTTCCAGTACCAACAATTATAACTGAGGTACACATTTTTATTGGTTTAGCAGGTTATTATTGACGATTCATCCAGAATTTTGCCTGATTGGCTAACCGATTAATGAAGCTCACACAAAAGGGGTTAAATTTATTTGGAAAAAAGAGTGTGAAGAATGTTTCGAACATTTGAAGAGAATATTAGTCAATGTTCTTATCTTGAATCTACAATCAGGAAATGATGGGATTGTTATTTATAGTGATGCCTCAATCAAAGGACTTGGTTGTGTCCTTAATAAAATTTTTAGGGTTATTGCCTATGCATCACGACAGCAAAAAACTCATGAGAAAAACTCTCCTCCTTAGGATGTTGTGTTAGCAGCTATAATCATTTCATTAAAGATATGGATACATTATCTCTACGGTGATAAATGTGAGATATATACCGATCAAAAAAGTTTGAGATATATTTTTTCATATAAAGAACTCAATATGAGGAAAATAAGATGGTTTGAATTACTCAAGGATTATGATTGCACTATACACTACCACCCGATGAAGGAAAGTAAGGTGGCAGATGCATTGAGTAGAAATGATCATGGAGTCTTTAACAAGATTAGAGTTGAAGGGGATCCTATTTTCATTGATATAGTTATGATGGATTTGGGAATAACCATGGAAGGTCAAACATCAATAAAATTTTCAAATTTTTGTCAAATGAACATTACTATTAAAGATAATGAGTTTTCAAGATGATGCTGAAGAGTTTCAAAAAATTATTAATGTTATGAATGATTGGATATTTAGTGACTTTGTGTATAAACAAGGAATTTTGAAATTAAGGAAGAGACATTGTGTTCCCGATATACATGATCTAAAAAGGGAATTTTTGGTTGATGTACACAGTTCTAATTTCTCTATACACTCTAGTAGCACTAAGATGTATATATATTTGAAAGAAAATTTCTGGTGGGACAACATGAAGATGAAGATTGCTGATTTTGTGACAAGATGTATGGTTTGTTAACATATGAATGCTGGAATGCAACAGCCTGGAGTAGTCATGAAACCTCTCCCCATACCTGAGTGGAAATGGGATAATATGAATATGGACTTTGTCATGGGAATACCAAAGACTCCTAGAATGAATGATGCAATATGGGTCATTGTTGATCATCGTACAAAGTCAGCACATTTTCATGCTATAATAGAATATATACCACTTGAACGTCTAGCAAGACTATATATTAATGATGTTGTACTACTCCATTGTGTACCCCTATAGATTGTTTCTAATCGTGATCCACGTTTCCAATAATGATTCTGGAAAAGTCTTCAAAAATCCCTAGATACTGAACATCATTTGGGCACTGCATACAACCCTCAAACTAATGGACAATCAGAACGAACTATTCAAACCTTCGAAGAAATGTTGAGATCCTGCTCACATGTCTTTCAGGAAATGTGGGATCAATACTTACCTATGGTATAATTTTATTATAATAGTAGCTTTCATTCATGTATTCAAGTGTAACCATATAAATCATTATACAGAAAGAGTTGTCATAATCCAACCTGTTGGGATGATATTGGTGAAAGAAAAATCGGAGGCCTAGAACTTGTGGAAGAAACAATGGAAAATTTGATGGTAATCCAAACCCACATCAAATCATCTCAATGTAGGCCGAAGAGTTATGTCGATAATCGAAGTAAGTATTTGGAATTTCATGTCAGTGATCATGCTTTTTTGAATGTATCTCCATGGAAGGGAGTTATATGTTTCGGTAAGAAGAATAAATTGTGTCCCATGTACATCGGACCTTTTGAAATTCTAGAGTGAATTGGGGATGTAGCGTACCGTCTGGAAATTTCTCCAAGTCTCTCCAATGTTCACGATGTGTTCCACGTATCACTATTGAGAAAATACATTCATGCCCCAACGCATATACTCACCTATGAAGAATTAGAAATGGAAGTTGATATGTCTTATTACGAAGATCCCGTCAAGATTCATGATACCCGAGAACATGTGTTGACATACCAGATGACTCGTCTGGTAAAAGTTCGATGGAAAAAACAAAATATGGAAGATACAACGTGGGAACCTGAAGAACTTATGATGACTAACCACCCGAGTATTTTTATTTAGTGATACTCTAGAAATTTCCAGGGTGAAATTATTTGATGGATGGGAGAATGTAACACCTAATGATTCCCTGGTACGCTTCTCTTTGAATAATACATTAGCGTTTGTTGTATGCAACATCGAGTTCTAACACACCACAACCAATCAAACTAGACGTTATGAATAGTAATACCCCTTTTGAAATTTTATAAATTATATATATCAAAATGGACATCATTTTTGGATTCAGAATATCGATATTATCTGAGGTTGAATTTTTGGTATTTTTCTAAATACTTTCAAATTTTTTATGAATAGTGAAAAAAACTGAGTTATTAGTTAAAACCAAATTTTTTTTAAATAATTATTTATTTTATATAAATTTATTTTGGGTAAAAATATATACATAATACCAATATAAGTTCAATGTAATTTATTGGATTCAATTTATATTAGTTTTTGATTTATAAAAAATTTATTGAACTTTTTACCGTCATTTACCCACCTACTAGGATAATATGAAAATATTCATAAAACATAGTTTTACCCCTTATGTGAATTGAATTTTAAAAACTCTAAGAGACATGATAGATATTAGTATGTAAAATGTTGTACAATGAGATGAAAATAATTTTTGGTGAATAATAACTTTTTACTTTTATTTACCACAGTTAAAAGTAAATATGGTAATTAAAGGTACAAATGATATTATTTTTACCCTAAAACATGTCCTAATTCAATTGGATAAGTATAATGATTCAAAAAAAGACATTAGGAATAAAATATGAACCTCTTTGGTCTACATGTATTAGATTAGGACATTTATTATTATTAAATTCAAAGAAGAGTTAAAAGAGGAAAAATCAATGATTAATAACTAAAGCATTTATTATACAGGGTTACACAAAGTTAAATTCGATTATAAATATTAATTGGAAATATTAAAATATTTCCTACATTAAGGTATTTTATTTATAATTTTTAGACATTAAATAATTTAATTTATTTATGACACAATGATGATGCAGTAATTAACTTAATATAGAAAAATTAAAATAATTGATATTATAAATACCCTAATAAATGTTATTTGAGACTTTTTATGAATTGCATTAATTTTCCATTTTAAAATGACATGTTAGTATTGATTTAATTAACATTTTTCAATTAAATAATTATATTATGATTTTCACAATAATAAATTTCCAAATAGTGTCAAAATTGACATAAAAGAGTTTTTAAAAAAATATTATATTATTAATTGATATTATATTACTATAAATCTAAGGATATTCCAAAAGAAATATATAATGATATTTGTATCATTATTGAAACACTTGTGGTTCTTTTGGTAGTTTATAATAAGTTTATTAACCATATAATATAAAAATACAAACAGACATGGTAAATGTCAAACTAATTAACTGAGTGTTAAAACTAAATGATAAGGATAATATAGTGACCCAAATATGTCTAAAACCTATTGGATGGGTGGTTTTCGACCCATCCCCACTTTATCATCGAGATAATCCACTTTGAAGCCATTAGAAACCAATTATGATTTTATTATAAAATAATATTTCTAGTGTTTCCTAAGGGGCCCCTCACCCCCCTTATAAAAGGCCACTCCCCATTCTCTTTATTTTACACCATCAAAGCCTTTGGATCGGCCATCCCCTACCCAATTACCTCCCATCTTCCGTCACTTCAACCTATATCTCTTTTTTTGATCATAAAGCAAACCCAAAGAGCCCTTTTGATCAAATCAAAAGGAAGAACCTGAAGAAGAGGTAATGATTTCACCACCCTCTTTCAAATTATTTTCTTCTTCCACATCATATTTCTTTTTTTATTTCCATTATAAAATAAAAAATCCAGTATATTATATATACAATGATGTTATTATAAATATTTTACAACAAAATTTAGTATTCTATCCATCCTTCGAATGGCATGTCTCCATACGTACGCACGAACAATATACTGTCTCCACGTCTTGGTGTAATTGTTATTAAAAACATTATTATTTGGATAGGTATGATAATGATGTGTAATTGAAGTAAATAATCAGTATAACATTATAATAATTCCTTATATATGATAAAAAATACAATTATATAAGATTTTAATATCAAAATAATGATATTGTCGCTCGTGCGTACGTACGAAATAATGTCTCCACGAACAAGATGAAATTAATTCACCATCATATCCATTCAAGAATAATTTTCATTTGATGATTAAAAGTAATGTTTAAGGACTTGATATCATTCTATATTTGAAAAATATACAACCTATCCCAAAAAAACATGGCTTACGTAACAAACCACATAAAAGAAAAATGAATCAGTTATCACCCAAAACAATAATAATACTATAATATTATTACCAAATCAATGCTATAAGATCATATATGATATCATATTAATGTATATGAATCATTTATAACATAATAAAAATTATTTCACCATTATATAGGAGTTTAACCTACCATCGAATAAGTAAAGGTACAAGGTAAGGGTTAATTCTAAAATCTTTACATTATCTGAGGTTGTTTATATGTAATTATATACTAGGACTTCTATATCACCCACATCCAAGTTGGATAAAAATGTCTTTCAAAACATTTTTACTATTTAATAGAATGTGGGTTAAAGTCATGTATACCCTAATTTTGCCTTATACGTTTTTGAATGAAATCTTTTCGTCGTTTTCCAAACATGGTACTTTTTTACCTTTTCGAAACATTTAAGGTAAGAATGTTTTCTTAACTTATACGACGGGTGCAGCTATTTTCCACCATTATAAAATCTTAGAAGCTTCCCTTACAAGATTATAAAAGTATTTTAAAAATAAAGTTTTTATATAATAATTATGTGACATTTAAATGATTTAAAAAATGAAATATTTCTCTCAAATAGTTTTGATTTCATATAGGTCAACATCTTTCGAAGGATTTTAAGCTTATTTGAAGTTGATTTTTTATGATACAAAACATCCATATTTTTTGAATGTTTTTTGATATGTTTGACTGTGTGTGTGTTATTTTTATACAATTCATGGTGTATGGAGAAATTGTTGACATTTCATATGCTAGTTTTAATAAGAATGTTTATGTTATATTTAAACCTTTTCATATGAGGAATGCATTGGACTTAGGAAGTGATGGGTGGAGCTCGAAATATCTTCTCGATGCATCGGTAGGTCTCATGAGACAAACTAGTTTCCTGGGACAAGGCTTTGAGAAAATCTTATTTTTAGTCTTGCCACATGGCCTTGACTATGTGGTTATGATATCCTGGCATTAAGAATTCCAAAATTATGAATGTGGTCATTTATATTTCATGTTATTAATCGATTTGTAGAATATCCATTGAATAAGTAAATGAAATTATTTCATTTTTTATTTGCCATATTATTCTGAATTTACATTTTAAATGGATTTCGTTTTAGTTATACACTTCCTAAAATGATTATGTTTATTTATGAATGTTTCCGCTATATTGTTATCCTTACTGAGCATCTGAGCTCACCACTTTCAATGTTTTATGATTCCGAGGAGGTGGAGAAATATATTATGAATGACATGTAGTGATAGTATGAGGGGATATGAACAAAAGATGTTGATTTAGTATTTCAATTTAAGATGTAATGTAATAATTATAAATATATCTAGTGATTCCATGACTACTAAACTAATTGGCTTTTTGGGATTTGATCCCTTTGATCATACAAATATCATTTAATAATGCAATGACTCTAGATAACTAGGGTGGGGGCGTTACATTACTCATATTGTTTTTTATTTTTTTATGTAAAGGATGGTTAATCATATTAATGGTGTGGTTGTTGTTTTGAATAAAATCAATGTGTATAGTCTTTACAATATCACCAAATACACCCTCTATAATAACCATATGCCTTTAGAATGTGAGGAGGTGCTAAAAATATCATGTGCCTCTCCGATCTATATTCTATTGGTCTATTAAAAATTAGTATTTGAGGAAATCTATTTTTATTTTATTATAATAAAATAAGTCACCATTATCAAAATGTATTAACAATGGAGATTACTGAAAATGTTGAAACAATGTTCAAATGGTTTAAATTTTTTATTAAATTAGGAATTTTTAAAATCTTCTAATATTTAAGATATTGTAGACTAGGACAATAAATGTTTTAAAACATGTTAGAGAGGTTGTTTTCTGTGAATGGTAAGTACCATAATGAACTGTGGCCTATGTTACTAGGGGAAAAGGAATCGATGATCTATTAATCACGTTAATAGTAGTGTTATTTTATTAAAATTAGTTTTTATTTTATGTTACAAATTTTTTGAACTCTTGGGAAAAAATGATAGAGGATATGATTCATGAATCATGATATGCACATACTATATGATGAAAAATATATCATATTGTGGTTCATAATAATATAATGTACTAATGGAAAGTGGTGATTAGTTTGATGTTTCAATAGTATACTAAATGATGTTTTCTAATATAGTCCTTTACTGGAACACTTGTCAACTACCATATGGAAAGTTTGTGGTTCGAGAAGATGAATGCATTTGGAATTTCATCCAAAAAATCAACGTGGTTACTGATGAGTTTTGTTGATGTTGGTTTCCTAGGACTAACTGATTATAAATGGATTACATGTCTATTTGATATATTTAATATTAATTAATGTTATTAAAACATATTGATAATTTTTATTAATGATATTAATGTAATAATTTAATTGATTATTTGTTGTATTTTTAAATTAATAAAAATAAACATTTATGATGAAAACATTGAAGTGTTATCAAAATATTATTGAAATAGTTATGCATTTGGATAAAAAAACATATTTAGAAACAATGTTTATAAAATTTCAGGTAAAAGTACTCATTATAGGATGATAATTTTACACATAAGTTTTTAACTTTTTAATCTGAAAGATAACATATTACGACAATAGATCATCCAATATGAGTTATGAATGCTTTTATGACATGAGATATTCATATCAATGAGCATGAATAATTTTATATAGAACATAAGATGATCATTGGTTCATTACAAGACTAGATAACAAATATTTTCTGGAGAAAATCTGTATACCATATTTTGGTGGGATTTAGGGTATGTTGGGTGTGTCCGGGATGACATTTCATTAATGGATAAGTCAATGAACAATTTTTTTCCTTCAATATTTATGGGAGTTGATATCTAGGCCCTTTTATTAGAATATAACCATCACATGTATTTAATATCCATGGTGTATCGATATGTGTTTTCATATAATAAATGAAAGATGTATAAACAAAATAGGTTTACTACATCAGTATGCTTCAAAATTTATGAGATATTATGAAAAAAATGATTATATTAAACAATGAGCATTTATATTTAGTTCTCAATGATGATACATTAAGTTATTTATATTCGGATATTTTACCCATTTGTAGAAAGTAATATTTTACATTAGAGAACCCCACATATTTCCAAATAAAACTAATCATAGAGGGTAACACACAAACAATTTCTATTTTTATCGATTAAAATAAATTTGAATTTAATTAATGGAATTAATATTAATCTCTAGATTGAGAAATAATATATCTCATGTTATATTTTTCTCATCAATTAATTAAATATGTAATAACTGTTATGTTTTTATCTCCCCTATACATTACCAAATATTCTTTTATAATAAATTTATTTTCATTGATAGCTTAAAATGTGAACCACAATTGATTTGAACAAAAAAACAATTTAACCTTGTTTCTATAGTCAATTAAATTATAAAAATCATGGAGAATTTATATATTAAATTTTTATTTTATGTATCCACTAATATATTTTCCCATTAAACAAACTAATTTTATATGAATAATAATGATTCATATTCAATGTTACACATAAAATTTATTTTATTTGTAAAATTAATTTACCCGCTTTTTTCGTAATACATATGTTAAATAAATTTTATGGAAATTTATTTTATAATATTTGAATAAAAATAAATTATTCTTTTAAATAATTATATAAAAATTTAAATGTGTTTGATTTTTTGTATTTTTTTATAAGTTTCCCAATTTGATGAATTGTGATAAAATATTAAATTTTAATTGAAAACATATTTTTTGTCTCAATAAATTTTAATGTTAAATTATTTTTTTAATTTTTTTATTAATAATTATATTAAATTCCTATCATTTATAAAAATTCAGTGCCATGGAATCAATTTAACAATGAATATTAATATAAAAATATTGCATTCTTCTATATGTTTTCACTTTAATATCTTGTTTTCTCCTTCCATTAATAGGAGTAATGTAAATTTAATTATACAACATATTGGATTTTATTATTGAATTATATTTTCCACAATTGTTATCATTGGTTAAAATTTATCTAAATAGTTATATTTTATTTTTGGGTATCTAAATACCAAACATCATAATATTTTAATTACCACGGTAAAGTTAAATCAATTAATTATAGGTAAATAAAATACCATAATGAATATATAATTAAGAAAAAATAGTCCTAATTTCATTGGATGATTTTATCTGACAAAAATAATATATTGGAAGAAATTATATTCTTTTTACGCCACATTTATTATAATATGATATTTATAATATTATATTCAATGAAAATTCATTTTTTCTCACTATTGCGTTTAAATAGTGATGTATTGTTAATGTGGGGATTTTTAGTTGATCAATTAGACTCTAAATTATCTAATAAAATATAATATTATAATATTTTTCATCATCATTTATTTTTAATTTTTGGATAATAAATTATTAAATTTATGGCTTGCACAATAAAGATGCAGTATTTGTTAACGGATTGAAAACAACAATTGAACTATAATATATATACTATAATTAATTAAAAATGATATGATTGATGTCTAATAATAAATTATTTAATAATTTATCATATTAATGGTGTTTTAGTGTATTGGTTAGAATTTACCTTTTTTATGATTTTTTTATAAATTCGTATAATTAAAAGTGTCAAATGTTACATTGTTTCTCTTTTCAAATAAATAATATATCTTAAAATAAAATAAATTTTATAAAAATATCAATTTAATAAAAATAATCAATTAATTGATTACATTAATATCATTAATAAAAATTATATTAACCCTCAAAGTATAAATTACATGATGTGAGGCTATCTGTTAAAATGGATAAATATGGGTTAATCGAAAATATAATTGTATGAATGTGACCTAAACTGATTTTAATATTACTTATTTAGAGGATTTAGACATATGATCAACTTCTATTAGAAATTAATTATTCATTGTCCAATAGTAATAGTATAATAATTTATACTATTTTAATATTTTTAGAGTTTACAAAAGTGACACTCACCAGGATTATAAATGGAAACATCCTCCCTCAATTCCTCAAAACCACATTGAGCCTCACAGATAAACCAAACAGAAACCATTTCCCTTCCAAAAACTCTTATCCTCGTTATGGATTTTTTTTTCTCCCAAGAGGCCCACCATGTACCCCTTAAGAAGAGATCTAAATGATTTCCACTGAAGAATCAGTAATCATTATACTGTCTAATTAATGTCCATTTATTCTTATACATCCCATTAATGTGTCATTCCTTGATAATGTAATAAATTATTTATAATAATTATTATGATATGATTTTATTTTTATGGGACAACCATATTTAATTTATTATCCATCCTATGGAATGAAAAATCCTTAACTGTGCATATGTGTGACATATCGTCCCTATTTCGTGGTGTAATATATTATCCCGAACCTATATACTTTTATGGTAATAATTATGGAAATAAGTGATATATAATATAATTATGATATGATATTTATCATTAAATGAATTAATATCTCATAAAATTCCATTTCCTTCAACTCAATAAATTAATTACGTCATCACTCGTGTGTACGTACGATCTACCATCTCACCGATGCAATGTGAATCATTTTACATATCCAAAATTCCTTAATATCCCTAAAATTATATTTAATCATTAAATATAACATTTCATACTATAATATCAATATTTGTATGTTTTATATATTTAATTTGAAAAATAGATGTGGATTTTATGATAAAACATGCATAGGAAAATGAAGTAGTTAAAACCCTACGAATGGGTAACAATGAAATATTCTCAAAAAATTGGTAATAAAATATAATATAAAGATCATATATGATATCATAAATATGAATATAGATATGATATAAATTAAAAAAAATATTTACAAAATCATATAGAAGATTAAAACGCATACAATAGAAAAGGAATTCTGATGTATGGATATTGTCATCTCAAATTTACTTCTAAGAAAATTAAGCCTTAATCACCAAATATTTAACAAGTGTGGAATTTCAGTACTACCTTTTTATATAAAATTTAATTAATCTCATTGTAGACATAATATTAATATGATTCATGTGGTATGGGATATATTGAACAATATATATATATATATATATTTATATATTAAAACGACTAATTGATATATAATGAATGATTTTTACTTATATGACATGCTCTGGGAAAATTTTAATTATGCACCTTGACGAATCAACAATATTAGAAGAAAAATAATTTGGATAAATCATAATGTTTTCTACCTATACGGTAAAATTTCTAGTGAATGGTCTTGGTGGTAAAGGTAACATGTACCTAGAAATCATGGAATCAATTATTTTACAATTTCCACTATTTTGAATTTAGTTATTTTGATTATTATATTTGATATTATCCAATTGACATTGTCTATGGATTCATTTCATTCTCTGATTATTTAATAAATGTAATTTGTTTTAGTTATTTACCTTTTATATTGATTAATTAATATCAAGTTATTGAGTGGCACATGTTCTTAGTTATTTACCATGATATAATACTTATTGATTTATTATGGATTCCATTATAATTACCCATACATTGAATTTAATTTCAACCATTTTTTATATCAATTCCCTTGGTTATGAAGAGGAATACATTTATTATGATTCAATGATTATGAGTTTTTGTTTTTTATTATGTATATCCTTTCCAAATGTAATAAGTATATCTTATATTTAATATAGTTTGCTAAAAAAACTATACAATTTAGTCCCAAGGTATTTAAAACATGTATATAATCTATTGTAATTAAATAATTAATTGACTCTAGGATTTTGGGGTCAAGGAGTTACAAATGGTATCAAAAAATTTATAGCAACAAGAATAGAATGTAGTTTTATAAAACATTTATTAGAGTGCATAACCCTATGATATTCTTTTAGAACATGTGTAGAAGAACATCATTGAATTTTGGTATGGTGGATATTATGTTTGTATTCCAAGAAAAATATACATGTATGGATATTACATGTTGATGTGGTTCTGTTATTGATGTAACTTGGGGTAAGAACTATGAAAAGATGCATCGGGTCTAGCATAAGATAAACAAGTACATGAAAACTATCCTCGCATCACATCTGGATTGAAAAAAAAATTAGATATACATAGGATAATTTTAATTTTCATCACAAACCATTAAGTTATATTTAAAAGTAAATATGTCCCCAATGAAACCATATATTATGATACTATGATGAATGATACAAATATTCTTTAATTTTGATATACCTTATTTGAAATTAATGATTTAATTATCTAATCTTGTATATTCCTTTATTTATGAATGGATCCATGATGGAAAAATTGTATCAATATATATGTAATTTATAGTTTTTTCCCTACTGAGGAAACAAATATATATGGTATTGGAATGTAGAATATTATAGTGATTCAAGAGAATCAATATCTAGTTAAGAAAAATAACCTTTCCTGAATAGATAAAACTATTACCCATAGCTAATATCATGGTTTCATAAGTATAGCTGATAGAAACCAATATTTTATAGTGTGACTATAAATCCAATTGTATATGAGAAATGGATTAAGTCTCTCTATAAGATATTTAAAGTCGTGGGATGTAATGAAATAGAAAAGGTTACTGTTGTGGGATATTTTCATGAAGGTGATGAAAATCAAGGGTGGTCCTCAAACTACAATACTAGAGGGGAAAATAATATATCACAAGAAAAATAGTTCTTTTAAGGAGGTATTCTTCGATAAATACATCCCTCATGATTAATCAATTGAGATGGATAGAAATATCGCTGGAATAAAAAAAGTAAAAATAATGTCTTTCAGATTATGAATGTATCATTACAATGTTATCCTAGTTCGTTAAGGATTATAAATTCAACATATAGAGAATATTATTTTATGGTGTTAAGGAAAATCACCATAGAGCACTTGTTTCATATATATTTTCAACATATTGAGAAATAGTTTAATGTTTTATAAAAATAGATAAGGAATTCACATGATCCTATATATTTAAAGGAATGAAATAGAAGAATAGGTTATATAAACTACATGAAAAAGTAAATATTTCAAACATTAAGAAGAATAAACTCAAAAAAAGTGAAAAATATGGAACGCGTCACCCTTAGTATTTTCTCAAAGGCATGGGAATTTTAGAGAAAGTGTCCATAATGTATCGTATTGGAAAGGGAAGAATAATAAAACATGTATTAAGTTATACAATTTCATGTATATGGGGAACTATGAAAATGAATACCCCAAAAATCTATGTAATCTACCCTAGAACATGCCAAAGGGAGATGAAATTTCTTATACAATCTCTATGGTAATGGTATAAGATCTTAATGAAGTAGTATAAAGAACATTAATCCTATATTCAAATATAAATAATGATTTATCTGATTCAGTATCATCACACTCTTTTAAATCTACACAATATTCAATGATAATTATAAATTTCACATTTGATTTAAAAAGTGTGTTTCTATTTTAAAATAATATGGGGTTTCTCATTGTAATACATACATGTAAGGAAAACATAATTATGACACGTGAATATGCTATAATTTATGACCATGCAATCATACATATGGTTGAATTTTATATAATCCTTAGTATGGATTGGCTCTCAATATATAATAAGAAAATTTATTACAATATGAATGAAATTATTATTTATGAGGTAGATGTAAAATTACTTATCATGACACTATAATATTCATTTAATTATTATAATCTATATCCACAAATAATATAACTATTGTATGATAGTAATATAGACGACTAGAAAAATATATAATGTGATGGCCAAGGAAATAATTAAATTGAGGATGATCCTATTTTGTGGGTATACATTGAATTATTCCTTAATGAATTATCTTAGTATCCCCCAAATCATGATGTTGAATTTTTCATTGACAAGATTCATGATACAGTGTTAATATAGAATATTCCTTGTATAATGGACAATGTGGAATTAATGGAGTTAAACTAAAAATTAGATGATTTTGGTAATAAATTATTCACGTTCACTAATGTTTCAGCATGGGGAACCCATGATCTCATCATTTTGAATAATGATGTATCAATGAGTATTTTCATCTAATATAGAAAAATAAATGATGATAGAATAATTTGAAATTATCTCATACCTTGCATTCATGAATTATATAATCAAGAATACGAAAACATATATTTTATATTGATTGATCATCATTTTAGGTTTTAATTATTTTTATTAAATAATGAATCAATTTTTAAAATAGTTTTTAGATGGGGTTTTGAAAATATGAGTTTATAGTAATTCTACTCAGATTGACTAATGAACCCTGTGCTTTTTGAACATAATGTACAATAAGTTTAATAAACATCTTGATGAATTTTTGGATGTATTCATTGATTATATGAGTATATGATATATAATCTATGAGGATCATTAGAATAAAATAAAAATACTTCTTAAGACTCTTAAAATTGACTTGTTATATGTGAAATTTAGTATGAGTGATTTTTGGATTCCTTAAGTTCGTATTCATTGCCATATTGTCTCTAAGGACAGAATATCATTTCATCATACAAAGGAAAAGGCAATTAGATAATGTATTACTCTAGCAATGATAAATGATTTATGTAAATTAATATGGATTGTAGGTTATTATTGTTGATTCATACCGAATATTTCTCGATTGGATTAACAAAAAAAACCATAATTTAATGTAATGGGGTTATTTTTTTAATTAAGGTAATGTGAATAATGTTTTTATTATCTAAATTTACGATTACTAAATGATATTATTTTTACTCTACCATATATAAGTAATGTGATTATCATATATAATGTTGCATTAAATAATTTACATAGTTGATTCCTAATGAAAAATGATAATATTATCAATACACATCATGAATATTGAAAAATTATGAATTAAACTATTGATCCCATGATCTGGAGCTATTGGTGATAATATTCACATCAAAATTATGGAGAAATTATCTATATGATGAATGATGTTAGAAATAAACTGGTAATAAAAGTATGATGTATGTATTCAAAAAGAAATATCTCAACATTATACAATGTTGATGATTCATGATACTCATTGATTATGACTTCACAATATACCAACACCAAGGAAATGTAAATAAGGTAGACGAAGCATTGAGTAGAGAGGATAATAGATTTCTTACAGAAACGAGGATTGAGAACAATCCTATGTTCATTGATTTGGTAAAGATGGTTTTGATAATTTATAATTAAGTAGAGACAAAAATCGTTTATCTTATAAGATAATATATATAAATTACAATCTATTGATGAGAGCCATCAGAAGAAAAATAATTGGGTGAACAGTTGAAATTTAATAGGAATTTTTTGGAATGAGGGTGTTCTAATATAAGGAATGTTGATGTGTGATCCACAAATACATTAGCTAACAATTGAATTATTGTATGATGCTCATTTATTCAATTTCCCTATACACAGTTTTAGAACAATGTGGTATAATGATGCTATGGAATTTTTTTTTGGATAACATGAAGTAAATATTTTCTGATTGAGTGTCCAAGTGTGTGGTTTTCCAATAAGTGATTTTTTTAGGAAGTATCTGATGGGATTCCAAAAAACTCATCCAATTCATGTGTGTAATTAGGATGATATTACTCTAAAATCTTCTAGGGGATACTAAGAACTCCTAGACTGAATAATGAGATATGTGTTATTATAGATTTCATTTCAAATCATCACATTTTTTATATGATTAGATTTCCCACTTGAATGTAAATAAATAATCTATATTAATTATGTTTTATGAATTCATGGTTCACAAATATTTATTGTGTTTGATTTCAATCCATGTTTAGCCTCCAAATTCTGGAAGAGTCTTTAGAAGGGACTAAATACTAGGCATTACTTGAGCACTACCATCCTTCTAAAATATGATG
The DNA here is from genome assembly GCA_963277665.1 of Viscum album. NCBI lineage: Eukaryota > Viridiplantae > Streptophyta > Magnoliopsida > Santalales > Viscaceae > Viscum > Viscum album. Next base: position 419,011,379 of record OY728161.1, on the reverse strand, counting down.
GAATCTATGATTGAAATATTCAAACAATAGAATTCATACTGAGATCTTTTTCACATTTCATTAATGGTATCTATGGTCAGTATCTACAATTGGTCGAGTTTTCCTATGATAGTAGTTTCAATTATGATATTTAAATGGTGTCATATGAATAATTATGTTGAAAGAGACTCCCTAATACAACTTGTCGGGATGAATTTTTTTAAAGGAAACTTTTATGGAAAAAACTTGTCGAAGAGAGGATGAAAATGTTAATGGATATTCCAGAACATGTTAAATATTATCATATAATGGACCAATGTTTTATTATAATTAGAGTATATATTTAGAGTTTCAAGTGGCATATTAGATAATCTTGAAACTAACTACATATAAGGGTGTAATAATGTTTGTTATGAAAGGAAGAATGACTACTAGGTATGTCAGGCACTATGAGATTATTGAGAAGGTATCACTTTTTTCTTATTGTTTGGAAATGAAACCAAATCACTCAAAATTAAATGATGTGTTACATAATTCCATACTAAGGAAGTATATACATGACCTGATGCATGTTCTCACCTCTATTGAAATAGGGATGTGAACTAACCTTTCATTCTATGAATAACCCTTCCAAATTCTTTATTCTATATAGAAAATGTTGAGTAATCGCCTGACTAATTCTGTAAAGGTACTATAGAGAAATCAGAAAATGGAATATACCACATATGAACATTAGGATTCTATGAAGGGGAACTACCCACATAAATTTCAGAATCTAACACACAAGAAATTTATAATGATGAAATTTTTAGTAGGAGTTAATAATGTGTCATTCCAATATTTGACAATATTTTTGTTTTATAAAATATTTAATTTTGTAGATAGCTTCCAGCGATCCGAACAATCGTGTTTGAACCAAACAATAATTAGTTATATTTTTCACAATATATTACATTATAATATATTAATCAAATTTATATAGAAAATTTTATGTAATATATAAAATAAAATATTTTAACATTCATAAAACATATTTTATAAGATCAAAATTAGAATAAACCAAATATTAAACATAAATACTTATATTTTTATAAAAGTTTTTTTGTCGCCTTTTGATATATATGGAATCATAAATGAAATTTCTCTAATGATTTATATATTATTTGATAACATAAACATATTTTTCAAAATTCTGATATATAAAAAATCATTTTTATAATTATTTTTAATTTTTTTCAAGTTTCTTATTTTGATAAATTCTTATAATATATTGCATTTTCTTTAAAAATGAATTTTTCTTTTATATAATATATTTTTTATAAATATACTATTTCTGGATTGTATAGTATAATTAAATTAAATATATATAATGTATCATAAAAAGTTAATTGGAAGAAATTTTACATTGAATAATATTTTAATAACATAATAGTCTTTTATATTGTTTCACATTAATAACTCATTTTCTCATTCCGTCACTTGTTTTATTGTAATTAACATAACATTTTTGTTTTGAATTTTTAAAAATAGATACCATTTTTTTAATTAGTATGATAAAATTATGAAAATATGTTTCTTTTATACTTGGTCGTATGAATAGTATATTTAGTAACATTTTAATTACTAACGTTAAAAGAAAATCAGGTAATTATGGTTAAAGATAGTATTATGATGACAATAACATTATATAAACCATATCATAATTTCATTGGATAAATGTTAATTGACCAAAAGAATTATGGCGATGAAATTATATCCTTATGAATCCACTTGGATATGTTTATGAAATTTATCATATTATATTCAATGTGAAGTCATTTTTGTTGCACATTTGTTTTTAACAAATGAAATATAATTAATATGTTGTAAAATATAAGATATTTTGTTGATAAATATTATATGGATATATAAAACATTTATATTTACCATGATAATTTATTTTTTCATTTAAGAGAATAAATAATTGATTTAATCTATTAAACAAAGATAATGGAAGTAATTGATTAATTAATGAAAATATGATATAAATGGTTTTAAAAATTCTATAATAAATATAATTTGAGATGATTAATTACATAAAAGAAATATCAATGTGTTTTTCATATTAATGTTGTTATATATGAAAATTATATATATTATATTATATTTTTTATATTTATATAATTACATGTAATGAATATTACTAAAATTTACATTATTGACATTTTAGAATAACTAATGTTTATTAAATGATATAAATTTATAATAGATTAAATTTCATCCTTATATTTTTGATAAGTCAAACAATTTCATTAATTTGTAATTTATGGGTGTTTATTAATTTTATATTAATTATATAAAATCATAATATTCCAATTACATGATGACACTGTCATAGTTAAAATAGTTATCAAATGGATAATGTTTAAGGATATTGGTATGTATGAGAAAACAATTAGTCAAAAAATTATTGGTTGAGATTGTATTGACACATAATAATTTTAACATCAATATATATCTCATTATTCCCATTTAAAATTTGATATTAATTTATATTAATTTAATATTTTGATAATTTCCAAAAGTGACCCTCACCTAAATTATCAAAGCGTTTCTACACCCACAATTCCTCACAACACATTTAGCATTATATCATGATCAAACCCTTTTCATTTCTCTTATCAAAATACTTATCCATGTTCAAGTAGTTTTAGTTCTCAAAATATTTCTCCCATATATCCCTGAAGAAGTGATCTAAAGGAATTCCTACGAAAAATATACAACCATTTTTTCTAACTTATTAAGTTACATTATTATTCTACGTCATATTAATATGTTTTTCCACACAGAAATAATAAATCAAGTATCATATACATTATTTTATTTTATTATTGTAATTGGAATATCATATTACATTTTGTATCCATCATATTCAAAGAGCAATCACGATGTGTGTGTACATATGGCTTACTATCTCAATGACATAGTGTAATATATTTTTCATCGCCACATTAAATAAACGGGTATAATGATTGAAATAGGGATATATATAATAATTATGAAATGAAATTGATATATAAAAAATATTATATCATAACCTTCATTATCGTTTCCCTTATTAAGGGAATGATGCAATCACTCACCCGTACGTATGACCTACCATCTCCACGACATGATTTGATTAATTTTTTAATATATTATATTAAGGAAATGATTTAAAAATTTATCTAATGTTTAAATATTATATTAAAATCATTACTATCCTTATATAGATGTTTGATACATATCATATTAAATAGAACTGGGACTTTTATGATAAAATATGCAATGAATAATAAATCAGTTAACAATAAAAACTTGGGTAAAAACAAAATATTATCAAAAGATGGGTGGTCAAATAATGTAAGAAGATCATATTTAACATCATAATTATTAATTCAGTTCTGTAAAAAATTAATAAAATATGTCAAAACAATATAAGAGAGTTTAAATCACGTACAACTAAAAGGGATGTGTGAGGTAAGGATTTTCTTATATGACATTTACTATTATGGCATATAAGCCTTATGCACCAATTATTTCAACTGTATGTTGTATGTATACTACCCATAGATATATTATACCTTAAATGTCACTATATTAAAGGTTTCAAAATCTTTTTTTAAGTATGGGATGCTTTGATAATTTTTTTTAATATTGATTATTTGATATAGGATGAATTCCTTGGATTGGTATGACATAGGTTTTTGAAAGTTTAATATAACCCCCTCGATACATCAGTAGTATCATTATATGAATTAAATAGATAAATCCAATGTGAAACATGCCATGGTTTTAAAAAAATGGAATGAATGAAACACTTTTTATGTAAGTATTTATAAATATCATTTAATCATAACTTTGCAGCTTGAGTGTTTTGAAATTTAAAAAATAGTGAACTATAATTGTTTTATGTATGTTATTTAGAGTATTATGGATCGAACGTGTTTTTATCATTGAATAGTAAAAATATAGTTTGGAGTATTAGTGTGTTTAATGAAATCAATAATGATGTAAAATTTTTGGTCGACTTTTATACAGTAAAATATGTTATTAGGTTTCCCACGGGGCGAATACCATGGGAATAGACCGAGGTAAATCCAATGGTTTTGCAAATACAACCAATGAGTTATCCCTTGGGAATTATTAAAATATTCCCTCAAAATTGTTATAAATACCAACCCATTACTTCATTAAATTCATTCTAAATTCCTCATCAATGATGATCTGGACACTTTACACCCCTAGTTGTCCTCTCAAGGTTTCCCCAATACCATAAGGTCCCAACCATAATTTCTAGGAGTTACTAAACAAGGAGGTTCAAACATGTTGGTAGTAAGACAAACCCGAGGTAAGTGAATTCATAACCCAATTTCCAATCATTGGGATAACCTTCAACATATCCATTATACTGCATTAAGATTGTTGGTGTGATGAATTTTTTTATAATATTTAAAATGAACTGTATTTGTAGTGTATAATAATTTCCATACAATTTTATTAATTCACACTCCAATTATATTTTTAAGATTATTTCCTTTTAAAATCATTTTAAAAGTCTCTTTTATACATTTCCAAAGGGTTGTTTATATATATATGGTGTTAGTGGTTTCTCCTAATTTTATGATTCTTCTTTACATTTATATATTATTTTAAATTATTTATTTTTGGGTGAACTCGTTATAGCTCATGATATATTGGGTTGATCCCATTATTACTCAATATATGGTGGGTTGCGCCAATTATTGTTCAAGATATGATGGTTGGGACACATTATAGTTGTCCAATGCATTGGTCTCTCTGATGATGGATGTTGAACGAAACAATTTTTCTTTTGTAAGGATGAATGTATGGGTGATATGGTAAATTTCTCCCAAGAAAAATACAAGACATTATTATGCATATATGTTTTTATTATTATTGGTTTTATTGGTTTTTATGTTATCACATGACTATTGATTTCATTGCTTTTATCCCTTACCGAGTTCTATACTCGTCCAATGTTTTAAAGTGTTTATCACACGATATAAGTATGTGTAATAGAATGAAGGGAGTCATGATGAATAATGTGGATGGTTTAAAATGATATCATGTCTCGAGATTTCATGTTTTATATTTTGGGCGAAATGGAAACTATTTTTAGTATTATACTCTTTTATGATCACGATATGTAATGTATGTAAGGTATCATAATTATCTATAAATATATACTAAAAATGTTCCTCAATGTTTAAAAACTTTTATTATTCAATAAAATTAATGATTAAGTAACGTTTAATGGTCAGGTCTATATAGTTGCTATCAAAGGATTGATTAGATAGTTTTAGGGGCTTGGATGATATTAATTGAATACCATAACATATTATTAAACTGTGGTAATATGAAATTTTATATCATTTAAGGTATTACATGTTGCTTCATCTTTGTTATGTTTATACTGAATGGTTTACATAGATGAAATAGGGATGCTAAAGTAGGTATGTGCCAAGAGGCTGATGTCTGTCCGAATCTACAGCCTGCAATGGTGTAAATTGAAACTCAGCAGTTTTTTAATGAAATGTCTCACTGGACTAAAAAATTAAATGGAGGTGGTTTCCATGATAGAGACGAATGTTATCTAACAGGAAGAATCATTACTTTCTTTGATCATTTTATCAGGCAACATCCTCCAGCATTCTGTTGAACTGTAGATCTATTGATAGCATAAGAATGGATCAATTCTATAGAATGAATAATTTATTTCATGGGATGATCAGAATGTCAAAAGGTAAAAATATCCATTTATCATTTGGAAGATGAATACGATAAATGGTGGCCTCTTGTTATGTATACTTGAGAAAGATATGATTAGAAAATTTTGGAATGGCATGATTTTAATAGTTTTTTTCTGTAAAAAACAATTCCCAAAATTGTTCAACTCATAATGGAGAAATAATTCATAGAAATTAAGTAGAAAAATAATGTTTGTCTTGTAGCACATGAGGCCAATATTAAAAGACTATCATGGAATCTTCAATATTTTACTGTGGATTTTTAATGTAATATTAATAGTTTTTACTATGGTTTGAAACTATTTTTATGATGAGATTGGGCCTCATGAGAGTTTAAAAGATATGAGAAGATTTTTTGTTGTGATGAAAATGTTGAGATGGATTTTGCTGAAACAAATGTGCCTCCTGAAGACTAAAATAAAAAACGGTCTCTTTGGCAGGAAATGGGGAAGAACTCATCAAAGTCTGGAGGTACGTAAATGAATTTCTCTTCTTGGGAAAAGATTGGTTAAAGGAATCCTGGTGAATGTATTTTATGTTCTTGTAAATTCCACTGATGTGTAATGATTGGACACATGTCTCCTGAGTGCAAGGAAAATAATCAAAAAATTAATTAGATGATGATGGTTAGATTCATTTACTATAATGAATTGGGTCATTATTCAAATGTTTTTCAGAAGCTAGTTACTCAATCAAGGAATTAGATAGATATAAAATAAGGGGGTTTGGAATTTTCAACCACTTCATATGATGTTGAGCAATCAAATGAGGTGGTATCATGTAAATTTCTTATTTTTTCTTATTTAGAAAATGTTTCGTTTGATTTAGAGTCTACACATTCCTTCATTTATGAGATTTTTTCTGAAAATTTTGGATTTCAACATCAGGAATTGTCATGAGATCTCATGTTAAAAACACATGGATGAAATACAATGGGAAAAAATTATAAGAATATTTCTATCCTTGTCGGTGGAAAATATTTACCTTCAAACCTTTTTTTCTCTGGTAGAGTTTTTTGTTATTCATTGTATGGATTGTCTAATATTTTATCATGCTAATATTGATTGTAGAGAAAAATAATTTTTTTTAGTATGAATTTTAGTTTTTTTACAAGAATGAACCCATACCAATAATAACATATTATAAATATAAGAAACTAATAAAGGTTGATAAAGAATGTAATCATTCTCATTTATTTGAAGGGATGGGAAATATCTAGATTAATTATGTACTAGTGGTGAATGAAAACCTGGATGTTTTTTACGCTGATTTTCCTGGTGTTATTCCTAATCGAGAGTTTAAGATTACTATTTACTTAGTCCCATATTCTATGAAAATGTCTAAAACTATTTATCGAATGACCAGATGGAAATTATGGAATAAAAAATGTAGTTTCATGAATTATTAGCTAAAGGCTTCATCCGACCCAACACATCACCATGGGGAGTTGATGTCTTGTTTTTTAAGAAAAAATATTATTCAATGAAACTTTTCACTGATTATTGAATCTTGAATAAAATTACTTTTAAAAAAGTGTATTTTTACTCATATCAGTTCTTTTTTTATCAGTTCATTGGAGTGCAGTATTTTTTAAAGGTTGAACTGATGTTGGGGTACAATAAATTGAATGTAAATGATGAATAAATCTGTAAGACATCATTCAATACTAGATATGGCCATTAGGAATTTTTAGATATGCATTTTGGGTTAACTAATTCACCTACTGTATTCATGGATCTTATAAATAGATTAAATTATGTGTTCTTTTATATGGTTGTGGTTGTATTTATTAATTACAATATTGTATATTCTATAATTGAAGAGGAGCATGAATAAAATCCTTAGGTTATTTTGAAAACCATAAAACAAAAGAAACTATATGGATAATTAAGTATGTGTGATATTTTTTTTGCAAAAAAAATTATTTTCTTTGGAAAATTGTAAATACAGATGTAATAATAGATGATCCTTTCAAACAAAAGTTGTTTGTCAATGTATTTGACGTAAAAATGTTACATATATTAATAAATTTCATGCAATTACATGTTATTATCGAAGGCTTGTTAAAGAAATTTCCTGGTTACCTATCCCACAATGTAAGTTAAGATGAAAAGGGGTTAAATTTTGCTAGATAGAATAATCTGATGTTTGTTTTTATGAACTAAATATGAGATTTTTGGACGCTCCAGTTTTGGACTAGGGATCCTGAAAAGGTGAGTTTTTCATCAACGGTTATGCTTCATTGAAGGGTCATGGTTTTGTTCTAATGTAGAATGATTAGGTAATTTAATAATCTTCAAGAAAACTAAAACCTCATGAGTTAAATTACCCAACACATGATTTGTAATTTCCAGCTATGGTTTATTCATTGAAAATTTGGTGCCACTTTTTATATGGATTCAGATGTAAAATACATAATGAGCCAAAAAGTTTTAAGTATATATTTACTCAGAAGGAATTAAACATGAGGCCATGAAAATAGATTTAACTTATTAAAGACTATGATTCCATGATCAATTATCATCAAGGAATAGAGAAAAACATTGAGGATTCATTGAGTCGAAATCATCATTCATCATTAACCATGTTATGTTTGGAACATGATCCACTGCTTAATGATTTGAATAATTTTGTCATAGAAGTTTTTTGAACAAGGAATAAATTTGTTTTGTTTCATGTTTTGGAGCAGTCATCATTATCAGACATGATAAATAAAGAATAGAAAGAAGTCTAGGAGATACAGAAAAATGAAGATTTGTTTAAAATGGGTTTGTTTCCAGATTTTATCATTGATAATGATTGTGTTTTAAGATTTTGTAAATGGTTTTATGGGCCTTGTGATTCTTAGTTAAATAATTATTTGTGGTGTGAAGCTCATAGTTCTCCATTTTCAGTTCATCCAAGAAGTACTATAATGTATAGAGACCATCAGGAGTATTACTTGTGGGATGGAATGAAAAGCGATATTGCAGAATTTACTGTGATTTGTTTGACATGTCAACAGGTTATGGTAGAGCAGTAGTTACTGAAGGGGGTGCTTCAACATTTTCATGTACCGAAGTGGAAATGAGAGAATATATCCATGGACATTGTATTGGGACTACCTAACACATCTCAAGGTAACAATGTGATTTGGTTTAGTTTTGAGCATCTAAAAATATATGTACATTTCTATTCTATTTGAGATAAAATGTCATTGTATTAGAAATCTGAAATGCACCTCAAAGAGATCATCAGGTTACATGGATTTCCTATTTCCATTCTATCATAATGGGATTATTGGTTCACTTCTATCATTTTAGATCATCTTTAGAATTCATTGGGCAAAGAAATAAATTTTATTAAAATATTTCATGCTTATTCCGATGGGAATTCAAAATGAACGATTCACACATTTGAGGATATTCATTGAGTTTGTTCAATGGACAACCAGGGATGTTTGGATCTTCATAATTCGTTAGTTGAGTTTTCTTCTAATAACATTTCTCATTGTAGTATGATGATGGAACAATGAGAGGAATTATATGGGATGGAATGTCGAACACCAGCTTATTGGGATGAAGTAAGTGAAAGGATGTTTATGGGACCCTAGTTAGAAGATGAATTGGCTGAGAAATTTATGATGATTCAACAGTGCGTGAGGACAGATCATACTAAGAAGAAAAGATATGTAGATAATAGAAATAAAGACTTCCATTTGGTGGTAGGTGAAAATGATTTCATTAAAATAACTCATTGGAAAAGATTGTTTCATTTTGGTATGAAATGAAATCTATGTTAGTGATTCATTGGTCCTTTTAAAATCTTATATAACGTTGGAGCAGTTTCATACTGAGTATCTTTGCCTCTTAGTTTATCTCTGGTTTATAATTTTTTTTTCATATTTCGATGTTGAGAATGTATGTGGAAGATTCGTCACATGTATTGAGTCTAGAAACAGTTTAGCTGGAAATTAACCTTACATATGATGAGAAAAAGTTAAGACTCTTGATTTAAGGGAACATGTATTTTGGAATAATGTAATTCACTAGGTAAAGGTTTTTTGGATAAACCAGCTAGATGAAGAATAAGCATTGGAATCATACATTTCTATGAGGGAAATATACACTCATTTGTATAATGAGTAAATAAAATTGTGAGGATTCAATTTCTAGAAGGTGGGGATAATGTCACACACTATGGTTTTAAAAAAATAAATGAAATACATAAAACATTGTTTTAAGTAGATATTTATAACTATCATTTTTAAAAAAATTCCAGCTCCAATGTTTTGAATATCGAAAATAAGTCATCTACAATTATGTTCAGTAAGTTATATAGAGTCTGGTGGAACCAATTTGTTTTAATCTGTGGATAGTAAAAATAAATTGATGAGTTTCAGTGTGTTTAATGACATCATTAATAATGTAATATTGATGTAATATTTCTAGATGACTTTTTTAAATAAAAATATGATATTAGGATTCCCATGTGGCTAATACTAGAGGAAAATACCAAGGGAAATCCCATGGGTTTTCAATAACACTAATGATATGTCACATGGAAATTACTAAAATATTCAATAACTTTTTTTATAAATACAACAAATTCCTTCAATAAAATCATTTCAAATTCCTCATTAATGAATCTATGACCTTCATTACATCTCTTGTAGTGTTCCAATGTTTCATCATGCCCCCAATGTCCCAGCCTTCATTTTCTTGGAGTTCCTCTACATGGATGATTAAAAATGTCTGAAGTAAGAAAATCCCAAGACAAGGGAATTGTAAACCCAATTTCCAATATTTTGGTTAACCATCTATATATCCATTATGTGGTATTAATATTATTGGACTAATGAACTTTTGATAATATTATGTTGTATTATGTGTATTCACAGTTCATATACAAAACAATTTGATTCTATTAATTCATACTCCAATTATTTTTTTATGAGACATCAAATTTAAAATCATATTGAAAGTATCATTAATATATATCAAAAGGATATTTTCTTTATATATGGAGTGAGTGGTTTCTCTTGATTTCATGATTCCTCATTACCATGATTTGTTCCATGGACATTATTTATGTTTTGTTGACCAGATTATAACACCTGATATGTATGGTAGAGACCATTTTAGCTCATGATATGTTGGGTTGAGCCCATTTTTTCTCAAGATATGATGAGTGGTCCCCATTGTAGCTCTCTAATTCATGGGGTACTACAGAAATTGTCCATGAACAAAGGGTTATTCCATGTGTACGGTTGAATGCATTAGTTATATGGTAAATATGTCCCATGGGAAATACATGATGTTCTTATGCATATGTGTTTTTATAATTATTGGTTTTATTGGTTTTTATGTTTTCTATTTACTAATACATTATTTATTTATATACCATATTGAGTTTTATACTCATACAATGTATAATTTTTTTTTACAGGAAAAAAGGATGGATAAGAGAATAAAGGGAGTGATGGTTCATAATGTGGAGGTTTGTCAAATAAATCTTGTTTTTACCTTTAATGATTTATTTTTTTATAAAATAGAAATTGTTTTAGTAGTATCCTCTTCTATGATTATGATATGTTATTTATGTAAGCTGTTATAATTCACAAAAACTCTAAACTCAATGGGAACCTCAATGTTTTATAATTTATATTCATGTCAAAAATTCATGATTAAGTAATTTTTTATGGTTAGGTCCTTATAAAATGGGTTTCTACTTTATAATCTATACTATCTTGTAAAATGTCAGGAATGTAAAAGAACCATAAACCATGGAAATGTGGAATTAAATTATTACTAGTCTAAACTATTTATAATTAATTTATCATTATTATTATTCATGATACTATTAAATTTACATTATCTATAGTGGAATTTCATTGTCAATATACTTATTAAAGAAAATGTGTTTCAGTTATTTACCTTTATGTATTGATTATGTTTTATCCGGCTATAGAGTAGCATGTGTTTTTAGTTATATATCAATCAATTATCTTAATTGAAGAAATAATGATTCAACAATAATTACCCTAAAAAATAATAAGATCTCCGCCTAAAATTTTTCACTTCCCCAATTTATGATGAGGAAATATTTGAATGGGTTTCCTAGATGACTAGTTTTTATTTTTATTATGTGTTATTTACATTCCCAATGTAATATGTGTATCATGTATGAAACATGGTTTTCTAAATATTTTAAACTATTTGGTAACATGATATTTCGAGCTTTTATATATGAGAATGTATTAAAATATCACAGTGACTCATTGATTCTAGTGTCTAAGCATTACAATGAGAATAAAATTATATTTTCTTATTTTAATTTATATTTAATAAATATATATTCACTTATATCTAAATTAAAAAAATCATTTTTGAATAAAATTATTTTTATTGTATTAAGAAAATATAAAGGATTGTGAACATGCCAAAAATGCTTCGTCTGATAAGTAATTAATTAAAAGACGGATAATATTACTTATCATTTCTCAAATATGGTGAATGGAATAATTAAAAATAATATTATTAATTAATTAATTATTTTTTAATTATATTAATGTAATTTATAGGTTGGAATGGAATTAAAAAATATTTTAACCTAAACCCTACCTCTATAAATAACCCGTTATTGTTATTTTGGAGGTATTAGAAAAAGAGAGAATTGATGTAAAAAAATCAATTTTTTCTACTCCATCTAAATCTCTATCAAGAACATGAATAAAATTGATATTTCATCATTACCACAAAATGAGATATCAAGAAATAAATGGTTGTAATTTAATATTCCATGCTAGCACCAAATGATCAGGGCGCATTTCATGGAAATAATGTGACCATATTTGGATAACATCTATAGGGATTCTAACATTGGATACTCAAATTTACAACAAATGCAACTTGAATGGGTGTTATCAGATAATCGATATAGAATAAAAAGAAATAATCCAATAACCAGGTAACTAATATCATTCAATATAAATAAATTAATTATAAATATATCGTGAAATGTCATCTATTTGGGTTTTTTGTAGTTGAAATGAATTGTAATTTAATTATCACAATTCCCAACACATAATTCATCCATCCATAGATCCATAAAGTAGAATCAGATGGGTCCCATTATTAATTTTATTTTTTATCTATTCAAAATTATGCTTCATATTTCACTTCAAGTTATTCATTCCTTATTTTGGTTTTAAATAATATTAAATTACATATTAATAGTTTTTATTTAGTGGTTTTTCAATTTTATATGAATATATGATGAATGTTTATATATTCTATTGAGAACTACCACATTTTTTCCAATATGATAGAGTTACATGGTTTCTAAAAAGAAGTACATTTTTTATACCATATTGAGCATCAAATGGATGTTTCGAAGGATACATGGTTTTTCTGGTAATTACTACTCACATAACATTTATTGTACAATACATGTATACTATGCCAATTTGGAACATGACTTTTCAGATTACATGATGTTTTAGGTGTAAACAACATCTAGTATAAATTGGTTTGTGGAAAAAACCATGCAATATGTGAGGTCATTATTCCTGGTCAAAATCATAATGATACTGGAAACTATGATAATGTATGATATACACGACTTGTATGTGTTATACATGATATGTATACCATCAATTCCCATTTCCAAAACACACTTTTACTACCAAGGTGTACAGCCCAAACACAGAAATTGTAGAACACATGGCATGTAGCTGCTATGTAAACCCAATGTATTCTGAACGAGGTACACGTTATATACTCGGTTGTGTAACATGGATGCATTACCATCAATATATAGGTCTTGTAACTGGTCAGTGAAAGTTATTTATCATCAATTAAATTGAAATAATTTAGAGTTTCATTTACTAGATAATTGAGGAAAACCATATTTCATTGATTAGAACACTAATGCATGTTCACAAATTTAACAGTAATTTTAATGAAGCTAAAATGGTCACATAATATATTATAATACTTACTTCATTATGGTTTCTTATTATAATTTTCAATGAATTCAATAAATTATTGGTATATCCAATTATGTTTTTATTACCATTAATCATAATTGGAATTAATTAATTTATACTATAATTAATACTTTTTAATTCATATTAATAATATGTAATTAATTAAAAAAAATTGAATACTATTTAGTATATTTTGTATATTCGTTAAAAGTCTGACTAATTAAGGGTGAAACCATGACCTATGTCTATGTTGTAATTATTTAGATGAATTTATACCATGGTTTTTCAATTATTTAATATTTAATTTAATTATAGCATATGAGTCATCCCTCCATACATTACTATGTAGAATTTATGTTTCCATGGTTATTTATGTAATCCCCTTTAACAAATTCATTGATTCCCCTCACCTTCATTTTCTTATCTAATATTTTTAATTAATGTTGAATCAAATGATGTATGGAGTCAATTTTGTATTGAACTATAATTATTCCAACTCGGTGATATATAGATATGTACATGTAGAAATTTTTCAATCATTTGATGAATATGAAATGATTTTAATCCCCTATTTCATTGGTTGATTAAGTGTTCTCACATTAAATCAATCGTTTTATAAGCTCAAGATTAGTTCATTTACATCGTTTATTTATTTTTTGAGGAAATTTTTATTTTAGGTATGTAAGTCTATAATAACGTAAATAAATAAATTAATTTTATGTGATGGATTTTAAATAAATGTTGTATGCATATTTTTCTTATATAAAACGGTTAATTAATTTATTAAAATACACCTAAATTTATCAATACATGTAAATGATTAAATACGGTAATATTTATTATTAATAAATTTAAATACATAAAAAAATATTACGTCAATATTTTCCACCCCTTAAAGGATTTGGCATGAAACTAATAAAACTAAGTGTTTGACCAATAGTTCTTAGGACACATACTTTTACAAATCGATTTTATATGGTTTTCTGGTTTAATTTTTCATTTAAAAAAATGTTGATTAACCATCACTATACATTTTATAATTAAGAGGAAACTATTGATAAAATCCAACACGCCATTAAATACTGTGGGAATCCACTTAATGAATAAATGGGCTTCAATCCCATAGTTGAAAAGTTCTTCCTTCCGATATACCATCAATTAGCTTGACCAAACCCATTTGGTTTTATGTGAATATGAATATGGATCCTTTCAAATAAAATATCCTAGTAGTTATACATTCTAGGTTTAATGGTGTGGTTTATTGGGACATGATAATATAGTGGGATATCTAACAAAAAATATTACTATATTATATCCCAAATAATGTTAATCAAGAAAAGTACCAAAAATTATTTCTTTTTATTTATAGAACTAATGGAACAATCATCGTCTACTCTATCCATGTGGTCCATATTAAATATAAATCGTCCTTAAATAGGTTCTAACTTATAGGAGTGGCACATGTGCATTTGGGTTTTTTCACGATAAATATTATTCATATATTATTGAATCCTCACGTCATGATCCACCTGCCAATGAAAAATGTTGTGTATAGGTTCTATTTTGCGATTAAAAATTTAATGATTAATTAAGAGTTCAATTTTTTGATTCATTCATCTTTTTCTTGTAATATCAAGAATCATCATGAAAAAATTGATCTATATATTATGCTTGAGTATCTCCACATCCTATATGACAAAAGATCTAGAAAGGATTTGTTTAAAATTTAAAAAACATATATTCTTTTTATGGTTTTGGTGGATACCCTAAATGGACCTCATTTAGTCATTACCTTTATAAAAATTGGGCACCAAGAGTTTCTACTGTTTAACCTCCTTAATGATTTGTGTAATGATCTCATTATTTATTCACACTATTATATGATATCTCATATTTTATTGAGTTTTATTATGAACTACTTTGGGAATTACATTCAAAATCCATTAATTATTCATATCTATGTGGATACGTATATGAAATGTAAAATTTTATTGGTCCTAGTTTGAAGTAGAGGAATGTACAATTAAAAATCAATAATTAAATGGGTTTCTCACAACACATATCCATGAAGTGGTAGATCATGGATAAAAAAAATAACATGATGTTGTTTATTTTTTATGTGGAAGGAAGGGACACTAAAAATATAATACACACAACTGTTGATAGATGTATAATATCCATGTGAATTTTTTATGGATTACAATTTATGAATATTTAGATATTGGTAATTAGATAATGATTTTTGTGCTCACATTTTTTTTAATATATGAATCATGTTGATTCATAATAACTAACCAAGGGGAGGCATATCTAAGAGAAGATAATAAATAAAAACATCAGTCTATAGTTATTGGGGACTACAACCACACATTACAAACTAGAATGTTCCTAGTTTTTAAAGGTTGTTATATTTTTTATCTATTACTAAAAACATTATATTTTTATCCAGACTAGATAAAAATGTTTTTGTTTTAAATTTAATAATTAATTGTTTTATAATTTATAGATATTTAATTTCTATGACATTCCACATATAAATAACATTATTTACTCTTTTTACTAAACAAATCAATTAATTGGAACATATAATGAAGAAATCTCACATGACTCACACCACACCCAACCTCGGCATCATAGACTGGGTCATCTAAAAAAAAATGCTTGACTAAATGATAACAATATTTATATTTATATTCATTTGAATGAAAAAATCATGGTTTTTCCAAGGAATGTTTACATGAAAAAATAACAAATCATCCTTTACTGGGAATGGTGAAAGAGAATAAGATCACATAAAATTAGTTCATTAAATCATTTTTGGACCATTTTCTAATGATGAAATGGGTGACTACTCCTTCATAAAAACTTTTAATAATTATTTTTGTATCTATTGATATGTATACATAGTTATGAATATTTATTATTCCATTAATAAATTTAGGGAATTCAAAATTAATGTTGAGAACCATCATGGTTTGATGATTAAGAAAATGTACTCACACCATTTTGTGGAATATCTGAATAAAGAATAAATTGATTATATACATCATTTTTGGATTTTATCACAACTCATTCATCCTTATTCATGACAGTTGAATGGTATAAGTGAAAGGAAGAACCAAACCATGTGGAATATAGTGAGATGAATAATTACTCATTTGAGTCATCCATTATCCTTTTGGGGATATGAGTCAGAAATAGAATCACATTTACAAAACTAAGTATAGACTAAATTGATAATTGGAATTAAATATGAATTTTGGAGTTGATGAAACCCTATGTGATTATATTTACATGTATCAGGAATAAAAGAAATTTTTAAGGCCTCACCAGTATGAAAAATTACACCTTAATTCACAAAGTGTACCAATATAGGATACCGTAATAAAACATAACTATACCACATATATGACCCCTTAACATGTTATAGTGGCCTGAAATTATATATTACATTAGGGAGATAATAGATCTAAAAGAGATAATTGGATATAGATACAATTAGATGATGTCCAAGAACATGGAATACTTGATTTGGTACATGATCAAATATAAAAAATACCCCTGGAATAAGAAACAATCCTACAGACATAAGTACATTGCAGTTGCAAATGTGATGTTAATGAGGTATAATATTATTATTTTCTAGTCTCCAACGATATTGAATCGTTACTAGTTGATAATAATTATTCCCTAACCTGCATGGATAGATTATGTGGAACAAATGATTCCTAGCGTCAGGAATCCATGATATATGAGACAGATCACTAGTCCAAAAACCATGTCTGGATTTTGTTATCCCCTCTAGTAGAAGTAACGACTATTTTTTGAAAATGGGTATTCAATAAGTAAATTTATATAGATAGTGAATACATTAATTATATGGAATGATGTGTTGAAAAATAGATTCAATTAAATTTTGGAATTTATTAAGATGATTACATTTAAATACTTCTTCTTAAAAATACATAAAAGTTCTTTTTACATTGATTCCATCCATGATTATGAAATTTGGAAAATGTATTTCAAAAAGTCATTCCAATATGGTAAACATCATAAAATGTTTTAATGACACAAATCGATGGAATTTTTAATCCAGGGGATGAAAAAATAGTACGAATGTCGCAAGGATCCATTTATGGATTATAGTTTGGCTCCAGGTAAAATAAATAGATTTTTATGAGGTCATAATAGAAATTGGATTCATAATGACAAAATGTGAGTAATGTGTCTCTAGAAATTTTAGTCGGAGTGCGCTCATTTTCATAAATGAAATACATGTATTATATCATATTAATTCGTCATTAAATATATGTATACCCATAAAATATTTACTAAAAAATAATATATTAATGCAATCAATATATATATTTATAGATTCAAGTTACATCATCACCCAAGACAATAGTTTACAACCTAGTTTTATCGATCATTATACAATAATTATTTTAATAATTATTGAGTTATTTTTTTATTGAATTTCATATTATGATATAGATAGGAAAACAATTCCTAAGTATCATTTATATAATACAATGCATCACTACCAAGATATCTCACCATTAGGTATATCATAATGCTTGAACAAAATATAGAAAAATTATTGAAAGAATCATCGTTATAAGAGACACCACAAGAATTTAATACCCCAAAGAATGTCACTATTTCAAGGAAACGCATCCACGATGTATCACATCTAGATCAAGAAACCCCTATAAAGAAACACTCTCAGAAGATGTGTCCATGTCCATCATGGACACCACTAGTAACAACATTTAAATAGTCAGCACCAATAATAAAATTATATTGAATTAATTTTTTTAATTAATAGTTTATTTAATTTAATGTTGATGTTTATTTTAATTATTTTTTCAAAATTAATTGATATAATGCATTGATGTATTTTTCATACATGTAATACAAAGTTGTAGTTGATCAGGATGATTCAAATACCCTGATGATTCTCATTATTATTACTATTATTAATAAATTAAGAAAAATACCTCAGGGTTGTTGGATCGGGTTATACCAAATAAGAAAAAGTGGGTGAGAATTCTGCTTTTTACAAATTTTTCACAAATCCCGATGATGACTGAATTTGTACATTTATATTTATCAGATTTTTTCAATGGTGTAAAATAAATAGTAAAAGAACTCAAGGATTTATAGTGGTTTAGGATAATAAGTCCCATAGTCCACTCCACCAGCGCTCTACTCAATAAGTATGGTGATTTTCATTATATTGTCCACATATTTACATACCATCCACAACTTAGAGCAAGAAGTTGACACCTTTACCTGTTAAGGATAAAAACATATATTTTTTGTTTATAGACAAAACCGAATACAAAACTTTGTACAAGAATCAGGTTACTCCATATAAAATATTATTTGTCTTGAAATACATTCCAATTTTTCTTCACAGTTGCAACAACACGCAACTGGCAGTCAATAGATCATCATCTACATAAATAATGATCTTTATGTAGATATAGTTTTGAGCTGATACATTTTAAATAGATATATAAATACATTCAAAAAATCTAATAACATTGTATATCTCTGATGTATAAAAAATAAATCATTAATGGGTTTCATCTTCTTTAGAAAAACAATGTACAATAGATCATGGAAGCAACATATCTGTTGACTCGTATATCTCTATAAAACTATAGTAATAAATCTCCAGGAAATGTTCCTAATATTTTCACAATAATTAATATTGCGCTATATAATTCAAAATAACACATACATATATAATAAAGACAATAATTTTCCATTCCAATTTAGATCTACAAATGTCATCTTTAGAATTGCGAATTTCAAAAGTTTGAACAACAGAGCAGTCGTAACTCTCCATAATATTTTTCACAAAAATATCCACATAAATCTATTATTTGAATCACAAATAAATGTCCATGATGCAGTCAATGACACATTTTAAAATGATGCATTTAATCTAGATTGAAATATGCCTAATAATCTTCATAAATACCATTACTCAACAAAGTCGTATTTCAAATTTCCAACACCAAACATAGGGTTGAACTGCATAGCATACATTCTCTGAACATAAGGTTTACAACGTAAGGATGACTAGGAAGGTAAGATTTGATAATCCATTCATCAAACGTATGGTTGATCTCAAATGTAAGGTTGATCATAAATACTTTTCTCTTCAGCTTTCAAATGTATGGTTTATAATTCATAGTTTTATCGACATCTAAACGTAAGGTATATGATCCAACATATTGTTGTTTTCAAAAGTAAGGTTGGAGAACCATACTTTTGAGAACCAAACATGACATTCCACAGTAATGAAAGTTTCTTCTTCAATAATTGTATGATAACCCAAATGTATGATTCCATCCAAATATATGGTTCTTCCTCAATATTTTTTTGATAACTTATGGATTCATAACCATACTTTTTTGATATCCCGTAAATGAATGATTTCATAATATAGCTGTGCTACTCAATATATGGTATCTACACTATTTCCAAAACATGCTAATGTGATTTCGAAACATGTAGAGAATGAACAATGTTTCCAGAATGCACTTATATGACAAAACAATTTCCAAACAATTTGACAAACATTACATATATATTAAAATGCATAAATATTATTCGAAAAAATAGAAATAGGTAATAGTAATTTCCTGAAATATAATCAATTTAAAATCATTAAAAAAATAATGGTATTTGTGAACATGTAAATCATCATAAAGAGATAGAATATTATTCTCTACGACCTCCCCATAATAAAATAGAGTGTTGTTGAAAACAATCCTTACTAAAAAATATTCCCCTTTTTGATGATCACAAAACCAATGAAATAACAGATGATATTATCTTACAAAATTAATTGCATATAATTAAGATGTTTTAAAAAATAAAAGCATTATTTTATTAAAAAAACCATTTCTTAATTTTACATTTTCTCCCCCATTTAAAAGAATAAAAAATATATATCCTCCTTTATAAATAATGAATTTTGTGAGGTTTTTTTATCCATACTTCTCCACCAATTTTATTTTGGATTATTACTATTTATATAATTTTTGTGATATCAAAATGAATAATAGAAAATGGAATATAACAAATTTTAACGTAGAAATTTACATAAGTAAAGGATATAATAAAATATTTATCAATATCTAAATCTCAACAACTAGAATACTATCATAGATAGTACATTAAATCAAATCAATAACCAAAAAACATGGAATGAAAATATATTTTATTGAAAATATAATTACTTTTATAGTAAGTAAAATTTGAATCAAGGTGGGGCTAAAAGGTTTCAGAAATGTATTTTTGTTCATTTTAATGATTTCCTTGAACTATGACATCTAAAGCTTCAAAATTTTCACTAATCCATTGCCTAACTAGACTATTAGATCCCTTCCTTCCTGAGTTAGATGGATGTATTCAATAAAATTGACACTGAAAAAATCATGTAACTACTCGTCCTTCTTTATAAACGGATTTATTTTCTTTGTGAATTTATTCAACAAAACATTTTTCCCGGGTTCATCTGAGGTAAGATAGAAAAAAATATGCGTTTTATTATCCAGGAGAAGAAATAATGCATAACTATTATACTGTAAGTCCTGAAAACTATCATTCATACCTCTCATTGATGTTGAAATGGCCTGAAATCTTTTTATCAGGTTAGTGTATGTACTTAAGTTACCTACATGACTTCCCCTGACATATGAAAATTGTTTCTCCATGAAAATTCTAAAATATTTCAAATATGAAATCATTTCTATTTCATATTTCAATTTTAAAACATCAACTATCATTTCTTTCTTAATACATCCAATACTATTTTTGAAATAGAACTATCATTCATGTTCAGAAACCACTATCTCGAATTTTCTAATGCTCCTATTGAAGATGAATATTTTACATTAACTTTGTTGAATGTTTGGATTAACTCCCCCACATGATCATTATCATAATCAGAGGATCATTTCTCTAGATTTTTGTTCTAATATTTCACTGGATTTATCTGAGATGGATGTAAGAATTCAACATATGACCTCACTTCAACGTTCATTTTTTTTGTCATCTCCACTAATTTTTTCTTAGATTCCTTTTCTAAGTCATCCCTAGAAAAATCCTAACCTATAATTACCGTATGAATTTTATAAAGGTTCTCATCGAGATTCATATTCACAGGTTCTTTCTCATACTGAGAATATTATTCATTGATATCCTATAAGATGGTTACCTCTAATATACGTTTCTTTTGAGATAATCCATCTTGAACAATATCAGTAGGTAATACAGTTTCAGATCAAGCCACATCAACTTCACTAGGAATTTCAACTGTTGGATGCACAATTTTATTTCTACATGTGGAGTCACATTAATCTGAGAAATTATTGGTTGTGAAATTTCCTATACTATAAATTATCTAATAAATGTTATCATAAGAGTTTTTCAGTTGCTCCAACATTTTCTTGAACCAGTTCCTCACCAGTTTATGCCACTCTATGCCTTCTCCTGTGATGTCTTTCCCATCATTCCTCATCAGCAGGTGTATAAAAGATCTCAAATCATAGTCTTCTTGAGGTTAAAAATACTCTATATTCTTTCATTCCTTCCTTATATATAGTATGTTTCTCCCCCTAGGTCGATTCTTGATCTTCTTCAGCTCTAACATGCATAATTATGCCTTTCACAATGCTCCAGAAAAAGACAATCTCCCATTGAATTACAGAATTAAAAATATTGATGTTATGGAATCATAATCTATCATCTATTAATCTCACAATATCATCCATATACAATAGTTTGGAAAGGATTCTTCTAAAGGGATAGAAGTTCATTATAGCCTATAGTGAGAAGCAGTAATTGAGATATCTTACCATATATCATGGAATATTCTACATGATATCAGCTGTAATAAAATAAAATAAATTCATTTCATAAAAAACAATATTCTTCATTTTGACATGCTAGGTTCAGTCCATGTTTTCACAAATTAAGCAAGAATCTCTTGATCATGTTCGAGGTCATTTACTGTCATTTTTCATATTCTTGTAGAACCAAAAAAATGAAATAATTTCTTCTAAAATATGTTCATTATTTGTAATATTCATTAAATATTAATGATAAACTCTCTCATGAGGGTAGAATAAGATTCTAGATATTTCCATAGAGGAGATTGAAAAATCCCTATCTTCGATTTTTGGACATATGGTGTCCTCTGTATCACAAAGACATAATGAACAGATTTGAAAAAGTGACCAAGATCTCCATTATATTGAAACTCTATATTTTCTCCACTAAATGTTTTATAGATATTTTGTAATGTGAGGGATTATTTCAACATTAGATACATTTCATACATCCATTCGAGGTTGATTACATTTCAATATAGAATCTTTCTTCCTAGCGTGCATTAATGCTTCACATTACTATCTTCCCCTTCATCGATTCTCTTTTCCTTGGACATTTCTGTTTCAATGTTATGAAGTATCAAATTTTTTGGGTTTTAGAGGTTATTTTGAAGGTAGACGAATAAATTAATGGTTGTTTTGTGATTTGAAAGTTTGTGATAAAATGGTGAGGTTTGGAATTGGAAAATGTTTCTTACATCCATAATTTCCATTCCATTAATAACATAGAAATTATTACATTATTTAAAAGTAAAAACATACACAGAAAAAGTTTAAAGAAGAATCGAAGATGTTTTTAAATTATTTTAAAAACCAGTAAAAATAGTAACAAATAAAATAATAATTAAAAACTTATTTTAAAATTAAAATTTCATTTATAAAAAAAAACCTAGCTCCCAGAATAATAAAATCTACCGTTGAAGTGGGAAGTGTATTTGTAAAAATTTCATCTAATTGAATCATAGAACTTACAAATTCTAATAATATATTATTTTTATTTACATAATATATTTGAAAATGATGTGTGATGTAATTATTCTTAGTTCTAAAATGCTTAATAAGGGATTTTACACATTTATAGCCCTTGTATTATCTCATAAAATAAATTAATTATTAAAATTTAGTCCAAAGATCATAAGAATGTTTTTCATCCAAAAAACATGTGCACAACAACTGTATGCAGATACATATTCTTCTTCGACTATAGAAAGGGAAACTGAGTGTTGTTTCTTAATAGACCATAACACTAAAGATTTTCTTAAAAAGTGACATGTCCCTGAGGTGGTTTTTCTATCTAAATTAAAGCTTCCAAAGTCATCATCTGAATATGAAATTCAATTAAAATAATAAGTATTTTGGTTGAGAATATTTTGAAAACAGATCATTTTAAATATCTAAAAATTCTGTGAGTTCTTTTAATTGTGATTCTTTAGGATCAAATTGAAATATAGCACAAATACATATTGAATACATTATATCTAGATTTCTAGCAGTAAGATAATATAAACTACCAATCATACATCTATATAACTTCATGAAAACCGATTATCCATTTTCATTCAGACCATTTTTTATATTAGTTCACATAGTAGTTGTATATGTCTTGTTGTTTTCAAGTCCTAATATCTTTACATAATAGTTAATGTATTTTGTTTGATTTAAAACATTTCCAAATTTATTTTGAAAAATTTGATGTCTACAAAATTTTATTCACCCATAATACTCATTTAAAACTATTTTTTTATTAAATTTCAAAACTCAATACAAAACATTTTGTTTGTTGAACCAAAAATAACATCATCAACATAAATTTGAACAAATAAAATATTAGATTGGATATATTTCTAAAAAATTGATGGATCTGTCATCCCAACAGTAAAATCATTTTTTATGGAAAGGAACATAATCCTTCATGACTTGATCTATGTACTTGTTTAAGTCCATAATGATATTTAATATGTTTAAAAATAAAATCTATTTTTTTAGAATTTCAAAAACCATGAGGTTGCTCATCATAAACTTCCTCCAATAAGTTACCATTTAAAAGGGATACTTGTAACAACCGAGACTTTTATGTTACATAAATCATCAAATAAATCTTTTACTACACACAACACTTGCTCGACTTGCTTTACACGCAATCACGACCTTCCTCTATAGCTTGCGTCGTACGCAATACCGAGTTTCAAAAAACAACGATATGCTATTAAAATATTATTAAAACTAGCCGTTATGAATAGTAATAACCACTTTTTGAAATTTTGTAAATTTTATTTTTCAAAATTGACTTCATTTTTGGATTTGGAACATCAAAATTAGCTTCGGGTGAAATTTTGGTATTTTTCTGAAAACATTCAATTTTTGATTAATAGTGAAACCACTAAGTGGTAGTTAAAAAACTGATTTTTTTATAAAACATAATTTTACCGCTTATGTGAGTGGAATTTCAAAAATCTGAGAGACATGGTTTATGTCAGTAAGTAAAATGTGGTTCAATGAGATGAAAATAATTTTTGATGAATAGTAACTTTTTACTTTTATTTACCACAGTTAAATGTAATAGGGTAATTAAGGGTAAAAATGTTATTATTATTACCCTAACACATGTCCTAATTCTATTGGATAAGTGTAATTCGACCAAAAACAACCTTAGGAATAAAATATGACCATTTAGGCCCACTTGGATTAGATTAGGACATTTATTATTAATTTATTTAAAGAAGGGTTAAAATATTTAAAATCAATGTTTAAAAAAGAAATAATTTTTAATATATGGTTATAGATAAGATTAATTCGACTATAAATATTCATTAGAAAGCTAAAAGGATTTCCTAAATAATCATATTTTATTTGTAATTTTTAGACTTTAAATATGTTCATTTATGTATGACACAAAGATGATGTAGTAATTATCTTATTAATGAAATATTGACATAATTGATGTTATAAATACCCAAATAAATATAATTTGAGACTTTTTATGAATTACAATAATTTTCTAGGTTAATATGACATGTTAGTATTGATGTAATTAACTTTTCTCGAACTAATCATTCTGTTATGATTTTAAAAAAAAAGCAATTACTAAATAGTGTCAAAATTGACATAAAATAGTTTTTAAAACAAATATTATATTATTAATTGTTATTTTATTCATAAAAATCTAAGGATCGGCAAAGAAACTTATATAATGATAGGTGTTTCATTAATGGACCACTTGGTGGTCTCTTGTATGTACATGGTATGTTTATTAACTATATAATATATAAATACAATGTGACATGGTAAATGTCAATCTAATTAACTAAGAGTTAAAACTAAAAGATAAGGTTAATATAATGACATAAACTTGTCTAAATTATATTGGATGATAAGATTTAGACCCACCACCACCTTAGATTTGAACTATATCAATTTGGAGCTATTAAAACCCGAATTTGACTTTATAATAAAATAATATTTTCAGTTATTCCAAAGGTGCCCCTCTCCTCCCTTATAAAAGGGAACCTCCTCCCTCTCCTCCACACACAAATTTGAGCCTTCAAGCTCGACCAAACCCTGAAAATTTCTCCTCTTCACATCCCTAGAAACATCCTAGAGGTCATGGTCTTCTTAAAAGACCAATTTTAGTTCCCTAAAAGGAGGTATCAAAGTGGCGCTTCAAAGAAGAGGTAATGTCTGTTACCAGTTCTTTCAACTTTATTTCTTCTTCCACTTATTTTTATTAGGTTGTTTAATTATGAAGTAATAACAGAAGTATCAATAATATACTTATATGTTATTATAATTATGAAACAACCCTATTTCACCATCTATCCATCCTACGGAAAACGAAATCACCGCGCGTGCGTACGTACGGAATACCGTCTCCACGCCGTGGTGTAATCTATTTTCCACCACCACCATACATGGATGGGTATAATGGTGTAAATAATGATTATATATGACTACTATAAAGTTATATTGATTCTGAAATTGTATGCATACACTCAAATACATTTCAACGATCATGAGAATGATATCATCGCTCGTGCGTACGTACGGACTACCGTCTCCACGACGCGATGAGATTCATTCTCCACATTAACCATTAATGAATGATTATAAAGTATATATAATAAGTAATCATGAAATATATGAAATAATAATACTACTGGATTTATTTATATATATATATATGTCATCTACTTAATTCCACTCAATTCAATAAGGAAACAAAAACAACGTTCATGCGTACGTACGACCTACCATCTCCATGAACGGTGTATTTCTTTCCATTTATCGATCTATTATATATATGTATATTATGAATATATATTATATATAAATCATGTATTAAATTATGGATTTTTGTAATCGTTATCTACATAATCATATGAATAATTACAAGTTAAAACATGAACGACAAATGAGACGATTTTACCCAAAACGCTACTATAACATGAATTTACAAAAGAGCGGGTAATATAAAGTCATAAGTGAACCATATATGATATAATAACAATGAATATGATTCTATAATAAGTCAATGAAATTATTCAAATCATTATACAGGAGGTTCATACACTTACGAAGAAAATCGGACCTAAGGTAAGGGAAATGTCACAATCTAATTTTTATCCGAGATTGTTTATACATTGGAATTTACTGGGGTGTATTTTATCATCCACATCCATTTTTCCCCAATATGTAATATTTATATTCTTCTACAATATTTTATATCCAATTTTACCCTTCAGTTAATTTTCAGTAAATGATATGAAAGGAATCTTTTGTCGTTTTTCATATGAGGTATTTTTTGACTTTTCCGACAAAAGTACGAGAAGAATGTTTTATTTTAACTTATATGGCATGAATGGATTTTTAAAAAATTATTTCCAAGAATGTTCCATTACAAGTTTTCATGTTTATTTTTAATCAAATTTATTTATATTAGAATTGTATGACATGTTAAGAAAGGAAAAGTGTTTTTGAAGTAGAAAGGATATTTTTCTCAATAATGGAGTTCAAGTGTTTTGTCAAAATTATTTTCCATCTAAGACAATATAGGGTTATGTTTCTATCCCAATTATTACATTTATTTGATTATGTTGTGATGGAAATATTTTTATGAATTCTTTTATCTGATATGAATTTTTTTATGATGTCATGGTGTTTAAAAATCCCATTTTTATTACATGAGTTATGCAATGATGTATGATTTATGATTTTGTGGCACACATAATAATGGTATCATTATGAGATGGGTGGGACCTATATCTCCCTCCAATGCATTGGGTAATGATTTTATATCTCATGAGATAGACATGGCTGGAACGGCAGGATAAACCAGTTCAGTGAAACAGGACTGAAACGAGGGATGAACTTGGTTCAGAAATGGACTTTGTCCACTAAGATATCCTTGGCAATGAGTCTTGACTAATAAGAAAAGATTCTCTATGATTATGTTTGTATGCCACAAAGTTTAATGTATTAAGTTATGATTATTGGGATTACATTTCACAACTATGATTTATTCCATGTTATGAAATTATGATCTCTTTTGTAGGATAAGACTTCCAAAAGTTATGTTCCTATGTATATAATGTGATTGATATTTCTTTTGTTTACCCTTACTGGGTATTTGGGCTCACCCTTTTGTATGTTTTCTTTCCCCAGGTCAGGAAGAAGGTTATTAAGTAGGATATTCGAAAAAGGGACTCTAGATATGATGAAATAAATGGGAGGCAAAGTAGATGATTTATAAAACAGTTGTTTATGTTTCCTAGTTTCTAAAGACTCCATACCTATACGGTCCTTTCCTAGTTTTGTTATATGTTTTAATAAGTATGATTCAATTCCGAAGTAATAAAAATTTATGTAATGCATGGGTTGTTATAGTTGGTATCGGAGGAAATGTATAGTCAACCATTGGAAACTAGGATGTGAAAGCCTTAGAAAGAACCCTAAGGATAAGTCTAAGAATAGAACATGATCTGAGTGTTTTAAAAATGGCCATGAACTACCTATGATAAGACCTTAAGTGTGAAATTTTATTCTTAATTATGTGGTTTTCCTATTATAATTAGTGTTTCTCACACTATTATTCTTGGTTTTATTCAATGGCTAGAACCCGAAGTAACCATGTTAATACGGAATGCGACGAGAAATGTAATGATTGTCCCCCTGAGCAACCAAACATTATGTGAAATGGAATGCAAAATCTTGTAGCCATTCTCACAGAGCTTTATCATTCTATGAATCATGCAGGAATACCAAACGAGAAAAGGAAGGAGCAACATTCTATTGAATCCTTCATGAAGCAGCGTCCACCCTCATTCAGCGGGTCTATTGATCCATTAGTTGCTGAACAATGGATCAGTACTACTGAAAATATATTTTCAGTTCTTCAATGTCCTGAACATGATAAAGTCATTTTAGCAGTGTATCATTTGGGAGTTGAAGCTAATCAATGGTGGAATCTTATCCAGAATACGAGGCCAAGAGATGAAATTGAGTCACTGGTATGGGATGAGTTCAAGAACTTGTTTTCAATAAGTACATCCCTCGTATTCTCCGAACAACGGTGGAGAAGGAGTTTCTTGAATTAAAGCAAATGGATGATGAATCTGTTGGTACCTATGAAGCAAGTTTTACAAGACTTACAAGGTACGCTTCTGGTATTATTATCCAACCAGAGAGTAAGATCGATCGATTCTTTAGTGGCTTAAAACCAATTCTTCGAAGGGAATTATCCATAAGGGACTTCAATAGCTATGAGGAAATCGTTTGATGTGCTCTCAAAGTCGAGATGGAGATTGGAGTAACCCATCAGTAATATGGGTTTGATAAGAAGAGGAAAATGGAATTAAAAGGAAAATCTAAAGAGCACCCTGAAAAGAAGATGAATTTTCCCTTATTCTCATAGTGTGGAATGAAGCATGGATGGAGTTTTCTTAAAGGTAAAAGTTAATGTTTCAAATGTGGAAAGGTAGGTCATCGAGAATTTGAATGCCGCAATGATGGAAGAAGAAGTCTAGTGATGCGAACAATGAAAAGGCTACACAGAGTGCACCTCCTATACATTAATGTTACAAATGGAAGGAGATGGGGCATTAATCCAATAAATTCCCTAATCCAAGGGTTGTTGATGATGATCGACATCAACAAAATCATAAGGCTAAAGACAAAGGAAAGTCCCATGCAATTTATATCAGCGATGTGAGGTAAAATAACGATGTGGTTAAAGGTACACTTACCATCCACTCTAAAGTAAAAAATGTTTTATTTGATTCTGGATCCACCCACTCTTTTATTTCTGAAGAATTTTATAAGGGTATCACCGTATTACCTCAGCAATTTGATGTTGAGTTAGTTGTGACAACACCTAATGGCACAACAGTCGCATCAAAAGTTTATAATTCTTCTTCGATTGATGTTTGTGGGAAAGTGCTTCCTGCAAATCTTGTGATCCTTCCTATAGTGTAATTTGATTTGATTCTTGGCATGGATTGGATTTCTTTATATGGAGCTCATATCAATTGCCAAATAAGGGAACTCACATTTCATATTCTAGATCAATCTATGATCGTCTATCAATGCAAGAATGAACATAACCTTCCATTGGAAATTTATTCCATCTTATGGGTCTTGATTCCACTAAATGAAGGTTATTTATCTCAAATGGTTGTTGAGAAACTCACGATTAAGAATATTCCCATTTTACAGGAGTTTGGTGATGTCTTTCTGGAGGAATTGTCAGGTTTTCCACCAAATCGTGAAGTTCAGTTTTCAAGGGAACTCGTACCGGGTGCTTTTCTTATTTCAAAGACACCTTATAGAATGGCCCCAATTGAGTTGCAGGAATTGAAGAAGATACTCCAAGAGAATATTGGTAAGGGATTCATACCCCTTAGTGTGTCACCTTGGGGAGCACCTGTTCAGTTTGTTAACAAGAATGATGGATCGATGAGACTCTGCATTGATTATCGAGAACTTAACAAGATCACTATCAAGAACAAATATCCTCGCCCACGCATTGATGACCTATTTGACCAACTACGCGGAGCTCAATACTTTTCCAAGATTGATCTTTGTTTAGGGTATCAACAATTAAGGGTAAAAAGGGAGGATATACCAAAAACGGCTTTCCGTACAAGGTATAGACACTATGAATTTATAGTGATTCCATTTGGTCTTACTAATGCCCCTCCTATCTTCATGGATCTTATGAATAGAGTCTTTAGAGACTATCTTGATCAGTTTGTGGTAGTATTTATATACAATATTCTTGTCTATTCAAAGTGCAAGGAAGAACATGAAGATCACTTGAGAATTATATTGAAGACCCTGAGAAAAGAGGCACTTTATTCCAAATTTACCGAGTGTGCATTTTGGCTTCAAAGAGTTTCATTTTTGGGTCACATAATCTCAAAAGAGGGGATATCTGTGGATCCTAAAAAAACAGAGGTTATCGAAGGATGGTTGGGAACAACAAAAGTAACTGAGATCCAAAGTTTTCTTGGTTTTGCTGGATATTATCAACGTTTTGTGAAAGATTTTTCACGATTATCTAATCCACTCACCATGTTGACTCGGAAAGGAGTTATGTTTGTTTGGACGGAGGAATGTGAAGACAATTTCAAGGAGTAGAAAAGAAGGTTATCTAGTGCACCTGTGGTCCCACTGCCTTGTAGTGGAGAAAGGTTTGTGATCTACAGTGATGCATCCAAGAAGGGATTGGGGTGTGTTCTTATGAAAAATGATATGGTGATAGCATATGCCTGAAGATAGTTGAAAATACATTAGAAAATTTACCCAACTCATGATTTGGAGTTAGTTGCGGTAATCTTTGCATAAAAGATTTGGAGGAATTATCTTTTTGGAGAAAGGTGTGACATTTATAATGATCATAAAAGTTTAAAGTATATTTTCACACAAAAGGAGCTGAAAATGCGCCAAAGAAGATGGTTGGAGCTGATTAAGGATTATGAATGCTTAATTCATTACCACCCTGGGAAAGCAAAAAAGGTGGCAGAAGCATTAAGTCGACAAGATCATGCAAGATTATCCATGATATGGGTCACAAAAGATCCAATATTTATGGATTTACAAAGGATATATCTTGGAATTATAATAAAAGGGGAAAAATCGTATCTTTCTCAAATGAATGTTGAACCATCTATACATGTGAAGATTAAAGAGGCACAGAAAGAAGATGTCGAGTTACAAAAGAATGTGAGAAATGTTCCTGAATTCAACCTTGATTGTGATGGGATAATAATGTTCAGGAATCGGGTTTGTGTTCCTACCATCCCCGAATTAAAGAAGGAGATGCTGGATGAGGCTCATAGTTCTTCATTATCTATTCATCCCGGAAGCACGAAGATGTATATGGACCTGAAAGAGTACTTCTGGTGGGATGACATGAAAAGAGATGTTGCTGAATTTGTCTCTCGATGCTTGGTTTTCAGCAAGTTAATGCTGAGAGACAGAAGTTTAAGGGGATGTTACAACTATTACCCATACCAGAATGGAAATGGGAAAACATCACTACATACTTTGTCACAGGACTTCCTAAAACATCCAAAGGCAATAATGCTTTCTGGGTCATAGTTGATCGTCTTACAAAGTCTTCACATTTCATTGCTATTAGAGTGGATTTATCTCTAGATCATATTTCCAGGATATATGTAAAGGATGTGGCAAGATTTCATGGAGTACCACTTTTTATTATATCTAATCGGGATCTGAGGTTTACCTCAAAGTTCAGGCAAAGTATTCAGCATACTCTGGATACAAAGTTGAGTTTCAGCACTGCTTATCATCCTTAGCCAGACGGTCAGTCTGAGAGAACAATTCAAACTCTAGAAGATATGTTGAGAGCTTGCTCTATGGATTTAAAATGTGGTTGGGATCAACACATACCTTTGGTGGAATTTTCTTATAATAATAGCTTTCACTCTAGTATTTAGATGGCTCCTTATGAAGCTATCTTTGGAAAAAAATGCAGGACTTCAACTTGTTGGGATGATGTTCGGGAAAGAAAGTTATTACGACCTGATCTTGTTGATGAGATGGCAGAAAAGGTCCGATCTATTCAACAACACATAAGAGTAGCTCATAGTCGATAGAAAATTTATTCCAACAACTGAAGAAAAGACCTATAGTTTTAAGTGGGTGATAAAGTGTTCTTATGAATATGTCCCTGGAAGAGGGTCATGAGATTTTGAATGAAGGGGAAGTTGAGCCCTAGATATATCGGTCCATTTGAAATATTGGATCATGTTGGGAAGGTAGCTTACCAATTGGCGCTTCCACCGAATCTCTCTCAAGTTCACGATGTGTTCCATGTATCTCTCCTAAGAAAGTACATACCGGATCCTTCACATGTACTCAGCTCAGAAGTTGTACCGCTGGAGAAAGATCATTCTTATGAAGAACAGCAGATATAGATTCTGGATCGTAGCGAAAAGTCCTACGAAACAAGACCACTTGATTGGTGACTGTTTTATGGAGGAACCACCAATTAGAAGAAGCTACATGGGAGCTTGAGGATATGATGAGGGAGGGGTATCCTCATCTGTTTGTTACAATGTGACGAATTTCAAGGGTGAAATTCATTTTAAGGGGGGTAGAATGTAACACCCGAGACTTTTATGTTATTTAAATCATTAACGGAATCTTTTACTACAAACAACACTTGCTCGGCTTTCTTTACACGCAATCGTGACCTTCCTCGATAGCTTGTGTCGTACGCAATACCGAGTTTCAGAAAACAACGATATGCTATAAAAATATTATTAAAACTAGTAGTTATGAATAGTAATAACCACTTTTTGAAATTTTTTAAATTTTACTTTTCAAAATTGACTTCTTTTTTGGATTCGGAATATCAAAATTATCCTAGGGTGAAATTTTGGTTTTTTTCTGAAAACGTTAAATTTTTGATGAATAGTGAAACCACTAAGTGGTAGTTAAAAATCGGAATTTTTCATACAACTTAATTTTACCGCTTCTGTGAGTGGAATTTCAAAAATCCGAGAGACATGGTTGATGTTAGTATGTAAAATGTGGTTCAATGAGAAGAAAATAATTTTTTGTGTATAGTAACTTTTTACTTTTATTTACCACGGTTAAATGTAAATAGGGTAATTAAAGGTAAAAATGATTTTATTATTACACTAAAACATGTCTTAATTCTATTGGATAAGTGTAATTCGACCAAAAACAACCTTAGGAATAAAATATGACCATTTAGGACCACATGGATTAGATTATAACTTTTATTATTAATTTATATAATGAAGGGTTAAAATAGTTAAAATCAATGTTGAATAACTAAATCATTTTTAATATAGGGTTATACATAAGATAAATTTGACTATAAAAATTCATTAGAAAGATAAAAATATTTCTACATAATGATAATTTATTTTTTATTTTTAGACTTTATATAAGTTAATTTATTTATGACACAAAGATGATAAAGTAATTATCTTATTAATGAAATATTGACATAATTGATGTTATAAATACCCAAATAAATATAATTTGAGACTTTTTATGAATTCCACTGATTTTATAGGATAATATGACATGCAATTATTGATTTAATTAACTTTTTTCGATCTAATCATTCTGTTATGATTTTCACAAAAATCAATTACGAAATAGTGTTAAAATTGACATAAAATAGTTTTTAAAATAAAGATTATATTATAAATCGTTATTTTATTCCTAAAAATATAAGGTTTGGAAACGATACTTATATAATGATAGGTGTATCATTAATCGACCACTTGGGGGTCCCTTGGATGTATATGGTATGTTTATTAACTATATAATACAAAAATACAAAGTGACATGGTAAATTTCAATCTAGTTAACTAAGAGTTAAAACTAAAATATAATGTTAATATAATGACCTAAACTTGTCTAAATTCTATTATATGAGAGGATTTCGACCCACCCCCACCTTATACTCGAAATATATCAATTTGGATCTATTAAAAACCGAATTTGACTTATAATAAAATAATATTTTTTGTTATTCCAAAGGTGCCCCTCTCCTCCATTATAAAAGGGCACCCCTCCCTCTCCTCCTCATACCAATTTGAGCCTTCAAGCTCGGCAAACCCTGCCAATGTCTCCTCTCCACTTCCATAGAAACATCCTAGAGGTCCTGGTCTTCTTCAAAGACCAATTTTAGTGCCCTAAAAGGAGGTCTCAAAGAGGCGCTTCGAAGAAGAGGTAATGTCTATTACCAATTATTTCAACTTTATTTCTTCTTCCACTTCTTCATCTTAGGCTGTTTCATTATGAAGTAATAACATCAGTATCACTCATATACTGATATGTTATTATAAGTATGAAACAACCCTATTTCACCATCTATCCATCCTACGGAAAACGAAATCACTGCGTGTGTGTACGTACGAAATATCGTCTCCACGCCGTGGTGTAATCTATTTTCCACCACCACCTTACTTGGATGGGTATAATGGTGTAAATAATGACTATATATGACAATTGTATAGTGATATTGATTCTTAAATAGTATACATGACTCCAATACAATTCAATGATCACGAGAATGATATCATCGCTCGTGCGTACGTACGGACTACCGTCTCCACGACGCGATGAGATTCATTCTCCACGTTAACCATTCATGATTGATTATAAAGTATATATAATATGTAATCATGAAATATATGAAATAATAATACTACTAGATTTATGTATATATATAGTTATGTCATCTACTTAATTCCACTCAATTCAATAAGGAAACTAAAACAGCGTTCATGCATACGTACGGCCTACCGTCTCCATGAACGGTGTATTTCTTTACATTTATAGATCCATTATATAAATGTATATTCTGAATATATATTATATATAAATCATGTTTTACATTCTGGATTTATGTAATCATGATCAAAGTAATCATATGAATAATTACAAGTTAAAACACGAACGACAAATGAGACGATTTTACCCAAAACGCTACTTTAACATGAATTTACCAAATAATGGGTAATATAAAGTCATAAGTGAAAAATATATGATATAATAACAATGAATATGATTTTGTAATAAGTCATTGACATTATTTAAATCATTATACAGGAGGTTCTGATACTTACGAAGCAAATCAAACCTAAGGTAAGGGAAATATCACAATCTCATTTTTATCCGACATTGTTTATACTTTGGAATTTACTGGGGTGTATTTTATCATCCACTTCCATGTTTCCTAAATATGTAATATTTATATCCTTATACAATAGTTTATATCCAATTTTACCCTTCGGTGAGTTTCTAGTAAAAGATATGAAAGGAATATTTTGTCGTTTTTCGTACGAGGTACTTTTTGACATTTCCGAAAAAAGTACGAGAAGAATGTTTTCTTTTTACTTATACGGCATGAATGTATTTTTAAAACATTAATTCCAAGAATCTTACCTTACATGTTTTCAAGTTTATTTTTAATCAAATTCTTTTAGTTTATAATTGTATGACATGTTAAGAAAGGAAAAGTATTTTTGAAGTAGAAATGATATTTTCCTCAAGAATGGAGTTCATGTGTTTTATCAAAATTATTTTCCATATAAGATAATATAGGGTTCTGTTTCTATCCCTATTATTACATTAATTTGATTATGTTGTGATGGAATTATTTTTATGAATTCTTTTATCTTATATGAATTGTTTTATGATGTCTTGGTGTTTAAGAATCCCATTTTTATTACATGAGTTATGCAATGATGTATGATTTATGATATTGTGGAACAGATAAGAATGGTATCATTATGAGATGGGTGGGACCTATATCTCCCACCAATTCATTGGGTAATGATTTTATATCTCATGAGATAGACATGGCTGGAATAGCAGGATAAACCGGTTTAGTGAAACAAGACTGAAACGAGGAATGAACTCAGTTCAAAAATGGACATTGTCCACTAAGATAGTCTTGGAAATGAGTCTTGACTAAAAAGAAATGATTCTCTATGATTACG
This sequence comes from Viscum album, assembly GCA_963277665.1. Classification (NCBI taxonomy): domain Eukaryota; kingdom Viridiplantae; phylum Streptophyta; class Magnoliopsida; order Santalales; family Viscaceae; genus Viscum; species Viscum album. The sequence continues at coordinate 418,974,724 of OY728161.1, read as the reverse complement.
TGTGTATGCCAAAAAGTTTTATTTTTTAAGATATGATTATTGGGATTAAATTTCACTACTATGATTTATTCCATGTTATGAAATTATGATCTCTTTTGCAGGATAAGATTTACAAAAGTTATGTTCTTATGTATATGATGTGATTGATATTTCTTTTGTATACCTTTACTGAGCATTTGAGCTCACCCTTTTGTATGCTTTATTTCTCGAGGTAAGGAAGAATGATATTAAGTAGTATATTCCAAAAAGAGACTCTAGATATGATAAAATAAATGGGAGGAAAAGTAGATGATTTATGAACTAGTTGTTTATGTTTCCCAGTTTCTAAAAACTCTATACCTATACGGTCCTTTCCTGGTTTTGTTATATGTTGTAATAAGTATGCTTCAATTATGAAGTAATAACAATGTATGTAAAGTATGGGTCGTTATAATACTTAACATACATCTGAAATAATTTAATGTCCATATGAGATGCATAGGCTGAAAGGATTATAATATCTTCTAATCTAGCTATGGTTTCAAAGGTATCATCATAATCTATACATTCATCATAATCATAGTCTTTAGATACTTGTATTTCTTTATTTCTAGTTATTATTACTTTATTATCTTGTTTCTTCTCAAGACCATTTTTTTCATATAACGGGATAGTTCTGAGGTCTTTCAACTACGTTCAAATATTCAATTCATTTGAACAGGTTTATTTCTTCTTGCATTCTATCATCCAACCATCGTCAACTTTGGCATCATCGAATGTATTAGGTTTTCATTGAGATAGTAAGGAACATAATTCAACACAATTTCCAAGATTTCATCTAGTCTTTATTCCCGTGTCTAGGTCTCCTGTAACAATTTCTAAAGGGTGATTTTTAGGGTTCTAGACTATCAATGTAGTACACGGATAGGTTCTTCAATGTCATGTTATTCCAAACTGTACTGAATTTTATTTTTATCTATTTCAAAATAATCAATAAATTTCACAATTCACATGTTATCATTAGAGTCATATTCGTTAATTTGGTCTTTCCTTTTCTCAAATGGATCGGATTCATCAAATTTCACTTGAACTGATTCTTCAAGAATCATTGACATTTTATTAATAACATTATAATGCTTGGATGTAGCAAAATATTCTATGAAAATTACGTCATCTGATTATGTATCCAAATTATCAAGATTGTCATTGGTGATTAAGGTGTAAACCTTCCACCCAAAAACATTGAAATAATTTACTTTATGTTCTCTGTTATTCAAGAGTTCATAAGTTTTCTTTTTTAAAATTAGCCTGACTAAAGCTCTATTCATTATATAACATGCAATGCTTATAGATTCTTTCTAGAAATAGGTATGAAGTCTATATTTGTTGAGCATAGTCGTAGCCATTTCTTGAATAATTATATTTATTCATTTGAAAATTCCATTTTGTTGAGGTGTTATTGGATTAGAAAAGGTGTGTTTAATACCAATATTATAGAAAAAGGAATTCAATTCTAGATTCTCAAATTCCCCTCTTTGATCAAATTTTAATTAAAAATTTTAAACCCCTTTTCAATTCGAGATGTTTTTCAAAAACATTCCAATATAGTAAAAGCTTCATTTATATATTTTAAAAAATAAATCCAAGTAAATCTAGAATATTCATTAACTAAAATATATACATATAATTTACAAGGAAAAAATTCTATTTATGAAATTCCAAAAAATCCATATCGATATGTTATAGAGGTTTAGATGTATAAAATTTTATAACAAACATAATGGATTATTATTGATGCTTTCTATGTTGACATGTGTCAAAGAATGTGTACATTATTGATTGAGACTGATTTTGGATATCCAATTGATCTAATGAAAATAATTTTACTTTTGTCATTGTCACCTATTGTTACTAATTCTCCATCCTTTTGAGTTAGTTTTCTGAAATATGATGAGTTTACACTCATATTTATGGAGATGCCATTGTCCAAATACCATAAAACGTTTCTAATTATGTGAATATCTTACTAAAAAGTTATTTTAACAATGGGTTTTTTGGTTCCATATCCTATTAGTTCCTATAGTGTTAGTTAGAAATAATATGGGAATCTATACATGTTTATTTTCTATAGTCAATAGAATCATATAAAATTCTTACAAAAGATGAATTAATAATCCCACTTTTCTGGTTTCCTTAAATAATTATTTTTTGATATGTTACCTTCTGTTCCAAAATAGTAGCAAATTTATCCTTTTATTCATGGTATATAATAGTTTTTATGCATTTTTGTTTTCTCACCTTTATGGCATATTCCATATAATTTTTTAATCAAATTCATTCCAAGAATTATATTCAATTAATTTTATCATTTTGTAAAAATAAAAGCTACATTTTTATATGTTTCTACTTAAATTTGTAGTGTTTTTGATTTAGTTTCATTATCTATAAAATTTGAGTTCGATGAATTATACTTTTCAATTATCTCATGATTTTGTTTTACTATAATGTAACTTTCTTTAAAAAAAAATATGAATATTTTTAGTGATTTGGTTTCATCAAAAAGGAATCATGTTTCTCATCCATCATATTGCAGTAGGGTGTATGTTTACAATTTGAACAACTAGAACTGTAATCAGAATCAGATGATTAATATGATTGTACCTCATCATCTTCTGCCATAAACCACATGTTTCCCTTATATTTCAATCTTATTTTTCTGATTCATTCACTGATTAGATGTTGGAGTCTTAAAAGATAATCCAAATGGATTTCTTTTCTCTTTTCCTTTCGTTACATAATCATTGTTTTCCAAAAATATTTGTTTCATTACTCCTTTTAATTGATGGAAGTTAGGTCTAATGTGACACATATTTTTTTCATTCATAGAATCTAGCTTCCAATGGTCCTTTTTCATACTTTTTAAAGGATTTTCAGAATCCCTTTTCCTTTCTATATAATTTACTGAACATTCTATCAAGCAGAGCATGTTCCACATCTGCATTATTTGAATCCGAATTCTCAAATTTCACATTAATTTCATTCTTTGTATTTCTACTTTTCATTTAAAATGTTTCCTTCAATGAATTATTTTCCTTTTTGATTAAAACATTATTATCATTTCCTTCATCATCCATATCAACTTCATAAATCATAAGTGTTCCAATTAACTCTCTCATTGAATGATATTTGACAAGTGATGATTTCATAATAGCAGCTAAATATTCATTCCACATATGCGGTATTTCTCTTAGTACATTCAAGGCCTGATCTACATGTTTGATAGGCTCACCCAGAATTGGGATATTATTAACAACTATGTAAGTCTTCCATTCATCTGAGTGATGATTTCATCTTCAAACATTATGAATGTTTCAAATATCAATTTACATGGGCGTACCTCATCTCTCTAACATTGCAAGTTCCTTCATAGGAAACTGCAATAGTCTTCCACAATTCATAAGTCGTCGGGCACTGAGATACATTATTGAATTCATCTGGTCCAAGAACACATATCATAACATTCATATCATTTGAGTTTTTGTCGCACTCTACTTCTATATAAGCACTTCATTATTCAGGTTTCTCTAGAATCACATAGGGAGTTAGAATTTAGTGTATACTATGTATCCCATGTTATTTAAGTATATGATCATCCTTGATTTCGAGCGTCCATAATATTCATTGTTTATGAGAGGAGATCCAACCTTTGAAATACCCTCTCATGAATCAACCAATACTTTATGTATAATCCATTTTTTTCTTTTTATAGCCTTAAAAAAAGAACCACCTCTGATACCAATTTTTTTATCGAATTATAAAAAATATTCGAAAGAGGGGTGAATTGTTACTTTAAAAAAAATTTGAATTGTGATAATGACTAAAAATTTCCTTTTATATTTATCTGATTGTTTACGAAGCAGAAATTACACAATTAATGAACTCAAGGATGTATAGTGGTTTCTAGGAACAGAAGTCCCCTAGTATACTCCACCAATGCTTTACTCAACGAGTTTGGTGATTTTCACTATCTAAATCTCTTATCAATAGACTGTCCACAACTGAGTGCATTCTGTTGACACCTTAACATGTTGTGTCTAAAAATAGTGCCTTCTTGTTCATATACAAAACCAATAACACAACATTGTAATACAATCATGTTAATCAAAATAAAAACCATATTTTTCCTTAGATACATTCCAATTTTTCATCACAGTTGCAACATCATTCAACTAACATTCAATAGATCTTCATCATAAAAAATAATGATCTTCAAGGTAGAAGTAGTTCTATGCCGAAAAAAAATTGCAATAGATATAGAAATAAATTCAGAAATAATAACAATATTGGATTCAAAAAATATCGTGAATGTAGAAACAATGAATATTTAATTTGTTCCTTTTTCATCATAAAAAATATTTTAATAGATTATTGTAGTAGAAGATCTATGTGACTCGTATATCTTTGTAAAATAATAGTTAAAATTCTCAAGTAATAGTTCATAATTTTTTCACAATGCTCTATCATGCACTCTATAATTCAAAATAACATAGATATATATAATAAATACAAAGTTTTTCCTTTCAAATTTATATCCACAAAAGTCTCCATTAGAATTTTGATATTTCAATGTTTGAATAACAAGGAATTCATAACTCTCTATAATATTTGGCATAAAAAGCTCCAATTAAATCGATCATTTGAATAAAAAACAATCATCCTTCTATCTATCAAAGACGCTTTTTAAAATCGATATTTTAATATAGCTTAAAATAACCATAATAATATCCATAGAAATTGCTTCTCAATAAAGGCAAATTTAATATTTCTCACACCAAACGTATTGTTGAACATCATAGAATACATTCATGAAATTTTAGGTTCACAGCGTAAGGTTGATCATGAATTTATGATTTGATGATCCATTCTTCAAACATAAGGTTGATATCAATCGAAAGGTTTATCATCAATACTTTTCTCTTCAACATTAAAATGTACTGTATATAATCAATACATTTATCAACTTCTAATGGCATGGTACATGATCCAACATAATGTTGTTTACAAAATTATGGATGGTGAACCATAATTTTTAGGAAAAAAATAACATTCAATACTAACATAAGGTTATTCTTCCATAATTTTCTGATATCCCAAACGTAAGGTTCCATCCAAATGTATGGTTCCTCATACATAAGTTTCTTATAAAGTATTTTTACATAAACATATTTTGTTGATATCCCCAAAACGATGTATTTCATCCTTTCCCTATAGTCCTCAATGTAGGATATGGATAGTGTTTCCTAAACACAATAAAGTCATTTATGAACCTGTAGAGCGTGATCAGTGTTTCCAGAACATTCTAATATGTTAAGAAAAATTCGAAACACTTTGTCAAATAATCCTAATGGATTAAAATGATTAAATATTTTTACAAAATAGAGAAATAAATAATATTTATTACTTGAAATATAATCAATGTTAAATAATTAGAATAACAAATAAGGGTATTATTGAACATCCAAATCATCATAGAGAGATAGAGTATTGTTCTCGATAATATCCATTTAATAAAATAGATTGTTGATCAAAACAACACTTTATCTACAAGGGTAATAAGTTCTGTGATGAAAAATAAGTTATACATGTACACAAGAAATGAGTTAAACCTCTTAAAATGAACATGAAAGAATTGATTTGTATAATACACAACACTTTAATGAATATTTCAATGCATTTGTTACATTCAATGTCTCAATTCATTCAATATCGTATAGTTTACAACAATCTCTTTTCATGTCACTTTAGAATAATGACTCTGACTTACATTCAAATAATTTACAAAGATTCATGAACTATAGATCATATCATTACAGAACCATAACCATTATGCAATTTATAATTTCTATAATTTTTTATTCATATTAATTCTACAAGTTTTTTGAATTATCTATTTTATTCTAGTGCACACTATATCCTATACCTAAAGAAGACAATACATAAATTGCTTAAAAAAATTCTCTTTTTGTTTCCAATATGTTGTTTTATATTTAATGGGTGACCCTCTATTTTTTCTATATAAATAGTGGAAGATGTGCCTTGTGGTCTAGATATTATGTATACACATCTAAAAAATGATATAGTATTTCGATATAAAGGGTACATTATAATTATTTTTTCAGCCTGGTGGATTTACATGTTGATATGAATAAGTCTCATAATGAGACTGAGCCTCTTTTATTATTTTATAATTTGTGATTTTTTTATTCATTTCCTATGAATTAAAACTAAATTTGTTATATATAACATGAAAAACCACTACATTGATATTTTATCATAATTTACATTATATATGATTTTTATTTAGTGAATTTATTTAATAAAAAGTATTATTATTTTTCTTACATGAAAACATATCAATATTTTTTAATATTATAAAATAATAAAACATATATCAAATCAATATATTTGAATATAGGTCCATTTTATTAAATATAAGTATTTTATTTATATCTATTTTTATCATAAATTTATCATAATTTTATTATTTGATCAATTTATCCCCCCCCCACAATGAGATAGTCACTCTAACCAACATAATGTTCCATATTTGACAATATACTAATTAGATTCATTATGGAAAAATCCAAGAGGGGATTGTTTATACATTATCCTGTAAATAATATTTCTATGAAAATGTGTCCATTTATAAATGTGGAATTTAACATATATTTAATGATTAAATAATCACCAGTGTTTGGGATAGTCTTTAATGATATGATATGTACAAGGCTAGATGTAGATTTTAATTTGAGTGTTGAAGGATGATATCAAGTGGATCCATATGACAACCATTTCATGGTAGTCAAGGACTTCCATACAAATCTATAGTGTACAAAGTATATATTCCTATTAATTAGAGGAGAAGACGAAATATTAATTAGAGAGTATGTGGATTATAGATTCCTAATTTATCAATATGACATGAAGTGACAAACGAGAAAAATCATAACTCTGAATATAGGTGTGGTGAGGTGGATGTGTTCAAAGAAGATCATGGTAATAGATTCTACACTGGATTCCAAGTATATTGTTTCTTCTATAGAATATAATGATTTATTATAGATATTAATCTTCATCATATAACATGTTGTGGTACCCAGATGTACTGATACAATCACACGCTATTATGATAGTACAATTGTTTTGATTCTTACAATGGATCTCGGTCATGTTTGCAGATGATGCATAAGATTTCGAAGTAACATTTCTTGAGCGATTTTTTTCAGAAAGGTGATGTGGCACTGAGTAGTATTTCTATAGAAGAAAATAAAGGGGGACATTATACTAAAAATTTTATTGAAAATAAACATTATTTTCATGTTGGATTTTGTGGCCTAGAACCAACTACTTTGTACTTCATTAATTAATTAAATCCTTATCACATCTTGATTGTTCTTCTGCATGACAATGCATGTGAAAATGTCCTAAGGATATCTATTTAATTAAAGGTTCATAGTGGATCGCTGCTTTGATGAGAACCCAGAAGGGCCATAACACTATTATGGAATATGTGTTCTATGTCCGGATGATGTTATTTGAGAGACACAAATAACAAAGGTCATTAGGGGTGAGAAAACATAAAACATTTAGGAACCTTCTCATTGTGTGCGACCTTGGTAAAATACAAAAGGATATTATGAGAACAAGACCAGCCAGTAGAAAATCCACATTTCATAGTGTCACTAGATTTTCCTATCTGCGGATGTGTGTATTGATCCATAGACATTAATATTATTATTAATGGGTATTAATACTCATGAACTTAGATGTATTGACGAACACTATGATGACCCACTATCCGCAGCGAGGTATGATACATTGGGTGTGTCATGAGTAATAGTGCCTTGATAAATAATGCAAGAAATGATTTGTCCGTTATGTTCCATAATGGAAGTAGATATCTCAGGCCCATTGTTGGAATTGATATATCCTATATAAATCTATGTTCATGGTAAGGTATAGGCTAGTTCAATTCTAGGATGTCAAAGAAAGAATAATCGACCACATGGGTTGATGGAACTAGCATTCAACATGCTTGATTATAGATATCGAGACAAAGGGATTACATTACACAGTAAGCGTTCGTAGGAGGTGACACATCATTGTGGTGTTAACTTCGTTCTCTATGTGTTCCATGGCGTATTGTTATATACTAACCTTGGACTTTGGGCAGGCTCTATCTAATGCCACTGAGAAAGAGGCCTAAAGTGTCACAAACTATTTGTGTCCATGTATCTTAGTTAAAAATTAATTTAACAAGTTGAATAAATATTATTCCCGTCTGTGGTTTAAAATTTATTCAAAGATGCCTGATCACATTTATTTAGACACTTATTATTGAAGAGAATATATTGTGGGTGAATTAATATATATTTACTAGTGAGTAATGATGTCAAATTTAGTTAAAAAATAAATATCCATTAATCAAGGACTAATATATATGGTGGACGAAATAAATGAAATGGAAAAATAAAAGTACACGCCGTGTAAGTTTATATATACATGCCGTGTAGTTTGTTTTTTCAAGATTCGTGAGAAAATATTGTTTATTTATTTAAATTATATTAAATGTAATACACTGGGTGCATGTCAAGTAATAATGACAGTGAACTGTCATTATTAAGACATGGGGTATTAATATGAATTAAACGAAATGATTAAATACATTCGGATAATTAATTAATTTTATTATTCTATGTATTATAAATCCCAATTACATTAATCTCATAGAGGCTAGCCGTTTTTGTGTACAATGGTTTTGGTAAAACTCTCAAGCCAAGAGATAATTCCCTATTTCCCCAAGATCTATATCAAGTTACGAGAGCGACATTCTCCATCAGATCAAGGTGATCAAAGGCGGACATCGCATGTAAAGTTTCATCCGCTCTAGCACCATGAGATCCTTTCGGAGATATCTCGATATACGTGGAGCATGTGTGGATCACCTCTAGTGGAATCCTATACATGGATTCTATGACTCAACGATGGATCACATGATCATGACCGGAGACATCAGTGAAGAAATAATTCCATTGAGGTAATTCCTGTGAATTAATTAAATTAATTATAACCATCATATGATGATCTTATCTCAATGGTTATAGGACTCTTCATTTCTTTTTAGTTAATCATTCTATTTTGAAGATCTGTAATTTTATATTGTGACGGATCTCCGATTGAACGTTGTTTAACGCCAAAAATAAAGATGGGAAAACCAACCAACGTGCTTCCGCTGTGCCCAGAACCCACGAGTTGTATCAGAGGTGTTCATTATGTTGATTATAACTTTTTTTTTCGTTATTGTTTTACGCATTTAAAATTTAGTTGTTTCAATTCACGTTTAATAATTATTGAAATAAGAATCTCGAGATCTATTCCTCCTCCCTCATTTCACATTTAACACACAAAAACTTTTTTCTTTTAATTTTGATTAAGATCTAATAGAGGAACTCATCCGGAGGACCCAAATGTTTCTGGCCATACAACACCAAAATACACGACATGTATTCGGATGTACGCGCCATGTAGTATAGGTTGAATGCATTTACTGATCTGCCAAACCAGGTCGTGTATTTGAATATACCTAGGTCATAAATGACACCGTGTGATGGATGCGAATAGGTGGCACATAGTTTATGGATTATATGTCGTGTGGTCCAATGAACTCTACATGTAGTCCCTTCGGGTTACGGTTGGGCTGTGTACCCTGTACACGGCTTGTACGGCTGGAAACCGTGTAACGTGAAGAGTACAAGGTGTCTGTCCCATTGAACATGCCGTGTACTCCGAGAATTTCGGAAGTACATTAACACGCCATCTCCCCGAGCGTGTACTTTGGATGGAAGTTGTACTAATGTACACGACGTGTAGTCATAACTACACTCTGTGTACTCATCCACATTACAAAGATTTATTAAAATTTATTATTTATATTGTACAAGCCTTAGAGATGTGTACCATAGTGAAGGCGTAAATCTGGGGCACAACACGTGATAGGTGTTTTATATATATGTGTTTAATATAACAATCTGTGTAATGTTCATTTTACTCATTGGGTAGTTATGAACTAGAATTCACCGGGTGGCCTCCAAGGTACATGTTACATACAAGGATAATTTTATGTTAATTTATTTGATTAAAATTTTGATGGATGATAATATCAAAGTAATTTGGAAAAGAGATTAAGATAAAAGGATTGATTAATTAATGATAATTAATTGATTCGATGGTGATTTATCATAAACAATAACGATTAATGAATTGAATGCTTGTGTTATTTATGCGTAAATGACATTGCATGTATGGATGATCATGAGCTTGACCAATACCATTGTATGTGAATGGTTTCTTTTAATTAATTTAGTTAAATTAAATTTGTTGGTATATGAGCCCTCCCCTCATTAATATGTAGGTCATGCACGCCCAAGGTTAATTTTATGTAAAATCTCTTTTACCCCTCACATGTGTGAGAGTTAAATGCATATTTAATGGCTGGAGCTCCCATGCTAGTGGAGGCGGCTCATGTCAGGATCCAAGGAGAAACCAATCCAAGGTGATATAATGGTGGACAGGTGGAATGTTTTAATCACAATCCCAAGAGGTTCATGTTGTTTTCTCCACTAGGTCTAGGGTAAGTTTATCAACCGCTATATAAACTCACCAATAGAACAAGCTCATAATCATACCATTTATTTTATTTATGTCAGTTGCATGGTTTATATTTATTGTGGGTGTGTTTTCACGATCACACAATTAATGAATTAATTATGCATGCAATATGGAACTAAAATAAGACTGGATTATGAATAAATGTTATCTTAGACCTGGTTAATAACTTAAGTATATCCAACATAATATTAAAAACATGTAATCAAAGAAAATAAAATGGTAATTTATGTATTAAGAAAAAATCCCTCAAAGTCAATATTAAGTCGGTATATCCTTCCATAATTTTGGTTAGAATCGAACCATAGTTCAATGTGCTTGACCGACCCTAGTTGGGGTGCTTTAAATTATCGAAGAATTCTAATTCAAGGTTTTCGGGTGACTTGACTTGTTTCGCAATAAGGGTTGAATTCCATAGTAGGACTTGGTGTGACCAAGAGGCAAAGGTTGAGAAAATCCAAAAAAAGGATTTCAGGATTGGGGGGTCCACTCACCAAATCAAGGAGCTGCGAGTTAATGTAGTTGGCATTTGGAATGCCTACTTAAAATCCTTCAAGTTTCCTGACCAACCCTAATTTGGATAATGTGAAGGGAAATATGGATCCTTTCCACAAGAATATTCAGGCAACATAATATTCCGATGTAAATGGTTAGGGCTATTATATTTTGATAAAATAGTCAGCTACTAAATGGTATTAATTTATTTATTTGTCTCAATTTTGTAATAAAGTAATAAACCTTTTCTCATATGAATTTGTAGAAATGGATAGAAAATTACATCAAACATATCATTTCTCACAATACTAGAGATGTAAAACCATCTCACTGGAACTAATTTCCCAAAGTGGCAGAGGTTTTTACTCATCATCCTTCACCACGAGAGGAAATTGAATGTGCTAGAAGATCCTATTGCAGTTGCACCTCTGTAAGAGGGCAGTGATGAAGAAATATCTCACTACATGAAACACATGGATGATGTCGCAGATGTCCAGTGTTTCAGGTTATCGTCCATGTCTAATGAGCTCTTGATGCAACATGAAAACATGGATGTGTATAGCATGATGTCTCACCTTAAGGATCTCTACCAAGAGAAGGTGATACAAGAGAGATATGAGATCTACAATGATTTATTTACAACTAATTTTGGAGATTCTGTGCCAGATGGGCCTCATGTAGTCATGTTTATTGGCTACATTGAACACCTGGACATCTTAGGGAGTAAATTCCCAGAAGAGTTGCATAAAGAACTCATCCTATCATCACATCACAAGACCTTCTCTTCTTCATTGTCAATTGTAACACGAGAAGAAATGAGAAGAGTCTATCAAAGCAACTGACCGTGATTCTCCAGGTAGACAAAGGCATGGTCCATGAGAAACCCACAGTCCTTATAGTGAAAATGAAAAGGAAGGACAAGGAAAATGGGAAAAAGACTTATAAATAGTCTGAAGCCCTGAAGCACAGTCCCTCCAAGAAGGGGAAGATCCAGAGGCAGGGAAAGGAATTGGAGGTGGTGTGTTTTTCATGTGGTAAGCAGATTAATTGAAAGAGGAACTGAACCCCGATGCGTGGGGTTACTAAATGTGTGTTCATTATCGAGTTCAATATTTCTATTTCTACACATAGGGTATTAGAAAAAGCATGTGGGTATCACATATGTATTCAAATTCAGGAAAACTGTAGATTTAGAAAGATCACTAGAGGAGAGGTGGATCATCAAGCTACTAATGGCACAATTCTGGCTTTGTTGGCTATTGGCGACTACCACCTCTCATTGCCAACTGGAAGGATTTTGGCTTTACAAAACTGTTATTATTTTCCTAGTGTTACCAAGAACATAATTTCTCTATCTTGTTTGGATATAGATGGATTTATTATCAGGTTTTTAAATAAGGGTTGCCTCTTTTATAAGAACAACATATGTTATGGTATGGTACATTAAAATAATGGTTTGTATGTATTAAATTAAGAAAACCATGGTTTGAAAATCGATAACGAAACAAACTCACATGACTCAGACATCACCCAATTGTGTCATCACCATCTCCATCATGTAAACGAGAAGCACATGAAAAATCTCTTGCAATATGGCTATATAGACTCTACCGAGCTAAAACCACATGGTATATGTCACTCTGGTTTACAAGGTAAAATTTCGAAGCCATCTTTTGGTGGACAAGGTGAAAGGGCCACAAAGCTTCTAGGATTCATGCAAGGGAAGTGTGTGGACCATTTCCAGTAGAATCTATAGGTGGATATTCTTACTTCATTACATTTAAAGATGATTTTAGTAGATATGGATATGTCTACATAATGAGGTATATGTCAGAGTCCTTAGAGAAATTTAAGGAATTCATGAATGAAGTAGAGAATCAGCTTGGTAAGAAGATAAAAAAGTGTTGATTAGATCGAGGTGGAGAATATCTGAATAGAGTTCATCTATCTGCTACGGGAGTCTGGGATTCTATCTCAACTCACTCCTCCATATGCACATTAGTGGAATGGTTTTAGTCATTGGAGGAACCACACATTATTGTACATGGTAAGGTTGATGATGAGTCATGCGAATCTTCCATTATCCTTTTGAGGCTATGCATTACAGACTTCATCAAACACATTAAACTGAGTACCAACTAAGGTGGAAAATAGAATTCCGTCTGAGATATATAAGGGAAAGAATCCCATTTTTTCACATACACGTGTATGGTGATGTGAGGTGTTTGTTAAGGCCTTATCAAGCAACTAACTAGCACCCTAGGGCATGAGGTGTATCTTTATAGGATATCATAAAGAAACAAAATGATATCACATATATAACCCTCATGATAATAAAGTGATTGTCACTAAACAAGTCGTCTTTCTTGAGAGGGAGCGCATCCTCAAAAAGGATAGTTGTAGCATGATTGAATTCAATGAAGTTGATGGTCAAGATACGCCTGAGTTGGAAGTGGAACAAGTTCGAGAGGTCCTCATAGATGAGGTTCCAGAAACACAAGTACTACGTAGGATCTTAAGAGAGGTAAGGGAACCAGAGATAATTGGTTACCTAGTCACCAAGGATGGTGAATCATTATTGATGGACAATGATGAACCACTCTCTTACATAGATGCAGTAGAAAGCTCAGAAGCTACAAGATGGATAGAATCCATGAATTCTAAGATGGATTCCATGTATCAGAACAATGTCTAGGTTATGGTCGATGAGCCAGCTGATGTAATGATTGTTGGATGCAAATGGGTATTCAAGATAAAACTAGACATGGAAGGTTAAGTTAGCACCTACAAATCAAGGCTATTGGCTAAAAGATTCAGATGGTGTCAAGAAATTGACAATGATGAAACCTTCTCGTCAATTTCCATGATTAAATCTATAAGAATCATACTTGCCATAGCATCGTACCATTACTATATGATTTGGAAGATGGATGTCAAAAAAGAATTCCTTAACGATAACTATCAAGAATATGTCTATATGACACAACAAGAAGGGTTTGTGACACCAGGTGAATCCAAACAAGTTTTCAAGTTGGATAAATCCATTTATGGATTAATATAATCATCCAGGTCATGGATAATTTGATTTGATGAAGCCATAAAAGAATTTGGGTTCATTAAGGACAAATATGATCCATGTGTTTATAAGCGGTTTAATGGGAATGTGGTTGTTATGTTAGTAGTATATGTTGATGATATATTTCTTATTGTAAACAACATACCAGCCTTACAGTCAGTTAAGGACTGGTTAAAAAAGTGTTTCTCAATGAAGGACTTGGGTGAAGCAGCCTACTTTATAAGGATCAAGATCATTCGCGATAGATACAAGAGCCTTCTTGGACTAAGTCATGGTACATAGATTGACCAGATTCTAAAGAGATATAGTATGGAACAATCCAAGAGGGGATTGTTTCCAGTGTCACATGGCCTACATCTTTCTATGAAAATTTGTCCTATGACAAAACAGGAGAATGATAGAATGAGTAAGATTCCACAAGCTATGGCTATATGATCCATCATGTATGCCATGTTGTGTACCAGGCTTGATGTGGCCTATGCACTAAGCATGGTAGTCAGATATCAAGAAGATCCAATAGAATAGCATTAGACTACGATTAAGACTATCCTTAAGTATCCGAGAAGAAATAGGGATATGTTCCTAGTGTATGAAGGAGACGATAATCTTGTCATCAGATGGTATGCTGATGCATGTTTTCAGTCAGATCATAACTATCTAAAGTCGCAATCTGGATATGTTTTCTATCTAAATGGAGTATTTGTGGGCTGGAAGAGTTCAAAACAGCAAATTTTCACCGATTCTATAGTGGGGTCTGAATATATAGAAGCCTCTGATGCAGCCATGGAATCCATCTGTATTAATAACATTGTCCAGGAGCTTGATGTGGTTCCTAATAGTAAAGATACTATCACGTTTTATTGTGATAATGCTACAGTAGTGGATCTTGCAAAAGAACCAATATCACATCAATGGATAAAGAACATACTCTGGAAGTATCACCTCTTGAGGGATTTCTATCAAAGTGGTGATGATGTAGTGAGTACAGTTTACATGGAAGAGAACGTGGAAGACCCCATGAATAAGGGCATATCTCAGCAGAAGCATGAATATCATGTGAGAGCAAGAAGGTTATAAGTTGTTATCAATTGGCTCTAGTCCAAGTGGGAGTCTGTTGGATTTGGTGGCCTAGAACCAACTACTTTGTACATTATTCATTCAAAAAATCCATATCACATCTTGATTGTTCTTCTGTGTGGTGTTTCATGTGATAATATCCTAAGGACAGCTGTTGCATTTAAGGGTCATAGCGGATCCATGCTATGATAAGAACCCAGAAGTTCCATAACAGTATTCATGAATATATGTTCTATGGTCAGATGATGATATTTGAGGGACACAAATAATACATGTCATAGGGTTGAGGACTCATAAAACATTGAGGCACCTTCTCTTGGTGTGCACCCTTGGTAATATCCAGGAGGATAATATAAGAACGAGACCCGCCGGTAGGAAATCCACCATTCATAGTGTCATTTTATGTTGCTATCTGTGGATGTGTGTATTAGTATGTAGACATTAAGATTGTTATTAATGGGTATTACAACTCATGAACATAGATGTATTGATGAAAACAATGATGACACACTGTTTCCAGCGAGGTAGGATACGTTGGGTGAGTCAAGAGTATTACTGCATTGATAGATAATTCAAGAAAGGATTTTTCCTTTATGTTCCTTAATTGAAATAGATATCTCAGGCCCATTGATGGAATTGATATAGCCTACATAAATCCATGTCCATGGTATGGTATGGTTAAGTTCAATTCCAATAAGTGAAAGAATGAATAGTCGAGAACATGGGCAGATTTCACTAGCATGAAACCCGCTAGATTAGAGATATCGAGACAAAGGTATTACATTAAACAGTAAGCGTTCGTAGGAGGTGACACGTCATTGCAGTGTTAAAATTTTTCATGTATGGGTTCCTTGCTGTGTTTCTAGGCGCTAACCATGGACATTAGGCAGGTTCCACCTAATTCCACTGAGAAAGAGGCCACGAGGGTCACACACAAAGTGTGTCCATGTATCTCAGTTAAATATTAATTTAACAAGATGAATAATGATTATTCCCAAATGTGGTTTAATAATTATTCAAGTATCCTGATCGCATTTATTTCAACACTAATTATTTGAGGGAATATATTGTGGTTGAAATAATATATAATTATTAGCGAGTAATTTAGTTATATTTATATATAAAATAAATACCAATTATTCAAGGTATAATAAATATGGTGGAGGAAAAAAATGAAATGGAAAAATAAAACAACACACCATGTATGTTTATATATACATGACGTGTAGTTTGTTTTTTCGGGATTCGTGAGAAAATATTGTTTGTTTAATTAAATCATAATAAAGGTAAAACTTTGGGCGCATGACATTTAATAATGATAGTAAACTGTCATTATTAAGACATGGGTTATTACTAAGAACTAAATGAAATGAATAAATTCTTTCAGGTAATTAATTCAATTTATTATTCTAAGTATTATAAATCCATATTACATTATTCTCATGGAGGCTATCCATTGTTGTGAACAACAGTTTTGGAAAATCTTTCAAGACAAGAGAGAATTCCCTTTCAACCTAGAACACTCTCATGTTACGAGAGCGAGATCCTCCACCAGATCAAGGCAATCGAAGGCGGACATCGCAAGCCAAGGTCCTTCGGCGCTAACACTCGGAGATCTCTTCGGCGACGTCCAGAGATATGTGGAGCATGTGTGGATCACCGATAAGGGAATCCTATACATGGATTTTACGACGCAACGATGGATCACATGATTGTAACCAAAGACATCAACAAAGAAAGAATTCCACTAAGGCAATTATTTTGAATTATTTAAATTAATTATAACCAACATATGATGATCCTATCTCAATGGTTCTGGGACACTTCTTTTCATTTTCAATCATCATTCTATTTAGACGATTCAATGTTTTATATCATGACATATCTCAGTTTGAACGTTGTTTAATTCTAAAATTAATGTTGGGAAAACCCACCAAAGTGCTTCCGATGCGTCGGGAACCTACAAGTCATTGGAGGTCTGCCGGACTAAAATCATTAGGTTGTTGGCACATTTCCATGTTTGATATTTCTGAAGTCGGTTTCCTGTGACAAGTTTATTGTACTTTAATTAAATGTATATACTATATATTTTATATTAATTAAACATCATATAACATTTTATCCATTTTCCTATATGATTATAATTTAATATTATCCGATAGTAGTTTTTTTGTTAATAAAATCCTAGAACATCCATGTTATGATCAGATCACTAAGATTCTATGAAAATATAATTAATATAGCTCTATGGTTATATAACATACTATGATGCAGAACATAGTATATAGACCTTTAGGTACTTGTACTTTTAATACGATAGGTGGTCGTCTCATGAATTTATCACTTGGTAATTTTTGGGATGGGATATTATGAGAATAAACCAGCTAGTAAGAATTCCACTTGTTTTTGTGACTTCATATATTCTTATATACAAGTTTCAATAATGGTATTTAGACAAAAAGTATATAATTGATGAATTTATTGAATCACACATTAAAATTTATTAAAATAACCTACAACATCACATGTTAATGTGCTGTAGGGTACATTTGGTGTGTCACAATTGACATGATCTTAATGGATAATTTGCGGAATGATATGTCCCTAAAATATTTTTTTTGAGTTTATATCTCATCCTTTTTACTATAATATAATCATCACCTAAATTACATCTTCATGGTGTATTGACTGGAAATTAATTTTTAATTATTTTGACAAACTTCTTATGGAAAATTAAGAAACATTATAAATTGAACAACATGGAATCATAGATCATAAAAGATTAAAACCCCCATTAAAATAATGTTTATGGATATTTAAATCATTGTCAGTATATATTTTTCTTCCAAGACCTCAAACCTATTTATCTAGGTCATCTATGAGTCAGTCTTCAAACAAGTAATACATCATGTCCCATAGTTGAAATAATTGTTCCACATTTCCCTTCAATTCATTAAATCCAATTGTAATGATACAGTTATTATTTTTGATCCACCTACAATGCTCTATATTGGTGTCTATTAGAATCAGTCTCTTGGATTTGCAGTCTACATCCTTTGTGGAGGAATTATTTTGTAATTCCATCTCCAATATATCTCCTTAGACTGGAGGATAATCTACCATATTTCCCCATTATTATTTGACTACATACCTACCCATGATTGCTGATTGATAATATTAAACTTCATGGTACAATATATGATATTGGTTCACTCACTATAGCCACAATCCAACACAATATTGTATCACTAAATTTGGTTATGAAACACCGTGTGATCATATTTATAACATAAGATCCCCACCTTTACTTGCTTACAGATTACCAACGAAATCACGGCTTATATCCTTTGTCCTAATCTTGTTGACAGATTTAGTCTCTATCGTTTCAGGTCGGTAATGAAAATCATTCTACCCTTTGGATTTATTATCCTTTAATGAATTTAACCCTTCCAATATTTAATTTCCTATATCCATTTCTTCTTACTCGGTCTATAAAACCTTTTATGTTGTCATCCTTCCATACTATCTATTGATAATTTCAAAGAAACCTCATCCCTTGATTCTCACCAAGTCGATCATATCACATCCTGGAATCTATGAACTCATTTTTCTTAATCTAGAACTGGTTCTTACCTTACCAATCCATCAAATAGGTTTTTAACAATAACAATTTCATATATATTCCAGGTCTACACCCAGTCAATTTTTTCAACTAAAATTTCATTCCGTGGATTAGATTTATTTAGAACTTATATCCAATTAAAACACCATCACATTCAATCTATATCACCATTTCCTTATAATATTCAGTTAAAAATTTCACAACCCCAGCATTAGAGATTCATTGGAATTTTTGGAGTTCAATTTTAATGATGCATGTACACCCACCACATTGGAACCCACATCCCATGATGAAAAATTAACAATTTAATTATGTTCAGAAATATTAGACAATTTTTGGATCAATATTTTTGTTAATATTCGTATTCTCTATCTTGGATATCTCATCTTTTTGAATAGATATCTCAATATGACATCCATCACCAATTTGTTCAACTTTTATTCTGAAAAATGTCTATGAAAACATTTGTTTGAAGGATGATCATTTCGAAGTACACATGAAAATATTTTTGGGAATGTTGAAACATTTAAGCGAGATGGAAAATATGTTTGAATAAAAAACATTAATTCATCCATGATTCGAAAATAATAACTTGTTTCCATTGAAACTCTTCCCCGAATTTGATACTGACCTACTCCATAATAGGAATGGAGGTGTAATATTTCCAATAATATGGATGGAAATCAGATGGAAAGGAAAAATAATTAAACTTCCTTAACACATATATCGTTCAATAAAGTTTCCTAGAAAATTCAAGATAAAGGGACAATGATTTTTTAATGTGATATAAGGTAAATATTCCCAAATCAATGTGGTGGGAACATCCCTCTTAGTGTGAAAATCATATGACCACCATAGAAGTATAAAATGTATTACATTATTGTTTTTTGTTACTATTGAAAAAAGTTATAATCAAAAAAATTGATCAATTATGTTGAATCCTAATCCATAATCATTCATAGAGATTGACTATTGTGTGATTCTAAAAACGTCACAGGAAACCAAAAAATATATAAAATTAATCATTTGATGGACTTGAAGCCCTGAATCACACCCCCAGATTCAAATCAAGTATTCATAAGGCTGCTACGAGGTTGGAAATTGATTGCAGATGAAGAGGAAGAAATGTTTAATATCTTGAACAATCGAAATTATAGATATATTTGGAAAATATGGAATAAAATTTGGGAAGAATAACAGAGAAATGATTAATGAATGATGTTTCAAACATACCCAATGCTGACACTATCATGCAACGTTCTTGATAAGATAGTGTAACAATCAAATGATATTACACATTGTGTATTCATTCTTGGTTTCTAGCAATGTTACATTAAGTTATTTATCTTGGATGACTTGTCCAATTTCGTGGAAGTAATCTTGGAAATAATCCAAGACATCTAAATTCCAAATCTATTACTCCATAAATGGTCAAACACTAGTTGTTTTAATTTATCACAATTAAATTTTATTCGAAATTAATTAATTGAATAATTAAAATTCTCAATAATGCTGAGTTGATTTATTCAAGATATATTGATCATATTAATTTAATGAATATTTAACAACCAATATGTGAATAAAAATATAATTATTTATTTACATTTAATATATAAAAAATATTTATTATCATTTATGTTACTGAAAGATTTATTAATAGTTAAATATGTATATATATACATATACAATAAATATCGAGGGTTTCAGATGGACCAACGAAATTTCCATGGAAAATTAATATTTTTAAGATGGTAAATATTATTTATCAATTTTGTAAGATGGAGCATGAAAAAAATTATTATAATTTTTATTATTTTGTGGAACATGATAAATAGTGGTTCTAATATTTTATAAGGTTACACCAGTAATTAAAATATATTTAAATCTAATCCATGACTCTATAAAATGACCATTATAAAAATTTAATATGTAATAAAAAAAGATATATTTTTTCACATTAAATTCAATATATAATCCTCTATTTCACCCTTATTCAATAACGAGGACACAATATATATATCATGGAGATAAAATAACGATCCATCAATAATGAAAAATATGAGGCATTAAATTTGATTCAATAGAAAATAAAAATCGAGTTGTGTTTCTATGAGATCAATGGTGAATGTGGGATCATCAAAAGAGGGATTGTACCCTTGGATACTCACAATAATAACAAAGGTATTCTGAAAGGGTCTTTTTAGATGATGGTCATCAACTACAAATAATGAGACCTAAGATGAGGTAATTTATTTCAGTATGTGATCGGTATGTGATCTTATGTGTATATTAGTTGTATATTTTCTCACTCTAATATGGGTACACATGGGGGTAGGTGAATGGATTATTTGTAATAATGGTGAGACTGAGAAGTGTATGGGATCTGAGATGTGCTTCTTATTATAGAATTCCGAATTTGGGATGCATTGAAATTGTTCATTATTATTGATCATGGTTTGTTGTTCTAAATATTAGAAAAACTGTATGGCCACATTCTTATATTCCAGAGGGTGTAGATGAGTTTTCACGGGGCCCTACATGGGATGAAGTGCTCGTAGGAATGGGTGTGCATGAGCAACAATGGGAGGATCTAAGGCCTCATGGATTGTTGTAGTGGGTAGATGAATTATGTTTACATAAGGTAATTGAACATAGATCATGGATATATATATATACAATATATGTAAATCGAGTTCTGAATTATTTATATAATTTACATGTGATCTCTCGGAGATGATTCATAAATGGAATTTTTTATTTGGGAGTTTTATTCATATCACTCACCTTTGTTTCATCGGGAGGTTTCACTTCTTGTGATGGAGATAGAGATATATTTAATGCATTCTATTTTCAACATGATTGTCGCAGCACTAGGGCGGAATATAATTTTTTCCACTTATATTCTTGTGGGACTAGTAATGAGATAGAGGGATATAGATGTACCTATATGTAGGTAAACAGAATTAATGTGGAAACAAATTGATAAAATTTTCTTTGAGAAAGTCATAACTGATACATTGTGGGATGATTGAGTTTGTGATTATATGGACATTCTGTAAAGAGATTCCTCAAAATATAGTATATTATGAGGTTTATTTACCTATTTCATTATACATAGACAATGGACAGTGATGAAATCAACATGGTTTCACGGACGAAGGATGGTTTATGGAATTTCATCAGGATAGAGGTGATCATATTTACATTGTTCTTATTCTTTGAGGTAGTGAATCAATACATAATAGTAAAGGGTAAAATAATATATAAGACTTTAAAGTTAATGAAAATAGTGTTTTTTGATATTTTTACTGGAGATTTAGGTATTAAGATGTTGGGTCATGGGTATACCCACTATGGTAGTTAGGTCATAAAATCAGAGAGAGCAATGAGGAGACAATCATTTATTATATGATCCTAGTGTGGGAACATGTAATAATTTCAATCATAGTGTGAATGGACTCCAAATGTGTTCAATATGTTTTGAAAGATAGGACCCATGGTGAGTTTTTTTAGGAAGACATATCTGATAGTTTGGAGTTCGGTACACTATAAAACATAAGGATATGAGGTATGAAAATGATAAGTAACATAATTAGGTTACCAAGATTTCTCTACACATTTAGAACATTCTAGGGAGAGATAAACTTATCAGTGGGGGAAAAGATGATAGTGGGTGAATTTCCATATCAAGAACATGTGTTAGATAGTTGGGTTTTAGACTAGCTAAATATAGTTGAGTTGGAATGTTCAGAGTATGTTGGGGAGTCAATTATTGTTAGAGGTATTACAAGATTGTTATTTTTTTATAACAAAAAAATTATCATGATTTGCAACTATATTATTTAAAATAAAAAAGTTCTAGTTAATATGTGATCATTAAGAATGTTTCATAGATGGTAGGGGTGTGTTTTAATTAGAGATCTTTGTTGTAATACAAATATTTGTGTATCTTTTTTAGAATATCCAATGATTTATTAAATTAGTGGTAATAGGATATGATGTGGGATATTTGTGGAAAATGTAGTGGTCGAGAATTTTTATGTCCATTGTGTGTGACATGGGTTTTTTTTAGAGCAATGAGGATGATGCATGGAATTTTGGAAATCAATTTTCATGTGAATTTTTGATGATAATTTTAAGTGGTACAAGAATGAATGTATGAAATGGATGGGATGTGAATGTTTAGGACAATGTTTGATGTGGAGAAATCATATCATCATACAATCGGTCATCTATAAACATGCTAGGTTCTTCCTATGTTGGGCATTTCAACATATGGAATAAAATAGTTCGATGAGAAATATTATTAGTACAAATTTATAGCAATCTTATTGTAACTCCCCAGGTAAATAAAGAATATGACATTTTTATATTTATCCATATTTGTGAATAAAATATTAATATTATTTTAAAGGAGATTATATGCTCAATGTCTTACCCAACACACAACAACGAGTTTCTTGGGAATCTTATGTTGCACGATAATAGTAAAATAATATTATTTTAAATGGTAGTTAACGCCTAGCCGTTGTAATGTCGAGAATGAACAGAACTAACAACCAAATGATTATATATGTTTGTCAAATATTTTTACTTTTTACAATAAATCTTAGAGGATTAAAAATGCGAATGAATACAATTTTAAGCGTAAACATTCTAATATTCTTTAAAAGGTCGAATAACCGCATTTTGATGGAGAAACACTTTTAAATCCACTTTTTGACTAATTTATGTGTTATATTTGACAAAATAAAATTCTTCTTTAGAAAAAGGACATCTAAATTTACTTTGTGTAAATTTTTGGTATTTTTCCAAAAAAAAGTTCAATTTTTAATGAATAGTGAAAAATGTTGTATTTTAATTCAAAACCTCTTTTTAATCTAATTTATTTATATGATTAGATTATCTTTTGAATTTGTTTTAATGTGAAATTAGAATATATTTTTACCATTTAATAAAATAGTGGTCATTGGAATTAATTTCGCTTGGAAATGTGACTTAAACTTGTGACAATCTTTTGATACATTTTGTTTCATAAAAACACGCTATTTGTTTTGACAGCGGAAATTAATTATTAAATTAATTAATTCAACTTATATCTTTTGAATTTTTTAAAATAGACATAATTTTTGAATTCTTAATATCAAATATAGCTTAGTGTGAACATTTGGTAATTTTCTGAAAAACTTCAATTTTTGATGAATAGTGAAACCACTAAGTGGTTCTTATAAAAACTGATTTTCCGTTTAAATGAAATTTTGCCATCACTATGTTTTGAATTTCAAAAATCCGACAAACATGGTTTTCATTAAGAAGTAAAATGTGGTTCAATGGGATAAAAAATAATTTTTTGGTGAATAGTAACTTTTTAAGTTTTTAATCGCGATTAGAGGTAATTAGTGTAGTTTAAGGTAAGAATAATGATTTAATAAAATGAAATGACCTAGACACATGTCCTACCCTAATTTGATGTGTCATGGCCGACCATTGAAATCCATGGGTCAACTTGGGGACCCGACAGAGCCACTTTGGTAGGAAAATGACATAAATTCCTTTTTATTTAATGATAACGTAAACATGACACAAACATGAAATGTTTTACTAAAAAAAATTTACATGGGGTTATACAAGTCATATTTTTAACTATAAATAGTCATTGGAAAGATAAAAAGATTTCCTACATCATAGTATTATTTTTATAATTTTTAGACGTTAAATAAATTAAATTATTTATGACATCATGATGATGCAGTGATGGCCTCATTATTTAACGATTTAAATAAAATGGAATGATAATGTAATATCTAAGACCTACACATGTCCAAAACCTATTGGTTGAGTGGATTTCGAACCCTTATCACATTATCCTTGAAATAAATCAATGTGGGACCTTTAAAATCCGAATATCTTTTGAAAATAAAGTATCATTTTGTAACTTTACAAGAGTGCCCCTCTTCTCCTCTTATAAAAGGCTCCCACCTCTACCTCCTTACCCACACTCCCAAGGCCTTTGGCTCGGCCAGCCTCTGCCCATTTTGTCTCTCCACTTCCCTCTCTTACTCCTTGAAGCCTCACTTTGGGCATAATTAATCCCAACGAAGCCTTTGAGCTCAAACCAAAGGGAGTTACCCGATTTTAAGGACGTTAAAGAACGACCGAGTCACGTCAGACCCGAGGTAAGGGATCCTACTCCTCTCTTTCTTTTTATGTACACTCTTTTATGTCATTCTTTTTAAAGCACATATTTATTTTTATTGGGATGTTATTTTATATTAATCTTACTGCAATTTTTATGTTCATATGGTGAGAGACCCTATTCTCTCTCATCAATCCATTTTGGATGTTTTGAGTGGCGCCGTTAGGCTGCTGAATTTTCGTAAGAGATCTAACCTCTCTCTTTCTTTTTAAGTACTCTCCTTTTGGTCACTTCTTTTAAGAACTTATTTGTTATGTTGGGGGATGTTATTTTATATTCCTCTTTCTGTAAACTTTATGTTAATATTATGAGAGACCCTATTTGATCTCATCAATCCATTTTGGAAGTTTTAAGTGGCGTCGTTAGGCCGCCGGGTTTTCGTAAGGGATTTTTTTCATTTCACTTTAATTCCCATGAGATTTATGCTACATTGTCCACAATTTCCTTTTAGTGGTTTATGTACTGCCAATTATTTTACACATTGTGTAATATACTTTCATTTATGAGTATTTACATCAATGTTGTATTGTCCTTCTTTCACGGGGTGCTTGTCTCGAAAGATACCCATGCCGGTAAGGGAACCTTTCACCCTCCTATTTTTGTAAAAGACTTCTCTTGTTATGTCTTATTCACATAATAAAATTTTGGGATATGTTCTTCTATACCCTTATTGATTTAAATTTTATGTCCAAGTGATGAGATACCCTTTTTATCTCTCATCAACTCATTTTCTGAATTTTGTAGTGACGCCGTTAGGCTGTCAAATTTTTGCAAGGGAAATTCTTAACCCAATTTTGATTCATTGGGATAAGCCTATACTCCTTGAATATGTCATTCTATGAATATGTGTGAATAACATCTGATTTTTTTACACATAATATCACCTTATATTTGGTGTATTCGTTTGTCACACATAATTATGTAATTGATTTATCCTTAATCAAAGGATACCGTCTTTGTAAGGGACTTCGTCTCAATCTCCTTTCATTGAGGCATATTTCTTTTTATACACAACATTCTTTTATATGGTGTATAAACCCCTTTGACAATTACTTTTATACAAAAGGAATCTTTTTCAACGAAGAGTTTTACAAAATGAAATAAAGGAATTTTTCTATTAACGTACGCGGTGACAACGACCTTTTCCGCCACCGCGAGTATTATTTGGTCTTTGGCTTCCTCAACATGAAATGATGTTTTTAAAATTAAATAAAAACCATATACTCTTTTATGTATTTTGGTATTGAAAATATTTTTTATAATGGATTTGTTATGTCAATATATTTGAGTGATATATTGTGATCAAAGTGTGGAAATGTTTTCTTTCCATTATGTTTGTTTTATGTCTTATAATTTTATAATGGTACTTGGACATTTGATGGGTGGTTATGTGATAAACCATATGATGGGTGGTTCCGTGAATACCAGGACGGGTGGTTACGTTATAACCTCCAATGCATTGGGTATGGAAGTCGGCTGTATGGCTATTCCATTAAGCATGTAAGGAATTTGGACGAATGGCTATTCCATTAAGTGATTTGTGTGGATGTCGACCTTATGGTTATTCCACTTAAGTATGTTTATGTCCCAAGTTACCATTATATGTTATGTGATCATTATATGGGTTTTATGGTAATATTTTGGTTACAGAAGGGTAAGTAATGAACTTTTATTCAGTGAAGTGTTTTTCCTACAACGAAAAGGTGAAAAGTATTACTTTGTTAAAGTATACATGGTTTACTTGTTGTTTTGAAAAAATAACAGTTTTCATTATTTGTGTATCCCTTACTAAGCTTTTTATGCTCATCCCAAGTTTTTGAAATGTTTTTCACAGGAATTAATGTGGAATAGGGTCAAGGATGGGATCAAGGGAAGTCATGCTACCTAAAACATGGAACTAGACATGTTTATTTTTAAGATTTTTTTTTATTTTATGGAAACTTAGTAGATGTTTCTACTTTGTAATCTTTTGAGATGTAATAGTTATGTCCTAATTCTCTAAAAATCTAAACCTGAAAAGATCCTCAATGTGAATTATTCATTTAATTCAATATTAAGTAAGGATTAAGGTCGGGGCCTTATAGTTGGTATCAGAGGTCGGTTTAGATAACATTAGAGGTTAGGGTATTCTTTAAGAATAAGTGACATGACCATAATTGTTAGGATTTCAGAAAGAGTCATAGTTTTTAGATAAAGTGAATGAGTAAGTATATCTTAGTGTTTATCTTCCTCTTTAGTACATGATGGTTTTGTTGATATACTCACACTGACCTTTTAGGTTTTAGTAAATGGCTGGATCTAGCAGGCACCAAAGTAATAGTGGATGTGAAGGAATATGTGACAGTTTTCTGAGCGAGCAACTGAATGATATGGGAGCTACAATGAGAACTCTTGTGTTTACCCTCAACCAACTATCTGGAGTCATGATTGACCACCTAAACCTTGGTGATTTCTATAAGGCATCATATATGCGAGAAACAAATCCCTATGGAACTACAGGTAATAATCATAAAGGTAAGTGTGTTCAAAAACCAATGTGTCAAAGATTTGGAAAGAAACACCTAGGAAAATATTTCAAAGAGATAGAAATATTCTATAGATGTGGAAATGAAGGTCATAAAGCAAGAACCTTCCATGGAAAAAGGAAGCATCTAGTTGACTCGAGGAAAGGGAAAGAAGTTATTTCTGAGGGATCAAATTAATGTTTCAAATGTGGTGTGCATGGTCATTATGAAAACACATGTACTATGAAGAAGTTTCGAGAATGGGATCACCAATATCGTACAAATATTCATTTACCAATACCTAATTCCATTCCGACTGAGGATGAAGAAACTGATAATGACCAATCAAAGGTATGGATTATTTCATAAATTTTCTTTTCCTATTTTGGAATCTTAGGATATGATTCTTGATTTTGTTTGTAGGAAATAAGTATTTCAGAATATGTTGGAAAGGAATGGTTAATGGATCATGAAGAATGTTGAATGAGTAAAAATTCAATATATAAGCGCTTCAAGTCTTATGGTGAAATTCTTAGGAGTATTAAGTGTCTTTTGATGATGGGGTACATTAGAATAATTTTTATAGTATGTGTAACACTGATGTTTGATATATGAAAATTTTATTCAAAGAATAGTAATCTGTTCTTTTGTGGACATAGTTATAAATAACCATTTGGGTTTATATGATCCTTACTTTCGAGGTAATTATGGGTTACTATATGTAATGATGGAAAGTGAAAGTCATTAGTTGAAATTGATGTTAAATTACGTTATGGTAATTTTTGAAGATTTTATCTCGTTATTGGGGAATGTTTTAATAATTATGTAGTTTTGGAAAAGGACAACATGCAGTCCGTGTGACAACGCGTCACGTCGAACAAAGCTGCGGGAATCGAACCCACAACCAAAGTGCGACTGGTATTTATCGCCTACCACTGGACTACGTGAAGTCCCTGGTTAGTTTGACTGATTCTTTTTAGTTATAGGATTTTATGAATTAAGAGTAAGTTGATTTTGGGTTATTTATGAAAATGATTAACCTATCATGGAGGATATGTGATTAGGTTAATTACTTTTCAATACGAGACTTTAAGAGTAACTGATGTTATTTGGAGATAGGTGTTAATTTGTACCTTGGAAGACTATGCGACTAAATCCTTCAAATATTTGGGTTTCAATATTAGTTTGGTTTACTTTGAAGTATTTTATGGAAATTTTTTTATCGAATAGTCCTTGTTGGACATTGGGTTTTGTTGGAAAAATTTTGGAGATTAAGCATAGATTTTCTTTTTAAAGGGTTATCCTTTTCTAGATTATCTGACCTTGTACTATCCTTTGTGGATTTTGTTTTGGTTAAAGCCTAAAGACATGGGAAGTATATAGTTCTCTTTGGTGGATTAGTTGATAGTCTATAAGTTGATTATATTACTCTTAATGCGAACAAGTCTTTCTAAATACTCGTCTTTTGGAAAAAATATGAGTTTGATTAAGGAATCTACTAAATGTTAAAAGACACCATGATAAGTGATTATGTTTCCTTATGAATAAATTCTTCAAAAAAAGTAACATAAAACAAAAATTTTGTCTATTAACTTTTCTACTGGGGAATCGAATGCCGTTTAACCCATCACATGTTTGTGATTTCTTATGGTTTACTTTTTCCTAGACATGTTTACTATCACTCTCCATCAGAACATGACCCTTTGTTTTTTCCTCCATGTCCATATTTTCATACATGGAATCCTAGTATGGGTTAACTCGGGTGACCTTTTTACTTCCCTTTCTTTCTTTTAATGTGATAGTTTAATTTAATCTTTTTCCGTTGTGGGACTTTCAATGGAGTTTTCAAGCCCAATTTTGAAATTACGAGGACACAATTCCCAAAAAGGGGGGAAGGATGTAACACCCCAGGTGAATAAAGAATATGACATTTTTATATTTATCAATATTTGTGAATAAAATATTAATATTATTTTAAAGGGGATGATATGCTCAATGGCGTACCAAACACGCAACAACGAGTTTCTTGGGAATCTTACGTTGCACTCTAATAATAAAATAATATTATTTTAAATGGTAGTTAACGCCTAGACGTTGTAATGGAAGGAATGAACAGAACTAACTACAAAATTATTATATATGTTTTTCAAATATTTTTACTTTTTACAATAAATTTTAGAGTATTGAAAATGCGAATGAATCCAATTTCAAGCTTAAACATTCTAATATTCATTAAAAGGTCGATTAACTGCCTTTTCATGGCGAACCTATTTTAAATCCACTTTTTGACAATTTTATGTGTTATATTAGACAAAATAAAATTATTCTTTAGAATCGGGACATCAAAATTTACTTTGTGTAAATTTTTGGTATTTTTCCAAAAAAAGTTCAATTTTTAATAAATAGTGAAAAATGTTGTATTTTAATTCAAACCCTCTTTTTAATCTAATTTATTTATATGATTAGATTATCCTTTGAATTGTGTTTAAAGTGAAATTAGAATATATTTTTACCATTTAATCCAATATTGGTCGTTGGAATTATTTTCACTTTGAAATCAGACTAAGACTAGTGTCAATCTTTTGATGCATTTTGTTCCATAAAAACACGCTATTTGTTTTGACAGTGGGAATTAATCATTAAATTAATTAATTCAACTTATATTTTCGGAATTTTTTAAAATATACATCATTTATTAATTCGGAATATCAAATATATCTTAGGTTGATCTTTTGGTAATTTTCTGAAAAAAGTCAATTTTTGATGAATAGTGAAACCACTAAGTGGTACTTATAAAAACTGATTTTCCGTTTAAATGAAAATTTTCCATCATTGTGTTTTGAATTTCAAAAATCCGACATACAGAGTTGTCATTATGAAGTAAAATGTGGTTCAATGGGATTAAAAATAATTTTTGGTTAATAGTAACTTATTAAGTTTTTAATCACGATTAAAGGTAATTAGTGTAGTTTAAGGTAAGAATAATGTTTTCATAAAATGAAATGACCTAGACACATGTCCTAACCTAATTGGATGTGTCATGGCCGACCAAAAAAATCCATTGGTCAAATTGGGGACCCCATGGAACCACTTTGGTTGGAAAATGACATAAATACCTTTTTATTTAATGATAAAGTAAAAATGACACAAACATGAAATGTTTTAATAAAAAGAAAATTTTACATGGGGTTATACAAGTCAGATTTTTTACTATAAATAGTCATTGGAAATATAAAAAGATTTCCTACATCATATTATTTTTTTTATCATTTTTAGAAATTAAATAAATTAAATTATTTATGACATCATGATGATGCAGCGATGACCTCATTATTTAACGATTTAAATAAAATGGAAAGATAATGTAATATCTAAGACCTACACATGTCCAAAACCTATTGGATGAGTGGATTTAGAACCCTTATCAACTTAGCCTCGAAATACATCAATGTGGGACCTTTAAAATCTGAACCTCTTTTGAAAATAAAGTAACATTTTGTAACTTTACAAGAGTGCCCCTCCTCTCCTCTTATAAAAGGCCCCCACCTCTACCTCCTTACCCACACTCCCAAAGCCTTTGACTCGGCCAAACTCTGCCCATTCTGTCTCTAGAGTTCCCTATCTTACTCCTTGAAGCCTCACTTTTGGAAGAAGTTTTCCCAAGGAAGCCTTTGAGATCCAACCAAAGGGAGTTACCCGATTTTAAGGACATTAAAGAACGATCGAGTCAAGTCGAACCCGAGGTAAGGGATCCAACTCCTCTTTTTATTTTTAAGTACACACTTTTATGTCATTCCTTTTAAATCTCATGTTTCTTGTTTTTGGGATGTTCTTTTATATTACTCTTACTGCAATTTTTATGTTCATATGGTGAGTGACCCTATTCTCTCTCATCAATCCATTTTGGAAGTTTTGAGTGGCATCGTTAGGCTGCCGAATTTTCGTAAGAGATCTAACCTGTCTCTTTCTTTTTAAGTACTCTCCTTTATGTCACTTCTTTTAAGAACTTATTTGTTATCTTGGGGGATGTTCTTATATATTCCTATTTCTGTAAACATTATGTTAATATGATGAGAGACCCTATTTGATCTCATCAATCCATTTTGGAAGTTTTATGTGGCGCCGTTAGGCTGCCGAGTTTTCGTAAGGGATATTTTTCATCTCACTTTTATTCCCATGAGATTTTTTCCACATTTGCAACAATTTCCGTTGAGTGGTGTATCTACTGCCCATTATTTTACTCATTGTGTAATATACTTTCATTTATGAATATTTACATCAATGTTGTATTGTCCTTCTTTCACGGGGTGCATGTCTCGAAAGATACCCATGTCTGTAAGGGAACCTTTCACCATCATCTTTTTGTAAAAGACTTCTTTTTTATGTATTTTTCAAATAATATTATGTTGGGATATGATCTTATATATCCTTATTGATTTAAATTGTATGTCCAACTGATGAGATACCCTTTTAATCTCTCATCAACTCATTTTCTGAATTTTGTAGTGACGCCGTTAGGCCGTCAAATTTTTGAAAGGGAACTTCTTAACCCAATTTTGATTCATTGGGATAAGCTTGTACTCCTTGAATATTTCGTTCTATGAATATGTGTGAATAAAATCTGATTGTTTTACACTTAATATCCACTTATATTTGGTGTATTCGTTTGTCACACATAATTAACGTACGCGGTGACAACGACCTTTTCTGTTGTCGCGAGTATTATTTGGTATTTTTCTTTCTCAACAAGACATGATGTTTTTAAAATGAAATAAATACCATGTACTCTTTTATGTATTTTGGTGTTGAAAATGTTTTTTATAATGGATTTTTTATGTCAATATATTTGAGTGATATATTGTGATCAAAGTTTGGAAATGTTTTCATTCCATTATGTTTGTTTTATGTCTTATGATTTTATAATGGTACTTGGACATTTGATAGGTGGTTACATGATAAACCATATGATGGGTGGTGCCATGAATACCAGGATGGGTGGTTACATTATAACCTCCAATGCATTGGTTATGGAAGTCGGTCGTATGGCTATTACATTAATTATGTATGGAAGTTGGCCGAATGGCTATTCCATTATATGATATGTCTGGAAGTCGACCTTATGGTTATTCCACTTAAGTATGTTTATGTACCAAGTTACCTTTATATGTTATGTGATCATTATATGGGTTTTATGGTAATATTTTGGTTATAGAAGGGTAAGTGATGAACTTTTATTCAGTGAAGAGTTTTTACTACTTCGATAAGGTGAAAATTATTACTTTGTTAAAGTATACATGGTTTACTTGTTGTTTTGAAAAACTAACAGTTTTCATTCATTGTGTATCCCTTAATGAGCTTTTTATGCTCATCCCATGTTTTTGAAATGTTTTTCATTGGACTTAACATGGAATAGGGTCAAGGATGGGATCAAGGGAAAGTCATTATACCTAAATCATGGAACTAGACATGTTTCTTTTTAAGAGTTTTTATTATTTTATGGAAACTTAGTAGAAGTTTCTACTTTTTAATCTTTTGAGATGTAATAGTTATGTCATAATTCTCTAAAACTCTAAACCTGAAAAGATACTCAATGTGAATTATTCATTTAATTCAATATTATGTAAGGTTTAAGGCCGGGGCCTTATAGTTGGTATCAAAGGATGGTTTAGGTAAATTTAGAGGTTAGGGTATTCTTTAAGCATAAGTGTCATGACCATAATGGTTAGGATTTCAGAAAGAGTCATAGTTTTTAGATAAAGTGAATGAGTAAGTATATATTATTGTTTATCTTCCTCTTTAGTACATGATGGTTTTGTTGATATACTCACGCTGACCTTTTTGGTTTTAGTAAATGGCTGGATCTAGAAGGCACCAAAGTAACAGTGGATGTGAAGGAAACTATGACAGTTTTCTGAGCGAGAAACTGAATGATATGGCAGCTGCAATGAGAACTCTTCTGTTTATCCTCAACCAACTATCTGGAGTCATGATTGACCACCTAATCCTTCTTGATTTCTATAAGGCATCATATATACAAGAAACAAATCCCTACGGAACTACAGGTAATAATCATAAAGGTAAGTGTGTTCAAAAACCTATGTGTCAAAGATGTGGAAAGAAACACCTAGGAAAATGTTTCAAAGGGACAGAAATATGCTATAGATGTGGAAATGAAGGTTATAAAGAAAGAACCTGCCATGGAAAAAGGAAGCATCTAGTTGACTCAAGGAAAGGGAAAGAAGTTATTTCTTAGGGATCAATTGAATGTTTTAAATGTGGTGTGCATGGTCATTATGCAAACACATGTCCTATGAAGAAGTTTCAGGAATGGGATCCCCAAGATCATACAAATATTCATTTACCAATACCTAATGCCATTCCGACTGTGGATGAAGAAACTGACAATGACCAATCAAAGGTATGGATTATTTCATAACTTTTGTTTTCCTATTTTGGAATCATAGGATATGATTCATGATTTTGTTTGTAGGAACGAAGTGTTTCAGAATAAGTTGTAAATGAATGTTTAATGGATCATGAAGAATGATGAATGTGTATGAAGTCAAAATATAAGGGCTTCAAGAGTTATGGTGAAATTCATAAGAGTATTAAGTGTCTTTTGATGATGGGGTACATTAGAAGACTTTTTATAGTATGTGTAACACTGATGTTTGTTATATGAAAATTTTATTCAATGAATAGTAATCTGTTCTTTTGTGGAAATAGTTATAAAGAACCATTTTGGTTTATATGATCCTTACTTTTGAGGTAATTATGGATTACTATATATAATGATGGAAAGTGAAATTCATAAGACAAAATTGAGGTTAAATTATATTATGGTTATTTTTGAAGATTTTATCTCGTTATTGGGTAATGTTTTATGAATTATGTAGTTTTGGAAAAGGACAACACGCAGACCGTGTGAAAACCCGTCGCGTCGGACAAAGCTGTGGGAATCGAACCCACAACCAAAGTGCGACTGATATTTAACGCCTACCACTGGACTACGTGAAGTCCCTGGTCAGTTTGACTGATTATTTTTGGTTATATTATTTTATGAATTAATAGTAAGTTGATTTTGGGTTATTTATGAAATTTAATAACCTATCATGGAGGATATGTGATTAGGTTAATTACTTTTCAATACGAGACTTTAAGAGTAACTGATGTTATTTGGAGATAGGTGTTAATTTTTACCTTAGAAGACTATGCGACTAGATCCTTCAAATATTTGGGTTTCAATATTAGTTTTGTTTACTTTTAAGTATATTATGGAAAATTAGTTTATTGAATAGTCCTCTTTGGAAATTGGGTTTTGTTGTACAAATTTTGTAGATTAGGCATAGATTTTCTTTTTAAAGGGTTATCCTTTTCTGGATTATCTAACCTTGTACTAACCTTTTTGGTTTTTGTTTTGGTTAACGCCTAAAGACATGGGAAGTATATAGTTCTCTTTGGTAGATTAGGTGATTCTCTAGAAGTTGATTATAATACTCTTAATGCGAACAAGTCTTCCTAAATATGCCTCTTTTGGAAAAAATATGAGTTTGATTAAGGAATCTAGTAAAAGTTGAAAGTCAACATGATAAGTGATTATGTTTCCTTATGAATAAATTCCTCAATAAAAAGTAACTTAAAACAAAAATGTTTTCTATTAACTTTTCCTACAGGGGAATCGAATACCGTTTAACCCATCACAAGTTTGTTATTTTCTTATGGTTAACATTCTCCTAGACATGTTTACTATCACTCTCCATCAGAACATGACCCTTTGTTTTTTCCTCCATGTCCATATTTTCATACATGTAATTCTAGTTTGGGTTAACTCGGGTGACCTTTGTACTTCCCTTTCTTTCTTTTAAAGTGATAGTTTAATTTACACATTTTCCGATATGGGGCTTTCAATGGAGTTTTCAAGCCCAATTTTGAAATTGCGAGGACCCAATTCCCAAAAAGGGGGGAAGGATGTAACACCCCAGGTAAATAAAGAATATGACATTTTTATATTTATCCATATTTGATAATAAAATATTAATATTATTTTAAAGGGGATGCTATGCGCAATGGAGTACCCAACACCCAACAACGAGTTTCTTGGGAATCTTACATTGCACTCTAATAATAAAATAATATTATTTTAAATGGTAGTTAACGCCTAGCCGTTGTAATGGAGGGAATGAACAGAACTAAATACCAAATGATTATATATGTTTGTAAAATATTTTTACATTTTACAATAAATGTCAGAGGATGAAAAATTCGATTGAATCCAATTTTAAGCGTAAACATTATAATATTTTTTAAAAGGTCGATTAACCGCCTTTTGATGGAGAACCTCTTTTAAATCCACTTTTTGACATTTTTATTTGTTATATTTGACAAAATAAAATTCTTCTTTAGAATCGGGACATCAAAATTTACATTGTGTAAATTTTTGGTATTTTTCCAAAAAAAGTTCAATTTATAATGAATAGTGAAAAATGTTGTATTTTAATTCAAAACCTTTTTTTAATCTAATTAATTTATATGATTAGATTCTATTTTGAATTATTTTTAAAGTGAATTAGAATATATTTTTACCATTTAATCCAATAGTGGTCGTTGGAATTAATTTCAATTTGAAATCGGACTTAAACTAGTGTCAATCTTTTGATACATTTTGTTTCATAAAAA
Organism: Viscum album; assembly: GCA_963277665.1. Classification (NCBI taxonomy): domain Eukaryota; kingdom Viridiplantae; phylum Streptophyta; class Magnoliopsida; order Santalales; family Viscaceae; genus Viscum; species Viscum album. The sequence continues at coordinate 418,938,374 of OY728161.1, read as the reverse complement.
CACGCTATTTGTTTTGACAGCAGGAATTAATTATTAAATTAATTAATGAAACTTATATGTTGTTAATTTTGTGAAATAGAAATCATTTTTGAATTTGGAATAACAAATATAGATGAGGGTGAAGATTTAGTAATTTTCAGAAAAACATCAATTTTTGATGAATAGTGAAACCACTAAGTGGTACTTATAAAAACTGATTTTCCGTTTAAATGAAATTTTGCCATCATTGTGTTTTGAATTTCAAAAATCCGACATACATGGTTGTAATTAATAAGTAGAATGTGGTTCAATGGGATTAAAAATAATTTTTTGGTGAATAGTAACTTATTAAGTTTTTAATCGAGATTAGAGGTAATTAGTGTAGTTTAAGGTAGGAATAATTTTTTAATAAACTGAAATGACCTAGACACATGTCCTACCCTAATTGGATGTGTCATGGCCGACCAAGAAAATTCATGGGTCAACTTGTGGACCCCATGGAACCACTTTGGTTGGAAAATGACATAAATGCCTTTTTATTTAATGATAAAGTAAAAATGACACAAACATGAAATGTTTTACTAAACAAATTTTTACATGGGGTTATACAAGTCATAATTTTGACTATAAATAGTCATTGGAAAGATAAAAAGATTTCCTACATCATTGTATTTTTTTTAATTTTTAGACATTAAATTAAATTATTTATGACATCATGATGATGCAGCGATGACCTCATTATTTAACAATTTAAATAAAATGGAAAGATAATGTAATATCTAAGACCTGCACATGTCCAAAACCTATTGGATGAGTGGATTTTGAACACTTATCACCTTATCCTAGAAATATATCAATGTGGGTCCTTTAAAATCCGAAACCCTTTTGAAAATAAAGTAACATTTTGTAACATTACAAGAGTGCCCCTCCTCTCCTCTTATAAAAGGCCCCCACCTCTACCTCCTTACACACACTACCAAAGCCTTTGGCTCGGCCAAAATCTGCCCATTTTGTCTCTCCACTTCCCTCTCTTACTCCTTGAAGCCTCACATTGGGCAGAAGTCTTCCCAAGGAAGCCTTTGAGCTCAAACCAAAGGGAGTTACCCGATTTTATGGACGTTAAAGAACGATCGAGTCAAGTCGGACCCGAGGTAAGGGATCCTACTCCTCTCTTTATTTTTAAGTACACTTTTTTATATCATTCCTTTTAAAGCTCATATTTATTGTTATTGGTATGTTCTTTTATATTACTCTTACTTCAATTTTTATGTTCATATGGTGAGATACCATATTCTCTCTCATCAATCCATTTTGGAAGTTTTGAGTGGCACCGTTAGGCTGCCGAATTTTCGTAAGAGATCTAACCTCTCTCTTTCTTTTTAAGTTCTCTCCTTTATGTCACTTATTTTAAGAACTTCTTTTTTATGTTGGGGTATTTTCTTTTATATTACTATTTCTGTAAAATTTATGTTAATATGACGAGAGACCCTATTTGATCTCATCAATCCATTTTGGACGTTTTAAGTGGCACCATTAGGCTGCCGAGTTTTCGTAAGGGATTTTTTTCATCTCACTTTTATTCCTGTGAGATTAATGCTATATTTGCCACAATTTTCTTTGAGTGGTGTATGTACTGCCCATTATTTTACTCATTGTGTAATATAATTTCATTTATGAGTATTTACATCAATGTTGTATTGTCTTTCTTTCACGGGGTGCATGTCTCGAAAGATACCCATGCCGGTAAGGGAACCTTTCACCCTCCTATTTTTGTAAAAGACTTCTCTTTTTATGTCTTTTTCACATAATATTATGTTCGGAAATGTTCTTATATATCCTTATTGATTTAAATTTTATGTCCAAGTGATAAGATACCCTTTTTATCTCTCATCAACTCATTTTTTGAATTTTTTAGTGACACCGTTAGGCCGTCAAATTTTTGCAAGGGAACTTCTTATCCCAATTTTGATTCTTTGGGATAAGCTTGTACTCCTTGAATATTTCGTTCTATGAATTTGTGTGAATAACATCTGATTGTTTTACACTTAATATCCACTTATATTTGGTTTATTCGTTTGTCACACATAATTATGTAATTGATTTTTCCTTAATACAAGGATACAGTCTTTGTAAGGGACTTCATCTCAATCTCCTTTCCTTGAGGCATATTTCGTTTTATACACAACTTTCTTTTATACGGTGTATAAACCCCTTTGACCTTTACTTTTATACAAAAGGAATCTTTTTCTACGAAGAGTTTTACAAAACGAAAAAAAGGAATGTTTCTTTTAACGTACGTGGTGACAACGAACTTTTCCACCATCGTGAGTATTATTTGGTCTTTGGCTTCCTCAACAAGCCGTGATGTTTTTAAAATGAAATAAATACCATATACTATTTTATGTATTTTGGTATTGAAAATGTTTTTTTAATGGATTTGTTATGTCAATATATTTTAGTGATATATTGTGATCAAAGTGTGGAAATGTTTTCTTTCCATTATGTTAGTTTTATGACTTATACTTTTATAATGGTACTTGGACATTTGACGAGTGGTGACGTGATAAACCATATGACGGGTGGTGCCGTGAATACTAGGATGGGTGGTTACGTTATAAACTCCAATGCATTGGGTATGGAAGTTAGCCAAATGGCAATTCCATTAAGTATGTATGGAAGTTGGCCGAATTGCTATTCCATTAAGTGATATGTGTGGAAGTCGACCTTATGGTTATTCCACTTAAGTATGCTTATGTCCCAAGTTACCTTTATATGTTATGTGATCTTTATATATGTTTTATGATGTTATTTTGGTTACAGAAGGGTAAGTAATAACTTCTATTCAGTGAAGAGTTTTTACTACTTCGAAAAGGTGAAAATTATTACTTTGTTAAAGTATACATGGTTTACTTTTTGTTTTGAAAAACTAACAGTTTTCATTCTTTGTGTATCCCTTACTTAGCTTTTTATGCTCATCCCAAGTTTTTGAAATGTTTTTCAAAGGACTTAATGTGAAATAGGGTCAAGGATGGGATCAAGGGAAAGTCATGCTACCTAAAACATGGAACTAGACATGTTTCTTTTTAAGAGTTGTTTTATTTTATGGAAACTTAGTAGAAGTTTCTACTTTGTAATCTTTTGAGATGTAATAGTTATGTCCTGATTCTCTAAAACTCTAAACCTGAAAAGATCCTCAAGGTGAATTATTCATTTAATTAAATATTAAGTAAGGGTTAAGGTCGGTGCGTTATAGTTATGGATACATAGGTTATCATATCATCATGTGGGAATGTGTAATGCATGATGTTTGGGTTGAGTGAGAGCTTTGGTCGGTCTAGGGAAAAAATTATTGGGGGAAAACTACTTCCATGTCTAGAGGTTTTAAGACCTCATATCTCCTTTGATGTCAAAACTGATTAAAAGTTGATCATAACTATGTATCATATCAGTTTTGAAGTATATATGGGGTTTGCAGTTACATAGGGGTGGGTTCAGGTGAATTGTTGAGCTATGAGTGTGAAACTACTACTTCATGTTACCCCACATATCGTGAACATATTGATCATTGTATGAACAATCTATATGTGGGAGATAACCTTTATCATAATAAGTCACACTATAACTCAATGTTTCACACAATGAAATAATCCATCATAAAAAATTGAGAAAAATATATTAGATGAAATTGGGGGAAGGCCGATTGTATAGGGAGCAGAAATGATACTCCTCTCATTCATGATTATTCTTATAAGAAGGGTTCGTCCATATTTATTCCTTGTTTTTAGCGTCGTTCAACATAAGTGATATCATGGAGGGAATTCTAACACATTTCCTGAATTCTTCATTTATTTCTATCTCTTACGTTAGATGTATCACCATTTATATTTTTTATGGCCTATTTTAATGGTCTTTAGTTGGTGTTATGATTTTTACATCTATATATGAATTTTATGATGGACCTTAATGAGTGTGTGTTTCTATAATAAGGTATTTTATACCAATATTTATCAAACTTATATGTTTTTTATGTGACATGTAGTAAATTTATATGAGTGGGGTAGCATTGTTGATACCATCTTTATAATACTTTTGTTTTTTTATTTTCATTAGGATATTTCAAATGGTAGTAACATGTGAGAATGGGTAGGTTTGAGATGGGAATAAAAATCAAATTGTGTAATGGGGTTGTTTAATTGGTATGAGAAGGTGATTTTTGTTTAGTGATTCTATTAATTTGAGCTTATGACTGAGATGGAACTATGTGGACACATTAGGCGTGGTCCGAGAGACCGTGAAACTTATTGATCACTAGATGTAGTGATTTTTGGTTCATCAAGATGTGATGAATAGTTATTAAGAGTTACAAAGATGATAGTCATGGTTCATGAGCAGAAGAAAATGATTACAAGATGTGTCAGCAAGAATTTTTTGTGATTGTTTCTTCTCATGAGTGGTTGATGGTGTCATCATGGTTTTTTGTACAAATTAAAATGGAAAATGAGGTTGTGTTGACTACTCATTGTTCATGGAAGAATTCATAGATAAATTATTTAATGGGATGGTGATGACCATTAATAAAAATGATATTCTTTCTATATAATGAAACATTTGATGGTGTGTGTAATAATCAAATGGGATTGAGGCTCACCACTATGGTTAGACCAATGGTCTAGGCTTAAGAGATGATTGTACCACCATTCCATGGTACTTTGGGTATGTTAGATGGTATTGATTGGATAACTAAATGTTTTATGGGATTCTGAAGTTTTTATAAACATCTAATTGTGATGTATGTGTACTTATATGAGATTATATGGAGATGAATGAATCTGGTTACATGTTGTTAATGTGGGGATGGTGGCATGTGGTTCCAATTTGTATTGAAATGGGAGTGAAATAAAGTTCTATTATGTTATTATAGTATGCACATACAACATTCCCCTCCAAAAATTGTAGGAATATGTAAAGCTCCAATTTACTTATAGACCTCATCTGAATTAGCTAATGTGATGTATTATTTTTCCCATTTAATTTAATTTTTTATAAACTTGTATGTGAGTAGATTTAATTTAGGGGCACCATCGATGAGTCCATATTATGTATTAATCACATCGTGCATGGGACACTCAAGATGTGTTTGGGAATTATAACATTGTGTACTTGAAAGGGATCATACATGTTGTCTAGATCATAGTAAATATGGATGTGTAAAGAGTTAATGTGACAACTAAAATGGGTTTTAGTATATAAATAGTATTTTTCATTTGTTTTGAATTTGTGGTCTATATAGGATTTTATTATTCATATATGACATTCAGATAGGCTATCAAGATCTCTTATATATTACATTCATAACATGTAGGTATATTATAATATGTGTAGATTTTTTACTTCTGGGTTTCTACAATTGTTTATTTATATTGATTTCATTGTATTTGTTTTATTTCATTCTAAGTGTTGTTAGTGTAATTATTATTTTTAATAGGTATGTGTAAATTAACACTTTTATTAAGGAAATAATCAGTATTATTTAACTAGGATGATAGATAACCCATTACATGACCTGATGTACCTATGGATCAATGTAACATTATAATTTTTGATTCTCCAAAGGCATAGGGGCCTAATGGACAATACATGGACAAATAAGACCCTTAGTGGTTAGACATCATCATTCCATGTTGTTAGTAATACAAAAACACATCCCCCATTCTATTGATCATCACACCGTGATCCTAGTAAGAATGGTTTATTACCCCCCTGACATGAACAATTACATTATAAAAGATGAATCTTCATGGAAGAAGACCCCTCCTTCTATGGTAACAGAGGAGGGATTAATGATAGGTATTAGTACACATATATTCTTTTTGAGTACATAAAAATTATATCCATGTTTGGAAGACACTTACATAAATGATTTATTTCTATCCATCATTCATATTGGTCCCTAGTGTCAATGGTCATGAGGAAGGACACCCTCATACCACATCAGTTCCATGGGGATGAATGGTTTTATAATATTAGTTAGTGACCCAATAAATCTTATTGAGATTATACATCTTGAATTTTCTCGATGAACAGACTACCTATTGTTCTGATCTAACAGCTTTTTTCCGTGTCCCACTACATTCTTCCAACTATTGGTGACCCTAATCCACTTCTGTATCCCATAGGTTCTGTGGGCATGATGTCTTGAATTTTTTAAATTCCAAAATTTGTGGCCTAATATACTTAATAATTTTAATATATCCAATATTATAGTATATATATAGTATCTTTATAAAATATCCCCCTCATGTATTTGATAATGAGATTCATATAGAAATATTTCATGTGTTAACCACTCAGTTAATACCACAAATACTGTTGATGTAGTTGTTGTTGTCGTTATTGTTTTTGTTGTTATTGTTGTTTTTATTGTATTTGTTGTTGTTGTTTTTTAATACAATATTTTATAGTGTCCACACTATCACATAATAGAGTCCATCTTGTAGTTTGCATCCTTTAGTACATGAAGAGGCATGCCTACAATCTAGTGATTCTAGGGCCTAGATATTAGGTTTAATTATTCATGGGTTAAGGAATCATTAATATTTTGGAGATTCCTTCACTTCAATTTTTAAAAATAAATGGAACATAAGGTGTTGGATATATTTTTCAAATTTATGTTCATGTTCATTGTTGTTATTAATAGTTCGTCTCAACTCACTTATTTTATTATTAATGATATTTTTTGGAATTGGTTTTTGTGTTTCATAATCGTTTATCATTGTACATTATTCAAGAATAATTAAGATAAGTTATTTATATGTATAATATTTACATTGAAATTATGAAATTGAAAGTCTCATTCGTTAGATCATGGATTATGGGTTTTACTTTTCTTCCTAAACTATAAGCTTCTCTTGGGTTGTGGATCCTATGTGTGTATTGGAATTCTATGTGTTTTGATGTAAACGTTTTCATGAATCTTAATTATCTTATAATAATACTGTCATTATCTTAGATATTGGATTAAAAATTAGTGGAAATAATGAATCATATATTTATCATGCAAATGATATTGAAATGTTTTTAAAATTCTTGAGCTGTGTTTTCTTGTAATTGGTTGGTTTTCGGTAATATATATGGAATTTATTTATCACTATGATTTGTTAATGGAAATGGTTTTATAGTTAGATATGTTTGTTTTCAAATATTAATTCCCATTAAATGATTCTAAAATTGTAATCATGAATGTGACCAACAATGAGGCGGGGATCCATCCTCAGGGATAAAATATTTTCCATGAGTCGTATTCTACTAGGGTATTGTGTGCACCGTGGTTCATATGGTGTGGGAATGGCACAGTCTCCGGAGTAGATTCCGAACCCCTATACCTATACCACTACATTGTTCACTCCATGTGGCCTACTGATCACGATAATGTAACAAGGCTCCACATTGTCCTAGAACAATTGATACCCATTACCTTTATCACTTGTTATTTTTCATTAAATTCCTATATAACATGATCATTTAAATTCTATCCACAAACTATGATATTGGTATGCTTCACATGATATTTAAAAAGGATTATTTATACATGATTTCATCAATATATACATAATAAATTACCACAACTTTTCTATGTTTAAACAATTATGATAGGATAATTTTATAAATTATACCCAAGGAACAATTGGTGGGACTGTACAAGGATATTTCCCCCACATAATCCATAGTCATTTTTTTGTTTTTATATTAGATTGTATTTTATGTATTTAAGAAAAAGGTGTTTTTTGGTGGAAGAGGATTTGTCCTTCAGAAGGTTGTGGGAGTTTGGGGGTGACGTTGTCTTACGTGGAGTTGGTTCTTATTGGAATTATGAACTTTGTTTTTTTGGATCTTGGATCATTTTTTTCTTGAATATTATGTCTTTTCACCTATTTTCTTGTTTTGGAATTATGGTTTTTTCATTATCTATATTAACTTGTATTATTTTCGTTGTGGACTAATCATTTAAAGAGGTTATTATTGATGACACGTCTCTTGTAAGTTGCCCTAGGAGAACATGAATGTACTTTGGGTTGTGTTAGGACCAGATCAGTCAATGGAATATTTTTTTAATCTAGACTACTTCGGGATGATTTAAGATTTTATTATATCCAAAATATTTACCCCGTATAGCTAATCTGTTCTTTTATAAGATGTCATTTATCATTTATTCGTCTTTTATGACATAAATTTCATATACCAATGGTCTTTCTCCTGACATGCACAAACCATTTACTTACACATTTTGAGAAGAATCAATTGAAAATGTTGATATCTTGGTGCCTCTTCCTATTGATGAATCATAGAAAAATGAGTAATTCATAGTCAAGGATGGTAAACATTTAGAAGATCCCCCTCTGGTTCAGTATACTCCACCACATTGTAGAGGTTAAGAATCTTGATACATTTTTATGGATCAAACATTGGACTGTAGGACATGACCTCAAAACTTACATATTATAAATTTAATTGTACGCGTTGATTTTTTAAGAATTATTTGAGTTATATTAGTTGGGATTACATTAGGTGCACAATATTAGTTATAATATAAATTATTCTTTATAAAACCATAAAATTTATAATTTTGATAATATTTTAAATAAAATTCTCCTCCAGAGAATAATGATATTATGATTAATTATATTAAGTTTTGATTGTATAATTTTATAATTAATAAAAATATTTATTCAACCCATTTATTTCAAAATAAAAATTTCAATATATATGAATAAAACTATTAATTTTACAATTACACAAATTTTTTTGATAACTAGATATTTTAAAAATTTTATGTACTTTTATACATGTTAAATTGTTTAATGATAAACTCTAACGATTCTCTCATGACACCGCATAACAAAAAGTATACATAACATAAACCAATTTTTTTTAACCCACCAAAAAAACTCTCAAAAAATTATATTTCTGATGTACAAAATTCAATATGTTTTTGTTATTATTTGATAAAAATGATTAATCATTTTTATTAGATAAATATAAATAATTTTTATAATTCAGACATTAATAAAAATGAATAATTAATTTATAATTAATTATTTACTCATAATCAATAAATAAATAAAAAAATTATAATAATTAGTGATAATTAAATAATAATTCATTTTAAATTATCATTAAATTTAAAATAAATTATTATTGACAATTGTTAATAACTATGAGTTATTTTCAATTACTTAATAATAATTTATTATATTTCATAATTATCTATAATATTTATTAGTAAATTAAATGTGTAAAATTTACTATTAACAAACTATTTTTTAATAATTAGTAATTGATAATTATTATTACGAATTTTGAATATTTTGTTATTAATTAATTTTAATTAACAGAAATAATTTATCATTTGTAATAATTTTTAATTAGTCACTAATAAATAGTTTTTAGTATTTAATAAATTTTCTGAATATAATATAACTAGAAATTATTATTAGTAACTTGTACCTAATTAGTAAATTTAATTATATGTTTAAAAATTCATAAAAAATAATGTTTATAATTTATTAATTGAATAATTTTAAATAATTATTAAAGTTATTATTTATTTAAAATTTATTATAATTAATTTTGACTGTTTAATAATACTATTTATGAGTTGATAATAATTAAAAATATGTAATAAATAAAATATTTAAAATTATTATATTTAAAATTATTATTTTCGTATTGATAATAATAATTAGTTTATATTTTTATATAATAATATATATTTAGAATTTCTATTATTTAATATAAATATAAATGTCTATATGAAAATTATGATTTCTCAGGATAAATATATAAAATGATTGTTACCATTTATTCTTTATAAATTATTTTATACTAATCGTTTCATCAAAATAATTATTTATCATGGTATATATATAGACATACATATTATTATAACTAAAATATCAACTATATTTTAATTTTACTAAACAAAGTGTTTGAGTACTTTGGCACCTTTTTCAATAATTAATATTAGTAATCATTGAATCCCATGATATTTATCTCTATAAAATATATACAAATATCCAATATAACCCACTAGATTCTCTATGTCCACACTACCCTCCTCCTCATGCACCTTCACACTTTAGTTGTTGGCAATCGTTCCTTTATTTCCACTCACTACAACATCACACAACCCCTGTCACCCACACCCATCACATTTTCACCCATTACTGGCCCTATCACTGACATTTTTTGTAACCACCAATATCATATTATCACACGAAATTACACTCGTCGTTAGATCCAATGGAAAACATCACATATAGCTGCCAATAATATTTCTAATATAATGGAAAATTATATATTTTTAAGGAAACAAAAAAAATTTATCAGAGGAGGATGGTTGCTTATCAGGACATGTTCTTACTCTGATATGATAAGAATTAGATATGTTTTCCTTATTTGTTTTAAATAAATATATATACATATATATATATACATAAACAAAAAAAAATTTGAACCGTATTTATTTATTTTTATATTAGGTTTTAATTTACTCAATGTAATCCAAAAATATTTTATAAAATAATACCCAGCCTCCCCTTATAAAATGGTGGTGTTCGTGACTTCTGTTAAATATTTATGATGTGGGTCCCAAACACCATTTCCCAAAAAGTTAATGAATAATATACAATTTATATTAAAACATTATTAATAGAAGATTATTAATCATAACACATTTTCAACTAATAGATATCATTTTATAATTTAATAAATAATATATTGTATTGTCGTAGTAATGATTATGAATGATTTTATTAATTTCTGTGTAATTGTAATTGTAATTATTTATTTTAAATGTGTGATGGATAACGTAATGAATAATAAAATATAATTTCTAATAATTTACAATATTCGATATTAATAATGTAAATAATAATATATTTAATTTTATATTTAAAAATATATAGTAATGATTAATAATATAATCAATAATAATTATGTTATTTTCTTTTGTAAATTATAATATTAATATTATTATTATTATTAATATTATTATTCACTCTTATTATTTAATAATAATCTATTGTATAATTTAAATTATTTTCTGTTAATTATATTTATGAATAATAATCATAATCATAATCATGCCAATAATAGTATTATTACTATATAATATTATAATTACTATGACATCATTTAAATATTAATTTAATTATATTTACTTGTTCTAATAGGTTGACAATATTAATTATTGGTAATAAATTTATTAATTATATTTTTATTTTTTATTAATATATTATTTTTAATACTGAATATTTTATATATATTATATTTATATAATTATTCTGATTTTGAGTAATTTTATATGTTTTAAGTATATATTCTGAATTTCCTTTAGAATTTTACTATAATTAATATTTTGTTATCATATAGAGTTAACTACATAATTTAATCTCAATAAAGATATATTATGAAACACAATGTTTTTTATCTTCTATATTTTTCTATGATTTTTATTTTGATGAAAAATTTATTTTATTTGTAAATATTTTCATGTGTTTATACTATGTGTTAAATTTAATATTCAATGTATTTAGGTTTTATTTTGATAATCGTTTAATGTCACTTGAGTGGAACATGAAAAAGCATATTATGTTACATGTATATAATTCTGAAATCATATAAAATAATATCTTGATATTGAATTTAAATGAAACACAAAACATGGATTAAAGGAAAAAATAGTTTAAAATATAAACAATTTATAAATTTAATTAACGTTAATAATCATTATCTAGGAAAAAAATTATTAATTAAAAATATTACATATTCACTTTTAATCATTATTGATTGTTCCATGTAAATTAATTTTAATCTATTATATTTAAGAATAATAATATAATTATTATTTGATAAAATAGTAACACACACATGTAAATATAAAGAAAATATTTTAAACAAGACCATAAATAATATATCCTTTTTAATAATGTCACGATAATAAAAAAATGAATGATAATGAAGTCATTATAATAATATGATGACATTATTAATAAAGCCTGAATAATAATATCATTGTAATTTTCTACTATTAAATACATGACAATGATTATAATTATAATATTTATGAATTATAATAACAATAATAAATTTTTTAATAATTATGTAACTAATCATATTATTATTTAATATTAGTAATAATTAATATAACTTTATAAATTATCACATAAATAATAAAATAAATTATAATATTATAATACAATTTTATTAATAACTAAAAAATATTATTTTTAAAAATTAATTAATTAATAACCTCCAATAATTTATTAATGTTTAAATGTTTATTTATAAGTGATTTTTTTATCATATGAATTAGTATATTATTATATTTAAGAATATGTTTCTATTTTCATTTTTTTTGTAATTTTTTTGCAGATAACATTTGCTCTTGGAATTAATTAATTCTATTTGTTATTTGTTTGATATAATTCATATTTAAAATTAATTCATAATTGTACAATTAATGTTAAAAATTACAATAAGATATTACTTATACAATATTTTATCCAACTATACAAAGTTTTACATATAAATGTTATGTTTGTAGACAATAATGTTTAATTCATGTGTATTAGTTTTTAATTATATTTATGAAATTTAATTCAATTCAATTTTTTTATAGGTTTATTCAGTTTTAAAATATTCATATTGATTACATTTATCCTTTCTAATTTTGTTTCCTTCAGAATCAACTACTTGAAATATATTAATACTTTAAAAATGTTACATTAAAATCTGATAAATTATAAATTAAAATTACAATATAAAAAAATTTGACACATTAAATACACATATAAAAAATTATTGAATATAATGTTTCTCAAAAATATATGAAAACAAATTAATGGAAAATAACATATTCCTTAAAACATCACTTTTATACTTCTAAATGTTTTTACAGATAACATATATGGAGAAAATTATTATTATTTTGATTCTTATTTCAATCATTCAATTTTTTCAATTAATATTTTTAATCAATTTTTTCATATTCATTTAGATGTCATTTATAATGATAATGATGTGGATGAATTTTTAAAACTTTAAATGTATTATTTTTAGTTAATTTTTTTTGTTATCTAAATTAATTATGCTTTATTATTTTTATGAAAATTTTTATATTCTCATCTATTCATATATTCTTATTCAATATATTATGGTAAATTTATATTGTACTTATAGTTTATATATTATATGATTAAAGTGTTACCTACGTGAAACATAATAAGTTTGCAGTGTTTTGAGTGAGAAACATTGAAAGATTATAATAATTAAACTATATATATATTCAAAATTAAATTTAAAAAATACACAAGAGTAATTAACAATTAAAAGATGTAATCAAAATAATTTTAACGCCCAAACCCCAGTTACCCAGAGTCGGTGTATTATTACATAACATTTTCATGATCACAAAATATCACGTCTCGAAAGACCTATTAGTTTAGTATCCTTGGAATCACTAGATATATTCATAAGTCTTAAATTACATCATAAAGTGAAAAAATGCTACAACAACATCTTGTATTTAGATCCCCTCATACTATCACTGGAGGTCATTCATAAAATACTCTTTCACATCCTAGGGAAAAATAAAACATTGAAAGGGTGATCTCAGATACTCAGTAAGGATAACAATATAGCAGAAATAGTCATAAACTAACATAAACATTTAAGATAATGTATAACTAAAATAAAATCCTTTTAAACTTGAACTTCTATATAATATGGCAATGATAAAATGAAATAATTTCAATTACTTATTATCATGGATATTCTACTAGTCGAATAATCACATGAAATATCAATAACCACTTTCATAATGATGGAATTCATAATTCCATACTATCATAACCACAGAGTCAAGGCCTTGTGCCAAGACTACAAATATGATTTTGTCATGTACTTGTGTCTAGACAATTGTTTGTCTCATGAGATATACCGATTTATATTGGAGCTATAAAGGGATCCACCTGTCACTTATTAAGTCCAATACATTTCTCATATGAACAGGTTTAAACATAACATAAACATTCTTATTAAAACTAGCATATGAAATGTCAATACATTCTCCGTAAAAAATTAATGGTATAAAAATAACACATCCACAATCAAACATATCAAAAAACCTTCAATACAATATGGATGTTTTGTATCATAATAAATCAACATCAAATAAGCTTAAAATCCATCAAAGGATGTTCACATAGATGAAATAAAATATATTTGACAGAAATATCCCTTTTTTGAAATCATTGAAAAGTCACACATATATAAAAAAAGTCATTTAAAAGGGATTTTTTTAATAAAAGTGTCCCATACCACATTGAATCATTTGAAAAGAAATATCATTTCAAAAAATTAATGTTCATATAAATAATTCCTTAAAATCATTTTGAAAACACTGACATTAATTATAAATATTTAGAATGATAAATCTTTAAAACATATGAAATTCTGATCATGATAAGAGTACCTTTAACAAATTCCTAAAATATTCATTTTGAAATGTTTAAAAAGTCACATAATTATAAAATAATACATTTACATTAAATATATTTTTATAAGCTTGTAAAGGAAGCTTAGACGATTTTATAATGGGAGAAAAGAGTTGTACCCACCGTATAAGTTAAAAAAACATTTTTACTTTAATTTTATCGAAATGGTTAAAATGGACCTTGTTTGGAAGACGACAGAAAGATTCCTTTATAAAAATATTATAAAAAGTCATACAATGTTATAAATGACATTAAACCATATCTATAAAATAGTAAGAATGTATTGAAATACATTTTTACGAAACATGGATGTGGATGATAAAGAGGTCTGATTAGATAATTACGTATAAACAACCTCAGATAATTAAGAGACTGTGAAATAATCCTTACCTTGTACTTTTCCATGGTTGAGGGTAGGTTGACCTCTTGTATAATGGTGAATTAATTGTTATTAAATTATAAAAGAATCATATACATTAATATGATATCAAATATGATCTTTGAACGTTTTTTTGATAGTAATATCTTTGTATTATCATTGTTTCGGGTGTTAACTGATTCGTTTTCCTTTATATGAATTGTTACATAAGCCGTGTTTGTTAGGGATAGGTTGTATATTATTTATATCCATAATGATATTATGTTTTTAAAAATTATTTTTATCCATCAAATGAAATTTATTATTGAATGAATATAATGGGGAATGAATCGCATCGCGTTCGTGGAGACGGTACTTCGTACGTACACACGTGCGACAATATCATTATTTTGATATTAAAATAATTTATAATTGGGAGGTGTATCATATAAAAATAATAATTATCATGTTATATATATTATTTAAATTAATTACACATCCTTATTATACCCTTCTAAATAATAATGAATTGAATAACAATTATACCATGACATGGAGATAGTAAGTTGTACGTACGCACATATGGTGACATGTCATTCAACGGTTGGATAGAATAATGAATATGGTTGTACCATATTTATTATACATCAATTTATATAGGAGGTACTGGAGTTATTATTTTATAATGGATGTAATAATGAACCAATATGTTTAAGAAGAAAGGAACTTGAAAGAGGGTGGTGAAAACATTACCTCTTCTTCGAGTTCCTCTTTTAGATTTGATAAAAAGGGATCCATCGGTGAGATTTATGACTAAATTAAGGCATTAGGATTACGGGAGGATAGTTGAGAGGGTATTTGGGGAGATTTTGGCCGATCCAAAAGGCTTTGATGGTATAATAGTTTCAAATATTAGATTTAAAGGGGGTTTTCCATTAAAAGTGGGTTTACCATTCAAATATAGGATTTATTGGGGGTTTAGCATTAAAAGGTTGAAAATGTTAATTTTTTAAAAATACTTCTTTTATATGAAAAAAACGAATTAGTTCTTAAATTATGTATAAGAAACCAATAATATGGCTTCTAAAATTATAAGTATTATATATAGTTCAAAATTCAGTTAATACTATCCATAACCGCCTTTGAACGACTAGTTTGGTAAGTTGTGGTGCACTTGAACTCGGTGTTGTGTGTAATGCATGTTATTGAATTACTTTGAAAAAATAACATACAATGAAATCATGGTGTGTTACATTCTTCCCGCCTTTATTAAATTTCTTCCTCGCAATTTGAAATTGTTCTTTGAAAATAAAAGGTCAAAAATAGAAAATACCTTTGTGAAAAAACCCACATCAGAAATTGGGTTAATAAAATTTAGTCTTAATGATAGGAAAAGGGGAATGAAAAAGTCACCACCCAATTATGATATCGATTTGGATAATATTGGTGTAAATTAGAGACACATAATTGGATAAAAAACATAACTATTTTTAGGGAGTGATTGGGGTCATCAATCACATACAATTATTGAATTGTGGTCCTCAAATCCATCAATATATGATGATTTAATATACAATTGATACAACAAAACGTAAGGTATTAGGATAACACATTTTTGGTTTTAAGATGACTTACCTATGTTTAATAATTTATTTCTTCATCAAATAAGATATGAAAAAAAGTATACTTGTCATGTAGAGTTCCATCCTTTAACTAATTTCTACCTAAAACTCATCTTTCACATTAAAAGATAATAGAACATAAAAAAAATATTATATGTATCCTATTCATATAGGTTTCAAAAAAAATGAATTTATAATTCATCTACTAGAACCTTTTAAAAAACTACAATATTCAATCTAGAACATCACGTGGGTCAGTGGTAGGAGACACACCCTTGTCGCCCATCAGTTGTTGGTTCAAGTCTCACTGCCTTTCCGGACATGATGGGTTGTCACCCGAACTCTTGGTTGTCCTTTTTATAACAATCCAAAAAATTATTCTTCAGAAATTCTATAACCTTGAAAATTGTTTCAAATGTCAAATATAATCCATTCTAACATTTAGACATATCTAAATTACTTCTGTCCAAACTCAAAATCCAAATTTTTTAAGGAAGGTAAATATATTGAAAATATTTTTTTTCCACATAATAACATGTGAATACCGTCATCATTTATTATTTTAAAATATGGAAACACCCTAAATTACCATTAAACCATATTTATTACATTCATGCTCCCTTATTTCTTGTTGAATACTATATATATTCCTTATATCCAAAAACATTGAATATTCCAACAATGACAAAAAAACAAACCATTAATCAGTGCCAAGGTAGTAAAAAATATCCAATATAATTTATCCAAATCAACCATCTCATATTCCAAAATTACTACCTTAGTATCAAGAACATATTAAGGATTATCTTTCCTTTAACCATGTATTTTAAAAAAATGATTAACTTCCTGTAGAGTCACTTTTCATAGTACCATATAATCTCAAATCCTCAATGAAATAGTACTGGAGTACAATCCTTATTTATCTCCATAATTCATATAACCAGTAAATCTTTGATACAAAACTGAAATGAAATAATTAATTAATAACAACATATGAACACTAGTCATTCCTCTTTATCTCTAGTAGTATCATAACTTTATTATTATCCAATAGCATCATTTGGGGCATACTCTGAAAAACATTGATTCACGTAGTGTCCCCACATCTTGCAGATGAAGCATTATACATTTGAAACCATTTTCTTACCCTTGCAATCACGAATGTGGTTCCCTTTTTCTTCACACTTACAACACACTCGCATTCCCTTCATGAATTTTCCAAGGTGATTCTTTCCATAGTTATCAAATAAGGGAAAATTCTTCTTTACCATCTTCCCTTTAACATTCTTTCTCTCTACCATCCTTTTTTTTCTTGATTCCCATCAAATCAATAGGACTCCGAGAAATCTTTAAATATCTTATCCACACATGATATTATTTTTTCATATGATGATAATAAATGGGAGACTATTTCCCTTCTAAATTATGCATTATGACTATGAATGATAGGATCCATCTTACTGTTTGGATCATGCGTATTTCTAGAGTTTTTTTCCTTCTACTTGGATCCTTTTATAAACTAAGGCATACACTAGATTATTTTATGAATAACAAAAACTAATCCCAAACTTGTAAAACACTTAACATAAATTAAAAAGTTTATGGATACAATCCATAATCATAAAAATGTCTTCTTTGAAAATATATATACTCATAAACACTTTATAATGATTTTTAATGAAAATGAGAATTATCCTAAGCATATTCCCATGGAGGGTAATATCCAAGAGCTATGCAAGGCCTGTTGTCGTGCACCAGTTCCCGTTCGAGTCTAGCTCAAAGTGGTGTTTTCGGTTTTACCCCTAGGTACATCTATCCAGAGCCCCCTCTACCTGCTCGTATCCAGACAAGAATATATTTCTTGGAAAACTCACAAAATATATACAATATCAAAATTCTAGGAAGTTCATCTATACTATACCACAAAGTCTATCTTAGGGATATGTGCTCTAATCAGAGTTTATCTGCATCTTTCTTTCAAGGTTTGTAATATACATCCTATGATACCTACTGTAACACCCCAACCCCAGTTACTCAGAGTTGGTGCATTATTTTATAACATTGGAATGATGACAAAAGATCATGTCTCGAAAGACCGATTAGTTTAGTAGCCTTGGAATCACCAGATATATTCACAAATCTTACATTACATCATAAAGTGAAAAAAACTACAAGAACATCTTGTCTTCATATCCCCTTATACAATCCATGCCGGTCATTCATATTATACTTCTTCACATCTCGGGAAAAATTAACACATTTAAAGGAGTGAGATGAGATACTCAGTAATGATAACAATATAGCGGAAACATTCATAAATAAACATAAACATTTAAGGCAATGTATAACTAAAACAAAAGCATTTTAAACGAGATATTTGGAATAATTTGGAAAAGATAAAATGAAATAATTTCATTTACATATTCAAATGGATATTCTACCAGTCCAAGAATCACATGCAATATCATTAACCACTTTAATAGTGATGGAATGAATTATGCCATACTATCATAACCACATATTCAAGCCCTTGTGTAAATACTACAAATAAGATATTTTTCAAGGCCTTGAGCCAAGACACTAGTTTGTCTCATGAGACCTACAGATGTATCAAGGAGCTATAGTGGGTTCTAGTCGTCACTTATTAAGTCCTTTGCAATTCCCATATGAACAGGTTTAAACATAACATAAAAATTCATATTAAAACTAGCATACGAAATGTCAATAATTTCTAAATAAACCATGAATGGTATAAAAATAACACATACAAATTCAAACATATCACTACACATTCAATTAAATATAGAAGTTTTGTATCATAATAAATCAACTTAAAATAAGTTTAAAATCCATCAAAGGATGTTGACATAGATGAAATCAAAACTAATTGAGAGAAATATCAATTTTTTTGTTATCATTGAAAAGTCACACATTTATAAAGGAAGTAATTTAAAACAGATCTTTGAATCAAAGTGTCCCAAACCATTTTTAATATTTTGAAAAGAAAGTTAATTTCAAATAATTCATGTCCATATAAATAAATCCTAAAAAACATTTTGAAAACATGGACATTAATTAAAATGATTTAGAAAGATAAATCTATAAAACATTTAAAATTCTGATCTTGATAAAGAGTACCCTTCAAAATTTCTTAAAATATTCATTTTGGACCATTTAAAAGTCACATAATTATAAAATAAAAAATTTACCTTAAAAATATTCTTATATGCTTGAACGTGAAGCTTCAAAGACTTAAAAACGGAAAAAAATAGCTGCACCCACCGTATAAGTTAAAAAATGACATTTTTAGCTTAATTGTATCACCCAATGATTTTACAAAAAATATTATTTTTAATTTCTTTAATGTATTGTGTTGTATGCTACACAAAATGGAGCTTGCACAACACGCATCCCTGACTTTTCTTGCATTACACGCAAGTGTGACCTTCAACGATAGCGTGTGTTGTACGCAATACCGAGATTCACAAAACAACGATATGCTATTAAAATATTATTAAAACTAACCGTTATGAATAGTAATAACCACCTTTAGAAATTTTGTTAATTTTGTTTTTTTAAATGGACTTCATTTTTGGATTCAGAATATCTAAATTATCTTAGGGTGAAATTTTGGTACATTTCAAATAACTTTCATATTCTGATGAATAGTGAAAATTGCTAAATTTTAATTAAAAACAACTTTTTAATCGAAATAATTAATAGTGATAAATTATTAATATTAGTGGTTTTAAAGTATCTTTAGAATATATTTTTACAATTTAATACAATTTTGTTCATTGGATGTAATTTCACATTTAAACCAGACATAAACAAGTGTCAATCTTTTGAGAATTATTATCTCTTAAAAACAAGCTATTTGTTTTGACGACGAGAATTACTTTTTAAATTAGTTAATGTAACTGATATGTTTTTAATTTGGTAAAATAAAAATAATTTTTGAATTCATAATATCAAATATAACTTAGGCCTAATTTTTGGTATTTTTCTGGAAACTTACATTTTTTGATGAATAGTGAAACCACTAAGTGGTAGTTAAAAACTGAATTTTTTCTTAAAACATAATTTTACCACTTCTGTGAGTAGAATTTCAAAAATCCGAGAAACACGATTGATGTTAGTAAGTAAAATGTGGTTCAATGAAATGAAAATAATTTTTGGTAAATAGTAACTTTTTACTTTTATTTACCACGGTTAAAATTAAATTGGGTAGTTAAGGGTAAAAATGATATTATTAATACCCTAACACATGTCCTAATTCTATTGGATAAGTGTAATTCGAACATAAATAACCTTAGGAAAAAATATGTACATTTAGGCCCACTTGGATTAGAATAGGACATTTATTATCAATTAATTTAAAGAATGGTTAAAATTGTTAAAATCAAAGTTTAATAACTAAAGAATTTTTAATATAAGGTTATACATAAGATAAATTCGACTATAAATATTCATTAGAAATCTAAAAATATTTCCTACATAATTGTATTTTATTTGTAATTTTTAGACTTAATATAATTTAATTTATTTATGATACAATGTTGATGCATTAATTATCTTATTAATGAAATATTGACATAATTGATGTTATAAATACCCAAAAAAATGTAATTTCAGACTTTTTATGAATTAAAACAATTTTATATGTTAATATGACATGTTAGTATTGATTAAATAAAATATTTAGAACTAATCATTCTGTTATGATTTTCACAAAAATCCATTACCAAATAGTGTCAAAATTGACATAAAATAGTTTTTAAAACAAATACTATATTATTAATTATTATTTTATTCCTCAAAATCTATGTATCAGCCAAATGACTTATATAAGGCTATATATATTAATAATAAACAACCTTGGGTTCGTTTGGCTTGATATAGTATGTTTATTAACCTTATAGTGTAGGAAAACAAGAAGACACAGTAAAAGTTAAATTATCTAAATTAAAGTTAAATCGAAATGATAAGGTTACAATTGATACCTAAACTTGTCTGAATTATATAGGATGACTGTATTTCGACCCATCCCCACCTTAGCTTTGAAATATATAAATTTGGATCTATTAAAAACCGAATTTGACTTTATAATAAAACAATATTTTTAATTATTCCAAAGGTGCCCCTCTCCTTCCTTATAAAAGGGAACCACCTCCCTCTCTTCCTCACACCACATTGATCCAGAAAACTAGGCCAACCCTGATAATATCTCCTCTCCACTTCTCAAGAAATATCCTAGAGGTCCTGGTCTTCTTCAAAGACCAATTTTAGTGCCCTAAGAGGAGGTCTCAAAGAGGCGCTTCAAAGAAGAGGTAATACCCGTTTGCGATTCTTTCATCATTATTTCTTCTTCCACTTCTTCTTCTTTAGTTGTTTCATTATTAAGTAACAACATCAGTATGACTCATATACTGATATGTTATTATAAGTATGAAACAACCCTATTTCACCATCTATCCATCTTACGGAAAATGAAATCACCACGCGTGCGTACGTACGGAATACCGTCTCCACGCCGTGGTGTAATCTGTTTTCCACCACCACCTTACTTGGATGGGTATAATGGTGTAAATAATAAATATATATAATTATTGTAAAGTGATATTGATTCTGAAATAGTATACATACAGTCCAATACAATTCCACGGTCATGGGAACGATATCATCGCTCGTGCGTACGTACAGAATACTGTCTCCACAATGTGATGCGACTCGTTATACATGATATTCATTGAATAATGATTTTATAAATGAATTGAGTGAATTAATATGATATATATCACACTAATAACATTCTGGAAATGAGGTATAAATAACCTAAAAAGAAAAAATAAGAATTTATTCGACAAAATGGGCATAAGAACAAAAAGTAATAAACACCCAAATAACAAGTAGTAATGAAATATTACTAATAAGAAGCTAATAATATGACCATATATGATATCATAAAAATAATTATGATTCTGTAATATGTCAATAACATTATTTAAATCATTATACAGGAGGTTCGGAAACTTACGAATAAAATCGGACCTAAGGTAAGGGAAAATCGCACAATCCCATTTTTATCCGAGATTGTTTATACTTTGGTATTTACTGCATTGTATTTTATCATCCACATCCATGTTTCCTCAATATGTAATTTTTATATCCTTACTCAATAGTTAATATCCAATTTTACCCTTCTTTGAGTTTTTAGTATGTGATATGAAAGGAATCTTTTGTCGTTTTTCATACGAGGTACTTTTTGAATTTTCCGAAAAATGTACAAGAATAATGTTTTATTAACATATACAGCATGAATGGATTATTAAAACATTATTTACAATAAGATTACTTTACAATCCTTCATGTTTCTTTTTAGTCAACTTCTTTTTGTTTAAAATTGTATGACATGTTACGAAAGGAAAATGTTTTTGATGTAGAAAGGATATTTTCCTCAAGAAAGAAGTTCAAGTGTTTTATCAAAATTATTTTCCATATAAGATAATATAGGGTTCTATTTTTATCCCTATTATTACATTGATTTGAATATGTTGTGATGGAATTATTTTTATTAATTCTTTTAACTTATATGAATTGTTTTATGATTCATGTTGTTTAAGAATCCCATTTTTATTACATGGGTTATGCACTTATGTATGATTTATGATTTTGTGGCACACATATGAATGGTATCATTATGATTTGGGTGGGACCTATATATCCCTCTAATGCATTTGGTAAAGATTTTATATCTCATGAAATAGACATGTCTTTAACGGCGGGTTAAACCGGTTCAGTGAAACAGGAATGAAATGTGGAATGAACTCGGTTCTGAAAGGGACTTTGTCCACTAAGATAGTCTTGGAAATGAGTCTTGACTAATAAGAAATGATTCTCTATGATTATGTGTGTATGATACAAAGATTCATTATTAAGTTATGATTATTGTGATTACATTTCACTACCATGATTTATCCCATGTTATGAAATTATGATCTCTTTTTCATGGTAAGATTTCCAAATTGTAATGTTCTTATGAATATGATGTGATTTATATTTCTTTTGTTTACCCTTACTGAGAATTTTAGCTCACCCTTTTATGTTTTCTTTTCCTAAGGATATAAATAATGGGTTTAGGTAAGAAAAAAATGGGAAGATCTTTATAGGAGATGTTGAAGATCTTTCACCACGATTAGAAGATTATATTCTGAGTTTCCAAAGACACTAAACTATTACGGTCCTTGTGTGTGTGTTTTTGTTATGTAATAAGTATTCCACAAAAGTATTGTAATGTACATATATTTCAAGATTAGGGTCTCTACAGTTTTTATTAGAGGCAAAGGAGGTAGGAATGTATCCGATCCTTGGGAACTCTCACATGTGAGCGTTGGATGAAGCATGGCTCTCCGCCTAAGGGCTTCATGAGGAAATGGCTGCCACTGGGGATGGTGGTGTGTCCCACCCAGGGGGTGTATCCAACCATGGAGTGCCCTGATAGGTATCAATTATAGTCCACTGGAAATAATTCCAAACTATTACAGTTGGTATCAGAGGAAAGGTTTAGTCAACCTTTTGATACTAGGATTCGAGAAATTTAGTGAGATCCCTAGAGATATTTCTAAGGTATGTCTAGGGATGTCCCTAAGGTTAAGTATACGTTATAGTCCTAGAATTGGGCAAACCATCTTAAAATTAATCCTAAGATGTTAGATATTGATGGTACTCCCCCTTTATTATGTTGTTTTCCCTAGCGTGATTTTTGCCTCTCACACTATTCTTTTTGGGTTTTAGACAATGGTTGGAACCCGAAGGAACTGTGTTGATCAATGTAATGGACAATGCATTTATTTTCCACCAAAACAAACAAATGTTATGGGAGATGGAGTGAATAATATTATTTCTATACTTACACAAGCTATGAATCATTCTGGACTTCCAAATGAGCAGAGAAGGGAACAATATTCTATTGAGTCCTTCATGAGGAAACACCCACCGTCATTCAGTGGGTCTTCCGATCCACTTGTTGCTGAACAATGGATCAGTACCACTGAAAAGATATTTTCAGTTCTTCAATGTTCTAAACATTATAAATTCATCTTTGCAGTATATTGTTTGGAAGGTGATGCTGATCAATGGTGGAATCTTATCAAGAATATGAGGCCAAGAGATGAAATTTAGTCCCTGGAATGGGACGATTTCAAGAACTTATTTTTCAATAAGTACTTCCCTCTTATTTTTCGAACAATGATGGAGAAGGAGTTTCTAGAACTAAATCATAAGGATGATAAATCTGTTGGTATATACAAATTGAATTTTACAAGTCTTGCAAGGTATGCATCTGGCTTTATCATCCAACCTGAAAGTAAAATTGATCGATTCTTCGGTGGCTTAAAACCAAAACATCGAAGGGAATTAGCTAGAAGAGACTTCAGTAGCTATGAAGAAATTTTGTGTTGTGCTATCAAGGATGAAATGGAAGTTGGTGTTACATATCCATCACATGGTTTTGACAAGAAACAAAAGATGGTGTTCAAGGAGAAATCTCAGAATAATGGTGAAAAGAAGATGAATGTTTCCTTATGCTAAAATTATGGAAAGAAGCATGGTAGAGATTGTCTTAAAGGGACTAGAAAATGTTTTAAGTGTGGAAAATAAGGTCATCGAGCAGTTGAGTATCGAAGCAATGGAAAAAGGGTTTCTAATGGTGTGAATAATGAAAAGACTGCAGAGAACGCACCAACAACACTTCAATGCTTCAAGTGCAATGAAATGGGGCATTATGATAATCAATGCCCTAATCCAAGGGTTAACTATGATCGACATGAGCAACCACTTAAAAAAGGGACAAAGGGAAGTCACATGCGATAACTATTGGAAATGATGAATATGACAACAATGTGGTGGAATGATTAAGTGTTTATTTAATGGGATTCTAAATTAATGTTGTATATATTATCGTGAAATATTGGAATATTTATGTATTGATCTATTGTTGTTTTCAATAATTTTATGGTACCAGTAACCATGGGAAGTGATTGAGATATTTTTGGTAAGCATATTATATGTGCATAATGAAGGGATAAGAAGATAATGAGATGTTCGGTTGTATTCATGAGCTCATGAATGATATAAGGACTAAGTGATATCATGGTTTGAGTATAAAGAATTTTGAGGATTTTGGTTTGTGGAAAGTGTTTACTTTTAACTACATTCATGTTTTCACTAAGGTTCAATGGGTATTAATTCATCAAGAGAATACATGATTAAGGTATTCACATGTATGTAATTTGTCCAATAAGATATATCTTATGATATATTTGGGATAAGTGATGGCATTCACGTGATTGTTATGTGACATTTCAAGTAATCATTTTCTTTATACTATGAGCTTGGACCGAAGTATTTTAGATATGACTAAAGATTGGAATGGATTATGTTGTACATAAGTTATCATTGTTTAAGGATATAACTTTTTTCGTTATTATTGATGGGATGTTATAGTAATATAGCTTTAGAAAAATGACAACCTGCAGGACGAGCAACAACCCATCACGTCGGACAAGGCTATGGGAATCGAACCCACAACCGAAGTGCGACTGGTATTTATCACCTACCATTGGACTACAGGAAGTCCCTGGTTAGTAGAAACTAGTTTTATTTTTTTACGCGGTATGATATATGATGTATATGTTCATTCTTGGAATCGTATATGATTAACCTCACTATAGATGTACTTTTGTATATTTGTTAATTTTTGCTAACCTTTTGTTTGAAACAGATGGAATGACCCATCATTCTATCACATGATCAGTTAACACTTCATGAATAACAAATTCAACTTCATTTCTTTATGATGTGAAGTTAAAATTGTTCAAAGCACGAACAATAATGAGATTGTACCAAAATAAATTAAGTATTTATTCGAATTCAAAATCTTCAATTTTAGGGAAATGATCTTGAAAACCAAAAATGTTGTCCTAGTTCCCTTATATCCAATGAATCAGATGGTACCTTATATCATCACAAATCTATTGATTTGTGATTGCTGGATTTTCCGTAGCCATGTTCTCTACCACTCTCCATGAGAACATGATTGTTAGATTTCTCTTCAATTTCCATATTTTCACCTATGTGGAAACCCAGTGATCAGTATATTTGGGTAACCGTTACGTTTCATACTTTTGTTTGTAAAGATTGGTTTTGTATTCCTTTTTACGATGTGGGTTTCTATTAAATAAACTATCGCGTAGTAACCCATTTATAACCACGACGAATTTCGAGGGTGAAATTCATTTTAAGGGGGGTAGAATTTAACACCCCAAGATTTTACGAAAAATATTCTTTTTAATTTCATTAATGTCTTGTGTTTTACACTACACCAAAAGGAGCTTGCACAACATGAATCCCTGACTCAGCTTTCATTACACGCAAACGCGACCTTCCACGATATCGTGTGTTGTACGCAATACCGAGTTTCGCTAAACAACGATATGCTATTAAAATATTATTAAAACTAGCCGTAATGAATAGTAATAATCACTTTTTGAAATTTTGTAATTTTTTTTTCAAAATGGACTTCATTTTTGGATTCGGAATATCGAAATTATCTTAGTGTAAAATTTTTGTACTTTTCGGATAACTTTCATATTCTGATGAATAGTGAAAATTACAAAATTTTAATTAAAAACAATTTTTTTAATCGAAATAATTAATAGTGATAAATTATTAATTTGAGTGGTTTTAAAGTATATTTAGAATATATTTTTACAATTTAATACAATGTTGTTCATTGGATGTAATTTCACATTTAAACCAGAAATAAACAAGTGTCAATATTTTGATACTTATTATCTCTTAAAAACACGATATTTGTTTTGACGACGGGAATTAATTTTTAAATTATTTAATGTAACTGATATGTTTTGAATTTGGTAAAATAAACATCATTTTTGAATTCATAATATAAAATATATCTTAGGCCTAATTTTTGGTATATTTCTGGAAACATTCATTTTTTGATGAATAGTGAAACCACTATGTGGTAGTTAAAAAACTGATTTTTTTCGTAAAACTTAATTTTACCACTTCTATGAGTGGAATGTCAAAAATATGAGAGACATAGTTTATTTCAGTAAGTAAAATGTGGTTCAATGAGATGAAAATAATTTTTGATGAATAGTAACCTTTTACTTTTATTTACCACGGTTAAAAGTAAATAGGGTAGTTAAGGGTAAAAATGATATTATTATTACCCTAAACAATGTCCTAATTCTATTTTATAAGTGTCATTCGACCAAAAACAACCTTAGTAATAAAATATGACCATTTAGTTCCACTTGGATTAGAATAGGACATTTATTATCAATTTATTTAAAGAAGGGTTAAAATAGTAAAAATCAATGTTTAATAAATAAAACATTTTTAATAGAGGGTTATACATGCGATAAATTATACTATAAATATTCATTAGAAAGCTAAAAAGATCTACTACCTAATGGTATTTTATTTGTAATTTTTTTATTTAGAATATTTTAATTTAATTATGATACAATGATGATGCAGTAATTATCTTTGTAATGAAATATTGACATAATTGATGTTATAAATACCCAAATAAATGTAATTTGAGACTTTTTATGAATTCAAATAATTTTATATATTAATATGACATGTTAGTATTGATTTAATTAAATTTTTCGAATAAATAATTCTGTTATGAGTTTCACAAAAATCAATTACAAAATAATGTCAAAATTGACATAAAATAGATTTAAAAAAAATACAATATTATTTATTGTTATTATATTCCTAAAAATCGAAGGATCGGAAAAATGAAATAGATAAGGTTATATATATTAATAATTAACAACATGGGGTTCATTTTGCTTGATATAGTATGTTTATTAACCTTATAGTATAAGAAAAAAAGAAGACACAGTAAAAGTTAAATTATCTAACTTAAAGTTAAATATAAATAATAAGGTTAAAATTGATACCTTAACTTGTCTTAATTCAATTGGATGAGAGTATTTAGAACCATACCCACCATTTCTTCGAAATATATCAATTTGGAGGTATTAAAACCGAATTTCACTTTATAATAAAATAATATTTTTAGTTTTTCCAAAGGTGCCCCTCTCCTCCCTTATAAAAGGGAACCTCCTCCCTCTCTTCCTCACACCACTTTGACCCTTCATGATCGGCCAAACCCTACAAATATCTCCTCTACACTTCCATAGAAACATCCTAGAGGTCCTGGTCCTCTTCAAAGACCAATTTTAATGCCCTAAGAGGAGGTCTCAAAGAGGCGCTTCAAAGAACAGGTAATGCCCGTTACCGATTCTTTCATCTTTATTTCTTCTTCAACTTCTTCTTAATTAGTTGTTTAATTATTAATTAATAACATCAGTATCACTAATATACTGAATTTTTATTATAAGTATGAAAAAACCCTATTTCATCATCTATCCAAGCTACGGAAAATGAAATCACCACGTGTGCGTACGTACGGAATACTGTCTCCACGTCGTGGTGTAATCTGTTTCCCACCGCCACCATACTTGGATGGGTATAATGGTGTAAATAATAACTATATATGATTATTGTAAAGTTATATTTATTCTGAAATAGTATACATACAGTCCAATACAATTCCACGATCATGGGAACGATATCATCGCTCGTGCGTACGTACGGAATACCGTCTCCACGATGTGATGCGACTCGTTATACATGATCTTCATTGCATAATGATTATATAAATGAATTGAGTGAATTAATATGATAGATATTAAACTAATAACATTCTGGAAATGATGTATCTATAACCTAAAAAGAGAAAATAAGAATTTATTCGACAAAACGCACATATGAAAAAAAAGTAATAAACACCCGAATAACAAGTAGTAATAAATTTTTACTAATATGAAGCGAATAATATGACCATATATGATATCATAAAAATATGTATGATTTTTTAAAAAGTCAATAACATTATTTAAATCATTATACAGGAGGTTCGGACACTTACGATGCAAATCGGACCTAAGGTAAGGGAAAATCTCACAATCTCATTTTTATCCGAGATTGTTTATACATTGGTATTTACTGGTGTGTATTTTATCATCCACATCCATGTTTCCTCAATATGTAATTTTTATATCCTTCTAAAATATTTTATATCCAATTTTACCCTTCTTTGAGTTTTTAGTAAAATATATGATAGGAATCTTTTGTCGTTTTTTGTACGAGGTACTTTTTGACTTTTCTGACAAAATTCTAGGAAAAATGTTTTTTTAACTTATACGGAATGAATGAATTTTTAAAACATTATTTCCAAGAATCTTACTTTACAAGTTTTCAAGTTTATTTTTAATCAACTTCTTTTAGTTTAAAATTGTATGACACATTAAGAATGGAAAATGTTTTTGAAGTAGAAATGATATTTTCCTCAGTAATGGTGTTCAAGTGTTTTATCAAAATAATTTTCCATATAAGATAATATAGTGTTCTGTTTATATCCCTATTATTACATTGATTAGATTATGCTATGATGGAATTATTTTTATGAATTCTTTTATCTTATATGAATTGTTTTATGATGTCATGTTGTTTAAGTGTACCATTTTTATTACATGGGTTGTGCAATGATGTATGGTTTATGATTTTTTGGCACACATATGAATGGTATCATTATGAGATGGGTGGGAACTATATCTCCCTCCAATTAATTGGGTAAATATTTTATATCTCATTAGATAGACATGGCTCAAACGGCGGGTTAAATTGGTTCAGTCAAACAGGACTCAAACGAGGAATGAACTCGGTTCAGAAATGGACTTTGTCCACTATGATAGTCTTGGCAATGAGTCTTGACTAATATGAAATGATTCTCTATGATTATGTTTGTATTCCACAAATCTTCATGTTTTAGGTTATGATTATTGTGATTACATTTCACTTCCATGATTTATCCCATGTAATGAAATTATGATATCTTTTGCAGGGTAAGATTTCCAAAATGTTATGTTCTTATGAATATGATGTGATTGATATTTCTTTAGTTTACCCTTATTGAGCATTTGAGCTCACCCTTTTATGTTTTCTTTTCCCCAGGATAAAAGGAAAGGTTTTAGGTAAGAAAAAAAAGGGAAGATCTTTATGGGAGATGTTTAAGATCTTTCACCATGATTAGAAGATTATATTCTGAGTTTCCAATGACAATAAACGAGTACGGTCCTTGTCTATGTGTTTTTGTTATGTACAAAGTATTACACAAAAGTAATGTAATGTCCATGTACTTCAATCTTAGGGTCTCTATTATAATTATGTCAAAAAGGTAAAAAAGGACCTTGTTTGGAAAAAGATGGAATGATTCCTTAAGAAAATTCATATAAAAAGTAAATCAAGAGAATAAATGACTTTAACCCATATTCTGTAAAATATTATAAATGTTTTGAATTACATTTTAAAGAAAAGTGGATGTGGATGATAAAGATTTCCCAGTACATAATTACGTATAAACAACCTCGGATAATGAAGAGATTGTGAAATTACACTTACATTGTACTTTTACTTGGTTTAGGGTAGGTTAAACTCCTGTATAATGGTGAAATAATTGTTATTAAATTATAAAAGAATCATATACATTAATATGATATCATATATGATCATTGAACATTTTTTTGTTTGTAATATATTTGTATTATGATTGTTTCGGGTGTTAACTGATTTGTTTTCCTTTATATGATTTGTTACATAAGTCATGTTTTTTATGGATAAGATGTATCTTATTCATATCCAGAATGATATTAAGTCTTTAAAAATTATTTTTAACCATAAAATGAAAAATATTCTTGAATGGATATGATGAGGAATGAATCTCATCGCCTTCATGGAGACGGTATTCCCTACGTACGCACGAGCGACCATATCATTATTTTGATATTAAAATAATATATAATTGGGTAGTGTATCATATATACAGAATAAATATCATGTGATATTTATTATTTACATTAATTACACATCATTATTATACCCATCCAAATAATAATGCATTGAATAACAATTACACCACGACATGGAGACGGTAAGTCATACGTAGACACGTATGATGACATGTCATTCAAGGGATGGATAAAATACTGAACACAGTTGTACCATATTTGTAATACATCACAATATATAGTAGATAATGGATTTATTATTCTAGAATGGAAATAATAAAGAATGATGAAGTTGAAGAAAAATGGAACTTGGAAGAGGGTGGTGAAACCATTATCTCTTCTTCGGGTTCTTCCATTTGATTTGATCAAAAAGGCTAATTAGGTAGGATTTATGACTAAAGTATGGGAACAAGGAATAATGGATGATAGTTGATAGGTTAATTGGGAATTTTTTTGCTAATCCCAAAGGATTTGATGGTCTGATGAATTTGTTATAAGTGGTGTCCTTTTATAAATGGGAGAAGGGGCTCTTTCAAAAAAAACATAATGTTTTAATTTATAATAAATTCATATTCAGTTTATAATGACTCAAAAGTGGTTTATTCAAAGTCTAAGGTGGGGATGGGTCTAAATAATTTCACCCAATAGATTTTAGACAGGTTTGGGTCATTATATTAACCATGTCTTTTAGTTTCGTCTCTTAGTTCATTAGTTTGACATTTACAATGTCACTTTGTATTTTTATATTATATATTTAATAATCATACTATATACATCCAAGTGACCCCCCAAGTGGTCCATTAATGATACTACAATCATGATTTATTTCATTTGGATGAAACATAGATTTTTAAGAATATAATATCAATTAATTATATAATATTTATTTTAAAAAGTTATTTATGTAAATTTTGACAATACTTAATAATTGATTTTTGTTAAAGTCTTAACAAATTTATTAATTTGAATTAAATTAATTTATGAAATAATAACATTCCATTTTAACCTATACAATTAGTTAATGAAATCAAAACTTAAATATTATATTTATTTTAACATTTATAATACTAATTATTTGATTATTTCATTAATAAGGATAATACTGCATATTTATTGTGTCATAAATAAATTTACTTATTCAATGTATAACAATTATAAAAAAACTACCATTATGTATGAAATATTTTTAGCTTTATAATTAATATTTATACTCTAAAATTTAACATATATAACCCAATTAATTTTTTCTGCTAAATGATATAGGTTTATGTCATTTTTGTATTTACATTAACTCAATTAATATAAAGTGTCCTTTCCATTACAAGTTGCTCCATGGGGACCCAAAATCAACCCAAAGAATCACATGGTCAAAAATGTATCAACCTATAGGGTTAGGACACGTTTTAGGAAAATTAATATTTTTATAATATAATTTTTTACCCGTATATACCAGATTTACCCTTTAACCATGGTAAATAAAATATTTAACGAAGTAATTATTCAAAATGTATAAAAATAAGAGTTACCTAATTAAAAAATTTGTACATCCAGATTCTAAATATGGAAGACATTTTTTTAAATTCAAAACATAGAAGCTGCAGAAATTAATTTAAAATTAATTCCCACTGTCAAAACCAAAAGCGTGTTTTTAAGAAATAATAACTATCAAAAGATTTAAACTTGTTTATGTGCGGTTTAATTGTGAAATTATGTCCAATGACCAAAACTGTATTAAATGGTAAAAATATATTCTATATATACTTTAAAACCACTCAAATTCATAATATATCACTATAAATTATTTTGATTAAAAAATGTTGTTTTTAATTAAAATTTAGTAATTTTAACTATTCATCAAAATATAAAAGTTATCCAAAAAGTACCTAAATTTCACCCTAAGATAATTTTGATATTTTTAAACAAAAAATGAAGTACATTTTACCAAATTAAAAACCTAGATGTTTCATTTATTAATTTAAAATTAATTATGTTGTCAAAACCAAAAGGTGTATTTTTAAGTAACAATATCTATCAAAATATTAACACTTATTTGTGTCCGATATCAATGTGAAATTACATAAAATGACGAGAATTGGATTATAGTGTATCAATATAATATATTTATACTTCAAAACCATTATAATCTATATTTTAACATTATAAATGATTTTATTAAAAAAGCTGCATTCAGTTAAAATATAGTATTTTTCACTATTCACCCAAATATGAAATTTATCAGAAAAAAACAAAATATTATTGAAAATATATTATTATGTCCTTATTTTAAAGAAGAATTTTATTTTTTCAAATTGAATATTTATAAAATTATCAAATATTGGATTTAAAAAGGGTTTACCATTACAAGTTGGTCACACTGCATTTTTAAAAAATACTTATGTTATCTGAAAAAAAATGAATTAGTTCTTAAATTATGTCTAATAAACTCATAATATGGATTCTAAAATTATAAGAATTATATATAGTTCAAAATTCAGTTAATAATATTCAAAAATGCTTTTGAACGACTAGATTGGTATGTGGTGGTGCACTTGAACTCGGTTTTGCGTGTAATGCACGTTATTGAATTACTTTGAATAAATAATGTACTATGAAATCATGGGGTGTTACAATAATAGGAGAAAAATAATATTTATGTTTGAAAACATTGTTGTTTCGAATGAAACAATTTATACATTTAATGTATTCTGTAAGTTGACATGTTTAAAAAATACAAATTATAATTTTATTCTAAATGAATTTTAAGACATATACATAAGACTTATTAAATAAATGAAAATTAAAATACTTTTTATTAAAATAATAAATGGAAAATATTAATCATTAATCATAATACAAGGGTTAATAATAATAATTAATTAATTAATTAATTAATTAAATTAATTAATGCATTCTTTTTATTAATTATATTAATAAGCATTTTAATTAATAATATTAATAATATTTTGAATATAATAATAGAAATTATGATATTAATATGTTATTGTAATATTTTTATTTACATAATTAATAAAAATCATGGTACATTAGGTTAGTAATAATTATCGGCCTAACGTTATTATCATGACATCTTTATCCAGACATTGTAATCATTTATTAATTATCATGTCTTTATTATATTTTTTCATATCCTTAGACATGAGAGTCAAGGATTTATTTTAAATATTTTTATTATTATGAATTTATTTCCAATATTTTATAGTAATGAAATTATTATAAAGTCATTATTATTATCATGAATTTATTATCCTCGCATTATTATTCAAGGTGATGTATTTGGATGAATATATTTTATTTTTATCATAACGAATATCTAAAGGTCTTTAAATTAAAAAAAAATTTATTCTCTTTTATGAATGGGAGTTAAAAAATAATTTATATGACACAAAACATATTTGTCGAATTATAATAATATTATTAATATTGATTATTATTTTCAATTATTATTATAATTTGATAATTAAATTATTATTTTTTGTTAATTTCATTATCATTATTAATTATATTATCAACCACAACTACTATTTTTTAATATAATGAATATTATATTATTAATTAATGTTAATGAAAATATTATATAATTATAAATTTTTAATATTATGTGATATATAATGATTTATTTTCATTAATATGTAATGTTATGAAAATTGTTATATATTTATTGTTGGAAAATAGTATTTTTTATCACACATAAAAATTTTGCAAAAATTATTTAGAGGAAGACACTTATAAATGGGGGGCCTTAGTGAGATTTTGTTTTATATTTTCAAAATAATTGAATAAAGTTTAATACAACAAAAAAATTTGATCAATAATGTTTTGTTGTATTTGTGTATAAAATTTAAAAAAAATAAAAATAAATTTAAGAAAAACGTAGAAGGAATGGAACATTCTAGGAATGTACATTACTATAATCATATTTAATGAAAATTCCTCTCTAGAATGATCATTCCTTAAATAAAATTTGATGAATGAATTGTTCAAGACATCTCCCACTCTAATACACCTGGCCACCCGAAAAATCTCTTGATCAGGAAATTGTTTACTGAATAATGTATATTCAAAAAATGATTCTCCCATTTATGAGGAAAACGCCCGTCGTTGCTCATTGCCTCATGGACAAATTTACATGACCACCATCATTTCTCATTGCAACCGTCTTTTCTCACTAACCCTATCTCTACCCATATTTCACAGTCACTTCCACCAAACCATATATTATATATGTACCTAAAGTCACTGATGTGTCGCTACCACAATTGCATTACCCAATGATGTCCTTTCCCATTATCAATTCATTTCTCCATTGTAATCTACCAAAAAAATTCACCTACCTTCCCAAGTGACATCATCATCAGCGTCGACCACCATCATCAAGACAACTAGTTCCCTCAACCAGTACATACTCATGACATGAGATATATTTTTTCAACAATAAGTCTTTATGGAGTGTCCACATTAACTGGTAATGGGTATTTCTATTGTTGTCAAGTCTCATCCTAGGCCTTTTTTAAAATGGATAACTTATCATCCAATTCAAGACATTTCATGTGAGGAGAATTTTTTTCATCTTAATAAAATGGCACATTATCCTCACAACCGTTCTTCATCTACTCAACAACCACTTCTTGTAGTGTAAACATTTACTTCAACAATGACTTAAGATTCTTCCTACTTTTGGATTGAATATTCAATTGAGAATTCAAAGAATTCATATAAACATTTTTGGAAATTTTAAACACATTTAGGGATTCTATAACAATAGTCTCAATGAAGTCATTCATACTAATATAAATTTTAAATTCCCCAATTTCTTTGTTATATCATTCATTGAAAATATATATGGGTCCGTCATTTATTTCATAGGTTTTGTGAGATAATTGGATATTTTAACACTATGGCCAATGACCAATCAATAAAATTCACTAATTCTCTATGATAAAACCATTATTTATGTAACAACATGATATTTCTATCAATATTAAAATTCAATTATTCAGAAATCATCATTATATCATTCTATTCCTAATAAATATCAACAGTACTCAACTCTTCAATATTAATTGTACAATAATCATTATGTTAATCACAACCAAAATAGTAATTATATATTTGTACCACCTAAATAATAAAATCTTGGGGGTATTTCACTATTTCATATTGGATTTTTATATAATTTTCTTTCCATTTTTTAATTATTGTACGATTGATCATTAGAATAACCCTCCAAAAAAAATTTACCATGGTGTACATTCATTTTCTCCCTTTTGAGGCTACTCAAACTCTACCTAAAATTTCAAATCACATAAAATATTTCAAAAATTTAGAGTAAACACCATATATATATTTATATAGAATGTATGATTTTATAACACTTTTAGATACCCAATCTATATAAACCACTAGGGGGAATCGGCAACATATTTTTTATTTATGAATTATATTTATTTTAAATTCAACATATAATACTTTTAAAGGTTCTTGATCCACTATTGTTATCTCTTAATATCACTTCATGTGATGTTTTATTAACATATGAAGAATCACATAGGGTTTCACATGGATTGGAAAAAATATTCTCATACATTCTACAATTACTTATCCCTCTAGTTATTTATTCATTAATATACATGTATGTGAATAAATCTATTTTCACACCCAAGTTAGAATATATCAACTAGAAACTAGTTAAACATCATAGCACAACACATCTTACAAAATCATGATAAATATTTAAATAGATCGTCACTGTCATAGACAAATTATGTTCATATTTTTAATAATATAATGAGTATTTTTTCCTTTTTATCAATTATAATCCCCATGTATTCAATTTTTATATCAAAATAATGGGTAATTTGAAATTTTCAATGAAAATGTGAAAAAATTTAATTAATGCATAATTCTGGGTTTTGGATAGATTTTCACTGCAAGAGTATTTTATAAATTTCATAAAACATATAATTACAAATTAAGTGATTCTTTTTTTTAAATCCTGATTTTATTTACTCTATCATTATCTGCTGGACCTACAGCTAATTCTAACATCTAGTAGCCCTAAGAATTCGTTGATATTTTGAGGGGAGATAGAAGATACATATATGATCATCATTTATGATGGAATAAACATGAAAAAAGGCTTGTATGGGGGATATAAAACGTCAACTTTATATAGTTAATTGTGCCTATAAAAGGAGGGGAGCTCGTAGCTCTTAAGGAATTCCTTCACATCTCATTCCATCCAACAGAAATCATCAAATTGGAGGAGAACATCCTCATTCTTGTTCCTAATTCATATTTCCTTCCCCCGTGTTTATTTTTAATTTTAATTTGATGACACCACTATTCATGGAGTGGTGTAAAAATTTGGTATTGGTTGAAGGTAATGGGGACTCCATTTTGTGATGTTTGAGTTTTTGATGTTTTTTTCCATGGAATTGTTTTCTTTTAAATGAATGATTTTTAATTTAATTTATTTTTGGATTTAAATTATATATTAGTGTATGTTTATTTATTCTTAAATATTAAATTTCATGGATTAAAATTTAATTCTACCATAGATTTTGGTATTTATTTTTTACTTTGATTGGTTAATATGTGAAGAAAATCAACTAAGGGAGTGATTTGGTGATTGATAAAGCACATAAAGAAATTAAAATAAGTTATTTTAATTATCTAGGGAAATCAATTTCAGATTTGGTATTGACTGAGTATATAATATTAGTTGATTAAGATATATACACTTTGATAAATATTTAAATCAATGGTTAAACGAATAATTTTTTTAAATCAATTTAATTGTTTTTTCTAAAATAAAAGGATTTATCTTTTATTAATAAATATGATGAAATCAAAATTGGGAATACCCAATATAAATCCAATCAATTTAATATCATATTAAATTCACAAACCTTCTTAAGAAAACTTATTTATTACTTTAATCATTCTAACTTGTTATGTTTTAAGTGACACAAGGATTAAAACACTACTCCTTGGAGAACGAAATTCTGGATACCATTCATACTACAACTTTAGGTGGATTTAATTATTTTTGACACACCTCACGAGTAGCATGTTTCAAAATTGAATTCGTTCCTGTAGAGACAATCATTATTTCATTTATCTTTTCTATTTTCAAATCATACTTAGATTTTATTTATTTAAAAAATATATAAAAAAACATTCATGATTTATTCAAATTCAAAATATTATGCATTGAAAAATTACTCAAAGTGGAATTTACAATGACAAGAAGATGAATATTTTATAAGGCCTCGGGTGAAAGAACATAAAGAAAGCATTTGAACAATTGATGATAAAATATGAAAGGGAATTTGACTATGTTCCTGAATTAATGGAGAAACCCAACTGTGAGATTGATCAAGAACCTAAGGTGGAAAACGATGAAGAAATAACCGCTCAGCTACAACTGGGTGATCAAAAACGAATGGATGAATTCATGATTAAATGTGAAGAACATCCTGGTCTCTCCATACAATATAAAGAAAAAGATTTAGCACCACTGAAGTACGAAACCACCATAGGGTGGAATTTTAAGACAAGATGTAGGATCCCAAGTACAATCCTCAATCGTCATAGAGTCTACTCCAAGAGGCACTTACCACCGAGGCTTCGATTTATGATAAACTAAATCAGGGATTTGAACCATTATTTGACTCTATATCTTCTAATTATATTTAATCTAAATTCTACATCACTGCTTGCGATTCCTAATATACAAAATCATACAATCTCTTCTATGCCTTAGAGGAAGAAGATGATGCTATATGTGCACCTATTGAGGAACATGTGGAGCTCACTAGAAATGATGAATATTTTCTGAAGGATGTTCATGAGGATATTCCAGTGGTTTTTCTTCACAAACAAATTCCAAAATATTCTTATATTGATGGGGTAGAATATGATATTTATATGTCATGTTTTAATACTATTCAAATATAATTACACCATGACATTCCCATTCACTATTATTTTGATGCAGTATACCTTAAGGAACAACTGGTCAAATAAAAGAGGTTGCACAAGTAGCAACCAAGGAAGATTATGGTCCATAATCCATCCTACCCCCACCATACAAACTGTACCTAATTGTTAATGGGGGTGATATGATTTAAAATATCCATGGATAATTACTTAGCCAACAGGATGACACACATGTATGGAAAAGCCACATGTGGTGGGTGAAATCAATGAAGCATCATCCACCATATTACTTTAGATAACAGTTGTAATTGCCCTCTAGGGGTAGTAAAAATTTAGGGAACACTTGAGGGATCACACCAAGATTTACCTTTACTAGTTTTTTAGGAAATTAGATACTAATTTAATTTTTTATTTGTAGTGCAGAATGAATTTCACTCCCTCTACATTTTTTATATCTAATGACATGATTATTGATATTAATTGAGTTGATTTATTTTATAGGATAATAATGGTAGATGGAATCCCATGCAGTGAAGGTGGAAGACTATGTTTCTTGGAAAAAGGGAGTTCACATATAGTGATTTATCTGTTAATCACTCGACATTTTTCCCACACTATGTTTTCATCTTTAATGATAAAATTTCATTCCCATACTTGAATTCATTTTTTACTCGACTTATATTGGAGACATGATTTTCTTAGGAACCCAATGATTCCATGTTGTAGATTTAAATGTTTTTATTACTATATGATTGAAATGGAGAATATATTTTTTAAATACGAATCGTAGATATTGAAATGATGACTCATGATTTGAAGGAATTAACTGATTCAGGTAGATGAAATTTCCCCACCACCATTAATGCATTAAATTTTATAAGTTCATGAGAATTTATGTTCTATTATGAGTCATTCCATGAGTAAATCACCAAAGTTATATTTCCCATTCATAAGAGGATCTCTATACATTTTTCACAATATTTATTCTTAAGGATATTTCTTGAGTTATCATGGGACATGTAACCGGCCATAACATGAATTGAATCTTGTCAAATCTATGATTGTGTAAAAACAAATTTAAAATGATTGATGAATTATTTAAAAAGCTACATTTCGTTAAAATAACGTCTTTATATCAATTCTTATTTTATCCCATAGAAACGTTGAATGTCTTTCATATGGATGATAAATGTTTCAATAAATTTTTATCCATTCCTACGCTACCCTTTGTATTTTAATTATATTTTAATGTTGTTGTGTGTGGATAAAGGGAATCATGTTTTATGGGATGATATAAATTTTAAGGGAGAAGTGTGGGGGTTTTATTTGTGGGAATCATACAAGGTTGTGAAAGAATTCATTATACTCAATTGTTTTCTCATCTCAAATTGAAAAAAATGAAAAAATGTCCAAAAGATCAAAAAAATTTGAAAATGTGTTGTGATTTGGGAGAACCAGAAATCACCATTTTTTAGACTGATGATCTTATAATATTATGTGGTTAGGTGATGGATGTGAGGTTTTAAATTATCCTTATTTTAAAAAAAGGTAAAAAAGCTAAAAAAATATTTTGGAGTGTTAACAAATAATTAATTTTTCTTAATTGATCAAATCCTTTTTATTGAGTTTTTGGATGTGGATATTACTACTTTTAAGGGGAGAATTTCATTACACTTCTACATTTGATATCATTCATTGAATTTAAATTATTTTCCCCCACCATGGGGCTTAGTTTTTTAAATAAAAAAATCTCATAAAACATAATCTTTAGAGTCATTTTAACCTTTATTGGAAGTCCTAATGATTTTATGTTTCTTTATTCGTTATAATGTTGTGAAAGTAGTTAATTTAGAAGACTATGGATAAGGACCATGTTTTCATGATACGAGGATAACTCTAAATGAATTAAATCACGAGTGATGAGTGTAAATATATAAATGTGAGGTAAATCATGGCTTGGAATGTTTAATAATAATGAATCGAGGAGATAGAATGAATGAAAGGATAATTTACATTTATTTTAAAAGGGGAAAATAAATTTATGTGAATTATTTATTTATATGAAAAAGGGGAAATTAAATTGATATTTTATGCAGATTTTTGAATTTTTTATTTCAAATTGATTTTTTTTATTTTTTTCATTGGAATCTAAATATTGGTAATATTTGTTTTCTATTATTTCCATGTTGAGATTTTATACTTGAGGACATGTATTGTTTAAGTGTTGGGGTATTTGACAGAGAAAATTTATGTTCTTATTTTTAATCTAATAATGAGAATTTTTTTACTTTTTTCCCATGATAAACCCCATGTATTTAATTGTTTTCTCAAAATAATATATAATTTTAATTTTAAAAGAAAAATTGTCAGAATTGTGAAAAATGCATAATTCTATGTTTTGAAATGAATTTGACCACAAGGGTATTTTTCCATTTATTGAACAATATAATTCCAAATTTAGTGAATAATTTTTTATAATGATGATTTTATTTCATATAAATTTATCCTTATTAACTAGAGTAGGTTCTAAAATCTAGTAGCCCCAACATTTCATTGAAGATGGAAACGTTTCTGGGTGGACATTGTTGACCCGACAACTGTAACAGATGCACAACTTAGTCTCCACTCCCCCAATTTCAGTGATTATAAATGAAAAAAAAATACTCATAGGTGCATTCACCATTTGAATTTCATGGAGGATTGCATCCAATACAGTGGCTACTGATCTTTATATATTTCACGGATCCTACCAAAATATTTCTTCCAGAAACAGTTCTATTCACTAAAAAATTAATAACACAAACTTCTATGGACCAAATTCGCAAATATTTTGAGGGGATATATAAAATACATATATGAACATCTTTTAAGAAGGAGGAAACACGAAAAAAGTCATTTATGGGGGTAAAAGGCACAAACCATAGAAGGATGTTAGGTCCATAAGGCTGAATACCCTGAGAGGGGGGTGAATCAGTGTATGACTAATTTAGAATTAACACCTGTTCTGATCTTGTTTCACTATTAAGCAAAACAATCTTCTCTCTCTTTCCTATTGCACAAGTAAATAGAAAGTATAGCACTCACAGGACACACCAATTTTACTTGGCTCAT
Organism: Viscum album; assembly: GCA_963277665.1. Classification (NCBI taxonomy): domain Eukaryota; kingdom Viridiplantae; phylum Streptophyta; class Magnoliopsida; order Santalales; family Viscaceae; genus Viscum; species Viscum album. The sequence continues at coordinate 418,895,836 of OY728161.1, read as the reverse complement.
CACAAAGGGCTACGTCTAAGGAGCATACACCGAGAAGTTTTCGGTCATACCAAATTCTACTAAGCTTCACTAGATTTGGATTACAAGGTTCTGGTACAGTCACTCTATCCCAAGCTCACTACCATTACATGGTTTATGGTCAGCTCACTGCTTTCCCAACGGTCACTCCCTGTTTCTCCATCTCTGGCTCACTGTCGGTGGAGAGGATCACTTTCTTCCTCTTCCTTTTCTCACTGCTCCAGAAAGGATCCACTCACAGTTTATAGACCTGTAGGTGTCTTCATTTGAATGAAAGAATGAATCTTTCTATCTGTGTAGATGATCTATTGAAGCGCAACTTTCACCCATTGAAGAATTTCTCTTTGCACCGAAGGTATCGGGAAAACTTCCAGCTTCCACGCAGCCCGAAAATCACTACCGGAACCAAACCATACTTGGCGTGCAAGTCTAACTCTGCGCGCAAGTATCAGCGCGCAAGTCACAATGGGTTCACAAGTCCACCTCAGACACATGCATGACATACTCTTCCCCAACTCCAAACTTGCGCGACTCTCTACCTTTTACGACCAAACCAATATTGGCGTGCCACTACCAACTGGCACACAACTTCTCACACTGGTGTGCAACATCACTTGTACGATGGGAGCTCTGATTTATCAAAGTGTTGAACTCCGGTGGTGAATGAGTAGGGGTGGTCCAGTATTTATAGGAAATCTGACCACCATGCGCGATGGTGCACAAGTCAACCCTCAAAGCATAAGTCTCAACATGCAGGTCTATTCCCCTGCAAGTCTCATGACAGACCTATATCCAATCTTGCGCGAACATATTTCCTTTTCCATATTTTGATCTTCTGATCTTGAAAAACCATAGACGCGTAAGTTCTCAAACATCCAAGGAATCGACGCGCAAGTATCTTTTAACGGCGCGCAAATCACCTGCATGACCTCACCAAAACATGCGCGAACCTAATCCCTTTGCCACATTTTGATGATCTGATCTTGAAAAACATATGGAATGCACATTTCCAAGCTATCATGTTAACAAAACCACCTTGTATCTATTCTTTTGTACCACCTCCAGATCATCTATTCCATTTTCTGACGTTCTGGAATCAAACATGGATCGTTGACCTCATCTCTTGAACTCAACATTCCATCATGAAATCATCTTTGTCAATAAATTTTTATGTCATTGTTTTGATTTGTCATCAATCACCACTCAGATGTCCACTTTTTCAACAAACACAATCACCCCAAAAATGATTCAATGATGCCTTGATGGATTGTTGCCCAACAAAGGATAATTATGCATATAAAAGGATTGGATCCCCTACCTTTCAGTGCATTCCTTCACATCTCATTCCATTGATTAGAAAGAATCCTAGAGGAGGAGATATTTCTATTACTTGTTACTCATTCATAATTATATCCTCTATATTTATTTTTTATTTAAATTCAATGACCCGACATTGAATGGAGGGGTATAATCTATTGTGATTTTGTGAAGGGAAGGGGGACTCCATTTTATGATGTTTGAGTTTCTGATTTTTTATTAAAAGAAATTAATTTCTTTTAAATGAATTATTTTTAATTTTTTAAATTTTTTAATTTGAAAAAAATTCGATGGTATTTTTATTTATTATTAAATAATATAATGCTTTGATATAAAAAATATTTGACCCTTGGTTGATCTATTCATTTTTACATTGATTGGTTCATGTGTTAATAAATTCATCTAAGGAAGTGATTTGGTGATTTTTAAATCATTTTGATAAAATAAGATAGATTAATTTAATTATTTAGGGAAATAAATAATATATTTAGTATTTCATGTAAAATTAATATTAATCGATTTAGATTTCTACACTTTGATAGATAAATAAATTAAATGTTAAACTAAGAAATAATTTTTATTCAAATAATTTAATTATTTTTTCTAAAACCAATGGATTTATTTTTTATTGAAAACTATGATGGAAACACAAATGGGAAATCCCAACCTAAATCCAACAACATATCTATCTTATTAAATTAAAAATATTTCTTAAGAAAACATTTTTCTTTCATAAATCATTAAAACTGTTTATTTTTAAGTGACACCAAGATGAAAACACTGCCCCTTGGCGAAAAACATTCTGGTTACCATTCATAATACACACTTAGGGGGATTTAACAGTTTTTATCCTCACCTCATAAAAAGTTATTGTCAGTTATATATAGATGTTATTCCACAAAAGATATATGATTACCCTATTCTGATGTACTAATTTTAGATTATCATCATAAACTAATAACAAAAAGTTTCAATTGTCTCAAAACTCCCCTTCCAAATATTTATCTAAATACTCCTCACTCAATTGAGAAACTAGAACATGGGTAATATTAATCTTTTATTATTTCTCGTGTTTGGAGAATTATATCATTGAATCATATATTCATTGATCATATAAAAATAGTCTTGAAAAATGGATGCATGAACCCCCAATTTTTTCAAAAAATCCCACCCAGCTTATTTAATGTTATATGTTCTACGAAATTTATATATCATGTAATTATTCTCAATTTTTATCACATGGTATATTTTTTGTTAGATATTAATATATTGTAATAATTAAGTATCATTTTCTATGTTGTGAAACATGATGTTAGTTTTTCTAATTCACTTCTTCTTCTAATAAGAATACATGTATTTAGTAGGATTTTTTATATAATATTTTCATTTTAATGATATAATAACCATCATAATTATTTACAAAACCTACGTATGAATCACACATAAGTATTCATCATTTATGTTACCATGGATATTGTGTAGTTCTATTTTTTTTATAATTGTTTCTACTAGTTTCCTAGTACCCTAAATAACACTCTCTATTTAAAATATTTAAAATGTCAATGAATTTGATTCATTTAAAATAAATCTATTATTATATCATCAATTTACCACTAAATATCCTTATGTATTCATATCAAATAACTTCTTCTCAATGACATTGTGATGTCATTGAGTACTAAAACTATCAATATATTAATTTATTTTAGTGGTTAATAAATCAGTTTGATCACTCTTGATAACCATTCTACATCATCACCTTCATCTTAATAACTTATATAAATATCTTGAAGTCTATGGAATTAATTTCTCTTATTAAAATTAAATCTAAATAAATATATATTTTCATGTTTATAAACAACACTACAATTTTGTAATGACTTTTTGAATCCTAACATCATCATTTAGCAATGTGAATACTTCTCAAAACATTTACATTGAATTATGCTATGTTAATTGACCTACAAAATGGGATATGTGATTTTATTGTGAAAATAAGTACACAGTGAAGAGACACAAGTGAATAATTTAGCTACATTAATTTATTCTATATATGGAGATGATTCTCTTCTCAGAATTATACTGTATGAAGTATTGGTTAAATAGAAAAAAAGGGTACTTGAATTCCCTCTTATGATGCAATTTGGAAATGTAATTTCTGATCATTCAATTTACATGAAAGAATCTTTAACTTCGTGCATTTATCATTTTGATATTATCCATGTAGTAGATCAGAATTTATCATTAGAGATGGCCTATTGTCATGAATTTTATTCCATTCCATTTTAATAACATATATTTCTGGATTTTGGACACACCATGATTATCATACTAAGTACATGATGATTTAATCAATTATTTAATAATGAAACAATACTTGACATGATTATTTGTGAATATTATTTAAAAAAACATTCTTTTTTATGATAGTCGAGGATCACAAATGGTTGGATACTGAATTCATAAAATCCATCAATAACATGAAGGTATAAATTGATTTAATTCATTGATTAGAAGACATGCATTCATCTGGTAACACAATTCACAAAATACGTGCATAATTTTCCACTGATGAATCATACCCATGACAATTCGATCACACATCAGATCTTATATAGATCAATAGATTTTTCATAAATTTTTTCCAGAAGATGAAATTCTTTTCCATGGTATCAAGAGATAAACACCGAAAAGACACTAGACAAGCCTCAAGGGTCACACTGACAAGAACTGGACATCCAGAACCTTATCCCAATAACTCTCCCATGAGCATACACTAAAATAAAACAATACATTGGCCATCTTAGTAACCATACATGCTTTCTTTATTAATCATTTATATGTTTTTATTCCTTCTTCAGATGATTCCATTATCAATTTGGTTGGTCAGCATTCATGGATAACCTATTATTTAGTAATAAACCATTTTAACAATTAGACAGAAAACAATTCTTAGTATATTTGATCTCCATAAGCATTCATCATCAGCAATTCTGTATGAATGTAAGGACTCAATTAATTCTTCATTGAAATAAATATTTTAGGGACTTAATTTACATGTTATATGGAGTGTGAACAATTCTAATCATATATATATTACATGTTAGACCATATTAAAAAAATTTCACAGTTAAAACTGTGAAAATTTCAATTCATTACATAAAATTCCATCATGTGGGTCCATAAAAACTCTCTAATAATTGCCACATCATCACAGCGTACCAAATCCATAGTGTCATATTGTTGCATAAAAAATGAAACATTAAGGTTCAACAATAATGACCACATGGTAGGTTTGTTTTTTAGGATTGTAATAATTATTGAATCCATGGGATTTATGAAATGAATACTTTATGGATCATTGAAATGTAAATGGAAATGGATAAATTGAAATGTCGATTATAATATCTGTTGGAATTTATTGAAATTTTGTTATTAGATCATAATTTTTTATTTTTTTAAATGAAATGAATAAATTGTGATTTATAAATAAAAAGTATAAATGGCTAATGATGTTGAGTCATACTGAACAAGTTTATCCATTATATATAGTTTCATTGTCAATAGTGGTGTGAACTGAGATTCATGTGGTCAAATAGTTATTGATGATTCAAGGGCTGTATAGTTTTCCATTGTGTTGTTTTAAATAATATTGTTGATATATTTCTTTATTTCACATGATGCACCAACTGACATAGATGTGAAACTAGTTCCTAATGGATTTGGGAATCTTTGTTTTTCCGATCATCATAGATGTTGTAGGAATGTAATATTGAATTATCCATCATCCGTAAATTCCCATTCCATTTTCATGATTCTAATTGTCCATATCTGTATTTGATGTGATGGATCCTTGTATTACTATACATGTGTGTCCAACCTATTGTGGCATGGAGTTATATCATATAAAATTTTCATCCTATAATGAGAATTATTTAAAACGAGTTTACTTGCCTCAAATATTATATAGAAATTTATAATGCATGTTATAGAAGGTGTAGTGGTTTTTGAAGAATCTTCATAGTTATGGATGAGTTATTTATAACAATGTTATGATTATTTGTATCAAATACTGGATGAGAAGTGATATATATGAATAAAGATTAGGAAAATGTATTGAAGGGGTTGGATCACTGGATGTTTGGTATTGGGTCATGTGATATAGAAACAAATGGGGAAGTAAATGTGTAGTACCTCTCATAGATATATATTTGAATTGAATATTCATATTTTTATGGGTTACTTGGTGGGAGAGATTTAATGGAAGGGATATAGTTCCACTAATTAAGGCTAGATTCATTTGACTATTAAATATAATTTTGTATAATGTAATTGATTTTTATGGGAGGCGTAATGGAGGATCCATCTATGCATATCTTTATACTCACCTAATCTTTACATAAACTATTTTCAAGCCAACAAGAGCAGGTTTTACACATGATTAATGTTACCTGCTGATGGAGTTACATTTTTTTTTGGTAACATCCTAGAATTATATATGTAACTTTTTGTTGAATTCTATTTTTAATGTCATTATAATAATGAATTGAGATTTTATTTCTTTTATTTATGATATGGTGTTGGTTGTTGGATATCATCATATCTCTTATCCATAAAATTATATACTGAGGGTAAGTTCTCCAATTTTACATATGTTATAACCTTGGTTTTAGTCACCTAATCATTGTCTATTGAATGTGGGATTTGGGGGGTCAATCTCTATATATTATTTTATACCCTTTGAGGGGTACCAGTAAAGGTTTTTAATGGAAGTGTGTCATTAGTTTCAATTTGATATAGACAAAATAATGATTAAAAATGGTAATTGGTGAGGATTAATTTGATTTTTCAGTCAGTCGTTTCAACCAGCCCAAATAAATAATGAAAAACTTGGAGACCAACAAGGATATGGGTATATGGGCCCCCTTGTGATATGATGCAAGGAACATCATGATTACATAAAATTTTGTGTAGATTGATACTTTATTTATAGTAGATACCTTGGTATAGATCATTAATCATGGTTTTATTCCTTTATTTTTTGAATTTCTTTGGTGATATTAGTTATGTTGAACTATGTATTAATAATAATAAATACTATAAATTATATGTATTTGAGTTCATTTTTTTTCATTTCTTGGAATATGTCTATGTTAACATTCTATGATTTAATGTAGGGTATTCTAGTCTATCATCAGAGAGATTATGTAGATAACTATGAGAATTTGATGGGATTATCTTGATAGTTCTTGTTCCATTTTTTATAAGTATGAGGGAACGTCTTCAGATCTAGATATTGAAGCCTGATATTGTGATGTGAATGTTTATTTGATTATTTATCAAAAGGATCAACTATTTCATTGTCTACAATGAAGTTTTCTATAGTTGATTGATACTGGCGGTCTATATTACTAAGGGGTTATGAGGTGTTATTTTATACAATGGAGATGATTTTTTATTAGTTTTATATTTAATTTATTTATTAAAAATAAAATATGAAATACCTATAGAATATTTGTAATATCATCTAGGGGGCCTCAAATATATGATTTTTCAATATCAAATATAAGAACTTATGACTTACTTCCATACAAGGCATGTTCATGGAATTATGATGAGGGTATTCATCCATAAAACATTTGTTAGGAAACCCAATTTATGTTTTCAACTATTTTCAAGGTAATAGAGAGTGAATATTTTATTGATATGATGAACAATTAGAAACGAACATCATAATAGGTGGCTTTTTATATCTTCCTAGATAGGATATATTTCGATATGTTCTTTATTTCATACGCATCCAAATATTTAAATATTTGATATTTTGTTCAATCCTTATTTATCATATTTCACTATAGTAGTAGACCATAAATGTCTATCAATGGATCAATCAAGTTGTGGATGTCTATGGAGGTCATGTAAATCACCTTCTTGAAATATGATCATCATTGACTATAACCATAGTTGTGGGAGACATTTCCTACTTCAACCATTTTTATTTTATCCTCTATTTCCATAGAAATAGTAATAGTTGTGCTCTCCATCAATTTATTAATAAACAGTTTCTATTATATGTAGAATAAAACACCATGATACCTTGTTTCATCAGCTAAAATGTGAAATTTGGGCCATGGATTTTGTCAGGATTATATCTAGAGAGGTCGTGGATTTAGATGTGGTCAAACACATTTAATTGAATTAATATCATAAAGTAATATAGATATTTTGTGTGGTTTTATATGTTAATATGAAACACATATGAATGAGTTTTTTTTAATTTAGGATCAATTCACTCCTTCATTAAACCCAACATAATCTATGATTTAAGACTTGTAATGGATAGAGTTTCATTTCCATTGTCATTTACTATTCCAATGGGATATCAAGAAATCCTGTATAAGTCGAGAAATGATTGTGAGATGTTGGTAAGAAAACATCACTCTATGAGATATTTCTAATATATATATATACAATCATAAAACATCATCTTTTGTATGTGTTCAATGTATTTATTATAGGATATTTTATATTACATCAGATGATTCTCTAAATTATATAACTATTATATAGAGGAGTTTGTGTTATATTGATATCAATACCCTATTATGGGTCAATGACCAATTAAAAATTTTCATCTTTAATGTCCAATACGATATTGAGTTTAGTGGTGGATTTATCAATATAATTTCATTGGGAAATGGAGTAATACCATGGTGTATTTATAATATAAGTTGAAACCCTACCCCTGTGAAAGTATATTTAGTTTGGGATAATGTTTAATAAAGGTGTAAAAGTAATATTGATGTATCTATATAGGTTGGATCCAGCAACATTATAAGAAATGTGTATTCTAGTGAATGATAATCAATATAGGAGATTCAATTAGCATGATGTACCTCATTGGGATACCCCAATATTGTCATTAAATAAGGTAGCTTGATGTCTCTATTTTTGTATTGATTATTATTACATGATTCAAGTAATGTTTTTGAACATATATCCCCTAAAATGGATAAATGATTTACTTGATCTGTTAAAGGAATCTTGATGCCTTTTGATTAATGTGATATCTTATTTTTTCTATTTATTGTGTTTTTCCAATGACTGGTATATGTATGGATTTAATTTGGGGACACCATTGGGGGTACCCTACTAGTTCTTAATCACACCATACATGGAACCCTTAGGTTATGTGTGGGTATTATGAGTTTGAGTACCCAAAAGGCATCATGCATGTGGACAAGATCTTCGTATATATTGAATTGAAAATGGTGCATGGGTCTATGGAAATTTATTTAGTTTTTTAATCCGGACATTTTTTCTACATTGAATTTGTGATCAATTGGGTTTTTTATGTCGCTATATGATCATCCCATAAGATATCTGGAACACTTATATATGACCTTAATAATGTGTAGATATATTGTAGTATGTATAGGATGATTAATTTTATCATTATTTTATTGTTTCTTTAGATTGATTCCACATTATTTGATTTATTTATTGTAATTTTCCATTATAATGATTATTTTTTTATAGATCTGTTGAAATGATGCCTTTTATTAAGGAAATAAGCCCACATTTTTTACAAGGATGATATATAACCCATGACATGACATTGATGTCTAGTGGTTCAAAAGACCATTATAATTTTTGATTTTCCAAAGGCCTAGTGACCTAAATTCGAATAAATCGACCTATAAGGACCTGAGTGGTTAGAATTCATCAATCAATGTCTCTAGACATAAGAAACATCTCACCCCCTTCTTGTTGTGATCATCAAACCATGATCCCAGTATTAACGTTACATCACCCCCATGCAATGAACTCAAACATCATGAATGATGACATGTTGTTTTAGATGTCCCACAGTTATATGTTATTGAAGGAGGAATGGATTCTAGGAATAAATAAACATATCCATCTCTTGTGTTTCCCACCCATTGATGCATGTTTATAGTAGAATTTATTCACTTACTTATTGTTATTCATCCTTTATATCTGTCCCCAATGAAAATGGTCATGTTTAAGGACACCCCCATATAAAATTAATTCCATTGGGATGAATGGTTGGATGATATTTGTTAGTAAAATTGTCCCTCTTCTTGAGACCATCCACCTAGAAGTTTTCCATGCACTTCCTACCTATTGTTCCAATCCGTTACATTGGTCCCGCATCACAACATTAATTGCCGACTAGTGATGACCCAAAGGCCCTTATGTATCCAATTAGCTCAATGGCTTGAAGGTCTTGGTTTTCTTAATGGCCCTAATCAATGGCGTAAAATCCAAAATCAGGTGAATAGTTCCATTACTATAGTAAATCTATAATATCATTAGAAATTACCCCCACTGGGATGTGGTCCCGAGACTCATGAAAAAAATACAAGGTGTGTTAACCACTCACCTACTACCCCAACTATATTAGTTTTTGTTTTTGCTTCTAATATTTTGGTTTTTGTTCTTCTTGTTCCTATTAACACTAGACTGTATTGTCTCCACACTATCACCCAATTTATAACTTCTTTATATATTCTTCATTCTACATAGACAAAAGAATAATATGGTACAATTACTCTATAGCCTAGAGATTAGGATCTATTCCTCCATGGTTGTGTCATCAAAAATATTTTTTGTAGATTACATTCCTCCAAATGTATATATTTAAGGTATGTTTATGTTTTCATTATATTTTTTTAAATGGTATTTTAAAATTCATGAATTTTCATCATTGTGATTCTTGATTCATATTTTGGCATTATTTTAGATCTATTGTTGAATAGGGATTTGATGCCATCTCACTATTTATTATATTAAATTCTTCATGAATAACTGTGTTATGTGATTTTTCTACCTCACATTAACTTGAATTTGATGAATATACAATTCTTATTTGATAAATCATGGATTTGGGGATTTGTTGTTCTTCATGGACCACAATTTTCACCTGTATTGTGGATAACATGAAAGCACTAGAATTCTATGTGTTTTGATGTAAGTAGTTTCATGAATCTGAATTATTCTACAAAATAATTATGGATTTATTGTTGACTGCGGTTTGTAAACTGGTTGAATAAAGATTTATTGATTTTTCATGGAAAAAATATTGAAATTTTAAATTAATGCATGATAAGTGTTTTGATTTAATGCATTACTTTTGGTTGATATATATGAAATAGATTAATCCCTTGGATTTTTTAATGTAAATGGTTTTAAAGTAATATATATTTGAGTTTAAAGATGAATTATCCATTTAATTATTCTAAAAATTTATTCCAAAATATGATTGATGAGGAGATAGTGATCCATCCTTATGAAACAAACTCTTTCCCCCTGGACCTATTCTACTAGGTTAATGGGTGCACCAGGCTTCCTAAGGTGTGGAATGGAGCCACTCTCTCTAGTAGATTCCTACCCACTATACCTGTACTACTAGGGTAATTTGCAAACTGGGTGGTCTAATGATCACGATAATGTAACATGGACACTTATTGTCCTATAATTATTTATACCTGTAACCTTATTTTCATTTGTGTTTATCCGTAAAATTATTATTTGGAATGTTTATGGATAATATTTGAAAACTATGATATTGGGATGATTTACATGATTTAGACATAAGGTGATTTATCCATGTTTGAATCAATCGTTGTAAAACTGTATCACATTTCATGTCTCTATATAGACAAGAATAATATTTTAATTTGTAAAATACTACTGATGGAACACTTTGGGGGACCATACTGGGATCTTTATCTCACACAATACATACACATTGTTTCTTTTGTATATTTCTTATGTTATGAAAGTAAGGGAATTGCATTTTGGGTGGTAATGAATTTCTACACTAGTAGGGTGTGGGTGTTTGGTGGTGACGTTGGTTCATTTGGAGATGGAATTTTATGGGATATATTCACATTGGTTGTTTTATGGATCATGGCACATGATCTTATTGAGGATTATCTCTTTTATCCTTATGAATTAATTTGGAATACTTCCATTTTCATTTTTTATATGTCCTTGTATTATGTTCATTATGGAAAAATAATTCCAATAGGTAGTACTTTAACTTCCGGTTCTTTTTTGTAGCATGTGGTAATCTTGAATGTCCTTCAGACTGTGTTTGGACAAGATCTGTTTATTAAATATAGTATAATCTGGATTGGTTCAGGACAATTAATTTTATTATTGTATCAAAATATTTCACCAGATATAGCATATATGATCTTTTATAAGATGTTATTTCTCATTTCATAGTCTTTTGTGATATTCATTTCGTAGACCAAGTGGCTACCTCATCAAATTTGTGGACTATTCACTTAGATAGTGGGAGAAGAATGAACTGCACATATTGATATCCCTGTGTAACTTCCTATATAGGAATCATTGAAAAATGTGGAGTGAATAGTCGAGGATGGTGTATATGTATTAGATCCCCAACAATTTATGTATAATACACCATAATTCAGAGGATGATGGTCTCGATACATGTTTCTTATTCAAAAAATAAACTATAATAAATGATCATATAAAATTAATGGATTAAAATTAATTTTACTCTTTGATTTTTTATGATTTCTATGGGTTACATTATTCAAGAATACATTAAATTACCTATATTAGTGATAATATAAAAATTAATCTATAAAACAAAATAAATAAATATATTTCATAAATATATTTTAAAAAAATTCACCTCCATAGAAAAATGAAATTATAAATAATAGTATTAGTTTTTGTGTATATAGTTTTCTTATTACAAGAACATTTTATTCAACCCATTTATTTATAATGAACGTGTTCAAAACATATGATTAAGATTATTTATTTTATAATCAAAATATTTATTTTGATTTTAGGGGATTTTAAAATTTCTAAATTCTTTAATATACGTTTCTTGGCTTCATGATGATATGTGTTGATTCTCTCACCACACCAAAAAATAAAAAATAATTATAAATAATTATAAAGTAATAATAATTAGTTGATAATTTTTTTAATATTTAGTGATTATTATATAATTATATATTATTGATTATTATTTTCGTAATTAAAAAAAATTATGAATTGAAAATAACTATTATTTAATTTTTTTTAAATAATAACAATTTATTAATTTTTAAAATTATCTTATAATAATTATTAATAAATAATTGTTCATTATTTTATTATTAAAAAACATTTCTCTATTAATTTTTAAAATTATAAAAAATAAATAAGAATAATTAGTAATTAATTATTTATAATTAACGGAAATAATTGCTTTTTAGGGATATTTATTAAATAATGAGTTATAATTAATGTTGATTAATTAATAAATTTCTTAACATATAATTCAAAGTCACTAATAATATTTATTAAAAACCAAAAACTAATTAATAAATGTTAATATGTATTTGAAAACACATTAATAATAAATATATTTCTGTTTTATTAGAATAATAATTCAAAATATATATCAATATTATTATTCACATAGAAATTATTAATATTAATCATTGTTGTTTAATAATACTATTTTTTGAAGGGTAATATTTATTACTACATAATAATTTATAGATTTATAATTATCATGTTAAAATTTATTATATTTTTTCATATAATTATAACTATTTAAAATTTGTATTTAATAATATAGATTTACAATTACATTTAATTACTATTAATTTATAAGACTATTTTAAAATTCTTATTTTTTAATATAAATATATAAAACTATACATATCATTTCATCTATAAAAAACAATATATATTAATAAATTCATCCAAATAATTATTTTCCATTATTTATATATATACATAAATATGTATATACAAATATTCTCACATGCCATTTTACTTTACTGTATCTTTAATGGAATCTATCACACATATCCACCACAAAACACTCTATATAAAGGGATGAATAGATTTATAATGTATTTGAAAAACTATTTCAGAGAATGATGGGCAGTTATCGGGACAACACCTTACTCTGATATGATGTGAATAATATGTGTGGTAATAATGTTTTCTCGATAAGTCAATATTCAAGAGAAAGTCATCCCTATTATTTTTTTAAATTAAATATATGCATATGAATATATGTATAAACATGCACAAAAGAAGAAATAAAAATGATAATACATTTAACTATTTTTAAATTTTTTATTAATTTAAAAAACATACTGTGAAAATTGCATATAAAATCATACCCAACCTCCCTTTTTCATATGGGTTCAATAGCTGACATTTTTTGATGTTTTTTATGTGGGATTCAAACAATAGTTTTAAACCGCTATACGAATAATATATTGTTTATAATATAACATTATAAATATTAAATTATTTGTCATTGCATATTTTAAATAAATAGTCATTATTTGATAGTTTAATAAATAATATAAAATAAAGTTACAGTAATGATTATGAATAATTTCGATATTGTTCTTGAAATTATAACTAAAATCAATTATTTTTATATAGGCGATGGATAATGAAATTAAAAAAAAATTAATAATTTCTAATTGTTAATATGAATAAAGTAATTATTAATATATTTAATTTCATATTTAAAAATAACTATTAATAATTAATAATCTAAGTGATAATAATTATTTTATTATTATTTTTTAAAAATAATAATAATATTATTTTTCACTATTATTATTAAATAATATTTTTTGTATCATTTAAATTAATTTCACATTATTATATTTACATCTAATAGTAGTTTTAATAATTATAATGGTGATGGTGGCTGTAAAAATATTATTAATAGGCAATATAAAAAATAATATGACATAATTTAAATAATATTTTAAAAATATGTACATTTATTAATAAGTATAAAATATTAATTATATTATATAGTTACTCCTAACTCTATTTATAAAATATAACTGAAGAAATATTCATCATGAATAATCTCGGATTTTCCTTATTCTCTAGTTGATACACATATTCATTTAGCATATCAAAATCGTCTTGAAAAATGGATGCATGGATCCCTATTTTCTTAACAATTCTTCCAACCATCTTTATTGGTATATCTTCTATGAAATATCTATATAGTTTCATCATTCTCAATTTTTCTCACATTGTATTTTATTATGTCAGAAAATAATATATATAAATCATTAAATATCTTTTCAAATTATGTGCATCATTAAGTTATTTTTTATTATTCACTTATTCTTCACCTAATAATACATGTCTATCATTAGGTAATTTATGTAAGATCATACATTAATTATTCAATAACCTTCCAAAATATTTACAAAAACTTGTTGTTGATCACATAAAATTATTCATCATTTATCTTACCAAGGATAATGTGTAGTATTAATATTTAGATTAATGAATGTCACCTGTTTCATAGTACCCTTGATAAGTGTCTCTCTATAAAATATTTCGAATGGTAGTGACTTCAATACACTTAACATTCCTCTATTATTATATCTTATATTTATCACTACTCGTCTTCTGGTAGTAAAATCTAGTCATGTCTTATCAATGAATTTGGGATTTCATTTAGTACTCAAAGTACTAGTATATTCATTGACATTAGTGGTATGGAAATAATGATGATCACTCCGCATAACCATTATACATCATCGCCATCATCTTATTAAATAATATACATATGCTGAGGTCTAGGGTACTAATTTAGCTAATTCATATTGTATCTAAAAACACAAAATCCAATTTTATTATTCAAACATAAAGAAAATCAAAATTACTATTTGAATCATCACATAATAATTTATCTATTTGAATCCTTCTAAAAAAATAAATATATAATTGGGATATTTGAATAAACTCAATGAATTTTCTATGTGATTCTATTGGGAAAATGGTGAAATAGTGAGGACACACTTTTGAATAATTTATCAATATTATTTTCATATACATATGCATATTTTCTCATCACTAAAAATACTACATAAAACATTGGTTACATAAAAAAACCTACTTGAATTATATCATTATGTATCTATGATTAATTCTCAATTCCAATCATTCTATTTTCATGTGTGAATGTTTAACTTTATGCATTTTTCATTTTAATCTTACACATATAGTATATCATACATTATAATTGGAGACGGTCAGTAATCAATCTTTTAAATCTAATACATGTTAATAACACATTTTCATGAATATTGGACACACCATGATGCATGTACTATATACATGACGATTTAATTAAATAATTAATCATAGAAGAAGAAGATAAAAGATGATTATTGTAGTATGGTTTAACCCACTTGGTTTTTTTTTGATATTTGAGGCTCAAAAATTGTTGGGTACAGAATGCATAAAATATTTTAATAATCTAAAGATATAAAATTATTTCAATCGATGATTATATGACCTAAATTCATCTTATCATAAGATGAAAAAATACTTGTATCATTTTACATTGACAAATAGTACCGATCATAATTCAATCTGTCATCAGATCATAGATTGATCATGTAATTTTTAATAAATGATATCATGTATATCAAATATTGTTCCACAATATTGAGAGAAAAACTCCCAAAAGACACCACACATGCCTCACAATTCACGCTGACCTACACTGGGAAACCAAACCCTTATCCAAAACACTCTCACATGAGCGTACCCTCCATTAGAACTATAAATTTGGCCACTCAGTTTCCATACAGGCTCATCTAATGAATCATTTGATATTAGTTCATCAAAGATCCCATGAAGCATTTCTGAATTTGATTGGATGGATTTATTCACTAACCTTTTATTTGGTCATAACCCATATTAACATTTAATGAAAAATCAATACTATTATATTATATTTCCATAAGAATTCTTCTTAAACACATCATTAGGCATATATGGACTCAATTTATTCCTCTTTGAAATAAATATTTGGACGGACTTTTTTAACTTTTTATAAATAGTGAGAACAATTCTAAGCATATATATATTATATGTAATACCATCATAAAAAATTTTAATAGTTACTACATTGATAATTTCTATTCATTACATCTATTTCCATCTAGTGCGACAATAGAAAATCTCCCAAAAAATTGCCACATCATCAAAACTAAACAAATACATATTGACACATCATCTTAAATGAATAAAATTTTTAGGTTCATCAATAATGAACACACGGTATGGGTGTTGTTAATGATTGTAATAATAATAGAAACCATGGGATGCATGGAATTAATACTTCATGGATGATGGAATTGGAAATCTAGAAATAGAAATGACATTTATATTATATGATGTAATTTATGGAAATGATGTGATTAGAAAAGAAATTGTGATAGTTTTAAATGTTATTAATGAATATTAATTTTTTTAAATGTATATTCTTAATGATGTTGAATCATACTCAATGTGTTCATGTATAATATATAGTTTCATTTTTCATTGGGTTGGTAACATAGTTTCATATGTTCAAATAGTTATAAACGAGTGAAACGATATATAGTTTCCCAAATAGTTTTTTATTATGATATTTTTGTGATATTTTTAGATTTCACATCATTCATGACCTTACATAGGTGTGAAACTGATTCATAAATGTTTTGGGCATCATTGTTTTCCCCCCTCATCATTGTTGGTGTGGGTATATAATAATTAATTATAAATATTCAAAACTTATCCTTTTCCATTTAATTATGTGAATGGAATGAATCTGTAATGGATTTTATGGCTACTAGTTTCACTATATAAGTGATTCCAATATGTTGTGGGATGAGGTTATACGATATACTTATATTCTATCTATAGTTACTGTGATTTACTACATGTTTACATTGAGAGGATGTGATGGAATAAAGTATAATGCATGTTATTGAGGTTGTAGTGGTTACATAAGAAACTTCATATTTATGGATGAGGTATTCATAATAGTGTTATGATGATTGTTATTTCATACATGATGAGAATATATATATTTTAATATGGTTTAGGATAACATGTTGAAGGGGTGGCATAATAGAATATATGGTATTGGGTTTTGAGAGATATGAACTATTGGGGAAGTGATAGTGGAGTACCAATAATATATATATATATATATATATATGAAATTAATATTGATACTTGTATGTGAAACATGGTGCACAATAATTTTATGGATGCGATATAGTTTTTCAAATTTAGGGCTAGTTTCATTTGTTAATTCACTAGGATTTTGTATTATATTTTTCTATTTATGAGATTATTAACAGAGGATCCAAGTTAGTAAACCATAATTATCACCTTATCCCTACATAAACTAATTTTTCAGTCTACAAGATCTGGTTGGGGATCAATTTAAGTGTAACGAGATCTTGGAGTTACTAGTGTTTTATGGTCACGTTCTACAATTCATTTTGAAACTTTATGCTGAATTTCAATTTTTATGATATTGTACTCTTGTATTGAAAATTATTATCGTCTATTTATGTTGTGGTGTTATTTGGTGGGACTAAAAAACTATCATAACAAAAAATTTATATTATTAAGGTAACATCTCCTATTTTTATATATTATATACCATTGGTTTTAGTCAGAACATCATGGTCTACTGTATATGGGATTTGTGGGATCATTAACACTAACATCTATTCTAGCCTTGCAGAGGTATCAGTAGAGTTTGTGACATGAAATTGTGGTATTAGTTTCAATTTTAGATTCATATGATACTGTTTAGATAGGTGATTTGGTGTGGAATTATTACAATGGTTTCTGAATTGTATCAACTAGAATTAATAAATTATGAAAATATGGGATATCAACATGGATATGGGTATTCAATTCCACATGTAATATGAGGCAAGGAAATTCATGATTACAGAACAATCTATATAGATTGATACTCTATTCATAGTAGTTAACATGGTATTGATCATGAATAATAGTTATCTTAATATATGTATGAATTTGTCTCACAATTTTACTAATATTGAACGATGTATTAGAATTATTAAATACAATATTTTCAAGTATTTTCAGTTTCTAATTTTAATTCATTTCTAGGAATAGGTCAAATTCATCATACTATGATGTTCATTTGGATATTTCACTGTATCACCAATGAATTTTTATATATAACTATAAAAATTAGGGGAGGTTATTTTTAATTTATCAGATCTATTTATTGTATAAGTAATTGGAAACTACCTTAGCATAAAATATTGATGCCTGGTAAAATGAGGTGAATATTGTTTTATTTGATCATTTATAAAAAGGAACAGTAGTTTCATTGGATAGAATGATGTTGTGTGGAGTTAGTTGATACTGGTGGCCTATATTCCATTGGGTCGTGATAATTTATTTGTTACAAGGGGGACATTTTTTATTTGTTTTAGATTGTGTTTCTTTCTTCAACATCAAATTTGAATTTCCTATAAGAGAATCATAATGAAATATAGGGTACATTAAATATATCACTTATTAATATTAGTAAAAAGAACTAGATATAATATTATGTTTACTTACTTCCATATGAGGCTAGGTCAAGGAATGTTTAGGAGGATTTGAATGCAAAGATCTGTTGTTATGGAACCCATTCCAGGTTTTCAACTAATGTCGAGGTGATATAGGGTGTATAAGTTGTTGATATAATGATAAATTATAATGGATCATCTTGATTTGGGGGAATTAATATTCATCATGGATAAGATCTATTTCCATACATTTTTTCCATGTCCACAAAATATTTATATATTGATGAGTCAGTTACATCCTTCTCTATCCTATTTCCCTATGTTAGGTAGTTCTTGAACCCCTATTCATGGATCATGCAAGGTGTTCATGGAATTGGAGGTCTAGTAAATAATATTCATGGGTTATGATCCTCATTATCTATAACTATTGGGGTGAGATGCCTTTATTAGTTCAACCATTGTAATTGTATCCTCCAAGTCAATAGTTGCGTTAACAGTAGGGTTATCTATCAATTGATTAATATATAGGTTCTGTGAAAAGTAGATGAAACCATGATGATACCCCTCACTCTCAGCTGATGTGAGAAAATTTGCCTATGGATTTTATCATAATTATCACTAGAGTGGACATGGAATAAGATGTGGTCTAAGTCACCCCTTATATAAAATAGCCTCATGTAAGAGAGTAACTGATTGAGAATTTATATATTTATAGAACACATAGGTGTATGAATTGTTATTAATTAGGATCTATTTACTCCTTCAATACACTCACCATTGTCTATGATTTAGGAATTGAGGTGTATAGAATTCTAATGCCATTATAATTTTTTATTCCAATTGGAGGTCAAGATAGCCTAATTAATTTTAGTAAATATTGTGAGTTGATGATAAGAAAACACCACACTTTAAGATATGTCATATGTATATAGTTAAAAACATACTACATTATCCTAGTTATGGGTTCACTATATTTAATTCATTATATTTAGAATTAAAAAAATGTTTCCATAAATTATATGACTATGATGAAAAAGAGTTTGTGTTATCTAGAGATCGAGACTCTCAGATGGGTCAAATACCTCTAAAGACTTTTTCATCTTCAATGACCAAGATGATACCATGTTTAGTGGGGGATTTATCTATGTAAATTTATTGTTTCAAGAATGAATAACTTGATGTATTTATATAACCAGTTGATACCCAACCCCCATGAAATTATATAGAGTTTGGGATACTTATTTATCATTTTTTTCTATAATATTGATTTATCAATATAGTTTGGTAGCTCCAAAATTAGAAGAGTTGTGTATTCAGGTGATTGATCATCTATAGGGTTGATTCATTTATACTGGTGAACCTCTTTGGGGTTCTCCAATCCTATTTTTTAATAATGATTTTTGATTTCTAGATTTGTGTATAGATTTTTACTACACGAATCAAGTGAATGTGACGAACTTGTAGCGTTTCCAATGGATTAATGATTTATTTTGAACAGATGGAGGAATCTATAAGGTTCATGAATAGTGTGATGCTTGAGTGTTTCCAATTAGTATAATTTTTCAATAACAGTTATATGTATGGACATAATCTAGTGAAATAATTTGGGGTCCCTTACTGGATCTCACTAACACACTACACGAGACCATTAGGATATGTGTTGGTATTATTTAATTAATTAATCAAAATGGATCTTGATGGTTTTCTAGATCTTAGTAAATATGTATGTGTATAGGGTCTATATTTCATCATAAATTATTTATTTTATGAACAAGGTTATTCTTCTACATTTGATTTTTCCATCTATATGTGGGTTTTATGTTCATAAATGATGGTCCCAAAATATATCTACATATCTTATATAAGTCTTTCATAATGTGTATATTTATTAAAGTTTGTCTAACAATTTTTCTTATGTCTTGATATTATTGTTGGTTTATATTATTTCCTCGGAATTTTATTTATTTGTAAAGAAGTTTGGTTTTTATAATTATCATTTTTGATAGGTATTGTGAAATTACCCCATTTATTAAGGAAAGGAGGTGAATTTTTTTACTATTATTTTAGATAACCAATGAAATAACATGACATCCAAATGAATCAATGGACCATTATAATTTTTTACTGTCCAAGGGACTAGTGTATTTACGCCATATACATGGACCTATAATGCATTGAGTGGCTAGACATCATCATTCCATGTTTCTAGTAGTATGAAACCCCTCCCTTATACAAGTGATCATCAAACCTTGATCCCAATATGAATGATTCATCGATAGGATACCATGAACTATTACATCATGAATGATGACACAATTTTCAGAGGACCACTTCTAATATGTTATGGTTGAAAGGTGGGATGATTAGTAACAACACACCTATCTCTCTTTTGATTTTCCCACCCATTGATCCATGTTTGGAACCAAATTTCATCACATAATTTTTATATTTCATCCTCCATATCGGTACTATGTGAAAATGGTCATATGGGATAACAAAAACCATATTAAATCAGTTCTATGGAGATGAATTGTTGGATGATATTTGATAGTAACCATATCCCTCTTATTATGACTATCCACCGGGATGTTTCTACACGCACTGCCTACCTGCTATGCTGATGTATTACCTTGGTCCCTTATCACTATGCATTTTCCCATCTAGTGATGACCCAAATCCCCTTATGTATCCCATTTGCTCAGTGGCCGGAACCTCTTAGAATTCATAATATCCTCAATCTATGTAATGCAATCCTAAATCAGTTGAATTGTTCGATTAGTATAATATAACTATATTATCATTATAAATTCTCATTACTATAATATTATACTGAGTTTCAGGAATAAATATGGGTTTTGTTACCATCTATGATACTATCCCACCTAAAATTGTTGTGGTTGTTGTTGTTTTTGTTGTTGTTGTTGTATTTGTAGTTTATATTCTTGTTGTTATTGTTATTGTTGTCATTGAAATTTTTATTTTTTTTGTTAACACTACATGGTATTGACTCCCCACTGTCACCCAATATATATTCAGTTGTAGTCTTAAGAATTCTACATAAACATAGGCATTCTTATGGTATAGTGACTCTCTAACCTATGAATTATAATAAATTTCTCCATGGTTGGTGCATCAAAAATATTTTGGAGATTCCTTTCCTCCCATTTTTACATTTCATTGGTTCATTAGGTGTTGTATCTATATCATCAATGGTATGTTCCAATTCTTGGATGTTATTCATTATTCATTGTGTTTCAATTTTGGTGTTTTTATTTATCTGTTTTGGAATAGGGTTTTATTGTTACATCATCATTTATCATTATACATTCTTATAGAATAATTGTGGTAAGTGATTTATCTACCACATATTGACAAGGAAATTATGAATTTGAAATACTAATTTGATAAATATTGGATATAGATTTTTTATTTTCTTCTTGAACTTTTAATTATTCTTTCAGAGTGGATCACATGAGAGTTTTGGAATTCTATGTGTTTTGAGAAAATTTGTTTCATGATTATGCATTATTCAACAAGGAATGCATTATTTACCAATGAATTTGGTTTTTAAAATGTTGAAATGATTTATGTAATTATAATGGAAATAGTATTGAATGTTTTTATAAATTCATGAGCATTTTTTTGATAAAATCTGTTAGTTTTGGGAAATATCTATGAAATTAATTTATCCCATGGATTTATTATAGAAATGTTGTAAATATAAGATATCTAATTTTTCTAAGAAGATATTAAGATATAATTAGTATAATATTTTAAATTCGAACCTGGTCGATGACGAGGCAATGATCCTTCCGTAGAGAAAAACTATATCCCCATAGACATATTCTTCTAGGGTAATGTGTGAACCATGCTTCATAAGGTTCTTTAGGGAGAAACTCTGATGAGTATATTCCTAACTATTGGAACCACTTTGTGTATAAGTTTGTATTTGTTGTCAATAGTTGTCAGTGATGATCAAAATGAAGGAAATCAAGAAGTACTCCAATTAAATGGAGGATTCGAAGATCAAAATGAACGAGATCAAGAAGTACTCCACTGAAGTAGAAGAATGGTGATTCAGACGATTGTTTTGCTGATCGTAAGTTCAAAGATCATTTTTCAAAGGTGATACATTGTTTACAACAATGAAGAATGTGAGGTGTAATCCATATGAGGAAGATTAAAGAAGACTGGGATTTGATGAAGACCATGCAACTCTTCAAGATTTCATGAGAACCATGCAAGAGACTTCTTGAAGACTAGAATCATATGTTTTTCATGAAGTAGAGGAAGATGGATGAAGAAGAAGACAATGTGCAAGGGATTGGAATTTTGTGACGGCCATGAACATTGGACTTCTGTGATAGCCATTCACATCACATTGTCATAGAAGATGATGATGCTGACGCTATGCCTTCAAAGAATACATATCACAATAGTGGAGTTTGTGATAAATGCAGAAGAGTTGCTGAAGGATTCATATAACCAAGAAGAATTGCAGTTGAGGTGATCGTTCTTGTTGAAAAAGCAAACAGACGACATACAAATTTGTTGACAAAGGAGATTCCATGGTGGCATATCGAGTTCGAGGACTTTGGATAATGATCCATGTTTTATTCAAGGAACATAGAAAAAGAAATGGATGATCTGGAGGCGGATAAAAAGAGCAGATACAAGGTGGCACCGTTTTCCAGTGTTTACAAAATTTTTGGGGTCCAAATTCTGGAATTTTCTGAGCATCGCGAAAAGAGGATTTCCATGAAGATAATAATTTAATATGGAAAAGGCATGACTTTCGCGAAGATATGATGCTTGGTTTGGAAATCGTGATGACCCGAAGAATGGAGGTGGTGAGTCTTCGTGATTACTTCAAGCTTCACAAACGGTATAGGCTAGAGAGCTTTGCGGCGATGAAGGGCTTTGTGAGGGAGCCTTGTGGAGAAGGAGCGAAGGAATGATGACGGTGATACTCCGCGATTACGACGAGATCCGCAAATAGAAAATTGACGTTGTGCTTCGCGATTTTGAGAGATTTTCAGCGGGAACTTCGGAGCTTCATGATTTGAGCGGACGTGGAGCTGACTTCGCGCGGAAGGGTCATGGGTCAGTGGAATCTCCTATAAATAGAGGCCGACCACCTCAAGAGATGTAGAGAGAATTTCAGAGAAAATCCTTTGCTCTCGGTTCGCAAAGGTCTCTCGCGAAGGCAGTGTGCTTCGCGAAAGAGGAGATTCGCAGCGGCTATTCTAGCTCCACGAAAGTCGTGCACCCCGCGTTGGCTCAGTGAGCTTCGCAAAGAGGCAGGAGCTCCGCGATAGCCAAGCATTGCGAAGGCTGGAGAATCGCGACAGTGCTTCGCGATTGAGCATCGCGAAAAGTCAGGGACTCCGCGAAGGCTTGATTGAGGTTTGCAAAATTGGGAGCCTTGCGAAGTAGTGTACTTTTTAAAGGCCCTTTCCAAAGTTTGTTCACCCAGTGGACAGGGGAAAAGGGGGTATTCATCAGTGGATGAAATTTGGACATCAACAGAGAATGATTTATTGAGAAATCACACAAGTGATTGTGATTCAGGAAAACGAAGACAAGGGGATCTAGTGCATTCATTATTTGCACTAAAGTAAAAGGTTGAATACAAAAGAGGATCAACTCAGGACTATGATGCAAGCAAAGTCTCATGCTGAATAAAAGACAAAGACTTCAATGCAAATTGATTGAAGAGACCTTCACGTCTATAAACTGAGTGAGACTTCACCAACGGCAGTGAGCCAGGGGGAGTCAATGGGAGTGACCAGAGGGAAGCAATGATCTATCCCTAAACCTTTGTAAAGGCAGTGAGCCTGGGACAGAGTGACTGTACCCGAACCATTGTAATCTACAGCTAGTGAAGCATAGTGGATTTAGGTACGACCGAAAACCTATCGGCGTATGCTCCTTGGAAGTATCCCTTAGTGGTGAACCAAATAAAAATAGTTGTGTCATCTCTCTGCATGTGAATGTATCATTTCTGATCATATCCATCATACAGGTTTAAGTAGTTCCTACCAACGTGGGAATATGATCGACAACTTTTAGAAGAAAAAGTTGACACCCTGATTCACCCCTCCCCTCTCTGGGTGTCCCAGGGTCCTACACTAACCACTGAACCAGTAATACTAGGGTCACGTTCTCACCTAATAGACTATTGATCATGATTTTTTAACATGTATCCACGTTGGACTAGAAAAATTGACACCCATAACCTTGTTTTCTATTTTGATTATCCATGAAATGCCTATTTGGGATGTTTCTGGAAATTATTTGAAAACACAGATATTAAGATGCATTAAATGATTTCTAAGTAGGGTGATTTATCAATATTTTCTTCAATCATTGTACAACTATATCCCATGATTTTTACCTATTTAAACAAGTATAAAAGGTTGATTTTAAAAATTATACTAATGGAACACTTGGTGGGACTATACTAGGAACATTTTTTCACATTGTCTTTAATCACTTCCCTGTATTTATACATTTTCTTATGTTATTAAAGTAAGAGATTAGAGTTTGAGGGTGGTATAAATTATATCCTTTAGTATGGTGTGGGTGTATAGTGTTGATATTGTTTGATGTGGGGTTGGATGTTTATGGAACTTATATGCTTTAGTTGTATTATGGACCTTGGAACATGTTTTTCTTGATGAGTGTCTATTTTTTACTTTTTGAATTATTTGGGAATATTGTTGTTCTCTTTATCTATATGGCCTGATATTACGATCATTGTGGAAAAATCATTCCCAAAGGTAGTTCTTAATACTCAAGATCTTATCAATAGCCTGTGGGGATTAAGAATATCCTTAGATCCGTGTTTGGACTAGATTAATTTATGTATTTTTTGGTAATCTAGATTAGTATGTTACATTTTATATTTTCATTATATCAAATATTTTAACCTTGTATAGTGGATCTGATCTTGTATAAGATATTATTTCTCATTTCTTCATCTATAATGACCACGATTTCATAGTCTGTGTGGATTCCTCCTGACAATCCAAGACCATTCACTTACATAGTGGAAGAAAAATCTACTCCACATATCGATATCCTAGTGGAAATTCAACTCGATGAATCGTAGAAAAACGAGTAGTACATAGTCGAGTATCATGAACTTGAACAATATCACCCTCATGTTCAGTATATTTCACCATAATGAAGAGGTTGATGGTCTCGATATATGTTTCCTATTCAAAAATTGACTTTGGGATATGACCTTATCTAATACAAATATTAAAATGAATTTTACTCTTTGATTTTACATGTTTCGAATGATTTAAAATTTTCTAGTTTTTATTAAGTTCACAATATTAGTGATATGTACAAATTAATATATGAAAAACTATAAAATAAATAAATTTCATATATATATTTAAAAAATGAACCACCATAGAATATTTATATTATAATTAATAGTATTGATTTTTTATATATACTTTTCTTATTACTAGAACTTTTTATTTAACTCGTTTATATATATAAATAAATTCATTTCATATGAATAAAATTATTAATTTTTAAATTAAAATAATTATTTTTTAAGTATAAGGATTTAAAAATTGATATATTCTTCAATACTTGTAGCTTTCATTCATGAAGAGATGGGTAGATTCTCTCAAAAACCACAAAACTAATAATATCTATAACATAAAACCATTTTTGTTTTTTTAAAATACTGTTGAAACAGCTATTAAAAACAATATATAACTTATGTTAAATAATCCATAAGATATAGTTATTAATTGGATGTAAATAAATTACAATTGGCAGTTAATTAATTATAATTAATTTTAATAATTAATTAAGTAATCATTATTAGTGATTATTGATTAATTTACTATTAATTAGTAATAATTAGTTAATAGATAATTTTACTAATATTTAGAAATTATTATAAAATTATTCATTTTTCATTATTATTAAATTAAATATAAATATTTAATATGAATTTATAAAACTTATTTATTAAATTAAAGTAAATAACTATAATAATTCATTAAATATATAAATTATCTAATAGTATTTATTAATAAATAAATGTTGATTTATTTACTATGAACAAACAATATGTTTACATTTTTTAAGTAATAATTATTAAAAAGAATTATAAGTAATTAGTAATTAGTTAATTATACTTATTTGTAATAACATTTTGGTTTCTAATATTAACTAATTAATTAATTATAATTACTGCTTAGTAATTAATAAATTGACTAAAAAATATTTATAACTCACTAGTAATAATTATTAATATCATCTAAGTAATTACACAAATTTAAATATATATTTGAAAATTATTTAAAAATAATAATATTTTTTATTTATTACTTTAAAAATTCGAAATATATAATAAAATTATTAATCACTTACAAATTGTGAATATTAATTATTAATTTTCAAAAATACTATTTTTAATGGATAGTAATTATTAATATAATATAATTAATAGATTTAAAATTAATATATTTATTTTATTTGTTAGTTAATAATAATTATTTCTCTGAAAAATATATATTTAATAATATAAAATTTATAAAACATGTATTTATTATAAATTTATAAATTTATTGTAAAATTATTATTTCTTACTATAAATAAATAAAACTATCAAGATTCGTACATCTTTATAAATTACAATATAATAATAATGTCATCCAAATAATTATTTTGCATTATGTATATATATACATATATATTACTATAACTAAAGTATAAATTATTTTTTAATTTCTTTCAAACTGAAGGTGTGCAGACTTTTGCAAAATTTTAATTAATTTATAAAATAAGGCCTTTAATCCGATGATTTTTTTTAAATACCCCATTAAAAATTATAATGTATCCCACTAGATTCTCTCTCTCAACACCACCCTCCTTATCATGTACTATCACACTCCTTGTTTTGGCCATTATTACCTTCTCGCTAGTCGCTGTAACGTCAAAAAACCCCTATCAAACACCACAATCGCATCGTCACCCGTCCCCAACCCCGTCACAAAAATTGACGGACACCACCCAATTGCACTATCTCCGTCCATTGAACTCGTCATTTTCTCCAATAGAAAATATTCCTCATAGCTACTAATAATAATTTTAATGTAATTAAAAAATATATATTTATAATGTATCTAAAAATCTATTTGGGAGATGGATGTGTCTTACTGGGACAACATTTTACTTTTATTTAATTTGAATAATTTGTGTAGTCCTAAATTTGTCAAGGAGAACACCATATTTAGTTGTTTTCTAGAGATGTTAGTATTCAGGATAAAGACTACCTGATTAATTTTTTAAACAAATAAATATATTTATATATATTTATATACATGAACACAAAAAAGAAACTAAAATTTGAAATGTATTTAACTAATTTATATTTGATAAAAATTATAACAATGTATTATGAAAATATTATATAAAATCATACACAACCTCCTTTTTTATAAGGGTGTAATAGTCAAAAATATTTCTATATATTTGATGTGGGATTCAAACAACATTTTCCAACCACATAATAAATAATAAACTATTTATAATATAAAATTATTAATAGCAAATTATTAATCATTACATGTTCACCACCAAGTCATTATTTGATAATGTTATAAATAATATCTAATAATTTCATTGAATGTATTATGATTATTTTCATTATTTATGTTAAAAATATAATTTATATTATTAAAATTTAATGTGAATTGGATAATGTAATTAAATAAAATATAGTTATTTATAATATCCTATAGTCAATATTAATAATGCAATTAATAATATATTTACGTGATATTTAAACATAACAAGTAATAATTAATAATATAATAGATATTAATTATATAATTGTTTTTTAGATAATAATGGAAATAATATTATTATTAATAAAATTACTTTTATTCAAAATTATTATTTAATGTGAATTATTTATATCATTTAAAATATTTTATCATTATTATATTTATGACTAATTATATTATTAATAATAATAAGGATGATTGTGTAAATAATAATATTATTAATATGTAATATGTTGAATACAATGAATTTAGTTATATATAATATTTTAATTATATTTACATTTATTAATTAGTATAAATAATAATTATTTTAAATTATTTTATATGTTTTAGGTACATATTTATAATGTCATTTAGTTTTTCGATATAATTTATATTTTACAAGCTTTTAGAGATTCTTGCATCATATAAACTCAAAATATTATATTTTGAAACAACATAGTTTTGTATCATCTAAATTATTTTATGTTTCTTATATTGATGAAAATCATTCAAATTTTTTTAAAAAAATTATCTGTTTAGTATTTGGGGGAAATATTTTTTTTATTGTAATTACATTTTATTTTGATAAGCTTTTATAGTCATTGAAATGAAAAACAAAAAAAATTTATGTTTCATGTCGATATTTATGAAATCCTTTAAAATATAAACTATTTGTATAATATAAATGAAACATAAAACATAGATTAAAAATTTTAAAATTAGTTGAAAATAATGAAAATTCATAAACACAATTAACCTAAAAAATCTAATTACATGGCACAAGAATTGTTGATTAAAACATAACATACAAAATTTTAATCAATAATTTTTTTCCTTGTAAATTAAATTTTCATTATTATAATTATGAATACTAAGACTAGTATCATTATTAATTAAAAACAGTTAAATACAGATAATGATACAGTGAAAATATATGAAACTTTCCCACATATATTAATCATTGGCAACAAAGTCATGAAAATATGAAATTAATGATAATAAAGTAATTATAATAAAATTCTGAAATTATTAATAAATATATATAAATAAAAAATAATTATTCAGTTTTAAAATCATGATAATTATAATAATGTTAATATTTATTAATTATAAACAAATAATACAATTATTAATGATGATGTATATAATCACATTTTTATTAAATATTTTTGATAATTAAATAAATATTATTAATTAAAACATTAATAATAATATAAGAAATAATAATAATATTTAATATTAATTATAACTGGAAAATATAAATTATTTATATTGAATTAGTTTTTAATGTTCCCATTAAATTTATAAATATTACAAAAAATTCTTTAAGTGAGTACGCTTTTATCATATGAATTAATTTTTGTTAATTATATTTATTAATATGTTTTTATTTTCAACAATTAGTTATATGATTAATCATTATATCAAATTTATATTTAGAATGTATTTCAAATTTATAGTTTATACGCCTTCAAATTCATCTTCCTAAAATATTATAGTTTTTTAGTATGTGATTTGGAAATCCTCTAAATGATAAATTATAATTACAATCTATATTTAATTTTATACACAAACAAAAAATATAAAAATAGTTGGAAATAAAAAAATTCCAAAAACAATTAATGAAAAATAATTTAAAGGACATAAAATATTTCTTTTTCAAAATAGAACAATTGAACATGTAATTTATTTATACATAGAATTTATTGTTTAAAATTATTTTTTATGATTTTTTATTTTTTTGTATAAATACTATTTTCAATTATTATAAATTTTTAAAACTGATGTCATAAATTATAATCACATGACATTTTTACAAATTTTTTGAGAATTTTTTTAGTTTATAAATGTTATGTTTCTAGTCATTACTATTTGTATCATGTATATTAGTTTTTTATTATATTTTTGAAAATATATTTAATTCAATTATTTTTAATATGTTTAGTTAGTGTTCCATGTTTTAAAATGATTAAATTTATAATTTTTATGCCATTTAAATCAACTTATTGAAATATAATAATGTTTCAAGTATGTGACTTTAAATGCAGAGAAATTAAAAAGTATAAATAGAATTTAAAATAAATATGAACACTAACTATACATTAGAAAAAAATTAATTTAATATAAATTTTTTTAAAAAAATAAGACAAATAATTTTAACTATCAAAACTATTGAGGTTTCAAAACATAAAGTTTATATTTCTAAATATTTTAAAATCACATGTTTAGTGTAATTTATGAATATTATTTTCCTATTTCAAGAATTCAGCTTATACAATTAATATTTATTTTTACAATTAATGTCCGAAATTTTAACTTCATGTTATTTATAATAAATTTTATGTGCATTAATTTTTTAATATATAAATTTATAACTTTTGATTAAAAATAATTCTTTCATGTAAAATAGTTTTTTTATTATATTTCGTAATTATTTTTAATTTTATATACTCATTTATTTTATTCTATGTATTTTTTTCATTTAGATTATATTATTCATATGATACATATTATAAACATAATATGTTTTTGTTATTTCAAGTGTGATTTATTGAATGCAAAGAAAAAGAAACTACAAATAAATTGAAAATGGAATTTAAAAAATATACCATAAACAAAATATAAAATTAAAATTAATTAGAATTTTCAATATAACAGATGTAAAGTAATTTAGATGATAGAAAACATCATTCATTGGTGAATTAAATTGTAAACAATGAAGGATATCGGTAAATTGACAAGCATAAAAAATATAAATTATAATTTGATTCAGAATGAATTTTAAGACATGAATAAAAGGCATATTAAATAATTAAATATTAAAATACATAATAAAATTATTAAATAGATAATATTAATCATTAAAAGAAATATATGTATTCATGATTAATTAATTAATTAATTAATTAATGTTTTGTATTTGTTAACTATAATAATTGTACTTATGATTATTCAAATTCATAATATTTTTATCTTTTTGATGAATGTTATCATATTAATAATTTCTTATTATATGTTAATTTACATCGTTAATAAAAATAAATGTACATTAGGTAATTAATAATAATCATAATGTCTTAATTATAATGAAATTATTATCTTTTAAAAAATATCATTACATTATTATCATTTATTCATGGATTTGTGGACATATGGGTCATGAATTTATTATTACCAATTATTCAATAATAATAGTAATATTTTCATTCCAAAATTAAATTAATAAAATAATTTTTTAAAATAAAGAAAACAATTTTGTTTAGTATTAATAATATTAATAATATTGATTATTATTTACTTTTATTATTAAATTATTTTTTTGTTAACTGCATTATTATTATTAAATTCATAAATTACTTTATATATTTTTATTAATTATATTGTTATTAAAACCTAATTATTATTTAATATCAAAATAATTATGTTATTAATTACTTTTAACCACATTATTAAATAATTACCATTTATTAATAATGTGTTTTGACTAATTATTTTATATCATTAATTTATTATTAAAAAGAAATTAGTATACATTTATTTCTGAAAAAATGAAATTTTTTATCAAACATTGAAAATTAGGAAAAATTGTTAAAAGGCAAACCCTTATAAATTTGGTGGATTTAGTGAGATTTTGTTTATTGTTTTCATTATAATTTAATATAAATTAATAACTAAATTAAATATATTCAATAAATTTATATTATACATATAATAAAGAAATAAAAAATAAATTTAAAAAAATTCATTTAATGGAGGGTTCTTTCCAGGAAAGTGCTTTCCTATATACATGTTTGATGGAAGTAATTTTCTTGAAATATACTTACTTAAAATAATATCATGAAGACCTTGATAATGTAATCACCCATAGTTCTATACGTGGCCACCAAAAAACTCCATAGATCCTGAAATATTTTACTAATTTATATATTTCTAAAAAAATCCCTTTTTACATGGAGAAAGGTATATCACTTTATGTTATCACACTTAACATTTTTCTTGACTTCTATCATCACATGTCACAACCCTCATGTCTCACATACCCTATCACTTAAATAATTTCCCTATCCCTATGACCATACCATCTATAAGATCCGTACCCAGATAAACTAATGCCCCAACACCACAATTGCATCACCCAATGATGTCCACACCCATTATCGATCTTTTTCTCTATTATCATCCCCCAAACACACATTCACCGCCCTTCCCAATTGGAATCACTATCTGTACCGACCACCGAATCAAGAAAACCAGTTCCACCCAACACATCCTACATGCCACAACAGATGTTTTTTCAAAAAAACATTATGGAGTGACATATTTGACTAGTAATCGGAACTTGTGAATATATTTATCTTGATATTTAAAAGGGTCAAAGATTAGTCTTTTATGTCATAGAATCTCTTTTATTAAGATATTTTAACATCTATGTAAGGATATTTTTCAAATTGTGATAATAATGTCCAACCACATCAAATTTCTCATCAAGGAAAATATAGGCAAGAAGGTAACCTTCATCAAATGGTTATTATATAGGGTTATGCATTAAAAATATTTTTATTATTTCATGAATGGACGTGTTACGTCATTTTTTGGTTTGATGTACTTTCTATATCTTGATCTTTTTTCCAACTTTCACATAAAAGTGATATTTATCTAAAATAAATAAACATTAATAATATAATGTCAATATATAATGTTGGATTTATATTGACAATCACAAGATTATTAATATTAGAAATTTTATTATTATTATTCAATGTTAAATAATTTTTATAATCATATAAAATCCCCAGGAACTATTGGTTGTGATAGGGGATTGATATCCTCACTGTTAAACTCTAAAAAAGGAATTTCTATGTAAGGCCATTATATCACTTGTTGTTGCCTAAGGAATTTTTTAAATCCCTTGTTCAATGAAAAAGGTAATAATAATAATAATTACTTTTCATTTTTGTTAATATTCTTTGATAGGTTTTATGGGGTCATATTAAAAATTTGGATTTCAATAAATATTTCTATTAGAAATGAAATAACATAATTTTACCCAATTTATTTTATCAAAATTAGGTTTTTTATTAAAAATTGGAAATTATTATACCTATATAAATTAATTTAGAGTTAAATTTTAGTATTTTTAGGTTGAATAATTTTTTATTGAATACCAAAAACCCGGAATCTATAAATATTGTAACTTTTATGAAATTATTTATTACATAAAACTATCATAAAATATAGGAAACATTATTATTGTCCAATATTTATTTTAAAGGTTTAATATTTAATTTAACAAATTAGTTATAGTCATGAAACCCATTATTTACTTATTAGAACCTATGTAATATATTATTCAAATAAATGAACTATTTTTGGTTATTTGTGTTTAATTGACTGGTTAGAAGGAAACATTTAATTTTGGATAGATCTAAAATTAAAATAACATTAATTTTTTCTAATAATGAAATTTAAAATTATTTCTAATCATCACTTATAAAACATTTAGGCCTAAATGATTAAAAAATCAGTATTTGAACACAAAAACTCCTCACTCATCATGTAAAAATACCTCCTTTATTTTCCCTTTGACGCATAATAACCATTCACTTTATCTGGAGTGGTATGTATCCTGGTTATTCACTAAAACTCTTCACCACATCATAAAATACCACTAATATGAAAAACCATTCGTTGTTCGTTAATAGAGTATTAAAATGGATGATATCAAATAAGAAGCTATAATTGTGTACAAAATTAATTCAATTTTTTTTTTATTTTTTCGTATTCAAATATATTATATCCATCCAAAAATAATTACACATGTAACATTACTACTCCAAAATATTTTGTTAAAATGAAAAGGTAATTTTTATCCTATGGGAAATGAAAACATTGTTCATGGGTACTTGTGGACTACCACCTCTATTATGTAATTTCAATTTTATTCAGTACCTCAGATGGGTGGTTATAAATATAGAATTAATGAATATATATATTATCTATGTAATTTTTATTATTATTTAATGATATTATTATGAACATTTGTACTCGTCAATCTGTAGAAAAAATTTAACATCTTCTATGTGTACGTTTAGGCCACCCCCTCCAAAATGCATTGTAATTTTTTTAACTTATTCCTTACATGGTTTTTTATAAGGATGTATTTGGTAAATAACTATTATAAATAATATATTATTATTTTATTATATAATAAAAAATTGAACTTATTTATTTAATTTTCATCCAATATAAAAATTAAAGATTTTTTAATGTTTACATATAGACTATCGTCCTCATGAAACAAGGCGCTTCATTTTTTAATGGCCTCATTACACAGATGGTAATAAACTAATACTGAATGTTTAAACATGAAAATAAATAATGGTTTTTTAATCTTGAGATAATGAAATAACCAAACTATTATCCATAATCAACAAACCAATGTTATTTTTTAATATTACACACTAAATAACCTAAAAACATCATAAATAATGTTCACCGACTTATTAAATAAATAAAACATGGTAATAATTAAAATTAATTAAGTAATTGTACAATAAGAAATCAAAAAAGAAGTTATGTAGTAACATATTAAATCAAATATTATTATTCAGGATATTAAATTATGTTTTTGGTGAGTCATGAAATGATGTAATGGGTTTTTGATTTCAATCTTCCAATGTTATTCAATTTTTACCACATGTATTGTTTTTTCTTTTTTATAATCATCCATATGAATATATATTATCATTATCTTAATTAATATAAATTATTTCATAATTTATTTCATATTATCACCATCATTATCTTTTGATTGAATTGTTACTAGATTCTTATTGTATTTTTCAATGAAATTATTTATGAAATGTATTAAACTCATTTCCAGTCATATCCATGAACTGTTAAATGTTTCATTAATATTGTTATATATACTCAAAATATTGTTGTTATTTAATTTTGAACTAACATTCACTTTCTTATGATCATTTTAAAAAAAAATTAATCTATTTACAAATATTATTATGGGTCATTTTTTAATATTTTTGGTAACAGATAAGATGATTATTCAGTTTTACATTGATTGCATTAATATCATTTCCAATAATCTTAGTTAAACTTGTTATCCATTTTCCTAAAAAAGAATCAATATTTATCTAAATAATATCATCATCTATTTGTTACAATAATTATAAGTATTTTTAAAATAAAATAATACATCTTCTTATATTTTTATATAAATCCATATAAATTGTATTATGGATCAAAATTGAAATTTATATCTGTTTAATGATGGAGAGGATGAAGATTATGTTTTGATTCCCATGATATAGTTTGTTGATATTTTATTTTATGAAATTTGGTCTGGGTATAACTCTTATTATATTTTATCTTATTATGTCACAATAATGGATTGGTTAATTTCATCACAATAACTAGTTATATGTATCTCATAAGAGATATATTGAGATTAACCTTGATTATTACTTTTTATAATGTATCTTGAATGTATAATGTCCAAAAATATCTACATGTTTTTTCATTTCATTCTATCTGTTTAATAATATATCCTTTTTAAATTATATTGTTCAAAAAATGAGCTCACAATTAAAAGAAATTTTTTTATATTCTAAATGTGAATGGTTAGTTATTCTTAGAATGTTTTCACAAGTTCTCATGTTTTCCCAGGTAACTCTCACGATTATGATTGCTTACATTATTGTTTAAAAAAAATTTTTTATAAAAACATTTTTCTTTAGACATTGTATTATCAGTATGTAAATAATTATTTGTGATCAATTTTTTTACGTAAAAATGTAATATTCCATATTGATTATTAAATATTTTTTCTGTTTTACTAATTTTTTATATACCTTATATAGGATTTTATTATTTATCCCACATTTCAAATTTATTTTAATAATATTTAATGATGTGTATTATATATAACAAATAAAATCTTTCCACTATAGTAACTCATATAATAACACTATGAGGAATCATGAATTGAACAATGGTTCATATTTAAGAACCTTTTGTGATAAAAATTGGTACACTATTTGGATGATATCACATATTTATGTAATGGTATTCATAATTGACTAACACACTAAACTGAACTATTATCGGTAATGTTAATAATTGAAGTCATTTTTATAAATAAGTTTTTTATTGTTCGATTATGTTATTAGGTGATATATATGTAATGACTCTTTTATATTTATGTATCTTTATTTTCTATATATCATGTTATATATTTTAGTGACTTATTTTGTTGGTTATAATAGTTTATATGGTTCAAATTGGATAAATATAAAAAAATGGTAAAAATTATTTGATTAATGGAAGTTGAATGTAAAATTTGTTATCTTTCATCATTGACAAATATTGAATTTCAAATAATTTCTTTAAGACAGTTTATGGATGAATCATAGATTTTTTAATATAGAAATGATTTGATTCTGGTTTTTAATATATATGCATAATTAATTGATTAATTCTTGATGCTAATAAATAAGTTTTTTTCTAGAGATACATATTATGGAACTAAAACGCCTATTATTATTATAATAAGTATCTATTTTCATGGATTTATGACCACATCTACTCCTTTGGTTTTTTTGTTTAAAATAACTCTTATAGCCTTATATGTGTTCTATTAAATAGTATATCTTTGCTGTTATTTTATGTGCTTACTTTGTTAAAAAAATGAAAGATGTAAACATTTAATTTTTGGGAATTCTTGATGGATTTCGTCAAGGTTTAGTAGATTGGAAAATATAGAAAATTTTATAGATGAGGCCTACATTATAGTTTGATTTTTCATTAGATATAGTGTTTCTTTTGTATTTGTAGAAAACAAGGCATTACCATCTTGCAATATCATTTCTTAATGATGGATATTTTCTGGAAGGTTTGTTGATATTTGTTATAACATAAAACTATAGTTGGATTATACACTAAGAGTAAACATGAATTTTGGTAGAATAATATGATTTTTAGTAGAAAAATAAACCATTGGATAGTAAATTAAATAATAATTTTATTTCCTCAGAATGAATGCACGGCTAAGTGGGGAAATTTGTGGTTTAGTTTTTGTTTTATGAATTCAGATACCTTTAAATTAATCATCTCTTGTTTGTTTAGGTTATCAATCCATTAAATTTTTTATATAAATCTAACCTCATGTATAAATGTCATAATAGGGAAATAAACACTCTTTGTTCTACCTGTATTAGAAAAAAACCTAATCTTTGATAGAATTGGATTACACTAATATTGGAGATTCTTAATTATATATATAAGAAAAAATAACATGTTGCAAATTTTAGATAAAATATATCAGTTTGTAGATAGTTAAACCCCCCAAATACATACCTCTCCATTAATGAGGACCATGATATAAAATATCTTCATCCAAATATTGTGTTCCTCTATAACAAATATGGATACAATTTACATATTTACACCATCAATACCATCAGTATTAACTAATTAAGTTGTGTTCCATTAGTTTAACAACTCACCATCAAGATGTATTTCAATCTGGATACTCCTCATGTTCTTCAACTACTATAATTAATGAGATATTATTATTTTAGTATATATCTTCATTGAATCATTATCCATTCAATACAAAGATGAATCACGATTGTACAAAAATTATTGCACAATTGATATAATAACTATAAATTTCTCAACCATTCCTCCGACCTTTAGTAGAAAAAAATCCTCTTTGAATTTTCCACATCAGGTCCAAAATCGCAATATATATCATGTGTTATTTTTATTATCTATATCAACCTTCATTATATATAAATCATCAGTGGTCATTTCATTTGTTGTTCAAGATAATTATCTTTTATAAGATTCACTTCTTATATAAATAACAATATATACATATCCTTAAGGTTTATATTGTTGGATAATCAAATAAATGATACAGAAAGCATATTCCTTGTTCTATAATTCTATATATGGTTCTTAGTTACATATCCTTCATTTTCATAACCAATTTATTTTATTTCTCTATTTCATGTTAGATGTTCAAATGGGATGCATGGAATTCTAGAAAAAACTCTCTCTCTCAAAAATTTTGAATAACTGTGACATAAAATCACATAAAACCACTTTATTTTTATATATAACTATTATAACCCCCTATTTTATAGTTCTGAAGTTGATTCATGGTATCATAATAATCATGGGATTTAAAAAAATATCCAATATAATAGTATCTTTTTGTGCTAGAGTGGATTTGAAATCCAGATGATCACTCCACAAAATCCTTCTTCATGATCACCTTCATAATAACATATCAAAATAATATCCCAATCACCCGATTATTACGCCTATTTAATTAATATCTATCTATAATATTATTAACCCCTTCCCTTTATTAGGAAACAGACTATAATTTTCAAATGACTATAAGAACCCTGACTTTTGTATTCCACAATGTGAAACCATCTCAAAACTCATATGTAGAAGTCATCCATGTGAACCAAATAAAAGATTTAGGTATGTTATTCTCATCTGAAATTGAATTCATAGAAAACATCCATAAAATAAGAAATCATTTACAATGGTTTATTCTGTTAATGAATACATTTTTCTTCACTAAGACCAGTTATGTGAGAATTCACTTACATAGTAAAACACCTACATGAATTCTCTATTCTACAACTGTGTAGCAACCTCATTTACTATTATTTGATGATCTATCATGAATTTTTATCTATATTCATTTATACTATTGATCTTAATAGTAATATAAATATAAAATTATCAATAATGAAGGCATCCATTCAATATTGTGAATCCAATACATTTTAATAACATTTGGGAACGTATTTTTGACACATTATAATGCATTTACATATTTTATTATTAAATATTCTGTAATTCAAAAATAATTTAATAGATGAAAAGATGTTTGGAACAGATCGGTTAAATATTCATTGATTTATGTGATCCAAAATTCTCAAAAATAGAAGGATTGCACATGCTAAAAATCATTCAATCATCCGATTTTAGACGATAATTTTATATGATGATAATACATCCAACACTTATCTGATTAGATGATGCACGAAATTTGTGTACCCATTAGCATTGGTGAACAATACTTCTGGTGATTCCATCCAACATCATTTCTCAGTTCAATCATGTATTCATTAACTAATGATTCCATGTTGTCTCATATTATGCCATGGATAGAGTGGATTGACACCCACAATAATCCACACATTCCTCACTGGCTATGCCTCCATGCATTTTCCAAATGGATCATTGGGAAAATCGTTTTTACAAATGCACATGATTCTACAGACAAATACATTCTCCCACACAAAAGCTATGTTGGCCAACATGCTTACACCCTTTACCTATGTAATGCCCCAATCAAATAATGCATCAAAAAAATTTGTTGGATTGAATTCAATTATGTATTTTATTTCAATATCCTTCATATAATAAATGTCAATATGTGTTCCCAACCATTCTCTCACTTATTGAGCACATGAAAGGGAAAATATAGTTCATTCTCGTCTTATTTATACTCCCAAAACGTGTTCTTATCCTTGAATGATTATTTCATTAAAACATTTTAGAGAGGTAAAATATCAAATGGTTGTGTTATGATAGATTATTTGGTTAATAAAATTTATTTCAATTTGTTCTTTTATAGTGTGGAAAAATGAAAGATTCACTAACGGTTTCCCATGATGTCAAAAAAAAATACAATTCATGTGAAATAAGGTATAGAATCTGTAATCATTGGTGTATAAACAAATTTTATCAAACAAACATGTAACCTTCACACAACATATCAAACCATTATAAAAGATCATGTATAATTCATGTATCTAACTATTTTTCCCAGGTTCCCATACGCAATATCCCATATCATTGTTAATTTAGAAATATGGGATTTGAGTGTGATATTGTAATCTCTTAGAGCCTCCTGGAATATTACTTTTCAAAATCATGATGTTAGAGGCATCACGGGGAGCATCAGTGACTCATTTAAGAGTTTAAAAAATTTTATGTTGGAAAATTTTTTCCAATGATGGGTGTCGATAGTAACGATGGGCCTCGGTGGCCCTGATGGGAATCAGTGGCGCCGATGGCCATCAATGCCATCGATTATCCTCAGTGGCACCGATGGGCCCCGGTGGGAGGGACGAGCATCAGTGGCACCGATGGTTATTGGTGACACTGATGGGCCTCAACATCAGTAATGGGTTTCAGTGGAAATGATGGGCGTTGGTGTCATTGATGGGCCTCAGTGGAACTGATGGGCTTAAGTGCCACCGAGAGACATCATTTTCCCTGATTTTCCATCGGTGCCACCAAAAGAAAATCAGTACCCAGGAAATGGTGCCTGGGTGTCAGTGCCTCACCCAACGGTGAGTCATTTCCAGTATCTCATGGATGTTTCAAATTTCACTCCACTAACGTTTCATTTGACGTAAAAGATTATTAAAAGCCTCATTTAATGTGATTTAAATTAATTTTAAAGCCCATAAATGATATATTAAATACCATTTGGGTGGTGTGACCCTCAATTACTAAAATAATTGTCATGTCTCACCATTTTCGGTGTATTCCATCCTCCTGTGTCTTACAGTTTATCCCATGTTTTATGTCTTTATCTATTTAAAGTAAATAAAAAACTCGTAGACGTTCCCTGATATATCTCCACCGCTTCTATGTGGAATTATTAAATCTAAATTAATCACACTGTGTGAAACTATCAAAACATGTGGTAAATCCATGATATGTCTATTATGTACATGGATATCCTCTCCCTATTTTTAGAATTTGGAATCTTTTTAAGTAGAGTTCCTCTCTTCCTTTTTCCTTTTTATTTCCCTTATTACTCATCCTTTATTCCACTGGAGACTAATTGTGCACCCCTGTTGGATCATTTTATGCTCAAACTTTGAGTTTTCATATCCAACATGATGTGCCTCCCCAGTTCATGGTGCATGGATAAATCATCGATCCTTGATCATCCATGATGGAGGATTTCCTTCATCTATAATTAATGTGCATCATGCAGTTTGGTTATAATGATATTACATTGTGATGTATATGAAACAAAAATTAATAAAGATAATAAACATACTTCTTAAAGAATTAATTTGTGGGATAGTTTCCGATGTTTGTTGTGTTATACATTCATTTTTCTGTTGTGAATTATATGGGCTTTTGTCCACTCAAAATTGTCATTCTTGGTGGTCCATTAATGCACATTAATTAATCTATATATTAATACATTACATTGTGATTGGAATACCGTAACATGGAAAATGATTTATCATATAAACATGGTGTATTAAATGAATTATTGATGGATAAGAACCATCGTGACATAACCCTCTTTAACCAAATAGAAAGAAGGAACATAATGAATGGTGTTGGATAAATATTTAAACATACATCCTCTATTATGGTGATGTGAATGATTATTCTGTTTAAAATTTTTGGGGTGACATAGGGGGGAGTGGTGCATTACCTAGTTGTAATGATGTTGGTTTATTAAAATGAGGCAGTGTTGAGACGGTGGTGAATATTCTAGAACTGATATATTTTATATTGGTTTGTTTCAAGTACATTGAGGGATCTCATTGGTCCCTTTTGATTTTGTCACATACCAGTGAAATTAGCTTGAATGCATAAATTTCTACTAGAATGTTTTTTTGTCAGTTGTTGTTTTATATTGTGGTTATAACTTCTATTTCCCCGATAACAGATGAATTCTTAAAAAAAATAACATGAACATGATAACATGAATTTGTATCATGGGGATATTGTTTCCATAAAGTAAATGGTTCTACTCTATTTGTAGATTTTTTATAAATTGTTCATGTAGGAGTAACAACAATATTGGTCATGTTCGAGGTGGTTTTTGGTTTCGAGAAACATAGGTTGGGATGAGTTCTTGATTACCAATATGAAAAAAGATTTTTTCTCAAAATTCCTATGTGATCCCCACCCACGTTTAGACCATCACGGTGAACACCCCCATTTCATGGCGAAGAGTGTTTTTTCTAACATTCCTATCTGTTTTTCCTTAGTATATCCATTATACTCCCTCCCTCATGTAGCCCAAGACTCTTCTGGTAGGATATGATGGCCTATGGTTCATTATGTCCCAATACTCATTGGGTATGGTTTGTTATCCGGATTTTCCAATATGTGTGTGGGAAGGTTGGTTTCCCATGTGTGTTCGGGATGAAGCCCTGGTGTATTTGGGTGTGGAAGTGGTTGTTATGGACCATGTGTATTCGAGTGTGCCCGTGGTTTTTTTCCTAGGTGTATGTTGGTATGATTATGTGTAGTTTTGGGGGACAATGTGTTTTAGGGCGGGATAGACGTAAGGTTGCGATGTCCTACATGGATGTTTTTTGGGTGGAAGTGGGACTTCAATGATATTTGTGGGGGAGGACTAATGTGCATGATGTCATAAATAACCAGTGGGAAAGTAGTGAGGGGTACCCAAATATTGATGATCTATTACTATTACTTTACCCGACTTCCATAATTTAGGTAGTGTTCCATAGTGAGCCTGGGCGAATAGTTTTCGTTCCATATTATTTGGTTATCTATATTTCTCAAGGGATGTTAGAATGCCTGCCCACAAGTGCATGAGTGCTTTTGTTTCCTCCTACAGAGTACAATCATATAATCTCCATAAATATATAAAACTGTAAAATGATTTCCTGGAAGACATTGAGGACAGTGTCCGAACATACTA
Source organism: Viscum album (assembly GCA_963277665.1). NCBI lineage: Eukaryota > Viridiplantae > Streptophyta > Magnoliopsida > Santalales > Viscaceae > Viscum > Viscum album. The sequence continues at coordinate 418,852,544 of OY728161.1, read as the reverse complement.
TCTTGGGAGTCAGAATTTGTCATTGCTTCTTTTCCTTATATTTGATAATTTTATTCATAGTTTCTTGTACATTTTATTTCTTTATTTTGGAAATGCATATAGAAATATACTTTTGTATTAAAATATACGTTTTGTTTTATTTTTGTATTTTTTTGGAATTTAAAAAATTATATCCCGATATTGTTATATGAAGAAGGGTAATGACTTCCATATTAAGTGTGATTCTATAAGCTTGGTGTTAGTCTCCACTATAATCCCTATTGAAGTGGGTACTTGGGGGAAATTATCTATCAATAAATTTGTGGATGTAAAGGTATTGGGGTTTTTTGTCACATACATCACCTTGGTGAAGAAATGACATTATATAATTGTAGCTGACGTGATGTATAAGAGACAATACGTTGTTTCGAGTAAGTCACAATATGAATTTCATGGGTTGGTAGGAAATCCGTGTTTGTAAATCATGGTGTGTGAGATAGGCCAGAGATGACCAGCTAGGAAAAATAATTTTAGGGCCCCTCGTGATCTGATACATGGACTCTGGACCTTCTGAACGTCCACATGAGGCTACACTGATTACTGGGTAGAGACCCTAGGAAAGGTAAATGCATCATAGTGACTTGTTTTATTGTCTTTCCTATGAGTTTTTGGAAATTTAAAATAAATAAAAATTTAATCAATATCTATACAAAGACTTACCAGATTACTTTGGATTAGGAATTATATTATTCTCCAATCATCTATAGAACCTAGAAAACGACCCCAAGTATTGATGGAAGTCGAGGCCTACTAGGTTGATCAATTTGATCAGTGGAGGATTGACTGAGAGGAAGTGGATGAATGTGGGAGAAGACTCTAGGTTCTTTCTAGGGGAAACCCCAACAGATATAGGAGGGATGTGTTTATGAGATGGAGACATAGGGTTGGATTATGGAGACGGAGATCACCTTTACCTTTAATCATGCATCGAGGGAGTACTAGGTTGCATTATTAGTTATTCTGATGAGGGGAGCTGCATGTCAAGGGTGGATGATCTACCTTGGAGAGAGGATGGAGACTGAGTTTTTGTGGGATGACTTTGATAAAGAGTTCTAGGTGGAATTCTGTTCTTCCATGATGAAGGGTTAAGTGAAGGAAGAGATTCTCTACTTTGATAAAGAGTGTAATTCTGTAAGGGAGTTCAGGATCATCTTCCAGGATCTACTTCATTTCTCTCTATACCTCTTTCCAAATGAGGATTCATGGGTAAGAGGCCTAGCCGAGGCACTCCGACATTCTCGATGGTATATTGGTACTCCTTTCACTCAGTCGATTTACATAGAGGTTCAAAAGAAGGATGAGTTAGTAGAGAGGATTCCCATAATATGAGGTGTTCTGTGAGAGTGTATATATTTGGGTATGTCAAAGGGGATGTTCATCTGCATCAGCCATACATCATAAGGGCCGTTTAGGTATCGACTATCAGGGAGCATGCCCTAGAATTTCCTATTCTGATCTCCTTGTCCTCGCCCTTTCATCAGAATCCTATGATCGAGGTGAATTACATGTGGCATCAATGGACACCTTCGAAATCAGTTTCCAGGATGAGTGCAATACAATGTGGGTGGAATTGTTTAGCGCCCTCCTTAGCAGTACATATATTTGGAAATACCTATTTAGTAACAATATCATGGACAACGATTTCCCACTCCACTGAGGGTGGATGATTTCGAGAGTGCCAGATCTCATGTCACTCCTCATGAAACTCTACTAGGGCATGGTTAGAGAGCTGTTAGAAAGCTGAGGGGTAGAGGAGCTGGTCCTGTGTAGCTGCACTCTACAGAGGCAAAACATCCAGCAGGTCTAGAGCTCATTCTCGGTACGATCTTTTTTTCTTGAACTATTTCATGTTTTTTGTATAAATCCTGAGTATTAAAATCCTTTTTTCGCCAGTATAACACATGAATTGTGTCTTGATGTAGAGTTATATTCCATGCTCTTGGTGTTGATCATTCTTGTAGGAGGTCAGACCAACCTGTTTGATGTTTTCGTGGATGCAGATTGACGTTGGGGCTGCATCGGTCCAATGGGGATCTCTTTATGCTGCAAATGCAGTTGTACGATGTCATCATAGGATTACTCTAGATATTTTCATGCACATTTTCATCAGATTTTTACATAAAAGGGTTGTTTTCTAATATATTTTTGGCCAAAATGTAGCTATCATTTGCGAGAAGTGTTTTTAGGAGGATAAAAAGAATGTGGATCCCCTACATTCCATGATAGCCATGATATTATTAGAGTCATTGGATTAAAATATGGTGGAATTTCCATGTATTTTCATTGTGTTTTTTGACATCTTCCCATATGTGGTTTTGAATCTACCCCCTCGATGTGTTATTGAGTTTTTGATATAATTACATCTCGATGTATGTCTGATTTCTCTGGATACCTATCGGATAGCGCCTTTTGAGTTTTAGGAGTTGCAGATTCAGTATGATGACCTAATGAATACGGGTTTTATCTAACCATGCACTTAACCCTAGGTTACTCTAGTCTTGTTCACAAAGAAGGATGATGGTTGTCTTAGGTAGTTCATATACTATGGAAGACAGAATCAGGTGATGATCAAGAACTGTTACCCCCTCGTGAGGATTGAAGAACTAATTGACCTGTTGAAGGGATCAAGTTGATTATCCAAGATCAACCATTGTTATGGATATCACCATGTGGGAGTGGAAGATGGTCACATACTTAAGGTTACTTTTCAGTGCATATATGTGAACTTTGAGTTTTCATTCAGGTTGTTCAGTGTTATGAACACACCTACTGTGTTCTTGGGGCTCATAAACACTGTTTTTTTTGAGTATCTGGACCATTTAATGGTTGTATTCATCGATGTCATCTAGATCTATTAGATATCATAGGATGATCACAGTGACCATCTATGGAATATTTTGGAGGTCCCTCGACATTACCAACTCTATGGGAATATGTCCAAGTGCAAGTTCGAGAAATGATAGGAGAACATCCATGGGAAAGTGATGTCCCAGGTGGGAATGTAGGGGGACCAGTCGAATGTCTAAGTATTATTTTCTTGGGAAGAATCCTAGAATTTGGTATCAGGTCACATTTTCAAAGGAATTCTAGGTTAATACCAAAATTTAATACCAAAATTCTCATGAGATGCAGTGCCTTTGAAGTCCGTGACCAGAATGTACCTGGATTTCTTATAGATTGAGTTGTGGAAGGCAACATTCTTTTATCTTTAATGGAAGCTTGTCGATGATCAAGTACAAAGTTATCTTGAGGAAGGGGTAATGTTTTAAGTGTATTATGATGTCTTCAGTTTAGGCTTGGTGTGTGTGTTGATGCAATAATGGGGAGTGATCTCTTATGGGTCTAGGATGTAACAACATTAAAAATTTTATAATTCCACCATGATCAAGAACCTGTAGCCGTTTTTTCGTTTTGATGTTGTGGATACATTACCTAATTATGGAATTCATTGTGGTCTTCACAGATCACAAGAGTTTGATGTATTTCTTCTCCTCGAGAGACCAAAACATGAGGAAACAGAGGTGAATGGTGTTCTTCTAGGACAAAGACATTGGTTCTTCTTACACCTCTTGAATGGAGAATGTGGTAGATGATGCGTTGAGGAGGAAATCAATGATATATGTGATTAAGAAGTCAGCTTATGCCTGGATGGAAATTGAGGAGTTGGATGCTTTACATATAGGCATGATACTGGAAAATGGCAAATGATGTCTTTTTCAGATTAAAGGTATGTATTTCTTGGTACAACTGGTGGATGAGTCATAGGGTGGGGACATATAGGTTGAAGTATTATGTGATCATGTTAGCTAGGATTATGCATTAGATGGATTGTCTAAGGATGGTTAGAATCAGATAGTGTTCAGTAGAAAACTATTTGTTCTGGTGGAAATGATGAGGGAGTTCATAGTGAGTTCCATAGCTCATCCCTCGAAGTATACCTAGAGTCTCCATGATTTAACAAAGCCTAATACTTCAGTTCTGTTTCCCTGATGTGAAGAGGGAAGTGGCAGATATTTTTTGAAAAGTTTCATGTGTCTCAGCTGGTGAAGGCTAAAACCATGTTCCCGATGGACTGTTGAATACCTTAGACGTTCCCAAGGGTAAAAGTGATTCTATAAATATTGATTTCATTATTGGTCTTCCAAGAGTTTAGAGATGAAATTATTCTATCTGGGATGGGGTGGACCATTTTTTTGAAATAGGAAAACTACTTAGTAGTTAAGGTGTCCAGTGCAGTGGATTCCATAGCACAAACATATGTGGCTGAAGTTGTGTGGATGCACAAATTTCCCAGAATAATCTACATGTTTTGGGAAGCACACTTTTCTTCATGAGAATGAATGTATTACATTGTTATTTTTGAACTTATATATCCATTTACTGTACTTTCCACCATTAGATGGATGGTCAAAGAGTGGTGACACATGCCTCTGGTAGAATTTTACTACAAAAATATATACCAATCTACCATTAGAATGGTATAGTTTGAGGCCATTTACGATATATTGTGTTGTCCACACTTGTGATGCATAGTTGTTTGGGAGACCAGAGTTTGTGGCCCAGAGGTGGTGCATAACCCGACGGAGAAGGTTCATCATTTTGTGAGATGAAGAAGGAATATCAGGACCGGTATAATTTGAATGCCAATAAATAGAGGAGACCCTTGGAGTTTGAGGTTGGGGACTACGTGGTCCTAATGGTCTCCCCTCTGTGTGGAAATAAGAGGTTTGGTAGGGGGAGTATGCTTTCTCTTTTGTTCATCAGACCCTTTGAGGTGTACATACTAGTCGACGTGGTTTAATATTTGCTGGAATTACCACCACCACTGTAGAGGATCAACAATATCAACCATGTATCTCATCTCTTTTTGTACTACACGATTACTCCCATGTCCTCGACTAGGGATTGATGGATATCAACGACAATTCAAAATTCATAGATTGACTAGTGATAATCGATGATCGTAATGAGAAGGTTCCTCATAGATGGAAAATTCTCATTGGTCATTTGTTGTTGAAGCATGGTGTCCACTAGGAGAGTACATTGGAACTCGGGGCATATATGTGTTCCTTGTACACATAGATATTCTATGTTTTGATCTGGTGATTGCTTTGTGATTTACTATGATTTAATGATTGACACTGTTTTCCATAAAATGTGATGTTTCCCATCTTATATGAATGTGTGTAAAACATATTAAATATGGGTAGGGGAGGACCAGATCCCTAATCAAGATGGATTAATTATGATGAGATAAAACCGATGTCGGTGAGTCAGTTCTGCCCAAATTGGATAGAATGTTGACATTGACAATGTGACTCCATAATACATAAATTTGGATGGTGTGACAATTCTATGATAGTGTGGTAACATGGGGGAAAGGAGTGTTAATGATTCTGCATTTATAGAAACCCTAGATGAGAGTTGTGGCCCTATATGTTATTGTTTTATTCCTTCTTTCAAACATATCTAGGGTGTTTTTTCCCTGAGAGGTATCCTAATGGGTGGTTGTTCGGGCAACTCTCTTTGAATCAGGATTAATCTGTAAATCTTGAGGGTTAGAATAGTTTGAGAGGTATCTAATGTAATGGACCAACCCATCTTAGTCCATTACTCTTCCAAATACTGTTACTCGAGGAATCATGAGGACCATTAGCGATTCATTGAAGAGATTTATAAATTTCAGGTTGGACGAAAGGTTTCATCGATCCACATCGATGTCACTGATCAAAATTTATTGCACAAATGAGCATTGATGGGGATTATGGGAATTAGTGGGACCGATGGGCATCGGTTCATTGACCTGTGTCGGTGGCACTGATAGGTGTTAGTGGCAATGAAGGGAGTCGGTGGAACAGATGGGAGTCGGTGGTACCGAAGTGAATCTTTGAAACCAATGGGAGTCTGTGGCATGGAAGGGTGTCAGTGTAACCGTGGGGCATCGGTGGCACCGACGGGCGTCAGTGGCATAGAGGGGCGTTGGTGGCACCGAGGGGCGTCAGTTGCAATGATGGGCCTAGGTTGCCCCGATGGGAGTCGGGGGCACCCTAGGGCGTCAGTGGTAGGGAAGGGCATCTGTGGCACTAAAGGGCGTCAATGTAACTGATGGGAATCAGTGGAACCTATGGGCTTCAGTCACACCAATCAGTGTCAGTGGTAGAGTTGGGTGTCTGTGGGACCGATGGGAGTCAGTGGAACTTATGGTTGTCAGTGTCACATATCTGTATTGGTGGAATGGATTAGCGTGAGTAGCACCGAGGGGAATTGGGGGGACAAATGAGCGTATGTGGAACTAATGGGCTTCAGTGGCACATAGGGGTTTTTGTTGAACCAATGGGAGTATGTGGCCCTTATGTGTGTTAGAGGCGTTGATTGGCGTAGCTGGCACTTATGGGTGTCGGAAGCACCGATGGATGTTTATCTCACTGATGGGCGTCAATTGAACTGATGAGCATTGGTGCTACCAATGTACCTTAGTGGAACCAATGGTAATCAGTGGAATGAATCGTCTATCAGTTCAACTGATATGCAATCAGTGTCAAGGAAATAGTTTTTAGGCAATGTTACCCAGGTGTTAGTGACTGACTCATCGGTGAGACATTTCCAGCTTATCTAGGACTTTTCCAGTTTCTCTCCAGTAACATATAATTTAATATAAAAGTGTTTTAAATTCCTCTATTAATGTGATGTATGACCTTTCTAAATCCCATAAATGATATCATAAATCCCATAAAAGTGGGGCCACCCTTGATTACCAATATGAGTGGCTGGTCACACCATTTTCCATATTTTCCTTCCTCCCATGTTTTCCAGTTTCGCTCTTTTTATGTGTTTTTCTACATTTAAGGGAAATATATCATATCACAACCTTCTGGTGGTCTATCTCCACCATTTAAAAAGAGAAATATTTAATCTAAATTAATCCAAACATGTCAAACTTCCAAGCCACATGTTCGAGCCATGATCCATCCTCTATGTTCTTAGAAATCCTATCCCTTATTTTAGAACCTAGAATCATCTTCATATGAGATCCTATATTCCATTTTCTATTTCATTTCAATTGTGTGATTCAGGACATCCTTCAGATAGTAATTGTGCACTAGTGTTGGATCCCTTTCCACTCAGCTATCGAGTATTCTCATACTGCAAGTTGCGCATAACATGTTCCCAATAAAAGGAGAAAACAATGATCCTTTATCATCCCAGTAAGGGATTTCCTTTGCCTTTATTTATTGTGCATTACCTAGGATGGGTATGATTGTGTTCCCATTGGACTTAGATGAAACCAACATTAACGAAGATAATAAACTAAAAATTGAAAGAATGAAAGGGTGAAAATTTTGATGATTGATGATAATTTATAGCTTCATTTTTATGTTATAAATTGTATGTGCATATGTCCATTGAAAATTTTGTTCGTTGGTTTTCATTTCTTGAACACTAATGATGTTATATTTTTCAAGATAACCTTATGAATAAATCACTATATCATGGAAACTAGTTAATCCGGAAAACGTGGTTGATTAAATGGTTTCTTGATAGATAATAACCCATTCATGGTCACCTCGGTTAACCAAGATTATGGAACAAACATAATGACTGGAGTTACCTAAATGTGAATACATACTTTCTCTATTATAGTGATGTGAATGACTGTTTTATGGAATGTTTTTTGGGTGATGTAGAGTGGGTGTAATCTTTTATTTTTAAGTTGTTGGTTTGTGAAACTGAGGTTGTGTGGAGATGGAGGTAAATTTTATGGACATTGTATTTTCGGGACTTGTTTTCGTAAAATTACTTTGTATGATCCCAAGGATCATTTTTTATGTTTTCACCTAGAAGAGAACCGGGAGTGAATGATTAAATGTGTGTTTGGCAGTTTTTCTTCATTTCTTGTTTTGGATTGTGACTATTCCAGTTAGTTTCTAGGTAGAGGAGGAATTATTAAATGGAATGACTTTAACATGATAATGAGAATGGGTATGATGGTGAAATCAATTCCTTTCAGAGAGGGTTTGAGCTCAAGTTCTATTTGTGGTATAACTTGTGCATGTATGGATATCAGTAAGAGAGGTCGTGAATGAGATGCTTCTTTGTTTCACGACCCTTATTTTGTGATGTGTTATTGATTAAATATATGTATAATTTTTTTCCTATAATTTCTTATACATACCCACCGATTTTGATCACTTCATACTAAACTAAACCATTTCACAAGGATGGGTGTTTTCCCAACATTCTGTTGAGTTTGTTGTTATAATCTCCTTTCAGATCACTCCCTCGTGTATCCCAAGAATCATCAGGCACGGTAAGATAGCCTATGGTTCATTATGACCCAAGACTCTCTGAGCAAGGTGTATTTTTGTGGTTGGATCATGTGTGTGCGGATAGGTTTGTTTCCCAAGTGTCTTTGTGATTAGGGACATGTGTCATCAGGCATGGAAGTGGTTGTTCGATCAAAGGTGTATTTAGGGGTCATAGTTGTTGTTTTGTACGTCATTTCTTCATTCATGATTGTGGTTTTTGTGGCCCTGGTGACCGTGGTTGTGGATGTTTGTGATTGTGGGGGGCTAGGTGTTTGAGGTTGGGATACATGTATGGTTGGGATGGCCCACATGGTTGTTATAATTGATGTAGTGGGACTACAATGAGATTTTTGGGAGTGGTATGATGTATAGTATTCCATAAATAACTAGTTTCAATGTTGTGAGGGGTACCCAAATATCAATGTTATATTCCAATAACATTACCGAACTATCACTATTTGAGGAGTTTACCTTAATTAGGTAGGGTGGATGGATTCCTTTCAAGGTGTTTTGGTTATATATATTTTTAACAGGATTTTAGAATGTCTTCGTACTTGTTCATAAGTGTTATTGTTTTTTACACACATAGTATACATGTATACTCACCCTACATATGTAAAAATAATTTCATGTTTCAATGAGAACTTTGAGGATAATGTCAAAACTTACTAGCTCGGGCGTCGAAAGTTTTCATTGTTGATTTTCAATTATTTTGGAACATTCCATTAGAGTTTCTTTTACATTGTATCAATTTATCTAGGACTTGAATATTGAAATTAATTTTTAGCTTTACTTGTAGTTTCATTTTTTTTATTTTTTTTGGGTTTTACCATATTTTCTACCAATAATTTTCTATAAATAATTTTAATGACGTCCATAAGATGTGTGGTAATATACACTTAGTGCTTGTCACCACTATGGGGACTATTGAAGTTGGGACGTTGGGGTCATTATATCTCCTCCAAATTGAATAATGAACATTTTTTTTCCTTCCCTCATAATTTAGAATGTCGGTCAAGTTATATATGCATAAATCAAATTTCAGTTTTAAGAGGCTATCAAATGAAATTATAGATTTATGTTTAAAATGTCTTGTCAGTATCTTTTCATTAATCAGACCCACATAATAGATAAACTCATCAAGATAATAATTATTTTGAGTCTTTAATTGAATTTTTTATGATTTTCCATGGTGTGATAACACCAAACTAGAATTATTTATGTGGCTATCTATTTTTGGCAACTTCATATACTCCTTGTTATCCATAATATGATATCAGTAACATCAACTCTGATTGATCAACTTCATCACCTCAAATTACCTTAATTGTTAAAAAAAGAAAAGAAAACAAAATATATATGAGAAAAGTGTTTATCTACATGAACATTAATGTGAAAACAGTGGTTAAGATGGTTTTCTCAAAAACATTTCTACACATTATCTAGTATTCATTCTTCTACATCTACCATTCAAATATTATTTACGCCTTGGTAGAATCTATATTATAAAACCAATCATTTCATTATGTGATATTGGTCATCTATATTGACACATTAAACTATTTACCTCGCCTATTGAAAAATTAATACACATCAAGGCTTCTTCTTATGATGGAAATGTGGAAAAACATCATGATTCATTGTGAAAAAAATTAAGACATCTGTCAAATAAAACATCTTCAACACATGTGTTATCCTTTCATGATAGCATCACATGATACAATTAATATTTCTTTGGAATCAATATTTTACCTTTAGTAAAAAAAATCATATTCTTAATCTTACTATTTATCTTTCATAAAATCAAATTGAAAGGTCACAATAATTCCTTTAGGAATAATAATATCTTATATCGCGTTTCAACATAAATTCACACGAGCAACATTATTTACATGTTTCTTCTGAAATGTTTAACACATGATTATATCACTAGAAAAAAAATTTCTTATAATTATATTGTATTGTTTCCAAGCTTACTTCTCATAAAAAATATTCAGAAAATTTTTATTGGAACAACACTGATGGTTTGTAACTAAGATTTTCTATTATTTTTTATTTTTTATTCTGATCCCATTTATTCATGATACCTTTTTAATGTACATGCGTCACTTCTGTGACAACTTTTATTTCATAAATAATGTACATAATCAATAAATTTTTGTATTTTTGAACTTGAAAAATATTTTAAATTCATTGACTTTTATTATATCTAATTTAGTGAATTTTTATCCATTCATATGGGTTTCCTTCTTGATTAAGAAATTACATAATGATATGTTTTTATAATGTATACAACTGTTTGGGATCATATTAGGGACCAATATTAATATACCTTATACTCTCTTCCATGGTAATTGTTGTAGGCTATTCCACAATTACCATCATTCATATTTGTAATGAATTATTTTATGCAAAGGTTTTTTATAAATTGATTTAGTGAAATTATTAAATAGATATATAGATTGTACATCCTTATTTAGGGAAGCATATGAATATAATTAGATTATTTTATTTTCTTAATATTATGTTATAATGGCTTTTTCCCAATAAAATCCATCAAAGTGAAATGTGTAGAGTCAGGAACTCACTTATGTGATTGTGAAGTCTCAATATGATCCTTTTGGGATTGGATAAATTATTAAACAATTCAAAAAATCTAATGGTACAAGAATTATTATGATATTAAAAGAATTATACATAATCCATATCTGCCATTATCATCTTATGAAAACCATCTCATGTAATGTAATATTTTAATTCAGCATATTTTTTAGATTCTTGATCCTTCTGGAATTATTATCCAATTTTGAATTCCAGGAATCTTTATAAGCATTGTGAAAATTTCCAAATTCATAGATGGATATTATAAAAATAGTCTCAATCAAATCAGTCTCACATATATTTCTTTATAATTCCACTAAATTATTTTCATATAATTCATTGAAAAGAGTTATTGTTCCATACAATATTTCATAGGTTTTGACATATTGGTGGATATTCCAAATATTTAGCCAATTCCAAAACCCTATAATTACATTATTCTTCAAGATAAAATCATTATATACAATAAAACATGATATCTCTATCCCTATAACATTTCAATTATTTGGAATAATTTATTTATTTTTTCTCTCTAATGAATATCATTAGGATAAGATCTTCATTACTAGTCGACCAATATACATCATATGAATCATAACCAACAAATATTTATTTCTTGTATGAATAGAATAACACTCTATTGGTGGTATTTCACCATTTCATGTTTGATTCCCCATTAATTATCATTAATTTAATTTGATCATGTACTACTGAGTTTTAGAATAACTCTCTAAATTTTTTTTCCTTACGATTAACTTCAATTTACTCTATTTATGGAAGCATGGTCGCTTCCTAAAATTGTCCCATCAAGAGAAATATTAATAAAAATTATTAATAATATATTTATATTTATAGGTCACCTGTTCTATGATTACAGTTTAAGAAACCTAGGAAAGGAGAACAACTATGGGGAACCATCTACTTTTTTATTATTAATTCTATTTATTTTAAATTCAACATCGAATACTTTTTAGGGTTCTAAATCCACTCAATAATATTTATCAATATCACCACATGTGTAACTATAGTAATATATCACAAAACACATAGGTATTTACCAGGATAGGAATAAAAGACTACTTTATTCTATAAATGGTTATCCCACTAGTTAAAGATTCATTACAATATGTGAATTTGAATAAAACTAGTTACACACCCTAGTCCCAATATCTCAGTTAGTATCTCATTAAACACCATAGTTGCATACTTTTTATATTTTTATTATCCAAATATAGATAAATAATCATCTATAGATGTTCTTCCACCTAAATAATGATATATAAGCTTTAATTATATACTAATTTATGATCATCAACAACAACTATTAAATATAAGTTGTAATTTTCGAAAAACACCCTTTCCAAATGAGTTTATATCTAGATAGTCCTCCCATTCATCAAAATATAAATAAAACATGAAACATTCATCTTGTATTGTTTCTCAGATTTGGCCCATTCTCTATTTGATATATATATTCATTGAGGTTCTCAAGATTGTCTTGGTAAATGGATGTATGAACTCCAAATTTTTATAAAAATCCCCCCCCCCCCCATTGATACTAGTATATCTTCTATAAAATTTATCTATATTTTTAGTAATTCTAATATTAATCACATTTTATTTTTTATGTCAAACTATAATATATATGAGTAATTAAATATCATCACATATATTGAAAAACATCATTTTATTCTATCTGAATCTCTTCTTCTTCAAATAATAGTATATGTGCATCATAAGGTTATTTATCTAAGATTTTAATATTACAAATACAAGAATCTAAAAATTATTTACATAAACTATGTATGGATCACACATGCATATTCATCCTTTATGTTACCAAGGATAGTATTTAGTTGTAAGTTTTAAATTAATGTAACACATTTGTTTCCTAGTTCCATATACAACTATATATCTATAAAATAATTCAATGGTAAATAACATCAAAACACTGAACATCCCTCTTTTTTCATGTCATCAGTTTATCACTTCCTATCCTCCAATAATCAAGTGAATTCATCTCTTTATGATGATATTGGGATGCCATTGATTACTAATACTATAATTATATTCATTTACATCAGTGTTTATGAAATTTGTGTGGTCATTGTACATAACAATTCAACATTATCACAATTATTTAAATATCTCTTATAAATATGTTGAATACAGTGGTATAAATTCTTCATAGTCATATTGTACCAAAAATCAGCAATTCATATAATATTGTTATTATACCACAATGAAATTTTAAAATGACTACATGAATCTTCTCATCATCATTCAACTAGGTGAAACCTTCTCAAAACATATAAATATAAGTAGACTATGTCAAAAAATTGTGATAATTTGTTATGTGATTATATTTAGAAAAATAGCTATGTAGTGAAGAAACAGATGTGAATAACTCAGTGCATCATTTTATCATGTAGGTGACTATATTTATCTTCTCTAGAACATACAACATAATACATTGGATCTATAGAAAAAAATCTACAAGATTTTACTCTTATGTAGATATGTATAAGTCTAATTTATATTCATTCAATGATAATGTATGAATTTTTAACTTCATCCATTTATCATTCATATCATACCCATGTAGTAGAGTATGCTTTATCACTAGATAAGGCTTATGTTCTGTCTTTTAAAACTAATCCAAGGAAATAAAAAGTGTGTATGGTTTTTGGATACACCATGATTAATGACCTATGTACATGAAAATTGAACATATTATTTAAACATATAAAATGATTACATGTGGGCATTGATGTAGTTTGGTTCATACCACATTGATTTTTTGATATTCACTACTTAGAAATGGTTTAATAGAGATTGGTGAGAATACATCAACCATGTAAAAGTATAATATAATTTCATTAAATGATTATATTCCCTAAAATTATTTTATTGGAAGACACACAAAATATGTTTGTCATTTTACATACTTGTATAGTACCCATTATAATTCCATCTCTCTTCGGTTATTATATTGATCTTGTGATTTTTAATAAATGATTTCTTGTTAATCGAATCTCGTGCCAACGTAGAGGGTTTTACAAAAACAAATGTTACCACACACACCTCACATGTAACAGTATAAATCATTGGACCAGATAACTCTATCACAAGAAATATCACCTTAGAGCATGCCACAATAAAATTATACAATTTCCAACTCTCCCACCATACAGGTTTGGTGGATGAATAATTTTCAAGTAGTTTATTCAGGTTTCAACAATGAATTTTTCATGTTGGTAGGTGGTATTTCATTCCAGACCTATTATTTGGTAATCACCCATAGTTAATTATGTCCAAAAACAAATCTAATATATTGAAATTCCATAACCATTACATTTCAACCCTTCTGCATGCATGTATGGAAACCAATTGCTACAAATGTTCTTATGTCTATACAGTTTCATATAGTGTGGTTGTATATGATGTTTTTGTTATGTTGTATTATTTCATACTCCCCATCACCCAACATATGTGTTATTATGTTTCCGATTTTTTTTGATCAGGATTGTTTTCCCCATTAGCATGGTTGGTGTGGGAATGAATGATTGAATTATCCCTCGTCTCTAATTTTTCGATGGAAATTAATGATGTGTAGGGGATGTATATATATTGTATTAATGGATATATGTTTCAATATATATCTATGGTCAATATGTAGTGGCATAATGTTATATCATATAATTATATACTTCTAATAGTAACTGTGATTAACAACATGTTATCATTCTTAGAATGTGATGGACTGAGGTATAATCTATGTTATAGAGGCTGCAGTTTTTTTGGAGAAACATCATAGTTATTGATTAGGTATTGATAATGAGGTTATGATTATATGATTTAGATACATGATAAGAAGTGATATATTTGAATTATTTTTAGGATAAAATGTTAAATGAATGGGATCAAATGATGTTTTTAAATAGGTGATGAGAGATATAAATTAATGGGAAATTTAAATTAATGAATATATCATAAATATATATATTTTAATTTAATATTCATAATTTTATGTGCTACATACTGGGTAATATTTCTATGGATGGTATATAGTATTACCAATTTAGTTCTGGTTTCTTTAGATTATTCACACGGACATGGTAATTTTTTCATTTTTATGTGAGGTTTCAAGGATAATCCTACTAAGTATTCATTCATTCTCACCCTATCTATATAAAAACTGTTATTCATGTATTCAAGAGTTGTTTAGTGATCAGTCTATATTTTACTAGCTCGTGGAGATACTAGTGTTTTTTGTATTCACATTCTATGATTTTTTCCAACATTTATCTGACTTCCATTTTATATGAAATTACATTCATATATTGATATTGGTTATTGATTATTTAGTCCATGATTTTTAATGGTGGATCTCATATTATCTCTTAATCATAAATATATATAAATAGAGAAACACCTACAATTTTTATATATTCTATAACCTTGGTTTTTTACTCCAAATCATCATCAATAGGGAATGTAATTTGTGGGGGGGGGGTGGTCACACTACCTCTTATGTTATAGAATTTGAGGGGTACTAGTATATGTTCTATCATGTAAGTGTTGTATTAATGTAAACTATAGATAGAGAGGAAAACATTTTGATATTGTAAATTTTGATGATTATTTTGATTTGTTAGAAAATAGTATCAATTTATCTTAATGTGTTATGAAAATATGAGTGAAAAACTACGATATAGATATTTAGGTACACCATTGATAGGATTCAAGGAGAAACTAGTTTACTGAACATTCTAAAAAATGTGATATTGTATGCATGATAGAGACATAGTTAAGGATCATGAATTGTGGTTTTCATTAGATATGATTGAATTTTTCTGAAAATTATATATATGATAAACCTTAAATTAATAATCTTAAATAAAATATATTATAGGTTTTTTAGATAGAAAATTTTTTCCTTTTCAAAGAATATATCTAAGTCAACATCCTCTCATATTCATTAGGGTATTCCAATATATCAAATTATAGTTTCGGTACATAACTATGAAATTTAGATGATGGTATTTAGATTTTTTTAGTTCCAACATAAATATATGTATGAGGGAGGATCATCAGATCAGAAGAATGAAGCTTTATATTATGAGGTGGTATTTTCTTCTACTGAATAATTTATCATAACAATCAATTATTTTACTATATACCCTGATGTTGTGTGTATTTTATTGATAGTGGTGGTCCAAAGTTCTGGTTTTAATGACGTGATGTTTATTACATGAGAGATGTTTTGTGAGAATTTATCAATTGAGTTTCTTTATTCAACTAAAAATGTGACATGCCTGAAAAAAATTCATACTCTAATCTAGGGGACATAAAATATATGAATTTTCAATATCAGATATAAAAAATATATATAATATTCTATTTCACTACATACATATTTGGAATGGTCATGGAATTTTGAGGAGGATTTTCATCTAGAGATCCCATGTCAATTCATCCGATTTATGATTTTAACTAATTTCAATGTGATAATGTGGGGTAATATGTTGATATATTGATGGATATTAATGGATCATCATGATAGTGGGACTTAATTATTCGTCATGGTGAATATCTATTTCAAATATTTCGTAGGTTCTAAGTCAACCAATGATTGAAATAGAGGGGATTCAGTTCTAGACTTCTTTATCCTACATCATTTTGAAAAGTAGTTATTGTACCACTCCAAGTGAATTATGCATGGTTTAAATGAATGTGGAGGTCTTGAAAATTATATTACTAAGTGATGATCATCATTGGATATAACCATATTGGTGGGAGACCTATCATGGTTCAAGCATTGTAATTGTATCCTCCATGGCAGTAGCAATAGTAAAAAACAGATACTCCAACAATTGATCTCTATTGAGGTATTGTGAAAAGTAGAAGAAAACACCATGATACCTCTCATCATTAGGTGAAATGAGAAAATTAGGCCGTTGATTTTGTCACAATCATGGATAGAGAGGTTATGGATTCAAATGTATTAAAATTAATTCCTTAGGTTTACTAGCATCAGGAAAGATATATATTTTGTGAGGTTTTATATATTTATATTATAAATAGGTGTATGGATTTTTTGATTTAGAATATATTCAAAATTTCATTACACACACACTATTATATGCTTTAGGATATGATGTGTATATACATTTACATCCTTTAGTATTGACTATATCAGTTGGATGTAAATATATACTGTATAATATGAGAGAACATGGTGAGTTGATGTTAATGAAACATTACACATTTTACCTATTTCTATGTATATAAGTACATAGAATAAACATTACCAATGGTTTGGGTTCATTATATTTATTGTAGGATATTAGGGATTACATTGTATGTTTCTGTAAATTCTAAAACTATGATAAAGAGTAGGTTGTCATCATTGGAGATCAAGACCATATGATGGGTCAAAGACCTATTGAGTATTTTCAATATTTAATATCCAAAATAATTCTGAGTTTAGTGGAGAATATATTGATGTAATGTCATTGTCCAATTGAGGAATACAATGATTTTTTTACAAATGATGTTGACACCGTACCACAAATAAATGATATTGATTTTGTGAAATATTTCTTCCAATGTGCCATTTTAATATCGATTTATTTGTATATGTTGGCTCCTTCGATATTAAAAGAGTTGTGTATTCATGTGAATGATCATCTATGAAGGGGATTCATTCTGCCATGTGTACCTCTTTGGGGAAGTTTGATCCTATTTTCTATCAAGTTAATTTGATGCCCCAATTTTTGTACCGAGTATTAATACATGAATCAATAGAAGGTAAGTAATATTAATCCCCACTAATGGATTAATTATTTTTTAATCAGATGATGGGATCATGATGTTTTTTTATTAAAAAATGAGGTTAGGATATTATCATTTGAGATTAATGAATGTTGATATTATTAATACATATATTATATTTTGTTATTGATAATAAATATTAATTGTATTGTTATTTTCTATTAGGAAAATACATCCATGATCATGGAAGAACTGATACTATATTTGGTGAGTTTCTAGATCAATTCATAGATGTTTTCTCAAATGATATCATTCTATTTTCATGGTCAGTGGAGTAACATGTAGTCCACATGTGATCTAATTTAGGTGTTATTAATTATAAGTAACAATTTGGGATGTTATCGATGAGTGAATTATATACCTTTGAGGTCTGTTATATTGGAATTTCATTTCTCATCATGGTTCATTTAATAGTTTAGTTGGTTGTATCTCTAGTAACCCGTAATAATCTCATAGAGGATCAAATTTTATCTGATATTCCAAGCACCTATAAGAGGCTATTTCCCTACATCTCCTGTATTATAACTTCTAAAAATACTTTGACTACAATGGATATGTATTTTGTGTGTATTTTCCATTTCTAGCATTCATTTTTGTGTTTAATAGAGATGTTTATCCATTATCTAGTCCTTTGTCTTCTAGATTAGGGTGTTTTTTCTAAAGTTTTATAGGTAACATTGATTTTGGTATTGGGTTATATTCTAAAACACTAGAAAATTTATTTATTTAAGTGGTCTCATAAGTCATAGAATCATTTTTTAGCAGTGATACATATAAAATTCCTCTTTGTATAGTTTTTGTCACGTTTATATTGGATTAAGACTAAATCATTAGTGATAATTTACATGCCTTTGGTTATATTATTAGGGTGATGGTGGAACTCTCCAAAATTCACCATGATATGGGAGGAAAATAAGGTCGAGAGTGTCATTATAGAAAGGGGATTTCATCATTATTAGTGAAGTAGATGTAGGATTATCATTTGGGGAATCTCGAGGAATATTTTATTTCAGTGATAGTTTTATAGACATTCATTCATTGATTTTTATTTAAAATGGTGATAGTTGAGCATCATCTTCTGTGTGGGTTGTTTAGCCACTCAATGTTCCTTAAAAGTAGTGGGAGAAAATCTCAGTTGATTTAATCACTATGTTTACTAAAGTGCAGGAAAGTTATAATTCTATGTAGTTGATCATTGGCTATTTGATAAAGTCGCATCACTTCGTATTGATTAAGGATTTGTGATTGGTAGATGTTTTCATTTGGAAATATTTTAAGTTGTTGGTTAAGATTAATGGGTTTTTAATAATATAATAATTGATCATGATCAATTTTTCACCTCTATGTTTTAGAGAGTTCCCCAACATACTTTTATATATCAGTAATCTCATAAAATTTCTTTCTATCCATAGATATGTGGTTAAACAATGTTATGTATCCTGAATTTAGTGGAAATGTGTTGTGTGAGAAATATTTAATTTACATGTTCCTATGTGAGGAATCTACTGATTGATGTTTTATATAATAAAAAAACTTATCTCAGTAAAATTTGAATTTCTTTTCCGGAATTATAGTATCGAAGAACATTTTTAATATTTTATCATGGTAGTTAGAACTCTCTATAATATTTATAACATTTACGATGTTACTGTATATTGGAGTAGTTGAATATTGGTAAGAACTATCCCCATTGATGATATAACAACCATTCTATTTATATATAATTAATAAATGACTTATTACATAAATCAACTTTTAATACATCCCCATAATATTGAAATTTATTATGTCATGGAGAGTATGTAACATTACAAAACAACTTAAAACATGTGATACAACTACAATATTGAATATGTCATTAACAGGTTCATAATAATCAATCGATCTAAAAACTACAAGGGATATGATGAGGTCTTACACAAAAAAGAGTGATATATAAATATCATTATGGGAAAAAAATGAATTACATGAAGAATACAATAAATGTTATAAAATAGTAATATCATCGGAGTATATAAAATACATGAGTAATATGGAATGATATATCATGATAATCATAACATGAGAAATTTGGAAACACCATAAAACACTAAATCATTACATAAGTCAAGGCTAAATCCTTCAAGACATCATGGTGGAAAAATTTTCCATAATGGAATCTGGTAATCCCCTATTGCAACATTACATATCATGATACTAAACATTACCCAATGCATTGGTGGCTATTAGTTTTAACCCTTAATAATCATTTCAATCTCAACTTATGGGTGCCAAATAGATCATTTATCATTGGATTCATTCAAAATCATAATTTATTCCCTGAAATAAGAATTTAGATTAAATAAATTTAATTATACTATAAATAAGTATATATTCATACAAAAAATACCATTTATAATTAAATGGAAATGGTATTCAATACACAATTATTTTTGGCATGGAAAATCACGGTGCAATTTCGGCAGTGTCATGATGTCATATAAAATAACATAAATGGGGTGGATGAGAGAGAAGGGGTATTTAATCATATAGAATTGATATTTAAAGTATTAGGGTCATGGAAGTATAATAAATAACATATGTAATTGAATTAATGTATGGTTAACCTAATAAACATACTTCAAGGAGGAGGGGAAATGAAAGATCCCTTAAAATAATTTGACATGGTAATGATTGTGCTTAATGATTCGTAGGAGTGAAAATGATAGTGAAATAGTATGAAATCATTCATACCTAAAATTTATAGTATGGTGGTATATGTAAATATATATACCAACATAATAAAATTTATACAAGAAGTAATAACATTCATTGGAGATATTGATATAAGAGTTGAGTGGAGGATGAGGTTCCCTTATAGAATTGTTTCATAGTAACGACATTGGAAACCGTCCAAATAATGAAGGATAGATTATCCTTCAATAAAATATAACATATATATAGTAAGATAATGAGTACTTTTGAATAAAAATATTATAAAAAGAAATTAAATAAACTAATTTCAAAAAAGGTTCTTGAATTTGAAAGGATGAGAGGAAGGTATGGATCACATAAAGAATTATAGTATAGAAATGGGTGAACATATGGGTTTATAAGAGTGGTTAATGATAGTTTAAAGGGGTATAATATTTTAAAAATAAAATTGATTTTATGTGGAATGATTAAGAATCTACCACAACAAATGAAAATTGAATATAAAGTTATATCTTAAATGAAGTGCTTGATGAAAAGAAGATAGAGTGATTTTCTATAGTTGGATATGTGTGACTCAAATGTAATGTGAGAGGCAACGTATGAGTTTTTTGGGGACTTGGGATGACTCTAGGGAGAAGAATAATATGTGTGGAAGTTATTTATTTATTTTATGTAAATATAAATGGTATCTTTGGTGGGTTTCCATATGAAATGAGATGGATTTATTTATTATTTAGGTTTTGAACTCTAGATAGAAAACTATTCAAAACCGCAAACCATCATAGGGTTATTCCCTGTAGTTTATATAATGTTTGAGTGTATTATATTATTTTATATGAACAATGGATAGTGATAATAAAATAATTCCCTTTATTATATAGAGGTGAGTCACACATTCAATTTTTTTTTCAAATATTAAAATATATTATAAGTTATGTGGATTCACTAATTCTTTATAAAATTAAAAAAATTAAAAAAATTAAATTATTTTTAATTCATAACATATTTTTTTCTAAGGATATATTTTTTATTATTTGTTAAATCAATTTTGGGTCATTTTTTTCCGTAAAACAAAAAGTATATTTATAAAGTATTTAATTTTTATAGGAAAATTTAACTATATCATTAAATTTTTAAAATTCACCATTGGGTAAATTTTATTTCAAAATTCCAAATATAATATTCATCCTATATAAATTATTCTCTAAATATGTGAATTTTTTATTTAAAAATGAAAACCAACATTTATTGAAAAAAGATAGGTTTTGAAAATAACTTTTTTCAAAACCGAACAAAAATTACATTTGAATTGCTAAAAATTTTATGATAATTCTTCAGTGATAATTTTTTTAAAATAATAAATAATTTAATATTAATTATTTAAAAAATTATCTAATTAATTAAAATATATTTTTATTATTTATTTTGAATATTCACAAAAAATAAAATTTGTGCATTTAAATTAATTTACAATGTAACATTAATAGGATGATAATATATTAATAAATTCTTAAAAAATTGATTTTTATATTTTTATGTCCATATTTTTAATACGCTTCCCATTAATAAACTACTATATAAATTAATATTAATGATTTTGGTGGTGGGTCATTCACGGAGTTTTTGGGGGAACATGGTTTGGGTGATAATTTGGATAAGCATAAATTTTGTCCCATAAACAATTCCAGTTATGTTAATGTTTCTTTGTAAATTTTTAGCAGTTTTTCTATGTAAAATATCATAAATTTTGTCTCCCTTGGATGATTTGATAAATGGGAATCATATGGTACAGTCATTGGAAATAACATATCTGTATGGTTTTGGGATACACCATGATGCATGAACAGTGTAAATGATAATTTAACTTATTATTTAAACATATAATATTATTCGACGTGAGAATTGGTGTAGTTTGGTTCATACCACATTGATTTTTTTGATACTATCTTCTCATTATTGGACGGATAGAGCTTTGTGAAAATCCTTCAATCAACTAAAATTAGAATTTAATTTCATTCAATGATTAGATTCCCTACAATTATTTTATTTGAAAATGCACATAATATGTGTGTCATTTTACATAGATGAATAGTACGCATTATACTTCTATCTCTAATTAATTCTTATATTAATCATGTGATTTTTAATAAATGATATTATGTTGATAAAATCATGTGCCAACGTAGTGGGGATCCACAATCAATAGACAAAAAACACACCTCACATGTTACTGCAGAATTCATTGGACCATAGAACCTTATCCAAAAAACTACCACCATAGAGCATGCTGCTATAAAACTATACAATATCCAACTCACCCACCATACAATCTTATTGGATGAATCATTTGTGGGCAGGTGATCCCAATTCCCACAATACCTTTTTTGATTTGGATGGTTGGATATCACTCCATACCTATTATTTGGTAATCACCCATTGTTAATTTGTTCCAAAAACAATTCTAATATATTGAAATTTCATAACCAAAACTCTTCAGCCCTTCTTCATGAATGTATGGAAAAAATTAATTCCATGTGGAAATTAATATTTTTAATGCCTTCTGTAACTTGTTAAAATCAATTTGAATTATTTATAGGATATATATTTTACATTTAATACATTCTTCAAAAATTTTAATATTTACAAAATGTATAATTTCTGTACATGACATCAAATTCTATCAAGTGATCCCATAAAATTTTTTTGTGCATTGAAAAATCATCATAAATAACCAAATTAATATTGACACATCATTTAAAATAAATGAAATAGATTGGTCCATCAAAAATTAAGACATGATAGTCGTGATTTTGATGTTTGTAATAATAATGTAAACTATAGGATGCTTGAAATAAATAATCATGGATCATGGAATTAGAAAAGTAGAAATTGAAATATCAATTATAATGTATGTTGGAATGTATTGAAATGATGTTATTAGACCTTAATTTTTGATAGTTTTGAAATTTAATGAATGAGTAGTAATTAGTAAATAATAAGTATAAATCTGTAATGATTTTGAATCTTATTGAATGGGATATTGTATAAAAATTAGTTTCAATTTCTATAGGGGTGGGAATTGAGTTTCATGTTGGCTAATTTTTAAAAATGTTCCTAAATCTATATAGATTCCCATAGTGTGGTTGTATATGCTGTTTTTGTTATTTTGAATGGTTTCATACTCCCTAGAACCCAACATAGATGTCAATATGGTGCCTAAATGTTTTGGGAATGATTGTTTTCCCCATTATCATGGTTTGTGTGGGAATGAATGATGGAATTTTCCATCTTCTATAATTTTCTGATGGATATTAATGATTATTATGGTTTGTATCTATATTATATTAATGGATAAATTCTGCAATACATATCTATGTCTAATATGTATTGGCATGAGGTTATATCATATAATTATATTCTTCTAATAATGATTGTGATTAGCAAAATGTTAACATTCATGGGATATGATGGAGTGATGTATAATGCATGTTATAGAGGATGTAGTTTTTTGTAGAAACATTATAGTTATGGATTACATAATGATAATTAGGTGATGATCATATTTATGAGATACATGATGAGAATTGATATATTGGAATTAGTTTTATGATTACATATTGATGGATTGGGATCACATGATGTTTTTTATTAGGTCATGAGAGATATAAACTAATCAGAAATTGAAGTTAGTGTATATCACATAAATATATATTTGTATTTAATATTCATAATAGTATGTGTTATATAGTGGGTTATAGTTATATTGATGGTATTCAATGCACAATTTTTTGGCATGGAAAATTGTGGTGCAATTTCGGAATTGCCATTATGTCATATAAAATAGCATATATTGGGTTGATGAGAGAGAAGGGGGTATCTCAACATATAGACTTTAAATTTAATGTAATAGGGACATGTTAGAATAATAAACAACATATGTAATTGAAAAAATGAATGGATAACCTAATAAAAGTTGTTTAAGGGGGAGGGGAAATGAAAGAACCCTGAAAACAATTTGACATTGTAACGACTGCACATAATGATTCGTTGGAGTGAAAAATGAAAGTGAAAGTGTATTAAATCATTTATACATAAAATGGATAGAATGGTTGGATAGATAAATGCATATCCCAACATAATAAAGTTTAATCTAAATGTAATAACAGTCAATGGAGTTTTTGATATAAGAGTATCGTGGAAGATGAGGTTCCCTTATGGAATTGTTTCATAGTAATGACATAGTAATGGGTCAAAATAACGGAGGATAAATGATCCTTCACTAAAATTAATCAAATTTATAGTAATATAATTATTATTTCTGAATGAAAATATTATAAAATTCAATTAAATGATCTAATTTAAAAGAAGGTACTTGAATTTGAAAGGAGGGGAGGAAGGTGAGGATCCCATAATTAATTATGAATACTAATGGGTGAACCTATGTGTTCATAATAGTGTTTAATGATAGTTTAATGGGGT
Source organism: Viscum album (assembly GCA_963277665.1). Lineage (NCBI taxonomy): Eukaryota > Viridiplantae > Streptophyta > Magnoliopsida > Santalales > Viscaceae > Viscum > Viscum album. The sequence continues at coordinate 418,827,588 of OY728161.1, read as the reverse complement.
ATCCTTTTTTAAACATAAAATGGATAGTATGGGGAATGCGTAAGAATCTACACCGACATAAGAAAATTTTAATTATAAATCATTTCATAAATGAAGTTCTTGATGAATAGAAGACAATGAAAATTACATATATGGATATCTGTGACTCAAAAGGAACGAGAGAGGCAACTTCAGAGCATGTGGGAGACTTGGGATGACACTAGGGAGTAGATGCAATTGATTGGACGTTATTAATGTTTTTTAAGTTAATAGAAATCACATATTCTGTGTATTTACATATGAAAGGAGAGGGATTTATCTATTATTAAGGATTTGGACTCTAATTAGAAATCTATTAAAAACCAAAAACCATCCTAGGGTTATTCCATATAGTTTATATAATGATTTATGGGAGTTCTAGTTAGTAGGCCACATTTCTAATGCAATCATGGTTCTCAAAAGGTGTCAATGTACCTTGGACTACAATTTTCTAACATAAAAAATCTCATCACTCGCTTCCATGGATATATATATATGAAATAATACAATGTTTCCATCATCAAACTCTAAATCATGTTGACATTTTTTATCATATATAATTTTTTGACTATGAGTAGATTTTATGAACTTTTTAATGGTTTTAACCTTCTCTATCATTTATTAAACTATTTCATGATGTTGAATTTTTTTATCCCAAACATTATTCTAACATGCTAATGCTCTATACCACTTCCCATAAAGGTATTCATATGGTTCTATTCGTAAGATCGAGTGGAAACTGTTGTTGTAAGAGAACTCACCCAAAAGAATATGATGGACCCATAAGTCATTGATGTTGATAGAACATTATTACAACATGTCTCCTAGGGTCTACATAGTACTCTTATATTGTCTGTTAGTTTTATAATAATCGTACATTCTAAAACTCATCCCTATTTTTTGATCATGTGGCGAACATTAACATAAATTCTATGTAATTATTGGGTATCGATCAGATACAATCTATTGCACATGAAAAATCCCCTCATACTAAAATAAAGTGTAAATTTATCGTATGTCAGTCAGCAACAACCATGATAGAAATGTTTCCATTCAATGTCATCCAAAATATGATTATAAATTCAATATTGATTATTCCCATTTCCATTTTAATATGGGTAATGGTTGCATCATACCCTTAGAATTATTCATTTATAAAATCACATTATAATATGCAAGACACATTGATTTATATTTTTTCATCTCCTTTTACATGTTGTTCCACTAATACTGCACACAGATATCTCTATTTATATTTGTGTTTCCTAGGTGAATAGAGAATGTTGATCTATTTATAACATCCAATAGTTCCTTATTTAACTTAGGAGTTTATTGAACACTTTGTATTGAAAAACTCTAAAAATTAATTATTCTATAACATTTAACATTGAGGATTTATCCTTTCATATAGCTCCCACTCTCTTCTATATTCCTACAACAACATTATAATCACCCATTAACCCTTCCGGAAGTGATGGATGAGAAATATTTTGTGAAAGAAATGGTGAATTTTTTTCTTTATGATTCCCATTTCTATATTATACAAATGCACAGAGATTTTTTTATTTTTAATTCACATAAATTATTGAGTTTCTAGGTCATTTCTACATAAATAAACATAACAATATTTTATTTATAATTATGATATCGGATTGAGCACCTGTATTCATTTGTGAGATCTATTCATAATCTCTAAAAAATATTATGTGTTTCTCATTGAGAATATATATTTGAGGTTATTCTAAGATGTATATATCTCAAACATCTCTTTATAGAGATAATTATTCAAAATATCAATATAATGATCACCTAATCCAAATCCATATCATGCTTAGGATATTTTTTATCATATATTTTTTGCTTACGAGAGGTGTAAACAATGATTTTGTCATTTTTCATCTGAAGACATATGAATCCCTTCTAAAAAGCAATGCTAAATGTTATGAATATTTCCCCACTAGTGGTTAGTGTGAGTATAGGGGTAGTGATCATCCCTATTTTCCAATCCATGATTCGTTCTTCACATTCATCATTACATGAAAAACATCTCCCTTTTGAGTTTTCATGGTATGACTGTTTTACTATTGTGAGTAATTTCTCACAAATCAATGATAATATCTAGTTATCCTAATGAATATATGGATATATATCACAGATAATGGCCTTATCCATCCATCATTTTCTTTTTTCTTTCTAGCATCCCCAAATATCCCATTGATTATAATGATATTCCTGATTAATGATAAATTTTTCAATCAAAACAGAAACATTTTATACTTTTTGTATAGATTATTCATTAAAAATTTTCAATATCTCAGTGCTCAGATATTCCTCATGTTAATCCCCATGATACTCCTCAGGTTTATTTTATTTTATAATATATTCAATTAATTCAACAAAAACATTATTTAGAAAAACACTAAACACTATATTCATCCAGTCCGTGAAGATTTCTAGAGTAATAGGTTGTCTTAATGGCATCAATATGAATTCATAACACCCATACCTTTTATGAAAAGTATTGTGAAAAATATACTACATCAACACCCTAACATGGTAGTTTCCCATCAATAAATCCTCCATGGAAAAGTATTTTTTCAACGTAGTTGATTAGACAATTCAAAAATTCATGTCATGCGATACTTGTACTTTATCGTGATCCTTGTGATCTCATGATAATCAATTCAAATTAATATTGGTCCATCCTTTTTCTTAATGAATAATATTGGTTCACCCAATGGAGTAGAAAATGAGCATATAAACACATTACCCGTATTCCTTTATAGTTGTTTCATTATCACTACAAGATCCGCAACGAAAATCCTATATGGAGTTAGGTATGTTGAAAACTCCCCATGTATATGCTTGATTTGAAATTAAACCACCCTACTAGGATGATGATGAGGAAATTCCTCTGGAAAAACATCATTAAATTCTGTAAAAATATGTGTGTATTCAAGCATGGTAATTTCTATAGACTCAATAATTTGATCATTATAGGAATTCTCATAGTGTAGTATCCATTATTTGGATTATTTTTCCTAAGAATATTCATTCTCCCCACGCGCTTATATAGAATCATAAGATTATTTTACCTATGTAGACTGATTTGATTCTCAATGTATATTATTATTTCTCTATATAGGTAATGTCAATCAATTCATAAAATTGAATAAAATTACACCAATGATATTATAATAAAATTAATAGGGATGTTCATCCCAAAAATTTTGAAAGGGGAGGGGTTATATACATGGTATGTAATAATATCCCCTTTCTACATTTTCACCGACATTTTTACTTCCATGGATATTTGTGGGATTTGGTTTTTATACTAAACATTAATGGTATAAAGGAGTGAATGGATCTATGTAAGATAACCACAATATTCACAATTGGTCTCTAGTTCTACATTATCTAATATACACTCAAATATGAGAACATTTATAATATTAATTCCAAAAAATAGAATCCAATTCAATTAAAATGAAAACTTATAAATTATATATATTACCTTAACCAATGAAATCAAAACATTAAATCTATGTTATCCATGAACTATTTCCTGAAATATATTTTTATATTTATTTTTTCTATAATTATTGTTCATAATGAGCCTATGAATTTACCAAATCATATCCACTATTAGTGTCATCTCATGTCAATAGTAATTCGTATTTTCATGAATTAGTTTAACCTGAGTCAGGCTAGGAACATCATCTCAGAGTTGTTAATACTATGTAAATATTTTATAGAACCACATCTACCTATAGTATCTGGAAATTTATGTATTTTTATGATTAAACAATTAATCTATATATACCAAAAATTAGATAAGTTCCCTTATATAAAGTATTACGCATAAGAGATTTCACAATGGTTTTTAAACCTAATCTCAAATATAATGGTTCCTTTCTCTGATACCAACTCTATCAACCCTAATATTTTTTAATCATTAATAAATGATATATTATATGAGAAAACTATTATTACAACCCCAAAAATATATATGTATATTATCATTTGGAATTACATACAATATATTAATACATATAACATGTAATTCAACAACATTTTTGAAGTCTTCTATTAAATAATAATAATAATCAATTGATCATAAATGTACATGAGTTATCTACTGTACATAAATAATATAGTTGATCTATAAGGCTTAGGAATGGATTAAACAAGCCATTACAAGTAGAAGACATTACATATTAGACAATTGAAATTTAACGGATCAAAAAAGGGATATCAATAACAATGAATGATATAGAATGATATTCATAACATGGAAAATGTGGAAGCAACATAGATCACATCATTATAAATATAATTCAAGGCTAAACCCTCTAATACATTATGTATTAAAAATGTACCATAAATATATCTAGTATAACATTATCACAACAAGACATATAATGGTACTAACAAATACCAAATGAATTGGATCAATATTGGCATGAAACCTTCAGAATAATTTCATTATTATGTTTAACATCCGGGATCTATATTCCACTCAACTAGGGTCTTATTCCCCATTAGACACATGGAATCAATCACATTTCCCCAAATTCTAGCAGCTTTTGACTACAAATGTGTTCTTAGGGTGTTATAATGAAAAAAACTATGCATTCATTTATAGAGTATATCACAACAAAATCAATAATAATACAATAGTAGAAATAGTTAACAACGTAAAACTGAAATAAATAGGGGAAGAATGATTCGAAAAATAACCAATCATCATTCAATAAAAATGATGATGCATCATTCCATAAGCATTGAATGCCCTGTCTGGGTCCCACAGACTCTGGATCATAATACCAATCATGAGCATATAGAAGTTCCCTTTCACTTATCAAAACCTACTATCATATAATATATTTGGGCCCAAAAATTGACCTTAATAGGGTGTGATAAATAAATCTATGATAGAAACCACCTAATAGATGTTCAAATATGTCAGTGAGTATATATGAAATAGAAGGGTACCATAGTGAATGCATTAACTAAGAAGTAATCAAAATTAAACCATTCTACCTGTAAAATTTTCCAAATTAATTAATTATATTTAGTTCGACCAATAAATTACTTAGACTTATATAAATCCCACGATCCGACCTAAACCCATAAATCCCTTGTAGAAAGTAAGCACTATAGATGCCTCATCTTTCTATCTAAATAGATATAAGTGATTAATGAATACGATTTTGTGCTTTTTCATAGTAGACACATCATATGTCTTTATATTACAATATTTTATTCAACAACTTTCATGTGGGTATAATGAATCCATTCCCATAGGGATAACCAATCCCCACAGGCAGGGATAACAAATCCTCGTCAGCAGGAAAAACAAATCATCACCCATAGGCATAATAAACCCTCACCCGAAGGAATAACAAACCTTTTTTTCACGCATAAAAAATACTAACCTATAGTAATAACAAATCCTATCCCATGTTCATATTTTTAAACCTTGGTAAGGCTCAGTATATCAACATTTCGGTATGTTTTAGGATAAAACCCACTATAAAATCATTTCAACAAAATGGATAACACATGTAAATTACACTATTACATGGTTAACATCATAAAAACTCTCATGAGAATCATACATAACAATAAATAAGTGAATAAATACATCATAAGGCCTTACCATTTATACTTATGTGGGAAATTCATATCACAAGACTAAATTGTAATATTAAAATAACATGTATTAAAAAATAATAGTCATAATATGGGGTAAAAGTGGAAATCACTAATCATATGCCCTTAATCCATCCAATTTCAATTTAACCCAAATGAAATCCCATTATATGACAATTCATTTTTAAAATCCAAAACAGGGAAAAATAAGGCATTCCTTATATGCATCCAAAGAAAAACGTCAATAAATAAAAATTCTACGAAAACACACCCATGAGGTATCTCTAATTCAAGGAAATAAATATTACACATGAATAATTAAACATATTAGATTTAATAAACATCATTAGGCATTAAAATGGGTCAAAAATAAATCAAAGTGACACATGAAAATGGGTGCACGAAACTTTGGAACTTATATTCATCTCGACAGTTAACGAGTGGCACAAGACAACCTACTTCGTCTTCATGTGACATTCTTCAACTAGAGTTGGCCTCTAATTCAAACGTCAATTGATTTTGATCTACAGAACGAGGAAAAAACCACAAGGTCTAGTAACTTCATAAAAATAAGGAACCAAGACAAATTGAATATGAAGAATTGAGAGATTCCGGATTTGGTTTAAACTCCTCTTATGACATTTAATTCAGAGGTTTTATGGGAAAAATGGTGGAAAATAAAGTCCTATAGTGTCGCTCGTGATACCTAATGATCCCTCTATCCAAATGAGAGAAAAATGACACTACCTCAGTATTTATCCAAAAAAAGAAAACTATACATGGTGTACTAATATGCTTCATTCCATGTAAGTACTAAAATTTCCACCTTCTACTGACTCACCTTACAAAACATGTTAAACTGTACCCTGGTACATTAAATGATTGTACTAGAATGTACATGTTATGTCACCACCATGTTTAACTGTGTAAATCTTGAAACCATCATTTAATCCCTTTAACTATTTTTCCTCTTATATAGACAAAAGATAAAAGTTTTGAACCTGAGAAGAAGAATCGGGTTTTTTCAAACATATCTCATTAATAAAATGTATCTGCAATTTTACCATTCAAGGGTGGTGATGAAATATTTGAGAATAAATCCAGCCAGTATGATATTTCATCGGTCTCCCTCACACAGGTGTCATACTGAAATTGACCATGATTCCATAGAAACCATCTAAAATAGAAGACTTTAAATAGAGAACCTTTATGGTACCATCCATAATTTATATATGATGATCCTCAAAGGCTGCGTCAACCTATAACTCAACCTTATTAGGCTGAAAATCATGTGAAGAGTTTGAAAAATAACATCACAAATGAGAAGCGTAGAAGATGAGGGGCATTACTAGGTACCTCTAAGGTAAATTAAATCGGTAGGAAACTGGCCCTTTACTCTCTAGAATCCTGAATGGCACGATGTATCTCCACGAAAGCATAACATGTCTCCTCATCCTCTTTTGTCACTAACTCAGTGCAACTTGAATGAAAACAGGATCCCCAAACTCAAATGCTAGACGACATCTACGGTGGTCAGCAAAAGATTTATGATTAAACTGCGCATTATCCATCCACTTTTGAAACTACCGAACCTAATTAGTTGTCTCTCCGAAATTTTTTTTTGTCCTATCGTAGTTTCCTTTCTTGCCTCCATTCATCACAAGGGTGATCAAGATGGAATGCCATAAAAATCTCTAATTGTTAAATCTAAAAATAATCATAAAATCTATTCTCATAGGAAAAAACAACCAAGGTTATGTGTCTCTACCAAAAACACATGATATTTATGATGCATTCCCAAAGTATGTACTTCAGTAAATAAATTCTTCCCTCTAACTAGATATCTATCTGGAGGTGGTAAGGTCTCCTCAGAAGAACCTATGTAACACCTTCACTTTGTAGCACATGCACTAAGAATGATTTAAAATGGGAATACCTATCTAAATTGATAGAATATAGAACCCCATATAGTTGTACAATATCATAGATGTACATCCATCCAAACTCATCACTACTGATGGTTTCCTTGATCGGTAGGAAGAGTGTATCTAGGGTGAGTTTATTAAGATCCATGTAAAATTCATTGTTACCATAACACCTCCCTCAAAAGAAAACTCTACCAAGAATTACCTTGAGCATTGTAATGATGCTTCCAGAGTGATTTTCCATTAATTAGGAAACCCCAAACATAACTAGGGTCATATGTGTTTCCTCACAACAATGAAAAATCAAGCCCAGGTCACTATATACTTGAGGAGTGTTTAAACTGTTCAAATGTGACCAAACACGATGAATAAAAGTATAACATGCCATACCTTCACTAGATGACTTATTATCCCAACAACACACATATTAGAAGTAAAACGTATTTAAATAGAACAAAAACGTTCTCTATAGTCACCATACTCCCACAATGATCCCAATCAGTGAAGATCATTCCTATCTCATAGTGATGCTCTATTGTCAATCCATCCTTTGTTCAATTAAAAGGTCATTCCACAACATGAGTAAATTTTTAATTTCTGATTCATACCACTGCAATCGTTACCTATTTCTAATCATCACATACAAGTCTAATAATATCTTCATGATAACATGATATTTTCTGAGTCAGAATATTTAAATATCACTAAGGTGGTCTATACTCCCCGTTAAAAGGGAGTCTTTGGTACCAGCCCAAATGTCCACAGAAGAAATCTGACTGAATCCACACATGAATCCACTAGGTGACCATGTAGATGAAAAAATAAAGAATCCCTGGGTCAATCCGATTAATTACCACATTGAAACTCATTTACCACATAGGATTAACCAAGCCTCATTTTGAAATACACATCCAACACACAACACCGAATGAGATCACGAACTAGACCAATGTGCTTCAACTGTTGTTTGATGTAAAACCAATGCTCTCTCAGTGAATCTAGGAATATTTCATGACAGGGGGCATCTTCAAATTTTATAAAAACCACACTATGATGATTTAAGGATATCCAAAAAATGATAGCTGATTCACTGCCGGTCGATCTCCTGATATAAATCTGTCTTCACTGGCCAACACATCGTTATGTAACCGAACACAATGTATTTATCCCAAATTAGTTTTGTGTGATCCCTCAGGCTTAACCACTGAGGTACATCAGTGATCATTATATACTCACATGTTCTTCACACACAACCAAAACATAACTATATGATATAAAACTTGTATGACTCAGAGGTATTCAAGTTGAAAGAACTATCTCCAAATGGTCATTGATTGTGATCCTTCTACCAGTAAGAACAAAATGATATAGAACTGATGTGACACTACCCACAGATGATAGTCTAAAAACTCATTAAAAGAGAATAAATCCTCTCAAATGCGTGATTTCAAAACCATATTAATAGAATGAGTGAGATTCCACCAACCACGACCACCTTGTCAAATCACATGGAATAAAAGAAAAAATTTAACCAACTGACATGTACAAACACCAGAGTCCTATAAAGCCCCACAAGTTGTTAGAAGAACATGGTCTGAAAATTTTTAGGTCACCCTTCTCTGGAGATGACAATGAATAGACACAGCATCTCAAATCTCAATGATTTAACCTTACTCCACAACTCATTTTTTACAATTAACACACGATGGGTACCGCATATTCCAATATATAATACCCCAACTTTAAAAGAGAAAATTACACATTTTTTGTACTATTCATGTGTATTCCACTATACACAACAGTCAAACATCTGATCAAGGTTGTCCTCTTTGAAGACTCAAATATACTACTATGGAGAATGAAACATGGGTGATACCAATGTATGAATTATCTTCCACATCTAAGCACCTTACAAAAAATAAGAATCAAAACACAGTGGGGAATCCTATTCAAGATCCCCCAAGTAACATGAGCATAGAAATCCAACACAAGATCCCAAGATAAAAATTCATGGGAGGAATCCTAAACAAGATTCTAGAAAGATAAACAATAGAGGAACCCTACAATAAAAATCCTCAAAAACGGTACCCGAAAGAGTGATCCAACAAGGTACTCCATAGAAAAAACAAGTAAAAATGGAATCCCACAGGTGATCCTTGGGAAACTGATATAAGAAAAATACATCCAAAATTATATTCTCTAGGATGAAATATAAAAAGAGGAATCCTAAATGCAATCCTCGATATCAACTTGTATCATGACCTCATTGGCCAGAAGGACACTCCTTGCAAGGGAGGTGTCCTCAAAGTACAGGTCATGAAAGATTTCTCATAGATAATTTCAGAAGATACGTCTTAAGTAGTTTTTTAGGATAACCCTACTGACCATTCACACCATGTTCACTCTTAGGTTACAACATATGATGGTAACTTGAGGAAGAACCTCCTGATTTTGAATGAATCCTAAAAACACCCATCAAGATTCTTCAAAACACACCACTACTTTTATCATCACGATCTATGCGGAAAAATACTTATATAGGAAGACTCACTAGTCCAAAACAATCAAAATGGGAAAATAGGAAATGACCCTCAATGTGCATCAGTAGAGAAGTACATGGCATATAGAGACCAAACACATTGTGTACCCTCCTGCTCATATAGAGGCATGTAATCCCGCCGACATAGGTATGTAAACAAACTAGGTACATGGCATGATAGCTCAACAAATGGAGTGTACACATGATATCCCTCCCCTAAATGTACATCCACATCGTCAGATCTATATTGGGTCCACCTATGTGAATCTACATAGTTTGTATCTACCATACATGCAATGCACTACCAAAGACAAAGAACCTATTTTCTCTACCACATTGCTACAAAAAAGGTCAATTACCACATGGCATGTACTCTGAGTACATGGTGTGTACGTTAGAAAAGGTCACTCTTCCCGAATAGTATAACACATGGGGTGAGTTCATAGGTCGCACACCGTGTTTTTTGGGTTTCAAGACCGTAATCCACATAAATATCCCCAGAACCCCTTTATTTAAAAAATAAAGCCAAGGTGTGCCAATTATTGTTTTGGGGTCCTATAATCCCTGTGAATCAAAGCTTAGAATCCATAAATAGCCCATAATAATAAAATCAGCATCCCATGGCTAAAACATGATCTAGTAAATTTTGATCCATTTTGTTCTATACTCCACCGAGAACAATGTTTGACAAACATCCAATTTATACATAACAAATACACATGCACCTATCAGAAAATTATCCATATCTATATTGGTAACCATCATAGAAAGATGCATTTCAAGGAATAAATTTATCACAATTTCAGGAAATCCGTAATGCTCTTAAATGGAAATGAAATAATTGATGGAATGTGATTTTTATCATGTTCCACTATGATGGAATGGATGGAATACCCTCATATCCTCTAGATCTCAAAATATAAATCCATAAAATATCAATAATAAAATTAAAAACATGTGTGACACCCAACGATGAAGTCTAATCAACTTTAACAACTCAAAATCCAAATTCACATGTAAAATCATGGAAATTTGAATTTAACCTTTACGTAGAGTAGCTACTCCCGTGCACTTTTTATTACCAGTATCCATTTCTCTATTATGATTTTCAAATGTTGCCAAAAAGTATGGTAAAACAGAAATGAAATTTCTAAATTTACATTGATACAACTTTGTAAAGTCCTGCATATGGATTCAACTAAACTACGTCCCCATACCCTATTGGCCACATGGCCTCAAGTGCATTTCCCCAAATTCCAGAGGCTACTGAATAGCCGTGAGGGCTTAGGGTGTTATAGTGGGAAAACTATTCTCTAATTGGAAGAGTGTAACATATTGGAAAAAATAATAATTGAATAGACGAAATATTAATCAAATTAAAATTGAAATAAAAATTATACGATAGATAAATTATATAACCAGGAATCATTCCATACAAAAGATGACGCAACATGTCACATGTTCATGGAAAGAAGAAAAAAACTGATAAATTTTATTCACATAAAATATACAATACCAATGTATAGATAATTCAATAGAAAACACAAAAGCATTTCAACCCTCGACTTGGCCCCAATCTCTCTTGTCGTAACAAAAATCATGTTCCTATAGATGGGTGTTATCCATTCTTAACACCTCCAGTCATATAATCATTTTGGGATGAAAAACATGACCCGATTAGGGTGTGAGAAATAAATCCTATCCAGAATCTGCAATATATTTTTTCCATTCTATCAGCGAGTATATGAAACAACAATGTGGAATAGTGAAAGTGGTAAATTGGGTGTAATCATATGTTACCAATCCTACATGCAGTGGTTTCCATTTCCATTCATTATGTTAGGTTAAACCATTCAATAACATGGAATAATATAAGCCTTGGAATTAGACCTAGGGTTTTCAATCCCATGTATAAACTATGCACAACATATTCCTCATCAGGCTATCTAAACAGAATAATGTGAAGACCAAATATATGTTTGTGCATTGTCTTAGAAGACTCTTCATAATTCATTCAATTTCAATATTCAATTAAGCATGTTACACACAGTTATAGAGAAACCCTAGTTGTATGTATATCCATTCCTGGTACACATGCATAAAAAACCCTCACATGCATACATAACAAATCCTCACCCATAGGCATAAAAAATAATCTTTTGAATGAATATAAACTGTCACCCACAAGGGTAACAAATCCTCACAATCAGCCATAACAAATAATCGCCCTTAGTAAAAACATTCAATCAAGTCAAGCTCGATATATCATCATATCATCATGCTTCATGGTAAAAACAACTATATAAGAATTTAATCATAAAATTAAACACATGTAAATTACCCTATTACATGTTTAACATATTGATAACTCATGTGGGAATCATACATAACAAGAAAGTGGTGAATTAAATTGTAACAAGGCTTAAACTATTATACTAAGATTGTAAATTCATATCACAGTTAAAAAAAATAATCTAACAATTACAAGGTATTAAAAATAATATTTATAACATGGGAAAATTGATAAAAATGCTAATCCAAAGACCTTAATCCATCCAATTGAAATTTACCCCAAATTTAATCCCAGTATATTTCAGTTAATTTATTAACCACACAAATAGGAAAAAACATGGAATGTGTCATAAGAAACCTAGTCCAGTCTACCATAAATGAATATTAATGTTATAAACAGTAATGGGGTGGCCATAATTCATGTCAATCAACATAACGTATGAACAATAACACATATTCAATTAGGTATAATCATTAATAAATACCACGGGTCAAATATACATCAAAGTGACATCCAATAATGGGCGTAAAGAATATGAGAATAGTTATTCATCTCAACAATTATGGAGAGGCACATGATCACCTACCTCATCATTATGAGAGTATCCACATCCAGTGTTACACCCGAATTAAATAAATAATCGAGTAGATCGAAAAAATTGAGGAAAAAACTCACGATACGAAAAATTAATTGAAAGAAGGAGTCAATAAGAATGAATCTGGAGAAATTGAGAGAATGTTGATTAGGTTCAAAAACCTTTGACAGTATTTGATTTAGATTTCATATGGACAAATGTGAGGGATAATTAGGTATGGTAGTGTTGGTTGAGATACCCTTCAAGCCCTCTATTAAAATGACAGAATTACAAATCTACTGCCCATTTTAGGCATAAAAACTACACGGTGTGTACTAATAGGCTTCTCACTGACTAAGTAATAAAACGGTCCCCCTCTATCGATTATACATACAAACCATGTTCAACCATTCATGAGTATATTACACATAGTACACTAATATTTACATGGTGTGTAACCACCATGATTGTACGTGCAAGTCCTACACTCACCATTTAACACCTTTATCTATTTATTCACTTATATGTACCAAAAATAATAGAATTCAACCTCAATAGAAGATCCATGTTCTTACATCAAGCTTAAGTTTTCTGCATATTCCATATACCATGGATTCATTCAACATCATATTTTAATTTGTGATACAGTAATGTAGAATACATAAATTTAATACCCAATCAATATGTATACATACATAATATTGAATTCCCTAGTAAAAAAACGTGAATGGTTTTAATAATGAATAAATGAATGTGATAAGGGATATAATCATTTATATATATTATGGATAATAATGGGGATAGGTAAGAAGAAAGCTTAAAAATGAAACTGAAAATTAAATGACATAAAATTAAAAGGAGTGATTGATACTCGTTGAAAGTGGAGGATGAGGTTCCATAATAAAAATTATGCATAATAACAGACGAAGTAGGGGTCCGAATGTGGGAGGATAAATGATTCCCCACTAAAATATATCAAAATTATTTTTTCATTAAAATTATAAATTATTTCCAATATAAAAAATTGAAATTAAAAGTACCAGTTACAATGAAGGTTCTTCAATTTCAAAGGAGAGGATGGTGAGGATCCCTTACAGAATTTCAACATAGTAACAGGTGTACATAAAGGGAGATTAGGAGGATAAATGAGTGTTAATTGGGTTGCCATATTATAAATATCAAATGAAATGTAAGGGAAATGAGTGTGAATGTACCCCAACATATGATAATAAAAATTAAAGGGAATATCATAATTGAAGTGCTTGATTAAAAGAGAATAGAGAGAATCCTTTACATTGCGGTTACTCCGGAGGCTTGGAAGTTTCCACTTGAGAGAATGTGGATGACTTAATATTAATATAGGGAATATAGGGAAGTGTTTGGATGTGATAAAAATGATTAGTGAATATAAATGGGATATTGGGTGGGTTTGTATATTAATATTGTGTGTTTTCATTATTATTTACTTTTTGGACTCTGCATAGTAAAATATTAAAAACCACAAACCATCCCATGTTTTCTGATTTTTATTTATAAATGTGGAGTGGTGTACATTATATCATATTTCCCTAGTATGATTATAATGAAATAATTCAAATGATAATGCGATGGTGAGTCACTCATTCAATGGAATGATTTTAAATTCCAAGATTATATAATAATTCTTGCTGGATTCACTATGGCCTAATAAACTAAATCAATGATAAAAAAATTAGATTATTATAAAGAATTAACAAATATTTTTCAATGATATCTTGTATAGTATTGATTATTTGACTCTTGGTCCATGAAGATGTTGTAAAACACAATGTTTATTTATATGGAATTTAATCATCACCCAAAAATTCAACTATCATAGAAAATGATGGAAAATTGGCCGCTGGATATTTTTAACATCATGATTAAAAAAGTTAATTAATTTTACACATATAATTTTGTAATTATTTAAATTTTAATTTTTAAAAATAAAAATCTACATTTATTAAAAATTGATGGTTTTTGGGAATACCTTTTTTCAAACACTAATAAAAATTACATTTTACATCAAAAAATTATTTTATCATATATGTTTAAAAAATAATTTAATATTAATTTTTTATAAATATAATATTTATTTCAGTAATAAAATAATTCATCAAAATATATTTATTAATTTATTTTGAATATTAAACAAAAATATAATTCATGATTTAAAAATATGGTACACATTAACTATAATTGGCTGAAAATATATTGATTATATTATACAAAAAATATGATATGTATTGAAATGGATAGAGAAATTATAAATATTCACATAATAAACAGTTATATTAAATATTTTTATGGTTTGTGATGGTGTGGGTTTCATGGGACCATTTGGTGAACACGGTTTCTGTCATGATTTCGATGAGTTTGAACTTCACCCATAAATGGTTCTTCTCATGATTTAGTTTAGTGCTATAGGAAAGGGATTTGAGTAGGTAATATAATATAAATAATATAAACCTTGGACCATTGATGAATGTGATTCATTGGTTATCATAATACTGGTTGAGGCTATCACATACTTCATCTGTGATAAAAAGAATTTTTAAAAACCTATATTTAAACTACTCTTGTGATCACAGTTCAATGTATTTATTATCAATGGTAATTGTACGTAATGGTTATTTAAGTGTAATTGGATATAATTTAACCAAAAATGTTCATATTTTTTCTATATCCATAATTCATTATATCTTAAATAATGTATTTTATACCTGATAGTTCACATCGTTAAAAATTAACCATATTTTTGATGTTTTCCATGTAATTACAATTAATTAGTACCTTTGTAGTGACTCACGTTTCATTTATTTGGTGTAGTTCGGAGTTTATGGTGATGAATTTTTTTCGGTGTATCTAATGGAGATCAATGTATATAATTTGAAGGATTTTAGAGGGGGTGTTATTACAATAGTTTGTTTCCTAAGGTCGAACAATGTAAAAAAATTGTACATGGTGGTATGTGTCCCAAATGCAAATTCAATATCCTAGGTTGTTTGCAGCTTGATTCATCCTATATTAAGATCATATGATTATCATTTTCTTTTTTTTGGAAATTTTGTATTGCTTTTCCTTTGGTTTGTACATAAATTCCCCCTATTTTTTGTGTTTTCATGATATCATGAGATCCTTGTGTGGCATATAATAGTTATATTATTATTTTCCCCCTTTACATAAATCTATGTCATATTTTAAATTCTCAAGGATGAGAATTATTTTATTTTCATCTAATATGATTGCCTCGTTTTTTTTCAAGATCATACATTGTTTTTTGAGGAGACCAGAGGTGTTAGAATAGATAATGGTAGAGAAAAATTGTTGTTTTCATTAAATTTCATATAGATGTAGGCTCTCATGACATGGGGCGTTGAATTTTCTTGTTTTGTTGTGTAATAATAGACTCTTTTAGGTTAGATGATGTATTTGTGATGAAGATGATTGGGATGACGGTTTTTATTATTATATATTTTTTGGATGTTTCTATGATATTGGTGTAGGTTTAGTTATGGAACTTGAGGTGTGATACAGTTCACTCTTCCTCTTTAGAGGTGGATGAAGCTTGGAACTTATGTTGTGTCATTGATCCCCAAGGATCAGGACTCTATTACATTACCCTTTGGTGGAACATTGTGGTGGGGTTCATAGTTTACATCATAGCATTAAGCTCCATTTATAGAATCATTTAGAAAGATGTTGAGATATTGGGGTGGATTTCATATGTTCAATATTTTACATCATGGTATTAGTTTTTTCACCAAAATTTTAGTTAATATAGTACCTACTATGTTGTTTTCAATCTAATTGTGTCACTTTTCAAAAAATATTAGACTTAAAAAATTATACATACCACTTAGAACTATCATATTTTATACCTCCTCCATCGAACACTAGATTACATGATGGAGTTTTTTATTAATCCCCCTTTTATAGGCTTTATGTTACATATTCTAGAGTCCTTTGATAGAGATATGGGGTGATTGTTTTCTCATATGATTAGTTCTGATCACTAAAATTACAAATTTCAATTAAATTAATATTTTATTGTTCTATATGGTTTCAATTAATATTTTATAGAGTATAAATAATGTGATTATCATAGGGATAATTATTTACATTTCGGCGATGAGATCAATGAAAAAAGACAATTGTTTTGTTCTGGATATGAGGATGTTTAATGTCTCAGTGTAGGTGATTTGTTACCTTTCTATTTTTATGTGAAGGTATGTAATTATCATGATTATTCCTACATGGGTAAATAGTATAATTTACCTAAACAAAAATAATTATTATTATTATGAATATATGAGAATGGGATATTGTGATATAATGGGTTTATTCATTATTATTAATTCCTCAATATTGTCTAGAATTTACTTTATGTACATTATTTGTATATTTTGGATTTTTATGATTGTTGATATGCCAACAATTTGTTGAAATGTAAATCAAGTAATCATCAAGTGAATAATGTATGAGTCATTTGAATAATATTACATGTCAATCATTAAAAATATGGAGTATTAAAGAATTTCATGGATCCTATTTATAGTTGAATCATTTCTTTTTTAGATGTTTATTATAGGTTTATTTTTTCTTCAAACTATTTTTTGTGAATCATTAAATTCATAATTATAATTAAAATATTTTTCAATGAAAATTATTTACTGATATGTGATTATATTATTCTTTTCATTGGGATTATATTCATTATATTTATGGCCATAATTTTCCTTTGAGTTGGGATATATAAAATACTTCATATTTCATTCTATTTTATTAATGTAATAATAGATCGTTGAATTTATTTGAGGTGATTGGTTTGTTAGATAATCAGTATATGATATAAGTTTTGAGCATTACATGATTATTTCATTTTTTTATGATGATGATTATTGGAATAGAAGGAATACATTGAGGGATGGTCTTCAATATTTGTGGATTATTTTGTTATGATTTTTATTAGATTTCATTGTTAATTATTTTGTTCTTACCTTACATATCATTTTCAATTATTTCATTTGATATATACTTAATAGATTTAATTTTTTGGGGATCTTACGGCTTTTTTCTATTGGCCTACGAGCCAATAGTGGATCTAATTAATTTTAGTATATTATAATTTCATGAATACCCAAAAATTATGAAATTAAAAATTAATTAATACTTAAATAATAAAATGATTATATTTTTTAATAAAAAACCCCATTGGATGATTTATGGGGATTCTCTATGAAACATGCATATGAAAATTTTAAAATAATAATGTGGACTATAAATGATGTAGGATTCTGTTGAATTAATTAATTAAAATATTATTTACTATGAGATTAAAAAATAATGAATTAATATTAATATATAAATAATTACTGTATATAGTTTATAATGATTAATCCACATTCATGACTGTATAATTAATATATTAGTTGGTAAACCTTATGGGTGGTATGTGGGTGTAATGTGAGATGATATTTTTGGTTGATAAGAATCCTTAATATTTATCACATGATGTTAATTTTTCAATATATTGATATTAAATTTTAGTATTTCATATGCTCCACATGCCATGTCATGTTGGAATAAAACATGTTTTGGGTGTGGATTCATTCCTTAACATTCAAGTTGGTGAGGGAATAAATGGATAATTTCTAGCAATTTACCAATCTCCCAAAAAAATTCATTATGTGTTGGGTATATGTTAGGTCCACAAGTTTGAATATCCTGAGAGGGGGGGTGAATCAGGGTATGACTAATTTAAAATAAACGCCCGTTCTGATCTTGTTTCAATGTTAAGCAAAACAGTCTTCTCTCTCTTTCATGTTGTACAAAGTAAGCAGATAGTACATCATGCACATGACACACCAATTTTACTTGGTTCATCACAAAGGGCTACGCCCAAGGAGGATACACCGACAAGTTTCCAGTCGTACCAATTCCACTAAACTTCACTAGCTGTGGATTAAAATGTTCGGGATAGATCACTTCTATGCCCAGGCTCACTGCCTTTACAAAGTATAGGGTCAACTCACTACTTTCCCAAGGGTCACTCCCTGTTTCTATCTCTCTAGTTCACTGTCGGTGGAGAGAATCAGCTTCTTCCTCTTCCTAAACTCACTGCTCTAGAAGGGAATCCAGTCACAGTTTATAGACATGTTGGTCTCTTCATTTGCATTAAATAATGCATCTTCAACTCTTGATAGATGCTCTTTTGAATTCCAACTTTCATCCAATAATGAATATCACTTTTCCTCTGACCACTGAGAAACTACCTTTGGAAAGTACCTTCACAAAGCACCCTACATCGCAAAGCTCCCAATTTCGCGAAGCTCAAACAAGCCTTCGCAAAGCTGCTGCGTTTTCGCGAAGCACTTTCGCGAATCACTCTCACAAAGATCTAGCCGTCGCAAATCAACGTCCCTCGCAAATCTTACTAAGCCAACGCGGAGCTCACATGTTTCACGGAGCTACAATTGCCTCCACGAAGCACCTCTTTCGTGAAGCACACTGGCTTCGCGAACCACCTTCACAAATCGAGAGCAAATGATTTTCTCTGAAAATTCACTCTACTTCCCTCGAGGGGGTCGACCTCTATTTATAGGCGATTCCACCGACCCTAGACCCTTCCGCACGAAGTCAACGCCACGTCATCACCAATCACGAAGCTCCATAGTTTATGCCGGACTTCTTTCAAAATCGCGTAGCTCCACGAAAATTTTCCGTTCGCAGAGCTCGTCGTAATTACTAATCATCACCATCAACATTTCTTCGCGCCTTCGCCGCAAAGCTCCCTCGCAATGCCATTCACCGACGTGATGCGCTTCAACTCTGCCATTCCTGAAGCTTTGACGTAATCATGAAGCATCACCGCCTCCATTTTTCTGGTCTTCGCGAAATCCAATCCATGCATCCTATCTTCACGAAATTCATGCCTTTTCACCCTGTACTACTCTTTTGTACCGCTTCCAGATCGTCCTTTCCTTTGTCATCGTTCTTTGTCAACATGGATTGTCAACAAATTCTTGAAACTCGACAATTCTCCATAGAAACCTGTTTTTTCAACAAACACAATCAACCCAAAAATACTGCAATGTTACCTTGAGGGATTTTATCCCAACAATCTCTCCCTTTGGGTTTGTTAACAACTCTTCACAACTCTACCCATAATGATTTTCTGCACATTGATACCTCACTGAGTGTTCTTCCAGCCGCTACCAGCATTCGCCTCTTGCGATTTTGATAGCGTTCAAGGAATCACATAACACGTACTCTAAGCCCACATGAGAAATGCTCGGTGTGAGAAACAAGAGTAGTATGAAAAGTTTATCAATGAATCACTTCATGTCAAACACCAATTGTCGATTTCAACTTGATACCAATTCATAAATTGATACAAATTGTTGAACCACACTGATCCCAATTGGTGATAGATGGAAACCTTCCCACACCATTCCAACACCATTGTTCTGCTTTTATCACGACCCTCAGCTGTCATGATATCTCTGCTTTGATCAATCACTTCTAGCATCGTCAGATTTAAACATCTCCCCCTTCCTCATTGCTCCCCCTATCTGGTTGTGCCACTGGTCAGCTTCTCCCCATATCATTCATTATTTATCCCATCTCCACACTGTATCCCCCTTGAACAAACCCTCTTTTCTCCCCCTTTGTCAATGAACCCAAAGGTCACTCCTTTGTAGTCTGTAACATAGTAGAGAACACATATCAGCACATTAGGGAAAAACACATCATACCTCGGAGAGAGGGGGGCACATCCACACTACATTAAGTGCGGGGAATCAACTGAACTCCCAAATCCAGTAGATGCCTTTCAAATGCTTCCTTGGGTAAGGCCTTTGTCAGAATGTCTGCAACCTATAGCTCTGAAGGAAGATACTCCAACTTCATGATTCCTTGCTCAACATTCTCCTTGATAAAATGATACTTTATCTCAATGTTCTTTGTCCTGGAGCGATGGACGAGAGTTTTGCTGAGATTTATAGAATTTGAGTTATCGCACTGGATTCCGATCAGAGACTTCACTTCAACTCCCATATATTCAAACTGCTGCTTCATCCATAATAGTTGGGTGCATGCTTCAGTGGCCGAAATATACTCATCTTTTGCGGTGCTCAACAAAATGCAATCTTTCTTCTTTCTTAGCCAAGAAATACACAATCCACCAAGATAGAAAGCACCACCTGACGTTGATTTCCTATCATCCGTTGAACCGGCCCAGTCTGCATCAGTATAGCCCAATAACTCTATCTGAGATTTATCAGTATATGTCAATCCGAAATCCACTTTGCCCTGGATATACCGAAGTATTCTTTTCAATGCAAGCATGTGGCTTTCCTTGGGATTTCTCTGATATCTCACTACATGGAATGTGACGAAACCAATATCATGCCTTGTTGCAGTCAAGTACAACAAACTTCCACCAATTTGCATGTATTCTGTTATATTAACTGCCTTGCCATCTTCATCTTTCGATAATTTCATCTGGGTGGCAACCATAGTCTTCATCTTCTTGGAATTTTCCATTCCAAACCTTCTCAGTACCTCCTTGGAATATTTAGATTGAGAAATGAATGTTCCATTCCTTCCTTGTGTCATCTGTAGACCAAGGAAAAACGTTAGCTCTCCAATCATTGACATTTCAAACTCATTTTTCATGAATTCAGAAAACTGTCTGCACTGAGCTTCATCTGATCCGCCAAATATTATGTCATCGACATAAACCAACACCATCATCCTTTGATTACTATCATTACTGAAATATAGATTGTAATAAACTCCTCCACGCTGAAAACCAAGCTTCTTCAAGTACTGATCAAGCCCTAAGTATCATGCTCTTAGTGCTTGTTTCCGCCCATATAATGCCTTCTTCAGCTTGTAAACTTTGTTCTCATCCTCATGAAGGAGAAAAACATCTGGCTACTCAATGTACACCTCCTCTTCTATAACCTCATTCAAGAATGCAGTTTTGACATCCATCTGGAACACTTTGAACTTTCGTTGCACTGCTATGGCCAAAAATAATCTGATTGTCTCCAGCATTGAAACCGGTGCAAATGCCTCATCTACATCTATTCCGTCGATTTGGGAGTACCCCTTTCACACTAGTCGTTCTTTGTTCTGAATCATTGTGCCATCTTCATTCATCTTTTTGCGATAGACCCATTTAGTCCCGATGAAATTCTTGTCTTCTGGCCTTGAAACAATCTCCCATGTCTGGTTCTTCTCAATCTGATCAAGCTCTTCGTTCATAGCCTGAACCCAGTTTTCATCTTCAGATGCATCGGAAATACATTTCAGATCCCCATGAGACAAAAACGATGTTTGCTGGGATGATTTCATTCTTCGATTCTGAACTGGAGCTGTTTGATCACCAATGATATTCTGCCTATCAATTTCAGCTCGACTCTTTGGCTTCCTCACAGACACAGACTTGACACTTTCTTCTTCATCATCAGTATCTTCTTTTGAGTCAGCTTCTGCCACTTCTGCTCCCCCTGGGTTTCTTACCTCATCATCACAGTCATCCAGGAACTGTTCACTGTATCGTTGAGTATTCTATTCATTTTCAACTATAGTGACATCATTTCTCTCACTGATTTTTCCCAGCCTTTTGTTGAAACAATTATACGCTTTGCGTTTCCCGGAGTAGCCAAGGAATATCCCCTAATCTTCTCATGCCTCAAACATCCTATGACTTTTTTGTTGAGAATAAAACACTTACTTCCAATGATTCGAAAGTATTTCAACGTTGGCTTCTTTCCGAACCACAGTTCATACAGAGTCTTCCCTTGCTTTGGACACAAAAAAGAACGGTTCGAAACATAGACCGATGACAAAACTTCTTCCTTCCAAAATTTCTCGTGTAGGACTTTATCAATAAGCATCGTTCATGCCATATTGTTGATGATCCGATCTCTCCTTTCAACCACTCCATTATATTGTGGAGTTCTTACCGATGATACTTGATGCTTTATCCCATGTTTCTCGAGATAGTTTTCAACTTGACTGTTTGTGAATTCTGTACCGATATCAGTACGAAACATTAGAATTTTCTGCCCAAGCATCTTTTCTGACTCCCTCCTATACTGCTTTATTCAACTGAACACCTCTGTCTTATGGGTAATGATGAATACCCAGGACATTCTGCTATAGTCATCAATGAAAGGGACATAGTACCTTTTCCCATTTATAGCTCGTGGTGAGATATGTCAACATACATCAGCATGAACCAGTTCGATCACTCTAGTTGATTTCTGTTTCGTTGGCATGTATGTCTTTCTGATTATATTCCCTTGTTGGAAAGCATCACACGTATGAGTGCGATCATGTGATATCTTGGGAAGGTCTCTAGCAGCATCACACTTTATGAGATCCTCCATAGATGGTTGGAAAAGATGACCAAGTCGCTTATGGCACAGCTGGTTTTCTTCCTCTTTGGATAAAAGACATGTATCTTCTTCCCCACCTACAAGGTAGAGATTTCCCTTTGACCTTTTTCCCTGTAGAACAATTTCTCCATCTTTTCCTTTCACAACACACATCTTCTCGGTAAATCAGATAGAGTTCCCAGATTCACATAGTTGACTGACACTGAGTAAGTTATGACTAAGACCCTCTACTACCAAGACATCATCACGTCTCATCTCTTTGCCCCCAAACTTGACTTTCCCAGAGCCAATAATCTTCAGGCCTTCATCATTTCCAAATTTGAAAACTCCTTCTTTGTGATATTTGATGCCTGTAACAAGATCCTTATTACCCGTCATGTGGGATGTGCAACCACTATCAAGGATCCAAACACCAGATCTATATGATGATTCAATGGAAATATCCACCACCACGACCTTCTCATTTTTCTTCTTTTTGGTCCATACTTTTTCTTTCACACTCGACAAGGATTGATACTTCTGTTCTTTCTCAGAGTATGATGGACCAGCCTCATCTTGCCAATCCGCGAATCTATTCTGCGTTTTTAACTCACCTGTCGGTTTATTGACCTGCTGCTTTCGAACGTTTTGTTTCTAATTTTTTACATTTCTCTGAAAGGTCGAAGTATAGGTGCTAGCCTTGTGACCAAATCCTCTGCACCAAAAACAATTTCCTTCAAAATATGTTTTAGAAAACCGTTCTCTATTTGGTTGCAATCTCTGTTCTTGTTCCCTTCTATATCTCTTGGCTATGGAACACACATACTGTGAATTTACCAATTTCCCACAACAATAACACCTGATATATGATACATTCCTTTGTGATACTTCAGCACTACGATTTTCCCTTTGGGATCTTTGAAGATTCTAATTCTGTTTTGTGCCCAAATAAACCTTCAATTTCCGGACGGGTGCTTGCGTTCTGACATTAACTGCCACTGATTTTTGTTTCTTTTCATGCCCTGAATCAACCTTAGCATTTGAGTTTTCTTGATACTTCACTCATGCTGAACTACGAGCCTCCTCTTTCATCTTCTCATCTTCTGAATGGCCTGCTTTTCTGATATCACATCGGGGGTCAAGAGTTTTTCTTGATCCTTCATTTTTCATCGCAGACTGACCACTTCTTCTTCAAGCTCTTTGATACGTCTGACCTGCTCCTTTCCTGTGTTAGTCAAACAATCAATTTCCTTCTTTTGTTCCTCAATTTTAATCTTATTCTCAACAATATTTTCTGAGCTCTCTAGTGTTGAGGATTATAGTCTTTCAGTTTATTCTAATAGTTCTGACTTTTCTTCATCCTGTTGTTGCATATAGAGTTTGGCATCACGAACCACTTTATTGGATTTCTTCGTTTTGGGTCTCCAAAAATCTATCTCTTCAAGAGATGCTTCCAATTCAGCTTCCATATCAACTCTTCCTTCATCTTCTTCTTCCTATTCTCCAACGTCAGTTTCATCCTTTTCTTGAGAACTACCGACGACCGCTACCATATCATTTTGACTATGATCTTTACAATTTTCAAACTCCTCAAACTCTTCATCCTCAGACTCATCTGAACTGTCTATTTCTAGTGAAAGAAGATTCTTCCTCTTGACGAAATTTCTCTTGAACTGCTTCTTCCCTTTCACATAGGCAGAAGATATCTTCTTGGGAATTTCAACTTCATCATCATCATCATCGTTATCTTGAATTTTCTTGGGGCATCATTCTGCAAGATGTCCATCCTTTCCACATCGAAATCATGTTAGTGTATGTTTACCTTTAAACATTAATCTTCATCTTTGAAGACTTGATGAAAGGAATGACATCACCTCATCTGTCTCTTCTTCTTCATTAGAATCTTCAATGGTGACTTTCTTCATGGCCTTGAATGCCACCTCTTTGGATTTCCCCTTTTCCACAGTATCGTTATCATCGTTTCTCATTTCATATGCAACAATAGTGCTGTGCAGGTTATCCAATTTCAGTTCTTTTGGGTCTTTATCTTCCAAAACAGAAACATTTGGATTGAACCTATGTGGAAGTTTTCTCAATATGTTCTTAACAATTTTTATATCTTCGATTATTTCTCCAAGACCCCGCATGTCTTCTACCACAGCATTTACCCTGGAAAAGAATGAATCAAGAGACTCATTTGGGTTCATTCTCAGATCTTCATACTTGTTCCACAACACTTACAGCTTTTCCTCTCTGACTTTTGTATCCCCTTCATAAATATTTAAAAGCATTTCCCACATGGAATGTGACGTTTTGCACGACATCAACTTTGTATATATGGGATTGGAAAGGGCTCCCCCTAAGGCATTGATTGCTTTGGAATCAGCATTCAACTCTTTAGGCACTATTTCTGATAATGCACCACTACTATTATCAGCCGTGATACCATGCATAGATGCTGAAAACACATCCATTCCCAATGATCAAAAATAGTGTTTCATTCGATTCTTCCATATCTGAAAATTACATCCGTCGAAGATCAGAATCCCACTATGATTAGTGAATTCCATTTGAGAGGAAAACAACTGTCAACCTTCCCTCTGATACCAATTGTTAGGTCCACCAGGCTGAATACCCTGAGAGGCGGGGTGAATCAGGGTATGACTAATTTAAAATAAACGCCCATTCTGATCTTGTTTTTCTGTTAAAAAAACACTCTTCTCTCTCATTCCTGTTGCACAATGTAAGCAGAAAGTAAAGCATGCACAAGACACACTAATTTTACTTGGTTCACCGCAAAGGGCTATGTCCAAGAAGCATACACCGACAAGTTTCCGGTCGTACCAATTCCACTAAACTTCACTAGATGTGGATTAAAATGTTCGGGCTAGATCACTTCTATGCCCAGGCTCATTGCCTTTACAATGTTTAGGGTCAGCTCACTACTTTCCCAAGGTTCACTCCTTGTTTTTATCTCTCTGGATCACTGCCGGTGGATAGGATCACCTTCTTTCTCTTCCTAAGCTCACTGCTCTAGATGGGAATCCATTCACAGTTTATAAACCTGTACGTCTCTTCATTTGAATGAAATAATGCATCTTCAAATGTTGATAGATTCTCTGTTGAAGTCCAACTTTCTTTCACTGATGAATAGCACTTGGCCTATGACCACTGGGCAACTATCTTTGGAATGTACCTTCGCAAAGCACCCTACTTCGCGAAGCTCCCAATTTTGCGAAGCTCAAACAAGACTTCGCGAAGCTTCTGCGTTTTTGCGAAGCACTTTTGCGAAGAACTCTCGCGAAGCTCAAGCCGTCGCAAAGAAACTACCCTCGCGAAGCTTACTAAGCCAACGTGGAGCATGCAGGTTTCGTGGAGCTAGAATAGCCACCGCGAAGCACCTCTTTCGCGAAGCACACTAGCTCCGCGAACCACCTTCGCAAATCGATAGCAAATGATTATCTCTAAAAATTCTCTCTACTTCTCTCGAGGGGGTCGGCCTATATTTATAGATGATTCCACCGACCCTTGACCCTTTCGCGCGAAGTCAATGACACGTCATCACCAATCGCGAAGCTCCAAAGTTTCTTCCAAAATTCTTTCAAAATCGCGAAGCTCCACGGAAATTTTCCGTTCGCGGAACTCATGGTAATCGCTAAGCATCACCGTCAGCATTCCTTCGTGCCTTCACCACGAAGCTCCCTCGCAAAGGCCTTCACCGCCGCAATGCGCTTCAACTCTTCCATTCGCGAAGCGTTGACGTAATCACAATGCATCACTACCTCCATTTTTCAGGTCTTAGCGAAATCCAATCCATGCATCCTATCTTCGCGAAATTCATGCCTTTTTCATATTAAATTATTCTCTTCTAGGAAATCCTATTTTCGCGATGCTCAGTAAATTCCAATTTTTTGACCCCAAAAATTTGGAAAACCCTAGGAAATGGCGCCACCTTGTACTACTCTTTTGTACCGCTTCCAGATCGTCCTTTCCTTTGTCATCATTCTTTGTCAACAAGGATTGTCAAAAAATTCTCAGAACTTGACTATTCTCCATGGAAACCTACTTTGTCAACAAACACAATCAATCCAAAAATACTGCAATGTTACCTTGAGAGATTTTTTCCCAACATTATATATATACATGTAAATTGATATATTAATGTTTCACTAAACATTTTTGTGTGGGTATTAAAAGATTGAGGTTATAGAAGAAAGTTTCTTTTTGGTTGTTGTGACTTTTTTTATTATTGATGTACATGCATGTGATATAATGGAATTCTTATAATTCATTATACATGGAGAAGGGGGTCTTTTAGAAATACTACATCATTATTGATGAGGTTGAGATGATTATTTTTTTAAGATAAGTAAGTGATGTAGGATGGCATGTGAAATAAAGGTATGATGTGAAAGTTAACTTGTAAATGTTATGGGAGCACATCATGTATATTATTCGGACATAATAGATTAAAATAATATAAAAGTTCATGAGAGGTTGTTTTAATAAATATATTTATTTATATGGAGATTATTAATTTTATGTGTTTCTAGGTGAGTAACACTTATGAGGATAGTATATAGTTTTAACTAATTAGAAAACATATTGCATTCATTAGTGCATTCCCTGATATTTAATATTCTTCATTAACATTTTCATGAGATGTTTTATTGATGATCCTACGAAGTATAGTCTTATGATCACACCATGAAAATAAAAAATAATTTCTTTTTCCACAATATCATATTACTGATAGAGTTGGGTGTTACTATTTGATGGATTTGAAGGAGTTTTCCTGGTGGTGGTCTAAAATTTTTATGAAACATTCATTTATTTTTTTATTTTTTGTTAGATTACATTCATTAGTTAGTTTTGTATGTATTTAATTTATTCATTATAGTATTTTGATATATATCATCATATCAGTTTCCATTAAAAGTTTATAAACAGGGTAATGCCTCCTATTTTGATTCATTATAAACTCTATATGTTAGTCTCCAACATGTGGCCCAATGGAGTTGGTCTTCGAGGGTCACTCCCTCTCATTATTATCATTATATGAGAGATACCAATATATCAAGGGGTGTATATTCAAAATAAATCATGAAATATTCAATTTAATAATATCAAAACATCATAAAAACACCATTTTCCCTATATCTATCAAGTTGGAACCAATTAAAAAGAAATTAAAACTCAAAGGCTATTTGAAAAAAATTATCAGATCGAGGAAGTGTTATGTGTGGACACATTATAAAATTTGTCAAGTTGTGATCCAACCATGTGAATGAATTTAATAAAATAAAAATCATATCTCTAACTAACTCCGTAATATAAAAAAACCATGGCGTCTAACTATAAAACACAGTATAAAATTTTATTTTTCACAAAAATATTTGGTATAAGCCCAGAAATTCAATCTCACTCAATAGGAATCAATGAAAAACGATTAAAGCTAAATCCCCCAAAAAATAATCAATATAAATCTCAATTCCATACAATCCAATGTAACACACGTTCCACCATGATATATACATATCGGAAACACCCCCATTAACTCCACGCCTATCTAAAAATCCCAATATTCATACCCCCATAACACATCCCACATAAAAAATTGGTTATAACAAGAAGGTATTCCTTTCTAAGAATCTTGGACCTAATAACATATGTATGGAAGTGGAATGAGATTACCTATAACATCACATGATTCACCCCACCGCTAGTCCCAAATTGAATTCATATTCCCCATGGGCTACTTCTAGGTCTCAAGGCATGAGGATAATTCAATATGGGAAATATCTTCACTTGAAAAAAGATTAAATATGTTGGAAGATCACATATTTATAATATAAAATGATAATTCTTAAATAGGATATCCATGTAAAATATGATATTCTTAACTAAATATATAAAATAAATTAAACATGTCATGACGAATAAATATTATTAAACAATTCTATAATCACATAATATTTCATCAAAATTAAATAAAACAACATGGAACATAAATTGAAATAAAATACATATGAATATTTCATTGTTATTTGACATAGAATAATCATAGTAAAGAATTTACAAGACTAATTTAATGTAAATAGTATCTCTATGAAACCTATGGTAACACTAAATAACCAAATTCACACATTAGTTGATTATTGGAGAGATTTTGATCATGAAATAAAACATGGATCCTCTAAAAAACATGAATTATAAGTACACGCATGTTTTTGTATGTAGGTTTCTAAATTGTTGTCACAATAAGATTATACCGAGTAGTCTATTCAATTTCTATTGAAATAAATTTCATTTAATCTAGTAAAAAATAAAATATAAAACATTTCATTCCATTTTAATAGGGAATAAGTGATATCATTCCAAATGTTTAACTCATTGAGAGTAAAACCATTAAATTTCACATAAATTCATGTAATTTATATCTTATTAGAAAAATAAATTAAATCCAAAGATAACTCCTATTCATTTGACAAAATCAAAATTAAAATCCTAGATTCTATTACTATAAATGAATCATAAAGTACTAATCATAATGTAAATTTTTTATTTGATATTAACAATCCAAAACCATTTTATAAATACATTTAGAATAAAGAATAACAACCATACATGGAATAAAAAAAAATAAAAATGGGAGATGATATATTCCAAAGGAAACAATATATTATAAAATAGTAATGGGGGTTCCATATTTAAAAAATGTACATAGGATGATGAAAAATATCAAGGTCGAAATTACCCAATAATGAACCACTACACACAGAATAAGTTTCATTGGATACATCTTAAGTAATAATTCAAGAATATAATAACAATACTGTAATAATGGAGTAGTTTTTGACCTATGATTCATCAATACAAATTGAAAAACCACCTAATATATCAACACATTCCTACTGAGGGGAACAATAATTTCTAGAACTACCCAAACTATGATGGGACACTCTCTATTTTATTGACAAATGAGTGTATAATAAATTATGATCTCCCACTTACCTAGATTCCCATGGATAAACTATCAGCGAGGTGATAATAAAATCAAATATTATAAATCAAACAAATCATATTATTAAAAACAAATTTCACCTCACCCCCAACACCATTTCACAAAATAACATCCTTACATGCAAAAAAAATCACGTAAATATAACATTATACTTTATGACCCCATATTGGGGTAAAAAGTCACAAAGTGCATTAATGAGGGTCTTATAAGAACCAAAATAGTCAAAAAATAAATAAAACGGAATAAATAGTAAAATTTAATTAAATATATACAAATAAATTTTCAAAAAAAATTTAATGATATATTGGAATGATTAGAATCATTATTTAAAATAAAAAATTTCATTCTGTTTCGATAACCCTTTATTAAATTCTGAAAAATACATGATAAAATTTTACACTCCCGCGATTAATATCAAATATTGTTATAAAATAATTACTAATGATGGGTGAAAGTATAATAGATATATAATTGATCTAAATAGAAAATAAAATAACATAATAGAATGAAATTAACTTCTAAATAACATAAAATCATGAAATTATAGTCATAATTGAAGTGAAGGGATTTCAAACTCTTCTTAGGTGTAACACACTAACCGATGTGCCACTCACCGGTACCTCGAGATGGTTCACCAAATAAGCTCACGCTATGAAATTTTTTTTGTAGAGGCAACTAAATAGTAGTGTGGGACTGATGTAACGATCATGGGGAGAAAATAACCTATTTGAAAATCACAATGGGTGATAAAATATTGTTCAAAATAATACTATGTATAATGAAGTGGATGACCTAAGTAAGTGGAAGTTTAATTAAGGGAGAGTATATATAAAGAATAATTTTTAATATAAGAAAATGTATCTTCTCTAAGGAAGTCATGAATACGAGTCATAGGGATTTTAAAACCTAATGTAGAGTTAGCTGTATTCATCTTGGTTCATATGTAATGGGAGATTAGTTTTTATTTTAAAAGATCAAAAATTTTAACCCTTTTCTGGTATATTCTTTTTGGAATGGTATTTTGAGCTTTCCAAAAGGGGGATATTGTTGAGTCAATAAGGAAACTTTAAGACATTTCCATTCCTCTATGTTTGAATAATCATAAGCACCATACCATATGGAAAATTTTATTTCTCTAATGAAAATTTTTATCCTTACCCATGTTTTGATTATCTTTCCCAAACCACGTTCATTTTATTATAATGTAAGAAATTTGGATCCTTATATAAAACCTTATAATGTTATAGTTACTTTAATATTAAGGATTATATTATTAGTCTCCAAATTCACTAATAATTAGACTGTATATTCTATAAAATTTAGACTCTAAATTCCTCCGAATTGAAACTCTAATTTCACCAGAATTATTATTCGGAATTCCGTTGAATACATAATTCAGTTTACTCAGAATTCTGATTCGATATTCCCTATAATTCAGACTCTAAATTCATTAAAATTCAGCTTCCGAATTGATAAATATTTACACTCAGAAAACAATAGAATTCAGATTATGAATTATTTGTAAAACATAAACAGAATATCCTTATTTCTATATTGCGATTTTTTATTTGTTTAATCAATGACTTATATTTTTCCATAAATTCTAGATATTATATTTTTAATATTATAATTCATTTTTTATTCATGTTTTTATTTGGAAATTATGTTGTGCAATTTGTTTCTAATGGATCATTGGTTATGTGACACATGTACATGTCCCGTCGTGATTCAAGAAAAAATATGACCATTAGAGGAGGGTGTTGAATATTGAATTTTATTCATATAAATAGTATCTCATTTTAACAAGCTCAGAATAAATCAGGATATTACATGATATTATGTTGTGAATTGATTTCTAAAGAGAGTATATAATGAATTTTTTATTTTCATGAACATCTTGTTAAGCCATGGAAGACCTGTTTAGATTGCATTGTGTGACTCAGATTACTGCTGAGAACAATTGAGCTATTCATAGGATAGGAATTCAAAGGATTATACTACATCAATGGTCTAGTTTTTGCAGGTATTCCAAGACATAAAATGATATTTTTATTCATTGATTACACATGTTTGGGTAAGATAGAAATTCTTGAATGTATAAATCAAGATACCTTTATTGTCACAAACCGAATCTGGTCACCACCAATACAAGAAAAAACCTATCCAATAGATATTTCTGAAGGATGTACCCTATCGACAGGGGCTGTAACATGCACCTGAGTATTAAACAATAATATTTGGAAACAATTTACCTGTGTTTGAATGAATAAAATCATAAAACCAGTCTATAATATAACACTGAAATATTCTGTCAAACAAGTATTGTGAAAATACAATAATTTAAAAGATATCATTGAGTACAAAAAATTACGTCCAAATATAATTAAAAAATCTATCATGGCATCCACTAGGACTCCAAATGACTTGGGGTCATCACTCACATTTCGTCTCAACAACTCCACCCCATGGATGGGTACAGACACCCAAAACAGCCATCACCAAAACCCTCTCCATTACCTGAGTCATGAATATAAAATTATACTTACACCCAAGGGTAGAATGTTTGGTGGGAGACCAATCCCAATACAATTCAACCCATTTATTCCAAATTTGACCAATACAAGGTGAAAAGGCAAGTAGTTTTAATATGAAATGAAAAGTGGTGACAAATTCTAATAAATCCAACTTTCATTTGAAGACACTTATAAAGAAAAAAAATTCAGAAAGTTATCCCATTTAAATAGTAATGTTATCTACTATAATAAACATCAAAATGCACTCTAATAATATGATAAATACAACAAATCTAATGAGAAACAAAATTGGTAACACCCCTAGGCACTAGACAGACATGGTCCCCATGTACCTCATACCTCGGTGTAAAGTAACAATAGTAAAATCTGTTGTAATGCACGAGCCACTATTAGGGAACATAATAATAACCAAGTGGTTCAAAATAATTATAAATATTTTCTTGTTATAGATTGTTTATCCAAATGCTTTGTGAAACTGGGACCATACCCATCTGGTCCCGTAGTCATATTAGTATATATCTGGACCACCTATATACATAGGCTTCCATTTTTTCCACAAAAAAATTCCACATTCTAAAAAAATACTTTTAATGTAAAACAACACTATTGGAAACATAAAATAATTGTATTAATTATATATATTTTAAAATGCATAGAACTCACAATAAAACACTGTGATTTTTTAATAAAATGATTCCGGAAAAATACGGCATTTTTTTTCACCCATGCCTTTTTGAAATACACACATTTCATACCATGTGCATACTCAAAAGAAATCAAAACAAAAATGGATGCCGAGAAAAATTTTAGAGAAAACAAAAAATATATTTTAGGGAAGCCCCATGTGTTCCATGAAATTTTATCTTTTTAAAACATCTATTTTCAAACTAACAAGGGACATAAAGTTCACAAGTTCAGCAAACACCATTATACCCCGCTTTCATAGAAACAACCAAAGGGGTTAAAAAATTAAAATAATTATTATATGCCCTATTTCATTTCAATAAAATCAAATGAGTATTTATAGGTCATCCCTAATTGAAATATTTAAATATTTCTATGAAACCCCCCCTCCCCCAATTTCACATTAAATTGGACCTATAAATATTTTCATTATAAACTCCATTATACTAGTTTTTGAATTAATAATAAATTTAAATGAACAAGAAAATTTCATAAACATTACATTACAATTCAAATAAATTGTATACACATGGAATCAACACGCTTATTAACGAAAAACAGTGAATCCTTTGTGAGAAAATTCAATTGAATCACCGCCACACCTCAAGGAAAGTAGATTGAACCTAAAATCAAAATATTGGACCAAAAAAATCAAATGTTAAACACTATGTTCAAAAACCTAGACACTGTAAATTTCGAACCTCAAGGATAAGCGATGAAACAATATGAAAATTGAATGAAACCCAATGAAAAATGAAAGAAGAATAATGGAGACTCAATTAAATGAGGGATCTTGAATAAATCCCCCCAAATTCACCAGTACCTGAATTTAAAAACAACCAAAAATTCAATTATGTTTGAAAAATGATAAGGAGATCATGTAGGAACTGCAATTGGGGAAAATAGATAGAAATGAATGAGTTATAAAGGAATGATGTTACCTATTCAAATCAGGACTATTTGAGAACCTCTTTGAAGAGATTCCATAATTCTCCATCAAACTGAGATCAATGGAAGAGGGAAAGGTAATGGGTACATGAATTAAGATGTTATAATCTTGTGGGAGGTGGAATAACTGATAAGGAATAAAAAGAAAAACGCAATAAAATAAAAAAACATTTTAAAAACATGAAATGAGCATCCAGGAATGCCCAATCCCGTAAATAAAAACCTAAATCCACCATGATTATGTATTAAAAAATGGTCTACATTAATATGGTGGTGTAAAATGGTCAAGGGATTATATGTACAAATTTTAATGGAATAAAACTATTGAACATAAATATGTTATAAAAGAATCAATTTTTTAAAATCTGTAATTGGGCTCAAGGTTTTGACAAAATCATGAAAACTCACCCATTCATACATAAATGAATGGGATACTACCAAAAAAAAAGTAATAATTGAAAATAAAATAAAAATAACTTTAATATATTTCATGGATTTTATAATTCTACCCACCATGATACATTTTTCTCCCCGGAAAGTAAACCTGATGCTTGATCAATAAACAGGAACAATTATTTATCATCAACCTATGAAATCTACTCCCAGGTCTCATTTTTATCACTACCATTCTTCCAAAAAACCCAGAATAGTGGAATAGACATCTATTATAGCACCTTCTCTTATGAGTCCAATATTTACAATGGCCTCTCAAAAAATGACATGTCAGACTCCATCACCAGATCATCCAAACTCATTACATGGTACAGATCTGAGCATTATTTCTTCAATTGGGATACATGGATGATTTCATGGATGGATGTCAACTGAGAAGGTAAGGACAACCTATAAGACACATGTACAATACACTGGGTGATTTCAAAAGTGTTGACATATCGCGACGTCAGCTTCCCTTGCTTCCCCAATCGACAATGGCCAAAATGAGGGGCCAATTTCATGAATAATCTTCCACACACATAAAACTATAAATCATGATACCTCCCATAAAAATATGATTTATTATGAATCTGAGTTTTCCATAAGTGATTCCTGATCAAATTGACCCTCTCAGATGACTCCCGCAGCAGACTCGACCCCAGCAGTGAGGTCTTACCTACATCAGCACAACAAAGGGGGGACATACAATGATGAGCATAGAGCACCTAAAAAGGAGTCATTAGAATCTAGTATTGGTAACTATTATAATAATAAAAATCAACCGACCCCAAATGCCTATCCCAAGAACCTCCAAAGTCCAAAACACATGCACAAAGAAAGTCCTCCAGAATATGGTTTTCTTGTTCGGTCTGACCATCCGTTTGAGGATGATATGATGTGATCATTATAATCTGAGAGCACTAGGCCTTATAAAAGAATTCCAAAAACTATGATGTGATATTGGGGTCACTATCTGTGAAAACTACTAGTTGCATGACAGGGAGTGTCACCACCTCCATAAATAAAAATGGCCCAACTTATCCACTTTAGATGTATTTTTTATCGTAATGAAGTTGGAAAATTTGGTCTGACGATCAATCACTACCCAAATGTCATTCTTACCACAATTTGTATGAGGCAATCCAACAATGAATTCCATGGAGACCTCGTCCCACATAGATGTAGGAATGGGAATTGGATGGAACAAATAGGTGAGTCTCTAATGCTCTACATTCACATGTTTGAACATGTAGCATCTCGACACAAAGGATGTTATGTCCCGTCACATTAATAGACACTAGAAATGTTTCCCCACATCATAATACATATTTATGGAACTCATATAGACATCCCACAGATATTTGTGGATAACTTGCATCACCACCTTCCGTAGATATAACGGAACTACTAAGCAGCCCTTGAAGCAAAACATGCACTCCAAAGTAAATGAATAGTTAGAGGACGACTCCCCACCATGAAGAAACTTCCTCGACCACTCAAAATTCCAATAAATAGGTTTTTACTACTGAATCAACTCAAATAGAGATGGATACAAATGGACGATCTCCAAGAACACACCTCCACTATGCATCTGAGCAAAGAGTCCCATAAAATCCCCCACATCACCTGACTTTATCAAATCCTACACTAGAACTATTCTTTATCATGGTGTCATCCACCACATTAACATTTCCTTGTGTATAGAAAATTTAAATGTTGAACCCCTGCAAGTACTCAATCCAACGACGATGCCTCCAGTTTTGATCCTTCTGTCAGAAGATATTGGCCAAGCTTTTATGATTAGAGTATACCACAAATGTCTTGTAAAATAGTTATTTATTCCAAGTCATCAAATAATGAATCACCACTTCCAATTCCTAGTCATGTGTAGGGCAATTATCTTCGTGTGGTCAGAGTTGGCGAGAGCTATACGCCAGAATGTGATAATACTCAATAAACACGCGCCCAATACCAATACTAGAAGCATCACAATAGAACACATACCCCATCCTAGAATCAAGAAAAATCAACATAGGGTCGGTATTCAACTATCTAATAATCTCCTCGAATGATTCCATACATTTTGGGCCCCATACAAACTTCACTGATTTCTGGGTGAGCGAGGTCATCTGTGAATCAAGCCATGAAAAAATACCGAATGAATCATCTATAATAACGACCCAGGACAAGGAGACTCCAGATCTCAAACACATTATTCAATTTACCCCATGAAATGATCATACTATTCATTTGGGGTCCACTGAGATCCCCTTCTCTGATATCAGAAGACCCAAAAAGATCACCTTTATGATCCAGAAAGTGCACATTGACAACTTTGCATAGAGGCGGTGATCCATCAAGGTGGAAAAATGTTCCTTAAGTGATATTCATGTTACTCCATAGATCCTGATTATACTATAATGCCATCCAAGAACACCACAATGAAATAATCATGATACTGATGGAGCACCCTATTCAGGAGTTCCATAATTACTGGTGGAGAATTGGTCATTCTGATGGGCATGAACAAATACTCAAAGTAGACGTACATGCTACGGAATATATGACTCGTTCACCCTAAGGTGATGGTATCTTGAATGAAAGACTCATTTTGAGAACCAATTTTCCCCCTTCAACTGATTGAAAAATCATCTATTCTAGGAAAACAGTATATGTTATTAATTGTTACCATATTAAGCTTATGATAGTCAATGCACAACAAGAGGGATCCATCAGCCTTTTTTGCAAACAACACAGGAGTGGCCCAATGATAGATGCTTGGGAGAATGAATCATTGTGATACTAAGTATTATAGATGTATATAAAATTCCCTCAGATCGGTGGGGACATGAGATAAAAAGAAATAGATATCATTTCTGTTCTCGACACCAGATTAATCGAAAACTCCAAATCCCGCTCCCTGGAAAAAATTGAAAAATCATCAGGGAATACCTCCATGAACTCATTCACTACATAACTTATTGAACCTTAATGGGAAATACCATCGTCCTCTTGCAAGAGAGATGATAAAATAGATGATAATACATCCCAACTCTGGGAGTGGTGGTCCTGCGCGACGTGAATGAGGATCAAATTCTCCCTGAAAAAGCTGACGACTCCCATATGGTGTTGTGAAACTAACTCGCCACCTCTTGAAATAAATGCTTGTCAAATGGATCCATATCTAGAAATAAAAGTTCCCACTCCCTCTCAACACCTGGAATAGAATGTTCACTTGAGGGGAACAGATACCCTGTTATTTCATCATTCCCAGTGGTGTCACCAACTCCATTTCCAAAGGCTATAAATCAGTTGGTAAATTATTGTGTGTCCCAACAACCAGAAGAAATAAACAAAATAGATGAACCAGTATCAGAAAGGGATGAAACTATAGAAGATGTGATCAAAAAAATACCTTGAATAGTCGACAGTCCTTCCTTTGACCATGCTAGTGCATGATCCACCACATAGAGATGTTTGGTGTCTGCCTGAGGACGAAAGATATTCTTTGGTTGTTACATAAACATGATCTACCCAATTGATAACCCAACCCTACCACCATGACCAACAAATCATGAAACCTTAGTCCCCTACGTCTCATAATATGATGGCACTCCTCTTGGAGCCACTAAACCTGAACCACTCTGCAGTGGTCGTGCCACCATGCAGAAGAATTGTAAATTCCCCATGCCTCCACATTGGTAACAAGGCTTCAGAAAAAGTTGGTTTGATCATCGAATTTGACCGAACATCCCAAACTGGTGGCACATGATCGATATTTCATTAGAATCTATAGATGAAAAATGCCTCAAATAGTTGCCAGAACATTAACCTCCTTTCTTCACATGTTCCTCCCTCTAGGCTTTCATCTCTGAGGATCTTCCACTTCCCACTAATAATACGGAACCACATAAACAAGCCCTTCATTTTCTATTAATATCCATCATACAATCCATGTCAATGACCACAAAATAGGTCTTCATCTTGATTAAGAAAAACCAGTAGTATATCTCTGGTCGTAATCCATTCTCGAAACCTTCGGACATCAATTGTTCATTCGAGATGACTTCCGGGAGATACCAACTCAACAAAAAAAAAAGTTTGTTGTACTACATCATAGAATGGTTCCCATGATCAAGGTCCATGAACACTGTGGACCTAGAATATTCAATGACCTCTGAGAAGTTTTGTTCACTGAATAAGTCCTTGAAATTTCCCCAACACGCATCTGCTCATTCTTCCAAATCTGAAGCACAGACTCCCACCACTTATGGCTAGGTTCCTCCAACAGAAAGGAGGCGGACTTCAACCTGAGATCCTCAGGTTTTTTCATGAACTCAAACATATACTTGATATTCTCTATCCATTCTTCTTTTTTATGGTGTTCTGATCTGCCTCAGAAGGTAAAAGACATGTTTTTTAGAAACTCATGTGCTTTATATTTTCTAGGAACCATCTCTTCATCCCTAACATGATTATGAACAATAGCTGGTACATTTCATGACGGTTGGAAACACTAGACCACAACCAAGACTTTCCTTTGATCAATCAATGTGGTATAACTCTCTCTGGCTTCCTCCCAGGGTGGCATGTGAGATTTACGGTGAGGTATGTTTTTAAAAAATGAAATAGTCATAAAAAAATAATAAATACAAAAATAATTAATATTATAAACAAATACATCAAATATAAATAATATTAATACATTCCATTAATAAACAGAACAACTACTCTACCCCCACCTGGTATCCACATGTGGTCTGCAGTTGAAAGGTCCCACTAGAAGTGACGTCAATCAAACAATTCCAACATCCAGAGGTGACTCATGTTTTCCATGAGAGGTGCGGTCCAACCACCCTACACATGAAAGAAACCTTAAGACCCAAAATTCCAAATCATGTCTATCCCAAGTCATCCCAAAATAGTAGTATAACCCAAAATCAATAACCTCATTGGATACCATTTTTTCACAAAACATATCTGGTCACCCACAGTACTGGCACCACACCTAGCATGTGTTATGCCCCAAAGGAAATTCCATATCTCCAATGGTTGGAATAGGCTCCTAGGTATCAAACAAATAGGATTGAAATTGATTTACCTGAGTATAAAAGCATAACACGTTAATAAAAATCCATAATATAAATCAGAAAATTTCTGCCAAAAAATAATAAGACAACCCCATAATTGAGTAAATGCCATTTAATAAAGTACAATATGTCTATATATGAATAAAAATTGTTGCAAGACATCCACAAGGACTCCACAAGACATGGGGTCATCACCCACAAGTCATCTAAGCAAATCATCCCCCAGGAAGGGCTCTAATACCAAGAACCACCATCACCGAAAGACCTTCCTTAACATAAGTCAATAATAATAAAGTCCACATACACCCAAGGGGTGTATATAGGGTGTGATAGTAATTACAATAGGATACCACTTGATTATTCCAATGTTCATGCAATACAATGTTTAAAAGAAAGAAGTTTTAATATACAATGAAAAGTGGTGACTAATTCCATGAAAAGAAACATTAAATTAAAAAAAAATCAAGCTAAATCATTCAGAATGTTAAAAATTTAAATTTTCTTGTTATATACTATAAAATACTTCTACAAACACCCTAATACAAGGGTATATAGCACAAATCCAATGATCATTGAAATCGAGAACACCCATAAGCACTAAATAGTCTCGGGCCCCATGTACCCTGTATTTCGGTGTAAAGTAACCATAGTAAAATATGTTATCATTCATGAGACACTGGTAGGGAACATACCCATAACCTATTTTTCCCTAATAATCATCCCTATAGTTTATTTAGAGTGGTATTTATCCAAATTATTTGTGAAACAGCGACAAAACACATCAGGTACACTAGTCATACTAGTACATATTCGCCCCACCTAGGTACCTCGGTTTCCCATTTGTAATTATACAATTTCAGAATTATAAAAAAAGCATTATATTACAAAACAACACTAATAGTCACATAGAATTAGTACATTATCTACAAACGTTTTAAACCACTTTAAACACACAATAAAACACATCTTTTCTTAATAAAACGATTCCTCAAAAATCCTGAATTATTATGCATTCAAGAACCTTTTAAATCCATACAATGAATACCATGTGAATACTCCAAAGTCACAAAAACTGGAATGGAAGATGAAATAAATTTAAAAGAATCAAAAAATTCAATTTTAAGGCATAAAGATCACATGTTAATCAAACATAATTAAAACCTAATTTTGCAGCAACAACCAAAGGGGATAAACATTAAAAACATGATATTAAGTCCTATTACATTTCAATAATATAAACTATGTATTTATAGGTAATCCCCAATTGATCCAGTAACATATTACAAGAAAAAAACCCCATATATCACATAAAATTGTCACTAAAATTCCATTTGCATTACAAACTCCACTAATACCGATTATCATAGAAATAGTCAAATGAATTTAACATTAAAATATCATAAAAAAATAATTACAAATCATATAAATTGCATACACATGGAATCACCAACCAATTAATGAAAATTTAATCGCATCACTGTCGCACCTCAAGTATGGTAGATTGAAAATAAAATCAGAATATTGGAAGAAAAAACCCAATGTTAATCCCAAGGTTAGAGAACATAGTTTCTAAACATTACAAACATCATGTATATGAGAATAAACCCTAATATATTTTAATGAAACCCTAGGAAAAATGAAAGAAGAATGAAGGATACTCACTTACTTGAAAAATATTGAGGAAATCCCCACAAAAACATTAGCACATGAATATGAAAACAGCCAAATAAATTATCGGGATTAGAATAATATTTTGAGATCGTGTAGGAACAATAATGGTGGAAAAATAGTGAGAAATGTTGGAGTTCTGAATGATTAAAGTATCCTCTTCAAATCAGGAATATTTGATAAACCATATAAAGGTCTTCCCTAATTCACAGTTCAAATGAGCACAAAAAAGGGGGAATTATGAGGAACATGCTTAATGATGTTAGCTTCGAGTGAGATGAAAAATAACACAAAAATAGTAAAAAATGAATATGTTGTGTAATTATAAATATTCATTTATAAAACTAGAAACGAGTTTCCAAGAAGGACCAATCCATTAAATAAAAACCCCATCACACCATGATTTTGGAATAATAAATTATCCAAATTAATATGGTGGTTTTACTATGTCCAGGGATTCCATGTATGAATTGGAATGGATGAATTTTTTTGAAAATTTATGGAGTTATAAATGAAACTAAATTTATTTTTTAATCTGAAATTGG
Organism: Viscum album; assembly: GCA_963277665.1. NCBI lineage: Eukaryota > Viridiplantae > Streptophyta > Magnoliopsida > Santalales > Viscaceae > Viscum > Viscum album. Next base: position 418,785,247 of record OY728161.1, on the reverse strand, counting down.
GCTCACGATTTAGACCAAATCATGAAAACTCACCCATTCCTCAGAAAATGCATGGGAACCTCCCAAAACAATTATATAATGGAAAATGAGTTAAAAATATCTCTAAATTATTCCATCGATGTTAGATTTATCAATATTTTTTTTATACCCTACTCTTTGGGTTAAAATATTTTGTATATGTTACTTGTTAGTTGTTACAAGTTTTATTCCTGATGAAAATTTCGTAATGAATGAAATTATTGTTTTCCTATAATTTCATATACTTGTATACTCTAATAAATTACTTTATATATGATTTGATGTAGAATAATTCATCAATTAAAATTTTCATATGATTATTTTGTGTATTCATATTTACAGACCCTATGAATGTTTGATTGTTAGTATAAAACTTATGATTGATAGTGAATTTACCATGTTTATCCTTTTTAAATGTAGATTTCCTTATTTTTAAAAATGTTCATTTTCAATATATAAATCACCACCTTTTGTAATTGGTCATCTATATAAAATATTTTTGATCCTACAATTGGTATCAGAGGAGGTCTATAATATAATTATACTCACATATATGATTTCTTGTTCATGATTCCCTTTTTATAAATTATATTTCCTTAAATTATCTTATTAATGTTTTGATTAAATATTTTTATATTTCATAATAATCTTGTACTATTAAAATATATTCTGTATATGTATTTTTTATATAATGACAGTTATAAATTTTATACCACTAAAAAACATAATCTTACCAAACAACAAATTTTTTTGGTAATGATTATGAGTAATAGAGAGATTCAATGAAGACATTTTTCATTAACACTAAAGTAGAATAATTTTTTAATGATAACATGAGATTAAAAAATTCAAAACAAATAATTCAGAACATTCAACAGCAAGGTAAAACAATAATATCAACTAAATTAAATGGTACAAAATACATTGTTGTGTTCTATGACTGGGAATATATATAGCCAAATATCTTATTGTGAATCTGACAACCATACCTAGATGAAACATATTGTTACACATTTTGTAACATCAAATGTGATAGAAAATAAAAGAGATATTTTTATTGTTTAATACCATTGATTTTTTATTTCCTTATGGAGAACCTATTTTCAAGTTACCGCAATGATTTTTGACCATTATCAATAGACTTCAATCTATGGGAGAGAAATTTCTTGATGATGAATTTCATGGGGATAATTATATTGAAATCATTCCAAATGATTGGGAACAAAAAAGAACAACAATTAATGAGATCATATATGTATCTACTATTAATCATGATTAGTTATTTTGAAAAATTCATCAGCATGGAAAAAAGGAATAGGGATTCTAATTTCAACAAAAAGATAAATAGTAATGGATGTGTAGCTTCAACTACTACATCTAAATCCAAGACAATGGAAAGATTAAGAATATTTAAAGATAATAATGGAGTTTTTATATATGAATCTAATTACAATAAAAATTATTAGAATGAATTAGCTTATATTGTTGGAAGGATAAACAATATGATTGGAATGAATGATTTTTAGTACATTTATATGAAGAAAGATATAATGGAAAAGAAAATTTATCAAGTATCCTATTATTTATTTATAATTGATGGACATATCAGAAATCATTTTCCTATGATTATGAGAAAAGATAGGTTAGAAAAGAATTCTAAAAAAACTAAATTTTACCACTCCAAGGTCATGAATGTCTTGAAACAAAATAATCCTGGAATGCCATTGGTGGTGAATCTTCTGTTGAGTCTTCAGATTAGGAATATTCTCTTCATAATAATATTCATCTTATAGCCATACTACTTATTAAAAATCTGTGTATTATGATTATGGTACACAATTCAAAATTCATATTAAACATAACTTTAATGAAATGTTTCTAAAAAAATAATATTCTTAATCATAAGATGATGAATCTTCCTCATTAGAAGATAATAATTTACCTTCATTCTAAGTAGTTTCTAGATTTTCTAAACTACATAATAATGAATATAGTAAGAATAAAAAACAAGATAGAGAAATAAAATTATAAATTTTTTTTACTAAAGAAGAATCATATATTTCTAAAGATCTTGATCCGAAAAACATTGATTTTTAATGTGTTTCTAAAAACCGTTTGAATTATAATTTTGATAAGGATAAAATTTCTAAGGATATTAAGAATATTATTTCTATGAATAATATTTTATGGAATTACGCATGTCCTAAAACTAATTAATTTAAGGGGGAAAATTTATTCAATAGACTAAAATCTATAATTCATTCATTGATAAAAAATTAGTCAAATTATAATTCCTAAAGGAAAAAATATGATAAAATTAATTCACAAATGCAATATATATGGAATAGTTTTTTTTCAAATTCAAAAATAGTTTTTAGTAATAATAATCTTTCCGCCATGTGCTCAATTTTTTAATAAATTTAAATGTGGAAGTCATTATTAGAAACATTAATTTTTCTATACAACCTAATAATTAGGTTTTCATAAATCATACTATTATAAGAAAATGTGGATTCCTATGATTTTAATTTTTGTAATTCTTTAATCCAAGAAAGTTTGGATTTTTAATGTCTAACTATTTTAGTTTAAGTAAAATAAAGAATGTATGAAAAAAAATGCATTGTATTTTGATAGTGGAGCTTCCCAACATATGAATGGTAACAAAAAAAATCTTTGAAAATATTATCAATATTTAAGTAGGAAAAGTAACATTCAGAGATAATGCTCGGAGATAAATTTTAGGCCTAGGTAACATTTTTCTTATTCTAAAAACATTGATTTACAATGTATTATTAGTTAATATTCTTAAGTACATCCTAATTTTCATAAGATAATTATGTGATGATGGTTGAATTGTTAATTTTAGAAATTATAATGTCATATTACACAATTGCAAGTAAGAGATTATTATTTTCTCCCACATGCATGAGAATGTTTATACACTAAATATAGAAGACCATAGAAGCCATGATCAAAATTTCCACAGTGAAAAGGAATATCAATATGGTTTGTGGAATAGAAGACATGGACACTATAACCATAGGAAACTATGAAAACACTAAATGAAAAGGCATGTCAAGGATCAACTAAATCTTACATTTGATTCTTTAAAAAATAATTAATCCTATTTATTATGTAAAGAAACAAATATCATGATTTATATAAATCAGTGATGTCTTAACATCTGATGCATCATAGTTAGTGAATATAGATATTTTTGGTCCAATAAACAAGAAGTATTGGTGGAAATATTTTGAATTTGAATTAGTTGATGATTGCACTATATTTACATAGATCTATTTTCTAGAAAATAAATCTAAATATTTTTCTTTTTTTCAATATTTATTATCCTATGATATATATGAGAAAAACCATATGTTGACTACTATTCGTATTGATCGTGGAGATGAATTTTGAAATTCATATTTTGAAAAAATGTGTTAAAAGAAAGGCATTACTGATAACTTATCATATCCTAGAACTCATAAAGAGATTGTTTTTGTTGAAAGAAAAAATAAAATTCATCATGAGATAAATATTACCATTTTGAGAGAATATTTTATAACTAAACATTTTTGGGCTGATGCTGTTAGAGCTGTATGTAAAACTATAAATTGAGTTTTAATTAGGACTTTTTCTTAAAAGAAACACCTTATGAAATGTGGACTAGTTGAAAACCTATAATTTCATTCAAAATAGTATTTGTATTCAATGTATTCATCATGAATACTAATCATAAGTAGCATAAATTTTCACCCAAATCCGATGAAGGTATTTATTTATGATTTATCAACTACTTCTAAGTCCTATAGAGTTTTTAACAAAAAATATTCTACTGTTGAATAAATAGTTCAGGTTAAATTTGATGAAAATAATCATTTTGTTTTTAAACAAACCCAACCCACATCCTCAGATGTGTTTTAAAAAATTTACCTTCAAAATTTCATTGACGATTCTTCTAATATGGAATATACTCAAGAAAATCATTCTGATGTATTTACCATAGAAACTTTTCTACCTTATGTTGATGAACATGTATTACAAAACCCAAATTAGTTGTTTATTAATAATCATCCCAGTTAGAGAACCATTTGTAATATAAATTAGCATATTAAGGACTATAATTTCCTTAAGAAATGAAGTATAACATCTAGAATTCCATTTCTAATTTGAACAAAAATGATTTGGTGATGCTTTAGGTGATGTAGATTTGATTAAAGCATTACACTATTAGATAAATTAAATTAAAGGAACAAAGTATACACCAGGGTTGAATGACCAAAAGAAACATCGATAATTGGAGTAAAATGGGTCATTATATTAATTGTGATGAAAATAGAATCATAGAAATAAATAAAGCTAGATTAGTTCATAAAATATATAATTAAGAAGATGTAATAGACTATTAAGAAACATATTATCTCGTATCTAGACCTGACTCGATTCACGTATTACATTCCATTGAAGCATTCTATAATTTCAAACGTTTTCAAATGGGCTTGAAGTGTGCATTCCATAACATATATGTTAAATATGATGTTTATGTTGAACATAATATTATATTTGAAAACACAAAACATGATGAACCTTTTTTCAAACATACAAATTATTTATATTGACTCAATAAATCCCCTAGATCATTGTATGATATACTTACATGACTTTTGTTTCAAAATAATTATGATATGGAAAATGAAAATCGAAATATTTTTATACTGAATGATAACAAATATACCACAAAACACATATATTAAATATCTTTTAAAAAAGTATGGATATGACTACAATAAAAGTATTATAACTCCAATTTTTACCTCAAATTATATTGATCTTGATGATGATGGGATACCCGTAGATCAAACATCATTTAGATGTGTGATGGGATGTTTAATATGAATGACAACTAATCATCGAGACTTGATTCTTTTAGTACGTTTTTTTGAAAGATATCTATATAATCTAAAGTAATCTCATTTAAAAGAAGTGAAGTTTTTTCTTTTTAAAGGGAACCATGGATTTAAGTCTTTTCTATTCATTTGGATATGATTTTTTTTAAAATGTTTTTAAGATATTTATTTTGGTGTATATAATTTATAAAAAAAATCTCTTTCTAACAAGTCATTTCTTTAGAGATTAATTAGTTTCTTGTTCATGCATGAATCGAAACTCAGAAGCACTATCAACTGTAGAAGCTGAATATGTAGTAGCTAGAAGATGTTGTTCCCATGTTTTGTGGATCCAACACACACTTACAGACTATTGTATGAGTTTAACCAAGACACTTATAGTGTGTTGCGACATAAGTTCAATTGACCTATCCAAAAACCTTGCACATCACTCTCAAGATAAAACAAACATATATTAGGAATCACTATCTTAGTGATCACACACATAATGGAGATAATTTTCTACAATTTATCATAATGAAATATCAAATTTCTGATGTTTTGACAAAATCCCTACCCTCTGATAGATTTTAATACATTAAAAAATAGTAGGAATGATAAAAAATAGGTAATATTCCATAAAAACATTTTTTGAATCCCAACTCCTTTCATTAAGAAGCTTATTTTCATAGGGGGATTACATTTTCTTATTTTGAAAAAGAAACTGTACCCATTTTTTTATTTTATTTTAATTTTGTGTATCCAATTTTTCATCCTCAACAAATATTTTTTGAAAACCAAATTTCATGAAGCTAAATTTTAAATAACATAATAATACTTTCGGAAATAAAAAGTTCTTCAAGGAGAATATTTTTCACAACAGACATTATTGTTTTGGAAATATTAATGGTATGATTCCTTACATGAATTTTAATAAATGAATTTTTTACTTGTTGGAATTATTATCTTGTTCTAAGAGAACAATATCAAATTTACTTTCCTTAAATATGATTTTCCATGAAACCATAAAATATTGTAATCTACAAAATAATACTCTGACATTAATTTCTTCCATCTGATAAAATCTACATTATATCAACCACTGGATCATTTTTGGAATTTGAACAATCACTTAGAAACCTATATAAAGACCACCTATTTGTTTTCCCTTATCAATTTTCAATACATTGTGCATCAATGACCTCCTCCTATTCATTTAAATCACTCTGTTATCCTTGTTTTCTTAGAATCCAGATGTTCCAAGAAGCATCCCCTCAAAAAAATATGTCTTTAGTCCAAGAAATCAAGAAGGGAAAATCCACAGGGAAGTGAATGTAGGACCAAAATATATTACTACGTATAATTATTTGATTAGGGAAAATATGAATCTACATTGATGGGAGAGTTTTTTCATTTCCAAGATACAGAGTAATGATCTAGTTTATCCCGACATACTTATAGATTTATATGATACCGCATGTTTATATATGTAATTTGGAAGGGATAATTTTTCGTTAAAAATCTATGGGAAAACATATTCCCTCTCTTATAATAAAGTAGAAAATATATTTGGAATTCCATATACAAGTGGGGAAATTTTCTGCACTCACATGTTTCCAGATCAGTCATGATGTTTTTTGAAGGAAAAGGAAATTGAGTGACTTGGAACCAAATGCATAAAGTGGCCTATTATAAAACACCATAAAAAACATTTCATGATGTATGATTTAAGGGTACTCGGTTACCTTATTCTGAGAAATTGGTATACAGACTCTCTAATGAAAAATGATATATTTATATTGGATTTTCAGGTTAACATGAGAAAGGTAAATTTGGTAAACTACATTTATTTATAATTACCAACATTAATAATGGAAAAATCAAATTATAGATAATTATGTATTAGACGATATTCTCAATGAACATAGTGCTTTTCTTAGAATGCTTCAAAATTCCATGCAGTTCTTAACCTAAAAACATAATGATATTGTTGTTATGTTATGATAACATGATGCGAATCGATGTAAGATTCAATAAAAGGTCATGAGAGTTTTATAACATTTCTAAATGTGAGATTGAATCTTTATCCATAAAAGTGAAATAATGAAAAACATTCAAGAAATCAAAAATTAAGAGAAAGGAAAAAACAACCATAATCCAATGAAAAATCTACAGTTCTGGAATCTCAGTCAGCACCACAAATGAAAAAAAAATATTCCCTAATGAATTGGTTGAAAAATTGAAGGATTGGAATAAGAAAAAGAAATAAATAGTTCCATGTTTTAGCCTAGATCCTTCTATGGAAAAATCCTAGAAAATTAAACTATATAAGAGCTTAAAAAGAATGAAAAAGATAATAAAAAGAAGATGAAAATATCTAAAGATGATATCATTCAATCACATATAAAAAATACATAAAAATAATCAAAATAGTTATACGTACGAGGATCAATTTTCCAGGAATCAATACTAGTAATGAATTTGGGAATTAAAATCCCAACTATAGAACATGTTGTGTAATAATAGCTGGCCCAAGAAGATGAGGTTTTAGGATTATAAGAGTTAGAGGAAGTTGAATGTAATGATGTGATAAGAAAATTATAATATTATAATTATAAGGAATTTCCTTCTAACTAGAATTAAATCAAGACATCCCAGGTTGAGTCAACAAAATTTGTTTCTCAAGGGAAGAAGGACGATGGATAATAAGAAACTGACAAACCAACTAATGATAAAAGTAGAATCCTTGATATCATCCAACCTGATGATTTGAATTTAAATTCATCATAAGATGAATTTGATCATGTTAATATAGTTCAACATTAGGATACTGAGCATGAGTCTCTGAGGTCTGAAAATGTTATTTCCAAAGTGTACAATGGAAAATGGTGGTTGATGATACACATATATAAGTTGTTGTTGTTATGAATGATTTTGGTGGTCATCCCAGATGAATGATGAAGATATAGATATTTAATCTTATACTACAATGGAATCATATTCCGAATCATCATCTTTAATGGGTCGGGATTTTTTTCTTAAATAATTGAAGAAGTTAGTGAAAACCATTACATTTTTTCTGAGTATCGATGCATGATATGAGTTGGTTAAAAACTCTTCAAATCAGAATATTGATTCTGTAAGTATGGTCATGGAAAAATTCATCATACTTAAGGAAAATTTCAAAACATAAATTATAGTTTATGATGCTCAATGTAGATCATGTGAGGAAATAATAAATTAGTCTAAAGGAACAAATAAATACTTGATAAATCTTCATCAATTCAAAGAATTAGTGAATATGATTTTGAAAAGTCAAATAATAGAATAAAAAATATTTCAACTTGTATTTCTGAGAAGATGAATCCTGATAAAATATACTGGATGTATAAAGATAATTATCTCCATGAGAAGTTAAATTTATTTTATTTAAATATGAAGAGAGTGAGGGAACTAAAGTAAGATTTATAATAAATGTTAAAATAGTAATAAGAAATAGCGTTGTCTTAGGCAGATATCCAAATGTCTCATATTAAAAAATTCATGCTTCAAGAAATGAGAAATATGTATCTAAATCATTTGATCTATCTATTTGAGGAAAATCATAATGATCTCACGAAGATAAAATCTACCTTTAGAAAGATCATGCCAAAGGAAAATATGGATTAGTGATTTTCGATTCATTCTTATCTTATATTTTATTTTTGTCATGTATAATTTTTTTCAATAATAAGGAAATTTTTTTATCATTGTTATGTTTTTTGTATAGTTCTAATCTTTCATTACCATATTTCTCATTTTCTGTATTCCGTTATGAAAATCACATAGGGGGAGAAAATAATGATAAAAGGATACATAATATAAAAACTAGGATTCCCTATGTAAGGGGGAGTCTACTTAAAGAGTAGTTTATTATAAGAGAAAAGTAACATGTATAAGGAAGTCAATAATAAAAACCATATGAATGTCAAAACCTAATTGGGATTTAGTTATATTCCTCCTGGTTCATAAGTAATGCTAGAAATGTTATTAATTTAAATGTTAAAAAATTGAAATCCTTATCCATTATATTCATTTTCCATATGATGTTTTTTCTTACCAAAAGGGGAGATTGTTGACTTAATAAGTTATCCATATGACTTTTCCATTCCTTTATGTTTTTAAAATCCAAAACAGCTTATATTATGTACAATTATATTTCACTCAAGATTATCTTCTAAAAGTAATTTTTCTACCTCTATGTATTTTTTTATCACTACCCTGGTTTTCATTATCCTTCCAAAACCAATGTCATTTTATTAATAAGTAATTAATTCATACAATTATCAGAAACCCTTAAAATCTTATTGTTTCATTTATATCGAGTATTCTGTGTTCAGACTTTGAGTTCCCTAAAATACAGACAATGAATTCTCTAAAATCGAGACTACTAATTCCACAAAATTCAGAATTGGAATTCATCAGAATTCGGATTCTGATTTCCTCAGAATTAAGACTTTGAATTCCTCAAGATTAAGATTCTGAATTCCCTATAATTAAACTCTGAATTCATTAGAATTCTGATTCAAAATTAATCAGAATTCAAACTCTAAAAACAATAGAATTCAGATTATATATTATATTTAAAACAGAATCCAAATATCCATATTTCAATAATCATATTGTTTATATATTTAATCTATAATTTCTATTTTTCCTTGGGTTACATATATTCAGATTTACTTATACTAGTAATTTTACATATAAATGTTCTTATTATGATATAATGTTGTACAATTTTTTTCTAACTAACCGTTGGTTATGTAACACGTGTATGGTTACCTCCAAGATTCGAGGAAAAATAAAAATGTTGGATGAGGGATTTAACCATTGAATTATTTTAAATAAATAGGATATCATTTGAAGGAGCTCATAATTGATATATATATATATATATATATATTACATTCTATGATGTTGTGAAGTGATTTTTAGAGAGAAACTATTATTCATTGATAATTTTCATGAACATCTTGTTTAGATGTGAAAATCTTGTTCAGATTGAATTGTGAGACTCTAATTGCCGTTGGGTACAATCGTGCTCTTCTGTTGATAGGAAGATAGAGGTGCTGACTAACTTAAATATTTTGGGATAGTTGTGATTGTAAGAAATATTTTGATATTCTTATAGAGGTCTTACCATTTTGTGAGTAAGATAGACATTGTAGAATGTATTAATCAAGGGAAATTTATCCGAGTTTGTTGGATACCCTAATCATATGGTCAAAATATTTCCTACATGTTACTTGTTTTTTTACAACAATTATTTATGCATAAATTTTGTTGAAGTAAGAATGTATTGTTTTCGTAAACATTATTATACATTTGTACTATGATAAATAAAATTCTATAAATTTTAAAGTAGAATATTTTTTCAAGTAATCTTTTCAAAAATATTTTTTTCTAGATTCAAATGTCTGGACCATATGAAAATTAGTTTCTTAGTCTATAAATTGACGGTTTTTGAATTTACATTTTTTTATTAAACATTGTTTTCTATAATGTTAGAAATGAATGTGTTTAATCTTAAAAATCACCCCTCTTTTGAATGAGCATCAACATACACTATATTGATCCAAGATAATATTGGTTGAAATAGGATTGAAATCGGTGTTCTATAATTTTTTAAAATGACATTTCAGTATTATTTAATTACCACACATTGTTTTAATGGAATGGGTGTAGGGTTTCCCCTAATCGTGATCCTAAAAAAGTACCAATTTTTTTGGGGTTCAGGGTTACTCCTAAGAGGGAAAATTGTTTTAAAAACCATGTGCCAACCAGGCTATTACACTCAATCCAGGTTTGTAGAGTTTACTAAGATATTGAAAAATGTTAGGGAAAACCATCTTCAAACCATTTAATTTCTAAATTATTACATTTTTTCAATTATTTACCCTGACACACCCAAATGTAAAACCCAAATAAAATTTACTCTGCCAAATAATATATAGAACTAGTAAATGAGCTATAAGAAATTCTATAAATCATTGGGTATAACAATCTCCTCACATTATTAGATCTTTTCCTCTAGCTACACTCCAAATCATCTCTATAATTCCATGAAATAAAGATAAACCCACTAAACCCACATTGCTTCGTCTCTTATCCATGTCTCCTCCTACACAAGAACATGCTTCCACGATACAAAAACTATCTACATGGTTTTTTCCAAATAATTTCATGGTATGATCTAACAAATGTATCGGGTGTTGGTTAAAGGACACATATATCTCAAGATAACATCATCAATGTCGATCATATGAAATGGGTCATGGTAATACCACTTTATTTTTCATACATGAAAAACATGGATCAAATAATTGTATCTAAATTGAAGAGCCAATCATCAGGCCATCAACCGAATTCTTCCCACATCCTCTAATTGTCTGATTAACCGGGGTGCCAAATTTTCCAATATTTGTATCCTTTGAAGACATAAAATAGGTGAAAACTGAAGGAATACACGATCAAACTCTTTAAAATCCATTAATCATCAGCATCTATCAACATAAACAATCTTTCTACCTTATGTTATATCCATATTTTTTTGACTCTACTAAATTGTTTCCATCATGTTCTGCATGAGACATTGTCCCCACAATTCTTAATCACTAACCTCCATCCCTAATAAAGTAAATCTATAAGTATTACCATAATAATATCATATGTATCTATCAATTTAATTTAAAAATAAATATGTTTATATTAAAACCCCATTAATGTTAGGTGGTTCCTCCAAGTCACATAGTTCTCAAGAACACTCAATCATAGTATATCCTATATAACCAATATAGTATTCTCTAACTACACATTTATCTATGGGAATAAATTATTACTCAATAATAGTGGCATATCATGTTCCTTCATTAATCCAATTAATAAGTAATATGTAATGATATTTTAATGGTCTAAAACAATTGTTTGCAAAATTCTAGGAAGGGGAATATCTATAAAACATACAAATATCTGAGTTTCACCATGGAGACGGGCATGCATATAGGAATTAAATGTGGTAAGTTCATCAGAATATCCCCAACAACCCAAAAAGTTTCATTTACCTAGGAATCCTCAGGAGACCCACCCAAAAATCCATAGTCGTGTCATCCAATTTCCTCACTAGAATGGGATATTATTATATGAATTCACTATGTTGTTTGTTCTCTTCCTTCACCTCCTGGATGTTGTAGCATTGTGTCAAGAACCATTCTATCTCATTTTCCAAATCTTTAATCCAAAATTATTTCCATATCTAACAATATATTTTATTCATAGATTTATGTAACACTTATTTGAGGTATTATATTCAAGAATAATATCCTCATTCAATATTGTAGGTAAACCGGTTATATTGTTGGAATTAATGATCCCATCCACATATTAGCTCTAACCTAACGTTGACTTCCATTGTTCAATTCATTCTCTCATGGTCATTCACTCCTTATCCCCATAATGCATGTCTATAATTCAGATAAAAATCATATATTCCACTAAAATTGATAATAGCTTCTTCCATTGAAGACTCTCGTGAATGAAAATATGAATATAAGATATTATTTTCATCTTATTCCACATAGTAAAAGACTCATAAACAACATGATTTTGTGTATTAATTTTCAAAGTGTTGACCACAACGTTTCCATTCCCATTATTATATGGAAGATCAAATTCAAATGAATCCAGATACTCAACCCACCTCCACTAATAGTGATTAATGTATTGTTGATAAATTTTATGATTTATTTTCTTATCATCATAACAAATTCTAAACCAGTCAATAAATTGATAATGCTTCCAACATATCTAATCATAGACCACTACAAACAATCATGCAATTTTATTTGATAAATCGATTAATGTGGCCTCAATTGATAAGTCACATACACTGAAACTCTATCCCATTGAATAAACACTACTCCATGTCAGATCCTAAGAGTCAAAAAACATCGTATACATGTCACCTTGCTCGGGTAGGAACAATATTGGTTTGTACTTTTTTTGTACCTTCACGTAATTATATCATGATCATGACCATTCCATCATTATCCCACTTTTAATGAATCATGTAAGCGTCACAACCAAATGGGAAATTACCATGATTATAAAATGATAATATATGTCTAATCCCCAAAATAAATGGACATAGAATACATTCATGGGGTACTTCCAAGAGTCTACTATAAGTGATTTATCTAGGTTCTTAAACAAGCTTTCCTTCATGATAATGTGTCCAATGAATTATACTCATTCAATCCATTAATGTATCATAGAAAGTTAGGCATGTATCCTATATTCACTCAGTGTATTACTAATTATATTTAGATGTTGGGAATGATAATAATGTGTCTAGGATTACACCATGATGTCATAAACAAACTGTACACCAATCTGATTGATAAACAAAGTGAAGATTCAATTTTTCACGGCCATTAACACATCTGGTGTTTTTCTTAACCCAAAATGCATTATGAAAATCTCATAATGGGAATACCTACTTCTGAATTATTTCCTCAGTTTATCATTTTTTTGAACCCTCAAATGATGAGATGGTGATCTCAATTCAATACTAAAAAAGTCAAATGATCCGTTCGACTACTCAATAATATCATTGATATGCATAGGTGGATGAAAATTATTCATTATAATCCTGTTCAACATCCAATAATAAATATGATAGCATCAACTACCATTATCCTTCATAGAATAAAACAGCATTAAACCCTAATTAAACATACATTTGAAGATAAATCCATTATCGCTAAACATTCAAGCTATGTCTTGAGTTCTCTAATCACTATTGGTGTTGTTCTTTCTAGATGAATTGAAATTGGATCTTCACCTAACATGTTCTCAATAGTTACTTCCACATTTCACTCATGTGGAACCCCAAAGAAGACTTTAAGAATGAAATCCTGAAACGTATACACTATTCATTTAAATAAATATTTCTTCAATCATTGATCATATTAAAATAGACATTCAAATTGGGTTGTGAGATTTCCCTATTTATGAGTAAATGGACTTGCTCATATTTATTTGAAATCCCACTCTCAAGATTTAATATATTTTTCAAACTTCGAATTAGTATTTGTAAGACTCCAGTGGTGAAGATTAATGTGGTATTAGTATGGTACTATCCATTACAAACACAAAATTATGTTGAAGCCTATCTAATATAGAAAATAGATATACTTGAGAGAACGATACTCCCTTCACTCAAGAAAACATACCTTTCCCAAATATATTTCATTATACATTACTCCAAATGGTGTACCTATTTAAATAATCCAACATATGAACTCCTATACCTAGTAAGATATTTTACCATGTTTTGTAGATACAATGGAATGAGACACCATTAATGTTTAAGGCACTATATAATTTTGAATCTACATGAATAGAACTCATTACTTCTAATTTCTCAGCCCCTCTATCCATTTTTGTTGGGTGAATGGAATGTAACTATACTTCCCCTCATAATTATGATGTAGTCTTATTCCACTGAGTTATTCCACTATACTAATAAGCCTGATCTTCACCAGACGTTCCACACCTACTTCCTCTACATACCCATCTAGTATAACACCACTTACCTGATTGATATGGTGTACAAAACCCACATCTCTCACTCTTGTTTTTTGTATACCTTGAAAAACAAACTAATTTTCATTGGATGCTATAGTGCCCCTCAAGATGTCCCATCATACCACATCCTCAATACTCTTCTCCCATCGGGGATAATAATTATGTATGCGGCCCGACCTACCACCCTAGTATCAACCCACATTGGTATGATGTTGTGTAACCAACCCTTCTCCTTGGATACACATTTTTACACTTCTTTATGAGAAATTATCAATTTGAATTTTCTGAAAGTCAGAATTCGTACCTCTTGACAGTATAGAATCCACCACCAACACATCTCATGAATCCTGTTTGAGGTTACCCTTATATAATAAAGCATTATTTACAACCTCTATAATTTTACTCAGTCTTAAATCATTTTCCTTGTAAATAATATAAAATTTAAAACCATCATGAAACTATTATGAATATGTAGCCTTATATTTTTTCAAAAGATGGAAAAAAAGAACTTCAAATATATGATGTGTCTATCATAATACATCAATGTCATATTATCCAATGTTAATCTCATGAAATCAGCCAATATCTCCTTTTTAATTCTGTCTATATAGAAGGTCTCTAGTATTATATCATGAATGTTCATCCATTACATAGATTCAAACTTTTTATATCAAGTTATAATGTCCCAAAAATGGGTTTATTGAAACATTACATATTAGTATCCAATTTTGAAATCTTATCTACTAGTGACTCTAAGTGTTCATGTAATGTATAGGTAGAGTCAATCCAGAACTCAACCCCCTATGGTCTAGCACCTCAAATAAAAATTCTAGAGTGTTGATACCCAAACAACCTCATTAAATCATAAATTATATTTACAACATTCATGGGTTTTTCTTCCATGAATATTATGAACTGAGTTATGTTATATAGAAAAAATCCCATACATCATATATATTAATTTTTACTGCCTCTATTTTACCATCTTGAAGATCCTCACTAGACATATAATTTTTTCATCAACTCAACAAGAATAACCATGCAGGCATATCTCTACTTTGAAGAACACAAGTCTTAGGACTCATAAAGAAACATTATCACATTTTTTTCACAAGAACTATTTTCCCAAAATATCTTCATCCGCTCAAAACTGATGTTATTCAATATCATTAAACATTAGACACATAGGTCCTTGTAAACAATGGTAAACATGTTCTCATTATTCACATTACATTAAAAACCTATTTATCTAAATTTTGAATCATTTTACAGTTTCAAATTTCACATAGACATAATTCTCAATTCAGTTTCACCTCAAATGAAAAAATATTTTTCCCAATAACATACCCAAAAATCATTTTCTAATGCATACCAAAAATGGTGAAATTTGTAAAATAATTCAATTTGCCTAGAATAATTCATGAAAAATCAAATCTCATGTCATTCTAGGAAATGATTCCAATCACAAAAAAAATCATTAAATTAATTATCACATCACACACGAAGTGTGTCACCCACAGTGAAACAATATTTAAATATTACGACAAACAAAAATAACAACAATCGCACCAAGGGAGATTATGTTTTCCACTGTACGTGGGGTTGAAACACCCATGAATGAGATCTTTTATTATTCTGTAATATCCATATTATCTTATATACCGTACCAAAATTGTAATACCGGAGGAATCAAAATAAAACAATGCTATGATACCACTTTGAATCACTACATCCTAAGTGACATGCACTAATTCCCGAGTTAGTTCTTCACATATCCACAAGCACACCTCCATGTAAACCAGATGAAGGTGACTCATAGTGAATGTTTGATATATCTATTATGAGGATTTTATACCATATTCTATTAGAGTAATACACATACAAACAATAAGAAACAGTCACTGAAGAATGATTATACAAAAAGAATAAAAAAATTCATGATTATTAAGCAGGTGGAACAATATCAAAAATAATGTTGAAAAATATACGACGATAATGTTTGTGATATTTTTATAAAATAAAACCCCAAAATATAGACTCTAAAAAATCCCCAAAAATTCTATTCATTCATGTATGATTACATCATTTATGAACCATCCCAAATATTACATATTACATAGGGACTTTTACAATATCTTTTGTTGATACCATGAAATATATTCATGTACTGATCACATGCCATGATTAAGATGTGTGTACAACATCATAGTCCACCACCAACACCATCTAAAAAATTATCTAGTCAATTAATGTGTTTACTGTTTTGTACATAAATAAGTAAAATACATAACTAAATAGTTACCACACTATCAATTATGTTTATACAACCACATAAAACCTCGAGTTCATAAGGACACCTGAACGCCATTACGTTTTCTATCTCATGCTAGAGTTTGAACAAATTTTCATTATCAACTAGAAATTTAATAAATAGATGGGGTTTTATTATCCATTTCATTTAAATTTATAATTTTTCTAATTTAAACCATAGTTCAATTCCCACAAATTGGTTCTAGGTCTTCATAACAAGGATTCCATGTGCATGGTATCCAATATAACATATCCAACAAATTTTTATCAATAAATTAATCACTATGGGATTCAGATGTAGTTGAACATGTACTACACACTTTTATCACAGATTTTTCACTATGAATTTTAGAATCATAAGACCATGTCGTATTTTTTTTAAACACTTTCTCACTACATGACATTCAAGCAGCATACCTTGTCCCACATACATTTATCGTAGAATTTATCACAACATGATTCATGAGAAATAGAATATTCCCCAGAAAATTTGGTTCTATGTCATCACTAATCATACCATGTGGGATTGGAATAAACAAACCATTTCACACATATATTTTTGAAACTACTTATCAGTATAGGATTCATAAGCAGCCTACAATGTAATAAATAAGTTGGGTATAAGTCATCATTCATTGGACTATAAGGGATTTGGAAGTAGGATATCATGTATTACACGTTATTATAAAACAATTTATATATAACACATATATCATATTTATATAAATAACACTATATAACATCAATCCTGAATAATGAAAATTAACCAACTTATCAAAATAAAAATCACAATATTCAATTATTTAATCTATTTGAATTATTAAATTATTAAATTAATTAAATCCACTTCAAAAATTATAATATCTCATTATTAATTCATTTATTATTTATATTATGTTCACATTAAATATCTCAAAATTAATTACATAACAAAATAAATAATTAAAAACCAAATTTATCATTATTAGTCCCATTATTAATTCTCCACACATCCTAAAATTTCAAAATTCCTCAATTAAATAATTTATCAAGTGAATTAACTCAAATATGAAATTAAATTTCCAAATAAATCTATTTATTATAACATTTTCAATCATGTATCAAAACCATGACATTTGATATGAATAGTATACTACCTACCTATATATTGTTAATGAATAATCTCCTGATGGATATACCCAAAAATTATTGAAGAAATTACACAGATTGATACTAGATATATACTCTAAATCATTAACAAAAAATCAGGATCTCAAAAATAGTGATCTAAATATATAGTCTTATATCAAGATCCATAATAATATGTATTGATATAATAAAAATTGTGAATAAAATACCTTAAAAAACTATAATGGAATGATATATGAATGTGGAACTAAGATGATATAGTTAAAATATCTAGAAAAGCGCATATCTACTATCAGTGATTAGTATCATGATGAAAAATTATTCATAAGTATTTAAATTTATATTAGAGAATCCAAGTCATGAAAAAAGTGTTTGGGGTTGAATTTAGTTCACTTTTCAAATAAAATAGTGGTAATGGATTTTTAAAAAATAAAATTAAAGATATTATTATTTCCATGTACACTTTTTGGGCCGTGAAAAATGGTTTCCCCTAACCATGTGCCTAAAATATTAACTTATTTTATAGGGGATCGTAGTTACCCCTAATATGTATTATTTTTTTACAAAAAAGGCACCAAATTTGAAATTCTCATCTTTATAGGGTTTAACAGATTGATGTTCTAGGGTGTACATTTATGAGAAATCGTTCACTTCCCTATTTATTTTAATTTTCTCACTATTCCACATGAAGACACTAAAAAATAAAACAAAATAAGTACATATGACAATAAAAAATCAAACCTCTAAATAAACGTTATTGAATTCTAGAAACTTTCAGGATCTTAGAAAAACATTCAATAGAGGGCCAGACAAATAAATGGGATCATATAATGAAATAAACACATAAAAAAGAATTGATGGTCATGGATATATATAAATAAAAGTAATATGATAATATATTAAATGTATATATTTTTCCCTTGTTTTTTTTCCAACCATATATCAACTATAAGGGAACCACTAAGTGGAACCTGCACAACTCACAACATTTGGACAAATAGTTTGTCTTAAATATTCACAGACTATGTGGGTAAACACTTACCCCCCATCCATGAAACATGGACCACTATAGACCACCTATTGTTTTTAATACTATATGAAATCCACGAATAAATCTAACTAAAAAGAAATTTCATCATTTGAATGATTTCATAAAGAATTGACATGGATTTCCCTAATAATTTATTGACATTGGAATAGGTGAAAAGAAATAAATTTTCAACCTTTTATCTTTAATCTCTCAACATTTAAAAATATACCTTCAATATATTTTTAAACAATAATGACATAAATGTGTAATAATTCAACCATCCATGCCACATTATGTCTTCAAAATGTACATGGTTAGAAAATAAAATGATCAAGAATAATAAATACATCTATAACAAAAAATAAGAGGTTTGTGGGTGGGGAAAAGAATCAAGTGGCTCGTAATAAATGAAATAAATCGATAAAAACTGTAAGAACGTGGTTTTTATTTTAGAGGTACGGGCTTATTCTTTTCCTTTTCCTTAATTGTTTTTGAGAAAATATGTAAAATGGGGGAAAATCCTAAATTTTTGAACTACACATTGTGAACTTTATCCACAAGCCGTGTAGATTTGGCCGTGTTGGGATGAGTACACGGGGCGTGTAGCCATGCCGGTGACGAAGGGTGTAAAAACCGACTACACACTGTGTAGTGGTACCTTACACTTCGTGTAGTTAGTCGGCAGGCTAAAACAGTAAGGCGGTGGCGTCGTCGACAGCTGGGCGACAGTACACGCCGTGTACTCGATAGTACATGACGTGTACTCATGTCGACTGATGAACAGTGTGGTGGTGCCTCAAAATGAAAAGTTAAATGAAAGAAGTACACGCCGTGTAGTTTGCTTTTTCGGCTTAAAACAGGAAGTAGCCGCCTCATTTGGCAGAGGATGCACTTGAGCCATTTTGGAGCCAAAGGGGGAGGTCATATCTTTGAAGATCCTCCGGGGGTTCGTCTGGAATCCGATTCGGCTTCGGAAGATTTCGTTGGAACTGCACGGGTATGTCCTCTCCCCTCCTGGCATCGTTATTGCCAATTCTTCTCCTAACGTATGTTATTTACGTTTGAATGTGTTTTGTTCCTTGTCAGATTTACGTCATTCCTGGGCCATTCTAGAGTCGGCGTTCGGGTATAACGTTCGTTGGCATATAAGGTAGGTGTCTTTGGGTTTAGTTTTCCAACTACTATGCGTTTTGTGCATTTTTGTGCCACGAACCCATGTTGGGGTCTCGTGTGGCTGAGGTCGTTGCTATATTTCATACCTAGAGTTGATAAGGTATTTAATTGTGATAATAAAATGCTAGTTGGGATCGTTGCTTGGATCTGGAACCTCCCCCGGGGTGTGTTTCTCTGTTTAGCCATTTGGCCAGGATACCCGAGCGTATGCCATCAAAGAAGTAATTATAAAATTTCCTTGAGATGAATTTCTTGTTACTACTTGATTACCTGTTGGGCATAGCCCAGTTACTTGTTTATCCTGAGGGCGTTTTTGTATTTAGCCTGAGAGTTTTTTTTGATTAGCCTGAGGGTGTGACTGTATTTTCCCAAGGGATGTCGTTATTCCGCCTGAGGGCAACCTTTCGTGCCTGAGGGCTTGACTTTTGTGCCTGAGGGTGACACTTCCTACGCCTGAGGGTAATTTATGTTATGCCATTGGGCTATACCTGTGGGTTTGATTCTACTTACCTGAGGGTAATGTTTTGTTTGTCTGAGGACGTGGACTGTTTAATAGAAGATTAAATGGATAATGAAATGGAAATATAACTGGTAATTAGTTACTTTTGAGTACTGCTTACTTTATTGCATTTTACTACTGCACACTGTTGTTGCATGCTTACACGCAGTTTGGTGAGGGCCTTTTGTGGGTGCCTACTGAGATATATTTCTCACACCCTATTTGGGTCACGCTTTTCGGCCCAAATAGATTACGTTGCTGCAGGTGTAGATAGGGGCAAGGGTCCCTATACAGGTACTTGACTGTTGCTGAGGAGTAGGAGGGCATGGGACTGGGCCCAGGCTCGCGATGCTGCTGCCAGCTGTTCTGCTTGTTTTGCTGCACTCTATTTTCTGCTATACTGTATTGATCTATAACATGTTATGGCTGTTTACATAGAACATGAAACATGTAGCATCATTACTTATATACTATTGGTTATATCCACTGCTTTAGTTATTTCAGTTGTGTATGTTTACTTCTTCTGATGTTTGTAGTATGTTTTTTTGGTATTCCACTACACTACACTTTGACAAATGAGGGCACAGTTTCCCCACTATCAGACATGGGCCCTCACTGCTAGTCGGCAGCCACTGGAGTTAGGAGAAATGCACTTGAGGTCACGTGGCGAACCAGGCTTAGGGCACCCGTTGTGTGGAACCCAGGTCCGGGACGTTACAAAATGGTATCAGAGGAGTTTCTTTTCTTTGACATACTATTTGGAGCTGTAGTCAGGGATTGGACGGAACGGTATTTGGTAATAAGTTGTGCCTGGGCGTAGCTAACCCGTGTACAGGGAAAATCCAGTCTTCCTCGTATTTTGCATTATTTGATTTTGCAATTTTACGGTTGATATGTTTTCACCGTTGGGTGATGCACGTGGATTGTTATGTTTATATTTTATCTGTGGGTTCTATTTAGTTTCAACCCGATGAGATGTGGGTATGTCGTCTCATGCATCATATAGGAACATTCTAGATATCACATGCCATGCATAGTTTCCATGCCATGTAGGTGCATTAGAAATTCGAATGTTGGTGTGATAGTTGTTGTTCTAATATAGCATGTTGTTGTGATAGCTTCTTGATAAATAACTGCCTTCTGATATGGTATATTTTTTTGATCTGGTTTATAGAATGGACGCCAAATTTCAGTTTTGGGGAGTATGGGCCCCCATTGACCGAAATTTTGTGGATCATTGACTGTTTATTGCTTATAACATAAATAAGATGTCAAATATTGATTCGTGGGGTGTATGGGCCCCCACGGTTCGGAATTTGACACATAGATGTTGTTTTTCAGTATTTTCTAGGTTCTGGAGAAGTTTCTGAGGAATACTATCTGGAAAGCCCAGAATACATGCCATGTAGGACCTCATACACGTCGTGTGTGTTCTTCTGTTCGGGGAGAAAAATGAACTTTTTGAGTACATGCTGTGTACCCCAAGTACAGGCCGTGTAGTCTCTTCCCTTGTCACAAACCATGAGGGCAGTTACACGAGGTATGGAAGGGCTTCGGTAAAACACGCCGTGTAGTTTTTTTGGATGTTGTGTAATGTGACCCGGAGTCCGGCCGTGTAACTAACAACACGGGTCGGTGAACTCCTTGACAGAACACGCCGTGTTAGTTATGGATAAGCCGTGTATTGTGACCTAGGGACTTGGCCCTGTATCTAACAACACAGGCTGGTGTCACCTCTCCTGGAACACGCAGTGTACCTTTGGGACACGCCGTGTAGTCTTGTCAGAGGAAAGACCGTGTGGAGTTAGCTGTGTGGCTAGGAAACGGGGTGGTGTACATGCCGTGTGCAGGTGTAACACGCCGTGTAGTGTAAATATGAGTAGTCGGTCGTGTCACAGACGACACAAGAATTTGGAAAGTAACACAGTACACGCCGTGTAGATATTATACACGCCATGTTGTTTTGCTGAAAGGAAGCCGTATTGAAGGACCCGGGCAGGGGAAGGGATGTCAAGTACATGCCATGTAGTCATTGTACATGTCGTGTAGTCTTTTTTTGACAATTTTGAATACCTTCTTCCTCTTGTTCCCTTTGTGGTTCCTTCGCTTTCGGTCTTAATAATCTTGAATCTGAGGTGTGCTTTTGACCTTGTAGATTCATGCCGCCTAGACGACCGTGAGTTGTTCGCCAGGAGAGCGGCGACAATTATACTCTGGAGATGGTGGGCCATGGGCTACCAGTTGATCCACCAGCAGAGCCAGATGCAGCACCAGCTGTTATACCGGACACGGGCGCAGAGGCACAGTTCCGTGAAGGCTTATTACGGTTCATGCAGACCTTTCAGGGAGCACCATAGGCTACCACATCTATGGCTGAGCTGACACGTATCATTCAGCTGCAACATCCACCTACGTTTTCAGGGGATGGTGGAACACAGGCTGTAGAGTCTTGACTAGGATTGATGCAGACTATTTTCAAGCATCTCGAGACGCCTCCAGGGCGGAGGGTCAAGATCGTGACTCACATGCTGCGTGATTCTGCCAAGAGGTGGTGGGATGTTACCACCCAGTCATAGCATCACAGGGACATGGCATGGAAAGATTCTCAGGCAGTCTTCTATGACTTCATCTTTCCCGAGATTCTGAGGGCAGATAGAGCTCGAGAGTTCATGAATCTACAGCAAGGTGCTATGTCGGTTATGAATTACTCTGCTCGTTTTACAGAGCTTCAGCGTTTTGCACCCGTGTTGGTGGGTGATGAGACGTTGAGAGCTAGAAGTTTTGAGGATGGTCTTCGGTATGACATCTGAGCGCTGGTGAATGTTTTCAGGTTACCTACTATACACTCCATAGTGAACCATGCGTTGATCACAGAGAGGAACCTGCGTGAATCTAGTGGTGTGGGACAGGGCGATTCAGCACCAGTTAGTAGTACTATTTCTGCTAGCAAAAGAAAGAGACAGTTGGACTTCTCTTTGGGCGGTAGTACCTGCCAGGAAGCTTCTTAAAGTGGACCGGTCAGGTGCTACCAGTGTGTTAGAGAGGGGAATAAGAGACTGTAGTGTCCACGAGACCAAGTGGAGTGCCGAGCTTGCGGCAAGATGGGTCATCTACAGCACTTTTGAAGGGCGTTTCTTCCAGTGTCTAGTGAGAGGGTTTCTGTGTAGACTCCGCGTGCGGGAGCAGGACTAGTGGCTTCTTACCAGTCTGGGAATTGGAATACGGCAGGGCGTGTAGGCAGAGATGGTGTTCGTGTACATGGTAGCCAAACACTAGGGTTGTAGAGGCAACAGGGTGGGACAACTCAGGGTAGCCAGGCTGGGTCGTAGGGTCGTGGCACTGGGCATGCATATGGAGTGCAACAGACCCAGCATGAGCAGGATCTCGGACCTTCTACAGTCAGAGGTACAATTCTAGTAGCTTTTGTCTTGTCTTCGGTACTTTTTGATACGGGTGGTACGCATAGTTTCATATCTTTACCCAATTTGGAGAGCCTTGGTCTCGGTGCTTCTTCTTCTTCTGATATCATGACGCTAGACACTCTGTTAGGGACTAGAACGGCTGGTGTGCGTCTGTGCATGGAGTTCCCCCTTGAGTTTGATGGGTGTCGCTTCCTTTGGGACCTCTATGTATTAGAGATGAAGAGCTATGATGACATTCTCGGGATGGACTGGTTGGTTCTCATCCATGATTTTGTAGACTGCTATCGTCGTAGGGTGCGTTTCACGTCACCAAAGGGCGGAGAGTTTCTATACAAGGGAGAATGGGATGTTCAGGCGAGTCAAGATTAACCAAAGCATCATGGGTGAGGTGGAGTCACAACCCATATTGCGAGATTATATCTGGATGACCAGGGGACTTGTCAGACGGATTTCCCTACAGTTGTTGATTTTTTTAGGTATGTCTTCCCAAACGACTTTTCAGGTCCACCTCTAGTGCGTGAGGTGGATTTCTCTATCGACCTAGTGCCAGGAGCAGCACTGGTGTCCATTCCTCCTTATAGCTTGGCCACGCCTGAGTTGTAGGAGCTCAAGTGGTTGTTAGAGGAGTTATAGGCAGAGGGTTTTATCCGACCTAGTACTTCTCCTAGGGTTTCTCCGGCCCTTTTTGTGAAGAAGGCCGATGGTATCCTTAGGCTTGGCATGGATTATCGGAAGCTGAACCAGTTGATGGTTAAAAACCGATATCCCTTTCCGAGGATAGATGATCTATTTGATCAGCTTCGTGGAGCACGAGTGTTATCGAAGATTGACTTGAGATTCAGATATCATCATCTGCACGTTAGACCATCTGATATACATCTCATAGCTTTCAATAGTAGTTATGGTCTATATGAGTACACGGTTATGCCGTTCGGACTCACGAATGCACGAGCAGTATTCATGGCTCTGATGAATCGTGTGTTCCATTTGTATCTTGATTCATTTGTGGTAGTATTTGTGGACAACATCTTGGTGTACTCTCACACTCGACACAACCATGCCACCCATCTTGAGATCATAATGAGTTAACTAAGAGAGCATCGCCTATATTCTATGCTCTCGATGTACCACTTTTGGATGGACCAGATTCACTTCCTAGGTCATATCATCTCAGAGGCAGGAGTTTCAGTATACCCAGATAAAGTGAGATCATTAGTTTCCTGAGAGTATCCTAAGAACGTGTTTGAGATACGAAGTTTCTTAGGGCAGGCTGGTTACTACAGATGCTTCATACAGGACTTCTACCTCTTAGAATCACCATTGACAAGTCTGACTAAGAAGGGTGTGAGGTTTGTTTAGTCAGAAGCATGCGAGACAGCTTTTCAGGACCTGAAGGGAAGGCTGACATCAGCACCGATCATGATACTCCCGGAACAAGGGAAGATTTATATAGATTACTGTGATTCATTAGGGATTGGGCTGGGAGACGTTTTGATGCAGGGTGACCGAGTTGTGGCGTACAGGTCTCGTCAGTTGAGGCCACATGAGAGGAATTACTCGATGCCTTATCTCGTGTTGGCTGCAGTTGTGAATGCATTGTGCTAATGGATACATTATCTGTTGGGAGTGCATTTTGTGGTTTTCACCGACCACAATAGCCTCAAGTATATCATTACATAGCGTGACCTGAATCTGAGGCAGATAAGGTGGGTCGAGTACCTACAGTCCTTCGATTTCGAGCTTGCCTATACACCTAGTAAAGGTAATGCATTAGCTGATGCACTGAGCATGAAGACTCAGATACAGGCAGTGCAGGAAGCCAGTGGTGAGTGGCATATTATGGCTTTGTTCTATGAGATGCATCTGGTGGTGCATGACAGTTAGGGGCAGACTTATCTTTCCTCGTTAGCTGTGACTTTTACCCTCCTGGATAGAGTGAGGATGAGGCAGCTATCAGATTCATAAGGCATAGTTATACGGGAGTCAATGGAAAGTGAGGACCCTCCTCCTAGTTGGACGATAGGTGATGATGAGGTTTTGTGTTTCCATGGAGGTGTATGGGTTCCAGGGGATATACGCGAGGAGCTGATGCGGGAGTTTCATGCTTTAGCTTGGTCAGTCCATCCCGGGGTTACCAAGATGTACCGTGACTTGAGGCGTTAGTATTGGTGGTCGAGTATGAAGAGAGTGATAGCTGGTTTTGTTACGAGGTTTTCCACCTATCAGCAGGTGAAGGCAGAGCATCAGAGACCAGCTGGGCTATTAAAGTAGTTACCCATTCTAGAGTGGAAATGTGATGATGTCGTGATAGATCTCGTGACGGGTTTGGCACGGTCACCTTGTGGCAATGACGCCGTGTGGGTTGTTGTAGAAAGACTCACAAAGGCATCTCATTATTTGCTGATCAAGGAGACCTTCGATGTGGACGAGCTCAGAAGGCTTTATATCCGAGAGATCGTATGTCTTCATGGGTTCCCTCGTTTTATCATTTTATATAGGGACGCCAACTTCACTTTTCATTTCTGGAAGAGTTTTCCGAGGGCGCTGGGTACACAGATGCTTCTGAGCACAGCATACCAACTTCAGAAAGATGGCCATTCAGAGGGGACGATACAGGTGCTAGAGGACATGCTGCGTGCATGCGTCCTAGACTTTGGGGGCTCTTGGGAGAAGCATATACCATTAGATTAGTTTGATTATAACAATAGTTTTTAGGAAACTATTGAGATGGAATCATACAATGCTTTATATGGTAGGTCATGCCGATCACCTTTGTGCTGGTTAGAGGTAGGTGAGGCAGCTTTACTGGGGCCACTTCTCGTGCAGGAGACATCTGATCAAGTCTAGTTGATTTGGAAGCGGATGGCTACCATGTAGTCTTGTCAGAAGTCTTATGATAATTGCCGCAGACAACCTTTGGAGTTCATGGTCGGGGTTCATGTTTTCTTGCGTGTTTCGCCGAGGATGGGACAAAAACAGATCAAGAGACAAGGTATGCTTTCACCGTGGTATGTGGGACCATTTTAGATTCTAGAGAGAGTCGGGCTGGTTGCATATCAGTTGCAGTTACCGCAGCAGTATCGAGCCATGCCCGACGTCTTCCATGTGTCTCAGTTGCGTCGCTACCATTCAGACCTGTCTCACACCTTTCATCCAGAGGAGGTTGAGCTTCAGCATGATGCGTCCTTTGAGGAGAATCTAATCTGTATCATTGACAGGAGCACGAAGGTTCTCTGAGGCCGGTCAGTTCCTCTCGTACGGGTGCTATGGCAGCATGGCTGAGTGCAGGACGAGACCTGGCAGTGGGAGCCCGACGTACGTGCTCAGTGGCCAGAGCTGTTCTGAGGTTTTCTTTGCCACCCTTGGAAGGGAAATTCGAGAAATAATTTCTATAATGGGGGAAGTTTTTAAGAACCTATTTCTTATTTTAGAGGTACGAGCTTCTACTTTTCGTTTTACTTAAGTGTTTTTGAGAAAATATGGAAAATGGGGGAAGATCCTAAATTTTGGAACTACACACCATGTACTTTATCCACACGCCGTGTACTTTTGGCCATGTTGGGATGAGTACACAGGGTGTGTAGCCATGCCGGCAATGAAGGGTATATAAACTGACTACATGCCGTGTAGTGGTACCTTACACGTCATGTAGTTAGTCGGCAGGCTTAAACAGTAAGGCGATGGTGTCGTCGCCAGTTGAGCGATAGTACACGCCGTGTACTCGAGAGTATATGCCGTGTACTCATGTCGACTGATGAACAGTGTGGTGGTGCCACAAAATGAACAGTTAAATAAAATAATTACACGTCGTGTACTCAGAAGTACACATCGTGTACTTTGTTTTTTTGTCTTAAAACAGGAAGTAGCCTCCTCATTTGGCAGAGGAGGCACTTGAGCTATTTTGGAGCCAAAGGAGGAGGCTGAATCTTTGAAGATCCACCGGGCGTTCGTCTAGAATCCGATTCGGCTTCGGATGATTTCGTTGGAACCACACGTGTAAGCCCTCTCCCCTCCTGGTATTGTTCTTTACAATTGTTCTCCTAACTTAAGTTATTTTTGTTTGAATGAGTTTTGTTTTTCGTCAGATTTACATCGTTCTTGGGCGTTGCTAGAGCCAGAATTCAGGTATAACGTTCGTTGGTGTATAAGTTAGGTGCCATTGTGTTTAGTTTTCCTACTGCTGTGTGTTTTGTGCGTTTTTGTGCCACGAACCCATGTTGGGGAGTCATGTGGTTGAGTCCGTTGCTATATTTCATACGTAGAATTGAATAGGTATTTAATTGTGATAATAAAAAGGTGGTTGGGATCATTGCATGGATCCAGATCCACCCCCGGGGTGTGTTTCTCTGTTTAGCTGTTTGGCCAGGATACCCGAGGGTATTCCATCAAAGTAGTAATTGTAGAGTTTGCTTGAGTGGAATTGCATGTTACTGCTTGGTTACCTGTTGGGAATGGCCCAGTTACCTGTTTAGCATGAGGTAGTTTTTGTATTTAGCCAGAGGGCGTTGTTGTGATTAGCCTGAGGGCGTGACTTTTTTAGCATGAGGGCTGTCTTTATTCCACCCGAGGGAAACCTTTCGTGCCAGAGGGCTTGACTTTTGTGACTGAGGGAGACACTTCCTAGCCTGAGGGAAATTTCTATTACTACTGAGGGCTATACCTGTGGGTTGGATTCTACTTACCTGAGGGTAAGGTTTTTTTTGTCTGAGGACGTGGACTGTTTACTAGAAATGCACTGTTGTGGTTTCTAATATTTAAAAGGATTAAATGGATAAGGAAATGGAAATATAACTAGTAATTATTTACTTTTGAGTACTGCTTACTTTATTTCATTTTACTACTACACACTGTTGTTGCCTGCTTACACGCAGTTGGGCACGGGCCTTTGGTGGGTGTCTATTGAGATATATTTCTCACACCCTGTTTGGGTCTCGCTTTTCAGCCAAAACAGATTAGGTTGCTGTAGGTGTAGATAGGGGAAAGATTCCCTATACAGGTACTTGAATGTTGCTGAGGTGTAGGAGGGCATGGCACCGGGCCCAGGCTCGCAATGCCGCTGCCAGCTGTTCTTCTTGTTTTGCTGCACTCTGTTTTCTGCTGTACAGTGTTGATGTATAACATGTTCTGGCTATTTTCATAGAACTTGAAACATGTAGCATCATTACTTTATACTGTTGGTTATAGCCACTACTGTAGTTATTTAAGTTGTGTATGTTTATTACTTCCGCTGTTTATTGTATGTTTAGTTTGGTATTCCACTGCGCAGCACTTTGACAAATGAGGGCATAGTTTCCCTACTATCAGACCCGGGCCCTCACTGCTAGTCGGCAGCATCTAGCGTTTGGGGAAATGCGCTTGAGGTCACGTGGAGAACTAGGCTCGGGGCCCCTCTTGCATGGCACCCAGGTCCGAGACGTTACAAAAACAATCAATAATACAATACATTTTTGGTACCCAAAGTTCTAGAACCCAAAACCTTGAAATAATCCATCATAATAAAGAATTTCAGGAAAAAATATTATTTCATGGAGTCCAATGTAGTATTAAAACATACCACAAGTCCAACCAGTATATAAAATTAATCAAAATTTGGATATAAATAAGGGAAACACCAGTATAATAATTCCCACTCCAGTAAGAAGCATCCTCCACATAAAACCAAAGAAACCATATCATCAAATTAAAACCAGAATTAACCATCTCGGAAACTAATTTTTTTACCCAAAAGAAAATAATTATTCAAAAAAATTATGGAATCTATAATATGTACATGAAAACCAATCGTACTGAAAATAACAAGTCTATGGAAATAATCCTACGATCAATATCAATTTTGCGCCACTCTATAATGTTAAACTGGGACATAAACCACAGAACACCTTCTCATAGTATAAACTCAAACAAAACCATCACCCATGCTTACTAAAAAAAGAACCACGTATCATCATCATCTGATTGTAGACAGAAATGATTCTGATGTTCAAAAAAACTATAATACCATAGAAAATACAATATAAAAAACAATAATAAAATCAAAAGGAAATTAGAGATGAAACCCATTGTGAACTACCACAACTAATTAATCAAATATTAATAATCCAAAATGAACCCATAAAATATATCATTACTGAGACATATTATTATAAAAATTAAAATTAAAATATCTGATGTTTTTCTAGAAAACCACAAGGAAGGAGCATCCATGGATCTTTCAATCAATAGATATTACGGTTCCCTGATACGCCATAATGGAATCACATAGAAGGTATTTTAATTTAATAAGGATAGGTAATTTCCTAGGAATAAAACCCCTCATCGAACTCCTCTTGTTATATGGGATCATAGAACTTTTTCTACATGCATTATTGTGACCATTTTTTCAAAATTGATGGAATCAATTTCATGCACATCACTTGATTCCTAGACTAATTATCTTCACCTATATGGGATCTTTGAGCCCCTCCATAGCAGGCATCATGACATACCCATGAATACATTATATGAGATCTGGGAGAAGACCTCCTTCATTGGATTCACATATCACAGTATCATTGATCGGAATATTAAGACGTATGACCACCATCTATGAAAAATATCCAACATACTCCATCATGACATCCCTCTTTGTTTCCATCCCATGATATGAAGATATTTATCCACCTAAAAATCGTTTGGTTATATACACCTAAATATCATAATCATTTATTACTCCCACGTAATTCGCTTAAATATTTCAATTCAAAAAATTCACTTCCAACACACTCAACTTTGTCTGATTAACAACACTACTAATACTGTCACCCTAGAATCCTATGGAGTATTGACATAGTTTAGGATACATGAACATTTATTATCCAACCCACCCATTTATATGGCACTATATATTCACAATAAGTGTTATATTAAACATTCACGATGTCAATGATATGTTAAAATAGTAGAGGATGTTATGATTCAACCACTCTATTCCAATTTTTTCTAGAATCTAGAATAAAATAGATATCTTTTCTATGAAATGAGTTGATTCAACATGTGGATACTACAAATAAAATATCACTATGCATTCTTCATTGACCGTTCTGAATGTATACTCTTAATTATAAATGAAATGAACAAAATGAATTCGTTCCTTAGAATTAAAATAATCTAATAAAATGATAAAATAATGAAAAAAATCTTAAATTGAAAACCCATTAAGGTGAAACCGTCAATAAAATTAAATAAAAAAAATGTCCAAAAATTTATAATTTATTATAAAAAATTATACTACATTTTACCATGGAATTCATTTATAAAACAATACACCACCTTTTAAAAATAATCAATCCTTATTAAAATAATCCTCCCCATTTTGAAATAAAATTGCATTCCGTCTAAAACCGTTTACTACAATGTGAAAAATAATGTCAAAATTGTAATGTGTTTACATATTGGTCCAATTTTTTTTAATAATTTTTCATTAATACCATAATAAAATAAAAAATCACTAAAATATCCCATAAATATGATCTATTTATTTTCATAAAATCCACTTACATGGCCTTTAAAATATTTTTTTAAACAAATTACACTATTTAACAAACACAAACCCTTATGAATTAATAATAAACAATGAATAACATAAAAAATAAAGATAAATTGATCTCAGTAAAACAAATCATCATAAACCACTAATATATCTCGAATAAGTGGGATGCACTTTATCTGAAATCTAAAATCAAAATACGGTGGTCCAATATATTTGAGTCAGGTGTAGAAATGTTCACTATTTGGTGACCTAGTTTTTTCATCCATACGCTACTAGTTTTATATCCTTCTCGATGATCAAATATCCATTTGCATGAGATACACAAGTATTGATAGAAAATTATGGATAACTATTAAACCCATGTTATATTTTTTTTCTCACCACAATTATTAGGTAGAACAAAAAAATTACAAACATAATCAACTTATATCCATCTATAATCATTAAATGAGAAACTAAAATGAAATAATTTAAAACACGAAACAAAATTACAAATGATAATCTCTATCATCATAATACATTGATGAATCCAAAATTACGATAAGTAATTTTCGTGATCCTAGGATATTCTATATATATAGGCTCTCATAGTATATTTAATGAAAAATCCTAAATGACATTCCACTCACATCAGTTGGCCAACCACTAGTGTAAATTGTTTCTTCGATCCCAATGAGATTGGAATATGTTTTTGGAATCATGAGAAGTCTAGATGGAAAATATTTAACCCAAAAAATATAGTATATAATGTAACATATAATTTACATATAATCTAGCATCTATCATGCATTTAATATATCTTAATGATTGATTTGATAAGAAAAAAAATATAAAATGAAGAAGAAAAGATACGAACAATAAATATTATCCAATGAATTTAAAAACTGTTATAATTTCCAATATAAATTCAACAATATAGTCTATAAAGGGAAAAAAATAAACTAACAGGCATATGGATTAGATTTCATAACCACATCCCAAATCAAAAATAGACCAATCATATCCTTTTAGAATCTGAATATCTATGTATGGAATTTCATACACAACACCTCCACTCACCTATAAGTTTCCAAATATAATGAATTATTATATAACATGGATACATCGAACAAATATAAAATATGATAAATTCATACAAAATCTTGTGAATATTAATTGTGTGAGATATTAGTACAAGTTGGATACGATGAAGGATTATAGGAAATGTGGTTATTTATATAGATCAGAAATGATTTTTTGAAATAAAATAACAATTTTAGTGTAACTTCCTGGTCCCGGGTGCCACTCAATGGGTGCCCTGAACCCAGTTCGCCATGTAACCTCAAATGCATTTCCCCAAACGCCAGAGGCTGCCGACTAGCTCGAGGGCCCATTTCTGAAAGTGGGGAAACAGTGCCCTCATTTTTCAAAGTGTAGTGGAGAAGAATAATAAAAATCATACAACAACAATCGAAGCAGTAAACTATACACATTTAAAATAAAAAACTACAGTAAAAGATAACCAATAGTTATATAGATGATGAAGCAACATGTCTCATTTTCTACGAAAATATCTAGAACATATTTCACATCAATATAGTACAATACAATACAGAATAAAGGAAAACAAAACAAAACATCTGGTAACATCGCGAGCCTAATCCTAGTCCCATGCTCCCCTACTCCTCAGAAGAAATCAAGTACCTGTATAGGGACTCTTTTACTTATCCACACCTATAGAAATATAATCTGTTTGGGCCGAAAAGCATGACACAAAAGGGTGTGAGAAATAATCTCAGTAGGCACCCACCAAAGGTATGTGCTCAACTACGTGTAAACATGCAACAACATTGTGAAAAAGTAAATTACAATCAAATAAGAAGTAATCAAAAGTAACTAACATTACCATTTATATTTCCATTTTATTTCTCATTTATTCGTTCATTATCAGGAAACCACCACATTGAATTTCTATGTAAACAGTCAGTGTCCTCAGACACGCAAACCCTTACCCTCAGGTAATCAGAAACGTAACCTGCAGGTAATTGGCCACAGGCATAACAGATATTGCTTTCATGCGTACAATGTGTCACCCTCAGGCACAGAGTCTATTGCCCATAGGCACAGAAGAAGTTGCCATCAAGCCAAAATAACCACTGCCCTCATGCTAAAGGTAACACTACCATGGGGCTATGTAAAGCACTACCCTTAGGCTAAGAATGTTATCGGGACATGACCAACATAAAAACCAGAAATAATCACACAATTTCTCTCAAGGAAAATGTAATTCATAAAATAAACAAGGCATACCCTTGGGTATCTTGGCCAAACAGCTAAACCGAGAAACGGACCCCCAGGGGTGGTCTTGGATCCAAGCTGTGATACCAAACAACAGTTTATTATCACATTTAAATTACGTAAAAAATTATAGGTACATAATTCAACATGGCCTCATCCATACGACACCCCATTCATGGGAGAGTATCACAACGATACACAAAACACACATCAGTTGGAAAAATTAAACACCAAGCCACCTACCTCGATCACCCGTGATCAATTTACTCAAACGATGCCTTCTGAAATGTCTAATAATGTCGTAGATATGAGGTAAAAAATTGTCATTCAACCTCAAATAACATCAATTAAATGAATTATTTTCAGAACTCCACAAGGATATGGGATGGCTTACCCATGCGGTTCCAACATGATCGACAGAAGAGGAAATGGATTCCCGACGCTCGATCTGGAGATCCACGAAGGTTCAGTCATCCTACCCTTAGCTCCCGTCTAGCTCTAAGCCAATATTGTGAACAAGGTTGGCTACTTCCCATTTTATGTGAAAAAAACAAAGTACACGTCATGTACTTTTGATTACATAGTGTGTACATCCCTCATTTAACTGTTCCTCTGGAGGCACTGGAAAACGGTTCATCTGTTGACATGAGTACATGGTTTGTATGCCTTTATACACGGTGTGTACTATCGCCCAGCGGGCCACCGGCTTATTATTCACCTACCGAATGACTACATGGCGTTTAAATACCTAATGCACGGTGTGTAGTCGGTTTTTACATCTTTCATCACCGATATTGATACATGCGTTGTGTACTCATCCCACATGGCCAAAATTACACGAAGTGTGGAAAAGAACACGGCGTGTAGTCCCATAATTTATGATTTTTCCCATTTTTTGAATTATCTCAAAAAAATGTAAGGAAATGAGAAAAGAAGAAACTCGTATCTCAAAACTAAGAACCAGGTTCTTAAAAACTTCCCCCATTAAAGAAATTCATCCCTGAATTTCCATTCCAAGGGTGGTGAAGATATATCCATGAACAACTCTGGC
Organism: Viscum album; assembly: GCA_963277665.1. NCBI lineage: Eukaryota > Viridiplantae > Streptophyta > Magnoliopsida > Santalales > Viscaceae > Viscum > Viscum album. Next base: position 418,750,301 of record OY728161.1, on the reverse strand, counting down.
CACTGAGTACATATGTCGGCCTCCTGCTCCCCAGTTTCATCCTACACTCGGCCGTGCTGCCATATCACCCTTACGAGAGGAACTAACCAGACTTGGACAACCTTCGTTCTCCTATAAACTATACAAATCATATTCTCCTCAAAGGACACATCTAACTCTAGCTCAACGTCCTCACGATAAAAAACGTGAGATGGGTCTGAATTATAGAGACACAACTGAGATACATGGAAGATGTCGTGCATGGCTTAGTACCTCAATGGTAAATGCAACTTATAGGAAACCGGCCCGACTCACTCAAGAATATAAAATGGCCCCACATACCTCGGTGAGATATTACCATATCTCCAGATCTGCCTATGCCCCATCATCGGTGAAGCACATAAATAAACCTGATCCCCGACCACGTACTCCAAGGGTCTTCTGCAGCGATCAGCATAAGATTTCTGACGAGACTGTGCAGTAGCCATGCATTTCTGAATCAACTAGACCTACTCTGAAGTCTCCTCCATGAGACGTGGTCCCAATAAAGCTGACTCACCTGCCAGTAACTAGCACAATGGAGATCGGCATGGCCTACCATATGAAGACTGGTAAGGCACCTTCTTAATGGTTTCCTGAAAACTATTTTTATAAGAAAACTTGACTAGGGGTATATGATTCTCCCAAGAGCCCCCAATGTCTAGGATTCATGAACGTAGCATGTCCTCAAGCACCTGTATCGTACGCTCTGAATAACCATCAGTCTGTGGGTGGTATGCTTTGCTTAGAAGCACCAGTGTTCCCAGTGCCCTCTAAAAACTATACCTGAAACGAGACGTAAAACGGGTGTCCCTATTCAATACAATAGTATGGGGGACCCCATGAAGATGTGTGACCTCTCAGATATATAACTACCCAATCTCATCAACACCGAAGGTCTCGTTGATCGGAAAAAAGTGAGCTACCTTCGTGAGTCTTTCCACAACAACCCACCTAGCATCATTGCCTCTAGGTGAACTCAACAACCCAGTCACGAAGTCCATCGCGACGTCATTTAATTTCCACTCCGGGATAGGAAACTACTGTAATAGTCTGGATTGCCTCTTATGCTCCTCCTTCACCTACTGATAGGTGGAACATCTCGTAACAAAACCAACTACTTCTCTCTTCATACCCGGCCACCTGTATTGACGTCTCATGTCATGGTACATCTTGGTAACTCTAGGATGGAATGCCTAGAATGAAGTATGAAACTCCCGCATCATCTCCTCGTGTATATCTCCTAGAACCCACACTCATCCTTGGAAATTAAAAACATCACCATCGCCTATCGTCCACCCTAGAGGAGGGTCCACACTTGACACCGACTCCCGTAGAACTAGGCCTTCTAAATCACATAGCTGTCTCATCCTCACTCTATCCAGGAGGGTTGAGGTCACAGCTAAAGATGAATGATATGTCTACCAATGACAGTCATGCACCTCCATATGTATGTCAAAGAGCAAAGCCATCAGCTGCCATTCACCACTGGTCTGATGCACTTCCTGTATCTGAGTCTTCCTGCTCAGAGCATCAGCTATTTCATTACCCTTTCCAAGTGTATATGCATGCTCAAAATCGAAGGAATGAAGGTATTAAACCCACCTTCACTGTCTTAGGTTCAAGTCACACTGGGTAAAGATGAACATGAGACTTCTTTGGTCCGTGAACACCACAAAATGTTCTCCCAAGAGAGAATAACTCCAACAGCGCAACACCTAAAAACTGTATCCAACTCGAGATCATGCATCAATTAATTCCTCTCATGTGGCCTCAACTGTAGAGACCCGTACGCAACAACCCGATCACCCTGCATCAACACAGCTCCTAGACCAATACCTGATGCATCACAGTAAACTGTATAGCTCTTCCCCTGCTCTGAGAGTATCAGGATCAGTGTTGATGTTAACTTTCCCTTCAGCTCCTGGAAGGTTGTATCGCAAGTTTCTGACCAAACGACCTTCACCCACATCATAGTAAAAGACACCAACGGCACTGCTAAGTGGGAGAAGTCCTTTATGAAGTGTCTTTAGTAAACAGCCATCCCCATGAAACTCTGTATATCAAACACGTTCTTTGGATGCTCCCAGGAAACTACTCCTCTCACCTTCTCTAGATCTACTGCAAGTCATGCTTTCGAGATGATATGACCCAGGAAGTGAATTTAGACCATCCAAAAGTGGCACATTGAGAGCTTAGTATATATCTGATGCTCTCTCAGTGTACACAATACAAACTCAAGATAGGTGGCATGGTCGTGTCGAGTGTGAGAGTAAACCACGATATCTTCCATGAATACAACCACAAACTATTCTAGATAAGGATAGAACACGCGATTCATCAGATCCATGAAAACTACTGGAACGTTCATGAGTCTGAACGACATAACCGTATACTCGTATAGACCATACCTGCTCCTGAAAGCTATGAGAGGTATATCGTATGGTCTAACACGCAGCTGATGATATCATGATCTCAAGTAAATCTTCGATAACACTCGTGCTCCACGAAGTTGATAAAAAATATCATCAATCCCCGAAAAGGGATATTGGTTTTTAACCATCTACTTGTTCAACTTCCGATAATCCACATAGAGTATGAGGGTACCGTCTGCCTTCTCCTTAGTGAGGACATTTGAACCCCAATGAGAAGTACTGGGTCAGATGAAACACATTTCCTATAACTCCTCTAACTATCTCTTGAGATCATAAAACTCTGGTGTAGTCATCCTATAAGGAGGAATGGACACTGGTGCAGCTCCTGGTAGAAGATCAATAGAGAAATCCACCTCACGCTCCAGAGGAAGACCTGCAATGTCGTCCAGGAATACATCCCTAAAAGGATCAACCACTGGAGGGATAAAATTCTGACAACTCCCCAGGTCGACCAGATATATGCTCACAATATGGGCTGTGACAACACCTCGCCCATGATTCTCTGGTCCTGCTCAACATGCCTAAACAAACCATTCTCCCATGTAGAGATACTCTCCGCCCTCTGGTGATGTGAAACTCACCCTAAAAAGATATCATTCCACAAAGTCCCGAAAGGGAACTGACCAACCCAAACCGATAATGACATCATAGCTCGTCATCTCTAAGACATATAGGTCACAAAATAAGTGACACCCACCAACCTCAAGGGGCACTCCTTGCACTGATTCACACCAAACGAATCTAGTCCCCAATAGAGTTTCTAGCGTCATAAAAACATAAGAAGAAGAAACGCAGAGCCCAAGACTCTCCACAATGGTCACCGATATGAATCCATGTGTATCACCTATATCGAAAAGTATTGAGGATAAAAAAGAAGCTACTAGAATAGTACCTCTGACTATAGAAGGCCCGGGATCCTACTCCTATTGGGTCTGTTGCACTGTATATGAATGCCCAGTGTCGCGGCCCTACGACACAACCTGGATACCCTGAGCTATCCCGCACTACTGCCTCTGAGATCCGGGTGTCTAGCTACCACGGCCACGACCACCATTCCTACCTGCACGTACTGATGTATTCCAGTTTCCCGACTAGTAAGAAGTTGCAGGTCCTCCTCTCGTATGCGGAGTCTGCAAAGAACCCCTCTCACTAGCCACTAGTGGAAACACCCTGCAAAAGCGTTGCAGATTCCCCATCTTGCCACAAGCTCGACACTTTACAAGGCCTCGTGGACACTGAGGTCTCTTGTGCCCCTCCTTAACACACTAGTAGCACAGGACCTGGCCACCTTAAACATTCTTCTATCTTGAACTGCCACCCTGAGAGAATTCCATCAGTATATTCCTCTTACCAGTAGAAATAGTACCATAAACTGGTGCTGAAACACCCTCACCCACACCACTAGCTTCCCGTAGGTTTCTCTCTGTAATAATTGCCTAGTTCACAATAGCATGTATTGAAGGCAACCTAAAAACATTCACCAGTGCTCAGATGTCATATCAATGACCATCCTCAAGTTGTCTGGATCTCATCGTCTCATTGCCCACCAGAACTAGTGCAAAACGCTAAAGCTCGGTGAATTGAGCAGAATAATCCATTACCGACATAGCGCCCTGCTGCAGATTCATGAAATCTCAAGCACGATCTTCCCTCAGCATCTCTGGGAAGAAGAAGTCATAGAAGGCTGTCTGTAAATCTTCCCACGCCATGTCTCAGTGATGCACTGACTGGGTGGTAACATCCCACCACCTCTTGGAAGAATCATGTAGAATATAAGTCGCATGTTTGACCCTCCACCCCGGATGTGTCTCAAGGTGGTCAAAAAAAGTCTGAATAGACCCCAGCCAATACTCAGCATCCTATGGTCCGCCATCCCCTAAGAACGTAGGCAGATGCTGCTGCTGGAATATATGAGTCAGCTCAGCCATATATGTTGTTGTCAGCATTGTTCGCTGAAAGGTCTGCATGAACAACATAAATCCTTCATGGAAATGCACCTCCATGCCTATGTCTGGTAATACGGTTGGCACCACATCTGGATATACTGGACTATCCACTTGTATCCCATCGCCCACCATTTCTGGAGTATACTCATTGCCGCTCTCTTGGTGAACACCACCTGAATGTCTCGGTGGTAGGAATCTACATGGTCAAACACACACCATAGATCAAGATTATCACAGTATGAAAATAGTGAAAACAAAAGGGGAATAGGAGGAAAAAGGGATTCATGATTTGAATAAAAACACTACACAACATGTATACTAACTACACAATGAGTACATGACTTCTCTTCCCTGCCCAGGTCCTTTTACACGGCCAAGCCACATGGCTCGCATTGAACAAAACTACACGACATATATATATTCTATATGGTGTTTATGGTGTAATTTTCCAACTACCCGTGAAATTTCTGACACGGCCGAATACTCTTCTTGAACTACACGATGTGTTACACCCGCAGACGACGTTTACACTACCACGTTTCCGAGCCACACGGCTAAGTCCACACGGTCTGTCCTCGGAAAATACTACACGTCATGTCCCAAAGGTACAAAATCTGTTCTAGATGAGCTTCGCCGACCTATGTTTGTTAGTTAAACGACCAGATACATGACTCACACAACACATCGTTTTCCATATACACACGGCGTGTACACCAAAGGATTACACTGACCATGATGTTAGGTACACGACTGGATCCCAGGTCAGATTACACGGAGTGTTCCATAATGGACACGGCGTGTATGTCCTAGGGTCTCTTACATCCATGTTGTTAGTTTCACAAGAGGAATCTGGGTCAACAGTACACAGTGCGTACATCTGGTACATGGCATGTTCGCCCCATGAATTTTCCGTCCCCGTGTCCCTGCCCACACGGTCTATGACATGGGATGGACTACACGGTGTGTATTTAGGGTACACGACATGTACTCAAAAAGTTTTCTTTTCATCCCAAATAGAAAAACATACACATCGTGTTTAAGGTAATACACGATGGGTATAATGGGTTTCCGAACAGTATGCCTCAGAAACTTATCTAGAACTATGAAAATAATGGAAAAACAAAACCTATGTGCCACATTCCAATCCTTGAGGGCCCATACTCCCCACGAATCAATGTTTGAAATCTTATATCTGTTATAACTGGATAAACAGTCAATAATCCACCAAATTTCGGTCAATGTGGCCCATACTCCCCAAAAACCAAAGTTTGGCGTCCATTCTATAAACATGATCACACACTAATACCCAATCAAACTGCAGGTATCTATCAAAGAAGCTATCACAACAACATGATTTTACTAGTACAAAATCTATCATAAGAACATGCAATTTCTAATGCACCTACATGGCATCGAAACAATGCATGGCATGTGATTTCTAGCAAGTTCCTAAATGATGCATGAGATGGAATACCCTCATCTTGTTGGGATGAAACTAAATAGAACCCATGGATAAAATATAATTTGCAAAACACAAGTGCGTCACCCATCGGTGAAAATCAATTCAAATATTAAATCGCAAAATCATAAAAATTGCAACATGAGCTAAATTTGATTTTCCCTACACACGGGTTAGCTACGCCCTGGAAATGCTTATTACCAACTACAGTTCTCTTCTTATCCCTGACTATGGTTCCAAATAGCAAGTCAATGAAATGAACTCCTTTGATACCTTTTGTAATTTCTCAGTCATGGGTGCCACTCAACGGGTGCCCCGAACCTGGTTCGCCACGTGACCTCAACCACATTTCCCCATATTCTAGAGGCAACCGACTAGCTACGAGGGCCCAGGTCTGATAGTAGGGAAACTATGCCCTATTTTGTCAAAGTGTAGCACGATAGAATAATAAAAAGCATACAACAAAAGCGGAAGCAGTAAACCATAAACATTTATAATAAACAACTATAGTAAAAGATAACCAAAAGTTATATAGATGATGATGCAACATTTATCATGTTCTAAGAAAACAGCAAGAACATGTTACACAGCAATACAGTACAATATAATACAGAATACAGCAAAACAAAACAAAACAGCTGGTAGCATCGTGAGCCTAAGCACGATCTCATGCTCCCCTACTCCTCTGCAGCAATCAAGTACCTGTATAGTGACTCTTTCCCTAATCCACACCTGTAGAAATAAAATCTGTTTGGTTCGAAAAGTAGGACCCAAGCAGGTTGTGAGAAATAATCTCAGTGGCACCCACCAAAGGCTTGTTCTTAACTGTGTGTAAACATGAAACAATAGTGTGCAAAAGTAAAATTCAATAAACTAAGTAGTACCTAAAAGTAATTAACATTAACAGCTATATTTATATTTTATTACCCATTTAATTGTTCATTATAAAGAAACCACCATGGTGAATTTCTATGTAAACAGTCAGTGTCCTCAAACACGCAAACCCTTAAACTCAGGTAATCAGAAACATAACCCGCAGGTAATTGCACACAGGAATAACATATATTTCCCTCAGGCATACAATGTGTCTTCCTCAGGCACATAGTCTATTTCCCACATGCATGAAATAAGTTTCCCTCAGGCCAAAATAACCACTTCCCTTAGGATAAGTAAAGCACTTCCCGAAGGCTAAGAAAGTAATCGCGCAAGTCCCAACATATAAACAAGAAATAATCATACAGTTCCCCTCCAGGAAAAATAATGTGTAAAATAAACATGACATACCCTCGGGTATCCTGGCCAAACGGATAAACAGAGGAATGCACCACCCAGGGTGGTCCTGGATCCAAGATGTGATCCCAAACAACAGTTTATTATAACATTTAAATTACCTAAAAAATTATTGGTACTTAAATCAACACGACCTCAGCCATAGGACACACCAATAATGGGCACGTATCACAATGGTAGACAAAACACACATTAGTTGGAAAATTAAACACCATGCCACCTACCTCGATCACCCGTGATCGATATACCCGAACGATGTCGTCAGAAACGTCCAAGAACTTTGTAGATCTGAGGTAAATGAATTCTCGTTCAACCTCACATAACATCCATTAGAGGAATAATTGTCATGAACTTCACAAGGAGAATTGATGGATTGCCTTTGTGGTTACAAAGTGATCAACAGAAGAGGAAACAGATTCCCAACGATCGATCTGGAGATCCACAAAGCTTCGGTCATCCTCTCCCGAACTCTTGTCTAGTTCTAAGCCAATCTTGTGAACAGGGTTAGCTACTGCACATTTTAAGAAAAAAAAACCAAGTACAAAATGTGTACTTTTGATTACACAGCGTGTACTTCCCTTATTTAATTGTTCCTCTAGCGGCACTGCCAAACTGCTCATCTGTCGACATGAATAGATGACATGTATGCCTCTATACACGGCGTGTACTGTCCCCCAACTACCCACCACCTTACTATTCAACTGCTGACCTACTACACGGTGTGAAATACCTACTACATAGCATGTAGTATGTTTTTACACCTTTCATCACCGACATGGCCACACGCCCTATGTACTAATCCCACATGGCCGATAGTACACAGCTTATGGAAAATTTCACGTAGTGTAGTCCAAAAATTTAGGTTTTTTCCCATTTTCCTTATTTCCTCAAAAATACATAAGGAAATGAGAAAATAAGAAACCCATACCTCAAAACTAAGAACCCGGTTCTTACATTTAGTACTCAATTTGAACTAGGAATTAATGTAAGGAAACTATGTTATCAATCCAAAAAGTAAAAAATCATTGATCTCGTACACAAAACTATTGAAATGTCAACTTATTTGACAAAATATTTACCAGAGAGATGAGGGACATAAATATTAAATTACCAAAATAAAAATATGTTTTGAATCATTACAAACCATTCAAAATAACATAACCATAGTGTTTACCTATTGTTTTTTCATTAAAAAAATCTAAAACCGTCTTTGGGACCCATTAAGGAAAAAATACTTAAAATAGAAAAAATTAACACATTCAATATTGGAACTAGTAGTCATGTCAATAGAAAAACAGAAGAAAATAATAAAATAGGTTCCATTATTAAATTATCCAAAATGGGATACAAACAATATTAACGTGGAAATCCTGTAAAATGTACTACAAATCAATAAAATGGTGACATGTGTTAAACTATACATACTAATATGAGAGTATACATATATTACTACAATAATTGAATAATTATCAGCCTATGTTCCATAAAAATAATAAAAAGACACCCATAATACAAACCTAGTCCTCATTAGGAGCAAAAATATATATTTATCCAATCAGAAAACTAGGAAACATTTTCTTACGTGTGACATAAATAGTATAAAATGAATCAAGATATCTCACTTAGTTACATAGGTTTCCATGATAAAACCTATAGGACTGAAAAACACTAAAAATAACTATCACATGCATTAAACATATAAAAAAAGATCTCACCACACCTCTAACACCCTCATAGAAAACAACCACATTCCACATCTCCCCATGAAATAACTATACACAACCTCATTATGGGGTAAAATAAGAATAAATGGAATCAACCACATTCCACATCTCCCCATGAAATAACCTATTTATACATGGCTTGATCCAGTAGTATTCTTTGGTTTTTACTTGTTTCTTTAGGTTTCATCCCCTTGGTCTTTCCCCAGAAGGATTCCGGTATCATTTCTTACATACATGAGTATGATACCTTTGGCAGGACTTCATGAATAGAGTTTTTGGAATCCCCTCTATGTGAATTATGTTTGGATCCTCTCTTCCTTCGTTGTACACTAGGTAGAGTTTCTCGGTATTGATATGACCTACTTTACCCGGGTGTCGATCCTCTACATAGGAGGTTAGTTCAGAATGAGTTGTTGGAATCACACCATAGGTACTGGTTGTGATCCTCATCTGATTCATCAAGTATCATTCTTCAGTACTCATGGTGTGAGTTCTACCGGAATGAGTGCTTCATATCTCTCACTTCAGACCTAATATTTTGTTCTCCCAGTTGCGTGCTCAGTGGAATCTTCGAGCTGGATCTTAGTGGTGGTTTCCCGATAATCGATCGTGTATGAGTACATCTGGATTTTATTATTATATGTTCTGTAGACATATACTATGTAGAGATGACTATATCATTCCATTGTCGTATTTTCCCTTGATTTACTCCTTTGTGGATTTGGGGTGTCCTATTGGGTATTGTTATACTCACCCTAGCATGGGCTTTGCCCGCACATGTCGTGTCTTGGGCAGACAAGCTAGCCATTGACATGATTCTAGGTGGACCAGGACCAGATGGTGTACATTGAGATCAGGCAGGCTGAAGTGTATTCCTACGGATATGAATTGTAGTCCCAGTACCTTTTCATTACATGTTTTACATTGTTGCAAACTTTCTTTTGGTGGGATTTTACTTTTGGCCTAGGGTTTTACTTTACTTTCCTATCGTACTTTGTTGGTTGGGATTTTTAGTGTATGCATGAATTTCCCTTTTTAGTAGCTTTCAATTTTTACTTTTATGGGATTGGATGTGTGTGTGTGTGTGTATAGCATTATAGGAAATTCCTCCCATGATAGTGACATGCCTACTCGGTGCTAGTCACCGACCCTTGGCCTATTGGAGGCGGGCTTGGGGATATTTGGCACGAGCCCAACTGGGATGGGTCGTGACAATAAAAATATTTGATTTCATGAAATATTGGCCTAGTATTGAGATATTTGTCAATAATTGGATTTCCAATTATTTAATGTGTCTACAACTACTCATATAATTTTTTTATATATGAGTACATGATGTAACTTTACATATATTTACCAATATGTATGTACATTTCATTCCAATTATGTGTCATGTGGATTCAATGGGGTATGATTTTTGGTGATGATATTGATTCTAATTTCCCTAATATATTGGATATTTTTTTAACCTCAGGAATCTTTGTATACACTTTATGCATTACGGATTTACCCCCTGAGTGTGGTTGAGAAATTGATTTAGTTGTATATTGTGTTAGTAAAATCTAATATGTTGTTTTCCTATATATTTTTTAGAATGAAATTTTATCTAAATGAACCTCATGTTAATGTTTCTTTGACACATATAATTATAATGATGTAATTTAAATACCAATGGTGATTGGTGAGGGTATGGTTCTCAAGTTATTATTTTCAAGGTGGATTCCAAGTAAGAATCAATGCCTTAGTGTGATTATTATTTTGGTATGTTCTGTTTTTTATGTATTTGAGACCCTAAAGTCTGTGTTTGAATTGTTTGAGGACTTGGGTTTTTTAGATGAGAATATATGGGTTCTATGAGAAATGGACTTGTTATAAATTGTATTTAGGCTATGTCAGTGGACCCATATACCTTGGAAACATGCCTCAACACTTTAATGTGTCTGCGACTAATGACATGTCTAAGGATACTAAACATTATTTTTTAGACTATGCTTCTAAGTGTGTTATAAAAAAGAGGCTTGGGAAGATTCCTTGTGTTAGGATTGATGCATGAAATGTAAAATTGGGGTTATGGCTTGGAAGGGATATGCCTGATTTTTTTCATTAGTTCAATCAACTTTTGTATTTGATCTTCTTCTATCAAAATTGCAGTTGGATAGTGAGACTTTTAACTTGAATAGACTTATTATTGTGGATGTGATTTGGTAGATTTGTTGATAATGGTAGGAAAAATATGTTTTTATGAGGTAGGTTGGTAGTAATTGTATGTTTTCAGTTAGAATTTCTTAGATGACCGATCATGAAAATGTGTGATAAGGGTACTCTTGTTGGATTTTTCTAAAATTCATAGAATCAGGGGGAGTGTTGAATTTTGTGGCCTAATAATGTTTTTGTGAACAAAAAATTACACGAGACAAATTACTTTTTTTTATTTTGATGGAATATACACCCATATAATTTTATTTTTGATCTATGTTGCACACTTTGTATGTGTGGTTACTATTGATGTATAAATTGGTAAGGGGACCTATGGGGGATACTAACTTATTGTATTAAATATTGATCTTAATGTATAATTAGTACATAGATCCTATAAATGTGTTATAATTATCATTCAATAAGTTGTTTCATCTTAATTGTATTTGGTGTGATGATATAATCGATTTATGTTGAACCACAATGGAATCATTGAGGGTTATCATGGAAATAGTGATCATATATATGAAGGAGAGACATGAGATATTTGGTGATGGAAATTATTGGGTATCTCTCAAGGATCTCTATAACTGAGGACGTGTGGTGGATGTGGGTTGTTCACCAGTGAGAAGAAAAGAGTGGATATAATAAGTATGGGATGATTTGTATAGGAAACCATGGGTGAAATTTCAATGATATGGGAATGGGTGATAAACTCTAGTTCAATGTGGAATTCAGGGATGATATATGTCAGCCACATTCATTCATTGTGTTCGGTGATGGACAAATAATGGTCTGTAGTGATTGTGGTATTAATCTATTGGACATATAACTAGGACACACTTATAGTGGGTTCATGATTCCATTCATGAGGATACAACCACTACACAAGAGTTGACGTTGATATGTTATAAATCATGATTGACGGTAATTATGGAATTTTTAGTCCAATGAGTAAATTAATCCCAATACTTATGAATTACTAATTGAATTAAACATATATGTTTCAATGTGATATCATATAGTGTGTAGGAGTTGATGTTGATCTCATGATGAATTGATATGATGTAATCAATATTTGATAATATGTATATTTTTTCTCATCGTATGGCAGAGCATAATGGATAATTTTGACCAGATAAGGATTCAACTAGGTAATATTTCTGATAGATTGGTACAAAAATATGTGGGAATATTTGAATGAAGATGTGCTACCTCCAGGGAGAAATCCATTTGGCATCAAGTATATTGTATGTATTTTATCGGCTAATGTAGAGCATCTTGCGACCTGTAATTCTTAGGTTGTCTAGCTAGTTTTTTCATTTAATTGAATGTGTTGTGGTTGAAACCATATCATGTATAACATTTTGGACTTTTCAAATATGTTTCATGAATTGGATGTCAATTATTATTGAAAATACATCACTCAGTCCCTAATCATGGGTGATAGTAAAACATTAAATTCAATGATGTTTTAAATTTTAATATTTTGCATTGTTTTAATGAAATAAACATATATGATCCAGTGAGGTGACTTAAAAAATGTGATGGTTGTATCATTATAAATAGTTTTCAGTTTTTCAGTAGAAATTTCTCGAAGTGGGGAATGCCATGGTAGCCAAATATTCTGTAAAGGGAAAAAACAATTAACTTGGATAAACCTAGGATGAATGGTGATGTGGGTGATTATGTGCTAATTTTTTAGGGTATATGGGTGTTAGTAGAAATCATCCAAGTATTTTGGTAGTGGTTAAGAGTTGTTTCATGTGTAATAGTAAATAATTTTCATACTTTTTTGAATTTATTTATGGGAGATAGTTTGGAATATTTTAGAATGATGTCACACCTTGGATATGAATTGATGACTGGAATATGCCAACAATGATGATCGAATACTCAATAAGATGTCATTTGGATGAGATGTCTTATGGTGTTGATATTATAATGTACCATGTGTTTGGGCGAGTTATGGATGATCATGTGGATATGTAATTTTGAGTTAGTAGATCTGATATATTTATAATCATTATGTAAAATGAAATTATAAATGTTGTAATACCTCAAAATAACTATTTTGGAAGAGAAATGAAGCATAATAGGTGTCATGGGGGTGATAAAATCCTAATGATATGTCATGGTGTATGGTACAACATAGAGTGTAGTGAAGCATAGGCTCTCCAGTGGGGATTTAAAAGGGGTAATTCATTTTTATACCCCTAGGAATATTAATATGGGGTATCCACTCCTCCTCACTTATATGGTCAATAGTAGGGGGTCTTAACCTCACTATTTATCATGTCTTCCACTATATTATTAGTTGTTACTTATTGGTGATTTAGTAGTAGAATCAAGGTGTGTGGTCTCACTGCATTTAATTATTATTTTTCCATAATTTATAATTATTTTTAATGTTTTATATTGGGGTTTATATACAATTCTATCAGGACATGGTGCAATCATTTGTTTTTTGGGGCCTTTTTCATAGCCCTTATATAGGACGTCCTGAGATGATGCATGAGTATCATTGTTCATAAATTAGACTAAGGTATTTGTCTAGTTAATTGAAATATGGTTTAGTTATTATGTTAAAATAAATATCATGATATTTTGATGTATTGTGATGCGTTTTTTGCCCAAAATGATCCCATAGGTGTGTTAGAGGCCTTTTGGGTACCATGTGATATGATTCTACAATAGTGGTAGCTCCACGTGAGTTTTTTATAATTTTTCCAATTTTGATATTAGTTTATAATTAAATAAAGTTTTTAATAAATAAATAATTATTATTTCTTTCTTTTAGGTGAGTAACTATTGGGATATGTGGGCTTTGGGTTTTCCATGTGAGGGAATTGAATTTTTTTATAGATTTTTTGCTAGTTTTGTTGAAAAAGGGGTGATTATCCCACAACCATTAAGAAATTTTTCATGGTTGGATAGACCTAAGAGAGAAGAGGAATAGATTGGGATTGAGGAATGAACCAAGATGATGAGAAGTGAAATTATTAAGGTTTTATATCATGAGTCCTATGACTATGAAACTTTACAAATGTGGACCGTTGGGGTTGTGATATGATTTTGATGATTTTGAGGGGTTTTATTACACAAAATTTATGGGTTTTGACCCAGGATTTTGGGATGGGTCAATTCAACCCGCGCTTGGTGCTTCTGGTCATTATGAACACATGGTATTTGATGGGTTCCTTATAGACCGATTTACTCGGAGAGGGTGTGGATGGGTATATGATGATATGGTTTTCGGTGTCACCCTAGAACATGATCTGAGGTGTAATCCATATTGGGTTGAGGTGATGGTGAATGGAATGGGAATTCATCCAACTTGTATTATTATTTTTTATTTTGATATTGATTATGAAATCTGATTTTACTGGATAAATGAGAATCAACAATTCGGATTGGTTTTTTTGTGATTTCATGAGACACTGAAGAATTAAATAGTTATATGGATGTGTCATAGGGATGCCAAAAATGATAGTCATCCAGTCTCATAGTATATTGGATGTAGATTCCATGTTTCAGTAAAATATCATGTATATTGTTGATGCAGATAAATATTCATAGTGACGGTTCACAAGATATAGAATCATAAATGATGATTGAAATCTTACAATAAGGTCACATATTACTAAGAATTTTTTATAAAATTATTTCATTTTGAATGCATGGGATTTTAGATATTCTAATTCTGATACCATGTGATCATTATAATTTCATGGGAACCGTGGGACTGGATTAGTTGTATGAGGTTTTATGTGGCATCTTATCCCCTAGAATGAATGTTGGACATCCTGAGGGTGACTAATGTTCCCATTTTATAGATTCCTTTAATACCCCATAAATATATGGACAAACAAAATATGGATCATTTGAGGAGTTAGATGGTTTTTGATTCAATAGGGATGGAAATTCTTATCTAGGAGGGTATTAAATTCAATTTATATGGTCTTCCAGAAATCATCCATAACTAGATGTACTGGTTTTTCAAGGAATTCACCAATTTGGAATTAAATATGATACTAAAAACATGGTTTACCATGTACTATTGTGGGGTACTAAATTTTGGAATGAGGATGAGGGATCCATGGTTATGTACTCAGATCTATCACTCGTTATGGTGGAAGAATAATAACTGAATTTAAATTTCCCAACCCAAGATATACTTAAGCCTTGACCATTTCCCATGGGTCACATGTCCTCAATAGTTCAACCTCATATTCTAGAGGCTACTGACTAGTAGTGAGGGTGTAAATTTTGTATGCCTAGGAGAATATACCCCCATTTAATTGTAGAACAATGTATATCAAAATAAACATTCAACAACTATATAATATATAATAGTAAGAATAAATTAACAATTTTTGAAGTGTAAATGACTAGACATCTTCTAATATAATCAGAAACCAATAGGAAGAGTTAAATAAATGGACACATGGAACGATGATACACAAAATGGGAATACAGTACAGACAAATAAAATCATAATATTAAAATCTATAAAAATAAATAAAATATCTCCCCCAACAACACGAGAATATTTATAGTCCAGTTATCCTTTGCTCTATCTATAGTAAATACATATCAATGACCAATATGTGGGAATATTCCCTTATACATAACTATTGTTAAATAATATTCTCATGTTGCAGGGGATGTTTGAGTAGGGTGTGAGATAGAAATATCATTATTCTACTAGTAATTTTCTATATAAGTAATCTAGTAGTGTTAATTTATAAAGAGTATACATATATTAAAAAAATATGAATGCAATTCTGAATAAATAAATAATTTCCAGCTCACATTCTTAAAGGACACCACTTGGCACTATTGAATTCATCTCAGGGCCAAAACCAAGGAATGATAGTACTTATAAAAATATTAATAATAGTAAAATATATATATATTTTAGTTTTATCCACCTAATTGAACCATGTATTTGCAGAGGTAAGTGGGGATATACTTGGAATACTAGTATCATCTGGTACCAAGGTGTAAATCAGACATCCATGAATAGTTTAATGAGCATATAATCTCATGAATTATGGTGCATTCCAAATGTATCGTAATGAGTGGGATACATCATTCTCATCACTCTATATGTTGTGTATGCCATCTTGTTACCACTCTGACAAGGTATGTTGGGCGTAAATATATTTTCAAAACTACCGTCAACAGTGTGGGATGTTATGATCGACAACATGTCGTACTTAAATAATCTCATAATTGAGTTATCCCTTTGAGGGTATTCATGTGTCATCTATAATGATTTTATCCTATTGAGATATTGTATCTACTTCCCAGTACCCATACATGCCTTGATCTTGGACAAGCTTCCAAACCTCAACTACTAATGAAATTAACATTACATTGAGTGTCCTCACACTCTGTTCAAGAGTACTAATAAGATAATCCATGAAATATATATATATATAGCTCATCCTCCTCACAATGAAAGTCATAAAATGGGTACTGGTAGTATTGAGGAAGCATAGATACATAAAAGGCATCATTCATATACCAGTATATCAGACGATGTTCCAACTATTATTCCACTAGTATAATTCATTTCACAACCTTGATGGGTCCCACAATCCCATGTCAGATATTACACTACTTTTGAATATTTTTATCACCTATCATAGGAATTAATTACAAGAAAAACTATTTTCCTACACAAAACTCATGAGTTGTCGACGTCTGTTGGCATACGAATGACGTCTAGACTAATCTATCATCATAATTTACATCATCATATGGACCTACTCTATAGTCTTCTACATGATACATAGACTATGAATTTCGGCCTCTATGGAACAATCCAGTATATATATGAACTAATGTGTTACCATATAAGGCTTCTTAAGGAACCATCTCGATGGTATCTGAAAAGTGGTTATTATAATCAAAAATTACATTGAGAATGTATGTCACCCAAAAACCATGAATGTCGAGGCTACAAGCATGAAACATCCATATGGAACCTAAATAATATTCTCTTTCTTTCCATTAATCTAGGGGTGATATGCTGTCCTCATAATTACCATTGAACCCAAGGCCTTATTCAACCCATTCCATAACCATGACGTAAAATCAAAATATATGTCAGAAAAATTAGAATGAGGAGCTCCATGAAGATGTAAAACCACCCCAATGTACATCTTATCTTTTTTTGTCAAAAAGGTCTCCATAAAAATTAAAATTTATGTGAACGTGATCAAAATATAAAAATAACATTAAATGTATCTTTTACATGAGGTGATTTGGGTAGACCAATAACCACATACATATAAACATTATCTCATTTCAACTTGGGATCGGATAATGGTGATAACATCCATGCCGGATGTTGATGTTAATCTTATACTATCTGATAGGTGTAAATTCATGTGAGAAATCCAAAAATATCATGTTTCAAACTAAACCACCAATAACCGAATTGTAGGTCCTGATACATTTTAGGGACACTGAGGTGAATATGCTATCATGAGGTGTGGAATTATGGCATCATCTCCACTCTATGGTTAGTAGGGATTCATACACACACATGGAATAGGGTGGTGTCATCCCCATCCACATTCCAACCTAGAGATATATCGTCATATGAGATTTGATCCATTATAAAAAGGCCTTTCGGTTCACATTACAATTTCATTATTACTTGTTGTAGAATAGTGTAAGTCACTGTTAGGGCTGTGAGGATAGGGTGAACATGATTTTCATAAACCTCATTTTTCATATTTGAGAATATATCCATGATGGGTAATTCATTATGTACACATAAAATTCTAGTCCTTTCATCTTTCTGCTCAGATCATGAAACAATTATTTTCCATTTCCAGGAGTTTATGAATTATTGAAATCAATGGTGTAAAGGTACTCAACCCACCAGTACTTCCAGAGGATTAGATGATACTATTTGAATATGTGAATGATTATTTTGTGTCTAGGGTATTCCAAAAAATGATTTTCTTTTGTATAGTACATACAATTGTATAGATCATGAACTAGATCATCTAGATAAATGTCGTGCCACAGTTAATTCCACTCTATAGGACTCAACTAAAGAGATATAAACATGAAGAATAATTCATACTATATGAGAAAAACTCAAATAAAAATACCTAAAATAAATCATTATACTATATATCACTCTCCTAGTAATAGAGGAATCAGTTTTATTACTGAAGTCATCAGTACCTTCAACTCGTGAAATGTTTCTTCACAATCTTCAAACAAAACAAATGTCAAACATTTCCTTGTTAATCACGAATGTGGAATTGTATAATGAGAGGAATCCTATATTTAGTGGATTTAATGTTTATTAGCGCCATGAAACATTGAATTCCAAATAAGATCAAGTGATTCTCCTATGAAACCATACCTCTCACTTTATCTTTTTCTACAAAAACATCTGACAACATGATAATGTGACCACAAATCTAAAAGTGGGATTTAGTATTCCTAAAAAAGCCATTATGATCTATTAGTGTATTCATAATGATATAAAGATAGTTGTAATGGTCATGTTTCTATAATTTAACACTAAAATATCATATACAAATAGTAGCACAAATGAATCTGCAGACAGGTGGAAAACCTAATTCAAATGATTCATAAAAATAGTATGTACATTTGGTAGAACAAACGGCATAACAAGGTACTCGTAAAAATCATACCAACACGGAAATTATGATTGTGGTATGTTTGAGGATCATTAATTCACATGATGATAGCCCAACCTCCAATTTCACATGAAGAACACATTCCCTCATTGTATTTTTTTCAAATATGTTTTATATTTTATGTAGTAGACACATATTATATTCAATAAGTTGGATATGGAGACTATTATCCACAAATCGCCAAAGTGTACTATCTTCCATCATGGAATAAAGGACCAAAAAACACAATGGATAAATGTTGGGTCATATAATTCACTTTTCCATTGTATTATCCAATTATTTATTTACTTCCAAATCATCATTAGGTTCCACACTATAATAAGGAATAGTTACTAGTGCTTCTCATGGTGCAAGATCAGTAGTAAACTGCACCTCTTCCACCAAAGGTAAACTAGATAAATCATTAAGAAAAAACAAACTAGAAATGCTCCACTATGTGATGAAAATTGTGTGTCATACCCCATTTCTATCCAAGACAATACTAGCGGTCTGCGACGTAACATTTCTATGCCTCTTCTACTCTTGTCCTAATTTTCTATATTGCACATCCCATTATTCCATATGATAATTATGAATTCCATATAATTATTTAAACATAAAACTATGATGATATAATTAAATGTTCCCTCAATATGGAACTATCAAATCCATCCCGAAGAGCACACACAATCTCCTCATGTCAATGATGAAAAATTTACACAAAAAATGGAGTCTAACTATCTCAAGGGAATACTCATAATAATGGAAAACACCCTCGGATTTTATACCTAATGGTTTTTATATCATTATAATTCTATTTAAGAGTTCAATCATAAGTCCTAGACTCTCTATGGTTTTCTCATATATAAAAGATTGATATGTTTCCATAACAAATATTGGAGACACATTGGTGTAGGATACTATTATGGTACCTCGTACAAAAAAGGCATCATAACTTTTCTCCTCTGTAATATGTTAGAGTAGTAGATTCTAACATGTATCATGTCCTTGATTTACTTAAAAAATTCCTTGAACAAGTATAATATACTAGTGATGTGAATCATGATCCATAATGCTTCAACATCGACCATCACCTTAGTTTGAGTGGATGGTGGTATTCAAGATGCTTTCATGTTTTGATCCCACTGGACCTTCTCATCATCATGGAGTGTGTGTAAGTCACTGATTTCTTGGAGCTGATGGAATGGTTCTATACAAGTGTAGAATATGGACTATCCAATTTTAGCATCTACATTCCAATGGGTCTCATAATCATTGAGGCTTCATCTGTATCATTATCTCACACTAACGAAATTTCATAAATTTTTCTACATGAGGGGTCTTACTTCTATTACCGCTACATGTAACCTCAAAATATATATTTAACATATAATAAGTAGTACTAATTGATCTAGGTTTGGAAACACCCTAACTCACACCATCATCCTCCATCAAATTACTTTCTGTAATAAGGCCTTCGTTGACTATCCAAAAAATTGTATTAAACAATAATACATTAACCTATGACTAGATGGAGTACACCATCCCATCCTCGATTCTTTTTTTGGTCAGAAGATCATCCCTACCTATAATCTAATAAAACCATTTTCTATCTATGAAATGATAAGTTAACTACATGGGGACATTAATCCCAACAGCATGTTCTTTAATTCTCATTCTCAGCCAGCACTTAGAGTATATGAAATCAAATAATTGTATAACATCGACTACAAATCATCCCAAAACATATCATTGTGCTATTTTTCTTATGTGATCTATTCCCACCCCTTATTTCAAGAATCACATAGAATACACAAAGTATGTTTGGACTTCTAATCAAGAGGTTTATTTAGATGCTCAAATATAGAAAAGGTAGCTTTATACCCACACTCACCATCATGAGGACCTCTATCCATCAAAAAAATTGGGAGGATGACACAAATGGATTTCTCCTGTTGAATCATCCATACAATTGGCTGGTATAACAATAAATTACATCATATATAACATTCAAATAAATACCTCATAGAGTTGGGTTCTACTGCCTATATAAGGAATAAGAAGAGGTTCCCCATGTGGAACTATTAGATGAATCACCAGTTACTCAAACCCCAAGAACTAAGTTTCATGATCATCACCACATATAGTGATTATTACTAGAGGATGTCATGGAGGAATGATGCTATATTTCATAAATAACACCTCAAAATATATCATTACAATTAAATATATTGATTATAGAAATCCATGTTAATTAAAAATCCTTCTATGACTTGTCATACCCATCGACGTACTTCTAAATCCATGATTGAATAATATAGAAACACCATACCAGGCCATAGTAGTGTACGATACTCACCAATAACCCACTAATAATGCTGAGATTGGGTCATTATCTATTTTAAACATATATAATATATATATATATATTTTAAAAGTAATATCCATTTTAAATTTTTTTACATTTTATAATATCAAATTACATTTAAATGGACAAATTGGGTGGGTTTCTATTTCAGATCCAAAATGTCACATAATATTTATGAACCAAATTATGGAATCCACTTAACCCACACCATAACATGTTCCATCTCCGGAAACAAATGGTCCATGTCTCAATGTACAATAATTAAATTCTTATGGTATCTGATTTAACTTATTCTAGGAAACATTGTTTGAATAAGAAATTTTGTATAAGTATAAATTTTGAATTCTAATACCTATACAAAATTTCATCACAATTTAGTATGAATTTGAGGAACTAGTAATATTCAAAGGTATAATTTTCTTTGATATTAAATGTGCCAATGAAAAAATTCATGAAATATTTGTCATATTGTGACTATAATGATCCATGTAATGAAATTTCCTCATTTCATCGATCATTAGTAAGAAATTATCATTTCCATAAAAAAGTAATAATAACTACATAAATCAAGTGTGACACCAACATTAAATTCATATCAACTATAACTATAATCATAAAAAATATCAATTTCACAGCCTTGTTAATTTAGGATTCCCCTATACATGGGTTTTCTATGTACAAAAACCTGGTCGTTTCCAAATTCCAATAACTCATAACCTCTTATATACTACTCAAAATGTTTAAATTTTGTTTGGAAATGATACCACAATAAAATATCATGTCCTTGGATCCACATAAACCATTACTCAAGTCGATTGGTTACATGGCCTCATGTGTGCCTCTATGTATACAAGAGGATATTATCTAGTAGTGAGGGTGTACAAGTGGTATGGTGGGGAGTATATACCACCGTGACATAGTGGCACATAAGTTATCACAATAGACTAAAATGGTTGGAAAAATATATATTATGAATAAAAATTAATCATTTTTAAGCATAAATGACAAAAAAATGATAACATTATCAAATAACAATATACATAGTAATAAAATTGGATTTGTTGAACAATGATATACAAAAAAGGGAATATAGGATTGGAATATACAATCACGTTATAAAAAACAAAAAAAATAAAAAAAAAAGATGCTCCACTAACATCTCATGAATATGATCAATCCTCAACTAATACGATCCATCTATAAGAAAAACATATTTGAAAACATGTTTTAAGAAACACACACTTATTTATTCTTACAATGAAATAATATTATCGGGTTCCACAAGAATGTCGAGTAGTCTATGGAATAAAAATCATACTTGGCCACAACCAATTCTTTCTAGATGTAATAAAATATGTGATCATAACTAATAATTATACAAGTATGATCATAATATTTAATTAGTTCTCAATAAATAAATAACTACACACTAAGGATCATAAAGGACCTATAATGTCTCTATCTTCTTCGAATATATATATAGAATTAAGGTATGAAAATATATATAAGAATAATATATATATATATATAATATATATATATATTTAGGCCACTGATATGAACCATGTACGTGTTGATGTAAGTGGTCATATACCTAGAATAATTGTTTCAAGATGGGCTTAGTCATAACTCAGACATCCATGACCAGCATAACGAGGCTATAATCTCATTCAATATTATACATTCCATAAATCACATAATGAGTGGGATAATTCATGCTCATAAAACAATATGGTGAGTGTGCAATCATGTCAACACTCTAGAAATGGTTATGACTTGTATAGAAAACCATCTGACTAGTGATTATGGTAAGAGAGGTCATTCTCAACACCCGATGTTAAGAAGCATGATACCATTACGCTCAATCGAACCAGTGGAATACTTCCAAAACCCTAAAAATAAATAACTACACTTAATGATATATTTAAATAGGCATTACATGTCAGGTGTGTAGAGACCCGAAGCCTGACGTACATTGACATTACATTACATTTGCGGAATACTTAGTAAATAACAAAAACACACACACAAGGATCGTAATAGTTTAGTGTCTTTGGAAACTCGGAATATAATTTTCTAATAGTGGTGAAAGATCTTCAACATCTCCCATAAAGATCTTCCCTTTTTTTACCTAAAAACTTTCTTAATATCCTGGGGAAAATAAAACATAAAAAGGATGAGCTCAAATGCTCAGTAAGGGTAAACAAAATAAATATCAATCACATCATATTCATAAGAACATATCTTTTGGAAATCTTAACCTGCAAAAGAGATCATAATTTCATAACATGGGATAAATCATAGCAGTGAAATGTAATCCCAATAATCATAACTTAAAACATGAAATTTTGTGGCATACACACATAATCATAGAGAATCATATCTTGTTAGTCAAGACTCATTGTCAAGACTATCTTAGTGGACAAAGTCCCTTTCTGAACCGAGTCACCCTCGTTTCAGTCCTGTTTCACTGAACCGGTATAACCTACCATTCCAGCCATGTCTATCTCATGAGATATAAAATCATTACCCAATGCATTGGAGGGAGATATAGGTCCCGCCCATCTCATAATGATACCATTCTTATGTGTGCCACAAAATCATAAATCATACATCATTACATAACCATGTAATAAAAATGGGATTCTTAAACAACATGACATCATAAAACAATTCATATAAGATAAAGGAATTCATAAAAATAATTCCATAAAAACATAACCAAATCAAAGTAATAATAGGGATAGAAACAGAACCCTATGTTATCTTAGATGGAAAATAATTTTGATAAATCACTTCAAATGAATTCTTGAGGAAAATATCCTTTCTTCTTCAAAATGAATTTCTTTTCACAAAACGTCATGCAATTTTAAAAGAAAGAGATTTTATTGAAAATAGTCATGAAACCATTTGGACGAAGCTTCATGAAAATTTGGCTTTATAAAACCGTAAAAATCCATTCATGCCGTATAAGTTAAAAAAACATTCTTCGTACTTTTGTCGGAAAAGTCAAAAAGTACCTCGTACAAAAAACGACAAAAGATTCCTTTCATATCTTTTACAAAAAACTCACCGAAGGGTAAACTTTTATATAAACTATTGTATAAGGATATAAATATTACATATTTAAGAAACATGGATGTGGATGATAAAATACACCCCAGTATTTTCCAAAGTATAAACAATCTCGGATAAAAATGAGATTGTGATATTTCCCTTACCTTTGGTCCTATTTGCTTCGTAAGTGTCCGAACCTCCTGTATAATGATTTAAATAATGTTATTGAATTATTAAAGAATCATACTCATTGTTATGATATCATATATGGTTCACTTATGACTTTATATTACCCGTTCTTTTGAAAATTCCATGTTAAAGAGCGTTTTGGGTAAAATTGTTTCATTTGTCGTCCATGTTTGGACTTGTTGTTCTTGACAATATTATTACTTATATCATGATTTACTTACTTCCATAATATAAAACATGATTTATATATCATATATATTCAGTATATACATATATATAATAGATAGATAAATGAAATGAAACACACCGTCCATGGAGACGGTAGTCCTTACGTACGCATGAATGCTGTTTTCCATTCTTTATTGTCTTGAATGGAAGTAAGTAGATGACATACATATATACATAAATCCAGTAGCTTTATAATGTCATATATTTCATTATTATTGCTTATATATACTTTATAATCATTCTTAAATGGTTAACATGGAGAATGCATCTCATCGCGTCATGGAGACGGTAGTCCGTACGTACGTACGAGCGATGATATCGTTCCCATGGTCGTGGAATTGTGTTGAAGTGTATGTATACTATTTCAGTATCAATATCACATTATAATAATCATATATAGTTACTCATTACACCATTATACTCATCCAATTATGGTGGTGGCGGAAAATAGATTACACCACGGCGTGGAGACGGTATTCCGTACGTACGCACGCGCGGTGATTTCCTTTTTCCGTAGGATGGATAGAAGGTTAATTAGATTTGTTTCATATTTATAATAACATATCAGTATATAAGAAATATTGATGTTATTACTTTATCATGAAACAACTAAATAAGAAGAAGTTGAAGAAGAAAGAAATTGAAAAAAGATCGGTAATGGATATTACCTCTTTTGACCCGCCTTCTCTTAACCTCCACATAAAGAACTAAGTATGGTCTTGGAAGAATACAAGGAACTCTATGATGATACTAGGGAAGTGGAGAAGAGATTTTGGCAGGGTTTGGCCGAGCTTGAATGCTCAAAGTTGTGTGAGGAAGAGAGGGAGGAGGTGCCCTTTTATAAGGGAGGAGAGGGGCACCTTAGGAAAATCTCGAAATATTATTTTATATTAAGGTCTAATTCGGATTATAATGGTTCCAAAGGGTATTATTTCGAAGGAAATGTGGGGATGGGTATAAATACACTCATCCAATAGGATTTAGACAAGTTTAGTTTATTATTTTAACGTTATCAATTAGATTTAACTCTAAGTTAAATAATTTTACTTTTACCGTGTCTTTTTATTTTCTTACACTATATGGTTAATAAGCTTACCATAACAAGACAAACGAACCCCAAGTTGTTTATTATTAATATATATAATCTTATATATGTCATTTGGATGAAACATAGATTTTTAGTAATAAAATAACAATTAATAATATAATATTTTTTTTAAAAACTAATTTATGTCAATTTTGACAATATTTGGTACATGATTTTTATGAAATTCATAACAGAATTATATGTTCGAACCAAGTACTTATATCAATAATAACATGTCATATTAACCTAGAAAATTAGTGTAATTCATAAAAAGTCTCAAATTATATTTATTTGGTCATCTATAACATCAATTATGTCAATATTTCATTAATAATATAATTACTGCATCATCATTGTGTCAGAAATAAATTAAATTATTTAATGTCTAAAAATTACAAATTAAATACCATTATGTAGTAAATCTTTTTAGATTTCTAATTAATATTTATAGTCTAATTTATCTTATGTATAACCCCATATTAAAAATTATTTACTTATTAAACATTGATTTTAACTATTTTAACCCTTCTTTAAATTAATTAATAATAAATGTCCTAGTCTAATCCAAGTGGGCCTAAATGGTCATATTGTATTCCTAAGTTTGTTTTTGGTCGAATTAAACTTGCCCAATAGAATTAGGACATGTGTTAGGGTAATAATAACATCATTTCTACCCTTAATTACCCTATTTACTTTTAACCGTGGTAAAAAAAAGTAAAAAGATACTATTCACCAAAAAAATTATTTTCATCCCATTGAACCACATTTTACTTAATGAAATCAACCGTGTCTCTCGGATTTTTGAAATTCCACTCACAGAAGTCGTAAAATTATGTTTTATGAACAATTCAATTTTTTTAACTACCACTTAGTGGTTTCACTATTCATCAAAAATTGAAAGTTTTCATAAAAATACCAAAAATTAGGCCTAAGATATATTTGTTATTATGAACTCAAAAATGATTTCTATTTTACCAAATTCAAAATATATCATTTTCATTAATTAATTTAAAAATTAATTCCCGTCGTCAAAACAATTAGCGTGTTCTTAAGAGATAATAACTATCAAAAGATTGACACTTGTTTATGTCTGGTATAAATGTGAAATTAAATCCAATGACCATCATTGTATTAAATTGTAAAAATATATTCTAAATATACTTTAAAACCACTCAAATTAATAATTTATCACTATTAATTATTTCTACTGAAAAAGTTGTTTTTAATTAAAATTTAATAATTTTCACTATTCATCAAAATATGAAAGTTATCCGTAAATCACCAAAATTTCACCCTAAGCTAATTTCGATATTACAAATCCAATAATGAATTCCATTTTGAAAAATAAAATTTACAATATTTTAAAAAGTGTTTATTACTATTCATAACAGCTAGTTTTAATAATATTTTAATAGCATATTGTTGTTTAGTGAAACTCGTTATTGCGTACTACACACGCTATCGAGGAAGGTCGCGATTGCGTGTAATTCAAGGCATGTCAAGAATGCGTGTTGTGCAAGATCCTTTTGGTGTAGCGTACAACACAAGACATTAGTGAAATTAAAAAGAATATTTTTCATAAAATCTTGGGCGGATACATTCTACCCCCCTTAAAATGAATTTCGCCCTCGAAATTCGTCGGGGTTATAAATGGTTTACTATTCGAATGTATCTTTAATAGAAACCCACATCGTAAAAAGGAATACCAAAACCAATCTTTAAAAACGAAAGTATGAAACGTAATGGTTACCCAAATAAACTAATCACTGGGTTTCCACATAGGTGAAAATATGGATATGGAAGAAAAATCTAACCATCATGTTCTGATGGAGAGTGGTAGAGAACATGGCTATGGAAAATCTAAAAATCACAAATTCATAAATTTGTGACGATCTAAGGTACCATCTAATTAATCAAATATAAGAGCACTAGGACAACATTTTTGGTTTTCAAGATCGTTTCCCTGAAGTTGAAGAATTTGAATTAGAATAAATACTTACTTTATTTTGGTACAATCTCAATGTTGTTCGTGCCTTGAACAATTTCCACTTCATCTCTTAAATAAATGAAGTTGAATTTGTTAATCGTGAAGTGTTAGCAGATCATGTGATAGAATGACGGGTCATTCCATCTGTCTCAAACAAAAGGTTATCAAAAGTTATTAAATATACATAAGTCATTCTATAGTAATATTAGTCATATATGGTTCCTAAAATGGAATTATACTTCATATATCATACTGCTTAATATAATAAAACTAGTTTTAACTAAACAGGGACTTCCTGTAGGCCAGTGGTAGGCGATAAAGGCCAGTCGCACTTCGGTTGTGGGTTCGATTCCCACTACCTTGTCCGACGCGATGGGATGTCGCCCGTCCTGCAGGATGTCATTTTTCTAACGCTATATTATTATAACATAAATAATATCGAAAAAAAAATCTATCCTTAAACAATACTAACTTATGTCCAACATAATCCATTCCAATCTATAGGATTATCCATAATACTTCAGTCCACTCTCATAATATAGTGAAAACGATTACCCGAGATTTAATACCATCGTTGATCCCCATATATCATAAGATATTTCTTGTTGGTCACATTCCAAACATTCAAAGGCCCTAATCATGTACTCTCTTGAATACCCATTGAACCATAGTGGAAACTTGAATGCAGTTAAAAGTCATCACTTTTCACATACCAAAATCCTCAAAATTCTATATACTCAAACCATGATATCACTTAGTCCTTATATCAATCATGAGCTCATGAATACTGTTAAACATTTCGTTTTCTCATTTTCCCTTCATTATGCTCATATCACCTTATTTCCAAAAATATCTCAATCACTTTGAATACCACATTAGACCAACACATAAATATTCCAATACTTTATGATACAACATTATTTTGGAATCCCATTACATAAACACTTAATCATTCCACCACATCGTTGTCATATTCAACATCGCCAATAGTGATCGCATGTGACTTCCCTTTGTCCTTTGCCTTAAGCGGTTGCTCAGGTCGATCATCACTAACCCTTGGATTTGGGCAATTATTAGCATAATGCCCCATTTCCTTGCACTTGAAGCATTGACGTGTTGGTGGTGCGTTCTCTTCAGTGTTTTCTTTGTTCACGTCATTAGAAACCCTTTTTCCATTACTTCGACACTCAGCTGCTCGATGACCTTCTTTTCCACACTTAAAACATTTTCTAGTCCCTTTAAAATAATCTCCACCATGCTTCCTTCCACACTTTGAGCATAAGGAAACATTCATTTTCTTTTCACCATTATTCTGCGATTTCTCCTTGAACTCCATCTTTCATTTCTTTTCAAAACCATTAGATGGATATGTAACACCAACTTCCATTTCTACCTTCATAGCACAACGCAAAATTTCTTCATAGCTACTGAAGTATCTTATAGCTAATTCCCTTCGAAGACTTGGTTTTATGCCCCTAAAATATCGATCAACTTTACTTTCAGGTTGGATGATAATGTCAGATGCATACCTTGCAAGTCTTGTAAAATTTGCTTCGTATATTCCAACAGATTCATCATCCTTCTGCTTCATCTCAAGAAACTCCTTTTCCATCTTTGTTCGAAGAATAAGAGGGAATTACTTACTGAAAAACAAGTTCTTGAACTCATCCCATTCCATGGACTCAATTTCATCTCTTGGCCTCATATTCTTGATAAGATTCCACCATTGATCAGCTTCACCTTCAAAACAATATACTTCTAGGATTACTTTATCATGTTCAGAACATTGAAGAACTGAAAATATCTTTTCAGTGGTACAGATCCATTGTTCAGCAACAAGTGGATAGGAAGTCCCACTGAAAGAAGGTGGACGTTGCCTCATGAAGGACTCAATAGAATATTGTTCCCTTCTCTGCTCATTTGGAAGTCCAGAATGATTCATAGCTTGTGTAAGTATAACAATAAGATTTAGCACTCCATCTCACATAACATTTGTTTGTTCAGGAGGACAATCATTTCATTGTCCATTGCATTGATCAACACTGTTCCTTCGGGTTCCAACCATCGTCTAAAACCCAAAAAGAATAGTAGGAGAGGAAAAAATCATGCTAGGGAAAATAAAATTATAAATGGGGAGTATCCTCAATATCTAACTTCTTAGTTTAAATTCTATGATCGTTACCGTAGTTCTAGGACTGTATCTTATACGTATACTTATCCTTAGGGACATCCCTAGACATACCATAGAAATATCTCTAGGGATCTCACTAATGCTTTCGCACCCTAGTTTCCAAAGGTTGACTAAAGCTTTCCACTGATACCAACTGTAGAGACCCGAAGCCTGACGTACATTGACATTACATTACATTTGCGGAATACTTAGTACATAACAAAAACACACACACAAGGATCGTAATAGTTTAGTGTCTTTGGAAACTCGGAATATAATCTTCTAATCGTGGTGAAAGATCATCAACATCTCCCATAAAGATCTTCCCTTTTTTTACCTAAAACCTTTCTTTATATCCTGGGGAAAATAAAACATAAAAAGGGTGAGCTCAAATGCTCAGCAAGGGTAAACAAAAGAAATATCAATCACATCATATTCATAAGAACATATCTTTTGGAAATCTTAACCTGCAAAAGAGATCATAATTTCATAACATGGGATAAATCATAGCAGTGAAATGTAATCCCAATAATCATAACATAAAACATGAAAATTTGTGGCATACACACATAATCATAGAGAATCATATCTTGTTAGTCAAGACTCATTGCCAAGACTATCTTAGTGGACAAAGTCCTTTTCTGAACTGAGTCACCCTCGTTTCAGTCCAGTTTCACTGAACCGGTATAACCTACCATTCCAGCCATGTCTATCTAATGAGATATAAAATCTTTACCCAATGCATTGGAGGGAGATATAGGTCCCACCCATCTCATAATGATACCATTCTTATGTGTGCCACAAAATCATAAATCATACATCATTACATAACCCATGTAATAAAAATGGGATTCTTAAACAACATGACATCATAAAACAATTAATATAAGATAAAGGAATTCATAAAAATAATTCCATCAAAACATAACCAAATCAATGTAATAATAGTGATAGAAACAGAACCATATGTTATCTTATATGGAAAATAATTTTGATAACACACTTCAAATGAATTCTTGAGGAAAATATTCTTTCTTCTTCAAAATCAATTTATTTTCACAAAACATCATGCAATTTTAAAAGAAAGACATTTTATTGAAAATAGTCATGAAACCATTTGGACGAAGATTCATGAAAATAAGGCTTTATAAAACCGTAAAAATCCGTTCGTGCCGTATATGTTAAAAAAAACATTCTTCGTACTTTTGTCGGAAAAGTCAAAAAGAACCTCGTACGAAAAACGACAAAAGATTCCTTTCATATCTTTTACAAAAAACTCACCGAAGGTTAAAATTGGATATAAACTATTGTAGAAGGATATAAATATTACATATTCAAGAAACATGGATGTGGATGATAAAATACACCCCAGTAAATTCCATAGTATAAACAATCTCGGATAAAAATGAGATTGTGATATTTCCATTACCTTTGGTCCTATTTGCTTCGTAAGTGTCCGACACTCCTGTATAATGATTTAAATAATGTTATTGAATTATTCCAGAATCATACTCATTGTTATGATATCATATATGGTTCACTTATGACTTTATATTACCCGTTCTTTTGTAAATTCCATGTTAAAGATAATTTTGGGTAAAATTGTTTCATTTGTCTTCAATGTTTGGACTTGTTGTTCTTGACATTATTATTACTTATATCATGATTTAATTACTTCCAGAATATAAAACATGATTTATATATCATATATATTCAGTATATAAATATATATAATAGATTGATAAATGAAATGAAACACACCGTTCATGGAGACGGTAGTCCGTACGTACGCATGAACGCTGTTTTCCATTCCTTATTGTCTTGAATCGAAGTTAGTGGATGACATACATATATACATAAATCCAGTAGCTTTATAATGTCATATATTTCATTATTATTTCTTATATATACTTTATAATTATTCTTAAATGGTTAACATGGAGAATGAATCTCATCGCATCGTGGAGACGGTAGTCCGTACGTACGCACGAGCGATGATATGGTTCCCATGGTCGTGGAATTGTGTTGAAGTGTATGTATACTATTTCAGTATCAATATCACTTTATAATAATCATATATAGTTACTCATTACACCATTATACTCATCCAATTAAGGTGGTGGTGGAAAATAGATTACACCACGGCGTGGAGACGGTATTCCGTATGTACGCACGCGCGGTGATTTCCTTTTTCCGTAGGATGGATAGAAGGTTAATTAGAGTTGTTTCATATTTATAATAACATATAAGTATATAATAAATACTCATGTTATTACTTTATCATGAAAAAACTAAATAAGAAGAATTTGAAGAAGAATGAAATTGAAAAAGATCGGTAATGGATATTACCTCTTTTTGACGCGCCTTTTCTTAACCTCCACTTAAAGAACAAATGATGGTCTTTTAAGAAGACCAGGACCTCTAGGATGATACTAGGGAAGTGGAGAAGAGATTTTGGTAGGGGTTTGCCGAGCTTGAATTCTCAATGTTGTGTGAGGAAGAGAGGGAGGAGGTTCCCTTTTATAAGGGAGGAGAGGGGCACCTTAGGAAAATCTTAAAATATTATTTTATATTAAGGTCAAATTCGGTATATAATGGTTCCAAAGGGTCTTATTTAGAAGAAAAAGTGGGGATGGGTCGAAATCCTCTAATCCAATAGAATTTATACAAGTTTAGTTTATTATTTTAACCTTATCAATTTGATTTAACTCTAAGTTAAATAATTTAACTTTTACAGTGTCTTCTTGTTTTCTAACACTATCTGGTTAATAAACTTACCATAACAAGCCAAAAGAACCCCAAGATGATTATTATTAATATATATAATCTTATCTAAGTCATTTTGACAACCCATAGATTTTTAGGAATAAAATATCAATTAATAATATAATATTTGTTTTAAAAACTAATTTATGTCAATTTTGACACTATTTGGTACATGATTTTTATGAAATTCATAACAGAATTATAAGTTCTAACCAAGTTATTTAAATCAATAATAACATGTCATATTAACCTAGTAAATTAGTGTAATTGATAAAAAGTCTCAAATTATATTTGTTTGGGTATTTATAACATCAATTATGTCAATATTTCATTAATAAGATAATTACTGCATCATCATTGTGTCATAAATAAATTATAATTATTTAATGTATAAAAATTACAAATAAAATACCATTATGTATTAAATATTTTTCTCTTTCTAATTAATATTTATAGTCTAATTTATCTTATGTATAACCCCATATTAAAAATTATTTACTTATTAAACTTTGATTTTAACTATTTTAACCCTTCTTTAAATAAATTAATAATTAATGTCCTAATCTATTCCAAGTGGGCCTAAATGGTCATATTGTATTCCTAAGTTTGTTTTTGGTCGAATTACACTTGTCCAATAGAATTAGGACATGTGTTAGGGTAATAATAATATCATTTCTACCCTTAATTACCCTATTTACTTTTAACCGTGGTAAAAAAAAGTGAAAAGTTACTATTCACCAAAAAATTATTTTCTTCTCATTGAACCACATTTTACTTACTGACATCAACCGTGTCTCTCAGATTTTTGAAAGTCCACTCACAGAATAGGTAAAATTAAGTTTTATGAACAATTCAATTTTTTTAACTACCACTTAGTGGTTTCACTATTCATCAAAAATTGAAAGTTTTCAGAAAAATATGAAAAATTAGGCCTAAGCTATATTTTATATTATGAACTCAAAAATGATTTCTATTTTACCAAATTCAAAGAATATCAGTTGCATTAATTAATTTAAAAATTAATTCTCGTCGTCAAAACAAATAGCATGTTCTTAAGAGATAATAACTATCAAAAGATTGACACTTGTTTATGTCTGGTTTAAATGTGAAATTACATCCAATGACCAACATTGTATTAAATTGTAAAAATATATTCTAAATATACTTTAAAACCAATCAAATTAATAATTTATCACTATTAATTATTTCGACTGAAAAAGTTGTTTTTAATTAAAATTTAGTAATTTTCACTATTCATCAAAATATGAAAGTTATCCGTAAATCACCAAAATTTCACCCTAATCTAATTTCGATATTACGAATCCAAAAATGCATTCCATTTTGAAAAATAAAATTTACAAAATTTTAAAAAGTGGTTATTACTATTCATATCAGCTAGTTTTAATAATATTTTAATAGTATATTGTTGTTTAGTGAAACTCGTTATTGCATACTACACATGCTATTGACGAAGGTCGCGATTGCGTGTAATGCAAGGAAATTCAAGGATGCGTGTTGTGCAAGATCCTTTTGGTGTAGCGTAAAACACAAGACATTAGTGAAATTAAAAAGAATATTTTTCATAAAATCTTGGGCTGTTACAAGGTGTCTCAATATAGATGTTTAATAAGAGGAAATGCATTATGGTTCATATATACATTTTATAAATAAGATGTGATATGGGTGGCCTCACAACACTTTATAAAATATATCATTTCACTAATTTAGTTTTCTTAAATAAAAATAAAACACCAGGAATAATACATTCCTTTTAATAAATCCAATTAAATCATTGAAACATGAATATTCAATTTATAGATCTCAATAGTAATTTATAAATGCTCCATGGTCAATATAGAAATTTCCTGCATGGGATATTCAAGGAATAGTTGGGACATACAATTAAGATATTCCTTTGGTTTCATTAAACATTCATATATTGAGAGAAATTATATTTTAAAACTAAGTCATACACTGAGAACAAGATCTTGTATATACAGTTATGACCACAAGTGGAAATTCAACATGGCACAACAAAGGGGTGTCAATAAATGGGGTAACCATACTCTATACTACTAAATTGAGGTCAAAAAATAAATATAATTATGTGATGATCAAATTTATATAAATAAATAAATTAAAAGAAAATTCTAGGTAAAATGAGGCACGTGTTTTAATGACATAGCTATAGAATATAAAAACATATTGGGAAAATGATAACACAACCTACCTCAAGGCCATAGATAACTCCCCGCTCAACATCATCATTATATTCTGAGTAGGTTCAATGAAATTAATGAAACAATGCAATTCCATGACAACGGGGTAAAACTGAATTCACAAAAATTGCACGATGTATCTGAATAAAAAATCTAATAAAAAGGGATATGATTATATATCTAATGACATAAATATGATGCTTCTGATGGATCGTGATTTGGAGTCTGGACATGTGAGCTATCCCAAAACCTATGTTTATGGAGATTTGGGATTAACAGATAACGAATCCCATTTCATCCACTAGGGAAATTAAGGGATAAGGTTAAATATGGTTAAATGTCTATTTAATGTAATGTTGACAATTTACCATTAAATTGTGTGATACACATTTTTTCACCATGGTATGTCCAAAACATTTGAAAATTTGTCCATAGACATTGCTTATTGAAAAAACACACACTATTAAGGTGCATGGTATACCTAACCAAAATAAAATAGTGTAAAATAAAATTGTCAAAAAACACATCCAAGCACCTAGAGCCACATAGTTTTAGAAAAAAAATATTTGGGTCATGGTCCACTTCTATCTTACATGTACGATTAGAAGATACTATGCGATATGGGATTCATTATTTCCTTTAACCATGTGGCCCACTCATTTTTTTCAATTCCTTGGATCTATGGGCTTCAAATGATCCCTGGATACCACAAAGCGCTTCTTCAGGCCATAGTACATATTTACTGAGATTGATACAATGTTTTAAATTTTTTAAAAACAACCAAGCCTTGCCATTGTGGAAATATGAGCCATTATTGGGATCCAAGAGGTGAAGATATGGATTTTCTATGTTAATGAAGATTCATTGAAACGATATATCATTGAAAGAAGAATATATAATCAATATAGGTATTGAAACCAACAATTTAAGATGTTATATATATATATTCATTTATTTTGTTTATTTTATTAGCCTAAGTAAATTAAATGATCATGAAACTACATTTTCAGTAATTTATGACACTACATTATTGATTCCATACTATGTTATGTACTAATACCCTGCTTGGATCAATATTAAACTGGAGT
Organism: Viscum album; assembly: GCA_963277665.1. Taxonomy (NCBI): domain Eukaryota; kingdom Viridiplantae; phylum Streptophyta; class Magnoliopsida; order Santalales; family Viscaceae; genus Viscum; species Viscum album. Next base: position 418,714,398 of record OY728161.1, on the reverse strand, counting down.
ACCCATGATGAAACTCATCATAATTTTTATCATTTTTATTCATGATGAAAACACAAAATTAAATAAAAAACATATAAAAAAGCTGAGGGGGACCAATGTAATGGAGACCAAGGGAGTCCCCTTTAATTAGATTCACCCCCTCAGACTTAAAGAGAACAATTTTGGATAAACTAGTTACATTGGATCCTTGGTCAGCTAATGAGTAAAGAAAATCAGTTACATTGATTCCCTCATGCATGGTATGGTTACCATTATATTGTCATTTAGGATTCCCTTGATGCTCTTTTTGATGTATGAAATTGACCATGGAGTCAAGCCTCTACTGTGTAAAAAATCATGAATGATCATGGAATCTTTTTCCACAATGGATAGAGTAATATTTTTCTGAACATAAAGGTTGAGTCCCGTAAGGACTATAATTTCATATTCGAGCATAGAGGAGTTACTACCATAGTGTGTTGTGAAGGGAAGCCAAACATTTCTCTTATGGTCACGAACGACCCCTCCACCACGCATGTCCACCAAGAAGCGAGATCCATCTATGTTGAGCTTGATTCCTTTTTTTGGGTGAGACCACTACAATATGTGTCCCTACATGGGATTCTTGGATGGGGGGGACACATGAAACAAATGAATAGATGTCTCTTTCTTCTAGTTACTGGTCAGTGACACCGTGTATGCCAATAGATTCATTGAATGCACAATAATGGAAAACCATATTGACGACCTCCCCTCATATCATTCTCGTGTTCTTTCTTTGTAAAGGAACCAACACCCCCTCACTTAGAACCATGATCATTGATTTCTTTTCTAGGCCCTTGTTTTTAGCTCCCTAAAAACATCGTTCCAAGATAAGAGTATCACACAAATCCCAGGAATAGTATGCCTTATGCCCACTAAAAGAACTTCACACTGCATGAGCCTACACCCCTTCAAATAAAATGTGAGAGGTATTATCCTCATGTCCCTCAATGTAATAATTGAATCTGGAATGCATATTAATGACCATTATTTTTGAATTTTCATCCAAAGGAACTACCTTATTCCTGATCCTACAATTGAGAAGGTTGTATTTAATGGGAGTTTTAATTTAACAAAGTATTTCATTCCATATATCTTGTTGATCAGGAGTGCTTACAAGCCTGAAATAGTCTCTTGAGTTGAAATTCCAGGATTTGGAGGGAGTGAAAACACATCTACCTAGATGCATGATAATGATTTTTGATGTGAATAGATCATTTTTATTCTTTTCCAATACCATGTTGATGAACATCGGGTGGTGGCTCTACTCCTTAATGTAGTTTATAGGATATGGGTAGCCTAGTTATCCAATCTCCATACCTGCCCAATTGTCGTTAGAGAATAGAATATTCCCCTCTAATAAAATCCATTAAGAGTTTTGAGGAAGGATAATAATTATGTCGTTAATCGTGGTCCAGAGATGAGAGGTGTGCACATTGGCATGACCTCCCATATTTTGGACATCAACATTCCTTACAGGTAATGTTCTTCAATAGTTTCCCACGCAAGATTAGCGTGTATGTAGTCAATTGTGATTGTTAAATCATGACATAAATCCACCGTCATGAATTGGCCTTTTCATGTTGTCTGATAAAAGGCAGTGAATATTTCCTTCTGAGAGAAAATACCATGTAAACCCTGAATGAATTATATAAATGGACATTATGAGAGATTTCAACGCATTAGTTTAGGCCAGAGCAGGGATCAACATTGCTGATAGTATAATATTAGCTATGGATATCCTTTCCCGAATGATAATAAATGATTATTATGGTTGAGGACTAAGGTTCTGATCCTTCTCACCACATGGTTGAAATCATGTATGAAAATCCTATCTAGGGTAATGGGGCCATGATAATCCATGGGAAATGTTCCTCCCATCATTCCCAGACTATGATTCAGTGATTCATCCCAGATAGAGCCACATAAATTTGTGATATATTAGCTAATTTCCTCTTTTTTTTATTAAATTTACACCCTAGTAGACGTACTAATCCAGTAACTTGATGAATCCAAACATTGATCAATTTCCAACATTTATAAAGACAAGTTTGTCATAAAAGAAAATCTTATGGAAAATGTAGGAGAGGTTCAATCTCCTTTTTTTGTAGAATGTCACAATTGGATATACGGGTGTTTATCATATAACTAAGAGTATACTGTATGAGAAAAAAAATTCTAGGGGAGATGGGGTCACCTTAGGGAATCCCTCTTGTTGCATTGAAGAATTTGTAAGTCTTCCCTATAATGGACATGACAATAAATGAGTAAATGTATCATCCGAAGAGAATATCACAAACCCAGGAGGACAAACCCAAGCTCAAAAATACCCTATTGAAAAACCCCCATTCAACTCTTTCATAGGAATTATTAATAACCTTATATATATCTATATTGGACCCTCAGGTCTAGGTATTGATATCTATTAACATTTACATAGAAAATAATATGACGCATTGTATAGAGAGGCCTTTTAAAATTCCATGTTGCTCGAGGGAGATCCAATAGTGTAGGATCATAGAAAACCTAAAATAAATAATACTGGAAAAATACTATAAGGGAAGTTTCATATACTCTCTAGTTTGTAATTAAAGAATTAGGAGGGGTCTTTGATATTAGGAATAAGATGTTGGGTCGTCACACAAGCAACCCATTACAAGCATCATCCACAGAAGAAGTCCTGCACTACTGTGATACTAACCTGCTTGGCCAACTCCTAGAAGATCCTATAGAAAATGCACTGGATGCAGTATGGGCCGAACACACTCCTGGGTATCAAGGTCATCATTTCTTCACAGATCTCATTATTTTATGGTTTCCCTTCCATGAAATCATTATCATTTGAAGAGGCGATACTTGGAATCCTCCCCAAAAATTCATTGCCACCTTGCGGATAACCATTATGCATGTTCATATTCAGATCATCAAGATGATTTTAAAGAAATGATGGTCCATATCTGTAACACCCCTGGTAAATAAAGAATATGAAATCTTTATATTTATCCATATTTGTGAATAAAATATTAATATTACTTTAAAGGGGATGCTATGCTCGATGGCGTACCCAATACACAACAACGAGATTCTTGGGAATCTTACGTTGCACTCTAATAATAAAATAATATTATTTTAAATTGTAGTTAACGCCTAGACGTTGTAATGGCGGGAATGAACAGATCTAACTAAAAAATGATTATATGTGTTTTTCAAATATTTTTACTCTTTACAATAAATGTTAGAGGATTAAAAATGCAAATGAATCCAGTTTTTAAGCGTAAACATTCAAATATTCTTTAAAAGGTCGATTAACCGCATTTTGATGGAGAACCCCTTTGGAATATACTTTTTTAAATTTTTATAAGCTATATTTTTCAAAATAATCATATTATTTATGATTGGGACATTTAAATTTACCTTGGGATAATTTTTTTTATTTTTCTGACAATGTTCATTTTTCAATGAATAGTGAAAAATACCGCATTTTACATCAAAACTGTTTTTTCATATAATTTAATTATATGGTTATATTATCATTTTAATTTATTTTTAATTTTAATTAGATTATATTTTTACCATGTAATTCAATTATGGTCATTGGGATTAATTTCACTTTGGAATTAGGCATAAACAAGTGCCAAACTTTTCATAAATATTGTTTCTAATAAACCTGCTATTTGTTTTGACAAAGGGAAGTTTTTTTTAAATTAATTATTGAAATTTATGTGTTTGTAATTTGGTAAAATGAATTACATATTTGTAATCAGAATGTCCAAATTATTTAATTAATACTCTTTTGGTTTTGGACATTATCAATAGTAATGACGGTAATTATCTTTAATTATCTTGATTAATGAGTAATCGGGTAGTTAAAGATAATAAAATAATATGATAATTATAAAAAATTACAAGAAAATGTGTCCTAAGGCTACTGGTATTCTCATGGGCGACCATGGGATGCCTTGTGCTAAACTTGGGGGTCCCATGGAATCACTTTTGTGAGAAAGTCGCTTTTTATCTTTTTATTTTTAAAGAATGTTAAATGTAACAAAGAATGTATCACCTAAGTTAAATATTTTTAATTTTGTCTAAATAAACGATATTTTGGACTATAAATATTCATTGGAAATCTAAAAAAATTTCCTACATCATAGTATTTTTTATAATTTTTATACATTAAATAAATTAAATTATTCATGACATCTTGATGATGCAGTGATGACCTCATTATGTAACGATTTAAATAAAATGGAAAGATAATGTATAATCTAAGACCTAAACATGTCCAAAACCTATTGGATGGGTGGATTTCAAACCCTTATCATCTTATCCTTGAAACACATCAATTTGGGACCATTAAAATCTGAGAATCATTTGAAAATAAAGTTACATTTTATAACTTTCCAAGAGTGCCCCTCCTCTCCTCTTATAAAAGGCCCCCACATCTACCTCCATACCCACACATCCAAAGCCTTTGTCTTGGCCAAACCCTGACCATTTTGTCTCTCCACATCCCTATCTTACTCCTTGTAGCCTCACTTTCGTCAGAAGACTTCTCATGGAATCCTTTGAGCTCAAATCTAAGAGAGTTACCTGATTTTAAGGTAATGTCTTCACTTGAGTCCTTTTGTTTTATTTTGCTTCTCCAACCACCTAAACTCTTTTTATTCATTTATTTTGTAAAAAATCCAGTATCTTAAATGTACTAGGATGTTGTTATAAGAAGTATTTGAGCTACAATTACACACACCTACATCAAATGGTCAAAGAACATACTGTTTCCGTGGATGGCGAATTTCTGCCTCCCGAAACGATGATTGTTCATCATTCATTTAACAACTTCAAAGGTGGCCATTAAGATGACAATATACTTATATATGATATATAATATGCTTATGTTTTACTTAAGATTCTTTATTTTTCATTTATGGCATACCTTTATGGTTTCCATTATGGGTAAATGCGATATCTTCATTTAAGGAAGTGCGGACTACCGCCCCCTCAAAGTGATGTGATACGTTAATTCCATATGTGGGACGTATAAAGATGGATTTAAAGTTATTATATATGATTTTATACTGTAATTATAATATACCTTTATATAATTATTATTTTCTTTCCATTAAAGTATGATATAGAAATGAAAGTTGCGTTCATGCGTACGTACGGCTTACCGTCAACATTAACGGTGCATTTCATTTCTTATCCCCAAATGTAATGTATTATTATGGGTACATATATATAATGGATATATATTATGTATTTTACATCTAAATTATTAATATAATTCAGGAATTAAAATATACATACATCTCATATAGTTTTAATTCCATTAATATGACATAGAAATGAAAGTAGCGTTCATGCGTATGTACGGATTACCGTCTCCATGAATGGTGCATTTCATTTATTTCCTCTAAATGATTATGTGATATTATAAATACATGTATATGCTGGATATATATGATATATATGATATCAAAATCAGTAATTTCATTCTGGATATAATGAACCTTTGACCACATGAACAACATGTAATTGTAGGAAGTCCACTTTCGACTTAAGAACCAAATATCGACAAAACAAACTTTATTAACTTAAATGATTACATAATGTTTATGAAATGGTAATAAGTGATATAAAAGGAATAATGATCCAGAAAAATATTCTTAAGGAATTATAAATTAACTCAAGTTTATTATTCAGGATATTAATGAACGATCGAGTCAAGTCGGACCCGAGGTAATGGATCCTTCTCCTCTCTTTCTTTTTAAGTACGCTCTTTTATGTCATTCCTTTTAAAGATCCTCTTTCTTATTCTTGGATGTTATTTTATATTAATATTAATTTAATTTTTATGTACATATTATTATAGACCCTATTCTCTCTCATCAATCCATTTTGGATGTTTTGAGTGGTGCCGTTAGGCTGCCGAATTTTCGTAAGAGATCTAACCTATCTCTTTCTTTTTAAGTACTCTCCTTTATGTCACTTCTTTTAATCTCCTACTTGTTATGTTGGTGGATGTTATTTTATATTCCTCATACTTTAATTTTTATGTTCTTATTATGGGATACCCTATTTGGTCTCATAAATATATTTTTGGATGTTTTAAGTGGCATCGTGAGGCTGCCGAGTTTTCGTAAGGGATTTTTCATCTCTCTTTTATTACCGTGACAGTTATGCTATGTTTTCCACTATTTCCTTTGAGTGGTGTATGTACTACCCATTATTATCCACATTTTTTAGTATAATTTCATTTATTGGTATTTACATCTTCAATTTATGACCCTTCTTCCATTGAGTGTACTTTTCAAAAGTTACCCAACTCGGTAAGGGGACCTTTCACCATCCTTTTTTAAAAAGACTTCTTTTGTTATGTCTTTTAATTCACATACAATTATGTTGGGATATGATCTTCTATATCCATATGTAAATTTTATGTCCAAGTGATGATATCCCCTTTATCTCTCTCATCAACCCTTTTTGTAAAAGTTTACGTGACGCCGTTAGGCTGTCGAATTTTACCAAGGGAACATCTTAACCCAATTTCAATTTCATTGGGTTCAACATGTAGTTATTGAATATGTCATCCTTTGAATATGTGTGATTGACATTTTACTATAGTACACTTAATATCCACTTATATTGGGTGTATTTATATTTGTCACACATAGTTATGAGATTCATTTATCCTCAATTTAAGGATACCTTCTTTATAATGGATTTCATCTCATTTTACATTTCTTTTGAGACTTCATTGCTGTTATGCACCAATTCACTCTTATATGGTGTGTATACTATCCTTTGACATATTATATCATGAATCCCTTTATTCTCATGATATTATATAGTTCGGATTAAATATTATTCCCCTATTATTTGTATTCAAGGGTCTCTCATTTTGTTAAAAACTATTTAACAAAAATATCGTTTTAATTATTTTAAAAATTTATTATTCTAAATCATTATCATTAATGTACATGTTTTTAAAATGGTTTTCATTATTTATTTATATGGAAAATAATGTTTTAAAATTATACTTCCATTAAAATCTTCAAAGTGTTATGGGGCACTTTGATTCAAAATTATCTTTTAAATGGTTTTAGGAAATGGATTGATTAATTCAATATCTGGGAATATTTATTGTGATTTCAAATGATATTTTGTTATTTAAATGTTTATATTTTCAATATTTTATATGTAATGATGGTACTTGGACATTTTACGGGCGGTTAAGTGATAAACCATATGACAGTTGGTACCGTGAATACTATGACGGGTGGTTACGTTATAACCTCCAATGCATTGGGTATGGAAGTCGTCCGTATGGATATTCCATTAAGTATGTCTGGAAGTTGGCCGAATGGCTATTCCATTAAGTGATATGTGTGGAAGTAGACCTTATGGTTATTCTACTTAAGTATGTTTATGTCCCAAGTTACCTTTATATGTTATGTGATCTTTATATGGGTTTTATGGTAATCTTTTGGTTACAGAAGGGTAAGTAGTGAACTTTTAGTCAGTAAAGAGTTTTTACTACTTCGAAAAGGTGAAATGTATTACTTTGGTAAGGTATACATGGTTTACTTGTTGTTTTGAAAAACTGAATGTTTTCATTCTTTGTGTATCCCTTACTGAGCTTTTTATGCTCACCCCAAGTTTTTTTAACTGTATTTCACAGGACATAATGTGGAAGATGGTCAAGGATGGAATCAATGGAATGTCATGATATTTAAAGCATGGAACTAGACATGTTTATTTTAAGAGTTTTTATTATATGGAAACTTAGTCTACTTTGTAATCGTTTGAGATTTAATAGTTTTGTCCTAATTCTCTAAAAATGTAATCCTGAAAAGATCCTCAATGTGAATTATTCATTTAATTCAATATTAAGAGATGTTTAAGGTCGGGGCCTTATAGTTTGTATCAAAGGATGGTTTATATAACTTCAGTGGTTAGGGTATTCTTTAAGCATAAGTGACATTACCATAATTGTTAGGATTTCAGAAAGAGTCCTAGTTTTAGATAAAGTGAATGAGTAAGTATATCTTAGTGTTTATCTTACTCATTAGTACATGATGGTTTTGTTGATATACTCACACCGACCTTTTTGGTTTTAGTAAATGGCAGGATCTAACAGGCACCAATGTAACAGTGGATGTGAAGGAAACTGTGACAGTTTTTTGAGCAAGCAACTGAATGAGATGGGAGCTGCAATGAGAAGTCTTGTGATTATCCACAACCAACTATTTGGAGTCATTATTGACCACCTAAACCTTGTTGATTTCTCTAAGGCATCATATATGCGAGAATCAAATCCCTATGCAACTACTGGTAATAATCATAAAGTTAAGTGTGTTCAAAAACCTATGTGTCAAAAATGTGGAAAAAAACACCTAGGATATTTTTTCAAAGGGACAGAAATATGTTATATATGTGGAAATGAAGGTCATAAAGCATGAACCTGCCATAGAAAAAGGAATCATCCAATTGACTCGAGGAAAGGGAAAGAGGTTCTTTCTGAGGGACCAATTGAATATTTTAAATGTGGTGTGCATGGTCATTATGAAAACACATTTCCTGTGAAGATGTTTCGTGAATGGGATCACCAATATCGTATAAATGTTCGTTTACTAATACCTAATGCCATTCCGATTGAGGATGAAGAAACTAAAAATGACCAATCAAAGGTATGCATTATTTCATAACTATTGTTTTCCTATTTTGGAATCATAGGATATGATTCATGATTTTGTTAGTAGGAAAGAAGTATTTCAGAATAAGTTGGAAAGGAATGGTTAATGGATCATGAAGAATGTTTAATGAGTAAGATGACAACATATAAGAGCTTCAAGTGTTATGGTGAAATTCTTAAGAGTATTAGGTCTCTTTTGATGATGGGGTTACATTATAAGACATTTTATAGTATGTGTAACCCTGATGTTTAATATATGAAAATTTTATTCAAGGAATAGTTATCTGTTCTTTTGTGGACATAGTTATAAAGAACCATTTGGATTTATATGATCCTTACTTTTAAGGTAATTATGGGTTACAATATGTTATGATGGAAGTGAAAGACTTGAGATAAAATTGTGATTAAATTATGTTATGGTTATTTTTGATTATTTTATCTCTTTTTGGGGAATGATTTGAGAATTATATAGATTTGGAAAAAGGACAACACGCAGACCGTGTGACAACCCGTCGCGTCAGACAATGCTGCGGGAATCGAACCCACAACCAAAGTGCAACTGGTATTTATCGCCTACCACTGGACTACGTGAATTCCCTGGTTAGTTTGACTGATTATTTTTAGTTAGATGATTTTATGAATTAAGATTAAGTTGATTTTGGGTTATCTATGGATATTTATTAACCTATCATGGAGGATATGTGGTTAGGTTAGTTACTTTACAATACGAGACATTAAGAGCAACTGATGTTGTTTGGAGATAAATGTTACGATTTAACTTGGAAGACTATGTGACTAAATCCATAAAATATTTGGGTATCAATCTTAGTTTGGTTTAATTTGAAGAATTTTATGGAAAAATTTATTATCGAATGGTCCTCGCTGAACTTTGGGTTTTGTTGGACAAATTTTGGAGATTAAGAATAGATTCTTTTTTATAAAGGGTTGTCGTTTTTTGGATTATCTGATCTTGTAATAACCTTTTTGGTTTTGGTTTTGGTTAATGTCTAAAGACATGGGAATTATATTGTTCTATTTTGTGGATTGGGCGATTCTTTAGATGTTGATTATAGTACTCTTAATGTGAACAAGTCTTCCTAAATACTCGTCTTTTGGAGAAAATATGATTTTGTGTAAGGAATATAATAAAAGTTGAAAGTCAAAATGATATGTGATTCTGTTTCCTTATGAATAAATTCCTCAATAAAAAGTAACTTGAAACAAAAATGTTGTCTATTAACTTTTCATACTGGGGAATCGAATACCATTTAACCCATTACATGTTTGTGATTTTCTTATGGTTAACTTTCTCCTAAACATGTTTACTATCACTCTCCATCAGAACATGACCCTTTGTTTTTTCTTCCATATCAATATTTCCATACTCGGAATCCTAGTATGGGTTAACTCGGGTGACCTTTTTACTTATCTTTCTTTATTTTAAAGTGATTGTTTACCGACTCTTGTTCCGATGTGGGACTTTCAAGGATGTTTCCAAGCCCAATTTTAAAATTGTGAGGACGAAATTCCCAAAAGGGGGGAAGGATATAACACCTCAGGTAAATAAAGAATATAAAATCATTATATTTATCCATATTTTTGAAAAAAATATTAATATTACTTTAAAGGGGATGCTATGCTCGATGGCTTACCCAATACACAACAAAGAGTTTCTTGGGAATCATACGTTGCACTCTAATAATAAAATAATATTATTTTAAATGGTAGTTAACGCCTAGCCATTGTAATGGCGGGAATTAAAAGAACTAACTAAAAAATGATTATATATGTTTTTCAAATTTTTTTACTCTTTACAATAAATTTTAGAGGATTACAAATGCAAATGAATCCAGTTTTTAAGCGTAAACATTCTAATATTCTTTAAAAGGTCGATTTACCGCCTTTTGATGGGGAACCCCTTTTGAATCCACTTTTTGAAAATTTTATAAGCTCTATTTTTCAAAATAAACATATTATTTATGATTGGGACATTGAAATTTACCTTGGGTTAATTTTTGGTATTTTTCTGACAATGTTCATTTTTCAATGAATAGTGAAAAATACCGCATTTTACATCAAAACTGCTTTTTCATATAATTTAATTATATGGTTATATTATATTTTTAATTTGTTTGAAAGTTTAATTAGAATATATTTTTACCATGTAATTCAATTATGGTCATTAGGATTAATTTCACTTTGAAATTAGGCATAAACAAGTTCCAAACTTTTCATAAATATTGTTTCTAAAAAACCCGCTATTTGTTTTGACAACGAGAAGTTTTTTTTAAATTAATTATTGAAATTTATGTGTTTGGAATTTTTGGTAAAATCAATTACATATTTGGGATTAGAAGGTCCAAATTATATAATTAAGGCTCATTTGTTTTTGGACATTATGAATAGTAACGACGGTAATTATCTTAAATTATCTAGATTACTGAGTAATCGGGTAGTTAAAGATAATAAAATAATTTCATAATAATAAAAAATGACACAACATGTGTCCTAAGGATACTGGTTGTCTCATGGCCGACCATGGGATGCCTTGTGCCAAACTTGGTGGCCCATGGAATCACTTTTGTGAGAAAGTGACTTTTTATCTTTTTATATTTAAAGAATGTTAAATGTAACAAAGAATGTATAACCTAATTAAAATATTTTTAATTTTGTCTACATAAATGATATTTTGGACAATAAATATTAATTGGAAATCTAAAATGATTTCCTACATCATAGTATTTGTTTTATAATTTTTAGACATTAAATAAATTAAATTATTTATGACATCAAGATGATGCAGCGATGACCTCATTATTTAACGATTTAAATAAAACGGAAAGATAATGTAAAATATAAGACCTAAACATGACCAAATCCTATTAGATGTGTGGATTGAGAACCCTTATCACCTTATCCTTGAAACACGTCAATGTGGGACCATTAAAATCCGAAACTCATTTGAAAATAAAGTTACATTTATACCTTTCCAAGAGTGCCCCTCCTCTCCTCTTATAAAAGGCCCCCAACTCTACCTCCTTACCCACACTTCCAAAGCATTTGGCTCGGCCAAACCCTGCCCATTTTGTCTCGGCCAAACCCTGCCCATTTTGTCTCTCAACATCCCTCTCTTACTCCTTGAAGCCTCACATTGGGCAGAAGTCTTCCCATGGAAGCCTTTGAGCTCAAATCTTTGAGAGTTTCCCGATTTTAAGGTAATGTCTTCACTTGTGTCCTTTTGTTTTATTTTGCTTCTCCAACCCCCTAAACTCTTTTTATTATTATATTTTGTAACAAAAACAGTATCTTAAATATACTAGGATGTTTTTATAAGAATTATTCGAGCTACACTTACACACACCTACATCAAATGGTTAAAGAACATACTGTTTCCGTGGATGACGAATTTCTGCCTCCCGAAACGATGATTGTTCAACATTTTTTTAACACCTTAAAAGGTGGCCATTAATATGACACTATAATTATATATGATATATAATATGTATATTTTTTACTGAAGCTTATTTATTTTTCATTTATGACATACCTTTATGGTTTCCATTATGGGTAAACGTGATATCTTCATTTAAGGAAGTGCAGACTACCGCCCCCTCAAAGTGATGTGATTCGTTAATTCCATATGCGGGATGTATAAAGGATGGATTTAAAGTTATTATATATTATGTTATACTGGAATTATAATATACCTTTATATAATTTTTATTTTCTTTCCATTGAAGTATGATATAGAAATGAAAGTAGCGTTCATGTGTACGTACGACTTACCGTCTACATGAACGGTGCATTTCATTTCTTATCCCCAAATGTAATGTATTATTATGAGTACATATATATAATGGATATATATGATGTATGTTACATCTACATTATTAATATAATTCTGGAATTAAAATATACATACCTCTCATATAGTTTTAATTCCTTTAATATAACATAAAAATGAAAGTAGCGTTAATGCGTACGTACGGCTTACCGTCTCCATGAACGGTGCATTTCATTTATTTCCTCTAAATGATTTTGTGATATTATAAATACATTTATATGCTGGATATATGTGATATATATGATCTCTAAATCAGGAATTTCATTCTGGATATAAAGAACCTTTGACCACAGGAACAACATGTAATTTTAGGAAGTCCACTTTCGACTTAAGAACCAAATATCGACAAAACAAATATTATTAACATAAATGATTACATAATGTTTATGACATGGTAATAAGTGATATAAAAGGAATAATGAAATTGAAAAATGTTCTTAAGGAAGTAGAAATTAACTCACGTTTATTATTCAGGATATTAAAGAACGATCGAGTCAAGTCGGACCCGAGGTAAGGGATCATAATCCTCTCTTTCTTTTTAAGTATGCTCTTTTATGTCATTCTTTTTAAAGCTCATCTTTCTTGTTCTTGGGATGTTCTTTTATATTACTCATACTTTAATTTTTATGTTCATATGATGTGAGACCCTATTCTCTCTCATCAGTCCATTTTGGATGTTTTGAGTGGCGTCGTTAGGCTGCCGAATTTTCGTAAGAGATCTAACCTCTCTCTTTCTTTTTAAGTACTCTCCTTTATGTTACATCTTTTAAGCTACTCTTTTTTATGTTGGGGTATGTTATTTTATATTCCTCATACTTTAATTTTTATGTTCATATTATGGGAGTCCCTATTTGATCTCATAAATCTATTTTTGGATGTTTTAACTGGCGTTGTTAGGTTGCCGAGTTTTCGTAAGGGATTTTTCATCTCACTTTTATTCCTGTGACATTTCTGCTACGTTTGCCACTATTTCCTTTGAGTGGTGTATGTACTACCCATTATTATACACTTTGTGTAGTATAATTTTATTTATGGGTATTTACATCATCATTGTATGGACCTTCTTCCATGGGGTGTACTTTTCGAAAGTTACCCAACTCGGTAAGGGGACCTTTCACCATCCTTTTTTTAAAGACTTATTTTTTAAGTCTTTTAATTCACATACTATTATATTGGGATATTATCTTCTATATCCTTATGTAAATTTTATGTCCATGTGATGAGATCCCTGTTATCTCTCACAGCAACACTTGTTGAAAAATTATACGTGACGCCGTTAGGCTGTCGAATTTTACCAAGGGAACCTCTTAACCCAATTTTGATTTCTTTTGGTTCAACATGTAGTTATTGAATATGTCATCCTTTGAAAATGTGTGAATGACATTTGACTATAGTACACTTAATATCCACTTATATTGGGTGTATTTATATTTTTCACACACAGTTATGCGATTGATTTATCCTCAATTTATGGATACCTTCTTTATAATGGATTTCATCTCATTTTACATTTATTTTGAGACTTCATTGTCGTTATGAACCAATTCACTCTTATATGGTGTGTATACTGTCCTTTAACATATTATATCATGAATTCCTTTATTATCATGATATCATAATGTTCAGATTAAATGTTATGACGCTATTATTTGTATTCAAGAGTCTCTCATTTTGTTAGAAACTATTTAACAAAAATATCGTTTTAAATGTTTTAAAGATTTATTATTCTAAATCGTTATCTTTAATGTCCATGTTTTGAAAATGGTTTTCAGTATTTATTTATATGGACAATAATGTTTTAAAATTATAATTCCATTAAAATCTTCAAAGTGGTATGGGACACTTTGATTCAAAAATCTCTTTTAAATGGTTTTTGGAAATGGATTGATTAATTCAATATCTGGGAATTACTTATTGTGATTGAAAATGAATTATTGTTATTGAAATGTTTATGTTTTCAATATTTTATGTGTAATTATGGTACGTGGACATTTTACGGGTGGTTACATGATAAACCATATGATGGGTGGTGCCATGAATACTAGGACGGGTGGTTACGTTATAACCTCCAATGCATTGGGTATGGAAGTCGGCCGTATGACTCTTCCATTAAGTATGTATGGAAGTTGTCCGAATAGCTATTCCATTAAGTGATATGTGTGGAAGTCGACCTTATGGTTATTCCACTTAATTATGTTTATGTCCCAAGTTACCTTTATATGTTATGTGATCTTTATATGGGTTTTATGGTAATATTTTGGTTACAGAAGGGTATGTAATGAAATTATATTCAGTAAAGAGTTTTTACTACTTCGAAAAGGTGAAAAGTATTACTTTGATAAAGTATACATGGTTTACTTGTTTTTTTGAAAAACTCACAGTTTTATTCTTTGTGTATCCCTTACTGAGCATTTTATGCTCACCCCAAGTTTATTTGAAATGTTTTTCACAGGAGTTAATGTGGAATAGGGTCAAGGATGGAATCAAGGGAAAGTCATGCTATATAAATCATGGAACTAGACATGTTTATTTTAAGAGTTTTTATTTTATGGAAACTTAGTCTACTTTGTAATCTTTTGAGATGTAATAGGTATGTCCTAATTCTCTAAAACTATAAACCAGAAAAGATCCTCAATGTGAATTATTAATTTAATTCATTATTAAGAGATGTTTAAGGTCGGGGCCTTATAATAACACCAACAATATGTCTATTATTTATGAGCGTTCTGTCTTCCAGAGAAATATTGGGCATGATAGGTCTCCTATTCACTTTCATGCATGCATGTATGTACGTAGTGTTTTTCCCCGTTAAGAACCCATTTTATGCTGGACCTTTCCCAAGACTTACAGTGCTAATAGAGGAACATCTCTAGCAGTCTGATTTACTTTTTTGAAAGGACTCTAAAGGACTAGTCATCCCAAAACTCATCCTGGCTGAATTAAATCGGCTCAATATCTCGTTTGAGCTCATCCATATCATGGTCTACTAGGGGTATGTCTTTATCCAACACTTTAAGACCATTATTAAGTATACTATGATTATTGTGTAGCGCCATCCATGTATGGACCAGGTCAGGTTCTCCCCAAAACATACCTAACTAGCTATTGATAACATGTATTATTGATCAGTTGAGCTAAAAACTAGAAGGAAAGAGTGGGGGCCTCTGAAGGATATAAAGAGATTAATAATGGGTAAGAATCATAAATTCATTGGACCATGTGGGTGATCTTTTCGATTTGAAAAATATTATGTTCATGTATGTCATCCATGAAACGAGTGATATAGCTCCATCATCTTTGACTCCAGTTTTTGTTATTTCACTAGGTGAAGCAATCACCTGAATAACCCATGTGCAATAGGACATTTCCATCCATAAACAGAGAGAAGTATATGCTTCCCTTTTGAGGAAACACACCACTTCCATTCTTCTATACTAGATATGTAATGATGTTGAAGTCTCCACATCAAACCAGCATCATACCCCCTAGGTTGAACCCCCTATGATCAACTTAGAGTTATTATCTTATTTGTGTGTCGCAACTTCCACACACAAAAGATGAAAATTGAAAACTAATATCGCTTGTGGATTTTGATGTGATGAACTAATCACCATCCAGAATCAGGTAAACTGATACTTATTTGGACTAGAAAATCCATATGTCTTTTTTGGAAGGGTATTCATGCATGAAATCATTAATTTTCAGTATCCGTGTGAACACTCTTATTTTAGATGGATTCTTATTTTGACCAAGAACAAAAACCATCTGGTCCATGTTTATATTCTAATTTAAATCCATGTATTCCAATTTATCCCATGAACATATTCCATGGGAGTTCAATATGAATAGGGGTGTAATTGCATACAACAAGGCCTATCTTCGGCCGCATGCACCGTGAGCGCTAACAAAAGGGAGAGGTGCCTTCTCTCGAATGAATTTTCTTTAAACAAAGTCTATTGCACATTCCCAGACTCAATTCAGATTGATCTAGAGAACAATGGTGGAAGAGTTTTTTATGGGATATCCCAGTCACAACACTGTGATGGGATTAGCACCATGGGAACTTCTTTCTAGATTTCCCAGATTCCAGGTTTCTTGAACTGTCTGAAGGTAAGATGTTGACCACATACTTATTTCACTCCTCCATAACAACAGAGAAATTTTCTTCTTGAGTGACATTTGTTTATAATATATTCAAGTTAAAAGTCCTAGGAAGCACCTAAATCATGGCATGTAGGGAGAAGGGGAGGAATAGATACCTTACAGTGACCTTATAAAACGATTCGACAAGGATCCTATAGAGATCATCATTATGGGACTGAAAATCCATGTAGCGCAGTTAGCGAGCAACGATTGGGTGACACATGTGGAACGAGGGACATGTTTTAGGATTTATCCCATGTCCTCAAGGGTGTAGGAGGAGACCTGAGGCTCCTGGGAAGAGATAAGTCCACTTATATAGTATTTTTTCATTTTTTTTCTGGTCAGTTTATAATGGAAATACCTATGGGGGAATCAATATTTTATTCCATTTGGACTATTTGAATTGAATTATTGTAATTTTTTTATTTGTTTTATGATTTTTAATGAATTTTTCTTATATCTGCACTATTATATGTATTTTATTGATAATTTTATCCTTAATAAAAGGGTAATAGCCTTCCCATAGTTCCTTATTAAACAGTCACTTTTAATAGGAATCCTCTGGGATATCAGGAAGTGTGGATGATGTCATGTAGTAGTATAATCTATCTATAGTTTTCAATGAGTATACATATGGTATTACAAATAGAATCACTATTTTAACCCAGGAACTGCCATCAAATAGTATGAAAAACTATTCAATCCACATTGACGGTAAGGAATATATGATCACATCCCAAATATTGTGCTAACTCACACATAGAATGATGTGTATAGATAGGTATAAAAATAAATGAACATGAACATAAAATAACTAATTAACACAGTGTGATAGTAACATCATGACCCCAACCACAAATGGGGTTCTGATAGATCTGTCCTAGACCGCAATAACCTACATTGAGTCCCAGAGCACCTGTATCAATAATAAAATAATTAAATTAAATAATTAAATAATTAAAGGAATTAACCCTTAATTTCATATTATGATTCAAACTCGTCATGTAGTCTATAAATATTGGAATCGTGAGAAATTGTTTTTGACCCACTCTTAATGCTCCCCAGATAATAGGGAACATAAAATCCAAATATATTAAACTCGAATTATATTCCAATTCCGTAAATATTGAATAAAATACTAAAAAAAATGAATTATCTTACCTAATATTAAACAAATATATATATATATTTTTAAGGCAATTTCATGACATATTCTATAAGAAACATTTGAAAGATCAATATACTCAGATGAAATAATTCAAGCGAAAACACTTTCAGCAGAAAAGAAATCAATGAAACGATTTAGGAAGTATCAAAAAGACCAAAGAGTTGGATCCAACCTTTAATTATTGTGAAAAAACATCAAGAAACCATTTGACCAGGAGGGGATGGATTGTCGGAAAGGTTTTTCTGAATCCCTGTATGTGCACTACATTCTAGAGATGAAACATAAGATGTGACTTAATTTTAAAAACACCTAAACAATTTAAAAAATCTGATGTTTTCATGGGTCATGGTGTGAACCATGATTTCATGCCATTAATATGTATCCCATTACCCATCAATTTCCACAAATACCCATTCCCTGACTGTTTACATTATATGAATGTCTTTCATAGTTTTAATAACCTACTCACAACATAAATAGCTCATAAATTTTTTTGAGCAGCCCGACCATTCCATCTTTTTTCCTTCATCAACATGAACACCCAGTGAACCAAAAATTAAATTAATATTCATATAACATTAAATTTATATTGACATTAAAATTCTCAGAACACTTTTATAGTCCTGGATAAATAAATTAACCCATCCCCCAAATGAAAAATTCATTTACCATTATGAATACTTAAACTGTAATGACATGTACCATTAAATATTACGCTCTATAACACATTTCATTATAAATATTAATTGACATTTATTCAAAAATATAATCTAAACTACCATAGTTGATGACCTAGTGCCAACACTCTGTATCATATAAAAATACCCAACATTATTTAACTCTAAAACTCAACTTCCATGGAAAGATACATTTTATCTTTTTAAATGTATGGTTTAAGCCTATTATCAGAAGAATTTTGTACTATGATATATTTAAAATATATTCATTAATTAATCTCAACTGAATATATGGAAAAATTGTATCTTTTTCTACCCATGATATTTTTTTCACAAAAAATATAGTCCTCTCATGTAGACACACCACCGCATCACCAATCCATGATGCATGTACTATATAAGTCAACACAACGTCACATGAACATGATTCCTTGAATCCATAGTAATAATAACATCATCAAAATACCCTTACTTATTCTTAACAATAACATCCACAAGATTCTATAAATATAAAATTATAATGAAAATTATTTTTTATGACTATTGAATAGATATTTAATTTTTATTTTGTAATAAAACATTGTATTTTAACCTACATTTGATTATAATTTTAAGGAGTTTGAACTTTGTATTAATGAGAATTTAATGGTTTTCTTATTATGAAAATTTTATTGATACATGGATATGATTACCATTCATCATAATAGAATGTAGTTAATGGATATCATGTTAATTACATATATGATATGATTAAAAATGAAAGTGTTATTATAATAAAATAATAGTAGAGATAGTGAAAAAATATTATAAGAAATTACAAAAAATGAATTATTATTGATTATTTTGTGTGACAGGAGTGGAAGTAAGGAATATTATAAATATGTTGTTGAATATTCATTATTAAACATTTCATGATACAAAATTTACTATGATATCAATTTTGATATTGAAAATATTTACGTATTGAAATATATGTATTTTCTATGAGTAATTCTTTTATAGATATTTTTCAAAATTGTGTATGTTGATATTATTTTTTCATTTCAAATAATTCTTTTTTATTGTAAAAGTTTTCATTATTTAATCATATTTTCCACTATGGTGTTAATATATTATGTTTTTTTAACTACAAACATGTATGGTTGGATACCAAACTCATTAATGTTATAGGTATTAACGTAAGGATGTAGTGATAAGAATCAATGATTGGAGATATAACCGACCACAACAAGAACTATGATACCAAAATGGATCTAAATCTTGTTAAATATAATGGGTTAATTTAACTTTTTATTTCTACATGATCATGTTATGAATTTTATTTTTTTATATAGTCATACACTAATAGGACTCATATAATTATATCAATTGAAAATAAGTAATACAAACTTACCTCCAGTGATTCTAACACCCCACATCTCTATGAAGTAAACCAATCATGATAAAAACATAAATTTTTATTAGTGGTGGTCAACTCTATAGGATATAATAAATAATAAATTAAGACATTGATAAAATCAAATAAATATGACATTGAGGTGTTTCTATCTGTGTGGAAGTTAATAATGTAGTGAATGCATGTTTTATTTAATTAATAAATGATTGCTAGATAGTTTTTAATGGAAAATGTTATATAGGAGTTTATCTAAAACCCAAAAATAATATTCCCATTACACTATTAATTATTTTTTAAATAAATTTAATATCAAAAATTCTACAATGGAAATAAATGATACACTAGAGGTCAGTTAAAAAGGTAATATTCATGTCAAATAAGAATATATGCATATGTAAACAAAAAATATATAAACCCAAAAAAATTTATAATGATTAATGTGTTGACTAATTCACTACCTATTGAAATGAAACTTGTAGTAACATTTGAGGATTTGGTGAGATTCCTGATGATTCTAAAACTATGAAAAAATTGATGATAAATTTTAGATATAGATTTGCTCAGATAATTTCATCTCATGAAGATATATCAGATGTTACAATTTATATGATATGTAATATTATTATTTCATAATAAAAAATCATCTAAAATTTTAGTATAAATCATAATAATATATTACTAATTAATTGATGATGAATATAAAATTTTTTTTTAATAAATATTTTAATGATATAAGTAATTATAATAATAAAAATTAATATCCAACAGTTCATGAATTAATTTAAATGTGATTTTTTAGGTGAAAATAAAGAATAAATATTCATTCTCTAGTAGATGTTATAAATTCAATGATGATGGAAACTATAAAATAAATTTACAAAGGAAATATGAAATTGTTTTTCCTATGAAAATGATGAAAATAATCCCGGAATGAAGTGGAGGGAAACTCTAAAGGACTGTCAAAGGATGTTGTAATCAAGATGATATTTTATGGAACCAAAATATTGAATCTCATGATCAATTAATAAGAAGATGATCTTTTCACCATTAGTGATTCTAATAAAGAGATGAATGAAAAATTTATTTACAATATGGATCATGTTATGAAATTTTATGATTACTATAATTGTGATTAATTTTATTAAGTAAAAACCTATTATGTGTAATTTATCAAGGATGAACATGAGGAATGTCTTGGAAAAAATTTCATGCTCAACAAACAGAATATGATTTTAATAATAAAAAATATGAAACTAGTTGATGAAAAAATCCATAATGATAAAATTGAGTAATACCTTACTGAAAAAATAGAAATATAAGATTAAATCAATAGAATATGAAAAATGATAAAATACCTCAAATATAATATCCCTTTTACAGATGAGGGATTATCAATGATATAGTCAAAATTAATTTTTGTTTAGAAATATATTGAAAATAAAAAAAATACATCAATATATCAATTTATACTCATCTATAATATCATAAATATATTAAAAATACTCATTGAAATTCATAATTGAGAAAATATTTTTTAAAATTATTATTAATAAAAATGAATAAATAAATCTCAATTATTACCATATTTGGATAAAAAGCAATTAAAATATTCCAAGAAATGATCATGATGAAATAAAAAGATTAAAGGAAACATTTTATCCTAATCAGAGAAAAAGATAAACTCTTACATCTCATTAGAGTCCAGATTCATGAAATAGTATTTTAGGATATAACACTTATTTTTTATTAAAAAACATGACTTTGGGGTTATTTTTGGTGATGTGTAACGCTAATATATATAGAATATTTTTTTATAACAAATATATACCCAATAAGAAGAAATAATCAATGGTGGGATTAAAATGAGTAGAAGGTAGATATTGGAATATGGTGAGATTATATATAAACCAACATGAAGTTGACAACACAAAATAGGATTGATTACCGAAAATAGTTTTCTAGAAGTTGTTCTCAAAAGGGAAAATTTGAATTAAAATGCATGACCGAATTACCCCATCTATTGCCTCTGAATGAAAAAGTAAAATGATTCCATGTGAGTTATAAATAAAATATATTTTTACAGGAATATTAGTTTAATGAATACAAGAAAAAAAATTGTAGATACATGATAGTGGTTGTTTATCACCGACGACCAGTGCTGCAAAAATTATGAATAACCATGATATACATGAAGGTGGATTAGTATTATTTGGTAATAACTGCACCATGAAACAAAAATTTATTATCTCAAATCAAATATATAAGGATATTTCGACATTATAATATATTTTTTATATTAATGGTATAAAACTAAACATTTTATTTTATAGAGAACATTATTTTATTTTTAATGAATTGAAATTCAAGTGAAATTTTTTTATCAATAAATGAAAACTATATGGATGAACATTATCTCAATTTATAAAAATAAATGGAAACTAATTTGAGATTTGAAAACCATCCAATACATGTTACTTGATAAAGTATGATTAAAACATGTAATGGATTACACAAAATGGACATCTTAGAAAATTTCATAATAATTATTTAATAACACTATGTAATATGTGAATTACATTAGGTGAAGATAAATCATGATAGAATCTGTGGAACATTTTAGTATAATATGATAACATAGAAGTCTAACCAGAAGATAGGTATTAATATCCCAGGACTATTTATTTTAGTCCATATGGATCATTTTGGGACCATGAGTATAATTCAACCCATAGAGATAGTTATTTCAAATAATCCATTGTTTCACTCACATAGATGAGTAAAGATAATTTAATATATCACACGTTTTTTGTCGTTTGAATGGTAAAAATGTATATAAGAATGCTTGAAAAAAATATCGGTTTGTGAAAGAAAAATGGATATCTCATACTAGGAATGATTAAGTGGGAGATTCATTTTAATGAATATAATTAGTCATGTAATCTAACATCGGAATAAAAAACATTATACCCAAAAAATAATGGTGTTGTACATAAAAATAATAGGATCATTGTATAATTGGGTAGAATAATGTTGGTGAATAATTATATTTGAAATATATTTGGAGATATGTAGTCTATACTATAGATAATATTAAAAAATATATATTTTTATACCCAAAAAACATGGTAGAACCTTTAATATGTTGTATCAATATAATACTATAGTAAAATATTTCGATGAATTCCAAAGCCCTTATTATAATAAAATCCAATGAAGTAGATTGAAATGGAATGAAAAAAAATAAATATAGTTAATTTTTTAGATGATTTTTATCTAATGAAAAAAGATAAATATGTTGAAATAAGAGACTATAAATTTTTTTTTGTGTTCAAATATTAATTTTTATGAAAATGATGACAAAAATTTCAGTAGATTCATACACAATTGTTGTTTACTAAAGAAAAAAGTGTATATTTTTAAATAAATAGTTTATTAACTTATCAAAAAAAATAGAAACTGTTGATACTGATTAAAAATTATCTAGTGATAAATTTGATGTTGTTTTTGATAAAATAATACATTTAAGAAGGTTGATGAAACGTTTATGAATTGAGAATATCATTGGAAATCTTAGAGTATTAGTTCATAATAGATGGAGAGTATGGTGTTTGGAACTAGATTTCTCATCTATCACATGTTTAACCTAGAATGGTGGTTGAGAATATTGAACATGATGAATTTTTCGACAATATGAATGAATAATTTAGACATATTTAAATAACATTACAATATAATGTTTTCCAATATAAAAAACTACGAATTTGAATAGTAAAAAATTGGGTTTTATAAAAATATGAATGAAAATGTTCAATACACTTGAAATAAGGCATGGATATTTTGGAATTGGTATTCTCTATATATGGGAATTTAAATTTCAGATAAATTTGTACACATTTATTGAATATACATAATAATAATTTTTTTAATAGTGGAATCCCAAAATAATAACAATGTTTATCAAATGGATGTCAGGAAAGTATTATTCAACATAACTATTTATTATAACTCATATATGTAGAATGATTCCTAGGAAACACTGATGGTTACAATATATGTGGATGATATAATCTTTTCTAGTAATATTTTATTCTTATTCATGGATTTCACAACAAATATACAGATTTAGTTTCAGATTTCTATTCTTGTAGAATTATATTAATTTTGAGTCATACTTATTTTGAATTTTTCAGAGTATGTATTTAATTCCCAAGAGAAGTATGATAATGAACAATTGATAAATATTATAAGGGAAGATTATAATGTGGTTTTTATTCCTATATAAATTGGAATAATATTTAGAATAGATGATGAACGTTGAAATATTGATCTGTTTTATTTAACAGGCATGAATGAAGTGTTTTGTATCATAAAATAACGAGATATGATATTTCATATGCAGTGAATCAGTGTGAAAGTTATCAAAGTCAACCAATTTATTCACACATAAAAATTTTTAATCTAAATATGATGTATGTAAAATTAATAGTGAATTGTGAATTATTCTACATGTGTAGTGGGGATCCACTCTTTCTTTATAAAACTGATGTGGATTAGGAAGGTAAATATATAGACTACTTATCCACATTAGGTGGATGTTTCATAATTTGTGATCTTAATTATCTAGTATAGTTAATAGAAGAGTGCAGTGTCCTTGTGTATAGTTAAATTAGAATATGTAGACACTTCAAGTGTACATACAAATTCACTATGGATGTAGGTTCATCTCTATGATTTTATGTTTATTATTCCAGTACCAGTAAATTTAATTTTTTTATCTAAACTTGATATTTACTTTTAAAAAATTAGTGAAAATAAAAATTATCTAAAAAATTTTATATTCATTATCATTTCCTACCATAGAAGTTTGATTCAGTAGAAATAAAACTCATTTTTATTAGTACCAAATAGAATATTTTAGATATCATTACCAAACATATTATACATGATAATGTTTGGGATATATGTCCAAATTATCATATATATCCTTCCCCTCACACTTAAGTCTCTTTTTCATTGAAATACCCCATGGTATTTTGGATTAAGTTTCCAATGTGCGAGGGTAGTCTCTGATGTTGGGGGAGCGTAATTAATTTTCAATGGGGGAGAATTGGATCGAGAAAAATTGTCATTTGATTCACTCTTCCTAAACATGAATGTTATAGTGAGTTTAACATCTTCAAAAAACCATGCATTTACGTATTGTGTAGGGTTAGGATACATATCATTGAGATGGGATGTGATTTGATGATTAATTTGTTGAGGAATAGTTTATTATGTGATCTCTCCGTGATGCCTACAAATCTAAATGTGGACATTGAAACCCACATGGATTTGTAGACTAGTTTTAGAATGAATACAGATTTCCTGGTAATAAGTGAGTCTAATTAATTGTATCTATTGGAAACCATTCATTGGGTGGTAACTAAATCTAGAAAGTATGGATTTTTTTATATATAATTATGTATAATGGAAGGTATTACAATGATGCTTGAATTTTTTTTATTAAGGCATAGAGATTAGATTATGTAGTATTTTTTACATCTGATTGATTTATTGATCCTGATAGCTGAATTTATAAAGGATTTATACATTTATCCAAATTTATAAATTATTGATCCACATTTTTCATTTTTTAGGTAATATGAATATATAAATTTTTACAATATATTTGTTTCACTTTGTCGTTTATGTTATATAGGAAAAGCACAAAGATGATTCATCCAAATAAAAAAATGTTTTACGTTTCCAATTTCATCAGAGAATTAGGTATAAGATTATTGATGAAGACCAACGTAGGATCATGTATCTAATTCATATAAGTGAATATCATATGTGTATAATTTATACTAAGAACCATGTAGATGATTTCTATATGGTCATTTGTTCCACAAATAGCATATTTTGAATTTTCTCTATTTATGCATTGGATTATCACTAGATTCTTGAATTTAAATATAATAGGGTCAATAATTTATTATGATTATAGTAATGTTAGTTAATTATACTATAATCATCAAAATTTTATTTTATTCCACAATTCTAGATTGTTTTTAAGTAGTTGTTATTGCTAATTAAGGACAATTTTATGGAATTCATGTCATGTATATCATGGGAAAGCATGGATATGTATATCATTCATTATAATTTAATAAAGAGAGTAATTATCATATGGTTTTATCTAAAGAATATATCAAAAAATGAACTAGCTCTAAAAATGACAAATGATAGAGAGAAAAAGAGTGTGATCAGTTAGAAACAATCATAGATGACATATTCTGCTACATCAGAAATGATAAGATGAAGAAGCATGTAATGGTGAGGTTGAATATTCAATATTCAAAATTCTATGGAACACGTGTATTAAGTAGATTTTTTGTGAGGTTTAGAATATTGTCATTTTTAAAGACAACTCTACATTATGAGAGATTATTTATTAAATATTTTACCGGGATGTAAAAATGGATATTTATTATTCACTACTGAATAAAGCTATTTTTTCTAGTGACCATATTCTATTAGTAGTGACATTTTATATTGCATCATAATGATATAATATATAATGTGACTTCTATCATGTGTGGTGGTTTTCTATATGTTTTTCTGTAATATGATTTCACTTTAGGATTAAGTGAACAGATTCCATTACTAGAGGAGTAACCAGACCCCATAAAGAGAAGGATTCCGCATGTGATTTGAACCTCCATAAATCTATGTGTTCATTTCACTTTGTTTTTTCATTATCGTTTGAGTCTATGATAACTCTATTATTAGTTGATCATACTCTATCAATATTAATATTTTTTTAATGTTGAATTCTTTTTAATAACATCTCTCTAGTGATTCAACCCTCCCCACTCTCAACAGTGGATAATGATCTAGACTGGTATATGTACATACACCATAATCCATCACTTGAGTTTTATTTTGAAATATGATATTATCATAAATTAATAGTCCGAAAAAAATACTTATAGAATCAAAAAAATCAAATTTAAATCAAACAAACAACACTATTGTATCCATATTAATATAATCACCCCACACATTCTGTTTGATAAAAATTTGTTTTCAATATTTGTTTCATTCATTAATACAGATCATAGTAAGGATTCATGTAAAACAACACTACCCATGTTCATGTGCGCCATTACTCTATCATGTTATTATCATAAAGCATGAAAAAATCACTAATGACTAACTAAGCTCCACAAATCATCCTAAGTAAAATTAATCCTACATTTTTATTCTCGCCCAACCCAATACAACCCTTATCCTAGATTGACTAGCCCCATAAATGGATATCCAACAGTATCATTTGTTTAGAACAATATCAAGTGATCCAAGATATATCTTATATCTACCCAAAGTCCCAACATCCTAAATCATCATCAAACAACACTTCCCCATCCCAAAAAAATATATAAGACAATTTTTTAATACAAAATCATGGGCCACATGAATCAAAGATATGCAGTGAAACTATAAAACCTCATGAACACCTCCTTATATGATATAGGATTCAAAAAACTATTAAAGGCCAAACATTGTAATGGGGACACTACATACTCTAATAAAATGTCTAAAATAGTCTATGTGACGTGTTAAATTCTTTTCACGAAGAAGATAAACATTGAATAAAATAAATGAACAAAATGGAACTCTATCTAGTACTGCTTAAAAATATTCTTAAGGAACTCATGGAACATGGTGAACAATCATACCAATATTAAGATTCTATACCTGAGATAAAACTATATCTTTGTAGAATATATCAATGTATACCCATGTACACATAATCGCATTCCATTACACAAATTTGGTGGGAGGAAAATATCCTTTAATTTATCCCCAATTCAACAAGTAATTTGTTTAATATATTGATCAACTAGATGGTGATGATATATATATATAGTGTAGTGGTGTACAAGAAACCTACCAACAATGAAAAATAACAGGAAATGAACACAAAACCACATAAGTATGTTTGTTAGGTGAAAACTAAGCCACCATGGTAGCTAGCCCAACATACTTCTAGTACATATTATAAGGATGATTTCACCACATACCATAACATGTATAATTTATTATTTTGGGGCCACATAAAATTTATTCAATCCATAGTAAAACATAACACATGCCTGATGATTCATAGAAGGATGTTAATGAAATGATTTTATGCCCACACATAATGAATCTAGGTTGGTAATAATCTATTCATTGACCGAATACCTAAATGAATACATCATGGTCATACATACATGAGCCTGAAACAATTAATTATCACTCAGTGGAGATTCATTCAATATTCATCACCTCATCCCATACCCTCTCATAGATGATGTAATCAACCAGGATTTCTCTCTCAAGGTTAACAACCCTTCCCCACCATCCATCATATCACATAGGTTATTGATTCGATTTTTTTCATTTCAACTAACACACTCTCTGTCTAATGTTTTTCTCAAATCAATTCATCATGGATCAAGGAATATTTATCCCACTAAACAATCCCCAGTGTTTCTGGGTGTAACATCATGTTACGTTTTCAGGTTATTTTGTTGTTTCTATGTACCTCTGTTTTAGATTAGTGACTTGGGAGATTAGGGAGAACATTAAAATTTGTTTTGGGGAAAAGGGTAAGTCACACGGGCAGCGCACGACTAGTCTAAACCGTGCGGTCAAACTGTGCGCAGTTTGTCTTGGAGGAAGTAGCCTCTGCACGGGAAACACATGGATTGTCTAACCGTGCAGCCAAACTGTGTGAGACGGGTGGTCGAGACAGTGGCTAATGCATGGCTAGATCATGTTTTGTCAAATCATGCTAACTAACCATGCTGGCCCTTAAATTAGATCATTAATTTGTGGATCTCAGTCATTTTTCCCCTAAGTGCTTATCTTTTCCTCCTAAGTGTCCCCCACTTGGTATTTTTCTTCTACTAAAGAGAAAGAAGGTTCCCTCATATTTCCGAAGGTGATCCAAAGGCTCTTCTTGGTGAATCAAATCCAGATTCTTGAGGTATGTGATCGTTATTCATCACTCTTGATCAGTTACTTAGATCTACATAGGTCTACTTCAAATATTCTGTTGTTTTCTTAGTTCTACACCCATTATGGTTATATCTAATAATTTAGTACAAAATATGTCGAGATATGGTCTTGATCATGCGAGGATAAGAGATCTAAGATGAGTTCTTGATGAAGAAACCGAGTTTTCTTGATTGTTATCGACCATTGTGGTTTTGGTCACAAACCGTCGAGGTTGGTGGTTCTGTCCCAACTTGAAAAATTGATTATCATTGTATTTGTTTTTTTTATTTCAATTGTTTATTGAAATTCAATTCATCAAGTTATCATTCAATTAAATTGATAAAAAAACTCGATTCCATTGAATTGAGGTATTTGAAATGGTTTTGGCATGTATATTTGGAAAACACCAATTCCATGGAATTGGGTATTTTTATGGAATTTGGCTGATTTAAACTGTTGAATTTAAATTTTTTATTTCATGGAAATTATTTCAATTAATTTTTTTAATTTATTTGGGTGAATAAATTGTGTAAAGATTGAATTGGTTTTTAAGGGATTTCAAACTGCAGAATATGGCTTAAAATGATTTGATATAAAACCATTGGCTTTATCTTGTGAAAAAGGAATGTTTTGAATAAAACCTATTTTGGATTAAAATGGAATAAAATTTGAACTTTGGAAATGGATGAATGAGATTGATCATATTTTTAAGAATTATATAAATAGTCCACCCATCATGTAAGAGCGCATGTCAGCATTAAGTAGTTAGTGAGTTATTTGGATACACAATACGCTACGACAATGCTCTAAAACATACATGTGGTGGGTCACATCCCTGATGGGTTGGTTAAGAGTCCTTTGGCCAGTGTCATCGGGATGTGTGTATACACATTTGGCGGAGTTCACATAGATAGTGCATAATCATATAACTATTTAATACTATCGTACCTTTTGGCATATGACCATGTTGATCGCTTGTTTATTTATATTTGACTTATAAATGTATGCCAATTCTTTTGAACTGCTTTAAATGACTGCTAAATTTATATAAACTACTTTATATAAATGTTTTTCTTAAGCCATTGTTCTATAAATATTCCATCATTGTAAAGTCATTGCTTAAAGTATATTTTCCATCATTTGAAACTGTATAGCTTGTTTTGTTAAAATTATGATTTTGAATTTCATAACCTTTTTATTTTAAAATTGGATGATTTTATTTGGATAATATACATTTGGAATCTGTTAATGAAACTTTGGTGGCATCCTACTTGGCTTAAGCTCGCACCCTACCCTTGCATTTGGGTGTTTTTAGAATTTCTTTTTCCAGTATCGAGAAAAGGGTAGGGAAATATTGGAGGTGGACCTAGCAGTAGAGTTTTTGTCTCGGTGATTTCTATCCTTAGGGACCATTGAGCTATTTTTAGCATTTTTTGTATTTGGTTTGTAGTATTGTGTTCTTTTTATGCACCTATGTATTCTAGTACATTACTTTTAGATGAGTTTCTTTTTGTTGTGCTTATTTTCTTTTATCTTTTGCTTCGATATTCTTGTGGAAAAAATCGATCACACTTGCATATGAAGTGTTGTCAGGTGCTGGTCACCAACACATGGGTATCAAGAACACCTTTCGGGCTATGTCAGGGTCGGATCAGTTATCGGGTTACTCAGGTACCTCAGATAGTTTGTGAGAAAATCGTATCATATGGCACATTAAGCATATTGAATAGATGATAGTTTGAATTTGAGTATTCTTGTCATGACATAGGTGGTAGTTGTTATTGAGTGTTTGGCCAGATCTCTCCGCAATTATCCTTAAGTCAACAAGGATAGTTAGTGAAATACGACTTGTGGTTTAGTACTATTATTTTCCCTATTCTGATTTGGATAGAGTGAAATATAAATCTTATTAACCCTTATATTGAGAATAGTTTTCCTTGTTCCTCTGTTTAATTTTTTATCTATTGTCTTCCATATTACCTGTAGATGTTGTGTAGCATCATGCCTCTGAGAAGTCATGGGAATCAGATACAAAAAGAGGCTAATGCTGAATGTCATCAAGTGAGTCATATTGTGGATCTGAGTCTGGTTGAGGTGATTGTTCGCACTGTCCAAGAACAGGTATATGCACCACATCCAGTTCCTGATCAGGCTCTTTCTATAGATCCTCATAGTGATTTTCTCCGAAATAGTTCTCAATAGTTCTTATTCCAGAAGACACCAGTTTTCAAAGGTTCCACTAACCCTCAACATGCTGAGGAATGGTTGAGTAAGATTGAACAACTGTTTTTGTTCTTGGTGACACCTGATGTGATCAATGTGAATTGTGCCACCTTCGTGCTGGAGGGACCAAGTAGGGGATGGTGGGACATGATGGTGATGGCTAGGAAATATGTGGGTTTGGGGAGGAAAGATTTTAGGGTTATTTTCACGAACCATATATATCTAGAATCAATTGTATTGTTCAAGGATGTGGAATTTTTCACACATGAGCAGGCCAACAAAACCGTGAATGAGTACTCGAATTGATTCTCTTAGATATTATAGTTTTCTCCTTATATTTTATCTAATGAGAGGATTAAAGATCGATGATTTGATTTGGGACTTCGATATGATATCCATTATCAGTTTTTCTTACTAATTCTACCGACATATTCTACTATGCTGGATGGGGTGATGATGATTGAGATGGACATGGCAGGAATCTTAGGGTTGAAGGGAGTTCCTTTTCCTACTAGTGGCAGTGATGGTTTCATTAACGTAAACCAGAAGTGCGATGTTTCTTATGATAGTTCTCAATAACAGGGTCATTCCAGACCTCCAGTAGCACCAAGAGGGGCTTCATTGACTTGCTATATGTGTGGAAATCCAGGATATTCAAAGAGGATTTTCACTAAAGCATCCAAGAATTGTATCTCCTGCGGACGTTTAGCGAAATTACTGAGATTCGGCCATCCATTCTCTACTCCACGTAGTATAACAGGATCACTAGCACCTCTACAAACTGTGTGGAAATCAAATGCTTTATGTACAAAAGGGTTCCCGCCACATGCATCCGGAACGAAGCTTCTTCACATAGTGGAAGAGTCTCCAAAGGTAGCTGATACAAGTCTTGCAACTTGAGAGGTACCATTACTATAGCTTCATCTTTAGTGACATCTCTTTTTGATAATTGTGCATCTCACTCTTTCATTTCAACCAATGTTGTTAATCTACTTAATCTACCTATGGAAGTATTATCTTTGGTAATGGATATTATTACACCCCTTCGTACAATGATAGAGAAGGGTCTCTATAGTCTTTCTTGTGTCTTTTCTCTATCATATATTGATCAATCATGAAGTTTCATGGTTCTTGACATGAAATTGTATGATGTTATTTTTGGGATGGATTGTCTCATTTCCAATAATTCATGGATCGATTGTTATCTTCGACAGGTCTACCTTACTTCACCCAGTGGTGTGCTTCCTATTTTGCAAGTACAATGGGACCCCAGATCATGAAGAGATAGATCCTATTATCCAGAGTTGAGGAATGTTATATCAGTGTTTTCATTTGATCTAGAGAGAGATTTAATGTGTGGTCATATTCCCCCTGTCGTCGATGAGTTTCCCGATGTGTTTCATTCTGACTTCTTTGGTTTTCAACCACTAAGTGATGATGATTTTTCTATTGAAAAATTGAATGGTACTCAACCGGTATCTATTCCCTCTTACTGAATGGATCCATCAAAACTCAATGAATTGAAGTCTCAGTTAGAAGATCTTCTTGAGAATGGTTTTATACGACCGAGTGTGTCACCTTGTGTAGCTCCAGTTCTCTTCGCCCAGAAGGAGGATAGATCTCTTAGCATATGAGTGGATTATCGAAAGCTCAACCAATTTACGATAATGAAAAAATATTTTTTACCATGAATTGATGATTTGTTTGACCAATTGAAAGGGGAAAAGTGGTTTTCAAAAATTGATCTTCGATCTGGTTACCATCAGTTGAGGATAAAATAATATTACATTCATAAGCTGCTTTTCGGAGTAGGTGTGGCCATTAGGAGTACCTTGATATACCCTTTGGCCTAAAAAATGGTCCTACAGTTTTCATGGAATTGATGAAAAATGTTTCTCGTGAGTGTCTAGATACTTTTGTGGTAGTCTTTGTGGAAGAAATTCTTTTCTACTACAAGTATGAGGAAGATCATGTGAATCATCAGAGAATAGTTGTTTCTCTTTTAAGGAACCACCGACTCTATGCCAAGATGTCAAAGTGATATTATTGGATTCGGGATGTAAAATTCATGGGATATGTCATGTCTGAATAAAGAATATCAGTTTATCCTAAGAAAGTGAATGCTTATATGACTTGGGAACAACCACTAAATATAGTATTGATTCAGAGATTCTTGGGATTAGTAGGTTGTTATCGTCGTTTTGTTAAATAATTTTCAATGCTAGCTTCTCCAATTACTACACTGACTTGAAAGGGAGTGAAGTTTTCCTGGAATGAGAAATATCAGAGTTATTTTGCTGAGATAATGTTTCTCTTGACTATTGCTCCAGTGTTAACTCTTCCTGAGGATGGTATAGGTTATGTGGTCTTCTGTGATGCATCGGGTTTAGGTATGGGATGTGTCCTTGTGTAAGGTAATCATGTTGTTTCCTATGGATCTCGTCAAAATAAGCCTCATGAGGATAAATATCTTACCCATGACCTTTAACATGAAGCTATAATGGAAGCACTTATGTGTTGTAGACATTAACTTATGATGAACGGATTACTGTGTATTCAAACCACAAGTGATTGAGGTATATATTCTCTCAAAAATATTTGAATCTATGCCAAAGGAGTTTGGTGGAGTACATACAATATATCATCTTTGACATTGCTTATACCCCAAAGAAGGGGAATTTAGTTGCTGATGCGTTAAGCAAGAAACTTCTATCACCAGATATGAAAGAATCTTCAGAAGAGTGGAGTTTGATGTATATTTTTGATCAGTTGCAAATTGGAGTTCAATGGAAGGGTAATGAAATTTCTTTAGCCAGTGTTCATTTGACTTATACACATCTTGATTTAATTCTTCATGAACAACACTGGATTATGAATTCCATAGCATTAGAGACTCTCTATATGGTGGGGATACGGACACTCAGTTGTCATTCTCCAAAGAGGGTGTTCTATGTTATCAAAACCGATATGTTGTGCCATTAGTGACAAGGACGGATGTGATGAGGGATTTCCAGAACTCTTAGTGGGTTGTGCAGCCAGGAACCATGAAGATGTTCTATGATATGCGGTGACAGTTCAGGTGGCCAGGTATGAGACAAGACATTGACAAGTTTGTATGTCATTTCTATTCATGACATCAGGTAAATGATGAGAACCATAATCATTAGGGTTTGCTTCAACCACTTCCAGTCCCTACATGGAAGTGGGATGAAATCTCTATAGACTTTTTGGTTGGGATACCTCAAACTCAGTGGAAGAAGAACGTGATATGGGTTGTGATCGACAGACTGACAAAGTCGGATCACTTTATACCTATTCGAGATACAACCTAAGTTGAGGAGTTGGGAAATATATATGTGAATGATGTTGTTTGGTTGCACAGAGTTCCATCTTCTATATTCTCTTATAGGGATCCTTGGTTTACTTCTTGCTTTTGGATAGGACTTCAAGAGTTACTGGGATCTAAGGTCCGCTTGAGCACGGCCTACCATCCATAGTCAGATGGCTAGACTGAGAGAGCTATTCAGATATTTGAGGATATGATCCATTCATGTTTTCTCGACTTTGGTGTGTATTGGGAAGATCATATCGGATATTTGAGATTTCTTATAACAACATTTATCAGTCTGCAATCAAAATGACTAATTTTGAGGAATTTTATGGCCGTCATTGTAAATTTCCTTTATGTTGGTCAAAAATTGGTGACAGTTACTTGGTAGGATCGATTTTGGTCCAAGATATGATAACTAAGATCGACTGGATTCGTTAGATAATGTTGACAGCATAGAGTCGGTACGAGTCTTATGTTGATCATTGCCATAATCCTTTTGAGTTTTTAGTTGGTGAACATGTTTTCTTGAATGTTTCACCCTGATTAGGTTATTGACGCCTTGGGAGCCAAGGGAAGCTTGGTCCTCATTTTTTGGAACCTTTTGATGCTGTTGGTCTTATAAGAAAAGTCGATTATCTTCTAGTTATACCACCACAGATGACGTCGATACATAACATGTTCCATGTTTCACATCTATGAAAGTATCTATTTGGTCCTTCTCATGTATTGAGATGGAGTGATCTTGAGATTGAAACAGATTTATCTATGACTGAATGACCAGTCAGGGTTGTTGATTCTGAGACCAATGTACTTCATGGGAGAACGATACCTTTGGTCTGTGTACTATGGAAGCATGGTTATGATTCTCATGATACGTAGGAAATGGAGACACTAATGAGATAGAAGTTGCATCATCTTTTTCATGTGATTGTTTCTTCATAGGATTTCTGGGGATATAATGATCTTATGGTGGGGCCAAACCGTGCGAGAAGGGTGGCCGAGGGTGTGGATAACGCACAGACAGTGCACCGTTTGTCAAACTGTGTGAACAAACCAAGCTGGAACATAAATGAGATCCTTAAATTGTTGATCTCTATCGTTTTTTCCACTAAGTGCATTGTTTTTTCTCCTATGTGGCCCAAACATGGCATTTGTCTTCTCCTATAGTCTGATAAGGTTCTATCATCATTCCAGAGGCGATCCAAAGGCTTCCCTTGGATAATCAATGTCGGATTCTTGGGGTATGATATCGTTCTTCATTGTTCTTGATCGTTTACTTGGATCTACTTAGATATAATTATACTCTTTTGTTAGTTTCTTATATTTACTCCTGTTATGGATAGATCTAAATGTGTGCTACCAAATATGATGATATTTGTTCTTGATATTTCTAGGAGAAGATATCTCCTACTCGTTCTTGAAGAAGAAACCTGGTTTTCGTGAGCGTTCTCAACCGTTGGGGTTTTGGTCAAAAACCAACGAGGTAGGTGGTTCCGTCCCAACTTGCCAAATTTATTATCATTGTATTTTCTTGAATTGTTTCAATTTTGATTAAAATTCAATTTCACATGTTTTTTTCAATTAAATTGATAAAAACATGATTCCAATGAATCAAGATATTTTAAATGGTTTTGGCATGGAAATTTGGAAAAACCCAATTCCATTAAATTGGGTGTGTTTATAGAGATTTTCTGATTTAAATTGTTGAATTTTAATTGTGAATTTTATGGAAATGATTTTAATTAAATTGATGAACATAATTGTTGTAATAAATTGTGTAATGATGGAATTGGTTTTGAATGAATTTCAAACTGGTGAAAATGGCTTAAAATGATTTAATATAAACCCATTGGTTTTATCTTGAGAAAAGGAATGTTTTGAATAAAACAAGTTTTGGATTTAAATGGAATGAAATTGGAACTTTGAAATGGAAGAATGGGATTGATCATATTTTTAAGCATTCTTAAAACAGTTCACACTTCATGTTAGAGAGCATGCACGCCATAGGTAGTTAGTGTGTTATTTGGATACACTCTACGCTATGACAACGTTCTAAACCATACATGTGGCAGGTCACATCCATGATGGGTTGGTGACGAGTATCCTTTGGCCAGTGTCATAGGGACTTGTGTATACACATTTTGTTGAGTTCACATAGATTGTGTGGAATCCAATAACTGGTTAATACTATCGTACCTTTGGGAAGATGACCATGTTGCTTGATTGTTTATTTATATTTGAGATGTAAATGTATGCCAATTCATTTGAATTGCATTACATGCCTGCTGAATTTATATAAACTATTATATATATATTTTTTTATGAAAACATTATTTTAGAAATATTCCATCATTGTAAAGTATTTTCATAAAGTAACTTTTCCATCATTCGAAAATGTATATAATGTTTTGTAAAAAATATGATTTCGAATTTCAAAACTAGTTTATTTGAAAATTTAAATCTTTTCATTGGATAATGTATATTTTTCATCTGTTACAGAATCATTGGTGGTATCCTACTAGGCTTAGGATCACACCCTACTTTTTCCTTCTGGTGTTTGTAGACTTTCTTCTTCCAAGCTTGAGAAAAGGGAAGATATATCTGGGAGGTGGACCTAGCTGTTGCGTTTTGGTCTTGGTGGGTTTTTTTATAGGAACCTCGGGTCTATTTATCCCATTTTTAATTCTTGGGTTGTAGTACATTGGGAATTTTATGCCTCTTTGTATTCTGGTACATTACTCCCAGTGGAGTTTCATTTTGTTGTGCATATATCCTTGTTTCTTTTGCATCCGCATTCTTGTGGAAAAAATCTATCCCACTTTCCTATTATCTGATGTCAGGTTCTAGTCGTCAACCTGTGGGGATTAGGAACGCCCTTCGGTCTATGTCAGGGCCGGGTTGGTTATCGGGTTTCCAGTATAACCAGGCAGGTTCATGACACTAGGTAGGTCCATCAAGCACACTTGAAATTCACCATACACACTATAAAGGATGAATCATATACATATAGGAAAAAAAAAACAAAAAACACAACCCATCTCATAAATCCCTAGAAAACCATCTGTGTAAAAGTCCCGTAGGATATAGTTTTATGAATAAAAAATATTCAAGACCCATCACAACCATCCAAATGGTCTTTCACATCCATAGGGACCATCAATCACTTTGATTCCAAAATAATGGTTCTCACAGGTTTATCCACAAAAAACATGTCATCATGCATCAAACATGTTCTCATTGGGATACCCACACAACCTATATATCATTGTACAGAACAAGGTACGTACTTGTAATCATAAGAATAAATAAAAAAACATATTAATGATTTGAAAAAAACTAGTGTATCATCAATAAATGGTCAATTTGACAAAAAATAGAACATCCAAACCCTTCAAATTCCTTTGATTTTCCTTTAAAACCCACTTTCAGAACAAAATATAATTAAGATAAATGATTCTTTAATAAAATAGGGCCATTTTTACAAAATCTCCAGGAAATAGAACATATATTAAAATAAAATTAAAATAAGATTTTTCAAATAATAACATTTCCATTTAATTAAATTTTATCAAAATAAATTTATTAACAGAATATTTAAATAACATTTTCTCATTCAAAACTAGCGCACACTATAAAAAATGCATACTAATGGCCATTGAAACGCATTCAAACAATATGAAACCATAGAACCATTTATAATGATATATATTTTATATGGACTATTATTGTGGGTTTATTCCATATTAACATTATTTTCTAACTCACACAAGACAATAATTATGATGATAGGAATACCAATTAATGAACACAAATAGAATTAACCAATTTAAAAATATACATATAATGTTAAAGCAAAAATCCTCAATGGGTTTTTTGTTAGTTCCATAAAATTGATTATTGACCAATACTAAATCCACGATCACATGAATCCCTGTCCAACATCATTTAATTATGTTATCTATTAAATTAATAAAATACAATATGTAATAATATAAAACAAACTCAATAGAAATTCAAACAATGATGGAAACATGAGAAACACGGTGTGATCTACTTTAATGCACATGAGGAGAATTTGGTTTGGAAACCACACATGTATAATCATTTAAGGAGAATAAACAAGATGGGTTTTTATTTTAAAAACATATAGAGATTTTAAAAAAATCATCCCACAATGTGTCATATCAAGATCCATGTTTCAGTGATAGGATTTTTGGGTAATGTACCATTCTTTTTATATCTTCCAAACTCACATACTGATGTCACCAACAATAAGAAAATTCATGGTGTGAATAAACCATTCATATCATGTGTATAATTTAATTGGTATTTTATGTAGACCTACAACTATGACTCATCCAAAATATTCTACCAAATTGTTCGGACACCATAAATGTCTTTGAAACTGATCTAAAAACACATTTTAATAATATTTATATCCTCCGAATACTTATCTAAGACATAGATCCAAAAACAAATTCAAAAATTTAAAATTATAAAAAACTAAATTAATTTGAAACTCATAACATCATGTTACAGTAATCATGTATGTATTCAATATTAGAATCACCTTTTAATATAACCTTTATAATGGATCAATTGTGATATTGATAAAATTTACATCTCAATAAAACAGATTCCATGAAAAAATTACCAATTAATCTTAGACTATACACATTTCCCAAAATTAAAATATCACAACCATTGATGTTTTGTCTTATCATCAAATCACTAGTCACAAGCCCTCAGAGTCATCGTGTTGTTGTACAGGCACCAAGACCAAATACTAATCCAAATAATTATTTTAAATCCATGGATGTATCACCAACAACCAATAACTTCCGTCATTATCTCACATATTGAAGTAACACATCCCTGATATGGTTCACCATAATTAATATCAACACAATCCAGATCCAAATTCAAATGAAAAAACTACATTTAACACCAAATTTGAATATAAATTCAAATTTTCCTTAAGATCCTATATATAATTAGATATAGCTTCACACTGGAAATATATTTTATTAATGAACATCTAATATATTATCTCATCATACCAACAATCCAAGTAGCATGAGGTTACATACTCATCAACCCACACTCAATACACCACCACACATAATGGTTTTATATCACATTCAAGATTATACTAAATCACTACATGATCCATTGATCTATATCCACTATTGGTTAAAAAGGAATTTTATCCTTTTCCTTTACCAAAACTCCATCTATAATGAGGTTATAACTCTCCAAAGACCAATGTTCTACTTCATCATTTGAATCATTTCGTACAAACCACTTCTTCAGCAAAAAAATGATGTGTTTCCTTATGTGATTTTTTCACGACCTTTAAGAGACGTTCAACAATATGTTGACCCATTTAATACCATAAATCAATGGTGTTATCATCATCACATGTGATCTGCTCTAAATCTCACTAAAACCATATAATGCATGCCCATAAAAATTTCATCAAAATCACTTGTCCCTAACTCAAACATAGTCATTCATCAATGCACCTCCCAAATTATGGAAATTTATTACATGTATGTACTCACTTGATCTAATACCACCAAATGAGTTTACACTCACATACCACAAAATCACATAACCAGACTCATGCCACCATGATACACATTCCATAATAAATAATATCAAAATTAAAAAAACTGACTATGTGCTTCATGCTTATTAGTAAACACATACAAAATGAAACCCTAAAATCATTTTTTTATTTTGAAAATAATTTCACATATTCAATGTCATATAACAAAATAACCCATAATAATGTGAATCATTTAAATCACCGAAGAAACTACCATTGCAACATACCCCCAAGATTAAACAACAAATGATCCTGATCAACTATCTAAATAGTATCAACATTAAAAATTAAAATTTATAGCAATTATATTGATCCTTTCCATCGAAAGTAATCTTAAATTCCATATAATCTCAATTTCATTTACTAATGAATGTATAATATGGTTCCATTCTGATATTATTGTAATATTGGGTTCCCTGTAACCTAATATATAGTAAATTGGGATTTCCATAACATAAATTCTAGGTGGTATACATGATATAGTCTTACCATTATAATTTTGAAAATTTTTCATCCACTATTTAGATTATAACTTCCCCAGATTATATTTCAAGTAAAACGGATATAAATTTTTCTAGGCTATAATTATTACCTTGATATACTATTATATTAATCTTAAGCATATGTCCTTTTGTCAAGATACATTATTCTAGATATACATAGTTGATATCTGACTATCTGGAGTTGGAGGAACATTAGATTTTATACATCTTAACATGATGTTCTCACTTTGTGATTTATAGAATCTGAGATCATTAGGATAGTACTTCCAATACGACCACCTAATTTTGTGGCTCAAATTACCTATTACGATCTATGAACATGTGGGTTGATATCCATATGTGATAACATAACCACTATGTTCTATTTGATAATGTACTTTTTAGTAGTAAAAACCCATGAAATTGATGTCACAATAATGTAACTTATGTTGGGTGAGTCATTATAGTTATGAAATTAGTTATATGGTCAAGATAGAATTTTTAAATACTATTTTGGAGATGTGATGTCTCTGTCCATATTGATTAGGATGGTGGAAACTTCATAAATATCAATATTAGGTAGTTAAATGTATGTACAAATATTTAGGTCAATATATAATATACCCCTATTCTATGTTGACACAATTTTGCATCCTTATATATTATATCTCATGAAAAAATGTGATTATATTACACAATACATGATTTTATGAATTAGTTCATTGTTCAAACTATTATTTTGCTTTTTAGGGGAAGTGAAAAGTTTCTAGACTCCACTCTTTGCCTATGAATATTATTCACTACTATTAATATACATTTCTATAGGGTAGCACATAAAATATTATTACAAATTCTTTTATATATTAGAGAATATGATGTCTAGATATAATGGGACCCACCATGGGATACGTGAATTGTCCCTGAAATTATGAACAAAATAAAAATATAATTCGTTAATATTTGTGCATAAAATATTTGGATTTAATTAATTTATTAAAAGTTATCATAGCGGGAAATGAGAATAAATGGAATAATATTATATGTAAAAATATAATTTTATTATTCATGGATTAATTAATATTGTTGATATTACTAGTCATGTCAAATGAGTTATGATTATAATGTAATATATTTATTATATATTAAATTTTTATAATTATATAAATGATAACATGACACAGTTAGTTATTCATCAAAATAATTCACCGCTTATTTAGTTGGAATTTTATTTTCATGATATAGGAAACCCAAACCCAGTGTTTTATCTCAAAAATATTTAACCAGGGAGAGAAACATATTCCAGAGACTATTCATTCATTTATAATGGTTGTTAATCCATCCTTCTTCATTCTATAGATATATATTATGTCATCAAGTGACCAATCCAAGAACACATTTTATGGAATGAAGGGATGGAATTTATGATATAATAGTGATGCTACTAGATTCTTCAATGCTTTGGGATAACACATTGAATTCGACGAATGATTATATCACATATTCTTGAAGAATATGTTAATGATCTAGAGGTGTTTAGATTCAAATCCCCCGATAAACAGCAACCAGAAAAGTGAAATAGTTGTGCACACATTATTTTCAAAAAAATTACTTTTTAGATTTACATTTGTTTATATTATATTACTCGATATACTATAACTTTTATCGGGGCACACACCATAAGAGAAGTCATGTTTCATCACTATGGTTATATATATTTCAATTTCTCAGGCCACCAACTACTATTGCACACCATGATACATTAAATTTTTATAAGAGTGGTCACATGATTTTTCAGAGCGAAGAATAATTTTCTTTCAATAAATTTATTTTTGGGTTTTCATAAGGTCTCAACGAAAAAAAGCATCCATCGATTTGATTTCATAAATCCATGTTGTTGCAAACTGAAATTTTTAATATGGATCATTTGTAGTTTTCTTGTATTATTTTTTGTAATATATATATATATATATTAATTGTTTTTATTATTTCAAAAAAATCATGTTTCCCTGAGGACATGGTCAGAGATGAATATGGAATCCCATTTATGACCAAAATAGTAATATCTGGATAGATATGATTACACCGATTGTAAAACAATGACAAGAAATATATTTTTTATGTCATCATTCTTATTTTATGCATAATAAATGTTTTATAATATAAATATTATATGTTCGGAGTGACCTTCATTTCATAAAAATCATTGAAATTTGTTTTTCAATATCCTTTGAGTTTTAATTTCTATAAAAATTAATGTGACCTGACCATGGGAGACTTCACATTTTGAAAACATTATATGACTGGTATTTTTATTTTGAATTGTTTGTAGGTCACCCTCTTTTAGATACATTGTCCTTTATCAGTACATTGGGAAGCCCCTGTTGCCAAATCACTAGATGACTATAACAACCACCTGCCCACCCTCTTAGACGAATCGCCACCCCTCGCATGAGGAATCCAATTTGGATCCACAATCCACCTCCTAGAAGATAGATAATTTTCATAATTGGTAGTGGGTCCCCAAAACTGTCATCCCATTCACTAAACCGGTCTGCTGCCCATTTTATATTCAACCTCCCTCGGACATCAATTTGATTTTCAGTCGACCACCTCTATTAACCATCCCTCATTTGATACAATCATGAAAATAAGATCCCAATCTTCATGTAATTCCCTGAACCAACACCAACAACAAATAACCAAAACACATCACGGATTAATGTTGGCCTCCCCAAACTATGTTCCACCACTCGACCATTTCCTCTAAGAACTATTTCCACCCGTCGCACCAATGGGATCGCCAGACCAGCTAGAAAACAAGTTATCCCTAATGTCATTTAGTCTCATATCTGGCTAAATGTAAATTGTCCAATCTGTGTTCCCAACCAACTAAATTATGGATTCCATCATGTGATTCTACCCCATATGTGTGAAAACACATTACATGGTACACCTTTTATTCTCGAAAACCATAATGATTCACTAGGTATTATCTAACCAAATCATCCCCATGATGGGATTGGGCCGATTTTCCCAACCATGGATGGTTCACGGTATGACCGGCTTGCCCAAAACGGCCTTGTGCAATCATTTTCACAGACTGAAACATGCTTATGTGGGGGATGACTCAACCCCCAATAATAGTAGACCATATTTCATGCCCGAAAACATTTCTAAAATATATTGGAAATAAATTTAATATTTTTGGATAATAATAATAATAATAAAATATTTAGAATAATTATAACTATTTTATGATTAAAGCAAAACAGATTAAATAATTTAACTATTGTAATAATAGTTATATATATCTTGGGACCAAATAGAAATAAATTATTTAAATTTAAATAATTTACACAATTTAATAAATAACATCTTATATAAATTTATTTCATTTAATTTTTATCACTCACTAATTTTACCCATTGACTGGCCTTGAGAATTGATTTTCCCTATTTTTTCATTTTATATATTTAATTATTTTATTGTTTTATATAATTTGATGAATATAAAAGTGAATTATCATTATTTTTTAATCCAAATAACCCATTTAATTTGTGTGAGTTTTTTTGTATTATGATGAGGATGGTGTAAGATGCATGTGAATACATGTTGAGGAAAAATGCAAATAATAAGCGGAGACACTGTACAGGGAAAATCTATATCATTACTCAATACATGACTCGGGTATGATACACTCAGTTCATAGTAGTTTAATTAACATTAAATTGATCATCAATTTATAGATATTCAAGAAAGTCATGTAATTTATTTCCTTTATGCAATAGTTTATGATAATATTAAATTTTCATAGTAGATAATAGGTAAAATAAATATCAAAAATAAAAATAAATATTTGAGATGGTATTATATAATTCACCATTTTTAAGTGTGATATCATAGTATGAGCACATGTAATAGAAATTTATTATAATAATCAAGAAATATATAACCCCCGATGAAATATTAATTCAAAAAAAGAATCATTAAATTGAATTTGAATACACCTCTATGTACGGGTTGTGATGTTACATGGATCGAATAATAAATGAGATGGGTTGTTGAATCAGTTGTTTAATTTTTAAAAGATTCAAAAAAATCATTTGGAAACATTACCCCTCTAACAGGTTAATATTGATTTCTATATAATCCTTTATAAAATACATATGAATTTAAGAATTGTAATTAATTTAAGGAACACATGATTTATAAGGTTCAACCTAAATTTGAAAACCTACGTCCTTCCCATATATACTCTTGTGGGTATATATAGAAATATACTATAATTAAGAAATGAAACCCACCATTTCCAACTCCTGTTAGACACCTTCAACAACCTCA
Organism: Viscum album; assembly: GCA_963277665.1. Lineage (NCBI taxonomy): Eukaryota > Viridiplantae > Streptophyta > Magnoliopsida > Santalales > Viscaceae > Viscum > Viscum album. Next base: position 418,669,439 of record OY728161.1, on the reverse strand, counting down.
TAATAAATATTATACTAACAATTTTCAAACTCAAATATTTTTATATAGAAAAAATGATCCAAAAGGTGAATAAAAATTTGGTTGAATCGTTCCCAGAAATGCTCAGTCTCGATCCCTTATTATGATTTCGAAATGTCTGGACTTCTCAGTATGATAAGTATGATTCATATTTATCCCTACAAAAACACTCATTGAAACATACTTCAATAAGGTGGGATAATTTTACATCGAATCCTCTAGAGATCTAACTGTTTTTAATATATCAATGTTTCAGATGATCAAATGATATGAAAAAACATATATAGGTATCCTGAAAATATAAATCATGATTCTTGAAAACCATTATTTCATATTAAAATATGAAAAAATATAAATATATCTAAAATTAAAAATTGAAATTTTTCTTCTTCAATCCTAATTAAATTTATCTGAGATTTATGGGAAATAGAAATTATGGTTTCAGTTAATGAACACTTTTCTTAGTATGATAATGATTAATCTTGTATCTTATTTCTCCAAAAACATGCTAAAAAATGTGGTTCTATTTTTTTTGAAACATGCAATAAAAGTGGTTCAGTATCACTAAGAATCATATTCATAAATGTGGATAAGTTATTCTCATAAACATACATAGAAAATTGGTTTATTATTCTTCATAATATTGAATCAAATTGGTTGAGAAAACATGGTCTGACGTTCTCATAATTCAGGTTCTGATTTTCCCAGAATTTAGGTTCTCATTTTCTCAGAAAGCAAGATCCAATTAGGTGAAAATTCAGGTATTGATTTGTGTAGAATTTGGGTTCCAATTTGTTCAAAATTCAATTTCTGATTTTCTATGAAATCGGGTTTAATTTTTCTTATATTTCTGGTTCTAATTTTATCAAAATTCATGTTCTGATTTATTCCAAAAGCATCTTCATATTGTCTCAAAAATCAGGTTCTCTTTAGCACAGAATTCAGTATCCAATTTTTTCAGAATTCATGTTATAATTTGTTCAGAATATAGATTTGATCATCCTATAGTTGAGTTTCTATTTTTCTCAGAATCTAGGTTCTTATTTTCTTATAATTTAGGGTCTGATTTGTGTACAATTTGGGTTTTAATTTGATTATAATTCACATTTCAGATTGTACAGAAACATTCTTACAAAAGTGATTCATATTTCTTCATACCTCTCCACGATTTCTATAAAATATATTATCAAGAAAGTTTTCATTACCTTTTAGAACGTATTTATCATAAAATAATTGTCTAATTTTTATTAGAATGTTTGAGAAACATTATGACATATAATTTTTCCCTCTCCAACAACATCTTATTTCAAAAGCCTTCATAAAAAAAGAACTTATTTAGTAAACAATAACTTTCAAAAATAGTGATTTCCTTTAAACATAGCAACTTCATTGAAACTCAACACGTTCTATCATGAGGATATTTTTAATTTCAAACTGAATACAACAATGAAAAAAATCTAGCATCCAACAACTTCATCTTCCAATATATAAAAAACATTTTTCAATAAGAAAATTTTAGTTGTAAACAAATTAAAAAACCTTGTCAACACAAAAAACCACAAGTGTTCTTCAATATCCCGTATGTATTTGTTGATAACCCTTATTATTAGCATTTCAATCTCTCATAATTTTTCTCTATTGAAATTTTTTGAACAAAATAAGTTTATTAATTTAATAAAAACATATACATTCTCAAGAGAGACTGTCCTAACACCAAACTACTAGATTAATAAATGTTTTTTAAAGAATTAAATCCATTGATGGAAAGAAAAATTTTCATCATGTAAAGACAACACTCCCTTAGTTTTTTATCTAAATCTTATTCTTAAATTTATCAATTTTTTTTCACCAATATTATAAGATAACCACAAAAATAGATTAAAAAAAATTAATCTATGTTAACATTATTACAACATAAAAGTTTTTACTCTATCTCCCCTTTTTCAACAAAATCCATAACACGGTGGGGGTATTTCTATGAGGCTTTGGAAGACATGGTTGGAGAATGAACATGAAGTTGTAGCCTCAACTCAACAAAAAATTACATTGAAATTTATTTTTTCATGATATTAGCAATCTAATATATTTTTTATCACAATGTATATTCAATGGTCTAGAAACATTTACATTCAAATATTCCATCTAACCGTCCATTCAAAACATTTCAGTAAATGATTGGGTGGCTGCAACATCATTAGATTTAGTTGTTCCTAATGTTTATGAACATTGTTTTGTACTATTCCAACTAACACAAAATTAACCCAGAAAAAATTTTCCTCTTGACTATGACATTCTATTATTACAATATCCACCCCAATCAACACTAATATGACCAAGAAACTATATCTCATGGTTAATTATGTATAACAACCCATGTGAATATGTTCCACTGATATATCTTAGAATCCTCTTTGCTGAAAAAATATTTGATTTTTTCAAATTACATTAATACTTGGAACATAATGTCAAAACATAAACAATATCAGGACTTAATGTTTTATGGTAAATAATACATGATTTCAACATTCCAAATTCTTTTTGATTCAAAATTATTCTTGAATAAAATTTACTCATCATTTTCCTCACTCAAATATGACTTGACTCTTTTTTGAATTCCTTCATTCCAATATAATTTAACAATTCCCTAGACAAATTTTATTTTGATAAGATAATATATTAATCCTTTTTTGAACTTGTAATCCAGGTTGGGAAGTTTATTCTTACAACATTGACATTTCAATGTTATTCTTCATCTCATCAGGAAAATCTTTACAAACAATTCCTCCATCTTCAATAAAAATTATATCATACACATAAACCATTATAATTAATGTTATTATATCAAAATCTTTCATATAATGTTCTATCAGCATTTCTATTAAAATGTTTCATCAATCTAGAAAAATTTTCAAGCTTCAAATAAAAATCTTGTGGAGCTTGTTTCACCCCATACATAACATTTTTCAATATGAAATTTGTTTTATCATCACTATCATGTAAGAAACTTAAATGTTTGATCAATGTAAACATCACCCTCAATCCATCCAATTAAAAAATATCATGTTTCATCCATATGCTAATATTTGTAACTACGGTGATCAACCACTAAATGAAACATTCAAATATATTATATCCTTGAAAAAGGGGGAATGTTATCAACAAAATATACACCGTCCTCCAGTGCATATCCTTTACAATCAAGTCCTTTTTATCTTGAAACATATCCATGCCCATTTAATTTATTTCTATAATCCGACACGGTTCCAGTGAAATTTCTATTTTCTGGCACTAGAACTATTTCCCATGGTTCATTATTTTATATCTGATAAAACTATACATTCATAGAATCCACCCATTCATTATGTTGAATAGAATATTTAACCAATTCTGGTCCATCTTTTGAGATATGTGAAATATGATTTTCTAATCTCAACATACTTCTTGTTTGAACTAGAGACTACTAATTCCAATTAATTTTTTTTAGGTTCAACATTAATTTTTGAAGTTAGAAATCTCATTGATTATTTCCCAATGTCACTTTCTTCATCATGTGACTCATGTGAGTTCAATTCACTTTTGTGAAGATTATACCATTTTTCCACATCTTTATTCTCTATATATTTTAAGAATGAAATTATGTTTTCAATTACATGTACAACAAATGAGACCCCTAAATTTTATAAATTTCTTTTCCAGTATTTTTAGCTTCTTCCATTTGGCGTGTAACTCTTGAAAGTTCCTTCTTGGTATTTCCCATCAACATTTCCCATATTTAGATATTTTATTTAAATAAAACATGGACTCCCTAACAAATTGTAGTATGTCAATGATTTTTTTTATTATACCACATTTCATAAGGAGTAATGTCAGTTTATGGTCTAAATATGCATCTTTTTTGAACATGTAAAGTTTCACTTACAGCTTCTCTCTAAAATAATTTTGAATGTTTGTATACTAAAAACATACATCATCCCATTTCACCACGCTTCTATTCTATCATTATAATACTACATTTTATGGTGCAGTATAGGGAGTACTATACAAATGTTTGATACCATACATTATCAGATAAGTATCCAAATATGTTTTTCATTAATTCGGTACAATTATATGTTCTCATCTTTTTCATGAAAACTCTCAATTGATTCTCAACATCTTTTCTGAATAATTTTATCAATTTCATAGCCTTTGTCTTATGCTTCATGTACATGGTTTTCTTCATCCAAGTTAAACAATTAATAAGAGTGATAATGTAAAAATTCCCTTTTTTTATTGATGTCTCATCAACACACACGTATTGGAATGAATAAGATCAATTGTTCTGCTAGATTGATTCTCCAATATTTTATTACATTTGATATTCATATTTCATTTCTGATAAGTAATGAAAACATCCAAATCTCTTCTTTTTATCTCTATAATGTTTCTAATGGAATCAACATTGTAATGTTTGTTCATACATTTCTTACCACAGTTCCCAATTCTTCTGTGCCACAAATTTTCTTTCCTCTCTCATACTCATGTACTAGGAGATACTGATAACTCAAATTTTGAAGAGATTCCCACTAGCAGTTTCTCCTTTTATAATATGTGTTCTATCATAACACATATGATGATATATGAATCCTTTATATAGATTACTTCTTTTCCATCATCATAGAGACAAATTACTCTCTCTAAGATATGTTATAATCAATCAATAATTATAACATACTTTTATTTTAATTTTTCAGCTTAAATCTATGCCATTTCGATTGCTATGATTTATAAGGAACCAACATTTCCAAAATAACTTCTCCCCTAACATGTCATTCCACATGCATCAATATTTTTATATCGTTGGTCATATGTGATGAAAAAAATAAGTATCCATGGTATGTTCATTTTTCATTCTTTCAATGATGCCTTAACAACAAAATATCAATCCTCAACCTTCTTATTTTCGTCTTTATTTTCATTCCAATCATAAGAAACTTGTCTTGGAAGGACTGTAATACAAATTTTAGCCTGATGACTAGACTGATCACACCAACCACAAATATCTTAGAGATATTCAAATTGTTTCCTTGTTAGAATTTTTCTGACATTTTGATAATTCACATGTTCAACTTTATGTGAGATATGAAAGGTTATCTTTCTTCTTTCACTATTTCATCCACTTCTCTCAAACGTTCTGCGAGGTAGAGATAAACTATTCCATCAATTATTAGCAATGTTCCCATAGATTCTAAAGCACCATAAATAACCTTAAAATATCAATTTTCTATTTTATAATGGTCAATCTCTAAAGAAACATTTTCGAGGTTGATAACACCTTTCAACTCTGACATACATGAGAATTGTATCATCATTTATTTTGAGGACTATTTTCAAATTTTTTAGATTAGATAGTTTTCGAAAATCCTTTATCAATCCATGATTTACCAGTACATTTTGTAGACCATGGAATGTTAGAAGAATTAGATGAAACATAATTTTTGGTAGGACATGATTTCACCGGATTCTCATAATGAAACTACTCAACAATTTTAGAATTCTAATATTTTTATTTTGTATCCTTGTTGATGTTTTCATTAATCTTCCTCAAGCAATTTTCAAACTCAATAATTATTTATTGAATTATGTTAAACTCTTAATCCTTAACATCAAACAATACCCTATTATATTAAATGATATATACTTGTCCTGTAATTCTAGGCATGTGACATAAAATTTCATGAATATATTCATCCACCTTCTTCATGAAATATTTTCTTCCACAAGATACTTCTTTAAGATCATTCTTTATTACTCTAATTACATAGATTAGTGATTATTATTCTCACAACATGAATAAAGTTCAGTTTTGATGTTATACTGTCAATATGATTATCCCCAAAATTCATCACTATTGGTGGAGAAATTTATTTTCTCAAATTTTTCAATAATTGATTATGAATTTTTATTAACATACATCTCTAAAAGATTAATTATAGTTGTGTAGGATTCAAACTTAAAATAATAAAACCTATTTTCTTTTTGGTATACTTCTTCTGGAATTTTATGGAACACATCACTTTTTTATAATTTTTTTCCACGTCTTCCATCACAATATTTCATCAAAATCATCTCAATATTCTCCTATATTATTCTAGGTGATATTCATAATAGTGATTATGATTACACCAAACTCAAAACATTTGAGAGATATTTTTCCTACATATATTACACTTACTCTTCGATAGTACATTGATATGAGAGACATGATTTTTTTATTCAGCTCATCATCCTCATTATCATCAAAATCCTAAGGATCTAATTCTTAAATATCATGGAGTTTCGTATTTCTTGTAGCATAAAAAGACATTTTATCATTCATATTATTTTTAAAAATTTGGTGTTTCAACATTTCATAAGAAACAATAATGTTTTTAAATTCCTCAAAAGATAAATTATCTTAATCTTCTAAATGAGATATTTTAGAATCGAACCTATCTGGAATGTTTCTCATATGTTTTTTCACCATTTAATAAAATTACAAGGAATCTATCAATCCTATTATGTTACAAAAAAATCACTTTCACTATTGAAGTATTCATCATTTGGTTTTTCAACACTCATTCTGATGTCTTCATATATACTACACAAGATTTGTATCTTTTCTTAATGGACATTAGTATTCCCATCGAAAACACATTCCATCTTGTCCAACATTCTTTTTTATGTTTTGACAACCATTACCTTATGATAAAAATTCTCTAATATGGACATAAATATTTAATTTCATTCTTTTACATTAACATATATGATTATTTTATTATAAAATATTATAGTATCATATTTATAAATAGGCGGAAAACAAATAACAACAGTATCAAAAACATAAGGGCTAAGTGATAAGAGTTATGGAATCATTATATATTTACCATCCATAATAATTATTGAAATCAAATGTAGGAATTACTCTACTATTTAAATAATTTATATTATCAAAGATAAGGATTCAACTAGAGAACATATCTCTCATACCAATAGAATATCCAAGGATTGAATTAAAAATTTGAAGGGGGTGTTGAATCACTTTTCCCCTTTTTATAATTTTCAAAAAGAACATTATAAAACAAAACCCATAATCCCAATTAATATTTATTTCCTTATAAATCATTAGAAAATACATATAAATTCAATAATAGTAATGAAATTAAAACAAATAAAATTTACATGTTTCGAACTCATGTTGAGAAACTACGTCTTTTCCATAGCCACTCCCATGGGTCTATGGACATCCACTATAGTGAATAAGTGAATACATAATTCTCCAACTCATGTTAGACACCATATATCTCCCAATAAGAATGAATATACTGAATCTCATCATTTTACCATTTTTTCATATAGGAAAATTGAGCCAAAATGGGGAATTAAAAAATTGTATCTTCTCCACAAATGCTTAGTCTGAATCCTTAGCCTGATTTGGATTATTCTGATATTCTTAGTATAGTAATAATGATTTTGATTTATCCCTACCCATACAATCAATTATTCCTTCTTACACGTTATTATCCAACAATTTATATATAACACATATATCATATTTATAAAAATAACACTATATAACATCAATCCAGAACAATAAAAATTAACCATCTTATCAAAATAAAAATAAAAATCTTCAATTTTTTAATCTAATTGAATTATTATTTTATTAATTAATTAAATCCACTTCAAAAATTATAATATCTCATTATTAATTCATTTAATATTTATATTATATTCACTTTCGATATCTCAAAATTAATTACAGAATAAATTAAATAATTAAAAAACAAATTTATCATAATTAGTCCCATTATTAATTAACCACACATCCTAAAATTTCTATATTCCTCAATTAAATAATTTATCAAGTTAATTAACTCAAATATGAAATTAAATTTCCAAATAAATCTATTTATAATAACATTTTCAATCATGTATCAAAACCATGACATTTGATATGAATAGTATACTACCAACATATATATAGTTAATGAAAAATCTCATGATGGATATACCCAAACTTTAATGAAGAAATTACACATATTGATACTAGATATATAATCTAAATCATTAACAAAATATCATGATCTCGAAAATAGTGATTTAAATATATAGTCTTATATCAAGATCTATAATAATATGTACTGATATAACAAAAATATTGAATAAAATACCATAAACAACTATAATGGAATGATATATGAATATGGAACTAAGATGATATAGTTAAAATATCTGGAAAGGTGCATATCTACTATCAGAGATTAGTATCATGATGAAAAATTATTCAGATGGATTTAAAGTTATATTAGAGAATCCATGTCATCAAAAAAGTGTTTGGGGTTGAATTTAGTTCAATTTTCTAATAAAATAGTGGTAATGGATTTTTTAAAAATAAATATTGAGTTATTATTATTTCTATGTACACTTTTTAGGCAGTGAAAAATGGTTTCCCCTAACCATGTGACTAAAATATTAACTTATTTTATAGGGGATCATAGTTACCCCTAATATGTATTATTTTTTGACAAAAAATGCACCCAATTTGAAATTCTCCTCTTTATAGGGTTTAACATATTGTTGTTCTAGGGTGCACATTTATGAGAAATCGTTCACTTCCCTATTTATTTTAATTTTCTCACTATTACACCTGAAGACACTAAAAAATAAAACAAAAGAAGTACATATGACAGTGAAAAATCAAACCTCTAAATAATCGTTATTGAATTCTAGAAACATTCAGGATCTTACACAAACATTCAATAGACGTCCAGACACATAAATGGGATCATATAAGGAAAGAAACACATAAAAGAGAATTGATGGTCATGGATATATATAAATAAAAGTAATATGATAATCTAGTAAATGCATATATTTTGTCCTTGTTTTTTTTACAACCATACATCAACTATACGAGAACCACTAAGTGGATCCTGCACAACTCACAACATTTGGCCAAATAGTTTTTCTAAAATATGCACAGACTATGTGGGTAAATACTTACTCCCATCCATGAAACATGGACCACTATAGACCCCCTATAGTTTTCAATACTATATGAAATCCACCAATAAATCTATCTAAGAATAAATTTCTTCATTTGAATGATTTCAAAAAGAATTGACATGGATTTCCCTAATAATTTAGTGACATTGGAATAGGTGAAAAGCAATAATTTTTCAACCTTTTAGCTTTAATCTATCAACATTAAAAAATATCCCTTCAATATATTTTTAAACAATAATGCAATAAAGGTGTTATAATTCAACAATCCATGCCACATTATGTCTTCAAAATGTACATGGTTAGAAAATAAAATGATCAAGAATAATAAAAACATCTATAACAAAAAACAAGAGGTTTGTGGGTGGGGTTAAGAATCAAGTGGCTCATAATAAATGAAATAAATCTTTAAAAACTGTAAGAACATAGTTCTTATTTTAGAGGTACAGGATTCTTGTTTTCCTTTTCCTTAATTGTTTTTTAGAAAATATGGAAAATGGGGGAAAAATATTAAATTTTGGAACTACACACCGTGTACTTTATCCACACACCGTGTACAATTGGCCATGTTGGAATGAGTACACGGGGCGTGTAGCCATGCTAGTGACGAAGGGTGTAGAAACCGACTACACGCCATGTAGTGGAACCTTACACGCCGTGTAGTTTGTCAGCAGGCTTAAACAGTAAGGTGGTGGCGTCGTCGCCAGCTGGGCGACAATACATGCCGTGTACTCGAGTGTACATGCCGTGTACTCATGTTGACTGATGAACAATGTGGTGGTGCTGCCAAATGAACAGTTAAATGAATGAAATACACGTCGTGTACTCAGAAGTACACGCCGTGTACTTTGTTTTTTCAGCTTAAAACAGGCAGTAGCCTCCTCATTTTGCAGAGGATGCACTTTAGCCATTTTGGAGCCAAAAGAGGAGCCCGTATCTTTGATGATCATCCGAGCATTCGTCTGGAATCCGATTCGGCTTCAGACGATTTCATTGGAACCGTACGGGTAAGCCCACTAACCTCCTGGTATCGTTCTTTCCAATTCTTCTCCTAACGTAAGTTATTTACATTTTAATGTGTTTTGTTCTTCGTTAGATTTACATCGTTCTTGGGCATTTCTGGAGTCGGCGTTCGAGTATAACGTTCGTTGGCGTATAAGGTAGGTGGATTTGTGTTTAGTTTTCCAACAACTGTGTGTTTTGTTCGTTTTCTTGCCACGAACCCATGTTGGGGTGTCGTGTGGCTGAGTTCATTGCTATATTTCATACCTAGAATTGATTCGGTATTTAATTGTGATAATAAAATGTTGTTTGGGATCGTTTCTTGGATCCGGAACCTCCCCCCGGGGTGTGTTTCTCTGTTTAGCCATTTGGCCAGGATACCCGAGGGTATTCCATCAAAGTAGTAATTGTAAAATTTCCTTGTGATGAATTGCTTGTTACTTCTTGTTTACCTGTTGGGCATGGCCCAATTACCTGTTTAGCCAGAGGGCGTTTTTGTATTTAGCCTGAGGGAGTTGTTGGGATTAGCCTGAGGGAGTAACTGTTTTAGCCCGAGGGTTGTCGTTATTCTGCTTGAGGGCATCCTTTCGTGCCTGAGGGCTTGTCTTCAATGCCTGAGGGTGACACTTCCTATGCCTGAGGACAATTTCTGTTATGCCTGAGGGCTATTCCTGTGGGTTGGATTCTTCTTAACCGAGGGTAAGGTTTTGTTTGTCTGAGGATGTGGAATGTTTACTAGAAATGCACTGTGGTGGTTTCTAATATATAAATAGATTAAATGGATAATTAAATGGGAATATAACTGGTAATTAGTTACTTTTGAGTACTACTTACTTTATTTCATTTTACTACTGCACTCTATGGTTTCATGCTTACACGCAGTTGGGAACGTGCCTTTGGTGGGTGCCTACTGAGATATATTTCTCACACCCTGTTTGGGTCACGCTTTCTGGCCCAAACATATTACGTTTCTGCAGGTGTAGATAGGGGAAAGAGTCCCTATACAGGTACATGACTATTGCTGAGGTGTAGGAGGGCATGGGACTGGGCCCAGGCTCGCGATGCCGCTACCAGCTGTTCTTCTTGTTTTGCTGCACTCTATTTTCTGTTGTACTGTATTGATGTATAACATGTTCTGGATGTTTTCTTAGAACATGAAACATGTAGCATTGTTACTTATATATTGTTGGTTATATCCACTGCTGTAGTTATTTCAGTTGTGTATGTTTACTTCTTCCGCTGTTTGTTGTATGTTTATTTTGGTATCCCACTGCACTACACTTTGACAAATGAGGGCATAGTTTCTCCACTATCTGGCCTGGGCCCTCGCTGCTAGTCGGCAGCCTCTGGAGTTTGGGGAAATGTGCTTGAGGTCACGTGGCGAACCGGGCTCGGGGCACCCGTTGCGTGGCACCCGGGTCAGAGACGTTACAAAGTGGTATCAGAGGGGTTTCATTTCATTGACTTTCTATTTGGATCCATATTCAGGGATAGGACGGAATGGTAGTTGGTAATAAGTTGTTCCCGGGCGTAGCTAACCCATGTAAAGGGAAAAACATGTCTTCCTATTATTTTTCATTATTTTATTTTTCAATTTTACTATTGATATGTTTTCACCGTTGGGTGAAGCACGTGGATTGTGCTGCTTATATTTTATCTGTGGGTTCTATTTAGTTGCAACCCGATGAGATGAGGGTATGTCGTCTCATGCATCATATAGGCACATGCTAGATATCACATTCCATGCATAGTTTCCATGCCATGTAGGTGCATTAGAAATTCAAATGTTGTTGTGATAGTTGTTGTGCTAATAAAGCATTTTTTTGTGATCGCTGCTTGATAAATACTTGCCTTGTGATATGGTATTTTTGTTTGATCTTGTTTATTGAATGGACGCCAAACTTCGGTTTTGGGGAGCATGGGCCCCCATTGACCGAAATTTGGTGGATAATTGACTCTTTATTTCTTATAACATGATTAAGATTTCAAACTTTGATTCGTGGGGTGTATGGGCCCCCACGGGTCGGAATTTGACACATAGATGTTGTTTTTCAGTATTTTCTGGGTTTTGGAGAAGTTTCTGAGGAATACTGTCTGGAAAGCCCAGAATACACGTCGTGTAGGACCTCATACACACTATGTGTGTTCTTCTGTTCGGGGAGAAAAATGATCTTTTTTAGTACATTCTGTGTACCCCAAGTACACACCGTGTAGTCTCTTCCCGTGTCACGAACCGTGTGGGCGTCGACACGGGGTAGGGAAGGGCTTGGGTAAAACAAGCCGTATAGTTTTTCTACATGTTGTGTAGTGTGACCCGGAGTCCGGTCATGTAACTAACAACACGGGTCGGTGAACTCCTTGACAGAACATGCTGTGTTAGTTATGGACACGCCCTGTAGTGTGACCTAGGGACTCGGCCCTATAACTAACAACACGGGCCGGTGTCACCTCTCCCGGAACATGCAGTGTACCTTTGGGACACACCATGTAGTCTTGTCCGAGGACAGACCGTGTGGAGTTAGCCATGTGGCTGGGAAATGGGGTGGTGTACACGCTGTGTGCGGGTGTAACACGCCGTGTAGAATAAATCTTAGTAGTCGGTCCTGTCACAGACGACACAGGAAGTTTTAAAATGACACAGTACACGCCGTGTAGATATTATACATGCCATGTAGTTTTCCTGAACGGAATCCATGTGGCTTAGCTGTGTGGAAGGACCCGGGCAGGGGAAGGGAAGTCAAGTACACACCGTTTAGTCATTGTACACGCCGTGTAGTCTTTTTTTACCAATTTTTAATACCTTTTTCATCTTGTTCCCTTTGTGGTTCCTTCGCTTTCAGTCTTAATAATCATGAATCTAAGGCGTGCTTTTGACCTTGTAGAGTAATTCCGCCTAGAAGACCACGAGTTGTTCGCCAGGAGAGTGGTGACGATTATACTTCAGAGATGGTGGGCCATGGGCTACCAGTTGATCAACCAGCAGAGCCAGATGCGGCACCAGCTATTATACCGGACATAGGCGCGGAGGCGCGGTTTTGTGAAGGCTTATTGCGGTTCATGCAGACCTTTCAGGGATTACAATAGGCTACCACATCTATGGCCGAGCTGACACGTATCTTTCAGCAGCAGCATCCAACTACGTTTTAAGGGGATGGCAGACTACAGGCTGCAGAGTCTTGGCTAGGATCGATGCAGACTATTTTTGAGCATCTGAAGACGCCTTCATGGCGGAGGGTCAAGCTCACGACTTACATACTACGTGATTCCGCCAAGAGGTGGTGGGATGTTACCACCCAGTCAGAGCGTCACAGGGATATGGCGTGGGAAGGTTTTCAGGCAGTATTCTATGACTTATTCTTTCCCGAGACGCTGAGGGAAGATAGAGCTCGAGAGTTCATGAATCTGCATCAAGGCGCTATGTCGGTGATGGACTACTCTGCTCGTTTTACAGAGCTTCAGCTTTTTTCACCCGTGTTGGTGGGTGATGAGACGTTGAGAGCCAGACGTTTTGAGGATGGTCTTCAGTATGACATCCGAGCGCTGGTGAATGTTTTCAGGTTACCTACTATACACGCCATAGTGAACCAGGCGCTGATCACAGAGAGGAACCTATGTGAATCTAGTGGTGTGGGACAGGGCAGTTCAGCACCAGTTACTGGTACTATTTCTACTGGGAAAAGAAAAAGACAGTTGGACTTCTCTTAGGGCGGTAGTACCAGCCAGGCAGCTTCTTCAAGTGGACTGGTCAGGTGCTACCAGTGTGGTAGAGAGGGGCATACGAGACTGCAGTGTCCACGAGACCAAGTGAAGTGACGAACTTGCTGCAAGATGGGTCATCTGCAGCACTTCTACAGGGCGTTTTCACTAGTGTCTAGTGAGAGGGGTTCTGTGAAGACTCCGTGTGCGGGAGAAGGACCAGTGGCTTCTTACCAGTCTGGGAATTGGATTATGGCATGGCATGCATGCAAAGATGGTGTTCGTGGCCATGGTAGCAAAACACCGGGGCCACAAAGGCAACATGGCGGGACAACTCAGGGTAGCCAGGCTGTGTCGCAGGGTCGCGGCACTGGGCAGGCATATGGAGTGCAACAGACCTAGCAGGAGCAGGATCTCGGACCTTCTACAGTCAGAGGTACTATTATAGTAGCTTCTTTCTTGTCTTCAAGACTTTTTGATACTGGTGGTACGCATAGTTTTATATCTTTACCCGTTTGGAGAGCCTTGGTCTCAGTGCGTCTTTTTCATTCTGATAACACGACGCTAGACACTCTGTTGGGGACTAGAACGGATGGTGTGCGTTAGTACAAGGAGTTCCCCATGGAGTTTGATGGTTGTCGCTTCCTTTGGGACCTCTATGTCTTATAGATGATGAGCTATGATGTCATTCTCGGGATGGACTGGTTGGTTCCCTTCCAAGCTTTTGTAGATTTCTATCATCACAGGGTGCGTTTCACATCACCAAAGGGCAGAGAGTTTCTATAAAAGGGTGAATGGGATGTTCAAGCGAGTCGAGATGGACTAGAGAATAATGGGTGAGGTGGAGTCACAGCCCAGATTGCGAGCTTATATCTGGATGACCAGGGGACTTTTCAGACGGATTTCCATCCAGTTGTTGATCGTTTCAGGGATGTCTTCCCGAATGACTTTTCAGGTCTACCTCTGGTGCATGAGGTGTATTTCCCTATCGAGCTAGTTCCATGAGCATCACTGGTGTCCATTCCTCCTTATAGGATGGCCACGCCTGAGTTGCAGGAGCTCAAGAGGCAGTTAGAGGAGTTACAGGAAAATGTTTCTGTCCGACCCAGTACTTCTCCTCGGGGTTCTCCGGTACTTTTTGTGAAGAAGGTGGATGGTAGCCTTAGGCTTTGCGTGGATTATCGGAAGGTGAACCAGTTGATGGTTAAAAACCTATATCCCTTACCGAGGATAGATGATCTGTTTGATTAGCTTCGTCGAGCACGAGTGTTCTCGAAGATTGACATGAGATCTGGATATCATCAGCTGCACGTTAGACCATCTGATATAGCTCTCATAGCATTCAAGAGTAGGTATGGTCTATATGATTACACGATTATGCCTTTCAGACTCATGAACGCGCCGGCAGTTTTCATGGCTCTGATGAATCGTGTGTTCCAATCGTATCTTGATTCATTTGTGGTAGTATTCGTGGAAAACATCTTGGTGTACTCTCACACTCGACATGACCATGCCACCCATCTTGAGATCGTATTGAGTAAACTGAGAGAGCATCGCCTATATTCTAAGCTCTCAAAGTGCCACTTTTGGATGTACCAGATTCACTTCCTAGGTCATATCATCTTAGAGGCAAGAGTTGCAGTAGACCCAGAGAAGGTTAGAGCAGTAGTTTCTTGGGACCATCCTAATAATGTGTTTGAGATATAGAGTTTCTTAGGGCTGGCTGGTTACTACAAACGCTTCATACATGACTTCTATCGCTTAGCATCACTGTTGACAGGTCTGACTAAGAAGGGTGTGATGTTCGTTTGGTCAGAAGCTTGCGAGACAGCTTTTCAGGACCTGAAGGGAAGGCTGACCTCAGCACCGATCCTGATACACCCGGAACAGGGGAAGATTTATATAGTTTACTGTGATGCATCAGGGATTTGGCTGGGAGCCGTTTTGATGCAGGGTGACCGAGTTGTGGCATACGGGTCTCGGCAGTTGAGGCCACATGAGATGAATTACTCGACGCATGATCTCAAGTTTGTTGTAGTTGTGCATGCGTTGAACTGTTGGATACATTATCTGTTGGGAGAGAATTTTGTAGTTTTTGCCGACCACAAAAGCCTCAAGTATATCTTTAATCCGCATGAATTGAATCTGAGGTAGAGAATGTGGGTTGAGTACCTACAGTCCTTCGATTTCGAGCTTGCCTATACACCTGGTAAAGGTAAATGCAATAGCTGATGCATTGAGAAGGAAGGCTCAGATATAGGTAGTGCAGGAAGCCAGTTGTGAGTGGTAGCTTATGGATTTGTTCTCTAAGATGCATCTGGAGGTGCATGACAGTCAGGGGAAGATTTTCATTCCTCTTTAGTTGTGACTTTTACCCTCCTGGATAGAGTGAGGATGAGGCAACTATCAGTTTCAGAAGGCATAGTTCTACGGGAGTCGATGGAAAGTGAGGACCCTCCTCCTGGTTGGACGATAGGTGATGATGAGGTTTTGTGTTTCCATCGACGTGTATGGGTTCCAGGGGATAAACGCGAGGAGCTGAGGCGGGAGTTTCATGCTTCATCTTGGGAAGTTCATCTCGGGGTTACCAAGATGTACTGTGACTTGAGGCGTCAGTATTGGTGGTCGGGTACAAAGAGAGTGATTGCTGGTTTTGTTACGAGGTGTTCCACCTGTCAGCAGGTGAAGGCAGAGCATCAGAGACCAGCTGGGCTGTTAAAGCAGTTACCGTTCCGGAGTGGAAATGGGATGATGTCGCGATGGATCTCGTGACGGGTTTGGCGAGGTCACCTCCTGGAAATGCCGTTGTCTGGGTTGTTGTGGATAGACTCACAAAGGTATCTCATTTTTTGATGATCAAGGAGACCATCGGTGTGGACGAGCTCAGATGGTTGTATATATGAGAGATTGTACGTCTTCATGGGGTCCCTCATTCTATCATTTTAGATAGGGACTCCCAGTTCACATCTAATTTCTGGAAGAGTTTTCAGAGGGTGCTGGGTACACAGGTGCTTCTGAGCATAGCATACCACCCTCAGACAGATAGCCAGCCATATGGGACGATACAGGTGCTAGAGGACATGTTGCGCGCATGCGTCCTAGACTTTGAGGGATCTTGGGAGAAACATATACCATTAGTCATGTTTTCCTATAACATTAGTTTTCAGGAAACTATTGATATGGAATCATATGAGGCTTTATATGGTAGGCCATACCGATCACCTTTGTGCTGGTTAGAGGTAGGTGATGCAGCATTAATGGGGCCACTTCTCGTGAAGGAGACATTTGAGCAGGTCCAGTTGATTCGGAAGCGGATGGCTACCATGCAGTCTCGTCAGAAGTCATATGCTGATCGCTGCAGACGACCTTTGGAGTTCATGGTCGGGGATCATGTTTTCTTGTGTGTTTCGCTGAGGTTGGGACACAAACGGATCCGGAGACAGGGTAAGCTTTCACCGAGGTATGTGGGACCATTTTAGATTCTGGGGAGAGTCGTGCTGGTTGCATATCGGTTGCAGTTACCACAGCAGTACCGAGCCTTGAACGACGTCTTCCATGTGTCTCATTTGCGTCGCTACCATTCAGACCCATCTCACACATTTTAGCCAGAGGAGGTTGAGCTTCAGCATGATGCGTCCTTTGAGGATCATCTAATCCATATCTTTGACAGGAGAATGATGGTTCTCGGAGGCCGGTCAGTTCCTCTAGTACGGGTGCTATAGAAGCATGGATGAGTGTAGGATGATACCTGGGAGTGGGAGGCCGACATACGTGCTCAGTGGCCAGAGCTGTTCTGATCTTTTCTTCTCCACCCTTGGAAGGGAAATTCGGGGAAGAATTGCTATAAGGGGGGATGTTTTTAAGAACTCGGTTCTTATTTTAGAGGTACGGTCTTCTTCTTTTCCTTTTCCTTATGTGTTTTTGAGAAAATATGGAAAATGGGGGAAAAATCCTAAATTTTCGAACTACACGCCATGTACTTTATCCACACGCCGTGTACTTTTGGCCGTGTTGGGATGAGTACATGAGGCGTGTAGCCATGCCGGCAACGAAGGGTGTAGAAACCGACTACACGTCGTGTAGTTGTACCTTACATGCCTTGTAGTTAGTCGGTAGGTTTAAACAGTAAGGCGGTGGTGTCGTCGCCAGCTGGGCGACAGTACACGCCGTGTACTCGAGAGTACACGCTGTGTACTATGTTTTTTCAGCTTAAAAAAGGCAGTAGCCTTCTCATTTGGTATAGGAGGCACTTGAGCCATTTTGGTGCCGGTGGAGGAGGCCAGATCTTTGATTACCCACCAGGCGTTCGTCTGGAATCCGATTCGGCTTCAGAAGATTTCGTTGGAACCGCACGAGTAAGACCTCTCCCCTACTGGTATCGTTCTTGCCAATTCATCTCCTAACGTATGTTATTTGCATTTGAATGAGTTTTGATCTTCGTCCGATTTACGTCGTTCTTGGGCATTTCTTCAGTCGGCATTCAGGTATAACGTTCGTTGGTGTATAAGGTAGGTGCCATTGTGTTTAGTTTTCCAACTGGTATGTGTTTTCTATGTTTTTGTGCCACGATCCCTTTTTGGGGTGTCGTGTGGCTGAGGTCATTGCTATATTTCATACCTAGAATTTATTAGGTATTTAATTGTGATAATAAAATGCTGGTTGGGATTGTTTCTTGGATCCGGAACCACCCACGAGGTGTGTTTCTCTGTTTTGCCATTTGGCCAGGATACCCGAGGGTATGGCATCAAAGTAGTAATTATAGAATTTCCTTGAGAGGAATTGCTTGTTACTACTTGTTTAACTGTTGGGCATGGCCCGGTTACCTGTTTAGCCTAAGGGAGTTTTTGTATTTAGCGTGAGGGAATTGTTGTGATTAGCCTGAGGGCGTGACTGTTTTAGCCCGAGGGCTGTCGTTATTCCACCAGAGGGCAACCTTTCGTGCCTGAGGGACTGACTTTTGTGACTGAGGGAGACACTTCCTATGCCTGAGGGGTATAACTGCGGGTTGGATTCTTCTTACCTGAGGGTAAGGTTTTTTTTGTCTGAGGACATGGACAGTTTACTAGAAATGCACTGTGGTGGTTTCTAATATTTATATAGATTAAATGGATAAGGAAATGGAAATATAACTGGTAATTAGTTACTTTTGAGTACTTCTTACTTTATAGCATTTTACTACTACACACTATTGTTGCATGCTTACACGCAGTTGGGCACGGGCCTTTGGTGGGTGCCTACTAAGATATATATCTCACACCCTGTTTGGGTCACGCTTTTCATCCCAAACAGATAACATTAGTGCAGGTGTAGATAGGGGAAAGATTCCCTATATAGGTATTAGAATGTTGCTGAGGAGTAGGAGGGCATGGGACCGGGCCCAGGCTCGCGATGCCGCTGCCAGCTGTTCTGCTTGTTTTTCTACACTATGTTTTCTGTTGTACTGTATTGATGTATAACATGTTCTGGCTATTTTCATAGAACATGAAACATGTAGCATCATTACTTATATACTTTTGGATATATCCATTGCTGTAGTAATTTAAGTTGTGTATGTTTACTGCTTCCGCTGTTTGTTGTATGTTTATTTTGGTATTCCACTGCGCTACACTTTGACAAATGAGGGCATTGTTTCCCCACTATCAGACCTGGGCCCTCGCTTCTAGTCGGCAGCCTCTGGTATTTGGGGAAATGCGCTTGAGGTCACGTGGAGAACCGGGCTCGGGGCACCCGTTGCGTGGCACCCGGGTCCGGGACGTTACAAAAACAATCAATAATACAATAAATTTTTGGTACCCAAAATACTAGAACCCAAAACCTTGAAATAATCCATCATAATAAACAATAGTAGGAAAAAATATTATTTCATGGAGTCCAATGTAGTATTAAATCATACCACATGTCCAACCAGTATATAAAATTAATCAAAATTGGGATATAATGAAGGGAAACACCAGTATAATAATTCCCACTATAGTAAGAAACATCCTGCACATAAAACCAAAGAAACTATATCATCAAATTAAAACCAGAATTAACCATCTAGGAAACTAATTTTTTACCCAAAATAAAATAATTCTTCAAACAAATTATGGAATCTATAATATGTACATGAAAACAAATCGTACTGAAAATAACCAATCTATGGAAATAATCATAAGATCAATATCAATGTTGCACCACTCTATAATGTTAAACATGGACATAAACCACATAACACCTTATCATAGTATAAACTCAAAGAAAACCATCACCCATGCTTACTAAAAAAACAACCACATATCATCATCATCCGATTATAGACACAAATGATTCCGATGTTCAAAACAAATATAATACCATAGAAAATACAATATAAAAAACAACAATAAAATAAAAAGAAATTAGAGATGAAACCCATTGTGAACTACCACAACTAATTAATAAAATATTAATAATCCAAAAGGAACCCATAAAATTTATCATTACTGAGACATATTATTTTAAAAATACAAATTAAAATATCGGATGTTTTTCTAGACAAACACAATGAAGGAGCATTCATGGATCTTTCAATCAATATATATTATGGTTCCATGATACCCCATAATGGAATCACATAAGAGGTATTTTCATTTAATAAGGATAGGTAATTTCCTAGGAATAAAACCCATCATCGATCTCCTCTTGTTATATGGGATCATACAACTTTTTCTACATGCATTATTGTGACCATTGTTTCAAAATTGATGGAATCAATTTCATGCACATCACTTGATGCCTAAACTAATTATCTTCGCCTATATGGGATCCTTGAGCCCCTCCATAACAGGCGTCATGACATACCCATGAATACAATATATGAGATCTGGGAGGAGACCTCCTTCATTGAATTTAGATATCACAGTATCATTGATCGGAATATTATGACGTATGACCACCATCTACGAAAAATAACCAACATACTCCATCATGACATCCGTCATTGTTTCCATGCCATGATATGAAGATATTTATCCACCTAAAAATTGATAGGTTATATACATATAAATATCATAATCATTTATTACTCCCACGTCATTCCCTTAAATATTTTAATTCAAAAAATTCACTTCCAACACACTCAACTTTGTCTGATTAACAACACAACTAATACTGTCACCCTAGAATCCTATGGAGTATTGACATAGTTTAGGAAATATGTACATTTATTATCCAACCCACCCATTTATATGACACTATATATTCACAATAAGAGTTATATTGAACATTCAAGATTTCAATGATATGTTAAAATAGTAGAGGATGTTCTGATTCAACCACTCTATTCCAATTTTTGTTAGAATCTAGAATAAAATAGATATCTTTCCTATGAAATGAGTTGATTCAACATGTGGATACTACAAATAAAATATCACTCAACATTATTTATTGACTGTTCTGAATGTATACTCTAAATTATAAAAGAAATGAACAAAATGAATTCATTCCTTAGAATTAAAATAATCCAATAAAATGATAAAATAAAGAAAAAAATATTTAATTGGAAACCCATTAAGGTGAAATGCATCAATAAAATTAAATAAAAAAATTCCAAAAATTTATAATTTATTATAATAAATTATACTACATTTTACCATGGAATACATTTATAAAACAATACACCCCCTTTTAAAAATAATCAATCCTTATTAAAATAATCCTCCCCATTTTGAAATAAAATTACATTCCATCTAAAACCGTTTATTACAATGTGAAAAATAATGTTAACATTGTAATGTGTTTCCATATTGGACCAATTTTTTTTAATAATTTTTCATTAATACCGTAATAAAACAAAAAAATCACTAAAATATCCCATAAATATGATCTATTTATTTTCATAAAATCCACTTACATGGCCATTAAAATAATTGTTTAAACAAATTACACTATTTAACCAGCAGAAACCCTTAAAAATTAATAATAAACAATGAATAACATAAAAAATAAAGATAAATTCATCTCAGTAGAACAAATCATCATAAACCACTAATATATCTCTAATATGTGGGATGCACATTATCTGAAATCCAAAATCAAAATACGGTGGTCCAATATATTAGTGCAGGGTGTAGAAATGTTCACTATTTGATGATGTCATTTTTCCATCCAAACGCTACTAGTTTTATATCCTTTGAGATGATCAAATATCCATTTGCATGAGATACACAATTATTGATAGAAAATTATGGATAACTATTAAACCCATGTTATAATTTTTTTCTCACCACAATTATTCGGTAGAACAACAAAATTTCAAACATAATCAACTTATATCCATCTACAATCATTAAATGAAAAACTAAAATGAAATAATTGAAATCACAAAAAAAATTAAAAATGATAATATCTACCATCATAATACATTGATGAATCCAAAATTACGATAAGTAATTTTCTTGATCCTAGGATATTCAATATATATAGGCTCTCATATTATATTTAATGAAAAATCCTAAATGGCATTCCACTCACATCAGTTGGCCAACCACTATTGTAAATGTTTTCTTCGATCCCAATGAGATTGGAATATGTTTTTGGAATCATGAGAAGTCTAGATGGAAAATATTTAACACTAAAAATATAGTATATAATGTAACATATAATTTACATATAATCTAGCATGTATCATGCATGTATCATGCATTTATTATATCTAGATGATTGATTTGATAAGAAAAAAAAATAAAATGAAGAAGAAAAGATACGAACAATAAATATTATCCAATGAATTGAAAATAAACTATTATAATTTCCAATATAAATTCAACAATATAGTCTATAATGGGAAAAAAAATAAACTAACAGGAATATGGATTGGAATTCATAACCACATCCCAAATCAAAAATAGACCAATCATATTCCTTTAGAATGTGAATATCTATGCATGGAATTTCATACACAACGCCTCCACTCACCTATAAGTTTACAAATATAATGAATTGTTATATAACATGGAAACATAGAACAAATATAAAATAGGATAACCGCATACACAATCTTGTGTATATTAATTGTGTGAGATATTAGGACAAGTTGGATACCATGAAGGATTCTAGGAAATTTGGTTATTTATATAGATCAGAAATGATTTTTTGAAATGAAATAATAATATTAGTGTAACGTCCCCATCCCAGGTGCCACTCAACGGGTGTCCTGAACCCGGTTCACCACGTGAACTCAAGCCCATTACCCCAAACGCTAGAGGATGCCGACTAGCTGCGAGGGCCCATGTCTGAAAGTGGGAAACTATGCCCTCATTTGTCAAAGTGTAGTGGATCAGAATAATAAAAAGCATACAACAACAACCGAAGAAGTAAAATATACACATTTAAAATAAAAAGCTACAGTAAAAGATAACCAACAGTTATATAGATGATGAAGCAACATGTCTCATGTTCTACGAAAACAGCTAGAACATATTACACATCAATATAGTACAATACAATACAGAATAAAGGAAAACAAAACAAAACATCTGGTAACATCGTGAGCCTAATCCCGATCCCATGCTCTCCTACTACTCATAAGAAATCATGTACCTGTATAGGGACTCTTTCCCTTATCCACACCCGTAGAAATATAATCTATTTGGGGTGAAAAGCATGACCCAAAAAGGGTGTGAGAAATAATCTCAGTAGGCACCCACCAAAGGCATGTGCTCAACTATGTGTAAACATGTAACAACAGTGTGAAAAAGTAAATTACAATAAAATAATAAGTACTAAAAAGTAACTAACATTTCCATTTATATTTCCATTTTATTTCTAATTTAGTCGTTCATTATAAAGAAACCACCACATTGAATTTCTATGTAAACAGTCAGTGTCCTCAGACACGCAAACGCTTACCCTCAGGTAATCAGAAACGTAACCTGCAGGTAATTGACCACAGGCATAACAGATATTGCATTCAGTTGTACAATGTGTCTCCCTCAGGCACAGAGTCTATTGCCCACAGGCACAGAAGAAGTTGCCATCAAGACAAAATAACCACTGCCCTCATGCTAAAGGTAACACTCTCATGAGGCTAAGTAAAGCACTACCCTCAGGATAAGAAAGTTATCGGGACATGACCAATGTATAAACAAGAAATACTCATACAATTCATATCAAGGAAAATGTAATCCGTAAAATAACCAAGGCATACCCTCGGGTATCCTGGCCAAACAGCTAAACCGAGTAACAGACCCCCAGGGGTGGTCTTGGATCCAGTCTGCGATACCAAACAACAGTTTATTATCACATTTATATTACATAAAGAAATCTAGGTACATAATTCAACTTGGCCTCAGCCATACGACACCCTATTCATGGGCACGTATCACAATGGTACGCAAAACACACATCAGTTGGAAAAATTAAACACCAAGCCACCTACATCGATCACCCGTGATCAATTTACTCAAACGACGCCTTCTAAAATGTATAATAATGTCGTAGATATGAGGTAAAAAAATTTCATTCAACCTCAAATAACATCAATTAGAGGAATAATTTTCAAGAACTCTGCAAGGATATGGGATGGCTTACACATGCGGTTCCAACATGATCGACGGAAGCGGAAACGGATTCCCGACACTCGATCTAGAGATCCACGAAGGTTCGGTCGTCCTCTCCCGAGCTCCCGTCTGGTTCTAAGCCAATCGTGTGAACAGGGTTGGCTACTTCCCATTTTATGTGAAAAAAACAAAGTACACGTCATGTACTTTTGATTACATAGTGTGTACATCCCATATTTAACTATTCCTCTGGAGGCACTGCCAAATGGTTCATCTGTCGACATGAGTACACGGTGTGTATGCCTCTATACACGGCGTGTACTGTCGCCCAGCTGGCCACCACCTTATTATTCACCTGACGACAGACTACATGGCGTTTAAATACCTATTTCACGGTGTGTAGTCGGTTTTTACACCTTTCATCACCGATATGGATACACGCCTTGTGTACTCTTCCCACATGGCCAAAAGTTCACAGAATGTGGAAAATTACACGGTGTGTAGTCCCATAATTTATGATTTTTCCCATTTTTTATATTTTATCAAAAAAATGTAAGGAAATGTGAAAAAAAGAAACATGTATTTCAAAACTAAGAACCGGGTTCTTAATGAATTCCCCCATTAAATCAATTCATCCCCGAATTTCCTTTCCATGGGTGGTGAAGATATATCCATGAACAACTCTGGCCACTGAGTACGTATGTCGGTCTCCTGCTCCCCGGTTTCATCCTGCACTCAGCCATGCTGCCATAGCACCCGGACGGGAGGAACTAACCTGACATGGACAACCTTCGTTCTCTTCTCAACTATACAAATCATATTCTCCTCAAAGGACACAGCTAACTCTAGCACAACGTCCTCAGGATAAAAAACGTGAGACAAGTCTGAATGATAGCGACACAACTGAGATAAATGGAAGACGACGTGCAGGGCTCAGTACCTCTATGGTAAATGCAACTTATAGGAAACTGGCCCGACTCTCTCATGAATATCAAATGGCCCCACATACCTAGGTGAGAGATTACCATATCTCCAGATCTTCATGTGCCCCATCCTCGGTGAAGCACATAAAAAACCTAATCCCAGACCACGAACTCCAAGGGTCTTCGTTGGTGATCAACATAAGATTTCTGATGAGACTGTGCAGTAGCCATGCATTTCTGAATCAACTAGACCTACTCAGAAGTATCCTCCATGAGACGTGGTCCCAATAAAGCTGACTCACCTACCACTAACTAGAACAATGGATATCCGCATGGAATACCATATAAAGACTTGTAAGGCACCATCTTAATAGTTTCCTGAAAACTATTATTATAAGAAAACTTGACAAGGGGTATATGATTCTCCTAAGAGCCCCCAATGTCTAGGATGCATGAACGTAGCATGTCCTCAAGCACCTGTATTGTACGCTCTGAATAACCATCGGTCTGTGGGTGGTATGCTTTGCTTAGAAGCACCAGTGTACCCAGTTCCCTCTAAAAACTCTACCAGAAACAAGACGTAAAATGGGTGTCCCTATCTGATAAAATAGTACGGGGGGCCCCATGAAGATGTTTGACCTCTCGGATATTCAACTACCCAAGCTTGTTAACATCGAAGGTCTCATTGATTGGAAAAAAGTGAGCTACCTTCGTGAGTCTGTCCACAAAAACCAACCCAGCATCATTTCCTTGAGCTGAACTCGATAACCCAGTCACGATGTCCATCGCGACATCATTCCATTTCCACTCTGTGATAGGAAACTACTGTAACAGTCTGGATGGCCTCTGATGCTCCTCCTTCACCTAATGTTAGGTGAAACATCTCGTAACAAAACCAGCTACTTCTCTCTTCATCCCCGACCACCAGTATTGACGTCTCAAGTCACGGTACATCTTGGAATCTCTAGGATGAAATTCCCAGACTGAAGCATGAAACTCACGCATCATCTCCTCGCGTATATCCCCCAGAACCCACACTCGTCCTAGGAAATTCAAAACATCACCATCGCCTATCGTCCACCCAGGAGGAGGGTCCTCACTTGCTACCGACTCCTATAGAACTAGGACTTCTGAATAACATAGTTGTGTCATCCTCACTCTATATAGAAGGGTTGAGGTCACAACTAAAGATGAATGATAGGTCTACCCATGACTGTCATGCACCTCCAGATGCATGTCAAAGAGAAAAGCCATCAGCTGCCATTCACCACTGGTCTACTGCACTTCCTGTATCTGAGACTTCCTGCTCAGAGAATCAGCTATTACATTACCCTTACCACGTGTATATGCATGCTCAAAATCGAAGGACTGAAGGTATTAAACCCAGCTTCACTATCTCAGGTTCAAGTCACACTGGGTAAAGATGAACTTGAGAATTCTTTGGTCCGTGAACATCACAAAATGTTCTCCCAAGAGAGAATGTCTCCAACAGCGCAATACCTAAACAACTGTAGCCAACTCGAGATCATGCATCGATTAATCCCCCTCACGTGGCCTCAACTGCAGAGACCCGTATGCAACAACCCGATCACCCTGCATCAACACAGCTCCTAGCCCAATACCTGATTCCCCACAGTAAACTGTATAGCTCATCCCCTACTCTGAGAGTATCAGGATCAGTGTTGATTTCAAATTTCCCTTCATCTCGTCGAAGGTTGTATCGCAAGCTTCAGCCCAAACTAACTTCACCCACATCTTAGTAAAAGCCACCAATGGCGCTGCTATATGAGAGAAGTCCTTTATGAAGTGTCTTTAGTAACCAGCTATCCCCAAGAAACTTCGTATCTCAAACACGTTCTTTGGATGCTCCCAAGAAACTACTCCTCTCACCTTCTCTAGATCTACTGCAACTCATGCCTCTGAGATGATATGACCCAGGATGTGAATTTGGTCCTTCCAAAAGTGGCACTTTGAGAGCTTAGTATATATCTGATGCTCTATCAGTGTACACAATAAAAACTCAAGATAGGTGGCATGGTCATGACGAGTGTGAGAGTACACCAAGATATCTTCCATGAATAAAACCAAAAACGATTCCAGCTAAGGATAGAACAAACGATTCATCAGAGCCATGAATACTGCTAGCACGTTCATGGGTCCAAACGACCTAACTGTATAATCGTATAGACCGTACCTGCTCCTGAATGCTGTGAGAGGTATATCAGATGGTCTAACGCACAGCTGATTATATCATGATCTCAAGTAAATCGTCATGAACACTCGTGCTCCATGAATTTGATAAAAAAGATCATCATTCCCCGGAAAGGGATATCGGTTTTTAACCATCTACTGGTTCAACTTCTGATAATCCACATAGAGTATGAGGGCATCGTCTTCCTTCTTCATAGTGAGGACATGTAAACACCAAGGAGAAGTACTAGGTCAGATGAAACACATTTCCTATAACTCCTCTAACTATCTCTTGAGATCCTGCAACTCTGGTGTAGCCATCCTATAAGGAGGAATCGACACTGGTGCTGCTCCTAGTAGAAGATCAATAGATAAATCCACCTCACGCTCTAGACGAAGACCTGAAAAGTCGTCCAGGAAGACATCCCTAAAATGATCAACCACTGGTGGGATAAAATTCTGACAATTCCCCTGGTCGTCCAGATATATGCTCACAATCTGGGCTGTGACACCACCACACCCATGATTCTCATGTCCAAATCTACTTTCCTAAACATCCCATTATGCCTTGTATAGATACTCTACGCCCCCTGGTGACGTGAAACTCACCCTATAACGATATCATTCCACAATGGCCCGAAATGGAACTGACCAGTCCATACCGATAATGACATCATAGGTCGTCATCTCTAAGACATATAGGTCCAAAAAGAAGTGACACCCACCAACCTCAAGGGTCACTCCTTGCACTAATCCACACCAACCGAATCTAGTCCCCAATAGAGTGTATTGCATCATAGCAACATAAGAAGAAGAAATGCAGAGCCAAAGAATCTCCACAATGGGAAATGATATGAAGACATGTGTAGCACCTATATCGAAAAGTACTAAAGATAAAACAATAGCTACAAGAATAGTAACTTTGACTGTAGAATGTCCCGGATCCTACTCCTATTGGGTCTGTTTCATTGTATATGCATGCCCAGTGTCGCGACCCTATGACACAGCCTGGATACCCTGAGCTATCCCGCACTGCTGCCTCTGAGATCAGGGTTTCTGGCTACCACGACCACGCCCACCATTCCTGCCTGCATGCAGTGATGTATTTCAGTTTCCCGACTAGTAAGAAGATGTATGTTCTACTCCCATATGTGGAGTATGCACAGAACCCCTCTGACTAGCCACTAGTGGAAATGTCCAGTAAAAGCGATGCAGATTCCCCATCATTCCATAAGCTCGACAATTTACAAGGTCTCGTGGAAACTGAGGTCTCTTATGCCCCTCCTTAACACACTGGTAGCACATGACCGGGCCACCTGAAACATTCTTCTGGCTTGAACTGCCACCCTGAGAGAATTACATCTGTATCTTCCTCTTACCAGTAGAAATAGTACCAAAAACTGGTGTTGAAACACCCTCCCCCACACCACTAGCTTCCCGTAGGTTCATCTCTGTAATCAGCGCCTGGTTCACAATATCATGTATTAAAGGCAACCTAAAAAAATTCACCAGTGCTCAGATGTCATATCAAAGACCATCCTCAATGTGTCTGGCTCTCAACGTCTCATTTCCCACCAGAACTAGTGCAAAATGCTAAATATCAGTGAAATGAGCAGAATAATCCATTACCGACAAAGCGCCATGCTGCAGATTCAGGAACTCTCAAGCACGATCATCCCTCAGCATCTCTCGGAAGAAGTCATTGAAGGCTGTCTGTAATTCTTCCCACACCATGTCTCTGTGATGCACTGACTAGGTGGTAACATCCCACCACCACTTGGCAGAATCATGTAGAATATAAGTCGCAAGTTTGACCCTCCACCCCGGATGTGACTCAAGGTGGTCAAAAATAGTCTGAATAGACCCCAGCCAAGACTCATCATCCTATGGTCCGCCATCCCCTGATAATGTAGGCAGATGCTACTGCTGGAATATACGAGTCAGCTCTTCCATAGATGTGGTTGTCGGCATTGTTCCCTAAAAGGTCTTCATGAACAACATAAAGCCTTCATGGAACTGCGCCTCCATGCCTATGTTTGGTATTACGGCTGGCGCCGCATCTGGATCTACTGGAGTATCCACTAGTAGCCCATGGCCCACCATTTCTGGATTATACCCAATGTCTCTCTCCTGGTGAACAAAACCAGAATGTCTCGGTGGTAGGACTCTACAAGGTCAAACACACACCATAGATCAAGATTATCACAGCATGAAAACAGTGAAAACAAAAGGGGAACAAGAGGAAAATGGCATTCAAGATTTGAAAAAAAAAGACTACACATCGTGTATACTGACTACACAACGTGTACCTGACTTCTCTTCCCTTCCCAGGTCCTTTTACACGGCCATGCAATATAGCTCGCGTTCAAAAAAACTACACGACATGTATATATTCTATACAACGTTTATGGTGTAATTTTACAACTACCTGTGACATTTCTGACACGGCCGAATACTCTTCTTGAACTACACGATGTGTTAAACCCACACACGGTGTGTACACTACCCTGTTTCCGAGCCACATGACTAAGTCCACACGGTCTGTCCTCAGAAAATACTACACGACATGTCCCAAAGGTACACGTTGTGTTCTAGATGATCTTCGCCGACCTGGGTTGTTAGTTACACGACCGGATACATGACTCACACAACACAACGTTTTCCATATACACACGGGGTGTACAACAAAGGATTACACTGACCGTGTTGTTAGGTACATGACTGGATCCCAGGTCAGACTACATGGCATGTTCCATACTGGACACGGCGTGTATGTCCTATGGTCTCCTACATCTGTGTTGTTAGTTTCACGGGAGGACTCTGGGTCAACACTACACATTATGTACATCTGGTACATGGCATATTCGCCCCATGAATTTTCCTTCCCCGTGTCCCTTCCCACATAGTCAATGACACGGGATGGACTACACGGTGTGTATTTAGGGTACACGACAAGTACTCAAAATGTTTTCTTTTCTTCCCGAACAGAAAAACATACACATCGTGTTTAAGGTAATACACGACGGGTATACTGGGTTTTCGGACAGTATGCCTTAGAAACGTATCCAGAACCAAGAAAATAATGGAAAAACAACACCTATGTGCCAAATTCCAATCCGTGAGGGCCCATACTCCCCACGAATCAATTTTTGACATCTTATATGTGTTATAAACGGATAAACAATCAATAATCCACCAAATTTCGGTCAATGAGGGCCCATACTCCCCAAAAACCAAATTTTGGCGTCCATTCTATAAACATGCTCACACACTAATACCCTATCAAACTGCATGTATCTATCAAAGAAGCTATCACAACAACATGATTTCACTTGTACAAAATCTATCATAACAACATTCAATTTCTAATGCACCGACATGGCATCGAAAAAATGCATGTCATGTGATTTATAGAAAGTTCCTAAATGATGCATGAGATGGAATACCCTCATCTCGTCTGTTTGAAACTAAATAGAACCCATGGATAAAATATAAACTGCACAATACAAGTTTGTCACCCATCAGTGAAAATAAATTCAACTATCAAATCGCAAAATCAGAAAAATTGCAACATGAGGTAAATTGGATTTTCCCTATACAGGGGTTAGCTACGCCCTAGAAATTATTATTAGCAACTACAGTTCTCTTCTTATCCCTGACTATGGATCCAAATAGTAAGTCAAGGAAATGAACTACATTTATACCACTTTGTAATTTCTCAGTCCCATGTGCCACTCAACGGGTGCCCCGAACCTGGTTCGCCACGTGACCTCAACCACATTTCCCCAAATTCTAGAGGCAACCGACTAGCTGCGAGGGCCTAGGTCTGATAGTGGGGAAACTATTCCCTCATTTGTCAATATGTAGCACAGTAGAATAATAAAAACCATACAACAACAGTAGAAGCAGTAAACCATACACATTTTTAATAAACAACTGTAGTAAAAGATAACTGACAGTTATATAGATGATGATGCAACATTTTTCACGTTCTATGAAAAGAGCAAGAACATGTTACATAGCAATACAGTACAATATAATATAGAATACAGCAAAACAAAACAAAACAGCTAGTAGCATCGTGAGCCTAAGCACGATCCCATGCTACCCTACTCCTCACCAGCAATCAAGTACCTGTATAATGACTCTTTCCCTAATCCACAGCTGCAGAAATAAAATCTATTTGGTCTGAAAAGCATGACCCAAGCTGGTTGTGAGAAATACTATCAGTAGGCACCCACCAAAGGCTTGTTCTTAACTGTGTGTAAACATGAAACAAGAGTGTGCAAAAGTAAAATGCAATAAATTAAGTAGTACTCAATAGTAATTAACATTAACAGTTATATTTCCATTTTATTACTCATATAATTGTTCATTATAAAGAAACCACCACAGTGAATTTCTATGTAAACAGTCTGTGTCCTCAGACATGAAAACCCTTAACCTCAGGTAATCAGAAACATAACCCGTAGGTAATTTCCCACTTGCATAAAATATATTTCCTTCAGGCAGACAAAGTGTCTCCCTCAGGAACATAGTCTATTGCCCACATCCACGAAATAAGTTTCCCTCAGGCCAAAATAACCACTGCCCTTAGGCTAAGTAAAGCACTTCCCTCAGGCTAAGAAAGTAATCGGGACATTCCCAACATATAATCAATCAATAATCATACAGTTCCCCTCAAGGAAAAATAATGCATAAAATAAACATGACATACCCTCGGGTATCCTAGCCAAACGGCTAAACAGAGGAATGCACCACCCAGGGTGGTCTTGGATCCAAGTTGTGATCCGGAACAACAGTTTATTATAACATTTATATTACCTAAAAAATTCTTGGTACTTAAATAAACACGTCCTCAGCCATACGACACACCATTCATGGGCGCACATCACAATGGTATACAAAACAGACATCAGTTGGAAAATTAAACACCAAGCCACCTACCTCGATCACCCGTGATCGATATACCTGAACGACGCCGCCAGAAACGTCCAAGAACGTCGTAGATCTGAGGTAAAAGAATTCTCGTTCAACCTCAAATAACGTCCAATAGAGGAATAATTGTCAAGAACTACACAAGGAGAAGGGATGGATTGCCTTTGTGATTCCTAAGTGATCGACGGAAGAGGAAACAGATTCCCAACGATCGATCTGGAGATCCACGAAGCTTCGGTCTTCCTCTCCCAAACTATTGTCTGGTTCTAAGCCAATTTTGTGAACAGGGTTTTCTACTTCCCATTTTAAGAAAAACAACCAAGTACACAATGTGTACTTTTGATTACATGGAGTGTACTTCCCTCATTTATTTGTTCCTCAAGCGGCACGGCCAAACTGCTCATCTGTCGACATGCGTAGATGACATGTATGCCTCTATACACGGCGTGTACTGTCCCTCAGGTGCCCAGTACCTTACTATTCGCCTGCCGACTAACTACACGGTGTGTAAATACCTACTTCACAGTGTGTAGTATGTTTTTACACCTTTTATCACCGACATGGCTACACGCCCTGTGTACTAATCCCACACGGACGAAAGTACACGGCTTATGGAAAATTTCATAGAGTATAGTCCCAAAATTTAGGTTTTTTCCCATTTTCCATATTTTCTCAAAAACACATAAGGAAAAGAGAAAAGAAGAAAACTATACCTCAAAACAAATAACCCGGTTCTTACATTTAGTACCCAATTTGAACTAGGAATTAATGTAAGAAAACTATGTTATCAATCCAAAAAGTGAAAAATCATTGATCTCTTACACAAAACTATCGAAATGTCAACTTAGTTGAAAAAATATTTACCAGAGATATGAGGGACAAAAATATTAAATTACCAAAATAAAAATATGTTTTAAATCATTACAAACCATTCAAAATAACATAACCATAGTGTTCATCAATTGTTTTTTCATTAAAAAAAATTCTAAAACCGTATTTGGGACCCATTAAAGAAAAAAATACTTAAAATAGAAAAAATTAACATATTCAATATGGGAACTAGTAGTCATGTCAAAAAAAAACAAAAGAAAATGATAAAATAGGTTCCATAATTAAATTATCCAAAATGGGATACAAACAATATCAACGAGGAAATCCTGTAAAATGAACTACAAATCAATAAAATGGTGACTTGTGTTAAACTATACATACTAATATGAGATTATACATATATTACTACAATAAGTGAATAATTATCAGCCTATGTTCCATAAAAATAATAAAAAAACACCCATAATACAAACCTAGTCCTCACAAGGAGCAAAAATATATATTTCTCCAATCAGAAAACTAGAGTACATTTTCTTAAGTGTGACATAAATAGTATAAAATGAATCAAGATATCTCACTTAGTTACATAGGTTTCAATGATAAAACCTATAGGGTTGAAAAACACTAAAACTAACTATCACATGCATTAAACATATAAAAAAATATCTCACCACACCTCTAACACCCTCATAGAAAACAACCACATTAAGAAAACACCTCTAACACCCTCATAGAAAACACCTCTAACACCCTCATAGAAAACACCTCTAACACCCTCATAGAAAACACCACTAACACCCTCATAGAAAATAACTAGAGTACATTTTCTTATGTGGGCTTTGTGTTTTCCATGTGAGGGAATTGAATTTTTTTATAGATTTTTTGGTAGTTTTGATGAAAAAGGGTGATTATCCCACAACCATTAAGAAATTTTTCATGGTTGGATAGACCAAAGAGATAATTGGAATATATTGGGTTTGAGGAATGAACCGAGATGATGAGAAGTGAAATTATTAAGGTTCTATATCATGAGTCCTACGACTATGAAACATTACCAATGTTGACCGTTGGGGTTGTGATATGATTTTGATGATTTTGAGGGGTTTTATTCCATAAATTTTATGGGTATTGACCAAGGATATTGGGAAGGGTCAATTAAACCCACTCTTGGTGCTTCTGCTCATTATGAACACATGGTATTTGATGGGTTCCTCATAGACCGATTTTCTCGGAGAGGGTGTGGATGGGTATATGATGATATGGTTTTTGGTGTCACCCTAGAACATGATCTGAGGTGTAATCCATATTGGGTTGAGGTGATGGTGAATGGAATGGGAATTCATCCAACTTTTATTATTTTTTTTATTTTGATATTGATTATGAAATCTGATTTTACTGGATAAATGAGAATCAATAATTTGGATTGGTTTTTTTGTGATTTCATGAGACACTCAAGAATTAAATAGTTATATGGATGTGTCATAGGGATGCCGAAAATGATAATCATCCAGTCTCACAGTATATTGGATGTAGATTCCATGTTTCACTAAAATATCATGTATATTGTTGATGCAGATAAATATTCATGGTGATGGTTTACAAGATATAGAATCATAAATGATGATTGAAATCTTACAATACAGTCACATATTGCTAAGAATTTTTGAGAAAATTATTTCATTTTGAATGCATTGGGTTTTAGATATTCTAATGTTGATACCATGTGATCATTATGATTTCTTGGGAACCTTGGGACTGGATTAGTTGTATGAGGTTTTATGTGGCATCTTATCCCATAGAATGAATGTTGGACATCCTGGGGGTGACTAATGTACCCATTTTATAGATTCCTTTAATACCCCATATATTTATGGACAAACAAAATAAGTATCGTTTGAGGAGTTAGATGGTTTTTGTTTCAATAGTGATGGAATTTCTTTTCTAGGAGGGTATTCTATTCAATTTATAGGGTCTTCCAGAAATCAACCATAACTAGATGTACTAGTTTTTCAAGGAGTTCACCAATTGGGAATTAAATATGATACTGAAAACATGGTTTACCATGTACTATTGTGGGGTACTAACTTTTCGAATGAGGACGAGGGATCCATGGTTATGTACACGGATCTATCACTCGTTATGGTGGATGCATATTAACTGAATTTAAATTTCCCAACCCAAGATATACTTCAGACATTACCATTTCCCATGGGTCACATGTCCTCAATAGTTCATCCTCATATTCTAGAGGCTACCGACTAGTAGTGAGGGTGTAAATTTTGTATTCCTCGGAGAATATACACCCATTTAATTCTAGAACAATGTATATCAAAATAAACATTCAACAACTGAATAATATATAATAGTAAAAATAAATTAACAATTTTTGAAGTGTAAATGACTAGACATCTTCTAATATAATTAGAAACAAGTAGGAAGTGTTAAATAAATGGACACATGGAACGATGATACACAAAATGGGAATACAGTACAGGCAAATAAAATCATAAGATTAAAATCTATAAAAATAAATAAAATATTGCCCACAACAATACGATAATATTTATAGTCCTATTTTACTTTGCTCCATCTATAGGAAATACATATCAATGACCAATAGGTGGGAATATTCCCTTGTACATAACTATTGTTAAATAATCTTCTCATGTTGAAGGGGATGATTGAGTAGGGTGTGAGATAGAAATATCATTATTCTACTAGTAATTTTTTTATAGAAGTAATCCAGTAGTGTTAATTTATAAATAGTATACATATATTAAAAAAATATGAATGAAATTCTGAATAAATAAATAATTTCCAACTCACATTCTTAAAGGACACCAATAGGCTCTACCGAATTTATCTCACGGCCAAAACCAAGGAATGATAGTACTTATAAAAATATTAATAATAGTAATATATATATATATATATTAATATATATATTTGATTTATCCACCTAATTGAACCATGTATTTGTAGACGTAAGTGGGGATATACTTGGAATACTAGTATCTTATGGTACCAAGGTGTAAATCAGACATCCATGAATAGTTTAATGAGCATATAATCTCATGAATTATGGTGCATTACAAATGTATCATAATGAATGGGATACGTCATTCTCATCACTCTATATGTTGTGTATGCCATCATGTTACCACTCTGACAAGGTATGTTGGGAGTAAATATATTTTCAAAACTACCGTCAAAAGTGTGGGATGTTATGATCGACAACATGTCATACTTAATTAAACTCTTAATTGGGTAATCCCATTAAGGGTATTCATGTGTCATCTATAATGATTTTATCCTATTGAGATATTGTATCTACTTCCCATTCCCCGTACATGACTTGATCTTGGACAAGCTTCCAATGCTCAACTACTAATGAAATTGACATTACTTGGAGTGTCCTCACACTCTGTTCAAGAGTACTAATAAGATACTCCTTGAAAGATATATATAGATATATAGATATATATATATATAGCTCATCCTCATCACGATGAAAGTAATAATATGGGTATTGGTAGTATTGAGGATGCTGAGATACATAAAAGGCATCATTCATATACTAGTATATCAGACGATGTTCCAACTATCATGCCACTAGTATAATTCATTTCACCACCTTGATGGGTCCCACAATCCCATGTGAGATATTACACTATTTTTGAATATTTTTATCACCTATCATAGGAATTAATTACAAGAAAAACTATTTTCCTACACAAAACTCATGAGTTGTCGACGTCTATTGGCATACGAATGACATCTAGACTAATCTATCATCATAATTTACATCATTATATGGACCTACTCTATAGTCTTCTACATGATTAAAGGTCTATGAATTGCTGCATCTATGGAACAATCCAGTATATATATGAACTAAAGTGTTTCCATATAAGCCTTCTTAAGGACCCATCTCGATGGTATCTGAAAAGTGGTTATTATAATCAAAAATTACATTGAGAATGTATGTCACCCAACAACCCTGAATGTCGAGGCTACAAGCATGAACCATCCATATAGAACATAAATAATATTCTCTTTCTTTCCATTAATCTATGGGTGATATGTTGTTCTCATAATTACCATTGAACCCAATTCCTTATTCAACCCATTCCATAACCATGACGTAAAATCAAAATATATGTCAGAAAAATTAGAATGAGGAGCTCCATGAAGATGTTAAACCACCCCAATTTACATCTTATATTTTTTTGTCAAAAAGGTCTCCATAAAAATTAAAATTTATGTGAACATGATCAAAATATAAAAATAACATTCAATGTATCTTTTACATGAGGTGATTTGGGTAGACCAATAACCACATACATATAAACATTATCTCATTTCAAGTTGGGACCGGATAATGGCGATAACATCCATGTCGGACGTTGATGTTAATCCTACACTATCTGATAGGTGGAAATTCATGTGAGAAATCCAAAAATATCATGTTTCAAACTAAACCACCAGTAACGGAATTGTAGTTCCTGATACATTTTAGGGACACCGAGGTGAATAGGCTATCATGAGGTGTGGAATTATGGCATCATCTCCACTCTATGGTTAGTAGGGATTCATACACACACATAGAATAGGGTGGTTTCATCACCATACACATTCCAACCTAGAGATGTATCATCATATGAGATTTGATCCATTATAAAAAGGCCTTTCGGTTCACATAACAATTTCATTATTACTTGTTCTAGAATAGTGTAAGTCACTGTTTGGTCTGTGAGGGTAGTGTGACCATGATTTTCATAAACCTCATTGTTCATATTTGAGAATATATCCATGATGGGTAATTCATTATGTAAACATAAAATTTTAGTACTTGCATCTTTATGCTCAGATCATGAAACAATTATTTTCCATTTCCAGGAGTTTATGAATTATTGAAATCAATGGTGTATAAGTACTCAACCCACCAGTACATCCAGTGGATTAGATGATACTATTTGTATATGTGAATGATTATTTTGTGTCTAGGTTATTCCAAAAAATGATTTTCTTTTGTATAGTACATACAATTGTATAGATCATGAACTAGATCATCTAGATAAATGTCGTGCCGCAGTTAATTCCACTCTATAGGCCTCAACTAAAGAGATACAAACACGAAGAATCATTCATACGATATGTGAAAAACTCAAATAAAAATACCAAAAATAAATCATTATACTATATATAACTCTTATAGTAATAGAGGAATCAGTTTTATTACTGAAGTCATTAGTACCTTCAACTCGTGAAATGTTTCTTCACAATCTTCAAACAAAACAAATGTCAAACATTTCCTTGTTAATCCCGAATGTGGAATTGTATAATGAGAGGAATCCTAGATTTAGTGGATTTAATGTTCTTTAGCGCCATGAAAAATTTAATTCCAAAAAATATCAAGTGATTCTCCTATGAAACTATACCTCTCACATTATCTTTTTCTACAAAAACATCTGACAACATGATAATGTGACCAAAAATATAAATGTGGGATTTTGTATTCTTAAAAAAGACATTATGATATATTAGTGTATTCATAATGATATAAAGATGGTTGTAATGGTCATGTTTCTAAAATTTAACACTAAAATATCATATACAAATAGTAGCACAAATGAATCTACAGACATGTGGAAAACCTAATTCAAATGATACATAAAAATAGTATGTACATTTGGTAGAACAAAAGGCATAACGAGGTACTCATAAAAATCATACCTACACGGAAATTATTATTGTGGTATGTTTGAGGAACATTCATTCACATGATGATATTCCAACCTTCAATCTCATATGAAGAACACATTCCCTCATTGGATTTTTTTCAAATATGTTTTATATGTTATGTAGTAGACACATATTATATACAATAAGTTGGATATGGAGACTATTATCCACAAATTGCAAAAGTGTACTATCTTACATCATGGAATAAAGGACCAAAAAACACCATGGATAAATGTTGGGTCATAAAAGTCACTTTTCCATTGAATTCTCCAAATATTTATGGACTTCCAAATCATCATTAGGTTCCATACTATAATAAGGAATAGTTACTAGTGCTTCTTATGGCGCAAGATCAGTAGTAAACTGCACCTCTTCCACCAAAGTTATACTAGATAAATCATTAAGAAAAAACAAACTAGAAACGCTCCACTATGTGATGAAAATTGTGTGTCATAACCCATTTATATCCAAGACAAGACTAGCGTTCTACGACATAACATTTCTAATCCTCTTATACTCTTTTCCTAATATTCTAGATTGCACATCCCATTCTTCCATATGATGATTATGAATTCCATATATTTATTTTAACATCAAACTATGATGATATAATTAAATTTTCTCTCAATATGGAACTATCAAATCCATCCCAAAGAGAACACACAATCTCCTCATGTCAACGATGAAAAATTTCCACAAAAAATGGAGTCTAACTATATCAAGGGAATAGTCCTAATAATGGAAAAAACTTTCTGATTGTATACCTAATAGTTTTTATATCATTATAATTCTATTTAAGAGTTCAATCATAAGTCACATACTCTCTATGGTTTTCTCATATATAAAAGATTGTGAAGTTTCCATAACAAATATTGGAGACACTTTGGTGTAGGATACTATTATGGTACCTCGTACAAAAAAGGCATCATAACTCTTCTCCTCTGGAATATGTTAGAGTATTAGATTCTAACACGTATCATGTCCTTGATTCACTTCCAAAATTCCTTGAACCAGTCTAATATACTGGTGATGTGAATCATGAGCCGTAATGCTTCAACATCGACCATCACCCTAGTCTGAGTGGATGGTGGTATTAAAGACGATTTCATGTTTTGATCCCACTGGACCTTCTCATCATCATGGAGTGTGTGTAAGTCACTGATTTCTAGGAGATTATGTAATGGTTCTATACAAGTGTCTAATATGGACTATCCAATTTTAGCCTCTACATTCCAATGGGTCTCATAATCATTGAGGCTTCATCTGTATCAATATCTCACACTAACGAAATTTCGTAAATTTTTCTACATGAGGGGTCTTACTTCTATTACTGCTACGTGTAACCTCAAAATATATATTTAACATATAATAAGTAGTACTAATTGATCTAGTTTCGGAACCACCCTAACTCACACCATCATACTCCATCAAATTCCTTTCT
Source organism: Viscum album (assembly GCA_963277665.1). Taxonomy (NCBI): domain Eukaryota; kingdom Viridiplantae; phylum Streptophyta; class Magnoliopsida; order Santalales; family Viscaceae; genus Viscum; species Viscum album. Next base: position 418,629,111 of record OY728161.1, on the reverse strand, counting down.
GTAATAAGGCCTTCGTTGACTATCTGAAAAATTGTATTAAACAATAATACAATAAACTATGACTAGATGGAGTACACCATCCCATCCTCGATTATTTTTTTGGTCAAAAGATCATCTCTACCTATAGTCTAATAAAACCATTTTCTATCTATGAAATGAGAATTTAACTACATGGGGACATACATCCCAACTGCATGTTCTTTAATTCTCATTCTCAGCCATCCCCTAGAGTATAGGAAATCAAATAATTGTATAACGTCGACTAGAAATCATCCCAAAACATATCATTGTGCTATTTTTGTTATGTGATCTATTCCCACCCCTTATTTCTAGAATAACATTGCATATACACAGTATGTTTGGACTTCTAATCAAGAGGTTTATTTAGATGGTCAAATATAGAAAAGGTAGCTTCATACCCACACTCACCATAATAAGGTCCTCCATCCCTCAAAAAAATGGGAGGATGACGCAAATGGATTTCTCCTGTTGACTCATCCATACAATTGGCTGGTATAACAATAAATTACATCATATAAAACATTCAAATAAATCCCTCATAGAGTTGGGTTCTAGTGCCTATATCAGGAATATGTAGAGGTTCCCCATGTAGAACTATTGGATGAATCACCAGTTACTCAAACCCCAGGAACTTAGTTTCATGATCATCACCACATATAGTGATTATTACTAGAGGATGTCATGGTGGAATGATGCTATATTTCCTAAATCACACCTCAAAATATGTCATTACAATTAAATATATTGAATACAGAAATCGATGTTAATTAAAAATCCTTCTAAGACATTTCATACCCCTCGACGTACTTCTAAGTCCATGATTGAATAATATAGAAACACCATACCAGGCCATAATAGTGTATGATACTCACCAATAACCCACTAATAAGGCTGAGATTGGGTCATTATCTATTTTAGACATATATAATATATAAATATATATTTTAAAAGTAATATTCAATTCAATTTTTTTTACATTTAATAAAGTCAAATTACATTAAAATGGACGAATTGGTGGGTTTCTATTTCAGATCCATATTGTCACATAATCTTTATGTACAGAATTATGGAAGCCACTTCACCCACACCATAACATGTTCCATCTCAGGAAACCAATGGTCCATGTCTCAATGTACAATAACTGATTTCTTATGGTATGTGATTTAACTTATTCTAGAAAACACTGTTTGAATAAGAAATTTTGAATAAGTATAAATTTTGAATTCTAATACCTATACAAAATTTCATCACAATTTAGTATGTATTTGAGGAACTAGTAATATTCAAAGGTTAAATTTTCTTTGATATTTAATGTGCCAATGAAAAAATTCATGAAATATTTTTCATATTGTGACTATCATGATGCATGTAATGCAATTTCCTCATTTCATCGATCATTAGTAAGAAATTATCATTTCTATAATAACAATAATAATAACCACATAAGTCAAGAGTGACACCAACATTAAATTCCTATCAACTATAACTAGAATCATCAAAAATATCAATTTCACAGCCTAGTTAATTTAGGATTCTCCTATACATGGGTTTTCTATGTCCAAAAACATGGTCGTTTCCAAATTCCAATAACTCATAACCTCTTATATACTACTCAAAATGTTTAAATTTTTTTGGCTATGATACCACAATAAAATTTCATGACCTTGGATCCACTTAACCCATTACTCGAGTCGATTGGTTACATGGCCTCATGTGTGCCTCCATGTATAGAAGAGGATATTATCTAGTAGTGAGGGTGTACAAGTGGTATGGTGGGGTGTATATACCACCATGACATAGTAGCACATAAGGTATCACAATAGACTAAAATGGTTGGAAATATATATATTATGAATAAAAATTAAACATTTTTAAGCATAAATGACAAAAAAATGATAACTTTATCAAAAATAAATATTCATAGTAATATAATTGGATTCATGGAACAATGATATACAAAAAAGGGAATATATGATTGGAATATACAATCACGTTATAAAAAACTAAAAAAATAAAAAAAGATGCTCTACTAACATCTCATGAATGTGATCAATACTCTGCTAATACGATACATCTATAAGAAAAACATATTTGAAAACATGTAGTAAGAAACACACACTTATTTATTCTTACAATGAAATAATATTATCGGGTTCCACAAGAATGTCGAGTAGTCTGTGGGATAAAAATCATACATGGCCACAACCAATGCTTTCTAGATGTAATAAAATATGTGATCATAACTAATAATTATACAAGTATGAACATAATAGTTAATCAGTTCTGAATAAATAAATAACTACACACTCAGGATCATAAAGGAAATATAATGTCTCTACCTTCTTTGAATCTATATATATAATTAATGTATGAAAATATATATAAGCATAATAATAATATATATAATATATATATATATTTAGGCCACTGATATGAACCATGTACGTGTTGTTATAAGTGGTCATATACCTAGAATAATTGTTTCAAGATGGGCTTGGTCATAACTGAGACATCCATGACCAGCATAACGAGGCTATAATCTCATCCAATATTGTACATTTCCTAAATCCCATAATGAGTGGGATACTTCATGCTCATAACACAATATGGTGTGTGTGAAATCATGTCAACACTCTAGAAATGGGTATGACTTGTATAGAAAACCATCCATCTAGTGATTATAGCGAGAGAGGTCATTATCAACACCTGATGTTTAGAAGCATGATACCATTACGCTCAATCGAACCGGTGGAATACTTCCACAACCCTAAAAATAAATAACTACACTTAATGATATATTTCAATAGGGATTACATGTTAGGTGTCTCAATATCGATGTTTAATAAGGGGAAATGAATTATGGTTCATATATACTTTTTAGAAATAAGATGAGATATGGGTGGCCTCACAACACTTTAAAAATATATCATTTCACTCATTCAGTTTCGTTAAATAAAAATAAAACATCAGGAATAATACATTCCATTTAATAAATCCAATTAAATCATTTAAACACGAATATTAAATTTATATATCTCAATAGTAATTTATAAATGCTCCATGGTCAACATAGAAATTTCATTCATGGGATATTCAAGGAATAGTTGGGACATACAGTTAGGATGTTTCTTTGGTTTCATTAAACATTCATATATTGAGAGAAATTACATTTTAAAACTATGTCATACACTGAGAACAAGATCCTTTATATATACATATGACCACAAGTGGTAATTCAACATGGCACAACCAAGGGATGTCAATAAATGGGGTAACCCTACTCTATACTACTAAATTGAGGTCAAAAGATAAATATCATTATGTGATGATCAAATTTATATAAATAAATAAATTAAAAGAATATTCTAGGTAAAATGAGGGACGTGTTATAATGGAATAGCTATAGAATATTGAAACATATTGAGAAAATGATGACACTACCTACCTCAAGGCCATAGATAACTCCCCGCTCAACATCATCATTATAATCTGAGTAGGTTCAACAAAATTAATGAAACAATGCAATTCCATGACAATGGGGTAAAAATAAATTCACAAAAATTGCACGATGTATCTGAATAAAAAATCTAATTAAAAGGGATATGATTATATATCTATTGACATAAATTTGATGCATCTAATGGATTGTGATTTGGAGTCTGGACATGTGAGCTAGCCCAAAACCTATGTTTATGGAGATTTGGGATTAAAAGATAACGAAACCCATTTCATCCACTAGGGAAATTAAGGGATAATGATAAATATGGTTAAATGTCTATTTAATGGAAAGTATACAATTTACCATTAAATTGTGTGATACAAATTTTTTCAGCATGGTATGGCCAAAACATATGAAAATTGGCCCATAGACATTGTTTATTGAAAAAACACCCACTATTAAGGTGCATGGTATACCTATCCAAGATAAAACAGTGTAAAATAAAATTGTCAAAAAATGTTTGTGGATCACACATCCAAGCACCTACAGCCACATAGTTTTAGAAATAAAATATTTGGGTCATGCTCCACTTCTATTTTACATGTACGATTAGAGGATACTATGTTATATGGGATTCATTATTTCCTTTAACCATGTGGCCCACTCATTTTTTTCAATTCCTTGGATCTATGGGCTTTAAATGATCCCTAGATACCACAAAGAGCTTCTTCAGGCCATAGTACATATTTACTGAGATTGATACAATGTTTTAAATTTTTGAAAAACAACCAAGCCTTGCCATTGTGGTAATATGAGCCATTATTGGGATTCAAAAGGTGAAGATATGGATTTTATAAGTTAATGTAGATTCATTGAGACGATATATCATTGAAAGAAGAATATATAATCAATATAGGTATTAAAACCAACGATTTAAGATGTTATATATATATATTTTCAATTACTTATTTATTTTATTAGCCTAAGTAAATTACATGATCATACCACTACATTTTCAGTTATTTATGGCACTACATTATTGATTCCCTACTAAGTTATGTACTAATACACTGCTTAGATCAATATTAAACTGGAGTACCCATGATGATACTCATCATAATTTTTATCATTTTTATTCCGGATGAAAACACAAAATTAAATAAACAACATATAAAAAACCATAGGGGGACCAATGTAATGGAGACCAACGGAATCCCCTTGAATTAGATTCACCCCCTCGGACATAAAGAGAACAATTTGGGATAAACTAGTTATATTGGATCCTTGGTCAGCTAATGATTAATGAAAATCAGTTACATTGATTCCCTCATGCCTGATATGGTTACCATTATATTGTCATTTAGGATTCCCTTGAAGCTCTTTATGCTGTATGAAATTGACCATGGAGTCAAGCCTCTACTGTGTAAGGAATCATGAATGATCATGGAATCTTTTTCCACAATGGAGAGAGTAATATTTTTCTGAACATAAAGTTTGAGCCCCGTAAGGACTGTTATTTCACATTCGAGCATAGAGGAGTTACTACCATAGTGTGTTGTGAAGGGAAGCCTATCATTTCCCTTATGGTCACGAACGACCCCTCCACCACGCATGTCCACCAAGATGCGAGATCCATCTATGTTGAGCTTCAGTCCGTTTATTGGGGGAGACCACTGCAATAGGTGTCCCTATATGGGATTGTTGGATGGTGGGGACACATGAAACTAATGAATAGATGTCTCTTTCTTCCAGTTACTGGTCAGTGACACCGTGTATTCTAATAGATTCATTGAATGCACAATGATGGAAAACCATGTTGAAGACCTCCCCTCATATCATTCTCATTTTCTTTCTTTGTAAAGGAACCAACACCCCCACACTTAGAACCATGATAATTGATTTCTTTTCTAGGCCCTTGTTTTCATCTCCCTTAAAACATCGTTCCAAGAAAGGAATATCACACAAATCCCAGGAACAATATACCTTATGCCCACTAAAAGAACATCACACTACATGAGCCTACTCCCCTTCAAATAAAATGTGAGAGGTATTCTCCTCATGTCCCTCCATGCAATAAATGAATCTGTAATACATATTAATGACCATTATTTTGGCATTTTCATCTGAAGTAACTACCTTATTCCTGATCCTCCAATTGAGAAGGTTGTATTTAATGGGAGTCTTAATTTACCAAAGAATTTCATTCTATCTATCTTGTTGATCAGGAGTGCTTACAAGCCTGAAATAGTCTCTTGAGTTGAAATTCCAGGATTTTGAGGGAGTGGAGACACATCTACCTAGATGCATGATAATGATTATTGATGAGAACAGATCATTTTGATTCTTTTCCAATACCATGTTGATGGACATCGGGTGGCAGCTCTACTCCTTAATGTAGTTTATAGGAGATGGGTATCCTAGTTATCCAATCTCCTTACCTGCCCAATTGTCGTTTGAGAATAGAATATTCCCCTCTGCTAAAATACATTGAGAGTTACGAGGAAGGATAATAATTATGTCGTTAATCCTGGACTAGAGATGAGAGGTGTGCACATTGGCATTACCTCCCTTATTTTGGACATCAACAGTCTTTACAGGTTATGTTCTTCAATAGTTTCCCACACAAGATAAGCGTGCATGTAGTCAATTGTGATGGTTAAATCATGACATAAATCCCCCGTCATGAATAGTTCTTTCCATGTTGTCTGATAAAAGGCAGTGAATATTTCCTTCTGAGAGAACATCCCATGTAAACCCTGAATTAATTTTATAAATGGACATTATGAGACCTTACAACACATTAGTGTAGGCCAGAGCAGGGATCAACATTGCTAATAGTATAATATTAGCTATGGAAATCCTTCCCCGAATGATAATAAATGATTATTCTGGTTGAGGACTAAGTTTGTGATCCTTCTCACCACATGGTTGAAATCATGTATGAAAAAACTGGCTAGGGTGATGGGGCCATGATAATCCATGGGAAATGATCCTCCCTGCATTCCCAGACTATGATTCAATGATTCATCCCAGATAGAGCCACATAAATTTGTGACATAGTGGCTGATTTTATCTTTTTTTTATTAAATTTATACCCTAGTGGATGTACTAATATAGTACCTTGATGATTCCGAACATTGATCACTTTACCACATTTATAAAGACAAGTGTGTCATCAAAGAAAGTCCTATGGAAAATGTAGGAGAGGTTCAATCTCTTTTTGTTTTGGAGAATGTAACTATTGGATATAAAGGTGTTTATCATATAACTAAGAGTATACTATATGAGAATATAAATTCTAGGGGAGATGGGGTCACCTAAGAGAAGCCCTCTTGATGTATTGATGAATCCGTAAGTATTACCTATAATGGACAAGACAATAAATGAGTAATTGTATCATCCGAAGAGAATATCACTAACCCAGGAGGAGAAACCCAAGCTCACAAATACCCTATTGAAAAACCCCCATTCAACTCTTTCATATGACTTATTAATAAAATTCTATATATCTATATTGGACCCTCGAGTCTAGGTATTGATATCTATTAAAATTTCCATAGAAAATGATATGTCTCATTGTATAGAGAGGAATTTTAAAATTCCATGTTGCTCAAGGGATATCCAATAGTGTAGGAGCATAGACAACCTAAAATAAATAATACTGGAAAAAATACTGTAAGGGAAGTTTCATATACTCACTGGTTTGTAATTAAAGAGGTAGTAGGGGTCTTTGATCTTAGGAATAAGAAGTTGGGTCATCACACAAGCAACCCATTGCAAGCATCATCCACAGAAGATGTCCTGCACTACTGTGATACTATCCTGCTAGACCAATCCTAGAAGATCTTATAGAACAAGCCATGGATGCAGTATGGTCCGAACACACTCTTGGGTATCAAGTTCATCATTTCTTCATAGATCTCATTATTCGATGGTTTCCCTTACATGAAATCTTTATCATGTGAAGAAACGATACATGGAATCCTCCACAAAAAAGCATCGCCACCTTGCGGATAACCATTATGCATGTTCATATTCAGATCATCAAGATGATTTTAAAGAAATAATGGTCCATAACACCAACAATATGTCTATTCTTTATGAGTGTTATATATTCCAGAGAAATGTTGGGCATGATAGGTCTCCTCTTCACTTTCATTCATGCATGGATGTACGTACTGTTTTTCCCCGTTAAGAAGCCATTTTATCCTGGACCTTTCCCAAGACATACAGTGCTAATAGAGGAACATCTCTAGCACTCCGATTTTCTTTTTTGAAAGGAATCTAAAGGACTAGTTATCCCAAAACTCATCCTAGCTGAATTACATCGGCTCAGTATCTCGTTTGAGCTCATCCATATCATGGTCTACTAGGGGTATGTATTTATCCCACACTTTGAGACCATTCTTGAGTATACTATGATTATTGTGTAGCGCCATCCATGTATGGACCAGATCAGGTTCTCCCCAAAACATACCTAACTAGCTATTGATAACATGTATTATTGACTAGTTGACCTAAAAAATAGAAGGAAACAGTGGGGCCTATGAAGGATATAAAGAGATTAATAATGGGGAAGAATCGTAAATTCATCAGACCAGGTGGGTGACCGTTTTTTGAAAAATATTATGTTCATGTATGTGGTCATTGAAACGGGTGATATGGCTCCATCATCCTTGACTCCAGTTTTTGTTAAATCACTAGGTGAAGCGATCACCTGAATAACCCATGTACTATAGGACATTTCCATCCATAAATTGAGAGATGTCTATGCTTCCCTTTTCAGGAAACACCCCTCTTCCGTTCTTCTATACAAGATATGTAATGATTTTGAAGTCTCCACATCAAACCAGCATAATAACCCCTAGGTTGAACCCCCTATGATCAACATAGAGTTGTTATCTTCTTTGTGTGTCACAACTACCATACACAAAATATGAAAATAGATAACTAATATCGCTTGTGTCTTTTGATGTGATGAACTAATCACCATCCAGAATCAGGTAAACTGATACTTATTTGGACTAGAAAATCCATATGTCTTTTTTGGAAGGGTATTCATGCTTGAAATCATTAATTTTCAGCATCCGTGTGAACACTCTTATTTTAGATGGATTCGTCTTTTAACCAAGAACAACAACCATCTGGTCCATGTTTATCTTCTAATTTAAATTCATGTATTCAGATTTATCCCATGAACATATTCCATGGGAGTTCCATATGATTAGGGGTGTAATTGCATATAAGAAGGCCTATCTTCGGCTGCATGCACCATGAGCGCTAACAAAAGGGAGAGGTGCCTTCTCTCATATGAATTTTCATTAAACAAAGTCTATTGCACATTCCCAGACTCAATTCAGATTGATCTAGAGAATAATGGTGGAAGAGTTTTTTATAGGATATCTTAGTCACAACACTGTGATGGGATTAGCAACATGGGAACTTCTTTCCAGATTTCCCAGATTTCAGGTTTCATGAACCGTCTGAAGGTAAGATGTTGACCACATATGTATTCCACTCGTCCACCATAAAAACAGAGAAATTTTTCTTCTTGAGTGAAATTTGTTTGTAATATTTTCACATTAAATGTCCTAGGAAGCAACTAAATCATGGTACGTAGGGAGAACGGGAGAAATAGATACCTTACAGTGACCTTATAAAATGATTCAACAGGGCTCCTATAGAGATCATCATAGAGGGACTGAAAATCCATGTATTGCAGTTAGCGAGCAACGCCTGGGAGATGCATGTGGAATGAGGGACATGTTTTATTCTTTATCCCATGTCATCAAGGGTGTAGGAGGAGACATGAGGATCTTGGGAAGAGATAAGACCACTTATATAGTATTTTTTCATTTGTTTCTGGTCAGTTTATAATAGAAATACCTACTGGGGAATGAATATTTTATTCCATTATGACTATTTCAATTGAATTATTGTAATTTATTTATTTGTTATGTTATTTTTAATGAATTTTTCCTCTATCTGTACTATTATATGTTTTTTAATGATAATTTGATCCTTAATATAAGGGTAATAGCCTTCCCATATTTCCTTATTAAACACTCAATTTTAATAGGAATCCTCTGGGATATAGGGAGGTGCAGATGATGTCATGTAGTATTATAATCTATCTACAGTTTGAAATGAGCATACATATGGTGTTACAAATAGCATCACTATTTTAACCCAGGAACTGCCATCAAATAGTATAACAAACTATTCAATCCACATTGACGGTAAGGAATATATGATCACATCCCAAATATTGTGCTAACTCACACATGGAATGATGTGTATGGATAGGTATAAAAATAAATGAACATGAACATAAAATAACTAATTAACACAGTGTGATAGTAACATCATGACCCCAACCATAACTGGTGTTCTGATAGATCTGTCCCAGCCCGCAATGACCTACATTGGGTCCCAGAGCACCTGTATCATTAATAACATAATTAAATTAAATAATTAAATAATTAAAGGAATTAACCCTTAATTTCATATTATGATTCAAACTCGTAATATAGTCTATAAATATTGGAATCGTGAGAAATTGGTTATGACCCACTCTTAATGCTCCCCAAATAATAGGGAATATAAAATCCAAATATATTAAACACAAATCATATTCCAATTCTGTAAATATTGAATAAAATACTAAAAAACATGAATTATCTTACCTAATATTAAACAAATATATATATATTTTTAAGGCAATTTTATGACATATTCCATAAGAACCATGTGAATGATCACTATACTTAGATGAAATAATTCATGCGAAAACACTATCAGCCGAAAAGAAATCAATGAAACGATATAGGAAGTATAAAAAAGACCAGAGAGTTGGAAACAACATTTAATTATTGTTAAAAAACATCAAGAAACCATTTTACCATGAGGGGATGGATTGTGGGAAGGGTTTTTCGGAATCCCTATATGTGCACTACATTCTAGAGATGAAACAAAAGATGTGACTTAATTTTAAAAACACCTATACAATTTAAAAAATCTTAAGTTTTCATGTGTCATGGTGTGACCCATGATTTCATGCCATTAATATTTATCCCATTACCCCTCAATCCCACTAATACCCATTCCCTAACTGTTTACATTATATGAATGTCTTTCATAGTTTTAATGACCTACTCACAACATAAATAGCTAGTAAAATTTGTTTTGAGAAGCCCAACCATTTCATCTATTCCCCTTCATCAACATGAACACCTAGTGAACCAACAATGAAATTAATATTCATATATCATTAAATTTATATTGACAATAAAATTCTCAGAACACTTTTATAGTCTTGCATAAATAAATTAACCCATCCCCCAAATGAAAAATTCAATTACCATTACGAATATTCATACTGTAATGAAATGTATCATTAAATATTACGCTCTATAACACATTTCATTATAAATATTAATTTACATTTCTTCAAATATATAATCTAACCTACCATAGTTGATGACCTAGTGCCAACACTCTGTCTCATATCAAAATACCCAACATGATTTAACTCTAAAACTCTACTTCCATGGAAAGATACATTGTATCTTTTTAAATGTATGGTTTAAGACTATTATCAGAAGAATTTTTTACTATGAGATATTTAAAATATATTCATTAATTAATCTCAACTAAATATATGGAAAAATTGTATCTTTTTCTACCCATGATAATTTTTTCACAAAAATTCTCATCCTCTCTTGTAGACACACCACCACATCACCAATCCATGATACATATACTATATTAGTCAAAAAAACATCACATGAACATTATTTCTTGAATCCATAGGCATAATAACATCATCAAAATACCCTTACTTATTCTTAACAATAACATCCACAAGTTTCTATAAATATAAAATTATAATGAAAATTATTTTTTATGACTATTGAATAGATATTTAATTATTATTTTGTAATAAAACATTGTGTTTTAACCTACAATTAAGAATACTTTTAAGGAGTTTGAACATTATATTAATGAGAATTTAATGGTTTTCCTATTATAAAGATTTTATTGATACATGGATATGTTTACCATTCATCATAATAGAATATAGTTAATGGAGATCATGTTAATTACATATATGATATGTTTAAAAATGAAAGTGTTGTTATAAAAAAACATAGTAGAGATAGAGAAAAAATATTATAAGAAATGACAAAAATTGAATTATTATTGATTATTTTGTGTGTTAGGAGTGGATGTGAGAAATATTATAAATATGTTGTTGAATATTCATTATTAAAAATTTCATGATACTAATTTTACTATGATATCAATTTTGATATTTAGAATATTTACATATTGAAATATATGTTTTTTCTATGAGTAATTATTTTATAGATATTTTTCTAAATTGTGTATGTTGTTCTTCTTTTTTCATTTCAAATAATTCTTTTTTTAATGTAAAATTTTTCATTATTTAATCTTATTTTGCACTATGGTGTTAATATATTATGTTTTTTTAACTACAGACATGTATGGTTGGATACCAAACTCATTATTGTTATAGGTTTTAACTTAAGGATGTAGTGATAAGAATCTATGTTTTGAGATATAACCGACCATGACAAGAACTATGATACCAAAATGGATCTAAATATTGTTAAATATAATGGGTTAATTTACATTTTTATTTCTACATGATCATGTTATGAATTTTATTTTTTATATAGTCATACACTAATAGGAATCATATAATTATATCAATTGAAAATAAGTAATACAAACTTACCTCTAGTGATTCTAACACCCCACTTCTCTATGAAGTAAACCAATCATGATAAAAACATAAATTTTTATCAGAGCTGGTCAATGCTATAGGATATAATAAATAATAAATTGAGACATTGATAAAATCAAATAAATATGTCATTGAGGTGTTTCTATCTGTGTGGAAGTTAATTATGTAGTGAATGAGTGTTTTATTTAATTAATAAATGATTGCTATATTGTTTTTAATGGAAAATTTTATATAAGAGTTTATCTAAAACCCAAAAATAATATTCCCATTACACTATTAATTTTTTTTAAATAAATTTAATATCAAATAATCTACAATGGAAATCAATGACACACTAGAGGTCAGTAACGAAGGTAATATTCATGTCAAAAATGAATATATGCATATGTAAACAAAAAATATATAAACTCAACCAAAGTTCAAATTATGAACGTGTTGACTAATTAACTACCTATTGAAATGAAACTTGTAGTAATATTTGAGGATTTGGTGAGATTCCTGATTATTCTAAAACTATGAAAAAATTGATGATAAATTTTAGATATAGATTTGCTCAGAAAATTTCATCTGATAAAGATAGATCAGATGTTACAATTTATATGATATGTAATATTATTATTTTATAATAAAAAAACATCTATAATTATAGTATAAATCATAATAATATATTACTAATTAATTGATGATAAATATGAAAATTTGTTTTGATAAATATTTTAATGATATAAGTAATTATAATAATAAAAATTAATATCCAACAGTTCATGAATTAAATTGAATGTGAATTTTTAGGGGAAAATAAAGAATAAATATTCATTCTCTAGTAGATGTTATAAATTCAATGGCGTTGGAAACTATAAAATAAATTTACCAAGGAAATATGATATTGCTTTTCCTATGAAAATGATGAAAATAATCATGGAATAAAGTGGAGGGAAACTCTAAAGGACTATCAAAGGATGTTGTAATCAATATGATATTTTATGGAACCAAAAAATTGAATCTCATGATCAATGAATAAGAAGATGATCTTTTCACCATTAGTGATTCTAATGAAGAGGTGAATGAAAAATTTATATACATTATTGCTCATGTAATGAAGATTGATGATTACTATAATTTTGATTTATTTTATTATGTAATAACATATTATGTGTAATTTATCAATGATGAACATGAAGAATGTCTTGTGAAAAATGTCATGCTCAACAAAAAGAATATGATATTAATAATAAAGAATATGAAACTAGTTGATGAAAAAATCTAAAATGATAAAATTGACAAATACCATACTGAAAAAAATATAAATATTAGATTAAATCGATAGAATATGAAAAAATCATTAAATACCTCAAATAAAATATCTCCTTGACTGATGAGTGATTATCAATGATATAGTCAAAATAAATTTTTGTTTAGAAATATATTGAAAATAAAATTAAATACATCAAAATATCAATTTATACTCAGGTATAATATCTTAATTATATTAAAAATATTCATTGAAATTCATCATTGAAAATTTATTTTTTAAAATTATTATTACTAAAAATGAATAAATAAATCTCAATTATTACCAAATTTGGATAAAAAACTATTAAAATATTTCAAAAAATGATCATGATGAAATAAAAAGATTAATTGAAACATTTTATCCTAATCATAGAAAAAATTAAACTCATACTGCTCATTAGAGTTCAGATTCATGAAATAGTATTTTAGGATATAACACTTATTTTTTATTAAAAAACATGACTTTGGGATTATTTTTGGTGATGTGTAACACTAATATATATATAATATTATTTTTTTATAAAAAATATATACCAAATAAAAATAAATAAACAATGTGGGGATTCAAATGAGTAGAAGGTAGATATTGGAATAAGGTGAGATTATATATAAACCGACAAGAAGATGAAAACACAAAATAGGATTGATTACCCAAAATAGTTTTCTAGAAGTTGTTCTCAAAAGGGAAAATTTTAATTAAAATGCATGACCGAATTACCTCGTCTATTGCCTCTCAAAGAAAAAGTAAAATTATTCCATGTGAGTTATAAATACAATATATTTTTAATGGAATATTATTTTAATGAATACAAGAAAAAAAATTTGTAGATACATGATAGTGGTTGTTTATCACTGATGACAAGTGCTGCAAAAATTATGAATAACCATGATATACATAAAGGTGGATTAGTATTATTTGGTAATAACTCCACCATGAAACAAAAATTTATTATCTCAAATCAAATCTATAAGGATATTTCGACATTATAATATATTTTTTATATTAATGGTATAAAGCTAAACATTTTATTTGATAGACAACTTTATTTTATTTTGAATGAATTGAAAATCAAGTGAATATTTTTTATCAATAAATGAAAAATATATGGATGAAAATTATCTCAATTTATAATAATAAATGGAAACTAATTTGAGATTGGAAACCCATCCATATCATGTTAGTTGATAATGTATGATTAAAACATGTAAGGAATTACACAAAATGGTCATATTAGAAAATATCATAATAATTATTTAATAACACTATGTAATAAGTGAATTAAATTAGGTGAAGATAAATCATGATAGAATCTGTGGAAAATTTTAGTATAATATGATAACATAGAAGTCTAACCAGATGATAGGTATTAATATCCCAGGACTATTTCTATTAGTCCATATGGATCATTTTGGGACCATAAGTATAATTCAACCCATGGAGATAGTTATTTCAAATCATCCATTGTTGCACTCACATAGATGAGTGAAGATAATTTAATATATCACATTTTTTTTTCGTTTGAATGTTAAAAATCTATATAAGAATGCTTGAAAAAAAGATCGGTTTGTGTATGAAAAATGGATATGTCATACTGGGAATGATTAAGTGGGAGATTCATTTGAATGAATATAATTAGTCATGTAATCCAACATCGAAATAACAAACATTATACCCCAAAAATAATGGTGTTGTACATAAAAATAATAGGATCATTGTATAATTGGGTAGAATATTGTTGGTGAATATTTATATTTTGAAATATATTTGGAGATATGTAGTCTATACTATAGATAATATTAAAAAATATATATTTTGATACCCAAAAAACTTGGTAGACCCTATAATATGTTGTATCAATATAATCCAGTAATAAAATATTATGATGACTCCAAATCCCTTATTATAAAAAAATCCAATGAAGTAGATTGAGATGGAATGAAAAAAAATAAAGATAGTTGAGTTTTTAGAAGATTTTTATCTAATGAAAAAAGATACATATTTTGAAATAAGGGAATATAAATTTTATTTGAGAGTTAAAATATTAATTTTTATGAAAATTATGACAAAAATTTCAGTAGATTCATGAACAATTGTTGTTTACTAAAGAAAAAAGTTTATATTTTTAAATAAATAGTTTATTAACTTATCAAAAAATAAATAGAAACTGTTGATACTGATTAAAAATGGTCTAGTGATAAATTTGACGGTGTTTTTGATAAAATAATATATTTAAGAAGGTTGATGAATCTTTTATAAATTGAGAATATCATTCGAAATCATAGAGTATTAGTTCATAATAGATGGAGAGTATGATTTTTGGAACCAGATTTCTCATCTATCACATGTTTAACCTAGAATGGTGGTTGAGAATATTGAACATGATGAATTTTTGCACAATATGAATGAATAATTTAGACATATTTAAATAACATTACAATAGAATGTTTTCCAATATAAAAAACTATGAATTTGATTAGTAAATAATTGGGTTTCATAAAAATATGAATGAAAATGTTCAATACACTTGAAATAAGGCCTGAATTTTTTGGAATTGGTATTCTCTAAATATGGGAATTTAAATATAAGATAAATTTGTACACATTTATTGAACATACATAATAATAATTTTTTTAATAGTGGAATCCCAAAATAATAACAAAGTTTATCAAATGGATGTTAGGAAAGTATTTTTCAACATAACTATTTATTATAACTCATATATGTAGAATGATTCCTAGGAAACACTGATGGTTACTATATATGTGGATGATATAATCTTTTCTAGTAATATTTTATTTTTATTCGTGGATTTCACATCAAAAATACATATTTAGTTTCAGATTTCTATCCTTGTAGAATTATGTTAATTTTGAGTCATACTTATTTAGAATTTTAAAGAGTATGTATTTAATTCACAAGAGAAGTATGATCATGAACCATTGATAAATATTAGAAGGGAAGATTATAATGTGGTTTTTATACCAATATAAATTGGAATAATATTAATAATTGATAATGAATGTAGAAATATTGATCCGTTTTATTTTACAATCATGAATGAAGTGTTTTGTATCATAAAATAACGAGATATGATATCGCATATGTAGTGAATCAGTGTGAAAGGTATCAAAGTCAGCCAATATATTCACACATAATAATTGTTAATCTAAATATGATGTATGTAAAATTAATAGTGAATTATGCTTTATTCTACATGTGTAGTGGGGATCCACTGTTTCTTTATAAGTCTTATGTGGATTATGAAGGTAAATATATAGACTACTTATCCACATTAGGTAGAAGTTTCATCATTTGTGATCTTCATTACATAGTATAGTTAATAGAAGAGTGAAGTGTCCCTGCGTATAGTTAAATTAGAATATGTGGAGACTTCAAGTGTACATAAAAATTCACTATCGTTGTAGGTTCATCTTTAAGATTTTATGTTTATTATTCCAGTACTAGTAAATTTAATTTTTTTTAACTAAAATTGATATTTATTTTTAGAAAATTAGTGAATATAAAAATTATCTAAACATTTTTATATTCATTATCATTTCCTACCACAGATGTTTGATTCAGTAGAAATAAAACACATTTTTATGAGTACCAAATAGAATCTTTCAGATATCATTACCAAACATATTATACATGATAATGTTTGGGATATATGGCCAAATTATCATATATAGCCTTCCCCTCACACTTAAGTCTCATTTTCTTTGAAATACCCCTTGGTATTTTGGATTATGTTTCCAATGTACGAGTATAGTCTCTGTTGTTGGGGGAGTGTAATTAATTTTAAATGGGGGAGAATTGGATCGAGAAAAATTGTCATTTGATTCACTCTTCCTAAACATGTATGTTATAATGGGATTAAAATCTCGAAAAACCCATGCATTTACGTATTGTGTAGGGTTAGGATACATATCATTGAGATGGGATGTGATTTGATGATTAATTTTTTGAGGAATAACTTATTATGTGATCTCTTCGTGATGCCTACAAATCTAAATGTGGACATTGAAACCCACATGGATTTGTAGACTAGTTTTAAAATGAATACAGATTTCCTGGTACAAAGTGAGTCTAATTAATTTTGTCTACTGGAAACCATTCAATGGGTGGTAACTAAATCTATAATGTAGGGATTTATTGATATATAATTATATATAATGGAAGGTATTACAATGATGCTAGAATTTTTTTATTAAGACGTAGAGATTAGATTAAGTAGTATTTTTTACATTTGATTGATTTATGGATCCAGATAGCTGAATTTATAAAGGATTTATATATTTATCCAAATTTATAAATTATTGATCCACATTTCTCAATTTTTAGGGAATATGAATATATAAATTTTTACAATATATTAGTTTCACTTTGTCATTTAAGTTATATAGGAAAAGCACAAAGCTGATTCATCCAAATAACTAACTATTTCACATATCCACAATCGGTGATATACAAAAATGTTTTACGTTTCCAATTTCATAAGAGAATTAGGTATAAGATTATTGATGAAGACCAATGTTGGATCATGTATCTAATTCATATAAGTGAATATCATATGTGTATAATTTATACTAAAAACCATGTAGATGATTTCTATATAGTCATTTTTTCCACAAATATCATATTTTGAATTTTCTCTATTTATGCATTGGACTATCACTATATTCTTGAATTTAAATATACTAGGGTCAATAATTTATGATTATTATAGTAATTTTATTTAATTATACTATAATCATCAAAATTTTATTTTATTCCACAATTCTATATTGTTTTTAAGTACTTTTTATTGCTAATTAATGATAATTTTATGGAATTCATGTCATGTATATCATGGGAAAACATAGATATGTATCTCATTCATTATAATTTAATAAAGAGAGTAATTATCATAGGGTTTTATCTAAAGAATATATCAAAAAATGAACTAGCTATAAGAATGACAAATGATAGAGAGAAAAAGAGTGTGATCAGTTAGAAACAATTATAGATGACATATTCTGCTACATCAGAAATGATAAGATGAGGAAGCATGTAATGGTGAGGTTGAATATTCAATATTAAAAATTCTATGGAACCCGTGTATTATGTATATTTTTTGTAAGGTTTAGAATATTGTCATTTTTAAAGACAATTCTACATTATGAGAGATTATTTATTAAATATTTTACCAGAATGTAAAAATGGATATTTATTATTCTCTACTGAATAAACCTATTTTTTCTAGTGACCATATTCAATTAGTAGTGACATTTTATATTGCATCAAAATGATATTATATTTTATGTGACTTCTATCATGTGTGGTGGTTTTCTACATTGTTTTCTGTAATATGATTTCACATTAGGATTTAGTGAACATATTCCATTGCTAGAGGTGTAACCAGACCCCATAATGAGAAGGATTCCACATTTGATTTGAACCTCCATAAATCTATGTGTTATATTCACTTTGATTTTTAATTAATGTTTGAGTCTATGATAACTCTATTATTAGTTTATCATTCTCTATCAATATTAGAAAAAATTAATGTTGAATTTAATTTTTAATAACATCACTCTAGTTATTCAACCCTCCCCACTCTCAACAGTGGATAGTGATCTGGACTGGTATATGTACAGACACCATAATACACCACTTGAGTTTTATTTTAAAAAATGATATTATCATAAAATAATAGTCTGAAAAAATACTTATAGATTCAAAAAAATCAAATTTAAATCAAACAAACAACACTATTGTATCCATATTAATATAATCACCCCACACATTTAGTTTGATACAAATTTGTTTTTAATATTTGTTTCATTCATTAATATAGATCATAGTAAGGATTCATGAAAAATAACACTACCCATGTTCATGAGTTCCATTCCTCTATCATGTTATTATCACAAAGCATGAAAAAATAACAAATGACTAACTAAGCTCCACAAATCATCCCAACTAAGATTAATCCAACATTTTTATTCTCGCACAACCCAATACAACCCTTATCCTAGATTGACTAGCCCCATAAATGGATATCCAACAGTATCGTTTGTTTAGAACAATATCAAGTGATCCAAGATATAACTTATATCTACCCCATGTCCCAACATCCTTAATCTTCATCAAACAACACATACCCATCCCAAAAAAATATATAATACAATTTTGAATACAAATTCCTGGGCCACATGAATCAAAGATATGCAGTGACACTATAAAACCTCATGAACACCTCCTTATATGACATAGGATTCAAAAAAGTAAAAAAGGTCAAACATTGTAATGAGGACACTACCTCCTCTAATAAAATGTCTAAAATAGTCTATATGACGTGTTAAACTCTTTTCACGTAGAAGATAAACATTGAATAAAATAAATGAACAAAATGGAACTCTATCTAGTACAACATAAAGATATTCTTAAGGAACCCATGGAACACGGTGAACAATCATACCTATATTAAGTTTCTATCGCTGAGATAAAACTATATCCTAATTGAATATATCAATGTATACCCATGTACACATAATCCCATTCCATTACCCAATTTTGGTGGGAGGACAATAT
Source organism: Viscum album (assembly GCA_963277665.1). Taxonomy (NCBI): domain Eukaryota; kingdom Viridiplantae; phylum Streptophyta; class Magnoliopsida; order Santalales; family Viscaceae; genus Viscum; species Viscum album. The sequence goes on along the minus strand of OY728161.1, from coordinate 418,609,011 downwards.
CCTTGAATTTATCCCCAATTCAAAAAGTAATTTGTTTAATATATTGATCATCTGGATGGTGATGATATATATATATAGTGTAGTGGTGTACAAGAAACCTACCAACCATTAAAAATAACAGGAAATGAACACAAAACCACATATGTATGTTTGTTAGGTGAAAACTAAGCCACCATGGTAGATGGCCCTACATACTTCTAGTACATGTTAGAAGGAATATTTCACCACATACCATAACCTGTATAATTTATTATTTTGGGGCCGCATAAGATTTATTCAATCCATAGTAAAACATAACACATGCCTCATGATTCATGGAAGGATGTTAATGAAATGATTTTCTGCCCACCCATAATGAATATAGGTTGGGAATAATCTAATCATTGACCCAATACCTAAATTAATACATCATGGTCATACATAAATGACCCTGAAACAAATAATTATCACTCAATGGAGATTCATTAAATATTCATCACCTCATCCCATACCCTCTCATAGATGATTTAATCAACCAGGATTTCTCTCTCAAGGTTAACACCCCTTCCCCACCATCCATCATATCACATAGGTTATCGATTCGATTTTTTTTCATTTCAACTAACAAAATCTCTGTCTAAGGTTGTTCTCAAATAAATTCATCATGGATCAAGGAATATTTATCCCACTAAACCATCCCCAGTGTTTCTTGGTGTATCATCATGTTACGTTTTCAGGTTATTTTGATGTTTCTAAGTACCTATGTTTTCGATTAGTGACTTGGGAGAGTCGGGAGAACATTAAATGTTGTTTTGGCGAAAAGGGTAAGTCACACGGGCGGCGCACGGCTAGTCTAAACTGTGCGGTCAAACCGTGCGTGTGCGTAGTTTGTCTTAGAGGAAGTTGCATCTGCACGGGAAATGCATGGATTGTCTAACCGTGCAGCCAAACCATGTGAGAAGGGTGGTCGAGGCAGTGGCTAACCCATGTCTAGAGCATGGTTTTTCAAATCATGCTAACTAACCATGATGGCACTTAAATTAGATCCTTAAATTGTGGATCTCAGTCGTTTTTCCCCTAAGTGCTTATATTTTCCTCCTAAGTGTCCCTCACTTGGTATTTTTCTTCTACTAAAGAGAAAGATGGTTCCCACATCATTCCGAAGCCGATCCAAAGGCTCTTCTTGGTGAATCAAATCTAGATTCTTGAGGTATGTGATCGTTCTTCATCACTCTTGATCAGTTACATAGATCTACATAGATCTACTTCAAATATTGTATTGTTTTCTTAGTTATACACCCATTATGGGTAGATATAAGAGTGTAGTACCAAATATGTTGAGATATGGTCTTGATCTAGCGTGGAGAAGAGATCTAAGCTAGGTTCTTGAAGAAGAAACTGGGTTTTCTTGATGTTTGTCGACTATTGTGGTTTTGGTCATAAACCGTCGAGGTTGGTGGTTCCGTCCAGAATTGAAAAATTGATTATCATTGTATTTGTTTTATTTATTTCAATTGTTGATTTAAATTCAATTCATCATGTTAACATTCAATTATATTGATAAAAAAAATTGATTCCACTGAATTGAGGTATTTGAAATGGTTTTGGCATGTATATTTGAAAAACCCCAATTCCATTGAATTGGGTGTGTTTATGGAATTTTGATGATTTAAACTGTTGAATTTTAATTTTGTATTTCATGGAAATTATTTCAATTAAATCTTTTAATTTATTTGGGTGAATAAATTGTGTAATGAAGGAATTGGGTTTTAATGGATTTCAAACTGCGGAGTATGGCTTAAAATGATTTGATATAAACCCATTTGTTTTATCTTATAAAAAAGGAATTTTTTTAATAAAGCCTGTTTTGGATTAAAATGGAATGAAATTTGAACTTTTGAAATGGATGAATGAGATTGATCATATTTTTAACCATTATATAAATAGTTCACCCATCATGTAAGAGCGCATTCCAGCCTTAAGTAGTTAGTGAGTTATTTGGATACACTCTACGCTACGACAACGTTCTAAAACATACATGTGGTGGGTCACATCCTCGATGGGTTGGTTAAGAGTCCTTTGGCCAGTGTCATCGGTATGTATGTATACACATTTATCGGAGTTCACATAGATAGTGCATAATCATATAACTAGTTAATACTATCGTACCTTTTGGCATATGACCATGTTGCACGCTTTTTTATTTACATTTGACTTATAAATGTATGCCAATTCTTTTGAACTGCTTTAAATGAATTCTAAATTTATATAAACTACATTATATAAATGATATTCTTAAGCCATTTTCCTATAAATATTCCATAATTTTAAAGTCTTTTCTTAAAGTATATTTTCCATCATTTGAAAATGTATAGCCTATTTTGTTAAAATTTTGATTTTGAATTTCAAAACCATTTTATTTGAAAAATGGAAGCTTTTATTGGCTAATCTACATTTGGAATCTGTTAATGAATATTTGGTGTCATCCTACTGGGCTTAGGCTCACACCCTACCTTTTCCTTTGGGTGTTTTTAGAATTTCTTTTTCCAGGATCGATAAAAGGGTAGGAAAATATTGGAGGTGGACCCAGCAGTTGAATTTTTGTCTTGGTGATTTCTGTCCTTAGGGACCTTTGAGCTGTTTTTACCATTTTTTTATTTGGATTGTAGTATTGTGTTCTTTTTATGAACCTCTGTATTCTTGTATATTAATCATAGTGGAGTTTCTTTTTGTTGTGCTTATTTTCTTTTATCTTTTGCTTCAACATTCTTGTGGAAAAAATCGATCCCACTTGCATGTGATGTTTTGTCAGGTGCTAGTCACCAACACGTGGGTATCATGAACGCCTTTCGGGCTATGTCAGGGCCGGATCAGTTATCGGGTTACTCGGGTACCTCAAATAGTTCGTGAGAAAATCGTATCAGATGGCACGTTAAGCATATTGAATTGATGATAGTTTGAACTTGAGTATTCTTGTCAGGACATAGGTGGTAGTTGTTATTGAGTGCTTGGCCAGATCTCTCTGAAATTAACCTTAAGTCACCAAGGATAGTTAGTGAAATACAACTTGTGGTTTAGTACTAGTATTTTCCCTATTTTGATTTGGATAGAGTGAAATAGAAATATTATTAACCACTACCATTATATTGAGAATAGTTTTCCTTGTTCCTCTGTTTAATTTTTTATCTAATGTCTTCCATATTACCTGTAGATGTTGTGTAGCATCATGCCTCTGAGAAGTCATGGGAATCAGATCCAAAAAGAGGCTGCTACTGAATTTCATCAAGCGAGTCTTATTGTGGATCTGAGTCTGGTTGAGGTGATTGTTTGCACTTTCCAAGAACAACTATATGCACCACCTCCAGTTCTTGATCAGGCTCTAGCTATAGATCATCATAGTGATTTTCTCCGAAATCGTTTTCAATAGTTCTTATGACAGAAGCCACTAATTTTCAAAGTCTCCACTGACCCTCAACATGCTGAGGAATGGTGAAGTAATATTGAACAATTGTTTGTGTTCTTGGTGACACCTGATGTACTAAATGTGAATTGTGCCACCTTCGTGCTGGAGGGACCATGTATGGGATGGTGGGACACGACGGTGATGGCTGGGAAATATGTGGGTTTGGGGAGGAATGATTTTAGGGTTATTTTCTCTAACCATTTATATCTAGAATCAATTGTTTTGTTCAAGGATGTGGAGGTTTTCACACATGAGCAGGCCAACAAAACTGTGAATGAGTACTCGAATTGCTTCTCTTAGATATTATAGTTTTCTCCTGATATTTTATCTAATGAGAGGATGAAGGATCGATGATTTGAGTTGGGAATTAGATATGATATCCATTATCATGTTTTCTTACTAATGCTACCCACATATGCTACTGTGCTGGATAGGGCGATGATGATTGAGATTGACATGGCAGGAATCTCCAGATTGAAGGGAGTTCATTTTCCTACTAGTGGCAGTGATGGTTTCATTAACGTAAAACAGAAGTGCGATGTTTCTTATGATAGTTCTCAACAACAGGGTCGTTCCAGACCTCCAGTAGCACCAGGAGGGGATTCATTGACTTGATATATGTGTGGAAATCCAGGACATTCAAATAGTATTTTCACTAAAGAACCCAAGAATTTTAGCTCTTGTGGAGGTTTAGCGAAATTACAGAGATTCAGCCTTCCCTTCTCTACTCCACATAGAAGAACAGGATCACCAACACCTCTACATACTGTGTGTAAGTCAAATGCTTCACGTACAAAAGGGTTCCAACCACATGCATCCGGAACAAAGCTTCTTCACATAGTGGATGAGTCTCCAAAGGTAGCTGATACAAGTCTTGCAACTTGAGTGGTACCATTACTAAAGCTTCATCTTTAGTGACATCTCTTTTTGATAATGGTGCATCTCACTCTTTCATTTCAACCACTATTGTTAATCTTCTTAATCTACCTATGGAACTATTATCTTTTTCAATGGATATTACTACACCCCTTGGTAAAATGATAGAGAAGGGTCTCTGTAGTCTTTCTTGTGTCTTTTCTCTATCAGATATTGATCAAGCTTGATGTTTCATGGTTCATGACATGAAATCGTATGACGTTATTTTTGGGATGGATTGTCTCATTGCCAATAATTCTTTGATCAATTGTTATCTTCGACAGGTCTACCTTACTTCACCCAGTGGTGTGATTCCTATTTTGCAACTATAATGGGACCCAATGTCAAGAAGAGCTAGATCCTCTTATCCAGAGTTGTGTAAAGTTATATTGGTGTTTTAATTTGATCTAGAGAGAGATTCAATGTGTGTTCATATTCCCCCTGTCGTCGATGAGTTTCCCGATGTGTTTCATTCTGACCCCTTTGGTTTTCAACCACTAAGTGATGATGATTTTTCTATTGACAAAATGAGTGGTACACAACCGGTATCTATTCCCTCTTACAGAATGGATCCCTCAAAACTCAATGAATTGTTGTCTCAGTTAGACAATCTTCTTGTGAATGGTTTTATACACCCGAGTGTGTCACCTTGTGTAGCTCCAGTTCTCTTTTCCCAGAAGGCGGATGGTTCTCTTCGCATATGAGTTGATTATCGAAAGCTCAACCGATTTACGATAATGAAAAAATATTTTTTACCATGAATTGATGATTTGTTTGACCAATTGAAAAGGGAAAAGTGGTTTTCAAAAATTGATCTTCGATCTGGTAACAATCAGTTGAGGATAAAATTATCTTACATTCATAAGAGACTTTTCAGAGTAGGTGTGGCCATTAGGAGTACCTTGATATACACTTTGACCTAATAAATAGTCCTACAGTTTTCATGGAATTGATGAAAAAGGATTCCCTTGAGTATCTAGATACGTTTGTGGTAGTCTTTGTGGATGAAATTATTTTATACTAGAAGTTTGAGGAAGATCATGTGCATCATCAGAGAACAGTTTTGTGTCTTTTGAGGAACCACCGACTCTATTCCAAGCTGTCAAAGTGCTATTTTTGGATTCGGGAAGTAAAATTCTTTGGATATGTCATGTCGGAATAAGGAATATCAGTTTATCCTGAGAAATTGAAGGCTTCTAAGGCATGGGAACAACCACTAAATGTAGTATTGATTTAGAGATTGTTGGGATTAGTAGGTTATTATCGTTGTTTTGTAAAATACTTTTCAATGTTAGCTTCTCCAATTACTGCACTGACTTGAAAGGGAGTGAATTTTTCCTGGAATGAGAAATGTCAGAGTTATTTTGCTGAGATAAAGTTTCTCTTGACTACTGCTCCAGTGTTAACTCTTCCTGAGGATGGTATAGGTTATGTGGTCTTCTCTGATGCATCGGGTTCAGGTTTGGGATGTGTCCTTATGTATGTTAATCATGTTGTTGCCTATGGATCTCATCAAAATAAGCCTCACGAGGATAAATATCTTACCCATGACCTTTAACTTGCAGCTGTAATGCAAGCACTTAAGTGTTGGAGACATTACCTTATGATGAATGGATTACTGTGTATTCAAACCACAAGTGATTGAGGTATATATTCTCTCAAAAATATTTGAATCTATGCCAAAGGAGTTTGGTGGAGTACTTACAATATATCATCTTTGAAATTTCTTATACCCCAGGGAAGGGGAATTTAGTTGTTGATGTATTAAGCAGGAAACTTCTATCACCAGATATGAAAGATTCTTCAGAAGAGTGGAGTTTGATGTATATTTTTGATCAGTTGCATATTGGAGTTCAATGGAAGGGTAATGAAATTTCTTTAGCCAATGTTTAGTTGAATTATATATTTCTTGATTTAATTCTTCAATAACAACACTAGATTATGAATTCCATTGCATTAGAGACTCTCTATATGGTGGGGATATGAACACCCAGTTGTCATTCTCCAAAGAGGGTGTTCTATGTTATCAAAACTGTTATGTTGTGTCGTTAGTGGCATGTAAGGATGTGATGTGGGATTTCCATAACTCTTTTTGGGTTGTGCACCCAGGAACCACGAAGATGTTCTATGATATGCGGTGACAGTTCGAGTAGCCAGGTACGAGACACGACATTGACAAGTTTGTATATCATTTATATACCTGACATTAGGTAAATGATGAGCACAATAAATATTAGGGTTTTCTTCAACCACATCCAGTCCCTACATGGAAGTGGGATGAAATATCTATAGACTTTTTGGTTGGGTTACCTAATACTCAGTGTAAGAAGAACGCGATATGGGTTGTGATCGACAGACTGTCCAAGTTGGATTACTTTATACATATTCGAGATACAACCAAAGTTGAGGAGTTGGGAAATATATATGTGAATGATGTTGTTTGGTTGCACAGAGTTCTATATTATATATTACCTTATAGGGATCCTTGGTTTACTTCTCGCTTTTGGAGAGGACTTCAGGAGGTACTGGGATCTCAGGTCCACTTGAGCACGGCCTACCATCCATAGTCAGATGGCCAGACTGAGAGAGATATTCAGATATTTGAGGATATGCTCCGTTCATGTTTTCTCGACTATGGTGGGTATTGGGATGATCATCTGGGATAGTTGAGTTTTCTTATAACAATAGTTATCAGTCTGTGATCAAAATTACTACTTTTGAGGAATTTTATGGCCGTCATTGTAAATTTCTTTTATGTTGGTCGAAGATTGGTGAACGTTACATGGTAGGATCGATTTTGGTCCAAGATATGACAACTAAGATCTAGTGGATTCGTTAGAGAATGTTGACAGTACAGAGCTAGTACAAGTATTATATTGATCATTGCCGTAATCCTTTTGAGTTTTTAGTTGCTGAACACGTTTTCTTGAATGTTCCAAGCTGATTAGGTTATTGACGCCTTGGGAGGAAAGGGAAGCTTGATCCTCATTTTTTGGGACCTTTTGATGTTGTTGGTCTTATAAGAAAAGTCGGTTATCATCTAGTTCTACCACCACAGATGACGTCGATACATAACGTGTTCCATATATCGCATCTATGAAAGTATCTCTTTGATCCATATCATGTTTTGAGATGGAGTGATCTTGAGATTGAATCATATTTATGTATGACTGAATGACCAGTCAGGGTTGTTGATTCTAAGACCAATATACTTCATGGGAGAACGATACCTTTGGTCTGTGTACTATGGAAGTATGGTTCTGATTCTCATGAGATGTGGGAAAGAGAGGCACAAATGAGATAGAAGATGCCTCATCTTTTTGATGTGATTGTTTCTTCATAGGATTTCTAGGGATATAATGATCTTATGGTGGGGAGGTTGTAAAATCACATTACATTTTCAGGTAATTTTGATGTTTCTAATTAGATTTGTTTTCGATTAGTGACATGGGAGAGTTGGGAGAACTATAAATGTTGTTTTGGGGAAAATGGGAAGTCACATGTGTGGTGCAAATTTTTCTAAACCGTGCAGCCAAACCGTGCGAGAAGGGTGACCGAGGGTGTGGATAACGCACGGCCAGCGCACGGTTTGTCAAACTGTGTGAACGAACCATGCAGGAACATAAATGAGATCCTTAAATTGTCGATCTCAATCGTTTTTTCCACTAAGTGCATCGTTTTTCTTCCTATGTGTCCCAAACATGGCATTTGTCTTCTCCTACAGTCCGATAAGGTTCAATCATCATTCCAGAGTCGATCCAAAGGCTTCTCTTGGATAATCAAAGCCGGATTCTTGGGCTATGATATCCTTCTTCCTCGTTCTTGATCGGATACTTGGATCTACTTAGACATTATTCTACTCTTTTGTTAGTTTCTTATATTTACTCTCGTTATGGATAGATCTAAGTGTGTGCTACCAAATATGTTGATTTTTGTTCTTGATATTTCTAGGAGAAGATATCTCATGTGCGTTCTTGAAGAAGAAACCTGGTATTCTTGAGCGTTCTCGACCGTTGGGGTTTTGGTAAAAAACCATCGAGGTAGGTGGTTCCATCCCAACTTACCAAATTTATTATCATTGTATTTTCTAGATTTATTTCAATTTTGATTAAAATTCAATTTCTCATGTTTTATTTCAATTAAATTGATAAAAACATGATTCCAATGAATTGAGAAATTTTAAATGGTTTTGGCATGTAAATTTTTATAAACCCAATTCCATTAAATTGGGTGTGTTTATAGAGATTTTCTGATTTAAATTGTTGAATTTTAATTGTGAATTTGATGGAAATGATTTCAGTTAAGTTTATGAACATAATTGTGGTAATAAATTGTGTAATGATGGAATTGGTTTTGAATGGATTTCAAACTGGTGAAAATGGATTAAAATGATTTAATATAAACCCATTGGTTTTATCTTGACAAAAGGCTTGTTTTGAATAAAACATGTTCTGGATTTAAATGGAATGAAATTGGAACATTGAAATGGAAGAATGAGATTGATCGTATTTTTAAGCATTCTTAAAACATTTCACCCATCATGTTAGAGAGCATGCATGCCTTAGGTAGTTAGTGTGTTATTTGGAAACACTCTACGCTACGACAACGTTCTAAAACATACATGTGGCGGGTCACATCCCTGATGGGTTGGTGACGAGTATCCTTTGGCCAGTGTCATAGGGACTTGTGTATACACATTTTGTTGAGTTCACATAGATTTTTTGGATTCCTATAACTGTTTAATACTATCGTACCTTTGGGCAGATGACCATGTTGCATGATTGTTTATTTATATTTGAGATATAAATGTATGCCAATTCATTTGAACTGCTTTACATGCCTGCTGACTTTATATAAACTTATATATATATATATGTTTTTATTAAGACATTATTTTAGAAATATTCCATCATTGTAATGTATTTTCAATAAGTAACATTTACATCACTCGAAAATGTATGTCATGTTTTGTAAAGAATATGATTTTCAATTTCCAAACTTGTTTATTTGAAAATTTAAATCTTTTCATTGGATAATGTATTTTTTTGATCTGTTATAGAGTCATTGGTGGTATCCTACTGGGCTTAGGCTCAGACCCTACTTTTTCCTTCTAGTGTTTGTAGAAATTCTTCTTCCAAGCTCGAGAAAAGGGATGATATATCATGGAGGTGGACCCAGCTGTTGCGTTTTGGTCTTGGTGAGTTGTTTCCGTAGGAACCTCGGGGCTATTTATCCCATTTTTAATACTTGTGTTGTAGTACATTGGGCCTTTTATGCCTCTTTATATTCTGGTACATTACTCCTAGTGGAGTTTCGTTTTGTTGTGCATATTTCCTTGTTTCTTTTGCATCAGCATTCTTGTGTAAAAATCATTCCCACTAGCATGTTATGTGATGTCAGGTTCTAGTTTCCGACCCGTGGGGATTTGGAACGCCCTTCGGCCTATGTCAGGGTCAGCTTGGTTATCGGGTTACCAGTGTAACCTGGCTGGTTCATGACACTAGTTAGGTCCATCAAGCACACTTGACATTCACCATACACACTATAAAGGATCAATCATGTACATATAGGAAACAAAAAACAAAAAACACAACACATCTCATAAATCCCTAGAACACCATCTGTGTAAAAGTCCCTTAGGATATAGTTTTATGAATAAAAATTATTCAAGACCCATCATGACCATCCAAATGGTCTTTCACATCCATAGGGACTATCCATCACATTGATACCAAAATAATGGTTCTCATAGGTTTATCCACAAAACACATGTCATCATGCATCAAATATTTTCACATTGGGAAACCCACACATCCTATACATCATTGTACAGAACATGGTACGTACTTGTAATCATAAGAATAAATAAAAAAACATATTAATGATTTAAAAAACGAGTGTATCATCAATAAATAGTCAATTTGACAAAAAATAGTACATCCAAACCCTTCAAATTCCTTTGATTTTCATTTAAATACAACTTTCAGAACAAATTATAATTAAGATAAATGATTCGTTAATAACATTGGGCCATTTTCACAAAATCTCCAAGAAACAAAACATATATTAAAATACAATTAAAATAAGATTTTTCAAATAATAACATTTCCATTTAATTAAATTTTATCAAAATAAATTTATTAACAGAATATGTAAATAACATTTTATCATTCAAAACCAGCGCACACTATAAAAAATGCATACGAATGGCCATTGAAACGCATTCAAACAATATGAAACCATACAACCATTTATAATGATATATATTTTATATGGACTATTATTGTGGGTTTATTCCATATAAACATTATTTTCTAACTCACACAAGACAATCATTATAATGATAGGAATACCAATTAATGAACACAAATAGAATTAACCAATTAAAAAAGATACATATAATGTTGAAGAAAAAATCCTCAATGGGTTTTTTGGTAGTTCCACACAATTCTTTATTGACCAACACTAAATCCACGATCAAATGAATATCTGTCCCACATCATTTAATTATGTTATCTATTAAATTAAAAAAATACAATATGTAATAATGTGAAACAAACTCAATATAAATTCAAACGATGATGGAATCATGAAAAACATAGTGTGATCTACTTAAATGCACATGAGGAGAATTTGGTTTGGAAACCACACATGTATAATCAATTAACGAGAATAAACAAGATGGGTTTTTATTTTAAAAACCCATAGTGAATTAAAAAAACTCATCCCACCATGTGTCATATCAAGATCCATGTTTCCATGATAGGATTTTTGGGTAATGTACCATTATTTTTATATCTTCCAAACTCACATACTGATGTCACCAACAATAAAAAAATTCATGGTGTGAATAAACCATTCATATCATGTGTATAATTTAATTGGTATTTTATGTAGACCTACAACTATGAGTCATCCAAATAATTCTACCAAATTCTTGGGACTCCATAAAAGTCTTTCCAAAGGATCCAAAAACACATTTTAATAATATTTAAATCCTTCGAATACTTATCTAAGACATATATACAAAAAAAATTCAAAAATTGAAAATTATAAAAAAATAATTTAATTTGAAACTCATATCATCATGGTACAATAATCATGTATGTATTCAATATTAGAATCACCTTTTAATATAACCTTTACAATGGATCAATTGTGATATTGATAAAATTTACATCTCAATAAGACAAATTCCATGAAAAAATTACCAATTAATCTTACAAAATACACATTTCTCAAAATTAAAATATCACAACCATTGATGTTCTGTCTTATCATCAAATCACTAGTCATAATCCCTCAGAGTCATCGTGTTGTTGTATAGGCACCCAGACCAAATACTAATCCAATTAATTATTTTAAATCCATGGATGTATCACCAACAACCAACAACATTCGTCATTATCTCACATATTGAAGTAACACATCCCTGATATGGTTCACCATAATTAATATCAACACAATCCGGATCCAAATTCAAATGACTGAACTACATTTAACACCAAATTTGAATATAAATTCAAATATTCTTTAATAGCCTATATATAATTAGATATAGCTTCACACTTGAAATCTATTTTATTAATGAACATATAATATATTATCTCATCATACCAACAATCCAAGTAGCATGAGGTTACATACTCTTCAACCCATACTCAATAAACCACCACCAATAATGGTTTTATATGGCATTCAAGATTATACTAAATCACTACATGATCCATTGATCTATATCCACTATTGGTTCAAAACGAATTTTATCCTTATCCTTTACCAAAACTCCATCTATAATGAGGTTAGAACTCTCCAAAGACCAATGGTCTACTTCATCTTTTGAATCATTTCTTACAAACCACTTCCTCAGCAAAAAAAATGATGTGTTTCCTTATGTGATTATTTCATGACCTTTAAGAGAAGTTCCACAATATGTTGACCCATTTAATACCATCCTTCAATGGTGTTAGCATAATCACATGGGATCAGATCTAAATCTCACTAAAACCATATAATGCAAGCCCATAAAAATTTCATCAAAATCACTTGTCCCCAACTCACACATAGTCATTCATCAATGCACCTCCCAAATTATTGAAATTTATTACATGTATGTACTCACTTGATCTAGTACCACCAAATGAGTTTACACTCCCATACCACAAAATCACATAACTAGACTCATGCCACCATGATACACATTCCATAAAAAATAATATCAAATTTAAAAAAACTGACTATGTGCTTCATGCTTATTAGTAAACACATACAAAATGAAACCCTGAAATAATTTTTTATTTTGAAAAGAATTTCACATATACAATTTCATATAACAAAATAACCCATAATAATGTGAATCATTTCAATCACCGATGAAACTACCATTGCAACATACCCCCCAGATTAAAAAATAAATGATCCTAATCAACTATCTAAATAGTATCAACATCATAAATTAAAATGTGTAGCAATTATACTGATCCTTTCCATCAAAAGTAATCTTCAATTCCATAGAATCTCAATTTCATTTACTAATGAAAGTATAATATGGTTCCATTCCGATATTATTGTAATATTGGGTTCCCTATAACCAAATAAATAGTAAATTGGGATTTCGATAACATAAATTATAGGTGTTATACATGATATAGTCTTACCATTATAATTTTGATAATTTTTCATCCACTATTTAGATTGTAACTTCCCCAGATTATATTTCAAATAAAAATGATATACATTTTCCTAGTCTATAATTATAACCATGATATACTATTATATTAATCTTAAGCATATGTCCTTTTTTCAAGATACATTAATCTAGACATACATAGTTGATATCTGACTATCTGGAGTTTGAGGAACATTATATTTTATACATCTTAACATGATCTTCTCGCATTGTGATTTATAGTATCCGAGATCATTAGGATAATACTTCCAATATGACCACCTAATTCTTTGGGTGAAATTACATATTCTGATCTATGAACATGTGGGTTGATATCTATATGTTAGAACATAACTACTAAGTTCTATTTGATAATGTACTTTTTAGTATTAAATACCCATGAAATTGATGTCACAATATTGTAACTTTTGTTGGGTGAGTCATTATAGGTATGCAATTGTTTATATGGTCAAGATAGAATTATTAAATAATATGTTGAAGATGTGATGTCCCTGGACATGTTGATTAGGATGGTGGAAACTTCATAAATGTCAGGATTAGGTAGTTAAATATATGTACAAATATTTAGTTCAATATATAATATAGCCCTATTATATGATTATACAATTGTGAATCCTTATATATTATATCTCATGTAAAAATTGTGATTTTATTACACAATACTTGATTTTATGAATTAGTTCATTGTTCAAACTATTATTTTTCTTTTTAGGGGAATTGAAATGTTTCTAGACTCCACTATTTTCCTATGAATATTATTCACTACTATCAATATACATTTCTATATAGTAGCACATAAAATATTATTAAAAATTCTTTTATATATTTGAGAATATGATGACTAGATATAATGGGACCCACCATGGGATCCGTGAATTGTCACTGAAATTATTCACAAAATAAAAATATAATTTGTTATTATTTGTTCATAAAATATTTGGATTTAATTTATTTATTAAAAGTTATCATGAGGGAAAATGAGAATAAATGGAATAATATTATTTGTAAAAATATAATTTTATTATTCATGGATTAATTAATATTGTTGAAATTACTAGTCATGTCAAATGAATTATGATTATAATGTAATATATTTATTATATATTAAATTTTTTTATAATGATATAAATCATAATATTAAACATTTGGTTATTCATCAAAATAAATCATAGCTTATTTAGTTGGAATTTTATTTTCATGATATAGGGAACCCAAACCCAGTGTTTTATCTTACAAATATTTAACCAGGGGAGAAACATATTCCAGAGACTATTCATTCATTTGGAATCGTTGTTAATCCATCCTTCATCATTATATAGATATATATTATGTCATCAAGTGACCAATCCAAGAACTCATTTTATGGAATGAAGGGATGGAATTTATGACATAATAGTGATGCTACTATATTCGTCAATGCTTAGGGAAAACACATTGAATTCGACGAATGATGATTTCAAATATTCTTGAAGAATATGTTAATGATCTAGATGTGTTTAGATTCAAATCCCTCGATAAACAGTAACCATAAAAGTGAAATAGTTGTGCACACATTATTTTTAAAAAATTTGCTTTTTATATTTACATTTGTTTGTATTATATTACTCGATATCCTATAACTTTTATCCGGGCAAACACCATAAGAGAAGACATGTTTCATCACTATGGTTATATATATTTCAATTTCTCAGGCCACCAACTACTATTGCACACCATGACACATTAAATTTGTATAAGAGTGGTCACATGAATTTTCAGAGCCAAGAATAATTTTTTTTTCAATAAATTTATTGTTGGGTTTTCATAAGGTCTCAACGAAAAAAAGCATCCATCGATTTGATTTCATAAATCCATGTTGTTGCAAACTGAAATTCTTAATATGGATCATTTGTAGTTTTATTGTATAATTTTTTTTAATATATATATATATATATATTAATTGTTTTTATTATTTCAAAAAAATCAAGTATCCCTGAGGAGATGGTCAGAGATGAATATGGAATCCCATTTATGACCAAAATAGAAATATTTGGATAGATATGATTACACCGATTGTAAAAAAATGACACGAAATATATTTCTTATGTCATCATTCTTATTTTATGCATAATTAATTTTTTATAATATAAATATTATATGGCTGGAGTGACCTTCATTTCATAAAAATTATTGAAATTTGTTTTTCAATATACTTTGACTTTTAATTTCTATGAAAATTAATGTGACCTGACCATGGTAGACTTCACATTTTGATAACATTATATGACTACTATTTTTATTTTGAAATGTTTGTAGGTCACCCTATTTTAGATACATCGTCCTTTATCAGTACATTTGGAAGTCACTGTTGCCAAATCACTAGATGACTATAACAACCATGTGCCCAACCTCTTAGTCGAATCTCCACCCCTCGCATGAGTCATCCAATTTGGATCCACAATCCACCTCTTAGAAGAGAGATAATTTTCATAATTGGTAGTGGGTCCCCAAAACTGTCGTCCCATTCACTAAACCTGTCTACTGCCCATTTTATATTAAACCTCCCTTGGTCATCAATTTGATTTTCAGTCAACCACCTCTATTTAACATCCCTCATTTGATACAATCATGACAATCGGATCCCACTCTTCATGTTAGTCCCTGAACCAACACCAACAACATCTAACCAAAACACTTCATGGATTAATGTGGGCCTCCCCAAACTACGTTCTACCACACGACCATTTCCTCTTAGAACTATTGCCACTCGTCCCACCAATTGGATCGCCAGACCATCCAGAAAACAAGTTATCCCTAATGTCATTTAGTCTCATATCTGGATAAATGTAAAATGACCAATCTGTGTTCCCAACCAACTAAATTATGGATTCCATCATGTGATTATACCCCATAGGTGTGAAAACACATTACATGGTACACCTTTTATTCTCGAAAACCGTAATGATTCACTAGGTATTATCTAACCAAATCATCACCATGATTGGATTGGGCCGATTTTCCCAACCATGGATGGTTCAAGGTATGACCGGCTTGCCCAAAACGACCTTGTGCAATCATTTTCACATACTGCAATAGGCTTATGTGGGGGATGACTCAACCCCCAATAATAGTAGACGATATTTGATGCCGGAAAACATTTTTATAATATATTGGAAATAAATTTAATATTTTTGGATAATAATAATAATGATAAAATATTTAGAATAATTATAACTATTTTATGATTAAACCAAAACAGATTAAATAATTTAACTATTGTAATAATAGTTATATTAATCTTGGGACCAAATAGAAATAAATTATTTAAATATAAATAATTTACATAATTTAATAAATTACATGTTATATAAATTTATTTCATTTAATTTTTATCACTCACTAATTTTACCCATTGAATGGCCTTGAGAATTGATTTTCCCTACTTTTTTCATTTTATATATTTAATTATTTAATTATTTTATATAATTTGATGAATATAAAAGTGACTTATCATTATTTTTTAATCCAAATAACCCATTTAATTTGTGTGAGTTATTTTGTATTGTGACGAGGATGGTGTAAGATGCATATGACTACATGTCGAGGAAAAATGAAAATAATAAGTGGAGACACTTTACAGGGAAAATCTATATCATTACTCAATACATGACTCGGGTACGATACACCTAGTTCACGGTTGATCAATTAAAATTAAACTGATCATCAATTTCTAGATATTCAAGACAACTCATGTAATTTATTTCCTTTATGCAATAGTTTATGATAATATTAAATTTTCATAGTAGATAAAAGGTAAAAGAAGTATCAAAAATAAGAATAAATATTTGATGATGGTATTATATAATTCACCATTATTAAGTGCGATATTATAGTATGGGCACATGTACTAGAAATTTATTATAATAATCAAGAAATATATAACCCCCAATGAAATATTAAGTCAAAAAAAGAATCATTAAATTGAATTTGAATACACCTCTATGTACGGGTTGTGATGTTCCATGGATCGAATAATAACTGAGATGGGTTGTTGAATCAGTTGTTCACTTTTTAAAAGATAAAAAAACATTTGGAAACATTACCCCTCTAATAGGTTAATATTTATTTCTATATCAACCTTTATAAAATACATATGAATTTAAGAATTTTAATTAATTTAAGGAACACATGATTTACAAGGTTCAACCTAAATTTGAGAACCTACGTCCTTCCCATATCTACTCTTGTGGGTATATATAGAAATATACTATAATTAAGAAATGAATACCACCTTTTACAACTCCTGTTAGAAACCTTCTACATCCTCATAATAAATATTATACTAACTATTTTCAGATGAAAATATTTTCATATAGAAAAAATGATCAAAAAGGTGAATAAAAATTTCGTTGAATCATTCCCACAAATGATCAGTCCTGATCCCTTATTATGATTTGGAAATGTCTGGTCTTCTCAGTACGATAAGGATGATTTAGATTTTTCCCTACAAAAACACTCATTGAAACATCCTTCAATATGGTGGGATATTTTTACATTGAATCCTCTAGTGATCTACATTTTTTAATATATCAATGTTTCAGATGATTAAAGGATATGAAAAAACATTTATAGGTATCCTAAAAATAAAAATCATGAATCTTGAAAACCATTATTTCTTATTAAAATATAAAAAATATAAATATATCTAAAATTAAAAATTAAAATTTTACTTCTTCAATCCTAATTAAATATATATGAGATTAATGGGAAATAGAAATTATGGTTTTAGTTAATGAACACTTTTCATAGTATGATAATGATGAATCTTGGTTTTTATTTCTCCGAAAACATGCTAAAAAATGTGGTTCTATTTTTTTTAAACATGCATAAACAGTAGTTCAGTATCACTAAGAAACATATTCAGAAATCTGGATAAGTTATTCTCAAAAACGTACATTAAAATTTGGTTTATTTTTCTTCATAATATTGAATCAAATTGGTTGAGAAAACAGGTCTGACATTCTCATAATTCAGGTTCTGATTTTCCCAGAATTTAGGTTCTCATTTTCTCAGAATGCAAGATCCAATTAGGTGAAAATTCAGGTATTGATTTGTGTAGAATTTTGGTTCCAATTTGTTCAGAATTCATTTTCCTATTTTCTATGAAATCGGGTTTAATTTTTCTTATATTTCTGGTGCTAATTTTATCAGAATTCCTGTTCTGATTTATTCCAAATGCATCTACATATTGTCTCAAAAATCAGGTTCTTGGTAGCTTATAATTCAGTATGTAATTTTTTCAGAATTCATGTTATAATTTGTTCAGAATTTAGATTTGATCATTCTATAGTTGAGGTTATATTTTTCTCAGAATATAAGTCCTTATTTTCTCATAATTTAGGGTCTGATTTGTGTACAATTTAGGTTTTAATTTGATTATAATTCACATTTCAGATTGTACAAAAACATTCTTACAATATTGATTCATATTTCTTTATACCTCTCCACGATTTCTATAAAATATATTATCATGAAAGTTTTCATTACCTTTTAGAACATCTTGATCATCAAATAATTGTTTAATTTTTATTATAATGTTTGACAAACATTATAACATATAATTCTTCTCTCTCCAAAAAAAAATCCTCTTTCAAAAGTCTTCATAAAAAAAGAACTTATTCAGTAAACAATAACATTCAAAAATAGAGATTTCCTTTAAACATAGAAACATCATTGAAACTCAACATGTTCTATCATGAGGAAATTTTTAATTTCAAACTGAATACAACAATGAAAAAGATCTAGCCTCAAAAAAACATTATCTTCCAATACATAAAAAACATTTTTCAATAAGAAAATTTTAGTTGGAAAAAAATTAAAAAATCTTGTCAAGACAAAAAACCACAAGGGTTGTTCAATATACCCTTTATATTTGATGATAACCCTTGTTATTATCATTTCAATCTCTCATAATTTTTCTATATTGAAATTTTTTGAACAACATAAGATTATTAATTTAATCAAAACATATACATTCTAATGAGAGAGTGTCCTAACACCAAACTACTGCATTAATAAATGTTTTTTAATGAATTAAATCCATTGTTGGAATGAAATATTTTCTTCATGTAAAGACAACTCTCCCTTAGTTTTTTTATCTAAATCTTATTATTTAATTTATCAATTATTTTTCACCAACATTATAAGATAAACACAACATTAGATTTAAAAAAATGAAGTTATGTTAACATTATTACAACATAAAAGTTTTTACTCTATCTCCCCCTTTGTCAACATAATCTATATCTTGGTGGGGGTGTGCCTATGAGGCTTTGGAAGACATGGTTGGAGAATGAACATGAAGTTGTAGCCTCAACTCAAAAAAACATTCCATTGAAATTTCTTTTGTCATGATATTAGAAATCTAATATATTTTTTATCACAAAGTATATTCAATGGTCTAGAAACATTTACATTCAAATCTTCCATCTAATCGTCCATTCAAAACATTTTAGTAAAAGATTGGGTGGTTGTGACATCTTTGGATTTAGTTGTTCCTAATGTTTATGAACATTGTTTTGTACTATTCCAACTAACACAACATTAACCCAGAAAAAACTTTCCTCTTGAGTATGACATTCTATCATTACAATCTCCACCCAAATCAAAACTAATATTACCAAGAAACTGTATATCATAGTTAATTATGTATAACAACCCATCTGAATATGTTCCATTGATATATCTCAGAATCCACTTTTCTAGAAAAATATTAGATTTTTTCAAATTACATTAATACTTGGAACATAATTTCAAACTATAAACAATATCAGGGATTATTGTTTTACGATAAATAATACCTGATTTCAACATTCAAAATTCTTTTTGATTCAAAATTATTCTAGATTAAAATTTACTCATCTTTTTCCTCACTCAAATATGACTTGAATCTTTTTTGAATTCATTCATCCCAATATTATTTAACAATTCCCTAGACAAATTTTATTTTGATAAGATAATATATTTATCCTTTTTTGAACTCGTAATCCAGGTTGGGAAGTATATTCTTACAACATTGACATTTCAATGTTATTCTTCATCTCATCAGCAAACTCTTCACAAACAATTCCTTTATCTTCAATAAAAATTATATCATACACATAAACCATTATAATTAATGTTATCATATCAAAATCATTCATATAATGTTCAATCAACATTTCTATTATAATGTTTCATCAATCTAGAACAATTTTCAAGATTCATATACAAATCTCGTGGAGCTTGTTTCACCCCAAACATAACATTCTTCAATATGAAATTTGTTTTATCATCCCTATCAAGTAAAAAACTGAAATGTTTGATCAATGTAAACATCAACCTCAATCCATCCAATTTATAAAGATGATGTTTCATCCATATGCTAAAATTTGTAACTATGGTGATCAACCACTCAATTAAACATTCAAATATATTATAGCCGTGAAAAAGGGGGAATGTTTTCAACAAAATATACACCGTCCTCCAATGAATATCCTTTACAATCAAGTCCTTCTTTTTTTCTTGGAACATATCCATGCCCATTACATTTATTTCTATAATCCCACGTGGTTCCATTGAAATTTATATTTTCTGGCAGTGGAACTATTTCCCATGGTTAATTATTTTCTATCTGATAAAACTCTACATTCATAGAATCCACCCATTCATTATGTTGAATAGTCTATTTAACCAATTCTAGTCCATCTTTTGAGATATGTGAAATCTGATTTTCTAATCTCAATATACTTCTTGTTTGAACTAGAGAATTCTAATTCACATTAATGTTTTTAGGTTCAAAATTAAATTTTGAAGTTAGAAATCTCATTGATTATTTCCCAACGTCACTTTATTCATCATGTGACTCATGTGAGTTAATTTCACTTTTGTGGGGATTATACCATTTTTTCAAATCTGTATTCTCTATATATTTTATGAATGAAGTTATGTTTCAATTACATGTACAACATATGAGACAACTAAATTTTATAAATGTCTTTTCCAGTATTTGTAACTTCTTCCATTTGGTGTGTAACTCTTGCAAGTTTCTTCTTGGTATTTCCCATCAACATTTCCCATATTTAGATTTTTTATTTAAATAAAACATGGAATCCAAAACAAACTGAAGTATGTCAATGAATTTTTCATATTATACCACGTTTCATAAGGATTAATGTCAGTTTATGGTCTCAATATGAATCTATTTTGAACATGTACAGTTTCACTTACAGCTTCTCTCTAAAAGAATTTTGAATATTTGTATACTGAAAACATACATCATCCCATTTCACCACGCTTCTATTCTAACATTATAATACTCATTTTTATGGTGGAGTATAGGGAGTACTATACTAATGTTTGATACCATGCATTATCAGATAATTATCCAACTATTTTTTTCATTAATTCGGTACAATTATATGTTCTCATATTTTTCATGAAAACTCTCAATTTATTCTCAACATCTTTTCTGAAGAACATTATCATTTCAATAGCCTCTGTCTTATGCTTCATGTACATGGTTTTCTTCATCTATGTTAAACAATTAATAAGAGTGATAATGTAAAAATTCCCTTTTTTTATTGATGTCTCATCAACAAACACATATTGGAATGAATAAGATCAAGTGGTCTGCTAGATTGATTCTCCACTATTTTATTACTTTTGATATTCAAATTTCCTTTCTGATAAGTAATGAAAACATCCCAATATATTATTTTTATCTCTATAATGTTCCTAATGGAATCAACATTGTAATGTTTTTTCATACATTTCTTACCACGGTTCCCAATTATTATATGCCACAAATTTTCTTTCATCTCTCATACTCATGTTCCAGGAGATACTGATAACTCAAATTATGGAGAGATTCCCACTAGTTGTTTCTCCTTTTGTAATATGTGTTCTATCATAACACATATGATGATATATGAATCCTTTATATAGATTACTTCTTTTCCATCATCATAGAGATGAATTACTCTATGTAAGTTATGTTATAAGCAATCAACAATTATAACATACTTTGATTTTAATTTTTCAGTTTAAATCTCTTCCATTCTGATTGCTATGATTTTTAAAGAACCAAAATTTCCAAAGTAACATCTCCCCTAACATGTCATTCCACATACGTCTATATTTTTATATCGTTGGTCATATGTGATGAAAATAAATTATCAAGTATCCATGGTATGTTCATTTTTCATTCGTTCAATGTTGCCTGAACAACAAAATATCATTCCTCAACCCTCTTATTTTCATCATTATTTTCATTCCAATCATAAGAAACTTGTTTTGGAAGGTCAGTAATACAAATTTCAGCCTGATGAGTAGACTGATCACACCTTCCAAAAACATCATAGAGATATTCAAATTGTTTCCTTGTTAGAATGTTTTTGACATTTTGATAATTCACATGTTCAACTTTATGTGAGATATGAAATGTTATCATTCTTCTTTCACTATTTCATCCACTTCTCTCAAACATTCTTCGAGGTAGAGATAAACTGTTCCATCAATTATTTGCAAGGTTCCCATAGATTCCAAAGCACCATAAATAACCTTAAAATACAGATTTTCTATTTTAGAAAGATCATTCTCTATAGAAACATTATCGAGGTTTATAACACCTTTCAGCTCTTACATACACCAGAATTGTATCATCTATTATTCTGAAGAATATTTTCAAATTTTATAGATTTGATAGGTTTCGCACATCCTTTATCAATCCATGATTTACCTGTTTTTTTCCAGACCATGGAATGTTAGAAGGATAAGATGAAACATAATTTTTTGCAGGACATGATTTCACCGTATTCTCATAATGAAACTACTCAACAATTTTAGAATTCTCATATTTTCATTCTGTATCCTTATTCATGTTTTCATTATCCTTCCACAAGAAATTTTCAAACTCAATAATTATTTATTGAATCATGTTAAACTCTTCATCCTAACATCAAACATTACCCTAATATATTAAATGATATATACTTGTCCTGTAATTCTAGGCATGTGACATAAAATTTAATGAATGTATTCATACAACTTCTTGATGAAATATTTTCTTCCACAAGAAACTTCTTCACGATAATTCTTCATTACTCTCATTACATACATTAGTGATTATTTTTCTCACAACATGAATGAAGTTCAGTTTTGATGTTATACCATCATCAAGATTATCCCCAAAATTCATCACTATTGGTGGAGACATTTATTTTCTCAATTTTTTCAATAATGGTTTTTGAATTTTTATTAACATCCTTCTCCAAAAGAATCATTGTAGTTGTGTAGGATTAAGCCTTAAAATAATAAAACCTATAATATTTTTGGTATACTTCTTCTGCAATATTCTGGAATAAATCACTTATTTATAATTTTTTTCCACGTCTTCCATCACAGTATTTCATCAAAATCATCTCAATATTCACCTATATTCTTCTAGGTGATATTCATAACAATGATTATCATTCCACCAAACTCAAAACATTTGAGAGGAATTGTTCCTACATACATTACTCTTACTCTTCGATAGTTCATTGATATGGGAGACATGATTTTTTGATTCAGCTCATCATCCTCTTTATCATCATAATCCTAAGGATCTGATTCTTCAATATCATGGTTTATCATATTTATTGTAGCATAAAAAGACATTTTATCTTTCATATTATTTTTAAAAAATTTGGGCTTCCACATTTCATAAGAAACAAGAATGTTTTGAAATTCCTCAAAAGATAAATAATCCTTATCTTCTAAATGAGATATTTTATAATCAAACCCATCTGGAATGTTTCTCATATGTTATTTCACCATTTTATAAAATTCCAAGGAATATATGAATCCTATTATGTTACAAAAAAATAACTTTCACTATTGAAGTATTCATCATTTGGTTTTTCAACCCAAATTTTGATGTCTTCATATATACTACACAAGATTTGTATCTTTTCTTACTGGACATTAGTATTCCCGTCGAAAACACATTCCATATTGTCCAACATACTTTTTTATATTTTGAGAACCAATACCTTCTGATAAAAATTCTATAATAAGGACATAAATATTAAATTTCATTTTCTTCCATTAACATGTATGATTATTTTATTATAACATATTATAGGATCATATTTATAAATAAGCATAATACAAATAACAGCAGTATCAAAAACAGAAGGGCTAAGTGATAAGAGTTATGGAATAATATTATATTTACCATCCATAATAATTGTTGAAATCAAATGTAGGAATTACTTTACTGTTTAAATAAATTATATTATCAAAGATAAGGATTCAACCAGAGAACATAGCTCTCATACCAATAGAATATCCAAGGATTGAATTAAATATTTGAAGGTGGTGTTCAATCAATTTTCCCCTTTTTATAATTTTCAAAAAGATCATTATAAAACAAAACCCATAATCCCTATTAAAATTTATTTCCTTATAAATCATTATAAAATACATATGAATTCAATAATAGTACTGAAAATAAAACAAATAAAATTTACATGTTTCGACCTCATGTTGAGAAACTATGTCTTTTCCATTGCCACTCCCATGGGTCTATGGACATCCACTGTAATGAATAAGTGAATACATCATTCTCCAACTCATGTTAGACGCCATATATCTCCCAATAGGAACGATTACACTGAATCTCATCATTTTACAATGTTTTCATATAGGAAAATTGAGCCAAACTGGGGAATAAAAAAATTGAATCTTCGCCACAAATGCTTAGTCTAAATCCTTGGCCTTATTTGAATTATTCTGATCTTATTAGTATAGTAATAATGATTTTCATTTATCCCTACCCAAACAATCAAATATTCATTCTTCAATATTGTTGGAAAATATCACATATAATTCTCCAAACCTCTACCATTTGTGTGTATCTAAAAGGATCAATTGAACAAATCATCTGACAAAATATTTATAGGAAAAAGAAAAATGAAAATCTAGAATCTCAAGAAATTTTCCTACTTTCTCAATGATCAAAAAATATGAAAACATTATGCATTAAAACATAAAATTGACTCCATAAATCCAC
This sequence comes from Viscum album, assembly GCA_963277665.1. NCBI lineage: Eukaryota > Viridiplantae > Streptophyta > Magnoliopsida > Santalales > Viscaceae > Viscum > Viscum album. The sequence goes on along the minus strand of OY728161.1, from coordinate 418,583,892 downwards.
CTTAAATTTCTCCAATATTTACTAAAAAATATAATTCATGTAAGAGTTCATGAACTATTTACCCAGTATGATAATGCTAAATCATGGATAGATATTTCCATTAACATTCATAGAAATATTGTTTTGTTTTTCTCATAAACGTGCTCATAAAATTACTTTAGTATTCCTTGTAAACACGATCAGAAATGTGGTTCACATTTTCTCTAAAACATGATTAAAAATATGGCTTAATTTACATTATAATATATAATCCTCTTTTTTAGATAATAGGTTGAAATTTTCTCATAATTCAGGTTCTGATTTTCTTAGAATGAAGGTTCTGAATTTCACAGAATTCAATTTCGGATTCACTTATATTTTTAGTTTCTATTTACATATAAATCATGTTCTAATTTTCTTGGATATCATGTTTCAATTTTTTTATAATTCAGGATCCAATTTCCCCAGAATACAACTCATGATTTTCTCATTATTGTTGTTCTTATTTTCTCAAAAATATAGTTTATATTTTTTTAGAATTTAGGTTTGTATTTGTTCATACATCATCTCGTGATTTTTTTAGAATCCATGTTCTAATTTTCTCATAATTCAGGTACTAATTTTCATAGAATTCGTGTTTCTATTTTCTCAAAAACCATGTTCTAATTTTCTTAGAATCATAGTTCTGATTTGTGAAAAACAAAGGTTTCAATTTGTGTAGATATAATGTTCAGGATTGTGTATAAAAATGCATAGAAAAGTTATTTTGATTTATGGATACCTCACTACCATTTCTTCAAAAGAATTTATGATTTGAGTTTTAATGACCTTTTATATATTCTTGATCAGTAAATCATAATAATATTTTGTTTATAAATTTAGATAATATTTATAACTTTTAAATTTTCTTTCATAAAAAACATTCTCTTTCAAAACTCATCAGCAACAAAATATCTTTTTCATTGAATAACATCATTAAGAGTTAGCAACTTCATTCAAAATCAAAAACTTCTTTCAAACACAGAAACATATCTCTTAAGAAACATCATTATTATTATATTATTATGAAAAATAATAACACCTAGAAACCAACAACATTACATCCCTGTATATCAAAAATATTCTTCATCAAGTAATGGTTAGTAGTCAGCAAATACAATTTTTTTTTAAAAAATGTTTCTTCCTGGTTATCTAATGCGAATTAAGAAGGTGCCTCGTACTTATAAATAGTTCTTTTATGGGATATTACATGACTTAATTGAATTATATAGAAATTCAGTATCCATATAGAACTTTTTTTCAACAATAGAGTGAATTGTTGAGTAAATCGTATTTATGATTTTACAATATCATGCTTCCATCAATATATCCAAGGGACATGTGTTAAATTAGTTGGATTGTCAGACACCTGACTCAGAAATCATTGATTACTGTTGTAACTGAATCATGTAGACTATGAGGTGGTGTTTGAATGTTCATATCAAAAAGAATACTCAAGGGGAAGAGTATACTTATTCTATTACTGAGGGTTTCTATAGTTTTATAAAATATTTGGTGACAGTTTTTGATTTAAAAAACTGGTAAATTGTAACCATAAATTAAGGTAAAATAAATAATATCTTTTATTTTATTATTTTAGAAAATATAAATTAATACTACAAGTACACTACGATGATATTTGAAATTGAAAATTTACAAGTAGTCATCTCATTCCAACACGTAGTAGAATTTATTTTAAATAGTAATACGACATCTAAAATTAAATGTTTTTATGTCCCCAATACATTTTAAGCCTCCTTTTGAAGTTATATTTCCAAAAATATATTGAAGAGACTCTTGTATCACTTGTATGATGGTCATTTCATAATGATATAAAAAATGTATGATGTGAGTTGTGGATTCTACATCCAGGCATGAATGATAATACATGTAGCCTTAACTATGAGAGGCTTGTATGGGGAATTATGAGGGGATATATCAATAATTTATTATTGCTCGGGATACATATAAAAATTAATTTCCTTTCAGGAACTTTCAAGAAATCCATTATTATAATATTTTCACCCATATACTTCAGTTTCACATAAGATTAAGAAATGAACAATATTATGAAGATAATTTGATCCATTTTTTCTAAGGTTCTCCAGTAAATAAAAATATTAATGAAATATTAATATTTAGTTCTTATGGAAAAAAAGATGAAATACATGGCAAAAATAAAAATGTAAGGTGGGAATAAACAGTTATATTCACCACATCCTTCATAGATGAGGTGAAAAACAAGATGTTATTTTCTTTGAATATCATGAAAAAATATCATTGAATATTTAAATGAATTGATCTAAATATTTTAGTAAGTTATTCTAATATTGTAAACATATATTCCTCATTTTTATGTAATGTTTCTATTATTCATCTTGGGTATTGAATTCAATTTTCCAATAACATATGTGTATTTGAATAAAACAACCATGTATAGAAACATTACATTATGTAAGGTGAGTTCTCCTAGTGGCTGAGAATTTTTGGTTTCAAATAAAAGGTAAGAAGCACAAAACATCAAATTAAATGTATTTTATTCTAGATGAACATATTTTATTTATTACAACATCATTTATCTTAAATGTACTTCAAATACCTGGATATATTATTTAAATTAAAATATGAATGTTCTCCGTAGTTTTTAATACTCAACCAATAGTTCAGAAATGGTTGAATCATTCGAAATAACAAAGGAATATAAAATTTTAGACTCAGTTATAACTAGTTTTTGGATTATAATACATTTAATGAAAAATATATTTGATATCAAGGATATACGCAGTATATTTTTTAAACTTTTGACTTAAAGGAATTAGGTATTATCGTCATAATATTGTTATTATTTTTTGGATAAATATAACATTAGAAATAAATGGTACAGAATTAATATTTGTTAGTTAGTTCAGTTATTTATAACGAACTATTATAATAAAAATATAGTTGTTAATATACCACATTAGTTTCATCTTATGGTTTATTTTGGAATGTGAAAATGAATTACAATATATGAATGGGAGATAATATGAGTTTCATTATGATGGTGTGCTAAAGAATATCTTTACCAAGAATTCATTGATCAATATAATAAATCATTCAGTAATTCCAAATTGCATATTATCTTATCCTCATAAAAATATAATACCAATAAGTAATATTTATGGTGATTGTTACATGTAAATTTTTACCAAGAAAATGTGTCATGGAGTAATTAAAAAACCCACATTATCATATAAACATCATAGTAATTAGGTATGTAAAATTAGTATCATTATTAAAACATTTATGAATTTAATAAACCTTCATTTTTTAATACATGATTCAAAAATAATGGTTTTATCCCGTAACCATATTACAATTATAATAATAAATGGATATCTTATGAGTTATAGTATGATATATATCCATTATGTTATAAGTACATGTTTGTATATTCAAAGATTTTGTTAGGAAAAATGAACATACATCAAGGGAAACACAATGTGCATCTAATGTAGATATCATAATGTATTCCAAGTAACTACTTTAATACATACTATTGAAATGAGATCTTAACGATGTAGACTATTATTCTCTATAATAGTGAAAACATTTATTTTAAATAGTTGGACAAATATTGACATGAATTTAGTCAATTGATGAGAAAAAAATTCATAGGAAAAAGTTATACATGATTGTGTGGAAAAAGGAAGTTTCTATATAAACATATTGTCTATGAAATTAAATCCAGAGTGATGGATTTATATTCACTATGGTAGGTGATAAATTATTTATTTATATTAATAAATCATTCTATTAGAAATTAAATAAAAAATATATATGATTAACAAGATCAATAAAAATATATCTAATGGATTTCATGTATCAATGCCCAAGGGGCATGTTATTTTTGAATTTTGTAGTGGGTATTGAAGTGAAAAAAAAACATGGATGTTAACCCCTACTAACAATAAGTCATGATTTGTTATTAAAAAACTACACATAAAAAAAATCTATTTTTACCTACCATAGTTGATTTATGTGATATTTTATTGGGAAATATCTATTAATACAAACAACAATGGAATGTGTGTTTTTTAAAAAAATTGAATGGGATGGTGAGACCATGGAATATCAATAATCCATCCATATTATTGAAATTATATATTTAACTGAATGACGAAACTAGGTCATGGAATTTTAATTTTGAATGAATCATTACCATGTGTCTACCATATATAAGATGAAGCTCCAATTTTTTTAATTAAAATACGTCTTGTACAATATTGGAAAAACTATTATTATTATAGTTATTGAAGACCATAATGAAAAAAATTACTACAGGAGCTCCATTTTTCCATTTCCATGTGTCTAAAAAAATATGTTTTTGGCATGAACATATCAACATTCTCAATACCATCGGTATAGAATTTAATGGATTCACAAAAATTACATCCTCTATGGGTGTGACCTTACTACATTGTCCTTTATTTCTTCCAATAGGCTTCAAAACATCTTGAAATTGATGAAGAATGATTTTTAGATTCATTATGATTCTTTCAAATTGCTTCATCTGAATTAGATTCATATAAAAATTCATAGGCAAAAACGTTTTCAAACTGCTTCAAAATAGAAATATTATGATAATATTCATAGAAAATAGAATCATACTCCCAATCATCTATGAATTAATTACTAAACATTCACCCTTAAAATTATTATATAATTATCCTATAATATTTAGACTATCATCAATGGAAATCAATACATCAAATTAAACATGATCCTTCAACACTTCAAATAATACTTCAGAATATTTATATTAATAAAGTATTCATATTCTTTAAAAATATATATAATAATAGATTAAAATACATCATACACAATGCATGACTACTAATATAGTCATATGGGGTGGATGCATCCTTCGATGTCCATGTTACACTAAGGAAGCAGTGGACATTTTAACCTAATATTTAACTATATGTTTTCATTAAATTAATAAAATATTAAATTGAGTTTTTTAAACACAATACCAAACTATACTTAAAATAAATAATAAATACTAAAAATAAATTATTAACCTTAATATATAGAAGTTAAATTTCAATGTATAAAATAATGTAACCATATAAATATCGATAAATTAATTAAAAATAAATTAGATCTAGAAGGGGATGTCACACATATGAAGCCCATTTCACTATGAAAATAAATAATCTATCATAACTCTATAATTATATTGAGAAATTATATATTTGGAATAAGGATATATAGGAATATTTCTACGTCATAAATATATCCACATGATTAATGAAATCTAAACCACCACCCAAAACAACAAACAATGATTATATGATGCATAAAATATATACACATATCATAAGAGGATATGTATATTGAAAATTATGTTATATTAACAAGTAATAATTTATTTATATGGATATATATCAAGAAATTTTATAGATTCCAAAAGGTAATTTTTTCTCAATTGACATTATTTATAACACATGTATTTTTCAAAAATATAAAAATTTCTTGAGAAAAATATTACATATTTTCTACAATTAAAGGGAATTAAAATATTTTATAAATATTTTAAAATAATAAAATAATAATCCTTTTTTTTAAATAATACAGTATATGTCACTTGGGTAAAAAATAATTACCTCCGAAAAAACTAAATGGGTAAAAGTACAAAATCTAAGTGTAAATGATCATAAAAACATAAAAACATATTTATAGTGAGTGTTTGAGAGAATTCATGATTTTATCTACTTTAATAACCCTTATTTCTCTATTTTTGTTCCACATTTCAGTATAGGGACATTACATTATTACAAATATTGTTTGAATTTGCAACAAAAATCATCATTTTTAACTTATATACGAGGACTACCTAAATTCAGTTCCCCTCCCACTAAAAACCCAATGTTTTACCACAATTCTACCAAAAACTCTTATAAAAACACATATCCCTATTTAATAGGTTTTTTATTCTCATAAGCCCATCTGTTAATGGTTTAACCACCTTTATAATGGAGATAGTCCAATAAAATTGGAATTAATTTCTAACTACCTTTTTCTCTATTATAATCATTTATATTCAGTTATTCTAGATGAAATTCAATTAAAAATACATAAAGTGAAAAAATAATTTATTTAATAATACATATATATTATTATTATTATTTTACCATAAATGACCTCCCTAAGAGTTTATATTAAAGAAATGTGAATCATATGTTTTTTTGTACTACCACCTCCACGACATAGAATGTTCATTTTATATACAACAAGATTTTAGAGATAAAAATAAAACAAAATATACATCTAAAATTTTTATTTATTTATTTTGGATTATGAAAAGATAAATAATATAACTCCTCTCTCATTTTCTATGTAAAAAATCAATATCAGTGTGTGCTTGTGGTTGACGGTGTCAATGGATCCATGTATTCAGTTTCTCATTACAAAATTTCATGAATTGTAAATAGAATGGTCTTAATGGAGAGATTTAATATTTATGTTATTATTATGTTTCTAAAAATAAAAATTTAATAACGTTTTAGTGATAGGAATTATTAATAATATTGATAAAATAATTTTTAGTAATCAGGATAACTAAGAATGAGAAAAAATTATTCATTCTATGAATTTGATTCATTTCCATTTCTTATATTAATTAATTCTAATTATGATATAACCAAGTAATAAATAATAATTTATTTCAATATTATACACGTACAATTATATTAAACATAAATCACATCATAATCAACCATAAATAACTGTAGGTTTTTGATTTGTTTAGTTTAACCACCTATATTAACATTGTTATACAATTATATCATGTATGTCTATGAAAACATAATTATTGGTAGAGTATGATACAAATACATAAATAAAAATTTGATTTTTTCCAAGAAATGAAACAAAAATATTTTACACAATAATTATGAAAATTTGTTATTTGGGTGTGGAAACCATGAAATGTGCCCCATGCACTTTTCCCTAAAATTGAATATTTGAACCTTACAAAGACATTAAATGTTGAGTTTGAGTTGACAGATGACTGTATATAGAAAGAATATAATAAAATTGTTCCATGATTTATAGACAAAAATGACCTCAATTATGAATTAAACGTGTGTGTTGTGACTTTCTATTATTGTTGGAGTCAATGAAAGTAGCACGTAGACAAGCCAAAAGGTCATAAAGCACAGCATAGAAGTAATCCAATGTTGCGGTGGGGGTGCAGCCCATGTAATAATGGAAGAGATGAATTTTTAATGTGATCGTTGCAAGCCCCCCAATTACCTTGTTGGCACATGATACCTGTTAGGATCCCTATGTGGATAAACTATGTGAAATAAATTTTCAACAATACTCCATCTCCTGGAGTTCTAAATTTTCCTATAAAAGGTGACATGGTGTATTTATTTATACAGACAGAATCCCACTAAGGTCAGTCAATGCTCAGATCACCCTAGTTCTTTTTCCAAGCCTAATATAACATTATGTGTTGATCTAAAAAACTATAATAAAAGGTAATTAAAGTATAATTGTGAAACAAAAGTCCTATCATGGTTTCAATTAGACAACTAATAAGAGAAAAATTCACCTAAACCCCAAATTCATGGTGACTAGCATGAGGTCCCCTTCCACAAATAGGTTCCTATGTGAATTACATATGGTAACATCTATAAATACCCTTTAAGGATAGAAAAATTATTTTCCCATGTGTATTCATATAGGTTTTCCATCATCATTGGTGCCTCTAGTCCCCTCAGACATGCCTTTATGAAGCACACCTTGCGCGTGCCCCATGGTTCTTCATATAGTACAATATTCACAACCAATTCATTGGGCCTTCTCCAGAGCCATTAATGGATGGTATTATACTCCATTTTGTCCCTTAGATATTATGGTTCAAATAAAAACCTCTACAAAGGTATCCTAACATACAAAACAATGGGAAAATTCATTCTGTAGTGTCTCATTTTTGGATTTGTATATCTATATTTAGAGGATTCCATAATTGGTCCTACTATATGGTAACGATACTGATGGAATAAGTAGATATGTATATCGATGTTGAGGAGTACCCCTACCCTAGGGATAATTTCATGAATATATGATTCATGAAAGACTTGTGTTTGGACCATGTCAGAAACATATCGTACCTAATACCTAGATGCTCTTGTTGTAAATAGGTGGATAAGGTTCACACATTTTTTTCCCTTTTGACATGGAATGAAATATTTCTCCCTTGCTACCCCCAAAAATTTAAAGGAATCCCTCCTAGAGTAGGAAAATTCAGTTTATTGTAGGAGGATCCCTCTTCCTTCCCAGACTTCCCGGAGATTGACGTTTGCCCTAAGGTGCCGAATCGGGTGAATGGTGAGCTCTCGGTTCCGATTTCTTCTTCGGAGTTCGCGCAAGCAGTGTCGCGGTTGGATCTCATCCTTGTCGCAAGGTTTGGCAGGTCTCGACCTTCAGTGGACAGCTTTCACAGGTTTGTTTCCTCTACCTGGTTGCTTCAAGAACAGGCGGTCGTCGGGATTTTAGATTCGAGGCATTTCCAAATCTGTTTCTCCTGTGAAGATGATTTAGTCTATGCTTGGTATTCTGCATCGAGGGTGGTTAATGAGTCCAGATTTTCTCTTTTTCGTTGGTCCTTTGATTTCCATCTTCATCGCGATCCTCCTACCACTGCGATTTGGGTCACGCTACCTGGTCTGGCTTTACCGTTTCAAAATCCTGCAATCCTCCGTGTCATTGGCAATTTGATTGGGCGTTTCCTGTGTATGGACATGAGAACCCGTGTTGCATGTCATCCTGTTGCCCCGCACATCTGTGTTGAAGTGGATGTCTCGAAGGAAGCAGTTGATTCGGTTTGTGTTGAAGTGGAAGGGGAGATCAGATGGCATCAGCCTGTTTTGTTTGAATCATTGACTCCTTATTGTGTGATTTGCTGTCGACTTGGTCACTCGGATACTCAGTGTCGTCGTAAGGCTTTCTGTAGGAAGGATGTTGCTGTGGTTTGTGATGAGATTTCTGGTCATGGTTCGCTGCCGGTGACAGGGGGGTCACTGGAGCTTGCTGTCACTGCATCTGATAAGGGTGCAAGCACAGAGATCCCGAGTGCCACTGCTCCTGCTGTTGTCCAGAAGGAGAATATCAGCATGCCAAGTGACAATGTTCCTGATCCTGTTCAGAAGGAGAAAACCAACTTGTCTGTCAATCCCTCGGTTGGGGATGTTTTTAAAAGGATGCAACATGATCTAATGTATGGGGCTGGTGCTGAATCAAGAAGGGCAAAGGTCTGTCCAGATGTTGTTGGTGGCAATTGGATGCTGAATAAGAGAGGCTGTGAGAATGCTTTGAAGCAAGGCAGTGATGTGCCTCTGGGTAATAGTTTTTCATGCTTGAATGATCTAGTTTTAAATGAGCAGGAAGCACCCTTATCACAGCAGGATACAGATACTGCTGGTGCTGCTTTATCTGAGAAAATTGGGAATGGAAATGTTGGAGAGGCTGTTGGCGATCCTGCTCTCATGATACAGGAGGAGCCGCTTGAGGGCTGTGGTGAGCCACAAGAGAGTGTTGATTTGAACATGGTGTAGGGAATTCATGTGGGTGCTGTTGGAAACAGCTCGGAGGGGGGGCTGAATGATTATGCCAACCCAGAGAAGCAGAATGTCAGGGAGAAATCGCCGAACAGACAGGATGTTCTGGAGGCAAGTTGCAAAAATCAGGTTAGCAGGGACCAATATCCGTGTCTGACACCCATAGATGTTAAAAAGAAGTCTTCCAGGATTGCATCCTCCTTGGTGCATGAAGGATCTCCAAGGCTGGATGAGGGGAAAGAAAATCAAGGAGGAGGATCAAAGAGTTCTACGAAGGCATCATATAGTGACATTCTTTGAAAAGAGGAGAAGAGGGATGTGAGTAATGGGGCTTCTGCTACTCCACAAAAGAGGAAGCCCAGAAAAGACTACTCCAACACGCTAAGGACCATATCCACCAGGTCATCTACCAAAAATGGAAAACTGAAAGATCCGGAGCAGAAGAAGGGATGACAGAATAAAGAGCCAATGTCTCCAACAAAGTTACGTCTGAGGGAGCAGTATATCCGAATGCTCAATCAACACGCTCCTCAATCTGAATGGGAGTCGGCGGATCCGGATGAGTTCTCTTAAGGTGGTGGTGAGGATGGGTTTGATGTTTTCTAAGGTATGAGGTTGTAAGGTTGTGTGGTACGCTTTCATTTTTCTTTTTCTCCTCTGCTCGTTGTACTTTCTCTTTTATTAATAAAGTTTCACGGGACAGGAGAGTTGATTACTTCTCTTCCTCTTGTTTTTCACACTGATCATTGATCATGTGTGATTAGAGGATAGTGGTGATCATGAAACCCACATGATCCATTCGATTGAATGACACTGATAAATATAATTCACATCATAACAAGGCTTTATTGGATTCATTATCGATGATTGAGATCCATGTCGTATGATCCATGAGATGGGAAATCATCTCCCCTTACATGGGAATCATCCAAGGTGTAGTGCCAAAATTAGTGATATATGAGTAATATTATTCCAATTTACAATAAATTTTGGATATTTTTTAATCTGACATAGGGAAATATCTCAATGGGAATCCTCCTAAGGAGTAATCCCCAATCATAATTCCCACAATTCTATAATCCTAATCAAAAGTATGTCCTTTGTTAAACCATCAATTATCTAGGAATCCTCCTCATAGAAATCACACATTTAATCCCTTTAATGTTTTATAATACCTTAAGAGACAATCTATTTAAGATCCTAAAATGGTGTTGTTTCTCATAACCAAACTATGTTTTGTTTTATTTACCTTCATGAAACATACATAGGAAGCCTACATGAGGTTCAAACCCAACATCAAAAATCAACCTTCATCTCTCTAGGTCGCATTTTGGTAGTGTTTAATTCAACCTGATAATACCAATCTCTCTCATGTTCTCTATGATTATTTGGCATAAGTATCACATAAAAAATTGACTATAAACCTCACACCTAGATTTCTTTACCTCATGATGTTAAAAATTATTGAAAACTCCACAAAACATGGCCTTCAATATTCTGTTCTGCCCCATTAAGTGGAACCAAACTATATGGGTTAAGATTCCATTTACAACAGTACATACGAATCCCATTAATGGGTTTATTACCAAAATCAAAACAAATATCCTCTCTGAATATTATTATAAACTCGAGAGTTAAATTAGTCTCCCTTGAAGAAAATAAATTCATGAGTTCCAAACCTTTTATGATAAAAACACATCATCATCATAGTAATATCCAAATAATCTATAAGTAGTAAATTATAGGATACAATCGATAGAGTACCTTAAAAAACATACATATATCCCCATTATTGATGAACCTTTAATACATTAAAAATATTTTGTCACGACCCGTCCTCGGGGCCCGTACCGTGACTACCCCAAGCCCGCCTTCCATAGGCCAGGGGCTGGCGACTAGCACCAAAGGCGTAAAATCCCGATAACTGGGAAGGCATTGCCTTTATAAAAGAAAACAAGAACCACAGAGTACAAGCGGAAGTAAACACCAAGTACAAAAAGAAGAGCTGAAAAGTAAAAAGGGGCCGGAAATACAAGCCCAACTGTAAAGTACAACTCGAAAGGGAAAACAGCGACTGAAAAGTAAAGCTGCTACGCTGAGATGTCCACTGGAAATCCCACCTGAAGGGTGGGTACAGATAGCTCCTCTGCTCCTCGGGTCCCGCCATCCGCTCCGAGTATGTCCCGCCCAGTGGTCCACCTCCGGGTACCGCCTCGTCGTATAGTCCACCTCCAGGTACCGTCCAGTCCTCGAACCTTCGGCTTCTGTCAGCACTGTCCGTCGTCTGCATCCAACACAACGAGGTGCGGGCATAGCCCGTGCAGGGGTGAGTATAACGATACTCAGTAGGGACCCCGAGACCCTCAAGGTCTCACTAAAACCAATCAAGGATAAACACAAGAAGATCACAACAGATAAACTCTACTTAGGTATATGCCCATACATATACCTAAGTTATCAAGTAACCCATCTCAGTCATGAGGAAACACAAGAATCATGAGATCAACGGTTAACCACTACCCAGGTATATGCCCATACATATACCTAAGTTATCAAGTAACCCATCTCAATCATGAGGAAACACAAAGGTCAAAAGTCTCAGCTCAAACCAGGATTTTCATTATCGAAACCGTAACTGCTGAAGAGCTCCGTCTCTAGAGTGTGCAGTGGTCATGTCACGACTCCGAGGTACTGCTCACTAACCTAAGACTGCTGAGGTACTCCTCCTGTCGAGTACTGTGGGTTTGCGGCCAACTACCTGGCGCTCCGTCCGCTGAGGGTATGTCGCCAAATACCGGGCGCTACCCAGATAGCCTACTGAGGTACTCCTCCTGTCGAGTACCGCGGGTTTGCTGCCAACTAACAGGCGCTCCGTCCGCCGTGGGTCTGCTACCAACTACTGGGCGCTCCGTCCACTGGGCTAGTCGACTCACTCCAAGTCGAGTCGGTCAAGCATTCGTCAGGTCTCAGCCGGCTACACGGTCTCCGTACTCTGCACGCTCGTCTCCGGGAGGGTCCGCTCCACGAGCTACTGGTCGATACTCCAAGTATCACAAAGTCCCGCAAAGAAGTAACTCAAAAGTCCGTCTCGTCACAGGGGTCTCAACGCAACAGACGGCGCGTCGATCGGACGCCCGGTCTGTGAGTTATTAGCCTTTTCGTCCCAGGGGCCCGGTTGGTTTCGAGAGCGAAACCAATCCCGGCCGTATCTCAACTGTACCCCGAACTCCCATAGGGTATACTCAAAGGGACCGTTACTCAACGTAACCACCAACGCCGCTGACGGCTCGTCAAGCGGACGTCCTGTCTGTAAGATATCAGCTTTTCCGTTCCAGGGGCCCGGTTGGGTTTCGGGTACAAACCAACCCGGCCATACTCCGACTGCATCCAAAACTCGGGCGGAGTATGTCAAAAGTTCCGTCTCATCAAGAGGAAGTCAACGAAACAGACGGCGCGTCAATCGGACGCCCGGTCTGTGAGTTATTGGCATTTTCGTCTCCGGGGCCCGGTTGGTTTTTATGGAAAAACCATCCCGACCGTACTCCACCTGCGTCCAAACCTCGGGCGGAGTATGCCAAAAGATCCGTCTCACTAAAAGGAACACAACGCGACTGACGGCACGTCAATCGGACGTCCGTAGCTCAAGATATGAGCGTTTCCGCTCCGAAGGCCCGGTTGGTCTCGTGAACGAACCAACCCGGCCGAACTCAAAGTAAACCGAAACCTTGAGTGCGATATACCGAAACGACCGTCTCGATCCAAGGATCGCGTTTCCGCAGACGGTTCGTCATTCGGAGGTCCGATGCTCAAGTTATGAGTGAAAAACCAAAACTGGTTCGAAACGGGGGGGTCCGGGTCCGGGCCGACCCGGCCCGACCCCCCCCTGGGCGGCGCGGCGGCCGGCGGCGGCGGTCGGCGGCGGCGGACGGCGGCGGTGGGCGGCGCGGCGGCGGCGGCGGCGGGCCGCGCTGGCGGCGGGGTGCCGCGAGGTGGGTGGCACGCGGGGCTAAGCCCCGCGTTTTGCTGGAGGGGCGGCGCGGCACAAGGGCCGCGCCCCATTTTTTTCAAAGAGCCCCCCCCCACGTGGGGGGCCTGCTGGTGGAACCGAGGGGGCAGCCGGCCCCCTCCCTTTAAAGAAACGCCCCCCCTCTTAAAGAGGGGGGTTTTCATGGTTGGCCGGGGAATTAAATTCCCCGGTTTTAAGTCATCCGGCCGGCCAGCTGGCCGGCCGGTTATCTCAAACGGGACCGGAATTTCCGGTCCCCTTCTTCGGCTTCCGACGCCGGCGGCCCGGCCGCCGGTCTTCCCTTCCGCCGCGGCCCGGAACCGGCCGCGGTCTCTTCGTCCCGCCGCGGCCCGGAACCGGCCGCGGCGTTCGTCGTCCGGCGCGGTGCGACGGCACCGCGCCCCTTTTGCCGTGCCATGAATCCTTTCAACGCGGCGCGACAGCGTCGCGTTCTTGAAGATTTTTCCTTGGCGTCGCGCGACGGCGCCGCGTAAAAATATAAGCACATTCATCCGCGTGGTGTGACGGCACCACGCCACTTGCTTTCTTCCGTAAAATAACTATGAACGATGGAGGGGGGTTTTGGCCGTGTTCGTGCGGTCCGGCCCCCCTCTCGTTAAAAAAATAATAACGCAACTTAAAACATTTAAAAGTCTCAAGTTTGACATGCGAAAACCAGGATCAAGAAACGGAATAAATAAATATTGAATCAACAACCCCTACCTCGGGTATAAGTTCGAGGATTTGACTATGTCCGCGGAAGTCGACGTCGCGGAGATCGGGCGTCGCGGTAGTCGTTCGTCAATTCCGTTGACGAAGAGACGCGTCCGAAGAAGCACGTCGTTGGCGAATCCTTGTACGCCGACGAAGGTTGTCCGAGGAAGGTGCTGTGTTCTCTCTCGTTGACACCGAAGACGAAGAAGAGCGGTGCGGCGTTCTTCGTCGGAAAAAGGGCGTTCCTCATCAAGTCTTGAGGAAAGTCAAATTATAAAGAGAACAACGAACTCAAGAATCTCTACCTCGATAGTCGCACGGTGACGGAGTCGTGGAATATCGGTGTCGATTCCTTTGACGTCGGAGGAAGAGTCGTTATCGAAGGCGTTCGTCGCGGAAAACCGTCGCGGAAGAGATGACGCGGAAGAAGTACGTCGCGTCGCGGACACGGCGTCGCGGATGGATCATGTTCTTCGGCGGAGAAGTTCTTCGTTGAAGAACGACGTTCTTCGCGTTCTTCGTTGAGTTGAAGAAGAAGAAGAAAAGCTTCCAAAGCTCTCAAGAAAACCTCCCAATGGTAAAAGAAACTCCTAGAATAATATAAGCTTAACTTATATTATTTCATAACTTAACCACAAGAATTTCAAAGGTTTGAAATTCAAAATGGATAACTCCAAAATTAACTCACTTATTTAATATACATGAATTGTATAATTAAATATAAGTTAACTTGTCAAGCCATTAAGAGGGAGAGTGAGGGGAGATGAGAGGTTTAGGTTTCGTGTGGGCCCCACCACACTTAATCCTCTCAAGGGAGGTTAAGTGGGTGTGGGTCCCACCCCCAACTCCCTTTGAGAGGAGTTAACCTACAAAAAGTAAATAAAAAGAATTCACACTTTTTATTCAACTTTTTTATAAATCTCCCAAAAACTAACATTCAACCCGCAATAAACGCAACTCCCGAAAAGGTCTCGTTAAGCGAATATCGGCGCTGCGAGTTTATCGGTGCCCTCGGATTTCAATTCCGAGCACCGGATCAAAAGTTAGGAATTCCGGCTCGTTCGTTCACTGAACGTACCCGAGGAAAACTTCGGAAATTAATTCCAGGCACTCCGGGCCTCGGAATCAGGTGCCGTCTGAAACCGCGCTCTTGTAAAATTCTAAAGAAAAATAAGAAAAAATTTCCCTTGAATTTTACGGGTCTTTACATTACTCCCACCTCAGGACTTTACGTCCCCGTAAAGATACACCAAAAACTAGGGAAACAAAGAGGGTACTGAGCACGCATCTGAGCCTCCCGCTCCCATGTGCTCTCCTGGAGATTCCCGTGCCGCCATCTGTTGCGCACAAGAGGAATCGATCGTCCAAGTAGGACCCGCTCCTGTCGATCCTCTATCTCCACCGGGACCTCCGTAAAAGTCGCCCCATCGTCAACGTCAAGCTCCCCATGGTCAAAGATGTGCGTCGGGTCGTGCACGTATCTCCTCAGCTGGGATACGTGGAAGACGTCGTGCACCCGGTGTAACTGAGGTGGTAGAGTCAGGCGATAAGCCACCTCGCCAACCTTGCTGAGGACCTGGAAGGGTCTGATGAAGCGCGGAGATATTTTGCCGCCTCGGCCAAATCTCCGAATACCACGTCGAGGTGAGACCCGCAAGAAGACGTGGTCGCCATCCTCGAACTCCAGTGGCCTCCGCCTCCTGTCAGCGTATGACTTCTGCCGGCTCTGTGTTTTCCTCATCCGCTCCTGGATGACATGGACCTCTTCTGACGTGGCCCGGACCATCTCTGGTCCCACAAGAGCTGCGAGATTTCTTCTTTGCCGATAAGAGAAACCTGGTCTCATCCCCTGGATGAACCACATTCTTTGCCTAAAACAGTCAATCCTAACATGGATGATACTAATCCATACCAAGGATGACGTCGTAAGGCCTCGACGCTACTACTAAGAGATCCAACCGTTACTCTTGCCTCCAAGGGTTGAGTCACACTGTCCGCATCAGTGTGTGGTAACTGGGTCTCCTCCAGTAGATGTCTCACAAGTGAGGGTCAAGTCAACGGTCAACTGGAACCTCTTAGTAACATCACAAAAGAGGACAGGAAAGAAAACATCACAAAGGTAAGCGTCTTTTATTATTGCAGCTCATATTACAAGACGCTACACAAAAGCAACATCAACATGGAACTAGAAGTACAAAAGACGTATCCACTAGTTCCGCTCCTGTCCACCTGCTTTACGGTTGCTCAAGCATTTGTCGCTGCCTCAATCTCGGTGGCTCCCTCCAAGCCTGCGGATCGAGGAGTCGGACAGTCACGTGCCAGGTGACCCTTTCCGCGGCATGAGTAACACAACCTGCTCCTTGCACGGCTAGCTCTGTTCCCACTCCGGGTGCCCTGCACCACTGGTCCTAAAACCCGAGATCGCCCAACTGCTGGTCTGGTCCTCTTGGACCTCTGCATCATCTGTCTACTGCCCACAGATGACTCGGCTTCTGATCGAAAAACACGCGGCAAAGGCAGAATCTCCTGTACACGCTCGGGGTGTAGAGATACTGGCACAAACTCCACCCTGAAGAAGGTCTCGAAGTCTTCCCATGAGAAGTTCATCTCATCGCAAAACTGAAACAAGTGGCTCCACCACCTACCTGCTGCTGCGTGTAGTAGGCTCGCAGCGAGGATCACCATGAGGTCTGTTGGTGTCCTCACTAGCCTAAACACTCGTACCACTGCCTCCAGCCAGTCCTCTGCAGCCTGGAGATCCGTCTCCCCGCGAAACCTGGGCGGTCGCTGGCGCTGAAACTCATGCAGTGCGCTGAGGCGACGTGCATCGTCAGCGGATGCTGCTGGAAGCATCGGGGGCTCGGCGGGTAGAGCTACCGCCGGTGCCACTGCTGACAAAGGGCCCTGCACCGAGGCCTCGTCGCTCAGTGGGCTGTCGTCACGTTCGATTCTCGGAACCCTAACTGGCTGCCGTCGTGGGGCCATCCTGAAAGAAACAACGTAACACGATCAAACGATTATACCTGGTGAGCTGACCTGGTTTGAGCTGTTTTAAGGGGAAAAACTTTTGAAAACACACACGCAATCAGTGTTTTCGTGCACAAAGTCGGAAATCAGTTGTCAGGGTCCTGGTGTATGGATACGTCGGCCGCCCGCACCAACACTGGACTCCCTGAACTGAAAACCACACTCGGTACTCTCAACACTATTGCTTCACAGAAAGAAACATCAGAGTTATAAGTTCTGCGGTAGAACCGAACTCCTCTGATACCAATTTGTCACGACCCGTCCTCGGGGCCCGTGCCGTGACTACCCCAAGCCCGCCTTCCATAGGCCAGGGGCTGGCGACTAGCACCAAAGGCGTAAAATCCCGATAACTGGGAAGGCATTGCCTTTATAAAAGAAAACAAGCACCACAGAGTACAAGCGGAAGTAAACACCAAGTACAAAAAGAAGAGATGAAAAGTAAAAAGGGGCTGGAAATACAAGCCCAACTGTAAAGTACAACTCAAAAGGGAAAACAGCGACTGAAAAGTAAAGCTGCTACGCTGAGATGTCCACTGGAAATCCCACCTGAATGGTGGGTACAGATAGCTCCTCTGCTCCTCGGGTCCCGCCATCCGCTCCGAGTATGTCCCGCCCAGTGGTCCACCTCCGGGTACCGCCTCGTCGTATAGTCCACCTCCAGGTACCGTCCAGTCCTCGAACCTTCGGCTTCTGTCAGCACTGTCCGTCGTCTGCATCCAACACAACGAGGTGCGGGCATAGCCCGTGCAGGGGTGAGTATAACGATACTCAGTAGGGACCCCGAGACCCTCAAGGTCTCACTAAAACCAATCAAGGATAAACAACAGAAGATCACAACAGATAAACTCTACTTAGGTATATGCCCATACATATACCTAAGTTATCAAGTAACCCATCTCAGTCATGAGGAAACACAAGAATCATGAGATCAACGGTTAACCACTACCCAGGTATATGCCCATACATATACCTAAGTTATCAAGTAACCCATCTCAATCATGAGGAAACACAAAGGTCAAAAGTCTCAGCTCAAACCAGGATTTTCATTATCGAAACCGTAACTGCTGAAGAGCTCCGTCTCTGGAGTGTGCAGTGGTCCTGTCACGACTCCGAGGTACTGCTCACTAACCTAAGACTGCTGAGGTACTCCTCCTGTCGAGTACTGCGGGTTTGCGGCCAACTACCTGGCGCTCCGTCCGCTGAGGGTCTGTCGCCAAATACCGGGCGCTACCCAGATAGCCTACTGAGGTACTCCTCCTGTCAAGTACCGCGGGTTTGCTGCCAACTAACAGGCGCTCCGTCCGCCGTGGGTCTGCTACCAACTACTGGGCGCTCCGTCCACTGGGCTAGTCGACTCACTCCAAGTCGAGTCGGTCAAGCAGACGTCAGGTCTCAGCCGGCTACACGGTCTCCGTACTCTGCACGCTCGTCTCCGGGAGGGTCCGCTCCACGAGCTACTGGTCGATACTCCAAGTATCACAAAGTCCCGCAAAGAAGTAACTCAAAAGTCCGTCTCGTCACAGGGGTCTCAACGCAACAGACGGCGCGTCGATCGGACGCCCGGTCTGTGAGTTATTAGCCTTTTCGTCCCAGGGGCCCGGTTGGTTTCGAGAGCGAAACCAATCCCGGCCGTATCTCAACTGTACCCCGAACTCCCATAGGGTATACTCAAAGGGACCGTTACTCAACGTAACCACCAACGCCGCTGACGGCTCGTCAAGCAGACGTCCTGTCTGTAAGATATCAGCTTTTCCGTTCCAGGGGCCCGGTTGGGTTTCAGGTACAAACCAACCCGGCCATACTCCGACTGCATCCAAAACTCAGGCGGAGTATGTCAAAAGTTCCGTCTCATCAAGAGGAAGTCAACGAAACAGACGGCGCGTCAATCGGACGCCCGGTCTGTGAGTTATTGGCATTTTCGTCTCCGGGGCCCGGTTGGTTTTTATGGAAAAACCATCCCGACCGTACTCCACCTGCGTCCAAACCTCGGGCGGAGTATGCCAAAAGATCCGTCTCACTAAAAGGAACACAACGCGACTGACGGCACGTCAATCGGACGTCCGTAGCTCAAGATATGAGCGTTTCCGCTCCGAAGGCCCGGTTGGTCTCGTGAACGAACCAACCCGGCCGAACTCAAAGTAAACCGAAACCTTGAGTGCGATATACCGAAACGACCGTCTCGATCCAAGGATCGCGTTTCCGCAGACGGTTCGTCATTCGGAGGTCCGATGCTCATGTTATGAGCGAAAAACCAAAACTGGTTCGAAACGGGGGGGTCCGGGTCCGGGCCGACCCGGCCCGACCCCCCCTGGGCGGCGCGGCGGCCGGCGGCGGCGGTCGGCGGCGGCGGACGGCGGCGGCGGGCGGCGCGGCGGCGGCGGCGGCGGGCCGCGGTGGCGGCGGCGGTCGGCGGCGGCGGACGGCGGCGGCGGGCGGCGCGGTGGCGGCGGCGACGGGCCGCGCCGGCGGCGGGGTGCCGCGAGGTGGGTGGCACGCGGGGCTAAGCCCCGCGTTTTGCTGGAGGGGCGGCGCGGCACAAGGGCCGCGCCCCATTTTTTTCAAAGAGCCTCCCCCACGTGGGGGGCCTGCTGGTGGAACCGAGGGGGCAGCCGGCCCCCTCCCTTTAAAGAAACGCCCCCCCTCTTAAAGAGGGGGGTTTTCATGGTTGGCTGGGGAATTAAATTCCCCGGTTTTAAGTCATCCGGCCGGCCAGCTGGCCGGCCGGTTTTCTCAAACGGGACCGGAATTTCCGGTCCCCTTCTTCGGCTTCCGACGCCGGCGGCCCGGCCGCCGGTCTTCCCTTCCGCCGCGGCCCGGAACCGGCCGCGGTCTCTTCGTCCCGCCGCGGCCCGGAACCGGCCGCGGCGTTCGTCGTCCGGCGCGGTGCGACGGCGTCGCGTTCTTGAAGATTTTTCCTTGGCGTCGCGCGACGGCGCCGCGTAAAAATATAAGCACATTCATCCGCGTGGTGTGACGGCACCACGCCACTTGCTTTCTTCCGTAAAATAAACATGAACGATGGAGGGGGGTTTTGGCCGTGTTCGTGCGGTCCGGCCCCCCTCTCGTTAAAAAAATAATAACGCAACTTAAAACATTTAAAAGTCTCAAGTTTGACATGCGAAAACCAGGATCAAGAAACGGAATAAATAAATATTGAATCAACAACCCCTACCTCGGGTATAAGTTCGAGGATTTGACTATGTCCGCGGAAGTCGACGTCGCGGAGATCGGGCGTCGCGGTAGTCGTTCGTCAATTCCGTTGACGAAGAGACGCGTCCGAAGAGGCACGTCGTTGGCGAATCCTTGTACTCCGACGAAGGTTGTCCGAGGAAGGTGTTGTGTTCTCTCTCGTTGACACCGAAGACGAAGAAGAGCGGTGCGGCGTTCTTCGTCGGAAAAAGGGCGTTCCTCATCAAGTCTTGAGGAAAGTCAAATTATAAAGAGAACAACGAACTCAAGAATCTCTACCTCGATAGTCGCACGGTGACGGAGTCGTGGAATATCGGTGTGGATTCCTTTGACGTCGGAGGAAGAGTCGTTATCGAAGGCATTCGTCGCGGAAAACCGTCGCGGAAGAGATGACGCGGAAGAAGTACGTCGCGTCGCGGACACGGCGTCGCGGATGGATCGTGTTCTTCGGCGGAGAAGTTCTTCGTTGAAGAACGACGTTCTTCGCGTTCTTCGTTGAGTTGAAGAAGAAGAAGAAAAGCTTCCAAAGCTCTCAAGAAAACCTCCCAAGGGTAAAAGAAACTCCTAGAATAATATAAGCTTAACTTATATTATTTCATAACTTAACCACAAGAATTTCAAAGGTTTGAAATTCAAAATGGATAACTCCAAAATTAACTCACTTATTTAATATACATGAATTGTATAATTAAATATAAGTTAACTTGTCAAGCCATTAAGAGGGAGAGTGAGGGGAGATGAGAGGTTTAGGTTTCGTGTGGGCCCCACCACACTTAATCCTCTCAAGGGAGGTTAAGTGGGTGTGGGTCCCACCCCCAACTCCCTTTGAGAGGAGTTAACCTACAAAAAGTAAATAAAAAGAATTCACACTTTTTATTCAACTTTTTTATAAATCTCCCAAAAACTAACTTTCAACCCGCAACAAACGCAACTCCCGAAAAGGTCTCGTTAAGCGAATATCGGCGCTGCGAGTTTATCGGTGCCCTCGGATTTCAATTCCGAGCACCGGATCAAAAGTTAGGAATTCCCGCTCGTTCGTTCACTGAACGTACCCGAGCCAAACTTCGGAAATTAATTCCGGGCACTCCGGGCCTCGGAATCAGGTGCTGTCTGAAACCGCGCTCTTGTAAAATTCTAAAGAAAATTAAGAAAAAATTTCCCTTGAATTTTACGGGTCTTTACATATTTTTTATCTATACCCTGTATTAATAGATTTTTAAGTCTATGTTGAACTACATCATACTGGGTAATTAATGATTTTTCATGATTATATCATAATACGATAATGAGAGTCCTGGAGTATGTAAAAATTCCCCACAAAATATTGGGATGATCCTTAGACCCCATAAAGAGTGACCTTCATGATACATGATTTTTGAACAAGGGCTATTATGCAAAATATCCACCCCAAATGCAACATGGGAATTAAGCCGAAACGTGATGATGGAATTATACTCGATATTCCAGACAATTTCAATCAAAACTAATCATGCCAGATGGCACACTAGGGATGAGAACCAGTAAAAAGGTAGAAGGATCATATCTTTTCACCTATAGATAATCCCACAAACCTAGATTGTTTAAAAATAGTTATCTATAACATAGAACCATCCACTTTGATTAAACCATGAATATAAATCACCTAGGAGAATTCAAATAATCCCACCATCCAAATATAGTTTAATCCTACAAGAACTAAAATCCACCTTCCTTTAAAAACCATGCCTTTATCCAGAATATATGTGAATCACTCATATATGATCAATAACCATGATTACTGTAAGGATGTGAGCATTTACACACACCAACATTCATTTAACATGTCTATCAGCATACTATCTTTTCATAATGGTGAAATGCTAGTCGGAGTGTCTTGAAAACATGTACAGGGTGATTCAAGAATATACCCCCACAGATGTGTATTGTGAGTTTCCACTAATAGTAAATGTTATATATGATTAGGTAAATGAAACTAATCTATTTTTAAGTTATATATATCCTTTTTATAGTCAATGACGTCACCATGGACATCGTAAAAATAGTGAAATGGTATTTGCAAATTACTTCACACATATTAAAGACGTTCCAAGACATCATCACAGTAATGACAGTAGTTCCTAAGGGATAGGAACATATCCTTGGCACCTCAAATGGGGTGGATCAACATCATAACACCCTGGTTCATAAATGCATATCGTTACTCATCTGTGAGGGTCCTATCGAAAACTAATAGATATTATATAGATAATTGGGTTAGGAACATATATATGCTCCAATCTGAGGCAATATACCTTTTCAATGGACAGTCTAATATAGGAACAACCACATTCCCATGAAAACCACTTCTCAAAGCTAATGGACCCATCTGCTCATATTATGAAACCCAAGAAGAATCATCAACAAGAAAGAATGGGAGATAAAGAACCTATCTATGATTTTGATATTCTTAGTGAAATATTTCATGAAGACCTTATATTTTTTTCGATAATGTCTCTAGAACATACCATCCCTTTACCATATTACATGATTAGTAATTGTAATTATGTATATCCTCATTGGACATGTCACCATGAATTCATTCTTCATGAAAACAATTGGTTCGATCTCAAGAGCTATTTTCTGTTGAGATCCACAATAACCATCTATGTGGCCATAAGTCCTTGGAGAAAGAGGATCTTCCACATGCTCTAGCCCACCTTGATGATCCTCCCCATTATGGTGTTGAATGTTAATTTTTTCTCCATAGTACTGATTCACATCATAAAAATAATCCTCTAACATCAATGCAGTGAATAGAAATCCCTACTATTGGGATGCACTTGAAATAAAAAATACTCTAATTTATGAATCCTTGTCACCAGATGGTGGCATTCATTACCAAATTGAAGGTAGTCCATGGAGATGGTCCTTCATTGAACCACCCTTGAGTCATATGACATCCAATATGGAAGGGGTAATCCTATCCAAACCCACTATTTTTTAGAAAACTAACAAGGAAGCATCGACTTTGGTTGGACCGGATCAAGGTAACTCAAATGAAAGGCAATGAATATATACTAAACATGATTAAATAGTTGGATACATATGACATACCATTCCTGTTCAGGAATTTGGACACCCCTCAATATAGTATTCCATATTCATTTCCAGATGATTTTATACCTAAAATCATCCTCAAGATATGTAAAAATCTTCACCACATAAAATAAAATGTGTTAAACTATGAAGAAAATCACAATCCCATCATGTTAATATTAATGTTTCAATTCAAAATTGACAAAACCTCTATCATGGATTCACAAAAAACTACGACCAAGAAACAACAAAGATCCCTTTAATTTAAAAGCATCAACATTATAATGTTGTTTCAAGAATTGATCCCATATTTCCCATGTGTTGTTGGAATAAGAAGATGTGGCATACATAGAGCAATGAAATTCACTGTGATCACAAATTATAAAATCATTTTAATGGTTGTATCATGAAATTTCATTGTCACATTCCTACTCTAATAAACAAAGTGTGTTCATAATAGAGGATATTATCAACATAAATAGGCTCTGACCGAATCTAATAAATTTCAATCTAAAATAGGGATGACTGATGAAATTATCCAAAATCAAGCATTTGAGAATATTGAGTAGGCCTCCCACTTAAGGGAACTCAGCCGTCATGTTAAACTGATGTCAAAAAAAGCTCAACAATAATTCATAACATCAGCTATAGTAATATCTAAGACACCAGTTCTGGTGAAACCATAGACCATAGGGTTGGTGGATTTTGTACCCCATCCCTCAGGATTGTCTAGTTAGGAAAAAATGTTTTTGAAGGTGGAATTAGAATATCCCCATCCCATAGGTCAGAAGGAATATTCACCTCAATAATTTCATCTTAGTATGAATTAGTTTTCTTCTGATTAGTGAAGATGTCACGGAATGAATCTTCTGATTTTATCACATCCTATAATCTAGTACATTAACATGGTACAAGAATGAATGAAATATCTATTGGTTCCCATTGGGTTATAGTCCCCCAAATAGATCCCATGGAACCAATAAGGGATTGAATAAGGTCTATTGGTGGGCACAGAAGAAGAAGATATCGCAATGATTCGTGTCACGACCCGTCCTCGGGGCCCATTCCTTGACTACCCCAAGCCCGCCTTCCATAGGCCAGAGGATGGTAACTAGCACCAAAGGAGAAAATCCCAATAACTGGGAAGGAATTTACTTTATAAAAGTAATGAAAACACCATATAGTACAAGAAGAAGTAAAACACTAAGTAAAAAATAATGTGCTGAAAAGTAAATGGTCCAGAATACAAACCCAACTGAAAATACAGCTACAACAGAATGAAATTACAACAGAATAAGAAAAATAGCTGGAAGAAAGGAAGTATCTCATGGGTCGTCCTCCTCGTATCCTACCAGAAGGGTAGGTACAGATAGTGCAACTCTTGGATCATCCACCACGGATCCTACCTGAATGGTAGGTACAGATAGTGTAGCTCCTGGATCGTCCACCATAGATCCTACCTGAAGGGTAGGTATAAATAGCCTCTACAATGCTCTCGCCCTTCAACCTCCTCAGAGTGTCGTCTCTCTGTGAAGTAAAACCTTCGGATACTGACTCGTCGTGTTGTCCACCTCCGGGTACCGTCCAGTCCTCGAACACTCGGCCTCTGGCAGCGCTGCCCGTTGTCTGCAACCAACACAATGAGGTGCCGACATAGCCCGTGTAGGGGTGAGTATACGATACTCAGTAGGGATCCCGAGACCCTCATGGTCTCACTAAATCCAACAAGGATATCCATAAATAAGTATCTCAAAAGATAACCTTTACTTAGGTATAATCCCATTCTTATACCTAAGTTATCATGTAACCCATCTCAATCTTGAAGAAACACAATGGTTATGAAATAAACGGATAACCACCACCCAGGTATATGCCCATACATATAGCTATGTTATCAAGTGACCCACCTCAATCATGAGGAAACACAAAGGTCATGAAATCAACGGATAACCACCACCCAGGTATATGCCCATACATATAGATAAGTTATCAAGTGACCCATATCAATCATGAGGAAACAAAAAGGTCATGAAATCAACGGATAACCACCACCCAGGTATATGCCCATACATATACCTAAGTTATCAAGTGTCCCATCTCAATCATGAGCAAACAAAAAGGTCATAGACTCAGCTCAAACCGGGATTTTCATTATCGAAACCGTAACTGCTGAAGATCCCCATCTCTGAAGTGTACATTGGTCCTGTCATGACTCCGAGGTACTGCTCACTAACCTAAGACTGCTGAGTTACTCTTCCTCTCTATTACCATGAGTCAGTCATCCAAACACAGTAGTGCTTCCCGCCGGGGTATGCCACCCAAACACAGTAGTGCACACCCCCTAATAGCCTGCAGAAGTACTCTCCAGACGAGTACCGCGGGTCCACACAGTCACACAGGTAGTGCTCCATCCATCATGGGTCTGCACCTAAACAATGTAGTGCTCCGTCCACTAGTCTAGTCAACTAACTCAAAGTCGAGTCAGTCAAGCAGTCATTAGGTCTTAGCCGGCTACACGGTCTCCGTACTTCATATGCTCGTATTCGAGAGGGTCCGCTCCACGAGCTACAGGTCGATAGTCCAAGTATCTCAAAGTCCCACGAGGAAGTATCTCAAAGGACTGCCTCGTCATATGGGTCTCAACGTAACAGATGGCGCGTCAATCAGACGCCTGGTGTGTGAGTTGTTAACCTTTTCTTCCTAGGGGCCTGGTTGGTTTCGTGTACGAACCAACCCGGACATATATCATTTGTACCCCGAAATATCATAGGGTATACTCAAAGGGACCTCTTTTCAACAAGATCACCAATGACGCTAACGATTCGTCAAACGGGAGTCCAGTCTGAAATTTATCAGCTTTTCCGTTCCAGGGGCTCGGTTGGATTTCGAGTACAATCCAACCCGTCCACTATCCAACTACATCCAAAACTCAGGAGAAGTATGCCAAAAGTTTTTTCTCAGTAAGAGGAATCCAACAATGTCGACAACACGTTAATCGGACATCCGGAGCTCAAGATAAAAGTGTTTCTGCTCCGAGGGCCCAGTTGGTTTCGTATCCGAACCAACCCGGCCACACTCAAAGTTCTCCGAAACCATATGTGTAATATACCGAAACGACCATCTCGATCTAAGGATCACATTGTAGATGACGGTACATCGAGTGGAGATCTATGGCCCAAGAAATGGGCAAAATACCGAAAAAGGTCCGAAAGTTGGGGTTCGGGCCCGGTCTGACCCAGCCCGGTACACCCTGGGCGGCCCGAACCGAGTCGACCCGACCCGGGTCCAGGTCCGGCCCGCTTGGGCGCGGCCCGGCCCTACTGCTGTGGCCCGGCCTGGCGGTCTAGTCGGGCGGCTCGGCCCGGCGCACTGGCGCTGGCCATGTGGCCGCGCAAGGGGGGGGGGGGTGAACCAACCCCTGGACGAAACCGTAGCCCCGCGTGGGGGTCGCCCATTACCAACGGACGCGACCGGTTACCGCGTCCCGCCTCCTACATTCACGTGTGGTCACAGGATAGTCGACCTGCCACCACGGCTGAAGCCACGGAGGCCGTCCCCAGCGGCGCGCCGGGCGCCGCTGTTAAATGGCGGCCTTCCGGTGTCGGTCGCCGCCTCTGGCCGCCGGTGCCGCCATGCCGGTGCGGCGCGCTGACTGTGTTTTCCGCGGACCACCGGACGCACTCCGGTGGTCCGTTTTGCTCGCCGCCTACGCCAACGGGCCTCCCAGGACCCGACCTTCACTTCAGAGGATTCAAAATTACCTTTCTGCCCAGTATGTCGTCACCCATCAATCCAAGCTCAACGATCAAATAATCAAACCGCGGCCTCTTTGTGGTTTTCCGGTGCGGCGCGACGGCGCCGCTGCTTGTTCAACTTCTATGGAACGGTGAGACGACGCCACACTTCTTATCCCTTCCTCATAATTTCCGCGCGGTGCAACGGCACCGCGCCGCCATTCACGTGCCGCAACAAATTAAAACAAACAAGGGGGAGGAGGATCGGTCGTGTTCGTGCGATCCGACCTCCACCCGTTATTACGATAACAGGTGGTCCAATTTGAAACCAAGAATGGCGACAGATGAGATCACATACAACAATAATCAACCCCAACTGTTTTCCCCACAAACAAGAAATCCCAACCCGCAACATATTCTTGGCGGATCAACTTAATGTTTAGTTGATCCGCGTTCTTTGATTTAGAAGGAAGTAACATGGGGTTCATTAACATTTCACAAAAATAATTCCCTACCTCAAGCATAGTTGAACGGAGGCTCGTCGTGGAATTGAACGTCGTGGAAGAAGGCGTTGTGGAAGGAGGGCGTCATTGGCGTCACGGTACACGACGTCGTGTCGTCGATCACCGAGGAAGGCGGCTCTCACCGCCGTCCTTCATCGGAGGTCGGCGTTCTTCTTCGGTGACTCTGCGTTATTCACATTCTTCAAGGAGGAAGAACGTCCTTCGTAACATAGAGATTTTCTCCCTAAATCCTATCGCACCACCAACTATCTTCCCACGAAATAAGACTTAGTCTTATTTAATTAACTCACAAGCCAAAAGAAACCATTTGAAATTCAAAGGAATCCAAGAATTAATTACTTGGAAAACCAACTCAATTAATGAGTTGACTTTATTTAAAAGGGGGTGCGGGTACATTACTTAGAAGAAAAGAAAAAATGGGGGTTTATTTTTGAGAGTTACAAAAAAAAAGAGGTGAAATGTTTTGAACGTTTGGGGAAGGTGAGGGGTTGGGCTCGTGTGGGCCCCACCCCACCTTGATCCTCTCAATGGTAGTTATCAACAAGTGGGTCCCACCCCTAACTCCATTACATAGGTTATAACCACAAAGAGTGAGGAAAAGTGTTGTGAAACAACACTTAATCCACATAACAAGAAAAGAAAATATAATTGTAAAACAATTATATCATTAACCTTCAATTTATATAAACAACTCTTCCTGAGAAAACGCAACTCTAGAAAAAGGTGGTTATAAGAAAATACCGGCACTACGATTCCATCGGTTCCCTCAGATTTCAATTCTGAGCACCGTTTCAAATGTTAGGAAAACCCACTCGTTCGTTCACTGAACGTACCCGAGCCAAACTTCGGAAAATGATTCTGGGCACACCGGCCATCGGAATCAGGCGCCGTTAGAAACTGCGTTCTTATAAAATCCCAAAGAAAACTAAAAAAAATATATCCCTTGAATTATATCGGTCATTACAATTCGAATAGATTTCCTGTGATGCATTATGAATCTCCGAATGACATCAACATTGTCAAGCAATAACCCCCACAAAAAAAACTCTTACATAGTGGATTAATAAGAGGAATCTATAGTTCATAATCTGTTCAACAGTGAAAAAAATCAAGGGGTTATGTGTACCTGAAACCAAAATCTTTCCTTAAATACAACCACTCCCTCCTACAATCACCCTTTAACTCCTATAAACAAACACAATAAGAATAAGATTAAGTTTCATACTATCTCTCACCTCTCTCTAGGGTAGGGAAACTATATTAATTATAATAATTATATTCATAGTAGGAGGAATAGATGAATGAGTTTTAAAAACCCAATGTAGAGTTAATCCAATGTATCCCTCCACATAGATACACTCTGTAAGAATATCAACAAATTTTACTTTCCATTGGAATTCCATAATTACATGGTTTTGTTACAATGATTGAAGATTGGGAATTTCATCCATTGTTCACACAAACACAATAGGGTAGCAAACAACATTACCAATATATCAATATTTTTTACATCTGACAGATACATGTAGTTGCACCACCATATGACATATAGTTCACTGCACCTAATCAAGCTCATGATTTTGCAAATTCTTAGGTATAGGTTGATCCAAATATTCCCCAAATTATCATGAACACTACTGCGTCATTAATATATTATTTGGAATCTATATAGGAGATCTATGCAATGATCTATCCAATTTTTTGTTACCCTGAATGGTTTCATCCTACCACTCCCCCGCCAATGATTAGCGATCATATATTTCTGATTTTCAATGGTTCTGGAGAACTAGAGTAACTGTTAACACATTTCATCTGTCACGAAGATCACATGTTGGGTACCCCTAAACAGAAGGTGGTTTTTATGATTAGGTATTTTCTGATGTCACTAAAATTTACCTCCTTCATGTATTAAAATTTTTTTAGTCACGATCAATCATTGCACGAGACATCCTCTAACATAAAATCCTTTCCTAGTTCTGTTCATCGCATTAGAAGAGCATTGATTTCAAACTGGAAAAATAAAAAAATGGAGAATTAATGGCTATCCCACATAATTTCTCATTGAAAGGGACTAACATATTACATAATGATACCACTACCTGAAGATACATTTATTCCTATTTTTGTAGAAAATCTATATGAGGAGTTGTCAACATCGTTAAACATTGTGGAATATATAAAAAGATTTCATGATCTGTAATCAATCAATTTAATGTTGTAAAATTCTATCATAGATACCAAATCCATGTCCTAAACTATTTTATCAATATTGGGAATATAGAAAATAAAATTCTAAGCTCCTACAGTTACAAAAAAGCAGGCCCCAATACCTTCTCCACCACAAAGCTTACACTAGATCATAGAGCTCAACCACTCACGAATTAGCAACAAAACCTTCTTTTCTAGTATGATAAAAGAGATCAGAGTTATAAATAGATTTAGGAGATGATAAATATGGTCTATTATTTTTGAAATTAAATCTTCCTCAATTATTTCATCTAGGCATTGGATAATTATAGAGTTTTTTTTACAAATCCAATTATGTATTGAAAATTTCATGGATATTACATCCCAAACTACTTAACATTACATCAGATGAAGGGGCACCCCATCCACTATTTTTTTATTTCAATGGAATAAAATAAAAAATGGTGGAATTTTGGAATGTGAAACTAAAAAATCACATTCTTAGGTGGTATATGTTACTGCAAACAATCTGGAGTAGGAAAACAAATTGATGGAGGTTAAAAGAAATAGTATATAGATTTTTAGTGGCTAGATTATTAAGAAAAAGAAAAATCCATCTAAAAATATTCTCCATGAATAGTTCAAATAGTTGATTGTGTTATCATATGATTCCACTACAACACATACATCATCTTTATTAACCCATTATACTGAAGTCAACTCCTCAAAAAAACATTGCTTGAAGGATAAGATGAAAATGAAACAAGATGTGTTTGTTTCAAATCTAATGTTATACTTTAATTTGGATAACATCATACTAGATGAATTAAAATTATAGGAACCACCCCTCCAAATGGTACAAAAACAGTCAACCAATCAGGAAGAATCTTCATCAAATAAGGATTTGATCTTCAGTTCCATTATCATTATTCCCATAATGGATCAATACATACATGATGATTATGATTATGAACCTATGCCAATGATACATTATTGGGGACCAAATTGAAGAGGTATCTTGGGTTGAGGATATAGGGTAAGACATGATATAGATATAAGTCATCACTTCATCCAATCCCCTTCATGTATTGTCTTTGTGGACAAGACTCATGGGAAATCTGTCTAACGAGCACATCTAGAAGAAGAGTATTATTCCTCGACACATGAAAAAGTATTTCATGACATGATTATATTTGAAGACTTGTTAGAGGATATGACACTACACCCATAGAATGTAGGAATAACTAGACAACATAATCCACTATGAACATGATAACTTACAGCTCCTACACCAAGGGACGACCCATCAACATCAGAGACGTCAGTTACTAATGCGACTATATAAGAGAATACCCATATTGGAATTTTCAAACATAAAAATTACAAATATGATATAATAATGTAAATATCCTATGTACTGGTAAAATTAAAAATCTTGGATTCATTCAGTATATAAAAGTATATATAGGATGTTCTTGTTGAAGCATTTTCAATCCCTGGAGATCTTGAAGTTGATTTCGTAGTTCCTGAAGTATATAGTCTACAGGATAAAGATTTGGAATTATATGTGGTTTTCTGCTTCACCGTATAGGATGATGATTATGTTATTTATGGACTTTTCACACACATATATATATCTGTATGATTAAATGTCATATATGTTTGATGAGCCTTCATTTACAAGTGCTCAAGAGTCAACCTCATCCTAGTCAGGAAATGATTCCAACTAGGTCTCACTGAATATATCTTATCTCTATCAATGATGATGTTTCAAGGCTATGCTAATAATTAAAAATATCACATTTATCATATTAGACATTTAACTCAATGAAGGGTTCATGTATTCGACAAAGTGTGTATGGGTTTTCAGTAGGATAAAATTTTCAATGTTCTGCTTGGAAGACCGTAGCTATATCATCATGTATTCATTCCATAGTCACATACCAAATGTCTCAAATACTATATCAATTTTTAAATTAGAAGATTTTATAGTGACAGGGCCCCATTCATTTCCAATGATACACAACACATTTATGTATGACTCTATCACAATAGAGAAAAACACTACATGTCTAATGATGTTTCATGATGTAATGCCCCAAATGGCTTGATGATGGTCCCATATATCCCTTTCAAAAATCTAATCATAGATTAATGCATTTTAATAATAAAATTGAATAGATGGACTCAAATTTATACACTCATTTAAAATCCTCCAAAATGTTAATTATTGTAGTTGATCGTGATGGCATTGAAGATATCATCAACTCTCCATGTGAAGGTGAATGCATGAATTAGAATGTCTTGTTTCCATCCCATGAGTTCAAATAATGTTTTCTTATATATGTCAAGATGTAATAAGATTTCATGAAAAAATTATAATTTGAAGAGTTCAACCTATGTCGCTTTTATTAGTTTCAGGACTCCAATAAAGCATAATGCCATAAATGAACCCAAAATAATATATTCATCATCTAGATGTCCAAATGGTGACTCACCAATTTCTGCAAAGGAACATGACTTGTCGTAGCCACCTTAGAGAGAATAGAATAATGTATATAAAGGGGAAGAGGAAGAAGATGATGATTTTTGGGCATCCACTTCATCATTTTAGGAAGGAATCTCGAACACTATCTATAAACTCTTAGAGCTAAATAATAGTAAAAATGAATATCCAAAATCAACTCTAATTAGTGTGGCCATTAATTCTGAATAATTGAAATTAAATATTTCCTTCAGAAATAAACAATAGGATTTGTTTAGCAAGGACTACAAGGAGATGATCTTCCATGACTGTGTGGTGTCCACAAAATATTTGGGTTTTCCATAATATCATAAATGGTACAAGAAAATAGATATAATAATGCACTAGAATCATGCCTCCAATGATGAGGCTGATGTCGATAAGCTAATTAAGTATGATTTTATATGAGACATTAACTATCCAAAATGGATATCCAACATTTTCTCTAATAATGAATAAGAATATGAAGGTCAGCTATTTCATCAATTCCATATATCTCAACTAACATTGTCCAAATGATGAATTCCCCATTCGTATTATAGAACGATTTATTGATATGAAAAATGGTTTTCAAACACTATCCTTCATGGATGGTCAATCATGGTATAAAAAATCATTATGGATTTTTATGATGTGTAATCAAAAACCATTTGATCCCCTCCTGAAGTATTATTCAATCTGCAAATTCCCTTTTTCCTGACGAACATCAATGTTATATATAGATGTTCAATGCATCTCATATTCATCCCCTTCTTGGGAATGTTCTTTGAATCCTACACTGATGATCTAGTTTTTATGTCTACATATTGTGGTAATCATATAGCAAACTATGTAATCATCTTCTATAATCTTCAATAACATTACCTAAATAAAATACCATTGAAATGTTCTTTTGGTGTAATCTCATAAAAATTAATCTGCTTCCTTTACACCATCATGAAATTGAATTTAATCATAATTAAACATAACTAATCATTGGATTTATCCATCCAAAAAAATAACATATTTCAGAGTACTTCAAGAAAAATTGTCCTACACTTGGAACTTCATAGGAAACCTTGAAGTAGAATTTCTATCCTTCTCCAAATTTGTGTATAATGGGGTTGCATATCAATAGACCATTTACCATTTAAAATATTTTAACAAAATTAATAAATACATATTGAAAACAAAGTTATTTATTCCAAAATTTTATAGAAATCATCTCATTCTGTATATATCAGCACTAGAATGATTACTTGGAGACTTTATAACAGAATATAATGATTTAAAAAATAAAAATAACAATTATTATCTTAGTAGAACCATAATCAATGTTGAGACTCATTATTCATATATTATGAAAACTAAATGTCATTAATCATTTCCATTCAGCAGTAGATACAGTACATGAAACACTACATGATTCATTTGGATTCTTGAAATAACTTACTGATAATTATACTGATTCATCCTATTCTCATAGGATGTCTAGTCTGTTGATGATATATTTTTTAGCAGTTTGACATACATTTCATGGCTAAAAAAGTATTTAGTACATTGGCCATGGAATATTTCCCCGATGAGAACCCATCTACATATGGGACATTGTTAGATATTTGATTACCTGATAAGGAGGATTTTTGTATCCAATACATGCCCCAAACTTGGGAGATTTACATAGATAATGTATCCAGAAGTCTAACAGGGAAGATAATGGAAGACCACAATGTGAATATTATTGGGTTAGTGATCCTAATAATATTCCTATAGAATAAGGTATTTCCAATAAATTTCCTATTATCATTAGGTGGTACCAATAGTAAGGTATAATATCAGGCTTTCATTGAATAACATGAATTGGAACTCCATGTATAGGTGAACCAAATGTAGGTGAAGGATTACTCTGATTTGGTAATCATATAGAACAATGGATATTATGATACAACTAAGTTAGAGTATATACTAGTGTGTGATTATGTTTGAGGGTAAATGGTATAATTTACCATAAATAAAATATTTTCCAACATCCCACGATCAAAAAATTCCTTGGTTGATTCTTTAAAAAATTCATCCATAGCCCAAGAAGAACAAAACATGAATGAAACTATCTTCAACATAACACACAATTGTATGGTTTAACCTTTTATTCAAATCATAATAGAGAAAACTAGTGATATTATCCATATTCTTGGACTATGTGATCCTAAAATGTGACAGATGAAGCCCATCGTTGAAATACTCCAAGATTGAGTGCTTCCACCAGATATAAATTTGAATGAGAAAATTTAGTTTTGAGTGGTAATCATTACTATTTTTGACAGCCCAAATTTTAAAAATTTCTTCTAGTAATGAGGCTTCAATGGAATCATTCTGAGATGCATCGATAGAGAACAGATTATCACTGTCATGTATGAAGAACATGGAGGAACCTATGGCTCCCACAAATTAGGGTATGATATTTCGAATAAAATCCTAATGCTTGTACAATATTGGAATTCTATGACATAGGATTTCACACGACTCGCCAATACATTTAATTACTTTCAGAAGCATGAATACTTCCTCCATCAAACTCCTGAGTTTCTTTATACATCCATATACTCCTGTACATTTTCCACATAGGGAATTGTTGTAGATGGAATATATCCTTCAGTTAAAACTAGGTAGTTCAAATTTATTTTTATTGCTAGATATGTATTCTACAAAATGTATGAAAAAATACCCCGCAATGATGTTGCTGCCAAAAAAAATTCAGCTTCTTTTAAGCTACCATCATTACCTTATTTGGTGACCAATATATCATATTGAAATACAATTGAACCAATTTCTGATCCACTAAGGTGGAAAATCTATAACAAGAGTACAATATAAAATCTAATTATTTATTTCCTTCTCAAGCATTTGCTAATGGATATATAGAGGATTGTAACAAGAATATATCAAACATACTGTAGAATATAGTGGATAATGGTAAGAATTATTTTTGTAAAAACACATTCATTCATTATCGGATTACCATTCTATAAATCGTACTACCATATGGAAAACCTAATTTTCACCATTATAGAAGAAAGAAGGTGTTATGTGCATTGAGGTCCAATCTCCTTCTCTTTGAGTGGCTATATTTTATGATAATTCCAAATATGATGAATCTTAAAAATGACAGGATGAGTTCGAGTGAATTGAAAAAATAGTGATTTAATACTTTGCATAACAAAGAGGTCTATAAATATCTGATAGCGAATGATTTTAGCAATAATGTCCACCACTATTCATTTCCTCAAGGAGAATTTGTATTGGTTCTTATGAAATCATTGATACTAAGAATTATGTATAAAAATATTGAGAAAAAATTAGATGGACATTACATTATTCACATGGTACAATTAAATAATAATTATTCTATTACATTAATGGATGGATAAATTAGTACGACTCCATCAACTACAAGGTTCGTGAAAATGTTCTTTATTTAATAAAATGTTTTTTTCCATGTTACTCAATGTTAATCTACACATCATTATCATCAATGACAATCGATGATAAAGTAGACGACATGATCCTAGTTACCTGAACTAAAAAATATAAACACCATTTTTCATCAACACATCTCAATAAATTGTATTGTTACTGTCTCGTCATTGGATGTGTGTAAATACCACTAATTACCATGATTAGAATCTCATGCGACCATCAAAAATGGGAATATTCTATGTGAAATCCCCACTCACATAAGTGTCACACCAAAGTGAAACCTGGGACCCTTATATCCGTATAAGTCCCAAAAATTTTACATCCTCGTCATATGGAAGAGAACTGAAATATTTTTCAATGAGCATTGTGTGTCTTGATAATCATTCTATTAAAATATGTTTTGACACTCAGTTATCCTATTTCGGGACCATGTTCAATGTTAAAAAAACTCCTACACTCCTAATCATTGTGAACCAAAACACCAAAGGTAACATTAAATGAAATACTTTTGGATTTATTATCATTCTATTACGATATGTAGTGATTCTTGAACCTCCCATCAAAGGAAAAAAATTAGATATAGAAATATAAAACACGTCTTCCTTTTCTCTGTGAGAGAATCATATCTTAACATAGAACCTTTCCGATAAATACACCGTGATTATCATTACCATGATATAAGTTGTGTAACCTAGACATCATTTTTTAATATGAAACATTAGTGTGTAAATTATCAATATCCGCTTTCATAATTTCATGGTCTGAATGTTTTGGGTAATAATTTTCAAGAACAATGTGTGGATTGTTTTTCACTAAATTGATATATGTAATGATGCCCATATCTCAAATTTCGGGTCTAGAAATAATTAAAACATAAATCAATGTTAATACATGTGTGTGAGTTCAATACTATAAGGGGATTCCTATTTCAATAACTAAATGTGCCTTCACCCTGTCCTCATGAAGATATGTAGTGACACTTGGGTCTTACACCATTGTCCAACAACAACATTGTTTTCATTTCTAGTTTCTTTATCTTCATCCTTGAAGCAAGAAGATAATCTATATTTGATAACCATGAACTATTAATGGAATGATTCTCAACTCAATGAGATATTTCGTGATTCCTATATTCTATTTTGTTCCTCAGCCACCACAAAATCGATATTCACCTATCCTTTACTTGTGTTTCCCTTCTGTTATCGAAGAAGCCTTTAACCCACCATTAA
This sequence comes from Viscum album, assembly GCA_963277665.1. NCBI lineage: Eukaryota > Viridiplantae > Streptophyta > Magnoliopsida > Santalales > Viscaceae > Viscum > Viscum album. The sequence goes on along the minus strand of OY728161.1, from coordinate 418,546,598 downwards.
TCTCACACAAAAAACTAATAATGTTTCTTTAGGAATTTTATATAAAGGGGTATTACTCAAATATAAGGTGTATCATTTCTTACTATGGTTACACTAGTCTTGATGAAATCCCTAGAAGACACACTAGATGTCCTTATTTCATGATAATAAAATTCAAGATCTATTTAAGAACAACATGTGGATGAATTCTTTCCACAACATGATGTGTAATGACATAGGGGTCCTAATCCTTGTCCCAACCACAATATTCAATCTCATGTAAAAATAAACCATTTATAGGCCTCAAGAAGTTAAACAACAAGGTATTTCAAATACTACTTGTTTCTTTATTCTCACCCATATGATCGAAGTAATGATGCCCAACAATTCAATACTAGGTCAAGACATATAATATCATGTAAAATCCCATCATATACCATTTATGAGTAATATTTCCATGATGGGATCCAATAGTAGTTCTCACAATACACGTGAACCTATATCTAGTGTAACTATGGGTGTCTTGATTCCTACTCTGAAAAGACATGTTGAAACACCTATATCCTAATCCATTTTCTAGATGCAACATTGAATTCCACTCATGTCATCTCATATTCATACTTACATCATGTCATTATACTGTATGTGAAAATGAATAACTATGTATGGATTAATTCTCATCCCATTGAGATACATATTGAAGATAGGTTCATATATCCTAGTCTTGTCCACTATGTAAATAAAAAATTCCTCCTCAACTGTGTTAATACTAATGATAATAGTGGACAATTTAATATATATCCCTTCATTATGGTAACCCACTAAGTTGACAAAAATACCCCTCCTTCTAAATATGCGTCAGATCTATGCATCAAATCCAAACTCATAAAAAATATTCTTCTAGAGGCTTCCCTTGGGCACAATCACATTTCTCTTTCTTGAAATCCTCTTAATCATAGACAATTTCAGATCTTCATAATCAATTTTCAGTTCATTGAGAAATAATGCCTTATTCGTGATATCACCTTTCGTTGACTATGTAGTACATGACCACATTGTACATGCATATGTCACCCATCTAACAGTCTTATTAGCCAAATAATAGAACTATTTTACTATGCAGTACAAGACGTAGTTTTCCTGGTATAAAATTTCCTTTATAATGGATATCTTAACCATTTGTAATATTTACCTATGGAGAATACCCTTTTGTATTAGTGTGAATTGATGAAAAAAATTTTAAACCCATTATATAAAAAATAATAATTATCCTATATATCTATTGCATTTTATCATTCCTGATCTGAGAACCCTGAAGACCCTAATTTACAAAATCCCCCTCCATGTGTTTGATGAATATTAGGATAATCATGATCGATGTGTACATAAATCTCTATGATTTCCTTGGTGAAATTTTCATAGTGATATTATCAAAAACAAAATGTACCACACATCATATGATGGCTCTAACATAAGTAGAGAACCCATTTCCCAAATTTATTTGAATGTTTGAAATTTATTGCTCCTTTCATGATTAGGTACCTTCCACCAACAATCTTACCTCTTGGAATATGGAAGATGTGAATATCCATAACAATTAATTTGCAATTGGATATAAAATGTCATAAATATAGGTATCTATTTCTCCTAAAAATGCAGTACATGCACTATCTTTCCATTTATAGAACTACCCCAAAATGACTTTGTAAACAAAATGATTCCATGATTTTACTATGAAATGTGTTCTTGAGTTGTACATTCATAAAGAATCCCCCATAAAGGTTTTTTAAAAAACTGGTAACTTTTTTCTCAGGAAATTCCACCTCTAACTCCATAATAATTTTTTATACCACTATTCATAACGGGAAATCCATGGTTCACTACTTACATCATTTACCTCTCAAAACTGAATGAGGTAACTCGTTTATAGAATGATTTCCATGAATTGGATAACCATAAAACCATCATTTGAAACTAAATACCTTAAATTAATTCCTCCATGATGTCCTTTTTTGTATGAATTCAAGCTACAAATCATGATTTCCTAGATTCTTTCCCTTAAAAAACACATCATGATGTCCTTATATCATGACATTAGACTTAACACCATGATTTCCATTCCACATCACAATAAACAACACAACATGATTTTTGTTCATCATGACATTAAACTGCACACCATACCATCATTTCTGCAAGAATTTAAATGACACAACATGATTTCCTTACAACATGGCATTAAACTGCATGCCACGATGGCTTTATTGTACAAATTTAAACTTTGTAGAAGATATCCCTCTCCAGAAGACATTATGCTACTCATTCAATGCCAAAATATCATGACATTGAACTACGTGAAGCTTCAAAAAATATTAGACAGGTTCCATCTCTAATGACATTGACTATATGAAACAATATAAACTCTATTATACAATAAATTCATGTAGGGTAAGTTTTCTATTCATGACCAATGATGATACATATATTTCCATCCGTCTCAGACATCTTCTCTTGGAAAAACCACCCATGTGATATTTAGAAATCTGAATCTGTTTAAATTTCTTTCATCCATCAGTAATAGATTGTGATAATTCCTTGTATTTTATTTACCTAAATATATAGTTTACTCTAATATTTTTCTTTCCTAATTCACCACATAACAAGCCTATCATCCTAATGATGCTTTTATTTTAATATGTAGTGATTTTTCTAGTCGGACTTACATAAAAAAACCCTCATAATAGGTTTTAAACCAATAATAAATTCTTTCCCCAGAAATAACTACTTTATTATTGAAAATCTTGAATTGGATTCGCGATCCACAATATAGTGTCTCGAGATTACCATTGGGAGTATCTAAAGGATTTCAAAAAAAATTATCCAACAATCCATGTTTGGGTCATTAATTTAAAATCTATGGTATTACATTTCTTCATTAAATTGTAGTTTTATTAGTCAAATGTTTAGGGATTTAGACTACCCACCAATATAAAAGGTACAATTAATTAAATCTAAAAACATAAAATTAAAATATTCTAAGAATGAGAAATTCTATTAACACTAATTCTCTCATATATTGAGCTTATAAATTTTTATTGGTAATGATATTTTTTTTGGTTTTCTATATGGCCCTACAAATAGTAAAATTATGCTTGCAAGGCCCCTGACATAGGGAAAGAATAGTATCCTTCCTTACTTGACAAGCACCAAAAACCCAAAATATGATGACGGAATGTATCAATGTTCCCAAAAATCACCATATTACTAGATTAATTTCTACTTGAATGAATTTAATTCTAATAGAGGGGTTCTGTTCACATATTAAAATTTGTTCCATTAAATTTTTTATGACAAATAAGATGTGAATCATATGTAGACCTCAAATGTTGAGTTTGAGTATAAAAATAGATTTAATCATGATGAATAAGAATAATAGAGTTTGTGGTATGAAAGCCAAAATCTTCCTAGATCGGTATTGATAAGTTCATAGTGAGACTATCCATTATTCCTAGGGGTTAGTGACATTAGTGACTGTACATTCTATATGTTCCAAGACCATAGCGCTTCACTTGTCCCATGAAGGGTGAAATGGTGAAACCCCTACAGTATTTAATAGTGGATTCACCAAAGTGATCCATCCATACACCCCATGTACTGTCAATGTGAAATATTCTTATGTGGATCCCTGTGTGATTAACATGTCATCAACACGTGTAAGAGATTACTCCTTCTCTCAGGGTCAAAAATTTTCCTATAAATGGGAACCCATTAATTTAATTTGTATATAAAAAATTCCCTAGAGACCATATGATACTTTGTTATCCCTAGTACTTATCCCATTCCATATATTACCTTATTGGTAGTTATCTATCACCAGAACACAAATTAATTAATGGATAATTGTGAATCTAATGTCCTCTCAGATTTTCAAATAAAAAAACCAATTTGAGGCATATTCCCAAACCCTATTTCATGAATACTAGATTATGGTAACATTCTTCAAATACAGACCTACATAAATTACTTCTATGAATAATTGTGGAGACCATTGAAGGCTTTATTAAAGCCTCTTTTTAGTATAGTCCTCCAAGATGACTATGACCCAAGGTTTCATTACCTTACCAAAACAATCTTACGTGAAGCACCCCTTGTGCAAGCCCATTTATTCACCCAACCATTTATCTTGCACAGACCATTCATCATTCCATATTTAATGCCATCCATGGAAGGAAATAGACTCATTTGGAAACCTTGTTAGTGAGGGATCGAGTAAAATCTTTCACCATGGAATCCTAACGTTAAAAAAATAAGAAACAAAATGCAATTGTGTATCCCATTCTGATTGGTATTTCAACCTTAAGAGGATTCCCACAGTTGACCTACTATATGGTTAAGATACCTTTGGAATATGAATATTTCATTCACTATGGTCAAGGGGCCCCCTACCCTAGGGTTAGTGTAAAAAATTTCACAGTCTAAGAAGAATTGGGTTTTGACCATGTCCAACTATTCTGGTATATATGACTTGGAGCCTCTGGTTTCTAGCAAGGGGGTTAATGATCACACATGTGTTTACTTTTGAAAAGCAATGGCATCATCATCATTGAATATAAATTCAATGCCTATGCATAACATCTGATGTAATACACTTTCCTTTCTTTTAGGTGGTATTAGTCTTTCTCAACACAAACTAATCATCCTTTAACATCATTACCAATTTGAGGTGATGTGATGAAAATGATGTGTTGTATCCCCTGCCCCCTTCACTATCCCCCATCCACACCCACCAATTGATGGGAAAAGTTCTCAGTTTTTCAAATCATCTAATTCCCCTTATTTCACAAACTAAGAATGAATAGTATGGGATTAGTGTTTAGTGGTGATCATGACACCCACAATATCCATGAAATAGATTGAACTATGAGAACATCCATTCCAACTATAACTAGGAAATGTAGGATTTCCTCCTCACCCAAATCTTCAAGATATCACATCCCTGATATGGGAAATTGTCCCCCATTCATATGGGAATCCCCTTAGCCATATGTCCGATTTGATTGAACTAAAATAACTCTTTTTCCTTGTTACAATAAAATCATGATATGTTTTAATAACACTTTGGGATCGAGCTCAATGGGCCTCCTTTACAAGCCTATGTCCCAATCATAATTCCATAAATCCACGCATCCTTCCAAGTAGTGAGACCCTCATTAAACCCCCAATAATTAGTTGATCATACACTATAATAAGCTCCAACATAATCTTCTCAAATGGTCAAAAACCATCAATAGAAAAAAAAATTATGATCCACTATAGTTGGGGTTCCTCATAACAAAACTATGTCGGATTTGGGTCCAATTCATCTAAGGTGCGTAAAAAGACTACATGAGGTTCCAACCATGTATCTCAAATCATTTCTATTCTCTATGGACCACATTTTCTATAGAGTTTAATTTAACCTCTGAATCCACATACCTCCCAGTTTTCTTGGCTACATCGTCACAATTTGCACACAAAAATAATACAGTGAAACTCTTTCCTAGGCTTATTTTCCACATGACATTAAACTGTAAAGTTAGGTCCACATCACATGATGATATAAATATAATGTTCCCGATTAAAATTTTCTAAATTATGTTCTTTCTGATTTAAATTCATAATGATATGAAGGAATCCCATCCAATGGATATATACCAACATCAAAACAAATCCCATCATCCAATATAGTGATAGACTGCATAGTGAATTTAGTCTACCAATAGGAACATTAACTACAAAGAGCCTCAATGTGTGGCTAGAAATTAAGAAACATTATAATACTAATCAAAATATCTATAATTAGTATATATGAGGATACCATTGATGTATAAACTCATATACATACAAATATATCCATTGTTGAAGAACCTCATGTTTATAGTGATGAATCAATGATCATTACAGTATAATAATTGAATGCTAACTCTTGGTCTAAACACATAATACATTGAAATTAATTAAGTATTAATTATAATATCTTAGATCTATAAATAGATTCAATGAGTATGTAATAATTCACCCCCAAATGGTGTGACGAGCCCGACCTCACATCATCTTGACTAATGTGTGTTCTTAAGCATCAATGGTCAAAATACCAGACGAGTGTCTGGCTTTGAAAATTAGGTCCCTTCAAAAAACAATCTATTGGTTTTCTCTAGATTAATAAAGAAAATCATTAGGAATTTTTGGAAATATAAAACTACAACAAAGAATCTCTTTACATCGGAAACAATTTTTTAGGAAAATCACTTATGTGTTCATATTATTGATTCCATATTCAGGGATAAAGAACTAAGAATACATCATTTGAAATTAAAAACACATTTATAATTATAATTTTTCCATTAGAGCAACATCACTCTCGTAAAATTATAATCATTGGAATATGAATGAATTCTGACATCATTCCTATTAAAAATATTGGTAATTCAGTTTCATATTAGTTTATCATGTGTATGATATTATTTAATGGATACCAATTTAAATAAAATATGAAACCCATTATTCATATAAGGTCATAATTATGATATAGGTGGAATCATAAAAAAGGTTGATATATTGATAGACTGCATAGTGAATTTAGTCTACCTATAGGAACATTAACTACAAAGAGCCACAATGTGTGGCTAGAAAATAAGAAACATTATAATACTAATCAAAATATCTATAATTAGTACATATGAGGATACCATTGATGTATAACCTCATATACATACAAATATATCCATTGTTGAAGACCCTCAAGTTTATAGTGATTAGTCAATGATCATTACAGTATAATAATTGAATGTTAGCTCTTGGTCTAAACACATAATACATTGAAATTAATTAAGTATTAATTATAATATCTTAGATCTATAAATATATTCAATGAGTAAGTAATAATTCACCCCCAAATGGTGAGATGAGCCCGACCTCACATCATCTTGACTAATGTGTGTTCTTAAGCATCAATGGTCAAAATACCAGATGAGTGTCTGCCTTTGAAAATTAGGTCCCTTCAAAAAACAATCTATTGTTTTTCTCTATATTAATAAAGAAAATCATTAGGAATTTTTGGAAATATAAAACTGCAACAAAGAATCTCTTTACATCGGAAACAATTTTTAGGAAAATCACTTATGTGTTCATATTATTCATTCCATATTCAGGGATAAAGAACTAAGAATACATCATTAGAAATTCAAAAGAAATTTATAATTATAATTTTTCCATTAGAGAAACATCACTCTCGTAAAATTATAATCATTTGAATATGAATGAATACAGACATCATTCCTATGAAACATGTACAAATAGTCAATACAAAAAACAGTATATTTTACAAAATAAGTTGTGACAAATAATCCACTATGGGATATAGGTGGTGATTCGTGATCAACTATGTTCTAATTTATGATTATTTTCTTATCATACTAATTTCGAATATAACCATCATATACTCCCTCATTCATGATTTACCTATCATGTTTTTCAAATATTTATGAAATGTTTTATGATTGATCATATGGGATTATTTATTCTAAGAACATTCTGTATGAACCTTTATTATGATTCCATGTTCCAATTTGATTTATATCTCCTTATAATTTCTAAAATTGTTAGGATATCACCATGTTTAATATTTTGATAATATTATATACCCCATTTTTAATATGAGTGCATCGATCAATTATGAATAAATTTCCAAACATGTTATTATGTGTTAAAATTTTTAAATGTTCAGAATAAGTAATAATCAAATTGAATTTTAGAGAATTATTTACAAGAATTGAATAATTAGTTTCTTCTATAGCTTTTCTCAAAATACAATATAACTCTGAATATTTATAATACTCAGTTGAATATGTCATGAAATTTTGTAATTATATATTTATTTATAATAAATGTGTTGTTCAGAGTGATATATGAGGAGGGAGGTGAATTTAGTAATGAATTAAAATTTCTATTCGATATGGTTTAAATGAAATACAATTGTTTAATTAAATAAACCTAGGTTATCCAAAATTTAAGATCAATATTAGATCTATTATTTTAAAATATTTCTCAAATATTGATTTGTTGCCCGTTAATATAGGAATGAAAAACTATTTTTTGTTTGGAAATAAAATTACATTATTCAAAACCAATATATACACTAATTATTATTAACAATCAATGATGTTATTTATTTTATAGTTAATAACATATTCATTTTTAAAGATTATAAATAAATAATGAACGAAAAATAAAAAATAAAATAAAAACAAGATCATAATTCTAATGATGAGACCCTATCCTCTCAACATGATAATCACCCACTTCTATGAAGATTAGATGATATAATATATTGAAATACAACATGGATCGGTTTACAACAACAAACAAGTCTGTTCCACAAATGGTCTTCTTCTATAAACAAGTCGGAATAAAATAATGATAGGCCACACCAGGAACTCATCAACAACACAATGGGAAAATAGATGTAAATAAATTTTAAGAAGATATCTAGTATCATTGTGTTCTTGCATAAGAGATAGTTTGAGTATGTGTGTGTGTAAAAAAATTATTATACACACACACTACTCATAATGTAAAAAAATATAAAAAAACAGAGATACACAAAGGGATTGGATATCTTTTTTTGATATTCTATAATTCTCATGACCCATTGAAGTAGATTGAGTGGTAGTTTGATACTAGGTTCAGAAATTATATATTGAATATAGATTCATAAAATGATTTTTTCTAATTATGTGATGGAAGTGAATGTTTTGTCAGCTCCACTCATCCTCTGTCATTTCTATGAAATATGCAATAAGTAAGTTCATATCCCATGGAACCCTCCTTATGTACATTTAATTTTTAGGATCACTTTTTTATTCTATAGAAACCCCAATGAGGGAATCTGCTTTTACTTTTATCAATCACTTGGAAGAATATACATTTAGAGAATAATAACATGGATGGAAACATGAACATACATAGGGATGATACATTCATTAATGAATTTATGTAATAGATTTATAACAATAATTAAAATAGTCAATTGAAATAAATTTTGATAATATAGACCTTATAGATATTTAATTCAAAATAAATAGAATAGTAATTGTGATTTATTTGGTCAGAGTTAATATCTCGTTGTGAGTCATACTATCAATGAATGAAGATAGTAGTGAGAAATTTCATCAGTGAATCATCATTGTGGTTTGTCATCTCATCATTTTTCAAAATTTAAATTTGGTTAGAAGGTCAGCTTCAATAGTGACTCAATATATGTTATTGGCCGTTATAACACATAACAAATTTTTTGGGTTCCTTAGTGATTGATCCTCTTGAGGTACAAAATTATATTACATGTCCTTATTTCTACTCTATTAGTGACTCATCATAAATGGTTATATTATTTTCCATGACTCACCATCTATAGTGAGTTATTCCAGATGTGGAATAATCCATGATCGGGGGTCACCCTTGGAAGAGACGCATCCTCAATAATGAGCCTATCTCAAACGTATTCAAATTTATTTACAAACATCAATGTTTTATAAAATTATTTCTTAACACCTAAAACTCATTAATAACACAATAAAATAGTTTTTTAAATATTTAAGTAATTGTTCCAACAAGCTCTCCATTTTTTATGACCACTCATCATTGTAATGTATAGACATTGTATTAATGATAAAAATAAAAATTAATGGAGATATATGAGGTATCAAAGGTAAAGAAAGGACACATGGTAGCAACGTTAAATCATAAAATTTTATAAAAAATATATAAAATGAAAATTTTAATGTAAATTACTCATTAAACAGTTGAAAATAACAAATTGTATCTTAAGAAGGTATTAATATGTAAATGAAAATAATTGAGTGATATAAAATGAAAACATAAGAAGAATACAAATAAAATATTCATCTCCCCCTTTTATTATCACTGAAAAGTAATATAAAATATGAAATTCATCAGAATATAATATGAATAATCGATGAATTTCCAATGATAATTTATGAAACGAAGGTCCATCTAAATGGTTTCATCAAAATGTAACACAAAAACATCCCCATAAATGTCAATATAACTAATCACCAATAATTCTATGGATATTTTGGAGGATTGAGATATGGTTTTCAATTAAAATTGTATGATGTAGACGGATAAACATTAGAACATGAGGCTTGTCATGTGATATTAATAGAAACTGTAGTTGAAGCTATTGTTATAGTTTTAAGGGACGTTGGAACATCAGTTGCAAAATGTGGTTCTCGGATGATGATATGTCTATCATATTTCATGAATTCAGTAGGATACATAGAAAATGAATTGATGCATTATAGAAAAACTACATTAGGGTATTTGGTGACAATATATTAAATTTATTTGGGATAAGTAACTATATGGATCAAATGAGTTGAAACTAGAATGCCCTTATGAGCATCAAATTATGTTCCATGAACATGTATAAACAAATTCATTAGATTTATTAAATTAATAATAATGATTCCATTTCTCTCCATTGAAGTGAGGATAAATTTCTTCTATTCCATAAAACATGGAATCATTAGATTCATGACCATTAACTGATGAACTTAATATTTAATGGGTTGGGTCACAAAAGGTGTCCTCGTATTTTTAAAAACATACATAAAATTAGAATTCAACTCAATCATAGTGAAAATCAGTAAAGGATAATGCTATGTGAATTAGTTTATGGTCTCTATAAAAAATTTTTATATCTTTCATATATTCACTAGATATCATGTGAATATAATAACTGTTATGATCAAGCATCCTATAAAATTCTATAGGAATGGCGGATTCTTCACCATAAGTAGCTTTATGATCATTCCACACATCTAATATATGCTTCAATAAGAGGATAAGCATGAAAACTATTATAAATGGATGTTATATTATTTAATCATTCATGTAAGTCACATGATTTAACAACAAAAATAAAAAGTTTAAAGGAATACTTTCACTAAATAATTCAATGTAATATTAAGTGTAACATCCACCAACACTGAATGATCATTTTGGAAAAGTAAGGTTGCTTGTACAATTGTAGGTGGAGATACATTCAATTAAAAAATATCCATTTATTTTTCATCATTAATCTGATTCACCAATGATCCCTAAATATCCCTTTCTTCTTGAAGATCATGTCAGCCTTTATTAGGCGGACTCCCAAAAAACATATCCCATTCATTATACAATTAATCCATCCATCCTCCAAAAGATTGATTAAGAGTCCCCACAACCATATGATCTTTTAGACAAAACCACATAATGTAAAACAAAAGGGGTCACAACAGATCACTGAACTTCAATTGGTATGTTATCAACAATAGGGTCAACTCCCACCAGCTCCTCAACTGATTTCTCAACAACATCAATGACATTAAAATTATCATACAATGACTATTATACAATATTATATTCATGTTCGATTGAAAAACCATATGAATAAAATATAGGATTATCTCAATAGTATTATCAACTATTATACATTCCTAACATGCAAAATTCCCTCCCCAAAGTGGTGCATCTCTCTCTTCTCAAGAATCATGATCACTTCTTAATCAATTATGGTTATCCCAGCTTATATTTTAAAATATAATATTTTATATGGGAAATTTCATAATGAATTTCATCATCCTCACATCTAATGAATTCTTCTGGACCATTAGAATCTCCATCACTATCACTACCATTTTATTATCCATAAACATTTCTATTACCATTTTTAACATCTCCTATTTCTTCTTTTTCTTCATCTACATCCTCCACATAATTTTTATCTTTTCAATAATATTATAGAATTTAGAAGTTCATTTAAATTTCCCATCAAATGAAACTTATATATATTACTTTTATCTACCTTTTTCAAAATTCTATCTTCAATAGAGATTGTCGATTGAGATCTAGGAGAACCGTAGTCTATAACAGTGGGACTTTGGGACCAATCCGGTTTACTTCTTCCATCCAAAAAAACAATTTTTACTCATTACCATTGGAAGTTTCTTATTTTTCAACATCATCTATGAAATACACATCTTCATCTTGTCAAAACCATTGTCCACAAGGTTTTACAGTCTTGAAGAATGGAAAAATACATTAAACTCATCATACATCCTTTCAATATAATTGATCCATTACTTGTACCATGGATTCCAATTTATTTTCATCCTAGTCAAAATAAATCTTGTGATGTAGAAACCTCCATATCATAATAATGATTCATCTCCCTCATCAACTAACCCATTGTCTTCTAGAATATTTGAATGAATCCTACGATATATTAAGGAAATTGGACTCAAGGATTTCTTGTTTATTTCCCGAAATAGAATCACTACATATCTATAAAATATTATCATCTCTCTTATTTATATAAGAAGAAATATATAAACATCCAGATATAAAATCATATAAAATACTAATATTTATATTTAAATCATATGATGGAGGATTTGGAAAATAATCTTTCATTTTTTTTCATATTATGGGGAAACCAGTCATTTTAAAACTCCATCACCAATTAACATATCCAACACTTATTCAAAAAAAAAGTCTCATTGGAATATATGATATTTCCTCGATACGACTTTTTTTTCCTCATGAGGAACCATTAAACATACATCCCACTATCTTGAAAAAATTATACCATCAATATATTACTACTGATTCTAATAATGTTTTTAATTTCATCAAAACAGAAATCGTAAAATTTATAGAAATGGTCTACGAAAATATGATAAAACATTTATCTAAATGTAAGATAAAAACAACATCCATCAATGGTGCTACAAATATTTCATCACAAATTATTTTCTAGATATCATTTATTCTTCTTGATCTTCATTATTATGTACTAAAACCCTTTTTGAAATCTCATGATTACAGAATCTACAACAAAATGACTGGATTCACCTTTCCATTTGTTGTTGGTATGTGACTCAACAATAGATGAATCTGAAGATCAATTTTTTTGACCACTTAGATTCGCTTGATCTGTTTAGGAAATGGTGAGTGATGTTTTACAGAAGGGAGGGAATTTTATCATAAATCACCCAAAAAATGTGAGGAAAAGAGTGTGTTAGAATTAGAAAATATTCTAATTTATATCATTGGGGAATTTTTTGTATAAATAAATAAGTAATTAAAAATAAAAATTTGAATGGACATTATATTGAATAAATATTAAATAAAAAAACCATAATAAAATTATAAATGAATAATTAAAATATATACAATGGAATTTTGAAAAAGAATTGTGTTTTCTAATTTCTGGTATAAATATTTGTTCATAAAATCAAAATAATGAGAAAACACAATGGTGATTAAACTCAATGGAGAGTGATTTCAATGGTGTGTACAACTCAATGATAGAAAAAATTCATTGGCGGATAAAACTAAACATCGATTCCTAGAGAATTATACATAACCAAAATAAATCAGGTCATTCTAATTTTTAATATAGTTTGACCTCATATTTTTACATTCTATGTTATCATCATTCTTAGGTTCTATACTAATGTATTCAATAGTAATGTCACCCTTTTGAAAATGATATCTCAAAACGTTTTTTCATATATTAATATGTATTTTTCTTGAGTGAGATATAGTATTATTAGAAATATTTGCAGTACTTTTGTTGTAAAATGTATTTGGGATATGTCATAATTATTATCCATATTCAATAAATGTTTTCATCATCCACTAATGTTGGGAAAAGTAGATATTTGTAGATATGTATTTTGATTTAGTAGTATACAGTGAAAAAATTCCTTTCTACATCAATAAACGATATAATTTTACAAAAGGTGATAAGTTCCAGAGGAACATTTATTATCTTCAAAACATCCAATAAAATAATGATATAAATGTTAACTAGAAAAATTGATTTTATCATTGGATGGAAAAATCCTTTATTGGATATATATAATTGGTTCTTGATAATTCATTTTAGAATAACTAAATGTGAATAATTTTCATTTTTATTCAAATGAAGACACATTCACATAGTTACATAATATCAAGGTGGCTAGAAATTAAGTACAAAAGACTTATTATCATACATCTATAACATGTTTTAGCCACTAATTTAACCATTTCATCAAGATAAAATTTTTAGGTGTTAATCATGGGAGTATCAAAACACTTAGTAATATCAATGTTAGAATTCCTTAAATGTAATTTTTTAGATTTAAAATAAAGAAAAATAATTTCATCTTTTTTTTGAAAAATAATAAAAACAATAAATAATTTAAGTTCTATCATTAGTTTTATTTGAAATTAATTTTCCTCTTTTTTGAAAAATCAATATATAAATAATTTCATGAATATGCAATAGTAGTGTCATCTACATAAATATAAACAACAAAAAATCTCGTGAAATTCATTTTGTATGTTTTATTGGATCAAATACACATATTTTACATCCATCTGAAATATGAAAAAAGATGATCCCATCAAGCCAAGCTCTAATATCATGTTTCAAACAATAAAAATATATTATTTATTTAAAAATACTATTTTTAAAATGGGGATTTTGCAATCCATGGGTATGATCATAAAAAAAAATGATTATATAACCATTTAAGAAGAAACTTATTACATCCATTTGATAATTAATGAAATATAGATGTGATACCATTGATATAATTATTCTAATTTCTTCATGTATATTAATGTGTGTAAATTTATCTTCTAAATCTATACCATCATACTGACTATATCATCGAAACATTAGTCTAGATTTTCTCATACTATTGTGCCATATTCACTAACCATGTTTCTAAACACCCATTTATTGCCTATAGTGATTGCGTTTTTGTAAATGGAATACACATAGATTAAATTTAAAAAAAAAATTAGAATTGATCCCGAATCGTATCTTGTTTCCAAATCGTTGGCTAGAATGGTCGTAAAGCCCGAACGGAGTTACGGTTAAGATGTTATGGTCATTCGAAGGCAGGCTGCTAAAAATGGCCATGCATGGAGATTTTATGGGATAGTATGGAGTCTTTCATGTAAAAATGGAGTCTTGCACATAAAAATGAATTCTTGTGCGTAAAAATAGAGACTAGAAAATAAAAATGGAATCTTGCGCATCAATATACAATCTTGAGGGAGAAATGGATTTTCACGGAAAATTGGAACGGAATTTTATGCTCACCGACATTCAAGACTTCACCTATAAATACAATCACACCCCCTTCTCCCCAAGAGGCCCCTAGATGTCAGCCTCTGTTCTAATTAATGTAAGTGTGAATTTTCTGTGCATGTTCTTAAAACCCCCCATATTGAACGCAAAACAACACTTTTTCATGAAACTGCACTAAGGTGTCCAATTTTGCGTGTAAAACATGATTTTCTTCACAATAGTTACATTGTGTCCATTTTTTGCACAAAACATTGATTCACATGTCCCCTTTCCTTCAAATATCTACTATTGTGTGCAAACCTCCCCTATTTAATGAAAACCTCCCATATTGTGCCCCATTCCTTCCATTTTGTGCGTGCATCTCCCATTTTGAGCGCAAATATCCCATATTGCGCGCAGAACTCCCCGATTGTTCCAAATTCCTTCACTATTGTGCACACAACTCCCCAATTTTTCACACATGTCTTGTATTGCATTCATTCCTTACCTATTACACGCAGGCCTTCTTTATTACATGAAATTTCTCCTTCTTTCGTGAATCCCAAGTTGCGTGTCGCTCTGATTATGCGCAATAGTGCCTAGGCACGAGCCTGCTAGTCCCATCGCTACTACCACTGACCCCCATGAAAAAATGAGAGTCGCACCGCGATATTTTCATGACGGGATGTCGGGATTTTCTATTGCGCCCTTACATGCACGATCTATCCACCTATGGAATACCATGATTTGAGATTCTCCTCCACACATCATTAAACACCTTGAGTTAGTATATTTTTCTTGGTTTGTTTCCCATGTCGTGAGTTGAGATTCTCATTATCAATTCCTCATGTACATTGAATCAATCCATTTATCAAGCAACTCCTCCAAACTCTATCACATGACTCCTATGCCAGGATCCACTAGAAAGGTATGTCCATTCATAAGTCCCAACAATTACAATTTCTAGGTACCTTATGACTAAGAGTCATAACTATGTGTATTTAAACAATAGGACACACAATATTTCAATTATATGATTCCTCTTCCTCCAAAAAAAGAGATTCCTTATTATCCAAGTATAATATTTCAATATTCCTCACTACTTGAATTTAAATGGTAGTGTACCATATCATTCTATAATAGGATGCCTCTTGTTCTAAACAATATATTCCCTCTGTGACAAGCATCAGATGCCTCATGCCAGGATTATAGTGGCACAATTCCAATTGCGTTGGAATCCATTCAATCATTACATCTCTCCACCTCATGCATTTCATGTCCTTCATTTGGATCTTCATCTTATTTTATGACTGAAAGGACACCCTAACAGCTATGTCCCATGCTGCATCGACTCACCTACAATATTGGGCCAATGTTCCGGATGACGTTGGACGACACATCGAGTCAGGTCCTATGTTTAGAACATGGTCAATAGTCGTCCCTAATTTGTTTGTCCCCATTTCATGCTAACTATATGTGGATGCTGTGTATTTAACATGGTCAATAGTTGTCCTTCATCGTCATGCCACCCTCACTGCGTTCTGAATGTCAGGAATGTGATTCACACTTTTTATCTCTCTTTTTTCTTACTGATTCCAACACCCATGGAATTTTCCCACTTTTTTACATGCGCATAAGTATAGGTTTCAACTATATTCATCAACCCACTAATTAGTTGGGATGCCCTCATGGTTAGACGTGAGAATGACATTACAGACAGCTTCCTTGCATAGTCCTCATGCACCATTGCTATTTCTTAGCGGCACCTGGGCTGCATTCATGAATAATCCCCATCAACCACAACCACTTCATAGGGGCATTCATGCATTCTAATGACTATTGGTTATTTGAATATAAATGATAACGTGGACCCCCAATGCGATCACCTCTCAGCACCCCCAGTCACGGCGTTTCCAATCCCTTCCCTACATCAAGGTGTAGAGGGTACTGATTATGTATTTCCAAGGGGTGCAGAGCGATCCCACCTTGTTTGAGATGTAGGACGTTAAACATCCATGCACCATCGTCCTCAGAAAATGTCATTAATCTATGACCTCTCCCCACACATCACATGCAGAGCACCCCAACTCGGACATTTTTTATGCCTTCTCGTCTCAACAGGAGATTAATTTTCCTCACACATAATGAGATCAAGTTTGCTGAGTCGTCACATGTCCACGTGGAAGAGAAGAAACATTTCTTTAATCCCCTTGAATTTCTTGCAAGAGGCATCACCGCTACTCCTACTATCTTCTTTGGGGACAATGGCCAACAAAGGGCATGATGGGAAACAGTGCCCCAACTCACTTTTTCCGTGAAAAATCCATCTCTTGCTGGGATTCGCCACAATTGTTACTCTATCCAAGAGTAAGTCCAAATCTCCATCTCCATGGGAATTTAACCATGCATATGGACTTGTTTCTTCTATGGGCCACTAACCGTGCTTAAGTCCCAATCCACTAAACATGGATGCACCTTTTGCGACGTGATCGTTAGGTCTCTGCTGCCTCTTGATTCTCACATCGAGCATGACTCAGTGGTATTAGATTTAGCTTCGACCATTACATCCTCTATGGACCTCCTAGAGTGTAATCCACATAGCCCCAGTCTAGATCTATGGGGACTTTGTTCCTTGCTAAGGCATGGTACATAGGAAACATCCACGAGGTTCAAGCTGGACAACCATTGGTCCGGACAACCTTCATGTCAGTGCAACAAAGCCTCATTCCAAAATAAGTGTCCATTGATCCTTGAAAAGGAAAGGTATATAGGAAGCCTCCCAGAGTTTCAATCCAACCACTATCCATTGGTGCTGACCACCTTCACATCAGTGCACCAATTCCCCATTCGAACTATGAGGAATTTGATCATTTCTGTGTCAAGGTACATAGGAAACATCCCTGATGTTCCAGCCCAACTCCTGGTCGTGTCGACCCCCTTCAGGTCGGTTCTCCCACACAATCCAAAATTACATGAACATTGATCCTTTCTATGGCATGGTACGTAGGAAGCCTCTCTGAGGTTCGAGCACAACACCATCCATATGGACCCCAGGTTATTATTCATGTCTATTCGCCCACAACATCCTAAACTACGTGGACTTTGATCCATTCTATGGTTAGGTACATAGGAAGCCTTCCTCAGGTTCATGCCCAATAAACAATTAGACACAACCATCTTCACATTGGGACACCAATTCCCTATCTAAACTACGAAGACATTCATTCTTATTATTTTAGTGTTGTAGGAAGCCTCCCTGAGTATCAATCCCAACGACCTATCGAACCTAACAAACTCATGTCGGTTCACCCTCATCCAACATGACGTTAAAATGTAACAATTTGTCAGCAGTAAGTTGTTGTCTTTCAATCAATGGTAAGTCATTATACCCCAATCAGTGGTAAGTCATTGTGTCCCCTTTTCAGTGGTAATTTGTTGTAATTCCTTTTTTGGGACCCATAATGTTGGTCCATCCTAGTGGCGTCACACCAACCCGAACTGTTAACCATGATTAAGACCAATACATATATTCGGGTTGTTGTCTTATGTGTACACACCAGTTAAATCACATCACCTGACATTTCCCTCAAGCCTATGTGTCTCTATAAGGTCATTCCCAAAACCAGAGGTTCCATCTTCGCGTCCATTCTCACGGGCTGCCTCCTAAGGAGTCCCATAGCCCCCCCAACTACGTGGACATTGTTTCTATGACACTGGGATAAGTAGTAAGTCTCCTCGAGAATCAATCCCAACATCATCATCGTCCCCACGACAGTTAAATCTCACTCCCCATCCACTTCACCTAGACCTAAATCATCCATCATGATCATTACCCAGGCCGCAGAATCCCTGTGAGCTCATGACATCCCACCCACATCAATGTATCCTCCAAGGGTTATTCTCATTTTATTCCTTATATTATGTGTTCTGATTAGTCTGATCCATCTCCACCGGAAGTTAAACTTATGACATAACCATTTTTATAAATGAAAATGTGAGGAAAACCTCAAAGGGATGCCTAGGGAATGTGATTCCATGAATTCGTTGTGGGATTCCTCAGGCTTACGCACCCTCGAAAATCCCTATAATAAGGGACCATAGACAGATGTTCCATTGTTCCATCATTCATACAGAAAAATGATTACCAACGTGACTACTTCCCCGACTAATGGTTCTTTACCTATTATGGCCCCTTGGAATGTCATGTTAGAAGATGAATAATTATTTGGAGTCTATAAAGATATGGTACCAGGAAGAGTTTCACGAACAACATATTAAACCTATAAGGGAGACCCATACTAGGTGAAATGTTCTGAGGAGGAATCAATGGAAGGAATAAATGACATCCCTTTATTATGATACGATCATGGAGAAAACATCCCAGAATAAGCTACTAATGTCGCCCGCCTTTGGAAAGCGGGAATGCAGGGCAATAAAATTGCGCCTCTCATCCTCAAGCATATGGACGTGCAATCCCTAGTGAAGGCATTGGATAATGGTTTCTTCATTTCTATCCATACGTTCCCACACATTATTTCCGTAAAATTGATTATGTTTTTCTTACATATTCATTACAAAAAATTCATCATTGACTACGTCATTGATGTTCATTGCTACAAGTTGTGACATGAATGCTCGATGTTAAATATGATATCATAGAGATTATTATTTTTTACCTCTATCTACATATCATGATTCAGTATCTAATGGATATATATTAAGGGTTATAATTTTTATAGAAAAATAGTGGTCAGTCACCTCAACCATCTCTATAGGTTCAGGTTCATTTTCTGGAAGTTCTTACGAATTGGATAATTTTTCTTCTTTCCTTCCAATAGAAACATAATTATTGGAATTTAATATCATTGAATACCAATCATTAACAATTATTTCTCAAGGATTCATTATATCATGTGGATCCATCTCATCAAATTTTATATTAACATATTATTCCACAGTCTTTGTCGTTTTATCAAAAACTATATATTCATTACTAGATATATAATAACATGGGAAAATACCATCATATCATTTTGGGGAAATTGTTTCATGATTAACATTATTATTAAGAAAGTATAATTCACATAAATAAAATATTGTGAAATTAAATTTCGATTTCCTACTCTTCCAATGTTCAAAATGGGTTTTCTTAATGATTGCTATAATTAATACTCAATTGATTGTATAACAGGATGTATACATAGCCTCATATTAAAAGTATAATTGTATATAAAATTTATAAAACATAGTTTCATATATCTCATGAAGTGTTCAATTTATTAATTTTACAACTCCATTCTATAGAGGGATCACATGAGTTGAGAAGTATTGAATGATACCATTTTTTGAAAACATATTCGTAAAAATTATTATAAAACTCATGGTCATCATCACTTCATAATGTATTAATTTTACATTCACATATGTTTTATAAAAAACTTGTATAATTGGTAAAATAATAACAATCTTCACTTTTGTGAGCTAACAAGAATACCAATCTATACCTATAGAATCCAACTATATGTACATAAACATATTGATGTAAATTTATAATAAATCTATATATGGACAAATAAATCCCTATGAACTAAATCAAGTAGTTTATAAGTTTAAACATCACTCTTTTATTTAAAAAAATACTATTATTTCCATTTTTGAAATGGGGTAAAGATATTATAATTTTGTAACTCATGTTTTGGTAGATCCTTGACGAATCCTTTCAATTTAATCTTACCAAGATAGTGACTATTATCATGGCCCAGTATCTTATTATAAATCCATGATTCCCTATGAAAGGCACACAAGGAAGAATCAATTTTACAAATCATATAAATGATATTAACTATATAATTATTCTATTTCCATAATGCAGTTAAAACATAGTCATTTTTTGATTTAAAATCATTTCAAGAGCTATTGTCAAGATTAATATGAAAACCATGATCACAAAACTGTGATATGATATGAATGGTATATCTTAATACATCAACAAAATTTACTTCATATAAATAAAATAATTCTTATTACTAATTTGGGCAAGGTAGAAGATATTACATGTAGCATTGTTAGTAATGCTGACATGAACACCATCATTTGTTTCCATGTTCTTGGAGATAAAAGAGACTATGATCACATATCAATAACAGATACTATCAATGTACCATATATTCCAATATTATGTCTTCATGTAATTTTCCGACAAAATAATGTTTATATGAGAAAATATTTTTTTTCTGGATTTACATGGGTCCCAATGGATATATATGAAATAATTAGGAACCCACACTTTATTAATAGTTTTCCAAAAAAATGTATTGTAATCTATTAAAAATAAATACTCTATTAGTTCAATTATGTAAACAAATCATAATATAATTTTATGATTTATATATAGGGAAAATGTGTAATTATTAATTTTTTTGACCATCTTGATAGAAAATACCAGTAGTACACTTGGGATTAATTTATTTCCCTATAAATTGACTGTGTGTTTCTCTTACATTTTTTAATCTTTTTAAATGATAATTATGTTTATCATTTGAAATTTAATCTTAATTTTCTCATTTAAAAATGATAATATTTTTCTTTTTCTACAGCAAGATCAAGTTTAATATTATAATACAAAAAATATTGTTTCTTCATAACATTATTTTTGTATTTAATTTCATTAATCATGTCATCATGTTGTTGTAGTATTCATTAATTTCTTCCTTAGACATGTAATCATCATTTTCTTTCTAAATTATTTTAATAGTATGTATATATTTTAAATTGGGTACCTCAAAAACAATATTCATGAAGCACGTGTTGGCTATATCTGGTTTCTCTTCACAAGTTGAATCTGTGTCACTAGTTATTTTTAAATAGGCACTCCATGTGACATTTATTTCTTTCTAATATTTTATATCATTCTTCTCATATTTATTCTTCCATTTTATCTTGTGAAAGAGTTACGTAACATGTATTTTGTACTATAATAGCAAGCAAGAAATCTCAATTGAGTTGATATCTCTCATCAAATCATTTTTCCAAGATAATGTATTGTCATACATTACATTATAACATGGATTCATGGTTATTTTCATCTTCTAATATAACATATTAAATCATCTAGAAAATTGGGTCATTTCTTTAAAACTATCAGTTTATGATTATTCATCACTAAAACAATTTACATGAATGTTTTCAATATCATTCTTTTATGAAGCAATAGACTTGAAAACTAATGATTTTATTTTAGTTTCGTCATCTTCTTTATGGTTTCCTTCGAGTTCTTTGTCACACATAATCTACATCACAATCAGTTCATCGATAAGAAATTTCCAATTTTCATTATATTCTAAAATTGACCCATATATAAATATTCATCTCTATATAATAATCTAATCAGTCTCCTAATCACATCCTTATTAGATAGTGGATTACATTTGGATATTACAGTGTTCACTATTTCATTATCATAATATGGAAAAAAAATTATTAAATATGATTCATATTAAATGTATAATATTTAATTGTATATTTATTCATTCTCATCTCTTTAACATTTTAATTCCTTCATGTGATATAGAAACATTATCTCAAAACACAAATGTATTTTTCAAAGAAGATATTCTACCTAACTCTTCTTCTCCAACAATGCAATAAAGATCATTCATGGCATTGAAATTATTTTTATAATCTTGATTAGTGACATCACTCCATTATTTTTGTGGAGTCTTTGGTGTTTTAAACTTATCCGTTGTGATAGCCAAATTTTCAGAAATCATACTATATATATTCATTATCGTCTTAAATTTCAATTGAGAATAATTATTCCCACTAATGAGATGAAGTGTATTGGTTGTATAAACATCATGTCAAATATAAATATAGATAATTAAATTTTTGTCAAATATAAATTTAAGATCATTGAAATATCTAAAATCAATGTATAATTTTTTTGATGATCATTGGAACAAAATATTGTTCATAGTGGGTACTTAAGAGGAGGATTAATTGAGTACCCAATACATAATTCTATATAAATATTTTTTTAAAAAATTTTATAGTTTAATTAAAATATACCATGTAAACCAAAATAACTGATCAATATAAGATATAATATTTTAATGGAGTTATCAATTATGGATTATGGATTAGAATAAATAATAATGAGAAATATTTTTTATTTTGATGTAAATTTAATTAATAAAAACTTATATAAACACAAGTTAATATTTACTATAAATGTTGTGATTATGTTTTTAATTTAAATTAGATTTCATATTAAATCATAGAAATAATGAATACAAGAACTAAATACATAGTGGAATAAAAATAAATGGATTATTCTATGTCCATGTCCTAATCCTCTACACATGGTAATATCCCACTACAAATCAGATTAGATGGAATAATCTATTGATCCAAAACCTAGATCAGGTGTACAACATGAAATATATCTAGGACACAAATGGTCATCTTAAAAAATCCAATTTGAATGGAAAGGGGGAGGCCACACCATGATCAATTCCAAAAACCCATTTTATAATATATTTACATACTATTTGAGAATATATATAGTATCATTTAGATCAGGCAGAAGAGACATTGTGTGTGTCAAAAATAAAGTATACACACATTTATACTATTGTAAATTAAATAAATACAAATGAATATATATATATATATATATATATATATATATATATATATCATGTTTCTCATTATGATATGATTTGAAACATTTCACTCACTTTAAGAAGACAAATTTGTAGCTGAAGATGAGTTTCTATAATTTATAGCAGAAGAGTGTATCATAAACTCTTATATTTTAACTATGCGAAGAAATTGATTATTCTTTCTGCTCTACAATTATTATTTCATATCAATGAAAGATGTAGTATGATAGTTCATAACTCATGGATCCCTAATTATGTAAGAGTACCACTTAGTATCGCTTCATTATTTTATAGACACCCACATTTGGTGGTCTTATCCTACTATTTTTATGAGCATAAAAAAGTTTCTATATAGAGTCAAATGATTCAAATTTATTTCATCCTAAAACATTGAGATTACACATTATTTAATTCATATATAAAATAGATTAAAAAAATTATTAAAATAATAAATTTTATAAAATTCAATATATATACATTAGAGATATTTAAATCAGAATATATAAAACAATTGTGTGTATTACTTTTGTGGTGAGTCATTATCTGGTGGTGTGTCATCTAGTAGTTGAATGATGCTGCTGGTGAGACATGACAATGGAGACTCATCCTGGTGGTAGGTATTCTCAACACTTTTCCAATTTCCATTATAAGAGAAGTCAAATATAAACGGTGACTCTGGGCGTGCAGTAATTATTTATGAAACATAGACAATTTTTCAAGTTCAATAGAGAGTCATCCTCTAGTAGAATGTTATTCCTATACATAACCATATTTCCCCTCCACTAGTGATTTATCTTTAATTGTGATAAATTTCATTCAGTGACTCAAACCTAATGGTGATTCGTTCCTGATTGTGAATCATCCATGATGTTGAGTCACCCTTAGTAGTGTATCATCATCAATGGAAAGTAAATATCATACATTGAAAAATTTCTATTCATCCCTCATTATATTATAATGTGTTTTCATTACACATAAATATCATTAATAATAGAATAAACATGATTTGTTTATCCTTAAAACATGGGTTCTAATAAAATTTATGTCACGCTTATGTATCCTAAATTGGTATGATAGATAATGTTTAGTTGTTTATAGATATTACCATAGATACCATTGTTATTATGGTTAGAGAACCCTATTGAAAACACTATAGAGGATTCTATGTATATTATTATATTAAAAAATATTATCACGTCCTTGAAAATATGTTTTTATGATTAATACATCATTGTATGTATATTGCAATGTGTATGCATCATTATTATTGATGCAATCACCACTATTCCTCATGAAAGGGTTAGATGATAAATGAAACTATCATTAATTTGATGCATGATGATAGGGGAAATGTCTGCACAACAAGATAGATACATCCAAGTGGTATTTTATGATTAATCATATTCTCTATAAAAATAGTATGACGGATTTATTTCAAAGTTACTGTAAGTTATATTGTTATGAAGAATTATTTAAAACATATTAAGATAACCTTCTAAAAACTAAGAATGATATCAGTTAATCTAATTGGAATATGGTAAAATATGATAAAATAAAAGAACAATATTTTTTATGGCTTTATTCCTTTGATGGCTAAGATAATTATACTATATTGTTAATGTTTCTTTACACATATAAACCACTTTGGTTTTATTGAGGGATGAATCTAGAATAAATAGTGTTAATATATTTAGGGATGGAAAATTTATTCACTTTCTCACTAAAAACCTCTTCAGAATTAGAGTTGGCGTGAGTAACCAATTTATTGTAGCCAATTAATATTATTTTGATAATTTTATTATTAAAAAACTGTCTTGAAAATGAAATGTAATATATTTTAATAGCTCCCATAAAATTCTGATTTCAAAAAATAATATTTTATTTATTTATAAATTCCACAATAACATTTTATTATGATTAAACATCATCTTTTGAAACTGGTTTTGGATATATTAGATGATAAAGAAAAAGTTATTTTAGAAATTTTTTGTTTTAGAAAAATATCTTAATTCATCACCAGGTAAAAATTATCCTTCTATTTCATTATAAAATGATGATTTTGATTAAATAGAAGTTGGATGTTATTTTTAATAGGTATTATTTATGATAGTAACCATAATGTATTTCATATTTAATTTGTATTGTGCAACAAAAAATTTTGATCACACTTATAATATTAGAATTCATGAAAATCAAATAAATCATTCAAGGACCGTGTATATTGATTTGATAATCAATAGATAATTTATCTTTATAAACATGGTGATATTTCTATTTAAATTATTGGTACTAAAAATTAGTTAGATGTGATTTTTACAATACAATTTCCAACAAATATGTAAAATTTTATTTTAAAAATTAAGATTACATAATTTTAAATTATATTCATTCTAGTTGAATTTTGTGAATGGAAATTTATTTCAATATTGTCTTAAAATATTTTCCCAAAGTAAAAAAGTTATTATTAAAGGGAATGATGTATTTATTAATTAATAAACATTATCATAACCTATCTTAATTTAGTTTATATTTACATACCTCATTATATCACTCAGGTAAGGAAAACATTGTATTCCAAATGTAATAAATCATTCGCTCAAGAAATTGATCCCATGTAAACCACTATACATAATCACTTCAAACCAAAACCATTTCTACCGTCACAAAATATTTAGAACCTCAAGATATTTATTTATTATTTAGAGGGGTACAATCAGTGGGATTTGTATTCAGTGTGTTATAAATATTATAAAGACTAATAGTTCTATACAAATATTTGAGTGGAATGGCTATTGATATTGTTTTACTAGACATCATGGTGTATTGATTAAGAGAGTATTAGAAATCAAAAAATGGCTGTTTTTAATAATGAATTTTTAACTATGCTATTTACTTAGAATGTGGATTGATAATTTTAGGAAAATATTTATTTTACCATCAATTATAGTAATGATTTGGTATTATTGAATGTCTATGGAATTAAATTCTGGTTATCATATGTGGAATTTTCAAAATTTTATAATTTTCGAAATGAATGATTTTTTGGGGTTTCTTCAACCCTAGTTAATATAGTTCATTTATTAAAATATAATATTATGATATCTAATTTGGGATCCCTTGTATTAATGATAAATCATGTCAAATAGTTGAATGTTGATAGGAATATATTGGTAATGTTTTTTTAAATCGGGATTATTAATTATAACAATGTGTTTGAAAAGGTTCTACATGTTTTCATTTATCTTGTATTTTAATTTTTTAATGATAATAAATTAAATCATACACATAAAATATTATCTATATTTAATTTTCTTAAAATAAAACGTTGATGTACTATACATATTAGAGGATTATTACTCTGTTGTCTGAGAATTTTTTTGTAGTTCTTAGTGAGGTTAAAAAAACAAAATTTCAT
The DNA here is from genome assembly GCA_963277665.1 of Viscum album. NCBI lineage: Eukaryota > Viridiplantae > Streptophyta > Magnoliopsida > Santalales > Viscaceae > Viscum > Viscum album. The sequence continues at coordinate 418,519,372 of OY728161.1, read as the reverse complement.
GGTATTATAACTCTTGTAGTGGTATTTTTCATTAGTATTTATAATATTTTGAGTTATTTTTTATTATTGTTTTTATATATTTGTGAAAAGGAGATAGAATAAATCCAAGATCGGGTTGATAGGTATTCATCTTCTATTTCACCTATTGTTTATATAGTATTTGACCAGTCAATGGATAATGGGGATCTAGTAGTAATAAAAATATTAAATATGATTAAATTACATCAACTTTCGATACTCATTTTTAGAGGAATATCATTTATTTAAGGTATAAACATATTTTTAAGATGCTTTATTTGGTCAAGAATGTCAAAATGGTGAGATGGTTGCTGCACATATGGAAGATATGAATGATGCTTACATTAATTTAGCTATCATATAATGAACCAAATATAAGGAAGAACATGGTTCTAAAACTAAATGGTTGACTTCTATAGAATATATTTAGTTAGAGATTTTATCATTATTTTATTATATTTAATCCAATATTAAACCCTGTAATTTTGTGAAAATGTGTTATCTCAATAAATTATTATTTTACCATCATCCTCAAGATTTTTAGGATTAAAATGAGGAAATAAATATTATTTCTGAATATTTTGGTTTAGAAGAATAAAATCTTGGTAAATAAAATATAATTGTTATGAATTATATAATAAAAGATCAAAAAGAAAAACTACCTTCTCTTGTGATGTATATAATTATTTTTGATCCTATTTTATAAGAGCATAAATACTTTGACGAGAATGATTTGAAGAATTTTTATATCCTAATTTTATTCATTTTACCTAAATGAAATCCATTTTTTTCGTAATAATAGTCATATGGAATACCATACATATAATTATATTTCAAATATAGATTTTAATGGAATAAAATATTTGATAAAATCATAGACATAGATTATAAAGAATATTCTAGTAGTTCAATCAGAAACATCACTCTTTGTTCAAGAAGTAATAAATCTATGAAAATAGTCGTATGTTATTTGAAGAAATGTTTAATTTCACAATTTTATATTATAATGAAAATACATTTCTTTTCTACCTCATCCTCATATAAAAAAGTATCCAATTCTATTATAGATTAGTTCAAAGATTTATCCTCAAATTTTATGGTGTTATTTTTGGAATTGTCTTGAAAGGAAATGTGATATTGTATATTTAGGAAATATTTAATATCTATGAAAAAATTTATTTATTGAACTAAATATTTACAAAGATAATTCTAAAATTTCAATAAAGGAAATATAGTAGGTAATATAATTTTTTTTGCATTATTGAATATGGGTTTCAATCCATGAATGATACAATATTGGATACATGTGATTGACTAGTAATATTTTAACATTAATTTATTAGTGGGATTAATCTCCAAATATGAATCTCTTACCCATAAATGTCTCCATGTATAAAATCATGAATTATGTTGAAGCTTTTTATTCATAATATTATAATTCTAATCATTTTATCATGTATTTAATCCTAATGAGAGATCTGATTGAGATATTATAATTGTGGATAGTATTACTGATAAGGGGATGAATGTTTTTTTCACAACAAAATATTTATAGCAGTTTCATAAAATTTTGAAATATTCAGTTTTGTTGTGTTATTTGAAATTCAATGACATTTAGGTGTTCATTAATAACATGAATGATAAGTGTTTTGTAACATCTGGGTCCCACTTACATCACAACAACCCCGCCATAACATGGTCATCAATCCTTGTCAATCTTGGTACCACCAGTTTCCCGATAGACTTGTTGTCCCCTCGGGGGCCCACCCAAGTATCCGAATAGGTCATCATACTAATGATTGTTCCCATAGGACTAGACATATTATTTAATGTATGATTTTTCATCACTCACAAGAACCCTATGATAAATCCATGTATATCACACAAAATTTTCAATACTTCATTACAACCACGCTTGATTGTGGAGTTATAATCATGAAGACTACTAAAAATATGGTTTCACGTTATTGAAAGAATTAATATCAATTATTATTGTTACCTTTTATAATTTTGGGCAGTTAAACTCACACCCACTCCCAATTAGAGTGAATCATCATCATTTAGGACCCCATATCTCAACACATGAATTGACATTACACATAATGTTGGGAACCTTCAATTACAATAGTGTAATAATTGGGAATAATTGACATTTATTTCACCCCTCCTAAGAATGGTCATTGATTTCTAGCCCTCCAAGTACAACTAGATATCATGTAGACATGTGGTCCCCTACCCATGAGCCAACAACATCCCCAAATGGGACATCACACTAATTAATATCAACACAGCCAAAATCATGTCATTTCTAATGTCATTTTTCCACAGTAGAACAATCCCTATGAAGCATATTAGAATGTCACCCATACTATGCACTATTCTAGAGCAAGAACACTTAAGTGTGGAGATTCTTTCAAGAAAGATTCCAAAAAGAATTGTGAAATTTGATTACATGATTCATATTATTTTTTATTGTAACCCTTTATCATTATATTGTATTATATATATTTTTCCAATGTTGATCTTTTCAATCAATGAGATTATTTTGGGGATATGATAAATAAGTTTATTTTGGACAATATGATTTTCTCTAGGATTTTTTTGTCTCTTAGTTACAAATGTGTGGAAATTTGTATGTTAATTTAATTATATATATTATTCTTGTTCATATTTTATTTTTCAACAATTAATATGTTATCTAACTGACTAAAAATTCTATATTTATTTTATTTTTAAATCCACTTTTCAGGTGAGTTGGAAGCAGACCATGAACATGATTACCAAATCACAAAAATCCAAAAACAGTAGAGATGATATTCACATTTGATTCAAAATTCAATGACACTGTCAGTGAACCACCATGGGAAACAGATCAATAATCAGCCTCCTTAAGTCATGAAACTGATTCCATTATTATCATTATACCATCAATAGAACATCTAAAACTACATCACCTTGGAAACAATTGTCATCTCCACCCATTGACAGAGCCAATGACCAGAGAAAAAAAGGATTAGAGGAACTCTTTGAAATCATCAAACTTTATTCGTCATCATAGTCTAAACTAGCAATGTAATTTGAAGGAAGTTAAACATCAACATGTCGCAACTAGAGCCACCATACAACACGTTGATTCAACTGTGCTATCCACGTCACCATAATTATTATCACATCACTGTTGTTGTCTTTCCACTGTACCGATTCACTCCAAACATCTTTGATAACGCCATTTCTAACATCCAATCAAAACCTAATTTACAATATCACCAAGAATCAATGCCTGTCTTCACCACAGAACATCCCAAAACATCAAATTTATCTCCATGAAACTGTACCAGAAGACATCAAGAAATAACTAAGAAAAAAATGACACAAAATTGTAATGGAAACCATCACCAGGGAAGAAGCACATGAGATGAATCATTAAAGTAGATGAAACCATGAAAAATGTTTCACCCTCATAACACTAATGGAAGAACCAATACTAGTCTGGTAATTCCACCTTGTACAGCATCGAGAGCTGACCAGCACATCCCAAAACCTCATAGTAAACTATGACACCACACCGACTAGGGGGTCATAGATCATGATGAAATAGGAGAGATTGAAGCATGAAATAATATTAAAAACGATCCATAAAATAAATCCTTCCTTAGAATTGGACACCATGTGAAAATGGAACCAACGATCACTAGCAGGGCCATCTCATTGAGCCACCTCACCATACCAATATAGCATAAGACTCCCTGTTTGTGAGTATATATAGAGTCTAGCTAAAGGGACGTCTAAAAAGTGTATAAGTGGACGGTTATGGAATCAGAAACGAAGACCGATGTCCCAACAACCAAAAAGGATGACAAAAACCAGAATAGAGGAAAATCTTAATGGATTTTATTTACTATTACGGTCCAAAAAATAGAATTTAATATTCAATTTTTATGGTTTTGGTGATCATAAAAAATGGATATATAGTTGGACATACTAATTTTATATTAAAATAACTCAATATAACATATGAATTAATGATCTAAAAATCGGCCATTTTTTTAACCAAAATCTATTATTATTGGGTTTCATGTGTTTAGACTATTTTTATAATTAATATTTAAATTCGGATTATTTTGGTTATATTTTTGACTTCTAATATATTTCCTATTAAAAATATTAAAGGCGATATTATATTTTCAAATGGAACGATTATTTATTATAATATGTAATTCTCTACCCTGAATATAATTACCTATTAATGAAAATCATTATTCAATTAAAAATCATCATGCTTGATTTTTTATTCTAGAGAAAGAAATTTTTATTATGGAATCCTTATACAAGACATTTATAAAACAATGTTGAAGAATATATATTATCCTTACTTTTAAAAACTGAAATTACCAATAATTAATCAAATAATCTTATGAATTTACAAATAGTCTTATGATATATTATTTTTAGAATTATGATATTAGAAAAAATCACTTTTCATAAAAAGTTCTGATTTATCATATGTTGATCAAAAATAATTTAAGAAGAAAAAATTTGACTTATAGAATAATGTTTCTAGTTATATTTTGTAATAAATCTACGATTATCTTAGGAATGTATTACATGGCATAAAAATTATATTACCTTGAGATATTTATTATATCAATCATAGTAACAAAATACACATTGATGTTTGATTTCATTCATTTCACTATATCCTATGAAGTTTTGATGTTAGAAATAAGCAACAATGATGACAATGCCAATAACAAAGTGATAATTTAAATTAAGAACATCAGATTCAATAGAATATATGACATAAATCATAAATGATATAATAGAGTGTAACAACACAAGATAATAATATATATTTTTTTCGAACAACTTTCATATCCTTGATAGCTTGAATTGTACACAACACTTGTTTTGCACTAAACATGATATTCTATTGAGATGTTATTATTTTCACATGAAAAATATAACATAGAATTTCTCTTAATGGGAGTGAGTAGAAATAAATAAATTATAAAAAATATATGGTTCATACATATTGAAAATAAATTAATTTTATTTAATTGAAATAAAATAAGAATCATTTGAATGAAAAAGAAATGTTTTCTAAAAATCAGATATTTTCTACAGGGCAGTTTATTCAAATTCTATCCACATAAATTAAAATTAATTATTAAAAATTTTAGAAAAATTATTTTTAAAATTAACAATTATTTTTAAAATTAAACTTTTTTTAGTTATCAAAGGTTTAATTATTGATAATTTGTTGAAAAATATAATTTTCAATGAATAGTGATAATACACATTTTTATTGTACATAGACTATTATTAAAATTAATTAAACAATTAAATAATATTTAAAAGTAAAAATTCATCCAATATATTGACATTTATGTAACATAGGTAATTATATTATATTCCATATTTATTTTTTATTTTAAAACATTATATATTGATGAAATTTTCCTCTTACAAAAATCTTTTTTTTGCATTGTTGGATTATTTTTAAATTTAATTCTTCCAATTTTATGAATGAAATTAATAAAAATGGATTCCATATTTAAAAAATATTTATATATATATATATATATAATATAATAGAATATAATTATTTTTCATTCAATGATGAATTCTGAAAAAATAAAAAATATTTATCGTTGTTGTGGTAAAATTGTTTTTACAGGGGTGGTTAAACAAAGAAGATAAGGGTTAAATTGAAATAATAAATTTTACAACACATATTATAAATCCATATTTTGTCCATATGTACTCTAAGGTAAAAAAATGAAATATTTTGTATTAATGTGGAATAAAGAAAATGATGGTATAATTTTATACATACAAAAACGCCATGTGTTTCGTCTCACCAACATAACAAAAGATACACACTCTCGTACATTATTTACACAACAAAAAATACATTTATTCATCCACAAACATCCAAAAATAACTTCAAAATTTTTATTCTCACATATTTTTGGCCTTATGTTGAATAGGAGAGACTCTTAAGATGGCTTTATATATAATCCTAAATTGGATCTTTGAAGAAGATGTAAGATTCTTAAATGTGTAGTTTTATTCCTTTCCACATCCATAAATCATTGTTATAATATGATAATATAATAACACTAGTATCTCTTGTATACTAGTATTTTGATTAGGTTAATGTCAAAATCTAGATTCATCTCCACTTCAACAATTTGGGAAACAATGTTGTATATCGTGTGTACGGTGGACTATTTCTTCATGAACCGATTTAATTTTTTATACATCACAACCATAAATGGATTGTTATAATGATATATTTACAATTTTTAAATAATATTTAAAAAAATGTTATAATTATTTAATTATAATATCACATATAAGTAATTACATCTTATTTTTCGGGAGTTATGATAATGTCACTTGTGTGTACAATGAACTAATGTCTTGTGAAGCGATGTGATTCATTTTTCTATTACACTTTACAAGGATGGTAGTAAGGATAATGTTAATGAATATATGTATTAATTTTTTTAATGTAAATCTAGAAATATACTATCACATCTAACATTATTCAATACATTCTGTGGTAAAATAATAACATCTCTTATGTAAATGTGAAGACTACTGCCTCCATATAGAAATTTGAACAGTTTTCATATTATTTTCATATGGATGGAAATAATAATTTATTTATTTTTATATAAATGGTATTTAATAATTATAATTATTTTTAAGGGTTAATTAATATTTATATTCTATTAATTCTATTTGTCTTTTAAAATCATAAGATCATGCATCCATACATATGACTTAATATCTCTATGAACAGTGTAATCAATTATCTATAACCAACATTAATAGGTTACTAAAAAAACATAAATAATTAATATACCATTTATTTTTAATATGGTTGACATTATAGATATTATGTAACCTTGATTCAATAAAATTTACCAAGATTAAATATTTAATATAAACACGAAAAATGAAACAATGATCATGAAGAATTTTTTTGACAATGTACTATTAATAAATGGGTGATAAAATGATATAGTTAAATCATATATAGAGTGATATATATTTTTATTTTTCTATGATATATTTATAAAAATTAGTATTTTATGTTGTGGAGTTCCATACACATTTGATGGATGTTTAACCGAATGTTTGGGTTTCTCATATCACTTTTAATTCCCATAAATATACACCATATTAAACACAGATTCATATTCATGGTTCTTATACTACCACATTGATATAACATATTAGTAATATATTTATATTCATTATATATTAATTGTTATTTGAATCTTATTTTCATTAGGGTACCAATGATTCAGAATATAACAAAGTGGATTTATTTTAGAATATTATCATTATTCATGATTATTTTTTTCTAATAATTCACTAGGGGATAATTTTATACTTTTATTATAATTAAATATATTTAATTATCCTATGGTTAATCAACAGATTATTCATGCTATGGTACCATGTTACAACTCTTTGGTACATCACATTATTGACTTAATGTTTTCCTGAAAATCCATCATTATTTAAATTTGAAGCCAAAATTTGTTTTTCATCCAAATCCTTGTTTTCTAAAATAAATTTAAGAAAACATATTATCCTTTTCTAAAATAAATATAAATATAAATTAATACATATTTATATTTTAATAAATATTTTTAAATGATTCATCTCTTATTTTTCAAAACAATGATAATATTTCAGTTAATATAAATGTTAAAAGGGTTGTTTTTATAACATAAAAGTCTTTAAAATTTCTTTCCTCCATCACAACCAATATTTTTTATAATTCGAATTTTACAGGTTTTAAATTTTTATTTCAATCAAAAATGTTTTTAAAAAAATTTATGCTATTTTTATTCATCAATTAATCATTAAATTATAAGATATATGATCTACTATAAGGCCAATAATTTGTGAGAAGAAAAATATTTCAATAAGGTAATGATTATGTTGTTTTTCCAAGAAAATAATCCATTTATTGATATTACAAGTCGTTGTCATTTAGGGACACATGTACCAATGTGTAATAAATTTAATTAGAATTCGCAGGCTTGAATCTAGTGTTACCTAGTACATGACTAAATGACTTATTATACCCCCAGGACACAAAATCTCAAGAGATATGAATTATTTAATTCACATTTTAATTACAATACATTGTGAATGATATAAAAAATTTGTGATTTGAATATTTTAATAACAAAAAAATATATATTATTAAGATATATTTCATTAATAAATTATTAAACTTATATAAAATGTTTTACTATTTTTGGATTTATTCATTATGGTTCACTATTTTATGATATAACATAATTCATTCCATTATTTCTAAATGGTATCTAGTGGAAGGAATGGAAATTGTATCAAATCACACAATACAAAGAGTAAGGTTGATCCATTAATTAATGGGATTTTGAAAAAAATTTGAAGTGTACTCATGTACCATACAGTCTCATCATACGACGACAAAGTATCATGAAATATAAAATAATAAAAATACTTTTCAATGTTTTTGGATTAAAAGGGAAAAAATAAAGGACGAGTAAGATATAGAAAAAAATCGATAAATGGAATAAGGGTAAGAATAAAATTCCCACTTATGATACATTTGGATTGAAAAATAGTGGTATACGACTTAATGTAAAAGGGCATTTCATAATTTTTTTACGAAATTGTGGTCATTCCCATGAATTCAAGGGGAATGTATAATCCCACATTTTACAATGTTTTATATGTATGTTATTGGTATCAAATTCTATTAAATTCCACATGAATCACGTGAATATACCTGAGATGAAGATAACGGATCAAGGCCATGATTATGATATTACTAATAATGAAATGTAATGAATAATCATTATTTGTATGGAATAATGAATTATTTTATAAGAGAATTTTTATCAATGATATTATGGTTATAAATATTAATTAATGCATAAGGATTGTAATACATTACTTTATATTTATGTATTTTCTAGAATATGTTGAATGCTACCAATAACCATGAAAATAGATAAATTAGAAATATTAACTTCTTTGAATATTAATTTTTTGATGGAAGATAACCATTATCATGTGAACTATTTTGAAACAATAATGATAATGATATGTTTATGTGATATTATTTGTGACATTGAAATTGGATAGTTAGTTGATGGTATATGTTATAAATTTAGTGATTTACAATATGTTTGATTTTTAAAATATATTCTAAAATATGATATTTTTTTAAAATAATTCATGTTATCAAAATGGTTTTATAGATATAAAGGTTTTAATATATTTTCAATTTGACCTTAAGTATGAAAACTCATCTATTTTTTACAAATTATTTCGCAATATATTACATAAGAGTGTACATAAAATAACCCAATAGATTGATAAGTCGGTGACTTTAGAAATTAGGTACATTAAATAACAACTTAAAACATGGAATACCTTATGATTAATGAATTCATCTTAACAGTCTCATTTTATTCCCTCATATATAAAAATTTATGGGATAACCTGGGTATATACATAAGAAATGGTTGAGAGATACATATAATTAAGGGAATAAACATTGATTAATATGAGGAGTGTATTACATATTAGAAATTAGGCATTTGAAAGAGTAATAAAAGGAGTTAGAATCATAAATATGGCCTATGAGTCGTGATATAATATGATAATCATAAGGGAAACATACGAATTGTAGCAACATCTTAAATCATTTCATTATTAACACGGGTCAAGGATAACTACCAAGTCATCATGATGGAATAATTCACATGGTGTATTTGGTTCACTCCACAATCCAATGTGTGACGTCTCATGACACTAAATGTTTACCCAATGCTTTGCAGTGCTGTATAATTCTGGAGGCCCCTATCACATTGATTTTATTCTGATGTATATGTGTAACGCATATATCATAAATCGTGGAATAATTTATCATTAAATTTTATTCCATGGTCAACGAGTAATGAATAAAAAAATTTATGTACAAAATTAATTAGGAATAAGTCAATTTAAGTTAACATCCCTGATAAGGATTGGGTATGGGTATTCACAACATAATCGTTTGTCCTAGAATATTTTAGTGAAATTTCAGCTTTATAACAATTGTGTATAAATGTTCATGGAATTGATTAATGATTGTTAATGATGACTCTAAAATTTAGGACCCAAAGGGTAATTAATGGGGATATGGAATGACATGACCCATCGTTAGGAATTAGAGATAAAAGGAATAAGAAAATTTATATAATTGAATACTGTGGATATGGATAGGGTCGATTACTAAATTTTAGCATCATAATAGCTATACATAGCATATAATGTGAGTGATTAATGAGAGTAAAATGGGTATCTCATCATTTACTAATAATTTTTTTAATTGGTATGTAGATTATTATATAAAAATATGAAATTATAGAAATTAATAGGCATATAATAAATGTGGTTCACGAATAGAAAGGATATTGGGAGATGCCTTAATAAATTTTTGCATGGAATCATCATAGGTAAATTCTATAATTATATGATAAAAAATTGTATCTTATAATTATATAATGAATTCGATAGTATTTGGATCATTGTAATTACATGATAACATAACAAATAGATATTAAAATTGATAATTACAATGAAGGTTTGTGAAAGGAAATGAGAAGAGAGAAATCAATTACCTTAAGAAGGTATTCCAAAAAAATGAGAGGATCTTATTGAGAGAATCATGGAACCTATGTACGAATATAGATATTTTCGTGTAGATAAATTACATTCTCAACGGTTTCTGAGTGATGTGATATTGGATATTGTGTGTGTGCCTATAGAAAATGAGTGGGGAATTCATTATCATTTATAAAAACATTTTTTTGGAAACTATATAATAAAATAACCGAATCCAAAAAAACATCCAATAGTTTTTTTCCATTTTTTATCTCAAATAGGTGAATATTTCATTATTTTATTAGGCTATTTTTTGAACATACTAAAATAGTAACATTGCTGAAGTGGATGTAAATCATGTTCATAAAAAATATTTTGTAACAATCAAATATATTAATAGTTTTTTATTATTCATAAAGGATTTATAAAATTGTTTTAATAATATATTACAATATTTTAAAGTTAAAACATAATTTTATCATGTATACCCATTATAGTATCAATTACATCATTTTTGGATAATCATGCTGTCAGAATACACACCATATATTTATACCATATTTAGTTTTTACCCACAAATTCATTTATGACAGAAAATTTGGAAAAACTGACCATATGATAATTTTAAAATTAAAATTAAAAAATAATATTTATTTTTTCAAAATAATTTTCTATATACATGTATTTTGACTTTTAATATAATAATGGAAGTTTATTTAGAAATGATGGGTTTTTATGAAAATAACTATTTTCAATGTATTATCAAGATTACATTTTAATTCATAAAAATAATAATATAATTTCCCAAGAATAAAATTATATAATAATACTATTTTAATAAAATATTTTTTATTTATGAAATCCATTATTTCATTAATTCTTATATTGGATTTTAATATTACTAAAAATACAATATTTTTTTTATTGTATCAGTATAAAAAATATTTATATGGTAATAATAATAAGATGAAAATATATACATTTTTATATATAATATACATAATAAGAATATCATGGTCTAGATACATATCCCATTATTACATTGGGAATCTTCTTAAGGGTAATGTTATTGATAGTGAGACAGTAATGTGTTGGTTCTATTTACATGGTTTGGGTCTTTATCTTGATGAGCATAATATTCTCCCATATCACATTCACTCATTCATATGTTTTTGGAATATAACTTGTCCTTGGTCATGGGAAAATCCCACAAATTCAACATCACTTGGACGCACTGATAAATGGTATTCATTATGATTGAAGAAATTGGTTGCGGCACTAACATCCTTTTATAGTGCTAATTGGATTTTTTTTAAAACCCTAAATTTATAATAATAATATGATCAGTGTTAAAATACTCAATTATCAATAGTTATTGTTCTTAAGAGACATTAAAATATGATATAATATAGTAATAAAAAATAAGTGCATGTATATAATATATTTATAATATATATAAATACAATTAAATAAGCCATGAACTGAATTTTATATATTATTTTCATGTTGTTACAATCTGCCCCCTTCAAAAGTTTTTTCTTAAAAAATTTCTTTTGACATACTAAAATAGATGTTTGTTAGTCTATTTCATCACCTCCTGATATTCCAACATTTCCACTTCAAACGTGTTTTTTTACTAATACACTTTTGTAGGGTTCATTTTCATATTTCATAGAACATTGTCTATATGATCTAATAACTTCACATGATTCTCCTTATATGAGAGATTATTCTTTAAAAGTACCACCTGTTGATTGAATACATGTGACAGGTGTGTTTTATACATCTTAAAGGGTTATATGTGAAACATATGATGTTCATGATATAGGTTAGGGTGGAGTGGTAGTTGATTTGACATAGCTCTATTGTGATCATAGATCTAAAATGGACTAATGCATCTTGGACTAATATTCCCATTCTTCCAAAATCACATTACTATCTTCCATGGAGATATGTGGGAAAATACCTTGTATCTAACATCAAACTCTATGTATCATTGACTATTTAATCATATCTCTTTTTATCATGATATATCCTTCATGTACTGTTGAGTGTTATTGAATTTTTGAAAGTTTCCTTCAACATTTCAAGACCTATTAATTTATGTTCCCTAACATCATCCACAAAAGTGGGAGTTTTATACCTCTTCCAATAAAGGACATCATATGGATTCATATGGATGATTCAGTGGAAAATATTTTTCTATATGAACTCCATCGTATGATGATGTTGATCCAATCAGACATTGAATTCAATTTATCATGATCTCAACATGTCATAGAGTGTCTATATATTATTATCATATTGGAAATAAGTATGAGGGTGATAATACGAGATGAAATTCAACATAATATTTAGAGTTTGTAGGATACTCTTTCAGAACATGGGGGAAAATCCTGGTTCTATGTTAGATTAAACTATTTGAGGTGGCCCACATTACCTCACCACTTCGTTAATTTATATCATTGTAGGTTTATCAACTTAAAATTCCTAAAAAATTGAAATAAATTGACATTGTCATTGTAATATGATTAACTACAACCTGTATAAGATTACTTTCATCGTGAATTTATTGGATGATCTGTGAGAAATTTCATCGGTGTTTTTCCCAGTTCCACGTATGTATTGGTAAAGGATACATCATCCGTTTATATTTTTTAATTTCATCCCTCATATGCTATCATATAAGACACGTTGATGTTATTTAATAATATTCTTCTTCATATTGTTCCACCAATAGTTTTATGGAAGATCTCGATTCATCTTAGTTCTTCTATGATGGACGGAGAATGTTGAATTATTTGCATCATTTAATAGGTCTTTCACTAAAATGAGATTTGATTTTAAAATTATTCTTGAGACAAAAATTGCAATTACTCATTTGTTAACAATAATATATGAGCATTACCTTTATTATGGATTGCAATTTTTTATGAATTCATATATAATCTATTCGAGAATAATTTATATTCTATAAAAGGGATGGTTCATAAATAATTTTTAAAAGGATTTATGATTTTCTTACCTTAATGATTCCCATGTCTATCATTTTCAAAATTAAAATGACCGGATAATTTTCAATTATCATCAAGGATAAAAATAATGGATCCTTTCTACATAGAGATCCCTACACATTATTTTCATTCCTATAATGGCAGTGGATTTAGCATTCAAAATCCATAATTTACTATAACTATATTCATTAGTTCATATTCATAAATTTTTGTGTAAATTTATAGTTTTTTCTCTTATGAATCATATATATTTCACACTTCTACCCAAAGAGGTATTGAAGTAATATTTTGAATGAATAGATCATTATAGATAAAATTATATGATGTGTTTAGTAGTTATATTTGTAAATATGTAATTTCATTGAATCATATGCTATCAATTTTTCAATTTGCATTTTTCATTAACACATAATTCAATCCATACATATAATCATTTCTTAATAGCATGAAAAGTTATCCACATATTATTAATGTGAGTATCGGTGCAGTGACACGACTTGTTTTCAACACATTGAAGCACATTCACATTCTACATTCCAAAAAAGCATCAATCCATTCTGAGTTATATGGGTTATATGATATTACAATCGTGATAAATTTCACACAAGTAGACCATAGTACCCATACATGCCAAGGAAAATATGGATATCTATCACATATATTGGACATGTTCATCCATCAATTTCCTCTATCATTATAGGGTTACCATATATCCCATTGCTTAAGATAATATTCCCAATGAATTTGACATTGTTCAACCAGAACTAAAATTTATTGTACATTTGATAAATAGTATCCTTTTATAATAATTTTAGCATGGTTCTCAAATTCCCTTCACGATCCTATGATTGTTTATAGTATATTAGAGTATCATATATTAATAATACAATAAATTTTTCAATGTAATATATAAATAAACTATTAATCATTTCCATTCATATTATTTTAAAATTAGTGAATCTGGATGGAATTACATCGATATCATATTGAATGTTCCTTGGATAGAAATAATTCATGTGGATATCAACCTTATTCACCCATAATTGAAGATATCCTGAAAAAAATATCCATATTAGAGATATATTCTACTCAATATAAATGATCGAAAAAGTCATAAATTGATGGTATCATATTAATTTTCTTTATCATTATCTTGTTGTGATCATGATAATCAATGAAAATGTGCATTGACTGATCCTTTTTCATGAATTAGAGGACTATTTCCCCTCAAGGTGATGCACATGGGAATATGAACACCTTATTCATATTCTCTTGTAGTCGTTTCTTAATTTCTTCATTCTCCACATCAGTCATCTATATGGAGTCCTGGATAACAGAAATCACTCATGTATAAGTTCTATTTTAAAAATAAACCACTAATCTAGGAGGAATATTTGGAAATTCTATAGGAATAACATAACTGTATTCCATAAAAATTGTAATCTATTCAATTATGATCCTTTCATTGAAGAGAATCATTTGATATAGATATAGTTTCATCAATGTCAATAATATCCATGCTTTATATGTTTGTGAAAATGACGATTTATCCTTATCCGTAGATTTGTAAATAATTTTTGGATGATTCAAAATATGGAGTGTGATATTCATTGTCACATCAATTTATGTTTTCTATCTATAAGTAATGCCAGTGCATGCCCAGAATTACATAAAATCCCACTAAAGTGTATCATAAGGAATTCTCAGAATATTAGCCCCGAAATATTGATGGGGGGAGTTTTATACAATATATATAATAATTTCTATATTTTTCATTTTCTCAAATATCACATCTTGAATGATTTTTAGTGGTGTTTGAATAGTCCTACTAAAAATTCATGATATGAATAGATTATTTAGATCCTAGAAGATAATGCCACCATTTAGGTTTTTATTAAGAATCAAGATAATTTTTCCATTTAAAATAAAATTTATGATTGTAATATTAATATATTAAATGTGTAAATCTGAATAAAATTACCTTAAAAGGATATATTGTAAATTACATTTATTCATTAAATTGGGAATTTATAGTCTTTAATCTATTTTATCAATTATTTATTTTCATACCTAGACACTGATCAGAATTTTTTGTTCTGTTAGTAATGGTTCATAATGAGATTGTGAGTTTTCAAAAATATATCCCCCATGAGTAAAAAACAGGTGTGCAAAATGTAATGTAATCAGGAAGCAGTTCTGGTTTAGGTTTAGTTCGATGTTGGTTTTCTTGTTTATAACCATCTATATATTTTTTATAGATCCAAATCTAAATGTATTAATAGTACATGGATTTAATTTCATGGAAACCTATTACTCTAAACATTATGTAAATTTAGTGATGTATTCCCATGTTTATACTAATCTCTATAGATTCCTTATGTGAATCATATTATTTATCCTAAATATAACTAAACATTTCCTTTGATTACAACTATGAAAAATGTTGTATTTATTATATATTAAGTCTTTATTTATTTCATAAGAGGACATAAAATAAAACCTAGAAGATATATAAGTCTAGTGTACTTTTGTATTAGGGAAATTAAAAAACAACATAAAGAAACATAATACATTAACAATATTGAAAACATCATTAACGTACTTATATTTTTCCTTTGTACTTAAGTCCTCATGGGATAACCTAGGGACATGCATAAGAAATGGGTCATCTATAAATCCAAGTAAGAGAGAAAATATCATTACATGTATAAAGTATTAGATATTATACAATATGAATATCAATGCGACCTAACAGTAGTTATAATAATTAACATTAACAATTATGAATCAAATAAAATTATAATCATAAATGAAACATGGGAACTTTGGAATCAAAATAAAACATTTTATCATTAACATAGGACAAGGATAACATCAAATATATTATAATGGAATTGGTCTGATGAAGGAATTGTTTCACCACTAATTCATTGAATAATGTGTCATGAGATTAAATCATTACCCAATGCATTGGATTTATATATAATTCTCATCCCATAGAATCTTTAATTTTATTCTCATGTTTATGTGTGCCACAAAGATCATTAATCATTGAATCAATTATAATCATAATATTTTCCATGATCAATGAGTGTGTAATACAATCATGTAATTACATAATAAAATAAGTATATAAGAATAACGGTGAGAAAACATGATAGGCAATCAGTATGGGTATTTACTACAAAATTGTCTTTTATCTAAAATTGTAGTGAAATTTTAGCTTTATGATGGGGGTGTATAAATGTTGATGTAAGGTATTCATGAAAGTTAAATGGGTTTATCATAATTTATGAATTATAGGATATTTAAGGGGTATATCAGAGAAAATTTAAAAACATTATTAATTTTATATAAAATTCATAATAAAATAGGGATTCCTTAATAATATGAAAACTGAGTGTATCCCATACAAAATTTCATCTTGTTAATGGGTGTATATAATGGTTAAATAGAGGGAATAATTATTTTATATAGTGTTTCCCATAATTTAGAAGTCTAATGATTATAAAGAGGGATATGGAAGAATATATCCATATATGATAAAATTTAATTTAAGGGGCATACGATCAAATTCATTCTTGAATAAAAATTAATTCGGGAGATCCCATACAATATTTAGAAATTGTAACTTGTTTTGTAACTATAACAATTACAGTGTATAAATGTTATCTTATTATTATATAATCAGTTATATATTATAGTTATAATTATATTTTCTAGAAAACATTAATAATATATATTTAATTGGATTATTACAGTTATAGTGGTTGAATTTAATTGAGAAGTGTAAAATCTGTTACATTGTTAGGGGTGATTACAATATCATAATAAGAGTTTCTAAAACAAAAAAAATATTTTTTGAAGTATATTTTTATTCAAATTATTATAATAATTTGATATTTTTAATGTCATGAAATAATGAGACTAGTTTTTACTAGAAAAATAATAAATTACACCTGAAACTATATTGGAGTATGTTACACGGTATAACATGGTTAACACCAATTTAATACAATATTTACATTCCTAAACGGCTTGCATAACTTGAAAACCGAGTGCTACCAAACTATTTTGTATTATTAAAAATATTATTATTATTACCTATAACTGAGATTTTATTTATATTAATGTGAATATTATTAAATAAATAGTGAAAATAATTTTTTGCACAAATATAATATGAACACATAAGTTACCAATTAATTATAGTTGAATATGAATATAGATTGAATATAAAAATAAGTATTTTTAGAGAAACTTGTAACACGGATAAAAAAGTTGTTTTAATCCTAATAAATTAAAAAAAACCTATAAATTAATATTATTTTCATATATATCTTATATATTCAGTAAAATAATTTTTAACTCTATCCATTATATTCGATATACATAAGATACGAACAAACCTAATTTTATGTTCATAAACTAATATATTTATTTAGATGTTTTTAGGACTACTTAATAGAGAATTCATTTTAAATAAATTTTTTATCATTTTTATAGATTTAATATATCAAAATAACAATTAAATTTTTAATAAAATCATAATAATTCAGTTATAATAATATATATTCAATTTTATGTAAGGTTTAATCTAATAATTAATATGTATGAATACTGGATTTTAATTCAAAAGATCGTTTTCAACTAATTAATTTATAAGGATAAAATAAATATTTTATTGGATTAAAAGATTAATTATATAATATATTTATTCAATTAATCAAATTTAGGTAATTAGTAACAATTTCAAGTTCAAATTTGAAATAAAAACATATCATAATTTAGTTTATATTAACATTATATACCTATAGTGTCTTCCCGTCACAGGGATTAATTTTAAATTAATATCTACCACTGAATTGATTATAATTTTGAAAAATGGATTCCATATTTGGAATAAATATAATTTATAAAATCTAATAAGGTTAAATTTGTTTTTGACAAAAATTATTAGTTAATCTGATGAAAATTAATTTAATCGATTAAGGAAAAATTTAGATTAACTACGAACTAGACAAAAAATTTAAGAATCAAAATGACCTAAAAACATGGCCAAAAAAATTACAAGCCATATTTACATGTATAATCATGTTTATCTTCATTTTTAAATTATATTATCCTCATAAAACAGGAAAAATTTGTTTGTAATTCTATCATCCAATATTTAAAAGAGTTCCACAACACCCCCATTATAAAAGGGATCATTTCCTCCCACTTCCTCTAACATATCAAGCCCCATGGATCACCAAAAAGATTCTCAAATAATCGGAAAACATCCCTCCAATCATCCTATTATCCTTACCTTGGGAATAATTATAATCAAGGAATCCTTTTCACAAAATCAAAAAGGAGCTACCCGATAAGAGGCAATGTATTCCCACAAGCTCCTTTCCATTATATTCCTCCGACAAACACTGCACTATCATTTATCTTTTATTGAATGAAAAAACCATTATAATAAATATTATTAGAATATTTATGCTAAGGTTTCAACCAAATAATATACACACCTGCATCTAATTGTCAACAGACATACTATTTCTGTGTACAACGAACCACTGCCTCACGAAACAATGATTGTTTGTTTTTCATTTAACTCCAATCATAGAGGATATCATGATGAAAAATCTACATATATACATATTTATTTAATATATTATATTTATTATGTCTTTTAGATTATATATTTACTTTTAAACTCATATATATTTAGACTTGGTTAGGTGGAAATATAATAATTTTGATTGATGAAGTGTGAACTATTGACCCTCAAAGTGAGGTGATTCATTAAAAAACTAAATTGAATGAATTAAGGATGCGTTTTGAGAAATTATATTATCTATATATAATTATAATATAACATAACATATATTATATATGCATACACATATATTTAACCAAATGGTCTGAGAGACAGGCAGAATCCTATGCCCAAAAAACAATTATATAAAAGGATAAACAGTACGAAACAACTAAGAAGATTTAATCCTTACAAATCAGTGTGTGGAGAACACCATCACCATCATTCATAACCAAATTGTTACAAAAATTTGGCAGAACAACTGACCAACTCGAACAAACCTCCATAATATCCCTTTTAGACAGAGCATCAACAACATTGTTAGCTTCTCGATAAACAATAGAAACATCAAGGAAGAAAGATTCCACAATACTAAGATAGGAAATACCAGCTGACATCATCCTCCATGGAACATTTCAAGATCGATCCTTCAATATCTGCATAGTGACATACATGTCGGACTGTAACCATACTCTACGCCAAACATAACGAGCTGCGTACCTGATAGCCTGAATCATTTCCCACAATTATTCTTCAATTGCAAGAGCATGCCCATTTTTTTTGGAAGAAAAAACCTTTTAACAAATCCCTGATGGGTCCTGAAGACTCCACCACACCTAGCAAGGCCCGATGCACTAGAGGCTGGCCCATCCACATTTACATTAAGCCAACCAGAAATTGGTGGAATCCACGGAATGTACTACATCACTTTTGGCATTCATTCCTTGCCAATAACACCATTATAGCTCAAGAGAAGATAGTCAGATACATCATTATTCATTGACCCCGTTTGATTCATCAATGTATGTTTGATACATCAAAGAGTCACGATAATACCTTCCTGATAAGAGGGCTTTCCATTGTTGAAAACAATATTGTTACGAGACATCTAGATATAAGGGAAAATCGAGACAATAGAAGCAATAAAAAAGGATTTCACATGATAACTATAATCAATCTGAAATGCCGAGCTGAGAAATAATTCAATAGAGCAAAGATTAAGGAAGAATTGAAATGTTTCTTGCACATAATTCCATAAATGAACAGAAAAGGTGCACTAAATGAAAAGATGCAATAGAGGTTCATCACCCTTAAGGAAAAAATGACATAGTAGAGAAATACTGAGACCTGTGCACTACAAAGCAGATTGAATGGGTAGACACTGCATCCAAATTTCCAAGATCAACATGGCATCATGGGGGAATATGTAGGCTCATGGAATAGCTTTCACGCATAAAGGAATTCCAGATGGTATACCACACTGCAGCATGTAATACTCCTAGCTGGAAAAATATCCATCAAGGGTAGGCTTCCAAATCATTACATCACTATCAACATAAACATTATTAGTAATATTTATATGATGATTACTAGGAATGATATCATAACCATCAATTTTATCCTATAGCTCAGAAATACACATTTTTCTTAGAGATGATGGGATATTAATAGAATCCATAATTTTAGAAGACAACCATGGGATGTTCGAAAAATTTAGATGGGATACATGACATACCAACCATACAAACTAAGAGATGATGTAAGAATATTTTCTCCTGATTGATGGTAAAATTGAATATTTTATGTACATGCACTGACTGTTCTGTAATCCACCAACAAATTTTCTAACGAGAAACTCCAGAGAAAAATCAGACATGGAAAGAAGAAACTAATTGAAGTTTTGAATAAGTGTATCATTAATAATTCTAAAATACTAAATTCACATCCCTCACATATTTACTGGTTTAATAGAAAATTTCCAAGAAACAGTGACAAGTTTCCTCTGATGATTTGAACCAGTTCAAATGAAATTACATATCATACCACTCAAATCCATAAGAAGGTATCTTTTCCATCTATATATAGAAAAGGTGTAAACAAACATAGAAGTGATGACAGATTTGTCAAGACAAACTCTACCAGCCTGAGAAATGGTCTTCCTTTTCCCATATTCCAACTAATTGATAATTTTAAAAGAAATACTCTCTATGTGAAAAAGTTTCACCCTTACCCAAATACAGGAATCCATAAATAATTAAAGGGTAGTGTACCAATTTTAATACCAATCCTATGAGCAACCCTGTTTTGCATTAAGATTCGAATTATTTCCCCAAAGACAACAAAGGATTTACTCCAACTGTTTACCTAGCCTACTACGTCTTCATAATGTGAAAAGATACTCTTGTTGAAAGAAATAGTTTTCCTATCCGCCTTACAAAACAAAAGAATATCATTAGCATAGAAAATTTGTGATGGAGAAAAGGATTTACTACCTACTCCCATCCATTGGTATAAACTTGTGTTGACAATATCATGAAGACACACACTCAAATTATCCTCAACCATAGAGAACAAAAGCCCAGATAAAGGACCACCTTTCTTGACTCCACTAGTGCATTGAAAGAATCCCCTAGGGGATCTATTGACAAGAATGTATAAGCTCTCACTTTTAAATATAGAATAAAGCATGCCAATAAATTTCCCAGAGAATCCATCCATATTTAGAATTGTGAAAATGAAGTCTTGTATTATTTTTTCAAAGGCCTTTGATATATAATTCTTCAGGGACATATTTCTATTTTTTACTTTGCCTCCCATAATAATAATACATTCTGAGGCAGTAACAAGTCAATTATGAATATTTCTACCAGGTACAACGCAAAACTGATTAGCAGAGACAATATTTTTAGAAACTTCACCTAACCAAATTTCCATGATCTTACAAATTAACATAGGAATGGAGATCCCAATGGAAATATTCTTGAAGACATTAATATCCAGCACATTGTCTTTCTTAGGTATCAGAGAAATACAATTTGAATTCATCCCAAATGGAATAAAAGAGTGATGAAATAATTCTCCTATAGCATTAATCACCTCAGTATGGATGAAATCCCAGTAAAACATAAATAACTTATTGGTAAAGCCATCAGGACCAGCGACACTATCTATATAAAAGGTAAATCATGAATAATGTATTTATTTATAAGTTGGAATCTCAATGATATTTTTGTTCTGAGTATCATCCAGACTTAAACTAATAAATATGGTTATATTTCTTGAGTTGATCTTCAAATAATCATATAATTTCTTTTCAAAATAACATGTCATGTCATTCAAAATTTCAGGTTTATAAGTGAGTATATTTCCATCAATATTTAAAGCCTTAAGACTTCGATTAAATTTTTTCTCCCTATGCAAGTAGTGAAATAATATTGAATTATTATCCCCATCCTTCATCAACATGGCATTTAACTGATTCAAGACCATATTTTCAGTAAGAGTCAAAAAATTATCAAGATTTGAGGAAACTTGTATCTCGTCATGGGAAGGGATGTACAGGTGCCTATTCCCCTACTGACAACATAGAAAATGAGATTCAACTACTTTGATATCATTATATATGTTGGAGAATGATTTTTACTCCATTCATTTAGTATATCTTTCAATGTTTTCAACTTGGAAGTTAGTATATTCAAAGATCTAGTTGTTACATCTATTTTCCTTAGCTCTATTGTTATTTCCTTGCACCCTGGCACAACCAACCAGTCATTAATGAACATAAATGGTAAAGGGTATGACCACAGAGTACTAAAATAGAGGTCCACCAATATGGGATTATGCTCAGAATGAAGTCTAGGTAGAGTCATGCCGGTGACATCCATTTTATCACTTCTGTCATCCATCTACACCAGGAATCTATCTAACTTAATTGCATGCCTCCCATTTAGAGTGTATCTATTTCAAGTAATATTCACACATGAAATAATAACTTCTATCACCCTAAAATGATCAATGCATGAAGACAAGTCTTTGGATGAATCTCTGCAAAAGATTCTCATTTTTTTTCCTCTGGCATCAAGATGTTATTAAAGTCACCAAGTAGATTCCATCCAGTAGACATAATCTCAGAGGTTGCATATAAGGTGTTTCATAAACACCCCTTATGTTGTTATGATTAATAGAATATACACAAGTTACACCGAGAGAGTTGGACTAAATAAAAAAATATTGAGTTGCTGAATGCTTATCATTATGAAAATAGTCAATTATGACACTATTATGATTTAGCACACATTATGATTCATTATCATTCCCAGACTGATTAGTAGAAGCAAATGAATACCCTAGATCATTCAAATTAAAGGACATACATCTTGAAAATTTCACTCATGTCTCAATAATACCAAATAACATGGGTTTATTGGTCATGTTGATATGCTTCAGGGTTCTAACCGTGGGAGAATTCCCAAGACCCTATAAGTTACAAAAAATTATCTTCATTGATTGGAAGACCTATGCCTAGTGTAGGGTCCAACATAACTTGGAGATAATAATTCCTCAGAAAGCTTATATAGCCTCATTCAGTGCTTCAATGAGTGCTCCTCCAAGAATGACAGATCCAGCTTCATCATCTGAGAGAGGAATAAACCTTTTATATGAACTGATAGGAATTGTTAGAGTGGAAGGATATTTACTTCTTCCAATCTTAGACGAAGGGATAAGAGAAAAATCTCATGCTGGCACCTGAGTTGACTACACCAATTGAGTTCCTCTCTTGGGGGGATCCTGTGTTGATGAGTCCTGTGTGATCTAAACAGCTGAGCCCGCAATGGGAAGTTCATACATCACATGTCTTGCCAGAATCCGCTCTAGGGGTCGTGATAAACAACATCATAAACTGTTCAGTCTGTACCATCAGGCTCATCATTCAAAGTGTGCAACTCAATGTCATGGTTATTCCTTCCCTAATTATAAGTATCAACACCACCTACATTATCTTGTTCACCCTTGATATGTTCATCACTATCAGCCAGCATCACTTTGTTAAGATCCTATAAATAATTTCATGAGTTGTTGGTCTCATCCATAGAAACAGGGATAGTATCACCATTGGATGTCAAGGATACTCCCTTATCATCTACATTATCATTCTCATCATGTCCCTTGCTAACAGTCATACTAGGATTAGAGGGTCTCTGGTCATATTAATTCTCTTGACAACTCCAAACATCATGACCTCTAGTATTTCAAGAGGAGGAAATCTTATTTCTGTAATATTCTGAATGTACATGACCAAAAATATGGTAATTGAAACAAAATTTCGGGTTCCTATCATATCATATCTCAAGATTGACGCTATCATCCCTACGGAAGTAGAAAACCTCTTCCACCAGAGTAGTTGACACATCCACCACTATTAGAATTCTAGCATAGTGACCAAATCTATGATTTTCTTTATTCTTATCAAGCCTTATCAGGTTCCCAACAGAAGAGGAAATATCCCACAAAATTTGTGGGTGCTAGTAAAGCCAACGTAAAATGTGAATCTGTATCCATACATAGGAAAAGGTTTTTTTGACCGAGTTGCGGTCAAAAATCTGATCCCATTCAGGAATCTGAAGGAATCCAGGATGTAGACGAACAGAGGACATGCTCCATGTGCACCTTTTGAATTCATTAGAGGGGAACACAACATGATAAAACCATCGTCAAATGGTTGTCATCTTCTAGTCACTGACGTCCCAAATATCCACCAAGATTCTTGTATGATCATGGAATTTCTAAGGTCGTACCCCTTTTGGAATCACAACCCTTGCAATAATTGAAAATTTGCACAGCATTACCCTTTATTCGACTATAGCTTGATTCGCCGATACAGGTGTGATCTGGCCAATTCGTATGATTCTTCCCGATATACCCGATTCACGATCCATTAATGAAAATCTTCCAGCCTGTTTGGCCACATCCTCAAAACTCTTCCCATGAACAGTGAAATCCTTGAGCTCGGAATTTTCTGGTCTTGGCTTCGCACAAAGACTGATGATATCTTTACTCCATATATGATCTTCATCTCCCAAATCAACATCCTCTTTTCACTTAGATTTCTTATCATCCTCACATTATCTAGGTTTTTCACCATTCTCACTCTCGAGAGCCACCATCTTCTCTGTTAGAGCATCAATACACAAATATAACATATTCTATATTTTTCAACATGACAGTTACAATGAAAATATTTTTAATGTGTACGTATGAATTATTTTCTCCATGAATGATACATTCCATTCTATACATATTTATTCAATAAATTATTATAAAAGAAAAATAATGGATTTAGTAGATACTTATATAATTATTTACATTATTTTATAATTTTATATGTATAAGGTGAAATGATATAACAAACTAAGATAGAAGCAAAGAACCAAGTGAATATTACTTAATGTAAAAAATATACCATTCGGTAATTATCAAAGGGTAATATAAGGTATTATCAAAACCATATATGATATCATATATATGGATATATGTTTGTAAAATATTTGTAATATGTGTAATATTTATTATATATTAATAATGTATGATTATGAAGACAGTCAAGAAATAATAAAAGGGGATTTCATCTCAAATTAAATTTCTATGAGATATATGTTATATTCACCGCTCTTTCCATTTGTGTGGTGTCTTTACTTCATATGGAATTATGAAATTAATTTTTTACTTAAATTTCTCTTTAGATACATATCTCTTTTATGGTCATCATTTAATTTGGATAATGATTTAAATGTTACCAAATATGTAACATACATTTGTCTCAAATTTTCTTCATTAAGACCAAAGTTTTTTATTTCACATATGTTCATTAAGAGGGTCTATATGATTACAATTGAAATTATATGTTTTAAATCACCTTCATTTAATAATATTTTATCTTTCATGTAATTTTTTTTTCATATATGAAGAGTGTGTACACCAGGTAACGAATTGGTAAGTTATTATTGAAAAACTCTCATCTCATTTCAATATTTTCAATGATTTTTTATTTATTGATGAAGTATTTTTATACATATCTTAGGAAATGTAATGGAATTTATTAGCATATTTTTATTTAAGTTATATCCTTGTATTAGAACAATTTTCCACTCATTAGTATGAATGATAATTACGAAAATGATTTTATGAAAAATGTGAATGTATATCACTCTCCTCAATTGGAAACATGTTTTTTTAAAACCCATGTTATTAAAAAATCATGAAATATGTCACGATCATTTTATATGGTTTATGGAAAAAATCTTTTTTTTAAATTTTTAAGATTATTTTTATGTTTCCCATGTAATAATTTCTCAAAATGTTTTGATGTATTCCTTAAATGTTTTCATTTTATTTTCAATGAATGTTTTTTAGAATGGTATTATTTAATAAAAATTAATTTTCAAATAAGAATGGTTATTTTCCACAAGGAATGTTATTAATATAAAAAAAATTATTTTCCATATAATATAAAATAATTTTATTATAATAATTCCCATATAGGAAAGGATTTAATGTATCTAATAAAAGCATTTATATGAACGAGTTATGCTTAGTGGCATGGTATTTATGAAACCCATTCCTCATTAATGAGTTATATGGTTTTGAAAAAAAAAATCACATGTTATTATCTAATGAATTTATTTTACAACATATCTCCTTTTCTAAGATATGATGTGATGAAATATTAATTATCCCCATTTCATTTATTTGTTAATATTTGATTATTATGAAACCTATCACTTTTTATGGGGAAATATATTATAAATGTTTTATTATTTTATAGCACATGTTTGAATGACATTATATTGAGATTTGTGGGACATATGTATCCCTATAATTAATTGGTTAATGATATGTTTTATATGATATCAATGGGTAAATTGGTTGTATCCCATGATGGAAAACAAAAAGGTACGTAGGTTTTAGCCCAAGACTAAAAGAAAGAGTGGAAACATATTGTTTCCAAAAGGCAAAAACAATAAGTTACATGTGTTATATTAAAATTATAAAAGAATTTAGTATAGGTTTTATATCCCAAGACTAAAAAAACATGGGTTATATCCCACTAATAAATTAAGGATGGTACACACTTTGTTGCCCCATCCTAACAGCAAGAAGGTATATGGGTTGTAGCCCATGCTTGAATAAAAAGGGTACAAGGGATGTAGCCTCGGATAGTAAACTACATGGTATATGGATTAGAGCCCAAGACTAAAAGAATTTTTATATATGGGTTTCGAGACAAATCCTGATGCAGTTACATAAGTTGGAGCCCAATCCGAACATTTATAATGTTCTTGGTAGGTAGCCTTGATAAAAAAAATTATATTCTTATATGTATGCAACAAATCTTATGACATATTCATTATATATTATTTCATGGATCATGACATTTATTTCATTCTCATTCATGTAATATGAACTAAAAATCATTATCCCAAAACTCATGTTTATGATCTATTATATGCATTGTATGATCTCCTAATGATATGATCACATTATCTGTAACATCACAGGTAAATAAAGAATAATACATTTTTATATTTATTAATATTTACAAATTAAATATTAATTTTACTTTAAAGGGGTTTCTTTGATCGATAGCGTACCTGATACGCAATGATGAGTTCCTTTGAAAACTTATGTTGCACACTAGTAATAAAATAATATTATTTTAAATGTTAGTTAACACGTAGCCATTGTACTGGCAGGAATTCATAGAAATAACTAAAATATGATTATATATGTTTGTTAAATTTTTTTACATTTATCTAATAAATGATAAAGGCTTAAAATACGAAACAAATTCAATTTTAGGCTTATATACACTAATTTTCACGAAAGGTTCACGTATCGCCTTTTGATGGCGAACCGTCATTAAATATAATTTTTTTCAGTCTTATACATATTATTGGACCAAATATAAAACTTTTTAGAATAGGGAAATCAAAATTTACTTTGTGTATATTATTGGTATTTTTCCGATAAAGTTCATTTTTTTAATGAATAGTGTAAAATGTGGTATTTTAATTCAAAACATCTTTTTAATCTAATTTATTTAGATGATTAGATAATCCTTTGAATTGGGTTTTTAGTGAAATTAGAATATATTTTTACCATTTAATCCTATATTGGTCGTTGGAATTAATTTCACTTTGAAATCGGACTTAAACTAGTGTCAATATTTTGATACTTATTGTTTCATAAAAACACGCTATTTGCTCTGACTGTGGAAATTAATTATTAAATTAATTAATGAAAATTATATGTTCTGAATTTTGTAAAATGGAATTCATTTTTGAATTCAGAATATCAAATATATATTATGGTGATGTTTCGGTATTTTTCTGAAAAACATCAATTTTTGATGAATAGTGAAACCACTATGTGGTACTTATAAAAACTGATTTTTCGTTTAAATGAAATATTACCACTTTTGTGTTTTGAATTTCAAAAATCCGACATAAATGGTTGTTATTAAGAATTAAAATGTGGATCAATGAGATTAAAATATTTTTTTGGTGAATATTAACTATTAAGTTCTTAATCGCGATTAGAGGTAATTAGTGCAATTTAAGGAAAAAATGATATTAGAATAAAATTAAAATACCTTGACCGATGTCCTACCCTTATTTTATGTGTCATTTCCGACCAATAAAAGCCATGGGTCAACTTGGGGACCCCATGGAGACACTTTGGTTGGGAAATGACATAAATAACTATTTATTTAATGTTAAAGTAAAAATGACACACACATGAGGTGTTTTACTAAAACAATTTTTACATGGGGTTATACAAGTCAGATTTTTGGCTATAAATATTCATTAGAAAGATAAAATGATATCCTAAATCATAGTATTTGTTTTATAATTTTTAGAAATTTAATAAATTAAATTATTTATGAGATCATGATGATGAAGTGATGACCTCATTATTTAACGATTTAAATAAAATGGAATGATAATGTAAAATCTAAGACCTACACATGGACAAAACCTATTGGATTGGTGGATTTAGAACCCTTATCACCTTATCCTCTAAATAAATAAATGTGGGACCTATTAAATCCGAATTCCATTTTAAAATAAAGTGACTTTTCTTTACCTTCCAAGAGTGCCCCTCCTCTCCTCTTATAAAAGGCCCCCACCTCTACCTCCATAACCACACTCCAAAAGCCTATGGAACGGCCAAACACTGCCCATTTTGTCTCTAAAAATCCCTCTATTACTCCTTGAATCCTCAACATGGGCATAAGTCTTCCCAAGGAAGCCTTTGAGATCAAACCAAAGGAAGTTACCCGATTTTAAGGTAATGTCTTATTTTGAGTCCTTTTGTTTTATTTTTCTTCTCCAACCCCCTAAAATATTTTTATTCTTTTATTTTGTTACAAATCAAGTATCCTCAATATACTAGTTTGTTGTTATAAGAAGGATTTGAGCTACAATTACACACACCTACATATAATGGTTAAAGAACATACTGTTTCCGTGGATGCCGAATTTCTGCCTCCCGAAACGATGATTGTTCAACATTCTTTTAACACATTCAAAGGTGGCCATTAAGATGACACTATATTTATATATGATATATAATATGTTTATGTTTTACTTAAGATTATGTATTTTTTATTTTGGGAATACCTATATGGTTTCCATTATGGGTAATCACGATAATTTCATTTTAGGAAGTGCGGACTACCGCCCCCTCAAAGTGATGTGATTCGTTAATTCCATACATGGGACGTGTAAAGGATGGATTTAAAGTTATTATATATGATGTTATACTGGAATTATAATATACCTCTATATAATTATTATTTCTTTCCATTAATAAATGAAATATAAATGAAAGTATCGTTCATGCGTACGTACGGCTTACCGTCTCCATGAACGGTGAATTTCATTTCTTATCCCCAAATGTAATGTACTATTATAAGTACATATTTATAATGGATATATATAATATATGTTAAATATAGATGATGAATATAATTCTGGAATTAAAATATACATACCACTCATTTAGTTTTAGTTCCATTAATATGACATAGAAATGAAAGTAGCGTTCATGCGTACGTACGGCTTAACGTCTCCATGAACGGTGCATTTCATTTATTACCTATAAATGATTATGTAATATTATAAATACATGTATATTCTAGATATATATGATATATATGATATCAAAATCAGTAATTTCATTCTAGATATAAAGAACCTTTGACCACATGAACAACATGTAATTGTAAGAAGTCTACTTTCGACTTAAGAACCAAATATCGACAAAACAAACATTATTAACTTAAATGATTACATAATGTTTATAACATGATAATAAGTGATATAAAAGTAATAATTAACTTGAAAAAGGTTATTAATCTAGTATAAATTTACTCATGTTTAATATGCTGGACGTCAAATAACGATCGAGTCAAGTCTGACCCGAGGTAAGGGACTTCATCTCAATCTCCTTTCAGTGAGGCATATTTCATTTTATACACAACTTCCTTTTATACGGGGTATAAAAACCTTTGAATTTTACTTTTATACAAAATAAATCTTTTTCTACGAAACGTTTTACAAAATGACAAAAAGGAATGTTTCTTTTAACATACGCGGTGACACCGACCTTTTCCGCTGTCGCGAGTATTATTTGATCTTTGGCTTCCTGAACAAGCCGTAATATTTTTAAAATAAAATAAATACCATATAATATTTTATGTATTTTGATATTGAAAATGGTTTTGATAATGGATTATATTTTATCAATATATTTAAATGATATATTGTGATTGAATTGTGGAAATGTTATCATTCCTTTATATTGGTTTTATGTGTTATAAATTTATAATGGTACTTGGACATTTTACTGGTGGTTACGTGATAAACCATATGACGGGTGGTGCTATGAATACCAGGACAGGTGGTTTCGTTATAACCTCCAATGCATTGGGTATGGAAGTCATCCGTATGGCTATTCCATTAAGTATGTATTGAATTCAGCCGTATGGCTATTCCATTAAGTATGTGTGGAAATTGAGCGTATGGCTATTCCATTTAAGTATGTTTATGTCCCATGTTACCATTATATGATTTGTGTTCTTTATATGGGTTTTGTGGTAATCTTTGTTTTAAAAAAGGGTAAGTAATGATCTTTTATTCAGTGAAGAGTTTTTACTACTTCATAAAGGTGAAAAGTATTACTTTGATAAAGTATACAAGGTTTACTTGTTGTTTTGATAAACTAACAGTTTTCATTCTTTGTGTATCCTTTACTAAGCTTTTTATGCTCAGCCCATGTTTTTTTGAAATGTTTTTCACAGGACTTAATGTGGAATATGTTCAAGGATGGGATCAAGGGAAAGTCATGCTATATAAAACATGGAACTAGACATGTTTCTTTTTAAGAGTTTTTTTTTCTATGGAAACTTGGTAGAAGTGTCTACTTTGTAAATCTTTTGAGATGTAATATTTATGTTCTAATTCTCTAAAACTCTAAACCTGAAAAGATCGTCAATGTGAATTATTCATTTAATTCAATATTAAGTAAGGATTAAGGCTCGGGCCTTATAGTTGGTATCATAGGTCGGTTTAGAAAACTTTAGGGATTAGGAGTTTTTGTTAGACACATGGTTAGTCCCTATATATATTATTTCAGTTAAATCCTTATTTTATAACATATTTTTTTCAGGAAAATTAAAGTCTGTTACGAATGGAAGGAGAAGGATCTCAAATGACATTCCTAACTCTTCCTGATGACATGCTTGCAATAATTATTGCAAAGTCATGTTTGGATACCTGTGAAACTTTTTATAGCATACAACTCACTTGCAAGAAGTTGTTTGAGATATCAAACACCTCTTATATACCTCGTTATCATCATGGATCATGGGTTGTTTTTAGACAAATACTATTTTCACAATATTCTCATATTTTCAAGAAAGGTAAATATTATCATGGTATTTTCAAATATTTTACCTTATCATAAGAATTTGAAGCATATTATGATTTTAAAAATGGTGATGAAGAAGGAGACCCTTGCGCAACCTATTTATATTTTCTTTTAAAATATAGTCTCACAGCACATACTATGGTATTTTAAAAGGACCAATAATAGAAAGTTTCAACTCAATTTTGGTCCGACTATTTTATAGAAATCATGTTTTATCGGATGTTTTGGAATTATATGGCATACATGATTATTTTCCAAAACTGTTTTTCTATGAACACCCATATGACCCATGTTGTACGAGGATTATTTGGATGGAGGAAGCAAATGATTTTGAAGGATCTCTAAATCATTGTTGTAATGCATGGTACTTCTAACTACGTGAACAAGATGGCGATGAAACAGAGTGGACGCCATGATCAAGGTATGCTATTATGAGTTTGTGTAAGAAACCTAGAAAGAGTTGAAAGTCAACATGACAAGTAAGTATGTTTCCTTAAGATCAAAAATAAATTCCTCAATGAAAAGTAACTTAAAAGAAAAATGTTTTCTATTAACTTTTCCTACTAGGGAATAAAATACCGTTTAACCCATCACAAGTTTGTGATTTTATTATGGTTAACTTTCTCCTAAACATGTTTTCTATCACTCTCCCTCAGAACATGACCCTTGGTTTTATCCTCCATGTCCATGTTTTCTTACATGGAATCCTAGTAAGGGTTAACTCAAGTGACCTCTATAATCCCTTTTCTTTCCATTCAAGTGATAGTTTAATTTACTCCTTTTCCGATGTGGGGCTTTCAATGAAGTTTCTGAGCCCAATTTTAAAATTGTGAGGACACAATTCCCAAAAGGGGGGAAGGATGTAACATCCCAGGTAAATAAAGAATAATACATTTTCATTTTTATTAATATTTATGAATTAAATATTAATTTTAATTTAAATGCGTTTCTTTGATCGATAGCGTACCCGATACGCAACGATGAGTTCCTTTGAAAACTTACGTTGCACACTAGTAATAAAATAATATTGTTTTAAATGTTAGTTAACACGTAGCCGTTGTACTAGCGGGAATGGATATAAATAATTAAAATATGATTATATAAGTTTTTTAAATGTTTTTAAATTTATCTAATAAAGGATAATGTCTTAAAATATGAAAAGAATTCAATTTTAGGTTTATATACTCTAATTTTCACGAAAGGTTCAATTATCGCCTTTTGGTGGCGAACCGTCATTAAATATAATTTTGTTCAATCATATACATTCTACTGGACCAAATATAACTCTTTTTTATAATTAGGACATCAAAATTTACTTTATCTAAATTTTTGGTATTTTTCCGATAATGTTCATTTTTTTAATGAATAGTGTAAAATGTGGTATTTTAATTCAAAACCTCTTTTTAATCTAATTTATTTAGATTATTAGATAATCTGTTGAATTTTTTTTAAGTGAAATTAGATTATATTTTTACCATTTAATCCAATAGTGGTCGTTGGAATTAATTTCACTTTGAAATCAAACTTAAACTAGTGTCAATCATTTGATACTTATTGTTTCATAAAAACACGCTATTTTCTCTGACAGCGGGAATTAATTATTAAATTAATTAATGAAACTTATTTGTTGTGAATTTTGTAAAATGGACTTTATTTTTGAATTTGTAATATCAAATATAGCTTAGGGTGATGTTTTGGTAATTTTCTGAAAAACTTCAATTTTTAATGAATAGTGAAACCACTAAGTGGTACTTATAAAAAATGATTTTTCATTTAAATGAAATTTTACCACTACAGTATTTTGAATTTAAAAAATCCGACATACATGGTTGTTATTAAGAAGTAAAATGTGGTTCAATAAGATTAAAATATTTTTTTGGTGAATAGTAACTTTTAAGTTCTTAACCGCGATTAGAGGTAATTAGTGCAATTTAAGGAAAAAATGATATTATAATAAAATGAAAATACCTTGACACATGTCCTACCCTTATTGGATGTGTCATGGCCAACCAAGAAAATCCATGGGTCAACTTGTGGACCCCATGGATCCACTTTGGTTGGGAAATGACATAAATAACTTTTTATTTAATGTTAAAGTAAAAAAATGACACACACATGATATGTTTTACTAAAACAATTTTTACATGGGGTTATAAAAGTCATATTTTTGACTATAAATATTAATTAGAAAGATAAAAAGATTTCATACATCATAGTATTTTTTTTATAATCTTTAGACATTAAATATATTAAATTATTTATGACATCATGATGATGTAGTGATGACCTCATTATTTAACGATTTAAATAAAATGGAAAGATAATGTAAAATCTAAGACCTAAACATGGCCAAAACCTATTGGATGGGTGGATTTTTAACCCTTATCACCTTATCCTCGAAACACATTAATGTGGGTCCTCTTAAATCTGAATACCATTTTATAATAAAGTGACTTTTCTTTTCCTTCCAAGAGTGCCCCTCCTCTCCTCTTATAAAAACCCCCCACCTCTACCTACTTATCCACACTCCCAAAGCCTTTTGATCGGCCAAACCCTGCCCATTTTGTCTCTACACATCCCTCTATTACTCCTTGAAGCCTCAATTTGGGAAGAAGTCTTTTCAAGGAAGCCTTTGAGCTCAAACCAAAGTGAGTTACCAGATTTTAAGGTAATGTCTTCTTTTGAGTCCTTTTGTTTTATTTTTCTTCTCCAACCCACTAACCTCTTTTTATTCTTAAATTTTGTAACAACTCTAGTATCATCAATATAATAGTATGTTTTTATAATAATGATTCGAGCTACACTTACACATACCTACATCTAATGTTTAATGAACATACTGTTTCTGTGGATGGTGAATTTCTGCCTCCCGAAACGATGATTGTTCAACATTCTTTTAACACCTTCAAAGGTGGCCATTAAGATGACACTATATTTATATATGATATATAATATGTTTATGTTTTCCTTAAGCTTCTGTATTTTTCATTTTGGGCATACCTATATGGTTTCCATTATGGGTAAACATGATAATTTCATTTCAGGAAATGCGGACTACCGCCCCCTCAAAGTGATGTGATTCGTTAATGCCATATGTGGGACGTATAAAGGATGGATTTAATGTTATTATATATGATGTTATAATGGAATTATAATATACCTCTATATAATTATTATATTTTTCCATTATTTTATGAGATAGAAATGAAAGTAGCGTTCATGCGTACGTACGGCTTACCGTCTCCATGAACGGTGAATTTCATTTCTTATCCCCAAATGTAATGTAATATTATAAGTACATATTTATAATGGATATATATAATGTATGTTATATATAAATTAACAATATAATTCTGGAATAAAAATATAAATACCTCTCATTTAGTTTTAATTCCATTAATATGACATAGAAATGAAAGTAGCGTTCATGCGTACGTACGGCTTACCGCCACCATGAATGGTGCATTTCATTTATTACCTCTAAATGATTATGTAATATTATAAATACATTTATATTCTGGATATATATATGATATATATGATATCCAATTAAGGAATTTCATTCTAGATATATAGAACCTTTGACCACACGAACAACATGTAATTGTAAGAAGTCCACTTTCGACTTAAAAACCAAATATCGACAAAACAAACATTATTAACATAAATGATTACATTATGTTTATAACATGATAATAAGTGATATAAAACTAATAATTAACTTGAAAAAGGTTAATAATCATGTAGAAATTTACTCAAGTTTATTATTCAGGACGTTAAAGAACGATCGAGTCAAGTCGGACCCGAGGTAAGGGACTTCGTCTCAATATTCTTTCATTAAGGCATATTTCGTTTTATACACAACTTTCTTTTATACGGTGTATAATCCCTTTTGAATTTTACTTTTAAACAAAATAAATCTTTTTCTATGAATTGTTTTACAAAATGACAAAAAGTAATGTTTCTTTTAACGTACGCGGTGACAATGACCTTTTCTGCCTCCGCGAGTATTATTTGATCTTTGGCTTCTTGAACAAGCCGTAATATTTTTAAAATAAAATAAATACCATTTACGCTTTTATGTATTTTGGTATTGAAAATGGTTTGGAAAAAGGATTATATTTTGTCAATATATTTAAGTGATATATTATGATTGAATTCTGGAAATATTATCATTCCTTTATATCGGTTTTATGTGTTATAATTTTATAACGGTACTTGGAAATTTTACGGGTGGTTACGTGATAAACCATATGACGGGTGGTTCCATGAATACCAGGATGAGTGGTTACGTTATAACCACCAATGCATTGGGTATGGAAGTTTTCCATATGGTTATTCCATTAAGTATGTATGGAAGTCGGCCG
Organism: Viscum album; assembly: GCA_963277665.1. Classification (NCBI taxonomy): domain Eukaryota; kingdom Viridiplantae; phylum Streptophyta; class Magnoliopsida; order Santalales; family Viscaceae; genus Viscum; species Viscum album. The sequence goes on along the minus strand of OY728161.1, from coordinate 418,482,725 downwards.
TATGGCTATTCCATTAAGTATGTGTGGAAGTTGACTGTATGGTTATTCAATTTAAGTATGTTTATGTCCAAATTTACCTTTATATGTTATGTGTTCTTTATATGGGTTTTGTGGTAATCTATTGGTTACAAAAGGGTAAGTAATGATCTTTTATTTAGTGATTAGTTTTTACTACTTTATAAAGGTGAAAAGTATTACTTTGATAAAGTATACATTGTTTACTTGTTATTTTGATAAACTAACAGTTTTCATTCTTTGTGTATCCCTTACTGAGCTTTTTATGCTCACCCAAAGTTTTTTTGAAATGTTTTTCATAGGACATAATGTGGAATATGGTCAAAGATGGGATCAAGGGAAAGTCATGCTATATAAAACATGGAACTAGACATGTTTCTTTTTAAGAGTTTTTTTCTATGGAAACTTGGTAGAAGTGTCTACTTTGTAAATCTTTTGAGATGTGATATTTATGTTCTAATTCTATAAAACTATAATCCTGAAAAGATCCTTAATGAGAATTATTCATTTTATTCAATAATAAGTAATGTTTAAGGCAGGGGCCTTATATTATCATACCAATATGTTCATGCTTGTTCTTCCATATATCCCTTGTTTACCCATGCAGAGCATCAGAGATCAACCCATTATTTTGTTTCATTTATCCAAGATATGAACAATGGTTTTAGGTTTAATTACTAATAGTTATTATATTTATAAGAGATGTTTGATGATCATTCATCAGGATGGAGTATATTTCTCTATGTATTCAAATACAATAATCTATTAATCCTTGGAAATTTATTTTTTAAAGGAACTGAACAATCGTCTCATATGATGTAATATCCATTCATGTTAAGCTCAAGGATTTATAGTTGGTATCAAAGGAAATGTTAAGTCATTTATTGGAAACTATTATGATAAAATATTAATGAGATCACTATTAATATTCATATGGATATGACTAAGGATGTATCTAAGGATATGTTTAATTAGGATTTTATTTTTAGGAAAATATACTAGATTTTTTTTAAAGAATAGAGAGATTGGTTTCCTAGAAATAAATCACTATTTATAAATTAAAAGTTTATGTTTCTCTTGAACCTATGTACCATGGTGTAAAAACTGCAAAAAGATGTTTCGATCCTAGTTTTTGGAAAAATGGTGTATTACAATGAGCCTTGTAGCACACCGGGTTTGACACCCCTATGAGATATGCTTTGGGTAATCACAAATTGTCCCCAAAACATTATGTAAAATTTATATATATTATAGTTATGAATATATTATGATAAAAATAAGTTGTAATCTAATAATTGTATGTGTCTTGATTTATACATCCAATTAGTATCTTTTTATGAATATGTGGTTGTCTTTTATGATATGTGTTTATCATTTTTTTGGATTACAGTTTTAGTCCATAAAGATAAATATAAATAATATAGTTAATATTGAATGATACATATGTGTAAAATATGTAAATTATGAAAATAAATTTCTCATGTTGAAAGAAAATAATTATACTTAAGAATGTGGTATGAGTATTGGTTATTCTTGTTATGACAAATAGTTAAAAAAATAACATGTGACAGTTATGTGATGTTCATCTAATATATTTTACATTAATCATAAGATGAATTATTAGACTTTTTTTCATGTAACATAATTGATGATTTATATTTCATAATCTAGGAATGTAGTATCAAAGAGTATGTTGATGAAGCATGAGTAATGAATTAAGAATAATGTTAGAATAATGAAATATTTATGGTCTGGAATTCAGAAAATATGTTATTTCATTCAAGGAATGTAAAAGTATTTTCAGTAAAAAATATTTTTTTGAAATAAATAGACATTTTTAATGATTATTGATATATAGAAAATTAATTCATGGGAAGATGATTTTTTTTATTAATGGACGATAACACTATTTATATTTAGATTTTAAGATAATGATGTTTCATTAATGATATGATTTATATGAATATGTTAATATTTTGTTATGGATTATTGTGGAATATATTATAAAAATGTTTCTTATGTCATCAAGTATGAATTTTAGTATTTAATGGATTTAAAGGATATATCTAGTCATCATTGGAATAAGGTAGAATGCTTGTTTTCAAAAATCATTTAGGGTAATTATTGTCATTACCATATTTCATAGGCATATAAATATTTGTTACTCACATGTTTGGAATGTGACAACCATATTTTACATTGTTATATATATAGGGGACCAATTTTAGCTATATTTCATGAAATTATTTACAAACCCTTGAATTTTTATCATTCGGAAGGGTTATAAAGTAGACTATTCATGAAAAGATTAAGCTAAATTAATTGATGATGTTTTTGTGAATAAAGTACTATATTTCCTCATGAGGATTACTTATTATTTTTTTACTTGTTATAAATACTTGGTTTTGAGGTTAAGAGATGACAAATGGGATGGAATATATTGGATTTCATTATCTGTCTATACATTAGGAATGAAAAAGTAAACATAATTTTTAGATAAATAACTGAAGTTGATAAAGGAATAATTAAGGGTGAGCTTTTCTTAAAATCAGTAAAGGAAATATTTTTCATTTAAATACTTCAACATTATGAAACATTATCATGAATCCAACTTTTTTTATTACATTATTTCCAATTATTCTTATTTTACTTCACTTCATCATAGATTTATTGATTTGTGACTGTTAACATTATCCTGACATTATTCTCTATCATTATCCTTCAGAACATGATGGTTATATTATTTTTACATATACATGTTTTCACATTCTACATTTTTTCCCATGTCGAAACACAGTAATATGTTACTTGGGAAAATATAAAAGATCTAATTTTCTATTTATTGAATGTTATATTATTGATTCATATGATGTTGGATTCCATGAATGAAACATTAACGTATTAAAACATTTTTTTCCCAAAATAATTTTGATGTAGAAATCCATTCTATGTGCGGTATAATGTAATTCCCCAAGAATTTGTGAAATATTTTCTGGCGAATTAATATAATCTTTAAATTTGTTACACATTTAAAAACCCTAAAAATTGTTTTCACTATTTTAATGAATACATTCAAATGAATCTGACTTGGGTTACATTACAAGAAACCAAAATGTAAGCATACATTACAAACGATATTTTCAATCCATAATGGTTTTCGTAACATGAAAAACCGAGTGCTACCTAACTATAATACATTTTTTATATTATTATAAAAATATTATATAACCTAGGAAATTAATATGATGGAAATAATTATTATTAAGTAAATTCTTAAAATATATTGGTTACAAATATATATGGTGAATTCATTGGTTATTAATTAATTTGAAATGAATATTAAAACTTATTGAATATAAAGTGGGTATTTTTATATAAAACTATTATTATGCTCAAAAAAATATACTAATCCAAATATATAAAATTAATTAAAATTAATAATTGATACTATTTTAATATATATTTTATATATTAAATAATTTTTCATATTATTTATCAAATAGATTAAATATCCATTATATAAGAACAAACCAAATTTTATGATTAAATCCCAATATGATTATTATGGAAAATTTCCCACCATTTAGTGGAGAACCAATTTTAATTATGAAATTATTACTTTCATTGATTTAATAAGTCAAAATAAAAACAAATATTTAAAAAATATATATAAAAATTAGTTAATGATAGTTTTTTGTTATTTTTATGTATGGTTTCATATTTTAATGAATAATTAAACATACATGATTTTAATTCAACGCTTTTTTTCATCTAATTTATTTATAAGGATAAATATTATTGTTTATGACATTCAAATGTTATTTGGATAATATTTTTATCGAATAATCCAATTTAGCTCAATGGATTAAAATTCACATTGAAGATGAATATAAAACTTACAAAACAATCGATCATTTTTATTTTAAAATCCCAGAGTATCATACCATTCCTGAAATTAATTTTAAAATAATTTCTTCCCCTACTGTGATTAGAATTTTTAATAATGTATTCATTATTTTAAATCTTAATAATTTATAATTTCTAATATGGTGTTATTAGTTTTTTCGAAAATGATTAGTGAATGTTATTAACATTAATTACATTTATTTAGGTAAAATTATGCATAACCAACAACTGAACATTAAATTTAAGATCCCCAAAAAAATAGACACAAGTAAAAATAAAATTTAATGTACATATTTAAAGCATAATATCAATTTCAACTACCTAGTTCTATTATTTGATATGCTTGAAATATGAGAAATATGTGTGTAATTGTCTCATTAAATATTTACAGGAGTGTCTCCCCTCCTCCACTGTATAAAGGGGTCCATTCATACATCTTCTTCACAACTCTCATGACCCTTATATCACCGAAAATATATTCAAAATTTCTAACCACTTTTCTTAAATCCTCATATAATCCTTTACTTGTGGATAATGAAACTCTGTGAATCATTTTGGCACAAACCTGAAATATTTATCTCAATATGAGGTAACTTCTTCTATCAAGCACCACACTTTATTTTCCATTTACACCCCTAAAATATATTTATTAAATTATTGTATGAAAAAATAATTATATTCAATAAAACAAAATTAGTTTATACTATGTTTTTGACCAGCACTTATACACACATCATTGTGATGGGTAATTAACATGTTATTTTAGTTTAAGGCAAATTTCTATATCACAAAACCATGATTGTTTATTTTTATTTATCACCATTAATTTTGTCCATTATGATAGAAACTCAATTTATATTTGTAATATATTATATTAATTGTGTATTTATGATTATTTATTCCTTTCTTTACCCATTAATTTTTTACTGTCAATTTATAGTAAATGTTATAATTTTGTTCGGGGAATAGTGGACTAGAGCCCCTCAATGTGAAGTGATTCGTTAAAACATTACAAAGAATGTAATAAGGATAGGTTAATTGAAATTATATGATATATATAAAATTATCATTACACTTCAATTATATTATATACTTATACATGAATATGTAATTTTTAATAATTTTTTAATTATTACAACTAAAAGAGAAATAATATTCAACCATATGTATGGTTTACCATCTCTCGAAATAGTGTATTAAATTTTTTATTTACTTAATATATAGATTATCATAATATGAACATAATGTATAAACATGATATTTATATCATTATTTACATTCTCGAATCATTTTATATTTATAATAACCAACAATATAACAAATTACAACAAATTTTAAGAACAAAGAAAATATTACCCGAGGTAAAACAATAACATAGGTTCATTAACAAGTGGGAAATATAAGGTTAAAATTAAATAATATATGGTAAAATATATAATAATATTCTTATATTAAATTTATATAATAAATATATATTTATTATATTAGAAAATTATATGATTATTAAGAGGTTAAAGAAACAATGTAATGCGATCTCATCTCTCATTTAATGTTTATGAGATATATGTTATGTTTTTGATTAATTCCATTTATGTGGTGTACGTACTTCACATGGATTTATTCGATGATTTTTATACTTAAATTTTTGTGGGTCATCATATCAATTCTATGAACCTTATTTATTTGGGTTAATTCTTTAAAACTTACTATATCAGTAAAGTAATTTTGTCTTAAATTTTATTCTTTGAGGAAGATGTTTTGGTATGCACCTTTGTTATTTTACAATGTGTATAGGATTTCAATTGAAATGTAACAAAACTAATATAATTATTTTCAATATATTTAATGCTTCATTTAATTTAATTTTTCATACAAGAATAATATGTACACAAGTAAGGAGGTGTGAAGAGTTCATTGAAACATTGTCATATCATGTAAAGATTGTTAATGAGTTTGCTTCATTAATGTAAAATGTATTTCTCAATGATGTAAATATTATTTAATAATTAATCATGTTAAAATGTTTTCTATATTATTTGTAGTCATATTTATATTTATTCAATTCATTTTCAATGGAAATGATTTATAAATGGGTTTCTGTATTAAAATGTTTTTTTCTAGGAGGTTGTATTACTTTCCTCAAAAATTTATTTCTGAAATATAGTTCAAACTTATTTTCCATATAATATGACATGTGTAGATTTTTCTCATACCCATATTGAATGTAATATATATGTTCCTCTAATATCATTTATATGAATGTGTTATTCTTAATGTCACGGTCTTTATGGAAATTGATTCTCTTACACTGGTTATACACTTTTGAAACCAGCTTATTTTCAATGGTTATGATTCGATTATGTGGTTATGAAACATATAAATTTCAATAGGTTTTGTTGTGATGAAATTTTATTGAACCCCATTTAATTTCATGGGGTATTTTTTGATGTTTAATGATCCTATATATTATTATGGTTCATGATATAATGAATGTTTTAATATCTTAGGGAACATGTATGGATTATTTTTTAATGAGGTGGGTGGTCCACAAATCTCCCTATATTGAATTGGATAATGATAATTTATATATTACATCAAAAATTACATGGTTTTCATCCCAATATTGATAAAAAAATAAAAATGGGTTATATCCCATTGATAAAAGAAAGAGAATACACAGTCTGTAGACCAATCCCGAAAACAAAATGCTAAATTAGTTATTGCCAAATCATAAAAGTAAGAGGATACACAGGTTGTATCCCATGCCTGAAAACCAGAAGGTACATGGGTATTATCCCAATCCTAAAAAAAGAGGGTACACGGTTTTTAAAACAATCCTAAAAATCAGAAGGTACATGGGTTATAGACCAATCCTAAAATAAAAATTGTACATGGTTTATAACCCAAGCCGGAATTCAAGAAGGAACGTGTATTGTAGCCCAAGATTATATGATTGTGGATATAAGGGATGGTATAACAAGAATTACAAAGATACAAAATACATATTCCATTCCTAACATGTTATAATGTCTTAGTTTTTATCCTTGACATAAAATTTTATATTCTTATATGTATTCCAAAAATTCAATATTGTATTTGTTTTTCACGATTTCAATATTCATGAAGTTTATTTATGTATGAATCATGTGTTTTGAACGTCGAACAATTATCCCATTACCCATGTTTATTATCATTGATATGCATGTTATTATCTCATAATGTTATGATCCCATTATCATACCCCTATGTTCAAGTTTATCGTTACATGTATCCCCTGTCTTCCCTTACTAAGAATCTGAGCTCACCCATTTCTAATGTATCCTTTCTTAAGGATATGTTGATATCTTTTATGTAGAAGTAATAATGTTAGATATATTTATGGGATATGTTTAATATCATTAATTAGGATATAATATTTTTTCATATTTCTAAAAATATTAAACTATTTCGGCACTCAAGCATGTATTTTTGTAATGTACTAAATATTAATGTAAAATAATGTAAAATTAATGTTGGTTAATCTTAGGTAACAATATATTCATAAGGTATTGGGGACCCTAGGGATGTATATAGATATGGGAGAGAATATTAGGTACGTAAAACATGTTTATTGAGTTAATATTAATGGGGTCTTGGGTTGTTTTATATTTGAAATGATTGGGGAATTTATTATCATTTAACTAACATATAATTTATAATGTATAGAATAAAATAACTAAAACCAAAAAACATCACATGGTTTTGATCATGATTTTAAAAAAATATAGGTGATTTTAATTATTATATTAGTCCATGATAGGAAATTATTAAAATAATGCCCTTGATATTGTGGAATTGAGTCACGTTGATAATCAAAAGATTTGAAAAAATTAAAATATTATAGGTTTTGGAGGATTGCTAAAGAATATATAAATTAAATAAAATAAACATAATATTACATTATTTTAGGGGGATAACATATATTTTTTCAGTACCCATTATATTATTTAATACATATTTTTTGGATCATCATGATGTCATGACACCCATTGTATATTTATCAAGTATTAAAATTTTACCTAAAAATATGAATGTATTAGGAAACTATTATTAATTAATGGAGGGATAATTTTGACATTATTATTGGAAAATTAAAATATAATTTATCAAAATTATTTTATAAAAAATTTAATTTTCACATATAATATAATAATTAAAATTTATTGATTACATTAAGGTTATTTTTTAAAATTAATGTTTTCAAACACTTAAAAATAAGATTTGGATTCATAAAAATTATATGGTCTTTTATAATTAGTAAAATTATTTAGTAATAATATTAATTTAACATATTTATATCACAAATCCAATAATTTATAAATTATATAATTGATTTTGAATACTACCAAAAAAATACAATTTTTTTTATTGTATCAAAATCATAATGATTTAAAAGGTAACAATTATAAAATTAAAATTTAATCATTATTATATAAAATATACATATTCATTTTATTAGTTTCATGTTACCGTATTCTTTATTACATAAGATAACTCCGTAAGGGTATGGTGTGTGATAGTGATGCATTATTGGGGTGGTTTTCCATACATGGTTTGGGCAATGATCTTGATGATCTTGAATGTCACTCGTTAACTATTTCAATATTACATAAGATGTTATACATAAAATTGGACTTAGACAATGGAAAATCAAAATTATTTAATCTCCCATGAATGATTTGATAAATAGGGTTTATACGGTATGATCATACTAGTTGAGTTCATCACATCAATTTTTTTATCAGTTGGATTTTTTAAAATCCAGTATTTATATTAATCATATAATCAATGTTCACCAGCTATATTATCAACACTGATGGTGATTAATGGTCTTTTAAATATTTTAGAATATAATATAATCAATGTATTGATTGTGTCTTCTATTCCCTAATATATAATAATACATTTAATTCAATCAAAAAATGAATTTTTTATAACTTGTTGTTTAGTTACATCAAGTGTCGCTTTATATTATATAGGGAATATAATAATTATTTAGTTACCTCCATTGTAAATCATTAGAAGTTGAATTTTGTTTGACATATTTTTGATGATTATCATGGATAAATATTTATGTAATTTGTTAAATTAATTTCTTTTTTTTGGAATAAAAGTTATAAGAATTATTTTTTAGAAAGTATATAGAAATAAGATGAATGGCATGTAATGATTTTATTAATATATTGATTCGTTATATGTAAATATTAGTACTTTAGGAATAAAAATTCATATTTTATATTCTTTTATTTATGTAATCGATGATGTAGTAATTATTATATTCCATAACAAGTATGAAATTGAACGTATAATATCTCATGTTCTCTATAATTAATATTATCAAAATCCCTCAACATTAAAAGAATATTTTAAAAAAAATGTTTTCCCATTATATTTATTTCTATTGAATCAATGGTATTTTAACTAAAAATGTATTTATGGTTTTGTGGTGGTTAGTTGTATCATGCACATGTTCTCTATCACTCTTTATTAATCCTAGGATGCTAGAAATCTTTATTATTTCCATGTTTTTATTTCCCAACAGATTTTTCTTAATAGGAATCATAGTAATGTATTATTATGGATAACCTTAAAACATTTATTTCTCTTTTATTAAGTGTAATTTTTATTACCCTATTTCTTATGCTCAGTTTTTTAATAAATATATTTTCAAATGTCAAAAACATAATTTCTGAGATCGTGATTAAATTGCGAAGATGAAGTCAATTAATGGGGTATATAATGTAATTCTTTTAAATTGTAAAATAATATCATAATCTTTAGCATCATATATGACATAAAACATCAAGATTATAATAGAATGTAAAAACCCAAACTATATAATATATTTATTTCTAAATAAATTAATTCTCTTTGATATCATGTGATAAATGAAACATCAAGTATGAACAAAACATGATTCTATATTAAAATATTATTATTTAAACACAACATTTATATCCAAGATGCTATATTGGTGGGCATTAATTATATTAAATTATATTATAAAAATTATCTATATTAGGCATTTATAAAATAAATTCAATATTTTTAATTAAATGAAATAAAAATATTTAAAATGACAAAAGAAATGTTTATTTTAAATTATATTGTTCTAAAAGTTGTTTATTCATGAATTACATGTGAAATTTAAAATAAATTATTAAAACATTTGGAAAATTAATCTAAAAAAATAACATTATTTTTATATAACATACAATTAAAAAATTATATTTCGGTGAAATTTTATACTTTTTTTAAACATTATTTTTTCATGAATACTTATAAATACTGATTTGTTTTTGAAATTATAATTTTCATTTAAATTATTTAAGAAGTTAAACTATCTTTTAAATTGGTATTAAATTGAAATTAGTTAAATTATATTTCAATTTAACTAAATTTCTTCCTACGAAAAAATTTAACAATTAAATTTTAAATTATGTCATATTATAATTATGAGAAATATTTTTTTGGAAAACCACTTGTTTGTTGTGTTTATAATTTAATTATTAATTGAGTTCTACTAATTCTATGAATTGAATTTAGAAAAATATGTTATAGGTTTGGAATTTTATTAATTACTTTTATCAAATACTATTAAAAATATTATAATAATGAATAGTGTGATATTTAAAATCAATTACCGTAGTCATGGTAAAAATGGGATTACCTTGGGTAAAAATAAGAATAAATGGGTTAAAAATGGAATAAAAAATCACCAAACATAATTTTATGGAATATATATACTCTATGATCTATAATATTCTTGAAAGGTCAATTCTAATGGATTTCCCAATTAGAAATGTGTGGGTATCACATTATCTAATAAACAATTCATTTTGTGTCCAATCCACCTCTTATTAATGGACACATACTTTCCTCTGTTATTCACACATTCCAACGAATATGGATTGGAAAATACCTACCAAAAATATTACACACTTCCCTCCCCAAATACTATTGTCCGTACTATGGTCATGATCCCCTCTTATGAATGCTTTTAGTATAATCATAATGTGTGTCTCCATAGAAGAGGTAAAATTCCTAAACCTATGTATTTGTTTTATTTATTATTTCACATCCTAAAAACATATTAGACTATAGTAATATAATATCAAAATTATATTTTATATAACTATATTTTATTTTATTAATTTGATAACCCGTGTCATTCTCTACTTCCACAAAATTGTAAATTAAATCGTCTATTATGTGTATGATGAACAACTGTGTTGCAAATAGATGTAATTCATTTTCCATCACCATCATTATTGGATGGATATAGTGATGTATTTATCAGGTTAATGTGGTGTATATTAAATAATTATTATTTTGGAATTATTTTATCAAATATAATTTCTTTCCTTCTATTTCAACTGGGATATAATAACAATGCTCAAGTGTACGTCAGATTACCACCTCCCAAAACGATTTGTTTCATTTTTCACATAGTCATTATAAGGAAAGTAGTAAATATAATTATGATGATTACATGTGACATTTATGATCTAAATTTCATATTTAAATATAATATTATATTTAAATTATTATCTTCCAATTCATTTGAAATCAATAATGTCACTTGTGTGTACATGTGCACTACCATCTAAATAATGAAATGTGAAATATTTTTCATTTAAATTTTAAATGATTGGTAATAAAAATGTATTTTATTCATATAAATTATATATATACCATAATAATAATTTTATAAATTTTTATTAATATTTATTTCCTTTTCCATTCATCCATCATTAAAAATAAAAAAATAGTTATGTTTATGTACGACATACCGTCTTCATGAACAATGGCATCCATTTTCTATCTAATATTTTATAGATTACTACAAGTACATATATAATTAATATATATTATATTATGCTCATGGTAAAACTCATATATGATATTTATCCATGATAAAATTAAAAGTACATATAATAACAGAATAACAAAACACAATAAAAATTACTTAATTATAACAACAATTGCTCATTTTATCTTTGTGTTGTTAATAAATGGGTGATAAAAGACTATATGTTAAAAATTTATCGAATTTTATTTGTGATTAAAATTATATAATAGATATATAATATAATTATATTTAATATATAGGAGTTTTAAACACATACAAAGGATGTAAAACCTGAGGTAAGGGTTTCCCATCTCACATTTACATCTGTCCGACATACACAACAAACAATACATATTATTATTTTTTGTATTTTATATAATACCAATTTTATATTTTATATCATTAATATCATTATAATAATTTTAATTAATGATTCATTTTTATTATTTCATTTGTGGTCGTTATGATTCATTAGTTACTAGAGTATTAAGGGTTCATTTTACAGTCTCACCATTATTCAGGATTTATTTTATGGAAGTATACCCTTTATAAATATTTAATATTTATTTCATAAAAAATATTTTCTTTTTATATGGTTATTCATGAAAATTTTCATGTAATGGTGTCATTTTTAGTCCATGGTACTTAAAAGGATTTAGAAAACGTATTTATGAAAATACGACTTTATCTCAATCATTGATAGAAAATTGGTTAAACTTAAAATCTATTAATTCTAAAAATGTATACATACAATGATTTAACATTTTATAAATACATTATTAAATATACTTTTCAAAAAAAAATATACAGAAAAAATTTACGGAATCATTATATCATTATCAAAACAAGTCATGTTTAGAATATATTGAAAAGGTGAAATAAATATTTTTTCAAATGAGTATGTTAGGAAAATAATTTACCACATACTTGGAAAATATATTTTTTTAAGGGTTATTTTACATTATTTTTATTTAAAAATATTTTCCAAATATTTTGGGATCATTTTATTTTAGAAAACATTAATGCGAAAAGTTTTTTCCTCAAAAGCGTTATTAAAAACATTTATATGTTACCTATATTCATTAATGACATCAACTCATTAATATAATTATTATCCTATTGTGATATGATTTATTGATATCATCATTATTCACAAATTTGATAGTTTATTTTACTTTCACTGAGGATATACAATTTTATTTCTATTCACCTTTTTATTTTGGATGGTTTATGAATATTTTTATTTAATTACAGTAAGTATTAATGTTTTTATTTTTGATTATCAATATAAATGATTATGTTTATAATATTTTAACTCTTTTATATGAGTAATGAATTTGAGTCATTATGTGATTGGTGTGGCCCAGTTGTAGATAGCTCCACGATTTCAATAGTTTGACTATCCATCGATATGATTATTGAATTTGTTACCATTTATATGGATTTATTTGATATTAACTTATTTCTCATATATTATATAATGTTTATTGATTAAATTAAATTTTACTCAATTATTTTAGTTTCCATATTTATTATGAATATTTATTATTAACAGATACATTTGTTTATTTACCCTTACTGATTATTTATGCTCACCCCATACTTTTGTTTGACCTTCCCTATTATAGATATATGTAATTTGTGATTTATATATAGTGATACACTATAGGAAATAATGTAATTCTCAAATAAATTAAATTTTGAATTTAATGTTTTGTAATGTAAAGTAAATTTGACGTATGTATCTAGTTTACCATTTATAATATCACTTAAGTCCTTTGTGTTTTTTATTTTCTTGTATCTAGTTACAATGTAAAACATTTGACACTGGTTCTGAGATACTTGAGTATGGGTCATTACAATATTGATCGCAGTTGAATTCATTAGAATTTGAAATCATTAGAGTATTTATTTACTATTTGATGGTATTTATTAATAAATAATTAACCTGAGTAATGTCCATCAATATTTTAATTTTTTCAGAAATTATGTTGAATGGATAAGGATTGTTGAATTAAATACTATATCAATTTTCTTGAAGTGTGTATTGTTCAATGGAAGACCATATTTATAGTTAATATTGATCAATATGATTTCTATTTACATAATAAAAGGTCACATATGGGAACATATCTTTTCATTTTTAATTATTCTATATTTTCATGACAATGTAAAGTATATATGGAATTTTGAAATCTAAATTCAAAATATTGGACAAGATGGTGAATGTAATATAAATATTTAAAATAGGTTAATTATATTATTCTATAATGATTTCATCTGATACACTTATTTCTTATATATATATATATGTTATTCCTTATTTTCAATGAAAAATATGAATTTAGAGTTACAATATTTCGATTATCTTATCTTCTATAGTCAAGAGACCACTAGAGATGATAATTTATGTTATATTATTTCCCTATGAGAATATTTAATATTTTGGATGTAGTATCTTACAACTATGATCTGAAACTGCATCTATATTATACACCACTATATGATGTGAAGATCATGGATAGGTCGTGGAAAAAGATATTGCATAGTAATATATCATGGTACCTTTAAAAATAGTTATTGTTTCTTACACTAAACTATTATGGTCCCTTAGAAAATGATATGCATTAGTATATTTTCTAATCATTTATATAGATTTTTATGGAGTGGAATTGGGTATTATTTTCAATAAATAGATATAAAACCGTTGTGTTTTTTTTGTTTTTTTGTTTTTTAATTACCCATTCTTTTGATAAAGGAGTTATGAATAATTCAAGGGATGATTTTAATATGGGGTTATATTTTTTAAGAACACAATTCACCTACCCTTTTCAGACATTATGTAACTCCCTATGGATCAACAAGTTTAACATGGGAGATGAATATTAGACAACCAAGTATAATGATATTCTTCGAAAATGTTTACCTGAATTATTATATAAGTTACTCATGTAACAATTATTTAATGTCCCTAAACCAATCGATCATCAAAAATTTTGTGTTTATTATTTATTGTATTTATTTAATTGGAAAAATTATATAGAATAATTTCATGATAACCATGGGTAGCCTCATTGAGATTCAATCTGAATTGATAAAATTAGTGTAATATTTTAACCAACTAGTGATGTAAGCCTCATATTTTGTTGCTGATTGTTCCTTCGTGATGTGAGTTACTGAAGTATATGGTATAATAGTAGAATATAATTAGTGGTGGGGATATTGATTTTAAAATTAAATTTTATAGGGAACATAGAAGAAGTGTTACATTATGGTATCCAAATCTACATCATGGATTAATGGGGTTAGAATTTTAGGAATGTGTATTCTACAATGAGGGAACATGTAGCCTATAAAGGATTTTGATAGGTGGGTCCAATGTATAATGAGATAACTCATCACAATGTCTGTGTTATTTGATTAATTACTATGTATATAGTGATTAATTATTCACTTATATAATTATTCTTGTGGGTGAATAGTTCTCATTTGTTTGTATATGGGTGGTAAATATTTTTCCTTGAATAATGATATAGAGGTTAGAGTGGTATAAAATTTATTCTTAATTATACTTCTTTATCATCATTATAGTGTTATGATACATCATTCAAATAGAAATAACTTATATTCATTATTATTTTGATTTTATGAATTATTCACGTGAAAATTCCTCTGATTTTCAACTGTTATGTGGCCATAACTTCTTAATGTAGTTATCCTACATTCAACGAATTTTTATGTGGTGATACTTCATCCACTATGAAATACTGTATTCTACAAATTATTATGCACTAATAGATCAGTAACATGTTCAGTAAATTTTCTCCATTTTTTGTGGTAATACATTGTTAACTATAAAATACCTCAAATTATTTGTTATATTTTGGGGTTACATCATTCAATCAATTGTATATCCTTTTACCATGTTGTGATTCATACATTGAAATATCTTCTTTGTAATGGAGGTATGATTGTGATGTGTCACCCCTTAGGAGGAGGTGTAGAAAAGATGCATCATCAATCTAGAGGTAGTTTGATAGTGATTTGTTGTTATTATAGAGGATGTGTGAGAGTGATACATTATTCCTTTGGAAATACACCATTCAAAATGTAGTGATGGTAGAGATAAATCATTCAACCAGTGAAACCTCAATCATCATTTAATGGTTGTGATGACACATCATTCACATAAAGATAACACATTATCTTACTGGGATTCATTTATGCATTATCAATTCATCATTATGTGTATGTTAGTAGCTTATTCTCCTTGAAAAATATGAAAATAAGTGATGGATTGTTCATTCATGTTGTTCGATCTAAAAATGATTATGTCATCACATTTCTTCATTTTTGGAAGACTTTATGAGTTGATCGTTAGGGTTCCTCCTTCGATTCAAACTATATGACACATGTATACATGTGAAGTTATGTATATCATTTCATTCGATACAATCATATAAATTTATTATTGTTATAATTATGAAATTATTTGGTGGTAGCCTACTTTAATGTATACTCATACCCCCCACAGGATCTTCGATGTATGAAAAATCTTTTTTATGATATTAACGTTTGGGAAATAGAATGAATAATGATTAATGAAATATGAGGTCATGTAGGTGTTATTGATACATTTCTGTGATAATGTCATGGAATGTGGGGAGTCATTGTTTCTATTACTTTTAGATTATTATATATTTATTATGGTCATATATAGGGTGATCATCATAATTTGAATGACTTTATAACCAATGAGGTACATATTTTTATAGCATGACTATTTTATTTTCAAGGATTTTATTACTATTGTAATTCCATATTACACACTATAGTGTGATATCTATTATGAGGTTCTTTGTTATTATTAATTCTTGGTGGTGGTGACACTATAATAGTATATTCTCACTACATGACCCATTAGATCATCATATCTAGTCAACCACATATAGTTTACATGGTTATGTTCCTGAGACCATATTTCTTGACCCATGATAGATATGTTTGTGTTAACTAGTATAAGGGTGTTATATATAACTTGTGAGTAGTGTTATAGAATGTTTTTTATTGTTATTGGCTGTTGAAATTTTTTAAATATGTACTTTAGTATGATTTTTGATTATTTTTATACTGTGGTTCCTATGAGGCTTCAATATGAGAAGTATAAATTAATGATAATAATGATTTATATTATATTCATAGGTATTCTAAGGTTAAGGTTAATATAACAGATATTGCTAATGTGGATAGTATAGAATAATTACTATTGTTGAAATGTACAGTGGATTATTAAGGATATTGTTCTGAAATTGAATGTTTATTGAACATACCTTATATTATAAACCATTCTATCATGTGTTAGAATTATTGAGAGAAGTAAGAATATGAGTAGTCAAAATCAGGTGATAATATTGATTTGAAAATTTTCACTCATGTCTGAGGTAGTTTTATCAGGGGTATTGAAAATTATGTTATTGTTTCAGAAAATACTTTATCACCACTATGTCCAATTAATAAAAAATAAAATATAATGGGACAGGGTGGTAATCTTTGTAATAAGTGTCATGTAACACTAATGTATGGTTTCTGATGAAATAGTTTACGGGGTTATTTATGGTTATTTAATTAATAATATTAAAATGTAATTTAGTTACTCAATAATATATACATTCATAAGTATATGAATATAGTGACCCATGAATATCAACAACAATTTTAAATCAGTTTAGATATAAATTTAGTACATTACCAAAATACATGACTATGGAATGTAATAGTTTCGAGTCATTAAAAACATGGAAATAGAATATCTTAACAATGTGAAGTATTTTAAAAATCCCCCATAATGATCACCATTATTGGTACTTTTACCTAAGACCATTATTCATGACATTGGGAAAGAAAACATAAGAAATTGGTGATCTAAATTTCTCAATGAGGGTAATCCAGGGTGATATAAATGCATAATCCTATGCATATGGGTATGATAACAAGATCATGAAAATATAAGATCATTCCCTCAATATCAAAGATCACATAAATGAATCTAGGCCAAAATACTGGCTGTTCAAATGACATTAATACTAAAGAAAATTTAAAAAATATGAAATGAAATCATAACATATTTTTAATACATTTAATAGGGAAAGACACATAAGCATATAATATGATTTCCATTGTAGAAAAGGCCTAACTAGTGGAAAAAAATTAGTGGATATATACATTACTAAACTAGGTAAACCCATGTTGTAGCCCTGCATCATTAAACATGGTGAGTCCTTGTTACATCGTTGTATTACTGAACTAGATAAACCCTCATTCTTGAATTGTATTACCGATCCTTGTAAACTCTGCTTCCATCCTGTTATTGTTGAATCAAGTAAACACCCATTCTATCCCTATATTACATAACTAAGTGTACCCATTATTTTTCCATTGTATATATCATGAGATATAAATCATTTCCAAATGTATTTCATATAGATATTGGTCCCACATATCTAATAATTAAATCATACATTAATGTTTTGAAATATCATTAAAAACCTATCATATCTTAATACATGAAATGAAAAAGGTATTATAAAAAATTAAATATATCATAACCTATTGAAAAATATATATGTTTTATAATCGTTTCATCAAAATCATAACATATAATAGATAACTTGATTTCATAAACAGAAAAGCCATATAAAATAATTTTATTTCATAAAACTATAACCCATTCTAATGAAATGGATTTAATAAATAGTATGACATTAATAATAACCCATTCATTGAAATAATATGAATGTAACCATTAGATAATTTCTTACAAGGGGATGATTTACATCAACAAATTTCATCTTATAAGTAAAATAACATTGAAATATCATTAAAAATAATTTCATGAGTAAAATATAAATTATTCCTTGATTTTTTTAATACATAAAATCAATTAAAAATTTTCTTCAAATAAAATAAATTTAAACCATATATCAATTACATGAAATCATTTTGAAAACTTTTTTTAAATAGGTAAGATAAGAATGAAAATAGTATGATAACCATGTTCTTTGAATTTCTTTTGAAAACTCATAAATAATGCTTGAATATTTATTGAAATAATTTTACATGAAAACATATGAATGAAGTGTGAGGAAATTTCAAAACATTTTCGTTGTTAATACTTTTAAAACATGTAAATAATTCTTGAAATCATTTTTGAAAACATTTATGCTTCAAATATTTTTCGAGAAGACCAAATACATATCCACAAGAATTATCCATAAAAATAAATAATAATAATAATTTTACTAAAAATTAACCAAATAATGAATAAATTGATGCATTAAGTAAATGTTAGTGGTTAAATCAATACAAGTTGTATGAGGTAAATTGAACATTCCTTTTTCATTGTAAAATGGTTAAAAATCTACCTTGTTCGGATAGAGACCAAAATATTCAATTAAAGAGAATAGTAAATGAAAAAAATTTCAAAATGAATATTTTTTGTCATAGGAGATTATTATAATATTCATGGAAATAATTTTTAGAAAACTTGGTTTTGAAGGGACTCAAAATTCAAACCCAATAGAGGTTAATGTTTTAATTTAAAAAACATTATTTATTATATTATGTACCATGGAGTATTAAATTATACCAATAAGTTAATATATCATGAAATAATAATGTATAAGGAATCTCATGAGTGTTCATAAGATATAGATCATAATATTTCATCAATGGAAGAACAAACATAATCAATCTAGAAACCCGTTTTGATTTTCTCAATAAACTCTTATCAATTGATAACATGGGGCCATACTCTCCTTGTACGAAAAGGATATTAAATTAGGCTTAAAATATCATGAAATAAGTTTTTATTTATGTTATGTAAATGAAAATTATATACACATCAATAGAAGAGTTTAGGTCCATAAAAAACATTAGTATCAATGAATGAAAATGAAGAAAAAAATATTTTACTATTTTTGAAATTTTTGAATCTTAAACACCATGAAAGATGGATCTTAAATTTTGAATTTTAATACACATTAATTTTATTATATCAAATATTTAATAAAAAAATCGTCATTAAATACACAACAAAAATGGTAAAAGTGGTGAACATAACATGTATCTCATGGAAATTAAAAGTGAGGTGAAATCCCCTTACCTTGTCTCCTAAAACTCATCGTAATAATTCAAGACAACTTTATTATAAATATTAATTTTTTATACATCACATAAATAACCATAAAATTATATCTAAATTCATATACATTTTTATTACACCCTTATATTACACATTTGATAATGATCTTATGTTAAGGAGTTTTTTGTGTAATATTCAATTTGTTCTTCACATGTGTATAATTTTTCATATCATTGGTCTTTAATCTTATACCACAAAACCAGAATGTAAACATTGATATAAAAAAATTTATATTCCTTATGTTTATCTTATAATAATATATATTATAATGATGTATGTAATTGAAAAAACCATTCTTGGAGACAGCAAATCGTACATATTCATGAACGATGTTTCAATTTATTTTTGTATTAAATGAAAGTATGTAAATGAAATATATATATATATGTGTGTATAATATAATTATATTATCATTATAATGTTATATATATAATATAATTTCACTTAACACCTCCTTAATACACTCCATGTTGTTTGTGACTGAATGAATTTTCATTGAGTTGTGGTAGTCCACACTTCCATGGACGACATTATCGTATTAATGTCAAATTGAATGAGAATTGAATTTATTTAAAAAATAATAATGAATCCTAAATAATATATTGATATTATCTAAAACATATATTAATATTGATTCCATTATAATTCACAACATCATTAGTGGTAAATGAAATGACTAATCATCGTTTCGTGTGGCAATATTTTGTCATATAATGAAACAATATGTTTGATATCCAATATATTTATGTGTGTGTATGTGTAGTTATAAACCTTGTAAAATATTTATATTATAATTAGGATACATGTTTTTTTATTAAAAAAAGAAATAAAGAGTGTGAAGTTGGTGGAGTGGGACAATAATAGAATGGAGCTTGAGAGAATACATTACCTATTAATCATGTATCTCCTTTTGGTTTGTAAGAAATAGGATTACATGGGAAAATTTATTACCAAATTGAGGATTCATTGACTAATGGATGGATTTTTGGAGGCTACATGGTCATATAATGTCCAATAATAAAAGGATATATAGATGTGGTGAATGGGTAAACGTGGTTGCGTTTTATACGGAAGGAAAAGGATTAACATGGAATTGTTTGGAAAAAATCTAGGTGTACAAATGTTATTACCTAAAAAACAATCCAAAAAAAAATACAGAATAATGGGATGTTTATGGCCGATATATGGACATCCAATGGGTGTATGATAAGTTTATAGGTCATTTTTGAGCCTATACATTAGTATTATTACATTATTAAACTAATTTTTCTCTTAACTGATGTAATTAATTTGATATCTATCACTAATCAGTTTGGTAAAAAAAAGAAATTTGAAAATATTAGAAATTATAAATATTGATTACTCTTAATAGGGAATCAGTTTTTCAAAATAATAATCACTTATTTCTTAGAAATTAATTTTAAACAAATCTCGCTGACATGAAGAAAATGCATGTTTTAAAGGAAAAATTCTCTAAATGTTTTCTTAGTTTTTCAATCCAATTTAAATTTTATAATGGTTTCATTAACCTCAAATTGAATAATATAATAATATATTATCTAAAAAATAAATTAATCCTATGAAAAATATAATATATCCTTATTAATAAATTTTATGAAAATTTAATTTTAATTAAAATCCAATATTTTTAACTCCTCATGAAAAAAATAAATTCCTACGGGAAATTTCCAAAAATCAAACCTCACCAAAATATTTGGACTGGATTAACAATATGAACAATTTTTATCATATTAAATACTTAAATATTCCAAAATATGGATTTAATACGAGTTCTCCATCATAAGGTTGTAAAACTACATTAATAAAAAAATATTGTTTTCCACAAAATTGAGACTGTTTTTATATTATGTCTATCAAATCTTTTAGAAGAATATCAGAAATATTTTGATTAATATATAACATTTGTATGACATTAAAATAACATATAAATTGTAATTAATTTATATTACTATGTTAAAATATATTTTTTACTATAATATTTTTTTCCATTATATTCAATCGGATTTTATATTCATTAATTGGTAACATATGATTTCATAATATATTTGTGTACAAAAAAATTGTCATAATTTATTTAATAGTATTCATATACATATAATAAATAAACAGGTTGTATATATTTTTATTATTATTAATAATAATATATTATTATTAGATGACAATCGGTCTTTCCTGCTAGACAAGCCATCGAGGAAGGTCAATGTGGCATGTAATATAAACTAACCATATTGTTACATTTAGTTTATGAAAATTTGGTGTTACATCTAACATATTAAATAATGGTTCTAAGTGAAATTAATGTATTACTAAATCACATACTTTTTTTATTCCTTCATGAAATGAAAAAAATATAAAATCATTAAAATAATTTTTAATGAAATTTCAACAAATATTAGGTATTACATTATACCACTATTAACATGATTTAATCCCTTCAATTATCCTATGTTATAAAATTTTAAATAAATAAATATTTCATTCATAGAAACCCACAACATAATGATTTGGTAATAAAACATCCATTAGAAAGAGAAATTTTGAACTAGAATTGTTACATAAAATATTATATAACTAGGTTTCCACATTGGAGAACATAGGTTCAGATTAATGAATGGACTATGAGAAAATGATCTAATATTTCTTGGGACGGAAAGAGTTCATCAATGAAAAAAAAATTATTTATAAAATAAATTTTGGGCATATCAAATTCATAAATCTCTCAGGATTCTAGAAGCCATTTGTTCAATTAAAATTTATGTTATTTGGATTCCATTATTTGTAGAATGTTATTTAATTCATGATAAATTTCATTAAATATAATTATGTTATTGGGTTATTAATGGACTAATTTATTAAACATACATAGCCTCAAATAGTTAATTTCATGAATATATTATTGATTAATAAATAACTAGACAACACTATTAATAGTTTTTAAGGCCCATAAAAATTAAAACTCAAACCATGTTTCACATAAAAATCACCATCCATTACTCTATTAAGATAAAATGTAACACTATATATTCATAATTCATTTTTATTCATCAATAATAATTACTCATTAACCATGACATCATGTAGTCCAATGGATGGCATGAAACCATTATCATCCTTCGGCCATGGGTTCAAGTTTTTTCCCTTACTAAACATGATTTGGTTTCACCCTAATAACAAGATATATAGTTTTTAATACTTCATGAATATTGTTTATAACATATATATATGATTAACATCTTTGAAATATGTTTAATCGATAAATAGACTATTAACCACGGTGTTCTACACAAAATGGCAACAAAAATACTTCCTCTGATGTTTAACATAATATTTACATGGATAAATATCCTTATAATCCTTCTCAAGTATCAATGTCTATAAATTTAGAATGAGTATCATGAAATCAAATTGAAATTGAATCCCCTATATATCACAAAGTAGTGTGGGTATTTCATATTCCAAAAATGTGAATACCCTTATTGTATATTCACATAAAACACTATAATTACCTTAATTACCATAAATACATTTTGTTAAAATGAATGGTTCATCATTACAATGTATATTGGATTTATTCATTAAATCAAAAAATGTTTTAATATAATTCATTGATATAATAAGACACCAATCCGAAAGAATTTACATTGTTCAAAGGCAATCAATTTTTTCCAATTCAACTATTCATATCCAATTTATCTATATCTAAACAACATTATCATAACAAAAGAATATATTGTGTTTCAGAAATTTCTTTTTCAATATATCACCATATCATTAAATCACTTCACTAGTCCACCGTAAACATGAAAATAGTTTGTAAAAAACATAATTAAAACAATACTTGTATATTTTATAATTTATATCTTTTGAATCCAGGTACATAAAGACTTAAACCAGTTTATCATTATTACATTAAAAATTCTACATCATCCCATTACACAATACCTCTTTACGTTCACATTTCATATGAAGTCTCATAAACATCAACAATGTAACCACTACTCTCACCACCTTGTTTATTCTCATGAAGAAAATTTTTCTTTGTACATTTTGTAGTATAGTGATGGTTTTATCCCATCATAAAACACATAATATTCGATGGATACTTAGAGAGTCCAGTATTCCAATCCATTTAATTAACCAAATATGTCCTTTTTCACTTTTAGTCACTTACTTTGGTCATTCATTTCGACTAGAAAAACAACTTATTTATCCTCTAAGACATTAACATACGTTATTATTTACAAATTCATTACATAATGGAACCCTAATCTTTTTTCGTATATGTTCTCCTTTACAAAAACTCTCTAAAAAATCCATATTTCTCTTTCTTAGGGAGTTTCGAAGTGGTTTAAGCTAAATTTTGTTAATCATATTCCATTAAAATGAATTAGGAATTATCGTGATATATTTAACACCATTTATCATCACACATGAATGATCAATAATAAATATAACATCCCATTTCTTCATTAATCTAGTTCCATCATGTTCCCAGCATTGACTAAAAAAAGAATAATAATGTTATAATTACTTATCAAGAAGAAAACAACATTGTAATTAAAATAATTGATTATAGGATGACTAAATCATGACTCCTTTATTAATCTTTATGACGCTAGGTTCATCCTAGTTTATCATATATATAACTTATATTAAAATATGTTATGATGGTTTCTGAAGAGTTTGTTTATTCCCAAAGCATATCCCCAAGTAGTTTCAAACTAGGTGTGAAACTAGGCTCATTTTCATGAAACAAATTTCCCTGAGTTAGGCCTGTAACATATTGCTTGTGTTTTTAACCCTATGGACATCTATTCCAGAGCCACAAAAACTTTTAGTAACAAGATATTAATGTACTTCTAGGAAACCACTTACTCTATCCATTACAAAAATTCGATGAGGTACATATTCTTATAGCATTAATATTTTATTTTCAAGGTTTTTATTACCATTGTAATTTAATATTATACACAATAGTGTGATATCTATTATGGGGTTCTTTGTTATTATTCATTCTTGGTGGTGGTGATACTCGAATAGTTTATTCTAACCACATGACCCATTATATCTTCAATTCTAGTCAACCACATATACTGTACATGGATATGTTCCTGAGACCATAGTTCCTAACCCATGATATATATGTTCGAGCTAACTAGGCTAAGTGTGTTACATATAACTTGTGAGTAGTGTAATAGAATTTTTTTCTTTGTTATTGGATATTTAAATTTTTAACAAATGTACTTTAGTAAGAGTTTGGATTATTTTTATACTATGGTTCCTATGAGACTTCAATATGAGAAGAGTCAATTAATGATAATTGTGATTTATAATATATTCATAGTTATTCTATAGTTAAGGTAA
Source organism: Viscum album (assembly GCA_963277665.1). Lineage (NCBI taxonomy): Eukaryota > Viridiplantae > Streptophyta > Magnoliopsida > Santalales > Viscaceae > Viscum > Viscum album. The sequence continues at coordinate 418,457,328 of OY728161.1, read as the reverse complement.
ATATAACAGAAACTGATAATGTGCTTAGTATATAATAACGACTATTGTTGAAATGTATAGTGGATTATTAAGGATATTGTTCTGAAATTGAAAGTTAATTAAACATACCTTATATTATAACCTATTTTATCATGTGTTAGAATTATTGAGATAAGGAAGATTATGAGTAGTAAAAATCAGGTGAGAATGTTGAATATAAAATTTAAACTCTTTTCTGATGTTGTTTTATCAGGGTTATTGAAAATTATGTTATTATTTCCGAAAATACTTTATCAACACTATGTAAAATTAATATAAAATAAAATATAATGGGACTGAGTAGTAAAATATGTAATAAGTATCATGTAACACTAATGTAGGGGTATTGATGAAATAGTTTATGGGGATATTTATTGGTACTTAATTAATAATATTAAAATTTATTGGAGTTACTCAATAATATTTCAATTAATAATATATGTATATAGTGACCAATGAATATCATACAACAATTTTAAATCATTTTAGATATAAATTTAGTACATTACCAAAATACATTACAAGGGAATTTAATAGTTTCAAGTCTTTAGAAACATGGAAATATAATATATTAACCCTGTGAAAGATTTTAAAAACTCCCATAATGATCACCACTGTTGGTACTTCTACCTAAAATCAATATTTATGACCTTGAGAATGAAAACATAAGAATGGGGTGATCTCAATTTCTTAGTGAGGGTAATCCAGGGTGATGTAAAAGCATAATCCTAACCATATGGGTTTGAGAACTTGATCGTGAAAATATAAGATCATTCCCTCCATATCAAATATCGCATACATGAATCTAGGACTAAATATTGGCAGTTCACATGACATGAATACTAAAGAAAATAAAGAAAATATGAAATTAAATCACAACATAATTATAACACATTTAATAGAAAAATACACACAAGCATATTATATGGTTTCCATAGTATCCAAGCCATTTCTAGTGACAAAAAATTAGTGGAAAAATACATTACTAAACCAGGTAAACCCACGATGTAGCCCTGCATCATTAAATATGGTGAATCCTTGTTACATCCTTGTATTACTGAACTGTATAAACCCTCATTCTTGACATGTATTAACGAGCCTTGTAAACTATGGTTACATCATGTTATTGTTGAACCGAGTAAACCCTCATTTTATCCCTATATTACATAACTGAGTGCACACACATTTTTCCATTGTATATCTCATGCGATATAAATCATTACCCTATGAATTTCATGTAGATATAGGTCCCACATATCTAATAATTAAATCATATATACATGTTTTGAAATATCATTAAAAACATATCATATCTTACCCCATGAAATGAAATGGGTATTATAAACATTTATACATATCATAACCTATGGAAAAATATATAGGTTTCATAATTATTTCCTCAAAATCATAACATGTGATAGAAAACCAGATTTAATAAACATAAAATCCATAGAAAAAGTATTTGATTTCATAAAACTATAACCCATGATAATGAAATGTATTTAATAAATAGAATGATGTTAATCATAAACCATTCAATGAAAGAATATGAATTTAACCATTATATAATTTCTTACAAGGGGATGAGTAACATCAACAAATGTAATCATATATGTAAAATAACATTGAAATATCATTCAAAATAATTGCATGAGTAAAATATAAATTCTTCTTTGAAAAAATATATTTTAATACATAAAATCAATTAAAAACCTTTTTCATATAAAATAAATTGAAACCATATAATAATTACATGAAATCATTTTGAAAAATTTTATTTAAACCTATATGATAATCATGAAAACATTATGAAAACCATTTTCTTTGAATTTTTTTTGAAAACTCATAAATAATGCTTGAAACAGTATAGAAATACTTTTTACATGAAAACATATGAATGAAGTGTGAGGAAAATTCAAAACAATTTCATTGTTAATACTTTGAAAACATGTAAATAAGGCTTGAAATCATTTTTTAAAACATTTGTTCTTTAAATATTTTAAACGAAGACCAAATACATATCCAAAAGAATTTTCCATTAAAATAAATAAGAAAATCATTTTACTAAATATTAACCATATAATAAATAAATGGATGCTTTAAATAAATTTCAGTGGTTAAATCTATAAAAGTCGTATGAGGTAAATTGAGCATACATTTTTCAAGGTAAAATGGTTTGAAATCTACCTTATACGAAAAGCGACCAGATTATTCAATTAATGAGATTAGTGAATCAAAAAAGTTGTCAAAATGAATAAATATTGTCATAGGATATTATTATAATATTCATTGAAATAATTTTCAGAAAATATGGTTTCAAAGGGACACAAATTTCTAACCAAACAGAGGGTAATGTTTTAATTTTAAAAAACACTATTTACTATATTTTGTACCATGGAGTATAAAATGGTACCAATAATTTAATATATCATGAAATAATAGTGTATAAGGAATCTAATGAGTGTTCATAAGATATATATCATAATATCTAATCAAAGGAAGAACAAACATAAACAATCTATAAACCCGTTTTGTTTTTCTTAATAAACTCTTATAAATTGATAACATGGGGCCATACTCTCCGTGTAAGAAAAGGATATTAAATTAGGCTTAAAATATCATGAAACAATTTCTTATTTATGTTATGTAAATAGAAATTATATACACATCAATAGAAGAGTTTAGGTCCATAAAAAAATTAGACTCAATGAATGAAAATTATGAAAAATCTATTTTATTAATTTTGAAATTTTTGAATCTTAATCAAAAAGAAAGATGGATCTTAAATTTTGAAATTTAATACATGCTAATTTTATTATTTGATCAATATAATAAAATAATGGTCATTACATACACAACTAAAATGTTAAAAGTGGATAACATAACATGTATCTTATGGAAATTAAGAGTGAGATGAAATCACCTTACCTTGTCTCCAAACTCTCATCGTAATAATTCAAAACACCTTTATTATAAATATTAATTTTGTATACATCACATAAATATCCATTTAATTATATCTAAATTCATATATATTTTTATTACATCCTTATATTACCCATTTGATAATGATCTTATGTTAAGGAGTCTTTTTGTGTAATATTCGATTTGTTCTTTGCATGTGTATAATTTTTCATATCATTGGTCTTTAAACATATATCACGAAACCAGAATGTAAACTGTGATATAATTAAAATTTATATTCCTTATGTTTATCTTATAATAATATATATTATAATGATTAATGTAATTGAAAAAAGCATTCATGGAGACGGAAAATCATAAATATGCATGAACGATGTTTCATTTTTTTTGTATTAAAATAATGTATATAAATGAAAAATATATATATGTGTATAACATAATTAGATTATCATTATAATAATATATATATAATATAATTTCACTTAACTCCTCCGTAATACACTCTATGTTGTTTGGGAATTAATAAATTTTCATTAATTTGTGGTAGCCCACACTTCTGTGGATGAGATTATTGTTTTAATGTCAAATGGAAAGAAAATGGAATTTTATTTAAAAAGAATAATGAATCCTAAATAAATTATAGATATTATATAAAACAAATATTAATATTGTTTCCATTATAATGCACAACATGATTGGTGGTAAATGAAATGACTAATCCTCATTTCGTGTTGTAATATTTTGTTATATAATGAAACAATATGTTTGATATCCAATATATTTATGTTTTTGTATGTGTAGTTATAACCCCTATAAAGAATCCTATTATAATTAGGATACATGTTTTTTTATTAAAAAATGAAATAAGGAGTGTGGATTTGGTGGAGAGGGAAAATAACGAAATGGAACTTGAGAGAATACATTACCTATTAATCATGTATCTCTTTTTGGTTTGTAAAAAAATGATTACATGGGAAAATTTAGGACCAAATAAGGGATTCATTTACTAGTGGAGGGATTTTTGGAGGCTACATGGTCATATAGTGTCCAATAATAAAATTATAAATAGATGTGGTGAAGGGGTAAATGTGGTAGCATTTTATAAGGAAGGAAAAGGAGTAACATGGAATTGTTTGGAAAAAATCTAGGTGTACAAATTTTATTACCTAAAAAACATTCCAAACAAAAAACAATGAATAATGGGAAGCTTATGGCCGATATATGACCATCCAGTGGGTGTTTGACATGTTTATAGGTCATTTTAGAGCCTATACATTAGTATTATTACATTATTAACCTAATTTTTCTTTTAACCGATGTAATTAATTTTAATATCTATCACTAATCAATTTGGTAAAAAAAGAAATGTTAAAATATTAGAAATTATAAATTATGATTATTCTTAATAGGGAATCAGGTTTTCAATATTCTAATAACTTATTTTTTATAAATTAATTTTAAACTAATCTCGATGAAATAAAGAAAATGTGAGTTTTAAAGTTAAATCATTCCAAATGTTTTCTTAGTTTTTAAATCCAATTTAAAAATTAAAATGGTTTCACTGACCTCAAATAGAATTATTTCATAAAATATTATCTAACTAATCTATTAATCCTATAAAAAATCTAATATATCTTTATTAATAAATTAGATGAAAAATTATTTTTAAATAAAATCTAGTATTTATAACTCCTCATGAAAAAATAAATTCATACGGGAAAATTCAAAAAATAAATCCTCACCAAAATATAATATCTGGATTACTATATTAACAATTTTTAACATATTAAATTCATAAATATTACAAAAAAGGGATTTACTATGAGTTCTACATCATAACATTGTAAAACTACATTAATAAAAAATATTCTTATCCATAAAATTGAGACTGTTCTTATATTATGTCAATCAAATCAATTGGATGAATATCAGAAATATTTTGATTAATATATAAAATGGGTATTACATTAAAATAACATATAAATTGTAATTAATTTAATTTACTATGTTAAAATATATATTTTACTATAATATTATTTTCCATTATATTCAATCGGGGTTTATATTCATTAATTGGTAACATATGAATTCGTAATATATTTGTGTACAAACAATTGTCATAATTTATTGAATAGTATTCATATACATATAATTCATGGACATTTTGTATCTCTTTATATTATTAATAATAATAATATATTATTGTTAGATGACAATCGGTCTTGCATGCTAGACTAGCCGTCGAGGAAGGTCAATGTTGCAAGTAATGTACACTAACCATGTTGATACATATATTGTATGAATATTTGGTGTTACATGTAACATATAAAAATATTGTTCCATGTGAAATTAATGTTTTACTAAATAATTTTTTTTATTCTTTCGTGAAATGAAAAAAAATGATTAAAATAATTTGAATGAAATTTCACCAAATATTAACTATTACATTATACCACCCATAAAATGATTTTGTACCTTCATTTTTCCCTATGTTATAAAATTTTATATAAATAAATATTTCATTCAAAGAAACCCACAACATAAAGAATTGGTAATAAAACATCCCTTATAAAGAGAAATTTTGAACTAGTATGGTCACGTAAAATAATATATAACTAGGTTTCCATATTGGAGAACATAGGTTCATATTAATGAATGGACTAGGAGAAAATGGGCTAATATTTATTGGGACTGAAAGAGTTCATCAATGAAAAAAATTAAATTATAAAATAAATATTGGGAATATCAAATTCATAAATCTCTGATGATTTTAGAAGCAAATTGTTCAATAAAATTTATGTTATTTGGATTCCATTATTTGTATAATGTATTGTAATTTTCGTTAAATTTCAATAAATATAATTATTTTTTTTGGTTATGAATGGATCAACTTATTAAACATACATAACCTCAAATAATTAATTTCATGAATATATTATTGATTAATAAATAACTACAATAAACCTTTAATAGTTTTTAAGTCCCATAAAAATGAAAAGTCAAACCATTTGTCACTTAAAAATCAATATCCATTACTCTATTAAGATAAAATATAACACTCTATATTCAAAATTAATTCTTATTCATCAATAATAATTACTCATTAACCATGACATCATGTAGTCCAGTGGTTGGCATAAAACCATTATCTTCCTTCGGTCATTGGTTCAAGTTCTTTCCCTTACTAAACACGATTGGGTTTCACTTGAAAAAAAAAGATATATATTTTAATACATCATTAATATTGTTTATAACATATATATATGATGTACATCTTTGAAATATGTTTAATCACAAAATAGACTATTAACCAAGGTGTTTACACAAAATGACTACAAAAATACTTCCTCTAATGATTATCTTAATGATTACATGGATAGTTATCCTTATAATTCTTTTCAACGATTAATGTCTATAAATTTAGAATGAGTATCACTAAATCATCTTGAAATTAAATCCCCTATATATCACAAAGTAGTGTTTATTTTTCCTATTCCAAACATATGAATACCCTTATTATATATTCACATACAACACTATAAAAACCTAAATTACCATAAATAACTTTTTTAAAAATGAATGGTTCATCATTCCAATGTATATTCGATATATTCCTTAAATAAAAAAATGTTGTAATATTCTTCATTAATAGAATAAACCTCTAATCATAAAGAACACACATTGTTCAAAGTTAATCAATATTTTCCAATTAAACTATTCATATCCAATGTATCTATATCTAAATAATATTATAATAACAAAAGAAAATATTGTGTTTTAGACGTTTCTTTTTCAATATATCACCATGTCATTAAATCAGGTCAATAGTCCACCGTAAACATGTAAATTGTTTGTAAAAAACATAAGTAGAACAAGATATGTATATTTCATAATTTATTTCATTTGAATCCAGATATATAAAAACTTATACTAGATTATCATTAATACATTAATTATTCCACATCATCCTATTAGGCAATACCTTTTTACGTTCACATTTCATATCCAGTCTCATCAACATCAACAATGTAGCCACTACTCTCACCACCTTGTTTATTCTCTTTAAGAAAATTTTTCTTTGATCATTCTGTAGTATAATGATGGTTTTATCACATCATAAAACTCATAATATTTGATGGATACTTAGAGAGGCCAGTATTCCAATCCATTTTTATTGACCAAACATATCCTTTTTCTCTTTTAGTCACTTACATTGGTCATTCTTTTCCAAAGGAAAAACAAGTTATTAATCTAATAAGACATTGACGTAAGTTATTATTTACAAATTCATTACATAATTGAATCCTAATATTCTTTGCTATATGTTCTCATTTACACAAAATCTCTAAAAAAAATTTATTTCACTTTCTTTATGTGTTTTGTAGTGGTTGAAGATAAATTTTGTGAATCATATTCAATTAAAATGAACTAGGAATTATCGTGATATATTTCACTCCAGTTATAATAACAGTTGAATGACAAAAAAAATATACCATCCCATTTAATCATCAATCTGGTTCCATCATGTTCCCAACATTCACTAAAACATGAATCATAATGTGATAATTACTTATCACAGAAGAAACCCACATTGTAATTAAAATAATTGATTTTTGGATGACTAAATCATGGAACCTTTCTTAATATTTATGACACTAGTTTCATCCTAGTTTATCATATCTAACTTATATTTAAATCTATTATGATGGTTTGTGAGGAGTTTGTTTATTCCCAAAACATATCCCCAAGTAGTTTCAAACCAGGTGTGAAACTATGCTCATTTTCATGAAACAAATTACCTTGAGTCATGCCAATAACATCTTGCTTGTGTTTTTAACCCTATGCACATCTATTCCAGATCCTCAACAACTTTGAGTAAAAAGATATTAATGTATTTCTAGGAATCCACTTACTCTATACTTTAAAAATATTCACGGACTTTATTTTAAACATTGAATCATCATTATACTTATCCTTATAGATAACCCTAGTCATATACTTATATATATATATAGGGATATCACTAATTTTTTCTCATCATAGTTTCAAAAGGTTTCCTAATCCTTTCAATTGATTCCAACTACAGAAAAGCATACTTATCACACATTGTTATTAAATTTTTTATATTTATATATAGTAAATTAAAAAAATATTCCAAAGTATGGTATTAGTTTATGATCTTTGGAAACATGGGAAAAATAATCTATCTTAGTGAAATATATTCAATAGCTTTTATAATTATCTCTACCTTTGGTACATCTACCTAAAACCTTCTCCATAATTTATTTAAAGGAAACATTAGAAATCGGTGAGCTCAATTTCACAGTATGTTTAAAAAGAGAGAGATATATATATAATCACAATAATGATAATAAGGGTATACGAACATTATTCTAAATATATATTATCATTCCATTTATATCTAATATAATATACTTGAAATTTACATAAATATTGGAAGTTCATGAGACATGAATAGTAAATAAATAAAGTACATTATAGTTGAATGAATAAAATATGTACAAAACATGTAATTTTGGTAGAATCATAAACATATAATATGATGTCAATAGTTTTGAATGTATCATTTTCGAGAATGTATTAGAGGAAAACGACCATTAATCAACCTGGTAAACTATAACAACCAGTCATTTTATGATTTTTATTCAATGTAATCTGATGTTTTAATATTATTCATATAAAGAAACACATAATATAGTTTTTCAATTAGTCAAAAATTCCTTTCACATGGAACCAGCATGGTGTGTATTACATTTAACACCAACTTTGAATATATTACAAGGAACAATATGTTTACTGTACATTACATTCATGATTTACCTACTTTGATTACATACCTAAGACGCAAGACCGAGTGTTGTATAAATATAATATATTAAAAAATAAAATTATAATGCGTTGTCAACTATCAATTAAGTTGAAAGATATGAATATTATTAACTATATTTTTAAAATATGCGATGTACGCAGATATAATTTTTTTTTTGATTTCCAATTAATGAATTCGAAAACACGTCGAATATAAAGTAAAATATTATTTTAGTCACAAATATATTTTAACCTATTAAATTAAATTAATTAAAACTAGTTAGTTATTTTAAATTTAATACTTATGTTATATATCTAGTCATATATTTTTTATAATTATTCAATTGTTTTCATACACATATTAAAAGAACTAACCCGATTTTTTGCATAAACCCTTTTTTATAAGTCTATTTTTATCAAATTTTAATGGATATCCAATTTTAAATCAAATTTTGTTAACAATAATGGAATTAATATATAAAAATAAATTTTTAATTTTTAATCAATACATAAAATTTATATGTGGATAATGTTTTGGTATTTTTTCTAAAGGATTCATTTTTATAACATATAGTAAAAAATATTGAATTTTAATTCAAAAATGAATATTCATCTAATTTATATAAGAGGATAAATTATATTTTTAATTTTTTTAGATAATATTTTACACATATTTCTACAATTTATGTCATTAGAATTAATTCCACATTCAAATTGGTTATTAAAACATTATTCAAATTAGAATATTGTAACATTAAAAACCCATGGTGGCATAAAATCAATTTGATTAATTTTAAATTAATTTCATCCACTTATATTATTAGAATTTGAAAATATGTTTTTATATTTTGAATCATCACATTTTATAATTTATAATGATATTGACATTGTTTTTTATCAAAAAAATTATTGAAAGCGATTAGAATTTCTGACATCGGTTGAGACAAAAAAATAGGGAGAAAAATTACTATACCTTAAATATAACATCTAATAAAACATCAGAATGTGAAAAAAAAATTTCATGTCCATATTTCTTCGATAAAATTTACACTGTTGAAATTTTATTGTTTTATTACTTCTTTTATGTAATAACAACTACACACCTAACTTGTTTCCATAAATTCCATGGAAGCCCTTTTCCATCCCTACAAGAGGCCACCATCTCTAAAAATTCATCACAGCACTCATGTATTTTAGGTTCATACATGATCATACTATGAAGCCTCCCAAAATACTTCAAAATGACCTTTTAGCCTCAATTTGGGTTTAAATACTTTCACCGAATCCATTTGGTAGAAACCAAAAAGAGTTAGCCGATTAAACGGTAACATCTTCATTCATGCACCTTTCCTTTTTCACTCTCCAGCCCATCCACAATATTTATCCCATTAATGTGTGCCAATAAATGTATCCTAATTATATTATTTATTTATTATGTTAATAGTTATACCCAAAATTACACACAATACCATCAAATGGATATCGAAAATACTCCAACTATGTACAACAAATTATTTCCTCCTAAAACATTGATTGATCGTTTCCTTTACCACCAATCATGGGGGAAATTATTATGTAAAATATATTTTACTATGTAATATATAATATTTATTATGTATTTATGATTATTTATTACTTCTTAAATAACATACTATTTACTCTTCCTTTGATGTTAATATGATAATATCATTTGATGAAGTGTGGACTGCTACCACCTCAAAGCAACATGGTTCGTTCACACACAACATGGAATGTATTAAGAATGCGTTTAGTTAATATATATTAAATATATAACATTATATTGGTATATTAATCTATATAATTATATCATTTATATACATTAATTCAATGGGATAACAAAAATTGATATAGTGTTCACACATACACACATCATTCTGTCTCTCTAAATGATGTATTCCATGTCATTTTTTATTATTATATTTATTATAATAAAATACATATACTATATAAAAAATTTAGTTTTGTCATGTTTTTCATTATGAAATCATTATATAATTATAATGACCATTTATATAACCAATTTTGATATATGCAAAAAAATGATAATATTACCCCAAGTAAAACATTAACATTCTATTGTTAACAAAAGGGTAATACAAGGTCATAATAAAACCATATATTGTATTATATATAAAATTATTATTATGTAAAAGATGTATTATAAATTTATTTTAACTGAACTGTTGTTTTGAATGAGTACAATGGGAGTGAGGACACAATGAAACGAGAATTTATCTCAAATTAATATTCCATGAGATACATGTTATATTCAACACTCTTTACATATTAGTGGTTTATGTATTAAAAATAGAGGTATTATATGTATCATATAAAAAAAATTATTACTATTTACCAGTACATTTTATAATAATTCTTTCATGGGTATTATGTTTCAAATATTACGAAATAGTTAAAATACTTTTGTATCATTTTTTCATTCATTGAGACTCCTGTAATCTCTTGCACATAAACACTTTCTCCAAGAGTTTATATATCCATTTGACAAGTTATATCCAAAAAATTATTCTTTTAATGATATTTTAAGCTTAATTTAGTTTTTTTCATACATAGATATTATTATCCAAAATAACCATGTGGAAAAAGGTTATGGGAACAATTTCATTTCTTTTAATGATTGATAATTATTATCAATATTTGATGAAATATTATGATCTATATCTTATGAATATTACAGAGTGTTATTATCCTATGTTTCATCAAGTTATTATAATGAATTATTACTATAGTTCCAATCATTGTCACATAATATAATTAAGAAAATAATTTTTGGTAAAATATGGCTCCTTCTTCTGTCATAAATCTATTATATTTCTAAAATCACATCTTCAATAAATTTATTCAAACATGTATTCATAAGGGTTTTAAAATTGTCATTGAAGATAATTTTAAGGGAAAAAGGATCTCAAAATGGTTTTATAGGATTCCAATATTCCTTAATATGTTTTGAGTGCTATGTTTAATGAAAAATATTGTCAAAAATGTTTTATGTTTTAAAAAGGTATGTAAATCATTTTCAAGATTAACTTATTAGTTTTTAATGTGTTTTCATAGAAAAAGGTTCCTAAATTTTTTTATTGATTATTTTATTAGTTTTCAAAGGAAACGTTTTTCAAAATGATTTAATGTCTTTTTTTATGTTTTCAATGTATTTTACATGAAAATTATTTTCAAATGGTTAATGTATTAAAAATCCTTTTTCAATCATGAATGGATATTTTCCTCAGGAAATTTTTTTCAAAGACATTTCAAATTCATTTTCCATCATATATGACATATGTTAATGTTAATAACTCTATTCTATGAAACAACCAAAAGGTTACATTCATATGTTTTCTCTGAACAGTTTAGGATTTATATCATGATCATTATGAAACCTATTACTCATTCATTATCTATATGTTTAAGGAATTAGTTTCTCATGAATTGGTTGTGGTTATGATGAAATGATAATGAATCCTATATATTTTTATAGTTTATGATATGGTTACATGTTTATGTTACCCATTTCATTTATAGGGTTATAATATGACTATTTATTATAATGTTGAACATGAATATATTATTTTATTATGAGATGTGTGAGACTTATATATCCCTCCAATGCATTGAGTAAGTATTTATATCTCAAGAGATATAAAGGGCTAGAATGAGGGTTCAATCAGTACAGAAAAATAAAGCTAGAATGAGGGTTTACTCTATTCTGTAATAAAGTGACGGAGGGATAGTTTACTTGATTCCTAAATAATTGGATGAAATAAAGGTTTACTCTATTCATTAATAGAGTTATAGAATGATGTTACACTAGGTTAATTAATACAGTGTTGGAAATATGGTTTACCTCATTTATTAATGGACTTTTTTACTAAAATGGTCTCATTTGTGATGCCCTGGATTCTCTAAAAGAGATATTATATTCATATGTGTTTTCCACAATTCCAAATTTTATATTTTTGTTATCTTTTTGTGTCTTATGTTCGTTTTTTCTTTATGATTCATATATTGTGATGTATCTATAATTATGAAAATATTAATGTATGTGATCTTTGATATATAGGGTATGATCTACTATATTCAGGACCATGTTCTCATACACTTATGCTCATGATTATGATTACATATCCCCCCTTTTTTACCTTTACATAGAAATTGATATATCCCCTTTTTTGGTTTCTTTTCCACATGTGAGGAATAAATTATTGAGTTAGAAGTACCAAAGGTGTTGATCATTATGAGAGATGTTGAACATATTCTATTAGGATATTTGAATTTTTTTTCATGTTTTTAAAGAAACTAAACTATTACAGTCCTAAACAGTGTATTTTTTAATGTAATGAAATTATATCGAATATGATGTAATTACAAAGATATAAATATGAATTTTCTATATATACCCCCATTACAACCTTGTATTACTAAACTATGTGAAAACCCATTATATCAATGCGTTACTGAACTGATAAAACCCTCATTCCAACCCTATGTTACCAAACTGAGTAATCTCTCATTCAATCCATTAATTTCTTAACTGAGAAAAACTCCATTAATGAGCTATATTATTGAACCCAATGGACCCTCAATCAACACCTATATATCTCATGATATATAAATCCTTACCCATTACATTTTAGGGATATATAGGACTCACCCATCTGATAATGAATAAACACATACATCTTCCACAAAATCCTTTAAAACATATCATCACATAAAACATGAAATGAAATGGTTATTTTCAACATTTAAATATATCAAAAAATATAGAAAAGATTCTGGTTTCATAATAATTTAATCAATATCATAATGAATAATAGAGAAAAAAATCATAAACATATAACCCATGAAATAGAAATATATTTCATAAACATGTATAGTGTGATCGGGAAGTAGATTCTATAAAGACCATTAAAATAAACATAACCCATTAATATGGATGATATGAATGTAAATATCAGAACATTTCCTATAAGGGAATGAGTAACATCAACTTATGTCATATTATATGGAATTTTTTTTTAAATATCATTCCAAGTAATTTGTTGAGTAAAATATATTTTATATATGGAAAAATATTTTCTATTAAAATAACAAGAATACTTATAATGAACACATGAAATCATTTTAAAAGAGTATTTCCTCAAAATCATGAAAAATATGAATCAAAACATTTAGAACCATTTTTCATTTAAAACAATTTAATATTTTATAAATAATTATTGAAAATGTTTAAAAAACCTTTTTACATGAAAACATATGAATGAATTTTTATACTGTTTGAGAAAAAAATTCTTTGAAAATACATAGAAAAATTATAAATAAATCTTGAAAGAAAATTCACACCATTTTCCATGAGAACATATAAAATAATCATTAAAATGTTTTGAAATAAATTTTTATTTAAATTACATTTTAAAATTTTCATAAATATTATCATTTTAAAATACAATACTTGATTCAAGTAAATGACATTTTGTAAATCTGTACATGTCTTATGAGTTAAAAATAACATTTATTTAGCAATGCAAAAAAGGATATAAATGTTATGTTTTTATATCGAATCAATAAGATTCTGTTGTATAGATTGGTAAAATAAAAAATTGTAAAATTAATTAATATGGTCATATGATATTAGTAGAATATTAATTGAAACACTTTTTTGAAGGCATACTTTTTTAGGGGCACATTTTTTTGAATGAAGGGAGGGTAATGTTGGGATGTCTTAAAAGCACATTGTTTACTATATTATGTACCATTGAGTATAAAATGGTTCCAATGCATCAATATATCATGAAATATCATATGATAAGTAAAATAATGAGTTTTAATGAGATAATTATCATAATATCTCATCAATGGAAGCATAAACATAATATATCTCGAAATTCATTGGGATAGTCTCCATAAAATCTGTTATCATAGAAATGTGGAGTTATACACTATTTTTATGAGTAAAAAATTACATGAGAATTAAATCATAATGAAAATATTTTGATTCCTGATATATAAAATGGAATTAAATACACATATAATGAGGATTTTATGTGGACAACAAAACATGGGTCTCAAAGAATGAAAATTGAGAGAAAACTATTTTACCGATATAATATCTTTTCAATCCTATACTACGTGATAGTGGAATCATAAATACGAATTTGAATACCTATAAATTTTATTATAAGGCCAATATAAGAAAATCATGATCATTACAAAAAAACAAAAAAAATAATGTCTAGAGAACATAACATATATCTCTCGAAAATTATAATTATGTTCAAATCCCCTTAACTTGTGCCCTGAATCTTGTCATACACATTCAATACACCTGTATGATAAATAGAAATTTATTATAAATGTTTTATAAAACCATATTATCAATCATAATATTTATTTAAGTTTTCATTATCACCTTATATTACATATTCATTAACGACCATATGTTAAGGGTTCACTTCGTGTAATATTCACACTGATCATCGAACGTGTATAATTTGTTATGTCATTGGCCCTTATACTTATATAATGATTCCATAATGTAAACCATGGTATAATATAATTTATATGTAGTATATTTATATTATTATAACTTATTGAATAATAATGTATGAATTATAATACATTGTTCGCGTCGACAGTAATTTTTACGTACAAATAAATGATGTTTCTGTTATTATGGTAATATTGAAAAAAATCAAGTAAATGATATATATATATATATATATTATTTAATTATATTATAAATATAATCTTATATATATCATATTTTATCACTAACTCAATCCTTAATTTATACCATGTTGTGTGTGAATGAATAACATCGCATTGTGGGGGTGAAAGTCCAGATTACCTCAAACGATATTGTCGTATGAACATCAAATGGAATGTAAAAGGAATGTGTTTTAAATTCGGATAATGAATACTATATAAATAATAAATATTAAATATATCTTATATAAATATATTTTCTAAAAAAATGTACAACATTATTTTTGTTAAATGGGATGAATAATCATCATTTTCTATGCCAGTAGGTCGTCGTACACAAAAACATTATGTTTGATATATATTAAATAGAGGTGTGTGTAAGTGTTTTTGGAACAGAATTCTTTAAGAATTACATGTACGTTAAAGATATTTGTTCTATTATAAAATAAGGAAAAAATAGAGTGGACGGGGTAGAGAGGGAAAATTATGGAAATGATCATGAGAGAAGACATTACCTTTCAATCGGGTAACTCATTTTGGTTTGTGTTAGAATGATTCATTGAGTGGATTTATTTCCTAAAAGAGGATTTATTGTACAAGGTATGTACTTTGGGAGGATACATAGGAATATCATGGTATATCTTAAATGGTATTGGAGGTGTTATGAATGGGTATAGGTGGTGGAATTTTATATGGATGGAAAAGGACAATGTTGGAATTTTTGTAAACATGTTAGTTGTGGACAAGTTATTACCTAAAAATATTTGAACCAAATCATAAAAACACAATTATGGAAGTTATATTTACGATCTATGGACATAAAATGTTTGTTGGAAACGTTTCTAGGTATTATGGGATATTATATTTATGTTTTATTACTTTATTATAATATGTGGTTGAAATTATTTACAAATTAATTCCATTGATAGGATGACACTATGGGCTTCTAAAGTAAAATAATCCAAAAGGATTCTATGTTTTAACATCAAATTTCAATGTTAAATAAAATTTAATTACATAAATTTGATTAATTGTGGAAAATATTATACAATTATACTTTTAAAACACTTAAAAATATAGTTCACCTTTATAAATTAATTAGATTATATATCTGTTCGAATTAAAATCCAATATTTTCAACTATTCATTAAAAATGAAACAATAGTGAAAAATACCATAAAATTATAATCACCTAATTTTTATTTTATTATTAAAAATATTCTGTTTATTCGTATATATTAATTATATAAAAGTTCAAAAAATGGGATTTAATATGGGTTTTCCAGTAAATGGTGGTAAAACTAACTTTGTAAAAAAATTGGTTGTTATGCATAAAATTTGGTTTCTTCTTGTATTATGTCTAAAAATATTTTGGATGAATATAAAAAAATATTTTATTAATTATGTAAAATATTTATTACATCAATAACACTTAAATTTTTTAATTAATTCAATTTACTATGTTAATGTAGCTTTGATACTATAATAGTATTTTGATTTATATTCAAATGGTTTATATATTCATTGATTGTTAACCTATGAATTAATCTTCTATTATTGTACAAAAAATATTTCAAAAATACTGTTAATAATATTCTTATCCATAAACATAATTGCTATGTCATATAACATTATAATAATATATTTAATAATATATTATAGTAATATTACACTCGATCTTGTGTGTTACATAATACATCAATCAAGTATAATACTGAATGCAACACTTGATAACTATGTTTCTCCATGTAACGTACTACATTTCAGTGTCATGTGTAACATACGTCAATCCAGTTCCATGTGAAAGAAATATTTTCATTAGTGAAAAATTTATTTTTAGTGTAGCATGAAATGAAAAATATAAAAAAAGATTAAATTAATTTGTTAAAACTCACAAATTATTGATGGTGTTTCAAGGAAAGATTAGTGAACTATGTTCATTTCATTAAATTTCTATTCATTTTTTTCATTATAATGATATATGTATCTTTCTTCAAGAGAGGGTAACTTTTATGAGATGCTTTAATAAAAAACAAATATCTTCCCACCTCATTGTGTAATTTTTTCTAAATTTCAATTTCAAATCAATGAACATAAATAAAAAGAATATTCCCATTTTGTTTTTTATGATGAGGGATATTCATTATAAATTTAACTAGTGGTTTATATAATGAGTGTGCAATCATTTAGTTTTAAATTATAGTGAAATCATGATACTAATTTTTTAATGAGGTATACTTCTATGTTTGGATGCCAAATTATATGTTTTTGATGAGTTCTGTGATATATTTTTTGATTCCAGACATTGCTAATGTGTAACATAATTGATGTTCTTGAACCTATGAACAACATGTGATTCTATTGTAAAATGATTTCTTATTTTATATTAAATTGATAATTAGAGGTTCAGTATGTAAAACGTAGTTTAAATAATTCCAGAGAATGATTTATTATTAAATATTATGTATTCTATTTTAATTTTTTCGTTACATTATTTAATTTTTTATAAGATCATTTCAATGTGTTTTATTAATGGAGATTATTATATTTAGTTATGCCTTATGCCTTTTTTAATTGTTGTATTAATGGGATTTTTTTAATAGAAAACATAATTTATTTTGATTCATGAGATTATACGTATGAAAATATATTTTCATGTATAAAATCACTTAGATGTGTTACTATTGTAATGTCTTGGAAAATTTACTATTAATATTTATGAGTTTTCAATTAACATTAAATTATTTTCACAATATAAAAAATGATATATTTAAAATAGTAACCATTTTGGAAAAAAAATATTTTACAGATTGAATTTTAATATATTCTTATGATTTCCATATTTAATAAGTTTAGTGAAAATATGAAAATAAATAATTTATAGTGTTTTATTTAATTAATTACATACTTATGTTTTGTCCTGCATTCCATGTTATAGGCATTGGAATAAAATAATCATTAAAATGATATTCAAAATTGAGAAACTATTTCTATAGGAATGGTTTTTAAAATAACATAAATATTTCATCATTCTATTTTCTTTTTCTGACCCATTCCAATTTTCATCAATAAGTATAAATTTGAGAGAATTAAAGAGGGGGACAAAAAATAACCCTTAATTTAATTCATGGATGCCTATAATTTTATAATCATTTGATTTCAAAAATATTCAAATATTTTTAGGGATTCTTCACTAGAAATTGGATCCAATTTTGGTTTCTGATTGTCATCTCATTATTAATTATCTATATAATTTGGATTTTTTTGGATAGAGGAGATGGAATTCAATACTAAATATCTATGAATTGTTTTTCACCCATCTACAATTTTGACATTTAGATTGGATTAATTTGTTATAAATATAAATAGTAAAAAAGTGTTAATGATATTAGATGTAACATTTCTAGTTTTCAAAATTATGAAAAACTTGTTGAGTGAGGTTTATTAGACATATGAAATAATAGTGATTTGAGGTAGCCTGAGGTGGTGAGTTTTAGTGTGATCATGATAGAAAAAATTGAAGATATTGTGAGTCGTGTATCTATGAAGAGTTTGGTGTGTTTTTGAATCATAGATAAATTCATGTGTTATGATTGTGAGGGATGATAGTGTATTTTTGTTTAGACATTTCCAAATAGGAGGTGTTCTCAATCATAGTGGTTGATTTTGTGGCCAATTTTTGGTTCGATGTGTTTGTGGATGTTGATGGAGTGTATTGTTTTGTAGTGTGATGTATTATATGGGACGATTCATAAAAACTATTGATATGATCAAATGTTTTTGTGTTATAGATATTACACTAAATAGGGGATTAATATGAATATTTTAAATGCATGTAATTTTTTATTTTTATTGATCATCTATGAAAAATATTTTACTAGATTGATAGGATTCAATTTCAAGTTATCCTATGTATGAAATAATTATTATTGTAATTTATATGGTCACAATTTCACTTCCCATGTGGTTTTTTCATTGACAATAGTTTTCATGGGGTGTTTGGGATCTTCATACCTATAGAATTTCAATGATTTCCCTCATGGTAACTATTTTTTTTAGAAAATCAATAGTTTCTTCTCATGAACATATCATTGATCATACAATCAATATAATCATTCTATCAATCAGGATTCTATTCAGAAGGATGATAGTTTGTTCACATGGACATAGTGTTCCTCTCACTTTTACAAAAACACTTCTCATGGTTAAAGTTTTGTTCATTCAGTTTAATTATACCTTCATATAAACAAAATTTGTTCACATGGTCACAAAATACCTTCCTATGATCGAAAATTTTACAGTCTATCAAATAGATTTCAAATTTCAATCCATTCATCAAAATTCCATGAAAAATTACAATATAGTGAACAGTTTTTTTATGTAATTAAATTTTTTTAAATTTAATTATAGTTTTAAAAAATATAATTTATATGAGTTAAACCATGTAAATTAGTTCCTTAGACAATGTACTTTCAAAAATGGTTATTCGACATGTTTAAAATGAAACAGAATTAAATAATATTTAAAATTAATTCTAGCCATGATAACATTTAGGAAAAATTTATTACGTATGAAACCTTTTTCAGTCAATATGTTCATTAGATTCTTCAATATCATGTTACCCAAATCCTTTTTCTTTATCCCTGAAGAATCATCTAAATCCACCCAAAACCTCCCAAATCATGATTCCAAGGATGTTCATAATTCTGTATTACACTAATTCTCTATTACAGTGCATCACATTTTAGGTAGGAGATTCATTCTTCATCATATTATACATTATATGTACAAGTTTTAGGGTTTATCATGTCCATTACTTCCAGATATTCATACATTTTTTATAATATTTTCTACTAAATTTGGTTCAGCGTGTTTGAGGAACATACTATCTAGTTACGGGTTACATATTCTCTCTTCATTCTGTGAGTTTTGAAAATTACCATGACTGATTATTATAGTGGATGGGCTGTATAAATTAAGCAATTATCTTAATTTAAAAAATTTAATTGAATTGAAGGAGAATTTCATTTGGATTTTTCTATATCTAAATTTTAATGACTTATTTGAATAATTATATATCAACATAATAACTATTGTTATATTCTTATTATAGCATTCGTATATTAAGATCCATTGCAACGTTGATCACCCCAATAATTAAAATTTGTGTATATATTTGTAACAAATAAATTATATTGTGTCATCCTGAAAAATAATGAGTAAATACCCTCAAAAAAATTATTTAATTTTAAATCCCCATATGAATAATGTATTTTATGATATATAGATCTAAATTTGTTGTGGTATGTTTCCCGTAAGTTTATAGTCATAATTATGGTTGTGTATCTATATGGGGTTTTGTTCAATTTTCTGTTGAGTGTATCAATTATGATATTTGTATCCAGAGTGAATGTGCATTGAAATATTTAGTGATGTTGTGTGTTTACTAGTTTTTGTGTCCTTGTTGTGCTGTAATATGAAACATTAGTGATAAATTGAAAATAGTGTGGGATGGTTTTTATTAATGGATTGGATTTGTTTATTGTGACTATGTTATATATAACCAAATCCATTCTGTATGTGTAATACCATTACATGTATACAATTTAATGTATACATGTTTTTATCTTACCATAATAGTGTTTATACTTCTATGTCAACTTATTATATGGTAATTTACATAAAAAACATTTCATATCAAATTATTATAGTAGTTTCATGGTTATAATGAGAACTTATAGATACCAAGAGAGTATTCTATATAATTTTTCATATAGTATAAATACATCATACGTACAGTACCCATATGATGTGTAAAAATTTGTTTTCAGGGGAACATAATTATTGAGATTACATATCATGAAATTCAGAATTGTTATATCAATTATAAGATATTACAAGGACAAGACCAACAACAATAATAAAACTTATTTCAATATTTATTTTCTTGTTAGTTTCTGTGATCATGTTTAATAGTATCCTAACACGAGATTATTGTTTTTGTATACCATTTAATTACATACTTTTATGAAAGATAAAAACCACGACCTAAATGATGTACTGATGTGTCTTGGGATGGGGTCACCATTGGTGTAATTAAATTTATTGAATGACCACTATAATTTTTTCACTTCTAAAATTAATTGATATCTTAATTATAGTTGATTTGGACATTTTTTCATTCACTAAATCGATGAAAATTATTGATGAAGGTATTTATATCATGTTATGTCAATAAATAATTAATCAAAAAATAAAAATGTAATAATATCTGTGTCATAAATTATGTTATATCTATGTAATTTTTTTCACAAGACTTATGTTATATAAATGACAATTTAACCATGTTTTATATGGTTTATTAATGTGAACCCTATATTTCCTGAAAGATTCTTGTGTCCAAAATAAGGTTTTTTAGTGGAACATTAATGCAGACAAATTTTTAATTCCAATATATAATTTCAAATAACTAAAATTTTGGATTTAAATTTTTTTAATAGGAACAATTTGATTAACTGTCCAAAATGGGTGGGGGTGCTCTTCCAAACTCTAAACCTAAAAATAGAAAACAATAACGGGGCATTTGGGTTTGTTGATTTTTACAAACAAAGAAATTTTTTTAGGTAGGGGAGGATGAACCTCCCCCATTGAAAAATTGTCCTTCCCCACATATGGTGGGAACATAAGAGGGTTACCCACACCCATGTTTCATGATTGATTCTTTATTAATATAATATTATTTATATTTTGGTTGGATGAGACTCCCCTTCCCTCATCCATCAAGTGTAGCACCATATACTACATGGGGAACCCACTTCTATAAAATCTGAACTTGGTTGAGTCGAGCGCTACCTGGCATACATGGCTCATTATATGGCGAGTAATGGCATGGAACCCATATAAAGTGTTTTCTAGGAATCATTGTGCTAAAAAATTTGAAAATAAAATATTTGTATGATTTTAAATTTTTATATTTTCCATGAAATTAATATTTTTATAATTACAAATAAATAAAAATTATTTTAATTAAATTAAACTGATGTTGAGATAAATTTAATTCATATTTAATTTTACTAAGAAATAATTATCTAAACATTAAGTGTTGAGCATCGTCCAACCAATGTAAGTCAATATTTTCATTTATTTAATTTATTATAGTAATTTCTTTTGATGATTGCAATAATTTTTTTATTTATGATGTTTTGTGAAATTTCATTCCTCTCATTACATTTATAAGTGTATATATATCGAAGAGACTTATTTGAATATATTATAAAATATTTATAGTATTTATGTATATTTTCATTAATTATTTATGAAGCATAAAATGATAATATGTGGAAATATTCTAGATGAGACATGGTTATGTAGGATGGCTGTGTGAGCTCTGATATCTGTCAAACATGACCTAGGTATTGAACCCATAGAGACATGATTAATCAATTTACGGTTAATGGATAAACTAATAGTATACGTTTGATACCATATGAGTAGTTTATATAATTTATGAGTGTTTTATTATTGGTATTTACATATTAAGAATTATGTGACCATATAAAATAATAAATAACATGAATATATTAAGACATGATTAATTTTTAATTTATATGCATTTTCAAATTTTGAGTGATATCACAATGTATGAGAAAATTGAACTAAAAATGAATCCATTCATTGTGTTTTAAAAACCCTTAAATTAAACGTTATTTTGTAATAACATAATTGGATTAAATTTGAACAAAACTAGATGTAAAGGTTGTTTTGTATCCTTTTTTGAGGATTTATCTTACTATTATAGAGTTCTCATGTCAGTGATGGTTCTGTTTAACAAAATTTATAAGCAATGAAGTAGCCCTATATAGCCGGTTTCCACTATAGAGGTGATGTGTTGAGTTAATCAAGGCTATAATTCATAGAAGTTGTTGTTTAACTCAATTTTTCAAGGAATCATTAGTCAATGTGGATGGATAATCTAAATAATTAGATGAATCTCTCGATTTATTGGAGTGAAAATATCATGATATTTGAGGAGAGTATTAATTGATTATTACCCCTAGAATACTCAATAGATTGGATATTTTGAATCTAGTAGTTAAGGATATTAAGGACTGATAAAAGAGTGGGACACAATTATTTATTTCATTTTTGAATATTTTATAATAATTAATAAAGATAAAGTATTAAATATTGAGTCTATTTTTTATAGATTAAATTTTAATCACCAACTATAACTCATTATCACTATGATAAATTTTAAATAATTAGAATATCCTAACCATTCATAACATCTATGAGGGGTAAAACAACATACCCAAAGTAAAACTCTAATACAATAAACATAATGTTTTGTAATCACACCTTCTTATTTAGCCGCCTCTTGGTGAAAAAAAGAGGTTAAATAAATATTCATTAATTGTGTATATGATACACTAAATGTGTAGTGAATAATGTTATCATAGATTTGTAATAAATTATAGAAAATTCATGTGGAATAACATTCATAATATTTGTTATCATATCTCCAATAGTAATATTAGTATATATAAATGTTTTATTATATGAGAGATAAATTACAATTTATAGGTTAAATCTTTCAAAATGTAATCATTAATGAACTCATATACTCAAAAATGATTTGGGGAATATAGAGACTAGATCTCATAGGTGTTCAAACTGATCCAACGACTATGAAATGATCTCATTCCTTCCTAATTGATTCCTATTATTTTGAATTTTTATGTTAATTAAAAACTAATTAGCATGAACTGATCACAGTGATAATTATCATATTTAGTTCCCAATATTTTGTAGACTATAATAATACTAACTTTTTAGTACTTATGGTGATCATGATGAGCAATGGAATGGAAATTGGTTGTATGGATAAACAAACGCTAAAGGATCTGACACATCATATATCCATGATGCAAAAGTGAAAGAGGGAGGGAGATGAGAAGGAGGTTTATTTTTTTCATATGTGAATAAATAAAATTGGTAGAAAAACATGATTAGCTAGAAAAATAATGATGATGACTCTTCTAACTCATGTATTATTTCCATTTAGTGTTATTTGTCATTTGATGTATGCTTTTCATTGGATAATACCTATGTCACACAGATTTGGATTAATATATGGTGAACAAAAGGAATTTAAAATATTATAAAATAGAGGTGAATCTCCATTAAGCGAATGACGCTAGACTAGTATCCTTAAATGTGATATATTATAATATGAATATTCCTCATGGTTTTGATATTATATAAAATTTTTGTCAGTGTGTACCTCTGGTTTCATGAAACATAATTTTAGTTTCATGTTTTGAAAATATATGATTTTATATCATTTTATTAAATAAATGTTTTCACAATAATATGGATTACTTATGTTATGGAATTTTGCAACTTTATAGAATATTGAATATTATTTAACTAAAAAAACATATATTTGAAATCAATTATATGGATGGTGAATATTAATTATATAATACCTTCTCATGGAGCATCCTGAATTTTCACATAAATGATAAGAGATTACTTAAGTGACACATATAATGGTATTTAGTAGTTATAGAGTTAAACACCAACGTTAAAGGCCACACTTTTATTCATGGGAAAATAACCAAATCAGACTTTATTGGGAAATTAGTATAGTCCATTGAACTACTAGAATGGATTCATATATATTTATACAATACCATTATAGTAGAGTTAAGGGGTGCGTTTTGTAATTAATTAATTTAGATATGAATATAGTTGGCTCTACTATATGTAATTAATTCGGTATAATTCAGAAATCTTTTAGAAGTATACGGAATTCAAGAATGAAGTAGAAAACATTTTTGAATGAATATTATGGAACTCATCTCAAATCTATGTGGGGAGTATCTGAACTAAGCATTGATTGATCCCAAAAAGTGGTGTGTGGTGGTATCTTAACTAACACAACTATATAATCAATAGTAAAATAGTTTTAGTGAATGGTATAAGTAAAAATTTCATATCATTTTTAGATCAATAATTATTCAAGAAACTCTTCAATTATCATTTTGAGCTATTAATTGTAGAAAAAATCATATATCCATTAAAAAGTTACTACTAAACAAATAGATGGTATCCCATAAGAGTTATGTTACAGAATGATATATAGTTTGAAACATGTACATGTTTGGGGATGAAATGATTTTGATGACTAAACATATTAAAAATTAACATTGTGAAGAATGAACTATATCTTTATAGTTTATCCTAAAAAACTATATGATATTACCTATATAAATCAATTGATATATAATTTATTTTGGAAAGGCATGCAATTTTTTTAGAATTGGAACATATTTCCAATAAAAATAGTGGGATGAATATTAACTTCGATAAACATGATTCTCCTTATGATCATGATATTATATGGGAACATTCACTATGATAGTAAGTGTGAGATGAAATTTTTCCCAAGATACACATATTGTATAGGTTTAATCGATATGCTAGAGAGCTTTAGAAATTTTTTTTCATGTTATTGAGTTATGTGACACATTTCTCATATAAAATTATGTACCTATAAATAAAAAAGAATAATTAGATATTAAGGATGATGTGAAATTGAAATATTCGATGCATTCAAATTTTTAATCTATGTATTGAAATCATTTTTGGATCTTGGTAGGACTTCTATATGATACAAAAACCAATTGGTGTAAATTTATATTTATGTTAAAATATAAAAATGGATGGTAATGTAAATACATATAAGGAATAAATTTTTATTAAGTGTCTGAAGAAATATCATGTCATGGACTATAATGTATCCTTATCACCTTCAGCTATGTTGAAATACATCAAAATATTACATACAACAATAGAAATCCATGATTATGAAAATATTAAAATATAATTTAAAATAACTTTTATAAATGTCACAATGGTTGAATATTTCTATATGACTCATCCCAAAGGGTTGATAAATTAAAAGAGTCCATAAAAAATGTAATATTTAGAGATTAATTTAGGGACTGAAGCTTGCATCACATTCATGGAATGTTCTTTCTTATGTATACATAAGAATATTTTTGTATAATCATGAATATAAGTGAAAGATAGGTCAAGAATAAGATTATTTGTATTTTAGTCATATTCACAGTAGTATATGTTCATGATATATTAATTATATGAAATTAATTGTGTGTGTTATAGTCAGTTTAATCTTTTCCGAATGAATGATTCTCTATAAATGAAAAAGTTGATGTATCCTAAATTCTAGGGATAAATATCTATCTGTATAGATCTCATTTGAATATTTGATAGACAAAATTTAATATATATATATATATAAGCCATACAAAAGGTATAATATGGAACAATATAAGAGAGCTATATTCCCAAAGTCATATAGTATCAATCTCTCTATGAAAATGTTTCCACAAACAGAAAAGGAAATTGAACACATGAGTATAATACATGATGCATCACCAGTGGGATAAATTTTATATTCTCTTCAATATTATTGGATTTTTCATTCATTTTCATTAAATAAGGTACGAAGATATTAATATTAACTAGTAGATTTAGATTGAAAAGTAGTCAACAAATCCTAATCTACTAGAGGAATTAATAGGATATCATCATGGGTTATAGATGAGATTTGTAACAAGTATTTAGGGGATACACTCATGCTAATTTCTTGATAAATCATGATTATGTAAAAAAATTATATTTCAATATACTTTTTCTGAATGGTGGTTCGGTGAGTTGTAATGTCTTTATATAGCCATTTTTTCTGATTTTATGAAAAAATATAAGTATATAGTATCATTAGAATCAAAATAATAGGAAGATATTATATGAATATGTTTCTCATATGTTGGTGTTATTCATTGTAAGTGAGACCATGTTCAATTTAATTTTGATAATACCACACTAATGATGTTTTTCAAGGAGTCCATGTCACAACATAGACTGAATCATATACATTATAAGTTTATTCTCTTTTTGGATTTTAACAGTGATGTGAATTCATATTTGGTACCATATCCTTATTGGATAACATGGTAGAACCCCTAAATAAATTTATATCTTATCATAAGCATGATTCTCAAGTGAGATATAATGTATATATGATTATTAGCAGTTGAACATAGTGTAAGTTGGAAGATATTGAGTGGGTTCCCTAGACCTAGCAATATTTTATAGACCTATTACATGTATATATTTTGATATATATATTATTGTGTGTGTGTGTGTGTGTTTATCATAAAATAATATTATTGATAATTTTGCATCCACTAGTTATATGTTAATTTACATAGATTAAATTTCATATTGAATGTCTATTGCATGTCCAATGATATAATTTGAAACCATATAATCAATGAAAGTAATATTAAACTAATTTATCATGATCTATATGAACCATAATGATGGGTAACATATTATGTGTTACGATTAAGTATTAGGGAATCATAATCTATGATACTACTTCTAATAAAATTTTCATATGGTGATATCATGTAGAATAGATCTGGAGCACTAAACAACCAATATTAACACTATATATTTTATGATTCATTATTAATTATTATATGTGATCAGAGATAATGGTAACGGTACATGATATTATTACCAATGTATACAGTTTAATTACGTACATTTCTGATAGATTAAATCCATCACATTTATTTCCTTGTGAGGTAACTTTAGTTTTCACTTCTGGAATGTGGGGCTCTCCCCTGGCCTCTGTACCCATGGTTCAAGAAATCCTTTTCTATAGAGTTCCCAAATTCAAGATAAACAGACAGTTTCAAAAAAAATAATTGAATAGAAAAATATATACAAATTGTTTAATGAAATCATTGGCATAGGTCGGTTTAATAAAATGGTTTTTACAAACTATTGGTATATGTTATATATAAATTTTTCCAATCCTAGTTCCCCCCAATTCATAACCTATTTACCCATGTTCCCTAAACCAATCGCGCCTCGACTTCTTGACCACCAACCTCCAGACTGATTAATGATGTTTGGAGCAGTGACCATCATAGCGACTGGTGACCTCCTAAGCTTCTGATAACCTACTAAGTGGTGACCTATAGAAATTCCATGCAGAGGAGACCACCATATATTATATTAATCTTCTATATTACAATTTTTTTTTTTTAATATTCATCAACATCAAATAATTTAGTTTTAAATCATTCTTCTCATCTATTTATTATATTTTTCATTTTAAAAGATTTCATTTATGCCTAAAACAAAATTATTCCAAATATTTTAATTTATTTTAGATGTGGATTGATGTTGATTATTATTTTTTACATTTTTTTATATTTTAATTTAATTTCATATTTCATATTTAGATCTATGTCTTGTTGTTTTTTTGGATGTTACTTTGTTTTGGAGAATTTTCATGATTTGTTTTTTGGATTTTGGTTCGTAGTGTGTGTATCATAACCATTCCAATATTACCAACATCTACCATCAAAATTAGATATGAAATATTTAAAAATATTAATAAATTTATGTCAAATTTTAGTATAATTTACTATTACATTTATAATAGGTGCTGAATGATTCAAATATTACATCAAATGATTTGTAACAAAATGATTCCCAAAAAAAATTCTTAAAAATGTTTCATTGTTTTCACATACTCGTTATTTTTAAAAAAATTATTACTAGTATGTTTTTTTGAGAAACTTGTTATTTAACTCAAATTTCATTCAAATATAATTCATTAGAATATTTACCATAATGTTTTAATTTTTATTATACTCAAGACATGATCTCAATTAAAATTTAAGCATAGACTCTATGTAATTCTCTTCAGCACTATGTAGATCTATGATTAAGGACTTGTTGTCCTTTTAGTCATGTTCCATAATTTTTTTGGATTTTTAAATAATGTTTATGATTTTTATATTGGAAGATGTATTATCCACCATTTATTTTCTTATCATACATATTAGTTTTCTTCTTGTGAATTCCATTATACAATCACAAAATATTTTTAACTACATTTATTCTCTTCCCCCACTTCTTCATTTCATGATATTAATCTTTATTATTAATAGAAAATGAATTTATTTAATTATTAGGTATTATTAGAGAATAATGTTCAACACCATCATAATAGAATAATAAAAAAAGTAGTTTTATTTTATACATAACCATTGTAAAGTCCCAACCCCAGAAACCCTGATCTAGTGCATTACTTCATAATATTGACATTATATAAGAAAACCATGTCTTGAAAGACTGACTAGTTTAGTAAGATTTGAAGCACTAGATACAGTCATAATTTTCAACATTACAAATTGACAATAAATACCACCCTAATATATTCATTTTGAAATATCCAAGCCTCCTAGATCATCCCTACAAGTCAATCATAACTATCTTCATCATATCATGGTAAAATGAAACATTTGAAAGGGGTGAACTCAAATTCTTACTAAGAGTAAGAAATATAGCAACATATTATATAATCATTAGTAATGATGAATAATTGAAAACACATTCTTTTAAAAATAAAAAAAATGAACACTTTAGGGATGAAATATGAGTTGAGTAAATAATTCCATAATAATACACAGTCATGGGTATTATACTAGTTGAATAACCATATGAACCATCATTATTATTTTCATAATGATGGAATTTATAATGCCGAAAATTCTAAAACATCTTTTCATGGAATCAGAAAATAT
The DNA here is from genome assembly GCA_963277665.1 of Viscum album. NCBI lineage: Eukaryota > Viridiplantae > Streptophyta > Magnoliopsida > Santalales > Viscaceae > Viscum > Viscum album. The sequence continues at coordinate 418,427,116 of OY728161.1, read as the reverse complement.
GTCTAAAACTCATTTAGGCCACGGCTAAAACCATATGTCAAATTGAGGAAGTCCTCAGAAAATTCCACGTCTAATTGACTCATGAGGCCAACTGATGCCCCGAGGAGCTATAACGGGCTCCAACTTTCACATATTATGTCTAATGCATTCCTCATATGAAATGGTATAAACATAACATAAACATTCATATTAAAACTATCATACTAAATGTCAATAATTTATCCATAAACCATGAATGGTATAAAATAACACATCCATAGTCAAACATAACACAAAACCTTCATTAATATATGGAAGATTTGTATCATGATAAATCAACCACAATCATTAATAATATACATTAAATGATGTTGACATAATTGAACATGATTAGTAATATTTATTGAGAGAGATACCCCTTATTCAAGAAATCATTTAAATGTATAAAAAATTATAATGGAATCCATTTAAAATATATTTTTGAATCAAAGTGTCCCATACAAATTTTAAACTTTTTAATGTAATTAACAATTATATATAATTATGTCTGTATGAGCAAATCATGAAAATCATTTTGAAAACATGGACATTAATTAAATAGATTTATAGAAATAAATCTACAAAACATTTGAATTGATTATATAGTAAAATATTACCTTTAATAAAACCTTAAAATATTACTTTTGAAAACAATTTTATGAATCATGGACAAAGATGAAAAATTTATCCCAGTAAATACAAACATATAAAAAATTTGGATAATAAAGATATTAAAGAATTTACCCTAACCTTGTACATTTCTTTAGTTAATGGTACGTAAACCTCATGTATTATAGTTAAAATATTGATATTAACATATACAATAACCATATACATAAATACAATATCATATATTATCTTCTAATATTTCTTTATTAATAATACTTTTGTATTATTGTCGTTAAAGGTGTTACCTGATTCTTTTTATTTTATATGTTTTGTAATATAAGCCATGTATGTTATGGATAAGATGTATTTTATTCATATCCATAATGATAATATGTTCATAAAAACTCTTTTTAATCATAATATGAAAATTATTCTTTAATAGTTACATTGGGGAATGGAATCTCATCGCGTTTAGGGAGATGATAATCTATACATACACACGAGTGATAATAAAATTCTTTTGATATTAAAATCATATGAAAATAAGTGATATATCATATATATAAAATAATTAAAATTTTTATTAATTATTAACATCAATTATACATCATTATTATACACATCCAAAAAATAATGTATTGAGTAACAACTACACCACGACGTGGAGACAGTAAGCTGTTTGTATACATGTTTGGGGACTTTTTCATTGATATGATGGATATAATAATGGATATTTTTGTACAATTTTTATATTAATATCACAGTATATTTATGTTACTGATGTTATTATTTTATAATGGAAACAAAAAATAAAGAGGTAGAGGAAGAAAAAAAGAACTTGAAAGAGGTGATTAAATATTTACCTCTTATTCAGGTACTTCCTTTTGATTATATCAAAAGGGATCAATATGTTGTCTTTATCACCAATAAAATGCCTCAAGGATGAGGGGATGATAGTTTAGTGGTTATTTGGGCAGTGTTTAGCCCAGGAAAATTGCATTGGAGGTGTGAATTTTATTGAAGGGTATGTGCCCTTTTATATGACGGGTGAGAGGTACCTTAGGAAAAGATTGAAATATTAATTTATAAAAAAACTTTTTTAGTTTATAATTGGAATAATCTGATTTATTTCTTATCTATGGTTGGTATGGGTCCAAATCCTCTCAAAAAATAGGTTTTAGAAATGTTTGGGTCACCATAAAAACCATATCTTTTAGATTTCACTCTTAGATTAATAGTTTAACATTTAACATTTATTCTTTTATTATTATAATAATTGGATAATAAACATACTATACAATGCCTAGAGAACCTCATGATTTTCATTAATGATATACCTATCAATATACAAGTCCTTTGGCCAATCCTTAGATTAATAGTAATTTTATATCAATTAATAATATAATATTTGTTTTTAAAACAATTTTATGAAAATTTTGACACTAAATTATATTGTTTTTGTAAAAGTCATAACAAAATGATTACATAGAAAAATATACATTTAAACAACCCTATAAAGTCATAGTAACCTATAAAATTATTTTATTACAACAAAAGATTCAAATTATATTTATATTTATATTAATAATATAAATTATTTTAATCAATCATTAATAAAGTAATTACTGCATCATCTTTGTGTCATAAATAAATATAATTAGTTAATGTATAAAAATTATAAATAAAATACCATTATCTATAAAATAGTTTTAGATATCCAATTAATATTTAACGTAGAATTTATCTTATGAATATCCCGATATTAAAAATTATTTAGTTATGAAAACTTATGTTTAACACTTTTTACTCTTCATTAAATTAAATAATAATAAATGTCATAATCTAATCCAAGTAGTCCTAAAAGATCGTATTTTATTCCTATGGATTTTTTGGTCAAATTAAATTTACCCAATAGATTTATGAAATGTATTAGGGTAATTATAATATCATGTGTACCTTCAAATACCTTATTTACTTTTAAGCATGGTAAATAAAAATTCAACAGTTACTATTCACAAAAAATTATTTTCATCTTATTGAAAAACACATAACATACTGATATCAAATGTGTCTCTTGGATTTTCTAAAATAAACTCATAGAAGTTGTAAAATTATGTTTTATACAAATTTACAAATGCTACAATAAGGTCATTATAAGATGGTAAAAAGTTCAATAATTTTTTTATATCTAATATTTTTATAAAATGAATTCAAGAAATTTCACTATACATATATTGGTATAATGTATCTATTTTGACCAAAAATTAATTATGTTAAAATATATATTATTTAAATTAATAGTAAGTTTTAAACAATAATGCAATGTTTTTCATTATTCATAAAAAATAAAAAGTATTCAGAAAAATTAAAAAATTTCATAGTAATCTAATTTTGATATTCTGAATTCAAAAACGTATTCAATTTTTCCTATTTCAAAACATAGGAATATAATTAATTAATTTAAACATAATTCATGTTGTGTAATCCAAAAATCATTTTTTAAGAAGTAAAAACTATCAAAAGATTGACATGTTTTTATGTTAAATTTAAATGAGAAATTACTTACAATAACATTCATTGTATTAAACAATAAAAATATAATCTAATTATACTTCAAAACCATTTAAATGAATAATTTAATATTATAAATTATTTCCATTAGAAAATTGGTTTTCAATTAAAATTTATTATTTTTCACTATTAATTTAAATATGAATTTTATCATGAAATTTAGCAAAATATTATCCAAAATGATTTTTTATTTCACGATTCTAAATAATAATTTAATTTCATTTAATTTAATATATAAAACTATCAAATATTGGTTTCAAAAAGGGTTCACCCTTAAAAAGTTGTAAAATTGGATTTTTTTTAAAAATTCTTTTTTTATCTAAAAAAATGAATCTTTTTATTATATTATGTCTAAGAAACATATAATATGGATTGAAATTATATGGATAGTATAAAACTCAAAATTTAGTTATTACTATTCATAACTGCTTTTTTAACTGCTAGTTTGGTATGTTGTTGTGTGATCGAACTCGGTGTTGCATGTAGAAAAATTTATTGAATTATTTTGAAGAAATAACGTACTATGAAATAATGGGGTGTTACTTTCTCCCCTCCTTCAATAAATTGTGTCCTCATAATTTGAAATTGTTCTTCGAAAATAAAAGGTTAAAAATAGGTAAATACCATTGTGGAAAACCCACATCAGAAATAGTGTTCATAAAATTTATTCTTAATAAGAGGGAAAGGAAATTAAAAACTCACCACGAAATTAAGGATTATAATAAGGAAAAATTGCTTGAAATTATAGACAAATAATTGGAGGAAAAATGAAAATATTTATAGGGATTGGTTGATTTCATCAATCACAAGAAAATGTAAAATTCAATGCTTCATGCCATTAATCTATGATGATTTAAAATATCATTGATTCAACAAAACATAAGTTATTATGATAACTAATTTTTGGTTTTAATATCTCTTCCTTATAGTTTAGGAATTAATTTAATCATAGACTAACATGAAAAAAAAAATATTCTATGTAGATTTCCATCCTTTAACTAATTACTTCCACAAACCCATCTTTCACTCCAAAAGATAATAGAATTCAAAAATATTATATTTATCTGAATCGTATAGGGTTCCAAATATAATAAATTTGTAATTAATTTGTCATCCTATTTATAAAAAAACTATATTATATAAACACATACATCATGATGGCCAGTGGTAAGTGATACACCCATGTTGCCCTTCAATTGCGGGTTCAAGCCTCACGACTGGTTGTCACCCATCCTCCAGGTTCTCCTTTTATAATAGTACAAAAATAATATTAAGAAATATTTTAACCTTAACAATAGTATCCAATGTTAAAATAATCCCTCATATTTCTGATCTGGGAACATTTTTAAAAGAAATTTGACTTTTTTAGGAAAACCTCTCACACACGTTATTAAAAACATAAAATATTTTCAACGGTTTATTTCAGGAACACTAGGGGTGAGAATCATACTCCATCTTAATGCCTAATCTCAAAATTTTTCTTTTTAATTTCTAAAAATAATAGTGGTAAAATATATGTCATTATCTAAAAACCAATGGGGTTTCTCCTTAGTAATGATGAAAGGAAAGTTTTCAGAATAATGAAGTCACGATATATATTGTTAAAGGAACCGCATGTCTGTTATTATAGACTATAATATTATTTAATTACGATTCAATTTAAAAGAGGGGGAGTGGATCACAACATATAATTAGTGAATTCTCAGAATGAATAGTTCAAGTTGGATGTGTACAGAGATGATATTATATTTTGTGGATGTAGGTAGGGGTTAAGGGATGAATTTCCTAATCACATTAAATTAAAATTTTAAATATCTATGTTTGGTGAAAACAAATAAATCCTAGGGGTATAAGAAATTCAAAAGAATGAATGCACATTTACTAATCAGTGAAAGCATGTATGAGTGTTTTTTATGAAATTCAGTATGCATGATTCGAAACAAATTTCAACATCTATTTTAGTTTGAACAAAAAAAGGATACTATGATGATGAAGATTCTATTGATCCCGCCATATATAGGAGAATCATTGGAAACTTACTTCAGCAAACAGAAAAATTGAAAAACATTGTCTTTGCAAAATGCTTTGTGGCCGACATTCAATGAAATATGAAAGAAGAACATACGGGGGAAGTTAAATGATCCATGAGGTATATTCAAGATACTCACAATTATGGATTATACATTGCTGCAATAATAATTAATGAACTGGCAGCATTTTCGGTAAATTATTGGGCCAGAGATGTGGTTGATAGAATGTCTACATGTTATGGAGCATTAATTATTGGAATGAAATGAGTTTTATAGTCGAGTTGGAAATAAGAATGTACTTAACATAGTACTTTGTAAGAATATTTTTTCTTTGAAACAATGTTTTTAACTCAGTTGTTAAGGATGGAGCAACAACATACTAATATTAGTCATGGGTTGAAATAGCCAATGGTGATTCAAATTGATAGAAAGGGAATGATTGATCATATGAATAATCATGTTTCACAATCTAATATGAAACATATTGAAATAAGATATCACTTAATCAAGGGAAATTTTGAATAATTTAGGATTAAAATAGATAATGTTGGAACTGATGATCAATTGGATGACAGAATCACAAAGCAATTTTCAAAACGTGTTTTCTAGTAATATCATTTTATCCATGTTGTCTATCTACCTCTCGATTCATTAAGAGAGTATAGGTTTCCCCAATCCATATTTGGGTTAACTATTATAATTTTTTGTGGTTGTGATGCAGGTTTATGTGGAAGATACGATCCATGGGAAGTGTGTTTAGAGAACCACATATTCAATAAAAGTTATTTTGGTTTATTACCAATTTTTAAAATGGGAAAATTAGTTTCAATGACTTTTTAGGAGTAATGAGAAATTATAGTGTAGAATTGATTAAAAATGTGGATGAAAAAATTTTATTTCTTTCATGTTGTATTATTTATCCTTGATTGCTGAATTTTTGGGTTCAAAATCGGGAGGAATGGAAAAAAATTCAAAAGGTTGTTCACAAGAATTAACCATTCATAAATATGTGAAAGGTATGGGTATTGTGAATATTGTGTGTAGGATCGTGTATATGTTTGGCATGGGGAATGGAGAAGGTGATCTTTTATATAATGAAAATTGTATGTGATGTGTTTATAGAGATATTTGTGACTACCTCTAATCTTAGTCAGAAATCATGATGTATGGGGATCCAAAATGATGATTTTTAATGATATAAAAAATTTATTTGAGGTGTTGGATCATCTCAAATACCCGAGCCTATAAATATTTGGATACCCCTATTTGTTTTATATAATGGAATTTAGGGTAAATCCATAATCATTCTAATTTTGTAAAGTTGGGGGAGATAAAAAAATATGGTAATCAAAGTTATATTGATCATCAAAAAATTAGTACATAAATATTGAATATTTTCAATGATTCTATGATAGGGGATGTTCATAGTGATAGGGTATTCATCATTTACTCATTGATTATCATGAAGTCAGTTTTTCCCGCAAAGGAAGGATGCTTTGCAAATGAGTGAGCACTGTGAAAGGGAATCACAAAAGGAGTTCTAAAACATTTATTTTTAAGTGAACAGTGAATTAAAAGCGAATCAACTTAGGTATATGGAGAATGAAGATTCTTATGATGAGTCAAGAAAAAAGACTAAATTTACAATACATTAAAGTGACCATAAATTTAATAAAACTATGTGAGACTTATCATGATGTGGATTTTTATGGGGATCCAACAAAAGAGTTCAAAGGTATGTAGTGTGATATCCCTAATATAGGTAAAAGTAAGGGTTCTTTTTATAGAGTGACTATGTCTAAACATGGTATTCCATAAATATTTAAGATTATTGGACTTTGTTATGACCGAAACATAGTTGGAATATGGTTCATAAACTATCCTTTATCAGTGAACCAGGAAAAAGTGTTGTTTTCTCTTTCTACATGTCAATTTTTTGTTACATAATAGATCCATCTTATAGGTATAACATGTTATTACCAATATGAGAACAAGATCAATCTCATTTGAATCAAATGTTGAAACCCTGATTCACCCCTCCTCTCTTATGGTGTTCTATGTTCCTTCAACATTCATATTAAAATTGTTGGTAATAAATTATAAAATTTTGATTGACATTGTTGATGGAAGTTAACTTTTTTTCTCTATAATAGAATGGATAGATTCTGCTTGTTTTATTCTGATTAGATTTCAACTATGTTTCAAATGAATTTGAATTATTTAAATTTTCTATTAATCAATAAGTCATATAGTTTTTGTATATAGTGTACATGCTATAATTTTTTAGAGAGAACATTGTCAATCAATGAAGAATTTATCTACCATATTAAAAAATGTGGTTTTCTAACAAACTATTCTATTAGGTATCACATTGGAGAGATAGTACAATCTTATATTATTCATGAATGAAAAGAAATAAGAGGTATTTTGAATTTTGAAAATTGATTGATTTACATTATTACATCATTTTGAGAGTGTTAATATGCAATTCCATGAAGTAAATTATATCAATACACTTGATGATGTCACTAAAGATGATTATATTGAGAGTGTGAAAAATTTAATGGATGATTCTAGAACTTCATTATATTAGAAATGTACTAAAATGAAAATTTTAGAAATTTTAATGTTTTTATTTCATGGAAAAACCATGTATATCATTTATAATATATACATGGATTGTATTCATAACTACATGATGTACATTCATTGTAATTGTGAAAATATTCCTCAAATAATTGTAAGGATTGGATGTTAATTATTTATCATATATTTTCTAATAGTAATGTTTAGGCATGTCTAAGAGATTGTATATTATTTTTGGAGGAACAAAAGGGCAATAATTTCTAAAAAGAATGTTTTACATAATGATAGATGGGAAATGAACACGGAAATCCATATCTTATTACATAAAATGTTATGTGTCACATTCCATTGATTCCTACGTTTTGAAGTCTATTCATGTCTGCAAAAATCACAGCCCATATTCGATGTCATGATATTGAGATAGTTAATGGTAATGATGAGTTTTTTTATCATGAAAATGGTTTATAATTTTGGGAATTTGATGCGCAATATCCTAATCTTAACAGAGGTTCATAATGTTAGGATCGTTCTATCGTTTGATGGTTTTAATCTTTTGGTAAAATCCTTACTCCCCACTATATGTGGAAAATTTTTATTCATGTTTATAATCATCCTCCAATGATTTTTTTTAAAATACCTTCACATTAATTAGTACATTTATATCTAGAACTTCAGATCCAAATAATGATACAAATGTCTTATTTCATAATTTAATAATATAGTTGATTCGGGTTTGGAAAATATGTGTGCACACATTATATACTTCTTAAAAATTTACATTTTATGTGTTTCTTGTCCTTCAATGAACTATAAATTATTTCCCTACTTATGGAATGATTTATGTTCGTAGAATTACGGGAAGACACTAATGTATTATTTGAATGATGAATTCATGATTAATAAGGCTAAAATAATATCATAGTTTTAGTTTCATAGGACATCAACAATTCCTACCAACTGATTATCAGTACAAGAGGAATCACCAGAGGTTTGAAAATACAGTTTAAATTGAAAAACCTCCACATCATATATCTAGAATTAATATTCTTATTTAATTGATTAATTTTAGTTTTTAATTATGGAATATTTACCTGAAATATAAAAATAGGAAGAATGTCGACTGTTAAACCACTTATAATTGGAAAAACATTAGCAAGTATTTTTAGTTTTCTTATTGGTATTCCAATTTGTTACGTCATTATTAAAGTGTAATTACCATTTTAAAAAGTATTTGAGAAATTTTAATTCAAATTCGACTAAATATTTATGGGATGAATAAATATGACTTCTAATATCATCTAGACTTTTTGGATTTGGGTATTTGTCTAGAATTACATCATGTGTGTATCAGTTAAAATAAATTCAATGTTACTTGTGATTCTTATGTGATGACACCATTAGTAAAAATATCAATTTATTTATGTATTGGAGAATATCAATGTTCAATATAGTTATTCCAGTAACATATCTAAATTATTCAATTGAAGAGATTTTAAATATGAATCCTTAAAAACTCATGATTATAACATCCATCATCAATAATTATTTCCAATATAAATTCATTATTTTCTATCCAATAATGTAAGTATGAAATTTATTTTATTGATAGATTTTTTAGAGACCTTCTATCAAAAATGTTATCCATGCCATTTTTGATAAAAAAATCATTATGATAGAATGTTAATTTTGTGTGTTATGGAAAAAACAACCCATCATTTTTCAGAAGCATGCTGCATTTATTTATTCATCTCCCAACCGAAATACATCTTTTAGAACCCATTATCTTTATTTGGATTTATCAGGATAAATGAAATATGATCACAATAAAATAATATGTCTAAAAAAATAAATATCCTCAAATTTAATTTGAAATATGTTATCTGTCTAAAGAATATATGGTATTTTTTCATTTTTTTATGTTAGTACAATACATCACTATCCAATGATAAATTAAGATGAGTAGTATATGGAAATTGAGAGCTCATTTCCTTCTATTCCACAAATTTAAGTAATTATTAGAACATATACATTGTCTACATTGATATTTTTAGAGTGGGTTATGGAACCTAACATAGTCTACTATAAAAGGGTTTTGTTTGAAGACTATATGAAGTATGTGATTTGGATAATTATATGTAATCTCATACAATGGGATTTCACATATGCCTTGGACATTACTTATCATTATATATTAGAATCATAATAAAATTATAAGCAGAGTTCAACAATATTTTCCATTGAAAAATATATACGACTTGTATAGAAAATAATATCTTAGATGGTTTCAATCAAAAGTATTACCATTACAATAATTAACATAAAATATATTTATCCATTTAATTTTATTATTTATAGATATTATCATTATTGAGCTTTTATATTGACTCCATTTCTCAAGAAATAAGAGAATTTAATTTTGTTCCAAATTATTTTGTTCATATATTTAATTCATTAATAATCAGTGGATATAAATTTGTTACAGTCGATTGAGTATTGAAAATGAGAAAACAACATTATTAAATTATATTAACTTCTAAAATGGATTGTTATTCTAGTGAAATAGATATTCATCGCATATATGAATATGTTTATTATCATCAACATGTTGAAAACAAAATTTATTTGATTACTACTCTCATGGTCGATTAACATTGATAAGATGTTAATTGTTTTACATAATGAATTGAAAAAATATATTTACTGGTTATTATGTATTAAGAGTAATTGACATGAGTTTATTCCTAGAAACCAATGAACTATATATTTTTGAATTAATAGAAAATTATGTGTATTAATTAAATGGTCTTTGAAATCCTAATTATCATTTCATTAAGGATGTAATATCAAGAATTAATTACCATGATAATGGGGAATGAATTGACATTATTGATGTCCCATTAGAGTTAAAAAATAATTCATTTTAGGACACAAATTTTCCCATTATGAGAATTAATGTTCAACTAGAATTATGGGTGGGTAATATGTAGTATTAACTATATGTTTTCATAGGAATGTATTTTATTATTACAATAATTTAGATTCATTTTGAATTGATATGTTTTACCTATTTTGGGTTTTTTCTTTCATTTAATTAAATTAACATTAATTAAAAAAATTATTTTTTAAAAATGTATAACATTGTTTAATATTATTGTTACAAAAACAAGTTATGAAATTGTTTATCCATTATTTTACATCTATGTTGTATCCATGATTTTTACAAATCCATTATAAAAAATTTACATTTCATTTGTAGGATGATTATGACTAATAATTTAGATGTTTGAGGGAAACAATTCTTTGATGTTGATTGTCAGATGAGTGAGTGTGGGTTGCCTCCTTTATTTTCATAGTGAGTATAATAATTATAAAATGTTTTCTATGGACTACTATTAATGTCAGTTTCATTTTATTTATCAAATTTTATTGGGAAATTCGTTTATACTTGAGTTTAATACTCCCCATCATACATCATTGGGTCTGATCGAGGATGCCCCTCGTCCTAAATGGAGCACCTGTCATACATGTTCTCGCACTGACAGACCAACGGTCACCACACCTCATGTGTAACAAGGGAGAACCCATACGAGGGGAGCATGGAAACCCCAAAATAAATTATTGGTGGTTTAAAATAAATAAAATCACAATATTAGTAATAATTATATGTATTTTATATTTTTGAAGTCCATTTTAGACAAGCAACATGATAGCATTCTGGAAGAACTGGTCTCATAGAGACATCCCGTCGATGAAATAATAGAAAAAGAATGGTCATGAATATGGGTATGATGATTTTATAATTTTGTAAATATATAATTGTTTTATTTTAATAAATTAACATTTACATTTAAATTTTAGTTTAACTTTCATGACTGTGAAGCTTCTAAGGTATCATGGTTGATGGATGTTGTGGAGTGATAGAAATCATACAAGCATGAGTTTTACATTGGTTTCACGAGTAGAGATGGATCTAATTTAGATTGTGAACCCATATTCCTCGACAATCCAAAAAATCAATATCAATGAAAGAACACATACTGAATGATTTATGAGTTTATGTTATTACCAATCATTAATGCGGTTTACATGAAATTTAATTATTTTTACATTTACAATAACTTTTTTTAGTATGTGTTGGGAAAAAATGAAAAAAATATACAATGAAATATCTATAGAAATTAGGCCACTCTACAATTCATGAGAATGAGAAGTGTTAGTTACTAAATATGAGTTACTGGGACCATTTGTACTCATGTTAGGATTTCATTCTGATATTAATAGTAATTAGTTATCTAATTATATTTCATTTCCTAGTTCATATTCACAAAATGATTTCCAAGGGTTTAAACATTAAATTTTTTTAATGTTATACAGATCATAAAATCTCTATGTTAAGTCCAATTTAAAAGATATTTTTCGGTTTTAAAATGGATAGTACTAGGGAATACTACATCATTATCCTTAGAAGTGATTAATAATCATATGTATAAATAAATTTTCATTTACACCACATTATAAAATTTATTCACCGATATATTTGTTATAAATATATAGTTTCCCCTCAATTTGGATTGATCGTTCTTATCCCTCCCATATTCTTGGAAATCATGGGACCACATTTGATTCCCATTAAAAAAATAATTAATTGGAACCCATTCTATTTTTCACATAATCATGTTTACCATCATTATTTTAACATAAAACCTTACTATGATTTTAATAAGTCACAAACTTTTGGTTAACCACTACAACATATATTACCCTAACATTTTGTAACTAAATATTTTCATTCCTACATATATGTTCAAACTTTTGACATGGTCTGAGTATATATTTTTATTGAGGAAGGAGTTACTATTTAGTTTTTTTATTTTATTTTCCAACACTTCCATCCAAATTAGTATTATTATTTTTTCAAGAGGTGTGGGTGTTATTATATTCCTTTAATTTTTCTATAATATCTTTATATTATATTTTATGGTTTGGGATTGGTCTGATAGAAATTTATACAATGTGTTTCTTAGTTATGATTATTTTATGAATTAGTTTTTTATTATTAATCCAATGTTTTTTTAAAATTTGAACTTGTATAAAATTATTATATTTCTATATTCAAACTGATAAAATATGTTATACATAAAGAATAACAATGATTATTGTTTGTTGGAAATTTCAATAATGATGAAATGATTCTAATTAGATCCATAATGATACAATTAATTTGGTAAATTTTTTCTTTATACGATGCTCCATAAATTTTAAAAAAATTGATGGATTATGTATTGAAATGAATAATAAGAATGAAAATATGATTTTTTCAATTAAATTAATTAATAAGGAATTAATATTGAATAGATATAACAAATATGAATAATTTTTAATGTAATTAAATTATGGTTCTTATTGTGAGGAGGATGTGGATGTGGTTGATCTAGTTATTATCTCATTCCAATTAATTATTTTATGTTAGTGTTTTGGGATAGTTTATGAATTGGTAATTTATTTAAATGTTACTCATATTTTTTATTTTGAAAATTATAGCATATTTATCTTCTCAATACTTGTATAATAATCAATATCATTTGTAGAAAGGGTTTACGGTCATAAAATGTTTTATGGCTTCAGTAACATTGTTTTTCTTGAGTATGAAGAAAATGGAATGAGGTGTACTAAATTTATAAACATAAGAAAGCATTATATGTATTATTATATTTATTTCAAATATTTATTTAAATTAAAATATTAATATCTTAATTTTATTTTCAATATTCTTCCCAGTAGTCTCTGGATTATAAAGAAGATTCAAATTTTTGGTGAACTGATAATTTTACTCATGTATTAGTTGAAAAGAACAAGGGGATGTCTATGAATGTGAACGAAGTTGTTGAGGAAAACAATAATCGATGGTTATGAATGTGAACGAAGTAAACAGTTGTGTGGTGATGTATGTTGATCATCAAAACCTTCCTAAAATATATTCCAGTTACGATTCAATCACTGCCATATGAGTATAAAACTTCTATTTATAAATATTTTTAATCAATGTTATCATTATATAATACCACAAGTTGTACAATGAGGGTACTAGTGGCAGTCGAGCTGATGGTGGTGGTAATGGTGATGTTGAGGATGTTGTTATTGATATTGTTGAATATGATGCTACTGTCAATGATGATATAAGTGTTTCACTAGATGATGTAGTTGGTGATGTTAATTTTTCTGATGGTGAAGAGGATAAGGATGTTATATATGGGGGAGATATTGATCCCATTAATTTTTTACTTTGGAGAAAAGTGACATGTGGAAGATGATTAATGACAAGAATTGACCAATTTTATGGATTGATATATATGTCTTAGTATTGTAAATATTTTGAAAATTATTACAATAAGTAGGTGGATGCTAAATGTACAATATTTGTGCTGCATTGAATGTATATTGTGTTATTTATTTGATTAACAGGTTCATCAGCTACTGGAAGAGGTGTTGATGATTTTTCCAAAGTGGGATTGGAACCTCTACCCATTTTTCGAGAACCGTTGGAATATGATCTCAGATCGAGTTTGATATGGCCACATTTTAATAAAAATTTATTTTATGCTAGATTAACTAAGTCATAGACCAACTATTTTTATAGGAACCATGGTTATTGCTATATACTCAAGCCACCATCATGTAGAGTTACTATAAATGTGTAGATAATCTATACACGCATTATTAGGGGATATACCAATAGTTTAAAACAATGTGTATTGATTGATTTTATATTATTGTTTTTTGTCCTTACTTATTTTACATTTACTAAATTATCAATATAGAATTTTATTCTCTTATGTAACGATACACTTCAATCCAAGTTGATTAATATGATAGTACTTTCACTGAATCCACATTCATGGTAGAAGTAGTCATCTCCAGATAGAAAAGTCAATAAATAATAAAGCAAGAATGCATAATTAAATAGTGATTGATTCGATATTTTTTAGATATATTGAGAAAATAATTTATATTACATAACATGTAATCATATGAAGTTTTTATGGCTATTAATATTCCATATCTTCTTAGAAGCTATAATTTGTCACTAGACTCGGCACCAAGTACATAAATAATATTAACTATTTTTGTGATAAGTTCCTATTAGGCCACACATTTAGTATATTAAATAGTGTTTAATATTATAATTAATAGTAATATAGGACATATTGGGACCTAAGAGGAGTTCTGTAATTTGTTTGACAATAAATTATCTCAAGTAGATAAATAAATACATTTTTATTTGAGTATAAAATATTTTAAATTGTATATATTTTTTTAATGTATTTACTTGTATTAAAGTAAATACATGGGATAATATTTAATGTATAAGTATTTTTTAAATAATATAGGTTCAATTAATATGTGTTTTAATTATTTAGTCGTGTTAAATACATTATTTTGTCATGTAATACATTTATTATATAATAGGTATGCGATGAAGTTAATTATAACATTTCTAATGTCGTTATTTGGTCATAACAGGTTGTTTATGGATTATTTAGTGGGTATTAAAAATTAAGTGTTTTAGGATCCATTTCATGGTATTCTTTACATCACTATATAAGCAATAAATTTCACACTATTTATCTATCATTCACAATTATAACTTGAGATCCTCTCTCACATCTACATACATCGTAGAGATAAAAGAATATGGTCCAAGTGACTGATCTATGTTATATTTTTTTGATTGAAGTATCACTAATGTGGTGATGATCAGGACAACCAAAGTATCAACATATCTATCTAATAGATCTCAAATAAAACTGATCGACGTTCTAAAATACTTTTGAACCATTTCGGCATAATATACAGAGTTCGAAATATTTTTCTTAAAAACGGTCAGTGGAAACATCTTTTTTGTATAACGCAACATAAAATAAAATTATTTCATTGTTCAGTTAAAATTTTCAGAATAAATTTTAATCACGTGAGTTTTTTTTATTTTACAATGGTTTTGTTCATTAGATATGAATCTTAGATCGAGTGATGAGAAATTTCAAATCCCTGGCCCATCTATTTCTATTACACACCCCAATTTCAAAATTTCATATGTTTCAACTGGATTAATAATTGATTCATCATAAATAGTGGACGTTTATTTAATATTTAGTGATATATGGATGAATATATGAATAAAATAAAATGATAGGGATGTGAATTATTGATAAATATAAATGTTGATGGATAAAATGACTTATTATCGAATATGGAATAAACTATCATTTTTGAAAATGTTAATTTTTAGTTTAATGAAAAAACTACAGGGTGACTATTATTATTCTGTAGACGTATTTTATAATGTTCCTAGATCATGTGATAATTTTTTTATCGTGTTCAGTTTTATAAAATATTATAAAATACTGATGTGAAACATTTAATTCGATCATGTTTGTTGTCTATTAAATCATATATAGATAATTTCATTTTTATGTTATTTCTATACACACCCAACCGATGTCGAGTACTATATACTGATAGACATATAATATTGTGGTTTTTTTCACAACATCATGAAATTGAGGAATTTATGGCTGATTATCCCATCGTATCAACTCTTCCTTCGATAACAGTATCAGGTAATAGAACAATTAGTGGTGGATCCCAACCCATTATTATATCATATTTGGAGTAAATGAATGTTAATGATATAATTTTGTATGAGATTGGTGTCACAAGTTATTGGAGGAGGACATGAGGTTGACACCATTTATTCTAATGAAACCATACTTTCATGAATGATAAAGTGGTGGTGGTGTGTATGTGTGATGATGGGGTCGTTCCATGAGATATGTGCATGATGACAGTAATCCAAGCATGATATTTTTAGGCATTCTAGAGTGCAAGGTTGGTGGTTTTATATCCATAACAACATAATCGGTATATTTATATGTGTTAATGAGATGGATTAGAATGGATTTTAACAATTAAATTTGACATTGGCGATATAGAGATATATCATCATGGGGATGTGTACGTGGGTGAATTTAGTTTTATATTCGTATTATTATTTGCCTACATGCTTCCATTATTTGTTGAGTGATCCTTTAGTGAGGTTAAGATTGATAATTGAACATTTATGTATTTGTTCGTTCATCTATTTTTACAATTGTTCATTAGTATACTTAATTCAAATTTCCAATTGTAACACCCCGACCCTAGTTACCCAGAGTCTGTGCATTATTACATAACATTGGCATGATCACAAGAAAGATCAAATCTCGAAAGACCGATTGGTTTAGTAGCCTTGGAAACACTAGATATATTCATAATTTTTACATTACATCATAAAATGAAAAACTACTACAACAACATAATGTCTCCATAATCCACACTCATATCCCCACATAATATCCCTACAGGTCATTCATAATTTACTTCTTCACTTCCTGGGAAAAATAAAACATAGAAAAGGGGTGAACACAAATGTCCAGTAAGGATAACAATATAGAGGAAACTTTCATATATAAGAATAAACATTTAAGGAAATGTATAACTAAACAAAATCCTTTAAAACATGATCTTTCAACATGGTACGGCATAAATAAAATGAAATAATGCCATTTACATATTCACATGGATATTCTACTAATCGAAGAATCACATGCAAAAATCAATAACCACTTTCATAATGTTGGAATGCATAATGCCAGACTATCATAACCACATAGTCAAGGCCTCGTTCCAATACTACATATAAGATTTTGTCAAGGCCTTGTTCCAAGACACTAGTTTGTCTCATGAGACCTACCGATGCAATTTTTATATAAAATACTTACATTTAAAATTACTAAAAATTACTCCAGTGTTTTTATGAAATCATTATGAAAGCTTTTGAAAACAAAATAACTAACTCTGAGACTGCTCGACTAATTATAGGCCATGATGGGTCCACTTCCAATCCCTTCCTATCTAACACTCTCGAGAGTCAGGTTTTCTAAAAACATTTTTAATCTTGCGTTAAATACGTATACATTTGCACTGGATTTTCATATTTTTGAGAGAAATATCTCTTTTTTTTGAAATCATTTAAAAGTAACATAATCATAAAATAAAACCTTTACATTGAAAATAATCTTATAATATTGTAAGGGAATCTTTGATGATTTTATAACGGCGGAAAATAGCCGCACCCGCCGTATAAGTTAAAAAAAACATTCTTACCTTAATTCTGTTGAAAAGGTTAAAAATGACCTTGTTTTGAAAACGACCGAAAGATTCCTTTATAACCCACTTAAGTCAAAAAGGGTATAAATGACTTTAACTAATATTCTAGTAAATAGTAAAAAAAAATTTAAATACATTTTTATGAAACATGGATGTGGATGATAAAGAGATCCCAGTAGATTATTACGTATAAACAACCTCGGATAATGAAGAGATTGTGAAATAACCATTACCAATTTGGTAACTTATGAAACATACAACCCATGAAAGAGGTATCATACAATGAATATGTAAATACACATAAATTAGAGTGTATTACACAAGGAATATAATTATGGGCAGTACATACACTACACAAAAGTTGATGGTGGCAATATGGCATGAATCTCACGGAAATAAGGAGTGAGATGAAAACCCCTTACCACGTTAATCAACTGAGTCGTATGGACAAAAGTTAATAACCACCAAATGATTTCCAGAATAAAATTAATATAAAGAGAATCATGATAATATATATCAAATGGCAGTACACAATACACCACTTTCAATAATTTAGTGGCGAACAATGGAAATCTCACGGAATTGAAAGTGAGATAAGAAAATACCTTACCTTGTACTTTTCCTTGGTTGGGGTAGGTTAACCTCCTGTATAATGGTGAAATAATTTTTATTAAATTATACAATAATCATATACATTAATATGATATCATATATGATCTTTTAATATTGATTTGATAATAGTATCTTAGTATTATCGTTGTTTCAGGTGTTAACTTACTTGTTTTCTTTTATATGTTTTGTTACGTAAGACATGTTTGTAGATGATAGGTTTTATATTATTCATATCCAGAATTATATCAAGTCCTTAAACATCATTTTTTTAAATCATAAAATGATAATTATATTTGAATGGATAGGATAGAGAATGAATCTCATCGCGTTCGTGGAGACGGTAGTCCGTACGTACGCACGAGCGACAATATCAATCTTTTGATAATAAAATAATATATAAATGGATGGTATATCATATATACAGAATCCATAACATGTTATATTTATTATTTACATGAGTTACACATCATTATTATACCCATCCAAATAATATTATATTGAATAACAATTACACCACGACGTGGAGACGGTAAGCCGTACGTACGCACGTATGATGACATATTATTCAAAGGGTGGATAGAATACTGAATATGGTTGTACCATATTTATAACAACATCACAGTATATATATGATACTGTATTTATTATTTTATAATGGTAACAACAAAGGAAGAAGAAGTGGAAGAAGAAATGAACTTAGAAAAGGGTGGTGAAATCATTACCTCTTCTTCGGGTTCTTCCTTTTGATTGGATCAAAAGGGATCCTTAGGTTGGCTTTCTGATCAAACTAAGGCCCCTCGGTTGTAGTGAGGGAAGTTGGGAGAGTATATGGGAAGATTTTGGCCGAACCAAAAGGCTTTTAAGTTGTGAAGAAATGAGAAGGAGGAGTGCCCTTTTATAAGAGGGGTGAAGGGCACCTTTGGAAACGCTAGAAATATTAATTTATAATAAATTCATATTCGGTTTCTATTGGATCCAAAGTTTATTATTCAAAGATTAGGATGGGTATGGGTCGAAAACAACTCATCCAATATAATTTAGACAGGTTTGGGTACTTATATTAACCTTATCATTAAGTATTAACACTAAGTTAATTAGTTTCACTTTTACAAATTCTCTTTGTATTTTTATATAATATGGTTAATAAACATACTATATACATCCAAGCGACCCCTAAGTGGTCCATTAATGATGAACCTATCATGATATAAGTCTCTTGGCCGAACCTTAGATTTTTAGGAATTTAATATCAATTAATAATATAATATTTGTTTTAAGAACTCTTTTATGTCAATTTTGACACTATTCAATTGATGATTTTTGTGAAACTCATAACAGATTGATTACTTCGAACAAAGTCAATTAAATAAATCCTAATATATCATATTATCCTATAAAATTAGTTTAATTCATTAAAAGTTTCATTTTATATTTATTTGGGTATTTATAATATCAATTATTTTAATTTTTCACTATTATAGTAATTACTGCATCATCATTGTGTCATAAATAAAATAAATTATTTAATGTCTAAAAATTATAAATAAAATGCAATTATGTATGAAATCTTTTTATTTTTCTAATGAATATTTATAATCTAAAATACAACATATATAACCCTATGTAACAATTGTTTTCCTAAAAGATATATGCTTGTATCATTTTTCTATTCATTTTAACTTAATTAAAATAAAGTGTCATTATCACTTACAAGTGGATCAATGGGGTCCCAAAAACGACCCCAAGATGCCCATGGTCGACCATGTATCAACCAATAGGGTTAAGACATGTTATAGGGTAATTTAGTATTATTATAATATTATTTTGTAACCCTTATTTACCGGATTTACCCTTAACCATGGTAAATAAAATATTTACCGCAGTAATTATTCAAAATGTCTAAAAATAAAAGTTACCTATTTACACAATATGAACATCGTGATTCCAAATATGGAATCCATTTTCCTAAATTCAAAACACATAAGTGGCATAAATTAATTTAATATTAATTCCCGCTTTAAAAACAAAAAGCATGTTTTTAAGAGATAATAACTATCAAAAGATTGACACTTGATTATGTTCGGTTTAATTGTAAAATTATGTCCAATGACCAAAATTATATTAAATGGTAAAAATATATTCTAAATATACTTTAAAACTACTAAAATTCATTATTTATCACTATTAATTATTTTGATTAAAAAAGTTGTTTTTAATTAAAATTTAGTAATTTTCACTATTCATCAAAATATGAAAGTTATCCGAAAAGTACCAAAATTTCACCTTAGGCTAAATTCGATATTCCAAATCCAGAAATGAAGTCCATTTTAAAATATAAAATATATATAATTTCGAAAAGTAGGTATTACTATTCATAACGGCTAGTTTGATTGGTTGTGGTGTGTGTTAAAACTCAAGGTTGCGTACAACACACGCTACTGTATTATTCAATGAAAGCATACCGTGGATGCTTGGGATGTTTCATTTTAAATTTTTGATGTCCCCATTTAGTCAAAAAGTTTAAAATATTTTATTTAAAAAGGGTTCACTATTAAAAGTTGATAAAAGTGAAATACTGAAAATGAATTTGTTCTTGCATTATATCTATGAAACTCATAATATGGATTCTAAAATTATAAGGATTATATAAAGTTTAAAATTTAGATAATACTATTCATAACCTCTTTTGAATGGCTTTTCTTTGTAAGTCATGGTGTGATTGAACTCGGTGTTGCATGTAGTGCAAGTTATTGAATTATTTTGAAGAAAAATAACACACTATGAAATCTTGGGGTGTTACATTCTCCCCTCCTTCAATAAATTGCGTCCTCACAATTTGAAATTGTTCTTCGAAAATAAAATGTTGAAAATAGAAAATATATTTGTGGGAAAACCCACATCAGAAATTGGATTACTAAAATTTAGTCTTAATATGAGGAAAAGAGAAATGAAAGGGTCACCACCAAATTATGATCTCGATTAGGAGAACATTGGTGGAAATTAGAGACATATAATTGGAGGAAAAATGTAAATATTTATAGGTAGTGATTGAGGTCATCAATCATAAACAAGTATAAAATTTAGGTCCTTAAATTCATCAATCTATGATGATTTGAAATACCATCGGTTCAACAAAACATAGGGTATTAGGATAACACATTTTTGACATTTCAAAATATCTTAGTTGAAATCCCATATCGAAAAATGAATTAATGAGGCCTCTATTTAAAATAAAGAGTCGGAAGTATGAAGATTACCGAAAATAACACATACTAGGGTTCCATGTAGGAAAATATGGATATGGAAGAAAAATCTAACCATCAATTATCTGATGGAGAGTGGTAGAGAACATGGCTATGAAAAGGCCAACAATCCCAAAGCCATAAATTAGTGATGATTTAAGGTACCATCTAGGAAAACATTTTTGTTCTAAGTTGCTTTTCTTAATATTGAGGAATTTATTTATGAGATTGGCTAAGATCATAAGGAGATATAATTACTTTATAATTAGAGTTTTATCCATTAATAAATTTCTACCACAAAGTCATCTTTCACTCTAAAAGATAATATAATCTAAAAAAATTCTATTTACACTATTCGTATAGGGTTCCAAAATAAACGAATTTTTAATTCATCTACAAGATCTTTTAATAAAAACTACATTATTTAATCTAGGACATCTCGTGGGCCAGTGGTAGGTGATACACCCTTGTCGCCCTTCGGTTGCGGGTTCAAGTCTCGTAGCCTTGCCGGACGCGACTGGTTGCCGCCCGACCTCCGGGTTGTCCTTTTATTGCAATCCAAAATAATCCAAACTAGAACTATCCAAAATACTTCTGTCCAAACTCATAGTCCAACATTTATAAGGAAGGTAAACATAATATAGATCCTTTTTACCCCGTAATATCATATGAATACCTTCATCATGTATTACCATATTCCTTATTGATTACATTCATGCTCCCTTATTCGATATAGAATGCTGGATATACTTCATTAATCCAAAAATGTTTTAAACCCCAACAATGATGGAATATACAAATCATTAATCAGTTCCAAGTTAGTCAAGAATATCCAATATAATTTATCCAAAAAAATCACATATTATTCCAAAATCACTACCTCAGTATCAGAACTATATTATGACTTATCAATCTCTCAACCATATATTTTCCAGAAATTTATCCTGCTATTGAGTCACTTTTCTTTGTTCCACACAATCTCAAGTCCTTAATGAAATAGTACTGCATTACAATCCTTATATACTCCATAACTATTATAACAAGTACATTGTTGATACAACATTCAATTGACATAATCAACATAAGAACTCTAATCATTCCTCTTCATCTGTGGTAGTATCATAACTTGATTATTATCCAATAACATCATTTGTGGCATAGTCTGATGACTGGGACATATGTTTGCGTAGTGTCCAAACGCCATGCAAATGAAGAAGTGTACATTTAAAACCATTTTCTTACCCTTGCAGTCACATACTTTGTGCCCTTTTCCTCCAGACTTATAACAAACTCCCATTCCTTTCAGGCAAGTTCCAGGGTGTTTCTTTCCACAGTTACCACATATGGGAAAATTCTTCTTTTCCCTTTTCCCTTTATCCATCTTTCTCTCTTCCATCCTTTTCCTCTCTTGCTTCCCTTCAAATCCATAGGACTCAGTCAACACTTTACTTATCTTATCAACACATGATATTATTTCTTCATATGATGATAATACATGGGAGACTATTTCTCTTATAAATTATAGATTAAGACTATGAAAGATATGATCCTTCCTTCTCTTTGGATCATGTGCATTTCTGGAGTTCTCATTCCTTCTACTGGGCGCCATTTCTAAACAATGGCATACACTAGATCAGTTTATGAATCAAAATACATAATCCCATACTTATAAAACACTTCACATAAATTGAACTATTTATGGATATAATCTTTAATCATAAAAATGTCTCCTTTGAGGATGTATATACTCATAAACCCTTCATAATGGTTTGTAATGAAAATGAGAATTATCCTAAGCATATCCCCCGGGAGTGTCGTAACCAAGAGTGCAGCAAGGCCCGTTGTCGTGCACCAGTTCCCGTTCGAGTCTAGCTCAAAGCGGTGTTTTCGGGTTTTACCCCTAGGTACATCTGTGCCAGAGCCGCCTCTACCTGCTCGTATCCAGACCGGGATGTATTGCTCGGAAAACTCACAAAATCTCTACAATAACAGAATTCTAGGATGTTCTTCTACACTAATCCTCAAAGTTCATCTTAGGTCTACGTGCTCTAATCAGAGTATATCTAAATCTAGCTTCCAAGGTTTGTACTAAACTTCCTCTGATACCAACTGTAACGCCCCGACCCTAGTTACCCAGATTCGGTGCATTATTACATAACATTGGCATGATCACAAGAAAGATCAAATCTCGAAAGACCGATTGGTTTAGTATCCTTGGAAACACTAGATATATTCATAAGTTTTACATTACATCATAAAATGAAAAACTACTACAACAACATAATGTCTCCATAATCCACACTCATATCCCCACATAATATCCCTGTAGGTCATTCATAATTTACTTCTTCACTTCATGGGAAAAATAAAACATAGAAAAGGGGTGAGCTCAAATTCCCAGTAAGGATAACAATATAGAGGAAACTTTCATAAATAAGAATAAACATTTAAGGCAATGTATAACTAAACAAAATCCTTTCAAACATGAACTTTCAACATGGTACGGCATAAATAAAATTAAATAATGCCATTTACTTATTCACATGGATATTCTACTAAACGAATAATCGCATGAAAAAATCAATAACCACTTTCATAATGTTGGAATGCATAATGCCAGGCTATCATAACCACATAGTCAAGGCCTCGTGCCAAGACTACAAATAAGATTTTGTCAAGGCCTTGTGCCAAGAGACTAGTTTGTCTCATGAGACCTACCGATGAAATTTTTATATAAAATACTTACATTTAAAATTACTAAAAATTACTCCAGTGTTTTTCTGAAATCATTATGCAAGCTTTTGAAAACAAAATAACTAACTCTGAGACTTCTCGACTAATTATAGGCCATGATGGTTCCACTTCCAATCCCTTCCTATCTAACACACTTGAGAGTCTGGTTTTCTAAAAAAAAATTTAAGCTTGCGTTAAATACGTATACATTTGCACTGGATTTTCATATTTTTGAGAGAAATATCTCTTTTTTTGAAATCATTTAAAATTCACATAATTATAAAATAAAACCTTTACATTGAAAATAATCTCATAAGATTTTATGGGAAGCTTTGAAGATTTTATAACAGAGGAAAATAGCCGCACCCGCCGTATAAGTTAAAAAAAACATTCTTACCTTAATTCTGTCGAAAATGTTAAAAAGGACCTTGTTTTGAAAACGACCGAAAGATTCCTTTATAAACCACTTAAGTAAAAAAGGGTATAAATGACTTTAACTCATATTCTAGTAAATAGTAAAAATGTTTTGAAATACATTTTTAAGAAACATGGATGTGGATGATAAAGAGATCCCAGTAGATTATTACGTATAAACAA
Source organism: Viscum album (assembly GCA_963277665.1). Classification (NCBI taxonomy): domain Eukaryota; kingdom Viridiplantae; phylum Streptophyta; class Magnoliopsida; order Santalales; family Viscaceae; genus Viscum; species Viscum album. The sequence goes on along the minus strand of OY728161.1, from coordinate 418,401,912 downwards.
CCTCGGATAATGAAGAGATTGTGAAATAACCCTTACCAATTTGGTAACTTATGAAAAATACAACCCATGAAAGAGGTATCATACAATGTATATGTAAATACACATAAATTAGAGTGTATTACACAAATAATATAATTATGGGCAGTACATACACCACACAAAAGTTGATGGTGGAAATATGGCATGAATCTCACGGAAATAAGGAGTGAGATGAAAACCCCTTACCAAGTTAATCAACTGAGTCGTATGGACAAAAGTTAATAACCACCAAATGATTTCCAGAATAAAATGAATATAAAGAGAATCATGATAATATATATCAAATGGCAGTACACAATACACCACTTTCAATAATTTAGTGGCGAACAATGGAAATCTCACGGAATTGAAAGTGAGATAAGAAAAACCCTTACCTTGTACTTTTCCTTGGTTGGGGTAGGTTAAACTCCTGTATAATGGTGAAATAATTGTTATTAAATTATACAATAATCATATACATTAATATGATATCATATATGATCTTTTAATATTGATTTGATAATAGTATCTTAGTATTATCGTTGTTTCGGGTGTTAACTTACTTGTTTTTTTATATGTTTTGTTACGTAAGACATGTTTGTAAAGGATAGGTTTTATATTATTCATATCCATAATGATATCAAGTCCTTAAACATCATTTTTTTAAATCATCAAATGATAATTATACTTGAATGGATACGATGGAGAATGAATCTCATCGCGTTCGTGGAGACGGTAGTCCGTACGTACGCACGAGCGACAATATCATTCTTTTGATATTAAAATAATATATAAATGGATGTTATATCATATATACAGAATCCTTAACATGTTATATTTATTATTTACATGAGTTACACATCATTATTATACCCATCCACATAATATTATATTGAATGACAATTACACCACGACGCGGAGACGGTAAGCCGTACGTACGCACGTAAGGTGACATGTTATTCAAAGGGTGGATAGAATACTGAATATGGTTGTACCATATTTATAATAAAATCACAGTATATATATGATACTGTATTTATTATTATAGAATGGTAACAACAAAGGAAGAAGAAGTGGAAGAAGAAATGACCTTAGAAAAGGGTGGTGAAATCGTTACCTCTTCTTCGAGTTCTTCCATTTGATTTGATCAAAAGGACTCCTTAGGTTGGCTTTCTGATCAAACTAAGGCCCCTAGGTTGTAGTGAGGGATGTTGGGAGAGTATTTGGGAAGCGTTTTGCCGAACCAAAAAGCTTTGAAGGTGTGAAGAAATGAGAAGGAGGATTGCCCTTTTATAAGAGGGGTGAGGGGCACCTTTGGAAAAGCTAGAAATATTAATTTATAATAAATTCATATTCGGTTTCTAATGGATACAAAGTTTATTATTCAAAGTTTAAGGTGGGGATGGGTCGAAAACAACTCATCCAATAGAATTTAGACAGGTTTGGTTACTTATATTAACCTTATCTTTAAGTATTAACTCTAAGTTAATTAGTTTCACTTTTACAATGTCTCTTTGTATTTTTATATAATATGGTTAATAAACATACTATATACCTCCAAGAGACCCCCAAGTGGTCCATTAATGATGAACCTATCATGATATAAGTCTCTTGGCCGAACCATAGATTTTTAGGAATATAATATCAATTAATAATATAATATTTGTTTTAAGAACTCTTTTATGTCAATTTTGACACTATTCAATTGTTGATTTTTGTGAAACTCATAAAAGATTGATTACTTCGAACAAAGTCAATTAAATCAATCCTAATATATCATATTATCCTAGAAAATTAGTTTAATTCATTAAAAGTTTCATATTATATTTATTTGGGTATTTATAATATCAAATATTTTAATTTTTCAATATTATAGTAAATACTGCATCATCATTGTATCTTAAATAAAATAAATTATTTAATATCTAATAATTATAAATAAAATATAATTATGTAGGAAATCTTTTTATATTTCTAATGAATATTTATAATCTAAAATCCAACATATATAACCCTATGTAACAATTGTTTTTCTAAAAGATATATGCTTGTGTCATTTTTGTATTCATTTTAACTTAATTAAAATAAAGTGTCATTATCACTTACAAGTGGATCCATGGGGTCCCAAAATCGACCCAAAGATGCCCATGGTCGACCATGTATCAACCAATAGGGTTAAGACACGTTTTAGGGTAATTTAGTATTATTATAATATTAATTTTTAACCCTTATTTACCGGATTTACCCTTAACCATGGTAAATAAAATATTTACCGCAGTAATTATTCAAAATTTCTAAAAATAAAAGTTACCTATTTACACAATTTGAACATCCTGATTCCAAATATGGAATCCATTTTCCTAAATTCAAAACACAGAAGTGGCAGAAATTAATTTAAAATTAATTCCCGCTGTCAAAACAAAAAGCGTGTTTTTAAGAGATAATAACTATCAAAAGATTGACACTTGTTTATGATCGGTTTAATTGTAAAATTATGTCCAATGAACAAAATTATATTAAATTGTAAAAATATATTATAAATATACTTTAAAACTACTAAAATTCATAATTTATCACTATTAATTATTTAGATTAAAAAAGTTGTTTTTAATTAAAATTTAGTAATTTTCACTATTCATCAAAATATGAAAGTTATCCGAAAAGTACCAAAATTTCACCTTAGGCTAAATTCAATATTCAAAATCCAGAAATGAAGTCCATTTTAAAATATAAAATATATATAATTTCAAAAAGTAGGTATTACTATTCATAACGGCTAGTTTGATTGGTTGTGGTGTGTTTTAAAACTCAAGGTTGCGTACAACACACGCTACTGTATTATTCAAAGAAAGCGTATCGTGGAAGCTTGGGATGTTTCATTTTAAATTTTTGATGTCCCCATTTAGTCAAAAAGTTTAAAATATTGTATTTAAAAAGGGTTCACTATTAAAAGTTGATAAAATTTAGATAATACTATTCATAACCTCTTTTGAATGGCTTTTTTTTTAAATTCATGGTGCGATTGAACTCGGTGTTGCGTGTAGTGCAATTTATTGAATTATTTTGAAGAAATAACACACTATGAAATCTTGGGGTGTTACACCAATAGAGACATTGGGTAGAATGATACTAACTATACATTTTATGACCACCGTATGTATATAAACTTTTATTATGATTCTAAGAGGGGTATGGTGACTGATCTACGCATAAATAAAATATGGGTTGGAGCTATGTAATAATTTCTTCCATAGATGTTCCATTGGTTATATTTTTATAATTTTATCAATATTTATTGTCATTGTTCATACATTTTGTGGTGATTTAGTTTCCATTTTTTTATAATGTGCTAGAGTTTCTTGGTGGTTTATTTTTCATTTTTCCTAATAATTATTATTTTGAGGTTAATTCCTTCCAAATGATATATTTTTATAGCTCAGTGCTAGTATCTACCGTAGTTACTACTAATAGAGGCACTCCTGGGTCATTTTCACTCTTCTTTTATTGTTGGCATAGGAGGGGTTCCATTGGAGGAAGGAAATCATAATGAAGTGATATCTATGTTTGTATGATATATAGGATATATTTTGGAGTTCATAACTCTATGGATGTTATTTTTTGGTATGGAAATGACTTTTCTAATTTTTAGTGTAGGATATAATCTTATGGGTATAGTTAAAAAAATGATTTTATTGTCCGTAATGATTTATTAAAAGAACCAAAATCTATTTAATGGATAATTGGGTTGGTTCCACATTTAGGGTAGATACATTAGAGATGTATATACTTCATGATTGTTTGTATTCATTTTTATATTTTTATGTCTTCTAAAATTAAAAATGAAATAAATTAATTAATTTAATGAAATTACATTTTATTAGGCATAGGATTCATATACACGTGTTTTCCATATATGGATATCTATCATTATTTTAGTGATGTTCAAGCAGTGCTGGCTTCGTATGATAACAAAATTGGCCATCAGAGATTTAATATGTTATAATTGGATTAATAATAGATGAGGGTGTTATGATATATCCATTATAAGAGTTAATAAAATTATAAGCAGGGTGTTTTTAATATAAATATAGAGAACTAAATAGAGGATCTAATAATTCATTGGGTATTATTTGTGTTTTTTTAGTGTATTGGGTTCTCATAGATGATAAAAATATATGGAGGGTAGTGAAATACTGATAGAGGTTGTACCTTTGTGTGCGAGGGTCACAGATACATGCTCTATAGAACGAGTTGTATTAATTCCTTAATTGTTTCACTTTTGTTTTTATGATTTGTTTTAACCAAATGGTTTATATGAGATGACATCTCTGATGTGTTTTATGATTTGACCTAGATATATCATTAATTACTCATATTCATGGTTATTTTATTTTTATAATGAGGTCTTTTAAGGGTATCTAACTAGTGATTGTCATGACTAAATTTCATTTATCATTCATTTTTTATTCTAGAAGATGATTATTTTTTGAGAGGAATCCAAAATAAATACTTTGGTCCAGAAGAGAATTCCATTTTGTTTTTCCCAAGTCGTGGAAGTATGATATGGGAGTGGATATTTTTCCCCTCTAAAATTTTGAATTATTTTACCAATATCAAGGTTTTTTTCAATTAATCAATACATTATTCTCATATTCATATATTTTATGAATAGTCTCACCATTACAATAAATGGCCACATTTCTGTTCAAACGACATATTGTTTTCCCTCATGACCATAGTTTCGTTACCAAAGTCACAACAGTTATTTTTTTTGTAGAGACCCTAAGATTGACGTACATGGACATTACATTACTTTTTCGGAATACTTAGTACATAATAAAAACACACACACAAGGACCATAATAGTTTAGGGTCTTTGGAAACTCGGAATATAATCTTCTAATCATGGTGAAATATCTTAAACGTCTCCCATAAAGATCATCCCTTTTTTTCTTACCTAAAACCATTCTTTATATCCTGGGGAAAGGAGAACATAAAAGGATGAGCTCAAATGCCCAGTAAGGGTAAACAAAAGAAATATCAATCACATCATATTTATAAGAACATAACAATTTGGAAATCATAGTCTCCAAAAGAGATCATAGTATCATAACATGGGATAAATAATGGTAGTGAAATGAAATCACAATTATCCTAACATAAAACATTTTTCTTTGTGTAATACACACATAATCATAGTGAATCATTTCTTATTAGTCAAGACTCATTTCCAAGACTATCATAGTGGACAAAGTCCATTTCTGAACAGAGTTCATTCCTCGTTTCAGTCCTGTTTCACTGAACTGGTTTAACCCGCCGTTCCAGCCATGTCTATCTCATGAGATATAAAATGTTTACACAATGCATTGGAGGGAGATATAGGTCCCACCCATCTCCTAATGATACCATTCATATGTGTGCCACAAAATCATAAATCATACATCATTGCATAACCCATATAATAAAAATGGGATTCTTTAACAACATGACATCATAAAACAATTCATATAAGATAAAGGAATTCATAAAAATAATTCCATCACAACATAATCAAATCAATGTAATAATAGGGATAGAAACAGAACCCTATATTATCTTAGATGGAAAATAATTTTGATAAAACACTTGAACTACATTCTTGACAAAAATATCCTTTCTACTTCAAAATCATTTTCCTTTATTAACATGTCATAAAATTTTAAAATAAAATAAGATGATTAAAAATAAGCATGAAAACTTGTAAAGTCAGCTTCTTGTAAATAATGTTTTAAAAATCCAATCATGCCGTATAAGATAAAAAACATTATTCCCGTACTTTTTTCAGAAAAGTCAAAAAGTACCTCATACGAAAAACAAAAAAAGATTCCTTTCATATCCTATACTAAAAACTCTCCGAAGGGTAAAATTGGATATAAAATATTGTAGAAGGATATAAAAATTACATATTGATGAAACATGTATGTGGATGATAAAATACGCCCCAGAAAATACCAAAGTATAAACAATCTCGGATAAAAATGAGATTGTGAGATTTTCACTTAGATTAGGTCCGATTTGCATCGTAAGTGTCCGAAACTCCTGTATAATGATTTAAATAGTGTTATTGACTTATTCCTGAATCATACTAATTTTTATGATATCATATACGGTCATATTATTAGCTTCTTATTAATAATATTTCATTACTACTTGTTATTCAGGTGTTTATTACTTTTTGTTCTTATGCGCATTTTGTCGAATAAATTCTTATATTTTTTTTAGGTTATAGATACCTCATTTATAGAATTTTATTAGTGTAATATATATCATATTGATTAACTCAATTCATTTATATAATCATTATTCAATGAAGATCATGTATAACGAGTCGCATCACATCGTGGAGACGATATTCCGTACGTACGCACGATCGATGATATCGTTCCCATGATCGTGGAATTGTATTGGAGTGTATGTATACTTTTTCAGAATAAATATCACTTTACAATAATAATATATAGTTATTAATTACACCATTATACCCATCCAACTAAGGTGGTGGTGGAAAACATATTACACCACGGCGTGGAGACGATATTCCATACCTATGCATGCATGGTGATTTCATTTTCCGTAGGATGGATAGATGGTAAAATAGGGTTGTTTCATACTTATAATAACATATCAGAATATGAGTGATAATTATGTAATTACTTCATAATGAAAAAACTAACGAAGAATAAGTGGAAGAGGAAATAAAGATGAAAGAATCGGTAACGGGCATTACCTCTTCTTTGAAGTGCCTCTTTGAGACCTCCTCTTAGGGCACTAACATTGGTCTTTGAAGAAGACCAGGACCTATAGGATGTTTCTAGGGAAGTTTAGAGGAGATATTGTCAGGGTTTGGCCGAGCTTGATGGCTCAAGGTGGTGTGAGGAAGAGAGGGAGGGGGTGCCCTTTTATAAGGGAGGAGAGGGGCACCTTTGGAATAACATAAAATAATATTTTATTATAAAGTAAAATTCAGTTGTTAATATCTCCAAATTGATATATTTAGAAGCTAAGTTGGGGATGGGTCTAAATCCTCTCATAGAATATAATTTAGACAAGTTTCGGTATCAATTTTAACCTTATCATTTAGATTTAACTTTAAGTTAGATAATTTAACTTTTACCGTGTCTTCTTGTTTTCTTACACTATAAGGTTAATAAACATACTATGTCAATTTAAACGAACCCCAAGTTGTTTATTATTAATATATATATCCTTATCTAAGTCATTTGGCCAAGCTTTAGATTTTTAGGAATAAAATAACAATTAATAATATAGTATTTGTTTTAAAAACTATTTTATGTCAATATTGACACTATTTGATAATTGATTTTTGTGAAAATCATAACAAAATTATTAGTTAGAAAATTTTAATTAAATCAATACTAACATGTCATATTAACATATATAATTATTTTAATTCATAAAAATCCTCAAATTACATTTATTTGGGTATATATAACATCAATTATGTCAATATTTCATTAATAAGATAATTACTGCATCATCATTGTATCATAAATAAATTAAATTATTTTAAGTATAAATTTACAAATAAACTACAATTATGTATGAAATATTTTTAGCTTTCTAATGAATATTTATAGTCGAATTTATCTTTTGTATAACCCTATAATAAAAATTCTTTAGTTATTAAACTTTGATTTTAATTATTTTAACCCTTCTTTAAATAAATTGATAACAAATGTCCTAATCTAATCCATGTCTGCCAAAATGGTCATATTTTATTCCTACGGTTGTTTTTGGTAGAATTAAACTTATCCAATAGAATTAGGACATGTTTTAGGGTAATAATAATATCATTTTTACCCTTAACTACCCTATTTACTTTTAACCGTGGTAAATAAAAGTAAAAAGGTACTTTTCACCACAAATTATTTTCATCTCATTGAACCACATTTTACTTACTGACATCAACCATGTCTCTCGTATTTTTGAAATTCCACTCACAGAAGCGGTAAAATTATGTTTTACGAAGAAATTCAGTTTTTTAACTACCACTTAGTGGTTTCACTATTCATCAAAAAAATGAAAGTTTCCAGAAAAATACCAAAAATTAGGCCTAAGCTACATTTGATATTATGAATTCAAAAATGATGTTTATTTTACCAAATAGAAAACATATCAGTTACATTAACTAATTTAAAAATTATTTCATGTCGTCAAAACAAATAGCGTGTTTTTAAGAGATAATAACTATCAAAAGATTGACACTTGTGTATGTCTGGTTTAAATGTGAAATTACATCCAATGATCAAAATTTTATTAAATTGTAAAAATATATTCTAAATATACTTTAAAACCACTCATATTAATAATGTATCACTATTAATTATTTCGATTAAAAAAGTTGTTTTTAATTAAAATTTAGTAATTTTCACTATTCATCATAATATGAAAGTTATCCGAAAAGTACCAAAATTTCACCCTTAGATAATTTCAATATTCCGAATCCAAAAATTAAGTCCATTTTGAAAAAAAAAATTACAAAATTTCAAAAAGTGGTTATTACTATTCATAACGGCTAGTCTTAATACTATTTTAATATCATATCGTAGTTTAGCGAAACTCGGTATTGCGTACAACACACGCTATCGTGGATGGTCATGTTTGCGTGTAATGCAATCCAAGTTAGGGATTCGTGTTGTGAAAACACCTTTTGGTGTAGTGTACAACACAATACATTAATAAAATTAAAAAGAATATTTTTCGTAAAATCTTGGGGTGTTACATTCTACACCCCGTAAAATGAATTTCACCCTCGAAATTCATCGGGGTTATAAATGGGATACTACTAGAAAGTTTCTTTAATAGAAACCCACATATTAAAAAGGAATACCAAAACCAATCTTTAAATACATAAGTATGAAATGTAATGGTTACCCAAATAAACTGATCAATGGGTTTCCATATTGGTGAAAATATGGATATAGAAGAGAAATCTAACCATCATGTTCCGATGGAGAGTGGTAGAGAACATGGATATGGAAAAGCCAGCAATCTCAAATCCATAGATTTGTGATGATCTAAGGTACCATCTGATTAATCGGATATAAGGGCACTAGGACAACATTTTTGGTTTTCAAGATCATTTCCATAAAGTTGAAGAATTTGAATTAGAATAAATACTTACTTTATTTTGGTACAATCTCATTGTTGTTCATTCTTTGAACAATTTCCACTTCATCTCTTAAAGAAATGAAGTTTAATTTGTTATTTGTGAAGTGTTAACAGATCATGTGATAGAATTAGGGGTCATTCCATCTGTTTCAAACAAAAGGTTAGAAAAAGTTATCAAATATAAATAAGTCCATCAATGGTGAGGTTAATCTTATACGATTCCAAGAATGATCCTATACTTCATATATCATTCCGCGTAATAATGTAAAACTAGTTTCTACTAACCAGGGAATTCCTGTAGGCCAGTGGTAGGCGATAAAGGCCAGTCGCACTTCGGTTGTGGGTTCGATTCCCACAGCCTTGTCTGACGCGATGGGCTGTCGCCCGTCCTGCAGGTTGTCCTTTTTCTAATGCTATATTACAATAACATCCCATCAAGAATATAGAAAAAAGTTCTATCCTTAATCAATACTAACATATGTCCAATATAATCCATTCCAATCTTTAGGCTTATCTAAAATACTTCGGTCCATGCTCATAGTATAAAGAAAATCATTACTTGAAATGTCAGATAACAATCACGTGAATGCCATCATTTATCCCCCATATATCATAAGATATATCTTGTTGGTCAAATTAAAAACACGTGAATACCATAATCATGTATTCTCGTGAAGAATGAATACCCATTAAACCTTAGTGAAAACATGAATGCAGTTAAAAGTTAACACTTTCAACAAACCAAAATCCAAAAAATTCTTTATACTCAAACCATGATATCACTTAGTCCCTATATCAATCATGATCTCATGAATAAAATCAAACATCTCATTATATTTTAATCCCTTCATTATGCGCATATCATCTGCTTACCAAAAATATCTCAATCACTTCCCATGGTTTCCAGTACCATAAAATTATTGAAATCCACAATAGATCAATACATAAATATTCCAATATTCCACGATACTATATACCACAATTTTTTGTAATCCCTTTACATAAACACTTAATCAATCCACCACATCGTTGTCATATTCAACATCGCCAATAGTGATCGGATATGACATCCCTTTGTCCTTCTCCTTAAGTGGTTGCTCATGTCGATCATCATTAACCCCTGGATTAGGGAATTGATTAGCATAATGCCCCCATTTCATTGCACTTGAAGCATTGAAGTGTTGTTGGTGCATTATTTGCAGTCTTTTCATTATTCACACCATTATTAACCCTTTTTCCATTATTTCGAAACTCAGCTGCTCGATGACCTTCTTTTCCACACTTAATACATTTTCTATTCCCTTTAAGACAATCTCCACCGTGCTTCTTTCCACACTTTGAGCATAAGGAAACATTCATCTTCTTTTCACCATTATTCTGATATTTCTCCTTGAACTCCATGTTTCGTTTCTTGTCAAAACCATGAGATGGATATGTAACACTAACTTCCATTTCTACCTTGATAGCACAACACACAATTACTTCATAGCTACAGAAGTCTCTTATAGCTAATGCCCTTCAAAGATTTGGATTTAAGCCATTGAAGAATCGATCAATTTTACTTTCAAGTTGGATGATAAAGTTAGATGCATACCTTGAAATAATTGTAAAACTGGCTTCGTATATACCAACAGATTTATCATCATTTTGCTTTAGTTCGAGAAACTCCTTCTCCATCTTTGTTCGAAGAATACGAGGGAAGTATTTATTGAAAAATAAGTTCTTGAACTCGTCCCATTCCATGGACTCAATTTCATCTCTTGGCCTCTTATTCTTGATAAGATTCCACCATTGATCAACACCACCTTCCAAATGATATACTGCTAAGATGACATTATCATGTTCAGAAAATTGAAGAATTGAAAATATCATTTCAGTGGTACTGATCCATTGTTCATCAACATGTGGATTGGAAGACCCACTAAAAGAAGGTGGGCGTTGCCTCATGAAGGACTCAATAGAATATTGTTCCCTTCTCTGCTAATTTGGAAGTCCAGATTGATTCATAGCTTGTGTAAGTATAGCAATAATATTTTTCACTCCATCTCCAATAAAATTTGTTTGTTCATGAGGACAATAATTTCATTTTCCATTACATTGATCAACACAGTTCCTTCGGGTTGCAGCTATCGTCTAAAACCCACAAAGAATAGTGTGTGAGGCAAAATTCACGCTAGGGAAAATAACATAATAAAGTTGAAATACCATCAATATCTAATATCTTAGGATTAATTCTAAGATGGTTAGCACAATTCTAGGACTATAGCGTATACTTAACCTTAGGGACATCCATAGACACACCTTATAAATATCTCTATGGATCTCACTAAAGTTCTCACATCCTAGTTTCCAAAGGTTGACTAATCCTTTCCTCTAATACCAACTGTAGAGACCCTAAGCTTGACGTACATGGACATTACATTACTTTTGCGGAATACTTAGTACATAACAAAAACACACACAAAAGGACTGTAATAGTTTAGGGTCTTTGGAAACTCGGAATATAATCTTATAATCGTGGTGAAAGATCTTCAACATCTCCCATTAATATCCTCCCTTTTTTTCTTACCTAAAACCTTTATTTATATCCTGGTAAAAAGAAAACATAAAAGGGTGAGCTCAAATTATAATTAAGGGTAAACAAAAGAAATATCAATCACATCATATTCATAAGAACATAAAAATTTAGAAATCTTACCCAGGAAAAGAGATCATAATTTCATAACATGGGTTAAATCATGGTAGTAAAATATAATCACAATAATCATAAGTTAAAACATGATGAATTGTGGCATACACCCATAATCATAGAGAATCATTTCTTATTAGTCAAGACTCATTTCCAAGACTATCTTAGTGGACAAAGTCTATTTCTGAACCGAGTGCATTCCTCATTTCAGTCCTGTTTCATTGAACCAGTTTAACCCGCCGTTCCAGCCATGTCTATCTCATGAGATATAACATCTTTACCCAATTCATTGGAGGGAGATATAGGTCCCACCCATCTCATAATGATACCATTCATATGTGTGCCACAAAATCATAAATCATACATCATTGCAAAACCCATGTAATAAAAATGGGATTCTGAAACAAAAAAAACTTCATAAAACAATTCATATAAGATAAAGTAATTCATAAAATTAATTCCATAACAACATAATCAAATCAATGTAATAATAGGGATACAAACAGAACCCTATATTATCTTAGATGGAAAATAATTTTGATAAAACAATTGAACTCCATTCTTGAAAAAAATAAGCTTTCTACTTCAAAAACATTTTCCTTTCTTAACATGTCATACAATATTAAACTAAAATAAGTTGATTAAAAATAAACTTGAAAACATGTAAATAAAGATTCTTGGAAATAATGTTTTAAAAATCTATCATTCTGTATAAGGTAAAAAAACATTATTCCCGTACTTTTGTCGGAAAAGTGAAAAAGTACCTCTTACGAAAAACGACAAAAGATTCCTTTCATATCTTTTACTAAAAACTCACCGAAGGGTAAAATTGGATATAAACTATTGTATAAGGATATAAAAATCACATATTGAGAAAACATGGATAAGGATAATAAAATACACCCCAGTAAATACAAACGTATAAACAATCTCAGATAAAAGTGAGATTGTGAGATTTTCCCTTACCTTAGGGCCGATTTGCTTCGTAAGTGTCTGAACCTCCTGTATAATGATTTAAAAAATGTTATTGACTTATTCAATAATCATATTTATTTTTATGATATCATATATGGTCATATTATTAGCTTTTTATTAGTAATATTTCATTACTACATGTTATACGGGTGTTTATTACTTTTTGTTCTTATGCGCGTTTTGTTGAAAAAATTATTATTTTTTCTTTTTAGGTTATAGACACCTCATTTCCAGAATGGTATTAGTGCAATATATATCATATTAATTCAGTAAATTCATTTATATAATCATTATTCAATTAATATCATGTATAACGAGTCGCATCACATCGTGGAGACGGTATTCAGTTTGTACGCACGAGCGATGATATTGTTCCCATGATCGTGGAATTGTATTGGAGTGTATGTATACTATTTAAGAATCAATATCACTTTACAATAATCATATATAGTTATTCTTTAATCCATTTTACCCATCCAAGTATGGTGGTGGTGGAAAATATATTACACCACGGCGTGGAGACGATATTTCGTACGTACGCACGCGTGGTGATTTCATTTTCTATAGGATGGATAGATGGTAAAATAGGGTTGTTTAATACTAATAATAACAAATTAGTATATTTTTGATACTGATGTTATTACTTCATAATGAAACAACTTAATAAGAATAAGTGTAAGAAGAAATAAATATGAAAGAATCAGTAATGGGCATTACCTCATCTTTGAAGCACCTCTTTGAGACCTCCTCTTAGGGAACTAAAATTGGTCTCTGAAGAAGACGAGGACCTCTATGATGTTTCTAGGGAAGTGTATAGGTGATATTTTCTAGGGTTGGCTGAGATTTAAGGCTCAAAGTTGTGTGAGGAAGAGAGGGAGGAGGTGCCCTTTTATAAGGGAGGAGAGGGGCACCTTTGAGTAACTAAAAATATTATTTTATAATAAAGTCATATTCAGTTTTTCATAGCTCCAAATTAATATATTTCTAAGATAAGGTGTGGTGGGTCGGAATCCTCTAATACAATAGAATTTAGACAAGTTTAGGTATCAATTTTAACCTTATCGTTTAGATTTAACTTTAAGTTATATAATTTAACTTTTACAGTGTCTTCTTGTTTTCTTACAATATAAGGCTAATAAACTTACTATATCAAGAAAAACGAACCCCAAGTTGTTTATTATTAAAATATATAACCTTATCTAAGTCATTTGGCCTAACCATAGTATTTTTGGAATAAAATAACAATTAATAATATAGTATTTGTTTTAAAAACTATTTTATGTAAATTTTGACACTATTTGGTAAATGATTTTTGTGAAAATAATAATAGAATTATTAGTTCAAAAAATTTAATTAAATCAATAATAACATGTCATATTAACATATATAATTATTGGAATTCATAAAAAGCCACAAATTACATTTATTTGGGTATTTATAACATCAATTATGTCAATATTTCATTAATAAGATAATTACTGCATCATCATTGTATCATAAATACATTAAATTATTTTAAGTCTAAAAATTACAAATAAACTACCATTGTATAGGAAATATTTTTATCTTTTTAATGAATATTTTTAGTCGAATTTATCTTTTGTATAACCCTATATTAAAAATGCTTTAGTTATTAAACTTTGATTTTAACTATTTTAACCCGTCTTTAAATAAATTGATAATAAATGTCCTAATATAATCCAAGTGTGCCTAAATGGTCATATTTTATTTCTAAGGTTGTTTTTGGTCGAATTACACTTATCCAATAGAATTAGGACATGTGTTAAGGTAATAATAATATCATTTTTACCCTTAACTACCCTATTTAATTTTAACCATGGTAAATAAAAGTAAAAAGTTACTATTCACCACAAATTATTTTCATCACATTGAACCACATTTTACTTAATGACATCAACCATGTCTCTCGAATATTTGAAATTCCGCTCACAGAAGCGGTAAAATTATGTTTTACGAAAAAATTCAGTTTTTTAACAACCACATAGTGGTTTCACTATTCATCAAAAAAATGAATGTTTCCAGAAAAATACCAAAAATTAGACCTAAGATATATTTGATATTATGAATTCAAAAAATTATGTTCATTTTACCAAATTAAAAACATATCAGTTACATTAACTAATTTAAAAATTAATTCTCGTCATCAAAACAAATAGCGTGTTTTTAAGAGATAATAACTATCAAAAGATTGACACTTGTTTATGTCAGCACCAATCATGGTTTTTCCAAAACCAGGAAATGGGTACGTGGTGTATTTCAATGCATCGTGATGTGTGTTGGGGTTCGTTCTCATATAATGGAGTCATGTGGTTGTGTATGGCTCATGACAGTTGAGAGTGCATGAGAAAAACTACCCAAATCATGATTTGGAGTTGGCAGTAGAGGTTCATGCTTTGAAAGTATGGTGTTATTATCTCTTCGTTGAGAAATTCATGGTATATACAGATCCCAAGTGCTTGGAATGTATTTTATCATAAAGGGATTTGAACATGAGTCAAAATAGGTGGATAAAATATCTCAAGATGTTTTATTTGGACATTATGTACACATCGGGTATGGGAAATTCTGTGGCAGATGCATTACATAGAAAATCATATGCTCAAATGGTGAAACAAGCATAAGACCAGTGGCAGTTGATGTATGTTATAGATGATATGCTGTTGGAATGTGAGGAATGGGGTGATAGAGCGGTCTTCATTCTCGATTTTTTTATTCCTGACTTGGTTGTCCTAGTTTGAGAGGCACAGATATATGATTCTGAGTGTGTGCCCTTGGGTTCGAGACTCAATGGGGGGGAGACCATTGAGGGTTGGAAAATGAATGCAGATTCAGTTCTGTGTTTTCAGAATTGGATGGTTGTACCAGTTGCGTGTTAGGAGTTCCTTCTTAGGGAGTATCATTATTCCAGGTGGGTTGTTCATCCCTGAATTCAAAAAATGTATAAAGCATTGAAAGTGCAGTTCTAGTGGGCTGGAATGAAATGATGTGTGGCTGAGTTTGTTTCAAGATGATTGACTTGTAAGTAGGTCAAGGCATATCATCAGAGGGCAGCAGGAATGTTGCAGTCTTTAAGAATCCATATTTGGGTGTGGGAGTAGATACTGATGGATTTGGTCACAGGTCTCCCATGAACGGACATAATTCATGATGCCATTTGGGTGATAGTGGATCACGTAATGATGTTGGCCCATTTCATCCCGAATCGTGAATATAATATGGTGGAGTATCTATCCAAAATATATATCGGGGAGGTGTTAAAGAAGCATGGTGTTCCAGTTTTGATTGTATCTAATAGAGATCTGAGGTTTACATCTCATTTCTGGAAATCCATGCAGCAAGCCCTTGGCACACAATTGACTATGAGCACAGCGTATCACCCTCAGATGGATGCACAATACGAGAGGATGATAAAAACACTAGAGGATATGTTGCGGGCTTGTGTCATTGATTTCAGTGGCTCGTGGGTGGATCAATTGTTGTTGGTTGAGTTCTAGTACAATAACAATTATCAGACATCCATATAGATGGCTCTTTTTGAAGCATTGTATGGGCGGCCATGTCGTCCTCCAATGTGTTGGGTGAAAACGGTTGAGTCCTCGATGGTTGGACCAAGCCCTATCCAAGAGACATTGGAGAAGATCAAGTTGATTATGATGAGAATGGAGATGGCTCAGATTCGTCCGAAATCATAAGCGGATCATCGTCGATGGTCGTTGTCTTTCAAGATGAGTGATCTTGTGTTCTTGAGGATATCTCCCAGGTTGGGACATCGTAGGTTTGGGAAGCTGGGAAAGCTATCTCCGAGGTAGATTAGACCTTTTGAAGTTCTTGAGCGGGTTGGTGAGGTGGCGTATCATTTGGCTTTTCAATATAGGTTATATGTGTTGCACATGTGTTTCATGTTTCACAGTTGAAAAAGTATCTTCCGGATTGTGACCATGTGATTCGATGAGATCATGTTGAGCTAGAACCAGATTCTTCAATGATGCACGTTCCAGTGTGGGGTGTGGATAGGCCATAGAATGTCTTGCGTGGTAAAAGCATTGGTTTAGATCATTTTTTGAGGCAACACGGTCCGATTCAAGAGGAGACTTGGGTGCGGGAGAAAGAGATGATCGAGCAGTGGTCCGAGCTCCTTCGGCAGAAGGCGATTTCACTACATTCTGAGGACGGAAAGTCCAATGGTGGGGAGAATTTAGTACCCCCGGTTTGAGGTATTTGACCTTTTATTATTCATTTTTATTCATTTAATGTACATGTGATGAGTTGGGATGATGTTGGGAGAGTTTGGAATGGTTTTGGATGAGTTTGGATGCTTTTAAAGGGGTGCACGGTTTTAGCACGGTTAGTGCAAACCGTGTGGATTATCCAAGAAACCATGTGGACCATTTTTCTTGAGATAGTAGGCCTCACACGGCCTGCCCATGGTTTTCTAAAACATGTTATGAAACCATGCATACACTTGCTCCCGAGGCAGTAAAGTGTGCACAGTTTGCGCACAGTTTGCCAAACCGTGCAGGCTAACAGTTCGACCACTTAATGTTATGGTTTTAAAACTCGAGCTCACTCGGGATTTTCTTTATTTCACTCCTCTCTTCCTCCCACTCGATCATCACTTTTCATTTTGGGTTCTCAGGGGATAAGGGTTCTCTCCCACTCATTTTGGAAGGGTATTGAAGGGGTTTGAAGATGGTTTGAATGCAGTTTCTCCCGGGTAAGTCTATCCTCTTGTTTCACTTGTGTTTTCCTCTAGATTTACTTCCCTCTCTTTCTTGGTTTTCTAGATCTACAGTTTTTGTGTGTAGATCTTGGGTTGGGTTTTCCTTGTATGTTAATAGTTAGCTTTGTGGATTTTAGGGAAAATGATCTAGAGAGGTTTCAGTGGTGCATTCGCCGGTTTGGAGGTGCAGTTGTTTGTGCATCATTTTCATAGGAACCCTAAAGGTAGGTGTCATCTCTCTTGACTTCCCCTAGTTAGAGCTAATGGTTTTCTTTACGATTAATTTGTTTTTCTTGAAATTCATTGTTTTGGAATGTGTGAATTTGGTTGAAAATCCATTTGTGGGTTTTTGGGGAAAAGGGGTTTTGTGGTGAAATGTTATTGTTGTGGACTTTAAAATGAGAATTTTAAAATGGAATGCTACAATTTATTTGTGAAATGATATATGGAAATGTTGTTCAATTAAAAGGTTGTTTAATTGAAATGGGTTGTGTCATGGAAAAATTGTTTTCAAATAAAGGGTGATTTATTAAAGTGAATTTACATGTAATGGAATGGGTTTATTACTTGATGTTGTTGTTACATGATTTGTTATATTCTTGGTTGTGATTGGTTGGGATTATTTGTGAAGGTGGCGATATGTACCTCTTTAAAAAAGGGGAGGGATAGTGGACGGAAGGTCCACCACTTAAGGATAGGTGGATGGGAAGAGCCATTAGTTTTGAAAGGATGAAACGGGTTGGACGGAAGCTCCATCATTATGTTTTTTTTTCTCTGGATGGCTTTTCAAGTTGAAAATGGTGGTGCTAGTGTGTAAATGATGAAATATCTTGTGGAATGTTTGTTTGGCTGTCCCTTGGATGCTTGGTTTGGGAAAGATGGCTTGGTAAGGGCATGTTTGGCTTATGGTAATAATTTCCCTTGTGAATATTTTATAAAAACAATTTTATATAAATGTGCTAACGGTTTTATCCTAGTGGCATGTGTAGGAAAGTCATATGGGAAAATACTACTGAGTTTTAGTACTCACCCCTAAGTTGGCACTCTGGTGTCTTTGTAGATGTTGTGTACTGTGACATGGGCAAAGGTAAGGAATCAACCTCCTTAAGTGGTGTCGTGTGATGTATTGGTGGATCATGGAACTTAGAGATTGGTGTGGAGCTATGGTGCTGTCATGGATCATGTTTTCTTCTTGTTTGGTCTTCTACATAGTATTATGATGAGATCGTTATGGTTTATCTGGTTGTCTTTGGTAATCTATGAGGTCAGTTGTCTTGTTGAAATGCATCATATAGTTGTAGATTGTTTGGTTGGTTATTTCTTAAGGGAAAATCATTCCCCAATTTTTTATCGGAGCCCTCGACATTTATTTCCAGCCTTTGGATCCTTGGGAATGTCGGTTAAGTCCAAATAACCACACTGCCTCCTCAAGAAAATTAGGTAGGGGTGGGGTGTTGAATTTATATTTTCCTACATGGAACCCTATACTATTTTATTTCCTGTGACATTTTTACATCAAATTATTTTTTCTAATTTTGAATTTATATTGATTATTTTTTAATGTGGGATCTCAATGATGTAATTATTAATAGTGAAACCTTAGTTACCGTTCCTAGGTTTAAAACAGTGAGGAAGCAATTCCCAAAAGTGGGGAGGATATAACATCCTGTGTAATTATAGAATAATTATTTTTCATATGTATTAATATTTATAAATTATATAGTGGTTTTACTTTAATCGGGACACAATCTCTAATTGTGTACTTGAAACACAACAATGAGTTTCTCCAAAAAAAATCTGTGGCACACAAGACAATGTAATAATAAATAATAATATAATATTTTTATTTTTATTTTAAATAGAAGGTAATTCCTCGATATTTTATCATAAAGAATGAACATACCTAACTATAATATGTTTAATCATGTTTTTAAATTCCTTTTCATTCATATATTAAATTTAAGAGTAAATAAATGATAATAAAATCCAATTTTATTCATAAAATACTCTAATATTATTAAAAGGTAGTTTAATAGCCTATTGATAGAGAACCCTACATAAATATTAGTTTTTTACTTTTAGAAGTTATATTTGAAACAAATAAACTTATTATATTTAATATAGACATAAAAATTTACTTTGCTTAAATTTTACGTTTTTATGATAAAATTCAATTTTTAATGAGTAGTGAAAAATAGAGCATTTGAATTCCAAAATGTCATTTCATCTAACTTGTTTATATATTTCCAATATGTTATTAATTTGTTTCAGAGTGTTATTGGATTATGTTTATATCATCTAATAAAATATTTCTCATTGTATGTAATTTCACATTGAAATTTTATATAAACACATGTCAAATGTTTTATGGTTATAACTAAAAAAACATGTTTTCTATTTATGGCCAAGTAAATTAATTTAAATTTAATTACTAAATAATTATTATTATGAATATGGAAAAATGATTTACTTATTTTGCTTTAGATGTTCTAAATTGTGTAAATCGAATCCTTTTATTTTTTTAAATTATGAATTTTCACTTTAGTAATGATTTTTATTTATCATTGTTAATGGGTAAATCAAGTATATAACGGTACACATAATAATATAATAATACAAAACTGCCCTAAAATTTTTCCAAATCCTATTATATCAGTTATGAAAAAATTATACAACTCTTGGGAATCACATTTTGCCTTTGAGAGCCATTTTGGTGTGATAATGACATTTTATAACATTTAATTTAATATAAATGTAAAACATCCTAACCATGACGTTTGATTGTAAAACAATTCTAATTAGGGTTTATATAATTTATATATTCGGAAATAAATAGTAATAATAATGATTAAAATAATTACAATGTAAAATTTTTCTATTAATAATTTTATACAAAAAAATAAATAATATTTTAATGACACAATGATGATGTTGTGACCTGTTTTTTAATGAAATATTTAAATAATTAATATAATAAATTATAAAAAAAATATTATTTGAAAAACTTGTTGTCATAATATATTTTTCAATGTTAATATGTCATGTTATAAGATTATTATGTTGTTCTTTGAGAATTGATCTCTCTATTTTTATTTTATATAAATTAATCTAAATGAATAATTTAAAAATTGACATAAAAGATGTTTTATTAAAAATAGTAAAATAATAAATTATTTAAAAATACAAAAAATATTCTAAAATCACAAAGTGAACATTATATGGTCTTAAATTTCATTAAGTGTACAATTATGGGTAATTGACACCATATAAGTAAAATTAGTAGCCATGTAGAAATTAATATGTTCTTACCACTTTTAAAATTAAAATATAATAACTAAAGGTAAACCGAAAACATTTGGTTTCATATAAACCCAATAAAGATCTAAAAATTATTTTATATGAGTATTTATATCTTTAGTCATCTTATATATTACATATCTCATGTTTTTCTCACTTTTATTAAAGGAATAATTTATATTAATTTAATATTTTAATACTTTCCCAATGTGCCCATCCCCTCTATTTTAAAAAATAAACTATTTTATCAATTTTCCATATACTCTGAAATACTTTTGGTTCTATAAATAACTACCAATAACTCTTCGTGATGTACATTACCTCATCATATAATCGTACCATATGACAGAAGGCCTCTAAAGAAATCATTTTGCAACAAACCAAAAGTGGTTACCCGATTAAGAGGTAACACCTTCTCTTATGTTTTTTATATTCATTTTCATTCTACACTCCCTATAATTTTTTTATTCTAGGATTTAATAAAGACACCAGTATCCTCACCAAAATTGGATGTTTTTTTATAATGTTTCTACCTACACTTATATGAACCTATTTTTAATTCGTAACGGACTACTTCCTCACGAAATGTGGAATGATATATTATTAACTACCACATCTCACGGAGGCTATTATGATGGAAAATATATTAATATATGATATTTATGATATTTATTTTTTCTCTTTTATTCTGTAATTATAATTCATAATATACTTTTATTGTTTTAATGTTTTGAAAATACAATAATTTCATTGGAGGAAGTGTGGACTGTTTCCCCCTCATTGAGATATGAATCCTTCATTCCAAACATGGAACATATAATTGATGCGTTTCACGAAACAAACTAAAAAATAAAACATAATAATTATAAATAAATTATTATATACATCAATATCATTTAGTTTTTAATTCTTTTATTATGACAATGAAATGAATGTACCATTCTTTCATAAGTACGGCTTATCGTCTCCATTAACTATACATTTCATTTTTTATCAAAAAAAATTATGGAATATTATAAGTAAATATATATACTATATATATATATATGATATTTATATCATGGATATCATTTTTTAGATAATGGACTTATGACCACATGGGAAATTTTCATCAAAACAAGTTCATGTTTAACTAACATAACGAACATTGATAGAACATCTTATATGAACTCAAATAAATAACTAATTTTTATAACATAGTAATAAGGGATATAAAATTTAAAATAAAATTGAAAAGGGTTCATAATCAAGTTGAAATTTACTGATTTTTATTATACATGATGATAAATAATGAATGTGACAAGTCATGATAAATATTAAGGACATCATCTCAATCTTTATTCATTAATGAATGTTTTGATAATATACACCACATTCTATTATAAGAGGTAAAATCACCAAATTGTTACTTTTATATTAATAATAATTTATTGAAAAGTAATCATTATATATTTTGTGTTTTAATTTACATTATTAATAAAGGAATGTTTCTATCATATGCAGTGATAATAAATTTTCAACCTCCATGCCCATTATATGATATTTGGCTTCCTCTACAATTTGTAATGTTTATAAAATAAAATTAAAAACCATATACCATTTTCATTTATTTTATCATTGAAAATAGTTTTCAAAAAGGATCGATTATGTAAATATATTGAAATTATATCTGGTCATTGTAATGTGGAAATTATATTTCTTTTACATTATGCATGGTCTATGTCTTATGAATATTTTATGGTCTGTGGGAATTATTTTTGTATACAGATGGTTTTGTAAAACATTGATGGAGGATGAGCCTATTACAGATCTTTATTGCCCTGTGTAACATGAGAAAGTCAAATAATAAGGATTCATCTATGATATTTCAGGAATATATTGTGATGGGTATTCCTAACGTAACCCTAATGGTTACTCACTATATATCTATGAAAGCTACAATTTAAGTATGTCATTGATTCCAAAAGTTACATTGGGATTTATGATTTCTATGAGTTTATGAACAATTATATGAATTTATAAGTTATTTTAAAGAGCTTCTGTTTTATGGGTGATAAGTATGATTTCATGGGTTTATAATTAATCAGGGACTAATGTAAAGACCCGCAAATTTCAAGGAAATTTTTTTCTTAATTTTCTTTGGAATTTTACAAGAACGCAGCTTCAGACGGCACCTGATTCCGAGGCCCGGTGTGCCCGGAATCAATTTCCGAAGTTTGGCTCGGGTACGTTCAGTGAACGGACGAGCGGGTTTTTCTATCTTTTGAACCGGTGCCCGGAATCGAATTCTGAGGGCACCGATGAAATCGCAGCGCCGGTATTTGCTTAGAAACGCCTCTTCCGGAGTTGCGTTTGCTCAGACGTGGTTTTTAAATTTTACGGCTTTAAGTCAGAAATAAAATAAAGTTTGTGCGACAACTTTATTTTATTTCACTTAAGCTGCTTGGAAGCCACTTGAAGTCACTTAAAGACGGCTTGAACTGAGTTGAACTGGATAGGGTGCTATCCAGAAATATCCTACCCCTTGGTAGGATATTTGTGCGGTGGGACCCGCACGAGCCCCGCCGTTTCTTTCGCTAAGTAACGCACCCGCGAAAACCCGTCAAAGTAACTGAAAAGTCAACCGACGCGTTTTCTTTAATTCTTAACAGACCATTTAATTGGGCGGTTTATTTCGTGAATTAAATGGACTGTTTCTTCGTGAATTAAATGGGTCGTTTCTTTCGTTGAATTAATTCAACGAATTGATGGATCGTTTCTTAACCGGTTTCGTGTTGGCATGTTTATAAATTAAGACCAACATAAAAATCCTTGGAAAGGATTTGAGAGAATCTTCGTTCCTCCACCCTCTCCGCGAAGAACGCGAAGAACGCGAAGAACGCGAAGAACGCGAAGAACGCCGAACCCGGAAGTCGACGACGCTTTCGCCCGAGACGTTCTTCCGATCTCCGATCTCCGATCACCGACCATTCGAGGTGAGTGATTTCGGATTTCCTCTCAAGTTCTTTTCTTTGGTTTTAAACGAAACACAGATTTAAATATTAATAATTTAAATCTGTTGTTCTTGATTTGTTGAGCTCGCCGGCTCAACGCCGGTTTCCGCGACGACGCGACACCTTCCCGCGACGACGCGACGATCGATCTCTTCCGCGACGATCTCTTCCGCGAAGAACGCCCGCGCTCGACGATCATCAAGGTAGGGATTTGATTGTGATTCTTTTCCCCGTGATTATTCTTTTTAAATAAAGAACCCGATCGAAACAATTTTTAATTTATTTAAAAATTGTTGTTGATTATTCCTCCCGTGATTTATGGCTAACGCGGAGGGTGCGGGTCTAACGAACAAGACCCGGCAACCCTCCGCCGATCTGTTTTTGTTGTGCGGATATGGCGGACGACGACGAACCGCGCGGCCGGGGCGATCCGTCGATCCCGCAGTGAAGGTCGGCATCCGGGAGGGGCAACGGCGCAGACGGGAAAGAAATCGGGCCACCGGAGCGTCCCCGGCGGCCCGCGGAAGGCGGCGGCGGCGCGGGTCGCCGGCGCGGCGGCGCCGGCGATCGGAGGCGGCGGCGCCCGGCGCGCCGCCGTGGAGGAAGCCCGCCGCGGCTGAAGCCGCGGCGGCATCGGCGGCCGGTTCCGCGGCCGCGCGGAACCGGGACGGACGCGGCGGCCCGGCCGCGTCCGCGTGACAAGCGGCCCCCCGCGGGGCCGCGGTTTCCCTCAAGCCGCGGGTTCAACCCGCGGCGCCAGCGACTCCCTCGGCCGCTCGGCCGAGGCCGAGCCGGCCGGTCCGGTCGGCCGGGCCGCGCTCAGGCCGGACCGGACCCGGCCGAGCCGGTTCGGACCGGGTCGGGCCGACCCGGTTCGGGCCGACCCGGTTCGGCCGACCCCAGGGGGGGGGTTCGGGCCGGGTCGCCCCGGGCCCGGAACCCCCGTTTCGGGCCCTCTACGGTCTTTCGCCCATATCTTGGGCCTGGGACCTCCGATTGACGAACCGTCAGCGGCTACGCGATCCTTGGATCGAGACGGTCGTTTCGGTATATTATACTCAAGGTTTCGGAAGACTTTGGGTTCGGCCGGGTTGGTTCGTACACGAAGCCAACCGGGCCCTCGGAGCGGAAACGCTCATAACTTGAGCTACGGACGTCCGAACGACGTACCGTCAGCTGTGGTGGTTTCCTCTAAGTGAGACGGAACTTTTGGCATACTCCGCCCGAGGATCGGATACAGGCGGAGTACGGTCGGGTTGGTTTTGCCCTAAAAACCAACCGGGCCCCTGGGACGAAAATGCCAATAACTCTCAGACCGGGCGTCCGATTGACGCGCCGTCTGTCGCGTTGAGATCCTGTTGTCGATACGGAACTTTTGGATACATCAACTTCGGACTACGTGTCAGTTGATGTATCAGCCCCTCGGCTCGTGGAGCGGACCCTCCTAAACGAGCTCGCTACGTGCGGGAACCCTAGCGCTGGCTGTGACCTCGACGGCAGAGCAGAGATCCTCCGTGGACTGCGACGACGGCAGAGCAGAGATCCTCCGTGGACTGCGACGACGGCAGAGCAGAGATCCTTCGTGGACTGCGGCGACGACTGTGCAGAGATCCTCAGTGGACTGCGTCGACTACTGCACTCAGCGATCCCACGTGGATCAGTGCTTCAGGTTCTGTGTGAGCCCGATCCTCCGTGGGTCCTTACTACCGGTTCTGTGTGAGCCACTGCCTACAGGTTCTGTGTGAGCCCGATCCTACGTGGGTCTTTTTGCGGGGGTTAGTACCTATCGATCCTTCGTGGGTCCGACGACTGAGACGGATCAGTGATCGTCTTTGACGTCATCTGAAAAAGTATACCTGGTTGAGCTGAATCTTATGTTACTCTCCTTTGTGGATTGTGTTGAACTATCCTTTGTGGATTTACTGTTTACTCTCCTTGTGGATTTGAGTCTTGTTTTCCTTTGTGGATTGAGTTGTTCTTGAGCTCGTGAGCAGAGCTAGAATTGGGGACTTAGGTATATGTATGGGCATATACCTAAGTCGAGTCAGATGTTACTTCGTGATTGCATCTTTCTTTTGTGCTATATCCTTTGTGGATTTCGGGAGACCTTCGGGGGTCTCGGGGTCCTTACT
Source organism: Viscum album (assembly GCA_963277665.1). Classification (NCBI taxonomy): domain Eukaryota; kingdom Viridiplantae; phylum Streptophyta; class Magnoliopsida; order Santalales; family Viscaceae; genus Viscum; species Viscum album. The sequence goes on along the minus strand of OY728161.1, from coordinate 418,375,896 downwards.
GAGTAGTTGTACTCACCCCTGCACGGGCTATGCCCGCACTTCGTGGTGTTGGTTGCAGACGACGGACAGCGCTGATCGCGGTTGGGGCGTGGAGCAGGACGGTACCTGGAGGTGGACCACTGGACGGGACGTGCTCAGAGCGGACGTGGGGCCCGAGGAGCTTGGAGGCTATCTGTACCCACCCTTCAGGTGGGATTGCCAGTGGACGACACGAGGCCGCCGTCTTTTCTTCAGTTGCTGTACTTTACTTTTCAGTTGTACTTTACAGTTGGGCTTGTATTTCCGGCCCCTTTACCTTTCTGCACTTTACTTTCCGCTTGCTGACTCTGTGTGGTTGTTACTTATAAAGGCAATGCCTTCCCTGTTTACTGGGATTTTACGCCTTGGTGCTAGTCGCCAGCCCCTGGCCTATGGAAGGCGGGCTTGGGGTAGTCACGGCACGGGCCCCGAGGACGGGTCGTGACAAATTGGTATCAGAGGCGGTCGGTTCTACCGCAGACTCTGATCGTCCTTTCTTTCTATGTGAAGCAATAGTGTTTAGTGTATTGAGTGTGGTTATCAGTTCAGGGAGCCCAGTGTTGGTGCGGCGGCCGACGTATCCGTACACCAGGACCCTGACTCCTGATTTCCGACTTAATGCATGAAAACATTGATTGCGTGTGTGTTTCAAGTTTTCTTTGTGATTACTTATGTCAGCTCACCGGGTATACTGATCTGCTTTATGAAAGTCTCAAGTTTTCCTTGTGATTACTTGTGCCAGCTCACCAGGTATACTGTTCTGACTGTGGTGCTCTTGTTCTCCTTTTCAGGATGGCCCCGCGACGACTGCCAGCTAGGGTTCCGAGTGTAGGGCGCGACGGCAGCCCACCGAGCGACGAGGCCTCGGTGCAGGGCCCTTTGCCAGCAGTGGCACCGGCGGTAGCCTTACCCGCCGAGCCACCGATGCTTCCAGTACCAGACGCCGACGATGCACGTCGCCTCAGGGCACTGCACGAGTTTCAGAGCCAGCGACCGCCCAGGTTTCGCGGTGAGGCGGACCCCCAGGCCGCCGAGGACTGGCTAGAGGCGGTGGTACGGATCTTCAGGCTAGTGAGGACACCAGCGGATCTCATGGTGATCCTCGCAGCGAGCCTCCTGCAGGCGGCGGCAGGACGATGGTGGAGCCTGATGCTCCAGGTTCACGATGAGGCATCCTTGCTCTGGGCGGACTTCGAGAGCCTCTTCCGCTCTGAGTTCGTCCCGGCCACCCTCCGAGCGGTGCGCATCCAGGAGCTTCTCCAGCTGCGCCAGGGCAGCATGACGGTCGCTCAGTACGCGGCGAGGTTCACGGACCTATCTCGCTACTCGACCGACATGGTACGGGACCCCTTCTTCCGGGCCCGGACCTTCGAGCAGGGCTTGCGACAGGAGATTCGTGCGTCGCTGATCTCCCTCAGCATTCCGACCCAGGCGGGAGTACTGGAGCGAGCCCTCCTGATCGAGAGCTTCCTGGCAGAGCCTTCTTCAGCGGCGAGACCTAGCGCAGGGCGGCAGGTAGCTGAGTCATCGGCAGCTGGTAGCCGACGGATGACTCACGGGTCCAGGCAGACCAGACCCCCACGCAGACGGCCTCAGGACACCGGCTCAGCAGTACGAGGCACACAGCGGAGTGCCAGCCTTTCGAGAGGCAGGCTGTGCTACTCTTGCGGCGGGCAGGGTCACATGGCTCGTGACTGCCCGACTCGCCGATCAGAGGAGCAGCAGACGGTGGAGGGGCCACCCAGGCAGAGGCAGAGGGTCGATCGTGGCGGTCCGCAGGGAGGAGGCGGACGAGGCAGAGGAGCTGGCCGAGCAGCGGGTGGTGGGCGACGCTTCCAGGCTCTACCCCCACCACCACCAGGAGGGCCACCTCGACCACAGGGAGCTGGCGGGCAGGGACAGGCCCAGCTCCAGGCAGTGGAGGCCTACGACCCCGACTTGCCAGAGATGATTCGAGGTACGATCTGTGTCTATTCCACCCTTGCTGCAGTACTTATAGACACAGGAGCGAGTCACTCTTTCATAGCCTCTGCCCTTGTTCGGAGCTCGGAGATTCCGACTGAGCCGTTGGCTCGATCCTTACGGCTAGAGACTCCTACGGGAGCAGACTCGACGATTACGCACTGGTGCCGGCAGTGTGAGCTTACTCTAGGAGGCGAGAGCTTCGGCTGGGATCTCCTTGTAGCGGCGTCGAGGCCTTACGACGTCATCTTGGGCATGGATTGGCTATCCACGGTTCATGCCCAGATCGACTGTTTTAGGCGCAAGGTGCGATGTGTTCGTACCGACGGGAGCAGGTTTACCTTCACCGGCGAGAAGGGAACCTTTGCAGCACAGGATGGACTTCCGCGGAGGAGAGTGCAGCCCATCTCACATCAGTTGGCTAGCCTCATCCTAGGAGCAGTGGACGTGCGAAGTCCGGCTTTTCCTGCAGTGGTGGACCAGTACGTGGACGTCTTTCCCGACGACGTTCCAGGGCTACCTCCTCGTAGAGAGGTAGACTTTTACATCGACTTGTACCCCGGGACAGCCCCGATATCTACTCCAGCATATCGGATGGCCCCCGCCGAGCTTCGAGAGCTGCGGGTACAGTTGGAGGACTTGCAGAGTAAGGGGTTTATCCGACCCAGTGTTTCACCCTGGGCTTCCCCGATTTTGTTCGCCAAAAAGGCGGACGGGAACTTGCGACTTTGTGTCGACTATCGTCGCCTGAACCAGGTGACAGTGAGGAACAAGTATCCGCTGCCACGGTTTGATGACCTCTTCGATCAGCTCAAGGGAGCGCGGTGGTTCTCGAAGATAGACCTCCGGTCAGGCTATCATCAGCTCAGAGTTCGAGACGAGGACGTGCAGAAGACGGCCTTCAGGTGTCGGTATGGCCATTATGAGTTCTTGGTTATGCCATTCGGCGTAACCAATGCTCCAGCGGTGTTCATGAGCCTCATGAACAGGATCTTCCAGCCATACCTCGACCGATTTGTCGTTGTCTTCATTGACGACATTTTGGTATACTCGACGACTGAGGAGGAGCATGCCTACCACCTGCGAGTTGTGCTAGACACACTCCGAGAGCACCAGCTTTATGGCAAGCTCTCAAAATGCCAGTTCTGGTTACGTGAGGTCCATTTCTTGGGGCACGTCATTTCTGAGGCGGGAGTTGCAGTGGATCCCGCGAAGATCGAGGCAGTGCTAGCTTGGGAGCCACCCAAGAGCGTGACAGAGGTGCGGAGCTTCTTGGGCCTAGCGGGATACTATCGGAGATTCGTGCCAGACTTCTCCAGAGTTGCAGCACCACTCTCAGCCTTGACGAAGAAGGGGAAACCCTTCGTGTGGTCAGACAGATGTCAGCAGAGCTTCCAGGAGCTGAGACAGAGATTGACCAGCGCACCTATCTTGAGGTTGCCAGAGGAGGGAGTTGGGTACGTAGTTTACTGCGATGCATCAGGGACTGGACTCGGGTGCGTCCTGATGCAGGAGCGGGCCGTGATCGCCTACGGATCACGTCAGTTGAGGCCGCATGAGCAGAACTACGCCACTCATGACCTGGAGTTAGCAGCAGTGGTCTTCGCTCTGAAGACTTGGCGGCACTATCTGATGGGCGAGCGCTTCACAGTCTTTTCTGACCACCAGAGTCTCAGGTATATCTTCTCTCAGAAGGACCTGAACCTGAGACAGCGGAGATGGCTTGAGTTCCTCCAGGACTATGACTTTGAGATAGTCTATACTCCTGGGAAGGGGAACGTGGTAGCCGATGCCCTCAGCAGGAGGACGGGCATTCAGCTACTTGAGGAGGCGACGGAGCAGCTAGCCTCCTTGCAGATATCCTTCGTGGATAGAGACGGAACAGCCTTTCTTCAGTCTCTCACAGTCTCTCCTCCACTTCTACAGCGGGTCAGAGAGGCCCAGCGTGGGGACGCTGACTGTGAGACCCGGCGTGCACTGATATCCTCAGGTCAGGCGCCTGATGGTTTCTCCCTTGGAGCAGAGCACGACATCCTTTTCAGAGGACGTACCTTCGTACCAGTCGCTTTACGAGAGGAGGTGCTGAGAGAGTTTCACACTTCTCCCTTGGCGGTACATCCCGGAGTGGCGAAGATGTACCAGGATCTCAGACGACAGCACTGGTGGCCGGGTATGAAGAAAGCTGTGGCAGAGTTCGTTTCACGATGCCTCACCTGCCAGCAGGTGAAGGCAGAGCACCAGGTACCAGCAGGTTTGGTACAGCCCTTGGAGGTCCCGGAGTGGAAGTGGGACGGCATATCTATGGACTTCGTGACTGGACTTCCACGCACTTCCAGAGGTCACGACTCCATTTGGGTGATTGTCGACCGACTCACCAAGTCGGCACACTTCTTACCCATCAGAGAGCAGGGCTCAGTAGAGAGCTTGGGACGTCTTTACGTCCAGGAGATCGTACGGCTTCACGGTGTGCCATCGTCTATCGTCTCCGATCGAGATGCTCGTTTCACTTCCAGGCTTTGGAAGGGGTTGCAGGAGGCGTTCGGGACGCGGCTCCATCTGAGCACAGCCTTCCACCCTCAGACGGATGGACAGACGGAGAGGACCATACAGACACTCGAGGACATGCTCCGTGCATGTGTTCTCGACTTTGGTCGCAGCTGGGAGGACCACCTACCCTTGGTGGAGTTTGCGTACAACAACAGCTACCACTCCACCATCGGGATGGCACCATACGAGGCGTTGTACGGCAGACCCTGCAGATCACCGTTGTGCTGGACAGACCCTGGGGAGTCAGCACTCGTGGGACCAGAGATGGTCCGAGCCACGACAGAGAAGGTCCAAATCATCCAGGAGAGGATGAGGACAGCTCAGAGCCGGCAGAAGTCATATGCTGACAGGAGGCGGAGGCCACTAGAGTTCGAGGATGGCGACCACGTCTTTTTGCGTGTCTCACCTCGACGTGGTTTACGGAGATTTGGCCGAGGCGGCAAGCTGTCTCCCCGCTCCATCGGGCCTTTCCAGGTCCTCAGCAGGATAGGAGAGGTGGCTTATCGCCTGGCTCTACCACCTCAGTTGCACCGGGTGCACGACGTCTTCCACGTGTCTCAGCTGAGGAGATACGTGCACGACCCGACGCACATCATCGACTTTGGGGAGCTGGACGTGGACGATGGGGCGACTTTTGCGGAGGTTCCAGTGGAGATCGAGGATCGACAGGAGCGGGTCCTACGTGGGCGGTCGATTCCTCTTGTGCGCGTCAGATGGCAGCACGGGAACCTCCAGGAGAGCACTTGGGAGCGGGAGGCTCAGATGCGTGCTCAGTACCCCCATTTGTTCCCCTAGTTTTGATGTATCTTTACGGGGACGTAAAGCCCTGAGGTGGGAGTAATGTAAAGACCCGCAAATTTCAAGGAAATTTTTTTCTTAATTTTCTTTGGAATTTTACAAGAACGCAGCTTCAGACGGCACCTGATTCCGAGGCCCGGTGTGCCCGGAATCAATTTCCGAAGTTTGGCTCGGGTACGTTCAGTGAACGGACGAGCGGGTTTTTCTATCTTTTGAACCGGTGCCCGGAATCGAATTCTGAGGGCACCGATGAAATCGCAGCGCCGGTATTTGCTTAGAAACGCCTCTTCCGGAGTTGCGTTTGCTCAGACGTGGTTTTTAAATTTTACGGCTTTAAGTCAGAAATAAAATAAAGTTTGTGCGACAACTTTATTTTATTTCACTTAAGCTGCTTGGAAGCCACTTGAAGTCACTTAAAGACGGCTTGAACTGAGTTGAACTGGATAGGGTGCTATCCAGAAATATCCTACCCCTTGGTAGGATATTTGTGCGGTGGGACCCGCACGAGCCCCGCCGTTTCTTTCGCTAAGTAACGCACCCGCGAAAACCCGTCAAAGTAACTGAAAAGTCAACCGACGCGTTTTCTTTAATTCTTAACAGACCATTTAATTGGGCGGTTTATTTCGTGAATTAAATGGACTGTTTCTTCGTGAATTAAATGGGTCGTTTCTTTCGTTGAATTAATTCAACGAATTGATGGATCGTTTCTTAACCGGTTTCGTGTTGGCATGTTTATAAATTAAGACCAACATAAAAATCCTTGGAAAGGATTTGAGAGAATCTTCGTTCCTCCACCCTCTCCGCGAAGAACGCGAAGAACGCGAAGAACGCGAAGAACGCGAAGAACGCCGAACCCGGAAGTCGACGACGCTTTCGCCCGAGACGTTCTTCCGATCTCCGATCTCCGATCACCGACCATTCGAGGTGAGTGATTTCGGATTTCCTCTCAAGTTCTTTTCTTTGGTTTTAAACGAAACACAGATTTAAATATTAATAATTTAAATCTGTTGTTCTTGATTTGTTGAGCTCGCCGGCTCAACGCCGGTTTCCGCGACGACGCGACACCTTCCCGCGACGACGCGACGATCGATCTCTTCCGCGACGATCTCTTCCGCGAAGAACGCCCGCGCTCGACGATCATCAAGGTAGGGATTTGATTGTGATTCTTTTCCCCGTGATTATTCTTTTTAAATAAAGAACCCGATCGAAACAATTTTTAATTTATTTAAAAATTGTTGTTGATTATTCCTCCCGTGATTTATGGCTAACGCGGAGGGTGCGGGTCTAACGAACAAGACCCGGCAACCCTCCGCCGATCTGTTTTTGTTGTGCGGATATGGCGGACGACGACGAACCGCGCGGCCGGGGCGATCCGTCGATCCCGCAGTGAAGGTCGGCATCCGGGAGGGGCAACGGCGCAGACGGGAAAGAAATCGGGCCACCGGAGCGTCCCCGGCGGCCCGCGGAAGGCGGCGGCGGCGCGGGTCGCCGGCGCGGCGGCGCCGGCGATCGGAGGCGGCGGCGCCCGGCGCGCCGCCGTGGAGGAAGCCCGCCGCGGCTGAAGCCGCGGCGGCATCGGCGGCCGGTTCCGCGGCCGCGCGGAACCGGGACGGACGCGGCGGCCCGGCCGCGTCCGCGTGACAAGCGGCCCCCCGCGGGGCCGCGGTTTCCCTCAAGCCGCGGGTTCAACCCGCGGCGCCAGCGACTCCCTCGGCCGCTCGGCCGAGGCCGAGCCGGCCGGTCCGGTCGGCCGGGCCGCGCTCAGGCCGGACCGGACCCGGCCGAGCCGGTTCGGACCGGGTCGGGCCGACCCGGTTCGGGCCGACCCGGTTCGGCCGACCCCAGGGGGGGGGGGTTCGGGCCGGGTCGCCCCGGGCCCGGAACCCCCGTTTCGGGCCCTCTACGGTCTTTCGCCCATATCTTGGGCCTGGGACCTCCGATTGACGAACCGTCAGCGGCTACGCGATCCTTGGATCGAGACGGTCGTTTCGGTATATTATACTCAAGGTTTCGGAAGACTTTGGGTTCGGCCGGGTTGGTTCGTACACGAAGCCAACCGGGCCCTCGGAGCGGAAACGCTCATAACTTGAGCTACGGACGTCCGAACGACGTACCGTCAGCTGTGGTGGTTTCCTCTAAGTGAGACGGAACTTTTGGCATACTCCGCCCGAGGATCGGATACAGGCGGAGTACGGTCGGGTTGGTTTTGCCCTAAAAACCAACCGGGCCCCTGGGACGAAAATGCCAATAACTCTCAGACCGGGCGTCCGATTGACGCGCCGTCTGTCGCGTTGAGATCCTGTTGTCGATACGGAACTTTTGGATACATCAACTTCGGACTACGTGTCAGTTGATGTATCAGCCCCTCGGCTCGTGGAGCGGACCCTCCTAAACGAGCTCGCTACGTGCGGGAACCCTAGCGCTGGCTGTGACCTCGACGGCAGAGCAGAGATCCTCCGTGGACTGCGACGACGGCAGAGCAGAGATCCTCCGTGGACTGCGACGACGGCAGAGCAGAGATCCTTCGTGGACTGCGGCGACGACTGTGCAGAGATCCTCAGTGGACTGCGTCGACTACTGCACTCAGCGATCCCACGTGGATCAGTGCTTCAGGTTCTGTGTGAGCCCGATCCTCCGTGGGTCCTTACTACCGGTTCTGTGTGAGCCACTGCCTACAGGTTCTGTGTGAGCCCGATCCTACGTGGGTCTTTTTGCGGGGGTTAGTACCTATCGATCCTTCGTGGGTCCGACGACTGAGACGGATCAGTGATCGTCTTTGACGTCATCTGAAAAAGTATACCTGGTTGAGCTGAATCTTATGTTACTCTCCTTTGTGGATTGTGTTGAACTATCCTTTGTGGATTTACTGTTTACTCTCCTTGTGGATTTGAGTCTTGTTTTCCTTTGTGGATTGAGTTGTTCTTGAGCTCGTGAGCAGAGCTAGAATTGGGGACTTAGGTATATGTATGGGCATATACCTAAGTCGAGTCAGATGTTACTTCGTGATTGCATCTTTCTTTTGTGCTATATCCTTTGTGGATTTCGGGAGACCTTCGGGGGTCTCGGGGTCCTTACTGAGTAGTTGTACTCACCCCTGCACGGGCTATGCCCGCACTTCGTGGTGTTGGTTGCAGACGACGGACAGCGCTGATCGCGGTTGGGGCGTGGAGCAGGACGGTACCTGGAGGTGGACCACTGGACGGGACGTGCTCAGAGCGGACGTGGGGCCCGAGGAGCTTGGAGGCTATCTGTACCCACCCTTCAGGTGGGATTGCCAGTGGACGACACGAGGCCGCCGTCTTTTCTTCAGTTGCTGTACTTTACTTTTCAGTTGTACTTTACAGTTGGGCTTGTATTTCCGGCCCCTTTACCTTTCTGCACTTTACTTTCCGCTTGCTGACTCTGTGTGGTTGTTACTTATAAAGGCAATGCCTTCCCTGTTTACTGGGATTTTACGCCTTGGTGCTAGTCGCCAGCCCCTGGCCTATGGAAGGCGGGCTTGGGGTAGTCACGGCACGGGCCCCGAGGACGGGTCGTGACAACTAAAGTTTTTTCCATAATTTTATATCCCTTACTAAGCTTTTTATACACATCAAACATTTTTTAAATGATTATCACAGTGTATAAGAAAGGTTATGAAAAAAAACAATTCATGAATAATTTTATCAATAAATTAAATAAATTTTATTTATATTAAATTTTCTATATTGTGGAAGAAGGGATTCATTTTTTATTGTACCTAATTTCTATTAATTTGAGTTGTTATGTAAGATTTATGACCTAAATATCTAAAACTATAAGACCAAAAAGATCCAAAATGTGAAAGAAACTAAATTATCGAATAAAAATCATTATTGTGTAATGTTTTAGGATGGGGACATATAACCATGATCCCTAGATCCAGATGACAATGGGAGAAGATGATAGCATGAGTAAAAGAAATAAAAACAATGAGGGGTATGAAGATAAAATAATACCTTGTGAAATTACTCTTGAAACATGAATAACACAAGATAATCACTCAATGGACGAATATTGGAGGCTATGAGATCAAGGGAGGGTCTCCCTTTGGCTTTAACTAATAAAGATAATAAGTCAGGATGCGTTTTGGGTCTAAAATACTTAGAGGGTAGTTTAAAATTTTCAAAAACATTATGAGCACGAAAGTTCACATGGTCTTGCCACACACTTTACCAAACTATTTATACATCAATCTCGATATATAATATACACCTTCTCACTAGCATAAGTTTTATGGATGGTTTTCAAAAAAAAATAACCATTCATATTGTTTTTACCGTGATACATTGGATTCATGCACGCCTTAAGAACAATTTGACTAAACGTGCATGGGTCATGTACCCTCAAACAGAAGAACTCTAAGGCTCACACAATTTTCTAGGATAGTACTCATGTACTAATATAACATTTATCCAATCATGTTCCATTATAAAAACTCCTTGAATGTCAATAATTATAATCATCAAACCTATGACATGAACTGTAACCCCAGTTCTAAAGGATATACTAGGGGAGAGGTTAAAAGAAAATAATCAAGTGAGAAAATAATTAACTAAATTTTGAAAATATATTATTTAAAATTGTATTAAATAAATAAATTTTTTACCAACTTATTATAGAAAAATTAAAAAATAATTTGAATGCAAAATTTTTTTATTATAAATACCCATATTTTTGTAAAAAATGGATTCATCGCATTTGAACACTTATTTTAAAATTAATTTTTATAAAATTTAAAAAAATTAATTTATAGAATGAAAATAAATTTTGAAAAAATAACTCCAAATTATAATAGGGTAAATGTTTCAATTTGTTTTAAAATATTAATTTTTCGACGAATATTGAAAAATATTGATTTTCATTGAAAACCGCCTTTACATTTAAACATTTAAAAATTCAAATTTCAAAAAATGATATTTGTAAAATGATATTATTAATAATCCAATTTTCAAAATTTTTAACAAATTTTTGTGGATTTTTAATATATAATGTAATTTTACTTAAGAAATACTTTCCTTGGAAAAAAGATCATTCGGTGCATTTACATATTTAATATAAAAAAAATTCTATAAATTAATTTAATTTATATTTATAAAATGTATTACATTGTAGGAATGAAAATAATTAATATTATATAATAATAGAAATATACTTTTTGTAAATAATGAATATTTTAAATAGAAAAAACTAATTATTGAGGTTAAGGATAAAACAACGTTACTATGGGTTAAAATAAAATGATATATGTTAAAATTACCTATTAACATGTATAATTTCTATTTTTTGTGTTTATTTTATACATATATCATTTTATTTTCAATAATGTTACATTTTAGAAACATTTGGACTAATTAAATTCTGGGTATAATTTATCATTTTCAACAATTCCTTGTGTGTACTCTCTACCACTTATAAAATGACGACCCACTCTTCTCCTCAAATAACTATCATAATTCCTTTTGTTTAGAAAATATTCATCAAAATTAAATAATTAATTCCCTCACCACTACCTATGTTTACTTTTGTAATCATAACATCCTTCATGGAATGATTTAGTTACAAACCTATCGATATTCTTTGGAGAAAAAGTTTTTCTCTTAACCTTGCAACATTATTTTATTTCATTATATACCCATTCAGATATTATACAAATAAGATAATATAAAAACAATATATTAGTAAATGTATTGAGATGTTATTATGTTAATTTAATAACCTATATCTACCCCATCTTCTAACAAAAGGGAAACAAAACTATCGATCGTGTGTGTGAAAGACTACCTCCTCACAAACTGATGTAATTAATTTTTCATATCCACTTCTCAAGGATAGATATAATGATGGATTTAATTTATATATATTATATTAATGACATAATTATTATTTTTAAAATATTATATTTCATTGACATTCCTTTTTTATTATCTTTCAGAAGATGATAAAATCACTTGTTCATACATGTCAACCACCACCTCCTCTAAGAAAAGTTAAATGTTATTCATCATATTTTGACATGGATGGTAATAAAGATTTATTTAATTAATATATATAATAATTATGTTATAATAATGAATATAAAATTTTAAATATTATTTGAATTTTTTTAATCCAAATAGTTAAAATATTTTAAACAATATTCTTTCTTACTTAAGACCCCTCGTCTCCATGAATTCTGTAATTCATTTTTCTATCTAAATATTATGTATTACATTAAATAAATATAAGATAAATTTTTATTATATTTATAGTGTGATATTAATTATATATATTATGGATCCTTGATCAATTTTCAAAGAATAAAAATACAGAACCAAAACATACATTAAAAATCAAGAAGTTATCTCATGGAATATTTTTTTAATAATCATTTATTAAAAAAATGAATAACAAAACGTTATAACTAAATCATATATGTTATGATATATATGATTATGGTTATTTAAAACATTTATAATAAATTTATATTTATTATAAATTACATTTAACACGTGTGATGAATTTTGGACTTGCGGAAACGGTTTCTCATCTCACATTTACTTCCATTAGATAAAAGTTATATTAGACACATATTTATTTTTCAAGAATTATATACATATTTTTTACATGTAATATCATGAATTACTTTATCTTAACTATATTTAATTTTTTATTTGATGTTATATTTTTATGAGGGTTATGATTCAGTAGTTACAAAAGAATTAAATATTTATTTCATTATCTAATAATTATTTAGGATTATTTAATTTTTTAATTCCATTTATAGAAATAAATTTATGATATTATAATAAAACTATTTTTTTATTCTCATATAGTTATTCATGAATATTGAAAGTAAGAGTTAAACTTAACTCTATTTAGAAAAAATTATTGAGAAAATTTTATAAAGAAAATCAATTATTACTTGTATTTTTGGTTGAGAATTACTTATTTCATATAACCCTGATTTCTAAAAAAATGGTTTCAAGAATTTTTATATCATTCCCTATTTTTTTTATGGAATTTTACCCATGATTTTTTTTTAAAAAATGGGTTCAAAATATTCATCTGGTTGTTTTCTTGATGATGTAAATTTTGAGTATTTACTAAAAAATGTAACAGAATATTGTTTTTTACAAACATTACATGTATAGAATTTCTGTACAGTTTGATTGCCCATTACTTTGAATATTGCATTAAAATATCCTATGATTATTTTCCTATAAATTTTTTCTTCATTTTATCATCATTCTTTAATTTTTTATAATTTATGTTCAATGTTAAATTTTTATTTTCTTCATGAAAATTTTTAATGAAAATGAAATTTAATTTCTATTTATTAAAACAAGAACAATTATAAATCATATCCCTACGTGGGATACATTTTACTAATACAATCGTTTTTATTTATCCAAATTTTTTATGATTGGTTTGATTGGGGATGTACTATTGGGATATCAATCACCATTATACTCATGATGGTTTTTGATTATGTATATTTATTGAGGAATATATTAAAATTACATATTTTAGTCTTCTAATATGAGTTTTTATGATGATTACGATTCACCCCTTTCATAGGCGGAATCCATTATACTTAGATAGTGGTGGGTGTGAATCCCTTGAACCCCTTGAGACATTTGTAGGTCTTATCAGGAAGTATAGATTAATTATTTGGATGATTCCTTTCTTATTTATTAAAGATATCTATGTGTGGGGCCTTGACATTAATTTTATGGTATCTAGAATTATGTAATCCCATATTATGGAATAATTTATTGATTTCTGAGTAATTATCTTATTAATTATGATAATCATGGATATGTTTCAAGGATATTTGATTATTTATCTAGAAATACTTTATCATCATTTATTATTTCATTATTATTATTTTGCCTCAATTTATCGATGAAATAACATGTTTTTAATGATATTTACCTTGTCATATTTATTAGTGATTATTTATTCATGAATGGATCCATTCTAATCATCCCCTTACTAATAATTTTTTTTGAACCCTTTCTTATGTTTGCATTTGTCATGTTGTCCGGATATGTATTATGATTGATATACAATGATATGATAAAGTAACTAATAGTGTTATAAAAAAATACTATGTTATATTTTATGTTTACAATTGTAATGTGATATTTAATTATGAATCTATTTTTTCAATATAACTATAATTTTCATATATTTGGTGTGTGGTACATATTTTCTAGTGCTAATGAAATAATTAAAGTGATGGTTCTAGGATAATATGGTATGTGACCTTATAATTTACATTTGATCATCTTTAGTAGAAAACTCAAGATCAATATTTAAGAATACATAGATTGGGGAATATAAACATATGACTAACATTAATGATACATATAAATCTAGGATAACAACCAATACATTTTTCAATGAAGAGATTATAAGGATTTAAAAGTAATACCTCCATGTATGGACGATAAAGGTTTATATAGCTCTAGAACAACTGTACCTCGGGTTAATAAATCATAAAAAGTTTTATTTTGATTTGACCAGATCATCACCTAGTGCATGAAAACAATCTTTGATACACATATAGTTTGAAATTATTGAGTGATAATATTTTTTTAAATCATATTAAATTTAAAAATAATATTTAGTGATTAGAAATAAATTTTATGAGTTCATAATGTTCCCAAATAAACTGTGTTTATGATTATATGATTAGCTTATGGATAAATGTTCTAATTTATGTTATTTAGTTTATTAGTTATATATTATGATTCATTGTCTTGGGATCTAATATACAATATGAAATTCTTTATAAATTAACAATAGTATAAATTACCTATGTATTTTTAGAGGAATTACCTATGAATCCACCAATTTGTGAATCTGGGTTATACCATGATTTAACCCATTATAATATACCAATATCATTGTATCCCTATGTAATGACCACCATGGAAAAAATAGTGTGTGTGAAACAAGTGGAGGAGTGTTGTGCTAGGGTATTTATTGGCCCTTTTTTAATCCTAGGGAGACATGATTCATTCCATTAAGAATAAATACAGATCTATCAGGTTTTGTGTAGATTATAGAAAATGCAATGATATTATGATTAATAAAAAGAAGCAAGTACCACACATAGATTCCTTAGTTGTTCAACATAATGGTGATATATGTTTTTCAATTATTTATCATTATTATAGGTATCATTAAATGTTATTAAAAAAGGAATATATGATAAATATATCATTTTCCTATGATCTATGTCAATCATATGTTTATATTAATGCAATTACTATTGAGTAATGCACCCTCTGTCTTCATAGATCTAATGAATATAGTATCAATCCAATATCATGATAATATTTTTGCGGTATTCATTAACAATATCTTGGTGTACTATAAGAGCTATTAGGACCATGATAATAACTATTAGGTCAATCCCATTACTCTTAAAATAAATAATTTATATGGGAAATTTAGAATGATTGAATTATTACATACATATGTTCTTTTTCATGGACAGATTGTCTCCAATGATGCAGTCTTAGTTGATCCACCAATGAACATAATTTAGTTATATGTTTTCAGTGGTTTTGAAGTATATTGTTGGTTATTTAAAAAAATCACAATTGGATGACCCATTAATGAATCATACTCATAAAGGTGTTAGACTCATAATGACAATGTAATGTGATGAATGTTTCAAGCAATTAAAGAAGATATTGGTGAATGGTTCATTATTTACTGTACTATCAGGATATTATGTATTTGTGAGAAATAGATATACGTAAATTAAGGGACTATATTGTTTTCATATGATTAGTGATAAAGTTATTTCATTTGAATAAAGTTAGTTATTGATTTTGAAAGAAAAATATTTGTCATGTTATCTTCTACTGGAAACTGTAATCTTTTCTTCGAGGATATAGATACGTTATCAATATAGTGAAAAGTGTGAGAAATATAAATATAATTAGAATTTGAAATACATCATTTTAATGAAGTAGATAGACATGAGGTGATGTTTATGGATCATTCTAATCAAATATAAAAATTTATTAGAACACTACCCAGAACAGAAATAAAATAAGATACCAGGTGCATTGGTTTGGAAAAATCAAGTTTTACTGAATGAAATTAGGATTGCCAAGGATCCTAAGTTCGTAGATCTAGTGAATTTGGATATTATAATTATTAAATAATGGTAAACATAACTCCTTTTTAAAATTATTAATAATACTAATTTTTTTAAATCAATGAAGGTATCAACATAATGAAGGGGATTTTCAAGAGGATTATACATGTGAATTATGTAAAATTATATGGAATAATATATGAAGATAGAATTCTAAAATTTGGATCGAGACTTTGTATAACATATATACCTCAAATTATGAGTTAATTTTTTGATAATTCACATCGATTTTATATCTCAATACACCCTCATATAACCAAGATTTAGATAGATGTGAAGGAACACTTTTTTCGGAAAACATAAATATAGAGTTAGATGATTGTGTGTCTAGATTATTGGTTTTTTAATTAGTGAAGGCTGAGAGAAATCATCCTATCATATTCATATAATGTATACATAATCCTACTTCAAAATTGGATGACATTATTACTGATGTATTATATGAAATACCAAAGACTCTTATAAATAAGACTGAAATATGTGTTATTGTTGATCACCTCACTAAATATGCTCATTTCCTCTCTATATTCAAATATTTAACCCTTGAGTACATTACATGGATCTATATTAATTATATTTTAGGACATCATGGTGTAAAAAATTCATTTGCATCTTTCTATTATCCAAAAATCACATCAACATTACAGAAAAGTATTAAGAAGGCTCATGATACTATGATTTTCTTGGGCACCACATCTCACCCTCAAACCGATGGATAGTCTGAATGTACTATTAAGACATTAGAATACATATTGAGATTATGATATCATAACATTAAATGTATTTTGGATCAATATTTATCATTTCTATCATTGTTATATTATATTATCCTCAATTAATGTATTTAAATAGAGTGATATGGAGCATTATATCACAAGGTATGCATACCTCCAACTTATTGGGGATAAGATGTAGGACAAATTTTTTTTGATAAAATAGAGTGTAGGACAAATAGAGTGTAGGACAAATTTTTTTTTGATAATATAATAAAAGACACATAATTTTAGTAGGTAGATAATGTCTTCATAAAAATATCTATAAGGATGGGTGAAATAAGGTTCATTATGAAAGGGAAATTAATAACTAGGTACATCAGTCATTCAGATATCATGGAATAATGTAGAGATATGTCTTACCATTTTAAAACTGTATGAATAATGATTTATTAACAAAATGTGTAACATGTCAAGATTTTATGATTATTTTTTAAACAAACGTTAAATTTATATGATATATTGGGTTACATGAATCAATGGGTTTTAACAAATAATTACAATCTATTAATATTAATATTTATACAAGACCATTGTTAACTAGATATTGAACATTGTGGAATGAATACAAATAACTAAATTCTAAATATTAATTATAAAGGTTTTATATAAATAATTAATAATGATAAACATTACATAATTTTTTGTTAATTCATTATATGTTTTGAAATAAACATTTTTTCAAAAAAGTCTTTTATATTTCATTTTAGAATATTAAAAAAATTATTTCATTAAATTTGTAGAATATTACATTTATCAATTAAACCGCATTTTACAAAATATCATTTCAAAATTCTCTGAGGGTGATTTTTTAATATTTTTATAATATATTATTTTTTAAAAATAATGATGAAAAAAACATGTTTTTATTTAAAAATACTTATTATTTTAAAGATTTTTTGTTGATAATTATTTTTAAATGATTTAAAAAGTATCATTAGTTAAACTATATATACATTATTCAAATTTATGTCATTTTAATAAGTGTAATATAGAATTTTAATATACAAACAATTTATACATTTGAAGATTTTCGATTTTGAAAACTACATTTTCATCAAATCCACAATGTAAAATTTAAATTGAAATTATCCAATTATTTGAATTGAATTTTATAAAATGGAATATATATTTTTAATCAGCATAATTTATACTTTCTAATAAGGTCAATATAATTTTTTACCTAATTAATATTAAATAATATTTATAATGGTTAATGAAAAAATTGGTTTACCAGTGGGTTAATCTAATAATATATGGGTTAAAAATGGAAAAATAATTATCCAAAACCCATTTTGTGTCGATATTTTGACCTTATCATGTATATTGATTAATAATGGACCATTTTGGAGTCTTAGGTATTGTGAAAATTGTGGTTAAATATTTTTCTTTAAAAAAATTAAATGTGTACCACTAACCTCCAATATAAAAGTTCATTCTGTATCCTATCAAATTCACACATACAACACCATTTGTTTCATCCAATACCAAAAAAATATATATAACTTACATCCCAACAAAAAATATATTAGCCTTGGTGGGATAATAAATCCAATATAGGAAGGCATTAGGCAAAACCTAAACAGGTTGTTTGATGAAGATTCTATACTTTTTACAATGTGTTTTTGATTAACATATTCTTCTAACTCCATAAAATATTATTCTATAATTATGATATAGTAAAAAATATATCTGATATAATTATATTTTATAATGTTATGTTTATAACCTATATATATATCCAATTTAATCAAATAGGATTTATAATCATCATTCATGTGTATGGTTGACTGCCACATTACAAATCGGTGCTATTAATTTTCCATAACCACCTCTCATAGTTTGACATAATGATGAATTAAATTTTTATATATGATTATTATTATATTATTATTCCTTTTAAATTATCATAAAAAATATAACATTTTACCTTCCATTTTCTGAGAATATGATGATGTCAGTCCTATGTACGGATGACTACCACATCATGAAGCAATGTGGTTAGTTCACATTTATTGTCATAGGTAATAAGTATGTTTTTATTCATATTATGTGATATATATGTCATAATAAAAAAATAACTAATGATTAGGTATTTTAAACCTTTATTTCAATCAATATATCCTGAGAATGGAATCAATGTTCATGCGTATGTATGACCTCATATCTCAATGAATGATGTATTTCATTTTGTATCTCTAAATTTTATATAAATCTATAAATAATAATATGTAGAATATATATGGTAATTAAATCATTCTTAATATTTTGAATAGTATTTATCCATGTAAAATTAAGGTGTCAAAAAAAAGAAAAAATTACATGAAAAAATAATGCACTTACTAAGTAAAACGTAACATTAACATGAAATTGTTAAAAAAATGTGTAATAAACATCATAATTATATAATATGTGTTATGATATATATAATTATGATTATTTTAATATAATTATAATAATAATAAATTTATTATACAGGCGGTGTGAATTTGTTTGATGGAATTTAAGACTTAAGGTAAGGGATTTTTTTTCTCAGGTTTCCTTTATTAAGACATATGTTAGGTTATTAACCTATATTACATTATGAGGTGTATATACAACACATTTTACATTTAATATCATCCATTTATTAATTCTCATTTTATTTTTTGATTCAACTTACATTATTATTTCATAGGTCTTAATATTAAAAGATAAAAAATTGGTAACAGTTTTTTGATACAATCTTATCATTTGTTATGACTATTCTAGATTATGCATCTAATTATGAAATAATATGATATATATATATCAAGAGACCCATGTCTTTTATTTTTATATGTCAATTTATGAATAATAAATTTTCTCCTACATTTTATATTGATTTTGAACTCATCGGTTCAAAACCCAATTTTTAATAATAATATCATATTTATTTAAATCATTAGTAGAAAACCAATTTTTTTCAATATCACTATATTTTAAAAATTATTTAAACGTTTTTTCACAATACCCAAATGATTTAATTAAATCCATTCTTACCCATGTTTTACTTTTTTATTTTTTAAATGAATCTTCATATCATATTCCATACATGGATTTTATTCATTCAAAAAAATGTGAATGGAATGACTATTTTAATGTAAATGAAATGATTTTAATTTCCCAAAATGAAGACAAATATTATAATTAATGATTAAATTATAAATTGTCAATTTATTTTTGACGAAGTGTATTTCAAAAATATTTTATGATTTTATAAATTTAATATGTTTATTTTCAAAGTAATGATATTTTCATTAAGAAACGTTCCATGTGATTAGACATTTAAAATCATTTAATCTAAGATGTAATTCATTGATGTTATATATTATTTATTCAGGATATTATCAAAGTATTAAATTTTTGTTATTTCACTAAATATTATATTTTTTAGAAGAAATATTTCTTATCAAACCTAATTCATTTTTCATAGGTATGTTTTTGATGATATTATGATATGATTAATGTTTTTTACCATTATAATCATATAAGTGTTATTTTAATTATTTTCCAGTTGAGAAGTATATTTCCCTCCCATTAAATTTGTAATTATTGATATCTCATTAGATATATAGGAGAATAATGGGGAGAGAACCCAGTTTTGTAAGGGAATCTTTTCACTCTGATAGAATGAGGAGTTAACATATAATATTGTGATGGTTTGGGGGGTAACCAATTCCACTATAATAGTCTTGTTTAGGAGATATTATCTACTAGGAAAATTATTTATATTCTTATATGTGTGACATAAATATATTCCTTATTCATGTTTTATGTTATAATGGTCCTTGTTAATCATTCCATTATGATTGATGTATTATGAATGGACACGAATTTTTCAATGAATCATGTTTATTATCAATTATATGTAGGATATTGTTTTCTAATTCCATTCTCATCATCTCGTATCTTTATTTTAATGATATATTGAAATCTCTATTTTTTTCCCTTACTATTCATTTTAACTCTCCCTTTTTTATGTTACCTTTCCCACTGTTAGGAAAAATTTTATAATATAATACATGTATAAAGAGGGTTATAGTTATGAATATCATAGTGGGATACAATATATCTCACTTATAAGAGAATTTTTTTGATTCGATGTTTCGAAAAAGATAAACACCTAAACGATTCTGCAATGAGTAGTTATGTTATTAATTGAATATTAATCCTACTAGATTTAATATTTATTTGCATTTAGTTTGGGTCATTAATGTTTATATGAGATAAATATATATTTTAACCTTGTAATGTTGGATAAGAATACTTTAGTGAGGTCCCTACTGAAATTTTTAAGGATATGTATAAGGATGAGTCAGTGGATAAAATATTTTCCTAGAATTTTGGTAAATGATATAGACCATTATCTATTGAATTTTATCCATTTTTGGATACAACTAGTGAATGTTTCTCTATAACAGATGTATATTGGTGTAATAAATCCAAAATGGTGCATTTAGATAGACTCGATCATTACCAAGTGCATGATATTGTATCTATATGCCAGCCTAGTTTGGACTCATGATGTATATGCATTAGAAATTTAAAAACTATTTAATTACCACCAAGATGAATTTAAATAGAATATTACTATGAATGGCCTATGATAAACCTAGGGTGCATAGATAAAAAATAATTTTTCAGGATTTAGACATCTTTTATTAATTACTCATGATTATATTATTCTTCAATATAATTATTTCGTCTTACACTATGATTTTTTGTTTAATTAATGGATAGAACCTAAATGAACCGTGTAAATGCTAAGTGAAATAGACAATGTAATTATTTTCCTCCTAGTTAAAAAGAAATTAGTGATGGAGTGATAAATATCATTTCTATAATATAAAAAATTTATAAATCTATGAATCATGTGGAACATCCAAATAACCAAAGGATGGTGAATCATTCTATTGATTCCTTTATAAGGAAACACTCATCTTTAATCAGTGAATTAGCTATTTCAATAGTTTTTTTAGAAATGGATTAGTATAAATGCAATGATTTTTTACATTCTATGGTGTTTGGAACATGAAAAATTGAATTTTTATATATATCATTTGTAAAGAGAAGTGGATAAATGGGGGACTCTAATCAAGAATATAAGGGAACACGAGGAAATTAACTCCATTTAGTAGGATGAGTTTATGAGCATATTTTTTTATAAGTACATCTCTTTTATGATTCTTTAAAATATGGGGAAATGATTTCTTATCCTAATGCAGAAGGTTCATGAACATATTTTCTTATATGAGGAATATTTTACAAGACTTATAAAGTATTATTATATAATTACCCTACAACCTTAATGTTATGTTGATATATTCATCATTGTATTTAATCCAAGTACCTAATGGGCATCATCCATATGGTACATTAGTGTATATGAAGAAACATTTTTATATGCTCTAAAGGTGGAAATTGATATAGAAGTTACTCATTAATATCATGGTTTTGATGAGAAAATGAAAATAGAGTTCAAAGGAAAATCGAAAAAATAATCATAGAAGAATTTGAAATATCCTCATGAACTATGTGGGTAATGAAACATAATGGTAACTTTATTATGTGGAATACTAAATTTTTTATGTGTGGGAATTATGTTTATTTATGAACTAACATTCGAACTAACAAGAAAAGATCTCTAATGAAGAAAATATTGAGAAATATGTAAATAATGAACCACACACACTCCAATATTTCAAATAAAAATAGTGTATTCATTATATTAAATATTCACCAAATTAAAATTTTAATGATGATGATCGATGAAAACAACCTCTTAGGCTGAGTTATAAGGGTAAATCGCATGCAGTTACTATTTCAAATAAGGGGAAGGATAAAAACGTTGTGAAGGGGATACATAACATCCACTCTATAACTATTAATTAAATCATTGACTATGGCACTACCCTTTATTTTATATCCAAAAAAATTTCCAAGGGTATCAATATTTCCCCCAAATGATTATATTGATAATTAGTAGTGAAATTACATAATTGTATGATGATTACTTCACATATATATGATTCCACACTAGTTGATGTATGTGGAAATTTTAATGTTAAAAATCATATCATTAATCCTATAGTTGAATTTGATGCTATCATATGCATTTATTTTCATTCTCTATATAAATAAAATATAAATTTTTGAGGAAGGGATGTCACATTTGATATTCAAAACCAATAATTGAAAATATATCAATGAGACAATAAGTATGAAAATTTGTTTGTGATTACATAAATTTAATGGGTCTTGATACCGATTAAATTTTATTGTTTACCTCATATGGTTGTTGATAAACATGACATTAGGTAGTGAAATTTTTGAGGTATTTATAGAATATTATCAAAACATTACATAAAATTTTGGATATGTGTTTTCAATAGAACACATTCTTGGTGACACAGTAATTTTAATGACTCCCTATATATTGGTGATGATTTAGTAGGATGATTAAAATAAGAAACTAAATAATTAACTAGAAAAATGATTCAATCGGCCATGTGTTTCACCTTAGGATCCTCTTACTATTTTTCTCAAAAAATTATAGATTAATGATAATTTTTATTTATTTGTTGTAGTTATACAAGATCACGATCAGGAAAATGTATCCTCTACATCGTATTCAGGACCAATTTGATCAGTAGTGTGGAAAACATTTATTTTCCAAGATATAGCTTCATTTTTTGTATCATCAATTGATGATCTTGAAGGAGTATATACCTAAGAAAAAAATTTGTACAAGTAATGTATCTAATGAATAAATACTAATGGAATTAGTTATTACTAATTCCCTTCAAATATTATAATATTTAATGCATATAGTCATTCGATATTACCTTTATTTGTTCATAGTAGTCATTAATGAAGATATTTTTATCCATTCAAAGAGGAATACAGAGCATTAATATCACAATATAAGTTCAAAAAAGACCATAAGGAAGGAGAAACCTGAAGTGCCCAGATCAGTGTGAATCACTGAGAGGGGGAGGGGGTGAATCAGTGATCCCTTAAAACTTTTTACTAATTGATTCCTTATCAATTAAACCTCTATGGCTGGTTAAAGCCTCGATCCACTCTTCTTGTACCTCTCAGCCTTTCCTCGAGTGATGCAGTAAATGTAAAGGCACAGGACACAAGGATTTACAAGGTTTGGCACCAAAGGCCTACGTCCTTGCCTTGTTGGTTATACACCCCAACATGGTTTCTCCATTATAATCGGTTAGTATTACAATGGTAGATACAGAGTCCCACTGTATCTCTCCTGAGTCCCACTGGAGGGTCTTTATACTGCGTCTCACAGTGTTACCAGAGTCCCACTGGCCTGCTCCAGAATCCCACTGAAGACTTATTCCGCCCTGAGTCTCACAGGGGGCTTCTCCTGGCTCCTCGAGTCACACGAGTAGCTCTTCTTCACATTAATCTTCTTCAAGTATCTTCAGTAGTCTGGGATAAAGACTGTTGCCCTTGCTCTGTACCTCTGCTCACTTGTGATGAACTGGTCTTCTCGTCTTTCTCGGGCTTTATCACCTTCTTCTAAGGATGACCCGACCTCTCTCTTCAACTACTGAATACTCAGACAACTGATATCTTTAACTTCAGTCTGGTCCAGTCTCACTTCACATCAACTTCATGCACTGAATGTATGGCATCACAATATCTTCAAGATCTCTTGGTCTTTGACTCCTCAATTGCACACAAGCAGATTCAGACTTGTTCACGTGTGCACGTGCGTGCATGCAAGCATGCACTCCCCTTCTCTTGGTGCAATAAACCCACTAAGGGTTTAGTCAATTTTAAGCACACACCTTCTCCACAATCTTCACACACTATATTAAAATTGTTCACACACTTAGAAGTGAGTTTTACTTTTGTGTGGAACTTCTTCTTCTTCTTCTATTGTGTATACACTTTTAGTTCACACACTAGGCTTCAGCCTTCTTGTTTTGTTTGCACACACATTTTCTTTGTTCAATTTGCAAACACAAGAGACTTTGCCTCTCTTTATTGCACACCCCCAAGGGCTACGACCTCTTCTTCAATTTTCACATACAAGTGTCAAAGGGTGTATTCCTTGTTGCACACACACACACAATGGTGGTCTCTTCACTTCACCCACTTGAACATACCCAAGACAAGGTCTCGGGTTCTTCCTCTTGTCTTGAACACACAACCCGAACTCCTCCTTCAATGAGATGACGCGCAAGGTGTGTTTGAGCCGCAGCCACTTCTCTACTCCACTGTCGCGCAAGGTGTCAAGGGTGCAAGGACAACCGCTCAAGGTGCAAGAGCACAAGCAGCGCACAAGGGCCTACTGCCACGCAAGACTCCTCCAACCGCGGTGCGCGCAAGTTCCTTGGTGCACAAAGGCTATCAGGTGCTACTCCTGCGGGGCACGCAAGTGCAACCAACCGTGGGCTTCAACTGTGGGCGCGCAAGATGCCGCGACCCCGGGGACTTCCTGTCACGCAAGTGAGGCGCACAGGGGTCTTCCCCTTTCTTCTTTCACGCAAGGGGTGCACGAAAGGGACTCAGCCGTGCAAATACCTTGCGCAGGGCTTCTTTCTTCGCGAGGCAGAGAGCTTCACAGTTCTCAAAAGTTTCAGAAAGAAAATTCAAGAGCAAGTCCTCTCATTATATAGGCAGAGGCGTCTCGTTCAATCCACGTGGATATAAATTCAAACTCCTGAATATCTCGGGTTTTCAAGATTTCCAAAATCTTGTTTCTCCTCTATTTCACGCGGATTAACTCATTTTTAATTTCCTCTACGTGCATGCGACTTAGAACGCATGCACGACCTTCCTTCGATCCAAAACATGCAAGCATAAACACCCAAACCTCGGCAACTTCGTCTTGCCTCGGCCGGATACCAAAACTCTCCAAACATTGCATGCAAGTGTATTTTTATGCATGGATCCGTTCTTCTTGGCCAGACGATCTTAATGATGTCTTCGGCATGATTTGTAATGGCCGGGAGCTCGAGATCAGTCGTCGGGGAGGCGTCTGGATCATCGGGAGACGTCGGGGAGCCTCGGGGTGGCTCGAGGTTGAAGACAACCTTTACAGCCATCGGATGGGGAGTTTAATGATGCTCGACAGCCGCGATTAAAAGATCGTCGCGCAGATGGATCATGCGGTGGAGATTAGACGCGCGATGAGATGTGCGGCTCAGATTCAATCCCAGCGAAAAAACTCGTTCCCACATCAAAACGGCCTCCGATTTTTCAGCGCCTTATCAAACTCGCGCTGCCGCCATTCGTTCAATAATCTCTCTTCTCCCTCCACGGTGTCGCCCCGCACCGTGCCTCTGCGGGCGCGCTTCTGCGCCCACCCACGCCTCCTGCAGGCGCGCTCCTAGTTCCCACCATGCATGTCATGGGCGCGCTCCTCGCGCTCATGCTGCGCGGGCTTCATCACCGCGTGGCCTCGGGGATTATACACGGCCCCGGCCTCTCTCGGGCTGGCCCCATGGGATCCCCCTTGGGCGTGGCGACCTTGAGTCCCACATGTGCCTTGGGGTTGAACCCTTAAGGCTGGCCCTTGGTGGCTTCTTTTTTGCTAGAGTAGAGACTTAGGGACTTTGTATAAAAACAAAGTAACCAAGTGAAAATGCCAAATTCCACATCTTCCTCTAAGCCATTATTCTTCATCAACTCTACTTCTTCATTAGAATTCCTCAATTCTCCTTAACATATAATCTGGACTTAGGAGGTGGAATTCCCGAAGGTTCATCATCAACCGAATCACTTGGATCAATTATTTCTTCAATGTGCTTCATTGATCCAATCAGAGATCAAGTTGGTTCTTCTTCTGATTCACATGCACTAAGAAATAGTATATGTACTGCATTAGCACCACTTCATCCACCTAGTGATTGTGGATGGATCACTTCCATCTCCTCATGCATTGTAAAGACAATGCATGGACTTCTAACATTATTGTAACTTTGTATCATCAGGATACAAGTTCTATAAACTTAAAGATCAGCTCAACAAACGTCAGATATTATGATGCTCCATCATCATTCATTCTTGAAGTGGTGTAACTTAGTATCACCTTGATACAAGTATTGAAACATTAAGAACAGCTCTACAATCTTCTGATATACATAGAGAATGTTTCAACCACAACATCCTATGTCACTTAGTGAATCGCCTAAGTGACATGCATCTTAGTACCATGGCCATTCTCCTTTCCTCACCAACACCATAACATCCTTTGTCATTCACATCTTGACATTCCTTGACATCCATTCATCTTATGACAACATCATGCCTCATTGACAACAAATGCAACACAGTGCACTTCAATCTCCCCCTTTGTATTTTTTGTCAATACACTTCTTCAACACATATGAATGGGTTAATATGTGTGCCAATATTTTCTCCCCCTTATTGGCAATCAAATGGAGAGGTGTGGTGTGGTTCTCTTTGAAATATTTCTTCCTCCCTTTGAATAGCATCTTCTTAAAAATCACTAAGAGAGGGAAGATGTCACATGTTCTTCTTTAGCAAAGAACCTTTAGTAAATCATCTCTAAGTCTACATGGTCTAAACCGGTGTAGAAAACAAGAGTGATGTAACCAAGATTTTCAATGCTGTCCACAATTCACTGTACATGTGAGATCATGCTTCAGGGGGTGAAATTTTTCAGATTTATCAATGAATTGCTAAATCCTGCACATACTTCACAAAACTCAATAGAAAGTTCTGTGCAAAGATAAAGCTCCCCCTTTCATCCATTTGCCTTCAATCAATACTCCCCCTTAATTGACATGATGAATACAATTAAGAAACAACGGATGAAAGTATGATTGGAATACCTTCACTTTTCTCAAGATGGTATTAAATCTCAGAATCCCATCTTCTACAGATTGGCTCCCCCTCAAGGGGTGCACTCCATTCTGTCCAAACCTCTCTCCAGATGAGAATGGTCATCATCATCAATTCCCTTCAATGTTAGCACATGTAAATACAAGTGATTAGGGAATAAGATGGAACCTCCTTGGTTCATCAATGTGAACAACAAGGTTGAGAAGATTCTCTCAACCTAGATGTCCCATTTTCACCATTCTTCACACTTGCACATTTGATCTTCAATGATGTTTGTGATGGTGTGGATCTCAACACCTCTTTAACTTCTGTGTGTGTGACTCCTAAATTTCTAGGTGCCTTCTGAGCACTAGAGTCTCCTGGTGGAATCTTCATTATTTTGAAGAATCCCTTTTGAGCTGGAATGAATATCATGCATTTATCACTGGTATGTCCAGCTTGATTGCACCTCACACACAGAACTTGATCTTCATGTGAAATCCTTTTCATTGCTTTTTCCTCAGCTATTGCCAGTGCTTTATCTTCAGCTCTCTGTAGCTCTCTGGAAAGTTGTAATTGATTAGGCCATATGGCTAACAAGTCATTTGGAAGTGAGGCCTCAGTTTTGGAAATTCCACATGGTTCTTTTGATGCTGTTAAGATACCTTTCTTAGGAAACTTATTTTCAATCAATCCCTTCTGCTTCTTCTGGATTGATTGTCTTTTTGAGTCCAGTCTGCTTCTATTCTGTTCCATGGCTTGTTCACAAAGATCCATGGTATGACATTTCTTTCCACAGTAGAAGCATGTTTTCTTGGTGGTCCTTCTGGATGCATCACCTTTCTTGGATTTAGACTCCAAGGACTTCTTTTCCTTTTTAAAACCCTTCTTGGGAGCATCATCAACTTTCTTCATGCCTCCCAAGGATTCTTTCTGAGCTACATTCTGTGATCTTTTCTTCTTTTTAGCTCTGGATACAGTTGGAGATTGACATGTATCTTTTTGACCACTTTTGTAATCATCCCAGATGTTGTCAAGTAATCCAAATCTATTTGCAGTAAACAGATGTCTCTGGACCTGTGGATGTTGCTTCTTTCCTTCTGGCTCGCTCCCCCTTGGCATGGGCTTCCTCTGTGCTTTGGAATTCAGTGGATTGTACCAACAATCCTTTGCACAATGCCCATACTTTTTACAACACCAACATTGACCCATGAACCTTGACTTTTTGATTCCTTCTGATTGTAGGGTACTTGTATTGAATTGTTGTGCTACTTCAGGAGAGCTTTCTTTCTTCATTGTCTTCATCCATACTTGTTTGGAATTATTCTTCCATCCTGCACTTTTTGTGGAAACACAATTAGAAGCATTAGTACAAGATGGCATGGATGGTACCTTCTTTTTAGAAGATGTTGCTCTTTTATTAGAGGATGTCCTTCTTTTAGAATCATCCTGGTCAATGCATACTTGAGTAGCAACATTTCTCCTTTCAGCTGACTGGGAGGATTTGGCTTTGGGTGATTGCTGATTTTTAAATATCACCTCCAGTTCTATGCATTTCATATTGAGGGAGTTCTTCTCATCCTCAATAGTTCTTAGGCTTCCTTCCCATTTCTCTTCCAGCTGCTTTATCTGGTCTTAATGCACCTTTTTTATTTCTAACAATGAATTTTCCAGCTCCTTCACCATGTTTACTTTGTCTTCAAGTTGAGCATCTCTGACATTCATTGAAACTTTGTGCCTCTTTTCTAGTGCATGGAAAACATCTTTGACCACAGTCTTAATGAATTCTTTCTCAGAAAGGCTTCTTTGCAATTCTTCACAAGTATCTTCATATCTATCATTGCAAAGAGAAACTGTTTCATCCTTAGCCTTCACCAGCTTTCTGAGAGTGTTGGTTATGCCAACCCTTTTAGCAAACTGATCTTCCATTGTATTGGATTCTTCTTCTAGCTGTAATTTTTCTTCTTGAATATCAAGGATTCCTGTAGCTATACACATTGCCACCTCCTTGGGGATTGTCTTCTGAAGATATTCGTTTTCACTTTGAAGATCTTTCATTATTCCAACGTCATCACAGCTAGGGCAGGCTTTCTTCATCTTCTTGGCCTGTTTCTTCTTTCTGTTTTTCTGAGTCTTGGAAGATATCTCCATTTGAGGCTGGTCGCTCATTTCCTCAAATCTGCACTTCATTAAGACTCCCTAGGATCTTTTAGAGGTAACCTGCCTCTGATACCAATTGAAGTGCCCAGATCAGTGTGAATCACCTAGAGGGGGAGGTGGCGAATCAGTGATCCCTTAAAACGTTTTACTAATTGATTCTTTATCATTTAAACCTCTATGGCTGGTTAAAGCCTCGATCCAATCTTCTTGTATCTCTCAGCCTTTCCTCGAGTGATGCAGTAAATGTAAAGGCACAGGACACAAGGATTTACAAGGTTCGGCACCAAAGGCCTACGTCCTTGCCATGTTGGTTATACTCCCCAACAGGGTATCTCCATTATAATCGGTTAGTATTACAATGGTTGATACAGAGTCCCACTGTATCTCTCCTGAGTCCCATAGGAGGGTCTTTATACTGCGTCTCACAGAGTTACCAGAGTTCCACTGGCCTGCTCCAGAATCCCACTGAAGACTTCTTCCGCCCTGAGTCTCACAGGGGGCTTCTCCTGGCTCCTCGAGTCACACGAGTAGCTCTTCTTCACTTTAAGCTTCTTCAAGTATCTTCAGAAGTCTGGGATAAAGATTGCTGGCCTTGCTTTGTACCTCTGCTCACTTGTGATGAACAGGTCTTCTCTTCTTGCTCGGGCTTTATCACCTTCTTCTAAGGATGACCCGACCTCTCCCTTCAACTACTGAATACTCAGACAACTGATATCTTTAACTTCAGTCTGGTCCAGTCTCACTTCACATCAACTTCATGCACTGAATGTATGGCATCACAATATCTTCAAGATCTCCTGGTCTTGGACTCCTCAAATGCACACAAGCAGATTCAGACTTGTTCACGTGTGCACGTGCATGCATGCAAGCATTCACTCCCCTTCTCTTGGTGTAATAATACCACTAAGGGTGTAGTCAATTTTAAGCACACACCTTCTCCACAATCTTCACACACTATATTCAAATTGTTCACACACTTAGAAGTGTGTTTTACTTTAGTGTGGAACATCTTCTTCTTCTTCTAATGTGTATACACTTTTAGTGCACACACGAGGCTTCGGCCTTCTTGTTTTGTTTGTACACACATTTTCTTTGTTCAATTTGCAAACACAAGAGACTTGGCCTCTCCTTCTTGCACACCCCCAAGGGCTACGGCCTCTTCTTCAATTTTCACATACAAGTGCCAAAGGGTGTCTTCCTTGTTGCACACACACACACAATGGTGGGATCTTCACTTCACCCACTTGAACATACCCATGCCAAGGTCTCGGGTTCTTCCTCTTGTCTTGAACACACAACTCGAACTCCTCCTTCAAAGAGATGGCGCGCAAGGTGTGTTTGAGCCGCAACCACTTCTCTACTCCACTGTCGCGCAAGGTGTCAAGGGTGCAAGGACAGCCGCTCAAGGTGCAAGAGCACAAGCAGCGCACAAGGGCCTACTGCCACACAAGACTCCTCCAACCGCGGGGCGCGCAAGTGCCTTGGTGCACAAAGGCTATCTGGTGCTACTCTTACGGGGCGCGCAAGTGAAACCAACCGCGGACTTCAACCGTGGGCGCGCAAGATGCTGCGGCCCCGGGGACTTCCTGTCGCGGAAGTGAGGCACACATGGGTCTTCCCCTTTCTTCTTTCACGCAAGGGGTGCGCTAAATGGACTCAGCCACGCAAATACCTTGCGCGGGGCTTCTTTCTTCGCGAGGCAGAGATCTTCACGGTTATCAAAAGTTTCAGCAAGCAAATTCAAGAGCAAGTCCTCTCTTTATATAGGCAGAGGCGTCTCGTTCAATCCGCGTGGATATAAATTCAAACTCTCGAATATCTCGGGTTTTCAAGATTTCCAAAATCTTGTTTCTCCTCTGTTTCACCCGGCTTAACTCATTTTTAATTTCCTCTGCGTGCATGCGACTTAGAACGCATGAACGACCTTCCTTCGATCCAAAACATGCAAGCATAAACACCCAAACCTCGGCAACTTTGTCTTGCCTCGGCCGAATACCAAAACTCTCCAAACATTGCATGCATGTGTATTTTTAAGCATGGATCGGTTCGTCTTGTCCAGACGATCTTAATAATGTCTTCGGCATGATTTGTAATGGCCGGGAGCTCGACATCAGTCGTCGGGGAGGCGTCTGGATCAGCGGGAGACGTCGGGGAGCCTCGGGGTGGCTCGAGGTTGAAGAAAACCTTTACAGCCGTCGGATGGGGAGTTTAATGATGCTCGATGGCCGCGATTAAAAGATCGTCGCGCAGATGGATCGTTCGGTGGAGATTAGACGCGCGATGAGATGTGCGGCTCAGATTAAATCCCAGCGAAAAAACTCATTCCCACATCGAAACAGCCTCCGATTTTTCAGCGCCTTATCAAACTCGCGCTGCCGCCATTCGTTCAATAATCTCTCTTCTCCCTCCACGGTGCCGCCCCGCACCGTGCCTCTGCGGGCGCGCTTCTGCGCCCACCCACGCCTCCTGCGGGCGCGCTCCTAGTGCCCACCATGTATTTCATGGGCGTGCTCCTCGCGCTCATGCTGCGCGGGATTCATCACCGCGTGGCCTCGGGGCTTATACACGGCCCCAGCCTCTCTCGGGTTGGCCCCATGGGATCCCCCTTGGGCGTGGCGACCTTGAGTCCCACATGTGCCTTGGGGTTGAACCCTTAAGGCTGGCCCTTGGTGGCTTCTTTTTTGCTAGAGTAGAGACTTAGGGACTTTGTATAAAAACAAAGTAACCAAGTGAAAATGCCAAATGCCACTTCTTCCTCTAATCCATTCTTCTTCATCAACTCTACTTCTTCATTAGAATTCCTCAATTCTCCTTAACATATAATCTGGACTTAGGAGGTGAAATTCCCGAAGGTTCATCATCAACCGAATCACTTGTATCAATTATTTCTTCAATGTCCTTCATTGATCCCATCAGAGATCAAGTTGGTTCTTCTTCTAATTCACATGCACTAAGAAATAGTACATGGACTAAATTAGCACCACTTCATCCACCTAGTGATTGTGAATAGATCACTTTCATCTCCTCATGCATTGTGAAGACAATGCATGGACTTCTAACATTGTTGTGACTTTGTATCATCAGGATACAAGTTCTATGAACTTAAAGATCAGCTCAACAAACGTCAGATATTATGATGCTCCATCATCATTCATTCTTGAAGTGGTGTAACTTAGTATCACCTTGATACAAGTATTGAAACATTAAGAACTGCTCTACAATCGTCGGATATACATAGAGAATGTTTCAACCACAACATCCTATGTCACTTAGTAAATCTCCTAAGTGACATGCATCTTAGTACCATGGCCATTCTCCTTTCCTCACCAACACCATAACATCCTTTGTCATTCACATCTTGACATTCCTTGACATCCATTCATCTTATGACAACATCATGCCTCATTGTCAACAAATGCAACACAGTGCACTTCAAAACCAAATGAAAAAAATTTAAAACATGATTGTTGGTTTCAAAATATTTCATTTTTTGGTTAAATAATCTCATGGGAGAGAATACTAGTAGATCCATTAATGATGGTGGATTTTGAATATTGGTCCATATCAACCATGTAGAATGTGATTCTTAGTTATATTGGTTTACATGAATTTTATCAATGTTTTGTAGAGAATTTATCAATAATATATATTCCAATAACCAATATAACTTGAAATGAAGCCATGTTCATCTAGATAGATGAATTTGATTAAAATTTCATGGAAAAAAAGATAATGTTATTCAATGAACAAGTTCTTACATTAACCTATTTTTTTGAAGGGTTTTCAATATATTATGATATATCTATGATGTTTTTGGGTTATGTTATTATACATAATTTCATGGTTATAGTTTTTTCCTCACAAAAAATGAAGCCTCATGAGAAAAATTACCCATATCATGTTTGTAGTTTTCTACTGTATTTTCTCATTAATGATATAGAGAAACTATCATAACAAAAAAATGTGGGATATATATACCAGTCCAAAAAATTTAATTCATATGTTCACATAGAAGGATTTCAATATTTTCCAAATAATATTTTAAACGTTGATGAAATGTAAGGATTGATCAGTACATTAACACCCTTGTAAATAAAACAATGTAGTTGATGGTTTGAGTTAAAATGATCATGCTAGATTATCTATGGATAGAAACTCAAAATAATTAATACATATAAACCTTAAAAGTATGGATCTATAATTCCTAATGGATGGAAAGAAGTATTATATTTCCCAATTAAATGGTCATCCATCTATTAATTTGATGATTAAAGAGACATATAACGATGATGTATAGATAAAAAACCATGTCATAATTTTTCTTGAGTTTATCCAAGATTATGATCGAATGATAATGAACAATAACTATGTATGTGTTCTATCCACACCAAATATGAAGAAGGAATTTTTAGTGTAATTTCATAGTTATTCCTCATATGTTAATATTTAATGCATTATGATGTATATATAATTGAAATTTTAC
This sequence comes from Viscum album, assembly GCA_963277665.1. Lineage (NCBI taxonomy): Eukaryota > Viridiplantae > Streptophyta > Magnoliopsida > Santalales > Viscaceae > Viscum > Viscum album. The sequence goes on along the minus strand of OY728161.1, from coordinate 418,342,136 downwards.
TTATGGTGTGATTGAATAAAGAGAGATATCACAGTTTTTTTGTGGTGCTTGTATGTTTGCATATTAGGACTGACAGATAACAGACTTGTGGGATGTTACATAAATTACTCGTAGTTGAATTAAAATGTGAAAACATCACCAAGATGTATTTCATTGGTCTGCTGAAAATTTATTTAATAAATAATGTTATATGGGTTGTAGATGATCAAATTAAAATAACCAAAATTCATCAAAATAAGATAATATTTCTATATATATATCATATTTCACTAATGTTAATTGATGTTGTTGTAAGGTTTCATGGATTACCTCAATCCATTGTCTATGATCAAGATGCATAGTTTACCTCAGAGTTATGGTGATTAATGTTGAAACCTCATGATTTGGTGTTCTGTTTTAGTAGTATGTATCATTATAAAATTGTTTTTCCGTCAATGACACAAATTTAAACCATATAGGATATGTTTACATATTGGTCCTTTTATTTTAAATGTAGATGAAATCAATAAAAACATCTTGTTTGATTATTATAAAAATATTTCTTTCACTCAAGAATACAGATTCATCTTTAGGAATCCAACTATTCTAAGAAGATTAATGACCCAACCAGTTATTATAAATTTAGAGAAAGAATCTATAAGGACCTATGATTTTTAAACAAATGATGGAAATGTTTATATCTATTAATCAATTTGCCATGGGTGATAAGAGTTTGAATAAAAGACATGTTGAAAATCTCCAATGTGATATGGAGTTTGATGTTAGTGATCATGTGTTTTTACGAATATATCCATGGAATATATTAATGATATTTTAAATGAATGTAAAACTAATCCCTATGTATATCGATCCCTTTGAAATTAGTTATTGAATTGGGATGATATAATATCATTTTATGCTTAAATCATTCATTTTACAAGATCATAATGTCTTCCATGTATCCTTGTTGAGGATGTACACATAATAACATTCACATGTTCTATACATAGAGTTCATTCTATTGAATAATGATATTTCTTTTAAGGAACATTCTATGGAGATTTTCTATTACAAATAAAATGTTCTACAAAACATAATTGTTATCTAGTTAATGTTTTGTGGTGAAACCACCAGTTTATGGAGGCTATGTAGACACATGACGAAATGATGAGGCAAAGCTGTCATCATTTATTTGTATTATCGTGATGGAATTTTTAGGATGAAATTAATTTTAATGGTGGTATAATGTGACACACTGAGATTTTATGAAATGTTTTTTTGAATATATTAAATTATATTGATATCATGTGTTTTCCACAACATCGAGTTTTAAGGAACCACAAAAAAACTATTATTATACTTATTTAAACATATATATATATTTAAATAGCCATTAAAACGTAAAAATAAATTGGAATAAAAACATATTAAATATGAATTAAAATTTTCTTATATAAAATAAATATTAATAAAATGGTAATTTATTTTGAATAAAACCATTACATGTTTCAAAATCCATATTATCTAAAGAAATTAATTTTCTGTATGAAATAATAAAATTAAAATTTAATAATTAAAAAAATAATGAAATAAATTTCATTTATTTAAACAAAAATGTTAAAATTATTTTAGGTTGAATTTTTTGGATTTTTATAAGATGATTTTTTAATGAACAATGACAAATAATTCTTTTAATTGAAATCCGATGTTCCATTTAAAGAATTTTAAGGTTCACTGTTTTATTCAAATGGGTTTACAAGTAATATATTCCCAATTATAATTCAATTAGTTTATGATTTTTATTAGAATCACATTCATATTGAATTTTGATATAATTTTTTTTAATGTTTTGATCATTTACATGTTCGAAAAATGTTCTATCATTACATCTATGGCATTATTTTTAAATTAAAAATTTCCATTCACATGAATTCATTATGTAAAATTTGATTCAATATTTTGAATAATGATAATTTTTATTTTAAAATAAAATATCCTTTTTTTTAAATATAATTAATAGTAAAAATTGAAAAGTTATTTATCAATGTTAATAAAAAATGGGTTTACTATGGTTAAACTAGCATGATATGTGTTAAAAATTGAAAAAAACATATAAAATCACATTTCTTGACCATATATTGATACTATGTTGTAATTTTCTAATAAATCAACCTTTTTAGTTATTATGGAATCTGAAAAATTTGAGTGAAAATTCTTCTTTTCCTAAATAGAATTGTGCCCCTGACCTCGCTTATAAAAGGCCACCCTATCCCCTCTCCTCTTCACACTCACAGAACTATTTATAGTTGAAAATACCTATCCAAATATAATCCTTATATAAATTCTATCATTCTATATTCCTTAATAAGATTTGAAAACCTATCTGGGAAGACAACAGTTTAAACCTAAATATGTTATCTGAAGAATTGATAATATTAATAACAATGTGTTTTTTTTCAACTTATTATTCTAAATACATAAAATAAAATTCAATTACTATGATTAAATAAAAAATTATCTCCCATATAATTTTATTTTATTATATTAATTCATAACATACATCCTTCATCACTTCCATCAAATGGGTTATGAAATAATTATTAAAGTGTATGTTTGACTATTGCCTTACGAACTATTGTTATTCATGTTCCATCACCACCCCTCACAGATGGATATAATGACATATTAAATGTTTATATATGATTTTTGTGATATTATTATACATATTTATTTATTATATAAATTATACCATCTTTTAAACTATTATATGGGAATAAAATAACATCGCACCTACGTACGGTGGACTACCACCTCGTGAAGCGGTATGATTCATTCATGGTTCTCAGGGAAGGTAATAATTATGTATTTATTAGAAATATATTATATATCTGTCATAATCATTAATATTTAATGTTAATATTTATTTAAAATTATTTCTTTATATCTTTCTATTGAATTGACACACCGTTTACATGAATGTACGACCTACCTCTCCACGAACGGTGTATTTCATTATGAATATCTTTCGTTTATTGACTACTATAAATAAATATATAATTAATACGTATAATATTTATATACTTGTTAATAAAATTTATATTATGAAACCATGATCAATGTAATATCAACCAAAAAAATCAAGACCAACATGATAAAACAAACCATTTATTATAAAAACATAACTTTAATATGGAAATGTTAATAAAGTTGGAACTACATGTCATAAGTAGACAATATATGCTATAATATGTATAATTTTGGTTTTGTAATATATTTTAGATTAACAAATAATTATTACAAATAATATATTAATTTGCATGAAGGAATTATAGAGTTGATGAAATATATTTTATTCTCAATTTTCATTTGTAGAAATTTATGTTATCTTATGAACTTATGTTATTTAATGAGGATTATATACAGAACAATTAAAATGTAATATCCTGAATTTACTTTTTCTTATAAATTAATATATTCATTTAATGTTATTATTTCATTGGTATTTTGATTCAAATTTACCATTGTTGTAATAGTTTTATTATATAAACTAATCTGTTATCATGATTGGACATGCTTATTCTTCTAATGAATAAATATTTTAACCTTTCACGTAGTAAACTAAATTATTTTAATATATTTTTATTATTTGTGAATAATAATTATTTTTTACATAACTTCCCTCTCATTATGTACCCAAGAGTACAAAAACAGCTTTTATTTCAAAATCCTTATTAATTTTTCACATCGATTGAAAAAATAATTTCTTCAATGTCTTAGTTTTGTAAAATTGATTTAAAAAATGGTTTGAAATATAAATAAGTTATTATTAAACCGAATTTTTAACTTTGTTTTAATTTTTAAATTTATTTTAAAAATGAATCTTCATGATGTTTTCTATATTTGGCCGCTTTTTATTTTACTAATAATGTGAAAGGAATCGTCATTTTAATGTACACAACATGAATGGAATTTCCTAATATCAAGAATACAATTTTTATATTAAAATTAGTTTATTAATTTTAAATCATATATTCAAATAAAATGATATCTATATTATTTGATTAATTTTTAATTTTATAATTTTTATTTTCAAGGAAATTATATTTTCCTCAATAAATTTTCCAATTCATATTGAATTCAATATAATTTTTCATCTAACATCACACCCATTGATTTTACATATGGTTTAATAGTGTTATTATGAAAGGATACAATTATTACCCATTATCTAAATGGTTTATGTTTAGGATGACGTAATTCTTTTGAAACTCAATTCATTTCCCATTGGAAATGTTTTGATTAGATGATAAAATGGTAATGAAGACTATTTTTTTACCAAGGTTATGTTATGATTAAATGATATTAGAACCCATTTCATTTCATGAATTCAGATATGATGAATTAATTATTTTCTTTTTTAATTGGTATTCATGATTTAAATTATGTGATGTTAGGGAATGATATCTCCCTCTAATATATTGGGTACACATTAATATCTCGTGAGATAAACCTGAATAGAAGGGGGAGTGATCCCAGGTGTGTAAGGTATACTATCAACTATGATAGCTTTGGAAGAGAACCCTAACTAATATGATGGTTTGGGGAGTTAAAGCATTACACAATGTTACACTTTGAAATGTTCCATGATTTACCAAGGAAATGATTTTCTATTATTATGTCTATGGAACAAATCAATGCATTATTACAATGTTAAATTCTAATTTGTTCACATTATTTAGTAATATTATTATTCATTTATTATTAATATAGATGATTTATTCCACTATGGAAGTTTATGATCTATGATATGCAGTATACAGTTTCTAAATGTTATTCTCATGTTCTCAAAACCATATGATCAGGATATGTTGATATCTCCCCTATTTACCCATATTAATAATATGATTTCATCATTTCTTATGTATATTTTTCATATGTTATGAAAAACATTATCATATATGATGTGTAAAATAAGTTTGTTATTTATAATAAATATAGATGAATATGACATAGCTCAGTTATGGACTAATTTTTTTGTGTCCATGTGAGGCCTAACACATGTGCTCACCATTGAATAAATAGGATTGGAATAAGATCTATATTACCATGAATATTCTATCAATATTTTCGAAATCATGGAACAAGGATTTGGTAATCATACAAGGTTATTAGAAAAAGATAATTTAGTAAAATGATTTAATAAATGATGTGACATAGGAATATAAGGATGTTATGGGGAAGAAAAATCCAAATATTTTTATAAGGTGACAATTTGTAAATATATAGTTCAAATTTTTTTGAAGGAAGGCCGAATATAACACTCTGAGAGTTTAAGATATATTTATATTTAAATAAATGTAACATCATCAATATCTTTCAGTACACAAAACCTAAGTATAAATGAACCATAATTCTGTATACCATTACAATATAGTTGTCAAATTAGAAGATATAAATGAGAATATATAAAATATGAAAACTATAAGTTTAACAGATGTATAAAATACATTCATTGGTTATAAATTGATTATAAATAATAATAATAATAATTTTAAAGAAAAACAAGTGTTTATTTGAAAAAATATATATTTCTGAAAATAGTTTTATCAAATTTTGAAAAAATATTTTAAAATTATTTTTTAAAAAAATCAGAAAATTTATTTTAAAGAATGAGCATCATTTTTCAAACTGAGACATCAAAATTATGTTATTGTGGTTTCTTTAAAATTTTAAAAATGTAGAATTTATTAATGAATAGCGATAAATACTGATTTTTAAAAAAAAAAATTATCATAAAAGTATTTTAGAAGTTACCTCATAATTTTAAATTATTTTACATATATAATTTGTTCAAATATATTACAAATAATCTATTTTTTGTTTCTCGGAATCAATTACACATTGAATATTTAAATTATTAAAAATTATAGTTAAGAAAAAATTTCATTTGAAGAAATATTTTATCACATTTTCTTGTTTAATTTTATATTAATTTCTTTTAAATTTTGAATTTAGTTTGGTGGAATAGTTATAAAATATTGATAATGTAACACCCCAGGTAAATAAAGAATATGACATATTTATATTTATCCATATTTGTGAATAAAATATTAATATTACTTTAAAGGGATGATATGCTTGATGGCGTACCCAATACGCGACAACGAGTTCCTTTGAAATCATACGTTGCACCCTAATAATAAAATAATATTATTTTAAATGGTAGTTAACACCTAGACATTGTATTTTTGGGAAATAACGGAACTAACTAAAAAATGATTATATATTTTTGTCATATATTATTACTTTTTACAATAAATTTCAAAGGATAAAAAATGCGAATGAATCCAATTTTAAGTATAAACATTCTAATATTCTTTAAAAGGTCGATTAACTACCTTTTGATGGAGAACCCATTTTAAATCCACTTTTTGACAATTTTATGTGTTATATTTGACAAAATAAAATTCTTATTTAGAATCGGACATCAAAATTTACATTGTGTAAATTTTTGGTATTTTTCTGATGAAGATCATTTTTTTGAATAGTGAAAATTGTTGTATTTAATTTCAAAACCTCTTTTTAATATAATTTATTTATATGATTATATTATCATTTTAATTGGTTTTAAAGTTGAATTAGAATATATTTTTACCATTTAATCCAATAGTGGTCTTTGAAATTAATTTCACTTTGAAATTGGACTTAAACTAGTGTCAATCTATTAATAGATATTGTTTCTTAAAAACACGCTATTTTCTTTGCAGCATGAATTAATTATTAAATTAATTAATTAAACTTATATGTTATGAATTTTCTAAAATAGACACCCTTTTTTAGTTCGGAATATCGAATATAGCTTAGGATGGTTTTTTGGTATTTTTCTGAAAAACTTCAATTTTTGATGAATAGTGAAACCACTAAGTGGTACTTATAAAAACTGATTTTCCATTTAAATGAAATTTTACCACATCTGTGTTTTTAATTTAAAAATTCTGACATACATAGTTGTCATTAAGAACTAAAATTTGGTTCAATGGGATTAAAATAATTTTTGGTGAATAGTAAATTTTAAGTTTTTAATCGCGATTAGAGGTAATTAGTGTAGTTTAAGTTAAAAATAATGTTTTAATATTATGAAATGAACTTGACACATGTCCTACCCTTATTGGATGTGTCATTGACGACCAAGAAAATCCATGGGTCAACTTGGGGACCCCATAGAGACACTTTGGTAGGAAAATGACATTAATATCTTTTTATTTAAAGTTAAAATAAAAATGTCACAAACATGAGTTGTTTTACTAAAACAATTTTTAAATGGGATTATACAAGTCATATTTTTGACTATAAATATTCATTAGAAAGATAATAAGATTTAATACTTCATGATAATTTTTTTATAATTTTTAGACATTATATAAATTAAATTACTTACGACACCATGATGATGCAGCGATTACCTCATTATTTAACGATTTAAATAAAATGAAAAGATAATGTAAACTGTAAGACCTACACTTGTCAAAAAAAACCTATTGGATGGGTATATTTAGAACCCTTGTCACCTTATCCTCTAATTATATCAATGTGGTACCTTTTAAATCTGAAACTCATTTTGAAATAAAGTAACATTTCTTTACTTTCCAAGAGTGCCCCTCCACTCCTCTTATAAAAGGCCCCCACCTCTACCACCATACACACACCTACAAAGCCTTTGGCTCGGCCAAAACCTGACCATTTCATCTTTCCAAATCCCTATCTTAATAATTGAAGCCTCCCATTGGGAATAATCTTTTCCAAGGAAGCCTTTGAGCTCAAATCAAAGAGAGTTACCCGATTTAAAGGTAGTGTCCTCTCTTGTGTTCTTATGTTTTATTTTGCTTATCCAAAACTCTAAACTCTTTTTAATCATTTATTTTGTAAAAAAACAAGTATTTTTAATATACTAGGATGTTTTTATGTTAATTATTAGAGCTACACTTACACACACCTCTGTCTAATGGTTAAAGAACATACTGTTTCTGTGGATGGCGAATTTCTGCCTCACGAAACGATGATTGTTCAATATTCTCTTAAAAACTTTCATGGTGGCCATTATGATGTCAATATATTTTATATATGATATATATGGTATTTATGTTTTTTATATGCTTCTGAATTTTATATTTAAAACATGCCTTTATGCTTTTCATGTTGTGAAAATGCAATAATTTCATACGAGGATGTGTGGACTACCACCCCCTCAAGTGATGTGACTCATTCATGAAATACATGGAATGTATAAAGAATGAAATTAATGAACATATGTGACCTATATAACATATATATTATACTGGAATTATAATATATATATATCTCAATTATTTTTAATTACATTAATATGACAAAGAAATGAAAGTAGCGTTCATGCGTACGTACGGCCTACCGTCTCCATGAACGATGCATTTCATTTATTTTTATCTCCAAATGTTATGGAGTAGTATAAAATGAATATATACTGGATATATATGATATTTAAATCATTAATACTATTCTGTATTTTATTTACTAATAACTACATGGACATTCATTTTCAAACAAGTTCATTTTTGACTTATGTACCAAACATCGACAAAAACTTCTGATATGAACACTCATTATTAAACAATTATTATAAAATAATAACATGTGATATGAACTGAATAATAATATTTAAAAGAGTTCCTTAAGAAATTATAAATTTAGAAATGTTTATTATTCAGGAATATAAAGAAACGAACAAGACACGTCGCACATGAGGTAAGGGATCCTACCCTTCTCTTTCTTTTTAAGTAGACTCTTTTATGTCATTTCTTTTAATCTCATATTTTTTATGTTTGGGGATGTTATTTTATATTCCTCATACTGTAATTTTTTTGTTCATATTATGATATACCCTATTTGATCTCATAAATCCATTTTTGGATGTTTTATGTGGCGCTGTTAGGCTGCCGAATTTCCGTAAGGGATATGTCATCTCACTTTAATTCTTATGACATTTATGCTACGTTTGGCTCTATTTACATTTAGTGGTGTATGTACTAGCCATTATTATACACTTTGTGTAGTATAATTTGATTTTTGGGTATTTACATCTTCATTGTATGACCCCTCTTCCATGGGGTGTACGTTTCGAAAGTTACCCAACTCTGTAAGGGGATCTGTCACCCTCCTATTTTTAAAAGACTACTTTGGTATTTCCTTTAATTCACATACTATTATGTTTTGATATGTTATTATATATCCTTATTTATGAAAATGTTTTGTCCAAGTGATGAGATACCATTTTCTCTCTCATCAACTCATTTTCTGAATTTTAAAGTGACGTCGTTAGGCTGTCAGATTTCTGTAACGAAACTTCTTAACCCACTTTCAATTCTTTAGGTTAAACCTCTACATCTTGATTTTATTATGCCAAGATTATGTGTGGAATGTCTATTTTGAAATTTCCAAAAACGTTTTTGTGGATATAGTATTTCTACACATAATCATCTCATTGATAAATTCGTACGAACTTGTATGGGAAATCATAACTCAATCTCATTTCATTGAGTTAAACATCTATGTCATTGGTTTTGTTTTTCCAAGATTATGTGTGAATGAACTCTGATTGTTTCACACTTAATATCCACTTATATTGGGTGTATTTATATTTCTCACACATAATTATGTGATAGGTTTATCCTTAATCTAAGGATACCATCTTTATAATGGATTTCATATCAATTTACTTTTCCATTGTGACTTCATTGTTTTTATTTACCAATTCACTCTTATATGGTGTGGTTACTGTTATTTGACATATTATATCATGAATCCATTTATTCTCATCATATTATAAAGCTCAGATTACATGTTATTCCATAATTATTTGTATTCAAGAGTCTCTCATTTTTTTAAAAACTCTTTAACAAAAATATAGATTTAAATGTTTTAAAGATTCATTATTATACATCTTTATCTTTAATGTCCATGTTTTCAAATTGGTTTTCAGTATTTATTTATATGGACATTAAAGTTTTAAAATTATAATACCATTAAAAGCTTCAAAGTGGTATGGGACACTTTGATTCAAAAATCTCTTTTAAATTGTTTTCGAAAATTGATTGTTTAATTCAATATCTTGGAATTACGTATTGTGATTGAAAATGAAATGTTTTTATGGAAATGTTTATATTTTCAATATTTCATGTGTAATGATGGTACTTAGACATTTTACAAGTGGTTACGTGATAAACCAAATGACGTGTGGTGCCGTGAATACCAGGACGGGTGGTTATGTTATAACCTCCAATGAATTGGGTATGGAAGTCGGCCGTATGGATATTCCATTATGTATGTGGGGAAGTCGACTGTATGGTTATTCTATTTAAGTATGTTTATGTCCCAAGTTACCTTTTTATGTTATGTGTTCTTTATATGACTTTTATGGTAATATTTTTGTTACAAAAGGGTAAGTAATGATCTTTTATTCATTGAAGAGTTTCTACTACATTATAGAGGTGAAAATTACTACTTTGATAAAGTATACATGGTTTACTTATTGTTTTGAAAAACTAACAGTTTTCATTCTTTGTGTATCCCTTACTGTGCTTTTTATGCTCACCCAATGTTTTTTGAAATGTTTTTCATATGACTTAATGTGCAATAGGATCAAGGATGGGATCAAGGGAATGTTGTGCTATCTAAAACATGGAACTATACATGTTTCTTTTTAAGAGTTTTTATTTTATGGAAACATATTAGAAGTGTCTACTTTGTAATCATTTGAGATGTAATAGTTATGTCCTAATTCTCTAAAACTCTAAACAATGAAAATATCCTCAATGTAAATTATTCATTTAATTCAATATTAAGTAAGATTTAAGGCTGGAGCCTTATAGTTGGTATCATAGGTCGGTTTAGACAACTTTAGGGATTAAGAGTTTTTGTTAGACACATGGTTTGTCCGTATATATTTTATTTCAGTGAAATCCTTATTTTATAACTTTTTCATTTCATGTAATGTTAGTTACGAATGGAAGGAGAAGGATCTCAAACAACATTACTATCTCTTCCTGATGACATGTTTTCAATAATTACTGCAATGCCATGTTCGGATGATTGTGAAACATTTTCTAGCATACAACTCACTTACAAGCAGTTGTTTGAGATATCAAACACCTCCACTATACCTCATTATCATTGTGGATCATGTGTTGTATTTAGACAAATAATATTTTCACAATATTCCCATATTTTCAAGAAAGGAAAATATTATCATGTTATTTTCAAATATTTTACCTTATCACAAGAATTTGAAGCATATTATGATTTTAAAAATGGTGTTGAGGATGGAGACACTTGCACAACCTACTAATATTTTACTTTAAAATATAGTCTCTCAGCACATACTTATGGTATTTTAAATGGACCAATAATAAAAAGATTCAACTCAAATTCTGTCCGACTATTTTATAGAAATCATGTTTTATCAGATGTTTTGGAATTATATGTCATACATGATTATTTTCCAAAACTGTTTTTCTATGAACACCCATATGACCCATTTTGTAAAAGGTGTATTTGGATGGAGGAATCAAATGATTTTAAAGGATCTATAAATCATTGATGTATTGCATGGTACATCTTCCTACGTGAACAAGATGACGATGAAACCGAGTGGAATCCATGATTAAGGTATGCTGTTATTCATTTTGGGAATCGTTTTATTTTATCTTATGGTGGTGAAATAAGACTTCAAGAATCAAGATGTTGACATCGTAATGAATTTGGATGATAATGAGTGGTATAAGGAAACTATTGAGGTTAAAATATGTTAGGGTTATTTATGTAGTTTTATAGAAATGACAACACGCAGACCGTGTGACAACCCGTCACGTCGGACAAAGCTGCGGGAATCGAACTCAGATCCAAAGTGTGACTGGTATTTAACACCTAACACTTGACTACGTGAAGTCCCTGGTTAGTTTGACAAATTATTTTTAGTTAAATGAATTTATGAATTAAGAGTAAGTTGATTTTGGGTTATCTAAGGAAATTATTACCCTATTATGGAGGATATGTGATTAGTTTAATTACATTTCAATATGAGACTTTAAGAGCAACTGATGTTATTTAGAGATAAGTGTTATTTTCTACCTTGGAGGGCTATGTGATTAAATCATTCAAATATTTGGGTTTCAATCATAGTTTGGTTTACTTTGAAGAATTTTATGGAAAAATTGTTTATTGAATGGTCTTCGTTGAACTTTGGGTTTTGTTGGACAAATTTTGGAGATTAAGAATAGATTTTCTTTTTATAAACGGTTATCCTTTTCTGGATTATCTGATCCTGTACAATCCTTTTTGGTTTTGGTTTTGGTTAATGTCTCAAGACATGGGAAGTATATAGTTCTCTTTTGTGGATACAGTGATTCTAGAAAATTATTATAGCTCTCTTAATGTAAACAAGTCATCCTAAATACAAATCTTTTGGAGAAAATATGAGTTTGTGTAAGAAATATAGTAAAAGTTGAAAGTCAACATGACAAGTAAGTATGTTTATTTATGTTTTAGTTAAGCTCAAAAATAAATTCCTCAATTAAAAGTAACAAAAAAATGTTGTCCATTAACTTTTACTACTGGGGAATCCAATACCGTTTAACCCATCACATGTTTGTAATTTTCTTATGGTTAACTTTCTCCTAGACATGTTTACTATCACTCTCCATCAAAACATGACCCTCTGTTTTCTCCTCCATTTCCATGTTTTCCTACATGGAATCCAAGTATGGGTTAACTCAGGTGACCTCTGTACTTCTCTTTCTTTGTTTTAAAGTGATTGGTTTACCGACTCTTGTTCCGATGTGGGACTTTCAAGGATGTTTCTGAGCCCAATTTTAAAATTGAGAGGACGCAATTCACAAAAGAGGGGAAGGATGTAACACCCCAGGTAAATAAAGAATATGAAATTTTTATATTTATACATATTTGTGAATAAAATATTAATATTACTTTAAAGGGAATGCTATGCTTGATGGCGTACCTAATACGCGACAACGATTTCCATTGAAATATTATGTTTCACTCTAATAATAAAATAATATTATTTTAAATGGTAGTTAACACCTAGCCATTGAAATGGAAGGAATGAACAGAACTAACTATAAAATTATTATATATGTTTTTCAAATATTTTTACTTTTTACAATAAATGTTAAAGGATTAAAAATACTAATGAATCCCATTTTAAGTGTAAACATTTTATTCTTTAAAAGGTCTATTAACCACCTTTTGATGGAGAACCCCTTTTAAATCCACTTTTTAAAAATTTTATGTGTTATATTTTACAAAATAAAATTCTTATTTAGAATCGGGACATCAATGTTTACTTTGTGTAAATTTTTGTTATTTTTCTGATAAAGTTCATTTTTTTGAATAGTGAAAAATGTTGTATTTTATTTCAAAACCTCTTTTTAATATAATTTATTTATATAATTATATTATATTTTTAATTGGTTTTAATGTGGAATTAGAATATATTTTTACCATTTAATCCAATAGTGGTCGTTGGAATTAATTTCACATTGAAATTGGACTTAAACTACTGTCAATCTTTTAATAGATATTGTTTCTTAAAAACACGCAATTTGCTTTGACAGTGGGAATTCATTATTAAATTAATTAATGCAACTTATATGTTATGAATTTTTTAAAATTGACCCCATTTTTTAGTTCAGACTATCATGTATATCTTTCGGTGAATTTTTTGTATTTTTCTAAAAAACATCAATTTTTTATGAATAGTGAAACCAGTAAGTGGTACTTATAAAAATTGATTGTCCTTTTAAATGAAATTTTACCACTTCTTTGTTTTTAATTTCAAAAATCCGACATACATAATTTTCATTAATAACTAAAATGCGGTTCAATGCGATTAAAATAATTTTTTGGTGAATAGTAATTTTTAAGTTTTTAATCACGATTAGAGGAAATTAGTGTAGTTTAATGTAAAAATAGTGTTCTAATAATATGAAATGAACATGACACATGTCCTAACCTTATTGGATGTGTCATGGCCGACCAAAAAAATCTATGGGTCAACTTGCGGACCCCATGGATCCACTATGGTAGGAAAATGACATTAATATCTTTTTATTTAATGTTAAAATAAAAATGTCACAAACCTGAGTTGTTTTACTAAAACAATTTTTAAATGGTTTGTATACAAGTCATATTTTTGACTATAAATATTCATTAGAAAGATAAAAATATTTCCTACATCATGATATTTTTTTTATATTTTTAGACATTAAATAAATTAAATTATTTATGACACCATGATGATGCAGCGATTACATCATTAATTAATGATTTATATAAAATGAATAGAAAATGTAAAATATAAGACATAACTTGTAAAAAAACCTATTGTATTGGTATATTTAGAACCCTTATCACCTTATCCTCGTATTAGATCAATGTGGGACCTTTTAAATCCGAAACTCATTTTAAAATCAAGTAACATTTCTTCACTTTCCAAGAGTGCCCCTCCTCTACTCTTATAAAAGGCCCCCACCTGTACATCCTTAAACACACCTCTAATGCCTTTGAATCCGCCAAAAACTTCCCATTTCTTCTCTCCACATCCATATCTTCATCATTGAAACCTCCCATTGGGCATAATCCTTTCCAAGGAAGCCTTTGAGCTCAAATCAAAGAGAGTTACCCGATTTAAAGGTAGTGTCCTCTCTTGTGTTCTTATGATTTATTTTGCTTCTCCAACCCTCTAAAATCATTTTATTCATTTATTTTGTAACAACAACAGTATCTTCAATATACTAGGATGTTTTTATGTGAATTATTATAGCTACAATTACACAAACCTCCGTCTAACGGTTAATGAACATACTGTTTCTGTGGATGGCGAATTTCTGCCTCACGAAACGATGATTGTTCAATCTTCTATTAACACTTTTCATGGTGGCCATTATGATGCCACTATATTTTATATATGATATATATGGTATTTATTTTTTCTATATTCTTCTTAATTTTATTTTTAAAACATTCATTTATGATTTTCATGTTGTGAAAATGCGATAATTTCATACGAGGAAGTGTGGACTACCACCCCCTCAAGTGATGTGACTCATTCATAAAATACATGGAATGTATAAAGAATGAAATTAATGAACATATGTTACCTATATAACATATATAATATACTGGATTAATAATATGTATATCTCTCAATTATTTTTAATTACATTAATATGACAAAGAAATGAATGTAGCATTCATGCATACGTACAGCCTACCGTCTCCATGAACGGTGCATTTCATTTCTTTTTTTCTCCAAATGTTTTGGAGTAGAATAAAATGAATATGTACTGGATATATATTATATTTAAATTATTAATACTATTCTATAGATTATTTTCTTATAACTACATGGAAAATCATTTTCAATCAAGTTCATTTTTGACTCATGTACCAAACATCGACAAAAACGTATAATATGAACTCTCATTATTAACCAATTTTTATAACATTATAACATGTGATATGAACATAATAGTAATCTTTAAAATATTTCTTTATGAAATTATAAATTTACCAATGTTTATTATTCATGAATATAAAGAAATGAACAAGACATGTCGGACTTGATGTAAGGGATCCTACCCCTCTCTTTCTTTTTAAGTACACTCTTTTATGTCATTTCTTTTAATCTCATCTTTTGCGTTTGTGGATGTTATTTTATATTCCTCATACTTTAATAATTATTTTTATATTATGATATATCCTATTTGATCTCATAAATCCATTTTTGGAAGTTTTATGTGGCGCTGTTAAACTGTCGAGTTTTCTTAAGGGATTTTTCATCTCACTTTTATTCCGGTGACATTTATGCTATGTTTTCCAGTATTTCCATTGAGTGGTGTATTTACTGCCCATTTTTAAACACATTGTGTAGTATAATTTCATTTATGGGAATTTATATCTTCATTTTATGACCCTTCTTCCATGGGGTGTACGTTTCGAATGTTACCCAACTCGGTAAGGGGATCTTTCACCCTCCTCTTTTTAAAAGACCTATTTTGTTATGTCTTTTAATTCACATAATATTATGTTGGGATATGTTATTCTATATCCTTATTTATCTAAATTTTTTGTCCAGGTGATGAGATACCATTTTCTCTCTCATTAACTCATTTTCTGAATTTTAAAGTGACGTCGTTAGGCAGTCAGATTTCTGTAAGAGAACTTCTTAACCCACTTTCAATTCATTGGGTTAAACCTCTACTTCTTGATTTTATTATGCCAATATTATGTGTGGAATCTCTATTTTGTAATTTCCACAATCCTTTTTGTGGATATAGTATCTCTACACATAATCATCTCATTGATAATTTCTTACGAACTTGTATGGGAAATCATAACTGAATCTCATTTCATTGAGTTAAATATTTATGTCATTGGTTTTGTTTTTCCAAGATTATGTGTGAATGACA
The DNA here is from genome assembly GCA_963277665.1 of Viscum album. Classification (NCBI taxonomy): domain Eukaryota; kingdom Viridiplantae; phylum Streptophyta; class Magnoliopsida; order Santalales; family Viscaceae; genus Viscum; species Viscum album. Next base: position 418,325,637 of record OY728161.1, on the reverse strand, counting down.
TCTGATTGTTTCAAAATATCCACTTATATTGGGTGTATTTATATTTCTCACACATAATTAGGTGATAGATTTATCCTTAATTTAAGGATACCATCTTTATAATGGATTTCATCTCAATTTACTTTTCCATTGAGACTTCATTATTGTTATGCACCAATTCACTCATATATGGTGTATTTACTATCCTTTGACATATTATATCATGAATTGTTTTATTCTCAAGATATTATAAAGCTCAGATTACATGTTATTCCACAATTATTTGTATTCAAGAGTCTCTCGTTTTGTTAAAAACCCATTAACAAAAATATCATTTTAAATGTTTTAAAGATTCATTATTCTACATCTTTATCTTTAATGTCCATGTTTTGAAAATGGTTTTCAGTATTTATTTATATGGACATTAATGTTTTAAAATTATAATACCATTAAAAGATTCAAAGTGGTATGGGACACTTTGATTCAAAAATCTCTTTTAAATGGTTTTTGAAAATGGATTTCTTAATTCAATATCTTGGAATTACTTATTGTTATTGCAAATGAAATGTTGTTATTGAAATGTTTATATTTTCAATATTTTATATGTAATGATGGTACTTGGACATTTTACGGGTGGTTACGTGATAAACCATATGACGGGTGGTGCCGTGAATACCAGGACATGTGGTTACGTTATAACCTCCAATGCATTGGGTATGGAACTCATCCGTATGGCTATTCCATTAAGAATGTGTGGAAGTCGACCGTATGGTTATTCCATTTATGTATGTTTATGTCCCAAGTTACCTTTTTAGTTTATGTGTTCTTTATATGGGTTTTATGGTAATATTTTGGTTACAAAAGGGTAAGTAATGATATTTTATTCATTGAAGAGTTTTTACTACTTAATAAAGGTGAAAATTATTACTTTGATATTGTATACATGGTTTACTTGTTGTTTTGAAAAACTAATAGTTTTCATTCTTTCTGTATCTCTTACGGAGCTTTTTATGCTCACGACAAGTTTTTTGAAATGTTTTTCACAGGACATCATGTGGAAAAGGGTCAATGATGGGATCAAGGGAATGTCATGCTATCTACAATATGGAACTAAACATGTTTCTTTTTAAAAGTTTTTATTTTATGGAAACTTAGTAGAAGTGTCTACTTTGTAATCTTTTGAGATGTAATAGTTATGTCCTAATTCTCTAAAACACTAAACCATGAAAATATACTCAATGTGAATTATTTATTTAATTCAATATTACGTAATGTTTAAGGATGGGGCCTTATATATAATTAATTTTTATGGATGTTCTATTATCCATCGTAAAATATATTCTATAAAAACATTTATAATATATCCATGGCTTACTAAGACCACTCATATTTTTAAAAAAAATATGTGGTGGTTTAAAATAAAATATCACTAAATGTTATAAAAACACTATTTATTCACCCCAACCTCTTTCATTACACCCCCTATGTGATCCCAAACCCAATCCCCCTCTAACATCCTCCATTCCCCTCAACATTGAAAACCACAACCCTTTACCTTAGCGACGACCCCCGATTCCCCCTCCTGCATCCCTCTCCCCTCCTCAGAATCTATCTAAACCCCACAACTCAAAAATTACCAAAATCCATACCTATGAAATACCTATACCCTGCTTGATGATGAACCCCAATCCCACCGTCCTCCTTCTCCCCTCCCAGGTGTCTATTCCTACTCCCCCAACAGCATCCAATGACCCACACCCTCCTAAAAACTACATATTCCTTACTCAACGGAAACCATAGAACTCTAACAACCTATCTCTACCTCCCCCTCATCGTTGGATTCACCCTTCCATTTCCATTACACTGACTCCCCTATAATTAACAGTTATCACCTCACAACCCTTTCATTTACTTTTGTTCCACATATCCCCCATCCGGTGATCTAATTGACCCTGACCCCCTTGTGATGACCGCCATGACCCCAACCCTCCCTTATGACTACATCCATTATACTAACCCTACTGTTGGCCACTAATGTGAATTCAACCCCCTACCAGATACATCCCTGAATTCAATCCCCCTACATGTGATTACCATGACCTCAAACCCCCTTTTGATATGTTATTCTAAAACACTCTTTCAATAATATTATATTTGAATTCTTGATATAATATAATATTCAAATTTTTTATGAAATTTAATTTATTTATTTACTCTATTGTATTAAAATAAATTTATGTGATTCCATTAAATTTTAATTAATTTTATTATTCTCTTATTTAGAGTTGATGATTTTTTTTCTGGTTTTATTATTAATTTGTTATGATTTAAATTAATTTTATGTTATATAAAAATTCTTATTAAATTTACAAGAAGGATTAAGAGAATCTTTAATGGTTTTTTAGGATTGTTGTTAGTGAGGTATAAATATTCCATGAAATAGGATTGTTAATTTTTGTATCCCTCTACGATAGTTTTCAGGAGGAGGAGAAAAAGATGAATTATTTACACATCATGTTTTAAGTGAAATGTTGAGTAATGTATATCATTTTATTTTTCCTCTTTTCTAGTAATAATGGAATCATTTTTCTATTATTATAGTTATCCCTATAAGATGATAAGAATGAGAATATCTCACTTTTATAAAGTAACATCAGTATGTTTCTGAGTAGGTGGAGGTTATCGAATTTTTGGATAAATTCATGATATATGATAAAAATATGGTGGTAATATAATTTATGTCTTTATTAATCTATGAATTTTATAAATAATAATTTATTTGAATATGTTTTATATGATTATTTTTATAAGAAAATTTTCATTATTTGATTCATCATGTTTTCCATTATAATTTATATAAGAGTGTCAATGATGTAATTGGGTGATTTTTTAATTGGATTGTACCTATTTGATTAATCATTTGTATCATTAAATCTAAATGTAAATGAATAATAAAATATGTTACTTATGTATATATTTTTTATTAGTTTACCTCCATAAACTTCTCAATATGAAAATGGTTTGGGAGAATTTTTAGATTATTCAATTGAAATACGACTTATGGATTGTAGAATAAGAAGTAAGTATCTAGATTGTAAATTATATATATGGTTGAGAATAACCAATTTATATGAAAATTTGATAATTAAGAAGGCCCCTACATGATATGTTTATTGTATTTTTCTTGGTTAAATAAATTTTATAGTAATTTAATAAAAAATATACTATCAATGAAACACAACCTCACTCGGTAGAGGAGAATTCTGTTAGAAATTTGTTATTTGATACTTTTAGTTTTGTATAATTTAATTTCCAAGATTTTAATATAAAAAAAGAATATTAATTTGACCCAAATAATGTTAATCATTATCATAGCTTAAATGAACAAAATTTTTCATAGTTTAATTATTTAAAGATTAGATAAAAGAACTATATGAATGGTGTGCCACGTATTAAATTTTTCCTTTTTCTAAAACATTTATATCATAAAAATTGTCACTGTTGAATTAATAACAAAGAAATACACATTATTTTATAGTATAATCATGATTGATTAAGTGAAGATAATATCACTAAATTATTCTATGAGATGGATAATGTCATTAACAATAATGGAATTGATTGTAAAAGATATACGATAGCCGTAATTATTTCATTGTTTTCTTGGGAGAAGATTCTGATATAAAATAGTTTATAATATTTCATACATTTATATGGATGTAAATGATCAAAAATGAAAGAATAAATCAATGAAACTCCCTGAAGAATCAAGATAAGACAACTCTTTCAAGGGTGTTTTGTTACTTTCCTGTCATAAAATGACTGAAAATTTTAATCATTTCATCTAATATTCATGATGATATGAAGTGGAATGGTTAGTATTGTAATTATGGCTTGATGATACATTAAAATGATTCAATGTCAGGAATTTAATTCAATTCTATTTATTTATATTTTTCAACAGATCTTGGGAATATATGTTTCAGATTGGATTCTAATGGTTATAAACATTTCAGATCATTAATACTAATTATAGATTTTGGGTGGTTTTTTTGATCCCTTATAATATACAAATTTTTATATGTATATAGAATAATTATTTAATTATATTTATTATTATTTGAGGAAATAAAATTTCTAGAAATGATATTGATAAATTCCATCAACCTATAATCATATAATTGTGTGAATTATGAGATGATGTATTGAAAGAGAAGATGTTTATATGTGACAGGTATTAAAAATTCATTGTATTTTAATGTTTAAAAGTTTCTTGTTTTCTTGGACTAGTAAATTTATCTAGTTTGAACTCCAATACAATAATAGATTGCCCAGTTTTTTATTTATATTTTGAACCTCAAGGATTTACTCATGGTATAAAATGGTATTTTATGTTCTTCTATCAATTTAATAATTCTTATCAAAAATTTAGGTTTAAAAAGACATTATTCATTGGATATATTGAAATGAGAATGTCATTGAAGGTTTAATATACTTTAGAAATCAATAAAATTTAATTTTTATCACAATATAATTTATAAAATTTCAATAGTTTAATGAAGGGAAAAAGGTTGTGAGGTACTATATCCAATGAAGAAGGAAAACTACAATAGATGAAAAGAGTATATTTTTTAAACATCCTTATTGGGGATTAAATTGATACATAATAATAATGATTTAATACATATTTAAATAAAAATCTGCGATAATGTAATTTTTGCATTACTTAATGAGTATGGAAAATCAAATGATCGCCTAAATGCTCATAAGGATTTAGATTATATTATAATAAAGCATTATATAATGTAAAATTATAATAATAAGTAATGAAAAATCATGAGAAATAACATGATATGTTTATTGAGATGAAAAATCACGAGACATACATAATCTATAAGAAGTTAAATATTTTAAATGTTATAGATGTTTATTGATGAAAAATAACAATGTCCATTAACTAAAAATGTCAAAAGTTACATAGATTTAAAGTCATGACTCACATATTTTTATGGAGTATTTGTTGTAATTGTCATTCTATAATATGTCACCTAAAAATTTAATTGTGTTTCTAGTTGATTTATTGTACATTTTTAGATAGATCTATAAAAAACTATTAATCCAAGTAAATGTGATAAATACCATAAAAGAATTGTCTTCACACATTGTCATTTGGATATGTTATTTATGCCTTTATTTTTCACAATCATGATTCATTTGACTAATGATTTTGTTTTAGAAGCTAAAAATGGTGGATAGGTACACTATCCATGGATGAATTCTATTGAGAGCTACATTGATATATATTTTTTCCATTGGAAAATTTAATGTTGTCAAATCAATTCATAATAATTATTAATTTGTTTCTTATTTTTTAATTAGGTTCATTTGACATTTGAAATCACTTGTGAGGAATACATCAGAACTAGATTTCTCTATTTCTAATGGTTAACTTGTAGAAGAGTTAATTACATTCGTTTATAGTTACTTGGATGATATTGATATATGATTCAATCATGCTGGACAAGTTAACAAAATCATCACAAATTCCCATTCAAAAAACATGTCATTATTATTTACTTGAGAATAATAGTTATCTATCCATTACAACAGATTTCATTTGTGTCCCACTATATGATTCAACATTGGTGATTGATCAGTTGGTCACCTCTCCATCTAGAGGAAATTAGTGATTCAACATTACTGGTATGAATTTTTTTTTAAGAAAACAATATATTCTATTATTTATTTAATGGATTTTTCAAATAAATAAATAAAACAATATTACAGATACAAATATGAACATGGAATCTGTATGGTACCTAATCGAAATATAGATTATCATTCCATTTGATGACATTGAGGTGCCTACAACTGACACTTCTTAAATCTATGTGATATTTAATGGGTAGCATGTTTCTAAGATGATGAAATTTACAATTAATTAAAATAATTACAGTATTATTATTATATCATAGATAAATGAGGACTTTGATACTCAAGAAATGTAATATTAATTTAACATTCTAGATAATTATTTAAAATACATAAATAAAATTTTGTAATATACATATAATGTTTTATGTTTTTTCTTTCAAGATGTTTTATCATAATGATATCCCTAACTCTGTTCCAAGGCGATGGACTATGAAATTTTTTTTCCATAAATGTTCAGATTTTAAATCTATTTTATTGAATGAATTTAAAGACACTTATCAAATCTCATGATAGATGTATGAGATAGTTCTTAATGGAATTTCTAATGAGAAATGGAAGGTCATTCACAAAATATAAAATGATGTATATCATGAGGTAATTTCATATTTTATGTTATCTTAATAAAAAAAGGAAATAAAAATTTAATTTTTATTGATGTGATTATTTTTGTAGGAATTATCTAAAAAATATTCTAAATTATTAGAATAAATTCATTACTCACATCGTTGGGTCTTATTTATTTTTAAGAAAAAGATCAATTTTGATTTGTTTTGTAATAAATATTATTTATATTATATTATTATAAGTTCGGTTTATTTTTAACATGTTTATATTTTTTATAAAGGAAAATGATCTAGGTCAACAAATTGGTCTAACAGATATGTGGTTTAATGTGCATAAAAAACTCTATGAAAATTTTGACCATCACCCTTCCAAAGTTTTTGGTGTAAGTAATATTCATTAACATTTCAAATAATTACATTACTATATAAACATAATAATTAATATTAAATAATTTAAACTGAAAATCATTAACCAAATAAAATGGGGACAACTAGTTGGATCAAATGATGACAATTTAGCATCATTGAAAAAATCCATCCAGCCCCAATTAATTGGGTTTATACATTTTTTGTCATAATATATTTATAATTTGTTTGATTTAATATTAATTGAATCAAAATAAATAATAGTTTAAACATTATCAATTAGATAGTATTATGAATTTATAATTTTTCAAAAAATAAATCTAGTTTTTTAGAATCATTTTAAAATAAAAGATGTCTATGATATGAATACATGAAAACAATCATTGTTTCCAAAAATGATGTAGTTGGAATCATATTTGGGAAGGAGCATCCTGAATGTGTTCAATGGATGGGTCCAAGGCCTAAACCATCAACTAACCTTATGAGGTCAGCATCATAAATTTCAACTACCCCTGGTGGGGGTTCGAGTAGTGTTGTTTATCAATAAACAAAAAGAGATATTGGAAGACCAGAAGAAAAAGTTCAAGAATTAGGCACTTACAAGAAAACATAGGATAAGTGGTTGTCAGAAATGAAAAATGACTTTGTTTATTTATTTTAGAGAATTCCCAACATGATCCATGAGGCAATTTACATCCTTATAGGACATATAACTATGATAAATTCTAAATTCTATAGACCATCCACACATTTTTAAAGTACACAATCAAAACAATTAAAAAACTAAAACGTATCTATTATATAGAAAATTGAAATTTTGATTCATATAGACCACATCATGTTCTCGAATAATGTGTGTATGTTTTATACAAATCAAAAATGAATTATAGATATTTATACATTTTTTGAAAACAATTTGATCTAGTTTGATTGGTTTTGACTCGGTAAACACTTTTTAATGTTACAAAAATCCTTTAAAACATGTGTTCATGTTCAAAACAAATCCAAAATCATTCTAATTACATGACATCATTGAATTTTTTTGTATATTTTTTTTAGAATTATAAACTGAAAAAATTTCATTCTGGTTTGCGGATTTCCAAATATGGTTGTAAATTTTTTTCAGTGTTTTAAAACTCTAAAACATGTGTTAAATGATCAAATACATATAAAAAACAATTATATTTATTTAAAATATTAGGAAAACCACAAAATTGTTATTTTTTTGGTGTACATGTTGAAAATTTGTTAATCTGATAAGAGGTGTTGTCAGAATGAATCAGTGAACACTTATTAATTGTACAAAATACAATAAAAACATTTGTTTACAAGTCAAATGTAGGATAGTTTTTTTTATTTCCATAAAATCAAATAATATATACCATTAATTAAATTTCTAATTTTTTCAATGAATTATATTTCATTTCTAGTGGAATTTTTCTCAGGATGACCGTAAACGCGATTTTAGTGTGTTAAAACACTAAATCATTCATGGATTGGTCAGAACCACATAAAAGTAAATCAGATTGACAATAAATCACTATAATACCATAAATGAGATATCTTTCATGTGTAAATGTTGAAAACATATCAATTTGACATGTAGTGTGGTCAAAATGGCTCAATAATTTCTTTTTAATGGTAAAAAAAGCCTTAAAAACTTGTGATAGTGGGTCAAAATTGGGTAGATGGTGTTAAATACACATGAAATTTAAGACAAAGACAACATATTGAATTATTATATTTATGAACAGATTACACATTATTCTGAAATTTTCTTTTCTTGGGATGACTAATTATTCTTTTTAGTAATTTAAAACACGAAAACATGCATAATATTATCAAAACCAAATAAATTGACCTCATATTTAAATAAAATCATTATAAAATCACCATTGAGTTATTGTTTATGTCTATGAATGTAAAACATGTCAATCTAATGTGTGGTGTGGCAGTAATGACTCAGTAAACACTTCTAAGGGTAAAAAATCCTTTAAAATCATGTGTCATGGAGTCCAAAACATGAAAACAACAAAATAATCCCCCCAAATCATAGGAAAACATCCTTATATTTAATTCTAAAATGTTCTAATAGATGGCATGTCTTTCAGAGTTACAATTTGAATGAGGTGTATTTAAATGAATTTTGGGTTTCTTAAAAATCAGAAACTTTTGTTGAATTTTCAAGTCGATAAAATGAAGAGATTCATATTGACTTGGAATCGTGGGAAAATATAAAATTACATGTTTCTGACATGCATGCATAGAAAACAAATTATTCAAATGTGCTATGTGGTCTAAAAATACATTATAAACACTTCAAAAAGGTATAGAATACATTAGAACATATTTCTGGGGTAAAAACAAGGGAAAAGTTATCAGGATTATATAAAAATAAAGGATAATATCCATAGATTTAATTGTCAAATGTAGGAACTCATGAAAAATAATTTCTAGATATCCTTTTCCTAGGATAGATGATAACGATTTTTTAGTGTTTTAAAAAACTAAAACACACATGTAATTGTAAAAACTATATAAAATTACAATATATTTACATGTAAATATGGGAAATCAACCCTTCAGTCATTTATGACGTGTTAAAACCAACAAAACATTAATCCAAAGTGTGGTGAGGTTATGATGACTCGGTAAAAAATTCCTATATTTACAAAATCCTTTAAAAACATATGTTGTGGAGTAAAAATATTGAAAATAAATTCCTATTTCCCTGAAAAGTGTATAAAATTACCATATATTGAATTATGAAATAAGGGATCAGATGGAAATACATTATAAATTTTGTTTTTCCAAGTATGACTGTAAGAATGTTAATAGTGCTTTAATGCACTAAAACATTCATGGAAATGTAAAAACCATAGAAAAAACCTCATATTGTTGTCAAATCATGGAATAATAGCCGCTGATTTATTTTTTATGTGTTCACAAAATACAATTTCAATATGGTATGTGGTGTGCTCAGAATGACTCATTAAACACTTTGTAAATGTGCATAAGCCTTTAAAAACATGTGTCAGGGTGTTGAAATGCAGAATAATCTATTTTTTCATTAAATTATATGGAGAATGACGATATAATAAAGTGTGAAATGTAAGAACCTATGACATGTCATTCTGAGTTGTTGTAGGATGGCTTTATGTTTCTTTATAGTGTTTCGAAACACTAAAACATGCATGGACATGTCAAAACCATATAAATTAACCTAATATTTTAATGGATTAATGGGACGACTATCTATGAGTTATTTTTTACATATATGGATAGAAAAGAAATCTATTTGATGTGGGGTGTGGTCAGAAACACTATATAATCACATCTTATAGGTTCATAAGACATTTAAAACATGTGTCGGAGGGTCAAAAAGGGGGAAAATTGTCAGATTTTCCAAAAATTAGAGGAAACTTACTGTAGATTGAATTTTGTATAGTATGCACAAATAGTACATCATTAAAAAATACAGATTTCCTAGCAAGACTGTAAACACATTTTAATGTCTTAAAACTCTAAAACATGCATGGAACATTATAAACCATAGAAAATTACTTCATATTGATGTAGATTAATGGGAAAACCACAATTGAGTTATTTTTTATGTTTTCTCATAGATAAGACATCAATTCAACACACATTTTGGTCAGAATGACTCAGGAAACACTTCATAAAGGTACAAAATCCTTTAAAAACATGTTTCAGGGGGTTTAAAACATGGAAACCACGATGTATTTTCTTGAAATTTGAGTACAATGACCATATATATAATTTTAATATATAAGAAATTATGGCATGTCACTCTATGTTATGGTTTTCCAAGGATGTACCTATGCTTTTTTAGTGTTTTAAAAGACTAAAACGTGCATAAAACTATCCAAAACATTGAAAATGAACTCATATTGATGAGTAATCATAATAAAACCACCATTTATTTATTTTTGACAGGTTCTCATAGAAAAAACATTAATCTGACATGTTGTGTTGTCAGAACTACATGGAAACAATTCTTATTAGTATACAAGCCTTTAATTACATGTGTTGTGGGTCAAAACTAAGAAAATGACATCATTTTTACCTAAAAAATTATGAAAATTGTTGTATATTTAATTTTCTAATATAAGAACAGCTGAAATATCATTCCAAATAATGATTTGTTCAGGAATATTTTTTTAAAAAATTTATCTTTTAACACTAAATTGTGTTCAAATTGGATAAAAACAATTATAGCATCATCATATTTATGTCTATTATTTTAAAACCATTGTTGATTTATTTTTTATGTTTCTTAGAAAAGAACATGTCATTCCAATATGTGATGTTGTCGAAATGACATGGTAAAATATTCTTAAAGGTATAAAAGACTTTAATAACATTTGTATGTGGTTAAAAGTAGAAAAACAACAATATATTTCCATAAGATCCGCAAAAACAGATCTTATATTTAATATTAAAAGATAATAATTGAAACAACAAGATTTTGATTGAATATATTTTTGGGATATATGAAAATGTCTTTGTATTGTTTTTAAACGTAAAATTCTGTGTGCAATGGTAAAACAAATTGATAACATCATTCGATTTATGTGGAATCATGGTAAAAACGCAAATGTTCAATTCTTAATGTGTACACACAAGAAAGAAACATCAATTCGACTTGAAAAGTGGTTATAATTACTTGGTAGAACATATAAATGGTATAAGATATTTTAAAAACATATGTAATATGGTCAAAAATATGAAAAAACATGGGATTTCCCTAAAATCATAAGAAAATTAACATATGTTGAGTTGGAATATTTAATAACTAATGACAACACATTCTATGTTTTCTTTTATCTAGGATTTTGGTAAAAAAAATTAATATTTAAAACAATAAAATGTATGTATAATTTTCAAAACCATAGAAATAAAAATGTGATTGATTTGGAATTATGGGACAACCACTAAAGAATTATTTTTTACATTTACGCATAGAAAAAACATCAATCCGTTGTATAGTGCGGTTGTAATGACTTCGTAAAATGTCCATAAAATAATAAAATCCATTAAAACATTTTTTGGGGATTAAATAATTGGAAAAAATGTTCGAATTCCCCATTATCATAAGAAAATGAGAGTAGATTGACCACTAGAATGTAAGAACTAACGACACATCATAATGAATTATGGTTTTCCAAATATTACCATAAATGAATTTTATGAATTTCAAAACACAAAAATATGCATGTAATGGTAGAAAATAAAGAAAATGAGCACATAACGATGTGGAATCAATGGAAAACCACCGATGAATCTATAATGGGGTGTATGTAATGACAACATGTCAACCCAATGAGATTTGTGGTCAAAATTCCATGGTAAACAATTCATAAAGGTAAAAACAATCAAAAACATGTGTTAAGGGGGGGGGGTTAAATGCAGGAATACAACATTGTATTGCCCTACAATCAGAAGAAAATAAACGTATATTGAATTGTGATATGTAAGAACTAATAGTACATCATTCTAAATGACTATTTTATCAGGATGGTCATAAATTAATTTTTAGTGTTTTAATACCCTAAAAATGTGTATAATTGAAAAAAAAATAAAAAAGGCCTCTTATTGACATGAAATAATTGGAAAACATTTATATGTGATTGCTGACATGTATGTGTAGACAATCGATGAATCTGACTTTGGGTGTGGTTGGACTGGCTAAATAAAAACTTCTTAAAGGTACAAATGCATTTAAAAACATGTATGGGTGGTTCTAAACTAGGTAAAAAATTTCCTATTTTCCTAATAACAAGAAACAAATTCTACATATTAAATTTTTTATTTTTGTAACTGATGGTATGTCCTAAATTTTTTTGTTTTCCTAGGATGTTCCTAAAGGTGTATTGGTGTATTAAAACACTAAAGTGTTTGTGGAAAATTAATATCCATATAAAATAGCCTATTATTGACATAGAATCATGGTTCACCAACTACTATGTTATTTTTGAAATATATGACATGTTTTTGATATCAAAGACTTTAATATTTTTTTATTAATTATATTTTAAGCTCTTCACTCATTAGATTAAAAACAAACTCTTATATTCACTTATCCCTTTTATGTTTAATGTGCCGAATCATATCTTAAATAGGTGTGATTTTGTTTTCAAATTTTTTTAAATTATATACTATATGTTTTAGGTTAGAATATATTCATTATGATTAAAAAATATGAAACTTGATATGCAACATTAAGAATATATTATGTTTCTTTTCTCTATATCATTTATTCTTAAAATTGTTCTAGATTTCATTATAGGTGATAGATTCTAGAAGAAGGAAATATGTTTACCATTTTGATCCACTACTTTCTTCAAAAGGAAATCAAAGAAAATTAGTTTCCATGTTATTTTAAAATATTATCAATTATTATACTATAATAATGAATTATTTTGTTTAGTTTTTATATCTATTTTTGTATATTTGAAGAGATGAGGTGGTCTGTTTTTGTTCGTGAGATGATGTAGAGGAAGAAGGATGTAGTGGAGGTCAGGATGTGAACTTATATTTGTCATGGGATGTTGATCGACATATTTTATATGTATATATTTATTAAAACTAATTGGTTGACAGGTGTATGGGTTGATTGAGACTGAGGTTAATATGAATATAGATGTTTGTATACATGAATGTGGTGGTATGATGTATTTATGATGGTTTTATCAAACATTTATGTTTTTGTTTATTCCATGTTGGGTTTTTTTATAATATTTTATAAAATTATTTATAAATAAAATATGATTGTATTATTTATCAATAGAATATAGTAACTTCTTCTAATTGTATTAATTTGAATTATGTTTAAATATAGTTTCTCTTAATCATCGCTACTAAAAAATTAATTATATGTTTAGTAATGTTTATATTAATTATACATTTTCTCAGGGTAATTTTTTTAAAAAACCACATATAAATAATAAATACACCACTAGTAAATGATTCAAAAATGGAACATATCAAAACCATAGTGAAATTAATGAAATCACAGTTAAATATCTAGATACTATGTAATGAACGTAAATTATATTTACCACTGTTATATTATTAAATGGTGGATTAAACAGTTTTTATTTTCCAAAATAACCACATCTAATTCAAATTTTTGTGGTGATAATAAATTTTAGATAACAATTTCACCTTAATCTTTTGTCATATTGAGGAGTAAAAACAGTGAAAGTTAATTACTGCAATTATGGTTAAAACTAGTTTTTTGAGGGGTTAAAAAATTATAAGGTTGAATATTTCATAGAAATGTCATGACCTAACCCATCAGGGTCCACCCTGTATATATCCCATACTCGCCACCACTAGGACATGGGATAGAAACCGGCACTAATTAGTATTATCCCACAAATGAGATTAATTACCCTAATGTACAAGTACGCATGCAAACATCTCCAATACCATTCAATAATGAAATGTAAAAAAAGGAAACCAATTATTTCATAAATCAATAATCCCACAAAAAAAGATTTACATTAAATTAATAAAATATATAATGTGTACAAATACAAGATTAGAAAAACATTAACGAGTTTACCCAACTCCATGGGTGAATACTATGATTAAATGAATGATCATGTACAACACCTTAGTCTTTCTGGAATAAGCATCACTCCACATCATCCACATCCTCCAAGGAAACCATCAAAAGCATTTTACTATACAATATAAATGACACGAATGGGATGATCCCATGAAAGGGGTGACTATAAAAATACCGAATAGGACACCCTAATAACAATAAACATGAAGCATCAAGAATATTTATCTCAATACAAAGATCTAAAAATTAATTTATACTAGAAAACACATTGATACTCTCAATAAGGTTATCAACCCACTAAGTTATTAGAACCAATATCCAACCATTCGATTCTGTATGAAGCAACGGTCATTCTTGGAGATTCACTCCACTATAAATTTCATCACCATAGAAACTCATTCGATAGATCATGATAATTGGGTCCCACAAATGAAAAATCATTAGTATTAGAAGACCTTGATACTTAGATTGGGGGTCACACATAAAATCATTAGGGGACACTATAATAGATTTCTAAATCAATATGCTACATAGGGTATAGTATCCTAGAAATACAATAATCCATACCGATATGTCCATATAGATGGAATGTCAACGACCACATCAATGAAGTCGATCTTATTCATCAAAACCCACCATGGGAAAAATGATGTTAAGGAATATGACTCTAGTCTCATAGAGAGATTCCATGAAATTTATTATGGATTCATCATCTAGAGTGATTCAAAATCCCGAGATATATATATAATATCAAACTATACCCTCAATGGAATGGACCGAGGAGAAAACCACGCAACTGAAACTGGTCTTAAAAGAAGAAACAATGTTGCTTCAATATATATTTATGTGATTACAAAGAAAATATATATGGTAAAAAACTTATATCACTCAACATGTACATTCCCATTTGGTTCTCCTCCACAATAAATGTAATCCTCCTCATACACGATGTGTGAGTAACAAACATGACATGTAGTTGTCATCTGGAACCCTATTAGTGTTCTCTAGCCGTGATAGTGTATAGATGATTATGTTGTGTACAACTAGAAGTGTCTGTGTCTGAGTACATATTCTATTCATTCCCATGTACATTTGGTTTTGGCTGTGTTCAATATGAGGTACATGTCACATAGTCAGGGTGGGTTCAAACAGTGTGTGATATTTTACTCCAGCGGAAACAATATTGTCAAATTATTAGGGTACTGCACAGACTGTAATCCTGAAATTCACTGCTTGTATAATGTGATTTTCCAGATCGCTTGAGATCTTCATCAGCATCATCTTGCACATCCCCATATATATATTACTCAATAGAAATCACAAATCATGTTTTATCCATCTCGTGCTACTATTTGTAGCTTGAATATCTATCCTCAATCTACTCAAGATGAGAATCCACTGAGGCATCCATCACCATTAGTCAAAACAAGGAATAATGGGAACTACTAATCCATTTCAATTGCCTCTAATTTCCCACCATTATCGTCACCTAATGACCACACAATTTATCACAAACAAAACCAATGGTATTCGTCCGTGTTATTGAATAATGAACAGGAAACTAATATGTACAATGTATTTCATCAAACTATATTTCAATTTAAATGACCGTGATGAACATGCAATGAAAATGGGGAAGAAAAACATAATTAATAATATAGTAGGATTGAACCTATTCCTTTTTTAATAAATCCTTTATTTGTTTCCATTGTTATTTATGAACACATAGAGATTGGTAAACATCAAATTATAATATATAAATTTAAATCTACTCAAAATGCACATATAAATTCTATTTGTGGAATTGGTTCATATTTGCATAGGATTACATAACAGAATATAAAACAAAAAATAAAACATCCTACCATTAATTTGGATTAATAATGGATGATGAATGGTTCAACATTTTCATCATTATGAAGATCTAGGAACCCTATTGGGACACCGATCCATGTACTAGTGTTGATCCTTCAGTCGTAGCCAATAATTCTATCCTACAATGGTCTCTTGGTCACCATGTTTTAGAATCCAACCCTGAGAAAAACACTATATCGATATATGTAAATTAATAGATGGTTTCTTCATCAAATAAAATAAAATAATCATTTGATTAATTTATTTCATTAATTATGGGCTCATGACAAAAATTTTCAAGTACCTTGCACCGACAATGATTATGTCACACCTAGAGTAAAAACCTTGTTCAAAACTCAATGGTGCAATTAAATTTATGATACAGGGCACCTTTCAGGGGTTATTCTACATTTATTAGAAACTTTTATTCACATTTTATTTAATTAATTTAATATATTTCATGAATTTATTATAGTGACACCATTTCTCATAATCACATGCCATATCAGCCGCATATCACTAATATAATTCATATAATATAAAAAAATTATACATAGATCATGTATGTGATTAAATTCTCCCAACTTTAGATTTTCTTATTCAAAACATAGAATAAACTACTACCAAATATGAATGTACTGGACTCACATCTAGGTCCCCCACAATAAGGTCCCCTCCTGATGGTTATCATGCTTCCACAAGACAACCACTAGTGGAATCAATATCCTATTAATGATCCTCTTCATCATATCCTTGGTTTTAAATGGGTAATCATCCAAATTATATTCATCCTTGATGTCCATAATGTAACATTCAATAAAATGTGATAGTTAATGAACATATCTTATTAACTATCAGAGGTGGAAGACGTCATGATCTTAGTCCCACAATAATGGTAGATCAATATTGTATGCAACTATTCCAACTCTAAATTATATCTAGAAAGTATGAATGAACATATGGGATAAAATTACACCCCAGAAGAATCTCCTCAATCCACATTGAGGTGAGACCGTCAAGGACACATGGTATCCCTCATTTTAGTCCATAGGTCCTCATTTTTAGTATGTATATGAATTTTGATGTATCTTTATAATCCTAATATTATCTTGGATGATATACACCAACATTGTAGTAGCTCCCTCCAATTTTGTGGCCCATCAGTGTTGATTTACGTGGATCATCCCAATAATGCGTTGACATATTGGTTTAACCATACGAATCCATGAATTCAACTATAAAAATGGATGAATTGAAACTATAGTTGAAAGAAACCCCACTATGGGTAGTTGATCCTCAAAACTACTACAACAGTTCTACATCGATGTTGTAGCATATACCCCAAGACATCAATTTAATCTCTGTATAGAAATAAATATATTTTGGGAAAACTATGCTCATATGTAAATGAGTCCCAAATGTCTCCGAAAATCCTCTACATAATTATGAAATAAATAGAGCTATGTAGTCTAAAATGATAATATTGGAAAAATTATTGAGTAGGACTATCTTTTTCATATAGAGGCATCATAATTTACCTACACAACCATTCTCATTAATGGCTAAGAATTTGTATGAAATGGTGAGTTAGTCTTTGATCATCGAGGGGGGTTCTTGTCCCCAATATGTATTTTTTTACCCCATCATGAATTCTACATATATAAATTCCCACTAATAGTCTATCTCCTCAAACGGTTGAGAAAAATATGTTAAAACTTGGAATTCAGCATTCACATGCTGAAAAGTGGGACATCATGACAGAAACAATGAACATTACTTTATCATGATTAGAAAAAAAAATAGACATCATAGGTCTAGGTACATATTTTAGAAACCTGGCTGTACTTCCAAATGTGATCTATGAATCTACCATGTCACCACCTCCAACAATTTCTAAGGTACCATTGTTCTTCCTATGAAAATTATAGTGTGATCTCAACCATAAGAATATCCACTAGGATCATGGATAGTGGATATCTAATTACAAAAGGTCTCATAGTCAGTTTCCCCATGTTTATAATCTCTGAAATTATATAAAACAGTGGGGTAATAACCATTGAATGTATATATGATCCACCATCCTTATCCACAATGGAAAAATGTAACGATGCATACTACTTTGATGCCTCAATATACAACTGAGAATAAGATCTCATACTGAGAGAATGTGCCATCGTGTTCCTCTTCATATTAGTATATACAATCTCAATGTCATGTTCATGTAGAAACTTTATCCATATCCTCTATATTATGTTAATAACCATTAGAGAGAACATATATTTGAGACTCTTGTGGTCAATGCACTAGTGGAAATACGGGCTTTAACGTCGTCGTAATAACGTCGGTTTTTTAAAAACCGACGCGAATAGTATATGCGGGGAATTTTTCGCGTCGGTTTTACAAAAAATCGACGCCAAAAATAATTATGTATTGATTTTTCGCGTCGGTTTTTATGAAAACCGACGCGGAAAATATTAGTATCCATATTTTCCGCGTCGGTTTTCCTGAGAACCGACGCGGAAAAATGTTTCGGCATCGGTTTTTATGAAAACCGACGCCGAAACTCATAAAAAAAAATATCTTTCGCGTCGGTTTTCCTGAGAACCGACGCGAATAATATTATTCGTTGATTTTTCCACGTCGGTTTTCCTGAGAACCGTCGCGGAAAATAAATTTTTAAAATGTTTCGGCGTCGGTTTTCATGAAAACCGACGCCGAAACTCATAAAAAAATATATTTCGCGTCGGTTTTAATGAAAACCGACACGAAAAGTCTTTTAAAAATATTCACGGTCAGAAACCCTCATTTTGTTCGTCCGTCGAAATCGAGTTCCGCTATGGCGCTTCGGACTCCCGACGACCTTCGAACTTGATTTGCGATCTTGAACGGCCATTGTTGAAGGTTTTTTGTCGTCTGCACGATTTTGGGTATGTGTTCTTCCTATTTATCTCTTGTTTCATATCCCATTGTTTATTTCTTTATCAATAACCCTATTTTGCGTGATTTTGATTATTGGTTAGATTTTAGTTGTAATTTATCATTATTTTTTGTTTGTATTATCATTGTTGGTGTAGATTTGATATTGTTTGTTTTTGGAAGTAATTATACCGGTCGCAGTTTGGATTTAACATCTCCATTCGGGTTGAACTTCAAATTTTTTGTGTTAAATGAATTCACTCACATTTTTGCATGTAGTTTGTTGTTATTTCATTACTTCTTGAGATTTACCATGCCAAATTCCTCAATTCTTTTTGGTTCTAATCATTTAACTAAGACATGAATAATTACCACTATCTATTATGTTAAAAAAAATTGAATAATTATTTTCATGCCATTATATAATAAATAATTTTTCTTGCAATGTCCATAATACGACTAGAATCATAATGTATTGTAATCTTCATAGATAATAATATAATCATTATCCCTCTATTAATGTTCAAAAATACCTTTCCACTTTCATATGTGGGGTTAGATTCATGCATTTTTAATAAATGTCCTCTTAAACTAATCTCATTCCATTGATTATATTTATTCATCTTTCTCTCCCTCTAAATAATAGTCATGAAATGATTTACTTCTCTCTCTAAGTCATAGGCTGCAAATAAAACATTCTCATGATCTAATCTTTCATGGATGGATAATATATTTCTCTTCATGTTGATCCATTCCTTGACATGTTTTGCTGCAATAGACCCATGGATGGGGGTGTAAGTTGTCACCTACAATATGCAATGGAATTTTTATCCCTCCATAATGAATTTATATGTTCATAGTTCCCTATTATAAAACTCATGGATTGAGGGAGTTGAGTTATCATAGTCACCAAAAATTGTATCATGTCTCTTAATACACATTGTTTTAAATAAGGATAGTTATTGCACTATTTTTCACATTAATTTTTCCATGATTCATTCATGTTACATCAATTGAATAAAAAAATAAATATAGTGTGATCAATAGTAGTCATAGTGAGAAATCATATTATCTTGTATGTCATTCATATAATATTTATATCATGAAACTTTATTTTCAAAAAATTAAACCTTTGATTTAACCATTTTGTCCTTGTATTTCAATATAACACACATGTATATAATATTAAAATTAACTGTTTACTATATTTGTAAACGTGTTTCATATCTGATGTCTTTTATCTGATTATCAATAGTTTTTATGGAATATGTTTTTGATTACAATTTATCTGATAGATATTTAAATGTTTTTATGTTTTAATATATTCATCAATTATATTGTGATATCAGGTATTAATATGGATCATAATTGGATTTATCTACGAAGAACTACTAGTGAATATGAAAGAGGAGTTGACAATTTTTTGGAATTTGCTAAACGGCATAATCAAAATATTGATTTGATTTTCTGTCCATGTGTGAAGTGTGTAAATATGAGAAAGTTAAACTTCAGAGAAATCAAAGATCATCTCATTTGTTATGGTTTTAGCCTTAATTATACACGTTGGATCTTGCATGGTGAAAGAACTGAAAATTCAACATCCAATGTTGATGACGATATTCATAATGAGGCAGAGGATCGTATTGAAGAATTAATTCATGATTTAGGTGTTGAAACCATCGAAAAAACACCAACTGTTGAACGATTGTATGGAGATTCTGAGAAACCATTATTCCCAGGTTGCAGTAAATATACAGTGTTATCAGCAGTTTTGAGATTAGTTAACTTAAAAGCAAAAAATGGGTGGAGTGATAAAAGTTTCTCCAGTTTACTTGAGCTTTTAAAAGAGCTTCTTCCAGAAGGCAATGGGCTTCCAGATTCCAATTATGAGGCGAAGAAAATATTATGCCCAATGGGATTGGGGTATAAAAAGATACATGCTTGCCCCAATGATTGTGTACTGTATAGGAAAGAAAATGAACATTTATCAAGTTGTCCTACATGTGGAACATCACGCTATAAGATGGATGAGAAAGTCAACTCAGATTCATTTTCAGGTGATGTCATGTAACTTTATGAAAAATCAATTTTTTTACTTTCCAATGATATCATCCAATATTTTTTTCAAACAATTCTGATAATTCAATTCTGGTTTATTTTTAGGTACCAAAATCAAAACTCCATCTAAAGCATTTTGGTACCTTCCAATTATTCCTCGTTTGAAGCGTCTATTTGCAAATTCAAATGATGCAAAAAGGTTAAGATGGCATTCAGATGAGCGCATTTCTGATGGTAACTTACGTCACCCTGCCGATTCACCACAGTGGAAGAGTTTTGATAAAAAATTTCATGATTTTGGAAGTGAAGTTAGAAATCTCAGAATGGGATTGTGTACTGATGGAATGAATCCATATCGGAGCCTCAGTAGCCAACATAGTTCATGGCCTGTTTTGCTGGTACTTTACAACTTGTCCCCACATCTATGTATGAAGAAAAAATATGTTATGATGAGCTTGATGATTTCTGGACCAAAACAACTAGGAAATGATATTGATGTGTATCTTACACCATTGATTGAGGATTTAAAACTGCTATGGGAGAAAGGTGTTACAGTTTTCGATGCATACAAGAAAGAGTATTTTCTTTTGCGTGCTATGATAATGTTCACTATAAACGACTTTCCTGCGTATGGAAACTTATCTGGATATAGTGTTAAGGGACATAAAGCATGTCCAATTTGTGAAGAACAAACTTCATATTATCAATTGCAGAATGGAAGAAAGACAGTGTACATGGGACATCAAAGATTTTTGCGAATTGATCATCCTTATCGTAGATTGAGAAAAGAATTTAACGGTTTACAAGAATTCAACCTCCCCCCTCAACCATTGTCAGCTGAAGAATATTATGACAAAGTGAAAGATATTGATTCAACATTTGGAAAGAGAAAAAGTTCTGGTTTACAAAAACATATCTGGAAGAAGCAGTCTATTTTTTTCAAACTACCTTATTGGAGATTTTTAGAGATAAAACATAACATTGATGTTATGCATGTTGAGAAAAACATATGTGATAGTTTGATTGGAACTTTGTTAGACATAAAAGGAAAGACAAAAGATGGATTACATGCTAGATTGGACTTGATATTAATGCGAATACGTTTGGAGTTAGCTCCCGCTGTGAAAGGAAAAAGAACATATTTACCTCCGCCTTGTCACACATTAAGCAAGATTGAAAAGATGAATTTTTGTCAGTGTCTTCATGGTATTAAAGTACCCAGCGGTTTTTCTTCAAATGTGAATAATTTTGTGTCATTGAAGGATTGTAAATTAATAGGTATGAAATCACATGATTGCCATGTGTTAATGCAACAAATTCTACCAGTAGCAGTGCGTGGTATATTACCGAAAGCTGTCAGGAAGACAATCATCAGGTTATGTAATTTCTTTAAATCCATTTGTAGCAAAGTCGTTGATCCAAATTTGTTAGATTTGTTGGAGAATGAAGCAACTCTTATTCTTTTTCAACTAGAAATGTATTTCCCACCCACATTTTTTGATATAATGGTTCATCTATTGGTTCATTTGGTGCGTGAGATAAGAATGTGTGGGCCTGTTTATTTAAGATGGATGTATCCTTTTGAAAGATATATGAAAATTTTGAAAGGATATGTTAAAAATCCTTATCGACCAGAGGCCTCTATTGTTCAAAAATATGTATCAGAAGCGGTGATTGAGTTCTGTACTGATTATTTGAATGAAGTGGAGCATATTGGTCTCCCTCTATCTCGACATATGACAGTTGACAGAGAAGGTAGAGGGGTTCGAGGCTTAAAGGTAAAGTTCATTCCACGTGATGAAGTGATGCAAGCACATTTATACATTTTGAACAACCCAGATGAGGTTCAACCATATATATCCTCACATATTGCTGAATTAAAGTTACGATATCAGAAAAGAAATTAAAAGTGGTTGATGATTGAGCATAAGAAGACATTTGTTTCATGGTTTAAAGAGAAAGTCACCTCAGATATATCTGTATCAGAAACATTGAAGTGGTTATCAGGGGGACCATCTTTTAATGTGATCACTTGGTCTGGTTTTGATATCAATGGCTACACATTTTACACAAAAAACCTGGATGACAAGAGTACCGTTCAGAATAGTGGTGTGATGGTATTCGCTGAAGCAGTGCATTTTTCGAGTGCCAAAGATAAAAACCCAATTTCTGCATCAACATCATATTTTGGAGTTATTGAAGACATATGGGAAATTGATTATATTAAATTTCGAGTCACTATTTTTAAGTGAAATTGGGTTGATAGTAATAGTGGCGTGAAACATGATGAATATGGGTTTAAACTGGTTGATTTGAAAAGATTTAATCACAATGAGGAACCATTTATCTTGGCGACACATGCAAAACAAGTATTTTATGTCATTGATCCGTCGAATGATCAGTGGTCAGTTGTTTTGCAAGGGAAAAGATATCATTTGGGTGATGATGATGATTCTGATGATGCTAGTGATTTACATGAGCGTTATTCATCTATTATGAAATTTTCAGATGATTACAATGAATATAAGACAGACATAGTGCATGCAGTACGTACCGATCATGATGAAGGGACGTGGGAAAACACTAAATTAGTCTCCTAATTTTTCTGGTAAATATTTATATTTTGTGTCTATTTTTAATACTTACAAATGCATGCCTCTATTTTTACATATTTATTTTTCATTTCCTTGTTTCTAATTATTCAGTTTTCTAATGATATGCAGGTACCCAAAATTTCATTACACTTTCTAGTAGCAATGTCAAATACAGATAGAGATGAGCAGTTACCGAGGTATATCTATTTTGACATATTATTAAATATTCAGTAATATACATATTTAATGAAATAAAACTGTTAATTTATTAAAAAAAATTGCAGGACTACTGATGCGTCCTCGGCGGAGGAGACTTCTCCAGTTACTACTGAAAAATCAAGTTCTCTAGTTGGTAAACGTGGTATTACACGTTTACCAAAACTATCACCCGCTCGTGATGATAACAAATTACACATCCGTTTTGATGATAATAATAATGAAGTTGGCCCAAATGCAGTTCAGTTTGTCAGTTATATAGCGATGCAGAGCCGTTGCAGGATTAGTATTTTATATCCTGATTGGAAGTCAGTGGACAGGACGGCGAAGCAACAGCTTTGGGAGGCCGTGACGGTAAAATATCTTTATTTATTTATTTTATCTCATTTTTTTAATATTATATAGTTTAAATGACATATTTTATTTTTTCAATTACAGATGACATTCAATTTTGAGGAAACCAAAGAAATTAGGAAAAGACATCTCTCTTTAGCGGCGGTTCGATGGAGATATTTTAAAAACAAACTGACGAAAGATTATGTTTTTGGAAAGAGAAGGTTTGAAAGCCCATGTCTTAAGTATCCATTTATAGATGAAGAAACATGGAAGCGATTTGTTGACAGTCGTCAGGAAGAGAAATTTCAGGTATTGTAATTGTTTTATATTTTAAAATTTATGCTATATTTTCCTTATTACTTATGTGTTTATTTTTATGTAACAGGCCTCCAGAAGATCTCATCAGGAGATCCAGTTGAAAAACGTATACCCTCATACTTTATCACGTGGAGGATATTCGTATTTGGAGCAGAAAATTATTGAAGAAAAATTTGAAGTATTAAGAGCTCGATCAAGTAGTGGTTCAGAAGAGGTCCAGTATGGTCCTCCATCTCCTCCCACTCGCCATGAGAAATGGAAATGAGCAAGAAGAAAAAAAAATGAACAATATCTTACAGACGAAGCTCATCAAGTGGCTGATAGAATTGTAAGTAAATATTAATTCTTTGTTAACAATTTTCCTTTTTTATAATTTATAAACACTAATATAAATTTTTTATTTTTCATTTCAGGATGAACTTCAGGAGAAAGAGACACAGGGCTCTTTTATCCCTGAGGGTAGGATGGATATCCTAGCCACTGCTTTGGGAAAGACTGAACACCCCGGCCGTGTTAGAGGATATCAGGCGGGTGTTAGTATTCGGAAGGTTTTTGGTAAGAGTAAGCAACCAAGAGACCCGGAAATTGAATCCTTAAAAGAAGAGCTGCAGGATATGAAACGGTCTATGGGTGATCAAATTCAAGCAGCAGTACAGAAGGCTTTATTAGAACACTTGACAAGACAGTCACAGTCTGCTCATCCTTCCGAGGTATATTATTTACTGTTAACAATTTTTCTTTTCTATAAATTATAAACACTGATATAACTTTTTCATTTTTCAACATTCTCAGCCTACTCACTCAGACTATCATGCCTCATATGCTTACCCAACACCGTCTGGGCAGCCTTCCGAGGTATATTATTTAATGTCATCAATTTGTCTATTTTATAAATTATAAACACTGATATAACTTTTTCATTTTTCAACATTCTCAGCCAACTCACCCGGACTACCCTCCCTCATCTGCTTACCCTGCCCCGTCTGCGCAACCATTTGAGGTATATTATTTAATTTAATTTTTAATCAATTTTTCTATGTTAAAAATTTTAAACACTAATATACCCTTTTCATTTTTCTGACTTCTCAGCCTTCTCACCCTGACTACCCTGCCCCACCTGCTAACTTTGAGCCTCCACCTCCTCCATCGGATCAAACCTTATATTGTGAGTTGTTTGCGGGAGATCCTCATGTACATATTGTTGCGTTAGGACAAGTGTATTTTTTGTGGGACTCGGTACATCATCAGCCTATGCAGATGGGTCAGGTTAGAGTATCAGTACTTTTTATTATAGATCCTACTGCTCTACTACCATTTCATACTGCGGAGATCACCAGTGTTGGGGAATGCATGGGCCATTTTTTACTTTGGCCAACTGCACTTCTTCGTTATATTTCACATGAGGTATGAGTTTTTTTAACTAGTAATTAGAAATGATTCCAAATTACTTATAATGTTTTCTGACATTTAACTTATATAGGAATATCTGAAAGCAAAAGAAACTGTACAAATGCAGCAAAATGTTCAAAAACAGTCGGCTGTAGATACTTCTGATATTTCTTCTGGGTTGAAAAGATTATCTCAGTGCTCTTCTTCCTTGAATTTTATCTATGAGTTTCGGATGACACCCGATATATGTGGAAGAAATTATAAATTGAGAATATTGAAAGAAGATATCATGAATTTAGTTAATTTTGTAGAGATCGGGCTGAATGTGGTGCAGTTGTTTTCCATGTAAGTAAATTGACGTCTGAATTGCTATTTCTTTACTAAAATATTGTTATGTCATTGACTAACTATGTTTTCTTTTTAAATTAGGTATCTATACAGGATTCTTTTACAAAATGAAACTACAAGCATTTATAGCTTTATAGATCCAGAGTACATTTCCTCGGAAGTCAAACATGTGAAAAATGATGAAAAAGTTAAATATATATCCGAGAGATTATCACAAACAGAGATTCAGTGCTGGTTTTTGCCATTTGTTGATAAGTAAGAATATCAACATAATTTTGAACTCATGATCATTATAATGTCATTAATTATGAACGTTTTGTATTATAGGGGGCATTGGATGTTAGGTGTATTTTGCCCAAATGAATGCACCTTATATTGGTTTTGCTCTTTATTAGGAAAAGTGCGTAAACCGTTTTACAACTTATTAAACAGGTAAGTTGTTTTTTTATTTTTAGAAGTTTGTTATGTTTAATTTTAATTGTTTACACAAGTTTTATTAGTTCTTATATAAAAAAATGCAGTTCATGGAAACATTTTACAAATGAAAAGAAACCAACGAAAATCAAATATGTGGAAGTACAGGTAATTAGTTTTTATATTTTTGTTATATATTGGGTTTCATTATTAGTTAAATGTTTTATAACTGCAGTGTCATCGTCAAAATGGAAGCGTTGAATGTGGTTATTATATTCTACGATTTATTTACGAGATAATCACAACTGGGGAAACTACTGATTTTCATAAGGTTAGTTGTATTAACTTTTTTATATATTTTCATCCACTTTCTTCTATTTATTAATTTCATATCATTCAATATTATTGTAGGTATTCAATGATTCACAGTCATATTCTCAATCTGATATGATTCATATTCAATCTACTTTTGCGGACTATTTGTTAAGTCTGATTAAGATTTGAGGTATGTATACTAATATTTATAAATAATATTATATATGGGTTTAAAAAACTAACTCTTATGATATATTAGGTGTTTGAACCTACTAATAATCAAATTAATGCTTCAACAATAACAAACAATGAGCATGTCATATATTTCAGGTACGTGTATTTTAATTCTGCTTTACTGAGTTTTCTCAAGTGCCTCTGCAAAAACTGTTTTATTGAATCTACTAATAATCAAAGGAATCCTTCAACAATAACCAACAATAAGCATGTCGTATATTTCAGGTACGTGTATTTTAATTCAGAATTAGTTATTATATTTCTTTTCATTGTTATTTCTTAAAATCATTTGTCTGTACAGTGACAAATCTGTAGGGTGGTACTTGGATCATGAACATAGAGATTCGTATAGCGAAATAACATTCACAAACACTAAAAATTGTCTCCCTTGAATGCACAGCAATATCTTCTAGGCCTTTTTATTTTTTATGCAAATAAATATCGAAAAATGATTGCCGAGAAGCATATCACATAATACCTGAAACAGCGCTTAGTGGGTTTTCACAAAGATAAAATAGAAGGCGTCAATTTTTAAGGTATGTTTCTTTATGTCTCTTCAATTTGCATTTGATTTCAATTTTCTAACCTATTTTTTGCACTCAAATTTATTTCTCTGTTATTCCATAACTTAAACAAATAACAATAGTGAATGGGTAATGCACGTCTATACAGAGAAAATATAAAAACCTGAGGTTGGGGGTGGTGGGGATCCTATGGTGAAAAGACACCCCCAACATCTTCAGTGGGGGAGGTGAGGAAGAGGTTGCATCGGCTGAGTGTTCCTGGAATTTTGATCAGGAGTCGTAACATTTCATTTTGGTAATTTACTTTTTGAAAAAATGAATGATTCAAATAAATTACAGATTTTCATTTAATGTTTATTCATTGCACTAATAACTTGGATTGATTTTTTCACTCACATCTCCTTAGTTTCATTACTGTTTTGACAGGATTGGTGCTATCTATGGGAGGAAACTTACAATGATTGATACTGAGTATGGTTAGATTAAGAAAATGCACCATGTAGGTACGTGTATTTTAATTCTGCTTTACTTTGAGTTTTCTGAAGTACTTCTGTTAAAGCTGTTTAATTGTTTTTGTATACTTCGTTATTTTTTTTCAGGGTTCCGATTTGTTTGGAGGAGAAAATATATGTATTTTATTTAAAAAAAAAAAATTTACGGCGTCGGTTATTTTAAAAACCGACGCCGAATATTTTTAAAAAATTATTTACGGCGTCGGTTTTTTTAAAAACCGACGCCGATAGGGTTTTCCGCGTCGGTTTTTAGAAAAACCGACGCGGAAAACCTCTTCGACTATATTTTCCGCGTCGGTTTTTTAATGAACCGACGCGGAAAATAATGTCTAAATGTAGCTTCGGCGTCGGTTTTATAAAAAACCGACGCCGAAGCTCATAAGCGAATTAATTTTCGCGTCGGTTTCTATGAACCGACGCGAAAACTCTATTTTTAACGTCGCCTATAAAGACGTCGGTTTATAACCGACGTTAAAAATTAAAAAAAACTGACGCGAAAAAGTGTTTTTGCACTAGTGATGTATGAAATAAATCATTCACGCGTCAGGTAGTGTCATCAAATATTTAGTGTGATGACAACCAATAATAACTAATGATCAAGTATTGGATTATTATCCTCATGTGGTATCAACTGGAAAGATTCATTGGAAATCACTTCAAAGATCTTAATTTTAAAACATCCATCTCATGTCCCTAATGAATCTTAAAACACTACATACTCAACACCATCATCTGAAAATATTAATATGGTGTGATCATTAATCACATTCATAAATGATAAAAGAAACTATATGATCCTTCCACATGAACATATACCCCTTCTAGGTTAATGATTTCATGGTTTCTTTTAGACTAGATAATCTAGGTAAAATATTTAGAGATAACCCTACCAAACCATGGAAACTCTACACCCTGGTAACAATCTTGGATGGCTCCCAATCAAGAACATCCTCAAACTATTTTTGTTATACCACTAATTATGACCTGAGATTAAATGTCAAATGATGTGGATCTCTTTAATCCAAAACAATAATATTGAGAATATCCCCTAACTAATGTTCTCTCATAGTTTCCCCATGACTAGTCTCAAATATATCCCATCCTCTTCCTCTGAAACTGAGTACACTAGGATCTCATAAATGAAAACAACCATGAATTGGTCTATGAAATAATGAATGAGATGGTTCGTGAGTCCTATAAAAACTAATAGTTTGTTCTTACCATAGAATTTCATAACAAAGTACACATAGTGAACAAAAAATCATTTGAATTTTATGTTCTATATATCCTCATCTTGTACTCATAGCCACTGATAGACTAATTTTAGGTAAATCATTGAAAACCATTACTCCCCTATCAACTAGTCAAATATGGTATCAATCCATAACATTAGATAATTATTCATCAATGTCACCCTGTTCATGTGTTGGTAATACACACATAAACTCATGCTCCAGCCCTTATTCTTGATGAAAATCACTAGGCCTGTACTGAGGGAAGCACAAGGTCTAAAATTATCAACCTTTATCATACCCTCTAACAACACACTTTACTCACAAATTAGTAAAAATTCCTTATTAAATGATTTTATAGATTTAGGGGTTGTGTAGTGGATCAATTCAATGTAGATGTCTTGCTCTCGATGGGGATGTAATCCTAAAACGTCCTCATGAAGTACATCGCTATACTACACCACCAGAATAAAAAATTATAGCTCACAACATCAACTACTGCAGGAGTATTTATAGAAAATGGGGGGGGGGGGGTAACCGACAGAACCCTCATAATCCAGAGTCCTTCATACTCTTCCAGGTTTTCCTTTTCACAAATAAATGAAAACATCATTCTTTCATGGAGGACACAACACTTCCATTTCCATAAAATATTCAATTTGGTCATTAACTGTGGATAACCAATCCATAGCTAAGTTGATATAATAATTCCTCATTTCCATAATAAAAAGATCCAATAAAAAACATTCATCTCCAAGAATCATATTGCACTATCATCATATGTAGACAATCAACGAGTTTCCACCTTCTGGTGTCTCTAATAGGATGGGTCGAGCAAAAGGATCAACCAGAATCTCTATGTATTGAATTTCTTATATGGAAATAATTTAAAGAATTGAACATTTATCTATAAAAATGATAATGATATATAAAATAAATATATATATATTGATTTTGTGCCATAGACCTCCATATCCTGTAGTCTTCCTCATCCCTATACAACATCTCACAAAGCCTCGCGCCGACCACCTAATGTTGGTGGTTGTAATATGTCAAACCATAGAATACCTTCGGCTTCTCTATCGTCAATCATCCTCATTCTCTAGCCTACAAATCTCCATTATCTTTCCACTTTATATATCTCAATGTTTAATCAACCATAACTCGATCAGCTGCATGAAGGGTTGGAAAATCGTAAGCCAGATGCCCTATATTGTTGTAAGAGAAACACTACATGTCCTACTGTAAGAACCAAGATCATCATTTTATGTAAAAATCAATATATCAGGTGGTTTTTGAGGAAAAAGGATCAATTCAAAAAATATATATATACACTCCATGAGTAACCGTGTACTAGTCGTGTAACGACCGAGTAAATGTATTTGTTGGTTACTTGAGCATAAAGTGGGAACTGATTGAGGCTTGTACATGACATGTACATTAAATAAACATGCCGTGTATGTTTATATTTAATTGATTAATCAGAGAGGGGTCACATATCACCTATAGAACACCTTTCTTCATCAGGTGTCTCGTACAATAGAGAGACGAATGGCCAAGAATCATTGATCTCCTCCTGTTCCTCAGTCCGAGCACCGATTGAGAAACCATTGGGTGCATTGGATTCCCACATGTGAGTTCTCTCTTTACCTAGAGCATATCATCCTTGTTTCTCTTCTATTGAGTTATAAAGGGCTGATTATTTTAAATATTTTGTAGATCTACCTCATTCTAGTCCAATTCAAGGTCCAACATTCGAGACTGTTCATTGTACAATGTTGAGGTAGTTAGTTTATGCCTTTCTTATAATGTATTTGAATTATATGTGCTAAATGTGATGAATAACCATTTTTAGGGATTTGTTTCATTTGGAATTTAACCATGTTTGGGCCTGCTATGGTCTGTTTGATTATGAAATGGATAATGATTATGCACAAGGATTTATATCTTGATAATGGATGTGTTTCTCAAGGTAGGATCTTTTAATTATGAATTGGTGTTATTAATAAGATGAGGTATTGACTGTGAGATCTATCGTGGGTTCATTGACCAGTTGTGTTAGACTGTGAGAGATACCCATATTTTTTTATTAAATTATTGTTTGGACCATAGGGAATTGACAGTGAGAGCTTCAACATTGTCACTATAATTTATTTTTGTAAAGTAGGCAAAGAGTTATTCGTTGTGAGAGCTTCCTAGTTGGTCATTGTAATTTATTAGTGATTTATGGGACCAATGATGATAGACTATTTGGGTGTTCCCAGAGGTTCATTATTTATTTATTGATTTGATGATATATGAAACGATATGGGATTAGACTGTGATAACATTACTAGAGGGTTTCTTCTGAATATTAAAATTATTGTGATGAGTCTTCTATGCCAATGAAAAATCTTGGAATCATTGTTAGTTGGTTGTTTAAGAGATATTTTGAGACGTCTGTTGTTATTTTTATACATGGGTATACAGAGATTATGTAAAATCTTGAGGATTCATTATTCAATGTATTACATAATTTTTAAATGTAAATGAATGTAATTGAAAACATTAGGATTATTTAAATTTGATAACATCCTTGTTTATTGACTCATTTATACATATTACATATTATATATATTCACTGATAGTTACGAACATATTTTTTGGTGGTTGCCTATTGGGATTCGTCTCAAACCCTGTTTGGTTCATGATTTCAGACCCAAATAGATTATATGGTTTTAGTTATAATTAAGGGAAACACCATTCTACATCAGGTACTTGATTGTTGTTGGAGATGGAGGGCGTGTGACCAATATGAGGCCTGGGATGTTGTTGGAGTTTAATTTTTTTTAATATTTGTTTCAATTTTGTATTTCCAGAATTTTGACTTATTTTTCTACTTTACTATATACTAGTGACATGCATCATTATTTATATTTATGTTGCGGTAGTTTATACGATCATTCTTCTACTATTTACCTTGTTGTATGGTGTTACTACTTCCACTTTTGTTAATATTGTTATTCTGTTGTGTATACTCTTCCAATTAGGGAATAGTTTCCAAACAATCATACATTGGGCCTTTCTTCTATTTTCATGCCTCCTTTATTTTGGGAATTTATCTTTAGTTTGTGTAACCAATCGGGTCTGGGTCACACAGAACCAGGACACTACACCCTTATCTGATTTGATCCATCCTGAGATCCATGCATCATTGAACCATGTTGCATGTGATTTCCTCCTAAATATTATGAAAATCATGTATCCCTTCATCAATCATAAACTATGTCCTTATAAGGTCTCATATCTTGGGTTCCCACTACGACACTAACTATCGGTTGCAGCTCTTTGAGGATGCTCTCCAACACGAAAGACCACTCAAGAACCACAACAAAGGTTGTATTGCAATGGGATACCATTGAGCCCATGATGACCCTTAGTAAAGACTATTAAAAGGTATACACTATGAATAAAAATCCCAAACCATATCCATATTGTGTCATGAGAAATGTATAAATCACACTGAGTAATCCACCATGGTCAAATATCCATCCTCCAGAAGAAAAACCACCAATGTGTTCACTTATCTCAATGTGGCCAGATAGAACTCATCCATAATGTATTACTCAATGTATTACTAGGAGAGATTTTTTAAAAATGAGACTGAGTCACTAAGAAAAGCAATCGTCGTCCACATACCTAATTATGACTTCCCACAAGGACCACCATATGATCTGTAGGCATCCTCTCAAGGTGAAAAACTCATGTGATTTTCTCTAACTAGTCCTCAAAAACCTAGTGGGGTATGTCACCCTAAAAAATAGGGATGACACAACCATTTAATCTCATGAAGTGAACTCAGCCTGTGTGCATCCTCAGATGGCCCTTCCTGCTCTAGATGCTGCTCAACATGTGGTGGTATAGTAGGCAAATAAACTAGAAGTTATATCAGAAGGTATAGGGGTCACCGAGGAAGTATGTGGGTTGGTATTTTAAAACATTTGATAATAGGGATTATGAAACTTGTCATATATATCAATCGATGAAATTGTATGGTATGAGGATCTCATATAAATTAAATACAACAAAAGAATTACAATTAACACATACCTTGATATAAATCGATAGACAATGACTAAAATACAATGCTGGTAGTTTATTATCAATGGATTCAAATCCAAACATGATGCGTCATCTAGTCAACATGAAATACGAATATGGGAGCAATGTATCAGAGTACATGAGTGAGTACCAAGGTAGTTTTTGATCAAATAAATTCATTGAAATGATTATTGATGAGGAGTTGTAGGAATTTTTGTTGTTGATTTCATTACCAAAGAAGTTGGAAACATTAGTTACGGAGGTTGGAAATTCTACTCCAGATGGAACTCTCACCATAGAGATGGTTAATGATAGAATGCTAGATCAAGATAATAGAAGAAAATATGAGGTACATACACCTGAATCAGAGGATCTTGTCACTGAAATTCGAAGGAATCTGAAATTGTAGTGAAGAAGAAGTGTATGAGAACCGTGAAACCAACATCTTCAAGGGAGGAAGCGATTGAAATATTAATCAAGATATGACATGAAGTGACACCAGTGTGGCATTCCCAAACACATCATCCAGGAGTGTAGAAGGCTGATGTATGAGGATATGAATCAAAAAGGTATTACAAAAAAACAATGTTGTAGTTGTACATGATTAAATAGTTATTATTCAAGAATATAATCTTGTTATTCTTGAAATCCAAGACTTGACATGGGTGATTGATTCTGATGCCTCCTATCATGTCACCACCAGAAGTTATTTCTTCTCATCATATTGTTAAAGGTTTTTGGACATATGAATATGGGAAATGATGGTCCATCAAAAATTAATGTTATTCGTTAAATTTTTCAGGAAACTAATGTTGGATACATGTTATTTTTGGTGGTTGTGAGTCATGATACTTAGATTAACCTCAATATGATATCCACTATAATTCTTGACAATGAGGAATATTTCAGTTCCTTCATTGTTGGGAAAAGGCAGCTTACCAAAGGTAACCTAGTAAATTCTATAGGAAAGAATGATACTTCTATTTATCTCAATGATGAAAGACCCTGTGGATGAGAAGTAAATAAAGCCAGAAAATATATTCCTTTACATGATTGGAAATGGTTCCTGAGTCACATCAGTGAAAGAGGAATCAGAACACTCTACAAGAATGATTTCCTTCTAGTAATAAAATGTATGAATCTTGATACCTGTGTTGATTGCATCACATGTGATATCAATATATCGTATCATTTAATTGTTATATACCATCTATAAATGAATAGGTATTAGATTTAATTCAAAATGATGTCTACATTATGAGCACCAAGATGATGATAGGTGCTATGTATTTTTTTAACTTGATAGATGTTCATTCTAGAAATGTCTGGGCATTTTATTTGAAATCCATAGATCATGTTCATGATGTTTTCAAGCAGTTTTGTGTAATGGTAGAAAGCGAAAAGGGAAGGTGGTGAAAGTGCATGCGAGCAGAAAATGGAAGAGATTATCGTGGTACATTTGAGGAGTACTGTATGAGTTTCAGCATCAAACTGGAAAAATAAGAACCGATAATGCGTAAGCATAACGGTATTGTTGAGATGATGAATAAAACAGGTTTTGAGAGAATCATATGTATGATCTCAAATGAAAAGATACAAAAAACTATTTGTGGGGAGGCGATGATGACCACAGATGATCTTCTCAACTATTACCCATCAGTTTCACAGAACTACGACTTTAAATAAAGTGTATGTACATGTAAAGATGTTTCATACAGACCCATGCGAGTATTTGGCTATAGGGAATATGATCACAATGAGTCTTTTTGGGATACGGTCATGATGACTTTGGATACCGACTCTGGGATCCAATAAACAAGAGGTTATTTAGAAGAAGAGATGAGGTGTTTTTTGAGGATAAGACGATTGATGATTTTGTGAAGCCCAAAAATGTAGAGAAGTCATAGTGTGAGGAAATTACAATCAATCTTGAACTAGTCCCACCACCATCAGTACCAACTAGCATGAGAAAGATACATGACACTAATGATACATTATTATTAGTGAATATGTCTCTATATGCTGATATGTCATTATCAAATGATCTTCCATAATAGGTTCCCCCTAAATCATAGCTGATGAGATCCACCAGAGAATTAAAACTGATTCATAGATACTCTCTAAAAGAGTATGTGATTCTCACTAATTGGGTAGATCCGTACAATTATGATGATGCGATCAGGAGTCAGAAGAAGGTGGAATTGTAGAAGGCCATGAAGGTGGAGAGGATATTCTGGCACAAGTACTACACATTTGTTCTAGTTGAATTACCTCACAGAGTTAAGGAAATCAAGAACCGGTTGGTGTATATAATTAAAGGAGAAGATGGTAGCTCACAACCACACTATAGATCCAGAATCATTGTGAAGGGATTTGGTCAAAAAATGTTATCGAATTTGATGAAATTCTTTCTCTTATGGTTAAAATGTCTTCAATCAGATTTATTCTAGGATTGACAGTAATTTTGATATTTGAGGTTCAACAACTAGATGCAATTATATCATTCTTATATGAAGGTCTTGAGGAGGAGATATGCATGGAGAATAAAAAAAAATTTCTGGTGAAAACGAATGAAAACAAGATATGAAAGCTTAATATAAGTTTAACAAGTAATTATAAATGAAAGACTTGGGAGACGCTACTCAAATTCATGAAATGATGATTACTCGTGACAAGAGGAATCATATGATTTGGATATATCAGGAGAAGTGTATTGAGAATTTTCTTGATAGATTCAATATGTGAAAGGTGAAACCAGTTAACACCACCCATGCGAGTAATTTAATCCTCAGGACAAGAAATAGTCCATAAAATGGGATGTATAAATCAGAAATGGAAATATTTCCTTATCAGTCAGCAGTTTGGAGTCTTATGAATGCCATGGTTTGAACTATAAAATATATTTCTCCCATTGTTGGCATTATGGGCAGGTTCTTATTAGATGTTGGAAAAGAGAATTGGATAGCATTGAAATAGATATTGTTGTATCTGTGAGGTACATCTAGTAATGATTTATGTTTTGGATGTGATAAACCTATTTTAGACGGATACAAAGATGAAAATATGGTTGGATATTTAGACACTATGACATATATATTCAGATACCTAATATCATTTTAGGGAGATCTATCTCATGGAAATCATGTCGTCAAATATGTGTTTCCTTATCCACCACAGAAGCAGAGTATATTTTGGTCACTAAGGGCTACTAGGAGATGATGTGGGTTAAGAAATTCTTACAGGTGCAGAGATAGAGACCGGAGAATTATATTCCCTTTTGTGATTGTCAGAGAGCTATTTATCTCAGCAAGAACCTGAAATTTCATTCCAGGTCCAAACACATTGGCGTGTGATATCACTGGATTCGTATTGTGTGGGATGAATGATTTTTTAATATTGAGAAAACCCACACCGTTGATAATGGGGAAGATATGGTGACAAAAGACTTACCGAAAGATAAGATGGACCCCTACATGGAGATTCCATGTCTATCTTATACACAAAATTGTTCATTAGGGGATGATTTTTGGGAGAATCTCCCAATTAAAAGGATAAATTAAATGGATGAATAGTTGTCGGCAACCTACTCACATGTACTGTTGACGTACAACACCCCATTAAAACAACAATTGTGGACAATAGCAGCCGGCGCCATATGTTTTTCAAGGTTTATGAACCACCAAAAAACCAATCATTGACCATGCGTGGTTTGCTCTGTCTTTTAATTGGGATAAAAATCCCATTAATTGTAAAGTTTTTTTAATCCTTCAACATTTAATCCGAAGAGTGAAATAACAATGAATGACTATGCTATTCTCCCGTGGATGTAGGCATCACTGTCGGACCACTTAAATATATTGTGTTGATACATTTTTATTCCTCGTTTTTGTATTTTATCTCACCACGAACATTACCTTCACCAACACCTAATGGAGGGAGAATTCATGGGGCTTCCACAACCACTCAAACAGTTTTGTGGTAGAATATGATCTAATGGTTCGACATGATGTGGTGGTGGTCCAGTTAGGTTCACAGTAATTCTTTGACATATAAGGTGGGTGACCTTATCTTGGAAAGAGAAGCAAGGAGGTGGCTATTCTAGGAATCATTGAGGAAATTAGTCGGGGATGGATGTGCTTGGAGGTGATTTTCAGGCAGGAGAGTTTGCCCACTATACAAAATCTGGATGACTGACTGTGTGGGAAGATGGCAGGTGGATGATGTGGGTGATGCAGTTGGATCCTTTAGGCCATGTGAGTTGCTAGAGAGATAATTACTGATGAAGGGGTTACTGAATCACGAAGGCTCATTTTCAATGGAGGGTGGAAAAGCAGCAAGATGTCTTAGCTATAATGGCTAGGGCGGCTCATTTTCCCAACACAACTAGAGGTCGGGAGCTCGGCCTGACGACCCTAGATTTGGTCGGCAACCAAGGGGACTCTGATAGCTCCCAGCAAGATGACGACTGTGTCCTGACTACACATTCAACCTGGAGGCTTCCAGATATAGAGGGTGTGTCTGGCTACAGAAAGGTGAGGATGAGGAGGATGGTTTGGAATGTGA
Source organism: Viscum album (assembly GCA_963277665.1). Classification (NCBI taxonomy): domain Eukaryota; kingdom Viridiplantae; phylum Streptophyta; class Magnoliopsida; order Santalales; family Viscaceae; genus Viscum; species Viscum album. Next base: position 418,287,514 of record OY728161.1, on the reverse strand, counting down.
CATGACTAGAAGGGATAAGGATGAAGGGACCACAAAACTGGACTCATCACCCCACCCTTTCTTGAATATTTTTTTATTCTCTATTTAATTAGTCCATTTGAGGACCTTATATTCATCCCCTTATTTTTTTTAATGTAAAAACATCCACATGGATGAATAAATAATTACTCCCCAACAAAAAATCAATATTTTTATTTAAAATTTACAAATCCTATTATATTATCATTTAAAATAATTATAAAAATAAAAATAATAATTAAAATTTCAAAAAAAAAATTATAAAAAAAATCAACCAATATTTGTTATGATGATATAAAACTAGTCAGATCATGTCCAGAATTATACGGTTTTTATGGAATACTAAACAAAAAACTCAAACATATATCGTATGTTCATAACATTAATAATCATGAATTGACCAATTTTGTCCACAAATATTTATTCATATGGCCGTAACATGGTCATCAGACCCCAGATCAAATCATGGAAAGATCTGTTGGGACATATTTCAACCTCTTTACTTAAATTCAAAGAAAAATAATTTTTCATGGATCATAATAATTATACTATCTCTCAGAAAAATATTGATGTTTTCAAGGTCCAAATGGAAGGTGATGGTCCTAAGGTTATAATATGTTTTATATATAGGATGATAATACTTGTAGACGATCTGAGCACCGATATGATCCGAGGAGCTTGTATAACTTACACAATGCACATAAATTAAAATGAAGACAAACCTTGTTCATAATCGATGTGAAGATAAATAAAACTCACCACAAGAAATTTTTTCTCGATTGATCTGAAGATGAACTCCTCTACATCATCCACACATTCTTCATGAATCTATGTGCTCACCATTCGTCTTAATCCAGTTTCTAGGGATAATTTCAAATGAGTTATTCGGCATTGTAATGATCACCATGATATGTTGCCTTTGATTTGTCGATGAAGTTCATGGATTTGAGCTCAAATCAGATTTCTATCTTTCAAATTGATGTATGAGAGATGATATTTCTTTTCTATTTAATTAATGCATCACCAAGAGCATCTCATCTCCTACTTATATAATGGGTGAGTAGATTACTCGGAAATGGTTCCACTACCCCTAGAAATAAACACTTACTAAATAAGAATTTGATGAACTAAACTATATCATAAATATGATTTATATTTGATTACACTCCTTTAATATATATTAAATATATTACATGATAAATCCTTGGAATTTAACTCGACATAGAATTCCAGTTTAATACTAAATGAACCTGATGTATGAAAACAATATCCATTAGATTAAAATTATTTCTCTTACATACATAACTCATAAATACATTAAATAAATAAATTCAACACAGTTATTGTATAATTGAACAATATTGAATATTTTTATCCATTTTTGATCGATGAAATTGAAAAAACTAGGACCATGTGGTGGGTCCCACCAAGTCAGATTTACATATTAAACTAAATAAGATAGATTCTTCAATGATCTATTTGGTGTGACTGTCTATGCACATATATTGATAGTATTTAATAATATTCACAGACCTAAATCAGAGTCTCTAAACCTGTCTTGGCATTTAAAAAGAAAAGGATAGTCATAGAATGGACATCCAATATAAATACATACATATTGTAATGTAATATCTTTTCCATTAGGTGTATCATAAATTCAGTCACAGACTTGTGTTGTCATCCTTTATTTCATTAATTTTTGTTGATATCACTAGATGTATTTATCCTCTACTTCCATGGACAATGTCATACAAATGAACTATCATCCTGTAACAACGTTTGTTTTTATCCAATGTAAATCTCCAGTAGAATTTTATTTTTTGAATTTACTAGATAGGTTGTTCTTTATACCAAGATCATGAATTGAATTTAGATGGTTGGAACTAATCAATTTGTTTTTCTAGACATTATTAAAGTCCCATGATGTCCATCAAAGATATTGTTGAGTATCATGAGTGTCGGGCCCAGAAAATCACAATTTTTTTTATCTAAATAGGGAGGACATTTTCTCTAAAAAAATGCACCCCTAGTAAAAAAATTTATTTTAAGACAGTAGCAAGATGCAAAATTTAATATAAATATGTGGTAGAAGGAACATGTCCATGTGAAAGATCAACAGATGGTAGCACGTTTGGTTCTAACCATGCGGTTGGTGTTGTATGGTCATACGGTCGATCTAAAGTTTTTAGGAGAGTTTTTCGCATAGGCTGAACACGTTTTTCCAAAACCATGTGTGTAGCCTGCAAATATAGTTCCACATAACCATTATCTATACATGAATAGTCACATATTTTTCCTAACCATGAATGCTGATGGTGTGAGGTGAGGTTCCAATAAAATAGGTTCTGCCTGGTTGGATCACGGTTTGTCTAACCATGAATGAAAATTGTGAAACTTGGTTTTTGTGGTGAAATTAATGAAATTCCATTAATGATTTTTTATACTCCATTTTAATTTTATTATTTATTCTTTGCTCCAGGTGCATGGACCTCCTCCTCTTGAACAATGTGTTCCACTTGTACCAAATTTTAGGAATGGTGATAACTCCTCCATCCATTATTGGAATCGAACATCGTTGATCTCTGCAGATTCCACTCAGTAAGCTCTTCATTCCCTTTTTATATTTCTATTTTTAATATCCTCTTGAAGGAGTTATCATGGTGTATGTTCATTTGCCCCATTTTTAGGGATGATTTTTATTTGGTATATTTCCTCAAAAAAATAAATAAATATGACATTGATATTGGGAGAGTGAAACACCATTACCATAGAGTAGGTGGTATATGTATTTTCCTCAAATTTATGATGTTTTATAATTAGATCTATTATTCTGCACACTGTTCTTTACCTCAACTTTCCTTAAAAAATAATTCATCATTTAAAATTGATATATACAACTTGTATTAGTCTTGTTTAGTATTGTTTTCTAATTTGAGGTTGTTAGGCTTGATCAGGGACACTGGTTAGGTTCAAAAAATGGATTTTCCCCTTTATAATTGATTTCCCAAATGATCAAAACACCATCTAAACGTTTGGTTTTGATGAATAATAGGATTACCCTTTTGTGGGATTTTTTTCCACTGATAATGGAACCTCATTACTACGATTTTGAGACACCGTGTTATTTTCCATGTTTGATGATTTTCCATAAATGCTTTATTATTGTTTATTGTGTTATGACTCCTGATTTTGATTCTTAATTATTCAAAATGATTTTTTATAACAATATCATGTTTTTATAAAAAAATCCCCCAGATATGGATTACTGTATTGAAATGTAAAAAGTGAATGTTAGTTAATTATAATTTGAATGACAATATTTTTTGGTATTTTTTTTGCATGAAGTCATTGGATGATATATGGATTGTTGAGGAAATGATCATTATTGAATCTATAAAATGGAGTTTCCCTCCATTCATATATATGATTAATGATCCAAAGCAGCTTATATGTACTAGGTTGTTTAATAAATTGATTAGATGTATGTGTTATAAATATATATTACTTGTTTAGATGTTTCACCTTAGTTGCGAGGGTGGTACAAGGTGTTCTATGTTAAGGACCCATTGAAAATACACTTTTGCCTTCTTCCCAGTATGATCAATGTTTAATAAATATGTTAGGAGTGACATAATATATGACTTAGATGGTATCACTGTGTGTTGTATACATTTACCTTCATATGACTAACATCGGTTCACGAGTGGTGACCCATTGGATAAGCTAGATGGAATGTTGGTTGTACCATTCCACTAGTTAGACCTAGTCCCCTATGTACGATACCAGGGACAGACGTAGAGGTCAGTTTGTACTATTTTCTCTCCAACCATAGAGTTACACATGATATTTTTTACACAATTCACCATTGAAGGACACCCTTGTCATTTGATTCACATTGATCCCCTATTGAGATACATGAAATTAGTTATTTTATTTCATTGATAGTCTCATGGTGACTCTAAATATTTTATATAGAATGAATTAATGATTAAAAAGAAGATTAGAGTTATATTAATGTAAATGTATATGTTTCAAATAAAAATGAATAGGATCACTGAAATTAGAATCAGATGGATGTGTTCACTAATACCAATCACAAGAATGTGAAAAACATAACACCTTAAACATTATCCCTCTTAGATTACCATGATAGTTTCATTGGTTTAGAATAATCGACATAGGGCGAAGTATGTAAATTTTATGGGTGTTTTATTGGAATAATGTTCAATTATTTTATTTATTTATTTCAACATTCATTTCATAAATAAGGAATATTGTTCATTTAATATTATGTGGTTGGATTTTCTAATACACCATGGGTGGAATTCTGCAATGTTTAATATCACAATATATTCATGTCTCAATTGGAAATGGTTACCTGAGAAACCCTTCGTGGTTACAGGATCTGGATCATTAGTTTTTTACTTGTGTTTTCAGGATTGTACATAAGAGTAAGGAGAAAAGGACTGAGCTAGTACTCGAGAAGCTATTGGGGTTTGTTGTTGTGCTTATTTATTTTACTACATTATTGTATTACATTCCTCTTGTACTTAAAGAATTAGTTAGACAAGCATGCAATAGTTTACCTTATTTTCTATTGCTACATTGATTTAGATTATATTATTCACATGTTACTTCATATCTCATTTATTGTTGTTGCCACTATAGTCTGTTAATTATTTTCTTCTATGATGTAGTGATAATTAGTTCATGTAGGTATATTCTCCCCAATATCACCTCCGTACACCCTCGATTATGCTCATCACCCTATGGTATATAGGTAGTTTCACTAGGGACCATGTGGTGTCTAGTCTGGCTACAGGTTTAGTGGAAAGTTGGTCTATGGTTGTTATAAAGTGGAATCAATGCCATATTTTCCATTTTTTATACATTAGATTGGTAAATATAAAATTAGTAAAATCTTGGTGTATGTATAATAATTTTTCATGGGATTGATCAACCAACATTTAGGGAAATATCAATGTGAAAAGGGATGCGATTAATGTTCATGTATTTTGAAATTACAATTAAATTTGTTTTCACCTTGAATGATTGTATTTTTTTCATAGATTATATATTTATGAAATATATGATGTTGTTTCTTGTCCTTGTATGGCATATAGGATTAATTTCATGAATTATTATAGCCATTTATTTATTCACATTCCACGCATATGACTTGCCATGTATATTATATTTCAAGGATGAATGAAATTATTTTGAGGTCCATTTCATGTTTTAGTAGAATTTATTTAATATTCCATGATATATATTTTACTATAATGATAAATTTTTACATCTAACGTCTTACCCACAAGTATTATAGAAAACTATAGTTTCACTCATGCATACCTATCAACTACATCATCCACAAAGAATTGGGAAATATTTATTATTATATTTCTAAATGGATGGTAATATTGATATATTTAATGAATATATAAGTTATATATTATATTAAAATGTATCTAAAAAAATAAATATTTTTTAACATTTCTTCGTTCCATTTTTTATAAAAATGAAAACAACACTCATCTGTAGGTATGACCTACGTTTTACATGAACTATGCAATTGATTTTTCTTAATTATATTAATGGATTAACATAACTATATATGTTTTGAATGAATAATGTATTTATATCATAATTAAATCTGTCGTTATGACGTATCAATGATTAATGTACATGAACCAAAAATACAGCTCAAAAATATACAAGAAAAATGAAGTATTTATTAATCAGAATATAGTTTAAATTCATATATTCTTATAAAAGGATAATAAAAAATTATAAATAAATAAAATATGTTATGATATGTGTTTTTATGGTTATATATTATATTTATAATATATATATTTATTATATAGGAGTATTAGACATGTACTATGGAAATTAATGCTGAGGTAAGTGTTTCTGTAATGGCCAGGACCTCTCCGGCCCATTCCATTGTCTAAAATAAGGTCATGAAGTGTTCTGGAGGGTAAAATAGAATTTTCCAACACATTTCAGAATTTTGTAACTACATGTCGTGTAGTGTGAGTGCATGTCGTGTACCACCTTGCTAGGTATACCCCGTGTTGAAGTCGTGTCCTTAACATTTGAAATAAACGAGTACACGCCGTGTAGCCCATACTACACGTCGTGTTGTGTCTCCCCGCATTTTCATTACCCTAAAATCGTGTGTCGACCAATCAACGTCCGTGTGCCGTGTTGAATCCATGTCCTTGACATGTGAAATAAATGACTACACGCCGTGTAGCCCATACTACACGCCATGTAGTGTCTCCCCGCATATGCGTTACCCTCAAACTGTGTGTTTGCCACTCAACGACTATGTGTCGTGTTGAAGTCGTGTCCTTTACATGTGAAATAAAAGAGTACACACCTTGTAGCCCATACTACATGATGTGTAGTGTCTCCCCACGTATGTGTTACCCTCAAACCGTGTGTTGACTAGTCAACGACTGTATGCCGCGTTGAAGGTCGTGTTGGAAGATGTGTGGCGACCGTGTGTAATGGACAAGTACACCACATGTACTAGAAAGTAAATGTCGTGTACTTTAGTTTTTATCACATATCAAAGGAGGGTGCCACTCCTCCTTTTCAAATCACTCATCTCCTCCCATATCCTTTGAGTAGAGATCTCCCAAGAGACTCTGAAGCACTTTTCTTCCATAACATCTTCGTCCAAGTTCCGATTTACGATCCGTCAGTAGCCACGAGATCGTAACGACGAGACGAAACTTCTGAGCTTGGAACTGTTGTTTCCCCTCAGCCTTTCTTTCCCTGAATCCACCCAAGGAGGTTTTTCCGGGTTGTGACAGAAGTGACGGACACTGAAAGACGCCTACTAAAACTGATCTGAGGGAGCCTTGTGATCAGAACCTATTGAGGTAGGGATCTTACTTTCGTCTCTCTAAAATGTGCATCATGCGGGGTGGGTGTCCTCTTGTTTATGTGAAACACATTTGAACCAGTTTAATAAAGATAATAACTGGATTATATAACGGGGATGGGATGTTTTTGAACGCAGTTAATTTAGTTTATATCCTGTGAAATTATGTTGTGAATTGAATAGGATTATGACTACTGCAAATCATGGTCGTTGGGGGCCATTGTTTGCGATATTAAATGCATCCCTATCTTTCTAGACTATTTATGGATGGAAACGTTTTTAAATGTGGAAATTGGTTAATCACATAATGTTTGCTGATTAAATGAAAATATGGAACCCTTGCGTGATTACCCCGATTGAACAAAACAAAAATAATAAAAATGTGGATGTTGGTTATGTTTTATTTATGTGAAGGGGGTGTTTTGTGGGATGTTGTGGATTGGGTGAGTAGCAGGGCTACGGTTGGCTTGGTTTCGTGTTGGTGTGAATGCTACGTTTGTGTTATTTGTGTTTTCCTAACCTGATTTGCGGATGACAGGGATATGTTTTACAAACGAATGATATGGGTGGTTGCAGTTAATTTCCCAATAGTTAAGGAACTAATAAACTATTTCTGTTGAAACATGAAAACCTAAATGGGGTTGGTGTTATTTGTTGTATTCATGCTTTGAAATAGCAGCGTTGAGGCACGTGCTCAGTTCTCTGTTTAAAATTCATAGGTTGGGTTGTGTGTTTGGTAAACATATATATATCTGTATCATTGTGTTTTGTCGCACCCCACACATGTTGAGCACTTAGTTCCAAATACTCCCATTTCAAGGGAGAGGGTGTTTTCCCCTTAGTTAATATCTCCTTACTGATCCGTCTTCAATAGGCTGTGATGGCTTGAGGCTACCTTACACCCAAGACTCTCGGGTAGGTTTCGTTTGGGGTTGTTTTAGCCCAAGACTCTTCGGGTTGGTTTACTTTTTCCCATGAATCTTCAGGATAAGGCCCATGTGTGTGCGGGAAGGATATGCAGTTGTGAGGACCATGTGTGTGCTGGTGGGAAGAGTGTGGTAGCGTCAGGATGTTCACTGTTAGGATGAGCAGCTAACTAGTGGTAAATGGTGTGGGGTACCCAATACTATTTTTCTTATATACTACCACTACAAGTTGTTTATTTTTTTGGTGAGCGTGGATGGTGAGGTTGGGTGGATATAATTACTTTTTAGGTTTTGTTTTCTTCTGTTGTTCTCACATGACATTAGGATTTCTCCCCACTTCGCAACAAGATCTTTAGGTTTCCCTACTGAGTATACTTGTATGCTCACCCTACGTTTACAATCAGGATTCCATGAGGACTACCAGGGCCATGCGGGACCCTACTAGTCGGGAAAGTTGGATATTTTGTAGTTTTATGTACTCTTGTATCTTTTGGTATTGTACTTTTATGTTTTCTTGTACTAGTACTTGTTATAGAACTATTCAAACATGCATGTGGTATTGGTTTGGCATTATTTACTTGTCTTCTTTTTCTGTTGGTATTTGAATCATCCTATTTCACGATCATATATTATTAAAAGGGAAATGCCTCCCATATTTGTGAAAACTCATACCCTTGGTGCTAGTCGCCACTCCGGGGCCTACTGGAGGCGGGACTCAGGGGTCATTATCTCCCTTTAACCATTTCCAGCTCAGAAGGGGCATATTTGGTGGGAGGGGGTTGTGACATAATGGTATCAGAGGTGAGGGTTGAGATATAGGATGGAGTTTGAAGTTAGGCACAGTGAGGATTGCATGGGATGGCTGGGAAACAGTGTTGTAGGATCTTGGTGCGTGACATAGGCCAGGGATGGCCAGCTAGGACATGGGATTTTAGGGCCCTCCGTGATCCGATGCAAGGACTCTGGGCCTAACGAAAGACCAAGTGAGAATACATTAATTTTAGGGTAGATACCCTAGTTAAGTTACATGCATCCGCATGATTGTTTTTTACTTGATTTGTGTGTTCTGGGAAAGAAATTTAAATAATGTGATAAAATAAAACCTTGAGAAATTTCCTCACTACTTGGGATTAGGCAATCTTTGTTTACCATACAGCTATGGCACCTAGACGTCATCCCCGAGTGACTCATTTAGCTGAGGACCAGCAGATTCAGGCGGTCGATCAGTTGAGGATTGACTGAGAGGAGGAAGACAGCCAGTGGCAGAAGATTCTCCATTCATTTCAATGACAACCCCTCAAGAAGTTCGAGGGTATTACATCAGATATGGTGATGAAGGGGTGGCATGAGGAGCTAGGAATCACTTTTACATTGATCGGCACTCCAAATGAGTACTTGGTTCCCCTAGCAGTCAGCCAGCTGAGAGGTGCGACACGTTAGTGGTGGACGCTCTACCTCGGAGAGAGGACAGAGGCAGAGGATCCATGGGCTGACTTTGAGAAGGAATTAAGAGAGTAATTCCTTTCTTCCCTGATCAAGGCGGAGAACCGGAAGGAGTTACTCTGCCTCTAGAAGGGGAGTATTTCAGTATGAGAGTTGGGGATTAATTTCAAGGATCTTCTACGCTTTACTCCGGATCTATTTCCAGATGAGGAGTCTCGGGTGAGACGTTTGGAGGAGGCACTTCGTCCTTCGCTCCAGTATTTTGTTTCCCCTTCACCCTTCTGACGTACATGGAAGTATAGAAGAAGGAAGAGGTTGTATAGAGGATGCACCCACAGGGAGGTGCACCACGTGAGGGGATACAGACGGGTTCATCGAAGGGGAAGGCAGTCAGCAGCAGGTCTCCTGCGACAGGACCTTCCAGATTCAGTCCAGTAGGGAGTAGACCCCAGCAATTCCAGTTCATATCTATAGGTCCTCATCCCTTTTTCTGTAGCCCAGGACCAAAGTGTTTCTTTGGTGGAGGTTTTGGGGACATTCATAGTCGGTTCCTGACCTAAGCATAGTATGGTGGAGGTGAGTAGGTTCATCGCCCGCCTCAGTAGCACCGGTAGCCAGTGAGGCCCTTCCAGCAGCAGCTGGACCATGTTCCTCTGAGGGCAGACATTTCGGGAGGAGGCCAACCTCAGGGTGCTCCTCAGGGACCTCGACCAGGGTGTGGTTGGTGAGGTGGACGACATCTGAGAGGCAGAGGATCTAGGTGTGGATAGTTTCACGCAGTAGAGTTGGCAGCTCCAGCAGGACCAGAGGTGGTGCGATGTAAGATTTGATTGTTTAGCACTCTCATTTCTTCCTTGTTCGATTCGGGAGCTTTTCACTACTTTGTTGAACCCAGTCAATCCCATGCTTTGGGTCTAGACGTAGAGAGTCTTTCTACACCCTTGGTGCTGAGTACACCAGTTGGAGTCCAGACTGCCATCTCTTGTGTTTGCCAGGGATGTGGGATGATATTGGGACCACATCGATCTAGTGGGGACCTTCTTTTGGTACAGATTCAGCCACACGATGTCATCCTAGGCATCTGCTGGTTGTCTTCTGTAAATTCCATTATCAACTACTTCCGAAGAAGAGTCATGATCTCTATTGTGGATAGGAAGCGTGTATCTATTGTTGGCGAGAGGAGCTATCAGGTAGTAAGCCGGCATGTGAATCCTCTCATTTCCTTGTTAGGTGGGCTATCAGGGATTTCACCTGATACAGAGATGATGGATGTCCCAGAGGTTATTGGGGAGTTCCTCAACGTTTTCCCCGAGGTGGTTGTGACTACCCCCACTGACATGACGTTGAGTTCATGATAGACTTACATCCTGGTACCCGTCCAATTTCGATGTCCCCATATCAGATGGAACCATCGGAGTTGACATTTTAGTTAAAAAAATGTGACACTCATAGAAATATAAGAAAAAATGATCTGATTGTGGTGATTTTATAGTAATTTTTTTTATAATTAATTATCAAAATGTAAGAATTAGTGTCTTGTCATTCCCACGTCAATTGTGCACTGTTTGGATCAATGTGTCTATTATAAGATTAAAATTGACATTTTAGTTTAAAACATGTGTTACTCACTAAAATAATAAAAAATGATCTGATTAAGTTTATAATTTAGGAAAATTATTCGAATTCTAAATTTAATATATATGAATTACTCTCACATAAAATCGACAATTGTAGTTATTGATATGACTAAAATATTGTGTTTTCCTTTTAAAATGGAATTTTATTAAAAAATCAAAAGTGAAAAACTCAAAAATTATAAATTAAACATGGATTATTTTGATACATTATGATATTGATCCATAAGTAATTTTTGACATGTAGGATCCCGCCACACCTTAATCCTACTCATGGTGTTATCGATATGACCCAATGTGATTTTTGTCAATTTAAAATTTATGTTTCAGTTAAAAAACGTGTCACTAAAAACCAAAAAAACACACATGGATTGTCATGATGATTTATGAAAATGATTAATAAGTAATTTATTATAGGTATTAATTAAAATAAAATAATCCCAACACACAATGTGACAGATATGATTGAAGGTAAATTTTATTAGTTTGGAATGACATTCTCTTGAAATGTACAAGTGAAATACTAAAAACTGATAAAAAATATTTAGATTATTTTTATACTTTTTGAAAATGATCCATAATTCATTTTCACATGTATAAATTCACCTCATCATAATCCAATGCACAATGTGTCCAGTATGTCTCTATGTGTGGATTTTTATTTAAAACTGTAATTTTATTAAAATAGGAAAGTATCATACTCAAAACTAAGAATGCCCAAAATTTCATTATAATGTTTTAAAAAGATCCATATGACATATTTGATGTGTTGGAATTATCCGCACCAGAATCCAAATCAATGTGTGCCATATATGATTCAAAGTGTTAGTTATCAGTTTTAAATTGACATTTTAGTTCAAAACATGTCTCACTCCCTGAAAACCAAGGATACATGTTCGAATATTAATGATAATTTTTGGAAAATGATTCATAAGTAATTTTTTACTAGTATTAATAATTTTTGACATCAAACGAATGAACGATGAGATAATTTTGTCTCAATGAATGTTTTTCTAGTTGAAAATTATATTTTATTAAAAACACATGCGACACACTATAAAAAAAATAATTTTCATTTGGATTATAATTATACGATTGGATAATGGTCTGTAAGTAATTTTTTATTTGTAGAAATTTAATGCACCAAAATGCATTACATGGGGTGAAAGATATGACTCCATTTTTTTCTTTCTATATAAAATATATTTTTTCAGAAAAAACATAATTGTTGTACTAGAAATGCTTAAACCCATTTTAATTATTTTGACACTTAATGAAAAAAATCCACATGTAATTTATGATATTTATGAATTATCCACACACAAATCCATTACACAATGGGCATGGCATAACTACAATTTTCCATTATCAGTTTAAATTGACATTTAAGTTCAATACATATGTCACCCACTTAAAACAATGAATAATCAAATGGATTGCATTAATACTTTATAAAAATGATTCATATGTTTTTTGGTTGTGTAAAAATTAATCTCATACAAAATTGACACATGATGTGACGGTATAGCTCAATGCACATTTTTTTCTATTTAAAATGTAATTTTAGTATAAAAGGGAAGTGAACAATTATAACTGAGAATAAAAGTTCACACTGTTTATTTATATTAGTAAAATAATACATTATTCATTTGTGACATTTATGAATCATATCCATATCAATATAATGCATAATGTGACATGAATTACTTCAATTATTCTATTTTTTTAAAACATACCTTCCATTCATGTATTGTTTCATATTATATGTAATTTATTTTATTATATTATTAATATTATTATAATTATTTTCTTTATAGGTGAATTATTTTACTCAACTTGGAGTAAATTAATTTTCAACTTATACCAACAATGTTTTTTGGAGAGGGGGTCAGGTGCCAATGATAATGAAACATTGACGATTTTGAATTTATTTATATTAATTGCAAATGTAATTAAACAAATTATTAATTTAAATGCCATGAATATATTGTATTTATGTATTTTATATGTAATTTTTATATAAATTAAATTATTAATTTTCTATAAATTGGTTATTATCCCAGATAACGGGCCACCCTTTTAATGATTCATAGTATAGAAACACTTTTTTATCAACATAAAAGAACAATTTTCAAACATTTAATGGGAAAATATTTGGTAGTGAAGAACATGATCTTCACAAAAATATCAAGGTATTTCGTAACGAAATGAGAACATATATACACTCCCTATCAAACTAATTCATATTTTTGAAGCGACAACACATCATTAATAAAAATAAATTGTCTTTTAATTAAAGGATTGTTGATAAATTTAATCATATTAAGTGAATTGGATTATCAAAAAAATGAATATATAAAAAGGAATTGTAGAAAACCACTCTTGGTAGCATCCAATATAATGACATTGATGAATTAAAATTTTCCTGATAGATTAAAATTTAAAAATAATGGATATAGCTAAAATTTTAGAAGATGAGTGACATTAAAAGCTTTATAATTGATTTAATTTAATTATATATTTTTAATAATTAATAAACTACAAAATAATAATAAGTAAATAAATATTTAATTAATAAACAATAAAATTAATACGGGAAAAATATGAATAATAACTGTTGTATTAAAATTTAAATTCCAAAAATTATATTAATTTAAAAATTTAATACAAAATTATGGTTATCTTTTTTATAATGAATTTTATTTAATGAAAAAAATTATTATGAAAATTAATTATCATATAATATGTTATAAATATAAATTTCATATTGAAGCACAATCCAAAATTAGTATCACCAAAACTATCCAATAATCCCAAATAGTTTATGCGTCCATGTTCCTAAAGGCAGTAAAATTTTATTTTTGTTTTGTGTGGATTGTAACGAAATGTAATTAATATTCATCTAATACTATATAATATATGTATATATATAATTACTGGCCACCTCACTGAATATGAGGTGCGGATGGGTGTGGGGGATATAAACTGAATGAAAAATCATAATGGATGTCATCTAAGATAAATGAGATTTTCGATTACATGTGTTTATAAATTTTAAAATTAAGGGAAAAATAAAATTTTTATATTAGTGATCTTATCTTAAGAAATATTTGATATTTTATTTTTTTAAAATATGTATCTAAAATATGAAATATTAATTATTTGATAATACAATTGATCATAAAATTCCATATATTTTGTAACACAAAGGGGTTCATATTAAATCAATGTAAATGATAACATAAAAAGATAATATTAGATAAAATTTATTCCTTAATGTTTATATTTTAAGAACCCAGAGCTTCGGTTTCAGGTACAGATCTCTTTTACGGGCTTTTTATGGAAAAATGGATGATCTGGAAATTTTCAGAGTACATTCCGTGTACTTTCTGAGTACATGCCATGTACTCCTCTACCGCTCATAACTGTGTGTTGGCCATGTCCGGGCCACACACACGGTGTGTAGGGGTGACGTGGAGGCCGATTTTGGCGGAGTGCAGAAACACCCAATACACACCATGTACTTTACAAGTACACGCCGTGTACTTTTTTTATTTCATTAATCGACCCGGGGTCACGCCTAATGACGAAATACATATTCTTCTCCGCATAATTCCTTCCAGAACATTTGAGGAGGCTGTTTCTTCTCCGAGCCACCTATCCTTCACCAGTTGTCCGAATCAAACTTTTTCTATTGCAGAAGAATCACGGAGGTGTGTTCTTGGTTCTTCTTTAGCCTCATTTCCTGATTCTTCCTATCGTGTAAGTTATCCAAGGTTGAATGTTTTAGACATTTTTGCAGATCTACTCTGTTCTAGGCCGATTCACAGGCTGAGGTTCAAGTTTATCGATCTCCGAGGATCCTTGTATGTGGTTTGTTTCCCTACATTGAAGATCTTTGAGTTTTGGTTGCATAGTTCCTGATACCCATGTATTGGGTATCTCAGGTTTAGGATTTTGATCTTATTATTTATCTTCCCTAGATTTTTTTGTTAGCTTATGATGAATTGCTACTACTTTATGCTTGGTTTAATGTTCTAGGATCACCCCATGGGTTTTTATCTCTCCCGTTCGGCGGTTTATCGCCGTTTGGCACCGTTGCCTGTGTGGTAACCCTTTTGGATTTTCTAGTTTAATTGTTATCACCGATTGCATGTGTTTCATGCTGTTGGAATTCTTTTGATGTATGGTAGCTATTATTCAAGTAGTTTTTTAACTTACTTAGGGCTTCTAACAGTCGATTACACACGACTGGACTACTCAGGGTTGTGAGAACCTGGAGTGGGTGATCAAAGAGGGAATAAATGATTAAGTTCTTCCCTATAGGGTCTGTTAGTTTTAGTTTCATACGCAGGACCTACGGGAATAGGACTTTGTGCTTCCCATGAGTGTTCTTAGTTTAACCACGCATCGAGACCACATGAGGAATTAGACGTAAGTGATTCCAAAGATAGTTTTTAGCTATTATAGTAAGACCATAGGGGAATTGACGTAAGTGCTTCCCAGAGTGTTTGTGCATTGTTTGTTGACTGGACTATAGGGGTCTGCTAGTTTTAGCCACCCAGAAATTCAGTGTGAATTTTTATGGTTGGTTATGATAAGACCACCAAGACAAAGAACAAGATTGGGTTTTGTACTCCTTTTGTTAGGTAGTATTTTTTTAGATACCTATTGTGTTACTTGAATATCATGGAATAGAATCCTTGTTGGTTTTTCCTAGTTGTGTAATTAAATAAATGTGAATGGTAATTGGTAGAATCGTTTACTACATTTTCTTACCATTACATGTGTTATATCACTCACTGACAGTAGGGAAAAAATCTTTTGGTGGTTTCCTACTGGGATTAGTCTCACACCCTATTTGGGTCCTACTTTTCGGCCCAAATAGATTACATGGTTGCAGGTATATGTAGGGATTGTAGCCCTTCTACCACTGGTACTTGATTGCTGGTTGGAGCTGGAGAACATGGGACCAGGATTTGGTTTGCGATGATTCTCGAGTTGTTGTTTACATTTAGTATTTTTGTTTCAGTTGTATTTCAGCACATTTTTTTGTTTACTACTTTCCATAGATACATGTACCATTCTGCATCATTATTATATCAGACATTGCTTCTACATTTAGTTCAGTTGTTGCATGATATTTACTATTTCCTTTATTGTTTATACTTATTCTTCCACTGCATACTTTACTAAATGAGGGCATAGTTTCCCTACTGATTCAACGAATCCCTCGCTTCTAGTCATAAGCCACTGGTTTTTGGGGAAACACACTTGAGGTTATGTGGCGAACTAGGTATGGGGCACCAGTTATGCGGCTCTGGACAAGGGTCGTTACAAAGTGGTATTAGAAGAGTTTTCTTTCTTTACTATTTCTTACTATTTTGAAAAAATAGCTAGGGATTGGAAGAAATGGGTACTTAGTACTTAAGTGTGCCCAAGAGTAATTGAACCATGTACAGGGAACAACTATGTTACCTCGTAATTGCAATTTTTAGTTTTTTCAAGTGTTACAGTTTATTATATTTCACCATTGGGTGAGGCACATGTTTTGTGTTGTCACAGTTTATATGATTATTGTTCTATTTTGTTGAAAACCGATGAGATGAGGGTGTTCCATCTCATGCATCATATAGAAACTCGGTCAGAAATCACTTGTCATGAATTTTACCATGCCATCTAGGGTTCATAAGAATTGCATGATTTTGTGATAGATGTCGTGATAGATTATGCATGTCGTTGTGGTAGTTGCTGGGATAGAAATACTTATTGCGCTGATAGAGTATTACTTCTTCTACAGTCTATTTAGTAGGGGCGCCAAGCTCTGGTCTTGGAGGTGTTATGGGCCCTCGAGGATCATAATTTGGTGGATCATTGTTTGTTATGATGTTTACTTGATTTATGGATGATTATGATGCCATGCTTTGATTCATGGGTTGTATGGCCCCCTATAGATCATAATTTGGCACATAGATGTTGTCTTTTTTCAGTGTTTCTGGAATTCGGAGCAGTTTTTGAGCTACTGCCTGAAAAATCACAGAATACAGGACGTGTACTTTGTTCATACACTCTGTGTAGTTTTTAAACCATGTTTCTGTCTCTGTAAAAAAAACATGTGGTGTTGGAAAATCTTTAGGGACACAACGTGTACCATAAGTGCACGTCATGTTGTAGTCAACTGTGTACCCGGCCATGTCACTAACAACACGGGTCGGGGAAACTCGCGTAATACACGTCGTGTGTTATAAGAACACAACATTTAGGTTTTTTATGGGTACCCTGCTGTGTCACGAACAACACGGATCAGTGTTATCCATCCTTATCCACATCGTGTTTTTTTGGAACACGTTGTGTATGGTTTAGTCGTGTATCCGGTCATGTAACCTTCTAAACGGGTCGCTGATGCCTGGCTTGTACATGCGGTGTACTTAGTGCACACGCCGTGTAGTTTAGATTTTGGAGGACCATGTAAGTTTTCTGTACAAAGAGACTCAGGTAGGGGAGTGGAGTCTAAGTACACACCCTATTTTGGGACAACATTCCATGTAGTCTGGAATGTTACACGACCAATGGAGGCAGAATTCCAAGCCATTTAAATGGATTTAACAAACACACCGTTTAGATTAAATACACGTAGTGTAGTTAAGTTTTTCAAATTTAAGTGTTTCTCTCTCGTGTTCCCATTTTTTACTCTTGTGTTTTATGTCCTTTTTAATCCTATATCTATAGTGTGGTTTTGACCTTTATGGGTTATCGAACCAATACATCCTCCCGTTGCATTTCAGGAACCAGGAAGTGACCGTACGCCTGATACAATAGACTAGGGGCTACCAGTAGTTCCATCGATTGTTACGGATATGGAACGTGCAGTGATTCCGGACATTGGTGCGGACACTATGTTCATAGAGGGTTTCATGAGGTTCATGCACAGCTTCAAGGGAGCTCAGCATCAAGCACTGTCTATGGTAGAGATGACCCAAGTCTTTCAGTAGCAACATTGTCCCACTTTCACCGGGTAAGGAGGACCTATGGTTGTAGAGTCATGGATATAAACCATGCTTTCCATCTTCGAGCATCTGAAGACACCCCCATCCAGATAGGTGAAGATCGCAACTTACATGCTGTGAGATTCTGCCAAGAGATGGTGGGATGTAGTCTCACAGGTAGGGCGCCAGTGGACTATGGCTTGGTAAGAATTCTAGCGTATGTTCTATGATTACATATATCCATAGACGTTGAGGTCCGAAAGGGCCAGGGAGTTCATGAACCTGCAACAGGGTACTATTTTGGTTATGGAGTATTCCTCTCGCCTCACTGAGTTAAAACGTTTCGCTCCTGTTCTGGGAAATGACGAGCTGTTTCTGGAGAGGATGTTTGAGGAAGGCCTCAAACCAAAGATAAGATCACAGGTGAATGTTTTACAGTTGACTTATATTACTATGATAGTCAACCAGGAGCTGATCACCCAAAGAAATCTGAGGGAGACTGGAGCTGTTGACCAGGGCGGTTCATCATCCAAGCCTGAGTCATTTCATACTGACAACAGGAAGTGCCACCGAGAGTCTTCTCGAGGTGACATGAGGAAGGGAGGTATATCTTCTGGTAGAGGAGATCTTCAATCCGGCAACCAGGTTCCATACTATTAGTGCGAAAAGTGTGGGCATAAGAAGCCTCAGTGCCTGAGGGATATAGTGGAGTTCCGAGATTGCGGAAAGATGGGACAGTTGCAGCATTTTTGCAGGGTTCTTCTTCCTGCGGCTAGTGATGGAGGTTCTATTTCTACCCCTCATTTAGGAGAAGGATTACCAGTCTCGCAACAGAGTAGGGGTAGGAGTTCTTCCGGTCATTCAGGCCAGGGTTGAGGTCGCAGACGCAGTGGTCAGGCTCAAGGGGGATCAGCTCAGGGATATCAGGCTGGTACATAGGGCTGCGGTACTGGCCCGAAGTTTCCAGTAGAGAAGATTCATCTGGAGCAGGATCCTGGACCTTCCACAGTTCGAGGTACAATCCTAGTAACCTTAGTTTTATCTTCTACACTTTTCGATACTAGAGTTTCTCATAGCTTTATTTCTATGCACACTGTGGAGAGACTTATACTCATTTTCCATACTTCTAAGGATACCTTGGCACTAGACACTCCATTGGGACATATAACTTTGAATGTGCGTCAGTGCAAGGAGTGCCCCCTCGAGGTTGGTGGGTGTCTCTTCGTATGGGATCTTTATGTCCTTGAGATGACGGGTTATGATGTCATTCTCAGAATAGACTGGGTAGTTCATTTTTAGGAAATTGTCCATAGTTATCGTCATAGGGTGAGTTTCACATCACCAGAGGGTGGGTCCTTTTTTCACAAGGGTGAATGGGATGTCCAGGAAAGTAGAGCTAGACCAGAGCATCATGGGTTGGGAAGTGTTGCAGCCCAGATTTTTAGTTTATATCTGGATGACCAGGGGACTACACAGTTAGTTTTTCCTCCTGTGGTTAATCTCTTTCCAGATGTCTTTCCAGAAGACTTTTCAGGTTTTCCTCTAGAGCGTGAGGTAGACTTCTCGTTTGAGCTTGTGGTAGGAGCCACACTGGTATCCATACCTACTTATAGTATGGCTACGCCTGAGTTTCAAGAGCTCAAGAAGCAGATGGATGAGTTCAATGCTAAAGGTTTCATCCGGCCTAGTACTTCCCCTTGGGGTTCACCTGTGTTGTTTGCGAAGAAGGCAGATGGTACCTTACGCCTTTTCATGGATTATCGGAAGTTGAACCTGTTGATAATCAAGAACTGATATCCCTTTCCGATGATTGATGATCTTTTTTATCAGCTTCGAGGAGCCTGGGTGTTCTCGAAGATTGACTTGAGATCCAGCTATCATCAGCTGCGCGTTAGGCCTTCAGATATACCTATGATAGCCTTCAGGAGCAGGTATGGCCTCTACGAGTAGATGGTTATGCCATTATCCCTTACGAACATGCCAGCAGTTTTTATGGCATTGATGAACGGAGTGTTCCATCATTACTTGGATTCCTTCTTCGTGGTCTTTGTGAACGATATCTTGTTGTACTCTCACACTCGACACGACCAGGAAAACCATCTTGAGATCGTTTTGAGTACACTGAGGGAGCATCAGCTTTATTCCAAACACTCAAAGTGCCACATTTGGATAGATGAGATTCACTTCCTGGGCCATATCATCTCAGAGACAGGAGTATCAGTAGACCTAGAGAAGGTGAGACCAATAGTCACCTAGGAGTAGCCAAAGAATGTCTTGGAGGCACGAAGCATCTTGGGGATGGCTGGTTACTACAGAAGGATTATACAGGACTTCTCATGCTTATAAGTGTCGTTAATGGTCTTTACTATGAAGGGTGTGATGTACGTTTGGTCAGAAGCATGCAAATCAGCCTTGCAGGAGATCAAGGGGAAATTTACTTCAGCACCGATTCTAGTTCTGCCAGAGCCGGGAAAGAGTTATACAGTTTTCTGTGATGCATCTGGCATCGTTCTTGGATCTGTGCTTATGTAGGAAGATCGTGTTGTCACGTACAGATCTCAGCAGTTGAGGCCACATGAGAAGAACTATCCTATGCACGACCTGGAGTTGGATTTTATTGTTCATGCATTGCATTGTTGGAGGAATTGTCTAATGGGAGAGAATTTTGTGGTATATACTGACCAAAAGAGCCATAGGTATATATTCATGCATCGTGATTTGAATCTGAGACAGCGGAGGTGGGTCGAGTATCTAATGTATTTTGATTTCGAGCTATTTTATACACATGGGAAAAGCAATGCTGTGGTAGACACACTGATCATGAGGACTCAGATTCAAGCAGTTCAGGAGGCCAGCAGTGAGTGGAAGCTCATGGATCTGTACTCTGAGATACATCTGGAGGTGCACAATAGAAAAGGTCAGACAGTTCTTTCATTTTTAGCTGTTACCCCTACACTTTTGGATTGAGTTCAAATGAGGCAGCTATCAGACCCTGAAGGCCTAGTCTTACGGGAGGGTGTGTCACATAGAGACCCTACTCGGGGGTGGACAGTGGGTGTTGATGAGGTGCTACATTTTCATGACCGCGTATGGGCTTCAATGGATATACATGATGAGCTAATGCGGGAGTTTCAGGATTCATCTTGGGAAGTTCATCCTGGTGTCACCAAAATGTACAGAGACATGCACCATCAGTATTGGTGTCCAGGTATGAAGAACGATGTGGCTGGTTTTGTTATGCGGGGTTCCACCTGTCAGCAGGTGAAGGCAGAGAATCAGTGACTAGCAGTGCTTTTTTAGCAGTTACCCATTCCTAAGTAGAAATGGAATGATGTCACGATGGACTTCGTGAAAGGTTTACCGATATCACCTCGAGGAAATGATGCGGTTTGGGTTGTAGTGGACAGGATCACGAAGGTTTCACACTTCTTTCCGATCAAAGAGACCTTCAGTGTTGATGAGATGGGACATTTGTACATCCGAGAGATTGTACATTTTCATGGAGTTCAACACTCCATTGTTTCAGACATGGATGCACATTTTACATCACACTTCTTGTAGGGGCTATAGAGGGCATTGGGTACACAGGTACTTTTGAGTACAACATACCATCCCCAGACTGATGGAAATTCCGAGCGCACTATCCAGGTGCTTGAGGATATGCTCCGTGCTTGCATTATATAATTTGGTGGTTCTTGGGAGAAGCATATTCCTCTGTTGGAGTTAACCTACAACAACACTTTTCAGTCGACTGTTCAGATGGAATCTTACGAGGCTTTGTATGGTAGGCCATGTCGATCACCATTATGCTGGCTAGAAGCAGGAGAGGCATCCTTGTTGGGACCTCGTCTTGTTTAGGAGACCTCAAAACATATAGAGTTGATTCAGAAGAGGATGGAGATTGCATAGTCTAGGTAGAAGTCTTATGCGGATCAGCGGAGACGACCTTTGGAGTTCGAGGTCGAGGTTCAGGTTTTCCTGCGTGTCGCATCGAGGATGGGGCACAATAGGATTCAGAGACAGGTTAAGCTCTCACCGAGATACGTCGGGCCATTTGAGGTTCTAGAGAGAGTCGGGATGGTTTCTTACAGGTGGTAGTTACCTCAGAGGTATTAGGCTATGCACGACGTCATTCATGTTTCTCAGCTTCGACGATATTTTTCAAACCCGTATAATGTTTTTCAACCCGAGGAGGTTGAGTTTGAGAAGGATGCATCTTTTGAGAAGTATCCTATCAGGATTGTTGATTGTAGTGAAAAGGTACTTTGTGGTCGATCTGTTTCTCTGGTACGGGTGTTATGGAAACACGGCCATATATAGGACAAAACTTGGGAGAGGGAGGCTGATATGCGATCATAGTGGCCAGAGTTGTTTGAGGTTTTTATTCTACGACTTTCTAGGGATATTTAGTGTCTAATTTCATTAAGGGGGGAAGTGTTTATGAATCAGGAGCATTGGTTTCACGTACAGATCTCTTTTACAGGAATTTTAAAAAAAATGGAGGATCTGGAAATTTTCAGAGTACCCACCGTGTACTTTGTGAGTACACACCGTGTACTCCTATTCCACTCGAATCCATGTGTTGGCCATGTCTGGGCCACACACACAGTGTGTAGGGGTGACGTGGAGGCCGATTTTGGATGATTTCAAAAAAACCCACTACATGCCGTGAACATTAAAAGTACACGCCATGTACATTTTTTTATTTCATTAATCGACCCAGGGTCGTGCCTAATGACGGAAAACATCTTATTCTCCACCTAATTCTATCCAGAATGTCTAAGGAGGACGTTTCTTCTCCGGGCAACCGATCCATCACCGTTTGTCCGAATCAAACTCTGTTTGTTGTAGAAGAATCATAGCGGTGAGTTCTTGGTTCTTCTTTAGCCTCGTTTCCTGATTCTTCCTCTCGTTTATGTTATCTAAGGATGAACGTTTTAGATGTTTTTGCAGATCTAATCTGTTCTACACCGATTCGTGGGCCATGTTTCAATTTTATCGATCTCCAAGGATCTAGGTAGGTGGTTTGTTGCCCTACGTTGAAGGTATTTGAGTTTTGGTTGCATAGTGTCGGATACCCATGTATCGGGTATCCTGAGTTTATGATTTTGAACCTATTGTTTATCTTCCCTAGATTTTTTGTTAGATTATGATGCATTACTGCTACTTTATGCTTGGTTGCATGTTTTATGATCACCCCATGGGTGTTTATCTCTCTTGTTCGGCTGTTTATCAACATTTGGAACCATTTCCTGTGAGGCAACCCATTTTCAATTGATAGTTTTCTTGTTATCACTGATTTCATATGTTTCCTGCTATTGGAATGCTTTTGAAGAATGGTAGCTATTATCCAAATAGTTGTTTAACGTACTTTTGGTTGCTAGTAGTCTATTACGCACGACTGGACAGCTCAGGGCTATGAGAAACTTGAGTGGGAGATCAAAGAGGGAATAACCGATTATGTGCTTTTCTAGAGGGTCTGTAAGTTTTAATTTTGTACGCAGGACCTATGTGAATATGACTTTGTTCTTCCCAATAGTGTTCTTAGTTTACCCACACATCGAGACCACATGACGAAATAGACATAAGTGCTTCCTCAGAGAGTTTGTAGCTATCATTTCAAGACCATAAGGGAATTGGTGTAAGAGCTTCCCAGAGTGTTTGTGCCTTGTTTGATAACTGGACTATAGGGGTATGGTATTTTTAATCCCCTAGAGAGTAAGTGTGTATTTTGATGGTTGGTTGTGATGAGCTCACCAAGCTAAAGAACAACTTAGGTTTTTTACTACTTGTGTTATGTAGTATTTTTTTCATACCTGTTGTGTTAATGCATATCTTGGAATAGAAACCTTGTTAGGTTTTCCCTAGTTGTGTACTTAAATGAATGTTAATGGTAATTAGTAGAATCATTTAATGCATTTTCTTACTTTTACTTTTTCTATATCACTAACTCCCAGTAGGGAACAAATCTTGTGGTGGTTGCCTACTGGGATTAGTATCACACCCTATTTGGGTCCTTCTTTCGGCCCAAAAAGATTACATGGTTGTAATATAGGTAGGGATTGTGGCCCTTCTAACTCATGTACTTGATTGCTAGTTGGATATGAAGAGAATGTGACCTGGCTTTGGTCCGCGATGCTACTGGAGTTTCTGTATACATTTAGTATTTTGGTTTCAGTTGTATTTCATCACGTTGTTTTGTTTACTTCTTTCCATAGATACATGTACCATTCTACATCATTATTAAATAAATCATTTCTTCTAATTTTAGTTCAGTTGTTTCATGCTATTTACTATTTCCGCTGTTGTTTATAATTATTCTTCCACTGAATACATTACCAAATGAGGGCATAGTTTCCCCATTGATTCACCAAATCCATCGCTGGTAGTCGGCAGCCTCTGGCATTTCGGGAAACGTGTTTGAGGTCATGTGGCAAACCGGGTACGGGACGCTAGTTATCCGACTCTGGACACGAGTCGTTACAAAGTGGTATCAAAGGAGTTTTCTTTCGTTACTCTTTCTTACTGTTTTGCGACAACAGCCAGGGATAGAAATAAATGTGTAGTTAGTACTTAACTATGTCCAGGAGTAATTAACTTGTGTACAAGGAAAATCTATATTACCTCGTAATTTCAATTTTCTGTTTTTGCAAGTGTTACAGTTTATTATATTTCTCTTTTGGGTGATGCACATGTTTTATGTTGTTATAGGATATATGATTATGGTTCTATTTGGTGGCAACCCATTGAGATGACGGTGTGCCATCTCATGCATCATATAGGCACTATGTAGGAAATCAAATTTCATGAATTTTACCATGGCATCTTGGGTGAATTATAATTGCAAGCTATTGTGATAGATTTCGTGATAGATTATGCATGCCATTGTGGTAGTTGTTGTGATTGAAATACTTGTTGCGCTGATAGAGTATTACTTCTTCTACAGTCTATTTAGCAGGGGCGCTAAGATCTGTTCTTGGAGGTGTTATGAACCCTCAAGGATCGTAATTTGGTGGATCATTGTTTGTTATGATGTTTACATGATGTATGCATGATGATGATGCCAAGATTTGATTCGCGAGGAGTATGGACCCCCACAGATCGAAATTTGGCAAAGAGATGTTGTCTTTTTTTCAGTGTTTCTGGCATTCAGAGCAGTTTCTGAGCTACTTTGTGGAAAAAGCCAGAATAAATGTCCTCTACATTATTCATAAACACCGTGTAGTTTTTAAACTGTGTTACTATCGGTGTAAAAAAACACTGGGTGTCAGAAAATCTTCGGGGACACGCCGTGTAGCATAACTGCATGCCGTGTATTAGTCTACCGTGTACCCTGCCGTGTCACAAACAACACGGGTCGGGGAAACTCATGTCGTACACGCCGGGTGTTATAAGAACACATTGTGTATGTTTCTTATGGGTACTCAGTCGTGTCATGAACAACATAGGTTGGTGCTATCCATCCTTCTACATGTCGTGTTTGTTCGGAACACGCCGTGTAGGGGTCAGCCGTGTAGCCGGCAGTGTAACCTGCTACACGGGTCGGCGAAGCTTGGATTGTAAACACCGTGTCCTTAGTGCACATTCCATGTAGTTTAGATTTTAGAAAACCGTGTAGGATAGCCATGCAATGAGAATCAGGTAGGGGAGTGGATTCCATGTTAATGCCGTGTTTTGGGAAAACACACCATGTAGTATGGAATGTTACCCGACCAATGGTGGTAGAATTGCATGCCATGTAAATGGCTTTAACAAAAACGTCATGTAGTCTAAATACACGTCGTGTAGCTCAGTTTTTCAAAGTTAAGTGTTTCTCTCTCCTGTTCCCGTTTTGTACTCTTGCGTTTTATGTCCTTGTTAATCCTAAATCTGTAGTGTGATTTTGACCTTCCAGGTTTATGGCACCATGACGTCCTCCCATTGCATGTCAAGAACCAGGTAGTGACCGTATGCCTGATACGGCCGACCAGGGACAACCAGTAGTTCCGCCAATTGTTCCGGATATGGCACCAGTAGTGATTCCAGACACTGGTGTGGATGCTCAATTCAGAGAGTGTTTCATGAGGTTAATGCAGACCTTCTAGGTAGCTCACCAACCTTCCCCGTCTATGGAAGAGCTGACGTGAGTCTTCCAGTAGCAACATCTTCCCACCTTCACTGGGGATGGAGGACCTGAGGTTGTAGAGTCATGGCTAGAAACCATGCTTCCCATTTTCGAGCATCTGGAGACACCTCCAGAAAGACGGGTGAAGCTCACGACATACATGCTGCGAGAATCTTCCAAGTGATGGTGGGATGTAGTCTCATAGGCAGGGCGCCAGCGGACTATGGATTAGGATGAATTCTAGAATACGTTTTACGATTACTTCTATCCAGTGATGCTGAGGGCCGACAAGGCTAGGGAGTTCATGAACCTGCAACAGGGTACTCTTTCGGTTGTGGAGTACTCCTCCCACTTCACTGAGTTACAACATTTCTATCCCTTTCTAGGAAATGACGGGTTGTTTTTGGTGAGGAAGTTTGAGGAATGACTCAAACTAGAGATCTGATCAGAGGTGATCATTTTCCGGTTGACTTCTATTACTCTGATAGTCAACCAGGAACTGATCACCGAAAGAAATCTAAGAGAGAGTAGAGTTGTTGACTAGGATAGTTCATCATCCAAGGCTGATTCATTTCATACTGATAGTAGGAAGCGCCACTGAGAGTCTACTCGAGGTGACTCGAGGAAGCGAGGTATATCTTATGGTAGACATGATCTTCCTTCCAGCAACTAGGTGGTGTGCTATCATTGTGGAAAGAGTGGGCATAAGAAGCCTCAGTGCCCGAGGGATCCAGTGGAGTGCTGAGCTTGAAACATGATGGCTCACCTGTAATGTTATTGCAGGGTTCTTCTTCCAGCTCCTAGTGAAAGAGGATCTGTTTCTACCCCTCGTTCAGGAGCAGGATTACGAGTCCCACAGCAGACTGGGGGATAGAGTTCTTCAAGTCGTTCAGGCTAGGGTAGAGGTCGCGGACACGGTGGTAAGGCTCAAGGGGGATCAGCTCAGGGATATCAGGCTGCTAAAAAGTGCCGCAGTACTTGTCTGATAGTTGCAGTAGAGCAGATTAATCGGGAGCAGGATCCTGGACCATCCACAGTTTGAGGTATGATCCTAGTTACCTTAGTTTTATCTTCTACACTTTTAGATACTGTAGCTTCTCATAGATTTATTTCTATACACACTGTGGAGAGCCTTAGAGTCACTGTCCTTACTTTTGAGGATACCTTGGCACTAGAAACTATTTTGGGACATATAACTTCTAATGTGTGTCAGTGCAAGGAGTTCCCCCTCGAGGTTGGGGGGAGTCACTTTGTATGGGATCTTTATGTCATTGAGATGACAGATTATGATTTCATTCTCGAAATGGACTGGCTAGTTCATTTTCAGGCCTTTGTCGACTGTTATCGCCATAGGGAGAGTTTCACATCCCCATAGGGCGGGTCTTTTCTTCACAAGGGTGAATGGGATGTCCAGGGAAGCAGAGCTGGACCAGAGCATCATGGATTGGGCTGTGTTACAGCCCAGATTGCTAGTTTATATCTAGATGACCATGGGACATCACAGTATGTTTTTCATCTAATGGTTGATCTCTTTACATAAGTCTTTCCAGAAGACTTTTCAGGTTTCCTCCAGAGCGTGATGTAAACTTCTCATTTGAGCTTGTGCTAGGAGCCGCACCGGTATCCATACCTCTTATAGGATGGATATGCCTGAGTTACAAGAGCTCAAGAAGCAGTTGGAGGAGTTGCAGGCTAAGGGTTTCATCTGACCAAGTACTTTTCCTTGGGGTTCACCTGTGTTGTTTGCGAAGAAGGTGGATGGTACCTTACGGCTTTGCGTGGATTATCAGACATTGAACTAGTTGATGGTCCAGAACCAATATCCCGTGATGAGGATTTATGACCGTATTGATCAGCTTCGGTTATCCAGGGTGTTCTCGAAGATCGACTTGAGATCCTTCTATCATCAGCTACGCGTTAGGCCTTCAGATATACCTCTGAAAGCCTTCAAGAGCAGGTATGGAATCTATGAGTATACGGTTATGTCTTTCGGCCTTATGAACGCGCCATCAATATTCATGGCACTAATGATCTGAGTCTTCCATCCTTAGATGGATTCCTTTTTCATGGTCTTCGTGGATGATATCTTGATGTACTATCACACTCGACATGACCATGAAACCCATCTTGAAATCATTTTGAGTACACTGAGGGAGCATCGACTTTATGACAAACTCTCAAACTGCCACTTTTGGATGGATGCGATACAGTTCATGGGCCATGTCAACTCAGAGAACGGAGTATCAGTATACCCAGAGAATGTGTGATCAGTAGTCATTTGGGAGCATCCGAAGAATGTCTTCGAGGTACGAAGATTATTGAGGCTGGCTGTTTTCTACAGGCAGTTTATACAGGACTTATCACACATATAAGCACCTTTGATGGGCTTGACTAAGAAGGGTGTGAAGTACGTCTGGTCAGAAGCTTGTGACTTAGCCTTCTAGGAGCTGAATGTCAGATTTACTTCATCACCTATTCTAGTTCTGCTAGAGATAGGCAAGAGTTATACAGTTTTCTATGATGCATCTGGCATCAGTCTTGGAGTAGTGCTTATGAATGAAGATCGTGTTGTCGCGTATAGATCTCAGTAGTTGAGGCCAAATGAGAAGAACTGTCCTACGCACGACCTGGAGTTGGCTGCTGTTGTTCATTCCTTGCATTGTTGGAATAAATATCAAATGGGAGAGAATTTTTTGGTATATACTGACCACAAGAGCCTCAGTTACATATTCACAAAGTGTGATTTGAATCTGAGATAGCGGAGGTGGGTCGAGTATCTACAGTCTTTCGATTTCGCTCTTTCTTATACGCATGGCAAAGGAAATGATGTGGAAGTCGCACTGAGTAGGAGGACTCAGATTGAAGCAGTTCAGGAGGCCAGCAGTGAGTGGCAGCTCATAGCTCTGTTTTCTAAGATGCATCTAGAGGAGCACGATAGACAGGGTCAGACGGTTCTATCTTCTGTAGCTGTTACCTATACCCTTTTTTATCAAGTTCGAATGAGGCAGCTATCAGACCCTGAAGGCCTAGTCCTATGGTAGGGCGTGTTAGATGGAGACCCTACTACATGGTGGACAGTGGGCGATAATGAGGTGCTACGTTTTCATGGTCATGTATGGGTTTCAGTGGACATACGTGAGGAGATGATGCGAGAGTTTCATGCTTCCTCTTGGGAAGTTCATCCTAGTGTCACCAAAATGTACCGAGACTTGCACCGTCAGTATTGGTGGCCAGGTATGAAGAAGGATGTGGCTGGTTTTGTTATATGGTGTTCCAACTGTTATTAGGTGATGGTAGAGCATCAGCGACCAACAAGGATTTTGCAGCAGTTACCCATTCCTGAGTGTAAATGGAATGATGTCGCAATGGACTTCGTGACATGTTTACCGAGATCGCCTAGAGAAAATGGTGCGGTTTGGGTTGTAGTGGATAGGCTCACGAATGTTTCACCCTTCTTGCCGATCAAGGAGACCTTCAGTGTTGATGAGCTGGGACGATTGTACATCCGAGAGATTGTAGGTCTTCATGGAGTTCTACACTACATCGTTTCAGACAGGGATGCATGTATTAATTCACACTTCTGGCAGGGGCTACAGAGGGCGTTGGGTGCACAGGTACTTTTAAGTACATCATACCATCCCCAGACTGATGTCCAGTCTATAACACCCCCGAAATTATAAAGGGTTAAATGACTAAATGATATGGCTCATGTCAACATGGTGCACCTTCCTTTTCGGGAGCCTGTCTGATTAGAACTCCACATTTAAGTGTGCTTGGCGTAGAGTAGTGATCAGGATGGGTGACTTTCTGGGATGTTTTCCAGGGTGTGTGTGAGTGAGGACAAAGCACATTGGAAAATACATGTGTTGGCATGTGGGGAAAATCATTAGTTAGATGACCCGTTTAGGCATGTGGGTGGACCCTGGGGTGGGACCCACATGTCTGCGGGGCAACTGGTGTTACCTGGTGGGCCAGGACCTGACGGCCATGTTAAGGCGGGGTGACTGTGCTGTCACCAGGACCCGGTTGTCCCATTTGGTATCAGAGGAGGAACCTAGCCTTAAGTGCGGTGCACTGCCTAGGTTGAGATGTAGGGCCCACAACGAGGGCATTGTGCTCTAAAGGGGGGGGGGGGTGATTGTAACACCCCAAAATGATAAAGGGTTAAATGACTAAATGATATGGCTCATGTCAACAAGGCACATATTCCTTTTCGGGAGCCTCTCTGATTAGAACTCCACAGTTAAGCGTGCTTGGCCTGGAGTAGTGATCAGGATGGCTGACCTTCTGGAAAGTTTCCCAGGGTTTGTGTGAGTGAGGGCAAAGCACACTGTAAAGGACATGTGTTGGCCTGTGGGGATAATCATTAGTCATATTACCCATTTAGGCATGTGGGTGGAACCTGGGGTGGGCCCCACGTGTCTGCGGGGCAACTGGTGGTACCTGGTGGGCCAGGACCTGACAGCCATGTTAAGGTCGGGCGACTGTGCTGTCATCGGGACCCGGTTGTCACACAGTCCAAGCATACGATCTAGGTGATTGAGGATATGCTCCGAGCATGCATTCTTGACATTGGAAGTTCTTGAGAGAATCATATTCTTCTGGTGGAGTTTTCTTACAACCACAGTTTTTAGGCGACTATTCAGATGTCACCTTACGAGGCTTTGTACGGTAGGCCATGTCGATCACCTTTATGATGGCTAGAAGCAAGAGTGGCAGCCTTTCTGGGACCTATTCTTGTTTAGGAGACCTCAGAATATATAGAGTTGATTCAGAAGAGGATGGCGAAAGCACAGTCTCAGTAGAAGTCTTATGCAGATCGGTAGAGATGACCCCTAGTGTTCAAGGTTGGGGATCAAGTTTTCATGCGTGTCTCATCGTGTTTGGGACACAAGAGGATTCAGAGACAGGGAAAGCTCTCACCGAGATACATCAGGCTGTTTGAGGTTCTGGAGAGAGTCGGTCTAGTTGCTTACAGGTTGATGTTACCTCCGAGGTACCAGGCTATGCACGACGTCTTTCATGTTTCTCAGCTTCGGCGGTATTTCCCAGACCCATCTCATGCTTTTCAACCCGGGGAGATTGAGTTGGAGTAGGATGCATCATTCAAGGAGCATCCTATCAGGATTGTTGATCGTAGTGAAAAATTACACTGTGGCCATTCTGTTCCTCTGGTACGGGTCTGATGGCAGCACGACCGTATAAAGGAATAGACAAGGGAGAGGGAGGCAGATATGCGATCACAGTGGCCATAGTTGTTCTAGGTTTCTTCTTCTACACATTTCATGGGAAATTTAGGGACAAATTTCTGTAAGGGGGGAAGTTTTTATAAACCCAGAGCTTCGGTTTCAGGTACGGATCTCTTTTACGAGATTTTTAAGGAAAAATGGAGGATCTAAGAATTTTTATAGTACAGGGCATGTACTTTTTGAGTACATGCCGTGTACTCCTCTGCCACTCGAAGCCATATGTTGGCCATGTTCGGGCCGCACACACGGTGTGTAGGGGTGACGTGGAGGCCGATTTTGGAAGAGTACAGAAAAACTCACTACACGCCGTGTACTTTAAAAGTACACACCATCTACTTTTTTTTATTTCATTAATCTACTCAGGGTCACACCTAATGACGGAAATCATCTTCCTCTCTGCCTAATTACATCCAGAACATCAGAGGTGGTCGTTTCTTCTCCGAGCCACCGATCCGGCAGTAGTTTTCCGAATCAAACTCCATCGGTTGTAGAAGAATCGTAGCAGTGAGTTCTTGGTTCCTCATTAGCATTGTTTCCTGATTATTCCTCTCATGTTTGTTATATGAGGTTGAATGTTTTAGATGTTTTTGCAGATCTACTCTGTTCTAGGACGATTGACGGGCCGAGGTTCAAGAGTATCGATCTCTGATGATTGAGGTAGGTGGTTTGTTACCCTACATTGATGTTCTTTGAGTTTTGGTTGCATAGTGCCAGATACCCATGTATCGAGTATCTCGGGTTTAGGATTTTGATAATATTGTTTATCTGACATGGATTGTTTGTTAGCTTATGATGAATTTCTGATACATTATGCATGGTTTCATGTTTGAGGATCACCCCATGGGTATTTATCTCTCCCATTCGGCTGTTTATCACTGCTTGGCACCATTGCCTGTGAGGAAACCCTATTGTAATTTCTAGTTTGCTTGTTATCACTGATTGCATGTCTTGCCTGCTGTTGAAATGCTTTTGAAGTATGGTAGCTATTAGCCATGTTTTTTTAACATACTTAGGGATGCTAATAGTCGATTACGCATGACTGGAATGCTCAGGGCTGTTTGAACCTGGAGCAGGAGATCAAAGAGGGAATAGGCGATTAAGTGCTTCCCTAGATGGTATGTTAGTTTTATTTTAAGATGTAGGACCTATAGGAATTTGACTTTGTTCTTCCCCAGAGTGTTCTTAGTTTACCCAATCATCGAGACCACATTAGGAATTAGACGTAAGTGCTTCCTTAGGGAGGTTGTAGCTATCATTGCATGACCATAGGGGAATTTACATAAGAGCTTCCCATAGTGTATGTGTCTTGTTTGTTGACTGGACTATAGGGGTATGCTAGCTTTAGCCAACCAAAGTGTCAGTGTGCATTTTCTAGGTTAGTTGTGACGATACCACCAAGACTAAGAACAAGCTTGGGATTCGTACTGCTTCTGTTAGGTAGTCGTTTTTTAGATTCCTGTTGGGTTACTTGCATATCTTGGAATAGAAAACTTGTTGGTTTCCCCTGCTTGTGTAATTAAATTAATGTGAATGGTAATTGGTAGAATTATTTACTACATTTTCTTACCTTTACTTTTTCTATATCACCCACTAACAGTAAGGCACAAATCTTGTGGTGGTTGCCTACTAGGATTAGTCTCACAACCTGTTTGGGTCCTTCTTTTCAGCCCAAGAAGATTATATGGTTGTAGGTATAGGTAGGGATTGTGGCCCTTCTAGCTCAGGTACATGATTACTGGTTGGAGCTTGAGAGCATGGGACCGGGCTTTGGTCCAAAATGCTGCTGGAGTTGTTATTTATATTTAGTATTTTGGATTCAGTTGTATTTCAGCACATTGTTTTGTTTACTGCTTTCCATAGATACATGTACCATTCTGCATCATTTTCATATCAGACATTTCTTATACTTTTAGATCATTTGTTGCATGCTATTTACTGTTTCCACTGTTGTTTATACATATTATTCCGCTGCATACTTTACCAATTGAGGGCATAGTTTACCCATTGATTCACCAAAGCCCTCGCTGCTAGTCGGCAGCCTCTAGTGTTTGCGGAAACGTGCTTGAGGTCATGTGGAAAACCGGGTACGAGGCACCAGTTATGCGGCTCCGGACATGGGTCGTTACATATATACTCATGAATTATAATGCGATTAAATGTTATTAATAATGTTTTCATAAAAGTTTATTTCATATCTAGATTTTTTAAATTTTTATATATTTATTAGTATTTATAAGTTTATTATTCTTTAATTTAAATTTTATAATATTATTTATTGAATTCGTTAGTTTAAAATAATTGAAACTACATTTTAAAATTATAATACATTCACTTATGATGTCTCAAAGTTGGTATTATATTTGGTTTACATTCCAGATCCATTGAATTTTGATTGTAATTGACTATGAGATTGATTTTAATTTCTATTTATTGATTATACATATCATGTTGTTCAAATAAGTGGAAATTTATTTCATTATTGAGAAATGTACCATATGTAATGGGTCATTGGGTTGGAATGCTCAAAAGAAATGGAGCATTCTCTATATCTAAAAAAGTGTAGGATTCATACTCATCATTCCATTATTTCAATTATATGGTTTTTAGATGGGTTTCAGCCATCACATGAAATTATTTTATATATAGTATGCATTTTATTTACTTTAATACAAATACATATATTTATCTTTTTATTTTTTATAATAATATAATCTATGTTTCTGTTAAGAGTTACACATCAATATGGTTTAAACATATCGATTTGAGGGATGAATAGGGATCCAAAAACAAATTAGATTAATGCATATATTATAACAGAATAAAGTTGATAAGATTATTTTATACAAGCGTCTTTTTGAATAATAAGGTACAAATTCGATCCAATGAATGTGAATTTCATAACCACAAACATATAACTAGACAGGTTCATGCAAAAACACGTTTGATATAGATTATATTTTGTATGAATAGAAATTAGTGAAGAAAACTGAAGAGTTTGGTGCCAATTTTTTTCATATTCCATGAATTATAGATAACTAGGAAATCCTTGGGATGGATTCCATAAGAATATTTTATATTTTCATTTTCCTAATATTCTAATGGGAATGTTTTTTTCACTAAAACATCCAATATTAACATATGATATTATTATTATAATTTTCGAACGAAATAAAATAATTTATTTTTATCATGACATGCAAGTTCATTACATAGTAAAATATGAATATTGGACCACTAATTGATATGATTTATACTAAATAGGGTTATCATTTCATTGGTATCATATTTAATTAATTTTTTTTAAAATTAATATTTAATTGATACTAATCTAAGAAAATATTATTATAGGTACAGTGAAATCATCATCATCAAACTAGACATTTCGAATGATCAAAGAAATGGAGAATATATATATATAATTAACATTAAATAATATTTACAAAACATTATATTCATTATTATATAATAAGGAACAATAATATATGTTAGAGAAATCCCTTCATATGTTAAAAATGATAAATTTGTTTTATAATATCTATAAATTAGTTTTAGAATAATAATTGAATTCACTTAGTTTGAGATAATGTTTTTAAATACATGATACCTAATGTAATTTTAGTTTCTTCTCATTAAATCATTATGATTTGTTACATTATTGACTTGGAGTTACTAAAGGTCTCCTTTAAGGATTTTTTTATCTATTTAAGTCATTCTATAAAGATGTATTTTAATTATTATGAATATGATAATGTGTTTATATATATTTTCATGATTTTGTAAAGTTGTTGATGTTAGATAATATAGGAAATATATTTCAAGGTTCTTGGGGTAAAATTAACCATAAAAATGGGTAATTTTTATAAATATAAGACTTTAATTTTATTTTAATGTTCAAAATTCATTCATCAATTTGTTAATCAAATGTGATTAAATCGTAAATTACTTTTCAAGTTGGTGTTTTGATCATTCCATTCTATGAAATTTTCAAGGATATTAGAAGGGGGTACGAGAAACTCTAATGAGACTTAATATCTATTATAAATTTTAGTGATTACATACATCAAATTTTTAAGGGAATATGCAACCAAATATATATAATCAAAATAGTAAAAATATATATTAGTTTAAAATAATCATCAAAATTAATGGAGATTGTATTTTTCATTCAAATATATTATCAATAGTTTCAGTTATAGATATTTTTAATAATAAATATCATTAAAAGATTAGATGGATCTAAATTATGGATTTTATAAATATGAAATTCAATATATATGAAAATAAAATGTAAACAAATTTCAATTACAGAAAATATAATGTGATAATTTTAATAAAAATGGATTATGATGCATCAGATTGTACAAAAATCATGAAAATAATTCTAGGATGCAAATTTTCATACGAAAGAAAACAGATTTTATCCAAATATCGTTTAAAATATTATACAATGAAATCCAACTACTGTTAGTGGAATATTTTATTTTATAATATTTTATTTTCAAAACATTTATTAAAAATTAATACTATATAAAACATGATTATAATTTTTTATTTTTATTGTATTCCTTTTAAAGTAAATAAATTTAACTCTATAAAAAAAATATTATTTGTTATCTAAAAATGATATTTTTGAAAAAATATATATTATAACAGTCTCGTGGGAGTATGTTTGGACATAGAGAAGTTATAAAGTTAAAAAATAATGTATTACAACATGTGAAATAATATTGAGAGTCATTTTATATAATATAATAGGTTATTACTTTTGGATATTAAATAACAATATATAAATCATTATTGTTTATAAAATGATATTAGAGAAATGATTGATTGAAAATATTACAAGACGTTATAAAAAACCACACATATATATTTCTAGGATGAGTTTTTTCTAAAAAATTATTTGAACAATCATACCATGGAATGTTTTTGTCAAATAGGTTAAATAGTTTTTCACTATGTCTTAAATCATGTGATGGTTAATTTATATAGGCTATTTTATAGATGATTATATCTGGAGAAGTAGATCATGGCCACAATATTTGGTTTTTTGATCTATGATGTATCCTTTTTGAAATGACGAAGCTCTCTAAGGGAATGTTGGTCATCACAATGGCTTTGTAAACTAATTGTGCGATATGGTTTATCCCACATTAGTATTCAAATATGTCATGGATAACCTAATCAAAGTTATTATATAAAATTACCATACACCATATCTAAAAAATGACTGAATTTTTAACCAAGGAGGAACCAAAATATATGATTTAAATGTAATAATGAAATATTATGGTGCAACATTATCTAATAGGCTAGGGTTCCTTGAAATCCACCTACAAATGACAAGAAATAATTCTACCATTCTTGACAATGTTGTGGTGGTTTTTAAATAAATTAAAGAATACTAAAAAATGTAGAAAAATAATTGGTTTTTTTGTTATAAGTATCGAAGGATGATTAACAAAATATAGAAGATAATAAATGAAATTTTGGTGTATTAAAGTATATTTTATTCATTATTTTATTGAATGGTTATAGTTTTTTGACTACCTCAATTATATAAATTCAATAGTGTATAGTGAATAAAAATTGAATAGTGTATTTAAAAAGAATCTAATTTAGGTATGAAATATATTTATTGATAATACAAAAATATAGAAGATAAGATTTTTATTTTACAGTAATTTGAGAGGTTAATTCGTGATCTACTATTGAACTAAAATTTTAAAGATATAGGTGTTCATAGATTTTAATTTATCTCTAAATGTTTAAAATAAATATTATGACTAGAAATATCACATACAATGTAAATTTATATCATTATTATTTGAAAAATAATAAGATAACCTTGTGAGGAGAATCAAATTACCATGGGTATGATAGTGTTTATATTTCTGATCATTTATGGTAGTGAAGTAGGTTGTATTTTGAAGACACTCCTAATGTAGAAACCCCAGCTCTAGTAGCCCAATGTTAGTGGTTTCATTATAAAATTGTATGTAGATATAAATAATCACATCCAAAGGGTGTCAGTATTTTATTAGTTTGGGAAAAATAATTCACAAATAAATTTCAAATTTAAATTGAAAACATAAATTATAATATAGTATTTTCCTCAAGTACACCATTCTTTCCTTTTCCATATTACTGCATATCAATCATAATACACATACTAGAATCCTTGTAAAATGATACATAAAAAAGGGGTGAGGTCTAACTCATAGTATTTTTATAAATATAGTATAAGCTATCATAAATAAGGAATAATTAATATGTAACGGTAAATAATTAAAAACCAATTCTATTTAACAAATAACAATAACATGATGAATAGTGTGGCCTAAATATATGATCAACAATAATGACATATAAATAATCAAATTACCTTGAAACTTTTCCATGGATATTATAAAGAATAAAATAAACAACGGTAAATCAATAACTAATATCATAATCATGAAATGCATAATTCCAAAAATCATAAATACACCATTGAGGGCTTGAGCTTAGAGATCATACTTAAATGGGTAAGGATTCAACCAATACCAAAGTTGGATTTTCACATGATGCCTACAAATTTATTGAGGGGATAAATTGGGCCCCTCCAATAATATAATAAGTCCAATTCATTTATCCTATAAATGTGGAGAATCATAATAAACATATCGATTCGTATTTAATCCTTTTTATGAAATCTTAATACATTCCCTAATTAATAAACATAGTAATAAACCGCCCATATTACTATGTAAGAAGTTTTAAACATTGAATATACTCAATCAAACTAATAATAAAATCATCACTAAAATATTATAGATTTTAACATTAGAGGAAGACCACAATAAATCCTAATATTAAAAAATATATTTTAACATAGATGAAAATAATTTAATAATATCATTGAAATATTTTATTTGAAATATCCATTTTATCAATGAAATAACTTCTTTTTTATAAAAATAGAAATTATAATAAAATTTATTTCAAATGATATTTGTCAAAATTATAATTAATATTCATATTATTGACGAATAATGATAGAGAGAAATTCTAATCATACTGTTTTATTTTTAAAAATAATTATTTCACACTTTTGCATGAAAAATAAAAAAGTACCATATTTTGAAAATATCAGGAATATTATTTTAAAATTTATTTTTAAAAAGTCAAATAATGTTAAAACCACAATAAATAATAATTGGAGAATAAAAAAATTAATTTTATTTGGAAAACATGGACAATGAAAAGAAATATTTCTCAATGCTGCATGAATTATAAACAATCTAGAATAATGGTGTGATTGTGAAATAAACCCTTACCACTTCGATATCTTTCGTATCATAAGTATTGTGAAATATATAACATCAAATTAAACTTCAAATACCCTTCAGACATATATATTCATGATATAATATATCATATGGAAAAAGTAAACAGGAAAAAAAATAAATAATTTGTGAATATGGTATTTATCTCATGGAAGTAAATGTGATATGAGAAACCCTTACCTCAGGGTTGATTTCCTTTTTACATGTTCAGACCTCATTAGTAATAAATATTAATTTAATATAATTATATTTCAGAACCATAATCATATATATGATAACAAATATAATATTATTATAATATTTAATCATTTATTTATTGTCAATTCATTTTCAAATTCGTTTATTTAGGTGGTAAGTTCCCCCTTATTCTTTTATTATTTGATTCAATATTTATATTCATTATAAGATTATCATTGTTAAAAAATATCACTAATATTATTTATTGTTTAAATATGATATATATTAAATATATAGATATTTAGATACATCATGAATGATAGTGATAGAAGAATGAATTACACAGTTCTTTGAGATAGTTTGTCGTACGTACGTATAAAGCCTATTAACACTTTTCATTGGAGGGATGAATATAAATGTAAAAGAATAATTAAAAATAAAATAATAATTATTAAGTCATATATTTAATAAAAATTCATTATTTTTTATATTTATTTTTCTCCAATTAATGTTACGATGACAAAAACTAACTCACTATGTGTAAATGGTAAGACGTACATACACAGAAGTGATATATATGGTTTTTATAAGATTGATAACATGTGGATTATGGTTTTATGATTTTCATAATAATATATCAGTTTATATATTAATCTTGGATTATTAAATTATTATTAAATCAAGTAATACATATTATAAAAACAGAAATAGTGAAAGAGTTCGGGTAATAAAATTACCTCTTCACCGAGAGACCTTATTTAGATCATTTATTAATCGACATAAGGTTGGACTTTTGAGTATGTTGGAATCTTATAAAATAGTTAATGAAAATTTTAAGTGTAATGGGATGAAATTTGTTTTTGTAGAATGATTAATGTTTTTTGAAGATGTGAGGTAGTAGGTTCTCTTTTATAATTGAGGTGAGATAAAATTTTGTAATTTTTCAAAGTATTTAAATATTAAATGACTATTATAGATCCAAATACTTATAACTATAATATATATTCATTGGGGTTGAAATTTTAGACCTTATATTATCCGCTTATTACTTATTTTTTTGTTGTTTTTAAATAATTTAACAAAATATATATACCATAAAATATAATTATTGTTAACTTTGATAATATTGAATAACTTGACATTAATAGAATCAAGATAGTAATTCTAATTAAAAAAATTTATCGTAGTATATAAAAAAATTTCATGTTAATATATATATATAAATCACCGATCACCTAAATGTCTTCTATTATATTAAATCTATTTTTTTGAACATCATTTATTTAATTTGTAGGTTCATTAAATGAATAACATGTTAGTATGTAGAAAATATATATGGTAATTATATAATTTATATAATATATAAATAAATTTATATCATTAATATAAATTATTTATTATCAATATATCAATTTTCATTCCTTCAATATTTATTTTAACTCAACTATATAACATGGAAAATCATTTAATGTGTTATTTTGATTTTCTAGACTTCCATAAGAATTACAAAATAATATGTATGATACAAATGTATTATTATTCTAACATTCATGTATGATAAAAAAATACAAAATACTTAAAAACAATTATAAAAATGACTTATCCCATCACTATTGATATTTTTAGGATACCAATTTTGATTATTGAGTGATGTGTAGGTTGTGAATCTACATTGAAAATGACTTTCATATTTATTATAAAATAAATTATAATCAATATATTATTAATTATTTGAATGATATTAATTTTATTTTATTAATTCTATATGATTCAAAATATTTTAAATTTTTGATATATTTTTTTGAAATCATAATTGATATCGCATTTCATATAAACAATATTTTTATACTATTTACTAAAATGTTAAATTATATAAAGGCATCATAGGTTATATTTTTATTGATTAATAAAAAATTCAATTAAACAAAATAAAATTCAATTATTTTATAAATATTAATGATAAAATTATTATTTTGAACTCCATGAAATAATATTTATAGAAAAAATAGAGTTTTTCTTAAAAATGCCTATTAATATAAAATAATAGAATTTTATTTAGTTTAATGGAATTTCTTTTATTAATCAACAAAAATATAACCAATAATGCCTTTATATAAGTTATAAAAATGATTTTGAACCAAATTTATTAATAAATTTGATTCCAATGAACCTAAATGATTAATTAATAATATAATATGAATAATTTCACTTTGAAATAATTTTAAAATACAATTTTATCTTCAGTAATAGTTGAAACAAAAATAATGTATTGAATTAAATTTTTTATTTTTCACCATTAATTTAAAAATAATTTTTTTATAAAATTCTATATATTCTATCCTATGGCAATGTCAAAATTTTAATTTAAAATATATTTTTATTATCATAAAAATAAATTTCTTATATTTTTAAATTTTATTTATATTATTTTCTTATAAAATTTAATGAAATTATTTATTGTTAAAAACATATAAAACGATTTTACTAAAATATGAGTTTTCATATCCAAAAAATCAATCATTAAATTTTTATTGTTGATGAACTTTATATATATTTCACAATAACTATAGTCTTACAAACACCCTCAAATTTCTCCTCTGGATTATAATTTAAATATACAACAAATAATATCATGGGGTTTGTTTAAGCTCAATGTTGTGTGTTATATGTGATATCATTCATAGTGTTATTTTAATATTTCATTGTGTTAAATTCTCTGATACTTTAAAATATATCATCCTTTAAATTGGAGGTTGTGATCTATTTTCAAGGGTTTTAATTTTGAAAATTCCAATTCAGAAAACCCACATCATAATAATTTTTAATTAAACATCCTCTAGATAAGAGGTAGTGGGATGTATGATGGTCATATAAAGTATCATTTAGTATAATTCCATGTGGGAGACCATAATTGGGTAGTGATAACAACAATATTGAATATTAAACAACCTACCAATAAGTATGTGAGAGCGGTAGTAAACATGTTCATGGGAAATTTAACCATCACAAAAGAGAAAATTTGTGATATGTTAACATGCCAATGATTTATCTCTAGGAAAATTAAATAGATAATGTATTTTTAAAATGCTGATGTCGATGGATTATTTTAAAATATATATAATTAAATTTATTAAATAAACGTACTTGATCTAGTTCCGTGTTAAAAAAACATATTTACAACCTTTGGTTGTACCTTGATCTATTTCCACTTCACCATGTAAATGGATATCGAAAATGAATTGTTCATGCCTGAAGAATATTTAATTAATCAAAATATTCAAAATTCATTCCATCAAAAAACTAAATATTTTATAAAAAATTAATCAGTATAATTAGTTATGAAAGATGATAAATTAATAGATAATAAAATCAACATTTCAGTTTAATCCATTAAACATGTATTTAAAAATAATACTCATATAAAATACTTTCTACAAATTCAATGTCCAAAACATTAGAAATAGGGTCACTAAATTTTTAAAATCAACTGAACATTAGATTTCCCTAAAAAACATAATATAACTCTAAATGTGTGATACCAAAATACTAAATACCTTGATCAGTATAAAACCATAATGAAAAAATTATTCCATCCAAAAATAAACTATCATGTTATAAAATCTATTCCTCATATCCAATGAAATAGTAAACACATCATTGATATCATAAACCATCAAATCAAAAACAAATTTCATGGTATCCAATCATATTCCATAAATATCTCTATATCATTAATATGTCAATATCAAGAGTATATTTTTGTTTTATTCCCTCAAATATATGTTTTCAAAAATAGAAAACTTATATTTAATCACATCAATAGATTGCATATATTATTCCTCATATTATTCTAAATTTTTAATGAATATGCACTGTAGCACAATCCTTGTATAACTCATCCTTCATAAAAACAAAATATATTTTCTATAACTCAATTATAAATCAATTATTTAATATAAATACAAAATTACATAAATCATTCAACTTAGTTTGTATACTATTAGCTACACTTAATCATCATATAATTAATACTTCCCTACATTCATAGGTCATTTTTATTATCATCTTTAGTTTTATAACAACTACTCATAAAACATTACTAATTCTCTCCACGATATTTCCTCAATGGAAAACGATTTGTACAATTCCCACACATTACAAATATAAAAATATCTTCCATTTATGATTCCTTAGGGAGACCATTATTCTCATATGTTTCATTAAAATAATATACCATGTTAGTTTGACATCACATGCTTTGTGTCCTTGTTTTCTTCACAAAAACTAATTTCAATTTATATAATATATTCAAAGGGGGGTTATTCTAACATTACTGACATATAGAAAACTCAATCTTATATACTAAATGGTCTTCACAACCTGTGATCTATGCGAACTCTATCCTTCCCTTATTTTGGGAACCTGAGAGATGGTTGAGGTTTATTTTTTTTATAATATATTATAATAAATGATTAGTAAAAATCATAATATCTATTACATCACTCATAATTACTTTAGGTTTATCGTCAACACATTTTTTATCACCTATTACATTAACACATTTCCTTCTTTTTCCAACCATTGACTAAAACAAAATATTTATGTTTGTGAAACAATAACCATATTAAGAAACCATATGAATCCAAGAATAACTAATTATTTCATATTACACAATACGTATATGTATAATACATGTTATGTATTGGGATATGATCTCTAATTTAAATTTTTCTAAATCTAGTTGTTAATGAAAATATTATGCTTTCTCTTATTACAACTGCGATGAACAAAACACATGTATTTTACAGTATGTGGGTTATTTACTACATTGACACTAATTATAAAGAATAGTTTCCCAAATGGCCAAATATTTTTGATGTATTGCTACACTAAATACATAATTGAATTTCATATTTAAATAAAAAATATAAAATAAATTTTTTTTTCATAGAGTACACTTGTATTCCATTATAATATCCGTGGATACAAATCATAATACACTTCTTGTCATCGTGGAGAAAGGAAACATAAAAAGGGGAGATATCTAATGATTATTAAGGGTATTTTTAAATATAAACTTATGGAGAATCATTTTAAAATATTACATCACACGTCAAATTGATCATAAATAATAAAATAATAAAGGCTATTTTTATCAAATGAAATTAACATAAATCAATAATAATATTTAAAAAATAATTTTGAAATAGGGTAAAATACATTAATAATCTCATTGAAAAACACTTTTTGAAAATAAAAATTTTCACTTTGAAATACGATATTTTTAAAATGTAGCACAGAAATAAAATAAAAATTTTTATTTTAATATAACATTGTAATTCTATAATGTAGTTTTAAAATCTGTGAGGAATCATGATGGTGGAAAATTAAATTCATTACA
Organism: Viscum album; assembly: GCA_963277665.1. Classification (NCBI taxonomy): domain Eukaryota; kingdom Viridiplantae; phylum Streptophyta; class Magnoliopsida; order Santalales; family Viscaceae; genus Viscum; species Viscum album. The sequence goes on along the minus strand of OY728161.1, from coordinate 418,243,353 downwards.
TATTTGTAAAAATAAATTCACACTTATGATAGAAAAGTAAAAAATTACCATGTCTAGAAAATTAAGAGAAGATTCCTTACTAAATATTTTATAAAAAAAAAATTGTAAAAAATATTTTAAACAATCATTGGAAAATATTGAATCTTCATTTAAAACATTTATTTATAAAATGAACATTTAAGATATATATTTATCTCTAAATACTCATAAATAAACAATTTCTAATAATGACGATATTGTGAAATAGACCCTTACCACTTAGGTAGTTTATGAATCAGAATCACCATGTAACAAATAAATTAAATTGAAAAATTAAAAAACCATTAATAAAAAGAGATTAAAAATATCATATATCAATGTTATAACATATACACAACTAAAGAAACATTTTGTGATTATGACATATGTCTCATTCAAAAAAATGTGAGATGCGAAACTCATACCTTAGGTTTGATCTTATTTGAACATGTTTGTACTCCATGTATAATAAATATAGAATTAATATAGATATATTATGTAATGATGAAAATGTATATCTTTCCAAATATAATTTACAAAAAATATAGTATCACCCATTTATTGTCAATTTATTTTTAAAGTCACTTTTACGGTGGTGATTGCTTAAATTTTCATGTATGATTTGATTAGGTAGTCCTGGTATTATAAATTTTCTCATATTTACACCATCAAAATAATATTAATTATTTTATAATTTTCATATATATTAAATATAAATATATTTATTATGATCATAAAATAACGAGATATAAAAAATGAATTGTACTATACATGTAGATGGTAGACTGTACAAATGCATGAACACTGTCATTATTTTACGTTGTATGGAATGAATGAAATTTAATGAATAATTAACCATTATATAATCAATATTTATTCATTTTTATCAAATATAATATGTGTTTTTGTATTTATAACCATCCATGTAAATTCAGGATGAAAAATGATATACACCGCTACATAAAGATTTTAGGTCGTACATACAAAAGAGTGATGTTTTTTCATTCCAATTGGATGAAAATAGTATAATATAATAATAATAATAATAATAAATTATTATATTAATATATTAAATTTAACTTATTAATTTAGGATAGAAACAAAACATGAAGAAGAAGCATAGGAATAAATAAATTAAAATTTTTTGGTTTTGAAAATTTCCCCTTTTTTAAGATGCCTTATTTAGATCCTTCGGTATTAGACATCAGGTTATTATTTTTTTGAGACCATAAAATCCAAAACCTTTATAAGTTTGTTTCTATGAGTATGTTTATATATAATTCCTAATGTGGTGTAAAAAAATAGGGAGGGGGAACCATTTTTAAATTGAGGTTAGTTGAACTTATTGAATTTCCCATTAAATTAATATATAATAAAACTATTCAAGAGGGAAATACATTGAAATGGACTATAAATCAATATTGGGAGAACATTTAGACCCCAGTTTATCTCATTAGTTAAATTGTTAATTTTTTTTATTATTTTCAAATAATTTAATAAAATAATAATCCCATAAAATATCATTATTGGCAATTTTGAAACTATTCATCATATCAACATTAAATACATCAATTTAGGGGAAAATATTTAGTTATATCATATAATTTTCATCGGAATATACATATTTATTGTATCATCATAATGATTTCAAATTATAAAACGTATATCCTCAAAAATAGTATTGGAAATTAATACATAAATAATAAATAGTAATTAAACACATAATCATTGAGTAGAATAATCAATAAATTATGCCTAAAGCCCAATGATTGTAAATTGAAATTTGAAATTACATTAATGATTCAGAATCATACGAAACATACACCCCATGAATGAATGATCAAAAAATGAAGATGTATATACCCATAAATTATTGTATATTACACCATGAATAAAATCATGGGCAGTTTATACCCCATAGAAAATTAAATATTTCCTAAAACATCATGAATCTCACGAGAATGAAAAGTTAGATGAAAAACCCTTACCATGTTTTAATCAATCAAGTCGTATGAACAAAAGTTAATAACGAGCAAATGAATCACATAATACCATGAATATAAAGTTAATCATGATTATACATATCAAATTTTAGTACACAATACACCAACTCATGAAATATGTTGAGAAAAATGTAAATCTCACGGAATTAATAGTGAGATAAGAAACCTGTTACCTCGTGTCCGACTTGAATCGTTCATTCTTTAATCTCTGAAATAATAAAATAAAGACAATTTTTACATGATGAAGAATTTTTTTCTATTTTAGTAATATTTTTATATAACGTAATAATAGGTTGTAAACATTATGTAATCATTTATGTTAATATTTGTAATTTTTTTAGTATTTTCTACTTGAGTCAAAAATGAACATGTTATAATTACAAATTTGTCATGTGGTCCAAATTATATTATATTAAGTATCATATTCATGATTTAAATATCATATATATATATCATATATATTCGGTATATATATATATATATAATTAGTTCATGATATTTGGAGATAAGAAATGAAATGCACCGTTCATAGAGACAGTAAGCCGTACGTACGAATTAATACTACGTTCATATATATTTCATATTTAATGAAATGATAAAAAAATGATTCATATTTATATTATTATTCCTATATAATATCAAACGATATGTTTGTTACATAATTTAATTAATTCTATCCATTATTCATTCAATTTATGTCATGAACGAATCATATCACCTTGTTGGGGCAGTAGTCCGCACTTCCTCAAATGAAATTATCATTTTAACACATATTGGAATGAAAAAAGGTGTGTTTGTAAATAAAAATTATTGAAGCATAGAGAAAAAATAAAAATAATATATATATCATATATTATTTCAGTGACACCATAATGGCCACCATAAAAGGAGGTAGAAGATAATTGAACAATCATTGTTTCGTGAGGCAGTAGTTTCACCTTCCAGAGAATCAATATGATAATTTCCATTTAGATAGAGGTGTTTGTAAGTGAATCTCAACTCATTATCATAACAAAAACCTAGTATATTGTGGATGTCTTTTTATAAAATAATGTAATAAAAATATTTTAAGGGGTTGGAGAAGTAAAATTAAAGAAGAGAACTTCAGAAATGATGTTACCTTAAAATTTGGTAACTCCCTTTGGATTGAGCCAAAATGACTTATTGATGTGACTTATGCCTATGGTAAGGCTTATAAGTGGATGGTGTGGATATTGAGATAATATTTGGGAATAGTTTGGACGATCCAAGGTTCTTGAGAGGTTTGAGTAATGGGTTAGAGGTGAGGGTTTTTTATAAGGGGGAGGAGGGGCACTTTTAATAAGTGTGAATTGATTATTTTACTATATAAGGATTTTCTATTTCTAAAGGTCCAATACTAATTATAGTCGAAGATAATATGACACATGGTCGAAATAAAATTATCTAATAATATTTGGACATGTCTTGAATATTTTTTAAATCATTATATTCTTATTTATTTAAATCATTCATTAATCAATTAAAAACTACATTATTATTGTGTCATGATTAATTTTATTTATTTAATTTCTAAAAATTATAATAAAAACCATGATGTAGGAAAATTTTTATATTTATAATGAATATTTATAGTCTAAGATATAACTTATAAATACCCATTTAAAAATGTATTTACTAAAAAATATATGTTTAAGTCATTCGTGTCCTTACATAAATTTAATTAATATAAAGTGTCATTATCACTCTTAAGTGGCTCCATGTGGTCTCAAATCAACCCAATGACGCCCACTGTTGGCAATGACTCATCCATGTAGTTTAAGACCAATGTTATGGTAATTATGTATTATTATTATATTCTTTTTACCTTGAATTACCCTATTTATCTTTAACTGCTGTAAATACAACTAAAACGTTTCTATTAATAAAAAATTATTTTAATCTTATTGAACCAAATTTTGCATACTAATAGAAACCATGTATGTTGTAATTTTGAAATAAAATACATAGAACATGTTATGTTTATATTTAAATGAGAAAGTTAGTTTTTAAACTACTATCAGTATATTCACATTTCATCAAAAAATTACTTTTATAAAGTAAAAATACAAAAAATTCAGCCTAATATATATTTGATATTCTTTAATAAAAAATGATGTATATTTTACCAGATTAATAACATAGATGTTTGATTAATTAATTTAAAATTAATTCCTGTGGACAAAACAAAAACCGTGTTTTTAACAAATGTTAACTATCAAATGATTGACAATTGTTTATGTCCAATTTCAAAGTGAAATTACTTCCAACAACCAACATTGTATTAAATGATAAAAATATAATCTAATTGCACATAAAAATAAATTAAAAAGAAAATTTATCAATATTGAAAAATTATATTAAAAGTCAATTTTGAATTAAAATACATTATTTCTCAATATTCATAAAAAATGAATTTCATTAAGAAATTTACCAAAATTTTATCCAATGTAAATTTTGATGTCCTGATTCTAAAGAATATTTTTATTTTTAAAAAAATTAATATGTAAATGTGTAAAATTTTGGATAGAAAAAGGGTTCTCCATTAAAAGATGGTAAAACATCATTCTTTTTGAAAAATAATTTTTTTTGATAAATTGAATTTGCCTTTATAATAAGTCTAGGAATCACATAATACATAAAATAAAAATATATGGAGTATACGAAATTCCCAGTCTAGATAATAATATTCATAACCTGTTTTTGATTGGCTTTCTTGGTAAGTTGTTGTGCACTCGATCTTATTGTTCTGTATAGTAAAATATATTGAATTACTTTTAAGTGATAACATACCATGACATATTGTGGTGTTACATTATACTCTCCTTCAATAAATTCATTCCTCACAATTTGAAAATTTTCTATGATAATAAAAGGTTAAAATAGATAAATACCTTTGTGGAAAACCCACATCATAAATTGGGTTAATAAAATTTAGTCTTAATAAGAGGGAAAGAGAAATGAAAATGTCAACAACTAATTATGATCTTGATTATGAGAACATTGGTGGAAATTATAGTCACATAATTAGAGGGAAAATGTAAATATTTATAGGGAGTGATTGAGGTCATCAATCACAAACATGTGTAACATTGAGGTCCTCAAAGCCACTAATCTATAATGATTTAAAATAACATCTCTTCAACAGAACATAATGAATTAGGAAAAAAAAAATTATGATCCCATCCCTATTTTATAATTATTAATTTATTCGTAGAAGAAGAAAAATATATATACATGACAAGTAGAGTTTCAAACATCATCAAATTTATACAAGAAACTCATCTTTCCATCCAAACAATGAGTACTCATGATGACTTAATCACACGTGATTCTCTTGAATTAAAATATAGAGTATCACATAATCCAAAAAGAATTAACTATATATATCCCTTTTCTTTGAAGATTAACCAAAAACGAAATTTTTTGTAAAAGATATGATGATCCCTTAAAATAATAATTAATTAGAGAATGAAATACTAATATTAATTTCTAAAATTAAACAAACAATACCCAAATATCAATAAATACCATTCAATAAACAATTGTCCATGAAATATTTCCACATAATCAATACTTATATTGAACCTCATACTCAAAATAATTTTCTTACGTAGTATTCCATGCAATATTTTATCTCCAAATAACATCGACAACTCATAAAGTCACATACTTTAATGTAATTAACCTAATAACATGTTCTCTATGATAGATTAATCATTTCCATAAATAACTCAAGTTTCTATAAATCGAAAATAAAAACATATATAATAACCCACCATTACTCCTTAGATTTAATCCAATTGTTTTTAATTTTCATTAGGCATATAGTGTTACAAAATTAGTGAACATAATCCAAAATAACATTTATCACGTAATCCCCTAATCATTTTACTCCACTAAGTATAAATCATTGGTCCCAAAAATCAACATATTCTCGATCTATAAATTCATTTAACTTAAGTGAATTTTTTATACTACCTAGTGAATTCACGTAGTCCAGTGGTTGGCGATAAATCTCAGTATCACATTGGTTGTGGGATTGATTCTCATAGCTTTGACTTACCCGACAAGTTGTCACACGGTATGTGTGTTCTAGGTTTTCAAAAACTATATAGATTTTTAATATTTAAAAAATTAAGATAAATTAGTAAAAAATGACCCTAAAATATTTTATCCATAAATGTTATCTCATAACTCTAATTTTCATCCTAAAAATTAATAAACTATAATTTCCTCAAATTCAAGGATCCTAGAAACCCGAATTTTTATTTACAACTAATTCCACAAAATAAAAGATAAATATTCCTCAAATAGAATTTTCACATAACAAACTATAGGGTAACCTATACAAGAGAAAATTTATACAATGTAATCCCATTAACAAATAGCTTATAATAATTATACACATTTCTCCATCAATTTATTTAAACATAGTGTCTTCCTTGACCAAGTGGTTATCCTATAGATCATGGAATTGACTCAGGTAATGTCCATGTCCTCTATATTTACGACAAATGACTCTAAGTGGATTCTTGGGATCTTATTTATTTAATTCTATAATACTCTTCGTTTTTCATCGTTAATTCGTTATTTTATGTCCTTCTTTACCACACATATAGGATATCATTGTTACATTTAGACACTTTCCTGTGTGTTTCCTTCCACATTTATTGCATGATTGAAAATGAGCTTTCTTTTCTCCACGGTCTTCCCTGTCGGAGCTATTATCATTCACCACATTTCACTTCATTATTGAGGATGAGAGATAGATAATATATATGTTGATGATCATATTTTTTGAAAACTGGTTCTACATCAGCACAATATCTTTTACGCCTATCAACATTCCATTTCTATGCACATCTCCCCCACCATTACCACCATGTACATCATGTTAATGTTATAATGAATTACTTGGAATCCAGCCATTGGCTGACATAAGAAAGCATAGTGTGTGTCAGAAAATAATTTAAATAATATCATGACACCTTTTTTTCAATATAATACACATTAGGGTAAAACAAGGTTATTTATTCAGATCATATATTAAAATCCTTCAAATCAGTCTGTAAAGAAATGTTGAGTTATCCTAAGCATATACCCTGGGAGTGTCATAACCAAGAGTGAAGTTAGTCATGTTGTCGTGCATCAGTGTTCGTTCGATTCTAGCTCAAAGCGATGTTTTCGTGTTTTACCCCTAGGTATATCTATGCCAGATCCACCTCTACCAGCTTGTATCCAAACAGGGATGTATTTCATGGAAAATACACAAAATTTATACATTACCAAAATTCTTGGAAATTCATCTATACTAATCCACAAAGTCCATAATAGGGTAATGTTCTCTAAACATTGTTTTCATAAATATTGTTTCTAAATTTTATTCTAAACATCCTTTGATACAAATAGTAATGCCCCGACCCCATAACCCTGAAGTCGGTTCATTATTTTAATACATTGGCATGATTAGAATGAATCATGTCCGGAAAGAATGATTGGTTTAGAAGTCTTGGAAAATAGATTACATAAATGAACATTACATTACACAATAGAAAATATAACCCAAATAAATTATCCATTGAGAACTCCATTAATCCCCAAGATTAACCTTGTATATCCATCATAATACAATTTTTTGAATATTTGGAATATAAAACATAAGAAAGGTATGAGCTCCGATGCTTATTAAGATTAAGAAATACAACGGAAGATAACGTAAACATTAGGCATGGGGTATAATTGAAAACCAATGCCTTTACAAATAATGAACACATTATGGGAGGAAAATGTGATGAGTAAATAATTCCATAATAAAACACAGTCATGTAGATTCAACTAGTTGAATGACAACATGAAATTTAAATATCTAATATAATAATGATTGAGTGCATATTGATATATATCATAACAATATTGTCAAGGCCTCATGCCAAGACTACAAATATGATTTTTACAAGGACTTGTTCTAACACATTCGTTTGTTTCATGAGACCTACCGATTGATCGAAGAGTAATAGTGGTCTACAACTATCACTATCAAATTATATTTCTTTCCTCATTTGAAAAAGATTAATCATAACATAAAAATTCGTATTAAAATAATAATACAAAATGTCAATATTGTAACAAAAAACCATGAATGTTTTAAAAATAGCACATCCACATAGAAAAATAAATCATTCAATAAAATATGGATGATTGTATTATAAAAAATTAAACTCAATCATTATTAACGAATGATACTATCATAGATGAAAATAATCATCGAAACTATTTGAGATAAATATCCCCATATTTCTTGAAAAGATATAAATGTATAACTATTTATCAAGAAGCCATTTAATAATTGATTTTTGAATCAATGTTTACTATACCACTTTGAACGCTTTAAAAGTGATTTAAATTTTAAAAACATAAATTCCCATATAAATAATTCCTTAAAATGTTTTTTAAAACATTGACATTAATGAGAATGATTTAAAAGAATAAATCTTTAAAACATTTAATTTGATATTGTAGTTAGAGATCGTAACATAAAGAGACACACATGAATACAATTAATTGAGTTAATCAAAATATTATAATATAATGGGAATAAAGGTATTCATGATATACGATGTCAATGTTCATTATATACACCATATAAATGATAATTGGTGCATAACAACAAATAAGACTCAATGGAATGTAAATTGAGATGAAATCCATTATAAATACCATATCCTTGGGTGAAGCATAAATCCTCGAAATAATACTGTGTGAAAAATATAAATATAATCATTATGATTGGATTATCAGTGTAAATAACTCAGATGAAATTAAAAAATATTCTTATAAAAATTACAACAATGACATGGATGTTTAACTCAATAAATCGAAATTGAATTAAGATTACTCTTATCAAATTCATATCAATGACATGAGAAATTATCAAGGAAGTGATTATGTGAATCAAATGTATATCCACAAAAAGGGTAGTGTATATTAATACATAAATAACAAATAATGATTACACATATAATCACAGAGTAATATATTCAATGATGTATGCGTAAATCCCAATTAGTGGAAATAGAAATTTGAAATTACCTTAAAGATTTGTAAACTTACAAAACATACACCCAATGAAAAAGGATAATAAAATGAATATTTAAATACCCATAAATTTATTTATATTACACCAATCAAACAATCCTGGGAAGTACAAACACTACACAAAATGAAATAGTGGCTAATGTAACATTAATCTCATCGGAATAAGAAGTGAGATGAAAAACCCTTACCACATTGTAATAAATCGATTCATATGAACAAAAGTTAATAACCATCAAATTATTCACATAATTCCATTAATATAATTATAATCATGATAATATATTTCAAATGGAAGTACAAAATAAACCACATGAATGAAAAAAGTGGCAAACAATGGAAATCTCATGGAAATTAAATGAAAGAACAGAATCCCCTTTCCTCATTTCCAACATTACCGGTTTGTTATTTAATCACATGAATACTAATATAAAGTTAATTTCTACTTGATTAAGAACATTTTTAAATTTTATTATTCTTTTTATATCACTTATTACCATGTTATAAAAATTATGTAATCATTTATGTTAATAATGGTTGTTTTTTTTATATTTTCTACTTGAGTTAAAAATAAAATTGTAATAATAAAAAATTGTTCATGTAGTCAAAAGAATATTAGCTCTAGTATCATATTCATGGTTTTAATAAAATATATAAAATATAAGTTATATATATATATATATTTAAAATTAGTTCGTGATATCTGGAGATAAGAAATGAAATGCACCGTTTGTGGAGACAGTTAGCCGTACGTACGCATGAGATCTACTTTAATTTCTATTTCATATTTAATGAAATGAATACTTCATGATACATAAGTATATTATAATTATTGTATAATATCATATGATAATGGTATTATATTATTTAATTTACTCCATCTTTATATATTCCATGTATGTCATGAATGAATGATATCACCTTGAGGGGGCGGTAGTCCGCACTTCCTCAAATGACATTATCATGTACACACATATTAGAAACCATAAATATGATTTCGAAAATGAAAATTACTAATTCATAATGAAAAAATAAACCTAATATATATCATATATAATTATATTACCATCATAATTTCCATCATAATATGTAGTAGGAGATAATTGAACAACCATCATTTTGTGAGGTTATAGTTTCACCTTCAATCGAAATAGTATGTTTTTTTCCGATTAGATGGAGGTGTGTGTACGTGTAGCTCAATTAATTCTCATATCAACAGCCTATTATATTGAGTACACTATTGTTTTTATAAATGAGAGTAATAAAATTAATTTAGTGGGTTGTAGAAATAAAATAAATTAAGAGAAAATTAGGGAAGACATTAGCTTAAAATTGGGTAACTCTATTTGGATTGATCCAAAGTGACATCATGAAGTGCCTTTTGCCTAAGGTAATGCTTATTTGTAGAATGCTGGGATCTTGAGAGCTAATTTGGAAAGAGGGTGGATGATACAAGGTTAGGTGTGCGTAATGGGGTTGAGGTGAGGGATTTTTTTAAGATGGATGAGGGGCTCTTTAGGAAAGTGTGAATAATTATTTTATTATATAATGATATTCATTTTCTATAGGTCTAGAACTAATTATAATTGGAGAATAGATGACTTAGAGACGAAATATAATCATCCAATAATAATTGGATTGGATTTGGATATTTTTTTACTCATTATATTCTTATTTATATAAATAATTCATTAATGAGAGAAACACTACATCATTATTGTTTCAGAAATAATTTTATTTATTTAATGTCTAAAGATTATTAAAAAACCATGATATATGAAATATTTTTATCTTTATAATTAATATTTATAGTCGAAGAGATATCTTATATAATCCCATGTAAAAATTTATTTACTAAATGATATATGTTTAAGTCATTTTTCTCTTTACTTAAAATTAGTTAATATAAAGTGTCATTATCACACTTAAGTTTCTCCATGGGCTCCGAAAATCAAACCAATGAAGCCCATGTTCACCCATTACACATAAAATATTGTTAGGAAAAGTTTTATGTTAAGTATCTTTTATTATAATAATATTTTATCCTTAAATTTCTTAATATACCATAGACCGTGATAAATAATACTCATAATTCTCAAGTCACCAAAAATTATTTTTATCTTATTGAACCATATTTTACTTACTAATAAAAACCATGTATGTTGTATTTTTTAAATTAAATTCATAGGAGTAAATTTTCATTTAAAAGAAAAAGTAAGATTTTATACTACTACTTAGTGGTTTCACTATTCATCAATAATTGATGTTTATCAGAAAAAATTCCAAAAAAACAGCCAAATCTATATATGATATTCCAAATTAAAAAATGATCTATATATTACAAAATTCAAAACATAGAAGTTAGATAAATTAATTTAAAATTAATACTCATAGTCAAAACAAATACCGTGTTTTTAAGAAATATTAAAAATCAAAATATTAACAGTTGTTTATGTTCAATTTCAATGTTTAATTACTTCCAATGATGAAAATTGGATTAAATGGAAATAATTTAATCTAATTACACATAAAATACAATTAAAAATTTAATATAAGGATATATATAAATTATATTAAAATGCAGTTTGGAATTAAAATACAGTATTTCAAACTATTCATTAATAATTGAATATTATTAGGAAAATACAAAAAAAATAAAAACAAAGTAAATTTTGATGTCACTATTATAAAGAAGAATTTAATTTTGTCAAATAGAATATTTAAAAGTGTCAAATATTTTATCTGAAAATGGTTCACCAATAAAAGATGGTAAAATTTAATTTTTAAAAAAATACAATTTTATTTGGAAATTTTAATTTTTTCTTATAATATGTAAATGAAAAACCTATTAAAAAATGTAAAATAATATGGAATATATAAAATTCAAAATCCAGTTAATACTATACATAACCATTTTTTGATTGACTAGCTTGGTATGTCATGGTGCGCTCGAACACAGTGTTGCATATAGGAAAAGTTACTGAATTACTTTGAGGAGATAATGTACCCTGAAATCCTGGTGTGTTACAATATGTAATTAATTATTTATATTAATATAATATTTTCACATGAAAATATTTAATTTCACCCCCATTGATTATATAACCACTAGTTAAATAATTATTATAAAAATCATCCATGTTATTCATTAAATACATATATGTAGAAGTGCTCAGATTAATCTTCCTAAACCAGGGGAGTAGGATAAACAATGAGGTTCAATCAATTTGTCTTAGATAATATTATGTCTAATGTTTTAATAAATATATTCCGTGTTTTAATTTTTTCCAACATGTTTTAATTTAAAATTACTTGATCATACATTTCCTTAAGAATATCATATTGGATCTCCAAATGGTTAATTCAAGAATGTTATAAAATATTTTTCATCATCTCAATTCAACTTTTGTTTTCATAATTTAGCACCAATGTAATGATCACATTTCCCCAATGATAATATAGATTTTATTTCTAACAAAATATTTCAGTAATTTCGATGATTGAAAAAAATTATTCTAGTACAATAATGTTGAGGGTTGTGCTCTCTTGATTTTGGTTGAAACACATGATGTATTTACTTCATGAAAGGAGTTTTCTCATACTAATTGATTTTATATTAAGGGTAATCCTAGTTTAATTCACATATATATATATATATATATATATATCATTCATTAACATCATAAAAAATCCATAATAAACTGTGACCTAAATGTACATCATGATTTGTTTCACATTTGAGAGGTATCCAACCAACATATTACTTCAAATAATAGTCTTATCATATTTTATATAAAATGGTTTGTCATTTAATTATAATAGATAATAAACATAAAAACATGTTCTCGTAGATAGAAACATCAATAGTCTTTTCTTCATTGTTGATCGACTTTAATCCCATAATTATTAGATTTGATATTATTTTTATATCATGAATTCCAACATTCTACGGTATCTCCATAGTATATTTTTTATGGGAATCAAATGTGTAAATTTTTGTTTTAATTAATCATCACCAATAGAAACAATCTCTATTTCAGATCACCAAAATCATTAACAGCGATATCATTATTTATAAAAATTAAATCATTGAATTTAGCACGATTGTTCAATATATTTTATTTTCAATGTAGATATGAACAATGAACTAACCATCCACATTTGTTTTATCATAAATATTTTGTTCTAATAAATCTTTTATAAACTCTATCCTCATTAATAAAATGTCTATCCAAGATTTATAATCATAATATTACGGTTCCTTTCTTTACATTTCCTTCAGAAACTGAAAAACCATTGATTACAAATCACAAATTAGAAAAAAAAAGGTTATCTGACACATAACTCATCTTCATAAACACCATTTAAAAATATTTATGTCTAAATCCATTTAGTAGATTCCAATTTTTTCCCAATATATACACAACTATTAAGATACTATTCAACTAATGTATCACCACCTCTGAGAAGGTTTCTTCCACATATAAATCCATCAAATTTTGTATTTTCCATTTATTCTATCTTTTCATTATTTCCAATCACCTATTTGTGCTCATTATTTTTAATTTAGAGCACCTAATTTATTCCAATAATGTAATAATATGTTATCCTCTTCTCAAGGACCCATGTTTTATTTTTCCTTATTTGATACAACGAATCATTCATTGATTTAGACCATGATACATCATTGACTAATTCTAAAATGAGGTTGAATCTATTTATGAGTATTTTTATATCGATCTAAATATTGAATCCTCCATGGTGGTGATGGTGAACTTTTTTCACAAATGATATTGGATTCATCGACTTTTACATTCATATTCCAACGATGAGTTATTGGTTAATTCCATAAAGAAGTTTTTTATTTCATATATTTAGTTTACAAATCCTATTAACATACCAAATTGTGTGATCTTTTGTAAATTTGAATTTTTTTATAAGAATAATTTGTCAAGAACAGAATTCAATATTTTCTTCTATATTGTTAAATCATTACACTTCTAATGATAGTTCCTGCTTAATAATATTCTTCTCAAATTAATTTTACACTATAGGATACGTTTACTTGTAGACATTATCTAATTAAAAATTCTACACTATTTGCATATTTTCATTCTAAACACACATATAGAACTTATTTATGAACTCTATCACATTCTTATTTTCCTATATGAACATGATACAACTCATTATACAATAATAATCAAAAAAAATAAAAAATAATATTTCTCATTAGATATATTGATAAAATTAATAAAATAGAACACATTAGAGTCACTGGGGTCTAATAAAAGTGAATCCATTTTCATATTTTGATGGTATAGATTTCACTCCTTCTACCCCCATAAGAAATAATTCTATGTCTTATCACGATGACATCTGTAAAAGGAATTTCAAGAACATCATTAAAATTTTCAAGATTATATAATCACTATAAATTTATATTCAAAATATATCGATGAAACATGTTTTTTATATATCCTCAATGAGGAGATGCGTGTTATCATTTTTTTCCAATAGGTATAAATTTTCATTTTCCCCAAATATTTATATAATTATTTTATATAATTTCCATAAATAATTCACCCATTGATATTAAATTTTACATAAAACACTTTGTCATGAATTTTTATAACACTTAAATTACTGTGCAATAATCTATCTAGTTATAGAGCTTCCATTTTTTTTGTACAATATATAACATCATTTTTTTCAAATACCATTATTTTTAAATATACTTGTAGAGTTTAATATTAATATACCATCATCATTGAAATTCATATTCATTATGAGATTCATATTATTAGTCATTATTTCTATTATCCTTCATATAAATTCCTAATTGGACTATTACATATAGTTGTCCCTGCTCTTTTTTCCCTGTTTTCTATAATATAATAATCGTCACCATTCAATTGATAATAAATATTCCATAATGGAGTATATTTTTCAAAATACCATCCACCTTCATCTTATATACCTATAATTGTGAATTATCCTCTGCCTAGAAGTTATTTTTATATGACCATTATTATAGTAATTATAATAATATATCAATAAATATTTTCATCATGGTATAGTATGATTTATATTTATTATCCATTTTTAATCCCATGTCCATATACTCTCATATATCCATTCACCACTATTTCATAATCCATTTCATGATCAATATATCCAAACAATTAACACTTCATGAAAGGAAATATATTATCACCATCTCTCCAAAAATTCCCATGCCCCGAGTATCATTCTTATTTTTGATGCATTATTCTTGGATGAGATTTTTCAGAATTATTTTGTTTCAAATTATATATCACAACCAATCAACATATTTTATCTCTATAAAATTTAATACCAACCGCACTTGTATTCATATAATTTTGGTTTTTATCATTCCACACTTTCTCAACACCCAATGAATATTATTTTTTAATTTATTATTAATGTTCATCTGAGAAAAATTATATACTATAAATTTTTTTATCACCTACACATACATAAGATTCCAATTATTTTCAAAAGGTCACAGTATTGTCATCAAAGGATTAAACATTTACATTTAATATTGGACACAAATAATATTATAACAAATTTTCATTATTTGATCTATGACATTTATCTTGAAAATATCTACTTATTCAGATTTAATTTTTGTAACCAGATGTCAGTTAATAATATTATCATGTTGGGTAATATTGGGATCAAGTGAATCATCATACTATGATGTATGATTAAAAAACACCACTTATATCATTAATCATATAATTAACAACCAAATACTTAATAGACTAATTGTGTTTTTATTTCAATTATAAAACACCGTATAATCGATCTTATTTCTTGGTTTATGATTTATCATTCTCAACCATTTATATAATTACATCCCCTATATATGAGATAAATGAAATTTCATTATTTCCATAACGTGCCTCATATTCATATTCATCATTAATATCCAATATTTTTCCCTGAAAACTTATTCTAAAAATATCCCTATATTTAGTGTTTCATTTTTGTTGAAATTGTATCTATTATTTTATTGAGACATCTTATTCAGTGTTCCCTTCACTATTAATTGTAAATAATGATTTTATATTCTAAAATTATTAATAAATACTGAAATAAAACAGTTTCTTTTTTACAAAAGGTTATTTTCCTAACATAAAATTTATAATGACCAATGATCAGAGCTCATGAAATGATTCTTATTCAACATTCAAATATTTTATAATGTCATGATTATCAATAGAATAATGAAATATCTTCTTTTATGATTGGATTTTAAATTCATAATTCATCTATTATACCTCCTTTGAAACAAAATTTCTTTGAATATAATCATGTTTGAAAATTATAGGTTCACATTGTTTAGGAAATGATATATTTTTGTTTAGTTTGTTGTATTTTTAAAAAAAATTATTTGGTGAATTATTTAAGAATGTTTGTTCTCAGTCAATATTTTATTACTTTAAATAAAATTAAATGTAGTATCGTGACTCATTAATGGGTGTTTGATAGAGGATAAATAATATATGATGTATTTCAATTTGTGTATGAGTGGTTTCTAGATAAACATAAATTCTTTTGTAAAGGATATGAATCTTATAGAAATTTAATATATATTGCGGAATTGGTAATGGAAATTATCATAGGAAATTAACAAATATTTAAAGCTATATATGTTATTCACATAGCCATTTTTTCTTATATACTAAAATCATGTAGCAATTTCATCCATTTAGCCATGCGAACAAATCCATCATTTTTTGAAGTAGCTGATTTCAAATCATGATTGTTAATATTTTATGTATATAACTGTTTCTTGTATCTAATTGAGTCAAAATATTATTTATCAATATTGATGGTATATGTTGAGATCCATACATACTTTTCTAAATCTATTCTTTATTCTGAATGTTTTTTAGTGGGGTGTCAGAATTAATGAATTATGATCGATTTTCATTTTGTGGAATGTTATTCATGCCACCATGATATCATCTGTAAATTTAAAATTCCATTAAAAAAACATGGTAGTTAAATGTAGTTATGTAGATTGTGTAGTGTTAATGCTTCTATAATTTTGTAAAGAAAATGTGAGAATGTATTTGAAGAATAGTGGGGATCCAATTGTAAGATAGCCATAAGAAAGTAATGTGGGATAAGTTTGAGAAAAATATGAGACCTTATTGATAAATGGAATAATGTTTATATTTGGATAAAAAAAAAAGTGTAGGTCTGAATCTGATGTAATTAAGTTCACTAATGATCAAAACATGTTGGGCCTCATATCATCAATAGTTATATGTTTTCAGTTTGAGAATAATTTTTAACATATTTTATGGGTACACTATGATAATTAATTTTTTTTGTATTCATGAGGAATGTTGATGGGGACTTATATTTATCATTTTCAAATAATTATGGTTTTTTACAAATCTAATTTACATTAACACATTAAAAATATAAAATAGGAATATTGTATTTGATATTTCGTAGTTCATGAAATACAAAGCATAGATGAAAATATATCATCCAGAGACATCATAATATATTTATTTTTAAATAAAACCAATACAATTAGTAGGATGCATTAAATTAAACACGAATTTTATCATATGTTACACAGAACACCTATATTATCAAATATTAAACAAAAACCTGCATTCAACTTGTGTTACATGAAATAAAGAGTCTATATAAAACAAAACATATTATTAAAAATTTATTATTTAATATGATAATTATCACCTATCAAATGATATTTGTAGGTGTGATTGTTAATAAATTAATTATTCAAATTATGGTTAACTATTTATTATAAATAAAATAATAATAATTTAAAATAGAAATGTTTTCTAAAAAATAATATTTCACCAAAAGACTGATTGGTCACACTATAGACACATAATTTAAAATTAATTTTTACAAATTTTATATTTTTTTAAAAAAATAACTTTATTTTTGAAATCATTACATAATAATTAATTTTGAGTGATGTTTGTTTATATTCAAAAATTATTTCATATATGGATTAATATTGCTAGAAAAAAATATAATTATAAACAATCATTTTATTTAATTTATTTTCAAATTATAATTGATTTCTAATTTTTAATAAAACTAAAATTAGAAAAACCTTAAATCATTTATTTAATTATAGTTCATTATTATTATTATCATACTTATTTTCGATATTAAATCTTTTTATACTTATTAATATGTTTTCTTTTGAAAGCCTGCATTATCATAACATTGGATGGAATAATATTAAAATAATATTTCACAAAATTATTATATTATTTTAGGAAAATTAATTCTATATTTTGAATAAAAATGATTTATACTTCCAAATAAAGCCAAATTATTTTCTTAAAAAATCTATATTTAATAAAATAAAAAATAATTCTTCCATTTATGATAAAAATTGATTTATCTCAGTGTTAGAAAATGATAAATAATAAAATAACCTAAAAATAATTTTAAAATATATTTTTGGGGATATATTAAATCCTTTTATATTCCCTTGTATGTAATGTAACATTCTATTGGCTGATGTTGTGATAGAAATTGCATATGATTAAATATATTAGAAAATTAAATGTATGTCACTCAACTCATCTATTAAAGGCCACCCACTATCCTCTGTTTGTCATGCATTCTGACCATTTGGGTTCAAAAAATACAAATACAAATAAAATTTTAACATCCCTTGACTCATTATAGAAACGTTAGTTTTGGTTTAAAATAATCCCAGAATTTTATTTAATGAAAACATAATGAGGGTACCTAAAGAAGAGGTAACATTTTACAACATGCATTTTTCTATTTCATTCCCCACCACAATAAATTCACATTTGATCTATTAAAATATAACAAAATCAGTGTACTAATTATTACATGATTTTTAATCTAAATTTTATGACCTAAAACCACCTTCACTTCCATAAAATGGGTTAAAATATATTTATTTGAGTGTATAAGAAACGCATATCTCCCAAACCAATGTCATTCATTATTCCATTACTACCTTACACGGATGTGTATGTTGATGGAAATAATGTATATATATATATGATATTTATTGAATAATTATACATCTATAATTATTATGTTATATATAAATTCATTATATTCTATTTCATAGGGGATATGATAACACTTCATTTGTGTACGATGAGTGACCACTATGTGAAGACGTCAGATTCATTTTCACTAACAATTTTCATGGTATATGATAAAGATAGAGTAAATAATTATATGTGACATAAACATAAAATGTATGATATTCATGAAATATTTATCTTTATCCGAATAAAATATATATCATTTTATATTATTTCTTTAACTTAATGAGATATGATAACATCGTTCATGTACGTGTTGACTGCATCTTTCAAAAAATGATTTAACTATTTTTATCATCACCAAAACACATGGAAGATTTTTTTGATATATTTAATTAATAAAAATTATAATAATGACATTATTAACATTCATTAAAAAAAAATTATCACTTACTACTTTCCCATTATGATCGTTTAGATATCATAATGTTACTCATCCATACGTACGACCCACATTCAAGATGATCGTATAATAAATCAATAATAAGTACAATATTTCCTGATTGGTATTAAATGTATAATATATTTATAAATATCATATTCAAGAAAAAATTTTATTCTTTTTAAGATGAAACTAGATAATATTCATGAGATTATGAACATCGTGAGAAATAATGAATGAGAAAACAAGGTAATTAATACATGAAAAAATGAAAATATAAAAAATTTATTTATTAATTTTTTAAATTTGCTATAAGAGATCATATATGAAGATATAATTATTATTGTTTTTCTATTATAAGTTAATAAAATGGTTAGGAAACTATACAGTAGGTTAATGGTCATTAGACTAAAAGGAATCATAATTGGAGGGACATCATCAAAAATTATCTTCATTGAGGCATAATGTAATGTCACATACATAATTTATTCAATATGGTGTATATACATCCATATGTCATTTTATATCATCATTATTTCATTAATCATTATATCCTAGGTTTAAAATTTTATTATTTTATCCACGGTTATTTGACATGAAAATTAACAAGTGGGAAACATTTTTGTGGAATCTTCCTTTTTATGTGCATATTAAATTTTTCATGAAATAACCACATTCATGTGATAATTTTCATTAGAAATTAAATATATTTTTAATATTCATGTTATTAAATGATGGAAATAATTTTATTACTAATCCGTATTAATTTTTTACATATGGTGTTTAGAATAATATTTAATTGTTAAACTGGGGAAATATTGATAAATCGGTATCATTTACACAATATCGAAACTTGAATAAGTGACAATGATTTAGAACAAAATTGGTTATTATATATATGAGTAATGCGTTGTAAAATCATGAAATGGGTGGTGTCCAATTATTGATATCCCACCAATGAATCAGTTTTCCCATGAGACGAATAATTTGGCCAAATAGGACGGGTTTCTAGCTTGTAGTATTAAAATATCATGAGGATATATCGTGAAGGTAAAAGAATCTTTTTCTTGGGTAACATGAGGTCCAATAATTAACCCATTAATTCATTTAGAATTATTTATTATTATTATCTATGATATTTCTATGGTAATATTTTTGTGGATGAATTCAATGATCATTTATGCATTAAATGGATTTTATTTTCAATTATTAACCTTGTCATAATGACTCTTCCTTATAATTAAATGATACACAAGTTAGTTACATTGATTGTGCGTTCAGTTATTTACCTTAGAATTTTAATTATACTTATTTAATCATCATATATTCCAATTTACATATTCTTTATTGAGCATTTGATCCTTCCATTATTTTGTTTCATTTCACAATGTGAGGAAAAAAATCCATCAATGAGTTCTCAGGGAAGTAGATCAATGGTTTTAATTATGTATTATGTTTTATTTTATATAAAAATTTTGAATTGGAAATATTGTTTTTATATGGTTATGAATAACTTCTAAACATATTAAACTACATGTATTTGAATCATTGTATCTATGTGAATGTAAAAAAGTAGAAACTGACTCCATGCTAATAGGGTTGTGGTCACTACAGTTTTTATCAGATAAAGATTAATTGGATCCTTGGAAATAAGGTAAATTAAAAAGATATATACAGAACATAATCCAATGATTTAATTTGTGGGTTTGTAGAAGAGAACATCCAAATGTTTTGGTAGGGAAGATATTATATGATATTTCTTAGAAAAAAAGCCTTTTATTGACACTGTATGTGTATTTGGTTGTGAAATATAGTCTCTTAGGGGTAACAACAATATGAAGGGTACATTGATATTTACCCAACCATTACCTGGTTCATGGAAACATTTCATACTATGAACCTAGTTTGCCCATCCTGGATTATATTCTTAGGATAATTCACATTTTCATTATTAACAACCATGATGGATTTTAAAGTAGATATATCAGAACAAAATAATTTTTAAGATCACGAGATTATATATGAAATATTTTTTATTTATGTTATGTATTTCACTATTTATGGTATTATTAATAATGGTTCACATTAATGTGATATAATATAATATATTCTAATTTTTATAAATGAAAATTGGAAGGATGAATTTTATCCAAACATGTAGTAAAAAATGTCATTATTCTAAATTGGATAACATTGTATGAAAAAAAATTTCATCATACAATGGAACTAAAAATTCAATTTTATCTGATAAATGGTTATGTTCCTTATAAAATTAATTTCTCACTAAAGGAAGAAGTGAAATGGAAAATTTATTTATGGAAATTTATTTCATCATAAGATATGTGGATCCATTTACTTTATTGATTCAAATCACCAATTATGGAGATGAAGAAAACAAGGGTTAGAAGTACATTAAGGTAATATTTATGGAAAAGTATTTCCCTCATAGGAAATTATAGGATTTGCAGAGAGAATTTATTAATATAAAATAAAAGTAAGATTAATATGTTTCTAAACAAAAAGGAAAATTTACATCAATACAAACATATTCTATATACTATGTATCAAATTCATAGATAAATATTAGCCATTTATTTGATATGTTAAATTAAAATAATATAATTGAAGTAGTAGCACACTTATTCAGATCATTCAATGACATTATATCATGTTCAATAAAGACAATGTATGAATTCTCCATGGGTTATGGAAATGATGTGATGTAATAGAATAAGGGAACAAAAAAATAATATAGATAAATTAATAATGAAAATTAAATTTATTCCCCATATGATAACTATGGAAATAATCACCATAGTAAATTAATGAAGGGGTTTAGATTTTGTAATAACTGCATAAGTAAGTGTCTGTTGGAAAAAATATTGAATATAGATGAAAGAAACAATAAAATTTAGTGTGTCAACTGTAAGGAGATAGGTAACTACACAAATGATATCCCCATCTATTAAGGAATATAAATAAAAAAAGATAAGGGATTAAGGTCCAGTTAATTCTATTGATACAACCAATGTGGAAGGATTAAAACAATTCAAATGCATTTTTTGGATTTAGTATGTCACTTTTTTTACTATATTGTCATCTCAAATTCGAAACATGAGATTTTAGTTGTACCAGTCACATCACGTCTCAATTTTATGTGATACCAATTCCTAAAAATCG
Source organism: Viscum album (assembly GCA_963277665.1). Classification (NCBI taxonomy): domain Eukaryota; kingdom Viridiplantae; phylum Streptophyta; class Magnoliopsida; order Santalales; family Viscaceae; genus Viscum; species Viscum album. Next base: position 418,220,530 of record OY728161.1, on the reverse strand, counting down.
TAAATTACATCAGAATTATTTTACTAAATTATCCATAAAATTATAGCATGTTTTATCAGTTTCATTTAGTGACACACATTTTTTAATAAACTGTCAATTTTAATCTAATAACAAAAACATTATTTCATACAGATCACATCATGCACTACATTGAGATTTGGATGATTCCAACATGTAAAAAAATGAATTTTTTATACTATTTGTAATTTATCAATAAAATATGATGGTGAATTCTATTTTTTGATAATTTCAGAAATGTTTTTTATAAAAATGTAATGTTAATTATAAAAAAATATGTATTGGGATTCATATCATTCACACTATGTGTCCAATTTTGTTATGGTGGCTTCATACATTTCATAAATGAAATTTGGATTGTTTTAATAATGTATTATTAAATATTCATTTCATCTTTCTTTTGAGTGAGATATGTGTTTTTTAAAATAAAATTTATATTATTAACTAAAAACATACCTTTCATGTCATACTGAGAACATTGTGTAACAGATTGATGACTTTCTAATTGAATCATTTCCCTATTTTCATTATCTTAGTTTCATTATTAAATTTCAATCTATAAAATTTTCGAGAATTATGAAACACACCACATAAAATTGATCAAAATAATCTACATGTATATGAAACAAACTATTTTGCTAGAATTAATATAATGAAATAAATTAATCATAAATATGAAAAAATTATTAAAAGACAATATTGAATAGAAATAATCTAATTTGAGTCATATCCAGTATGACATGTGTTAATTTGAGTTATGGTTGGTTCCACCAAGTATTTTTGTCCAACAGTGAATTCATTAGTCTTGGACATCTATCAATATTTGATTTTGATAACCATGAATGTTGAAATCGTTGTAGGGGGAAAAATTTCAACATAATCATTGCATTGTCCTCATTGATTTAATGATCATACACCATGAGTACATTATTCCAATTGATAAAGTAAATTCTTCTTGATATTTATTAAAATTAAAAAAACAATAATCACATTGAAATGATGAAAACATTTACTAAAAAAGTAAATAAAATGATGAAATATAAAATAAATAAGTAGTAGGAAATCAGTTATTAATTAAATATGTATACATTATAATACCATGTTTTTCAACCATTAATTTCTAAAAAAACTATTTAACATTGTTAATATGAAGAAATTAGAGAGTCATTATATTTCTAGAAAAATATAAATACCAAAATGATTATATATATTGTAAATGAAATATATATTATATTTTAAAAAACCTTTCTGGGGTTGCAGGTTTGATGATGGTATGTGATATCTCTCATAATATTTTCAACCATAATAACCAAAATAATTTCTATTTGTCTGTTTTAGACACTATAAAACACTGAGACAAATTTCTTCATATGCTTTTTGATAGTGAAATATTATTTTATAAACCCTGATACGTATTAACTTATAGAATTATAAAGACTCCTTATGTGCAAGGAATGTCCTCATTCAATGATTTAGATGTTATTTAAACACATATATATAATAATATAAATATAAATAAAACATAATATAAACTTAATAACATGACATTTATTTATAAAATGATTGAGGTTGCTTATTACAAAATTTATAAATGGAATCACATGCGGTCAGTTGGTTCGGTATTTAATGAGTGAATCCAGAAAATAAATCTTTAGACCTTCTTAATTGATAACAATGATTACCCAATGTTTCATTAAAAAAAGGAATATGTAACGGAAGGAATAAAAATATATTTTATATGAATGGATTTTAGTGTTTTAACCCTTCAACATTGTTATTGTTATATGCCTGTAATCTATATGATTTCATTCAAACGATGTTACCCTTGATTATTCTATTTAATTACTTTTTACAAATTCAATTTTGATTTGGTTGGTAGAAGTGATGTGAGGAATAATGTTCCCATGGATATGTTCATGAGATAACACATTCAATATGTATTCATATATATATAAAAAAAATATGAATATTATTTAGTAATAATAAACATAGTAGAAGAGATATTGGAAAGTTAAATCAGAAAACCACACATCATTTATATATTTACAAATGAGTATCATAGATGTAAATTGTTTATGATATTAATTATATTATTAAGATAAAATAATTATATTTTGGCCTCTCAATAAATTTTTATTCAAAATCCACAATGTAATTAATACAATATTGTAACCCTGTATCTACATGAACCATTAATGGCAATAAATTTAGACATTGAAATGGTGGGGTAAAAGTTATTTGTGAATATCTTTTCTATTGTTTTGTAAAACCATTAGATAATTTTGATTCGATCATTCATTTACCCCATTCTTTTTTCTATATGTTATTAAATTCATTACATCATCCCTTTTATTAAGGATTAGAATGAAATAATAGTTGAAAAATAAAAACTCTATGTAGACAGGTTTTTTTTAAGATCTAATTTCCATTTAATGAATTTTATAATAGCTTGATCGAACATATAAATATATATATCATCAATTGTAATAGGTTGATCAATTCTTATCTCATGAGGTACACTAATCCCTGCTCTCACATATTATGATGGAAGTTGTCTATTATGTTGGGTGTCCTCATGGATATTGAACATGATAGCCCTCGCAACAAGGTGATGGGTGGGTTCTTATAGATATATATCATTGAAATTTTCACCATGTAGAATTTATATATAATAAAGGTAATAGTATCTTCCTAATTAAAATTTCAATGAAACAATTTTTAAAATATTTATCACCTCATCTAAGATAGCTATTTGAGGGTAATGTCTCACCTCGAACCTGGTGCGAATGGGTGGGGGATCTTCCAACAATCGTGGTTATTAATTTTTTTCTTCACTATTATTTTACCTGCATATCATTTTTCTCAACATAGAACACACATGAAATATTTATCAAGGTTAGATAATCATGCATACATCTCGTCCTTTTGTTAATATTTATCGCCATGTTAGTTTCTTCTGTCAAAATATTTATTGTGTGTCACCCGAAAAACCCCATATCTGACAAAACTATAATATTCTATCCACCAGAGAGCCAATTATTGTTGTTTTTAATGATTTATAGATATCGATGAATCTTTTGTCAAATTTGGATAAAATGTATATGAAAATATGTAATAATTTGTATGTAATACCAATTTAAAAGTATATATTTTTTATTTTTCATAAAACACTTGCTTCCAATTTATTTTGTGTGTTTTCATCTTTAAGTGTCTCCAATTTATTTACATTTTCTTCTTTAAATATCTCATGATGTGGGATGGAAGTGGCTTTGGATTTGGATTCATCATTCGTTATAATATTATAAGAATTTTTTTTTTCTTATCAAATAAATTTATTATGGTATATTCATAACATATTTTTTTTTCAAGTGTATCGTAACCCATCCTTCATTTATTGTAGGTGTTCATAGGATTTTCATCCCATTTTTTATTCTCACAAACCAATTTATATTTACTAAATTATAAATTCTCAATGAAATGGATTTATAAATGTATATTCAATAAATATATTACCATCCATAATGAATTTAAAAATATATATCCTCGCAATGTACTTTAAACTTATTACACACTTGTAGTCTTATTAGGTGTACAAAAATATGTGGTGGTTTAGATTTTATTTTCAATTCCACATATTTGTAATATTATTTCATTAGAATTATTAAAAATCATTTTTGATCCTTCTTAGAAATCATTGGTTAAAATTTCCATTTATTTTCATCAACTATTAATTAACTATGCTAGGGATAATAATCATATAGTTAATGTTTCATTTTTTTAAATAATCATTGATATCATAATTTTCCCTTGATCTTTTTCCATATCAGCGTCTTCTGAGTGGGAACACAACGGTTCCTTGAATCTACATCAATCGACATGCACATACAATTGATGATTCTATGAAGATAAAATACATGGTATTATTTGGGTTATATGGATGGACACACACCTTCCATCTAATCATGAATTTTATTCCATTTCTTTTTACCTTTATAATTCTTTACTAAAACTATCACCCTATGTCTCTCTTATTTTTTTAGGATACAAGTTCTTCAACAGCTACCATATCCTCAAGTTTAAAATCAACAATATGTTATTCCTCTAGATTAGTAGCATTGTATTATGCAGAATATCATTGTTTCTATATCATTACGATCAATAGTAGGTTGAGAACCATGTTGTTCTGTAGTATTGTGAGAATCCACAAGTGAGGAATTAATTATTTACAAAATTGTTTCATCATTTAATTTATATTTAGAAAATCATTTAGTGAACAGTTAATAACATGCAATAACAAAATGATTATTACAAGATAAATATAACATCATTATTGAAAACTATAATTTTTAAATATTGAAGTGATTTAACCCCTATATTGAGTGTAAAAATATCCTCATTGTGGTCTCTTCTAACATTAAATAACTCATATACAATGGGGCCAATGAGAAATGATTTCGACATCCCAGTGAAAGGGACATCTTCATTTGAATTTTCTTCTGATCATTCATTAGTTTTGGTCGACTACATAATAGTTCCTCATATTTAGTTTTCAGCATCAGGAACATTAAATACATGTACAACATATGATTCAAAAATATATCGTTATTCTGTATACCCTTTCTTATAAAAATTCTCATTCATCGATTCCAATTCAACTATTTTAAAATCACTCCAATTATAAACCATCATATATTAAAAATTTGGAACATAGATTTTTTTATAATTCAATTCCCATATTGATATCATGATGCCAATTAGTTACATATTGGAATAAATTATATGTCATTCATTTGGACCTAATACATGATTTTATTCATCCAATTGTGTTACTCCACTCTCATTCGTGTTTATTTCATCATAATTTTCAATTTTAAAAAACAAATAATAATTTATTAAAGACCCATTATTAGATAATACATTCACATTTTGGCCTATCTGTACATATCATGCCCATTCTAAAGTTGAATCCATATTTTCATCATAATTCATAATAATAATGTCTCAAATCTATCTTATAAACTATTGATTATGTGTATTTGATATCCACATTGTAGGAATTGACAGATTCAAATTGCTATGAATTTCATCATGGATTTTACTATATGAGACATATTTTAAATGTTTTTATATAATATATGAAAAGCCACGACCCCAGTTACCTAGAGTCGGTGCATTATTACATAACATTGGCATGATCACAAGAAAGATCAAATCTCGAAAGACCGATTGGTTTAGTAGCCTTGGAAACACTAGATATATTCATAAAGTTTTACATTACATCATAAAGTGAAAAACTACTAGAACAACATAGTCTCCATATTACACATTCATATCCCCACATAAAATCCCTGCAGGTCATTCATAACTTACTTCTTCACATCCTGGGAAAAATAAAACATAGAAAAGGGGTGAGCTCAAATGCCCAGTAAGGATAACAATATAGCGGAACCATTCAAAAATAAGCATAAACATTTAAGACAATGCATTACTAAAACAAAAGCCTTTTAAACTTGAACTTCAACATAGTATGGAAAAAGTAAAATGAAATAATTTCATTTACTTATTCACATGGATATTCTACTAATCGAATAATCACATGCAATATCAATAACCACTTTCATAATGTTGGAATGCATAATGATGAACTTTAATTTCTTTGTCAAGGCCTCGTCCCAAGACCTTGGGGCTAACTGTAACCGGAACCCAACCCGGAGTTCCTCTAATAACCGGAAACCAACCCGGAGTGCCTCTAATAACCGGACACCAACCCGGAGTGCCTCTAATAACCGGAGACCAAACCGGAGGGCTTACTTTTACCAGTCCCTAACCTGGAGGGATTACTTTTACCAGTCCCCAACCTGGAGGGCTTAATTTAACCAGTCCCCAACCTGGAACATACATGTCCAACACATTCATATGAAGTAAAGGTTGAAATATAACATAAACTTTCTTATTGGAACTAGCATACGAAATGTCAATACTTTACTCATAAACCATGAATGCTATATAAATGACACATCTACAGTCAAACATATCACAAAACTTCATTACAACATGAAAGTTTTAAATCATAATAAATCAACTTCAAATAATCTTAAAATCCATCAAAGGATGTTGACATAGATGAAAATGTTTTTTTAAAAATTATTGAGAGAAATATCCCTTTTTCATGAAAACATTTTAATGTTACACAATTTAGAAAGTAAGGCATTTAAATAAATTTTGAATCAAAGTGTCCCATACCACTTTGAAACTTTTGAATGGATTTAACACTTTTAAAACATTCATTTTCATATAAATAAATCCTTACAAACCATTTTGAAAACGTGGACAAAAATGAGAATTATTTAGATGAATAAGTCTTTAAAACATTTAAAAATGGTATTTTAGTTAGAGTTTCTAACCAAAAGAATGACACTTGAATAAAAATAATGGAGGTAATCAAAACATTGTAATAACATGAGAATAAAGGGATTCATGATATACTATGTCAATGTAGATTATATACACCACACAAAAGTGATTTGGTGTATATCAACAAAGAAGTCTCAATGGAATGTAAGTTGAGATGAAATCTATCATAAAGGCTGTATCCTTAGGTTTAGGATAAATCAACGACATAATTATGTGTGACAAATATAAATACACTAAATATGATTGGATATTTAGTGTAAAACAATCAAAGGATATTCACACATATTCTTGTAAAAACAACACCAACGGATTGGATGTTTAACTCAACAAATGGTGAATGAGTTAAAATTACTCTTATCAAATTCATATCAATGACTTGAGAATTATCAATGGAGTGATTATGTGTATCAAATGTATATCCATAGGAAGGGGAGTGGAAATTATGACATAATCAAATGAATAGTGATTCCACACATAATCATGGGGTAATATAATCAATGAAATATGCGTAAAGCCAAATGAGTGGAAATTGAAATCTCAAATTCCCTTATCGATTAGGTAACTTACGAAACATACACCCATGAAAGAAGTATCATTCCATGATGATGTAAATACCCATAAATTAAAGTATATTACACAATGAATACGATCATGGGCAGTACACATACACCACATGCAATAATTAACTGGTGATCAATGGAATTCTCACCGAATTAAAAGTGAGATAAGAAAACCCTTACATTGTACTTTTTCCCTGGTCGACGGTAGGTTTACCTCCTGTATAATGGTGAAATAATTTTTATTTAGTTATACAAGAATCATTTACTTTAATATGATATCATATATGATCTTTTAACATTGATTTGTTAATAATATCTTAGAATTATCGTCATTTCGGGTGTTAACGGGTTCATTTTACATTATATTATTTGTTATGTAAGACATATTCGTTATTAATGGGTTGTATATTATTCATATCCAGAATTATATCAAGTCCTTAGATACTATTTTTAAATCATCAAATAATAATTATACTTGAATGGATATTATGGAGAATGAATCTTATCACGTTCGTGGAGACGGTAGTCCGTACTTACGCACGAGCGACAATATCATTCTTTTGATATTAAAATAATATATAATTGGATGGTATATAATATATACAGAATCATTAACATGTTATATTTATTATTTACATGAGTTACACATCATTATTATACCCATCCAAATAATAATATATTGAATAACAATTACAACACGACGTGGAGACGGTAAGCCGTACGTACGCACGTATGGTGACATGTTATTCAAAGGGTAGATAGAAAACTGAATATGGTTGTACCATATTTATAATAACATCACAGTATATGTAATCTACTGGAGTTATTATTTTAGAATGGTAAGAACAACGAAAGAAGAAGTGGAAGAAGAAAGGAACTTGAAAAGGGGTGGTGAAAACATTACATCTTCTTCGGGTTCTTTCTTTTTATTTGATCAAAAGGGCTCTTTAAGTTGGCTTTCTGATCAAACTAAGGCCTCTAGGTTGTAGTGAGGGATGTTGGGAGAGTATTTGGGCAGATTGTGGCCGAACCAAAAGGCTTTGAAGGTGTGAAGAAATGAGAAGGCGGAGAGCCGTTTTATAATAGGGGTGAGGGGCACCTTTGGAAAAGCTAGAAGTATTAATTTATAATAAATTCATATTCGGTTTCTAATGTCTAAAAAGTTTATTATTCAAAGTTTAAGGTGGGGATAAGTCTAAAAACACTCAACCAATAGAATTTAGACAGGTTTGTGAACTTATATTAACCTTATCTTTAAGTATTAACTCTAAGTTAATTAGTTTCACTTTTACAATGTCTCTTTGTATTTTTATATAATATGGTTAATAAACATACTATATACATCCAAGAGACCCCCAAGTGGTCCATTAATGATGACCCTATCATGATATAAGTCTCTTGTCCGAACCTTAGATTTTTATGAATTTAATATCAATTAATAATATAATATTTGTTTTAAGAACTCTTTTATGTCAATTTTGACACTATTCAATAGTTGATTTTTGTGAAACTCATATAAGATTGATTACTTCGAACAAAGTCAATTAAATCAATACTAATATATCATATTATCCTATAAAATTAGTTTAATTCCTTAAAAGTTTCATATTTTATTTATTTGGGTATTTATAATATCAATTATTTTAATTTTTCACTATTATAGTAACTACTGCATCATCATTGTGTCATAAATAAAATAACTTATTTAATGTCTAAAAATTATAAATAAAATATAATTATGTAGGAAATCTTTTTATATTTCTAATTAATAATTATAATCTAAAATCCAACATATATAACCCTATGTAACAATTGTTTTTCTAAAAGATATATGCTTGTGTCATTTTTGTATTCATTTTAACTTAATTAAAATAAAGTGTCATTATCACTTACAAGTGGATCCATGGGGTCCCAAAATCGACCCAAAGATGCCCATGGTCGACCATGTATCAACCAATAGGGTTAAGACACGTTTTAGGGTAATTTAGTATTATTATAATATTATTTTTTAACCTTTATTTACCAGATTTACCCTTTACCATGGTAAATAAAATATTTACCACAGTAATTATTCAAAATGTCTAAAAATAAAAGTTACCTATTTACACAATTTGGAAATAATGATTCAAAATATGGAATCCATTTTTCTAAATTCAAAACACAGAAGTGGCAGAAATTAATTTAAAATTAATTCCCGCTGTCAAAACAAAAAGCGTGTTTTTAAGAGATAATAACTATCAAAAGATTGACACTTGTTTATGTTCGGTTTAATTGTAAAATTATGTCCAATGACCAAAATTATATTAAATGGTAAAAATATATTCTAAATATACTTTAAAACCACTCAAATTCATAATTTATCACTATTAATTATTTTGATTAAAAAAGTTGTTTTTAATTAAAATTTATTAATTTTCACTATTCATCAAAATATGAAAGTTATCCAAAAAGTACCAAAATTTCACCCTAGGCTAATTTCGATATTCCGAATCCAAAAATGAAGTCCATTTTGAGAGATAGAATTTATAAAATTTAAAAAATTAGGTATTACTATTTATAACGGCTAGTGTGATTGGTTATGGTGTGTTAGAACTCGGTGTTGCGTACAACACACGCTATCACAATATTCAAAAAGAAGCGTACCGTATATGCTTAGGGTGTAACATTATACCCTCCTTCAATAAATTGCGTCCTCTCAATTTTAATAATTGTTCTTGGGAATATAATCGAAAGTCCCACATCGGAAAAAGAGTCAATAAAACTATCACTTTAAAAGAAAGAAAGAGAGGTATAAAGGTCATACAAGATAAACCATACTCGGATTCCATGTAGGAAAACATGGATATGGATGATAAACTAAGTGTCAATTTCTGATGGAGAGGGATAGAAATCATTATCAGGAGAAAGTTAACAATAAGAAAACCACAAACTTGTGTTGGGACAAATGGCCATTAGTCTCCTAGTAGGAAAGTAAACAGACGACATTTTTTTGTTTGTTTTAAGTTATATTAAATAAGGACGAGGAATTCATTTATGATATTGACTAAAAACATAAAGAGATATACTTACTTTTTAAGTAGAGTTTCATTATTTAATAACTTTTTACCACTAACTTATTTTTTTTGAACAATGAGTATTCAAGAATAGTTGGTCATAATAAAAGAGCTAGAATAAACTTTTATAGAAATACATGATCCATGTAGGATAAACTATATATTTAACTTGTCTTTAGAGATTAATAAAAACCAAATGGTTAGTATAATATCTGATGACCCCCAAATGTATATTCCATTAGAGAAAAAAAATACTAATCTTAGTTTCTAAAATTAAACCAACAATACCCCAAAGTTATATAAATAACATTCAATAATAAATTCTCCTTAAAATCATTCAGTATAATCCAAACTAATATTGAAACCAAAAACTTATAAGAATGTAGACTTCCACGTTAAAATGTATCTCCAAATGACATCATCTACTATTAAAGTCACATACTTAAAAGTAATTGACCTATTCATTTCCATAAATAACCCAAATCATTATAAATACACAATAAAAACATAGATAAAAATCCATCATTACATCTCAAATGAAATCCCATACTACTCTATTTTCCTTTGGCATATAGTGTTCTCAACAAAGTGAACAACTTCCAAAATAAAATTTATCACTTAATCACCAAATAATTTTCCTATACTACGGGTATTCATTTGATAAGACATAAGATCCCAAATCAAATTATTATTGATCAATAAAGTCATTTAACTAAAAATAATAGTCACACTAACCAGGGACTTCACGTAGTCCAGTGGTAGGCGATAAATCCCAATCACACTTTGGTTGTGGGTTGGATTCCCATATCTTTGTCCGACACGACAGGTAGTCACACGGTCTACGTGTTGTCCTTTTTCAAAAACTATATTTTATAATATTACCAAAATGAGATAAATTCCTCAAAATACCATAACATAATTTAACCAAAAATCTTATATCATACCATACATTTTCATCCCAAATTATAATAACATATAATTTCCTCAAACCCAATGATCATATAAGACCAAATGGTTATTTATAACTATATCCGCAACAGAAAAGATAATTCTTCCTCAAATATCATTTTCACATGATAAATTGCAGTTTTACACATACAAGAGAAAATTATTCCAAAGTAATCCCATCAATAAAGAGCACTAACACTTTTAAACATTTCACCATCCATTTATTTCCACATAGGTTCGTCATCATATGTTCCTCGGGTTCCCACATTGCCTCTTCCATCTTATGATTTCTCCATAGATCTTTTACCAGACGAGTCATCCGGTTTCACAACACTTGATCTTTGGTATGAAGAATTATGATAGGCTCTCCACAATAAGATAGATCGGGTTCCAGTTATAATTCTTCATAGGTGAGTACATGCGTTGGGTCAGGCATGTATTTTGTCACTATAGATATGTGGATCACAACATGAACTCTGGAGAGACTAGGCGGATTTGCCTTTTGGTAGAATGAGTTCATGTGTCACAATGGTACCTCAGGAATTTTTCAAAATCATCTATTTCCTTTACCCAAAAACTCCTCATCCATTTTGGATTATATCGATGGAAGCATCGATGCATCATAAAAAAATAGGTATTTCTTATATATAATTTTGAGACATCGTCTTTAACATGTTTTTTTAGAAAAATTCTCACAGATTCATCTTCAAATATTTCAAAATAAGGTTTTGGTAAATCAGTTTTCGTATATCCCAAAAGAGATAAATATATAATTTGATACATATAGGCTGCTCAAAGGTCTCCCTCTTCTGCAGCATCTAGAAAATCATTTAGTGCATCGTAATTTTGAGATAAAGTAAATAATTTGAAAAGACCCTGCTAGTACTTCCCACGCTTAGCGTGGTAAGAAAGTTGAGAGCGCAACATTATCCCATAGTCGGTACTTGATCCTTGAAAGAATCGTGCAATTCTAGAGGTATTGGATGTCTCATAAAGTTGTTTTCATGTAACTTGGACATTTGAAAAAGTTTCAACATCGTCTGCGCATGACTTCTGGATAATAATTTCAAGTAGTTCTTCAAGAAGAGAGAGAAGAGTTGTTCGTGATCTTGCTCCCTCCATGTTTCAACTAACAAAAGAAAATACAATGAGGGTTTTTGAATACATATCTAATAATAATGTAAAAAAAATAGATATAATAGGATAATCTTGTAATTGAACAATATATCCTAACTTGGGGTACCCTATGTTTAAATCTAGGTTATCCACTATCTATTTGCCGACATATATTCTTAGGGGCATTTTTTCATTCCCTTAATAATGGTTTATACTAATCTTGTGAATTTACCAAAGAATATCCCCCGGGAGTGTCGTAACCAGGAGTGCAGCAAGGCCCGTTGTCGTGCACCAGTTCCTGTTCGAGTCTAGCTCAAAGCGGTGTTTTCGGGTTTTACCCCTAGGTACATCTGTGCCAGAGCCAGCTCTACCTGCTCGTATCCAGAAAGGGATGTATTGCTCAGAAAACTCACAAAATCTCTACAATACCAAAATTCTAGGAAGTTCTTCTATACTAATCCTCAAAGTTCATCTTAGGTCTACGTGCTCTAATCAGAGTTTATCTAAATCTAGCTTCCAAGGTTTGTACTAAACTTCCTCTGATACCAACTATAACGCCCCGACCCCAGTTACCTAGAGTCGGTGCATTATTACATAACATTAGCATGATCACAAGAAAGATCAAATCTCGAAAGACCGATTGGTTTAGTAGCCTTGGAAACACTAGATATATTCATAAAGTTTTACATTACATTATAAAGTGAAAAACTACTAGAACAACATAGTCTCCATATTACACACTCATATCCCCACATAAAATCCCTGCAGGTCATTCATAACTTACTTCTTCACATCCTGGGAAAAATAAAACATAGAAAAGGGGTGAGCTCAAATGCCCAGTAAGGATAACAATATAGCGGAAACTTTCAAAAATAAGCATAAACATTTAAGACAATGCATTACTAAAACAAAAGCCTTTTAAACTTGAACTTCAACATAGTATGGAAAAAGTAAAATGAAATAATTCCATTTACTTATTCACATGGATATTCTACTAATCGAATAATCACATGCAATATCAATAACCACTTTCATAATGTTGGAATGTATAATGATGAACATTAATTTCTTTGTCAAGGCCTCGTCCCAAGACCTTGGGGCTAACTGTAACCGGAACCCAACCCGGAGTGCCTCTAATAACCGGACACCAACCCGGAGTGCCTCTAATAACCGGACACCAACCCGGAGTGCCTCTAATAATCGGAGACCAAACCGGAGGGCTTACTTTTACCAGTCCCTAACCTGGAGGGATTACTTTTACCTGTCCCCAACCTGGAGGGATTACTTTAACCAGTCCCCAACCTGGAACATACTTGTCGAACACATTCATATGAAGTAAAGGTTGAAATATAACATAAACATTCTTATTGGAACTAGCATACGAAATGTCAATACTTTACTCATAAACCATGAATGCTATATAAATGACACATCTACAGTCAAACATATCACAAAACTTCATTACAACATGGAAGTTTTAAATCATAATAAATCAACTTCAAATAATCTTAAAATCCATCAAAGGATGTTGACATAGATGAAAATGTTTTTTTAAAAATTATTGAGAGAAATATCCTTTTTTCATGAAAACATTTTAATGTTACAGAATTTAGAAAGTAAGGCATTTAAATACATTTTTGAATCAAAGTGTCCCATACCACATTGAAACTGTTGAATGGAATTAACACTTTTAAAACATTCATTTTCATATAAATAAATCCTTACAAACCATTTTGAAAACGTGGGCATAAATGAGAATGATTTAGATGAATAAGTCTTTAAAACATTTAAAAATGGTATTTTAGTTAGAGTTTCTAACCAAAAGAAAGACACTTGAATACAAATAATGGAGGTATTCAAAACTATGTAATATCATGAGAATAAAGAGATTCATGATATACTATGTCAAAGTACATTATATACACCACATAAAAGTGATTTGGTGTATATCAACAAAGAAATCTCAATGGAATGTAAGTTGAGATGAAATCTATCATAAAGGCTGTATCCTTAGGTTAAGGATAAATCAACGACATAATTATGTGTGACAAATATAAATACACTAAATATGATTGGATATTTTGTGTAAAACAATCAAAGGATATTCACACATATTCTTGTAAAAACAACACCAACGAATTGGATGTTTAACTCAACAAATGGTGAATGAGTTAAAATTACTCTTATCAAATTCATATCAATGACTTGAGAATTATAAATGGAGTGATTATGTGTATGAAATGTATATCCATAGGAAGGGGAGTGGAAATTATGACATAATCAAATGAATAGTGATTCCACACATAATCTTGGGGTAATATAATCAATGAAATATGTGTAAAGCCAAATGAGTGGAAATTGAAATCTCAAATTCCCTTATCGATTAGGTAACTTACGAAACATAAACCCATGAAATAAGTATCATACCATGATGATGTAAATAACCATAAATTAAAGTATATTACAAAATGAATACGATCATGGGCAGTACACATACACCACATATAATAATTAAGTGGTGATCAATGGAATTCTAACGGAATTAAAAGTGAGATAAGAAAACCCTTACTTTGTACTTTTTCCCTGGTCGACGGTAGGTTTACCTCCTGTATAATGGTGAAATAATTGTTATTTAGATATACAATAATCATTTACTTTAATATTATTTCATATATGATCTTTTAACATTGAATTGTTAATAATATCTTAGAATTATCGTCATTTCGGGTGTTAACGGGTTCATTTTACTTTATATTATTTGTTATGTAAGAAATATTTGTTATTAATGGGTTGTATATTATTCATATCCATAATTATATCAAGTCCTTAGATACTATTTTTAAATCATAAAATTATAATTATACTTGAATGGATATGATGGAGAATGAATCTTATCACGTTCGTGGAGACGGTAGTCCGTACGTACGCACGAGCGACAATATCATTATTTTGATATTAAAATAATATATAATTGGACGGTATATCATATATAAAGAATCATTAACATGTTATATTTATTATTTACAAGAGTTACACATCATTATTATACCCATCCAAATAATAATATATTGAATTACAATTACACCATGACGTGGAGACGGTAAGCCGTATGTATGCACGTATGGTGACATGTTATTCAAAGGGTAGATAGAAAACTGAATATGGTTGTACCATATTTATAATAACATCACAGTATATGTAAGATACTGGAGATATTATTTTAGAATGGTAAGAACAAAGAAAGAAGAAGTGGAAGAAGAAAGGAACTTCAAAAGGGGTGGTGAAAACATTACCTCCTCTTCGGATTCTTCCTTTTTATTTGATCAAAAGGGCACCATAGGTTGGCTTTCTGATCAAACTAAGGCCTCTAGGTTGTATTGAGGGATGTTGGGAGAGTATTTGGGCAGAGTTTGGCCGAACCAAAAGGATTTTATGGTGTGAAGAAATGAGAAGGAGGAGTTCCCTTTTATAAGAGGGGTGAGGGGCACCTTTGGAAAAGCTAGAAATATTAATTTATAATAAATTCATATTCGGTTTCTAATGGCTCCAAAGTTGATTATTCAAAGGTTAAGGTGGGGATAGGTCGAAAGACACTCAACCAATAGAATTTAGACAGGTTTGGGTACTTATATTAACCTTATCTTTAAGTATTAACTCTAAGTTAATTAGTTTCACTTTTACAATGTCTCTTTGTATTTTTATAAAATATGGTTAATAAACTTACTATATACATCCAAGAGACCCCCAAGTGGTCCATTAATGATGCCCCTATCATGATATAAGTCTCTTTGACGAACCTTAGATTTTTAGGAATTTAATATCAACTAATAATATAATATTTGTTTTAAGAACTCTTTTATGTCAATTTTGACACTATTCAATAGTTGATTTTTGTGAAACTCATAACAGATTGATTACTTCGAAAAAAAGTCAATTAAATCAATCCTAATATATCATATTATCCTAGAAAATTAGTTTAATTCATTAAAAGTTTCATATTATATTTATTTGGGTATTTATAATATCAATTATTTTAATTTTTCACTATTATAGTAATTACTGCATCATCATTGTGTCATAAATAAAATAACTTATTTAATGTCTAAAAATTATAAATAAAATATCATTATGTAGGAAATCTTCTTATCTTTCTAATTAATATTTATAATCTAAAATCCAACATATATAACCCTATGTAACAATTGTTTTTCTAAAAGATATATGCTTTTGTCATTTTTGTATTCATTTTAACTTAATTAAAATAAAGTGTCATTATCACTTACAAGTGGATCCATGGGGTCCCAAAATCGACCCAAAGATGCCCATGGTCGACCATGTATCAACAAATAGGGTTAAGACACGTTTTAGGGTAATTTAGTATTATTATAATATTATTTGTTAACCCTTATTTACCAGATTTACCCTTTACCATGGTAAATAAAATATTTACAACAGTAATTATTCAAAATGTCTAAAAATAAAAGTTACCTATTTACAAAATTTGGAAATCCTGATTCCAAATATGGAATCCATTTTTCTAAATTCAAAACACAGAAGTGGCAGAAATTAATTTAAAATTAATTCCCGCTGTCAAAACAAAAGGCGTGTTTTTAAGAGATAATAACTATCAAAAGATTGACACTTGTTTATGTTCGGTTTAATTGTAAACTTATGTCCAATGACCAACATTATATTAAATGGTAAAAATATATTCTAAATATACTTTAAAACCACTCAAATTCATAATTTATCACTATTAATTATTTTGATTAAAAAAGTTGTTTTTAATTAAAATTTAGTAATTTTCACTATTCATCAAAATATGAAAGTTATCCAAAAAGTACCAAAATTTCACCCTAGGCTAATTTCGATATTACGAATCCAAAAATGAAGTCCATTTTGAGAGATAGAATTTATAAAATTTCAAAAATTTGGTATTACTATTTATAACGGGTAGTGTGATTGGTTATGGTGTGTTAGAACTCGGTGTTGCGTACAACACACGCTATCACATTATTCAAAAAGAAGCGTACCGTAGAATCTTGGGGTGTTACATTATACCCTCCTTCAATAAATTGCGTCCTTGCAATTTTTAAAATTGTTCTTGGTAATATAATGGAAAGTCCCACATCGGAAAAAGAGTCAATAAAACTATCACTTTAAAAGAAAGAAAGAAAGGTATAAAGGTCATCCAAGATAAACCATACTCGGATTCCATGTAGGAAAACATGGATATGGATGATAAACTAAGTGTCAATTTCTGATGGAGAGGGATAGAAATCATTATCAGGAGAAAGTTAACAATAAGAAAACCACAAACTTGTGTTGGGACAAACGACCATTAGTCTCCTAGTAGGAAAGTAAACGGATGACATTTTTTTTTGTTTTAAGTTATATTAAATAAGGACGAGAAATTCATTTATGATATTGACTAAAAACATAAAGAGATATACTTACTTTTTATGTAGAGTTTCATTATTTAATAACTTTTTACCACTAACATATTTTTTTTGAACAATGAGTCTTCAAGAATAGTTGGTCATAATAAAAGAGCTAGAATAAACTTTTATAGAAATACATGATCCATGTAGGATAAACTATATATTTAACTTGTCTTTAGAGATTAAAAAAACCAAAATGGTTAGTATAATATCTGATGATCCCCCAAATGTATATTCCATTAGAGAAAAAAAATACTAATCCTAATTTCTAAAATTAAACCAACAATACCCCAATGTTATATAAATAACATTAAATAATAAATTCTCCTTAAAATCCTTCAGTATAATCCAAACTAATATTGAAACCCAAAACTTATAAGAATGTAGTCTTCCACGTTAAAATGTATCTCCAAATGACATCATCTACTATTAAAGTCACATAATTAAAAGTAATTTACCTAATAATTTCCATAAATAACCCAAATCATTATAAATACACAATAAAGACATAGATAAAAATCCATCATTACATATCAAATGAAATCCCATACTACTCTATTTTCCTTTGGCATATAGTGTTCTCAACAAAGTGAACAACTTCCAAAATAAAATTTATCACCTAATCACCAAATCATTTTCCTATACTAAGGGTATTCATTTGATAAGACATAAGATCCCAAATCAAATTATTATTGATCAATAAAGTCATTTAACTAAAAATAATAGTCACACTAACCAGGGACTTCACGTAGTCTAGTGGTAGGCGATAAATCCCAATCACACTTTGGTTGTGGGTTGGATTCCCACAGCTTTGTCCGACGTGACAGGTAGTCACACGGTCTACGTGTTGTCCTTTTTCAAAAACTATATTTTATAATATTACCAAAATGAGATAAATTCCTCAAATACCATAACATAATTTAACCAAAAATCTTATCTCATACCTTACATTTTCATCCCAAATTATAATAACTTATAATTTCCTCAAACCCAATGATCATATAAGACCAAATGGTTATTTATAACTATATCCGCCATAGAAAAGATAATTCTTCCTCAAATATCATTTTCACATGATAAATGGCAGTTTTACACATACAAGAGAAAATTATTCCAAAGTAATCCCATCAATAAAGAGCACTAACACTTTTAAACATTTCACCATCCATTTATTTCCACATAGGTTCTTCATCATATGTTCCTCAGGTTCCCAAATTGCCTCTTCCATCTTATGATTTCTCCATAGATCTTTTACCAGACGAGTCATCCGGTTTCGCAACACTTGATCTTTGGTATGAAGAATTATGATAGGCTCTCCACAATAAGATAGATCGGGTTCCAGTTATAATTCTTCATAGGTGAGTACATGCATTAGGTCAGGCATGTATTTTGTCACTAGAGATATGTGGATCACAACAAGAACTCTGGAGAGACTAGGTGGATTTTCCTTTTGGTAGAATGAGTTCATGTGTCACAATGGTACCTCAGGAATTTTTCAAAATCATCTACTTCATTTACCCAAAAACTACTCATCCATTTTGGATTATATCGATGGAAGCATCGATGCATCATAAAAAAATAGGTATTTCTTATATATAATTTTGAGACATCGTCTTTAACATGTTTTTTTAGAAAAATTCTCACTGATTCATCTTCAAATATTTCAAAATAAGGTTTTGGTAATTCAGTTTTCGTATATCCCAAAAGACATAAATATATAATTTGATACATATAGGCTGCTCGAAGGTCTCCCTCTTCTGCAGCATCTCGAAAATCATTTAGTGCATCGTAATTTTGAGATAAAGTAAATATTTTGAAAAGACCCTGATGGTACTTCCCACGCTTAGCGTGGTAAGAAAGTTGAGAGCGCAACATTATCCCATAGTCGGTACTTGATCCTTGAAAGAATCGTGCAATGCTAGAGGTATTGGATGTCTCATAAAGTTGTTTGCATGTAACTTGGACATTTGAAAAAGTTTCAACATCGTCTGCGCATGACTTCTGGATAATAATTGCAAGTAGTTCTTCAGGAAGAGAGAGAAGAGTTGTTCGTGATCTTGCTCCCTCCATGTTTCAACTAACAAAAGAAAATACAATTAGGGTTTTTGAATACTTATCTAATAATAATGTAAAAAAATAGATATAATAGGATAATCTTGTAATTGAACAACATATCCTAACTTGGGGTACCCTATGTTTAAATCTAGGTTATCCACTATCTATTTGCCGACATATATTCTTAGGGGCATTTTTTTTATTCCCTTAATAATGGTTTATACTAATCTTGTGAATTTACCAAAGCATATCCCCCAGGAGTGTCGTAACCAAGAGTGCAGCAAGGCCCGTTGTCGTGCACCAGTTCCTGTTCGAGTCTAGCTCAAAGCGGTGTTTTCGGGTTTTACCCCTAGGTACATCTGTGCCAGAGCCACCTCTACCTGCTCGTATCGAGACAGGGATGTATTTCTCGGAAAACTCACAAAATCTCTACAATAACAAAATTCTAGGAAGTTCTTCTATACTAATACTCAATGTTCATCGTAGGTCTACGTGCTTTAATCAGAGTTTATCTAAATCTAGCTTCCAAGGTTTGTACTAAGCTTCCTCTGATACCAACTATAACGCCCCGACCCCAGTTACCTAAAGTCGGTGCATTATTACATAACATTGGCATGATCACAAGAAAGATCAAATCTCGAAAGACCGATTGGTTTAGTAGCCTTGGAAACACTAGATATATTCATAAAGTTTTACATTACATCATAAAGTGAAAAACTACTAGAACAACATAGTCTCCATATTACACACTCATATCGCCACATAAAATCCATGCAGGTCATTCATAACTTACTTCTTCACATCCTGGGAAAAATAAAACATAGAAAAGGGGTGAGCTCAAATGCCCAGTAAGGATAACAATATATTAGAAACATTCAAAAATAAGCATAAACATTTAAGACAATGCATTACTAAAACAAAATCCTTTTAAACATGAACTTCAACATAGTATGGAAAAAGTAAAATGAAATAATTCCATTTACTTATTCACATGGATATTCTACTAATCGAATAATCACATGCAATATCAATAACCAATTTCATAATGTTGGAATGCATAATGATGAACTTTAATTTCTTTGTCAAGGCCTCGTCCCAAGACCTTGGGGCTAACTGTAACCGGAACCCAACCCGGAGTGCCTCTAATAACCGGACACCAACCCGGAGTGCCTCTAATAACCGGACACCAACCCAGAGTGCCTCTAATAACCAGAGACCAAACCGGAGGGCTTACTTTTACCAGTCCCTAACCTGGAGGGATTACTTTTACCAGTCAGCAACCTGGAGGGCTTACTTTAACCAGTCCCCAACCCGGAACATATTTGTCCAACACATTCATATGAAGTAAAGGTTGAAATATAACATAAACATTATTATTGGAACTATCATACGAAATGTCAACACTTTACTCATAAACCATGAATGCTATATAAATGACACATCTACAGTCAAACATATCACAAAACCTCATTACAACATGGATGTTTTAAATCATAATAAATCAACTTCAAATAATCTTAAAATCCATCAAAGTATGTTGACATAGATGAAAATGTTTTTTAAAAAATTATTGAGAGAAATATCCCTTTTTTATGAAAACATTTTAATGTTACACAATTTAGAAAGTAAGGCATTTAAATACATTTTTGAATCAAAGTGTACATACCACTTTGAAACTTTTTAATGGAATTAACACTTTTAAAACATTCATTTTCATATAAATAAATCCTTACAAACCATTTTGAAAACGTGGACATAAATGAGGATGATTTAGATGAATAAGTCTTTAAAACATTTAAAAATGGTATTTTAGTTTGAGTTTCTAACCAAAAGAAAGAAACTTGAATACAAATAATGGAGGTATTCAAAACTTTTTAATATCATGAGAATAAAGGGATTCATGATATTCTATGTCAAAGTACATTATATACACCACATAAAAGTGATTTGGTGTATATCAACAAAGAAGTCTCAATGGAATGTAAGTTGAGATGAAATCTATCATAAAGGCTGTATCCTTAGGTTAAGGATAAATCAACGACATAATTATGTGTGACAAATATATATACACTAAATATGATTGGATATTTAGTGTAAAACAATCAAAGGATATTCACACATATTCTTGTAAAAACAACACCAACGAATTGGATGTTTAACTCAACAAATGGTGAATGAGTTAAAATTACTCTTATCAAATTCATATCAATGACTTGAGAATTATCAATGGAGTGATTATGTGTATCAAAAGTATATCCATAGGATGAGGAGTGGAAATTATGACATAATCAAATGAATAGTGATTCCACACATAATCTTGGGGTAATATAATCAATGAAATATGCGTAAAGCCAAATGAGTGGAAATTGAAATCTCAAATTTCCTTATCGATTAGGTAACATACGAAACATACACCCATGAAAGAAGTATCATACCATGATGATGTAAATACCCATAAATTAAAGTATATTACAAAATGAATATGATCATGGGCAGTACACATACACCACATGCAATAATTAAGTGGTGATCAATGGAATTCTCACGGAATTAAAAGTGAGATAAGAAAACCCTTACTTTGTAATTTTTCCCTAGTCGACGGTAGGTTTACCTCCTGTATAATGGTTAAATAATTGTTATTTAGTTATACAAGAATCATTTACTTTAATATGATATCATATATGATCTTTTAACATTGATTTGTTAATAATATCTTAGAATTATCGCCATTTCGGGTGTTAACGGGTTCATTTTACTTTATATTATTTGTTATGTAAGCCATATTCATTATTAATGGGTTGTATATTATTCA
The DNA here is from genome assembly GCA_963277665.1 of Viscum album. Taxonomy (NCBI): domain Eukaryota; kingdom Viridiplantae; phylum Streptophyta; class Magnoliopsida; order Santalales; family Viscaceae; genus Viscum; species Viscum album. The sequence continues at coordinate 418,198,113 of OY728161.1, read as the reverse complement.
TATCCAGAATTATATCAAGTCCTTAGATAGTATTTTTAAATCATCAAATTATAATTATACTTGAATGGATATGATGGAAATGAATCTTATCACGTTCGTGGAGACGGTAGTCCGTACGTACGCACGAGCGACAATATCATTCTTTTGATATTAAAATAATATATAATTGGATGGTATATAATATATACAGAATCATTAACATGTTATATTTATTATTTACATGAGTTACACATCATTATTATACCCATCCAAATAATAATATATTGAATAACAATTACACCACGACGTGGAGACGGTAAGTCGTACGTACGCACGTATGGTGACATGTTATTCAAAGGGTAGATAGAAAACTGAATATGGTTGTACCATATTTATAATAACATCACATTATATTTAAGATACTGGAGTTATTATTTTATAATGGTAAGAACAAAGAAAGAAGAAGTGGAAGAAGAAAGGAACCTGAAAAGTGGTGGTGAAAACATTACCTCTTCTTCGGGTTCTTCCTTTTGATTTGATCAAAAGGGCTCCTTAGGTTGGCTTTCGGATCAAACTAAGGCCTCTAGTTTGTAGTGAGGGATGTTGGGAGAGTATTTGGGCATAGTTTTGCCGAACCAAAAGGCTTTTAAGGTGTGAAGAAATGAGAAGGAGGAGTGCCCTTTTATAAGAGGGGTGAGGGGCACCTTTGGAAAAGCTAGAAATAGTAATTTATAATAAATTCATATTCGATTTCTAATGGCCCCAAAGTTGATTAGTCAAAGGTTAAGGTGGGGATAGGACTAAAACCACTCAACCAATAGAATTTATACAGGTTTGGGTACTTATATTGACCTTATCTTTAAGTATTAACTCTAAGTTCATTATTGTCACTTTTACAATGTCTCTTTGTATTTTTATATAATATGGTTAATAAACATACTATATACATCCAATAGACCCCCAAGTGGTCCATTAATGATGACCCTATCATGTTATAAGTCTCTTGGCCGAACCTTAGATTTTTAGGTATTTAATATTAATTAATAATATAATATTTGTTTTAAGAACTCTTTTATGTCAATTTTGACACTATTCAATAGTTGATTTTTGTGAAACTCATAACAGATTGATTACTTCGAACAAAGTCAATTAAATCAATCCTAATATATCATATTATCCTATAAAATTAGTTTAATTCATTAAAAGTATCATATTATATTTATTTGGGTATTTATAATATCAATTATTTTAATTTTTCACTATTATAGTAATTACTGCATCATCATTGTGTCATAAATAAAATAACTTATTTAATGTCTAAAAATTATAAAAAATATATCATTATGTATGAAATCTTTTTATCTTTCTAATTAATATTTATAATCTAAAATCCATCATATATAACTTTATGTAACAATTGTTTTTCTAAAAGATATATGCTTGTGTCATTTTTTTATTCATTTTAACTTAATTAAAATAAAGTGTCATTATCACTTACAAGTGGATCCATGGGGTCCCAAAATCGACCCAAAGATGCCCATGGTCGACAATGTATCAACAAATAGGGTTAAGACACGTTTTAGGGTAATTTAGTATTATTATAATATTATTTTTTAACCCTTATTTACCATATTTACCCTTTACCATGGTAAATAAAATATTTACCACAGTAATTATTCAAAATGTCTAAAAATAAAAGATACCTATTTAAACAATTTGGAAATCCTGATTTCAAATATGGAATCCATTTTTCTAAATTCAAAACACAGAAGTGGTAGAAATTAATTTAAAATTAATTCCCGCTATCAAAACAAAAAGCGTGTTTTTAAGAGATAATAACTATCAAAAGATTGACACTTGTCTATGTTCGGTTTAATTGTAAAATTATGTCCAATGACCAACATTATATTAAATGGTAAAAATATATTCTAAATATACTTTAAAACCACTCAAATTCATAATTTATCACTATTAATTATTTTCATTAAAAAAGTTGTTTTTAATTAAAATTTAGTTATTTTCACTATTCATCAAAATATGAAAGTTATCCAAAAAGTACCAAAATTTCACCCTAGGCTAATTTCGATATTCCGAATCCAAAAATGAAGTCCATTTTGAGAGATAGAATTTATAAAATTTCAAAAATTAGGTATTACTATTTATAACGGCTAGTGTGATTGGTTATGGTGTGTTAGAACTCGGTGTTGCGTACAACACACGCTATCACATTATTCAAAAAGAAGCGTACCGTAGAAGCTTGGGGTGTTACAATATAAATGTGGGACTACTCTAGATCTGTAATTGTGACAATGAAAACATCTATTATAAAATAGTCTTTCATCTAGAAGCCACCCACATTGTCAATATTATAGTAGACCAATTCATTCAAAACTTGATGAATATTGAATACAACATTCAATAGTTTCCTCAACAATATATCACTAAATAATAAAACCCTTGGTCTGACATAAATATTGGACATATCCTTTCAAAATTATAATATCATATTCAATGTGGTACATTCGTCTATAATATAGAGGACCAAATAGTAAAATATCTTTCTCCATGTGAAACATCTTGTGAAATATTATATAAATGATTATTTGTGGGATTAATATTACCATTTGAAATAATATGATGGAAATTTAATTTTCCATTATTCATGAATTGTCAAGGACTATAACATTTCCTCATATAGTTTTTAAAATGAAATTGATGGTATTTAATGTATTAAGGATATTATTGGTCAAAAATAAATTTAACAATACATTCATTATATTATGCATCAAAACCTAATAGTCATGTGATTTCAGAAAAATTAACTATAAATTAGTCAATGAAATCATATTCGTGATATTCAATGAATCATTCGATGTAATCATTACATCATTCAAGAAGATTCAAAATAGATATCTATTTTTCCATGAAAGATTTTTGGCATAATGAGGAAGAAAAAGATGATTATCATCATTCACTATTATCAACATTACCCATATTACCATATAATTAATGTCCAACCTAGCATTAATTACATCCTTTATTTCTTTGAATGAATTTATTAGTTGGTCAACTATATTATTAAATATATTTTTTCAATATTCTTATCATAAAAAATATTCCTGGTGTACAAACAATTTCAGTATGGTAATTTAAAAGATATTGATCACTTTTGCCCAATGATTTTTGATTTATTTTAGATAAAGTATTACCAAAAATAGTCTCTGTATTATTTACTATCACAACTAGCTGATCACCTATCTATTGAGATAGTGATATATTCTTGTAAACTCCCATATAATGAATCTGTCCAATATCGGTACTTATTTCTCTGTGGAATAAATCCGTGATGTCCATGAAACATATTCTAATATTAATGGTTAATTATAATGGAATACATACATTATTCAAAAATTGTAAAGCCCAGTGTTCTATTTATGATATATCTTGAAAACTTTACATAATAAATAAAATAATTTTTCATCCCTTAAAACATGGATCTCGATATGATATCTTGATTTTTATAGGCATAATAGAATATCACACCTAAATCCAAAAATAATTTAAAATAATATATCAATAAAGATAAATAAATGTTAATATCATTACTTTGTTTTCTTAATCATACTACTATAAAATATAATTCAATTTATTTTACCTATATATAAAACTAATGTGGAAATTTATAATTTACCAAAATAATTTACCATGTACTAAGAGTGCATCTAAAAAAATAGATTTCCACTACATTTGTAGATTGAACAAGATGAACATTTATTTTCTCATTTTCAATTAATAATACACATTATAACTTCTTTTTCACAAAAAAAATCTCTCAAGTTAAAATGGTTCCCGTATTTATTTCATTTATTTAGATTCCATGTCAATTTTGTTGTAGCCTCCTCACGTCCATACAAGAAACTAAACTATGAAATGATCAAAAATTACTATTGAACATTCATAAGCAATATATATATGGAGAAAATTGGGATATATTAAATGATTATAAATTATTGAAATATATATTGACAGAAAAGTTGTTGAACATGATCTATAAATTGTGGATAGAGGTGATAAATGATTCTTACTGCTCATTAAAATACCAATCAGGGAAAGCGAACTAGGTGGTCTATGTTTTGAGTTGGTAGGATCATTCTAGATTATCCATGATGAGGATTAAAAAATATCTAATATTACAGGATTTCCAATGTAAGGATCTATTAATTGAGAAGAAACCATAAAAATATTATTCATATCAAATGAATGATCAACCCTATATCCATGTGAAGATTAAGGATTTAGCAAAGGAGATTTAGAGCTCCAGTAAATTGATATAAATTTTCCTAATTGTATCCTTGATCTAGATAGAATGATATTGATCCAAATTAATGTTTGTGTTCCTATCATAACAGATTTAATGATTGGTCTTCTAGAGGAAGCTCATTGTTCGTCATTCTGTATTCATCTTGTAAGTATGATTATTTATAGAGGCATGATATAATAATTTTATTGATATGGAATGAATTGAGATATTATGGTCTTTATATCTCATTGTATGTTTGAAAACAAGTAAATGTGAAAAGTCAAAATTAAAAGGGATGTTTCATCAATTACCCACAATAGAATGGAAATGGGAGAACATTACCATGTATTTTTCATTGGACATCCCCAAACCTCAATATGGATTAATGTTATACGTGTGGTAGTCGATCACTTTACCAATCCAGGTCACATCAACAGTATTAGTGATTAAATAACATTGGATTATTTTTCTATGATATACAGTAATTAATAGGTAACGTTTAATGGAGTAAGACATTCTATTGTATTAGATCATTATATGAGGTTTACGACATTATCCTTGAAGGAATAAAGAAATAACATGATAGAAAATTGAGTTTCAGCACTACATAACATCCTTAGACACATCGTTAATCTAAATGACTAATTCAAACCTAGGAGGATATGATGATACATTTTTCTCCCAATAACAAATGTGTTTGGGATCAACACATTAATCTAGTTCGATTTTCAATCAAGAAAATATATCGCCAAAAATTAAATATTATACCATATAAATACCATTATGGGAAGAATGTATCTCCCAAACATGTTGGAATGAGGTTGAATAAATATATCTATTAGGAATTACGATTGCTTTAGAAATATCAATAATATAAGAACCATTCATCACCATATCAAGTCAGCTCAATGTTGGTAGAAAAGTATTTTTGTTTACCAATGAAATGATATTAAATTTTATGTTGGTGATGAAGTTATTATATTATTACAGCCAAGGATGAATGTTATATCATTTATGAATAATAGGAATCTATGTACTATGTATATTGGTCTATTTGAGATTCTTTATCATATTATTATAATATAATATAACATTGAACATACTAAAAATCTCTCTAAAGTCCATGTTATGTTCTATTTATCTCTCATGTGGCTGTACATACCTAACCCTTAACATGTATAAAACTCAGAGTTCATACCACTAGATCATGATCTATCTTATGAATAGAAACCTATTTAAATTATGGACTGATCATATAATTTCCTACAAAATATTTCCACACACCTGGTAAATGTTTTTTTGGAGAAATATTCAATTTAAGGAATCTAATGGGATTTTGGGGATACAATGATGAAAAAAATCCTCATTTTTTACCCAAATGGTGAATTTCAAGGGAGAAATTCATTTTATGGGGGGTGGAATGGTATTCCATGATTTTTTTGGACATTTTTCTGAATAAAATAAAATATCATTTATATCTAGCGCACTAAGTAAAAAATTCCTTGATCATGACATTAACTTGTCGTATGTTTCATAAAACACTGATTTATTTAATATTAATGAAACACTGACTTGGTATATGTTACGTGCAACACCGACATGACATTTTAATCACAAAACACATATCTTTCTATTTAACGTCATTTACTACTATTATTATTTAAATACTATAAATATAACCTAGCTGTAAATTTTTTTTATATGAATAATAATAATTACATTTGCAATGTATTTTATAATTTTTTGTATTATTAAAAAATATTTATATTTTAAGATATATTATTTTGTAATGTCTTTATATGTTTAACCACACTATTTTTTCAAATGAACTATTTAAAATTTACATCTAAGAAAAACAATAAAATCAATGTTATACAGATATATAAATTTTATTCATTAAATGAATATTTGTTTTTGAAATCAATATTTCAAAATTAAATTAGGGTAATTTATTTGTGATATTTTAGAGAATTTTTTTTGATGAATAGGGAATATTATATATTTCAATTCCAAAATACTTTTCAACAAATTTATTTATAATTTTAAATTATTTTTTATTTTTTATAAATAGTTTAATTAGATTATATTTATATCAATTAATACAATTTAGGTAACTGGATACAATGTCACATTGATATTGGATATAAATAAATATTAAACATTTGATTCTTATTCTTTTAAAAACATGCTAGTCGACCCAAAAATAGGAGTTATTATAAATTAATTTCATCCAATTATATTATTTGAATTTGGAAAAATGTAATCCATATTTTAAATAATAATAATTTATAAATTATGGAAAGGTAATTTTTTAATCAAAAATATTAGTGAAAGTGGTTAAAATTAATGACACAAGTTAAGAGAAAAATTAGGTGGATATGTTACTAAACTATTAATTTAATACCTAAATGACCTTGACACAAGTTAAATACCCATTGAAATTATATTATTAGGAAATAAACCTCAAATTATTAATATTGGTTAGTTTTATATGAAATATTATCAGTGAAAATGATTGCGTAAGTAAATTGTTTTAAAAAATTCTATGGTTTTCCATTTGATTCCTAATAAAATACCCCTATATCTCTCCATCCCTCACACCTCTCAATCCTCGCAGATTTGGCCATTATATTCCCAATACACATCCTATAAATCCTTCATTTCTCATTGAATAATCCCATTGGAAAAAAAGTCTTTCATGGAAGCATTTTTTGGCTCAAACAAAAAAAGTTACCCGATTAAGAGGTAACAATTTTTCTTCAGATCTATTTTTTTATTTTACTTACCCACTAATTAACTCTATTTATTCAATGATTTTATAATAAATGATTCATCATAATTACATTATTTTTTTTTATTCTATAATTCCAGAATACACTTACACAATCCTTCATCTAATTAATAATAAACACACTATTATGTGTACAATGAACTACAACCTCACTTAACAATGGTTGTTCGTTTTTCATTTACATCATCTTATATTGGAAATTATTATTGAAAATATCCCTATATATTTTATATATTATATTTATTACTTAGTTATTCTTAATTAATACTTTTAAAACATATATCTTTATATGTTACATTTTTTGTCAACTCAATAATTTTTTTGAGGAAGTGTTGACTACCTTCTCCATAATGTGATAGGATTCGTTAATACACTACACAGAATGTATTAAAGATGAGTTTATTGATATTTTATGACATTTATAAAATTATAATTCTAAATATATGATATTATATAAAAATATAAATATATGTAATTATATTTCATTCTTATAATACATCGATAAAAATAGAAACTAGATTCTTGTGTACGAACAACATATAGCCTCCATGAAACGTGTATGAAATTTGATAAATTCATATTATATAGATTATTATAAACATATAATAGATATAAATGATATTTTGTTCATGGATTACATTATAGAACCACTATATATGTATAGGTCAAATGATATGATAAATTATGATACATTCGATGAACAAGGTAAATATTATTTGAAGTGAAACCTTTAAATTTGATGGTTGGAAAGAAGGTAACATATAGTCATAATAAACCCATATATAGTATTATAGATCTTAATATAGTGGTTAAAAATATTTATAATCAATTTATATTCATTATACTGGTGTTTTGAAAGAGTACTAATTGATTCAATAAAATGATATGTTGATATAATATAACATGTTATTTTTGTGAGATTAATACAATGTTCGCGACTATTTCATTTTGGTTGGTGTATGTACTAAACTTGATTGTATTATAAATACGGTATAAATAAATTTAGGGGAATTAGAAAATCTATTTTATTACTAATAATTCATGTTTTTATAGGTTTCACAGGTTCTCTAATCAATAAAACTGTTTTTTCTCAATTTACCTTATTTGAGGCTCATGTTTTGAATGAACCTAAGCCTTTTTTATGGTGTATATAATTCCTTTTTACATGTTATATCAAGAATATTATTATTTTTAGGAGATTTAATTTTTAGTCTAATTTCATTTTATTACATTTAGAGAATGATATCATGTTAAAATGTTATAAAAACTAATTGAGAAAATCTCATTTCATTTCGAGGTTGTTTATGTTTATACATCCATCGATGAAATTTTATGATCCATCTATATAGAATACACATTAAATCCCTTAACCTATATTTATTCCAGATAACCTCATGTGGTTGTACAATTTTACAAGGCTTTTTTACTTAATAATATGTTTAAAGTAAAACATAATTGTATCTCTACTTATTAGGAAATCAAATATATTCAAAAACCATGTTTTCGAAAATCCTTCAAAATATGTATTAAAAATAACGTAGAAGCTCAATTATCAAGGATAGTAGATTTTATAAAATTAATTATAAATGTGATCTAGAAAATTTATCAATGATAGATTCAATATAAAAAGTTTTCAAAAGGTATTATGTTATTAATATAAGTTTTTCAAAAAAGAAAGAATATTTTCCTCACAAAATGTTTTTAAATAATATTTAAATATTATTTCCCTTATAATATACAATCAATTGGGTTTAACATTGAATTTATGGATACATTATTCAATTTTATAATTTATATTATTTCTATTAATTGATTAGTTTTTTAGGAAATTTTGATTATGAAACCCATTTAGCATTCATGGGATATATGCTTTTGAAACACACAGGTTTTAACAAGAAATGATTATAAGGAATTGATTTTTAAACATATATATTTTTAAGGGTTATGATTTGATTACATGTTCACAATAATGACATAATTTCATCAGTTAATATTTGTTTTTAATGATCATGTGGCATAAGTATGTATGATTTTATTATGAGATCGATGAGACTAATATCTTACTCCATTTAATTGGGTAGTGGTTTATATCTAATGATATCGACTTGGATAAAATGCTAAAGTAACTACGTTCTATATTAAAAGTCATGAATGGTAAATGAAAATTGTTCAATAATAGAGGGATGTACTATTTGTGTAGTAGGAATAATAATATATGGATTTAATGTGGTTTTATCTAGTTTCGTATATGGATTTTTAATTATGATGGCCTCAGTAACAATGCCTTGACAACTATATTAATAATTATATGCGCTTATGTGTCTTCTAATATTCAATATTTTAATACTATGTTATGATATCATGGAATATGTACTTTATTTAATTATGATTCATGTCTTATGAACTTCCAATCATTATAAAATTAATTTAGTTAATGATCATTTATATGAATGGTATGATAATCTATTTTCATGATCACATTATCAAAACCATATGATCATGATTATGCAGACATTTATGCATTTTTATCATTACATAGAATTTGAGATAACCCCTTTTTATGTTTACATCCCCATGTTTTTAATATATAATTTCTAGTAAATGTTTCTAAGAATGGTTCAATTAAAGAAGATACTTTTTAGAGGCGATGTATCTGATTTGTGTACTGCTGACCTTGTTTCCTTGTTTCAAAAGGAACTATACCAGTACGGTATTTGGGAGTCTATTTGTATAATGTTTTATATATTACAACATTGTTATCTAATGTTAATGTCTGAAAATAGAGTTTCTCTATAATCTATTTGACTATTTTTATTTGTTTTAACTATATTTCATCACATGCATGTAAAAGCGATATTGTTTAATTTTCTTATGATTGTTACTTGATTTGTGGTGGTTTTTGTCATTTCACGAATATTTTAAATCTGAAATGTTAATTCCAAAAACATATGTGTATTATATAACCTCATATATATTTTCCAATGTGTTTCATATAGGAACCTTGTAATTAACAAATCCGTATACACATATATTGCATGATTTTTAGCCTCAACATCCATTAACCACATTCCAATGATCGATATGCCCTATGTCATTGAACGAATATTGTCATAAAACATAAAAATATACTGAATCAAAATATATTTATTTTCTTCTACATAATTATATTTTAATACATTTGATCTTCTAAAACTGCATATGATAACATCAGGAATAAAAAAACATATATGGAACTCTTTAAAGCCATGTAAGGGAATAAACATGATAAGGAATCATAACATATGAGTAAAATAAAATAACATGATATCACAAATGAGAATGCTCATAAATAATGAAATATTATCATAACCTAATGATCACGATATCATAAGATACTTAAAATATATTATTTTAAATGAAAAATATAATCATACATAAATATTTATCAAGGATAACTCCCATGAAGATATCACATGGATTACAGTTCCCGGTCGTGGATTATATTTACTACCTAATAACATACATATCCTCTCATGTGATAAAAACATTAACCAACGTACTAGAGCTATATCTGGTTTCACCTTTCACAACATGTAATTTTTTTATGCCACAATAATACATCAATCATAAGTAGTAAATATACTAATTAGACATGGAATAGTACGAGTTACAAAACTGTGCATCATATCATAATAATTTTAAATTTTATTAATATTACAAATGAATTAAGTAATTAAATATTGTTTAAATTCATATTTTCTAACATAATGACATGTCTCAGAATTTGGTTGTGATTTGTAAACAAAATCATGAATGTTTTTAGGGAATTATTTAGAGAAAAGATAATTAAAAAAGATGTTTTCAGGATTCTACTGAATAATTTTATAGAAATATTAAGAATTAAATTTTATACGGAATGTATAGGTAAAAAATAATGGATACACAAAAAATATTAATTTAATTATATAATTAATTAATGGGAATATTTACTATAAATTAGTTTCACGTAAAAGAATTAAGAAATAAGAAATATCGCAATTACTGAGTTTTATTTTTAAAAATGCATTTGAGAAATGAACATAATGTTTTTGTTAAACTATAAAATCTATGGAGAATAAGCATGGTATATTTGTAATTGAGTGATACATATATAATTTTTCACATTTTGTTAACATCAATGAGATTAATAATTAATGTTAGTTATATTATGTACAAAACTCAAAGAAAATTTGTAGTTTGATGAATCCTTTACCGTATATTGAAGAATCAATTCGAAGATTCACTTTGTGTCCCATTTAATAATATTAAACTCATTAATTAGATAATATAAATAATTTTACATTTATATTAATTTTATTCTTTTTATTTATAACCATTTCCCTGATATAGAGGTTTTAATTTCATTTTTCATTGGATTCTTTTTTTTATGGTTATGTAGCTAGAGTTAATGTGTATAATTATGGAAGTTCATGTCAAGTGGGATTTATAATACATAGGTGAAATGTAATTATATTCATGTCATTAAATAAATTTTAATGATCTTAAATATCATTTTTTTAAAAAATGGATGATTCTCTTAATAAAAACATTAATGTTATGCATTTTGTTCATTTATATAGTTCTGCAGACCATCATGAACTAGTATCTTTTTTAAATTATATAAAATTTTATTTATTCCTGAATACTTCATATATTAAAATATACATATTTTATTTTTATTTACCCATTATAATATTTTTATATATATCATTACTTGACATAATGGGGAAATGAAAATTCATTATCCATGGTGGTGGTAGACCAACCTAACAGATAAAGTGGTTTCAGATAAGGAATACGATGATAAGGGAAGAGAATGGGTGGAAGATATTAAAATATAACTAAAAAATTAATATATATATATATATATATATATATGATAATATATTTATTATTTAATGTTTCATGTGGTTGGTGAGGAAAAGGTATAACAAAATTTTAATTTAAAAATTGTAATTTGAAAAGATTACCTCTTGAATTTAATCTCCTCTAAAAACATCTTAACGAAAACAGAATTTGTCTGTTAGATATACAATAAAAAGGATGAAATGAGGGGTGAGGATTGAGAGTATAATTAGAAATAAATTTCACATTTTATATTTCTTAGTAGGTGTGAGGATAATGATTTTTGAGGGGTGGTAATTATATGTGAATGAGAGGGTTGACCTGAATATTGTAATCAATTGTTAATTGTCTTGTATCAATACTAGCAATAATATGCATTTTTATGAATGTATACAATAAATGGTTAATTTGAATTAAGAAATATGGGAACTTATATCATTAATGAATCAAATATTCATGTATTTATATTCTAATTTTTATTATTATATTTTTTTCTACATAACTATTAATTAGAAATTCCCCCTAAACAATAATAGGTGGTTATATTTTACAAATGAAATCCACATTAAGGAAATAATTATATAAATATGAAGACATTAAATTTGAACCAAAATAATTATATATTTGACAAATACAAAATTCAATATTATCATTAATTTTTTAACAGATTGAAAAATAAATTATGGTCTTACGTAATCATATTATAACTATAATGTAATTTATTTTTAAATTATAAAAAAAAATTGGGAAAATAATGTATCATTAAATATTTATATTTTTTAATATAAAATAAAATAATACATTTATGTTTTAAAAATATATGAACCCATTTTTATCATTTTTTTAAAAAATTATTTTCCTGTATCATGATATAAATATTCAATATTTCCATTTTTTAAGGTACGTAAAAAATATTTTACACATTGATTTGTGAGGATAATATTCCAATGTTCATATTAAAATTCATAACATTTATATTACTATTCTAATTCCAATTTTAGTGTTCTAGTTACCATATTATTATTCAAATGGTATGATTTGTAGTGGTCATATGGGATCCCAAAATCCTATAAATACTTCATATTTCATTCATTATTTGTTATACTTTATTTTATGTCAATTATATATATATATATATATATTTAAAATAATCATATTTCATTACTAATATTCAAATTCATTATTGTAGTGTTGTTTGTGAGTGTTATTATTTAAAGGGATAAATCTATTCCAAATTATATATATATATAACATTGAGATAAAATAAAGGATAAAAAATAATTAAAGAAATATGAAGTATTTTAAGGATTTTGGGAACCCATATGACCACTACAAATCATACAATTTTAATAATAATATGTTAACTAGAACACTAAAATTGGAATTAGAATAGTAAAATAAATTTTATTAAAGTAATACAATAAAATGTAGTTTGTTTTATCATGTGGTGCGTGTGAGTTGAATTTTATAATATTAACAAAAATGACATAATTATATAATCATAAGTGTAATTGAATTGATAAAATTATTGGTTGTTTCATTATTCCCCCAATAATAAGTTTCTCTTTGACATTTTTTTTCAAATACTACAGTGAAAATATGTTAGGGTGCTTATAAATTATGGATTCCTTTTATTTCCATGATGCATACCCATACATGTTGTTTTACAATATTAATTTGACTAATATAGATATCTTTTTGGTTATTATATTATATTTTTGGTATAATATCTTTACCATCTATTCCCAATAATAGAGAACATTTTCTTTCATTACCACCTCGGAGTTCATTATCTTTGAGAAATCAGGTATGTACCTCCTTATGAAATATATAGGGAATATATTGTGTTCGTAAGAATGGGTTTTTGTTTGTGCATGTATACAGGACAAAACTCTAATGCGATCATGAACCAAAATGTGTATTATATTATTGGGGATTAGATTTACTTTCATCTTAAAACTCATAAATCTCTTCCATGAAGATATGGGGAGTATGTTATCAGGATCCTCATAAAATTGGTGTAATCAATGATTCTTAGCATAACTCATCTATACTATATGGTTATTACAATGTTTTAATGAAAGCTTATATCTAATTTTATTATTTCATCGACCATTTGCGGTTACAATTACCTATTTCCATCATCTTCATTCTAGGACACATGTGTTGAACATATCTTCTAATGAAGGGAATAATTTGAATCCATTTGGATTCATGAAGTAATCTTTTATATTACATTAAATAAATCTAATAAGATTCTAATCCTATCATGATTTTATTATCATCATTTATTCTCTCAAAATATCCTTAATTTTATGGATAGAACACTTCGATTGGCTATAATTTTTAGGATGTGAAGAAATAATACAAGTCAAATAAGTGTCTAGAAGATATTTGAAACTATTATTGATCATGTATTTAAATATAATATATAAATGAGTTAAAATATATAATGGAGATTTGTGAAACCACACCACTTCTCTATTGTATATACTTGTAATTTGATCAAGTGATAAGTCCCCTTTAATCGTAATGACATTTTCATTCATTGTATGATGATCCAACATAACCAAAATATCATTAAATTAGTGATATTTCGTCATAAGACCTGTTATAGAAAAAATATATCCATTATATTTAAAATGTTATAAATTAATTTAATCCCTTGCAATTAACACTATAAAGTAGATTTTCATTATTTATGGATCATTGGTGAATTTCATGATAAAATGTAAAAATATGTTAATATGGTAACATTAAAAATTTTCTATCACAATGGTATTTTGACAATAATTATTTCAATATTTTTATAAGTAAAGTATATTTTTTATGATTTCATTTTTCCTAGACTAAATCTTTTTCGTCTAGACCATGATACCCTTTAAAAACTACTAAGACTAAATAAATCAATTGTGGATAAAACATATTCTAGATAAAAGAATATATCATACATCATTAAATGATGTATATCTATGAATAATGACCTTTGAAAGATTTTATCCCATATTGTATAAAAACAGGACATGAAGGATCAAAATTACATTAAATAGAAAAAATAAATTTGTTTAATAAGACAATCCTTGAATGGGTCAAAGTGCAGTAGACTGAAAAGAATTCTTTATCCAGAAAAAGTAGGCTTCCTTAATTTTTCAATAGAATACTGAAATAATTTCCAATGGATTTGAATATTTTTTGTTATGTAGATAATTATAATCCAAAAATACATTAATAGGGTACCATCGAGATTTTATTCCATCGACTAGGAATAATAAATGAAAACTTATAGTAGACAAATTCTATAGGAGAACATTATCTTATTAGATTTCTCTATATTTTTTAATTACAAGTTTGCAATAAATTTATCATCTACCCTCTTTATGAATACCCTGCATAGGGATGGGTAAATTTTTTTGAGGTTGGGTAAGGACATTGTTTCTTATTTTAATATATGATTTCTTGCGCATAATTATTTAATATTTTTCTCTGTATTTTGTGAAGTTGGTTTAAATTTCTTATAGTTGTTTATACTATAATGTTTGATTGTATTTGATTTTAGAATATATTTTAATTATTTACTTTTTTTGATGACCAATATGTCTCTCTAGTGGGTTATTGATTATATATGACGTAATAGATTAGGGAATGGTTGTGATTTTCTTGATGATCACTAATACATTTTGGAGGGGTAGTGGACATTCTATAGTATTTGGTATATGCAAGAAAATAATTGTAAATTTCTTAATTTAATTAAGTGTATTCACTATAAACTTTTCATACATGTTAATTCTTGTATTCAAAGACAATATTTTGGATTGTTTTATTCGTTGCATTACCATTTCACCAATGATGTGAGAGGAAATGATTCCTGAATCTCAATTTTATCGGCTTGGCAGAAGATGATAGGATAAATTTGAACTAGGAATGTATTAGAATTGGAGAATCAAGTAATAAATAATCTTCCTTCACATATAATATATTTCAATCACATATTAGTTTAATTTTTTCAAAATATTTTCTTAATTTTATTTCATTTACTTATTTTTATGAAATAATTTGAAAATAAAAAAAATTCAAAAAACCATATTTTTTCTAATTAAATTTGACAGCTCTATTATTTTTCAATAATCAATATAAACAACTTAAGATAACCACTATTCTACATTTATAACTTTGTTAATTTATTTATTTACTCCTCTTTACCAGAAAATGTAAAAACATGGAGTAATTTTTGGGGAGGTGGTTTTGTTAATCTATTTTATATCCATTTTTTCCATATTATATTTTATATTGAAAATTTCATGGCTAGAACAAACTAAACATAAACATTCACCCTAGATCCTAAAAAATAAAAAAATATTTTTTAATAGCCTTAAATACCATAATTTTCAATATGAATTTGGGGAAATTTCACTTTAATATTTGAGTGAAGTATATTGTGTAAAATCCTAAAACATATCCATGATTGTAAAGAATAACCAAACCATTAGAGACCACTTGTAAAACACAATTCCTTAATCAAAACAATAAACCATTCAATCCATATTTACAAAATTATTTTTATATGGAATCTATGATGACCACATTTCTTCCAAAATTTCATGGAATTGTAGGATAAGACAAATAAAAAACTCATTAATGAGTTCACATATGTCTTCTATTATTCAAGTAACTCAATAGTTGTTGAGGAGCAGGTAATGGTGATGAAATTAAATTTTCATTAGAAGGAGATAATAAAAAATGATTGTAAGGCCTACAAACAAGACATTGTAATTAATATAATTAAGTATTGAGATATTTGATGAAAATATTATTCTTAACATCCCGTAGAAGAGAAATTTGAAAGGAAATCTATTCCATCAAAACATATGCTTGAGAATCCATTTAATAGTACTGGGAATTATATAAAATTCTAAATGTCAGCTTCCCTAGTGAAGGGATTTAATATTATCAATAAATTGTTTCATATAATAAACACATACTTAAAAATGACATAAACCATCTAGATTCATTTCCTATAGGTCTATGAAGTTGATAAGTCACCAATTTGTTTAATTGGATTGAATGATAATATTTCCTAGAACTGACAACAATTTTTCAAAAGAGGTAGCACAATAAGAGGAATTCCTGAGGTATTAACTTTCTATCCATCGAATTTATGGGAAAATATGATTTATTAGCTAACAATTTTAATGGGAAAAATTGTCTTGAAATATGTTGTTGGAAAAAGTAATGGCTAAGCTATCAGATTTACACTAATTAATAGATCATTACATTGACATGGTGATAAAATTAAAAGACTAATAGATTTTTTGAAATCCACTAATCTGTGGTATTTATTTTAAAAATAAAATATGTTTGGAGCTAAACCAAGTTAAATTTGTGTTAGTAAATTAGTATAATCAAGTAATACCCCTATATAAACACAAGTTCCTAAACTAACATCAATTACAACAATAATTCAATATGACCACACCACCTAATAATGTAAATATGATACAAATATATGTGAAAAAATAACTCACAACACTATCCATCTTGGATCCTGATTGAAAATAAACAATGATAAAGGATAATGATGTTGAGAATTTTAAAAATTCAATGAAAATTAATTGAGAATAAGAATGAAATGAGGGTGGGGTGAAGGATAGATAAATTGGATGAGAAAAGAAACAAAAATTAATAAATAAAAATGGTAGAGAAAACACATATCTACACCATTTCCATAGTCTATGTTAGAATCAAAGTAATTGCTGGAAGAAGCGCTTCAAAATATAATTTTGGACACAATAAAAAAAGTGTAATTTTGTTCTCCCTCCATAAAGAACTCAGAAAATTTTAATGTTATGATAAAATTTAAATGGATCATTTGAAAAATAACATTATAATTCAATGTAATGATATTATAAACTATAGAAAATGTTTCTCATTCCCTATCACACCACAGTTTCAATCAAGATGCAATGAACATTGGACATTTTCCATTCCATAAACCATCGAATCATTAAATTTAAATAATTATTTATGTTATCTACGATAATAAATTATTGTATTTAATTAATAATTATAAACCTTATTGGAGCTTGGATACTATATTCCTATCAGAGTGCTGGTCCTGCATGAAAAAAGATCAATAAATTCCTTAGTAGTTGTTATGGAGGATTTCTAGTTGAAATTCAATTATCACAGATTCCCAGATGACTTCGATTTTATGAATATAGAAGAAGATAATATTTTATCACACTCATCCATAATTTTGGAGAGGACATTAATAAATAAAACCAATATCACCATTAGGGTCCACGAATGGATACACACAATAGAGGATGGAGTTAACAATGTCATCATCAGTATTGTATACTCTATGAGGAACCCAAATTTTCATCACTCACACTTTTTAATATCCATTGAAATTTGTACAAAACCATTTAATATAACATGGTATGTTTCAAGAGTTTTTATCATTAATTGATTTTTATTTCATTGAAAATACAACTTATTATTTGAATACCCTAATGTTTTTAGATTCTAATTTCATTTGGGAAGAATACGTAAAATTTGATTTCATCGATTTTTTTAAGTAATGATGAAAATCATATGATTTTTTTTATTCAAGAGGTACATCTGGTGGATGTTAGGAACCAATATTTAATTTAATTTCTTGATCATACCCATGACGATGAATAAAATACATTACCCACTGATTTGAAATATGTTTACCTTATAGTGGGAGAGAAATTACTTTTGATAATTTCTAACAATCTATCTATGCCCCATGAAAAATAATTGATTGATATTATTAGTTATAATGTAGATTAAATATTATTTCTAGTAGGTGATATCCTAGTAACAAAATGAAAAATATGTTCACATTGAATTTATATTGATGAAGATTCCAAACTGTTTATAAATCCCTTAAGGAGGATGGATCCCCCCTTGATAAAAAAATTCTGGTCTATGAACATAGAGGATAAAAGAATAATGGATTAATCTCTATATGAATTCAGAATAAATGGAGAGTTTTCTTTGGTTTTCGGAAGTCAAATAAGGTCAGTAAAAAAGATTATTTCCCCATCCACATAATTGACCAGATGATATAGATATTGGTAAGAATTATTCATTATTTATTTTAATATGAATATTCATAATATTTACACACACCAATTTCTCCCATGGATCATGGGATGTTTACTTTTACTTATCCTTTAAACATTTTTTCTTCTAAAAGGATTACATTTGAATTATTTAACACTCTAGGTACATTTCAAATGTGCATTGTATGTATATTTGGTTATCACATTAATGATTTAATAGAGGTTTTATTTTTTGAAATAAATTATTTTTGAAATTCTTTTGACAACTATTCAAGAAGTAAGGAATTATTATTTGAAAACCTTCATTGAAAAGAATCTTGTTTTAAATTATTAAAAATAAAATTTCATCAAAGGGAAAAGAATTTTATATTGGAATTTTATTTCAATGCATTTAACTATAGTGGATAAATTTAAGAATTTATTGATAAATTCATTTCCTTACATATCATTTGTGAAACATGTTAGGTTATTTTTTGGACATGTTGGATTATATAGGTGGATTATCTAAGATGCAAAAATATTGATCCCCCTGCCATTGATTAAATTTTAATGATGATGATTTTGAATTAAATGGTTTTTTTAGGGAATAATTTTTTGACATGAATTGGATATTTATTACAC
The DNA here is from genome assembly GCA_963277665.1 of Viscum album. Taxonomy (NCBI): domain Eukaryota; kingdom Viridiplantae; phylum Streptophyta; class Magnoliopsida; order Santalales; family Viscaceae; genus Viscum; species Viscum album. The sequence goes on along the minus strand of OY728161.1, from coordinate 418,178,468 downwards.
CATGATTAATGTGGCCGCCAAATTTGGAATAATCGTTGGATCTACATTATAATACATATGACCAAGTAGTTATAATAGTCCATTAATGGGGAATTAAGGGTAGGGAATAACTCATTTCCTATGCCTCAATATTATTATATTCAAACTAATTAGATTAAAAAAAATTGAAATATACTTTTATGTAGTTTTCCTATCATTAAAATTATTTAGATCATATATTCTTGAAACTAATGTCTCGATTTATTCAAATCATGTAGCTTATATGTTCATAATGATGAATGATGAAAATAAACCTAGGAAACATAGATGGATAGTACTACTGTAGGATATCATCATAGAAATAAAGGATATGAATATAGATATGAACCATGTGGATGATCAATTTAGGTGACTTACCAACTATTCATAAGATGGAATTCTTGACAACAAACAATAAAATGGAAATCTTCTTGGAGATAAGTTGTACTTCATTGAAGGAAACATTAACCATATGATGACAATGTAAAATATATAGTAACATATCATGTCCCATATCATTTAATATATCACCAAATTCATAATATTATATGCGAATATAGACATTGCATTTGGTATGATTCCATTATTTGAAAATTTTTCAATGTTCAAGTGATAAGAAGATGTTTGTCTGAATGTGAGATTTATTTTTTCTTTCTGTTTTGTCACACATTATGTCGTGTGCCAAATATTTTAACATAATGGACTATAATAAATGTTTATGAATATTGATTTCATTGTAAAATCCTTTTTAAAAATTGTAAATAATTTTGAAATTATTTTTAAAATGTCAGTTTCTATGATATATTTCAAAGGGAAATGAAATTACAAAATATACAGTAAATTTATGAAATATTTTTAATATATGGGGGATATATTTTATGATATATTTAAAAATTCAATTTTAAAATTATTATATCTTTATTTATGTTGATTACTTTTCAAAATTCATCTATTAAAAAGCTCCAAGACTGATGATGATAAATATGATTGTGATTTTGTTAGGGATAACATATTTTGTAGGATTTTAGTGCCAAGATCAAACATCATTTACCAATGAAATAAATTTTAAATATGATAATGGGTTAATTACATAATATGTTAGGGTTCAATCATAAAACTACACCATCCTATCACCCACTGACTAATAGCCTTGATGAATTTTCCAATACGATGATCATGTGAATTTTAAAAAACTATATTAAACTAGATAATATGGATTAGAGAAAAATGTTTGAAGAAACATTATGGGAAAAAAATATATCCTAAATAAAAAAAAATTAATGAGTATATATTGGTTGATTTATTGAATATTATATCACATACCAGTGATATTGGAACATAAGGAATAATGGGTTGTGAATAAGATTAATCTAGATCATTACATTACAAAAAAGAATAGTTTATTGATTTTTCATATGATGGGTTGTTATTCTAAGGGAATATTTTTGATATTATATATTTACAAATAGTGAACTAGAGTTTCTCCTGAGAATATTATTCAACCATAAAACTTATATATGGTATAAAATGTTGTGTTATACAACAAAATACAAACATTAATGTTGAGTCAATAAGGCTTTCCTTATGACTTTTCCATTCCTTGATGTTTTGAAAATCACACACACCTTATACATAAAAATATATATATTTTACTTCTATAAGGAAAATTTCCTTCCCAAAGGAATCTACCCCTACCATGGTTTCATTTTTCATATAAATATTTTTCTTAGGTATAAAAATAGGATTCATATCTAAAACCTATGAATCATATAATACATAGATATGAAGAATTCTGTTTTAGGATCTCAATTACTAGTACAAACTCTCATTATGTTCAACTCCAAATTCTGGATAAGTACTCTAATGAAGTTCAACTCTGAATTCTGGATAAAAACTCTCATAAAGTTCACCTCCGAAATCTGGATACGAACTATCATGAAGTTTCACTCCGAATTCTAGATAAAAACTCTCATGAAGTTCCACTCTGAATTTTGGATACGTAATCTCATGATGTTTCACTTCGAAATCTTGAAACAAACCCTAATGATTTTCCTATCTGAATTCTGGATACGAACACTCAAGAAGTTCAACTCTGAATTATGGATACAAACTCTCATGTAGTTCAATTCCAAATTATGATTAAGAACTTATCTATGTTCTAACACTAAGATCAATGAATTCAGACTCCAAACTCGTATGATTTTAGACTCTGAATTCTCAAGAACACTGACTACAAACTTTTCATGTTCTAGTTTCAAATTCTGGTAAAACCAAACTCTGAATTTCATTGAAATTCAGACTCCAAATTTCTACAGAAATCGGGTTTTCGAATTCCTACAAAACAGAATCTGAATCTTATAGTACTATAGACTCTGAATTCTTTTTCTAAATATACTATAAAAGTTTATTTTCTTAAATTATAAACATTAATTTTCTTTATTCCAAATATCATTATAGTTATTCTTACAATTGTTTCATTACAAAACAATGTCATGCTTTCAGTTGTTGACTAACCGTTGGTTGAGTGACACTTGTACAGGTCCCTCTAAAATTCAAGGAAAAAATATGACCGTTGGAAGAGGGAGCTGACCATTGGAGCTTTTCCTATACATAGGATCTCACTTGAATGTGTTCACGACTTTTGGAATTTTGTTGAACAGATCTTCCTGAAGTGAATTCTATAGAGAGAGACTCTTATCAACTCTCAAAGCTTTGTATAGAATGTTTGAATAGCTTGTTCATACATTTCATTGTGCACAATAGCTTTATACGGCTCTGATTGTTGCTGATTACAATCTAGGGCTTCTAGGGATAAGTATACAGAGGTTCCAACACCTTGATGTTGAGGGCTTCCTTGCTATGGAAGATAGAGGTGCCGACAACCTGATAGTAGAGGGCATGCAGGGATATCCAGACAGACTTTGATTATCATATCGAGGGCTTACACTGGTGTGGGTAAGAAATACGTTCTTGAATGTATAAATCAAGGGACCTCTTATCCAGGGTTGTTGGATACCCTTCACTTTAGGATAAATGAGTTATTGTTGGTAACTTATAGTTTTACTACATTGTTTTTCCATATAATCTTGAATTGTTATGGAAAGTATAACATTCTTATACTTCCATACATGTACTCTGATATAGTTAGATTCTATAATCTTTAAGGTAGAATCTTAATAATTGTAACTTTAGTTAAGTTCTATTTCTGGTATCACTTTTCCGAAATCGAGAAAGTCTTTAGAACTTAGAAGTGTTGTAAATTGGTGTTATCCAAAATTTCCTAAGGGAATTTTTTAATGTATACAATTCACCCCCTCATGTATTTGTATCTCATTGTACATATTCAATCCTACTTTTTATATTATAGAGTATATCATACTCAGATTCATACCATACTAACAATTGAAACCATGTAATCATTATTAATGGTGGAAAGGTAAATTTATAGTTACTCATGTATACACTTTTACATCTTTAACTACTTGGAAGGATTAATAGAATTTTCCATTCAATGTTAATAGACATAGGATAATGAAAATCAATGGTTCTTTTCTATCATAACCTGTAGAGGTGGTCACACTCCTCCAACAAGTTTATCTGTAAAATCCAATAGTTCACACCTCTCCTTAACACTTTATTACATAAAATAATTAATTATAAAATATATTTTTATGTTAAATACATTTTAATTCTATATTAATGTGATTAACTTTTGTTTTGTAGTGGGGAACATTGTAGTTGAAGATATTTAAATTTTTGTTTTTCTATTTTTACAAATAAATTTATTTTTTAAAAATGTATTCATTTTTAGATTTAAATTTTTTAAAAATATTATGTGATAAAATTATTGTCATTTCAATTTTTAAAACCCATTTCATCAATTGACCCAAATTATCACATGAAAATTTTTATAAATGATTTCATAAACGAAGATATTAAATGTTCAAATATTTGGTAATTTTATAAAAATTTGAGAAATTTTTTAATCTCATGACACATATAACTGTTGTTATCATTTAAATTACATTCAATTGAGGCTTATATACATTTTTTCATATTCATTACACTCACCTTATATCATGAGGGAACCAATCCATGATTTCATGAATGGGAATTTGAAGCATTTTAGTAAAAACATGACAATTTTAGGTACCTATTTTTTAAATTACTATGAATTTTACTAGGTTTTAAAGAACTATTTTCAATGGAATCTATTTCATCTAGGCCAATATTGAACATTTAATCTATATATAATATAGAAACCATGATAATACAATTATTTTATCTACATTACAAGAAAAATTTCCTTATCCAACCTATTATTTTAGTAAAATTACATGACAAAGATGAACTTTAGTGTTGGAGAAATATTTTTTGGGGTTTTCTACCTCACTTGGTGATTATTTGGTTGGAAAAGAAAATACCAAATATATTTTTTTCTACTTAAAAGAAAACATTACGATGACTAGTTTACCTTTCTTTATATGTTAGGTTATAAGAATATTTTCCAATTGAGAGCTCTTAAGAAAAATAATGTTTTATAAGAACGAATTATATTCTATTCAAATATATAATGGCATGAATGTTCTATTATTTTTCAGGATGATGTAACTAATTTTAAAAGAAAAGGATTGATTATGAGACAATACTTATGTTAAAATTATAATTTTTATAATTTTTCATAAAAAGGAACAATCTCTCCTAATTAATACATATAATTTTCAACATTTAAATTCAACTAACATAATTCCACACAGAAACCATAAAAAGTTATCATGATTAAAAAAAATATACATGACTTGCATTAAGTGGAGATTTTGGAATTCATCAAAAATACAGAGACTCATGTAATGGTTTGGGTGTGAAAAGCTCGATTTTAAATTATCATTTAATATATGATAGAAAATTCATATGAGGTAACTGATTTTAGTTAAAGGCAAAAGAAATGGAGAGAAAATTTATTGAATGATATAAATGGAGAACATGAAATAATGGTTTTTGATGAGTGATTATATCATTTGTTTTTGGTGTTCAAATTGGTGGATCTCATGGGTATAAGTTGTGAATTTTATTTGATAAGATTCTGATTCTTACAAGTCTAGGAATCAATGTGGTAAGTGTGGGGGAATTGATATAACTAATATTTTGAATATTTTCTATATGAAAATCCATAATTTAATCCCTTGAAATTATAAAATTTTAGATTATTTTCATCATATATAGATTTTAAGTATATTTTGGGATAAAATATAAAAATTGGTAAATTCTGAAAAATTCTCATAAATGTAGAACTTCAATAATTCAATAATAACTTCTTAAATTTTGATCCAAATTTATTGAATCATTATTTAGGCTTCATTTGATCTTAGGAATCAACTTCTTCTTCTTGATCAAGATCCCATTTCAATGCATAGATTCCCTAAAAAATATACCACGTGGGATACTAGAATATAACATACACCATTAAATGAGGTTGATCTCATAAAATATATGTCAAAATGGTGTGCATAAATATTTGTTTTAGAAATTGGCTTGAAGGGGAAGGTTCAGATTAATTTTTTAGGTAAAATTTATCCTTAACGCAGCCAATTCCAGAGACAAAGTTGGGTAGGTAGAATATTATTCTCCAACTATCAAAATTAAAAATAATTAGCTAAGAAATTAAATTCTTGATCTTGTATTTAAAGAAACTGAATCAAACATCAATTAAGAATGTACATTGGATACATTTTTCAATATGGAAGGAATAATAGAATAAAACATCTTACATGCCTATTCTAGAGGAAAAATTTTTATGTTCATTCTTTTATTTATTTTTTATTTATTAGTATTATAATCCATACTTTTTCCCCATTTTTATAGAAAACCATCACATGGTGGGGTACAATTTTGTGTGATTGGCGAATATAATGATTTTATATTCTTAATTCTATATATATTGAACATAATGTTTAAATTTATTTTAATATACACTTTGATGTTGCTTTCAATTTCACATAGTTGTTTTTACCATCATGAATGATTATATTTTATTTTTTATTCTCTTTTCATTAGTACTTTAGTAAATGATCAATATCACCTTCCAGTAGGCAATGGTTTATATATAATGTAATAGACTAGATCCAAGTTCTGATGTACATGGTGGTCACTAGTAAATGTGTGAGCGGTACTAGACATTATTTATTTTTAAGGAATGATATGACCCCATTGGGTATTTCCTATGTTAAATGGGGGTGTTAACTATAAATCTATCACCCATTTGGTGTATAGACCAATATTGATTCAGGTAAGGTTTATTGAAACCATTATCATTTTTCAAAGGAAGTGAGAGGATGGAATTGTGTAATCACAAATTTATCAGCATAATATAAGAGGATTGGATAAATGTTTTCTATGGTTGAATTAAAATTGGAAAATCAACCACGTCATGATCACCCTTCACTTATAATTGTATTCAATTATTTATTTTATAAATTTAATCTAAATTTCTTTAATAATTACATTCCATTTTTTAGTTAATATATTTTCATTTGAAAATAAATTAGAAAAAAACCTCCCCATTTTCCATCAATTTAATCATGAATGTTTTTCTATTTCGTGCTCCTCACTAAAGATAACCCAGTTTTTCCACATTACATATTTCTTAAATTTAAATATAATTGATTCTATCACACCCCAAAAAAGGAACATATATAATAACTGAAATCACTATGGGGTTGTTTTATAATTTCTATCTTGGTATAGGTAATTGTTTCATCGTCCCCATGGATATTTTTCTATTAATATTTCTCAAGATGGAAATCAATTCATTTTGATTTATATAATGTGAAAAAGTTATTTATATTTACCCACCAACATCACTCTCATAGATCATAATACATATTCATACTCCCAAGGGGATGGAAAATTTGAGTTATGTGCATTATTCATTAGCTCCCTATTTATATCATTATTTTATAGAACACATATTCATGAAAAATATTCTATGTATCCTTCGTCATCAATTTTTACATCTGAGGATTTCCATTTTCTTATAACTTCCTCCCACTAATATATTTCAACGTCATCTATTTTAGTATTATGTATCATTTTCAAAAGTGATGGTTGTTATATTAATTTCTAATGGAATGGTTATACTCCTTCATTTATGATACCCATGTTCACCCATTTCATGTCTAATATGATTAGATCCTTCTCAATTTTTATCAGTAATATGGTTGGTTAATCATTACATTATAGAGAATCTATCTTTTGATTATCATTCACATGATGTTTCATTATTGGGAAATCATAGGTATTGACCATTTCTTACCATCTTTGATGGTGTATATTGATCTCTTTATGAGTGAATATATACTTATATCTCTTATAATCCATATATATTTTACACTTCTCACCACAATGATAGTGTCATAATATCTACAATGCTAAGATCACAGAATACCACTTCGTAACACTTGTTGGGTATTTATTCTGATTCAAATTCATCTTCCTTGATTTCAGGTATATCACTTTATCATTTTTATCAATACACATCATAATCTAATCTTTTAATTATTATTTCATACAAATAAGAAGATCCCACATGAAGGTAGAATGATGACCTATATTGTGATATTCTTGATTTCATATTGTGTGATGCTCCCTTCCCATTCATCTTTATCAAGAAAACATTACTACCTTCAACGATATATTGTTTAGTGGGTTTTTAAATCATGAGATGTTTCTAAAAAAATCATCAATAATATCCATCTAGTACAATTAAACTATGTATTTATATTAGTGATGTTGTTCTAGGAAACACCTAGATTTTCTATCTGTTAGAAGGGGCCATCAATATCTCTTTGATGGTGTTATCATAAACTAATAATATTACATTCCACATCCAAATCTCACAGTAACTATAAAATACATATAGATTCTCTTTTTATATCGTCTTCAACACAATATTAGAATTATCTATTTGATCCTACTTTCTTTTGGAGAATATTATAATATCATCTAGAAATAATAAAATAAAATTATTATTGTAGTTTATAAGGAAATGATTCATTATGTACATAATGATTTTTAAACATTATTGAGTCTAAACATACTCAATTTAAACTAATAGTGTCCCTACCTTGTATGGAAGGCATCCTTGCTTATATAATCTTTCTTTATATTTAATTGTCGATATCCAATACAATTTTCCACTATATAAAAACAGTATGTCTAACTTAGATTATTTAAAAATTCATCAAACTGTGGTAAGAGATAAATTTTTTTTATTGTGAATTTTTTAAGTTCATAATAATCAATATAGAGGTATATTGACCCATCATTCTTCTTGAGGGAGAGGAATAGCACACCCCACAATGTAGCACTTCATCATATAAAACCATTTTATTTATTGCCTCATTTTATCTTCTTCGGATATTTATTCTCAATGGTGGCCATTATGTTTTGAGTCTTTGATTTGGGAAGAGATAGAGGAAAAATATTGAAGGGTAACTCAACTTATTATATAGAATGAAGAATAGAAAATTCTGCAATGAATACAAGATTATAATTCATAACAATTGTAATGTATTGATGAATGAATCACTAATTTTTTATACATAATCTGATCATTACATTATTTCTCATAAGTAAATAAAAAAATTTATATATATATATAACAAAAGAGATTCATACACGTTATTACAATTTTAAATAATTGGAATATTTCTCTAGGTTTAAATGGAGGTATCCATCTACTATATGTTGATGCTTGAATCATATATGGAGTTAAAATATATTGATAATATATCATAAAATAATAATAATATATTTATGGAATGGTTTCCTATGAAAGTTATCTAAAACCTAAATTTATTAAAACGGAAATTTGTGTTCGGTTGTGTTTGTGATATGCTACATCTAAACCGAAAAACTTAAATCATTATTATAATATGGTGATTCAAACCATTACATTATATTTCTAGATATGAATTGGAATAAATGATTTATTAGTTATATAAAAATATATATATATTTCCTTAATATATTTATATATTAATTTTAAAAATCAACCAATTATTGGTAATGTATTTTTGTTCATCAATTTATGTTTAATTTAAAAATGTTATTTATTTATTATTATGTCAAAAATATAATATATTTTCTTTCTAACACAATTTTAAGATTTAGTTGATAAAAAATCATTTTTTATATCAACATATCAAAATTAATTTTCATTGACTAATTTCATTTAATATATATATATTATTATTATTTGACATAAAGGTCAAAATTATTATTTTTTCTATATTTAATTCAAATAATTACATCAAAATAATCATTATATTAGATTTTAGTAAAGGAATATTTATAGGCTACAAAATGTGTTTTTTTGAAAACTGATTGAAAATAATTAAAATATTTCTTTAATAATTAATTAATGAAAACCATAATCAAAAATTAATCAAAAAAAATTTGTAGATGATATACCAATATTTATAAATTAAATTCATATAATGAAAAATACTATTTATATAGTTAATGTAAAATAATCTTTTCGATTCAAATTTTAATTTTCTAAAAATCAATTCCCATTATGCTTGTATGATTTATATTTTATTATTGAACTTCTATGTATTTATTATGATAAAATTCATTCATTATTTTAAAACATCATAGTTAATATCTTATAATAAGGCAAAAACATATTTTCATAATATGAATAGTATCTATAGTAAATATTAATAAACAAGTTAAAAAGAAAATTAATTAATTAAGTGTCAAAATAATTTAATAAAACTAGAATCAAAGTAACCACCACATTATGAATATATATTTTTCCATTTCATTTAAATAAATATTATATTTATTCATTATTTTTTATGTGATTTTATAATTAGTTTGTATTCCTTCCTTCATGGCTTCCCCCCCTCACAGCCTGACTAGATTGATTAATGGTCAATGAAAGACTCCATTGTCTTTGGTTTTACATGGTTTCCTGCTCACATGAGACAAATGTATAGTGTAATTGGCCAAAAAATTATCTACAAAGTAAAACAATTATCCAGGCATCAATACGTACATGATGCTACATTATTATATCCCTGCATTTCTGGAATTCTAGATGCATGGGGCCTCATCTATAGAGTCATTAAATGGCTAAAGAATTTATTCATCATTGTGTAATGCTTCTAGATATTTTATAACTAAAATTGAAGGAGGAACACATTTTCATTTTTTCTAGAATTTTATGTTTTCATAACTACATGCATGGGTGTCCTTCTAATTCACACATTTGGAATTTCTAGAGGATGGATTTTAGATTCAATCTTGTGGATACTTCGACATATCCCATGGAAGCACTGATATCTATAAAAATAATTGATTTTATCGGATCATTTATTTATGCTAGTTCTGAAAATTACGGAAGGATGGATCTTAGTGAGGATATTATAATATTACATGTTTGGGACTAGGTGTGGCTATTTTATAGGGACTTCAACACCTTGGCATAGGGTTATAAAAATATGGGTGGTTCAAATGTGTCTTTATGTTCATTGTATGACATTCTTTATTTCATAGAATCTAATTTACTAATTTTTCATTCGTTCATGGGTTCCAATTTCATGTGGTGGAATAATTGAAGAGGAAATTAGATAATATGGTTCTTTCCAGACTGATGTATCCTCAACCATCAAGGTACATCAATATTTTCATTTTAGACTATCATTCATATGTCCTGATCTATATTAGAAAATACTCTAATCCTCATTCATTTGAATGAATCTGAGTCTAGTATCCCAAATTTATCATTTTATAGCTCTTGGTATATGTTACATTACCAAATACATGATGTGAAGAAGTCATTACACATGATTTATTGTGGTTCTAGTTGATAAGTGATTCCCACCAACCTGACCCTATTAAGAAGGGACTAGGATTCATGGTCTTTGAAGTGGAATTGATCAGACTGCTTGGAAGAGATGATGTTTTATATTTTGTCCCTAGATTTTAGCCTTTATATATGATGGTATTACAAGGATATTTTTTCTCTCGTGGTCAAGAAGGAACATATTACATGAGAGACTCCCCGAGGTGGAAAGAGCACTCAATATGAAGTCTAGAGCTTTGTTTTAAAAGAACTAAACAAGAATATTGAGTTTTTAGACTAATAATAGGGATAATAATTTAAATTCCATGATATAGATAAAAAATAATGATGAATCCTTCATCATCAATGAATAGTATGTGGTTGTGATGGTGAAGAAAAGCAATAGGTTTCTTCATTTAGGAATAGTGTTCTCAAAGGGTACAGAGCGAGCCAAGGTGAAAGAAGTTACAACTTTATGAGAGGTTCTTCAAAGGAAATGTCAAGGAGAGGAGAATGTTTACTTGAATATTCCTCCAAACCCATATTAAGTTATGTATTATATGGGTTATTTAATCCCAGATAGTGCTCCTATGCCCAATAGGTTGATGAGGGATTTCTTTTTTGTCATATGGGAGATCATTGGGGTGTAGGTGGTGGAGGCCATCCATGATTTTTTATGTGGATGGTGAATAAATAGAGATTAGAGAACATAGAGGCTATTCATTATAACAATGGTGAAGGATCTATCAAGGATCATCCATTATAGGCCCATATGCTAATTAAATTTTATTTAAAAGATCCTTTCATTTATTCTCAACTGGATAAAAGGTCACCTTCTTCTCATCGACATCTGTGATGAAAAATATGTATTCATTTAGGGGAGGAGTATCCATGTAGCCATAGGTATTTCCAATTAAATGGTGGGGAATAATAAATATAATTCTGAAGTTAATGAAATGATTTGGAAAGTGGATGTGGAAAAAACATATGATAATATGTAATGGTTCATTAACATCAGGGATATGAGGTGACATTTTCTTCTCATAGTGTGCCTATAAAATTTTTCTTCTATATTATTCATCTATGATTCACTCAATTTATATCAATAGAATAGTGTTTTGTTTTTTAAAATATATCATAGTTAGGCATTAAGGTGATCCAATTGCATCCATCCTCTTAATTGTGGCTTAGGATCCCCATTCGAGAAACATTAAATGGTGAATGCAGGAAGAGTCTATTTATATCATTAGATCCATTGTAGGGAACCATATTATTTTCCACTTGATGTTTGTTGATGATTAATTGTTTTTTCTAGAATATAAAATAAAGGTTAATGGAATCCTTCATCAACATTATAAACATTTATGTTTATGTGAATTTTCCCTAGATTAACAAAGATGAACATTTCACTTTCTTAATGTGGAAGTGTTCTAGTATGAGGATTAGGTGGATCAGTGAAACCCTATTCATGTTATCAAAGAAGTAGCCAATAGTGTATATGGGAGTCCCTATTTATAATGAAAGTATTGACAAGTAATTTAATGATGTAATCTTTAATAACATCATAGGGTGCATCCAATTTTTTAAAAACATATTCCACTCATTCAGAGGTAAGATCACTCCCATAAAATGTATTTTGTCTTCAATTCCCATACAATATTATTATGTTATTATGCCTCACAATGAGATTTTCCTCCTGATGGAAATAGTAATGGAATCATTTCGGGGGGGCACCATTAGTTCATGAAATTTCACTGGGAATCCTGGGATATGCTTTCTATAACCATTGAGGAAACGAGGATCGATCTCCATAGATTGAAGGAGACCATAAAATCAGTATAGTATATGATTTCCTAGTATATCAATGATTTCTGGTTTATTGGGGTTGGTATCAAGAACAAGTAATAAATGGATCATTATAGGAATTTAGGTATACAAGTGTAATTTTCTATTCTCATTAATATGTTGCTTCAGCAGCATGGTGTTCAATGAAGGTTTTCATAAGAAATCCGGTTTGGACATCTTCTCTCCCATTATTTGGTGGATTTCCATCCATGTAAAATCCAATTTCATTATTTGTTGGGTGAAGAATCCCATGGTCCATACGGGTAAAAATATAAAAATGAAAGGATTCCAGTTGTTCTCTTAGTACTGGTGTTGTGAGAACCTGATAGTGGAGACAAGTAGACAACATTTCATTAAGAGATAGTAGGAATGTATATTGTGGTACATTTTTTCACATAATCTCACCCTATATAAGCCTATGGTTAAGACATGTGACTTCATGACGTCCAGATTTGAAGAGAATAATGGGACAGTAGAAGAATACTTAGGGTTTTCATCTCTCATAGTGGTAGTGTGTTGGGTTAAATGGGAGGAAATTAATTCCATGTGGAATGGTTGGAAAATATATCTTTTGAAACTACATGTATTCTTGGAATCATTGGTGTTTATTTTCATCTCAATAGAGGGATGAAGTGGTTGTTCTGAATTTCATAAGTGTCTATTGTCGAGGTCTTGGTAGGGATTATCAGGGGCTTATACTTCTAAAGGAGTGGTTGGGTTAGGTACGATTATACCATGTAGCAGTTAATGATGAAAATCAATGGATACTGTGTACAATTTCTCCTTCATGTAGGAGTACTAGTTCATGATTTTCATAACTATGTCCTGTTTGGTTTTAGTATCTCCTTCTGTCCAGTGAATGTTGTGGGCACTTAGGTGAGGTCTTGACATAGTGTTATCCTATTGTGTGATATATATGGATTCACGATCAGTTTTTTGGAGGCTGAATCCATTCTCCTAAAGGACTACTCTATCATCAACAACACTACACCTTGGGTTCCCATGTATATCATGAGGGATTGAAGAGGAGGATTATTTATTTCTTTATGTCCATGAACACCTCTTTGGAAGGAAATATAGCCCTTGATTTTTTTGAGATACATTCAAATTATGAAGAGAACATTGTAAATAACAATTTCATTAAACCCTCACCTCTTTATGTAATGGTTTTATACGTGGTGACGTATCAGGGCCATCACTATTACAAATCCACATGACTGCTAAGATGTGTGTATTCTATTTTAATAAATCCAATAAATGGGATGTTAGAAGTATTGGGTTTTTGAAATAAATGATATATTAGAAAAATATTTTTTTGATTAATATTTCTTAAATAAAAAATATCATATAATTTATTGATGTCAATATTAAATTTTTATGAGTTCGAAAACCACGATTATAAGAAAACCCATAATTTATCAAAACAAATTTCAAATATTATATGACAATTGAAAATTCACATATTTGAAAAATTGGTTTCATAAAATATATATAAAATTTGGATTCATAAAATAAAAATTATATATCAGTTAATTTAACATTGTCTTCTGAGATTGTGAAACTTTCATTTAAAAATTATATATGGAATAAATATATGGTGTGAATTATCACATCATAATGACACGAATTGATGCAACAAATAATATAAAGGCTATAAAAGAAAAAATATATGTTTTCCCTATAAAATAATTTTATATTATGATTATTTTATTAATTTATAATGCCATTATGAATCATACAATACATAAATAATATTCTATGATTTTAAGATCAGTTTTTAAGGACAAGAATCATGTCCACATCACCATGTGTATTATATACATCATTTAATCCCTTAATAATATAAAATAAATAAATTTAGTCATATTTTGTGTAAAAAATTGGAAAAAACCAGGGATGGTGTTTCATTATATTAATTTACTATAAATAGTAAAAAAAACCTATATTTGAGAAATAATATTTAATTTCCATCTCTTTTACTATATAAAACTACAAATTCTATGATTAATCTTAAATAAAAAATATTGGAGAAAGTCCATAATATTCCATAAATTCTCTTAGTTCATCCCAAAGTTCCCTATTTTACCAGGAAGATCTTACCATGTTTCATAATCACCCTACCAGGGTAAGTGATTACTCTCTTCCATTTTTTTAAGTTCTTCTTTTATTTTAGGCCTCTTAGATTATATTTTATCATGTTTCCTCATGTTTTAAAACCTATAAATTACATCCATTTTTTGTCCACATTATTTTTTCCTTTTAAATATCATTCATCCCTCCAATTATTCTTTATGGAAACCCATTACAATGAGATGGTTATTTATTTTTCATGGAAATTACTGTTGGTTATATATAGTGATGGAAAATAGATGCATAAAATTTCATAAATTTCCACCAAAGGAAGTACAATGATATTCACTCATAATTTCTTTTAAAAAACTTTGATATGGGAGGATTTATATACATTGGATGAAATAATTTCCCCGTTTTATATTTTCTTCAACACCTATACTTTCATGATTTGTGGTAGATTATATATTGTTTGAGTAAAGATTCATGAAATAAAATAATATGAAGAGTTATTTATGATAATCCTAATATTCACTATTTTATTATAGTTCTACATTATCAAATATAGAATTATGTATGATTATTGTTAAACTATGAACAACAAAAAGGATAATCTAATGTCAAGAAATGGTTATCTTATAAATTTCACTGATCTATTTAACGTATTTATTTCTAGGATTATTCAATGTTTTTAATGATTTTTCTCCTAAAAAATATTCTTATAGGTTACATTAATTGTGGTTCGTAATGTTCTTATGAATTTACCACAGCATATCCCTTAGAGTATGAAACCTGTGGTGTAGTATGGCCCATTGTCATGGACTGTGTTACACAGAGTCAAGATCGGAACCAATTATTAGACTTTTTAATCCTAGGAGAATATAATCTAGAACCATGCCCACTAAAAGTGTACTTACAATGATGCATCTTCTATATAATCCAATTACTATATTATTACCAAAATTTCGGGGTTTTTTCTTACACTAAGTCTTACCCCAAAGGGTTTTCATAGGGGTTTTCTAAAACTAATCCCAAAATAACCATCCATTTCTTTTGATAACATCTATAAAAAACCCGAAATATATTACATATTAAAACATGTTTTATTAAAAAAAATTAACATCAAACAATATTGAATATTGTGAGGTATAGTGTCTTGGGAAATTAATAACAGTACATAAGAACATAAAACATGAGATTCAACATCATTATTTTAAACTTCTAAGATATTCCATTGTACATAACAATGCATGGGATAACCTGATGAAATACACAAGAAAGGGGTGAGCTATAATGACAATTATGGGAATAAACAAGGCTTAACATCAATATAATAGTACATGTAATGGATGATATATCAATGAGGGAAAAAACATGAATATTAAGACATGATTTTTCATGATAATCATAAAATGGAAATGAGTAAGAAACATAAAACATGAAATTATTAGGATTCAAAGATCATTTAACATATATGAGAATTATTCAACACCCATAACAAATAAAATAGCATGAATAAACCCTTATTTCAAATTAATTATCATGATTCAACTCCCATTTCACATAATATTGATTTAGAAAAACCGAACTTCACACAAATTATTCTTGGTAAACCCTAAAATCACATTAATTACCCTAATTAGACACTCATTGAACAAGGAATATCATGATAGTAAACATTTATCAATGAATTGGTGTGGTATTATGGTGCACCATTCATAATCACTTCATTTTCCTTCTAAATTGTCCCACAAAAATCATACATCATTGATTCATTAAACATCATAATTTATTCTATGTGAATTTATTCTGTAATAAATATATATAACTCCCCAATAAATATGTATATGATAACATGGTAAATAAATGTGATGAAAAATTGGTATGGTGTTCACTACATAATGATTTTGTCATTGAAAATCATAGTTCACATTTTGTAGCATAACATCTTCATATAGAAATTCATAAAATGTTTTGATGGGAAAAAGGAGTATCTCATAATTTATTCATGAAATGGAATATATGTGGGATATGTATTAATGTATCCCATCATAATAAATTGGAATATTATAGAGAAAATAATAATTGTTTTTCTTGATGAAATTAAGAAAGAGAGAGATAACACCTATAGAATTTTATCATAATAACGACTTTAGTAAGGTTCCAAATGTGGGAGGATAAATGATCCATCATTGGAATAAAATAATATTTACAATAGTTAAATGATTATAAATTAATGATTATATAACCAATTTTATCTAAAATTACTAATTTCAAATAAGGTTCTTCCATTGAAAATAAGAGAAGAATGTGAGGATCCCTTTTATGGACGTGTGATCCTAATGGACTGGTAGAGGCTTCTTGGGAGCATCCAGGCACCTATGGAGGACTATAGAAAATAAAAGGTATAATGTGTTCATGATTGATTGTGTTTTAGTGTATAGATATGAGATCATGGGTGGATTTATATAGGAAAGGAGGGGGATTTCAATATTATTTTGGTTTTAAACAATACAAAATAAAAAAATAAATCAACAAACCATCCCATAAATTTCTCCAATAATTTCATGAAAATGAGACTGTGAAAAATTATATTATTAGGGCAAGGGACAGGTATATTATGATATTTCCTTGATTTTGTGGAGGTGGGAAACACATGCAGGGAAATTATTTTAATGTATTAATGTATTTTATAAGCCTTAAGGAATTCTATAAGAATTTTTAAAATAAATAGAATAAATATATATTCAAATTATATTCATGGTAAAACATTTATTTTATTTTATATCCTTTTATAATTTTTTATTAAATTACTATTGGGCATTTATGGTTCCATAAAACTGAATATAATTATATATAATTATATTTTTATCTAAAAATACTATTGTATCATGATATTATCACAAATTGACAATTGGATAATATTAAATTCTTTACTGAAGAAATAATATTAATTCTATGTAAATTGTTTTATAATGTGTGTATTTTCACATTAAAAAAACAGACATTTAATGAAAATTGATTGGTTTTGGAGAAAATATTTTTTAAAACCTAATAAAAAATAATATTTAACTTCATAAAACTTACATAACCATTTATATTTTATAATATTAATTGAATAATAATATCTAAGAAATTATTTAAAAATAAATAAATTAATTCATCAAAATATATTTCTCAATTAAATAAAAATAATATATGTGTTTTAATAATCATTTACAAAGTAATATTAATTGAATTAATGTATTTTCATTATTCAATAAATAAAATGTTCATAATCATAATGTTGGGGTTTTGATATATATCCCTTTATTAAACTATAATACTCACTAGAGTATGGTGTGTGCTAGTTGGGAATTCATGGTGTTGTTTGGTGAATATGGTTTTGGCCATCATCTTGATAAGCTTGAACATCACCCATAAATTGTTTCAATAATGATTAAGTTGTTGGTTCTCTGCTTCTGCTTGGACTAGGGTAAAACCAAGTAATTTTATCTCTCGTGGAAGCTCAAATAAATGGGCATTAAAGGGAACATTCCTACTATAGGAGACTGTTACATTCTTTTTCTGGGTCAAGTAGATTTCTTAAAAGCCTATATGTATACTTGTCCTGAGGTCTATACTCAATGACTATGTTGTCATCAGTAATGATACATAATGGTAATTTAATTCCAATTGGATAAAATAATATATTTAATTTACTAATAAATGTAAAATTATTCAAAATGATTAGGTCATTATATTTATTATTTATCTTAACTTTTATTATCATGGATATTTAATTCAAATAATCTAATATTAAAACATTACTAATAACCCCTATAACCTTTTAAACTTGTATAAGACATTAGAATAACATTTTATTATTCTTAAACTAAAGACATGATCAACAATATACCTCACCATCCATTAGATTTCGGAACCCTGATTCTTTCATATGAATTATTTCTAAGTATGGATGTTCCCATACATTGTTTCTCTAGAAAATAAATTAAATTTAAATACAAATATGATTCATGTGACCCAATTGAGAATAGTAAATAGTTTATGATACTCCATGAAGTGAACATGGTAATTCATCCATTCAAAAAAATATGTGTTGTGCCTGTTCAAAATAATTCATATCAGTAAATAAAATATAACTTATTATAACCCAAACATTTCATTATCGACAATACTACATTATGATGATCAATTGATAGGGATTACTCAAAGTCACATTTGGATAATACAATTATTATTTCACTTCATGAATATATACAGCCAGCATGAAATACTGATAAAGTGGAGACTACATTTTGTATAACATGATACATTTAATATTTAAATATTATATTGATAATATTAACAGTAAATATCTATGAACCCATCAAACCATATTCCATATGATATAATAAAAAATCTACCTTGTGTTTTTTACATTTGGAGGCTTTTACAATAATTTCATACTTATATGATTCCATCCACATCTCTATTGTACCATCTAATAAAACCCTCCCAATAAAATCCATTGAAAAAATTATCAATAAAGAAAAAAGGTTTTAAAATGGTGAGAATTTAGAATCATGTAACTAATGTTAAATTCCTTAAAAAATATATTTCAAAATTGTAAGATCATAACATCAAAAGTTACAATGTTGATAATATATGATTTCAACTATTAATCTATCTAATTTTATCCTCATCTTCATTCATGGAAACTATTTCATAATAAAATTTATATAGTATCATTTTGGTCATTATATATAACTCATTACATTAGATTTATATTTATATCTTAAAATCCTTTAGGTAATTAAAGTGATATTCAATTCATTTTTGTAAAATAAATATCACTCATTATAGTTGTATTTATTGGAATACCCTAAATTTTATTGGTATATTAAAGGATATTCACATTCAATTTTGATTTCATAATCGTTTATTTGTTTCACTTAAACTTATCTAATCAAAAAAACCCCACTAGCCTCTCAGAAACGACATTATCTTTATTATATCATTATAATTTTAATTAAATATTTGTGTTAGAAAATAAAACTAATTTTTTATCGGTAATATTTTATATCCATATCATATGTAGTTTTCTACTTGTTTGGTTCATTATTTTGGAAATAAAAATTCATTCTTTAATGTATATCATTTAATATTAGTGGGATCACATCCAATTTTTTAAAAAAAAATATGTTGGATCAACGCATTATCTTAGATAAAAAAATTATGATTTTATATTTTAGGAACATGTTCTTGAATCTGAGAATGATAAATCATGTTTACATAGGAATATCATCTCATGTTTTTCATTATGATTCAATATTAATAAACAAAATCTTTTGTCAGACAATTTTATCATGATGAATAGTTCATTCCATTACAAATATCCACCAATGATTAATATTTTCCTTTTCATTCATCTCCATGATTTAGTAACCCATTTTCCTCTATACTCATGAAACCATTATATTAATAATAGAATGAAAAATAAAACTTTATCATATATATCCGTGATTTTGGACTATTGAGTATTTACGAAATTGTTAAAGAAATATTTTGGAATTATGTACCCTTCTAAAGAAAATTAATTCATTAGTATTAAAATTATACTTTTCATAGATAGCTGGATGGATTGATGTTAATGTTGTATATAACTTGGAAACGTTTCATGGAAACACATGTGGAGGTGGGTGAAAGCTCCAAACATGGAGATCTATGAGACCCTATGGTGAATGCCTCTTGGGTAACTGAAAATGAGGTTAATTTACTAGGATGTTTTGAGGAATTTATTGGTTATAGGGAGATGTTTTCATTCGCGAAGAAACCCTTAGATGTTTTATCCCCTCTCAAAGTTGTTGACATGGGATAAAATTGATGGACATAGTGATGGAATATTATGGTCAAACCTTCTCCTTTGATGTACATCCACCTTGTAGGGTGATAATGAATTGAAAGGTTTCCCATGTATCAGAAAATCAAGAGGTGGTGGAAGAATGGGAAAACCTATGTTGCTACTCGATCATTGTTCGTGTCAAGATTACCAAAGGTGAGAATCTATAAAAATTCAATTATTTTACTAATTGAATTGCAGAGGTGTTGGTTATGGATGATTTGGACATGGACTTTATGGGTTGGGGGTATTATCATATTTTCTTCCCATTGGATAAGTGCAAGAGAAGGGTGTGTAGGATGGGAACCATCCCATTGAATCCTAGGTTTTTGAACATTCGGGAGTGGGACCGTAATTTTGATCCCATGAATATTTGGAAAAAGCATGAAATAATATGTGTTCAGATCTGTTTGATGTCATGGTTATATTGTCACCAAAGGATCTTATGGGACATTGCTTCGGCTGTTGGAAATCCCATTCAGTTGGATCGACAGACATTAAACCTGAGGATTGGGTATTATGCCAGGGTATTGGTGGATGTGGACATGTTTCTGACTACTATGGAGGATATTGTTATCGCAACATGAGATGACAGTATGAAGCCATACATTTTCTATGAATGTAATAAAAAATTCTGTTTGAGTTGTTTGTTTTTTGGCCATCGAATGGTTTAATGCAAAAGTAATAAGTAATTAATTGTTTTTAAAAAGAAAGGGCATGATGAAGCCACATGTAGGTGGAGGAGGGGAAAGGAAAAACATTCACATGACCCACAGAATGAGGATTATGAAAATAATATGGTGATGGAGGATATGGAACTAACTGATCATTTAGATCATTTATTTATGTAGGGGTCTTCTTAGGGACAACCTTCTAAGAATCTCGCACCAGTGGAAGAGAACCAGTCTTCTCCCACTCAAGATCTAGGTGTAGGGGATTCTAATGGACTGGATGGGCCTAAAGCTATGGATCTAGAGAATATTTTTAATCCCAGGGATATTTTCCCTATGGAGACTGCATCACCAGTTGATCTAGTCTACTAGGATTCCTCCCCTATTTTTGTGTTGCAGGATACACCTCGGTCACTAGGGGATGGTTCACTCTTGTCACCTTTTCATGATGGTGGAGGTGTTGATCAACACGATGCGGTTTCTGCTAGAGTTGATCCAGGGGAACATGGTGCCAACATATCCCTCTAAAGCTTCATGAAGAAAATAACAAGTGTACAATGACCGTTCTCACACCTATAGTCAAAATAAATTTACCCCATTGAATTTAATTTTCTGTTCTTATGATGTTGAAGCCTCTCAGCCACCTGATCCTGTTTATACCACTTATGGAATTGTAGTATATTCTACTGCAGATGGGTCACATGAGCAGAGTAGTCCCCCATATAGAGGGGATATTAACTCTGACCAGGTGCTCCATTCTCATAATGGTGACACTGGGGGAGCTGATACCATAGTGAAGCAGGATGATGGATGTGATGAAATGCCAACATGAAAGGGTCTTGGAACTGACAGTAATCTATAAGGGACTAGAAGGAAAATAAGAGTGATGTAGGGGAATGTTAATATGGTTATGGATTCAATGGGTGTCCCCCAGACAAGGAGATAGACTCAAATTCCATAAAGGTCTTCTTCTAGAACTATCATCTTCTAAGAAACTCCTAGATGACCAAAGCCCTTAGACATTTTTTATAGCCCATAATCCTATGTTTGATTGTATATATGTAACAAAAAAAGTTTTTTACAATAGGAAAGGATTAAAATGGGACTCAATGGGGTACAATATTGGATCAAATGATTTTCATAAATTTGATATGGATCCTCTATGCGTGTTTTAGAATGAATCCATTTGAATCAACTCCTGTTTGGACAAGTCCCAGATCATTATTCTAACTTGTATCATTGATGAATGTGAAATCTCAGATTATGTTTTTTATGTAACCAATTTTTATTTTAGGAGAAGGGAATTATGGGTCTAGCTCAAAGTTATTTCTAGAAAGATGGACCAAGAATGGTCAACCATTGGTTATTTCAACATGGGGTTGAGGCATGTGAAAAAAACTAGTGGTAATTTTAATACGATTGATGCTTCTATTTTTTGAATATGCATTAAACAATACAATATTGTTGATGTTCCAGTTTACAGAGATGATTTTACATGGTGAAGATACACATAGAATGTGAGGCAAGAAAGAAAATTAGATCGATATTTTGTTCATATGGATAATCCAGATGCTGCTCATGGGATATCTGGTTTCACAATACATAAATACAACTCTGATCACAACCAAATTATGGTGGACATAAATACGCATTTGACAAGGTCAGTTCCTTTTCCCTTTCAGATTAATAATTGGTGAATTATGGATATTAGATGCAGGGAAATAGTGCTGTAAGCATCAAGTATTGAATCGATTAGCATACCCCAAAAGAGGTTTTATGGATAAATTGAATTATCAAAAGGCACTTAATAAGAATGGAGAAAGAAATCATTTTCTAAAATTTATCGTGACAATATGGCTGTTGTGGAGGATATTTCAAGTGCTCCAACACAAAATCAGCACCAGGACATTCCATCCCAAGTGGATGTAATGGCCCATAATAAGTAGGATGACATATTAATGATCAATTAACGGTTGGTGTGAAATAAACTTAATGATAGATGGTTAAAATATGAAGATAAAAAATCCACTATTTTTTATAGATTGCATAACAATAAAAAGGAAAGAGTAAGGTATAAAGAGATCATAATTAATGGTCAACATTATTCATCTGAAAATGAGATTTTGTTGGCTATTGTGTAGTACTTTTAGGGAATATGCCTTGAATTTGGGCAGATCAATACACATATAATGGTGGGGAACATCACTTCATGCATTTTGGATCATGATAATAAATCTATTTTCACCCATCCTCTAAAAGTAGAAATTAGAACCACTCTACTATCCCTTAATATATAGGGTTATCTTAGGCCAAATGGATTTTATAATAAATTCTGTGTGTATTATTGGGATATTTTGTAGGATGGTTTTACCCTTTCCATAAATGATTTTTTCAATTACTCATACTTATGGAATGTGATGAACACCTACTTCATTGCCCTGTTAGCCATGAAATGCAATTCCCTTGATATAAAGGATATCAGGCCACTGGCATTGGGGAATACTATTCCTAAGCTAACCAGTAAGAATTCCTTGAATAGACATTGATGGATTGTCGGTGATATGATTACATAAAATTAATATGGATTTATTCCATGAATGAATATTTATTAATGTTTCATTAATTCCACCGAATGGGTCAACCTCATGTTATGGAGGATGAAGGAAGAAAACATTGCACTGAAAATTGACATTTCAAAGGCCCTGGACACACCCAAATGGAGATTTCATTTGGAGGTCCTTAAAATACATGTATTTTCTAATGTGTTCATCAAGATGATCTATATCATTATTTGTTCATCAATTTTGTCCATTCCCATTAACAGTACACCCTGTGGATTCTTCAATTCTACCATAGGGGTGCGACAAGGTGGGCCACTCTATGGCATTTTATTTTCTATTACCGAAGACAATCATAGAATATGTATTAATGATGTTGCAAAACATTGTATTTATAAGCATATTAGGGATAATAATAATGACATCCCTACATATAATTTTTCATATTCTAATGACATTATCTTGCTTGGGGAAGCTTCATGGAGTACTATTTAATATATTAATGATCTATTTAAGCATTATGAAGAGGTTTCTGATCATGAAATAAGTTGGGATAAGAAATTTATTTCTTTTATAAATGGAGTACTGCTTGGAAAACAAAATATGATAATTTTATTTCTTCGGTTGAAAAGGGATCCTTTCGCTTTAAATACATTGGTGTTCCCTTTTTTTGGGAAAGGTGAAGAGAAAATATTTGGAGAGATTACACTATGGTATTATGAATCAACTTATTAGTGGGAAAGGGAAGGCGATGTCCATGGTTGGGTGGGTCTGTCTTGTTAATTCAGTGATAACATATAAGTTTGTTTATTCCATTTCGATTTATCGATGGCCTAGGGTCTTATTAATGGGAATCAAAACATTGTAAAAAATATTATATTTACAAAGTCAATCCATTATCACAAGATTATCTCTATTTCATGGAAGGAATGTACCAAGATAGTTGAACATAGAGGGTCTTGGTGTCAAAGACCTTAAGACATTATATGATGCAATTGTTGGGCTGTTTACATGGTTTTTGATTTCCAATGATAAATCTTTGGTTCTTTTAATCATTCGGTTTAAAGGAAGGTTAATTAATGGGTACAAATATTAAATTTCATCATCTATTTGGAATTCTATCTAGAACTCATTGTTCTGAATAATTAAAGATACCAAGTGGATGGTTTGTAGGGACTCTCATCATAACGGTTGGATTACAACATGGATTGAGCATCCTTTTCTAGAAATCATGGATATTATTTCTAGTGCATGTCATTTTTTCATTGCTTATTTTTTCTCACATACCTTTGTTTGACTGCATGGTCCCCTCTCAGGTGGAGCTAAAAAGAAAATTCTATAATTTCATGGATTTTGATATATAGATTTGGAGGCATAATAGGAATGTCCATTCTAATAACAAGTATTACTACTAGATGGTCTATGGGGGATCCTGTCGATGAACTCTATAGCTTCTACACTACAAGACCTTGATCATTTGACGCTCTTGATTGTCTTTAATCTAGTGAATCTAGAAAAATCTTTTACCAACGCATGATCAGCTTTAGTAATCTGGATTTCATAATTAATCAGTCCGTTACTTATGCATGTGTGCATAAGAGAATGTCCATAACCTATTTAGGTACTTTTCCAATGCTCGGTAGTTGTGGGATTATGATTGGGTCCTGTATAATATGGATTTGAATTAGAACATACTTCTCCATGATCTGCTGAAAGGGATAACAGTTTTTTGCTGTAGTGACCTGGTTCGTAACATCCTACTTGTGGCTTCTACAGATGTGATTTCAGCCATATGGGTTGTTCAAAATTCTACACTCTTTATAGTAGGTGGTTCCAAATACGGTGTGGAATTCCGGTGAACAATCATGAGGTTTATGATTCCCTTAAGGTTTAATCAATTGATATGCATAACAATGTCTCTAACATGATGAATTTTGGCTACTAACTATTTCTGGATAGTCGAAGAATCCTCGAATGCTTAAGTACATTTGTTGGATACCTCATATCAGTCTGTGGATCTATGAAAATGTGGAGTGAAATGCTTCTGGTGAACCCGGACCATCAGGGTGTGGCAGTGTTTCCTCACTTATCATGGTTTTGGGAATGGACGTTCTTATCAAATTACAGGTATTGGAGTTTCTTTTGAAGTTTTGTTATGGTAAATAATTCATGAAATCAGGTATGTTTTCTATCATAATTGCAATCTGCTATAGATTAAATAAGACTATCAACTTGTGGTGCAAGACATGGAAACAATAATTTGGATTGTGCCTTAGAGAGTTCTCCATGAATTTGTTGATTGTATTAATCTGAAAACTCATTTAAATTTGTTTGTCTCACAAGCATATAGGGAGGACAATCTGGTGGAAGTTGTTTTTTCAAAAAAAATAAATACATGTGATGGATATTAGGTGGTCTTTTACAGACCTTGAATACTCTTGATTGCTGGTGGGGAGAATATGTGTGGTGTTATCTGTTATCAATTTTGTAATAACCCCTTGTTTGTATAACTCATCCTCTTATTTTGTTAATAAATTTTATTGGACCGGTTCTAGCTGGATCCTGGTATTTTGGGTACAAGTCAAAAATATGTTATGAAGTCAACTCTTTCAGGTAATTCTTGTAATTAGTTCATATAGAGATTCACCTTACCTACCAAGCACTGCCAATATATTTCAATGATGTAAACTTCATCTTTGACAAACTGATGTTTCTCTCTCATTCATCTTTTTTTTCTTATAGTTTGATATATTTCCAAATTATACTGTCAATTCTATATGAAAACATAGACATATCATTCCAAATTAAATTATCCCCAACACATTGAAACGTTAAGGACAAAATTACATTAACTCATTTACATTTTAAAAAATTTTCAATATGTATTATAGAATGAATTTTTTGAAAATTACAAGCCTTAAAAGAAAGAATCAGTCAATCCAATTCACTTACACAATTAATAGAATTCACTATATGTGTGGAGACTAAAATTCCACTAATCATCGTCCATAAAATTATTTTTAAGAAATCATTAATTTATTTTATTCCTCTAATAAGGCACTAAAAGAAGTATCCAGAACTATTTCATTTTTTTATTTATGGAGATTGAATCTGTCTAACAAATTCATTTTTCCTTCTTACATAAGAATAATTATTATGTGTTATACTAGTATATGAATATTTTTTTGCTATAATTTCATTATTTATCATTTAATGATCTCAAATTAAATATTTCTGATGAATATGATTCAAAATTATCAATAAGAAATTATTTTACAATATGAGTATCATGTAATATATTCGTTTAATAGTATATTTTATTAGATATAATCCCACTAAAATAGCAACCACATAATTAGTTTTATTTCATATCCATTTATGGGAAAATATCCTTATTTCACTTTGTAAAAAGTCTAATATATAATTCCATTTACCACTTGACTATTTAGATCGTAAATCATGTCTAATATATCATATATGAATCTTGGATAGTTAAACAGAAAACTATGTACCCAAACTATTACATGGATAAACAAAACATTATTTCTCAATTATCTTTCGTAATACAATTCATTGATAAGTTTCACTGTAATAAAATTAATAAATTGAAGATTACAACTACTAGGACCACATCATAACTAGGTTTTCTTACATTAGATAATCCATGTTCAACCAGATTTATCACGATCTTAACAAATTTAATGATCATGGTCCTAAAAAGTGTTCACATTGAATGGAAATGGAAACTTAATATTTTAAATTGGAATTTATATCAGCATCATATCTCATGTATCCTATTTAAATGAATTAATTATTCTATTAGTTTAGTTCTAGAAACACTTTCTTTTAACCTAATCAGTATGTTTCAACCATGTTATTCTGAAACATGTAACACAACTCGTGTTACTAACCTAAATTAAATTCCTAATATATTTATATATCAAAATGATTCTCTCAATTATATTATATGAAACAAATTCATTAAAACTACTATAACCTTAGTAAATTCACTATCATTAATAGAGTAAGCCATGGATGAAAAATATCTATTCCAATTTTTCTAAATGAAGAAAATCATCTTGGCTAGTGAAAAGTATGACCCAAAATCGCTCTAGACATTGTTATTTTATTAAAAATATACCTGAATCTCACCATACATTTATCTACCAATACATTGTATATAATAATTATCATCGTAATTAAATATTAAAAAAATTTAAAATCCAAATTTCATGATATAATAAAACTAAATCAATTGACATACCATAAATGTAACATCTTTTATAAGTATATGACACTTTGTAGAATGAATTTTATAATTTAAACTACAGAATATAATCCTTCAAAATAAAAAATGTTCATCTATGAACAATTCAACGAATAACGTATGTAAACAAACAATTCATTTATTTAAACCTATGATTGATATTTTATGAACAAATTCAAAAATAATTTTATTATAATAACTATAATTTTATCCATTCATTATGAGAATTACATAATTAGATAAATGTAATTGTATATATATATTGAAAATATGAACTCCATTATATTATCCTTAATAATAATTTTATTTAAATATATGAAAATGAATGAAATATAAATATTTTATTTTCAGAAAAATTTATTTGAATAATCCACATATGTATTGTTAGAATAAGGATTTACATGTTCTAGAAATAAATTTCTATATTTTTCACTTGTGGATATTAGATATCGTTTTTCCCACACATATTTGTTCTAATATGAATATACGAAAAATATGATAGATTTTTCTTACAAAAAAGTAGATATATATATATATATATTATAAATGGTGAAATAGTTACTTCATTGGAGGAATACATTTATGATATAAATTTCCAATCTAAATTATTTATATAATTAGAAAATCATTACAGTGTTGAATATATATATAGAAATATAATTTTTATATCTTGATTATACAAGAACATATGTAAACTTTTTATTAAGAATAAATGTTTTTTGGTATTCATGAATGGTATAATTTACGGAATTATATATATGTTGACATATTTTTAATTAATGATATATATATTCCAATATAATTACTTTAATATATTAATAACACGGTAGTATATTATATCACCATATAACATTTACATTTTCACAAAGGGAATATAAAAATGGATCATATTCAAAGACATTATAGAAATGGTTTACTAGAATCATTCATTTACAAATCATTTGTTAAGTATATATCATGTTTATTAGAAAAAATTTGAAATTAATTTTTATTAGAAAAAAAAAGAGATAGGATTTATTATTGATCCTATTACATGTTTTGTATGTATAATAATGACAATATAACACAGTGGAAGCAATTTTTACGTAGTAACATTTTCTAAAAACATATGTTATTTTGATTATGTGAATATTATGAAAATGAGTTTAAACTCATTAAAAATATCAATGATTTAAAAAACGATATACAAAATTAATTCAAAAGGATAATTAATAATTTTTTATTAGAATGAGAAGGTGAATAATTGTGTTATGAATTAACAGATCATGTGAGTTATTATGTAATGGTCTCACAAATTACTCTGAGACCCCCATAATGAAATGATGTGTAAAAGAGGAGGAATAATACCTCATTGGACAAGGATTGGTCAATGATGAATTATATTTACCTTCTTATATGATTCATAGACTATTCTCTTGAGGTAAATCTATTATAATATATTAAATTCAATGAAATGTATTTATTAAAACACAATGTAATATATAGACCACGAAACATATTAATTTATATTCATAGAAAATTTGGGGTTATACGACTTCTATTAAGAGTAATTTTATAGATATACATGTAATTAAATATAAGAAATTCATTTCTTTAATTTATATCAATGAAATAATATTTTATTCATATAAGTAATTGGAAAATTATGTTTTTTCCTTGATATAGTGTTTTCTAATTAATGAATCAATTGAATTTAGGGACTATTGAGTGGAAAATTGATCTCGGAGATGTATAAGAAAGAAAATAAAACATATTAAAATAATGAAATTTGTATATGTTTTATAAGAATATTTGTAAGAGGAACAAACTATAGTGATACAAAAAAAACTATAATAAATGGTGGGGTTCATTAGGATCCTATGTGATAAGAATTTATTATGAAAATTCATAATTTTATAACATTTATTAAAGATGTAAATATTTCATATTGAGAGGAAATTAAGAGTTTCAATTTAAAAAGGAATAAATGACATGAAATCGATGATTGTCTCCAAAAATAGTAACCATATTCATAACAAGGATAATTCACTAGGATGGGTGAGACCCATATGGTATATGTGGATTTTCAAAATAATAATAATAATTGATGAACATCTACAAATATATATCACTAGATAGATAAAGAGTACAAATCATTAATGTTATTCAAGATGAATAAAATACCCCATTATAGGTTATAATTTCTATTTCGATTTATCATGTAATGATATCTCATTATGAATATGATCTATATATAAAAAGGTTTCCAATACCATTTTACATAATGAGGATTTTGTTGAGGACATATATATTACATAACATTAAGGTTTTGATGGTCCAAATGTTTATTATAAAGTATAAATTTATTATTAATTTATTTTTTTATTGTGGTAAAATTCTATTAGTTTGAATATATATATTGATGAAGAATTTTTTTAAATTTTATATTTATCACTACACCATTTTTTTAATTTTAGGACACATGTGACAAACCCACATTCCAAAGGAAGGTTTTGAAAAGTGTAATTTATGGAAATTTTTATCAATCAATAAGATTAGAGGTAAACTGGTTCCCAAAATCTTTCATATTGTAGTGTTTGGTACTATTATTAATTTATGACCTCTTTTTTAAATAATTCATAGAAAAAATACATAAAACCCTTTTGTACATCTTGACTAAATTAAGACAACTATATACGAGGATAAAGAATTTTGTGATTATATTGTATCTTATTTGATATTATTATCTGGTTAATCTTTATATTAATGAAATGTATCAAGGAACAATCGAATTGACCTCTTTCCAAGAAGGAATTGAGCTAATGTGAAAGGCTTTGGAAGATGTTATGGGGTTTGGAATAGAACCATTAAAAGAGAATTATACCTTTCCCAATGAAGGGAATCATGAACCATTTAAATCAATATATGTTAAAAAGTATTGTTATACATTTCAAGGTAATGGGAGATGAACCATAGTGGATATTTTTAAGGTCATGCGTATACAAACACTTTCAATAAGATTCAATTCATTCAGAGTGGAATATTGTGTGATTTGTACATTATAATGTGTATTTTTGTAACATATACCATGTGTCCCCATCCAATTCAATCTAGAAAATGAGAAAGGTGATTTACTTTTTGAGACCAAGAGGTAAATATTAACATGTAGAATTTTATAAATCCAAATGACGTAATGTTTTTTAATGAAAATTTTTAAACAAAGGGGGGGATCTCATCATTGGGATATTTTAGAAAAATTTAATAGGATCTCATCTAATGGTATTTTATGAAACCAATTGGTGGATCCAAAATCTAGGAATTTTGGAAAACTATGATGATATTATAAAATCATTTATTTTTAATTAATCAAGTGGCATATCTTCACTAAAAGTATTTGATGGAATTATAAGGATATCATCTTATGGTTTATTGGGATCGGGGTGAGGTTTTATGTATCATAACACAAATCATGTTTTCCTAGAATAAAAATATCAATTAAAAACTCATAATTTATCATGCTGGTTAATTATGGAGGTGATGGGATCATCCTAAGGGAATGAGACTATAGAACATCACTAATCCCAATGTAGTGTGTAATGGAGTATCTCCTATAGTGCGTAATAGATTGAATAGTAATAAATGTATGTGACCTGGACGAATGGTAGTCCAGGTGTGTGATGTGTAAAAATGGGTTAATAGGTAACCAAACATTATTAATAGTTGAAAAATATTTTTTGTTCGAAGTGGAAACTCAAGACGGGGTTAATTGAGTTCCTATATATTATTTATCATAAAAACATTATGAAATAATATCCCCTATTTTAAACCAGCCTTGTTAATTAAAGCATAAGAGAAATAAATGATTACTTTTTCAAAAGGTTTCTAAATGGGTGATTAATCGTTAATAAAATTAGTGTAAAACACTTCTTCCTCTTTTGGAAAAAGTTTAATGAGTTAAACACATACACACACTAACCAGAACTATCTACCAGAGTCATTGAAAAAATTGTTTTCAATTT
The DNA here is from genome assembly GCA_963277665.1 of Viscum album. Classification (NCBI taxonomy): domain Eukaryota; kingdom Viridiplantae; phylum Streptophyta; class Magnoliopsida; order Santalales; family Viscaceae; genus Viscum; species Viscum album. The sequence continues at coordinate 418,146,308 of OY728161.1, read as the reverse complement.
TTTAAAATATAATTAGCGAAAAATAGAAAAAAAATATTATAACAATAAATAGTTCACAAAAATTATAAACAAGAGGTTCAGTCTCAAGCTGTGATTTAATCCTCTCCTTTTGTTGATGACATGCCACTACGTAGTTTATATTAATAATAAACTTGTTACAAAACCTATATCCGGATTTACCACAGTTTTCACAAACTCTCTGGGGATCACACCATATACCATTGTTCATCATGGGATAAACACTCAACCAGGACACACACAACCTCTTCCATAGTTATTCGTGGGAAAGGATTTAATATGGAATGATTGGTATGAGGATTTCAGTATCGTCCAGTTTATGCACATGATATAGTGTGAGTAAAAGTAAAAAAAACAATTCTAGGAAATGTAAAATAAAATAACAAAAAAGAGATAATATTATTACACTGAGTTTATAAAGATCTTCGTGTTTTCATTTCATCTCTTGACACCTTAGTGTGAAGAATTTTAAGATCGATACATTCTATGGATGTTTTCCCCAAAATAGAGTGTTGCCACTCTAGGTTCTGGCTTTCAGGAACTGAGTCCTCTAGTTCTTATATTGACAGAGATTTGATGAAGCAAAGAAGGCATCCATTAAATTGGTCTCCACAAATGAACATAATGAGACTCTTGGGATCACAATGTACATGATGTAAATTTCTTCTTTGTTCTCATTGATATATTGAGTAAGCTATTTCTCATTAATTCCTCTGTCTTTACACACGTCTCACACTCTATGGTTTCTTCCTAATAATTCTTTTGTATAATTGATTTTTGATTATAGGAATAATTACACCATGTGCATTCCTCCTTGTAACTTTTCTTTCCCCATATACAATTTCCTGAAATGTCTACAATCAGTATTAAATAATGTCAGAAGCATTAAATTTACCAAATATGACTATTAGAGTAATCTTAAGAATTTGAAAAATTATTGAGTAGAATAGTGAGCATTGGTAATTTTGTAATGGTATCCTAAATGGTAGACTTCTAAATGGAAACCATCATCAGTAAACTTCTATCGGTGACCATTAATCGGTGACCTTTAACAGGTGACCTTGCATGGGTGACCATTCATCGGTGACCATTCATTGGTGACCTTTTATCAATGACCTTTCATCGGTGACCTTTCATCAGTGACCATTCATCAGTGAACATTCATCCTTGACCTTTCATCGGTGAACATTAATCAGTGACCTTCCATCGGTGACATTACATCAATGACCTTGCATCGGTGATCGTGCAACAATGACCTTTCATCGGTGACCCTGCATCGGTGAACATTATCGGTGACCTTTTTATAACTAGAGAAATTCTGAACTGTATGCTAAAAAATAAGATTAGTCAGAATAATATTATATGGTTATTACATGATATAAACTAGGATTAGTGATCAAACATGCTTATCATAGAACAAAAACATTATTTTGGATTATTAAAAAAGTAGAGTCCATCAATCTCCCTCTTTTTGATAATCCAAATTTTTTTTAGTGAAATTTTAGATTTAATTATTATTGAATCAGTGTTAAGAAAATTTTATAATATCATTAAATGAGTGTATAATTATAATTAAACCATGTTTATTTTTGGTAATATAGATATTATATATATTTAATGATTCCGGTCAACTTAAATATTCTCCCCCTTGAGGAATCATAATACTTCTCCTGCTTTGTGATTAGAAAAAAGAATGTAATAAAAAAAATAAAGAAAGAGTGTTTTATTATTAATGAATCAAGAATACAAGAAATAATTTGTGTTCAAAGATCCATGTAAACTAAGACATCCCACATTCAATCGACATTAGATATGCCTAAGGGATATTTGTATTTGTAAGATGTGGAGTCATGTCCAAAACATGGAGCGATAGGCCTAGGTATGGCCTTAAGAATGGAAGGATGAGATGCTATAGAAGCATAATTAGACCTATAGTGATTATATCTCTATGAAATCATACGGTCAAGCTTCTGATGGACTATATAGGATTCCTCAATGAGGCAACCCTGGTAGATCCAGAGGTATCTGAGTAAGAATGTATGGTTTGAGGAACAATTGTAAGAGTGAAACACACATCGAGGAAGGGTTAAAAAAGGATTTCTAAAATCCAAAATTATTAATTATCCTCTTTCAATTTATGAGATAAAATCATCCTTTTTTCCATGAATTTCTCTAGAGCATGAGTCAACTCTATAAGACAGTTAGCATGATCCCTCAACGCCTGAGTGACAGGTGGGATCCTCATGTTTTCCAACAGTAGCTTCAAGTGTCCATCAATGTGATGCTTAGTGTACACCATTTTGTAATAGAAATCAACTTGATCATTGATTTAATTCTCATCTTGAGCAACATTCCTTAAATAGTCTTCCAAAAGTATGTGGATTTATATAGTAGTGGAAATCACTTGAGTCATAGACTAAGGGTCTAAGGTACTGGTACCTTGGAACTTCTCCACTTATTCTTGAAAAACCAACCAGAAAGCTTCTAGATCATCTGGTGGAGAGGCTGAAGTGGAAGTAGATGCACACAGAGGTTCCATATTCAATGACAGAGTCTCATTAATTTATTTTGTTAGACTTCTGATCAACCGCTTTACATCATCATTCTGTCTACTCACATGTGTCTCCATAGACTTCTTAAAGTCCTCAAACACAGTGACCAAATGTTGAACCACACTTTTTACATAATTAGGGTCTCCATACAAATTTCCCTATGATTTCATATAGGAGTCTAAACTGGAAATTAATAAATTCACAAATTCAATATACTCTTCCACGTTTCTTACCTGATTTTGACATTCCTTCACTACATGTAGAATATTTGAGTGAGAGGAAGAAATTATTATTTACAAATCAGATTTCATATGTTCTTGATTCTAACCACTGATCATTATCTCCCATCATATATCTAATATAAATGTTCCTTAAAATATTATTTCAATGATTCCAAATCATTCTTCTTCACATAGTCTCGAGGTTGATGTACTACTAGATACACAGTGGTTTTCCCTAAAATAGAATTAATGGGAGGAATTTTGATATGAGTGTCATCATCAATGTCTCCATTGTCTAAGCCCAAGACTAAGAATCTAGGATCTTCTGTCAATCATATATTCCATGAGAAACAACAACTGAACATGTGGGAACATGTTTCTACCCCTCACTTTGAGAATTCTATTGATCAACCACATTCATCTCTGCAATTCCTCTTTAATCGACTACATAAACAGGAGAGTCCACTAATACTGCCTTTATAGAATCTTTAACTCCTGCTATTTCAATCCATTTTCAACCGATTCAGAAACCTCTTCATCTGTACATTCTAAAATTTCTTCATAGACAATCAGAGGAATGAGATTTAGAAATTCCACATCAACATTATCAGTAGTTTTCTCAATGTAATCATGACTAGATTCAGTTTCATCTTCTTCCTCATAGGTCTCTCTAAAGGATCTTGTGACTTTTTTCCCCTTCTTCTTTATAAACACATGGAATTTCCATTTAAATATTTTAATTAAATGTAAAATTTAATAGTCTGTGAAATTAGAGGATGCCTGATTCCGAGTTCCGGAGTGCTAAAGATGAATTTTTTAACTTTTGTTCGAGTGCATTCAACAAATGTTTGAGCGGGTAATTTCTAACTATTGAGAAGGTACTCTGAATTAAAATTAGTGGGCACCATTGATCACATAGTGCTAGTATTCTTTTCCGAAGACTTTCACCTCGATGGCATCTTGTTGAGGTTGAAAGATAAATTTTTGGAATTTCATTGAAATAATAACATAATATAAACACATGTTTTGTTTTATTTTATTGTAACCACCCTCCATGTGTATGTTGATAAGTGGGGACCACAAGACCTTAACCTCTCATAAGAGGTTATGGTGGTGGTGGACACCCAAGGACTAAACCTCTTGAACCCCCCATTAATGTAGACGAGCCTCTTGATCTTCCTCCACACTAATTGTGACAACCCTCCTTAATTAATTCTTCCAACCCGTTGTATCACCCAATTTGAATTTTATGCCAATGCAACCCAATTATTGATTCCAATTATTTAAAATAACTTTTATTTCCACAAAATTAAATGGATAAACATATTTTATTTTTTGGATATTCATTTGTTGGGAAAGTATTGGAAATGAAGGATTGGTAGAACATGGGATAAATCTCCCTAATGAAGAACGTTCCGCCAACGAAGAATTCCGACTTCCTTGACCTTCTTCATCGGGACTTCTTCCGATGTGGGACATCATCATCTACGGAGAATAGACAATCATACTACCTACATGGTCCAATGTCACCAATCGAATAATGTTGTTAGTTTATTTGCAAGATAATACTTTTCCCATATTCCTAACTTGGTTTCCTTTTCATTTTTGGAAATAATCATTTCAAGAAGTTGTATGCTTGACATTATTCATTCTTGTCGAGAGATATGCTACCACTTTAATGCGGAGGGTATAGGCCAGACCAATATGGCTCGAGCCTTCCACAAATCTTATGGTGTTATTATCGATGGAGGAGGACGGAAACCATCCATGGTTGGGTCATGATAACGATGGTCGGCACCACCGCCGGCCGCGACGAAAGCGACTGCACAACAATGCCACCCCGCAGTTACTGGCACCGCCCAACGGCCTCCGCATTGACTACGACATTCACAGCTGTCCGCAGCTCCGTTTTTCCCCACAGCTGAGGTGCCACCCTGAAGCCGGGCAGTATAACACCTCCCCGTGTCTGGCCGAGCCGCCTGCCCACAGTAGGAACACCACCCCACGGCTGGCCGAGCCACCATCACGTGGCTGAGGCGCCTCCTCATAGTCAGTCGAGCCGCCGACCCGTTGTTGGGCCGCCCACACCCACCATTATACCACCCTCGGTACAGGTCCATGCCCCTGTGGCCGGTCCTATCCCCCATGGACGGTCCGCAACTCATGGTACCCTATAGGCTGGGCCACACTGCGAGCCAAGTCAGGTAGGGCTCGGTCGGTCCGACCGGGTTGGACCAGACCTTGTTCCACTACAACCCAATTATTTTCTTTTGGACATAACTTTGGAAACATAAGTTTGTTTGATGAAATGTCAGAGATTCATGATATATTGGAGGATGAAGGTCCCTTTCAGTATACCCCCTATAGTTTTTTATTATGAAGGGTAATGGTCAGGTTAGATTGAGCATTAATTCTACTAGGCCCTTTGGACTAAAAGGCTAATGACTCACAGAATGGGTGTCCAATTGACGCACTGTCTGTTGCGTTGAGACCCTTATGATGTGGAAGAAATTTGAGATACATCTTTGTGGGAATTCTTGGATGTTATTGTATCAAATAGCAGCATGTGGTGTGAATCCTCCTATAGATGAGAGAGCTTAGTGCAGGAACCCAGTTGTTGGCTGAGACTTGTTGACTACTGACCGTTTCAACATGGAGTGACTCGACAGGCCTTGTTGGGATTGGATAGGTGAAACAAAAAACCCATAGTGGGGAGAACCTTGATGACATGACATACCCAATGTACACGATAGGAGGAGTAACTCGGTAGGCCCAGTGGGGAGTACCTTAGTGACGCGACAGACCATCGGTTGGGAGTGACTTGGTAACGTGGCAGACCCATGGTACCCGATAGGAGGAGTACCTCAGCAGCCCAATATTAGTGGGAAGCACCTCTTTGTGACGTTGAAGGATCGTTGTACTAGATAGAGGAGGAATTCTACTATATCTGAGGTGTTCGACGTAGTGATAGAGATTATTACATGATACTACCTTTGAATAAATATTGGTGTGAGCTGAGTCAGTACCTATGTGTTTGTCCTCTTGATTGAGAAGGATTACATGATAACTTATGTATAAGTATGGGAATATACCTATGTATAGTAATTTGTTTGTGTCGTACTTTGTGATTTATCCATGACGGTTTTTGTGAGACCTAGTGTGTTTTGTGGTCCACACTAAGTATCGTTATACTCACCCCTACAAGGGCTATGCCTGCACCTTGTTATGTTGGATGCATAAGACAAATAATGCTGACTATGGATAAGAGTACTGGTACTGGATGATACCTGGAGGTGTACAATACGACATGACAATACGCATAGGAGACAATTGCATGTGGAGTGTGGAGAAGGTGATCTGTACATACCGTTTAGGTAGGAACACTCCAGTAGTTGACTTGCTATTTTTTCAGTTTAATTTCATTTTAGTTGTACATGTACTTTCCAGTTGGGATTGTATTTTGGCTCCTTTTTAGATAAAATACTTACTCTTTTACTATACAATTGACTTGCATTCATATATTTTTGTTTGATTGGTTGTGTGTTTTTACATGATATCAATGAAATACCTTACCAGTTTTGTGGAATACATCTTTGGTTCTAGTTGCCAACATATGGAAGGCGGGCTTGGGGTAGTCACAACATGGGCCCTAGGGGATGGGTCGTGACAAATTGGTATCAGAGGAGTTGGTTCTACCACAGAACATAAGACTATCATCATTATTTTTAACGGCAACAATGCTATGTGTATTGATTGTGGTTATTAGTTTTGGGAAACTGGTATGGGTGTGGCGGCTGACGTATCCACACCCCATGACCCTGATTTCTAATTTTTTACTCAGTGCCTGAAAAAACTGATTGTTTGTGTGTTTTCAATAGTTTTCTTTTTGATCTAATCAGTCAGAACAATAGGTATAACTTTCATCTCACCGGGATTATCTTATTAATGGTGGAACACCATTACCTTTTCAGTATGACTCACCTAATGAGCCATATAGGGTTCAGAGAGTTATACGCATTGATATCCCAACGAGTGACAAGGCCTCAGTGTATGGCCCTTATCCATTTGAGGCACCCGCGGAGGCACCCGCGGAGGCACCAGCAGTACCACTCTCTGTTGGGCCACCGATGCCACCAGCCCGAACAGTAGATGGTGCACGTTGCATGATCATGTTTCACGAGTTCCAGTGCCAGAGGCCACCCAGGATCAAGGGAGAGACGGACCTACATGCAGTTGAGGATTGGATGGAGGTTGTGGTGAGTGTCTTACGACTCGTAGGAACAACAACTGATTTTATGGTTATCCTTAAATCCAACCTTCTAAATGCTACAGAAGCCATACTATGGATCTTGATGATCTAGGATTATGGAAAGGTGACGCTACTATGGGTAGACTTCGAGATCCTGTTTCATGCAGCGTTTGTTCCAGCAACTCTTCACATTGTGCACATACTTGAGCTCATTCATATAGAGCATGGTAGAATGAATAATGGACAACACTCATTGAGGTCCACTGACCACTCCCGTTACTCCCCCGATATGGTGCATGGCCCATTCTTCAAATCCTGGACCCTCGATTAGTGGATAATGTGGGATATCAGGGTATAGATGATCTCAATAATTATCCTGATGCATGTGGGGTTTTAGAGAGAGCCCTCTTGGTGGAGTGTTTCCTTGTAGATTAGTCACCAGCAGCGAGACCCACAACCACTCATCATGTAGAGGAGTCTTCACCAACTGGAAGAAGACAGTCATCATAGGGGACCAAGTGAACTAGACCAATATGTGGATGACTGTATGACTCAGGATTGGTTGTGCAGGGCACCCAAGGCAGACCCAGTTATTCCAGGAGTGGGCAGTGATTCTAATGCAGTGGGTAGTGTCACATGGGTTGTGACTGTCCAACCCATCATACGGATGATCAGCAGACGGTCAAGGGACCGCCCAGGCAGAGACAGTGGTTCGATGGAGGTGGTCTGCGAGGAGTAGGAGGACGTGGTAGAGGATCTGGTCATGCAGCTGTCGGTGGGAGACGATTCATGATATTACCGACACCACCATAAGGATGTCCACCCCGACTGTAGGGATCTTGTTTAGTTGGGTGAGATAATCTCTAAGAAGTTAATGATTACAATCATGGGGCTTTAGAGATGATTCGAGGTACTATCTGTGTCTAATCCACCATAACTGCAGTACTTGTAGACACAGGTGGCAGTCATTCATTCATTTCCACTACCCTCGTTCAAATCATGGAGATTCTGATGGAGTTGTTGGTTCAATACTTATGTATAGAGAATACTACAGGAGCAGATTAGATGATTTCTTATAGGTTTCGACAGTGCCAGCTTAATCTAGGAGGCTAGAGATTTTGCTGGGATCTTCTAGTAGTGGCGTCGAGGACTTATTACATCATCTTGGGCATGGAATGGTTATCTACAGTCCATGAACATATTGATTGTATTAGTGACCATGTGTGGTGTGTCTTCATGGATGAGACGAGGTTTACCATCATCGGTTAGAACGGAACCCTTTCATCATAAGATGGACTTACCTGGAGGAGAGTTCAGCCGATAACTCATCATGTTTCTATCCTTAACCATATATTTTTTATGTGGAGAGTTAGAGCTATCCTATGGTGGTGGACCAGTATGAAGATGTATTCCCTGATGATTTTTTGGGTCTACCTCCTCATAGAGAGGTAGATTTTTACTTTGACTTGTAACCCAGGACCGCACTGATATCTAAACCAGCATATGGGATGTCTCCCACGGAGCTTCGTGAGCTGCGGGTACAACTATAGGACCTGGAGTGGAAGGGATTCATCTGGCCCTATGTTTCCCCATTGGAAGAACCGATTTTGTTCATCAAGAAGGTGGATTAGAGCATGAGACATTGTGTCGAATATTGGTGCATGGACTAGGTGACCATGAAGTACAAGTACCCATTGTTGAGGGAGAATAGTGGTTCTTAATGATAAACCTTAGATCAGGATATCACTAGCTCAGAGTGCGAGACGAGGATGTACATAAGACAACCTTCAGATGTCGGTATAACCCTTATGAGTTCTTGGTTAGGCGATTTGGTGTAACTAACGCCCCAATAGTGTTCATGGGACTCATTAATAAGATCTTTTGTCAATACCATGATCGCTTTGTATTGGTCTTCATCGATGACATTATGATTTAATCGACTACTGTGGACGAGAATGGATAACATTTGCATGTGGTACTAGACACACTCTATGATAACCAGCTTTTTGGTAATCCTATCGAAGTTCCAGTTTGGGATCCGAGAGGTTCACATTCTGGGACATTTCATATCGGAAGCAGGAGTGGCAGCAGATCCAACGAAGATTGAGGCAGTACTTGATTGGGAGCCACCCAATATTATGACACATGTACAATTTTTCTTTGCTTTTGCTAGATATTACTGGAGGTTTTTGCCAGAAATTTATAGATTTGTGACACTAGTATCTACCTTGACGAATAAGGGGCATCCATTCAAGGGGTTGAAGTGATTTTAGTAGATCTTTCACAATCTGAAGTAGAGGCGGACTAGTGCCCCATCCTGAGGCATCCATAGGAGGGCTTATGGTATATAGTTTACTACGATGCATCAGGGACAAGGCTCAGATGTGTCCTGATGATGTATTGATCAGTGATCCCATATGGTTCTCAACATATGAGACATCATCGGAAGAACTTCGTTACCCATGACCTGGAATTAGCAGCAGTGGTCTTCACCTTAATTATGTGGTGGCACTATATGATGGGAGAACGTTTTATAGTGTACTCAATTCATAAGAGTATCAGGTACATCTTCTCTCATAAGGAATTAATCGTGAGGAAAATAGGATGGATTGAGTTCCTCTAGGACTATGAATTTGAGATAGTCTATAATCTTGCGAAGGAGAACATTGTAACAGATTAAATCAGCAAGAGGTCAGGTATTAAGCTGTTAGGTGAGGTGACAGAGCACCTGGCTACTTTATAGATATCCTTTATAGATAGCGACAGAGAATCCTTTCTACATTATCTTACAATCACTCCACCACTTCTTCAGTGAGTCAGGGTGGCGCAAAGTGGGGATGCTGTCTGTGAGGCCCGACGTGCACATTTATCCAGAGGACATGCACATGATGGATTTTTTGAAAGTGGGGAGCATGTCATCCTCTTACGAGGATGTATCATGCTACCAGTGTCACTTTAGGAGGAAGTGTTGAGGGAGTTCCACAAATACCCTCTAGCGGTACATCCAGGAGTGTAGAAGATGTACCAGGATCTCCGATGATAGCACTGGTGGTTGGGAGTGATGAAAATAGTTGAATAGTTTGTTTCTCAGTGCCTCACTTGTCAGCAATTGAAGGTGGAGCATCAGGTACCAGTAGGATTTGTTCATACTTTAGTGGTCCCAGAGTTGAAGTGGGATGGGATATCCATGGACTTAGTGATAGGAAATATATGTACATCCTGGGGACATGACATTGTTTTGGTGATCATTGACCGAATCACCATGTCAGCCACTTCCTACTGATCAGAGAGCATGGTTTAATATAGGGCTTGGGATGCCTCTATGTGCATGATATTGTGCGGAAACCTACTATACCTTCGTCGATTGTCACCGATCGTGACACGCGATTTAATTACCAACTGTGGAAGGGTATGAAAGAAGTTTTCTAGATGTAGCTTCATTTGAGCACCACCTTCCAACCGCATATGGTTGGTCAGACTGAGCGGATTATTCAGACCAACGAGGTCATGTTACACGCTTGTGTCCTCAACTTCTGTCATAGTAGGGAGGGTCACTTATCTTTGGTGGTGTTTTCATACAACAATAGCTATCACTCCACCATTGGGATGACACCTTTTGAGGCATTGTACAGGTGACCTTGCAGATTATCATTGGGATGGACTGTCCCGGGGGAGTCAACACTAGTGGGACCAGAGATGGTTTGGGCTACCACAATGAAGGTGCAGTTCATCCAAGAGAGGATGAATAATTCAAAGATCAGGAACAAGATGTATGACAACATGAGATGAATATATCTAGAGTTTGAGGATGGTGACCACCTATTTCTTTGAGTTTCATCTCGAACGGGTTTCTGAAGATTTGGCAGAGGCTGCAAGTTATCTTCGCGTTTCATTGGACCCATCCAGGTACTCAGTAGAGTTGGTGAGGTGTCTTACCGATTTTCTCTTCCACCTCATTTTCATTGGGGGCATGAAGACTTCCATATATCTCATATAAGGAGATGCATGCATGACACTTATCACATCATCGACCATTGCGAGACGGACGTCAACGATGGGGTGACTTTTATGGAGGTTGTAGTAGAGATTGAAGATTGACGTGAGCATTTCCTTTGTGGACAGTCGATACCTCTGGTCCTTTTTTTCAAGTAGCACGAGATCCTACAGGTGAGCACATTAGATCAGGAGGCTCAGATGTGTGCTCAGTACCCCCACTATTTCCCTTAGTTTGAGTTGCGGCTTACGGGGACGTAATACCCATGTTGGGGATAATGTAAAGACCTAGAACATCCATATAAATTTTCTAAATTAAATAGGAATTTTACAACTCCTATAAATTTGACAGTTCATGATTCCGAGGGCTGGAGTGCTCAGAAGGAATTTGTGAACTTTTGTTTGGGTACAATCAGTAAAGGTGTGAGTAGGTATTCTCTAATTGTTGAACCAGGGCTCGGAATTGAAATCCGAGTGCATAGTTGATCTCACAGTGCAAGCATTTGATTAATAAGACTTTCACATCAACGACTGTTTGTCGAGGGACAAAAAGAGAAATTTTTGGTTTTTGGTGGGAATGATAAAATAAAATAAAGACACATTTTATTTCATTTTTATGTAACCACCCACCATGTGGAAGTTGAAAAGTGGGGACTACCTGACCTTAACCTCCCTTGAGAGGATATGTTTTTGGGGTCCACCCAAGGTCTAATACTCTTCAAATACCACATTAAGATGAAGGATCCTCATGAGCTTCATCCACATTAATTGTGCCAACACTACTTACTTAATTCTGTAAATCCTTGGTATCCTCAAATTTGTATTTAATGCCAACACTAACAATTTATTATTGCCAATTAATTAGTCCATGTTTTATTCTCAACATATAAGATAGATTAACATATTTTATTTGGTTTTCTACCCATTTGTTGGAAAAGTATTGGCAAATGAATATTGGGAGATCTTGGGAGAATGCTCTCCAATGAAAAAAGTTCCACCAATGAACAACACTGACCACCATTGAACTTCTTCCTCAGGACATCTTCCGAAATGGGAAATCCTCATATACGGTTAATCGACGACCGTACTACCATCTTGTGCCAACATAATCAATCGAACAAGGTAGGGGGTTTATTTGTGTGTTAATTCATTTCCCATATTCTTACCTAGCATTCTTTTTTGGTATGGGAATGAAACATGTAGGGAAGTTGTAATCTTGAAGTTATTCTTTCATGTTAATCCATATGCGACCACCATAACGAGAGGTAAACGGGCTAATCCAACATGGCCAGACCCTTCTAAAAATCTTGTGTTGGTCTTAGCAATGGAGGAGGACGAAAACCATCCATGATTGGGACATTAAAACGTCGGCTAGCACCGCCGCCGGCCGTGACGAAGGATACAACTCAACGACACCTCCCTATGGTCCATGCCACCGCCACACGGCCTCCACGTTGACAGTGGCCACAGCGGCCGTCCGCTGCTCTATGATGCCTTGTAGCCAAGGCGCTGCCCCACGGCCTGCCGAGCCATCTGCCCGCTGCTGGACCGCCTTCCCACAGTTGGTCGAGCCGCCAGCCCGTGGCCGAGTCATCACCCCTTTGCCGGACTGCCGCCATGTGGACGGTCCACCACCCTCTATGCTGGTCTGTGCCCCCTCTGGCAGTTCGTCCCCCTGCTAACGGTCTGGGCCCCCACGGCTTATCTGCGCCCTCACGGTACCGTACTGGCTGAGCCGTACTATGGGTCGGGTCGGTTCGACGAGGTCAGACCAGACCCGGGCCCACAATGACCGAATTATTTTCATTTGGCCATAAAGTTGGTACCAACCATCCATTTGATGAACCGTAACAGGAGTAGGAAATCATAGAGCGTGATGATCCCTTTTACTATACTCCCCTAGATTTTTGGAATAAGATGGGGAAAAGTCAGGTTGGATTGAGCATGAATTCATCTGTTCCCTAGGTATTAAAAAGCTAATAACTCATATACCTGGAATCTAATTTATGCACCGTCTGTAGAGTTGAGACCCCTATGACGTGGCATTCCTTTTAGAAACTTCTTAGTGGGACTTCGAGGAAGTTGGAGTATCGACCAGTAGCTTGTGAAGCATATCCTCCCAGAGACAAGCGACCAAAGTGCGGGAACCCACTGGTAGTGTGAGACATGATGACTACTATCCATTTAGACTTAGAGTGACTATACATGCCTAGTGGGGAGCCCATTGGTAATGTGGCAGATTCACAGTGGGGAGCATCTTTGTGACATGGCTGACCCACGGTACTCAATATGTGGATTAGCTCAACAGGCACAATGTGGAGCCACTCAGTGACACAGAATACACACGTTGGGGAGCACCTTAGTGACAAAATGTACCCATGGTACACGACAGTAGGAGTACCTAAGCAGTCCAAGGTTAGTGAGAAGCACATATGTGTGATGCGGCAAGCCCATTGTAATAGATAGAGGAAGAGTTCGCTAGCATCTGAGGTGTTCGACATAGTGATTGGGAATGTTTATTGGTACTACCCTAGAATAAATCCTGGTGTGATCTGAGCAAGTACCACTATGTTTTTCCTCGTGATTGAGATGAATGACTCGATAAATTATGTATGTTTATGGGAATATAACTACGTAATCATATCTGTTGATTTCATACGTTGTAATTTCTCCTTGATGGTTTTGGGGAGACATAGTTGGTCATGGGGTCCCAACTGAGTATCGCTATTCTCACCCATTCACGGTCGATGCCCGTACCTTGTTGTGTTGGATGCAGACGAAGGAGAACGCTACTTGAGGCTGAGAGTGTCAAGACTGGATGGTTCCTGGAGGTGGACCATATGGCGTGACGGTAGAAAGAGGATACGGGTGAACTTGGAGTGCTAATAAGGCGATATGTACCTACACTTCATGTAGGAAACTTGGAGGATGATCCAATAGCTGTATTTCTTTTTTTTCAGTTGTATTCCATTTCAGTTGTACTTTTCCTTTCTAGTTAGACTTATATTCTGAACCCTTTTAACTTACTGTACCAACTTGTTTACAATACAGTTAAGTTGCATTCGTATCTTGATGGGTGTTTGGTAGTGTGTGTTTACAGGTTATAAAGGAAGTGCCTTCCCAGCTTTAGGTAATATGACATTGCTGGTAGTTGTTAGCCCCTAGCCTAAGAAAGGCACGCTTGGGGTAGTAACGGCCCAAGCCTCGGGGGATGGGTCCTAACCTTTTTCACTTGTTTCCCCATCATCACAATAACAAAAGACAATAGCTATTCTAGGAAATATTTTTGGACGTCTAGGTTAACCGAAGGGTAAAACATTTTCATGAGTACTTGAGGGATGTTCATGATCACTCATGTCCTCTATAGGAGAATCCTCTCTTTCTTCTACAACAACAACCACTTCATTATCATCTGATTATGCATGATCCACTATATTAGGCTTTATACTAGGTCCACTCTTATTATTAGTCCTAGTAGGATGAGTGATATGGTTTAATTGTTCATACAACTTATCCTCATTTATAGGCCCCTTAGAAATGTGTTTGTCAAAATATAGTCTAGAACATGAACTAGAAGTGGACTGTCTAGATTTTTTAGCTAATTTATTATTAATAATCCTTGTTTAACCTGGTTGATATCATAGACTAGTTGTGTATTTTGGAGAAATATGTTTTCCTAGATACTGAGTCATGATATCTCTTGCAGTAGTAAACATCTCACAGTCACTTTTTAATTTCTCATTTGATATTTTATGTTTAGTATTTTCTTTTAATTGCGGGGCACATTTTTCTTTGTCAATATGCAAATCAGACTAATAATTTACATTTAAAGAATGTTGTCTTTTCAACAATTTATATTGATGATTGAGTTTATTAATGGTATCATCATGAATTACAAAATATTCAAATAATTCATCCATATATATATTTTCATCATTATTTGATTCACATCAATTGCTAGAATAATTAACATTATGTGAATGAGAATTAGGAGTTAGCATTGTTTTTCTATCCTGAAACAAAAGCCTTCATGTTTGTTCTTTTCTATATCAGAATATTCATATTCAAGAGGTTCACTTTTTGAGACATGTCATATCGGAAGATGGAGTTGCAGGACATCTAGGTAGTTGGAGTATCAACTATTAGCTCATGGAGAAGATCCTCCCAGATATGAGAAAGCATATTGCGGGAACCCAGTGGCTGGCTGAGACTTGACGACTACTGACAGTTTCGACTCAAAGAGACTCGACAGGCCCAGTGGAGAAAACCATGGTGATGCGGCAGACCCACGGTGGGGAGCGCCTTGGTGACGCGGTAGACCCACGGTACTCGATAGGAGTATTACCTCAAAGGTCTTAGTGGGAAGTTCCTTGGTGACATGGAATACCCACAGTGGGGAGCACCTTAGTGATGCGGCATACCCAAGGTACTAAACAGGAGGAGTACCGCAAAAGTACAAGGTTAGTGGGCAGCACATCTGTTTGATGCAGTAGGTCCATTGTACTTGATAGAGGAGGAGTTATCCAGTAGTTGAGGTGTTCGATGTAGTGATTTATAATGTTACACGATACTACCATAGAATAAATCCTGGTGTGATCTGAGTAAGTTCCTTTGAGTTTTTCCACATGATTGATATAGATTACATGATAACCTAGGTATATGTATGACCATATATCTATGTATGCTAATCTGTCGATTTAATAATTTTTGATTTATCCTTGATGGTTTTTGTGAGACCTAGAAGATCTTGGGGTCCCTACTGAGTATCGTTTTACTCACCAATGTGCAGGCTATTCCCACACCATGTTGTGTTGGATGTAGACGACAGACAACACTGCTTGAGGATGAGAGTAACAGGACTTTACAGTACCTACTGGTGGACCATATTGTGTGACGGTAAATAGAGGAGACGGTGTAAGAGGAGTGCTAGGAATGGTATCTGTACATACACTTCAGGTAGGAACCTCAAAGGATGTTCCAATGGCAGTTTTCTCTTACATCAGTTGTATTTTATTTAAGTAGTACTTGTACTTTCCAGTTGGACTTGTATTCTTAGCCCCATTTTTTCTTATTGTACTCACTTTTGTACTATACGGTTTACTTGCATTCGTATCATGATGTGCATTTCATAGTGTGTGTTAATAGGTTATAAAGTCAATGTCTTCCCATATTTAGGTAATACGTCTTTGGTCCTAGTTTTCACAGTGTAGTCTATGAAATATGGTCTTGGGGTAGTCACATCACATGCCCCAGGGGACGGGTCATGACATTATTCACTTGTTTCCTCATAATCACTATACCATAATACAATCTCTCTTCTGGGAAATATTTTTGGAGGAATAGTCTCAACGAAGGATACAACAATGTCAGGAGGACTTGAGGGATGTTCAAGATCACTGTTCTCCTCAAAAGGAGAATCCTCTGTTTCTTCCACAATAGCATCCACTTCATTATCATCTGAGTATGAAAGATCCACATTATTATGATTTAGACTAGGTCCAATCTTATTTTTTATCCCAGTAGGATGAGTGATAGGGTTTAATTCAGCATAAAAAATAGCCTCATCATTTAACCATTTTCATTTCAATGGTTTACAACTTATCTTCATAAACATTCAAATAATCTTGGTGATCAATAAGTTATCCCTTACAACTAATGTTTCCTTTTTATTTCTAGCAACTCCATTCAATTTCAACATCATGAATATCAATATAGAATTAAATAAATAATTGGACATGGAACTTGCCTTTTTTATATCCTTTAATTGAATAATCAGTAACCTACAAAGATTTATCTTCTATCCATGCTTCAACAGATACAAAAGAAACAAGTCTTGATAATTCAATGTAGCAAAGTCCCATATCCTGGGTCTCAAAACATGTTGAACAACAACAAACACCATTTTTTCTTTGCCATCCATTTCAGTAGAAATTACAATCCAAGGGATCCCATTCCCTATCAGTTCAACCAATGAATCTTGATAATAGAAAACATAACTAGTGATAGGAACCACAACTGAGTAGTAATCAAAAATCTCTTGGTGTATGACTCATAGAAAATCATCCCATTCAATAGGGGAGAGGATCACACATATTCCATTTACCTGTGAAGACATTCATTTTTCATTCTCTGACTACTCAAAAATTAGACACTCAAGTAATTACTTCACTAGCATTGGGTAAAAATTCCCATTATTATATGAAATGCATTCGACACAACCTTCTTCTTCAAGTGCTGTTATCACTAAATACCTGCTCGATAATAGCCGTTAGAAACATAATTACTTCTCAAACACGATTTTAATATTCTAAAAATGTGGGTTGATGCTCAATTTCACTACCAGGAATCCACAACTAGTCCCAGTTCGAGGTCCCTTAGGGTTCGTTGCATCTCCTTCATAACTGGCCATCGGCCTCATCAGTCTCTCCATTTCATTCTAGCGAAGTTAGAGGGTTTTAGTAGAAGGTGAGGTTATATGATTAGGGAGAATTATGTGAGAGTGATAATTTAAGTTGATCAAAATGTGGTGTGTAAATTATTTTTATCATCTATGGACCTTAGAACAAATTATGTAAAAGAAATATATAATACTAAAAACATTTTAGATGTCGGCAAGAAAAAAAATGTGATGTAATGAAAGGGTCAACTATCGGTAAGGTGAAATTGGTGAGGTCCAATGGTGAGGTCCAACGATGAGGTCCTAATGGTGACGTACAATGCTAAGGTCCAACGGTGACGTCGAATGGCGAGGTCTTAATGGTGAGGTCCATTTGTGAGGTACAACGGTGAGGTCCAACAGCGAGGTTCGATGGTGAGCCCCTAAATGTGAGGTGCAACAGTGAGTAACTAATGTCGAGGTCCAACAGTGATGTCCTAATAGTGAGGTCAAACAGTGAGGTCCTAATGGTGAGGTCCAATGGTGAGGTCCAATGGTGATGGCCAATGGTTGGTTTCCTAATGGTGTGGTCCAACATTAATAGTATATAATAACTAAATCATGTTTGACGTAAATTAATCTCTCAGAAATCAATGTCATTGTGAATGTATCATCCAATTGATGTTCATTTTTAATGAATTCAAAAGTGATATCACCTCTTGGATAATGATCTCTTAAGAAGTGATGTCTCACATCAATTTTGTTTGTCGTATAACAAGATACTTTATTTTTAGATATGTTAATTGAAGATGTATTATCATAGTTTATAGATACATATTTGAATTGAAATCCATTGTATAGTAATATGTATTTCATCCACAGAATTTGAGCACAAAAAATACAAGCAGCTATATATTCATCTTCAATAGTAGATAATGCAATTGAGTTCTGTTTCTTACTACATCATGATACATGTGACTTTCCCAAAATGTGACTTGTTCTAGAGATATTTAAAAATCATTTACCAGCAGTTTAAGGATACATATTTTGATTTAAAAGAAAATGATCAAACATGATTACAATGAACATAATATCACGTCTGCTGGCAGTATGATAGAGGAGACCCACAATCATACCTCTGTAAATAGTTTGATCCACTGATTTACCATTTCATTCGCATCCAATATACAGGTGGTACTCATAGGTGTATCACTACCTTTATTTCGTTCAAAACCAAAACATTTAAAATGTTTTTTATAATATTTAAATTGATTAAAAACAATATCATTTTTATTTTGAAAAATTTGAAATCCAATGAAAATTTTATCTTCCCACATTACGCTCATTTCAAATTCATCTTGCATTATTTTTGAGAAATCAGCACATAAAATATTTTTAGTGGATCCAAAAAAAATTCATCAACATATATTTGTACTATTAAAACATATTTCTAAACCCTTTTAATAAAATAAGTAGGATCAACAATTCCATTAGCGAAATCTGTTGAAATTAAAAAAGAACTAAGTCGGACATACCTATATCATGGAGAATTTTTAGACCATATAGGGAATTAGAGAGTTAAAATACATGATTTAAAAAATGTGGACTACTAAAACTAGGGGGTTGTTCAACAAATACATCCTCAACTATGTACCCATTTAGAAATGTTCATTTGACAACCATCAGAAAATGATTAAAAGTATGATGAGATTTATAAGCAAGTAGTATCCTACTCACTTATACACTAGATATAAGTGAAATGGTTTCCTCATAGTATACAACATTTTCATGACTATATCCTTCTGCAACTAGTGTAGTATTGTTTCTGAAAATGTTTCTACATTAATCAAAATTATTAAAAATCACTCATTTAGTGCCTATGGTCAAATTGTATTTAGGTCATTCTAATAATTCTCAAACTTTAATTTGATAAAAATAATTTAATTCTACATGCATAATTGTAACCCAATATTCATCACTGATTGCATGATCAGTATTTTTGGGTCCTATCTGTGAAAGAAAATCATGATGTTCTACCTGGTTTCTCAGAAAAGCTCATGTTTGTGTTCCTCTATTTAGATCACCTACTAAAACATCCAATGGATGAATCTATAGGGTTCTAATGACTCAATATTCAGTTGAACTAGACTTCTCTTGATTTTTTAGGAGTTCAGATTCACCATTCATAAATTCCGGTAAATATCCATAGCTAGTTGTTTTTACTAGGGGTTAATTGTCTTTATCATTAAGGTAAAAATTTGACATATGTTTTTCAAGATGTAAAATGGTGGTTTTGGGTTCATGTGGATCAACCTCATCAAATTTTACATAAACTAATTCTTCTGCACATTTGGTTCAATTATTGAATACTCTATAGTCATTACTAGAGATTGAGTAAACTAGGAAAATTCCCTCACCACTTTTATGAGAAATCATGTCAATATTTTCCTTAGTGTTATGAAAAAATACATTGAAACCAAACACTATAATGTAATTAACCTTAGGCATCCAATTATTTTAGATCTCAAACGAGGTCTTCTTAAGATCATGTTTAATTAAGTCTCTATTTATGATGTAACAAATTGTATTTATATTTCAAACCCAAAAATAAATAGGATGATTATACTCATTTAGCATCGTCCTGGAAATCTCTTGATGTGTCCAATTTCTTTTTCTATAACTCCATTTGTTGGTTTATTCTTGGAGAAGTGAAACTGTGATTATAGCTATTTTTAGCAAAATGATTCAAACTCATGATATTCAAAATCACATCCATGATCACTTCTCATGGTAAAAATTAACTTTTCACTATGATTTTCTACAGACATTGAATATTTAAGGAATTAATAAATTTCTACACATTTGTGAGCTCGAAATTATACCCTAGTATACCTATAAAAATCACCTACAAGAACACAATCATAGTGGATCCCATTTGAACATGAAAATATAGATGGTCCAAACTAATCCATTTGAAACAACTACAACGATAGAGAAGTGGAGTCTTTTCTTGTTGGAATAAATGATAAATTGAATTGTTTTCCCTTTTCACATGGATTAAAACCTTTTTATGTGGGAATTTCAATTTTGGTACATCTATAAATATGCATTTCCATGCTTGATTCACAAGTTATGGCACATTTTAGTGTTCTAATAATTTGTACCATAACCATGATTCCTTGTTGAAATAATTTAAACAAGAAACATCTTTCATAACATAGGTGTTTAAAACAACATCATATACATTTTCATTTCTAGAATAAATGAACATTAAATCATTTTAATAATTAAAAACAATTCATGCATCATTTTAAAATTTTACATGGATTCCATCCTCATACAACTAAGAGATACTATGTAGATTGTATTTCAACCCATAAAAAAAAGTAATTTTGAAATTAATAAAGTATTATGGTTTCCAATTTTCCCTATGAAGATGATCATCATTTTAGAGTAATCAACAAATGTGACAATTGTAATGCCCTGAACCCATTTACCCAGAATTGGTGCATTATTACGTAACATTGGAAAGATCACATAAGATCATGTCTTGAAAGGCCGATTAGTTTAGTAGCCATGGAAACACTAGATAAATTCATAAATGTTACATTACATCATATAGTGAAAAACTAAAATAACATAGTCTCCATAGTCCACACTCATATACCCTTCAGTCTATCCATGTAGGTCAGTCATAAAATATTTCTTCACATCCTGGGAAAATAAATCATAGAACGGGGTGAGCTCAGATGCTCAGTAAGAATAAAAATATATAGGAAACTTTCATATATAAACATGAACATTTAAGTCAATATATAACTAATACAAAGCCTTTTAAACATAAAATCCATCATAATATAGCAAAGATAAAATGAAATAATGCCATTTACATATTCATATGGATTTTCTACTAGTCTAATAATCACATGAAATATCATTAACCACTTTCATAATGATGGAATGCATAATTCCAGACTATCATAACCCCATAGTCAAGGCATTGTGCCAAGACTACAAATATGATTTTTTCAAGGCCTTGTGCCAAGACACTAGTTTTTCTCATGAGACCTACCGATGCATCAGGGAGATATAGATGGATCACCATGCCACTTATTATGCCCAATGTATTCTTCATATAAAACTATTAAACATATCATAATCCATAACATAATTGTCTCACATAAAACATGCATAAAAAACATAACATTTCCACATTTCAATCACAAGATATCAATACAACACATTAGTATACTGAAAACATTATCATAACAATTTTCAATTCGAAAATAAAAGGAATGTAAAACATGGTATTTATTATTCATTTAAAAAAGTTATGGCGTGTAGAGGAAGCCGAAACTCAAATAATGGTCACGGTGTTGGAGAAGTCGTTGTTGCACATACGTACGACAAAAAAACTTTTTTTGTATTTTAGAAAAAAGCTTCCTATAAAAATGAATCATTTTGAATAAACATAAATGTCAAAGGTTTTTATACACCATATAAAATATAGATGTGTATAAAAAAATATGCCTCAATCAAAGGAGATTGAGATGAAGTCCCTTACCTCGTGTCCGACATGACTCGATCATTCCTTAATCTCATGAATAATAAACTAGAGTTAATATCTACATTCTTAAGATCCTTTTTCATGTTCATTATCCCTTTTATATCACTTAATACCATGTAATGAAAATTATATAGTCATTTATGTTAATAATGGTTGTTTTGTCGACCTTTAGTACTTGAGTCAACAATAAACTTCTTATAATTAAAAGTTGTTTATGTGGTAGAATATCAATTATCTACAAAAATATATTCATGATTTGGATATCATATATATCATATATATCCTGTAGAGACATAAATTTATAATATTACATAACATTTAGAGGTAAGAAAAGAAATGCACTATTAATGGAGACGGTAAGACGTACATACACATGAATGATACTTTCATTTCTATTTCATATTTAATGGAATGAAATCTTAATAATATAAAGTTATATTATAATTAAATTATAATATAATATATAATATCATTAACTCCATCCTTTATATATCCCACAAATGGAATTAACGATTCAAATCACTTTGAGGGGGTGGTAGTCTACACTTCCTAAAATGAAATTATCGTGTTTACCCATAATGGAAATCATAAAATTATTCCACAAATTAAATATACAGGAGCATAAAGAAAAATTTAAACATAATATATATCATTTATCAAAATAGTTTCATCATAATGGCCACCATGAGAGGTGTTAAAAGAATATTGAACAATCATCATTTCGTAGGCAGTAATTCGCCCCCCGCAGAAACAGAATGGTCATTAACCATTAGATGAAGGTGTGTATAAGTGTAAATAAAATCCTTCTTATAAAAACATCCTAGTATATTGAAGATACTTGTGTAATTAAAAAATAAATGAATAAAAAATGATTAAGGGGTTGGATAAGAAAAATAAAACAGTGGAACATAAGTGAAGACATTAGCTTAAAATCGGGTAACTCTTTTTGATTTTAGCCAAAGGCTTCCTTGGGATGTTTTCTGCCCAAATTGAGGTTTCTAAGAGTAAGGGAGGGAAATTGGGATAGTATTTGGGCCAAGGTTGGCCGAGCTGAATGGCTTTGAAGGTGAGAATAAGGTGGTAGAGGTGGGGGCCTTTTATTAGAGGATAGGAGGGGCACTATTGGAATGTCATGAAATGTTACATTATTATGAAATGATTTTCCAATTCTAAAGGTCCAAAAATGATATATTTATAGGATAAGGTTATAAGGGTTCTAAATTTACTCATCCAATATGTTTTTGACAAGTGTAAGTCTTAGATTTTACATTATCATTTCATTTTATTTACAAAGTTCATTAATGAGGTAATCGCTCCATCATAATGGTGTGATTGATATATATATTAATTTAATTACTAAAAACTATAAAATAATTACCATGAAGTATGATATATTTTTAGATTTCCAATGTATATTTATTGTTGAAATGATAACTTGTATAACCCCTTGTAAAAATTCTTTTAGTAAAACAATACATGTTTGTGACATTTTTATTTTCACTTTAAATAAAATGTATTAATGTAATTATCTTACCCAAGTGGCTCCATGGTGACCCACAAATAGACCCATTGATTGTATTGGTCGTCCATGTGTCATCCAATAAGAGTAGGACATGTGTCAAGATAATTTCATATTATTATAACATTATTTTTACCTTAAATTACTCTAATTACCTCTAATCGCGGCTAATAAAACTCAAAAGTTACTATTCATCAAAAAAATGTAATCCCTTTGAGCCTCATTTTACTTCTTAATTACAACCATGTATGTCAGAATTTTAAAACTAAACCGGAGACAATATCGTTGGCATGAGTTCATCCATGACTATGAATTCTATATAGTATATACTCTTGGGAAGAAGATCATTATAGCAGATGCTTCAATCTAGAGTTCTAGTATACAACTGCTACATGAGGTGATGGAGAAGATGTTCGCTTTACAGATATCATTTGTTGATAGAGACAGAGAATCATTTCTACAGTCTCTTATAGTCACTCACCCACTTCTTCAGCGATTCAGGGAGGTGCAAAGTAGGGATGCTAATTGCGAGGCACGCCATGCAAAGATATCCACATGACATGAACCAAATGTATTTTCTGAAGGTGGGGAGCAGGTCATCCTCTACCAAGGACGTACCATGGTACCAGTGTCACTTTAGGTGGAATTGTTGAGGGAGCCCCACAAATCCCCTCTAGCGGTGCATCCAAGAGTGGAGAATATGTACGAGGATCTCCAATGACAACACTTGTGGTTGGGAATGGAGAATGAAGTTGCATAATTTGTTTCTTGATGCCTCTCTTGTAACCAAGTGAAGGTGGAGTATCAGGTACCAACAAGATGGGTTCCGCCCTTAGAGGTCCCATATTGGAAGTGGGATGGGATATCCATGAACGTTGTGATAGGACTTCGTTATACATCTTGCTGACATCACTTTATTTTGGTGATATTTGACCGACTCACTTTGTCGGCCCTCTTCCTACTGATTAGAGAGCAGGGTTCAGTAGAGATCTTGGGATGACTCTATGTGAAAAAGATTTTGTGACTACATTTTGTAACTTCAGCGATTGTCTCCGATCGTGAAACACAATTTACTTATCAGATATGGAAGGGGATGTAAGAGAATTTTGTGATGCAGCTTCGTTTGAGCACCTCCTTCCATCCACAAACGGATGGTCAGATTGGGCGGAATATTCAGACCCTTGAGGACATTCTCTGCACTATGGTCCTAGACTCCGGTTTCACCTGGGAGGATCACATAACATTTTTGGAGTATTCATACAACAAAAAATATCACTCCACCATTGGAATGACACCTTTCGAGGCGTTGAACATGAGACCTTTCATATCACCTATGGGCGGGACTAACCCAGGGGAGTCAGCAATAGTGGGAGAAGAGATGGTAAGGAATACCTCAGAGATGGTGCATGTCATCCAAGAGTAGATGAAGAGTTCATAGGGCAGGAAAAGTTGTATTCCAATAGGATATGATGACCTCTTTAGTTTGATGATGGTGACCACATCTTTCTACGGGTCTCACCTTGAAGGAGATTGCAAAGATTTGGCTGAGGCGGCACGTTATGTTCCAGTTAGATCAGACACTTTAATGTCCTCAGTAGTGTTGGTGAGGTGGCTTGCTGCTTATCCCTTCCACCTCAGTTTCACTGGGTGAATGAGGTCTTCAATATATCCTAGCTTGAGGAGATATGTGCATGACCCTTCTCACATCATCTACCATGGCTAGATGGATGTCGACAATTCGGCGACTTTTACGGAGGTTCCAGTAGAGGTTGAGGATCGACAGGAGCAGGTCCTTCGTAGACGGTCGATAGCTCTTGTTCTCATTTGCAGGTAGCAAGATAACCTCCAGGTGATCACAATAGGGAAGGAGTCTCAGATTCATGCTTAGTACGCCCACTTGATCCCTTAGATTGAGTTGTTTCTTACGGGGACATAAAAACCGAGGTGGGGAGAATATAAAGACTCAGAATTTCCATATAAATTTTCTTAATGAAATAGTAATTTTACGAGTCAGCGAAATTTGATGGTGCATGATTCTAAGGGCCGAAGTGCTTAGAATGAATTTCTGAACATTTTTTCGGGTACATTCAATCAATCTTCTAACAGTTTTTTTCTAAATTTTGAATTGGTGCTCAAAATTTAAATTTGAATGCCTAGTTGACCTCGTAGTGCCGGTATTGGATTAAGATGAGTTTCACCTCGACGACAGTTGGTCAGGGGTGTAAAATTTAAATTTTCGGTTTTCTGTGGAAATAATAAATTAAAATAAACATAAATTATATTTTATTTTGATGTAACCACCCTCCATGAGGATTTTGAGAATTGGGGACCACCATAACATAACCACCAATGAGAGGATATGGTGATGGAGGCCACCCGATGTCTAAACCCCTTCCACTCCCTCATTAAGGTGGAGGATCCTCTTGAGCTTCCTCCACATTAATTAAGCCAAACCTCTTAAATTAATTTTGGAAAACCATAGTATCCTCCAAATAGAATTTTATGCCAACAAAACACAGTTATTGTTGCCAATTAATTAAGCCAACTTTTATTGACAACAAATTAAATAGATTAACATATAATATTTGGTTGGCTATTAATTTGTTGGAAATGAATTGGAAAAAGAGGATTGTGAGAACATGGGAGATATCTATCTAACATAGAACTTTTAACCAACAAACACCAATGACATCCACAACCGTCTTCATTTGGACATCACCCAATGTGGGACTTCCTCATCTACAGAGAATGGACAACCGTACTACCTTTTTACTCCATCATCATCAAGCGAACGAGGTAGGGGGTTTATTTGTGTGATAATACATTTCCCACATCTTACATTGAATTATTTTGTTTTCTGGGAATGAAACGTTATAGGAAGTTGTAATCTTGACGTTCTTCATTCTTGTTGATCCATATGCTACCACACTAACGGGGAGGGTATAGGCTAAACCAATATTGCCCGACCCTTCGGCAAATATTGTGGTGTTTTTTTCAATGTAGGAGGACGACAACTATCCAATGTTGGGGCACGAGAACGGCGGACAACCCCACAGTCGGTCGTGATGAAGGAGACGACAGAATGGTGTCGCCCTACAGTCACCCTCACTGCCTCACAACTTCTATTTCCATTGTGGCCACAACCGACGTTTGCGGCTCCGCGCTGCCCCGCGGCCGAGGTGCAACCCCCGACTGGCTGTGCCGCCCGCCTGTGGTCAGACCACTGCCTGCACATGGCCGAACCGCCTCCCTGTAGCCGGTCGAGCTGCCAGCCCATGGCTGAGGCACCGCCCCGCGGCTGGACAACCACTCAACAGCCATTCCTCCAACCATTGGTCGGTCTTCCACCCTCACGGTCGGTCCTCCACCCCCGAAGCTAGCCCTATCTCTCATGGCTAGACAACACCATCTTGGTACCATAATGGTAGGGTCGGACTGTGGGCCGGGTCGGTCCGACCGGATCGGACTTCCCCCAGGCCCACTACGACCTAGTTATTTTTTAAGCCATAACATTGGCACTGGGCATCCGTTTGACAAACCGTCAGTAGTGCTGGAAATCATCGAGTGTGATGTATCCTCTTATTATACCCCAAAATTGTTTTGGATTAATATGTGGAACATTTAGGTTGAATAGAGCATGAATAAATCCGATCTCCTAATACTAAAAGGCTAATAACTCACAGACCAAGCAACTAATTGATGCACCGTCTGTAGCGTTCAGACCATGATGATGTGGAAGATCTTTGAGATACCACATCATGAACATTAAGGTAGTTGGAGTATCGAACAATATCATGTGGAGAGGATCCTCCAATAGATGAGTGAGCATAGTGCAGTAACCCAATTGTTGGCTGAGATATTACATCTACTTACCATTTCTACTCAGAGTGAATCTATATTCCCAGTTGGAAGGACCTTGGTGACACGGTAGACCCACAGTGTGGAGTGCATTGGTGATGCAGCAGACCCACTATACTCGACAAGAGGATTACCTCAGTAGGCTATCTGGGGAGCACCTTGGTGACGCAGAAGACCCATGGTGGGGAGTGCCTTGGTGACACGGCAGACCCATAGTACTCGATAGGAGGAGTAACTCAATTGTCCAAGGTTAGTTGGAAGTTCCTCTGTGTGATGCAGTTGTCCCACTTTACTCGATAGAGGAGGAGTTCTTCACCAGCCGAGGTGTTCAACGTAGTGAATAGGAATGTTACTTGATACTACCCTAGAATAAATCCTGGTGTGAGCTGATTCAGTACCTATGTGTTTTTCCTTTTGATTGAGGTGGATTACATGATAAAATAGCTATATGTATGAGAATATATCTATGTAATCTTATCTGTTGATTTCAAACATTATGATTGTTCCTTGATGGTTTTTGTGAGACCTAGAGGGTCTTGAGTTCCCTACTGAGTATCATTATACTCACCCTTTCACTGGATATTTCCTGCACATTGTTTTGTTGGATGAAGATGATGGACAACGCTGCCTGAGGGTGAGAGTAATAGGACTTGACAGTACCTAGAGGTGGACCATACAGCGTGACAATACACAAAGGAGTAAGGTGTACGTGGAGGGCTGAGAAAGAGATCTGTATCTACCCTTTAGGTAGTAACCACGGAGGACGATCCAATAGAATTCATTCTTATTCTTCAGTTGTATTGCATTTCAGTAGTATTTGTACTTTCAAGTTGGACTTGTTTTCTGGCCCCATTCCACTTACAATACTAACTTGTCTACTTTATAGTAGAATTGCATTCATATCTTAATATGTTCTAGGTAGTGTGTATTTACATGTAAAAAAGGAAATTTCATCCTAGTTTTAGGTAAATTCTTTTGGTTCTAGTTTCCAACCCCTAGACTATGGATGTCGGGCTTGGGGTAGTCACGACACAGACCCTAGGGGAGGGGCTGTGACATTATTCACTTGTTTCCCCATCATCACTATAACATAGGACAATCTATATTTTAGTAAATTTTTTTGGAGGTCTAGGCTCACCAAAGGAAATAACATTGTCATGAGGACATGAGAGAAGGTATGTATCACTCCTATCCTATATAGGGGATTCCTCTCTTTCTTCACAACAGCATCCACTTCATTATCATCTTAGTATGTAGGCTCCACATTATAATGCATTAGACCGGGGTCACTCTTATTAATAGTCCTAGTAGGACTAGTGATAGGGTTTAATTCTTAATACAACTTATCCTCATCATTTACCCATTTTTATTTCAAAGGGATAGAGCTATTCTTCATAAACTTGAAAATCCTCATGATAATTCAGATGTTCTCCCTTAAAACAAATGTTTCCTCCTTATTTATAGAAACTCCTTTCAATTTAAACATCAATGATATAAATAAATCATGTAATAATGAATTGGACATGGAATTAGGCTTTTTCATATCCTTTAATTGAAAAATTAGCAACCTACAATGATTTATCTTCCATCCATGCTTCAACATATACAAAAGAAAAAAGTCCTAATATTTCAAAGTAGCTATGTCCCATCTCCTGGGACACAAACCATGTTGAACAAAATTAAACACCATCATGTCATCTCCATCAATTTCAACATGAATCACTTTTCAAGGTATCCCATTCCCTGTCAGTTCAACCAATGAATCTTTATAATAGAAGAACTAACTAGTGATAGGAACCACCCCTTATTAGTAATCAAAAATCCTTTTGTGTTGGACTCTTAGACAATATTCTCATTATATTGAGGATAGGCTCACACATATTCCATTTACCTATGAAGACATTCAGTTTTTATTCTTAGCCTTCTCAAACAATAGAGACTAAAAAAATTACTTTACTAGCTTTGGGTAATAAGGTCAATTGTTATTAGCAAATCATTCGACCTAACCATGAGCTTCATGTGCCATTATCACTAAAGACATGATCTATAATAGCCATTAGGACCATAATTCATTCTCAACCATGTTTTTCCTCTTCTAAAAATGTTGGATGATTAGCAATGTCACAACCTTGAATCCACTACTATACCCACCTCGAGGTCCCTTAGGATTTATGACATCTCCTTTGTAACTGACCATCAGTCTCTTTAGACATTCCATTTCAATCTGGATCAATTAGAGGGTTTCATCAAAATTTGAGGTTCTATTATTAGGGAGAAAGATGTGCGAGAGATAATTTATGTGGATCAAAATGTAATTTGTACTTTATTTTTATCATTTAGGGAGTGAAAAAAAATCACGTAATAGAAATAAGTAATACTAAAAACAATTTAGATTCTGGAAGAAAAAAATGTGAAGAAATGGAAGGGTCAACTATCGGTAAAGTTACATTTCTGAGGTCCAACAGTGAAGTCCTAATGGTGAGGTCCAACTATGAGGTCCAAATAGAGAGGTCCCATGGTGAGGTCCAATAGTGACTTAAAATGGTGAGGTCCTAACGGTGAGGTCCATTGGTGAGGTACAACAGTGATGTCCAATGGTGAGATCCTAATTATGAGGAAAAACAATGAGGTTCCTACGGAGAGTTTTAACATTGAGTTCCAAACCGTGAGGTTGAATGATGAGGTCCTAACTGTGAGGTCCACTGGTGAGTTCCAATAGTGAGGTTCTTAAAGGTGAGGTCCAACGTTAACAATTTATCATACCTAACTCATTTTTAACGTAATTTAATTTCTCAGAAATCAAAGTCATTGTGAACATATTATCCAATTTATGTTCATTTCCAATCAAATAAAAAGTGATATCACCTCTTTTATAATGATCTCGCATGGAGTGATGTCTCACATCAATGTGCTTTGTCCAATAATGAGATACTTTGTTTTTAGAGATGTTAATTACACTTGTATTATCACTATTTATAGAGACATATATGAATTGATATCCATAGTATAGTAATATGTATTTAATCTACATAATTTGAGCACTAATAATACTAGCAGATATTTATTCATCTTCTATAGTAGATAATGCAATAGTGTTACGTTTCATAATACATCATGATACAAGTGACATTCACAAAATGTGACTTGTTCCAGAGGTTCTCTTTCAATCTAACATGAAACTGGAAAATCCATCATCTAAATAATGAATTAAATCAGATGATTGTCCTCTTTTATAAAATAGTCCTAAGATTGTAGTATACTCGAGATATTTAAAAATAGTTTTAACAACAGTTAAATGAGATTCTTTGGGATTTACTAGAAAACGATCACAGATATTTATAATGAACATAATATCACTTCTGTTTGATGTATGGTATAGTAGACTCACAATCATTTCTCTGTAAATAGTTTGATCCACTAATTTATAATTTCATCAGCATCCAACATATAGTTGGTACTCATAGGGGTATCACTACCTTTATTTCGTTCCAAACCTATATGTTTTAATTATTTTTAATATATTTACATTGACATAAAAAAATACCATTTTAATTTTGAAATATTTGAAATCTAAGGAAAATTTTATTTTAACACATTAAGAATATTTCATATTAATCTTGAATCATTTTTGAGAAATCATTACATAAACTATTTTTAGAGGATCGAAAAATAATTTCATCTACATAATATTGTACTATTAAAAAATCATTCAATCATTTAATAAAAAAATTTGAATAATAAATTACTTTGGTAAAACCTTTTGAAATAAGAAAATAACAAAGTCTGTTATAAAAATATCTTGGTGAATGTTTTAGAACATATTGAGCATTATAAAGATTAAATACTGATTTCATAATCAATATTTTTGGGTTCAATCAGTGATAGAAAAGCTTTATATTTAACCTGGTTTCTCAAACAATATCTAGTTTGTGTTCCTATATTTAGATCACCTACTACAGCATCCAAATGATCATTCTTTAGGGTTATAATTCCTTAAGAATGATTTAAACTAAACTCTTCATGGTTTTTTATGTGTTCAGATTCACAATTCATAGATTCTGGTAAATATCTAGAGCTAGTTGATTTTACTAGGGGCTCACTGTTAATATCATTAAGGTCAAAATTGATATATCTTCCTTAAGATGTAAAACTGTGGTTTTGGGTTCATGTGGATTTGCCTCATCCAATTTTACATGAACCTATTATTTTACACATTTTGATTAATTATTGAATACTATATATTCTTTACTAAAGATTATGTAATCTAGGAAAATTCCTTCACCACTTTTAGGAGCAAACATTTCAATATTATCCTTAGTGTTAAGAATAAATGCATTCAAACTAAACAATTAAAAGTAATTAAACATAGTCATCCTATTATTCTATATCTCATAAGGGGTCTTATTAAGAGAATTTATAATTAAGTCTCTATTGTTGATGTAACAAATTGTATTAAAAGAAACAACCCAAAAATAAATAGTTAGATTATTTTCATTTAGCATAGTACGGGAAATGTCTTGATTAGCCCTATTTCTTATTTCTATAACTCCATTTTGATGAGGTTTTCAATGAGAATAGAAATTGTTATCATAGCTATTTTTTATAAAAAATATTCAAACTCATGATTTTAAAACTCACAGCCATGATCACTTCTCAAGGTTTTAATTCTATGTCCACTAACATTTTCTAAAGACTTGGAATATTTAATTAGGTAATAACTTGCTACACTTTTGTGAGATAGAAATTATACCCAAGTATTCCTATAAAAATCATCTACATGATCATAATCATAGTGGATCCCATTTGAACATGAATGTCCAGATGGACCAAACTAATCCATTTGAACCAACTCAATAATTTGAGAAGTGGAAACATCTTTTGTTGGACTGAATGATACTTTGTGTTGTTTTACCTTTTCACAAGTATTAAAACATTGTAATGTGGGAATTAAAATTTTGGTATGTCTATAACTATGCCCTTCCTAGTTATTTTCTCTTGTTAGTTCACATTGTATTTTCTTAATCATTTATTCAATCACCAGGATTCCTTATTTAAATCATTTAAAAAAAACAATTTTCAAAGATAAAGAGTTTTAAACAACATCATATATATTTTAATTTCTAATAGTAGTTAATATTAAATCATTTATATAATTAAAAACAATTCATGCATAATTTTAAAATTTTACATTGAAACCATTATCACCCTACTAAGAGATACTAGGTAAATTGAATTTTAAAATATCAAAAAAATGTATATTTGAAATTAATAATGTATTACCAATTTGGACTTAGTAGATGATCATCATTTTATAATTATATCCAAATGTGATAAATCCACCATCAACATTAATTTGTCTCTTTAATCATTAATAGACTTCAGTCACATGTCATGAACATCCACTGTCCAAATACCATAGGGATATACTGAATCTCATTAAAAAAATTTCTAGAAAAAAATTTATGTATTGGGTAACTTTGGTACCCAGATTTTCTTTGGTCTAGATAGGTTAGAAAGTAAATCTATAGGAACCCATACTTTTCTCCCGGGTTTCCTATAATCTACAGATATTATTTGAGATGCGAAAACATTAATAGGTCCTTTAGAAAAGTGTTTTTCAAAAGATGTTCTAGGAGATGAACTAGCAGGGAACTATCCAGATTTTTGAACTAATTTATATTTAATAATCCTTGTCTAACCTGGTTGTTATCCTAGATTAGTTGTATATTTTTGGAGAAATACGTTTTTCATAGATATTGAGTCATGATATCTCTACCAGCATTAAAATCACACAATCCATTTTTAATTTATCATTTGATATTTTATGTTCATTATTTTCTATTAATTGCTGAGCACATTTGTATTTATCAATATTCAAATCAGACGTATAATTGTCTTTTAAATAATGTTGTCATTTCAACAATTTATATTGATCCATGAGTTCATTAATGGTATCATCATGCATTCCAAAGAATTCAAATAATCCATCCATATCCATATTTTCAAAATTATTTGACTCAATTCAATTCATAGAATAATTAAAATTATGTGTAGGAGAATTAGGAATTACCTTAGTTGTTTCTGTCTTGAAACACAAGTCTTTATGTTTGTTATTTTCTATATAATAATTGTCAGATCTGCTAGAACAATCATTTGAAGTAATTCTAGTATCTTTCATAGCCTTTTTTATATCCCTTGAACTTCTCTTCATATTTATTCTTATATTTCATCATTGGTAAATCAGCCTTTAAATGGCCATTTCATTTACACTCATAGAAGACTATCTCATTTGTGTTGTCATTAAATTTTATCTCCTTATTCCATTTTATTTTACAATAATACCTTACATTATAGTTTTATTTTGAGAATAAATTATTCTTGAGGTTGAACATCTGGAATATCATAGAAAAATGAGCCATATCATCATCACTATCATATTTTGAGCCTTCACTGGACGAAATATCTACAGGGTCATGGTGTTTTTCATTGTCATTTCACATTGAGGTAGCAGTCTTGAATGCATCAGATTTCATTCTTGGTTCTTCATCAGCTTATTTATTTACCTTAATATCTTCTTCTTACATCATAATTTTTCCAATAAGTTCCTTTATTGGTATATTTTTTATGACACAAGATTCTTGGATTGAAACAGAAGTTTCACTCCACCTGTCAGGTTGGCATCGAAGCAGCCTTATAATTTGATCCTGGATGTCCACATGTTTTCCTTGAAGACTCATAGTGTTTAATGTTTCATTAAAACTAAGATAAATTTTATATATATGTTCATCAGGATTAATTTTTAAATTATAATATTTAATAGTATAAGTATTTAATCACATTTCTTTAATAGTAGTGGTTCCCTCATGAAAAACAGCTAAAGTATCACATATTTCATATGTATTTTTATTGGAAGATATTTTTTTGAATTCTTCAACACCCATAGAATAGTGAAATTAATTCATTTCATTATAGTTATTGTTATATGTATCATTATTCAACTGAGACCATGTGTCCCAAGCAGTAGCAGGAAAAACATGTTGTTTTTCAATTGTGTCATAGATTTCATGACATATGAGCTCTAGATACATTTAATTTTTAGTTTCCATTGAGCATAGTAATTACTATTAAATAAAAGTGTCATGTCATTAGAACACCGTAAACTCTGATATCAATTGTTTAGTAGAATTTTAATGAAATGAAAATTTTGATATGAAAAAAATTGTGATATTTATGATACAACAATAATTATAGTTGAAATGAATTTTGAAAACTTGTACAACAGTCCCATTGGTAGTTGTAAAAAATCCTTTGATTCTAAGTCTTTTTTTGGGTGGAAACTCAAGATGGGGGTGAATTTATTTACGACATAAAATTTCTGTAAAAAAAATTATGAAAAATATCACATAATTTTGAAACCTCCCTACTAATTGCGACTGTAGAGGTATAAATGTTTAGTTGGTCAACATGATTCTAAAAGGGTGATTTTTCCTCATTTAAATCCGTGTAAAAAAACATATTCAACTTTTCAAAAATGTTTACTGAATTAAAAACAGACAGACACTAACATGAACTAACTATCATAGTCAATGAAAAACGATTTTTTTTATAATATATGTTGCAGAAAATTGAAAAGTAGTTTATAAGAGTAGATGGTGGAATTAATGATAAACAAGATGTTTATTCTCAAGAAAAGACATAATCCAATCCACTTGGTGACCACCTACCACGAAATATTTTATATTAACAAAAAACCCGATACACACCCAATATCAGGATTTATAACAGTTTTCACAAACTATTAAACGCTCACAAACTCTACCTGAATTCTTTGTGGGCTAAACACAAAACTAGGCCACACGTAACCTCTTTCACAGTTCATTATGGGAAAATAACAATAGATAATGATAGGTAAGTTGATTATTAGTATCCTCCAATTTAGGAATATGAGATAGTGTGTGTATCATAAAAACACACACTTCACATAAATGTAAAATAAAAGAACAAAATAGATATAATATTATAATATTGAGTATTGGATATCTATGTGTGTTTAGTTCAGATCTTGACTCCTCATATTGATGAATTTAATTTTGGAGTCATTCTCTGGATGTTGTCCTCAAAATAGAGTGTCACAGCTCAAGGTTATAGCTTTCTGGAACTCAGTGCTCCGGTTCTTATGTTGGCAGAGAGTTGATGAAGCATAGAAGGTAGCATTGAAATTATTCTCCCAGAATGATCTTCTTGTGGCTTGTGGGTTCAAAATATATGTGTTGGATGGTTATTCCTTGTTCTCTTTGATCGAGCGAGTAAGCTATTTCTCATGAATTACTCTATCTTTATAGACATCTCACACTACACGGTTTCTTTCGTGGTTCTATGTTTTAGATTTGTAGTTTGACAATAGAAATAAAAAACCATGTGTGGTCCTCCTCGTACCTTCTACTGTCCCCAGATATGGTCTATTGATATGTCTAAAATCTGCGTTAATTTATGTAAAAAACATCAAAATTAGCAAATATGACCGTGAGAATAATCTTATGAATTTGAAAATGTTTGAGTAGATTAGTGAGAATTGTAAGGTTGTTAACGGAAGCCTTCATCGATAGCCTTCTCAGTAGTATCATTCAGCGGTAACCTTTTATTAGTGACCCTTCATCAGTGACCCTCATCGGTGACCTTTTATATGTAACCATGCATCAATGTCCTTTCATCGGTAAGCTTTCACTAGTGACCTTTCATCGGAGACCATTCATTGGTGACCTTTCATCGATGAACATACACTGGTGACCATTCATCAGTGACCTTGAATCTGTGACCTTTCATCGGTGACATTGATTCGGTGACCTTGCATCGGGGACCTTTAATCGGTGACCTAACATCATTGACAATTATCCATGACCGTTTTATACATTGAGAAAATTTTAACTGTAATCGTAAAAAAGATACCAATGACATTAAAAGTACATGATTATTACTTGATAGAAACTATGATTATTAATGAAACACGATTATCATAGAACACAAACATGTTTTGGGATTATCAAAAACAGTTGATTGACCTGGATGAATGGGAGACCGAGTATGTGATGTAGATAAATTGGTTCATATGTAATCAAACATTGTTAATAGTTGATAAATATTGATATATTGGTAACTGGAAGCCATGTATGTAAATTACATACAATAATATTCACATGAAAGGGATCAAATGGCTCTAGAATATTAGTTCATTCCCCACACATGAAAAACTGTAGATGTGGGACCCCCTCTCCCTGAGGTATAGACTGTTTGTTTTAATATGGATAAATCATGGAATGGATCGATATTAAATGAGGATGTGTTCCATGATACATTCAAAATGTTATAGATTACTTCCTAATAGAAGCTATATATTAAAAGATACTTGGTATCATGATACTCATCCTTTGTAATATCATTTTGTTATAAGTGAAGCTAATATTTTACTACAGCTCCTTGAATTTTTTTTCCTAAGTAAACAAAAACAGATTATTGTGTGGCTTGGGTGAATTGGATAAGTTTCTATATGCATCATGGATTTAGGACTTGTACAATGATTAACTTTGTCTGCACTTGGTGTCAAAATGGGTGGCCAAAGGGTCCTTTTATTATAAAAATCGTCTTACGATCCTTGATTTGTGAGGTATATAGAAATTATATTGTTGGATTGAATGTTCTTGATCTGGGTACAGGTTTCTTAATCTATAAACGCATTAATTTATTTCGGGGTGAATATGTAATTTTATCACCACATTTGGGAGAATGTGTGGGGACTTTTTTTGGTTTACCATGCAAGAATATGGAATGTGGGAATTAATCTGGATAGGAAGGACTAGGTTCACAAGATTTTACCAGGCCACATAATGTAAACTAACATCGATTTTTTCTGGGTATAGGGGATTTCATCTGGCCATGTGGATTAGGGTTTTCAAATTTTTTCTAAGCATGTTGTTTTTCATTGTGGATTGGGGATCATGTAGAAGATGACTTTTTCTGGGAACATGATTTTAATGATGTCACATGGAATTTAATATAAACATATTGATTAGTACAATTATAATTGAATCCATGAATTCGAATAACAAAACATGAGATTTTTCTTGATTTTATTGATTTTATTTGGAAGGAAAAAGAAAGGCACACACGACTTCATTAAGAAACGAAATGATCTAAAGTAGTATAAATTTTTTATATGAATTCAAAATTAAAATTGTCCCAATTTTTAATATTGAATATCATATCAATAAGTAGTAAAATAAAATATTATTAGGAGAACTAAAACATTGGGAATAGTTATTTTCAATAGATTATGAATTCAAAATTTAAAAGATATTAAAAATTGTATAATTTTTTTTGAAAACTGGAACAAAATTTTCCGGAATAAAGGATGAAATTCAAAACCTACTCCTAATAGGATATTCTTACCACTACGTCATCAGATTGGGAAATAATATTTAATAAAATTGATACCTCATTGTATGAGAAATCGTGTAGCACATTGAGATCTCATTTTTTGTATATTTTAACAAGTGTTATAGTCTTTTATCATTAACACAACTCTTGCCATTATAGTTAGGAACATGTAATTGACATCATGGGAATGTTATCACATCAATTATTATGATAATAGAAATAAAAGTGATTGGATTTATCATGAACATATATTGTCCTTGATTTTAATATTTTTTTATTAGTTTATTAGTATATTTATTGTAATATATGAATACATAATGATAATTATAAATTATATTTCAACAATAGAATGTGTAAGGATATTTTTGCGAATAAATTATAATAAAAAACAAGACTGAATAAATATATGTATTATATATAATGAAATGTAGATATTTGTTAATGTGGTTTCATGGTTTCATTCAAAATACAGATATTATTAATGTGATAAAGAGGTTCATCATGAGGAACTCGATGAAGAGATCTAAAACAATCTTATATGTTTTACATTTTATGATGGATTAAAGTCTATTAGTTTATTTTTTATTTAAATAATGTAATGATATTCCATATTTTTTTAAATTTTTATTATTGTGCAAGAAATTTTAGGATATTTCTAATTCCACTCAATTTTCACATGGTGGTATTGATACATATACATTGGATTACTTAGTTATAGAGGTATATAGGTTGTGTGAGAGTGCATTTTGGAGGACTACGAGAGTCTTACAACTCAATAGGTTTAGTAGGAAGGTTTCCATGGTGTGACATGATGAGTTATGCCATTAAATATAATTTTATGGCCTCTTAGGGCTACTAGATAGATCATTCAATGTATAAAAGTCATATATTATGTGAAAGTATTATAAATATTTTTTAATGGAAAGGGTTTTTATTTATCTTATAGATCTATTATTTCCCACATGAACCTTATCCCATTACTCCCAAATAAACTAGGAAACAATGTGGCTCTCATATGAATGTTTTTTTATATCCATCATATCATGGGTGTATGATGTTTCATTAATTTCAACTAAATCACGTTAAGAAGTCCAAGACCATATATTACATTAATTTCTCTATTTTTCTTTTTTTGAATTTGTTATGTAAAAGAAAATGGACAATAATGATGAACAATTTATTCTTCTTTAGATTGATTTTATTAATAAATGAGATGATTTTTTATTAGTTACCTTTTTGTGGATTGATGTATGTATTCCATAATAATTTATAGATATTTTGTAAGATTATATTATTTGAATAACATGTATTTTTCACTGTCCTATGACCTATTATAATATTATACTTTGGACAACATGAGTTAGTGTGGTTCATATTGATGTTGGAGGATCTTTATAGGGTTGGGAGTATGGTTTAGGGGCCATTGAAATAGTTAATGTGAACCTTATCTTATGTTTTGGAGTATTTTTATCTACCAAGGTAAATTGGCTATGAATTTTACCATTAAGCAGGGATACATCAATAAGGAATTGGGTGAGTAAAATGGTGCTTTCATATAATTAATTCCCTTGAGTATGTGACTTGGATTTTGTGTACATGCTCGTTTTATGGAAAATGAATCTAGGGTTTTCCAATTTTAAAAAATATGAAATTGTATTTTGGTTCTTTTCTATGATATAATAACGCTGGTAAAGAGCATTGGGGAACATTCGTTGTGTTCTCGTACTCTTAATTAGTTTTTTTGAGTTATTTTTTGGGCTCTTTTAATGGATTCGGTTGACCATTGGTTACTTATTTTAGATTGACTTGTGATGTGAGGATGACATTGAGTGAGATGGTTAGGCCTAGATTTGGTTATGGTCATCATGAGTGTGATGTTGGGATGTTGTTCTGTTGTGAGGATGTATATCATGTGTGAGATCTTGGACTAAGGTTAAATTATTATTGTTTTAGCATCATGAGTGAGACATTGGGATCATTTTTTAGGAGGAAGATCCCATTTGCCATGTGTCATTATTTTTAAAGTTGATTCTAGTAATTTTTTGTGATTTACCAACCTAAAAACCTTGGACATAGTGTTTGTTGTTCAATTTTCTTCTCTATCATCTGCGGGGATGGACTTGGAAAATTTATTTTGTCACTAATGTCTACTGGGATGAACAAGAATTATTGAAAACCATACCCATGTGATGGTATTAGGTTGAGGAAATTTTCATATGTTTCTTGTGTTCAATAGAATTGGTTGATCTCCCTTTAGTCTATGTGGATGATTCATCGTACTTAAAAAAGTAATGAACTGTGGGATTGGCATAGTCCATGGGATAGTTATGTCATGGCCTCTAACAAACATCCCTTTTTTAGTTATATGAAGAATGATAGGAAGGGGTTATTGGATGGCATCCATATCACATGATGACTTATTAGGTATTATATTTACTGAATTGTTTACATTCCATCACTGCGTGCAATCTTATATGACCTAATATATTTATCTGAAGAATGTATTGGCAGTTTCTTATTTGTTTCATACTCACAACCTTCTTGGGAATCATGGTGTGGATTTATAATATTTTTTCTTCATGGTTTCAGATGTGGTTATGAGACTTAAATAGGGAAATTATATAGGATGAGGTGGTTGGATGATATGATGTGTATATAGAATTTAGGATTAGTAGTGGCGATACCTATTTTTTTTCCATTTTTCAAATATAAATCTACCACACATGGTGATTTCTTGACTATGTTTACATTATTATAATTCATCAATTATATAATGGGATTCTATTGAATTTTTTTATTCATTCACGTTCGGTTTTATACTCTACTAATATATAAATCTATTATTCTATACATTGATTAGTTATTTGTTACCAATGGAATATTCTAATCTTATAAACTATAAGGTCCTCTCTTCTATTTATAATACTATTCTGTTATGCATGATTGATGATAATGTGCACGTATTGATGGTGAATACATGATCATAATATGTGTGGTTTATTAATTTCATATGTCCAATCCCATAACATTTCATGATAGTATTTTTAAACTATTATTAATGGGGAATTGACCTGGTATAAAAATGGATTTTTTTTTCTAGATTTGGGTTTTAAAATTGAATTTAAAATACGTTTTTTTTAATGGTGATATAATTAATTCACATTGATTCTATAATGATTTAAATTGTTTTATTTATATTTAATTTTGTTTTAAAAAGGTTTTTGGTTTTGTTTAGATAGTGAATTGCGTAAAATGTGATTTTTTTGGAATAATTTTGATGGAGAAAAATATTTTCTTGTACTTAATTGGTTTGAAATTGAAATTTTTTTATTTAAATGGGTTAGAAATAGTTTGATAGTGGATAAAAAAAATTTACTGGTTGTACTTGTGTTTTGAAATGGATTTTCAGTAGGTTTAATTAACATTGTGTATTAATTCATGATTTTTTTCTACCATGGTTGGATCATTCAAACAGAATTTTTATAATATTTGTGGCAGTCCACTATGGGTGCGTTTTCTTGATGTTTTTTAATTGGGTACTATTTTTAGTGGAATGATTATTTTGGTTGTGAAGAATGGCCTATAGAATCTGTGGGGGATGTGAAATGAGGTGGCTGATTTGATGAGATTAGGAAGTAGTTAGAGACAGGCCCTTGGAAGGGTTAGTTTGGTTTCTGTATTATCATGTGACTATTGAGGAGCTCCATCTACATTGAATAGAGTGGGTTTTTGTAAGGATGTTGAATTAATGGGTCTTGGGATACATGTTAACCCATTAGTGGTTAGGCTAGTGTGGTGACATTTTCGATTGAGGACCATTAGTTTGATGTGTTTTTGAGAGGGGACTCTTAGCAATAGATTGCGTGCTAGTATAAATATAAAAAAAATGGATTCACTTTTTAGACATTATTCCTATGTTTCTTAATGGTATTATCAGAAAATAAATTAATTCTAAGTCATGTGAGTTGGTTTTGACCTTTACATAATTAGAATGTTTGTGTGATATTTTTCATTTTGGGTGTCTGTTAATGTTTTTCCATGGTTGAAGATACCTTTTATGGTGATACTCAATCGATACAGAGATGATATTTTTTTCAATCGTTGGTCATTTGGTAGATTTATAATATCTCGGGAGAGTTTTTGAGGGTGATGAACTAAATAAAAGTGGATGTTTTCTATAGTGGTTCTCAAAATGAACTACACATTTTGATCATGAATGGGATCTTCAGAATATTTTTAGGATGATTTGTTTTGGTTATGGTGGATGGTTAAGTTGTGTGTTTATATATGTAACCAATGTTGGGTATTATATTCAAAATAGTTCAATCTTTTTTCCATGGAGTGGTAGATACCACATTAGGTTTCGTGTTATTGATGTGTTATAAGAGGTTTTTTTCTTGGAGAACCATGTTATAATATGGGGATTTTGGTTGAAAGGATTGAAGATCCTTATTTTTCATATTGGTAACTATAAATTAACCTTCGAGTGAGTGTTTGTTGCTGAATTGAAATGTTGGTGATGTGTTTCTCAAGATATTATGATATTGTTTATATTTCTTATGATGTGTAGTTCTTTAGTGATCCACCTTAGGTGAATTCAATTTGTGAAACTCCAGACATCACTATACCTTCTTTACATGGAATAGAGTGGTTGTATGATCTGAAAGCGATCAAGATTATA
The DNA here is from genome assembly GCA_963277665.1 of Viscum album. Taxonomy (NCBI): domain Eukaryota; kingdom Viridiplantae; phylum Streptophyta; class Magnoliopsida; order Santalales; family Viscaceae; genus Viscum; species Viscum album. The sequence goes on along the minus strand of OY728161.1, from coordinate 418,103,843 downwards.
GACTCATTAGTGGTCATCAGTGGGACATAAAAATTAAATTGTTCAGTCAAGGATTTTGCCATATATGTTAATTGAGGGAAGTTATTACAGTTTTTTGTTGTATTTTATTATTTTCACGATGTCCCAAATGATAATTCATCATGGTTAAGTTGTGATATCACGTCCTTTGGAGAGGATAATATTCTTCGATCATTGTAATTGATATATGGTATAAATACTTATATTATATTAAATTGGATTATGTTTGGTGTAGACTGCTTCAGGAATGTCATTCGGGATGTGGTTGACATGTTTTTTGGATTTAACCAGGGTTTTTATAGAAACTTTTATGTATCTAGGCATGGTGGTCGTTTTCTTAGAATTAAAGTGTGTTGTAAATTTGGAGAGACGTCATAGAGTGTTAATGAGGAGTGTCCACCAAATATTAGTTAAAAAGGTAAGGGTAATTAAGAAATTGGTTTGGTAAATGATGATATTAGTTCCCTAGGTTGGTTTTTATTAATCAACTAAGTATAACTATAGTATTTTAGATAATATGTGGTGGCCATTAGTAAGAGGGGAAGAAATCAGCCTCAGGATTTTAATGTTGGTCTTAAATTGGATGGCCTTTGGTTTTTTAAAATCATTACGTTACTATTATCATGTTTTCCTGGTGTGTAAATAATGGGATATGGTATTTCAGGATGAATAAATTTTGATTTAGGAAATGTGATGTAGTTTGAGAGGGTTAGGATTCTCATGTGTTATGTTGTTTTGCTGACACAATATTGGTTCAAAATAATGAAATGTAAATAATTTGAAATTCCACGGTGCACATAAAAAGTGGTTCATATGTGAAACTAACGAAATAATAAGGGTATGTTAAAGTATTATATATCTAGATGAGGTAAAATTAAATCATTTGATGAGATATTCCCCTTTTGGGGTATTTTTCCATGGTTCCTAGTAGTCAACTAGATGTGTTCATAATTGGAATGAGTGTTGGTTCATCATGTTATACCCCAATGGATGCAAGTGCATACATTAGATAGATCATTAGGTGAAAAGAATAACAAGACATATTTTAGGTGGTGGAACACTAATTATTCACTTCATCAAGTTTGTTAATATATTTGATCTCATTACTAATGGTTTTACAATACGAATACTTGTAATGAATGGTATTTTTGGTGTTTTTCTGCTTGTGAATTGTTTACGAGTGCTGACGTGGTTCTAGAGAATTTGAGGGACACATGTATGGGGACATTAGTCAAAAAATTAAAGCTATAAGTGTGAAGGTAATGTGATTAATATAAAAAAAAATTTAATAGTATAAAGGAGTAATAGTATATTAATAAATAAAGTTCCTCATTCAAAAACATTGCATTTTCATGGACATCAGTTGGAGGAAAGATTTTGGTCGGGAGAAAGATATTTAGTCATTGAGGATGGATGATTAATCCTAGAAGTTAGGATGTTCATGATTGACATTTATTAACATTGTCAAATATTATAATTGATTAGTGGGGTATTATGTAATACCCCTTGATTATTGAGGTCAATTATGGGTGTGATTTTTGTCCTAGATGCATGTTACTAGACATTTTAACTTATGGAGGAGTTGAGGATTCCTAGGAGCACATTCAAGAGGATTGAGAGTGGTCAATAGATGAATGGGTTCTACAAAGTTGATTTCACAAGGTGACATGTGGTTTCATTCCATGAAATATTATGTTACTGCATCCCAATTTTGTTGTATATATTTTTCATTATGATAAATATATTTGACATGGAATGAAAGTCTTTTAGATAGTATTTTTAGTGGTTGGGGTGTAATTTCACCATTGAAAACCTTATTTCCCAATCCATCCTTTGACCCTGAACCACATGTTATCAAAGGTCCATAAGAGCTACCCTTTTAAGGTATTATTTCTCTCTCCCACGTTTATTCTTTATTTTTAGCTATCATTTAATTTGTTTTCATTTTAATGGGAATCATAATCCCAACATTTCCCTAAAAGCCATTATTTTACTCTATTATTTATTTATTTGTTGTTAATGAGAATACATAAACTATATGTATACTTTTTGGTATTTTTAATGACTATATAGATTTGGGTGGTGATTCATTAGGGTTTATCTTCATCGTTATTGTAGTTTGAATTGCATAGAACTTTATGACACTGTGACAAAATTTTAGTCCATGAACTAAATGTCTATGAATATCATTTTCTGATATATTATTTGGATTCATGAAATAGATGCCGGGGTTTTTATATATATCAAATCCACCATAAATGTTGAATTGTTTGTGTTCATTGAAAATAATTAATGTGACCTTGGTTTTGAGAATGATTCCAGAGCGATCTACCTCAGAAAAGTGGATCAGATTATTTATTTCATGATCAATTGAATATATGGGGACATATTTGAGTGACATTGGTGTTTGGGGAGTGAATACACATGATAGTGAAACATGTATTTTATCAACGGGTCCCTTGATATGTGATCATTCACATGTTCTTGCCTTTGAAAACACGACATTGAAAGTGTTGTTTATTCTCAAAAGATTAATTTATGACTTGAGGAGGGAGTATATGGGACTAGATTTTGTATTCAGTTGCTCACAAGGGGGTTTTGAATGATATTGTGGTTGGATTTTTGAAATGATTTGGATTGACCATGGATTGTTTATATTAGTGTATTATGTGACTTGAGGAATCCAGTGAGTGAGATGGTTGGGTTAATTTGTGAGGATTATCATCCTGATTGATATTTGATGTTGATGTTTGGTTTTTAGGATTTCTATAGTGAGTGATCATTAGAAAAAAGTCATTTTATTATTGTAATGAACTATGTCAATGATATGTTGGGTGATATTGTGGTATAATGGTCCCCTTTCTTGTTTGTGCATCTTGTGCATATTGATTATTGTTCATGAATATAATTAGACCCCTAGAAATATATGTGGAAGGATTATCATCAATTTATCCTTCATATAGCCTTCTATGATGGGATTGTGTGTTTGATTTGCCTTTCTAGAGTCTATAGAGATAGGAAAAAGTGACTAATGGCCACCCTAGTGTCTCTAGGGATGGGCCAGTAACTAAAAATTTTGAATTATAAATATAATATAAGAATATGAAAAAAACTATATTGGACTCCAACCTCCTTTTGATAAGATAGAAATTTATTTACAATCACATCTAAATAATTTTTGAATATAAATTGAAGATTGGGGTTTTACGCTCAATATAGATGAAAATAAGGGAGGAATGAAAAACCATATCCAAAAACATGGTAAAGCCTTTACCAAACCATGGTAAAAACCATTTTAATACAATTGTGTATCATATATTCTAAATCCATTGTTCATTAATCAAATACAGAAATGAAATATTTTATATAAAAATAATTTAAGACTAAGAAAAGTAAACCTTTAAATTTCAAACCCATATAAAATTATTTCACCATCTTTTTCAAAAACATTTATCAAAATATTTTTCAAAAATAATATCACTTTATCATTTAAATTATCACATATTAAATATTATTTTTACATTTCAATTTTCCATGTAGACTATGGATATAAGAGTGGGGGAATTTTTAATTGGAAAAAAAAATTGAAAACATACCAAAATGGAAAAAATGAACATAATACCAAACAATTATCAATTGGGTGGGGTTTAAAATAACTAAAAAATTAAATACAATAATTATTCTTAAAATATGATTAAGAGTTATGAACAACATAAAAATTTTTTAATAATAATAACCTGAACTAAAGAACATTCGATGGAACTACAAAACATGTCCAGTCATATAGTAGTACCATCATATTATACAAAAATAAACATCTTGGGATATCGTTACCATACAAAAGCTATAGAATAAAGTCTAAATAATGTTTATTATTATAATATTGAACTGAAAATTGAGGAGTATATGGGAAACATTTCCTAGATAACGCACTACCACAGACTTGGTATTTATCTAATATTGATCTCCTACTTTGTATATAGGAATCCCATGAAAATTTAAAATGAGGTGAGTAGTCAATAATAATATATAAAATATATAATGTATGTCATTGAAACCCTCACTAAACCTCTTATACCATCATAGGATAGATATAATTATTATATGTTAAAACTATCATACAAAAAAAGAATGTACCAAAAAAATGACTAACAATCAACAACCAAAAAAAGGAAATTCTAGGGCATTTGGCCTTCGACGGTTGGGTCTCAAACTCCCCAAAATATATGAGATTCATTAAAATGTTCTAAATGATCCTTCCACTAAAAATTGAATTAAAACCCCAATTCACTTATAGTATGTGAAATATTTTTTTTCAAATTGAAAATTTTGAAATTATCCCATTGTAATTCATTTATGAATTATTTTCAACAACAATTTATCAATTATATTTGAAAATATTTTACGAAATAAATCCAGTTTTATATTTTAGATACTCATAAATGATTATAATATCACATACCAATTTACATATATCCCAGATGAGACTAAATTAAAATAAAAAAATTATTTTAAAATAAAAAAACCTTTTTAAAATTCATCGAAACATTTTATCTAATATATCACTCGAAATTACAAGTAATCATTTTATTAAAAATTGAAAACTATCATATAATCACATTAAAAATTTAATAATTGATTTGAGAATTAGTTTCCATATATTTGAATTTTTTTAAAAAAATAAATCAATTCACAAAATATATTTTTAACCAACAAAAATAATAAATTCAATGTTAAGAATTTGTATGTTCTCCCTAAAGGACAAATATACCTTTAATAACACAAATATAATTTTTTTCCACCTAGAAATATATAAAAAATTTATTGTACATATTTACTGAACTCATGATTGAAACATACATTAAATATGGATATTTCGTTATATTTGTAATAAAATAATGATAAAATCATGTTTTCATCTTAATAATACATTAAATACCAATAATAAATTCTTGTATAAATTAAAGCACCAAATTAGGAATGAACATAAAAATGGTTTTAGAATAAGAAATTCAGTAAATTGGAAAAACTACCTAGAGTCAATGAAAGAAGATAAAAAAAATTATATGACATGGAATCAACAAAAAATCATTACATTCCCAAGAAATGATGAAATAGAAAAATAAATTTAAAACTAGTGCTCATAGAGTTCCCTAGAGTGGGAGAAATGATGGTTAGGAGTAAAAAAAAGAAAATATGATTATGAGTGAAGAGTAATCTTACCTAGGGTTATATATCCTTAAATTACATAGAAATATAAATAATATCACCATGTGAGGGGACATATGGAGACTAGAGGTCAGGGATATGGGATATTGACGAGGTGGGGTGTGACATGTGGGGTTTTAAGGATATTTATAAAATACTCTAAAACAATTCAGGGGGATTTTATTAAGGAAAAAATAAATTTTCTACGAATGTTTAATGGAATAAAAAACAATGAATTATTTTTTCAACCCATACTAGCTATTAAAAATTCCATTCATGTTTATTAGTAGGGGCTCATACTATCTGTCGTTGGCTTCGCCGTCCTTCCCCCGTTTCCATATAATATTCAGGTCGACAGGGACAATGCTCCCCTAACGGCAGCCCTCTCTGGGGACATTACTGGAAAAGATGCCATATTGTTCTTGAATATGACTACCTATTCAAACAATCCTTGCAGTGGGATATGGTCTAATACCTATATTATAACGATTCATGTCAATTTCACAGTGACAGCAAAAAATGGAGAGTTCGGGGGGGGGGGGCGCTACCTGGAGAACCGCACGCAATGATAGGGGAGTGAGACTATGACTGGGTTTCAGAGCCTCTTAATCCTTGAAAATATTCTTGTAAAAAACGGGGCAACAAACAAGGAAGGAGTTTCATGCTTTTGAGAAATAATTACATTTTTATTATCGACGAAAATAAAAGACCTCTCATCTGGTTGAGTGAAGAGGGCATGCTCTTGTAGTAAACCAAATTCATTATAGTTTTTTGTGATCCTTTGTAGGAAAGATTCATTCATCAATACACTTTTACAAGTACTCATATATATATTTATAGAGATGATACCGGTTTGGTGGTGTTTTGTTATTAATGGGAGGTTGCTATCATAACTGACACCGCGGAGGAGATCCAGACGGTACACATATATATTGACCTTTGCCAAGGATTGGTCAAAATCATTCAATATATATAAGTACCCACCCTTTCTTTAATAAAATCAATGATCCCAAAGGCCTACTCAAATATTTGAGGGTAGCCAGAAAGAATAATGAAATCCAGAAGGGGTCCATCCATCCATGTCATACGGGGATGGACTGATACTCGAACTCCCAATGTAGGAGAAAGAATATAAATGAGGAGGAGTATTTCGAAAGGCATTTAATGATTCCCATATTCAGAATGAGATATTGCATTGGCCTATGTAGATGTAGAATAGTTCATAGGATGAAGAATCAAGTATCTATCTCTAGAGTGACATGTATTCAGCCACCCTTATTACCTCCTCTTTTGCCTCTTCCCTTCTATTCAATAAGAGAAGTATTTTAGGTAAGACCCCCTCGAGATGATACATTTAGAGTAGCATGATCTGATGCACTATTTGACGTATAGATCATAGCTTTCTGGCCATTGAGAAGGATGGTCCATACATTGTTTATCGATAGTAGAGAATCATTCCCCATTTGAATATATTAGAACTCATGTCGAATAACAAAATGTAAATGAAACATTTTATCATTCTCTATTTCAGAAAAAAAATACAAAGTTTAAAATAATGACAACTTCTCTAAAAAGAGATTAGCATGAACCCACATGAACAAGCCAAAAGAGGTTTATTTAATGCAAGTTATTCCAACAATGTTTCTAATGATGTGTAGAAATAAGTGACACTACTATCTCCCTACTTCATGGTGTAAATCTGTTGGTTACGTTTGTAAATATTTACATCATGACTTTTTTATTTCTACAACTTATGGAGATAGAGTCAACCATAATATCAGTGATAATTGATAATAGTAAATGCTTGAACTAAGATACAAATTAACATCTGGTATTTAGGATTCGACAAATGAATCCAAACCATAGCTGTGAGGCTTAACAGACAAAGAAAATGAGATCCCGCTGATTCTACTGATTGCCCTCCAAAAAAAACAACCTGAACTAAATGTGACAGGGTAGGCTAGAATCCAACAAAAAAAGTATTATATAATTTTTTTAGTTTCCCTTTATGTGATAGGAGTGCTTGCTGGAAAAGAAAGCCACATGAAGGTGTTCAACACTATAATACTGAAATTCACCTTATCTCTTCCAAAGGTGACTCAAGGAGAGGGTTCACAAGCACAGACATCATTTCCCCTGGGAGTCCGTTGGTCCTTGGTTGGAAAGTGGAATGAAGTGACTCAACCAGGTGTGAAGAACAGAAAAGAATGGAAGAAAGGAGAACACTAAGAAAGAAGCGGGAGGTAAAAAGACTATTTTGATAAAGAGAAAAACCATGTATTCTCATCAGAAAGCCTAGTAAGTGTATGTGATTATTCCCATGAGTCACCTTTCATTTTAGGAGAGGAAAACACTTTTTAGTGATCGAAGACGAAACCTTGGGACTGACCTTTTGGTGACTTTTGTTGGCTAGTTTAGTTATGTGTCTTTGGTAAGATGGACGGGGTACCTATTTTGAAAATATCTCCTTTATCTACACCGGTGGCCCTCTTTTCATGATGAGATCTTCACTTAGTATGCCGACATTGGCCCTTCTTACAATAAGGTGGTATTCAGCGGATTCTATGATCTGGGTGATTCTGGAAACCTTCTCTGAAGGGGTCCAACAGTGCAGTTGTGATCCTCCTCACCCAGTTGATCCAGCTCCCACTTCTATCCATGAAGACCTTCCAGTTCCGGAGTGTGGTTCATTCCGATCAGACAAGCAATAGACTTTTTCCTCTATCTCTGGTAGAACCTTACGTAAATCCAGAGCTGATGAGAAAGCTTTGGTGATGCAGTGACACTTATCGCTTTAAATGAAAGAGGTCTGCCCATGTCTATCAAATTGTTGAGATAGATCGTCCCCCTGATTACTAATCAAGAATGCATAAGGTTTTTTAGAAGTATTTAAGAGATATGGGAAACCTCATTGTTAGACTGATGTTCCAGAACTCGATGGCTCAATTCCAACTCTTCTCGTGTCCAATAGATTGACTTTATGTCTCTCACTATTTAAAATAATGCAATATGACAATATCCACTTATAGTATCAAATTCATACTTCATTCATAATTACTTCCAACCATTCACAACACATGATAAATGCAATAACATTTCAAAATTTTAAAAATACCATCCACAAACTCTATAATATTTCGATGACTCAATATAATTTAAAAAAATCTACAGTTACTTAGAGGGTGTCACAATATAACATACTATTTATTATATCTTCAAATTATGTTTTTATAAGGAGGTATTATGTAATTTTTTATCGTATTTATAAATTATAAATATAGTGGAGATAAATATGGTGATGTGTGTTTGATTAATATAATATCAAATCCCATTATATCTATAAGTAGCACTATTGTTTTTCTATAATCCAATCATTAATAAAAAAATATGAATTATAAATTTCTGTTTTTTCCGTTGCTATAAATTTCCATGGGTCACACTTTCTATCTAAATAAATTTGTATTGATTTTAATGAATGTTAAATGGGATCACAAAATGTTTTTTAAGTTTATCCAAAAGGAGTTTTGAATGAATATTCACATGTTTTTAAATATGATGTGATATAAATTGAATTTGATGATCAATTTCCAATAGACTATGTCAAAACCATGGTTATAGTGGGACATATTATTGAAATGAGATACCTTATTTTATAATGATAAACTATGAGTATCATGATTCATACATTTTCCTGGTTTCCCGTTACATTATATCACATCTATTTCATTAGGATTCCTTTTCAAATTCCCCTTGAACATGGGTTATGTAACGTGTCAACCTTGGAGTCATTAGACAATTCCCTAAGCTTATGGGTAACATGGCCTCAAGTAACCCTCCCCATATGCCAAATGCTTCACAAATGGAGTGAGGTACCTTGATTGTATAGCGGGGAGACTATTTCATAATGATTAGAGTAATACAATGGTGTCATAAACAAATAAATAATAGGAATCCTAATGTAAATCATCAAAATAATATATATTCAGGATGAAAATATTAATAATTCAATCCAAAATCATTATCAAATACATTTTGATTACTTTTTCATGCCTCCATACAAGATTTTAATAAATAAATGGAAAAAGGAATCTAGTACATTTCATGTATTATGTGTATAAAAAATCACGAGTTATCATTAGATAATGTCATGAGAATAGATGAATCCTATCCTACACTTATCTAGTACACAATCAATCAAGAATTTAATAGAGGGTAATATCTATCAGGAATGAATGTTTCAACAATGATGAGTCTATGGAATCATATTACTAATTTTTGACTCATTGAACATGTATTAAGGCTCATTTACATCACTACATCCAATATCCAGATGTGAAAAATGTTTTCTTCCTACTTATAACATTTTCTACGATCATCATCTCAATCATTCAAGGAATTTTTCTAGGAATATTTTTCGATGATATCATATTGATATCTAATGTAATACATTATATTATTCTATACCAACACATCTTAAAAAATTTAAGAAATAAGGTGATATAAAATTACTTATAATAACTACATGTATCTCTGTAGATTAATATTAACCACTATATACTAAACTATTTAAAAATATTTTTTGATGATAAATTCAAATAATCACTAAATTTATATTTATTTTGTTACAAATTGAACTTTTAAAAATCCAAACATACCCTCACTAACTTCATAGATAATATATTCTCTTAAAATTATCATTTTAATATGAAAAAACTCATATGTGTTGATGAAATGGAACTTATATCCATCTATTGGGCATATTAGAAAAATAAATTTTTATAGTTAAGTTATATATTAAATTCTATTAGATTAGTAAAATTATTTAAAAAATTAGTAGATTTTATAATTTAAAATTAAGTTAAAATGAGTGGTGGCATCATATCCCTTATATTTTAATAATTAGCTGCATAAACTCTTTTATCTTATATAAAAACCCATTTTACCCTTAAAACATTTAAAAATATATTATATAGATTGATGAATTATAGTAATGTGTACCATATCAAATTTCTTATAACAACTTCTTATTTAAATATAACATCTCATACCATATGAGATAAATCAGATATTTATAAAAACCGTTATTTAGTATACATATAAGATAACAAATATTTTACATTCTATTCAATAATTTTAAAAAAACTAGTGTAAACATTTTAATCAAAACTATAAGATCAATGAAATATATACATAGTATTTAACTCCTATATATTTTTAACCATTGTTAAATATATATTTGGATTCAAATACATCTCAATATATAAATTTTTTTCTATAAAACCGATACCAGACCTAGATATTAAAAGGCATTCTCAAACTCCATTATGCATCCCATACAATTCCATTATATGATAACTATATCTTTCCTTCATAACATTTAATTTAGGAATCAATTATGATAAAAAGATTATAATTGATTTTTTTTAAACCAACCAATGAATATATCTCAATCTTGTATAAACTTATAACCATGGAAACAATGAATAAAAAACATGAGACTAGATATGAAATTCTTTGGTCATATATCCTCAACAAATTGAGAAAATACCTTCAACGTTAATTGAAGTCATTCACCTTATCACTATGTTTCCATAGATGATACTATAATAAATTATATATCTCTATTAATCCTTAAATGATACATTTATTTACCCCATGTTGTTAACAATCTCAATAGTGTTGAATATATGTGGTTTTAATAATGTTACATTGATTATATAGATTATAAATCCATTTAAACATTAATTTTATTAGTATATTCTTCCAATATTCATCAATATTTTTTTAATAAATCAATTATTGGTTACTTTGAAAGTGGTATCATTAATTCATAGAAATTCTTTCATTTTTAAGAATGATTCTTATGTATTGTACCATTCTATAATGATTATTTAATTAAGATTATCATTTCTATGGGATTGGTAAAAATGTAGAGTTTGATTATAATGATTCAATTTTACTAATAATATAATATTTCATCAGAGAAATATAGTCTATTATATTATATTAATATGGACCATCAATAAATACTCTCATACTAAAATAATAACCCCCTTTTAAAATAAATAATATACATTTTTGGGGAATCATGCATATCTCATTATGTAAAAACTTTTATTTATAATTAGTCTATACTGTTATAAATTTTGGATTTCCATAATACCAATCATATCATATATGAATCATTGATAGTTAGTATAATGAATCATTATCCCATCCCATCAAATTTGTTAAATTAAAAAAATTCCTCAGGTAATTATTCTCCCAATGATATCCTAAACACGTTTAGTTCAAATAAAACATATAAAATGAACATATAATCCTCTTAGGGTCAACTGATACATTATTTACTTAAATAATATAATCTAGTAGTTCCCATATTTGGTAGTAAATTCTGAGTTAGATCATCTAGGTACTGATAAGAATTAAATTTGGATGAATTTTGACACTTATTTTTAATAAATGGGATTCAAAAAGAACCATCTTATCTAATGTATTCACATTACCTATATTTTATCAACTGAGGAAATGTTTTTTAATTTCATTCCAAAATAATATATTTATGTTCAAATAATATTGATATGTACCTCTATACATAACCCATAGCTCGTATTTAAACCAAAATTAAAATCCAATTATATTCACACATATCCAAATGCATCATATGAACAAGTTAGATGGAACAATTTCACGTTAAACCGTAGAATCAGATAAATAATAAATCCCCTATAATGTATTATTAGGGAACCAGTTATCAATCCTATGCTTTTTTTGAAAAGGAAAAATCCTCGAGGATATATACATGTTCGACCAAAATTACCTCTACCCGATGATACTATACTCAAGAGAGACCCCAATTCCATCACAAATTTTATACCAAATATGTATAAACTATAATTTAAATCATGATTCATCCTCATAACAAAATATTAGCTAATAATAGGGTAGAAGAAAACTAAAACCATAATTATACCGAGCATGAGAAACTGTTAATGCATAAATGGCCATTTATAGAAGCATCTTAACTCATTAAATTATATAATATACCAATTCATAATATAAAAATTATCGTCCTTACTAAAATGTTTAATAATAATTAATAAATAATCACTTATATATTTAAACATGAGATAAACTATTTCTACAACATTCATAAATAATGATATTAGGAACACATTATAATTAAGTCATGCATTACAGACATTCCAAAATGAAATAAATATAAATATTTTATATTTATTACAAAGATAAACACTTTATTATTTATTATCATGACATTCATATGGAAATATTTTGAACTATATGATATTAAAAAAACATTTTATATTACAATTCAATTATGTCAATAATTTGTATGACATTAATATCAAATATTTAATATTATTTAATACATGATCATATATATTTCTAAAACACATTAGGATGTTTTTTTAAAAAAATTATCTATTAAGGAATTTTTATTTGAATAATTAAAATTAAATATTATGGAGAATTAATAATATTAAATATAACCCAATTTATTTCCACCAAATTTTATAAATTATTAGAATATTATAAATTTCAATTATAAATTCTATGTAATCCCTTTACATGATCATTATTTGTAATTTGATATAATAAAGTATTTGTAAAATATAATCATTTAATATTATAGATATTTATTTATTAAATGTATCATAAATGTATGAAAATATAGTATAAACATTTTTATAATTAAATAATTTTAAAAAACCATTATAAATTAAATTATGTTATCAAAATATCATTTAAAAAAAATTATAATTGTAACACCCAAATAATTTTCAATTTATTTTTTTATGAAACGTATAAAATAGAATGTGGTATAAACCACACTGATCATAAAAATTACATTTTGGTAGTATTATTTTTTAAATATTACTCTTTGGACATAGAAGTTTTCATAATAGATGTGAATAAAAAAATTAGCATATTATGAAATATATATATATATTTTTTACTTAATAAAATGAATAATAAAACATGTATATCATATAAATTCGTTGGAAATAAATATAAAATAATTTTAAATTAAAATCTTTTCTTTTCATAAATATGTTTTATGTGAATATTTTACTTCTATTTAAATAGTTGAAATTTATCACATTTTAAAAATTATTATAATTATATAATTATATTATATATCTAATTAATTTAAAAACATTAAATTATATATTGTTATTTGGAAATGAATGAGAATAAAGTCATTATATGCTTCAGAAATACATTTTTTTAAATTGTGGCATTTTCTATGAGGGTATTATAAATAATTTCTTCCAATTCTATAAATATTATACAAAAAATAACTTATATCATAAATTAAATCATAATAAAAAACTTATATTAAGGTTACATTTAAATATTTTTTTAAATGATTAACTTTTAAATTATTCGTTAAAAATTCAAAGTTTATAAAAAAATATCTTTTCCATTCATGTATATAAAAAGTTGATTTTTATTTTGATTTCATTTTAAAAAAATATTTTTATTTTTTTATTAAATATAATCAAATATATTTCTTTAGAAAAGAGTATAAACAAATTCGTTATAAAATCATTTATATAACTAAAAAATCATTAAAATACGTTTCTATCACATTTCACAGGTTTTATTAATGTAATTCATAAAAATCATAGAAATATAGTTTTATAAAATGGACTACTTAATTATAATTATTGTGTAAAAAACTTATCATTCCACTTTCATTTTTCTTCATTAATAATAGTAACATTTTTTAAAATGATAGTAACAAGGGTAATACTTATAATGGGGTAAAAAGGATACAAATTGAATGATAAGGGTTAAAATGACATAAATTTTTCTAATTCCTTTTCCATCTACATATTTTAAATCAATGTTTTCTATAATTCTAAAATGATCCATTTTTGATGCATTTGGCTTCAGTAAGACATTAATATATTTTAATATTTTGAAAAATTCAACATGGTTCATCTCCAACATTTATCAATGGACTCAACATATCATCATTTATTAAAAAATCAGGGGCCTATTATCTCAACCAACCACTACAAAAATCCCTTCATAAAATCCCACCTCACTTAATAGGGTTATTATTTACTTATAATACTATCATTATCAGACACAATTTGTAAACATAAAAAGGATTACTTAAGAAGTAGAAATGAATATAACTAGTTGTTTTTACATTATATATTATTTTATATCCATCAAAACATTATTAAAATTTATAATATAGTAACATCATAATATAATATATAATTAAATACTCTTATATTTATTTTATAAAATTTACCTTTGTATTATTTCATCAAATAGGAAATGAAATCGTCGTTCAGGTATTAAGAAGTCTATCACCACACTAGTCGATGAAATTCATTTTCCATCACAACCTTCTATAGATATTAATCATCATATTACATATTATTCATTTTTCTAAATGTAAATAATGTAATAATGTGCTAGATTTTTTGTCGCATTTATAAGGTCATATATGTTCCTACATATGTAGAGAAAATTTATGTGCTATACCTATATTGTTAATATAGTAATGTGGTTGGATAATATATTACGGGGGGACACATAGTACAAATACCATCAGGGTCGAGTGATCAAAATAATACGATACTTCTTGTCATGAAGTTCCCATTTGATATTCTCCAATATGGGAAATTATTTTAATGGACCTGCTAGATGTAATTCTGTATGTTCTTGTGTCTTCAAATATTAAAAATAGTGAGTGTCTGTAATTGTTGATATGAATTATTATTATCATTAATTCATGTCACAATGCACACACTTAGATTTTCTTACGAAAAGAGTCACGCCATATTTCAGTGGAATGTACTGTATGTTTTGTTCTTCCTGAATTACTTGATATTAAAATATATGACGGGGAAAAATGTTTCCCTTACATATTTAAGGATTTTGATATATCTTCCCTTTGATTGTAATACAACCATCTACCTAAATTCCAAGGACATGGTGTTACAATTAGTTTATATCAGTTAGTCAAAGAATGATGTATCAAGAATATAGGATTATATCATCATCATGAAACATTCTTGACATGATATTATGATAATGGTATTATTTTAAACTGTTAGTGTCTTTATATTGATTTCATCGTTGCGACTTTATGTTCATTCAATTTGGTGCCTTACCCAATTTATATACAGTAATGTTTTATTTTAAGAAAACACCCTAATTACCAAGAAAAAGAATCTTATAGGGTTTCACACTATGTGTTTTGGGTGGTATTCATTAATTTATATTTTAGTTTACATAATAGAATAAATGATATTCTCAAGACCGATAAATAGTTTTATTCATGATAAATTGATCCTATAAATTAAATAAATATTTCTTTATCAGATTGTGAATAAAGTTATGTATTATTATTTATCAAATATTTAATAAATAATTATTTAATATTTTTTGAATAAAATATTTACTAATGTGAATAAAATGATAATTCATCTGTACAATAAATAAAATAGGAGAATGAGTGGACAAAGACCATGTAATGTGAGAAAATATAAATTTACAAGTCAGTAAATATTATTTATCCATTTATCTCAATTTAGCACACCAGAGTATGATAATAATAATATTATTATTATTATTATGTGGCTTGGGATTTCATTAATAATTACATTTTACTCATGTTGGAGAATGTCTAAATATTAATAATTGTATTATTATTACACGTCATTGGATTTCATTAATGGGTATTACTGTATTTAATTGGATATATGCAATAAAGTTTTTATCCAAAATCTTTGCTCTATAAATAGACACATACGTCTATTCTTCAATGATTCGAGATCATATCCTTCATTGAAAAAAATGAGAACTGAAATAATTTATCTCTCACCTCCTCTCCTATTTTACTCTCATGACTAAGAATCCAATGAGATAAGTTCTTAATGAATGAAAAATGGGAAGTAATGAATAAAAAAATAAAGACATTCGATTCATTAAACTAGCACCCATAGAATTAGTGATGTTTCATGAATACAATTGGAGAACATGTGGATCAATTCAAGATAAATTATTCCTTGGATCCTCACAAGAACAATGAATGTAATCTAATAGGGTCATTTCAGACAATCTACAATTATCAATGAATAAAATACCTATTTCCAATGATTTATTTCAATAGGAAAGATTAATTATTTAATTGTTAACATGATGTGAATGAACATCTCTCCTAGTTATGGAATTTACATTATTTTTATAAATCCATTATTCAATTCATGGATACTTGCATTCGTCTTTGTATGGATACCATATTTATCATCGATTATAGGAAAAGAATATATGGTCCCTCTCAATTTCACACTTTTAATACACCCAGATCCATAAAGTGATATTAGAACTGGGACATTATTATCTATATATATATTATATTATTGTTGGCCATTTTTGCATTTATTATTTAGTTATTAAATTCAGGTTTAAACAGTCTTTTAATTTGAATTAGGATATCCATTTATTCCTCGATTTTTTCACAAAGATATGATAGAAACAACTAATTTTATTATTAAAATTATATTGAAGAACTCATCTGGTTGGGACACAGATTCTATCCAAGTAAAACTGCAGTACACAACTTGTAAGGAGAATTACATGTCATCTATTTGTGTTCAATGCATTAGGAGTAATTATGAAATTACATTACTCATGTTTATTAATGAAGCAGGTTTTTGTTAATTCGTACACAGTAACTGACCTGACCTAGAAGCCACTAAACTGGTTCCCCAATCCGGGTTGTCACTTGACCTCAAGAACACCTACCCTTATGCCAAAGGATGTCGACTTGCAGTGGGGCTCTAATAACTCATGTGGGGATACTATAACCTATTTATCATAGAAATCCAAAAGAGAACACAATATAAATTTCGGGAAAAATATGAAAAAACAATGAACATGTACAATGAATAATTACACAACCAGTGTACAAATAATAAATTAAAAAAATCCATTCAATACATGTAGAGAAAAGTGAATGAAAACAAAAATAAAACAAACATTTAAAATCTCCCAATCGTTCATCACTCAAGTAAGGATACTTTTTCAAATACATCCCAAGCCAAACATAACATCTTATTGTGGGGCCTCTTCCATTGTCTTGTCCTGCAACGAAGAGATCTACTCGGTTACCCAATGGTGGCCCGAGTAGGGTGTGAGTACAAAACACAATAGGTCACCACCAATGGTGTCTACAAAATATGAATTCTAATAGATATTGCATGAATGTAAAAAAATGAGTGGCATGTATGTAGGGATATGTTGAGTGACATTAGATAACAAGGACCATTTTAATTCTGCACTAGCATTTATTCCAATTCAATTTCATCTACCATCATCATTACATAATGCATACTGATCAAATGTTCCATGGGCTAGGAATGATTATCATCTATAGAAAAGTATAAATCAATAAATCAAAATTCCTAGGAAAAAAACAAGTATGTATCTCACATGGTATCCACATATCACATCAACACATTATCATCACCTCAAATCCTTAGTCCATGTGGAATGAAACTATTAGGGGAATAAAGCCTTTTGTGTGGAGTTTAGAGCCTCATTGTATCATGGCCCATGGGTGTAGAACCCCATGTCAACACACCACACTACCAATCCCTGTGAAAATGGTTATTTATCAATCACCACAGCCATTCCATAACACAACATAACATAAAAAATTTTATTGGAAATCATAATTGACAATGTATCCCAAACCACATAGGAATTAATACTATTCCATGACCAATGATCATATTTTCCAATTAAAATTCATATCCATTTATCCAAATTCTCGTTCTCATTTATTAACCCCTAATTGTTTTCAAAAACCCATATTCATTATAAAAACTCATTAATTAAGCATTAATTAACCCATATATCCCATTTATAATTTCACAACCATTTAAGCATTTATGTATTTTCAGTACGTTTCTCATATCTCATAACCCAACCACTCTTACTTTCCACCATTAGGTGTTTGAAACTTCCTATTCATTATCCCTTTAATAATATTATTCAATTTCATTATTACATCACATTAACGTACTCCACATTTTCCCTGCCATCATCAAAAAAAGGGTTAACCATTTTAGACGACCTCATCCTCTTAGGAAATTAAAATAAATTATGTCAAATAATTGAAATAATATTGTTTGACCAAATTTCCATATTTTCATGTCATTCCAAATAACTCCATATGCATTTTTCAACCTATAAAAATTTAGCATCATTCCATTTACAACATAATAAACCACAAATTAATATTCAATGTGGTTTCCAAATTAGTATTCAACAACCCCTCACATAACCCTACCACACTCTATGGTCGTGATTACTTTCACACAACATGGGTGGCCCTAAAACTGTGATGTCATTCTCTATGCATACCGCTGGGATTGTGAAGGATCCAATTGGTAACACAGACTCCCGTTTTTATAAAACACTCAAATAGAACAAAGAACACAATTACGGAAAATAATAACACAAGAATCCTTTCAGAAATCCAGAATGAAAATATGGGTTAATACTTATATACCACCTACCACGGATCAGACGATGAAAACACTCTTAGTCATTGCCTTGGATTCATATTCAAGCATCTGATAAAGAACCATTCGTGGTACCACTAGAAAGAAAGAGGTCTTGGGTTTCAGAAGAAGATGGGAGGAACCAAGATCCCTAATAAAAGAACAAGATGCATGAGGAGTGTTGTACTTACTCAGGGCTTCGATCTGCAACAAACATTGATCCAAATAGATAAGAATTGAGGCAGAACAACCTCTTGGAAGATAGTTACAAGCCATTTCTTCACCAGGGTTGTAGGTGGTTAAATGAAGGACAAACCAGATAAAGTGTTTAAAATCCAAGTATGTAATTTTTTTAATTTTATAAAAAAAACTCGGCCCCGTGGTTTACCCCCAGGATTTTCAAAACCCTGCGCAAACCATGCTGAATCTAATGCCCAAAAATCACCCCCCATTTCATGGTTTTCTATTAATTATTCATGGTATTCCTCACTGTCCACAAATTGTAATGATTTATTTTTCATGCATGGTCTCCACTTGT
This sequence comes from Viscum album, assembly GCA_963277665.1. Lineage (NCBI taxonomy): Eukaryota > Viridiplantae > Streptophyta > Magnoliopsida > Santalales > Viscaceae > Viscum > Viscum album. The sequence goes on along the minus strand of OY728161.1, from coordinate 418,084,520 downwards.
ATGATTTTCTTTACTGTGCACAAACCTTGTAGATATCCTAAAGAGCCCCCATTTTTCACTTTTTTAGGTCTCATACCCCCCAAACACCCCAAGCCTTTTCAAGGCCTTAGGAAAATAATTAAATGAACAAAATACGAGACGTTATCTCTAACATAAACAAGAATATAACTTAGAGAGATAATCTGAGATCTACCCTCATCGGCATGATCCTCTATATAATCCATCACACAAATAAGTTAGCATTATTTTCCTGTTCATCCATCCCTAATAGTGACTGGACATATAATTACCCAAAAGAAAAATCATAATCCTTCCAACCACATTTCAAGATTATTTCATTCCACAACAGCACAACCAAAAAAACCATAGAAATCATTGTTACTCGATCAGTTAAATTGTTCCAAAGCTTTAGTTACCCTAGCCTTTTACATATATCATTACATGATTTTAAGAATTATTGTACATCAATGTAAAAGCCATTGATCATTAAGTGTAGTTTCTTGTAAGACTAGGTACATAAAACCTTAAACATGGAGATAAAAACACATCATTATTTAATATCCATAATGTGATCTTATCATCTTTTGTTACCTTACATATGCGTATGTTACCTTGGGAAAAACATGAACAATGGGAGGAGCTCAAAAACCCTTTAAGGGAAATAACAAAAGGATACATCTTAATAACCGAGTTAGGAGGCCTGAAATAATGATATCCAAAGAATCTAACATATAAAATCATATCATATAAGAATGTGATTATATAAATATTGAATCATATTAATGTGGAATAATAATTAAACATGTATTTATTATTGGTCATGTCTAATATCCAATCACGATTAACATTTCAGTACAGGTCAATGCTATCTACAAACCCAGATTCCCAGTTTATTATGGGTCATGGCTAACCATCAATCACATTTCACATCACATCTCATGAGAGTTTACTTTATAAAATTAATTTTAATTCTATCTGGGAGAACCCATCTCAAAATTTTCATTAATATTCTTCCCACATAAATAATCAAACATCATCAACTGTACATAATCGTTAGGGTACCCATGGAGAAATTGGGTACCACAATCACAACATAAAGCATAACCAATTGGTGTATCGTGAATTTTTTCATGAAATAATGGTATTAGAACATAAATGGACATTCATAAGGTAAAAATGTCATATATAATTTAATGTTATGTCAAATAATATAATCAATGCATTTTTAAAAAAAATATCAATAAAACATTTTTCTTCGGTTTTACTTAAAATACTATATAGATGTTAAAATAAAAAAGAGGAATATATTTCATATAGAACTGGAATTTATCAAATTAGGATTTCATGCTAGAAATACTGATTTTATAAAGATAATTGCATGTTAAAAGTGGATAGAGATCTCATTATATTGGTTAAAAATTCAAGTTTTTCCCTTATAACAGATTTTCATATCAAAAAATTCAATGGAATGAATCTTTAAAAATTATGTATTTCCTCAACAAAGATTAATGAATGGGTCATAACTATTAATTTTTTTTAAACTACACAGAAATGAGAATATTTACATAAATAAATAGAAGAAATCCATTTTTATATAAGTAATTTTAAGGCTAACGTAAAGAACTATTAAGGTTCTCGTTGAATTTGTTATGGTTTACCAGCATAGTGTCAGGTTTCAATAACAGGGCATGATGAGAGAGAAAATTATTTTCTCATTAATTATACATAATGAGGGCAGTATTGGATAGGTCTGAAAACATACTCCATCATTTGGTATTATACATTAAAAGGCATATCATGGAGGGAAATCTTGATATCGAGAGAAATGGAGAGGATCCCTTACCTTTTGTTTGGCGGTGTTTTCCACTTGTTATTGATGAACTGAATTAAAAAATTAGGATTTTAATTAATATTTCTAGATCCTATTCTATTTTTAATTGATTTCTTATCATATATTATTATTCAATCATGGTATATTTAAGGGTTATGATGTTTCATTTTATTGTTCGGGTCTTTTTGTTTCCTTAACATTCATCAACTGTTTACTTATGAATGAATAATTTTATAACATGAGAATGGTTGTGAAAAATATAATTCATTGGTATTTAGTGAAAATAGGAATATTACATGCTTTTAAAAATCTATTTTGTTATTTGGAGTGGAATTAGATTATTATATAAAACCTTAGTGATAAATGTTTTGGTTAATCAGTGTGTTTGATTAAAATGGACATGCTGTACATTATAAAAAAATACTATTTGAACCAATGGATTACAGAACCTTATCTAGTATATATTACATATATATAATATTTTTAAAATATAATGCAGATGGTTTCTCGAAAATAATTATTGATGATAATAGAAATTGATAAATTGTTGTCCGTGAATGTGCTAAATTAGCACATCTCAAACCGTGTTTATATTTCTTTCAATGAAATTATTTGGAAAGGATATAAGATAGTGAAGTATCCTATTAGTTTAATAGAAATAATATTTGTGTATGTTACTCGAGTTATCATACTATTTGGTTTATGAATGTTGAGGAAGGAAACATAAAATTAAAGAACATAAAAGAAATGGGAAAATTGATAATTGGAATTTACCTCTTGATTATACCTCCTATGAGAACCTCTTATGGGTAGAGGTTTTTGTATTTTGAAGAGAATAGGGGCCATTGGATGTGGGGAAGTATATTGGGGTGATATTTGAGCAGAATATTGTCAAGCCACCAAGCTTGAGATTAGTTAAGAGAATATGGAGTGAGGGGGTTTTGTAGTGGAGGAGAGGAGGGTTGTCATACTTTTCTATTCATTAGTCTATTAATTTCTCCCAATACCAGAAAGAGTTATGTTTCCATGACCAAAACAACTTATAAATGAATTGGACATGTAGATTAGGGTTATTACATAACTAGTGATTTTAGGAATAGTGTATTTGAATTATATTGTATTTATATGGAAATTAAAGTATTTTACTATCCACTAAAATATCGAGTATTTTAGAAAAATTCAAAAAATTCACCATAACCATTTTTCGATATGTATAATCAAAAAAGAAAATAAATTTTTCAATAATAATATTATAAATATTATTATTTTAATATTTCATTAAAATCAATGATTATTATTAAAAAATAATTTTTTAAACATTCATTTACTTATTATAAAATATAGGTACAACATACTTTCAGTTGAATATTATTGTTATAATATCATAGGTATAGTTAATATTCATTAGGGTGTATCACTATTAATAAAGGTAGGTTAATATTCACAAATTAATATAATTTCTTATTAGACTCCAAATAATTAACTGATCCCCACATTGTATGTCTAATTTTCAAAATTCCAAAAACAGAAGTGAGAAGCTGATGTTTGGAGGTCACATAAAACTTAGTAGTTTATTATGATTTGATTACTTGTTACTATATGAAAAAATTATAAGAAATGTATTTATGTTAAAAAATCAATTCCATTCTCCCCCTATGAAATTTCACCCTCGAAATTTTATTTTACATTCTAGTCCATTAATATGTGAGTGTAAAATTCATTCATTTCTTCTTCTAGTTCACATGTTTCCTCTTTGTACTTATGGTTTCTCCATAGTAACTTGACTAGATGAGTAGTCTTTTTGCATAAAACATTTTCTCTATGATCCAAGATCTTCACTACATGCTAATCAACGAAATATCATCTTCCAACTGTAACTCCTCTGAAGAGAGTAAATGTGAAGTATTTAGTATGTACTTCCAAAATAAATATACATTAATGACATAATGTACATTTTAATGCGTGGGTGGAAGTTCCATTCGATAGGCCATAGCCCCAACATGATCGTGAATATCGAAGGGTCTGATGTACTTGGGATATAACATTCCTTTTATTCCAAACCTTATGACCATCATCCGTGAAGATATGGGTTGAAATACCATGTCTTCAACTTTAAACTCAAGGTCTCGTCGATGATTTTTGGCACAACATTTCTTTTGAATTTATTCAGCATTGATATAATGCTGAATGGTTTTCAAAATCTCCAGTATTTCTTCATCCATTTCATGTCCTATCAGCTTACACTCACCGAATTCATCCTAGAACGCCGGTGTTCTACACCTTTTCCTACAAAGGGCTTCAAATGGTGCCATCTGGATGCTTGAGTAGAAACTATTGTTGTGGGATAATTCAACTAGTGAAAGATGTTGGTGCTACCCTTCTGTGAATTCCATAGAACATGCTCTCAAAATGTCTTCCACTGTCAGAATATTCTACTCAGATTGGCCAAAATATTTAGGTTCGCAAGCCGTACTGATGTTCATATTATTTCATAGAGTATGATGGATACTTTTCTAGAACATCAAGGTGAATCTAAAATCATTATCAGATACAACAGATAATATTACTCCATGGAACCTTACCACTTATATGATGTAAATATATGAAAGTTAATCCAATGACAAGTCCTATTGAATCATGGTTATGTGATCTGTCTCTGTAAAAAAAATCCAAAACGACCCATATAGAAATGTTGACATTGGATGTCCTTGGATGTCCAGTGACAAAGTATATTGTAATGTTCTCCCACTTATATTATGTTACAGGTAGTGGTATCATCATCCTCTTAGTCTTTTTCCTCTCCAAATTCACATGCCGACATACCAGGCACATTGATTAATATTCAACAATATCCCTTTTCATATTGTCCAACCAAAATTTTTCTCAATGATATCTATACATATATGTGCTCCCTAGGTTTATATGGAAGGTTGAGAAATGTGAATCACTCAATATCTCTTTATTTATCTCTAGATCATATGGTATACATTATCGTGACCCAAATCATATAACACATTCCTCATCAATCATGAACTTAGAGGATTTCCAATTTTTAACTTCTTCCACCCTTTTCAGAATTTACACATCCTTTCATTGAGAATACATAATTTTATCCAAGAGGTATAGTTGATAAATCATCTAATAATTGACTGATGATGTTCCTCCCATAATGATTCTCATTTCCATCCTTCTAAAATAGAAGAATATCATATCCTTTTCAATTCTCATCATTGATAATGATGTCAGATCCTTTCTAATTAGATCATTTTCCACAATATTTTCCATAATGGTATAGTATTGGATTAAGCAGTCATAATCCTTGATGTGATCTATCCATATTAATTGGATCATATTTACATTTTCTATTGTGAATATATATTTGAGACTCTTCTGGTTAGAATATATATCAAACTAACCCATAGGGAAAATTCCACCAGATTTTCAATGCAAAGATAACAGCTGTCGACTCCAAATCTTGCGTCGGATATATTTTCTCATGTATTTTTATCTACCTTGATGAATAGACTATCAATTTATCATTTTTCATTAACACACTTTCTAAAACCATCTCTGAATAATTACTTTATTGTAAAATGAGTTATCCACTCATTGGGAGTGTGAGTACGGGCGTAGTGATAAGCCTTTTTTTAATCATTGTTAAATTGTCTCCATATTCCTGAGCATATAAAAACAATACTTCCTTTCATTTCATCTTGGTCATAGGATTTTAAAATCATGAAAATTTAATCACAAATTGCCGATAATACCTAGATATAACCAGAAAGCTACAAATATCCACTACAGATGTTGGTCGCAACAACTCTTCAATTTCCATTTTCATGGAAAGGCCATCAGATATCCCTTTTTGGTGATAAAAATTCCCAAGACTGATACATCTACCACAAAAAATCACTTTTAATATAATTTTCATACATAGCCTCCCACATAAATTCCTATATCATAGTAGACAAATTCTCCTTGTGTTCCTCTTATCTGTTAGAGTATATAAGAATTTTTCACTAAATACTACCTTAAATTTGACATTGTGATCTATAAATAATCTATTCATTAAATCCATGAAAATATACAAATAATTAGTGAGTCTTATGGAAATAATTATTAACACATGGTGGCCATACCTCATTTTAATTTCATTCGTGGGAATATATTCCTTCCTCACCGTTAGTTGGTGATATCCTGACTTAAGGGCCACCTTAGTGAAATAACCAGCCCAACTAAGCTTGTTAAAAAAGTCATAGATCTTTGGCATGAGATACTTGATATTTATTGTTATTTTATTGAACTCAATATAATCAATTCAAAGTCACATTAAACCATCGTTTATCTAGATTAAGAGGACTGGAGAACCTCACAGAGAAGCAATCAAGTGTACAAAACCCTTCTCCATTTTCTCCTTTAACTGCTTCATTACATCATTCAGTATACGATGGCCATTCTCTATGGTGTCTTTGGTATAGGTATAGATACATGGATAAGTTCAATTGATAACATGACCTCTTGGTCAGTAGGAAGATCATGAATCACTGTAGGGAATACATTAGTATAATCCCTCACAATGGCCATCTCTTCAAAAATGATTCTCTCTTCTGTCTCAATCATTTGAGCGAGATATGCATGGTCATAAGGTAGTAATATCCACACATGAGATGATTATTATAAATGGGATTCATCTTCCTCCTTACACTAGAAAATAATAGGTGTATTCTTTGGGATTTGATGTGTGGTATCCCTTTACCGACAATTGAAATTAGAATTGTGTAAGGAAACCCAATCCAGTCCCATGGTAGAGCTGCACTCCACTAAAGAAGTTATGACACGATTTTTTAGGGAGGTTTGGTCCAAACACATTAACCGGTGAGGAGTTATAAACCATGGACACAATATTACCCCCTTCGATGTTCTCAAATATGACTTTTCCTCCAAATTTGAGTTGGTGCTTGAATAGTTCTATTAAGCTGCAAAATATTAATGAATTCATAGAACCACAATCAAATAATATGTTCTCTATTATATAATGAATAACGAGCATACCTATAACTATATTTTTTTTTCTGGATCCACCTCTAGAGTAGTGATATAATAATCCCTTCTTTGTTTCCTTGGAGGTTGTTGTTGATAGCCTCTAGAAACCATAATCTTAGTGAAATTTCTTGCATAATGTCCATACACCTTGTAGATGTAACACTACACTACATCCTGAGGGTGATTTTTTCTGGATCCACCTCTAGAGTAGTCATAAGGTAGTAATTCTATGTTCCCATCATACAGTTCTCAGGGTGATTCTTCCTAGAGCATTGACAAGGGGAAATGTCGTGCTTCTTTCCATCATGGGATTTTCTTGTCGTACAACTCATGTTGTTATATATTTTCTGCTTCATGTCATGGGTACCATAAGACCACTAAGAGTCTGTAATATCCATATCATTCTTGGGGGAACAACAGACAATCTCCTCATAAACATCAAACTCTCAAATCACCAATGATTTTTTTATAATCAGATTTAGTCTTCTAAATAAGTGAACTACCTTCCTTTAGGTGTTCCTGAAAAATTCATAGGCATACCTCTCAATCCTTGTGATGTTTTCCACATACTACCTAGTGGATTCATCTTCCTTTTTCTTGAGTTCAAGGAACCCTTTTTCCATATTTAAAGGAATGGTTTGATGAATATATATTTTGAAAAAAAATCCTCTTGAATTTCTCCATCTCCACATAATCAATTTCCTCGTGGGACACTGTATTGTTGTTCGATGTGCACCACTGATCTGATTCCCCATCAAAACGATATGCTACCGGTATAACTTTCTCTTATTTCGATCACTGAAGTATGGATAATATGTTTTCAATGGTGTTATTACATTGTTTTGTGATGAGAGGATCAGAAGATCCAATAAAAATGGATGCCCTTTTACATATGAAGGAATATCTACCTTGAGTGAAAGTGGTTTATCTACATTTAAAAAAGAAGAATTGCATCAGTATTGCCAAGGATACATCACTTGATCCTTGAAAATATAGCTTGTATGAGAATTATCATAGAGTCTCATTCAATACTATGTCATCAAGGATATTATAGTTTCTATATTTGGTTCTATATAACGTGTGATGACCTAATGAGATCGATTCACTAAGCGAAAATAAATATTACCTATAATTTAATGATGTTGAGTCTTTATGGGTTCTAGTGTTCTTCCATCAGTTTAAGAACAACATTCTGGACTACTTCAAGATGTTCCACATTATGTTTTAGTGTTAACAAGATGGATTATGAAGTGTATTTATTCATAAAATATAGGAGAGTACACATCCATGCAATTTGATGCCTATTTTAGAATTTAGGGAATCCGACATTATAGGACTATCCCACACATGCCAAAAAAAATAGTTGTGTAAGGGATGACCAAAAACACCAAGGGGAACATTAGAAGCATCATGATATTGGATTAACTATATAAACCATTATGGAGAGAATTTGTTCATGTTTCATGTTACCTAATCAATAGGTCATCATCAGTCCCACTAAATTCTGACTTTCCAAAAAAGTGATGATTTAGAAAACAACCATCTTACTCTCATTTACGTGTAATTGGATGTTTGGAATATTTACTGGTATCCACGATGCTTAGTTTAATCTAGATGAGACATCTAATTTATGCATCATAAAAAACTATTGAGATGAGGAGTTCAGATAAATGCTTTGGGAGATTAAGGAAATGAAGGAGGTCAGAAGAAGATATGTTGTATTCAAATAGAAACATATGATTGGGTACATTCAAAATCATAGAATGTCTCAAAGGGAAAGAGTAGAGGAATCCATTAATGACCAAAAACCATTACCATCACCACCTGTCAATTAATTTGAGGATGTGCAAGATGACTCATCAACCACAGACCACGAGGTAGTGTAAGTGGATATAGATTAGGGGGAAATTGAATCCTCTCAAAAAGAAGTTTCAAAACCTTCAAATGAACAAGGAAAACTTGTTCCTCCCAAACAAATAATTTCACAGGTTTGATGATCCTCGTAGGTAGTATCCATCACTAGAAAATTCTGATTTGGAGTATCTATTGTTGCATGATTATGGGGAGTTAATGTATATCATGATGTACATCGACATTCACTATCATTGGATATGTGACATGGTGGATCAAAAACTAATGTGACTTTGAAATTTCCACATGATGGAGAACCCCTGAGATTTGTTGAAAAATGAAGTTTTCTAATAGAAGATTGACTTTTGTAGATGCTTCATGGGATTTTTTATGGAGGGGGAGAATTTATGGTGTGTCTGTTCTAGCATCCCTTGTGGGTGGAGCACCAACTCCGCCCTCCATGGTTGGTGGAAGCCATAAGAGAGGTCCATGGTAGGTGGTGGGGATTGCTGGGAGTTTTGTCAACAAAACACCTCCAACCATGATTATAAAAGGAAGCCTTACGGAGTTCCCAAAATAATTAGTTGATCAAATATATTTTGTATATTCATCCAAGAGATCATTGAATGATCAATTTGATATAGAGAGACATAGATGTAACTAGGGTGTTATGAAAATAATTATTCATAGTGAACTAATGGTTTGTTTCTCCCTCCATTATTGTTTATTCGTTATACAAAAATAAAAAAAATAGTATTATATCACGATCGAATGGTTCCTAATGATACTAAGATTATGTGGATTAAATATGTTTATCGGAACTCAGCATTCTTCAATATGTTTATCATTGGTTAAAATCATATCAATAGGAAAAAATTATTCCAAGAAAATAGATCCTACTCATATCGCTAGGATGTGGTCACAAAAATTATACAAAAGCCAATTAATTTTATAATTTTATGCCCCAAATATATCATGAATGTAGGATATAAAACTTATTAACCAGACATTGCTTATAAAATTACTCACATGTTAGATATAATGACTAATTATATCTTTATGTAATATCTTGATGAAGTGGAATTTCATGAGGAAATGTGGCCTATTAATCTGAAGAGCATTCTAGGACCCGTTGGCTTCCCTCAGTCCTTCTAAAAATCAACTTGAGATTCAGTTCGGAATGAATTGTTTTATTAAATTTTGGACATCATTTTAGGTGGATATATTTATAATGATGATTGTGCCACCACTAGGGGCCTCATAAAAAAAATATTTTAATTTTATCTACCACTACAGACCCATTAGAACATGAAATTACCATAATAATGTGTTGGATACCATTGTGAACAAGAGGATCTCATCACATCTATATTGGAAGATCTATCTAGAGTAACACATAATCATCATGGGATGAAAAATCCATGTAGAAATAAGTTTTTCCCATGAAAATATTGGGAATATTAATCATTGCTCTATCAAATATCACATATTTAACAAACTCAAAATGAATAAATATTTTGATCAAATCAAATGGTGATTTATCCTAATATTTTTCTCTAGATTGGGCTCATTTCAATTGGTTTATAACCACCAAATTATATGATTTAGCTCATCATAGATCTCCATATCCATGATAGAAAAAAATTGTCGTTTCATCAAGATAGTTTGTGGTCTATGTAAAGGATATCTACTCTCCCCAATTCACATATTTATTTCCCAAGACACCATTATCTGGTTTATCAACAAAAATATTTGTATTGGTAGAATCCAAGACTAATATTTCCGAATTAGTGAATGGGTTGTCTTATATATCATGTTTCTTATTGATATTATCACATTCATTATTTCAATTTGTAATTCCTTTTGTTTCATCAATTAAATTCTTGGGGAATACTACTTCGGGAGCGGTTAGGTTGATTATTATGAAATGAAAAAAAAATTAATATAAAATTATTTCATAGTTATTCAGTTAGATATCTAGAGAATAAATTGAACATATATAATGTTACATTCCATATAACATATATGAGTGCGTTAATTTTTCTGATAAAGTACTGGATACACAATTTTGACACACATATTGATATAATAATGATTCTAATTCCGAATTGTAAAAATAGGTTCCTATCATTTTTGTGAATAATTTCCTTTACCAAAATAATTCTCACTACTATCCAAATTCATGTCAACTCTGACAATACAGTTACAAAATGTGTTCCCACTAATATTGAAAATATTATGGCTTCCTTCATTTGGGATGCTCACTTAGATGGGAAGCACCATTGGTTTCAATGAAGTTGGATTTCCAAACCACTAAATGAGTGAGGTATCAATGTTCATAAACTCTTTGATATTATGAATTGTATATATGGTATTATTTCATGAGTTATTATAGAGGATTGGATAGAATCATTGTGGTAAATTTATTATCAACATGTCTGGTGTTTACATTGGTTCACATATAGGAAGGCTCTCCCTAGTTTTACTTTTGTTGCAACCTCAGCTTCAAAACCTTCAAACACCATCATGATATATTGTGAGAGGGGGGGATCATAATATTTTTAATTATAACTGGGGTGGTAATGACATTTTAATCCCTATATGCCCTATTCATAACATCATATTTGTGAAGGAAAGTTCTTTTCTGAATTTAATTTCATCCATCCTGGAAAATGACCAACAAGAATTCTTTGACTCAATAATCATTAACATAGAAAAGGAAAAATCACCTTTTTAAAGGGTTTGTAATGTGCATCATCTCCTCAAAATACTATCAAATGGTCACTTGGGTGTAGATTGTTTCTCATATATGGGGTCGATCAGTCTAGCAGAAGTAACTTTCTTCCAATATCAACCTAATCCTCTGAAATGTCAGGCATGAAGCCCTCCAAACAAATGTAAATATCAACATGTTGGCATTTTCCTCACATAAATGTTCTCATGTTTCAAAGAACCCAAAAATTAAATAGTGTTTCACATATTAATTGAGAGAAACAACTTTCATTCCTTCTGTCGTACATTCTTCATATTCAAAGGGTTCCATAACTTTGTCAAATTCAATCACATACTTTTATAATTTTTGGTTTTTGGGATCATATTATTCTAGTCTGAAGAGGAAATCTAGAGCCACGATCCTCAGTGAGGGATACCAATGCATTTGGAAGGTGAGTAATTAATATGATTCTGATTGAAATCCATGCAGGACGATATATATTATATAAAATACTACCAATATTCCTATTGACCATGCATGGTTCATCGTGATTTGGGATGGCATGCCCTTCTTTTATATTACCTACACTTACTATGTTTCTTCAAGTATTCCACATTGTATATGGGTTCCATGGATTTCTCAACTCCTCCCCCATGGTATAAAACACAAAATAGATAGCTCATGGTGGTCAAGTTTCATTATGTTAGGGGGAATCATCTGAGATCACAAAAACACTGTTATCATTTATTTTTTGGATTTTTTCACTATTGTGAAAACATTTTAGGGATAAAAAATGCACTGAACTTTTGATTTAACCTATTAATGTAGGAGAAAATAAATATTTAAATTATAGAAATTTAATAAACTCTTTTTCATGACATGCTTCAGGATCAAGGTACAATACCATAGAAAATAAAATACATCATCTGACAAAGAAATGTCTTCATCGACAATGACATGGTTGTTCTTTATAACTGGAGACAAGAAAATAATGTATTGGAAATTATGTCATCCACAAATCCCTATTGGAATCATGTTATCTACTTATGTATGGGCTCTATCCCTCTTGAATGAGAAAACATTTTTATAGGATATGTGTTGGTATTTTACTACATTAGGCACGGCAATCTAGTTATTAATTATTTGTTTCCTAGGAAATTTCTTCTCTATTATTTTCATATTGAATAAAATAAAATTATTAATTGGACTCAATTATATATAAGAAATATAAAATATTTGTAAATATAATATCATATGTTCCATATTTCATGTTTATTAGCATATATAATTCTATATATAATAATATCCTCATATTCCTTTGTTGAAGACAAAATGTAGGGAGGAGAATAAGACACAGACCTGATAATAACCTCATGAATCCCATTCATGGAGAACAGGTGGCACCAAGACACCGCGGATGAAGGAGGCGGTAATGCTCCATGACAGCCGTTGACGTTTGGGACCCGCTGTGAAGCAAGGTGGTGGTAACTCTATGTGAAATCACAAGACGTACGTGACTCGACGCGAAGAAAGGAGGTGGTAACACGCCACAATAACCCTTGACATTCATGAACTTCCATGAAGCAAGGATGAGGTAACAATGCACGACCGCCTTTGATGTTCACGAACCGCCACGGAGTGAGGAGGTGTTAACACTCCGTGAATTCATTTTACGTTTGCGACATGCAGCAGAGAAAAAAAATTCCTCTTCACCCCGAGCGTGCTCTTATTCACGGTGCCTCTCCCCTAGAAATACTAGCCTCCTACCAAGTTCAAGGGATTGAAAATACGACCATTCGACTTCCTAGCTCCAAAATCGTGAAGCACCCTTCTTCTCGGTGAACCATGAGTTTTACGATGTACTTTACTCTGTAACGTGCCTCCCCATTGTATCCTTTTGATCCCCTCTTATGAGAGGGATGCCTTCCACAGAGCCTAAGGGCCTTCGAGAAGGATGGGGATCACCAAGGGTACCCAGGTCGTTGCGGAGAATTTATTCTTCACGAAACACCTTTCATGTACACATTATCCAAATGCTATGGCAGGGTCACTTTACATCGTGTTGCACATTACTTCACGACATCTTGATTCTTGAGGCACCATTGCTCCGTGATGTAGTGCTCTGTGAATGACCTCCCAAATTGTGAAGCACCTTCCATATTATCCTTTCCCCTATGCTTATGCAGAGGCTCCCCACTTCGCAAAGCAGACCCCTTCGCAAGTACCCTCTACCATGCGGAGTAGTAGAGGTTCACAAGGCCCCTACATAGGAACTCTTATACAATATTTTCTGTTATATTGCTTCACCTCATGCTTCTTCTCAAAGCCACGCTAACCAATTTTACTTCATTGCATAGTCATGATAATGTGGATCCCCCGATGGTTCGCACTACGACACACCCTTTGCATGGCTTTTCCTATCCCCTCTCTACACAAAGGAGCTTATGGTACCAGTTATGTATGTCCTAGCGGTGTAGAGAAATCCCACCACGTCCAAGCTGCAGGATGTTAAACTACAAGAATCATCGTCCTCAGCACATGAAATTAAAATGTGACCTTACCCCATGCCTCGCACGCGAGGTACCCACAACTTGGACATTTTCCACACCCACTGGTCTCTACAGGGGATGATATCCTTATTATGGGAGTGGTGTTTGTCCGTAGGGAAATGGAAATTATCTCGATGTAAGCCACTAGCATTCCTGTATAAGGTAGCATCCATGCTCCTCTATTCTACTTCGGTCCACAGGTCCAACAAAGGGAATGATGGGGAATGGTGCATCTCCTTTCTTCAGTCCCAAATCCCTCTCCCGTTGTGCTTTATCTCCATCGATCCTCCCTCCTGCAGTAACTCCCAACCTCTTCGGGCCTCCCTCCTGGAGTAAGTACCAACCACTTCTGGCCCTACCCACACATAAGCCACTATTTCATCATTGGGCCACAAACCATGAAAAATCCAATGATTCCACTTCAGGCCTCCCAATGAGTATTCCCCACTCCACTTACCAAGGAAGCAACATTCACGACATGATCTTAAGGTCTCTGCTATCTCTTTTTTCTCACACCGAGCATGATTCACATTGGGATAGAGCAACAACCGAGCATGAAATCCACCCTGGGCATTCTATAGTCTAATACCCACACCCATCCACCCAAAAAATGTTTTCATTGATCTTTTCGATGGCCTGTAACGTAGGAAGCATTCACGAGGTTGAAGCCCAACAACTATTGGTATGCATGTTCTCCTTCATGAAGGTTCCCCGACCCACCTGAACTATATGTTCTTTGATCCTGGCAAAGGCATGGTACGTAAGAAGCCTCTGAAATGTTAAATCCCACCACCCAATGGGAAACCATGTCCTACTTCACGTCGGTTCAATGATGCCACCGGAACTACGTGGTCTTTGATCCTTGCCAAGGAATGGTACATAGGAAGCCTCCGTGTGGTTCAATCCCAACAACAATTGGACCCCAGGTCCTTATTCAACTCGGTTCACCAACTCCTACCTCATCCTGGGCAGCCTAGTGTGTAAGCCCATGCCACCATCATGAACTACAATGAAATCAATCATTGCTAAAGAAAGGTATGTAAGAATCCTCCTTGAGGATCAATCCCAATATCCATTGGACTGTAGGTCCTCCTATATATTAGTTCACTGAAACCCTAGGCCGCCACAAAGAGTAATCCCCAAAAGACACGATTTGAACTATGTGTTCCTTGATTTTTGACAAGGCATAGTACATAGGGAGCCTCCCTGAGGTTCAATCCCACCAGGACCTGGTCGTTTAGATCCCCTTCATGTCATTTCACTCAAACTGACTCGAACAACTTGGTATTTGATCCATGCCATGGCATGGTACGTTGGAATCCTCTACGAGGTTCAATCACAACAACCATTGGACCCTAGGTCCTTGACCACGTTAGTTCCCCGACCCTCCTGAACTACGTGGTCTTTGATCCTTGCTAAGGCAGGGTACGTAGGAAGACTCCCTAAGGATCAGTCCCAACACCCAATGGTACCCCATGTCCTCCTTCATGTCGGTTCACTGATGCTACCTAAACTACATGGTCTTTGATCTATGACAAGGAAAGGTACGTCGGAAGCCTCCATGAGGTTCTAGCGCAACAATCCTTGGACCCCAGGTCCATATTCACATCAGTTCACAGACTCCTACCTCATATTGGGTTTCATATAGTGTAATCCCCATGCCACCATCATGAACTATGAGATATTTGATCCTTGATAAGGGAAGGTACGTATGAAACATCCGTGAGGTTCAATCCCAACATCCATTAGACCCCAGTTCCTCCTCCACGTCGGTTCATCAACACCCTTGGCCGCCTTAGAGAGTTTTCCCCAAATGTCACTAAATAAACTATGTGGTCTTTGATCCTTTCAAAGGCATGGTGCGTAGGAAGCCTCCCTAAGGGTCAATACCACCAACACTCAGTCGTTCTGATCCCCTTCACGTTGGTTCGGCCAAACCCATACCTGAACAATGACTAATTTGATATTTTCTAAGGAATGGTACGTAAGAAGCCTCCCCTGAGGTTCAAGACCACCACCCATCTGTACCCCATGTCATTATTCATGTCGGTTCACCGACACCATTGGCCGCCTCAGAGAATACGCCCCGAATGAAATCTGAACTATGTGGTCTTTGATCTTTTCCAATCCATGGTACGTAGGAATCCTCTGTGAGGTCCAAGCCCATCAACCATCAGTTTTTACGACTACTTAATTTCAGATCATCAATGTCTTTCATGATGATAAATTGTGGACACCATCCAGTGGTAAGCCACTATGACCCATCCATCGGTATTCCATTATGACTCTATCCAGCGGTAAGCCATTGTGACCACATTCAGCGGAAAGCCGTTATGACCTCATTCAGCGGAAAGACACCATCAGACCAACTTCGTGGACATTGATTCCCTGCCATGGGGATACGTAGGAAGCCTCTTCGAGTCTCAGCCCTAAAACCATCATCATCCTCTTGACGGTTCCATCCCATTCACCACACACTCATGAATATTTCCATCATCCATATTGATTCTTACCTAGGCCGCCACATCCTGGTGGGATCATGCCACACCATTCACCGTTCCTACTACAAACATTTGGGAGAGCACCACCACGATGGTCCTAGTATCGGTGTTCCCTCCAGGGGGTTCCCCCTCTGATCCACTCTATTCAGTGTTATGATCATCCCGATCCGTCTCATCCTGATGTTAAATATGCAGAATATTCATTGTCAAACATGGGAAGATGAAGAAAACCACATATGCATTCCCATTGAATACAATTTACCGTGTTCAATGTTGGATGCCTCGGGCTTCTGCGCCCCCGAGAAGCCCAATAATTATGGACAGAAGACACACACACCAATCCCCCAGCGTCCAAACATTCCCTCGATGCCCATCGTGGCAACTCCCCTAACAGAAGTTTGGTCCCCTGACCGTACCCCTTGAAATGTCCTGACAGAAATAGTGTAGTTAACTTGTGTCCATGAAGATATGGCGCTAAAAATAGTTTCACAAAAAACGTCTTAAGTCTATTGGGGAGACCCGGACTAGGTGGTGAGTTCCAAGGATGAATCCACGAAAGGAACAACGGACATTCCATCATGCACTTTCGATCAAGGGGAATACTTACCTGAATTAGGAGTAGATTTCACCTACCTTTAGAAAGTAGTAATGTGGGGCAATAAAAACCGCGCCTTGCATCGCCAAAACGATGCTGGCATTGGTGCCCACTGAAATCGTCGGAAATAGAAATTGTGAACCTGACGTGAAGATTATTCTCCTCAATATGGAGATTAGTAGTGCTTTGCGAATAAATAGATTGACATGTCACCAGATCTAATAATCCGTCACAGAGTCCTGTCATGGAAATAGTGGGCCTGGAGTGAAACCTACCAGAAGATGGGGCAGTTGAACATTGGATATCTTGATTTGCAACATTGTAAGTGTGGTTCCCTCTTACCAGTCACGAAAGACGGTATGGAACTGGTGCATTGGTCATCGATTCCATTTTACTTTAGTACTAATGATTTAATCTCCCTGCTTCTCAAGAATCATGATGCTGCACAAGGAACACGATCACGGACTACCCACTGACAGAGGCGATGGGGAAATACCAACGTGGATGTCCCATGTGTTTATTCCTCTTGCATGATGGTATTAATGGCCATGAAAACGGGGATCCCATGCCCCATATCTCCATCATAAGTTATCAAATGAAGGGGTGTTAATGACCACATGCATTGTTACGAGGAGGAGGGAATCATCTCTATGCGTGATATGGCCCGCCTAGATCAGGAGGCATTCATGCCTAGCTGTCAACGCCACCCCAGAGGACTGCATAGGGAGCAACTGCTCCACTCCCTGCCATACAACCGATTCTGGATCCTGTCCCCAGAGCCCCTTCATTACACCCTGCCTTACGCTGATGATGCAGTTCATGTCTGGCTCAGCCTGGTCAGAGTCCCAATCTAGGGGCTCCCAGAAAGGGCTCCCACCTAGCAACGTCAGCGCCGCCTCCCAGTTTTTCTGGAGGAGGAGCAGGTAAGCTACGCACCTACACCACCGGCCCCAGTTCATCAGACCCGACGCCATAGTCGGGCACAAGCTAAAGACGCCCACAAAGAGGAATCAAAGTTGGCATCAACCTTGGCCTGATCCACCGCCGACACATATAATCAAGTTACTTCATACAAAATGAAAGGGAAATTATACTCTTGACTAGTATCTAGGCCCCAACTACCCCATTGGATGGCTGGGTTTACTCTCATTTCCACTAGCATGAGCAGTGTTGTCATGAACCAACCCGCAGCGATGCCACCCAGTACGGAGGTCCTCTCCATACCACGACCACAAAATTTGCGGGCCTTCCCCACTTCACGGCTTGGCATATATGTACGCCATGTGCCACCCTCAATCAAAATGAGGTCTTCCTCGTGATAGTGTCGCTCAGCACGAAAGCCTCTCTCGTTCCTATTATATTGGGTATAGATTCAGTCCTCCTACCCCTAACTGTCGATGTAAGTACATTGCACATCCGGCCTTTCCCCAATGTGGTGATCCTCCCTGCATCATCTCTGTAGTTGGTGAAGGTCCTCCTCACCTCAGCAAGCCAAGGGGTGAAGGCCTGCCACACCTCACTAGAATCCAACATGGAGGTCCTCCAATTACTTAGCTAGATCGGAACATGGACCCTCCTCATACTAAGGTCACTCAGGAAAACAAGAATGGAGGTCCTACCCAAGCTCTTTGTAGATCAAGCAGAGGTTTTCCTTCTATTGCACTGTTCATGGAGATCCTCCCCTTGCACCCTTTGACAGTTGTCCCCATGCTGCTTGCACCCTGGATTTCTCGAGTGGGAACCCTCTCAGCCCAAGAACTAGTGCGGTTGAAGAACTCTACGTCAGAAATCAACCATGTCCTAAGGAGCCTTATTAGGGAATGAAGGTGGGTCTTCACCGATATAAGAAGGATTCTGGGAAGGTTCATACAATGATCAAACAAGTCTTCTTTACAAACTCTGAAGCGGAGTATGACTCAGCTCGGGAACCCTCCCCTCAGACATCCAAGTCAAGGGTCGGGGTAGGGACGAGGCACATTAGCTAGGTGCTCCTGGAAAGTGAGGTTCATATGATCCCTGCCTCCCTCCGTAGGTATGTATCCAGGAAGATGCAAATCTGGTGACCCTACAGGTTATGATCATACAATAACCACCACCATCACTAGAAGTGCTCTATACCTCCACAAGAGATCACATAGAGCTATTCTATAGGTCAATGGTCAGCGAGTAGCATAACGGCCTATCACTAGCATCCCTATCCCCTAAGACAGAAATGGAAGTCGTCAGCCCCTCTTATCACGACGTAGGGGCTAGGTCGATACACTCTTTAGAAGACACCCCGAGATTCGATGGCCAGTCAACCCATTCGACATTTTCTCCACTGGTCGACCTGTTATCCCATCAGTCATCCTCAGTACTGCTATCAGTTCCTCAACTACCCCTATTATATGTGTATGAAATCAAAGTCTATACCTTGAATGCGAGATGAGGATCTTATGGAACATTCTTGTAGTAGAATACTTCCCCTGAGATGTTCTAGACCGTGGTAGCGTCGTAACTATGCACACCTCAATCCCCCTCCATAGAAGAGTTTGAATGTTTCCGCCAGTCCCTCTGGGAAACTCACATCCATCTTCACCACCAATGAGTGTCTTATCCCCGGAGCCAATTTAACCATGAAGACATCATTGAACAATGACATCTAGTTAATATGGATCCGCTCTGTGAAGCCTAGCGCACCAAGTCGCCAGGCTGCCGCAAGGCCCACAAGAGCTATGCGTTCATAGTTTTAAGTTACACCGCATGATCATCATGAGGTGTCCTCCCATGCGCATGCTCATGTCTGGGGGTAGTATGATGACGTCATCTTCAATCATATCTTGTGGTAGCACACCTCGCTAGGAGATATTAAGGACATGCCCTCGGTAAGGATCACGGTCAACATGGATGACATAGTGGATGAGAAGGAGTATATTGAGCTCTTCGATGGAGACATACATCCCGAGAGCGTGCCACCACTATTGGACCCATCAATAAGGGTTAAGTTCAAACAAAGGCACCTGCTTGGTCTCCCTGCTCCCACTGAGGCGTTGGTACTTGGCATGAATTTTTGTAAGGTCAATGAGAATGTCGGAGTTTCCATGAAATCTGACCCATCATCCTTAGTGAAGAAGATAAAGGAGGACCCTGAGAAGGACACATTGTTACGACAACTTACAGAGCAAGAAAATATAGTCGATAAACTCCTAGATGAAGGCAAAATAGATCAAAAATCCTACAATGACAATCTGAGGCCAGTACAACAGGGGAAGGAAGAAGTACCCCTCTACAAGCAGCCACCAGGAAACCCTGATTATGCTACCCCCGAAGACATGGGTGAAGCATGATCTCACCGCAAGAGGGAACGATATGTCCGGAAAAACCCTTTTGAATGATGTTTCAATCCAAGGAATCAGGATCTGGCTCCCCCGTCCACCCCAAGTGTTGCTCCACCAGCTACTCCACGAGCCGCTAGCCTATCTTCCGTGTTGAAGAACTTGACAACGCGCTCGTGGCTAGGTATCCCTATAATGATAGGAAACCCTGCCCAGATGATCCTATGTAAGTGTTCATAGCCCGCCTTGAGGCATTGGAAACGCAGAAGGTGGCATTCCAACCTGATGGTGAGCCATACCCGACATGGGTGGATGATATGTCAGCATGTCTGAGTTTCAAGAATCCAACCACCCCCTCCCCTTAATGGGAATGGGGACCTACAGCAGCACCATGCCCACTTCAACTCAAGATGTGGGCCCATGTTTGGAACACCCGCGCAGCAGGAGGCGACCAAGCCCCACGATTTATTTGATACATTGGAAGGGCCGGCATTCATCTGGTACAACCAGCTCCCCGTCGGATCCGTAACCAGCTGGGAGAACCTTCACATGAAATTACTCTACCAGTATAGTTCCACCACCCATAAAATGAGCATCATAGACCTCTTCAAGTGCAATAAATGGGCCGATGAGTGAGTCGCAGACTTTATTGCCCGGTGGAAGGGGCTCACATACTTCTTTGACATTCCACTGATTCGGGAAAAACTACTGACGGTGTGCATAGGGAACGCCATGACGGAAATGGTTCCCTCCCTGATCACCCAGAACTACACAGGAATATTCCTAGACATCTCTGATAAGGACTAAAACCTAGAGGAATCTCATTAATAGGCCATCCAGGCACGTCTGTTTCCCCATGTAATCCCAGCGAGGAGGAATGCTAGAGTTGAGCTCGCTGTGGTGGCCCAAATAGAATTCCAGAGGCAACTAGAATTGCTACAAGTGGAACCATCCCATCATCCTCATAGAGGCTCGCCTCCTTGGGCGCAAACAACGGCTCAGTAGATTCCACCTCAAAATCGACCAGCACCTACCCGAAATGTGGCACCACCACCTAGGCAAGGCAATCATGGTCTTCCTCATCAAAAAGCCCCTCCAGCTCTTTTCTAGGGATAGGCTCTAAGGGCCCCCATCCGGGAAAGAAGATACCAGACATTCTTGTTCAATGAGAATCAGGTCCCAAGTTAATTCTAAAGTATCTTAGAGTAGGGGATTGTACCCTTGCCTGAGTGTAGAAGGCTGGAAGCGGTGAATCTCACTGATCTCCCAAACTGCTACCCCTATCATCGGATTCTGGGGCACACACTCAAGAAGTTCTATGTGTTTAACGATTGGCTCCAAGACCAGGTCGATAACAACATAGTCAAGATGGGCCCGACCTCGACTAAAGTGGCTGGTGTCCTTGTTAGGCCAGAACGCAGTAGCGACTACAAAGGTGGGTGGTAGCAGGTTTCGAACCACGGGTCCCAGAAGTATGATGACTCGATGGCTCAAAAAATGGTTTCTTGTGCCCATGGTATCATCTATGAATGCATTAATCAGTTGGAGAATTCAGAAGCTGCAGCCACCACCTCTACATCATCACCTCAAATGACCTCTTCCTAGGAGATCATGCATCAGGGATGCAAGAAAAAACAATGTGCCCCAACAATTCCATCCTCCTCCCTCAATCTAGGTGACTTTATGCCCCCAGAGATGGGGATCCCTCCATGAATCTACCCATAGACTGATGAATCTACATGTGACAGTCAACTGTATACTTTAATTAATATCATGGAGTTGGTAAACCCCTATAGGACTGCCAAAATTAGGAGCGCCAGATAAACCTCGCCAACGTCCCTTGTCGACGCCAACGTCGGTGGAACCGCATCCACATGGGTCATCGTGGAACGTCTGTTGGAATCACCAGCCATGCCGTGCATGCAACTGAGACTAGACAGTCGGCCCAGCGCATAACTCAGCATGCACATCCTCTTCATCTGGTGGTGTCAAGCCCACCATCGCCACGATTTGTGTTACTAGATAAGGTAGAACCACTTCGGTCGTGTCACGACCAGCTTCACCCTGCTACAGGATTATCTCAGTTGTCCAGTCCTCTTCCGACAACTACTCATCGGGCTTCGACTGGCGAGCAATGGGACATACCCATCACCAGTCAGTCGCCAGTCTAGCCGTAAGGGCCCGCCTTTCCACTTATCACAGAGCGGCCTCCTCCAAGAAGAAAATGATGCATTATGAAAATTATTATGTCCTTAAGAACCTTTCCCACATCCCAGTGAGGCCTTCCATATTTGAAGTCCTTCGCTTGGTTCCAGATATGTGTGAGGCACTCGCTATGTATTTAAAAATCCCCCTTTAGTTTGATATAGAGGTAGTAGCTGTAGAAGCCTTTCATGATGAAGTGGTCGAGAACACCGAATGTATGGGCATTATTTCATTCTCTAGAGAGGATGAAGGCTATCCATATAAGGGAACATCCACCCATTGTACATCACTGGACAATTTAATGGCGTGGTGGTTCACCACTATCTCATTTAGACTGGCACCATGATCAACCATATCCCGATTCAGATTCTACAGAAGATGAGGTTATCCAAAGATGACCGGACTCCCTCTAATTTAAGGATCCTGTAATATGAAAGGATTGAGTAGACCCTGGTCGGTAGGATCTATTTGAAGTCCTAGTTTGGCGGCCTAGTTTTCAGCACCGAGTTTATGGTTATCTACTAGGACATTGCATACAATGCATTGATGGGTAGACCATGGATCTTCCTGCATGTGTTGGTCCCCTCATCGTGTCAACAATTCCACAAGTACTCCCTCATTGGTCGAGTAGGCATGCTCCAAGGAGATGCGCATCCTTTTTCCTCTTCTGAAGACCAATATCTGGTCACTTAATAATACAAGAGCTAGGATAAACAGATTCAGGCATGTGATGTTGAGCCTGTCATGGTCGCAACTAACCCTTAGGTAGGTCTAGAATAATCCAATGTCTTCCTGATCCAACGATTAGAGGCCATGACCCCCAACATGGGTCAATGTTTTTTTGTCTCTAGTAAAAGTAGAAAATCACCACAGAAACCTACACAAATCAGGCTCAAGTGATCCCGGAGCCTCCTAACCCCACACGGTATCCGGATGTCTGCCCCATGGCAATAGCAGTACATCATAATTTTGTTCTACGATGGACTGGAACTAACCAGATAAAGACGACACACCACTATTACATTGATATCACCAAGTGTTCCCCCTCAGCCAAAAACAAGATGGGATTGGATCGACTTCCTTCGTTGTTATGGTTTCAGTAGCACGTGGATCTCTTGATATGTTGTCCACTGCTTTCCAGGATGGTACAAACCTCCCATCAGAATCTTCTGACCCAGAGGGAGTTTCTCCCCCTGGGGATCCCTCCGCAATTGATGAAGAGGATTTGGAGGATGCTCCCCCACCTTTTAATATGGAGTCTCCACCATATTCTAAGAATTTGTACAGGTGATCCTTGGTAGCTCGGCAGATCCGAGACCCACGTTGATCAGTGTTTCCATGCCCCTTGAGGAGCAGCAACAGTATGTGGACTTCCTGAAACAACACTGGGATGTATTCTCTTGGAGCTATGACAAGATTCTGGGACTATATCCTCAGGGAACATTCCTCCGCCTCGGTCTCCCTATAAATCATCTCGAGTTCATGCAGCCTCCCAAAAAGGTGCACCTTTCCCATATTACCATGGTTGAGTACGAAGATGAATAACACATCAGATACAAATTCATTATGGAGGTTTAGTACACCAAGTGGCTAGCCAATGTTATGATAGTCAGGAAAAAGAACAGACAGATTAGAGTCTACATTGACTTCCTTGATTTCAACTGTCACTGTCCGAAGGATCATTTTCCCCTTCCAGTGACATAATTTTTAATGGAATCTATGTCTGGGTTCCAACCCATATTAATCATTGAAAGGTACTATAGATATAATCATATCTGGATGGCCCCCGAAGATGAAGAGTCCACCGCTTTCAGGGCGCCACAAGTAACATTTTTTTATGAGGTCATTCCCTTCGGCCTTAAGAAAGCAGGGTCCACCTATCAGGGGGCCATGCACCACATATTAGAGACAATTATAAAGACATTGTTGGAATGTGTTGTGGATGATCTAGTGGTAAAATATCTTCAGTGCCCAGACCATCTCAAGGAACTCGATAAAGTTTTCAGCTTCCTCTGTTCTCACTATCTAAAGATCAATGCACTAAAATGCGCCTTCAAGGTCACTTCTTGTATCTTCCTTGTATTTTTATTCAGGTACCAGGGCATCAAAATAAACCCAGAGAAGTACAAGGATATCATCTAGATGCCTTCCCAAGGCAATATTCTGGAGCTTTGAGGTTTCTAAAATCACATAGCCTACATAAGATGATTCATTGTTAATCTAGCTGACAAGTATGTTCCCTTTTCTCGGATCATGATGAAAAGATACACCTACAAATGGGACGAAGTGTGCCTAAACATGTTCGAGGAAATCAAACAGTATCTACTCTTGCCTCTGATCATGATGCCACCCATCCTCGGAAAACCATTGATCATGTATGTGGCCTCTCTATAACCATCGTTCAGCTCCCTTCTCTCCCAGAAAAACAATTAGGGGATGAAAAACATCCTATACAAACCCAACCACACACTCCTCGATAATGAGATGAGATACTCCCCCATCGAGAGAATCTTACTTGCACTGTTATTCCCAGTATAAAATTGTGACATTACCTACAACACTATGATGAAGAACTGCTATCTTAGGTAGTCCCGTTGAATTACATTCTGAATCTCCACATGTTGACCGGTTGTCTAGCACGGTGGGTAGTAATCCTCCAGCAGTTCGACAACAGGTTTGTGCCTCAGAAGAAAAAAAGGGTATAGGAATTGGAAGATTTTCAAGCTGCCCATCCCATCCATATGGAAAATTATGTTGACCTGGATTTTCCCATTGAGGAATTCATCTCGGTAGATCATGTCATCCCATGTTGGAAGATGCACTTTGATAGTGCCTCTCAGATCCCCACCGGTAGGAAACTCAATGATCCCAGACTCAAATGAGTAGGCATGGGTATTGTATTTATTACCTCGATGAAATCCATTTTTTTTTGAATTCATTCATATTGTTAGAAGGCTTCACCAATAATGAGGTAGAGTATCTGGATCTTATCACTGGCCTCGAGCTCTCCCTCATGATCGATGTTCCCCATCTACATGTGAAAGGGGATTCTGAACTAGTCATCATGAATGTCTTCGATGACAATGTCCCCAGAAATCCAGAGCTTGTTCCATTGTTGGAGCACACCCTCTAGCTAATGGCCCAGTTTCCATCTCGGTCAGAAGTTACTCATGTCCCTCAATCGCAGAATGGTTGAGCTGATTCCCTTGACGGCATGGCTGTATCACTTGCAAAACCCGAGATGGATGATCTTATCATACACGTGGAACATTGGAGAGTCATTTCTCCCGTCACCTCAGATAGTAACGATGGCCTGTGGGTAAGACATATTACCACTAGATCCTCTACATCAGGACCCATAGGTTCTTCAGATTCTGTTATTGAAGAAACTCCCTACTAGAGTGCCCTTTTTTGAGATTCTCCAAAATGGTTTCCTCCCTGTTGATCGGGCCGAGCGCAAGTGAATCTGACACTGTGTGTTGTAGTTTACCCTTCAGAGTTTCCCCTGTTTTTAAAAAATCGTCATCAAGTGCGGGTTCGACGGTGTTCTCCTCCATTTCATCAAAGGAGTCAAGATTTATCTGGTTATGCACGAGGTTCATTCTGGTCCCTGCGGCACACACAAGACCGGGCCGAAGCTCTTCCATCAGATCTGGAGACTAGGGTACTTTTGTCCCCCCATGATCCATGATTGTATCGAGTTCACTAAGAGGTGTCATGCGTGTAAAATTCATGCTAAATTATTACATCGACCACTAGAACCACTTCACTCCACCAAGTACTCATTCCCATTATTAGTGTGGGGACTCGATGTCATGGGACCATACCCACTAGTGATAGGTCACCAATTCTTGTTCATCCTAACTGCTACAAATTTATTTTTAAAGTTGGAAGAGGCAGTTCTTCTCAAGGATGTCAAAGATCATTCTATCGTTGACTTCATGAGATCCAACATCATATACCGGTTTGGTGTCCCTCACATTGTCCTCAAGGATAACATTACCAACAACTGAGCAGCCGACCTGAACAAATTGTACGCCAAGTACAACATCCATTCGAAACATACCTCCCACTACCACACGAAGATGAATGGAAAGTATGAGGCATTCATCAAAACCCTCTCTAACACATTTCATAAAATGGTTGGTTAGCTCAAGAAGAGTTGACTAGACAAGATCCCCAACGCAATCTGGGATTATCAGACGAAAACTCATAATTCAGACCAGGTGACCCCATATTCCATGGTGTATGAAGAAGAGGCCATACTTCCCATCGAGATCCAACTACCTTTGTTACGCATAACGGTCTTTGACTAGTTGGTTCCAGATAATTTCGTCAGAATTCGTCTCGCTGAATTAGAAGAACATGACAAGAATAGGCTTCGTGCCCTGCACAATCTGTAAATGCATCAAAATAAGATAGCTAGAGCCTATAACAATAATGTTTTCCACCAATCTTTCCTATATGGATACATGTTATTGGACTTATGGATGCTAATGATCCCTGGCAGGAAACCACCAACGTTGGAGCCCAAATGGGAAAGACCTTACCGAATTCATAGGGTTCACCCGAATAAAACATACACCCTGGTGACCATGGATGGTGAGCATATAAATCCTCCCACTAATGCCAAGTTCCGCAAGATATACTTTTCCTGATCTAGAGTGGTCCGACACGACGTTAAACTACAAGTCCTGCATGACCCTAAACTGCATGATGGTCCAGCATGACCCTAAACAGTTTGGTCTAGCATGAGCCTAAACCGTTCGGTCCAGCATGACCTTAATGTTGTTTAGTCATTCATGACCTTAAATTGTTTGGTCCAGCATGACCTTAAATTGCATGCTGGTTGAGCATGACCATAAAATGTTCTGTTCTACATGATGTTAAACTGTGCATCATCCCGTGAGATGTTAAACTGCACCAATTGAACTACATAAGGCATGATTCCCATCTACATGGGATACATAGGAAAACCCAGACGCCTAGTCTTGAGCCCAACCCTAAATTATTCTCTATGACTATTTCCACCAGGGTATAGTTTTCTTGGGAGATCTTTTCATGATATTGAATAACCATCCTTAGCTGCACTCAATCTAAGACTATAATGGTCACACCAGGTTCCCACTCCTCATTCATATATCCTCCCTCGTCCTCAACGCGTTATGTTAAACTTCATGGCCTTCAACAAATATGTATGGATTTATTCCCATCCTTATGGGTTACATAGGAACGCCCAATGATTTTGTCTTTTGGCCCAGACCAAACTCCGGATCTTCCCCTCGGGTCAAGGCATATGGGGGGAAAATTTTTTCCCAAATTCATGTCGAGATATTCTCGATCTGGCCATGCGTCCCGCTCCTGAGAGGCGTTTTCCTCTTTCATAGATGGGTACAACTATGCTTCACCCAATCCTTTTATTAGAACTCCATCATCTTTCACATCTAGAAGGTCCCCTAAATTGTATGGATGCCTGGCCTAAGGGCTCTCTTATAACATCGGGCCAACACCCTCGTGGATGCTGAGCAAGAATCCAATACATGTCCCACGTCGTGAATATGGTGAACGGTCGAAGCTCATTTTATATTCCCATTTCATGTTAGTATGGGGACACTTTTTTTTTCAAACATGGTCAACAGCTGTCCAGCACCATTGGAACCACCACAAGATGTCCCAAACATTCAGTGATGTGGTTAATTATTCTCCATTGTATCTCTAAGCGATGAACTCCCTTTAGGAAAAGCCATCATTTTAACCCCCATATGACTGGGAGAGTCTAGATTGGCTCATTGTTTCTCATATCAAGAACGCTCAAATGGGATTAAGAGTTGTGATGAGACAGTAACCATACAAAAGGACATATCGCCTTCCCATCCTTGGCCCAGCTTGAGGTCCCTTGGCCTTTTCGGGCCCCGCCCCAGGTTCAATGTAATGGGAGTGTACGATGTGTTATGGGATTATTTCATCATTCACGTAGGGTTACTCATTATGTCGTACAATCCCTGTATGAGATACCTTATCCTCTATTTATCCTCATGACAAGATGTTAAACTGAAAACTGGTCGTTCCTTTCCGAACGAGGCCCAACCTCTGGCCCCTCGGCCTTCTTGTTGTCCAACCCTTGTTCTTATCTGGATTGTACAATGTGGAATGGGATTATGTACTCATTCACGTCAGGTTATTCATCGTGACGTAAACCAACATTGTTTAGGGTATCATATTCCTCTCTTTTCCCCCACGACAATACGTTAAACTACAAACTGGTCGGGCCATTCATACCGAGGCCCAGACTTAGGCCCCTCGACCTTCTCAGGCCCCATCCCAAGTTCTTAACTGGAGTGTACGATGTGGTATGAGATTATGTACTTATTCATATTGGGTTACTCACCATGCCTTACACACACCTCATCAGGGTTTCTTAACCCTATGTGCAGTTCCAAAACTATGCATTTCTTGATTCCCATCCTCATGGGATATGTAGTACTGCTCGAGCATCTCGTCTTTGGGTCCATCTCAATCTCTTAGGGGTCTCCCTTTTATCCTAGCCCCTCAGCCCTCTTTCAGAAATTCTCCAATGTGCCTAACGGTACTCTGGTTTAGTACATGGAATGTCAGACTCTTCTTGGACATGATTTTTTCCATTTTGATGACTTCATGTTCTCCCTCATTAGGGATTACATCACCTTTCAAACAAAATGGACCCCCATTGGCTAGGATGATAGGCCTAAAGGCTCTCCTACCATTATGGGCCAACGTCCTCAACGATTTCAGACAATAAATCGATTCATGTCCCACATTGTGAATATGGTAAGCGGCTGACGATCATTTGTTTGTCATCATTTCTGGCTAACGAGATATGGATGCTTTGTTTTTAACATAGTTAACAATCATCCTCCATTATCACTCCAACCACATTAAGTCTGAAATTCCGGTTACATGATTAATATCCTCATCCACCTCATCATGTCCAAGTAGAAATTCATATGTAATGGTACTATTTAAAAGTTTTCATCATCACATTAAGAGGGGAAATCCACGATAAGACAATCATTCGAGGCTCCACTGACTCCCCTTTTGTATATATTTCATCTATTGAAAAAACCTTATCCTCCCTTTTTTACTGCACTGAGTTCGACTCAAGTAGGCTTAGGGATTTGGATATGGTCCACCATTACAGGGGATAGTACCACGTCTCAATGGTCCGAGTTCAAAGACCTTAAACTAAGATCATTTCGTAAATAACCCTTCATATAAGTACAAGTGTTTTGATTCCCATTCTCATGGGATTCATAGGACCGCCCGAACGTCTATTCTTCGAGTCCATCCCCATATCTCATAAATCTCACCTTCACCTTGGCTACTTCGCCTACCCTTTCTCGGGGAGGGGAGTATATGGTGTGGTATGGGAATATGTATTCATTCACATTAGGTCTGTAAAGTCCATTCCATGTAACTCCCCCTCTTGTGATTCTCTATACCTTATTCTATTCTCATCCCTTCAAAGTGGTTACTCTCAAGTTGAGAACCCTCCATGACCCTCGACAGAAATGTACCAATTTTTTGAAGAGTACATTGGATCAGCATGTGGAGTGTCAGATTTTACATGGACATGCTTTTTCCAATTTTTTAGGCTTCGTGTTCCCCTTCTTTTGGGATTCAATAATCTTCCATAACCGAGGGAACCCCAAAATGGCCGGGATGCTAGGCCTAAGGTCTCTCCTACCATTTTGGGCCAACATCCTCAATGGTCTCAGACAACAAATCGATACATGTCCCACATTTCAAATTTGGTAAGTGGATAACGCTCATTTGTTTGACCCCATTTCGGGATAATGTGTTAGGGATGCTTTGTTTCGAACACGGTCCACATTTACCCTCCATCTTCACACCATCCCCTTTAATCCTTGAATGTTGGTTACATGATTCACATCATTTTCCACCCCATCCTATCCAAGTGGAATTTTAGAACTCTTAAAACTATCCCTCAGTGCACATTTTCACGTCAGGAGGACAATGTCACGGTAAATGCGTCATTCAAGGCTCCACACCGATATCCCTTCTCTACTATCTGGGATCTAAGACCATAAACTATGATACCTATTGGAACTACCTATGGCTTGATTACCATCCTCATGGGATACATATGGATACCCTGACATCTCGTTTTTGGGTTTAGCTCAATTGGGGTGTAGTTTCTCCTACCCTATACCATCATACCTCTATTTTGGCCCCTTTTTCTAGAGGATTCTTTCACGGAATC
Organism: Viscum album; assembly: GCA_963277665.1. Classification (NCBI taxonomy): domain Eukaryota; kingdom Viridiplantae; phylum Streptophyta; class Magnoliopsida; order Santalales; family Viscaceae; genus Viscum; species Viscum album. The sequence continues at coordinate 418,053,658 of OY728161.1, read as the reverse complement.
GTGTATGGTGTGGTAAGGGATTTACCCCTGTTCATGATAGGTATGTTTTTTTTGCACCATGCACATTCCCACTTTAGACATGACTCTAATACGTCTGCGTCACATGACATTAAAATGCACACCTGGTCCCATAACACGACCCTAAACTGTGACATTATCATCTTGGATGCACAATGAAAAACAACATTGCATCCTGATGTACTCACTCAATGGGAAACCATGTTTGGTATCAGTCACATGCCATATCAATTTTCAACGCCTGCATACAGCTTGATTCTTTTGGCGATATTGGGACATTCTATACTAGGCATGTCACCTCACAAAAAAGACCATTCACCGTAAAAGACAAACAAGACCCATCGAATACTGCTTCTTTTGAGGCGAGGACCACACCCGCACGCCCATTTTATCCCTGGAACTGGTACCTTATCGTGACACCTCCATAACTACATGCTGGTTTATCCACATCCTCCCGGGGTACGTAGGAATGTCTGTGCACCTTTCCTCGAGCACAACTTTACTCCCATTTCCAGTCCCTTGACCTAAAACCTTACTAGGGAATATGTGGTGGTCAGAACCCCAGGTTCCCATTCACGTTGGGATTTATAATTACCAACAATGTTGATCCCTTGTTTCCTAACATCCATGGTCCGAGATCTATGAGTGTAAACTAAGACCACTCTTTTTCCTTGCCGCAAGACATTAAAATGCGTGACATCTTCCAGAAATATGTATTGCTTGATTCTCATCCTCCTGGGATATGGATAGAAACCCTGACATTTCACTTAGGGACCATAATCATGAATCATAAATTCTATTCCTTCTCATTTAATACCCCATGTCCTGACCCCTTGTGGGGAACCAGGTAACAAAATCATTGCACTGAACAAGTTCGGGATGCCCCATGATGGATCATGGGAAGAGACAACTCCCTTGCCCTAGATCACCTGTCTAAAAGAAATAATGATCCATGATCAATTTGATGTTCCCATCTAATGTACGCTAATCACGATGGTGTAACATTGAGTGTTGTTTCTGTTCGAACAAACCATCACTCCACATTCCACTCTTTACATACCCCTTATTCGGACCCTCATCCTTATCTGTGTCTAATGGAACCCCCTAACAGTATGGATGCTCAGCCTATGGCCCCACTATTGTCCTTGGGCAAGGTTTCAAAAGACAAATGGATGCCATTTTGAGTTGGGCCCCATGCTTCGAATGCAGTCTGCGGTTGAACCTCATTTTATATCCCCACTCTAGGCTTTTACAATAAGGGTATTGTGTCTCGAATGTGGTCAACAATTTTCCTTCATTGTCATGTCACCCTCAAAATGTTCTGAATCCTAGGAATCCTCATTCACAACTCCCATTCCCATCTGTTTGGATTGATTCCATCACCCCTAAAATTACCTCGTTCGGGCACAAGAGCACACTGGGAAAACAGTAATTTGGATGTTCTTAGAGCTTTATTCTTATGTCAGGTCTATATTATTTCCTCTTATAAATCTGAACCGGTTGTTCAAACCCCGGATGCCCGATGTTTGGTTTGCACTCCTACATTTGAATTGAGTTGATAAGGAAGTCATCCATTATTTCTAACATTAGGCCCAACCCAGGGGAGCTTAGAGAACGATAGTGGGACACTCCATGAATGTCATAAGAATTTCATAAATAAATAAAATCAATGGAACTCATGCATGATACAACATCAATCAATCAAAGCATGGAATTGAATTTGAGATATTGTAGTCATTACAATACATGGGGGTCGACTCACACCATGGGAGGGTTAACCTCATCAAAAGGGTGTAGATGCTCCTCCACCCTCTGACTGGTGGCATACATGAGTTGTTGCGGCACGTTCATCTATCCCTCTACCTCGGAAGTGAGAGGGCACAATTCGTTGGCTGCAATCTGGGCCCGCTCTACGTTGGTCCTTATAGAGGTCGTCTCTTCAAAGGATCTCTTTATTCCCTCTTCGGCCTCTGCCAGCTGGGACTTCAACCACAATATTAACTCAGATAGCATGTTGAGGGAGATTGAGTGCTCGGTCACTCGGGCCTTCATCCATTGAACCTCATCTTAAACCTCCTAGATCCTTTTATATTTATCGCTTTCCTCAGTTGCCTGCCCAAACAGATGCCATGGTAATAATCTCGAATCCTTTCATCCATATGATCTCAGATGATCATGTGAAGACACTAGACATCCTCTCCCACATTACATAGTTCACGATGTCACGAGCTATGTCTGTCCATCTCATCCAACCATAGCGCATGAGGGGTCTCATTGATGAAGTGCATGATCTGATTCCATGATCAGAAATTTACTATCATGATATCCTCTTAATAATAGTACGTATAGTCCCAGTTTTCATGATTGGCAGGCTCATATGCTGTGAACTCCCCCATGAACTCTTCAGTAGGGTCCACGTTTGGGGTTTGATCGGGCGTGGTGGGAATTGGGAATTCCGACCGGAACTCATTAGCAAACCCCACATCAATGATCTCGGGTGCAACCCCATTGATGGTCCCACTAGAGATCCGGAGCGCCATAGTTAGGTCAGTTGGGGCCTCCGCTTCCACAACCACCAACATTCCCTTGGGAAGGATGCTGCTAGAAGGCCCGACAAACCTCACCAAGGAGTCCCACGCCATTTTTAGAAATTTGTGCGCCAAAAAGAGACATGAATGCCAGTAAAATTGGTTAGGGGATGACCGTCATAAAATTTGTAGAGGGGAATTACAGAGATCGAATCCCTGGTATCGCTCTTGGTTTGATGTCGTTGGGGCCTCAAAGTGTGGCCCCTCGTATATGGTCAGAAGCTCTGAAAACTTTGGAGGGGTCTCCAGATGTGTTATAACCCTACTGGACACAACAATGGATGCAACAGCTGGTGTAGATCCCAAGGGTCCTGTATCTGCATCCACCGAGTGTCGAGAATGGGTCATTTATATAAGACCTTAATTCATGTTTCATATGTTAATATGATGACATAAATGGACTCAATGCAACTCTTGGAGAAGTGGGTTTGAGATTGTTACCCCATGGGCCTCTCTGAACTCTTCAAGATTCGTGTCTTGATCTACATCTTCACCGTCCTCTAACGTGATCTTTCTTCCGGCCTTGTCTCCCTAGGAGGACTCTTCTGATTCTTCTGGTAGGGAGAATCGATCTCTCAAACTAGCGGCTGAAAACTGCGAGGGAGCGGTGCGGTCGAGCAACACCTTTACCTGATCCATCATCGGACACAGAGCTCCATGGGAGTGCACGAAGTACTCCAGCTCTGTTAGTTACCACTCGACCTCCTCCTGGGTCACTGCAATGATGGCCTGGATGGGACCTATCCCTAGTAAATCCATCCAAATATGGTTCAGGATCTAGCATATTTCGGTGAGGCTGAGTAATTTCTTGTGGAATTCCCAAATGTCCCAGGCCTTCGAGAAGACATCATCCTCTCACATGTCGATATGGAACATCCACATCCCCAGAGCCTGGGTAGGTATCCTTCAGAATCCTCTCGGCAACCTCCCATTTGGATGGCTCTGTTCTACAAGAGCCAGCGAGTCTTCTACAGTTGCAGGATCTATGGCTGTTGCCTCACCATCAAGTGGTGTGGGCCTCGCCGCCATGGCAGCCCCGCCACAGCGGGATGCCCTTGCTGCCTTCTATCCCCGGACCCGAGGTCGTTAAAGCTCACCATCACTGACCTGAATGGTTGGTTTCTTAAGAATCTCCCCTGGAGAAGCTGCCTCCCAGCTCTGGGTATATTCCATTACCAGCCCAAGGGTGGCGGTCGGCCGAGGGAACTCGTTCTGTATTTTCCCATCTACCAGCGGAAACATGAGCCACATCTGCCTCATCACCCACATGTGTTCTTCGTAGCGTACCTCCAGATAGATATGTGGGGTCAGCCTCTTCCTACACCGGAATTTCCTTTCAAACTGGTGTGGGGTATATGGCTCGTAGAGGGGCTCACGGTCCACACTCTCCCCCAAGACTCCACCTAAAAAATCCAGGAGAGAGGCCTGGTGATCTTCCATCCCCTGGATGACATTAGTAAATACCCCCGTCAGCAATGGAAATGGGAGGAAATTGAATTCCTCCACCCGGTCCATAACCGAATGTGTAGTCAACTTGGCTGGAAAGCTCCCATCAACGTTCATGAATGATGGGAGGAAGTTTGAGCCAGGAAGAGAGATGAGGTTCGGGTATTCATAAACCCTCATGATGGGTGTTGTTATCCACCCATACAGGAGGGGGATTGGACCACATACCCTCTACGGCCTTTTTCCCTCACTGATATTTCACAACACCTTATACAATTTGGAGAGCATCAAGATTCCTAGGTTGACCCTCCCTCCTGTCACTAATGCAGACACCATGATGAATGTTCATGGGCATACACCCATGTTGGTATACCACACCGGAAGGATCCAACCATAGATCATAGCCACGATGATCTTCGACAACATAATTATTGGTTTTTGCCCGGTGCTAACCCTGAATCCCCACGTCATCCACTGGGTATTCTCGAAAATCTGCTAGTACGGGTATTCATTGCCTCATTCATCCCCCTTTGGACATGTCCGAGGCCTTTCTAGAAACTTTCTATTTTATGTGAAGTTGTTGAATTTATTGAACCACCACGTGAAGTGGACATCCCTTACATCCTCCTTGTCCTCCCTAGGTTCAAGCTCCATCAGTGCCTTTGAAAGTCGTGGAATTTTCTATGGATCCTCCCACTTACTAAGGATGGGGAGAAATTCATCGTTCATCACCCACATTATCAGGACCCCCGAGATCTTGTGGGAATCCCACAACTGATACTGACATCCCCATGGTGTAAGTGGAAGGTATTGGTCCACGAAGACCATCTTCTTCAATAGCTCTTGCATCAGCTGTTTCAGTCTATATAGGTGGAACCGAGAGGCGCACGACACCTCAGAAAAACCCACTCTCCTAAGCTCCGCCCCAAAATCATCACATGAGGTTCCAAACCAATTGTCCTATGCCTAATTAGCTATGAATTTGCACCCCTGGCACATTTCCTATTCCTCATACAACCACTCCTTGGGTTCCTAAACGCTTCATTTAGTATTGTATGCTACAAAGGAGAAGATGTCCCAGGATATAACTCCATCCCATTGATGTTATTCAGGTGGTTGTATAAGTGATCAGCATTGAAGGGTGTGAAATCCTCCTAGGCATGGTTGTCGGCCATCCAGAACCATCGGCATTGGCACAAAGTGCTCCTAAACCTGTAAGCTGGCTCTTCCCTGCTTGCTTCAGGGATGGTGACGTCATCCATCAGTTTGAATCGATACAAAGGAAACCATTTACACAACATTTAGTTTTTCTCACTCTCTGATAGCGGCCCCAATAATGATGTATGGATCGAGTGGCTCCGTACTGACTCCCCTATACCCAGACTATTCTCCATCTCATCCCTTTGGGCGGCATCCACAAGAACCCCATCAATATATTCTTGGTGAGCCATTATGTTTTAGAACATAGATGATTTTCGGTTTGGTTCATGAAGCTTGTTCTCGGAGAGCGTTCACAAAGCCGGTTCTCTAAGAGAGTTCACAAATCCCATTCAAGGAGTCCTACCCATTCCTTCAAGAGAGAGTTCACGAGGCACTATACCTGAGTCAAAAATTCGTTGTGCGCCACAATGTGATGAACTGGTTCGTAGAGAGTAGTCACAGAGTACACGGAGCTTCGCGAATTGAGGGAACTAGAGTCCAAAATCTTGGAGAAGAGAATAGACAAAAGATTTTTCATTTCCTTTATTAATAGGCGAAGGACCCTTAGAGAAATGTAATGAATCCTGGCCGAAGCCAACTATGCAGCGCATCCCGGCTGAAGCCTTCATCACGGCACGTCCGGCCAGAGCTTCGCTTTCCCGCATGTCAATCCCTCTTCGCGAGGTAGCTTCATGAATGACCAATGATTTTAGAGATTTTCCCTCAGACGCCTATCCTTTACTTCTCTACAATTCTAGGTCTGAGGGGGGGGGGATTTTTTGATGCATAAATGTTGGGAGGGGAAGATGACATAGACTTGAATGGGGCCTCGTGATGCCCATTCACGGAGAACCGGTCACACCGCGCCACTGTGAAGCATGGAGGGTGTAATGCTCCGTGACATCCCTTAACGTTCACAACCCGCTGCAAAGCAAGGAGGTGGTAAGGCTCTATGAGATCCCTTTATGTTCGCGAACCACCATGAATAAAGGAGACGGTAATGCTACACGAAAGCACATGAAATTTGTGACCCACCACGAAGCAAGGAGGCAGTAACACTTCACTACCGCCCTTGACGTTCCAGACCCGCCACTGAGTGAGGAGGCGGTAATGATCTGTGAATGCATTTGACGTTCTCAACACACCATAGAGAAAATGAATTCCTCTTCGCGTTGAGCGCGCTCTACTTCGTGGAGACTCTCTCCTATAAATATCGGCCTCCCCCAAATTCATGGAACTTACAATTATACCTTTTGACATCCAAGCTCCCCAATCACGAAGCACCATTCTGCACTTCCAACCATGATCTATGCGAGGTACTTCTATTGTGTGAAGTGCCTCCCCTGTGTCTCGTTTTGATCCCCTATTCTGAGAGGGATTCCTTTCGCAGAGCCTAAGGGCCTCCCCAAAAGAAGGGGATCTCCAAGGGGACACGATTCAACGTGGAGCATTTATGCTTCACGAAACACCCTTCATGTACACATTATACACATGCTATGGCAGGGTCACTGGACTTCCAGAAGCACATTGTTTCACGAAACCCTTCTTCATGAGGTACCTTTTCTCTGCGATGTAGTGCTCTACGAATGCACTTCCACTTCGTGAAGCAGCTTCCATATTCACCTTTCTCCTTTGCGTAGGATGAGGCACCCAAATTCGTGAAGCACACCCCTTCTCATGTACCCTCCACCACATGGAGTAGCAGATCTTCATAGGGCCCCTTCCTAAAAAGCCCTCTGATTTATTATACTTTTTTTCGTACGGTCCTCCAGGTTCACACGATGTGATTTCAAAGTCCCCTAGATGATATCGCCTGCTAAATTACTTCACCTCATGGTTCTTAGCATAGGCATGCAAATGACTATTTCATTTTCGCATAGCCACGCTAATGTGGGACACCTGATGGTTCTCTCTATGACACCCCCTCACAATGGCATTTTCGGTCCCCTCTATGTACCAAGGAAAATTGGGTACCAATTATCTTTTTCCTAGGGGTGTGGAGAAATCCAACATCGTCCGAGCTGCTGGACATTAAACTGCCAATCCCCATTGTCCTCGGCACATGATGTTTAATTTTTACCTTGACACGTGCCTCGCACAAGGGGTACCCCCCTTGAACATTCTCCATGCCTACTGGTCTCCACAGGGGATGATATACTCCTTATGACACTGGCGTTTGTCTGCAGGGAAAGGGAAACCATCTTATCGTAATCCCCTAGCAATCATGTAGGAGGTACCATCCCTTCTCATCCTTTCTTCATCGGTCCTCGAGAATAGAAAAGGGAATGATGGTGAACAATGCCTCTCCTTTATTTGGTCCCAGATCCCACTCCTGTTGTAATTTTTCGCCATCGGGCCTTTATCCTAGAGTAGGTCTCAACCTCTTTGGGCCTCCCTCCTAGAGCAATTCCCAACCTCTTCGGGCTTCTAATAACGAATATGCCCATGTTTCATCTTTATTCCACAAACCATGCATAAGACCCTATTTCCTATTCGGTCTACTCTATGTGTAAGCCCCACTGCACTTCCCACAGACACACCTTTCACAACCTGATCATCAGGTATCTGTTGTTTCCTGTTTGTCACACATAGCACGACTCGCGTTGGATTAGAGTAAGAACCGACCAATACATCCACCCTGGGAAGCCTAGAGTGTAAGCCCCCCACCCAACCTCTCGATCTATGTGGTATTTAATACTTTCCCAGGAAAGGTACGTAAGCATCCTCCGTGAGGTTTAATCCCAACAGCCCTTGGACTTCATGTTATGCTTCATGTCGGTTTCCCTACCCACCTGAACTACGTGGTCATTGATCCATTCTATGGAAGAGTACGTAAGAAGCCTCCCCGAGGTTCAAGCCCTCCTCCCAATGGGACCTGAGGTCCTTCTTCATGTTATCCTTCATGTCGGTTTCCCTAGTACTTTCTTATGCATTGTACTGGATTTAAAATGTGATTATGGAAATTAAATAAAATGTTTTAAATTTTTTATGTATTATCTAAACACCATAATGAAAGGCAATTTACCGAAGAGGATTTTGATTCCATGATAAATTATTTGGATATAAACTATTCCCTATGTTTTCTTAATTAATTATTGTGTTTTAATTTCATTAAAAATTTAAATATAATAAATGGTTATTAAAAATGTTGTGTCCAAAATAATATTTTTTGAAATATAATTTCACAGTGATAGATAATATAAATATATTAGATTAATTTTTACATTACTTATACGAAATGAGGATTTAATTGGATAATTTTTAAAAGGATAATTTTATAAATCTATTATATTATATGATTTTGTTTATTAAGTTTGTATTTATGAAATAAATGTTATGTTTCATAATAACCTTGAGGTAAGAAAATACTAATCCATGTTTGATAGAATGGTTAATATATGTTTTATGTGTATTGACGGACTATAAAAAAAATTAATTAGAAAATATATTTGAATATGGTAAATGAAAAAAAGGAAAATTCCACTTGGAGTGATATTATTTTAATGATTATGGGAATTACTTATTGGGTATATTATTATACCTATTGAACTATGTAATTTACATGAAAACACCCATGTTATGGGTGGTCTCTGATAACCAAAAAAACACATGTATTTGGTGGTTCTTGATGACTATTGAATAATCCATTGGTGGGAGGTCCTATCCCTTTATGAGGAAACACCCATAGTGGGATGTTTGTTATAACTATATAATAAACCCTAGGTGGGGGTTTTAATGCTTGGATGTGATTCTTGGAATTATACATGTTACATTCCTAGAGAAACTCATGCACTAGTAAATGTAGAGATCAAATACCACAATTTTCATCAGGATATTTATGAGTCATTGGTTATTTTTTATTCATATATATTATTCTATAATGGTGATATTTTTTACATTTAACACTTCCATATGAACAGTAAAAAATACTTTTTATTTTAGGTACATTAATGGTGGTGGCCTACTATGTTATATGCACACCCTTTTTAGGCCTCAATAGTTCTTGGTTACCAAAGAACACATTGTTCTTTATCATATGACCATGTTTGGGGAATGGTCCTTTGTTTAATTTTTTTTTTGATTTTTATGTTTGTGGGATATGGATGATATGACCTGACTTGCCTTCTATCTAGAATATTTAGGATTATATATATATATATATATTTCTCAATTATTCTATTATTTCATTTATATAATCCATCCACGGGCATTTTGGAATCTTGGAAATGCCCATTATTTATGAATTTTTTGCATTAATTATTTTGGAAAATCATATTAATTTATCTTCAATTCTTATATAACTGGTTTTATAGGTTTATTTTCATTTTCATTGATATATATACCCTAATATAGATGGAATATACTCATCACGGTATTCTTAATATACATTTTTAGTAGTTGGTAGCCTATGGAATATGTGGAGGCATACATGTAACACCCCAAGGATATGAAAATAAATATAGAAAGATATTTTATAAAGACAAAGTTTCCTCTTATATGTTTTTAATTTGGAAAAACGGTCATCTAGAGTTGTGTTCGGTAAGTCATTTGGAGTTTGATAGAATAAACTTGATTTTTGGTGAATAGTAACATACCCTTGTGAATAGTAATATGAATAGTAATCTGAATAGTAATATGCCCCTTGAATAGTAAATACTAACATTATATTAATTTTTAAGACAATATGATAATGGGATATGAAATAATTTTTCATTGTCACATAAAAGTAATTGCAGTTCAAGATTGTCATTTTTCGAATTAACTATGACCTTATTTAAACATTAAATTAATAATATTTAGAAAATATTTTTTGAAAAATGGATTTAACATTTTAATTTTACAATTCGAAAAATAGTAGGTGTGAAATTTTTAGATTTTTTTCAAATACACAAATTTTTCATGAATAGTAAAAATACAGTTTTGAGTTTTCGGTAGATTAATGATATCATAATGATGTAATAATTAAATATAAATTTATAGTCAACATGTGTATAGTAACATATGAAATGAGGTGTCCCAAGTGGTTTAACCATGGGAAAATATCATGGGAAAGCCCATGGTTTGGAAACAACCACTAATGAGGTGTCCCTTTGAAATTATTATAAAATTACCCCTCTTTTTCTATAAATACACACTCATCCATTCGTTTTCCTTCATTCCAAATCCCTCATTCTCAAGGATCTGGTGGTTTTACCTCTCTATTAGTCCTTAAATGGTTTCCCTATGCCCCCAAGGTCCCATCGTTCAAGATCTAGGAGTTATTCTACAGGGTAAGGGAATCCTTCATTCGCTTCATTATGTCTTCACTACTTTTATGTTTGCTATTTGAAATTCCTTTCTCATATGTTTGGGATTTATTTTATTAATTATTCAAACTGTACTTTTGATTTCAATATGATGAGATACCCATTTTTTTCTCATCATTTGATTTTATGATATTTTATGTGACTTCATTAGGCTGCCGAATTTTTATAAGGGATCTCTTAACTTTTCATTATTTTCATGTTCATATCTTTTATTTATCTATCCTCACCTCCTTTATCCAAATGATCATTATAACTGAAGTAACATATATATACAGGATTTATATCCTGAGAATGTAATAACCATCATAAATATTCTTTTTCACTATCCTTTATTTTTATAAACGAAATCGACTTCCATGAGGTTCCGCTTTATAACCTTAGTGGACGACCGAGTTTCATTCTCAAATATATTCTTCCTTACATGTAATGAAACAATATTCATGGTTGACCCTGACTATAATATATGTGATATAACCTAATTAATATTCAGGAACTATTATATGTACATATAATTAATTTATATGATGAAACTAATTCATAATATTCCAAATACCACCGAATAATAAAAGTTGTTGTCATCTAATGATTGATCCTCATTCCATGTAACCAAATGATTAAAATTTCCATTATCAATTCTTTATGTTAATTAAAAACATATAATTCCAATCTTGGAGATTTATAACCATTTCACAAGAACATGATTACTTAAAAACAAGTGAACTGAATATGAAAATAAAGGAAACGAACACTCCTGAACGACGAAATTAAATACAATTACATGTCAATAAATAAATAAAGGAACTAACAAGTGTTGAGTCAATAAGGTTTTCCTTATTAATTTTCCATTCCATATTGTTTTGAAAATCACAAACACCTTATCTTTATGGAAAATTGCTTTTATAATGAAAATCTATTTTATAAGGAAAATCTCTTTTATAAGGAAAATTTCTTTTATAAGGAAAATTTATTTTATAAGGAAAATCGATTTTATAAGGAAAATCGCTTTTATAAGGAAATTCTCTTTTATAAGGAAAATTATCCTTATCATAGTTTCATTCGTATATTTCTTAAGTGTAAGAATCAGATACATTTCTATATTCTCGTAATCGTTTACAACTCTGATATGAAACATTCTGTTTTAGGCTCCGAATTCTGGATGAGAACTGTAATGAAGTTCCACTCCGAATTCTGGATACGAATTCTAATAAAGTTCCACTATGAATTCTGGATACGAACTCTCATGAAGTTCGACACCAAATTCTAATGACTAATTCTAATTACAATTTCTCATTACGAATTCTGATGACCAATTCTCATTCCGATTTCTCCTATTAAACAGAATCTGATCATATTTGCTTTATATACACCGAATTTATTTTGAATTTGAATATTAATTATGGTTAGACTCTGAACATTCATTTTTCTTAGACTCCGAACCTTCACTCCGAAATTTTTATTTCATCTTAAAACGATGTCGTACTTTCTATTACACTTGTTTTGTTATAAAACAATGTCATCCATTCCGTTATAAACTAACTGTTGGTTAAGTTACATGTGTACGGGGTCCCTCCAATTTTTAAGGAAAATATGACCATTGGAAAGGAGGACGACCGTGCCTATAAATAGGATATCATTTGAAAGATCTCAAATCAACAATGATGTTGATCGATCTAGAGACCACACGCTGCTATGGTGATTTCTAGAGAGAGAAAGATTTTCATGCCTTTTGCGTACTAATCCACTCATTCAGTTTTTGCTTCGTGCGACTCCGAATGTTGGTGATTACATTCGAAGACTTCTGAGGATATGAACACAGAGGTTACAACAACATTAATGTTTGAGGGCTTCCTTGCTGAGGAAGACAGAGGTTCCAACTACCTTGAAGTTGAGAGCTTGTGGGGATAGCAAGACAGAGATTCTGATCTTAATATCGAGGGCTTACCCTGGTGTGGGTACGACAGATTTCTTGAAATTATAAATCAAGGGACCTTTATCCAAGGTTGTTGGATAACCTTCTCTTTGGTTTAAAATACTTATATCTTGTTACTAGTAGTTTTACTAATTATTTTTTTCCGTTGCACTTTTGTATTGTAAGGAATTTATAACTTTCTTATACTCCCTTACTTGTACTCTGATAAATATTGATTCTATATGCTTTAAGGTAGAATCTCATATTGTGATCTTTAGTTAAGTTTCAATTTCTGGATACATATTTCTGGAACCTACTATCGGAATCCCTTTCCAGTTTTAAGCAAGTACATTGAACTTGAAGTTTATAACTTCATTCTTTATTCCAAATTTTCAATTGGTGTTAGAGGTGTTGTGAATTTGCTTAGTTTAACTATGTTAAACGTAGCTATATCCTTTATTTAAAGGAAATTTTTAAAGTGGACAATTCACCCCCCCTCTTGCATATTGAGCATGTAAATCATTATTTCGATCCTACAATTGGTATCAGAGCAGGTCTTTGAAATACTTATACTCACATATAATCTTTTCATTCTCATTTCCATTATTCTTCATACTTTATTAGAATGTACTTTGTCATTCCGAACTTTGTCATTACGAACTTTTTCATTCAGAACCTTGTGATTACGAACTTTTTCTACTAACAAGTTTGTGTGCCGAAGGTTATTTTAAGTATGGAAGGAATCAATGTTGGCTCCATTGATAATATAAATCCTATAAGGCCACCAATATTTGATGGTAATGACTATGAGTAATGGAGAGATCGAATGAAGACTTTTGTTATCAATACTGGAGTGGACAACTTTGTTATTCTTACTGGAGATTATAAAATTCATGATAAAGAAGTTAGAACTTTCACTAACTAGGAAAAGCAAGAGTATCAACTCAATTATAAGGTACTCAATACTCTATTGTGTTCAATGACCAGAAATATATATAGCAAAATTTCTTCTTGTGAGGCAGATAATTGTATCTAGAATAAGTTAGAGGTTGCACACTTTGGAACTTCTAAAGTGATTGAGACTAGGTGAGATATGATTAGTGATGAATACCATGGCTTCAATTTTCTTTATGGTGAACCAATTTGTAAAGTTTAACAGAGATTTATGACTATAGTCAACAGTTTACAGTCTATGGGATAGAAAGGTTTAGATGATGAAGCACTTGTGGATAAGATAATTGATATCATGCCCAATGAGTGGGAATCGAAATGAACAACTATTGATGGGAATAGGAAGGTCTCTCAAATTTCTCTTGATGAGCAATTTGGAACTCTTCTTCAACATGAGACAAGAATGAAGAGAGATGATAACAACATCATGAAGATGAATTGAAATGGTACTGTTGTTTTTAAAAAAATATCAAATTAGATTAAATCTAAGACTCCAGAGAGAGTAACCAGATCCAAGTCTATGAAAGTTATTTTCCAATCTTAATCTAGTGAAAGTGAAGTATCTGAAAATGAGTTAGAAAATTTTGCTCGATGGATGAACAAGATAGCTGGCCAAAGAAGTTTCCAATCCAAATATATGAAAAATTAATGGAAATATAGGAAAGATGGAGAAGTCACCAGTTATGAATGCCAGAGAGCTGGACATATGAGACTAGATTGCCCTTTGCTCAAAAATAATGAAAGGAAGGAAAGGCATTCAGACCGGAACAAAAAGAAGTATTATAAAACCAAAGATAAGAACGTTCTGAAAGCTAGTGATACCTAGTGTGCTAGTGGTGGTGACTCTTCATATGAATCTTCTGATTATGAATCTTCAGGACAGATGATTCTCGGTCTAGTAGCCAGACTACCTATTAACAATCATTGTTTTATGGATAAGGTACGAAATGCAGAATCATTCACCAATGTTTCATTAAATTACAATGATAGTAAATATTATACCACTTCTGATGATGAATCTTCTTCTGATGAAGAAAATAATTTACCTACATATGAAGAAGATTCTAGGTATACTGAACTTCTTGGAATTGAGAATTCTAAACTCAATAAGGATCTTGATAAGGAAAACTCTATAAATTCTATTCATACGAAAGAAATATCAGATCACTCTGAGGATCTTGATAAGATAAATTACAATTTTGAATGTATTTCAAAAAATCTTGAGGAAGTAAGTTCTGAAAAGAAAAAAATTTCTAAAGAGATAGAAAAATTAATTTCTAAGAAAAGTATCATGGACCCTAACTTCAGCTTTAAAACTAATGATTTTGTGGATAATAACATGGTTATAAAAATGTAGTCTAAAATTTCTTCCTTAAAGAAGTGTTTATCAGACATTACCCATGGTAAGGAAAATTTTGATAAAATATTTTCCCAAAAACGACCTTTAATAAATAAATCTGGATTTGCTTATACCCATGCAAAACCATCTTTTAGTAACAATTATTCTGTTCATTAAAGTGCCCCATTTTGTACTAAGTGTCAATGTGGTGGTCACTGGGAAAAGAATTGTTCCTTAAACAAAACCAAATCTTTAGGTTTTCACAAATCTTATTTCTCTACGAAGATATGGGTTCCTAAAATTTTGTTGTCTGGAAATCTCAGATCCAAACAAGTTTGGATTCCGAAAGTCTAATTCTTTTCCTAATTTCATGAAAATAAAGAGAGTACCGACAACAGTACGTGGTACATAGATAGTGGATGTTTCCGGCACATGACTGGTAACAAAAGATATTCCAAACGAAAGGGGATATTATTCGTCAGTTTATTGGAACACAAAATCAACTTACTGATATTTTCACAAAATCATTACCCTCCGATAGATTTGAATACATTAAACAGAAGATAGGAATGATAACTATAAGGTAATAATTCTTCATTAACATCATTTTGAACAAATTTCCTAACAGTAATAAACTCCTTTTCATAGGGGGAGTATATTTGATTGTTAGAGTAACTAATTTTTTTTTTCAAAAAGTTATTTTTTCAAACTTTTCAGAACTAAAATTTCCGGAATGGGAATTTCCGGAACTGAAATATAACAGAATGGATATTTTCATATAGAAAACATCTGGAATGGAAATTTTCGTATTGAAAACTTCCGGAATGGAAAATTTCGTACTGGTGTTTCTATAACGATATTTTCATACCAAGACATTCATAATGAGCTTTTCGTATTCAAAATTTTGTAATGAAATGCTGAAATTGTTATAATGAATTTTTGGTTTTTTTATTCTTTTCGTACTGGGTTTTCCGTACTGAGTTTTTTTTCGTAGTGAGTTTTGAAAACTATGTCTTTTCATAATAAAGTTTTTTTTATCCGTAGTTTTTTTCTCTTTAAGAAGAATGTTACCGATTACGAATAATCCTCCTAAGCTAATGCGAAAGGTATGATTTCCTTACTCATGTTTTCGTAAACATACTTTACTAGCTGGTATTTTCTTATGTTTTGTTTTCAGATTATAGTTTTCATAAATCTTTGTTTTAATAAAAACCACAAAAAGATCAGATTCATGTTTTCTTCAGAATTGGTTTTCAACCGTCAGATCTGATCTCAGTTTTTACAAATGTTCGATCAACCGAGGAAGATGAACCGTCATTTCATTTCCTATTTAAAGGGGACCCCTAATGGTTGTCCCACATCGGTTTTTCATGCTCCAGCATCCTGAATCTCTACCTCTATGTTTTAAAGTCATTCCGATCTTCAGCTCTCTCTATTCTGAGCTTCTTAGAAGTCTTCATATCCGAATGTCTGTGGAAGTAGATTCTCAAGACATGTCTTCCTCTAAGATGATTTCCAAGTGGTTAGTATATAGAGAAAGGTTGGTTCATCCTAATTTCATCTACAAGTATGATTCTCTTATATCTAAGATCATAAAGCTTAACAGATGGGAAGATGTTGCTTTGTCTAAGCCTGGGAATCAAGATGAAGTATTTTTAGACTTGCTTTTTGAGTTCTATGAGTCGGTTTCCTTCTTTATGGAAAATTATTGGGAGAAATTTTCGTTTATGTCTTATGGCAAGACATATAAGCTTTCATATGTCAAGGAAGCTATCTTGGTACAGGCTGACCTATGAAGGAGAAGCCGAGTTCATCTCTCTTGTTTTACCGGATTCAAAAGGAAGCTTCAACAAGGAAAATGCATTGGAGACACTCGGACAAGCGGATGACAAGGCTCCGAAGATTACTACTCTGTCTACAAATTTTTGGATTCTAGAATTATGGGTACAAGGCTTTATCATACTGAGAAAGGGTGATAAAGATAGTTTGAAGAAGAGTGAGATCATTATCTTAGATTTTATGATAAATCTAAGCAAGTTTAATCTGATGAAACACGTTCTTATTACCATTGAGAATGTTAAGAAAGGGAATCTAATAGCTCAGATCATAATGTATCCAGAAATCATCTCGAAGTTAATAGTTCGGTGCCTTCAGTCTTTCAAGGAGGCTTGCATGTCTAAGCCAAGAGTTTGAAAAATTATCTTGGTGAGTGATGGTACCCTCAAAAGGATGGATGTTGCCTTCTACAAGAAGACTGGTGAGTTCTTTGATTTACCAGTTCAAGAAGAAGTAGTTCCGAAAGTTGGTAAACCTGAATCTTCTATGCTAGTGAAGAAGAGAATGTTGAAGGAAGTTGAATTTGAAGCAGGGAATCCCAAATCTAAGGAAGTTCATTCCGCACCTCCAAAACCAAAGAAGAAGAAAGTTTACCCTGATTAGGTAGTTGCTAAGTGGAGGGAAATCATTGAGAAGAGAGTGCAAGGGGAGCCTCAGTTTGGCTTGGACCCTATGGAGGCTATGGCTTTGAAGGAAAAAATAGCAGATGAATTAGAAAAACAAGTCAAACAAAAGAACATTAAGATGAAGATGTTTGAATCCGAGATAACTCAGACTTTGTTGAAGTTTAATGATATGGTCTTTTCAAGCATTCTAGTTACGAGATCATTCTATGTGGAATCTCTACATGAAAATCCAGGAAGAAACTATGTAACTCCGGAAGTGGCAGTTTCAAAGAATGTTGAGGAAGTTGAGCAGTTTGAAGAAGTGTGAGAGGAAGAAGTAGTTGCTGAAGGTAGTGGTGATACGAGAGATCTTTTGAAGCAAGTAGAAGATTATGAAGAGACACCTTCTGAATGTTTGTTGCTCCGAACTTCAGAAGCTGAGTTCTCAAAGTTAGTCACTCCTAGAAAGGATGAGGAGAAAAGAGAACAAGAAGTAGCTTATCATGCAGAAGAAGAAAATATTATACATGATATTGCTCAAATGCATAATATATAGGATGCTGTTCAAAAAGTTACTGATGATGAAGAAAATGTCGTTCAAGTGTCTGATAGTGAAAAGATATCTTCAGAACAGGAATCCATTCCGAAAGTGGACAAGAGAAAACAACTCGTTGTTGATACCCTGAGCTCAATGGCTGTAAACAGAAGGGAAGATGGTAGTTCATCAATGAGAAAGGTTGAGAAAATTGAATAAGATAATTCTCCAAGGAAAGTCTCAGATTCGGAGTCATCTTCATTAGGGCATGAATTTTTTGTTCAGTCATTAAAGAAGTTTGTGGGTTCTATTCCGACTTTCCCATGTATTGATTCAAGATTATAGATGCTCCAACATACTTTGAATCAGAAAAAATACTTCGTATCCATGGTTATGGATAAATGTGTAGAGATGGAGGCTCAGTTCAAATCCTTTATTGTCGGATATGAATCCCACAAAAGGTCTTGTAAGAAAATGACAAGTTGGTCTAAGAAAACCATAGATGAGATGAGTCTCTTGGATGAATTCAAAGATAATGTTAAAGATGCATTTGAGACAGAAGACAGGAAGCTAAATGAGCTTACTTCTTCCTTTGAAGAAAAGTTTACAGCTGAGAAGAACATCTGAATTCAAGAAGATAGAGATCTAAATAGGAAGTTGAATTCTGTTTCTCAAAGCTGGAGGAATGAAAGGGATCGTCAGATTGAGATTGAAGAGAAGTTGTTAAAGAAAGAACAAGTTTTTAAAGCTCATGAAGGAAAGCTTCAAGACCAGGAAGAAAAGAATTAAACTCAAATTGAAAGAATAGCTATGTTAGAGAAGCAATCCAAAGAAGACAATAAATACCTGAAGAAGATAAATACTATTCATAAGGGTCTCATGTCAAAAGAAAAAGATCCAAAATAGACAAATCCGATCGTTTTGATGTATCTTAGCTTCTTTGTTTTTCAAACTGAATTAAATTCTTGCTTGGTCATTTCTTTTGTTGTTGTTACTAATTCTTTAGGTACGTTGTTATATTTTCCATTCCCTTGAATTCTTTTTGAAAATCACAATGGGGGAGAAGGAAAAATAATCCTAATAAAGGGGTGAAAATAACCATAACAAAGGGTGATAATGAAAAAGAAGTCTAATAGAGTTTATCTAAGGGGGAGCTTTTCATTAAAGAAGGAATTCTTATTATTAATGAAATACCTTTCCGGAAATCTAGAATACGATCCTTAGGGTTTCAAATCCTAAGGGGGAGTTAGTCGTATTCATCAACATCCATAAGCAAAGGGAGATAAGCCTTAATTTTTCTTTTCTTTTCTTAGTCTTTCTTTTTCGTAAGATTGTTTGTGCTTTCTAAAAAGGGGGAGATTGTTGAGTCAATAAGGTTTTCCTTATGAATTATCCTTTCCTTCTTGTTTAGAAAATCACACACACATTATCTTTATGGAAAATTGCTTTTATAAGGAAAATCACTTTTATATGGAAAATCTCTTTTATAAGGAAAATTGATTTTATAAAGAAAATTTCTTTTATAAGGAAAATCACTTTTATAAGGAAAATCGATTTTATAAGGAAAATCGAATTTATAAGTAAAATTATCCTTATCATATTTTCATTCATATATTTCACAGGTATAAGAATCAGATTCATTTCTATATTCTCGGAATCATTTAAAACATTGATATGAAACATTCTGTTTTAGGCTCCGAATTCTGGATGAAAACTGTAATGAAGTTCCACTCCGAATTCTGGATACGAACTCTAATAATGTTCCACTCTGAATTCTGGATACGAACTCTCACGAAGTTCGACACCGAATTCTAATGACGAATTCTGATTACAAATTCTCATTACGAATTCTGATAATGAATTCTCATTCCAAATTCTCATTCCAAATTCTCATTCTGAATTCTCATTCCAAATTCTCATATTAAACAAAATCAGGTCATCTTTTCTTTATATACTACGAATTTATTTAGACTTCGAATATTATTTTTGGTTAGACTCCGAACATTCATTTTTCTTAGACTCTGATCCTTCACTCCGAACATTTTAGTTAATCATAAAATAATTTCGTACTTTCTGTTACACTTGTTTTGTTATAAAACGATGTAGTCCATTCCGATATAGACAAACTGTTGGTTAAGTTACACATGTAGAAGTCCCTTTGATTTTTAATGAAAATATGACCATTGGAAAGGAGGTCAACCATGCCTATAAATAGGATCTCATTTGAAAGAGCTCAAAACAACAATGATGCTGATCGATCTAGAGACCACACGTTGATAAGGAGATTTCTAGAGAGAGAACGATTTTCATGCCTTGTGCGTACTAAACCGCTCATTCAGTTACTGCTTGGTGGGACTCCGAATGTTGGTGATTACATTCGAGGACTTCCGGGTATATGAAGATAGAGGTTCCAACTACCTTAATGTTCGAGGGCTTCCTTGCTGAGGAAGACAGAGGTTCCAACTACCTTGAAGTTGAGGGCTTGCGGGTATAGCAAGACAGAGAGTCTGATCTTCGTATCGAGGGCTTACCCTGGTGTGGGTAAGACAAAATTTCTTGAAAGTAGAAATCAGGGGACCTTTATCCATGGTTGTTGGATACCCTTCTCTTTGGGTTAAAAGCTTTAAATCTTGTTACTAGTAGTTTTACTACTTATTTTTTTCCGCTGCACTTTTGTATTGTAAGGAAAGTATAAAATTCTTATACTCCCTTACTTGTACTCTGATAAATTTAGATTCCATACACTTTAAGGTAGAATCTCATATTGTGATCTTTAGTTTAGTTTCAATTTCCGGATCCATATTTCCAGAACCTACTTTTGGAATCTCTTTCCAGTTTTAAGCAAGTACATAGAACTTGAAGTTTATAACTTCATTCATTATTCCAATTTTTCAATTAGTGTTACAGGTGTTGTGAATTTTATTAGTTTAACTTTGTTTAACTTAGCTCTTTCCTTTATTTAAATGAAATTTTTAAAGTGTACAATTCACCGCCCCTCTTGTATATTGAGCATATACATCATTATTTCGATCCTACAACTAGAATTATGGTAAACTAAATACATGTTTAATAGGTTCTTAAATAAGTTATAAACAAGTATAATTCATATTACATGAGATTACATACAAAAGGGGAACACATTTGGAGTTAAGGTAAGGTTTTTTCCACCAGAACATTCATTTTCATTCGAGAAACTTTCATATTCTAATTAGCTCAAGGTAATAAATATCTACTATTATGTACTCATAATATGTTCTGTGAGAGTATCATATATATGTTTACAAACCAAATCCTTCCTTATTTTCTGGATAGTTACATGTTTTAAAAGAAGCTCTCAAAACTGTTTCCAAAAATACAAGCTTGATACAAGGGAATTTCTCAAATTCATATCTATTTTCAAGGGAAATTTATACTCTATTTTTAGAATGAATTATTCCTCAAAAAACACTAGTTTTATTATGAAAATAATACCTTACTTCACTTCAGGTTTTATACAAAAATTTTTCCAAAAGAGCACTTCTTTTCAAAATAAAAGAGTATTCCTCTCAAGAATTGCTTAATGATTTTATAAGGGTGTTTCATCAAATTAAACACTCTTGTTTATTCCATGGTATTATTGGGTTTAATAATTTATGAATTCATCTACCATATATTATTTAAGGGTTTATGATTAACTCTATTTTGGATGATCTATCCTAAAACCATTTACCATATTATTCATAATGGTTAGCGTTTTATGTTTAATGATTGGGGATTGTTAGTTACATTTCTTATGATAGATTCAATATGAATGTATATATTGTTTATGTTCATCCCCGCTCATAGGAGTACTGAATTGGACTTATTATGTGATGGGGGTGGGTTGCTATAGCCTCTCGATGCATCTGTATGTCTCAAGAGACAACTAGACGTGGAATTGGTCGAGGCCTTTCCCAATGTGATATGGATTTTTGGCTAAGGCCTTAATCACTAGACATCTTGGCTGAGGCCTTGAAAAAATGTTTCAGAATGTACGACATTTGAACTTACCTCATTACGATGATATTAATTGATAGTTAAATTGGTAATTTGACTTGTATAATACCCATGATTATTTTTTATTATGACATTATTTACTCATCTCATATTCCTACCATAACGCGTTTCAAGTTTATTATTAAATGCATGTGTTTTCAATTATTCACCATGCCTAATGTTTATATTAACTTCATCTGTATTGCATTCAATTACTGATCATTTGAGCTCACACCATTTTTATGTTTCGTTTTCTCAGGACATGAAGAAGTAATTTTTGAAAGACTTGTAAGAATAATCTAAGAGACGTGATGACTCTAATGGATTAAATTTGTGTAGTTTTGCCTTTCCATATATAATGTGGAACTTATGTACATATTTTGTTTCCAATAATACAAAACTACACGGTCCTTCATGATTCGTATTCCTTGTATGTATGCCAATGCAATCAAATAAGGCACTGACTCCGGGAAACTAGTGTTGGGTCCTTACAGTTGGCATCAGAGTAGGTTTAGTATAATACATGGAAACTAGATTATAAAAATAAGAATTCATGATGAGTCCCTATGATAGTATTTGAGGATAAACATATAATAACATCCTGGTATTTTGGTATGTAATTGATTATGTGGATCATTCATGCAATATTTCCCTGCCTAGATACGAGCAGGTAGAGGGGGATCTTGCACATGTGTATCTAGGGGTAAAACCCAAAAACACCGATTTTAGGTAGCCTCGAAAGGGAACGAGTGCACGATAAAAGGCCTTGCTACACTCTTGGTTACGAAACTCATGGGGAATATGATTACGATAATTCTCAGTTTCTTTAAAAGCCATTATGAAGGAATTTAATGTAAAATATTCTTCAAAGAAACTATTTTTTTGATTATGGTATTAGCCATGTGTAGGATCATATTTTTTCTGATTATTTTTATATTAAGATTACACATTATAATTCATAACCAAATATAGTGTATGCCATTATCTAGATATGACACTTAGTGGACGGAATGGAAATCTCACGAATGCATGTGTCCCCTATAAGGATTTTCCTCTAATGTAAGATAATGATGTTGGCTCTAGGGATGTGACTGGTGCTGATCAAATCATAACTATACTAGGACAACTTACTTAGGTTATGAATAATAACCTTACCTGCATGGAGCATCCGTATCCACCATGTGGAGGATCCATGAAAAGATCGCTTTATGCAACAACAACCTTCGTCCTTCAATGGTACTACAAACCCATTTGTAGTAGAGAAGTGGATATGATCCCTTGAGAAGATATTTATCTACTTGGGATTTAATGAAATAGAGAAGGTTTTCATAGATGCATGTTGCCTATATAGAGACATGGATCATTGTTGGTCATTAATCACAAACACAATGGAGGAGGAAGAGAAAGAATATATGGAATTGATGGATTTAAGGAAATCTTCATAGAAAAATATTTCCCTCATGAGTAGTGAGCAGATATGTAGAGACAATTATTGAATCTGAGGCAGAAAGAGGATGCACATGTTTCCAATAATGAATCCAAATTTATAAGGCTATTAAGACATGTTGTGGACATCATACGAAATCCAAGGAGAAAAATCGATTGATTATTCGATGGCCGAAAGCCATTACTTCAGTGGGAACCGGTCTCCCAAAAATTTTCATCATATGAAGACATAGTTTCAAGTGTTATCAAGAGCAAAAATAATTCTCTAATACTTATAACATTAAGTAAAGCAAGAAAAGAAGAAAGATGTTTAAAACCCTCGGAAAGGAAATAAGAAAATTCGGAATAAGGGAAGATTTGAATTTCCACCATGTGACAATTGTGGAAAGAATCAACCTGGTTCATGATTAAAAGAAAAAGGAGTATGCTAAAAATGTGTCCAGAAAGGCCATCTTGCTGGTGATTGAAAAGGGAAGAATGTAGCCAATGATGTTCAATGCTATAGTTTTCAGGAGATGGGACACTATGCTAATGATTGTCCAGAACGTCAAGGAAATATGCAATAGAAAAGTCAATGGGATCAGGGACATGCTTATGCAATCACAACTGTAGAGGTTGATGTTAATAATGACGTGGTGGTAGGTAAATTAATTGTATCATCAATCTTAGACAAAACATTATTTGATTATAGTTTATAACATTGTTTCATATCTTCACAGTTGGCTATGAAAATTAGATATTTCTAATTTTATTTTACAATGGTGTTGTTAGTCAGAACTCCAAAGGGATGTATCATTGCTATAAAGTTCTGTGAATCAGTTCCCATTAAGGAATATAAATGTTCTTTATTTGCTGATCTCATCATCATACCCATGATTGAATTTGACATAATCCTTGGAATAGATTGGCTTTCGGTCCATGATGCTAAAATTTATTCTAATAAGAAGGAGGTTACGATTTTTGATGACGATGATAAAGAACACCTTTTCTTTAGAGTAGAATCATCACCACATGATTCTAATCTAGATCCACCCCCAGTATCTCAACTAATTCAATTATTGGGGAGGAAGAGAATGAAATAACTGTAGGCGAGGAAAGGAATGATCAAATAGAGGATGAACCTATTGTGAGAGAATGTGTTGATGTGTTCATGAAGATATACCTGGACATCCTCCAGAATGAGAAATTCAGTTCCATTAATTTATTTCCTAGTTCAAGGACCATATCGAAGACCTCTTATTGAATAGACACTATGAAATTAGTGGAACTAAAGATACAACTAGAGGAATTTAGTAATAAGGGATTAATTCACCCTAGTGTTTCTCCATGGGGAGCCCCTATGATTTTTGTTAAGTAGAATGATGGATCTATGAGGTTATGTTTCGAATACAGGGAGATCAATGATATCACAATAAAGCACTAGTATCCCCAACCTCACATTGATGTTTTATTTGACAAACATCATGGAGATAAATAATATTTGAAGATTGATATTCGATCCGGATATCATCTGTTGCTTTTGAGGAAGGAATATATTCCAAAAACAGCATTTTGAACTAGGTACGGGCATTACGAGTTTACAGTGATGCCTTTTGGATTGACTAATTCACCCTATGCGTTCATGGATCTAATGAACAATGTTTTCACGGAATATCTCGATGATTTTTTGTGGTATTTATTGATGATATCTTGGTATATTCCAAAAGCTATGAATATCATGATGATCACTTGCACATTATCTTGAAGACTCGTATAAGACATGAATTATATGGGAAGTTTAGCAAATGTGAATTCTGGATTTAGGAGATTTCTTTTCTTGGCCATATTGATTCTAAGGATGGAATCCAAGTTGATCCTATAAAGATGAAGGAAAACCCTGATTTGCACACACCAACAATCATAATTGAGGTACACAGTTTTATTGGATTAGCAGGTTATTATCGGCATTTTGTAAAAAATATTTCCCTACTGGATGACCCGCTAACAAAGCTCACACATAAATGGGTTAAATTTTTTTGGACACAATAATGTGAAATATGTTTTGGAAAACTAAAGAGAACATTAGTCAAGCTCATATATTGACTATACCATCATGGAATGAAGGGTTTGTTATTTATAGTTATTCTTTAATGAAAGTACATAGTTGTGTCATTATGCAAAATGACAGGGTTATTTCTTATGCATCAAGAAAGCTAAAAAATCATGAGAAAAACTATCCTACTCATGATCTTGAGTTAGATATTGTAGTATTTTCTTTGAAGATATGAAGGAATTATCTCTATGGTGAAAATTGTGAGATTTAAAATGATCAGATGAGTTTGAAGTACATTTTCTCATAGAAAGAACACAACATAAGGAATAGAATATGGCTTGAACTACTCAAGGACTATTATTGCACGATACACTACCACCCAGGGAAGGAAAATAAGGTGGCATATGCCTTGAGCAGAAAGGATCATAGAGTTTTGAGCAAGATTAGTGTTGAAAGGTATCATATTTTCATGGATCTTGTAATGATGGATATGGTAATAACCATGTAAGGTGAAACATCAAAGCTCTTTCAAATGGTTTCCAAACCATATTTACTAAAAAGGATAAAATATTCTCAAGCTGATGAGGAGGAGTTTCAAAATATGATTAATGCTGTGAATGATGGGAGATTGAGTGACTTCGTATATGAAGATAGAATCTTGAAATTTAGGAAGAGACTTTGTGTTCCTGATATACATGATCTAAAAATGGAATTGTAGGATGATTCTCATAGTTCCAATTTCTCTATACACTCAGGTAGCACTAAGATGTATAGAAATATAAAGGAACATTTTTGGCGGGTCATCATGAAGAGAGGGATTGTGGATTTTTTGCCAAGATGTATGGTTTGTCAACAAGTGAAAGCATGAAGGCAACAGCCTGGAGGAGTATTGCATCCTCTTCCCGTAACTGAGTGGAAATGATATAATATCACAATGGAAATTGTCATGGGACTAGCAAACACTCCTAGAAGGAATGATGCAATATGGGTCATTGTTGATCATCTTACCAAGTCAACACATTTTCATGCTATAAGAGAATATCTACCACATGAACGTCTAGAAAGACTATATGTTAATGAAGTTGTGAGACTTCATGGAGTACCACTATCGATTGAATCTAATCGTGATCCACAATTTACATCATGATTGTGGATAAGTCCTCAGAAGGCCCTAGATATCAATCTTCGTTTGAGCACTGCCTACGACCTACAAACCAATGGACAATCAGAACGGATAATTCAAACATTGGAATACATATTGTGGTCTTGTTCACTTGATTTTCACGGCATGCGGGATCTTTATTTAGCTGTCATAGAATTTTCCTACAACAATAGATTTCATTCAAGTATACAGATAGCACCCTATGAAGCATTATATGGGAGGCTATGTCGTACACCAACTTGCTAGGATTATGTTGTTGAATGAAAGATCGTGGACACAGAACATGTAGAAGAAAAATTGGAAAAGGTGAAGATTATCCAGAACCATATCAAAATAGCTCAAAGTTGGCAAATGAGCTATGCAGATAACCGAAGGAAGGATTGGAGTTTCAAGAATGTGATCATGTTTTCTTCACGGTATCTTCATGGAAGGGTATTATACGATTCGGTAAGAAGGTAATTTTATGTCCCAATTTCATCAAACCTTTTGAAATTATGGATCGAATTGGAGTCGTAAAATACCTTTTCGCATTTTCGCCAAGTCTATCCAAGGTTCACAATGTGTTCCGCTTGTCAATGTTTAGAAATTACATGCTTAACCCAACACATGTACTCACTAATGAATAAGTGGAACTTGTGACCGATCTATCTTACATTGAAAATCCTATCAAAATTATAGATACTTGAGGACAAGTGTTGAGAAATCGGACGACTCATCTGGTGAAGGTTCTATGGAGGAACCATAAGATGGAGGAAGCAACATGGGGGCATGAGGAGCTTATGTTAAAGACATACCCGAATCCTTTTAAGTAATATTCTGTGAATATCTAGGAAAAATTTTTTTAAGGAGGGGAGAATGAAACACCCCAAGGTTTTGAAAATAAATATAGAATGCAATTTTATAAAAAAAACTTTTTTACTTCTTTGTTTTGATTTTCGAAAAATGGTCATCTAGAGATGTGTTCGGTAAGTCATTTGGATTCTGATTGAACTGACTTGATTTTTGGTGAATAGTTACATACCCTTGTGAATAGTAATATGAATAGTAATATGAATAGTAATATTCCCCATGAATAGTAATAATATTATTATTTTATTTTTTAAGGCAGTATGATAACGAGATTTTAATTAATTTTACAATGTCACATAAAAGTAATTACACTTCAAGATTGTTATTTTTCGACTTAACTATGAACTTATTTAAAAATTAAATTAATAATATTTTGGAACATTTTTAAAAAAAATTGATTTTTCTTTTTAATTATACACGTCGAAAAATATTGTGGGTGAAATTTTGAGATTTTTATAAAATACATTAAATTTTCATGAATAGTAAAAAAATACAGTTTTGAGTTTTCAGTAGATTAATGACATCATAATGATGTTATAATTAAATATAAAAGTATGTTATCCTTGTGTATAGTAAATTATAACATGAGGTGTCCCAAGTGGCTTAAACCATGGTCAAATAGCATAGGCAAGCCCATGGTTTGGAAAAAACCACTAATGAGGTCTCCCTTTGGAATTAGCAAAAAGTTACCTATATTTTTATATAAATTCCCACTCATCCATTCGTTTTCATTCATTCCACATACGTCATCCTCTATGATATAATGTATTTACCAATAAATTATTCCTCCTTAGGTGTCCCTAATCGCCCTAGGTCCCATCCTTCCAGATCTAGGAGTTATTCTACAAGGTAAAGGAATCCTTCATTCTCTTCTTTAAGTCGACAATTCATTTATGTTAGCAATTTGAAATACCTTTTTCATATGTTGGGGTTTGATTTTATTTATTCTTATCTCTTTCAATTTGATTTAAATATGATTAGATACCCTTTTTGTTCTCATAATTTTATTTTTTGAAATTTTAAGTGACGTTGTTAGGCTGCAGAATTTTCATAAAGGATCTCTTAACTTTTCATTATTTTCTAGCTCATCTCTTTTATTTTTCTCTCCTCACCTCCTCTATCAAAATTTTCATGATAACTCCAGTAACATATATTTACTGGATTTATATCATGTTAAGGGATGAACCATCATAAATATTTTTATTCCATCTGTTTTATATTTATAAATTAAATCGACGTCCATGAGGTTTTGCTTTATAACTTTCTTGGACGACGAAGTCACGTTCTTCAATCTCATCTTCATTACTAGTCATGAAACCATATTCATGGTCAAACCAAACTATAATATATGTTATATAGCTTAATAAATATTCATTAACCATAATATGTACATATAATTATGTTATATGACAAAACAAGTTCATAATATTCCAAATACCGCCGAATAATCGATGTGGTTGTCTTCTAATGATTCATCCTCATTCCATGTATCCAAATGATATAAATGACTATAATAAATTATTTCTGTTAATTAATAGTATATAATTACAATCCTGGAAATTTATAACCATTTCACTTGAACTTCATTACATAAATACAAGTGAACAAAATAAGAAAATAAATGAAACAAACACTCAAGAACGAAGAAATTCAATACAATTACTTATCAATAAAGACAATAATGAACTAACCAGAATTATGGTAAAATAAATACATGTCTAATAGGTTCTTAAATAATTGATTAACAAGTATAACTTCATATTCCATGAGCTTAAGAACAGTAGAGGAACACATTTGGAGTTAAGGTAAGGGGTTTTCCACATGAACTTCCATTTTCATTCGGGATACTTTCATTGTCTAATTACCTCAATGTAATTATTATGTATTTTTATGTAATCATAATATGTTATACATGAGTATCATATACAGGTTTACATACTAGAATCTTTCCTTTTTTGGACACTTACATGTTTTAAAATAAGCACTCAAAACTGTTTCCAAAAATACGAGCTCGATACAAGGGAATTTCTAAAATTTATATGTATTTTAAAGGGAAATATTTAGTCTGTTTTTAGACTCCAATATTCTTATAAAAACACTAGTTTCATTATGAAAATAAAATCATAAATATCTTCTAGTTTTATACAAATATATTTCAAAAATAACTCCTTTAAAAATAAAATAGTATTCATCTTAAGAAATGCTTAATGACTTTATAAGGGTGTTTTCATCTAATTAAACACTCTTGACGATTCCATGGTATTATTGGGTTTATTAATTTATGATGTTATCTTCCATATTTTTTTAATAGGTTATGAATAACTCTATTATTGATGATCTATCCTAAAACCATTCACCATATTATTCTAAATGGTTAGTGTTTTATGTTTAATGATTGGGGAAATTCAGTTACATTTCATATGATAGATTAAATATGAATGTATATTTTTTATGTTAATCCCTGATCATATGAGAAATGCATTTGACTTATTATGTGGTAGGTGGGGAACTCTATTGCCTCTTGATGCATCGGTAGATCTAATGAGACAACTAGACGTAGAATTGGCCGAGGCCTTTCCCAATGTGATATGGATTCTGGTCGAGGAATTAATCACTAGATTTCTTGGTTGAGGCCATCACTAAATGTTTTAGAATTTCTATAATATGCACTTCCCTCACAATTAGGCAAGTAATTTATAGTTCATGTGGTTCTCTGACTAGAAGAAAACACATGATCATGTTTTATTATGACATTATTTACCCATATCATATTCCGGCCACAATGTGTTTCATGTTTATTATTAAAGGAATGTGTTTTAAATTATTCAAAATGTCTAATGATTATATTTTCTTCCAATATATTTCTTACTCTTATTGAGTGTTTGAGCTCACCCCTTTCTTCTGTTTCGTTTTCTTAGGACATAAAGAAGTAATTTTTGAATGACCTTAATGAATAATCTAGGAGACGTGATTACTGTAGTGGAATAAATTAGTGTTTTTTTCCTTTCAATATGTAATGTTGAACAAATTTACATATTTTGCCTCTAATAATATTAAAATAATTGGTACTTCAGGATTATTTTTCCTTTTATGTATGCCGACACAATCAAATAAGGTATTGTCTCCGAGGAACTAGGGTCTGGTCCTTACAATGCATATGGTTATGTGGTGATTAAGTCTGCTTACCTCTCACATAGTGAATCGAGATGGGGTGTTTCAATTTTTATTAATGTATATTTTTTCACATATTTCTATTTGGTAATAGTTGATATTTGGCTAGAAGAAAAAATGGCTATTGGTAAGGATCTCATGAATGGGGTTGATCATCCCATTCATGGAGGGAAAGCCATGTTCCAAGAATCAGACATTCTGTTATTTGGAATTTTCATAATATAGATGTACAATATTTTTACCTCAAGTCAATAATAAGGTTTCAGACTTATTGATTTATGGAATTTATTCATTTTTACATTAATGGGATATTGGTTTGGGGGTGTTAATGTAATATTTCCGGCATATGGGGATTCAAATCACATGAAATCTGCTATAGAAATTAGTTATAGATATCTATTTCATGAGGCTTGTTATATATGTTATCACATTATTACTTTTCCATTTTATTGTAGACATATTTATTTCTACCTTTGGTATATATTCTATTGGTTTAAAGGTTTTTTATATTTAATATTTCAGTAGTTGAGCATATTGGTTTTTTCCATAAATGGCTATCTAGGAATCATGGAAAATTCTATTAAAGATATCTGATGAGTGGGTTGTTTTAAATATATAGATAACTATATTTCTTAAATAATTATCTAGTAATAAATATATATAATACATTCCATTATAGCTTCTGAATTGTATTCATTTTAACCACGACATAGATAATTTTTTTTATAATGGTAACTTTGGAATGTTTTTTAATATGAATATTAGGTTCCTTGTAAAATTAAATTCTAATGATTTATAATTATTGAGGTTCAAAACTTTTTAAATTTAATGGTTTTGAAAATATTATTATTTTAAATTCAAAAAAATTAATTATTTTGGAGTAATATAGGAATACTTTTTGAATATAGTGACTAGAGGGATTATATGTATAGTGTAACCATCTAAATGGGGAGTGGTTCTCAATCGTAGATCATATATTATGGAACCTTGTTTTGGTTGTTTGGAATTCTAGATGTGGTGTGACATTGAGATAGGGATGAGTTATATCTTATGTGTCGTGGACCATTTGAGGAATTTTTATTGTTTGGATGGATAAATTTATTTACCATTGGGAGCGAATGAGTTTGGTTATTAAATTCCCTATGACCCTTTTTGGTGACCCATGGTAGCATTTGACCCAATCGTGTGAGATGTATTTAGTGATGTAGATGTTAATATTGGGGAATATTCAGTGCTTCATAATGTTAGAGTAGTTGTTTTTGAGCACCCTTGGTGTTAGTGACTCATGTGTAGGCCAATTTTTCTGGTCAATATTATTAGGATTCTTAACCAAAAAATTTAAAAAAGAGTTTTGGTTATGTGGAAGCTACATATGATATGTGTATCATGTTTTTGAAATAATACGTATGGTGATAGGTTGTTTTAACTTGGGTATGATATGGGAATAGTTCCTGGATTATTCAGAAACTGGAATTTGATATCTATCTTGTAAATTTAATTGAAATTCTACGTGAATGGTTTATTAATTTGATAGGTGTAAACCTAGGTTCATTGATTCTATGATCACAGGAAGAAAATTCGTGTTCTATAAATGGCCACAATGTAGTTATAACACATAGATTGAAGTGAGATTAGATGGTGTGATATAGATAAGAAAATTTATAATAATTTTATGTGTTGATAAGAGAAATGAATTATGTAAACCATATTTTTTGAAAGTACAGAAATGGTGAAGTGATTTTATGGATGGTTTCAAAGGTAAATAAAGTTATGGTACTAGTTTTCAGTATCAAAGTTGGGTTGAGGGTATGATAAATAGAGTGTCTATCCCTATAGAGTTATAAGGTATGATTTTAGAAGCTTTATGAGATAAGGGGAATATTCTTTGCACGTATGATTGAAATTGGTTATCATGCATTCATTAATAGAAATTGATATAGGTGAAGTTCCTAATATGTAATTGGAGTAATGAGGCTATTCCTAGTTAGGTGAAATTTACCAGTGCATGATAATATTCAATGGATTAGGCATGAGATCCATGTTTGGATGTGAAAAGATTCAAGGTGTCATGATTCGGTGGGTGTGATCGGTTGTTGTGTGACTGTTAATATATTTTGATTTGTGGAATGACGGTAAAGTGTACTTGTATGCGTGGTGATTATCATGTTTTGGTTGTTAAATGGATGGTTTTCAGCTGAGTTCCAATATCATAGAAAATATTTAATGGGTATACATGACTAATATTTTGTTGTACCCTCAGTTATAAAGTATACTATTATTTTTTATTGAGGTGTTGTGATATAATTGATATGTGAATTGAGTCGTTGTTGACTTTTTGAAAGGTTAGAGAGTATGGTTCGAGTGGTGAAATGAATGTAATGTAATAGAATAACCTCTTATGTTCAATGATTTATGATAGGTTTTCAATGAATTAATATTTTATAAAGATAATCATATGAATTTATATAGATTAATCCTCACTTCATGTTGTATTAATGAGTATTGTGGATATATTTTTTTGATCTAGAAGTTTTTTGTAATCTGATATAGAACACAGATATTATAATGATGGGAAACATCTAACAATTTTCCATTGAGAAAAGTGTGATGGGATATTAATTTCATAGGTTTGACTCAGTAGGATGATGAAAAGGACACTCTTGTGGTGTGTAGAGTCATGTCATCCCCGATTGGGTTACCATTGTTATTGAATGTGTTATTGATGTGTGGACCTCATCTTTGGACTATTGTCACTACATCAGTTGTCGGTGTCTATTTGTGGGTATTCTATAATTCAACCAATATTTATAATGAATAACATATTATGTCTTCCATTGTCGTATAATTTGATTTTTATGTATTTTATTAG
The DNA here is from genome assembly GCA_963277665.1 of Viscum album. Lineage (NCBI taxonomy): Eukaryota > Viridiplantae > Streptophyta > Magnoliopsida > Santalales > Viscaceae > Viscum > Viscum album. Next base: position 418,020,382 of record OY728161.1, on the reverse strand, counting down.
TCTTGTGATGAGTTTTGAATTCTAAATGTGGTTTCATATGGTGGCCCACTAGTGTTTGGGTGGGATTATAGTGTTTAGTGATTGTGGGTGGTGCTTGAAACTAGAATTATACCAGGAGGATGGTGTTATACCTTAATGTTCTTTCTGAAAAAATAGATACCACTATAGGTAAGGGTATCATGGTCAGGAGTTTTTATGACCAATTAATTGGCGATGTTGTGTGTTATTTTGGTAGAACATGTGGAGGAGGTTCAACTACTAATCCTACTTGTTTGGTATACGATGGGTTGAGAATTAGTTGAGTGGATCATGATGGATGTGATGTAGGAAGTTAGGGTTTTGTTCACTGATTTTCTTTGTTGATTAATTTTGTTTTTGTTTTTATTGAACATTGGAACCATGACTGTGTTGGATTTAAACGTAGACCTGAGACTTGGTATACATTTTGACCAGTACTCTCTTACAGGTTGGTTTATGGTGCATCAGGAAATTTTCTTACATGGTCAAGAACCACTAAAAATGTTTGATGGTTGGAGAATTATGATATAGTGAGGAACTATATTATGGAATTGACAATGTCAGTTGTGTTCCCATAAGAAATCTAATCAGTTTGATGAGGGAACATTATTGTCTCGAGTTTGGAGAGAGTTATGTTGTATCATATTGGTGTGTGATGATGAATTTTAGTGTTATATGAGGATCATTAGCCATGTTATTTGTCTTTCAAACTATTTTCTTGAAGTGAAATAGAAGTTTGGATAAGGAAAATGATTTTTAAATAGAATATGTAGAGCATCATAGGTTATGTGATCCATTTTTCTAGCCTAATGAATTATCAGGTATTTGATGTGTTATGGTTTGTTGTTTGTAATGCTCATTTGTATGAACAAGAATTGATTCTCAGAGATAAATTTGAATATTGAATTTCTTGATGTTCTTTTTGCATTATTGAATATCATATTATTATTTTGGTGGTCTGTTCAAATTAATAAGAGGTGTTTTAGTGAGTTTTGAGGTCAAGGGGTGCCTCACATTCTAAAAAAAGTCATATGAGCTTTAGGGTCTGAAAATTATGTTTTAAGGTTTATTGTTTGGGACAACATGGAAATGATGGGTCATACATATCCATATTTATGAAGTAATATTAATCGACTACCATAACTGTCATATAAATTCTTGTCCATATATACAATTTTGGGATATTACTTCCAATCGGCTCAGACTATTATTCAAAAAATCAATTTTATCTTATCATGTTTCATTTGGTTTTCTGTGAGGTTTCTCACATTTCCCATAAAAGTGTGTTAAAATAAAAAAATACGCGTTGGTTGGTATATTCTTTTGGAGAACATGGTTAGTGTAAAAAATGCAATGAAATTGTATTCTTATTAGTATAAGAACTTGGTTTTTCTACCCATGCCTTGGGATTTAGGAAACTATGCATGTGTCTATTGAAAATTTCATAGGGGTCCAGATGTTTATTGTATGGTTTGTTAAACAACTAATTTTAACCATGTGTGATGGTTTATTTCAAGAATTTTTGACCACAAAATAGTTTCACAGTTTAGAAAACCATTTTTAAAATCAATTTGACTAACTAAAAGTTAGAAAATGAAAATTTTCACTTCAACCCAACATTTCCCCTCTTCATTGGGAAATATCTTCTACATGACTCCCACTCCTCTGTATATTCTTCCATTTGAATTATCCCTTGATTCTTTTCAATTTATGGCATCAACTCTTTGATCAAGATCCATCAATGGGTTTAATATTCCTCTTTCCTTATTTCATTATGTATTCAACCACCTATTTATATATCCATAGAAAAGCCATTATGACCTAATTTAAAGGTTGTTTTCCTATTTTAATAGTTTATTTTGATTTATATTAAACCAAAATCCAATATTTAATGTGTAGGATTATTATATCATGAGTTATTTTTTCATATAATTTAACTCATATTCTCACCATAATTTCTTCAAATGATGTGTTGAGCATCACGTCGTCCTTTTTGATCATTGAATTATATTAAAATAAATCACATATTTGTTTCTCATATTAGTTTAATTCCCATTTATAAATGTTATAAGTCCAAAATAAAGGTGAATCCAAGGGTAATTCCAAGAATAATAATTTTCATTGATGTTTTCATTATTAATTTTTGTGAATTACTATCATAAAATTATTCACTATATTGAATGGTTAAAAATGGATCTGTGTGTTAAATAAATTGTTGTTATACATTTAAATAGGAAATAAGAATTCAAATTGATATATATGGGCTTATTCCCAGTGATATTATTATTTATGGTCCCCATGAACTTTCATGTATCTCTTTTATTAATATCATTTTTATAATGTTAAAAAATCTTGTGTTATTTTTGTTATTATAAATTTCATAGACATCAAAAATATCAATTGAATGTATTAATGTTAATATTTGTTAAATGACTTTTTGATTTTACTGGATCATTGCGAAATGGATGTGGAATTTGATAATTCTATTATACTATGTGAATTACTAAAATATAGGACCATTTTTGAAATGGATGTTGGGTTTTGTGTTCAAATTGAGATAATATGATATTTATCCTTGTTTGATGAAATGTATACTGGATTTATAATATGAATTTATGGTATTCTTCAAAAATAATCTTATGTTTTTTAAATTTTAAAATGTGAAATCGAAAAATCCCCTTGAGCGTGATATTGTTTTAATGATAATTGGATATTTTTTGTAGTTCATTTTTGATAATTTACAGGTCACTGGAATTCATAAGAAAACACTCCTTTTTTTAGTGGTGAGTGATATATAATAAAAAACCCATATTTGGTAGATTGAGATAACTACTGAAAACTCCTTTTTGAGGGAGGCCTATGATACCTTATTTGATTATGACATGGATTAAAAAACACCCATGTTAGGTGTGGTATGTGAAAACCAAAAAAACACATGTATTGGGTGGTTTGTGTTGACTATTGAGTAATCCATTGGTAGGAGTCAATGATACCTTACTAGATTATACTATTATGAGGAAACACCCATAGTTTTTGATCTGTTATAACTACAAAATAAAATCTAGGAGGGGGTTTTAATGCTTGGATGTGATTGATGGAATTATGTATATCACATGAATTGAGACAATCTGGCAGTGGTTAATATACAGATAGAATAACTTTATTTTCATAAAGAACATGAGCCATCATTGGATAATTTTTATACATATATATTATTCTATAACAGTGATATTTTTTACATTGAACACTTCCAAATGCATACTACATAAGACTATTTATTTTAGCGATATTAATGGTGGTGGCCAAATATGTTATACACACACCCTTCTCAGACCCCCACGACAATTGGTTTCCAGTGAAGGAATAGTTCTTTTTCATAGAGAATCCTTTGGTGAAAACTCCAATGATAATAAATCATTTGATTTTTATGTTGGGGGAATATGGGTGATATGAGGTGACTAGAATATAAACTGGCCTATGTATGAGTATATATATATATATATTTTTTTTTCTATTTATTCATTTATATGATCCATCAACATGGCATTGTTCCATCTTGTAAATGCCCCTTATATTAGACATTGATGGATTAATTAATTTTGGAGATCATATTAATTTATCTTAAATGCTTACATTGCTTGGTTTATTTGTTTATTTTCATTTTCATTGTTATATATACCGTAATATAGAGTCAATAGTTTCCTCCTAATATTCTCAGCATAAATATTTTAGTAGTTGGTAGCCTATGGATTATTGGGAGTAATGCCTATGTTTATGTGGTGAAAACGTCTTGTTAGAGCTCACAGAGTGAACAGAGTTGGGGTGTTACAGTTGTTATTAAAATATCTATTTTCTCATCTAGATATTTGGGAATATATTATATGAGACTAAAATACAAATGGTTATTGGTAAGGATCTCGTGAATGATGTTGATCATCCAATTCATGGAGGGAAATCCATGTTTCAAGGATTATAATTTTTGTTATTTGGATTTTTCTTAATATATTTATTTGTTATTTTAACCTCAACTGAGACATAAGGTTTGTAAAATGAGGATTTATGGAATTTTTTCAGTTTTTTTAATTGGAGGTTGGTGTGGGGATATTAGTTTGACATTTCATACATAAAAGGAATCGAATCACATGCAACAAGCTCTGTACATTGGTTATAGAAATAAATTTCTTGAAGAATTATTTATATGTTAGCCCATTTTTACTTTTCCAGTTCATATTAGTAATATTTTGTTCTACCTATGGTATTTATTTTATTGGTTTTATAGGTTTTTATATTTAATATTTCAACAGTTTAGGATATGGTTTTTTTCCATAAGTGGATATGTTGGAATCTTGAACAATTTTATTATTGATCATTGATGAATGGGTTGATGTAAATATAAATATTATTTTATTGGTTATTTAATTTTCTAGTATGAAATCTATAAAATTCCTTCCATTATAGCAAGTAAATAGCATTACACTTAACCAAGAAAAACAAAATTATTTATCATGGTATCTTCTAAATGTTTTTTAATATGAATCGTTGGAGCCTTGTAATTTTAAATTCTAATGATTTATAAAGTGGTGGGTTCAAAAATGTTGAAACTGAAAAGTTTTAAATTTATGATTTATTGAAATTTAAAAAAAAATGAATTGTTTGGATGTAATATATGAATACATATTGAATATAGTGACTAGACGGATTATATGTCTAGTGTAACCATTGTAATGTTGATTGGTTCTAAATCAATGATCATATATTATAGAAAACTGTGTTAGGTGTAAGGAATTATAGATGTTGAAGGTCATTTTGATGGGGATGAGTGTTGTCTTCTATGTCGTGGTCCTTTTGAGGAATGGTTATGGGTTGGATGGTTAAACCTATTGACCAACTGGAGTGCCTCAGTTTGGTTATTAAATTCCCAATTAACAATTTGGGAAACCCATGATAATGTTTGGCCCAATCTTGTGATATGAATTTAGTTATGTAGCTTTTAATATCAGGGAATGTTCTATGCTTCTTTACGTTAGATCAGTTGTTTTTGAGCATCCTTGGTTATTGGGCCTCATGTGTGTGCCAATTTTGAATTTCATGATTTTTATGGTTCTTATCCCAAACAAATTTAACTATTATTTGGTAATGTGGAAGCAACATGGGATAATAGTATCATGTTTTTGAAATAATACCTTTGTTGACTGGTCATTATGCACATGGGATTGATATGGGAATAGTGATTTGATTATTCAAAAAAGGGAATATGATATCAATCATGTTATTTGAAATTAAATTCTAATATAATGGTTAATTAATTTTATAGGTGGAAAACCAGGTTCATTGATTCTCTGATCATAGTATAACAAATCGTGTTCAATAAATATCCATAGTATAGTTGGAACCCTTAGATTTATGTGAGGTTATATTTTGGGATAGAGATAAATAATTTCATATATTTATTTGATGTGGGGATAAGAGAATTAATTTATGTAAAGGATACGTTTTTAATGTACATAATTATGAAGTGATTCTTTGGATGGTTTCAAATTTAAAATAATTTATAATACTAGTTCAAGATATCATAGTAGGTTTAAGGGTAAGAGAAATAGAGTGTGTGGCCTTATTGAGTTTCAGGTATGATTTTAGAAGCTCGATGAGAGTAGTGGAATATGCTTTAAGAGTATGAATGAAATTGGTTATCATGCAGTTATGTTTAGAAATTGATATAGGTAATGTTCCCAATATCTAATTAGTGTAATATGGCTAGTCCTGGTTATGTGAAATTTACTAGTGCATCATCATAGTCAATGTATTAGACATGTGATCATAGTTTGGATGTGAAGATATTCATGGTTGCATGATTTAGTTGTTGTGATCAGTTGTAGTGGGAATGTGAATCTATTTGGATTTGTGGAATCAATGTAGTGTGTATATCTATAAATTGTGATTATCAGTTTTTGGTTGTATAATGGATTTCTTTGAACAGAGTTCCAATATCCAAGAAAATATTTAATGGGTATACATGACTGATGTTTTTTTGTACCCTCATTTATGAAGGATAATTGTAACACCCTGAGATTTTATGAGAAATATTGTTTTTGTTAATTTTTTTGATGTCTTGTGTTGTATGATACACCAAGATTATCTTGTACTATAAGAAACACCATATTAGCTTACAGTATACACAACACTATTCTTGTCTTTCATTACAAAAAATTGTGACCTTCCTCGATAGCGTGTGTATTACGCAATACCGGGTTTCACTAAACAACGATATATTATTATAATGTTATTATGAACTAGCCATTATGAATAGTATTAACTAAATTTTAAATTTTATTACATTATTATTTATCTTACACATTTTGTAGAACATGGTATGAGAACAAAATAAATTTTTCGGTTAAAATAAGTATTTTAAAAAAAATGCAGTTTTTCCACCTTTTGATGGTGCACCCACATTAAATATATTTTTTTGACATTTTTATAAGTTCAATTTGACAAAATAAAATTATTCTTTGAAATTAGGATATAAAAATTTTACTTTGGCTAAATTTTTCATATTATTCTGATAACTTTCATATTTTAATGAATAGTAAAAACACATTATATTATAATTAAAAACAACTCTTTTAATCGTAATAATTTATATGGTTAAGTTAATATATTTGAATAGCTTTAATGTATAAATATAATATATTTTTACTAATTAATATAATTTATGTCATTAGAATTTATTTTACATTGAATTCATAGGTAAAATCATTTTAATCTTTTGCAATGTTTTAAATTTTAAAACTCATTTTCATAACAATGGGATTAATTTTAAATTAATAATGGCAACTTATGTGATTTGAATTTGGAAAAATGTATTCCATATTTGGAATCAGTAAGTCCAGATTATGTTAATAGGATATGTTTTATTTTTGGGAACTATGAATATTAACTATGGTAAATTTTATTTACCATAGTTAAAGGTAAATCAGGTAATTAACGGGGAAATATAATATTATAAAATTAACATAACACCTGAAAAAATTTTATTGTATGAATAAAGTTCGACCCATATCACCTTTGGGTTTTAATAGAGTCATATCATGGTATTTGGACCATGAAAATGACATAGTTATTAATATAACCAAAGAATGTGACAACATAATACTCTCTTAAATCTTATAAGTGTAATAATTTTAGTTTAGTGATCAACATCATAAAACTTCAAACATGAATAGTATACAGAAATCTAATAAAATTATCTACATCATGTGAATTTATTTATAATTTTTTGTGATTAAATAATTATCATTAATGATGACCCAATAGTGATGTTGAAATTATTTTATTTATTGAAATATCAAATAAATGGTTTTAAAAATATTAAAATAAATATTATAAGAACTATTTAATGATCTCCACAAATTTTCTAGACAAATAATACATTTTACAAATCTATTAAATATTTCTTATCTAATAAATCTTCATGTCTGGATTTTATTTAAATACAAATTAATGAATAGTGTTAAAATTGACACTATTGTTATTTTATAAAATTAACATATTATAAAATTGTTTAAAAAACAAAAAAATATTAAAAAAATTTAAATTGAAATATATATGGTGGAAAATGTCATAAATTATCAAATTATGGAAAATTCACAACACATAAGTAATTATTGATAACAATATAAAATTAGAATATTATTACCACAAATAAATTTAAATAGATTAAATAATGACTAATCATGTTGATAAGGTTTAAAATAAAATTCCAACAGGTTTAAATTTTTTGGTTTGATGATATTACAACCCAATTTCAGATTATCTTCAGATTTGAGTCTTTTTTGGGGGTTTTTATGTGGGGATAAATTTATTATAAATTAATATTTCTTATGTCTCCAAAGGTTCACCTCTCCTCCCTTATAAAAGGGTACCTCCACCCTCTCCTCTTCAGAGATGTTTGAGCCTTCAAGCTCATCCCACTCGAGCCCATTTCCCTTCCAAACTTCCCTATCAACATACTAGAGGTCTTTTTCTTCTTAAAAGACCAATTGTAGTGCCCTAATAGGAGGTTTCGAAGAGGCATGTCAAAGAAGAGGTAACATCTATTACTGATTCTTTCAAATTTTTTCTTCTTCTACTTCATCTTATTTATTTGTTTCATTATAAAGTAATAACATCAGTATCAGTCATATACTGAAATTTTATTATAAATATAATACAAACCTATTTCACCTTCTATCCATCATACGGAAATTGAAATCACCATGCTTGTGTACGTACAGAATACCGTCTCCACGCCGTGGTGTAATATGTTTTTCCACAACCACCTTTCATGGATGGGTATAATGGTGTAATTAATAACTATATATGGTTATTATAACATGATACTAACTCTAAGATATGATATCATCCACTCTAATTCTATTGAATAATTATAGGAATGATATCATCGCTTGTGCGAACGTATAGATTACCGTCTCCACGATGCGATGAGATTCATTCTCCAAGATAACAATTCAAGAATGATTATAATGTTTATATAATATGTCATCATTAAATATATGACATATTAATGATACTGTATTTATGTATATGTAATTTAATTACTTCCATCAAATTTAATAAGGAAACGAAAAGATCATTCATGCGTACATACGACCTACCGTCTCCATGAACTGTGTATTTCATTCAATATATCGATATATTATATTCTGAATATATAATATATATAAATCATGTTTTATATTTTGGAAGTATTTAATCATGATCTAAGTAATGCTATAAATAATTACATGTCAAAACACAGACGATAAATGAAACGATTTTACCCAAAACACATATTTAACATTTAATTGACATATAAATGGGTAATATAAAGTCATAAATGAATCATATATGATATCATAAATATTATTATGGTTCTTTTACAAGTTAATAATTTGTTTAAACACACTATACAGTAGTTTCAGACACATATACAAGAAATGGGACATAAGGTAAGGGATAATTATTCCAATCTCGTTCTTACACGAAATTGATTATTCGTATGTATTTACTGGGGTTATATTTATCATCCATGTACATGTTTTATAAAAATTGTTTTCATGTATGTTTGAAGTCCTTTTTACCCATTTTGGAATTTTACCAAATGGTATGTATGGAATCTTTCTTTTGTGTACCATACGAAAAACTTTTTGACTTTTCTGACAAAAGTACGAGGAGAATGTTTTATTAACATATAAGGCATGAACATATATTTTTTGGTTTCATAACACCTTTTTTCCATGAAACATACTCTACTAGATATCATTAATATTTTCAAAAAAAAAAATTTCTTATAAAATTTAATTGAATTTTGTGAAAAGAAAATGACTTTGAAGAATAAATTATATTTTCCTCAGGAATTAACTTCAAGTGTTTTATAAATGATATTTTCAATCTAAGATGACATTATTTTATTTGTTTATGTTTTGATTATAATGACTCAATTTTTTACATGGTTTTATTGTTCATATGATGAAATGATATCCATTTTTTTAGATGGATTATGTTATGATGGGATGATGTTTATGAAACCCATTTTATTCTTTGGGTTATGATGAATGATTTATGATTGTTTTGAGACACATGTAAGAATGATTTCAATATGATATGGGTGGGACCAATATCTCACTACAATGCATGGGTTAAAGGTTTATATCTCCTGAGATAGTCATGGATAGAAGGGAAATTGAATCTGGTTCAATAATACATGGCTGGAATGGCAAGTAATCTTGGTTCAGTAATGGACTTTGTCCACTATGATGGTCTTGGAAGTAATGACATGGATACTATGGAAATCATATCATGTGCTTAATGGTTTTCCACAATTCCACATTTTATTCCCATTATATTTTATCATGAATAATGCCCCTTTATTATCAATGCCTTATACACTTCCATGATTTGTGTCATTACATAGGATTTTGATGTTTTTTGTTCATGTTCTTACGTTCAAATGTTTATAGATTGTATTATGTTCTCCATGATTACCCTTTCTGAGCATTTGATCTCACCCTTTATATGTTTTCTTTCCCTAGGATTTAAATAATTGTTTTAGATAATAAAAGAAAAGGAGAAGATATTTATAGGAATGTTGAAGATCATTAACTATGATTATAAGATTATGTTCTGAGTTTCAAAAGACAGTAAACTAATATGGTCTTTGGTCGTCTCTTTGTGTCATGTATTATTTTTTCCACCAAAGTAATGTAATGTACATGTATTTCAATCTTTGGGTCTCTATAGTTAGTATCAGAGTGATATTTTATTTAACATTTGGAAACTATGATGCAAAAACTTTAGTGAGATCCCTAAATACATTTCTAAGGTATGTTTATGGATGCCCGTAAGGTTAAATATAATGTATAGGTTATAATCCTAGAATTACGATAACATTCATGAATAACCTAGGACTAATCCAAAGATGTTAGAGATTGAATGTAATCCCCCTTGATTATGTTGTTTTCATAGTATGCTTTTTTACCTCTCATGCTATTTTTTGGGGTTTTAGAAAATGGCTAGAAATATGATGATTCATGATAATAAAGAATATTATGGAAAATAGAATGATATTCTTCATGAGCTACCAAATGAAATGGAATTTGGAAGGTGAAACATCGTTATTATGCCTAATCAGTATTCTCATAATATGATCAATAATCTCAACATTAGTAAGATTCTTGACTCATCTAATAAGTGAAAAAAGGAGTTTCATGATAATCATATAGGAACGAATGCTCAATTTCCCACATGTAAGTCATGTGGGAAGAGGCATCAAGGAGAATGTTTCCAAGGAACTGGAAGATTTTTTGGGTGTGGAAAAGAAGGAAAGAAAGCTATTAATTGCAAAGGAAAATTTCTAGTTTACACAATGGACATGGATAATGGTATTGTTTGGAAATCAACAACAGTTATATATTTTAAATGTGGAATGTATGAGAATTATGCGAACCAATGCTTGAAGGGAAAATATCATAAAGAGAATCAGCATGGATGTATGGGTAGTATTTATGTTGATGATGACGAGGAGACTACAAATGATATATGATATGAAAGAAGTTTTGAGGAATAATATGAAGAATCTCAGTCAATGGGTTAAGAAGGCAGTGGAATGATTGCCTGTTTATCATGAATAATTTATGGTACTATGGAGTAATGAAACAGATAAGGATTGTTACCATATTATTTTTCCTTGAGTATTTGAAATTATATGTTGAATGGTACCAGTAACAATGAAAAGTGATTGAAATATTTTAGGAAAGCCGATGAAATACGCATAATGAAGGGATAAGGAGAAAATAATATGTATGATAGTATCTATGAGATCATGATATATATAAGGACAAAGTGATATCATGGTTTGAGTATAAAGTTTTTTTGTGATGTGGAAAGAGTTTACTTTTGATAGCATTCATGTTTTCACTATGGTTATATGGTCATTCCTGTTGCAAGAGAATACAAGATTAAGGTTTTCAAATTTTTGGAATGCGATAAACAAGATATATCTTATGATATATAAAGGATGGTATTCGCGTGGTTGGTATGAGACCTTTCAAGTAATCATTTTCTTTATACTATCAGATTGGAAATATTTATTTCGGATAATTATAATGATTGTAATATATTATGTTGGAAATAAGATAGTTTTCTTTAATGATATAAATTTTTTGGATATTATTTCATAAATGTTATAATAGTGTAGTTTTTGAAAAAGGACTACCTACAGGACGAGTGAAAACCCGTCGCTCTGGACAATGTTGCGAGAATCGAACCCCCAACTGATGTGAAACATGCCTTTATCGCCTACCACTGGCCTACAAAAAGTACTTGGTTAGTATAAAATAGTTTTATTTTATTAATAAGGATGATAGATGAATTATAAGTCCGTTTTTGGATCCATATAGGATTAATCTCACCATAGATGGACTTATGTATATAACTTTTGCTAACATTATGTTTGAGATAGAAGGAATAAACTATCATTTTATCACATGCTAACTCTCCACGAAAGACAAATACAAATTCATTTATTTATGAGATAAAGGGGAAATTGTTCAAGGAACGAGCTACTGTGAGATTGTACCAAAATCAAGTAAGTAATTTTTTTAATTTATCAATTTTATTAAAATGATCTTGAAAACCAAAAATGTTTTCCTAGTACTCTCATATCTGATTAATCAGATAGTACCTTAGATGATCCCATATTTATGTCTTTTTGAATGTTGGATTTTTTATAGCCATGTTCTCTACCACTCTCCATCAGAACATGATGATTAGATTTCTCCTCCATATCCATATTTTCACTTATACTATCCAATGTGGAAATACGGTGCTGAGTTACAATGGGTGACTTCTATGTTTCTATATATCCTTTTTAAAATTAATTTATAGTATTTCCTTTTTATGATGTGGGTTTCTATGAAAGAAAATTTCAAGTATAAAACCATTTATAACCCTGAAAAATTTCAAGGGAGAAATTTATTTTAAGTGGGGTAGAATGTAACACCCTAAGATTTTATGAGAAATATTATTATTTTATTAATTTCATTGATATATTGTGTAGTACGCTACACCAAGAATAGCTTGTACAATATGAAACACCGTATTATCTTTTATTATATGCAATACTATTCTTGTCTTGCATTACACCCAATTGTGACCTTCCTCGATAGCGTGTATAGTACACAATAACGAGTTTCTCTAAACAACGATATAATGTTATAATGTTATTATTAACTAGACGTTATGAATAGTATTAACCATATTTTGGATTTTATAAAATTATTATTCATCTTACACATTTTCTTGAACATGGTATGAAAACAAAAAAAAAATTTCGGGTAAAATAAGTATTTTTATAAAAATGTTATTTTGCCGCCTTTTAATAGTTCACCCACATTGAATCTAGTTTTGACATGTTTATTAGTTCAATTTGACAAAATAAAATTCTTCTTTGTAATTAGGATATAAAAATTTACTTAGGATAAATCTTTCATTTTATTATGATAACATTCATATATTAAGGAATAGTAAAAACACACTATATTTTAATTAAAAACAACATTTTTCATCGTAATAATTTATATGGTAAAATTATAATATTGAATGGTTTTAAAATATAAATTGAAATATTTTTACCATTTATTATAATTTATGTCATTAGCATTTATATGACATTGAATTCATAGGTAAAATCTTTTTAATATTTTGTAATGTTTTAACTATTAAAACTCGTTTTTTAAGAAACATTATTAATTTTAAATTTATTTCAGCATAATCAAATATTTGAATCTAGAAAATTGGATTTCATTTTTGGAATCAGTAGGTCTACATTATGTTTATAGGATATTTTTTATTTTTGGGCACTATGAATAATAACCATGGTAAATTTTATTTACCATTGTTAAAGGTAAATCAGGTTATTAAAGGTAAATATAATATTATAAAATTACCCTAACACCTTAAAAAATTCAGCTGGAAGAATAAAAGTAGACCCATATAACCCAAGGGTTAGAATAGATTCATTTCATTGACATTTGACATTGAAAATGACTTAGTTATTACTAAAACCAAAGAATGTAACAACATGTCACTCTCTTAAAACTTATAAGTGTAATAAATTTAATTTAGTGATAAATTTCATAAAACATCATACATGAATACTATTAGGAAATCTAATAAAATTATCTACATCATGGGAATTTATTTATAATTTTTATGTGTTAAATAATTATCATTTATGATGACACAATAATAATTTTTGATATTATTCTATTGATAGAAATATCTAATAAATGGTTTTAAAAATATTAAAATAAGTACTATATGATTTATTTTATGTTCTCCACGAATATTATAGATACATATGACATGTTAGGAATCTATTAAACATTTTTGTTTGAATAAATTCCATGTTTGGATTTTATTTAAATACAAATAAATGAATAGTGTCAAAATTGAAACTATGGTTATTTTATGTCAATATCTTATTATAAAATTGTTTAAAAAACAGAAAAATATTTAAAAAAATATAAATTTAAATTTATAAGGTCTAAAATTTCATAATGATTCATATTATGGACAATTCATAAAACATAAGTAATTATTTATAACAATTTAATATTTAGTATATTATTACCAAAAATAAAATTAAATAGATTAAATAAAGATGAATCAAGTTAATGATGTTTAAAATAAATTTTCAACATGTATAATTTTTATTGATTGATGATATTAAAACCCTATCTCATCTAATATTCAGATTTGAGTCATTTTTGGAGGTTTTTCGGTGGGGATGACTTTATTATAAATTAATATTTGTTATGTTTCCAAAGGTTCCCCTCTCCACCCTTATAAAAGGGAACCTCCTCCCTCTTCTCCTCACACAATATTGACCATTCATGCTCATCCAAGCCCTGCCCATTTACCTTATAAACTTCCTTATAAACATACTAGAGGTCATGTTCTTCTTTGAAGACAAATTTTAGTGCCTTAAGAGGAGGTTTTGAAGTGGTGTGTCGAAGAAGAGGTAATATTCGTTACAGATTCATTAAAATTTCATTCTTCTTATACATCTTATTATTTATTTGTTTAATTATAAAGTAATAACATAATAGTAATGCATATACTGATATGATACTATAAATATGAAACAACCCTATTTCACTTTCTATCCATCCTACGAAAAATGAAATCACCGCGTGAGTGTACTTACGGAATACCGTCTCCACACCATGGTGTAATCTGTTTTCCCACCAACAACTTACATGGATGGGTATAATTGTGTAAATAATAACTATATATGGTTATGATAACATGATACTAATTATATGTTATTATATCATCCTCTCTAATTCTATTTAATGATTATGGAAATGATATCATCGCTTGTGCGTATGTACGGATTACCGTCTCCACGACGCGATGAGATTCATTATCAAAGATAACCCTTAAAGAATGATTATAATGTATTTATATTATGTAATCATGATATATATGAAATATTAATTATACATGATTTATGTATATGTTATTTTATTACTTCTATTAAATTTAATAATTATTATAAAACATCAATTATGCGTACGTACGGCCTACAATCACCATGAACGATGTATTTCATTCCATTTAATGATCTATTATATTCTGAATATATATTATCTATAAATCATGTTTTATATTCTTGATGTAAGTAATCATTATCTAATTAATCATATGAATAATTACATGTCAAAACATGAATGATAAATGAAATGAGAATACCCAAAACACTGCTTTAACATTAAATTGACAAATGAATGAGTAATATAAAGTCATAAGTAAATCATATAGGATATCATAAATTTTATTATGGTTCTTTTAGAAGTTATTAATATGTTTAAACCCACTATACAGGAGTCTCAGACACATAAAGAAAAAATTGGACATAAGGTAAGGGATATTTATTCCAATCTCGTTCATACCTGAGATTGTTTATTCATAAGTATATACTAGGGTTATATTTATCATCAACGTATATGTTTTACAAAAAAAATTCATGTATGTTTAATGTAATTTAACCCATTTTTTACTTTTATTACATGGTATGGAAGGAAACATTCTTTTGTGTACCATTCGAGGAACTTTTTGACTTTTCCAGCAAAAGTATGAGGGGAATGTTTTTTTAACTTATATGGTATGAACATAACTTTTTTACAGTTTCATAACAACTTATTTCCATGAAACTTCCTCTCCAATATTTCATGAATGTTTTCAATAGAATTATTTTCCATCATAATTGAATGGAATTTTTAAAAAAGAAAATTATTTTGAACAAGAAAGGATATTTTACTCAGAAATTAATTTCAAGTGTATTATAAATGCTATTTTCAATATAAGTCGATATTATTAAATATGATTATGTTTCGTGTATAATGTCTCAATTATTTACATGGTTTTATTTTTCTTATGATGAAATGATATCCATTTGTTTTATAGGGATTATATTATGATGGGATGATATTTATGAAACCCATTTTATTCTTTAGGTTATGATTAATGATTTATTATTGTTTTGTGACACACGTAATAATTATTTCAATATGAGATGGGTGGGACCTATATCTCCCTCCAATGAATTTGGTGAAGTTTTATATCTCATGAAATAGACATGGTTGGAACGAAAAGTGAATCTGGTTCAGCAATACAAGGCTGGAATGACTATTAAACCAAGTTCAGTAACAGACTTTGTCCACTATGATGGTCTTGGCAGTAATTCCTTGGATACTATGGAAATCATATTACGTGTTAAATGGATTTCCACAATTCAATTTTTATTTCCATGCTATTTTATTTTGATTAATGTCCCTTTATTATCTAGGCCTTATCCACTTCCATTATTAGTATCATTACTCGGGATTTTGAAGTTTCATGTTCGCGATCTTACTTTCAAATGTTTAGATATTGTTTTATGTTATCCATGTTTACCCTTACTGAGAATTATAGCTCACCCATTATATGTTTTCTTTCCCCAGGATTTAAAAAAATAATTAGATAAGAAAACAAAAGGAGAAGATATTTATGGGAGTTGTTGAGGATCATTCACCACCATTAGAAAATTACGTTCTTAGTTTACAAAGACACGAAACTAATACGGTCGTTGGGAATCTTTTTGTGTCATCTATTAAGTTTTGCACAAAAGTTATGTAATGTCCATGTACTTATAGCTTTGGGTCTCTACAATAATATTATTTTGTATTCAGGTGTTGTGATATCATTGATATGGTAATTGAATCCTAGTGGTGTTTTTGGATGACTGGAGAGTACATATTGACAGGGGTAATGAACATAATGTAATAGAATAACCCTTTAGGTTCCATGATTTAATATAGTGTTTCAATGAAGTAATATTTTAGGGAGACAATCAGAATAATTTATGGGGAGTCATATTTACTTCATGTAGTAATAATGAGTATTTTAAATATATTTTCTCGATTTAGAAGTTATATAAAATGTTATATTTAACACTTATATAATAATTCTTGGAAACATCCAGTAATATCTTGTAGTTAAATGTTGGATGGGATATTAATTTACTATATTTGACTCAGTATGATAATGATGTGGACACTCTTGTGGATTATAGCATCATTTCATCGCTGATTTTGTGAACCATATTTCTAGAATGTGTGTTGGATGTGTGGGACTCATCTTTGGAATATTGTGACTACATAAGGTGTTGGTGTGTGTGTTTGTGTGATCTAATTAAACCTATATTGATAGGGAATAACAGATTTTGTCTTCCATTTTCATATAAGTTTATATTGATGTAGTTTATTTGTATTAGGATTAGTTTTTAAATATAAATGTTTTTTTGATATGGTTGCACACTAGTGATCAGGTGGGATTATGGTGTGTATTGATAGTGGGTGGTGTTTGAAAATGGAATGACAACAAGAGGATGGGGTTATACCTTAATGTGTGTTTGTGAAAAAAATAATATACCTTTTTAGGTAAAGGTTTAATGTTTTAGAGTTTTAATGACAATTCAATGGGATAAGCATTGTGTGATTGTGGTTGAATTGTTGGAGGGCTTTATACTAATGATCCTACTTTTTTTTATACAATGGGTTGAGAAATAATTGACTGTATCACGTTGAATGTGATATTAGAATTTATGGATTTTTTTAATTATTTTATTTGAATATTAATAGTTTTTTGGTAGTTCTTTAAAATTTGAACCATGATCGTGTTGGATTTAAACATAGACATGAGAGTTGTTATAATTATTGACCAATTGTTTCTTACTGGTTGGGTTATGGTGCATCATGAAATGTGCTGACATGGTTAAGAACCACTAAAATAATGTGATGGGTGGAGATTTATGATAGAGAGAGGAACTATATTTTGGAATTTACCATGTGAGTTCTGTTTTCATAAGACATGTAAATAAATTGATGAGGGGACATAGTTGTCTCGATTTTAGAGAGTATATTAGAGTATCATCATGGTGTGTGATTTGGAATTTTAGTTTTATATTATGAAAAATATCCATTTTATTAGTTTATGAAAAAAAATTTGGATGTAAATTAGCATTTTAGATAAGGAAAATGATTTTTAAATAGAACATGTTGACCAACATAGTTTAGGTTATCAGTTTTTATGGCCTAAAAGGAATATCATGGATTAGAAGTGTTATTGTGGGGAGTTTGTAATTATCTTATGTATGAGTGATAATTATTTCCCAGTGAGAAATTTTAATTTTTAATTTATTGATGTTCGTTTTTGATAATTGAGTAGCATAATATTGTTTTGGGAGTTTTTTCAGTTTCGTATGAAGGTTTTCAATGTGTATTGAGGTAAAGGGGTTCCTAACATTCACAAATAAGTCATAAGAGCTTTAGGGTTTGAAAATTAAGTTGCAATGTCTATTTATTGGGACAACATGTAAATCATGGGATATCCAGATCAATATTTATAAAGGAATATTAAAGGACTACAATAACATTCATGTAAATTCTTGTCCTTGGATACTATTTTTTGAGATTTCTTACAATCGGATCCAACTCTTATTCAAAAAATAATTTTTTTCTTCTCATGTTTTATCTAGTATGATTTGAGTTTTCTCACATTTCTTATAAAAGTGTGTAATAATATAAATAAGATACATTGGATGGTATATTGTTTTGTGTCACATGGTCAGTGTTAAACGTGAACCGAAACTATATTTTTATTAGTATAAGAACCTGGTTTTTTACACATGCTATTGTATTTAGTAAAATATGCATGTGTTTATAGAAAATTGCATAGGGGCCCACATGTTTAGTGCATGGTTTTTTAAAATATTCATTTTAACGATGTGGGATTGTGTATTTAAAGAATTATTGTCCAAAAAACAGTTGCACAGTTTGGAAAAACCATTTTTAATTAAAATTAAACTAACTAAAATTTGGAAAATGAATATTTTTCCCTCCACCCTAATATTATGTTACCCACCATTTCCTCTCCCCATCGGGCAGTAGCCTCTCCATGACACCCTCTCCTCCTAATATTATCCCATTGGAATTATCTCTTGATTCATAGCCATTGTGAGCATTAAATGTTTGGTCACGATCCTATAATGATTATAAAATTCGTATTTCCTTATTACATTATTTATTCAACCACATATTTATATCATCATTGATGAGCTATTATGACATATTTTCAAGGTTTTTCACTTGTTTTTTAATTTTTTTTTATTTATGTTAAACATAAAACCAATATTCAATGTGTATTATTATCAGACCCTAAGATTGTTTTTCATATAATTTAACTCATAGTCTCACCATAATTTCTTCAATTTATTGATTGATCATCATGTAATCCATGTTTCACATTAAACTATATTAAAATAAATGACATATATGTTCCTCATATTAGTTGTATTCAATATTATAAATGTTATAATAACAAAAGAAAGGTGAATCCTTGATGAATTCGAAGAATAATAAATTTCTATGATGATTTCTTAATTAATTATTGTGAATTACTATCATAAAATTATTTACTATATTGAATAGTAAAAAATGGATTTTTGGGTTAAAAATTTGTTGTTAAACATTTAACTAGGATATGAGAATTCAAATTGATGAAATCGGGTTGATTCCAAGGTATTTCATTATTTAAATACCCTACCCTGTTAGGTAAAATTCATATTTCATATCCCTTTGTAAAATATTAATGATAAAAATAATATAAAAAACACCATTCATTTGATAGACAACACAAATTTCTATATAGATAACCATTAGAAAATAAAAATGAAATATTGGAAAAGAAAGTAGATACTTCTAGAATTGATTCCTTAGTATGTGTAGAGACCCTAAGCTTGACGTACATGGACATTACATTACTTTTGCGGAATACTTAGTACATTACAAAAACACACACACAAGGACCATAATAGTTTAGTGTCTTTGGAAACTCGGAATATAATCTTCTAATCGTGATGAAAGATCTTCAAAATCTCCCATAAAGATATCCATTTTTTTCTTACCTAAAACCTTTGTTTATATCATGGGGAAAAGAAAACATAAAAGGGTGAGCTCAAATGATCAGTAAGGGTAAAAAAAATAAATATCAATCACATCATTTTCATTAGAACATAACATTTTGGAAATCGTAACCTGCAAAACAGATCATAATATCATAACATGGGATATATCATAGTAGTGAAATGTAATCCCAATAATCATAACGTAAAACATGAAACTTTGTGGAATACACATATAATTATAGAGAATCATTTCTTATTAGTCAAGACTAATTGCCAAGACTATCTTAGTGGACAAAGTCCATTTCTGAACCAAGTTCCCTCCTTGTTTCAGTCTTGTTTCACTGAACCGGTATAACCTGTCGTTCCAGCCATGTATATCTCATGAGATATAAAATCTTTACCCAATGCATTGGAGGAGGATATAGGTCCCACCCTTCTCAAAATGATACCATTCTTATGTGTGCCACAAAATCATAAATCATACATCATTGCATAACACATGTAATAAAAATGGGATACTTAAACAACATGACATCATAAACCAATTCATATAAGATAATGAGATTCATAAAAATAATTCCATCACAACATAATCAAATCAATGTAATAATAGGTATAGAAAAAAAACCCTATATGATCTTAGATGGAAAATAATTTTGATAAAACACTTGAACTCCATTCTTGAGGAAAATATCCTTTCAACTTCAAAAACATTTTCCATTCATAACATGTCATAAAATTTTAAAGTAAAAGAAGTTGATTAAAAATAAACTTGAAAACTTGTAAAGGATACTTCTTTGAAATAATGTATTAAAATTCCATTCATTCCGTATAAGTTAAAAAAACATTCTTCTCGTACTTTTTTCGAAAAAGTCAAAAAGTACCTCGTACGAAAAATGACAAAAGAATCCTTTCATATCATTTACTAAAAACTCACCGAAGGGTAAAATTGGATTTAAAAAATTATAGGTGGATGGAAACAATATTACATATTTAGGAATCACGGATGTGGATGATAAATATTCCCCAGTAAATTCTGATGTATAAACAATCTCAGATAAAAATGAGATTTGAGATTTTCCCTTACCTTAGGTCCGATTTGCATCGTAAGTGTCCCAACCTCCGGTATAATGATTTAAATAATGACATTTACTTATTATATAATCATACTCATTGTTATGATATCATATATGGTTCACTTATGACTTTATATTACCCGTTCTTTTGTAAATTCCATGTTAAAGAGCGTTTTGGGTAAAATCGTTTCATTTGTCGTCCGTGTTTTGACATGTAATTATTCATATGATTAATTATATCATGATTAATAATTCAAGAATATAAAACATGATTTTAATATAATATATATTCAGAATATACATATATATAATAGATCAGTAAATGGAAAGAAATACAACGTTCATGGAGACGGTAGGCCGTACGTACGCATGAACACTGTTTTTGTTTCCTTATTGAGTTGAATGGAATTAAGTAGATGAAATACACATATATACACATAAATCCAGTATCATTATTATTTCATATATTTCATGATTACTTATACTTTATAATCATTCATGAATGGTTAACGTGGAGAATGAATCTCATCGCGTCGTGGAGACGGTACTCCGTACGTACGCACGAGCGAAGATATCGTTCTCATTATCGTGGAATTGTATTGGAGTGTATGTATAATATTTCAGAATTAATATCACTTTATAGTAATCATATATAGTCATTATTTACACCATTATACTCATCCAAGTAAGGTGGTGGTGGAAAATAGATTACACCACGGCGTGGAGACGGTATTCCGTACGTACGCACGCGCGATGATTTTGTTTTCCGTAGGATGGATAGATGGTGAAATGGGGTTGTTTCATACTTATAATAACATATCAGTATATGAGTGATACAGATGTCATTACTTCATGATGAAACAACCTAAGAATAAGATGTGGAAGAAGAAATAAAGTTGAAAGAATCGGTAACGGAAATTACCTCTTCTTTGAAGCGCCTCTTTGAGACCTCCTCTTAGGGCACTAAAATTGGTCTTTGAAGAATACCAGGACCTCTAGGATGTTTCTAGGGAAGTTTAGAAGAGAATTGGGCAGTGGTTGGACGAGTTTGAAGGATCAAAGTGGTGTTTGGAAGAGAGGGAGGAGGTGCCCTTTTATACGGGAGGAGAGGGGCACCTTTGGAATTACTAAAAATATTATTTTATTATAAAGTCATATTCGATTTTAAATTGCTCCAAATTGAATTATTTCGAATCTAAGGTGGGGATGGATCGAAATACTATCATCAAATATAATTTAGACAAGTTTAGGATCCTATTTTAACCTTATCATTTAGATATAACTTTAAGCTAAATAATTTAACTTTTACCGTGTCTTCTTGTGTTCTTACACTATAAGGTTAATAAACGTACTATAACAAGACAAACGAACCCCAAGTTGTTTATTAATTATATATATAACCTTATCTAAGTCATTTTCCCGAAACATAGATTATTAGGAATAAAATAACAATTAATAATATAATATTTGTTTTAAAAACTATTTTATGTCAATTTTGACATTATTTAGTAATTTATTTTTTTGAAAATCATAACAAAATGATTAGTTCAAAAATAGTTAATTAAATCAATAATAACATGTCGTATTAACCTATAAAATTAGTTTAATTAATAAAAAGTCTCAAATTACATTTATTTGGGTATTTATAACATCAATTATGTCAATATTTCATTAATAAGATAATTACTGCATCATTGTTGTGTCATAAATAAATTAAATTATATACTGTCTAAAAATTATAAATAAAATAAAAATATATATAAATCGTATTATCTTTCTAATGAATATTTACAATCGAATTTAACTTATGTATAACCCTATATTAAAAATGTTTTAGTAAATAAACTTTGACTTTAACTCTTTTAACTCTTCATTGAATTAAATAATAATAAATGTCCTAATCTAATCCACGTGGGCCTAAATGGTGATATTTTATTCCTAAGTGTGTTTTTTGTCGAATTAATCTTATCCAATAGAATTAGGACATGTTTTAGGGTAATAATAATATCATTTTTACCCTTAATAATCCTATTTACTTTTAACCGTGGGAAAAAAAAGTAAAAAGTTACTATTCACCAAAAAATATTTTCATCTCATTGAACCACATTTTACTTCCTGACATCAACCATGTCTCTCGGATTTTTGAAATTCCACTCACAGAAGCGGTAAAATTATGTTTTATGAAAAATTCATTTTTTTACTACCACATAGTGGTTTCACTATTCATCAAAAAATGAAAGTTTCAAGAAAAATACCAAAAATTAGGCCAAAGATATATTTGATATTATGAACTCAAAAATGATGTCTATTTTTCCAAACTAAAAAAATATTAGTTTTATTAATTAATTTAAAAATTAATTCCCGTCGTCAAAACAAATAGCGTGTTCTGAAGAGATAATAACTATCAAAAGATTGACACTTGTTTATGTATGTTTTAAATGTGAAATTACATCCAATAAAAAACATTGTATTAAATTGTAAAAATATATTCTAAATATACTTTAAAACCACTCAAATTAATAATTTATCACTATTAATTATTTCGATTAAAAATGTTGTTTTTAATTAAAATTTAGTAATTTTCAATATTCATCAGAAAATGAAAGTTATCCGAAATGTACAAAATTTCACCTTTGGCTAAATTCGATACTCCAAATCCCAAAATGAAGTCCATTTTGAGAGATAAAATTTATAAAATTTTAAAATGTGGTTATTACTATTCATAACGGCTAGTTTTAAAATAGCATATCGTTGTTTAGTGAAACTCGGTATTGCGTACTACACACGCAATCAAGGAAGGTCGTGATTGCATGTAATGCAAGGCAAGTCAAGGATGCGTGTTGATCAAGCTCCATTTGGTGAAGCGTACAACACAAGACATTAATGAAATTAAAAAGAATATTTTTTATAAAATCTCGAGGTGTTACATTCTACCCCCCTTAAATTGAATTTTTCCCTCGAAATTCGTCGGTGTTATAAATGGTTTACTATTCAAAAGTTTCTTTAATAGAAACCCACATCATAAAAAGGAATACCAAAACCAATCATAAAAAAATCTATGAAACGTAACGGTTACCCAAATAAACTAATCAATGGGTTTCCACATAGGTGAAAATATGGATATGGAAGAGAAATCTAATCATCATGTTCTGATGGAGAGTGGTAGAGAACACGGCTATGGAAAATCCATCAATCAGAAAGCCATAAATTTGAGACGATCTAAGGTACCATCTGATTCATCAGATATGAGAGCACTAGGACAACATTTTTTGTTTTCAAGATTTTTTCCCTAATGTTGATGAAATTGGAATTAGAAGAAACACTTTCGTGATTTCGGTATCATCTCACCGTTGGTCATTCTTTGGACAATTTCCACTTCATCTCATAATGAAATGAAGTTGAATTTTTCATTCGTGATGTGTTAGCAGATCATATGATAGAATGATGGGTCATTCCATCTGTCTCAAACAAAAGGTTAGAAAAGTAATCAAAAAATACATAAGTCCATCTATAGTGAGATTAATCATATATGGTTCCTAAAATGGACTTATACATCATATATCATACTGCTTAATATAATAAAACTAGTTTCTACTAAAAAAGGACTTCATGTAGGACATTGGTAGGCGATAAAGGCCAGTCGCACTTCGGTTGTGGGTTTTATTCCCACATCCGTGTCCGACGCGATGGGATGTCGCCCGTCCTGCAAGTTGTCCTTTTTCTAAAACTATATTACTATAACATCCCATCAATAATATCGAAAAAACTTCTATCCTTAAACAATACTAACTTATGTCCAACATAATCCATTCCAATCTTTAGGCTTATCCATAATACTTCAGTCCACTCTCATAATATAGTAAAAACGATTACCAGAGATTTAATACCATTGTTGATCCCCATATATCATAAGATATGTCTTGTTGGTCACATTCCAAACATTCAAAGGCCTTAATCATGTATTCTCTTGAATACCCATTGAACCTTAGTGAAAACATGAATGGAGTTAAAATTTAACTCTTTCCACATACCAAAATCCTCAAAATTCTATATAATCAAACCATGATATCACTTAGTCCTTATATCAATCATGAGCTCATGAATACTGTCAAATATTTCATTTTCTCATTTTCCCTTCATTATGCTCATATCATCTTTTTTTCCAAAAATATCACAATCACTTTCAATTGTTACTAGTACCATTGAAAACCACAATAGACCAGTACATAAATATTCCAATATTCCACGATACTATATACAACATTATTTTGGAATCCCATTACAATAAAACTTAATCATTCCACCACATCATTGTCATATTCAACATCGCCAATGGTGATCGCATGTGACTTCCCTTTGTCATTTGCCTTAATTGGTTGCTCATGTTGATCATCACTAACCCTTGGATTAGGGCATTTATTAGCATAATGCCCCATTTTCTTGCACTTGAACCATTGAAGTGTAGTAGGTTCATTCTGTGTATCCTTTCCTTTTTTTGCATCATTAGATATCTTCTTCCCATCAATGAGGCATTCAAATGCCCAATGACCTTCCTTTCCACATTTAAATCATTTACTTGTCCCTTTAAGTCAATCTCCACCATGCTTCTTTCTACACATTGAACATAAGGAATCATTCTTCTTCTTTTCACCATTATTCTGAGATTTCTCCTTGAACTCCATCTTTCATTTCTTGTAAAAAATATGAGATGGATAAGTAACACCAACTTCCATTTCTACCTTGATAGGAAAACGCACAGTTTCTTCATAGCTATGGAAGTCACTTATAGCTAATGCCCTTCTAAGATTTTGTTTTAAGCCACTGAAGAATTGATCAACTTTACTTTCAGGTTGGATGAAAAATTCAGATGCATACCTTGCAAGCCTTGTAAAATTCGCTTCGTATATACCAACAAATTCATCATCCTTTTGAATTAGTTCAAGAAACTCCTTCTCCATCTTTGTTCGATGAATATGAGAGACGTACTTATTGAAAAATAAGTTATTGAACTCGTCCCATTCCATGGACTCAATTTCATTTCTTGGCCTCGTAATCTTGATATGATTCCACCATTGATTAGCATCACCTTCCAAACGATACACTGCTAAGATGACTTTATCATGTTCAGAACATTGAAGAACTGAAAATATATTTTCTATAGTACTGATCCATTGTTCAGAAACAAGTGGATCAGAAGACCCACTAAATGAAGGTGGATGTTGCCTCATGAAGGACTCAATAGAATATTGTTCCCTTCTCTGCTCATTTGGAAGTCCAGAATGATTCATAGCTTGTGTAAGTATAGCAATAAGATTTTGCACTCCATCTCCCATAACATTTGTTTGTTCAGGCGGAAAATCATTGCATTGTCCATGGCATTGATCAACACGGTTCCTTCGGGTTCCAGCCATTGTCTAAAACCGAAAAATAATAGTGTGAGAGGCAAAAATCATGCTAGGGAAAACAACATAATAAAGGGGGAGTACCTTCAATATCTAACATCTTAGGTTTAATTCTAAGATTGTTACAGTAATTATAGGACTATAACCTATACTTATACATAACCTTAGGGACATCCTTAGACATACCTTAGAAATATCTCTAGGGATCTCAATAAAGTTCTCACATCCTAGTTTCCAAAGGTTGGAAAAACTTTTCCTCTGATAACAACTGTAGAGACCCTAAGCTTGACGTACATGGACATTATATTACTTTGGCAGAATACTTAGTACATTACAAAAACACACACACAAGGACTGTAATAGTTTAGTGTCTTTGGAAACTCGTAATATAATCTTCTAATCATGGTGAAAGATCTTCAACATCTCCCATAAAGATCTCCCTTTTTTTCTTACCAAAAACCTTTCTTTATATCCTGTGGAAAAGAAAACATAAAAGGGTGAGCTCAAATGCCCAGTAAGCGTAAACAAAAGAAATATCAATCACATCATATTCATTAGAATATATCATTTTATAAATCATAACCTGCAAAACAGATCATAATATCATAACATGGGATATATCGTAATAGCGAAATGTAATCCCAATAATCATAACATAAAACATGAAACTTTGTGGCATACACACATAATCATAGAGAATCATTTCTTATTAGTCAAGACTCATTTCCATGACTATCTTAGTGGACAAAGTCCATTTATGAATCGAGTTCACTCCTCGTTTCTGTCCTGTTTCACTGAACCGGTATGACCTGCCATTCCAGCCATGTCTATCTCATGAGATATAAAATCTTTACCCAATGAATTGGAGGGAGATATAGGTCCCATCCATCTCATAATGATACCATTCTTATGTGTGCCACAAAATCATAAATCATACATCATAGCATAACCCATGTAATAAAAATTGGTTACATAAACAACATGACATCATAAAACAATTAATATAAGATAAAGGGATTCATAAAAATAATTCTATCACAACATAATCAAATCAATTTAATAATAGGGATAGAAATAGAACCCTATATTATCTTAGATGGAAAATAATTTTGATAAAACACTTGAACTACATTCTTGAGGAAAATATCCTTTCAACATCAAAAACATTTTCCTTTCATAACATGTCATACAATTTTAAACTAAAAGAAGTTGATTAAAAATAAACATGAAAACTTGTAAAGGAAGCTTCTTGGAAATAATTTATTAAAAATACATTCATGCCATATAAGTTAAAAAAACACTCTTCTCGTACTTTTTTCGAAAAAGTCAAAAAGTACCTCCTATGAAAAACGACAAAAGATTCCATTCATATCTTTTAATAAAAACTCACCGAAGGGTAAAATTGGATTTAAACAATTATAGGTTGATGGAAACAATATTACATATTTATGAATCATGGATTTGGATGATAAATATTTCCCAGTAAATTCTGAAGTATAAACAATCTCAGATAAAAATGGGATTGTGAGATTTTCCCTTACCTTAGGTCTGATTTTCTTCATAAGGGTCTGAAACTCATGTATAATGATTCAAATAATGTCATTGACTTATTCAAGAATCATACTCATTGTTATGATATCATATATGGTTCACTTATGACTTTATATTACCCGTTCTTTTGTAGATTCCATGTTAAAGAGCGTTTTGGGTAAAATCGTTTCATTTGTCGTCCTTGTTTTGACTTGTAATTATTCATATGATTACTTAGATCATGATTACTTAATTCCAAAATATAAAACATGATTTATATAGAATATATATTAATAATAAACATATATTTAATATATCATTAAATGGAAAGAAATACACCGTTCATGGAGACGGTATGCCGTACGTACGCATGAACGATGTTTTCGTTTCCTTATTGAGTTGAATGGAATTAAGTAGATGACATACATATATACACACATAAATCCAGTATCATTATTATGTCATATATTTCATTATTACTTATACTTTATAATCAGTCATGAATGGTTAACGTGGAGAATAGATCTCATCGCGTCGTGGAGACGGTAGTCCGTACGTACACACGAGCAATGATATCGTTATAATGATCGTGGAATTGTATTGGAGTGTATGTATAATATTTCAGAATTAATATCACTTTAAAATAATCATATATAGTTATTATTTACACCATTATACCCATCCATGTAAGGTTGTGGTGGAAAATAGATTATACCACGGCGTGGAGACGGTATTCCGTACGTACTCACGCGCGGTGATTTCATTTTCCGTAGGATGGATAGATGGCGAAATAGGGTTGTTTCATAATTATAATAACATATCAGTATATGAGTGATACTTATGTTATTACTTCACAATGAAACAACCTAAGAAGAAGAAGTGGATGAAGAAATAAAGGTGAAAGAATCGGTAACGGAAATGACCTCTTATTTGAAGCACCTCTTTGAGACCTCCTCTTAGGGCACTAAAATTGGTATTTGAAGAATTCCAGAACCTCTAGGATTTTTCTAGGGATGTTTAGAAGAGAATATGGTAGGGGTTGGACGAGCTTGAAGGCTCAATGTGGTGTTTGGAAGAGAGGGAGGAGGTTCCCTTTTATAAGGGTGGAGAGGGGCACCTTTGGAATAACTAAAAATATTATTTTATTATAAAGTCATATTCTATTTTAAATAGCTCCAAATTGATTTATTTCGAAGATAAGGTGGGGGTGGATCGAAATCCACTCATCCAATAGAATTTAGAAAAGTTTAGGTTCCTACTTTAACATTATCATTTAGATTTAACATTAAGTTAAATAATTTTACTTTTACCGTGTCTTCTTGTGTTCTTACACTATAAGATTAATAAGCGTACTATAACAAAGCCAACGAACCCCAAGTAGATTATTATTAATATATATAACCTTATATATGTCATTTGGACTAGCCTTAGATTTTTAGGAATAAAATAAAAATTAATAATATAATAATTGTTTTAAAAACTAATTTATGTCAATTTTGACATTATTTAGTAATTGATTTTTTTTGAAAATCATAACAGAATTATTAGTTCTAAAATAGTTAAATAAATCGATACTAATATGTAATATTAAACTAAAAAATTAGTGTAATTCATAAAAAGTCTCAAATTACATTTATTTGGGTATTTATAACATCAATTATGTCAATATTTCATTAATAACATAATTACTACATCATCGTTGTGTCATAAATAAATTAAATTATTTAATATCTAGAAATTATAAATAAAATACCATTATATAGGAAATATTATTTTATTTCTAATGAATATTTAAAATCGAATTTATCTTATGTATAACCCTATATTTAAAATGTTTTAGTAAATAAACTACGATTTTAACTCTTTTTAACTCTTCTTTGAATTAAATGATAATAAATGTCGTAATCTAATCCAAGTGGGCCTCAATGGTCCTATATTATTCCTAAGGTTGTTTTTGGTCGAATTTCACTTATCTAATAGAATTAGTACATGTGTAAGGGTAATAATAATATCATTGTTACCCTTAATTACCCTATTTACTTTTAACCGTGGTAAAAAAAGTAAAAAGTTACTATTCACCAAAACATATTTCCATCTCATTGAACCACATTTTACTTACTGACATCAACCGTGTCTCTTGGATTTTTGAAATTCCACTCACAGAGGCGGTAAAATTATGTTTTATGAAAAATTCATTTTTTTACTACCACATAGTGGTTTCACTATTCATAAAAAATGAATGTTTCCAGAAAAATACCAAAAATTAGGCCTAAGCTATATTTGATATCATGAACTCAAAAATGATGTCTATTTTACAATATTAAAAACATATTAGTTGTATTAATTAATTTAAAAATTAATTCCCGTCTTCAAATCAAATAGCGTGTTCTTAAGAGATAATAACTTTCAAAAGATTGACACTTGTTTATGTCTGGTTTAAATGTGAAATTACATCCAATGAACAACATTGTATTATATTGTAAAAATATATTCTAAATATACTTTAAATCCACTAAAATTAATAATTTATCAGTATTAATTATTTCGATTAAAAAGGTTGTTTTTAATTAATATTTTGTAATTTTCACTATTCATCAGAAAATGAAAGTTATCCGAAAAGTACTAAAATTTTACCTTAGGCTAAATTCGATACTTCGAATCCAAAAATTAAGTACATTTTGAGAGATAAAATTTCTAAAATTTGAGAATGTGGTTATTACTATTCATAACGACTAGTTTTAATAATATTTTAATAGCATATCGTTGTTTATTGAAACTCGGTATTGCATACTACACACGCTATCGAGGAAGGTCGTGATTTTGTGTAATGCAAGGCAAGTAAAGGACGGAGGATGCGTGTTGTGCAAGCTTCTTTTGGTGTAGCGTACAACACAAGACATTAATGAAATTAAAAAGAATATTTTTCATAAAATCTCGGGGTGTTACAGTATGATATTTAGAATAAGTGGTAAAAATTTATCTCTATGATTATAGAGTCTAAAACACTCATGAGATCTTCAGTACGATTTTTAAACCATAAGAAGATCACAATTTTTTAAGAGAATTGGAATTGTACGTCCCTTGGAATTGAATAGGTTTCATTGTTAGTGGTCACATAAAAGGGTTAGAATATAATTTTTCTTTATTATGTACTGATGATTTAATCATAGATAATATTTATTAAAAATTAGAAGTAAATATTTTTTGGATTTTCATATTCATATATTTGTAAAAATAATATGTTAAAGTAATACAATGATGTTTCATTGGCCCAAGTAGTTCAATCATAATAGACTTCACCATTCATAAAACCTAAAAATATTGATGGATTCTACGATTTAATTCTGATAGTTTTTGTTAGCATTAATTCAATGACACTATATTATCCAATGGGGCTAGAGAACTATTGTTTTATTAAATTTATGGACCAATAATAATGATGAGTCCATATGTGTTTCAACAAGTGCATAGTCTTTTCTATAGAGATGGGTGAATTTTATAGTGAAGGAATCTGCAGAAAACATCCGATTATCCTAGATTATATTTATTTTAATCCATAAAACATATTTTTTACATTCATATTATAATTAACTCTCAATTTCAATCCTATTTATAGTTTCAATTAATTTTTTTGGTTTTTTTGAGCCTTACTTCAGTATATACAAGCCTTTTATAATTTTATATAATAATTCTATATGATCAACTCAATTTGGTAAATTCCATAAGATCGGTGAAGAATATTTTTACAATGTGGAGATTAATATTAAATTATGTACTCAATTTTTTTCTAGAAAACAACATATGGAATAATTCTATTTATAATTTTGAAATTCTAAAATTTTGAAATGCTAAATATTTTTATTTTTAATAGGATGGAATTTATATTGATGGATTATAAATATATTGATATCTTTGACATTAATTAATTATAATAATATACAAAACATTGTCTTTGATTGATGATATTAATAAAAAAATGTTATATCATTTATTACATTCAATATGTTCCCATATATTATAAATTTAATTACATAAACTATATTTTTCATTACTCTAAATAAATTAATTATAATAAATTTTGAATTAAATATTTAAAGGTATTATTTAAATAACTTATTTAACTATTTTTCTTCATCATATTAATTTTCTCTTATTTTTAAATTTAATAGAAATTGGTTTTTATGAAATATGACAACTATTTTTTTCGGTCAATATTTTTTCATTTGTGATAAGTGGTATAATTATATTTTTTTTATAAATTAGGAAATATGATTATTTTATAATGGATTTAAAAAAAAATAAGTGGTTTTACTCTTAAATTTAAATATTTTTGTAAATATTTTGATAATCCTCATATTTTCAATTATTATATTATAGTTTTCATAAATGAAAGATGATTTATTTTTTTAAAAAAATTATTTTAGCTTATTATGGTTTTTAAAAAATTTAATGTATACAATACTCTTTTTTCATGAAAAAACTATCCACACATTTATATTTTCTTTAAAAAGTTTTATCATGATTAATAGGTCATATAATTAGTTTTCAATAAGTATTACCAACGTAATTCATGTTATGGGGTGGAGTAAGACACAAATTTCTGATGGGAATGTTCAAAAATGTTCGAAACATGAGATATGCATCTAAATGTAATGTTTTTTTCCTTGAAAAATGAAATCATTAAGTATATTTAATTTTTTAAATTTTATATTTAAAAAACATAATTTCATTAGAAATAATATGATTTAGTTTCGTAAAAAATAAACATTTCTCCCCAAAATTTTTCCATTATCTAATGTACATAAATGAATATATATACATGAATAGTAGTAAATGAGTTTCCATAGGTCATATAAATATATTTTTTATATTCCAATATTCAATCCTTTAAACATATAATACACCTCTCAAACATCTAAATTTGATGAATTTTATTGTTAATTTTTTTATGTGTTACATATTTATTCGACTTTTTATATTGGAATATCTAAAAGTTGTACTAAAAATAAGATATTTTTATGAAGTTAATAAATTTATAACTGTTTAAAATTTATAACTACAGTTGGATACATCATAAATAGTCTTGGGATGTTTCTTTTTTGTATATATTTTATAAAAAAATTCTAGAATTTAAATTATTATCACACATTGTGGTTGTTGAGTTTTTATTTAAATTAACTCCATTATAGAACCAATTTTTTAATTTTACTTATCATGTTGGTATTAAATTGAAATTAAATCATTCTACATTACATATTCTTTGGATTTGAGAATAATTAAAATGAAGATTTTGGTTATTTAATTTATATACATATTCAAAATGTTGACGGAAATTAAATTTAGTATCATTATTAATTTGACAAAATAGAAATATATGTATAAAAAAAATTTACATATCATTAATCAAGATATATTTCTATAGTAATAAATGTTTTTAATGATGTGTTATTAATTATGTCAATTTTTATTCTAATTTTACATCATTCTTATGAAGGAAGTTTTGTTATAAAATTATTATAAGCATAATTTTATTTTCATTATAAGGTAAAAATATTAATTATAATCCAAATAATTTCATTATTATGATTATAATTTAATTAATTCATGCTTTGAAAAATGTCATTATTGAGTCAAATTAATTATTTTGGGATATTTTTTATTTTACCGTTTTAGGTGTTTTACTTCTATGTGATGACATTAAACTTTTACATGTTTTTTTTACAAGTATAATCACTTTTTATATATCAATATTATCTTAATAATTTATTAAAGTAAATAAAAAATTTAATAATGGATATTTAACTCACATATAATAAATTGAGTCTTATTTATTATTTTCACCATCGGAATTGTAAATATTATAAGATGTAATTGAAATTTGAAAATATTATAAATTAGGGGATCAACTTAGA
The DNA here is from genome assembly GCA_963277665.1 of Viscum album. Classification (NCBI taxonomy): domain Eukaryota; kingdom Viridiplantae; phylum Streptophyta; class Magnoliopsida; order Santalales; family Viscaceae; genus Viscum; species Viscum album. The sequence continues at coordinate 417,986,397 of OY728161.1, read as the reverse complement.
TGTGTAGTAGTTTAAAAAAAATCATATAAGTCAATTAATACATTGTAAGTGTTTTTTATATAAATCCATTAACATGTACATATTTTCACTTAATAATGATAAATGTTTCCTTTAGTGATTTGGTCATCTTTGACCTGGATTGTATGTTCCTCATATTTCCATCCATTTATTTTAAAAAATAAAATTGATTTGGGAATAATTAATTTCATTATTTTGATACTTTTATAGATATTTATTTGATATGTAGGAAATTGGTATTGAATGGGCCAGAAGGAGAATCACTGGAAAATGAAAAATATCAGCATATTTTTTCAGAAAATTTTGACAGGAAATGTGGTTCTTATATTCTTATTTTATTTTATATTATATGTTCATTTTTTATTAAATGTATTTTTTATTTAGATTTTTATTATTGAATTTATAATGTTTTTATAGTATTTTTTTGAGAGGTTAACATTTATACAATCACATAAAAAATCATTATAGAGAAAGCATCAAACCAAATAATCTTTCAAATTATATTTAATTGAAAAAATAAAATATGGATGACGAAAATTTTATAATTTGATTTTAATATTTGTATGCTCTTACACATGGGTATCAATAGTCTATATGAATCTACCAAATCATGGGAAGTAACCACATTTCATAATGTATTCTTCAACCCTATATTAAAGAGAAAGAGTGATGGAGAAAAAATAAACTTCAATACCATGATTACATCGTTGAAATAATTATGTCAGAAACAAAATAAAAAACAGAAGATTTTGTTTATATATGAAATCATTATTCACACCTTTTAAATTTTTATATCCACTAGGATAGATACACTAAGAGGTGGGTGAATCATGGAATGACATATTAAAACAACTACCCCTTAGATCGTGTCTTGTTGTTAGAGAAAACATTATTATATCTCCATCCCATTGAAGATTATAAAACCAATTAAAGCATGCACAGGACACACCAATTTTACATGGTTCACCCTCATTGGGATACATCTATGGAGCATACACCGAAAATGTTCCGATGTACCAAATGCACTGTGAAGATCATTGATGTTTAAAATGTTCCAAGATGACTAAATGTCCATCATGGTTTACAATCAATCACAAAACGAAAGCTCACAACTCCCTTAACTGATGTGTTCTCATTTCTTCATTAGATGACTTGACCATAGTTTAAATGATTTTAGGTCCTTTAATTATCATAAATGAATGCATCTTTTTTTATGTAGATGTTATGTTGAAGTTCCACTTTTATCGAATGTTATATACAATATTACCATGGATATACTGGGATATCATCCAACTTTCATGAATCACTAGAATGACTGGCTCACTTCACTATGACTAGAGCGCAAATGTCACCAAATCACTAGTGTGACACTCCCTTCTTCAACACAAAACATGGGAGACTCACACACTATTACGGCCAAATAAAATTTGGCATGTAATAATCAACATAGGTGATTCTACTAGCCTAGAGATCAATTGTCACCTAACTCATTGTGTGAAACACCCTTCAATGACTTTGAATGTGGGATTATCACACCCTTTTACACCCAAACCAATGTTGATGAAGAACATATGAATAAATTTACACTTGCAAACCCAAACCACACTTCCGTACCCAACCGAATTATGTGACTAGAGGTCGAATTTTCTCCAAGTAGAGATATTTTCTAAAAATGAGGATGGTTATCCCACTATATTTTGGAATTTTGGGCTCCCTAAGAGCCAATTTCAAGTCACCTCCAGGCGTGCATGTTCATCCGCCTTATCCTTTATCGTCGTAGTAACCTTTCATGACCTATCCAAAATATGGGTGCCCCTCTTACACTTTCCATGTTTTGATGTTATTATGTTGAAAAAATATGGCACACATCTTTACTAGCCTCCAAGATATTGATGCCCATGTCTCATTTCCAAAACGTCTCCACCTTGTATCTTCCATTTTTTACCACCTAATGATCGTTTATTCCATTTTGGTGGTTGTCCTATCAAACATGGATTTGTAAACAACATCTCTTAAACTCGATAAATCACCACGTAAAACCCATTTGTCAAAAATTTTAACATTTTGGTCTTATTTTTCAATAAACACAACATGGAGGCCCACATTGACAATGTACACAATTACCTAAAAATGATACAATGATAACTTGACTAATATTTTCCCCACAGATATAAAATGTTCAACCTATTAAAAAATATATAATAGGAAAAAAATCATTATATATATCAACTCTAAAATTATTTGTGACAAAAATTACTATATCCTCCATTACATTAAGATAAAATAGATCATGGTAACTTTCTAATATTTAAAATATCATTCCCAACACCATAATATAGTTATATTGAACATATCATGGTCTATACCATCAGAAACCATGATGTGGTTTAAATAACATCATCACGGCGATAATGTTATATAATATTTCAATCAATATCCCACTTTAACTAAAATACTTCTCAACTTATTACACATTCACAATTTGTCACATCATATATATCAAATTGTGAAACAAGATCAAACATTCATTTTTGATGTTGTTCAAAACTACTTTTTTCAAAAAATAGTATTCATATTTAAAAATTATTAAATAAAATGATATAACTATTGATACTTCTTCCATAAAATCATTTAAATATTCTGAAAAAACACTTTTGGGCTATCTCTCAGTGTTTTATACAAACACATTGTATTTAAATTAGTCATCAATCACAAAAACACAAATGTTACACCAAATGTATTTATAACATTAATAATGATTATAAAGTCCTTACTGAAAAATTTATGAAAAGTGTGGTTTCTAGTAAATAATAAATGCACCCCATGTTGAAAATGGTTCTAGAATAGTCTCTATCAAACACATGTATATCTATATCTTTTTTTAATATTTGTATCAAATATATGTATTTATAATATAATAATCCCTTTATCCATGGAATCATATACAATGGATAATGAGGTGGTTAATCCCATATAGTTAACTCATATACTCTTTATTTTCTCGGTATATACTGGCTAGATGGATGGTCACATACCATGTCATTTTGCACAGTTGGAGTGAAAATGACATAATCCTCATCTAAATAATAAATCACAAAAAAATTATGGTATATACGTGTACTTATAATTATCCATAGACATTCCCAATTGTGGGAACATATGTCAAACCTTTAAATTGGGAGATAAATAACATCTTATTTACATCTCAATTGACAACAAGATAAAAAACATACCAAAACTCCTACTGAATAGGTCAACCATAGACAAATAATGGAATGAAAATATAATGGTTATAAGGTTATCTATCAATCCAATCATACATATGGGTATCTAATATGAAATGAGTACCCTTTATATACCAAAATCATAGAGTATGACACACCATGTGCAACGTTTTGTGGGTTATTTAGTACACAATACATCTTTTGTATCTCATTTGTAAATCTTGTATCCCCATATAAAATAATACCAATGATAACTACAAACATTTTTTCGCAATAATTAATAGTCTATGATTCAATATGTATTCCAATAACACAAATTCTAATCTTAATAGATTATTTATCATTTCACATGATAAATACTAGTTTCCAACATGTGAGAATGATAAAGTGGAGATTATATTTAATATAACATGATATATATTATTTTACAAAACAATATATGAATGATATAAAAACTATACATTCTTTTTTTGTTTTATGAGGATATAATAAAATTCAATAGACATAGTTGAACTGATTTATAAACCCAAACAATGAAAACCATTCAAGAATAAATGAAATGATGTGTACTAGAATTTAATTAAGTTTTAATGATGTATCCTTTGAATCATTTTTCCATTACATATTATTTATCCATCGTCAAATGATTTTTATATTGGTCACAATAGTGGAAATCAAGTGAATCCCACCTCTAAGGGTATGCATGGGATACTAAATCTCTTGAGATTCATATGGGATACATCATCACCCCACAAAATATCATCTAACATGGAAAATGAGGAATTTAAAGAGATCTAAATGTGGGGTTTTTTAATTTATTAATAGTAAATGTTTTATACTACCATTTTATGGTAATACACCCCTTTAAAAATCCGCTGAGTACACTAATCCAGTGATGTTGCATTTACAAATTTTGTATTAGGAATGAGTAAACGTGTTAGGAAACATTCAAATATCATGAATGAAAACACAAAAATACCTTGTAATATATATTGTCAAACATATAAATAATTTTATACCTCAATTCATGAATTCATGAATTATAGTAGTTATTATTTTTCTACCAAGCAATGAATGTTGTGGAATATAACACATTAGTCAAAATAACATTTTTTGTTTTCTGAAAAAACCAAATTTTTTGTTAAATGAGATCCACAAAACATACTCCAAAAAAATAAGAAAATGAAACTATCACAATCACAAAGTCCATCACATTCAAATTCGAATTCAATTTCAATTGACACAATTACATAAAAAACATGCTCCCTGAAATGAAAACAATATATACATTGTTGGTTCATTAAACCATAGAATGTGATACAATATGATTTTATATCATTGTTAACAAATAAGAATCATTATATCCACAAATATATGCAACGTGACGTCAATAATAAACCATCAATTCTACTAAAGGTAAAAAGAGGTCTATAGTGATCTCAATCAAAATCATGTATCCAAATATTTTTTTCCCAATAATAAAAACACATTCTATCATGAATTATCATACATTGGAATTTTCTATGAGAATTTGTGACCTTGGGACATGGATTATTTTAATCCTTTCTAGCTGGCTCATATGGTCATGTATCTCTGATTATAAACTAGACACTTCATTGAATACATCACGCATCATTCATGTTTTATGATTGAGAACATCCCATATCCCTCACCCAAATTGATAATCATATAATATATACTCTAATGGATCCAACACACAAAACTCAGTCAATATAAAAAATGTATCTAGAAGAAATAATTTTCAAATGAGAGGGAAAATCCAATCTTATTTGCTTTCCATTAAACAACATAATTAGTAACAGGCCCATCTACCCTAATTAATTATAATTTATGTATTTTTTATTAATGGTATCAACATATGTTGTTTATTATGAAATGATTCTTTCCAAACTCAAGTAATAGGGAATAAATATGATCAACGAGAACCTAGTGTACCAAATAAAAAGATTTTGACACTCCATGTGGTCTATAATGTGGGTCATCCAATGCATTAATACACATTCTATGCCTCATGAGTATATTTAATATCATCTAAACGAGTACTACTCCTATTAAAATTATCGTTTAATCATAACCTATAATACTTCTTGAAAAAAATAGTTTGGGTTTACTCAATGTTTTACATTGAGAGGTTGTTAATAATTATATATCATTAACATTATTTCAATATACACATTTATACAACTGACATGTAATAATACAAAATTGGAGATTTTAGTTTATATGAATCATATTGTAATCTTAAAACTCATATAAGAATAATTATGAATAACCTATATAGGAACCTATATACAATATAAAATATGATATGATTCAAAATAAATCATATATTCACTTCACATTATGTGGCATTGATAACTATTTATATCAATATGAAAATATAATCTCATCACAAAATAACCATCTAATAAAACACTCCTACTAAATTTTTTTTCAGTAACATCTATGAAAAAATGTTGTTTTAATATTGGCCAGAATAAGGATCAATCTCAGGGGAGGCCCACAAGAAGTGTTTTGGATCAATCGAATCTAAAGGATAGATTTTCTATTCTACATCGAGGTGACCTAGGGGGAATCTATCAGGTCTAGTCTGAGGACTCTGCTCCCCTAGTCAATATGTTAATATGTAATTTTCTATAGAAGATAGAAAACATGTGATAATTTTTCCATCTTCCACATTGATTTGTTCCTTGTTGATAGAAAAATCTCCCACCTATAAAGTACACTGATTTGGTTAAGGGAATGTCAGTTCTTCCTAGTACGCTGGATAATGTATCTATTTTTTTTAATTTATAGAACCTACTAGCCTGAAGTGATCATATCCTCGAACAATTATGATGGTTAGTGCAAATGATTAAGATGATGGGCCAGTCTCTATAGGCCTAGTGTGTTCTTCACCACATACTGATTTATTGGTTGGTGAAACAGACAATCAATATACTACAGATACTATACCGCAATCCACTCCAATATAGGGAATAACCACTCATGGTTAGATGTATTCTCTGGATTGTTGGATCATGATACCCATGAAGTAGAATCCATAACCTCCCGAACTCATCCTGATCTTCCCCTCCTCGGGTTAAAAGAACACAACTGTACAGTGCATTACATGTTTTAATGCCTACATCAATTGTTTTATCATTTTCCCTACAAATGGGATTCTATACCTGGTCCTAAACATAACAAAAAATATCCAAAATGGTGGCATCTTTCAGAGAATAAAATTATCATGGAAAAAAGATGGACGTTTCTTGTTTACATCATATCATTTCTCATTGTGAGTTAATGTGGTATCAGTTCATGGGAAATGTATGATATCAAAGACAATGTACTAAATCCTTAATCAGTTCCTTAAACTTTAGTATTGATGGAAACAAATTTAGGCATCATGTGTAGGATAAGAGTGCAACATTATATGCATGCTGGACCATAGAACAATTTTATCTGGCTGTTATTGAAACAACACATCATTATTTATATCAAATAATCATTAGATCACTCGATTACCATAAATAACACTTTTGGTACTCAATGTTTCTTCTTCACAGTTGTATATTCTAAACGTGACATGCATAAGTTTCAATCCCTTTGGGGCGATCTTATAGATTTTGACCAGAGGACCTTCCCCGGGATTGTGGGATCCATCATCCACATTATAGAGGATCCTCAAGTGAATAAAGGGGAGGGACCCTTCCCAATAATGAATATCAATGAATTCACTACATTAATTTCCAATACATGTCTTATGGATTCAGGCTACGAATTGGAATACACCACCTGGTGAAAAAACTAAAAGGACAATAAATTTACCTTGAGTCTTATTGACCATTTTTATCCAATCAAAAATCCATCTCCTACTACCCTAATATGACATTACTGAATATTTCCTGATTTCATTTTGATAACTCACTATTAATAATTATAGTGGATCCTATAAGTTAAAATAGAGATAAATTCTTCTCTTCATGCCTGTGGATAGGGGACCCGAGCACTAACCATGATTTTCTAAAATAAAGAAAAAACAGATGTAGTTACAAGCATAGATGCATCTTCGTAACAATCTCAAGTGGATTAAGGGGGATCTTCAATAATGGAAAAAACAAAAACCCATATGATTGTAGGAAATGGAGATAATCAATTTTGGAATTGATTACCTTGAGTCCAATGTCCTGCTAAAATTGGATGATGCATTTTTCAACGAACTCACAATCGTGTAGAGTCTTGTTTCTGACATACTCCTTGGACTAGAGCAGCATGATCGAGAATAGTTGAGGATAAAATGTATCTATTAATGTGATCTAAATTCATGATTAATACGTTATTCAATTAAAAATAATATGTGAATTAGTAGGCTAAAAATACGGATATAATATTTGTATTGCTCCAACGATCCGGGAGTGGTTAGAAGAATGGATAAATAATTATTTTGGAATTTTTTGGAATAAACTAACATGATCATATATGTCGGGTTTATATGATGGAAGTCAAATATTCTCAATTGAATTTCAAAAAAAATAATGGGATTTTTAATGACAACCCGGATGTACTACCCGATGAGTATAAAATTATGGAAGTGTTGTGTTGTCTTAATCCAAAAAATACCCTTGGAAATTATATACTAATAGGATATTTATTCTATGTCTCCTTGGACTTGGTTTTTTCGGAATTGGTTCAAGAATTTCATGATTTCTTTGAAGGGGGAAACCTCTCAAGGGATTATAGTTCCACTGAAATTGTGAAAATACAATAAATTTTGAAACCACACTCTATCCAGCACTATAGAAAATAATGTAGGTCCAATTTCACTTTTAAATTTGTTTCATGAATTATCAATATAATATTTTATGCTTATCATACCAAATGTATATCATAATACAAGCATAGTCTTATCATGGGGATCTCTGTTTAAAGGGACATCATCCTAGTATGGGAGGTGATTTGTGGAATTAATGAAAAGTAATTTGGTTCTAATATTGCAATTAAATTATAAAAATTAAATATTAAGATAAGATGGATAAGAATTTAGTTAATTGATTACTTTCAAGTATTGGATTATCAAATTAGGTTATTGACCATTTTATTGATACATTATCCCCTTGGGGATCTATACATAAATTATGGGGATGGAATATGGTTTCTTCAATAATATATGTGGACATAGAAAAGGTATACCAATCTACCCTACCCCGATTTATCATTACATAAAATTCCTTATGTAGATATATAAACATGAAAATTATGTATTTCGATATTCTACCTTTCCACAATATGTATCATTCTTATGGTTCATCCCACCTTATTTTTTTATGATACTATTGTATTTGTGTTTTGTAGTATTAGATCAATTGATGGAATTAGATACACATTGGATGAATACTATAGATGGAGTAGAAAAGTGTTGAACAATGTAAAATGTAATATCATCATATCATGTCAGTGCTGGAAAAGAGGGTTGGGAATTATGGAATGAAAATTTGGTATCATGAAAAGATCATTCCCAATGGAATACATGGGTGATCTATTATCATAATAAAAGAAACGTATAAATGGATTTGTTAAGGTGATGGACGAAATTTTTGGAAGAATTCTGAATTTTGAAACCCATTTTATATCATATGAAGTGTAATTACTAAAATCAATATTGTACTCCCTTCTATTAGAATGATAATAAATTTCCCACTCATGGTACTTAAATGAGATATTGTCTATTTGGAGAATTTGATGGTTTTCATTATGTGGGATAATATGATATAGAGAAAACCCCATTAATAATCCTATAAGAGGATTTCTAGACCACTTAATGAAGGTGGGATTAATGTTAATAGTGTTACAGGGTTAGTGAAGGGTATACATAAGAAGCTTTCATGGGATGTGGTAGAAGATAATAATCTTTGGGGGTGTATCGTATATAGAAGATATGGATATTGAATGTGGAGATATTGAGTAATAGAATATGCTAATTGGGACATGATTTAAACATATATACTAGTTCTAAAACAACAATACTACTGAATCATGGGCTTGAGAGACTTCAAATTGTGGCTATGCAAATGTTTTGGTTTTACTCTTAGGTTCCTAGGTTCTGAAGTTCTACATGTCACCTTCAAAAATGAATTTTATAATTGAAACATCATTCACGCCATCCTAGATAGTGAACTGTGAACATAATTTGAAATTATTGCCATGAATTTGAAATTGGGCCACTGTGTATTCAATTGATATTCAGTGGGAACATTCTAGTCCAAGGATTATCCAAATTCACCCACAATGAAACAAAGTATGGATACTTCAAAAAAAATTCTGTTGACAAAAATTCCATAAATGTTTATCATTATAGAATGGAGAGTATGAAACAATGGGATGAGAAATGAAAAGAAAATAACACATTTGGGGATTTGTATCTCCTCTATATTCTACTATATTTGTTAGTATATTACAAAACCCAAAAACCACATCATATTTAATTGACACTGGGAAAATCCAACATGTCGTATATTTGGATGTTACACATGATTGAATCAGCAAGGGATCACGAGCACCAACATAAATTATATGTTGATCAATGGGTTGAAGAATGGAAATTTAGAGATAATGGCCCATATCATCAAGATTTTTACGTTATGTTTGCGAATTTGGAGGGAACTCAATGTGGTTTATCCTAAATGATTCCAACGTACTACTACAACTCTAGTGACTAAAAGAAGAAGCAATATAATTTATTTATCCCAACATGGAAAACCAATGGGATTAGACCTTCTATATATCCTTTTATTACATATACTTAATTCCCCAATAATTGGTGAAATAGACTGTGTAGATGGGTTTTGTGGAATCCTCATCCATAGGGCTTTAAAATGTACACTGATAGCTCATGTATCGTTGGTAAGAAGAATGGTGGGGGAGTGGTCTAATATAATAAGTGTTCTGTGATCCTAGCCTATTGTTCCTGATTTAGTAGTGTAAATTTTCTACAAGAAGAGGCCCTGGAATTGATGAAGGTTCTTTCTCAATAATCTCAAGAATATTGTCCATATTAATGTTTTTGAAACTGTTTTTATGGACATCTATGATGCCCTTTGTCACGGAAGGTCCACACCATGGTCTATTATGTATACCATACATAAATGCAAGGTATTAATGAACAACATCCCTAACATTTTTATTTCATGGGATGATGATAATGTGGTTTCTTACTTTTTATTCTCCCATGAAACCCAACGGGTAAAAATAAAATTATTCCCAAGTCTTTGGTATCATCTCCTTGATTGTGTGAATCTGGTTCATCCAGATGCTCTATGTCTACAATACCTTAATCCCCCTGGACATAATCTCCCTCCATATTCCCTTGTCCCCAACATTTTATATTTTCTACTATTTCAATAATATTAATACTTATTTAGACATCTAATTGTATGATTTAGGAATAATATTAATAATGATTATTTCATAAACATATTAAAACTCCTTAACTTCACAACATCAATTTTTATGATGATAATTTACATTCTCTACCTGTAACTCTTCTGAAGAATAAAATTTTCATATTTTTAAATATACTTATTAAACATTTTCCTTGATATATTTTGGTTTTTAATATAATTTTATTCATTGTTAATTACTGACACATCCTATACTAATTTAAGAAAAATTAAAATTCACTTTGTTGTGGTAAATATATTCAACTCTATAAATTGTTTTACTGTTATAAACTAACACTATATATATATATATTAATTGAAATTTACATTATAATTTCGATGTGATAATATTTACGAAATTGTTATATTTATATAGAAGGGTTTCTATATTGTTTATTCATTTTTAACATTATTTAAGTACATAAATCATTATAAATAATTTTGTAATTATTTTTTTACATCTATTAATTTAAAAACTAATGTGAAAACCCAAAAAAATTTAAAATCAAATATCTTTTTACGTATTCTATTAAAAATATGTACAATCAATTTTTTTACATCGGTTGTAAATGAACAGATGTACAGAAGTTATTTTTTAAATTATTATTTAATAAATAGTATACCAATACAAAAATTGATTAAATATATTATAAATTGAATATCAATGAGTAGATCAAATAGAATTTAATATTAAATAGTGACATTATATCATTATTCAATTTACAAAAAAAATAAAAAATAAAATGTAAACATAATATATCTTAATAATATTGACATAGTAAACTGAATCATATTTAAAAATTAAATCACATTATCCTTGTATATGATTTAATTATTTTCTATTCATTTGGATACATTAATGAAAAATATATAATATAAATGAAATTACTCAGCATATAATTTCGATAGAATAATAATATAAAATAATGGATATGACATATAAAAATATAATCATATGGAATTCTAGATGAAGAATATGAAATGATTTTGGAAATAATTCTCATAAAATGTATCAAAATTCTATAATTAATTTTATATAATAAAATTTATATTTTAATAGAATTTATCAATTGAAAATAATACTATAATTGTATTCAAAATTTTAGTAATTATAAATTAAATTACAAATAAACAAAAAAAATTATTGATCGAATATTTTATTATTTTTTTTTCTATATAGTAATACCATTCCTTTTTTTAAAATGACATGTTTGAAATAAAAATTTAATTTAATTTTAATATATAATTATTCAAATAATTATTATTATATATCATATAATTCTATACAATTTTCTTGCACATCATTATGTGTACATGTAACTAGTAAGTTGTATAATAATTTGGAAAAATGAACAAAAAATTTTATGGACACAAATATACAATAATGTAATTTCATTATATATTTAAATTAGATAAACCAGTCATTATGAAATATACTTTCTATACCTATGTAGATATGGATATATCAAAAATTGCATTACATCACGTTAAACTCTACTAAAAACTATATTTTCCCTTTATCGTCCTTCATTATCATCATCAATAGAAAACTAAATTTTATGTCAAAGAGTCTATACAATAATTTCATATAATACTAAATACAATATGGGTTAACAAATCTATAAAAATAAATTTATTAATATAGATTAATATAATTAATATAATAGAATGAAATAAGATAATTGACTTTCATGGAAAATACGTATAACAATGTATGGCCTTAAATTTATAATTTTTTAGAATACATGATATCTCACTTACAAATAATCATAATAAAATTAAACCCACAACTTCCAGAATCTTAAAGAATAACATAACAATCATAAAATATTGATGCTTATGATAATAATTTAGAAATACATTAAATATTTTCTATCTAATGTCAAAGGGACCACAACAAGTATTTATATTACCATAAAATATTAATTTTCCGTTATGTTCTACATATATATATATATATATTAATTTGTTGATCAAAATTTCATACCTATATGAAAAATAATTTTTATAATCTTTTCATACATTAATATTATGCTACATGAAATGTCTAAGTGGAGAAATTAATGTATTTATGAAACATTTTAAATAATATAAACTACATATATTAATAATTATACTCCATATGATGTTTCAATAATATCATGTACTATTACCCTATGTTGATCCACATCTATAATTGATTATGTAGGGTTTCTCTAATAAAATATATAGTCTGATATATAAAAATATGTTATCTGGGATCCTCAATATATATAACATGATATATTGAAATTTTTGGAGTATGAAATTTCTTATATTTATATATGGGAATGGTTGGTTGAGTGGGATATACATTAAAAGGATGAGGATGATAATATAAACCCTGAAACAATATTTTCATTTCAGGAGTCACCAACAATAATGAATCTCTAAAAATATCCTTCATTATCTCACACATCTCATAAACATTATAATATAATGTGTCTATTATATATATATATATATATATATATATATATATATATATATTCCCTTTAATATGTTGTAGGAAAACCAAACAATTTTATATCTGCTACAACCACATTGTATCATCGTACTTGAACACAATGTTCTTGATTTTCTAAATCAATTTCTAAAATATAAAGTGTACCCTAAGGAATGATGTTCCCAAATTTTCTATATTCTTCCATATATTTCTGTATATAATATTTTAAAAGATATAATTGAATTCAAAAATAATAAAATTTTTAAATAAAATAAATAACTATTAATAATCTCCCCAGAAATAACTCTTCAATCTTCCAAAAATAAGTTTCTTTTTTGGTCATTTGGGCACTCTTCATATTTTAATATCTCTATAGGGGGAGGAGGGACATTCTCCATTTATCACAAACACTTATATCATAACTATTTAAATTTTATAAATGGTAATTTATCTCTTAATAGTGTACACATAAAATGAGATAAAGTATGTTGGTATCTATTTTTGGAATGGACCTCTCAATCAGAATAAGAAAAATTTCTGTTAACTAAGGAAAAAAATAATTATGATGGTCGGTTTTAGTGATTAAATAAAAAATGTTAATAAATGTAATTTCAGTTACTAAATATCATTAATTTTCTACTATAATTAAATTTCATGCATGACCTATCATATTAAAAAGGATATATATAACAAGCATTGTAAAAGTTTTATACAAGAAAAGGAAATATAATGTTAGGGTTGACCTAAAATACCTCTATCTCATGTTAAAAAACCTAAATATTTCATATTTACTACATTAATGTAAATAATATAATATTTCATCTTTCTAAAAGGAAAAATAATAGTTAATGATCACACAAAATATTTTTTCCTATAGCTAAACAACTGTGGTATTTTAGATTCTTTTCTAAAAAAAATTAAAATGATAAATTTTTTGTATATTTTATTGGAAAAATTCAGACCCCTATGATTAAAATTATCATAAAAAAATATCTAAAGTTAATAGATAGAATATATTGATAATCTTGGTATACATTTTCTATCACTTTTTCTAGTCCTAGAAGCCATCTTTATATCAATTGTATTAAAAGGATCCTATATAGAAGGATGAGTATGATCTATAGAAAACGTGATTATAATCTCCTAAATAGAATATTGTTTTGAATTAGCTAGTTGATCTACCATTACCATTCAAATCGAATTAAAAAGAGACTATCAAATGATTATAAAAATCCAAATATTATATATATAACAAAATATAAAAATGAAAATTATCCAGAAAATACAACATTAAACTAAGTTAATTTTTATTCGTATTAACTAATGTTAATTAAAAAATGATTAAAAATATTTACAATATTAATGATGTTGTAAATTATTAAATTAAAAACAATTAGATAATATATTATAAAAATTAAATTATTAGATATTAAATTGAGTAATAATTGGAAAATGAAAAATCAATAAAAAAAAAACCATGTCATACTTGTTATAGTATTTATCAACAATGATAAAGAATTGTGAAAAATTTATAAAACATGAAATTATATATATAGTTGAAAAAAATCATATGTGAAAATTTATATACATACAATATTTATATATATAATTGAATTATTTAATAATGATAAAAACTAAACTTCTCTAAACAAATTATTTATAATATTTCAAAAAATATATATCTCAAGTAAAAAAATAAAAGTATAAATTATATAAATAGAAATTTAAAAAATATTAAATGTTAATCAATATATAGATATATATATATATATTACCTATAAAATTAGATGGCTACTAGAGATTTTTTCTCCTATATTCATTCATCATGATCATTCTGTATAGAACAAACCATGTCTACAACATTCTCAACAATATCCTTTTATAAACCTTCCATGGAGGAAGGTATAAAACATAATTCATCATCATTGATAATTTTTATATAAAAAATTATTGTTATTTAATTAAAAAATTATAGAACACTTCATATTTGATTGATCTATACCATAGAATGTTTTCTTCATGTGTATTTATGAATAAAAAATCAACAATGTATTCTAATCAATTCATATTTAATGTATCCAAAATGAATTCATAGTCATTAAAAATAATGTTATAAAAAATTCATATATATTTGGATATATGTTAAAAAAATTAATCAATGAAATAAAACATAATTATTCAATAACAATTTTATAGGAACCTGGCGTGAAGATGATTTTTTTCTATTTTTCATTGAAAAAATGTGTTACTTCAGTTAGCAGTAATAAAATGTTATTATAAAATGTATTTAAATTTTCTTAGTCATTGGTATAGAAGATATACTTTTTATTTTTATACTCAGACCAATAGATGAAATTTGAAAACCTTCTAAACATATCAATGTGTTTGATGAATCTGATCTACCAGGAACAGTCTATTTTAACTGTGAAAAAAATTATTTGTATACTCTGTCAATAATCGCATATCCTATTCATTAGATAATTTTAATTTAAAAAAATAATATATGAATATATATATTTATGATAATCGTCTAAATCATTCCAAATTTAAAAATTCTCCTTTTTACAAGTTCAACTATCGATGATATTATTTTCTATCCACAAATCCAATTTTCCTAATAATTTAATTTTTATGGTTAGATGTATATAAAATGATGTTCCCCACTTCAAACATGTATTTTATATTAAACACTGCAACATAATCTGATATATACTTTGAAATAATGTAGGATTCTAGTCAACTTGGATTCTTATCACAACCCTTCAATATCATTATATTTAATTTAAATGAATACATCCAACATAGAATAAAATAAACAAAAATATTTATTCTATGAAAAAATATACCATTAAACCCACTATTAAAATAAAAAATATAGGGGATAGAAAATTTCATGTTTATAATGTAAATAAATTGAATTTTAATTAGTATTGTTTTATAAATTCAGATTCATAAATTTATAACTAACATAATTGAAAAATAACACACATTCATGGCAGTCATTCTAACATTTAGGGGTAGTGTACTACATAATGAAACCAGAATTTTTTTTTATAATAACATTATAATAATTGGATTACATTCCCGTAATCTAAGAATAATTTAGTTGCATAAAACTTTATATATTTCAAAAATAAATTTGAGGAACATTTACACTATAGTGGAATGAAATTTGTTTTTCTCCCTCATAGATAATATATGAACTGTCATATACAATTATTTTTTATATACATTATGTTTAAGATCTAACTCTAACATATTCCCATTAATAGAAAATACAATATATTATTCAAACAATCTTTCATCATTCCTTTAATATCATACAATTTTAAAATGAAACCATCATAGATATTTTTCCCAAGAAGAACCACAAAAATGTTGATCTCCTTGTATCTATAACACATAAACTTAAAAAATAAATTTTGTTTATTCAATATATTTATGTCATTTCCAGATCAATTTTATCATTCAAAATATAACACCATGATGATGCACCGATTACCACATTATTTATCGATTATATTGTGACGTTTAATGCATTTTTTAGTCACTGATAAGATTTATTCATTGAAAAATACTTTACATGTAACTTTTTATTATTATTCCCCCTATATATTAATTGATCAAGTAATGATCATTGGTTACAAATTTGTACATCTTTATACTCCTTAAGATCATATCAAGAAAATAATCTATGATTTGGGAAATGATATATATTAAACAGAATTATTAATAAATGTTGAAAATAAACCTTTTTTATCAATATTTAACTCTAATACTATATGCCCATATGTGTTTCAAATAGACTTTTAATGGTGATAATTAAATATAAATATCATTTCCTGGTTTTCTTTCTCCAAAATTCATTAAATATAACATGATATATATATTCTTTCTAAAAATTTTATAAGACCATTTGTAAACTACAAATAAAAAAAATCCATGAATAATGTTTCATACTAAAGATGCAATTTTGATTTGATCCATCTATGCATAACTCATGTTTTACTTTTCTTACTCCATATACAAATTTATTGAATTAATGAAAACTTTCTTCCATTGGGGAATATAATCTAGATGATTTATGTTTCATTCTTATATTGTCCCCTCCATATTCCATATTAACCTTTTGAATAATTTGTGTTTTCAAGTAATCATATAAAATGAGGAATCACAAGAAGATTAAAAATTCCATTAGTATAATTCTTGGGTTCATAGAATAATATATGAATCAACATATAATTTTTCATTCAATATATATTTTTAATTCGTACATATTGGACACTCTAAAATGCATTCATTGTACATCAAATGTATCCCATGATCATTGGGGTATACATGTATCTTAAGGTTCCCAATACCATTGGGCATAATATGTATCATGTATTAAAATTTTCATCTAGAAGATCCTTGTGTTCTTGATGTATGTGTTTCAATTTCTATAGAAAATCAATATATCTCTTGTCACTACATACATTGATGGATATCAATTTCTCCATTAATAACAATGCAGATTGAAAATTTCATTTCATACATCCTTGAGGAAATGGTTTTTCTTCATTACTATATAAGTTCACAATCGATAATGTTTTCTTAATTACCTCAACTTTAGTATCAAAAATCATTAATTAATTTTTATAAATATGGTTATTATAAAAATATTCATCATAATTATTTATTGAATTTTTTATTACTTCACCATTCCAAATCCCAAGAATGTAATTTGTTTAAAAATATTTAAAAAAATAATAATAATAAATTTATATACGTTGTATCATTATAATATTTATATACATCAATCATGCATAGAAATATAAAACAATTTTTGAATCACGTCATTTGAAAATTTCCATAAAAGCATCAACCCCTTCATCATTTTCATCACTCATTCATTGTTCGGTAATCTAACTATGATTCATTATCGCATATGGAATATTTGAACTGTAAAATATATATTTTGATATTTTCAAATTTGAATTCATATTTTCTTTAAAAATATCAATAAAAAAATATAAAAAACAAATTTAAATATTATTGTTAGATATGTATTGATATTTAATACAGATCAATTTTTTTAAAAAAAGTTAAATTAATGAATTTATTTATCAAAATGATTAATTTTAAATTTCATTGCAGAATTTATTTTTAAAATGAAATACATATTTTTTATTAAAATGTAAAATAATTATTTAATGATATCCATTATTTATTTTGAATAACATAAATTTTAATAAATAAAATTTATAATTTTTTTAACTGATAATTGTTTTAATAAATAAATATATAGAAAACATTAGAAAAGGTATGTATTTTCATATTTAAAATGAGAAATGTAATAATGATATTAAATATTAATTAATAAAAACATGCAATATAATATTAATAACTAAATAATAAATGAAACATTACTACATAAAAAGTAATTAACCGAAAACCAATTATTAACATTATTATTAACTAATATAATTTATATAAATTAATAATGTTTTAAAAATATATATTCTTTATTAAAAACATTTATTTGAGACAATATAAAACATTTATTATTAAAATATTTTATTCTAAAAAGTAAAATTTGTAAAATAAAAAGATGAGTATAAATTATTATATAAATAATTTCACTTATTTAAATCCCTATATATGTATCATATGTGCAGATTAATGTAGAAGTCACACTATGAAAATGACAATTGTATAATAGATAACGGTTGAATAAAGTTTTATAATTATAATAATATAAATAAAATTAAATGAAAAATGTAAATTCAAAGAAATACCTAAATTTTTATATTATATAAAAAAACTGAAAATAAGTTGTATATAAAAAAATATTAATAAAAATTCTTATAATTGTAGATCAAACATGAAAACCTCTTGATAATTGGCCATTCAGGGATAGAAACCAATAGATAAATTATGAAAATTAGTAGCTACATGATATTCTATCGAAAAAATAAATATAATGAGCTATTTAAAAACACTACATAACAAATTATTCAACCTAAGAAATTGAAAAAAAACTCATCAAATGAAAAAAAATATTAATATATAAAAAACTAAGATGTTATCGATAAGATTATAGAATGTTGTAGAATGTATAAGAACATTGAATCAAGGACAATTATATAGGTGGTGGTAGGAGATCACATTAATAATAAGGAAGATAATATAATCATGAGAAATGAAATTCTCTGGGAGAAAAAATCATGAGATATTGAGTGAGTGAGTTGAATTAAGGGATCATTCTCAACATCATTAAAATACATAAGGATTTGGAATTAAAATTATTTACTAACCAAAGTAACCAATTGTTGCTTTATATTGACTAAGAAACAAATAATATAAAATAACATTAGATTATTCCTTTCATGATAGTTATTATATAACATACATTAAATATAATTTATAAATCAATTTTTCAAAAATCATATTTATAAATGTTGTTTTATAAATCGTTTCAACATTAGTGTAATTATATATATATTTACCATTATATTTTATAAATATTTTATGATACTAATTGAGACTAGACTTATAAATTTTTTCTTGTATAATATGATACTTATTAACATTATACTTCAATAAGTCCAAATATATTATCATGTTCTTCATATAAAATATATTCTATTTAGGATATTATGTTATGATTCAAAAAATTAGTTAAGTTACGAAATAAAACATAGTAATTTTTAGTGAAAATATTTAACAGATGAGCCATTATTTCAATATCATATATGGTATGATTTGAATTTTAATCATTTTTATCTGAAAAAATACTTTATTAAAATATCACTCAAAATGGTGGTGGTATTACCTTAAATCGTATTTTAATAAACCTTATAATGACCACATATCTTAGAGAAAACATTTCTATACTATTTAACTTTTCAAATATTGTGGATGAATCAGATTAATCATAAACCTTGTGTATTATCCAATACATTTAATAACATATCATCGTTAAAACCCATATTTTATCATATAAAACAAAATAAATATTTACACAAATTCTTTATAAATATCTTCCTTAATATTTTTTTATTCTTTTTCATTCAATAAATTTGTGATGAAAATATTTTCCTTATCACTTGAACACAAACTACAAGATCATTAAATATTTTGTTTGATTTTGATATCCTATAAATTTAAAATATTTTTGATGTTTATATTTAGAATCCCATAGACAATAAAATAAAATTATTTATTTCTGTAACACCTATAATGTAGATGAATAGTCCATGGAGTTTCAAAAACCACTTTACGTAACCCAAAAAATTACATCCTATGGAATCTTCATTCTGTCATGCAAATACTTATAGGATTCAATGACCGCACCAATATAGTTGATGAAACATAATTTGAATCTGCAAATTATTTTTCATCTTTTGGTTTGATATTTTTCCCACTTGTTTTTTTTGACAGAGCACCAAAACATACACATGATATGTCCAGTCTATTAGTTCTCCACACTGTGAGAAAATTAACTAAATTTTTTTTTGAACTCATTAACATTTTCATAGATTTTCCTTCATTGAAACAAAAATAGTTTAAATAACCCTAACAATCCTCCTACAAAATGCTCGGACTCTCCATGTGATTATCGTATTAAATCATAAATTGTATAATTGACATTCCCAACCATGTTGAGTAAGTGATTCTTAAAATATGTAGTTTTTTACAAGGCCTTTTGATTTTCTGGTAAATTATTATATACTTCGTAAAAGTTTGTACAGTCATATATTGAAAATGTTTTACAGCTAGTTACTCGATAAATTTTTTCATAAACACATACAATATTATTTTACAAAAAAAAATATTTTTAAATAACCAGTCATATGATTTTCTTCCAATATTCATTCCTTTCCTATAATAATAATTTCACAGATAATATTGATTATTATTTAATATTATATTTGTCTACAACATAATATTTTTCCAAATGAGTATTTTTTTCATTGACATTTATTATAGACTTATATTAAATGGTCTCCCAAAAATGTGATATCGATTTTCAAATTCCTCATAACCATTAGTGGGAAAACATCCATATTTCACTATAACATTGGGTTTTATGGTTTTTCTATGACCACATAGAAACATATGTATGAAATCTTGCAAATCATATCATATATGATACATAATTAGTGAAATAGGTAACTCATTGTCTAATCAAAACACATGGACAAATGAAATTCTATTATTTCAATATCTCAACTCATATGGATTATCGGCTAAATGTAACTCAATGAAAAGAATAGGTTTTTGTTAGAAAACTCTTAGTCATATATATTTTCACCCTTTTTTATTTTAGATAATACATTGGAACCCGTGTATGGTAAAACTTCCATGGATGAATGATCAAGTCCTTAAAAAGTGATCATTTGGAATGAGGTTAAAAAAATTAATTTTAATGATATTTCATCAACTTATCTCATCTTATTCTCTTCACAATTTTATGATTAAATTAATTTAGTTTGAAATAATATTCCTTAAACTAATAAAATATGAACAACAAATATTGTTTTGAAGACCATTATACAATCCATGTTTAGTGTCGATCACCCCAAAATTATAGTTGAACATATCTTAAAATATATATATTTTCATGAATTAATAAAATAAACTCTTCATGTAATGATTTAAAATTATCCATGATTGATAATCAATGTTTGAGTATTCCTAGGGACATAAATTGTATAACCCCACATTTCTATAATAAAAAAATCCTCCATCCCCTTCGGATGTTTTATCTAAAGTACACTAACCCATGACAGTTTTCCCAAGAGGGAATTGAATTCAATATAACTCCAACACACAATATTTATAAAATATATTTAACCACTAAATTCAAGTTAATAAATTTAATTAAATATAAATTTCCATGTTGAAGAAAAATAAATCCATTATAATTATTTTCATGTTACTAAATAATGAATTTATTATAATATCTAAAAGTAGTTTTTTGAAATTAAACTAATGCACACACATATTCAGAATATAAAAAACTTATATCCCTGAATAATAAATAATGGAAAATATTATATATAAATAAAAAAATAATTATAACTAAAATGAGATAAGTATTTATAAACTATCCAAAAATATATTCTAATTAGAAATATATTATTATTTCATAGATTCATTATAGATAGCCTATAATATTGAATATGAAGACATTATTTTCATTTCATAATACATGTTCCATTATATTGTTCATTATATGAAATTTTTCTATTATTATATGGTATTTTATAAAATATAAATATTTTATATTCCAATTTCTATTATGTAAGAATTTTACATTATCTAAATATCACATATTTTATATTTTTCAGACATTTCTTTATATATCCTCAGTTTCATATCTTTTCACTGAAACGAGTGATCCCTTGTATAAGGCACGACCTTAATCCTTACATAATATTGAATTAAATGAATAATTCACATTGAGGATCTTTTCAGGTTTAGAGTTTTAGGGAATTAGAACATAAATATTACATCTCAAAATATTTACAATGTAGACACTTCTACCAAGTTTCCATAGAAAAAAAAACTCTTAATAAGAAACATGTCCAGTTACATGTTTTATATAGCATGACTTTACCTTGATCCCATCCTTGACCCTACTCCACATTACGTCCTGTGAAAAACATTTCAAAAAAAGTTGGGGTGAGCATAAAAAGCTCAGTAAGGGATACACAAATAATGAAAACTGTTGGTTTATCAAAACAACAAGTAAACCATGTATACTTTTTCAAAGTAATACTTTTCACCTTTATGAAGTAGTAAAAACTCTTTACTGAATAAAAGTTCATTACTTACCCTTTTGTAACCAAAATATTACCACAAAACCCATATAAAGAACACATAACATATAAAGGTATCTTGGGACATAAACATTCTTAAATGGAATAACCATACGGTCAACTTCCACACATACTTAATGGAATATCCATACGGCCGACTTCCATACATAATTAATGGAATAGCCATACGGATGACTTCCATACCCAATGCATTAGAGGTTATAACGTAACCACCCGTCCTAGTATTCTCGGCACCACCAGTCATATGGTTTATCACGTAACCACCGGTAAAATGTCCAAGTACCATTATTAAATTATAACACATAAAACCAATATAAAGGAATGATAACATTTCCACAATTAAATCACAATATATCATTTAAATATATTGGTAATATATAATCCTTTATCAAAACCATTTTCAATACCAAAATACATAAAAGAGTATATGGTATTTATATTATTTTAAAAATAGTACGGCCTGTTTAGGAAGCCAAAGATCAAATAATACTCGCGGCGGTGGAAAAGGTCGTTGTCACCGCGTACGTTAAGAGAAACATTCCTTTTTGTCGTTTTGTAAAACGCTTCGTAGAAAAAGATTTATTTTGTATAAAAGTAAAATTCAAAGGGGTTTAAACACCTTATAAAATAAAGTTGTGTATAAAACGAAATATGCATCAATGAAAAGAGATTGAGACGAAGTCCCTTACCTCAGGTCCGATTTGACTCGATCGTTCTTTAACATCCTGAATAATAAACATGAGTAAATTTATACTTGATTAATAACCTTTTTCAAGTTAATTATTACTTTTATATCACTTATTATCATTTTATAAACATTATGTAATCATTTATGTTAATAATGATTGTTTTGTCGATATTTGGTTCATAAGTTGAAAGTGTACTTCTTACAATTACATGTTGTTCGTGTGGTCAAAGGTTCTTTATATCAAGAATGAAATTCCTGATTTGGATATCATATATATCATATATATCCAGCATATACATGTATTTA
The DNA here is from genome assembly GCA_963277665.1 of Viscum album. Classification (NCBI taxonomy): domain Eukaryota; kingdom Viridiplantae; phylum Streptophyta; class Magnoliopsida; order Santalales; family Viscaceae; genus Viscum; species Viscum album. Next base: position 417,962,428 of record OY728161.1, on the reverse strand, counting down.
TAATATTTTATAATCATTTATAGGTAATAAATGAAATGCACCGTTCATGGAGACAGTAAGCCGTACGTACGCATGAACGCTACTTTCATTTCTATGTCATATTAATGGAATTAAAACTAAATGAGAGGTATGCATATTTTAATTCAAGAATTATATTCATCATTTATATGTAACATACATTATATATATCCATTATAAATACGTACATATATTAGTACATTACATTTGGGGATAAGAAATGAAATTCACCGTTCATGGAGACGGTAAGCCGTACGTACGCATTAATGCTACTTTCATTTCTATCTCATACAATAATGGAAAGAAGTAATAATTATATAGAGTTATATTATAATTCCATTATAACATCATATATATTAACTTTAAATCCATCCTTTATACGTCCCACATATGGCATTAACGAATCACATCACTTTGAGGGGGCGGTAGTCCGCACTTCCTAAAATGAAATTATAGTGTTTACCCACAATGGAAACCATAAAGGTATACCACAAATCAAAAATACAGAAGCATAAGGAAAACATAAACATAATATATATCATATATAAATATAGTTAAATCTTAATGTCCACCATTAATGGTGTTTAAAAGAAGATTGAAAAATCATCGTTTCGTCAGGAAGAAATTCACCAACCACAGAAACAGGATGTTATTTAACCATTAGATGTAGATGTGCGTAAGTTTAGATCTAATTATTGTTATAAGAGCATCCTAGTATATTTAAGATACTTGAGTTGTTACAAAAGAAATGAATAAAAAGAGTTCCTTGGAAAGACTTCATCCCAATGTGAGGCTTCGAGGAGTAAGAGAAGGATGTGGAGAGACAAAATGGGCAGGGTTTGGCCGATCCAAAGGCTTTGGAAGTGTGGGTAAAGAGGTAGAGGTGGAGGCCTTTTATAAGAGGAGAGGATGGGCACTCTTGGAATGTAAGGAAATGTTACTTTATTTTAGAATGAGTATCAGATTTTAATGGTACAAAATTGATGTAATTCGAGGACAAGGTGATATGGGTTAGAAATATACCCATTCAATAGGTTTTGTACATGTGTAGGTCATATATGTTACATTATCTTTTCATTTTATTTAAATCCTTTATTAATGAGGTAATCGCTGCATTATCATGATGTCATAAGTAATTTAATATATTAAATGTCTAAAGATTATAAACAAAATATCATGATGTAGGAAATATTTTTATCTTTATAATGAATATTTATAGTCAAAAATATGACTTGTATAACCCCATGTAAAAATTGTTTTAGTTAAACATCTCATGTTTGTGTCATTTTTACTTTAACATTTAATAAAAAGTTATTTATGTCATTTCCCAAACAATGTGGCTCCATGGGGTCTCCAAGTTGACCCATGGATTGTCTTAGTTGGACATGACACATCCATGAGGGTAGGACATGTTTCAAGCTCATCTCATTTTATTAAAATATTATTTTTACCTTAAACTACACTAATTACCTCTAATCGTGATTAAAAACTTAAAAAGTTACTATTCATCAAAAAAAATTATTTTAATACCATTGAAACACATTTTACATCTTAATGAAAACCATGTATGTCGGATTTTTGAAATTAAAAACACAGAAGTGGAAAATTTTCATTTAAACGAAAAATCATTTTTTATAAGTACCACTTAGTGGTTTCACTATTCATCAAAAATTGATGTTTTCCAGAAAAATAACAAAAATTCACCCTAAGCGATATTTGATATTCCGATTTCAAAAATGAAGTCTATTTTACAAAAGTCAAAACATATAAGTCACATTAATTAATTTAATAATTAATTCATGCTGTCATGACAAATAGCGTGTTTTTATGAAAAAATAAGTATCAAAAGATTGACACTAGTTTAAGTCCGATTTCAATGTGAAATTAATTCCAACGACCACTATTGGATTTAATGGTAAAAATATTTTCTAATTTCACTTTAAAAACAATTAAAAATATAATATAATCATATTCATAAATTAGATTAAAAAGAGGTTTTGAATTAAAATACAACATTTTACACTATTCATTAAAAAATGAACTTTATCAGAAAGATTCCAAAAATTTACAAAAAGTAAATTTTGATGTCCTAATTCTATAGAAATGTTTTATTTGGACCAAAAAAATGTATAAGAGTGAAAAAAATTATATTTAATGACGGTTCGCCATCAAAAGGTGATAAGTGAACCTTTAGTGAAAATTTGGGCATATATGACTAAAATTGAATTCTTTCCATATTTTAAGCCTTTATCTTTTATTAGATAAAAGTAAAAACATTTAAAAAACATATATAATCATATTTTAGTTTTTTCTATCATTTCCCGCCAATACAACGGCTATGTGTTAACCACCATTTAAAATAATATTATATCATTAATAGTGTGCAACGTATGATTTCAATGAAACTCATTGTTGCGTATGAGGTACGCTATCGAACATAGAAACCCTTTTAAAGTAAAATTAATATTTAATTCGTAAATATTAATAAATAAGAAAATTCTTTATTCTTTATTTACCTGGGATGTTACATCCTTCCCCCCGTTTGGGAATTGCGTCCTGGAAATTTTATTCACTTATCAAAATAAGTGGGGGGTATTTATCCCTCATAGAATTTTCAGATTCCCATGTTTTCTCTTCAACCATATGGTTTTTTCACAAAACCATTACCTGGTGAATTACCTTATTTCGCAACACTTTCTCTCTTCGGTCAAGAATCTAGACAGGTTGTTCTTCATAAGATAGGTTCTCTTCCAGCCGAACTACCTTTGGAATCAAATCATGAGATAGATCTGGCATGTACTTTCTCAGCATCGAAACATGAAAAACATTGTGTACCTGAGATAAACTCGGAGGTAAAGCCACTCTGTATGCAACCGATCCAACTTTCTTCAGAATTTCATATGGTCCAATGAACCTTGGACTCACCTTTCCTTTCATACCAAATCACATCACACTTTTCCATGGAGAAACCTTGAGAAAAACATGATCACCTACCTCAAAAGTTAGATCCTTCCTCTGGTTATCCGCATAACTCTTCTGCCTGCTCTGAGCTGTTCTCATGTGTTTCTGAATCAGCTGAACTTTTTCTGCCATCTCTTCTACCAATTCTGGTCCCATCAGCTTCCTTTCACCCACTTCATCCCAAAATGCTGGAGTTCGACACCGCTTCCCATATAATGCCTCAAATGGTGCCATCTGTATACTGGAATGAAAACTGTTATTATAAGAAAACTCAACCAAAGAATGATGTTGGTCCCAACATCCCTGATGATTTATCGAACAAGCTCGTAGCATATCCTCCAAGGTCTGAATTGTTCGTTCTGACTTCCCATCTGATTGAGGATGAAAAGCTGTACTAAAATTTAATTCAGTACCCAATGAAATCTTAAGGCCTTTCCAAAAGTTAGATGTAAATGTGGGATCACGATCGGACACAATGGAGAGAGGACATCCATTTAACCTGACAATCTCTTTAAGATACAAACGGGAAAGTTGATCCAGTGAACAATTATCTCGTATAGCAAGGAAATGAGCAGATTTAGTAAAGAGATCAACAATAAAACAGATTGCATTATTACCTCGAGATGTCCTCGGTAATCCCACAACAAAGTCCATGGATATATTCTCCCATTTCCACTCTGGCACTGGTAAAGGCTGAAGCATCCCTTTTGGTGACTACCACTATTCTTTAACCTGCTGACAAGTCAAACACATCATAGAAAAATCAGCAATATCTCTTTTCATTCCATCCCACCAGTAATACTCCCGCAGATCTCTGTACATCTTAGTAATGCCAGGATGAACTGAAAATGGAGAATTATGAGCTTCACATAACAAATCTCTCTTCAACTATGAATCACAAGGCACACACAATCTCTTCGCAAATCTCAAAACAAAATCACTATCAATGTTGAATTCATGAAACTTACCTTTCTGAACTAGCTCTACCTTTTTCTGCAACTCACTGTCTTGCTTCTGTGCTTGCTTGATTCTGTCTAATAGAGAATATCTCACTGATACTTTTTTGACTCAAAGCATCGGCCACTTTATTTGCTTTTCCCGGATGGTAGTGAATTGTACAATCATAATCCTTGATTAATTCCATCCATATCCCTTGTCTCATGTTCAATTCTTTCTGATTGAATATATATTTTAATCTTTTGTGATCAGTATATATTTCACACTTTACTCCATACAAATGTTGCCTCTAAATTTTTAAAGCAAAAACAAGAGAAGCTAATTCCAAATCATGTGTAGGGTAATTTACCTCATGAGTTTTCAACTGACGTGAGGCATAAGCAATTACCTGATCATTCTGCATAAGTACACGACCAATCCCTTTCAATGAAGCATCACTGTATATAACAAAATCACCATTCCTGAAAGGAAATGCCAAAATTGGAGCATTCACCAATCTTCTTTTCAAATCCTTCTATAGTAACCTGAGTCAACTGAGCCATCACTACAACAAACTGTTTAGTTCTGATTCTGACCATCTCATGATATTGATTTAAAAGTTCATTTCCCTCTATATACCTTCCTAGAAAAGTTGTTCTATTTCCTCTATGAAAACCCATTCATAACATAGAAATATCTTAGGCGATGCAACATTGTAATCTTTAAATGCTATATCATTTCAGTCATACCATAAATTAATTTATAATTTAGCAATTTTCTAACTCCTAAAGTTGTCCAAACCGACTTCTGATACCAACTATAAGGCCCCGACCTTAAACCTTACTTAAAATTGAATTAAATGAATAATTCACATTGATGATCTTTTCAGGTTTAGAGTTTTAGAGAATTAGAACATAAATACTACATCTCAAAAGATTTACGAAGTAGACCCTTCTACCAAGTTTCCATAGAAAAAAACTCTTAAAAAGAAACTTGTCTAGTTCCATGTTTTATATAGCATAACTTTCCCTTGATCCCATCCTTGACCCTATTCCACATTAAGTCCTGTGAAAAATATTTCAAAAAAACATGGGGTGAGCATAAAAATCTCAGTAAGGGATACACAAAGAATGGAAACTTTTAGTTTATCAAAACAACAAGTAAACCATGTATACTTTATCAAATTAATACTTTTCAACTTTATAAAGTAGTAAAAACTCTTCACTGAATAAAATATCATTGCTTGACCTTTTATAACCAAATGATTACCAAAAAACCCATATAAAGAACACATAACTTGTAAAAGGTAACTTGGGACATAAACATACATAAATGTAATAACCATATGGTCAACTTCCACACATTCTTAATGGAATATCCATACGGCCGACTTCCATACATACTTAATGGAATAACCATACGGCCGACTTCCATACCCAATGCATTGGAGGTTATAACGTAACCACCCGTCATGAGATTCACGCACCACCCGTCATATGGTTTATCACGTAACCACCAGTAAAATGTCAAAGTACCATTATTAAATTATAATACATAAAACCAATATAAATGAATGATAACATTTCCACATTTAAATCACAATATATCATTTAAATATATTGGCAAAATATAATCCTTTATCAAAACCATTTTCAATACCAAAATACATAAAAGTTTATATGGTATTTATTTTATTTTAAAAATATTACGGCCTTTTTAGGAAGCCAAAGATAAAATAATACTCGCAGCGGTGTAAAAGGTCGTTGTCACCGCGTACGTTAAGAGAAACATTCCGTTTTGTCGTTTTGTAAAACACTTCATAGAAAAAGATTTATTTTGTATAAAAGTAAAATTCAAAGGGGTTTATAAACCGTATAAAAGAAAGTTGTGTATAAAACGAAATATGCATCAATGAAAGGATATTGAGACGAAGTCCCTTACCTCGGGTTCGATTTGACTCGATCGTTCTTTAATGTCCTGAATAATAAACATGAGTAAATTCCTACCTTATTAATAACCTTTTTCAAGTTAATTATTACTTTTATATCACTTATTATCATGTTATAAACATTATGTAATCATTTAAGTTAATAATGTTTGTTTTGTCGATATTTGGTTCTTAAGTCGAAAGTGTACTTCTTACAATTACATATTGTTCGTGTGGTCAAAGGTTCTTTATATCAAGAATGAAATTCATGATTTGGATATCATATATATCATATATATCAAGCATATACATGTATTTATAATATTTCATAATCATTTATAGGTAACAAATGAAATGCACCGTTCATGGAGACGGTAAGTTGTACGTATGCATGAACACTACTTTCATTTCTATGTCATATTAATGGAATTAAAACTAAATGAGAGTTATGTATATTTTAATTCAAGAATTATATTCATCATTTATATGTAACATACATTATATATATCCATTATAAATATGTACATATAATAGTACATTATATTTGGGGATAAGAAATGAAATTCACCGTTCATGGAGACGGTAAGCCGTACGTACGCATGAACGCTACTTTCATTTCTATCTCATTAATTTATGGAAGGAAATAATAATTATATAGAGGTATATTATAATTCCAGTATAAAATAATATATAATAACTTTAAATCCATCCTTTATACGTCCCAAGTATGGCATTAACGAATCACATCACTTTGAGGGGGCGGTAGTCCGCACTACCTGAAATGAAAATATCGTGTTTGCCCACAATGGAAACCATAAAGGTATACCACAAATGAAAAATAAAGAAGCATAAGGAAAACATAAACATAATATATATTATATATAAACAGAGTGAAATCTTAATGGCCACCATTAAAGGTGTTTAAAACAAGATTGAACAATCATCGTTTCGTGAGGCAGAAATTCACCAACCACAGAAACAGTATGTTATTTAACCATTAGATATAGATGTGTGTAAGTGTATCTCGAATTATTATTATAACAACATCCTAGTATATTTATGATACTGGATTTGTTACAAAAGAAATGTCTAAAAAGTGTTTAGGGGGTTGGAGAAGGAAAATAAAACAAAAGGACTCGAAAGAAGACATTACCTAAAAATCGGGTAACATCCTTTGGTTTGAGCTCAGAGACTTCCTTGCAAAGACTTATTCCCAAAGTGAGGCTTCAAGGAGTAAGAGAGGGATGTGGAGAGACAAAATGGGTAGGGGTTGGACGAGTCAAAGGCTTTGGAAGTGTGGGTAAAGAGGTAGAGGTGGGGGCCTTCTATAAGAGGAGAGGAGGGGCACTCTTGGAAAGTAAGGAAATGTTAATTTATTTTATATTGAGTTTCAGATTTTAATGGTACCACATTGATGTAATTCGAGGATAAGGTGATAAGGGTTCGCAATATACCCATCCAATAGGTTTTGGACATGTGTAGGACATATATTTTTCATTATCTTATCATTTTATTTAAATCCTTTATTAATGAGGTAATTGCTCCATCATCATGGTGTCATAAATAATTTAATATATTTAATATCTAAAAATTATAAAAAATTATCATGATGTAGGAACTTTTATTATATTTATAATTAATATTTATAGTAAAAAATATGGAATTTATAACCCCATGTAAAAATTGTTTTAGTAAAACAGCTCATGTTTGTGTCATTTTTACTTTAACATTTAATAAAAAGTTATTTATGTAATTTCCCAAACAAAGTGGCTCCATGGGGTCCCCAAGTTGACCCATGTATTGTCGTGGTCGGCCATGACACATCCAATGAGGGTAGGACATGTTTCAAGCTGATCTCATTTTATTAAAACATTAATTTTACCTTAAACTACACTAATTATCTCTAATCGCGATAAAAAACTTAATAAGTTACTATTCACCAAAAAATTATTTTAATACCATTGAACCACATTTTACATCCTAATGACAACCATGTATGTTGGATTTTTGAAATTCAAAACACAGAAGTTGTAAAATTTCATTTAAACGAAAAATCAGTTTTTATAAGTACCACTTAGTGGTTTCACTATTCATCAAAAATTGAAGTTTTTCAAAAAAAATACCAAAAATTCACCCTAAGATATATTTGATATTTTGAATTCAAAAATGAAGCCTATTTTACAAAATTCAAAACATATAAGTCACATCAATTAATTTAATTATTAATTCCTACTGTCATGACAAATATCGTGTTTTTATGAAACATTAAGTATCAAAAGATTGCCACTAGTTTAAGTCTGATTTCAAAGTGAAATTAATTCCAACAACCACTATTGGATTTAATGCTAAAAATATTTTATAATTTCACTTTAAAACCAACTCCAAAGATAATCTAATTATATAAATTAATTAGATTAAAAAGAGGTTTTGAATTAAAATACAACATTTTACACTATTCATTAAAAATTTAACTTTATCGGAAAGATACCAAAAATTTACACAAAGTAAATTTTGATGTCCTGATTCTAAAGAAGAGTTTTATTTGGTCCAAAAGAATTTATAAGAGTGAACAAAATTATATTTAATGATGTTTCACCATCAAAAGGCGATAAGTGAACCTTTAAATAAAATTAGGGCATATATGCCTAAAATGGAATTCTTTCCATATTTTAAGCCTTTATCTTTTATTAGATAAAAGTAAAAACATTTAAAAAACATATATAGTCATATTTTAGTTATTTCTATCATTTCCCACCAATACAACAGATATGTGTTAGCTACCATTTAAAATAATATTATTTCATTACTAGTGTGCAACGTAAGATTTAAATGAAACTCATTGTTGCGTATCAGATACGCTATCGAACATAGGATCCAATTTAAAGTAAAATTAATATATAATTCGTAAATATTAATAAATATGAAAATTCTTTATTCTTTATTTACCAGGTATGTTACACCTTGAATGAAGAATTTAATTAAAAGGGAAGGATTACTATAAGAATAATTGTTTTTTGAATTTATATAAATGATACATTTATGGGTTCATGATTATGAATTAATATATCTTATAAATTTTTCATAATTTATTTATATTTCATAATTAAAACAAAAAGATGAATTTTCATGTTTCTTCCTCGAATAAAATATTTTTTTTTTTTATAATTATTTATTCCAAAAGAAATTTAATCATAGTATGCTTAATCTGAGTATATTTACTTAAAATAAGTCATGACTGTCTTTTATATATGTCAAAGTAATTATACAATAAATATACAATTTTGAAAAATAATTTTAATTAATTGATTATAATGAATAAATTAATACATCATCTAAATTATGACCATCATTGAAAAAATGTATCCATTTTTTTTGAAAAAAATATTGTAAAGCATAGAAAAAATATTTTCCAAAATATCTTTTTAAAAGAACACAATTGTTGATTTATTTTAGCAATAGATAATGTCTTATAAAATCATATGTAATGAAAATGTGATATAATTAATCCATCCATGATAATAATATAGTACCCTCATTAGACAATACATGTTTTTTTACTGATGGCCTCAAGCGATTCAATAGTTCGTTTCTAATATAATCACATTATAATGGATTTATTCAATCATAATTATTTTATATTTAGAAAAACATGATGATGTATACTATATTAATATTAATAATATAAATTCAATATATATATATATATATCTAGATCACTTTATTGTAAAAAAATTTATTTTTAAAAAATAATACATTTATCATTCAGTTATTAGCATAGAATACCCTCCAAAACCAATCATTTCCCTATAAATCATCCTAATTGATGTTTGACATCAATTCTCAGGTTTTAAGGAATACTATTTTTAGTCATGACATAACACACACAAATATGACCTAAGCATTCTTGATAATTTCATTTTCCAAAAATGGGGGGTAATTTATAATTATTTTATCTTATAATGCTACAAGGCATTTAAAGATTATTCGTACATCATTGTTTTATTGTTATTATGTCATAATATTTTCTGTCACGACATAAAAATTATAAATAATTCACGCCAAAACATTATAAAATTATATTATGGAATAGGTTTTCATTATATAATGTATTTATTTTGGATTATTTAATGTATTCCATTATTTAATAAATTTATCATCATGAATAATATTTCCTAAAATATTAATAAAAATAAGTATATTGTGATTAAAAATTGAAAAATATATATTTTGAAAAAATGTAAACAAAATCGTTATCCAAGACCCCCACAATTATACCTGATCATGTTATCATGAATAAATATCAATAAAAATAAAATATAGAACAATTATTCTAATATTTAAAAATAAATAACCAAAAAATTACACAATTATCAATGATATATAATTTCATATATTATTTTTTTATTTTCGGTATGGTTATCTATTGGTTTTATTTTTATTCATTTCACATAGATTTTTGTAAGTTTCTAAATCTTGTTGAGGTGTCATGAGGTGGATTGGGAGGTTTGTGTGAGTATGGACTAGCTCCAATAGTTATAAAACATATTGGATATCAATCAACTAGTTCTTCTGTACCACTGAATATTTGGTGGACTAGACTTTGATAAGCTAAGATATAATAGGTCCATTGGCTCACTAGTGATTATCCTCCAGCATTCCAATATATGAATAAAAATGTTGGAATACTATATGAATCCATTTCCCAAGTATATATTCACCATCGACATACACATGATCCACTGACCAATTCGTGGAGGAATAATAACACATTATTGCTGCCACTAGGGTATAAAGATGTAAAGGGAAAATTATAATTATTACAAAAAATTTATTTATTCAACATTTATTCAAAAATGATTAATTTAATTGAAATGTGGAATTATATAAAACATTTATTTTTAATGTATTTTATATTATATTAATATTTTTATTAAGAAAATAGTATTATAACATAAATGATTGATTTGGTTATATGGATATGAATAACTAAATTATTAATGTTATATATTTATATTTTAGATTGAGGAAATGTATTTATAAAAAATTAATTATTTTTTCAGATGTCTTTATATTCATTGAAAATAAATATTTGTAATAAATTATGTTAATTCTTTTTTTATTAGACAATAAAAATAATTTTTAGAAATTTATAAAACAGATATATAAAAAAATATTTCAGTTTTTTGAAACAACATTTAAAAATTATATTATAGTGATAATTTGAGAATTTTATTAAATGATTAGTTAATTATTTAATGATTAAATAATATTGTTAAAAATTACATTTAATTTAATGAAATTACTGACTTAAATTTAAATTTTTATTATTTGAATGTATTGAAGCGAAAAAAGTGAGAAACATTGAGATCAACTAGAAAACAAAAAATCAGATCCAATAATTTTTATTTTAAGTATAACATATATAATCTTCAAAAATACTTTCTAATATATATTTTTTATTTCGGTGTCTAGTTCATCTATTAATATATCTAAAAACTGAATATCCTTCTTGTCACAAGAATGGATGTAATAGTCAATGGAAATATTCAAAATATTGTATCCAATATCAAGAATTAGGATAGGATTATCGATCCAAGTATGTATATTTTCATTGAGAGTCACACTCAATGACCTGCCCATCATTCTATTGACATAGTATTATGTAGAATCATGTTATAAAACTTCGTCAACCACTTTTTCTTCTATGATAATAATATTTTCCTATGAGTGATCAAGGATATCCCCTTGCTTCCACTACTGATAATAATCCTTTGGTGAGGGTGGGTTTTGTTGGAATGTAGATTTTATTTCAACTTCAATTTTCATCGTGTAACTATTGGAGGTTACAAATAGGAATAACCCATTTTCTATTTTCAAATGCCTTTAAGGATCTTACTTCACCTCATACTTGAAATCCTACAACCATGAAACACATCATATGTTTCACATGCAGTATATTCAACTCTGGATTCATTACAAGGGACCTTCTACCCAACAATGGAAGACCTAATCAGATCACCATCAGAACCCTAAAACAGATCATCATTATAAAATAAGTCAATATTATTTCCCAGATCAATGACTACCACACCATCTATAGGAATAGTCCTCAAGCCTATATATTTACCCTGTTGGGGTATATTAGATTCCACATCATGAACTCCATCAGTAATACAACTACTTGGGCACAAAACCTCATCATATGAAGAACCCAAGAAAGTAATGAGAACTTAATCATACACTATTTAAGACTAAATTTATGTTTAATGATCACATTCACCATGGGGCCACTCTTGAAAAGGATGGTGCTCATGTAGACACCAAATAACCTCATTTTAACTAGGAGGGACTTTATTTGAATGAGTGGCATCTAATCCTCAATGATTTTTGCATAAAATAGAAATAATTCATAGATCCACAATTATTCCTCAACAATTAAACACCTAAAAGTCTCATTTCAACCAGTCCAGAATACCCATATCATTTGGATCAAGAGATAGGAAATATTTTTGTTTCAGTATTACGGGATTACCTGAACAAACAAGACCAAAATATAAGCCATGAATTCTGGAAAAGAAACGACACCCAAAGACACATTCTACTCGATGCTCTATTTCTATTTCTCATTCTAATATTGTTTGGCATGATAGATGATCTTTCTTAGGGGGATTAAATTGATCCAATATTGATCTATCACATCTTCTTAGCTCATATAGCTTCTTTCTTGGGTACTCCTTGTGACAAACCAAAGCATGTTTTTCTAATAGGTTTTAACTCCCACAATAGTCTATCCACGACTCATATTTAATATCCTAAATCCCATAAAATTCATGTCTATATTTAATCAATAACCATTCCATTAGTGTCTAGGAGACATATAAATAATATAAAACTATTTAAAAAATTTGAGAAACTATCTATGATTAGTATTGGACTATGAAACAATGAGATGATCCATCCACCCAATCTGGATCATAAAATGCATTCACTCTAGATTTCCAACAACCATAGGATCCTATAAAACATAGGATTCATTGAAAAAGTGGTCAAATGCATCAATCCTATGATGGATGTGTTAAAATTAGGCCACCATAGTCAGTTTTAGAAGATCTGAGGCATTATTTAACTCTGATGGCAATAATGAGAAATGAGGAAACCCTCAATACCAATCAAGTACTTTTGGGGAAATCAGAATCTATGAAAATGGGGGATGAAAAACTAAATTAAAAATGTAAGGAAATGTAGAATTAAGTCTATTTAGGATGGTTTAGGGAGTCAATCAAACCCCTCTAATAGGTGTATGATATCTAGGATTTCAATCATCGTTCCCTAGGGAATCTCTGCGAGCGCACCGATGAACAAATGATTTCCATATTTTTAATAATATAAATGACCTTATTATTTATAAAATTTTTAAAATAAAAAAAATTAAATAGATTGTTTATTAATCCAATTTATATCATTATAATAAATTAACTATTTAATTTATATATTATTTCTTCCTATAATTTTGATAAAAAATCATTGGAAAACTATTTCATCAACACATATATGAGATTAGTTTTGAATTAAAATTATAAACTTCTAGGAATGCAGTTTGAAAAAATCAGTTCCATATTTGGATTCATCAAGATTAGTGTTATATAATAATTTATACACTATTTTTAAAAAAATATTAATTGTAAAACATTTAAAAATTATTTTTCCCTATTAAGGATAAATATGGTTTTGCAAGGGTTGAACTAAAATGAGATGTGTTAAAATAACTTAATATAATTTAAAATTCACATTAGTTGGTCATATTTTTTCAATTATTACCTTTGGATATATTTTTTTTGCATCTGGTACAATTTTCCTTAATGGTAACCAATATAATAATTCAGGTAAAAAAATAAAAAATGTAACACACATTAATTTAAATTTAAATTATGTGTTCACATTGAAAAAATAGGAATAATTTATTGAAAATTTATAGATATTTTGAGAATAATGTAAATAATATCATGAGGTTATATTATTTTAATATTTTTAAATTATTTAATTACATTAAATGTATTTGAAATACCATCATAGAAATTATAAAATTAAAAAAAATACAATTGTTGACTATAATAATATTATATGTAATATAAAGGTAATGAGTTATATTATTTCATAAATTATTTTGACAACTATAACCAGATTTATAGTTTTGAGGATTATATATTAATATTCCACATTTTTCTTAATGTTTTCACATATGAAATCGGGAAAATGGTCATCTAGTTTTTTTACTAATATAACATTCATAATAAAATGTTAAATATATATACTTATATTCATATAAAAATATTACATATTTGAGTATATTATACTCTTCAACCAATCACAGAGTGAAATAAAATATCCCATTTATGCCGTTTACATTCCTTATATATATATATCCAATGACTATATATATACACACCCAAGAATAATACTCTTCTACTACATATACCTATATACTATAAAATACATTTATTAAATACTGTTCTTAAACAATTTTTTTATTCTAAAATTTTTAAAATTTGTATACTAATTTTGGACCATTATAAGATATATAATGGATTTTTTGATATTCATGGGAGACCATGTGAAATAGTTTTTAATTATTGGTTCCAATCTATTTAACTAATTTTTTTTAATACTTTTACTTACTATACTCCATTTAAATTTCATGTCATATAAGATAATGTTTTCATTTCATGTAACAGTATTAAATATTAATGAAGTAGATGTTTTTTATTTTTTCAATGTATTGGGAAATGGGAAATTTATTTAAATAGAATTTATAATTGCAAATTTCTTACTAAATTATAAATTTTTACAGATACATTAACATTATATTATAAAAAATTATGTAGATTTATTAAATTTATGAGGGAATCGTGTTATAATTTTAATAATATATTTTTTATATAATATAATAAATGATTTGTATAGACTCTATTTGAGATATCTTGACAAAAACTTGTGATCCCTTGAATGCCAAATTTATTTATATGTCACAGATTATTATAGGAATAATTATTTTATGAATTTATATAAATGATACATTTATGAGTTCTTGATTATTAATTAACATATCTTATAATTAATTTATAATTTATTTTTATTTCATAATTTATAAAAAAATAAGAATTGTTATATATTTTCCTCAGATAAAATAAAATAAATTATTTTATAATTATGAATTTCAAATATAATTTGAAACATTTTATTCTTAATCGCAGTACATTTACTTTAAGAAAATCATGAAGGTAGTTTATACATATCAAAATAATTTTACAATAAATATACAATTATAACACATAATATAAATTAATTTATTATAATGAAGAAATTAATACATAAACTCAATAATGTCCATCTTGGAAAAAATGAATCCATTTTTTTGGTAAAAAATATTATAAAGCATTAAAAAACTATTTTACACTAAATGTTTTTAAAAGAACCCGAATATTTATTTATTTTATTAAAAAATGATGTATTATTATATCATATATAATTAAAATGTGATATAATTATGCCATCCATGATAATAATGGTGTATCCTCATTAGACAATCAATGTTTTTATACTGATGGCCTCAAGTGATTCTATAGTTTGTTTCTAATTAAATGACAACATAATAGATTAATTAATTCATACTAATTATATTTTCAGAAATACCAGATGCAATATCCTATTTTAATATTCATTATATAAATTCAATGTATATATATATATTTCTGGATAACTTTTTTTAAAACAAATTTTATACGTCCAAAAATCATTTATTAATATTTCAGTTATTAGCATAGAATACAATATAAACCCCATTAATTCCCTATAAATCATCCTAATTAATGTTTCCCTTCAATTCTTCAGTTTTTAAGGAATAATGTTTTTAATCATGACATAACAAACAAAAATACGACCTAATCATTCTGGATAATTTCATTTCCCAAAAATGGGGAGTAATTTATCATTATTTCCTTTTATCATACTATAATGCCTTTAAGGATTAGTTATTCATCATTGTTTTATAGTTATCATGTCAAAAAATATTCCATCACAACATAACAATTATAAATAATTCTAGAAAAACCACCATAAAATTATAATATAGAATAGATTTTCTTAATATCATGTATTTATTTCAAATTATTTAAATTATTCAATTCATTAATAAATTAATCATCAAGAATAATATTTCTTAAAATAACAATAAAATTAATGATATTGTTATAAAAGATTAAAAATTTTAAATTCTGAATAAAATATAAACAAAATAGTTATCAATGACTTTACATTATACCCTATCATGTTATTAATAATAAATTTCAATAAAATAAAAATTTAAAATCCTCCAACTAGTATTTTAAATAAATAAACAAAATAACACAATTATCAATAATATATAATTTCACATATTGTTTTTTATTTTATTTGTTACCATATATTTGATTTATTTTTACTAATTTCACATAAATTTTTGGCAGTTTATCATAATTTTTTAGCTATCAGGAGGTGACTTGGGAGGATTGACTGAGTTAGGACCAACTCTAATAGTTGGAAAAGCTATTAGATCTCAATCAACAAGTTCATATGAGCCAATGAATATTTGGTGAACTATACATGGTTAAACGTAGATATAATATGTGCTTTTCCTCACTGGTGATTATCCTCTGGCAAGCCAACAGAAGAATAAAAATGTTGGAATACTATATGTGTCCATTGTCCATGTATATATTTACCATAGATTGATACAAGATCCACTAACCTATTGGTGGAGGGACAATAACACATTGGTGGTTCCCCTAGTGTCAAACGAAGTTATGGGAAAATTATATTTATAAAACCAAATTTATTTATTTAATATTTGTTTTTTGTAAATTGGTTAATTTAATTGATAAGTTTCCTTATATAACACAATGAGTCATAATTTATTTGATGATATATTAATATTTTTATTAAAAAAATTATTATAACATATATGTTTAATTTGGTTATATGGATTTGAATAAATAAATTTTTTAAGATATGTAATAAGGTTTTAGATGGAGAAAATATATTTATTGAAAAATTAATTATTTTTTTCTAATGTCTTTATTTTCTTTGAAATTAATGTAATGTAATTATTTATTTTAATTTGTATTGTATAAGATAATAAAAATAATTTTAAAGAAATCATAAATTTTATTTAATAAAAATTTCATTTTTTGAATTAACATGTAAACATTATATAATGTTGATAATTTGAGGATTTTATGAAATGATTAATTAATCATTTAATGAATAAAATTAAATGTTTTTTAAAAACAAATTTTCATTTAATTAAATTACTAAATGAAAATAAATTTTTATTATTCGAATGTATTAAAGAAGAAAAAGTGAGAAACTATGAGATCAACTACAAAATGAAATAATAGATCCATTATTGTTTATTTTTATAATAACATATATAATCTCCCAAAATAATTTCTAATAAATATATTTTATCACAGTGTCTAATTCATCCATTAATATATATTCGAACTGAATATCCATCTTGTCACCAGATTGGATTTAATAGTCAAATTTAAGATTCCTAATATTGAATCATATATCAAGAATTAGGATATTATTGTTGATCCATGTGTGTTTCATTACATTGAGTGTCACCCTCAATGACCTCCCCATCATTCTGGGGACATTGTATTCTGCAGCATCATTTTATAAAACTTCCTCAACAACTTTTCCTTATGAGATAATAATCATTTCTTATGAGTGATAAAGGACATCACCATTCTTCCACTCCAGATAAGAATCATTTGAGGAGGGAGGGATTTGTTAAAAAATATCTTTTATTTCGCCTTATTTTTTTATCGTCTCACTATTAATGGTCATAAATACAAATAACCCATTCTCTCTTTTAAGATGCCTTTATGGATTGTACTTCACCTCATACATAAAATCCTACCACCATAAAACACATCATATGTTTCAAATGTAGAATATTCAACACTGGATTCAATCATATGGACCTTATACACATCCATGGAATACATAATGAGATCATTATCAGACTCCTAAACAATATCAGTATTATAAAATCACTCAATGTTATTTCCCAGCACAATAACTACCACAACCCCTCTAGTAATAGTCTATAAGCATATATATTTACCCTCATATGGTATATTATAATCCAGATAATGGACTCTATCAGTAATACCAATACTTGGGAACACGACATCATCATATGAACAACCCATGGGAGTAATGAGACTTTCATCATCCACCATTTAAGACTGCATTTCAGGTTAATGATCTCATACACCACAAGGATACTCATGAAAAGGATGGTGATCATATGGACCCCATATAAACTCATTATCACTATGGTGTCCTTTATTAATGAGTGTCATCTTATCCTCCATGATATTTGTATACAATAGCTACAATTCTCAGAATATGTTTTTTATTAAATAATTCACCACCATCAAGTCACATTTCAACCAATCAAAAATACCATTACCTTTTGGATCAAGAGATAAAAAATGTTTTTGTGTTAGTATTTCACGGTCACCTGAACTGTCAAGACCATAATACCTACCAGCAATTCAGGAAAAGAAGTTACATCCAAATGAAACATCATCTCGAGGCTCTATGAATATTTGTCATTCCAATATTTTATGGAATGATAGATGGTCCATCTGAAGTGTATTAAATATATATAATATAGATCCATTTCATCTTCTTAGCTCCTATAAATTCTATCATGGATACCCATTGTCACAGACCAAAGCATGTTATCCTAACAGGTTTAAAGTCACAAAATAGTCTATCCATGTCTCAAATTTAATATCCAGAATCCAATAATATTAATGTCCATATATAATCAATACCATTCAAGATGTGTCTAAGAGTCATATAAATAAAATAAGACTATGGAAAATCATATTACATACTACCTGAATTATTCATTTGGAGAACATGTAACTCCCAACTAGGTTCTGAGTAATACTCAAAATAGATGGTTTATAGATGTTTGTGGGACTGAAACCATGTTTACCCCTATTTCCATAGCTAGAATATATTGAATTATATGAAATTTTATGTCCCATAAATGAATATAGATGTTGGATTCACTCTGCCTATGATGAGTTTTGTACCATCCAATAATGAGATGATCCATCATCTCAAATTGGATTATAAAACACATTCACTCTAAATGTCCATCTACCACAAGTTCCACAAAACCTAGGATTCGATGAAAAAGTGGTCAAATACATCAATTATAGGATGAAAGTGTTGAAATCGGGCCAAAATTGTAAGTTTTATGAGATCTAAGGCATTATTAATCTCTTATGTCTATAAATAGAGATGTTGTGATACTCGATACAAATCATGTACTTTTGGGAAATCAGAATCTATGAATCTGGGAGAAGAAACACTATATTAAAAAATTCATGGAATGGTATAATTAAAATATATTTAGGAAGTATTATAGTGTTATAAAAAACCCCATAACAGGTATAGGGTATCTTTGATTTCGATCATCATTCCCTAGGTCATCTCTGTGAGTGCACGGAAGAAAAAAATATTTCCATAGTTTTAAGAATATAAAAAGGAAAAAGTATTTTTAATATTTTTTTTAAAAAATATATATCAAATTTATTATTTATTAATCTAATTTATATCATTATAATTAATGAACTATTGAATTTATATATTAATTCTTCCTATAATGTTTATAAAAATTCATTGTAAAACTATTTTTCATCACATCTATAAGGCATCGTCCATAAACATTACATAATATTGAATAAAATGAATAATTCCCTTTGAGGATCTATTCAGGTTTAGAGTTTCAGAGAATTAGATCATAACTATTACATCTCAAAAGACTACATAGTAGACACTTCTATAAAGTTTCCTTTTTTTCCAAAACATGAACTAAAAAAAAGTCATTTCTAGTTCCATGATTAATAAAGCATGAATTTTTCTTGATCCCATCCTTGAACCTATTCCACATTATATCATTTGAAAAAAATTTAAAAAAAACTTGGTGTGAGCATAAAAAGCTCTGTAAGGGACACACAAAGAAGGATAACTGTTAGTTTTTAAAAAAAACAAGTAAACCAAGAATACTTTGTCAAAGTAATACTTTTCACCTTTATAGAGTAATAAATACTCGTCACTGAATAAAATATTATTACTTACCATTTTGTAACCAAAATATTACTATAAAACCCATATAATGAACACATAACATATAAAGGTAACATAGGACATAAACATACATAAATGGAATAAACATACGGTCGACTTCCACACATAACACTTAAAGGAATAGCCATATGGCCGACTTCCATACCCAATGCATTGGATGTTATAACGTAACCACCCATCCTGGTATTCATGGAACCACCTTTCATATGGTTTATCACGTAACCACCCGTCAAATGTTCAAGTACCATTATAAAATCATAACACATAAAACAATTATAAAGGAAAGAAAACATTTCCACATTTCAATCAAAATATATCACTTAAATATATTGAAATAAAAAATCCATTATCAAATCCATTTTCAATACCAAAATACATAAAATGGTATATGGTATTTATTTACTTTTAAAAATATTACATCTTTTTGAGGAAGCCAAAGATCAAATAATACTCACAGCGGCGGAAAGGTCGTTGTCACCGCGTACGTTAAAAGAAACATACCTTTTGTCATTTAGTAAAAAAATTCTTATATAAATGATTCCTTTTGAATAAATGTAGAAGTAAAATGGGTTTATACAGCGTATAAATGAAATTCTTATATTATAACAAAATATGCCTCAATGAAATGATATTGAGACGAAGTCCCTTACCTTATGTCTCACGTGACTCGATTGATTTTTAATCTCCTGAATAATAAACTAAAGTTAATTTCTACCTGATTAGGAACCCTTTTAAAGCTTATTATTCCTTTTATATCACTTATTTCCATGTTATAAACATTATGTAATCATTTAAGTTAATAATGTATATTTTGTCGATATTTGGTACTTAAGTCAAAAATGGACTTCTTACAATTACTTTTTGTTTATGTGGAAAAAGGTTCACTATATCCAGAATTATATTCATGATTTGGATATCATATATATCATATATATCCATAATATACATTTATTTATAATAGTACATAACATTTAGAGGTAAGAAATGAAATGCACCGTTCATGGATACGGTAAGTCGTACGTACGCATGAACGCTACTTTCATTTCTATATCGTATTTAATGGAGTGAAATAATAAGGATAAAAAGGTATATTATAATTCCAGTATAATATAATATATAATATCATCAACTCCATCCTGTATACATCCCACGTATGGCATTAACGAATCTAATCACTTTGAGGGGGTGGTAGTCCGCACATCCTAAAATGAAATTATCATGTTTACCCATAATGGAAACCATAAAGGTATGCCAAAAATGAAAAATTAGGAAGCATAAGGAAAAAATAAACATAATATATATCATATATAAATATAGTTACATATTAATGGCCACCATTAAAGGTGTTAAAAGAAGATTGAACAATCATCGTTTCGTGAGGCAGAAATTCACCAACCATAGAAACAATATGTTCTTTAACCATCTGACGAAGGTGTGTGTAGTTGTAGCTCTAATTAATCTCATAAAATAATCTTATTATATTGAATATACTGTTGTTGTTACAAAATAATGTAATAAAACGAGTTTAGGGGGTTGGAGAAGAAAAATAAAACATAAGAACACAAGAGAAAACATTACCCTTTAAAACAGGTAACTCTTTTTGATTTGAGCTCAAAGGCTTCCTTGGGAAGACTTCTGACCAATGTGAGGCTTCTAGGAGTAATAGAGGGATGTGGATAGACAAAATTGGTAGGGATGGCCAATACAAATTCTTGAGAGGTGTGGGTAAGGTGGTAGAGGTGGGGGCCTTTTATAAGAGGAGAGGAGGGGCACTATTGGAACGTTATAAAAGGTTACTATATTATAATTTTTTTTTCTAATTTTAAATGTCCCAAAATAATATATTTCGATGGTAAGAGATAAGGGTTGGTAATATACTCATACAATAGGTTTTTTACAAGTGTAGGTCTTAGATTTTACAGTATAGTTTCATTTTATTTAAATCGTTAAATAATGAGGTAATCGTTGCATCATCATGGTGTCATATATAATTTAATTTATTTTATTCCTAAAAATTATTAAAAAAATATCACGATGTATGAAATCTCTTTATCTTTCTAATTAATATTTATAGTCAAAATTATGACTTTTATATCCCCATTTACAAATTGTTTTAGTAAAACAAGACATGTTTGTGACATGTTTATTTTAACATTAAATAAAAAGTTATTATTGTCATTTTCCTACCAAAGTGGCTCCATTGGGTCCCCAAGTTCACCCATGGATTTTCTTGGTTGGACATGACACATAAAATAAGGGTAGGACATGTTTCTAGGTCATTTAATATTTTGAAAACTTTATTTTTACCTTAATTTACACTAATTACCTCTAATCGCGATTAAAAAATTAAAAGTTACTATTCACCAAAAAAATATTTTAATCTCATTGAACCAAATTTTACTTCCTAATGACAACCATGTATGTCGGATTTTTGAAATTCAAAACACAGAGGTGGTAAGATTTAATTTAAACGAAAATTCAGTTTTTTAAGTACCACTTAATGGTTTCACTATTCATCAATAATTGAAGTTTTTCAGGAAAATACCAAATCATTACCCTAAGCTATATTTGATATTCTGAATTCAAAAATGATTTCTATTTTACAATATTCAAAACATATAGGTTACATTAATTAATTTAATAATTAATTCCCGCTGTCAGGACAAATAGCGTGTTTTTATGAAACAATATGTATCAAAAGATTTACACTAGTTTAAGTCCAATTTAAAAATGAAACTAATTACAATGACCATAGTTGGATTAAATGGTAAAAATATATTCTAATTGAACTTTAAAACCAATTCAAAATATAATCTAATCATATAAATAAATTATATTAAAAATAGGTTATGAAGTAAAATGCAACATTTTTCACTATTCATTAAAAATTGTACTTTATTGGAAAAATACCAAAAATTTACATTAAGTAAATTTTGATGTCCCGATTCTAAAGAAAAGTTTTATTTGGTCCAATATAATGTATAAGGGTGACCCAAACTATATTTAATTAAGGTTCACCATCAAAAGGCGATAGTTCGACCTTTTAGTCAATATAAGAGTATCTATGCCTAAAATTGAAATCTTTTCTTATTTTAAGCCTTTATCTTTTATTTGATAAATGTAAAAACATTTAAAAAACATAAATAACCATATTCTTGTTATCTCTATTCATTTCTTCAAATACAACGACTACGTGTTAACTACCATTTAAAAAAAATATTATTATATTACTAGTGTGCAACGTAAGATTTAAAGGAAACTCGTTGTTTCATATCGGGTATGCTATCGAACATAGAAACCCCTTTAAAGTAAAATTAATATTTAATTCGGAAAATATTAATAAATATGAAAATGCTTTATTCTTTATTTCCATGGGATGTTACATCCTTCCCCCCTTTTG
Organism: Viscum album; assembly: GCA_963277665.1. NCBI lineage: Eukaryota > Viridiplantae > Streptophyta > Magnoliopsida > Santalales > Viscaceae > Viscum > Viscum album. The sequence continues at coordinate 417,938,969 of OY728161.1, read as the reverse complement.
GGAATTGCGTCCTCGTAATTTTATTCACTTATCAAAATAAGTGAGGGTATTTATCCCTCATATAATTTTCAGATTCCCACGTTTCCCCTTCAACCATATTGTTTTTTCACAAAACCTTCACCTGGTGAAATACCTTATTTCGCAACACTTGCTCTCTTCGATCAAGAATCTGGACTGGTTGTTCTTCATAAAATAGATTCTCTTCCAACTGAACTACCTCTGGGCTCAAAACATGAGATGGATCTGGCATATAATTTCTCAACATCAAAACATGAAAAACATTGTGTTCCTGAGATAAACTCGGAGGTAAAGAAACTCGGTAAGCAAGTGATCCAACTTTCTCCAAAATTGTATATGGTCCAATGAACCTTGGACTCAGCTTTCCTTTCTTACCAAATCACATCACACATTTCCATGGTGAAACTTTGAGAAAACACGATCACCTACCTAGAAAGAGAGATCCTTCCTCCTATTGTCTACAAAATTTTTCTATCTCCTCTGAGCTGTTCTCATGTGTTTCTGAGTAAACTGAACTTTTTATGCCATCTATTCTACAAATTCTGGTCCATCAGCTTTCGTTCACCAACTTCATCCCAAAAAGCTGGAGTTCAACACCGTTTACCATATATTGCCTCAAACCGCGCCATCTGTATAATGGAATGAAAACTGTTATAATATGAAAATTCACCTAATGAAATATGTTGGTACCAACTTCCTTGAAAATCCATTGAGAAATCACGTAGCATATCCTCCAAGGTCTGAATTGTTTGTTCTGACTGCCCATATGATTGCGGATGAAAAGCTGTACTAAAATATAATTCAATACCTAATGACTATTGAAGGCCTTTCCAAAAGTTAGAAGTAAACCTGGGATCACGATCAGATATAATGTATAGGGGAACTCCCTGAAACCTAACTATCTCTTTAAAATACAATTGAGAAAGTTGATCTAAAGATAATTTTTCTCAAATAGGAAGGAAATTAGAAGATTTAGTCAAGCGATAAACAATAACCCAGATTGCATTATTATCTCGAGATGTCTTCGGTAATCCCACAACAAAGTCCATGGATATATTTTCCCATTTCCACTCTGTGACTGGTAAAATACGAAGCTTCCCTTTCAGTAACTTCCACTGTGCTTTAACCTGTTGAAAAGTCAAACACATCACAGTAAAATTAGCAATATCTCTTTTAATTCCGCCCCACCAGTAATACTCCCGCAGATCTCTGTACATCATAGTACTTCCAGGATGAACAGTAAAATGGGAACTATGAGCCTCAAATAACAACTCATTATTCAACTGTGAATCACCAGACACACATAATCTCTTCCCAAACATCAATACAAAATCATTGTCAGTGTTAAATTCAGGCAACATACCCTTCTGAACTAGCTATACCTTTTTCATCAACCCACTGTCTTTCTTCTGCGCTTTCTTAATTTTGTCTTATAGGGATGATCTTACTGATACCTGAAACGAAATAGAAGAACTTCCTATACCAACAACTTCTATGCCAAAGTTCATCAAATCAATAACCAAAGGATCTCGTTCCAAACGTAGCATGGTTAATGAATCGTTACTTTTTCTTCTCAAAGCATCACCCACTTTATTTTCTTTTCCCAGATGGTAATGAATTGTACAATCACAATCCTTGATTAATTCTAGACATCTCCTCTGTCTCATGTTCAATTCATTCTGAGAGAAAATATACTTTAAGCTTTTGTGATTAGTATATATTTCACACTTCACCCCATACAAATGATGCCTCTAAATTTTTAGAGCAAAAAATATATCAGCTAATTCAAGTCATGTGTAGGGTAATTTACCTCATGAGTTTTCAACTGACGTAAAGCATAAGCAATTACCCGATCATTATACATAATGACACAACCATGTCCCTTCAATGAAACATCACTGTATATAACAAACTCAACATTCCTAGAAAGAAGTTCCAAAACTGGAGCATTCACCAATCTACTTCTCATCTCTTGAAAACAATCATCACATTCTTTTGTCCAGATTAACTTAACACCATTCCGAGTTAGCTTAGTCATTGGACTAGATAACTGTGAAATTTTTTCAACAATCGTTCTGTAGTAACCTACCAAACCATGCAAACTACAGATATCGGTTACATTTGTGGTTCCTTCCCATTCTTCAACAACTTTTGTTTTAGCAGGATCAACAGTTATGCCATTTTTTGAAGCAATCTGACCAAGGAAATAAATTTTTTATAACCAAAAATCACACTTGCTGAATTTTCCATACAGTTTTTTCTATTATGTTTTTCAAGATAACCCTTAAATTACTTTCATTCTACTATTAAATTTTAGAAAACACTAAAATATAATCAATGAAAACAACGACAAACTTATCCAAGTAATTATGGAAAATTATATTCATAATGTCCATTAATACAGCAGGTTCATTGGCCAACCCAAAAGACATAACTACATATTCAAAATGGCCATATATTTTACGAAACATAGTCTTCAGAACATATGATTCTTTTAATTTCAACTGATGGTACCGTGTCCTCAAGTCAATATTCGAAAAATACTGAGCTCCCTAGGGATGATCAAACAAATCATCAATATGAGGCAAATAAAACTTGTTCTTAACAGTGATACTATTCAAGGCTCTCTAATCAATGTGAAGTCTCATTGAAACATATTTCTTTTTAACAAACAAGATAGGAGCACCCCGTGGTGATATGCTAGGTCTAATGAAACCTTTATCAAATAACTCCTTCAATTGCTTCTTTAAAAGTTCAAATAGAGCCATTCGATAATGGGGTTTTGAAATTGTCTTAGAATCAGGAACTAAGTCCAGAGTAAATTCAACTTCTCGATCATGAATAATACCATGAAACTCATCAAAAAAACATCAAGATACTCATTTACCACCGACACATCATTAATCTGAACAGTTCCTTTAATTCAGAAATATGTGCAAGATAACATTCATTTCCATCTTTTACTAGTTTCTCAACTTCCTGATATGTTATCAAAAGAAAGAGTTCATTCTATTACACAAAATGAAAATATTTTTGAAAAGAAACCTCTTTAGCTTTGCAGTCAATCCTAGAATGATAAACAGAAATCCAATCCATGCACAAAATAACATCAAACTCTACAAAAGGAAAAACAATAAGGTCTGCAGGTAGATTCTTTCCGCACACAAGGATAAGAAGGTTATTATAATTTATTTTTGTCTCAATGTTCCCTCTGGGTGTTTTTACCATAAGTTCATGATTTTTATCTTGAGATAGAATTCCCAATTTACTAGAAAACTTCTCAGAAATTAAAGAATGTGTAGACCCTGAATCAAACAACACATTGGAATAATCTGAACAAACAAAGAGTGTACCTGATACTAGATCATTCGACAACCCAACATCTGTTTAAGTAGTTTCAAAGGATTTCACCACCCCTTTCTACTTGTAGTCTGGCTGCTTTCCCCCATTTGAGTTCTTTGTTAGACACCCATTTTCATAATGACCCATTTCATTACACTTAACACATCTTACTTCTGGATTTTCATTGCCTACTTTATCATCCTCCTTACAGTTACGAGCAATATGACCCGACTTACCAAACTGAAAGCACTTTCCAGACTTGGATAAACATTCTTCAGGATTCATTTTACCAAACTTCTCACAGGATGGATATTTGGTTTTCTTACCTCCTTGTTTCTTTGATGGATTCTTCCCCTTTTCCTGCCAACTAGACCTCTTATTCTATTATTTGTCAAAGAACACCTGATCATAGGAAAACTCTATTTCCACCTTCTCCGCACATCGAAAAAGTTTTTCATACCTTTTGAACTCATGATAAGCTAAATACCTTCGATACTTTGTCTTTAACCCTGAGTTAACATGGATGATTTTTCTATCAAGATTTCGTTTGATGTTTGGAGTATACCTTTCTAGCTGAGTAAACATTTCTTCATAATAAGCAACCGAGTCATCCTCCTGCCTCAATTCTAGGAATTGTTTTCCCATCCTAATACTAACCACCTTAGGAAAATATTTCTCATGAAACATACCATTGAATTCGTCCCAGTGAAGATCATAAACCTCATCACTATCTCTGCTATTTTTCATCATAGACTACTATTGATCTGATTCACCTTCAAAATGTTAAACAACAAGACTAACCTTTTGATGATCTGAACACCCCATGACATGAAAAATCTTCTTCAGTTCTTTAATCATCCCTTCAGCTAGCACAGGGTCAGATGATCCTCTGAATGATGGGGGATGTTGCCTGATGAAAGGTTCTGCCACTGATATGTTCCTCTGTGGTTGATTTAGATGATCTCGTGCATGGATACCACCACCATTTGTAGCCTGAGTCAACTGTGCCATCACTGAAACAAACTATTCAGTTCCAATTCTGAACATATCATGTTCCTGATTTGAAAGGTTGCCTTCTTCATGATGTCATCCCAACAAAGCTTCCTTGTTTCCTCTACGGAAAACCATTCTGAACACAGAAATATCTTAGGTGAAGCATCATGGTAATCTTTAAATGCTATATTATTTCAATCATACCATAAATTAATTTATAATTTACCAATTTTATTACTACTAATGTTGTCTAAACCGACCATTGATACCAACTATAAGGCCCCAACGTTAAACATTACTTAATATTGAATTAAATTAATAATTCCCTTTGAGGATCTTTTTAGGTTTAGAGTTTTATAGAATTTGATCATAACTATTACATCTCAAAATACTACACAACAGAAACTTCTACATAGTTTCCTTTTTTTCAAAACATGAACTCTACCAAAAAGTTATTTCTTGTTCCATGTTTAAAAAAGCATGACTTTTCCTTGATCCCATCCTTGACCCTATTCCACATTATGTCTTGTGAAAAACATTTCATAAAAAACATGGGTTGAGCATAAAAAGATCAGTAAGGGATACACAAAGAATGAAAACTGTTAGTTTTTCAAAACAACAAGTAAACCAAAAATACTTTATCAAAGTAATAGTTTTCACCTTTATGGAGTAGTAAATAATCCTCACTAAATAAAATATCATTACTTAACATGTTGTAACCAAAATATTACCATAAAACCTATATAATGAACAAATAACATATAAAGGTAACTTGGGACATAAACATACTTAAATGGAATAACCATACGGTCGACATCCACACATATTACATACTGAAATAGCCATGTGGCCAACTTCCTAACCAAATTCATTTGAGGTTATAACATAACCACCCATCCTGGTATACACGACACCACCTGTCATATGGTTTATCACATTACCACTCGTCAAATGTCCAAGTACCATTATAAAATCATAAAACATAAAACTATTATAAGGGAAAGAAAAAATTTCCACATTTCAATCACAATATATCACTTAAATATATTGACATAATAAATCCATTATCAAAATCATTTTAAATACCAAAATACATAAAAGGGAATATGGTATTTATTTATTTTAAAAATATTACGGAATTTTGAAGAAGCCAAAGATCAAATAATACTCGCGGAGGCGGAAAGGTTGTTGTCACCACGTATGTTAAAAGAAACATACCTTTTGTCATTTATTAAAATAGTTCGTATATAAATGATTCCTTTTGAATAACAGTAGAAGTCATAGGGGTTTATACAGCGTATAAAATAACGTCTTTATTAGAACAAAATGTGCCTCAATGAAAAGATATTGAGACGAAGTCCCTTACCTCATGTCCGACGTGACTCGATTGCTCTTTAATCTCATGAAAAATAAACTAAAGTTAATTTATACTTTCTTAAGAACCTTTTTCAAGCTTATTATTACTTTTAAATCACTTATTTCCATGTTATTAACAATATGTAATCATTTATGTTAAAAATGTTTGTTTTTTCAATATTTGGTACTTAAGTAAAAAATGGACATCTTATAATTACATGTTGTTTATGTGGTCAAAGGTTCATTATATCCAGAATGATATTCATGATTTGGATATCATATATATCATATATATCCATAATATGCATGTATTTATAATAGTACATAACATTTAGAGGTAAGAAATGAAATGCACCGTTCATGGAGACGTTAAGTCGTACGTACGAATGAACGCTACTTTCATTTCTATTTCGTTTTTAATGGAGTGAAATAATAATGATATAAAGGTAAATAATACTTCCAATATAATATCATATATAATATCACTAACTACATCCTTTATATTTCCCACTTATGGCATTAACGAATCAAATCACTTTGAGGGGGCGGTAGTCTGCACTTCCTAAAATGAAGTTATCGTGTTTACCCATAATGGAAACCATTAAGTTATGACACAAATGAAAAATAAAGAAGCATAAAAAAAACATAAACATAATATATATTATATATAAATAGAGTTACATCTTAATGGACACCATTAAAGGTGTTAAAAGAAGATTGAACAATCATCATTTCGTGAGGCAGAAATTCGCCAACCACAGAAAAAGTATGTTCATTAACCATTAGACGAAGGTGTGTGTAGGTGTAGCTCTAATACATCTCAAAACTACATACAAGTATACTGAAGATACTGGTTTTGTTACAAAATAGTGGAATAAAAAGAGGTTAGGGGGTTGGAGAAGCAAAATAAAATATAAGAATACAAGAGAAAACACTACCTTTAAAACGGGTAACTCTTTTTGATATGAGCTCAAAGGCTTCCTTGGTAAGACTTCTGCCCAAATTTAGGCTTCTAGGAGTATGAGATGGGTTTAGAGAGACAAAATTTGCAGGGGTTGGCAGAGCCAACGGCTTGAGAGGTGTGGGTATGGTGGTAGAGGTGGGGGCCTTTTATTAGAGGAGAAGTGGGGCACTATTGGAAAGTTATAAAAGGATATTTTATTAAAAAATGCTTTTCGGATTTTAAAGGTCCCAAAATTATATACATAAAGGATAAGGTGATAAGGGTTCTAAATATACTAATAAAATAGGTTTTTGACAAGTGTAGGTCTAATATTTTACATTATCTTTTAATTTTATTTGAATCGTTAAATAATGATTTAATCGCTGCATCATCATGATGTCAAAAATAATATAAGTTATTTAATTTATAAAAATTATAAAAAATATAAATGATGTAAGAAATCTCTTTAGATTTATAATTAATATTTATAGTAAAAAATGTGTCTTGTATAACCCCATTTAAATTTTTTTAGTAAAACAACACATGTTTGTGACATTTTTATTTTAACAATAAATAAAAAGTTATTAATGTCATTTTCCTACCAAAGTGGCTCCATGGGGTCCCAAAGTTGACTTATGGATTGTCTTGGTCGGCCATGACACATTCAATAAGGGTAGTACATGTGTCTAGGTCATTTCATATTATCACAACATTATTTTTACCTTAATTTATACAAATTACCTCTAATCGCGATTAAAAACATAAAAGTTATTATTCACCAAAAAAATACATTAATCCCATTGAAACACATTTTAATTTCTAAGGACAACAATGTATGTCGGATTTTTTAAATTCAAAACACAGAGGTGGCAAAATTTCATTTAAATGAACAATCAGTTTTTAAGTACCACTTAGTGGTTTCACTATTCATCAAAAATTGAAGTTTTTCAGAAAAATACCAAAACATCACCCAAACATATATTTGATATTCCGAATTAAAAAATGATGTATATTTTAAAAAATTCAAAACATATAAGTTAAATTAATTAATTTATTAATTAATTCCCACTGTCAGGACAAATAGCGTGTTTTTATGAAATAATATGTATTAAAAGATTGACACTAGTTTAAGTCCAATTTCAAAGTGAAATTAATTCAATGACCACAATTGGATTAAATGGTACAAATATATTTTAATTGAACTTTAAAACCAATTAAAAATATAATCTAATAATATAAAAAAATTAGATTAAAAATAGGTTTTGAATGAAAATACAAAACTTTTCACTATTCATTAAAAAAATAAACTGTATCGGAAAAATAACAAAAATTTACACAAAGTAAATTTTGATGTCCTGATTATAAAGAAAAGTTTTATTCGGTCCAATAGAAAGTATTAGAGTGAAGAAAACTATACTTAAAGAAGGTTCACCGTCAAATGGCGATAGTTCGACCTTTTAGTGAATATTAGAGTATCTATGGCTAAAATTGAATTCTTTTCTTATTTTAAGCCTTTATCATTTATTGGATAAATGTAAAAACATTTAAAAAACATATATTATCATATTATAGTTATTTCTATTCATTCCTGCCAATAAAACGGCTACGTGTTAACTACCATTAAAAAAATATTGTTATATTACTATTGTGCAACGTAAGATTTCAAGGAAACGCATTGTTGCGTATCGGGTACGCTATCGAACATAGAAACCCCTTTAAAAGAGAATTAATATTTAAATAAAAAATATTAATAAATATGAAAATGATTTATTCTTTATTTACCTAGGATGTTACATCATCTATGTGATTAATTTTGAATTAATATTATCAACTTCTATTAATGGAATTTAGAAAAATTATTTCCATGTGTGTATTCATCGAGATTTGGGTTAGATAATAATTTAAACATTATTTTAAATAATATTAATTGTAAAACATGTAAAAATTATTTTTCAATATTAAGGCTAAATATGGTTTTCCAATTGTTAGATGAAAATTGTAAGTGTTAAAATGAATTAATAACGTTTCCAATTCACATTAGTTGGTCATATTTTTACAATTATTACCTTTGGATATATATTTGTGGGCATGTGGTACAATTTTCCATCATGTTATCAAATATAATAATTCAGGTAAAAAATAAGAAAATGTAAAACACATGCATTTAAATTTAAATTATGTGTTCACATTATAAAAAATGTATTGAAATGATTGAAAATTTATTGAAAATTTTAGACTAATGTAAATAATTTAATTAGGTAAGCTTATTTTAATATTTTAATATTATTTAATTTCATTAAATGTATATGAAATGCCAACGTATAAGTTATTGAATTAATAATAAATAAAATTAATGACAATAAAAATATTATATGTAATATATAGGGAATGTGTTATTGTATTTCATTAATTATTAAGACAACTATAACCTGATTTATAGTTATGAGGATTATATATTCAAATTCCACCTTTTTTTTATGTTTTTATATTTATAATAAATGAATATTGTCAGAATTTACAATAATGATATTTTATAATGAAAAATATTTTATTAAACTAATTATAATTAATAATAATCATATACAATACTATATTATTTTTATATGTTTAAAATTATCACCAGTTTCCCTTTAATGGAACAATTTTCATTTAGAATAAGAATATTAAACCAAAAATAATAAAAACCTCGTTTTGAATGGTATTGGGTTAAATAGGGTTTCACACATTCTTTTCTTTGTTTTAAAATTAACATCCGACAAATATTGGTTTCATTATTTAATAAATTTTATTTAATATTTATCAGAAGTGGTTAAAAGTAATCTAATAAGGATCATTTTTTTTTCAAAAATGATAAATTACCATGATAAAAATTCTAGTTTTTTTTTTTAAACTAAATTTTAATATAATGAAAAATAATGGTTACGTAACACTATATTTATAGGATATAATTTTTATGTGGAAGTGTGTGTGGAATATACCATCCTTCAAGTCAATTGTTGATAAATTTTTGATGTAATAGTGTTGATAGTGAATCAACATTATTTAATATTTTTTTAACAGAAAAAATTACAATCCTCCTCAATTATAAATGGGAACCTCCAACTCTCAATTATTCACATATCTCAAGAATAATGGATAGAACAAACCCTGAAAAATATCTCCCAGAAATACGTTATCCATGTTATATAGATTTTGGTCTTCCCAAAATAATTATCATTGTGTCCCCTATAAGAGATCCAAAAGAGGTTGTTTTAAGAGAAGGTAATTTCATTCAATATACTGTTTATTTTTAATACTCTTATTCATTAATTCATTAATTTTATAATGATTTAAACATAATAACACTAGTATTTAAAATATACATTTATTTTATTATTTTATAATAATAACTGTTATATGTATCCTTTTCTATGAAAAGGGTGATGAAAACATAAACCTTGTGTATCAAAGACTTATAAAACACAAACAAATGTAATTTATTCTCCACAAAAACTATTAATGATTTATATAATAATAAAATTAATATTAATATTTGATATTTGGTATAATTTTATACTTATAAAATTAAAATATCACATTTAACATCATTTTTATATTAAATGGGAAATCGATAATGTCACAGCTATGTACCATAGACTACTTCCTCATGAAGTGTTGTGATTTTTTACATTATCCTTATATTCAAGGTAAGAAGGAAACATTTAATGAATATCTATTATAAATATTACATAATACTTTCTAATGAATGGTGATATATTATTTTCCTTTTTATTGTTCCATTCTTCACGAAAATGGAATGAACATAAATGAGTATGTAAGACCTAACATCTCCACGATTGTTGTTGTTCAATTATTGAAAATTAAAGTAATCAATTGAAATAAATAATAATATAATAATATGATAGATTAATGAACCATGATGAATGTAAAATTATTAAATAATTAAAATCAATATATGGATGACAAAATGTATTTATTACCCAGAATGTGATTTTACCATTGAATTGTTAAAAAAGGGTAATAAAATGGAATAATTAAAACATATTTTAAATAATATTAAAAAAAGTGTACATTAACAGATTTATAATAATCCCATATATATTATATAGCATGGTAAAATGTGTATTAATTTAATTTGGATGTAAGGTAAATGATTTTAAGTCTATCATTTATTTCTAGAATACATATTCCATATTCAACACTTGTTTCTTATGTATGGTGTATATATTACACATGAATATATCTTAGGAATATTTTAAATAAATTATTTTATATACATGTAAAAATAATTTTATCTCATTCATGAGGAATATAATTAAAAAAAATCAATGATTTAAGGGATTGATGTCAAAATCTCATTTTTATTGGTATTATTTATAACAATGCATTCGATGATGAAATTCGATGATATATTTTGAAATAAAATCAAGAATTTTTATATCCTCTATATATATGATGAGAAGAATTTTATTTCATTCATATAATATAACACACAATGATTTTACGATATGATTTTAAATTTTATTTAATTGTATCTTTAGCTTATGCAACCACACACCACCAATCATAAACACGCCACAATATACTATAAATATTATTTTTATTTTAACATGAACATTTTAAAATATATATTAAATTGGTGGTTATGAATGGTATTAACTATATAATGATATTTATATATATAATTTTTTTATTTATAAATTTTTATAAAATAAGATCTTCCTTTTTAGTGAAGTCATTTACTCTTCAAAAAAACATTTTCATCAAAAGGGACTAATTCATATTTATGAGTAAATATTATAATATATTTATTGAACATATATAGAAATTTTTTGGTTAATCTAATATCATTGTGTATATCATACTATATCATTAAATAATTCTTAGGTTTTAGGAAATGTATAAATTATTCATTTTCTAGTGAATAGAGAAATCATTATTTTTTATAAAGAAATAAATTACATAAATTAAATGTATAATTATTATTTTAATTTTATCTAAATATTAAATAAGAAAAATTTAGAGACATTTAGTATAATTAATATAATTTTATCCATAATTATATCTTTATTTTGTATAATTTTATTTTTAGACAATAAAGTGCATTTATTTCCAAATATTTGTCATTACGTTTGACGAGAGTAATTTGAAATCAATTTAATAAAAATCTATTTTTTAAATTTTTAATAAATTATTTAATATTTTGATTCATATTTTTCAAATTTATTATATTTTTAGCTTTATTTAAATATTAATAGAAATCACAGTATTTATTATTACATTAGTATAAGGTTAATTGCATAATTTAGGAAAAAAATAAAATGAAAAGGACTATAAAATGAATTGAATAAATGAGATTTAATATTAGATGGGTAATTTTCATAACTCATCATTCCATTTTATGTTATATGACCATTTATGTACATTTTTATTAATTTATGATGTTCTTTAATTTATTATAAAAAAGACAAAGATGTCACAATCCTTAATTTAATAAATTAAACATTTTTATATGGTATTAACAATAAGCTATATTAGAATATAAATATTATAATAATATATTAAAAATTATCTTCATCATATTAATTCATTTTTAAATATTTCTAATGAAATAATTTTCCCAAATTTTTTGATCAAAGAAAAATATTTTATATATGATCATTTTTTTAGTTACTTGGAATTCTATAGTAACTATAATTTCCCTAAAGTGGAAAAACCCATGTTATCATGGTAATAGAAAATATAAACAAATAAGGGATAAAAACAAAAGATATGAGTTGTAATTTCAGAGGCATGTATAAAAACTATTTTATTAGTTTTGTTACAACCATATTAGTAATATATAAAATATAAATCATTTTGGAGTATTTTTTAAATAAAAATTATTTTATATTATTTTATTTTTTAGTGATTTTTCTTAAGTTCCCCTAACATCAATAAAAAACAGCAACTCTTTACTGTACATATTTACACTAAAATTCTCCATCTACCAAAACAAATTTCAATAAATTTATCAGATAAGCATAATTAGTAATGTTATTGTGGTTATATTCCTTAAAAACTTTATACCCAAGGTCCCATAGGAGAATAAATAATAGATTTTCGCCGAAGAATAAATAATAATCATTACTAACACATTCATGTTTACTTCTTATTATCCATCCTATTATTGTATTTTATACATTGTAAATAAAAATATCCAGTATAATATATATATATATTTACATTGATAAGATAATATTATTATAGTACAACCATATTACCCCTTTTATCTATCCTATGAAAAATGAAAGCATCGCTCATGCTTATGTATGTCATACCATCTCCATATTGTGGAGTAATTTTTTTCATCGCCTCTTTTCCTGGATTGTATTAATGATAGAAATAATGTCGAAATATGATCATTATAAAATGTTTTTAATTATGGAAATAATACTATACTATCAACATCATTACTATTTCATCATTGATGGAATGATTTTATTGCTCGTTTGTACGTAATACATACCATCTACATGATGCGATGCGATTCATTTTCCATGTTCATCATTCAATAATGATTCTAAAAATGTATATAATTAATAAATATGATATAAATATATAGGAAAATAATATCATTGTTGATATAATGTACATTTAACCTATTCACTAGATCTGATGGTTACATGACAATAAATGTATAGGAATAGATGCAGTTATCATTCAAAACATTGGTAATAGTGTAATATAATAATCAATATAGGGATAAGTTGATATAATAAGACATTATATATTGTAATAAATATTATGAATAGTCATGTTATAAATTATTAAAATTATTTAATGAATTATATATTACTTTAAACAAGTATACATAATGGAAATAACAAGGTAACGCTTTTGCGTCAAACTATTATTTTTATGAGATAAATGACCTTTTCAATAGTTTTTAATTTTGTGTTCTGTACATAACCGTTGATATATATTTTCATTAATCTAATTATATTAATTGTATTTAAGGTTTTTTTTATGATTAATTATACTATAGGGTATACAATTCAACTATTTACAATGTATTAATGTAATTCATAACATAAATTAAATTAATTGGTTCAAAAATATACTTCATTAATCAGGTAATTATAAATGAATGTTTATCATGGCATTTAGTGTTTCTAATTTTGATGTGTATTTATATATGAAATAAATAATTTAATTATTTAATTATATCGTAAACGATATTCAATTTTAACAAATTATTTTTAAATTGATTTTTACTTTAATAATTGGGGAAATAATTTTAAATACAAATATTTTACATAATAAATATATTTTTTGATATGGAATATTGTTTATGGATTAAATTAATTATTCCATATATAAATAAGGATTTAAAAATGAAACACACGTTCTGATGAATATTTAATAAAGTCCCCACAATGCATAAATAGTCTTGTTGGGAAAATAAGATGGCTATCCCCACTTATTGATTTTTCACCGATTTTTCTTTAAACTACTTTGTTAAAGGACATCAATGTCATGTTTCCATGTAATTGGGAAACATGGAATAAATTAATTAAAAATTTATTCATTAAGTATTTAGTTCTTATTTTACGTGATATTTTCACTATGAAAAGATTCTATGGAAGGATTTCATTCTATGTTTATTGATTAAGGTTAAAAATTATGTTTAAATTAACCTTACTGTGGAAAAGTTTATGTGTTATAGAAGGATCAAAAATAATATGGGTTCTAATAATTGGGATAGTTATTTTAGAAATGATGTCTTCCAGAAAAATATGAATCATCTTTCACACGAAACATTCTATACATAATATTTTTCATCTACCAATCCAGGTCAATCAGTCAATAAAAAAATATAGCATGTTTTTACATTCTGATTTGACACTGCTTGGTCTTAAGATTATGATAATTCTTATGTTATTAAAAAATATTGGTCATCCCCAAATTATTTCAATGATTCTTTTTCATGTACCATTTTGTTGAAAACCCCTAAATTGATTCTTAGAAGAATTTTAGATCAAAATTGAATCAAATTAAAAATGAAAATATTATTTTGGAAGAGGCAATTACCCAACTCTAAAACACCACTTCTTGACCAAATTTTTATTTGGATCCGAAATATAAAATCTAGAATTTCAACAAAATGTCAAGATTTTATAACCATTGAAGATGAAATTTGATAATATTTAATCAAAACCAAATAGATCATAGTAGGGGGAATAAATACTATATTATAAAACTATCTTTAATGAATGAATAATTATTGTATACACGATTACTTTCAATGAGTTGAGGACAACCTCATTGATACTAACGATTATATTGCAAATCATGACATCTGAAATTTTGAAAATATTTTCATTGCTTCATATAAAATGAAATAACTTTTACCTAATGTAATCCCACATGTGGTGAATTTATAAGTAAACTATTTTCACACATTCATTCATATTGATAATGAAATCAAACACACAATGATTATTTTAAATCCTCATAGAGAATCAAGATCTAATGATTCAATAACGTGTTTTATAATAATTTTTTGGATGGTATTCAATATAACATTTATTTACTAGTTAATTTTCTTCCAATCGTACGCTCCCTCATTTATTTAATTCCCAATTTCTCATATTTGTCCTTAATGTGTATAATTATTTAGAGATACATCTCTTTGGAACATTTTCACTTATTAATACAATTTTCACAATCATTAATTAACTAATTGAAAAAATAATTTCTTATATTAACATTAAAATCGTCTCTTGGTACTAATCATGTTTTTTTCAAAGGTTAGTCCATTCAAGATTGTTTTCTTCATTCCTCTAAATGAATTAACTCCTCAATAAAATCTAGTACGGATGTAAATATTCCAATCAAACATGACATTATAAAAGGTTTTAATGCGATGTATTTTAGTTTAATTTTCATTATTATTCTGAGATTTGGATTTAATGACTTCATTATATATAGAATTAATAAACTGTTCAATTTGGCCTCTATTTCCATAATTTTTAATGTCTATATAAATGGTTACTAAAAGTTCACAAATGGTGATAGAATATGTTTCCCACTATCTTCAATTTTATTTCGAATGCAAAAGATTACATAATAATATTACAAGGATTATTTGTGGATCCTAACTAGTTTAAACATTTTATTACTTCTATGAAATTAAATTTTTCGGATAATCTATTATATGCGGATGATATCATCATTTTTACAAGGTGATAAATGAAATATTA
Organism: Viscum album; assembly: GCA_963277665.1. Lineage (NCBI taxonomy): Eukaryota > Viridiplantae > Streptophyta > Magnoliopsida > Santalales > Viscaceae > Viscum > Viscum album. The sequence continues at coordinate 417,923,072 of OY728161.1, read as the reverse complement.
AAAATCTAAACAACTTCTTCATTCATTATAATGGATATTATCAAAAAACCAGTAAATAGAGTAAATATTTATTATTTTTTGGGAAATGTATTCATTTATTAAGAAATAAATTATTATAAATGTATTAGGTATTAAAATATTTTCCATTCAATTCACTTATCTTGGTGTTCCCATTTATTTGGGAAGGCCCAAATCTAGATTATTTTCTACAATTGTAAACCAAATCCTCCAAAAACATTCCTCATGGAATAAAAAATACATTTTTATTGTTGGAATTATCTTTCTAGTATAATATTATATTGAAACTAAAATAATATATTCCATGATGGTTAACAAATGGATTATTGGAATATTAATGAAAAAAATTTCTTCATTATTTTCATTTTTTCCACTGGAATCACGCTTGAATTTTAAATAGTTGTTGTTCCTTGGACTACCTATTGAAAAATATTAGATAAGGGTGGCCCCATATTTTAAATTCATTACCACTTTATTTATACATTTCATCCCCATCTAATGTGGAACATACTTTATAATGAAAATTATTCTATTGAATTTCTTAATATTAGGATTCCTAAAAAATTTATGAAAGGAAATTAGAATTATATGGTCTCTTCTATTTGGTATTTCATTATTAAATATTTTTACATCAGAATATCTAAATCTCTATGAATGTTTTTCATACAATATTCCATGAATTTATGGGTCAACAACATGACTAGTTCTCCTGTAATACATAGCGGTCCCCAAATCAATTAACTAAAAAACAAATTGTAATAATATTGATGTTTTAAACCCTCATATATTTAATTTTATTAACAAATTTATTCATGTAAATGAAAATTACACATTTTACAAGACTACTAATTTTTTTAAATTGCGAACATTTACATAATGACATCATTTATTCAAAAAAATTATAACCATTTTTTAGTAATTGTGATAAATATTTTTTTTCTTAAATAACACTAATTAATTATGGATATTTCCTTCGTAAGACATTATAGATTGTATTAATTCTCACAACATGGTTCCCCTTAACATGTGTCTTTATCTTTTTGGGAATCAACATTTGTCTCAACATCGTATTTGTAACTAGAATAATCAAGGACCTATGTTCTAATGATATTTCACATTTGAATTTTGTTTTTGATATTTTTGAATGAATATGGTTATATAATGACTGATTAAATTCTTAACATCAACATTGTGTGGATATATAATCCTCTCAGTAAATAAAAATATTGTCATTGCTATCGTTGCTAAGAATATCCATGTGATATGTTATGGAAAAATATAAGCATATTCATAATAATTACTTATTTATTTTAAATGCATGTTGAAAGTGGATCCTTGATTACATTCAAGAAGCTTCTTCAATTCACAAGGGACATTACAACAACACCCTAAACGACATTGGTATTAAGTTATGAATTCAGATTAATGGTATTTCCTGTTAGCAAAAACAAACTTTTTATGTTTTCTAGAATGCTCCACTCCCATCCTGGATTAAATTTAATATTTTTGGTGGCTCTAAAAGTAACCTTATTTATTCATGTCCTGGAATAATTTACATAAACTATTGTGGGAAACTTCATGGGTGTTTTTATTGAATATATGGAATTTACTCATATAAGGAGGCAGAGTTGATGAGTGTGATCCAGGCTATATATTTTGTAATGCAATATCGCTAGAACAATATCTGGATTAAAAGTGATTCGACTACCACAATTCAGGATCTATGGAAAGGTGTAGTTAAACATTCATTTCATCTTAAATCCCAATTGATAGATTATATTCAAATGATTAAGGATGGCACATATATTTTCACTGATATTACTTGTGTATAGAACAAGTTTTCATATGGTCATGCTAATATTGGAGACAACCATGACATTACCTAGTTGGATGATCTCCCCATTGATTTACTACTATTTATAATAATGATTTTAAAAAAATACAATCTATTAGACTCATGTATTCCTTTTTCTATTTAATAACAGAATTATCTTTTGTATTTTAACAATGCCCAACCTTCCTTGATAAAAATGTTAGATACCTTCCCATGTTGAATAATCTTAATGATTATTTATTTATTCATCTATATTTCACCTAAACAAATTATTTTATATTGCCATTATTTTTTTCCTTTCACGGAAGATTAAATTATTTTTTCAATGATTTATATTTAAGGATACATAAAATATAATAAATGTATTATCATGAAAAAAAATTATCTTTTTATTCACATTCCAAGTATAAAGTATGAAACATGTATGTATCTTAATTACCAATACATAAAATATTTTCATAAAATTGGGAATAAATAATTGGTTTTTATTACAAATTAATTGTTCCAAACCCTAACTATGGGATATTATAGTCATGGATACGAAAATCGTAATCTAAGAATGATATGTAGAATTTTATGGAACTAGATTTAGGAAATCAAAGATTAAGTAATATATCAATATATCAAAAATAATAGATAATTATAAATATATTTTATAGTATTATAGATATAATAATTTCATTGTATAACCTAGGATATTATAACAATTCACTTATTCAGAATGTGTCATGATTTTGATATTCAATAAAAAAAGTCTTCATTATTGTGTTACTTATCAAAAAAATTAGTGTTTCTGACATTGTGTTTTTTGTTTTGGTCAATGTATGGAAAAATATAGTATCATGATAATGATATTTTTTATAGAAATTTTATTGATATAAATTATAATGGGGAAAATACATTGGTGATAAATATTTGTATTATTATTACTAGCTATCATCATATTGGTCTAATAACATTCCCCTTAACCAACTCACTGACTATGTAAAAAATAGAAGGACTGAGATTGATGAGTGACATGGTGGTGGAATCCATGAAGGAAATATGATTTAGTTTCCAATATGTCAAATAATGTGAGATAAATAACCAATTTAATTTCAAAGATGAATGGGGATATATTATGGGCATAAAAGAAGTAATTTTCAAAGAGAAAATAAATTAATTATGATATCAAAAAGGTATTATTAATGGTTTAATATACTAATTTTATAAAAGATAAGAAATATAAAAATCAATTTCATTGTGTGGAAACTCATGAATAGTTTCAGGAAGGTTATACAAGTAATGGTAATAGTAATGATTTTTTGGAGACAAGAAATGGTATATTAATAGAACGAGGTTTACAAAATAAGATTATGAAGTATAGTTAGTGGTTTAAGAAAAATGTTGACTGATTATTGTTAATGTTTGTTTTTATATAGGAAATATTTAATTTGATTATTTTATAATAAATGTATACTTTATAATAATTATAGAATATATATGGATTTTACTTTAGTAAATTTAGTTAATGAATTTAGAAGTGAGTGATGTCAAATATTAGTATCCAATAGAATTGATTTTATGGAATGTTGATCTTTTGGAAGAAATATGATTGAAGGATGATAAACCGAATTATATTCTTAATTTTTAGATAATAATATTAATTGATTATTTATTGGAATATATTTGTTACCACAAAAATGGTTACTTATTTAATGGAATATGGAAGTTAATATATGATTACAATTATGTCATATATTTATCAACATGATATTTTACTTATAAATTTATGAATATTGTCATTATGGTAGATGGTGATAATTTTATTCATATATTTGATATGTGAAAGTAGGATCTACATTTTCTAATTAGCGGAATCAAATGTAATGTTAATTTTGACTAATTGAGTGACCATTATTCTAATTTTTTTAATTTGAATTTGGATAAAAAAAAATTGGATGATTATTACGATTTAATACTAATGAAATAGATTAAGAGTAAATTTTATTATTATTTTTTGTTGATAACATGCTTTATAAATTATTTTTGTGAAAATATTTATTATCTGAATAAATGATGTAGAGATCATAGGATTAATTAATGTGTTTCCAGAATGAAAATTTCATCTTGTATGTATATTACTAGAGTATGAGATTGTGTTAAAAAAGATAAATATGTTACTAAAGGATGATATTATACTTATGTAACGAAAATAGATCAGGTAAATATATTTTCTAATGTTTTTATCTGGATAAAAACGCAATTCCTCAACTCGTGGAAAAACATTTGGAATAAAAACATTATCATTTTACATTTAATTTTGAGTAAAAAATTGTATGTTAACCGATCAAAGATTTTCATTTCTATGATGGTACCAATATTTTGATTATGTTATCTATTGCTCTCTATAGGAACATGGTATATAGTTTTTATATTATTTTCAATTTATTCATACATGTAATCCAATATTGTATCTCAATTGACCTTCATATATTCTATTCTCTGTTATCAAGTGGAAGTTTTATTAACCCTTTTTTCAATGTTTGATTTTTTGAAATATAACTTTCAAATATCAAGCCTATATTTTAAATTTCAAAATTCAAATTAAGTGGATGAAATTTATTCATGGAGTAATGAATATAACACCATTTTATTTTTTTAAAAATATTTATTAAAACAATTATTATAATTTATAGCTAATGGTATACAAAACTCTGAACTTAAAAAAACATGATATTATAGATATAGTATTATATTAACATGGTCTTTATAAATTTTAAATTCAATAATAGGTTTTTATTTTTATAAAATATATTAGGAAATATATATGATGTTGATTTATATTGATTTTAATAAAATAGTATTTAATTTTTCAGAAAATTAATTTTCTCATTAGAAATGTGTTTTCCTCTCAAGATGGTATTTATTTTTTTATGAGTAAATATTATGATAATTTTTTGGATTTTATTTAATTTATATTTAATGAATCTAATATAATTTTATAATTCATCAAACTAGAATTTTCCTATAGTGAATTGTTGTGAAATTTAAAGAAAATAAAATGTAAATACTTAAATTGTTGATTTTTAAAAACAATTAACATTCCTTATATTAATTTTATTATTATGATATTAATTTTATCTCAAATTAAATTATGTGACATTTAGATATATATAATATAACAAAATTATTTTTAATCATAATTATACCATATTTTTTATTTGTACATTTGTTGACATAAAAATATGTGTTTCATTACCTTTTGAAAGGTAAAAAATAATTTAAATTATGAATCATATGTTTTGTTAATTTAGAAAAAATATTTAAATATTTTTATTTAGAAGGCAAAGATTTAGTAAATATGAAACTTTTAGATTTTTCCAATATAAATAGTAAATTGGGTAATTTCTTTTACAATGGTAAAGGGTAAAATAGGTAATTTTGGTTTAAAATGAAATCATAAGTACAATATAATTAAATTTGATATTATAAAAATATTATTGGACATGTAAATCTAATAGATAATCATTAATTTTTTATATCACCATTAATGTCCATTGGAATGGGGATATGATTTTAATAACATTTTATTTCTTGATATGTCTAATATATCACATTCACTATTTTAATAACTATAATAATTTTTATATGGTGTAATAAAGATTTTATCTTAAAAAAATATTATTTTGAAATTACTGGAATCATATTCAACATATTTATTTTTTACTAACATTTAAAGAGTAAATAATTATTTTAATTGTTGCACAATATTGGTGTTGTAATTATTTTACTAATATAAATATTAAATAAGTGAAATGAAAAATATTAAGATAAATATAATTCGATATTATAAATTTATGTAATGATTTTTCTTGATGAACTCGACATAGAAGGAATGAATTAAAATAATTTTTTTTCAAATATCTATTCTTGTATTGATAATTTTAAAATTCAGTGTATTAAATAGTGTAAAATTTTACATCAATTATATATTAAAATGTATAAAAATTTATTTAATGATATAAAAATTATAAAAATAATAAATTATGAAAAAATATTTAGGTAATGTATGAAATGAAATAAATGATCCATTTATGGGTCATTATACATTTTATTATAAATGTATTACCCATCAATGATTTAAAATCCATGTCTTCAATCTAGGAGTAGATGGAATATGGCAATGATTTAAACCAATATATAAGGGTAAGAATGTAACCAATGAATGTTTAAAAATTATTAGATTTTATAATATCAACGAATATTCATCATACATTCATAATAACTTAATTGTAACAATTTTTAATATAAAATTATTTTATACTGAAATTATTTTAGTGAGTCCAAAAAATACCCCTCCCCTCAATTATAAGAGGTCACTCATCCCTTAACATCATTACACAACTAAGATACATATAGCTCAACCCACCCTTGAAAATTTATCTTATAAAAATTTATAATTATGTTATTGAGGCTATTTTAGTTCCCAAATACCTAACCTAGGTCCCTTCAGATAATATACATATGGATGACCACCGAGGAAGTGCTAATAATATTAATTGAATCATTAAATATAATTACATTACATAATTCCTATTCATGTGTTATATCAATAAAAAATAATTTTTTAAAAATAATTTATACTCTAATATTATATAATAATTATTGGAATATCATATTCAACCATTTATCTGTCTTATTAAAAATTAAATCACCCAAAATTCATACATACGACTTACCATCTCCACACATGGGTGTAATATGTTTTTCATCACCACACTAATGGAGGCGTATAATGAAGGAAATATTGTATATATATGATATTTAATAAATGATATTTATTCGTTAAAGTATAATTTAAAATTAAATATTTTTCTCACCCACTATTGATTAAATGCTACATTTTCTCGTGCATACGTACCACCAACCGTCTCCAAGACGTGATTCTATTAATTTTACATATTCTTTATTAATGAATTTGTAAAACAAATCATATAATGAATAAATATGATATCAATTACCCTAATATAATTCTATATATGATTTAATAATATCATATTCATAGGAATTAAGATATACATGATAAACCATGATATGAAAATGAAGTATTCAAAACCTAGAACAAGGGTAATAACGAAAAATTATTAACATGCAGTTGACATGATAAAAAAATAGGATCATATATAATAAAATAATTATAAAAAAATTTATTTTATAAATTAATAACATTGATTAATCAATTATGTATGAGGTTAAACACATTCAACTAATGTTAAAAATGTAAGGATTTCTCGTATAAATTTTATTTCAATGGTATATATGCCTTCTTAAATGCTTATATATTTATTGTGGAGTAATACCAATTGGATATATCATTTCATTATTATATCTATATTAATTATATTCAATGTTTCTTTTGTTTATTATAAATTTTATGAGGGAATATTATTCTACTGATTACAAAGAGGTATGTGATATCATAACTCATTTTCAATTAATGTGGATAAACATTTACATTATTGATTATGTCATGGGAAATGAATTTTTGATTTATAATCTTTTATATTCACTTATTTCAAATTAATTTAAATTTGATATAAATAATTTATTCATTTTATTTTTTCATACACCATATAATATTTTTAAATATGGTGTTCAAATTAAAAGTAATTTGAATAACTGTTGAAATAGTGTTAAATCTGTATAATTTAGTAAATATATAAAATTTTTATGAGAAATAATGTTTAATAATTAAATATATTATTCAATATAAGAGTAATATTTTAGACATGTAAAACATAGGTTGGTGACCATTTAATGTATACCCCTCATTGCAACGATTTTCTCTGTGGATGAATATGTTGGCTGGCCACACCTAATCGGTGTTCACCCTGTATGATTAATGTGTCCTTTTAAATGTATTAATGATAATGATTCCATGTTCATAAAAAAATATTTCATAAAATAATTAAGAATTTACTCATTCAATATTCAGTTATTACTTTCCATCATAATTTCACTATGATAAAATCTATGGACTCATTTCTTTATCAGTTTATTTATTGAATATCATGCGTTTTATGTTGTATATGTTGCGATATTGATTATTATTATTGAATAATTTTTTATTTCCCTATATTTGAATTTTTAATTATATTATATCACTCATATTTTGAATCATTTCCCATGTATTTGATGGAGTTTACTATAATAGGTATTTATGTATATTTTAGATGGAATAAGGTTATTCTCTTAAAAAATATTCCAATTCATATTGTAAAAATAATTTATGACTCTGAAATGTTTATTTTTTTACAAAGAATACTAAAATGTCTAGTCCTTTGGGATGAGATTCATTGTTTTGTTAATACGGTTTTATGGATTTATGATCGAGATCGAAACTACTAGTGATATGATGGTAAATTTACCCCAATTATGTACATAATATTAAAAATGAACGTTTTTCAATAAAACAAACATTATTTTTCTCTTTAGTGGAAAACCATTTTTCCACCATATAAATGTTTTCTAATAATTTTTTTTAAAAATATCATTAATTTAAAATAATGATTTTTAATGTTATTATTTCTCCAGTTTGAGTATATATAGACTTCTCAAAAACTAATCATTATTTATTTTTCCAATATAACCTATTAGATATTGAAAAAAATATGAAATGATTATTTTTTAATGTGTATGAAATGAATGAAATTTCTCACCATCATAACCAGAAAATGATTTTTTTATTTCATTATAAGTAACAATTTTTTCTATGAATAATATATTAACAATTCTCTACAAACATTTATATTGAAGAAATAAAATTCAAATTGAACGAAATTTTATTTTCACTAAGAAAAAATCAAAGTTATCTTCCAAAATCCTTTTCCATCTAAGATGTCATCCTTTGATGATCCATAATATTTATTATAGATATAACCTATTAATATCAATAATATTAATTATCCTCATGGTTTATAGTTATGATAATAATATGCCTCTGTAATCCAATCTCTTTAAATGGTATATCTATGATTAAATGAGGAGATTTTTATGAATCCAATTTATCTTATATGGGATATTCTATAATGAAATTTTTATGATAAATATTTCTTATCAAGTGTTTTGAAATGATGAATAGGTTTTTAATACAATTTATTTTCTTGTATTTTGATAGGGGTTATATTTTATAATGTTATGGAAAATATACGTATGAATTTAAATATATTATTAGTCATGAATATATCTCGATAAAATATACTAGGTAATTATTGATAGCTCATCATATAAATAGTTCTCTAAAGTATATTAAACCTAGTTTAGTAATGGTATTTTTCTACTATTTAGTTAGAGTTGTGATCCATGACTACTACTATGGTTTGGGGAGTAAACACAATCCAAAATGATTGTATTGAAATTGAATCATGAAAAATTCTTTAGATTGGGTATGAAATAAAAATATGCTATGAGAGTCATGTCATTGAGTCTCAACTAATGTGGATATTATTTTCTATTATTATTCATATGGAAAAAATTCCCTATTATATTCCATTATTATGTTCTCTTGTATCATGTTCATAGATTCTATTATGATTCATCTCCCATAAACTAACAATAATTTTTAAATGACTCAACATTATGTTGATGGATAATAATGGTATGGTTTTCAAATATAAACCACACATTATAACACTATGGTGCTAATGATAAGTTAATCTACTAACCAAATCAACCTATTTTTTCATTACATAGGATCTGATATCACCCTTTATTATGTTTCCTCTATAAAATTTACAATAAAATATATTATGTATTGTATGTATTAGAAGGGTTATAATTACAAAAACATATTTTAATATGATGTAGTTCTCTTATGAATCATTTTTTATATATCGTCATTTTTAGAGGAACTAGTTCTTTACAATTTTGGCACAAATCATTATGCTATGTAATTATTATTCATCTAGTAAGATTTCATATAAGTGTATGAGATGTCTGTATCGACATAGTTGGTGTTTTTATTGGGTTTTGATTAAACATTAAAAACTACTATCAGGAAATATTATTGAAATAACAATCGATTTTTCTAGAGATATGTGTAACAATATATATAAGGACAACTCTATAAACATGATAATATTATTAAATTTTTGAAATGGATATAGAGGATGGTTTCTATGATCTAAACATCCATGTATGCATAATCCATGTGGATATTTATTTTTCATACTTTCTCTAAGGAGTTACCATTTAAAAAAATAGAGCATCTAGCATTGTCTTGATCTCTGTCAGGTGCATCAAAATGATCCCATTTACACATCATGTTTTACTCTCATGTGGGATATGTTTTGGGAATTCAAAAAACACATTAGAACACATCTTAAATGATTTTAGAAGTTGATCATCATGAAGAAAATTAGTTATAACTAATGTTTCTTAAATTGAATAGTAGGTATTAGGATTTGTACATGTTACAAATTATTTTTCATGATTATTTGGTTTCATACATTTAATTTTATTTGTTTCGTAATACTTTTTAGTTGTATTCATTAAAGGGAATCATGAAGAAATATTTATATGATAAATGAAAAAAATGTGTAAATAATAAACTAAATATAATGATTACTAGAGTATAGTATATATTGATTATGCATAATCATTTATCCTGATATATGATTAAACAATTAAACCATTGCAAACTAGTATACACACAAATAGAGAGATTGCTGGAGTTCTATTGAGATCACATGTGGTGGATACCATGATTTAAATAATACATAGTTTCTTATATATATAAAAATATGGTAGTAAAACCCTCTATAAATGTAAAAAAAGAAAGAAAAATGGCTTTTGTATGAATGATAATGGCATAGTGTAAGTATTTTCTAAGTATAAATTTTTTTCCCTTAACAAAATGGATTAGAAAATCATTTTCACAATGGAATCATCAAAAGTTGAATGTTTTAAATGTATGATGTATAGGATTTGTGGAAACAATTGTTATATTTGGGAAACTACAATATGAGTATTTGATAGTTTGTAAAGATAAAGGGTTTTTTATTGATGACAGAGAGAATACAAGTGAAATATTAAATGAAAGAGTTGATAAGGAATATAATGATGAGTCTTAGATAATTATTTATGGATAATAAACAATAATTGAAATTGTTATCTTTGGAAATCATTATTTTTGTAATATAAAACATCAAATATATAATGTTTGTTCTATTGAAATATACAAAAAAGAATTCCCTGAATATGATGAATTGATTCCATGTATAAGAAAAGTGATTCAATGTAAATTTGATATTTTATTAAAAATCCATAATTATCTGAAATATAATCATTAATATGTTTCTAATGTTTATATAATTCTATCTAGAAGGGACCAATATATGTATAATATGGTCAGAGTAAATTAGATAATATTGATGACCTTGTAATTGAATAATTATTTGATAAAAAATTGAGTTCTGATATCATTTATTGATATTACATTTTTTTGATTTATATAATATATTCTATAATCTTTCATTTTAATCATGGAATGATGAAGAATGTATATTTTTATTGATAATTGTTTTGTAAATATTGTAATTGATTTTTTTGGTCAGAAAGTATAACCATGTTATTCAAATATTTTTTATGTTTCAAATATGTGATGAATTATGTTATTTGGGGAATTAATTTAATGGTGATTTTGGAAATTCTTTCACCATATTAATAATTTTTTGAATTTTGTATATTTCGGAATGTTAACCATTTATTGAATGGTTTATGTTAAATAATTGGATTGGGTTTTATATATTAATGTGTAATTACATCGTATTATGATACAGTATTATTTCATAACATTTTTAAACATTTTTTAGGATAAATTGAGATTGAAGGAATGACTTCACATTCATAGATGGATATTGTGACTTATTAGTGATTCAAACATGAAAACATATTATTCATTTAAGGGACTTAATGATCAATTGTAAATACATATAATCATGTCCAAAGGAAAATAAAATTCTTACGAAATGAAAATAAATCATGTTAGTATATTTTTTCTTATTCTCTACCATGATAGTAAAAGTTCCATCAACTTTCAGAAAATAATGATGAATAAAACTTTTTACATATTCATATCATTTGTAATGAGTAAATGATATTTTAATTAATCATATATATACTTTTTTTTCAGAGGATAACTTTCATATGACCATGTGGTCTTTATCTATCTCTTAATAATTCGGTGTTAGAATACCCTCTGTATCCATATTTGTAGTTGCTACCAATTTTATAATATTTCGATTTTTTTTGTTATTTAATGATGATATTTTAATGTAGCACTACTTATTTTCTATAGATGAACTAATACCCTTTTATGATGGGGGTTTTTGGATGGAAAATTTTCAAATTTCAAAACATAGATTAACGAGATCAAATTAAATTGAATGGACTCATTTTATTTGAGGGGGTATAATGTACCACCATGAAATTTTATGAAATATTTCTTTTCCAAATTAAATTATTTTTCTGATAAATTTTGATCATGAGTCACCTAGTTTTAATGAATCATGATATAATTAAAATATTATATTTTAAATATGAATTTTATAAATTACCTGTTGATTTTTTTAGAAAATTAATAAACAAGATTTTTAAATTAATTATAAATGTTATATCTTGTGAAAATATTTTTATAAAAAATAACATTTTATTTTAGTATAGTATTTTTATGATTCAAAAATACCATTTTATGAAAAATTATTTTAATTTCCATTTTGTGAAAAAATATTAGAAATTAAATAGAAATTTTATGAAACATATTTAAAAAAATAACCTCATTTTTTGAATGATCATGTGACAATTATATTAGTATTAATTAATGATAATTTTCATAAATGATTTATTTTTTATGAATATTAATGAATAATGAATAATTATTAATATCATCTTTGTGTTTAATGAATTGAAAATGTTACATATTTTTTGAATTTGATTGTTTTCCCCCTATTATTAAAAAACACAAAGTCGTGATTCTTATAATTCAAATGTATTCCTTATTAACCTATATGAATTTTATATTCTGAGTTAGGGTGGTATATTTGATCAAGTAACATACTCTGTTAGTCATTACACATTATCACCACAAAAATTCTATATATATGAGACTTCATCGGTGATTCATATTTCTGGGACATCATATCGCTGGACTAAAAATTTCACAATGAATGATATACTATTGAACTAAATTCTTCTAGGAATTCATGACATTAGATAGAAAATTTGGAAAAGTATGGAATAATGCTAGAGGATACACAATCACACTCATACCACTGAAAATTAAAATTTTGCTAATTCTTAGACACCACTAGATGAGGCATTTATTCCATCACACTATTAGTTTATATGCCAAGGGCCTTTGGATAATTTGTATAAGTATTACATATATTCAAAACAAAATATGCTATTACTGAAATGTACCCTTAGTCTCATACTACTACTTCCACACCGCCAAAGAAACAATCTTTGAGATCATGAGACACCACTATATATATATATATATATTCTATATAAACTACATTTTAAAAGTAATAATTTAAAAATTAACTAAGGTTGATTTTTTGGATTTGTGTGGAATATTTTTTTTATTAATATAGAAAAATTATTATTTTTATTTGAAATTTTCCCATTCTATTAAATCAGTATTAATGTTAAATAATATATTTATTTATAATAATCTTACAATATATCAATTATATATCTATTAATAAAATATTGTTCATTCTAATAATTTTTATGTTGAATATATATATAAATACATAATTAAATTCTGATCATCTTCATTTTAATTCGCTCTGTGTTTGGGAAATTAGCATTGGAATTTATTTTTTCAATTATGTGAATTTAATTATGAAAAAAATAATATATATGGTTTTAATGATTGTAACATTTAATGTCAAGTAAGATGAAAATTATTTTTTACAAAAATGATTTGTAAAAGTAATTAATATCAATTATACTGATGAAAGTAAAATGAAGCATCATAAGGGACATGACCTAAAAAAGGGTAAATTTTATGTAGAAACTTTTTTAAAATTGATTTTATAAATTTTTTTATACCATATACCATATTAAGGTGAATGACATTAGTTATAGGGATTTTATTCCATGGAAGTGACATATATAATACATTATGAAAGGAAAATTAGAATATGAACCTTTCATACTAATTATATTTATAAATATGTAGAGTTTCGGTGAAGCTATATAGTTTAAATTATATAAATAATTTTAATATTTAGATGAGTTTTTTTTTGACATTATTATTATAATTTAATATATTTAAATAATATAAATACATTAAAGGATTATAAAACAAAAACACATGTATTATTTAGTTAATAATTATATATAAAAATTGACGCAATAAAATTAAAATTAAAGTAAATTTAATTAATTATTAAGTTCTATTATTTTTTTAAATGAATATATCATGTTAGAAAATTATGAAATATATATATATATTCATAATAATATTTTTATTAAATTATAATGAATGAAATGTCGAAATTGAGATTAATATTATTTTAAAATAAATGATATATAATTAATGGATTTAAAATTAATAAAAAAATATAAAAAATTGACTTTTTAGTGTTAATAAATACAAAATATTATCCATTAAAAGGAAAATTCATATTTTTTAATTAATATAATTATCCATAGATAGTGAAAACATTGTTAGCATGGTCTTGGAAATGGTAGTGGATTTTAGGATTAATGTGAGCCTGTTTATAAATAAATCTCGAGCACACTAGGTATTTTAATATTTTAAATAAAATTTCAAATCCATTCAGTATTTTTTTTATTATATAATACCTAAAATATACATGAATGGTTTAAATAATTATAATGGGAAAATATTTACCTAATTGAAAAAAATAAGAAAAAATACAAGTAAACATATATACTATGAAAAGAAATTATAAATATACACTTATGTTTGTGTGTTGGATATTTTGATAAATATTATATTAAATATAAAATTTATTGTGTCTATTTATGAAGAACAATTTGTATGGGACACCTCCCAATAGTGAATATTGTTTTTTAATTACAAGAATTCCACCCCACCTCCATTTTAAAAAGGCAATCACTCTGCCACTTCCTCACTCCTCTCAAGCGGCATTGGATACTCAAAAATATTCCCAGACAGTAACCCAAAAACCATACCCTCATCATGTATGTCAAATATTTTTAAAAAATTCATTCCATGGAAGCCTTTGGGGAAAATAAATAAGAGTTAATCGACAAGATGAATCATTCCTCAAACAGTCATTTATATTATATTTCTATTGTCCATACAATTAATTTTTCTTATTATATTCTTATATAAATAAATAAGTATCCAATATATACTGAAAATTTTTTACATTAATTTTTCCACCTATACCTATATACAATTACATTAAATGGGTTACAATCATAAGGTTCATTTATGATGAAATACCATCTCGTGAAATGATTTCATTCATTTTTTACTTTACCAATTTTTATGGATTAGAATTTTGATACACACATTGTTTCTATTTGATATATATGATATTTATCATGTACTTATTCTTATATAATTTATATATAAAGAATACATTTATTCATTCTATTTGGTGAAAATATGTTATGATATTTTGTGGACGTGGGGACTACTGCCTCCACAAAGCGATTTGATATGTTCACATATTAGATGAAATTAATTAAGTATGGTTTTAATTATTAATTTGTAAATTAACTGAATTTTATTTTATATTCGTGATGTAGTTAAAATTATTTAATTAAAATATTTCATTTTCTTTATAACCCTTTTCACACAGTAAAAAATTGATAACGACATTCATGGACATGTAAACTATCACCACCATTACGTGAGGTGATTTATTATACCTCAAAATAATTAATTATATAAGTATACAAGATTAAATAACATGGTCATAATGAAATAATTATCATTATTTAATTATTTAATGTTAATAATATTCTTTCGATAAAGATCATTGATAAATGGGAAAATTAATCAAGTGTATATACGTCATGATGTCTCCATGAATGTATCATTTGTTTAATTTTATAACCATCGTTCATGATGGATTATATAAGTATAATTATTGTTTAAATATGATAATTATTTCGTTATTATTATTATTTATGTATTTATATAATGAACCATTTCAACATAGTAAACATATAAATGTCAATTTAATCACATTAACTGAATTTTTTCAAAACACCCAAAGTAATCATAATTTTTTGTGATTTTTTATTGTAAATTTAATAAAAAAATATGATTATAATAATAAAAATGATAAATATTATAAATGAAGTAAATAATTAAGATAATATATTTTTATGATGATAATGGAACCAATGACAATTTGAACACACGTTAAGGGATTATTGTTTAACATTTAATTTTGTGAGGCATACACCATTTTCACCACTCATTACTTTTTTGTTCTATATTAAATACACCTATTTTATTTTATATCAAAAAAAATTCACGGAATTTGTAATATTATTTTATGTTATTTCCTTCATGGGTATTATAAATGAAATGTTACCCATTTGAAATGGTTTTTTTCTTATTTTACAATCCATTGAGACTTTTTTATTATGAACAAATTCACCTTATTATTATTATCATAATCAATCCCAATTCAACCATGAACCGGTCACCCATTCTAAAATGTGGTAAGGACTGAGAGGAGTCCCCAATCCTACTAGGATGGAGAAAGGCAGCAAGGTAATCACATAGTACAACAACGTAACATTTTCTCCAAAATAAAGACAATTAAATAAATAACTAAATGAAATATAATACCCAATATATTGAATATAAAATTGAATCATAACTTTGGTTATACAATAAATGGAAGATACAAATGAACAAAAACCTTGAACATTTGACGATGCCATCTCATTGTAACCCTGAGGTCACTCTCCAAATCCTTGATAATCATCATCCAAGGTGATCATACTTCAGATGAACCTATACAAGGGCTAAAAATAGAAAATAACATTAGGTGTGAGTATTAAAACCTTGTAGGCTTGACTGATAATCAGTTCATAATGCACTTTCATTAAAATAAAATAAACAAATGTTTTATTTTTTAACTACAATATATTAAAGTATTAATTTTAGTCATTTTACTCAAAAAAAATGTTATACACATTTCACATATTCATTTCCAATGAAAAGTTAATTTCACTTGTGAGACATTATCAATTTAAAAGGGAAATTATTGTTTACATTTTCAACTTTCACAAAGAGGGTAAATCACATTTATTTTAAAATGGTTTTCATAAGCCGTATTATGTTCACACATCACTTTATAAAAAAAATACACATGTAACTCAATAGTTACCACACATCAACGGTAATAAAAAATAAGCATACAATATCGCAATAAACTCTTCATTAAACTATAATCCAATAGACATTAGTAAACATTGCTGATCAAGAAAATTCCAGAACTTACTAATATATGAGACGTAAACCCTATTGTAATTCCACAAATGATGAAAATAAAAATTACATAATGCATGGCCACCGTAACTCAAGACATTATATGGGGACTAATACCATCGTAACAGTTTGATAAATATCCATCTACTATGAGCCACTAGTCATAACGTGAATCACCAGTGTATCAATCATTATCAAAAATATCACTCAATATAATAGGTTTTTAATTCTCATGTATATAATGGGCGTGATCTAACTGATGAAAGTTGAGCATCCAATCACATCATATATATAAAAATAATATACAACATGCACCACCTTGATCCACACTATAGTCCTTTCTCATGGACATGATCAAACAGAACATAAAGTCTACAAATTGAGGAACTCTTATAATGTATCACAATGATACTACTACAAGGAAATAATATCAATTATATACATACAATAATGTCATGAGAAACATGAATAAGTGTTTTTTTTATAATAAACATTTTCCTCATTTTTAAAAAACTACTAAACAAGACATCATTCACTATTCAAAAAACCAACATATTTCAATAAATAAGAATCCACTTTTTTTAATTGTTGTAAACCCACCATTGTAAAGAAAAATACATTGAAATATTCATTAAAAATAATCATATTTTAAATCAACGGTACATTCATTTTTATAAAAATGAAAAATGTACCATTTATCTAAAACACATTCAAATACACCTCAAAAACATGTACTAATTAATTCATAAAACGAAAACCAATTATTAAATACACAAAACATCCCAAAATATTATTTCCCACGCTTCCAACACCTTAATGAATTACTAAAAATAATATTATATCACATTTACATATGAAATACAATAATTAACATGTTTGAAAACATGGAATGTAATGTTTAGAAAACTATTTCAACTATAACTCTTACTTTTATAAAACATTTAATTTTTATTCCATAATGTTATTTAAATTGTTAAACCAAGCTATAAAAAAGGTAGAAAACTAACTATACATTTAATCAAACAAATGGTGTGAATAAATATAACAAAACAACACCAATTTTCACATAACAAGTCTTAAACTACAATTTGATCACCAAATAAATTAACCAGTGGTTGGAATAAAATAATTAGCATTTATATAAGGTGATAACAAATGAAACTGATGAAATTGAAATTATAAAGGAAAATCAATGAGAATACTACCACAAATCCATGATGTAATGTAAAGAATATATTGAGAAATCCATCTGAATTTTCAAAATCCTAAATCAAGAAAGACCAGTCCTAAATGAACAAAACAACCATAAAAATAATGGAAATCATAACCCTAGGTAATTAATGGAAAAGTGTGAATTGATACCCAATACTAAAGGAGTGTTCAACCAATATGGAAGAGGAAGGATAATTATTTTTAATTAAATTAAGAAGAACGACAACCCATTGGTGAGGAATCAGCCAAAAAGTTTCCCAAAATGAAAGAGAAAAAATGGGTTTCTATCTTGTCGACGAACAACACATATAGCTATAAATGTGGTGTGGAATCAGTCAAATTGTATTTATATGTTAAACATTATTAATCTTGTGATGGGATTTATGGTTTTTCAGAACAATTTTATAAAACATTCAAAAACCATGAGAAAATAGTTTTGGAAATCTATGCTTAAACTATGCGACTCCAAAAAATTTCCAATCACCCTCAATAGACACCCCAATCACATGGGATTTCCACCCAATGACCATTGAATGATTTAAAAACTTATACTGAAACAATTGGTGTAACAAACTCTCATTCATTCCACATACTCCAAACATGAAGCATTGATCAAATATGAGGGAAGAACTATACAATGTATACACTTAAAAACTCAATAGCTCTCATACCCAAAACCTGAGAAAATATTAGGATCTCAATCAAACATGATCAGTACCCAAACATGAAAAATTAGGTGTGAAAATTATCCCCATCATTATCATTTTCCAAACTCGCAAAGAGATAATGCATTCCAGGTGATTGATCAATGTCTACAGAATCCATAACCCCGTGATTCAACCAAATAAGAATAAACAATTCACTCTCCATTAAATATAAGTTGATTCACTTTCATAAAAAACAAATTAATTCAAAACTACTTCCCATGGATTGATGGAAAATATCATTCCTCCACAACCACCACACAATAAAGCAGAATGTTATTACTTCTACCAATTAATCCAATGATCAACTAAAAATACATGTACTCATTGAATACAAAGACTATATGGGAAACCATAATGGACTCTCCAAAATTATAAAACAACTAAAATCTGAAAAATAATTAAATGTAATTTCTATGAAACCCGCAGTGGGTCTCCCCACCATTAAGGAGTAACCAACAATGATCAAAGGAAAATTCAACACGGACAAGAATAGATACCTTCCCACATAGGCTAACAAAAAACACATCACCAGGAACATCTCATGTTATGAAGTAGATATGTTATGTTGAATACATTAAGAGAATTTATACTTCCCACTCCGAACGAAGATGACAAAAACTGATCCAAAAATACTACATCTGTCCAACCCCCCCCCCCCCCCCAAATGGGGTAGGAAGGGAATGGGCCCAATGATTGGATCAGTGAACCATAAAAGAAAAATACCCACTACTAAACTACTACGAATGATTAAAAAAACAAGACAATGCCTGATTCACATGGACGGTCCATACAAGAACACTAATCATAAAACTTCTTGACTTATGGAATATTCACAAACATTGGGTGAGGGTTAAGTACACCACACTCTTTACAATATAAAGAGATATTGCACTAAAATGGGACCCACAATAGGAATACTGATGCTGCCTTAACCCAACTGTCGAGGAATAAGCCAAAACATAATTCCTAAACTATAGGGATCCCAGACTATGTGCTAGCTTCATTCAGAGACATATGTTTAGAGATCTTCTTGTTGATAAATCCACTTCCTCACAGTAAAGAGATGTTAAAACCTAACCTATAATAATATCCTATGTTTTATAGGGTGAAATAAAATACTTCTAAGAAGAAAAAACATATCGTATTTTACCACTGATGTTTTTCCTCAATCAACACACTTTTATCCATACTAGAAATCATAAAATACATTGCACCATTCTCCCTCATTTAGATCATGTAGTAGAATGAACATGTAATGTGTTAATAACATCCACACCAATGAGAATAACTTTTCAAATTGATTAAATCACCATAATAGTAATTCATTTTAAAATTCTCCCGAACAACACAATATTTCAATAAATTGGCCAACTCATCATTTAACGAGGAGGATTTTACCTTCTATATGAATACCTTGGCAGATCAACTAGAAACCATTCTAATTGAGAACCATCTATACCCTCATTAATACATCGAACAAATCTCTATTGGGGAGGAAATAAGAAAAATATGAATCCATGTGCTCTATCAAAACTTTCTTATGAACCCAAAAGGTCACATATAACAACCACCAACCAATACGGAAACCGACTCAATGAAATCCCAAAATAATTCCAGAAATCCACTAATTAGCACTCCAAGACCAATCATCCATCAAGATTCCATCACAAGAGACATCATGGTATCTATTTTAGTTCAAAAGTAAGAATATATTATAAAAAACATCAAATACATAAAAAACAAGCAATATAAGTATATTTTAACAAAAACCCCACCATTTCTACTCAATTATATTTTGAGAATAAAACAATATTGGTGGATTTTTATCAATCATCAGTTGTGTCTCATCAAATCTACTCACAAACACATTTTAGTGCCATTCCATACACTCATCCAATCATTAAATACCTGGAATCCATCCACATTCCCATATACCATCATCCGAGTTTTAAAAATGTACCCACAAAATGATTACATAGACATCCACATTTTCTATGCCAAATACATCATCAAAATTCATAAAACATGTATCAAACAACGTCTCACTAACCACTATGTTAAAAACAATTATCATATTTCTGAAATCAGATTCTATCATCCCAATAAAGGTTACTTCATTAAGGACCACTTTATTAAAAACATACTCTATAATATTTAAAAGAACATACAAAAAAATTCTATTCTATATAGCCCTTTTCCATCTTCAAAAAGTAACCAAACACAGTTTCTATAATTCAGAATCCATAATTGACAAAACTGTTTTAAGAAAAACCAACCACTAAAAAAATTTCGAAACCAATTAAAACACTCTTCATCATCCTATCACACTGATTTTTAAATCAAATTTTTATAATAATCATAATATAATTAATTTCTTACAAACATGTAATTTCAATAAACCATATGATTATATTATGGAAATCCCTTCCCATTAAATAATTTTCACTTTTAAAACATATTCATTAAAAAATATACATCGTCCCAAAAACCATTCTTATATTATTTTCTGAAAACACCCATTAAACATTTCAAAATCTAATAGTTCCCTTAATTCGTACATCCAAAATTATAATAAAATTATTTTCAAAATAATATACCAAATTCAAAAATGGTCCATGTAACCCAGAAATGGGAACTCGTGTTAGTTGGTATCCTCAAAATATGGTTACTGTTTATATGTCAAACACACCACTGAAAATGGAGATCCTTATGAGGACTATTCCCCTAACATCATATGTAATTCCAGGTACAGGGACATCATATGGACTACTAGTCCAACTCCCCTTAATGTAACTCAATCACCAATCAATCCCAATGGACCAATAAAAGTAATAAAACATACCATTCCATATAAAACCATGGATCAAATTGATAGAGAGATCATGATGCTCTTCCCCCACATACCACCCACGTCTTGAAAATCATACTCAACCTACCATGACATCTACAAAAAAAAAGTATGGTAAAAAGAAAGCTCTACTAAGAGCTTACCTTATATGATACCATTTTTTTCCAACCCATCTCAAATAACCCTTGAACTAGTCACTCAATCCGATCTATGGCAAGGCCCTCGAGATGTTATTTATCTTCTTGTTCTGTTGAATAGCCCGCAGGGAATCCCAATTTACAACACCGAATCATTTTAACCCAAATATAAAAAATTAAAATAGTAGCCAAATAAAATGGAAAACCCAATATTAAATTGTTTAAAAATGATAAGTACATCATGTATACAAAAACTAAAAGATACAACAAAAAAAAATTGGAGAATAATACTACACCAACTCCATGTGACCTCATGGTCACTCTCAGAAACCATGTTCGACATCACCCTAGGATATCAAACTTAAGATAAATATACATAAGTGATAATAAAAGAAACAAACAATTAGCATGTGTATTAAAACTCTATTAGCTATCCAACTAATCTATTCCCAATGCACATACCCTAAAATAAAACAAACATCAATTTTGAGGTGGAAATAAAATAGATAATATTATTCTTTTATATTAATTTTTCTCAAAATCAATTTATGAATCAATTCCCGTATACTTTCTCAAAGACTAGTTCATTTTACTTATGAGACATTATCATTTTTACAAGGAATGTGATCTTTACATTTTCTACATTCATAATGAGTGTAAAAAAGTTTTTTTAAAATAGTTTTCATAAGATATATTGAAACCACACATCACTTTCCCTTAAGAAACATAAACATGAAAGCAGTTCTATGATCAAACCACACGGGAAATGGAAAATAATCATACTCGTATCTCAATAAATAAAGTATCCAACTAAATGGAAATATAGATACTTGAACCCAAGAGATCATGAAAAATACAGAATGTAATAATAAAAGAGACTTCACCCCAATTTCCATGAAATAATTGATGAAAATAAAAATTCCCTCTTGCTTGGACACCCTAGCTCATGATAGACCATAGGGCTCATTCCCGTAGTAATAATTTGATAAAAATACACATAATATGATCCAATGGTCTGTACATTAAACACTTGTGCAGCAATTGTTCATAGATAATTATCTATATATACTCGGTTATTATGTCTCATGTATATAACATGGGTTATCCAAGCTAATCTATCTGAGCATCCAATCACATCAAATATGTTATAATAATTCAAAACATGATCACCCCGAGCCACTCTAATGATTTTTCTAATTAAAATAATAAAAATAAACTCATTGATTCTAACTCGAGGAAGTCTAATAGTGTATTAAAAGGATTACCTAGGTAGTATATCACATCCATTAAATATATACTATAATTGAATGAAAATCATTTAGAGGAGGTTTTAATAATAGACATTTTCCATATTTTTAAAATACTTCCAAATGGTTCTTTCATCATTTTTCCAAAAACCAACATTATTCACTAATACAATATAGAATTTTTTATAAAGGTGTGTAAAAATACATTTTATAATTATAAACATTAATAAATTCCTTCCAAATTTAAGATTACAAATTCAATCCCCAACCATTTGTATAGAAATTCAAAAAAAAATACATTTATCCACAACACTAGCCAAAACACCTTAACAACTCTTACCCATTTCGTTTTATAACCAGAACCACATTCGATATCCATAACAAGACCTGGAACCGTCATTTAAAATTTTCAAACACTTTATGAAATTCATACAGATCATTTTATATCATATTTTTCTCATAAATGAAAATTATTCACATTTCTAAAAATAAGTCATGCAATGTTTAGAAAAAAATTGAAATAGTACAAATAAATTTATTATAAAATCAATATTCATTCTAATAATATTATTTAAATTAATAAATAAGTTTCAAAATTATGTTCTAGTCCCCAACATAGTGTCAACGTTAAGAAGTCAGTAGAGGTAAAGTTACATATCCCTAGGCTCCCTAAATTAGCATCACAAATGAAACTATGGGAATGCACAATTTCAATTAGTGTAGAATAGAAAACTGATTCAACTAGAATAAAACATCTAATTTCAGAGGGTAAGAGATCATTCCCTTGATGGGTCTTCTCTATAGAAAATTCCTAATGTACACCATGAACCTATGAATATATATGTTATCTCTAAGCTGATCAACCTTGTGGCTATCAGAATCCTAGTGTCTGACCACCGTAGCCATGACCTCCACCTCTACCTTAAAGGCCATACAAAATCTAGTTCCCAGACTAAGGATAAATGTGGTGGTCTTCCTTTTGAAAATAGATTCATATGAAAACCTCTATCACCAGCCATTGTTGAGAAAAACTGATAGAAACTCTAAAGATGGTCATTCTTGCTGCCATATTGGGACTCAACTTGTTCCCTTTGACAATGTGGCCTCATATGACCCTTCATTCCAAAATGGTATCATACCACCTGGATACCTGAAGGAGTATCCCACCTACTCGAATCTCCATGCATAAACTCTATATGTTGCTTCATGTAATCAGTCAACAGGGTAAAAATTATGGGTGTCGAGCCTCCCTGGATCACTGCACTACAATCCCTCAAGCTTCGCTTCATGATCCGCCCCTGGTTGACTATTGAAGTGATTTAATAAAACCTAATGATGTTATTCATATATTAGATTTCATATTAGAGTACATACAAAATATTCTTCTCTAGGAATAAATCATCAACCCCAGGAATGGGTGTGAATCAGTATACCTTTGTGAAGCGAGTAGAATACTCCACGACAGAGAGAGTACCCTACCCAAAACCCATGAAATCACATGCTCAGTCTCCGCTAAATGTCTCTGGGTAGAAGTAGAAAAATAAGGTATGTGGAGAGTCATACCAAACCATAACCTATTGGAACCATTACTATGATATCACTTCCAAACATATCATGGAGGAATCCCAAAGCATATACGTGGCGAGCTTCAGGCACATATCTCGAGGATTTTCTAGATGCCCAATGATAGAAAACAGAAATTTCAACCATGAAACTATTGATTTATTTTCTACTTCCCCTAATAAGGCGGGTGGATTCTTCTTCTTAATTACTCATGTCAACTGTTCTATGGATGGGGAGGATTGTGGTGCTCCCCTAAAAGTCTATTTAATTCTCAGGAAGCCTTATCAGAACTATGCATCAGCACCTCTATTCGGAATGAAGATTGTTGAAAAGATGGAATTTTCGGTGGATCTAGTGGTATACCCTTATCTACCTTGTTTGGTGTCTGATCATAGACCTATATATGGCGTACAACCAGAGGATGCCTCTGTGGCGTAACACTGTATTGTCAATTTCACACCTGAGATCAAGATTATCATGAAATGAAATTTAGAAATCCAAGAAGGTAACATGAGAAAGAAAATATTCATATTTTTCAAAATAGGGATACATAGAGTGTATGATGCCTAAACGACATGTTCCATTATGTGTTTACATATTGATGTAATTCTGCCAAACCTAGTCCGGTAAAACCGATCCACACGACTTGTTCTTCTTCAGACATGACATGTACTTGAATTATTTCCCCTTGTCTATAGATCCTCTACAGGGATAAACACATGGATCCATCTTATTTAACTTTACATGGTGTGTGAGCCCTTGAAATAGCATTTAGACATTATGTTATAACCATTTGTGTTGTTAGTCACATGGTTGGTGACACAGTCGACTCTACACTGCGTGTAATAAAAGAACACAACATGTAAAACCTGAAATTAATCCACAAATTTTTTGGTCACATGGTGAGATACATGGCTCTTATAACATGATGAGTACCCCAAGTACACAGTATGTGTTACAAATGATTTCCCATCCCTGTGTCTCTACCCACGCAGCTAGTCACACAGTTATGGAATACACATTGTGTCCATGTAGTACAGTGCATGTACTTAAGGAAAGTTGTTCCTTACTGAAATGAAGGATTAATGGCATGCATTATTCAATACACACCATTAATTTGGGGTTAAAATTGACTATAAGCCTAATAAACTACTCTAGATTTCCATAAAAACACTGAAAAAAATATTAATGTTCCATATTATAATATGCGGTGGGCCACACTCCCTGTGAATCAATGTATGGAATTATATTAATGTATATCATATTATTACAGTGAAATAAATAACATGATCCAAAAAATTCTAATCCATGAGGGCCCACAACTCATCAGGGATCAAAGTTTGGCTCTCACCCAAAATAAACATTAAATTTCAGTAATACTCTATCAGATAAAAGTTATTCTATAAAGACATCTATGACAACAACATTCATATCTCAAACAACATCTATCATAACAACATACAATTTGAAATTCACCCTAAATAGAATGAAACGAATACATGGAATGTGATATCTAGTATGTGATTATGTAATTCATGAGATTTAATAACCTCTTCTCATCATGTTGCTGTAGAAATAAAAACATAATGATATCAACGACAACAACAAAAACCATCTTAATCACCTAGAAGTTATATAAAATCAACTGTAATGATTGAAAAACATGAAAAAATGAAATAATAATGGAATATTTTATTTTTATTATACATGGTTTTGCTACTTCTAGGCACAACTCATTACCAACTACCTATTCATTAATATCCCTATCAATAGGCTCTCTATAGTAAGGGATAAAGAAAATAATTCATATGATTCCACATTGTAACTTCCCAGTTCTAGGTACCACCTAGAGGTTACCCATTCCTGGTTAGTCATATAGCATCAAGTATATTTCCCCGAATGACAACGGATGCCGACTAGCATTGACGACATTAGGTGTAATAGTGGGGAAACTATGTCATCACTAACAGACACACACTTCGGAAAAAAACAGAGAATAGAAGAAGAAGTAGTAATACCATACCATAAGTAAATAGTTGAATACGGAAAATGAAGAAACAATTACTGAATATATATAAATAATGATGCATTTCACAAGTATCTATGAATATAGTAAAACCTATCACAATCATAGAATATTGTACTAAACCTAATTACATGGAATATAAGTAAATACTATAATATCCTCACAATCCCTTTCTTAGTACCATGCTCTCCATCTCCACAACAATCAATTTCTTGATGTAGAAGTACCTTTTTCCCTTATATAAACATTCCACAATATTATTTTTTTGGCCTAAAATCATGACCCAAATAGGGTGTGAGACAAATACCCAAGAGAAACATCGCAATGATATGTTCCTAACAGTTAGTGAATATATTTAGGTGGGAATTTGAAAAATGACGTAATAAACAAGGATGTACTGAAATGATTCAAATATTACAGTTCAAGCTATATTAATATTCATTTATAAATTATTAAAACAATCAAACACAATAACCCTATTGGATGATATCATAGAATAATCCCTCTTTTTAAACAAAGAAAAAGACTCTATGAGTAAGCCCTCACCATAAATTCCCTATGTGGTCTCATAACGGTAAAATATAGACTCTCTAAGAAAGCACTCAATGCACAAGTTTCACTATGGTCTCACAATGTGGAACTAAAAATACTCTAAAGGATCACTCACACCCATATCCCATATAGCCTCACAAAGTAAATAGTATAGAAGACACTCTAGGGAATCCCTCACCATCCATTCCACCAATTGTATAACTACACCAGGTTATCACAACATTGTGTAGTACAATCATCCCCAAATGATAACCAGTAGCCAGATGAAATCTCAAATACTATGTGACTAAACAAATTCAATGAATATAACAATAATTAAATTTAATAATCACTCCATCCTAACAGCCCTAGGAATAGAAAGAAAAATTGCTTAACTGGAAATTCTAGACCGAACAACCAATATCAAAGAAACATGGGAAAACAAATCCATAGAAAGGTAATAAAAATGATTCATAATCATACACCCCTACTCAAGAAAACAAAGGATATCCTGAATTTATGTGTTAAATTACCTAAACATGCAATACCCTAAAAATGTTAATGGAATATTTTCTCACATATATCTCAAAGACATCTACTAATAGAAACAAACCACATATCTTGACATTGTACGATTGACTTAGTTGAACCTCGGACTTTGAATCGACCTTAAAAATGGTAGATCTAAAAAAACTTCAATAAATCTCAACCAATAATATAACAATTATGAGGGAAAATAAAGAGGAGAATCTATATAAAATGTATGTACTCAATGTTGTGACTCCAATGTAATCGACAATGTTTCATTCAGAGAACGGACGACCAAACAAGGTCTCAGAGAAGAATCTGCGATATATGTCGCTCCTAGAAGAGACAACGCTAGAAGAAGACAGATAAGTCAAATATACGTGAACCAAGTCTGATATAACAATTATAAATAAAAATACACGGGGTGCCATGTGTGGATACATAATGTGTATTAGCCTTTATCGGGCCAAGCATTATGTTGTCTACAAGTCAGATCACACATCCATGTACTCGGCCATCACAGAGCCAATATAGGGTTTCTCGCGGCAACCCAGTACATGGTGTGTACTCTTAAGTACAGAACTGGTACTCTTAAAATTTCCAGAAACGTCGATTTTTCTCCAAAATAGCTTAATTTAAGATCCATACCAAAAATGATGATCCGGATTATTACAAATAAAGAAATAGACGGCTAATTTTTGTTTAAATACTTTAATGGTATATGTAATTACAAAATATCATAATTTTTTTTTTGAAATAGGAGATCATACATTAATAAAGTAAAATAGAGATAAAAACACATACAATTTCGGTCTGTTTCGAACTAAAATCCCATTACTAATACAATAAGAGGATGATTTTGAAATAAATTTAATTTAATGAAAATTTTTATAAAATCATGAATAATAAAATATATATCGAAAAAATTGAGAAAACGAGGGTATTGAAAATGTATCGAAGAATGAAAATCGAGATGAAAAACACATACCTTGACATTCATCTTTTCCATAATCACATTAAACTAATGTATTATAAAAATAAAAATAACAATATCATATCAAATTAAAGGATTAATCAATTTTTTGGTTTTTAATATAAAATTATAATAAACCAGAATAAATTTCATTGAAAATTATATTTTATTTTTATACTCAGATGATATTAATATTAATTTATTGTTACAGGTTCTACAATGTATATGTTTATAGTAATTTTTTGGTAATAAATTAATATATCCTAGACTATTTAAATGACCATAATTTAAAAAAAAATAGATATAATATCATAATTTTTTTTAATTAATGTTATATTTACGATTGATGTATATGAATATGTGATTATATTGTTTTGGAAAAATATAATGAACAAAAAGTTATATATTAGTAATGATTTTAACTAATAATTTTTTCCTGTTATAGAAAAAAAATTACTTATTAATATAAAATATTAATAGTAATTATATTTCGATTGTTATCTATGAGGAAAACTTGTAGAATGGTTTATGTGGGTTTCTCTACTAATATAGACAAGATAATGCAATATCAATTTTGAAAATAGTTATAATTGTTGTTATAATATATTTATTTGATAAGTATAATGATATTATTTAATTTTTAATTATGTGATAAATCAAATTTATGATTTTTTTAAAATAATTATATGATTTATAAGATGTTATTACAAACAATACAATATCACTTTTTTGGTTGATTTTTTCATTGTTCAGTTTACAATGTATATATATTATTAATATTCCAAGAAATATTCCAAAAAAATATAAATTAATTCATATTTTATAAATTTATTATTTATTAAAGAAATACATTTTTATAACAATCAATGACATTTTTGAGTAAAAGCAAAATAAGAAAATCCTGGAGTTTTTAGTTTGTACATTACCTAGGAGTCGACTTCATTTTTGAATGGAATAAAGGATGATTGAAAATATTAGATCCAACTATATAATAACACATAAACATATTAATTATACTAATTTAATTTAATTGTTTAATTGAAAAAATTTATAGGATAATGATAGATATGAAATTGGTAGAGATTTGATATCAATCATCTTGAAGACGTTATTTTTCTATGGGAGGACATCAATGCAATGGATTTATTCAAATATGTTTTATATAAAAGTGATATAAAACATGTATTGATATTATAATATAAGTTAAATATAAACAGATTGTTGATAAATTTGATTTCTATTGTTTCCATGATGATGATGCAAGTAAATACTTTTACATGTGAAAAAGATGAACATTTCAATGAAATTTAATAATACGTGAGGGGTATCAATTGAATAACATTGTTGTAAGGTATATCAGGGGATGAATGATTGATAATAAGTGAGGCTTTGAATTTCATTTATATAAAAGTCATCTGGATTATGAATGTTTCAAATTGAATTATTAATATTTTGTTGAATTATTTTTTCTATATTTACCCATATGAAACATGACTAAATGTTTATAATTCAATTTTTTAAATTAAAATATAAGATAAACAAACATACAAATTTATTATATTATAAGTAAAAATTATGAATCCATTTAATATAATTCAATTTCTAAGTATTACAAAATTATGTTTCAAATAAAATGATTTTACATACAAATATAAATTATTAAAAAAAATTATTTTTTATAAATTTATTGTTTTTATTTTTATAAAAATTATAATATTAAATAAATGAGTGTTTATTTAATATTATATATTTTTAAAATTAATATTATATTGATCAATTAAAATATATCAATTTTATTTATTTAGATAATAACTATACAATTATTATACAACTAATTCATTGAAAAATATATTTTTTAGAATGGAATCTAATAATAACATGAATAACATAAATATATGTAAAAATTATAATATTCATATTAAGAATAGGTATATAATGATAAAAAATATGAATTTTTATAAACCAAACATTATATATTTGATATAAAAAAATATTTAATATAGGTGAACATATACATAAATTCTATTTTGTTAAAATGTAACGTATTATCATAAAATGATTTTTTTCTTATTACATTCCAAGTAATAAATTTTGGATGGATAAAAATATTTTCTTATTAAATCATTATAACGTTTAACTTAAATTTAGTATATAAAACTTATTATAATGATGTTTATATTTATATTTCAAATCTATTACCCTGATAATTAATGTTTATAACTTCATAACCTCTATAAAAATTACCCATCAACATCACCGTATAAGACCTGAAGACAATATAATATGTGGTTGATATCATTTTTGACAATTTTTCCATCATAGAACATGTTTTAAATTCCATAATCGTGAAATTTTCACCTAAATTATTGTACTGAAGATGCATTTGTTGGCGTTTTTATTGGTAATTTTCTTGGAAAAATAAAAAGAAGATACCGCCATTCAACGATTGAACAAATGATCTTCATATAGATGGATTATACAAACTAATTCAATTTCTATTGTCCTCTGTTTTTTTAGAAAATTTATATCTGTATAATCATTCTTATTCCTATACAATGTTACAATGTTCATATTCTAAAAATATTGTGGTTCATATTGTGTATTCAAATTCATTAAAAATGGGTTTCATTAAATTAATCTTTTATTGTTGATAACATGTTACCCCAATGAGTGTTAAAATGAAACCTACATTGAAAAAAATATCTTCAATAATTTAAATATCCCAATATATTTAGATTAATACAATATTTCATAATATTATTGACCTAGATATTAAAATATCCATATTAATCTCCAATGTAAATACCTAAATCATAACTCCCATTAACCATACTAATAATATTAAATCCAAGGTATTTATTATATTTATTAAATTTTAAATTATATTTATAAGGTATCAATGAATTCCAATTAATTTTTATTATTATCTTGTTAGAAATAATTTTATTGTGTTATGTAATTAAACTTGAATTTTTCATTTGGAAAAGAAAGAAGTTTATATTATGACTTGACTCACTCCATGTATTCTATGGTTTATAATAGAAATTCAGTTTATATGATTTAATATTTATAAAGGATAAAAACATTTATTATCCATTTCAACATTATCATATGGCATTTTTAATCTTCTAAATTTTTTTAGGTTTATATTGGAAAATATGAATTTTTAAAATACCATATATTTTGTAACATAATAATGATAAAATAATTACATTAAAATATATTTAATATTTTCCAAAAGAGAAAAAAATATAATGAGTTAAATAATTCATTTTCTGTAAATAAATTGAATTCATATGTCAATGTTTAACATTATGAAACCCATGATAAATTTAATGGAATAAAAATTCTACTATTGGACTATCAATTTAATTTAGTATGAAAATGAGTAATTTTTTTTAAATTATGAGAAATATTATATTTTAACCATATAAACATGAATTTTAT
Organism: Viscum album; assembly: GCA_963277665.1. Classification (NCBI taxonomy): domain Eukaryota; kingdom Viridiplantae; phylum Streptophyta; class Magnoliopsida; order Santalales; family Viscaceae; genus Viscum; species Viscum album. The sequence goes on along the minus strand of OY728161.1, from coordinate 417,890,502 downwards.
TTTAATTAATACTACTAATTATTTGATGTTTCATTAAATTTTTTTCAAAATATATTATTTTTCAAAAATAAATTTTATCTTTTTATTGTTAAATAATATGAAAATTATTTTTTATAAATTCTAGATATTTAATCATGGAGAACTATTTTCACATTCAAAATCAGATTTTTAAACTATTGAAATCAACTAAAATTTATATAGTCATAAAAATTGTAACCATGTAAATATTTTGATTACGAAAATATATGTTAAGATTCTAAATTGTTTATATTAGGAGATAAAATTAAAAAAACATATAATTAATTGATTATTTGGGTTTACAATCAACCATACATATCATGTATTTTATTTTTCTAATTTTTTTAAAATTTATTGGAGTCAAAATATTATTATATATTATGAAATACATATTTATAAGACTGTCAATTACCTATATTGTGAAACGAGTCCTTCACCACCTCACTATTCCAAAAATAGTGATCACAATAACATGAAAATTTAATTAAAATATAAATAAAAAATTCATATTCACATGGTTTATATGTTATGTTTTACCAAAAATACTATTCACTAATGATATATGGAAGGGCTTAATGAAGTATATCCTACGAGGATAAAATAGTCTTAACTGGGTTATTTCACGTTTCATTACCCTTACACTTCTATCAAATATATTATTATAATACAAATATAATTAAATTAGAATATATAATATGTATATATATCCTATTATTCTTCTGTGATGACCATTATCAACCTTCCTCCCAGTGATTAAAAATTTAAAACCTCACATGTGTTGCATGCAGTCTACCACCTCCATGAATAAATTCCATACTTTTTACTCATTTGCCTTCATTATATTAATTGAAAAATATATTTTGTGAATTAAAATTATATTTATAAAAAATTGAGGATAATCATTGTTAAATTGGAATTTATATTAAATATATTGGAAATAATTTTTCACCAATAAATTTAGGTGTTGTAAACGACCACACTAAGAAAAATTAAAAGGAAATTTTTTTCCTATACTCATTCATTTTTCATCATCATATTTATAACCATGAAACATATTTATAACATGTTTATAATGTATTATAAATTATTAATATTATATAAATGTGATATTATTATGATAATATAATATATTCTTACTCATTATTTCATTATAGCACATTATATTTTGATTCTATTTTACTAATTACATGAATGAGATAGTAATATTTGTGTCACAAATGATTAGGAAATCATAAATGCAATAAATAATATGATTTATGATATATTTAATTTTTTTGATATTATCATATTATTAGATATATATATATATATATATTTGTTAAAACAATCAATTTTTTGTACGAATTCAAAATTTTAAAAAAAATTATTTTATTAAGTGTACCACATGAATCATCTCTTTATGGTCCGAAAAATTAATGAAAAACTATAAATATAAAAAAAATTAATAAAACAACATATTCAATTTTTAATGGTGATATATGCATCATTAAAACATTATCAAAAGTGAATAGTCTGTGGAATTTTAAACTATAAAATACATTTATTAAGGATATTTCATGAAAAAGTAATCACTTAATAAAGTGTTGATAAAAAATATTTTCTAAAATGACATAAAACCTATAAAATGGAACATATAAAACTATTGGAACCATTGTAATAGTAATTTTTACCACCAAAAAGAATATGTATCCGTTATATATATTTTGAACCGAACAAAGCTAAAGAAACAAAGGTGAAATATTCCAATACATTAATTTAATGAAATCAGATAAAAATGTAACATAAAAGAATAAATGTTATGTAACAATCATGAAAAACGTTCTTATAAACCTATAACATTTATATAATTTTGTTAATTTGGATGGTAAATGATGTGTGTAGCGATATTGCACTCTATGTATGAGATTTGTTTAATAAATATTATTATAAATGTTTTGAAAATACCCATTAAATTATTTTTCCTCCATGTCCATATTCATACGATCGTTTTTTTTTTATCAATTTCAAAGACATATTATATTATTTACTAATTCCATTATATATATATTGATTTTCAAATGAACTATTATAATTTTGTATGAGAAATTTTTTTATAAAAAATTAAACATGTGAAAATAATTTTTGTTTGAATTATCAATTTATCATATTTTAACTATATAAATGAATTCATCATCGTAATGATTCCATTTAAATATTCATGTTTATTATAATATAAATTAAATTTGATTATTTATATTAATTTGTTTCATTTAATATTTATCAATTAAATGGATATCATATATTATTATAGTTTTATAACATTATATTATTGAAATTTTGTTTGAAAATAATTGATTTTAAGACTTTTATGATGAAATTAGAATCTAAAATGTGGTTTATTAATATTATGGTATTTATACATATAATATTATTCATTTTTTGAGGAAAATATAGCTTTAAAATACATTTGGTAATTATACATTCTCGGGAGAAAATGTGATTGTTTTAACAAGGTCGGTTATTTGATTTCCATAGTGATTGTAAAAGTGATATGAAAATGATTTTCTATGTTACCATTATGATTTTATTTTTACACTTATTCTTACAGTGATATATTTTATGAAAATATTTTGGAAACTAATTTATGTTATTTGTATGTTAGGGATTATATTGGTATAACATTTATTATAAAAATTAAATGATTCTCATGTAGTATTTTTTGTTATGGATTTACAATTAACTTTTATATTTATATTCCTTTTCATGATTTATATTTCCGTTAAAAAATTACTAAATAATATAATTTAATTAATTATATTTACAAAATATTAAGAGAGAAATCATTTTGATATGAAGAATCATCTTGAAAACATTATTTATGACTAGAATGATAGAATAATTTTAATTTTGGAACAGGTTTTTTTGAATGAAATTAATGTTTATGGATGTTAACTCTTTTTTAATATATTTAATTACTAGTTATATTAAACACTAAAAATAAATGGTTATAGAATGTCTGGGGAATGAATTCATTTTTATAAATGATGAAATAATGGGTAAGTCTGTTACATGGTCCAATAGTTGTTAAAAAATGAGTTTACGATAACATTAGTAGAAAATATGAAGATAACAAAAAATAATATAGGAATTATAATTTTTGATCATATTATCAATATAGGGTTTCAGATTACTCTAATGTTTTCCATGTCACTTCGTCATATATGGTAGTATTTCAGAATGATTTTATGAAAAGGTATCATCATAAATAACGTAGGGATGAAATAATATGACAACATTAATTAGAGTCGTCAACAATAAATATTCATAATTAATCTGATATGATTTTGATTGTATTAAATAAAATAAAATAGTTTATAAATGATCTATCACATGTTATAATGTTACCAAATTCATTTAATATAATCTTTCCAATAGTAGAATATTTAAAAAACCATCACATTCATTGAGGTACATTATAATGTTGTTTTGATACCTTTTGGGTGAATTTTGGGATAGTTTATGATCATGAAAGTTTTTGACGAAAATGATAAAAGGATATAAGATTTCATTTTGTTTTGTTTTATTTAATCTGTTTTTGATTAAATATATCGCTATATTTAATGGGAGTGTTTAATTGGGTTATGATTCATTGGAGGATTTTCTTAATTTTCTAAAACATATTTTTGTGTATTGTTTATAGGAGTAATTTAGGTCATATATTTAATTCATGATTTGAAATTTTTCATATTAGTATACATGAAAATGTTTTATAACATGAAAAGGATAGATGTTTTGAATTTTTTCATGACATGAATTGTTTATAATTTTAATTTTTTACCCAAGGTGATGACATATTTTCCATATAAGAAAATCATCATATTTACATCATGAATTGAGAAATCAAATCGTGAAAACATCATTCACATCCATTATTTATATTCTCCCAATTAAAATACCTTCATTATTAGTTACATCACTTCCTGTGAACTTATAGGGCTACACCATGTGATTTTTTATGAATTCTACGCCTATGTAAATATTGGTTAGATGTTTGATCTTATATGAGTTTCCAAAGCATTTTTTTCTCATTATCTCTTCAATCCATCATTAGAAGAACTATGATCATGTCTTTTTCTAACTAAATCAACGTTTTATCTTGATTATCTGTGATTTATAATCTCAATATTGATCTCTTTCACATTCATTCTCCATTGGAATTTCTTGATACAGGAGATTGCATGATCACATTAATAACAATAGTTCATTCCTTATGTTATTATTTATGAATTAAACCATGAGTATATTAATTTATATAATTTATGTTTTTATATTTCTTCAAAAACAATATTTTAGAAAAATTATGGTTTTTATGAAAATGTAATGGAAATTTTGAGCCAATAAGCTTTAATGGAGTTAAAATAATTTTCTATATTTGAGAAAAAATAAAGGTCTAAATTAAAAATAAATATTATTAAATTATTTGAACCTTAATCTTAATATAAATTATTGTAATTTAAAAATTATAATAAAATTAATAAATTGATTAAAACCTATTAACTTTTTATTAAATGAGATCTTTATGTTGAAAACTAAAATTTGGGAAATTGTATTAAAAATATATTTAAAAATATTTATTTATCAAAAATTTGTTGATTCATTGATTGATTGAAATGTGATCCTGGGAATTAGTGGGTAATTATTATAAGAATTCTAGGATTTAACCATTGAAATGGATTGAGGAAGAATGAAATAACATAAAATTTATTTTGAAATGATTTTCATGGAGGGAGTGTTGATTCATGATGACCTGGGATAATATAAATGTGAAAACACCAAACAAAGAACATTGAATGAGTTTTCTCAGCATCATATTACCACAAACATACATACCACATGGAATAATACCAGTTGTTATGTTCTGTTTGATTTAATTAATACATTGATGTTTCTTATTGAATAATTTTACTCATAAAAACATAATTATAAAAATGAATCATTTAAAATGTTATATTATTCATATTTTTATAAATCATACATCTCGTGATTATAATGTAATAATTTTTAATATAAATGTAAATTCCTTTACATGACTTGTTCTAATATTAAGAAAAAATTAGTGGTTTACTGTTATGGAACATAAAATGGAACACATGGTGAGTTGTTACATACGTTTTTATCTCACTACATACGTATACCTTCATGCTTTTTTTATCTTAATATAGTTCTATGAAATGGGAATTTTCCATTTGGAGTTGGATGATGTTATGGATCCATAAACCAATATTCATATAGGTGATTAGTGGATAATGTGATCCACCTATTACATGGAATATGGGTGATATTTTAAATTGGAATATGAATTTTTTTATAATATAATGTTTGGGTGTTTTACTACCTATATTATTTTAATTATATTATCCATTTTTAGTGTAGGTAGTACAAATTTTTTTATCTATCACAATTAATGTTGTGGAATAAATATTTTACGTTTTGTTATTATATGATTGCTGGAGGTGACCAACTCTGGGGTATTGGTTATTCCCTACAGGTAATGTCAATGTAAGGGGGTATTAAGAAATCATGGGATCTGGGATAATTCATGATAAAATGTTATCAGTGCATATTAGTACACAACATTTTTTTTTATTATATAGTTGGGTTTCTCTATAATCCAATGATATAGTGTTATTTGGACGTAGGAGGTTTTTATTAGTTAATGGATGGAATTCTCTCGCCATAATCTTCTTTAAGTAACCATCTAGGTTTTGGAAAAGATTCTTGAGAAATGTTTTCAACAAATTTCTAGAATTTACATTATATCTATTATGAATATGTTGAAATCCCAGCTATTTATTCAATTTAATGGAATTGAAATGCTTTTACATATTAATTGATTTTATTTATTTGTGTATCCATTTTGTCTCATTTAGCATTCTATTTTGATATTTTGTAGTATTATTCCTCGAAAAGTCGATTGAATATGTCAATAGAAGAAGATGCTAGTGGACTATAGTCAGTTATTTCCTGGTTAACAAGGTTATTATTGATATAATGGTGTATGAATTCTATAATTTTTTATCATTACATATACATATTCCCATTTATGATCTGCAAGTGGAACATTAATGGGAATAATCTAGTGATAATTATAAATACTATCATCATCATATACCAAAAAATTACCATTTTTCAAATGCATATCAAGAGAGCAACTATTTTTTTAATAAGTTTTAAATAGTTTTTGAGTTTTTTGAAACACCCTATGCTATTATGGTGAGATTTTCTACCATCAGGATTGGAATACTATGAAGGAGAGTGTGGATGTAAATTGTTAGAGGGGAGAATAAGGCTGTTATAGATTTGAGATAAATTAGTGTTATTTTAACTCATTATTTTCATCTATATTAAATGGTCTTGGTTATTTCCATAGGGTTTCTTATTCTCTGGTATTTTTATTGTACTGTTGAATAATGATCAAAATATTTTTAATCACATGTTTAGTTTTCCATAATTTTTATTCTAATGAAGATATTATCTCTCATCAGTTCATGATGGGTCTTAAAAATAATATATTATCATAATATAAATTTTTGTAGACAATCTGTTATGCTTATGTGTTATATAGAGCATTGATGTATGAGCATGATCTTCCTATAAAGTCATGGTTTATTTGAGTTCGCTTCCATCCCAATATATTTTCTACACATGATATTAATGGAATGAAAACTCCTAATGATTCTCATGGATGATCATATATATCAAAAATCATCCAGACCTACTTTAGATCATGTAATTTATCATTTGAATTTCATTTAGTGTGGAAATGATTGGAATTCTAAAATTTATTTTAGAGAGGAACAAAATATCTATAGTTCTGGTGGATGCACTAGAACCCTATAGGTGTTCCTCAATATCATTTCTCCTTTTTTCCATGGAACATGATCATTATGACTTAAATTACTATGGAATAACAAGAGTCATAAAAATGTTATGGATTTCAACAACATGCATCCAGAATGAGGCTTCTTCAAACAATGGATGATATCATGTGGAAGCGGAAGTGGGTCTTTTGACTTTGAGAGGTTCCATCCTGATAGCATCATCATTAGTTAATGTATTATATGATTACGGTATATCACACATGTTTATATGATAATTTTTTTCTAATGTTATGAATGATAAATGAATATTTCAATTGTGAAGGATATTTCTATGACCCTTAGATAAAACAAAGTTAGGTTTTTTCGATTTCCTGCTTGTTTTATCTCTTTATCAGAGATTAAGCCTACATCAAATTTTCAAGATCATTAGATGAAACCACTTGACATAAATTTTTATATGTGATGGATTATTTATCATAATTTAAGGATTGTTATAATCATTATTGGGTATAATATACTATTCTTTATTGGGGTTTCCATGTCTTGTGTGGATAATGAGACCCACATTTGAGTAGAGCTAGAGCATCATTTATAAATTTGTGCATCCAAATTTCAATTCCTGATATCTAATTATGATATAATCATATAAGGATGATCTTCGTATTGTTTTTTTATAGTTACATAATTTTTATCCTACAGAAATCAATGGATTTTCACTAGTAATGGAGATGGATTTTTTTATTTATATAGTAACATAAACATAGATGGTCTATATTAATTTTTAATTTATGAAATCATATAAACATAATGTGTTTTTCATTCTGTTGGATGATTTTTTGGAAAACAATTTTATAGTCCATAATGTGTAACCTTAGGTTGTTCATATTCTATTTGATATGAATGATGTTGTAGTGATTTTATCTTTTTTATGGGATAACAAATAATCTTATTATAATGAGAAAATTTCACTGGCAACAGATCGATGAATGTTTTTACCAGTTGAATTGGAAGAAGTGATTCTCAAAAAATGATCCTTGATCAGGTTATAACCTAATATGATATATATAATATATCATTTTGAATATACAATTCATGATTACTATTCCTATTTTGAGTATATATTTGTTATGTTTTTTCTATCCAATTATCATATAGTATTTATGACATCGATGAAGCAGATATTTCAACAATATAGTTAATATTTCATTGTGGTATTTGTGTATGATACTCTTATTAAATATTAGTTTTAAGTGGAAATTATTCATTATATATGATCATTTTTGGGGATAATGATAAATATATATCAATATTCATAGTTAATAAAAATTATTTCATAGATTTGGGATTTAAATTTCATAGGACACATGTACCTAAATAATGGTATTTCAGTTGATCCTAAAAAGGATAATAAGAATTATTATATATGATGTGTCATTTATTTTTTTCAATATTTTTAGAATCATCAGTTAAGTTGTGTATTAATTGATATTCATAAAACATTTCTCTTTGAAGGCTTCTCGGATTACATATCTTACACATAATGTATTGATGTTCATTTGGGGTGAGAGATTTCATAGTTATATTTTTTGAGATGAAATATTTATTGAACCACCTCCATTGAGAACATTATAATTTGTTGGGAAGGGATTTATAATATTTTTTGTCTCGTTAGGTTTTCTATCAATCAATATGTAGGATTTTCATGTGGTGTCCGATGGTTCAAAATACTGTATGGAACATGAGACTAAGTGTTAGAACCATGATATCAAGCTCACCTTTGGGATGTATACTGTAAGGAACAGTCATTTTATCAATTTAATTCTCATAATATAATTATTCATTATATTATAATCATTGTATGAATCTCAATTATACTACAGGAACATTAAATATTATTTTTCCACTTCTATATTTTGAATTTTGACAATCTAATATACATTGTTGCAATCCGTAAGATTTTTGGAGTCTAAAGGAACGAAAATAATTTTTAGTGCAAATTACCATACCCTTATGAGTAGTATTATGAACCTTATTAATAGTAAATATTCCAAAATAACAATAAACTTACCCTGGAATAGTTAATTAAAATTTACGCATCATAGAAGTGAAAATTTGACATTAGTAAAAATACAAGTATTATTGTAAGACATAAATAACTATTTATAATTAATTAATTAATTTAAAATTCAATTTATTTTTCTATAATGTGTCCACAAATTAACATTTGGATGTATTCTAGATTTATGATAATTTAATCAGACCTTATGTAATTTTTAAAATAATTACGAAATTAATTTTTATATTAAAAACAAATTTTTCTTATAAATTTTGATTCTAATTAAACATTAAATTAATAAAATTTATAAAATTATTTAGGAAAAATTGAGTTTATATTTTGATTCTGCACATCAAAAAATGGTTAGAGTGAAATATTGGTATTTTTCTGAAATATATTATTATTTTTGAATAGTAAAATACATTACTTGACCATATAAATACATTATAATTTAACTCCACTATTCATTAACATTCAATTGATTTATGCACCCAAATATCGAAATCAGATTACCATTTTACTATTCATGGTTGTGGAAACATCACTATTGCTTAACGTGGTGGAAATTAATAATCTAATGACTAAAATATTAATTGAACCCATCTACCATCCTCTCTAAATAACGCCCTTCACACCCCCATTTCCTCAAACCTCTCAAGATTCACTAATTTTCCAAACTATACCTAATAATCTTCCATATCCCCTCCCCCACATCTAGGATCTTTGGGACTCATCAAAATACCATGCATTGTTTTCTTAAAGAGGATCTCATGATGATGATTCAAGAGGTAATTCCTATTTTTCTATTCTATCAATTTCCTTTCAAATGTCATTTAATTTCATCTCATACCCTAAAAATCAATTATAAAAATTCATTATAACTCCATTATTATTGAATTACATGTATTATATTATTTTAATGGAGTATTAACCATTATACTCCACCATCAAAATAATTTATAATAAAAATGAAATTGTTTCTCATGATGTGTTAATTTACCTACATCATGGGTGATGCAATACCAATTTACACAAACACCTAAAATATTGTACCACAAAACAATCACATGTTTGACAACTAATTTGAATTTGGATTTTTTATCACCATTTATATTATTTAATGAACTTTTTATCATGAAACAATGTGATACAATAAAACGTGATTGGTATGATCGAAAAACAACCCAAATTAACAAAAAATGATCATAATTAAATGATTTTTCCTCATGGTACAAAACAAAATTCATTATAAGAAAATTTTTATATTTATAATGTCACTAATTTTATACATAGACTATTTTTTATTTTAATCAACATTTCAAAAGAACATTCGTTCATGAATACAATTGAAATGTTCATAAAACATTACGAAATTAACACTCCCGAACAATGGATTTATGAATTTAACTAATCCAAAGGCCCATAAAAGAACATCAGGAAACCCTAGTAATCCATAAATATGTATTTAACGTTCTATAATTTATAATTAATGTGATTAATGCATTCAGATACATGGTAATGGTAAATTCTCGAACACACCATTCTTTCTTCAGGTTCTCTATCATTCACTCCATATCCAGTATGGGTTATCCGTAAAAATCATTTATTCCACACTACCTTATCATTATTTGGATATAAATTTTTTCTAATTTATATTATTAAACACCAATTTTTTTCCATAAATACTATTCTTTTCAAATAAACAAACCCTTTTTACTACTTGAATATTTCTTCACTCTTCAGTCATGATTATGTGTTAAATGTCAATATTTATATTCACTCATTATTAGGTGGACGAAATAGTTATTAATTTATGTTGTATTATGTGAAACCCATTACTTTACATGGGTTATGTTATGTTCATGTATTACATATTTTTATTGTGGCATGCAAGATAATGAAAATATTATTTTTTAATGGGTGCACCTGGAATTATATACCGCTCCAATGAAATGGGTAAAGTAATTAATTTGATGTGTAAAAGAGAAATGATGCACAAACAGATGCTAGAATTGTCCATAATAATGTGTAGTAGTTTACTAATAAGACATGTTGTTTCTTTTTTTTCATTTCAACATTTCAAGCCTTTTATTAATGATTCATCTCATGTTCTTGATCCTTTTATTATGATATATTATGGTCACCACATTATATATTATCCTTATATATTCTCTTATTTGAATATCATATCATCCATTTTTAATTATATACTAAGTTCAAAATGTGTACTAATTGGTTTTCAATGGACAGTAATAATGTAGAGATGAATTAATTAATTAAATGTGTACGTTTAATGTTGTAAATGGTTTGTTTGGTCCTAGTTTTCCCAAGACACTATACATATGGATCATCATTGTGTAATACTATCATTTTATTAATCATATTAAATTATTTTAGTTATTTAAGGTTCTTGTGTTTTCTATAGATAGTATGAGAGGATATGTATAATTAATTTGGGAATTAGGAATAGTGAACCCTCGATAAAACCTCTTGTATTATACTTAGTACAAAATTCCACACAATAATAATTATATAGAGAACCAAAAAGTTATTAATTTTGTTAAATTTTTTAAAATGAATATTTTATTGATGCTATTTTGACTTGTGTTTTGTTCTATGCTTTTTTCTTTTAGAAAATGGTTGGAACTAGTATTAACAAGGACAACAACCCGTGAGAGGGACAATGCAATGATTTCTCGAATTAGAAGCCCAATTCCTTGGGTGGTAGCATTTAAAACATAATTGTGATGCATACCCATATATCTGAGTTTATGAAAATTAAATTTAATAATGGGGAACATAATCCAAAACCAGAGATCGAGCAACTTTCTATCGATTGTTCTATGCGTCAACGACCAATGAAATTTCATGGATATTCCAATCCACTAGTTACGGAATTATGGGCCACCTCTTTGGAGAAGATATCATTTGTGGTACACTGTTTTGAGATGGAGATGGAGTCATTATAAATTTTTTTCAAGGGGGAGAGGACAATAAATTGGTGTCATAAATGAAGAATACCAATCCAAGAGAAGAAATTTAAGAGATGTAATTAGAAGACTTTAATATCATGTTTCATAACAAGTACATCCCACGAAATATTCATACGATTATGGATAAAGAATTAATAGAGCTCAAGAAAAAGGAAAAATTAATTTTGTATGACATATGATGTGAGTTTCACAAGTCGTATAAGAAAGGCTTCTATATTTATTATCGAAATTTATAGAAAAAATTGATTGATTCTATTGTGGGTTAAAACATCACCATCGAATGGCTCTTGTAATTTGAGACTTTTAAAGTTATGAAGATGTTGATTAATCAGACCTCAAAATTGAGATTGATTTTTTGGAAGGTTCCCTTAGATATGGTGATAAGAAACAAAATATTTAGTTTCAACACGATGATCTAATGATTATGGTTTTATTTAAACTCAATGACCCACTTGTGGAAAATGTGGGATGTTCCATCATTGGAAATGCCTCATAAGGACAACGAAATTATTATAGTGTGTGAATGAAGGCCTCCATGATCACGAGTGTTGAAAATATATGGGAATGGTGGATAATTTAGTCGAATAAATGTGATCACCACCCATAGTTCAATGCAAAAACTATTGGTAGTATAGGGACTATGAAATCCAGTGTAGTAAACCTCGAGTCCTCGAGGGTAATCAAATTTAGAATTTAGTAAAGTGAAAGGAACAAGGGGAGGCTTATGACATAACTACTATTTAAGAGGATCATGATAATGAATTCATACAATATACACTTCCAATTTAATGAATAAGGGAAAAAGTCTTGTTTAATTCTGGTTTCGCACACTGCTTTAAATATTGAATGTTTTCTAGAACAAAAAAAATTGATGCCCCGAATCCTTGAAGTATATATATATATGTTAAAACACCATGTGGTGAAATCATTTCAGCCCAAGTATTTTAATCTTCTACAGTTGGCGTATGTGGTAAGATTGTTACATATAATCTCGTAATACCTTCCTTGGTGGAATTCGATATTATAATGGGAATGGATTGGCTCCCATTATATAGAGAACATATCAACTGTCGAGAAAAATTAATATCTCCCCATATTCCGAACAACCCTATGCACCACTAAAAATGTCATGAAGAACATGAATCTCATCAAAAAATAATTCAACGTTGTGTCTGTCAGTTACCTATGTTGAAACACATCTGTCTAAAATGTATTAGTCAATGTAATGTAACAACCTTTTGGAAATTCCCATTTTTATGGAATAAGGTGACGTATTTCTTGAATAGTTTCCCAGAAATGCCTCAGATCGTGAGGTAGATTTCTTTATAGAAATCATACATGAAGATATTCCTCTCTTAATGTGTCCATATATGATGGATCCTATCAAACTAGAGGATTTAATGAAGATGATTCAAGGGAATTTTTACAATGGTTCATATTCCCTAGTGCATCACCTTGGGGTGTGCCAGTACTCATTGTGATGAATTGGGATAGAAAAATGTGGTTTTTTATCAATTATCAGTAATTCAACAAGTTCACCATAAAGAACAATCATCCTCTTCCAAGTATTATTACATGATCGATTAGATTGGAGGATCTCAAAACTTCTCAAATGTGGATCTTTGTTATGTATATCATTATTTAAAAGTGATGAAGGAATATATTATCAAGTATGCCTTCCGTACATTGTACTGGCACTATGAGATTCTAGTTATTCACTTTGGACTTTCTAATTCCACTAAAATATTAATGGATTTGATGAATATAGGTTTTAGACATTACCTTTCCATATTTTAGGTAGTGTTTATTGATGATATTTTCATCTACTCCTTGATATATGAGGAACAAGAATAATATATAATACATTTGTTAGATACATTGAGAAAGGATAAGGTGTACAACATGTTCCAAAAATGTGCATTATGGATAAAGAAAGTCACATTTAGGGGACATGTGATCATAAGTGACATAATTTATGTGGACCCTTAAAAAAATACTATCAATGAATAGCCCAGAAACTCTACTATCAAAAACTTCCAAAATTTCCGTGGATTATCAGGTTACAACCGAAATTCTGTGAAAATGTTCTAATGATTTTCACGATTGTAACTATGTTAACAAAGAATGGGGTAATGTTTTTCTGAATGAAAGAATATGATGGAAGATTCATAGAGATAAAGAGATTTCTGATCAATACACATGTAATGACATTACCAAAATGTGGATAATGTTTTGTGATATTGTTCTACGTTTCAAAGAATTTATTGGGTTGTGTACTCATGAAAAATTCTAATCTTATAGCCGACGCCTCATGGAAGTTAAAGATCCTTCAGAAGAACTACCCAGCACATGATCTTGACTTTGAAGCTGTTATATTATACCTCAAAATATGGAAGCATATCTTCATGGAGAGTGGTGCGACGTGTACACCAACCATGTGATCTTAATGTATATATTTACACAAAATGATCGCAAACTTCATCATAGAATAATGTTACAATTAATCACGGACTACGATATGTCCTATTCAGTATCATTTTGTAAAGGAGAATAAGGTAGTTGATGCTATATGCAGAATTGAACCTGCTACTCTATCCATGTTATGGATTGAGAAATACCATATCTTCATGGATATGAAAATAATGTATTTTGATATCATAAGGGAATGTGATACATCCTTCCATTTCTAAATTATTACCCAAGCATCAATTTAAGGGATGATTAAGGAGGCACAATGTTATAATCTAGAGTTTGAAAAGAAGGTGAATGCATTAATGGAAGGGATGCTACAAGAGTTCCACATCGATGAAGATGTAGTGATTCCTTTTGGAACCTAGATTTGTATTCCTTAAAACCCTATATAAAGAATGATATGTGGACAATGCACATAGCTCAACATTCCCTATAAATCCTCGCATCACCGTGATGTACTTAGACCTCTGAAAATTATTTTAGTTGGATAACATGAAGAAGGATATTCCCGAATATAACCCATGCATCGTGGTAGGTATGAATGTCAATGAAGAGTGAAAAATGGCACAAGGGATTATTCTAATATTCCATATAGCCTTGTATAATTGGGATAATGTTACAAAGTAATTCGCCACGGGTCTCTAGAATACGTCAAATGGAAATAACGCGATATGGGTTTTGGTTGACTTACTCAACAAGACATCCCATTATATCCTTATTTGGGAAGATCTCTATCTTTAATGACATGCAATGATGTATATCATATATTTGGTGAGACCGCATGGTTTTCCACCAATGATGGGCTCTGATTATGATCCAAGGTTCACATATAAATTCTTGAGGATCCTTCAACATGATTTGTGTACGGAATTAAATATCACCATGGCCTATCACCCCCACACTGATATCTATTAAAAAGGACTATTCATTCAATTGATGAAATGCTATGAATATTCTCTTTAGAATTCAATAGTGGATGAGATCAGCATATCACATTGGTTTTATTCTCGTTCCCTAGTAACATCCAATCGAGTATTCGGATGGTTCTATATGAAGTTGTTTATGGAAATAGATGTAGAAAACCAACCTGTTGAGATAATATTTTAGAGTGAATGATACTTGGACCTTATCATGTGAAATTGATGATAGAGACATTTCATGTCATCCATAAACACATCAATAATGCTTAGATTCGATAAAATAACTATGCATATAACTATCAAATGGACATGGAGTTCGACGATGGATTTAAAGTCTTCATTGTAATATCAAAATGGAAGAGAGTTATGTAATTTTGAAAGAATGTGAAGATAATCCAACGGTACATTGGGCCCTTTAATATCCGTGACCGCATTGGAGTTGTGCCCAAGAAACTTTCACTTCTACAGAATATGGCTCAAATTCAGGATGTGTTTCATGTATCACTAATGAGAAAATATATACCATATCCCTTGTATTACATGAACTAAAATGTGGTACATCTAGAAGAGGATATCTCAAATGTTGAGAAGAAAATGAATATTCTGGAATGGAGATATAAGGTCCTACACAATAACACAACTCATCTTTTCCAAGTGTTGTTCAGGAACCTTAATTTTGAAGAATTTACATGGGAACTGGAAGAGGCGATGAAAGAAAAGTACCCTCACCTGTTTGTGTAAAACAAATATTATGGGTGAAATTTCATAAGGTGGTAATTATGTAACAAACTACTGTTTTATAAATGGGAATCTCTTATAATAATTATTCCTTATAGTATAATCACAATATAGAGCACAATAATACTCTGTGACCATTAAACATAATTTTCCCACTTCTATGTTTTGAAAATTTGAACTTCTGAAAAACACATTTGTGATGAGTATGAATTTTAGAGTCTAATAGAGAAATCATAAGTTTTCATGAATAGTAAATAACCCTTATAAATAGTCTCCTACTCTAGTGAATAGTAGAATTACCATTATTAATATTAAATCTCCAAAAAAATAGATTCTTTATGCTTGATTGATTAAATGAAAAATATGCATCTTAGAATGGACTAATTGACCATATTAAAGGCATGAGTATTATTTTAAGTCAGAATTAATTAATAGTAATTTATTTATTTATTTAAATGAAAATTGATTCTCCTAAAATATTTTCAAAATATAGAAAATTTATGTCTTCTTGTTTGAAGATAATTTTATAAGACCTTGTCATATTTTTGAAAGAATTATGGAATCAGTTTTAATATAAATTCTCCATTGTCCAAGTAAATTATTAATTTAATTAAAAATAAAATTATTCATATTTAGAAAATTATTTTTGAAAAATGAATTTCATTTTGGGATTATACATGCCTATAAAGGATTAGGAATTCTTTTTATTTTTCTGAAATACATGAATTTTTTATGAATAGAAAATACAGTAATTTAATATATAAATAAATTATAATTAATATACACTATTCCTGACATTACAAGTGATATAAGCACATAAATATAGAACTCAAATACCCTATTTACTATTCATGTTCATGTAATCATCACTATTTCTTATCATTGTGATATTAATAAAAAAATGATTATAATATTAAGAGAACCCTCTCCCCTACAATATAAATACCACACATTAAACTCGCATTTAATCACACCTATATGGATTCAAGCCTTAAATAAAATCTTCCCAAAAATATTCCCTATCCTTTCCCCCACATCCATGATCTCTTGGTCTCATCAAAATCCCAAGCCTAGGTTCTTAAGGAGGATCTGAAGATGTAATTCTGCTCTCTCTTTTCTTTCAATTACCTTTCAAATGCCATATATTTTCCACTCTTATCTTATTCATATCTTATAAAAATTACTTTTACACTATATTAATATTGATATACTGGTATTACATCAATTTAAAATAATATTATTTGTTATACTACTCTCTCCCACACTTTTATAATAAAAATTAAAAAGTTTATCGTGATCTGTTAATTTACATACATCATGGGTGATGCAATTCCATTTTCCTTCAACCACTACAAGACTGTAAATAAAAAAATAATTAAGATGAAAACTGATTTTAATGTATAGTTTTTATCACCTTTTATTTTCTAGAACTAAATTATTTACATAAAACAATGTAATAAAATAAAACAATTTTGTTGTGATAGAAAAAACCACCCAAATTAACAAATATTATCATCATTAAATGATTCATCCTCATGATACCTATCCAAATCCATTATAAGAAAATTTATATCTATATTATTTCACTAATATTATATAATAACAAATTATTATGTTCAACCACATTTCAAATGAACTACTGTTCATGAATACAAGTTAAACGTTCAAAAAATCACATGAAATTAACACTCAAGAAGAATGAACCCAACTTTCATTCTTCAGGTTCTACCTCTTTCAATACATGTTCATAATGGGTTAGACATAAAAATAGTTTATTAACCATTATTTTTTCATTTTTGGAAAATTAATATTTTTTAGTTTATTTTATGAAACACACTATGATTTCCAAATGAACTATTCTTTCAAATAAGCACACCCTTTATTAATTCTAGGATATTTATTCACATTTGACTCATGGTTAATGGTTCTATGTCAAGAATGATATTCACCCATATATTGGGGACCAAATGGTAATGAAATTATGAATTATTATCTGATAACTATTAATTTATATGGGTAGTTTAATGCTCATGTTTTAATATTTTAAATGTGTCATGCATGATAATGTAAATATTATGATGTGATAGGTGTTCCAGGTAATATATAGCACAATATGAATGTTTGAATGTGACTGATGCACCAAATAATTATATAGTTATCCAGAAAATTGGATATTGTGATGAATCTCATGATTAAAATGAAAATTTTGTGTGAACATGATGATAGAATTTTTCACAATTATGTGTGGTAGTTGACCACTAAGATGTGATGTTTCATTTTTATTCTTTGACATATTTCATGTATTTTATTAATTCTTCCTATCATGTTCATTATCCTTTGACTAAGTTATTATTATGCACACCACATGATATATTGTCTTAATATATACTCTTATTGGGATTTCAACTCATCCAATTTTTATTTATATCCTCTTGTTATTATGTGTACTAAGTCATTTTCAAAGGACAATAAGAAGTTGGAGATTAATGAATTAAAAAAATGCTAATGTTTGATCTTGTATATGTTATGTTTTCTCCAAGTTTTCCCTATACACATAACATAGGGATCATCATGGTTTAATTATATTATATTGTTAATATTTATAATATTGTAATAGTCATGTATGGAATGTTGGTTCACTATGTATACTCTTAATATTTGGATGAAATAACTATGAAGTGAAAATTTAAATCGTTAGTTTGACCACGAAATAATGCTTCATATATTACTTTAAAAGTAATTGAATTTCTGATAGAGTTATTTATTGTAGTTCCTAAAACCATTTTATTTTGATATTTTATAGACCTATAAAAATATTAATGTAATTTCTAATGTTTTATTGAGGAATCAGTTGACCAATCCATGAAGGGATCAATAGAAATGTGGATTTTTTTTTGATCCCATGCTTAGATGCCTTATGGAGTCTTGGAGAATGATTTACAGTTTTTTATGGAGTGGATGTAGTTCAAAAAATATATTTTTAAATTTTTTGTTTGATATCATTAGTATTATGATGAAATACATGGATTTAAGGGTATAATTTATGGTGGGGAGAAAATTTGCCGAGGTGTTCATTGTCATTGTAGGGTATCCTAAAATTTCATAATAAGAGTATTGTTACTTTTCCTGTGATAATGGGTTTGATTGTTAGTTTATTTAATTTGTATTGGGTAAGGGATCTTGGAACAATTATGTGGTTAGATATATGATGTCATGATTCTGTTGGTGGTATATGAGATATTCCATTGAGGAAATTATGTCTCGCTTCTATACCTTGAAATAGGTCAACGCCAAGAATTATATATCGTTGGGTTCTATTAACCCATTATAGTGGTATCATTGAATTGGGATGACATGTACTTATAAATTGATGTATGGTTTACAAATATCCCTCATTGGATTTATTCTATATAAGAACTGATAGATAGGGTGTCAAAATTTGACACATTATACCAATTTTTAGAAGAAACCAATTTTTATGAATTTGGGTGACCCATTATGAAGAATATATCCATATGTCACGGAGTTCCATATTTTATGAATTTTGATAGGATTTCCCAAATTACATCATTATTTTTTAGAGTTCAGTAGGAGGCAAATACATCTTATGTTCATTTTTTAGTACATATCATTAATATAAGGAATAATATAATGTTTTAGATATCTATATTGTAGATGGAATTTTATGTTCATGCATTCATTTAACTAGTGGATATTGGGATGTACATTTGTAACAAGTTTACCATGAAATTAAAAATACTTAATAGTTTTCAATCATAATAAAACATTTTAGGGCCTTGTATTTTTTTCCTTGTATATTTATCCTTGTATATCTTCATTTTTTTGGTCAATGTTTGATGTAATATACATAGTTGAATAAACACTATTACAAGAGTGAATGGAAATGGTTGCATATATTTTTTAGATGATGTTGACTACACAAAAAATTTATAAATTCTATGATGATCATAATCAATGAATTTTTTAGTTTTTAGGTGATGATTATGTGTTTTTTTGAGAGTTTTAACATGGATAAAAAATCAACCTCTTTGGAATGATGTAAATCCTGAACAATAAACTCTTTTTACTTTTGATATTGTTTATAGAGTTTGGAATATGGTACACTATTTGGGACTTCCAACATAGTTGAAATTCATCCAAAAAATTGATTCATTCATTGTAGTTTAGAATATATCAGTCTTAACCCTCTCCTGTTATATGAAATGATGATTTTTAAATTGATCAAGATATATACATGATCCATATCCTGGTTAGGATTATTGATTAATATTAAAACATTATTCATGGGAATATCATTAAACTCGTCTCTATGTTATTCCATCATGAATTTGACTCCCATTCGATTTGGGAGAATGAGTCACTGAAGGGAGAGTTGTGGAACCATCAGTTTGGTTTTTAATCATCCTCATACTACATTATGGAGAAGAATGTTTCTCTAGAGTGGATATTCTAACATAATGTTACCATCATTCACGTATATCATGTGACCCCACAACACTAGAATACCACATCTATTTCATTATTATGTACCATTTTCAATAATATAAGGAAAAAATCTCAAATTTTTAATTAGATTATTTTTTTTAGAAGGACATATTACATAAATGATACTGATATTACACTAGGGAAAAAAAATAATCAACGTAAATATAAAATGAAATAAACCAGATCATTAAAATCATTTTAAAATATTTTCTCTTTATATCCATGGAAAGGAAACATAATATGGGTGATCTCAAATTTATATTAATGTTGAATAAAGAATAAGTAATAAATAATTTATGATAATAATGAACAATAAATTGTAAATAACAGATAAAAAATTCCATTTCAAACAACAAATATTTTTGTGTATCCTAAGCCTATTATTTTTAATAATATATACAAGAAATAAAATTAAATTTATTCTTAAATAAAAATAATTTAATATCATGAGATGTTATACCTAATGACTCTTGTGTTTATTCCATCTTTATTTGAGGTATACAAAATGCTATTCAATCATGGAGTTATTTTTAATGGAAAAATGAATCAATGTTCACAAAAGTATGTTTGTTTTTAATAGAGTTTTTTTATTAATGTGCCTATAGTTTTAAAGGGGGTTTTACATAGGATAGGAGGTCATTAGAAAATTTCATGAATTTATGTTGGAACAGGTTGTGTATTGTATAACGAATAGAATCAATTCTTCAGTGTAGTTCATAATGTGAATCTTTTACTCCATAGAATCCATAAAAATTCATCTAAAAATAGACTTTATAGATGATGGACATTTAATTTGTGATGTGAAATGGCTTTGATTTTTATTTTCAACCTAATTTGATTTTATTTTTTGGGGTATATACACTTGTTAAACTCACATCAAGAATCAATGATTCATGACCTAAATGATCATGACAATTGATTTTTCTCTATTATACTACCTAAAATACTTGAAATATATGAGTATCCATATCCCGAGAAACATTTAGGTTACAATATTTTATTTATGTGAATTTTCATCCCCTTTCATTATCTCGGAATTGTATTTGATTCAAGGTATGTTCTCTCACTATGTTATTCATTTTTTCTTTCTGGCCCTTTATTAGTAACATTTTAATCTTGTGTTTAATTATTGATGTTGAAATTAATCATGATGATTTTTCATAAAATATTTTTCATTGATCAACATCAACCACACTCTTCTTTTTTTATTTTCTATTTAGGGTTTTAAATTGACCACATGATTAATGGTAGGCTATTTAATATTAATTTCCATTATAATTTAATCATGGATTATATATATTGATTGGATGTGAGTTTTAAATAATATAGAACCCATATTTGGGTTTATCAATTATAGATTTTAAAAATGGTATGAAAGTTTTGATAAGGGACAATTTTATTACAATTAAAATTGATTCAATCATTTTGGGAATTTTTTGGATTCATTAAGAAATTTATTTTATGAAATTAATTTATTTTAAAAATTAATGTAAAAAGATTATGTTAAATTTTCAATTAAAATGTGTTAGATTAATTTAAACCTATGATTTTTTTGAATGGATAAATTATTCTGCAAACTGATATGTGGGAAATTATGTTTTCAATTGATTTTGAATTATTTATTACACCATGATTTATTTATTTATTGAAGAAAACACATTTTAGATTGTATTATTTGGAATATATTTCTAGTAATTTAACTCTTATAATTGTTTTGATGATGGAATCACTAAAAAAACTTATTGTAACATGATGTTACCCAATGGGGATTTAATTCTGGATGACCATAGTCGATGGATATGTGCCCACATTTAGTATTTATTATATTAGAGTGAGTTACCTATTATCATAACTAACAAACCATAATGAATATTACATTTTTCTCTAGAATGTTATTTTTGAGGATTACATTAAACTTGATTATTAAAATATTTTATCTCAAATAATTTTTATTTAAAATGTTTATTAAATTAATTTTTGTTGTGTCTTAAATTCATGATTATGAAATCTTCCTGTATATAACATTTATAAATTGCACGACATTCCATTATTAATAACCATTAAAATAATTAATTGATTATTTTAATAGAATTTTTAATGAAACACTAGGTGATACCCCACTTTTCATTTTATTTTTCACCATTAATTTTCCTTTGGGTTATTGTAGACAATATTATACGAGGTCTGCGAAAAAGGAAAGAACCAGTTTGGTGTAGAAATGATCATGATTCTTCTTAACCAGGTTAATGTAGGTGACTTATGGAGATGTTATTCACATATTATATTTTTTATATATGAGATTTATATAAGGGATATATTTATATATTGATGATATACTCTTATGGTGTTGATTTACATGTCTGATTATAGTATATTCACTATTTAGAGTTTTTTACATACAAAATTTTATTTTTTAACTTGTTCTTATTGTGTAACTTATTATCATTAATTATTAATTTATAATAGAAAGTTATACTTTCTATAATATTGTTATTAAAAATTCAACTTGGGTTATGTTACAATCATCTCAATTATTAGGGAACTAGGGTATGTAATATATTTCATGAAATCTTATTCCCTAAAATAATATCGTCTTCCATTTAGAGTAAAATCATACATAGTTGTAGATAAAGTATGGATCAATGTTTTCAAGATTATATTTGGGGTTATGGGTTCTTAAAATGATAATAATGTTACTATATATATATATCATCTTAATGGCTTTATTGATCTATGTTAGACATCGATTAGTAATTCCATATAGATTAATGAGTTTTAATCCAAGAATTTATTGAATTTAAAGATGTTTCTCATGAATTGTTTCACTAATATTCTTTAAATTATGGTGTAAACTATTATTATAGGGTTATTTTCTATTTTGGTGACACAGTTTCTATATATGAACAGAAATTTACATTATTTTTAATGTATGCATAAAATATTATACTAGTCCTTGAGATTAAAATTGGTAGAGTTCACATTGAATTAAAACCAATTTTACAACAGAAATAGGTCATAACCGATTTAAAAATATAATAAAAAAAATTTATATTTTTTTAGAATAATGATATTGAGTTTTTTTTAAATTTTATGAATATAAAAACAATAACTATAATAATATTTCAATGATGAATCCAATGGATAAAAAATTTACAATTAAAAATAATGGTAATAGAATGAAAATTAATTCATCACCTAAATGTGCAAACAAAAAATTTAGGGCACATTAGATAATGAATGTATTCTCATTGGGGAAAATTTAGAAACTTCCCTTGTTAACGTCAATACAAGAGTGATGGAAAATTCAATATTGGATAATATTAATAAAAATATTTGTATTCTAATCATTTTGGACATTATGAAAATTGGTATAAGAAGTAATATATGAATGCTGGAAATTATCAGTACCATAATTAGAAAGGCATTTCAAGTTTGTTAGAGACTACCTTATTAAATAGAGGACTATAAAATTATAAAGAGACACATATGTTACACGTTTTCTAAATTTATTATAATATATTTCAGATTGTTAATATATTAATTAATATATTTCATTGAAATATTCTTGTAAAATGAAAAATTCTCCTTCAAAAATGGGGAAAAATTTATTAAAAAAATATTATATGTATTAAATAAGGATATGTAGGAATAATTATACAATTATTTATTGAATGGTTCTTTTCTAAAATTATTTTTGTCATACACACACAATATTTTTGGATATTTTTGTTAATGTTTGGTTTTTTATGCCAATATGATATATTTTTATAATAATAAATTTTTTTCAACTGTTGATGGGGATTTAATTTATAATTAATAAAGGATTCATAAAAATTATTATATACAAATACTTTGAGAAATTTATTAAAAATTATGCTGATAGTAATCAATCATATTTCATTAATATAAGAGAGATATTTAAATTAGTGATGTCCCTTTAGAAAATCATTTTTGTATTCAATTATCATATTCTATTCTTGGTTTTATTTATGACTAAAATATAAAATTGAATATTTTCATTGTTCCAATGTATATTACAATTTTGAAACATATTAATCAATTCGATGATATTGCATAATAAGATTCAAAAAATAAATTTCATGCATTAATTGATAATGGTATCATTCAACATAGCACCTCCCCTTGGGATTCACTTATCCTTTCTATAGAGAATAAATATGATTCAATTAGTATTACCATTTTTTATAGAGTACATTATTACATTAATAATAATAAAATGTATCTTTTGAATTATTTGATACTGATTAGGGATATCTTTTTTTCAATAAATGACCTCAAATATGGATATAATTTATTGATTTAAGTGATTGAAACCATTCTGATGATATAATATTTAATTCATAATTATTTCTTTGTGTTTATGTTTATTATTTTTTGGTTTAAAATTAAACAAGTTTGATTTATAGAACTAGTGAATTCATTTTCAACATATTCTTGGGTAAATTGTAAATGTTATTTTTTGATGATATTATGGTATATTTTAAAAGGATTTATTATCATGGGAAATTACATTTAATTTTATTCACAAGAATAATGAAAAGAAGTTTTCTGTGATATAACACTAATTTTAAATTTATAAAACACAATGATTGATTCCTTAGTTGTACTTTATTTGATGATTGTATTATAGATAGTCCTTCTAATTCAAAATTGGTGGAAGAATAAAAATGACCTAATTGTTATTTTTGGATTAATTTTTCTTAATAATATATAGTAATTACTTATAGTTATTCGAATATATATCTCGATTATATAATAAAAAATACATATTAAATTAAATATGAGTTAGTGTTAATTATTGAATGGAATTTCATGAATGTTTTCCGAAATATTAAAAGTATATTACATAATGATCCAATTTTATTTTCCCATTTTGAAACTATGACCTTTTTTTATATTGTTTTTTCCTTGAACTAACATTGTTTTTTTTATGCATAATGATCGGGTAATAGCATATACATCTGAATAGTTGAAAACCCATGATATAAATTATTCAAAGAGCTATCTTGAACATTCAATGGAAATTTTAGAATTAAAATGTTTTAAACAAAATTTATATGGTTATTCTTATTATGTATATATAATTCATAAAAAAATAATTTATATATTGACTCAATAAGAAATTAACAATAGGAAAAAAATATAGTTGGAACTAATAAATTGTTATGATTTTATTATTCAATACCATTAAGGTTATTAATAAGTATCATGACGAAACAATCATTCAAATTGATAATACAGCAGTACCAATGTCGTCATATTAAATTGATCTAATATCAAGTGATTCCATGAAATTTGAATAAGAAAATGTTTAATCCAAATCCACATCCCTTTTCAGTTATGTATCCATACAATATCAATTTCTTGAACAAAAAATATATACTCATAATAAATATTTTTTTAAAATAATAATATAACATTTAATGATGGAGATTCCAAAAAACCATCAACTTATTTTTTCATGTGTATGGGGAAATCATGAATTGAAAGTGTTTTTACATTCTATCCTACACCAAGTAGTTGTTTTATTTTTTGTGAATGTAGGTTCCCTATTAAAAATTTTGGATCCATAGTGTGAGGTCATGGGTTTACCATTTCTAGTAATAAGACATCATAATACTCATGAAATTTCTCTACAATTATAGTGATTGACCTCCTTTATCTCAATTAACATCAACATGTTTTAACCATTAACATACATTATAAAACATTTTTTCATTTTGATTTTCTATATTGGTGATTGTAATATCCACACATATGGATAACTGAGTGATATTGAATCAAGAATCTTGTTGATTTTCCCCCATTATTCGTGGATGTTAAATCTTTGGTCTCCAATTGTGGGTATCATTATAATGCATGGGATTATACATGTAGAAAATTCATTTATTCACATTATTTTTAAATGAAAATGTGATGTTATAATGATTTATATAAATATTTAACACATTAATTAACTGTAATAGATTCTAAACCATATTTATTGAATGATTTCTTTATTTTGGGCTATAGTGATCATATGTGAATATTACATGTTAATTTTTTCCTTCTTTTTTTATTAGAATGTGTATTACCATGTTTTAATCTATGGTATATACTGTTGGTATTGCAATGAAATTTGCTAATGATTTTATATAAAGTAGTTCTTGTTGATTAAATAATAAATATTCATGTTTATTTTCAATATTCCATGCTTTTAAATTGAATGAATTTGTTACTAATCACAATAAATGTTTCAATAATGTAATTATTTTTAAATATGATTCCTTATATTGTTTGTGGTTCTATGAAATGTTTAAATAAGTAGATAAAAATAAAGTGTAAGCAATTTCTTTACTATTAAATGATTTTTTTTGGGAATGATAATACTCATTTTCTTTAATGGAATAATTCCTTTTTTATAGGAACTAGATTCCATGTTACATATATTTCTATTTTCTCACTACCTTGTGTGATTACTCTGGATGTGGATTATTGACATGAGATGTGATGTGAGTCTAAGATGGAAAATTGTTTAGTGATTAATATATAGTGATTATTGGTTTTGTTGAAGCCATTTAAATCTATGATAGCGGGATAGATTATGGTCTGTATTGTGATTTTTGGGATGGAATAGTGATTTATAAAGAGATATAATGAAGAGAATTCGATTTGTTTATAAAAATATGTCTTTATTACTTGATTATTATTTTAATTGGGGGCTGTATGGTAGGTTTCATGTTTTTTTCTCAATACCCCATTGATTATAAATGAATTATTTTCATTATTTAAGCATTTTTTTTGTATATTAGTATAATTATGAGATTATGCAGAAATATAGAATTGTATATAATGTTAAATTATTTAATCTTTGGTATTGGATGTTTAGATGAATGAAAACATGAATAAAAAGTAAAAGAACATTGTAAAATTATGCATTATTCATTTATTTCATGTGAATATAGTTTGTAATTAATAAAATATGATATTTTAAAACCAATACAGACATTCATGTCTCTTAAAATTCATGTTTATCCCAATGAAGTACATATCAATGTGATTTCTATAGGGTTTCTAAGAAGGTATAGAGATAATTGATTTGTGTCGAAGTATATACCTGTGCCGTATTTTTTCGTAATATAAGTATGTAAATATACAACATGTATTTTGATTTTATATTTCCACTCCAAACAAGACATTGTGGAAAATGACACCCAATGAACTACAGTTGGTGTTTACAGTAAATTATTGTTTGGGGTTGATGAATATATGACTACCAGTATCCACTGGTCTCATCCTCTAGTACAATCACCCACTACTAGTATTGTAGATAAATTTTCCATATTTGGGTTTTGAATCAAATAATCAATTATAGTAATTTCACACAAATGGATCTATATATTATATTTAGGGTATTTTTATTTGTACACTAGGTATGTTTCAATGATGTATGGATTTATAATACACAATTTTTGGGATATGGTTTCTTACAGAAACAAGGTGGTCACTATATAGAGATGGATATTTTTAGGAGGAGATATTATAATGCATGAGATCAAGGTTGTTATAAAGTCTCCTTGACACATGTGGATAAATTGGAGCGGGATGGCTCATTGCATTTGAAATAGGGAAAATATTAGAAAAAATGGGGATATGGTACTGGGGAACCATATATTTTACTATCAGGTTAGATGTTTAATTATTACATATATTGGATATTTTGTGAGTAGTCTATTTATAGGATTTAGAAATAGAATACCAAATTAGGTGAAAGGTTTCTTTATTTTATAATTTATTAGGATATAATATGATTTCATTATATTATTCATGATTATATATAAAGAGGATCCAATTGAGTATAATAATTATGGGGAGTCGAATATATGTAAACTATTATCCATATTATGTGGGAGATTCCTGGCTATCAATAACGATATTAGTAGATCACGAATTATTTTTTTAGGGAATATTGTATTTTTTTGTCACCGAAAATGATTTATATTTTGGCACTTTTCATTATTTTCTTAGGTTGATTCAATTGTATAATGATATATACATGCATAGTGATATATTACATTTTTATCTAAAATTATTGTTTGGTTGTACTTTCTAATCTCAAGTTTATCATGTTATTTTTATGAGGTAATGCATTCCAATTATAAGAATGATACAGTTAATGTTCTAGTTGAATAGTAATGACCAATTAGAGGTGGGATTTATATTCCATTATAAATCATCCATCACTTACATTATAATGATGGGTAAATTGGGGTGTGGTGGGGGATGTGATTTTTATAAAATTTTTATTTAAGGAAACATTTGATGTTTTTAGGTAGAATATTTGAGGTATATAATTATTTTTATGGTAATTATATCTCCAAATCCAAGTATGCAATGTAATAATGGAAAAGGTCCATGACATAGAATGTTAGTGCCATGGGTAATTTGATGAATGAAAATTCATGTTTATTGACACTACTATGTGGTATGATTCTAGTTGTGGGTTATAGAATGTGGAAATAATCATTCTTCATTAAAAAATTTTGATGTTTTTGTAATGGATACAACATAATAATTATTAATAAATAGTTAACTAATATTAAATATTCCATGTATTGTCATTAAGAGTCTGTAAATAGTTTTTACTTTTCTAAAATCGATCTACATCTATGTCATCATGAGTTACGGTCCATATATATATTTTAAATGATGTTATATCAGATCTCAAGAGGGTTGATGTGGACGATGACCTCACTTAGAGGAAGACACTCTAATATTTTCAATTATGCATTATATAAAATTTGAGTGCTTATTTATAATTCAATGTGTGATGATTGTTTGATGGAGATTGATACATCCATTAGTAAAAACCATTAGTTGGAAGAGAACTGTATTTCACTAGTAGTGAACATTCTGTATTGAAGAGGTGGGAATTTGTACTTCTTTTTTACTATGGATCACTAAGTGGAATATGATCAATGAATTTTTTATGAGATTAACTCATATTTGAATTTAAATATATCATCAAAATAGTTTCTAATTGTCAATAGTAATAGACATCTTGAAGATGAATATATATATTTTAAGGGGTCATGAAACATTTCCTAAACCTTCTTAAAATTTTTCATATCTCCTTCGAGATTAAGAGGCCACAATGATGAAATTTAGTGACAGATAATGTATAAATATACAGTTCAATTATTGTTCATTAATGGTGCTGGCATAACATGAGGTGATAGAATATATAGAGGATTGTTAGAGGATGTAGCTCATGGTTGAAATTTCACGAGAGGTGATTCCTAAAAATTATCCACCTTATAAAGATATGATCCACAGTTCCCAACTATCCTTAGTAAAAAGGGTATAAAACATATTAATGTTTGTCCATTCACTATTCATCTAATTAAATTGGGGTAACTCATTCCAAGAATCCATATAAAAGACAAATAATATAATTTGATTATAGAAAACAAAACTATAACTGATGAGAGATATTGATTGTTCATAGTAAATAGTGTTTGGTGGGTAGTCTGCTTCGGGTTCATCCATTCCAGTAGTGTCATCATAAGAAAGATGGATATGCTATATGACATCACCATTATTCCCCTTTCCCTCAATGAATGTAGTACAACAATGGGGTGGTCTTCATTCATGGTAAAGAGGATTTGTAGATATTTATAGAATTGAGGTTACACTAGATTTTATGACACCATTAAATTCAGATTCCAGTCACTGTACCATAGTGATTCATTCAAAATAGAAATACTCAATTTTTTATTCTGATATACATATTCCTTCATTTGACATCCCCGGTTTCTTGAATTATGAATTGAGGTGGGGAAACATCTTGTGATCATTTATTTAATAAAAAATAATTGGGATAAGCTAATCTATATGATGTATGCACATATAATGATATTGTTTTTGGGTAGAACTTACCTTTAGTATTTATTCTATGTCATCTGATAAAACCATACGACATCAGACTCGATATGTATTGGTTGTATCTAGTGTCAGGATTGTGGAATTCATTATATTGATGTTTTTTTATGATGGAAAAAAATTTTGTAATGTTTTCTGGAGAATGAGGCCATCAAATGGGATAAATTCGTGTTCCTCCATTTTCAAAAACTATTTTTGTTTTAACATAATTATTACTAAAGGTTCAGCTGATAGTGTCTTACAAGGATTTGGATGAATACCATGTTGTCTTTAAAAAATTCAAAGTTCTTATACCTATTTAATGTACGGTCATATTTTTGTACATATATATATCTGATTTATTCACTAATATTTATTTCTCTATTTAATACAATGATTTTATTTTGAATTAGACTTGTTTTTATAGATTTAAGATGTCGTAATATAACGATTCATTTATCATAACATGTATCCATGGGGTGACTCAATTTTTTTTCCTATGGAAGGATTAGTTCTGTTTCTATATATATATTGATATTCATCACATGGAACATGTAAAAAAATAAGAACATATATAATGTTACATAGGTTAATGATTTATTGGATCATCTATAATGTGATAGTGGTTTCTTGATGATCGAAATGTGGTGTGGGTATCATCAGATGTAGGTGAAATATTATGAATGGTTAGAGACTATATATTGAAATCATTATAGGAATAATATGTTCATTATAATTCAATTTGTTGTAAACAATTATCCTTCAATATTATTTATATTTGTTAATATAGTCTTCTATGATTTATTGGACCAGTTAATGTGTGTTTTCATTGATGACTTACATGTGTAATCTGCGTCTGAGGAGGACCATGTTGAACATCAGTTGTTAATATTGTGATATTTTTTTGTATGAGTCATTTCAAGATGATTTTATTGTGTGTTTGCTAGAATTATGTTGTCTATTTTTTGCAGAACATCATGTTCAATTGTGGAGTAGTTATAGATCCATCAATGATCAAGGTGATTGTATTTATGAATCCCCCAAGACTATAATAGAGGTGATAGTCACCATGGAATATCAAAATATTATAAGTGATTTGTACCTAACTATAATCATATTAATAATTATTTGAATTCCTTGGAGAAAGTATTAGCCATTATTATTTACTAACAAATTCAAGGTTTTTTTCTATTATCAATTTAAAAATATATAAAATGATCAAATTCATGGATTCCCAAAATATGGTGTCTAGTTTGAGGTCATCAATGACTCTATATGTCTTTTCTTGGATAGATTCATGGTGTAATATAAATAATTTTTCAATTATGTTATTCAAATTTTATTAAGTCAGGAACATAACAATTTATACCACGAGATTGATTTTGTAGAAGTTGATTATTACTTGATATTGTGTATTTAGTCACTCTTCTATGATTGATTTTTAGTTTTCATTGACCAAAAAATAATGATGTCTGTCTTCTATAATGCTATCCTGAACAATAAAAATGAAAGTGGATGGAATTAGTTTAAGACCATGACATCAGGATTTTCAAATAAATATGTAATAGTATTAGTCTAGCTAGTGAAATATTCATGAAGCCTTCTATTATTGTAGTTTATGAATCTGGGTATTATTAGAGATTGATAGAATATATATTTGTAATGCATCATAATATAAGAGTCTTTTGTGGATGAACATTCCCTTATTAGATGAAAATGTAGTAATTGTTTTTGTGACAGGTGTATTAGTACGAATTTTGTGATTTTAATGATAATTTATATTAATACTAAGATGTATATTGTTATTTCCATGATGGATGTTCTAATTATCCTCAAAAGTGGTGTTTTATTTAGTAGAGTCTTCCCAATCCATCTAATTATTGTGATTTTTGTTCTTTGAATGTTCTACATCGCACACTTTGAAACAAATACCAGCATGAAAAATATGTATTCGCCTTTAAGTGTCCAGTCTTGTTGGCATATCCTATATGTGGTTGGCGAATTTCTAATGGTCAAAGAACATAATGTTTATGTGGTTGGGGAATTTCTGCCTCACGAAATGACGGTTGTTCAATCTTCTTTTAAACACCTTTAATGGTGGCCATTAAGATGTAACTATATTTATATGTGATATATATTATGTTTATGTTTTCCTTATGCTTCTTTATTTTTCATTTGTGGTATACCTTTATGGTTTCCATTGTGGGTAAACACAATAATTTCATTTTAGGAAGTGCGGACTACCGCCCCCTCAAAGTGATTTGATTCGTTAATGCCATATGTGGGACGTATAAAGGATGGATTTAAAGTTTTATATATGATGTTATATTGGAATTTTAATATATCTCTATATCATTATTATTTCATTCCATTCAAGTATGAGATAGAAATGAGTGTAGCGTTCATGCGTACGTACGGCTTACCGTCTCCATGAACGGTGCATTTCATTTCTTATCCCCAAATGTAATGTACTATTATAAGTAAATATATATAATGGATATATATGATGTATGTTACATCTAAATGATTAATATAATTCTGTAATTAAAATATACATACCTCTCATTTAGTTTTAATTCCATTAATATGACATAGAAATGAAAGTAGCGTTCATGCGTACGTATGGCATACCATCTCCATGAACAGTGCATTTCATTTCTTACCTCTAAATGATAATGTGATATTATAAATACATGTATATGATAGATATATATGACATATATGATGTCCAAATCAGGAATGTCATTCTGGATATAAAGAACCTTTGACCACACGAACAACATGTAATTGTAAGAAGTCCAATTTCGACTTCAGAACCAAATATCGAAAAAACAAACATTATTAACATAAATGATTACATAATGTTTATAACATGGAAATAAATGATATAAAAGGAATAATAATCTTGAAAAAGGTTATTAAGCAAGTAGAAATTAACTCAAGTTTATTATTCAGGACGTTAAAAAATGATCGAGTCAAGTCAGACCCGAGGTAAGGGACTTCGTCTCAATCTCCTTTCCTTGAGGAATATTTTGTTTTATACACAACTATCTTTTATACGGTGTATAAACCCCTTTGACTTTTACTTTTATACAAAAGGAATCTTTTGTACGAAGCGTTTTACTAAACGACAAAAAGGAATGTTTCTTTTAACGTACGTGGTGACAAGGACCTTTTCCGCCGCCGCGTGTATTATTTGGTCTTTGGTTTCCTCAACAAGCTGTGATGTTTTTAAAATGAAATAAATACCATATACTCTTTTATGTATTTTGGTATTGAAAATGGTTTTTATAATGGATTTTTTATATCAAAATATATGAGTGATATATTGTGATCAATGTGTGGAAATTTTTTCTTTCCATTGTATTTGTTTTATATCTTATGATTTTATATTGGTACTTGGACATTTGATGGGTGGTTACGTGACAAACCATATGACGGGTGGTTCCGTGAATACCAGGACGGGTGGTTACATTATAACCTCCAATGCATTGGGTATGGAAGTCGGCCGTATGGATATTCCATTAAGTATATATGGAAGTTGGCCGAATGGATATTCCATTAAGTGATATGTGTGGAAGTCGACTGTATGGTTATTCCACTTAAGTATGTTTATGTCCCAAGATAGATTTATATGTTATTTGTTCTTTATATGGGTTTTATGGTAATCCTTTGGTTACAAAAGGGTTAGTAATGATATTTTATTCAGTGAAGAGTTTTTACTACTTCATGAAGGAGGATGTATTACATTGATAAAGTATACATGGTTTACTTTATGATTGAAAAACTAACAGTTTTCATTCTTTGTGTATCCCTTACTGAGCTTTTTATGCTCACCCCATGTTTTTTTGAAATGTTTTTCACAGGACTTAATGTGGAATAAGGTCAAGTATGGGATCAGGGGAAAGTCATGCTATCGAAAACATGTAACTAGACATGTTTCTTTTTAAGAGTTTTTATTATATGGAAACTTAGTCTACATTGTAATCTTTTGAGATGTAACAGTTATGCCATAATTATCTAAAACTTTAAACCTTAAAAGATCATCAATGCGAGTTATTCATTTAATTCAATTTTAAGTAATGTTTATGGAAGGGGACTTATAGTTGGTATCAGAGGTCGGTTTAGACAACTTTAGGATTTAGAAAAGTGTTAAATTATAAGTTAATTTATGGTATGATTGAAATGATATAGCATTTAAAGATTACCATGTTGCTTCGCCTAAGATATTTCTGTGATCAGAATGGTTTTCCATAGAGGAAACAAAGCGGCTATGTTGGGACGACGTCAGGAGGAAGAAAACCTTCCAAATCAGCAACATAAGATGGTCAGAATCGGAACTGAACAGTTTGTTGCAGTGAGGGCACAATTGACTCAGGCTATAAATGGTGGTGGTATCCATGCACGAGATCTGCCAGATCAATTGCAGAGGAACATTTCAGTGGTGGAACATTTCATGAGGCAACATCCCCCATCATTCAGAGGATCATCTGACCCCGTGCAAGCTGAAGGGTGGATTAAAGCACTGGAGAAGATTTTTGATGTAATGGGGTGTTCAGAACATCAAAAGGTTAGTCTTTCTATTTACCATTTGAAGGTGAAGCTGATCAGTGGTGGTCGATGGTGAAAAATATCAAGAATAGTGATGAGATTGAGGATCTTCACTGGGACGAATTCAATGGTATGTTTCTTGAGAAATATTTTCCTAAGGTGGTTCGTCTTAGGATGGAAAAGAAATTTCTAAAATTGAGGTAAGAGGATGATTCAGTGGATGCTTATGAAGCAAAGTTCACTGGATTGGCAAGGTATTCTCCAAACTTCATAAGAGTTCATGATAGTAAAATAAACTGTTATTACTCAGGGTTAAAGCCAAAGTATCGAAGGGATTTAGTTTTTCGTGATGTCAAAAGTTATGAAAAACTTGTTCGATGTGCAGAGAAGGTGGAAATGGAGTTTGTCGATGATCATGTGTTCTTTGAAAAACAACAGAATAAGATGTCCAGTTGGCAGGAAAAGGGGAAGATTTTATCAAAGAAGGAAGGAGATAAGAAAACCAAATATCCATCCTGTGAGAAGTGTGGTAAAATGCATCCTGGAGAATGTTTATCCAAGTCTGGTAAGTGCTTCTGGTGTGGTAAGTCTGGTCATATTGCTCGTAACTTTAAGTAAGATGATCAAACAGGCAATGAAAAGCCACAGGTAAGATGTTTTAAGTGTAATGAAATGGGTCATTATGCAAATGAGTGTCTAACGAAGAACTCAACTGGGGGAAAGCAGCAGGAATACAAGAAGAAGGGGGTGGTGAAATCCATTGCAACTACTTCAGCAGATGTTGGCCCATCGAATGTAGTAGAATCAGGTACACTATTTTTTTGTTCAGATTATCCCAATGTGTTGTTTGATTCAGGGTTTACACATTCTTTTATTTCTGAGATGTTTTCTAGAAAACTGGAAATTCCATCTCAAGATATGAATCCTGAACTTATGGTAAAAACACCAGGAGGGAGAGTTGAGACAAAATGGAATTATAAGAACCTTATTATACTTGTGTGCGGAAAGAATCTACCAGCAAACCTTATTGTTTTGCCTCTAGTAGAGTTTGATGTTATTTTGGGCATTGATTGGATTTATATTTATCATGCTAAGATTGACTGTAGAGCTATAATGGTTTCTTTTCAGAAAGATTTTTAGTTTGTGTACAAGAATGAACCCTTGATTTTGATAACATGTCCGGAAGTTGAGAAACTAGTAAAATATGGGAATTAATGCTACCTTGCACATATTGCTGAAAATAAAGGAACTATTCAGATTAATGATGTTCCAGTGGTAATTGAGTATCATGATGTTTTTCCTGATGAGATTCCTCGTATTATTCATGATCCGGAATGTAACATCCCAAGTAAGTAATGAATAATAGATATTTTTATCTATGTTTATCAATGATTAAGATAGTGTCATAGAGGCTTAAAATGAAAATAAATACAATCTTATGCATGGAATACACTAATATTCTTAAAAGATTGTTTTACTGCCTTTTGATGGAAAACCATTTTTGAATCTATATTTTGACAATTTTATAAACTATGTTTGTCAAAATAAACTTACCCTTTATGATTGGGACATCAAAATTTACATTGTGTGAATTTTTGCTATTTTTCTGACAATGTTCATTTTTTAATGAATAGAGAGAAATACTGCATTTTACATCAAAACTGCTTTTTAATCTAATTTATTTATATGATTAGATTATGTTTTGAATTGGTTTTGAAGTGAAATTATAATATATTTTTACCATTTAATCAAATGGTGGTCATTGGAATCAATTTACTTTTGAAATTAGACTTAAATTGGTGTCAATCTTTTGATACTTATTGTTTTGTAAAAATACGCTATTTGCTCTGGCAGCGGGAATCAATTATTAAATTAATTACTGTGACTTATATGATTTGAATTTTGTAAAATAGACTTCATTTTTGAATTCGGAATATCAAATATAGCTTAGGGTGAATTTTTGGTAATTTTCTTAAAAACTTCAATTTTTGATGAATAGTGAAACCACTAAGTGGTAATCAAGCAAACTGATTTTTCAGTTAAATGAAAGTTTACCACTAATTTGTATTGAATTTTGAAAATCCTACATACATGGCTGTCATTAGGAAGTAAAATGTGGTTCAATGAGATTAAAATAATTTTTTGGTGAATAGTAACTTATTAAGTTCTTAATCACGATTAGTGGTAATTAGGGTAGTTTAAGGTATAAATAATACTTTAATAAAATTAAATGACCTAGAAACATGTCCCAACCTCATTGGTTGTGTCATGGCCGACCATGACATGCCATGGGTCAACTTGGGGACCCCATGGATCCACTTTTGTTGGGAAATGACATAAATTACTTTTTATTTAATGTTAAAGTGAAAATGACGCAAACATAATATGTTTTACGAAAACAATTTTTAAGTAGGGTTATACAAGTCCAAATTTTGATTATAAATAGTCATTAGAAAGCTAAAAATATTTCCTATATCATAGTATTTTTTTATAATTTTTAGAAAATAAATAAATTTAATTATTTATGGAATAATAATGATGCAGCGATGCCATCATTATTTGACGATATAAATAAAATAGAAAGATAATGTAAAATCTATGAACTACACATGTCCAAAACCAATTGGATGAGTGTATTTCGAACCCTTATCACCTTATCCACGAATTCTATCAATGTGGGACCTTTTAAAACCGAAACACATTTTCAAGTAAAGTAATATTTCTTTACTTTCCAAAAATGCCCCTCCTCTCCTCTTATAAAAGGCCCCCACCTCTACCTCATTTCACACACTCTTCAAGCCTTTGGCTCGGCCAACCCCTGCCCATTTGCTCTCTCCACTTCCCTATCCTCATCTTAGTGGATTCCCTTTGGGCAGAATCATTTCAAAGGAAGCCTTTAGGCTCAAATAAAAAGGAGATACACTTTTTAAGGTAATTCATTCTCTCATGTTCATTTGTTTTATTTTGCTTCTCTAACCCCCTAAACTCTTTTTATTTACTTATTTTGTAACAACACCAGTATCTTCAATATACTAGGATGTTGTTATAAGATTTATTTGAGCTACACTCTCACAAAACTACATCAAATGGTTAAAGAAAATACGGTTTCCGTGGATGGCGAAATTCTGCATCCCGAAACGATGATTGTTCAACACTCATTTAACACCTTCAAAGGTGGCCATTATGATGTCACTATTATTATATATGATATATGATATGTTTAGGTTTTACTTAAGCTTATGTTTTTTTCATTTTGGGCATACCTTTATGGTTTCCATTATGGGTAAACACGATATCTTCATTTTAGGAAGTGCGGACTACCGCCCCCTAAAAGTGATTTGATTCGTTAATACCATATGTGGGATGTGTAAAGGATAAAGTTAATGATATTATATATGTTATTATCCTGGAATTATAATATACTCTTATAACATTATGATTCCATTATAGAAAATATGAAATAGAAATGGAAGTAGCGTTCATGCATACGTACGACTTACCGTCTCCATGAACAGTGCATTTCATTTCTTACCTCTAAATGTGATGTAATATTATAAATGCATGTATGTAATGGATATATATGACATATATGATATCTACATCATGAATACCATTCTGGATATAATGAACCTTTGACCAAATTAACAACATGTAAGTGTAAGAAGTCTATTTTTGACTTAAGAACCAAATACCGACAAAATGAACATTATTAACTTAACTGATTACATGATGTTCATAACATGGTATAAAAGGAATAATGAACTTGAAAAAGATTCATAATAAAGTATAGATTAACTCAAGTTTATTATTTAGGAGATTAAAGAACGGTCGGGTCAAGTCGGATACGAGGTATGGGACTTCGTCTCAATCTCCTTTCATTGAGGCATATTTTATTTTATACACAACTTTCTTTTATACGGTGTATAAACCCCATTGACTTTTACGTTTATTCAAAAGGAATCTTTTTTATACGAAGCATTTACTAAACGACAAAAGGGAATGTTTTTTTCGTACGTATGCGGCGACAACGACTTCTCCGCCGTCGTGACCGT
Source organism: Viscum album (assembly GCA_963277665.1). Taxonomy (NCBI): domain Eukaryota; kingdom Viridiplantae; phylum Streptophyta; class Magnoliopsida; order Santalales; family Viscaceae; genus Viscum; species Viscum album. The sequence continues at coordinate 417,851,415 of OY728161.1, read as the reverse complement.
TATTTGAGTTTCAGTTTCCTCTACAAGCCATACCTTCTTTTTAAAAGAAAAATAAATACCATGTTTTACTTTTCTTTTATTTTAGTATTGAAAATGGTTTTCATAATGTTTTTATATCAATGTGTTGTATTTATATCTCGTGATTGAAATGTGGAAATTTTATGTTTCCTTTATGCATGTTTTATGTGATATGATTATGTTATTGTTCTTGGGCATTATTATAAAGACGGGTGGTTCCGTGATAAACTAAGGGCGGGTGAGCCCGTTATAGCTCTCCAATGCATTGGGTAATGCGAAGGAGTGAAACGTTAAGGTTTCTCTGAAGATATTTTAGGGAATATACTGTGATGGGTATTCCAAACGTAACCAAGAGGGTTACTCCCTACGTAAGAATGTTATGAATGCCTCAAGTTACCTTTACGTCTTATGATTTCTATGATATATTCATGATTTAATGAGGTATGTTAAAGTGCATATGTTTATGGGTAAAGTATGATTTCATTCTTATGTATATATGAACTCATGTTTCCTTTCCATGTTTTTTTAACCCATACTGAGTTTTTATGCTCATCCCACGTTTTTGAAATGTTTTTCACAGGTCAAGGGAAAGGTACATGATAAGATGATAGAGTCAATGATGTGTCAAGAAATAATCCATGTTTTATTTTAAATGTGTTTCCATTGATGGGAATGAAGAATACTATCTTTATGTAACCACTTTGTTTATATGTGGAATGTAATGCAAGTTTTATGATCTAATTCTCTAAAACTCTAAACCCGAAAAGATCCTCAATGTGTAATCTTGTAATAACTCAAGATTAAGTAAGGTTTAAGGCTGGGGCCTTATAGTTGGTATCAGAGGTCGGTTTAGATAACTTTAGGAGTTAGAATTATATTAAATGATTATCCAAGAATATATTTTTTTTGAAATGATATAGCATTTAAAGATTACCATGTTGCTTCATCTAAGACATGTTTGTTCAGAATGGTTTTCCGCAGAGGAAACAGAGAAGTAGTGCTAGGAAGGCATACAGAAGGAAATAACCTTCCGAATCAGCATCCAGAAATGGTCGGAATTGGAACTGAACAGTTTGTTGCGGTAATGGCGCAGTTGACTCAGAAAATAAATGGCGGTGGTATCCATGCACGAGATCAGGCAGATCAACCGCAGAGGAACATGTCAGTGGTGGAACATTTCATGAGGCAACATCCACCGTCATTCAGAGGATCATCTGACCCTATGCTAGCTGAAGGGTGGATTAAAGCACTGGAGAAGATTTTTGATGTCATGGGGTGTTCAGACAATCAAAAGGTTAGTCTTTCTATTTACCGTTTGGAGGGTGAAGCAGATCAGTGGTGGTCTATGGTTAAAAATATCAGGGACGCCGATGAGATTGATACTCTTGACTGGGATGAATTCAAAGGTATGTTTCTTGAGATGTATTTTCCTAAGGCTGTTCGACTTAGGACAGAAAATCAATTCTTGGAATTGAGGCAAGAGGAAGACTCAGTGGCTGCCTATGAAGAAAGGTTTACTCGATTGGCAAGGTATGCTCCAAATTTTATCCGTTACATTGATAGTAAAATCAATCGTTTTTACTCAGGATTAAAGCCAAAGTATCGAAAGGGCATTAGCTTCTCGTGAGTTTAAAAGTTATGAAAAGCTTGTTCGATGTGCTGAGAAGGTGGAAATGGAGTTTGCCGATGACCAAGTTTTCTATAACAACCAGCAGAAGAAGAGACCGAGGTGGCAGGAGAAAGGTAAGAATTCTTCAAAAAAGTCTGATGGTAAGAGAAATAAGTTTCCAGTTTGTGATAAATGTGGCAAAAGGCATGCTGAGGAATGTCTTCTGAATTCTGGGAAGTTCTACCGATGTGGTAAGATGGGACATAAGGCTCGTGATTGCACTGAAAAGGATCAAGGTGAAGGTAAGAAAAATTTTATTTACAGTTAGTGAAGTGTTATAAGTGCAATGAGATGGGTCACTATGCAAACGAGTGTCCGACAAGGAGCTTGAGTGATTGGAAGCAGTTAGACTACAAGCAGAAAGGGGTGGTGAAATCCTTTGCAACTACTTCAGTAGATGTCGAGCCATCAAATGAAGTGGTATCAGGTACTTTGTTTGTTTTTTCAGTTTATGCCAGTGTGTTGTTTGATTCGGGGTCTACACATTCTTTCATCTCTGAAAGCTTTTATAGTAAAATGGGAATACCATCTCAAGAAATGACTCCTGAACATTTGGTAAAAACACCTGGGGGAAGTGTCGAGGCAAAAAGAATTTATAAGAATCTTCCTATCCTTATCTGTGGAAAGAACCTACTTGCAAACCTTATTGTTCTACCTCTAGTAGAGTTTGATGTTATCCTGGGTATGGATTGGCTCTCTATTTACCATGCTAAGATTGACTGTAGAGCTAAAGAAGTTTCTTTTCAAAAAGACTTTCAGTTTGTTTACAAGAATGAACCCTTACTTTTGATAACATATCAAGAGGCCGAGAAACTTGTAAAAGATGGAAATGAATGTTACCTTGCACACGTCGTTGAAAATAAAGGAACTGTTCAGATTAATGATGTGCCAGTGGTAAATGAGTATCTTGATGTTTTTCCTGATGAGTTGCCTGGAATAATACCAGATCGGGAAGTTGAGTTTACTATTGACTTAGTTCCTGATGCTAAGCCAATTTCAAAACCCCCTTATCGAATGGCACAAATTGAACTTTTAGAGTTGAAGGATCAATTGCAAGATTTATTAGAGAAAGGTTTCATTAGACCTAGCACATCATCATGGGGTGCTCCTGTTTTATTTGTTAAAAAGAAAGATGGTTCTATGAGACTTTGAATTGATTATAGAGCCTTGAATAATATCACTGTTAAGAACAAATATCCTTTGCCTCATATAGATGATTTGTTTGATCAGCTCCAGGGAGCTCAGTTTTTTTCAAAGATTGACCTGAGATCGGGGTACCATTAGCTGAAGGTAAAGGAGGCAGATATTCCGAAGACCGCATTCCATACGAGATATGGCCATTATGAATTTGTAGTAATGCCTTTTGGGCTAACCAATGGACCTGCTGTATTGATGGACACAATGAATAGAATTTTCCATGAGTTCTTGGATAAGTTTGTGGTGGTTTTCATTGATGATATTTTGGTGTTTTCTAAAAGTAATGAATAGCATGAAAAACATTTAAGGGTTATCTTGTAAACCATAAAAGAAAAGAAACTGTATGGGAAATTCAGCAAGTGTGAGTTTTGGTTGCAACAAATTTCTTTCCTTGGTCACATTGTTTCTAAAGATGGAATAACTGTTGATCCTGCAAAAACAAAAGTTGTGGAAGAATGGCCAAGACCCACAAATGTAACCGAGATTCGTAGCTTCCTTGGTTTGGCGGGCTATTACCGAAAGTTTGTTAGAAATTTTTCACGGTTATCTAGTCCAATGACTAAGCTAACTCGGAAGGGTGTTATGTTTATCTGGACAAAAGAATGTGATGATTGTTTTTAGGAATTGAAAAGAAGATTGGTGAATGCTCCAGTTTTGACACTACCTTCAAGGAATGGTGAGTTTGTTATATACAGTGATCCTTCATTGAAAGGACTTGGTTGTGTCCTAATGCAGAATGATCAGGTAATTGCTTATGCTTCACGACAGTTGAAAACTCATGAGGTAAATTACCCTACACATGATTTGGAACTAGCTGCTGTTGTTTTTGCCTTAAAAATTTGGAGGCATCATTTGTATGGAGTAAATTGTGAAATATATACCGATCACAAAAGTTTAAAGTATATATTCACTCAGAAAGAGTTAAACATGAGACAAAGGAGATGGCTGGAATTAATCAAGGATTATGATTGTACAATTCATTACCATCCGGGAAAACCAAATAATGTGGCTGATGCTTTGAGTCGAAAAAGTAATGCTTCATTAACAATGTTGCGGTTGGAACGTGATCCTTTGGTTAACGATTTGATGAGCTTTGGCATAGAAGTTGTTGGTGCAGGATGTCCTTCTGTTTTGTTTCAGGTATCAGTGAGATCTTCTCTATCAGATAGAATCAAGAAAGCACAGAAGCAAGACAGTGAGTTGCAGAAAAAGGTAGAGCTGGTTCAGAAAGGTAAGTTGCCTGAATTAAACATTGATAATGATTGCGTTTTGAGATTTGGGAAGAGATTGTGTGTGCCTTGTGATTCACAGTTGAAGAGAGAGTTGTTATGTGAAGCTCATAGTTCTCCATTTTCAGTTCATCCGGGCAGTACTAAGATGTATAGAGATCTGCGGGAGTATTACTGGTGAGATGGAATGAAAAGAGATATTGCTGATTTTACTGTGAAGTGTTTGACTTGTCACCAGGTTAAAGCAGAGCGGCAGTTACCGAAAGGGATGCTTCAGCCTTTACCAGTGCCAGAGTGGAAATGGGAGAATATATCCATGGACTTAGTTGTTGGATTACCGAAGACATCTCGAGGTAATAATGCAATCTGGGTTATTGTTGATCGCTTGACCAAATCTCCTCATTTCCTTGCTATACGAGATACTTTCTCTCTTGATCAACTTTCCCATTTGTATCTTAAAGAGATAGTCAGGTTACATGGAGTTCCTCTCTCCATTGTATCGGATCGTGATCCCAGGTTTACTTCTAACTTTTGGAAAGGCCTTCAGAAGTCGTTGGGTACTGAATTAAATTTTAGTACAACTTTTCATCCTCAATCAGATGGGCAGTCAGAACGAACAATTCAGACATTGGAGGATATGCTACGAGCTTGTTCTATGGATTATCAGGGAAGTTGGGACCAACATCTTTCTTTGGTTGAGTTTTCATATAATAACAGTTTTCATTCCAGTATACAGATGGCACCATTTCAGGCATTATATGGGAAGCGGTGTCGAACTCCAGCTTTCTGGGATGAAGTGGGTGAAAGGAATTTGATGGGACCAGAATTGGTAGAAGAGATGGCAGAAAAAGTTCAGCTGATTCAGAAACACATGAGAACAGCTCAGAGCAGGCAGAAGAGTTATGCGGATAACCGGAGGAAGGATCTATCTTTCGAGGTAGGTGATCATGTTTTTCTCAAGGTTTCTCCTTGGAAAAGTGTGATGAGATTTGGTAAGAAAGGAAAGCTAAGTCCAAGGTTCATTGGACCATACGAAATTCTGGATAGAGTTGGATCAGTTGCATACCGAGTGGCTTTACCTCCGAGTTTATCTCAGGTACACAATGTTTTTCACGTTTCGATGTTGAGAAAGTATATGCCAGATCCATCTCATGTTTTGAGCCCATAGGTAGTTCAGCTGGAAGAGAACCTATCTTATGAGGAACAACCGGTCCAGATTCTTGACCACAAGGAGCAAGTGTTACGGAATAAGGTGATTAAGCAGGTAAAGGTTTTGTGGAAAAACCACATGATTGAAGAGGCAACATGGGAATCTGAAAATGCAATGAGGGATAAGTACCCCCATTTATTTGATAAGTAAATAAATTGCGGGGAAGCAATTTTCTAAAGGGGGGAAGGATGTAACATCCCAAGTAAGTAATGAATAATAGATATTTTTATCTATGTTTATCAATGATTAAGATAGTGTCATATAGGCTTAAATTGAAAATAAATACAATCTTATGCATGGAATACACTAATATTCTTAAAAGATTGTTTTACTGCCTTTTGATGGAAAACCATTTTTGAATCTATATTTTGACAATTTTATAAACTATGTTTGTAAAAATAAACTTACCCTTTATGATTGGGACATCAAAATTTACTTTGTGTGAATTTTTGGTATTTTTTTGACAATGTTCATTTTTTAATGAATAGTGAGAAATACTGCATTTTACATCAAAACTGCTTTTTAATCTAATTTATTTATATGATTAGATTATGTTTTGAATTGTTTTTAAAGTGAAATTAGAATATATTTTTACCATTTAATCAAATGGTGGTCATTGGAATCAATTTACTTTTGAAATTAGACTTAAACTGATGTCAATCTTTTGATACTTATTGTTTTGTAAAAACAAACTATTTTCTCTGGCAGCGGGAATCAATTATTAAATTAATTAATGTGACTTATATGATTTGAATTTTTTAAAATAGACTTCATTTTTGAATTCGGAATATCAAATATAGCTTAGGGTGAATTTTTGGTAATTTTCTGAAAAACTTCAATTTTTGATGAATAGTGAAACCACTAAGTGGTAATCAAGCAAACTGATTTTTCAGTTAAATGAAAGTTTACCACTAATGTGTATTGAATTTTGAAAATCTGACATACATGGTTGTCATTAAGAATTAAAATGTGGTTCAATGAGATTAAAATAATTTTTTGGTGAATAGTAACTTATTAAGTTCTTAATCACGATTAGTGGTAATTAGGGTAGTTTAAGGTATAAATAATACTTTAATAAAATGAAATGACCTAGACACATGTCCCAACCTCATTGGTTGTGTCATGGCCGACCATGACATGCCATGGGTCAACTTGGGGACCCCATGGATCCACTTTTGTTGGGAAATGACATAAATTACTTTTTATTTAATGTTAAAGTGAAAATGACACAAACATAATATGTTTTACGAAAACACTTTTTAAGTGGGGTTACAAAGGTCCAAATTTTGATTATAAATAGTCATTGGAAAGATAAAAGGATTTCCTATATCATAGTATTTTTTTTATAATTTTTAGAAAATAAATAAATTTAAATATTTATGGCATAATAATGATGCAGTGATGACATCATTATTTGACGATTTAAATAAAATAGAAAGATAATGTAAAATATATGAACTAAACATGTCCAAAACCAATTGGATGAGTGGATTTCGAACCCTTATCACCTTATCCACGAATTATATCAACGTGGGACCTTTTAAAACCGAAAAAAAGTTTCAAGTAAAGTAATATTTCATTACTTTCCAAAAGTGACCCTCCTCTCCTCTTATAAAAGGCCCCCACCTCTACCTCATTTCACACACTCTTCAAGCCTTTGGCTAGGCCAACCCCTGCCCATTTGCTCTCTACACTTACCTCTCCTCATCCTAGAGGATTCCCTTTGGGCAGAATACTTTCAAAGGAAGCCTTTAGGCTCAAATAAAAAAGAGTTACACTTTTTAAGGTAATTCATTCTCTCATGTTCATTTGTTTTATATTGCTTCTCTAACCCCCTAAACTCTTTTTATTTACTTCTTTTGTAACAACACCAGTATCTTCAATATACTAGGATGTTTTTATAAGATTTATCTGAGCTACACTCTCACACAACTACATCAAATGGTTAAAGAACATACGGTTTCCGTGGATGGCGAAATTCTGCCTCCCGAAACGATGATTGTTCAACACTCATTTAACACCTTCAAAGGTGGCCATTATGATGTCACTATTTTTATATATGATATATAATATGTTTAGGTTTTCCTTAAGATTCTGTTTTTTTCATTTTGGGCATACCTTTATGGTTTCCATTATGGGTAAACATGATATCTTCATTTTAGGAAGTGCGGACTACCGCCCCCTAAAAGTGATTTGATTCGTTAATACCATATGTGGGATGTGTAAAGGATAAAGTTAATGATATGATATATGTTATTATACTGGAATTATAATATACTCTTATATCATTATTATTCCATTATAGAAAATATGAAATAGAAATTGAAGTAGCGTTCATGCGTACGTACGGCTTACCATCTCCATGAACGGTGCATTTCATTTCTTACCTCTAAATGTGATGTAATATTATAAATGCATGTATGTACTGGATATATATGACATATATGATATCTACATCATGAATACCATTCTGGATATAATGAACCTTTGACCAAATTAACAACATGTAAGTGTAAGAAGTCTATTTTTGACTTAAGAACCAAATACCGACAAAATGAACATTATTAACTTAACTGATTACATGATGTTCATAACATGGTATAAAAGGAATAATGAAATTGAAAAAGATTCATAATAAAGTAGAGATTAACTCAAGTTTATTATTCAGGAGATTAAAGAATGGTCGGGTCAAGTTGGATACGAGGTATGGGACTTCGTCTCAATCTCCTTTCGTTGAGGCATATTTTATTTTATACACAACTTTCTTTTATACGGTCTATAAACCCCTTTGACTTTTACGTTTATTCAAAATGAATCTTTTCTATACGAAGCATTTACTAAATGACAAATGGGAATGTTTTTTTGGAACGTATGCGGCGACAACGACTTCTCCGCCGTCGTGACCGTTATTTGAGTTTCTGCTTCCTCTACAAGCCATACCTTCTTTTTAAAAGAAAAATAAATACCATGTTTTACTTTTCTTTTATTTTAGTATTGAAAATGGTTATCATAATGCTTTTATATCAATGTGTTGTATTGATATGTCATGATTGAAATGTGGAAATTTTATGTTTCCTTTATGCATGTTTTATGTGATATGATTATGTTATGGTTCTTGGGAATTATTATGAAGACGGGTGGTTCCGTGATAAACTAAGGGCGGGTGAGCCCGTTATAGCTCTCCAATGCATTGGGTAACGCGAAGGAGTGAAATGTTAAGGTTTCTCCGAAGAGATTTTAGGGAATATACTGTGATGGGTATTCCAAACGTAACCAAGAGGGTTACTCCCTACGTAAGAATGTTATGAATGCATCAAGTTACCTTTACGTCTTATGATTTCTATGATATATTCATGATTTTATGAGGTATGTTAAAGTTCCTATGTTTATGGGTAAAGTATGATTTCATTCTTATGTATATATGAACTCATGTTTCCTTTCCATGTTTTTTTAACCCATACTGAGTTTTTATGCTCATCCCAAGTTTTTGAAATGTTTTTCACAGGTCAAGGGAAAGGTACATGATAAGATGATAGAGTCAAGGATGTGTCAAGAAATAATCCATGTTTTATTTCAAATGTGTTTCCATTGATGGGAATGAAGAATACTATCTTTATGTAACCAGTTTGTTTATATGTGGAATGTAATGCAAGTTTTATGATCTAATTCTCTAAAACTCTAAACCCAAAAAGATCCTCAATGTGTAATCTTGTAATAACTCAAGATTAAGTAAGGTTTAAGGCTGGGGCCTCATACGGAAGTTGAATTTACTATTGACTTAGTTCCTGATTCTATGACAATTTCAAAACCCCCTTATCGAATGGCTCAAGTTGAACTTTTAGAGTTAAAGAAGAAATTGCAAGAGTTATTAGATAAAGGATTCATTCGACCTAGCACATCAACATGGGGTGCCCCTGTCTTGTTTATTAAAAAAAAGATGGTTGAATGACACATTGCATTGATTATAGAGCCTTGAATAATATTATTGTTAAGAACAAGTATCCATTGCCTCATATCGATGATTTGTTTGATCAGCTCCAGGGAGCTCAGTATTTTTTGAAGATTGACATGAGGTCGGGGTACCATCAGTTGAAAGTAAAAGAAGCAGACGTTCTGAAGACTTTGTTCCGTAATAGATATGGCCATTATAAATTTTTAGTTATTCTTTTTGGGTTAACCAATTCACCTGCTGTATTCATGGAGCTTATGAATAGAATTTTCCATGAGTTCTTGGATAAGTTTGTGGTATTTTTCATTGATGATATTGTGTTGTTTTCTAAAAGTATAGAGGATCAAGAAATTCATTTAAGGTTTATCTTGAAAACCATAAAAGAACAGAAACTATATGGAAAATTCAGCAAGTGTGAGATTTGGTTATAACAAATTTCTTTCCTTGGTCACATTGTTTCAAAAGATGGCATAACTGTTGATCCTGCTAAAACAAAAGTTGTTGAAGAATGGCCAAGACCCAAAAATGTAACCGAGATCCGTAGTTTCCTTGGTTTGGCAGGTTACTACCAAAGGTTTGTTGAAAATTTTTCATGGTTATCTAGTCCAATGACTAAGCTAACTCGGAAGGGTGTTAAGTTTATCTGGACAAAAGAATGTGATGATTGTTTTCAGGATTTGAAAAGAAGATTTTTGAATTCTCCAGTTTTGGAACTTCCTTCCAAGAATGGTGAGTTTGTTATCTACAGTGATGCTTCATTGAAAGGACTTGGTTGTGTCCTTATGCAGAATGATTAGGTAATTTCTTATGCTTCACGTCAGTTGAAAACTCATGAGGTAAATTACCCGACACATGATTTGGAATTAGCTGCTGTTGTTTTTGCTTTAAAAATTTGGAGGCATCATTTGTATGGAGTAAAGTGTGAAATATATATTGATCACAAATGTTTAAAGTATATATTCACTCAGAAATAATTTAACATGAGACAGAGGAGATGGCTGGAATTAATCAAGGATTATGATTGTACAATTCATTACCATCCGCGAAAAGAAAATAATGTGGATGATGCTTTAAGTAAAAAAAATAATGTTTCATTTACAATGTTACATTTGGAACGAGATCCTTTGGTTTTTTATTTGATGAACATTGTCATGGAAATTGTTTATGTAGGAAGTTCTTCTGTTTTTTTTCTGGTATCAGTGAGATCATCCCTATCTTACAGAATTAAGAAAGCACAGAGGGAAAACAGTGAGTCACAGAAAAAGGTAGAGCAGGTTGAGAAGGGTATGTTTGTTGAATTCAACATTGATAATGATTGTGTTTTGAGGTTTGGGAAGAGATTATGTGTGCCTTGTGATTCACAGTTGAAGAATTAGTTGTTATGTGAGGCTCATAGTTCCCCGTTTTTAGTTCATCCTGGATGAACTAAGATGTACAGAGATCTGCGGGAGTATTCCTGGTGGGATGGAATGAAAAGGGATATTGCTGATTTTACTGTAAAGTGTTTGACTTGTCAGCAAGTTAAGGCAGAGCGGTAGTTACCGAAAGTGATGCTTCAGCCTTTACCAGTGCCAAAGTGGAAATGGGAGAATATATCCATGGACTTCGATGTGGGATTGCCGAAGACATCTCGATGTAATAATGCAATCTGGGTTATTGTTTATCGATTGACTAAATCTGCTCATTTCCATCCTATTCGAGATACTTTCACTCTAGATCAACATTCACGATTGTATCTTAAATAGATAGTCATGTTACATGGAGTTCCCCTCTCCATTATGTCGGATCGTGATCCCAGGTCCACTTCTAACTTTTGAAAAGGACTTCAGAAGTCGTTGGGTACTGAATTAAAGTTTAGTACAGCTTTTCATCCTCAATCAGATGGGCAGTCAGAACGAACGATCTAGACTATGGAGGATTTTCTACGAGCATGGTCTATGGATTATTAGGGAAGTTGGGACCAAAATATTTCTTTGGTTGATTTTTCATATAATAACATTTTTCATTCTAGTATACAGATGGAACCATTTGAGGCATTATATTGGAAGCGGTGTCGAACTCCATCTTTTTGGGATGAAGTGGGTGAAAGGAAGTTGATGGGACCATAATTGGTATATGTGATGGCAGAAAAAGTTTAGTTGATTCAGAAACACATGAGAACAGCTCAGAGCAGACAAAAAAGGTATGAGGATAACCGTAGGAAAGAACTATATTTCGAGGTAGGTGATCGTGTTTTTTTTTCAAGGTTTCTCAATGGAAAAGTGTGATGCGATTTGATAAGAAAGGAAAGCTGAGTCCAAGGTTCATTGGACCATATGAAATTTGGGAGAATGTTGGATCAGTTGCTTACCGAGTGGCTTTACCTCCGTGTTTATCTCAGGTACACAATGTTTTTCATGTTTCGATGTTGAGGAAGTATATGCCAGATCCATCTCATGTTTTGACCCCAGAGGTAGTTCAGTTGGAAGAGAATATCTCTTATGAAGAACAACCAGTCCAGATTCTGGACCGAAGAGAGAAAGTGTTGCGAAATAAGGTAATCCACCAGGTAAAGGTTTTGTGTAAAAAACATATGGTTGAAGTGGCAACGTCGGAATCTGAAAATGCTATGAGGGATAAATACCCCCACTTATTTTGATAAGTGAATAAAATTGTGACGAAGCAATTCCCAAAAGGGGGGAAGGATGTTGCATCCCAAGTAAATAATGAATAAAACATTTTCATATTTATTAATATTTGTGAATTAAATATTAATTTTACTTTAATGGGGTTGCTATGTTCGATAGCGTACTTGATAAGCAAGGATGGGTTTCATTGAAAACTTACGTTGCACACTAGTAATATAATATTATTATTTTAAATGGTAGTTAACACTTAGTCATTGTATTGGCAGGAATGGATATAAATAACTAAAATTTGATTATATATGTTTTTAAAATTTTTTACAATAAATGATTAAGGCTTAAAATATCGAAAGAATTCAATTTTAGGCATTTATACCCTAATTTTCACTAAAGGTTCACTTATCACCTTTTCATGGAGAACCATCATTAAATATAGTTTTTATCACTCTTATACATTCTATTGGACCAAATATTACTTTTTTTAGAATCGGGAAATCAAAATTTACTTTGTGTAAATTTTTGTTATTTTTCCGATAAAGTTCATTTTTTAATGAATAGTGAAAAATGTTGTATTTTAATTCAAAACCACTTTTTAATATAACTTTTTTATATGATTAGATTATATTTTTAATTCGTTTTAAAGTGAAATTAGAATATAATTTTACCATTAAATCCAATAGTGGTCATTGGAATTAATTTCACTTTGAAATCGAACTTAAACTAGTGTTGATCTTTTGATACTTATAGTTTCATAAAAACAAGCTATTTGCTCTGAGAGCGGGAAAAAATTATTAAATTAATTAATGAAACTTATATGTTTTGAATTTTGTAAAATGGACTTCAGTTTTTAATTAGGAATATCAAATATAGCTTAGGGTGATGTTTTGGTATTTTTTCTGAAAAACTTCAATTTTTGATGAATATTGAAACCACTAAGTGGTAATTATAAAAAATGACATTTCGTTTAAAAGAAATTTCACGACATCTGTGTTTTGAATTTAAAAAATCCAACATAAATGTTTGTCATTAATATGTAAAATGTTGTTCAATGGGATTAAAATAATTTTTCGGTGAATAGAAACTTTTAAGTTTTTAATCACGATTAAAGGTAATTAGTGTAATTTAAGGTAAAAATAATGTTTTAATAATATGAAATGAACTTGAAACAAGTCCTACCCTTATTGTATGTGTCATGGACGACCAAGAAAATCCATGGGTCAACTTGGGGACCCCATGGAGCCACTTTGGTTGGAAAATTACATTAATATCTTTTTATTTAATGTTAAAATTAAAATGACACAAACATGAGTTGTTTTACTAAAACAATTTTTAAATGGGATTATACAAGTCAAATGTTTTACTATAAATATTAATTGGAAAGCTAAAAAAATTTCCAACATCATTGTGTTTTTTTATAATTTTTAGACATTAACTATATTAAATTATTTATGACACCATGATGATGCAGCGATTACCTCATTATTTAACGATTTAAAAAAAATGGAAATATAATGTAAAATATAAGTCCTACAAATGTCCAAAACCAATTGTATGGTTGTATTTAGAACCCTTATCACCTTATCCTAGAATTATATCAATCTGGGACCTTTTAAATCCGAAACTCATTTTAAAATAATGAAACATTTCCTTACTTTCCAAGAGTTCTCCTCATCTCCTCTTATAAAAGCCCCCCACCTCTACCACATTACCCACACTTCCAAAGCCATTGGATCGGCCAAACCCTACCCATTATGTCTCTAAAAATCCCTATCTTACTCCTTGAAGCCTCACTTTGGTCATAAGTCTTCCCAAGGAAGCCTTGGAGCTCAAATCTATAGAGTTACCCGATTTTAAGGTAATTTCTTCACTTGTGTTCTTTTGTTTTATTTTGCTTTTCCAACCCCCTAAACTCTTTTTATTCATTTCTTTTGTAACAAATACAGTATCTTAAATATACGAGTATGTTTTTATAAGAAGAATTCGAGCTAAACTTACACACATCTACATGTAATCGTTAAAGAACATACTATTTCTGTGGTTGGCGAATTTCTGCCTCACGAAATGATGATTGTTCAATCTTCTTTTAAACAACTTTAATGGTGGCCATGAAGATGTCACTCTATTTATATATGATATATATTATTTTTATGTTTTCTTTATGCTTCTGTATTTTTCATTTGTGGTATACCTTTATGGTTTCCATTGTGGGTAAACACGATAATTTCATTTTAGGAAGTGCGGACTACCGCCCCCACAAAGTGATTTGATACGTTAATGCCATATGTGGGATGTATAAAGGATAGATTTAAAGTTATTATATATGATGTTATACTGGATTTATAATATAACTCTATATCATTATTATTTCATTCCATTAATGTATGAGATAGAAATGAAAGTATCGTTCATGCGTACGTACGGCTTACCGTCTCCATGAACGGTGCATTTCATTTTTTTATCCCCAAATGTAATGTACTATTATAAGTACATATATATAAGGGATATATATGATCTATGTTAAATCTAAATGATTAATATAATTATGGAATTAAAATATACATACCTCTCATTTAGTTTTCATTCCATTAATATGATATAGAATTGATAGTAGTGTTCATGCGTATGTACGGCTTACCGTCTCCATGAACGGTGCATTTCATTTCTTACCACTAAATTATTATGTTATATTATAAATACATGTATATGGTAGATATATATGATATAAATGATATCCAAATCAGGAATGTCATTATGGATATAAAGAACCTTTGACCACACAAACAACATGTAATTGTAAGAAGTCCACTTTCGACTTAAGAACAAAATATCTAAAAAACAAACATTATTAACTTAAATGATTACATAATGTTTATACCATAGAAATAAGTGATATAAAAGGAATATTAATCTTGAAAAAGGTTCTTAAGCATGTATAAATTAATTCATGTTTATTATTCAGGACGTTAAAGAACGATCGAGTCATGTCGGACCCGAGGTAAGGGACTTATTCTCAATCTCCATTCATTGAGGCATATTTCATTTTATACACAACTATCTTTTATACGGTGTATAAACCCCCTTGACTTTTACTTTTATAAAAAATGAATATTTTGTATGAAGCGTTTTACTAAACGACAAAAAGGAATGTTTCTTTTAACGTACGCTTTGACAATGAACTTTTCCGCCGCTGCGAGTATTATTTGGTCATTGGCTTCCTCAACAATCCATGAGGTTTTTAAAATGAAATAAATACCATACTCTTTTATGTATTTCGGTATTGAAAATGGTTTTTATAATGGATTTGTTTTTTCAATATATTTGAGTGATATATTGTGATCAAAGTGTGGAAATGTTTTCTTTCCATTATATTTGGTTTATGTCTTATGATTTTATAATGGTACCTGGACATTTGATGGGTGGTTACGTGATAAACCATATGACGAGTAGTGCCGTGAATACCAGGATGGGTGGTTACGTTATAAACTCCAATGCATTGGGTATGGAAGTCGGCCGTATGGCTATTACATTAAGTATGTATGGAAGTTGGCGGAATGGCTATTCCATTAAGTGATATGTGTGGAAGTCGGTCGTATGGTTATTCCAATTAAGTATGTTTATGTCCCAAGTTACCTTTATATGTTATGTGTTCCTTATATGGGTTTTATGTTAATCATTTTGTTACAAAAGGGTATGTAATGATATTTTATTCAGTGAAGAGTTATTACTACATCATGAAGGTGAAGGTATTACTTTGATAAAGTATACATGGATTATTTGATGATTGAAAAACTAACAGTTTTCATTCTTTTTGTATCCCTTACTGAGCTTTTTATGCTCACCCCAAGTTTTTTGAAATGTTTTTCACAGGACATAATGTGGAATATGGTCAAGAATGGGATCAAGGGAAATTCATGCTATCTAACACATGGAACTAGACATGTTTCTTTTTAAGAATTTTTATTCTATGGAAACTTAGTCTACTTTGTAATATTTTGAGATGTAACAGTTATGTCCTAATTGTCTAAAACTCTAAACCTAAAAAGATCCTCAATGTGAATTATTCATTTAATTCAATTTTAAGTAATGTTTAAGGTCGGGGCCTTATATTCATAGTGGAAAATAAATAATGTTCAAGGTTCTCATCCAACATATTGTTGGAATAATCATTAAACATGAATCAAATTTTGGAATTTTATCATGGTTTTTCTCTACTAATAAATATTTCAAAATTGGAATAGGTGAGTCCGAAAAGGATTCCCATAGTTAAGTATTTTCTTCACGTAACAAATGTGTCAGCACATCCAATCATTCCCCCTATTATACAATCCCATGGTCAGGTCAAAAGGGACAGAAATCAATGGTTCATTAACACAATCGAGTAATTGGAATATCATATAGATGACATAGAAGGTAATTTTGATCCAATACAACCAGAATGGAAGCCTTCTCCCATAAGGTGAGAAACGGTCTTCTCCCACAAAATATCTAGTGTTCTATATTCCCTGTATTCATTGGATTTGGTGAAATAGAATATCATCTAATGCATGATGAATCCTAATGTGATCCCATGGTAGAAACCAAACAACTATCGTAATCAATGAAATTATGAAAATTCATGTGAACATAGAAAGGTTCCTCCATTGTTTGTTATAGTATTTGTCCAGATAATTTGATAATAGGATGGGAGGATTTCTATAAATATGTCTAGTTCTTTTTAATCTCATCATAGATATATACAATAGTCTAAATCCTAGAAAACTATAAAAAATTATATAATAGGAGTGTCTTGAACTTCATTTAAATTTGGAAGGATTTTACAAAATCATTGAACAAGCTGATACCCTAGTCTGAGATAACTGATATATGCATTTACAATCAACTTTATGATCTACAAACGCCACTATTTATGGTAGAAAATACATGTGTGTTTTGTGATTTCTCAGTTTTTTCCCAATGAAAATAAACTCTTTACAACAGACTATTCTAAATTCCCTTACACCCCCATCGTCCCATGGGAAAATAACAAGAAGGGATGATGTGGATTTATTTATTCTTAATACAACACCTACACCATGCTGAGCGCTAATATATGCACCCAAATGTGCAGGGCCGCCTAGAAGTCAACAGTAACCCCCACCTCAATAAAATTATTGAAGGAATCCTACGAAATATAAATTAATTGAAGGAGGAATAATGATTAATTGTTTGGAGATTACCATCTATGTGTATACTTTGTAGCCTCCATGAATTGAATCTTGCATCATCTACTATAACCAATAAAGGACAATGATGTAGTTCTCGATGACGGAAAATATTATTGTACCTTTCATCAGATAATTGGTGAAACCATTGATGATTTTTTTGACTTCAAGGAAATCCTTCAATAATGACAAATTCTAGATAGGTCATGTTCGGAACACAACATGCACAATTAGAATAATTTTCCACCAGTATCCTAGATAATGAAAATAAGTTTCAATAAAATTATGGCCAAAGGGTCCAAATGTATGATAGTTGTATGAATAAAAAAATAGTTGATAGAGACCAAAGAATATTCAATGTGAAAATTCCAGAAACCAATAGTGTCCTCTACAAATCTTGATTCATAATAGCGGATGTCACACCTGTCTTTTTATATTATTTATTTTATTAATTTTATTGGGCATCAGATAGTTCAGGTCGAGGTCGGACTTATAATTTATGAGTTCTTTTTAGAAACACACTTTTTGGCATTTACGGCATTCAGTCTGCCGCTGTTGAGACCGCGCAACCTTGCTTGGGTCACCACGCGGCCTCGCTCGGTTCTCCACATGCCTACTTGGTGTGAAAACCTTTAAAAAAATTTAAATTTACTGATAAAGAAATAAATTAAATTATATGAATAAGGTAGTTAGCGCAAAATATAATGGGAAGAATAAAATGAATTACGAGTTCTAATAATAATAATAATAATAATAATAATAATAATAATAATAATTACTACTCTTTTTATTAACGTTTTAATTATTCTATTTAATTTAGTATTAATACTTTTTTTAATTTATTATTTATATTATTATTAACATTATTATATTTTTATTTTTTTTATCTGGTTTGTTTTTATTTTTTTATTTTTTTTATTTATTTCTTTTGTTTTGTAGGGTTGCGCATCCTACCTTGGTCCGTTTTTTTTTCTATCCTGCAGATAGCGGCTCCTTCCCGTCGCGTCGCCTCCCTTGTTCCCTCCCTTCCCCGCAGCCTCCCCTTTCCCCTCCTTCTCCTCTTGCTAGACCGACCTCCCGTTTCCCCCTTCGATGACACGCCGCCTCCCTCTCCAATACGTGCGATGCCTCCCTCTTCAGCTCATACGCCGCCTCCCCCCGCCCCTTGTCCAGCAGCCTCCCCCTTCTCACCCCATCGCACAACCGACCAACCCTCCCTGCTCACCCTGTCGTACAACCGGCAACCCCCTTTCCCTTTCCAGTTTTGCCTGCGCATGGCCCTACTATTGTCCAAGGGTCTTTGTTGGGTTCCCCCAGCCGACCAGCTCGACGGATTTCCCCTCACACCGCACCCCTACCTACTGCTCCCTTGGACGAGGTTTTTCCACGCCGCCACAACCTCTCCCTCTGGTATACTTTTTTTCCCCTTGTTCCTGGGGTTTATTCTTTTTCCAGTTAGTTGGGTATTGGTTTGGGATGGATTCATGTTGTTTTTATTTCTTTTATCTTTGTTTTTTATGGAGCATGTCTCCTTAGGGTTTTCTTGGGATGCGTTTGGCGCGCAATTGGAATTCGAAAAAAATAAAAACATGTTATATTCTTCACGTATGGTTCATCTCGAGTTTGTTTTGGTGCGTTGGATGATAAATTGGAGTCGCACACTAAATTTTGTGGAGTCTTCGACACCTAAGGTAGGTGGTTCCATGATTAATTATTATTTGACTAATTAATTTGCAAGTACGATTAATTCAGCATGTTATTTAATTAATCTGTGTAATGAGAAATTGATTCTTTATGATGTTTTATTTGCATTGAAACTATTTAGTGAATTTATTAGGTAATGTTTGTGTTTTCTGCTGGGAACTCTATTGGTGATTTTTAAATTGTGTAGCTGACTTATTAATTTTTTCATGTGGTGTGAACAATATATATATATATATATATATATGTTGGCGTCGTGTGAATTTTGTCTTAAAAGATGGTTTGTGTGAGTTTTATGGTAAATTCCAAATGGTTTATTTTAAGTTGTTTTATGAGCTTTTACATTTAGATTGTTAATTATTGTTTTGTGAGTTGTGTAGTGTGTGAGTTAGGGAGTGCAGATGACGTGATTCATATTCTGGCGTGTGAAAAAATACGATATATTTTGGAAAGGAGTTTTTTAATGACCTTTTTCCCTTTGAGAGTTTGGTGACATGTATGGAAAATTTTACTAAGTACTGTTTGGGGTTTGCTTAATGTTCAAAGCATTTTTGTTAAACTAGTCACCTAGTGTAATTTAATGTGCAGGTAGTGCAGATTATGTTTTAAAAATATTTTGGTGTGCATATGGTTTTGAAAGCGGGTTTGGGTGTGAAAATTGTGTTTTTGCATGTGTAAGCACACTGGTTTGATTTTACTCGTTATTGTGACAGGTGACCTGATTTGAAACTTGATTGATCACAAAACGGGAATCCTGGGTAGCTAGGAGGGTAGACTAGATTAGTGAGTGTGTGTTCTGGAGGTGACTCGACCCGGTTTCACTGGCAGGACTGACGATTGCAACACTAACTAATAATATGCATTTCTGAGGGTCGTGGTCTTCTAAGCCACGTTTTCTGAGGGTCATGGCCTTCTAAGCCCCGTTTTCTGAGGGTCGCGGCCTTCTAAGCCACGTTTCACCGAGACACTGAGATCTAGGGACCCAAGCAAGCTGAAAGCCATGCGGCCTCTCCCATATTAGTGCTCATTGGTTACATTGCGCTCGTTGGTGTGACATATTGGTTTTTAAAAGAAATTAAGGGTGCAAGTGTTTTAATTTAAGTTGTTCCATTTAAAACTGTTTTCTTTATTTCTGTTTTCTTTTAAACCGTTCATGATTTTATTTCTTTTCTTTAGTTAATATTGAAAATGTATTTGTCCTTTAATAATTATGCATGGAACCTTTTTATTGGGTGACGTCCTACTGGGTTCTTTGCTCACACCCTACATACACCTTTGGGTGTATGTACGCCTTGTGCTCTATGTATTCCAGGTTGAGGCACCGTGCTCAGTGATGGTGGTTTGTCATTGGTGGTTATCTCATGCAGGTTAACGTGTGTGATGTGTGGATGTCATGCCACTCCTGTTGCTTTGAGGTTTGAGTAAGAGTTTTAGTTTCCGCTCTCATCTTTTCTTTGTAGTTATTGGTTGGAGTTTTAGACTTTTAACCTGTTCATAGTTTAAATGCATGTTTGGTTGTCTATTTATAATTTCAGTTTATTTATCTGGTTAGTTGTTTTTACTTCTTTTATTTTCGGTAAAATCATTCACATGTGTTAGTTTTGATACCTGGGAACTTGTGCTAGCCCGTGGGGATCGGGAACGCCCTTTGGTCCTTGCCGCGGACTGGGTCGGGCGCCGGGTCGGATGGCGACCCGGCCTGGTTCGTGACAAAATGGTATGAGAGGGCAAGGTTTGCTCTCTTGGGTCGTTTTCTTTTGGGATAGAGTCACGGTGGACTTGAGTTAAGGTTGTCGGGACTCAACGTCCTGGCTATGAGTAAGGTGCATGGCCAGCACACCTCGTGGCGGGACTCTAGTTACCAAGGTTTGTTGAGGTTTATCTGAGTTATTGGTCCTTGCGGTTAATCTTGTCTAAGGGAAATGAAAATGAGTAAGGCCAGTGGTCCTAGTGAGATCGCAGGGTCTGGCAAGACGTGTGGAGTAGGGGACGCTATCCTAGAATGCCCTCCGTGCCGGCGGCGTGACTGGCATGTGGCCGCCAACCATAAGTTCCAGCCACCCGCTGACATAAGTATTCTATTGCGTTGTTTCTCGTCTCTTTGTTTTGGATTCGTGGAAATTTGTTTTTTTAGTAAAAAAAGTTTTGGTCCTGCAAAATGTTTTTAAATGAAGCTCTTTAAAAATGAAATGGTGTGTGAGGTTTGGAAGGTGTGGGTTGGATGTTTTTGTTTTGAAAAAAAAATGGAAGGATTTGGTTTCTATCCTTGCTGCTCTCATGGGAAACCACAGGCATGAATGTATATGGAATGAGAAAGGGTTAATGGTACGAGCGGATGAGTGCCTGGATGGATTTGAAGTTGGTGCTGGTGTGGCACGTGAACATGCATGTGTGAGGCCCATGGGACACCATTGGTGTTTGTGCAACCCACTGGCATTGCTTTTTTTTCAAAAAAAATTTGTTAAAGGAAAGGTTGGTGTTTTTAAACAATCGGTGATCGTGTGGTGTGTCCTTGTATTTTTGAAAGGATAGATGTGAGGTGTTTTGAGACGAGGATCCCTTCTGGCTGGTTTGTGTCCTGAGTTTTAATTCTTATTTGTAAGTTGGTATGCAAGCGTGTATCTAGTTAATTCTTTTGAAAAATGCATCGGGGATCCTTGTAGTGGTTTCCCCCGCACGTTTGGTGTTCGCTTGTGGTATGTCCTAACCATTGGACCAGTTCGGTCGGGTCCATGGTTTTCATTCATGGCTAGTGTACGCCACCAATAAAGAGTTAATGTGCGAATGACGTGCGACCACAGATGGTTCGCCGTTGTCTGACCCTCCAGTTGATTAGATTAAGGGCTCTCCATTTTGGGTGATAGTGCTAAGTCCTTTCCTTTCTCCTTTCAGTTAAGAGGATCCTCTCGCAGCGGAATGATATATGCGAGGGGAGTTGAAGGGAGTTTTGGCCTATTTTAGTTTTCTGACTCGTCGGGTATGAAGTCTGACGTCGTCATGTTTGAAGATTCCACCTGGAAACGACGAAAGGAAACCTAGCGGGGACGGGTGAAGGCGGTTCAGAATTTTTAGTGTTGACCAGTGTCTTGAAGGGATTTACAGTATTTACATCGTCTACAAGGGTCATGTTCGGTGACGTTTTGTAGAGGAAGGTCCCTTTGGTAGTCAATGGTGGTTTGGAAGTGTTAGAGGAGACTCCAGTGGGAAAGAGGTGGAAGCGACCCTAAGTCATTGGTTCAGTCTATCATTCTGAATAACCTCTGGTCTTGGTTTGTTTCATTTAAGAAAAGGTTTGTGTTAGGCAACTAGTTGGCAGACCCAGTCGTATGAGGCTGCTATGGTTGTTTGTAGGAATCACGTGTTGTTCAAGACACGGTTTGAAGTCTTTCTCAGCGCAATGTTTCTCTCGACAACAATGAGTGTGCTCGGGAGTATGATTGCGTGTGGAACCAAAAGGAGAATCTCCGCTCGGGAGTCCTCAATACCTGACTGCGAGGAAGGAGATGCTTCAAACATCAGGGCTCCTGCCATAGGCCTCAGAGTGAAGCTGGCGTGTGGTCAGGAACCCCGGGAGTGTATGGGACCCCATCATTATTTCTGTCATTAGTGTTAAAAGTATAGGCGGTTTAAATGGTTTCTATGGTTGTTCCGCTCTGAATGAGCCGTCTGGTTGCGTATGGTTTTCGTTCCTATGTAGAGGCATGTCCGCCTCAATGCCTTAAAGACTTGGGGGTTGCGTCCCACTGGATGAAATCACTTTAGTGGTCCTTATGGTATTCTGTTGGGTAAATAATTCTCAATTTTGAATGATACTCATCCTGGTACTTGGGATGTTGGTTTGTATCCAGCCGTGGTTTTGACGCCCGTTAGTTGGGCCTGACCCTCCCCGCCCCTGGTGGTGGGGTTCTTGGTCCCTGCCGGAAAATTTCTAAAGTTATGTATCCTTGTTAGTTCTAATAGCGGCGAGACCCACGATGAGTCTCGTACAAAGGTCTCTGGAAGAAATCGGTGTTGGCCTTTCCTGATTGGTGGTGAGTTTGCCCGGACCTCCCCATGATGGTTTTCTTGTCTCGCCTTGGGCGTTGGTAGGTTATTAATGGTGGCGAGACCCACATTGGGTCTCAAACGAATGTATATAGAATGAATCAGTGCTAGACTTTTCTTTAATGGCGGGGAGTCTGCTCGAACCTCTCCGTGTTGGTTTTCCAGTCTCGTTTCGAGCATAACTGACTTCCTAATGGTGGGGATCCCCACGAGCATCCCCAAGTTTATCTTTTGCTTCTTCTTTCAGATATGTTTTTCTGATAAGTGATAATAATGTTTCGTAAACGTGGTATGACCTTATTTGTTCCTTTTAGCCAAGTGGTTTGGTTTTAGTTTCATAGTACTTGAGGTGTTTCGGCATGTGAAGTTGGTTCCTGTGGGTTCAAGAGTTCGTTTTCTAAAACAATCAGCTGGAGGCGTTCTAGCTCTTTGGGGAGGGCGACACATATCAAATGTCTTTATATAAGTTTCTCGAAGTTGTCTTTGAGTCACCTTCTTTGAACAAAACACTTTTCCTCCCTTTTCTTGATGTTTGTGGGGATACCATTCAAACCTTAAAGGAGGTGGTTTTCTGATTTGAGGTTTGGTTCTAGTTGTGGCTTTCCGGGGACGAAAAGCTTTATGGTGGGGGGAATTGTCACACCCATCTTTTTATATTATTTATTTTATTATTTTTATTGGGCATCAGATAGTTCGGGTTGAGGACCGACTTAAAATTTATGAGTTCTTTTTAGAAACACACTTTTTGGCCTTTACGTCGTTCAGTGCGCCGCTGTTTAGACCGCACGACCTTTCTTGGGTCACTGCACAGCCTCGCTCGGTTCTCCCCGCGCCTACTTGGCGTGAAACCCTTTAAAAAAAATTTAAATTTACTGATAAAGAAATAATTTTAATTATATGAATAAGGTAGTTAGCGCAAAATATAATGGGATGAATGAAATGAATTACGGGTTCTAATAATTATTATTATTATTATTATTATTATTATTATTATTACTACTCTTTTTATTAACGTTTTAATTAAGTTATTTTATTTAGTATTAATAATTTTGTTTTAATTTATTATTTATATTATTATTAACATTATTAACATTTTATTTTTTTATTCGGTTTGTTTTTATTTATTTTTATTTATTTATTTATTTCTTTTGTTTTGTATGGTTGTGCCCCCCTACCTTGGTCCGTTTTTTTCTCTCCTGCAGATAGCGTCTCCTTCCCGTCGCGCCGCCTCCCCTGTTCCATCCCTTTCTCACGGCCTCCCCTTTCCCGTCCTTCTCCTCTTGCCAGACCGGCCTCCCGTTTCCCCCTTCGGTGGCCCACCGCCTCCCTCTCTAGTCCGTACGATGCCTCCATCTTCAGCACGTACGCCGCCTCCCTCGCCCCTTGTCCGGCTGCCTCCCCCTGCTCGCCCCATCACACAACTGGCCAACCCTCCCTGCTCACCTCGTCGCACAACCGGCAACCCCCTTTCCCTTTCCAGTTTTGCCTGCGCATGGCCCTCCTACTGTCCAAGGGTCTTTGTTGGGTTCCCCCAGCCGACCAGCTCGACAGATTTCCCCTCACACCGCTCCCCTACCCGCCGCTCCCTTGGACGATGTTTTTCCGCGCCGCCACAACCTCTCCCTATGCTATACTTTTTCCCCTTGTTCCTGGGGTTTATTCTTTTTCCAGTTAGTTGGGTATTGGTTTGGGATGGATTCATGTTGTTTTTATTTCTTTTGTCTTTGTTTTTGATTGAGCTTGACTCCTTATGGATTGCTTG
The DNA here is from genome assembly GCA_963277665.1 of Viscum album. NCBI lineage: Eukaryota > Viridiplantae > Streptophyta > Magnoliopsida > Santalales > Viscaceae > Viscum > Viscum album. The sequence continues at coordinate 417,826,811 of OY728161.1, read as the reverse complement.
GGATGCGTTTGGAGCGCAATTGGAATTCACAAAAAATAAAAACATGTGCTTTTCTTCACGTAAGGTTCATCTCGAGTTTGTTGTGGTGCGTTGGATGATCAATCGGAGTCACGCACTAAATTTTGTGGAGTCTTCGACACCTGAGGTAGGTGGTTCCATGATTAATTGTTATTTGACTAATTAATTTGCAAGTTTGATTAATTCCGCATGTTATTTAATTAATCTGTGTAGTGAGAAATTATTTCTTTATGATGTTTTATTTGCATTGAAACTGTTTAGTGAATTGTTTAGGTAATGTGTGTGTTTTCTGCTGGGAACTCTATTGGTGATTTTTAAATTGTGTAGCTGACTTATTAATGTTTACAAGTGTTGTGAACGATATATATATATATATATATATATATATATATATGTTGGCGTCGTGTGCATTTGGTCTTAAAAGATGGTTTGTGTGAGTTTTATGGTTAATTCCCAACGGTATATTTTAAATTTTTTATGAGCTTTTACTTTTGTACTTTTTATTATTGTTTTGTGAATTGTGCAGTGTGTGAGTTAGGGAGTGCAGATGACGTGATTCATATTCTGGCATGTGAAAAAATATGATTTCTTTTGGAAAGGAGTTTTTTAATGACCTTTTTCCCTTTAAGAGTTTTGCGACATGTTTGAAAAATGTTTACTAAGTACTATTTGGGGTTTGCTTAATGGTCAAAGCGTTTTTGTTAAACTATTCACCTAGTGTAATTCAATGTGCAGGTAGTGCAGATTATGTTTTCAAAATATTTTGGTGTGCGTATGGTTTTGAAAGCAGTTTTGGGTGTGCAAATTGTGTTTTTGTGTGTGTAAGCACCCTGGTTGGATTTTACTCATTATTGTGACAGGTGACATGAACTTGAAACTTGATTGAGCACAAAACGGGAAGACCGGGTAGCTACGAGGGTAGACTAGATTAGTGAGCGAGTGTTCTGGAGGTGACTCGACCCAGTTTCACTGGCAGGACTGACGATTGAAACACTAACTAAACATATGCATTTCTGAGGGTCGTGGTTTTCTAAGCCACGTTTTCTGAGGGTCATGTCCTTCTAAGCCACGTTTTCTGACGTTCGCGGCCTTCTAAGCCACGTTTCACTGAGACACAGAGATCTAGGGACCCAAGATAGCTGATACCCATGCAGCATCTCACTTATTAGTGCTCATTGGTTAAATTTGCGCTCGTTGGTGTGACATATTGAATTTTTTAAAAAAAAAATAAGGGTGTGTGTGTTTTTATTTAAGTTGTTCCATTTAAAACTGTTTTCTTTATTTCTGTTTTCTTTTAAACCGTTCAAGATTTTATTTCTTTTCTTTAGTTAATATTGCAAATGTATTTTTCCTTTAATAATTATGTGTGGAACCTTTTTATTGGGTGACGTCCTACTGGGCTCTTTGCTCACACCCTACATACACCTTTGGATGTATGTAGGCCTTTTGCTCTGTGTATTCCAGGTTGAGGCACTATTCTCAGTGATGGTGGTTGGTCGTTGGTGGTCTTCTTGTATAGGTTAACGTGTGTGATGTGTGGATGTCGCGCCTCTCCTGTTGCTTTGAGGTTTGAGTAACAGTTTTAGTTTCCACTGTCATCTATTCTTTTTAGTTATTGGTTAGAGTTGTAGACTTTTAACATGTTCATAGTTTAAAGTCACGTTTGGTTGTCTATTTATAATTTCAGTTTATTTATCTAGTTAGTTGTTTTTCTTTATTTTATTTCTGGTAAAATTGTTCCCAAGTGTTCGTTTTGATACCCTGGCACTTGTTCTAGCCCGTGGGGATCGGGAACGCCCTTCGGGCCTTGCCGCGGACCGGGTCGGGCGCCGGGTCGGATGGCGACCCGGCCTGGTTCGTGACAGCTGATGACCTCAGCACCACAATAATCCAAGGGTAGAGCATCCATAATTCGGTTCAACTAGAAATATAAAGACAAAATGAATGAAAATGATCCTATAATAAGAAAAGTGTTTTCTTATTCCCTATCATATTTTTTACATTATATCTGAATTGGCATGAATCACCCAACTAGATTTAAAAAATGGAATAAATCAATTAGGATGAATTTCCTTTAGATGAAAACCTGGTATTAAAATTCATTAAATTCATCAATATAATGGAAACCTTTTACAATGAAGAGTATGTATATGAACCTGAACCCCTAGCTCTAATTGGGGTGTTGGAGGATGAGAATGTGGTAGACAAGGATACCCTGGAAGGTAAAGTCATGGAAGAAACCTAATTCATTGTTTGAATCCTGATCAAACTATCAATGTTTTAGAAACATTCCAAAAAGACCTTCAGTAGACCCAATAGAAACAAAAGTTTTTCACTACACCTACAAGAGGACACATTATCCAGATCATCATGGAATATAAATAGTAAAATGAAAAATGTCAAATCACTAAAAGTGTGAAGTAAACAATTCATAAACAATCCAACAACACATATAAGAACCAACTACTTTTATCCTATGGGTTGATCTCTATAAAACTTATTTCCAAGACCATATATCACCTATGAATGAGAATCCCTAGGAATGAAGTGATGTACGTTGGACAAAAAAATATGTTATCATAATAGATTTATCCTTTGTACCAATAAATCAATCATTCATGGATTCACATAATCTTTTATATGATCACTGGGAAGCACTTATAGAATCATTACTAATCCACAATTAGCTTAAATCCAACATGGATCCTACTGATATATATCATATAGTGACAAAAACTATGTAATTAAATTATTTTATCTCTTTCATGGATCAAGATGAATATGTTATTATGAAAGGTAACATCCAACAATAATATGGGTCTTGCCTGATAAAAGGTGAAAATTTCCAACAATTATTCACTGAAAATGAATATAGAGTTAATATCATCTTATAGTGGACCCTTCATATAGTAGGAAAAAAATTTTATAACATGACATCCTTTAACAATATAATATTGGGACATGACAAATTTTATTATATTAAGTTTGACCAAATAAAGTTCAAAACATGATTTTGTTACCTCATTAATTGATGTAAAATTTCTAGTGTTCTATCATAATAAGACTATCAACATCCAGCTATAAATGAGTCTGATGAATCAACAAATTATTATTCCCTCATCGTATTATCATTGTGAACAGTGCAACATCAAGGAGAATATGGGACATTCTATGACAATACTGACCCATTTAAATACATAATGTACAATTTTTTTGTTAATAATTATTTGAGTTAAAAGTGTATAAACCCTTAGTCGATGGGTTTGATCGAGGCACTGCCTCCAAACTGTATGAAAATCTTCCTCCCTTTACCCTTCAATATGATAGATGAGGAATTAATGCTACACATTGACAATATTGTGTACATGTGTACAAATTCAGAAAAATATTTAATTGTCCTCATGATTTTAGGCATGGATAGTAATACATAATGTGTTGAAAAAATATCTTAGCCCCATGATAGAGTTGATATAATTCATGAAAATCCCCACAATATGTCCCTAGATCTCCATATGACCCTTTTAACAACCACAAAGGTAGGAGGGGACATTTCTTCAACCAAATAAATATAAGATATTTCAGAGCCACTAACTCTATCCACTCAAGTGATATCCCCACTATCAACCAGGTTAGAAAAAGATACCTCAACCTCCAAATACCAAAGGTGTGATTCTTATATTAACAATGAAGATATCATCTCAAGAATTGTTTCCCCATTAGTAGAGGATTATGATGATGAGGATGTCAAAGAGGATGAAAAAGATGAACTTATGTATTCCCCTCCTTCATTCATGGATGGTTTCTCTTAAACTATTGATGAACACAGGGAAATAGAAATAGGTATCAAATAAGACCCTTGATACACTCTGATTAGTGCGGCAACGTCTTCTGTGGATAAATAATTATACACCACCATAATAAAGAATAATAATGATTTTTTCTAACAAATATAAAAAAATTTAAATACATAATCCAAATGTTGCCACTAATTAATTGGTAATGATATAATACCACATTGTCTACATGAAATCTCCTCGATGGACACAACCAACACATTTTTCAAAAAGATTGTCAATAATATACAATATAATTCAATAAAATTACATTTTGGAGGTTTAATATCCCAACTTAATTCCCAATATATTCTCGATTAAAATGAATAATGGATATATCATTATTTTCATTAAATTTTGGAATATCTATAAACTCTACACAAAAAATAAATATATGTCCCAATTATTGAATTTCTGATTGATGGAACTATTAGATATCAGGCTCTTCCCTTCATTGAACATATTTAGGATGTAACCAATTCTGAATGGACCATGAATATCATAATTTGACCCAAAATAGGGATCCCCATGGTGTATTTTCTACAATTTTATTCAATATTGTTTAAAAAATGATTCATGGCCTTCCAAAGTGCCATGCATTCCATTTTCATACTCATTAGGAGAAAGATCATCAAATGCTAGATTGGCGAATTGGTGGTTAAGAGTAATCAATTCTGAAAAAAATGGAAGAACATGAAATCAACTTTAACAAACATCAATAGCACAGTCTCAAAATGAACCCATTAAAATTCTCTTTCTACTATACTTTTTGATGAAATCATCGTACGCCATCATGGAAACGTAGCCGACCCCAACAAAATAATGGATATCATTTTCATGTCGTATCCTTGAAGACACAATGAGATGAAAGTATTTTTTGATCATGTGACATATATTCAAGACGTCACATCCAACGATGCTAGAATTTTTTTTAACTTCACTACGTTGACGAAATTAAGGGTCCGATATCAGTGGAATTATGTACTTCATGATGAATTCGACAATATAACGATAAATCTACTTATCACACAAGTATAATTCCACATGATAAGTAAGATCACTCATTCTGATTGTGAAATTCTTGGAACGATCCCCTAGAACCTTCATGGAATAATGGAATGATGCATTTAGTGAAAATAGTATCTATTATCTCATACACAATATGATTCATGCTGAGACTAGTTATTCAAATATTGATAAAATATTCCTAGACCTAGTATGTGTGGTCCAATATTGGATACACCATTTACATCACCACAAGGAGAGTTTCTTATATCATAGTAGCCCAATCATGTTTAGTATCAGCTTTCAATTGTTGACTATATTCCTTACACTATGGGTGGTCATCCTACAATAGATCGATATTCAGTTCATGCCTTTAAAGTATTCCAAAGGTTGCGTGTTAGATGTATATCTATAAGAACACCCCTCAAAATAATTTTCTCCTTTGGATACTGGTCTACTAAATTAAGAGGTTTGTTACATTCAAGAGGACCCCTAAACATTATAAATAAATTTTGATAGTGCATCAATAATCCCTACATGAAAAATGATGGAAAACCTTATTCTTAACAAAATTTAAACATGAATTCATACTCATACCATCATAAAATAATGTCCTACATTAATCATTGCTACTATCACAATGGTTCACATAAAATGATGCATAATACTGGTCTCTCACTGCATGCCTAGAGATAGAGCTTCATGTACAAGAAGGGAACCTGAAGATAAAAGGTGATTGATAAATAGGAATCATAAATGTCAATGGTGACTATGCTATCAAGGAGGAGTTAGTCTATCTAATAGACCGCATCCTAGAACTCGTGAATGAGTTCCCTTTTGTACTGAAAATAATTCATATCCCATGGATAATAAAAGAACATGATGATATATTAGAAAACCCAGACACAACACTAGCTGATCTTAACCAAGATGAAGTGATCATCATCATTTCCCACTGTCATATGGTCATGTCGTACATCTATGTAAAGGTAGATAAAATAAGTGAGATTAGACTCATCCCTAAGCTGAATGGCCCTTCCACCAACTTGATGATTCCAATTATGAATTTCCATTAAATAAGGATCACTAAAAAGATAGTTGTAGAAATGAAAAAATACAGATTCGATTAATCAACATTTTTCGATACGATGGAACAAATAAGAAAAAATTCATTTAAAGTAAGGGAAATGATTAGGTCCTTATCAAGTGAATTATTGGAGAAGATAACATTTTCATCATTAATTTATTGAAAGTCAGACATTGCGGGGCATGTCAATATGCATCCAAACTCGCTCATAAGATTTGAAGGCTTTGATACAGTTGGACAACTATGATGCATAATTGCAGAAGATTTACAATGAAGTTTCATTTACATTATGTTACTCCCTATTTCATCTATTATACCCAATATTTAGTTCAAATATACAATGACTCATGCCATTCTCCATATAGGAAATGGATTTTGTGGGACCATATCCTCCCACAATGACCAAACAATTCATGTATATTTGCATAGAAACTAAATTATTTTATAAATGGGAAGAAGTTATACCCCTCAAGGAGATCAGAGAAAGAATAATTGTAATTTTTTAATGTAAATATCATCAAAATATTTGGGTAATATCATAAAATACTAAGGGAAAATGTCACTAATTTCTAATATTCGGAATTGGAGAAGCTGTATAATTATTATTGTAATACGGAGTACAGTACACCCTGCTACAACAAAGTATCCCACATCTAGACTAGGGCCTTCCATAAGAATATTTTAATTATACTATTTAATATTGTAGGAATGGAAAATAATTCATGTCTGGATAAACTCATCCATGCATTGTGGGAATTCTAGAAGTTGCATCAGACCCCCACTCAAAAATCACCATATTTTTTAGTATAAAAGACTAGTTGGAGTAAATTGATGAAAATATATTTCACAAATTAAAAAATCTTTATGATTTCCAAAACCATTTTACATTTGATTTCATCAAAAAAACTCACCATCAGTATTTAATCAATTGATAAATGGTGTTGTTTATTAGAACTCTGATGATACTCAGAAGTAAACCCCCATAAAATGGATCCAAAAGGGAAGGGTTGTATTTAATACACAAATTTTATTCAAATCGTGAGTATTAATTAAAATTAATACATATATATCTTAGCATCACATATTCCAATTCAATGTTCTTTAAGAAATATTTCATATACCCAAACAACAATTCCCTAATCACATGACGTTAAAATGCGTGATGAAATATCCTTGCCACTTAATGTTCAAATACATGTAATCTTGTCCATTTTATATGATTTTAATTTAAATTGTGAAAATTTACTAATTGAAGGATTTTAAAATAAATAGAATATGAAATCCTCCCTTAAAGTATATGAATTTCAGGTTTTAAAGGTCCTAACCACAAGGCATTAATCTATAGATACAATGTTCCTTTCCCTTCATGTCGGGTGATCACAATCCTTACCGTATGATGTTAAACTATATGGGAATTCTCATCCCAACCAAAAGTCATTAAACTATATGGGGATCATTGTTTTCTATTCAGTGGTCTATCACACCAAATTCAGATCTATACAGGTAAAATACAAATAAATTACCCTTGTCATATATGAGAACTAGATCATCATAGGTGATATCAACATCCAAAACTACATGTGTCTTGATTCTCATTTTAGTGAGATATGTGGTGATTCGTAAACCATATGGCTCAGGCATAAAAAAATATTATAAAATGACCCCCCTTATGTATGGACAAAAACAATCCAGGGATGTCTCTTAACAAAACTATGTATAACTCAAATCAAAATTTTCGATGTGATACGTAGAGACACCTCCATCCTAGATCCTATTCCAGAAACCCAATGATAAAAAATTCCTCTGTTTCACCCTCATCTAACATGTTATTTTGTGAGAAATAATTTCTACTCCTTTGTTATCAAATATATCATAGCTCATGTGAGCATAGTAATAGTGGTCAGGGATTCAATCGCATGAACAAAGAGTTAGGGTATATGATTTTCTATTTTCCTCGGAAGCATGGTAAAAAAATGCAAATCCTTGTACATGGGTCAGACCGGTATGAGGATCATAATTATAGAACTATGTGTGGATTTATTGATTCCCTCAAAATATCGGTAGTGAAGCCTAGATTCAATATCCTAATATATTGTAAAATTAAAAAAAAAAATAGTGAAGATAAAAGTTCTCCACCACTATGTATGTGTTAGAATTGTGATGGTAAATACATAGATCATCATCCAGACTAATTCTAATCCAAAAAGGTGTCATAATGGAACACATATATTCAAAATTTTCTTTATCTTTGGTAGAGGAACAAATGTAAAATTACTATATCATTCATTTTGTTACCTTTACGTGGTGGATTACGCCTTCGATGTCTATTATTTATCATTCTGAGCACAACATAGGTGGAATTAATGGTTTTGGTAAGGAATTACACACATGTTCACGGTGTATTAATCCACAAAATGGATTTTATGTTCAAAACTACATGAAATAAACATAATGAACTATGTATGGATTGATTCAGTGTGTAATGATCTATGAAATGATGCCCGATCTAATGCATGTGTACAACCACACAAAACTAAAAAAATACCCTCAATCCCCTACACACAAAATAAAATCATTGCATGATATTCCAATCCATGATTCATATAACACTAATTTTTAAAGAGATAATTCCACCTTATATATGAACCATATAGTTTAGGGTATTTCACACATCAAAATTAACCACGGGGTGATATTTCTCATGTACGTGGATATTACCATTACATACATAAAATATCATGTCTCAGTTAATATCAGATTCACATAAATATTCATGCCAATAAAAAATGGTAGGTCTATTTTTGAGGATACGTTTATATTAATGTGAAATAAATTCCCTGGATGCATAGAATATTTTACCCACAGAATGGCATGTTAACCAATGGAAAATATGTCATTAAGAGAGGTTTTTTCTACTTTGGTACACCTATTACTTTCCAAGACTCATGTTATTCCTTTTGATCTGAGGTTCCCATGAGTAATGGTTTATTCTTACCTCTCTCGTCTCTCATATTTGGAATAACCTAATTTCCTGACCCGATTAGCCCTCACTTACTCATGATATCTATGAAAATTTTTCCCCAAAAAATTAAAAAAAAAATTTATCTGATATCCTTACAATAAGACATAAAACTTCATGGATCGATAACATCCATCTCCATTCATGTAAAGTATCCCACATCACCACCCTATGGTGTTAACCTAAATTTCCAAAAATTACGTTCTTTATGATGACATAAGTCATATAATAACATACCTTTCACCTAATAGTACATTACCTTCAGCATTGGTCACCCACCATGATATTTCAGAAGACTATGTAAACTATGATTTTTTCCTAAATTGGATATATAGAGATGTGGATACATTCATCTAGTTCAGCATCCAAATATAGAATAATTTCTCCCCTAACTTTTTATGGGATACACATACGATGGGGGAGTTCATTCTATATATAACTATATTTTTCTTTATTCCTTCTTAGGTAGGATATGAAGTAACACATGGATATAATGAACCATATTGAGCTGTTGACCTCATAAATCTGTCCCACAATGACAAGAAGACTAATTCAATGATGTGGACTCAAAAATAATCCCTATTTTTCGGACCATATCAAGAAGAACAACATTTCCCATGATTCATGTGATGTCTTCTATAACCTCACATGTTGATGTTAAACTACATGGGATCTAGTCCCTTACAGGATAATGATAAACTGCAAGATAATTTTTAAATATATGAAGTTGAAAAAAATACTAATATATCCTCATTGCATGAATATAAAATTAATAGAATATACATCATTTTACACAATTCTAAAACACATATATATTCTCTTATTCATATGAATTTAAACTGCATGATAAAACACCCCCACAACATGATGATAAACTGAATGAAATCAATGTCCTTTATTCATTGTTCTAAACAACATGAAAATTTTCATTATCATTTGATGATAAAATGTACGATTAATTTTTTTTATGATGTTAAACTACATAAAATCAAAATGTTCTCACCAGGGAGTAAATTTACCTTGACACCAATCTCCCACTATATAATATTATGGAACTATGAATGGATTCATTCTTATTCATACATGATATATAGTGAAATAAAAAAATTTAACTTGATTAAATCACCTTAAATACCAAATCTCACTTTCATTGATTACAAAATCCTTAGGTGGTGTATTAAACACATTATTCCTCGTCACTCACACATCAGTTATGACTCTCAAGGGTTTAGGGACGTTAGAACGAGATTCACAAAAGAAACATGGAAATGAATTCCACAATAGATGGTCCTTGTTGCATGATCATAAAAGGTATTATTTGGTTCACCCATTTATATTGGGGAACCAAAATTCCTAATGTTATGAAATTAAATTATAGGATACCACAAGAACTATGGTTTCTTAATTCTTATCCTTGAAGGATTCATAGTGATGTTGTGAAGAAATATCTCAAGCCCATCTATCCTTTAAGGAAAATAATATAGCTAAAATTTACCATCCTTATATATGTATCAAACATGTGAACGTAGAATAATTATAATTAACATGAATCTTAAGTCACCGGGGAAGACTATAAAAACAGAATAAAATACACCGCCACATGTATGAATCAGATCTATATTGGGAAATTCCTAACAATATGGGAAATCATGACCTAAATGTCACAAACATATCTGAAAAATACTTTCCATTCATCATAATAAATTCATTGACTGCTTTAATATCATCAAAAACCTCCAGGTACATCGAAAATGGATGTTCATTTTCCTGAGGACAAATTTTTTTTGAGCATGCACACAATGTCCCATTAGATCTTCAAAATTTTTCCACAAATAATGCTTTTTATACCAAATATAAATTCACCATTATGAGTTCCTTTTTCATAAATCTTTATTCACATAGGATTTTATGATTTTTTTCATTTATCTTGATTATATTTCCCTCAGAACAATTGTTTACACATTGATTTCTACTCACATCATTGAAATGTTGGGACATCCAGGACCTATTATCCTCTCATTACTCAGGGCCTTCATATCCATTTCCTAATAGCATGACATTAAAACAAAATTATGAATGATTTCACACCTTTATCCATGGAATATTTCTACCATTGTTCATTTTGATGAAACAAATCAACATAATAATGTCCTATATGAGTCTTACCTCATTTTTTACCTCATATATTAGATTAACATGGTTCATTCCAATTTCATGACCATATGTTCATATTGATTAACCTTAAAATTACTACACCTGGATTTATCCCTATATTAATTAGATACAATTTGACAATCGAATTTAAAATCATGGGTCAAACCATTAAATAAAATTTACCTCTCTTTAGGCGCATGGGTCAACCTACGCATGGAACTTCCTCATCCGGGGTGGAAGAACATTTCTAACTATTACAATGAAATTTCTACAAAAAATAACACCTTTAATGTTAAGTTACCCCTTCATAACAGAACATATTCTGTGTATATAATTTTCGAATGACCATGACTATTCTCAAACATCATTAATAAATGTCCTTTATCAATAGGACACCTTTGTTTGACAATGAACCAAATTTCCTAGCACCTCTACATAAGTTTCCCACAAAAGAGGTCCTGTAATCCAAAGGAAACATCATCCCCATTATACTGCTTTTCTACCTATAAAATACTCTATAAAATATATATCAAAAATCAATCCATGGTTCTGGAATTCCCCATCGAAATTATAGTTTAAATAATTTCACCCACAGCATGCCAGAAGAGTATAGAACATTTCTTCTCAATCATTGTGAATAGGGTGAATAATTAACACCCCCTTGTTAGATTAAAAATTCATTAAATAATATTTCTATATCATATTTGATCTATAATATTAAATTACCCGATGTTATAAGCCTCGTTTACAAAATATATATTTATGTGGGAGTGACATTCTCATTCAATGACAATACAAATTCCCATATTACTATAAAATATCATTCTCTGGATAGTCCACCCACTATGGTGATACAATGAAATAGATAAAATATGGATTTTTGTAAAATTATGTGGCCATCAAAAATTTAATTTTACTTTCTTGTGGTCACCTTTAATTGGCTATACATAAAACACCCCAATGGATTTTCAGAAGCTTCATACAATGAAGGAATGTCTACAAATGGAAAATTATTTCTCCGGAGTGGAATTTCTATAATCGTACGGCCCATGGATTCCATTACACATATCATGTCATATGTAAAAAACCAAAATATTTTGTCCATTATATTAACTCATTCCTGTCTAAAAAATATTTAAACATTTCAGTTCAGGAGTATTAATCAGGGCCCTCTCACTACAAGTAATGGAAAAATATGTCTGACCAAAAAATATAGTAATGAGGGTATGGATTGAAAGAATATAAAAATTCCATGAAAAGTAAAAAATAAATCTAATGTCTAGAAATACAAAAACTGAAACATGGACATTTATCGAATACTAGCTCAGAAATCTGAAACTTTGAACGGTTATAGAAAAATATCAAGAAATTAAAAATTAATCAATGTTTGTATGGAAACCATATAACTAAAGTAATTTACAAAATACACCTGTTGATTTCCTTGGATCATGAATCAATTAGTGAATTATTTGATTATTTCAATATAATTTTCCTGGATCATGATTTATAATAATATTTTATGGGAATTGTCAGTCAAAATTGATGGTCATTGGTGAATATGATTATGGTTAAATTCTGAAGAGAAGAAATGTTTTTTTATATTAATTGGTAGTGGTGAAACATATATAATCTAGAGGATATTACTAAAATTCAAAAAATGGATGCAATATTACATCCAGCAATATTATAATGATTCCTAGGTATATATTTCCAACATATTGATTATTATATGATGTGGTCCATCAATGGATTTTTCTAATGAAATCCTCTATTCAATAACACCTTTAATTTTTTGATTCACTTGTTTCATAATGGACAAAAAATATCAACCATTTATATTTATTTTATTAAAATTGGATATTTAGGATTTCATTTGCACCTTTATATTGGCCCCATGATCCATACAGTCATGTAGCTCATATGTTTGATAAATCACTTGGTAATGAGAATTTTTATCCTTGATTACATGGTGTTAAAAATCCTCATAAATAACTATAATGGTATTTTTATATTATTTTTGTAATTAACCTAAACATCGATCCATTTTTGAGAAGTGATACCCCTCTTAGCTATTATAATTTTTCTTGAGAATGAGGTTCAAGTGTGAATAGTAAAATACACCTGAACTCCAGTCATTAAGAAATCATCATACGGTGTCCCCCTCATCTGCTAATTTTGGAGGGGGAGTTTCTATAATGATATTAAATATTTGGTGTCATGCCAATCTCGACTGAGATCATTGTTTATTAACTAAATTAGAACCATTTTTTACTATCCATCGAAAAAGTTATATAATCAGGACGTTCCATCATGGAATATGCATCTTTCTGGAGATTAGTTAACCATGCCAGAGATACATACCTTTCTACATATGGTTCTATATATAGAGATAATAATGTGGTATGGACAATGATTTTATTAATTCAATGTCACATATCATTTTGGCCATCTTTAGTATGACCACATACTATATGCTCAAATTTTTTGGTGTTTCATTCATAATCCAAATAGGTTGGATGTGAAGATTATTTATCATATGAATGCAAGTGAAAATGAATAGAAGCCCTTCCTTACATATGAGTGGAGGAATATAATGTAGGTAGAATAATAATTAAAATAATAAATGTAGTCAAGAACCATTGAACTCATCAAATTGAACTTATTAATAACCCTTTAGGGTAGCATCTTACCCATAATTGATCATACTCAAACGAAAAGTATGTTTAGGATACTATTAGGGGAATAAATAATTTCATATCAGAATCATCAAACATCATCATTTGGCATAATTTTCAAAGGATTACTGAATGTGATTCCATCATAATCTGGGTATCTAGGAGAAATATAATCTATTTTATGAATCCAAAATTGCTTTATAAGTTATGAGATTCTATGGTTTGTAATTTTTTTTTCAATTAATGTGGTTTGACTCCATCCCAATACACAATGATATAAGAAAAATATTATGAGGATCCCTTAGAAATTTCCATTTTTTTCATGGAGCACATTTTATGGAATGAAAAAAAGTATTAAAAATCACTAATACTATAACCCACATTATCAATGTACCATGATTGGGGTTGAGTGATAGAAATATTGAGTGGGATCAGATGTAAATCGGAATGTGTAACCATTTCATTATACCACTACCCATTACAAAGGAAATTCTCTTCCATCTATCTATACATAAAATGGAATGACTCTCTATGGTTATGAGGATTCTGTTCTTCCTATATCATTATAATAATTCATAGATACTTGAGTGGATGAGAATAGTTAAATTGATGTATTTCTCATCTACTAATGTAGATGAAATTATATTAGTGCAATATTTGAAACTGGTGTAGACATTGTGGGAAGGGAAAAGTCATACCTCGAGAACAATTTCATGAATCCCACTCAACATATATCAAAATTATTGTCTAACTGAATCTCCTAACATCATGTGTTATATTGAACCTCTAAAATGGTAAAATAATATGATTCATGATGATTCCAGGATTATTTAGATGGATCTGTTCTCCTACATTAAACTTTCAGATTCTTCCCACACACATGCATGAATAGCCTAATCAAATAATCAACTGAAATGAGGGAGTGATCATGGTGTGTTTGACCAAGAAATCCTTATTACCTAGCCAATAATCAATCACTTGTGGAGATAATTTCTAATAATTCTCCCAGATATTCGTCACTGGTATGAATTCATCTATCATATTTCCATGGATTGGATGTTCTCCAATTTTGTAGATGTACCACATGATATTTCCTATTACCTGTGTGAAATGTGGGAGGTGTTGGTTCTTGAACACCCATGACTGGGTTTTTCATTAAGCATTGAGCCTGGTGAAAAAAAATTAATTTTTAAACCCACTCTATCTCGTATAGTTTATCAACATTAAATTTTTTATAGGATTCTAATTAGATTAGGTTTACCTTTAATTCCAAGTCATATTTGTTGAAAAAAAACCATATAGATCACATGCTTTATTTAGAGCTCCAACATCCACTTGAATTCCCTCACGATGTGATAATAATTTATGGATAATCCTAGATTACTTATTCAAAACACATATTAAAATAGTGTTTATTACAAAACTTCCAGGTGGATACATTCTGAAAAAATATGTCTTTATAGATCAAAGTAGTTATGGTATCCCCTAGGGGGGAATATTTTCTTGATCATTCCATCGAGATGTCTCAATATGAACCGTTATTCGATTACGCTCATCTAATAGAAAAAAAGGATCATCTTGGAGACCAATGTTATGATGTGGTAGAATATATTATAATGGACTGTTCTTTTGTTCTAGTGGTAGAATATCTATGTCAGTACTCTCTTGAAGAATAACAGAAGACCTAAATTTGTCTTCAATGTTCTCATCTATAATCACCCATCATCTGGCCGCAACAGTTGTTGTAATATGAAGATCTCTTTTCATTAAAAAATATATTTTCCATTTATGGAGTAGTGAAAGTTGGTTTTTAATTTAAATAATGAAAAATTACTCAATTTATACATATATTTAGAGTCCAATTAGGTAATAGTAAGAAGAAGGCACCAACCACCATCCAATAATTCATGAATGTTTCAACTTCACAGTCTTAGAAGCATTGGCCAACGAATCAATTGTTTTCCAAACATGAAAAACAATAACTAAATGGAACTACAAGGAAGTAATGAGTCAACAATTTTGAATAATGTTTTTCAGTTCACTGGTGATGGCATCAATAAATGATGTGGTTTGTGGAATCATGGCATGTAACACCCCAAGCTTCCAGGATACGCTTCTCATTTAACAATGTAATAGCTTGCATTGTACACAACTTTGAATTCTAACACACCGCGACTAATCAAAGTAGCTGTTATGAATAGTAATAACCACTTTTAAAATTATACAAATTTTATATTTCAAAATGGGCTTCATTTTTGGATTCGTAATATCGAAATTAGCCTATGTTGAATTTTTGGTATTTTTCTGAGAACTTCCAATTTTCTATGATTAGTGAAAAATACATAAAAACAACTTTTTTAATCAAAATAATTTATAGTAATAAATTATACAATTGATTGGTTTTAAAGTATAATTAGAATAAAATTTTACTATTTTATCAAATGGTGGTCATTATAATTAATTTCAATTTCAAATTGGACATAAACAATTGTCAATCTTTTGATATATATTGTTTCTTAAAAACACGCTTTTTGTTGTGATAGCGGAAATAAATTAATGAAACTTATATTTTTGGAATTTTGTAAAATAGTCATCATTTTTGGATTCAGAATATCAATTATAGCTTAGGGTGAAATTTTGGCATTGTTCTGGAAATCTTCTATTTTTGATGAATAGTGAAACCACTAAGTGGTAGTTAAAAATTGATTTTTCGTTTAAATGTTACATTACCACTTCTGTGATTTGATTTTCAAAAATCCAACATAAATGGTTATAATTAGTAAGTAAAATGTGGTTCAATAGGATTAAAATAATTTTTTGGTGAATAGTAACTTTTAAGTTTAATTAATCGCGATTAAAGGTAATTAGTGAAATTTAATGTAAAAATAGTATTATAAAAATATGGAATGGCCTTTACACTTGTCCAACCACTATTGGATGTGTCATGGCCGACCAAGACAATCCATGGGTCAACTTGAGGACCCCATGGAGCCACTTTGGTAGGAAAAGGACATAAATAACTTTTTATTTAATGTTAAAATAAAAATGTCACAAACAAGAGCTATTTTACTAAAAGAATTTTTAAATGGGGTTATACAAGTCATATTTTTTACTATAAATATTAATTAGAAATATAAAAAGTTTTCCTACATCATGATAGTTTTTTTATAATTTTTAGAAATTATATAAATTAAATTATTTATGACACCAAGATGATGCAGCGATTACCTCATTAATTAACGATTTAAATAAAATGAAATGATAATGTAAAATATAAGTCTTAAACTTGTCAAAAACCTATTGGATGAGGATATATAGAACCCATATCAACTTATCCTATAATTATATAAGTGTGGGAACTTTGTAATCCGAAAATCATTATATAATAATGTAGAATTTCCTTACTTTCCAAGAGTGCCCCTCCTCTCCACTTATAAAAGGCCCCCACCACTACCACCTTACTCACACTTTCAAAGCCTTTGGGCTCGGCCTACCTCTTCCCAAATACTCTCCAAACTTCACTACCTTACTCCTAGAGGCCTCACTTTGGGCATAATTCTTCCCAAGGAAGCCTTTGGCTCAAATCAAAAGAGTTACACGATTTTAAGGTAATGTCTTCTCTTATGTTATTTTGTATTATTTTACTTCTCCAACCCCTTAAACTCTTTTTATTCCATTCATTTGTAACAAAAACAGAATCTAAAATATACTATTTTGTCGTTATGATAAGGATTTGGTATACACTTACACACACCTTCATCTAATGGTTAAAGAACATACTGTTTATGTGGGTGGTTAAATATTGCCTCACGAAACGATGATTGTTCAATATTCATTAAACACCTATAATGGTGGCCATTATGATGAAACTATTTTTATATATGATATATATTATGTTTTTGTTTTCATTATGATTTTTTATTTTCAATTTATGGCATACCTTTATGGTTTCCATTATGGGTAAACGCGATATTTTCATTTTAGGAAGTGCGGATTACCGCCCCCTCAAATTGATTTGAATCGTAAATACCATATGTGGGATGTATAAAGGATGGAGTAAATGGTATTATACAATATATTATACTGTAATTATATTATACATTAATATCATTATGATTTCATTCCATTAAATACGAAATAGAAATGAAAGTAGCATTCATGCGTACGTACGGCTTACCGTCTCCATGAACGGTGCATTTCATTTTTACCTCTAAATGTTACATAATATTATAAATGAATGTATATACTGGATATATATGATATATATGATATATATATAATGAATATAATTATGGATATAATGGATATTTCACCACATTAACAACTTGTAATTATAAGAAGTTTATTTTTGACTCAAGTACCAAAGATCGACAAAACGACTGTTATTAACATAAATAATTACATAATGTTCATAACATGCTAATAAGTGATATAAAAGGAATAAAAAACTTGAAAAAGGTTCTTAAGAAATTATAAATTAACTCTAGTTTATTATTCAGGAGGTTAAAGAACGGTCGAGTCAAGACTGGACACAAGGTAAGGGAACTTCTTAACCTAATTTCAATTCATTGGGTTAATCTCCTACTTTCAAATTATGTCATGATATTATAATGTCTTATCTTGTATTTTTACTTTATTTATGTGTACTTATAGTGAATACACATAATATATCTACTTTATTTAAAAAAATGATTTTGTAGGGGTCTTCGTCTCAATCTCCTTTCTTTGAGGCATATTTTGTTTTATACACAACTTTCTTTTATACGGTGTATAAACCCATTTGACATTTAAGTTTATTCAAAACGAATCTATTTTATACAAAGCATTTTACTAAATGAAAAAATGGAATATTTTTTCTTACCATACATATGCGGCGACAACGACTTCTCCGCCGTCGTGACCATTATTTGAGTTTCGGCATCCTCTACAAGCCATAACATTTTTTTAATGAAAAATAAATACAAAGTTTTATCTTTATTTTATTTTGGTATTGAAAATGGTTTTGAAAGTGTTTTTATTATATCAATGTGTTGTATTAATATCTTGTGATTGAAATGTGGAAATGTTATGATTACTTTATGAATGTTTTATGTGATAGGATTATGTTATGGTTTATGATATGTTTAAACCTATTCATATGAGGAATGCATTGGACTTAATAAGTGATGGGTGGATCCTGCTACAGCTCCTCGATGCATAGATAGGTCTCATGAGACAAACTAGTGTCATGGCACGAGGCCTTGAAAAAATATTATTTGTAGTCTTGGCACGAGGCCTTGGCTACGTGGTTATGATAGTCTGGCATTATGAATTCCATCATTATGAACGTGGTTATTGATATTTCATGTGATTATTCGACTAGTAGAATATCCATGTGAGTAAGTAAATGGCATTATTTCATTTTACTATTTCCATATTATGCTAATGTTCACGTTTAAAAGGCTTTTGTTTTATTTATACATTGCCTTAAATGTTAATTTTCATTTATGAAAGCTTCCAAAATATTGTTATCCTTACTGAGCATCTGAGCTCACCCGTTTCAATGTTTTAATATTTTCCAGGATGTGAAGAAGTATTTTATGAATGACCAGCAGGGATAGTCAGAAGAGGATATGAGTGTGGACTATGAAGACTTAGTTATTAGTTTTTCTCTTTATGATGTAATTTAACATTTATGAATATATCTAGTGTTGCCAAGGCTACTAAACTAATCGGTTTTTCGAGACATGATTCTTTTTATCATGCCAATGTTAAGAAGTAATGCACCGACTCTGGGTAACTGGGGTGGGGGCGTTACAGTTGGTATCAGAGGCAGTTTAGTACTAACTTTGGAAGCTAGATTTAGATAATCTCTGATTAGATCACATAGCCCAAAGATAGACATTGAAGATTAGTATAGTTGAACTTCCTAGAATTTTGGTATTGTAGAGATCTTGTGAGTTTTCCGAGAAATACATCCATGTATGGATACGAGAAGGTAGAGGCGGCTCTGGCACAGATGTACCGAGGGGTAAAATCTGAAAACACCGTTTTGAGCTGGACTTGAACAGGAACTGGTGCATGACAACGGGCCTTGCTGCACTCTTGGTTACGACACTCCCGAGGGATATGCTTAGGATAATTCTTGTTATCTTTACAAACCACTATGAATGGTTATGAGTATATACTTCTCAAAGAAAACATTTTTATGATTATGGATTATATCCATAAATAGTTCAATTTATGTTAAGTATTTTATAAGTATGGAATTATGTATTTTGATTCATAAAATAATCTGGTTTATGAAATTGTTTAGAAATGTCACCTAGTGGAAGGAATGGAAACCGTATCAATGCACGCACTCCGTGTAGGGATTCCCCTCCTGCTCAAGATAATTATTGTGTATCTGGAGATACAGGTGGTGCTGATCAACTTATTACCATACTGGGACTACTCACTCAGGTTATGAATAATAACCTTACCCATATAGAGCACCCTGATCCGCAATGTGGAGGATAAATGTTAGACTGCTTCATGAGGCAACAACCACCAACATTTAATGGGGGTACAAATCCGTTAGTAGCTGAGAAATGGATAAACTCCTTAGAGAAAATATTTCACGCTGTGGGGAGTAGCGAAAGGGAGAAGGTTATCATGGCAGTTTACCGCCTCACTGGAGATGTCGATCAATGGTGGTCATTGATTCAAAATACAAAGGAAGATGAAGAAGTATCAAGAATGGAATGGAAATAGTTCAAATATCTTTTCATAGAAAAAAACAAAACACATGACCGTCGAGAAAATATGGAAAGGCAATTTCTGAGTCTGAGACAAAAGGAGGATGAGAATGTCGCAAAATATGAAGCTAACTTTACAAGGTTAGGGAGGCATGCAACAGATTATATACGTAACCCAATAAGTAAGATTGATCGTTTATTTGATGGGTTGAAACCATTTCTCTGTCGAGCTTTAGTATCACAATCTTTCTCAACATACGAGGATATAGTCTCGTGTGCTATCAAGACAGAAAAGGAATTCTCTAAGTCTTATGACAACAAAGTAAAGCAAGAGAAGAAGAGAACGGTGGAACAAGTGACAGAAAAAGGGAAAAAGGGAAAGAAGTATTTTCCATTATGTGATAATTGTGGGAAGAATCACCCTGGTACTTGCCTAAAAGGAATGGGAGTTTGTTACAAATGTGGAGAAAAAGGTCACCAGGCTCGTGATTGTAAGGGAAAGAAAGAGGCTATCAATGTTGAATGCTACAATTGTAGGGAAATGGGTCATTATGAAAATGAATGTCCTAAGTGCTAGGGAAACATACCTCAAAAAAGGCCAAGGGATCAAGGCCAATCATATGTTGTGACTACAGTTGAAGCGGAATAATTAATGTATTGGTGCATTTGGACTCATGGATTATATTCTGGTTATTAGAGTAATGTGATATATATATAAGGATTGTACTGCAGTACATGTTTGATTCATTAAGGATTTAATATGATGAAGGTAATCATATTTTTGTATGAGACAATAAGAGAAACTTTACTTTATTTAGGGAATATAATGTTACAATTGATTTCTGAATTTAAGGAGCCTTTAGAGATGGTCTGGACGAAGGTATTTTGGATAACTATAAAGGTTGGAATGGATTAAGTTGATCTTTGGATAGTATTGTTTAAGGTTAAAACATTTTTGAAGATTATTTTTGGAATATTATAATACTATAGTTTTAGGAGAAGGACAACCTGCAGGGTGGGGCATAACCCATCGCGTCGGAAAAAGCTGCAGGAATCGAACCCCCAACCATAGTGCGACAAGCCATTATTACCTACCACTAGCCTACAGGAAGTCCCTGGTTATTAAAAAATAGTTTTACTAATCTAAATGGTATGTGTTAATATTTGTAACCTTATACAATTAGGATAAATAGAATATTTTTGAGTTCTATTACCTTTTGGAGTAAAAGATGGGTTTGTGGTAAAAATTTATTAAAGAATGAAAGTATACATAACATGTATGTATATTCCCTTACGTTCTTAGTAAATATCCTAAATAAATTTCTAATCTTTATAAAAGGTAACTTAAAACAAAAACGTTTTCGGTTTACTTTTCCTACTGGGGAATCAAAGATCGTTTAACCAATCACAAGTTTGTGATTTTCTTGTAGTTAAACTTTCTCCTAATCCTGTTTTATAAAACTCTCCATCAGACATTGATGGTTTGTTTCTCCTCCATATCCATATTTTCATATAATCCTGGTATGGTCTATCTCGGGTGACCTTTGTACTTATCTTTCATTTTTTAATGTTATATTTTTATTAACCTTGTTTCCGATGTGGGTGTCCCCCAATGGTACTTTCTATTTTCAACCTTTTATTTTCAAAGAAAAATTTCAAATTGCAAGTATGAAATTTATTGAAGGAGGGGAGAATGTAACACCCTAAGCTTCCGCGATACGCTTCTCATTTAATAATGCAATAGCTTGCATTGTATGCAACATCGAGTTCTAACACACCGCGACTAATCAAAGTAGCCGTTATGAATAGTAATAAACACTTTTTTAAATAATTGAAATTTTATATTTCAAAATGGACTTCATTTTTGGATTCGTAATATCGAAATTAGCCTATATTGAATTTTTGGTATTTTTCTCAGAAATTCCAATTTTCTATGAAGAGTGAAAAATACATAAAAACAACATTTTTAATAAAAATAATTTATAGTGATAAATTATTCTATTTAGTGGTTTTAAAGTATAATTAGAATATATTTTTACTATTTTATCCAATGGTGGTCATTATAATTAATTTCACTTTGAAATTGGACATAAACAACTGTCAATCTTTTGATATATATTGTTTCTTAAAAACACGCTATTTGTTGTGACAATGGAAATTAATTATAAAATTAATTAATGAAACTTATATGTTTGTAATTTTTTAAAATTGACATCTTTTTCGGATTCAGAATATCAATTATAGCTTAGGGTGAAATTTTGGCATTGTTCCGAAAAACTTCAATTTTTTATGAATAGTGAAACCACTAAGTGGTAGTTAAAAAACTGATTTTTCGTTTAAATGAAACATTACCACTTCTGTGATTTTATTTTCAAAAATCTGACATAAATTTTTTTCATTAGGAAGTAAAATGTGGTTCAATGGGATTAAAATAATTTTTTGGCGAATAGTAACTTTTATGTTTAATTAATCGCGATTAAAGGTAATTAGTGAAATTTAAGGTATAAATAGTATTATAAAAATATGGAATGACCTTTACACTTGTCCAACCACTATTAGATGTGTCATGGCCGACCAATACAATCCATGGGTAGACTTGGGGACCCCATGGAGGCACTTTGGTAGGAAAAGGACATAAATAACTTTTTATTTAATGTCAACATTAAAATGTCACAAATAAGAGTTATTTTACTAAAACAATTTTTAAATGGGGTTATACAAGTCATATTTTTTACTATAAAAACTAATTAGAAAGATAATAAGATTTCCTACATCATGATATTTGTTTTATAATTTTTAGACATTAAATAAATTAAATTATTTATGACACCATGATGATGCAGCGATTACCTCATTAATTAACAATTTAAATCAAATGAAAGGATAATGTAAAATATAAGGCATAAACTTGTCAAAAACCTATTGGATGAGGATATTTAGAACCCTTATCACCTTAGAGTCGAATTATATAAGTTTGGGACCTTTGGAATCTGAAAAACATTGTATAATAATGTATCATTTCCTTACTTTCCAAGAGTGCCCCTCCTCTCCACTTAAAAAAGGCCCCCACCACTACCACCTTACTCACACTTTCAAAGCCTTTTTTCTCGGCCAAACTCTGCCTAAATACTCTCCCAACTTCCCTCACTTACTCCTAGAAGCCTCACATTGGGCAGAATTCTTCCCAAGAAAGCCTTTGGCTCAAATCAAAAGAGTTAACCGATTTTAAGGTAATGTCTTCTCTTATGTTATTTTGTTTTATTTTACTTCTCCAACCCCATTAACTCTTTTTATTAATTTATTTTGTAACAACACCAGTATCTAAAATATACTATGATGTTGTTATGATAATTATTTGGTTTACACTTACACACACCTTTTTCTAATGGTTATAGAACATACTGTTTCTGTGGGTGGTGAAATACTGCCTCACGAAACGATGATTGTTCAATATTCTTTTAACACCTCTAATGGTGGCCATTATGATGAAAATATTTTTATATATGATATATATTATGTTTTTGTTTTCCTTATGATTTTGTATTGTTCATTTATGGCAGTCCTTTATGGTTTCCATTATAGGTAAACGCGATATTTTCATTTTTGGAAGTGCGGACTACCGCCCCCTCAAAGTGATTTGAATCGTTAATACCATATGTGGGATGTATAAAGGACGGAGTAAATGGTATTATACACTATATTATACTGGAATTATATTATACATTTATATAATTATAATTTAATTCCATTAAATATGAAATAGAAATGAAAGTAGCGTTCATGCGTACGTACGGCTTACCGTCTCCCTGAACGGTGCATTTCATTTCTTACCTCTAAATGTTACATAATGTTATAAATGAATGTATATACTGGATATATATGATATATATGATACCTAAATCATGAATATAATTATGGATATAATGTATATTTCACCACATGAACAACTTGTAATTATAAGAAGTTTATTTTTGACTCAAGTACAAAAGATCGACAAAACGACCACTATTAACGTAAATAATTACATAATGTTCATAACATGGTAATAAGTGATATAAAAGGAATAAAAAACATGAAAAAGGATCTTAAGAAATTATAAATTAAATCAAGTTTATTATTTAGGAGGTAAAAGAACGGTCGAGTCAAGACAGGACGCAAGGTAAGGGAACTTGTTAACCCAATTTCCATTCTTTGTGTTAATCTCGTACATTCAAATTATGTCATGATATTATTATGTCCTATCCTGTATTTTTACTTTATTTATGATTACATATAGTGAATAAACATAATAGATCTTTTTTATTTAAGAAAAATGATCTTTGTAAGGGTCTTCGTCTCAATCTCCTTTCTTTGAGGCATATTTTCTTTTATACACAACTTTCTTTTATACTGTGTATAAACCCCTTTGACATTTACGTTTATTCAAAAGGAACCTTTTTTATACAATGCGTTTTATTAACGACAAAAAGGGAATGTTTTTCTTACCGTACATATGCGGCAACAATGAATTCTCCAACGTCGTGACCATTATTTGAGTTTCGGCTTCCTCTACAAGCCATAACTTTTTTCTAATGAAAAATAAATACACGGTTTTAACATTATTCTATTTTGGTATTGAAAATGGTTTTGAAAGTGTTTTTATTATATCAATGTGTTGTATTGATATCTTGTGATTGAAATGTGGAAATGTTATGTTTCTTTTATTCATTTTTTATGTGATACGATTATGTTGTGGTTTATGATATGTTTAAATCTATTCATATGTGGAATGCATTAGACTTAATAAGTGACGGGTGGAGCCCACTACAGCTCCTCGATGCATCGATAGGTCTCATGAGATAAACTAGTGTCTTGTCACGAGGCCTTGAAAAAATATTATTTGTAGTCTTGGCACGAGGCCTTGGCTACGTGGTTATGATAGTCTAGCATTATGCATTCCATCATTATGAAAATGGTTATTGATATTTAATGTGATTATTTGACAAGTAGAATATCCATGTGAGTAAGTAAATGGAATTATTTCATTTTTTTCCATATTATGATAATGTTCATGTTTAAAAGGCTTTTGTTTTAGTTATACATTGCCTTAAATGTTAATGATCATTTATGAAAGCTTCCGCAATATTTTTATCCTTACTGAGCATCTGAGCTCACCCCTTTCAATGTTTTAATATTTTACAAGATGTGAAGAAGTATTTTATGAATGACCTGCAGGGATAGTCATAAGAGGATATGAGTGTGGACTATGAAGACTTTGTTATTAGTTTTTCACTTTATGATGTAATGTAACATTTATGAATGTATCTAGTGTTTCCAAGGATACTAAACTAATCGGTCTTTCAAGACATGATCTTTTCTGATAATGCCAATGTTACGAAGTAATGCACCGACTCTTGGTAGCTGGGGTTGGGGCGTTACATGGAAGGCAAGAGACTACCTAGGAGAAATGATTACATTGAGAAACATGGTAAATGAAAAATAGACTAGGACACATATATATATCCATGTAACCCTCATTAGGGTTCAAAATTATACTACAAAGCAATTTATGTTAGGAATGATTCTATATCAGAATAGCCACCCCTTTATCCTGATTGTAACCCATTCCGATGGGGGGTATTTATTGGGTCCCAAAAAATGCGAAGTAAAATAAGTTATTCCCCTTGATTATTAAATGGAATGTAAAAAAACAAAGAGATGATAGAAGAATAATATTCAACAAGGAAAAAATAAGGAAAATGATTGAAAGGGTGTGAAATGAGGCATAAATACAACATTGTCCACTGAAACACATAATGGCCCACATTGTAAGGCATTCAGGAACAAAAAAGTTCGTGGGATGGATACGACGAACCAGATCCACATTAAACGAAGTTTTTTTCTCGGAGGTGGTGGAGGAATCCTTCACACATATGATATCCCATTGGAATTGAAATGGTTTTTGGGAATTCCAATGATGACTCATTTCCAGGAATGAAACTAAGTCATTTACTAGCCTATGGTGGAAATTCTCAACTGTATGAATGATGAACCAATACCCCAATAACAAAGTCATATGATGACTATGTTCCTTCTCTGGTATTCTACAATAGATTCTCTATGACAAACCACTAAAAATCCATGAATCTATATAAAAGTACAATAATGGGATGTCTTATTGGGCTTTTTTTTGGAAATATCATTCGATAATGGAAAAAATAAGAGTGCACAAAAAAGTCTGAATCTTTTGAAAATTTCATGTAAATTATACACAACACTTAACATTAAAGGAAAAATGATAAAAATAATTGGATTATTTTGAACTTCATATACATTTTGGATTCATCTACCTCAAGATACATAATCAATGACACATTTATGATCTAGAATCCCTCCTAGAAAATTTCCATTGGGGGGGGGGCTGCACTACATAGATAATCACTACAGAAATAGAACTCTACATTGCATAGATAATAACTTCAGAGATGGGACCTAGCTCCATGTTGAAATGTGATACATGGATCCAACCCTGGACAACATACTATCTGTTTATTTGGATGAATAACTATTCTACATAGATACATGGTATGCCTAGGAAACCCCAACGTAGACAATAAAATGAAACAAGGAATTGGGTGTCTTTTGGAGTTCCACCCTCTAACTCAGATAAATTCTTTTTAATCTATAACATAATCAATTATCCCTATATGAGCTATCCCAAGGATATTAGTATAAAAAATATCCAAAATCCACCGAATTCATATGATAAAACCATTAGGTGAATTACTTATCTCATTTGAGATAACGTATCCCTGTTAATAGAAGTAAAGTGGGTAATATCCACAGTAAGGAGGAACCTTGGAATGTCCCCAACATTACATTCTAATTTTATATCAGGTTTCAATCATAGTATACTCATGTGAAAATATATACTTTAGGTATTTTGGGTAATAATTTTCCATTCCATTTTATGAGGGAATGTGATAAATATGTTAAATGACACCGTCTTTTACCTGTTGTGAGGTAAAATGCTCATCCCCTTTTTAGAACCAGTTTCATGGTATCCCTCATATCAAATTCGTTTTTTATTATAGAAGGTTGTTCAATTTATCATATCTACCTCTATTTCCTTCATCTTCATTTAATTAACACAATGAAATCATTCCCAATGACAATTTAGAAGAGGGTAGTGCAATATCTCCAACCTCTCCCAATAGGGAAGAAGGAAAAGTGTGTCATTTTCTAGATTCACTACTTTCTCTTCTTTCTCACATTGAACATGACTCTTTTGGGATTATAGGTTAAAGTAGATAATGGAATCTCCATGATCCACCCATCTAGTTGAACTAATATAACATCAAATCATTTTGTAATAATGATACATAGGATGAAAGTTTATAGCCTAAGAAAAAGGTACAACCTCGTAAAAAGTGATTCCCCATCGTAATCCCTAATTCTCCATTAACTTCTTCATGTATGTAAGAATTAATCATTCCCCGTAAATGGTATGATTATATGAAAATGATATATCATGTAAAACTATGTAAAAATTGATTGGTATCAAACTGGGATACATATGATATATCCTAGAGGTTCAAGAAAGATACTTCTGTTATCACATCTGTTATGTCATTCTAATGTTAATCCACTCTCATTTGGAAAACATGACATTAAACATCATGAGACATCACACTACGTTAGATTCAATTCCTAAAAAGTAGGAATACAAAAGATGCGTTGATTAAGTCCAAAATTGATATCCAAATCCAATATAATGTTTATGGTCCATATTCCCATCATGGTAATATTCAAATAGGAAACACATATCTTCCAGGTAGCTCGGTCTGCCTCTGCGTAAGTCCCATACCAAATTATGACTACTACTCTCTCACCTAGATGTCCTTTATTCATGATGTTAATCTACTCGTTTGATTCCTAATAAAAATCCATAAAATGTGATATTTCGGTTATGTGCCACCAAAATTTTTGGGTTCTGATTTACCTGACAAGAATATGTTGGTATCCTATCTCATGGGATTGATCCCAACATTGAAACAGTTCATATACCCCTAGATGATGATAAACTCTTGAACACCTCATTATGTAACAATATCTATTATTGTCTTACTTTATGAAAATGTAATTCCAGACCTCCCTGAAAAAGGGTAACATTGATAAAGAACCACATATACATATTGATAACATCATCGATGGAGAACCATGAATACACACAATTATTCCTAACTGATGTGTATTTATGAATTTTTTTATGATACATGAGTAATCTAAGAACATAATCAGAGATAATAATCCTAGGGACCATAAACATATGAAAATCAATTAAATCTACAATATATTCCCTTAATAGGAAATAATTCCTCTTGAAATGGTGTGACATGCCTATGTTCCCATCCTCTAGACCACTGTGAATTCTTAAGTGTCATTCTCCAAATCATCCAATGAAATATTACCTGTAGAATTTAATTCAATGTATCATTGATGTGAGATTCATTGGGTGATTCTTGATCAATGAATAAACATGTTTGTGAGCAACCCCAAACATTGTACCCAACATGGTTCAATTACCAAAATCATATCAACTCATAAACAATAGATGGGAATGATGCATCTCCAGTCAAAACAACCCAGTTCATTATTGAATTATGTAAATGTAATATATATAATATGGGGAGAATTTAAAATCATGAGTTTTTTTGAAAATCATTTTCAATTGTCGATGTGAAACATTGAACAACATTTTTTAGGGAATAGAACACCATGGGACTATAAAATATAATTATATTCTTAAATAAATAAAATTTATTTGGATTAATTCAATGAAAAAAGCACTATGATAGATTGTATAACACACAACAATGACTTTCAATGAAATCTTTTATAAAATGCTAGACTAATTTCTACCAAATTATTTTAATATTATATTTTAAAATTAATATTATATCCAAGTTGGTAGTTAGAAGATATAAATAAATTTAACTAAAATAAGAATATATGATTTAATAAATTACTTATGTTCTTTTATGTGACTATAAAAACCAATTTATTATAATAGATATGATATTATGAAAAAAAGTTTTTATACACCAAATAATTTTTATTCTAATAATATAAATTAATTAATATTATTTTATTAACACAATTTATTTTATATATTATATATTCAATAATTTAGTGATATTAATATAATATATTTAACATTTCTATTGTAATATAAAATAAAATTTTATGAATAAGATGCTATATTGTTGAAAATCCATTTTCAACATTTTAATGACACCCATGTTTTGATACTAAATTTTCAAAAGTGAACATATCGTCTATATAAAAAATAATATTACATTTGATTATAAATTGTATTTTAAGTAAAATTAGATCAATAATACATATATTAATCAAATTGGGGTAATTTTTCTCTTTATAATACTTTAATACATAAAAAAATTTCAAACATTAGAACTTTTACAATTTGAAAACCAACATTCTCATCACATATGATAGATTAAATTTAAATTAAATTACACCATTTAAATGTTCTGAATTTAGAGATATTAATTTTATATTTTTAATCATAATAATTTATAATTTCTCATAAGTTCAATAAATAATTTTAACAAATTTATTAGCAAAAACAGATATTGTTAACCACATTGACTTTGGTAAAAGTAATTATAATTGGTGGTTAATCTTAATATTTTTGTTGGGTAAATGATCCAAAAAATTTATAAAACACATTGGATTGAAATATATTTACTATATATCATATTTTATAGAAAAAATTTCAATAATGTACGAAAATTATGAATGGTATACATCCCAGTGGTGTTCTCTTTTTAGTATTAAAATAATGTCACTCCTCCAATACAAATATGCACTAATTCTCACACATTATTCACACCTATAGTTAAATGATTCTGGTAAAATATGTACCTCATTAAAAAAATATCCCCTCATTATAGAAACCTTAATGGGGGATATAATTAAACCTTTGATGTATTTATCATAAATCTATTAATGATACTCAAAAAACATGTACTGATCATTGAAAATCATTTTTCTTTCAATTCATTATCATAATCATTCATTTAATATTATATAATTATTATATAGTAAAAAAATTATATATATTATTCTTATATTTTTTTATTTTAATGTTATGATCGGAAAATTTATCCACATCCATATAATGGGATACACAATCTTCATTTCTGTTTACGGTGGACAATCGCTTCGTGAACCGATGTCGTTCGTTAATCCATTACCACCACTCACGGTTGGAAATATTTATTGAAATACTATTTATATATGATATTTATGATATTTATGATCTCTTTAGGATTGTGAAATTTTAATAAAACTCATACCTTCTTGATTTTCATTTTTTATATTATAACATCCCATGTCTGTACGATGGGCTACCCAACTTCCCATAATAGGTGATTCGTTGACTCTTTACATGGAATGAATTAAGACTATTTTTAGTGAACATATATGATTTATATTACATTAAAATGACAGTAAAATGATAATATATATATATATGAGTGTAATAGATAATTTACATTCTTTTAAGAATAGATGAAAATGGAAACAACGTTTATGAGTACGTACAACCTACTCTCTCCATGAATAATATAATATTCATATTATCACAAAATATTATATACAATTTTAAAATTATATATAATAATTATATTTTATATTTACATTTGGATTTAAATTTTTTAGATTAATAAATCAGGATCTATGTAATTTGAACAACAACTCACAAGTAAGAACAGATTTGAAAA
This sequence comes from Viscum album, assembly GCA_963277665.1. Classification (NCBI taxonomy): domain Eukaryota; kingdom Viridiplantae; phylum Streptophyta; class Magnoliopsida; order Santalales; family Viscaceae; genus Viscum; species Viscum album. The sequence continues at coordinate 417,795,517 of OY728161.1, read as the reverse complement.
ACAAAGCATGTTATTACCATAAATAATGAAAATAATGAATGATTACAAAAAAGGAAGGTTATATGTTATAATAGGATTATATATGATATCATAAAAGTGAATATCATTCAATAATAATTTTAATGCATGTTTAAAATCACAATTGATGATGTTAAATAAATTAAACCATAATGAGTGTTGAGGTAATAGATTTAGAGTAAATTTCATTTTATTAATGAATTTTGTAAAGGTGATAACATTATTAAATTAATATATTGTATATAGTAACACATGATATGTGATATAATAAATAATTCAATAATATTTTTATTTAATTTACCAACTTGAATTATTCAATCAAAGGGAATTTTAAGGATAAATTATGAAATTGTAATGAATTTTATAAATCAATTCCTATTAATTGGGTTATAATGAAATAGGCAGTGGACTATAAAATTTATTAAAAAGGTAATGAAAAATATAATGAAATACTTTTAATTGTGGGTTAACGGAGAACCCAATACAGTACATAAGGAGCAGATTCACACAACTATAAATCGAGATTCCCATAATCCCATATACAAAGATCCCATTACATGTAAATTCATAAAAAATTGTCCAAATCATATATAACAAAGGAATATTTTACATAAAAACACCAAAACTAAAAAAGTAATCACAAAACACCTACACTTCAACAACATCATCATAAAAATTCCACATTACCACAAGCTGCTATGATGTGACTCAAATTTTCCAAATGAACTAGAAATCCTTGTTAGACCCAAGAAACCACAAGAGCCTTTCTGAGTATCAGATCTCGAGCAGATGTGAAGCCCATCACCTGATCCATCTACCGACGATAGACATTATGTTCCAACATGGCCAACACTACCCATAGTCACTCATTGATATCCCATCATAGATCCCCATCTCTTCGAGATGCAAGATAGACCATACTTCCTCCTTCCACTAACCACTTACCACCTAGTAGTAATCAATTGTTGAATTTCTAGTTTCATTATGTGAAATTGTATATAAAACAAATAATAGTTTCCTTCGTAAATTCTTACAACAACAAAATGATTTTTTTAACTTCACAATATCATATTATTATTGATTATTTAAACATGAGTTTCCATTAAAGGAATATATGTAATAATTTTTAATTATCCATTTAATTTTATTATCAACTAGTAATTCATTATAATTTTTAATTAATAGTTCTATTTTTTTACTATCTTGCAAAAAAATTATTTTAGAATTTTTTTTAGAAAATTGGATATTATCATGCTCTTCGGTCATAAATATATTTTCATCCATATACCATTTTATATAAACATGTATTTATTTTTAAATCATTTCTTATATTATTTACAAACTTAATTTTCACACTTTAGACAAAATAATGTTTTTTAAAACAATTTTCAAAGGAAATTATTTATAAATTTTTTGAGATTAGCGAATGTATCTTATCCTCAATAATATTATTTAAGATATTTTTATAGTATTTATATTTATTATGGAAAAGAAAAGAATTTTTATAATGATGGGTATATTTTATACAATATTAATTTTTATTATGAATGTTATGTATTTTTTTTACTAAGGAATGTATTGACATTAACATTCGTGTTTTATTTTGTAGTCATCAACTCCACCATGAAATAAACACTTTTCTATACACATTTGTAATTAAATTTCCATAAATATCAATTTCATTTATCATGTATATGATTATTTCCAAACATAAATCATTATTTAAATATGTTTATTACTCTGATTGTTCATTTATTATCTGAGGAAATATTGATATAACTATATTCATTAATTATTGCAGATATTTATCCAGGGTCATTGTTTTTAAATTTAATTTCTAATATAATATATGAGGAATGACATTGACTTGAATAAATTGTTGGGGGAATAAATAATGATTCCCTATGGATGAATAGATTGTATCATTATATGTATTTGTTAACTAAACATACCTAATTGGCTTTCTACAAGTCCATTTTAAATTGTCATGTTAAAGGTCCTCATGGTAATGGTTCTGTGTACCTAGGGAAAATGGAATCCATTAAATAATTATTGATTAATTTTGTTTTAATTATTATTATCCATGATAATTTAACTATGTAAAATCTACAAATTCATTACATTCATTGTTTATTTTTTAAATAGAATGGTTTTTCATTTATTTACCTTGACATATTGATTAATCATTCTATTGTTTCTAAAATCACAAGTGTTATCTGTATTTAAATATCATGTAATTTATAATAATTTTGATGTTTTGATTTCAATGTTAATGATTATATGGAATTTTGGTTTTAGTAATCTACCATTCCATAATATTAATTCATTTCTTACATAGTTTATTGATTACATGAAATGCTTGTTCAATAATTTACCTTTATATAATGATTTTGATCAATGATTCTTTATTGATTGCATTGTACTTAACCATTACATAGAATTTGAACTCAAAATTAATTTTTACTATTCCCTGGTATTTTTTGAAGTTTACTTTGACATGTATAAAATATTATTATAGATGGAATAAATTTATTCCAGAAAAATTAATGTTATAATTTGTGTATTGTAATATTCATTTATGAATATAGTTAAAAAAACTACTAAAAAATCTGTTACATCCATATGGGTTTCATTGTAACATATTCTAATCTAATAGTAGGAAGAAATAGATTTGTGCGTTATGGGGCTAGATCGTTGTTAGGGTATCATTAATCTAAAACATTCATTTAATTGGATAACATATATTCATCACATATTTGTGTGGACTACCCCCTCTAAAAATGAATTACTTTAATTTTATTCATTTACATAAATGAATGGATAAATATATATTTAATTTATAATATGAAATTTATGACAATATTAAGGAACATTAATGACACTATCAAAGAAGGTTTTTCTAGCTATGGATTTTCCTCTAGTATTATGGAATTTCGAGTCTTTTTTCAGGTTCCTTGTGTGACATGTGTTATTTTTTGAAGTGTCTCATATTAAATATTTTCCACATGGTTTTTACTTAGTATGGCTAATAAATATTTTATAAAATGTATATGTTCAACTAATGGAGTCTCCCGAACACAGTTATCACATAGTTAGTGCTAACCATGCGACCAGTCCACGAATACATGTAAAAAGTTACATTAAGAACCACAACTATTTGTGTCCATTTCATGGTAAACATTTTACTTTCCATAAAAGGAATGTGACATTTCTGTGGTTACAAAATGTTACCCCAAACTGTGTGTCCTAACCATTCGACATATGAAATTTTTAATTTTTTAGAATTCCATGTTTTCCCCCTCAGGATTTTTACCCCAAATCCACACAAAACCTCCTACCAAGTTTCTTGATACCCAAAGTTGACATCAATGTGCTTTCCAGTCATTATCCTTATTCATTTGGCTGTGGATATAAGGTTTCATTCAAGTGTTTGGCCTTTTTTCTTTGAATTTCTTCTCCTATAATCTACCTCAACTTTCGTCATTAATTTCATATTGAGTATCTATCATTCCACAGTCAAGATGAACTAGGGGTTGGTTTTCCCTTTAATTAATATCAGGGTATTTTTTCTATTAGGAGTTTTAATGTTATATCTACATTTGTGGAAACATTATGGAGTGTTTTACATGTTGTGTTGTCATTATTATTTTGATCATAGGTGGGTTTTCCTATGCACTCTCATTTTTAATTTAACAATCATTAGTTTGATTATTTTTTAACATTCTATAACAAATATGTACAAATTTATGAATCATGATTTAAAAATTTGGTTTCAAAATGGAACTTTTAATCCTTATGTGATATCTATTCTATTTTGTAAAAAATAGTGAACACCATGTGTTTAGTGAAATGCCTGGATGGTTTTTGTGCCTGTATTATAGTATATGTAGTGTGGTTAGGAATTATAATATCTATAAATAATTTGAAAGAGTATTTGGGGTACCATGAAAGAATTTTCATAGGATTTTAGGATTAAAATTAAATTGTAATTAGCATTTGAAATCCATTTGTATTGTGGTAATAAATTTTCTATTTGATTTTCATTTTCATAAACCAAATCCTTTTTGAAAGTGACATATACATATTTTTAATAATTTTTATAAATGTATATATGTGTTAATGGTGTGTTTTAAACCTCCTAATTTAATAAGGATTTCATTTTTTATAACAGACTAATTTTATAAAATGTTTAATGGACTATTTGGACACTTTGAAAAAATTATGGAAAGGGTTTATTATAAAAACATTTTTTTGATATTTATCCTACCTTGTCAAAAAAAAGATGGGATATCCTCATTATTGGGTCCTCAGTATATTCTATAATGATTCCTCATTTGAAACCATTTTTGATCAACATATTTTAAGACCTAAGATTAATCCTTGGGGATAATCGGGGTGAGACTCATTGTGCATTGTTATTATATATGTATTGCGATTGGATGCCTGGATGAAATTGATTGGTTCAAACCCAATTATAAATTTAATATATAGGGACCTGATATATTGAATGAATACTCTTAGAATGAATTTTTATAGATAGGTCATTTATAGACCATTGCCACATAGTATGTGGATATAATGGGTATAATACTATGGGATTTTGACATGGTCAATCTTGAGAATGGATATCTGAGCATTTGGTGCATTTGGATTTAATCATGTGTGGAATCCTATGTAGTTGGGGTATCAGTTATTGATGTATTATGTATTATCCATGATCTCCATAGTGAACTTATGTTTTCTGGATATTATTTTCTTACAGTTAAGATTGTGATACATATATGTGTATCCCATTCCCATTTTCATGTAAATATTTTGGTTCATACTTTTGTGGCCTTTTTTTGGAAGTGATGTGTTGTTTTATACAAGTTTATGAAACATTATTTAATGTGTCTGTGTTTTATAATCATTATTTATTTTTATTATTAATGAATCAATCCACATTATAAAAATTTATCAACACAATAAAAGGGATGATGTTGTATTTGGAAATTAAAAATGAAAATAAGTTGTACAATTTTTGAGTAATAATATGTAATGTATACATTTATATATTTTGTTTTAAACAAGGAATTGTTTTTTATTTTATTTTAATGAATTTTAATTGTAAATATATGTTTGAGGAGAAGTTACTAATGTTTAATGCACATGACTTTAGTTAGTTTCTGATATTATATAATGTTCATGTTCATCATGAGTTCGATTTCCATGATATACGTTTTATCCTTCTGTTGGAGATTGATCGCATGTCTCAATGAGATGGTGCAGTCTTCTTTTGCAGTAGGAAATCTTGTATATTTTGGTTGTACATTCAGGTTTTAATATGAATGATGTTTAGTTTAGTTTTATTTATACATATTGGAATGATAGTGTAACATTACACTAATAGTTTTATTTATTTCATTATTGGTCATAATCATTCCCTTATGTACTATGTGGATTCTCCCAACACTAGTTTCTAGCTTTTGGGGATCAGAATTGCATGTCGCGCCTGGTCATGGATCATCTCAGGTGATCGATTTACGGTCGACCATGGTTCGTTCATTAAAAAATTGTATCAGTTCAATTCAACTATTTTAAAACCTTTCTCTTCCTACTGACCATTATTTAATGAGGACATGATGGTAGGTGTATTAGGAATTTCGGGTCTCAATGGGTTTATGTGTGAAGAATGTCACGATCTCCTTGTCGTTCGGAACCTCAGGTGTTAACGGAAAGTCCAATTTTATTAATTTATTTTTTTCAATTGGGATTTTTTTGGTGATTTGGATATGATAAGGGGAGTTTTCCAATGGTTTCTTCTAGCTTGAATATCCTAGAATTACATGTGAAGATTGGAGAATACTCCTGAAATTCTCTATGTGATGCTGGAGTATTTGGGATATGTTCGTCGACCATATGTTAATGTTACCCTTAAACCTTAGTACACTTTTGGAGTTGTTTTGGTTCTCCATGAGTCTTCATTAATTCAAAAAATTGTTTTGGAAATCCATGGATGAGAATTATTGAAAGGGTTTTTGTGGAATACATAGATTATAAAAAAAATTATAATGGGTTCCCATAATTTTCCAAAATAAATGTCATAGTAAGGTGGGTTTTGGTAAAATAAATCCTTGGGTTAAATCAGTAATGTTTTAATGGAACTTTATTACCTTATAATAAATTTATGGTTTTTTAAAATAAAATAATTTGAATAAGCGAAGAATTGTTTTTATGTAAATCTAATGAATTTCATTTTTCAATTATAGAAAATTGGTGGATGTGTGAATATGAAATTGATTGTTCACATGGTTGAAAGAGATTGGTTAAAAGGCCCTTTGTTATGAAATAGGGTGAATGGTATGTTTTCAAAAATTAAAGTATCACTGTCATGGCCTGTTGTGTGTTCACGGGTTCTCATATTAGTGGCGGTATATGTATATTAATAGGGATATCATTTAGTGGAATGTCGGGTTCATAAACATAAGGATTTCTTGTTAGAGTTACAAAATCTATTTTCGCATATCATTTATAGTCTAGAAAATCCTCTGACAGTAAAAGAATGCATGTGAATTATCGAAAAAACAATTATAATCCTTGAGTATCCCATGTCATTAATGGTCATGTTTCAATGTTACATTCATGAAGGTTCACCATAGAACTGGTGGAAGTCGGTATTTGGTAAAAAACCTCGTGAAGATATGACATGGGATTTCATCAAGGATTCTTGTATTCATCAATATTTCTATGATATGTAATGGGTGAAAATGTTAATGTAGATGGGTTACTTGTAACATGATGGTGTATTAGTGTTCAAATATTTCCATACATCAATGGATCTATTTCCATTCATTTTAGAATGTGGTATGAGTGATTCGATTAAGTATTGTCATTTCGAGATTGGTATTCTTTTTGATATGCAGTTGAATATGTTATAGTTATACATAAAATCATTTTTGGAAGTAGCAAGGCATTATTTTCTTATTGAATTCATGGAATAAATAATGGATGAGATGTTCATCCCTCCATCAAACCTCAGGGTCGTAGGGATGGTTCTAATAATGAGATGAAGATGAAATAAGATTATTATGGATAGGTATGTGAAAACAAAATTCCCAATGATCATTCATTAACCCCTTATAGGATTGAGTTCTATAGATGATATCTGGGTGGAAAGATGGGCCATAATAGAAAAAAGACTTGAATTTATCATAATCTCTTCAATGTATGTTGATGTTTGGGTCACTTGTAGTGATTCCTTCAGGGTGATGTTTGAATGAGCCAATGAGGCAATCCCTAGAAGTTATGTGTTGTTGGAAGGTTCATTTAATTTTTTTTCTTTCTGCCTTATGGGTACTATTGTTTTCGAATTGTTGCTGGTTGTCTCTTGGGTTTTGAAATGTAAGAGATATTTTTTTTATTTTGGTGATGTTATGATTTAAATTTAAGTGTGGTTTCAATTGTACGAATCATGATTTTTTCCTTCTAAATATGTTATGAATGAATATTTTTGGGGATAATCAATGATTAATTTTGATTAATGAAGATACTAAAAATATCAGTTCCCCTGCTATAGGCACCATAATGAAGTTATATCATAATAAAGAGTCCATGAGTATGTGATGCTTAACTAATATCATACATTTGTCCTGGGGTGAGGCAGTTTCTGTGATTCAATCATGGTCTCATTGGCCCAATAATTGTGCCCCCTTCACTCCTCTCTCCATGTGGGGTGGGTTTTTTTTCCATATAGGGAGAATTGGCAATATTATTATCCTCTACATTATGGATTTGAAAATTTAAATATCCATTGTTGGTATCATTTATTTTCCTATAGCGGTGTTGTGAGAAGCAATTGGAAATTTTAATGGTGTGCAGTATGTTCGGGACACCCTTTCGCATGTGATCTATTTTGGAATGGTTTTGTTTTAAAATTGTTTTGGAATCCTTTTTAAATGTTTTATGTTCATTGGTTTCCTCATTGGTGGGGTGAGTGTTCATTTACTTTGGTGTAGTGGTAATTTTAAATTTTTTGTTGTTTTTTGGATCTAGATGAAGGTTATTTTTTTGTTTCATTCATGAGGCTTCAGTAACTTGTGTAGTGGGTTATCTCATTACATTATTAATAGGTGAAACTTTCATGAGGTAAAGTGGTTGGATCATGTCAATTTAAAATCCCTTGTCATTGAAAAATCAATTTTAATATGTTGTGGCTTTCTAGGTGCATAAAGAGTTAATGGTGGGTAGAATTGTCACACCCTATTTCTTAAGCGATAGCATTTTCCATTGTTCCGTGGAATTTCACATCATTTTATTGGGTTTAGTTGTGGAATATTTCATGTTTTTTAGTGTACCATTTTCTATTTTTCCAATGGTTGATTATTCATTAGGATGAGATTTTTCTGATAAATGATATATTTTTAGCCCCGTAAGACCCTAGTGTATGGTTACCACACCGTTACAGCTATCTGTGTGGTTACTCTTGGAAAGAAGGCAACATGTTACATAACATACTACATGTCTTCCATAAATACATGTGGCCAGTTTCAGGTACCTATGAGGATATATATACATGGATAGTGGAAATAGTGTGGTTACCGCATGGTTTTCCAAACAATACATCCTAACCATGTGACATGCCCCTTAATTAATTTTTTTATATCCATTTTTTCCCTCTAATGAATTTTACCCAAAATCACCCAAAAACCTTCATTAATTTTTTGAGACCATATAGTTCTCACCCATTTCTCCAAATGTAGACTAATACTTCCATGGGTGTGGATATATTGTTTTCTTTAAGGGTTTGGCCATTTTATCAAGGTATTTATTCTAAACCCATCTCACTTGTCCTTCATCATTAATCGCTTAATGAGGTTATCTTCTTTCAAGGTTAGGATAACTAGGGATTGGTTTTTCATTTTTAAAAATTTGGGGGATTTTTTATTTTACGGTTAATCATGGTAAATCTAGGGATTATGAACTATTGTGGATTGTTTTTGGTTGTTCATTTTCAATGCATCATGGATCAGATGTTAAATTTACAATTCACATGCCTTTTTAATTTTAGAATGATTTGTTTTATTCTTTTCCCAATATCTATTATTAAAATGTTCTGAAATATGAATCATGTTTTAAATTTTTGGTGTGAAATTAGTTTTAATCATTTTTATGCTATTTCTAGAATCATTATTTTTAAAATTAACCCACACCATATGTTTAGTGAATACCAATTTGGATTATTTGTGTAGATTAACGTATAAAATGATTATTTTGTATTTTTTATAATTATAAATCATATTGAAATTTTATTTGGGGAATCATTAAATATTTTTAATAGGTTTTTTTATTTTATGAAGTGTGTAATTTTCACTTCAAATAATTTTAGCATGTGATGATGAATTGTATCCCAGTTGGTATTTTCTAAGAAAATATTTTTTGGTTCGAAACTAATATGGAATTGTTTTGAAGAAATTTTATAAATTTAATTTTGTGTTACTGGTCAGTTAGAAACCTACTCTTGAATGGTTTATTTAATTATTTATAATTGTTTCTATTATGAAATGTTTAAGGGCGTGTTTGGCCCCTTTGTGAAAATTATTGAATCTGTTTAAAATAAAAACCGTCAACGGATGTTATTTGTCCCTTGTCTACAAAAAATGGATTGGAGGTCCTCATTGTAGAGTCTTTAAGATCCTCTATCAGGGTTACTCGGTTGGAAACCATTGTGATCTAATTATTTGAAGTCATGAGATTATCCCTTTTAGAGACTTGGGGTGTGGCATTTTTTCTATTATTATTATATATATGTGCTGATTGGATGCTCCGTTGTAATCAATTGAAAAACACACATTATAAAATTGAGACCATAGAACCAGTCATATTTATAAAATAAAAATATAATGATTGCTTCACTAGCAGGTCACATACTAATCATTGGCCCATAGTTGGTGGATATACACTGTTTATTTCTATGGGATTTTACCTAAGCATTTCCTGAGAAAGGGTGGATGAGAGTATTGAAAATTTTGATATCATCATGTGTGTCATGATACAATAGATGGGATCTATGGTAATAGTTTCTTCTAGATTATTCTAGGTCACCTAGGATCACCAATTTCTAGATACTTTTACTTTATTTCTATAATGAATGTGATACATATATATATACACTCCATTAACACTGTTATGTGAAAATTGTGGTGATATCATGTGTGTTGTTATATAGGAATTGATTTTTTGGTTAATAAATGTTTAACAAAAATGATTTAAATTGGATGTGTTTTAAAATCCTCCATTATTTCAAAAATCTAATCATCGTTTCCCATTAAAAAATGTAATTAACTCTTTAAAATAAATGATCATGGCATTGGAAGTGAAAAAGAGAAAAATTTACTATATTGTTTTGATTCAACATTTTGAAAAAATATATTTATATTTAATTGGTTAAATTTGAATTGGATGTTTCATTTATTTTAAATTATGTTCATTTCTAATAGATTTATCAGGCTAGCTTACTATGTTTTAATTATCATTCTTTTAGTTAATTCCTTCTTTTTCTCTTATCCCGATTTAGCTTGAGGTCCATATCCTCGACCAACATTGGATCATTATATCGGAGTGTAAACTCATGCCACATTCATTTCTTGTGGTATTCTTGTCCAATGGGCCCTTCTATGTATTTTGGTTTTACGTTGAGGTTCTCACATGAATAATGATTACTTCTATTTTATTTATACAAGTTGGAATACTTGTTCATCTTTGGGATGTTGGATTTCATTTCTTATTTATTGGGAGAAATTATTCCTTGTGTACTCTTTTGGTGAACCAACACTAGTGTTACTAGTGTAGTTTCTACCAGGGTTGGATCAGGAAAAACACATTAACCATAATATAAAAAATCATAATAATAAATGTCCATAAAAAAACATTACTTCATAAAACAAGCATAATAAGAAAAATATTATGTAATAAATATATACAATTATAATACATAAATATTATTTAAAAATATTTGAATGTGATTTATCAAATTAATAAAACAATTAATTAAATAATTGCCTTTAAATATGATATTATTAATATAAAATAATATAATAAACCACTTTCATTATATATTACATGTTATTATGTAAGTGTTTGTTACCTCATACATGAAATAAATTATAATTAATATTAAATAAACCACTATGAAATAATAAATATTTTTCAAATAATATGATAATAAAAAATTTAATATAATTTCATGATTAAATAATTTTAAAATAAATTATTATATTTGATAGTATATTCAATTATTTTTATGCAATCATAAATTTAAAATATATACATTTATTGTGTTTTCAACATGTACCATCAATATTTAATTCAGATATTGACTATAATAATCAATAATAATAACAAATATATTTATTGTAGTGTCATTATCAAATTTTTATGGTATGATATATATCATAACAATGTAAATTGACTTGAATATTCATATTTATTTTAAATAACAAAAAACATTCTAGTCATGGTAGATTCATATAATAGAATCTATTTCCGAACTTATTGAACTCCATTGATTCTGAAATGACATGAAATATATAACATAAAGAAAATAAATCTTATAGAAAATTTTTATTTTTAATTTTTACCATAACTAGGATATCAAATCAATTATTGATATTATCCTTCTAATATATAAAGAACATGAATCATTATCAATAATGAATTAGTAAATAAATAAAACATATCAAATTATTAAATAAAAAATAAAGTAATTAATATTAAATATTTTAGTAATAATAAAAAAAATTAACATACTTTTTTTACATAGGATGGATGATAAGGTATGAAGTGTTTCACGACACGATATAAGGGATCTTGATTTTAATATAATTTTACATATTATTGATTTTTTATTTTCAAAAATTTATAATAAATTTCTATATTATTTCAATTATATTTACCTATAAAATTCCATTAAATCACAAATTTATTTTTTATTATCATTTCATGGCTTTTATGTAGTTTAAAAACGATTTAAAAAAATTGGTGCATTTTTTAAATTCATTATAATTGGGCCAAATAAATGTTTTTTAAAATTGTCCACATAAACTATTATTACAAATAGAATATCGATTCATTAATACTAGTATTAATTTTTAAAATTTTATTTCTTTTCATGGTATATTCATATTCTATTTTCTTTAATTTTACTTTTTAAATAATTATCAATGAAAATAAAATGTCCTTGTATTTTTCTGAGATAACAATATGTGATTATGATTATGTGTTAAAATTAATTTCAATATGAGTTTTATAATGAAATTGGAATATCATATGTTTTTTATTAATGATATGGTTATTATATATTATATATTATGATTGGTCAGGCTACCATATCCCTTTAATGCACTAGGAAATCATTTAGTCTCCAAAAAATGTACGGGGGAATTAATGGGTTCATTTATTCCATAATATCATTGAGTATAATGGTTCGTGTAAGAGTGAAATGAATACTGTGTCAAAAATAAACATCATTAATATTTTTCCATTCATTATTTTAATTAATTAGTATATAAAATTATCTGAGTAATAATTTTTACATCATGAGAAATTATGTGATTGATTAGTCATAACAAAAATTATATAAAAATTAATACTTTAAATTAATTTTTAATTTTTTCAAAAAGGAAAAAAAATGATTTCATACATTTATATAAAATGTATTGATAATTATTTTCTCATCCAATGTTTTTGAATGATTTTAATGGATTATTGGTAATGTAAGAACTTCATAATGGTAAAATTATCAGTTGTGATGACTTGTATAGATATAAGGGGGTTTGTCATGAATGATTCTAGAGTGCCAATTTAAAAACAATATTATATGGAAGAAAATTTAGTTTTTTGAAGTGTAATCGTTTAGAATGTATTGGTTCTCCACTAAGGTAATAAAATACCACATGGACACCAATAATATAGATTTCTAAATATTTGGTTGAGCATACTTGTATACTATGTAGGATCCTCCTTGAGAATTGAAAGACCCAAGAATAAAGTACAATAAATGAACACAATATGTCAATAATTCTTTAATATAATTAAAAACATAATATTTCATATAATAAAAATTCAATTTCTATCTGATGAATATTGATTTTAAACATAATTGTTATAAAAATTATACATTAAATGTTTAAAAATTTCAAATAGAAATAAAAGTCTAGTAATAATATAAATTTTTCATAAAACTATTAATTATCATCTATATAAAAACATATATAATATTAATAATTATACAATTATTGACTATAATGTTTATATAAATAATGGTAATATTAGGTATATGTAAAAAGTTATATGATTGTAAAACAATTTATTAAAAGTAAAAAACTCATTCAAATATATTTAATTTTGGTAATATTAAATGGATAATTTTATTAATGATATATATATATATATAATCTAATTACATGAATATAAATCCTAATAATGATTATAACTAGTAATATTTTTAATGAAATATCATAATATTCTTCAGTGATGCATTTTTTAATTTTCATTTTTTAATATATTTGATGGTGTATATATTAATCATATTGTTCCTCTTATTGGACTACAATTTTAAATAATTTATTTAATATTTTGAATAATATTAATTAATATTTGGAAAGAATTTATCCATATTTGTTTTTTTCTATATGAATATAAACAATATTAAATACATAATTAATAAAGTTATGAGTAAAACATATTTATTGGTGGAAAACCTAAAGAAGATAATGGTTAAAAATAACTAAAAAAATTTCAAAGACATTTTGATTGGTTTTATTTATAACATAACATTATCACCATAAATTTTTATACTTTTTGAATCAATTTTTCTATGTATTTGACCTGATATTTTCTAAAATTGTTATTCTATTACATCTTCACCATTCACCAAAATTATTAATGGTGTCATCCTACCATCACTAATAAAAAATTTGAGATAATTTAATATATAATTACAAAATGAAAATTCTCCCAAAAATAATTTTATACATTAATTATATTTTTATCATCTCAAAAATAACAACCGTCAAGTCCTCAAAAATATATAAAAAATATTAATTTCTAACCAATTTTAATCGTCTCACCAAGATCATTCTTTTTTATATGTTATTTTAAAAAATTAAATTATATCATACTAATTACAATATTAAAAAAATATCAAAAATACCAAAAATATATTATTTTGTTTATGTCACAATATTTATCTATCATCACTACAATTGAATGGAAAATTTTACCGTCGATCATGAGTACGAAGGAGTACTGTCTCATAAACTGATGTATTTTTTTGATCCATCACAACCTCTAATGGATGGATATAATTATATGTAAAATGTATTAATATTATTTTGATTATTTTTAGAAAATTATAATATCACACCCACATTCTTACGTTCCAAACAATTGGATCAAGATAATGTCTCTAGCATGTACTTGTGGACTGCAACCTCCATGAAGCGATGTGATTTTTTACATATCATTTAGACATGGATGATAAAAATAAATTGTTAAATTAATATATAATAATTATTTCATATAATATTTATTCAATAAATTATATATACTATAAAAATATTCTATCATTTAATACACTAAAAAATAAATGTAACATTCATGAAAAGGTATGATCTACTATCTCTACGAATGTTTTACTTCATTTTTATACCGATAAATTTACTATATAACATTAAATAAATATATATAATCAATATATATGGTACTTATATCGTTATAACTAGTAAATATATGATGAAACCTTCATAACAGAGAAATTATTAATAATTTGACAATAAATAATAAATTAAAAATGAATCAGTAGCCAATCGAAAATGATGAATTTAATAATAATTCTATTGAAATGGGTTTTTATATATTATCAATAGATAATATATATTAAAAAAATTAGTTCAATTATTCTATTATAGTTTTATAATAAATATAAATTATTTTACTGAATGATTACTTCACATACAACACATGTTGGAAATGATATATTGGTTTATTTCACAATTTAATAATTATTAGAGATAATTTTTGTTTATGTTTCAACATGATTAATTAAACGATATTTCTTTATTAAACACAATATATATTATTCATATCTATCTATTGAACTGAAATAATTATTTCCTCTCATCTAAAAAAAATTATATACTCATGATAGAAAAATAATATATTTACGGAAAATTGATCATTATTTTTTTCACACTGTCAATAATTACTCTTTCTCATGTCTATATTACCACTAAAAGGTTTAAAATAAAAAAATTTACCTTATATAATTATCTAATAATAATCATTTATACAAATTTATTACTTTTTAGAAAATTTTATAAATTTAATCTTCTCTTTTTTCTAGAAGAAATGTTTTAGAAATTATTAATGAAGAATGATTAGCATGTTTTTATATTATGACAGAAATGAGATTTACCACTATCCTGAAAAATAAATTAATCGATTCCAGTTTCTTAAAACATGACGGCTTAGTTCAAACTGATTTCATTGCTTGGTTTTTATTGTTAAATTATGGTGCAAAGAATGTTATAAATATTTTTTAGTGATGATTTATATGTTTTTATGGAATTGTTGAAATTGAAAGATTGGTTTGGGAAAAGTGTTTTGGTTCCTTGATTTTAAAATGGTGTTTTTAAAATAAGGCTTTGCTGGATTAGGAAAATGGTTTGCGGGAAAAAGTTTTTCAATAAAAGGGTTGTTTTATTGAAATGGTTTTGTAATGGTTGGAATGGTGTGGTTTTTCAACATACATTGTGTGTGTGTTAAAATTGAATTTATGAGGCTTGGTTAAAATATGACCTTGTGATCAATTCCAAAAGTGTAATGGCACATGATGAATAATTACCTTATGACGACTTAGTAGATCGAAGAGAGGCCTCTCAGGAGTATTGAACTGTCATAGAAATGCATGCATGGTTAATAATGTGATTATGTGGAAGGGAGTGGTTATGCCAATGTGGAAATGTGGATTTGATTTGGAAACATTTCTTGGTTGATTTTCATGGAAAATATTGGTTTTGTGGAGAATGGGTTTGACTTGTAAATTGTTATATTGTGAACTATTTAGGAATTATTTTATATAATGTGTTTTATATAAATGTTCTAACATGTTTTATCCTAGAGGAATGGCATGGGAAGTCATCAGGGAAACCCTACTGAGTTACATTACTCACCCCCCTGCTTTGGAACGTTGGTGCTTTTACAGATGTCATTTACAAGGATGTTGGAATGGGAAAGGTGGAACACATGTTTAGAACTAATTCATGATTATAACGTTGTTTGGTAGAGTTATAGCATGGTGCTTTTGGAACCTTGGAGTCTTCGTTGTCTTTGAGTCTTTCGGTTACCTTTTAGTTGTTTACTCTGATTTTGTTTTTGTTTCCGTTGTTTCACTTCGGTTGGTTTAATATGAAATAAATGGATGATCTATCTTGGTTTTAAAACATGCATCATATAGTGGTTTCTTGGAGATATTTATCTAGTTTTCATTTTTGTCGGTTGCCTTCATTAAAAGGGTAAATATTCTTCAATGTGTTTTTAAACCCTTCATCATTTATTGCCAGCATTTCTCTTCTTGGGGAATTTTCTTAAGGCCAAGAAATGACTCATTGAGCTCTCAATCCGATGATAATTGGCAGGTCATTACAATAATTTTATTGTATATTTATATATGTATACTTTAATAAGTGAATATTACATTTTTTTTGTGATTTATCATTATTATACCTTTCACTACACTACTATGTTTGAATAATAAATATAGCTATTGATAGTGAAATTAATATCTTTTATTATGATACATTAGTAAATAAGAAAATATATATTGATTATGTTTAATCTAATTCATATGATGACTACATTAGAAAAAAAAAATTTATTGGTGGGTCCTTCTCTAGCCACTTGATGGATCAATATGTCTAATGATATAGAAATTTTTGTGTATTGGGTGCATTAATTTCCTAGTTATATATGTTTTATTTTTATAAAACGATGATTATATGATTATGATGTCCAAAATTATTTATTCAAACATTAACAAACTAATTATTATTATATATTTGATAATGTATCTTTTTATGTTATCATTGTATTTATTCCACTTTTATGCAATTAATGATATAGAATATTATATTATGTTTTACATGTTCCACATTTTTAATGTATTATTTTCTATTTGATGTATTTTTTTAAACATTCTATTACAAATAATCTATGATAATCCTTTATTATGTTTACCATTTATATGGATACAAAGAATGGATATATGAATGAATTCAGTTATTTACTAAAAATAAAAATAATGTTAAAAAAATTATTATCATATTTTTTTTATATTTTCTTATGTAATGTTATAATCATGAAACTATATTGTCCTAAATTATTATTAAAATATCCATTATACCGGGGATTAGTCCCATATTATTGTGATAATGTTTTAAAATGACCACTAGATCTAGGATACTATAGTTAGGCTGTTTCAGTTATTATCATAGTTTGATATTTAGAATATGGGGTTTCTAAATATATGAATATATAATTTAGGTAATATGACTCTATGAAAGGATTTGAGGATATATTAAATTTCATTAGAATAATTTTTTTTAATGTTTATATTATGTAATTTTCGGAGAAATATATCCCATCATTGAAACACTATATGGATAGGGTTATACTTATAGATACATTAAGAGGTAATAAACCCTAAAATAGATGGAAAATTATAACATTCCAATCATTCTAGTGGATGATGAATGTTACCTTACTACAATCATGGTTCAGCCCTCCACAGGGAAATGCATCAGTTAAAAAAATTATTTACAAAGCATAATCTAAGATTAAAAAATATTAATAACATTCCTAATGAAAGTAATATTATTATTTTATGAATATCTATGAATAAATTTTCATGTTATGTCAATCGATTGACTTATTTCAAAATTATACATTTTGTTTCATAATTTTATAAACTGATCATGTGTATGATATTTTATAGAAATGAAATCCAGTGGAAGGAATGGGAACATTATCATTGAATGTAATTAATGTATATATTCCCACAATAAATAATATAAATAAGTGGAGTTACATCTATAGTTGGAGATGAATATGAATAAATCATAATTATATTAGGAATGATAACTCATGTAATGATATAAAATAATTATAATATGGATTAATTTCCTAATCAATAAAATTTTTCTATATTGGTTAAATGTTAAATAAATAAAAAACCACCATCATTAAATGTGGATAAAATTACAATACTGTTTATCTAATGGATATCTAACTTAAATATAATATTTCTTTATTAAGGATACAATTAATGATAAAATATTTTCATTTCATGTTATTATTTCATTGGAAATTTAGGTTATCTGTTTTCATTAAATCAAAAACTAATGATAATTAATAAATATAAAACATTGAGTGGAAGTATTTTAATGTAATTTTCATGTATTTATATTTTTGTAATGAAAAATGGAATGATATTTAGAGGTTATTCTTAATAATAATATTAAGGAATGGTAAATTTTTTAATATATTTGATTCCTACAACACAAGGTTACCAAGGTTTGTTGTGAACTAAATATGAAATTACATGATAAATACAAATACTTTCATTGAATTACTAATTATAATGAATTTATTATCAAAATTGTCCCACTCCATCTCATCATATGAAGAAATTTTATCTTTAACTATCGTGGAAAAATATAAATCACTAAACATTTTTAATTAAATTCAATGCTGGATAATTAGAGGGAAACAAGAATATATGGAAAAGAATATTTTAAAAACCTGATGTAGGGATGTTTATAATTTCATATATGTAATAAATATTGAATGAAAAATGGTAGACCATGCGTAATGGGAATGGGATATTGCGTCAATTTTTGGGATATTGGATATAAAAATCACTGTTAAATTTAATGTAATGATTCATACAATGTTAAATGATTCAATTTTATATTGATAGTGTAATTTAAAAAAAAACATCCCAATCAAAAAGGAAATTATATTCAGAAACGGCCATTTGTGAAAGGAAAGTATTATGCGATCACAAAAATCAAATGTTGATCATCAAAAAGATGCGGTATGTTGTAAATTAATCATATTCTAAAATATATACCTTGATAAATTTGATTCTATATCTTTATACTATTTCATATGCTCAATTATTATAATGTTATCATAATTTTATTTTCTTCATGTGTTAAACATATGATGTTGATCACCAATAATGTTTTTGATATCCACTTTCTTCAAAAGAATATTGTGAGCTATTTGAATTTCATACTCATCACTTGAAATTTCTGAGTATAATTCTTCCATGACATTATAGTTCTTCTTTCATCATCATCAGTGTCTTCTTATTTCCATTTTTTAGTACAGTTAGCCTCATTGTGGCCAACAAACCCACATTCAAACCATTTCAAGGGAATTCCCCCTTGTATTTCCATGTACCTCTTTTCACAATTTCCAATAACAGTGATAAAATATTTTAAAAAATATTTACAAATAACATCATCAGAGTTGGATTCAAGATCTTTATCTTCAATATGAAAATTATTTTGATTCTAATTTATTCTTATCTAGGAATAAAATTTATCTATAATATTTTTTTATTTCAAAGATTTCTCTCTTCTAAATTAATATTTGATAAGATTTCTTTGTATATAATTAAGACATATTGTTTCATGATCTCTGTATTACATAAAAAATATTTGAATCAAACTTTTCGGGAATAATTATCAATAACATTTTAATATATATATAATCCAAATTATTTTCAACAAGACATATGATTGTTCTAATAATTTCATTTACCTTGGTAAAGAAGCATTCAACAGATTCAAAATCTCCAATTTTCAAATCATTATACCTCAACATTCAGAATTGATGTTTTATATCATCACTTTAATATATTCTTCATAGATGTATTTCATTTTATCCCAAATACCATTTTTGTAGAAACAAATTTCAATATAAACAAAAAAACTCTCAAAATGTGATGTGTGTAATGAATTGTTATCTCTTCCATTATTACAAATATTTTTTTATCGATAGGTGTAAGAGAAACCTTTTCGACAATAGGAGGAAATCCATCAGTTGTAGATTCAAAAAAATAATTCCTAGGAGAATAAATATAATACATCATTTTATCTTTCCATATATGATAATTCTCTCCATAAAATATCATAATCCCTTTATTGGTCATGCAATTTAGATTCTCCATCACAACTTCTCATCAAAACAACAACAAAGAATTCACGAAGGGAACCTATCATTCTGATACCAATTGATGTTCCCCAGCCAGGATCTATGTGTCACTATGAGGGGTATGGGTAAATAAGTGATATATTTTTATATTAAATTACATTAAATTTGAAACAATCTCCACCAATAGTTAATTATCTTCTATCCTTCAAATTAAAATACAAACAAAAATCCACATGAACAGAAAACATTACAAGGAAAACTACTCAACAAGAGTAGATACATCCTTGGTATGGTATATAAACAATCCAATAATATATATTAATTTAGAAAATATTAGCTTTTTGAGAAATATAATGAGTAGGATATCACGATAGTGTCATGTAGCACTGTGAAAATAATCAAGTATTGTGTTTTTTTTCTATCTTAGCATCAATAGGGAAATTCATTGTTTCAGAGATTCCTAATGTTCTTTCAAAAATTTGATCTCTCAAAGAAATTCTTCACATTCATAACTGATAGTTGGTAAGAACCTCTTGGTCTTCGTAATGATACATATTATCATACCAATGTCATGTTTTGTTGTTCTATGAAAATAATGTTCACATAAATTGGGTATCCAAAACTGGCTTTTCAAAAAATTGTTTTCAAAAAATCCTTAATGAAACTCACTTTAGAGAGTCCTCATCCATTGGAAAGAAAATATGACCTCATGGAACTAAATGTCCTTCCCAATGAAAACTTCATTTTGGATCTAACAACCTTCGGAGAGCTTAATTTCATCATGAAGCTTACTTCCTTTGCTACACTAACTTCCTTCACTAAACATTATCACAATTTAAAGCTATATGATTTTTATTAAGTATCTATTTTCTTATCTCGGGGGTGGATTCCTATTTATATGTGTTTCCAAAGGACTCTATAACCATTCATATCTTATCATTTCCTCTTAGGTCTATTTTACATAGCTCTAAAGATTCATCCAAAAATTATCTCTTTTTCACGATGTACAATCGAAATTTTATTGACCACGAAACTTGTTGCAATCACACAGAGATACATCAAATCCATTATGCCACCACCCCGATGCACATCATAATTGAAGAGTCTTCTGTCAAATCCATTACACCACCACAATGCTTCGGTCACAATTCTCTTCATCTCGTCCATTTAAAAAACTCATCATAATTGAATATATCACCATATTATATATTTGATCATTTGAAAAACACTCATTATGAATCCCGCATGTGATAAATTAATTCATGTTCCTTATTTTGGAGATATATTAATATATATAAACTTAACATAATTCATTCTAAAAAACAATTTTGTACTCCCAAAAAAATTTCAAACACTAAAACATTGTTCAACCTTAGACACATACTTCTAAAAATACAACCTTGTTGATTGACATCATCCTTTATACCTCATTCCTTCATTAGTCACCTATCAAAAGTTCTATAGATAAATAATGATCATTCTAAAATATAGACCAAAAAAATCTTCATATTTACCAATAAATGTATTGTAACTTCCCTATCTAACATCATCCAATTATACAATGTGAAGTTATTTCCATTCTTCTAAAACTCATTAAAAACCAAAGAAAATTCCTAAAATAGATACTCCTCAAAATCAAATTCTTAATAACACATTAATGGTAGATTGTAATAGTATAATCCTTTGGTAGATTTTGGAGTTTCTATTGTATATATTTTTTATTGTTTTTTTAATTGAGATCCCTTAATATATAAATCATTATATTAAAATGTGTTAATTTTTAGTTAATAAATATATTATTATAAAATGTTTTATATTTTAATTTTTACTTGTGTTATTTTATGGATTTTTTATATATTTATTTATATTCATTAATTGAATAAAAAAACATAGTAATTTAAATTTTATTTTTTAGTAAAATGGATAATTGATCACACATTGTTTCTTTAATACATACCATGAGCGTATAATTTTTCTTGTAAGATCCCAATAATTTTTATAGAGATTTATCAAGATAATTTTATATAAATGATTTACATTCTTTTTTATATCTTGTTTTAGGATTACATTTGGGTGTTTTTTGGTGAACTTGAAGACTAGAGGAGGGGTTTTTGGAATTACTAAGCTGGCCAACAGTTTTCACAAACCGTTTTCCTAACACCAGCAATCAATGAAACCCCATACAGGGTATGATATCATGTTCTGCACATGGATTTCCAAAAAAATCACCCTCTTAGTAGTAAATATGTGTAACCAAAATAGGGGATTCATTGTTAGGATCATAGTTTGGTAAAAAAATTATCTTCATACAAGAAACCATTTGGTGTGATTTTAATCCCATAAAAACATTTCGAACACCAATTATTATCCCTTAATCAAACACACAAGAACCTAAACTCATTACATCATTATTTATTCCTATAATAGGATTTTGATTCCTCTCAATCAATATTCTTGATGATTCGATAACTGGATTGAAGAATCTCCATGTCTCTGTGTAATATATTCTAATCCTGATTTTGTTTTCCCTCTATCCCATTATTTTTACATATTTTTATGTGATTATTTCATCTATGAGTGATGGTTAAGATATATTTCTCTGTTGATAAAATAATTTTGCTATATGATCTAGTCTTTGGATATAAATATTTTTCTTTTTGGTGAATTGAATGACTTCATTCAATTTTTGTATTTCGGTTAGTGGGTGACAATCAATGATCTTGAGAAAGGTGGTATAAATTGATAATTTATTTGTCTAAATTGATCATTTTCTTGTAATTATGAAATTTAAATTTCCATTATTGGAGAAAATTATCAGGTATTGATTTTATTAAAGTTAATTTTCTTGTTATAATGAATTGGGTAAAAATTTGTTCAATATAAATTTATATATTTGTGATTCTGAAATTGATTGTTTAATGAGATTATGTAATAGGTTAATTGATCAGATATTGAATTTATTGATAATTTTTAGAAGATTAATTATTTATAAAAATTGAATAGTTAAATGTTTATGTTATTATATGTTGAAAATGTTTTAATAGTGAAATATTAATACATTTCATTGAAATATAATGTAATGAAATATTCATGATTTGATACATTTAATGGAAAAAAATTATGAAAACTTTTGAAAAGTGTGTTATTGTTGATTAACCATTTAAAATGTGATATAAGTGTAATATGTGATCAATTGAGATATGGGGTGTTGTAGAAGGATTGGTGCGTAAAATACCCACTGTGAAATATCCATGAAATTCTAGATCATATTATATGAAAAAAAATTAAATTTTATGGGATACGAACTAATTCATAAAACAACCTTGGGGTTTGGGACGTGTACGAATGATCCAAATACTCAGGGGTTGCAAGACAATATGTTTTATGCCCATGAGTTTTTCATTGGATTATGGTTGCTAATTCCCATGATTTAAATTTAATAAAATTATATATGATATCAATGGTATGTGATATGTGACATTACTAGGTGATAGAGTATGATATATATTGGGATTAAGAATGAACTTTTGGGTTTGGTGTCTTCTTCTATCTATGAAATTATGTGGCTAATTAGATAATAATGTAATTTGAAAAATATTTAATTTACACATTGTAAATTATTATTTTTAAAAATGAATAAACTATTATTGATATGATATGGATTTAGACTTTCTGTGGTATCTTATTGTGATTTAATAACATCGTACTCATTGTACATGATCGGAACCCAAATACATTTCTTGGTTTCTTGACGGAATAAATGTTAGTATCCATTGTAAGATGGATTTGTTGTGATAAAACATGAATGAGGAATCTATATATGGTTTTAGGACTTACATGGGATTTTGAGTGTTTCTTTTTATTGTTTTTAATTTTACATATGACATGTATTTGGAATTACATAACTACTATTTTTTTTTGGATAATGTATTTTTGTTTTTTTCATCATATGATAATTCTTTTTATAGTTATTTGTTAAATAATTTGGTTTTTATTCTTCATTTACACTATTGTTCAAATTTAAAAAGGAGGTTACAATCTTCCCATTCAATATACATTAATCCCTCAAAATTATTCCTTATCCAAAAGTGTAATTGGAGGATCTCCATAGGTAACATAACTTCCTCGGTTAGGAAACCTGAATTTTGAACCCATGTCAGTATGATAAAAAGTTGTAGAAAATGAATACTTTTTTCATTCAAATTTATTATTTTATATCATTTATTTAAAGGATACTAGAAGTAGATTTTCCATGGACTTTATCTCATTAATGGGAGTAGATAACAAAAGGATGAAGTTAAAACAATGTACCATAGGTGGGAATTTTATAATTGATGATTTTTATTAGAGTTAAATGTTATTTCACCATTACTGACAGAAAACATTTGGGATGTGATTACTTTTTTCTGGGATTTTATAATTTTTGTTTCAATTTTTTAAAAGAAAAAAAATTGGAAAAAGGGTGTCTAATGGGAAACATGAATAGTGAAAATGTGTTTTACCTTTGTTAACTGTTTCATATGTTAGATGGTTAAGGGTAGTGGTAGAACCTTAATTTTGACCATGTGGAAGGGTTTTAGGGTTCCATTTTATAACATTATGTGTATCAAATTATTTTTGAAATGATTTGAAATTTTTATACTGCAATGTGTTTATAATAATAGACATTACCTCCATAATGACTATTTTTTAGAGGATGAATGGATCACATGTATAGTTATGTGACTTATATAGTATAACCAATGGATTTGATTGTTTCTTGGGAGGAAGTTGGAATGTTGCCTTTAGGGAAAATTTATCACATCACGAAGTTAATAGAATATGACCCAATGTATGTTTTGAAGCATATATCAAACTGTATATGAGAGTTTCCATTAAAATAAACTATTAATTCCAATGGAGAGATTGGAACTAAGTTTGTTATGCTCTCGATTGAGTTGTCTAAATGATTCTAGAACCATTGAAGACTACTACTGAGAAAAGAGTCAAATTGGGGCCTTATATGTTCTAAGGATTTATGATGAACTATTTAGATATATTGAATTAGAGTGATCAGCTAAAATGCATGTTATAGTAGGACGTCCAAGATGTGTTCCTATAGAATGTTTTTCCAGATACTCTTAGATAGAGAAGGGGATTAGTGTTTTTGAGGCATACAGAAAGGTACGTTATATGAAGAGTGGAAAGGACAATGAAATACCATAAGGGTTCCTTATGAGTGGTAACCAAAATTTCATTATCTAAGAAGAAGTCTATCAATGCATGTGTGACTTATACAAAGAGAAATAACATGTTTAAAATATTTTTCAATATAAGATATTTTTTTTGTTTGATGAGTTTTTAATTGGAGAGATGTTATTGGATTTAGGTTGGGATTTAAATTTCATGGATTTAGTATTGTTTCTGATTGATTTTGAATCGATTGGTTTTAAAAAAATATTTAAATTAATTGATTAAAAATTGTTTTTCAATTCACCATTGAATTAATTATTTATTAACATGTTAAAATAATAATGGAATATTTTTAATTACTCATACAATAAAAAATATGAAATATATTTTACATAAATAATTACAATAGTATATCATAATTTCATCATGTGTTTTAGTAATCACTAAAGCACTCCCTAATTTTATTATATTTACATATAAACCAATTATTGTCAAAAATAAAAAAATAATGTAATGTAGAATAATATTTATATCGAAATAATTTGAAATTAAATAATAAGTTAAAATAACGTCAAATATTTTATAAATATTAAAAAAATAAATTTAATCCATTATTTTAGAAGTTAATAATTCCTTGGAATGAAATTTTTAGAAAACCAAAGATCATAAAATAGAACCCACCACCCCCTCACCGATGTTATAAATATTCTTCCCCTACATGGTTGAAGTGTTTATTGAATTTGAAAACAATATAAACATGGATAAATTAAATATGAATTGATAACAAGGAATAATATTTTCATGTTGTTATCAAATTTTATTATAGCATTCATATGGAATGAGATGGGTGGTAATTATTTTTGAAGGAGGATCTGTCCTCCATTTATATTCTACAATCTCCCTTCACAATATACTAGTTGTTAGATCCTATAATTGATGACGACGACATGGAAAACTTCATGAAATTTCACTCAATTTACTTTTATTTTATTCATAAATATGTGTGTTTATATTTTTATGTGTATTATGAGATATAATAATTTAACTCTAAAAATTTAATCTATCAACACAACCTCTCAATATTCTATTAATTTTCTTTCACATGCATTAATGGCCTTCTAAATGGAGACATCATGCATATCATCATTAATGAACGATGTTAAAAAATAACTTATACATCTTAATGTAAATTTTAAGTTTCATTTGTAAGACAACATCGAATTATATGTTAATATTTATTACATTCAAGATCTGGGAATAATATTTAGTCATGTCTTGTGAGATGAATTTTTACATTCAAATGTTTGATAGATCATGGGTTCCAGATGGTTGAAATGTATCCCAATATTTCTACGATCCTAAAAAAAATTTCACATGTTTAATTTGACTATATGTGTTTATGGTTGAAATAAATAATAAAAATAAAAACATTAGATCTTTAATAATTCCATTTATAAAATTAATCTCAAAATTACAAAAAAAAAATTAAAAATGTGACAATTGAAAATAAAATAAAATCATGTGTGGTCTCAAAACATTTAATATCATTGTGAAATTATGAAAAATACTTTTTTCCCAATTACCCAACACTAAACCAGTATTTTAATCAAGCATAAAATCTAAACAGCAAAAATCATATGAAATAATGTATTCAATATTAACATATAAATAAAAATTAATCACATATTTTGAAATATAAAAAAATTAAATTTAACATAAAATATCATGTAATATTACCATTTTATAAATAAAAATTAATATGTGAAATATATATTTTCCCATTTTAGAAATCATGGAACTTTTAATTTCATTCATGTAAGATTCTCAATTAATTATTAATCATCCTTATAATTCATGATATACATAAAATGTACAAGCCTTAAATATTACTTAATATTGGGATATATAAATAATGTGAATCTCAATCACATCAAGGATATTTATATTTTTAGAGATTTAGTGAATTAGGTAATAATTCGTATATAACAACACATATATTACAAAGTATACATCTCTAGTCACTATCAATTTTTTTATAAAAATAAAAATTTATAATATAATCATGGATTCACATCATGTTTAAAAATACTATGTTTTCCATCTACCCATTTGTGGCATTATTCTCATTCAACGTTTTGTTTAATGAATTTCAAATGTTGGATGAGAACAAAAATCATACTGAGGCACATACAAGTAAGTAAAAATGTATATTTTTCAAAACAACATTTAATCCATGAATACTTTTTCATTAAGTAATACTTTTCACCTTCATGAAGTAGTAAATACTCATCTCTGAAGATAAGCACATTGCTTCCAATTTTGAAACCTAATGATTACTATAAAACCCATATAATGAAAATATAAAATATAAAAGGTAACATGAGAATTAATCGTACGAAAATAGAATAACCATATGGTTGGCATCCACAAATCATTATTTCAAATGAAAGTGTCATACTACCGACTTTTATACCCAATGAATTAGAGCTTATAACATAACAACACATACTTGGTTTGTCATGTATCCAACTTTCATTTAGTTTCTAATGTAACCACCCATTATTTGGTTTATCATGTAACAACTTGTAAAATATTCAAGTACAATTCACTAATCATAACACATAAAACAATCATAAAGGAAAAATAACATTTCCACATTCCTATCACAAGAGTTCATTTCAATATATTGACATAATCAATGATTAATCATCACAATTTTCAATACCTAAATACATAAAAATGGTATATTGTATTTATTTTTAATTTATAAAAATATATATTATAGAGTAATGATAATATAAAATATTGGTCATGGTAACTGAGAAGTTGTTGACGTTGTTAACGTTTAAAACATTCATTTTTTTGTTAATTAAAATAATTCTTTGAAAATGATTCGGTTTGAAACCCATTGAATGAAATATAAATTCAAAGTTTTACATTATACACCACATACAATTAGGTCATTTAAAAATCATAATATGACTCAATGAATGGATATTGAGAGGAATTACCTTACTGTCATGACCAGTCCCCCAGGGCCCGTGTCGTGACTACCCAATGACAAGCATCCATAGGC
Organism: Viscum album; assembly: GCA_963277665.1. Lineage (NCBI taxonomy): Eukaryota > Viridiplantae > Streptophyta > Magnoliopsida > Santalales > Viscaceae > Viscum > Viscum album. The sequence continues at coordinate 417,766,995 of OY728161.1, read as the reverse complement.
TAGGGGTTGGCGAACAACACTAGAACGACATATCCATAAAATGGGAAGGAATTCCCATTAAAACTATAAAAACACATAGTCCATGAAAACAAAAAGATTCAACCATGATGTAAAATTAATGTAGTAAAACTGTGTACTGAATGTAAAGGGGGCAGAACACAAGCTAAAAAAAGATATAACTACAACTAAAAACAAAAAACTACTCCAGAGATTTTCCACTAGGGATCCTACATGATGGGTAGGTACATCTTGTCCCCACAGTTCTCCACATAAACTAGTCACAATCGGGTACAACCTATTCCTATCTCCAGTAGTCTCATCCAATCTTCTCTTTGTATGCACAAGACACAACAAAGATCGAGTGAATCCCATGTATAGGTGAGTATAACAATACTCATTAGGGACAATGAGACCCTTGAGGGTCTCTAAGAATTCCACAATTAAAAACAAAAAAATATCCAATCCCAAAGAACAATGAAAAAGACTCATCTCACAGTAGGTATAACATAAGTAATGAAGTACATATAATTAGTCGTAAAGCTAGGTCTTCTTATTCTACAAAGGGTTATCATATTGATAAACACAGGATCCATCAGTACTAACCCCCATTGACCCAAATAGGATCGGTAGGTATTAACCCATGCTGACCCACAGAGGACCTAACCCACCCTGGATTGAAAGGTACTAACCCTCACAGACCCACATAGGATCTGACCCACATATGACATGTTTGCGCTTACCCACAAAATATTAATTTGTGCTGACCCACAAAAGATCAGTAGGTGCTAATCCTCATAGTATCTATAATAGTTGATCGAAAAAGGAAGAAAGTTGTTGATTATAGCGACCCATAATTTACATACATGGTTAATACGTCAAAATTGAAGCATAATTATTACAACATATAACAAAACCATGAAAGGACCATATAGGTATAGTGTCTTTAGAAACATGGATACATAAACAACTGGTTCATAAATTATCTACATTGTCTCCCATTTATTTCATCATATCTATAGTCCCTTTTGGAATAAATTACTTAATAACCTTATTCCTGACCTAGGGATAGAACACATAGAAAAGGGTGAGATCAAATGCTCAGTAAGGGTAAACAAAAGAAATATCAATCACATCATATTCTTACGAACATAACATTTTGGAAATCCTACCCTGCAAAAGAGATCATAATTTCATAACATGGGATAAATCATGGTACTGAAATGTAATCCCAATAATCATAACATAAAACATGAAACTTTGTGGCATACACACATAATCATAGAGAATCATTTCTTATTAGTCAAGACTCATTTCCATGACTATCTTAGTGGACAAAGTCCATTTCTGAACCGAGTTCACTCCTCGTTTCAGTCTTGTTTCACTGAACCGGTTTAACCTGCCGTTCCAGCCATGTCTATTTCATGATATATAAAATCTTTACCCAATAAATTGGAGGGAGATATAGGTCCCACCCATCTTATAATTATACCATTCTTATGTGTGCCACAAAATCATAAACCATACATCATAGCATAACCCATGTAATAAAATTGGGAATCTTAAACATCGTGACACCATAAAACAATTCATATAAGATAAAGGAATTCATAAAAATATTTCCATCACAATATAATAAAATAAATGTAATAATAGGGATAGAAACAGAACCCTATATTATCATAGATGGAAAATAATTTTGATAAAACACTTGAACTCCATTCATGAGGAAAAAATCTTTTCTACTTCAAAAACATTTTTCGTTTCTTAACATGTCCTAAAATTTTAAACAAAAAGAAGTTGATTAAAAATAAATTTGAAAACTTGTAAAGTAATATTCTTGGAAATAATGTTTTAAAAATCCATTCATGTCGTATAAGTTAATAAAAACATTCTTCACGAACATTTGTCGGAAAAGTAAAAAAGTACTTCGTACAAAAAACAACGAAAGATTCATTTCAAATCTTTTACTAAAAACTCACCAAAGGGTAAAATTGGATTTAAAAAATTTTAGGTGGATGGAAATAATATTACATATTGAGGAAACATTTATGTGGATGATAAATATTCCCCAGTAAATTCTGAAGTATAAACAATCTCTGATAAAAATTGAGATTGCGAGATTGTCCCTTACCTTAGGTCTGATTTTCTTCGTAAGTGTCCGAACCACCTGTATAATGATTTAAATAATGTTATTGACTTATTTTAGAATCATACGTATTGTTATGATATCATATATGGTCATATTCATAGCTTCTTATTAGTAATATTTAATTACTACTTGTTATTCGGGTGTTTATTACTTTTTGTTCTTATGCATGTTTTGTCGAATAAATTCTTATTATTACCTTTAGGATATAGATACCAAATTTCCATAATGTTATTGGTGTACTATATATCATATTTATTCATTAAATTCATTCATATAATCATTATGCAATGAAGATCATGTAGAATGAATCGCATCACATCGTGGAGACGGTATTCCATATGTATGCACGAGCGATGATATCATTCCCATAGTCATGAAATTGTATTGGAGTGTATGTATACTATTTCAGAATCAATAACACTTTACAATAATCATATATAGTTATTTATTTTAACCATTATACACATCAAAGTGACGTGGTGATGGAAAATAGATTACACCACAGCATGGAGACGGTATTCCGTACATACACATGCGCGGTGATTTCGTTTTCCGTAGAATGGATAGATATTGAAATAGGGTTGTTTCATACGTTTAATAACATATCAGTATATGAGTGATAATGATGTTATTAATTCATAGTGAAACAAATAAATAAGGAGAATAAGTGGAAGAAGAAATAAAGTTGAAAGAATCGGTAACGGACATTACCTCTTCTTTGAAGCGCCTCTTTGAGACCTCCTCTTAGGGCACTACAATTGGTCTTTGAAGAAGACCAAGATGTCTAGGATGTTTCTAGGGAAGTGGGGAAGTGAAATGGGCAGGGTTTGGATGAGCTTGAAGGCTCAAATTGGTGTGAGGTGGAGAGGGAGGAGAGGGGCACATTTGGAAATATAAGAAATATTAGTTTATATTAAATCCCAACCCCAAATAAAAACTTAAAAAATGACTCATATCGAAATATTAGATGATATAGGGTTTTGATATCATCAAACAATAAAATTTCGACATGTTAAGAATTTATTTTAAACATTATCACCTTGATTTATCCTTATTTATCAATTTAATTTTATTTGTGGTAATAATATTCTAAATTTTAAATTATTATAAATAATTCTATATGTGTTGTTAATTTTCTATAACTTGACACTTTTTGAAATTTAAGAATATATAAAATGTAATTTATAATTTTTAAATATTTTTGTTATTTTTAAACAATTTTATAATATGTTATTTTTATAAAACAACAATAGTGTCAATTTTGATACAAATCATTAATTTGATTTTAAATAAAATATATACAGAAGATATGTTCGAACGAAATGCTTTAATAGATTCATAAAATGTCATATGTTTCTAGAAAATTAGTGGATCACATTAAATAGTTCATATAATATTTATTTTAATATTTTTAAAATTATTTATTTTATATTTTAATTAAGAAAATAATTGCAACATCACTATTGTTTCTTAATTAATGATAATTATATAATCCCTAAAAATTCTAAATAAATTCTTATGATTTAGATAATTGTAATATATTTCTGGAGACTATTCATGTTCGATGTTTCATTAATTTTATCACTAAATTAAAATTATTATACTTATAATATTTAAGAAAGTGACCTGTTGTCACATTCATTGGTTTTAATAATAATTAAATTATTTTCATGGAATAAAGTATATTAAATGAATCTAATACGATCCTTAGGTGATATGGGTCGACCTTTAGTCATCCAATAGGATTTTGGAAGGTCTTACGGTAATTTTATAACTTATACTTACCCTTAATTACCTTATTTACCATTAACTGTGGTAAATAAAATTTACCGTACTTACTATTCATAATGCCCAAAAATAAAAAGAAGCCTATTAACATAATTTGGACCCAATGATTCCAAATATGGAATCCATTTTTCAAAAGTCAAAATCCATAAGTTTCAGTAATTAATTTAAAATTAATCCCGTTGTTAAGAAAATTGGTTTTAGAAGTCAAAACATTGCCAATGATTGAAATGTTTTTACCTATGAATTCAATGTGAAAATAATGATAATGAAATACATTATAATAAATGGTAAAAATATATTATATTTATACTTTAAAACCATTCAATATTTTAATTTACCCATATAAATTATCTCAATGGAAAAAGATGTTTTTAATTAAAAATTATCGTATTTTTACTATTCATCAAAATATGAAAGTTATCAGAAAAATATAAAAAATTTATCCAAAGAAATATTTTATTTCCTGATTCAAAAGAATAATATTATTTTGTCAAATTGAACTTATAAACATGTCAAAAAATATATTTCATTTGGGTGCACCATCAAAAGGTGGCAAAACTACATTTTTTTAAAGATACTTATTTTACCCGAAAAAATTATTTTGTCCCCTTAACAAGTTCTAGAAAATGTGTAGTATGATTAATAATGTTATAATATTCATAATGTAGTTAATACTATTCGTAATGGCTATTCCATATTAATATATCGTTGTTTAGTGAAACCCGGTATTGTGTACTACACACGCTATCGAGGAAGGTCGTGATTGCGTGTAATGCAAGCCAAGTCCATATTGTGTTCTGCGAATGATTCCTTTGGTGTTGTGTATAACAGAAGTCATAAAAAAATATTTCTCATAATATCTCAGGGTGTTAAATTCTACCCCCCTTAAAATAAATTTCTCCCTCAAAATTCATCACTTCATTACAAACTGACGAGGATACTGCACCCTCATCGTATCCTCAAGTTCCCATGAAGATTGTTCTAATTGGTGGTTCCTACATAAAACATTCACCAAGCGAGTGGTCTTGTTCCGTAGGAATTTTTTTCTATGATCCAAAATCTATATCGGCTATTCTTTATAAGAAAGATCTTTCTCCAGCGGTACAACTTCTGAGATTCGTACATGTGAAGGATCAGGTATGTACTTTCTCAAGAGTGATACATGGAACACATAGTGAACTTGAGAGCGATTCGGTGGAAGCGCCAATCGGTAAGCTACCTTCCCAACACGATCCAGAATTTCAAAAGGACCGATATATCTAGGGCTCAACATTCCCTTCTTTCCAAATCTCATGACCCTCTTCCAGGGAGATATTCATAAGAACACTTTATCACCCACTTCAAACTCTAGGTATTTTCTTCAGTTGTCAGCATAACTTTTTTGTTGACTCTGAGCTGCTCTTATGTGTTGTTGAATAGATCTAACATTTTTTGTGATTTCATCAACAAGATCAGGTCTTAATAGCTTTCTTTCCCCAACTTCATCCCAGCAAGTTGGAGTCATGCATTTCTTTCCATAGAGAGATTTATAAGGATCCATCTGAATACTGGAGTGAAAGCTATTATTATAAGAAAATTCCACCAAAGGTAGGTGTTGATCCCAACCACCTTTGAAATCTATAGAGAAAGCTCTCATCATATCTTTTAGAGTTTGAATTGTCCTCTCAGACTGACCGTCTGTCTGAGGATGATAAGCAGTGCTGAAACTCAACTCTGTATCCAGAGTATGCTGAAGACTTCTCCAGAACATCGAGGTAAACCTCAGATCCTGATCAGAGATAATGGAAAGTGGTACTCCATGAAATCTTACCACTTCCTTTACATATATCCTGGAAAGCTGATCTAGAGAGAAATCCTCACTAATAGCGTTGAAGTGTGCTAACTTTGTAAGACGGTCAAATATATCCGAGATAGCATTATTGCCTTTGGATGTTTTAGAAAGTTCAGTGACAAAGTCCATAGTGATGTTTTCCCATTTCCATTCGGGTATGGGTAATTGTTGTAACATCCCCTTAGACATTTGTCTCTCTACATTAACTTGCTGAAAAACCAAGCATCGGAAGACATATTCAGCAACATCTCTTTTCATGACATCCCACCAGAATTACTCTTTCAGGTCCCTATACATCTTCGTTCTTCCAGGATGAATAGAGAATGAATAACTATGAGCCTCATCCATCATCTCCTTCTTTAATTCGGGGATGGGAGGAACACAAACCCGATTCCTGAACATTATTATCCCATCACAATCAAGGATGAATTCAGGAACATTTCTCACCTACTTTTTTAACTCGACATCTTCTTTCTGTGCGTCATTAATCTTCCCATGTATAGTTGGTTGAACATTCATTTGAGAAAGATACGATTTTTTCTCCTTTCATTATATTTCCAGGATCCATCCTTTGTAAATCCATAAATATTGGATCTTTTGTGATCCTCATCATGGATAAGTAAGCATGGTGTTGTCGACTTATTGCATCTACTACCTTGTTTGCTTTCCCAGGGTGGTAATGAATTGAGCAGTCGTAATCCATAATCAGATCCAACCATCTTCTTTGAAACATATTCAGCACCTTTTGTGTTAAAATATACATTAAACTTTTATGATCAGTATAAATATCACACCTTTCACCATAAAGGTTGTGCCTCCAAATATTTAATGCAAATATTACCGCAGCTAACTACAAATCATGAGTTGGGTAATTTTGCTAATGTATTTTCAACTGTCCTGAGGCATAAGCTATCACCATATCAATTTGCATGATAACACACCCCACTCCCTTCTTAGATGCATCACTGTAGATCACTAACCATTCTCCACTGCAAAGTAGTGTGAGCACAGGTGCACTGGCTAACCTTTTTTTAGCTCTTTGAAATTCTCTTAACATTCCTCCGTCCAAACAAACTTAACTCCTTTTCGAGTCAACTTGGTGAGTGAGTTAGATATCCTTGAAAATCATTCACAAATCTATGGTAATATTCAGCCAAACCAAGAAAACTTCGGATCTCAGTTACTGTTGTTGGACTCGACCATCTTTCTATACCTCTGTTTTTGTTGGATCCATAGATATCCCCTCTTTTGAGATTATGTGACCGAAACATGTAACTTTTTTAAGCCAAAATTCACACTTGGTAAATTTGGCATAAAGCTTATCCTTTCTTAGGGTCTTTAATACAATTCACAAGTGATCCTCATGATCAGCCTTGCTCTTTGAATGGAAAAGAATATCATCTATAAATTCTACCAGAAACTGATCAAGATAGTCTCTAAAGACTCAATTCATCAGATCCATAAAGATAACAGGGAAATTAGTAAGACCAAATGGAATCACTATAAATTCATAGTGTCCATACCTTGTACGGAAAGATGTCTTTGGTATATCCTTCCTTTTGAACCTTAATTGATGATACCCTGAACGAAGATCAATCTTGGAAAAGTATTGAGCTCCGTGTAGTTGGCCAAATAGGCCATCAATGCGTGGGAGAGGAAATTTGATCATGATAGTGAACTTGTTATGTTCTCGATAACCAATGTAGAGTCTCATTGATCCATCTTTATTCTTAACAAACAGAATAGGTGCTCCCCAAGGTGACACACTAGGGCATATGAATCCTTTATCAATATTCTCTTGGAGTTTCTTATTCAATTCTTGCAACTCAATTGGGGCCATTCTATAAGGTGTCTTTTGAAATAGGCAAAGTACCATGTACGAGTTCTATTGAAAACTCAAATTCATGATTTGGTGGAAGACCTGGAAATTCCTCCGGAATGACATCATCAAATTCCCGTACAATTGGAATACTATTAATCATGTGTTTATCTCCAACCATTTGAGATAAATAACCTTTATTTATAATCAAGTCCCATAAAATAGAAGAAATTTCCACTTGAAGGTTATATTCATCTTTGCATCAACAAATGATCTTAGATTGATATAGAATATAAAATTTGACTTCCCTTCATTGGAAATTGATATGAGCTCCATTTAAAGAAATCCAATCCATGCTATGAATCACATAAAATTCCACTATAGGAAGGATAAAAGATTTGTAGGAAGAAATTTCCAACAAACTTCAATCGGAGAGGAATTCTAAACTTTTGATGTGACTGTTGTTCCATTAAGAATTGTCACATCCAACTGAACATCTAATTGTTGCAGTAATACGACGATACTCTTAGAAAATTCTTCAGAAATAAAAGAGTGGGTTGATCTAGAATCAAATAAAACATTTTCTACTTTAGAGTGGATGGTATGTGTACCTCTCACCACTTCATTTTCGTACTCCACATCCTCGATAGTAATTGCATGTGACCTTCCTTTGTCTTTGGTCTTAAGAGTTTGTTGACGTCGATCATCATCTTCAACCCTTGGATTTGGGCATTGATTGTCATAGTGCCCCATCTCCTGGCACTTGAAACATTGATGTGTAGTAGGATAATTTTGTGTATCCCTTCCTTTGTTTGCATCATTAGTCATCATCTTCCCATTATTTCGACATTCAATTGCATGATGACCTTTTTTCCACACTTATATCATTTTCTTGTCCCCTTAATACAATTTCCCCCATGTTTCGTTCAACACTTAGATCATAAAGGAAACCTCATCTTCTTTTCAGTGTGGTCTTTAGATTTTCATTTTAATTCCATTTTCCTCTTCTTATCAAACCCATTTGACTAATGGGATACACTAATCTCCATCTCAACATTGAGAGCACATCGAATTATTTCCTCGTATCTATTGAAGTCCCTTATGGCAAACGCCCTTCGAAGACTTGGTTTTAATCAACAAAAGAATCGATTGATCTTACACTTAGGTTGGATGATAATTCTGGAAGCGTACCTTTCAAGTCTTGTAAAATTTGCTACGTAGGTACCAACAGATTCATCATACTTTTGTTTTAGTCCAAGAAACTCCTTCTCCATCTTTGTTCGATGAATACGAGGGAAATACTTATTGAAAAATAAGTTCATGAACTCGTCCCATTCCATGGACTCAATTTTATCCCTTTTCCTCGTATTCTTAATATGATTCCACCATTGATCAGCATCACCTTCCAAACGATACTCTGCTAAGATGACTTTATCATGTTCAGAACATTGAAGAACTGAAAATTTCTTTTCAGTGGTACTGATCCATTGTTCAGCCACAAATGGATCAAAAGACCCACTGAATGAAGGTGGACACAGCCTCATGAAGGATTCAATAGAATGTTGCTCATTCCTTTTCTCATTTGGAAGTCATGCATGATTTATAGCTTGAGAAGGTTGTTTGAGCATGGCTATATGATTTTTCATTCCATCTCCCATAATGTTTGGTTGCTCAGGGGGACAATCATTTTATTGCACGTTGCATTCCACAATAACATGGTTTCTTCGGGTTCCAACCATTGACTAAAACCAAGAAGAATAGTGTGAGCAACACTAATTATAATAGGAAAACCACATAATCAAGAATAAAATTTCACTTTTCAGGTCTTATCAGAGGTTGTTCATGGACATTTCTAAAACACTAAGTTTGTGTTCAATTCTTAGACATATCCTTAGGTTTCTTACTAAGGATTTCACATCCTAGTTTCCAAAGGTTGACTATATCGTTCCTCTGATACCAACTATAGCGACCCATACATTACATACATGGTTAATAATTGAAAATTGAAGCATACTTATTACAACATATAACAAAACCATGAAAGGACCATATAGGTATAGTGTCTTTAGAAATTGGGAAACATAAACAACTAGTTCATAAAGCATCTACATTGTATCCCATTTATTTCATCATATCTATAGTCCCTTTTGGCATATATTACTTAATAACCTTCTTCCTGACCTGGGGAAAGAACACAGACAAAAGGGTGAGCTCAAATGCTTAGTAAGGATAAACAAAAGAAATATCAATCACATCATATTCATAAGAACATAACATTTTGGAAATCTTACCCTGCAAAAGAGATCATAATTTCATAACAAGGGATAAATCATGGTAGTGAAATGTAATCCCAATAATCATAACTTAAAACATGAAACTTTTATGCATACACACATAATCATAGAGAATCATTTCTTATTAGTCAAGACTCATTTCCATGACTATCTTAGTGGACAAAGTGCATTTCTGTACCGAGTTCACTCCTCGTTTCAGTCTTGTTTCACTGAACCGGTTTAACATGCCATTCCAGCCATGTCTATCTCATGAGATATAAAATCTTTACCCAATGCATTGAAGGGAGATATAGTTCCCACAAATCTCATAATGATACCATTCTTATGTGTGACACAAAATCATAAACCATACATCGTACCATAACCCATGTAATAAAAATGGGAATCATAATCATCATGACATCATAAAAAAATTCATATAATATAAAGGAATTCATAAAAATATTTCCATCACAACATAATCAAATCAATGTAATAATAGGGATATAAGCAGAACCCTATATTATCTTAGATGGAAATTTTTTTTGATAAAACACTTGAACTCCATTATTGAGGAAAATATCCTTTCTACTTCAAAAACATTTTTCCTTTCATAACATGTTATACAATTTTAAATTAAAAGAAGTTGATTAAAAATAAACTTGAATAATTTTAAATGAAAATTCTTGGATATAATGTTTTAAAAATCCATTCATTCCGTATAAGTTAAAAAAACAATCTTCTAGTACTTTCGTCAGAAATGTCCAAAAGTACTTCGTACGAAAAACAACAAAAGATTCCTTTCATATCATTTACTAAAAACTCATCAAAGGGTAAAATTGGATTTAAAAAATTGTATGTGGATGGAAATAATATTAAATATTTAGGAAACATGGATGTGGATGATAAATATTCCCCAGTAAATTCTGAAGTATAAAATATCTCGGATAAAAATTGAGATTGCGAAATTGTCCCTTACCTTAGGTCCAATTTACTTCCTAAGTGTCTGAACCTCTTGTATAATGATTTAAATAATGTTATTGAATTATTACAGAATCATACTTATTGTTATGATATCATATATGGTCATATTACTAGCTTCTTATTAGTAATATTTCATTACTACTTGTTAATCGGATGTTTATTACTTTTTGTTCTTATGCGTGTTTTGTCGAATAAATTTTTATTCTTCTCTTTAGGTTATAGATACCTCATTTAAGGAATGGTAATAGTGTACTATATATAATATTTATTCATTCAATTCATTTATATAATCATTATTCAATGAAGATCATGTAGAACGAATCGCATCACATCATTGAGACGGTATTCCGTACATACGCACGAGCTATGATATCGTTCCAATGATCGTGGAATTGAATTGGAGTGTATGTATACTATTTTAGAATCACTAAAAATTTATAATAATCATATATAGTTTTTTATTTGAACCATTATACCCATCAATGTATGTTGGTGATGGAAAATAGATTACACCACGGCGTGGAGACGGTATTCCGTACGTACTCATGCGCGATGATTTCGTTTTCCGTAGGATGGATAGATAGGGAAATAGGGTTGTTTAATTCTTATAATAACATCTCAGTATATGAGTGATACTGATTTTATTAATTCATAATGAAACAACTAATGAATAATAATATGTGGAAGAAGAAATAAAGTTGAAAGAATCGGTAACGGACATTACCTCTTCTTTGAAGCGCCTCTTTGTGACCTCCTCTTAGGGCACTGAAATTGTACTTTGAAGAAGACCAGGACCTGTAGAATATTTCTAGGAAAGTGGGGATGTAAAATGGTCAGGTTTTGGCCGATCTAGAAGTCTCAAATTGGTGTGAGGAGGAGAGGGAGGAGGTGCCCTTTTATAAGGGAGGAGAGGGGAACCTTTGGAAATATAAGAAATATTAGTATAAATTAAATCCCAACCCCACTTAAAAACATCCAAAATTACTCATATCAGAATATTAGATGATATAGGGTTGTAATCTCATCATAAAATCAAATTTATACATGTTAGGAATTTATTTTAAACATTATCAACTTGATTTATCTTTATTTATCAATTTAATTTTATTTTTGGCAATAATATTCTAAATTTAAAATTATTATAAATAATAACATATGTGTTGTGAATTTTATATAATTTGACAATTAATGACATTATAGAACATATAATTTTTAATTTTTAATTTTTAATTAATTTTTTGATTTTATAAAAAATTTATAATATGTTATTTCTATAAAATAACAATAGTGTCAATTTTGACACTATTCATTTATTTGAATTTAAATAAAATATATACAGATGATCTGTTTGAAAAAAAAAGATTAAATAGATTCATAAAATGTCATATGTATCTTGAAAATTAGTGGAGCACATTAAAGTGTTCATATAATATTTATTTTAATATTTTTAAAACCATTTATTTGATATTTTAACTAATATAATAATTTCAACATTACTATTGTGTCATAATTAATGATAATTATATAATGCATAAAAATTATAAATAAATTTCTATGATGTAGATAATTGTATTATATTATTGGATACTATTCATGTTCTAAGTTTCATTATTTTTATCACTAAAATAAAATTATTATACTTATAAGATTTAAGAAAGTGACATGTAGTCGCATTCTTTGGTTTTAATAATAATTAAATTATTTTCATGGAAAAAAGTCCCTTAAATGAATCTAATACGACCATTTGGTGATATAGGTCGTCTTGTAGTCATCCAATAGGATTTTTTCAGGTGTTAGGATAATTTTATAATCTTATATTTACCCTTAGTTACCCGATTTACCTTTAACTATGGTAAATAAAATTTACCATAGTTACTATTCATAATGCCCCAAAATAAAAAGTAGCCTATTAAAATAATTTGGAACCACTGATTCCAAATATGTAATCCACTTTTCAAAATTCAAAACACATAAGTTGCAGTAATTAATTTAAAATTAATCTCGTTTTTAAGAAAACGGGTTTTAGAAGTTAAAACATTGCCAAAGATTGAAATGTTTTTCCATATTAATTCAATGTCAAATTAATGCTAATGACATACATTATATTAAATCGTAAAAATATATTCTATTTATACTTTAAATCAATTAGATATTATATTTTAACCATATAAATCATCTCAATGTTAAAAGTTGTTTTTAATTAAAAATTAGCGTATTTTTACTATTCATCAAAATATGAAAGTTATCAGAAAAATATAAAAATTTTATCCAAAGTAAATTTTTATATCTTGATTCAAAAGAAGAATTTTATTTTGTCAATTTTAACTTATAAACACCTAAAAATCTAGATTTTATGTGGGTGCGCCATCAAAAGGCGGCAAAACTACAGTTTTTGAGAAATACTTATTTTACCCAAAAAAATTATTTTGTTCTCTTACCATGTTCTAGAAAATGTGTAAGATGAATAATAATGTTATAAAATTCAAAATGTAGTTAATACTATTCATAAAGGCTGGTCCATAATAATATATCGTTGTTTAATGAAACCCGGTATTGCGTACTACACACGCTATCGAGGAAGGGGGTGATTACGTGTAATCCAAGACAAGTCCGTATTGTGTGCTTTGAAAGATTCCTTTGGTGTTGCGTATAACATAAGAAATAAAAAAATATTTCTCATAAAATCACATGGTGTTACATTGATCCATGCAAGATTACTGGGTACAGATCCACACATGATCCATGGGTGCTGATCCAAATAGGATTTCTATGTGTTGATACACATATGGTATCTATTTATTATAAACGCATAATACTACCACTGGATTATCTGCACCTTGTTTGCTTGAGATCGGGAGTTTATTCTCCACAAGAAATCAGTTGTGCCTTAACTTCCACGATGTTCCACGAATGGTAAACCCAAGGGGCTGTCTTGTCATAAGGATCCCAACGCGACAGATGGCGCATCTGTCGAATGCATGGTCTGTGAGTTATAGAAATTTTAGTTTCGTGAGCATGGTTGGATTCAGGTTTGATCCCTCCTAGCCATACTTCAATATTCTCCAAAACATAAGTAGAGTTTTTTAGAAGGACTGTCTCATTCAATGGATCCTAGAACCACAGACAGTTTGTCAAAAGGGCATATGGTTTGTAAGATACAACCTTTTAATATTATCTGGGTGAAATGGGTTTAGGTATGGTCTTACCTGGTCGGACTGTCCCGAACATCCAGGCCTGGGACAACCTGACCTAATTCGGGTCTCCCTGACCCATTCTGGGTGGGAACCGACCCCACCCGAATGGGACAGTTTGCGGACCAGCCCCACCCGAATGGGACGGTCCGCGGATCGGCCCCACCCAAATGGGCAGGGTAGTGGCAGGATCGGTCCTTTGGGCAGTGGATCGACCTGGCCCGTTGGATGGCACCACTAGTGAAAGGGGCCTTGTGGCCACTCATTCCCTAATGGATTAATGGTCTGTTAGGCTTTTTATGTAGCGGCGCCACATGGCGCCGCCTGGATGTCTATGGTACTCACATTGAGCGAGACCCTTCACCCTCTGTGGTGGCTTTGATGCCACACCCTTCACCTACGGCTCGTGACCGAGTCCAACTCTTCCGCGAACATAGAAAACTGTTATTTGGCCACCATTCAGTCTGTCACAGCACCGAGAGGCGCTGCTCTTCCACCGCAGTCGGTGGTTTTTGGCCGCCGCCCTCGTCTTCTGGCGTTGGTGATGTTCTGGGGCTCTGTTTTCTCCCATGACTGTGCCTACGGACCTCCGGATGGACATAATCATTGCGTTAATCCCGGATTGAAGGTTTTTTCATGTTCAGAAAACCACCCCCCAATGAATGCAATGATAAAATATGTGGCACAGGGTTTGATCATTTTTCATTGGCCCTCTCCCTCTATGTTTCCATTAAAACATTGGTTAGAATAATTTTCCTTCAAATTCCTATAATTAATCAAGGAAACCCCCATAAAATTTATCATGACAAAACCCCCTACTACATGATGTGTTGGAGGTTTCATGATTGCTTCCAGAGAAGAGTCCTTGTTGGAAGAGGTTTTCATCATTCATCGATCTCGGATAATTGTTTCCCATGTTTCCGTCCTCGACTAGTTGAATTTGATGTATTACTTATCCATAGGTTCGTCTTTTGATGAAGTCCTTCCAAAAAACCCAACCTGAACTCCATTTAAATAGTGGTGGAGGGTGATAAATGAATCGATATAATTTTTGAGGTTCATTAATGAGTTTTAAATTAATGAACCTCTTAATTCACAATGGTGTTGTTACAAAATAGAAGTGTCAACCCATTAAATGGCTTGACAACCCATCGGTCCCTCCACCGCCACTAAACAGGTTATAGGAATATAAAATAACATTTTTATATTATTTTATTATAAATCAAATTGTTATAAAAACTAAAATTTTATCCTGACATTATACTATCAATAACAAGCCTCACATAACGGAATCCTGGAACTACATATTCAATAGTGCCCTCAGATATCATTTCTAAGTTCCACTTCAAAATATAGAAATCAATGCCTTCACATTTACTAAATGTTCCTTAAAATAAGATAAAAAATTAATAACAACCATCCTCGTCTAACCCCGGTCAAGGTTTGGCTCTGCATGTGGGTAACAAGACCTCACGAGCTCAATGGTACTACTATATTTCTATTACATGTTACTGTTTAAGAGTTATCAAATTTAATAATCAAATAATTGTTACGTAATTATATTATTTACGACCATAAACTAACTTTGGTTGTTGTCCCACGCTGACCAATGTTAGGATCTTTTTATGTAAATTATACCCTCATGAGTTCAGCGACGGTCTCAAATTTTTTATCTGAGTCTCCATTATTGAGTTATAAGAATTTTAAAAACATGATAATTTTATTTAATTGTTTTATTTATGGTCATTTCATTTTTTTTCTCACTGGAGGCCTACACTGACTAATCATAAGTCCTATTTTGGGTAAATCTGCCATCATGAATGCAACAATGCCCTTAGATTTCATATTTTGTCATCCATTTAATAGTTATTCATCTTTATCAAAAAAACCACTCACACCAACTATTTAAGTGTCAAATTTTTTTTGATTAATAACTTCCCGAAGTCAGGGCCTCGGAATCACATGATGCCAATTTTTTAAATCATGTAATAATTCCAAATAATTAATAATAATTTGGAATTTTCTGGACATTATAATCCCCCCACCTTAGGTCTTTATGCCCCCGAAAGCCCAATCAATGGATAATCATTCAAATGAGGGTGCTAAGCACACATTTGAGCCACCATCTTCCATGTGTTCTCCTAAAGGTTCTTGTGTTGCCACCCAACTTGTACTAGAGTATGCAACCATCCACGAAGGACCCAATACTGTCGATCCTCTATCTCCACTAGGAACCCATAAAATGTCGCCTCATCGTCAATGAATATATCGCCCCAGTCGATGACATGTGATGGATCATGAACGCACATTCTTATTTTAAACACATGGAATGAATTAGTAACCTGGTGAATATTGTGGGGCATAGATAGATGGTACACCACCTCACATACTTTGATATGTATCTAGAATAGTCTGATGAAACTCAAGGACAACATGAAACCCCTACCAAATCACTGCAATACTCAACGTGGTGAGACCCGTAGGAAAACATGTTCTCCCTCCTCAAACACATGAGGTCTCTGTATCCTTTCTGCATAAGAATTCCTCCTGCACTGTGCAGTCTTCATCAGTTCATGGATGATCTGCACCATCATTGTGGTGGATCATACCAACACTGGAACCATTATTACTGACACCCCTGGGTCTATACCACATATAGGTGATCAGTATGCTCGCTTGTACAAGGCCTCAATTGGCACCATAAAAATGGTGGAGTGATAGATATTGATGTCTGCAAAATCTACTAGTGGTTGGTGGTCCATCCAATTGTGTCTAAAATAAAAGAGACAAGCATGATGCATGTCTTCTGAGGACTATATGTTCTTCTCTCTAAGACCATCATTCTAATGATAAATGTGGTTCCCAATTGTGCTTGAACCAGGTGTTCTTTTAGCACATTCTAACAAGTGAGGCATCGTGAAACGAACTCTACCACCATTGTCTTTATCACTAGCCACCAGTATTGACATCACATGTTCTATTACATATTCAACAATAAAGGTTTTACCTCCAAATGAAACATATAGAACAACCTAAACACCTCCTCCCGAAAAATCACCGGTACCGTGGTGCATCCTCAAAAAATGATGACTCGATCCCCACATTCTGAAAATCTTTATAGATCCTAAAATGAGTATATTTGAGCACGTAAGGTTTTTTAGTCAACATCCCCAAGTTTGTTTCTCCATGACATTATGAAGGAGTTGGGGAGTGACTATCATATACTGGATGTAGGTTTCTAATCTCAATCCACAAAGAATAACTGCAACGTGGCTAGCTACTCTATCAACTCACTCAGCAATTGTAATCCAAACCTCCTGTTGAGTGTGTATTCCACCACATCCCACTTCCCTCGAGTATAGAATATCTTGAAGTCATAGTCCTGGTGGAACTCCACACATAATCATTGTCTCAATTGCTGAAAATCCTACCAAAAACTTTCCATCCACAAGAAAGGCTGCCCCATTTTAACTGATTGATATTCCATCGACCCTCTGGTAGTGGGTACTCATTATCCATGGATACATGATTAATGTGATAGTAATACACACATAACCTCAAGCATCGGGTCTTATAATTGTCTTCCTCTACAAGTCTCCCAAATATACTCTTAGCTCCAAGAGCTCTGTGGGAGCCATCCGATATGTAGTTGTAGATATTAGAGTCGTCCCAGGGTACAATCTAATGTTGAAGTACCTCTCCGTGCGGGGAGGTAATCCTAGAAACATCTGTAGAAAGGATTTTCCTAAACATTGTCACTGCTATTTGGAACTGAATACTCAAAACATTAACTACCATGAGGGTTGGCCGACTCAGGAGTGATCAGCTGCACTCTCCTATTCATGAGCCAATCGTGTTCTTCTTGGATTTCATATTTTTCTGACCATGGAAAACCTCATTCCAATATTGTAGATATACCACAACCTTTTCCCAAATCACAGTCAATCTAAGTATAAACTGTGGATTACCAGTCCATTCCCAAACTAACGTCGTAAGGCCTCGATGAAACAACATGTAGTTTACAACCAAAACACTCACCTCAAGGGTTAGATCAAACCATCATCATAAGTGTGATTAGCGAGTCTCCTTTCATAGTTATCTCCATATGTAAGGGTCAAATAAACTATATAACTAGAATCTCTAGGTCTTCAAAAAGATTCATGATAAGAATTAATGATTAGTACCTATTAATACTAATTACGACAACTAGAAGTAGACATTGATCTTACCTTGAATCATTCCTGGAGCCCTTGGGTTACAATATAAAACCACATATAGATACTCCCTTCCCCATCCATGTATTATGCCTTGCAGATTCATTTGACCCTTTCACATTCTCTTCCAGAAAATATATACACATCCATGTCTCTACGACAGATGTCAGTTTCCAGATATCTCACTGGATATATATGCTCATTCAACGAACATTCAACCACAAAGATTTAATCTAGAACCCTAACATAAGTAGGAATGCAAAAAGGAATAGTGTTGACTCAAATGTCCCAAAAATATTCTCTCTAAGAGGTACGATCCATAATGAACTAATTATATAGTATTCATCGAGTACCTAGAATTGTCAGTATTTATCAATGAATACTCAGCAAAGAGGATATTTTCAGCCGAAGTAGTAGATGATCTTAGGAAAATAGGCATGTTAGAATTTTATGGCAAGAAACACCTTCCCTGAAGAAGGTTCTCATGATTGTAAATGAAAAAGTAACCTCATCATAAGACCAGGGTAATATGAACCTTTTCATCGCCCTATTGAGTAACGTGGAAGGCTAACTAGGAAGACCTCCATCTGGTCAAATGGTGCCCTGGATAGATGGAAACATTATCACCACACATGTAGGTCCTTAGCACCCTAAGAGTGAGGGTTTCCTTTGAAGCTGAGGGTTATTTTATGCTAAAACCCATGTAAGGCTCTATCCCTACATGTTTACTCTATCGGTAGTTACGATAATAACTGTTGGGAAATGGGAAGTGGTATCATTGGGACACTGCCCAATGGTACCATCTCTGACAACAGTCCTTGTACAAAAGCCTCATTTCTTTGTGGAATATCCTCATGGTCACTCATTTGAATCATGGATGGATGTCTTCGTGGAGACATAATGAAAAATATTCAAGATGAACTGTGATCAATAAGTTATACCTAGTGAGCTGACTCAAAGATATCAAAGATAAAACAACATTTCCAAAACACATGAAACTATTGTTTTCGTTTTCCGAATCGAATATCATAATTCAGGATCTAGGTGTTTGGATAAATTGGCCGCCGCACCAACACCAGATTCCATGAACTGAAACTAAAACTCTAGACAATTATCACTATTGCAACATTAAAAACATTGACTCATAGTTCATCTGGTAGAACCACCCTCTAATACATCTTTGTCCTGACCCATCCCCCAATGCTCGTTTCGTGACTATCCCAAGCCCTCCTTCTATAGGCTAGAGGTTAGAGACTAGCCCCGGAATGGTGTATACATAAAATGGTAAGGCAATGAATTTAAACCTATATAAACACACAGTCCATGACCACAAAAAGATGCAACTGCAAAGTAAAACTATAGTAGTAAATGTGTGTACTCAAATTAAAGGGGCGGAAATATAAGACGAACTAAAAATATTCAACTAAAAATCAAAATAGATAACATATTACGAGGACATTCACTAGGGATCGTACCTGATGGGTAGGTACATCGCATCTCCGTAGTTGTCCACCTCAGCCATTCTTCTTTCGGTACTACCTGATCCTGGCTCCTCTAGTCTCATCCATGCTTTCAATTGTCTGCATAATAAATGATAAGGTGCGAGTGAAGCCCATGTAGGGGTGAGTATTACAATACTCATTAGGGACCACGATACCCCAAAGGGTCTCTCAAAATTCCACAATGTACACTGAAAATGCCTGATCTCAATCACAATGAACAAAGAAAAAGACTAAACTCAAACCAGGTATAACTTATGAACAAAAGTTTAGATGATATGACAAAAAGCTAGATCATCTAATTCTGTCAATGGTTCTGCTGCTGATCAACAAAGTATCACTCGTTACTAACCCCCGCTGACCCACATTGGAACGATAGGTACTATACCCCGCTTACCGATGCAAGATCTGTCCCACCCGAGATCAATATGTATAACACCCACTTACCAACATAGGATCTGACCTACACATGATCCATATGCGTAGACCCACACAGGATCACTGAGCAATGACCACACATGATCTGACACACACAAAATCAGTAGGTTCTTACCCACACATGATCTTAGGTGTTTATCCACATGGGATCAATTGGTGCTTATCCACATAGGATCACAAACTACCGATCCACATAGGACCTCTTGGTGATGATCCACAGAGGAACAATACATAGTGATCCATGAAGGATTGCCATTCATTCTACATGCCTCAACCAGCTACAGGATTTTACCCAACCGATGCTCATGATATCATTAGTATCTCCTCCTCAACATTTTTGACATGCCTCAACTTCCAAAACGTTCCAAGAAGTCACAACCCATGGGAATTTCATGTCGTAATTGTCCGAACACGACAGACGACCCATCAATCACATGAACGGTCTGTGAGTTATAGGCTTTTAGTGTCGATGGACTGGTTGGATTCGGGTACAATCAAACATGGATATACTCCAACATTCTCCAAATCATAGTTGGAGTATCGTAAAAGGGCCATATAGTTCAAAGGATTCCAACACCGTTGACTGTATGTCAAACAGACATATGCTTTGCGAGATACTACCTTTAAAGCGTATTTGGGCTGAAATGGTTCTAGGTCCGGTCCGATGCATTCTAAACCATCCTGGGCCGACCCGTCTAGGTTTGGGTAACATAACCGGGTACAGGTCCAACCCGGATTGACCTGGACTAGTATGGCCACAGACCGTCCAGACCTGAACCTGTAGGACCACAGATCGGCCCAGCCCAAACCGGCAGCACTAGGCTGCGACTGGGTCGGTACGCTAAGCAGCAGACCGGCCTGGCCCACCGGCTGGTGCGACCCACCGAAGTAGTCATGCCTCCCCAAATTCTAGATTGGATCAATGATCCATTCAGATATTTATGCAGTGGCGCCACATGGCATTGCCTGGAAGTCTATGGGACCCGCATGGAGAGGGTCACATTGCCTTCCACCACAACTTTGATTTCGCAACCTCCACCTTCAGTGTTCGACGACACACTATTCTTCTGAAAACGCAGTTTCTCGAGAACCATTCGCCCCTTCAGTCCTCTCTGTAACTAACCGACTCCACTCTTACATCATGGCCGGTAGTGTTCGGCTACCACCTTCGTATACTGGAACTGGTCCTCAACGCTGACGCACCCATGCATCTTTCGCAGGGATCTAGTGGTGCTCTAGAGCACTGTTTTCACTCACATATATTCTTATGGCCTCCGAAAATTCCTTAATCACTATGAGTCTCCCGGTTTTAAGGTACCATAATGTTTTTAATACCACTCCTGAACAATGCAATGATAAAACAAGCGGTGGAGGGTCCTAGAATTCTTTGTTTTTCTCGATCCCTCCACATTAGAATCATAACATGCGTGAGATTATTTCTTCTTTAAACTCCTAGAATTTACAAAGACAAAACCCATATAATTAATCAAGCCGAACCCCATACCTCGAGTAGAGTTGGAGGTGTCGGGTTTGTGGTGTGAGAGGAGTCCTTGTTGGATTAATTCATCGACATTCATCGATCCCAAATCATTGTCGCCCAAGCATCCATCCTCTGTCGATGGATGTTGTTGTCTTACATCACCACAGGTTCATCACATGATGATGTCGTCTTAAAAACCCAAACATGCGATCAATTTATTTAGAGGGAGTTGGTGAGTGACACATCGAATGAATTAGTGAAGATCATTAATGTGTTTAAAATTAATGATCCTCTTAATTCCCAAAGGTGTGGTTAGAAATTGGAAGGTTGAAGACATTAAATGGATTTACAACCCATCGGTCTTTCCACCACCACTCAACATGTGGTAAGAAAAAATAACATTTTTATGTTATTTTATCATTAATAAAAAAGTCTGAAAATATAAATTTTTCCTCAAATCCTAATTCGGTTGAGGTTATCCCTCCGCTAATAGATTCCTAGCGCTATAGATTCAATGGTGCCCTTTGAGTTCAATTCTGAACACTAGTTCAAATTATTGAAATATCCCTCAAGAGTACAATTGAACTATTTGAATTCCAATCCGATTTACCTTTTAGAAGATATAGAATTTAAAAATAAAATAAATGTTACTTAAGTAGTTTATTTACATAATATAACTAACCTCCACTATTGGACCATATCGACCAATGATAGGATATACCTTAGGAATGAATTCCCTCACGAGTTTAGTGGTGCTCACCGATTTTTAATATGTGTCTTCAATCCTGAGTTATATGGATTAGAAAAACAATATAATTTTAATTAATTGTTTTATTTACGGTTATGTCATTTTCGGGTTTTCTCACTGAAGGCATGTGTGAACTAAACTTATTTCCCACCTACGGTAAAACCAACATCATGAATGCAGCGGTGCCCTAATAATTTTGATATGGGAACCCGTTTAATAGTTATTATTCATTTTAAGGAAAACTACTCAAGCATGATGTTTAATGATTTAGATTTATCCATGGATCATTTTGGTAACTCTAGGACATAGAATCATGTTCCTTGTATTTTCGTAGTCTCGTAATAATTCCCTATAATTAAATAATATATATGGAATTTATGGAAAATTACTCATACCTTGAGATTTACTTGTCATGTTTGTTCATTTTATCTCTTAAATAATAAAAATATTCTAATTTAGGCTTTGTAGAGATCCATTTTCATTTTTATTATTCCCTATATATATATATATATATTTATTAATCTATTTATAATAATCCATAGTATTTGTTGATAATAAATGAAATGCACCTTTCATGGAGAAGGTAGGCTGTATGTATGCATGAACACTACATTCATTTAATTTTCATATTAAAAGAATAAAAACAATATGGTACATATGTATATAATAATTCCAATATAATATCTATTTTATATATGTTACATAATTTCATTAAATATATTCGTTATAAATTCCATGTATAGAATTAATGAGCCGTATCACTTTAAGGGGGTGGTTGTCCACACCTCCAAAAATGAATTTTTTGTAATTAAACATTTTGTAAAGTATAATGTAATTTTATGGATACTGGTGTTTTTATAAATTTGTAGAATAATTAGTGGTTAAGAGGATAGAGAAGGTAAATAATTTAATGTTGATTGATAGAACATGTTTCCTCCATATCAGTTAACACATTTTTATTTGATCCAATAAGATTTACTAAATTTCTTTCTTTATAAAGTAATGATTCAATGAGGAAGACAGGGATTTGGGCAGATTATTTGAGAATTATTTTGGAGATCTAGTGGGCTTAAGAGGTGTGAGTAAGTTGGTAGAGGTGGTTCCCTTTTATAATATGGAGGGGAGGCACATTAGGAAATTATTGAAATATTACGTTATTATAAATTAATTTTCGCATTATAATATCTCTAAAGTGTTATATTACAACTGTAAGATGAGGATGGGTATAAATACTCTCAACCAATAGGTTTCGAACATGTTTAGGTCAAAATATGTCCTTATATTTTGGATTTATCCATTAGTTAAATAAATGAACTATTATAATGTATTCTTGTATTTTTACACGATAGGTTTAGTATAATACTCAAAAATGAAAAGGGAACCTCAAGTGAATCATTATTTATATATATAGAAATATCTGTTTCATTTTTATGAATATATGATTTTTATTATGAGTATATCATTTAATAAAATTTTATTTTTCTTTAATAATTATTTATGAAAATTTTTACAGTTCAAAGTGAAAACAAATTTAACGACATAAAAACATGATTTATTCGAAAAAACTATATTAACACGATGGTATCATATCATACACAACCAATTTACTCATGTAAGGACTCTAAAATTACAAATTAAAAATATTATAATAATTAATAAATATTGTTTGGGTCATTCATTAATAAGGTAATAACTCCATGATCATTATTTCATAAAAAATTTATTTATAAAATTTGTAAAAAATATAAATAAAATAGCATGATATATATATTATTTTTACATTTTAATTACTACTTATATTCAAATAGATATTTTATATAAACCCATCATAATATTTGATTAGTAATGATTTTCATGTTTATGTTATACTTTTCTTAAGTTTAAATTAATTATTATAAATTGTCATTATCATAGCCATATCTCCTCCAAATTTCTAAATTTGATCCTATGGTTTTTTTTTCACCCATAACTCATCCAATAATTAATATAAAATTAATTATCTTTTTTGAAACTACATATCACTTATTTAATAAGTTGAAACTCTCAACTGATTGACATGAATTTATATTCAATTTATATTTTAAATTAGTTTCAATGACCATAATTGTAATAAATGATAAAATCATAATATAATTACACATTAAAACCAATTAAAAAATAATCTAAATATAAAAAGAAATTAGGCAAAAATGATGTTTTTAATTAAAATGCAATATTTTTCACTATTAATTGTAATATTAATTTTAACAGAAAAATACGAAAAATTCAACCAATGTAGATTTTGTAGTACCTATAATTAATAAGAAGTTTATATTTTTCAAATAGAACATATAAAATGGAATGAAATTGAATTAAATGTTATACCCTATCAAAAGGCGATAAAAGATCTTTTTAAAAATGTTAGAGTATTTTATGCATAAAAATCGATTTATTTTTATTATGCCTCTAAAATTTAATGGACAAATGTAAAAACATTTAAAAAACAACTTTAGTCATAATAAAACAACTTTTGTTCATTCCTACCAACAAATCATTTATTAGTTAACTATAATTTAAAACAATAATAATATTATATATTATTGTTTTGGTATAAATAATCCTTGTGTGCAACATAGGATTTCAGAGAAACCCATTGTTAGGTGCAGGTACACAATCATATATTGAATCCCTTGAATTTAAAATTATTATATAAATTATAAATATTAATAAATATGAAAAAGACATATTCATTATTTACCTGGGATGTAACTTCCTTACACCCTTTATGAAATTGCATCGTTTCAATTTTTATTCAATTATCTAAAATGTGGGTGTATTAGTCTATCAATAAATTTTCATGATCCTATGATTCCTCTTCAGAAATATGGTTTTTAAAAAAAATCATAAACCTGATGAAGCACTTTATTTCACAACACTTACTTTCTATGGTAAAGAATCTTGACAAGTGGATCCTCTAAAAAGGATTCTCTTTAATATGAACTACATCTTGAATCAAAAAATGATATGAAGAAGACATGTAGTATTTTAACATTGAATCAGGTTAAACATTGTGCACCTGGGATATATTCCGAGGAAAATCCACTCGGTATGCAAGTGATCGTACTATATAATAAATTTCAAAGTGTTAAATGAACAATAGAATCATATAACATTTCATATCAAAACTCTTCACAATCTATGATGAGGAAATGTTGAGAAATACATGGTACCCTATCTCAAAATAAATATCCTTCTTATTGTTATCCACATAACATTTATTCTTTCTTCTATGTTGTCCTCATGTGTTTTTGTATCAACTGATCTTTTTTAGCCATATCATCTACCAATTAGGGTCCCATCAACTACCATAAACCTATGTCATCCCAAAAAACATAATTATAAAATATAGTTAAAATTTTTCCCCACATTATTCCATTTTTATATGGGAATGAAAACTGTTATTATTAGAAAACATAACTGAAGAAATATGTTGGACCAATCAACCCTAGTAATCCATCAAACTAGCACGTAGTATATCCTCTAATTCTTTTATTATTCGTTTTGCCTACCCTTATGATTGAGGATGAAAGGATATACTAATATTTCATTTAGTAACCAATTAATTATCTAGGACTTTCAAAAATATTGAAGTTAACATAGGATCATGATCAAATACAATACAAAATGGAACAACATGTTACCTAGTAATATAATTATGTTAACATTGATAATGTCAATCTAGAGACATTGAATCCTTAATAAAAATAAAATGAAAAGATTTATTCAACCAATAAACAATAAAATCAATCAAATAATTATATATATGGGTTATAACATGATTAAATTTTTATCTAACCTGCATATTTTTCCAGGTGATATTAAATAATTAAATAATGACCTTTTTTGTAAATATATTTATTTTCAATATGTTATGTTATGATCACAATTTTTTATTTGAAACCCACTCCAAATAATGGGTTTTTATGTTATGAGTGGTTTATGATCTATAAAGAGACATATGTATGATTTTCATTATATTGTCGTGGTAATATATAAACAAATATGGTTGTTATGTAATAATGAATGTTGGGGGGACCAATATCTCAACAGAATTAATTATGTAATTTTTTATATCATATGACACAACAAAGGGAATGAATTCCCAATATTGATCCACTATGTAAATTAGGTGTGTCCATATAAAAAATAGGAATTAAGGGTTCCCTGATCCACTATAGGAAACATGTGTTTTCTAATCCAAAATTGGAAAATAGATATGAGTACTGATCCACAATGTTGATTATATTTTTACAAGTTACCAACCATAATCCTTAAATAACTTATTTAATTCAACTATAATTCACTTTAATACATTCATAGATATATTTTTAGCATATAATATAAGAGGTTTAGGATACATAACATACATAAAAAACACTAGAAAACAATGTGGAAACTATTACAAAAATATCCATTTCTTCCCTAATAATATTTTTTTAATTAAACATGAATTAATTTCTATAAAATACTTCAATGTATTTATGACATGATTCTTCAATCCTCATACCTATTCATAAACCATATGATATACATTTTTAATCATTTAATTTTCACCAAAAGATCCTCATGGGACATAAAAAAATTGAAACCATTTAGCCATGAATTCTTATAAACATATGAAAACATTTTCATAAAGAAAAACATATCACCCATATAATATCAAATTTTTACATTATAAATGAATAAAATTTCCATAAAACATTAAATACATAATTCAAACCACATTGCAAATGTAGTGAAATACTTCATTAATATTTTATCCCTCATTAATAACATATTATTTTCATCCCTCTTGGATACTTTATAGTTTATCCTTGATAAAAATATTATAATGTAACCCTCATGTATACCTTATGGTGTAAACATAAATGTTACAAATAAAATATTAC
Organism: Viscum album; assembly: GCA_963277665.1. Taxonomy (NCBI): domain Eukaryota; kingdom Viridiplantae; phylum Streptophyta; class Magnoliopsida; order Santalales; family Viscaceae; genus Viscum; species Viscum album. Next base: position 417,739,653 of record OY728161.1, on the reverse strand, counting down.
TTATGGTTAACATCCATAATTAACATACCCAATACATTGTAGGGAGATATTGTTCCCATCCATGATAATAGAGAATGTTCATGAACCAATACACAAACATAATAAATTTATATTTGCCTCATAAAATTATTCATGGATAAATCTCTTTTCCTCTATAATCTTGGATGTGTACGTGTAGGGGCATGATCCACTTGGTCTCAAGTGGTTGAATATACATATTGGTGGATGTTGGTGGTATTAACCTCCATAGTGTCATTATCTCTATATAATACCACCAAACCAAAATATCTTTGAATGTCATAGCTGTAATCTACCTCTTGGAAAAGATGATCATTGGGAAGTACAGTGATGATCTGGACACTCCATTGTGGAATGTTTCCTCATTTTCGATGATTCAGAGAACTAATTTTCTATTTCTAAAATGAAACATCTCTTAGATCTTTGTGCATGGGGAGATAATGCTCTAGCGACAGAACTATAGCAGTGTTAGGATCTAGTTTCGAGGGTGACCAACATGTGATGTCTCTTTCTCAAGCATCGTGGCAGAATTCTATCATTGAGGAAATCAGGGATAGTCATCATCATGGCATCTTAAATTTTTTTGATTTTTCAGATTATCAAGGCTTGAACATCATTATATATTCTTTTTTTGGAATCTTCTCTGATAGAGTGTATAAGAAATCTCAAATTTTAATCATTTTCATGACATGTGGGGATTATATATTTGGTGCAACGATATTATTTGGAATTTCAATTTACTTGTCTAGATATTCTGTAACAATGTGCTCTCAATGGATGATACTATAAAAAAGGTGTATTACTTGCATCAAAATTAACCTATTGCATAATCTCCAAAGGGGAGACATCAGAGAACCATTTATATGGTTGGGAATTTTAGGTAACTTTGTGGAGTGTATTGGGTATTTTTTTAGTGATTAAATATTGTGGTGATATAGAACAAACTGTTTTTATTCTAGGATCCATTTTATGGGAAGATATTCTCTTGATACCTATGATATGAGGATTCTACTATTTTTTAGGTTCTAGTTCATCTAGATTCCAGAAATCATGACCATCATGATAATATTCATAGTTCTTAGCTATCATTCATGGTTCTCTCTTAGCGGATTTCAGCTATCCTACGTAAACTATTAAATAACTAGTAGAATTGCACAATTCATTAGAGGGTTATCATGGTAAGGAGACATCACATACCTTCCTATTTTCACTACTAGGACTGATGTGTTCGATATAACCCTCCCAATACATGATTTAAGCATAAAATATTTGGTTTTAGGAATCTTGGTCTCATGCGTGGTGGTGGGGTCGTACATGACTGAAATAGATTAAAAGTTGTTTCTTTCATAAATTGTTATGGATGACATGATTCTCTCTTTTATGAGCTTGGGATCTTCAGGATGTACTATAGGTTCATATTTCATTTTATATACCTCTATATGTTATCAAAGAGGACAATGTAGTTTATATACATATAGAAGAAGAAATCCACTCCTTGGATGATTTTCTTCTGCATTCATAGGTGTATAGATTTAATCAGTCAATCACCCCAGACAAACACTTGGTGAAATGGGAATAATGTAGCAGATTAATTAGCTTCAAAATTTATAGGGTTTGTCAAATAATGGTTTTTTATAATTTGGGATCCCTCCCTCCATAGTTTATGAGTCATGTTCATGATGATTCTCTGAGATTACATTAATTTAGACCCCCAAATTGTATCTCATTGCCTTTGGAACCATTAATAAAAATTAATTCAATGGATGGAATATCTTAAAAAGGGATATTAAATATTATTTTAAGTGAAATGATCTTTACTCATGTTTGTCTAACTTATAGCATGTTAAAACCTCATGTATATTTGTTTAAATCGTGTTATTAATAAACTAATGAACTATATTAATGTATATACTACCTTATATGGACATTTAAAAAAAATATTTACCAATTTATTAATAATATTTTGTTATTTCCATTTTTTTGGGTGCATTTATATAATGGTTTCCATGGTTGGTTAATTAGGTATTTTCTGGTTCAATAGATCAAAAACTATTTAAATAAATGGAAACCATATTAATATTTTTCCACTATATTTATTGAAACCGTGTATAATATTTTCTCATATAAGAGTTAGACATTAGTTAAAACAATAATAAAAATAATTTAATTTATTGTGATCTTTATTATGGGAACCGCGAGCTTAATTTTGTGAATTTACTCTCTCAAAATACTCTATAATTTATTACTATTTTTATGCTAAAGAAATTTCCTTGTCTGTTTTAATAATGATTTTACCTTAATTTTATTTCAAGGAATTCATATTATTTATAATTATTTTGAAATTATTTTCAAGATTTTAATTACAAAGGAATATTTATTAAAGTGTATGGGACACATTTTTAAGATTCCTAGAAACACTACTAATACCATATATAGATTAGAATAATGTAATAATTAAACCATATTCTCTATATAGTTAATACTGAACATGAAACCTGTGTTTTTATTTATCCAAACTCTTGAAATAGAATGAATTGATTCTCAACCATATATTCAGATCAATACATATTGTTAATCAAACATATGTTACAATAAATTTATGGAAATAGAACCTTTCGTTTGAAAGGAATAATACATTTTTCATGAGAATAATGTATGGTTATATAACCCTACATATGTAATGAACCATACAATCTAGAGAGAAACATCTTAATCATAAACCTTACTTTTATGATAAACTTTAAATTTAAATATTATGAACGAAAAATAATGTAAATTTAGTGTAACCCTACATTTGGATTTTTTTTTCATTGTGAAGGTACACAACATTTTACTTTTCAATGTTAGAGATTTATTTTTCTGTTATCTTCTATGATTTCTAGAGTAGGAAATATGTGGTCAAAATCTACTTTAAGTCTCTATTTTGACCTATTTAGAGCTCCTTATAATTGATTCAATGAACTGTTTTCAAATAATTAAATCACTACTATTCATAATGGATATTTTAAATCCCCTTATCATCAATGAATTTTAATATCTATGATTTATAAGGTATATGTAACACCCCGAGATTTTATGAAAAATATTCTTTTTAATTTCATTAATGTCTTGTGTTGTACGCAACACCAAAAGGAGCTTGCAGAACACACATCCTTGACTTGCCTTTCATTACACGCAATCGCGACCTTCCTTGATAGCGTGTGTAGTACGCAATACCGAGTTTCACTAAACAACGATATGCTATTAAAATATTATTAAAACTAGCCATTATGAATATTAATAACCACTTTTTGAAATTTTGTAAATTTTATTTTTCAAAATGGACTTCATTTTTGGATTTGGAATATCCAAATTAGCTTAGGGTGAAATTTGGTAATTTTCGGATAAATTTCATATTTTGATGAATTGTGGAAATTACTAAATTTTAATTAAAAACAACTTTTTCAATCGAAATAATTAATAGTGATAAATTATTAATTTTAGTGGTTTTAAATTATATTTAGAATATATTTTTACAATTTAATACAATGATGGTCAGTGGATGTAATTTCACATTTAAACCAGTTATAAACAAGTTTCAATCTTTTGATAGTTATTATCTCTTAAAAACGCACTATTTGTTTTGACGACGAGAATTAATTTTTAAATTAGTTAATGCAACTGATATGTTTCGAATTTGGTAAAATAGATATCATTTTTGAGTTCATAATATCAAATATATCTTAGGCCTAATTTTTGGTTTTTTTCTGAAAAATTCAATTTTTGATGAATAGTGAAACCACTAAGTGGTAGTTAAAAAAACTGAATTGTTCATAAAACTTAATTTTACCGCTTCTGTGAGTGGAATTTTAAAAAAATCCGAGCGACACGGTTGATGTCAGTAAGTAAAATGTGGTTCAATGAGATGAAAATAATTTTTTGGTGAATAGTAACTTTTTACTTTTTTTTACCACGGTTAAAAGTAAATAGGGTAATTAAGGGTAAAAATGATATTATTATTAACCTAACACATGTCCTAATTCTATTGGACAAGTGTAATTAGACCAAAAACAAATTTAGGAATAAAATATGACCATTTAGGTCCACTGGGATTAGATTAGGACAATTATTATTAATTTATTTAAAGAAGGGTTAAAAGAGTTAAAATCAAAGTTTATTTAATAAAACATTTTTAATATGGGGTAATACAGAAGATAAATTCGACTATAAATATTCATTAGAAAGATAAAAATATTTCCTACATAATGGTATTTTATTTGTAATTTTTGGACATTAAATAATTTAATTTATTTATGACACAACGATGATAAAGTAATTATCTTATTAATGAAATATTAACATAATTGATGTTATAAATACCCAAATAAATATAATTTGAGACTTTTTCTGAATTAAACTAATTTTATAGGTTAATATGACATGTTAGTATTGATTTAATTAAACTTTTTCTAACTTATCATTCTATTATGATTTTCACAAAAATCAATTACTAAATAGTGTCAAAATTGACATAAAATAGTTTTTAAAACAAATATTATATTATTAATTGTTATTTTATTCCTAAAAATCTAAGGATCGGAAAAAATGACTTAGATAAGGTTATATATATTAATAATAAACAATTTTGGGTTATTTTGTCTTCTTATAGTATGTTTATTAACCTTATAGTTCAAGAAAACAAGAAGACACGGTAAAAGTTAAATTATCTAACTTAAAGTTAAATCTAAATGATAAGGCTAAAATAATAACCTAAACTTGTCTAAATCCAATTGGATGAGAGGATTTCGACCCATCCCCACTTTAGCTTCGAAATAAGACCCTTTGGAACCATTATCATCCGAATTTGACCTTAATATAAAATAATATTTTTAGTTATTCCAAAGGTACCCCTCTCCTCCCTTTTAAAAAGGCAGCTCCTCCTTCTCTTCCTCACACAACTTTGAGCCTTCAAGCACGGCCAAACCCTGACAAATTCTCTTCTCCACTTCTCTAGAAACATCCTAGAGGTTCTGGTATTCCTAAAAGACCAATTTTAGTGCCCTAAGAGGAGGTCTCAAAGAGGCGCTTCAAAGAAGGGGTAATTTCCGTTACCGATTCTTTCACCTTTATTTCATCTTCCACTTCTTCTTCTTAGTTTGTTTCATTATGAAGTAATAACATCAGTATCACTCATATACTTATATGTTATTATATGTATGAAACAACCCTATTTCACCATCTATCCATCCTACGGAAAACAAAATCACCACGCGTGCATACGTACGGAATACCGTCTCCACGCCTTGGTGAAATCTATTTTCCACCACCACCTTACTTGTATGGGTATAATGGTGTAAATAATAACTATATATTATTATTTTAAAGTGATATTGATTCTTAAATAGTATACATACAGTCCAATTCAGTCCCACGATCATGAGAACGATATCATCACTCGTGCGTACGTACGGACTACCGTCTCCACGACGAGATGAGATTCATTCTCCACATTAAACATTAATGAATGATTGTAAAGTATATATAATAAGTAATAATGAAATATATGAAATAATAATGATACTGGATTTATGTGTTTATATATGTATGTCATCTACTTAATTCCGTTCAACTCAATAAGGAAACGAAAATAGAGTTCATGCGTACGTACGGCCTACGTCTCCATGAACGGTGTATTTCTTTCCATTTACTAATTTATTATATATATGTATATTCTGAATATATATATATAAATCATGTTTTATATTCTGGAATTAAGTAATCATGATCTAAGTAATCATATGAATAATTACAAGTCAAAACACGGATGACAGATGAAACAATTTTACCCAAAACACTCTTTAACATGGAATTTACAAAAAACGGGTAATATAAAGTCATAAATGAACCATATATGATATTATAACAAAAAATATGATTCTGTAATAAGTAAATTACATTATTTAAATCATTATACAGGAGGATCGGACACTTACGAAGCAAATTGGACCTAAGGTAAGGGAAATATCACAATCTCATTTTTATCTGAGATTGTTTATACTTTATTATTTACTGTGGTGTATTTTATCATCCACATCCATGCTTCCTCAATATGTAATATTATTTCCATTCACCTACAATTTTTTAAATCCTATTTTACACTTCGGTGAGTTTTTAGTAAAAGATATGAAAGGAATCTTTTGTCGTTTTTCATACGAGGTACTTTTTTTACTTTTCTGAAAAAGTACGAGAAGAATTTTTTTTAACTTATACGGCATGAATGGATTTTTAAAACATTATTTCCAAGAATATTCCTTTACAAGTTTTCATGTTTATTTTTAATCAACTTCTTTTATTTTAAAATAGTATGACATGTTAAGAAAGGAAAATGTTTTTGAAGTAGAAAGGATATTTTCCTCTAGAATGGAGTTCAAGTGTTTTATCAATATTATTATCCATCTAAGATAATAAACGGTTCTGTTTCTATCATTATTATTACATGGATTTGATTATGTTCTATTGGAAATTTTTTTTTATGAATGCTTTTATCTTATATGAATTGTTTTATGATGTCATGATGTTTAAGATTCCCATTTTTATTACATGGGTTATGCAATGATGTTTGATTTATGAATTTGTGGAACACATAAGAATGGAATCACTATGAGATGGGTGGGAAATATATCTCCCTACATTGCATTGGGTAAAGATTTTATATCTCATGAGATAGACATGGCTGGATTGGTAGGTTATACCGGTTCAGTGAAACAGGACTGAAACGAGGTTGACTCGGTTCAGAAAGGGACTTTGTCCACTAAGATAGTCTTGGCAATGTGTCTTGACTAACAAGAAATGATTCTCTATGATTATGTGTGTATGAAACAAAGTTTCATGTTTTAAGTTATGATTATTGTGACTACATTTCACTGCCATGATTTATACCGTGTTATGAAATTATGATCTCTTTTGCAGGTCAGGATTTACAAAAGTTATGTGCTTATGTATATGATGTGATTGATATTTCTTTTGTTTACCCTTACTTAGCATTTGAGCTCACCCTTTTATTTTTTCTTTTCCCCAGGATATAAAGAAATGTTTTAGGTAAAAAAAAGGAAGATCTTTATGGGAGATATTGAAGATCTTTCACCACGATTAGAAGATTATATTCCAAGTTTCCAGAGACACTAAACTATTACGATCCTTGTGTGTGTGTTTTTTTTATGTACTAAGTATTCCGAAAATGTAATGTAATGTCAGGCTTCGAGTCTCTACAGTTGGTATCAGAGGAAAGGTTTTGTCAACTTTTGGAAACTAGGATGCGAAAGCATTAGTGAGATCCATAGAGATATTTATATGGTATGTCTAGGGATGTCCCTAAGGATAAGTATACATATAGGATATAGTCCTAGAACTATGGTAACGATATTAGATTAAACAAAAGATGTTAGATATTGAAGTTACTCCCCCTTTATTATGATTTTTCCTCTCACACTATTCTTTTTGGGTTTTAGAAAATGGATGGAAACAAGATGATTCACGATAATGGAGGATATGATGAACAATGGAATGATATTCTTCATTAGCAACCAAATGAAATGGGATTTGGATTTCCAAACATCATTATTATGCCGAATCAGCAATCTCATAATATGATCAATAATGTAAAATTTGGTAAGTTTTCTGACTCGGCTAATAAGAGAAAGATGGAGTTTCATGATGATCATAGAGGAAAGAATGTTCAATTTCCCCTATGTAAATCATGTGGAAAGAGGAATCAAGGAGAATGTTTCAATGGAACTAGAAGATTCTTTGGGTGTGGAAAAGAAGGACACAAAGCCAGTAAGTGCAAAGGAAAAGGTTCAGTTAGCACCGGGGATGAGGATAATGGTATTGCAACGACATCAACAATGGTTAAATGTCTTAAATGTGGAATGTACGGGCATTATGCAATCCAATTCCCTAAGGGAAAGTATCATGAAGAGATTCAGTATGGTCATATGGGTAGTATTTATGTGGATGATGATGAAGAGACTACAAATGTTATGTGAGATGAAAGAATTGTTGAAGCTCGGTCAATGGTTTAATAATGTAGTGGAATGATTACATGTTTATCATGTGTAATGTTGTATAAGTAATATCATGCTACTATGGAATAAAGAGACATCTATGGACTGTTACACTGTTGTCTTTCCTTGAGTTTTGAAAGTGTATGATTAATGATACCAGTATCCATGAAAGTTTATTCAGATATTTTTGGAATGTAGATGATATGCGCATAATGAAGGGATAAAGAGAAAATTAAATGTTTGATAGTATTCATGAGCTCATGACTGATATAAGGAGAAGGTTATATACCGGTTTGAGTATATAGAATTTTTGGATTTTGGTATGTGGAAAGAGTTAACTTTTGACAGCATTCATGTTTTCACTATGGTTCAATGGGTATTCATTATTCAAGTGAATACATGATTAAGGACTTTGAATGTTTGGAATGTGACCAACAAAACATATCTTGTGATATATGGGGATCAACGATGGTATTAAATCTCTGGTAATCGTTTTCACTATGTTATGAGAGTGGACCGAAGTATTTTAGATAAGCCTAAAGATTGGAATGGATTATGTTTGACATAAGTTAGTATTTTTTAAGGATAGAACTTATTTTTTGATATTATTGATGGGATGTTATTGTAATGTAGTTTTAGAAAAAGGACAACCTGCAGGACGGGCGACAGCCCATCGCGTCGGACAAGGCTGTGGGAATCGAACCCACAACCGAAGTGCGACTGGCCTTTATCGCCTACCACTGGCCTATAGGATGTCCCTGGTTAGTAGAAACTAGTTTTATTTTATTAAGCGGTATGATATATGAAGTATAAGTTCATTTTTGGAACCATATACGATTAACCATAAGATGGACTTATAACTTTTTCTAACCTTTTGTTTGAAAGAGATGGAATGACCCATCATTCTATCACATGATCTGCTAACACATCACGAATGAAAAATTCAACTTCATTTCATTAAGAGATAATGTGGAAATTGTCCAAAGAACGACAAACGGTGAGACTATACCAAAATCACGAAAGTATTTCTTCTAATTCGAATTTCATCAACTTTAGGGAAATGATCTTGAAAACCAAAAATGTTGTCTTAGTGCTCTTATATTTGATGAATCAGATGGTACCTTAGATCGTCACAAATTTATGGCTTTGTGATTTCTAGCTTTTCCCTAGCCATGTTCTCTACCACTCTCCATCAGAACATGATGGTTAGATTTCTCTTCCATATCCATACTTTCACCTATGTGGAAACCCAGTGATTAGTTAATTTGGGTAACTGTTACATTTCATAATTTTGTTTTTAAATATTGGTTTTGGTATTCCTTATTACGATGTGGGTTTCTATTAAAGAAACTTTCGAATAGTAAACCATTTATAACCCCGACGAATTTCGAGGGAGAAATTCATTTTAAGGGGGGTAGAATGTAACACCCCGAGATTTTACGAAAAATATTATTTTTAATTTCATTAATGTCTTATGTTGTATGCTACACCAAAAGGAGCTTGCACAACACCCATCCTTGACTTTCCTTTCATTACACGCAATCTCGACCTTCCTTGATAGCGTGTGTAGTATGAAATACCGAGTTTCACTAAACAACGATATGCTATTAAAATATTATTAAAACTAGCCATTATGAATAGTAATAACCACTTTTTGAAATTTTGTAAATTTTATTTTTCAAATTGGACTTCATTTTTGGATTTGGAATATCAAAATTAGCTTAGGGTGAAATTTTGGTAATTTTCGGATAACTTTCATATTTTGATGAATAGTGGAAATTACTAAATTTTAATTAAAAACATCTTTTTCAATCGAAATAATTAATAGTGATAAATTATTAATTTTAGTGGTTTTAAAGTATATTTAGAATATATTTTTACAATTTAATACAATGATGGTCATTGGATGTAATTTCACATTTAAACTAGTTATAAACAAATTTCAATCTTTTGATAGTTATTATCTCTTAAAAACACGATATTTGTTTTGACGACGTGAATTAATTTTTAAATTAGTTAATGCAACTGATATGTTTTGAATTTGGTAAAATAGAAATCATTTTTGAGTTCATAATATCAAATATAGCTTAGGCCTAATTTTTGTTTTTTTTTCTGAAAACTTTCAATTTTTGATGAATAGTGAAACCACTAAGTGGTAGTTATAAAAACTGAATTGTTCATAAAACATAATTTTACCGCTTCTGTGAGTGGAATTTCAAAAATCCGAGAGACACGGTTGATGTCAATAAGTAAAATGTGGTTTAATGAGATGAAAATAATTTTTTTTGTGAATAGTAACTTTTTACTTTTTTTACCACGGTTAAAAGTAAATAGGGTAATTAAGGGTAGAAATGATATTATTATTACCCTAACACATGTACTAATTCTATTGGACAAGTGTAATTTGACGAAAAACAAACTTCAGAATAAAATATGACCATTTAGGCCCACTTGTATTAGATTAGGACATTTATTATTAATTTATTTAAAGAAGGGTTAATAGATTTAAAATCAATGTTTATTTAGTAAAACATTTTTAATATGGGGTTATACATAAGATAAATTCTATTATAAATATTCATTAGAAAGATAAAAATATTTCCTACATAATGGTAGTTTATTTGTAATTTTTAGACATTAAATAATTTAATTTATTTATGACACAACGATGATGAAGTAATTATCTTATTAATGAAATATTGACATAATTGATGTTATAAATACCCAAATAAATATAATTTGAGACTTTTTATGAATTCCACAAATTTTCTAGGTTAATATGACATGTTAGTATTGATTTAATTAACTTTTTTCTAACTTATCATTCTTTTATGATTTTCAAAAAAATCAATTACTAAATAGTGTCAAAATTGACATAAAATAGTTTTTAAAACAAATATTATATTATTAATTGTTATTTTATTCCTAAAAATCTAAGGTTGTGCCAAATGACTTAGATAAGGTTATATATATTAATAATAAAAAATTTGGGGTTCTTTTGTCTTCTTATAGTAAGTTTATTAACCTTATAGTGTAAGAAAACAAGAAGAAACGGTAAAAGTTAAATTATCTAACTTAAAGTTAAATCTAAATGAGAAGGTTAAAATAATAACCTAAACTTGTCTAAATCATATTGGATGAGAGGCTTTAGACCCATCCCCACTTTAGCTTCTAAATAAGACCCTTTGAAACCATTATAAACCAAATTTCACCTTAATATAAAATAATATTTTTAGTTATTCCAAAGGTACCTCTCTCCTCCCTTATAAAAGGGCACCTCCTCCCTCTCTTACTCACACAACAGTGAGCCTTCAAGCTCGGCCAACCTCTGCCAAATTCTCTTCTCCACTTCCCTAGAAACATCCTAGAGGTTATGGTCTTCCTCAAAGACCAATTTTAGTGCCCTAAAAGGAGGTCTCAAAGAGGCGCTTCAAAGAAGAGGTAATTTCCATTACCGATTCTTTCACCTTTATTTCATCTTCCACTTCTTCTTCATATGTTGTTTCATTATGAAGTAATAACATAAGTATCACTCATATACTGATATGTTATTATATGTATGAAACAACCCTATTTCACCATCTATCCATCCTACGGAAAACAAAATCACCGCGCATGCGTACGTACGGAATACCGTCTCCACGCCGTGGTGAAATCTATTTCCACCACCACATTACTTGGATGGGTATAATGGTGTAAATAATAACTATATATTATTATTTTAAAGTGATATTGATTCTAAAATAGTATACATACACTCCAATTCAGTCCCACAATCATGATAACGATATCATCGCTCGTATGTACGTACGGACTACCGTCTCCACGACGTGATGAGATTCATTCTCCACTTTAACCATTAATGAATGATTGTAAAGTATATATAATAAGTAATCATGAAATATATGAAATAATAATGATATTGGATTTATTTGTTTATATATTTATGTCATCTACTTAATTCCGTTCAACTAAATAAGGAAACGAAAACAGCGTTCATGCGTACGTACGGCCTACCGTCTCCATGAACGGTGTATTTCTTTCCATTTAATGATTTATTATATATATGTATATTCTTAATATATATATATAAATCATTTTTTATATTCTGGAATTAAGTAATCATAATCTAAGTGATCATATGAATAATTACAAGTCAAAACACAAATGACAGATGAAACAATTTTACCCAAAACGCTCTTTAACATGGAATTTACAAAAGAACGGGTAATATAAAGTCATAAGTGAACCATATATGATACCATAACAATGAATATGATTCTGTAATAAGTCAATGATATTATTTAAATCATTATACATCAGGTTCAGACACTTACGAAGCAAATTGGACCTAAGGTAAGGGAAATATCACAATCTCATTTTTATCCGAGATTGTTTATACATTATATTTACTGGGGTGAATATTATCATCCACATCCATGCTTCCTCAATATTTAATATTATTTCCATTCACCTACAATTGTTTAAATCCTATTTTACCCTTCGGTGATTTTTTCGTAGAAGATATGAAAGGAATCTTTTGTTGTTTTTCGTACGAGGTACTTTTTTTACTTTTCCGACAAAAGTACGTTAAGAATGTTTTTTTAACTTATAAAACATGAATGGATTTTTAAAACATTATTTCCAAGAAGCTTCCTTTACAAGATTTCATGTTTATTTTTAATCAACTTCTTTTAGTTTAATATTTTATGACATGTTAAGAAAGGAAAATTTTTTGAAGTAGAAAGGATATTTTCCTCAAGAATGGAGTTCAAGTGTTTTATCAAAATTATTTTCCTTCTAAGATAATAAAGGGTTCTGTTTCTATCCCTATTATTACTTGTATTTGATTATGTTTTGATGGAAATATTTTTTTATGAATTATTTTATCTTATATGAATTGTTTTATGATGTCATGATGTTTAAGATTCCCATTTTTATTACATGGGTTATGAAATGATGTATGAATTATGAATTTGTGGCACACATAAGAATGGTATCATTATGAGATGGGTGGGACATATATCTCCCTCCATTGCATTGGGTAATGATTTTATATCTCATTAGATAGACATGGCTGGAATGGTAGGTTATACCGGTTCAGTGAAACAGGACTTAAACGAGGGTGACTCGGTTCAGAAAGGGACTTTGTCCACTAAGATAGTCTTGGCAATGAGTCTTGACTAACAAGAAATGATTCTCTATGATTATGTGTGTATGACACAAAGTTTCATGTTTTATGTTATGATTATTGTGACTACATTTCACTGCCAAGATTTATACCATGTTATGAAATTATGATCTCTTTTGCAGGTTAAGATTTCCAAAAGTTATGTGCTTATGTATATGATGTGATTGATATTTCTTTTTTTTACCTTTATTGAGCATTTGAGCTCACCCTTTTATGTTTTCTTTTCCCCAGGATATAAAGAAAGGTTTTAGGTAAAAAAAGGACGATCTTTATGGGAGATATTGAAGATCTTTCACCACGATTAGATGATTATATTCCGAGTTTCTGAAGACACTAAACTATTACGATCCTTGTGTGTGTGTTTTTTGTTATGTACAAAGTATTCCACAAATGTAATGTAATGTCAGGCTTCGAGTCTCTACAGTATATTTAGTGGATTTTGAAATTAAATGTAGCCTTATATATTTTTTACCGGTACCATTTTCATTGACGGGATTTTTTAAAATGACTTTTCATTCATATATACAATCATTAGTCTGAAAAAATGTACAATTATATAGTGATGTAATGATTCATGATCAATATTTTTCTAATATAAGTTTGCAGTTGTTCTATTTTATTTTTCCTTTTCAATCGATGATATTTTTTTATCAAAAATCACTTGATACTTGTTTCATGATGTTTATCATAATATAAAATGAAGATAGAAACAATATCAATTGATTCTTCATAAATTGTGATGTTTAACCTATTTCATCATATCAATATATTTTTATTTATTTTAGTTTAAACTACACCTACATATTTGACCTATAGTATCATATTTATTCTCTATGCAGTGGATAACATATTCTATGTTATAGAACAAGGAGACTTTATTATTAGTGGTTCTTGTAAACGTGTCAACTACCTGCACTCAATTGTTGAATTTTTGTCTTGTGATAGGAGTAACAGTCTAGTGAAACAATCCAAGAATACATAGATAGAATTTTATGTAGTGGACTAGGGATTGTTGTTCCTCGAGCCACTATAAAACATTGTGTTCTTTATTTTTGTTTATCAAAATCATATTATTTTTAGAGAAGTTAAATCTTCATAACATCATAATTAATATTGGGGTTAAAAATTCAGAATTGTGGATGATATGAAATGTCACAACTTACCTCCTTCTTCTATGTAAAATTGTATATTCTGGCATAAATATTGGTATTAGAGGTGGCATGGCCTGTCCACCAAGGCCTGTGTTGTGACTACCCCAATCCCGCCTGCCGAAGGCTACGGGAAGAAGACTAGTTTCGAAGGATACAGTATTGCAAGTCGGAGGCATTAGGCTGGATACCTGTTTTAACACACATTCCCAAAAAATTCCCAACAAAGAGAAGGGAAACAACATACCAGTGAATAAACTGAGTGCTCGTACATCTCAAATAATGTTTGCCAAAATAAAATCATATGAAAAAGTTCTGAAAACTGTAAAGTATGAAAAGTGATCTCATGACCATTTTCAATAAACTCCACTCGATGATTACAATAGAGAAGCTACTAGAATATGATGTTGTACTTCATGTTATCCCTGTCTTAGTGGGCCTAACCTAGTCCCAGGCCACCATGTCCACCATTGTATCATAAGTCAATTCTATCTATGTGACCACCCCCATCGAAACATCAGTCGCCTGCACTAGACACAACACATGCGGGCTAACCCCTTTCATGGGTGAGTAACACAGTACTTAGTAGGTACCCAAAAGAAAATTTGAAATACCACATAACAATTATCAATGTAATTAATTATACTGAAGACAACTCACACATGATATATTCTAGGTCTGTAATAGTAAAATCTTCAGTCACAAATGTTGAACTCTTTGGCTATTGGAGAACTCCTCCTATATCGAGTACAGTGGTCCTACTGGGTCACACAAGGACACATCCCACTAACCATAGATTGTTGTGTTACTCACACATTAATAGTAACTTGAGTATGCGGGGTCACATAGAGCTGGTCCCCACCGTGTGCCTGCCGGGTCACAAATATTCGATTCCAACATTGGCCGAACAGAGGTACAACTCCTGGAGAGTATTTTGGGATAGCTGGGTAACACATAGGTGCTCCCCACAGTGGTCCTAGACATTCAGACAGAGATGCATCCCACTAGGCCGCTGTCGAGCATTCTCTGGTCTCAACCAACCACAATGTTTCGTATGTAACACACATTGGAGAACCAATCCTGAAGCCACATGTCACATATCTACATATGCGAAAGTCACACAATACCATTAAAAAATATCCAAATCATCAAGAGGGTCCCATTGAAAAAAATATATCATCAATCAGACTGGTGGTTTGCAAGAGACACACATTTTAATAAACAGTGGACTGGTTGCGATGGGGCGTGGTCCGACCCGGTTGGACCGACCCATCCAAGCTGGATCAGTGGTTCCACATATCCCAGTTCATTTATATGGATGCGATCAGACCCAGTACGGGAGAGGTGGGTCTTGTCTATCTGGGCCGGTGAGCGAGGCCCATCACCCCTCATTGGACCCAGCCTTGTTGGCTGAGGGTGCAGCCCACAGAGTTGCCCGATGACCTGTTCTTGCTTAGCCCGTAAGGGGGCCACCCATCCACACAGTTCCCACTTGGTTTCCAGTCCTACCTCACACTGGCACAACTAACGATATGTGGCCTCCTGATCAAAGATGCCTTTCAATGCGGGCTATCACCTCCATGTAGCATACAAGGTTGTTCGATGCTGTTGTTGCTGCTTCCAACACCGGCGTGTAGGTAGAATGTTTGGCGGGATACTGTACATGCTCTAGTGTTCTTTCCCTTGTCTCTCTTGCTCCAATGGTCTCTGGTGAGTATTAATTTACCAAAAATCCTTCAAATGGCCATTTTAATACCTTTGAGAATTCAGTCACAAATAACACACGAGTGAAGGTGCTTTGGCATTGTTTGTGTCAGCCTTGGCCCTCTGCATTAGTGGTTTTAACCTAGGGGCCCATAGAGGTTTGTGTTCAATAATTAATGAAATGGTTTAATCTCAAATAATCACCCTAAATGAAAAGTCAACATACATTTATTACTCATGATCCATGGGTTATCCCATTTGTGTGTTAATCTGCATTCATTATCTAGAAATGAATGGGGATGAAAAATAAATCGAAATCCCCTACCTCATATGATGTTTGTTTCCGCATGTTCATCCTCAAAGGGTTTATATATTGACGTCAGATCCCCGATTTGATCTTCTAAAGGCATAACGAGGAAGATTATGTTTTACTATCATTCAATTTTCTTCTCTAGGGTTAATATCCTTTAGTGGTTCACCTAAAATTCCTGCCAATTTTTAATCCATATTTCCATGGTGTTTTGAACTATAAATAGGATCATGTCACATCATTCCCATTATGATGAAATGTTAAAATGCGATGTTGTTTTACATAAGAAACATCATATCTGTTACGCGACATTAAATTTTCATTATGCTTATCAATTAATGAGCCATTACTGAGCCTCTTTGATTTTCATCACGACTTCCATGTTGTTGCACCACATCATCGCAATTATCCAATTCAATGTGAGAAAAAAATTTAATAATTAAATTTAATAATTGAATTATTTTTCTCAAAAACTCCAAAAAAATATCATTTCCACTCGGCCATTTCTAGCTGATGTTATGTTATTTAAAGGTGAATCTAGGAGTTTCAAATTCAACTATTCCCTTTTATTATCGATCCGAGTGACAGTTCAAAAAATAGAAAATACTACTTTCATGATTACTGAACATTCATTAAAAAAATCATGAATCTGTTATGGGATCTCTGGACCTCAGAATCTTGTTCCGTCGAATTTTGCTGGCTCAAAATTATTCCATATAAATAAAAAATATTACCCAGAAATTCTCAGATGTTACATTATCCCCACCATATGGATTTACATCCCAAAAAGAGAAAACAACAACTAAACAAAAATATTGGGGTATTGAGCACGAGTCTGCACCTCCCACTACCATGTGTTCCCTTGGAGATTCACATACTACTATCAGATATTCATTAGAATAATCAACCATACATGTAGGAGTCACTCTTTTTAATCCACTGTCTCCATTGGGAACTCCACAAAAAATCACTCCATCATCAAGGTCTAGCTCTCCCCAGTTGATGCCATGTGATGGATCCTGCAGGTACCTCCACAGCTACAACACATGGAAAACATTAGGAACATGGTATATCTGTTGGTGAGGATCTAGGTAGTTCTCCACCTCTCCAAAACTTATGAGGATCTAAAATGGACCGATGAACCTCATAGATAGCTTACCACACCAGTCAAATCTAGACAATCCTCGCCGGGGTGGGACTCGAAAGAACACATGAACTCCCCCCTCTTATTACAAGGGTCATCATCTCATATCGTCATAAGACTAATTCAATCTCTATGTAGTCCTAATTCTCTCTTGGATGACATGCACCTTCTCAGTTGTAGTTCCTACCAACTCTAGACCCATGAGTGCTGACTCCCATGGTTCTGTCCAGCATATGGGTGATTTGGAAGGCCACTCAAAAAAGGACTCAAACGGTTCCATGTCAATAGTAGAGTGATAGATATTGTTGAATGAAAACTTCACCAGTGGCAGTTGGTCCTCCCAACTACAACCAATGTAAAGGATGCAAGCACGAATTATTCCCTCCATGGTTTGTATGGTCGGCTATGTATGACCATTTTACTGGGAATGAAAAGTTGTTCTCAATCGCAGCTGCATCCTAAATGCCTCATGTAATCCTTTCTAAGACCCCGATGTAAAGAAAACATCATGATATATGATGATCGTCAAAGTCACCCTGTGAAGCAGCACTATCTCCTCGATGTATAGGTGTCACAAGACCTCTATGTTTCCCTACTCCCACATGGGTAGTAAGTGAGATGAATAGGTTAGTCAGTCAACAGTCACCCAAAAAGTGTTATGACCTCTAGATGTACGTGGTAACCATGTCACAAAGTCTATCAACATACCATTCCATTTGAAATCTGGTACCTATAGTGGCTAAGTCAAACCTACTGGAACCTGATTCTCGGCCTTCACATGCTAACAAGTGAGGCATCGTGAAATAAACATGTCAACTTCTTTCTTCATCCCTTGCCACCAATACTGATGTCAGATCTCTTGGTAGGTATTTTCCACTCAATGATGCACCGCCAGTGGGGAAGTTTGGAACTATCTCAACAAATCCATCAAAAACACAACTTGATCTAAGGTGTGCCCTCTCAAATGATTGTGTCCTGACCACCAATCAAAAAACAATCTGGAGCCCATTCTGAGGGTATGTTTGAATGTCGGGCCTCACATTCAACATCCCCATGTTGTGCCTCCCTGAATCATTGAATGAGTGGGGGAGTAAAAGACATCGAATCAGGGTAAACAACATCATCATTATCAATGAGTTACATCTACATCACCCTTAAATGCTCTATCGCCTTACTTCGTAGTTGCATCCTTGTCCTCTTACTGACCATGTTTACCACCTTGTTTCCCTTTGTAAAAGTGTAGACTATCTCAAATTTAGAGTCTTGTAGGAACTGTAACCATAATCGTTGTCTAATGTTCAGGTTGTTATGAGATAATATATACTTGCAACTCTTGTGGTCGGAATAAATGGTGAAATGCTCGCCCATAAAATAGTGCCACCACGACATCAAGGAAAAGACTAATATTTCTAACACTAGGCCATGGGTCATGTAGATATTCTCATGTTTCCTCAACTATCGTGAATAATAGGAAATCACCAGTCACTCCTACATCAAGACACAACCCAGTATGTTCTCTAATGCATCACAGTGAACTACATACCCCATGCACTCTTTGGGTAGTCTCAAGATGTGGGCACACGTCAGTCTACCCCTTCGCTCTTGGAAACACAACTGGCATTTTTGCATCCACACGAATGGAATTCCCTATCCATTTCAAAGGATAATAGGTTGCTTCTAATTTGGATAATTCATTCAATATCCTTCGATAGTAACCATCTAGCCCCAAGAAGGTCTGCACCTCATTCACTCTCCTAGATGGCCCTGAACTATGCACATCCACTATCATTGTCGGATCTGTGGAATCACCAGCCTCCGGGATGAAATGTCCTTGAAAATGGAACTCCCATATCCATAGATGATTCCTTGAGAGAATACCCAAAATATATTTTTATCGTAGTGTATATAGGACTAATTATAGGTGTGTATCGTGATCCTTATCCAACGATGAATACAAAAAGATGTCATCAATGTAGAAAATAAAAAACTAGTTGTGTAATAGATAAAATATAAGGTTCATGAGGCCCATAAACACTGCAGGGGGTTTTTTATGCTGAAAGGATTTACCAAGAACTTCTAGTGGCCATACTGGCACATGAAGGTTTTCTTTGTTACATCATCATCTCATAACTGAAGCTTATGATAGCATGATCTGAGATCTATCATAGATAAACTCTTTTCTCCCTTCAACTGGTCGAATATATCATCAATCCATAGTATTTGGTACTTGTAGTTCACAATCACCTGGTTTAGGTGATGTAAGTCCATGCACAACCTCAGACTCTAATATTCCTTCTTGGAAAAATAATCGGGGCTCCCCATGGTGAAACACTGGGCCTTACAAACCCCTTCTCCTACAAATGATCTACTTGTACCCTCAACTCATTATGATATGTGGGATCCATCCAATATTATGGTACATATATTGGGGTCATCCCGAGGAACAAGTTGATATAGAAGACTACATCTCTACGATGAAGTATCCATGGAACCACATCATGAAATACATCATCATACTCATCCAAAAATACATGAATTCTTGGAATCCTCTCCTAAAATGCACCAACGCATATGCTATCCAACTCATGATTGATCAGATACACCCTCCTTTGATATAGTTATTCTTGTTCTGTAAGGGTTTCATTATCCACAGTGAAGGAAACCCAAGTCCCGTCTCCACGGAAATAGCACACTATACTCCTAAAATAGTTGATCTGGGCATTGAATGTGGATAACTACTTGATATCCAATATTACATCTTAATTCCACTACACTTCTACTAGGAGATCCTAGAGAAGCTATCGCCGCCAATATTAAGGTCACACTACTGAAACTAGTGTTTAATAATAGAATTACATCCCCTAGGAGTCTCCATATGTAATGATCGAGCCAAAAACTACATAGTAATCTCTATGATCCGAATGGGAGACATGACATAAAAGGAGTGAGTAGAACATGTGTGTAAATGTAATACAAATAGGGTGGAGATGACACATATTGTACCTCAGATCAACTATAGAGATCCTTGGTCATAATCGTATACTTTGTAAAGATGAGATCTCCCATATCGACCTACTCCCTATGGTTATGGTGGACCACCTGAGGGTGGAGGAAGAAACACCTCAAACATTCTCCCACTACATGGCACTCAGCCAGATCCCCTGCCACACCTACCGCCCTACTGACAACTTCGATTGAACAACTTATGCTATATTGGTGACATATCAACCATCTTCTACTAATCTTTTCGACAGGTCAAGCAGTCATGTTCCTTGTGTCTCTACCCTCAACATGAGTTTCAAATCCTAGCCCACCGTCTTGCTCCCTCTAGCCTCAGATCCTCTCTCTCCCAACCCTGAGCCCTGGGGATGACCTCAGAAAGACCTGGCCCACTTGGGGCCACGAGTCTGATGTCCTGGCCTACCAAATACTCTGCGTCTTGGGGTATACCGGTAGATATATCTATGGGCACCTACTCTTAATTAGATAGGCACCCTCCAGCACCCCATCCTGGTTAGGTATTCTTAATGACACCATTGAAGCCATGATATCTCACCTTAGTCCCTGATCAAAGGCTTGATCCCTGAGGATCGGGTATCACACATCATCTGTAGAGTATCAGGAAGGATCTGTCAATTTCACTGAGTACTTGACCACTTTACTGTTGTTCTATTGAAGTTTTAGTAGTCCCTGGTTGCATAGAGGACACAAGGTCGCAAGAAAAACTCCTCCAAGAATATCCTCTCAAAGATAACCCATGTGACAGTCTCTGCATCATGATTATTGATCGTCAAACTTCCCTATCTACCTAATGGTCCCTCAATAAGGCTAGCTACCATGATTTCCATATTTTTAGATGATGTCATCACTAAGAAGAAAACCTGAGTCACATCCTACGGCCAGTCTTTAGCGAACTGAGGATCTGTCTCTATTCTAAAATTGGGAGGTCGTTGTCTCTGCAACTCATTTAGGGAACTGATCCTAAAAACATCCTCTTCTGGAATCGCTGGCAGGATATTCTGACAATCGGGTGGTGGTAGCACTGGTGCCCCACCCGGTGGGGCCATATCAAGAACTAGTCCCTAAATGGATGCTTCATCACAGGAAGGGTAGTCCTCACGACCTCGTATCTGAATCCTAGTTGGCCATCCACATGGAGGAATCCAGATATAGATCATGATGTACAATGGTTAGACGATTATATCTGGTGAGATGATTCTTATTCAAAAATAATGAGACACTTATGCAACCATTCAGATCATGTATTGAGCTAAAAACTGAATTCAAGGCCTTGGTGTATAGAACCGTTTGTTGTCATACCAACAGTAGACTCCCATTTTCTGATAACCTAACTCGCAACAAATAACAATATTAACCCAAACCAAGAACAAAAAATCCATGAAATTTTGGTAGGATCAACCACTATTTGATACAACATTGTCATTACTCGTCACCCAAGGACAATGTCATGACTACCCCATGCCTGCCTCCTAATGGCTAGGAGCTGGCGACTAGCGCCGAAGGCCTCAATCCTACAAGTGGGAGGTAGTAGCCTAAATTCTTGTATACAGACTCCTGCCCAACAATGTCACAACTCACAAATGTAAAATAACATAACACAGAATAAACTGAGTGCATGTAAATTTGAATGAAAGGGGCCAGAATACAAATCAATTAAAAATTACAGAAAACTATAAAGAATGAAAAGTGATTTGATAGGAAAATGCAGTATTGCCCACCTTATCATGAAAGTTGTTAAGCTACTGGAAGAGTAAGTAGAACGTCCAATACGCCTGGTCCTACTGGGCCCCGCATAGTCTTTGGCCACCAATTCCATCATCATAGCATCTGTCAGTCTGATCTTCCTGATCACCCATATTGAATCACTGACATCTGCACAAAACACAACATGTGTGGGAGATTCATGTGAATGGGTGACTAGCATAGTAGTCAGTAGATACCCTAATACAAAGGAAGAAATGAAACAAAAAAAATTCAATGTAAATAATGAAACTAAAAAATTCTCATACCAGGTATATTCTAGGGTAGTAACAGAAGCATCGTCAGTAACAAATGTAAAAACTCCTCAACCCCTAGAGAAATCCTCCTCTATCATGTAAAATTGGAATTACGGGTCTCACAGAGCCGCTTCTCACTATCCTTAGACTATTGTGGTACTCATCTCAGATTAGTAACATGGCTATGCTGGGTCACATAGAGTCCCTCCCCACTGTGGGCCTTTCGGGTCACATTGAGCTGCATCCCAACTTAGCAGAACAGGGTTACTCCTATTGTTGTGTATCATGGGTCTATTGGTTCACACAGTGTCTCCCCCCACCGTGGGAATAACAGGTCACATAGATCTGCTTCCCAATGGGCCGTCATCGACCAGTATTAATGTGTCAGCCAATAGTAGGGTTTCGTACATAGTGTTCTTAGGTGACACTCTCCTCAAGACATTTTTTGCATAACGACTTACATGAAATTCAACACAAATAATAATAAAAGAAACGACTCGTCCAGAGAGTCCCAACGCCACAAAAGGATCGTCAATCAGATAGGTAGTTCCCAAGATACTTATGTTTTAGTATGCAGGGGACATGTTGTAACAAGGCCTAGTCCCACCCAGTCAGACTGACCCGATAAACCAAGCCCTGGGGTTCCTTATACCCCAGTTCATTTTGTCAGATATGACCAGATTCATTACTGTTCGAGATCAGTCTGGTCCGACCTAGATAGTGGGCCAGTCCCAACAACCCTTACTGGACCCAACATGGGTAGTTGAGGATCTAGCCCACTGGGTCGCCATGGGACCCAGTCGTGACCGGCCCAACATGAAAATGTGTGGCTGAGGCCTGTTGGCACAGGTCTGGACCACTAGGGTATTTCCCCACCAGCAAGGGGACCGACCGCGATTTGCGGCCGGTGTGAGCCCCGGGGATGTGGTAGCTAGCCGCATCTCCTACAGTATGAATGCGGCCCATAAGAGTAGTCAGCTCCTCCGGCGTGGCGCCCTCCTAGAACTGTTTCTGACTCATGTCATGGTTGACGGGTCACGACACCTTTTACCATCCAAGGGGACTGATCGTAGGCCACCCCTCTAATAAAAACTATTGTTATATTTTCATGGAAGACCAACATTCATAGAATTAATAAAAACATAATGTTTCACTATATATAAAGCCTAATATTTGTTTACAAGAACTAAGTCCATCTTAATAGATTATATAGTTGTATCCTCTATATATTTTCATATCTAAAAAATTACTCTTATACTGATTAATCATATAATTTTTAAAAATATATCATCTTAAAATGAAAAAAACATTTTGTTGAACCCCTTCATGTGAAATATATCCATATACATTCTAATATCATCACATTCTTCATTTAAAATATATACCAATTTATTATGAAATAAATACTTACAATATGGTAATTTATTAATTTTCAATGATTTATTTATGTACAATGATAAATTTTGATGCCTAATTTACCACCTTAAAAAGAATGAATCATTCACTAGAATTTATTTATCTAAACACTCCATTTTCCAGTAATTGTTAATAAAAATAATTTTATAGAATACTTATATATTTTATTAATATATATTCCATATTTTAAATTTCATTTGTTATAAGAATATATGAACAATCATTTAGTTGAAAATTACATCATCTGAAATTATTAAAAGTGAAGCCTAATTTTGAGATACATTTTAAATTCCTCCAATATTATATTACATAGTATCTATAATTTTATAATAATCTTTTTCATGGATAGAATTATTATATTTTTTTTACATTTTATAATTGGAATCCCCATTTAGATAGTTTAATTCATTATTATCATATGAAATGAAAACAATTTTTTTGTATTATAGTCCATAATAGCCTTATAATATTTGTTTATAGTTATATAAAACATTATTTTTCTAAGTTATATTTTTTTTCTATTTTCTATTCAATGAATCCTTTTGTATTTTCTCTCCAAATAGTACAAATAGATCCTACTTTATTAGGTATATAGAAATGCGTAATTAATTTTTTTTTAAATTGTTATCATAATATGAAATCAAATATCATTATCCAAGCATGATCAAAATTAGTTTTTAAATTAATAAATACATGTTATTATTTATTTTTTATTCCCTCTAGTAAATATATGTGATACACAAAATATTGAGTTATTGAAAATTGTAATCACTATTATTACTGATACCCAAACACAACCATTTAGTTATTTTTTCATTAAAAAAACTTTTTATTTAAATAGTGAAAGAAATTCAATGTTCAAATTCAGAAAATATATCATCATCATCATGTAAATATTTATTCAAAGGAAATCATGAAATACAAAAAAAGATAAAATCCCAAAATTACAGTCCAAATGTAAATGATGCTTAGGGGGTATAAATTAATGGACACCGTGGGAATCAACTCTATTAATAATTTCCCACAACTATATTAACCTATCCATGTTATGAAAAACTAACGATCAGAGATAGGGGGATCTACTGAGTCCAAATAGTCCACGAAATTGTTTCCATATCTCTATGTATGGGTCACACTAATGTTTATGATAAGGATTCAATGGAAGTTTCTAATGGAATATGCAACTATCCAAGGAATTTTTCCAAGGACATGATGATTATTTTTCAAAACAATTAAGTCCATTTCGGCCTTAGTAGTTGGAAAATCCTATTATCTACATATATTAAGGCCAGTGATAATGGAAATAACATATACCTAGAGAACGGTTCCCAGATCCTTCTGAATGGATAAAAAAAATATTTCGACCATTTATTTTCATGAACCTCCATCCCTATATGAATCACACCCAAAACTCGTGATCTATCATTGTTTAGTATCAATCCCCTCTAAGAAGGGTGACAGGTTATCTAGTGTCCCAATGAAACATCAATGTCCATAATATAATTGTGTGGCCTTGTACTGTAATGCTACAAAGATAGTCAATCACACTAGTTTCCCCAAACACTAACCAAGTTGATAAGTGTATTATTGTCCTCATAATGACAGCACGACCCAACAAGGCCATACCCTCTTGTAAGTACTTCTTCCATGCCTTCCACAAGCACCAACAACCATCATGAAAAATCACAGTGCAGACCATCCTCAATGTGCCAAAAATTCTAGATCTATGATACCAGTGTTCTAGGTATGGTTTTTCTTCCACGGATGAGATATAAATAGCCGTGGACACACCAATGTATCTCCACTCCTCTTACACCCATTCACTATTAACGAAAAAGCTGACCAAAACTATCCTCTAGATGTATCCTGCAACAAAAACATCTGAAAACTAGGTTGACATCACACCACTTGTTGTTATTGTATTTTTTATGATCAATGATCATAATCATCCATGTGAGGAACATTTATTTCATGGGGATAATCTTGGACCAAAGAACATCATTCCATGCATCAACAGGGTCCTACATGATAATAATCGAGTGTTATTCCTTTTTTGTGATAAAATCTAAAGGAGTATGGGGTGAAAACACAACGATATAGATCAGAAGACAGAAAAAATGATGTTGAATTGGTCCAACCGGTCCCTCTTTTTCACAAAAATGTCAAATCGGGATACTTGATAGATTACCGAAATGAAAAAACAATGACAGGGAATCCTAGGTAGCCAAGGACTATCCCACTCCTATTGTTGTGAAAAATAGGATGTCTCCATTCCCAATGATCGAATGGGTTTTAATCTGATGTTCATTAAAAATTGGAAAAATCTATAACAATAGTGGATAATCGTGGCAATATTTTATAACCAGATCCCCAAATGAATTTCCAGGCATGGTGAGCCCCCAAAAGTTACATAGTTGAAGGATGTCTGGTGATAATTTTTCATTCATGCTAATGAGGGTACGCCTGAGGCTCTAAACAATGATCCTCCCACTAGTATCAGACCATGCCATCCGTATCCATGAATCCTACTGGGGTTTAACCTCATCATTGGGGTCCCTAATTATGATTTCCATGATCCTGTTGATGCTTCTGAACACGCCGTTATGGACCCTTATGAGTTATTGTGCGTGGACCAGGGTAGCATGTAACATGTTGTTCACCTGATAAATTATACCCCCTAAAGAATAAAAGTTATTCAAAACAATTATAACATGATTCGTGATCAAATTTAAAAGGGGGTATAAATTGAAAATATGAATTATCCCTAATGATATGGAAGACCCAAATAATTCCCTGAAAAGATTCCTATTTGCATGTACAAAAGGTTTCCCATAGTAGAAACCTAGTTTGAAGGATATATATAGGATAAGTAAAAATTTATCTTTCATATCTTAATACTATGACCACTCCAACAAAATTATTTATCCAACATCAAGATCAAACCCCTCAATGAGATCCTCGAGGAATTCATGAAAATAACAGTTTCATATTGAAAAAATATATGAGCCAATGATATGGAATTTAGTCTGTGGTGATAGGGTATGATATCTCCATTACTGAGTCTCAAATGAATAAGGAAGAGGATATCATCCTGCTATATAAAATAGATTCTCAGGGATAAAGGTTCCACATTCCAATGTCCTTAGGTTGAATTAAATAATCCACCGATGTTCCCCATAAACGACACCCCCAACCACGAAGAAAAAATATATCAGAAAATGATGTCGATATTCCTAGATCAAGGAACATATCTATCATTAATTTTTCATGAATCTTCATTCCACATGGTCATAATATTTTATTATAAAATTTTTGATCACTATATTAGATCCATTATTTTTATGGTTGATAACACTAGATATTTCATAGTCCAAAGAGAACACCCCCATTATGGATCTCTACTTCACAAATTTGCAATGTTCCAAGGGGAACAAATGAGGGAGATGATTCATGATATGAGAGCTGATGATGATCAAATGACATTATAGGGTATGTTTCACATACTCAATGGTAGGAACTGTTGGATGTAGGTAGGTTTCATAATCATAGGATTGAATAATATAGTCGTGTCACAGAAAACAAGATATCACTACCCTCCCAAAATTAAATTGTGTACAATAACAATTATAACATCTTTCACCACCTCTCACGATGATTTGTAAATAATGGAATGGATTCCATCTAGGACCACCGTGCTATCCTGATTGACCATCATCATGGCATCAAAGATCTACATCTGTAGTGGAAGAGCCCCATGACCTTCATTGTATATGATAGTAATGTTGCATGGGATCACATCATATAAATACTTTTAAAACCTCATGTTTCACTAGGACAGCAATTGATTTGTAAAAATTGAGAATTGTTATGATATAATTTGCTATATCTCCCCTAACATCCCTATAATCTCTAAAATAACCATAGTCTAAAATAATATTTTTTTTAATCCTACCGTTTCTTCTCTTTTATGGATGAATGGATATATGTTTTTTTGTTATACCCCTCTTTCAGAGACTTCATTATCCTAATCGCTCTAAAATGGAACATCCAATTCAATATCATGTCCTCCAAATACTGCTTCATAAAAAAAAGTTCCATCAAAACCTGATCATTCCATTCTTCCTTAAGACTCCATTTGAGTCCATCAACATTATGAGAACTAGACACTCTGTCCCTTCCCAGAGGGGGATGATCCCACGAACACAACAAATCCTTTCTTTGGCCCCACCTAAAAATATTATGTAATGAAATCCATGCGTTCCCCTTGGTAAGATCATCCAATATATCTCGAACCAGATCATAGATGGTTGTCTCACAATCCAACCGATGATATTATCTAAAATACACATTGTGATCATTCATAGAGGTATAGCTGATCAAAAGATTGTAATGATCATAAAATCCATGTTCCAGATGAACCACAATGGTGTTTCTATACATTTAAATGGACTGTCTGTTTGAAAAATACATCGATAGGTTTCTCGTTGTTTGATGGGTCCCATGTTGGTTGTTGCACCACATAAACATTTCTCCAAAGTATATGATGTTTGTGAGACACTTTACAGTTATGAAATGATTATCCTCCATGTAGGATCTTCTAGTTAAATGACCTCTACATTTCCCCCCATCATAATCATCAATCACATTAAATTCACCCCCGACAATTCATGAGAGATTTCTAGGATAAAAAGTGTTGAGATTATTCAAATGTTATCCCTCTGATATGGGTTATATGTTCAATTGAAAAATTAAATGAAAATGTATGGATGTCTCAAGTTACCAAAACAATGATGAAATAGTCTCCCATCAGAATATGCTCGATCCTAAAAATAATGCACCAGAAGAAAAATATATTCTTATTGGAAGGGTTTTATTGACTGAATACACTCATTTTGTGTTTCATGGAGAAATAAAAAATCATGTTCATGTTCAGTTTCTATTCAATAATTCCATGCAATTCAATAATGTGATCGGTTACCTTAGAGTACATGAACTCTATTTTGATCTGGGATTATATGTCAATGGCATTATATATAAGCAATGATCACTGAGAGAAAATTGTTCTTGGACTGACTACATAATTCATAGCCATCTCAAAGTGAGTTATAAACCTCACCTATATTTTCGTAGACTGAGACCTACTAAATACTCAATTTTCTAAGACCGAAGTGATCTTTTGGATATACATTTCCAAATTTTTAGTATCTAGCCTTCCCCTCCTTCAAAGAGGATATTTTGTTACCCTCCCTAAGCCACATGACAATTAAGAAGGGTAGAGCATGTTCATAATTACATGGGAAATTGGGGAAGGAGTTGAATGGATCCAAATATGTAAATATCCTTTTGAATAAGATACCATCAAAAGTGGGGCCACTAAATCTCGACACGCACTTCGGGATGGATTGGCATCAATAGGTGGAAGAACCAAAACCCTGTAGTAGTGGGTAATGGTGATATTAAAATAATACAGATTTCAAACACAATGATAATTTAAGAATTTATGAAGAATGTAGGAAACATCACCTACCTTTACCATGGTCAACCATTGATTAAAATAGTGTATTACCTCCCAACATGGTACCTTAAAACCTTTCATGCCTGATCCAGAATGTATAATAGTAGAAGAATTAGAGGCAAGGGTAAAGGATCATCTACAAGAGCTCGAGCTTCAAACATGTCCACACCATGAATATCCCCATCTAGAAAATCCATCCAAGGAACACTAGTACCATATGGCTAGGCATTACCACGCCGACCTACATCACGATGAAGATGGAACACCTCCAATGTGTCTCCTTTTAGAAGATTATGATAATAGAATCCTGGGAACACATGGTATTAGATGTCCTATTTCTAGAAAAAAAGAATATTGCACCATAGATCATGGTTGACAAGTACAGGACGAGAGTCTTCCTGCTCCATGAATATATGGGCCACTAAAGTTTCTTCACAACTCTTAGTAATGGGTTTGTTTATATTTTTTTTAAAAAAAATGGAATATGTTATTTTTTCAGAATAAGATACAATGGCGGAATTGATGTTATCACCTTCGCTCCCATGTGTCGCCTATGGTCGGGGTCGATCACATAGTAAAGGAAGAATCACCAATTCTGCCTTTTCCTCATCTCCATAAAAAGTGGAATCCACCCCCCCTTCACCTCACTCAATATTTCCCTTCATTTGTCATAAATCCTATCTTTATCTCTCTAAAAAATTCATTTTATATGAGGCCTTTTGCAAATCATCATTTAGAGGTATTTTTATTTATTTAATTTACTATTTAATTTATTTAATTTTTTTCTATTTAGATTTAAATATTTCATTTTTTATGTTTTTTATTTAGTTCGAAATATTTTATTTATTAGTTTTTCTATTTATTTATATATCATTTGTATTAATTATTGTCAGTAATATGGATTTAGTATATATTAACTTAGGATTAAGTATAGAGAAATTTTGGTATATTAAATATTATCTGTTTATCTATGAAATTAAATCCTTCTATTGATACAGACAATATGATGAGGATCTAGGACAGATGTGCCAAGGAGTAAAATGAGAAAACATCGCTTTAAGCTAGACTCGATAGAGAACTGGTTCTCGACAATGGGTCGTGCTGCACGCGTGGCATAAAAATCCTAGGGGATAGGCTTAAGAATATTAATATTATCTTTATAAACTACTAAAATACAAATGAAATTTAAAAATCAATTCAATATATTTATCAATGATAAAATGATAATTATGATTTTATTGAATGAAATACGGAAAAAATCATTAACGAATGAATGTTATTATTAGAAATAAAATATGTTATGTATTATGTATTATAATTAGTTATATATTGTTTAGAAATAATTATTATTTTTAGTAATGATTTATTATATATTAATAAATGATAATATAGGATAAAAATGAATACATATGATTAGTTAATTATAATTATGTAATTAAAATAATATGATTATTTTATTCACAAATAAATAATTAAATAATAAAATAATAATGATTAAATAACGATTGAAGATTTTATGATTTGTAAAAAATTTACTAGTGAAATCAATTGATAAAATGAAAATTATGATTATTAAAAATGAAATGGAGAATATAATGTTTTAAAATGTAAGTACTGTAATGATTATATAGATTAGAAATAATAATTATTATTATCAATGAATATTTATAGAATAATTAATAAATAACATATGATTAAAACATGATTCTGTATGATGATTTGCAAACGATACTTATGATCATTTGAAGTGTAATGAATAAGAACAAACACCTTAAAGAACATCTGAATGCTTTATGACTTACAATTAATTCAATAAATTTTTTCAATATAATGATTATTGGATGGAATGATTCTCAATTCTTACATAAGGTAAAATTCAGCTAATTGTAATTGTTATATTAATAACATCATCAAAGGATGAGTACATAACTTTTGAACTTTCAATATTTTTTGTCCTTCCAATGACATCTAAGATATGTAATTTTTAGGTCGAAATCTTTTTAATATTCAAAAGTGAAGTACATATATTTCAAAGATGTTATTAAGCAGTTAATAAAAAATAAGTTCGATTATACCTCATCTGATGTGATACTCATCTAATCCAAAACACATTTTATTGAAAAATATATACGAATTTATTGTATGTTATAAAGAATTCATGTGTTATTTAATGCATTTGTTTGTCTTCATTTCACATTATATAACAAGAATCTTCATTTTCTCGATGAAAAATAGACTAATTTGATGGTTCCTATTTTTTTACCTTGGTTTCAAAAACGTTTTTCGGACTTACATTCTAATAAAATATATTATAATGAAACCTTACTACCATTTCTTATTGTGTAGAAAGGCATCGTAAAAATAAATTCTAATATATATTAAATGGGTAACCATCAATGATAATATTAGTTACACTATCATAATTTTTATTAATGTCCCATTTTTTATGAAGAGAGTCATGTTTGCCTATGTGTACTGTTATGGGGCGTCCATTCAAACTGAGCAATGACATTCTTTTAGCACAAAACCAATAATAGTTGTTAGTAAATCAGATTGTGTAACCATAAGTGACCTACAATAGATTATATTTGGTTCATTAAATTAGGTACTCGATCAAGAGATCAATCGATGATCTATAGAGATTTTCAATTACTGGTAACAAGTGGCATATAGCTTGTCCATTGGTTGCTGATGCATAGTGGGTCCAAGTAATTAATTTTTTTTCTCAATGGTTAAATGGTACCATGATGAAGTTATACATTGATGTTGCTACTGTACAACAATAATATCCAGTTGTATGAAGATGTATAATTACCAGAGTGGTTGAAGACAGTCCTCCCAATGAAATTGAGTCTATTCTAAATGATGTAGTAAAAGGGGACAACCTAGATGATGTCTGGAATATACATGTCAATCCGACATTAGATGAAAAGTTACGTAATGACGAACCAGATGGTGACAACAATGATAATAAGGAGGGACCATTACAAGTTAGTGATGATGTTTAGAGAAATGATTTAGTTGTACATCAACCTCTACCTACAATAAATTATCCCCAACTCCATTCATTTTGGTCAGTTGAAATGACATGTTTGCCTTAATTTGACAATACTGTGGTCACACCTGCAATTGAGTTACCCAGATTTATAGAAGATAGGTTTTGTGAGATGGACAAAACCTTATATATAGTATGGAATTTCGCAAGTAAATATGAATTAAAATTTATTCTAATGAGATTTCACATTGAGAGGAACTGTTACTATAATGTTAACAGAACATGCAATGGTAAATATTTCATATGATATGAGACGTGTGGGGATGATTGTAGATTTTACATGACGGTGAATCTGAACATTAAATTTGGATGTTGGAGAATTTCACGGATTGAGACATCTCATACTTGAATTTATCCAAGCCTCACAATAATTCATACCTAATAGGATGCATAATTTTTTTCATCCACTGTTGTTGAGATGATTAAGACATGAAAAGATGTTCCAATATCCCTTGTACAAGAGGGGGATTCAATTGACATTTGGTTATACGATTTCCAATAATATGTCATGGATGGAGAAACAAAAGGTAATTGTGAGGGTCCATGGTTATTGGGATAACTCATATCGGGTGTTTCTAAATTTGATAGCCATACTAAGGCATCATAACCAAGTTTTCATCCATCTAGATTTAAGTAAACATGTGTCTCATGAAAACTGGCGTGATCCATCTCGTGTTCAATTAAATCTGTTGTTATTGGTATTCCTTTCATGTATCTCCTCATTTTGTTTCAGCAAACAATTTATTCTAATGTGATGGATAATTTATGTACACAAATAAATGGGGGTATTGTGGATTACAACAACACAATATGGAAACCATTAACCTCTTATTCATTCCCTTTCCATTGAGGATAATGAAAACTATGAATCAAGGAGTTGGTTTCACGCATGAATGAGAAACCATTTCACTAACAATCGGGGTGATTGTTTGATATCTAATCTCCATCGGGAAATTAAAAACGCAATCTATGAGGATACTGATACATAAAAATTCCCAAATTTACATCATTGGTTCTAAATTACACACATTTCTTCCAATGTGGATAAAAAATCCCAAAATGAGCCGATGAAGAAGGCCATCACGAGGCCTGGTACACATTGTATTTGTTAATTTTTTTACATTTTCTACATAATGATAAAACAATTATGTCAAATATCATATATTCTGTTTAGCATATGAGTTAGCCCAATGATAGTTTGAAGATGGTTTTAAAAAAATGTACCAGCCTAATCCCTAAATTTATGATTTATGATGCGGATGCAGAAAGAGAAATGGAAATTGAAATATGATGGGGGGAAGATGTATGGACACATGAAGACAATAATTATTGAGTTCCTCAATGGGTTATTCAAAAGTATTTTCAAGATACCTATAACATCCCAAGTTCAGTAGATACTATATAAATGCGTGATGTAATTTGTTGACAGGAAAAACTAGAATGATACATAATAAATTAGGGGTAAGGTATAGAAGTCAGTTTCAACGAGAGATTGAAAAGAATATTGAATATGCTTATGTTTTACAGTATAACATTTCTAATGAAAATACTCCATATATGAAGT
Source organism: Viscum album (assembly GCA_963277665.1). NCBI lineage: Eukaryota > Viridiplantae > Streptophyta > Magnoliopsida > Santalales > Viscaceae > Viscum > Viscum album. The sequence continues at coordinate 417,705,528 of OY728161.1, read as the reverse complement.
TAAATAGTGTTCATACCCCATAAAAATTCACATCGGTGATAAAATGGCTGTGTTACTAGAAACAAGTCAATGTCATTGTTGAAACATTCAAGCCATATAGTATCTATGCACACACGCAATCAAAAAATGTTCCACTCTGAACATATCATGGGAAAATAGATGTTGATCCATTGTACTAGATGGATACCATTGAAAACTGTTATGCAGCACCAGGGACTCATATTGTAAGGTATCATTATTTAGAAATGCCTGAAGGACAACCGATAATGGTACCAGATATCAATAAAAAACATCCTCGTGGGAGACCGAAGACCAGTAGGATGCGTATTGAGAAGGAATGTCCTTGAGAACAGGGGAAAAAATTAAGATTCATGATATTTAATAATGAATTTCATAACAATAAAATATTCCCAAACATTATTGGGTCGTGTGCACAGTCACAGCCATAATGATGCATTGTCTTCGTTGTGACATTATCATATTAGAAATTAAATGTTTTTGACTCTTCATTTTTTTCTCGGTTTTATAAACCCCAAACCCCATAATCATAACACTTTACACAAAAACATATTTCTTGAACATTAATATCATAATTAGAAACTCTAAAACCTCAAACATAAACATCAACCAAAAACATCTTCTCATTACCATGGGTTTTGATTAAATTATTTGTGTTACTTTAGTAAATTTTTATATAATGAAATAAGAGCATCATAATTATTAGAATATGTTATTAAATATGTACAGTTTGATAAATTCATAATACTTTAATTATAATTGACATGGTTTATCTTAATCAAATCCAAAATTAGTTTATCATAAAACTCCACCAAAATATGTCTAACCAAATTCAAGACCCAGTAATTCAGACATATTTTCTCTACGATTTTATAAATTAGAATACCATTATTTTGAAAATTTATATTGTAGTGACACCTATATAATTTCCAAATAACCTATTAATCTTAAATCATTAATAAAAACATGCTTCCATTTATGACATATCTTTATCTGTATATCTTAAAAAAAATTAGATAATAGAATTTATTTCATAATTCCCAAAGAAGAATACAAAACCTATATTGTAAAATAAATTTAATTATCTATCAATATTGTTTCTCTATTTTGTAGACCCCAATTTTATATATACATTTTATAAATATGACACATTTCTTTTGTTTATAAGAAGATGTATGATACTATAACACTCACTCCGCAGCATACCCATATTTCGCAGGTCGTGTTAGAGGGTCATGCAGATCAATCGATCAAGGTCTGTAGAGAACACTATTTTCCTTATAGGGAAACTCCACTTGCCATTAGACCATACATGTGCCATGATGAATTCTATGGACTTTCCATATCATATTTCATATTTGTAGAATATTAAATATTTTCTTCCCTATTTGAGAGATGGAATCTAGAGACACACATTCCACATTCCTGAGAGAGAGATGACCATTAGCCTCTTGGATGTGGCATGAATTCTCGGTCGTTTTATCCAGGCGTGACACTTTAATGGACTTACTCATTCATGTTGTCCATACCATGCTCAGCGGTTGTTAGGCATTGATATTTTGTCCAACTGTATGGCTACAGATGGAGTGTCAATATCCATTACTTGGTTGGAGTCATATATTCTACAATTATTGGATGGTGATGATGAGATGACTATAATGCATTATGCATGTGCATATATACTATGGCTCATTGGTGGGATCATGTGGATTGATCACTCGGGGATGCATGTACACATAATGTATCTACCCCTACTAGTGGACTTTGATCATACTGGCATGTACAACTGGGGATCATCCTTCATGGCATACACATACACATATAGAGAATTATTCAGGCTATCCCATAGGGACTACACATTTCTTAGGGGGTGTGTCATCATTATTCATATATGGGCATGAGAGCTCAACCACGCATTCTACCATGAGCATTCTGGTCCACCAGTCGAGATAGAGGTGCTACATGAAGCTCCATATGGATGTTGGTATTATCAGTCATCTATATTGGTTTCTATTTCTAATATGAGTTATTGAATTTTATTTCTCTTTATTTTTCACTATCGATGATGTATTTTATATATGGTTCTGGCGACATAATTTTGACGCGGTTATGAGACAACATTTTGGCAACTATCGGCTCTGGTTAGACTGATTATTACATGATCATATATGTATTTACAATCAATCATTGTCTAACATATTTTATAACAATATAAATTTTTTATTTTAGTTTGGTGAATTTTTGAAAATATCAAATGTCACTTTAGATTTCATGGCTTCCATGATAGAGTATTATGGACCAGTTGCCAGCATACTGCACTGTTGGGATTGAGGATGAAATGGTTGTAGTGCCCCTCATTCACTTCCATATTATTGAGTGGAATTAGCCTAACATATTAATGCACAATTTTTACTTTACTCAACTAATACCATTTCTGTCGAGACAGACATAGCGGCTTTATGGGATGAAGCTGGCAGGGTGGTAGGATGATGATTGGTCTTGGGTACATGCCATCATTATCAACTATTTTCCCAGATGTTTATAGTTTGGTATTCATGGTGTTACAACGAATTGATTCATTCTTTAGGAGCACGTTGACTATGTTCCATGGTATAGAAAAAAGTATATATTGTATCTTACCCAACCCGTCATAGATATGTAGATGATGGTAAGTCAATAAAATTTCCATTAGTTCAATATTGACCAAATTTCTAATCAATTTTAATATCTTTATAGGGAATTTTCCAAGAGAATCTTGTTCCCATGATTGATGTAGAAGAGGATGGGGTCTTTTTCTAGGTAGCCATACATGATACAATGCTGCAGGAGAGGGAATATTTTCATCTGCGTTATAGTAGAATAATCGTGTGTTCGACATAGAGAGATGAGGTTCCCTCCCTAGAGGAACATCTTTTAGTAGTTGCTGGTGTTGAGGAGCCAGGACCATGTCAGTATATATAGAATTATGTTACACGTGAGGCCTCACATTTTCCATAGGCATTTGTAATCCCTCAAGTAGTCTAGTATCAGCCGATTCTAGATGTGCCTTTGGTGGCATGTGATATGTCTTTTTGAAAGAATATCTATAGTTCCCACCTTCTTGGGTTCCATATCCATCACAACTTTGGGATCCATCACATCCTGTTTTTACAGATTCATCACAATCTTGGGGTATTACATTATCGTAGTCTTGGTTCCAAGTTGCGATGGAAGCATGTACTTCTACACCAATGTGGGAGATGAATCTGGAAGGAAGTACGAGATGCAGTTGACAGCTCCTCCCACTAACAAACATATGGATTATACATTAATCGATGTTAATGTGCCTAAGGATCATCCTTCTCTAGGTCATCAGACTGCACTATGCAATTGACGAATACGTTACAATTCCAGACCACCATGTGGGACTGAATCTTCTCGCCACAGAGATAGACATTGATTGTAAAGGATTATTTACATGTTCTAAATATACTAAAATCAAAATACAATTATTAATATTATATCATCTTACCTTTTATTCTAGTATTTCAGTTTTCAATTATATTTTATGAAAAATTTATATTTGACAGCTTTAAAAGTTGACTACTTGAAACATTGAAACATTTAGTAAATTTCATGTAAATAACATTAAATGACTAAAAATTCTACACTATGAAAACAATGTAAATAAAATTTAAAATATAGCCTAATCATCAAAAAAGTTTTTGAAAATATAGAGTTTCATATATAAAATTTATTAATTAAAATTCAAGTAATTTAGGAATAGTAACTCATAAGTGAAAGAGAAAAGAATGAATGTCAAGGAGGATCCTAACCCACCTACATGACATTGAAAGCCAATAAAATATAAACAATAAATCCCATATAAATATAAATTAAAAATTCAAATACTTATTATATAGTTATGTAGTGATTAAAATTTCATTCATTTCGGTCTTACAGTTTATATTATATAGGCTAGGAAAGTAAAATAGATGAAACATTTTTATGTTTCATGCTAGAGTATTAGAAGGATTATAAATTATTTTTCACCGCTAATTTATAAGAAGTGATTTCTATTTTTATTAAATTCTATATTTTAGTCAATGTTAAAAATATCATTAATATCAGCATTATATTTTATATTATATAGTCTTGCAAGGTCACGTACTTGAAACATTTTTATGTTTCAAGTAGGTGGATTAGAAAACATATAAATTATTTTTCACCAAAATTTTAAGACTGTTTTTTTATTTTGGACTACTTATTATATTATTAAGAAATTTTTAAAATTTCATTCATATCAGTCTTACTGTTTATATCATATAGGATATCATTTTCATATTCTTGAAACATTTTTAAGTTTCAATATGGTGTATTAGAAAACTTACAAATTATTTTTCACCAGCATTTGTTATTATTTTTTTTTTTTAGTACTTTTTATATTTTTAAGAAATGGTTAAAATTTCATTCTTATTAGTATTACTGTTTATATTATATATTCTATCAATGGAATGTACTTGAAACATTTTTATGTATCATGTAGGTGGATTAGAAATCTTATAAATTAATTTTCATGATCATATTCTAGGAAATTATTTTCATTCTGGTTTACCTGTAATATGTCTAAGAAATGAGGAAAATTTCAGTAATATAGGTAATAAAGTTTATATTATATAGGCTAGAAAAGTCACATACTTGAAACATTTTAATGATTCATATAGGTGAATTATAAATAATATAAATTATCTTTCACCAAAAGTTTTTAAGAATATATTTTTAATTTGGAAAAAAATTTATATGTTTAAGAAATTCATAAAATATCATTAATATTTGTCTTATAGTTTATTTTATATAGGATAATAATGTCACGTACTTGAAACATTTTAGGATTCAAATATGTTAATTAGAATGATTATAAATTATTTTTCACTAACATTGTTTAAGAAATTATTATTATTTTGAACTACTTTTTATATGTTTAATCAATGTTTACAATTTCATTCATATCGGTCATATAGTTTATATTATATAGGATAGAAAAATCATGTACATGAATAATTTAAATTTGTCATGTAGGTGGATTAGAATGTTTTTATTTTAATTTTCACCAACAAATTTTAAGAAAATATTTTTATTTTGGACTACTTGTTATATTTTAAATCAACTTTTTTAATTTAATGCATATCATTCATACAGTTTAAATTGTATAGTCTATCAAAGCCACATACTTGAAACATTTTTTAGTTTCATTTAGGTGGATTAAAAAACTTATAAAAAATTTATCCATCATTTTTTAATATATTATTTTTATTTTTGATAACTAGTTATGTGTTTAATAAATGTATAAAATTCCATTAATATTGGTCATATATTTTCTATTTTATGGGTTAGAAAAGTCACATACTTAAATAATATATAAATTAGTTTGAAACATTAAGTTTTAATTTAATATATATATATTTATATTAAAATATAAACAATTACTATATTATGGAAAATGTGGGATCAAAATTTCCTCCATTAAAAAATATTATTTTAAAAAAAATTACCTAATTTCATTTAAAAAAAATAGATAATGCGTATAAAAAACTCCAAAATCCTCAAATGTAAACATAGAATGAATCTACGGGAGTCTCTAATAATCCTAAGGAAACGATCATTATGGAAATGAAGTAGTATCCATGGATGTTTTAATGCAAAACAAAGCATCCAAACATTCTCCCCCCTATGGAAATCCATGGACCACATTGATAAACATAAACTCCATTGACCCACGAAATGGGTGGCCTTGTACCATGCCTATATGAATTTTTACATAGATGTGAGGAAGATGCATAATAATACCATGTGAATCATGGAAATATAAATAGAATGACAGATAGCCTAGGATCCCATGAATCTCTAGAAGATATATATAGGCAACTTAGAGGAATAGAATATCACTACCAACATCCATTTCAAAAAATATATAGCTTCTTCTGAATCCACCGTAGGCACATCCAGGGAGATCTGGCATCCCTCATTAGAAAACTGAGGTCGAACCGTTGAAAATTCTATAATGTATGATAGATAGGTAGAGGTCACTCCATAAATATCATCCCTAAAAGATATAGGCATGGAAATATGAAGATCTATTTTAGAGGGGATCTATAGGGCGGTTAAGGGAGCGTACAGACCCAGCCTGGGAATGAAGAAGTATTTGAGACCTCCAATTCCCATGGATCATTGATTGATGAGGATTGTTCATATGAGGAGGGGTAGGATCTCCAATATGTTAAAAGGTAGTCATAACCAAAATAATGGGAAGAGCCCATGTGGCAGAAGACACCACGATCGAAAATGATTGATATCAATGTGGTCTGTGCATTACATTCTGCAAGAAGTTCGAGAGAATAATCATATTTGAAAATGTATCCATAACATTAATGTTTACTTACAAATAAATTCAATATAATAATGTTTTAATCCAATAGAATTTATATTAAGGTTTAATCATACATTAGAATGTTATTATTTTAAAATTCACTAATATAAATTTTCATTGTTATTTTATAAATAATACACCTATATTCATTGTAATATATAAACCATTCCAAATTTTAATATTATTTGAATTTATATATTTCTGCATTACATTAGAATGAATAACCATAATTCCATTTATAAAAGGACATGCCAAAATAAAAAACATTTTTTATCAATCATTTTTTATTTCAATGTTATTACTGTATTCATTGGAAAGTCAATCATGTTATATTTCACATGATTAACTATATTTTCTATGACTATAGAATGTTTTATGATATTCTATAATATTTTAATTGATATAGAAAAATATCATTCATAACCATGTATTCTAATATATATTGTATTTATCTAAATGTGGGAAATAAAATCATCATTATTTAATATTTTCAAATTTCACAATTAAATTATAATTTTCACATCACATTTCATAAATAATATAATAGTTTTTTCATCAAAAAAAGATTACTTCACCATGTTTCATAGAATATAAATTCATTTATATTTTGTATCATTAGTGGACTTTATTTGTGAAATATAATTAATCATTCATAAATGCATAGTGTTATTAACATTGATTACTAATGAATCATTCTAGAAATATAAATTTGTATTCATAGATTTATTTTGTAACGTGTATTATCTTATTTTATATTAATTTGTAGACAAGTCTATTTTCCTATAAATTATTACATGAGGTGAATTCTAGCCTAATGTGAATGATTTTGGGGATATCTTCATACACTATAATATGGGTTTCGACCCCCCACTAGAATATCACATATTCATTAATCATCCACATCCTTCATTATTAATAAAATATTTGTAGAAATTTTATAATTATCTTCATAAAGTATCATATCATTATATAATATCATTATACCCATTTTTTCATTTTAATGGGTAAAAAATAACTGGTCACTATTTATACAATCACATCAAGGCTCTCATGAATTAGGAAATCTATTAATTTCAACAAAAATAATAAATCACTAAAAAGTTATGATTATTTTAATAATATAGATTTATTTTTTATGTTTTATTATAGACACACCTTATCATTCATTATGATGAATAATATTTGTTTTTGAAACACCATTAATGATGTTGATATTTTTATTCAATATTTTACAGCTCCTTAATAATTTTTTTAGATTTCATCTCTAAATTTATAATTAATTATAGTTTTTATTAAAATAATTATAAATATTATTAATGTTATTTTCTAATTATAAAATACCAAATTATGTTTGCAATTGATATAGTTTCTTCTCATCTTATTTGTTGGTGAACCGTAATAAGATATTGATCATGGTGAGGGTCTTTGGGAGATGATAGTGGGGAGACTATACCCATGTATCAGATATTGCACATTTTTATAATAGTCTATAAATAGAAATAAATAGTGAATTTACTAAATTAATCGTTTAAATAGTAAAGTAATGATATTATATTCAAATTTACAATAGTGTAAATGAGAGTTTAAACTAAAATTGAATGCATGTAATGGTAATGATACCAATAAGAATGTAGTAAGTAGTACCACATACTTCCCAATACAATACAAAAAAAGGAAGTGAAATAAAATACTCTAGGGATATGTCCATGAACATCCTAAGAACCAAATCAATCCTTCGGTCCTATCTCCAATGTATAAGCAACACAATACAAGCATCATATATCCCACCGCTAAGAAGGGTATACTCGCGTACCACGAGAACCTGAGCGGGGTGTGAGATAGAAATATATGTATCCAATCACCAACATTTTCAGGCCTAATTCAAAAAGTGATTAATAATTAAAGAACGCGCAATTATAGAAAATTTAATAATAGAGCAGTTTAAATTAACAAACGTCCATCCATGTTCATATGGATCACCTGAAAACTATTCCCACTTCAACAATTTTTCTAAATAAGAAACTAAAAATTAAATAAATATATAATATGATTTATATATAGTATTATTATATGTTAAATCTTTTTATATGAACATGGTGAGTAGAAATATCGAAATTGTCATATACCTAGGATGCTACATATTACTGGATTGGGACTTAATGCACAACCATCCATTTATAGGGGATGCCCTCACGATCTAAACCCTGTTCCAAACTCTAAGAACCCTCATGGTCTCATGGCAATCAACATATAATATTACACACTCTTCCAAAACAAGTATCTTATGTCTTATTGGAAACCAGTATTTGATGGATCAGGATGTCACATAGAGACATACATCGCCATGTGTAGCACTCAAAGTCTACCCACTGGCTCAAATCTATGATATCCCACAGTCTCTGTAATATCGTCATGGTCACTCACATAGACAATCTCTCCAAGGGGTTTGATGGTCCCTTAGCTCCCCTACATATGAATGGTGTAATCATTTAAGACATATAATTGAACAGGCATTAAAATCTCATGCATCTCATTAGATAATTTAAAATACAAATAAGAATTAATATCCTGAAATATACTTATCGCCATTAACCATGATAATTTCAATAAAAACGCAAAACTATAGTTTTCCATTGGCATATACAATCCAATACATGTTGATTTACATTAACATTCATGTCCTATAACAAACCCATATTAGGGTATTATATCAATTATTAAAACATTACACACATTTATGTATAATCAAAAAAAATCAATTTATCCTTTTCATTTCAATTTGTTCAATTCCAATTCCAGAGACCATTCCATATTCATAATTTGGTACATAAGGAATAACCTCATTTGTTGAAATATTTCCCACATCCATGTTCATTTAAAAACATGAAACTCATATAAAACGTTCTATAAGTCATGTCAAATGGGATGTTTCTTATATAAATTGAGGTTATAACATTGAATATCATTTTCATCCAAATTATAAAATCATGAAAAACAACCAGTGAAACTAAAAAAAATAATGAGGATAAAATGAATAAGGGAAATTGACTTCTCAGTTATTTCCAATTTATAAAACAAGAAAAATTCTTATCATTACATTTATCTATTTAGATTCATATCATAAGAAACAAAAATAAATCAAAACATCAAACACAATAGTCTACATAGTACATTTTAATTGTGAAGGTATTGCACCTCATTCCAACGTGTTTTATTACAATAACATGATGTTGATGGAAAAAATCAATTATCACCTTTAATTACTCAATTAACATTATTAAAGGATACATTTTAGAAATTTCAAACCATGCTGGAAATGTATTAACAAAAAAATGTGAACCTATGCAATTAGATAATTAATTCATTCTTTGATAAACAAGGAAGTGAATGGGACCCTACCTATGGGTGGATCCAAAAAGACAATTCTGTCTTCTAGAACTTTCTATCTAGAAGCTAATACTCACCCACTTTGTATTCTCACATTTATAAACATATAAGTACATTTATCTAATATGGAAACAATCGAATGGCAATGAACATGTGCTAGGGTATCTTACATATATGTTTTTATACATATATCCATATCCACATACCTATATATAAATCTGCATACATAGATATATATATATAAATGTATACGTATACACATTGGAACACAAATAACCATACTATTATATTAAATTCCATGGATGAATACACACATCTCATGGTAACGTAAAGGAATATATATATATACTTACCTATGCAGACGCATGCACGCCACCTTTAACCTGGTAACCTAAAACTACAGTGTTGGATCCAGCACAATACACAAATAATACTAGGATCCCTAAAACACCCAATGTATGCCATATTATACGATAGAAACCAAGTACCAGGTATGATAAATTACAGTAGATGGTGGCGGTGAATTTAAACAACCTGGTACTGCTTCATCATTGGTCCCAATTTTCAGAACCCAATCTGAAGGGTTTGTGAAACCCTTCACTAAATCTAGAACCATGAGAAGACCAAAAATTGCAATGGAAACTGCCCATAGGGTTTCTTCTGAACATCACTAGGCCTCCGAAAGACTAGAAATTAGATGTGATAGAATGGAGTAGGAACCGTAGACCTGTGATCAATGCATCAGAGTGAAAACACCAATAAGTCCATCTAGATATCAAAGATCAAAGGAGGTGACAATGTGGGGTGTGCATCGATGGGGAACCCCTAGGTGTGTCATGGGGGTATGGAATGAGGGTTTTGATAAAGGTTTATTTTAGGGTTTTGATTTTTCTTTTTTTATTTAAATTAATTTCTTACTCGAATCATTGCACAGTTTCATCCACAAAATTTTTCAAATAGTGTTCCAACCATGGTATCATTACTGGGAACCTAGAGCATCCAATAGGAGATTCCAACTTGGATTGTAAAACATGAATAGACCTTATGTATTTCCACTTCCCACATAAAGTAGTATACACAATTTTCTACATTGGGCCACAAGGTTTCATACGATTTTTGAGACCTCTAAAACATTTCAATGTCATGATCTTCTAGGTTTGGCATTACCAAAATTCCATAGGACTCTAACAAAACATATCGATCCTTCAACCAATTCCAAAAAAAATAAATGTGATGATTTCCAACCATATTATTTTAAATCTTTTTCTTGATTTTAAAAACAACCATTCCAATAACTGAAGATGTACAAATTAATTTGTATTTTATTCTATTAGAAAACACATTATGTTACAGACACCGAATAAAAAGTTTTATTACAATAATTATGACTATAATTATATGTATTTTATACTCAGACAAAAAAAATATGTATAAAATTTTTGTAGGACCTACCAATGTTATTTTTAGGTGAATCTTATTATGATATAAAAATTCCACAATTTTCATATTCCAATATAAAAAATCATTTCTATTTATGTGATGTATATTTATCCCTCATTAATTTTTTAATAATTTCAATGAATAATTAATTACCCTTAATGATTTTATAGAATAAGATACCATTCATTGTTGAATATTGAGGTTATTTACAAAAAACATTAATAAAAACCTAAACAAAATTAACAAGGAAATGGAATTATACTCCACATCCATTAATGTCACAACCCGTCCTTGGGGCCCCTGCCATGACTACCCCATGCCCACCTTCCCTTGGATAGGGGCTGGCGACTAGCTCCAATGGCGTAAATCCTGATAACTAGGAATGCATTTCCTGTATAACATATAAACACATCCAACCAGAGTACAAGCTGAAGTAATACACTAAGTACAAAAAAAGTGTTGAAATGTAAATGGGCCAGAATACAAACCCAACTGAGAAGTACAACTACAATTGAATGAAAGTACAAGAGAAAAGACAAACTGCTGGAAGATAGAAGCAGCTCCTGGGTCATCCACCTCGAATCCTACCTGAAGGGTAGGTATAGATAGCCTCCTCAATGCTCTCTCCCACCAGCCTCCTCCGAGTACTGTCTCATCGTGATGTCCACATCCGGGTACCGTCCAGTCCTTGTACACACGAGCTCTGTTTTCACAGTTTGTCGTCTGTATCCAACACAACGAGGTGCGGGCATAGCCCGTGCATGGGTGATTATAACGATAATCAGTAGGTACCCCGAGACCCTCAAGGTCTCACTAAATCCAATAAGGATAACCACAAAGAAGTATCTCCACAGATAACTGTCACATAGGTATAAGCCCATACTTATACCTAAGTTAGCGTGTAACACATCTCAATTAATAGGTAATAAAAAATGTTATGAAATCAACAGATATCCACTACATAGGTATATGCCCATACATATACCTAAGTTATCAAGTAACCCATCACAATCATGAGGTAAACACATAGGTAATTGACTCAGCTCAAACCAGGATTTTCATTATCGAAACAAAAAATGATGGAGAACTCCTCCTTTGTCTAGTACAATAGCACTGTCACGACTCCGAGGCGCTACTCAATAACCATAGGCTACTTATGTACTCCCCCAGTGAAGTACGGTGGGTCTAATGCCAAATACTGGGTGCTCCATCCGCAGTGGGTCTGCCATGAAATACAGTGTGCTCCCCCTAATAGCCTACTGAGGTATTCCTCTTGTTGAGTATCGTATGTCTGATTCCAACTACCAGGTGCTCCGTTTGCCGTGGTTCTGGCACCAAATACCGGGTGCTCCATCCACTGGTCTAGTTGAATCACTCCGACTCGAATCGGTTAAGAATTTAGCAGGTCTACAGCTACTAGGTCTCTGTACTCTGTAAGCTCGTATTCGGGAGGTTCCACTCCTCGAGCAACTGGTCGATACTACAAGTATCAATAATTCCCATGAAGAAGTATCACAATGGACCACCTCGTCAAAGGGGTCTCAACGCAACAGACGGCGTGCCAATTGGACGTCCGGTCTGTGGGTTATTCGCCTTTTCGTCCCGAGGGCCCGGTTGGTTCCGTATACGAACCAACCTATCCCTATATCAAATGTACCACAAAAACGCATAGGGTATAATCAATGGGACCTTTTCTCAATGATATTACCATCATCGCTAACGGTTAGCCGAACGGGCGTTCGATCTATAAGTTATAGGCTTTTCCGTTCAAGGGGCCCAGTTGGATTTCAGGTACAATCCAAACTGGCCATAATTTAATTGGGTCCAAATCATGGGTCATGTATTCCAAAATAACCATATAATCAAAAAGTATCCAACCAAATCGATGGCACATCATTCAGACGTTCAGTGCTCATGTTATAAGTGTTTCCTCTCTGGGAGCCCATCTAGTTTCGGGTTCGAACCAACCCGACCGTACCCAAACTTCACCAATATCTTGAGTGTAATATACCAGAACTAGTGTCTCTATACAAGTAATCCTACGCAACTAACAGTGCATTGATCAGAGGTCTGTAACTCAAGATATGACCGTTTAACAAAAAAATGTCTGATAATATCGTTTTTGGGCCCCGTCCGTCCCTACCCAATACCCCATGGGTCAGCCCGAACCGGGTCGACCCGACCCAGGTCAGGGTCTGGCCTGGCCGCCACAGCCCGGCTGCGTGGCCACCTACGGTTTGTCCAGCATGGTCGAGCGGATGTCATAGAGCGGGGGGGGGGGGGGGGGGGGGGGGGTCGGACCCTCGCTGTTGATGGACATCGGCAACACTTTTGCGCCGCCCCGCCGTCCCAGATCCCATGGTCACGCAGGATCTTCCACCTCGCCACCGCGGCACAGCCATAGAGGTCTTCTCTGGAGGCGCTCTGCGGCGCCGCCGCCACCAGAGGGCTGGAAGGATCCGGCCGCTCCCTCCAGTCACCGGTGATGCTGGGCCGGTGCGGCGCACCTCTGCCACCATCCACGGACCACCAAACATGGTCTGGTGGTCTATTTTGCCACTTTCTTCGCCAAAGGTTCTCCTGGGACCTACTCTTCACTACGACGGATTTCAAACGCCATTGAGGTCTCATTTCATCATCGCCATCAATCCGCACATCAAAAAACAATCTACGTAGGGTCCAGGCTTGTTGGATTTCTCGTTCCCTCCATGTTAGAGGTTTCCAATTAAGATCAAACTCATGTCCAATCCCTATATTAAACCCTGCATCCATCCTTCATGAATGAGTAATCCGTGTATCTGCTGGGCAGTGGTTGGTCCGCGCTCATCGTTCTTTCCTCAAAAAGGTAAAGAGAAAAATAAAATATAATTCCCCTACCTCAATAAACATGTCGTGAGTTCATTGGTCACGGGGAAATCATTTCCACTCCATCAACTCTGAGAAAGAACCATCGTCATGGGAAAGTTCCCCGTGGTTGTATTTCCTCCCTTGATGCGGAGGATGAAAATGGATGCGGGTCATCGATCTTCGCAAAAGTGTCTTTCTTCGTTGAAGAAGTGTCATTCTTTGTCAGAGAGAACTTCTTTTCTTCTTCACACCATAGCACTCCCAAAAAATCTAGAACATCACTAATATTTTCTCCACACACCCTAAGATCCAACAACTAAATAATATCTCTTGATATTATTTATATTCCCATCATAATGAATTTAAAATTCAAAAACAAAACACTTAATTAAATAAATGTAGTGACTCTTTACATTAATTACGGCATGTTGGAATGAATTTAAGAGGGAGAGCGGAGGTGGGAGGTCTCATAAAAGGGAGTGTTGACAAAATTAAACTTGGGAGAATTAATTTGGGGTTTATGAGAGTTAAGGAAGTTGAGAGGTTGGGGATCGTGTGGGCCCCACCTCTCTTTTATCCACACAATGATGAATTTAACTTCAAACATATAAAAATAAAATTGTTCAAGAATTTTATTTATTTTAAACTAAAATCCCAAAATAATAAAACTCAACCTGCTTAAAACGAAACTGCAGTAAAGGTCCCCTTAAGCAATTATCTACGTTGGGAGTTCATCGGTACCCACAGTTTTCAATTTCGAGCACCTGTTTAAAAGATATAAAAAACCCACTTATTCATTCACTGAACGTACCTGAGCTAAACTTCACAAAATTATTCCAGGAACTCTGGGCACCAGAATCAGGTTCCGTTAGAAACTGAGTATTCGTAAAATCCCAAATAATTTAAGAAAAACTTTTCCTTCAAATTTCCGGGTGTTTACATTACTCCCACCACAGAGCTTTACGTCCCCGTAAAGCTACAAAAAAATCTAGGGAAACAAATGAGGGTATTGTGCACGCATCTGAGCCTCCCACTCCCATGTGCTATCCTAGAGGTTCCCATGATGCCAAAGAAAGTAAACAAGAGGAATAAAATGTCCCCATAGGACCTGCTCATGTCGATCCTCAACCTCTACTGGAATCTCGTGAAAGTCACCCCGTCATCGATGTCCGGATTTTCGTGGTCGATGATGACAGATAGGTCGTGCACACATCTCCTCAGCTGGGATATGTGAATGATGTCATGCACCTGGTGCAACTGGGGTGGAAAGGTTAGGTTTTCATCCACCTTGCCTACTGTTCTAGGGACATGGAAAGGTATGAGGAAACGCAGATATAACTTGATGCCCCGACCAAATCTCTGACGACCCCATCGAGGTGAGACCCATAAGAAGTCATGGTCGTCACCCTCGAACTTTATTGGTCTCATACCCAATCAGCATTGGACTTATGTCTGCTCTTTGCAGTCTTCATCCTCTCTTAGATTATATGCACCTTTTTCGTCGTAACCTGAACCATCTCTGGTTCAATGCATGCTGACTCTTTCACTATACCCAAAGGATATCTGAAATGCGTTTAGCTGCTGTCTCACCCCTCCTTATAGTTGAATATCTGATCTTCTACAAAGATTATATTCAACAATTCCCCCCTCTCCAGGAGTATAAACCATCACGAACTCATAGTCCTGGAGGAATTCAAGCCATCACCGTTGACCCACGTTCATGTCCTTCTGAGAGAAGATACTCCTATGATTATTGAGATTCAAAGAACCGCAAACCGTTCGCTCAAATAATAATGGGAGAGACTTTCCAATTGTAAGAACTCATCTCCACCATTTTATGTCGACGTTCCACCAAAGAGCTGCTGAGATCTCTCCTCTGCCGAAAAAATAAATCTGGTCTCAATCCCTGGATGAACCACGTAATTTTCCTAATACATTCATTCCTGACATTAACAATAATAATTCATGGCATGGTTGACGTCGTAAGGCCTCGACGCTACTACCAAGAGATCCAACTATTACTCTCATCTCTAGGGGTCGAGTCACAATGTCGACAACAGTTTGTGGTCACTGGTTCTTCTCCAGTAGGTATCTCGAAGGTGTGGAACATGTCAACATTTTTAAACTGGAACATCTTCGTATCAACCATACAAAGTGGATAGCAAAGTAATCATCACAAAGATAAGTGTCTTCTATTACTGCAGCTCGTACTACAAAGATACAAAGAAACCACAACAGCGATATCATGGAATCTAAAAACACTAAGAAAAAGAGCCTCCATGCCTAGACCCTCTCATGTCCACATGCTTCTGCAGCACCATAGTCATATACATCAGTTTCCTGAAGCTGATCTTCCCCATATGTACCCATTCCCTGCGGTCGAGGTGGTCCTCCAGGTGGTGGTGGTGGAGACACCTCGAAGCACCGTCCACCTCCATCTACATATCCATCTCCTCTGCCTCTGCCTCCAGCTCCTTGCGGTCAGCCTCGATCGAACCTATGCCTCTACCTGTAAGGTTCTTCATCTATCTATGGATCGTCTGTATGGTGAATCAGACAGTCACATGCCATCTGACAAAGCCCACTGCAGGAGTAACATTGCCCGCTCCTGGCACAACTGGTTCTGACTCCACTCCAGTTTCCCAGCACAACTGAACCTGAGTCATGCAGTCGGCCAGCATTGGGTCTAGTCCACATGAACCCCTGTGTCGCCTGTCATCTTCTAGATGCAGAAAACTCTGCTGTAAGTCGACTAGTGGTGGGTTCTGCTACTGGAGACTACTCAGTGATGAATCTTTTCATTAGAATGGCTCTCTCCAACAATCTCTCCTCTGTCGAGATGCTAAGGGAAATCGTCGAAGCTTTGATCTCACTCTTTAGTCCCTACACAATGGTCTAGGACCCGAAGAATGGGTCATGAACCATGTCTGTAGAGTAGCGCGAGAGATCTGTGAACCTTGTTGAGTACTATGCTGCTGACATGATACCTTGTCACAGATGAAGTAACTCCTGGATGTGCACCACGCAGAGGGTGGCTGGAACAATCTATGAGTGGAAGAGGCTCTCAATGTCCCTCCAATGTAAATATTCCAGGTCGTGCATATGGAGCATCAGACTCCACCATCTGCCTACTGCTTCGTGAAGGAGGCCAGCATCAAGGGTCACCATGAAGTCCACTGGTGTACCTACTAGCCTAAAGACACTCACCATATCCTCCATCCAATCCTCACCCTCATGTTTGTCCATCTCTTCCCAGAACCTAGGTGGCCTCTAGTGCTGGAACTCGTGCAGCGCGCTCAAGCGGCATGCATCGCCTGCTGCTAGGGCTGGTGGCATCGGTGGACCAATAGGTGGTTGTACTGATGGTGCCTCCGCTGGTACCTCAACTGAAATAGGGCCCAGTAATGAGCCCTCATCGCTCGTTGGGCCGTCAGTATGTACAACTATTGGGGATCTAGATGGTCATACGTGGGGAGGCATCCTGAAAGAAACAGATGTGACACGATAAAAATATTTATAGCTGGTGAGCTAACCTGGTTTGAGATGACATTCAATATTTTTGGAAACACACACACAATCATTGTTTTCATCCACTAAGTCAGATATCATTAGTTAGATTCCTGGTACATGGATACGTCAGACGCTGCACCAAAAATGGACTCCCTGAACTGAAGACCTCACTCGGTACCCTTAACACTATTGCTTCATAGTATGGAATGATCAGAGTCATGAGTTATATGGTAGAACCGACTCCACTGATACTAATTTATCACGACCCATCCTCGGGGCCCATTTTTTGACTACTCCAGGCTCGCATTCCATAGGTCAGTGGAAGGCTACTAGCACAAAAGGCATAAATCCCGATAACTAGGAAGAAATTTCCTTTATAAAACATAATCACATCCAACTAGAGTACAAGAGGATGTAATACACTAAGTACAAAAGAAATTACTGAAATGAAAATGGGCCAGAATACAAACCCAACTGAGAAGTACATCTACAACAGAATGAAAGTACAAAAAAACAACTGGAAGATAGAAAACGTTATTGGGTCATCCACCTTAGATCCTACCTGAAAGGTAGGTACATATATCCTCCTCAATTCTCTCACCCGCCAAACTCCTCTGAGTATCATCTCGTCGTGAATTCCACCGATGTGTATCGTCCGGTCCTTGTACACTCGATCTCTGTCAGTGCTGTCTGTCATCTACATCCAACACAACGAGGTGCGGGCATAGCCTGTGCAGGGGTGAGTATAACGATACTCAGTAAGGACCCTGAGACCCTCAAGGTCTCACTAAATCCAACAAGTATAACCATAAAAAAGGATCTCAAAAAATAACCCTTACATTGGTATAAGACCATAATTATACCTATGTTATCAAGTAACCCATCATAATCAAGAGGTAATCAAAAAGGTTATGAAGTCAACAAATATGCACTACTTAGGTATATGCACATACATATACCTAAGTTATTACTTAACCCATCTCAATCATGAGGAAAACACAAAGGTCATTGGCTCAGCTCAAACCAGGATTTTCATTATTGAAACAAGAACTACTAGATAACTCTTACTCTATTGAGTACAGTAGCCATGTCATGACTCCGAGGTGCTACTCACTAACCTTAGACTGATGATGTACTCCTCCTGTCGAGTAATGTGGGTCTGCTACAAAATACAGGGTGCTCCGTTTGTTGTGGGTCTACTTCCAAATACCAGGCGCTCCCCCTAATAGCCTACATAGGTACTCCTCCTATCGAGTACTGTGGGTCTACGGCCAACTACCAGGCGCTCTGTCCACCATGGGTCTGCCGGAAAATATCGGGCACTCCGTCCACTGGGCAAATTGAATCACTATGACTCGAATCAGTCAAGCAGTCATCAGGTCTATAGCTACTAGGTCTCCATACTCCATACGCTCGTCTCCGGGATGGTCTGCTCTATGGGCCAGTGTCCTATTCTCCATGTATGAGTAAGTCCCACGAAGAAGTATCACAAAGAACCGCCTTGTCACAGGGGTCTCAACGCAATAGACAACACGTCAATCAGACACCCGGTCTGTGAGTTATAAGACTTTTCCTCTCGGGGGCCTGGTTGGTTCCGTGTATGATCCAACCTAACCATATCTCAACATTACCCTGACCTCTCATAGTTTATACTCAATGGGACTGTTTCTCAACGAGATTAACAACGCCGCAGACAGTTCATCAAACGGACATTCGGTCTGAAAGTAATCATCTTTTCCGTTCTAGGGGCCCGGTTGGATTTTGGGTACAATACAACCCGGGCATACGTCAATTATGTCCATATCACGGGTGATGTATACCAAAAGAACTTTCCCATCAATAGGAATCCAACCAAGTCGACGACACGTCATTCAGACGTCCGAAGCTCATGTTATAAGCATTTCTGCTCCGAGAGCCCAGTTGGTTTTGGGTTCGAACCAACCAGACCGTACACAAACATGACAGATATCATGAGTGTAATATATTGAAATGATCGACTTGCTCCCGGAAATCCTACGCAACTGACGATGTGTGGATCGGAGGTCGGTAGCTCAAGATGTGACCATTTAACAAAAAACGGTCTGAAAATAGGGGGTTTGGGCCCAGTGCATCCCGACCCAATACCCCCTAGGTCAGACCGAAGTGGGTCGACAAAACCCATGTCCGGGTCCGGCCTTGTTGGGCGTGACCTGGCCGGGCCGGTGCAGCTCAGCCACGTGGCCAGCCGCAGCTCGACCAACATGGCCGAGTGGAAGCCGCAGAGCGGGGGGGGGGGGGCCTCAACCCCTCACCGCTGATTGAAACTGGCAGCGCTTTTGCACCGCCCTGCCATCCCAGATCCCGCGGCCACGTGGGATTGTACACTTCTCTGTCATGGCATAACTGTGGTGGTATTCCACGGGGGCGCGCTGGGGCGCCGTCGCCGCCAGGCGGCCGGATCGCTCCTGCCGCCACCTCTGGTCACCGATGCCACGGTGATGGCGTGCGGTGCTATCGACACATTCCACAGACCACCAGATGGTCTCATGTGGTTCGTTTTTGAAGTAGTCTTCCCCAGCGGTTCTCCCAGGACCTTCTCTTCTTAGCGACGACTTTCAAACGTCGTTGCGCTCTTGTTTCATCATCACCGTCAATCCTCACATCAACAAAAAATCTTTAGAGGGTCCAAGATTGTTCCTTAGCACATGCCCTCCGTGTTAGAGGTTTTCAATTAAGATAAAACTCAAGTCCAATTCCAAAATTAAAACTTGTATCTATCCCCCTTGAACGAGCAATCCGCAGATCAACCGGGCAGAGGTTATTCTGTGCTAGACGTTCATGCCTCAAAAATGTAAAGAGAAAAATAAAATATAATTCCCCTTCCTCAGTAAACTTTTCGGGCTTTCATTCATCGCGGGCAAAGAGATTCCACTCTGTCAATGATGAGAAAGAACTGTCATTGTTGGAGAGTTCCTCGCGGTTGTATTTCCTCCCTTGATGTGGAGGAAGAAAAGGGAAGCACGTCGTCAATCTTCACGAAAGTGGGGTTCTTCGATGAAGAAGCGTCGTTCTTCATCTGAGGGAAGTTCTTTTCTTATTCAAGCCAATGCTCTCCCAAAAACTCTAGAACATCACTAATATATTCTCCACACACCCAAAGCACCAACAACTAAATAATATCTCTTGATATTATTTTTATTCCCATCATAATGAATTTAAAATTCAAAAGCAAACCAATTAATAAATTAAATGAATGGAATCATTACATTAATTAGTTCATTTTTCCATGACTTTAAGAGGGATAGTGGAGGTGGGAGGTCTCATAAAAGGGAGTGTTGGAAAAATTAAACAATGGAGCTTTAATTCTGGGTTTATGAGAGTTAAGGAAGATGAGAGGTTGGGGCTCTTATGGGCCCCACCTCTCATTATTCCATGTAATTTCTCTGATTTTTCCACGTATTATTATAATATTATATTTGAATTAATTTGAGACCAGTATCTGAGATGGCGTGCAGTTCCGAGGCTCGGTGAGTGCGGAAAAAATGTTTGAATTTAATTTAATAATTAAATTACGCGCGTGTTCATTTTTCCTGAAATAGTGGAATAACGTACGAA
Organism: Viscum album; assembly: GCA_963277665.1. NCBI lineage: Eukaryota > Viridiplantae > Streptophyta > Magnoliopsida > Santalales > Viscaceae > Viscum > Viscum album. The sequence continues at coordinate 417,684,326 of OY728161.1, read as the reverse complement.
CGGGTGCTTAGATTTGAAATCTGAGGGCACCATTGCTTTCGAAACAACGATTTTACCTTAGGCAAGGCCTAACATTTTCCGGTGCAAGTCCTTTGTCGAATCCAGTTTTTTGGGACGTAAGAGTAATAAAATATTTAAATAAAAATATTTTATTCTGCAGCAAAATCGTTTAAATCAGCTGAAACAGATATACCTTACTTTTTCTAATTAAAGGTTGTCACAAGGTTCCAGGGTTACAAACCTCATAACCCTGAAACCCTTGGAGGCTTTGGAAGCTCTGGGGAAAACCTCCCAACGCGGAGACGATGGCGCAACAACCGGATCATCGCCGATGAAGGCCATAGAATCCAATTAGGATGTATTGCATATGATTTTTCTTCCCCGTTTTTGATTTCCACGACGAACAAGGACTAATCCCTAAACATATTAGCCCGCGGATAGATCATTCTTGCAGTGTTGGATTTTTTGGGAATCATAGGGATTTGATTCTTGAAATTGTTTTGGTTTCGTTCAACCTCTTAACGGGGACAGACCAAGATCAACACAAACATCGATCGAGGTTCATCACTCACGTTTTGTTGTGTTTTTCTCTCTCGATTCATAAACGTTCTTCGCTGTGTTTTATGTGTTCTTCGTGGGGATATGAAAAGGTAATCGTTGCACACCTGTTGTGCGATTCAATAGTCCCAAATTGATGATCTGGCGTCGGTACAACTCTACGGAGGTGCGACTGCGGTGGTGACAGATGGATCAAAGGGAATTGGAAGAAATTGTTCTTCGAACTATTTCCGTACGAGTGACAGGAATCAGATTTTAGATCCAATTGAAGACCCGAAAACCATGGATTCGGCATCGCGACGTCGAGGTGACCCTTGATCTTGTATTACACGGCAAACGGACCAGGGAAACGTGTTCTGGATCATCGGCCGTAGCGCGAGGAAGAAGACGGCATTTTTGGAAATTTCCTGACTACATGTCATGTAGTATATGCTACAGGGAATGTGTTCATCTGCGGACCACCTGTTGTGTACTTCAAGAGTACATGGACCCAGGCAGGGTACACAGCCAAGGACACACTATGTATACCCCTCCCCGTCCAGACCCGACCAGATACATAGGATACCTCGTGTACTGGTATATGGGCAGGCGACACAGACACAGGCAGGGTACACGGCCAAGGGCACACCATGTATACCCCTCCCCGGCCAGACCCAACCAAATACACAGGATACCCTTGTACTAGTACATGGGAAGGCGACACGGACACGGGCAGAGACTGTGTGCGGGCACATGGCCAGTGTACACGGAGCGAGCCCCAGGTGCTAGGACACGCGGTGTGATACTTCTACACGCATTGTAGTTGCTTTCTAACTGACAAGACGAGTGACACTGGCCATTTACACGGGCAGTACCCAGAGTGAGGAACATGGCGTTTACTTTTCTTCAGGCCATGTATTTGAGTTTTACATAGACCGGACAGACAACATGGGCCGTTTACACAGGCAGTATCCGGGGTCAAGAAACACGACATCTAATCATACTATATTCCGTGTAATAAATTGCTAGAGTCTTGAGCTATTTTCCTTCTGTGACATGGACTAGTTTTCTTTGGGTTTATACCCTTGGTCCTTTCCCTGAAGGTTCTTGTATCATTTCCTTTACACAAGAGTATGATCCCTTCAATAGAACTTCCTTAATAGAGTTGTTGGAATCTCCTCTGTGAGACTTAGATCTCGATCCTCCATCCATTCCTGGAACCCTAGGTAGAGTTATTGGTATAGACATGACCAAAATTACCTGGGCGCTGATCCTATGCATATCGGATTAGCTCAGAATGAGTTGTCGGAATCACCCCATGAGTTGGTTCTGATCCTCATCTGAGCGTCATGTTCTCAATGTACTTGTAGAGTGTGTTCTTCTGGAATGAGTACTTTGAATCTCTCTCTTTATACCTAGGAGTGTGTTCTCCTAGTTACATGCTTGGTGGAAATCTTCGAGCTAGATCCTAGTGGCAGTATCGCAATGGTCGTTTGTGTATGGGTATATCTGGTTATTCTTCTTATATGTCTAGCAGACATATACTGTGTAGATCTGACTATATATTTCTTTTGTGGTATTTTCCTTTGTTGTATTTCCTTTTTGGTTTTGGGGTATCCTACTGGGTATCTTTATACTCACCCATGCACGTGTTTTTTCATCACGTGTCGTGTCTTGTACAGATGAGCAAGCCTTTGACAGGTTTCTAGGAGGACTAGGAATGGACGGTACTCAGTGAGATCAAGCAGGCCGAGGTGTGTTCCTACAGCTATAGACTATAGTTCCAGCATATTTCTTTACAGTTTGGACTTTGTTATAGAATTTTTTTTGGTGGGCTTGTACATTTGGCCCAGGGATTTAAACATGTTGTACTTTACTTTCCTGTCGTAATCTATTGGTTGGGATATTTTAGTGTATGCATGCATTTCCATTTTTAGTATTTTTTACTTTTCAACTTTTTGGGATTGGAGATGTGTCTGTGTGTGTAGGTTTTTAGGCAATGACTCCTATGTTTGCAGCATGCCTACTCAGTGCTAGTCACCAGCCCCTGTCCTATTGGAGGTGGTCTTGGGGAGTTGCGGCATGGGCCCCATTGGGACGGGTCGTGACAGAGTGGTATCAAAGATGGTCTATTATACCTTAGGACCGAGATTCTGTGAGTTGGTTTGGGGAAATAGTATAAAGTGTTTCGAGTTCGACATTCCGGCCAAGGACCCCAGTGTTAGTGAGGGCGGTCGACGTATCCATACACCAGGACTCCGGTAACTTGATTTTCGACTTGGAACATGAGAACGCTAGTTGTAGGGGAAAATAATGGTACAAGAATCATATATTAATGGGTTGTGGTATCCATGTCCTTCTTGAGTCAGCTCTCTAGATATACTCACTGACTGAGATAAATCATGTTTCTTTAAAAGACTCCTCAGTTACGAGTACCTGCTAGGATCCAGCAGCTCGATCATGAGGATGACCCGCTCATTGATGAAGATTCGATACAGGGAATAGATATCCCCATTTTACTATCAGGTGGTGTGCCAGTTATTCCTCCACTTGTAGAGTAGTGTTTTGTGCATGTTGTACCAGTGGAGGAGGAGAACAAGCTGAGTGCCCTCCACGTGTTTCAGAGACAGTGACACCTCAGGATTCATGGCGAGCCTTACCCTTAGGCAGTAGAGGACTGGCTTGACGAAGTAGCCAGAGTCTTCCGTTTGGTCAGGAAACCAGCAGACCAGATGGTGATCCTGGCAGAGAGCCTTCTACAGGGCTCGACAGGACGATGGTGGAGTTTGGTTATCCAAACCCACGACGAGGCGATTCTTTCATGGTCGGAGTTTGAGCGTCTCTTCATATAGGAGTTTTCACCGGTTACCCCTGAGAGCAGTACATATACAAGAGCTTCTTCAGCTTCAGCAGGGAACCATGACGGTGGCTGACTATTCGTAGAGGTTTACCGACCTCTCACGGTACTCGATGGATATGGTCAGAGATTGGACTTTTGAACGTGGCTTGTGCAGAGATATTCAAGCTAGTATCATATCTATGAACATTCCCACATATGCTGGGGTGCTCGAGCAGGCTTTGGTGGTTGAGAGCTTCTTGGCAGAGTAGAGACAATGTATAGTTGGCAGCAGTGGGCGAGAAGGAGCGGAGACCTCGGTAGTAGGGAGCCGACGTTAGGGACCCAGGCGTAGGAGACATTTTCAGAGGATATCCTTGGACAGGGGATCTACCGTACAGGGTTTGCAGGGCGCATCCAAACAGCCTTGAGAGAGGTGATGCTACTCATGTGATGGTAGTGGATATCTTGCTCGAGATTTTCTGACACATCATACTACTGACACGGAAGTAATGGATGGACCACCAAGGTAGAGGTAACATGTGGAGGAGACAGATCTGTAAGGTAGAAGACGTGGTAGAGGAGCTGGGAGAGCAGCTGGAGGAGGACTGCGTTTTGACCCTTTACCACCTCCACCCCCAGGAGGTCCACCCCAGGCTCAAGGAGCCAGTGGACAGAGGCAGGGGCAGCTGCAGGCGGCAGTGGGTTATGACCCAAGTACACCTGGAATGATTAGAGGTACTATCTATGTCTTTTATACTTTGGCTTCTGTACTGATAGAGAATGGTTCTAGTCATTCCTTTCTAGCTTCTTATCTTGTTAGAGACCTTGAGATTCCAGTTGAGCCGTTGACTCTACCCTTATGCTTATAAACACAGACTGTGGACTATTCAGAGAACACATACCTCTATAGACAGTGTGACATGACCCATGGAGGCGAGAGTTTCGGTTGGATCCTCTTGATGGTAGTGTCGAGGCATTACGATGTCATTTTTGGTATGGATTGGCTATCCAAAGTTCATGCCCATATCGACTTTATTAGGCGAAGGGTGCAGTGTGTCCATAGTGATGGAATGAGGTTCTCTTTTGTCAGTAAAAGAGAGAACTAGGCAGCGCCGGATGGACTCGTGCATAGGAGGGCACTACAAATTTCACATCAGTCAGTTAGCCTAGCCCTTAGCATAGAAGATGTTACGAGCTTCCGGTTTCTATCAGTAGTGGCTGAGTACAAGGACGTCTTTCCGGATGATGTCACCGGGCTACCTCCCCATCAAAAGATAGATTTATGCATTGAGTTGCAACCCGGGATGACACCAATATCATCATCAGCATATCAGATGTCTCCTGCAGAGCTTCGTGAGCTGAGGGTGCAGCTGGACGACTTGTAGAAGAAGGGCTTTGTGAGACCCACTGTTTCACCCTGGGCGGCCCTTGTGGTGTTTTCCAAGAAGGCAGACGGGAGCTGGAGGCTATGTGAGGATTACCAGCGCTTGAATCATGTGACCGTGAAGAACTGATACCCACTACTGAGGATCGATGACCTCGTCGATCAGTTGAGAGGGGCATGATGGTTCTCGAAGGTTGATCTGTGATCCAGCTATCACCACTTGTGAGTACGGAATGAGGATATACTGAAGACGACCTTCAGATTCCGCTACGGTCACTATGAGTACTTGGTGATTCCCTTCGGCGTGACGAACGCCCCAACAGTGTTCATGGAACTCATGAACTGGAACTTGCTGCCCTATCTTGACCGGTTTGTAGTGTTCTTCATCGATGATATCCTTTTGTACTCTACATCAGAGGAGGAGAACATGAGACACCTAAGGATGGTTATGGACACACTCTGAGAGCACCAGTTGTATGGGATACTCTCTAAGTGTCAGTTCTGGTTACATGAGGTCCACTTTCTAGGACATGTTATTTTGGAAGATGGTGTAGCAGTGGACCCAGCCAAGGTGGAGGAAATTCTAGCATGGGAGCCACCCCAGAGCGTGATGGAGGTGCAGAGATTCCTTGGGTTGGAATGATACTATCGGAGATTCATCCTTGATTTCTCCAAGATTGCAACACCCATAACATCTTTGACCCGAAAGGGGAAAACTTTCATGTGGACCGAGAGATGCCAGTAGGCTTTCCAGCAGTTGAGACAGAGTTAGACAAGTGCCCTGATCGTGATATTACCAGAGGATGGTGTCGAGTTCGTAGTTTTCTGCGACGCATCATGAATTGGGTGTGGTAGTTTCCTGATGCATAGGCAAGCTGTGATTGCCTATGGATCACGTCATTTGAGGCCACACGAGCATAACTACATGACCCATGATCTTGAGTTGGCAGCAGCAGTATTCGCATTGATGATGTGGCCGCACTACCTGATGGGTGAACAGTTTACCGTCTACTCTGATCACAAGAGTCTCAGATATATCTATTCTAAGATGTATCTGAATTTGAGATAGAGGCGATGGCTTGAGTTCCTCCCGGATCATGACATTGAGATCTTTTATACTCCTGGGAAGTGGAATGTAGTGGCATATTCTCTTAGTAGGAAATCCAGTTCACAGTTGGTGGATGAGGCGACGAGGCTTTTGGATTCATTACAGTTATCCTTTGTGGATAGATATGAGGGATAATACCTTCAGTAGATGATTTTTACCCCTATAATCCTACATCATGTCAGGGAAGCATGACGTGAGGATTCTAGATTTCAGACTCTACGTGCTCAAATATCCATAGGCGATGCTGCAGATGGATTTTGAGAAGGAGGGGTGCACATTGTTCTTTTCAGAGGGCATACAGTAGTACCAAATACATTGAGGGAGTAGGTTCTATCTGAGTTCCATACATCCCCTTTGGTGGTGGATCCTAGCATGGAAAAGATGTATCAGTACCTCCGACGTCAGTTCTAGTGGCCATGAATGAAGAAGGGTGTGGCAGAGTTTGTCTCTCGGTGCCTTACTTGTCAGCAAGTAAAGGCTGAGCACTAGGTGCCAACAAGTTTGACTCAGCCCCTAGAGGTGCCAGGGTGGAGTTGGACGAGATATCCATGGACATTGTGACGAGTTTACCATGTATGTCCAGGGGACACGATTCCATATGGGTGATCGTTGATCGACTCCCCAAGTCGGCCCACATCCTAGCCATACGAGAGCAGAATTCAGAAGAGTGCTTGGGACGAATCTACGTGTAGGAGATAGGTCGACATCATGGAGTTCCATACATGATCATCTCAAATTGTGATGCTCATTTCACATCCCGGTTGAGGAAGGCAATGTAGGAAGCTATTGGGACTCAATTGCATTTGAGCACATCATTTCATCCCCAAACTGATGCGTAGACAGAGTGGACCATCTAGGTCGTGGAGGATATGCTTCGAGCATGAATTCATGACTTTAGTTGTATTTTATAGGATAACCTACCAATGGTCTAATTTGCATACAAACAATATTTATTATTCCACTATTGGTATAGCACCATTCGAGGCTCTGTACGGGCGACCTTGCAGGTCACCGCTTTACTGGACTGACCCAAGAGTGTCAGCACTTATGGTCCTAGAGATGGTGAGAGCTACAACAGAGAAGGTTAAGGTCATCCAAGAGTGGATGAATACTTCACAGATTCGGAAAAAGTCTTATGTTGATAAGAGGATTAGGCCCTTGGAGTTCAAGGAGGGAGACCATGTGTTCCTTCGGGTCTCACCTCTATGGGGACTGCGGAGATTTGGCTGGGGCGGAAAGCTATCTCTGAGGTTAATTGGGTCTTTTCAAATTCTGAGTAATTTTTGGAAGGTTTCATATCACTTGGCTCTACCTCTTTAGATGGACCGGGTACACAACATCTTCCATGTGTCGGAGCTACGGAGGTACGTGCACGATCCATCACGCGTTATCGACTAGGGTGAGTTGGACATCGACGATGGAGCAACCTTTACTGGGTACCCAGTGGAGATCGAGGATCGGCAGGAGAGGATCCTTCATGGTTGAGATATTCCCTTGGTGCATGTCTGGTGGCAGTACATGAATCTCTAGGAGAGAATGTGGGAGCGGGAGGCTCAGATTCGCATGTAGTACCAACATCATTTTGAGTAGCCCTTGTTTTTGCTTTTCGAGGACGTAAAATCCCTTAGGTGGCTGTGATTTAATGTCTCGGATTTTTTTATTTATTATTTTAATATTATATGGGAATTAATTAGAGACCATATTCTTTGACGGAATGCAGTTCTGAGGCCCGGTGAGCCCAATACAAATGTTTGAATTTAATTTAATAATTAAATTATGTGAGAGTGCGATTGTCCTGAAAAAGAGGAATAACATCTGAACGGGGGCTCAGATTACAAATCTGAGGGCACCATTGCATTGGGAACATTGATTTTACCTTAGGTATGGACTAACATCGGCCTGCACTGGTCGGTGGTGGAATCTAGTTTTTGGGACGTAAGAGTAATAAAATATTTAAATAAAAATATTTTATTCTGCAGAAAAACCTTTTAAATCTACTTCAATAGATATCCCTTACATTTTTTAACTAAAGGTTGGATCAAGGGTCCATGGTTACAAACCTCCTAACCCTGATACCCTTGGCGGCACTAGAGGCTCTGGAAAAAACAACCCAACGCGGCGACGACAATGCAACGATCAGATCATCACCAACAAATGTCACCGAATCTAGGTAGGATGTTTTTCATATGATTTTTCTTCCCCATTTTTGATTTCTATGACAAACGCAGACTAATACCCAAACAGATTATCCCGCGGATCGATCATTCTTGTTGGATGGTATTTTGCGGGAATCGTGGGGATTTGATTCTTGAAATTGTTTTAGTTTCGTTCAACCTCTTAATGGTGACAGACCACGTTCAACACGAACATCGATCGAGGTTCGTCCCTCTCATTTTTTTTGTGTTTTTCTCTCCCAATTCCTACGTGATCTTTGCTACGTTCTACGTGTTCTTCACAGGGATATTAACGATGGATCGTTGCAAAACCATTGTGTGATTAAAAGGTCCCAAATTGAATATCTGGAGTCGGTACAACCCTACGGAGGTGCGGCTGCAGAGTCCATGGACGGATCGAAGGATATTGGAAGAAATCATTATTCGAACAATTTCTGCATTGGTGATCGGAATCGGATTTCAGAGCCGATCGAAAGGCCTAAAACCCACAGATTCGGCATTAGGACGTCGAGGCAAACCAAGATCATGAGTTTCTCGGAAAACGTACCAGAGAAACGTGATCCAGAAGATCGGCCGAAGCACGAGGAAGAAGATGGTGTTTCTGGAAATTTCCCGACTACACGCCGTGTAGCATGGGCTACACGGCCTGTGTTCGTCGGCAGACCACCTGTCTTGTACATTAGGAGTACATGGAAACATGCATGGTACATGGCCAAGAATATGCCGTGTATACCCCTCCCCGGCCTGACCCGACTAGATACACGGGATACCTCGTGTACTAGTACACGGGCATGCGACACGGACACAGGCAGGGTACACAGCCAAGGACACGCTGTGTATACCCCTCCCCGGCCAGACCCGACCAGATACATGGGATAAGCCATGTACTGGTACACAGGCAGGCGACACCGACACGTGCAGAGACCGTGTACGGGCACATGGCCCACATACACGAAGTGAGCCCCAGGTGCTTGGACACTGCATGTGATCCTTCTAAACGATGTGTAGTTGCATTATAACCAACAAGAGGAGTTACAAATTCCATTTAAACAGGAAATACCTGGAGTCAGGAACACATCATGTACAATTCTACACGCCGTGTAGATGAGTTTTACACATACCGGACAGACGACACGGGCCGTTTACACGGGCAGTACCCTAGGTCAAGGAACACATCATGTAATCATACTACACTCTGTGTAATTAATTCTTGAAGGCTTTAGCTACTTTCCTTCTGTGACTTGGACTAGTTTTCTTAGGGTTCGTACCCTTGGTCCTTTCCCGGAATGATCTGGTATCATTGAAATTACATAAGAGTATGATCCCTTCAGTAGAACATCATGAATAGAGTTGTAGGAATCCCCTCTGTGATACTTAGAGATGGATCCTCTATTCATTCCTATAACCCTAGGTAGAGTTCTTGGTATCGATGTGACCAACTTTACCTGGGCACTGATCCTTTGCTTAGTGGATTAACTTAGACTGAGTTGTCAGAATCACCCCATGACTTGGTCGTGATCCTCATCTGAGCATCATATTCTCAATGTACTTGAGGAGTGTGTTCTCCCAGAACGAGTACTTCGAATCTCTCTCTTCAGACCTATGAGTGTGTTCTACCAGCTGCATGATCAGTATAAATCATTGAGCTGGATCCTAGTGGCAGTATCACGATTGTCGTTTGTGTATGGGTATATCTGAATATTCTTATTATATGTCCGGTAGACATATACTAGTCAGAGCTGACTGTATCTTTCCTTTGTGGTATTTTCCATTTTTGTATTTCCTTTGTGGTTTCGGGGTATCCTACTGGGTATTGTTATACTCACCCCTGCATGGGCTTTGCCCGCACGTGTCGTGTCTTGTGAAGACGAGCGAGCTTTTGATAGGATTCTAGGCAGATCAGGAATGGACGGTACTCTGTGAGATCAGGAAGGCCAAGGTGTGTTCCTAAGGCTACAAACTGCAGTTCCAACACCTTTCTTTATAGGTTGGACTTTGTTACAGACTTTATTTTGGTGGGCTTGTAATTTTGGCCTAGGGCTTTACACTTGTTGTACATTAATTTCCTATCGTACTCTATTGGTTGGGATTTTTTTAGTGTATGCAAGCATTTCCATTTTTAGTAGTTTTAACTTTTCAGCTTTGTGGGATTGGAGATGTGTGTGTTTGTGTGCAGGTTTTTAGGCAATGCCTCCCATGATAGTAGCATGCCTACTCAGTGCTAGTCACCATCCCCTGGCCTATTGTGGGTGGGCTTGGGGAGTTTCGGCATGGGCCCCACTGGGACAGGTCGTGAAAATCCACAAAAGGATGAATTTAACTTCCAACATATAAAAATAAAATCGTTCAACAATTTTAATTTTTTTAATGTAAAATACCCAAATAATAAAATTCAACCTTCTTAAAATGCAACTACGATAAAGGCCCCCTTAAAAAATTATTGGTGTTGTGAGTTCATCAGTGCCATCAGTTTTCAATTCCAAGCACCGGTTCAAAAGATAGAAAAAACCCGCTCATTCGTTCACTGAGCATACCTGAGCTAAACTTCAGAAAATTATTTCGGGCACACCGAGCCTCAGAATCAGGTGCCGTCAGAAACTGCGTACTCGTAAAATCCCAAAGAATTTATGAAAAAAAAATCCTTGAAATTTATGAATCTTTACATTACTCCCACCTCAGGGATTTACGTCCATGTAAAGCTAAAACAAGAACTAGGGAAAAAATTATTGTACTGTGAATTTATCTGAGCCTCCAACTCCCATGTGCTCTCCTGGAGGTCCCCTTACTGCCAATGAAAGTGCACAAGAGGAATCAAATGTCCCCGTAGGATGCACTCATGTCGATCCTCAACCTATACTGGAACCCCGTGAAATTTTCCCCGTCATCGATGCCCAGCTCTCTATGGTCGATGATGATGGATAGGTCGTGCACACATCTCCACATGTGAGATACATGAATATCGTTGTGCACCCGGTTCAATTTAGGTGGAATGGTCAGGCGGTTAGCCACCATGCCTACTCTGCCAGTGACATGGAAAGGTCCGATGAAACGCAGAGATAACATGCTGCCCCAACCAAATCTCTGTAGACCACATCGAGGTGAGACACGTAAGAAGTCATGGTCGTCACCCTAGAACTGCAGTGGTATCGTCTCCTATCAGCATAAGACTTCTGTCTGATCTGTGCAGTCTTCATCCGCTCTTGGATGATCTGCACCTTTTTCGTCATAACCTGAACCATCACTGGTTCTACTTGTGCTGACTCTATTACTATCCCCAAAGGATATCTGAAACACATCTGGCTGCTGCCTCTCCCCTCTTAACATCTTAATGTTTGATATCTTACTAAGAGAATCTACTAAAACGTCCCCCTCTACAAGAGTATAAACCATCTCGAAGTCATAGTCCTGGAGGAATTCAAGTCATCACCGATGTCCCGGTTTCATGTCCTTATGATACAAGATACACCTGTGATATTTGAGATGGATAGAACCATAACAATTCCTCTCAACGAACAATGGGTGAGACTAGACAATTATAAGATCTCATCTCCCCCCTTCTACGTCTATGTTCAACCAAAGATCTGCTAAGATTTCTCCACTTCCAAAAAGAGAAATCTGGTCTCATTCCCTAGATGAACCACATTCTTTGATTAATACAGTCAATCCTGACATGAACAGTAATAATTCATGGTATGTATGACGTCGTAAGGCCTCGACGCTACAACCAAGAGATACAACTGTTACTCTTGCCTCCAGGGGTCGAGTCACACTGTCGCCAGCAGTGTGTGGTCACTGGTTCTCCTCTAGTAGGTATCTCAAAAGTGAGGATCAAGTCAACAGTTTCAAATAGAAACCTCGTCATATCAACCATACTAAGTGGAAAGGAAAATAATCATCAAAAAGATAAGTGACTTTTATTACTGCAACTTGTAGTACAATGACACAAAGCAACCACAATAAAGACAACATAAAAACTAAAAAAAAAGAACAAGGGCCTCCATGCCTAGACCCGCTCTTTTCCACCTGCTTTTATAGATCCGTAGTAATATACTTCAGCTGCATGAATATGAAATCTCCCATATCCACCAGTTCCCTACGGTCAGGGTGGTCCTCTAGGTGGTGGTGGTGGCAACACCTCGATGCGTCATCCACCTCCATATGCACGGCCGGCTCCTCTGCCTCTGTCTCCTGATCCTTGAAGTCTGCCTCGATCGAACCTCTGCCTCTGCCTGGGTGGTTCTTCATCTATATGAAGATCTTCTTTACGGTGGGTTGGAATGTCACATGACATGTGACCAAGCCCACCGCAAGAGTTTCTCTTCCCTCTCCTGTCATGACTGGCTCTAACTCCACTGTGGTTGCCCCATACAACTAAACCAGAGTCGTGCAGTCAGCCACCAGTGGGTCTTGTCTTCTTGAACCCCTCTGCCATCTGTCTACTTCCATATGCATAAGTCCCCACTGCATGTCTACTAGTGGTGGGTTTTTCTACTGGATACTGCTCAGCAAGAAAACTATCCACTAGAGAGGCTCGCTCCAACACTCCCGCCTGCGTCGGGATGCTAAGGAAAATCATTGAAGCTCTGGTCTCATGCCTCATTCCCTTCTCAAATTTCTGGGCCCAAAATAATGGGTCCCGAACCATGTCTGCGGAGTAGCATGAGAGGTCTATGAACCTTCATAAGTACTGTGCTACTGGCATGCTGCCCTGCCGCAACAGCAGTAACTCCTGGATGTGCACCGCACGGAAGGTGGCTGGAACAAACTATGAGAAGAAGTGTCTCTCAATGTCCATCCAAAGTATAGATGCCTCTTCATGCATCTGGAGCATCCAGATCCCCCATCTTCTTGTTTCTCCCCGAAGGAGGCTGGCAACAAGGGTCACCCTGAAGTGTGCTGATGTACCTACCGGCCTGAAGACTCTCAACATAGCCTCCATCCAATCCTCACCTTCTTGTGGGTCCGTCTCTCCCCAGAACCTGGGTGGCCTCTAGCACTGGAACACGTGCAGCGTGCTCATGTGGGATGCATCACCTGCAACTGGGGCTGGTGGCATCGATGGCCAGACGGGTGGTAGTACCGTTGGTTCCTTCGCTGGTGACTCAACTGAAAGATGGCCCTGTACTGATCCCTCGTCGGTCAGTGGGAATTCATTACGAACAACTCTTGGGGCTCTAGCTAGTCATCTAGAGGGAGGCATACTGAAAGAAACAGATGTGACATGGTCAATGATTTATACCTAGTGAGATGAACTTGTTTGAGCTGACTTTTAAACTTTTTGGAAACACACACGCAATTAGTTTTTTCATGCACTAAGTCAGAAATCATTAGTCAGGGTCCTTGTGTATGGATACGTCGGCCACCGCACCAACACTGGAATCCCTGAACTGAAGACCTCACTCGGTACCCTTAACACTATTTCTTCACTGTAAGGAATGATCAGATTCATGAGTTTTGCGGTAGAACCACCTCCTCTGATAGCAATTTATCTCGACCAGTCCATGGGCCCTGTTCTGTGACTACCCCAAGCCCGCCATTCATAGGCCATGGGCTGGCGTCTAGAACCAAAGGTGTAAATCCCGATAACTAGGAAGGCATTGCCTTTATAAAACATAAACACATGCAACCAGAGTACAAGATGAAGTAATACACTAAGTACAAAAAAAAGTGATGAAAAGTAAATGGGCCATAATACAAACCCAATTGAGAAGTACAACTACAACTGAATGAAAGTAAAATATAAAAGACAAACAGTTGGAAGATAGAAGCATCTCCTAGGTCATCAACCTTTGATCCTTCCTGAAGGGTAGGTACAGATAGTCTCCTCAAGACTCTCACCCACTAATCTCCTCCGAGTACCGTCTCGTCCTGAAGTCCACCTCCAGGTACTGTACAATCCTTGTACACTCGATCTCTATCAATGTTGTTCGTCGTCTGCATTCAACACATCGAGGTGCGGGCATATCCCATGATAGGTTGATTATAATGATACTCCGTAGGGACCCCCACACCCTCATGGTATCACTAAATCCAACAAGGATAACCATAAAGAAGGATCTCAATAGATAACCCTTACTTAGGTATAATCCCATACTTATACCTAGGTTTTCAAGTAACCCATCACAATCAAGAGGTAATCACAAAGGTTATGAAATCAACGGAAATCCACTACATAGGTATATGGCCATATATTTTCCACTGTTATCATGAAACCCATCTCAATCATGGGGTAAACACAATGGTCATTGACTCAGCTCAAACCAAAATTTCATTTTAAAAACCAAAACTGCTGGAAAACTCCTCCTCTATCGAGTACAGTAGCCATGTCATGACTCTGAGGGGCTACTCAATATCCTTAGACTGTTGAAGTACTCCTCCTATCGAGTACCGTGGGTCTGCTGCCAAATATCGGGCGCTCCGTCCGCTGTGGGTCTACAACCAAATACAGGGCGCTCCCCCTAATGGCCTATTGAGGTATTTCTATTGTCAAGTACTGCAGGTCTTCTTCCAACTACCAGGAACTACGTCCGCCATGGGTCTACTGCCAAATACCGTTTGCTCTATCCACTGGGATAATCGAATCACTCCAACTCGAATCTGTCAAGAAATCATAGGATCTACTGCTAATAGGTCTTCGTAGTCCGTACGCTTGTCTCCGGGAGGGTCCGCTCCACGAGCCAATGTTCGATACTCCATGTATCAAGAAGAACCATGAATAAGTATCACAAAGGACTGCCTCATCACAGGGATCTCAACGTAACAGACGGCGCGTCAATCGGACGCTCGGTCAGTGAGTTATTAGTCTTTTCTTCCCGGGGGCCCGGTTGGTTCCATGTACGACCCAACCTAACCTTATCTCAACTGTACCCCCGAACTCTCGTAGGGTATACTCAATGTGACTGTTCCTCAACGATATTACCAAGGTTGCTGACGGTTCGTCAAACAAACATTCGGTCTAAAAGTTATCGGCTTTTCCATTCTAGTGGACCGGTTGGATTTCGGGTACAATCCAACCCATCCATACTTCAATTGGGTCCAAATCTCAGGTGACGTATACCAAAAGAACCATCTCATGAAGAGGAATCCAACCAAATGGACAACACATCATTCAGATGTCTGGAGCTCATGTTATAAGCATTTCTGCTCTGAGAGCCTAGTTGGTTTCAGCGTCAAACCAACCTGACCATACCCTAACTTCACAGATATCTTGAGTCTAATATACCAAAATGACCATCTCAATCAAAGAAATCATACGCATTGATAGTGAATTGATCAGAGGTCTATAGCTCATGATATGATCGTTTAACCAAAAATGGTCTGAAAATAGGGGGTTTGGGCCCTGTCCGTCCCGGCCCAATACCCCCTGGGTCGGCCCGAACCGAGTCGACCCACACCAGGTCCGAGTCCAGCCTTGTTGGGTGTGTCCTGGCTCGGCTGGCGCGGCCTGCCGCAGCTCGGCCAGCGTGGCCGAGCGGAAGCCATGGAGTGGGGGGGGGGGGGGGGTCCCCTCACCGCTGATTGACACCGGTGGCACTTTTTTGACGCCCAACCATCGCAGATCCCATAGCTGTGCGAGATCTTCCAACACGTCATCGCGGCACAGTCGCGGTGGTCTTCTCTAGTGGCGCGCTAGGGCGCCGCCACCACCAGGTAGACGGATGGCTCTGGCCACTGTTGCGCTGGTGTGGCGCGCAGCCTCCGCCTTCTGCAGACCATCGGATGCACTCTGGTGGTCCCTTTTTCCCGTCGTCTTTGCAAGTGGTTCTCCTGGGACCTGATCTTCACTATGACTTATTTCAAATGTTGTTGCAGTCATGTTTCATCATCGCCATCAATCCCCACATCAACAAACAACGTGTGAAGGATTCAGGCTTGTTCTTTAGCCCATGCCCACCGTGTTAGAGGTTTTCAATTAAGATCAAACTCAAGTCTGCTCCCGAAAATAAACCCTACATCCATCCCGCACGAACGAGCAATTCACGGATCACTCGGGTAGTGGTTGGTCTCCACTGGTCATTCTTTCCTCAAAATGGTAAAGATAAAAATCAAATATAATTTCCATACCTCAATAAACATGTCGGTCATTCGTTCATCGCGTGGAAAGCATTGCCACTCCATCAATGATGAGAAATATATGTCGTCATTGGCGAGTTCACTGTGGTTTTATTTCCTCCCTTGATGCGGAGGAAGAAAAGGGAAGTGCGTTGTCAGTCTTCGCGAAAGAGGCATTCGTCGTTGATGAAGCGTCTTTCTTCATCAGAGGGATGTTATTTTCTTCTTCATACCATAGCTCTACCAAAAACTCTAGAACTTCACTAATATTATCTCCACACACCCAAAGCTCCAACAACTAAATAATATCTCTTGATATTATTTTTATTCCCATCATAATGAATTTAAAATTCAAAAACAAACCACTTAATTCATTAAATGAAGTGACTCATTACATTAATTAGGGCATGTTTTCATGAATTTAATAGGGAGAGTGGAGGTGGGAGGTCTCATAAAAGGGATTGTTGACAAAAATAAATAGTTGATCTTTAATTGGGGGTTTATGCTAGTTAAGTAAGTTGAGTGGTTGGGGACCACGTGGGACCCACCTCTCATTTATCCACACAAGGAAGAATTCAATATCAAACCTATGAAAATAAAATAGTTAAATAATTTTATTTATTTAAAACTAAAATCCCCAAATAATAAAACTCAACCTACATAAAATGCAAATGCGGTAAAGGTCCCCTTAAGCAATTATCGGTGCTGTGAGGTCATCGGTGCGCTCAATTTTCAATTCCGAGCAATGGTTCAAAAGATAGAAAAAACCATGCTCTTTTGTTCACTGATCATACCCAAGCTAAACTTCAGAAAATTATTCTGGGAACACCGTGCCTCCGAATCAGGAGTCATCATAAACTTCGTACTCGTAAAATCAAAATGAATTTAAGAAAAACCATTCCTTGAAATTTTTGGGTCTTTACAATTATGGTGGAACAATTCATTTTTTTCAGATAGAATTAAATGGATAAGAATTTATAATATAAACGATTTATTAAACACCCTGTGATTTTTATTTCTATGAATATGGATAAACCATGTGAAAAACTAAAGGATTAACCTTCACATTCCACATGATCCTAATGTTTTATTAATAATATAATCTATAAATTCTAGTTATTCCATGAGTGAATTTTCATCTGAAACCATATATATATCGGTATATTAATATCTTCGTTGACTCACCCAACCATGAAATGTTTTAGGGAACTATGTCATGGTTTTATCCACCCCATTTGAAATTTAAATTTATAACCCAATCATTGTTTTAATTAGTAACCATATAAATATTTATAACGTTATATTTATTAGATATATGTATTTATGAATTTTTTGTGTTCCCTTGATGTATCCTTGTGTTTTTATACTAATGATGTTGACTAAACCCAATCTATGGACTTCATTCCCAAAATATCTAATCTATATAATGAAATAATAAACTATAATGGATTATGGATAACGATTATGTATTCATGTGGCCGAGGATTAATGTGAGATATATTGATTATTTTCTCATAGGTATATGTTTATGAGAATTTTGTTGATTATATTTGGAGTTCAACTATCAGAATATTGATAGTTTATACAATGATTAAATATTAGTGATTTAGAATATATACATTTCTAATTATTATTTATTATATTGATCAAATATAATTTATTTTTCATATTATCAATTAATTTTATTATTCATATTAAATAATTTTAAATAATTTTTATATTGGTTGATATTAGAGTGAGATATTTTGATTCATCATTAATTTAGCTTTTCAATGTAATACATGATGGTATGAGATTTATATAGAGTTTGGAATGATGTATGAATTTATTTATATTATCGTGTAATGTTTTTTATTTAATTAAATTATCAATTTTTTATATTCCATTATACTTATGTTGAATAAAACAACTAATAATATATTTGTTTGAAGATGTTAGAATGTGTGTAAGTAAGTAATTGTTATTAGTAAATTGATAAAAATAAATCTTAATGAGGGGAATTATATATTTATGAATTGTGAAGTAGTTTTAATGGTTGTGAATCATGTCATTAATTGGAATTGGGTTATACAATTATGTCTGTAACATCACATTTTTCTAAATTTATTTATTACCTGATGGGCTTTATTATATACTATGGTTGGAGGCACAAGAGTTGGTTGTGTTGTGATTACGATATCTCTGATATGATGGATTTCAAGGAAAATATTATTGTATGTTAATACTAGTATGTGATTTCAGATAAATTGTGTTTCATTACAAGTTTAATTATATAAAAATAAACCAATCTATGTCTTATGTTAAAATTTTTTCACAATTTATGCATTATAGATAGTTAATCAATTAACAACTATTATATGATATCTACTAACCTGTAATAGCTCAACCACCCATACTCTCCATTTATTACAATGATGCCCTCCTTTGAAATTTGTTAAATTGTTATGGCCATTAGGATATGATTGTTGTATGATGTTGTATGCATATTTAGGAAGGAATGGAATCACTATGATATTTTCTATTTGGATCACATGTTTGTTTTATAATTAATTCACTAGTTATTAATTTTATTTCTCCATCATAACCATAAGAGAAACTATAGAGTAACCAGCTGAGTGTAGTTATATTCTCACATTTAGATCTATTTTTATCTTTTACATATTTTATGGATGGGATACATGATCCTACCACACCTGAGTAGTTTGATTATTGTGTAAAATGTATGTAGGATAAGTATAGTTTTATTAAAATTAGAAGTAACTAAATATTAGAATAGAATGGGAAGATTCCTTATTTATGAAATTTTATGTATTTTAATTCATTTTATATTATTGAGTTCAAATTTTTTTCACAAATTTCTTTTTCCTTGTAGTTATTAGTAGATTTTAATTATTATCATATAAATTGGGAGATTTTTCTCCAATATTATATTTCATCTTCCATCATGGTGACATAGAAATACATAGGATAATAGTGGAAGGCTTTGAGGTTCATACTTGGTTTCACATATATCATATGATGGAATATAGTTGATTCATATCATGAATGCGTTGTAACATATCAAGGATTTATATTATGATATATATTTGAGAAGACAAAATTTATGATGCCAATAGCTTGGCCAGCCAAAACTATCATCTGTGAATGGCACACAAATTAGACTATATAGCCTCACTAAATCATAGATAGGTATTTAATCCAACAAAGGTTCTCATGTAGACTGTATTTTATTTTTTTAATATAAAATTACTAATTTTTTGTAAATTTAATTTTGTGGTTTATATATTACACATAGATGTGTTTATATTAGAAATTGTGGATTATTTTGTGAAAAATTTACAATTTATTAAAATATGTGATGTTGTTTCATTATATTGTAGTTTTTATCTAATTTTGGATTATAGAAAATGATGGGGGAAGTCATATATTCTTAACTAATTTTGATCAGATGTAACCATATTATATGGTTTTCTTTTTGTGTTTTTATTATAAGAATTATGATTCATCATTGACGGAACACTTTTAAATCTAGTTTAATAATTTTACAATATTTTACCCATATATTTTTAACCAAGAGAATAAATTAATGATGGATGGGTAAATTATATAATTTTTTATTATTTTGGTTGAGTAGTTTATTGGATATAAATTTTTACTATTGTTTTAAATGGTATTGCGAAAAAAATATTTTCATCATTATATCAATAATTTAGAAACATTAAACAACACATGAGAGTAATTTGAGACATAGTTCCATGAAAATTTATTATATTTGATGAGAATGATGGCCTGTATTTAGGATATTATTAACATAGGATAGGGGAAACATTATGTGAAATAATTTATTGTGATACATTTATAATTTATATGCTTGAAAACTAATATATTTTAGACAACATTGTTGTTTGTAATATTTAAATAGTGTTTTATCCTAACACTTCGGTACTCGATGAACTCCTTCATAGTAATGATATATTATATTATTCTCTTTAATGATGAAGTGTATGATAAGACTTTTGAAGAATCAAATTCATTTTAAGAAATTAGTAATAAGTGGCATGTATTGTTACAAATAACATAGTAGATATTACATTAAATATGTAAAACGATTATGAAATATAAGTCAATTTAAAAAAAAATTCTCTATATTTTATGGATTTCTATTCTATATACTTAACTAATAACTCTAGAGTGGGAGTTATTTCATAGCATGGATTGGAATATTGATGGAATATGTTCTTATTATTTGAAAATGGTTAACATTTTGTGGAATTGAATATATGTATGGAACCATAAGATTTTTTATTCCCCCCACCAATATTGAAACCTCAAAATCCTAAACAGTAAATACATAATTAGGATTTGATCCATCCATCGAGTTAAATATTAACTATGTGAAAATAAATAGATATTTATCACCTCTAAAACATAGGAGTGACCATATATGAATGTGTGGAAATCAAAAATGGTGACTAATTTGTTGTATTTTATGAATTTAAATGAATTCAATGACATCAAAAACATTATTACGATCTAATATCATTTTAGGTGTGATTTTATTAAATTCAACCATTATTATACCGAATAAATTAATAGGATCTATGTACTCCCTTATTTCAAATGTATAATAAAAAATTGTTCTCATTAATATAGGAAGAATGTAAATTCATTCGAATTATCTACATTGGCTGAAGTCCATTATCATGACCCATCAGAATGGGTCATGTGTAATGTCTCCCCATCATTACCACCAACATTCCAAGGGTAGAAAACTAGTGCCATGTAGGCATATCACTTACATGGGATACCTTATCCTAATCACTGACACACACACACAAATTCAAAGACATACAACGATGAAATGTAATAATGGAGAATAACCATGAATGCATACATCTTAATCACACATCTATCATTCATCCAGAATTAATGAATGTAAACATGGACCAATAAAATCCACCCACAAAGAGTCTAAATCACAAGTCAATACTGAAAATAAAATTTTGTTGTTGTCATAAAACTACTAGAATACACCTCAGTCTTTCTAGTATCACCACGAACCATCTGGTCCTGGTTCAACATGATCTATGTCAATTGGTCAATCTTTTTCGTAATACACTACCTTTTTGGGAAACTCCTATGCATGAGTGATAATAAAAATAATTATTAGGACACCACAAAACTACATTCCACACAATAAATTATAAAATATTTTGATCTACATTCATATAGGTATACCACAAAGATAATAAAAATTACATGATATACAAAATAAATAAAAACATTTTAAGGTTTTTCCAAAATATTAATATATATGCCTTAAATTCCATATCAAATAATACACATAGCAATCATTTGGGTAAAAACAAAAATGTGTCTAATAATACAGATGATGTCCATCAGAGGGGTACTGCTCATCGTGTCTCACAATTATAAGTACACATAGATAGTCTGAAGAGAATATGATTCAAAGATGATGATCACTTCCATGTCCATGGGGGTTTCCAACAACTTAATCTATATAAACCCACTACAAAGTGGATCAGTTCCCATATAATTTTTCTCAAAATGATACCAAGAACTACCCCAAGGTGAAAAATTCGAATATATATGTCAAGACTCATCCCTTGGTGCCCGTTCCATGACTACCCCGAGACTAGGTTCCATTGGCAAAGGGTTGGTGAATAACACCAAAAAGGTGTATCCCATTAATGGGAAGGCATTGAATTTTAACCTGTACAGACACACAGTCCAAGAACACAACAATAAGAAACCACAAACTAAACAATTTTAGTAAAAGTGTGTTGAAAGTAAAGGATTTAGGATACATGACCAACTAAAAGTACAAGTACAACTGAAAAATGAAACACATCTCATGGATCATCCATCATGGATCCAACCTGAAGGGTAACTACAACTCTAGATCAATATTCCCTGCATCACATCCCTCAAAAATGGTCCACCACTAGTCAGCGTCTAGCCCTGGCTCCCTTAGCCACGATCAACATTGTATGTCACCTGCACAAGACACAATTAGGTGCAGGCATAGCAAGTGGAGTAGTGAGTATAACGTTACACAGTAGGGACCTCGAGACCACCACAGGTCTCCTAGAATTCCAAAAAGGAAAAGCCACAAAGTAACACCATAAACTCAAAGCACGTAGCGATTGACATTATGTATACATAGGTATATGCCAATACATATACCTAGGTTATGAAGATACTTATCTCATACATGATGAATGATTACCACCAAGGTAACACCATGAATATAGAAGTACAACACATGTGACATAATGAAGATACAAGTTCCACACAGTAAACACAAAAAAGACAAAACCAAGTAGGTAGAAGTAGCACATAGATAACACCACGAAGCTGGAAGTACAACAAATGTAACACCACAATGTTAGATGTATCACACAGTTAAAATCACAAATACAAAAACATGAAGGTAAATTTACCACAAAGGTAACACTACAAAGTTATAAGTACCACACAGTTAACACACTAATGATATAATTACCACACGGGTAACACCGCAACGATTGAATTACTACACAAGTAACACTACGACGACATCACAGCAAAGGTAGATGTACCGCAAAGGTAACACTATGATGTTATAAGTAAAACACAAGTAACTAAATGATGATTTAAGTACCACATTGGAAACACCAAGATGACAACACCAAAATGGTAGATGTACCACAAAGATAACATTACTATGTTAGAAGACTCAACTCACAATCTTGTAGAACAAAATTATATAAGTATAAATGATTATTCATATGGATAGATCATATTATTCTATTAATTATAACTACTTCAATCCCACACAATATTGATAGGTAACTAACCCCCATAGACCCTCACAGGATCTGATCCACACATGATCGATATGCACTCACCCACACAGGATCACTATGTGTAGACCCACACAACTTCTGTCCCAAAGAGGATCGGTATGCGCTGACCCACACAAGATCACTATGGGATGACCCCCACATGATCTGACAGATGTTGAACCACGTAGGATCAATGTTCATTTTACATGTTAGAGCCTCCCATGACATTCCTTATGCCATGTGCACTCAAGCTCCGTATAATCTTCCCCTCGAGATATTGGTCATACCTCGACCACCCCTTTGGCCACAAAGTAGTAACACAATTAACTTACATGTCATAATGTATCCAACACGACAGATGGGGCATCAATCGGATCCTCGATCTATGAGTAATAAGCATTTTAGTTCTGAGCACCGGATTGGATTCCGGTTCAATCCAACCCATCCATACTCCAACTATCTTCCAAAGACAATTCATTTTACAAAAATGACCATCTCTATCCATGGGATCCATATCCAAATAAGGTTTTTCAAACGGACGTCCGGTTCTCATGATATGGCCCTTTAATTATTTATGTGTCTGGTTGGGCCTTGGTCCAATCCGAATTGGCCTGAACCGATATGTGTTGGGATGCGGAGGGCATAGCTCTCTAGGACGAGGTCATGCCTAACCTGTAAGGGGGTCTCTTGTAATGGCAGCCTGACGCACAAGGGGGAGGCGCAAAAGGGATGGCCCGAACCATAAGGTGGTGGCCTGCAAGAGGGCGGCCCATGGTGGATCACGGCCCGACCCGAGGGGGGGTCATTTCCGAGGAAGAGTACATCCCATCCCGAGGTGGGACGTAGTCTGTTCCATGGTGAAGTGTGTCCTGATGGTGCTGTGGTCAGAGGTCGGGTCCATGAAAGCTAGCACCAATGGGTTGAAACCCCAAGTCTCCCAAATGGCACGAATGTTGTTCGACTCCTCCGCATCAGAGGTGCCACGTGGTTCCACTAGCTTGTATGATGGACCTACTGGAGCAGGCCATAACTCCTGTCATTACCGTCTAGTGTGCTGGCCGCTGTCTCTACTGGAGCACGATGATGCGTCGCTCCGCCACCCACGACTGGCCAGTGGGTCGTCCGCTTTCTTTGACTGTCGTGGCTTCGGTTGTGGCCCCATGCTCACCGGCGACGCGTGATGGTGTATCACTCCTCCTATGTAGCGCGTGATAGTGTGATGTCCATCATAACCGTTGGGTACCATCATGTTGGTGGTATTACGAAGAGAACGAATGGTTGTAGAATAGTAGATGAGGTTCTGGGCTAGGTTCATTAAGCCCACACCCTCCATGTTAGCTTGTAAACATGGGAGAGAATAAAGGGTTAAATAAACTCTTAGAATATAAATCATGACAAACCCCTACCTTATGAATGATGGAGAATGCCTACAGTTGAGTAAGTAGGTCGGCGTTCATTGTCCCCACAACTAGACTCAAACGACGTCGCTTGATCCTCAATATTTGGTTCTAGGTTTCAGTGTCTCTCATCACTGCTCCCCAGAACCTGCTCCATCCTCCAAGGGTTTGGCATCTTGTAACTTTGTCATCACTTCGTTTCTTGGCGAAGTAGTGCTGATACCCCTTCCTCAATCTCCATATTAATTGGAGTGGGTAGGGTGAGTAACGACACTGGGAATTAATGGTGGGTCATTAATTAAGAACCTTCCTAATTCACCAATGTTTTTGTTACACATGATTAAATGGTCAAGCCATTTATTTTCTTGATGCGTCATTGGTCCCACACTCTGCTTTTCTGATCGAAAAAAATATAAAAGTGAAGGAAAATGAAATAAAAATTTATTTTGTAATTCATTTATTGTCACAAAATATAACATTTTCTACGGACCTACATCAATCGATGTGAATCCTCCCTTAGAAGAATATCAGCTCTGTGGATTCAATGGTGCCTTCCAATTTTTAATATGAGCTCTGCTTCAGATGACAGAAAATGCCTCTCATGTGTTTACTAAAGGTACCATTAAAAAGTTCAATAAATTAATAACATTCAATCTCAAACAACTCCAGTCGAGGATATGATCTGCATAATGGAAACACGTCCTAATGAACCCAACTGTACTCTATGATTTTTAATCCGAGTTATTGTTTAGAAGATATGTAATTCATAATTAATATAAATATTAATTAAATATTTTATTTATGGCCAATATTTTTCATCCAAAGTTGTCCCATGCCAGCCAAAGTTAGTGTCTTCCAAAAGAATGTATAACCTCACAAGCTTAGCGGTGGTCTCAGATATTTAATCTGAGTCAATGTTCATGAGTTATAATAATTTGAAAAATTAAATAACTTTATTTAATTATTTTTTTTAAATTTTTAGTATTTATTCACAGGAGGCATGTGCCGACTAGACTTAAGTCACACATAGGGTAAACATGCCATCCAGAACGAAATAGAGCATTCCTATTTCTGATTCATACTACTTTTTATGTCTTATTCCACATTTACATGAAAACATCATACACACGGTAATTAAATCGTATCAAAACATCTACGGATCATTCTCGGAACTCTGGATCTCAAAATAATAGGCCGTCAAATTTCACAGCCTTGAAATAATTATATATAATTATAAAAATAAAACGGAAATTCGGGACTTTACCTTATTCCCACTATTGGGATAGTCTTCCCCAAAAGAAAAAAATAGACTATGAAATCAAATTTTGGTATTAAGCACAAATATTATCCTCCCACTACAAAGTGATCTTCTAGAGGTTCTTGTGCTACCATTGAAAATGCACCATAGGTTTCGACCGCCCACGAAGGACTCTCTCTTGGAAATCCTCAGTATCTACTCAAACCTTCATAAATGTCTCTCCATTATCAAAGTCCATCTTTCCATGGTCAATGACATTAGATGGTTCATGCATTTATCTCCTCAGCTATGATACGAGGAAGACGTCGTCCACCCACTCCAACTGTGGATAAAGTTCCAAGCAGTATGCCACCTTACCAATCTTATGAAGTGTCAGAAATGGTCTGATAAACCTCAGTGATAACGTGACACCTAGATCAAACCTCCACAATCTTTTTCGGGTTGAGACCAAAAATAATACATGGTATCTCTCCTCGGACACCAAAGGTCTCTATCTCCTATCAGCATAAGACTTCTGCCATTTGTTTCTTTATCTATGGCCTCCAATACTGATGTCTGATGTCCTAGTACACCTTCACTACCCTAAGATGTACCACTAAAGGGGATCTACAGATCTCCCTCCACCCTCTTATTGAAATTTAAATTGTATCATGGTGTGTCCTTGAAGAGGATTTTGTGCTCCCCACCTTTAGAAAATCATTTATGAGACCATACTATGTAAATCTGAGCACGTCGAGCCTCGCAGTCAACATCCCAAACTGTGCCTCAAGAATTAGCATAAGAATTGGGTGAGTGACAGTTAAAGACTATAGGTAAGATTCTCCATCATTATCCATGAAAGATATCTGCAGCATGACCCGCTACTCTGATGCGTCACTCATAAGCTATATTCCAGACCTCCTGCAAAGTGCGTCTGCTACCATGTTCCCCTTCTCAGGACTGTAGAATATATCAAGGTCATAATCCTGGATAAAATCTATCCGTCGTTGCTATCTCCGGTTCAGTACCGTCTATGAGAAAATATTTCTAAGACTCTTGTGATCAGAGTAAACAATAAACTATCCCCCATAAAGTATTTCATCCAAATCATTAGTGAAAATACCACTACTTCTAACTCCAGGTCATGGGTAGCATAGTTTTTCTCACTCTATTGAAACTGTCGTGACCCGTCAGTGATCACTACCAACTCCTACATTAGGAAAAAAACTAGATTCTTCCCTTATGCATTGCAAGATACTACATACCCGACACCATCTTTTGGTATCCATGGGAGGGGGCTACTCATCAGTCTCTATCTGAGCACCGAAAAGATCATATGACACTTCTATGTGCATAAGAATGTCTTCCACATCATCCCCAATGATGGAAAGAGGGTGTTTACCCTATGGGGTCAGTTGTAAATCTCTGGTAGTGCCCAGCCAGTGTACATCTCTCTCTCCCTTTCGGGGGAGGGGGGTAATTCTAGAACCATCTTTGGAAAAGATATCCCCACACTCAAACACTCCATTTGGGAAATGAAAACTCAAAATGCCAGCTTCCATGGGGGTTTTGTTGGCTAACTCATGAGTGATCAGCTTCACCCTTTTATGCCTGAGTTTATCATGTGCTTTTTGGGTTTCTTTTTTTGCATCCATGGAAAACACTATTCCATCGTTGTAGATAAAAACAACCTTTTTTCCTAATATAGTAATTCTATGTATAAATTGTGGATGTCCAGTCCATACCCAAACAAACATTGTAAGGACTTAACACTACCACCAATAGGTTCCAACAGAAACTCTCACATCAAGGGTCAGATCACACCATCATCATGACTATGATTATTGAGTCTCCTCTAATATGTATCTCCAAAAGTAAGGGTCATGTTATTAGTTTAACATGATAATCATGTTCTTGAAAAATATTCATGGTAGGAAGGAATGATCAGTACCTATGTCTATTAATACTGATTCTAATAGTAGACACAGACCATTCCATGAATCATTCCTGGATCCCTTGGCTCACAGCCTATGACTACAATCTGCTACACCCTTCCTATTTCCTCTAGCTCCTTAATCCTGACGGGGAACACATTGGGTGTGTTTGTAACATTTCAAAATGTATACCATTACATGCTTCTCTCCTATCTCTACAACTACATATACATCCATAAAAATTCATTTGTCCATATCAATTCATCTTCCACATACATTTAACATGACCCAGTCTCTAAGACTTGTGTCAGTTTCATGCTTTCCCACTACAAACATTTACTATCTATAACCACTCAGCCAAAGAACATTCAACCAAAACGGATCTATATAGAACATTTACATATGTTGGAAGGCATAGTGGAATTTTGCAATCATGGATGTCTGTAAACACACCTTTCTCAGATGTTCGAGCCCTGAAACACTGACTATACTCTATTTATCAATTACCTGGAATAATTGGTATGCCTCAATTAATACTCAGCCATTGACATGTCATCCTGCCAAAGTTATAGAAGCTCTAGGTAACTCTCATCTCGTAGATATTTATTCATGAGACCCCATTCTTTGAGGATGTTTCTATATCTTTTCCACATAAATGTCACATCTTCCCAAGTTTAGGATAAGCCAAACCCTCTCATCGTCTTGCATAACCATGCTGAAGGCTCTCTACGGGGACCACTATCTGAGTGAGTAGTGTCCCTACTACAATGAAACTTGTCCACCTCTTTATGCAAGTCCTTGGTTGAATATGAGTCGGGATCAACTCATAACCTGAGTATATTCTGATATTGAAACACATGTAGGGAACTAGGATTTCTTGTGTCCTCTACCAGTACCATCGGTTGTAACTGATGACAAAAAAGAAGTGATATAGTTGGAACACTACCCGAATGTACCATATTATGAAATGACTCATGTACCCATGATTCTTGGAACTATGGACCTTCCTCATGGTCACACTATATAAAATACTAGAATCTAATATCACCATCACCACAACTTGTGTCTCAACTAGGCGGAAAAAACTAGCCTCAACCTCCAGCCAACTGTCATCTTCCTGGGAATATGTGTTTCCTTGAAATGTCAATGGCCTCTGGCGATGAAACTCATGAAATTTAGTTAGTCAGTGTGCACTGTACAACAGTGCGACTGGTGGAAAATGATTCCAAATGGGATGTGGTGGTGCTGGAACACCACTTGAAGGTGGCAACACAACATGAGGTCCATGCACCAGAGCCGCATCGCTTAGTGGGAAGTCATCGTGTACTATCTTAACAATCCTAGTTTAATGTCTATGAATCAGTGTCGTAATAAGGAACAGTTGTGACATTATCATTATGTTATACCTGATGAGCTGACTCAAAGACATCACAAGAAAAACTCTTCAAAAACACATGAAAGCAATGTTTTTGTGTGATGGGTTGGAAATTAGTGTTCAAGGTCCTATTATATGGATACGTCGGCCGAGGAACCAACAATTGATTCCCTAAATTGGAAACCACAGTCATATCACATAACACTATTTTCAAACACAAAAATTACAGTCTTAGTTCATTGGTAGAACTGAATCCTTTGTTTCAAATTTTCCACGGATTATACCTCGAGGCCCGTGTTGTGACAACCCAAATCCTTCCTTCCATAGGCCAGGGGCAGACAACTAGCACCAAAACTTAGTATCCCTATAATGGTATGGAATTGAATTTTAACCTATACAGAGACATAGTCCACGAACCCAACAAGAATCAACCACAAAGTAAACTATTTTAGTAATATTTTGTTGAAAGTAAAGGGGTTGGAATAAAATTCCAAATGAATGTACAAGTACAACTAAAATTTGAAGAAAAGATCCTAGGTCGTCCACCGAGGATCCTAACGAAAGGGTATGTACATCTCACGATTAGTAGTCCCTGTGTCGCATCATGACAATGGTCAACCTCTGGGCCCTATCTAGTCCTTGCTCCCTCAACCTCAATCAATGTTTTTCATAGTCTGCATCAGACACTATAAGTTGCAGGCTTATCCCAAGCAAGGGTGAGTATAATGATATTCAGTAGGGACCCCAAGACCCCCGTTGGTCTCCTAGAATTACCCTAAGGGAAAGCCTCAAAGAAAGACCCCAAACTCAAGGTATGTAGTTATAGACATCAACTAAACATTTTTATATGCCCATACAAATAACTATTTTATCAATATACTCATCTCATGCATAAGGAAATATTAACACAATATTACCACCAGGAAGGTACAAGTACCACACAGTTAACACCATGAAGCCCGAAGTACCACATGTGAAACACCACTAAGACGACACCATGATGGTAGATGTGTCACATAGGTAACACCACTAATCGAGAAGTACCTCCCCAGTAACAACATAAAAATAGAAGTACCACATAGGTAATACCATGAAAAGAACACCACAAAGATAGAATTACCAAACAGGTAACATCACAACATTATAAGTAACCCACATGTAACACCACGAACATAGAAGTACATCACATTTAACACCACAATGATAGAAGTAAGACATAGTTAACACCACGAATACAACACCACAAAGGGAAAAGTACAACATAGTTAACACTAGGAAGATAAAAGTACCACACAGGTAACACCATGAAGATATAAGTACAACATAAGTAACACCATTATGAAAACACCACGAAGGTAGAAGTACCACAACGGTAACACTAGGATGATATAATACTTAGCTCAGAATAAGGGATAACTTAAGAAAATAAGTAATGATGAAAAGTCGTAAGGAAAGATCATCTTATTATGTTATGTAGAAATACTTATGACCTACACTGGATTGATAGGTAACTAACCCCCGCTTACCCACACAAGATATTACCCACATAGGATCAGTGTGTGCTGACCCATATAAGATTGATAAGAATTGACCACATATGATCTGACCCACGCTGAATCAGTATGGTCTGACTCACACATGATCACTGAGTGCTGACCCACACAGGATCTGGAAGATGATGAACCACACATGATCGATGTTCTTCCATCACGTTATAGCCTGCCATAGGATTCCTCGCACCTAGTGCGCTCATGATCCATAAAATCATACCCGCAATATATCATTCATACCTAGAACACCACTACGATCCCAAAATAAGTAACCAAAAGGACAGACATGTCGTAAATGTTCAAACGTGATAGACGATGCGTCAATCAGATGCCCAGTCTTTGAGTTATATGCGTTATAGATCCGAGGGACTGATTAGATTCAGGTTTGTTCCAACCCGACCGTACTCCAATTGTATAAAAAACTCATGCGGAGTATACCAAAGTAACATTCTTGTTAAAATGGTTATATCACTATAGAATGTTCATCCAACAGAATTCAAATTCTCAAGATATGGTTGTTTATGTGCTTTTGGGTCTAGTTGGGCCTGGGTCTGGTCCGACCCAGCCTGACCAGGTTGGGGCTATTCCGTGGAGGGCCCCGCCCATAGGGATCAGGTCCTAATCATCCCACATGGGGGATTCCCACCAAGGGAAGCATGACCGATAATGTGGAATACTGTAAAGGTGGGGCGACCCACATGGGGGCGGCCCGTGGTGGAGTGCAGCTCGGCCCAATGTGGGGCGTGGTCTGTTTCGAGGTGGAGCGATGCCCGACCCGAGGTGGGGAGTTGTCCACTTAGAGGTGGATCACGGCCTAGACCATGGTGGTTGAAATCCGGTCTAAGGTAGAGCATGGACCACATGCTTTCTGATATGCATTGGGGTCCACCACAGCCGGAACAAGGGGGTTGACATTCGCGGTCTCCCAAACAACTCTATGGACGTTCGACTCCTCCGTAGGAGCAGTGCCATATGGACCCACTAGGTGGTATGCATGACCTTTTGGGTTGTGTCCTACCCCTTTTCATTATCGTTCGGTGTGATGACTGTCGTATCCAGAGGCGCATGACGTCGCGCCGCTCTACAACCCATGTACGGCCGGTGTGCTAACCACATTCATCAGTCCTCCAGGGTTAATGAGTCGTGGCCCACATCCTCTGGCGGCATGGATGTTCCACATCATTTTATTCCTTGAAAGTCTAGTATTCCGACCACTTCTTCCAACAGCCTCGGCTTCTTCCACGTCAACTATCTCACTAAATGGATGTAATGGCTTGTTGCACCTCCTCCGCGGAGAATGACAACACGTTGTCCCCATCGTAGCTTGTCGGTTCCACCATGCTGGCGGTATTCCACAGAGAACGCAAGGGTGTAGAATATTAATAGAGGGTCTGAGCCGGGTTCATTAATCCCGCACCCCCATGATACATCATAAACAAGAGGGAGGAAAAAGTGTTCAATAAAAACATGGAATATAAATTAATATATACCCCTACCCCAAGACCGATGGAGAACACCCACAATTGACGAATTGGGAGGGTATATTTTAACGCGACAACTAGCCTCCAACGAAATCGCTTGATCGTTGATCATCTGTTTGGGGTTTTGGTGTCGCTCTTCACCGCTTTCCGGAACATGCTCTGTCCTCCGATATTTTGGCATCTCAGCACTTTTCTATATCTTCGTTGCTTGGTGATGTGATATCGATACCCCTACCCAAGATCCATATAAATAGGATATAGGGAGGGTACATAACGTTATTGGAAATTAATGGGGGATCATTAATTAGGATCATTCCTAATTCCCCAACATTGATGTTACCTAGGATTGAAAGGTAAATCAATTTATTGGTGTGACACGTTGCTGGTCCAAAACTCATTTTTTCCGTCAGAGAAGAGGATAAAAGAGAAATAAAATAAAATAACATGGTATTTTACTAATCTATTAATTTACCAAAATCTATCTCTTTCTCCGGACCGACTACAGTCGATGTGAAGCCTCCTTTATGTGAATCCCAGTTCTGTAGATTTATTGGTTCCCTTGTATTTTTAATCAGACAATTGTTTCAATGGATAGAAAATTCCGCTCACCTTTAAAAAATATCAATAAATTATTAACATTAACCCTCGACACACTTCGGTCGAGGATATGCTCTTCCTAAGGGAAACCCACCGCAAAAAACCTAATTATACGCTTGGATTTTTAATATGAGTTATTGTTTAGAAGTTATCTATATTAACAATAAATTTTTTTTACATAATTATTTTATTTATGGCCAAATACTAAATTTTATAGTTAAACCGCTCTGGCCATTGTTATTATCTGTGTAATGAAAACATACCCTCACAAGCTTAGCAGTGGTCTCATATTTTTAATCTAAGTTCACGTTCGTGAGTTATAATAATTTAAAAATTAAATTAGCATTATTTAATTATATTATTTAAGTTTATTCAATTTTCGTTATTTCTCACACGAGGTATGTGCCGACTAATCATAAGTCATGCATAGGGTAATCCTGCCATCTTGAACGCATTAGTACCCTCATATTTCTGATTCGAGCAACTATTTAAGAGTTATTCCATTTTTTCAGGACAACTGCCTATACGTTCAAATTATGTATAATCAAAACATTTATGGATCCTTCTGGGCCCTTCGGGGATCGGAATCAAGAGTCGTTATATTTCTCAATATCAAAATAATTCCATATAAATAAAAAAATTATACAGAAATTCTAGGAAAATAACATAGGATCTCACTCTGAGCATCCAAAAGGGAATCCAATTATATTATCAAAGAATTCAATCTAATGAGCTCATTTCCCTAGGGGTAGGCGATGAATCCATACATAGCATCAGGTAAAGGATAAGGTGAATAAACCCTAACAAGAAATGCCCATGTTAGAGGCGAAAAGGGCCCCAAACATTGTTTATAGAGGAACACAACCTATATTGTGGGTCACAAATCATTTCCTTTGTTCCTGGTTCCTACCCATGTAAACTACCTATGTCTCAAGCTCTATATTTTTAAATTACATGATGGATAGGCTAATCATGAAATATATCCATCTGATAGTATAGGACTCATCACGAGTACATGTTCCCAAGTATTTTTACATGGCTTATCCATTGTACTTTTTCTATGATGTGCGCATGTAGTGGAGCACATGACATGTAGTCTACCCATATACTCCACCCCATGGAAATATATGCTTTATGTTACAAACTGAGATTCTAGGGAGAGGTCATAGATAAACTGACAAGGAAACACAATGTGTGATCCTTAAATCCTTCCTGAAATACAATCAACCCCAATGGGGTTCTCAGAGAATGTGTAGATCCATATATCACATAGTGTATATCATGACCTTCTAGATTCATTAATCTAGAGTCAGCAAGCCTTTTCAACAATTCTGGCCTCTAATCTGGCCATAACATGAAATAAAATCATGAATCATGCCTTGATGACCTTATCCATCATTGATAAAAAACATTCATTCATATGATCCACAGAAAAAATAGCCTTATACATTATTTTTCAATGTTAATACAAGAATGTAAAATCAGGTATCCATGTCATCTAATCCATTGATTCAACCACACTCACACATTATTCAAGTCATAATAATCCCAAATAAAGGATTTCATAACATTATTAAGTTAATTGGTTGAACAATGACCGATTTATCAGGATATGATGAACTATATTCCATTTAAAGGGCACCCATAATGAAGGAAGAAATCTGGATGAAAAGGAAAAAGAAAATAAAATAGAACATACCTATATAAATTTTCAAGTTGATCTTGGATCATTTCCAATATAAAAATAATTTAATAATCTGTAATTTAAAAAAGAATACATTTTCCCAAAACATATTAATCTAACCATTCTGAAAAAATGAACCATGTAAAAATTAATCCATTCAATGATTGATTACTATTTTGTATTTAATATAAAAATATGGAATGAAAAAAAATAAATACAACATCACTAACATGAGTTAGATCAATCACTGATGAATAATGTTATTGAATTTACTTCTTGGCGATATACATTTATTATGTTATGTGTTGATCACTGATACAATAACAAATAAACATTCATATAATAGAAATCCTCTAATTATCTCCCCAACTGCATGATAAAACATCCAAGGTCATATGGTTAACCCTAGAACGTCACTATAAAATATTTCTTAAGGGATGTTCAATTACTGTGACATGAATTAGAAATAAAATAATTTATTTAAATATTTTTTCTATTTCTCCACTCATAATTACATTTCTATAAATAACTCGTTCTTACCATGTTTATGTTTCTCATAGTAAAAAAACCACATTCTGAACTCAATGGTTCCATTAGATTTAGGATCATGGAACCCATATATATATTATTCCATTTTTGAGGAAACATGTTCTTATGTTCTATTTAATATATTTAATATATTTTAAAAAATTTATTCTTGGAATTTATAGCCACTGAATCACATGCCATCTTAGTTCCTGGTATCGAAAATAATCCATAAACTATCCAAAAATAATAAGTAGAAATTACGTGTCATTAAATTCTTCATAAATTTGATTTTTATGTCTATAAAATCCCATAAAAGGGATAAAAATGAGAATCAGGTACTGTTAATGAATATGAGTGTCCCACTACAATGTGATCACCTAGAGAATCTTGTGCTACAATCAGACATGAACTAATGGAATCATTCACCCAAATGGGATACTCTACTACTGATCCTATATCTCTATTTGTTACTCAGTAAAGGAATCTCAATCCTTGTTTTCCATATCACTGTGATAGATATCAAGTGATGGGACATTCCCATAATTCCTCATCAGAATCATGATAAAGATGTTGTTTACATGGTCAAATAGTAGTGGTAGTTCATTGTGGTAGGCTGACTCCCCAACTCCGCATAATATCTGGAAAGGGACAATGTATTTCATAGATGACATACCACACAGAACAAGTATATATTATCCATATTGAGTTGAAACCCATAGTAACACATGGTCTCCTTCATCAAACTCCAAATTCCTTATTCGAATATACCTATATGTCTATTGATGTATTTGTTTAGTCATAATCATCTCATTCATGATTTGGACGTCTCTAGTAGTACCTCACACTAACTCTGGGAAAATGACTGTAAATTTTCTTAGACAATCAAGTAAATTGGTTTCCTATAGGGATGCCAATACGAACAATTTAAAGTTGACATTTAATGGTTTAATGGATTTTATTAATGATATTAAACTCCACATGTGGTAGGTGATCCTTCCAAAAAATTTCGATGTTCTACATGAACATGAAAGCTCACAACATGACCTCACAATCCAAAATGGTACTCTTAGACTATCAATCTATTTGTGGGTGGAATGATTTTATAAATTATAACTGACTGCCAAACTTCTACCTTCCACATCCGAGATATTAACCAGGCGGCTTGATCAGAAGAAATTGTCAATGTAACATTACGGATTCAGACAATATACAACTTGTAGAAGTGTCCCAAGCTATCTAATAAACACATCACTCGAATATCTATGAAATGATTCAAGATGGTGTGTCAGTCTATGATCACCAAGATGGAATCATGTTCACTTGGAAAATTTTGTAATCCTATAATGATGTTAATGGATATCTCATTCGACATCTATTCATGAGCCATAATGGGTAGATATAAACCCAATATAAAACGTTTCACATTCTTAACATGATAAAAAGTAAGTCATTAATATAAAAATAATGCAACTACCTTCCTCATAAATGACAATAATAACTGATGAAATATGTTCATGAACATCTATTACACACATATATTTTTCACTAAAGGATATATATAATCTATTCTAGAACTTCTTACTTTTAAATAACATGTTCAATTTTATGTCCAATGAAAATAAATTAATTCTACCAGACATAAAAAATCCATCAGGATCATGTTCAGTGGTTATCAGAGTATATATGGAATCAGAGTTGAAATCAAATTGATGTGCCTCTAGGAACAACTATAAAATTAGAGTGGTAAAAACCCTTTAATTGAAGTATGATTCTCTATCCATATCCACAATGGATAACTACGATGAGAAGAAATGATCAAAAACAACATTAATAAACAACGAAATATATCTCCAAATGAGATATTCTCCTACCACATTCACCTTCCCATGCGTATTGGCAATTTCAATGTCATGACATTGGAAGATCTACAGAAATTTCCATTGTCTCATGATTATTTCCATAGGAAATAATAAATACATGATAGTATTCTAATAATAATTAATGAAAAACCACTCACCCATCGGGGTATGTCAGAACATCTTCCATGTGAAGACTACCACTACAATATCATGATCATTAGTCACATAGTTCTACTCCTATGGTATTTAGTGATCAACACCATATGGATCACCACCTATCATTGTTTCATAACACAACCATTTTATTTTCTGGATTCATCAAAAACAAAATTTAATCGACCCCCTCCTTCAGTGATCTCATGATGAGAGAACTCCTCATGTTTTTTCCCAATTGGTAGAAATCATACAAACACGAATCTATACATGTAAAAGGATTCACCTTTTCGGTCAACATTGTCTTGGGTGATGATATTAGAGAAACATTAGTTTTAAATATCAGTTAGTATACATATAGAACAAGGATTCATCAAACATCAGTCATGTTATTGGATAGATCCCATTAAGACACAAAATAGAACATGTTTCTGTTCACTATAACTATATCATGTGAGATAATTTGTCCTATAATGTGTACAACTGGAATCAAAATCTGATACATAGACATAATTATTTAATTATGGTTATCTCATGTAATTCCATTATTAAAATCATGATTCTCATGTTATAATCCTTGTATGTTGAGTACAAAAAGATAACATCGATGAATAATACAATGAAATATTATATGAAAGGTTTAATGATCTAGTTCACGAGTCTCATGTACACTTTGGTTAGTTTATAATGCCAAAGGAATAAAAAAGTACTTGTGGTGACTATAGTGATATTTTAATTACTTATTCATTATATACTCATATAGTACATGATATTGAGAACAGAATTATATTAGTTCATCATTATAGAATCATTTTACCCTTTTAAAGTGGCCAATGTGGACATGAATAAATATAGATTATACATTTTCTTCACAGTGACTTGGTTCAATAAATCATAGTTTACAAATAACCTCAATCTCTCATCCACCTTCTTTGTGAAAAAATTGTGGTTTTCTAGGGAGAAACATTAGGGACAACAATGACCTTCCTCTAAAATTAATCAATC
This sequence comes from Viscum album, assembly GCA_963277665.1. Taxonomy (NCBI): domain Eukaryota; kingdom Viridiplantae; phylum Streptophyta; class Magnoliopsida; order Santalales; family Viscaceae; genus Viscum; species Viscum album. The sequence continues at coordinate 417,646,584 of OY728161.1, read as the reverse complement.
CTTTCCCTCATATCTCATAACTCTTCTATAGAAATCCAATATGATGTAATAAATATTACTATCATCATGGGGTGTAGATAACACTAAAATTATATATCATATTGCAGAGAAAAACAAGGATCACCCTCATGGATGATGAATTTTTACTCCACCATAATTGTAGAAAAATTGGAAATCATAACATCAACTACACCTATGGATAGGCTACCCCACTATTTATTGTTAGTTTCACCCTCCTATGCATGAGTCCATCATACACTTCTTGGGTAGCATTTACATTGATAAAGGGGAACCTGGATCTATCGTATAAACACATCACATAATTTTTTCAAAACTATAAATATAAGCATGAAATGTAGATAACATGACCATACCAAGGTTGATTTCATAAGGCCTCACTGCTTGAACAAGGTTAACCTAACATAAAGTAGGAACTCCATGAGTATGTTCACATTGATAGGTAAAATTTTTTATAGTCAAGTCTATTCTAGTCGAATTATACAATCAAAAGTATTGAATAAATGGATCAAATGGAATATATATGTATTTTCCAAGGTTTTTGGTAAAAATGTAATGAATAATACCTATGTATCACAATATTAAAAATGTGGTAGAAATTCCATAAATTTTACATTGAATCATTCTAGGAGCCTCTATGTCAAAAGATTTAATGACCTAAAATAGTTCCCACACCAATCCTTTAATTCCCTTTCTGTGTTATCCACTACATGAGGGTGGAGGTTGTAATCTAATAATTCAATGACCACCTATTGATACTCACATAGATCTTATTCCACATTATCCACCATGGTTTCCTACTAGCTCTAATAACCTAATTTCCTTTCTATCTCATATTATACATCTATGTAAGTTGTACGGTGGGTTGAACAAACTTTGCAGAGATTTTCCCATCCATATCATGAATAGAACATCCTCTCTTTGGGATGATTTGTCCCAGAATATAATACTTAAACTTCATATGCTATATCTGGTTATTTCCTCATATAAAATATATACTTTCTTCCATGGGACTGATATCAAATCCCTGATTCAGAGGTCAATGGTCCTATGTCGCCTCTATTGGAAACCATTTCCTCTATCTAATCAGCCTATAAAATATCTATCACCAAATCTCGTTCGGTCAATTCATTATATGTTGAAATTAAATGACTGATAACACAAGCATGGATGTATCTATATGGTAATTTCTCTATGGTCTAATACCTAATGAACTGATTATGAACTATATCCTCACGTATCTGGAGAGTTGGGTAAACCCTGATTAATTAATTAATACTATTATGATTCAAAAATGGATCTTCAAATTCTCATGAATATGTATACCCCTAATCATATTTGGTGAAAAAACTATTCAAAAACGGTCATCGAACTCTGTTAATGAAAAGTTGGCTCTTCAATAGACTTGGTCACTATTCTTGATCGTCTCCCTACATTCCTATGAAAATGCTTTCTTCTATGAAAACCATATGATATATAACTCTCTTAACATGAAAAACACACATGTCATGGCCTCATGGAAGTCCTCATCTTTCTGTGGGTAAGGATCACATCTGAACTAGATTGTTCATTATCCCTATAACTCGTGAATCGATTGTAGCTAAACCACCTCATCTATTGGTAATAAAACTACCACATTCTTATATGTGGGTGTTATTATGGATGGTTTACGAACTAGAGGTAACATCATTTAAAATTGTCATTATATTAATGCCTCATCGTAGAAGTTATCATCCTTGTGGTCATGATAATGAATCCTTGATCGCTTATGTTGCAAGGGGATCCTATAATAAACCAGTTGAGTCATGTTCAATTAATATATGAGTAGATATGCATAAATAATGACATAGAAGTCATAAAACATTAACATATAATGAATATTACATGTTACCATAAAAATTTTGTCCTCATAGAACAAGTATAATAGTATGTGATCAATGTCTTGGTTATGGGTACGCCACCCGCTACACCAACACTGGGGTCCTTTGCTTAAATTACAAAAATGAATCACTTAAAACTATATCCCTTATCAAATGTCACAGAAAATTTTTCAAATTTATAATAGGCCACCCTGATACCTCTTTATCAGGACCAATCCCAATGGGTCCCATTATTTGAATCCCCAATCTCGCCTCATACAGGATAGGGGATGGAAACTAGTACCATGTGGTTATATAACTGACATGGGAGACCATAGACAATGTACATGTAAAAATACAAATATCTCGGCCTATAAAATGCTGAAATGTAAAAATAATAAATTACAATGAATTCATAAATATAAATCTTTCAATTAGAGTAGGTAAAATTTATGATAAATTAAAAATTTCAAAATATAATCTCAAAACAATAAGTCTGAAATGCAAGACCAACAAGAAATGAAAATTAATAATACTATCAGAATACATTAGAAAAAAGCCTTGGTCTGTCTGGTCTCACTATGCACTGTCTGTTATTGTCCAATCAATGTCTCTATTGAAATGTAAATCATCTACACAAGAAACAAAATGTGATTGAATATGTAGTGAGGGGGTTAGTATAAAAATACCTACTAGGACATCCAGAAACCACAAATCATATAACAATGGAAATACAATCATCCCTACACAGGTCTATTCTTAAATCTCATATAACAAGAATATCCTGACATAATCAGAAAAATATATAATGAAATTTCATAAATGTAATATAAAATCATATGATTCTACTAAATAGTATCCACATATTAATAATCTAGGAGAAATAACTGCTAAGACTTATCGATTCGACGATTACCTATATAGGGGTAGTGATTTTCAGTTATCGAAATTAGAAGTACACGCTGATATTACAAACATAATATGATAATTAGATAAGGATCACTTCGAAGGCCATAGAATGATGCCACCATCTCAATATACATTAACCATTTAAGCAGAATATTTGTTCCCACATTGTTCTATCCATTTTAACTACAAAAAATCTATCAAAAGAATGAAGATGAATAGAGGGTCCCACTCTAGGACTCGTATTGAGATTCCAACAACCCTATCCATTAATTCTTATTTAAGGGATCATTATAATAGATTTAGTATAACATGTTTTATTATAACTTATTGAATTGATAAGTTGAAATTACCCTGTTGAATGTTTTTCAATATGAATTGGACAAGGGATATATGACATGTATAGAATTTTACATGACATGTATTAGGGGCCCCATGTTGTGTCCATTAACCTTGGGTCCTAACTGTATGATCATCCTATGTCTCAATACATGTAGGTGTAAATGTATAGGGCATGTAGGACACCCATTTACTCTTGTCTGTATCCAGTACACATCTCATCCCATGTACTAGAATAAGGATTATTTAATCTACATTGTCAAGGTCGTGTCTGTGTAGGGGAATAGACTCTATGGTGGCAAGAAAAATTTGTTAGACTATGATTATGTACCCTCATTGGTACACATCATGTTATCAGGGTGAGGTCACAAGCTGAGTGAAAGGGTGACACTACATGTAAGTATTAACTTGTTCCTAAAACAATAGACACTATAAATGGGCCCCCCATAAGGTGTGTAGATCTATATTGCACATCGTGTTGATTGGGATTATACAAAATTTTATATATTTGGTATACACGTCTTTTCTACTTATATGGAATATAATCATGTCACATGTTGTGAAAAATTCATAAATTATTACCTAAAGAAGCATGAAATCTCCAATAAAAAAAAATCCATGCCACTTATCCACGTAGAATATATGTTTATTTTTTTCTCTTCATTGTGGTCAAAATAATGATTAATCGTGTATCCACGTCACCTGATCCAATGTAGTTTCAACGGTCACACCATTTTCATGTTTTTCCAATCCCAAATATATGATTTTTGATCATTTAACCATGAAATGGAAGTGAAAATATCAGTTAATCATGATATTTATTTCCATGTAGAAAAAATAATTCTTGAAATAAATGAAAAAATCGTGGAGAAAAGAATAAAAATAATCATTATGAAAAGTCCCCAATTAGATTTCATTCAAGTCATGAAAATTTCCATTAAAATTACAATTTAATAATTGTAATTTTAATCATGATGAAATTCACCTGAAACATATTAAACATACTGATCTAACAAAATTATATATGCATAAATCAATCTGTTATACTATTTATTTTAATTAATCATATAAAATTAAAAAAAGGGAAACAAATTCACTAGAAACAACCACCATTCCTCATGTTAGATTAATCACTAATGAATTATGATAATTCTTCATTATCATTACTGATATCCTTCAATTATGTTGTGTGTCGATTGATGATCCACGTTCTAGTAACCATTTTTCTAAGACAAATACACTAATGAAATCTCCAATGGATATACAATAGTTCTTGGGCTATACGGTTAACCTTGTGATTTCACCAATGTATTCTATATCTGTACATATCAATCAATACACCCTGAATTAGAAATGAAATAATTTATATAAATAATAAACTCAAATTCATTCTTGTGATGACATTAAACATAAGAACCATTAAACCATTTAGAATTTTTTTTCACTTTCTTTGTAAAATGCATGCACATGATATTTAATATATTAGAACTATTTTAATCTTATTTTGGGCACACCGGGCCATTTAATCTCATTTTGTCTTAGTACCTTATAAAAAAAAAATTACACACAATATCCAAATATTATATATGGAAATATAGAGTCATTATATATATTAATTGTAATTGGAGATATGTCGTAGGTGTGAGGAAAAAATCATTCAGTATAAGTTGATGGTTGAGTTCTTTATATTTCATTTATGAACATTCAAAGTCACCAATGAAATATATAATTTATATTATATTTATCAATTAGTTTTCAACAATTATATATAAGTTGTTTAATTTTATGTGATATATTATTGATTATATTTTGATCATATTATAATGAATTTTTTTTTAATGCATGGATTTTTTTTTGTCATATTTATGAAGCGTGATGTTGAGTTTTGAGGATGTGTATGTTATAGGGATTCCATGATGGGTTGAGGAAGTAATAGTTATTTTACCTAACGGGGTTTTGAAAATACCACCACATTATGATTTGATAGTTATGATAGATTTATAAAAACTAATCTATTTTATTTCAATATTTTATTATTGGATGATTCCTTTATATTTTTACTAATTATTAATTCATTTTATTGGGTAATATTTATATAGATTTATCTGACCCATTGTTTAACCATAAGAGAGTTGAAATTATTTTCCCAACAAGTACAATATTTTCTTAAGGATTTGTGTGTTTTAATGTTTATTCATGTATTTAATGTTGAATAACTGATATTCCCTCTATAGGATAATTAGAATTTAAAATAATATGATTAGGGATAAAAATATATCAATGATAAATGTTGATCAATATATAATTTAATATATATAAATGAGAAATATTTTAATTTGACCACTTATAGTATTCATGACATATATTCCTTGTTTTTTTTCCTTCATATCTCTAATATAACCAAAAGTATTTCTAGATTAAATAAAATAAGTATCCTAAATTTTTAATGAGTATAAAACCATTGTTTTTATAAATTTTGGGTATTAGTATTTGAAAATGTAAATTTTCAATAAAAATAACTTAATAAATGATTTAAATGATTCATGTAAATGTAGAAAAAAAATTAATTAGTATGAATATTTGATGTAATATTTTTATTGTCAGGAAATGTGCTAGAATGTGATTCCATGGGCTATAGATCATAGGCGGTGATGTAATAACCACATTACATATATTATATAATGCGTGAAGAACATTATAGAAAATATTATTTATCTAATTAATGCTATCTTGGAAGGGAAATATATGACTATAATTAAATCTATGTTATCTTTTTTCCCTAGATGTGATAAAACCATTATTCATGTTGGGTGATTGGTTAGAGTACACATGATTGTAAAAATGTTATATTATATGGGTGTGATTTATCTAAAATAATAAAATATCATTGGAATAGTTCCAGTTGTAATGCCCCTACCCCAGTTACCCAGAGTCGGTCTTTTATTAAATTTCATTTTAATGATACTGGAAATCATGTCTCGAATGACCAATCCGTTTAGTATTATGGGAAACAAGATACATACATAAGATCAACATTAAAACTTGAGAACAAATGAAACACTAATTTAGTCTGTTATAAACATCAAAGACTCGTTTAATATGCCTGCAAGAAACTAATAAATAAATTCTTCATATCCTGGTAAAATGAAACAAAATAAAGGGGTGAGTGGAAATACTCAGTAAGAGTAAGAAATACAGCGGAAGATAACAAAATCGGTTGGCATGGTGAATGATTAAAAACATATGCCTTTACAAATAATAATCACGAAAAATTTATGGGATGAATTTGGGATGAGTAAATAATTCCACAATAAAACATTTTCATGGGAATTATACTAGTTGAATAAAAATATGAAACGTCATTATTATTTTCATAATGAGGGAATGTATAATGATGGACAATCTGAAGCATTTTGTCAAGGCCTCAGCCATGACATTTAAAAATGATTTAGTCTTTGGCAAAAACCATATATCATATTGGATAAGGCCTTGACTAATTCCACATATAATTGTCTGATGTGACCTACCAATGCAAATAGGATCTATAGCAGGCTCCATCCACCACTAACTATGTCCAATACATTCTTCATATGATAAGATTGAAATATTACTGAAACATTAGAATTAAATCTATCTTACAAAGTTTTAATACTTTAACCATAAACCATAAATGGTATAAAAATAACAAATCCATAGTCAACATATAACAAAAACATAAATACAATATGAGAGATTTATATCATAATAAACCAACATCAAAAAAGTGTAAAATTGATCAAGGATGTTGACATGGAAGAAATCAAAATAATTTTAGAGAAATATATCATTATATTTTATAATCATTAAAGAGTCACGTAATTTTAAAAGAAAAAATTTATTTTGAAATTATTTTTATAATCTTTGAAGGGACGTTTCAATGATGTTATAACTGCGGAAAAAAGTTACACCCTCTATATAACTTAAAAACATTCTTAGCTAAATTTTGTCGAAAACGTTCATAAAGTAATATAGATGGAAAACAACCGATAGATTCTATTCAAAACATATAAGGTAAAATAATGGTATAAATTACTTTAACACATAGGCTATAAAATAGTAAAAATGTTTTGAAATACATTTTTAATAAAACACAGATGTGGGTGATGAATAGGTCATAGTAGATACTTACGAAAAAACAACATCAGATAATAAAGAGATTGTGAAATTTACCTTTACCATGTAATTTTACATAGTTAGTGGTATGATAAACTACTGGATAATAGTTAAAACATTGTTATTAAATTATACTAGATCCATATACTTAAATATTATATCATATATTATCTTCTAATATTGCATTGTTAATAATATTATATTATTATCGTCATTTCAGGTGTTATCTGATTCATTTTCTTTCATATGTTTTGTTTCATAATTCTTGTATTTTATGTATAGGATCAGTTTGATTCATATTAAAAATGATATTATGTTCATAAAACTTATTTTTTATCATCAAATGAAATTTATTCATGAATGGTATCGATGGGGAAATGAATCATGTCCCGTTCGTCGAGAAGGTAATCGGTATGTACGCACGTTAGAAAAAATCATTTTTTGATATTAAAATTGTATGTAAATAGATTGTATATAATGTATAAAGATTCATTAAAATAGTATATTTATTATTTAAATTAATTATACATCATTATTATACCCATCCTTAAAATAAAGTATTCAATAAAAACTACCCCACGACGTTGAGACAGTAAACCGTAAGTACGCATGTATGGTTCCTTTTTCAATCATAGGATGTATAGAATAATTAAAATGGTTTAAAATTTTTATAATAACATAAAATTATATATAATACAATGTATTTATAATTTTATAATAAAAAAAGTAATGAAAGAGGAAGTGGAAGAAGATAAGAAGTTGAAAGAGGCGATTTAATAGTAACCTATTCATTAGGTTCTTCTTCTAATTTGATCAAAATGTATCGTAATGTTGTCTTTCTAACCAAATGATGGCCTCTAGGATGCAAGGAGGATAGTTGATAGGATATTTGGATAGTTTTTTGACGATAAAAAAGGATTTTTATGTTTTCATTTGAGAGAAGTTGAAGTGACCTTTTAAAAGAGAGGTGAGAGGAACCTTGGGAAAAGATTGCAATATTATTTTATAATAAAATAATTTTTTGTTTTTAATTGAACCAAATTGATTTATTTCATTGATAAGGTTGGGATGGTTCTAAATCCTCTTATCCAATAGGATTTAGATAGTTTTAGGTCACAATAAAAACAATATCTTTTAAATTAAATCATAGTTAAATAGTTTGACATTTATTATGTCTCTTTGTATTTTTATATAATATGGTTATTTGACTTACTATAAACTCGCAAGAGAACCCCAACTGGTAAAATATTTATTTATATAACCTTATATAAGTTCTTTGGCTGATAATTATATTTTTACGAATATAATATCAATTAATAATATAATATTTTTGTAAATACTCTTTTGTGTCAATCTTGACAGTATTTTGTATTTTAATTTTTTATGTCATAACGAAATGATTACTTCAAAAAATATCATTTAATTAGACCTATCATGTCATATTAACAAATTAAATTTATGTAATTCATCAAAAGTCTGAAATTAGATTTATTGGGGTATTTATAATATCAATTGTTTTAATCATTCTTTTATAATGTAATTACTGCATCCTCGTTGACTCATAAATAAATTTATTTATATAATGTATAAAAATTATTAATAAAATAAAATTATATATGAAATATTTTAATCCTTATAATTAATATTTATAGTAGAATTTATTATATGTATAATCCTATATTAAAATTGTATTTGTCATTAAACATTGAATTTTACACTTTTAACTCTTATTTAAATAAAATAATAATAAATGTCCTAATCAAATCTAAGTGGTTGAAAAGGATCATATTTTATTACTAAGGTTGTTTTTTGTCGAATTACAATAACCCAATAGAATTAGGACATGTGTAAGGGTAATTATAATATCATTTTATCAATTAATTACCCTATTTACTTTTAATCGTGGTAAATAAAAGTCAAATGTTACTATTCAACCAAAATTTTTTTCTTCCTATTAAACCAAATTTTAGTTACTTATATCAAGCCCATCTATCATATTTATTAAATTCAATTCATATAAGTGATTATATTATGTTTTATACAAATTTTCAATTTCTTCTAGGAGGTGGGTTAAATACAGTTAAAAATTAAATAAATATCTAATATATCTAATGTTATTATAAAATGACTACAATGAATTACATTAAAAATATATACGTATTATGTATCTATTTTGGCATAAAATAAATTTAAATAAAATAAAAAATATTTAAATAAAAAGTCGATTTTAAACAACAACGTAGTGTTTTTAACTATTCAGCAAAAATTTACTATTTTTTGAAAAATTCCAAAAATTCACCCTAAGCTAATTTCAATATTCCGAATCCAAAAATGAAGTCCATTTTGAATGATAAAATTTTAAAAAAATAAAAAATTAGGTATTACTAATTATAACGGCTCGTTTGATTAGTTGTGGTGTGTTTAACATAGTGGTGTGTATAACATATGCTATTGTATTATTCAAAGAGAGGCGTACCATGAAGGATGGGGTATTAAATTCTCCCATCCTTAAAAAAATTTATTGAAATTTATATAAAATTAATACATAAAAACATTCTAGTAGTTCATCGTCATATGTTCCTCAGGTTCCCATGTATCCTCTTCCATCTTATTGTTTCTCCGTAGACCTTTTCCCAGACAAGTCGTCTGGTTTCTCTTCACTTATTCTCTTGTATCAAGAATCTCTATATGCTCTTTAGAATAAGTCATATTAGGTTCCAGTACAATTTATTCATAGGTGAGTACATGTGTTTGGTCAGGCATGTATTTTACCACAGTGATTTGTGGAACACATCATGAACGTTGGTGTGACTTGGAGGCATTGCCAAATGGTAATCTATAACCCCAATTCATTCTAGAAGTTTTGAAGGTTCGATGTACCTGGACATAATTTAACCATCTTAATGAATCATATAACTCCCATCCAAGGTGATACCTTCAAGAAAACATTACCTCCTGCATGAAATTCCCAAACCTTTTTTCTATTAACGACATAGCTTATTTTATAACTCTGAGCTGTTTTGATGTGCTTTTGGATAAACAACACCTTTTCCATCATTTACACAACTAGTTCTAGGCCTACAAATTTTCTTTCACCAACATCATCCCAAGATGTTGGTTTGTGACATATCAATCAATATAACTCTTCAAATGGTGCCATCTGAATACTTGAATTGAATCTATTATTTTAGGAAAATTATACTAGATGTAAATATTTGTCCCACATACCTTTAATGTATAGTGACCCATATAATAACATGTCTTATATGTTTTTAATAGACCATTCTAATAGTCCATCAGTTTGAGGGTGGTATCTAATGCTCAAACGAAGTTCTAATTTCATTTATTTTTGAAGCCTTTTCCAACAACATGATGTAAAATGGGGATCATGATCAGAATCAATCTATAGTTGTACACCGTGAAGTTATAAAACTTCATTAATATATAGTATTTCTATATGTTCAAGTGGAAAATTGTCTATTATAGCAATAAAATGTGAGGACTTGGTAAGATGATCAACAATGATCAATATTTCATTATTACTTCTAGAAGTCCTTTGTAGTCCCATGAAAAATTCCATCATAATATCATCCCATTTCCACTCAGGTATGAGAAGTGGTTCCATGACACCTACAGTATGTTTCCATCCAGTTTTCCCTTGTGGAAAAACCATACATCTTGACACATAATCAGAATTATCCCACTTCATTTTTCCCACAAAAATTGTTTATTCAACTATCTATATATCTTGGTGCTAATAGGGTGCATAAAAAATTGGAGACATGGGCATCATCCAAAAATTCTCTTTTTAGATCAGGTATATCAAGAACATAATGTCTCTTCTCAAATTTAAAAATTCAATCATCATATAAAAAGTCAATCAATCTCACATCATTCACATCATTAATCTTCTTTTGAAACTCCTTATCACCTATACTCTGTAACCTTTATAGTAATTATGGGTTTCCAACCAATTGAATAAATATTGATATTAAACCATCCATGGTTATTCCCATATCCATTATTACTATATCAATGAAAATAAGATATCATTGAACTCTCATATTTTTCAAAACTCCATGAACATTTATTCTCAAAGAATCTTCCTCCTTATTTTCCTTACATGGGTGTACTTTTATAGTGTAATAATAAACCATGAATATCTCGAGCTATCTATTTTTCATTAAGTTTATTTTTTATTTGTGAAAATATAAGTCAAACTCTTGTGATCAGTATAAATCACACAATTTTCACCATAGAGATAGTGTATCCATATATTCAAAGAATAGATTACATCTTCTAACTCAAGATAATTAGTAGGATATATTTTTTAATGAATTTCTAGCTTTCGTGATTGATAAGAAATAACTATATCATTCTTTACAAGGAAACAACTACTTCCTTTTATTGAAGCCTCACTATAAATAAAAAACCCATCATTCCCCAAGGGTAGATTCAATATAAGAACATTGAGTAATATAATATTCATCTATTCAAAACATTCTTCACACTATTTTTTCCAAAAAAAAATTTAAAAGCTTAACATGTTATCATGGATAATGGATTATCCATTCAGGAAAAAATCTGGATGAAACGAAGAGAATAAGCTGAAAACCCCATAAAATTGCCTTTCTCAGTTATATTCGTCGTTGATAGACATTCTTGTATTTATCTTTCCTTAGAAGGATCAATGTTTATTCCATCCATAGAGACAATATGGTCATGAAAAGAAATCACATGAAGCCTCAATTCACACTTTCTAAACATCTCCTATAATTCATTTCGTCTAAGAGTTTTTTGAGTGGTGCACATGTGATTATCATGATCTTTGTAGCTTTTTCAGTATACCAATATATCATTAATAAATACCACTAAAAATTCGTCAAGATATTCGTTGAAAAATGTATTCATTAGAAAAAAAAATTGGGTGAATTAGTTAGTTCAAAAGGCATTACTCTAAACTCATAATGCTCATACCTGGTTCGAAATTATGTATTTGTAAGGTCTTCCTTCTTCACAAAAAATTTATGATATCCATATTGATGGAAAATTTATGAAAAATCATTAGATATATGAAGTTGGTTGAATAAATCATCTATGCAAGGAATGTGAAACAAGCTTTTTTATTGTTATATCATTGATCTCACTATAGTCAATTCACACCATCATAGATCCACCTTTCATTTTTTACAAAAAGAACTTGGGGTCCCTCTGGAGAAAAACATGGTAGAATAAATCCTTTATTACTCAACTCCTCTAGTTGTTTCTTTAGTTCCACTAATTCCATAGTGGCCATTCTATAAGGGGTCTTTGATATGGGACCTGAACCAGGGATTAAGTAGATAGAAAAGTCAATTTCTCATTATTGAGGATTCCCAAGACAATACATTGGAAACACATCAAAATATTCCTGCACAATAGGTACACCATCTATATGAACATTCCTATTCTCACCAACAATTATTTCACTCTATTCCTATCAAATAATTTAATTTTATAAAGGTACTAGGGGTGGATCTAAATAAGAATCATATGGTGACATTTCTTCTTTAAGGATAAGGTACTTCTTATTATCATCGTTAAATGTAACCCTATTCTTCATAAAATTAATTTTCACATCATGGTCTGAAAGATAATACATATCGAGTTTTATATCAAATTCAATCATGGTTATGATGATGAGATCAGCATATAAATAACGCTTATATGACATAATGGGGTCTGATTCACAAAACATTATTTCCATGATACTTCTCTTATGAGTTATGACTGAAAAGTCTATTTTTAAATAAAATTCCAAATATCTAATTTTCATAGAAATCTAGGAATTTATAAAACAATGTGATGATTTAGATTCAAATAATGCATTATCTAAACTTGACGAAACCATTAAATTACCTACCACAATGACATTTATACTTTTAACCTCATCAGTTGTGATCGCATAAGCTTGGCCTTGATCCCATGGACATTTATGAGGTATGTTCCCCTGACGCTTAGGAAATTAATTCGTATAATTTCCCATATCCCTTCAATTTTAGCATTGAATATTGTTTTCTTATTTAATCCCCATTCAATCACTAGAAATATCACCTTTCTGTCTAAATTTGTAGCATACTAATTTTCCTTTTAGACAGGTTCTAGTGTTCTTCTTTTCACAATTATCACAGGGTGGAAATTCAACACCTCCCATATCACCTATTTCATTATTTCCTTTCCCATAGTGTTCAACGGATCTCTTCTTCGTTTTCTTTTCATTAAATTCATAGTAAGTAGAAAATTCATTTTTGTCTTTATAGCACATGCGATAATATCTTCATACAAATATAAGGATTGTGAGAAAAATGCTCGATGGATAAATTATATTAACCCATCATAGAAATAATAAATCTCACTTATTGGGTTACATATATAATATGTAACATGCCTTGCTAACCTTGAAATGTTAGCTTCATACTTTGCGACATTTTCATCCTCCTTTTTCCTCAGACTAATAAGATGCCTTTCCATACTACATGATGGTCATGAGGAATGTATATAACTAAGAAAATCACTTTAATCTCTATACATTAAATACATGATAACTGTTCTTCCTCTTTTTTGTTTTGAATTAATGAACACCATTGATCTGCATATCTGGTGAGGTCATAAAATCCTATGACAACTTTTTCACTTTCACTACACCCAAAAGTATGAAATATTATCTCTATGAAACATATCCATTTTTCAACTACCATGTATTTGTAGACCCATTAAATTTTGTTGGTGGTTTCCTCATGAGGCGGTCTAAAATGTATCCTTCTCTTTATGGATTAGGGTTCGCCATATAGGTAAAGATATTATTCATAACCAGAGTGAGTTGTCCCAGTATGGTGTTGAATTGATCAGAACTAGTTGATTCACCATCTTTTCTCATATTATCTTGTGTATGAGAGAAATATCTACATGGAAAATGTGCATTGATACAGTTTCCATTCCTTCCACTAGGTTACATTATAAATAATGGAATAAAATATATTAGTTTAGTAATCGATATTCATAATTCCAAACATGAAAAAAACATAATATAAATTGAATAGTTTATAGATAAAATCCATAATCATAAAAAATATCATTGAGGTGGTATTTAATAATAAATCCTTCATAATATTTTGTGATGTAAATTATAATTTTCCTAAGAATATCCACCGTGATTTTCGTAACTACACTACAACATGGCCCGTTGTCGTGTACTAGTTGTCGTTCGAGTCTATATCAATGCTGTGTTTTCGGGTTTTACCGCTTGGTACATCTATGCCAGAGCCACATTTTTATGTTCGTACCCATATAGGGATGTATTTTTTTTAAAACACACAAAATATTTACATTATCAAAATTCTAGAACTTTATTCTTTATTAATACCTAATGTCTATCTTAGGGTTGTGTTCTCTAATCGGAATTTTTATAAATCTACTTTACAAGGTTCATACTAAACTTCCTATGAAACCAACTGTAATGCCCCAAACCTAGTTACTCGGAGTCGGTTATTTATTAAAATTCATTGTTATGATACAAGTAATCATGTCCCAAAAGACCTATAATTATAGTATTAATGTAACCAAGATACATAAATAAGTTCAACATTATAACATGGGAAGAAATGAATCATTAATTTATTGCATTATAAACATCCATTCCACCGAGATTGAGCATGGAAGTCACTAATAACAAACTTCTTCATAACATGGGAAAATGAAACAGAATAAAGGGGTGAGATCAAACACTCAGTAAGAGTAAAAAATATAATTGAAGATAACACAAACCTTATGCATGGTGAATAATTGTAAACACATTCGTTTACAAATAATAAACACGACCACTTTATGGATGGAAGATGGGATGAGTAAATAACGCCATAATAAAACATAGTCATAGTTATCATACTAGTCGAATAACCACATTAACCATCAATAATGTTTTCACAATGAGGGAATGTATAATGACAGACATTCAAAAAAAATTTCAATTCCTCAGCCAATACGTATAAAAATGATTTAGCCCTCAGAAAAAACCATATATGAAATTGGAAAAGCCCTAAGACAATTCCTTGACTAATTGTCTTATGAGACCTATAGATGCACATAGGATCTATAGTGGGCTCCACCCATCACTTACTAAGTCTAATACATTCTCCATATGAAAAGGTTGAAATATAACATAACAATTTGTATTAAAACTAGAATACAAATATCAATAATTTAACCATAAAATATACATGGTATAAATATAACACAACCACAAAAAAACCTATCACAAAAACATAAACATAAATTGGTACATTTATATCATAACAAATCAACTTCAAACATGTGTTAAATTTACCAAAAGTTGTTGATGTAGATTGACTCAAAACTATTTGAGAGTAATATCTCATTCTATTTTGAAATAATTTAAGAGTCACTTAAATATAAAATAAATTATATATATTGAAAATATTATTATAATCTTGTAAGGGAAGATTTGAAGATATTATAATTGTAGAAAATAGTAGCAGCAGCCTAATAAATTAAAAAAAACATTCATAACTTAATTTTGTAAAAAATGTCATAATGTACCTTGTTTGGAAAATGACAGAATGATTTTTAATAAAACATATGAGGTCAAATAAGCATATAAATGAATTAAACACATGTTAATGTAAATAGTAATTTTTTTTTGAAATACATTTTTAAGAAAACTTTGATGTTGATGATAAAGAGGTCATAAAAGATACTTACGTAAAAACAACCCCAGATAATAATGAGATTGAAGAATTAACCTTTAGATTGTACATTTATTTAGTTGATGGTATGTTAAACATTAATATAATAGTTAAAAAAATTATTAATTATACAAGAATCATATACATAAATATTATATTACATCTGATCATCTATTATTTCTTTTTTTAATAATATTTTAGTATTATCATCTTCTATGTTCATAACTGATTCATTTTACTTTTTATGTTTTGTTACATAAGACGTGTTTATTATGGATATGGTGTATTTGATTCATATCCAGAATGATGTTAAGTTGATAAAAAATATTTTATATCATCAAATTAATATTATTCTTGAATGGTTATGTTGGTGAAATTAATCTCATCACGTTCGTGGATACGGTAATCCGTACGTATGCATGAGTGACAATATAATTTTTTGATATTAAAATGATATGAAAATATATAGTATATCATATATATACCGAATAATTAACATGTTATATTTGTTATTTAAATCAATTATACATCATTATTATACCCATCAAAAAATAATGTATTGAATATCAACTACACCACAACGTGGAGACGGTAATCCATACGTACACACAAATGATGAAACTGTCATTGATATAATGGATATAATAATGAATATGGTTGTACCATTATAATAATAAAATAAAAATATATATAAGTTACTAGAGTTATTATCTTATAATGGAAAAACAAAGAAAGGGCATGTGGAAGAGGAAATGAACTTGAAAGAGGTGATGAAATATTTATCTTTTTGTTAGGTTCTTCTTTTGATTTGATCAAAAGGGCTCCATAAGTTGGATTTCATAACAAAGTATGGCCTCTTGGATGAAGGGAAGATATTGGAGAGGATATTTGGTCTGGGTTTGGCCGATCCAAATGGCTTTGGATGTGTGAATTTGAGAGGTGGGGAACTGACCACTTTATGAGGGGTGATGAGAACCTTAAGAAAATACAAAAATATTTTTTTATAATAAAAATATTTTCTGTTTCTAATGGATCCAAATTGATTTATTTTGAGGCTATTGTGGGGGTGGGTCGAAGGACTCTAAACCAATAGGATTAATACAGGTTTATTTCACCATATTAACCTTATCATTTAAGTTTAACTCTTATTTAAATAATTTTTCACTTACCATATATCTTTGTAATTTTATAATATATGGTTAATAAACTCACTATAAGCATCCAAGAGAGCCCCAAGTGGTACATTATTGATATATGTAACCTTATATATGTCCTTATGCTGAAAAATATATTTTTAAGAATATAAAATCAAATAATAATATAATTTTTGTTTTAAAAAATATTTTATGTCAATTCTGACACTATTTGGTATTTTGGTTTTCTTAAAGTCATAAAAACATAATTAATTCAATAAAATAGGATTTAATTAACTGAAACCCTAATAATCTATAAAAATGATTTAATTCATCAAATGTCTCAAATTAGGTTTATTATAATATCATTAATATCAATTATTTTAATGTTTCATTAATATGGTAATTACTGCAACATGATTGTGTCATAAATAAATTTCATTATACTATGTCTAAAAATTATATATAAAAAACCATTATGTTGGATATATTTTTTTTATTTCTAGTGAATATTTATATTACAATTTATAGTATGTAGAACCCTATATTAAAAATGGTCTAGTTATTAAACATTGAATTTAACATATTTAACTTTTCTTCAAATAAAATAATAATAAATGTCTTAATATATTCCAAGCGGACCAAAAGGATCATATATTATAAAAATAGCGGTTTTTGTCCAATTACACATACCCAAATGAATTATGACATGTTTTAGGGTAATTATAATATCATTTCTACCTTTTATAACCTAAGTTAATTTTAATCATGGTAAATAAAAGTCAAAATATACTAGTCACCACAACGTATTTTCATCTTATTGAACCACATATTAATTAGTGATATCAACTGTTCCTCTCGGATTTTTGAAATTCAATTTATAGAAGCAAAAAAATTAGTTTTTTGCAAATTTTCAAATGCTTTTATGAGGTGGGTAAAAGATGGTAAAAGGTTCAATAAAATTTTTATATATCAAAACATATTATAAAATGATTACAATGAATTACAATTAACTTATCATTGTTTTATGTATTTATTTTGTCCTAAAATAAATTTAAATAAAATAAATATTTATTTAAATAAAATGTCGGTTTTAAAAAATAATTTATTGTTTTTCACTATTCATAACAAATTGAAATTTTTTTGAAAAATACCAAAAGTTTACCATAATATGATTTCGATATTAAGAATAGAAAATTGATTTCCATTTTGAATGATATAATATATAAAATCTCAAAAAGTGGGAATAACTATTAATAATAGATAGTTTTATTGGTTGTGGTGTATTTGAACTCGATGTTTCAGACAACACAATCTATTGTATTATTGAAAGAGAAGAGTATTGTGGAAGATTGGGGTGTTACATCACTAATGTATAATCGAATAAATCCATTAGATAAATCACATTTGATAGTATTTTATTAATTTTTTTGTATAGTTATTTGTTTATTAAATTCATTTTTTATGTTAATCTTCATCCTCAACATACAGATAACCACCATTTTAACAGGTGTGTTGATCTGAAATCATTGGATCAAAATAATATTAACTCATTTTAATTTTATTCATATTATTGGGAATGAATTAATAACTCCACAATTAATTTTTGTTGGAAACATAGATAAAATTGGGGATTTGAATTTTTTTGATCCATAAACACTGAATGTGTATGGGTTCCATATATAAAAGTCAATCATCATTTATCATTGGATGATATATTTAATTATGATCAAAACAATGACTCCATTATATATATGTTTTATGTTTGTATAAATTGATCATTGGCTTTTGCTATGATTTTTTGTCCCAGTTTTTCCATATATTATTTGCATGTGCAAAACACCCTAAACATTGAGGTTTTTTTAATTTATATTTTCTTTTGATAATTTTTTTATCAAGGGATAATTCCATAATATGATAAAAATATAATTTTTAAAAAAAATTGATAATTGATAACAAAATAAAAAAATATTATGTAGAATTCTAAAGGATAATTTTATTGATTAGTTGATATATAATTTATTAAATATCAATTACATTTAATTACATTATACTATTATAGGTAATTTTAATGAATTATCAATAATTGGTTACATTATTTTATCAAGTGATAAACCTTTTAAACTAATTTTTAGATTATTATTTTGAGGATATCAATTTGTAATTTATTAATCAACTTATCTCTTAATAAATATTTATATTATAAAATGATAATTATGAAGAAAAATAAAATGATAATTTCACCAAATTATCGAATGATATCTGCAAGTATTCCGAAAAAATTGAAACTAAATTAACCATGAATTTTTTCTAAAAAATATGAATAAATTTATAAATTTATTTATAATTAATGAACAAAATATATTTGAGAAGTATAATTTATAATAAATTTTTAAGATGTAATTTAAAAATGGATATTTTTTGTAAATTTACATGTTAACGTTATATAAGGATAATTAATAATAAATAATGAAAATTATTATATTATAATTATTCATCATATTGTTAAAAATATATTATTTTAAGTAAATAATTCTCGGGAAATTTAGAAGGACAACTTATAATAATTTAACAAGATTAATTTATAATTGTATAAATTTTATAAAATTATCCTAAGATAATAAACGAAGGATAATATATTATAAATTATCATAACATAATTATAAAATTATTACATATAATTAATTTTTTTATATAAATAAAATATGAATATTTATATTTTATTAGAAAAAAGAATAATTTTTATGGAATTATTTTAATAAATTATTAAATTATAATGAGAAGATGAATTTGAATAAGAAGTAATAAAAAATATATTAATTTGTTTGAGAAATATTGCAGGAGAATTTGTTGAACAAAAAAATAGTAAATAATAATGGAGAGATAAATACCATCATAATAATGTGTCAAAAACCACAATAGTGATCCCCAAACCCTTAACGAAACTCAATCATTAACGTGTCAACAAGAACAATTGTGAGACCCGACATCATCTCTTTGTTTTTGTTGAGTTTTCAAATCAAGACCTGAACCCACACATGGAGTGTTTCATTTTATTTTTTCATCTATGAAATAATGTTAGGATGTTACATACCTATTTTTATTTTATTACAGAGATTAGATAAATATCATTTATGTGTATACTTGTTTTATACCAATTCTATATTGTAATCACATGAGGTCGAGCTCACTGCCTTGTGATTATTTTGATATAATTTTACCCATTAATAAATTATATCTTATTATTCATGTATTATTATGATCACTTGAATTTTATATAGTACATTCCATATGATGATGATATATTATTTCTGATCTATCTGATTTTGGTAGGTTTTGATTTTAGTATACTTGTTGTAGTTTATGGAATGTGGGATAATTTTCCTTGTTTTTTATAGAGGGTGGTGTGAAACATTTGATGATCATGGTGAAGACCATATGGATATGGGAGGGATACAAGGATTCATTGTCGATTTCATGTGATACACTTGAAGAATATTTTATTCCAACATGTATCTTACTTTATTTTTGGTGAATTCCTAGAAGATCGCAATGTTTTGAATATTCTAAATACATGAATCCATTAACAATACAGTTATATGATTTTAATGATTAAAAAAATCCATGAAACATGATTCAGTAAACTTTTGGATGGTCATTGATTACTTCTGAACCATTTATAATACATAAAACATGGATCAAAATCAGTTATGCCTATTTTTTGGGTAGCATTGTAAGCACATGAATTCTCAATTTTCGGTTGATTGTTTATTTTTGTAAAAAAATTTGTATTAATATTACAAATAATTTTATAATTGGGAACACTAGTTTAAGGAAGAGATGGAGGGATTCAAATTAATCATCCACTAACAAACCACTCAAGCATATCAATGTGAATATAGAATTGATTATTAAATGTATGATGAAGGGTATGGGACATGAGGTTAATGAATCTAGAGAGGATTCTGGTGATGCAAGAAGAATGATGTAAATTATAGAGGACCCCTCTATTTATCTATATACACAGAGTTAATTTATTTACTCTAGTTGGATTTTCAATTTGTTAAAATTTTAGTATTTATTTGAGATGAGTTCCATCATTTTTTTTTTCATATGAACTATGTTTATTTATTGTTTTGTTATTATTATGTTTTTCATCCTATGGATTGATACTGATGGTATAATATCCTCATTTACCGACATAGATCCTAAATTCTAGTTGTTAACCTCTTTCAAACTGGGAGGTGTACATAAGGTTAGGTGGCTATCCAAATCATACCTTGTTGATTGGGATGTGATGTTAAAAAATTTATATACTATTGTGAGAAAGATATATCATTTCATTATACAACACATTATGAGGCCATGGATTAATTTGAACATTATTTTTTTTCCTAATTCCTTACCCATTAGAGGGTAGTTTTGATCCCTAGATACCATGTTTTTTTGGTATGGCTACATTATATAGCTATTTATAAAAGGGATTACATCATGATCATGTATATGGTGGGATTTTGAAAAACATTAATGGTTTATGACACTATATGAGTGATTGTTGATCATCTGATTATTTTTTATCAATTTTTATCATTTTGAGTGACTTAATCAGTGTATGTGTTGAAAAAGATATTTTTTATAAGATTATTGTTTTAAATAGACTTCCATTGTTATTTTTTGGATAGAGAGGCATGTGTTATAACGTGATTTTGGATGGGAATGCAGATGTCCATAAAAACACAGTTAATGTTGTGTACAATGTAGTATCCATAGATAGTCAGATAGTCAGAGAGGAAGTTACACATATTTTATGTCAATATAAGATCATTTATTCAAGACATATATGGGGAATAGTATAATTTTCAATCATGGGATCTGTTAATGTAAAATAATTTTATAATGATTTGATTCTCATGGTAACATAAGCGGCTCTTTATGGATGCCCATATTGATTAGCACATTCATGGAATGAAGCAGGTGCAGTTGAATTTATATTGACATTTTTTTATGTATTCCCATAATGCAGTGCATGGAATTTAGAAGAGAATTATAATGAACTAAAGTTGGCATAAATCTTATTCTGACCATATAAGGGGACCATTAGTGTTCTGTTTTTGTGATTAGGTGTTCTTGAGAGTTATCCTATGTTAGGAAACTGATTTATGGGGATGAAATGAATTCTTGATCTATAATTTTGGACCTATCATAATTAGAAAATGGATAAAGAAAATTACATACCACTAATCCAACTCATTATATAGTAATTAATGGTATGTTTTATGTGTCTTATATCTATAGGTATGTATCTTATTATAAAAATGTTATTGGCAATGATTATGTTGAACTATAGATTAACACATATTTTGAGGATAGTTTGATACATGTTATATAATAGTGTAACAATATTCTATGTGGGAATATGGTGACAGTTATCTGGATTAAATGTCATCATGGAGGGATCCGGGAATGGATATTGGAGTGGGGTGTGAATTTTAATCACACTCGCATCCCTTGTTTGTACAAGACTGGTAGAGTTAATTATTACTGATGAATGTCAAAAAAATTTATATAATTATAATAACCAAAAATTAATTGAAAATGAAAACCATATTTGTTTATAATTTTTTTTAATCATTATCAAAAAATTTAAATTTTCAATAATAATTACTTAATAAATTATTTAACGAATATAAGTGAGGTTGTATTCCATGTTAAATGATTGGAATAATCAAAATATATTTATTGAGTCAGGAATAGAGTAAGCAAGGGATTCAATTTATAGTATATACTTGGTTCTAATATAATGAAAATATTATGTATTTTATATCATGAAGATATTGAATTTTTTAAATAGAAAATAATCTCATGAATGATTTGATAGAAAGAAAATTTATGTCATCCATTAATTCTTGAACATATATTTTATCCAAAGGAGGAAAAACCATATTTCAAGATAGTTTATTGGTTAATTCAAACATGAGGATAATCATATTATTTTAATAACCAATAATTTTCTAAAATAATGTAATATCATTCAGATGTAGTCTATAATGGGATATATATGACCTTTATTACATTTGGAATGCGTGTTTTATCTTAGTCATGATATATAAATTATATAGGACATGTGTATTGATAAATTAAATAGGATATTACATTATTTAACAAATTTATTATATTTTTTGTTAAATTTGTATTAAAATAATTTGTTAAATATTAGTAACCTTTTATGATGGCAATTGACATCTATTCAACCCATTAGTTTTATACATGTACTATATTTATTTATTATTTTTCAATTATAATTGGTTTTCTTCCTATTACATGATATTGAGGGTATAATATTCCCACTAATGGATAGTGACCATTGATACTATTTGGATTTATTTGAATATGGTGAGTCTTGCATCTTTTATTATGACCATATATATTTGACAAGGCTGTTTTGGAGTAGGTTCCCTAGAACAAATTTCTATGTACTTAATGAAAAACATGATTTCATTATTTTGAACAGTAATTAACTACTTATCTAATCATGACTGTTCTTAAATGTTACATAGTATGTGATAATGTCCCAAAATAAGTAGTCTCACAAATATAATATATTAGTTACCCACTATAATGAAAACACGTATGTGCTATCACAATATTCTTGATTAGATATTCAGTGGTCACATGGTATCATTTAGAGGGACACTATTGATATATTAAATTATAGGTGGATTTTCAAAAGACATTGAGAAACCATCACATAATGCAATAAATTAGTTATATATTGTATGATATTATGTGAACGATAGTAAACAATAAGAAGTCCATGATTTTATGTTCATTGGATATTCATATATGTGGATATTTTATTGGTCCACAGATATTATTATTATTAATAATGGATAATATGATTCACTTTCATGGAGGAAATGTGTAATACTATGATGATAGACGATTATGGTGATGATGGATATGATGGGTCCTTAATGTTTCGTATTTCATTGATGAATAATGTGATAATGTATTTAACCCATCAGTTCATTAACAATTGTTAATATCTGAGGACCATAGATATATATGATCCTTCATTAATATATCCATTAACATGGTGTCCTCTAGTAATGTTGTATTTTAAAAATATCATAGAAAGAGATATTGAGCACATTGGTTTATGGAACTAGAATGCATGATTTTTTATTTGAAATAAATTTTTAAAGGAATTACATGGGAATGTAAGAGTTCATATGTGGTGGCATGTTATTAATGAATTAACATCCTTCTCTATGGGTTATGTGGAATGTTTCAAGATGATAACTATGGAATTTAAGAAAGATCACCTATTTCCACTAAGAATAAGGCAAGGAGGGTCACACGCTATGTCTATCCAAAGTCTTAGTGAAATAATTTATTATATCAAAAGATGAATAAATATTTTACCCATAGTTGTTTAATAATTATTCTTATATTCCTAATTACATTAATTCCATCAATATTTATTCAAGAGAACATTTAGTTGGTGAGATATTAAATTATTATTTACAAGCTATTTTTGATAATTTAAAATTTCTTTATTTATCGTAGAATAATAATTCGATATTGATTTAAAAAATAAATAATCATTACAAAAGTACAGATTAATATTACGGTGGAATTGAAAACAATGTTTTTTCTAGTGAATAATAATAATATAACATATTGTTTTATTAAATAATATTTAATTATAACTCAAATGTTAGTATAATTTTAGTAAATAATAATATTTTTGTTATTATTTGTGATTTTTGTTTTGTTATGATTAATAAATTAACTACAGGAACATGTGAAATTATAAACCATGTGATATAAAATCATTATTATAATATTCTTTAATTATATAAGGGAAGTAAAAGACACACAAATTTATTTGTGCACCAAATTTTGAGAAAATCATTGTAGCCTATTTAGTTCATCCTTCTCTAATATCGATCACAAGAATGATAATGATCCTCATCAACTGCTTCAATAAAAATTCAATTGATGTGGTTCTAAGGGTGGTCAACATAGGATGACACAAGATAAAGGATCTTACGTGAATTAATTGAGATAATTCTTCAGATATATTAGTATATTTTTGGAACACATGTTGATAACTACAAGAGGGGATCTACTCTTGATCTCTACAATAAAATGACAGTACACTGCAGCTCTTTGGATAACTAAATCATTAAATAAAGGAAAAACATTTCAAGTGATTATTTATTAATTAAATTATTTGTAAAGAATATATATCGATAATCTATTTTGGTAGATTATATTAAACTCTATTGACTAATTTATTTGATTCAAATTTATGGATCACAGATTTAATCATCGGATTGATATAGGAATGATCATCGAATATATAAAAAATATGCGCCTCACCCCTCCCGTGATTCTCCTATGCCTGGAACACTAATGTTAAAAAATAGAAGGAATGCTATAGTTTATAATCATTTAAATACATATGAGATTCAATAATTAATTGTTTAAATATTCAATAAATGTTTGATCCTTCTTTTAAATAGGTTTCTATAATATTTTTCTTCCTCCATCGTTTCTCACATATAAAAATCAAATGATTAAATGTATGATTATAATTTAATTGATGAACTAATATGTATTTGCCCAAGATTCTTCCAGGTTAACATAGTAGTAAATTCCATGTTAACAGAGTTACATGTTATGTAGTTGTGTTAGATGAACCAAGTGTTAATTCAGTAATTACATAACCACTATGCATTAATAAAATTCATTGTAGTTAATACTTACATTGTGTGTTGACTGGGAAAATTTTTGCACAATCATGCGGGCTACATGCCATGTGGAAAACTAGTCATTGGTTGTAGTACCTTTCAGGTCAGGTCCGGGTCCTGTAGCCATTACATGGGTTATTACACAGGTGGTCATGTAATTTAAAGACATTGTGGTGTGTGTTCCACTAAACACATCGAGTACTCAATTGATTCTGATGTACACCTCACACGACCATTCCCTACAACTGTAAATTTGATAGAAAATGATGGTAGCACACATAGGGTATATTGGATCTAAATGACATGTAATTTTACTAATTTTCACATAATTAAAACAGTTATATCTCCATCATGTTCATATCATCATATCCTGTATAAGTAGTATTACATAATGTTACTCAATTTTAATTAAAGAAGAACACGTGTCCAAAAAGTTAAATTGATCCTTGTAATCATCCATAAAGTACATGTTGTGATAGTATTCATTATATCATCTTTTCATATTTCACAATAGTATAATATAATATGAGTATAATACAAGTTGGGTAGATTTGGGATGGCATTCATTGTGTTACATCTAGTTAAATTTATGTAAAAGGTTGATTTTAATGGATTTTTGTAATTTTTTTTGTATTATTATGGATGACAATATCATGTAAATTCATAAAATGATTTATTATTTAATGATAATAATTAAACAGTTAAACCAATATTTATCAAAAATAAGGGCTACTAATGAATTGATTTCGAGTTTTATTAATGTCTTAATTCGTTGTAGCAATGTGGCAGATCACAAGGAATACTATACCATTTAAATTTATTTGTTTCATTTTAATTTTTTATCAAATTAAATTATTTCCATGTGTGCCTTAAATCCTCATTAGTGTTTTGGGCTTGTGTTCCCATGAGTTCATTTATTTAAACCTCATTTTACCCATCACCTTCATGTGACTAAAATCATATTTTACAGATGGACCTCCCGATCTTAGAGCCGAGGTGTATCCAATAAAATGGGATCTAATGGTAGATTGGTGGAAATCTATAAAAATTAACCTTAGATTAGTTCAAGGTGTTTCTCCCCATGTTAAGTGGCTATTTTATCAACTTCTAGATACAAATGCCATTATAACATTCTCATGATCAAAACACTATCTTATATCTATGCATTTCATTTTTATTCAATATGTATTAGCTTTCGCAAATCAAATTCTTAATGAATTGAAATAAATTCAAGATGGAACTAATATAAACTATCTTATAAATAAATATTATATAATACATGGTTAATCACATATGTATTTTCCACATTATATTAACAAGAAGCTGAAATGATAATAATAGGAAATTTACACATAATGAATAAAATCCCTCAACAAAATAATATATAGTTATATCCTTCCGTTATCTATGTTATAATTGAACCATAGTTCAATGTGATAAACTAGGAAAATTTTGGGTGCATCTAATTATTAGTGTGTTCTTATTTATGGTTTTGGGTTGATCTATCTTTGTTGACATAATGGGTTGACTGACAAATAAGAGAATAGTGTATCTGATAGGAAAAGGATGAGGAAATCAAAATTATTAATATTAATAATTTTTTGTCCACTAAAATAATCATGGAAATAAAAGTTCATTTATTTGGAATTAAAATTCCTACCTTAAACAATTTGGGTTACTTGACCCGTAAATGATGGTGTAATTAGAATGGAATATGAATCCTTTCCACAAGAATATCTATAATACATGATATTCAGAATCCAATAGTGGGGGATATTAGGATTCTATAAAATAGTGGGTAATTAATAAATATAAAATATATTTATTTATCTCCATTTATTAGATAATTTACTGAATATTTGTTCTTATTATATTTGTAAATGATAATAAAAATACATAAAACATATCAATTTAATCCACAATCAAGAAATAAAACCATCCCATTGATACTAATATTCAATAGTGAAAAAGGAACCTACTGGTTATCATTAATTTGGATAGGAAAATATATGTGATGGAAGAATTACCATTTTCATTAGGAAATAAATCATCTGATAAAGGGATCTCTCTGTATAAGATACATTTGAAGGATGCTACATATGATTAGTGATTCTTACTATCATCCATGTCCAATGATATTATAAATCAGTATTTGTAAATGGATTGATATAGATAGATGTACCAATTTTATGATCTCAATCATGAAATGACGAGACAATAGGGGTATGCTATCTTAAATACGGTTTTAACAACTATTCTTAGATAGTACACCCTTAATGGGAATCTTGCAGTTAAACATATTAGATACATTTCATTCCAAGACAACTTAGGGATTAAAATTCAAGATGAGTTGGGTTTAGATCTAATACATTTATCATATCCCCATGCTTTACAATTTTTTATTTTGAATTATAAAATGATAAATATGATGAAGAGTGTGTCAGAACTACAATCACTGATTCACTAAGTGGATAAGGACATGGGGAATGAAAACATTTTAGTCCTTATAGTTAATAAGAAGTGAAAATACAAGGTAAGAGGAACTATAAACTATAAACATTATAAATCCAATGATTACCATTATAATATGAATATTAATATAAAATCTACGGTTTAGAAAAATGAGGGAATATTTTTTTCATGGTGCATGTCATAACACTATAAGAGGAACCACACCTAGAGAATGTATAATAAAATTATTTTTTCTTTATCAGATGAATTATTTATATTTTTTCACATTGGGTATTATATACATATTATGTTTTCCAAATATCTATAAAAATTCATTAAACAAGTTGATTTTGAAAAATTTATAGACTCTAGATGGATATGTGATCTTCTAAATGAGTGAGCATGTATGTTCATTCCATTAATTACTATTAAAATTCATTATTTATGGAAATGATCATGGATTAAAATGATAGTGATTATGTGCCTAAAGATACCAAAAAAATAGATTTTATTTCATTTTTAGATGAATTTGGGTTAATTTTCTTGTTTAGAAATAAAATTTGTTTCATTTAGATGGACTACATATGTTATGATATGGAAAATTTATGTAATGTTTAGTATGATCTAAATTATGAAAAAAAAATGTTAAAAATAGATAACCAGTCATGTTAATAAGACTCATATAACACCCATTTGAAGAATCACCATCCTCGTCATGTAAATGTGAATGTTTTGGTAATGATTTTTCAAGATTGTTATTTAAAATACTATATTATAAAAAAACTTGATAGATGTCCCAATTTTTTTTATAAAAAAATGAACCAACCAATATTTAATGGAAAGAGTGAAAGTGATATAGAGATTCTAGGTTTTTTACACATAGATTTGTTTGGACCATGTCAATTAGAAGCCGGAGGATGATATTCATACATCATATATTTAAAAATGTACTTGAGTAGATTTGGCTATGTTTACATAATGTGAAATAAGAAAGAGTCATTTGAGAAATTAAATGAATGGTAGAAGGACGTAGGGAACAATATTTGTTTCAAAATAAATAAGCTTCAATCATATCATGGTGGAGAATATCTTAACGAAGAGTTCATTGAATGTTTTGGAGGTTTTGGGATTCTATCTGAACATACACCACATTTTACACCATAATAGAATGTTGTTATTTATAGGAGGAACAATATGTTGTTGGATATGGTTTGGTTAATGATGAGTCTTGAACATATTATATTATCCATTTAGTTATATGATTTATAAATTTTGGCATTCATAATTAAACAAGTACCATCTAATGTAGAGAACATAATCCCCTTCAAGCTACGTTGTGGAATGAAATAGGTTTTTCCACATAAACGTTTATGGTTTTGCCAAGAAATTACGGCCTTATCAGGAAACAAACCAGAACATCGTGGCATGAATAGTATCATTATTGGGAATCCAAATTAAATATAGTGATTCTACCTATATAATGATTTTTAAAATAAAATGATTGTCACTAGAAATTTTGTTTTTATTTAGAGGGAGAACATCATCAAAAAGGATAATGGGAGAATGACTGATTTTGACAATGTTGATACTCATGATACACATGAGTTCGTAAAGGAACAAATTCCACAGGTCCCAATAGAGGAAGTTGTCCTCAAACATATGTATTGTGTATGGTTTTAAGAGTGTTAAGGAAAGAAAATAGTTATGGTTTTCCTACTTCTGTGGATTGTTACTCATTATTTTGGGACAATATTGACCCACTATTTTACGTGGAGGATGTATAGATCTCATAAGATGAAATATGGAAGAATCTATGAAATATGAAATAAAATACATGTAACTTAACCATGTTTTGGTTATTGTCGATGCATGAGCTGATGAAATTCTAGTTGGGTGTAAATGGGTATTAAAAAGGAAACTAGACATAGAGGGTAAACATATTACCTATTAAGAAAGTCTATTGGCAATACATTTCAAGTAATAACAAATAATTGACTATGATGAATTCTTTTACCTAGATGACATATTAATATCAATCAATATCATTCGTCACATTGTAGCTTACGATGACTATGAGATTTGGTTGATGGATGTCAAAACTACATTCGATAACATGAATCTTTATGAGGATTTCTGTATAACACAACTAGAAGGGTTTGTGACACCAGGTTATGCCAATAGGATTTTCATATCACATATGAAAATTTATTTATTAAAAAAAACATCTTATAAATGGAATATTATTTTCAGAGAATCCATAATATTATCTGGTTTCGTTATATTTGAATGTTTGTCATGTGTTTCAAAAAGGATTAGTGGGAATATTGTCTTTATCCCTGTAGTATGTGTTGATGAAATATTACTTATGTTAAAAGACTTAAGAGTCATACAATCAATTAAGGACTTATTGACCAAGTTATTTTCCATAATGGTCTTAGGTAAACCATTATATATTCTAGGGATCACAATCATTCATGATCGTTCCAAGGGGTGGCTTGGACCATGTCAAATTAAATATACTGAACAAATTCTAAAGATATTTTGTTGGTAAATCCATGAGGTGATTTGTTCTAGGTTAACATGGATTAAATATTTCTAGGGAAATTTTTTTTCTATACACAATATGAGAAATATATGATGAGAAAGATCTCATACTCTTAAGGGATAATATTTATCATGTCTAACCTGTTATTTACTAAACTTTTTGTTTCATATTCACTCAGCATCGTAGACATATATCATGAATATTAAAGAGATCAAAATTAGACTAATGTTATGTATAACCTTAAGTATCTGATAATAACTAAATATATGTTCATGGTGTATAGAGGAGACACAGATCGTATCATTAGAGGGTTTGCTGATGCTGGTTTTTTGATAGATATTAATGATTTAATGTCTCAATCAGTTTATGTTTTCTATCTTGATAGAGGAGGTGTGAGATAGAAGAGTTAACAAAATATAGATATTGCTAATTTTAAAATAGATTCTTAGTATATATAAGTTCCTTATACTTCCCAAGAAGCCGTTTTTCTTCAGAACATTTTCTCGGAACATGGTGTGGAACCTAGTAGTAAATACCCAATAAAATTATACTGTGTCAATAATGTAGTGATAACTCTTGAAAATGAGTCAATGTCAAATCAATGTAAAATCACATACTCTGAATGAATCTCATATGGAGGTATTTTCATCAGAGGGGTGATGTTGTTTTTTTTTCGAGTATCCACATAAGTTAATATGGTGGTCCCCTTTAATAATTTTCTATAATAGAAGATTTAGGAGTATAATGTGATATCTACAGGATTGATGTTTGATATAAGTTAGTTCTACTTCAAGCGGGAGTCTTGTAGAGGTATTTCCCTAGAACTAACTACATTTTACATTATGATAATCATGCGTCCATTATTTTATATATAAAGTTACTATTTACCACATAATGATTATTCTAATTCATGGCATAGTAATTTTTAACATTACAAGAGTAATTATCACACTAATTGGTAATAGTAGTTCCCCGTTATGATTAGAACCTATTTGTTCCCTGACAAAATTAATTTAAATATGATCTATGGTTGAATGATATCATTTGAAATTACATGAATGACACATTCCATTAGGGTTGGAGACTGATATGATTTTAATCATATAATCATGGTGTTTCCCTTGATAATATACTATAGGATATTTTGTGAATGAGACCTGACATTAAAAAATATTCATTTATAAGTATCATTATATGTTCATATATATAGACACCTGTATTTGTTGTTATAAATTAGAAATATTATCAATAGATATTATTAGTTTCTTAATAAGATTAATCAATTAAAACATAAAAGAACTTTGTTTGCGGTTTAGTAGGATATTTTGGGTGTTACTTATGTTGTATTTCATTTATGAATAATGCGATAAACATTTTATCCCATAAATTTATTATCAAAAGTTAATATCTCTAGCTAGTTGATAGTGTCAAAGATAGAGCATAAAGATTTATATAGGAATGGTGTTCTCAAGTAATGCTATATTTTGTAATTTCAATGAAATATATATAGTTCACATATGTTGATCGAACAAGCATGAAACCACATCAATTAGAGACAATTTGATAATGTGATTATATAACATACTATGTATTGTAATGAAGTTGCATGTAGTTATAGTGTTTAAATCATTCTATATGGGTGCCTTAGAGTGTTTCTTGATGATATACTTGTACATTAGTATGCTTATCCTAATGGAACTATGAATGAGGCCTAGAGGGTCACACAATATGAATATCCATAATTTCAGTTAAAATATTTATTTTTTGACAAGTTTAATAATTATTAATCAGGGTCCTCATTTAATAATTTTTCATTTATTCCAATTGAAAATTATTAGATCATTATTTATTCGAGATAATTTATTGTGGCCATATATATAATAAATTATTATTTTCCATTTTGGGGAATATAATATTCAATTAAACATAAGTGAAAAATGAAGTGTTATTTATTTATTATATAATTATTCATTATTCAAAGTATGATAAATATTTAAGAGGATTGAATAAATTAGTATTAGGTTCTAGTGAGAAATAATAATATTATAAATTATTTGATTAGATAATATTAAATTACAACTCGCAAGTTAAGAACATGTCCTAAAATATTAGTATTTATATTATTATTTGAATGTAGAATTTTCAAGGAATAGTTAATTAATAATAGAAAATTGTGAAAATTATTTTATTATAACCATATTAATAAAAATGTCTAGTTATATTATGGTCTCATTAGTCATGGTAAAGCCAAGACACACCAATTCAGTTGTTCCTATCATTTGGAGAAAAATTCTACAGCATAGAGTGTTCTTTCATCTCCATGAATGATCTAAATAAAGAGAGTTCTCATCCTCCTCTTGATCAGGTAGAATTCATTAGAAGAAATTCTCTTGAAGATTAATGGAGGATGATCAATGAGTAAGAATATTTCGTGCCAGAAAATGGAGACTCCTTCAGTGATGTATGTTGATTCATTGAACATATGCGGATCACAACTAGATGATATATACCCTATATTTATACAACACAATGATGTTTCATTTCATATCTGTGTTAGGACCTGTTAACCAAGAAAGAATATTCCATTGAGGTAAATCATACTGATTTATTATAATTAAAAACATTATGTGTGGATCATATATTGTGGGTTTTGGAAATCTATTAATTTTTCATATTTCATTGATTAATTTTTTTATACAATGATATGCATCATCACATTGGTCATAGAATGATCAATTAATATTGAACAAAAGAATTGTTGGGCACCGCCTCCACATGCTTCCAGTACGCCCAGAAAAATCAGTCTCTTCATGTATGGATATTAATTATTTGAAATACAAGTTCTCAAGAACATTTTAATTATATTTCCATTTATGTGGGAAATGATAGATTGGATATATGTTTTTTTACACTTAGGATGAGGTACTGTGATAGTTCTTGAACATCAATATTTAGTGGAACACTGAGTTTTCATAAATCGGTTAAAATAATATTTTTTTTGTTACCATCAGAAAAAACTACCACGGGTAATGTAGATAATATTTTTATATGAATTATGATATTTTATATAATTTCATTCTTTATGAAATGGAAAATAAATTTACATTCCATATATGTACTAATTAATCTACAACATAGTAGTTATTTAATTAAATGCCATTTTTTTTAAAATCTATTTGGTATAGTCATCATAGTGTTATATATTTGTGTTATCATGTATTTTTGAAATATATTTACTAATATTAATTATTTGAATGTTAAAAGGTATGTTTTTATGTATATTAAAAACATGACTACATTATAGCAAAAGAGTTCAGGATTATTTATTTGACGATAACACAATTGGAATAAGGTAATCACTGAAGATAAACATTGTGTGATCCAACCAACAGATTAGGTTTTGTCTTATAAATAGTACATTCCTAAGTGTTTTGTTCTTATTAAACTGAATATAACCTCAGAATTTTATAATGGAATTACATAAAATAATGAATAAATGATTGGGATGAAGATTATAATTTTATAATAGACATGTAAGAGAATAATGTTGAGCATGCTCATACAAATCCTATATTTTTTCGGTAGTAGGAAAACCTCAACATGAATACAATAACATATTGTTGTTCAAGGAATTAAAGATCATGACTAATTTCAAATATTACTTGAATTTTTCTGCAACATTCTTTATCCTTATAGGGATCTAGTAGACTATATGATACTAAAAAATGGGTTAAAATAGTTATGGGAGTCTATAACCAAGTACTGAATATGATGCATAGGAATAACATGTTGATATTAAGCTCAATCCACGTATGAATCCGATTTCGATACCCTTGTATCATAAGACTTCAACCAAGTTAATGGAGATCAAGCAATTGAATGATCAACTTGAGGGGAAGTGATTCATCAAGATGAGTTCATCACCATGGGGTACACTTTTATTTATTGATAATAATGAGAATGGTAGTATTTCTTCCGAATCCATGAAATAATAACTAAGTGATGTTGATAAAAATGATACACATTCCTAATTATTTACAACCATATTTATTCGTTATTATGATCTTGATGTTTTTTAATGATTGATCTTAGATTATATAATCCATTACTGGAGGTATTGGATGATGTTATACTGAATATAGAATTTTCAATAAGGAATTTTTCATATGAGAACATGGTGATGTTTTTCCAAAAAGTGACACTCCATTACTGTTCATTTTACTTATAAAAAGAATATTACACCCAATAAAATAATTAAGATTTATGGTGCTAGTTGAAACGATCCTCTCATACTGACCAACAATAGTTCCTTATGCTAGAATCCAAAAGATATTTTTATGAATAGATTGACAACATCAACTCTCATGACCCGTCGCCCAAGGCCAATGTCATGACTACCCCACGCCTGCCTTCCATAGGCTAGGGGCTGGAGAATAGCACCGAAAGACGTATTACCTAAAACTAGGAATGAATTTACTTTATAACTTATAAACACACACAACCAAATACACAAAAATATACGTACAGAAGTCAACTATATAGAAAAAAAGTGGTGAAAGTAAAAGGTTCCAGAATACAAGCCCAAATGTAAAGGTATAAGTACTACAGAAATAAAATACAACCAAAGAAAGAGAAAGACATCTATTAGGTCAATCATTGATGTTCTTACCTAAAGGGTAGGTACAAATAGCCTCTTCAACACACCATGCATTCATGTCTCCTCTGTGTACCGACACACCATATGGTCCACCTCTAGGCTCTGTCTAGAATGGGTACCCTCAAACTTGATCAGTTCTATCCATCATCTGCACCGAACACAACATTGTGCGGGTATAGCCCGTGCAGGGTTGAGTATAACGATACTCAGTAGGGACCCCGAGACCCTCAAGGTCTCACAAAATCCCCAATGGATAAACCACAAATCATGAAAATAAACATACAACCCAACATAGGTATATGCCCATAACAATACCTATGTTATCAAGTATACCCATATCAATCATGAGGGAACATAGGGTACAACTCAAAAGCTCTAAGCTCCACTATTCCATAAAGGAAGGATAACCATGATGTTAGGTACCACAAGGTAATGACTCCACTCTCACCAGGTATAACACAGGTTCAATAGTAGAGATTATTAGATATAACTAATAATTCATCTTACTCTATTAAGAGTTAGACACACAAAGGATCCTAAATCATCATCAGACTCAATGATGATCATATTACATCATCAGACCCACACAGGAATGTAGTCCCACGTCAGACCCACACAATATCTTAGTACATCATCAAACACACACATGATCCTAGTACATCGCCAGTACATCGTCAGAACCACACAAGATCCTAGTACATCGTCATTACATCGTTATACCCAAACATGATCCTAGTACATCGTATGTACATCTTCATAACCACTCAGGATCATAGTAAAAAGTCACCACCTCGTCACACCTGCAAAATATCCTATTACATCATTAGTATATCATCAGAACCACAAAGGATCCAATAACATCGCCATAATACATCCTCAAACCCACAAAATATCCTAGTACATCTCCACAGTATGTCGTCAGACCCACACATGATCCTAGAAAATCTCCACAGTATGTAGTCAGTCCCACACATGATACTAGTACATCGCCACAGTCGACTACATGTTTCCCTTAATATGCTCGATTGTCTCAGAGAGGGTCCGCTCTTCAAGACACTGTTCGGTACTCCAACATCCACAATGTGTCACTAAGAAGTATCCCAGAGTAGTGCCACATCATCGGGGTCTCAACTCAATAGACAGTGCTTTAATCAGATGCTCGGTCTACAAGTTATTTAAAAAAATTCCTGAGGGACAGATTGGATTTATTTTCGATCCAACCCGACCATACACTAAATTTTTTCAAATATCAACTAGGGTTCACCAAAAGAACGGTCTTGATTTAAGGTTTCCAGTGTGGCTGATGGTTCGTAAAACGAATGTCAGGTTCCAAGGTTATGGCCATGTGTAGGAAAAATGGGTTGGTGTTGGTCTGGGTCGACCCAACCCGTGGTGGGAGGCCAATTCGAGATTAGTGCGGGAACCCTGTAGATGGTAATGAAGATGTACTATGATCATGTGGGGGTCTGTCCTAATAATATGGTGATGTACTAGATTCCTATGTGGATCTGACAATGTACTATGGCGAGGTACTAGGATCATGTGTGGGTCTGACGACATATTATGGTGATGTACTAGGATCCTGCATGGGTCTCATGACATAATGATGATGAAATAGGATCCTATTTGGTTCTGATGGCGTACTGATGACATACTAGGATTTGTGTGGGTATGACGAGGAACTGATGATGTAATAGGATTCTCTGTGGGTTTGATGATGTACTGATGATGTAATAGGATCCTATGTGAGTCTGACGATGTACTGGAAATGTACCAGGATCATTTGTGGTATTGATGATGTACTATGATCTTGTGTGGGTCTGAAGAGGTACTAGGATCCATTGTGGGTCTTACAATGCAATTCGATTATCTATGGGTATGATGATGATTTAGGATCCTTTGTGGGTCTTCCACTTTATAGAGTAAGATGAATTATTATTTAAATCTTATCATCTATACTATTGTACCTATGTCATACATGGTGTGAGATGAGTCTCTACCATGTAATACCAACCTTTTTGGTAGTCCTTCCTTTGTGGAACATTTGATCTTGGATATTATGAGTTGGAACCTATGTTCCCTCATGATTGAGATGTGTAAATTTGATAACATAGGTTTTTTTGGAATTTACCTATGTTGTGTTGTCAGTGGATTATCATGCTTTGTGTTTTATACCTAGTTGATTTTGTGAGAGCTTTAGCGTCCCAGGGTCCCTACTAAGTATTGTTATACTCTCCCATGCATGGGATATTCCCACACCATGTTGTGATTGGTGTAGAAAACATGCATCATTGTTCGAGGCTAAGGGTACTAGGTCTAGTCGGAGCCCATAGGTGGACCATATGACTTGTTAGTACGTGGAGGAGACGGGTGGACGTGGACTGCCGAGGAGGCGATCAACACCTACCCTTCTGGTCGGATCCTCAGAATATGACCTGGTAGCTATCTTTATCCTTTTTCGGTTGTATTTTATTTTAGTTTTACTTGAACCATACAGTTGGTCTTGTATTCCAACCCCATTTACTTTCAACACTCTTTTACTTATACAATGGACTTGTGTTCGTATCTTTTTTTTATTGGTTGGGTGTGTTTACAGGTCATGAAGGAAATTCCTTCCATGTTTTAGGGAATACACCTTTCAGTTCCAGTCGCCAGCCCCTGGCCAATGGAAAGCTGTCTTAGGGTAGTCACGACACGGGCCCATAAGGATGGTTCATGACAAATTAATACCAGAGGTAGGATAGGGTGTACTGGTGGTACCCACACATAAATTATAATTGGGGGATTAGTTCGGGTGGTCCCCACCTCCATAACCATTGTAGAGAATATTCAACAGAAAAAAAACATTATTTACTTTTATTTCTATTTCCACAAAAACCCTTAATTCTATTTTTCACTCTCGACCTACTACATTCGTGGTGACAGTTTCCTTATGTGAATACAAGCGCTACAAGTTCAACAACGTCCTCATATTTCAATTCTGACCCCTAGATTAAAATTTAAAAAAAACGCTCATACATTTATGAATGTACGATAAAAAAAGTCTATAAATTCATTTCGGGCACACCAAGACTCAAAATAACACACCGTAAATTTCTGCGGACTTGAAAAATTATGATATAACAAAATAAAATTACATGGAATTTAAAAGTTGTTATATTATCCTGATCTTAGGTCTATACATCCTTGTAATCCACAACTCATACTAAGGAATCAAGTGGGGGTACTGATCATGAATCTGAGCCTCCCACCCCAATGTGCTCTCCTGGAAGTTTCTCATGCTACCAATAAACGCACACCGGAGGTATCCAACTCCCAAGAAGGACCCACTCCTCTCGATCCTCAATCTCTTCTAGAACCTCCGTAAATGTCACAAAATCATCTATTATTAGCTTATCGTGGTCGATGATGTGATAAAGATCATGAACGAATCTCCTCAGATGGGATACGTGGAAGACATCTTGCACCCGATGAAAATGAGGGGTATGTGCTATGCGGTAAAACACCTCACCAAATCTAATGATGACCTTGAAGGGTCCAATAAACCTATGAGATAAATTTCCACACCATCCAAATCTCCTCACACATCGTCGAGCTGAAACCCATAGGATGATGTGGTCACCATCCACGAATTCTAGAGGTATCTATCTCTTGTCAGAATAAGACTTATGCTTGCTCTGTGTAGTCATCATCCTCACCTAGATGATCTGCACCTTCTCTGTGTTATCTCGTACCATATCATCAACCATGAGTGCTAATTTCTCTATTTCAGTCTAGAAAAAAATGTGATCTCAAAGGCCGGCCTTCCAATTCAATGAAAGGTACCATCCTAATGGTGTAGTGTCAGTGTCCCTACCGAATATCATTATAGTCACCCCTGCATGGGTTATGCCCGCACCTTGTTGTGTTTGGTTCATTTGACAGACAACGCTGATCGAGGCTAAGGGTACCAATTTTGGATAGAGTCTAGAGGTGGATAATTTGGCATGTAGGTACACAGAGAAGATGAGTAGATGTGGAGTGATGAGGGGGAGATCTGTTCCTACCCTATAGGTAAGAACCTTAGTGGATGATCCAATTGTTGTCATTCTCTTTCTTCTGTAGTTTTGAATTCCAGTTTTACTTGTTCCATTTTAGTTGGGCTTGTATTCCCACCCCTTTCACTTTCACCACTCTTTTTTCTATACAATTGAATTGTGTTCATATCTTGCTATGTGCTTGGTTTTGTGTGTTTATAGGTTATAAAGGTCATGCATTTCTAGATTTAGGGAATACATTGTTCGGTGCTAGTCTCCAGCCTCTGCCTTATGGAAGGCGGGCTTGGGGTAGTCTCGACATGGGCCCTGGGGAATGGGTCCCAGAATATGTGTATCAGTGGGAGGTTAGGGGGTTCGGGTGGTCCCCATACTTATATTCAAATTGGGGGTCTAGTTCAAGTGGTCCTCACATCCATAACGCATGTAAATAATTTTCAACATAAATTAAATAAAATAAAATTATATTTTATTTCTATTTGGAGGAAAAACCCAAATTCTAATTTTCACCATCGACCTAATGTAGTTGAGTTGATAGTCACCTTAAAAGAATATCGGCACTGCGAGTTCAACGGTGTCCATATATTTCAATTTCAAAAACTGGTTCAACAGTTACAAAACACGCTCATAAATTTAATAATTGTACTTGAAAAATGTTCATAAATTCATTACGGGCCCACCGGGTCTCGGAATCACACGCCATAAATTTTCACAGACTCGTAAAATTCCAATATAAATAAAAAAAATTACATGGAATTTCCAAGACATTACATCAACGTGATTCCATGATATGAAGTTGTAACTGTTGGATATGAGTGTTGGAAGTCAATGTGTATGAGGTTAATAAGATATGAATATATATGGACCTAAAGAATATAGAGGTACTAATTTGTTTTTCATGTCCCTAGAATGTACTCATGATTAGGAGATTCAAGAGGCAGGTAGGATTTCAGTTTTTTTAGGATTTCACCATTTAATATGAAACCAAGATTGTGATAATGAATACGGATGTTAAATTATAGTGGTTATACCCATCTTAAATATCATTCCAATATCTTAATTGAAGAATAGAAAAAATCTCCTATACTAATACTCAATGAGAATGGGATTGGTTATGTTTTGTAATTTAATTAATATTGAATTATTATAGTATTGTTACTAATGTAGACATAGAAGTTAGTGGCCTATGGGTATGATGATATATGACCCTATAAGTGGAACTGAATAAAACATGGTATGGATAGTTCATCCATAGTCTATACTCTATAGTTTTTGAGGAACTATCTTTCTGTTGATAGATTTTTTTAAACAAACTACATGAACCATTACATTATCTTCGCCAAATGGTACATGAACCAACGATAGGGGATGTAGGTTGAGTATATATAGATTTTTAATATTTTTATAAAATAATCATCTATATAGGTTAAAACCATTAAAACAACTTTTAGCTATAAATTGAAGGATAATAATGATTTTGGCGAGCATACTTCAGATGAGAAGTGACACAAGATGATTTTGTCAGACAACTAGAGGATATAAGATTCATATCAACATGAATATATAAATTTTACCTCCAATTTACAAAACATTTCCATCTAGATGAAATTCTTTATAACATATATTATATTAATTGATTTAGAGAAAAAAATATTGTTGGGGTCAAACAAAAGACATTACCTCATCTATAGAACACGATATTAAATATAATATTATGGAATGTCATTTATATAATCAAACATAGCTTTTTATTACGACATATATTTATATTTTCATTTATATATGACCTTGAGGATCTATTAATTAACCTTCTTTGACCTTTTAAAGATGATATGGTGAACACAATTCATGATATTTGAGAATAATCATTCAAACACCTTCTCTTCAAATGAGTATGGGTGTATCTATCACTATAAATTTCCTTTTTGATTTTATAAATAATTTCCTCATTATAATAGGTGTGAACACTACTAATCAATCCCTTGGGGGTCACCAATCACACCTTCATCATCTTAGGTGTTTCCAAACATCCCAAATATCCTAGATCAGTTGAATATTTTATGAATCTCCGAATGGAAATATACATGTAGATGAGTTTAAATTTTATTGAAACCAACATATTTAAAGGATGTAGGATTATCAGGAGAAATATTCCTGAATCATTGTCCAAAATAATATTCTTTAGATAAATCATTTGAAGCATAAATATGATTTCTGACATTATAAACAGCTTCCCCTTCATGCCTCAAGACCTCATCACCCATAACATTCAAAAATTCCTCCAGTTGCACGTATTTTGATATCCATTCTAGTAGAGATATCATCACTAGGAACCACCCATAAGGATGATAATTTTATATTCAAAGCAGTATCCACACCCTCAAATGTAGGTTTTATATCAAATAAAAATATTTAAGTAACACGATCGTCATTCATTTTCACATTAAAATTCATCATACATGATACTCATGATGCATTTTTAAATCATAATGAAAGAAGCCAACATTTTTTTCATGTGGCTATAATAAGAAAAATTGTTTGAAGTCAACATAAAAATGAAGAAGTCATGCATACAGAATCTTATGAGGGATATCATCATCTAACATTGACAATACTTTGTTGTAAATTAGAAAATTGGATAAGTCATCCTCCACCAAAACCCTAAAATGGTTCTCAAATTTAGAAACAATATTACATCTATCATCTTGATTAGGATTACAATAGTAAAATCAATATCAATGTGGATCTTGGGATTCCATAGAATCTATTTGAGACCAATAATTTAAATCCAAACATGAACATCATATTTATTTAATGAAAATGGATTAAACTGGAAATTTGATCATGGTTTACATCATATTAGTAATATATAAATACATTATAGAGATTTTATTGATATATTATCATAACTCTATAAGAGAAGTAAATCTTTATGTAACCATCAGGTATAAGGACATAATAAATCTATTAGGGTGTCTATTGAATAAAAAGAAAATTGACAGTTTCATCTCCCAAATCCTTTCCATGAAATGAGTGAAGTTCAAGCGTTAGATTCCATATTTTTTATTACCACACTAAGAAACCACGTATAAATGGGATCATTTAATCATTAAATTAATGATAGGTATAACTAGGACCCAATTTATTATGTCACTATATGGGAATTTTTTCATCTATTAACGAAATTTTTAGGCTTTTTTTTAATCTATTGGACACACTCAATAAATGGTACAGGAAATATCTATAATTGGTAAAATTTATTCTTAAATGGAGTTACCTTGAGTATTTTAATAAATGGGAACACATTGTACATATTGATATTGGAAGGCCTTGTAGAAGGACCCAAGCAGTCAATTGAGGTGGATCATATTGTGTCACCCTATGATGGAAAGACAACCCAAATGGATAATATAATATTTGATGATTATCATAGGTTTTTAATTTCATAATTTTCTAGAGGATTAGAAGATAATATAACCATGTATATTTTTTTAAAATATTATTTAAATGTATTTTATTCATATCAAACAATTTGAGGAATTTTTGGGAGGCTATGTCATTAAGAATGTTGTTGGAATGTGGCTGGTGAGGTAATGGTTATGGGAACCAGTTTGGTCATGGAGAACCCAAATAAAGTATATCTGATAATCACTAAATAAATTTTAAAGAGACTATACAATAAACATATGTGTAGACCTTTGTAGATCACACTGGGAGATAATATATTCTTGAGTGTGACTCATCAGTTTTCCACAAACAATTGGTGATGAATGGAATCCTTAATGAATCCTTTGGACCGATCATGACCACAGAATGTATTGGGTTACATTTTTACCATTTACAAATTCATTAAAATCTATTAGGTATCATTTCAATAGGTATGTAATTAATAATATACATCGCATCGAATGCGGTTAAGTTAATATGGATCCTCACACATAATGTTTAGGATCTTAAATTTTAGGTTATAAACTATAGAGACAACTATCTATGAAGGAAGATAGTGGATCTTCTACAAATTAAATGGATGCATGAAAATCTTTAGGAAGGTACATGGAAGAGATAGTCAAATGTTTGAGCTAAATAATTTGACATTTTTCATGCAAGTTCTCTAGTGTTACTTCTCATTGAAGATATGTTGATAGTGTTTGAGAATTGAAATACATAATTTTTATAATAATAATCAAACCAAATTTATTAATAATTTACAAGTATTTTATTAGAATATGTATTTTTTCAACATATACCACTAAATAAATTATTTATGTAATTTTTTTTATTTTTATAATCCCTATTAAATATTTTATATATTTTATATAGTTTTTTTTCATAATATATCACAATGTCATGGCATGATTCCAAAGCCTTTAGATTCCAAATGTTGAGATTACTAAAACACAAAATATTGTATACACATTCATGTATATTTTATGAAATAAAAAATTATTTCATGAATGGTTTCTTTTAGGGGAAATACCACATCGTTAATCAATACATAATGTGGGTTTTACCCCATGTGGGAATTAACAACTATGCTTGTAGAACATTTTATAAGAACACATGTGAGTGTAATAATACTGTATAACATGCATGATATTTTTATATAATAATGATTTATAATCTGAATGGTTACTCCCATTGAAAATCAGAGATATCCATTATTTCAATAATTTTTATTTTATCCTAGGTGATAAATATATTTTTAACACATCATGTGCTTGGATCAATCACATGTAAAGTATTCTGTTTATTATATTTTAAATTATAAATAATTTATTCATTCAATTCATTTTTTTACTCCCTAACATGTTGAAAAACAAAATTCTAAAATGTTTCTGGATATAAATTGTTCAGAACAAACCCATTTTGACCCATTTAATTTTGAAAAACTATAATAAGGATTACATAAACAATCAATCATCAACATTATTTTGAATCATGGATTTGATCAGGTATAATTTTTTTGGTTTTATATACACTGATTTTGTTGGGGTATTATTTTGAAATATCACTTTGATTTCATCCTTGGGTAATGTGGTTGAGTGATTTCAAACATGTGTCTCACTACTGGATATTTTGTTATGAAATAGTTGACGGATCTCAGCATTTATTCAGATTTCCATTCATCAAATCTCCATCATCAATTTTCCTATGTAGAGTTCCATGTAATTTTTTTCTTTATTTTTTTTTTAAATTTAGCTATTACTTTTAAATTC
The DNA here is from genome assembly GCA_963277665.1 of Viscum album. Lineage (NCBI taxonomy): Eukaryota > Viridiplantae > Streptophyta > Magnoliopsida > Santalales > Viscaceae > Viscum > Viscum album. Next base: position 417,601,774 of record OY728161.1, on the reverse strand, counting down.
ATTCAAATTACTTATAAAACACAGTTTACTAATAAATTAATAAATCCATATTTAACAATTGATAACATATAATGATTGCATACTATAAAGTTTATTTTAAAAATGAAAGTAAAAGGAATAAAATTTAAAAAATATAATTAAATTAAATTATCACATATAACTACAATGAATTATTGAGAGAGAAATTAGAAGTAATTATCAATTGATAATTGTTCAAAAATACCAATGATATTCTTTGATGAATTATCATGTATTTTTAATGTATTTTTATTTAAAAATATCTCCCATTCAAAGAAAATTATCAAATTATAATTTTAACATTGTGAATAAAATAAATTATTTGAATTATTGTCAATGATTTATTATGTCAAATTATTAAATGATAATTACCAAGAATAATGAAACTAAAATTCGATCAAATTGTCATATAATATTTATTCACAATATAATGTAATAAATACTTTATATTATCAAATATATTTTATAAAATTGATAAAAATATAATTATAAATTTATAATTTATAATAAATTATTAAATTATAATTGAAAGGTGAAATTTATATTATACTATGAAGTGAAAATTAAAAATAGATAAAGATTAATAAATTATCAGTTTATAATTATAAAATGAAAATATATTATAAGTTATTAAAATATAATTATAAAATGATAATTAATAATAAATTTTAAGTGTAATTTACAAAAAAAAATATACATAATAAAATTTCAATAGGAAACTGAAAAGTAAATATTTTAATTAATTATCAGGAGATATCTATAAAAGTATTATTTTTATGAAATTGTCGAGAGATAACTATAGATGGATAATTAGGACTAAATTTTTTCTTCATTATAATAAAGTGTAAATTTTAACAAAATTTAAAGAGATAAATATAAAAGATTGATTTATACTAATTTTTAAAAATATATTAATAAAATGATGATTTATGATAAATTTTAATTATATAATTATGATTGTCCGATTATTAATTAAATATTAAAATATAATTACTATTTGGGTGATATTTATGAGTTCATGTGATGACTAAAACAATATATTCATTACATATCATGTAAAGGGAATGCATCATCACATATTTATTTTGTTTCTATTTTATTGTATTTTCTGATTTTTTTTCTAGGTACAAATTATATACCCTGAGAATTTATATTTAAAACAATTCAAAAATAAGTATTGGGATCATGTGTTGTTTGTTATTGATAATTCCACTAAAATATTTGAACCATGCATGATAGTCAATATTTACTATTCTCATTGATGACTATGAGGTATTATGTGTCATACATCTTGAACATTTGTAAAAGTAGTTTTCTTTATATAATTTTTGTTTAGGTATTTTTTATGATTGTTCTCGATAATTTTCACTAGTGGTAGTGTAAATATCCTTAGGAATATTATGTGACACTTAATTCCAAGTTTACATAACATATTATTCTTCATGTTCAATTTCGATCACATTTTTTTGTGTTACCTTACTTGGGATGATGTACAATGAATTCTCTTCTATCCTATAATGTTATTTCAATTTAATTTGAATTATAAATAGAATAAATACTTATTGACCATTGTTAGATGTATTCCTATGTTAGGGTTATTGTTTATGACTTAAAATGATTCTGACCAGGTATGTATACACTATATAGTTATATCAAGATTGGTTTATGAAGATGTTTGATTTACATGTGGTATATTTGATGTTTTGGGTATGTTACATGATTCATAGAGAATGATAAGTTTCTCTTGATTCCTAGTTTATACTATGAACATGAAATCGTTAATAACATGTGTATGAAGAGTTTAAAAAACAAACAAATACATCAACATGACTTATTATCCTTTTGGACAATCCTTGATTTCGTTATACATGTTGATTTTTATTCTGGAATAGATTTGATCCATGAATGGATGGGGGTTGGTGTTGGATTGGATAGACTACAAGAACTACATTTAGGATTTTATATTTATTTTATTACATAATAATTATTATTTTTATGGAATACAAAACTATACTTTATCTGTTTAGGATATGGATATACTAGTGGTATTTTAATGAATATTGAACTCACACCCTACTCCACAATTTCTGGACACTTTTAAATTTCATAAATATATATTTAGTTACTTGGAATGGCCTATTGGTTGATTGTAGCGAAGAGCTGTGTAGACATGCAACATTACCATAATAGACACATTGGGACCCTATAATTTGTGTATCTATATACAATTATTTTATTTAATCTTCTTGGCCTAACTCTTAGTTATCAACTTTTTTAATTTTATGACATGTATTATATCCAATCAGTTTCCGTATATATTATGGATTTTATTATTATTATTTTATTATTTTATTATTATAATTATTGGTTATCATAGTTTTTTTATAACAATCACTTGATTATTAATGTATAAACTCCACAATAATCTAAATAGACCATCCCTTTTATTTGATATCCTCTTGGATACTCGGAGGCACCCATGAGGTCATATGACCATCAGTATAATAAATCTTTGTTCTAATTGGGTTGTTAAAAACAACATGATATTTTATATGTTTTTGGATTTGATTATAGTGGATTAATTGATGAAATAAATGTTAATTCAAGGATACTGGAGAATAATTTGTGATGTTTCTATATTTCCTTAGTGACATTTCAATGAATCAAATTTTACTGCAACATATATATATATACATGTTCTATAATTGTGAGGGGTATTTAATAAGTCATTTTATATATTTTTATGAATTATTTATTAATCCAAATAATAATGAACTGTTTGTTTTTTTGGAAACAACTACAACCATTCCAATGATGTGTATCTATGTAGTTTTGGAATGATAAATTTGGAGGTTCATGTCTTATTTCACTAGTATCAACACACCATCGACTTAAATTTATTAAAATTACTATGGTTTCATGGGGACACATCTATTATAAGAACCTTCTTAGTATTAAAATAATATTTTGATTTTTTCTTATATGCATCACCTTTGGAAATGGGATTTTTTTCTTGTTTATTGTAATACATCTTGTCTAACAGATCAATATTTTGGATATAAGTGAAATAATTGTTATATTATAGATCAAAATAGTTACAATATATTGATACTTATTATCGGTTAATGGTTCATTATGTCCTTACATTATATATTTTTACAATATGACTCGAATTAACCTTATGATTGATAGATGAATTTATTCTATTAATGTAATTTAAAAAAAATTATACATTAAAGACATGTAACATAAAAATAGTTGTGTTGAAATCGAGGATGCATGGTTTTTCTTCCAGTGATTATGTTAAAAAAATTATCATTAAATATATCCCATATTTACATCTTGTCAAAAAGAATTTTTATAGTGGAGTTTCCCCATATCAATTGATTATTCAGTATAATTTATTTTGGAATGAGAAGTAATACCTTTTTTTATCCTGATCTTGTGGTTATATGGTATCAAATTTTTCATGGAAGATGACTATATTTATTTTTACAAGATGATGTCTTTTTTTCTATTTAATTATATATTATTTATTTATTTTGAAATAAAAATTACTTAGTGTCATTTTCCTATCTACCCATTACCAATGTATCTATGTGTTTATAAGTTGTATCATATATTGAATATGTGTCTTTTGTGATTATATCTGATGATGTTTTTATTTGTATTTATTTCTCAATCAATGTCTATTATTAGGTTAAATATAAGCATATAATGTTCATTAATTACATCAATCATATGTTGATCACATAAAAATAAATCATATATCCATGTATTTAGTGAAATAATTTTCAAGAGAATAATTCTTGTATTGTTCTCTGTATTTGTTAGTGGATTAATTGAAAACATCTCTATATTTTCAATCTATTTTAGTGTTGAATGATGCATATTAATTACAAATAATCTATGTAATATACTATTTGATGATTTGTGGATTAATGAGGATGATCAACTTTGATCAAGAATATAACATTACATCATTAGTGTATATGGATTTCAGCGTGTGTTTCACACTCATTTATTCCTTATCATGTCACTTCATCTGTAAACTAATGAAAATATACTGCATTTTTATTGGTATAATAATACATACTATTCATTCCATTAATTTTAACATTCTTGGGTGAACAATTTTCACTGGTTTGAGTTTCCATATAGAATAATATATAACAGATTAATTAACAAGGAACTACAAACTATATTATATATAACCATGTTGACCACAATTATTATATTCTATGATTATATATTTCAAAATAGTGAAGGTACAAGTGATTTTAAAGTGGATAAAGGATGCATTTGATTATAATAATTAATATAAAATGAATAATATGAATCCATTATAGTTCATGAAAGTTAATTGTATGTCTTTATAGTTCTATCTATTTTATGTAATGTGGGTGTTGGAAAATGTTAGTGATCTCCATCCATGGTTTATTATAACTTTATATGTTATAGATTTGATCTGTGATGTGTAATAGTGGTTTTTGAATATACCAAAAATATATAAATCCCATAATGTATTTAATATACTAATCATAAATTATACCATTGAGAAGATACTCGTGTTAATTTATTAACATGATAGATATTTTGAGGACGTCAAACTTTTGGGGAAACCTATGGATGTGAAGTATTTTTAAATTGAATTTGTTAAATGATGATTTACACCATCAGTGAATGAATCATGATGACATTTTGAATTGGATTTGAAGATGTGGTTTTAAATTTTAGTGTTATTTTTAAAATTCTTTCTTATATTAAATAGGATATTGAATTTTGTATTAATTTAGTTAATGTTAATTTATCTGTTTCGAAAATAAGATCATTTTGTTTTTCTAATTTAGACTAAAATATTCCAATTTTATAAGTGTATCAAATGTATTTATAATTTTTATATTTGTCATTACTTTTCATATTTTCTTATCATCCTGTATAAAGAAAATCTTATTATATATATAAAATGTAGAGGCCCAAAATTTTATTGTTTTGTTTATTTTTTTTATTTCTGATGAATTAGAATTTTATCATCTGATTTTTCCATATAATAATAATATTTTATAATATATAATTCATACATCAGATTAAGAACATAATAATAACATTAATTCCCAAAATTATGAATGAAAATAGTGGTATTTAAGGAAATAATGGATCATATACCCATAGAATCTTACCAACAACATTGAAATATAAATATAACCATTATAAATAGTTAAAAAGAAAATTGAATAGTAACCTCACCTGTGAAAGTATAAATAAAATTTAGGTATCTTAGTAATGAAAATATATTATATTTATATCATAAAATATGTGATTAAATGTTATCTGAAGGATAAATTGAGTATTTATATTATGTAAAAAATGATTATATAAAATTTTATAGTTAATATAATTATTTCACAAAAATATATTATCATAAACTATAATAATTAATAAATATTCTGTCTTAATATTATATTAATAATGATTTATGAGATAGTAATTAATTTTTCAAAGAGATAAAAAATGAGGTGTATCCCTGAAATATGAATTTATAAAATAAATTATGAATTAATGTAAAATCTAAATTTATCATATATCAAAAAATAATTTATAAAATTTATTTCATTAATGAAATCATTACGTAAAAAAAATTAGAGTGTTTTTTGTAGTTTTACCTTAAATTGTTGAATTAATTGTGAATAGTTAAATACTGAAATTTAAAAAAATTTATATTATAATTAAATTAATGTATTTTTGTGTCATATTTGATTCAGGTATGATGTATATGGCCATTATCTAGAAATAAAATGAATTTTTTTTTTACTTTGTAACAAGAATCAACACTTTTGATAGTGTTGAGACAATATAATAATAAAATGATTAAAATAATCAAAAAAACTCCTCTCCTCAAAATATTATTACCCCCCTCAACAAATGGTATCATTAGACACTCTAATATATGTATCGTTGCTATTTTTCCATCTTTATCTCTAAATCATAACCCCCACATTATGGTCTTACATTTTTCCCCAAAATACTATTTCTAAGTGACATAAATAAGTTATAAAAGAAGAAAAAATCAAAATGTAAACCTTCCCCCACCCCTCTATTGATTTTCTTGATTTTCATATCCATACCTCACATTCCATAATCATAATAATGATAAAAATTCAGTATCCTATAAATAGTGAAATTTAATTATGTTAATATAATATCCATCATTAATCCTCTTCTCCTCACATTTTGTTCTAAAAATATCCATCTATGTGTTGTTGATTCACCTCTTTTCTGTATAATGATATATTTTTCATCATAAATACATTCAATTATTGTCATAAAACAATTATTATGTTTAAAATAGATAATAATTTTTGATCACCAAATTATTTAATATTATAAAAAATATATATTAACATATTAGTAAATAAAATAGTATTAAATAATGATTGTCTTAGAAACATCGAAAATAAAATAATAAAATCTTTCATCAATGTTTTATCTATTTAATCATTCTAATGTAATAAATGAAATTTATACATAAAAATATTTTAATTTTTTGAAAAAAACACGAACCATATCAATCCATTTCTATTTTTATTCACCTAATTGAAAATAACCATAACAATTATACAAAATCTAACCGACTATAAAACCATGAAATGAAAACTCCAATGAAATTAAAATTTAACACTATTAATAATGAAATTTTATTATGACTTCTTAAATATTTTCTATGATTATTTTTTATGTTTATTCAATTATTATGAATTTTAGCTCATCACTTTTGTCAGTTTATTCCCCAGGTTATCCAATTAAGATTTAAGAGATCAAATATTGTTTGGAAATCATTTTTAATTACAAATATAACTTTGATTTATTATATTATATTTTTTTCAATTATATGTATCTAATTTTCCATTGACATGAATATCCACTAAAATAGGATAATATTATTTTTTAATATTATTTTATTCATTTGAATAAATGTTTATAAGAAAATATTAGTAAATTTTAGATATTAAAAATTAGTTCACATTATGATTGTAATTACTTACTAAAGTACGATGTTACATGGTACATTTTTAACACCTACTAAAAAAACAAATGAATTTGATTTTATATTAATATAATACATTAAGGTGTCCCATTATATTATCAACTCTCTAATCTAATAAATTATTTAATTATTAAATTTTGGTGATAAAAAAATTGGGACATAATAAATTATATTTTTGGGAACGGTGAACATGAATGTTTTCCAATAAAATGACTATAGTATAAATTATCAATAAAAAATGATGAAAAAATTCAATATATATATATAAAATATCATTCGATATATTTTATTCAATAATCTACAGATATAATAGAATGAAAGAATAGATTTACATGAATCCCATGTTGAAGATAAATCATTGCGATATATTATGTGTCCAACAAAAACAACCCAGAATTTCAATATTATTAGGAAAATAAAAAATGCAATTCTCCAGAAATTTTATAATATCTCAGGGATCATATTGGATATACTTTTACTTTTCAAAATCCCACCCCAATATTTCCATTTAGATGATAATTATAGTTACTATGTTTTGGGAATGAATGATGGATCATATTTTAGGTCAAGTGTGGAAAAGTCCACATGCTGAAAACATTCGAGAACCTTAGTTAATCAATAATAATGTGGGAAGACTAGTGCGATATTCTATGAATAAATTTCATCCAAAATAGCTATTTGAGCTATTGGTGTAGTTATATTTTAAGGGGATTGGTATACGTTTTCATATTAATGTTATGTTGTATGTATTTTTTCTTATGTTGTTCCATGACAATTAGGTTTCTAAAGTTACCCATAGCTTCTTAATAATTCAAAATTTTCTTATAAAATTTTCACATTTTTTATCAAATTAATATTTTTGATTATGCTGTGAAATTATTCAATAAAATATATGATAAATATTTTACAAAATGATGTAATGTTCGTATAATTTTTTATCTTCATTATTCCATATGATTTATGATGACTTCATCTTTTTGTTGTGAGATTTTCTCCATGGGATGAATTAACCTATTGTGGTTTGATCCTGGAGAGTTTCATGGGGCTAGATTTGATTTGATTTTAGTTTAATTATTTTTAATATAGTTTATTAAGCCTTGTTATTAATTTTATGCATTAATTTCATATCCATTTTCACTAACATTAATAATGAAATATTTTAATGCTGGAATGATCCGAGTATTTAGAGTTCTCATTGAACATATCCCCTATGGTAATTATTTAATAGCCTTGTAATTATGGATGGATTAATTTAGTAACTTGCGATTAGGACATATATAATTTATTGGACTACTCAATTGTGATATGAAATTTCCATTAAAAATAATTACAACCATTCTCATCATACAAAAATCCTAGAATCAACCCATGTTCATTAACTTTTTTATTTAAATTTCATAATGTTTTTCCTTATATAAATCTAAATCATTTCATTAGGTACTTTAGTATTATTGTATCCCAACATTATTCCACCAAAATGTTGCCTTTTAAATATCCAAAATCCTTATCAAATATGACTATATCAAGGTTACTTCATAAATTTTAATTGATTTGATCTGATAATTTAATAGAATGACCACTTCTACCACTATATAAAAATTGTGTTAAAATAAATAGTGTCACCTTTTATGGGGACCATTGTATGTTATATATGGATCTAGCACCATTATATCAGTCCACGTTCTATATTATCAACCCCATTCCATTTTTCATTTCATCATTTTGTTTGTGTGTTTCCTATGATTCTTGAATACATGTTTTACACTACTCTAATAGATTCTCCTGAAAACATCACATTCATTAACTAATGCTAAAAACATAATGGATACAAATATTTTAAGACCCCAAACATAGTGAACCTTTTTGATCAATTCATGAATGATTACCCTAAACCATATGAGAATTACAATTATTTGGACGATGTATGTTTTAATGAAAATTTTATATTCCCCTGATGGATAGTATAACAGATTTATCATGGGAAATTCCATGAGATTAAAATTCAATCCATTAATGTTCTATAGAAATTTCCTGGAAATTTTTAATCCAATTGTGATTATGAATTTTGAGGTTTTACATGTTATATTATAGATACAATACATAAAAAAATATGAAGAACTCATACCCCCACTATGAAACCCTTCCATAGCCATATGTGGATAGTTTTGTTTCCAAAAAAACATCTATTGAATTTATTAGTGAAACAAAAATTTTGTTTTCTATATTTTATGAGGATTTTGAAATAGTATTTGTTTCTTAAAATAAGTATTATATTTTTTTTATTTAAAATAAGACAATTTTACATCATGGATTGAGGTTTTTGAATATTTAACTAGTGGTTATTTTTTTGAAACAGAATTCACCAACCATTGTGAGAAACCAGAAATGTTGAGTCTATATACATTAATGACTCATATATTTAATGTTTTGATTGTGAATATTATATTTTAAAATAAATAATTCTATTGAGATATTTTTATGTAAATGAGGTTGATTCGTAGTCCAAAAAATTTGCAAATGAGCTAGCCAAACTGAACCAGAACATAAGTCCTTTGATTCCCCTATAAATATTTCATTAATTTGGGATAGAAAAAAATTATATTATCATTCTATATTGTCATGATACATATAAAATTGTAATAATCCTCGATTTCTTATGGAAGAATACAGAATAAACTACATCCACCATTTATGATATTCTTTGTGTTCTTCCAGTCTTGGTCGAATAGCTGTATGTACATTATGAAAATTATATGAAAATCAATCTGAATCTATTATAATTGTTAATTCATATATCCCATCAGTAATTAAATATTTTTATTTCATATGATTGTGGTGGAGGGGGCCCAATATGAGCTAACAAATTAAGAAAATTTATTTTTGTAAGGAAAAATGGATTCTTTATTAATGATATTTTATTTATTTATATGATGGGTTTTTTTGTTTTTGAATGAAACCTATTGAAGTTTCTAATTTGATCTGATGTTTCCTTTTGGTGAGATTTTTTAGTTGACATACTTTATTTTATGCAATTATAATATATTCCTACAAAAGATCTTATATAACCTTCAAACATCCCTAAGGAATGCACATATGACATGAAGAAAAAGTGATTAATTGAATTTGTATTTTTCATCATCTATAAACTACGTGATCTTGTTTCATAAATTTATTTTAAATCTCCTATCCATTTTTCATCCATATTCAAAACTCTATATTTTATTTTATATAAACACTATGGGACGTCCTATTCTATTTTTGCTGGTTGGTGACATACATTATTCTATGTGTGACAATAAAATTAGGGGAAAATCATTGTTAATGGAAAATAAAACTTACATAACCTTTTACCATATATAATATTTTTTAAATAATATATCTTAATTTTAATTAATTTTAAATAGCTTTATTTTTATTTTATTGCATCTTTATGTCCCCGAGCATATATTTGGAATTTCATGTTTTCCGATGATATTTTTACCCAAAACAATTCATAATATTTTATAAAAATATCAATTTTCATGCCTTTGGGTTGTGAGGAATAAAGTCTTGATCATGGTTTATCTTAAATAACATAACATGATTATAGATTATTTTAATTTATTAATGAGGTTTAAAAAAATGTATTAAAAAAATATGTGTTGAGAAATGTATTGACAAAAGTTGTGGCTTTTGGAACATATTGATCATGAATCCATTATTATTGATCCCATTGATTTTCATTTTATTTCTATTTGTGGTATTAAAATGTTTTATATTGAGTTAACTAGATATGATGGAGGAGAATATGGGCATTAAATGGTACCCAATGGTCATTGATGATAAGAGTGATCATAAAAGTATTACTTTTTGGTTAAATTGATTGAGGAAACATTAATTACCATTGAAAAAATACACATTTAAATATTAAATTGGGATTCTAGTTAGTGCTTCTATCTTTTACCCTTGAATAAAAATGACCCCACCATGTCAATTTTCATGTGAATCAAATAAATATACTTATGTGAAACATAATGAAACTAGATGATGAATTTAAATAAAGGAATGGTATTGGTATTTGGATAATATTTTATCCATTGGTTGTTTTAAATAAAATTTATAGAATTGGGTATTGATTGATGTGATATTGAAATGAAAGCATTCGATGTTAGAATGTGGTTTGATAAGGGAATTCATTTTTCAAATTCGATTGATACATTCTTCATGGGAGTAAAAAATATCAATTTTGGGGATTGTATTAGCCACTAAAATGGTATAATATTAAATATTTATTTTATAATATTTTTTTCATGAATGTCCATTATCACCAATTTTCTCTAACATTAAAAATTAAACAATACATCACATTAAGATTGTAATTCATAATTAAAATGAACTATTACATATAACATTTTTTGAACACATTCTAAAATACCCATGGGTCTTGATATTATTTCAATATGTAATATTCATGTATATAATTAATTGATTCTCATTTTATAAATTTGGAGAAATTGAATATTCAAATAAGATGATGTCTAAATTTTGCCTTAATCCCTGAACATTCATGGTGAAGTGAACTGGATAGAATCAAATTAAATTTATTGTAGCATCCAATATACAATACCTTGGATATTAATATTATATTTGAATATAGAATTAATATTTGTGAAAATTAAGTTAAATAGATTAATGATTTATTTCCAATATTTTAATGGTTTTCCATATGGCCCATGTTACAGGTAAATTTCAACCAAAATTTCTGTGGACAAGAAAACTGCCGAAAAAATATATAATATACTAAAAAAATACATTTAGATTGAAATTATATAAGCTACTAGGGAACCTTTGGTGATTAATTTTCAACTTCTCGTTACCACCGTAAATTTTCCATCATGAATTTAAATTTAGAGCCTATTTTTGGTCGATGAAAGCTATATCATATTTCCTATCATTTTTTGAAAATATCAAATTCCACAAAACGTCCAGCTCCCTAGGACACCCATAATCAAGGTTAAAAACATTTACGAGTGATGTATTGAACCAAGGATGAAAAAATTCATATTTAAGGAAGTGATGTTGGAATATTTTATGGGGATTTTTTTATTTTTCAAATATAAGGTTATGCTATGATTTTGAGGTAATAAGTTTTCCTTTAACAAAAAAAATTTCCTAGTTAGTCATAGCTTCATAATAAAAAATATTAATTCTCTCCTTTTTTTATTTTAATTATATTTTTTATGATATTTCATAATAATGTGAATTTATTCACAGAATGATGTGATAAATATCACACAAAACATTGGAGATTTTATTTTTTAGTGTTTTCTCAACATCAATCCCACTACATTAATTTTACATTTTCTTTATATTAATACCTCTTCATAAATTTAATAATAACTCTATTTTGGTTAAGTTGTAGGGATATGAATGGGAATGGATTGGATGAATTTTTAATATATTCTTAAATTAATTCATTTATATAATAGTTTAGTTCAATGGTTAGTTTTGTTCGACATCATCGACTATTTTAGAATAGAAATATCTTTAATTATAGTTTGATAAAATTACTTCGGGATCTCAATAAAGTAATCTTCTATGTTATGTTCTGTTATAGTATTAAATATTTAGGGATTAAATTGATAAATTTTGAAAAGAATTATTTCATTTCATTTAAACCTCATGAACGTGTTTGTAAAATATTTGTACTGAAAATAATGATATAAATTATAGTATTAGAAACAATCGATGATCGATAAGTCATCCGTAATTATTTTATTGAATAATATTTAGGTGTTTTCAGTCATCTGTCAATATCATAATATTAGTTAATTTAAAATTATAGAAACCAAATTTTTATCAACCCCAATGTTTTACACCTCATAGATAAACCAAAAATATATATGGGACTCAATGATTCTTCTTCGGTCCCTATCGAATCGTCTCATAATTGAACTACAATGACATAATCTTCCTATAGGTTAAATTTATGTTGTAATAATGTGTTATAATATAATATAATGGTTTATTATTTAATTGTTAAATTGGATTAAAATCATGTATTAATATGTGTTAATGTTTATGTATGTTATATGGTTTTTGTGTTTTAAAATAATTGGAGAAATGAGTGAATTTATATGTAAATTACTAGACCTAACATTGATTTTTTTATGTAATAAAAACAATTCCATCATTTATATTTTACTGATATCATCGGATTTATGTCATCATTGTGACTTATGGTCCCTTCATGGAGGGAAATATCATGGGTTTTTGTGAATTATTAGTATTTATATATCAATATAGGGACTGTAAATGATGTCATTGTTCTTATAATATGACATATGGAATATAAGAAATAAAATTTTCTTTTGATATGTTTTGGAGGAATATTTTATTCAGAATTTATGAAAAATATGGAGGGAATCATATCAGGACTAATCAATTAGAAGAAAAAATTATTTTTATTATAGATTAGGCATCCAGGTATTATATCATGATTTTAATCAACTAAAATAGACCATTTCCAATTAAAATTTCCACACTATATTATATTTTAAAGAAAATATTGTTTTATATAACAATATACAATATATTTTTCAATATGAATGTTATATGTAATTAATGATTATAGATCACCATTGACCAACTAAAACAATGATGTGTCTTTTAAAATCACATAATGGTTTCTTATGCAGTGGTAAAAATATATATATGGTTTCCTTACCCCTACCATTATTTTCCTTATACCTTTTTGTGTCCTTTTATAGAAATGATATCTTAATTATGAATATTGTGTTCCCATAATAATAAAATGATTTATTATTATTATTTATTGAATCCTCATAATCTACGGTAGAAATTCCCTTAATATCTTATTATTTTACTAAATACATATTTTTAGAGATTATATGTTTAGGTGAGTGTATTCATATTATATGGGACAAATATATGTTTTATGAATTATATGATAATTATGGTTGTACATGGGAGTTGAACTTAAGAGTAATTCACTTTGTGGAGTTATGGTTTCTAAATTCCCAAAAGCAAGTGACACAAAATAAATCCTTCTAATTTGTTATTATAGATTTATTACTAGAGTTCCATGTTTTATTTGAGAAGGATAATATAATTCTTATAATTATAAGATAATAAAATGATGTTTTTATTTTTTTATGGAAATAAAATAAATTAACTTATAATTAATGATCCATTTAATTTATAAATATAATACAATGTATCTTAATTTATATTAAATCATATGATAATGTTACATTGACGAATTCATGTAATTATAATATTATTTTTATCATGAAATGATCATATATTCAAAATGTATGGCTGTGGGAAAAATAATATAATGAATTTATGAAAATATCATTGTGAACAACATGATAAAAATGATATTAATTTGAAAAATTCCAAATGAATTTGATAAAATACTGATTATTATATTTTATAATTTGAGAATATTATGAATGGTTATTAATGATGTATCTATTAATAATTTTTTTTTTAATTTTTCAATCACTTATTTATTATTTTTAAATTTAATTTTGTTAGGTGATATATTTCCATTGATTTTTATTAATTATAGGTTATTATAGGGGCAACGTTATGTTATAAACCAGCAAATAAATATGATATTAGATGAGAATTAGGTATGATGTGAATAATGATATTTTATTTGACAAATAATTTATATAGTTAATTGATTTTTATTTTTTACAAACCACCACTTAGTATGATAATAGCACTAACTAATTTATTATGAAATTTGTATTTGTTTAACACTCATCATATATGATATGTTATATATATTCATGGTTGAAAACATCTAATCACTTATTATTTCATATAAAAAATGTGTTTGATATATGTTAATGACATTGAGGTTATTGTATGATTTCATGATATGAATTTATCATATGATGATATGATTTTTTTTATAATATGGTTTGTAGATCTGGTAATGGATACGATTTTCATATAATTTTCTATTTTGAAGTTAGGGAGACTATAAATATGGGAATGTGGGTGTGTGGTAAGGTTATTATATTTTATACATTACATTATATATTTTATTGAATATATTGACAATTTATTTCGATCAGATGGGTCATTATAATGACATGGCTGGTAAAATATATTGATATAAAAATTATTTCACATCATATTTAATATGATTATTCCAATTATACATGAGTTTTTTTGAGGAGGAACCTCTACTTAATCATATTCTATAAAACGAAAATATATACTAGGTTATATATATAATTTTTAATATTATAATGATCAAGAAGGACAATAATAAATCATGACTTGGCATTTAGTTGGTTTACAAGGGTTTTCTTATTGTCATTGTAAATAGCTATGTAATATTGCGGTGGACATGGAATAATAAATGTTTCAAGGAGTTATATTGAATAATAATAATAATATATTATTTATTGATCATTATGTTTATTTTAATAATGTTTCATTACATTTCATTTTTGGTATTATATTTCTTTTATATTGATTTTTTCTATTTTAAAAATAATTTATTAATATAGGTGGGATTATTATATCACCCTCGACACTTATAATTACCATATATAGGTTGCTTGTTTGTTAAATCAGGTATGTATTCATATTTTAGGTTCAGAATTATTTCAATACCAATACGTAGAGTGTAATAACAATTAACCATTAGGTGTGGAAGAAAATTGTTGAAACATTAATAAGAGATAATTCAATATAACAAAATATATTGTGAACCTGATAAATTAGTAGTCGATTTTCAGGAAGTGGAATGTAGTGGTTATGTGAATAAAAAATTAAAAGTGATGTTTGAGCTTGTTTTTAGGACCTATATGATAGATATATGAATAATAAAATGGATTGAAATTAGTTGATGATATTTTTCATGAGATTATGTGAATGTAATAATTTAATGTATGTGATAAGGGGCTGTAAAAACTTATGTAATTGTAAATTACATACTAAATAAATGATATTTAATTATTTTGTAGTCCTTTTAAATCAAGGAATTACTTAAATGATAAATATATTTGGCTAACAACTCATTGAATATTTGTATGTATGTTTTCACAAAAATCGATTTTCCTGATACAATGGTATATAATTAAAGATGACTAATTGATTTCCATTATTATGCAATCATGAATCATGAACCATATGGGTGGTGTTAGTAAAGTTCATATTAAATTGAATACAAATATATATAAATGATCTTTTTAGTAGGGGTGGATATCAAAAAATCAACAAGCACAAAATGAAGTTCTTATTCTTTCTATGATTTTATTATAGTTTCATATTAACATGGGTTATTTTTTAAAATATTATCCATTATTATTAATGATCATGGTGTTTTTGAAAAATTTAATTGATATATATTTATTATTATAGGTTTTTATTAATATTTTTTAAATAATTATTGGAATTATAGAAAATAGGAGATAATTGAATAATATAAGAAGAATTAAAATATTTGGGTTGTGTATGTGATCAAAATAGTGTGTGGATATCTTATGAAAAATCATTTTTATTTTTTCAAGAACACATAAATTTGTCTAAATTGATTTAAATGAGTTATGGGTTGTGTTAAGTTATGAATAAAAAAATTTATTGTATTTACATAATGAATTGATGAATATATAATATTCTAACTATATTATAGAATTACTAAATATTATAATTATTTTTCTTATGATACTATTATATTATCTAATGATTAATTAATTAATTAATATGTCGTTTTTCTTTATCTATCTTGGTGTTTATAAAAACTGATGAATGCGGTTGTTAGGATGGTTATAATATTAAATCCCTCTACTATAAAATTTTTTATAATGATTAATAGACATACATGTTCTCTATTATATTTATTTTTATAACGAGAGAATATTTGTTTGATTTTGGGTTTATATCCAAAGCCCTCTTGGGATGATCTGTTCACATTGAGTGGTCCAGCCTTGTAAATATCAGTATTCCATTTTTTATTCAAATTTTTCTTCACTAACTATATTTTGAGTGAGATTATTGAAACTAGATTCAAAATATAATATCTATATATGTAAATAATTATAAAAATATTTATTAAAATAAAATGAATTTATATAATTATTAGTAAACTCATTTATCGTATCTCTTAAGACACTTATTTTGTTATAGAGAACAAGTTTAGCCTTAATGAGATTTTGTTATTTTTAAAAATTAGTATTTTTTTATGAAGTTAATTATAATGTCAATCTATAATTTATTATATTATATATAAAATGATAAATATATTAGAAGAATAATATAGTGAATAATTCATTAAAAAAACTAAATAAAAAATCTACATTGTTGAAAAATAGATAATGTAAATTTATCCTTGATAAAATGATGGTGATCAATATAGCCCAATTCATTCATGATAAAAATATGTAGAACTAAATTTATTCACTATTTTTTACTCTATAGAAATTTTTTATAATATTTAATGATTAATGAAAATATAAATAAATTGTTTTTTAAGAATACGTGGTATATTAAAAAAAATATTACAATTGATGTAGTATCCATTATCTGTAATCATTTGAAATATCCACTAAATGATTCATATTGTTTAATATATATGAGTTTATTTAAAAAAATCATTTGATGAAATGATAATATTTGATATGTATCAAAAATAATCTTGAATATAATTATCATTTGATGTCATAGTATCAGTATAATCAGTCAATAAATTTTTTAAAAAAAATTATTGATATTTGAACATAATTTTAGAAATGAAAAAATCATGATGAACATTGTAGACTCTCATTTATGTCTTGAATGAACGTGATATATTTATATGAATTTATAGAGCATGGAACTAATACAGTGATCAAATATATAACTAATAGTTCCTGTAATATATTATATAAAAATATTTAAAAAAATAATGATATGCATGTGATGTATGTTAAAAAAAATGTAATTAATCAAAAAAATGATTAGATAAGAAATATGTTACCATGGATGAATTTGGAAATCATTTTTTACCTAATGAATGAGCTAATATTGGTAATCACAGGGAGTTCATACATCTCACCCATTGGCTATACGTTATGTGGCTAAAATAAATAATTAATTTAATTTAATTAATTTTATAATAGAAACTAATATTATATATCAATAATTACATAAAAATATTACTAGGGTTAGTCTGATAATCCTAGGATATGCCATGATATCCCCTTCCTTATTCAATTAGCGAATCACATCAAACATCAAAACAACACACTATTGGATAAAATTCCAAAGTATAAAATGAAAATACAACTTTCAACACATGGTGGGTTCATTCAAAGATGTTGAATTATCCCATAACCATGTAGGCCACATTTTTTCTATTTTACACCCTCATTGAATAAATTGAATGAGAAGAATCATCATATTTATGATCTAAAAAAATTAATTTAATATTTTACACTCCAATGTAATAAATATTTCTTTTCTTATTTTGTTTTCTAAAACCATTTATAGCATTTGATATCTATGTTAAAGAATAATTCTCTATGATCATAATTCCATTTATATTTTTCATTTCCCTCATGTTCTCTTCAAATTCTACACTTTTTGGATCCCAATGTCCTGGTCCAATGTTTACAGAATATTCCATGAACGACCGTACAACAATGATCAAGGTGGACTCAAAATTAAGGGATGGATATATGGATTTAGAAAAAAAATAATTAATGGTTGTCTATGGTGGAGTATTTTTGGACGATCAGTAGCCAAATCTAGTCAACGAGATGTATCATTGGTGAACATGTTGAATGATGATCCCATGAGAATAACTTAAACATATTTTCATCCAACCATCAACATAAAATTATAGATATATCAATGTTTTGATGAATACTAATTGAAACATGTCAAAAATAGAATGAAAAAATCTGATTCAACATGCAAGAAGGTGTTCATTTTTTTTTCAAAATACCAACCACATTATGTATCACATGATGAAGTAACGATGTGTATCCCTCTTTAAATAGTAACTAGGGTTTTGTAATTTTATAATGAATGCATGACATGTAGGTTTCCTAAATATTGTGTACCACCATATCTATTTGGATGATCCATGGGATAGAGAAAATTTCAAGAAGCAAAAAATGTTCTTGTGTACATTGACATGGATATATAACATTGATGTCATCCCGTTTGAAGCAACACAAAGTGTACCAAAGTAAAAATGATATGAAATAATTACACAGTCATGTCCATAATGACATAGACATGTCCCAATTAGTTTGGAAAAGTTGTGTAGTCCACCATGATTTCATGTACATCTAAATGGATCAGTATCTATGTGATGAACAAGGACACGCCCATGTGGTAGAGTGAGACAACAGGATGTGTGGGTCCCCTTAAATTTCATGTATGGTTTATTTAAAATTGGTTAAAACTCATCATTTCATATCTCCTTCACTTAGAAATAGACTTTACCCCCAAATTACATTATATGGAGCGTTTTTCACGATGATATTGATGGTTCCCCAATTTTTTGATTTCTAATTTTTATTTGAATATTTACGTAACTTATCGTAGTATGGAGATTCTAAATGATAACGATAATCACATAGGATCACCAGATACCCCAAATTGGATCTCTCATACTGGTCTAGTTATGGGTTCTGAACATAGATATTTGGAGCTGGTATCACTCATTGTATTATTTTACAGTATTAAAATGTTAGGTTATCTTTACTATGGGATATGAAAATTTCCCAATTTTTTTGTTTACACTATCATACTCTAGTACTGGGTAAATGTTTAACATGCATTGTAATTCCCCTAGCGATTTGTATGTTTTAATACTTTCCAATAAACAATTGTATAAATATGGTTCTCTGTGTCTGTAGGTATAGAGGGAACAACTTCCCCATGTTATATATGACATCATCACAGGTTTTCAGAATTTGTTCTTTGGAGGTGGGCTTGTGTTAATTGGAGCTCGTTCCCCGACATGGTTTCAGTCATTACAAAAATATTTATGCATTGTAAGAGGCATATAAATTCATTATCTATTTCAATTATTAGATTCCATATCATGGACAATATGATTAAACGATATGATATTTTTTAGTAAGTAATTCCTAAAATTAATGAAGATTAAGTTTTTATATAAAACAATTTATTCAAACCTTTAGGTTAGATTACATTATTATAAATTTAAGATGTTTAATATGAATCTTATATACATATATTTGATTTTAAAGATAAAATACCTAGAAAATTTGGAAAAATAATATTCCAAAAAAATTTAGAAATGATAATTGGTTACAATGATGTTTGGTGACAATCTAGGATTTCAAATACCACTTGCAATTAGAATGAATGGACTAGAATTATCTCTAATTAAATATAATACATCCCAAATGAAATAATAAATTCTGAACTCTTAATATTTTGAAATTGAGTATATCTATTATTATTAGAGATATTGGAATAGAAATCTAAATAGGTATAAATTATGTATTGAAAAAATTCTAAATAATCAAATTATGGATAATAGTGATGAAAGTAGCACTAAAAATTTTGTCATCCAATATAATCCCATGTGAAATGTTTTTATAAAAATTATAATTTTATAAAATTATTATATCAAATATTTAAAAATAGAAATTCAATGTAGCATTTATGAGATATTTAGGCATGACAATATTGATTAATGGTATATTTTTTCTATTCCTGGAATACGTAAAACTGATATGTCACGAAGAGAATGTCTATTTTTATTTGAATTTTTTATGATTTGAGGTATAAAAATCATGGAAATTTTTTAACATTTTTATATCTTATTATTTTTTAGATTTAATATAAATATTTAGAAAGCATCATCAAAATTCGTATAATTTTATTGAAATATTTATTATGAAAATTGATAATGTAAAAATGTTATTATTGTAAAAAAAACATAAATGATTTTGAATAAGGAATGGAAAAATTAATATGAGTTTATAGAAGTCGAATATTAATAGATAGGATAGAAATAAACAAAAAATTAGAAACAATTTATTGTTTCACTATTGAAATATGTGAAATTATTCTACCATGGTAGAAAATAATATATCAGTGACAATATATAATGATATATGAATGATTTTTAAGAAAGAGTACCATACAAATGGTATAATGATTTTTATAAAATAATTTTTTGATTATTTTCATATGACAAACATATGGGGAAAGTGTAATGAAATAATATTTTTTATTAGGTTCTCATTATAACAAAATTTGAAAAATCTTGATATGTTATGTGGAAGGTGGATGAATTATGGAAATAATCATGAATTCCATATTTTCAGGAATCCATCATAGTTACTCATTCCATCGAATATGAAAATTAACAAGGAAATATATATATTATGAAAACTAATAATTGTTAGAAAAAATCATATAATGAGAAGTTGGTGTTGAGCGAGAGTTTATTATAGAAAAAAGATGATTAAAATTTTATTGTTATGGAGTAATGTTGAGGAGTTATTAAAAACTATTATCATAAAACAATATAGTCCAAGGATATGAATCATAATTCATATTTTTTATCTATTAAAATTATAATAAAATAATTTATATTATTCCAAAAAATATTCATATTATGGGTTTTATGTAATTTAATGTGATGAGTTTAAGAGGAGAACATAAAAAATTATAAATTTTCATTAAATATTGATATATATTAATCATTCCACTAAATATAAATATCAATTAATGATAATTAGGTGTTTATTATTTCATTCTACATTGAATGGATTGATCATTCAAAAAAATATAGAATGATTATTTTAAAATAGTTTTTGGAAAAAATCAATAAATAACATTATTTGGATATTTTAATACTTTGGAAACATTATTTGTAAAGAGATGAGAATAAAAAAAATAGTTCACTATAAAACGAGTACTAATTGAAATAATAATAAAATTATAATAATTATAAATAACTTTATTATTTTTTAAAATATAAAATTGCAATTATTTTGATAGTAACAACCCTATTTGAAAGGTTTTGTAAAAACATGAATAATATAGTTTCTAGTATATCATGAATATAAAGGAATTATTATTATTATTATTTATACAATATGATGATCATTTTAAAATATTTATGAGTTTTTATATTTGAAGATATTTAACATAAATAATTTTATTAGAGGAGTAAATTGACATGTTTAATAGAAAAAGGGAAATTCATGAAGACCATTATACTTGAATAAGGTAAATGTCATCCCTCCATCCAGTATCTAGTCAGTCACCTAGTAGGGATGTCCCATTTGTTACATTATTAAGAATCCTAAATCCATAAACCTACAATGTATAAATTTAAAGGGTGACAAATGTTGTTCAACTGATAAAACATTATGGTTGAATGCATTTTTTATTGATGCATGTCTATTTTTTTCTATTTTTATATTAAACACTTCCAAGGGGGTATTATTCTCTAGTATATTAATGATCACGAAATTCATCCCATATTCACTATTATTATATTTTTTATTTTTCATTATTCCATGTTGATATAGATGTATTTACATTGTTGTAAGAAAATGTTCAATATTTTTGTATCAAAATTATTCTATATCCAACACCATTGGTTTTTAAGATTTTATTATAGTTCTTCAGATTCATATTTTAATATATATTCTGTAATTCTGAATGACATGACTTGGATTTTTCATGTGATGGATAAATATCACTACATAACACTACATGGAATAAAAAAATTAATTGATCCATAGAGTATCAATAAATTGTTTCCCCTTAAATAATCCATGGTTCAGAATGATTTACGAGGGGTATGTTATAATACGTATTTACAAGGAATTTTATTTTACAAATAAAAACACCAATTAAACATTAATATTAAAACCCATAACTAATAGAATACATTAATTATATATATCATTGAATTTAATGTTTAATAATGAAATATAAAAATATAAGAAAAATCGACTCTATAAAAAATACTCTATACAATATAAAATATATGATGGATTCCACCACCAAAAATAAGTCTAAAATGTCCAGATAAATAGTAAAATGATACAACCACATAATCTATAATTTACTAATAAAAACATCTAAAACTTATACGTTTCATTATATAAATATATTTAATATCATCCAATTCAAAACACTCATGTCCCTTTTTTTTAAGTATTTTAATTTATTCATATAAAATATACATAAATCAAAAATTATTCAAATTGAATATTGAAAAATTATTCCAACCAAGTATTTCTATTATATGTAATATAATATTTCTTATACATACCCCATCACATTCATCCTTACATTTATGCACTCAACCACCAATAACCTATGTTCATATATCATGAGGTTTTCACACAGAATTCCATCAGAATAATATTATTATGTAGTTGATTACATATTGAGACAAAAAAAGACATAACCCCCTTAAATTTTTATCAACTCCTAATGTTTATCCACAGGTTTGGAAATCACTAAAGAAAAATTTTCATGAATTATTTATCCACAAATAGGGAAACCTTTATCACATCAACATTTATTAATATTGTAACTAACCACCCATAGGGAACATATTGGTTTACAAATTTTCTATCCTCACTGATTATCATCACTATAACCAAATAATGTTATATAGTTTTACAGTTTATAAAAACTCTTAATGTTAAATATTTTTCACCATATTGGAATAATCCATCCTTAAAATATGATTTCACATCCTCACATTTTTTATTCACTATGGATAGGCATTTACAAAAATCATTAAGATCATCATTATTGAATAAAATAAAAACACATTACTAGTCATTATTTTAAATAACTATCATAAATAAAAATTTATTCCCACCTCAACCACCCAATTATTTTTCCTCCTATGCCAGCTCACCTAAATATTCTATAGGTAGTATAATATAACCATAGACATATACAATACTAACTCTAAAATCTACAACTAAATGATACCAATGAGTAATTTTTCCCATGAAAAAATCATATAATACGAATATTCATGTTCTACTACATCATCACACAACTAACACATATAAATATTCCCTTTAAAAAAATATGTATCATTTATAACATTATTTCACATCATTACCTCAATAGATTTTCAGAAATGGGGATATCAAATGCTTGTTACAAATTTCTATTTACATCATTCTAATAATATTAAATAATTAACATAGTGTATAATATGAATTAGGATCCATGGAATATAATTTAAATATTACCATTGTAATATTAACACAACTCTATATATGCCACCAATTGAAATTCCATGAAATTTTATATTATGATATGGATCTATTGACATTTTTTATCAAACTCATGCATTAATTATCAGTGTATAGATAAATATCACCATATCGTATAAATATTATTATATATATATCCATGTACACAATTCTAAATTGGAACTCTCTATGGTAATGATTTTGAAACCACCCATATCATAGAATTCTGAAAATATAAAATAATGATATTTTATACAATTTTTCCGTGATAGGCAACACATATTTTAGAAACAAATATAAAACACTAAAAAATAAAATAAAACCCAATTGGAATTAATTTTTTATTTATTATATATTATGATATATAAAACATTGATTTACATCAATATATTGTGTTACACATAAGACCAAGTGTTACCCGACAACAGTATGATATAAATATTAATATCCATGTTGATATTTTCTCCAAGAAATTTTAATGTATAGTATGACTAGGAATAAAAAAATATAATGATATATAGTTTAAAATAATTTATTAGTTATCTATTTATTATTAATTAAATAAAAATAATTTATATGAAAATAAATATTTTTTGAAAATAAATATCTTTATAAAAATCGTAATATTCTCATTTAAGACAATAAATTTTAAATTAATTTTTTCTAAACCTTTAATATTTATTTTCATAAATAATCAAAACAAATTAAGTTAGTTTATAACAATTATCATAGTGTTATATTTGGATTATTCTGAGATGTTTATTTTTTTATAAACAATGAATATAATGAAATTAGAATTGAAATTTGCAATTTTTTTAAAAATATTTGAAATAATAAATTATATAAAGAAATGTTTTAAAAGAAAAATTATTTTAATTATATAAAAATAATTCAAATTATCATTTATAGGAATAATTTTCATTTGTAATTTTGATATGAAATCATTGTAAACTTTTTATAATTTTCCATCAAAACACAAATTTTCACCCAATCAGTAGTAATAATGTTAAATTAATTGAATAATCTAATATTAATTGAAATTTTATAAATAGAGTTCATTTTTTTTATTTTTACTAATTTATAATTTTATTATTTTTCATCAAATGTTTTTTAAAAAAGTAATCGTGAATGCATTAGAAATTAATTAATTGGATGAAGTAAAAAATAAGGATTATAATTGGTTAAACATAAATGATAATTTATAAAATGACCATTAAACATGAAAAAAACATTTTTATGGACATATTAAAAACAACACACATCTAAGCGTCATTTACTTCATACTTTTTGACTCTTTTCTCACATAAAAAATGTTGGAGTAGTCAATTATTTTATAAAATACCAAGGGTCTCCTCTTCCCCACTTATAAAAGGAAAACAACAATCATCTCTTCTTCACACATTTAAACAAATTTGGATCTGAAATGAAAAAAAATATTTTCCTAAATTATCTACCCTAACCCTATATGCATTTTTTTACCAAAAACCGCCTATTGATGTATTTAGTGAAAAAACGGGGAGGATACATGATGTTGAGGAAATGTCTTCAAAATGGATCTCTATATATCAAATTCCTTCACTTTTTATAAAAATTGATGATATAATAACTTTAGTGTATTGTATATATGTGTATATTTTAAAAATATGGGAATTAACTATATAAAAGCTATACATCAATCCAAATGGATGTGAAATCATAATTCAATTGTACAATGCACTACCACCTCAGGAACCACTGTTGTTCATTTTCTAGTTATACAACACAAGGATGGGTAAAATGATGGATATAATGTTTATATATATATATTTTAAAATATTTATTGAACATTTTTCACTATATGAAATACATATTATTAAATTCCATCCATAGGTGATATGATTATATCGTTCATCTGTATATCAATCTATAACATTGTGAGGTGATGTGATTCATCAATCAATAATGCTTCACATTAAATGTGATAATGATAATTTTAACCATTATATGTTAAATAATTATTTCATTTTTTATGTTTTAATAGATATTATATATAAATCATATTATTTCTTCTTTAATCATGTGATGATGATAACTCCATTTATTTATGTTTGGACTACCACCATTGTGAAGTGATGAAACTAACTATTCATAACCACACCACAGGGATTATATATAAGTACATCTTATGTTATATATGATTGTATGATCATTCTAGAAATAAAAAATATTACATACCACCTTTATACAATGATCTATGAAAAATGAAACTTTACCCCTTCGTACATAAGTTCTATCGTCTCCACTACTTTATCATAAATTATGTTATTTTAGTATAATTCATGATTGGTTTTATAAGTATAATTAATGTAAAAACATTAATATTGTAACATAATCATTATTATTTATAATTTATAACTATATATGTTGTTCATGAATGAAATCCTTCATTAAGAAACATGTATGATAAAACACATCACTTAATACTCATAATAGTAAAAATAATGAATTTTTATAAATGAATGATTCATTTAATATTATAAAAGGAAAATATATGATATTATAATGATTAATAATGAACCTGAATAATTTAATAACATATTTAAAACCATTATATATGATTTCATACCATGTTCAACCAAAATGAAACATAAGGTAGTGGATTTTTTTTCTCAATTTACAGGAATTGATTCATATTCTATTATTTTTCACATGATTTCTTTATTAATGTTTATATAAGGATACCTATTGAGTGAAACGTCATAAATACTTCATTATTAATACTATTTTAGGATTAAACTATAAATATTTCATTATAAGAAATTTTTATAAATGTTACCATGTGGTAAGGGATTCCATAACTGAGTTTTTGTTCATTGAGTCAATTACCACCTTAATTAATTATTTAATTCTAGGATTTTGTGTATAAATTAAATATATATAAAAAATTATTTCCAAATTTTTATTTGAATTTAAATATCTAAAATTAAAATTTTAATTTATTAATGTTTACATCAATATTATAACCATTTTAAATGATTATTTAGCAATCACATTATTATCGAGGTAATTTATTCTACAATTTCCATTGACAAAAATTATTTTTTAATTTTATATTAAATAATTAATTTTTTTAAAATTTACAATTCAAGATATATTCAATTAATTTTACAATTTTTCAATCATTGTTACTTAATATAATTGGGAAATTTTATATAAAAAGATTCCAATATTATATATTCATCTGTTGGAAATCAGTTTTCCTCCAAAAAATTATTTTTTATAATTGTTTGTAGAAATATTTTTGGCCTATTCCAATTGAAATATAAAATTAATTATAAACCATTTTAGAAAAAATATTCAAATAATTCTTACTTCATTTTAAAAACAATTTCCATTAACCTTTTATTACAAATTTGTATGAAATATTATTCTAGTTTTTGTATGAAGGAGCTTTTTTAACCATTTTTATAATGAAAAAAGGAAAAGTTATTTTTAAATTTTAAATCATGTATGAAATTATATTGCATTATTATCATCATTTAATTGAATCATTCTTTTCAAATTTAATAGGACCTTATTAATGTAGATTTTTTTATGTTATTTAAAAAAATATTTTCCAAAAGTTTTCAAAATAAAAACAATATAATCTTGACTAATTATTTAATTATTTTATGTATGGTATTAGAATTCCACAATGAAAAAAACATATTATTATTTTCGAAATGTGTTAAAATTAATTCAATCCATTTTATTCCCTTTGATGTTTTATGATTATTTTGAACATGGATAGTGCTGAAATTCACATCATTATTTTATTTATTATCCATTAACTTTTTTATGAGATATTCATATTCATGTGTTAATTATACATTCAATATATCATAAAAATCCATATTTCTTGATAAGGATATTTTTATTTCTTTAAACATAAACCATTTTAAAACAGATTTTTTAAATTGAATGTTATTTTTTTATATGGAGAAATATTGATAAATATTCATTCTTTACTCAATGTGGATATTTAATTATATTAACATAATTCATAAATTAAATCAATATTTTGTTTTATGAGGAATTATTTGTAAATGGATGACATGGGCTTGAAACCGTTTATATGTTGTTCCTTGTTGTATCGGTAGTCTCATTGATAAAATCAGTTAGCAAGACCTAATTAAATGGATTTTCACTCGATATGTTCTAAAATATCATATGAAATTTATTTACGGTAAAGGAAGAATTCAACTATAAAAAATAAAGTTTAATATTTATAAGTATCATTTATTTATATTTCAGTTATTTTTATACATGTTATTATCTCAATTATATTATCTTTTTATGAATTTCATTATATGAAATTGATAAATGGAACAACATTTCTATTACATTTCATGCCATATTGGTTATGGCATATCGAGTTATGGTTATAATATTATTGATTAAACTAAACATGTTTTCAATTATATATATATCCATTTATTAGTCCTTCTAATTGTTTAAATGGAATGCCTGTTCAGAAATTTACCTTGTAAAAGAATTTAATTCTTATTGATCACACATCATTTATTCACCATTTATTACTCTTAACCTACTAATTAATGGGAATGTGATCTCACCATTTTTTAATTTTTTCCCTAGGATTCAATGATGTTTACTATGGAAAATATTCATGTATACCCCATATGGGATATACTTATTTCTTGAAAAATATATATTGTAATATTTGTATTAAAAAATAACTCAAGTCTCAGTATGTATCTATAAATATAGAATACTAAACTATACAATCCATCATGTTGGATTTGGAACCCTAATTCAAACATCTATATACATTATCATAACATATATTCCTTGTATTAAATATCAATAAACTCCATACCACAGAATGGATCTTCTCCTACAGAACATATTATATGATAATGTCCAAGGGGTCGTCGACACAATAAACACTCATTGTAGTTCTACTCTATGATGAGATCCCAAAAGAGATTAAACACTATTTTTGAATGTATTATCTATAATCATATGATATAATTACATGGAGTTAAATAATACATGAAATAAAGGTTACAAAATCATATTACATTCAATCATTGTCTCATGGTCTACACCAATGGCAATATTAGTTACAATATTATGATAACGAGACCACATAGTAGGATATCCACATTTTTATGTGTCATGGAATATTTATATTTTTTAAAATGTGTATTGTTCCATAGACATTATGATTATTATTAAGGAGTATTATGACTTTAAAACTTAGATGTATTCACGTAATATATGATGAGTGTTGTTTAAAGAGAGGTAGAAAATGTTGGGTTCAGCATGAGTAGTATTTCATTAATGAATAATGCGATAAAGGATTTCTTCAATCCATTTTTTGGGGAAGTTGATATCTCAATCCCATTTATGAAAATGATATTTCCTAAATAAATACATGTCTATGATGAACTATTGAAATGTTTTGTTCCTTTGATGTCAAAGAAAGTGACATTGAGGTCATATGTAGATAGCACCTGCAAGTGACATGCATGATTTGAGATATCAAGATAATCGAATTATTATACATTATATTTTTATATGAGGTTACATGTCGTTGTGATGTTATATTCATTCTCTTTGGGTTCCTTGTCATGTTTTAAGATCGAAACCTTTGATATTTGGCATTTTCTCCTCATGACACTGAGAAAAAGGCATAAAGGGTCAAACACTAATTGTAACTAGATTCTATTGGAACTCATCTGGTTGTGCCAAGGTTGTTTCAAGTATTCTCATATTACAACATATGAGTATTTTTTTTTACTATTGTTACTTTTTGTTCACATGTGTAAAATGCACCAAACATTAATTCAGTAATTAATTATAGAATTTGGGTTGAATACATGTGGTGTAGTTAATTAATCAACCACATGATGTCCACAAAATCGAGGAATGCGGTCAACCGGAGTATAAATCGCTTTCCAAACATACACATATCATAGTCATATTATGTAACAGATTGGTCATGTATTCTATATATTGGATACCTCAGTGGTCATCATGTAACATGGACACCATAAGTCGTGAATCCCATAGTGTGTATTGTGTAATCCATTTTTAGGAATAAATTAATTGTTGAGTCCCTATGATTGTGTCTTGGTAAGTCACTGACAGAAGTACATTGAATGTAGCTCAGATTCACATGTTTTGTACTTATACATGGTTATAAAGATTTTAAATATATTTATTTCAAAATGTAAACCTTGAGATATGTGTTGGAACCACTCTGTGTATAAGGTTGTATTTGTTGTCAATCCTAGTCATTGATGATCAAAATGAAAGAGATCAAGATGTACTCCAATGAAATGGAGGAATGGAAGATCAAAATGAACAAGATCATGAAGTACTCTGATGAAGTAGAGGAATGGTAATTCAGCCGATTGATGTACTGATCATAAGTTCAATGAACATGTGTCAAAGATGATACATTGTTTACAACAATGAAGAATGTGAGGTGTAATCCATCTGAGGATGTTTAACGAAGAATGGGGTTTTTGGAATAAGAGCATGTAATTCCTCCTTATTGCATGAGAACCATGGGTTTTGATGAATACCATGCAATTCCTCATTATTTCATGAGACCC
Organism: Viscum album; assembly: GCA_963277665.1. Classification (NCBI taxonomy): domain Eukaryota; kingdom Viridiplantae; phylum Streptophyta; class Magnoliopsida; order Santalales; family Viscaceae; genus Viscum; species Viscum album. The sequence goes on along the minus strand of OY728161.1, from coordinate 417,570,872 downwards.
ATGGGTTTTTGATGAAGACCATGCAATTACTCATGATTTCATGAGAACCATGCAAGAGACTTCTTAACGAATTATGGATTGCATGAAGTCGATAATGACAGTTTATGAAGAAGAAAATGTGAAAATGATTGGACTTCTGATATGGTCATGCAGAGATTGAAATTATGAGATGTCCATGCACATCACATTGTATCAGAAGATGATGATTCTAAATTTGTTCCTTCAACGAATACATATCACGATAGTGGAGTTTGTGATGACAGTAGAAGAGTTGTTGAAGGATTCACGATAGTGGAATTTGTGCAAATGGTGTAGTTAATTCATCAACCACATGTTGTCCACAAAATCAAGGAATGCGGTCGATCGGAGTATACATCGCTTTCCCAACATACACATATCATAGTCATATTATGTCACAGATTGGTCATGTATTCTATACAAGGGATACCTCAATGGTCATCATGTAACATGGATACCACAGGTCGTGAATCACACAATGTGTATTGTGTAATCCATTTTTAGGAATAAATTACTTGTTGAGTCCCTATGATTGTGTCTTGGTAAGGCACTGGAAGAAGTACATTGAAAGTAGATCAGATGCACATGTTGTGTACTTATACATGGTTATAATGATTTTAAATTTATTTATTTTAAAATGTAAACCTTGAGATATGTTCTTTGCAATAGACATAATTCTTATTAGACAAACAATATAGTAGGTTTTAATATTTATATATATAAATGATAACTTAAAATCTTCGTAATTATCATCTATACATGTCAAGTTTTATTTTTATTACATTTGTTACTTTAGTAGCATTGAAGCATGACATACACAGAAAAATAACATAATTCATGTAATCATTAAATTGATAGTACACATCAATAAATACATGATATGTAATGTATTTCATATGTCACAAGAGAAAAACAATAAATGAGAATGATACATTTTTTTGTAGTTTTGGATGTGTATTCATTGCGTTTTCTCCAAGTTACATTTTATGTTTATAATTAATTATAAATAAAATCATTAAATTATTTTAAATGTAAACACGATATGAATCAAAAAAATTTTAATTATAATTTAGATTAAATAATTAATTAATTAAAGTTAATAATTAATTAATATGATCCTATTTTATCTTATATAATAATGAGTAAGAATTCAATTTTACATTTATTAACAACAGATTTCATTTCCTGAATATGGATGATAATGATCATATACGAAACCTTTTTATGTTATTGGTTTCATTTAGTTAATAGTAAATTAAATTTTTGGTAGGTTATCCTTCATTCTAGATATTATATAGGGAATTCTTGGCCATGTATTCTTTTCTGAAAAACCCTTTCCCCTCACCCGTTTTTGAGTAATATAACTTGTAAAGGGTGGATATCAAATGATAATGGAGGTGGTTCAAGTATGGAGATTATGGGAACCCAATCCAAGGAGATACATATGTGGATAAGTGGATTGTTTTAACAAAAAGCTTATTCAGGTCATGTTTTATCTCCCAAGGTCAAAATTTATATTATTATCCTCTAGATCAACTAACCATTATTAAATATCATGATCATACCACTTTATTATTCTTTTTAATCATGTTGTGTGGTTATGTAATTATGTATATTTTTTCATGATCACATAATTAATTAATTAATGAGCATGCATGATAGTAATAAATTAAATTGGCATATGCATTAATATTGTATAATAAATTTTTATTCACTTATGTAAACATTCCTAATATTAAAAATAATTTTATGAAGATTATAATTGAAGATTTATTTATAAAAGGTAAAATAGCTCAATAAAATATAATGTGGGTTAATTTTTCCATTAAATCGGTTTAAATCAGTCAATAGTTAAAATTTTCTAACCAAAAGTAGTCGAGGTGGATTAATTTATCAGATAATTATAACTTAATGTTTTTCATCTCATTAAATTGGTATAATGATTTGTTGACTACATATATGAATTGGTGTAACGAGGAGGCAATAGTTGAGGAAATAAATATATGGATTTAAGGATTGGGGAGTCCACTAATAAGATCAATGAACTCTTAGATAATTAATTTTTCATTTGGAATTCCTACATAAATTCATTCAAGATTCCTATCCAACCAAATTTTTTGTAATGATAATTAGTATATGGATGAATTCCACTAAAATTTACATGAGAAAATATATTATTAAGCCAACGATTAGGGTTTATTAGGTTCAAAAAAAATATATGGATACTAACAAATAAAAAATTTAAATATTATAAAAATTTTACCAGATAAAGTAATAAGACCTCTATATTTCATATTTGTAAAAATGGAAATAAATTGACCTCAAAAATATCATTGTAATCAATACATGAGAAGGAAAACCATCACACCAACATAAATCTCAATGAATTGAAGAAGTTATTATATGTCATCAATCACCATGAAAATAAAATTATATTTTATAAAAGAACCTTTTGATAATGATCCTGTAAATGGGGGATGTAATGAATATTTTTAACTCCATTTGAAACAGTTGAATTTTTCATCATATGATCAATTCATCATGATATATTCTTTGTACACTATACTTTTTAAGAAACACGGGAATATGTATGTTTATATCAAAATGTCCCGCCTTCAGGATCAATATCATAAGAAACTGAGACCATATTGGTTTGTGATGTCCAATTATTTTTTCACATTTATTCTATGACAGACTAAAATAAATCGGACACATGTAGTACAGATTATTGCATATATTGAATTCTTTCAGATCATAGGGATTAAATGCTCAAATAAGTTACACAATGATCTCAAAATTTCAACATTTCACAATTCCTTCTTATATATTTATTTTTTGTATTATATTATGGGAAATAATAAACACAATATTTATGAAATTCATTATTTAATTATCCAATTAGATTTGGACATCAGTTATGATAAGCTAGTGATCTATATGGAGAATAATAAAAAATTATAAAAACACAAATCTTACTAAGTCATACAAGTAGTCTGAAGTACACAAGCATCATCCTTCCAATAATAGAACGATCCAAAGTCAAGAAAGGAAAATGAGGTAGTATATTTTTAACATAGAAAGATAGGAATGTATAAGAGGATATAAAAAAAGATTCTAGAGTAAGCTAAAGGTGTATTAATTATCTTCTGTAATCCTTCTATATCTACACATTTGTTATTATATATAGCATAGGGGCTCACCTCTGTGTCCAAATTAAGGAACCATGTATATTCAAAATAGTTTTCTTAGAGAAACAAAACACATAGTTGATAATGTTTCAATGTTGATCACTTTCTCCATTGGTGAGTACCATCATTCATTTACAACATGTTTTATTTTGGATTTAATATATTCTCCTTATGTTCTTATTATTACTAATAGCATTATTTATGTATCATCAATAGATACAGATCTGTTTTTTTTAATTTTAGAAATAAATTTGTTGTCTTTTTTTAGGACAACATATGTAAATGTATTATTCATTTAAATATTGGCCATTAGTTATTATATTAATAAAAATAAATTTATTCAATTGAAAAAAAATTAATTCCCTAACTCATATAACACTCATCACTGGATCACTATCATGGTTATGTAAACGAGATGCCTTTGAAAAAGCACTATCTGGATTTTTATTTAGAATCTACTATGATAACACCAACATAAATTACTTCCTTCATGTGTGTATGAAAAAATGACTGCAACACCATTTGTTTGATAGGATAAAAGTGGAACAAACCCTATAGGAAAAGTGAAAAATAATGAATTTTGACCATTTTTTGTAGAATCTTGAAGGGGATATTCTTACTTTATATGATCTTTTTATGATTTGGGTAGATATGGATATGTCAAAATAATGATTTATAAGTATGGTTACCCTGAAAAATTGATTGAATTCACAAATTAAGTGGAGAATAATTATGCTAATATGATAAATAATCTATGAGAAGTTGAATTTGTTAAATATCAAAACTAAGTGTCTATCAACTTTGTACTGGTGTTTGGGATTCTATTTTAACTCACCCCAACATCCACATGACAGTGTAATGGTGTTAGTGAAAATATAATCCAAACGTTTTTAGAAAAAGTTATTCTAAATGATAGGTCATGTAGATCATCTATTATCTTTATGAGGATAGAAAATGAATATAGTACAAAGAAAAGAAGAAAACAACATTACCTTCATGTTAAGGAGTATCAAGAAACATATTTCTTCGCATACACATATATGGGTTTGTGAGGGAATTGTTAAAAATATGTCAACATAAATTCATATGATGATTAACAAGGTGTATCTTTATAGGGTATTCCTAAAAAAATAGAGGGATATTATCTATAGAAACACTCGGTCAATAATTTCTCTCTCACCAGAAAAGATTCCTTTGTTGAGAGGAATAACATCCTAAAAGAGGATAGTGGTAGATAAATTTATATTGATGATGATGAATCCCAAGATACATAGTATTTTATATATGATCATATTCCATATTTCCACATGGAATATGTAATTGGAAAAAACACAATAATTAATTGGAGAATAAGAGAGGTCATAAAACCTGAGCGATATAGTTTTCATGTCACTGATGATGGTGAATCATTTTTTGTTGAAAATGATGAAACAATATCATACATGGAATTTTTAGAGATATTAGAAGCTGCAATTAGACAATAAACCATGAATTTGTAAATGGATTACACAAATAAAAACCATGTTCTAGTTCTAGTTGATGCGCCATTTGATGTAATGCTTGGTAGATGGATATGTTTATTCAGAAGGAAACTAGAAATGGAAGTTATGATAAATATGTATATGTAATGGAATGTGGCTAAAGAGTGTATATAGAATTAACTAATTGACTAAGAAGAGTCATATAAAAAGGATTACATGTTTAAATCCACCATAATTCAACTTCTTATACATATTTACCATGACTATGACATTTATTCGATGGATTTCATAACTACCTTATGTAATGGGACCATTCAAGTATAAATATATATGTCATTACCAGATTCATTTGTGACACCAGTTGATGAAAAATAAAATTCATGTTTTAGTGATACATTTGTTGGATGAAGCATTCATCTAGGTCATCGAACACATGAATTGATGAATCCATAGAAGAATTTCGTTTCTTTTATAACGAATGTGATTCATGGGTTTTGTAACCAAAATTAATGAAATGAAATCAATATCCTTGTATTATATGATAATTACATTTTACTCATTGGAAATGACATACCTGTCTTATATTCATTTAATGACTAGATAAGAAAGTGATTGTCGCAGAATGAATTTTTTGATGTACCATATATTAAATAGATCAAGATAATTCCTGATAGATCATAGAGATTACTTAGAATATACAATAATACATACATTACATGTAATCTAATGTTATTTTTTATTTAACAATCCCCGAGGGGGTTTGATGTAGTGTCAAATGATTTACATATTTCCAATAATTTTATCACTTAGACATAATAAGAGAGAGATAGAGATACTAATCAAGATCCAATATGCTATAGTGATATGATCAATCATTTTTACAATCTATTCACTACACATAATTTTTCCTATGTATTGTCACTGGTAGATATATATCAAAAAGATACATGATAACATCATTAGATTACATGTACAGTTATACATAAGTATCATAGATGAACTGAGTAAATGATCATTTATTATGGAGGATATGAAGAGATGGTCATTAGGGGTTATTATGATTACAGTTTTTGTATAGTCTGATATGGTTAGAATTCATAATGAGGATATGATTTATGTCACAAAATAGGATCTAATAACTAGAAGATTTAAAACCATTTAGGTTTCATTGATTCTAACTTATATTATGAGTATATAACGCATTCTGATGAAGACATAGAATCTAATTTATATTTGGAAATTTTTCAAGGAGCATGATGTTGTGCCTAGAAGTAATGAATCTATAAATATTTATTGTGATAACACTTCAGTGATGGCTCTGAAAAAAAATCTAAGGTCACACAAACGGAAAAAGGTCATACACCATAAGTATCACTTCATGATGGAATTTCATCAAAGGGTTTAATATGTTGTAATCAAATTACCCACAGAATAGAATATTGTGATCCACTTGAATAATGGTGTATCTAATCAAAATCAGGAGTATAATTTGAGAACTACTATATATAAGTTTGTTAGACGGTGGATCTTGTTGAAGGGTTGTCTGTTCGAGTTACATCCCTTGATCAAACTTATTTGTACATTTTGATCACCAATATACAATTTTTTTAATATTAATAAACCCTTTATCACAATATGATGGTTATTATATTTATTATAGTATTTAATGATGTCATAAGAGTAGCTATATCACTAAATGGTCATAATTGTTTCTTGATTTGATGAGAACCCAAAAGTGAAACGACACTATTATTTAATGTATGTTATATATCCAAATGATATAATTTAAGGGTTATAAATGATACTGGTTATTAAGGGTATATAAGTATAGTATATAGAGGAGCCATCTCATGATGTACTCCCTTGGTAATATCCAATTGGCTATTTTGATAATGTGGCATGCCAGACATAAATCCCCATTTTTATGTGTCATGGGTTGTCCCAATTTGAGGTTGTCTGTATTGATACATTGATTTTTTTATTTTTATTATTGAGTATTATGAGTCATGAACTTTGATGTATTGATGAAATCCATGATGAAAGATGTTCCAAATGATGTAGGATATGTTAAGTTCATCAATTGAAATATATCATTAATGAATAATTGGAGAAATGACTTGTACCATCTATTAATTACTAAAATTTAATGTCTCATGACACTTAATTGAAAAGATATATCTTAAATAAATAAAGGTACATGGTGTATTATAGGAATTTTATATTATCATGAAGTAAAAGAAAGGGATTTTTATCATATATAATGATGGAAAAATCATGAATCCTACTTGACTTGATATATTGAGATAATGTGATTATATTACATAGTAATCAATTGTATGAGTTGAGATATCATTATGGAATTAACTCTATTCTCTATGAGTACCTAGGAATTTTGTTAGATAAAAACCATGGAAATTAATATATTCAACCAAATTACACTAATAATGAGGCCTAGAGGGTAACTAAATAAGTGTATCAATAATCTCATTTGTATAATATATTATTATTTATTATTTAATATTTTTAATAATATTTAATCATTTAAGAGAATTAATTATTAATCGTTTATTCTTAATCGCATAAAAATATTTATATTATATTATGTATATATGATATTTATTAATTTAATGGTAAATAATTAATTTATATTTAATTAATAAACTAATAGACTATATTAAAGGTTTAATAAATAATATGGAAGAATGGAGGATGATGTTTTCATGTTTGGTGAAAAAATATTAAATTTTTAATGCTATTTTTGAAAATAATATTTACTTTAATTTCTCATCCTAAGAACATGTCATGAAATAATAATATTGTAACTATTATTTGAAATTGGGTATCCCTATTCTTAAATAAATAATTAAGGGAACTTGTGAAATTATTTTTCTTTAATCCTCGTGATATATAAATCCAGTTATGATATTTTATCACTATGAAAATATATTATTTCTGTTCTACACAACGGATTTGTGGGATCCCCTCAATTTATAGATAGCCCCAATATATAATAACACTACTAAAAATTGAGAGAAATATTCCTCCACATGATATAATAAAATTATTTAGAATAATATTCCTTTGAGATTAACGGTGAATAAAGCACGTGCATGGATGTTCCTTTTGATCACCTGATGATTCCTTCTGCAACATCTAGTTATTCATGGAACATGAGTGGATCATTTATAGAGGAAAGCTACAAATTATTCATAAAATTATATGATGGTACTTCATAGATCTACATACAGATCCATCGATGAATACTAAATTAATACAAGGTAATTATTAATTAGTTAAATTGATTATAAATTATATGTAATAATCCTCTATCATTGTTACATCATGATTAGATTATTCATTTATTAATTGACTAAATTATATTACACATAGTGTATGTCTTCATGTAGATCTCATATTGATCATACATCATAACAAAATTTTATCTTGGAAACCACCCATCACATGCATCCTTTTCAACTGGAACCTACATATCCATATGTGATTCCACGTATCTTATGAAAATTTAATTAAGATGTCATGAACTCTAGGATACTTTTATCATTTTCAATACAGTTGGAATCAAAGGAATTTTATTAGAAACCATGTGAAATAGATTTAGAAACAAAATAAATATGGTAACATAACCATATAATAAAAAATGAGGACAATTGTAGAAGAAAATCATAATGTTTTGGAAATATATATATTATGTCGGGTTTTATTGTAATAAATCCATGTGTAAATAATCCACGTGAAAATGGTTCTGTAATAATAGAATATAAGGGTAATGAAAACACAAGGGAACAATGGACTTTAAAAAATCATCATGTACTTCATAATAATGATCCATACTATGCACCTGTTTTGACATTACCATCATTTATTCATAGAATAATTCTAATATTATTTACATATCATTATTAATGATTTTCATAGATTATGACATTTAACGACATATGTTAAAAACTATACCAATGAAGGAAAAATGATGAAATAAAATGGATGAAGTGTTTCAGTATTAATATTCACTAATTAAATTATAGAAGTATTTTATCCAATTATATTTTTATATATTCATAAATAAAAACCTTTCAATTGGGTTATATTTTTAATAAAAATAGGTCTTCCATAAATTTAGATTTGTGTATACCATCATGATATATTTTTTTATGGATAATAATAAGTTAAATGCCACATAAATCCCTTTTAAAAAATTGTGTTTTCAGTATAGTGAATTACTATCAGGTATTTAGTTCAAATTTAAGGAAATAAATCCCACAAGATTATAACATGTTTTATTAATTTTTTTACTAATAATTCATTTTAGTTTTATTGAAACATATTTAATAGAGTTTTAAACCATTAGTGTTAATAGGTTCACTATTTACATTCATATAACAGTCAAATTTGATTATTAGATTTTTAGAAAAAGAAATTTGTATTGAAAACATTAATAAAAAGTTCAATCAATGATTAACTTTTTCTCAAGGATGCCCATTTTATTTTTTAAAAACATTATTGGAATTATATTAATATATTTCTTAAAGAGGATACACCTCATGTATGGTGAAAACCCATTTCAAATTTAATGGACTAGAGGTATGAACCCATGACAGATGGTATAAACTGGTTTTTCATATACCACTATACTATGTGATGTCTAATATATTATGTCAATATTTATATGTTTAATATTTGTAAAAAAGTAAATATTAATAATTGACTATTGTGTTAATTTTAATTTTTAAAGATTATTTTATTAAATATGTGAATATACACATGATGGAATTGTAATATATTTAGGGAAAGAATGATAGACATGTAACACTATGTTGGATATTTTTACATGATTGTGGTGAATTTTTGCGCATCAGACATAAAAATGAATTTTTGGACATTAATTTCATTGTGTGATTGATGAATTGTAATTTGATAAAAGCATAACCATATGATGTAATTTTTATTAATAAATATAAATATAACCTATAATTATATTTCTTTATACTAGTAGGCAATAAATTAATTCAACTAATTTTGGATAATGGTCATCGAAATGAAATTTTTTCCTATTTCATTCATATCTTATAAATCATATGTTATTTTAAATAATAAAATATTTAGGTTTTTGATTTCATTAACATTCCATTTATTATGAACCTTCTTGTTATCAATTAACTCTATCAATCTATATAATTTATTATTTTATTCTTCAACATCCACATCTTCTCTTTCAACAAGTATTATTCGGTGTAGAAACACAATTATATGTTATTCCAAATGGTCATCTGGATCACATTTTCCCTTATTATGAGGATTCCACTTTAACCCTCATATTATTTGATTTTTGGATTGTACTATTTTCATATATGAAATCCAGGATTATTGATATCATAATATAATTTTTAGAGAACAATTTATTTAACGTGGGGTGAATGTAAAACAATAAATTAGAAAACAATATGATATTATTGAATACTATATATGTAACAAAACACATAGAATAAAATAGAATATAAAACCCAAAGACATTAAAAAATATATGTTTTGGGAAATATTTATTTCTGTCAATAGCTTAAGATACATTCAATAATAATTTTCATTAATAGAATGTGATACACACATGATCGAGATTTACTGAAAAACAATATACTATTATTATAAATATTATTTAATATGAAATTTATTCCCATAAATTTGTAATGTATGGTTTAAAAAGTATTAAATAACTTTTAAAATATATATTTTACACATGTCTACTAGTTATTTATTGATTATTAATATAATTTTATAAATTTAAAAGAATATGAAATATTTTCATAAAATTTTATTTTTCTAATAGACGATATAGTTACACTGTCACACATAATTGAAAAATAATTTCTAATTTTTTTATTAAAATTAAATTAAAATTATATATCATTATTAAAATTTAAATACCAAAATTATCTTATGGGTAATTTTTGGTTATTTTTTTTCAATTTTGTTTGACAAGTGAAAGATGCTGATTTTTAATTAAGAACATCATTTTAGGAATTTTTTATAATGTTAAATTATATATTTAATTTTTATATAATTAATATTATTTTATTTTTATATCAATTAATCCAAATTATTTAATTCAAATTGTATTTATATTATATTATGATATGATTTTTTTTCACATTTCCCTTTCAAACCCGGTTTTCTTATCACATATGTCAAATAAATTTTAAATTAATATTTTTTAGTTTTTGAATTCAATTTGGAGAAATTTATTATAAATTTTTAATCAACATGATTTATAATTTTTAATCAGTTAAATATAAAATTTTACCAAAATTTATTGTGAATATAGTAAAAATGGTTTTCTGAAATTATAGTGATAAATGGTTTATTTGGGCATAAAATATTTTGACAACACTAAAATTAAATATAAACAAGTATAAATACTATTATATAGACATATATAGAATATTAATATAATATGGTTATATAGTGAACCATTTACTACCATTGTGACATATCGAAAAAGTTGTATGAACAAAATTATTTTCAAAAAAAATCATGTGTGTCCTCTAACTGACCTATAAAAGGCCACCATCTCCTCACAGATTCACACTTTAAAAAACAATAATTTATAAATTCCATATAAAATTAAATTTTAATAAAACATCTATCATCGTAGAATTATTTTTTATTGAAAGCCAACTTTATAAATATTTAGTGACAAACTATTTGGCATACCCTATGAAGATGTAATATTCTTATATAAGTGTTTTTATTTTAATTATTTCTTATGATAATAAATTTTCATTAAACCATGGTGATATAATAATATTGGTGGCCAAAATATCCTAGGATATTTTTATAAATCATTAATAGAATAAAACTGTCTATAATTCCATCATATCGGTTATGAAATCATCATTACTGTGTATAGTGAACTACTGCCTCATGAAGGGATGTCCTTAATTTTTTCATTTCCACCTATCAAGGTAGAGTATGATGATTTATATAAATTAATATTATTATATACAAAACATAATAATAACTCTTGTGTAACTGTATGATATATATATTTTAAATTTCCTATAAAATTTTGATACAATAAAATCAAATGTTTGTACAGTGGACTATCGCCACACAAAGAGATGTGATTTGTCTTCACTAACACATCACATGGAATGTGATAAATATAATGTTCATTTTTATATGAGAAATATATACTATATTAATGAGAAATTTATTTTTAGATAAATACTATATATATTATTTTAATTTTCCCATTTTCACACCCATAATGATGATAACATCATTCTTGTACGTCTGGAATACCACCTTCATCAAGTGATGTGAATATATTTTCCTCTTCACGTAACATGGATGTTATATATCAGTATATAATATGGTATATATTATATTATTACAATTGTATAAATGAAAAATTATTACTTACCTCCTTCATTAATTTCTTTCTCAAATGGAAGAGATATAAATATGTCCGTATGACCTCCCATTCATATGATAGTAACATACTTCTTTTTTCATAAACACCATTCAAGATTGAGTTTTTAAGTATAATTAATGTAAAATAATTAATATTACATAATTAATGACAATCAATATATTATATAACCATAAAATATGTGTTTGAAAGAAATATTTCCTGAAAAAAAAAATACATTAGAATGAAATATAAATTAAAACCTGAAATAAAAAATAATGAATGATTATAAATGAATGAGTAATTGGATGTTATAAAAAATCATTTATGATATTATAGTTTTTAATTTTTATTAATATTTTAATATGTTTATTAAATCCTATTATAGTTTGTTAATATAAGTTTTAATTCCTACAAAATGAGTATTAGAAAATTCAAACAAGATAAAAAACCTGAATATAGGTATTAATTTCCCCCAAATAAACATAGGAAGTAGAAGGTGTAAAATTCCTGAAAATCCTGGGATCATTAAATGGGAATTAGATTGTGTCACCAAAATATTTTCACAATATTAAATCACATGAATTTCATGGCCTAAAATAGAACCCATGCAGCCTTGTTTGATAATCTAACATTCCCTTTTGAAGACACCTTGATGAAATTTTGGGCCACAAAATGGTAGCCAATCATGTCCCCAAGGTGACATGTTTTTTCATTGTGGGAGTTCCTAAAAACAATTTAAAACCCCATTAAAATATACTGAATATATCCAAAATTTTGAGACATGCCATTTCTAGAAGGATCATGTGATGCATCGCTAATGGGAAGGGAAGTTATCCGTGGAAATATACATGAATAATCACAAGGCACAAAATAGTTTTTTAAAATAAAACATAAGAAAAAAATATAATTAGGTGGGAGGAATCACTATCATTGAACATCATGATATGGACCCAAGATAGTTTTCTAGGAGCCTTGAGACAATAGCTTCATGTCCATCCAATCTTGTGAATTTACACATACTTTTCACCCTCGATGCATAAATTGCTTTTGGAATATCTTAGCGTCTATACACATCCCCTACGACATCCCATTGAAAAATGGATTAAATTTTCCATAATTATTTTATGAAATTAGGGGTCTTTTTATGATCACTCAAGGAATTATAAGAAATATTGAAAATTTATTTAACATTACTTGTGAAAACATCAATGAATATAAATATTTTAAAAAAATTGAAATATAATAATGGTGGTGAAAGATATCATGCTCATAAAATCAATGTGATTCACCCGGGTCATCCACAGTGCAGTCTTTCATGATACCCACTAGAGTCATCCAAGATCACGTGAGTGAAATTTAATATACACATTGATCCCTCAAAGGCGCTTGGACATGTCAGGATGAAACTATGAAAGTATATTTGTGTATCTATTTTCCTCAACATGTCCTCATTTATTTTCAATAACCTAGTACTAGGAATTTTGATGTGGGGTCTTGAGGGCGATGGAAATCATGATATTCACTCAGTGTGATCCACAACAGGGAGTCACAATGACTTGTTGAACAATACCACTCCACAGATTCCATACTAAATTTGTTCAATATTCATCGTGAAAAAAGATTATTAAATAGGGTGATGATGCATATAAATTTCCCACACCAACATGAAAATTGGTTGTTTTCAAGGATGGTGAACTATAGGATCACAATACGCTAATACACAATGAATAAATCCTATACATCGATACATGTATGAATTTCTCAGAGCGACTGATCTTGTGACATGAAAACTTCCAATCATGTATGATTTGGGGAACCAATGGAGTGATCAAGATCCATGGATAATGTTCTTGATATGATTATTGATAAATCTCACAATGGAACTCTGGTAGGATACATGAAGAACATCCCTAACACATATCAGAAAATTTTATACATAAAAGTAGAAATCATTGAATAAATATATGAAAAAAAAAAATAAATGCTTGAAAAACCACTAATGAATGGAATACTTAAGCTAAATAAAATATTTGATAATAGTTTTGAGTTTCGAGTGAGTCATAAAACTCACAAGAAAATTCATATACATTCTACCCAAATTAAATGATTTTCCATTGAAATATGATTATGATCATTAAATTTCCCATGGATAGGTAAAATAATGTAGTATTGTTCCCTCACACATTCTTCTCATGTAACAAGAGACCCTATGGATAATTGTTCCAGTCTTTAGATTCTCATTATAAATGTCAATCAATTCATATACAAATTCTAGTGTATGTTATCTGAGAGTGCTAGTATTATATTAGTTTGACAACTAGGATTTAAATAGACATCTGATACATCCATAAATTTTTCATGACTCCCATCTGTTAAGTCATCTGGGACATGTGACATCTTATAAGGGATGTAACATTGACTATCATGGAACCCTCAATGTATTTCAGTTCTATATTGTGATGATACCATGGAATGCCAATGAGGGGTTGAGATTACCCCAACACATGTCATCCAAGACATACTCCTCCCTCGAAAGAATTTTGTATTAACACAAGTGAAATCCTCCATGAATGTTTGTTATCTCACCTGATAACCCTATGTTAAGTTGATTGGATCTTGGGACACCCATTGGAAATACTACCTGAGGTTGTGTGATGTAGACCAGGACCAGCAAAATAGGTAATGCAATGTATTATGAGGATTCATTCCCTTATCAAGTGGAAACCCTATGAAATTACATATAATATAAGAGAATCATTTAGAATACCCAACTAGAATCATCGTTGATGATCACATTTTGAAAATTGGATAATCAACACATGATGTGGAAACATGTTGACTAAAAGACAAGGAAAACCTCTGTGTGTATTCCCCTAACCATCAAATTTTAATTACTCTGATTCCTACTATATCCCAAATCTCACAACCATGTAAGGGAAAATGGTCATATATATGTCTTGAATATGACTCTATCTAATATATTCCAAAATATGGTGACAATGTATAACAATTCCTGGATGAATAAAAACCTTCCTAATTTATGGGCCGACTATGCCACCACCTGTACTACTTCATATGTAACACCATGCTAATTTTTTATTCCACTGAAGTAGTATTACTTATTTAGGTACTGTTTAATTCACTCCAAAGAGTTATTAAAATAAAATAATCGGATGAATATTAATTGAAAAAGTGTTTGGATTAGTTGGAATGTAATAATGGAACACGTTTAAAATATTTAAAAGCCTTTATGACAAAAATATAAGAACACATGAGAGTTTAATAAAAAAGATATCATCCATTCATTCAGCCATGGAGAACTGGAATTTGATCCTATTTCATCTCTGATATGAGGGAAAAAGCCTTTGAATGTGGAAGCAAAGGGAGATAGACCTATTTTGTAGGTAGGCTATATCATAATTGAGCCTAATCATTTGAGTCCATAGATGAGGAGGGTGTCAGAACACCAAAAATGAAATAATTAGGAAGATACATATTTCATAACTATCATAATATAATTTCCTTAATGAATTAATTTATAATGCACAACATCCTTTTACATGACCACATAATGTTACACTATACATGGATCATCTGGACCAAATGAGGTTAAAATATATAGAGCTCATCTTAACCACATGACATTAAACTATATAGATCTCATCCTGGATAAAATGACAATAAAAACTATGGTGCGCATCCCAACAACATTATTTTAATATAGATGGAGCTCATCCATACATAATGTAATTACATTGCATGAAGGACTCCCTTACCACAAGTTTTTGATATTCGTGGAATATTTCATTCTCATATGAAATTAAACAACATATATTTCCATAGATCTATGTATGGATTAATTTTCATTCTAATGGAATATGTATGGATTCCTTGATTTTTATCTTGGTCATACAAAAATATGATATATAATTTCCCATTCGTAATCAAAACCTCTTCTTCATAGTTAGTGTGATCCTTCTCATTGATAATTTATGAAAAATGATAATAGATGATCTGATCCTTGGAATTTTATAATGTGTTTCACCAAAAAGACAAGGAATGGAGTATTGTGATAGGTCCATCTTCATCTTGATTCAACTAACCTAAAAGTCATATCATGAGTCCTCATTTCATGAAATTAAATTAAATGTTTTTTATACCATACATGAGATGAAAAACTACAATAATGTGGAACTCACCCTAGAGGACCATTGTCATCCTTTATTGGTCTCATACAACACCAACATTCAAGAACTATGTGTGACATTATTCTTTTCATCATAAGATATGTTTCGATTAATAGACCATTAATCCTTGATGTAGAAATAAAAAACATAAATATTACCCATATCTTCTTATAGGCCACACATGAATAGATATCCTTATATAGAACTATTTTAGATTTTATTATCATTTTTATGGGATAGGTTATGGTGACCATGCTTCCACGAATGGGCCCAAAAAGAAAATTTCCTTATTTTTTTCTCACAATAGGGATCCAATGTCAACTCCAAATAATTATAAACTACTATATTTCTATAGATATAAGTGTGTTTTGATTATAATTTTATTGAGATACTTAGTGATGATTATGATTCCACCCTAGGGACAAACAACAACACCTCTAATTTTCCCTCATGTCAGTCAAATAACATCATTTCAAAATGATTCTAAACTAGAAAATCCCTTTAAAAACAATGTATGGTATTATTACTATCACCATAGGGTATGTACGGACGTTTGGTTTTTGACCATTGTTTCTGGACACAATCCACATTTTTTCTCTTTGGTCTACCTCTATCCTTGTAGAATGATGATAATATGGAACTATGTTTGGTTGTACTTGAGTATTTATATAATACATATTGATTTTAGGATCTTAAATACTAGGCATGGACACAACCTCTATCATAAATAAATTCCATGCTTTATTTATGTTCAATACCTTCATACACTGATTGATTTTTTAGAACTATGAATGGATTGAATCCTATTATTATTGGATATATAATGACCCCCTAAACATCATTCATGGTACCCAATATAATTACCAAACTATAAAAAACCACAACTATATAGGGGATGAATAATGATCAATCATTTCACATATGTTTGAGTCATATCTATGTACAACCTATTTGTGAACAAAATATACAGTGTACTAATATATTTCATGTATGTTCACACATCCTCTCATAATTACATACATTTCAATGTAGGTACATCATTAATATATTAGTGCAACTGAACGAATGTTCGTCCTTACTGAAACATGACAGATTGCATGGACGAAATCCTCCCCACTATATGATTTTAAAAATTTGTAGTTTTTCATCCATAAATAATCACTTATCAAGGAACCAAAAGATCATACTATATAAAACTATATAATATGGTCCTCCCACAATCATTTATTTCACATAAATCCATATAAATCAAATATTTTCTCGAATTCCTCACGTTATAGTAAAGTATTTATGGCCCATTGAAATGATAACTCATATCATGGGGCTTATTGTTTCACGATAAATGTATATCTACGGGTCTTACGTATGCGAATATAGTAGTTAACAAAAAATTTCACAATATAAAAGTGAATTCTGACCCCATTCAGACCTGACATCACTATAGCTGCACTCATCACCTCAATATGTTTAAACTACCCCTCTAATGATTGTTCAATATCATTACTCATGCCATGAGATAATTGACATGGGAATTAAAAAATATCAATCACTCTCATTGAAGGATTTTGGGGATAGTTATCACCCTTGGAATCCTATTTAGCCTCTTTTAATATCTCCCATATCATGTCTACAACATTCATTAAATTAAAATTAACATGCTTTGGTCAAATATTCATGACCTAAAACAATAAATAATAATGGTCTAATCACAAGACCTTAAACTTCAAGATAAAATGACAAAAATCACTGAGTTTATGTGTCCTCAAAGGGTGACATAAGAAAAATTCCGGTCATATCATACTAAAATCTTCATCTTTAGTGATTAGGAAAAATTTTGGCGGAAATATTATAAATAATTCTCATTGGGTCTACTAAGTATTCATAGTAAAATCCAAGATACGGTAATTAGACCCATGGTCTATTAAATTGTTAGTTCAACAAATTTTCACATCTATTTATAGAGAAAATATGTTATCTAGGTAGCGAAACAACCTCCAAGGGGTTCGAACCATAATCAAGTGTTATATTATCCATAAGTTACACATATTGATTTGGGGATCATCAGATCACAGAAAACATTCCATGTCCATTAGAAAAGATATTTGGAATCAAGAGACCCTTTTCAAGACAATACATATGTTCTTATGGATCATGAATATGTTCCTATTATTTTCATCAAAATCCCACACTGTATAAAAAGAATAGTTCAGTACTTGAAATTATTGACATCAACATGATATTACACAACACCTATGTCAATCTTAACAATTATATAGAGTGATTATCTCTATGATTTTCCCAATCTGAGCACCACAGACTATGACCGACATTATACATACCAAACTATCTCGGCATCTTGATCATTCATGTTGTTAAATTAGCATGATTTGTACACATTATCATGTCCCACATGTGACTCTTTATTCCCTAAACAATTAGGTATCAACCACTACGATTCAAACCCACAATGATTAGGGGTAGAGCTTCATAAATAAAGAGATGACTTCCATAGAGATGAAGGAACATTCATAGATATCATTGCACCATATCTAACATTATAATATAGATTCTTATGTATTAAATAAATTTTAATGGCCCTGGGAATATATTGGGGATCATCATTTAATGGAACATACCCATATTTTTAACCCCATCTAATATTCAACGTTGATGATTTTTTGTTAGGATTTACAACTCTCATAATAGAACTACCCAAGAAGACATATTATCACTATTATTTCATTACTAAACATATATTACTTCTAAAAAACATTTATATCCCTTAGGATAGATAACTAACATCTAGGTATCCATTTCGTATAATTATTTTATGTACATGGCTCATGGATACGTTCATGTGGCCTTAAAACAAATTTTTCGCTCATGAAAATGACTTTCGGACATGTGTGGGCCCTAGAAACACCTGAACAGAACTCAACAACTCAATGTATTTTGGGAACTTTCATCAAGTTTTAT
Organism: Viscum album; assembly: GCA_963277665.1. Lineage (NCBI taxonomy): Eukaryota > Viridiplantae > Streptophyta > Magnoliopsida > Santalales > Viscaceae > Viscum > Viscum album. Next base: position 417,551,596 of record OY728161.1, on the reverse strand, counting down.
CCATATTAATTTATCATCAATACGGCCCTTGGTGAATGTCCTTATGTTGAAGAACATATAATGTCTGAGATAAATGTCCCTAAACGAAATAAATACAATGTTTCAGTTAAAATACTTTAAACTAAAGAGATATAATTTCAGTGCTAAAATACCTTTAAAAAAGTGAAAAAAAATGTGAGATCGAAAATATCATAAACTATCACAATATCAATGTTCGCGACAAAATATCATAATATAATTAAATAAAACGTTTGATATACAATACACTAAATTAATTAAAAAACATTGTTTGAGATAATATACCCTAACAACAACTTTTTCATTCATAGGATGTAAGATCCAACACTGGTATATGGTGAGAAATCCAAATAGTTCAACAGCTTATCAATATTTGGTACATCCCCCCATCCCCATTATCTATTATTCCCTTGCTTAATCTGAGTCCAATAAGCACCCGATGGACCTTAGAAATCCTTCATAAGCCATGCTTTCTTTCTTTTTCCTACTAGCTCAAAAATAGTATTCTTAATAATGAATTCTTCCAGTTTCATGAAATAGATATGTGACCCAAGAAGAACTCCCATTAGAAGAACCTTATTGAAAAATTTAATCCACTGTCGACATATATAAGTAGTTGTCATTACATTGTCCCATGAAAATTTTGTATAAAAGAACTCATCACACATAAGACATGGTACAAGTGTACGAAAAATATTCTCCATATCAAAAAGACTAATTCCCACTTCACCATGTGTATGGTGAAAGTGTTTGTTTCCAAAATCCAATGATTGAACAACTCCATCATCAAGAAATTTATCAATATGTAGATATTAATTTAATTCAAACAACCTCAAACATTAAAATATCATTCAACTCCATAGTGTTCATATAAGTAAGGTAGCAATCCCAAAATGGCCATCCACATTCGTAGCCAGAACTACCTCCTAAACATATTTTCATGTTTCAATTACCGAAGATATTATGGTCGGATCCTTATTTTTTTATTAAGAAAGATTGGTATGGATATCCTCGTTATTCTCCCAACAAGTTACCTTGGTGTCTATTGGAATGTTTTTCAGCATACATCCTTCTTCATGATCTACCGGAGGGAAAATGTATCTCCTTCTGGAAATTTTAACATGAATTGTTTTATGTGTTTATTGAATCCATTAATAAGGTATAAATGATGACATTTTTAGAAAAATGAAAACATCATCATTATGAAAATAATGTAAATATAAATTTTTTTTGGTAGGTGATAGTCAGTGAGGTTGTATCCAATAAATTTTATCACTCTTTTTAATGAATGAACCTAATGCTCGCATAATTAGTCAATGATCCCCACCATATCATCAGTATGAGATATTGTAGACCCTGCATCGTTCATTAAGAGCATAGGGGAAGGTAAAAAAATAAAAAATCATATTAAAATAATTATCTGCATATAGAATAAAGATAAAATAAGTTATTTTCAAAAATAAATACATCGAAATTTCATCAGAATCAATGGAATTGGAGAATCGAAAAAAGAATTCATGATTCACCAACCCCCAGAGGTACAATGTGTCACGTAATCCCATAGGGGATAATATGTTCAGAATACCCTTTAAGAAGCATGACATCATACGACCTAATCATGGTCACATGATTCTTATGATAATCGATAAAAAATTTGATAGATCCAACAAAACATATAGAGTCCTCCAAAAAATTGTAATACTCATGACCAGAGTTAAAATAGTTATCAATTTTTTTCATCTTGTTCGAGATAAAACTTGAATGAAGGTTGACATATAGGATAGATATAAAAATTAATGTTTACAAATCTATCGTATAATCTTGACTTGTGGTTTGGAATTGCGGTAGAGGTATGTGATGAATGAAAATAAAAATCTCTATGGATATATTATAACCAGTGAAGTGAATGGATATTCACACAATATTTACAATTAATTTCATGTAATACCAAGTTCTTCATGTTAGAACAATCATATCCCTAGAAACAAATTCCTACGACTACCAATGACTATGTTGGAAATTTATATTCCATATAATAGAGTTCATGTCACTGCTAAACTCACTCTTGAGGTAGGGCAATTGATGAAACCCACTGAATGAACACTATAAAATTCAAATTGTATCAAGTATAGAAATATTAGTATTATTTTCAGCCTAAAATTAGAGGAAGAATAAGAGGAAATTGATCTCTTATTTCTACGATCCATCAAGGGATTCGTGATCGCGTGACAATTATCTGTTCACGTGATGTCTTCCCATGCAATGTATTGAGTGTATAAATTCCAATGGATACCATTTTCAAATGATCACCTGCTGTAGTGATTTATATCCAAACAATATATTAGAAAGTCATGTATTCAAAAAAAATTCCTCTATGACACTTTAATTTTCATAATAGAAGTGTCTGATAACAAATATAAAAAACAATTTTAATATAGAAGGAATATAAACAAATAGAAGATACTATACATGACCATAAGGATCACACAATGAATAATCAATGATATGGGTAATTATACATGGAATCATCTGAGAAAAATCCCAATATCCCAATAATTTGTTGAAAAAATGATTGATATAAAAGGGAAGGAGGTTGGAGTACTCACAGTTGATGGACATTACATGATGCCCCCAATGGTTTGCAAGGAGCTGTAAGACCGTGGTGACTTCTCTTCCCCATCTCACAAAATCCAATAAGATTGATACACTCAAAACAAAAATCAAACCAAGTATGAAAAGGTGACAATGTGAATCCATAGTTGATTCCCAATGAGAAATGGGTAGAATTTTTTGTAATGTCGACTCATCCTCACTAGAACATTTATTGTCATGTGATGTATCACAATAAAAAAATAGATAATTTCCTTGAAAAGAATAATGAAAACATGCATGAATCTAGAGATTTATAAAACAAAAAAAAAGAACTAAAAGGTATGAGGAGAGAAATATTGTGGTCATAATTTGAATGTGACAGTCATATGTTTTCCACAAAATGGTCTTACAATAATATAATACAAGTAACAAAAGATCACATAAAATAATTTAATTAGGATCATTGACCCTGATTGGGACCTTATAAATGTAAATATAAAAATATGAATGTACTTTGGTGTATCCATATCACTCAAAAAGACCTCATTAATATGAAATAATTCAATAAATTATGTATTGATGAAGGGACTCACTATCGATGAAAATCAGTTGACGTCCTTAGAGAGATCTACAATATAGAATCAAGATGACATGGTTGCACATACCAAATATCTGACACCAACCATTCTTCACACAAGATAGACATGGAATACTTGTCAACAAACAAGGTGGTGAGTCAAATAAATTTCCTACCCAAAATTAAAAATGTGTTGGACTCATTGAGTCTGATATCAAAAAAGTCTGAAACACTATTACACGCTTAATAACGCATAGAGTCATGTACCAAATATAAAATAAATTTCACTGAGCTATTGATTAGAAAACATGAAAACATCTTGTCAGATATGATCTGGGGAACAACTAGAGTGATCATTTTCCATTCATAAATGTATTCGTCTGATTATTTATAGATCACGTGAGGGGCCTTTGGTAGGATATGTGTTGAACAACTCTCACAAATTCTAGAACATACGTGATAGAAAACAATCTATCAATGATTAAATACATGTATTTTAAAATTATTATTTCTAGAAAAAAATACTAATGAACATGACACATAATGTAAATAACATATATTATGATAATTATGAAATATTATTGAGTCAAAAAAGATACAAGATAGTGGCACTACATGTTGTTGAGATCACATAGAAATCATTTGGTATATAATTCAAATCAAAAAATGTCCCATGGAAATGTCAATGAGTTGTAGGTGGTACCCTCAAACATTTATCCCGTGTCTCCTAAGACCAAAAAACCTCACTGTTATGGTATTTTGACTCACTTTCAACATGTTTCCCAATTAATTTGGTGATTTTAATATATGGATTTTGAGTCTCCTGGTAGCAAATATGTATGTTAAATCACTCTCAAAATTAAATCTAGGCATTCCACACATGTCACGTTATTCAATCATAATATTTGATCCCAAATATGAAACAACCTTTATAACATGTCATAATGAATATCATGGAACCCTAAATTTGTCCCTGTATGCTAATCGGATGACACTAGGGTATAACAAAAATGATTCATGAAGACCCGATAGACATGTCAACTATGACATGCACCACCATTCATGGAATGCCAATTTGACCCCAGAGAAATCCTCGAAGAATGTTTGATAGCTCATACGATGACACTAGGATAAGAAAATTGGACCTTGGGACACCATTAGGACATACCACCTGAGCTTATGTGATGTCTCCTAGGACCAATAAACTTGGACATGTGATTAATTCCCAAAATGTTATCCTTAATCATTGGTAAACCCTGTGAAATTCCACCATTGATATAAAATTTATGATCAATGATCCAAATAATTACTCATAGAGTAATCCCCTTCTGATTTATCTATGATGAATCTGAATCCTATAAAATTCCATGATACGTAAGATGCCTTCTCTGGGATAAATCCCTATGATTAGCACCAATAGTGTTATCTTGTCGCTTGTGGATTTCATCTATAAGTAATGTCACCAATCATTTTTTGACACTTGTTTCTCATAATGAGCATAGATCATGTGGTCTTAAGGAATTATAATAATCGTATCATTTGTGAGGGAAAATTTATCCCAATGCGTGATAATTTTGCCCATCCTTAGTGTGTAATAACCGATTAGTAGATCATCCTTAGTGTGTAATACCCTAACAATTGATCTATAATTAATATTATTCATTCTATAAATAGGATACATATGACACATATTTTGGGGAATGTGCTTTATAATCACTATTAATGGGAATTACCAATACAATATCCCTATGATAACATTATATGATATTGATCATATGTCATCCCTTGATTCCTACACCATGTATAGCTCACATGGCCTTAGTGAATTGTAGTGACCATGTCAATCCTACCAAAATATATATGTTGACAAGGGAGACATTATAGTGTAGAACAATACTGATAGAACTATTATCAATATAATAGAATTTATAATAAAAATTCATTGAATGCCTTCCTAAGAACTCACACTAAATGGGAATCCACTTTAATGAATGTCGCATGATACCTTTCACATTTCACCATCAGAACCCAATCATTCCCATGGACTGATAAATACCTCATCTCTGCTGGATTGAGAACAAATTAATTTAAATAAATGCTGATAATTTCTATATTGAAGAAATGTATGATTCCTTATAAAGGGCCATTCCCAAAGGGGTATCCACTATGGTTACATTCCCAATATTTCTTTGAAATTTACACCATTGTAGCCCAATCATTCTAAATTGTTGATAATTACCTCCACCTAGTGGACTAAGATAAAACTGAACTATATAGACTCTGATTCATTCTATATTCAAGATATGCATGACACATCCACATGGTCCAATTACATTATTATGCATCTCATAGGATATTATACTATTGAAACCCGACATCTTTAATGAGTGAGATTTATAACATGATATCACTTATTTCCCACACTGAGCATAGATCACATGGGGTTACATATTTTTGATTGTCATATCATTTATAGTACTACTCTCCATCAAATTAAGAAATTGATGTATACATATCGAAATGAGTAGCAAGACATATGTACCTCCTATGTTATGAAAAATATATTTTGGTCATACCCAAAGGCATTAATGAACTATGATAACTTTGATTCCATCAATAATAATGATATGTATGATGTATCACCGATATTTGAGGTAATATATACAATTCACAAGTTCCATCAAATACTTTCTCTACTCATGGTATTAAACTATCATTTTTATAGAAATAAAATGTTTTTAATTCACCTAGAAACTAGGATACATATGATATGTCATAAAAGATTAATCCCCCCCATTGAATATTAACCTCCTATCAAAATGGCAGTTTATTTTGAATCATCGGGTAAGACAACTTCATTATATAAAATAAGCTACCCATAAATTTGTTAAATTGATGAAGAAACATTGATATATACAAATGGATTTACTAGATTGATCTACGTTCATTTTTTCATCAATTAAATTATATTTCATTCCTAAATATAATTTACATATAATTTTTTAGGGAATCTAGTCCTAGAACTAGATGAGGAAGATATTCATGAACATATCTTAAATAAATAACGGTATCCTGTAAAAGTTTAAAATTCCCCCTAAATTGGTTGTGATGATCCTGACCTCCCATCATCGTGAAAAATGTGAGTCGCCAATAAAACCTGGTCTATGAAATCAATTTCATCCCGTTTTATTTGATAGTAGGCCCATAACCATTTATGGGTAATGGAATCATTGGGTGTTTCAGGTAAGGAAGAACTATGGAAACATCGAGTTAAATGATTGCGCAGAAATTAAACCAATCACAAAAACTATAGAATATGTAAATATATTCATCCATCATTCCCATTTACCATATAATCCTTATCAATCTAAAAAAATACATTTTATCAAATTGGTGTGTAATGTAATATATTTCAACACAATTTATTTAAAATGAGGAATATTAACATGTTATGATGCTAATTTCATTTATATATTGTATACACTAACAACCTGAAATGTAATGTCAGGAAAACATCCTTATTATTTGAATTATATATTTTAAATTATTTATTTAATCTGAGGGGATTTGAATTAAATTTTACAAACTGGTATGATATTTCTAAAAACAATTTTCAGTCATTGGGATAAATGGTTACTTAATTTATTATTTAATTATGTTCAGGGGATTATAATGAATTATAATAAACTTTAGTTTCATTTATTTATATATTTTTAGAAGTTTTATTTAAAACACATAATTTATTAAATTACTAGTTTTCATAACAACATTAGGTCCACTTTAATAGTTTATTTCAAAAACTCATTCTAATCAATATTCAATTCTATGGAACATTTATTGAAGGATTATATGTGTTAAATATTTAATTAATCATACCATATTATTATCCTATTTTTAAATATGGTATTTTAATTTAACAAAAACCATTTTACAAAATGATTTTACATTAAATAATTGATAAAAAGCTTTTATGAAAATATGACATCATTTTTCGATTCATTTAAAAATATGTTTTCAACCAAATCCATGTTTTCTAAAAATATTTTCGATTTTTAAAATATTCCAAATTATTCATCAATGTAATTTTCTCACATTTTCAGTCATTAAATATTATTTTCGAATAAATATTATTTTGTTTCAAAAAATAGTTATCATATTTTATTTACTAATAATGTGAACAGAATGTTCTTGTCATTATTACTATAATGAGTATATGATAATACATTATTTAATCTTTATATGGATGTGTTTTGATTATTTTGACCAAGAAGAGAATTGAAATTAAATTCATTTTTTCATTTTTTTATTCTTTAAAACCCCTGGAAATATAATCATTTCCATGATAATTATTCATTAATTTTTCTCAAAAATTATATTTTTTCTTATAAAGGGTATGATTTTGAATAAAATGTATTCCATTTATCTTAACATTTTTTCATTGAATTATATTATTTCATTAGTGGATATTTTGATAAATAAATATTATTTACTCAATATTTATATTATTAATGAAAAAATAGTCCATGAATTTAATATACTATAATATATATGAAATTTTACTTTGTAATGCATAACATGGGTTACAGAATATTTATAGAAATCCCATTGATGAATCCTTAGTCATAAGAAGAAAATCATTTGGCTAGACTTTGTTAAATGGATTTTCACCTAGTATGTTCAAAATTGTAATATTAGTGGTATTTATAGAATAGTTAACATGCTCATAAGAAACATAATGTATGATATTTTAATATTTCCATCATTCAATGATCAGTTAAAATTATCCAACAAATTTAATTAATTAAATTATCTCTAGATTTACTTAATTATCAATTATTGAGTAATGGAATGGATTTTTAATTATTTACATTTCATTTGATTATTCTTGTAAATGATTAAAATGGTATTTGTGTTGATATATTTTCATTTTAATATGGTACATTCCATATTGATGACGGTTTATTTATTCAGGATTCCTTCAACTGTGCATCCATTTTAATTACCAATTTCTCCCAAACTATCGTTTTTTATTTTCCCCATAATTCCATGATGTTTACTATAATTGATATTCATGGATACACTACAGGGAATAATGATATGCTAAAAATAATAATTTTACATTTATTCAATAATAATGTAATGTGACATTAATGTTTATATCTAGTTTAATAGGACAAGTAAATCTTCGGTCCATAGGGATTTTATTATATTTATTTTTTTATAATAATAATTAATCAAGAATATGCCTTGGGCTACTGGGGTCGACATCACTACACATATATCTAACTAAATTATTATATATATATATTCTCTATAATATAAATAATAATATGGAAAACTTTCAAATCTCTATATGTTATTCATTCGTATTAATCTGTAATAATTATATTAACTAATATCATATTAATTAAATCACATGTCGATATTGAATAATAATTGACTATATGAGAACAAATTCTCACTATAGGAAAATTTAATCATATTCACAAAATTTAACTACTATTATTTTTATAAAATTTTAATATAAGTATAATATAATTATATTTATTTCCTTATTCAAATTTAGATTCCACTATTTAAAATTTTTAGTAATTATTTATCTTTTCATTAATTTCAATAATAAATCATTAATTCCAAACCTACATAGTTTCAGATATTTTGTAGGAATAATAATTCCTTTTAATTGTATGTAAATTCTTTTTTTTAAAAACACATGTTCATTATTTATGATTATTATGAATTATTAACAAATATATGTAATGAAATGAATTGATTATTAATAAAGACTAATGATAATATTTTCATTTGAGCCACTTACACTGATTCCATAATGAATGAAAATGTTGATCCTTTAATCATCACCAACAATTATTAGTACAATAAAAAATCTATATTATAAACTCTACAATCATCAGTACACACTAGTTATATGTGTTTTCTACCTTAATATGATATATGAAATAGAATATATATGAAATGACACTTGTTTCAAATTATTATTCCTACAATTAAATTCATCTAAATCCTCTCTCATTAAAATCAGACATTACCAAACATTAATCTGTCCATTGATATTAAAATTTATTTCCAACAAATATATGTATAAAAGAAGATTAAAATTCCACTTATTGATATAAATTCATCACAATAAAAATTATTTAAATAATAAATATAACAAAAAAATGTATATTAGTTAATTTAATTTAAAAAATAGATATGAAATTCCCATTTCACTTTCATTTACGAGAAATTTATTCTACTGTAAATTATTAGTAATTTCCACCATTTAAAAAAAACATATCATAGTATTGACATCATACTATATTTTTCATTCCATGAAATGGAAAAATTAATATTTTACCATTATATACTAAATTTCCCTAAAACATAAAAAACCAAATATTTTTTAATGGACCATTCATGGAATTAAAAAACTATTGGAAACATTTAATCATAATATATATAATAAAAAAATTCAAAATAATTACTAAAATACATCAATTTTTATTAAAATTACATTTATATAATAAAATACCTCACCAAACAATCTATTATAACACATCAAAACTATACTTGACGTTAATCCCTCATTTACGATTCTATCATCCAAGTTAATTACATTACACCTCCTGGATTCCAATTAACTATCACAATAATAATGTCCCACCCAAGAATTAAATTCACTTCACAATCATATATTTCAACTCTATACTCCAATATATTTATATTTACTTTGATAATTAGAAAAACATCAGACAATAAGAAGTGAAATATCATTATAATAATAAAGAATGTGATACATATAAAACATTGACATAATCATTTCAAATTATAGTTTTTTTCACACAAATATGTATCCTTAGAGACTCTTTCCAATAACTAACATGGGTTAATAAATAATGTTAAAATACATTCAAAAAATTTTCTACAAACATTGATGAAAAAATACCATGACAGATTATATGAAACTGTAAACTCCAATTGTTCCTTACTTTAATTATAATAGTATTTTACTATTTGGATTAGTCCTTATACTATCTTGAACTATATAAACATGCGAAATTATTTCTTGCATAATCTTTTTCTTGGAAACTATGGCCTCAAAAACCACAATCCAACATAGTTTACAAATAATAAAACATTAAAAAAATTATTAAATGGATTATTTACAATAGAATCATGAAAACATTTACTATATGAAAAATCAATTGATGTTAGATAATATTTTCTTAATCCAAAAAATTTCATAATATAAGCCCATAGACATTTCCTCTCACATAAACCATGGAATATGCATTGGATGAACATACTATGATGTATCAAGATCATCTTATTTGACCTATTTACATAGAATACACATTTATAAACATAATTATTACCAGTTTCATCATATAAAACAAATAATAACTCTTACATGAATTATACATGTGGGTTACACCATGATTAATCACCAATGATAAATTTTGGAAATATTATAAAAATATTTCTTCAATATTTTTTTAAATTAATAAATTTTCTAGGAAAAAATCCGAATTTCAATATCCTCTAACAAAAAATATAAAAAATCATCATTTTTTCTCTAATCTATCTATTAATTTAAATTAGATTATACATTTTTATATTTGTATGTGAACCAGACAATTGATCTATAATTCATCATCTGGTTATGTTATTATTTAAAATATAATAAATTCTAGACAAGTATAACCCTTTGAAATATATACAGGAAATTATTTCTCTCATTCATATATAGAGAATCCTCACAATAAGTATTGAATTAAAAATATTTTCCCATAATTTGAGATTATATATGTTATAAATTTCATAATATTTACGAAAATAAACCTATAATTTTTATGTGAAATTAAAATATTTAAAAAATGTATATATACTCTTCACATTAATAGAATAAATGGAAATTATTTAATTTAAATAAAATTATTCTCCCAATAACAAGAATTAATGTAGTAGTGTTTTGACCTTAAAATAAATGTAATCATAATTATATTCAAAATATCGTAAATTACATGATCCTTAAGTATTTAACTGAATTTATTATATTAAATTAAATTGTAAACCACGGATGGATGATTAAAAATTCACCACATAAGATATTTAATCTTTCTGAAAATGATGAATTAAATAACATGTTATCTAATCATCAAAACACTCAATATAATCAATATAAACTATTATCTAAACAAAACAATTTAATTTCATAGTAATATATAATAATAATTTCACTATTAAATAAATCATGGGTATGAATATAATATGATAACTAATAAAATGTGGGAATGTATTGTCAGTATAAAAAATTATAATTTGTTTTTTCATTTAATCAATCACCACTACCATTATTGGTTCCGCTACAATATGATAGAATATAATGAAATGTTAAAAACAATTCTTAAAATTTCTATAATTAATACTTCTAAATCTCACCAAACAACTAAATAGTGGTAATTAATTATATCATTATATAATTTTGACGTAACAATATTATTTAATCATTTAACTAACCAATATTTCATTATAAAAATCAACAACATAAGTAATTAAAAAAGACAAAAAATCATATTCATAAGACCTATAAATACATTTTCTCAATTCATAAATCCAAAACGAATAACTAAAATGTACATATTCATATATTGATGTGGAAATATTGTATTATGAATGATTCCATTATTCACATTCTTATGTTTATATTTATATTAATAATTTATAATATATAAAAAATCCCCATTTCAATTTATCAATCATATCAGTTATACAAGGAATAAGATAATTATTCTTTAGTTTAATATTTTTTAACAACTAATAATATTTACAACACATTTTGTTTTATAAATTTTTCAATGCCAATAAGACCTGATTGATCCATAGTTTCACACTTATTGGAAAAATTATAATATATATCATCAATAAAAATTCTCAACTAATATAAATAAAAAATGATAATACAATTATATTCCAAATAATTAATAGATAAAATATTAACCAACTCAATTCTAATATAAATATCTCTATTGTGGTTGAATGCTCATAATATTTTATAGTAAAACCTCTTAATTTTCATTGAAAACAAGTGACAATTTCTTAATGTGTACATCATATTTATAGAAATGAAAACACAGTAATATATATGTAATATCAGATGGATCCATCCATAATATTCCCAAAAAAAATCACTCCCCTCAACAAATAAACATAGTAAAAAAATATATATTTTAGAAAATAAACATGTTTAAATAAAAAACTTATTTGTATAGAATTCAACCATTTTATAATAAAAATAATACCATACGGTTGTATCTAAAATCATTTTATATTCTATGGAATTTATTATCACCCCATAACTATCTCACAACTATATAATTCATCTAGCCTCATATAACCTCATGCCTATGTTATTGGATCCAATAGTTTGTAAATAAATATAAAAGGTAGATATGAACCATAATCTATGTATGGTATAAATAATTATTAACAAGTATCAGATTTAATAAAATTGTAATCAATGGTATAATAAATTAAATTTATAACTCAAAATAATATTATTCCATTAGCTTCTTATACATACCTTCCCAATATTATCTATTTTCAATTTATTCTTCCTCTCTATCCATCCTACTTACATATACATTATGTGATATAAATTCCCGAACATATGAAAAATATTTATAACATTTAATTCTATAAACCAAATATTTATTAATTCTTATACAAATCTCACACAAATTCAAAAGTGTATCACTCCTTGAATGGAAATAAATACATATTTAAAATTAAAATTAGAAAACAATTGTAAAAATATATTAGTTAACTGATACAATAAAAAATTATTTTACTATATACAGTGTACATATGTGTAAAAAATAAACTACAACATATGAAATAAATTAACAAAGTATATTTAATTTACTACGCTTGTGTGGTACGAGATATTATTTAATTACTCCTCTATCATACACTCATTTGGGATTAAAGAATTGATATAATGGATCAAGGACATTAATATTATTAAAAAAACATTCCATAAGAATTAAAATATACATTAAAAAAATGATTTATATGTAGGGTGTCAGGCAATTTCTAGTTAGATACCACATTGAATCTATGTAAGTCTACTTATAACAAAAACTACAAAATCTATTCTAAAATACATATTGAAAAAAATAATAAAAATTTAAAATAATTAAATATACAATAAAATTTCATTTTTTTATAAAAATCCAGCCTACTTTAAAATAATTTATACACATTAAATATAATATGATGTTCCCAAAACTAAATAATATAAATAAATAAAAGGGAAAAAATAGTATTTAACGTGAATCGATGTAATTTTAAATATAATATACATAAATAAAAAATTTCCAATAGGCATGGGAGTAATTATATATGGAATTTTTTTATCTAAATAAACATATATTGGATGTCTAGAAATAGTCTACATTATATAACATATAAACACTATAATAGAACAACTTATATTATCAAGACGAAAAATAAATGAAAATAATCATAAATTACCTTCATGGATTATCCAACTAAAACCCCCATTGTTAGAATGGAATAATTAGTATAGACATGAGATAAAGTTAAATCATATATAATGTAAAACTCATCCATGTTCCACTTCTGTTATCTCATTGTTCCTATAATAAAAAAACTATTCTAAAACAATTGAACTATTATCAATTAATAAAGACATAAAAAATACTTAATATTTTAGAAATAATATACCCATATTTATTATTTGAACACCTTTATTAAAGAATTATTATAAAGTCAAAAACGTTATACAATATCTATATATATAATGGACTAGTTTCATTGCAAAATTTGATTTAAAAAATTACAGATTAATTATAGACGAAACTACATAATTTAAAAATCATTAAAAAGATATAAAACTTATATCCATCTATAAATAATGTATATGATATCAAGGGGAGATACAAAAGAAATGGATGATTTATAAAGCTCAGTATGTGAATAGTTAAAGAATTATATTTTGATTGTAATATATATTGTTAAATTGATAATAATGTTGATAAAATGGGTGAGAATAAAAATATTATAAATTAAATCATGAAAAGAGATAAAAACATCAAAGAATCATAGTAATCTGGAAATAAAATAAAAAAATTTAAATCACAACAATATGTTATGGCTAATCATAGCGAAACCATATCATATTTCCCTTAGTATAAACAACCATGGAAAATACATGGTATATAGTGAGATAAAAACATTAAACTATTCCTTGGAGGTATATATTATTTTTCGCTCACCCATCATATTAATATCATTCACAAGCATATGATTCCACATATATCAGAATACATACGAGAATATTTGAAAAAAATTTATATCATTATTATGGAGTTTTTTTTCTCAAAAAAGGAATCATCCAATCGATTATAAATTCATAAAAATGTTGTATTCGCTGTAATGGAAACATGGATGGGTGTTCAAAAATATCTTATTTTTATTGAAATGAAAATGATAATTTTGACTGCGTGATGAATGTAAATAAATATTAATGTTACTATTTAACCAATGGTGAATGGTCAAATCATATTAAATGCTTATAATAAAGATATTAATATCATATATAAAAATTACATTCCATCATGTTAAATTGGAAATATAATGGACTAATATAAAAAAACATGATTAAAGAGGAGGAGGACAGGACCCACAACTTTTGAGAGGCTTCTTCATTAATATTTGGAGGTGCTCCCTACTAAATTGGTACCACCAATTAATGTCATTTGAATTTGGTAAGGATTTTAACTTCATTATAAATGAATTTTCACGGAATATGGGTTGGATATTGTGTGGGTGATTACATTACATAAGAGGGGATTTCATTATGAAAATACAAATATTGGTTTTTAATATATATGATAAAATAATCATGACGGAAAAACATCCTTTGAATTTTCACTTGGTTTTCCACAAATATGAGTGTTTCTCGATATTTTATATTCCTACAGACGAAAAAAACTAAAATAATAACATAGGTGTTCTTCAGGTGATTCATGATCATAATGATTTTGTTTAAACTATAAATCAAAATTTATATTTCTGAAGAATCACTAAAAGTATAAAAAAATTTAATATATACAATGAATGAAATATTTTTAACGGGAAATATATCATTTTCATGATTTCCATTAATATAATTTATTAAATAAATTTTAGGATATATCTAATGTTATTATATAGACTATAAGTTTATATTTTATTTAATTTTTACCCAAAAAATTTAATGACACAAAAAATTATTATAAATCCCCCATTGTGTACATTTAACATGTTTATTTCAGAAATTATATTTATTTAATAAATATTTTTTTTCTAATTATAATAATTATAAATGAAAATAAAATTAACAATTTACTAGGGAATACTTTTTTTAACGATTTTATCAACTTTCCATAACTTATAAAAATTATGAAGGAATTCAATGAATTATATTATCAATGATTAAAATTTTTTATATAAATTTAAATATGAATGAATATATTTTATAATATTCGAAAATAGAAAAAGTAGTAAATGTGTTTTACATAATTGTGTTACACAGTTCAAAATTTATTCAATAAAAATAGAATTTGAATTACAAATGTTAATGTCATTGGAGTAATCCAGCCTAATAATGTTCACCATAAATATTTAATTTTGAATAGTATAAAAACTAGGGTACATCTATTTAATATACTATATATGTTCAAATATTTCATCACTAGCTGCTCGTTATACAAAATATAATTCTCTTTGGAACAAACTATTGATATAGTTTATACGATTTCTCTGTTATGTAATTTCATATGAGGGAAAAATATATAATATTTTATTATTAGGTTATGTTAATTGGGAGTTATATTATATATTCTATATCATATATGTGGTCAATAATCTAATAGTTTCTGATATAACTTGAACTAATCCCTTTTTATCCCAATCATCATTAATTAATTCATGTAAAACCATAATGTAACACCTTTCCTATGATATCATACTCTTGGCCTCGTCAATGATTGTCTAAATTTCATTTATATCAAAATTTTTGTGTATTTCATAAGATATTTAATGTGTATAAATATCTCAATTATCTCTTTAAAATAATTGGTTTATATAAGTATCTCTTATCCAACTTCATTATAGTATGGTATATTAGAAAAACGGTTCCCATAGAGAGCCTGATTAAGATTTATCGAATATGAGAATAAGAGCTATTATTATATGAGCAATCAACATGGGGGCGATTCAAATCTAGAATTCATTGGAAATTTATTGATCATTATTTATATATATACATTATAGTTATAATATTTCATTAATAATATCCATATCATTAACTCATCCTTTGAATGATAGAAAAATTCAAGGAGGGAGATAATGACCCCAGAGTCCCACCTCTTGTAGGCCCCGAGAAGGAGATTAGAACTAAGGGTATAAAATTATGATGTATGGGTGGAATTACCCTATTATTTTATTTATGATTATGAGATAAGATGAATCAACCATAAATTATCTATGAAAAAATATAAAATAATACCAAACTATCCAACAATTCATGTATAAAAAAGAGATATAAAACAATTCTTCCAAAGTAAGTACCTACAGAAAAACTGATAGAGTACTGGTAATAAAAGTATCCAGTTGTGGGAGATCGTATTGTACATCATGGTTCATGATGTCCTCCCAGATTCATGAAACATAGTTATACATATATATATATATATATTGAGAATACTGGTATACCTAGAAGAAAAACCAATGTCTCTTGTTCACATGTGAAAAGTTCATACAAACACACATGTGATAATAAAATAAGAACCAAAAATCACATATAAATGTATACTAAAAAACATAAACATCACCAAATAACACTTATATAATAACACATCTTTGTATAGTAAAATATATTATGAATATTATCATTGAAAGGTACCATGCACCACATTCCCACTGATTTTCTGCTCTCCCACCACAACATCATATCTCCTGGAGGTCTCACATCTTTCGAATACATTCACATCACATAACATCACATCCAACACACATACCCTAGGGATAATACATTACCTCACATATCATAAATATTTATTTAGGGTATTCAGAATGTGATGTATATAAACCATGTTAACTTCTCCTACCAGACATGACGTCCACTGTAAGCAATCTCACCACATCTCCTTTGAAAACACATGGTCTGTCACATCTCACCACATCAAAACTAGACCGTGGAAATATTGTCATATGGCCATCACATTCTATACATGAAATATTTATCATTATTATGTGGGATTGTGGAGGATAGGATATCCATCCATCCGTTATAAAAAATTTATGTTGTGAAAAACACCACCCACCAGACTATAAGGGCATCGACATATAGTGATCAATGAGGGTGTATTATATATAGATATAATAATATTGTCACGACTAGTCCTCGAGGCCCATGCCGTGACTACCCCAAGCCCAGCTTTTATAGGCCAGGGGCTGGCGACTAGCACCAAAGGCGTAAATCCCGATAACTGGGAAGACATTGCCTTTATAAAAGTAAACAAAACACTACAGAGTACAAGCGGAAGTAAAACACTAAGTACAAGAGAAGTGTTGAAAGGTAAGTGGTCTAGAATACAAACCCAAATGAAATTACAACTACAACTGAACAAATTACAACAAAAAAGACCACAGCTGGAAGAAAGGAAACACCTCCTAGGTCGTCCTCCTCAGATCCTACCTGAAGGGTAGGTACAGATGGCGCAGCTCCTGGTCGTCCACCACGGATCCTACCTGAAGGGTTGGTACAGATAGCCTCCTCAACGCTCTCGTCCGTCAACCTCATCTGTGTGTCATCTTGTCGTGTAGTCCACCTCCGGGTACTGACTCATCGTGTAGTCCACCTCCGGGTACCGTCCAGTCCTCGAACACTCGGCCTCCGTCAGCACTGCCCGTCATCTGCAACCAACACAACGAGGTGAGGGTATAGCCCGTGCAGGGGTGAGTATAAAGATACTCAGTAGGGACCCCGAGACACACACGGTCTCACTAAAACCAACAAGGATAACCACAAAGAAGATCCCAACAGATAACCTCTACTTAGGTATATGCCCATACATATACCAAAGTTATCAAGTAACCCATCTCAATCAGGTGGAAACACAAGGATCATGAAATCAAAGGATAACCACTACCCAGGTATATGCCCATACATATACCTAAGTTATCAAGTGACCCATCTCAATCATGCAGTAAGCACAAAGTTCAAAAGTCTCAGCTCAAACCAGAATTTTCATTATCGAAACAGTAACTGCTGAAGAGCCCCGTCTCTGGAGTGTATAGTGGTCCTGTCATGACTCTGAGGTACTGCTCACTGACCTAAGACTGCTGAGGTACTCCTCCTGTCGATTACCGCGGGTAAGCCACCCAGACACAGTAGTGCTTCCCGCCGAGGTATGTCACCCAAACAGAGTAGTGCACACCCCCTAGTAGCCTGATGAGGTACTCTCCGGACGAGTACCGCGGGTCTGCACTGTCACACAGGTAGTGCTCCGTCCTCCATGGGTCTACACCTCAGAATGTAGTGCTCCGTCCACTGGGCTAGTCGACTCACTCCAAGTCGAGTCGGTCAAGCAGTCGTTAGGACTCAGCCAGCTACACGGTCTCCGTAATCTGTAGGCTCGTCTCTGGGAGGGTCCGTTCCATGAGATATAGGTCGATACTCCAAGTATCTCAAAGTCCCACAAAGAAGTATCCCAAAGGACCGCCTCATCATAGGGGTCTCAACGCAACAGACGGCGCGTCAATTGGACGCCCGGTCTGTGAGTTATTAGTCTTTTCGTCCTAGGGGTCCGGTTGGTTTCGTGAGCGAACCAATCCAGACGTATCTCAACTGTACCCCAAAATCTCATAGGGTATACTCATAGGGACCGTTTCTCAACATGATCAACAACGCCGCTGATGGTTCGTCAAACGGAGGTCCAATCTGAAAGATATCATCTTTTCCGTTCCAGGGGCCCGGTTGAATTTCAGGTACAATCCAACCCGGCTGTTTCTCAACTGCATCCAAACCTCGGGTGAATTATGCCAAAAGTTCCATCTCATCAAGTGGAATTCAACGAAACAGACGGCGCGTCAATCGGACGCCCGGTCTGTGAGTTATTGGCTATCTCGTTCCAGGGGCCATGTTGGTTTCGTGAGCGAACCAACCCGACTGCACACCGACGACATCCAAACCTCGTGTGGAGTAAGACAAAGGATCCGTCTCACTTAGAGTAATTCATCAAAGTCGATGTCACGTCAATCGGACATCCGGACCTCAAGATATAAGTGTTTCTGCTCCGAGGGCCCGGTTGGTTTCGTATCCGAACCAACCTGGCCGAACCCAAAGTAATCTGAAACCTTGAGTGAGATATACTGAAATGACCGTCTCGATTAAAGGATCGTGTTTCCGATGAGGGCGAGTCGTTTGGAGGTCAGTAGCCCAAGTTAGGGGAATTTGACCGAAAGTGGTCCGAAAACGGGGGTCTGGGGCCGGGCCGACCCGGCCCGACCCCTCCTGGGTCGGCCGAACCGGGTCCGACCCGGCTGGACCCGGCCCGGCACGGCCCTGCTCAGTCCGGCTCGGTCCGGCCCGACCGGGTGGCCGTGGCTCGGCCAGCGCGGCGGAGCAGACACCGCGGGCGGGGTGCACGGCTCCCCCGCCCATCGCCACTAAATGAGGCCGGCAGCGAACCGCCGACCGCCTCCCTTCTGGCGGCGCACCGCCGCCGCCTTCTGCGGACCACCGGACGTGCTCCGGTGGTCCTTTCCTCCTCCCGTCATCACCTATGGTCCTCTCGAGACCCGACCTTCACCGCGGAGGCCTCAAAATTACCTTGCGGCATTGTTTGTCGTCGCCCGTCAATCCGCACGTAAAAAAAGAAACGTGTCATCTTCGTGGTTCTCCGGCGCGGAGTGCTGGCGTCGTGCCCCTTCGCCATGGCCCGACTCCATCCTCGGATGTCATCGGTTTCTCTGACGCGGCGCGACGACATCGCGTAATACTTGCCGTGTGATTCTCGCGTGTTTCTACGGCACCACGCCATTCTGTTCCGTCCACAAGAATCAACCAAGAACATAGGAGGGGGGGTTCGGCCGTGTTTGTGCGGTCCGGCCCCCCATCTCGTTAAATGATAACATCTAGTTGAAAAAATCCACGATGATCGATAAAGTAGAATCATGAACGGAAATAATTAAATAAAAAAATCCTCTACCTCGATTCAGGAACGATGTTCGTCAACGACCCGCGGAAGACGAGCTTCGCGGAGGTCAGGCGTCACGGGGAAAGAACGTCGACGTCGCTAAGCGAGGATTCGAAGTCGTTGATGGCGATTTCGTCGCGGAAAAATATCGCGGAAGAGACGACGCAGAAGAAGAACGTCGCGTCGCGGATACGGCGTCGCGGAAGAACTGTGTTCTTCGGCGGAGATTTTATTCGTTGTAGAATGGTGTTCTTCGCGTTCTTCGTCGAGGAAGAAGGTGTTCCTTAGCTTTTTCTCCAAAAAGCCCTTAAACAACCCAACACCAACCTCTAATGAAATAAGTTCTAGAATTATATTATTTACATTACAAAGAATTTGAAATTCAATTGTTTGTGTTTCCATAACTTACATGTAACTCCCCAAATTAATTACAACATGTTGTCAAATAATAAAGAAGGCGAGTTAATGGGGAGTTAGGAATGTGAGAGGTTAAGAGGGGTTAGGGGGTTAGGGAAAAATTGAAAAGTTGGGGTGTTCGTGTGGGCCCCACCCTTTTAATTATCCACACATGGAAAGTTGGGTAGATGTGGGCCCCACCACCAACTTCCCATGGGAGAAACTAAGCACCTTGAAAAAGAAATAAAATTGATTTAACGATTTTATTTACTTTTTAATTAAACCCCATTAATTAACTTCTTCTCCCACACAAACGCAACTATGGTAAAGGTTCCCTTAAGTGATTATCGGCGTTGCGAGTTCATCGGTGCCATTAGATTTCAATTCCGAGCACCAGTTCAAAAGATAGAAATTCCCGCTCGCTCGTTCACTGAACGACCCGAGCCAAACTTCGGAAATTAATTCTAGGCACACCGGGCCTCGAAATCAGGCGCCGTCAGAAACTGCGTTATTTTAAAATTCCAAAGAAAATTAAGAATTTTTTTTTTGAAATTTCCGGGTCTTTAAATTACTCCCACCTCAGGGATTTACGGTCTTGTAATGCTTCAACACATACTAAGGTCAAGAAAGCGGTATAGAGCACCCATCTGAGCCTTCCGCTCCAATGTGCTTACCTGGAGGTTCCCGTACTGCCAGAGAAAGTGCACCCAAGGAATCGATCATCCTCGTAGGATCTACTCTTGTCGATCCTCGATCCCCACTGGAACCTCCGTAAAAGACACCCCATCGCCATCGTCCAGCTCCTCATGGCCGATGATATGCGAAGGGTCGAGCACGTATCTCCTCAGTTGATATACGTGGAAGTCGTCGTGCACCTGGTGCAGATGCGGTGGATGGGTCAAGCGGTAAACCACCTCACCTACCCAGCTGTGGACCTAGAAAGGTCCGTTGAACCTCAGAGTTTACTTGCCACCTTGGCCACAACTCCATAATCTTCTTCGAGCAGAGACCCATATAAGGACGTGATCGTCATCCTTGAACTCCAGAGGTCTCCATTTTCTGTTAGAACTGGAACTCGAAATGACTTCCGATACGAGGGTAAGGTTGACCGACTCAAGAGTGATCGGTCGCACCCTCCTGTGATAGAGTTTATCCTGTGCTGCCTAGGGTTTCGTTTTCGCCGACCAAGGAAAACACATCCCGACGTTTTCTTAAAACCGTCAATTTGACTATGAACAGTTATTGCCCATTCCATACTCAGACTAACGTCGTAAGGCCTCGATGCTTCCACCAAGAGATTCCATCTGGAAATCTCGCCTCGAGGGTCTGACCACACCATCAGTGTAAGTGTGATTATCGAGTCTCCTACCAAGGTATCTCCAGACGTGAGGTTCAAGTCCACGGCTTACCGGAAACTCTAGGTCTTGAACAAGTATTGTGAAAGCAAGGAATGATTCATATCGACGTCTGTTACTACATCCTCTAGTAGTGGACACATACTATCCCTTGAATCATTTCTAGATCCATTGGGTCACACTCCTTGACCGAATGCAGCTGCACTCTTCCTCCGCCCTCTAGCTCCCTGAGCCTGGCGGGAATAACTAAGGCGGGTGGTTGTACCGTGTTAGGATGTATACCACCTCATGCTGATTTCCTAGCTCTGCCTCCACGTCTTCTACTTCGTAGACTCATCTCACCTTTAATCATCCTCTTCTTTATCCTTTAGCACACTCAAGTCTCTAAGACTAGAGTCGGTTTCCTGTTTCTTACTGCACTGTGCAGTCTTCATCCGCTCCTAGATGATCTTCACCTGCCTTGCCTATGATCTGAAAGAGCTGCTAAAATTTCTGTTTTGCCGAAAAAACAAACTCAGTCTCATCCCCTGGATGAACCACACCCATTGCCTAATACAGTCAATCCTGACATGAATGACACATTCATGCCATAGATGACGTCGTAAGGCCTCAACGTAACTACTAAGAGATCCAACTGTCACTCTTGCCTCTAAGGGTCGAGTCACACTATCAGCATCAGTGTGAGGTCACTGGGTCTCCTCCAGTAGAAATCTCGAATGTGAGGGTCAAGTCAACAGTTTTAACCGGGACCACTCAGTATCAACCCAACAAAAGGACAAGAAAGAAAACAAAGATAAGTGTCTTTTTATTATTGCAGCTCATAGTACAAAGACACGAATACAATAGAAACATGGAACTAGAATTACAAGGGACATATCGACTAGTTCTTCTCCTGTCCACCTGCTCCCGGAGCTCTACTGCCTTGTCCACTGCTCGGCTCTTTCTCAAGAACTCGTCGCTGCTTCTGCCTCGGTGGCTCCACCAACGCCTGCGGATCAACTGTACGAGGAGTCGGACAGTCCCATGCCAGGTGACCCTTTCCGCCGCATGAGTAACACAGCCTTTTTCTGGCATGCCAAGCTCTGTTCCAACCCCAGGTGCCCCGCACCACCGGTCCTAAAACTCGAGATCGTCCAACTGCTAGTCTGGTCCTCCTGGACCTCTGCATCATCTGTTTACTGCCCACAGATGACTCGAATACTGATCGAAAAACACGCGACAAAGGCAGAAGCTCTTGTACACGCTCGGGGTGTAGACCTACTGACACAAACTACACCCTGAAGAAGGTCTCGAATTCTTCCCATGCGAAGGTCATCCCGTCGCAAAATTGAAACAAGTGGCTCCACCACCTGCCTGCTGCTGCCTGAAGGAGGCTGGCAGCAAAGATCATCATGAAGTCTACCGGCGTCCCTACTAACCGGAAGACTCTCACCACAGCCTCCAGCCAATCCTCAGCCGCCTACGGGTCCATCCCTCCCTGGAACCTGGGTGGCCTCTGGCGCTGGAACTCGTGCAGTGCGCTCAAGTGATGTGCACCCTCTACTGCTGGGGCTGGTGGCATCGGTGGCCCAACGGGAAGTAGTACCACTGCTGCCTCCGCTGGTGCCTCAACTAAAAATGGGCATGTACCGAGCCTCATCGCTCGACAGGCTATCAGCACGCACATCCCTCTAGGCTCAAGCTGGTCGTCCGAGAAAAGGCATCCTGAAAGAAACAACGTGACACGGTCAAACGATTGTACCTGGTGAGATGACCTGGTTTGAGCTGATATTTAAATAAAACTTCTGGAAAACACACATGCAATCACTGTTTTCATGCACAAAGTCAGAATTCAGTTGTCCGGGTTCTGGTGTATGGATACGTCGGCCCCCACACCAACACTGGACTCCCTGAACTAAAGACCACACTCAATACCCTTAACACTATTCCTTCACAAAAAGAAAATATCAAAGTTATAAGTTCTACGGTAGAACCGACTCCTGTGATACCAATTTGTCACGACCCGTCCTCGAGGCCCGTGCCGTGACTACCCCAAGCCTTCCTTCCATAGGCCAGGGGATGGTGACTAGCACCAAAGGTGTAAATCCCGAAAACTGTGAAGGCTTTGCCTTTATAAAAGTAAACAAAACAATACAGAGTACAAGCAGATGTAAAACACTAAGTACAAGAGAAGTGTTGAAAGGTAAGTGGGCCAGAATAGAAACCCAAATGAAAGTACAACTACAACTGAACAAAGTACAACAGAAAAAGACAACAGCTGGAAGAAAGGAAACAGCTCCTGGGTCGTCCTCCTCAGATCCTACCTGAAGGGTAGGTACAGATGGCGCAGCTCCCTGTCGTCCACCACAGGTCCTACCTGAAGGGTAGGTACAGATAGCCTCCTCAACGCTCACGCCCGTCAACCTCCTTCGTGTGTCGTCTGGTCGTGTAGTCCACCTCCGGGTACTGACTCGTCGTGTAGTCCACCTCTGGGTACCGTCCAGTCCTCGAACACTCGGCCTCCATCAGCACTCCCCGTCGTCTGCATCCAACAAAATGAGGTGCGGGCATAGCCCGTGTAGGGCTGAGTATAACGATACTCAGTAGGGACCCCGAGACCCTCACGGTCTCACTAAAACCAACAAGGATAACCACAAAAAAGATCTCAACAGATAACCTCTACTTAGGTATATGCCCATACATATACCTAAGTTATCAAGTAACCCATCTCAATCATGAGGAAACACAAACATCATGAAATCAACGGATAACCACTACCCAGGTATATTCCCATACATATACCTAAGTTATCAAGTGAACCATCTCAATCATGCAGTAAAAAAAAAGGTCAAAAGTCTCAGCTCAAACCAGGATTTTCAATATCGAAACCGTAACTGCTGATGAGCCCCGTCTCTGGAGTGTATAGTGGTCCCGTCACGACTCTGAGGTACTGCTCACTGACCTAAGACTGCTGAGGTACTCCTCCTGTCGAGTACCACAGTTCAGCCACCAAGACACAGTAGTGCTTCCCACCGAGGTATGTCACCCAAACACAGTAGTGCACACCCCCTAGTAGCCTGCTGAGGTACTCTCCGGACGAGTACCGCTGGTCTGCACTGTCACACAGGTAGTGCTCCTTCGCCATGGGTCGTCATCTCAAAATGTATTTCTCCGTCCACTGGGCTAGTCGACTCACTCCAAGTCGAGTTGGTCAAGCAGTCGTCAGGTCTGAGCCAGATACACGGTCTTGGTACTCCGCACGCTCGTCTCTGGGAGGGTCCTCTCCACGAGCTACATTTCGATACTCCAAGTATCTCAAAGTCCCACGAATAAGTATCCCAAAGGACTGCCTCGTCATAGGGGTCTCAACGAAACAGACGGTGCGTCAATCGGACGCCCGGTCTATGAGTTATTAGCCTTTTCGTCCTAGGGGTCCGGTTGGTTTCGTGAGCGAACCAATCCGGCCATATCTCAACTATACCCTGAACTCTCGTAGGGTATACTCATAGGGATCGTTTCTCAACGTGATCAATAACGCCGCTGACGGTTCGTCAAACGGACGTCCTGTCTGAAAGATATCAGCTTTTCCGTTCTAGGGGCCCGGTTGGATTTCAGGTACAATCCAACCCGTCCATATCTCAACTGCATCCAAAACTCGGGCGAAGTAGGCCAAAAGTTCCGTCTCATCAAGAGGAATTCAACGAAACAGACGGCGCGTCAATCGGACGCCCGGTCTGTGAGTTATTGTCTTTCTCGTTCCAGGGGCCCGGTTGGTTTCGTGAGCGAACCAACCTGACCGCACTCCGACGACATCAAAACCTCGTGCGGAGTAAACCAAAAGATCCGTCTCACTTAGAGGAATTCATCAAAGTCAACTTCACGTCAATCGGACGTCCGAAACTCAAGATATAAGTGGTTCCGCTCCGAGGGCCCGGTTGGTTTCGTATCCAAACCAACCCGGCCGAACCCAAAGTAATCCGAAACCTTGAGTGCGATATACCGAAACGACCGCCTCGATCCAAGGATCGTGTTTCCGCTGACGGCGAGTCGTTTGGAGGTCCGTACCCCAAGTTACGGGCATTTGACCGAAAGTGGTCCGAAAATGGGGGTCTGGGGCCGGGCCGACCCACCCCGACCCCCCCTGGGTCAGCCGCACCGGGTCAACACGAACCGGGTCCGACCCGGCTGGGCCCGGCCAGCGCGGCCGAGCGGACACCGCGGGTTGGGTGCGTGGCTCCCCCGCCCTTCGCTGCTAAATGAGGCCGGCGTCGAACCACCGACCGCCTCCCTTCTGGCGGCGTGCCGCCGCCACCTTCCGCAGACCACTGGACGCGCTCTGGTGGTCCGTTCCTCCTATCGTCTTTGCCTATGGTCCTCCCGGGACCCGACCTTCACTGCGGAGGCATCAAAATTACCTTGCGGAATAGTTTTTCGTCGCCCGTCAATCCGCACGTCAAATACGAAACGCGCCGTCTTCGTGGTTCTTCGGCGCGGCGTGCTGGCGCCGCGCCCCTTCGATGTGGCCCGACTCCATCCGCGGATGTCTTCGGTTTCCCCGACGCGGTGCCACTGCGCCGCGTAATACTTGTCGTGTGATTCTCGCGTGGTGCGACGGCACCACGACATTCCGTTCCGTCCACACGAATCAACCATGAACATAGGAGGGGGTGTTCGATCGTGCTTGTGCGGTCCGGCCCCCCCTCTCATTAAACGATAAAATCTAGTCGAAAAAATCCACGTTGATCGATAAACTAGAATCATGAACGGAAATAATTAAATAAAAAATCCCCTACCTCGATTCAGGAATGGTGTTCGTCAACGACCCGCGGAAGACGAGCGTCGCAGAGGTCGGGCGTCGCGGGGAAAGAACGTCGATGTCGCGAAGCAAGGATTCGATGTCGTTGATGGCGATTTCGTCGCGGAAAACCGTCACAGAAGAGACGATGCGGAAGAAGAACGTCGCGTCGCGGATACGGCGTCGCGGAAGAACCGTGTTCTTCGGCGGAGAAGTTCTTCATTGAAGAATGGTGTTCTTAATGTTCTTCGTTGAGGAAGAAGGTGTTCCTTAGGTTTTTCTCAAAAAAGCTCTCAAATAACCCAACACCAACCCCTAATGAAATAAGTTCTAAACTTATTTTATTAACACAACAAAGCATTTGAAATTCAATTGTTTGAATTTCAAAAACATACATGTAACTCGCCAAATTAATTACAACAAGTTGTCAAATAATAAAGAGGGTGAGTTAATGGGGAGTTAAGAATGTGATAGGTTAAGAGGGGTTAGGGAGTTAGGGAAAAATTGAAATGTTGGGGGGTTCGTGTGGGCCCAACCCTTTTAAATATCCACACATGGGATGTTGGTTGATGTGGGCCCCACCACCAACATACCATGGGAGAAACTAACCACCTTGAAAATGAAATAAATTTGATTTAACGATTTTATTTACTTTTTAATTAAACCCCATTAATTAACTTCTTCTCCCACAAAAACGCAACTATGGTAAAGGTTCTCTTAATTGATTACTGGCGTTGCGAGTTCATCGGTGCCATCAGATTTAAATTCCGAGCACTGATTAAAAATATAGAAATTCCCGCTCGCTCGTTCAATGAACATACCCGAGCCAAACTTCAAAAATTAATTCCGGGCACACCGGGCCTCGGAATCAGGCGCCGTCAGAAACTGCATTCTTGTAAAATTTCAAAGAAAATTAAGAAAAAAATTTCCTTGAAATTTCCAGGTCATTACAAATATCATATAGGATATAGAAATATGGTCTTACAACATGGCTACAAATCATATGTGTTCATAAATGGAATAATAAATCCCAATAGAACCTCCACTTCAACTACTGATACTAAAGGTAAAATCCACCACTATTAAAACACAATCAATCATTGAATTTTTAATTTTTAACAATCACAAAAAAAATCATGAAATTTCTTTGAAAAACTATTTTATTGAGAAAAACGCCAGGAATTTATATATTTTCTATTTGGTACCATCCCATTTCATTTCATTATCATGGATTAATGTCTATTACTATACAAGAAACTAGCATTACAAAACACAATCGTAGTCCCAACATACAAGTGCATCACCACTACCATCGAAGCCCCATTGCATAACTACACCATCTCTATAATCATAGACCCTCTACATACGGATTAAAAATACCTTATACCCATCAAAAAATTGACAAAATAAAAGAACTACATATTTGTAAAAGATCTACAAAAAACAGAACAATAAAAAAATATTACCGCACACACAGAGCATTTTCTAGATTTGGCATATATTTAATAATTAAATTATTTAAATTCAATTATTGTAATTATAACACAATGAATATGTTCATATGGAATCAAAATAATTTCCTAAACATGAATGATTAACTAATTATGCTTAATTTTTTCAATAATCACACAATGAAAATCCCGCAATTCATTTCATGACAGTACATCTATGACCCCCAATGACCATGTTTTATAAATGATATTAAGGCCATAAAAATCACGAAATAATTCGCTCTTTAAAGATCATTTACAACCTTCTATTCAGATTTTCATTTAATTTAATCCAGTTCATTTATTTTTATGAATCCAGAATAAAAAATATTTACAACGGATAACATATTTACCCGGGCATGTACGATATACATAATGAAAAATGAATGAATTCATTCACGGATGAAATTTTTTTCCCAAACATACTGCACCAAAACCATGGTTGATGATATATAAGGAACCCCCAACAAGAAATCCTGATAATACAATATAATTAGGGATCCCTGAATCCATGGGAAAAATTATTTTAAACTACCCATCACTAGGGAATGAATTGATGAAATATTTATTAAATGCCTTCCACATTGAAAGAATTAGATATGAGACTCATGGGGTAAAATGTGGTTTAGATTTTCTATTATAAGAATATAATAGAAATAGCACTCGTTTAATACTTTTTAATGGTCTCTATACATTAATGAAATTGATGAAATGGTTAATCCACTTTAAATAAGCTTTGAAAAAATAAATTAATGCATTAATACCACATTTCATTACAAAATATGTCACAATGTATATTCTATATATTTTTTCCAAAACTAGAAAAATTGTCATCTACCACCACATGGTTGACCTACTCTAAAAAATTACCTACAGATAGAAATGAATTATCCTGAAATATGACCAACCACAAGAATTACCTACTACCCGGATGACCTAATATAAGGACCCGAACATAAAACCTTACAAAATCTTGAATTAAATAAATATTTCACATTGAGGATCTTCTCAGGTTTGGAGTTTTAGATAACTAGGTCATAAAATTTACATAACAACATGAATATTTCATTTAGATAATTCTATTAGGTATACATTATTTCATAAAATAAAAACTCTTGAAAAAAATAGTCATGTCTAGTTTCATTTTTTAGACAGCAAGACATTTCTGTGATCCCATCATTGACCCTAGTCATCTTTAAGTCCTATGAATGAAATTTACAAACATGTTATCAGCATAAAATGCTCTTTTAGGGTTATAAAATAAGAATTAAATCATTTTTCAATCAACACATACAATACATAAACTCTTTTACATACCTAATGAGTACATATGATTTATGAATAACATATAGTAATCAATAATCATAAAAGAAAAAATATGGCATCAATATCAAACATTCATTGCATCTATTATAGCTACATAGGGAGTTAAGATGAAATACCAATCATAGTATATTACCTAAATCTCTTAGGATAAACATTCACGTTTATCTCTGTCATGTTACACAATGAATTGGAGTGTTATATCGGGCTCACCAACCCTAGGTTTATCACAGAACCATCCGTATGCGTAAACATATCCCAAGAACAATAAAATATTCATAAAACATTAAAAAAATAATGTAAAGATAACAATTCCATATTTTAATCACAATATTTCATTTAAATATATTGAAAAAAAATCCATTATCAAAACCATTTTCATTACCAAAATACATAAAAGAGTATATAGTATTTATTTTATTTTTAAAAAAATTACGACTTGTTAAGGAATCCAAATATCAAATAATACTAATGGCGGCAGAAAAGGTTCTATTCACCGGTTACATTAAAAAATTTATTTTTAAGTGATTTAGTAAAATGACTAATAGGAAAATATTCAATTTTAATGAAATGAAAATTTATAGGTATTTATACAATTTATAAAAGAACATTGAGAATGAACCAAAATTTGCCTCAATTAATGGAGATTGAGACGATGTTCCTCATCTCATGTCTGACATGACTCGACCATTATTTAATATCTTGAATAATATAATAAAGTTAATTATACTTCTTAAAAACCTTTTTCACGTTTATTATTCCTTTTATATCACTTATTACAATGTTAAAAACATTATGTAATCATTTATGTTATTAATAGTTGTTTCGTCTATATTTGGTACTTGAGTAAAAAATGAACACTGTATAATTATAGGTTGTACATGTCATAAAAAATCCATTATATCTAGAATTATATTCATTAGATATCATATAAATCATATATATCCAGTATATATATGTATTTATAACCGTAAATAACATTTGGAGATAATAAATTCAATGCACCGTTCCTAGAAACGGTAAGCCGTATCTATGCATGAACGCTACCTTCCTTTCTAATTCACACTTTAACACAATTAAAACACAATATTTCCTTGGTATATTATAATTCTAGTATTCTATCATATATAATATCATTAATTATATCCTTTTTACGTCTTACATAAGGCATTAACTAGTCATATCACTTTGAGGGGCCGGTAGTCTGCACATCCTCAAATGAAATTATCGCGTTTATCCACTATGGAAACCATAAAGGTATGATATAAATGTAAAATACAGAAGCATAAAAAAACCATAACATAATATACATCATATTTATATACAGTTCCATCTTAATTTCCACCATTAGAGGCGGTAAGAGATAATTGAACAATCATTGTTTCGTGAGGCGTTAGTTTTCCATCCATAGAAACAATATGTTTTTCTCCCATTAGATGGAGGTGTGTGTATGAATAATTATAATTTGTCTCATAAAAACATAATTGTATATTGAGGAAATGGGTTTTGTTATTAAAATATGGAATAAAAAGAGTTTAGGGGTTGGATAATTAAATTAAATGATAAGAATTTAAGAGAAATTTTTACCTTTAATTTGTGTAACTCGCTTTGGTATGAACCAAAAGGTCTTCGTGAAGTGCCTATACCTATGAAAAGATTTTAGTAGGAGGATTAGGATCATGTGAGCTTATTTTGTTTGGTTATGGACGAGACAAGGGGCTTGAGAGGTATGAGGAATGAGTTAGATGTGAGGTATTTTTATAATGGTGAAGAGGGGATCATTTGGAAAGATTTAAAAAATTGTTTTATTATAAACTCATATTCAGTTTCAAAAGGTAAAAAATCATTAATGTCAAAGTTAATATTACTCATGGATGATATAAAATCATCCAATAAGAATTCTAAAGGTTTTGGATAATGTTTTAATATTTATAATATTATTTATTTAAATCATTTATTAATGTGGTAAAAACTGCATCATTATTGTGTCAAAAATAATTTAAGTTATTTGATGTCCAAAAATTATAATCAAATATTATGATGTAAGAAATATATTTATATTTCCAATTATTATTAATAGTTTAAAAGATAACAAATATAACCCCATTTAAAATTTGATTTACTAAATGATATTTTCTGATGTCATTTTTGTCTTTACATTATATTAATAAATATAAAGTGTTATTATTACTCCCATATGGACCCTTGGGGTCCCAAATTCGACCCCGGGATAACCATGGTTGGATATCTATCATCCAATAGGATTAAGAGACATGTTAGATTAATTTAATATCATTAAAATATGATAATTTTCCCTTATTTAATATATTTACCATTTAATGACGGTAGGTAAAATATTTACTGAAATAATTATTCATAATGTATAATAAGAAATGTTACATAATTAAACAATTTGGACCTCCTGATTCCAAATATGGAATAATGTTTTTTTATATTAAAAACACTGAACTAGAAGAAATTAATTTAAAATTATATTCCACTGTATAAATGAAATGTGTGTTAATATGAAATAATAACTATCAAAAGATTTATAATTGTTTATGACAAATTTCAATGTTAAATTAATTACAATGTCCAAAATTGAATTAATTGTATAAATATATTCTAGTTACAATTTATAACCAATAAAAATGATATTTTAAGAATATAAATAAATTATATTTAAAGGCACTTTTGAATTAAATTACAGTATTTTCACTATTCATTAAAAATGAACTTTATCAGAAAAATCAAAAAAATTTACCAAAAGTAAATTTTGAAGTTCCGAATCTAAAGAAGAATTTTATTTTGTAATATAGAACATATATAAATGGCCAAAACATGATTTAGTGATGGTTCGCTATCAAAAGGTGGTAAATCGACCATTTAATGTTTATTAGTGTATTTATTCATATATTCATTAACATTATAATCCTCTATAATTTATTGGATAAATTTAATAACATTTAACAAACTTGTATATTCATATATTTTTAGTTATATTATTTCCCACAAATACAATGACTACGCATTAACTACCATTTAATGTAAAATTAATATTTAATTCAAAAATATTAATATACATTCTATTATATTATTCATTATTTACATGGGATGTTACATCCTTCCCCTCTATTGGTAATTTCTTCCTCAAAATTTTTATTTACTTAAAAAATAATTAGGGGTATTTATCTCTCATAAAATATTCATATTCCCATGATTCTTCTTCAACCATATAGGTTTTCTACAAAACCATTACCTAATAAATTACTTTATTTCGAACCCTTCCTCTCTACAATCAAGAATCTGGACTGGTTGTTCCACATAAGAGAGATTCTCTTCCAACTGAACTACCTCTGCGCTCAAAAATGAGATGGATATTGCATATACATTCTTAACATTGAAACATGAAAAACATTGTGTACCTTTGATAAAAATGGAGGAAATACACTATGTATGCATCTGATCCAACATTCTTTAGGATTTTATAAGGTCCAATGAACCTCAGTCTCAACATTCCCTTCTTACCAAAATGAATCACTCTTTTCCTTGAGAAAAATTAAGAATGACATGATCACCTCCTTGAAAGATAAATCCTTATTCTGGTTATCTGCATAACTTTTCTCCCAGCTCTGAGTTGTTCTCAAGTTCTTCATAATAAACTGAAATTTCAATGCCATGTCTTCTACAAATTTGGGTAAAATCAGCTTTCTTTCACCTATATCACCCAAAAAAGATGGAGTTTGAAAACACATTTCATATAATGCCTTAAATTGAGCCATCTTTATACTGGAATGAGAACTGTTATTCTAAGAAAATTCAACCATAGAAATATGTTGGCCCCAACATTCCTAGTAAGCCAATGAACAAGCTCGTAGAATATCCTCAAAGGTATGAATTGTTTGTTATGACATACCATATGATTGAGGATGAAAAGATGTAATAAAATTATTTCAGTATCCACTGAATTGTGTAGGGATTTCCAAAAAATAGAAGTAAACCTGGGATCACGATCAGATATAATGGATAGGGGAACACCATGAAACCTAACTATCTCTTTAAAATACAACCGAGAACATTGATATAGAGGCAATGTTTATCGAACAGGAATGAAAAGAGCAGTTTTATCCAATCGATCAACAATAAATTAGATTGCATTGTTAACTCGAGATTTCTTTGATAATCCCACAAAAATGTCATTGGATATATTTTTCCCATTTCGACTATGGAACTGGTAAAGACTGAAGCATCCCTTTTAGTAACTACCACTACGCATTAACCTGCTGACAAGTCAAGGACATTAGAGAAAAATCAGTAATATCTCATTTCATTCCATGCCACTGGTAATACTCTCGAGGATCTATGTACATCTTAGTACTGCTGGGATGAACTAAAAATGGGGAATTATGAGCTTCACATAATGAATCATTCTTCAAAGTGACTCACAGGTCACACATAATCTTTTCCCAAAACTCAAAACACAATCACTATCAATGTTAAATTCATGAAACATACCCTTCTAAACCAACTCTACCTTTTTCTATAACGCACTGCCTTCTTTCTATGCTTGCTTAATATTGTCTGACAGAGATGAATCCACTGACACTAGAAACAAAACAGAATAATCTCCTTCACCAACAACTTCTATGCCAAAGATCATCAAATAAAGAACCAAATGATCTTGTTCCAAACATATCATGTTTAATGAAGCATTGAATTTTTCGACTCAATGAATCAACCACTTTATTTTCCTTTCATAGATGATAAAGGATCGTGCAATCAAAATCCTTGATAATTTCCAACCATCTCCTCTGTTCATGTTCAATTATTTTTTAGTGAATATCTACTTAAATATTTTGTGGTCAGTATATATTTCACTTTTCACTCCATAAAATGATGCCACCAAAATATTAAATTAAAAAAGGTATATAATTTCAAATCATGTGTATGGTAATTTAACTCATGAGGTTTCATCTGACATGATGGATAACTAGTAACAGGATAATTCTACATATAGACACAACCAATTCCTTTCAATGAAGCATCACTGTAGATAAAAAACTCTCCATTTCTGGAATTTTGTGCCAAAAATGGAGTATTCAACATTCATATTTTCAATTCATGAAAATAATCCTCACATTCTTTTGTCTAGATGAACTTATCACCTTTTCGATTTTTCCTAGTCATTAGACTCGATAAATTAAAAAAAAATCGACAAAACATCGGTAATAACCTACCAAACCAAGAAAACTACGAATCATGGCTAAATTTGTATGCCTTGGTCATTAATCAAAAACTTTTGTTTTATCATGATCAGAAATAATGCAATTTTTTTAACAATGTGACCCAGGAATGAAATTTTTTGTAACCAAAAATCACACTTGCTAAATTTTCCATACAGTTTCATTTCTATTAAGGTTAGAAAGACAACTATTAAATGACTTTCATGCTACTCTTTATATTTAGTATAAACTAAAATATCATCAATAAACACAACCAAAAATTATCAACTGAGTCAATTGATCCATCACTACAAAAAAATATTCATTTGTAATTCTGACCATCTTAGGATACTGATTATAAAGGCTATTTCCCTTTGATTTCCTTCAAATCACAACTACCATGATTCCTCTATAAAAATCCATTCTGAATGTAGAAATATCCTAGGTTAATCAGCATAGAAATCTTTTAATGCTATATCATTTCAATATTAACATAAATTAATTTATGGATATTAATTTAAAAATATCCTAACTCCTAATGTTATCTAAACCAACCTCTAAAACCAACTATAAGGACCCGACCGTAAAACATTACATAATCTTGAATTAAATTAATAATTCACATTGAGGATCTTTTTAGGTTTAATTTTTTAGAGAATTAGGTCATAACATTTTTATAACCACATGAATATTTTATGTAGACAATTCTTCTGAGTATCCACTTTTTTTAAAACTAAAAACTCTTGAAAAAAATGGTGATGTCTAGTTCAAGGTTTTAGACCTCTTGACTTTTCCATGATACCTTCATACACACTATTCATCATTAAGTACTATGATAAATATTTCAAAACATGGGATGAGCATAAAATTTCTCATTTATGGTTATAAAATAAGAAAGAAATCACTAGTCCAAAAATACATAAAAAACATAATCTCATTTACATACCTCATGAAAACATAAAATTTATGAATAAAACATAGTAATCACAAATCATAATGGTAACTAGTGGCATCCATATCATAATTTCATTGCCGCTATCACAGGTACATAGGGAGTTACATTGGAATACTCATTACATTATAATAATTAAAAAACTTAGGATAAAATTTAATGTTTACCTCCATCAAGTAACCCAATGCATTATAGAGATATCTCAAGCTCACTCTCCCTAGGTTTATCACAAAACCACCCATATACGAAATCAATTCCCAGGAACCATACCATATTCATAACACATAAAACAAAAATAAATAAAAGATAATGTTTCTATATATTAATCAAAATATTTAATTTAAATATATTGACATGAAAAATCCATTATCATAACTGTTTTAAATACCAAAATATGTAAAAAGAGAATATTGAATTTATTTTCCTTTTAAAAACCATACGGTTATTGTTAAGGATGCCAAAGTTCAAATAATTCTCACGGTGGTAGAAAAGGTTGTTGTCACCACTTACATTAATAAGAAACCTTCTTTTATTGTCTTATAGTTTAATGCCTTGTATGAAAATATTCCCTTTGAATGATATGAAAAGTAAATGGTATTTATACACCATCTACAAGAATGTTTAGAATAAAACAAAATATGCCTCAATGAAAGGAGATTGAGATGAATTCCCTTACCTTGTGTCCGACTTGACTCGATCGTTATTAAATCTCTTGAATAATAAATTAAAGTTAATTTCTATTTTATTAAGAACATTTTTCATGTTTATTATTTCTTTTATATCACTAATTACATTTTTATAAACAATATGTAATCATTTATGTTATTAATGGTAGTTTCTATGATATTTGGTACTTTAGTAAAAAATGATCACCTTATAATTACATGTTGTAGATGTCGTCAACAATCCATTATCACCAGAATGACAATAATGATATAGATATAATCTAAATAATATATATTTAGAATATATATGTATTTATAACAGTACATAACATTTGGAGATAAGAAATGAAATGCACCGTTCATGGATACGGTAAGTCATACAAATGCATGAACGCTACTTTTATTTATATTTCATACATTAATGGAATTAAAACAAAATAATATCTATTTATATTATAATTCTAGTATAATATCATATATAATATCACTAATTCCATCCTTTATACTTCTCACATATGGAATTAACGAGACATATCACTATGAGGGGGCAATAGTTCGCACTTCCTCAATTGAAATTATAGCATTTACCCACTATGGAAACAATAATTGTATGCTATAATAAAAAAATATAGAAGCATAATGATCACATAAACATAATATTTATCATATATAAATATATTTCCATATTAATGGCCACCATGATAGGTGGTAGGAGATAATTGAACAATCACCCTTTCGTGAGATGTTAGTTTTCCATCCACAGAAACAATATGTTCTTCACTCAGTAGATTGACATGTTTTTATGTGTACAAAGATTCCTTCTCATAATAAAATACTAATATAATTAGGATACTGGTGTTGTTATAAAATAAAGGAATAAAAAGAATTTAGGGGTTGGATATGTAATATAAAAAAGAATTTAAGATAAACTGTTACATTTAATTTGGGTAACTCCTTTTTGTATGAACCAAAATGACTTCATGAAGTGCCCTATGCATAAGGTAAGGATTTTAATATTAGTAGAATGATCTTGGGAGATTATTTATTCTAGGTTTGGATGATCCATGGTGCCTGAATGGTGTGATAAATGAGTTAGAAGTGAGGGATTTTTATAACTGAGGGAAGGGGCTCTTTAGGAAGGATTGAAACAATTATATTATTATAAACTCATATTCGGTTTCAAAAGGTCAAAAAATCATTAAAGATGAATGTAGGATTAATCTTTGTTCAAATAAAATCATCCAATAATAATTTTACAGGTTATTTATATTGTTTTAATATTTATAACTTTATATATTTAAATAATTTATTAATGAGGTATATACTGCATCATTATTGTGTCATAAATATTTTAATTTATATGATGTCCAAAAATTATAAAAAAATACCATGATGTAGGAAATCTTTTTATATTTCTAGTGAATATTTAATATCAAAATGATATCTTAAATAACCCCAAGAAAAAATATATTTACTAAAATATATGTGTTTATGTAATTATTTTCATTACTTTAAATTAATTAATATAATGTGTCATTATTACTAACATGGGGCTCCATGGGGTCCCAAATTCGACCAAATGATGCCCACGGTTGGTTATGTATCATCCAATTTAATTAAGACACATGGTAGTGAAATTTAATATTAATATAATTTTATATTTTACAATTATTTACTATATTATCCCTTCATCATGGTAAATCAAATATTCAATGAAGTAAATATTTAAAATGACTAAATATAATAGTTAATTATTTACATAATTTGTACCAATTGATTCCAAATATAACATCCATTTTTTAATTTTGAAAACAAAAAAGTGGTAGAAAATAATTTAAAATTAATTCCTGCTGTAAAAAAAGCGTGTTTTTAAAAAATTATAATCATCAAAAGATTAACACTTGTTTATGTCCAATTTCAAAGTGAAATTAAATCTAATGTACAACATTGGATTAAATGGTAAAAACATATTCTAATTAAAATTTAGATCCAATAAAAAATATAATCTATCCAAATAAATAAAATAGATAGAAAAGAACTTGTGAATTAAAATAAAGTATATTTTACTTTTAATTAAAAAACCAACATTATCAGAAAAATACAAATAGTTACCCAAAGTAAATTTTGATGTCCGGAATCTAATGATGAATTTTCTTTTGTCAAATAGAACATATAAAAATTACCAAAACTAGATTTTATGATTGAACTCCATCAAAAGGTGGTAAATTGACCTTTAATGAATATTGGAGTATTTATGCTTTGATTCATTCACATTTTAAGCCTCCAACTTTTATTGGATAATTCTATAAACATTTAACAAACATTTATAATAATATTTTCATTAGTTCTATTTATTCCCACCAATAAAATGGCTAGACATTAATTATCATTAAAAATAATAATATTATATTATTAGTGTGCAGCTTATGATTTCAAAGAAACCCGCTATTGTATATCGGGTATGCTATTGAACATAACATTCCCATTAAAGTAATATTTGTATTTAATTCAAAATTATTAATAAACATTTAAATGTATTAAAATTTATTCACTTGGGATGTTACACCTACTTCCATAAATGACCATCTACTAGAATAGCCTACCCACAGATATCTCCACCCCGCAAAAATTAATTCCTTTTAGGAATGTCCTTATTCTAGAAATGAATTATCACAAGATGAACATTCACATGAATAGTATACCAAAAAAAATATTTTTTCATCCACTAGAACGAACATTTTTCATTCAAACACATACAAAGTCATTACTTCTCTAAACACCAATGTACATTACCTAGACATATCAATGACTATATTTCCCACAATATAATGGGATAGAATTTCAATGAAATTATCTCCTAATCATCACATATTATCCACGCCCTCGATATAACAAAACATACCTAAATGGAGGTATACAATGTGAAACAACCTAGGAACTTATAAAATAATTCAGGATCATTCTAGAATTAACTAATTAAATTAATTCTAAATTTCTAATCAAATAAGTGGTATTTTCATACACTAAACAATTAATACCAGTAAAATAGTAACATCACATATGAAAATTTAAATAAAATTTATATATATCTTAATTTATAATATTATAAATGTATATATTTTATAAATTTAAAAAATGTTCCAAAAATGACAAATTATTTTCATATATTTTATAAATTCATAAAAAATTAATTAAAATGTTATAATTAATTTTGACATTTACAAGAAAAAATAATTTTATAAAAAAATATCAATGTTTTTATTTTTTGTCTTATGATTATATGATAATTTTATGATACCATAATTAATTTTTCAAAGTGTCATTAAATGAATTCTAATTTAAAAAATTGATTTTTTTGGAATAAATGATAATTTAAATAAAATGCTAAATTATTCACATCTATAATATGGAATATAATTTCTAAAATTAAAAAAAATATCTATTTTAAAATTTTTAAATGATTATATAATAAATTAATTTTTATTTTAAAACAAATTTTATATCTTTTTAAAAAAATTATTATATTTTAGAAAAAATAAATAAAAACCAATTATGATGGGAAAATTAATGTATATAAGATATAATAAAATTACTAAAAATTGAGTACTTATTAATCAATGTATTAGATTGACCTTAAAAATTGACACATAATTTTAAAAATTTACTTATTCACATTAATTCTACAAATATAATGGATGTTTTATAATATTTAATATATTATAGTTTGTTTGAACATGGGGATGCATGTATCATCATTTATTAATGAAATTAAATCTAATTGAATAGAAATACACAAAAATAAATTAGCGGTATTAAATTATACCCCTATATAATGGCATAGAAAATGTAATTTAATTAATTGAATAAATGAAATGTTCATATAACTATTTCATCATCTCATTGTGTTCACATGTAGTATCATTAATTTTCTGATTTCTATAGTGATATAAACTGTGTGAGTATATTATTACGTAGCTCATTGTCATTATATTCAATGATTACAACTTGTTATTCATCGTAGTAAATACAACACTCCTTTGGTAGAATCATTGACATTGGTACATGTTATTTGTTTAGTTATGTACTTTCCTAGAAAAGTTAGATGAAACACATAGTGAACATGTGTGAGGTATGGTGAATGAATTAAGTGATTACATATCATTAATTATTGATAAATAATATCAATGGGGAAAAATATAAATAGGGAACCACATTCCATATATTCTACAAATCATAAACATATTCCATATAGAAAATAAAATGAATACATTCTCAGGTAATCCAAGATAAAATCTATATTGGATCGTTGTTACTCCCTTTTTTGTCAACACTGAGATGACGTAATGTACTACAAAATGGATCTACCACTATTTATTAGTTCTTATGATATCCCATGTACCAATATTTTTTATTTCCCAACTTCATCATAGTCTTATTTATTTATAAAGATTTCAATAAACGGTGATTCATAAAAATCCATCATAAAAGTCATGTGAATTCTATTGGTGTATGAAAACTATATTAGGGGAAGGTGTGGATCCAAAAAAACATTGAAATCCAAACAAAAATATCTCAACATATACAATATGGATTCGACGGTTCTTTATGATTTTGATTTTTTATTGATTATATATAGTATTAAAACACAACAATAAATCTAGATCTTTCTGAAGAATTCATTATAAAATTATGGAAAACAGTAAATCCTGAAGAGATACAATAGAATGTGTTAATCCATTTACTATAAAATTTCATTATTGTATATTATGGAAGGTTTATAAGGAAAAACAATCCTATGATAGAAATGAATTGTTTTGTATTGTTAATGATATATACAATCACCCAAATAGATTTATGGACATTAATGTGTTCTGAGAGTCTTATTATACTAACTGTGAATTATTATACCTAAATATTACAAAATTTATATTTAAAATTCATTTACTTACCCCACTACAAATAAGAGGACTACCATAGTTTAGATTCTTAGTGAATATTGAAATATAAACACTTGTTCTTAAGTGAGATTTTTCATATCCAACTACATTATACATAACTATATACCATCCTATACATACCCTATAAAATAAATTTCTCCAAAACATAGGGAAATGATAAATTATATGGGTTTTTATTACATAATAAATATAGTAAAATACAGGATATATATAAGTGTAACATGGGAATACATGTATGAGAATAATAAGATAAAATTTGTAAACCATACCATACATATTAATTATTATAAACATGAATCATGGAATAATATTTGGAAAAAATAATCCATTAATAGTAAGATAATCAAGTAACATGAGCTATGAGAGAATAAATTAGTATAGTACAATTATATGTGGAATACACATAATCATATAAATTCATTTCAATTTTATTAAATTGAAACTACCAAAGCTATTTTATTTGAATGTTTCACTACCCAATTCACTGTAGCGGTCAATTTTCATATCCAAGACGATAATGGTTGAAAATGTCCCATATTGAATTGGATGACTCACTATTCCATCCCTATCTTACTAAACCAGATACACACCTTGTTCTACTGCTTTCAATTTAATGAGATATAAATTATTCCCCAATGAGTTAGAAAGAGATATATCTTTTGCTTCTCAAAAAATTATAACTATTATAATTTATTCCACGGGATCATAAATATTCATCATATCAGAATCCATGAAATTAAATTGGTATCCTATGAATATCATCATATAACAAACTATAAAAAATATGTATGTACCAAAAACATTTCATCATAGTATAAATAGTTAAATAAAATGAGTTTGACATGAATTTCCTAATTTTATAACACTTGGAAGAGAAAAATTGCTAGAATAAATCATTCCATAAAAACCATAAACTATTCAAGAAATGTATAATAATGGTATATATGTATTTTTTCTTTTGTAATGAATATGTAACAACAATAGATTATTCCTTATATGGAAATTTATTTTGAGTGATCATTTATAAATATTACTGATGAAAATAAACATTCCCTATTGAATAATTATTTATAATATGTAACAAATTTTGATGAAAATATCGATAGAAAATATGACTAAAAAATTATTTTCGATTCTTCCAAAAAATATTACTCCTGATATTAGTGAATTTTATT
Source organism: Viscum album (assembly GCA_963277665.1). Lineage (NCBI taxonomy): Eukaryota > Viridiplantae > Streptophyta > Magnoliopsida > Santalales > Viscaceae > Viscum > Viscum album. Next base: position 417,508,826 of record OY728161.1, on the reverse strand, counting down.
TCATCTCATACATGTTACTATGTTTCTATTATCATTTTCATTAAAATGTAAATTTGTTTTTTTTTCAAATGAAATGACTATTCAATTAACGGGTTTTCTTAATGTGATGACCCAGACCCCCCTTGGTCCCTTCCTTTGCCAAAAATCCGGTTTCCTTGCGGGGTACCGATCGGTGGGACCGACCGGTGACGCCGATCGGTGAGACCGGCCGACGTCGCTCGGCCTTGCCAAGTTGTTCCAGTAACGTTCCTTTTTCGCAAATAGGGTTTTAAACCCTATTCTGCCTTGTTAAAAATATCTTGGGAATCCGAAACGCACACAAAGGTTTTAATTAAGTGCTTCATTAATTCCTGGGTCGGTTAAAAACCACCCAGTGCCATTAATGATGAGTCAAGCCACGTGGTCAACCCATGACTCCCTCGTCTTCTGTGGTTTTGTGTTTTCATCTCAACCGTCCCCAGCACTTATAAATTAAAGGTTCGGCCGTGGCTTCCCCCCTTCTTCGATCGTGGCTCTTCTGGTGCATCGGGACCGCCGCGTCGTTATCCGTAAAGTTCCGCGCCCCCGGCCTAAACGTCGATCATCTATCAACAAGTAGGGAATCTCTCTCGTCTCTCACTTTTGTGTATCATGCGGGGTGGGCGTTACTTTTGTTCCTATGGAATTGGTTGAACCAAACCTTAATGAAGATAATAAACGAAGTTCTACAGGAAGAAGGGTAAGGGGTTGTGATCGTTGTTTATGCAATGTCTTGTGATCATCTTTTTTTAGTTGTACTGGTTTGTGTTTTCTGAAAATTGAGGTCGTTGGTGGTCGTTCTATGTGCACTGATAAATCCTATCGTGATGTGTTAATGGGTTACTGAATTTGTGAACCCCTGCTGTGAAATTGGTTAATCACGTATATCCGGCTGAATAATTGAAAGCACCAGGATCAACCTGTCTGTGATAACTCCCGGTTAGAACACACGGAATTTGAAATCATGGAGTGTGTTAAGTCGTTTAAATCTGAAATTTCCTGACTTGTGTTGGTAGCAGTGGCTGGTTGTTTTCCTTTCGGGCCGATTGCTGGAAATGTGGGAGGGGATGGGATCCCCTGTTCTGTTTATACTCCCGGTGGCTGTGTGAATTTGGGGATGGGATCTCCTGTTGGTATGGATTTGGTGGTTGTGTGTTTTGAACCCGGGTGGTCACTTAAAATATCACGAATTGGGGAGTGATCCTCTGTTAACCAAAACCAGGTGTGAGTGCTTTGGTTGATCCTTGCTTTTGACGTTTTCCTTGGTTATGCTTATGGTAGTTGCCCAGTAGTGCTTGAAATTAATTGAACATTCGACTGAACGTGAAACAAGAATGGGGCAAATGGTTTTGTGGGCAGGGATCGTGAATTGTGACTTGGACGCTGTGGTATCGGGTTCTGTAGGTTGGCTAGGAAAACCTAAGTTTTGGGTGAGTGTTGTTACCTATATCTATACTTGTAACTTTGTGTTTCTTATTCGCGCCCCACCCAAGTTGAGCACTTAGTGCCGAACACCCCCATTTATGGGGGAGGGTGTTTTTTTCCAACACTATCCCTAGTGGCTGGTTATTAGCTCCTTTTCTGCTCCCTTTCCCGGATAGCCCAAGTACCTTCGGGCAGGCTGTGATGGCCTGAAGTCCATTATTAGCCCAAGAACCATCGGGCAGGGTGTTGTGGTGGTTGGCCAGGTATGTGCGGCAGGTGGTTTCCCAAGTATCTTCGGGATGAGGACCAGGTGTCTTCGGGCGTGGCAGTGGTTGTTCTGGCCTAGGTGTTTGCAGGCATGGTTACATGTGACAGTTGAGGCCCAGGTGTGTGCGGGCGGGATTCGGCAGTGGGACTGCGTGTGGTTGTGGCCCAGGTGTGTGCGGGCGGGTGCGGCAGTGGGACTGCGGTGAGAATGGCGGGATTGGTCCGATGCGTAGGATGTCTCAATAACCAGTGGGAAAGTGGCGCGGGGTACCCAAACATCGATGTGCTCTTATATATATATTACTTGACTTGCGTTATTTGGGGAGTGAGCCTTGGTGAGGCCTGGGATGGATAGTTTGCCTTGTTAGCTGTTTGGTTCACTCTTTTCTCACGGGACTTTAGTACGTTCCCCCACTTGTGCACGAGAGTCTTGGTTTTTTTTTTCCTACTGAGTGTACTTGTATGCTCACCCTACGTTTACTTTCAGGTTTCCAGGAGGACTACCAGGGCTGCGCGGGACCCTATTAGTCGGACAGTTGGAGTTGTCGCTGTTGTCGTACCTTTGTTTTCTTTTGGTATTGTACTTGAGAGCTTTTCTTTTCTTTTGTACTTGCACCTTTTTGTAAACTGTTTAAACATGCATGGGGGCTTTTTGGGTTTATTTATTTACACCTGTTTCTTTTCCTTTTGGTGTGGTTCACTTGTCCTATTTCCCGATCCTAAATAATAAAAAGGGTAATGCCTTCTATGAATTTTCTATACCCTTGGTTCTAGTCGCCACTCCGGGACCTATTGAAGGCGGGTTTCGGGGGTCATTATCTCTCCTTCAACTTAAGGAAGGAAGGGCCTGTCATTCTGCTGACTCTTCCCTCCATTTGGTGAAGGCGGGTCGTGACAGAATGGTATCAGAGGCAGGTTGGGAGATAGGATGGAGTCTGGAGTTAGGCACAGTAAGGATTGCATGGGATGGTAAGGCAACAGCGTTGGGTGACCTTGGTGCGTGAATTAGGCCAGGGAGGACCGGTTAGGACACGGGATTTTAGGGCCCCCCGTGATCCGATGCAAGGACTCTGGACCTACCGAACGACCAAGTGAGGCCACACTGATTGCAGGGTAGAGACCCTAGGAAAGGTACATGCATCATGATGACTTGTGTTCTTGTGTTTCTGGGATGTCTTGGGAATTAAGAATAAATTAATTCTTAAGAAGTTTTAAGAACGATATTCGGCACTACATGGGCTTAGGCTTTCCTTGTTTACCTTGCAGCTATGGCACCTGGATGGCGACCACGTGTGGTACAGGAGATTGAGGCCCCTGAGACTACATTGGCCAATCGGCAGAGAGCTGATCGAGAGGAAGAGGACGACCAGTGGCAGAAGCCTCTTCGATCCTTCCAGCGACAGGCCCTCGAGATTTATGAGGGCAGCACCTCCGACATGAAGACGGAAGGCTGGCTGGAGGAGCTAGTCATAGCCTTCAGCCTGATTCGGGCCCCGACGGAGTACTGGGTTCCTCTGGCTGTTAGCCAAATGCGAGGAGCGGCACGTCAGTGGTGGATGCTTCACCTGGGGAGTAGGAAAGAGTCTGAGGTTGCTTGGGCGGACTTCGAGAGGGAGTTCCGGGCGGAGTTTCTCTCCTCGACAATGAAGGCGGAGAAGAGGCAGGAGCTACTCTCCCTCCAGCAGGGGAGCATGTCCGTGAGGGAACTCGGAATCAAGTTCAAGGACCTCCTGCGTTTTGCTCCGGACCTCTTTCCCGATGAGGAGTCTCGGGCAAGATGTTTGGAGGAGGCGCTCCGACCCTCCCTCCAGTATGCTGTTACCCCCTTTACCCTTCCGACATACTTAGAGGTTCAGAAGAAGGCCGAAGTGGTGGAAAGGATGCACGCTCTAGGCGGACTGTCACGAGAAGGGATCCAGCTGGGACCGTCGAAGGGGAAGGCCGTCAGCACCATGCCTCCAGCATCGGGACCCTCCAGGTTCCGACCCGCAGGGAGCATGCCGCAGTAGTTTCAGTTCCGATCCCCTGGCCCACATTCTTTTCCTTCAGGCTCGAGACCACGGTGCTTCATCTGCGGGAGCCCTGGACATCTTCGGAGTCAGTGCCCCGATCGGGTGCAGTACAGCAGTGGCAGTCATCCCCAGCGTCCGCCGCAGCAACAGTTCCCAGCCAGACCCTTCCAGCAGCAGCAGCAGGGACAGCGAACTCCCACTCCTCCGCAGGCAGACATAGGAGGGGGAGGCCGACCTCAGGGCTCCCCCCAGGGACCTCGACCAGGGCGTGGTCGGGGAGGTGGCCGACAGCCGAGGGGCAGGGGAGCTGGGCGTGGACAGTTACACGCCGCAGAAGCAACAGTTCCAGCAGGGCCAGAGGTTGTTCGAGGTACGATCAGTGTGTTTAGCACTCTTGCTTATGCTTTGTTCGATACCGGAGCTTCGCACTCCTTTGTTGCACCCAGTCAAGCCCGCGCCTTGGGTCTAGATGCCGAGAGACTTCCAGTGCCCCTGGTGTTGAGCACACCAGTTGGAGGTCAGATCGACTTGCTGTTCATTTGTCGGGGATGTAGACTGATGTTGGGGCCACATCAGTCGGTTAAGGATCTCCTTCTGCTACAGATTCGGCCGTACGATGTCATCCTAGGCATCGACTGGCTATATTCTATGTGCGCCGTCATCGACTGTTTCCAAAGGAGGGTGGTGTTCTCCGGTTTGGACGGCCAGCGTGTTACTTTCACCGGCGAGCGGAGCTGTCCGAAGGGAAACAGGAGGGAGGAACCTCTCCTCTCCTTGTTGACCGAACTGACGATAGAATCAACAGATGAGGAAATGGTGGAAGTACCAGAGATCGTTCGTGAATTTATGGACGTTTTTCCTAAGGAGGTGACGACTCTACCCCCTCGACGTGATATCGAGTTTGGGATAGACCTGCATCCCGGCTCTCGACCAATCTCGATGGCTCCTTACCGGAAGGCACCTTCGGAGCTACGGGAGTTGCGGATACAGATTGACGATCTGATGAAGAGGGGTTATGTTCGTCCAAGTGCATCACCGTGGGGTTCCCTAGTCTTGTTCGCAAAGAAGGCAGATGGTGGCCTCAGGTTGTGCATCGATTACAGGAGGCTGAATCAAGTAACGATCAAGAACCGCTACCCTCTTCCGAGGATAGATGATATTTTCGACCAGCTGAAGGGGGAAGGATGGTTCTCGAAGATCGACCTGCGATCCGGGTACCACCAGCTGAGGGTGAAGTATAGCGACGTCCCGAAGACGGCGTTCAGGTGCAGGTATGGGCACTTCCAGTTCGTGGTCATGCCCTTTGGTGTTACGAACGCCCCGGCCGTGTTCATGGGGCTTATGAACTCCATCTTTCGGGAGTACCTGGATCGGTTTGTGGTGGTGTTCATCGACGATATCCTGATCTATTCAAAGTCAGAAGAGGACCATGCAGAGCACCTGAGGACAGTTTTGGAGGTCCTCCGACAGCACCATCTCTATTGGAAGTTGTCAAAGTGCAAGTTCTGGGCACGAGAAGTGCACTTCCTCAGACACGTAGTGTCTGAGCAGGGAGTAGCAGTCGACCCATCAAAGGTTGAGGCGATTGTTTCTTGGGCAGCACCCAAGAATGTGGCGGAAGTTCGGAGTTTCCTCAGACTGGCAGGCTACTACCGGAGATTCGTACCCAACTTCTCCTGGGTAGCAGCCCCTTTGACGGCTTTGACCAAGAAGGACCGGGTTTTCATATGGAGCAAGCAATGTGAGTCATCCTTCAGCTACCTAAAAGAAAAACTGGTTAATGCCCCAGTGTTGAGATTACCAGATGAAGGGATGGCCTATGAGGTATTCTGTGATGCTTCAGGACAGGGCCTGGGGTGCGTATTGATGCAGCGACAAGGGGTGATCTCTTACGGGTCCAGGCAGCTACGCCCCCATGAGCGGAACTATGCCACCCATGACTTGGAGCTTGCAGCGGTAGTGTTCGCATTAAAGCTGTGGCGACATTACCTCTTTGGGGAGCGCTTTGTGGTCTTCACCGATCACAAAATCTTGCGCTATATCTTCTCCCAGCGTGACTTGAACTTGCGACAGCGGAGGTGGGTCGAGTTTCTCCAGGACTACGACTTTGAGATCTCATACACTGAAGGTAAGGGAAACGTTGTGGCTGATGCCCTGAGCAGGAAGCCGCATCAGGAGGTGGTTCGGGAATCTGCTGATGATTGGAAGGCGATGGGGGAGTTGGCTGCCTTGCACTTGGATGCAAGGGTGGAAGGTACTAGAGGCTGTTTGTTTCAGATGACGGTACAGTCCTCTTTGTTGCAGCAAGTGGAAGAGTCTCAGTGGGGAGATCCTGAGGTGGAAGTGTTGCGGGATCATGTCGATCAGGGGAACGCCCCGGAAGGATGGTCGGAGGACAGCCGACGTCAGATGCTCTTTCATCGGAGGTTGTTTGTTCCAGAGGTGATGCGTGATGAAGTCCTTCGTGAGTTCCATAGCTCAGCCTTGGAAGTACATCCGGGTGTTTCGAAAATGTACCAAGGCCTGAGGGGACAGTTTTGGTGGCCCGGGGTGAAACGGGCAGTGGCAGAGTTCGTTGCTAAATTCCTGGTGTGTCAGCAGGTGAAGGCTGAACACCGTGTTCCTGGTGGACTGTTGCATCCTCTAGATGTTCCCGAGTGGAAGTGGGACGACATCTCGATGGACTTCGTCACGGGACTACCCAGAGCTCAGGGCGGGCATGATGCTATCTGGGTAGTGGTGGATCGATTGACAAAATCTGCTCACTTCTTGGCTATCAAGGAGTCAGGACGCGTGATTACCTTAGAACATAGGTACGTGGATGAGGTGGTGCGTTTGCATGGTGTTCCGAAGACTATCGTCTCAGATCGGGACACTCGGTTCACCTCACGAGTCTGGAAGGGGTTACAACATGCTTTTGGCACCCAGCTATGCCTTAGCACTGCTTTTCACCCTCAGACTGATGGGCAGATAGAGCGGACTATCCAGACCTTGGAGGACATGCTACGAGCATGTGTTCTGGATTTCGGAGGATCATGGGTACGACACTTGCCTTTAGTAGAGTTTGCCTACAACAACAGTTTTCACTCTACTATCAGCATGGCTCCTTTTGAGGCTTTGTATGGAAGACCATGTCGTTCTCCCTTATGCTGGGCAGAGGTTGGTGAGACTGGTACTCTTGGACCAGAAGTAGTGCAGAGCACCACGGAGAAAGTCCAGCTAGTGCGGGAGAGGATAAAAGCATCTCAGGATCGGCAGAAATCTTATGTTGATCGTCGGAGGAGGCCCCTGAAGTTCGAGGTGGGAGATCATGTGTTTTTAAAGGTTTCCCCTCAACGGGGGCAGCGGAGGTTCGGAAAGGGGAGTAAGCTCTCCCCTTGGTTCATCGGACCTTTCGAGGTGCTGAGCCGAGTTGGCGAGGTAGCATATCAGCTGGCCCTACCACCTCAGTTGGAGAGGGTCCATGACGTCTTCCATGTCTCCCAGCTTCATCAGTACTTACATGATGACTCTCATGTCATCAACTGGGGAGAGCTAGATGTGGGAGGAGACGCGACCTTCGAGGAACGGCCAGTCAGAATCAAGGATCACAAGGAGAAAGTGCTCCGTGGACGAACCATCAGCTTGGTTCGTGTTTTGTGGAGACATGGCGGCCTCGAAGAGAGTACGTGGGAGAGGGAAGCACAGATGCATGCCCAATACCCCGAGTTGTTCTGAGCTTTGAACCTTTGGTTCCTGTTGTGACAGAACGTTTGACCTTTTTTCTATGAACTGTGCTAGTTCCTTCCTCTGTTATGTGTGGAAAGCCCCGGCTAAAGGGGAGGGGAAACCCGACCCCTAATCAGGACGCATTAAGGTGGATGCGATTAAACCCGTGCGGGCGAGTCAGTGCCACCCAAAGCGGATAATATCTTAACATGGGGAAGGGGAACTCCCCAAACCCACATGACCGGGCGGTTTGGCGTGGTATGTTGCTTGGTTCTTGACTGGGAGTGTTTTCAAGCGGGGGTCCACTCCTAAGAGGTATCTTCCAAGATGGTTGTTCGGATCCCCTCTTTCCTTCTGGTTTGTTTTGATTCTCGGGGACGAGAATCGTTTAAGAGGTATCTGATGTGATGACCCAGACCCCCCTTGGTCCCTTCCTTTGCCAAAAATCCGGTTTCCTTGCGGGGTACCGATCGGTGGGACCGACCGGTGACGCCGATCGGTGAGACCGATCGGTGAGACCGATCGGTGAGACCGGCCGACGTCGCTCGGCCTTGCCAAGTTGTTCCAGTAACGTTCCTTTTTCGCAAATAGGGTTTTAAACCCTATTCTACCATGTTAAAAATATCTTGGGAATCCGAAATGCGCACAAAGGTTTTAATTAAGTGCTTCATTAATTCCTGGGTCGGTTAAAAACCACCCAGTGCCATTAATGATGAGTCAAGCCACGTGGTCAACCCATGACTCCCTCGTCTTCCGTGGTTTTGTGTTTTTATCTCAACCGTCCCCAGCTCTTATAAATTAAAGGTTCGGCTGTGGCTTCCCCCCTTCTTCGATCGTGGCTCTTCTGGTGCATCGGGACCGCCGCGTCGTTATCCGTAAAGTTCCGCGCCCCCAGCCTAAACGTCGATCATCTATCAAAAAGTAGGGAATTTCTCTCGTCTCTCACTTTTGTGTATCATGCGGGGTGGTCGTTACTTTTGTTCCTATGGAATTGGTTGAACCAAACCCTAATGAAGATAATAAACGAAGTTCTACAGGAAGAAGGGGAAGGGGTTGTGATCGTTGTTTATGCCATGTCTTGTGATCATCTTTTTTTAGTTGTACTGGTTTTTGTTTTCTGAAAATTGAGGCCGTTGGTGGTCGTTGTATGTGCACTGATAAATCCTCTCGTGATGTGTTAATGGGTTACTGAATTTGTGAACCCCTGCTGTGAAATTGGTTAATCACGTATATCCGGCTGAATAATTGAAAGCACCAGGATCAACCTGTCTGTGATAACTCCCGGTTAGAACACACGGAATTTGAAATCATGGAGTGTGTTAAGTCGTTTAAATCTGAAATTTCCTGACTTTTGTTGGTAGCAGTGGATGGTTGTTTTCCTTTCGGGCCGATTGCTGGAAATGTGGGAGGGGATGGGATCCCCTGTTCTGTTTATACTCCCGGTGGCTGTGTGAATTTGGGGATGGGATCTCTTGTTGGTATGGATTTGGTGGTTGTGAGTTTTGAACCCGGGTGGTCACTTAAAATATCACGAATTGGGGAGTGATCCTCTGTTAACCAAAACCAGGTGTGAGTGCTTTGGTTGATCCTTGCTTTTTACGTTTTCCTCGGTTATGATTATGGTAGTTGCCCAGTAGTGCTTGAAATTAATTGAACATTCGACTGAACGTGAAACAAGAATGGGGCAAATGGTTTTGTGGGCAAGGATCGTGAATTGTGACTTGGACGCTGTGGTATCAGGTTCTGTAGGTTGGCTAGGAAAACCTATGTTTTGGGTGAGTGTTGTTACCTAAATCTATACTTGTAGCTTTGTGTTTCTTATTCGCGCCCCACCCAAGTTGAGCACTTAGTGCCGAACACCCCCATTTATGGGGGAGGGTGTTTTTTTTCCAACACTATCCCTAGTGGATGGTTATTAGCTCCTTTTCTGCTCCCTTTCCCGGATAGCCCACGTACCTTCGGGCAGGCTGTGATGGCCTGAAGTCCATTATTAGCCCAAGAACCATCGGGCAGGGTGTTGTGGTGGTTGGCCAGGTATGTGCGGCAGGTGGTTTCCCAAGTATCTTCGGGATGAGGCCCAGGTGTCTTCGGGCGTGGCAGTGGTTGTTCTGGCCTAGGTGTTTGCAGGCATGGTTACATGTGACAGTTGAGGCCCAGGTGTGTGCGGGTGGGATTCGGCAGTGGGACTGCGTGTGGTTGTGGCCCAGGTGTGTGCGGGCGGGAGCGGCAGGGGGACTGCGGTGAGAATGGCGGGATTGGTCCGATGCGTAGGATGTCTCAATAACCAGTGGGAAAGTGGCGCGGGGTACCCAAACATCGATGTGCTCTTATATATATATTACTTGACTTGCGTTATTTGGGGAGTGAGCCTTGGTGAGGCCTGGGATGGATAGTTTTCCTTGTTAGCTGTTTGGTTCACTCTTTTCTCACGGGACTTTAGTACGTTCCCCCACTTGTGCACGAGAGTCTTGGTTTTTTTTTCCTACTGAGTGTACTTGTATGCTCACCCTACGTTTACTTTCAGGTTTCCAGGAGGACTACCAGGGCTGCGCAGGACCCTATTAGTCGGACAGTTGGAGTTGTCGCTGTTGTCGTACCTTTGTTTTCTTTTGGTATTGTACTTGAGAGCTTTTCTTTTCTTTTGTACTTGAACCTTGTTGTAAACTGTTTAAACATGCATGGGGGCTTTTTGGGTTTATTTATTTACACCTGTTTCTTTTCCTTTTGGGGTGGTTGACTTGTCCTATTTCCCGATCCTAAATAATAAAAAGGGTAATGCCTTCCATGAATTTTCTATACCCTTGGTGCTAGTCGCCACTCCGGGACCTATTGAAGGCGGGTTTCGGGGGTCATTATCTCTCCTTCAACTTAAGGAAGGAAGGGCCTGGCATTCTGCTGACTCTTCCCTCCTTTTGGTGAAGGCGGGTCGTGACACTTAAAAATGTAAAAAAGGGATAAAAATTTATTTAACAAGTTACTATGTGTATGAAAAATAGAAATGCTTTCATATGAAACATGGGTTTTGAGGGAAAATGGTTTTGTGGCAACCAAGAGAAATAAATCAATATTTTATTAAAAAAATAAAAAATATTTAAGGAAAAATGTGTCAAATATTATTATTGTACATAAAAATATCATCAATTACTAGAGGATAATAAAATTAAATAACATTATGAGATATGGATCATAATATTTGATTATAAAAAACATATTAATAAATAATCCTGATAAATGATGAGAATGTGACATAATATTATTACATCGTCGGTTATATTGATTCATAAGTCCCTAAATGAATATGATATATAAAAAAAATTAAATTATAAATAGGATAAATATTTTCTTGATATTACTTATAATAGGGGATATATATACTCCTGGATAAGTCATATAGGTTCATAACATAATTTATATATCAATAAAGTGAAATGGAGAACCAAATTCATTTCATTACATAAAGACATCCATTATTATCATTCAATACTCTAATATAATACATTAAATCATATTATAAATATATAAAAAAATAAAATCAAATATATTATTCCATACATGATTTTATTATGAACATTTAATTATTTAATATCATTTTTCTATCTCTCCCAATTCCTCATCTAATGATTATTATCAATTATATAATTATGTACTTGTCCTTGAAATAACTGGTTTGTTTTTCTGTTATATTTTAAATTATTATTATTTATATTGTTATATTGATAATGGTTTCATAAACTAAAGAATAATAATAATGATTTAAATATTATATATATTTAATATATATAAATTTAGAGTAATATGTAAAATTTCTTGTTAGAAAATGAATCAAATATTTTATAGAGCATGTAGGTCATACGCACACACTAACAATGTTTCTTCATTGTTTTCAGATTGATTGGGAAAAAATTTAATTTGATATATATTATCATTCTATATTAATTTTTATTAAAAAATATTCTACTTACTCTATTTTTAAATTCATCTGTATTACATTCAATGTAGAGTATAAATGAATCATATTACTTCACGAGGGTATAATCCACATTATAGATGAGGGATGTTACCATATTTGAAAAAATAGATAATGAAGGTATGTGGGATATAATAGTGATATATTAATTTTATAATTATAAATATATAACATTAAATATATCTATAATAGGTGGTTATGGGAAAATGAATGACCTCTGTTGAAGTGCTAGACGTATGTCGAACACAAGAAAAATTATTTCAGAACCCATTTGTTTGAAGTAAATGTAGATGTAGGTTATAATCATAACATATAAAAAATTACAATATTTATGAAACTATTTTTATTATATTATAATGATATATATTATATTTAAATGGTGGAGGAATAAACAAATGAGAAATAACTGTTAATGGGTATTTCCACTTCATGAATCATCATTTTTAGTTTTTCACAAAAATAATTAAAATGATGGATTTACTCCAAATATTATTCATCTAGGATAATTTAAGAGAATTTTGTAAGAGAGTGGGGTAGGAATTTTTTGTACTAAATTTTTTTCATGGTGTTAGGAATATAGTATTGTGTTTTTCCATTAAAAAGATGGGGATATGAACCACATGATATTGTTGAAAGTAATTCATTTCTCCCAACTTTTTAATATTTCAAACGGGACCTAAATGGATAAAATTGGAACTATAGATATTTTGTGGACATAATATGGGAAAAAATAGTGTAATTTTTATATATTATGTTATCCATGACATTTGTTTTACCATGGTAATCCCATTTTTACATACTGAAAATATTTATGTTCACATCATCAACGAACCATTTTGTTCATAAATTATTGTGATATTATTCAATATTATATATTATTATGATTCCAAATATTGAATATATTTTCTAAAATTAAATTAATATAATTATAAATTATTAGTTTAAAACTATTCTAAAAAATTTGATGAGATGTCGGGTTATTAAAGGTAAAATATTATAATGTTTACAATATTTTTATATAAAAAATTTATATGAAATTGATTCCAATGATATAAATTTAATTAACGTAATTATAATTAATATAACATAACATGAAAATACAAATTAAATTTTATTTAACTATATAAATAAACTAGAAGAATACATATTGCTTATTGAAAATTAAATATATCACAATATTCATTAAAAATTGATAAGATAAACAATAATCCAATAAATTTAAATATATTATAATTATGAACTTAGGATATTTAAAAAATTAGAATATTATAAAATTAATTTTATAAATTTTAAAATATATAAATTTTATTATTCTTCCATGAAATAATTTAAATCATTTTATTGAGAATATAGTACATTTGAATCATATAAACAAAACCTAAATTAATATTAGTTATCAATATGTTTTATTTAAATAGTAAAATTATAAATGATATTTTGAAAGTAGTTATTTCTATTATTCAAACTTTGGAAACCAATTGGTTATAAAGTACAATATTTAATAACATTAATAATATATGAATATAATTTTAAAACCTAGTGTCATGGAAAATTCCGTCCATTTCTAATTTTCATGTAGCACTATAATACCTAGTTGTTTTTATATCTCAATTTCTCAAAGAAAGCTATTTCATTTAAAAACACCAAAAATCATAGGGTGTGACATTTTTCCCCACTAAAATGATTTTTTAAACGAAATTTCCCATTAGGATAAAAGAACAAGTATACATTGGGATCATCAAACCCTCATGTTCAAATACACGATCCTATAAATAGATATTTTTCCACATAAAATTGAATGGGTGAGTGGTCTTATTTCAATGAAAATTTTATACAAAATCTCTAATCTCAATAGCATATTCCACATATGAATGATCATTCTATAGTAGTATGATTTATGAGATATGATGATGTCCTGGTTCGGATATATAATTCCACAAATGATATACATGGAACATAACATGGACATGAGATAATCATTATGCTAGTTCCAATTGATATGCTATCATCCTGATATGATGAATAAAATATATGGTATATATATACCTAGGGCTCATTTTTCCATTCCAACTAAATCTCAAAACCTTTTTAAATAGAGATATTTAAAAAAAATATTACTATATTAAAATTCTAGATCTCATCAACAATTCTCAACCCTTCATTCCTACCGAATATGAGTGGATTTAATGTGTTTATGAATGGATATATACTTCTCAGCCTTATTTTCAAAATATAATGGCCAAATAGATTTATTTCTGAAACATCATTCAATCTAAATGGATTTCTAAAAAATATCCCATTGGGGGATTCAAAAAATATATATTAATTATTTTTTTAAATTTATTGTGGAGAGAAAACGCAACATGTAGAAGGTAAAGATACCGACATCCTTTGAAATTCACAAAATACGACATCAAAATTTCGTATTGATATTTAATTTTTCATTATTTCTAACCATATTTCCATAGATTACTAATAGTTTTGAAACTAATATCTAAATATAGTGGTTTTTGAAGTCATTGTAATAATATTGAGGTAATATTAAGATCTCAAACTATTAGATACGAATTTATTACTCCATGAAACATTACACATTACAAAATGAATACAATAAAAATATTATCTAGGGATTATTATTCTCTAATAGAGATGAAGTTTTCTTACATAGTAATACATTTAAATTCCACATAGGTAGAATTGTTCCCATTAGTGGTTTTATAGTGTCCAATGAACAATTCCATAATGATATTTTCCCATTTTCATTGCTCTATGGAAATATATGAAAAATAACCTCAGAGTTTTTTATTTATCCTTAACATGTTTCCATATATTGAAAAAAATTAAATAATTTTCACCATCTATATTATTTCAACCAATCAGTTATAATCATTTATATATCTATACATATTTTTACTTACCAGATGAATAGGGAATAATGACATATGAGATTCCTCTAAAAATTCATTTTTCAAATCTATCATAAATATTACTTGTACAAAATATCTAAACCATTTCTTTATATTATGATCAATGTTAAACTTAAGAATATTAGTATCATTTTTTGTAATTCTACACCATCATTATATACCTCTTTAATCATCAGATGTATATATAGTTGGAGATTAAATTGAGAATGAACATTTTATTACCATTATTCAAGATTTCTAGAACCATACGTTCCAAATCCAAAAATATTGTATCTTTTACGATCATCTTCATGGACAAGAAAAAAACATTTCAACTCAAAACATCAACCACGTTTTCTAAATTTTTATGGACGTAATGTATTGAAAATTTTTACCCATTAATTAGCTCCAACATTCTTTAGCAGTGAATGTTCAACTGCAACATTGAGAATATATAATTTAATCATTTTTCATAAAATATATATCTCACATTTCTCTATAAATATATTTCTATCACATCATTAATGAAAAAACATCTTCTGCTAACTCTAAATCATGATTTGGGTAATTCTTCTCATGAATGTTCAATTATTATGAGGAATATTTTTTATCCATTTTATTAAACATAATAATATATAACAATCCCATAATTGATACATCAATATTGATTAAAATAAATTTTTTTAAATAAAAATTTGTATATTGATGTGTAGGAATTAATATTTTTTTCTTTTCCTTGAAATTTTCCTCATTTTTAAATATCAATAAAAAAATGGAAACATTTCAATTTAACATTGTCAGATTATTATATAGTACTGATAAATTTTCCAGAAAACATCTATAATATCCAGCTAACCATGTATACTACAAATCAACGTCACCATGGTTGGTGCATCCAATATTGAACAACCATCGTATTTATGGTGTATTGATATACATCTTCTTCAGCTCATGTGACCAGATAATGAATCCTTTTTTAGTGAAAAGAATGAAATTGGAAATTTATAAAATAATTTCTCCTCTCTAGAGACATTTTTACAATTTTCATTTGATATTCATTATATTCCCTTATTTGTGAACATATTAGAATATCATATATAAATATTATAATAGACTCTTAAATGTAATGTCTAAAAACAATATTCATTAAATGAATGAAGATACCAGTGGATTTAGATAGATAAAAATACATCACTATATATTAATATATTCCAAACAGTGAATGGAATTATATCCTTGGTATATATAGATTCATTATGATATATTAATGATATCTTGAAGTATTGTCAATCATAGATAATTATTGAACATTTTATAGTAGATCAAACAAGACATCAAAACATAGAATAATAAATTTGATCTAAATATTGATAATTCTCAACTCCCAATATTTAATGTCATGTCACATTGATATATATTTATTTTTAGACAAAATATTGGTTCTCCTCAATGAGACAAATTTGGATCAATGAATCTCTTTTCATGGTTTTCCAATAGCTTCTTCTTTAATTATGGAAACTCTATTAAATCTATTGTGTTTGGACTCTATGAAAATGGGTTCTATGAAGATATCAGATATATTGAGAATTAAACAACAAAATATGGATGAATCCTAGATAACTCCTTTATAGAGACATCAAAAAAATACTACACAATAAGAATATAATTTTTGTGGAGAATCTCCACAACAATTTGAGATAGACAACCCTTATGAATGTGTATTACTTCACATAAGGATGATTCAATATATATAATAGGATTTTAAATATTTTAACATGTTTAGATGATAGAATTATGGTTTGGAAAATAAAATTTGAATTCCCTTCATTAAATATTGTTTATAGAATCATGTATAAAATGGCAATCCATTCACATGATAACATCACATTCAACTAATGGAATATCTTCATGATTTTCAGGAAGAAAATCCACACCAATATCATAATAATAGTAGTAATATATATGAGATAAAACATTGTACCATAATTTGTTTTAAATACTTAATCATTATCTAATAATTTGTGTAAAATATTTATAAGATTATAAATTGCCATATATATTAAATAATGGGTAGATCAAGATAAAAATAATATAATAGAATTTCTATAGTTGATGGTATGTATACATTTATCCACACAGTTTTCACACCTTTATCTATAAATAGAGATCCAATGAGATTTACATTTCATTATTATCTAATGTTGTTTCTGAAATTGATATTGTTATTAACCAAAATATTGGGGAACTTATCGTCATATTTCTAATAATCAATGAATTTTTAACACTAAAGTTTTGGTGGTGTATTTTATGCAACATTCTCTCTGTTGTCATAAATAGGTAACTTCATCCCACATCACCAACCATCATTTTACTATTTTTATTCCATTTCATAGTTAAAAAATTTACAAGACAAACTAATACAATTAAATTAGTGATCCCTCACATAATATTATCATAATTTAATGATCACCATCTTCCATTCGGGGGTAGGTCCCATCCCTCACATTTATTTTCTGTGGGGAAGATGTTCTCACGCATATGCCAAGGTATGAGGAAATTTTTTTTCTTACGAAGGATTATTTCATATGAAATGAGAGTTCCTGACCATTAAGAGCGGTCAACGAGCTCCAGGGTTTCTGCTCCATGTTTGATTGTTGAGGTAGTTCCATCCGAGGAAACTACAAATGGTTTCAACAACATTTGTCTGTAAAGGGAATATAGTGTGGGTAGAGGATAT
Organism: Viscum album; assembly: GCA_963277665.1. Taxonomy (NCBI): domain Eukaryota; kingdom Viridiplantae; phylum Streptophyta; class Magnoliopsida; order Santalales; family Viscaceae; genus Viscum; species Viscum album. The sequence continues at coordinate 417,491,786 of OY728161.1, read as the reverse complement.
CACTTGGGAACTAACATTATTTATAGTGTATATTGTATACATGGTGGTAATCTCCATTAGGAATAGAGAGGATGTGGATCCTGTGGTGGTCAGATTAATGCTTTAGCATTTACAGCACCAGGAAAGCCAGACATTGTTCACGGTACCATATTCCTGTGTTTTACACGTGTGTATTTCTTTTTGGAATCTGGAGCCACACACTCCTTCATATAACCTACCCTTGTCCATGCATTGGTACATGAGGTAGAGATCCATCCATTGACCTTGACATTGACTACACCATTTGGTTGTCAATATGACTTGTTTGATGAATGTAGAAACTGTGAACTAGTACTGGGGTAGCACCACTCTTGGGGAGATTTCCTATGTTTACGATTACAACCATATGATTAAATCCTCTTCATAGATTGTTTGTATTCAATGTATTCATTCTTATATTTTATGATGAGTAATGTGGTGTTCGTCAATGCTGATAGAGATCCAGGAATTTTTGTTAGTGAACGAGACCATCAGATTGTTCGATGGGTTATGTAGTTTTTGTTTCCTAGGGTTGTTGAAGAGTAACATTATTTGTTTCTAGAAGAGATTTTAGAATTAACCTGTTGGGGATATATTATGATTGGGTCTATTGAGGTAGATTTATAGATAATCATAGTTGTTTCTGGTGAGGCCTCCAATTTTTGTTTTGTGGATGAACAACCCCATGTGTTGTTTTAATGAATAATTATTTCCCATTGCAGTAAGTGATATGGTTCTCATAGTGTTACATGAATTTCTATTAGTATTACATCATGTGGTGTCAATAATGTAACATGCCTTATAGAGTCAGTCTTGGTAGCCTGGGTTGAAATGTGTTGTTGCAGATTTTGTGTCTGAATTTTTCTCCACCAGTAGGTGAAGGTCGAGCACCAAGTCCTCTTTGGATTTCTCCAACCATTAAATTTTCATATGTGTTTGTGGGAGGACATATCAATTGACATTTTACAATTTTACCTCAACATTAAAGGTTCCATGCCGCTATATGCGTGGTAGTGTATCATTTAACGAAATCATCACACATCATAGCGATCAAGGAGCTCAGTGGAATCTTTTTCAAGGTAGTATATGGAGTAGTGGTGAGACACCACGGATTCCTAAGGGAAATCATTTTCTAATAGAGTACATTGTATTAGTTGTAGGATGTGGAGATGTCTCTAGAATGATTTCAGCTATCCTCTATTCTTTATCAGAGATTTTCATTCATATAAGGATGGTCTAATATTTTAGACCATCCAGACTCTTGATGTCATATTGCATTCTTATTCCCTAAATTGTGGAGGTTCATTGATCAGCCACTTAACCTCGATGGAGTTCACATATAATCATATTTATCACTATTAAATCACTATTTATTTGTTTTAATTATTCTTTGGAAGAACATTCATTTATTCATTATGTTGGAATGGAGTTTTTGAGCTAGAAATTCTTAGTCTGGATGCAGTTCTTAAAATGACAGAGATGGTTTATGTGATTTATTAGGGGATAATTGAATCATAGGATCATCATAAGTCCTCTACTAAACAGAGGTGGATATCGTTGGAGTTTGATGTTGGTGATAATTTATTTTTGATGTTAACACCATGTCATGTTCAACAAAACATTGGTCATGGGAGTAATAATTTTCTCTAATGTGTCGAGCCTTTCAAGGTGTGGGTTCATATTGGAGTCATGGCATATCATGCAGAACATCCCCCCTTAGATCACCCATATACACGATATTTATTATGATTCTTTGAATCATCTATAGCTTCATGAAAACTCTCACATTATCTATTGGGGTGAAATTGATGTTGAAAAATATCGGACCTTCGAGGAGTGAATTGTTGAGTTCCATGACCACAAAAATAGGGTTTGGGGTGGGTATGAAATCACATCGGTTCATGTCTTGTGGTGATATGGGGGTGTTGGAATGAGTATATGGGAACATGAGTCATTGAAATGTTCACAGTACCCCAAGATGTTTCATGTTTAACCCTTTTCATGTAATGATATTAATTTCTTATTATATACCATTCCAGTTTATAAGATGGATTTATTTTGTATGTTTTGGCTGCATTCCCTCTATTTAGAGGTATATCGGCAGGTAGTTTTTTGGGCCCTATATTCTATTTACATTTATGATAATTTTGAATTCATGAGGATGATGATGTTCAGAGAGGTAACTAATTTAACGGCTTGGACCGATCTAGACCATTTCTCATCTGAAATATGGTGTTTGAGGTGTTCTGGGATGCCAAGGTGAATCATCCACAACACATTTCCAAATTTCTATTTTAGTGAACAATTTTTCTATTTTTTGGTATCTATTTTTAGTTATTCATTTGTTATGTTAGTGACAGTTATTCATTTGTACTATCTACATCGGTTATTATTTTTTACTGATGGGGTTAGTGAGCCATTTATATATTCAGTGTCAGTGATTCATTTGAACTGTCAGCATTAGTGAGTCATTTTTACGGTTTGCATCAAATATTAATTAGTATTTTTGGCATTGGTGAGTAGTTTTTATTTTCATTCTCTGTATGTCATTTTTATTTTTCAGTATCAGTAATTCATTTGAACTATCAGTGTCAGTCATTCATTTATATAGTTAATAATAGTGAGTAATTTTTTTAATGAACCAGGGAGTCATTTTTATTATTTGTGTTGGTGAGACATGTGTACTTATGATGTCGGTGATTCATTTCAACTATCAGTATTAGAATCTAATATGTTGAGAGTGTTGCCGATTCGATATATGTGAATAGTTCTCAAGAGTTATATAATTTTAGTTCTTTGATTTATTCAATTTTTTAAAACTCATTCTATGAATTTATTTAAGGTATATAAGGATGATTCAAATCCCAGAATTCCTATATTATTTTTTTGTAATTGTAGGGATTGTAAAAACGTCTGATCTTTGACATATCTGATCATAATGAAAAATATATAATATCTTAAACTATTGCTACATTTATTTTATCAAAAGCTATATATATATTTCACATTCATATTCTTTCTCCATTATCTCTATGTGAGGTACCCCAAGACATTCTTCCCAGATGATTATCATGATTTAAACTTAATAGATGGATAATTTTCCCTTGAATTTTCTTCTTTTTATAAGAACACCCCCTTTTTTGGTGAAAGTAGCAATTGTCGATCCATACTCTTGAGGTGGTACAATCATCTTCTATTCATATGTTTTCTTCGTTCATTCTTCTCATATTTCTACTTTCCATGTTATGGAATGAGATATCCATGTTTCTAATTGATTTTTCTTCGGTGACATTTGGTGTGGTCATATCACAATGTCTTCCATTGGTTGTAGTTTTCATGGTTGGGGGAGGAAATCACAATCCGTTGCATGGATCATTCTTGTGCAAAGAGAATCTAAATCAAATTTTATGTAGTGGATTCAAGGGTTCTCTATTCATTAATGTGAAATAGTATAGTCATCCTATTTTATCCCACTATATGACAATGTAATTTATATAATAAATATTTTATCCAGATAAATAAATTTATTTCGATCATACAGTATTGTATTTTTTTTATATATTGATATCTTTTCATTTTATTTTTAGCATGTCGTTATTGTTGGAAAATTGGTAGTTATTAAAGATGTGTTTTGATTTAAAATTATTTATCAATGATAATGATTAATTTAGATTAATATTTTTGTTTATGTTATTAATTGAGGTTTATTAAATTGATGTAGTAATCGTGTTTATTTATTTTATAATAGATAACTCAGATTGCTGTTTAGGGTTCTAAAAATTTGAAAATACTATTAATTATTTGTAAAATTAAAGATGGATTAAAGGTCTGGTTGATCATTATAACGTAATTCCTTTTATGGTTCCGTTGTACCCTCATTCTTATAATGCAATGTGACTTCTATTTTGAAGTTATGAGATCTCATTGCGCATGAAGGAAGAATGTTTGGTTTAGGGCCAATAGCTATGTTGATTTTTTTATTTGTTATAGCATATGATTTTTTATGAACCTAGATTGATGTTGAGAGATGTTGGAGCATGGTGGCCATGTGGTTGGGGTAGCAATTCTGTCCTAGAGTGGCAATGAGGATAATTTTATTCATGTGGGTGTCGTGGAGGACACACAAGATGATGAAACATGTTGTATGTGAATGTTATATTCTTTCCAAATCTATTGGTTATTTTTTTCATTACATTCACCACAACTTCATTCATCTAGTCATTCTGAACCTACACCCAAAATGATTGAAGATTCATGGGGTATTCCACTTGTTTTTTATTTGTATATTTAAGATGAACAATTGGTATACAATGCTCATGTAGTTGTCATGGACTCGAAGGGTAGTTTATATACTCATATGGTTGAGCACCATGTTATTTAGAGTAGGTTAATTTTATAGAATATCTATAACAATGGTAAATTAATAATGTTGTTAATAAATGATAGAATAAATGATGTTAACCCTAGTGGTTTTAGATTTCTGGGATGCAATGATGTGGTAATATTTTTGAAAAGTTATGGACTTGGTTTATTTATGCCTAGGTGGAAGGGAACATTGGTGTAATGCTAATGAAATATAAGGTGCAATTAATAAAAGTTAATTAATTTCTATTGAATTGATTAATTTAATGTGTAACTTAAATAATTGTTGAAGGGTATTTAATATATATATCTAAATGGTTTTGTGTTTGTATGATATTGAATATTATCAGTGGCATCTGGGATTCCAAGAGACGTGATGTGTATTTGAGTCTAAGACTATGTTTTTAACATAGTGTGGTTCTTAGATATATTGTATCTTGTAATTTTATGTTTTGATAGGCTACCACATCCTATAGGTTAGGGAAAATGACACCACTAGGATTTTTAGCATGGGTGGGGGGGAGTTTTCCCCCATCATCTTGATTGGATGATAGATGGATGACTACCCCTTTTAGTCGACTCTCTTCTATTGGTAATTACATGTGATGGTATTCACAAAGGAATTTTTTCACAATATATGTTTGTAAATTGATATAATTTATTGTGTTTATTTACACATATGTATTTTGGATATAGCTTCTTGTAGACTACTATAGGTGTAATGTGTATATGTGGTTATGTCTTGAAGAGCCTAACTCAGTGTATGGGAAAAAATGGATTGAATATTACTGAACATAATATAATACTCATTATTTGAGATGTTGTTCCTCCTACAAACAACCTGGTAACATTTTTTATATGAACATAGTGGTTGTGTTGCATGAGGTGCATGTTGTAATGATTTGCAATGGTGTCAGTGAGAAATCCTTTTTTGGAGAGATGTGCTTATGACGTGGGACAGTGAGGAAAATCAGAACACTAGTGGGGAAGTAGTTTAGGGTACCCACAATATTATCTACTATATTATATAATCTTCTGTGTGATACTGGGTGATAGTACCCATGGTGATTTTGGTTACTTATTATAACTATTTATGTGATGTGTTATTTTTATTTGTAGTTCACTATGATTTATCATGCTTCCATTACATTTTCATGACATGGTCCAGGGATGATCCTACTGAGTATACTGTTATACACACCATAAATTATATATTCTATTTTCAGGTCACTTGGAATGGATGCATATTAGGCCGGGTAATACTAGATTAGGTTGAAGGAGATATTCAAGATATTTCATCATTGTTGTGTTACTTTATTTTGTAAGTTGTAGTTTTCCCATTAATTTGTAGTATTAATTGCATGACGTTACATATGTGTACATGTGATTTATTTTATATTCTAGTCTTAGTTGGAGTTTTGTTTTTGTTTTTATTATATCTCTTTCTCTCTTTCTCGCATGGGTTCCCTTATAGGGTAATACCTCCCATTTGTGTTTTCATTATACCCTCTACGCCAGTCGCCATCTCGGGGCCTACAGGACGTAAGACTTAGGAGTTACTATCATAATTCAAACATTTTCAGACAAGAAGTGTACACTTTCTAGGGAGGGATTCTGACACTAATACTGTTATTGAGTTATGTGTACAGTATATATGATATTATAATATTCTAAATCATCCATATAGTGTGTCACACACCCGATTAGTTGGTGATGTCCATCAATTAGCCAGTGTCATTGAGAAATGTGTTTAAACAAATTTATTATTTCACAAGGAGAAGTCAGAGTCAACGAACTTATACTATTGTACCTCGTTATAAATTACCATGTTTCTCACTTGTGAATTATTTATGAGATATAAATGTATTCAAATGCCATAAACTACATTATATGAATTTGAAATTATTGATAAAATATTTTATGTGAATGTTTTATTTAAAATATTTTTAGAAATATTCCATTATTTTATATATTTTTCTAAATATTATATTTCAATCATTTTTACTTTAAATCATTATTTGTTTAATAATGATTTCTAAATAGTAAACATATTTAATTTATAATTAAAAGTTCAATATTTAGATAATCAATTATTGGATTCTATTATGTAATCAATTGTGAGACCCAACTGTGGTTTTTATCTCACACAATACTTTTCATTCTGGGTTTTTAGAATTTATTATACTGGGTTTGATAAAAGGGAGAGGATCACATGGAGGTGGATCGAGCTACAGAACCATAGTCCTTGTGAGATTTCACATTAGGGACCTTGGTTGTGTTTTTCCTATTATTTTACATTAATCATAGTATTTTGGGATTGTTAATTATTATTTTTATTCTGGTACATTACTATTAATGTAGTTTATTTATATATTCATATTTTCATTCTTCTTTATCATCTTCATTATTATTAGAAAAAATATTACGCATTTCCATGTTGTGCAATGTATGGTACTAGTCTCCAAACTATCGGGATAGTGAATTAACATCTGGCTATATTAGGGAAGTCTTGATTATTGCGTTACCATGATCCCTGGTATTTTTGGTGAAATGTGGTATTAGAGGAGTTTGAGATTTTTTCTTTAGGTTTGTATGCATTTTTTAAATAATTTTGGGACATATAACGTAGATGTTATTGAGTTCAGGTCTAGATATCACCACAATGAAACTTATTTCATAAGGGGTTTACTAGAAAATATGTATTCTCAATTAGATCTGCTATTCTACCACTTCTGATTTGGAAGGAGATGAATCCAAATCATCTTTTCCAATTATATTGGGAATAGTTTTCATCGAATATTAGTTTTAATGTTATTAAATTTTCGTCCTTTATTTTTCTAATGTTGTTTACAATCATTCCTCTATGAATATGTATGAATCAAATATAAGAAGATGATGCTACTAAACCATGGGAAGCAAATACTGTTGTGGATCTATGACTTCTTTAGGTTAAGGTTCGTGATGTCCATGCTATGAGACATGCCCACCTCAAGCATCAGTTAACTATCCAACTGTGGATCCTCATGTGGTTGTTCTTAAAAATCATTCTACTAAATTACATCACCAGAAGACACATGTTTTTTAATGCTCCATTGATCCTCATTCAGATGAATAATTGTTGGGAAATATTGAACTAATGTTTGAGTTCATGGATACATAATACATAATCATGTTGAATTATTCCACCTTCATTCTATACTGATTAGGCATGAGATAGTGGGACACAATGGTGATGTAAGGTAAATATGATTTCTTCAGTGGGACGAATTGAAGGTTCCATTCAACAACCAGTTTCATCCATTTTGAATGTTGTTCGACAAGGCTCTGTAGTTTTTTTAGCATAAGAATGCAGAAAATCCCATGTTTATTATTCAAATAACATTTTTGAGATGGTTTAATTTTATCTTGTGTTTATATGTATTGAGAATATAAAGTACCAACTGTTAGATATGGGTCTTTGATATTATATCATTTCTCATGATTTATTACAAAATCTTCCCACTTGTTTTGATGTTCTATATAATGCAATGATCGTTGAGATAGACCTAGGTGGAATGTTTGGGTTGTTGAGTGTTCATTTCAATTCTAGTGGCATGTGGAGTTCCTTCAATAAAATTTTAATGTGTTATGATTGTCATTTTAGATATCGACCAAAGAGTCATCTCACACATCCTACAACACAAGGACAAAATTATAATACAATCTATTAGTTCTGAAAGCAATGAAATTCTAATAGGGTTTTCACTAAGGCACCTAAAAACTGTCTCTCTATTATATTTTAAAGAAACATATAAGGATTACTCCATCCCATTCCAAACACAACTTTTATAACATCATTATTAGCTCCTACATTTACATTATTGAAATATGATGATTCACGTACAAAAGGGTTGAATTCACATGCATCCAGAATAATAGATTACTATGAAGTGGAAGGGTCTCCAGATGAAGGAGACATGGGTCCTGTAATATTAATAGGTATCATTACTATAATAATAGCATTATTGATAGATCTCTTTGATACTAATTTAACTCACTCTTTTATTTCAAATAATATTTTAAATCTGATTAATATTCCTATGGAAATTTTATATTGTTTAATAGATTTTATTTCATGCCTTAGTATAAGGAGAGAGCAGGATATTCATGGTCCCTATTGTGTCTTCTCTCTATCAAACGTTGAGCTCACATGAGGTTTTTAGGTTATCAATATGAAATATCTTGATGTAATAGTCCAAATGTGTTGTATCATTTAAAATTAATCATTGATTTATTATTATTATCAATAGACCTATATTTCAACACTCAAGGATGTGCCTCTTATATTTCTAGGGGAATGGGACCCAGGTTCATGTAGAGATGGACTAACTTATCCGAGGTCAGGGAAAATGATATTAGCATTTGATTTTGATCTTGAGAGATTCAATAAGAGGTGATCTCTATACTATCTTCATCATGATTTCAAAAATGTTTATTATATATTCAATTGATCTACCACTTGGGAGAGTGTATGAGTTTTAAATTGACTTAATCGTACGTACTCAACCAATCTATTTTCCCTCTTACCCTTTTTCACCATCTGAGATAAAACAAATTAATTCATAATTGGATTGTTTTATATAGAAAGTATTTATTTGACAGAGCGTGTAACAGTGGGATGAAATCTTTCACTTTTCTAGGAAAGGTGATGGATCTATTTTCTTTTTTTGTTTATTGAATGATCAATAGAGTTACATTTAATAAAAAATATTTATTTCCATGGATTGATGATCTGTTTGGTCTATTGAAATGAGATATGTTCTTTTCAAAGATCTAACTCTGAACTGGTTAACATTAGTTGAGGATTAAATAATCATACCTTTAGAAAAAATATTTTTTTGATCAATCTATGTGATGAAATAAATGTCTTATTTATTTATTCAAGAAGTGAAATTATTGGGACACATGGTATCTAAAAATGTAATATCAGTTGATCCTAAAATGGTAATGGTGATTATGACTTGGGGGAAACCACAAAATTTTTCATGATTCAGAGTTTCTAGGGCATATAAGGGATATTACAAATAATTATTGAAGGGCTTATGAATGTTGGATTCTTCTATGAATACACTAACTTGAAAGGGGGTGAATTTTTCATAGAGTAATAGTTTTCATGGTTATTTTAATGTGATAAAAAATCACCTAATTATTAAACTAATTTTGAATCTTATAGTGGTTGGGTAGGGCTATGTGGCCTTTTATTAAACATTATGTCCTGGCTTGGGATAAATTTTTATTTAGGGAAAACATGTACTTTATTATGGATCTGTTCATTTATGGATACACTAGATGAATTATAATTCCCATGGTATTGAAAATGAACCACTAAAGAAAACAAATAATTTATGGTGGAATTATCTTTGTGGTGAAAGGTTTAACTTGTTTTCATGCTAAAAAAATCCAATGTTTTAACTTATCTAAAAAGGACTTGAATCTATTCCAAAGGTGTTGGGTTTAGTACCTGTAGTGTTTTGACATTAATGTCACATATAAAAAAGAAATGGAATATCATTAAATATAATTTTCAAATGAAAAAACAACCCAACCTATCAATGAATCATAAATGGAGTGGGATTTATTGGCATACATTGAATAGTTTAATATTATAGTACAAGAAAAAGGGGATGAATTTTCTTCAGCCAAAATTTAGTTGACATCCTACCTGCTTGAGGTGATTTATCAGGAGCTTGATCATAATGTTGTATAATGTAGAATTAGAAATTCTCTTTATGGTGGGGAAATAGTTACCCAGTGACCATTCCTAATGGATGGTGTTATATGCTATGAGAATCAATCCATTGATCTATTTTTGTTGATGAAGGATGTGATGGAGGATTGTCATAATTTACTATGGGATGTTCACCAAAGAACCAAAATGATATTCTATGATTGGATATGATAGTTATGGTGGCCTAGTCTGAGATATGAAATAACTGGATTTTTCTCCCATTACTATTCATGGTTGACGGTTAAGGCCATGCATAAAAAGCCTTTGGGATTTATTTATCAACATCTTGTAAATTCTTGAAAGTGGTATGGGATCTATATAAAAAAAATTTGGTTGGGTTTCCAAATATCTAGAGAATGAATAATTCAATATTTGTTGTTATTGAAAGGATGACCATGTACGTACATTTCTAACCCATTTGAGACACAACCAACCATGAGGTGTTGTACGTCTCTATGTGAAGGAGATTGTTCAATTACATGAAGTTCCATATTCTACAGTCTCAAATAGGGATCCAATGTATACATCACACTTTTGTATAGGCATTCAAGAGGAAATGATATCTTATGTATGTTTGAGCATGAGCTACCGTCCATAGACGGATGGCAAGATAGAGAGAGCTAAAATATTTCTTGAAGATATGCTTATCTCTTCTATTCTCAACATTGGTGGATCTTAGGATGATCATTTTGGGTAGTTTGAGTATTATTATAAGGAAAATTACTATCTTGTTAATAGAATGTATCCTTTTGAGGCCCTGAGTGGAAGGAATTTGAAATATAAATTGTTTTTGTTGGAGGATGTTGAATGTTACATGGATATACTATGCATCTTCTTGGATACGATAAAATACATTCCTTTTATTTTCCAGAGAATTTTGATAGCATAATGAAGATATATGTCTTATGTTGATCTTCACCATAGACATTTGCTGTTACAAGTTTTAGATCAGATGTTCTTGAAGGTTTCACCATGGTTGAGTCATCGATGGAATGGGAGGTGAGGGAAGATTTATCGTCCTTTTGTAGGGACATTTGTGGATGTTGAGAATGTGGGGATGGATTCACACTTTTTAACACATATACCATAACTATCATTGATCCATAATGTGTTCCAAGTACTGCAACTTGGGTAGTTTCTATCTGATCCATCACACATTTCTAGTTGGAGTGATTTTGTGCTTGGACATAATTTATCATGAATGGGAGACCATTCAAGATAGTTTATTCTGCGGGAAAGTTACATAATGGGAGGAAGATACCTTTGGTTCAAGTACTATGGTTTCATGGTTCTAATAATCACGATATGTGGGAATATGATGAAATGATGAGTGTATAGTGGCATCATCCCTTTAGAATGGATTCTTCATTATAGGATTTATGGGGGTATAAGTTCGTTCTAGTGGGGGTAATGTAACATCATATTACTGCATTGACAGGTAAAAAATAAACAATATTGTGGATTTTGTTATCGTTGGTGTGGGTAAGGGTGGATTTTTACATGGAAGGATACTTATAATGGTAACGATAAATGTTTTTTTGGATTTTTTCCTTTATAAAAATTTATGTAGGCTGTCAGGAAATTAAAGGTTTTATATAATTAATTCACATCAAATAATGGTTCTACATATAAGTCATGAACTTCTTTACAACATTATGGGTACACATCATTAGTTTTAAACAACCATCATCATGGAGTTAAATATTGTTTTTAAACCTAGAGAATTAGATTTTAATAAAATTTGTGTTTGTTACAATTGTAAGGAATCATAAATATTATTCTTCTTGTATTGGTGATAAAAATCATACAATATCACAACTATGCCTTTTAAAAAATAAATGTTGATTGAAATTCCTTCTTTTATTTGATTCTTTCTCTACTCCATCAACCTGAGACACTCCCTCAGAATATATGAGGCATTTCAATCATTCTTATTCCATTCCATTAGCATTGGATTATAGTTTCTTATGTGTTGATTTTTATATGTATGTTTTCCATCATTATTGATGTTTCTTGGTTCCCCATCCCCCATGAGTATTCAATGAATCATCATGGATTTGAATGATCTATTCCCTATGGAGTGGTATGTTGGTTCTAGGATGGGTTATGATATCTTCATCATCTTTTTTATCATTGACGGGTTCCATAGAAAGTTTGATTCATTAGGAATGAGTTACATGGTTTTTTACAAATTAACCATATTTAATGATTTTTGAATAGATATAATTATTTAAAATATTTTTTTAAATTCAATAGATCATCATTATTTAAATTTATGTAATAAAATAAAATTTTATTAAATTGGGATATTTGAATTGTTTTTACAATTGAAATTTTAAAAACTAAAAATCTATTAAATTTTGGTGTGTTTATTAGATAATGGTTAATTTAAAATTTTTAATTTAAATGGAACATTTTGATATAATGTATTTAAATTAAATTGATAAATTTTATTATTGTTATAAAATAAGAAATGATAGAATTTGTTTTGTATGGATTTTAAACTTGTAGAAATGGATTAAAAAATTTTCTGATACATGCCTAATGTTTTTAAATATTTAATAAAACAAATTTTTTATTGAAACACATCTCAGTTTTAAATGGGAAATTTGAATATTAATGGCAGAATTTGATTTAATTTGATTTTTAGAAGTCTTAAAATAAATTTACAAACATTGAATTTGTAAGAATATATGAAACTCTTTGTTTTGTAGTGAGTTTTTACGAAGCACTATATGCTATTAAAATGTTCTAGAAAAAACATGAATCAGGTCACATCCATAAAGGGTTGGTGATGATCACAGGTGGCTATTATCATGGGAAATTGTGTATAGACATAATTTTGAGTTCACTTATAGAGTGTAGAGTTCATTATACTGATATATTGTCTTACATATTTGAAATATAACCATGGTCATCACTTTTTATTTATATTTGTGATATAAATATCTATTTTTTTATTAAACTCCATGAAATGACCACTAATTTTTACATTATATATTTTATGTAACTGCATTATTTTTGAAATATACCACCCTTGGACGTAAATTTATTAAAATTATTTTCCCATAATTGGAACAATATAAAATCATTCTTATATATTCATTAAAATTCTTAAATTATTTACATTATAATGTAAATCACTTTCTTTATATAATAAATTATTTTCATCTATTATTGAATAAGTGGTTTGACTCTAATAGGGTTTTTACATTAGACCCTATATTATTTCATTGTATGATTGTAGAAACTCATTATTAAGGTTCAATAAAATGGAAAGGATTACTTGATGGTGAATCTAGATGGCGAACCATGGTCCTGGTGTGTTTTTTTCCATAGGGACCTTTGTTTTGTTTTTCCTATTTTAGTACTTGAGTTGGAGTACCTTACACTTTTTAATGCCTTATATACTCTAGATCATTACTCGCAATATTGTTTTCTATTAATATGTATATTTCCATTCATATTTTACTTATTTATAGTTAGTGGGAGAAATAAATCCCACATGCATGATGTATAATAATATGTGCTAGTCACCAACCCATGGGGATCAAGAACGCCTTACAGAAATGTCAGTGCAGCCTCAGTTATTAGGGATACCAGCGTACCTGGGATGCTTCTTGACATTATTAACATGAAAAAAAAATTAACAATAGTATAAAATTAACATTTTTTTATTATACATGATGTTAAATTATTTTCACCTGAAATTAAAATAATTATAAGAGATTAACATATCATGTTTTTACATCCATTATATAAATGTCAAGATAATCACATAAATATTTTTTGATGTATATCTAGTGCAGATTTTGTTATATTATTTTTTTAATAATTTTATCTGAATGTTATTTTAAAAATTCATATAATATTATTCATTCAGTAGGTTTATGATTTATAATTATTCAAATTAGTAGGTGTTAGGGCCAATAGGGGCCTATATACCCTGAGAGGGGGGGTGAATCAGGGTATGGATATTCTTTTTCAAAGTTCTTCCTACCCCACTGGATCTTGACCTCTTTATTACAAGGGTCACTTTATCTGCTCTTGTGTGTAAACTGTGATCACTTCTTTACTTCTGTATCTAATGATGATGCTTTGAATGCAATGCAGGGAAGCAAACAGATAGACACAGAGATTTTTTACTTGGTTCACCCTCACTGGGATACATCCAAGGAGCATACGCCGACAAGTTGCCGGTCGTACCAAATTACACTATTCTTCACTAGATGTGGATACAAATTTCGGACTAGATCACTTCTATGCCCAGACTCATTGCCTTTACAAATTTAGGGTCAGCTCACTGCTTTCCCAAGGGTCACTCCCTGTCTCCCTCTCTCTGGCTCACTGCCGGTGGAGAGGATCACCTTCTTCTTCTTCCTAAGCTCACTGCTCTTTGAAGGAATCCACTCACAGTTTATAGACCTGTAGGTCTCTTCATTTGCATGAATGAATGCATATTTCTCTGTGTGTAGATGCTCTGTTGAAGTACAAGTTTCACCCGTAGATGAATATCTCTTTGAACTGAAGGTATCGGGCAAACCTCCAGCTTCCACGCAGTCCGAAAATTACTGCGGGAACAAAACTTACTTGGCGCACATGTCATCCTCGGCATGCAAGTATCGGCGCGCAAGTCACAACGGGCGCACAAGTCCTCCTCTGACACTTGCGCGGCCAAAGCTTCATCAACTCCAAACTTGCGCGACTCTCTTCCTTTTACGCCCAAACCACTATTGGCGCGCATCTGCCAACCTGCGCACAACTTCTAACACCGGCACACAACTTCAACCACTGGCGCGCAACTTCACCTGCGCGACCACACACACCACTTGCGCGACCACCACACCTGCACGACGGGAGCTCTAAGTTGAACTCCGGTGATAAATGAGGAGGGGTGGTCCAGTATTTATAGAAAAATTGACCACCCTGCGCGACGGCGTGCAAGTCACATGCGCGACCCAGTCTCGGCGCGCAAGTCTTCTCTCCTTTTAGACACTTGCGCGACCAACTCCCAAACTTGCGCGAACCTATTTCCATAGACATATTTTGATCTCATGATCTTGAAAAACATATGGCGCACAAGTTTCCTATACTCCATGTCCTCGGCGTGCAAGTCCCTTTTACGGCGTCACGTTGTATCTGTTCTTTTGTATCGCCTCCAGATCATCCATTCCTTTTATCGACGTTCTTGAAACAAACATGGGTCGTTGAACTCAGCTCTTGAACTCGACATTCCATCATGAAATCCTCTTTGTCAACAAATTTGTATGTCATAGTTTTTCTTTGTCAACAATCACTACTCAGATGTCCACTTTGTCAACAAACACAATCACCTCAAAAATGCTTCAATGATACCTTGAGGGATTTTTGCCCAATAGTAGGGGAATCATCGGAATGGTTAATTATTATTTCCTCTAGAATAATCATAATGATCATTCAATTTAATTTCCATTATAGGAAATTATATAACCATTGTTATATAATGAGTTCCATTATTATTTGTTAATGCATTACCATTTTCATGTATATTCACCATTTTACAGTTATATGTTAATAAAAATATTTTACAATTTTTTTTTGTGATATACAAACATTGTTTCTATATTTAGTCAGAGAACTTATTTTATTCTAAAAATTATGTATTGATAAAATTTTGTCAATTTTTTTTGCAATGATATCATAATGACATTTTAACCATTTTAACCAATATATTAAAATTATTATTTCTATTTATTTCCATAAAATGCTTCTTTATAACCTCTAATAGTTTAAATAGAATGTTCTTTTTACATCATATGGCATGTATATATTTACCCTTCATCATTTATAGGATTCCTAATTTTCCTGATTAATATTTCTCATTATAACTACAATAGTTTGAATTTTTTTTGAGAGATTTATTTCTCTAAAATAGATTTTCAAAATAGAATGATATTTGTTTCAATAATATTTAAAATATCATTTATAAAGTTTCCATTTATTAATGATAAAAATAAATTTATTTATTCCAATTTGGGAATGTTGTATTGATACAATCCTTAATCATCCATTGGACAATTTATTATTAAATTTTCTAAGAATATTATTCATATTCACTTCATTGATTCCTTTTAGTACCCGTGACACATCCAATTCCCAAAAAACATTAGAGAATGAATTTCCATTAAATGTCCATATCTTTTCTCACGGTTATAAAAATTTCTTGAACCTTATACTTTATCAAATATGTTGTTTTATTTGATGTTATTTTATTATTTGGTATGTATTTTTAAACCCATATATCTTTTCTTATATAGATATTTTATGAGGAACATTGTAAAATTGATAATTCAAAATTTGAGAATGTTTTGGACTGGTATGACATAGGTGGGGCCCAGTTACAGATAGCCCCTCAAAGAATTGGCAGTTTAATAGGATGTTTAATTTTGAAAACCTATTTAGGGTGCATTTTACCCATTTTATTAACCATCTTATGAATGGTCATGACGGTAATTGTGCCATGTAAGTAGGAAACAAGGAATCAACTAATTAAGTATTACATCATATCGTTTCATTCATTATTCATCTATGGGATTTTGTGTCAACATAAAAATGGATACATTTCAATTTTAATTCATTTATTAAATAGAATTTGTTTTAGTTTAATACTTATCCATATTTATTTTTCTTATATAGTTATTTAAATTTAATGTGATTCTTGTTTTTAACATTGCATATTGTTTATGCACCTCCATTCAGGTTATTGATTACCTAAAATATGTGATCAGTCAGGTTCAATTCTGTATTGAAAATTCTCATTGATTCATTATTTCTTCACATATATTTTTTCCTCACTGAGCATTTGAGATAATCCATATAATTTTTATTTCCCCATGAATCAATGAAGTGTAATTTTAAAGAAATGAAATGATTTACTAGATGTGTTAGTGGTTTCGTTTAATTTATACATTTGAAATGAAGAATAATGTTATTTATTAACTCATGAATTATTTTATTTTACATTACATATATATATATTTATTTAACATAGTCTACTAAACTAACTGGTCATCCGAATATTTATTCCTTGTAATCATGAAAATGTAATTCCTAGGAGACACCGACTCTAGGCCATATCAGGATTGGGTTAGTATATTTAGTTGCAATGGATTTTTAGTATAAACATTGGGACATTTATTTACGAAATAATATATTATATAAAAAAATCTTAATGTAATATTTTATGATAAGTATAAATGAAAACCATAAAATATTTATAACATATAGAACATGTGGTTATTCTTTAAAATTAATCTCTATAAGGATACTACATGTTTATGGGGTTCTTGAAAATATATACCTCAAAGTAAAAACTCTGACAATGATTCTCAGGCATGACTCAGTGCGACCTTCTACATGAATATGTTGCGTAATAGGCACTAGGTTTGAAAATAAAGGTTGATATTCTATGGAAAAAATAAAATTTTCATTAAAATCCATCATGATGGACTTTTAATATGAATTTAATATGTTATTCCAAGAGATATTAATATTAAAAAAAGGATTCAGAGTTATAAATCCTAGAAAGTATATTATCGATATACTGTAAACTTAGGAAGGACTAATGTTGAAATAAGTGGATGAAGTATATACTTATTTAGGATGAATTGAAAACCATTATAAAGTTCGATTTAGTTATTGAATTTAGTTAAATTATGTCCCTAAAATTTATATTTAGAAATTATATTTTTTTAAATGAAAACATATATGTTGTGTTACAAACAATAAAATCAGTCCAAGAAGTGGGTCTTGAACCCATTATTAAAGGATTATAAGGGTTCCCTAATTCCCACAACCTAGAAAATGTCATGGAGAATTTTCTTTATTATTATTAGTTAAAAAATGATGAATAATTGTTAATGTTGAACCAATATTGTAAATTTTGATGATTAGAGATTAAATTTTGAACAATATTGGATTTGAAAGATATTTAAAGACAAATAGATTGACTTATAATTATAAAAATAATTTAAAATATTCATTTAATTTCATCACTCATAAAATATCATTAATAATTTACTTTTGGGAGTAAAGGTATGAACTAGAATTTGATCAATGCAAAACAAAAACATAGGATTGTTCATCTGAATTGAAATAATCTATTCTATGAAATTTATCATATATAATTTTTTAGTACAAGAATTACCCAACATTAGGGAAATTACAATAAAATAAAATGTTATCCTAAAATCTTTATTTCAGTTGAACTGATGGTTTTCTAAATAATCATATATTTATGGATTTGAGGGAATCAACATTCTATTTATCATTCAATTTTTCATGATTTATGTCCTAATTCAAAAAATATTAATATTTTCACTTCTTCTAAAATTATTTATATCTTAATTTATATAATGTTCTCCTACATATATGCTTAGTTACATTATAGTCCATTTGGACACTAAACATCCCATTATCCCTCATATAGTTGATTTATAATGAAAACTTCTCACAAAATAGGGATTCAATAGAAGAACATTAAAATAATATAATACCAAAATAGATTTTAAATTTTGAGGACAAAATTTAATTAAATTTGGGAGAATATAACAACTGGAAATTTTAAATTATATCATTGTATTTAATGTTGTGTAGGAAATTGATCAAAAAATATAAAAAGTGAATATAATACTGTGGTACATTATAATATATTGTCTATTTAAATAAGTAAAAAATATTCGTTAACATTTAAATCACACCGTTTTGTCTTTCATTACATGCAAGAGAGACATTCTATAATGTCTACCATTACACATGAGAATTTGTTTCATGAAATAATAATGTATTAAGATAATATTATTATTTATTACAGTATGATATAACATATCCATTTTATTATATTTTATGTTTATTATTAACTATATTAGGAAAAAATGTGGATTATTTAAATAGTCAATGGATTCATGGGTTACTAATTAATTAGAATCCAATATAATAACTAATAAGATATTAAAATAAATATTATAACTTTAATGGATCTTAATTATTTTAACATATGATATATAATTAATAATAATTAATTAATAATTATAATTAATATATATATTTATAATAATGTTCATATTTTTTAAATTCATCTATTAGTTTTGATATGCATATTATGAAAACCACAATATTTTACACATAATAACCTATATTTTAAAAAATAAAATTTACCTCCTTTTAGTGGGGAACCCAATTTAAATAAGTATTGTGACAAATTAATTGATTTAATATGTTAAAATATAATTTATATTTGAATGGGAAATATAAAAATTAGCATGTGGTAAATTTTGTATTTTTTTCAGAGACTTGTAAATTTTTAATGAGTAGTAAAAAAACTAAATTTTTGTTCAAAAAATATTTTTCGTCATATTTAATTACCATTATTTACATCGATAAAGGTAACATTGAGTTTCTCTAATAACTAAACCAATAATTAATGATCTAAAATGATTTATAAATGTGTCTAAAAACCATTGGTGTTCCATATATGTGCCTTATAGTAAATAGGATAGAATTATTGCAATTATCTGTTTCACATTAACATGAATAAAATTTATGGAATTCTCTCATCAAATATTTACAAGACTGCGAATCCTCCCCCACTAAATAGTGGCATCCTCTCTTCTAGCATCCTCGCACCTCTCAAGACACATTTCCATAAAAAATATCAACTAAAATATTTCCTCAATATCCCTAATATCATATTAGAAGCCTTACATCAGGAATAAATCATTCACAAGAATATATTTTCTCATAACAATGGTAGATACCAGATAAAGAGGTAACACACATTCTAAATTTTTTTAGTTTTTTTATATCTCTACAACCCATAAAATATCATTATTATAATATTATATAATAAAAAATGTATCTTAAATATACTAAATTTTTTTTATGTAAATTTTTTGACCAACAAATACACAAACCTACAATTAATGTGTAATAATCATTTGATTTCTCGGTATGATGAAATACTAGCACACGAAATGATGATTGATCATTTTTCCTTACTGCCTATCATAGTGGCCATTATGAAAAAAAATATATTTTAATATTTTATTTAAAATATTTATTATTTAATTATACATCATTAATTATTTTTTCAAAAGATGTATTTATAAATTTTATTTTTTTAAAATGATAAAATCATTTGAGGAATTGTGGACAATCTCCCCATCAAAGTGATTTGATTCATTCAAATAATACATGGAATGTATAATGGATGAATATAAATCCACATATGAGAAATAAAATATATATATATAATATTCATGGAAGAATAAAATTTCTAGAAATATATATATATATATATATATATATATATATCATCCCTACCCTTTCAAACACATTAATATATATAACTTCATTAATGGACGTGTGGACAACCACCACTTGGAAATGATGTGATACTTTTTACAACACAAAAAAACTATATATAAATATATATGACTAAATAATTTTTTATTAATGATTTAATTATAATTCTAGAATGTAATAATACTACTTAATATTTTTTATAGCGATCATTGAAAAATGATAACATTACTCATCTGTATGTACCACCTAACCTATACATGATTGTACTCTTGAATAATTTTCCATATAAATATTTATTGACTATATTGAAAATAATATCTGGTTTTTTATATACGATAATTTTATCATGATTATTATTCTAGAGATGTTATATAATGATCTCTTGGAACACAGTTGTCCAAAAAATGTTGTTTTTGATTCATATAACAAATTTTTATAAAATACTTACATAAACATTATTGCATAAGTAGTTTTATAGAACATAGTAGAATTTTAAATAAATTTAATTATAAAAATGAAATAAAATTCAATCAATTATATTGTTAAAATACTTTTATTATATGTTATGTTAAATAATATTCTCTAAAAAGGAAGCACGATGTAATGGATTATCATCTCACATTTTACATCTATGAGACAAATTTCATGTTGGCCACATACATTGTTTTTTATATAGAGTCACTTTTGTAATATTATATCATTATTTGTCTCATCATAATGGTAATTTAAACATTTATTTATTATTATTCATTCATGAGTTATATTATTATAATTTATTCAAATGGTTATGTGACTCTTTGATATATTTAAAAATTATTTTCTTCAAGAATAATACCTTTAATAATTAAATGGAATTTTCATTCGATGAAATATATAAACATTTATAAATAAAACCATTCATTGTAATTTATTTATTCATGACTATTTTCAAATATTGGTACCATTTTTACATGTTTTTGTAGTCAAAATTAGATTGAATATATTTTTTTAGAAAATCAAACATTATTTCAATCTTTATTCATATAATATATTTCCTTCTAAAACCCATATTTGGTTAAAAAATTATAATTTTTTTATAATAAATTGGTAAATGAATATTTACTATTTCATTCATCTACAAATTTTTTAAATGAAATTTTCTTATTCCATTCTTATCAATAAATCTTTCTAAAAATAAACTATGACAAAAGAATGTTATTATATACATGATATGGATAGTATGGATTTACCTGTCATTGTTTCATTAATACATCATTTCCATGATTAAAATTATAATCTTTAATGAATATATACATATAATTAATTTGTTCTGGAATAATTTTTCAAAAAAATTCAAACCGAAATGATTTTTTCATAAATATTGTTTGAATGTTTAATTTATAATGTTTACATTAATCATCATCATTTACCAGTTATTTTACTCTTCATGGGGTATATTTTATTGATCACATACTTAATAATCCTCGAGATGGTTTATGATTGATTTGGCCAATGATAGTATTCATATTCACTTCATTGATTCCATTTAATATACTCAAATCATTAAAATTCATTTTCCCATTGGACATTCCCATTATCCTAAATATATATATCATTTTCAGGGATATAATTATTTAATGAACCCTATATTATTTCTTATATTGGGATTATATTGAATGTTATTTGGTTATTTGGTTAAATATTGAAAAATATGTTTCCCTTTCTCCATTTTTATATATAATAAGGAAAATATTGAAATTGAGTATTTTATATAGGAGGAATGTATATCACTAGTACAAAATGGGTGGGGCATGGTTATTGATATCCCAATGTTGAATCAGTAGTCTCATTTTATGTTTCATTTGGGTAGCCACCTTAGATTGATTTTAGCCGATATTTAGAAAATCATCTTATAAATGGACATTATGGTAAATGTACCATATACATAGGAATCAATTCATCCATTAACTAACTAGTTAAATCATTTAGTTTAAGTTATTATTCATACAAGATATTTTGTGATGACGTATCTATTGATATATTTTTTCAATTAATTGATTAAATTCAATTTGTTTATGTTTCATACATTAAAATATATATATTTAATTATCTAGTTATTTGATTGAAATAGGTTTCCAAAAAATACCATTCTAAATTGTTAACATAGATTCATTTTGCTTTATGATTACCTGAAATGTGTGATAATTTACATACCATTACAAATTGACTATTCTACATGATTCATTATTTATTCCCCCATATTTTCACATAAAGAGTATTTGAGCACACCCTTATTATGTATCATTCACTGTGATTTCAAGATTTATACTAAGAATTATATTTAAGGATTTACAAGATGTATTAGTGTCGTACATCAAGTAATTTATTTATATATCTGAATAAATTATGTTGAAATTAGTGCATTCATTTATATTAAATGACTTATTTATGTATTTCTTTTACCAAGACTATTAAACGTTTCGGTCCTATAGTCATTAATAACTTTTACCAATCCCAATGTAATTAATAGAAGACACTATACTTGGGACTATTGGGGTTGGGTTGATATATTATCATTGTAACTGCCAAAATTGTCCTAGCCTCACTCAACCATTTTAAACATACTGATCCTAATGCGAACATTATTTTTATAATCATAGATTTTAAAAAGAGAAACCAAAATCATATTCCTTTCCATGATAATATAAATGGTCATATTCAATTTCTGTGAATCAAACACATTCAATTAAAATCATTGATTTATTATAATAATTGGGTCTTCTCTAGGATATAAGATAACACTCAATTTCATATCCACAACCAATATTAGGTATATATCATTCATATTCATTGTCAATCATTATTAATATGATTTTTATTATACTTATATTCATAGTGAATATTATCATCAACTAGATGTTTCTCCCCAATATAAAATATCTCAATTGGTTTTCATCATAACATTAATCATTTTGATTTTAATTCCTAATGAAAAATATTTTAATCACCCATAATGTAATACAATATCCTCATAATGGATTGAGATTAGGAAGAAAATCATTACAATTAAGGAGTAAATCTTTATAATAATATATTAAAAACTTATGTAATTGAAATTAAGTACATCATTGTGATCAATATTAAAATAAAATTTTGTGGCCTATTTTTCTCTATACATCTCAATAGAAATAAATTTTGAAAAAATGTATTGAATTTTTATGGAAAAAATTGGAATATATTTATTAAGAATTATAAAAAAAAATTTCTCTACAAATAAAAATTAATGTTCTCTCTATTGTTGAATACTAATCTATAAGAATAAAATTTTATAATTATAATTATAATTTATTTTGAAATTTAGTATTTCAAAAATCATGTGAGATGGTTACATTGAGGTTCATGAATATATTTACCCTTATAAATATAAATTAGGAAATTTCATATGTGGAAAAATTATTCCACATATAATTGTGTAATTGTTTCGCTTAATTTTAATAAATTTTATATGATTCCATTCCTAAACAGTATGAATTTAAATTATTTTTAAAAAACGTTAAATGAATAATGTGAAATAAAACCATTTCAACACAAATCTATATAAAAAAAAACAATAGCAGGGATTTGAATCAATCTATATAAATAAATTTAAAATTCAAAAAATAAACATAAAAAAATTTCTTATAATTTATTTATACCAAATAGTAGGTATCATATTTAAGAAAAATTGATATTTAAAACCATAAAAATTTCCGATAAAACCACCCAAACAATGAAGTGTTAAAAACATGAAATCATTCATTCCCACCTATTATTTTTATATTGAATTTTAGTCCATTGTTCAGTATTATAGAGATCCTTTAAAATAAATAAATAAATTTGATGTCTCTAAATTTTTTATTCATGTAATTATATAAATAGAGATGCAGTATAGGAATTTTTTATCGAGAATGATCCAACTATTTGATCCCCCTTACTATAATTCAAGGACACCACATATTTCATGGATGGATAACATTGAATATAATTCAATGATATTCATTATGTATAAATTAAAAATTCAATCAACAGAAATGAATTCAAACCATTTAAATGTAAAAATAAAAAAATTGAGAACAATATGATTTAAAAAAAATTATTTAATGAAATTGAAATAATAATGACTGTTTAACTCAATTATAAAAAATATATTTACTATCATTAGTTATGCCTAGTGGATAAATGATCATCAATGAAAGATATGGATCAAATCCATTTGAATATAATTCATGTTATATTTTATCCCATTATACATTAACAATGAATGGTATATTAAATTACCATACTAACTCAGAAACACTATTAACTAATACTCTATTGGGTGAATTAACTATAATACTTTTATTTAATAATTAAAAAACATTATGAGTATGAAATTAATCCAAAATAATATACACCACCATTCTATATCATTATTTTATAAATATTCATGAAAAAATTTATCCTTCGTAATAGACTCTAGAGTTCTCCTCTGACACTCCTTTAATTTAATAGTGTTCCCACAAATCGAAAAATATTCTCTCAACAAAAGACATAAAATAAAATATCAAGTCCTAGAATTAAAACATGGTATTATATTAAAGATCATTAGAAAAATTAAATAATAAACCATATAGTTGTCTAAAATATTTTATTTACTTGGGAATTAAAATAGTAGTTTAATATGACTATAAATTTGGATTATGATTCCCAGAAAAGAATCTATAATTTGAAAAAAAATTCATTTAATATATATTTATGATCCTTGTATAAAAATTTATCATTTCTACTGTAAAATTAATTTCAATATGTTCCATCTTTTCAAAGCCATCAAAATATATAAATTAATAATTTAAATATTCCATTAATCTGGTGTGTTCCACTGTTTAGTAAAAAATATATTACCACCATAAATTCAAAAATATATTATTCAGAATAAATATTATACAAAAATTAGATTTATTATATTAATTTTCTATATCAATAATAAGCATGAAAAAATAATCCACTTATACCGGGAATTACTACATCCAAATAAAATATGGAATTTTTCTTATATTTAAAATCTAAATATATTAAAAAAAATTTCTAAAACATATTTGGAGGAAGTTGTTTATCTCTACCAAAAAATACTAAAAATTAACACTTATAACACCCCACGTTTAAAATCCAAAAGTCCTTAAATAATGTTGGCTTGTAGAAACAATAATGTGAAATGTTCTTAGAAGTCCTCTCTCCACCATGATGGACAACCCAAGGTACAAAATGATATCCTTCATGAATTGGTGAAATATGGTTATTTGAATCACATCATCATTTAATAACATTAACAAAACAACCGCATAATAAAAAGATCATCCAAAAATTATTATTTTTACATTGTTATGAAATTACATTATTATGTTTTCTGAAATGGATATTGTAATTACTTCAGGGGAAGATAAAAAATCACAACAAAAAAATTAAATTTATAATATTTAAATCCAATATTAATCTATAAAAAACATATTATTTATTAATAATAATAATTTTTTGTACTATAATTTATAAAAAACGATCACCCATTTCATTTTAATCAGTATAGTTGTATTAATCTCAAAATAAAACCCATAGAACAAATGAATACATCTAATGAGTCCAGGTATTTCACCTTTTTTAAAATAATTATTTCAATTTAGTAGAATGGTTAGTAAAAAAATTAATTTAAAACTTACAAAACAAATCGTAAATATTTTTAACTAAAAAAATAGGTAATAACACCTTCTATGTAATGTCGTAATATCGTTATGTGGTAACTTGTATCATATATGAATAATTAAACACCTAAAACTTCTTATCATTCTTCATTTACATTATTCCTCTAAAAACCATATCCTTTGTGTCAGAAATGATTTAAAATGGAAATGTATAATTAAATGTGATTATGATGATTGATAAAGTGAGTTTTGAATTAAAAAAAATGATGTATTAAATCAAATTCATCAAAAATTATTGGTGTACCAACATCTAGTAGTGATAATAATATCCAAGTGAATTTTTAAAAATATTTAATGAATATTTAGTAAAAAATTGTGTAACCAAGTGATCTTCACAATCACATTACTATTTTGGGAGGGGGATTATTGTATATGAACATTATTATATAATTATCAACATATTTAACCATCATAAACACATTATTCCCTTAAAAAATCATATAAGTCAATATAAATTAAAATGAATCCATGTCGAGGGTATAATCGTGGTATAGTAATATCTATATAAAAATTTAAATATTTTTAACTAATCTCTAAATAACATATAACTATTTAAAACAAATCTATAAGAACCTCTATTATTCTATTCATCATTCCCAAAAAAAGTTACTCACATGTATTTGATTTGATGTTTGAGTTCCACCTATTCCAAAGGAAAATATATTTTATTGAAATAAACATAAAGGTAATGAGAATATTTAATTCTCTATAACATATAATGATACTTTTATTTAACTATTACTATAATAAAATTCCATTATATATAATAATTCATTCCCATTAATAATTTCAATATTATGGTACAATAAGGTTTAAAAAAATGGAATATTATACTATAAAAAATTGAATTCCTGTAGTATATATAATCACTCATATTTTTTAGTCATCATGCAACAATTTAATCATCATTTTCAATATTAACAACATCTAAAATAATATTATTTTATGGAGTGTACATATATGATATGTGTTATAAACAGGATAAGTAATAAAATCATCATGAAACAATTTCACTAACCATATAATTTCCTTTTTTATGATTGTCTTGAACCCCTATTAGACCTATGAACATTGTTTGTAATTAGATTCAATTTGGATTTAATTCATTTAGAATCAATTGTTTATCCCTTTTATATTAACAACAATCAACTCTATTAATTTTTTGTACAATGTAAAGAGTCTAAATAATGTTTACTTTTGACCTTTATCCATTTCATATAATATGATGATAGGATGTGAAGAGTTCTCGCCAAAAACTGAAGACAAGACGTGGTTTTGTGATCCAATATGAAGATTATTTGTACTAGGGAACACAACATGTGATGACAAATATGATTTAGGATGAATTGTTAAAACAGATAATGACATGATAATTTACATTATGTCAGAGTCTATGGATGATAATATTGATTGAATCCCATGATTAATGGAGAGTTATCTTGTGATTAATTCTTGAAAATGAATACGCATAATTAAATGGTGAAACATGTCAAAATAACTTATTAGTGGTAGAGTCCATGATATATGGTGATCAAATGTTTTTTTCTTGTAGATTATTTAGTTGTGAATTTGAATTATAGTGACCAAAATGTTATGTAAAATCAAACTATGAAGGATTGATTTTTGGTGGTAATGTTCTTGAATTAATTGGATTCAAGAAGATTTTTTTTACTAACTTATAATGAAATTAAGATAGTAAAGTCAATCAGATACTTCCACTTGTAATATATTCAATTATTAAATTCATTGATATATCAGACATTAATGTTACTATATTTATTAATTAATATAATATTTCATTAATCTAATTTTAACACATTATTTTTCTCATACATGAGAGATGTGGTAAATGAGTCAAGACATTGAGTTCTTTTATCGATAGAAAGATATATATGGATGATTGTTCATATAAATTATACTTATATAATTATAATTATCAATTATTTTAAATTCATAAACTTCTTTTATTTGAATTTACATTGTCACTTTATTATATTTTGATTGATTCAACTATTTTTGTTGTTATTTTATCTTAATTAGTGATTTTTCTTCAATATTAACGTGCTTTACACTTAAATTTAATGAAATCATACATTAATTTGTTTTTGGTAAGCTTAATCTGCAATTTAATATTTTTATCTAAATAGTATTACTTTATAAATGTATAATTTCTTTTATTGTATATAAAATTATCAAATTGGTGGTTGGAGACATTTTTTTAATTTTGAATTTATTAAAATAGTACTTTTAGAAGAACACAATTTTATTCAAGTCAATTGAAATTCTCCTTATTTTATCATTGATTATTCATTGATCATATATTTGTTGGTACTTAATCATATTTTTTAACTCAATTCAACCTTTATCATTCATCTACTATTATAAATAAATAAAAACTTCAATATAATTAGTTGTACATGTATTTTGGTTAGTGATGTTACTGTTTTGAGTCTTTTTACATAGTTCACACACAATTCATAGTTCTTGGGGATCAATATCCAATTAAAAAAAATATAGTTAGTGGGTAATATATATATTTATAATATATGATTAAAACATATACAATTTTTTATCCCACGTTTTTATAAAGAATCAGGAATTCATAAAAAATATATGGACAAATTCAAATTGAAATCATCATTTTGGTAAATCATTAAATATGTCTTAAAAACTTTTAAAATAACTTATTTTTCTAATAATTTATACTATATTTAATATAGTTCTATTAATACTAGGAAAAATAATAGAATAATCTACCATTAAAAATAAATAAGACAACTTTTGGATATACCTGATAGGGATATCATGTTAATAAAAAAATTAACCAAGAAATCATTCCATAATATTTATAATGGACTAGAATAAGTGACTTATATCTTTATAATGTGTCTAAAAATGTATCATATATTATTTTGAAACATATATCATTATACAATCATCTAAATTTTTAACATTTATCATGGCTTCCTCTGATTAATATAATAAATAATGAGAAACATTAGCCTTTAATAGTGTTTTTATAGAATATTGTGGATTTTTATATTTCATTTTTAGATTGAGTAAGATATTTGAATGATGGAATTTAATAATTTTCATAAATATAAATGAATTAATAATTTTATGATTTATATATAATAGAACTTATACAAGGAAAAAATGAATGATCAGATTTTATTGATATTCAATAAAAAAATATAGAAAATAGAACATATAATAAATAAATCAATTACTTAAGGAATATTTTGTTCCATTTGAAGATGTATTTTATAAGATTATTAATATAAATTTATAATTTCTTCAACAACATATTAGATCTCATTGTATCAGGAATTCTTTTTATGCATGGTTATGTCAACATGGAATTATATTTGTTGTCAAATCATCAATGAAAACCCTTATAGAAAAATAAAATAGAATGAATAAAAATATTTATAAAACATATTTCATTAATTAAAAAAGAAAAAATATCATAGATAATGAGTTTATGTAGTGGATAGTACCACACCGATTCAATGATGATATAGACTAGAAATTATAAAATATATAAAGAAACTCCAATATCTAATGTATAAAAAGTTAAAAAAACCTAATAATTTTATATAAAATAATCCATTCCAATATCATAGTGAAAACTAATATTATTGTTTTATGATCATGGAAATTGAAAAAATAACAAACAAATTGTTATACAAAACACTTTAGAATGTTAATTATTTGTGATATTTTCTAGGGAAAAAATATTTTCATATTAAATTTTTGAATTACATTAATCAATGATATATGAACCATCATATTTTTTTCTTGAATGAACAAGTAATTTTTTAACATCACTCTTTCCTTGTTTTCCAAAATTATTTAGGGATAAAATATCAAAATCAACATAAGGATATATCCTCTAATTCTAAAGATGAATTTTTGAAAACAATAATCATTATTGTTTATTAAATATTTATTCAAAAAAATTCACTATTGTTTAGATTATTCAGAAATAGATTCTTTGAAACAATAAAATGTGTTACCATTATGTATGATTACTATATAATTTGGATCAAGAGATATGTGATTTGTTTAATGAACCATAGAAATGTACCCTATATTTAGTGTCAATTATGAAACCAATTAATGTGATTTAAACATGTTAGTGGTGGCTAGAATCACTACATGAATTTCAAATTTTAAAATCAATAAGGATGACTAACTCAGAAACTAGAGAACAATAAATCTATATATTTGGGAATCATCATTAAATCTTAAAAATTAAGGTTAACACCACATAAAATAGAATAAAATATATTCATATTGAAAAATAATTTAAAGAAAATACATAATAATTAATTTTGGAATTTCCTATTGTTCAAATGAAAACATAATCACCAATCCTATTAATCATAAATTAAATCAAAAAAATAAATAACAAATAAATTTATAATTCCATGGTATTTTCATCCTAAAAAATGAGAATATCTAATTCAATGAATAATTATTTCAGTTTCCTTTTTATTTATAATATCTCAAAAATAATTTCCGTACATATAAATTAAAATGTGTAAGATGTTTCTACAAATGAACAATCTAAAAAGTATTGAACCTTCTTTCATAAATAATCACCCCAAAAAAATTTCAAGTAGGTTTTTCTTAACCATGAATATTATTGAACATTTTTTAGATGAATAGTCATTGTAACCATTGTTCTATCAACAATATTCTTTAATTCCCATTACTCAAGTTTTCAAGATTAGGTGAATTGAAAACTATCACTATTATTTGTTAGTTTTATAAATGATCCCTCACAAAACATATAAATTTATTCAATGAAAATAATTTATTTGTTAGAGAGATGATACTATCTATTGATTTTAATGTCATAGACAAACTATGAAACAAAACTACCCACTATTAATAGTAGGCCATTCATAGCCACATGTGGGGATTATATTTATACAATTAAGTGGAATATTGATTTTGTTTTTTATTGTTATAGGAAATTATTAATGTATTTAAAAATTTTAAAGAATATACATTTAGAGAAAACTATTAAAGGGTTAAAAATTTACATGTATATGATTCATTTGACTATATAGGGAATGTATAAAAATATTCCTTAACTACATATGAACCGATAGAAATTAAAAAAAAAATTCATTATAATTTTTAATTTCAAAATAAAAAAATAATGGCTTTCCAGAGTTGGGATTCATCAAAATTCATGATGTAAAGGCTCTTCCTTTGGGATGTGTGAATGATCAATTATCTAGGTGAAGGATAATAGTGTTGGGATTCCATTCTCCTAACCAGGTCTATTTAAATATTAATAGTGGAATATTATGTATGATGTTTTTATGGAAACATGTAATATTTCACAGAAAATCCTTTAAAATGTATATGGTACAACAATAAATTAGGGAATATTTTGATTTGGTGGGGTGTTTCCTGTAGGGTTGTTCATCACTCTTCAGTGAGGCCATATGTTGAAAAATCATCTAATATTTTTTTTATTTGAACCCACATGATTTGAGTGATTTTATATATAATTTAATCTAAATTAATTTTTCAATGAAATAGATATAAACAAAGTGATTTTTTAAAATTCCATTGAATTTGATAATTATGGGTTCATTATTTTGGATTTCTATTTTCTGAGGTAACAGAATGGGTGAGGATATTTCCAATAAAATAATTGGCATGCCAACAAAACTTATTCATTTTTTCATATTTTATTTATATAGGTTTTTTATTTTTTATGATGTTGAAAATCATGAATATTATAGTAAAATGTTTCTTTCATTATTTATAGACATATTATTTCAAATTGTTTAGTTGTTTTAAATCATATTTAGTTTCAATATCCATGGGAACAACAAAATAATTAATGTAAATTTCATAATAAATAATTCCCATATCTTTTTATGTGATGTATATAGATAGTTTTTTAATTAAATATAATGTTTCTATATCATATAGTCAATTTTAGAATTATCTTAATCACACTGAGCTACTTATGAGTAAAATTTACATAACAATTAATTAAACATTATCCTACATTCAAATTCAAAATTGTAGGATGTATCCCTATGTTGATTTTTGGAATTTTTTAATTATTTATTTTGGATTCCATGGGAAATAGTTTCTCTACAAAATAATGATTAATTTCAATAATAATTGATATGATTCTTATATTAAGGACTACTGTAATTTCATAATTTATCATCTTTATATATCAAATTTAGATGATTTCTAATAAATGTTACATTCTAATGTGGTCAGGACATTAATTTTTAGATATTATTTTTCACGTTTCATGATTTATAACACAATAAGTGTATTTTTCACTTAGATATTAGATTTTATTCATACATATCACATTACTAATACAATTATTTATATTTATATTAATTATTGGATTAATTATGTCATTAATTATTTCTCTTATTTAGTTCATTCCCCCACACCTCATCAAGTGTTGTACACTCCCCTATAGACTCTATTTATCTTTTTTTTCTATCATGTTATATGAGAGAATAAATTTTATTGATATTATTAATCATTCTATAATATTTTTCAAATATAATTATCTCCAAAAAAATTAATAAAAAATGTTATTTAGTGATGGAGATAAGCCTATATAAAATTCATTCATGAGATAATGAGGTGGAATATGGGGATGAGAAAATTGTATATGTATATCTCAGTACCTATCAGTTGCCTCATAAAACTACCCTCCATAATCCATACAAAAAAATTTTAGATATTACATATATTTTATAAAGTAAATGTTTTTCTATTTTATTTCATGAAAAAATGAATCACACTCCTTTATTCACTATTTCAATGATATTCTAATATTAATATAGAGGCCAATTTCATTCATTTCCATTTTGTAAATATGGAAAATTGTCATTATCATATCAAATTCTCTTATCCCATGTAATATAAACTACTAAAATATTATTTAAAAATCAATACTAAACACTAATGTATGATCATTAGGCATTCTTTTAAACAACAGAATCAATGGGTGTGTGATTATGTCATATGATATTTTTTATGAAAAATATTTCAATCTAATGTAATAATTATTCTATGGAACATAACCGTGATGTAACCCCCATACTAGGCAAATATACATATTATATAATGATTTTTAGTCAATAATTTTTTTCAATATAATAAATATTGATCTATATTGAATTTTCTAATATTTTATTTCTTACATTCTAATCATTGTGTATTTATTTATTTTAGTATTGGATTTAAATTTTATTCCTTGGACATTATGAGAAACAATATAATCATTTTATTTTTTTAGAATACATTTCTCATGATTTTAGAAAGAGTATATATGAAATTATATTTTCTTTATTTTAATATTCATGAATGTGTGAGTCCTTCAACTTTCATGGGTCAAACAAAATTGATCCACTAATTTTAAATTTACGGACAATATTAATTACCTACTAACTCTATATTTTCGTCAATTGTGTGTCGATCCTTATGGAAGTGATTAGTGTGTGGACTTTCATATAATACTCTAATCATGAATTAAGACTTCAAACATTAATGTAAAACTCTTTTTTTTAAATTTATTAATTAAAACTAATCATAGAGGAATGGTAAATTTGGAATTGGATTAAATGATATCTAGATATTAATCACTTATAGAGGAGAAATTAATTGTCAATAAGAACCATGGGGAATATTTATTGATCAGTTTAATTTAAATTTATGTAATTATGAAAAATGTAATTGAATGCAGATTAAATAAAGGGGGTTAACAACATATTTTGAAAAATTAATATACTCTAGAATCACTTTTACTCTTATAATGTAATGGTAATTAGTAAATAATAATAAATGTGAATCCAAATTCATCCAAATCACACTTATGAATGATTAAAATTAATTAATGTGTTATTTATATCAGCTTTTAGGGGAAATTCAAAATGATGTTTGGAAATATATAGAAATAATATAAACCCTCAATCTGGAATTCACAAAGAAACATTTTTAATATAAAATAATCATACTAATCTATAATCATTTACATGGGAATGATATAAAATGAATTAAGATGAAAAATAATACTATTATCTCATAATAATTATCTAAATTATAATCGTCATTTTGTATCTATCTCATATCTCATATCCAAGAAAAAATCATTTTTCTACGTCATACATGAAAATGTGGACTTTTAAAATATATCCAACAATAATAAAATTATCTCTATTTGGAATATTCATAATGAATTTTAGTACATTTGAATGTAACTAAATTAATTCAAAATCTTTATTTCATTACAAGGAATGTAGAAAAAAGTTACCTCTTAAAACCAATTAATGTCTGCACCTGATCATCATTCAGGCATCCAGGTCAAAGAAATTTATATATATTGCATTCCTATTTCATTCATTTTTTCAACAAAATTTATGAATAGTAAAAAATATATGGGATATTATTATTATGGGATAAAATATTAATATATGATTTGAAATATTTCGACAATATAAATCTCCATATACATTTTCCATAATCAATTTCAAGATAAATCCCCATAAGTTATGAATATGAATAGAAATTCATAACCATGGAATCATTATTCTTAGTGATTAACAGCCCAGACTATGAATGTCAATTAATACCGAATAAAATTAATCATAAAAAATGGATAAATTTTCTAACTCATCTTAATAAACCATCGCAATATCATTCTTGGTCTACATAAAAACAAGGAAATTCCAAACCCGCATGGTCAATTCTATAAAATAGTTTTTTCATACAATTTAATTATATTCCTCAAAGTACTACCAAAATCATGTTCTATAAACAAGGGACCAATTTTCTATATCAATAAAATTAGAAATTTAAATAAAAACTACCTTGGATGATAGACAAATAAATAACTAATCGAATATAGATGAAAAATTATACAAAATTGGGTCGGTGTGGGATATAAAAAGACCAAATATATATTGTTTTATGTATATAATGAACATGATGGATTTAATGATAATGAAAATAATACAATTATGATCTTTGTAATGGTCTGGAATATGAGGAAAATGAAGGAACCGTCATGTACAGTCCCAACAGGGACCAGGCCGTGACTACCCAAAACATGCCTCCAATAGGCCATGGGATTGTGTCTAGCACTGAGTAAGAGGATCCAAAAAATGGGAATAATTTTCCATAAGGGAATGTATACACACACATCTCTAATACAAAAATACTAAAATGTAAGAACCCTATGTAAAAAAATCATGGAAACCACTATCCCACAACCAGAGCACCAAATATAATGTAATGAAATTTAAACATTCTTAGAATAAAAGACCACCAAAACTTTTCTATAAACACGTTCCTAATACAAATGTGCAAAAATCCTTACATGATCCAACTTTATGGAAATGAGATGAGAATATTTTCTGATGTCATCAGTTCACCATGACTAGTCTGATCTCACAAGGTTTCGTCTGATCTTTATCATACCTCGACACTGTCAAGTGGACTCTTATCTAAAAATGTTATGTAAAATCCCTTGTAGGGGTGAACATAAAAATACACAGTAAGAAAACATAGTACTAAAATTAAATACCCATGTTAATGATACAGTAATATCTACATAAATTTATTTCTGCAATAAATATCTTGAATATCAGTATATACCCTAACCAAAATACCTAGTTGATAGATAAGCCACTACTATCACATACCATCTCCAGGGATTCGGTCATATGATTCCATGAGGCACACATATGGTAGAACATACTCTTGATTCTATTAGCACTGATGACTTTCGTATGATAATTATCATTCGTCAAGAACTGTCATTACATATAGATATGTTGTACGATTTGAATATATATATCAGACATCAGATCAGGATTACTGTAATTGTCATGGGGTAACAAAAAAAACTCCATTTGGATAAAACCTGTAATGTAGGTGATAGACTCCTTGGAATCTTGGTCACCACATTAAAAAATTCTTTACCTAGGGAATAATGATTAATATTAGATTCCACACTACAACTATAGGGGGATTCCAAAAACTCTATCTGAGATTTCATAATAAAGGGATAAAAATATACTATGTAGGAAACAGTAAAAAACTATCTGGTGAATAATAAAGGGGATCATAACCTAATAAAATGATTCCATAATATGGTGGATGATTGAATCAATCCTGGTAGGAATAGAGTGTTCATGGTGAGTAGTAGAAATACATGTTGTTCCCCTTGTCCTCGGGTTATTCTTGTGTACATGGCCACTTTAACTTGAAACATGACCATGATTAAACCCACAGTCATTCCTATAAGGACCATATCAATGACACAGTCCCAACCAAAAATATATATCATCATGTATACACATAGTTTGAATGATATATGAGATAGATGTTTCTATAGAATGTTGGGTCACGAAGCCATCGTCCAACCATTTTTTTAGTCAACTAACCAGGGTGGTCGACTACTGTGATTGGTTATCTAGAATGGCCACCGACATTTACCTCAACCATGATATAGATTGGTAAACTATTTCTCACTATTAACTATCACGGTCGACTATAGCCTGGTTCGACCACCTTGGGTCTAACCAATGTCCACACTGACTTTCTAGGTAGACTAGGATAACTAGGACTAGCCTAATATACTAGTAAGGACATGTTTTCCTAGCCCATTCTATTTATCATGGGATGCTCCAACTTGTGTTCTAATACCATAACATATCACATGTTCTGATCCATCCAGGCCCACTAGCCCATAATGTGGGCCAACACTATGTCCCCATCAATCCCTCTCACCATGCGACTCACGTAATCGCCTTCTGCAGTCCACACCCACCGACCACCTCACCCACATCTCATTGTCCACCACTTCATCCACCTATATCTGCCCCCTGGACTCACACCGCCTCTCAACAGGTCTAACTGGATCCATCATCCTAGTAATTGATGTGCACAACCATCCGAGCTTAATCATTATGTGCCATCACAACCACACCATTTTTGCAACTTCACAAGGTTTGAACTTCAATCTCAGAATTTTAAGACATGAATCAAAAGAGAATATATCATCCATTCATACTGCATGATGAATGAAGAACACACATGAAAAAGGGGAAGATATCACCATGATAATACACGAGGAATAAAATTCAACAATTATTTGTTCTCGTCTTGATCTGTTACAGTAATAAAAACATATAAAACTGAACATTAAAATCATTATCATCCATATATAATTCCTGAAATCCAACACCTTCCACAATAACGATCAAACCAAAGGTCATAATTTTCATGATATTATCCATGTCCATCATTTATTCTATGAATAAGGATTGAAATAACTAATAATCAAATCCCCTACCTGGAAAAGTATTGTTCTATGTCATGTATTTGTTTTCAAAGGATATCTGTGATGAAGGATCTCGATCAACCATCTAGTGTTCACCCACTAATAAATTTCTACAAGGTTGACTCTAGACACTTCAAGGAATTCCCCATGGTTTGAAATTATATCCTTGGATCATTGACAATAATTTTTGAAAATTTAAATTGTGTTATTGCATTTTTGTATATCATGAACATAAAATAAAGCTAATATTTAGTTTAATCTTTAAAACACAAAAAAAACAAACATTCACAGTTTTCCCACAATGGCTAATGTTGGGCCTCGCTTAGGGTAATGTCTCTACAAAAAAAAAAGAAATAGTGCCCTTGGATTATTGATCAGGTCACCTGTTTAGAAATTATTGCAATTTTTAAGAAAAAACTCCAATATATACTATTATATATATATAATATATTTCCAAAGAAATTTCCAGCCAGACCATGCCTCAGAATCATATCACATCATAACAACTGTTCTATAAATAATTTTATATAATGTTTAAAAATATATATATATAAATCCCATATATTATAAAACCCACATTGAGGAACCCGGTCAAATACCACATAATGGATCACAAACACCATGTGTTCATGAATATCTAAAGGAATGAAAATATATAAAAATACAAATGAAAGGAACCATAATGTGACATGGTTTAAAAAAATAAGTATATGGGAAAACAAAATATTATCTACCATATAGATTTATTCAAAAAAAATAAGGATCTCCATGACCATAGTAAAAATACTATGGTAATTAGATACATCTTGCGTCACTCATTATGAGAATATATAACATGGATTTCTATATAAAACTAACCCAAAAGTTAAAAAAAATGCTATGATATGTGAGGATAAAACAACATTCTTAATGACTACAATCCACATTATAAAGGTAATACAAGAGAAACAATAATAAAGGATAGAATGTGAATCTTTTATAAATATCTACCAACCATATTATAGACACTTACTACAACATTATCTTCATGAATATATGATGTTTATGAACCACAAAGAATATTATGAACCAAATGAAATGTTTTATGATAAATGATATACCAAATATTTTAAAAATATTAACTACATTATCAATAAAAAGAATATAATTTTATAAATATCAATTCTACGTATAAGAAAAAAAAATATATACACCAAATATTCATCCCAATCAATTTTAACAAAACATTAATATAGGCTATAATGAAAAAGTTGGATGAGATTCTAATAAGATATATAAGATTTATGGAAGACCATAAACAAATTTTGTTTACCACAAGGTTCTATATCTTTGACCTAATTATACCCTGAAGTAATGTATTTGGATGTCAGTATCTTATGAAATAACAATTGTAAATTCCTTAGTAAGAGAAATAAATGACCATATGTTCATCAAGTCAATGATTATTCTACAAAATAAGTATTTATTTCCAATATATTTTGTCACTTGTGACAGTGTAATATCATTCTCATCGATTTGTCAAATCTGAAACACATTAGTACTTCTAGAATTTTATACCAAGTTGTTTTGAATTGACTTCATTCTCCTTACCTTCAAAATGGCGTCATTTCTACACCCTAAGACATTTAATACATAAAACTAAATAACTTCTAGTAAACCATAAATCCTCATAAACTAGTTAAATGCATTGTTATGAGTGTTATAGATTGTTGGGGACACCTCTGATAGGCGGTGTAGTCTAAGACCCCTATAAAAATATTGAGACATTAATGATTCTTGTGTGGACATAATAGGACTGTATGTTACCAACTAATTCAATCAAATATAATATTCTAACACCAATATACATCCATGAGGGTTTCCATACAATTCAATTTCCTATGGTACTATCACCACATTATAGAACATTTGATTTATAAACTGTTCCTCGATGGCCTCTAAGGAAAGGTAATTGAGTGGATTTCTATAGACAGTGATCACCCCATCCACCAACTGGGTAACTCTAGTATGAATATATTATACATTATTCTATGTGTTTCAGGAAGGAAAACATAGAATACACTATCTTAACACTCTACAAAAATCACTCCACCTCCTAGGAATCGTGTTTCATATTGAAATAAGGTGGATTAAATATTTAGTAATATATTAAACAATTATTTTAGATCCCATAAAATTAATACTATTTTCTATTACTTTCGTGACTTGTTTTACACAACATAATCAAACAATGACATAAAAGTTAGATACTGTTAATAATGGAAAAATAATTAACTAGATATTAAAAAATTAATAGTTATTACATTTAGAAGGTAAATAGTTAGTATTATTTGATAATGAAAATGTTATTATAAAAAAATTACTTTCATTAGATTATGTATATCATTTTAATGACTAAAATATAATAATTTTAGAGTGTAAATATGAAATATTAATTTAAATACATTAATCACTCACCATTAAAATATCAAAGGATGTATTTTTCTAAAAAATATATTTTCATGTGAATATTTAAAAATTAAAATTTTTCTAATAAAATAATCACAATATTATTTATATGCATTTTAATACTATTAGATATAACAATTATTTTCATTAAATATAAATAAATAATTCAAAATAAAAATTTCCAATTTATAAATATCGTGATTAACATTTTAGAAGATATAACAATACATTATTGAAGACAATTTTTTATATATATATTTATATAAATTATTTATTAGGGAAATTGAAATTTATATTTATTTAATAGAAAATAAATACTATATTAATATGAATAATATTCTTATAATCATTGAGATATTTAGTATTGATAATTGTATACCATAATTACACATTATGTTTAAAATTATATTTACCTTAGAAAACTGTTTTATGTGTTAAATAGATTAACATTATGATTAATTACACAAAAAAAGATATGTATTTTGATAAAATGATTCATTTATTGGGTATAATATTATTAATATTATATGATATAGATGATTTCATTTCTTGATGTAACATATTTATTGATATGATTAATGAAATCTTCCATAATAAGGGTGAATCAAATATTTTAAATTTACAATTTAATTATTATGATGAAAAATATATATAATAAATTAATCATAAGTCAATTAAATTATTTATATAATATTACATATAAATACATAAATACATATATTTAAAAAATAATTTTTAATAAATATTCAATAAGATTAATAATCTATAATTAATGAATTATATTTTTCGTCTAAAATAGTTTTTCAACATATTATATTAATTAATTTAATAGTTAATGATATAATATTTTAAAATTTAATTTAATTTAATAAATTTAATATTGGGTTCCATAAGAATGATATTTAGTTATATGTGTTATGTTATATGTAACAAGAAAACACATTATTAAAAACTAGTTACCTAAATTTAATGTAAAATAATACAATTTATATAATTTGTAAAACCCATACAAAATGTATAATACATGTGTGGAATAATGTTTTTGACAATTTATTTAACAAATATTACTCCAAAATATAGTATTTAAAATCATTATAACAATTTTAATTTAATCAATTTCATGGTATTATTATGATTTAATGGGTATTTCGAAATGATCCCTTCCACACTATCATAAAAGTTGATCACTTATATTCTCTAAAAAAATATACTCCTAGAAGATATTTTTATGTAACTTTTAAAAAATATCCTAATTTAGATGTATATAACACTTTCATAAGAATATGGTCTCACTAGTGTTTAATAATCACTCAAATGTAATGTTGTTTTATAATGAAGGATCAAGAATCGAGTATAAGAACAATTTATTCATTATGATTTTCGATTTATTATTATTATCCCAAATATATTATTCCACAAAAAAAATATAATTATTAAATTGTTCTATTATTTTATTTATTTCATAAATATTATTTATTCCACTCTATCAATTAAAAAACTGATGTTTCATTTGACTGTTTCATTGAATCCTCATCCACATGACAAAATCATTTGTTTCCCATCACCTCTATTCATGGAATAACCAAGGGATGTAATGAATGAATAGATATTATACTAATAATATAAATATAATAAGTTATTGTTAAATATTAATCTTAATTATTTATCATTATTAATTTAAATTATTAATCTGCAATTAATTTATAAATTGAAACATTAATCATTCATATGCGTGTAAAATCTTCACCATGATAAATGGTTTTTGTATTTCAACGCCACCAATTGTGGTTGGAATTAATAATATATTAAATATATATATAAATAATTTCCATATAATTATACAGAATTTAAATATTATGAAAATTTTATTTGATTAAATCTATAATGTTCCTTATATATAGGTTTTTATGGTAAAAATGACTGGAAAAAATTAAACAACTGACATAAGAAATAAATGAATATAATAAATAAATATCATATGATAATAATATGTCCATTATAAATTAAATAATGAATAATAAGGTTCTAATGAATTTATATAGTAATTCCCC
This sequence comes from Viscum album, assembly GCA_963277665.1. NCBI lineage: Eukaryota > Viridiplantae > Streptophyta > Magnoliopsida > Santalales > Viscaceae > Viscum > Viscum album. Next base: position 417,449,696 of record OY728161.1, on the reverse strand, counting down.
AATGTTCTCAAAAAACATAATCTTAATCATTATCTGAAGCATGAAACACTATTATTAAATAGTGAAAAAATTATTTTTCTATAAATGTAATATCATCAATAACTTTTGAAACAAGTAACTAGATGTATAAGGGAACTGTAATATAGTATATTCTTATAACATAGCTCTTAAATTTGCTGGTAATAATCCAATATGATATATTCCAAAAAAAATATGGTTTACACACATATAAAATAATTTCAATGTAAATATAATATTGAAAAATATATATATATATAATTCAATGAAAAAATAATTTATCCTGAAAAAATTATGTTAATTGACAGGTGGTTCCGTCAATCATAGCATACGTAACATAAAATTTATTTTGAACACATTTATAAAATTCATGCTAAAAAATAAAAATATTCTTTCAATTAGTAATTTAAAATTGAACTTACATATTATTATTTATAGTTTTTGAAATGATTATTTATATATTAAACAGTTAAAAATGATAACATTTATTAAATAGTGCTTTTTAGCTTGTAAAATAAATAAATTATTATTTCTGTATGAAATATAATAATATTAAAAAAAATTAATAATATTTTAATTAATCTAGTCATGTTTACTTAAATAATAATTTATTTTTATATATTGTCATTTGAATTATTTTTATTTAATTTTCCCATTGAAAATAGTTCATTTGTTATGATTATTGGTTGAATTTTATATTAAATTATGAATATTATATAAAACAATTTAGGAATAATTGATTACATGTAATATTAATATATATTAATATTATATAATTTGTTATACATAATTGGTTTGTATAATGAATCGTAAAAATATTAAGAATTAATTGACATGGTTAAGGATAAAAAATGATCACCTTAATGTCAAACTAAAATATTAACTGAGAAAAATGACCTAAAAATTTATCTAATTCCTATTTTTTATCTACATATATATAATTAAACTTCCATTTTTATATATTTACAATTATAAATCCATTTAACATTATTAAATTATTGTACCAATTTTTTTAAAAAAAATATAATCCCCCCCCCCAATTCTAAAATACTATCTCAAGTCCTCTTTTGATCATAATCCCAATTCCTACTGTTTTCGAAAATAAAAACAAAAATATTTTCCATAATTCTTTACATACCTCATATATTCCTTTTATTATTCATAATTCCACTCTCGGATGGTTTAATGTATATTCTTAATGTACTATTCTAAACAGTAGTTAAGGTTTTTTACCATTTGTTATCATTTGAATTCTTGTTCAAAAACAATAAATTAAAAATATATATGATAAATGAATATCACTAGTATATAGTATACATTAATATGTTGTTATTTAAATTAAATAACCTATATCCATTTTCCCATTGGTCAAATGTGGAATTGAACAATCAATCATTTTTAGGTAAAAATATCAACACACAAACGATGGTAATTAATTTTTTATCTCCAACTCCCATGGATAGATATTTTGATTTCCAAAAAAATACATGATATTTATGATATTAATATACTTACATGATTATAATATCACATATACCTTTTTTAATTCAAACTCATTCAAAAAATTTAACATCACTCGTGGGTACGTTTGGACTATTCCATCCACATAACAATGTGAAGTGTCATAAATTTTATTACTTCCAGATTGTAATAAGGACATAGTTAATTAATATAAATGTCATATTTGATATAATAATGGCTCTATAATGGTGATATATTATTTACCATTTTAATGTGATATGGGACTTGGATAAAATATACTGATAATCTATATTTGAATTACATTTATAATAGCTATATGAATTATAACGACCAAAGTATTTATATAATAATAATAAATTTCTTTATTTATATTTATTTTTATGAATAAGATATTAATTTAATGTTAAATATGATGATTTATCTGATAACATACTCAACACACAACAATGGGTTTCTCTGAAATCATATTTTGTATAAAATGCTAAGTCATACTGAATAATTATAATAATATAGTATTATTATTTTAAATGGTAGTTAACGCATACCTGTAGTACTGATGAAAAAAAACTAAAAAAATTATGATTATACATGTTTGTTAGATATTGATACATTTTTCCGATAAATTTTTGATTCTTAAACCCCGAATAAATCTAGTTTTCTGCATTAAATACTCTAATATTCATTAAAAGGTCAATATACCACCTTTTTTGGCAATCCATTCTTAAATCTAGTTTTTCACTTTTATATTGGAAATTTAAAAAATAAACCTCTAATATTAATGTGGGGAATCAATATTTCGTCAGCTAAAATTGATGTATTTTTCTGACATATTTTATTTTTTAAAATAAAAAATATAGCATTTTAATTCAGAACTACCTTCTAATCTAATTTATTTTTATGATTAGACTATAAATTTAATAGGTTTTGAAGTTCAATTGAATTATATATTTACAATTTATTCCATTTTTTTCTTTAAAATTATGTTAATTTAAATATAGGACATAAACATTTGTCAATCTTTTGGTAGTTTTTACTTCTAAAAACATGTTTTTTTGTTTTGACAATGAAAATTAATATTAAATTAATTTCAACAACATCTGCCTATCAAATTTGGTAAAATGGATTCATTATATAGAATCAGAATCTCAATATGTTTTTAAATAGGTATCTTTTATTTAAAAACATTATGGATACTATCTTTAGTAAATATTTTATTTACTATGGTTAAATGGTAAATATGGTAAATAAGTATAGAAAATAATTTTATAATAATACTAAATTACACAAACACATGTCTTAATCTGATTATATGAGCAATGTCCGATGATAAGATTATTTTAGTCGATTTTAGGACTCCATGGAGGAAATTGTGTGTGAAAATGAAATTTAATTACTTTTAATTTAAGTTCATGGAAAATATAAACTAAACATGAATCCTTAAGTAAAAAAAAATTATATGGGGTTATATAAGTCATATTGTTGTCTATAAATAGTTATTGGTTAGATAAAATTACTTTCTACAACATGACATTTTTTATAAATTATAGACATAAAATAAATAAATATAGTTATGACACAATGAGGATGTAGTTTTAACCATATTAATTAAATATTTAAATAAGAATTCTAAGGGTTAAAGGTAAATAAATTTTCATTTCTATTGGATTATTATGGTAAATACATTCACCATATAATATGAATATACAATAAGATATTATAATAGCTAAATTAGTTATCTATGGGATAATGCTAAATGATAATATTAAATTTCAATCCAAAAACCTTCATAAAATCTATTAGTTGAGAGGATTTAGAACACTACTTACCATATATTCGAAATAAGTTAGTTGTGGAATTTTTGATAACCGAAATTAATTTTATAATAAAAGAATCTTTATATACATTACCAAAATACCCCTCCTCCCTATTGTAAAAGCCTACTAACTCTAACAACTTACTCAAACCTCTCAAAACACATGGATTAACAATCCTGTTCTTAAATAAGCTCCCAAAATTCATCTCGTTATCCTAGAATCCTTTCCTTAGGAAGAAGGAAATTCGAAGAATATATTTGCCTCAAATCAAAGGGGGTTACCCATTTTTTAGGAAACGTCTTCCCTAAAGTTCATATCCGATTTTCTACTTATTCACTAACTATTATATTATTATTCATTGATTACATAACAAAATAAATATCCCCAAAATACTATGATGATTGAATGATAATTATTCTAACTACACATACACACACCTCTGTAAAATGGGTATAAAACATATAGTTTCTATGGACGACGAACTACTACATCACGAAACAATTATTGTTCAATCTTCTCCAACCACATCTTATGGTGGTCATTATAATGGAAATGTAATTATATATGATATTTTTGGTTTTTATTTTATCTCTATGCATCTTTAATTCTAATTTATAATATAACTTCTTGCTTCTCTTTTTGTATAAATATGGTAATTTTATTTAAGGATTTACAGACTAAATTTCCCTCAAAGTGATATGACTCGTTCATTCAGTTCATAGAATGTATAAAGGATGGAGTTAATGAATGTTTATATAATTTTTTACTTAAATTATAATATACCTATGTATCATTTAGATTTCATTTCTTTAAATATTTAATAAAATAATAGTAGGTCTCATGTGTTTGTATGGATTACCACCTCCATGAACGGTGCATTTCATTTCAAATGTACAAATACAATGGACGATACTAAATAAATATATACAGGATATATATAATATTTAAATAATTAATACAATTATGGAGATAATTGACTTCTGACCACATGGACAATTTGTAATTATAACATCTTTAGATTTTACTCAAAGTACCGAACAACGAAAAAAAGACCAATATAAACTTGAATAATTTTATGATTGTTAATAATAAGTGATATATAAGGAATAATAAACAAGAAAAAGATTATAAATCATGTATAACTAGATTATGTTTATTATTCTGATAGATAATGAATGAAAAATACAAGTCGGAAACAATGTAAGGGATCCTTCCACCCATCTGTTTTAGTCAACGACCTCTTCTATGTTATGACATTTATTTTACATTTTCTTATGTTGGGATATAATATTCTAGATACTTATTACTATAAATTTTATGTCGATTTGATGATAAACTCTTTTTACTCACGTCAATGCATTTTTTTATTTTTTGAGTTACACCATTAGGCTATCAAATTTTTATAAGATAACTTCATAACCCAACGTCCATTCATTGTGTTAATCATCTACTTATAATTCAGACATGAAATAATTGTGTACGAAATAACATTCTTTTTATTATATTCTATTAATATATTAATTATGTTTACTTGTTGTGAATACACATATCAGTCTATTTTACTTACAAAATTACCATTTAATGGAACCTTTCACCCACCACTATTAGTCAAGTAATTTTTTTATGTGTTTTAATTTATATTTTATTATGTTGGAATATGTTATTATATATTCTTATTTCCATCCATTTTATGTCCAAGTGTATATAGACCATTTTATATCTCATCAACTAATTTTCTAATTTCTTATGTGACATTGTTAGATTGTTGAATCATTGTATGTGACTTTGTCTCGATCTCCATTCATTGTTTCATTTTTTGATTTATACATAAATTTGTTTTATACACTGTATAAAACCCTTTGATATTTCATTTCATGCAATGTGAAGATTTTTCTACTAATCGTTTAACTAAATGACAAAAGGAATGTTTATTTTTAACGTTTGTTGTGACAATAACCTCACTACCACCGTAATCATTATTTGGCATCCTCTATATGAGTTAATATTTTTAAAAGTAAAAGATGTACCTTATTCCCCTTTTGTGTTTTTTTATTAAAAATGGTTCTTTCATATTGTTTAGTTATTTAAATAGATTGAAATGTTTTCTTTTTATTTTCAAATGAAATATTATTACTTAAATATTGATATTTTGAATATTATTTATTTTATGATTATATAGTGGTACATGGAAATATAACGGGTGGTTACATGACAAACCAAATAATGATTTGTTCAATGATAAAACAAGGATGGTTGGGTATGATATAACCTCTAATTAATTTTGTATGGATGACATCTGTATGGTTATTCTATATATTGATATGTTTTGAGTTTGATGTTATGGTTATTCCATTTATGTTTTATTATATCCCAAAATACTTTTATATGTTATATGTTTCATTTTATGGGATTGTGGTAATATTTTTGTTAAAAAATGGTAAGCAATGTGATTATATTCAGTGAAGGTTTTTTTACTTCTTCTCAAAGGTGAAAATAATGACATAATAAAAATGTATTCCTGGTTTTCATGTTATCTAAAGAGTATTTATTTAATTTATATATCCACAACTGATTTTTTTTATTTTCATCCCATGTATAGAAATGATTTTTCACAGGATATAATGAAGATTAAAGTCCTGTTTTGTATCATGGAAAAGTGATATTGTTAAAACATAAAATGGTGTCGTGTTTTGTTTAAAAGACATTTTTAATTAAAAAATTGATTATTACTAGATGTTTCTACTTTTAATATTCATGTGGTTATGTATAAGTTATAACATAATTATATAATTATATAAACCTTAAATTATACAAAATTTGAATTACTCTCATAATTAAAGAATTTGTATTGTTTAAGGATTATTTCATACAGTTGGTATCAGTTGTCGATTTAAATAACTTTATAGGTTTGGGTGTTATTTAAGAACAAGTGACATATTGATAGTGGTTATGATATTAGAAAGAAAATAGTTGTTTTAGATAAATTTAATTAGTTAAATATAACATGAATAATAATATCTTACTGTTTAACCTCCCTAGAAGATATTATATGATTATTTCATTGATATATTCACACTGTCCTCTTTGTTTTTATTAAAGGGGTGGATCTAGCAGCAAACAACGTAATAATGGATATGAAGAAAACTAGGATTGTTTTCTTAATGAGCAACCAAATCAAATTGGAGCTATAATGAGAACTGTTTTGGTTATTCTTAACCAACTATCTAGAGTCATGATTTCTTACTTTCTGCTTGGTAATTTTTATAAGGCATTATATAAGAGAGATTTTTGTCCATATAGATGTTCAGTTAATCAGGAACCTTTCTTGGAAAATGGGAGTGACCACTTGACTCTATGGAAGAGAATTCAATTATTTCTGAGAGATCAATTGAATGGATTAAATGTGGTGTGAATGGCCATTACAAAAATATATTTCCTATGATGATGGATAAGGAATGGTATCAATATGACATTTCACATCTATATTTAATAATTCAAAATTTTATTCCAATTAAGGGTGAGGAAATAGAAATTGAGGAATGAACTTTAAGGATTATATCTTAGCTGATGTTTTGACATTATTTAATCATAGGATATGATTCATGATTTTGTTTGTAGGAAATTAGTATTACTAAATAAGTCAGAAAATAATGGTTATTAGATCATGATGATGGATGAATGAGTAAGAATTATACAAAAAAGGTATTAAATAGTTATTTTCCATTTTAGGATGATGGAATTATTAAAAGTATTATCGATCTTTTGACGATGGGATTACTTTTGAAGAATTTTTCTACTATGTGTAAACCTATAGTTTGATATATTAAAATGCCCTTTCAGGATATAATATCTTTTCTTTTGTGTATAAATAAAAATTTCAGATTATTTGATCCTTGAATTTGAGGCAATTATATGTTGTTTATTTATGGGATGAAAATGTGAGGAATGATATAATAGTTGTAATTAAAATATTTTATGAGGAATTTTTCTCATTTTTGGGAATGTTATAAAATTATATTGTTTTTTTAAAGGCAATATGTAGACAATGTGACAACCATTCACGTCTGACAAAGATTTGTGAATTGAACCCACAAACAAAGTGCGATAGGGATTTATCAACTACCATCGGACTAGGTTAATTCACTGGAAAGTATAACTTATTATTTTTATTTAAATGGTTTTATAGATCAAGAATATGTTGATTTTGGGAACATATAATTTATAAAATGGATCTAAGTTTTATAAGAAATTGATTTGGTTATTAAGTGATAAAGGATATTTTAGATGAAGTTTGTTCTTTCGGGAAACTATTTACCTAATGAAAATATTATACCATAGGATTTCATATGAGGAGTAATGATGGAATTTTAATTTGGATGAATAAATGTTTTTATTGAGTACATATATCAATTTTTTTAATTTATGGAAATAATCAACCTGTCATATAGAATATGTGATTAGGTTAATTACTTTTCATTTTGAGACTTTAAGAGCAGTCGACGTGATTTGGAAATAAATGATAAGATTTAATGATGCATACTATGTGATTAAATCTTACTAAGTATCATGTTTCAATCTTAGTTTCGAATATTTTTATTTATTTTAAGGACAATTGAGAAAGGAATAGTCTTTGTAGAACATTGGGTAATAATTTTTTGATGTTTTTTAGATTAGGAGTATTATTTATTTTTTATAATTTTTCTGAATTATCTAATCTTGTACTATCCATTTCGGTTTGGGTTAATGTTTAATGATAGGGGGAATATATGGTTCCTCTTTTGTGTATCATGTTATTTTCTAGCTATTGATTCTAGCTATTTTGTTATGATAACGTTATCTTGAACATTCATCATTTGAGAAAATAATTGTTTTTGGTAGAGACATATTAAAGGATTAAACTCTAATTGAAAAGATTGTATATTTCCTTATATTATAAGTCATGATAATAAATAAATTCTCTAAAGGGAACATAAAATAATAAATTATGTCCTTTTAACATTCCATCTCAGGAATCAATGTCTGTTTACCCCATCACATGTTTTTGATTTTTTGATGGTTAACATTCTCTTAATCATGTTTTATATCACTCTATTTTAGAACTTAACACTTAGTTTCTCCGCCATATCCATGTTTTAATTCATAGAATCCTATTATGTGTTATCTCAAGGGACCTTTTTTACTTCTATTTCATTCATTTAATATGATATTCTCATTGAATTTTGTCCAATGTTGGGTTTTCAATGATGATAATGACAACGATTTTAAAATTGAGAGGATGCAATTTCTAAATGGGGGAAGGATTTAACAACTAGGTATTTATATAATAATATATTTTTTAATTTAAATTAAAATTTATGAATTTGATATTAATTATCTGTTAAATAGAACAGATTTTATGATGTGATACTCAAAATGCAGCATTGGGTTTCATTGAAATTTTATGTTTCTCACAATGTACAGTCATACTAAAAAATTAATAATATAATATTATTATTTTATATGGTAGTTGACACCAGCCACTTTAATTTGAGAGAATAAACAAAACTAAATAAAATATGATTATAATTGTTTCTTAAATTTCATTACATATATCCAATAAATTTTAGTGACTTAAAAAAAGAAATAATCCAATTTCTAGCATGAAATAATCTAATATTTTTTAAATATTGTTTTTTTTTACTTTTACATGTTTAAATTGAAAAAAATAAACATTTTCATTAAAATAGGTAGATATAAATTTACATTGGGTAAATTATTTTTATTTTTCTGATAATGATCATTTTTTGATGAATAGTGAAAAATAATGCATTTTAATACAAAACTCACTTTTAATATAACTTATGTATAAGATTAGTTTTATTAAATTGGTTTTAAAGTGTTATTGGGTTATATTTTTACTATTAAATCCATTTTTATTCATTCGAAATAATTTCACTTTGTTATTCGACATAAACTCATGTCAATGTTTTGGTAGTTTAAATTCTTAAAAAAACTTTTTAGTTCTGAAAATTTAAATTAATTCGAAATAAATTTCTAAAAATACTATGATTTTATTATGTAAAAATGGATTCCATATTGGGATTTCTAGAGTTACATATTGTTCAAAAATGTAACTTTTAATTTTAGACATTATGAATAGTAACATCAGTAAATATTTTATTTACCCTGGATAAATGATAAATAAGTTAAATAAACTTGAAAAAATAATATTAATATAAAGGCCTAGAAATTCTGTGGGAATTTTTTTCCCTACATTCGTAGGAATTTTATGAGTCCGTAGTTTTTGAGGGTGCACGATTCAGAGCCCCGGAGTGACCGAAATGATTCGTCAAAATTTTCTTAAACTTAAATTAACGCAAGTATGCAGTTTTCTTAAAAAAGTGAAATAAATCATAAACGGATACTCGGATCAGAAATATGAGTCCATGATGCACTCTGGGTGACAGGTTTACCACAGGCGTAACTTATGTTTAGTCGGCATGTGCCTCTGGTGAGAAAACCCAAAAATTGCATAACCCTAAATAAAATAATTAAATAATGTTATTTTATTTTTTAATTGCATATTACTCACAAACGGTAACTCAATTAAAAATATGAGACCGACGATGAACTCGTGAGTGTAGGATTTCTTTTAGAAGATACTAACATGGGTCGGTGAGGACCACCAGAGAAAGTTAGTTTTAGAGAGCAAATAAAATAATTCTGGGACAATTATTTTATTTTATTATTCATAACTTTTAAATGATTACTCAGATTGAAAATATGAGGGTACTGTTGGTTTCGTTGAGGAGTGGTTCAACTATGTAGAGCCTAACCTCAACTGGCGTGGGTTGAGGGTGGCTGATATTAATTTTCTGAACATATTTTTGGGTACATTCAGTAAATGTGCAAGTAGCGTTTTATATATTTTGAACCGGTGCACATAATTTAAATATGAGGGCACTGTTGAACTTGTAGCTTCACTGATTTTTAAGTGAGACCATCATTGTAGTTGCATTCAAACGAGAATGGAAGATAGATTTTTTGGTTTTTTAATTAAGTGAATAAAAATAATGTGTTAACATTATTTTTATTTTGGTGGTTGAAACCAAGAAGGGGAGGTTGGAGGTGGGGGCCTCCACCCCCAACCTCTCATGGAAGGTTATGGTGGTGGGGCCGACTCGAGAAAAACCTCCCTTGTAAAGATTTTATTAAGTTCGGGACCACACGATATTTAAACTCCCATAACCCACATAGAACCCCCAAATATGCGGGGAGCCTCTTCACCTTCCTCCTCTATTTAATGAGCCAACTAAACACATTTAATTAAGTGAAGTTGCCTTATTTAATTTAATCCATTGAATTCTTTCCAACAATTTCAAATAATAGATATTTTATTATTTTTTGGGTTGGAAACATTCTTTTGGTGGAAAATTTAGATAGGAGCCTGATAAGATCATGGAGAACATTATTCTCCCAATGAAGAACGCCCCTCTCCAATGAAGAATGACAAAAAAATATCTCTCCCTCTTCAACCGGGGAAAGAAGGGGAAACACCGCCATCCTCAAAGAATGCCAATGACATCAACATCATCGCCATCTTCCGATGTCCATGGAATGAGGTATGCCTTACCGTGAATTCATCAGCGAATATCAATATACAAGGTTGGGGGATTTTGAGTTGATTTTATACCCATTCTACATCGTTGAATTTGTGAATGTGAATTGACGATGGATGACACCATAATGAGGAGGCATCAGACCACCTGAACACATCCCGACTATCCCCCTTTTTTATTGTTCTTTTTTATTGATGATGACGGCGGTGCAATGTCACCGCTGGTAGACCAGACCGTGACTGAGAAAAGCGACCGGCATTGGGCCGGCCGTGAAGAAAACTAGAGGCGCAAGGGCCACCGGGTCGCTGGAGGGGGAGGCATTGTCACTCCACACCAGAAGTAGGGGTCGTGACTAGGTGGGCCACAATGGTGGGACGATGAGCATTGTACCATCGCACCGCACGGAGGAGCCAGAGGCAGTTTCCAGGCCGAGGCACGGTGGAGGTGGTGCGGTTCCATCACGTGGAGCGGAGGACAGCAGAACCGTGGTTCAATCGTGCTACGGTGCAGGAAGCAGGGGTGTCTGGCTAAGGCGGTCGTCGGTGCGCGCTATAGGCGAGAGCCCTCTAGCCTAGCAGGTCACTATACTAGTTCATAGCGCATGTTCATTTGGAATCCAGGGGGACCTGCACCCCCCCCCCCCCACCACTTTTGCAGCCAGTCGTGCCGCTGAACCAGCTGGCTAGCCGGCCATGGGTCGGGCCGCCTCGGGTTGGGCCAACATCGGGCTGGGCCACCCCACCGGGCTGGGGCGCCTTCAGTCAGGGCCGGCCACATGGGGCGGCCCGTCCCCTCGGGCCAGACCAGACCCTCAAAATGGTTTGGATCCATGTATTGGATCGGACCCTGGTCCAGTCCCGTAACTGGAAGGGTCGGACCGGACCCGGAACCATTTGACACGAATACAACTTTTTGCATGTATCTTGGGATAGGAGTCTCCGATCGATGAACCGTTTGCAGTGACAGAGAGATCTGAGGAAGAAAGTTTTATTGAAATGAATAACTTGAGGTTTGGACACCGTTTTAGTATGGTCTAGTTGGTTTGAACCTAAAAACCTATCGGACCCCTAGAACAGAATTGAAAATAACTTAGAGACCGAGCATCCGATTGACGTACCGTATGTCTCTTTGGAACACTTATGCGATGAAAGTCCATTGGGATACTTTTTATTCGAGTTCAATAGTGGTTGAGGTATGACTGATATCTCAAGTGAAGAATCTATGGAACTTGATCTGACCAGGTGCGAAGAATCTAGTGGCTGATAGTGAGGTTGAGGTTGGAGACAGATCATACAATGTTTAGTACTCAGTAATCCTATGTGGGTCTGTGTATACTGATCCTGTGTGGATGAGATCATGTGTGGGTCAGCGCTTAGTGATCTTGTGTGGGTCAACGCATACCAATCCTGTGTGGGTCAGATCTTGTGTGGGTGATTTCTAGGGTTACTACTTATCAGTATTGTGTGGTTCAGATCCCGTGTGGATCATTTTAGGGGTTATTACCTATCAATCATGTGTGTGTCATACTACCTATGGTTAGAAGTAGTGAATCTTGATAGAATAAGATGATCTGGCTTCAGGACTAATCAGCTCTACTTCTCTACATCACTGAAATCCTGGTTTGAGTTGAGTCATTGACTTTCGTGTTTTCATCATGATTCATATGAGTTACAAAATAACATATGTTTATGTATGGGCATATACCTAATTAAGTGTTATCCATCGATTCTGTACATTATGATTATCCTTGTTTTATTTTTTGAGTCCTTGAGGGACTCGATGACTCTACTGAGTATCGTTATACTCAGCCATGAATGATTTATGCCTGCACCTCGTTATGTTGGTTTTAGATGACATACAACGCTGATTGGGACAGAGGGTAGCTGAATTGGATGGTACCTGGAGGTGGACCACTCGGTGAGATGTTCATGGAGCAGGCGGACGTTGGGTGTAGAGGAGTCCATTTGTACTCAACCTTGATGTGGGAATTCTGGAGGACGACACAGTAGCTTCTTTACTTCATTTCATCAGTTGTAGTAACTTTTCAGTTGTATTTTACTTCACTATGGGGCTTGTATTTCTGGCCCCATTACATTCAGCACAATTTTTTTTATACAGTTCTACATAGTGTTTTACTTCAAATAGCGTACTCTGTTGTGTTTTGTTTTAAAGGAAAAGTCTTCACATTTTAGGCATTTTCGCCTTTGGTGCAAGTTTCCAGCCCCTGGCTAATTGAAGGAGTGATTAGGGTAGTCATGATACTGGCCCCAGGGGATGGGTCATGACAAATTGGTATCAGAGGAGTCGTTTCTACCACAGAACATAGGACATTGATTTTTATTGTTAGTGAAGAAATAGTGTTAAGGGTACTAAGTGTGGTTTTCATTTCAGGGAGTCCAGGCATGGTGTGGCGGCTGACATATCCACACACCAGGACCCTGACAACTGATTACTGACTTAGTGAAAGAAAACACGGATATTGTGCATGTATTTAAAATTTTTCTTAATTTATCTCAACCAGGTAAGCTCACCAGGTATATACATTTTAATGTGTCACATCTGTTTCTTTCAGGATACCTCCCATCGGACGACGAGTTAGAGCCTTGAGAGTCATACGCACTTACAGCCCACCGAGTAGTGAGGCCTCGGTGCAGGGCCCCATCACATCAGAGGCACCAGCGGTACCCCAACCCGATGGGGTACCGTTGCCACCAGCCCCAACAGTAGAGGGTGTTCGCTTCTTGAGGGAATTTCATGGGTTCTTGCGGTAGAAGACTCCGAGGTTTTGAGGCAAAACAAATTTTTAGACGGATGGGTGTTGGATGGAGTTTGTAGCACAAGTTTTCCACATAGTTGAGACACCTGCTGACTTGACGGTTCCCTTGGATGTTAGTCTCTTCTAGGGAACAATTGAGAGGTCGTAGAGCCTGATGCTCCAGTTTTATGACGAGACGACCCACTCCTGGGGTATCTTCGAGGGTCTTTTTTAGTGCAGAGTTTTTACCTGTGACTCTATGCTCAGTGCGTGCTCACGTGCAGCTGCACATGCTGAAGGGAATTCTGACAGTAGTCGTGTCATCTGTAGCAGGAATTAGGTAGATGACAAAGGGGATCATGTGGGTTAGATATACTGTTAATATAACCCCACGATGTGGCATCGGGGGTGTGGGGAACCGGAGGCTGAGAGAGATTTCAATGGAGAATAGATATTTTTTCCTATATTGGATGATGTCATAGAACGCATGACTATCCTTCTCTCCGCACAGTTGATCAGCAGGCGTTAGAGGATCCACCGAGATAGAGGTAGAAACAGGAGCTTCAGCATCAGTCGAGCAGTGTATAAGGTAGTGGAATAGTTCCTTCAGCGGACGATGGTCAGAGTCTTCGAGCACTACTACCACCACCCCTAGACGGTTCACCTCGAGATCCGGGAGTAGGTGGGCATGAGTGGTACCACCTACCGGCATAGAATAATTTGTTCATAATCTGTTTTTCTTTGTTGATATCATTGTTTGTGGTTTCATTGTGTCTTTTTACTTTGAGCGATAGTAATAAGAGACACTTTTCCTAGTGACATTTGATTTCCTACCTTTTTGAGTGTTTGATACTAAGAGGTGCTGATTAAAACCGTAGACTTGATCCTCAAATTCGATATTCCTACTGGAGTGGACTCAATGGCCACACACTGGTGCCGATAGTGTGACTCAACCCTTAGAGGTGAGAGTAACAGTTGGATATCTTGGTAGTAGCATCGAGGCCTTACGACATTGTCCATGGCATGAATTAGTACCATTCATGTCAGGATTGACTGTATTAGGTAAAAGATGTGGTTCATCAAGGGGATGAGACCATATTTTTCTTTTCGGCTAAGGAGAAATCTTAGCAGCTCTTATAGGATGTAGGCAAAGAAGGGTGCAGTCATGTTCTTTACAATTGGCGAGTCTCACCCATAGTTCGTTGAGCGTACAGTTTACGATTTACTATAATATCAATAGCCTCATCTATTTCTTCTCGTAGAAGGACCTGAAACTAAGACAATGACATTGGCTATAGTTCCTCTAGGACTATGACTTCGAGATAGACAATAATCCTGTGAAGGAGAATGTTGTAGCAGATGCTCTCAGTAGGATAATAGGCATTCCAAATCTAGGAGAGGCGATAGAGCGGTTGGCTACCATACAGATATCCTTCATGTATAGGGATGAAGAAGCCTATCTACAGTCTGTTACAGTCACCCATTCAATTCATCAGCGAGTCAGAGAGGTGCATCATGGGGACGCTGACTGTTAGACACGACGAGCTCAGATATCCAGATGGCCAGAACCTAATGGAATTTTAGAAGGTGGGGAGCACGTCATTCATTTCAGAGGACGTACCATGGTACCAGATACACTTCAGTAGGAAGTGTTGAGGGAGTTCAATACTTCCTCTCTAAAGATACATCCAGGAGTGGCGAAGATTTATCAGGACCATTGACGACATCAATGGTGGCTAGGTATGAATAAGGTAGTTGTAATGTTTTTCTCACGATGCCGCACTTGTTAGCAAAAGACGGTGGAGCACAAGGTACCGACCGGATTGGTTCAGCCCTTAGAAGTCCCAAAGTGGAAGTGGGATGAGATATCCATGGACTTCGTGATGAGTCGTTCACATACATCCATGAGTCATGATTCGATATGGGTGATCGTTGACCAACTCACCACGTCAGCCCACTTCCTACCGATTTGAGTGCAGGGCTCATTAGAGTGATTGTGATGCCTCTATGTGCAGGAGATTGTGCGTTTTCATGGAGTACCTTCTTGTTTTGTCTCTAAAAGTGATTCACGGTTTAGTTCCATCCTTAAAAGGATGGTCAGACCGAGCGGACCATTCAGACCCCCAAGGACATGCACCGTGCATGTATCCTCAACTTTGGTCGTAGTTGGAAGGATCACATACCATTGGTAGAGTTTTAATACAACAAAATCTGTCACTCCATTGTGCTGGATACACCCAGGGGAGTCAGCACTAGTGGGACCCGAGCTAGTACGTGCTACCATGAATAAGTTGAAGATCATCAAAGAGCAGACAAATACTGCACATAGCATTCATAAGTTGTATGAAAGGAGACATAGACTTCTGGTGTTCAAGGATAGTTACCACGTCTTTCTATAGGTCTCACCTCAATGAGGATGCAGAGATTTGGCTGAGGCGGTAAGTTATATCTGTGATTCATCGGACCTTTTTAGGCCCTCAGCTGAGTTGGCGAGGTGGATTACCACTTAGCACTTCCACCTCAGTTGAACCGGGTGCATGACGTCTTCAACGCAACTCAGTTGAGGAGATACGCGCACGACACATCCCACATCATCGACCACGGGGAGCTGGACATCATAGACGGGGTAACATGGACAGTGGTTCTAGTGTAAATTAAAGATCGAAAGGAGTGGGTCCTATGTGGACAGTAGATACCTCTGGTGCACGTATGATGGCAGCACAAGAACTTCTAGGAGATCACATGGGATCAGGAGGCTCAGATGTGTGCTCAGTACCACCATTTTGTTTCAATAGTTCTAGTTGTAACTTATGGGGATGTAATGACCTGAGGTGGGGAGAATTTATAGACCTAGAAATTCTGTGGGAATTTTTTTTTCATAAATTAATTGGTATTTTACACATTATAAGTTTCTGACGGTGCACTATTTTGCGGCCCGGAGTGCCCGAAATGATCCGTTGAAGTTTTGTTAAGCTTAAATTAATGCACATATGATGTTTTCCTGAAAAGTGGAATAAATCATAAATGGTTACTCAGATCAAAAATCTAAGCCCACTATTGTGCTCAGGATGGCAGGTTTACCAAAGACGTGACTTAAGTTTAGTCGGTGCGGGCCTCCTGTGAGAAAACACAAAAATGACATAACTATAAATAAAATAATTAAATAAAGTTATTTTTATTTTTCAAATTCTTATAACTGAAAACCGTAACTCGGATTAAAAATCTAAGGCCACCTATGAACATATGAGGGTAGGATTTCATTAATCATATGCTAACATGGGTCGTCAAGGGCCACTAGAGAAATTTAGTTTTTGGACAAAAATAAAATAATTAAGTGACAATTATTTTATTATAAAATTCATACCTTTTAAAAGGTAACTCGAATTGGAAATTTTAGGGTAATTTTGGGTTCGTTGGGGTGTGTTTTATCTAGGAAGATCCTAACCTCAATCGGTGTAGGTTGAGGGTGGCGGATATTAATTTTCTGAACTTTTTTTTGGGTACGTTCAGTACATGTGCGAGCGGAGTTTTATATATTTTGAACCTGTGCTCGGAATTGAAATCTATGGGCACCGTTGAACTCACAGCATCATTGATTGCATTGTGATACCTTCACCGCACTTGCATTCTAACAATATTGGATGATAGAATTTGTGGGTTTTTTATTAAATTCAATAAAAATAAATTGCTAACTTTATAATTATTTTGGTGGTTGAAACCTCCAAGGGGAGATTGGAGGTGGGGTCACCACACCCGAACCTCCCATGGGAGGTTATGGTGGTGGTTCCCACCTGAGAAAAACCTCCCTTGGGAGGATTTTATTAAGGTGGGGCCCAAAAAGGCTTTAAGCTTCTTTAACCCCCATGTATCCCCCAATTAATCAGGGATCCACTTCACCTTTCCCCTCCATTTAATGATCCAACTCCACCCATTTAATTTAGTTGAGTTACCTAATTAATTTCAATCCTTTGATTTTTTCCAACCATTTAAAATATTATATTATATATTATTTTTGGGGTTGGAAACTTTCTTTTGTTGGAACATTGTGAGAGTAGCCTTAGAAGAACTTGGAAAAATTTGTTCTCCCAACGAGGAATGCCCCTCTCCAACAAAGAATGACATGCATCTCTCTCTCCATCTACAACCGGGGATTGAAGAGGAAACACCGCCATCCTTGAAGAACACCAATGACGTCAACTTCATCATCTTCATCCTATGTCAACTGAATGACGTCCTCCTTACCGCGAATTTTTCAGTGAATATCGATAATCTTGGCAGGGGGATTTTGATTTGATTTTATACCTGTTCTACATTGTTGAATTTGAGAATGATAATTTCTGAATGATGACAACATAAAGATATGGGCTCGTATCGCATGAACACAGACTGACCCTTGACCATTTAATTTTTTATTCTTTTTTTATGACGGCGGCGGCACAATGGCGCCGCCAGAATATGGGACCACGACTGTGAAACGCAACCGACAATGGGCCAGGCATGAAGAAAAATGGAGGCACAAGGGCAGCCGGGTCATGGGAGGTGCACGACACCGTCGCACCGCACCGGAAGAAAGGTTCGCGATCAGGTGGGTCGTGGCGGTCTGATGATAAGCGCGACGTCGTTGCACCGCGCTGAGGCCAGCAGAACCGTAGCGCTGTCGCACCGTCGTAGAGGAACCAGGGGAAAACATATGGGAATGATGTCAGTGTGTGATATAGGAGGGACCTCTCAAGTCCCATGGGTCACTGATCTGGTACCAAGTGCCAGTACCTTCGTAAGACAGGTGGCGCTGCACCCATTTACCCCCCATGCGCGGCCAACCGGGCCGAGAACTTGTAGGCCAGATGGCCTTGGGATGGGTCACCTAGGGTCGGTCCACCCTCAGGATGGGCCACCACGGGCTGGTCTCCAATGGGTGGGCCACCAATGGGCCGGACCGCTTAGGGTCGGGCCGACATCTGTCCGGGCCACCTCACCGGGCTACACTACCTTCGGGTCTGGCTGCCCACTTGGGTCAGGCCATCCCCTTAGGTCGGTCCAGACACTCAGACTAGGTTGGACCCGCGAATCGAGTTGGACCCTAGTCCAGTCCTAGGATGGGTTGGGTCGTTCCGACTTGGTCTGACTTGACCCAGACCCGTTTGACCTTAATACACCTTTTTGCTCATATCTTGGTCTACGGTTGACCGATTGACGAACCGTTTGCAGTGATGGAATGCTCAGAGCGAGGAAATTATATTGGAATAACCCTGTTGAGTGTTGGAAATGTATAGAGTATGGTCAGGTTGGTTTGATCCTAAAAACCGACATGGCCCATGTAGTAGAGATACTAATAACTCACAGACCGGGTGTCCGATTGACGTAACGTCTGTCGTGCTGGAACCCCTATGAAATGGAAGTCTATTGGGTTACTCCTTTGTGGAGTTCAGTAGCAGTAGAGGTACGATAATTATATCGATGGAAGAATCTACGAAACGTGAGAACACTGGGTTTGAAGAATCTGGTGGCTGATAGTGAGGAAGAGGTTGGAGACAGATCATACAGAGGTCAGCACTCATCAATTCTATGTGGGTCAGTGCATACCGATCACGTGTTGGTCAGATCCTCTGTGGGTCAGTGCTCAGTGATCCTGTATGGGCCAGCACATACAGATCCTGTGTGGGTCATTACGGGGGTTAGTACCTATCAGTCCTATGTGGGTCAAATCCTGTGTGGGACATTTAAGGGGTTAGTACCTATTGATCATGTGTGGGTCAGACTCAGTATGGTCAGAAGTAGTTCTTCGTGATAGAATAAGATGATTTGGAATCGCGAATATTAATTTGTATATGTATATTTCACTGAAACCGTTGTTTGAGCTGAGTCAATGACTTTCATGTTTTCCTCATGATTGAGATGAGTTACTAAATAACTTTGGTATATGTATGGGAATAAACCTAAGTAAGGGTTATCCGCTGATTCAGTACTGTATCATTATCCTTGTTAGATTTCGTGAGAACTTAACTGTCTCAGGGTCCCTATTGAGTATCGTTATACTCACCCCTGTACGGGCTATGTCTGCACCTCATTGTGTTAGTTGAAGACGACGAACAACGCTGATCGGGATAGTGAGTAACAGAATTGAATGGTACCCGAAGGTGGACCACTCGGTGAGACGTAAACGGAGCAGACGAAATTGGGGTGTTATGGAGGCCATCTGTACTCAACCTTAATGTGGGAATTCTGGAGGATGACCCAGTAGCTACTTTAGTTCTTTTCTTCAGTTGTACTAGATATTCAGTTGTATTGTACTTCAATGTTTTTCTTGTATTTATGGCCCCTTTACATTCAGCACACTCTTTTTTATACAGTTTTACATAGTGTTTTACTTCCTGTGGCGTACTTTGTTGTGTTTTCTTATAAAGGTAAGTCCTTCACTGTTTAGGGATTTACGACTTTTGTGATAGTCTCCAGCCCTTGGCCTATGGAAGGCGGGCTTGGGGTAGTCACGATACAGGCCCTGTGGGATGGGTCGTGACAAATTAGTATTCGAGGAGTCGGTTCTGCCACATAAAATAGGACATTGATATTTATTTCCTGTGAGGTAATAGTGTTAATGGTAATAAGTGTAGTTTTCTTTTCAGGGAGTCTCGTGTTGGTGTGGTGGCGGATTTATCCATACACAAGGACCCTTACTACTGATTTCCATCTTTGGGTATGAAAACACAGATTTCGTTCATGTATTTAAATTTTTTCTGAAGTCATCTTAACCAGTTCATCTTGCCATGTATAAACTTTTGAACATGTCACATCTCTTTCTATCATGATGCCTCACTGCAGACAACTAGTTAGATCCTCCAGATTCATATACTCTGACAGCCCACAGAGGGACGACGCCTATGTGTAGGGCCCCCTCAAAACCGAGGCACCAGCGGTTCCACTACCCACTGGGCTACTCTTTCCACCATCCCCTACAACAGAGGGTGCGTGCTACTTGAGTGCATTGCACGGGTTCCAGTGGTAGAGGCCTCTGAGGATTCAAGGCGAGATAGATTTTTAGACGGTTGGGTGCTGGCTAGAGTTTATTGCATGAGGATTCCACATACATAATGTTACACCTAGCTGATAGTCTCTTTTAGGGAACAACTGAGAGGTGGTGGAGCCTGATGCTCCAGTTTTATGTGGAGGCGACCCTCACCTGGGAGATATTCGAGTGTCTTTTTAGGGTGGATTTTGTATAATGACCCAGCCTTAAACGTTACTTAATCTTGAGTTATTACAAGATTACACATTGAGGATCTTTTCAGGTTTAGATTTTTAGAGAATTAGATCATAAATCTTGCCTTATATTCCACATATAAACAAAGTGGTTACATAAAGATATTATTCTTCATTTCCATCAATGGAAACATATTTAAAATAAACATGGATTCTTTCTTGACACATCCTTGACACTATCATCATATCATGTACCTTTCCGTTGACCTGTGAAAAACATTTCAAAAAAAACTTGGGATGAGCATAAAAAGCTCAGTAAGGGATATAAAAATATTGAAAGGAAGCATGTGTACATATATACATAAGGATGAGATCATTCTTTCCCCATAAAACATAAGCACTTTAACATACCTCATCAAATCATGAATAAATCATAGAAATCATAAGACATAAAGGTAACTTGAGGCATTCATAACATCCTTACATAGGGAGTAACACTCTTGGTTACATTTGGAATACCCATCACAGTATATTCCCTAAATCTCTTCGGAGAAAACTTAACGTTTCACTCCTTCGCGTTACCCAATGCATTGGATAGCTATAACGGGCTCACCCACCCTTAGTTAATCATGGAACCACCCGTCTTCATAATAATGCCCAAGAACCATAACATAATCATATCACATAAAAAATGCATAAAGGAAACATAACATTTCCACATTTCAATCACAAGATATCAATACAACACATTGATATAATAAAAACATTATGAAAACCATTTCAATACCAAAGTAAAACATGGTATTTATTTTTCATTTAAAAAAAGGTATGGCTTGTAGAGGAAGCTGAAATTCAAATAATGGTCACGGCGGCGGAGAAGTCGTTGTCGCCGCATACGTATGACAAGAAAACATTCCCTTTTGTCGTTTTGTAAAATGCTTCGTATAAAAGAGAATCCTTTGAATAATTGTGAAAGTCAAAAGGGTTTATACACCATATAAAAGAAGGTTGTGTATAAAATAAAATATGCCTCAATGAATGGAGATTGAGACGAAGTCCCATAACTCGTATCTGACTTGACCCGACCATTCTTTAATCTCCTGAATAATAAACTTGAGTTAATCTTTACTTTTTTAAGAACCTTTTTCAAGTTCATTATTCCTTTTATACCATGTTATGAACATAATGTAATCATTTAATTTAATAATGTTCATTTTGTCAGTATTTGGTTCTGAAGTCAAAAATAGACTTCTTACACTTACATGTTGTTAATTTGGTCAAAGGTTCGTTATATCCAGAATGATATTAATGATTTGGATAACATATATATCATATATATTTATCATATACATGTATTTATAATATTACATCACATTTAGAGGTAAGAAATGAAATGCACCGTTCATGGAGACGGTAAGCCGTACGTACACATGAACGCTACTGCCATTTCTATTTCGTATTTTCTGAAATGGAATCATAATGATATAAGAGTATATTATAATTCTCGTATAATAAAATATATAATATCATTATCTTTATCCTTTACACATCCCACATATGGTATTAACGAATCAAATCACTTTCAGGGGGCGGTAGTCCGCACTTCCTAAAATGAAGATATCATGGTTACCCATAATGGAAAAACTAATGGTATGACATAAATGAAAAATACAGAAGCTTAAGGAAAGAATAAACATATTATATATAATATATAAAAATAGTGACATCATAATGGCCACCTTTGAAGGTGTTAAATGAGTATTGAACAATCATCGTTTCGGGAGGCAGAATTTCGCCATCCACGAAAACTGAATGTTCTGTAACCATTTGATGTAGTTGTGTGAGAGTGTAGCTCGAATAAATCTTATAAAAAAATCCCAGTATATTGAATATACTGTTGTTGTTACAAAATAAGTAAATAAAAAGAGTTTAGGGGGTTGGAGAAGCAAAATAAAACAAATGAACATGAGAGAATGAATTACCTTTAAAAGTGTAACTCCTTTTGATTTGAGCCTAAAGGCTTCCTTTGAAAGGATTTTGACCAAAGGGATCCTCTAGGATGAGGAGAGGGATGTGGAGAGAGAAAATGGGCAGGGGATGGCCGAGACAAAGGATTGAGGAGTGTGTGAAATGAGGTAGAGGTGGAGGCCTTTTATAAGAGGAGAGGAGGGACACTTTTGGAAAATAAAGATAAGTTACTTTATTTTGAAATGAGTTTCAGATTCAAAAGGTCCCACATTGATATAATTCGAGGATAATGTGATAAGGCTTCGAAATCTACTCATCCAATTGGTTTTTTCCATGTGTAGGTTTTAGATTTTACATTATCTTTCCATTTTATTTAAATCGTTAAATAATGAGGTCAGCACTGCATCATCACGATGTCATAAATAATTTAATTTATTTAAAGTCTAAAAATTATAAAAAAATACTATGATGTAGGAAATATTTTTATCTTTCCAATGACTATTTATAATCAAATATCCGATCTTTATAACCCCATGTAAAATTTATTTTCGTAAAAAATATTATGTTTGTGTCATTTTTACTTTTACATTAAATAAAAAGTTATTTATGACATTTCCCAACCAAAGTGGTTCCATGGGGTCCCCAAGTTGACCCATGTCTTCTATTGGTTGGCCATGACACAACCAATGAGGGTAGGACATGTGTCATGCTCATCTCATTTTATTAAAGCATTATTTTTACCTTAAACTACACTAATTACCACTAATCGCGATTAAGAACTTAAAAGTTAGTATTCACCAAAAAATTATTTTAATCTCTTTGAACCACATTTTACTTCTTAATGACAACCATGTATTTCAGATTTTTTAAATTCAAAACACAATGATGGGAAAATTTCATTTAAACGGAAAAATCAGTTTTTGTAAGTACCACTTAGTGGTTTCACTATTCATCAAAATTGAAGTTTTTCAGAAAATCACCAAAAATTCACCCTAAGATATATTTGATTCTCTAAATTAAAAAATGAATTATATTTTACAAAATTAAAAACATATAAGTCACATTAATTAATTTAATAATTAATTACCGTTGTCAGGACAAATAGCGTGTTTTTATGAAACAATAAGTATAAAAAATTGATACCAATTTAAGTCCAATTTCAAAGTGAAATTTATTCCAATGACCACCATTGTATTAAATGGTAAAAATATATTCATATTACACATTATGAACAATTCAAAAGATAATCTAATCATATAAATAAATTAGATTAAGAAGCAGTTTTAATGTAAAATGTAGTATTTTTCACTATTCATTAAAAAATGAACATTGTCAGAAAAAAACCAAAAATTCACACAAAGTAAATTTTGATGTCCCAATCATAAAGAATAAGTTTATTATGACAAACATAGCTTATAAAATTATCAAAAGATAGATTCAAAAATGGTTTTCCATCAAAAGGTAGTAAAACAATCTTTTAAAAATATTAGTATATTCCATGCTTAAGATTGGATTTATTTTCATTTTAAGCCTCTAAAACACTATCTAATTCATTAATAGACATATTAAAAAATATCTATTATTCATTAATTACTTGGGATGTTACATCCTTACCCCCTTTAGGAAATTGCATCCCCGCAATTTATTTACTTATCGAATAAATGGGGGTACTTATCCCTCATTGAATTTTCAGATTCCCATGTTGCCTCTTCCATCATGTGGTTTTTCCCCAAAACCTTTACCTACTTAATCACCTTATTCCGTAACACTTGCTCCCTATGGTCAAAAATCTGTACCGGTTGTTCTTCATAAGATAGGTTCTATTCCAGCTGAACTACCTCTAGACTCAAAACATGACATGGATGTGGAATATACTTTCTCAACACCGGAACGTGAAAAACATTGTGTACCTGAGATAAACTTGGAGGTAAAGCCACTCGGTATGCAACTGATCCAACTCTCTCCAGAATTTCATATGGTCCAATGAACCTTGGACTCAACATTCCTTTCATACCAAATCGCATCACACTTTTCCATGGTGATACTTTGAGAAAAACATAATCACCTACCTCGAAAGATAGATCCTTCCTCCGGTTATCCGCATAACTCTTCTGCCTGCTCCGAGCAGTTCTCATGTGCTTCTGAATCAGCTAACCTTTTTCTACCATCTCTTCTACCAATTCTGGTCCCATCAACTTCCTTTCACCCACTTCATCCCAGAAAGATGGAGTTCGACACCGCTTCCCATATAATGCCTGAAATGGTGCCATCTGTATACTAGAATGAAAACTGTTATTATATGAAAATTCAACCAAAGAAAGATGTTGGTCCCAACTTCCCTGATAATCCATAGAAAAATCTCGTAGCATATCCCCCAATGTCTGAATTGTTCGTTCTGACTGCCCATCTGATTGAGTATTAAATGATGTACTAAAATTTAATTCAGTACCCAACGACTTCTGAAGGCCTTTCCAAAAGTTAGAAGTGAACCTAGGATCACGATCAGATACAATGGAGAGGGGAACTCCTTGTAACCTGACTATCACTTTAAGATACAAACGGGAAAGTTGATCTAGGGAAAAAGTATCTTGTATAGCAAGGAAATGAGCAGATTTATTCAAGCGATCAACAATAACCTAGATTGCATTATTACCTCGAGATGTCTTCGGTAATCCCACAACAAAGTCCATGGATATATTCTCCCATTTCCACTCTGGCACTGGTAATGGCTGAAGCATCCTTTTCGGTAACTACCGCTCTGCTTTAACCTGCTGACAAGTCAAACACTTCACAGTAAAATCAGTAATATCTTTTTTCATTCCATCCCACCAGTAATACTCCCGCAGATCTCTATACATCTTAGTACTGCTAGGATGAACTGAAAATGGAGAACTATGAGCTTCATATAACAACTCTCTCTTCAACTTTGAATCAAAAGGTACACACAATCTCTTCCCAAATCTCAATACACAATCATTATCAATGTTGAATTCAGGCAACATACCTTTCTGAACTAGATCTACCTTTTTCTGCAGCTCACTGTCTTGCTTCTCTGCTTGCTTGATTCTATCTGATAGAGATGATCTCATTGATACCTGAAACAAAAAAGAAGAACTTCCTGCACCAACAACTTCTATGCCAAAGTTCATCAAATCCTTAACCAAAGGATCACATTCCAAATGCAACATTGCTAATGAAACATTACTTTTTCGACTCAAAGCATCAGCCACTTTATTTGCTTTTCCCAGATGGTAATGAATTGTATAATCATAATCCTTGATTAATTCTAGCCATCTACTTTGTCGCATGTTCAATTTCTTCTGAGTGAATATATACTTTAAACTTTTGTGATTGGTATAAATTTCACACTTACTCCATACAAATGGTGTTTCCTAATTTTTAAAGCAAAAACAAGAGCAGCTAAATCCAAATCATGTGTAGGGTAATTTACCTCATGAGTTTTCAACTGTCATGAAGCATAAGCAATTACCTGATCATTCTGCATTAGGACGCAAAAAAGTCCTTTCAATGAAGCATCACTATAGATAACAAACTCACCATTCCTAGAAGGTAGTGCCAAAACTGGAGCATTCACCAATCTTCTTTTTAATTCTTGAAAACAATCATCACATTCTTTTGTCCAGATAAACTTAACACCCTACCGAGTTAGCTTAGTCATTTGGATAGATAACCATGAAAAATTTCTAACAAACCTTCAGTAATAGCCTGCCAAACCAAGGATGCTATGAATCTCAGTTACATTTGTGGGTCTTGGCCAGTCTTCTACAACTTTTGTTTTTGCAGGATCAACAGTTATCCCATCTTTAGAAACAATGTGACCAAGGAAGGAAATTTGTTGCAACCAAAACTCACACTTGCTGAATTTCCCATACAATTTCTTTTCTTTTAAGGTTTCCATGATAACCCTTAAATGTCCTTCATGCTCCTATTTACTTTTCGAAAACACCAAAATATCATCAATAAAAACCACCACAAACTTATCCACGAACTGATGGAAAATTCTATTCATTAAGTCCATGAATACAGCAGGTGAATTGGTTTGCCCAAAAGGCATTACTACAAATTCGTAGTGGCCATATGTTGTACGGAACGCGGTCATCGGAATATCTGCCTCCTTTACCTTCAGCTGATGATAACCCGATCTCAAGTCAATCTTTGAAAAATACTGAGCTCCCTGGAGCTGATCAAACAAATCATCGATATGAGGCAAAGGATATTTTTTCATAACAGTGATATTATTCAAGGCCCTATAATCAATGCAAAGTCTCATAGAACCATCTTTTTTTTAACAAATAAAACAGGAGCACCCCATGGTGATGTGCTAGGTCTAATGAAACCTTTCTCTAATAAATCTTGCAATTGATCCCTCAACTCCAAAAGTTCAATTTGAGCCATTCGATAAGGGGGTTTTGAAATTGGCTTAGCATGAGGAACTAAGTCAACAGTAAATTCAACTTCCTGATCCGGTATTATTCCAGGAAACTCATTAGAAAAAACATCAGGATACTCATTTACCACTGGCACATCATTAATCTGAATAGTTCCCTTGTTTTCAACAATGTGTGCAAGGTAACATTCATTTCCATCTTTTACATGTTTCTCGGCCTCTTGATATGTTATCAACAGTAAGGGTTCATTCTTGCACACAAACTGAAAGACTTTCTGAAAAGAAACTTCTTTAGCTGTACAGTCAATCTTAGCATGGTAAATTGAGAGCCAATCCATACCCAGGATAACATCAAACTCTACTAGAGGTAAAACAATATGGTTTTCAAGTAGTTTCTTTCCACAGATAAGGATAAGAATATTCTTATAAATCCTTTTTGCCTCAACATTCCCCACAGGTGTTTTTACCAAAAGCTCAGGAGTCATTTCTTGATATGGTATTCTCATTTTACTAGAAAAGGTTTCAGAGATGAACGAATGTGTAGACCTCGAATCAAACAACACACTGGCATAATCTGAAAAAACAAACAAAGTACCTGATACAACTTCATTTGATGGCCCGACATCTACTGATGTAGATTCAAAGGATTTCACCACCCCTTTCTGCTTGTATTATAACTGCTTCCCATCAATCATGCTCTTTGTCGGACACACGTTTTCATAGTGACCCATCTCATTGCACTTATAACATTTCACTAACTGTAAATCAAATTTGGTCTAACATTCGCCTTGATCCTTTTCAGTGCAATCACGAGCCTTAAGTCCCATCTTACCACATCGGTAGCACTTTCCATAATTCAGAAGACATTCCCCAGCATGCCTTTTGCCACATTTATCACAAACTGGAAACTTAGTTTTCTTACCATCATAATTTTGAAGAATTCTTACCTTTCTCCTACCACCTCGGTCTCTTCTTCTGTTGGTTGTTATAAATTACTTGATCATCAGAAAACTCCATTTCCACCTACTCAGCACATCGAACAAGCTTTTCATAACTTTTAAACACACGAGAAGCTAATGCCCTTCGATATTTTGGCTTTATTCCTGAGTAAAAACGATTGATTTTACTATCAAGGTCTCGGATAATATTTGGAGAATACCTTGCCAATCGAGTGAACCTTTATTCATAGGTAGCCACTGAGTCTTCCTCTTGCCTCAATTCCAAGAATTGTTTCTCCATCCTAAGTCGAACAGCCTTAGGAAAATACTTTTCAAAAAACATACCTTTGAATTCATCCCAGTCGAGAGCATCAATCTCATCGGCGTCCCTGATATTTTTAACCATAGACCACCACTGATCTGCCTCACCCTCTAAACGGTAAATAGCAAGACTAACCTTTTGATTGTCTTAACACCCCATGACATCGAAAATCTTCTCCAGTGCTTTAATCCACCCTTCAGCTAACACATGGTCAGATGATCCTCTGAATAATGGGGGATGTTGCCTCATGAAATGTTCCACCACTGACATGTTCTTATGCGGTTGATCTGGCTTATCTCGTGCATGGATACCACCACCATTTATCGCATGACAAAATTGCGCCATTACTGCAACAAACTATTCAGTTCCAATTCCGAACATCTCAAGATCCTGATTCTGAAGGTTATTTCATTTTGTATGCCTTCCTTGCATTAATTCCCTATTTCCTCTCCGGAAAACCATTCTAAACAAACATGTATTAGATGAAGCAACATGGTAATCTTCAAATGCTATATCATTCAAAAACAATATTTTTGGATAATCATTTAATATAATTCTAAATCCTAAAGTTATCTAAACTGACCTTTGATACCAACTATAAGGCCCCAACCTTACACCTTACTTAATCTTGAGTTATTACAAGATTACACATTGAGGATCTTTTCAGGTTTAGAGTTTTAGATAATTAGATCATAAAACATTCATTACATTCCACATATAAACAATGTGGTTACATAAAGATAGTATTCTTCATTCCAATAAATGGAAACATATTTAAAAAAACATGGATTCTTTCTTGACACTTCCTTGACACTATCATCATATCATGTACCTTTCCCTTGACCTGTGAAAAACATTTCAAAAAACTTGGGATGAGCATTAAAAGCTCAGTAAGGGATATAAAAATATGGAAAGGAAACATGGGTACATATATACATAAGGATGAGATCATACTTTACCCATAAAACATAAGCACTTTAACATACCTCATCAAATCATGAATAAATCAAAGAAATCATAAGACATAAAGGTAACCTGAGGCATTCATTACATCCTTACATAGGGAGTAACCCTCTTGGTTACGTTTGGAATACCCATCACAGTATATTCCCTAAATCTCTTCGTAGAAACCTTAACGTTTCCCTCCTTCGCGTTACCCAGTTCATTGGAGAGCTATAACGGGCTCACCGGCCCTTAGTTTATCACGGAACCACCCATCTTTAAAATAATTCCCACGAACCATAACATAATCCTATCACATAAAACATGCATAATGTAAAAATAAAATTTCCACATTTCAATCACAAGATATCAATACAACAAATTTATATAATAAAAACATTATGAAAACCATTTTCAATACCAAAGTAAAACATGGTATTTATTTTTCATTTAAAAAAATGGTATGGCTTGTAGAGGAAGCCGAAACTCAAATAATGGTCACGGCGGCGGAGAAGTCATTGTCGCTGCATACGTACGACAAGAAAACATTCCCTTTTGTCATTTTGTAAAATTATTCATATAAAAAAGATCCTTTTGAATAATCTAGAAAGTCAAAGGGGTTTATACACCGTATAAAAGAAGGTTGTGTATAAAATAAAATATGCCTCAATGAAAGGAGATTGAGACGAAGTCCCATACCTCGTATCTGACTTGACCCGACCATTCTTTAATCTCCTGAATAATAAACTTGAGATAATCTCTACTTTATTAAGAACCTTTTTCAAGTCCATTATTCCTTTTATACCATGTTATGAACATAATGTAATCATTTAAGTTAATAATGTTCATTTTGTCGGTATTTGGTTCTTAAGTCAAAAATAGACTTCTTACACTTACATGTTGTTAATTTGGTCAAAGGTTCGTTATATCCAGAATGATATTAATGACTTGGATAACATATATATCATATATATTCATCATATACATTTATTTATAATATTACATCACATTTAGAGGTAAGAAATGAAATGCACCGTTCATTGAGACGGTAAGCCGTACGTACGCATGAACGCTACTTCCATTTCTATTTCGTATTTTCTGTAATGGAATCATAATAATATATGAGTATATTATAATTCCAGTATAATAACATATATAATATCATTATCTTTATCCTTTACAAATCCCACATATGGTATTAACGAATCAAATCCCTTTCAGGGGGCGGTAGTCCGCACTTCCTAAAATGAAGATATCGTGTTTACCCATAATTGAAACAATAATGGTATTACATAAATGAAAAATACAGAATATTAAGGAAATAATAAACATATTATATATCATATATAAAAATAGTGCCATCATAATGGCCACCTTTGAAGGTGTTAAATGAGTATTGAACAATCATCGCTTCAGGAGGCAGAATTTCGCCATCCACGGAAACCGTATGTTCTTTAACCATTTGATGTAGTTGTGTGAGAATGTAGCTCGAATAAATCTTATAACAACATCCTAGTATATTTTAGATACTGTTTTTGTTACAAAAGAAATAAATAAAAAGATTTTAGGGGGTTGGAGAAGCAAAATAAAAAAAATTAACATGAGAGAATGAATTACCTTTAAAAGTGTAACTCCTTTTGATTTGAGCCTAAAGGCTTCCTTTGAAAGGATTTTGACAAATGTAAATCATCTAGGATGAGGAGAGGGATGTGGAGAGAGTAAATGGTCAGGGGATGGCCGAGCCAAAGGCTTTAGGAGTGTGTGAAATGAGGTAGAGGTGGGGGCCTTTTATAAGAGGAGAGGAGGGACACTTTTGGAAAATAAAGATAAGTTACTTTATTTTAAAATGAGTTTCGGATTCAAAAGGTCCCAAATTGATATAATTCGAGGATAAGGTGATAAGGTTTCGAAATACACTCGTCCAATTGGTTTTGGCCATGTGTAGGTTTTAGATTTTACACTATCTTTCCATTTTATTTAAATTGTTAAATAATGAGGTCAGCGTTGCATCATCACGATGTCATAAATAATTTAATTTATTTAAAGTCTAAAAATTATAAAAAAATACTATGATTTAGGAAATCTTTTTATCTTTCCAATTACAATTTATAATCAAATATCTGATCTTTATAACCCCATGCAAAAATTGTTTTCGTAAAACATAATATGTTTGTGTCATTTTTACATTTACATTAAATAAAAAGTTATTTATGACATTTCCCAACCAATGTGGTTCCATGTGGCCCCCAAGTTGACCCATGTCTTGTCTTGGTCGGCAATGACACAACCAATGAGGGTAGGACATGTTTCAAGCTCATCTCATTTTATTAAAGCATTTTTTTATCTTAAACTACACTAATTACCACTAATCGCCATTAAGAACTTAAAAGTTACTATTCACCAAAAAAATTATTTTAATCTCTTTGAACCACATTTTACTTCTTAATGACAACCATGTATGTCGGATTTTTGAAATTGAAAACACAATGATGGCAAAATTTCATTTAAATGGAAAAATCAGTTTTTATAAGTACCACTTAGTGGTTTCACTATTCATCAAAAATTGAAGTTTTTCAGAAAATCACCAAAAATTCACCCTACGATATATTTGATACTCTGAATTCAAAAATGAAGTCTATTTTACAAAATTCAAAACATATAAGTCACATTAAATAATTTAATAATTAATTCCCGCTGTCATGACAAATAGCGTGTTTTTATGAAACAATAAGTATCAAAAGATTGATACCAGTTTAAGTCCAATTTCAAAGTGATATTTATTCCAATGACCACCATTGGATTAAATGGTAAAAATATATTCATATTACACATTAAGACCAATTCAAAAGATAATCTAATCATATAAATAAATTATATTAAGAAGCAGTTTTGATGTAAAATGTAGTATTTTTCACTATTCATTAAAAATGAACATTGTCAGAAAAATACCAAAAATTCACACAAAGTAAATTTTGATGTCCCAATCATAAAGAATAAGATTATTTTGACAAACATAGCTTATAAAATTTTCAAAAGATAGATTCAAAAATGGTTTGCCATCAAAAGGCTGTAAAACAATCTTTTAAAAATATTAGTGTATTCCATGCTTAAGATTGGATTTATTTTCATTTTAAGCCTCTAAAACACTATCTAATTCATTAATAGACATATTAAAAAATATATATTATTCATTACTTACTTTGGATGTTACAGTTTGTACCTGTGAATCTATGATCTGTGCATGCTTAGGAGATAATGTACTTGCTGAAGGGCATTCAGACAGTAGTCGAGTCATCTGTAGCATGAATTAGACAGATGACACAAGGGGGGGGGAGTGGGTTAGATCTACTATTAGAAGACCCCAATGTGTGGTATCAGGGGTGCGAGGAACCCCAGGGCGAGGGATATTTTAATGGAGAATGGACAGTTTTTCCTTCAAGGGATGATGTCATAGAACACGTGACTATCTGAATCTATGCATAGTTGATCAGCAGGTGTTAGAGGAGCCACCGAGATAGAGGTATCGGCAGGAGCTTTAGCATCAGTCGAGCGGTGGAATAGGTAGTGGATCAGTTCCTTCTTCTAATGTTTGTCAGAGTCATCGAGCAATACTACCACCACCCCTATATGGTTCAACTCGAGCTCTGGAAGTAGGTGGACAGAAGAAGGACTACCTTTATGAATAGAGGCCTTTGTTCATAATGCTTCTAGCTTCGTTGATATCATTTTATGTGGTTGATTTGTGTCTTTGTACTTTGAGCTGCAGTAATAAAAGACACATTTCCTTGTGAAGTTTACATTCTTGCCTTTTTTTGTTATTGATACTAAGAGGTTCTCATTTAAACCATTGACATGACTCTCACATTCGATATTCCTACTAGAGGGGAAACAATGACCCCAAACTGATGTTGATAATGTGACTCAACTCTTAGAGGCGAGTTTAACGGTTGGATCTCTTGGAAGTAGCGTTGAGGCCTTACGACGTCGTCCATGGCATGAATTAGTACCTATCATGTCAGGAATGACTGTATAAGGAAATGGATGTGGTTCATCAAGGTGATGAGACCAGATTTATCTTTTTGGTAAAGGAGAAATATTAGCAGCTCTTATAGGACATAGGTGAAAAAGGGAGTAGTCGAGTTATTTACAATTATATATTCTCACCCATAGTTCATTGAGCGAACGGTTTACGATTTACTCTAATCTCAATAATATTAGGTGTGTATTATCATAGAAGGATCGAAACATATGAAAATGGTGTTAGCTTGAGTTATTCTAAGACAATGACTTTGAGATAGTCTATAATCCTGAGAAAGGGAATGTTGTAGCAGATGCTCTCAGCAGGATACCAAGCTTTCAGATGCTAGGAGAGGCAATAGAGTAGATGGATTCCATATAGATGTCCTTCATGGATAGGGATGGACAAGCCTATCTACAATCTCCTAAAATCACTCCTCCACTTTTTCAGCGATTCAGGGAGGTGCAACATGGGGATTCTGAATGTGATACACGTCGTGCTCAGATATCTATAGGGCAGGCACCTAATTTATTTTTTGAAGGTGGGGAGCACAACATTTTTTACAGAGGATGCACCATGGGACGAGTTACTCTTCAGGAGGATTTTTTGAGGGAGTTACACACATCCCCTCTAGCGGTACATCTAGGAATGGAGAAGATGTATCAGTAACTTCGATGACAGCAATGGTGGCAAGGTATAAAGAAGGAGGTTGGTAGATTTTGTCTCACAATGCCTCACTTGTCAGCAAGTCAAGGAGGAGAACCTGGTAGGGACATGCTTAGTTCATCCATTAGATGTCATAGAGTGGAAGTGGGATGAGATATCCATGGAAATCATGATGGTTCATCCACGTACATCCAGGAGTCACGATTAGATATGGGTGATCGTTGAACGACTCACCATGTCGGCTCACTTCCTACCGATCAGAGACCAGGGCTCTATAGAGAGCTTAGGATGCCTCTATGTGCAATATATTATGCATTATCATGGAGTATCTTCTTATTTTGCCTCCATCAGTGATGCATGTTTTACTTCTTGACTAAGGAAGAAGTTGAATGAGGCTTTTGGAATGCATATTCTCATGAACACCGCCTTCCATCCTCAGACGGATGGTCAGACCGAGCAGACCATTCATGCCCTTGATCGAGGATGGAGACTATGACTTTCTACGTGTCTCAACTCGATGAGGTTTGCGGACATTTGGAAAAGGTGGAATGTTCTATCTATGATTAATCTGACCTATCTAGGTCCCTATCTGAGTTGGCGTGGAGGCTTACCGCTTAGCTCTTCCACCTCAGGTGCACCAGGTGTATGACGTCTTCCACGAATCTCAACTGAGGAGATGCGTGCACGACCCTTCTCACATGATCAACCATGGGTAGATGGACATCGATGATGAGGAGAAATTAATGGTGGTTCTAGTAGATATTGAGTACCGACAGGATCTTGTGCTATGTGGATAGTCGATAACTTAGGTGTGCATACGCTGGCAGCACGAGAACCTCTAGGAGAGCACATGGGAGCGGGAGGCTCAGATGCATGCTCAGTTCCCCCTTCCTATTTCCATAGTTTGCGTTGTAGAGTACGGGGGTGTCAATCCATAATTTGGGGAGAATTTAAAGACTAGAAAATTCTCTGGAAAATTATTTTTGCATAAATTAATTGGAATTTTACATGTTCACAGATTCTGACGGTGCACTATTCTGAGTCCCAGATTACCCGGAATGATGCGTCGATGTTTTGTTATGCTTTAATTATCATGCATATGAAATTTTCACAAAAAATATTAATAACTCTTAAATGGTATATCAGATTATAAATCTGAAGCCACAGTTGCACTTAGGATGGCAGGTTTACCCAAGGCATGACATAAGTTTAGTCAGCACGAGCCTCATTTGAGAAAACCAGAAAAGGGAAGAACCGTAAATTAAATAATTACATAAAGTTATTTTATTTTTCAAATTATTATAACAGAAAAACAGTAACGCATATTAAAAATATAATACCACCTCTAAAATCATTAGGGTATGCATTCATTAAACATATAATAACATTGGTTGGCGAGGGCCACTATAGAAAGTTATTTTTTGGCAAAAAATAAAATAATTAAGTGAAAATTATTACATTGTTAAATTATTAACATTTAAATGTTTACTCAGATTAGAAATCCAAGGGTAACATTTGGTTTTTTGGGGTATGTTTTAGCTAGGAAAAGCCTAACCTCAACTGGCACTGGTTGATGGTGGCTGATATTATTTTCCCGAACTTTTTTTCAGGTACGTTCAGTAAACCTGCGAGCAGTGTATTATATATTTTGAACCAGTGCTTGGAATTGAAATATATGTTCACCGTTGAACTCACAACGTCAGTGATTTCATTGTGTGACCTTGACAACAATTGCGTTCAAACGAGAATGGAAGTTAGATTTTGGGTTCTTTTAATTAAATTAAATAAAAATAAAGAGTTAAATTTATATTTATTTTGGTGGTTGAACCCTCCAAGGGGAGGTTGGAGGTGGGGGCCACCACACCCAAACCTCCCATGGGATGTTATGGAGGTGGGTCCTACTAGAGAAAACCCTCCCATGAGATGATATTATTAAGGTGGGTCCCACACAGTCTTTAAGCTCCCTTAACCCCCTTGTAACACCCAATTATGTGGGTAGCCTCTTCACCTTCCCCCTCTATTTAATGAGCCAACTCCACCCATTTAATTAAGTGAAGATAGCTAAATAATTTGAATCCTTTTAATTATTTTCGACCATTAAAAATATTAGATAGTATATTATTTTTGGGGTTGGCTACATTCTTTTGGTGGAACATTGAGAGAGGGGCATTGGAAGAACTTGGAGAACATTGTTCTCCCAATGAAGAACGCCCCTCTCCATCAAATAACGACAGAAATATGTCTCTCCCTCTTCAACCGAGGAACGAATAGGAAACACCTCCATCCTTGAAGAACACTGTCGATGTCAACTTCATAGTTAATTTCCTACATTAGTGGAATGACGGCTGCCATGCCGTGAATTATTCATTGATTATCGATATACATGTTAGACTGATTTTGAGTTGATTTTATACTCGTTCTACGTAGTTGAATTTGTGAATGTGATTTTCTGAATAATGACACCATAATGAGGAGGGCTCGGACCACACGAACATAGCCTGAACCTCCCCCATTTTATTGTTCTTGTTTTTTAATGACGACAGCAGCATAATGGAGCCACCAGAAGACTGTACCGCGACGGAGAAACGCGACCATCATCGGGCCGGCCGTGATGAAAAAAAGTGGCACAAGGTCAGTTGGGTCATCGGAGGGTCACGACACAGTCGAAACGTGCCGGAAGAAAGGGTCACAGAAGGTGGGTCGCGGCGGTCACACGATGAGCGTGGCATCATCGCACCACGCTGAGTCCAGCAGAATCGTGACGCCATCACACCACGACAGAGGAACAAGGGGCGGTCGGCTGAGCCAGATGCCAGTATGTGCTACAGGAGGGACCCCTCTGGTCTCGCAGATCACCGAACCTGTGCCAAGTGCTTCTTCCAACATAAGCCACTGGGCGCTACCCCCCCCCCCCCCCGATGCGCAGCCCGCTGGGCCGCCGAACCGGCTGGCCAGTCAGCCATAGGCCTGGCTGCCTCAGGTCGGGCCTCCCTCAGGATGGGCTGCCTCGTTCCGGTCCTCCATTCGGGAGGGCCACCACAGGGAGGCCCACCAACAGGTCGTGCCACATTGGGCCCAACCGCCATTGGGCTGGGCCGCCCCACTAGACTGGGCCGCCATCGGGTCGGGCCACCCACTTTGGGTCGGGTCGTTCCCTTGGGTCAGACCCATGGATCAGGTCGGACCCCGGTCTAGTTAAGGGAGAGGTCTGGTCGGCTTGAATGGGTTGGACCGGACCCAGACCCGTTTGACCTAGATACACCTTTTTGCCAAAATCTTGGGCTACGGGTGTCCGATTGACAAACCGTTTGTGGCGATGGAAAGCTCATAGCAAGAAAATTATATTGGAATAAAACACATGATGTTTGGACACAGTTGGAGTATGGTCAAGTCGGTTTGAACCTAAAAACCTGTTGGGCCACTGTAACAGAAATTCTAATAACTCACAGACCAGGAATCTGATTGATATAATGTCTGTCAAGTTGGAATCCTTATGACATAGAGGTCCTCTATGTTACTCCTTTGTGAATTTCAGTGGCAGATGAGGAATTATTGATATGTAGG
Organism: Viscum album; assembly: GCA_963277665.1. Classification (NCBI taxonomy): domain Eukaryota; kingdom Viridiplantae; phylum Streptophyta; class Magnoliopsida; order Santalales; family Viscaceae; genus Viscum; species Viscum album. The sequence continues at coordinate 417,412,006 of OY728161.1, read as the reverse complement.
GAGAAGAATCTACGGAATTAGAGTGCACTGGGATCGTAGAATTCAGTGTCTGATAGTGAGGTGAAGGTTGGCGACAGATCATACGGAGGTCAGCACTAAACGATACTGTGTGGGTCAGTGCATATCGATCATGTGTCGGTCAGATACTATGTGAGTCAGTGCTCAGCGATCCTGTATGTGTTAGCGCATACCGATCCTGTGTGGGTCAGATCCTGGGGTGGTCATTGTGGGGTTTAGTACCTATCGATCCTGTATGGGTTAGATCCTGTGTGGGTCATTGCAGGGGTTCGTACCTATCGATCATGTCTGGGTCAGACTCTATATGGTCATAAGTAGTTCTTCTTGATAGAATAAGATGATTTTGATTCGAGACTAATCATCTAGACTTCTATATATCCCTAAAATCCTAGTCTGAGTTGAGTCAATGACTTCTGTGTTTTCCTCATAATTGAGATGATTTACTAAATAACATAGGTATATTTATGTGAATATACCTACGTAAGGATTATCAGTTGATTCCGTAAATTATGGTTAACCTTGATGGATTTTGTGAGACCATGAGGGTCCTGTGGTCCCAATTAAGTATTTTTATACTCACCCCTACACGGGATATGTTTGCACCTCGTTGTGTTGGTTTCAGACGACGGACAACGTTGATTAGGATATAGAGTATAAGAATTGGATGGTACCTGGAGGTGGACCAATCGACGAGACATACACTGAGAAGACGGACATGGGGTGCTGAGGAGGTCGTCTGTACTCAGCCTTCAGGTGGTAATTCCATTAGACGACCCAGTAGCTACTTTACTTCTTTTCTTCAGTTGTACTAGCTTTTCAGTTCTGTTGTACTTCACTATTAGGCTTGTATTTCTGGCCCCTTTACATTGAACACACTCTTTTGTATACAGTTTTACTTAGTGTACTACATCCAGTAGCATAATCTATTGTGTTTTTTTATAATGGAAATGCCTTACATCTTTAGGGATTTACGCCTTTGGTGCTAGTCAGTAGCCCCAACCGTATGGAAGATGGGCTTGGGGTAGTCACGATACGGGCCCCAAGGGATGGGTTGTGACAATTATAATAATATTAAATTATTGTAACACATGTCTGAACCCTACTAGATGAGATTTTTATGACCATGGGAATCTTTCCATTGATTTTAGGTCCCAATGAAGCCACTTGCGTCTGAAAATAACATTTAATTACTTTTAATTTAATGTTGAGAAACATAAAACTTAAACTTGTATTTTTTAGTAAAATAGATTTTATATGGCGTTATATATGTTATATTTTCAAATATAAATTGTCATTAAAAAGGAAAAATTATTTCCTACTCCATGGTATTTTGTTTATTATTTTTAGGCATCAAATAAATAAATATAATAATGACACAATAATGATGTAGTGATTACCTTATTCATGAAAAATTTAAATAAATGAGAATATATATATTAAAATAAATTGTTTTAGAAACTTCTCATGACATCCATGAATTTTAGGAATGAGTATGTATTTTAATAATATAATTTAAGATTTTTTGTTTTCGAATGAATCTCATTTTTATGGATTTTTAAAAATTCAAGATATGAATCGTATAAATATTGACATAAATGATTATTTTAAAACAAATACTATTTTATTAAATAATATAATAGTAGTAAAAATATAATATTTTAAAAAATGGATTAAATAATGTTGGAATAGTAATTAATGAGGTACTTTAGGTTCTATAGGAAATTTATGGTAAATGTATTAACGATATAATATGAATATACAAGAAGACATGAAAATAATTACATTAGTTAACTATGTTTTAATGTTCAATGATAACGTTACATTTGATACCAAAAAAATATTAAATCCTATTTGTTGAGAGTATTTTGATAAATCCTCATAATATATTCTAATTATATTAGTTTTGGACCATTTGAATACCAAAATTTAATATATTATTAAATATTCTTTCAAAGCACTCCAAAAGTACCCCTCGTCCATCTTATAAAAGGCCAATAACTCTACCAAATTACACACCATGCTCATGACCCTTGGATCACTCAACCTCATCACAAATAATTTAACAAAATCCCTCTTTTTCTCCTTGAAGCCTTACATTTCGCATAAGGAATTTCAAGAAAGACACTTGGCTAAAATCAAATGGAGTTACCCATTTTAAGAGGTATTGTCTTAACTAAAGGTCATTTCTAATATTCTACTTATTCAATAACTATTCTAATTTTATTATTTGATTACATAAAAAAACAAATATTCTATATTTTAAAATATTTTTCTATGATATGGATTCTAATTATAGATACAGACACCTCTGTCAAAGGGTTATTGAACATACCATTTCTGTGGATGGAGAAATACTACCTCACACAATGATGATTGGTGAATATTCTCATATAACCAGTTATGGTGGCCATTATTATGTCAAAGTAATTATATGTGATATATATGATATTGAATTCATATCTATGATTCATTAATTATCATTTGGAATATACCTTTATGCTTTACATGATTAATAAGTACCAAATTTTCATTTGTGAAATTGTGGACTACCACGCCAAAAATTGATATGACTCGTTCATTCGGTACATGTAACGTATAAAGGATATATTTAATGAAGTTATAAATATTATATTACAATGTAATTATAATATATAAAATTTATCATTTAGTTTTCATTCCTTTAAATATGAAAATGAAGTGAAAGTTGTGTTAATGCATAGGTATGGCTTACCGTTTCCAAGAACAATGCAATTTATTTTTAATCTTCAAATTCTATTGACTAGTCTATATACATATATACGGGATTTATATTATATTTAATTCATCAATATAAATTAGGAGATAATGTATTTTTACCACTTGGTCAATTTTTTTATAACAATGTCATTATTGATTCAATTACGGAAAATCACAAAAAAGACCGATATGCACATGAATAATTATATTATTGTAATAACAAGTTAATAAGGGATATAAAATGAATAATAAACATGAAAATGGATTTTATGAAATTAAAATTAACACATTTTTATTATTCAAGGATATAATGAATGAACCAGACAAGAATGACAGAAGGTAAGGGAACCTCTCACCATTCTCTTTTAGTCAAACACCTCATTCATGTAATGTATTTTAATATCTATTTTAGTAGTTTGGGATATATTTTACTATATAGTTGTTACTTTATTTTTTCCATGTGATTATAGACCGTTTTCACTCTCATAAAAACCATTTTTTTACTTTTTCTGTGACGTGGTTTTGCTGCCGAATTTTCATAAGGGAACTTCTTAACCTAGTTTTTATTATTTTGGGCAATATTCTACTTTTAATTATTACATTCTATCATTATGTAAAAGAGATAAATTGATATACTATCATGTATTTATTCATTAAATATGTGTACTTATAGTGAATATACATAATCGATCAATTTTACTAACAAAATGATCTTTGTAATGGTTACTTTAACCCGCCTCAATTGGTCAATGATTTATTTCATGTAAATTATTTTAATTTAAATGTTATTATTTTTTTATATGTTATTAAATATCCTTAATTCGGTACATTTTATGTACATATTATTAGATACCCTATTCTATATCATCAGATCAATTTCTATAATTTTGATTGACACTATTAGGCTGTCAAACTTTTTAATGGACTTCATGTCAATATCCATTCATTTATGCATATTTTGATTTATACATGAATTTAATTTATACGGGGTATAAAACCATATAAAATTTCATTTCATTTAATAAGAATTTTTCAATGAAGCATATTACTTAATGACAGGATGCATGTTTCTTTTTAACTTTTTTCGGTGATAATGAGCTACATGCTAAAATAATCCTTTTCTGTATTCCTATATATTCAATCTTGTTTGTAAAAGGAAAATAAATCTATTATTAATTTTTTTGGGTTTTATCATATTATAAATGGTTTTTTAAAATGGGTTTATTATTTAAATGTCTTGATATGATTTCAGGTGATTTTGAAACTTAAATATTATTAGTAAAATGTAGATATTTGAATTTTTTTTGCTTATATAATGGTACTTGGACATTTCATAGGTAGTTATGTGATAATTCTTATGACATGGGTTTTTATGATAAACCAAGGATTGGTGGTTACGTTATATCCTCAAATGAATTTGGTATAGAAGTAGGCCATATGGTTATTCAATTTATTGAGATGTGTTGAATTCGATCATATAGTTATTACATTTAATTATGTTTATCTCTAAAGTTAGAAATATATGTTATATGTTACCTTATTCAAGATTATGGTAATATTTTGGTCACAAAATTGGTAATCAATAAACTTATATTTAGTGATGGGTATTTACTACTTCTTAACGGTGAAAAGTATGAAATTATAATAAAGTATTCATGAATTTCATGTTATCTAAAGACTAACTGATTTCATTATTTATGTATCCCTTACTGATATTTTTATGCCCATCCCAATATTGAATTTTTTTTCAATGAATATAAATAATTACAGAGTCAATAATGTGATCATGTAAGTTTTATGATGATAAAACATGAAACTTTTTATTTTTTGTTGAAATGATTTTTTTATGAAAAAAGGATAGTGACTAAAAGTGTATACATGAAATATTCATGTTATTATGAATAAGTTATGACCTATTTAACTAAAAAATAAAACTAAAAAGATATTAAATGAGAATTAGTATCATAATTCAATATTATTTAATGGTTATGGTTGGGGCCTTACATGAACCATCGTTATTTGTTTTGAATGAATATATAATTCTTAGAGATCCTGTTGCCATTGGATTACAAAATAGTTAAGGAAAAAATTCATATTCAACATAAGGATACATCCTCTAACTCAAAAGAAGTATTTTTTATAATTTCTCATTAATTTTACTAAAATTTTATTCAAAAAATGTAAGTATTATTAAGATAAGACTAAAATATAGTCCATGGAACAATAAATGTGTTATCATTATGTAAGATTAAAAGAGAATTCAAATCAAGATATATATATGAAATATTTAATGCACCATTGAAATTAAACCTATAGTTAGTGTCATGGATGATTCAAAATGATTTGATTTATATATGTAATAAGTGGGTAAGAACAAAATAAGGACATAAAATTTTAAAATAAATAATAATTCTTAAATTTAAAACTAGATAACACTAAATCTAAAAATATGGAAAACATCATAAAAAACAATGAAAATAAGTATAACAACTTATAAAAATAAAATAAAATATATTAATAATGAAAAATAATGGAATGTCAAACATAATAAATAATTTTGGAAATTCATATTTTTATAATGAAAACATACTCACAAGTCATATTCATCGTAAATTAAAACAAAAAAAAATTAAAGAGAACATTTTATTCAAATTTTATTGGATTTTCAGCTAACAAAAAGAGAATATCAAAATTGATGAATAATTAAACAAATATTATTCATTTATATAATATCTTATGAAAATTTCTTAATATATATAATAAATTGTGGAAGATATTCAAATAAAAGACCTTACTGATGTGTGGTGCACTATCCTTCTGGAGTATTAACCCCAAACAAAATTATTCTTGTTGTTTTGTTTTATAATGAATTTAATTGAATATTTTTCAGATGAATAGTCATTATAAAAACTGTTCTATCAATAGTATTTATCCATTCTCATAGTTTCAATGGTCAAGATTAGGATAATTGAATCCTATCTTTGTTATCCTTCAGTTTTCTGAAGGATCTCTCACACAACCAATAACGATATTCAATGTCAAAAATTTATTAATTAGATCAATAATGTTACCAAGTGAATTTATAGTAGTATTCATAGAGTGTGACACTAAACAACTTTTCATCCAATGTAGGTATTTCATATCCACATGGAGGGGATTATATTTATGAGTATAAGTGGAATCTATAATTTTTAATATTGTAACATGAATAGTTTAATGTATTTAAAAGTGCTAAAGAAACTAAATTTAGAGAAAATTATTAAAGGGTTGAAAAATTATATGTATATACTACATTTAATCATATCTGTAATGCATAAAAATATTTCATAACATCATAATAACCATTTGAAATTGAAAATAATGTTCATAATAATTTTTAAATTGTAAATGATAAAAAATACATTGTCTTTCGTACATGGTTTTTATGAATTTTCTGGTTATAGAGCTTCTTCATGTAGTATCTGTGAATGATCAGTTATCAAGGTAAAGGATAACAAAAAATGGGATTCAATTCTCTTTACCTACCCCATTGGAATAATTAGAGTGAATTAATATTTATACTGGAACTATGTTCACATGGAATATTCAACAAAAAAATATTTGATAATATTCGTTGTAAAACAAGACTTTGTAGATCATTTTGTTTTGGTTAGATTTTCCTAGCTCTATAGTGCTTTAGTCTTCAGTGAGGTCATAAGATGCAATCTCTACCACTATTTTGGTATATTTGAAACAACATGTTTAGAGTGAATTTATATGTAACGAAATATAAATTAATGTGTTAATTAAATAGATATTAAAATTGAAATTTTGGAATAGGCCCTTGAATTTGATAAGTGTGGGTTCATTATTTTGGATTTCCATTTTCTGAGGGAATATAATGGGTGAGGAAATTTTAATAAAAATATTAGGCAAGTGAAAAATTTATTATTTAGGTTTTTACATAACTATTTTTTATATATGATTTTTATTATCTTAATGAGGCTGAAAATATTGATATATTATAGTAAAATATTTCATTTCATTTTTTATAAAATTATTATTTTTCAATTGTTTTGTTACTGGACCATTAAAGTTTCATATTTTCACATTCCTAGGGTTATTCCTTGCCACATATTATGTTATTCCTTGCCAAATTATAGAACACCGATTTACATCTTCATTAATTATTGGTTAAATTTTGTAATTAAAGTTTTATTTTTTTCAGTTCATTCTCCCACACCTGAGCTAGTGTTGTACTCCCCTCTACTTAATCTTATAATCCTTATTTCATATCATGTGAGTTGAGGGACTAAATTTATTTAATATTCTTAATCATGTTTTAATATTTTTCATTATAATTTACCATATAAAATTGAACAATAATGTTCTTTATTTATATAGATATACATATCTAAAATTCATACATGAGATGATGAGATAGAATATGGGATTGATGAAAAAATATGTGTATATCACCGTACCTATCTGTTGCCTCATGAACATCCCTTCAATCATCCTAAAAAATAAAGTTGGTTTTACTTATATGATATCCATAAAATATTTTAGTTGTTGATATCATGATTAAAAGAATCATACACCTTTCTACAATGTTTTATTATATTCAAATATTAATATAGAAACCGATTTTTTTCATTTACATTTAGTAAATAGGCGAAATCACCATTCTAATATCAAACCAACTCATCTAATGTAATATAAATTACTAAAATGAAATTTTAAAATAATTATTAAAAACAAATTTCTGCACATTAGGTATTCTAATAAACAATGGAAGCAACAGGTTGTGTGACTATGTCACTTGATATTTTTTGGAAACATATTGCAATCTAATATAAGATTGATTCTGTAACACTTAAAAGTGTTAGAATTCCATCATACGAGCCCAATATATATATTCTTGATTGATTTTATTTTAATGTTTTTTCATTGTTAGAATGATATATATAATTTTAATATTCTATAGTTTAATTTTTACAATATACTGTTAGTGTATTTTGTTTTATATTTAGTAATGAGTATTATCATTATACCATAGACATTTTGAAAAAAAATCATTTATGTTTTCTAAAAATCATTTTCAATGTTTTATGAAAATTATATTTCAATTTATATTTCCTTTTTGTTTATATTCATTTATTAGTAACCCCATCAAATTACATGGGTCAAAAAAATTGATCAACAATTGTTTGATTTTTTGATTATATTAATTACCTCATAAAATTATAATTTGGTCAATAGTTTGGCAGTACGTAGGGAATGGTTTTTCAGTGGACTGTAATATAATAATTAGTTCATGAATGAAAAATACAAACGTTGTTGTACATATTTTTTTGATGAATTTATTAATAAAATATAATGATAGTGGAATGGGAATGTGGGAATTGGTTTCAATAAAATCATAAAAATAATCACTAATATAGGAGAAAATAATTTTCCATAAGGAAACACATGGAATAATACTTGATCAATTTAATATAAATTTATGTAATATTGAATAATATAATTCAATGATCATTCAATAAATTGGGTCAACAACCTATTTTGAGAAATTGGTATACACAAGAATCAATTTCACACTTATAAAGTAATGAAATTTAGTAAGACATAATAATTGTAAGTCCAAATTCACCAAAACCTCACATGTGAAGGATTATAGTTAATTAATGTGTGATACATTTCAATTTTGAGGAGTAAACCTCAATGCTGTTGAGAAATGAACTGATTTAATATATTCCATCAATTTGGAATTTTGATAGAAATAAATTTCAAATAAAATTAATTTATGAATCAATAATGATTTACAATGGATATAATATAATGACAATTACGATGAAAAATTGTACCACTATCTCATAATCATTATATTACATATCATAATATAGTTTATCGATCTCATATACCATATCCTTGAATATTTATATTTTTATATTAGACATATAAACATATGATTTTAAAAATACATCCATAAACATTAATCATTGACATATTTGGAATATTCACAATGATTTAGTATAGGTGGAATTAATAGATTTAATTTCATCTCTTAATTTTCAAACATGGTATAGAATAAAATTGAATCTTAAAAATAATTAATTATTGCAAATATTGATCTATCATCATTCATGGTCAATAAAAATTTACTTATATTCAATTTCCATTTAATTCAGTTATTCATCTAAATAGATGATTAATAAAATATTATAATCTACTTCAATTTTGCGATATAAAAATAATATATTATTAGAAAATGTTCCACCATATAATTATCTAATAACATTTCCAATAATGAATTGCATGATAACTTTACATCAATCAAAAAAATCAATCAAAATTTCCATCCATTGATTCATTATTCTTGGAAATTAACAACTCCGAATCTTTTTTGAAAATAAGTCCCAAAAAAATTCAACATTATAATCATAGAGTGATAGTATATCTATTATTTATAAATCATAATAATCGCTTGTTTAGTATACATAAAAACATGTAAATGATTCACTAGCATGATCAATTCCCCCAATATCATTTTTCCAACCAATTTAAATATATTCAACAAAATGAAACAAAAACCATCTACTATAAACATGACAAGAATTATATTCCTTCATAAAATAGAAAATTTATATGAAAAAACATCGTTGGATGATATATCAAATTAAAGAATCAATAATAAATGAATAATTAATGAAATAAGGATTATTGTGTGATTGAAAAAGCACCAAAATATTTCTTTTTTGCCTTTATAATGTACTTGAGGGAGTCAATGATCAATGCCATAACTCAATGATGAACAATATAATGTTCATGAAATTGAATAACATTTAGGAACCTATCATTAATCTTCTATATGGGGATCAGGTAATGACTTCCCAAAACCCTCCTCCAATAAGCCATGTCCGGGTGACTAGCACCGAGTAAGCATATCCCACAAATGAGAGGATTTTTCCTTAATTGATTTTATTCACAGACAAATCTCTAATACCCAAATGATTTAATGTAAAAAATAATATGTAAACCATTCATGGAAACCATTTTCCCAAACCAATGAACAAAAATGAATGTACTACAATGTAAACATTCAAAAAACCCAAGACCACCAAAAGAGGTCTATAAACATGTTCCTAAAGGTATGGTCTTGGGAATATTTTCTAATGTCCTAGTATCTCCTCTACCAGTCTGATATCATAAGGCTCTATCATGTCCACATCCACCCTGGACACTCTCAAAATTTTCTTTTCATCACAATACCTGAATCCTGGTGTCAATTCCCATTTACGGTGAGTATAACAATACTTAGAAGGACAACCTGAAACCAAAATGAAATAAAAAAGTGAATGATACATTAATTTTACATAATTATATGTCTTAAATATATATAAATAATTTCATGATATACCAAAACCAAGTTACACAGTCGAGAGATAATCCCCAGCTTTTGTATACCACCACCTAGGATTTTGTCTGATTATTCCATGAAACACACATCCAGTAGAACACACTCTTGAGTATATTAAAACAGATGAAGTCTGTCTGAGACGTACAATTTTTTGGGAACTTTCATGGGAGTGAGATATTTTTTGTATGATATAATGATATATGGGATACATCACATCTAGATTAAATCCAATTCTATGGGGTGATACCTAAAACTACATATGGAATAACTGGTTATATATGAGATAGACTCATGGTGATGTGGGTCACTTAAATAAAAATGACTCTTCCTAGGGAATAAATATGAATATAATATCCCACAATAGGACTCTTGGGTGATTTCAGAAACTCTTTCCAATATGTCATACTAAAGGGATCACAATCCAATTAGTATGAAACAATACCAAACAATCCTTCTGGGGGAATGATAAAGGGGATCAAACCTTAACAAAAAATGTCCATGATATGGTGGATGATGGAATAAACACATTTATTAAGGGATGGATTGTAAAGACACAAATCTTGATGTATATGGACATTACATTAATTTTGTGTAATATTTAATATATGACATAAATAAATTCCCAAGATTGTGTTAGTTTATTGTCTTTGGAAAATCAGAGCATAATCTTATAAACTTGGTGAATGATCATTAAAATCTCCCATTAAGATCTTACCCTTTTTTAATTACCTAAAACCATTCCTTGTATCCTGGGGAAAATAATACATAAAAAGGGTGGTCTCAAATGCTCAGTTAGGCTAATCATAGAGAACATAGAAACAATTCATAAACATTTGAACGTAAAAACAAGAACAGAAAACATAAAAATCTTGAGTAATGACATAAATCATTGTAGTACATAAGGAATAGATCATAAAATAAAATTAATCATGATAAAATAGAACAGGAAAAAACACATAATTGTGGAAAACTATTAATCACATGATATGATTTCCATTGTTTCCAATGCATTACTTCCAAGACAATCATAGTGAACAATGTCCATTACTAAACTAGGTTTACTTGATGTTCCAACCCAGTATTACTCAACCATATTTAGTTTCCATTCCAGCCATGTCTTTCTCAGGTGATATAAATCATTACCCAATGCATTGGAGGGAGATATAGGTCCCACAATATTAATATTGAAATCATTCTTACTTGTGCCACAAAACAATCATAAATAATTTATCATAACCCAAAGAATAAAATGGGTTTCATAAACATCATCCCATCACAACATAATCCATATAAATCAAATGGATACCATTTCATCATAAACGAAATCACACCATGTAAATAATATGAACATTATACTTGAACATAACCATATTAAAGAATGTAATCTTAGATGGAAAATAGTTTTGATAAATCACATGAAATGATTTCTTGAGGAAAATATACTTTATTATTCAAAATCATTTTCTATTCTCAAAATGAAATTAAATGTTAAAAGAAAATAATTTTCTTTGAAAATAATCATTAAATCTTGTATTGGAATATTCATGAAAATATGGCGTTATGAAACCGTAAAAATCTGTTCATGTTGTATAAGATAAAAAAACATTCTTCTCGTACTTTTTCCAGAAAATTCAAACAGTACCTCATATGGTAAAAAAAAGAAAGATTACCCACATAACATGTAGTAAATTTCAAAAAGGGGTAAAAATTAATTTAAACATACATGAAAACATTTTTAGAAAACATTAACATGAATGATTAATATAACCCCAATAAATACTTACGAATAAACAATCTCGGATAAGAAAGAGATTTGAATAACTATCCCATACCTTATGTCCAATTTCTTCCGTATGTTTCCAAGACTCATATATAGTCGGTTTAAACATATTATTAACTTGTAAAATAACCATAATAATATTTATGATATCATATATGAGTCACTTATGACATTATTTTACATGTTCATTCGTCAATTCAATTTTAAAGCATCATTTGGTGTAATATCATTTCATTTATCATCTATGTTTTGACTTGTAATTATTCATATAATTACTTATAACAGGATTAATTATTTCAAGAATATAAAACATTATTTATATATAATATATATTTAGAATATACATATATATAAAATATTGATAAATGGAAATAAATACACCGTTCATGGAGACGGTAGGCCGTACGTATGCCTTAACGTTTCTTTCGTTTACTTATTAAAATTAATGGAATTAAATAACATATAAATAAATACAGTATCATTAATATGTCATATATTTCCTGATTATTTATTATATATATTTTATAATCATTCTTTAATTGTTAACATGGAGAATGAATCTCATCGCGTCGTGGAGACGGTAATCCGTATGTACGCACAAGCGATGATATTGTTCCAATAATTATTGAATGGAATTAGAGTGGATGATATAATATAATGGAATTATAATAATGTTATAATAATGATATATAGTTATTATTTACAACATTATACCCTTCTAAGTAAGGCGGTGGTGAAAAAAAAGATTACCCCATGGCATGGAGACGATATTTTGTACATACGCACGTGCAGTGATTTTGTTTTCCGTAGGATGGATAGAAAGTGAAATATGTTTTTATCATATTTATAATAACATATCAGTAAATTAGTTATACTAATGTTATTAATTTATAGATAAATTAATAAATAGTAGTAAGTATAAGAAGAAATAAAATTGAAAGAATCGGTAAAGGATATTACCTATTATTTGACGCACCTCTTCATAACCACCTCTTACGGCACTAAAGAAGGTCTTTAAAGAATACCAGGACCTATACAATGTTTCTAGGGAATTTTATAAGGGAAATGGTCAGGGGTTGGATGATCTTGAAGGCACGAAATTGTGTGAATAGGAGATGGAGGATGTGCCTTTTTATAAGGGCGGAGAGGGGCACCATTGGAAACCTCAAAAATATTAATTTAATATAAATTAAAACCCCAAAAAAACATCCAAAATGACTCAAATAAAAATCATATATGATATAGGTTTTAATATTATCAGCCAATAAAATTTATACTTGTTTTGGAATTATTTTAAACCTTATCAACTTGATTTTTCCTTCTTTAATCTATTTTATTTTATTTGTTGTTATAATATTATAATAATTACTTATGTGTTGTGAAATGTCCATATATGTAAACTTTATGAAATTTTAGTCTAAATAAATTTCAATTTATCATTTTTAAATTTTTTGTGATTTTTATACAATTTTATAATATATTATTTTTATAAAATAACAATAGAGTCAATTTTGACACTATTCATTTATTTGAATTTAAATAAAATTAACACAGAAGATACATTCAAAACAAAATGTTTACTAGATTCAAAACATGTCATATTCATATCAAAAAGTCATCGGGAACATTAATTATTTCATATAATATTTATTTTAATAATTTTTTATAATATTTGATATTTCTCTGAATAAAATAATTACTACATCATTTTTGTATAATTATTTAATATAAATATTTGTTGCATAAAAATTAAAATTAAATACTAGAATGAATATAAATCATATATATTTAATAATAATACAATTAGTTAGATTTATCTTTTAAAGAACTCAACTTTTAAAATTTTATATTTATTAAATTATGAAGGTGACAACTATGATATCATTTAAAATAATATAATATAAGTGTCATAATCACTTTTATAAGATTAAAAATGGTCAAATATTAGGTCATCAGATGCTTATGGTTTATATTTACACAACCAATATGTTTTGGTCAGGTATTTGGGTATTTTAGGGGTATTATTATTATAATAAAAGCTATATTATTGATTATTCACTAAATAGATAATTTCTGCAACATTAATGTATTAGCTATTAAGGTAATTATATATTTCTTAAAAATTAAAAATAAATTACCAGGATAAGTAATATGATTATAGCTCTCAAATGAGTATTTATAACCGAATTTATATTTTGTATAACCTTATATTAAAAATAATTTAATTATTAAAGTTTGATTGAGAAATATTTCTCTTTCATATAGATAAAATAAATTGAAGGTATTCATCACATAAAAGTGGGTTCTAATAGATTGAATTTCTACCCAAGTATGTTTTAGTAAGATATATAATCATCCAATTATATTAAGACAATTTTTTGAGTAATTTTTTAAAATTATATTTACCCTTAATTAACTAATTTTCATTTAACTGTGGTAAATAAAATTTACCGTATTTACTATTCCGAATGCCCAAAAATAAAAAGTATCATGTTAAAATAATTTGGACTTAATGATTTCAAATATGGAATCCATTTTTTTTAATTTAAATCAAATAATTTGCAGAAATTAATTTAAAATTTATCCCCTTGTTAAGAAAACATTTTTCAATTGTTAAATCATTTCAAAAGATTGAAATTATTTTACCTATAAATTCAATGTAAAATCAATGCTAATGACATAAATTATATTAAAAGAAAAAAATATATTATATTTATACTTTAAAACCATTCAATATTATAATTTATCCATATAAATTATTACGATGAAAGAAGTTGTTTTTCATAAAAATATAGCGTGTTTTAACTATTCAATAAAATATGAATGTTATCATAATAATATGAAAATTCTACCCAATGTAATTTTTTATACACTGGTTCCAAAGAAGAATTTTATTTTGTCAAATTATACTTATAAACATGTCAAAACTAGATTTCATGTTGGTGCGCCATCAAAAAGAGGCTATCTGCATTTTTTGAAAAATACTTATTTTACCAGAAACATTTATTTTGTTCACATACCATGTTCAAAAAATTGTTTAAGATGAATAATAATACTATAAAATTAAAAATCGTGTTAATACTATTCATAATGGCTAGTTCATAAAAATATTATAATAATATATAATTGGATAGTGAAACTCGGAATTGCATACCAAGTAAGCTATCGAGGATGGTCTCTCATGTGTGTAATGCATGCCATGACAGTGTTTCTTATAGTGGAAACTACAATTGTTGTTGCATATAACAGAATCCAACAATATTTATTTTATACATTGAATATATATATATATACTCAATGTTTCATAGAATAACTGCTATCAAACGAACATGAAATTGTGCGTTACACGATCAAAGAATAGTGTTGTGTATAATTCACGATAATATGGTGTTGTGTATAGTGCAAGATAATCTTGTTGAACCGTGCAACATACGACATCAAAGAAATTAAAAATAATATTTCTCATAAAATCTCAGGGTGTAACATTTTTCCCCCTTAAAATTAATTTCGCCCTCAAAATTCATCGGGATTATAAATGGTTTTCTACTTGAAATTTTCTTTCATAGAAACCCACATTATTAAAAGGAAAAATAAAAATTCATTAAAAAAGGAATGTTAAAAAAAGGATACCCAATGTAAATAATCACTTAGGTTCCCACGTAGGAGAATATAGGTAAAAATATGTATATGGAAGAGAAATCTGACCATCACGTTCTGATGGAGAGTGGTAGAGATCATGTCTATGAAAAATTCAACAATCACAAAGACATAAATTTGTGATGTTTTAATGTAACATCTGATTCATTATATATGAGGGTTCAAGGACAAAATTTTTTTTTTTGATGAAAATATCCCTAATGTTGAAAAAATTTAAATTTAGGAAAATACATACTTGATTTTGGTACAGTCTCACTATTGTTCGTGCCTTGAACAATTTCCACATCATCTTTTCAAGAAATGAAGTTGAATTTTCATTCATGAAGTGTAAGCAGATCATGTGATAGAATGATAGTTCATTCCATCTCTCACAAACATAAGGTTAGAATAAGTCCATCTCTGGTGAGATTAATCGTATATGGTCCCAAAAATTGACTTATACTTCATCTATCATTCCGCTTAATAAAATAAAACTAGTTTCTACTAGTCAGGGACTTCTTGTAGGCCAGTGGTAGGTCATAAAGGCATGTCACACTTCATTCCTACATTATCCATTCTAATCATTAGAATTATCCAATATATTTCTTTCCAAACTAATAGTATAAAGAGGACGATTACTAGAATGGTCATATAACAAGCATGTGAATACAATCATTTATCCCCCATATATCATAAGATATATCTTGTTGATCACATTCCAAACATTTGAATACCATAATCATGAATTCTCTTCAAACATGAATTACCATAATACAATAGTGAAAACATGAATGTTGTCAAAAGTTAACTCTTTCCACATACAATAATCCAAAAATTTCGATATACTCAAACCATAATATCACTTTGTCCTTTTATCAGTCAAGAGCTCATGAATACTATCAAACTTATTATTTTCTCTTTATCCCTTCATTATGTGAATATCAGCTATTTTCCACAAATATTTTTATCACTTTTCATGGTTACTGGTACCATATTATTATGGAAAACCACAATGGACCAATACATAGATATTCCAATATATACCATAAATGTTACTCCACAACATTATTCTTGGATACCAATACATAAACACTTCAATCCATACTCTTCAATGATTTTTGTGGAATAAGTCCTTCCTTGATTTATAAGTAACCTCTTATGTCAGGTCATTGAGTTGGGTAATGCCCATGTTCTCCACAGATACGACATTGAACTGCATAACAGTCTGCCAATTTATGAATCTTCTCTCCACATATATAACAACTTCCCCTCCATTTGATGTATTCATCAAGGTTCTTCTTCCCTTCTTTAGAACTCTCAATATTCCTTTATTTATGGAACTCACCATGAGAACATGCATAAAATTATATCTTCGAATTATTTGATGAATTAGGAATTCCACTAATGTTCTCCTTGTTAATCATATATTGGGATGACTGATTCAACATAATCACAATATATTCCTTTCTAGGCATTATGCATTTTCGTTTCTCACTGTCACCAATTTGTCCTTTGGATTAAATGCTGACCCAATTCCTTATAGATCCTCCATTGAATAAAAACCAAAAATCATGGTGTAAGAAACTGTTAAAATACAGAGGAACCATATAATCATAAAAATTATAATATGGGATGACTAACTTATCACACATTCTTTAATCCGTGACACTTTAGGTTCGCCCTATGTTATTCATGATCGTCGACATAATTATTTTACTGTAGTTTGTAGTTATACTAAACCTTAAGGACATCCATGGACTTAACTTAGAAATATCTCTAGGGATATCACTAAAGATTTATCACCCTATTTTGCAATGGTTAACTAATCCTTCGCTCGGATAATAACATTAAAGACCCAAACCTTGACGTACATGGAAATTACATTAATTTTGTGGAATACTTAATACAGGACACAAAAAAATTCCCAAATACCATGTTAGTTTAATGTCTTAGGAAACTCGGAGCATAATCTTATAATCCTAGGGGAAGATCTTCAACATCTCCCATAAAGATATTCTCCTTTTTGTTTACTTACCTAAAACCTGTCCTTATATCCTGGGGACAATAAAACATAAAAAGGGGGAGCTCAAATGCTCAGTATGTGTAAACCTGGAGATCATGAAAACAATCCATAAACATTTGAATGTAAAAACACGAACATAAAACATAAAAATCTTGAGCAAATAACATAAATATTGGCAGTACATAAGGCATAGATCATAAAGTATCATTAATCATGATAAAATATCATGGTATTAAAATATCTAATTGTGGAAAATCATTAATCACATTATATTATTTCCATAGTTTCTAAGACATTACTACCTAGACCATCATAGTGGACAAAGTCCATTACTGAACCAGGTTTACATGCCATTCCATCCATTTATTACTGAACCAGATTCACTTTCCATTCCATCCATGTCGATCTATTGAGATATAAATCATTACCCAATGCATTGAAGGGTGATATAGGTCACACCCATCTCATATTGAAATCATTCTTACATGTTCCACAAAATAATCATAAGTCATTCATAATAACATAAAGAATAAAACTAGTTTCATAAACATCATCCCACCACAACATAATCCATATAAATCAAATGTATATCATTTCATCATAATCAAAATCAAACCATATAAATAATAGGTACGTTATAATTTAAAAATAACCATATTACAGAATGTCATATTAGATGGAAAATAGTTTGGATAAATCACTTGAAATGAATTCTTGAGGAAAATATCCATTCTTCTTCAAAATCATTTCCTTTTCCAAAATGACATGAACATTTAAAGGAAAATATTTTTTTTAAATAATCATTAAATCATGTATAGTATGATTAATGAAAATAAGATGTTATGAAACTGAAAAAATCCGTTCATGACGTATAAGTTAAAAAACATTCTTCTCGTACTTTTGCAGGAAAATTCAAAAAGTAACTTGTATGGTAAAAAAGGAAGATTACATAAATACCATGTAGTAAAAGTAAAATAGGGTTAAAAATGAATTTAAACATACATGAAAACATTTTTATAAAACAAGTACATGGTTGAAAAATATAACCCCAATAAATACTTATGAATAAACAATCTCAGATAAGAACAAGATTGAAATAATTATCCCTTACCTTATGTCCAATTTCATCCATATGTGTCCGTGACGCTTGTATAGTGTGTTTAAATTTTTTATTAACTAGTAATAGAACCATAATAATATTTATGATATCATATGTTTTTCACTTACATCTTTATATTACACGTTCATTCGCCAATTCCATGTTAAAGTAGCGTTCTGGGTAAAATCGTTTCATTTATTATCCGTGTTTTGACTAGTAATTATTCATATTTTTACTGGGATCATGATTACATACTTCCAGAATATAAAACATGATTTATATTTAATATATATTCCGAATATACATATATATAATAGATTGATAAATGGAATGAAATACGCCATTCATGGATACGGTAGGTTATACGTACGCATGACTGTTGTTTTCATTTCATATTTAAATTTAATGGGATTAAGTAAATAACATATACATATATCCAGTATCATTAATATTTCATACATTTCATTATTATTTATTACATATATGTTGACACCGTAAAAAGCCCATACCTCCTGGAGGAAGTTTCGGAATGACGAAGCGAAGTCATAATCGGAATCAGTGGCCTGATCCGGAGGCCCGGGATGTGGTTGGCAAAATCAAGGAGGCTCCGCGCAAAAATTTGTTCGGTGCATGTAGAATCCCTGGGTTTCGTGGAATTGAGCTGTTGAGGTGTGCAATCTTTGCGTGCCCCGGCTCCGCACGGAAAGCTTTTGCTCACCGGCTGTGCTCGGCACGAAGACTTTCGTGCGCCACCTGGATTCCGCGCCGGAGGTCGCCTATAAATAGAAGGTGACCCCGAACGGTTTAGGGGTTGAGGAATCTGAAGCGGCTCTCGTGCGCGCAATTCGGCTCCCCCTACGTGAAAGATGACTTCCAGGTAAAACCCTCATTTCGTGCAACCTTGCCTCGGGGTTCGCCTTTGCGCGCAACTCCACCTGCTTCAGTGAATTTTCCCCCTCCGCTGTATTCCGGCCTTGCGCGCAATCCGTGCCTCGTGCGCGCAATAACCTGCCATGCGCGCAAAACCCTGTACGTAGTTCCCTCTCCGCGCACAATTCCTTTGCTCCAATTGTGCGTCATCCCGGTCTTTTGCGTGCCAACCTTCCCTTTTTCACACAAAACCCAGGACTCCTCATCTTGACACCCCTTGGCTGCCCCCTACAGCGGTACCTAATGTCTCCCCTGCCGGGAATGCGCGCCATGCGTTGTTTTCTCGCATGACCTTCCAGGCTCGTGCGAAGTAACCTCAAGGTCCCTTGGGCCGTGTTTCCCGTTGCTTTGCTTTGCCTTATGCTTCTCCGCATAGGCACGCTAACGGCTATTGCTTCTTTGCATAGCCACGCTAACGTGGACCCCCCGGTGGTTCGCCCTACGGCCCCCCTTCGTCATGGCCTTACGGATGCCTTCCCTTCCAAAAGGGGTAGAGGGAGTTGGGCATGTAAGCCCGAGGGGTGTAGAGCAAACTCACCTCGTCCAAGCTGCAGGATGTCAAACTGCTAAGAAAATCATCCTTAACACAAGACGTTAAACTGTGGTCCGACCCCGTGCATCGCACGCATGGTCCCCCCAGCTCAGACATTTTTTACGCCCACTCGTCTCCACGGGAATGGACTCTTCCTCACATGGAATGATATCCTCATTGTCGGAGCGGCGTTTTTCCATGGGGGAAGTGATGCCTCAGAGCGTAAGCCCCTAGCCTTTCTTGAGGATGATTGCACCCATGCATCTCCGTACATCCCCCCGGCCAAGGCCAGTGGAGTCCTTTTCCCACTGCGCTTTGTCTCACCACGGGCCTCCACCCAGGAGTAAGCCCCGACACCAAGGGCCGATAACCATGCGTACGCCCCTATTTCTTCTTTGGGCCGCTCAACGCGTAAGCCCCATTCCACTTCTCACGGACTCACCCTTCGCGACGTGATCGTCTGGTCCCTGTTGCCTCTTGTTTCCCACACCGAGCATGACTCACGTGGGCTTAGAGTGCACATCGACCATGATATCCTCCTATGGGCCGCCCTAGAGTGTAAGCCCCATCCCAGCAAACTACGTGGACTTTGATCTGTGCTAACGCATGGTACGTAGGAAGCCTCCACGAGGTTCAAGCCCACCACTCGGTCGTCCCGACCTCTCCATGTTGGTTCCCTGACCTCTATGGGCTGCCTCAGAGCGTAAGCCCCAAATCTCCCATCCCACATGACGTTAAACAGTATTCCATACCGCATGACATTAAACTGTATTCCGTCCCGTATGACGTTAAACTATATTCCGCCCCGCATGACGTTAAACTGTATCGTGTCCTGCAAGACGTTAAACTGTACCCCCCCTCTTGGGTCATCTCAGAACGTAATCCCCATGTCTCACTCCACCATCCATCCTGATCCTTACCCGGGCCGCCACATCTCGGTGAGATCATGCCACCCTTTCCCACTCCATGATATATGGGAAGCAGCCCACGTGTTGGCCCCAACATCGGTGTTCCCCTAAGGATCCTTCAACCCGATCTGTCTCTGCAAGACATTAAACTCGCAACATACCCCATGTTAAACATGGGATGCTGAGGAAAACCTCATATGGTACACATTCCCCACGTTCGATGTGGGATGCCTCGGGCTTCCGTGCCCTCGAGAAGCCCTGTGATGAGGGACCAAAGACAGACATGCCGACGACGCCCCAATGTGACCAATCTCCTCACCGCATGTTGCTATCCTGAAAAGACCCTTTGGAGCATCTTGACGGAAGCAACGTAATTATCTAGCGTCCATGTAGATATGGAACCAGGAATGAGATTCATGAACACGTCTTAAATCTATGAGGGAGACCCGGATTAGGTAATGAGCTCCAAGGAGGAATCCACGGAGGGAAGAACAGACATCACATCATCCCGGTTTTGATCAAGGAGAAGACGTCCCTGAACAAGGAATGGATGTCACCCACCTTTGGAAAGCAGGAATACAGGGCAACAAGCGGCGCGCCCTCCCCAGCGGACAAACGTGTGCTCCCTGGCGAAAGCGTCGGAAACAAAAAATGGTGAACCTGGAGTGAAGCTCTTCTCCTCAACAAGGGGAATGGTAGCCGTTAGAGAATCGGAATAATGGCATGTTACCAGGTCCGGGTAACCCTCACCGGGACGTGAACCCACCAGGGGTCGAGGCCATCAGGACGTTGACAACTCCGTTCTGTGACGTCATCAGCGTGGATCCCTCTCACCGACCATGGAAGACGGAATGTTGTTGGACCTTGGTTGTTGATCTCCTTTCCTATTGATACTAATGGGTTCATCTCCCTGTTTCCAGGAATCATATCACTGCATTCGGAGCTCAATCGCCACCTGCCCACCGGCGCAGGGGCACAGGCAATGCCGACGCGGCTACCCCGCGCGGTCCCACCTATCCCACAGTCACTTCGACTTCGACCGCCGTAGCAGCCAGGCGCTTGCGCCCCCTCTCCCCGTCATAAATCATCCAAAAGAGGGTGATCAATAACATGGTTTGTAGGTATGATGAGGAAGGGGTCATCCCCACCAGGGGCATGGACCGCTTGGATCTAGAGGCGGCCACGCCTCATCACCATCGCCGCACTCGAGGGCCACGCAAGGAGCCGCCTCTTCCCAAGATGACGTTCAACCGCTTCGGGAGACTATCCCTGGAGTGCTGTGATACATCCCTCCCCTACGCCAATGAGGTGGGGGATGTCCGGGTCCACCCGATGGGCGATCCATCCCAGGGTTTAATGGCCAGAACCCCCGCCAGACTGCATCGACGCCGCCGCCCGAATCCCCGAGCCGAGGAGCAGGCAATCTTCATGCTCGCACTGCTGGTTTCGGCCCATCTGACTCGACGCTAGCGTCGAGCGCGAGTGGGGCAGAATGCCCGTCTTGGGGCACCAGCATCAGCAACCATTGTGACCCCAGCCACTACTGACTCATGTTCCCAGATCCCTGCGCATGTTGAGAAGGGGCAGTCGCGTGCCCGACTGGGATCGAATCGCCGACCGCCCTGCAGGTAGGATGGGTTGAATCTCCCGATCGCGGACACTGGCAATGGCCACTGGGGACCAATCTGTGGTAGTGCCGCCGACCATGAGGGCCCATTCCATGACACCAATCTGGGAAAACGAAACCTTCTTTGCGATGGCTATGCTCCGGGTATGACTCCTTCTAGCACCCACTACATGGGGTATGAGGTCACTCCCCCTACCGCCGGTCGCGAGCATGGAGCTGTTGTGTATCCAGTCGCTCACTCGCATGGAGGTCCTCCCCATGTCCCTTTCGACATCTGTACCGGTGCTTCTCCCACCACGGCCTTCGGTCCCCTCTTCCCCAACTCTATTGTGGCCGGGGGACCCCATGATGGAAGTCGTCCTTACACTGAAGAGCTACCCAGGTTTAGGAAGGCCGGGCATCGTCGCCGTAGGAGGAATGTCAGGGGAGTCCGGACAGGAATCAGACCTGTCCGTTTCTCGGATTTTGAGGTTGGGTACGACTCGATGATAGAACCTCCCCCCAACCTTTCGTTTGAGGGCAGGAATGGGGATGCGGCACGTCAGTCATGTACTCTCTGAATGCGAGATCCGTACGATTCCCTCCTCCCTTCGAAGGTATATCCAGGAGGACGAAGACTTGGTGTACCGCCAGGGATCAAGCCCGCAGTTGCTGCTGATCTCCTCGGAAGCACCTCCTGCCCCTGTTAGGGAGGGTGAGGAACGTATCTGGGGACGGACGGAAGTATCGCGAGGCGACACACCCTCGGCGAGCACCGACATTGTGATAGGAGGCCCATCCACCGGCCCATCCTATCGCGATGTGGTGGTCAGGGCACTGCAACCACGGAAGGATGACCCAGGGATCGGCGGCCAATCAGCATGTTCGCCGTATTCCCCACCGGCTAGCCCACCGCTCCGATGGCCTACCTCGGTGCCATTTACAATTCCCCGACTTTCCTCTGTGGACGAGAAGGGGCGGCATGTTCCGGACCCCGATCTAGAGTCATGGATCTTCTGAACTATTCTTGCAGTGGGCCACTTCCCTGAGATGTTTTGGCTAGTCGCAGAATCGGGTTCTGATGTGCCAGAGTCACTCAACCCGAGAGAGTTTCAATGCTTCCGCCAGATTCTTCGGGTGACTCAATCCCGCCTCCGTCATCAGCTAGCGCCTTATCCCGGGAGCCAAGCGCATCTCGAGGAGATTGGTGAGCAGTGCCGCCGGGTTAACCTAGCACCACTCCCCGCGGTCTGGAACCCCAAGTCGCTGGGCCTCCATGAGGCCCTTCAGCAAAAATGCGTCCAGAGTTTTCAAGTACTCCGCAATGTTATTGAGGAGGCCTCCCCCCACGCGCACGTCTGTGGGTGGGGGCAGTACGCTGCTCTCCTCTTCTGTGCGATCCACCGACAGCCCGATCCACCGGGAGACTCTGATGGAACGTCGCCAAGAGAATTATAAGTCAACATGGATGAGCCTTCAGATGAGGGAAACATTGTGGAGCCCCTCGACGGGGACTCACCCCCCGAGGACAGGCCACTGCTGGACCCATCTAGGAGGATTACTCGCCAAAAAAGGAGCCTCCTTGGCCTTCCTGTACCCACGGAGGCACTGGAACTAGGTCGAAACATCGGAAAGGGTAAAGAGCCCGTCGGGTCTGTCAAACTCGCTGACCCATCTGCCTCAGTGTAGCAGGTAGAGGAAGATCCCGAGAAGTCCATGTTGCGCCAACAACTAGTCGAGCAAAAGAGGCAGGTTGATGAGCTCTTGGTCGAACGCATTGCAGAGCGGCGGCCTGTCTACGACAACCCTAGACCAGGACAGCAGGGGCAGAAGCATCTCCCCCTTGCTGAGATCCCCCCGGGCAACCGTGACCGTGTCATTTTTGCCAACAGGGGAGACACTGGAGCCCATGGAAAGAGGGCACGATATGTTTCGCCGAACCCTCCCAAGCAGCGAGGCAACCTGGGAGACCCTACTCGGTTTCCTCCCGCCGCTCCGACAGTCGCTCCCCCAGCTGCCCCCCGAGACGCTTAGTGTGACTATCATATCGAAGAGCCTAGCAATGAGTTTGTGGTTAGAGATCCCCATCAGGACATGAATCCGCATTCGAATGATCTGATGGAAGTACGTATCGCTCGCTTGGAGGCCATAGAAACTCGGAAGGTGGCGATCCCACCGGATGGCAAGCCGTACCCCGCATGGGTGGATGACATGTCGGCCCCGCTGGGATTTGGGAACCCTGCTTTTTCCCCCTTTAACGGGACCAGAGACCCTCCACAACACTTGGACCACTTCAACTCGAGGTGCAGGCCTATGTTAGGGACTCCGGCACAACAGGAGGCTTCCATGCTTCTGTGCTTCATTCAGACACTGGAGGGACCAGCGTTCGTTTTGTACAGCCATCTCCCTGTTGGACCAGTGACTAGCTGGGAGGACCTTCGCTGAAAATTATTCTACCAGTTCAGTTCCACAACCTGGAAGACGAACATTGCAGGCCTCTTCAGGTGCAAGCAAAGGCCCGACGAGCGAGTCGCGGACTTCGTCGCCCGGTGGAAGGGGCTCACGTACTGCCTTGACATGACACTGACTCAGGAGCAATTACTAACGTCGTGTGTGGGGAACGTCAAGGTAGAGTTGGTTCCTTCCCAGATCAGGCAGAATTACCCGGGAGGGTTCTGGGACTTCTCGAACAAGGCTCAGCGCCTCGAAGAATCCCTACACTAGGCCAGTCAGGCATGCCCACTGCCTCCTGTGATCTCTGCAAGGAGAGCCTCTAGAGCCGAGCCCGCTGATGTGGCGCAGATAGAGGCCCCCAGACAGCTAGAGTTTCTGCCGGTGAGGCCAGCTCAGCAGGCTCATAGGGGTCAACCCCCATAGCCTCCGACCCAGCAGCGACCGCCTGAAAATCGGCAGGCGCTTCGGCGTAACGCACCGCCACCACCTAGGCGAGGTAATCCGGCTCCGCCTCCTCGGCTTGATCCACCAGCCCCTAGACATGGTCAGCCCCCAAGAGTCCCCTTTCCAGTTAGAAGTGATTGGTCTTACTCGTTTGGCGAGGCACAGGTCCCCGGTTATTTCCGTAGCGCCTTGGAGCAGAGGATCGTTCGACTGCCTGAGGGCCGGATGCCAGAAGAGGCGTGTCTCACGGATCACCCTAACTACTGCCCTTATCACCAGTTCTTGGGACACACCATCCAGCAATGTTATGTGTGCAAGGACTGGATCCAAGACCAAATTGACAACAACATAGTCAGGTTGGGCCCAGCCCCGACACAGGTGGCAGGTGTCTTTGTGGGAGCAGATGGCAGTAGTGACGACGGGGATGGGTGGGAACAGGTTTCTGCCCGTGGGTCCCGGAAGTATAACGGCTGGATGGCGCGCAGGACGGTTTCCCATGCCCATGGATTCATCCGCGCCCGGCTGGACCAGCTAGAGCCTTCAGAATCCGCGAGCGCCGCTTTGGCATCATCGTCCAAGCCTACTTCTTCCCAGAAGAGAAGGCGGCAGTGCAAGAAGAATTGACGTCGTCTTCGCGCACGCTTGGGGATTTCATGCCCCCGGAAATGGGGATCCCTTCGAGACCCCATCTGGTAATGGATGACTCCTCGACTGAGAGCCCGAGGTACGCTTCGGTTAACACCGTAGAGTTGGTAAATCCCTTTGTGTCTTTCGACGATGAGGAGCGCCGGGTGAACCTCCCCGAGAGCCCGGGGTACACTCCAGTTAACACCGTAGAGTTGGTAAATCCCTTTGTGGCACCCGACGATGAGGAGCGCCGGGTGAACCTCCCCGAGAGCCTGGGGTACTCTTCAGTTAACACCGTAGAGTTGGTAAATCCCTTTGTGGCTCCCGACGATGAGGAGCTCCGGGTGAACCTCCCCGATAGCACGTGGTACGCTTCGGTTAACACCGTAGAGTTGGAAAATCCCTTTGTGGCTCCTGACGACGAGGAGCACCGGGTGAACCTCCCAGAGAGCCCAGGGTACACTTCGGTTAGCACCGTAGAGTTGGTAAATCCCATTGTGGATCCCGACGACGAGGAGCGCCACGTGAACCTCCCCGAGAGCCCGGGGTACGCTTCGGTTAACACCGTAGAGTTGGTAAATCCCTTTGTGGCTCCCGATGATGAGGAGCGCTGGGTGAACCTCCCCACGAGCCCGGGGTACGCTTCGGTTAACACCATAGAGTTGATAAATCCCTTTGTGGCTCCCGACGACGAGGAGCACCGGATGAACATCCCCGAGAGCCTGAGGTATGCTTCGGTTAACACCGTAGAGTTGGTAAATCCCTTTGTGGATCCCAACGACTAGGAGTGCCAGGTGAACCTCCCCAATGTCCCCAGCCATCGCCAACGTCGACAGAGCCGTGGCTACGTGAATTTCCGGGGCATGGCGGTCGTCACCTCCAGTCAGGCCGTGCACGCCACTGATACCAGGCAGCAGGCCCGGTATAGAGAGCAGCACTCGCGAATCCCTCATCCGGTTATAATAGGTTCGCTTCCACCACCGTTTGTGTTGCTGGATCGGGCGGAATCGCCTTGCCCACGTCGCGACTAGCACAGCCCAGCCACTGGACGACTACGACCTTCCAGTCCTAGCATGGCAGCCACCTCCCGAGCTTCAGCTGGTGAACAGTGGGACATGCCTAGAACCAGTCAATCACCGGTCCCGCCAGCAGGGTCCGTCATGCCCTCAATTGCAGAGAAACCTCCCATAAGCAGAAGCTCACGTTTGGCGCGAAAGTATGATGTCTTGAAGCATCTGGCCGGCATTCCGACAAGATTTTCCATCCTTGAGTCCCTCCGCTTGTCGTCTGAGATGCGTGAGGCGCTCGCCGAGGCTCTAAGGAGCCCCCTCTAGTTTGAAACGGAGGTAGAGACCGCAGAAGCCTTCCACACTGAGGTGATTGAGGACGCCGAATGTCAGGCGGTTATCTCATTCTCCGGTGAAGATAAAGACCCTCCCATTCAGGGGCACATCCGCATGTTGTACATCACCGGCCAGTTCAATGGCGTGGAGGTCCGTCGCTGTCTTGTCGACATGGGTTCTGGGATTAACATGATCCCAACTCGGACAATACGAAAACTGGGGTTGTCCGAGGATGATTTAACTCCCTCCGACCTCAGAATCCAGGGGTATGACAGAACCGAGAAAACTACACTCGGCAAGATTTGTCTGAAGACCCTGTTCGGTGGCATAATTGCCAATACTAAATTCATGTTTGTCTCTCAGGACACTGCCTACAACGCGTTGATGGGCAGGCCGTGGCTCCATCTTCATGCAGCGGTTCCCTCATCATACCATCAGTTCCTCAAATACTCCCTTAAGGTTCGAGTGGGTGTGCTCCAAGAAGATGCATCCCCGTTTTCTTCTTGTGAAGCTCGTTACCTGGACGCTGACTATTACAAGAGAAAGTACAAGAAGATCCTAGCAGGTGAGGTTGAGCCTGCCGTAGTCGCGAGCGATCACTGGGAAGGTTTGGATGATGCATATGTCTTCCCAATCCATCAGTTGGAGGCCACGACTCCGGATATGGGAGAGTTATTTATTGTCTCAGGTACCAGAGGAATGCATATTTCCGGGTCTAAGCGACGGCGGGAAATCACCTCGTACTCTTACACAAACCAGGCCCGGGTGGTCCCTAAGCCTCCTACACCTGTACGATATCGGGACGTTGGGCTTATGGAAACGACAGTGCGTTATACGTGCTTGTTTCGCCGAGCCGGGATCGACCGGATCAGGCCAACGCGACACCACTACTTCGATGTCGTAATGCGTGGCCCCTTGGGCCGCAGGTCGGATGGGATTGGATCAACCGCCTTTGTCGTTACGGTCTCCGGGGTGCACGAGTCTCCCGTCATGACGACCTCTACCACCCAAGCTGGTGCTAGCTCCCCGTCAGGGTCGAGCAGCCCCGAAACCCCCCCCCCCCCCCCCGTGAACGATCCTTCCACAAGCGGAGAAGAAGACATGGAAGATGCTCCTCCTGCCTTTGAGGAGGGTGTCTCTGCCACGGTCGACGAGCTCGTATAGGTGAACCTCGGTAGTGATGAGGGCCTGAGACCCACATTGGTCAGTGCCGCTATGCCTCCCGAGGAACGGAAACAGTACATAGACTTCCTCAAACAGCACCAGGATGTGTTTTCCTGGAGTTATGATGAGATGCCGGGAATAGATCCCCAGGTAGCCGTCCACCGCCTTGGCCTCCCAGCAAACCATCGCGGGTTCAAGAAGCCTCCCAGAAAAATGCACCCCTTTCATGGTGCCATGGTTGAGGCCGAAGTTGATATGCTCATTAAGGCCAACTTCTTCAGGGAAGTCTAGTACCCCAGGTGGATAGCCAACATTGTGCCCATCAAGATGAAGAACGGGCAGATTAGGATCTGCATCGACTACCGCGATCTTAATCGCCACTGTCCGAAGGATCACTTTCCCCTTCCCGTGACAGAGTTGTTGATCGACGCAACGGCTGGTTTCCAAGCCCTCTCCTTCATGGATGGGTACTCCGGGTATAACCAGATTCGGATGGCCCCTGAGGATGAAGAGTGCACTGCCTTCATGTCCCCCCAAGGCACTTTCTGCTATCGGGTTATTCCCTTCAGCCTGAAAAAAGGGGGTTCCAACTATCAACAGGCTATGCACCGCATATTCAAGCTAATCCTCGGGACGCTGGTGGAGTGCTATGTAGATGGCCTGGTGGTCAAATCATGTCGGCTCCAGGACCATCGCAGGGACCTTGAGAAAGTGTTCGGTTTTCTCCGTTCTCGTCACTTGAAGATGAACCCGTTGATGTGTGCCTTCGGGGTCACCTCCGGAAAGTTTATTGGCTTCATCGTCTGGTATCGAGGTATCGAGATCGACCCTGAGAAGATCAAGGCCATCAGTCAGATGCCTCCCCTGAGTAATATTCGGGAGCTTCGAGGCCTCCAAGGCCACTTAGCCTATATATGCCGATTCATTGTGAATCTGGCCAGTATGTGTAAGCCATTTTCTCAGCTCATGAAGAAAGGCGCCGCCTATGGGTGGGATGAAGAGTGCCAGACTTCTTTTGAGGAAATCAAGTAGTATCTGCTTCAACCTCCGGTCCTGATGCCACCCGCTCCCCGAAAGCCACTTGTCCTTTACGTGACCACCCTGGAGCGATCCCTCAGCGCCCTTCTCACCCATAAGAACAATTAGGGAATAGATAATAGCCTCTACTACCTCAGCTGCATGCTCCTCGAAGCAGAAGTAAGATACTCTCCCATCGAGAAGAGCTTCTTGGCGCATGTATTCACCGTATAGAAATTGCGGCACTACTTGCAGCACCACGATGTACAGCTGGTCTCTCGGGTAGACCCGTTGAAATACATCCTGAGTCAGCCTATGTTGACCGGCCGATTGGCATGTTGGGCGATGATCCTCCAGAAGTTTGACATTAGGTTCGTACCTCAGAAGGCCGTCAAAGGATAGGCGTTGGCAGACTTCTTAGCTGCTCATCCAACATCTGCGGACCAGCCGTTGGATTTGGGCTTTCCTGATGAGGCAATCCTCTCAATTGATCACGCCACCCCATGCTGGCAGATGCACTTCGATGGCGCCTCCCAAAGCCCTACCGGTAGAAGTCTCAACGATCCTAGGCTTAACAGAGTGGGCCTGGGTATCGTCTTCATCACCACGGAGGAATCTGTTCTGCCATATTCTTTCTTGTGGTCAGAGGGCTGCACCAACAATGAGGCAGAATATCATGCCCTCATCACCGGCATAGAGTTGGCTCTAGAGGTTGACGTACCCCACCTGTATGTAAAATGGGACTCTGAGCTAGTCATCAAGAAGGTTAACGGTGACTACGCTGTCAGGAAGCCGGAACTCGTGCCGTTGCTGTAGTGTGCCCTCCATATAATGGCTAAGTTCCCATCCCGACCAGATATCGTTCACGTTCCACGGTCGCAGAACAGTCGAGCAGATGCTTTGGCCAGTCTGGCTGTATCACTCGCGGAGCCCGAACAGGATGACCTAATCATCCATGTGGCGCACTGATGAGTCATTGCTCCTGTTATCCCAGAGGGCAGTCGTGGCCCGCGAGTGAACCATCTCACTTCTGGTGCCCCCGCATTAGGACCACCCGGGGCTTCGGGGGTGGTGAGCGAGACGGTTCCTGACTGGAGGACACCCTTGGTTGAATATATCCGGCACGACAATCTTTCGATGGACCGAGCAGAGCGGGAACGAATCTGGTGCTGCGCGCCGTAGTTCACCCTTCAAAGTGGTCCCAACCGTGAGCAGCACCTTTACAGGAGTGGGTTTTACGATGTTCTCCTCCGTTGTCTTCAAGGATTTGAGATCCCGTAGGTCATTCAAGAAGTGCATGCTAGCTCCTGTGGCGCCCACCAGGTCGGTTCGAAGTTGTCCCACCAGATTCGGAGACTGGGATACTTATGGCCCTCCATGATCCATGACTGCATCGAGTACACCAAGTGGTTTCATGCATGCCATGTTCATGCTATCTTTGTGCATTGGCCACCGGAGCCTCTCCATACTACTAAGTTTTCTTGGACCGTTGCAGCCTGGGGGTTGGATGTTGTAGGGCCTTACCCGCCGGTGACGACCCGCCAGTTCCTGTTCATCTTAACCGCCACAGATTTCTTCTCAAAGTGGGCAGAGGCAACCGTGCTTAGGGAAGTCAAGGCTGGTTCTATCGCTGACTTTGTGAGTTCCAATATCATTCACCATTTTGGAATACCTCACGCTATCCTCACGGATAATAGAACCAACTTCCGAGCGGCCGAGATGAAGAGATTGTACGCCAAGTACAACATTCGCTCTAACCACACCTCCCGCTATCATGCGCAGGTGAATGGACAGATTGAGGCGTTTAATAAAACCCTCTCTATCATTCTACACAAAATGGATGGTCAGAAAAGAAAATTTGGCCGGACAAACTCCCCAACGCCCTCTGGGCTTATTGGACGATGACTCGCAATTCCACCCAGGTGACCCCGTATTCCCTGGTGTACGGAGCTGAGGCCGTCCTTCCCATCAAGGTCCATGTTCCCTCATTGCGAATGGCGGTCTACGACCAGCAAGCGCCGAACAGATTTGACGAGATCTGTCTAGCCAAATTGGAAGCGCTGGATGAAAGTAGGCTTCACGATTTACGTAACTTGGAAAGGCATCAGAGTAGGATGGCTCGACCTTTCGATAAGAAGGTTCACCTCTGATCCTTCCTGCAATGTGACTTGGTGTTGGCTCTCAGAGCGCCAATGATTCCCGGCAGGAAACCACCCAAGTTGGAACCCAAGTGGGAGGGACCTTTTCTTGTCCATAAGGTCAATCCCAATGGTGCGTATTCCCTGGTGACTATGGATGGGGAGCATATCACTCCTCCCACCAACACCAGGTTCCTCTAGAAGTATTTTGCCTAAACTGTATGGTCATGCACGACCTTAAACTACACTCTGCCCTAAATCTGGGCTCCATGGTCCAACATGACCTTAAACTACACTCTGCCCTATGTCTGGGCTCCATGGTCCAGCATGACCTTAAACTACACTATGCCCTACATCTGGGCTCCTAGGTCCGAGATCTAAGAACTAAAACTAAGATCCCCTTGGTATGAGCTCTATGACCTAAAAATAAGATCCTCTTGGTCCGAGTTCTATGACCTAAAACTATGATCTATATTCCGTCCAACATGACGTTAAACTGTATTGTCAAGAACTATTTGTGGATTGATTCTCATCCTTATGAGATACGTAGGACCGCCCAGAGATTTCGTCTCGGGTCCAGCCCAGAAGTTACCAAATTCTGCCATTTCATCCTAGGTCCGAGCTCTAAGACCTAAAACTAAGATCCATATTTCGTCCAACATGACGTTAAACTGTATTTCCAGAACTACGTCTAGCTTGATTTCCATCCTAATTGGATATGTAGGAACATCCAGAACTTTCGTCTTTGGGTCCAGCTTGAGGTCCGTTGTCGCGTCTGTTTCGCCTTTGGGACTTCGACCACAGGGTCGCGTGGAGTGGTGTGAGATTATGTCCCCATTCACCTCGGGTGTGCGATAGCTTCACCCCGCACACCCTGTCCTCAGGGTTTAGCCCTCCTCTTTCCAATGGCGTTTAAAGACGCATATCAAGATCTACATGTGGCTTGATTTCCATCCTAATGGGTTATGTAGGACCACCTGAACACCTAGATGTCAGGTCCATCCCCATCTCTTAGGAGGTCCCACGATCTCCCGGTGCCCAGGGTGCTTGGCATTACACCCCCTCTTTTGCCCAGGGATCCGCCATCTCCTGGCCACTCTCGGACTGAGCCCTCAGAGTGGTCTACTAATGTGCTCAAGGCACTCTGGTCTAGAACATGGAGTGCCAGATTCGACTTA
Source organism: Viscum album (assembly GCA_963277665.1). Lineage (NCBI taxonomy): Eukaryota > Viridiplantae > Streptophyta > Magnoliopsida > Santalales > Viscaceae > Viscum > Viscum album. The sequence goes on along the minus strand of OY728161.1, from coordinate 417,378,974 downwards.
GGCAGGTTCCATCCATATGCCAAGCTTCGTGTTCCCCTTCATTCGGGACCCTGTCATCCTTCATACCCGGAGGGACCGCCATGAATGGCCTGGGTACAACACCCATGGGATCCCCTTACCGTCATGGGCCAACACCCCCGAGGGTTTCAAACAACAAATTGATACAAATCCCGCGTTGCGAACATGGTCAGTGGTTGATGCTCATTTGGTTGTCCCCATGGCTAACACGACAGGATGTTGTGTTGCGAACATGGTCAACAGTAGTCCTCAGTCGTCACGCCGGTTCCCCTGGACCTGAATGTTTGTGGCATGGTTCATGTCATGTTCCGCCCCGCCGTGCCCTGGTGGAATCTCGACACTCGTTGTACTAACCCTCAGTAAACCCCCGCAGATCAGACAGACCGAGCTACGTAACGGTGTCCCTCGGGGCTCCCGCGATCCGAGCGCTAGAGTATGTGCTTAGGTCTCTTCTTTACAGGTTGCGTATAGCTTGACAATCATCCCCATAGGGGAGTGAGGAGTCGCCCAGACATTGAGTTTCGGGCCCAGCCTAGCTGGGAGCTAGCATCTGCTGCCCCTCCCGGATTGTAGAACCCTCATAGGCCCCATTGCCCGAGGCTCCTCTCTCGGTTTGTCCAAAACATATGACCTTAAATTTTGTTGTTGGTCTAAACCATATGACCTTAAACTGTGATGTTGGTCCAAACCATATGACCTTAAACTGTGTTGTTGGTCTAAACCATATGACCTTAAACTGTGTTGTTGGTCCAAACCATATGACCTTAAACTGTGGTGTTGGTCCAAACCATATGACCTTAAACTGTGCTCTTTGTCCAGCCATATGACCTTAAACTGTGGTGTTGGTCCAAACCATATGACCTTAAACTATACTGTTGGTCCAAACCATATGACCTTAAACTGTGTTGTTGGTCCAAACCATATGACCATAAACTGTGTTGTTTGTCCAAACCATATGACCTTAAACTGTACTATTGGTCCAAACCATATGACCTTAAACTATGGTGTTGGTAAAACCATATGACCTTAAACTGTGGTGTTGGTCCAAACGATATGACCTTAAACTGTGCTGTTGGTCCAAACCATATGACCTTAAACTGTGATGTTGGTCCAAACCATATGACCATAAACTCTGCTATTTGTCCAAACCATATGTCCTTAAACTGTTCTGTTGGTCCAAACCATATGACCACAAACTGTGCTCTTGGTCCAAACCATACGACCTTAAACTGTGTTATTGGTCCAAACCTTATGACCATAAACTTTGCTGTTGGTCCAAACCATATGACCGTAAACTCTGCTGTTGGTCCAAACCATATGACCTTAAACTGTTCTGTTGGTCCAAACTATATGACCTTAAACTGTGCTCTTAGTCCAAACAATATGACCTTAAACTGTGATGTTGGTCCAAACCTTATGACCAGAAACTGTGACATTATCATCCTGGCCGCGCGACGAAAAACTGCATTGCACTATGGTGACCTCGTTGTAGAGGACATCACGTTGTGTATTGGTTTTATGCCATGCCATTTGTCAACGCCTATCACAGCTTGATGCTTGTGGTGACACCATGGCCTGCTACTCTAGGTCTGTCGCTTCACAACAACAAAAACCCACTCACCTTAAAGGAAAAACAAGATTTATCAAATGCCGCTTATTTTAGTGTAATGTCCTCGCCCGCACTCCCCTTTTCCCATGGCCCTGGTATCTTACCATGTCACTGTCAGAACTACGTGTGGCTTGATTCTCATCCTTATGAGATATATATGAACACCTGGGGAACTTCCCCGCGGGTCCCTCCTACCTCTGTGTTCGGTCCCTCGACTCGAGCATTTCCCCGGAGAGCACATGTTAGGTAGGGCTTGGGTCCTCCTTCACGTCGGGTTTTGTAACCACCTGGCCATGTGTCCGTTTCTCCCCTCCTTACGGTCCGAGCTCTAAGACCTAAAACTAAGATCCTTACGATCCAAGCTCTAAGACCTAAAACTAAGATCCTTACGGTCCGAGCTCTAAGACCTAAAACTAAGATCCTTATGGTCCGAGCTCTATGACCTAAAACTAAGATCCGTATTCCGTCCCACATGACGTTAAACTGTATTTTGGACCGCATGACGTTAAAATGTATTATCAGAACAATGTGTGGCTTGATTATCATCCTTATGATATATGTATGACCACCCAGACGTTTCATCTTAGGTCCAGCCCCAGGGATTAGTAAACCCCGTCCTTCCTTATTGTCGGTCACTCGGCCCGACTTCATGGGAAGTGGTGTAATCGGGATATCTACCCCGAGCATGTTCAGGATTCCAAATGGTAATAATGGGAAGCGGCAGTTCTCTAGCCAAAGAGGTCCTTCCTGGAAATTGGGACAACCAGTGATCAGGATGGTACGTCCGCCTAATGTGCCTTCGCCATGGTGGCGCAAATTCGGGAGTGTTGGACTCTGTTCGAACAAACCACTACTCCACCTTCCACGCCTTGCGTCCCCCCTTATTCAGACCCTCACTTCCTTTCACGTTTGACGGGACCCCCTAACAGTATAGATGCTAGACCTATGGTCCGCCTACTGTCATGGGCCAACGTTCCGGAGAACTGGTCATGTTTGAAGGGACCCCTAACAGTATGGATGCTCGACCTATGGTCCGCCTGCTGTCCTGGGCCAACGTTCCGGAAAACTGACCAACAATATTTGAGTTAGGCCCCGTGTTGCGAACATGGTCAGTGGTCAGCCCTCATTTATTGTCTTCCCATTCCAGGACAATGTGATATGGATGATGTGTTTCCACCCCGGTTGACAGTTATCCTCTATATTTTCTCCCCATTGGGTTCCAAATTTGGACAGCATGATGCACCCTTTCTCTCCATCCCCCTGTGTTCAGATAGATTTCAATGCCCCCAGCATTACCCCGCTCGTGTGTTAAGGAACATTGAGAAGTCGACACATCCATCGACCCAGGGTCTCCTCAGAAGTCCAGGCCCAATTTTGGACGCCTGAAGCTTGGTCAATGCCCCACAGTTGAACAGAATGATGGTACGAGCATCCCCTGCTTCTCGCGTTTGGCACGTCCCACAAGATCCAAGGGGTGAGTTGTTATTCATTTCGAAACTATGGTTGAGCGCATTAAACGAAGGATAAAAATGAGTGGATTTGGCCATTTATTGGATTGAGACGATGAGCAGTACAAGAAAAAATTTCATGAGATGGCAAAAACAAATCCCTTAGGGATCAGCATGCTGAAGTGATCTTTCCACCCCTGCTACCCTCTGGTTGGTAGCCTCTAGGACCGCTTCTCGCTCTTTGAAGACTCTCTCTTCATCGGCCACCATAGAGCGCAGCTCTCCAGCCCTAGCTTGTTCCTGCGCCTGCTCGGTTTGATGTACGGACATCTGGAGACTCGCCTCCACTAGTTGTTCCTGTGCATCAGCCAGCTGGGCTGTCAGTTGCTCCACGAGCTCAGAGCATTTTGCGATGAAGGCCTCTTTATCCGCCGCCTGCCATTCGAGGTGCCGGACTTCTTGCTCTTCCCTCAGCAGTGCTTGAGCACTCTCCGATCCTTCCTGGAATTGGGAAATGTCGGTGTGCTGGCTGCTCTCGCATATCTTCTTGTCCATGTAATCATGGACCGCCAGATGAAGGTGCTGAGCGTCAGCCCCTCCGGCGCACAGGAAGCGCAGCCAGGTCTGATGTGATCCCATCCACCTCAGCCAATCCGACTGGGGCTACCTGAGGAAGTGCTGGATACACTTCCACCCTTTGCATCGTGTCATCCGTCTCTCCTCGGCGGCCTTTGAGTCTGATTCGTCAATCTCCTCAGGGTTAGCGGGTCAGTATAGAGGGAAGGCCACCAACATATTGGAAGTAGGATCCACCACAGGGATTTCTTTGTGAGGAATATAATCCTCGATGTCCGGGTGACCTTCTCTCACCCCAGCAGCAATGACGTGTAAAGACCTGTAAAATTCAAGGGAATTGTTTTCTTAATTTTCTTTAGAATTTTACAAGAGCGCGGTTTCTGACGGCACCTGATTCTGAGGCCCGGTGTGCCCAGAATCAATTTCTGAAGTTTGGCTCGGGTACTTTCAGTGAACGAACGAGCAGGTTTTTTAACTTTTGAACTGGTGCCCGGAATCGAATTCCGAGGGCACCGATGAACTCGCAGCGCCGATATTCGCTTGTGGAGACCTATTCTGAGGTTGCGTTTTATGCGGGTTGAATGTTAGTTTTGGGGGAAATAAAATGAAGTTAAATAAATTGTGGAAACACTATTTATTTTTATCCATGTTGGTTATATCCTCCCAAAGGGAGTTAGAGGTGGGACCCACATCCACATAACCTCCCATGAGAGGATTAAGTGTGGTGGGACCCACGCGAACCCTAACTCTTCAACTCCCCTTAAATCTCCCAATAACTCCTCTCTTGTTAAATTTGACAACTTGAGTTATTAATTGAGTTGAGTTCTTAATTTCAAACATTTGAAATTCAAAGTGGTTTAGTTGTGTAAATAAAATAAGCCGTAGACTTATTTTAATTTGGTTAGTTCTTTTTTCCACCTTGAGAAGTTTGGGAAGCTTTCTCCTTCTTCTTCAACCATGACGAAGAACTCGAAGAACACTTAGGCTCCGACGAAGAACGCCGTCACCATTAGAAGAGAAATACGTGTCGTCTCTTCTCTTCTTCACAGCCGGTGTGTTTCCGAAGATCGACAATGCCGCTTCTATCTATATTCTTCTCGTGTCAACTAAAGGAGACGCTGCTTCCTCCTTGGGCTTTCTCCATCACCTTAGGAAGCTTCTCCAGCGACGTTACCTCTTCGGACGCACCTCGACGTCAACGGAATCGACGTTCGATTTCCGCGACGCCCGACTTCTGCGACGCTTGTCTTCTGCGGCTTGTTAACGTGCTCCGCTCTTGAAACTGAGGTAGGGGATTTTTGTTAATTATTAAATTATTCCGTTCTTGTTTCTAGCATGTTGAACTTCGTGGTTAATCGAATAAATGTTATCGTTTAACGAGAGGGGGCCAGACCGCAAAAACATGGGTTAACCCCCTCCTATGTTCATGTTTGTTCCCTTGCGGATGGAACGGGATGGCGTGGTGCCATCGCACCACGCTGGAATCATACGAAAAGTATTGCGCGACGCCGTCGCGACGTGCCGTGGAATGAAATTCAAGAACGCGACGTCGTTGCGCCGCGTCGAAAGAAGTCGAAGGCGCCGCGGCCGGAGTGGGGCCACGGCGGAGGGGCGCGGTGTCGTCGCACCGCGCCGGACGACAAGGGCCGTGGCCGGTCCCGGGCCGCGGCGGAGCTTGGTGACTGGCGGCCATCCGGGCCACCCTTGTTGGAGCCGAAAAGGGACCGACCATTGCCGGTCCCGTTGAGGAGGAGCCGGCCGGCCAGGTCGGGCCGGCCGGAAGGGAGAAAACTTGGGGGAAATAAATTCCCCCGGCTAGCTCAACGCCCCCACATTATTGAGGGGGGGGGGGGGGTTACAAAGGGGGGCAGGCGCCCCCCGTTTTTTCAATCAGCTCAGCCGAAGCTGAGCTGGAAGCGCGCCCAGCGCGCTGCGCTGAGCCGGACCGGCGCCTGGCCGGTCCCCCAGGCCGGGCCGAGCCCAGCCGTGCCGGGCCGGGCCGGGTCGGGCCGCTCTGGGACGGGCCGCGCCCTGCCGGGCCGACCCTGTCCGGGGCGGGTCGACCCGGTTCGGGCCAGCCGGGGGGTCTCGGGCCAGGTCGGCCTGGGCCCGAAACCCCTCGATACCGAACTGTTTTGGTTCAAATGCCCATAACTCGGGCTAAAGACCACCAGACGACGCTCCGTCAGCGGTGATGCGATCCCTGGATCGAGATGGTCGTTTCGGTATATCGCACTCAAGGTTTCAGATTACTTTGAGTTCGGCTGGGTTGCTTCGTACACGAAACCAACCGGGCCCTCGGAGCGGAAAAGCTCATATCTTGAGCTACGGACGTCCGATTGATGTGTCACCATCTTTGTTGAGTTCCTCATAGTGAGACGGATCTTTTGGCATACTCCGTCCGAGGTTTGGACACATGTGGAGTACGGTTGGGTTGGTTTTTCCTTAAAAACCAACCGGGCCCCTGGAACGAAAAAGCCAATAACTCTCAGACCGGGCGTCCGATTGACGCGCCGTCTATTGCGTTGAGTTCTTGTTGACGATACAGAACATTTTGATAGATCAACTCTGGACATTGTGACAGTTGATGTATCAGCGTCTCAGCTCGTGGAGCGGACCCTCCTGAATGAGCTTGCTGTGTGTGGGAACCCTAGAGCTGGCTGCGACCGCTACAGTGACTGCGACGACGACTGTGCAGAGATCCTCAGTGGATTCGATGACGACGACTACAACACTCAGCGATCCTGTGTGGATCTGTGCTACCGATCCTGTGTGGGTCCGATCCTGTGTGGGTCAGCGCTCAGCGGTCCTATGTAAACCAGTGCCTACAGATCCTGTGTGGGTCTGATCCTGTGTGGGTATTTGTGGGGGTTAGTACCTATCAATCTTTTGTGGATCCGATGACTTAGATGGATCAGTGATAATCTCTATCGTCCTCTAATAAATATACCTGTGTGAGCAGAATCCTGTTTACCTTCCTTTGTGGATTCTGTTCTGCTATCCTGTGTGGATTACGTATTGCTTTCCCATGTCTAAAACGTATACTTTCCTGTGTGGACTGAGTTGTACTTGGGCTCGGAGGTTGGAGCATATTGAAATGATGACTTAGGTATATGTATGGGCATATACCTATGCACTGTCAGTTGTTACTTCATGATTTTATCTTTCCTTTGTGGTTTATCCTATGTGGATTTTGGGAGACCTTCGGGGGTCTCGGGGTCCCTACTGAGTAGTTTATACTCACCCCTGCATGGGCTATGCCCGCACTACGTTGTGTTGGTTGCAGACGACGGACAGCGTTGATCGTGGTTGAGGCGTGCAGATCAGGACGGTACCTAGAGATGGACCACTGGGCGGGACGTACTCGGAGCGGACGGTGGGACCCGAGGAGCAGTGGAGCTATCTGTACCCACCCTTCAGGTGGGATCTCCAGTGGGCAGCTCGGTGTAGCGGCTTTTACTTTACAGTTGTTGTTTTCCCTTTCGAGTTGTACTTTACTTTCATTTTGGGTTTGTATACTGGCCCATTTACATTTCCGCACATACAGTTGTACTATGTGTTTACTTTTCCGCTTTATTACTCTGTGGTACTTGTTTACTTTACAAAGGCAATGCATTCCCTTTATACCGCGATTTATGCCTTGGTGCTAGTCGCCAGCCCCTGGCCTATGGAAGGTGGGCTTGGGGTAGTCACGGCACGAGCCCCATGGACGGGTCGTGACAAATTGGTATCAAAGGAGTTCGGTTCTACCATGAACTCTGATCTTTTCTATGTGAAGCAATAATGTTTAGCGTATTGAGTGTGGATATCAGTACATGGAGTCCAGTGTTGGTGCGGCGTCCAACGTATCCTTACACCAGGACCCTGACTTCTGATTTTCGACTTAATGCACGAAAATATTGATTGCGTGTGTGTTTCAAGTTTTCTTTTTGATTACTTTGTATCAGCTCACCAGGTATACTGTTCTGACCATGGCACACCTGTTTCGTTATTAGGATGGCCCCACGATGACAGCCATCTAGGGTTCCAAGAGTCGAGCGTGAAGACATCCCACTGAGTGACGAGGCCTCGGTGTAGGGCCCTTTGTCAACAGTGGCACCGACGGTAGCACTACCCGCTGAGCCACCAATACTTCCAGCACCAACCGCTAATGATGCACGTCAACTCAGCGCACTGCATGAGTTCCAGCACCAGCGACCGCCCAGGTTTTGTGGGGAGACGGACCCCTGGCAGCTGAGGACTGGCTGGAGGCAGTCGTACGAGTTTTCAGGCTAGTGAGGACACAAGTAGACCCATGGTGATCCTCGCTGCGAGTCTACTGCACGCAGCAGCGGGCCGATGGTGGAGCTTGGTGCTCCAGGTGCATGATGAGGCATCTCTACATTGAACGGACTTTGAGAGCCTCTTCCGCTCGGAGTTCATCCCAGCCACCCTCTGTGCGGTCCGCATTCAGGTGATTCTTCAGCTGCGGCAGGGCAGCATGACGGTCGCTCAGTACTCGGCGAGATTTGCCGATCTCTCGCGCTACTCGACCGACATGGTACGTGACCCATTCTTCTGGGCCCGTACCTTCGAGTAGGGATTGAGACACGAGATCAGGGCATCGCTGATCTACCTCAGCATACCGAATCATACGGGAGTACTGGAGCGGGACCTTTTGATCGAGTGCTTTCTTGCTGAGTCTACACCAGCACCGAGACCCACCGCAGGGCGGCAGGTAGCAGAGTCTTCTGCAGAAGGCAGTCAACGGATGACTCAGGGGTCCAGGCAGACCAGACCCTTAGGCATATGACCTCAGGACACTGGCTCAGCCATGAGGGGCACACATCGTGGAGCCAGTCTTTCGAGAGGCAGACAGTGCTACTCGTGCGGCGGGCAGGGCCACTTGGCTCGTGACTGCCCGACCCGCCGTGCCGAGGAGCAGCAGACGGTTGAGGGACCACTGAGGCAGAGGCAGAGGGTTGACCGTGGCGGTCTGCAGGGAGGAGGCGGACGAGGCATAGGGGATGTCCGAGAAGAAGGTGGTGGGTGATGCTTTGAGGCTCTACCACCACCACCATCAGGAGGTCCACCCCAACCACAGGGAGCTAGTGGGTAGAGACATGCACAACTCCTGGCAGCAGAGGCCTACGACCACGGAGCGCCAAAGATGATTTGAGGTACTATCTATGTCTATTACACCCTTGCTGCAGTACTTGTAGACACAGGAGCGAGTCACTCTTTCATAGCCGCTTCCCTTGTTCGGATCTCGGAGATTCCGACAGAGCCATTGGCTCGATCCTTACGGCTAGACTCTCCTACAGGAGCAGACTCGACGATTACGCACTGGTTCCGGCAGTGTGAGATTACACTAGGAGGTGAGAGCTTCGGCTGGGATCTTCTTGTAGCAGCGTCGAGGCCTTACGATGTCATCTTGGGCATGGATTGGTTATCTACGGTCCATGCACATATTGACTGTTTTCGGTGCATGGTGCGATGTGTACGCACCAACGGGAGCAGGTTCACCTTCACCGGCGAGAAGGGAGCCTTTGCATCATAGGATGGACTTCTGCAGAGGAGAGGACAGCCCATCACTCATTAGTTGGATAGACTCATCCTAGGAGCAGTTGACGTGCGAAGTCCTGGTTTTCCTTTAGTGGTGGATCAGTTTGCAGACGTTTTTCCCGACGAAGTTCCAGGGTTACCTCCTCGCAGAGAGGTAGACTTTTATATTGAGCTGTACCCCGAGACATCCCCGATATCCACTCTAGCATATCGGATGGCCCCCGCTGTGCTTCGAGAGTTGCGGGTACAGTTGGAGGATTTGCAGGGAAAGGGGTTCATCCGACCCAGCGTTTCACCCTGGGCTTCCCCGATATTGTTCGCAAAGAAGGAGGACGGGATCTTGAGACATTGTGTTGACTATCGTCACTTGAACCTGGTGATAGTGAGGAAAATGTATCCGCTACTGTGTATTGATGACCTCATTGATCAGCTCAAGGGAGCACGGTGGTTCTCGAAGATAGACCTCAGGAGAGGCGATCACCAGCTCAGAGTTCGAGGCGAGGACATACAGAAGATGGCCTTCAGATGTCGGTATGGCCACTATGAGTTCTTGGTTATGCTTTTCGGTGTAACCAATTCTCCATCAGTGTTCATGGCCCTCATGAACAGGATATTTCAACCATACCTCGATCGATTTGTCGTGGTCTTCATCGACGACATTTTGATATACTCGATGACTGAGGAGGAGCACGCCTACCAATTGCGAGTTGTACTACACACACTCCGAGAGCACCAGATTTATGGTAAGCTCTCGATGTTCCAGTTCTGGATACGTGAGGTCCACTTATTGCGGCACGTCATCTCTGAGGCAGGAGTTGCAGTGGATCCTGCGAAGATCGAGGTAGTGTCAGCTTGGGATCCACCCAGGAGCGTGACGGAGGTGTGGAGTTTCTTGGGACTAGCTGGATACTACCGAAGATTCGTGCCTGACTTCTCTAGAGTTGCGGCACCACTCACAGCTTTGACGAAGAAGGGGAAACCTTTCGTGTGGTCAGACAGATGTCAACAGAGCTTCCAGGAGATGAGACAGAGATTGACCAACGCACCTATCTTGAGGTTGCCTTAGGAGGGAGTAGGGTACGTAGTCTACTGCAATGCATTAGGGACCGGACTTGGATGTTTCCTGATGCAAGAGCGGGCAGTGGTCGCCTATGGATCACATCAGTTGAGGTCGCATGAGCAGAACTACGCTACCCATGACCTGGAGTTAGCAGCAGTGGTCTTCACACTGAAGACATGGCGACACTACATGATGGGCGAGCGCTTTACAGTCTTTTCTGACCATCAGAGTCTCAGGTACATCTTCTCGCAGAAGGACCTGAACCTGAGACAACGGCGATGGCTCGAGTTCCTCTAGGACTATGAATTTGAGATTGTCTATACTCCTAGGAATGGGAACATAGTAGCCGATGCCCTCAGCAGGAGGACGGGAATTCAGCTACTTGAGGAGGCGACGAAGCAGCTAGCCTATTTGCAGATATCCTTCATTGATAGAGATGGAGCAGCGTTCCTTCAGTCTCTCACAGTCACTCCTCCACTTCTACAGCAGGTCAGAGAGGCACAGCGTGGGGACGCTGACTTTGAGACGCGGCGTGCACAGATATCCTCAGGATAGGCACCTGATGGTTTTTCCTTTGGGGCAGAGAATGACATCCTTTTCAGAGGACGTACCATGGTACCGGTTTCTTTACGAGAGGAGGTTCTGAGGGAGATTCACACTTCTCCTTTGGTGGTACATCCTGGAGTGGCGATGATGTACCAGGATCTCAGATGACAGCACTGGTGGCCGGGCATGAAGAAGGTTGTGGCATAATTCGTTTCTCGATGCCTCACCTGCCAGCAGGTGAAGGCTGAGCACCAGGTACCATCAGGCTTGGTACATCCCTTGGTGGTTTCGGAGTGGAAGTGGGATGGCATATCTATAGACATCGTGACTAGACTTCCACGCACTTTGAGAGGTCACGACTCCATCTGGGTGATTTTTGACCGACTCACCAAGTCGGCACACTTATTAACCATCAGAGAGAAGGGCTCAGTGGAGAACTTGGGATGTCTTTATGTTCAGGAGATTGTATGGATTCTCGGTGTGCCATCATCTATTGTCTCCGATCGAGATGCTCGCTTTACTTCCCGACTATGGAAGGGATTACAGGAGGCGTTCGTGACATAGATACGTCTGAGAACAACCTTTCACCCTCAAACGGATGGCAGACAGAGAGGACCATTCAGAATCGTGAGGACATGCTCCGCGCATGTGTCATCGACTTTGGTCGTAGCTGGGAGGACCACCTACCCTTGGTGGAGTTCGTGTACAACAAAAGCTACCAATCCACCATCGGGATGGAACCGTAAGAGGCGTTGTACGGCCGACCTTGTAGATCTCTTTTGTGTTGGACAGACCCTGGGGAGTCAGCACTTTTGGGACCGGAGATGGTCCAAGCCATGACAGAGAAGGTCCAGGTCATCCAAGAGCGGATGAGGACAGCTAAGAGCCGGCAGAAGTCATACGCTGACAGGAAGCAGAGGCCACTAGAGTTCTAGGATGGCGACCATGTCTTCTTGCGGGTCTCAACTCGACGTGGTATACGAATATTTGGCCAAGGTGGAAAGTTATCTCCGCGCTTCATCGGACCCTTCCAGTTCCTCAGCAGGATTGGCGAGGTGTCTTATCGCCTGGCTCTACAACCTCAGTTGCACCGTGTGCATGAAGTCTTCCACGTGTCTCAGTTGAGGAGATACGTGCAAGACCCGATGCACATCATTGACCATGAGGAGCTTGACGTTGATGATGGGGATACTTTTACGGAGGTCCCGGTGGAGATCGAGGATCGAAAGTAGCGGGTCCTACGTGGACGGTCGATTCCTCTACTGCGCATCAGATGGCATCACGAGAATCTCCAGGAGAGCACTTGGGAGCGGGAGGCTCAGATGCGTGCTCAGTACCCTCATTTGTTTCACTAGTTTTGATGTATCTTTACGGGGACGTAAATCCCTGAGGTGGGAGTAATGTAAAGACCCATAAAATTCAAGGGAATTTTTTTCTCAATTTTCTTTAGAATTTTACAAGAGCGCGGTTTCTGACGGCACCTGATTCCGTGTCCTGGTGTGCCCGGAATCAATTTCCGAAATTTGGCTCAGGTACGTTCAGTGAACGAATGAGCGGGTTTTCCTAGCCTTTGAACCGGTGCCCGGAATCAAGTTCTGAGGGCACCGATGAACTCGCAGCATCGATATTCACTTAAGGAGACCTATTCTAAGGTTGTGTTTTATGCGGGTTGAATGTTAGTTTTGGGGGAAATAAAATGAAGTTAAATAAATTGTGGAAACACAATTTAGTTTTATCCATGTTTGTTATATCCTCCCAAAGGGAGTTAGAGGTGGGACCCAAATCCACATAACCTCCCTTGAGAGGATTAAGTGTGGTGGGGCCCACATGAACCCTAACTCTTCAACTCCCCTTAAAACTCCCAATAACTCCTCTCTTTTTAAATTTGACAACTTGAGTTATTAATGGAGTTCAGTTCGTAATTTCAAACTTTTGAAATTCAATGTGGTTTAGTTGTGTAAATAAAATAAGCCTTAGACTTATTTTATTTTGGCTAGTTTCTTTTGCCACCTTGAGAAGTTTGGGAAGCTTTCTTCTTCTTCTTCAACCACGACGAAGAACTCGAAGAACAATTAGGCTCCGATGAAGAACGTCGTCACCATAAGAAGAGAAAGACCTGTCGTCTCTTCTCTTCTTTGCAGCCGGTGTTTTTCCGAAGATCGACGACGCCGCTTCTATCGATCTTCTTCCTATGTCAACGAAAGGAGACTCTGCTTCCTCCTTGGTCTTTCTCCATCACCATACGAAGCTTCTCCGGTGACGTTACCTCTTCGGACGCACTTCGGCGTCAACGGAATCGACGTCCGATTTTCGCGATGCCCGACTTCCGCGACGCTTGTCTTCCGCGGCTTGTTAACGTGCTCCGCTCTTGAAACCGTGGTAGGGGATTTTTTTTATTTATTAAATTATTCCGTTCTTGTTTCTAGCATGTTGAACTTCGTGGTTAATCGAATAAATTTTATCGTTTAACGAGAGGGGGTCGGACCGCCCAAAACCGGCTTAACCCCCTCATATGTTCATGTTTGTTCCCATGCGGATGGAACGGGATGGCGTGGTGCCGTCGCACCACGCGGGAATCATATGGAAAGTATTACGCGACGCCATCTCACCGTGCCGTGGAAAGAAATTCAAGAACGCGACGTTGTCACGCCGCGTCGAAGGAAGTCGAAGGCGCCGCGACCGGAGCGGGGCCGCGACGGAGGGGCGCGGTGTGGTCGCACCGTGCTAGATGACAAGGGCCGCGGCCAGTTCCGGGCCGTGGCGGAGCTTGGTGACAGGCGGCCAGCCGGGCCGCCGGTGTTGGAGCTGGAAAGGGAACGGCCACTGCCGGACCCGTTGAGCAGGAGTCGTCCAGCCAGGTCGGGCCGGCCGGAACGGAGAAAACCGGGGGAAATAAATTCCCCCGGCCAGCTCAACGCCCCCCATTATTGAGGGGGGGGTGGGGTGGTTACAAAGGGGGGGAAGGCGCCCCCCGTTTTTTCAATCCGCTCAGCCGAAGCCGAGCTGGCAGCGCGCCCAGCGCGCTGCGCTGAGCCGGACCGGCGCCTGGCCGGTCTGCCCGGCCGGGCCGAGCCCCGCCAGGCCGGGCCGCGCCGGGCCGTGCCGGGCCGGGCCGCACCGGGCCATGCCGGACCAGGCCGCGCCAGGCCGTTCCAGGTCGGGCCGAACCTTTCCGGGGTGGGTCGAACCGGTTCGGGCCAACCAGGGGGTCTCGGGCCAGGTCGGCCCGGGCCCGAAACCCCCGATACCGAATAGTGTGTGTTCAATTGCCCATAACTCTGGCTAAAGACCTCCAAACGATGTGCCGTCAACGGGGATGCGATCCTTGGATCGAGACGGTCGTTTTGGTATATCGCACTCAAGGTTTTGGATTACTTTGAGTTCAGCCGGGTTGGTTCGTAGACGAAACCAACCGGGCCCTCGGAGCGGAAACACTCATATCATGAGCTACGGACGTCCGATTGACGTGCCGTCAGATTTGATGAGTTCCTCTTAGGGAGACGGATCATTTGGCATACTAAGCCCGAGGTTTGGACATAGGTGGAGTACGGTCGGGTTGGTTTTGCCTTAAAAACCAACCGGGCCCCTAGAACGAAAAATCCAATAACTCTCAGACCGGGCGTCTGATTGACGCGCCGTCTGTTGTGTTGAGTTCCTATTGACGATACAGAACTTTTGGATACATCAACTCTGGTCTTTGTGACAGTTGATGTATCAGCCTCTCAGCTCGTGGAGCAGACCCTCCTGAACGAGTTTGCTGTGTGCGGGAACCCTAGAGCTGGCTGCGACTGCTAATGTGACTGCGACGACGACTGTGCAGAGATCCTCAAGGGATTCGACGACGATGACTACAACACTCAGCAATCCTGTGTGGATCAGTGCTACCGATCCTGTGTGGGTCCGATCCTATGTGGGTCAGCGCTCAACAGTCTTGTGTGAACCAACACCTACAGATCCTGTGTGGGTCCGATCCTGTGTGGGTCTTTGCGGGGGTTAGTACCTATCGATCCTTTGTGGGTCTGACGACTTAGATGGATCAGTGATCATATCTATCGTCCTCGAAGAAGTATAAATGTATGAACTGAATCCTGTTTACCTTCCTGTGTGGATTCTGTTGTGCTATCCTGTGTGGATTATGTTTTTCTTTCCTGTGTGGAATACGTATACTTTCCTGTGTGGACTGAGTTGTACTTGGGCTCGGAGGTTGGAGCGTATTGAAATGATGACTTAGGTATATGTATGGGCATTTACCTAAGCAGTGTCGGTTGTTACTTCGTGATTGTATCTTACATTTGAGGTTTATCCAATGTGGATTTTGGGAGACCTTCCGGGGTCTCGGGGTCCCTACTGAGTAGCTTATACTCACCCCTGCACGGGCTATGCCCGCACTACGTTGTGTTGGTTGCAGACGACAGACAGCGTTGATTGTGGTTGAGGCGTGCAGAGCAGGAGGGTACCTGGAGGTGGACCATTGGGCGGGACGTACTCGGAGCAGACGGCGGGACCCGGGGAGCAGTGGAGCTATCTATACCCACCCTTCAGGTGGGATCTCCAGTGGAGAGCTCGGTGTAGTGGCTTTTACTTTACAGTTATTGTTTTCCCATTAGAGTTGTACTTTACTTTCAGTTTGGGTTTGTATACTGGCTCATTTACTTTTCCGCACATACAGTTGTACTCTGTGTTTACTTTTCCACACATACAGTTGTACTCTGTGTTTACTTTTCTGCTTCATTACTCTGTTGTGCTTGTTTACATTACAAAGGTAATGCCTTCCCTTTTTACCGGGATTTACGCCTCGGTCCTAGTCGCCAGCCCCTGGCCTATGGAAGGCGGGCTTGGGGAAGTCATGGAACGGGCCCCAAGGACAGGTCGTGACATGACGCCTCCCCCATATTCCGACCACGTTTCAGGAATAGCACCGCTGATGTCCGCCGCCCCCCGTTCATCTATTGCCGGGGCCGGCTCAGTGCAGAGAGCATGTTCCGAGCGAGGTGGTATCTCTGCCGCTGGTCCACTCGCGGATGGCCCAGGCTCCGCGGCCTGACGTGCCTCCAGTGTTGAGATCACTGCGCAGGGCATACGTTGGTCGGACAAGTTCTTTTGACACCAAGCACCAGTAGTGAAGCGTTAGACTTACATGAATCCAGAGCGTCGGTCCCCAGTGTTCCGGCCGCTACAGGAGCCGCCATAGGGGGAGAGCCCTCTGCGCTGTTTAATTCAATGATGGGTGTCAGATCCCCATCATGTCCCACTAGTTCCTCTCTGCCCTCCTCTGGTGGGGACACCCGTCCACCACTCAGTTGCTCCTGATTAGTATGGGGAAGTGAGTTAGAAGTTGGAATGTAGAATGGATGAATGAGGGAAATGAATGAAGAAATAGACAAACCTCGAAAATCTCGGTTATGTCGAGATCAGAGTTGACAATCTCGCCACTCTCTCAGAGAATCACTTGGTAGGTCTCCCATTACGACCCCTCACCTTCGGGCTCCTCTTCTTCATCTTCTCCCTCGCCTTGGTCCTCTCTGGTTTCCTCCTCCCCCTCCGGCTCCTCGTCGCTGTCGCCTTCTCCCGGCGGCATCGCTTCCGGATCATGCTCCTGGCCGATAATCACTTTCAATTGGAAAGTTGGCTCCGCACGCCGCCCCCTTTGGCATGCGTATGTGTCCATGGTCGTCAGATAATCATGCCTCCAATAGAAGTTCACTCGGTCGGTAATTTGAACGAGCCCGACCTCCGGCAGTTGGATCCCGTTCTACATTATCTTCTGCCAGATGGCTTCGATGCTCAGCGATTTCCGTAGGGTCATCCAGGCCAACCATAGTGCCGGGAGAATTGCGTCTTGTGAAGGTTCGAGCAGGTATCTTATCTACTTCCCATGAAGTTCCCTGGCTGCCTCATGTGACCCCCCTGCGGGTAACGAGGATGTGGCAGTACCATGTGATGTTCACGCCACCGAAGTCCCGGCCTGCGCAAGCCTCACTACCTGATGCGCCCTTGGTTCTCCCCTTCCGAAGGCACCATGCCTTCTTTCCCGTCGCCCGGTTTCCGCGCGAGTAACCTAGAGTTTCCGGATGCGCTTGCGTAATAGCCCCTCAGTGTACGTAATGGTCCAGTGTTCAGCGTACTTGGTTGCAAGGCCAGCATCGACCCCAGTGGGAGGAAGAGTAACGACATCGCTAGAGCCGAAGGTGGTAAACATCAACCACATCTCGCGCAGGATGCATGGATTCATTCCTTCTAGACAGCCGTGAATACTTTCTTCAGCATTTTTTGGAGGCACCCGAACTGCCTGGCGAATCGGGACGGCACGTAGGGCTCGCAGATCACCTTCCCGTCGATCCGATCCACGAGCACCCCGCCCCGAATGCTTTGGAAGTATTCCTGTTGTTCCAGAGAGCCTCACCCGTTGTCCACCAGCTGGCCAACCGGGGTGGGGAATGGGATGAAGTTGAATTTGGCATGGTTTCCCATGCGGATCCTCACCCCTCCTCATTGAGCGTCAATGGCGCCACCCTGCAATGTTTATCAAGGAAGGTCTCAAGCCATTGCCCGGAGGACGGACGACGTTTGGGAAAGTATAACCGCCGAGATGAGCTGCAACCCAGCCATGGAAGATCTGGAAGGGACCACAGACCCTCCGAGGCGACCCCCCTTGAGAGATGCGCCCCAGGATGGTATACAGCTTGGCCAGCACGGGGACGCCCAAGTTGAACTGTTTATTGGTGGCCATGGAGCCCGCCATCACCAAAGTCGTTGGACGGACGGCCATCTTCGCGTCCCTCACCGGCAGGAGCCACCCACACAGGAAGGCGGCAAAGAACCCGGCATACCGGACATTCGGGTCTCGGGCCTCAATGACGCGGTAGCCCTATGATTGGTATTGCCCTGCCTCCGGGGTCTTCTAGTATGACCCATCCTTTCACTTCTAAGTCGCGGTTGGGAACCGTTTTCCCCATCCGAGCATCTTGAAAGCGAGATCCCTCTCAAGGAACAAGATGAACCAGTCCTTATAGGTGATGTCCTTCAGGATGTACTTGACCCCTAGCATCTCCTTGGCCAGCTGCAGTAGGTGCCACGTCAGCATAGGCGTCCGCGACCTGTCTCCCCAGGTGTTCTTTGGAGGAACGAACTTGTCGTATTGTTAACCCTCCAGTGGGATACCTCCGATGTAGTAGATGTCCCATAGACTGATGCCTACTTCCCCATGATGATGGTGGAACGTGTTGGTGTCAGGAGACCACCGAGTGAATAGCTCTGGTCCAAGTTCAGGCTGGCAGTGGAAATGGAACTACGATGTTCATACTGCCTCGAACAGGCCGATATACCGAAGTTCGTCCCCGAACTGGTCACAGGTATGGCGAACCCAGAAAGTGCATGCCCATTCGCTGGTGAAGTTTCCCCCAGACCGCAGGTCCCAATCCTTCAGCCAGCCCTTCGTGTCATCTGTGATGCATTGACGGAACGTGCTCGCGTAGAGGGCTGGAGAATCCTCCACCATAGGCTCATCCCCGGTAATGGTCCTCATCCTTGGGTTCAGGACATAAACGTCCATATGTCTAGTTTCCCTGGCAGGATGGCCGTTGTTGGTGAAGTTGTAGCGAGGAATTTCGTCCTCCTGAGTCACCCAGGACCGCGGTGTGTCCACCTCGATGCCTAGTAGTGGAACCTCCTCTAGGATGCCAAAATTCCAGAGCAGGAGGTTTTCCGATAAGGTATATGCCTTCTGGGCCGGAGTCAGCAGATTGAACAGGGTCAGATTGTTGGAGACAATCACCTTGGCGCCATAAACCTCCTCGTTTTCTGCCATTTCTGTCCTACGGGCAGCGGCTTCCCCCACATCAACTCGGTTTGCCACCATATTGAATATTTCATGAGTTGGGAGAAATCAAGATGCAGTGCGCGGAATCAGAGAGTTCACGCAAAATCAAGAAGAGTTGTGCGGAATCATTGAGATGAGCCCGCCATCGACGCATGGAGCGTGGAAAATCCCAAACAGGCGCGTGATGACGGCCGAATTTCGGATAGAATTCCGTGCTGCCAGAGCGTTATTACGCGCAGCAGCAGAAGCGATTTTGCGCACGAGAGCGGTAAGCATATCACGCGGAAAAAGAGAAAGTATGGATCTGGGACCCAACTCCCCTTTTTATAGGGGAGGCC
Source organism: Viscum album (assembly GCA_963277665.1). Lineage (NCBI taxonomy): Eukaryota > Viridiplantae > Streptophyta > Magnoliopsida > Santalales > Viscaceae > Viscum > Viscum album. The sequence continues at coordinate 417,360,016 of OY728161.1, read as the reverse complement.
AGGGTTCCGCGCCATGCGGAAAGAGTATTTCGCGCACGTTTGTAGGTTTTGCGTGGCCCATCAGAATTTGGTGCGAAATTGGACCAGGAGGCTTAGCACTTTGGCGTTTCGGTGTTTCCCTTGGAATCTGATCGTTGTGACCTCTCGCCGATCCAATTCCAAGGGGGGCATTTGTTGACGCCGAAAAAATCCCGTACCTCCCGGAGGATGTTTCGGAATGACAAAGTGAAGTCATATTCGGAATCAGAGGCCCGATATGGAGGCCCGGGATGTGGTGCGTGAAATCCAAGAGGCTCCGCGCAAAAAATTGTTTGGTGTGCGTAGAATAACCGGGTTTTGTGGAATTGAGCTGTTGAGGCAAGCAATATTTGGGCACCCCGACTCCACATGGTGAGATTTTGCGCGCCGGCTGTGCTCGGCGCGAAGACTTTCGTGCACCACCTGGATTCCGCGCCGCAAGTCGCCTATAAATAGAAGGTGACCCCGAACGGTTTGGGGGTTGAGGAATCCGAAGCGGCTCTCATGCTTGCAATTCGGCTCCCCCCACGCGAAAGATGACTTCCAGGTAAACCCCTCATTTCGCGCAACCTTGCCTTGGGGTTCGCCTTTGCACGCAACTCTTCCGGCATCAGTGAATTTTCCACCTCCGTCGTATTACGGCCTTGCGCGCAATCTGTGCCTCGTGCATGCAAAACCCTACCTTATGCGCAAAACCCTGCACGTAGTTCCCTCTCTGCGCGCAATTCCTTTGCTCCAATTGTGCGTCTTCCCGGTCTTTTGCGCACCAACCTTTCCTTTTGCGCGCAAAACCCAGGACTCGTCACCTTGACACCCCTTGGCTGCCCCCTCCACTGGGACCTAATGTCTCCCCTGCCGGGCATGCGCCCCATGCGTTGTTTTCCAGCACGACCTTCTAGGCTCGTGTGAAGTAACCTCATGGTCCCTTGGGCCGTGTTTCCTGTTTTTTTGCTTTGACTTATGCTTCTCCTCAAAGGAACGCTAACGGCTATTGCTTCCTTGCATAGCCATGCTAACGTGGACCCCCCGGTGGTTTGCCCTGCGGCCCCCCTTCATCATGGCTTTGCTGATGCCTTAGCTTCCACAAGGGGTAGAGGGTGTTGGGAATGTGAGCCCTAGGGGTGTGGAGCGAACCCACCTCGTACAAGCTGCAGGAAATTAAACTGCTAAGCACCTCGTCCTTAACACAATACATTAAACTGTGGTCCGACCCTGTGCTTCGCATCCAGGGTCCCCCCAGCTCGGTCATTTTTTACTCCCACTCGTCTCCACGGGAATGGACTCTTTCTCACATGGAATGAGATCCTCCTTGTCGGAGCGGTGTTTGTCCACGGGGGAAGGGATTCCTCAGAGCGTAAGCCCCTAGCCTTTCTTGCAGATAATTGCAGCCGTGCATCTCCGTGCTTCCCCCTGCCAATGCCAGTGGAGTCCTTTTCCCACTGCGCTTTGTCACATCACGGGCCTCCACCCTAGAGTAAGCCCCATCACCAAGGGCCTCTAACCACGTGTAAGCCCCTATTTCCTCTTTGGGTCGCTCAATGCGTAAGCCCCGTTCCACTTCTCATGGACGCCCCCTTCGCGATGTGATCGTCTGGTCCCTGTTGCCTCTTGTTTCCCACACCGAGCATGAATCATGTGGTCTTAGAGTGCGCATCGACCAAGAAATCCTCCTATGGGCCACCCCAGAGCGTAAGCCCCATCCCAGCGAACTAAGTGGACTTTGATCCGTGCTAACGCATGGTATGTAGGAAGCCTCCCTGAGGTTCAAGTCCACCACCCGGTCGTCCCGACCTCTCCATGTCGGTTCCCTGACCACCTTGGGCCGCCTCAGAGCGTAAGCCCCAAATCTCCCGTCCCGCATGACGTTAAACTGTATTTCGTCCCGCATGATGTTAAACTATATTCTGTCCCTCATGACGTTAAACTGTATTCCGTCCCGCATGACGTTAAACTTTATCGCGTTCCACATGACGTTAAACTGTACCCCCCCCCCTCTTGGGCCGTCTCAGAACGTAAGCCCCATGTCTCACTCCACCATCCATCCCGATCCTTACCCGGGCCGCCACATCCCGGTGAGATCATGCCACCCTTTCCCACTCCATGATATATGGGAAGCCGCCCATGTGCTGGCCCCAACATCGGTGTTCCCCCTAGGGATCCTTCAGCCCGATCTGTCTCCGCAAGACGTTAAACTCGTGACATACCCCGTGTTAAACTTGGGAAGCTGAGGAAAACCTCATACGGTACACATTCCCCGGATTCGATGTGGGATGCCTTGGGCTTTCGCACCCTCGAGAAGCCCTGTGATGAGGGACCAAAGACAGACATGCCGACAACGCCCCAACGTGACCATTCTCCTCACAGCAGGTTACTGTCCCGACAAGACCCCTTGGAGCGTCTTGACGGAAGCAGCGTTATTAACTGGCGTCCATGTAGATATGGCACCAAGAATGAGATTCACGAACATGTCTTTAATCTATGAGGGAGACTCGGACTAGGTAATGATCTCCAAGGAGGAATCCATGGACGGAAGAACCGAAATCCCATCATCCCGGTTTCGATCATGGAGCAGATGTCCTTGAACAAGGAACAGATGCCGCCCGCCTTTGGAAAGTGGGAATGTGGGGCAAAAAGCAGCGCACCTCCCCAGCGGACGGACGCACCCGCCCCGGCGAAAGCGTCGGAAACAATATAATTTATAATAATTCTTTAATTTTTAACATGTATAATGAATCTCATCGCGTTGTGGAGACGGTAATCCATACGAACGAACAAGTGATGATATCATTCCCATAATTATTGAATAGAATTATAGTGGATGATATAGTATCATAGAATTATAATCATGTTATTATAACCATATATAGTTATTATTTATACCATTATACCCTTCCAAGTAAGGTGGTGGTGGAAAAACAGATCACACCACTGCGTGGAGACAGTATTCTATACATACCTACGCGCGATGATTTCGTTTTCCATAGGATTGATAGAATGTGAAATAGGGTTGTTTCGTATTTATAATAACATATATGTATTTGAATTATACTGATGTTATTACTTTATAATTAAACAAATAAAGAAGAGGAAGTAAAAGAAGAAATAAATTTGAGAGAATCGGAAAGGAGATTACCTCTTCTTTGATGCGTCTCTTCTAAACCTCCACTTAGGGCACTAAAGTTGGTCTTGGAAGAATACCAGGACCTATAGAATGTTTATAGGGAAGTTGAGAAGGGAAATTTTCATGGGTTTCCTGAGCTTGAAGGCTCAAAATTGTGTGAAGTGGAGAGGGAGGAGGTGACCTTTTATAAGGGAGGAGAGGGGCACCTTTGGAAACCTCAAAAATATTAATTTAATAAAAATTAAAACCCCAAATAAAAACAACCAAAATGACCCAAATACGAATCTTATATGATTTAGGGTCGTAATATAATCAACCAATAAAACATAGACATGTTGGGAAATTATTTTAAACATTATCAACTTGATTTATCCTTATTTAATCTATTTAATTTTATTTGTTGTAATAATATTATAATAATTAATTATGTGTTGTGAAATATCCATAATTGTATAATTTATAAAATTTTAGACCACATAAATTTAAATTTATAATTTATAAATATTTTAGTGTTTTTTAAATAATTTTATAATATAATATTTTTATAAAATAACAATAATATCATTTTTGACACTATTCATTTATTTGTATTTAAATAAATTCCACACAGAAGATATATTCGAACCAAAATATTTAATTTATTCCTAACATAAAATATTAATCTATAAAATTTGTGGAGTACATTATGTAGATAATATAATATTTATTTTAATATTTTTTTAAAATTTATTTGATATTTCTATTAAAAAAATAATTACTATAACATTTTTGTATAATTATTTAATATAATTATTTATTGCATAAAAATTAAAAATAATACACTTGGATAAAGATAATTCTTATATCTTTCATAATAATACTTTTAGATGGATTTATCTTCTAAAAACATAACCTTTAAAATGATATATTTATTAAATAATGATGGTGACAACTTTGACATCAATTAAAATAAAATCATAAAAGTGTCATAATTGGTTTTATAAGACTCCGAATGGACAAATATTAGGTAATTGGATGAGTATGGTTTATATATAAACAACCAAGTAGTTTTGGTTTGGTATTTGTCCCTTTTAGGGATATTATTAGTTTAATAAAAACTATATTATTGATTATCCACTAAATAAATAATTCTGCATCATTATTGTATAAGATATTATGGTATTTATCTATTTCATAAAAATTACAAATAAATTACGATGATAAAGAAAAAAAATTTATCATTCAAATGAGTATTTATAAGTGAAATTTTAAATTTTATATCTTTATTTTAAAAATAATTAATTTATTATATTTTATGTGAGAAATATTTCACTTTCATTTAGATATAATAAATTAAAGGTCTTAATCACATAAAAGTGTGTACCAATAGATTACATTTCTACCCAATTATATTTTAGGATGAAATATAATCATCGAATCTATTTAGAAAAGTGATAGGGTAATGTTATAATATTATTTTTACCCTTAATTACCAATATTTACCTTTAACTATGGTAAATAAAATTTACGTAGTTACTATTCATACTTCCCAAAAATAAAAAATATCTTATTAACATAATTCATACCTACTGATTCAAATATGGAATCCATTTTTCTGAATTCAAATCACAGATGTTGGAAAAATTAATTTAAAATTAAACCCATTGTTATGAAAATGAGTTTTAAAAGATAAAACAATGAAAAAGATTGAAATGATTTTACCATTGAATTCAATGTAAAATCAATTATAATGACATTCATTATATTAAATGGTAAAAATATATTTTATTTATTTTTTAATACTATTCAATATTATAATGTAACAATATAAATTATTAATATTTAAATTTTTTTTCATTAAAATATAGAGTGTTTTTACTTTTCATTAAAATATAAAAGTTATCAGAATAATATGAAAAATTTATCTTAAGTAATGTTTTATAGCGTGTTTCCAAATAAGGATTTTATTTTGTCAAATTTAACTTATAAACATGCCAAAACCAATATTTGATATGGGCAAAACTGCATTTTTTAAAAAATACTTATTTTACTTGAGAAATTTATTTTGGTCTCATACCATGTTCTAGAAAATATATAAGGTGAATAATAATGTATTAAAATTCAAAATGTAGTTAATACTATTTATAATTTGAAGTTTATAATAATATTATACTTATATATCATTGGATAGAGAAACCCGGTATTGCGTACCAAGTATGCTATCAATGAAGGTCACTCATGCGTTTAGTGCAAGACATGACAATGTTGCTTCGAGTGGATGATTCCTTTGTTGTTGTATATAACAGAGTCCAACCAGATTTATTTTTTACATTGAATATATATATATATACATACTCAATGTTTCATATAAAAACTGCTTTCAAACGAACTTGAAATTGTGTGTAACATGATCCGTGATTAGTGTTGTGTATAATGCACGATAATATGGTGTTTCATATAGCACATGATAATCGTGGTGAACCATACCGCACAAGACATCAAAGAAATTAAAAATAATATTTCTCATAAAATCTCATGGTGTAACATTCTACCCCCTTAATATTAATTTTGCACTAGAAATTCGTTGGGGTTATAAATGGTTTACTACTTGAAATTTTCTTTCATAGAAACCCAAATTGTTTAAAGGAAAACTAAAAATTCATTTTAAAAGGGATTATTATAAAAAAAAATGATACCCAATGTAACCCATCAATTAGGTTCCCACGTAGGAGAATATAAGTGAAAATATGGATTTGGATGAGAAATCTAACCATCACATTCTGATGTAGAGTGTTAGAGAACATGGCTACGAAAAAGCCAACAATCACAAATCCATAAATTTGTGATGTTTTAAGGTACCATCTGAATCATCATATATGAGGGTATAAAGAATATAGTTTTGGTTTTCATGATCATTTCCCTAGTGTGGAAAAAAGCTTAATTAATGGAAATACATACTAGATTTTGGTACAGTCACATTGTTTTTCGTGCCTTGAAAAATTTCCACATCATTTCTTAAAGAAATGAAGTTGAATTTTTCATTCAGGAAGTGTATGCAGATCATGAGATAGAATGATAGATCATTCCAACTATCACAAACATAAGGTTAGCATAAGTCCATATATGTTGTGATTAATCGTATATGGTTCCAAAAATGGAGTTATTCTTCATTTATCATTATTCTTAATAAAAATAAACTAGTTTCTACTAGCTAGGGACTTCCTATAGGCCATTTGTAGGCGATAAAGGCATGTCGCACTTCGGTTGTGGGTTCGATTCCTGTAACCATTTCTGACGTGATGGGTTGTCACTAGTCCTACGGATTGTCATTTTTCAAAAACTACCATTTTATAACATAAGATAAATAATATCAAAAAAAGTCTAGCCTTAAAAAATACTATCTGATGTCTAAAAAATTCCATTACAATCTTTAGAATTACCAATATACTTCTTTGAATACTCATAATATAAAGAGGACGATTACTACATTGGTCATATAACAATCACGTGAATACCATCATTTATCCCCCATATTTCATAATATATATCTTGTTGATCACATTCTGAACATGTTAACAGCTTAATAATGAATTCTATTCAAACATGAATTACCATAATAACATAGTGAAAACATGAATGCTGTTAAAACGTAAATCATTCCACATTCCAAAATATCAAAATTTCAATATACTCAACCCATAAAATCACATTGTCCATTAATCAGTCATGAGATCATGAATACTATCAAACATTTTATTTTCTCATTATCCCTTATTTATGTGCATATTATCTGTTTTCCAAAAATATTTCAATCACTTTTCATGGTTACTAGTACCATATTCTTATGGAAAACCACAATGGACCAATATATAGATATTCCAATATACAATAAAAGTACCTCCACAACAGTATTCTTGGATACCAATACATTATCACTTAAATATATCCTCTTCAATTATTTTCATGTAATAAGTACTTCATTGATTTATATGTAACCTCTTAGGTCAGGTCATTTAGTTGGGTAATGGACATGTTCTCCACAGATAAGACATTGAACTCCATAACAGTATGTCACTCTATGGCCCATCTCTCCGCACAGATAACATATTCCCCTCCATTTGATGTATTCATCAAGGTTCATCTTCCCTTCTTTAGAAATCTAAATATTTCTTTATTTATTCTCCTCACAATGAGAACATGAATACAAGTTCATCTTCCAATTATTGGAGGAATTATGAATTCCACTAAATTTCACCTTGTTAATCATATATTGTGATGATAGATTATGCATAATCACAATATATTCCTTTCTATGAATTATCCAATTTCGTTTCTCATAGTCACCAATTTTTCCATTGGATTAAATGTTGACCCAATTTCTTTTGTTTCCCTCCATTGAATAAAACCATAAACCATGGTGTAAGAAATAGTTAAAATAACGAGAAACCATATAATCATAAAAATTCACTTATGTTATTTCTATCTTATCAAAAATTCATTAATCCATGACAGATTAGGTTCACCCTAAGTTATTCATGATCGTCAACATAATTCTAGGATTGTAACCTATAGTTATACTAATCCATAGGGACATCCCTAGACATACCTTTGAAATATCTCTACGGATATCACTAAAGATTTCACATCCTAGTTTCCAAAGGTTAACTAATCCTTTGCTCAGATACTAACTGTAAAGACCCAAACCTAGACGTACATGGAAATTAAATTAATTTTGCAGAATACTTAATACATGACACAAAAAAATACCCAAAGACCTTATTAGTTTAGTGACTTTAGAAACTCGGAGCATAATATTCTAATCCTGGTGAAAATCTTAAACATCTCCCATATAGATCTTCCCCTTTTTTATACATACCTAAATCATTTACTTTTATCCTGGGGAAATGAAAAAATAAAAAGGGAGAGATCAAATGCACAGTAAGTGTAATCATGGAGAACATAAAAACAATCCATTAACTTTTGAACCTAAAAACATGAACAAAAAACATCAAGATCTAGAGAAATTACATAAATATTGGCAGTACATAAGGCATAGATCATAAAGAAACATTAATCATGATAAAATATCATAGGAATAAAACATGTAATTTTGAAAACCCATTAATCACATGATTCGATTTCCATAGTTTCCAAGACATTACTGTCAAGACCATCATAGTTGACAAAGTCCATTACTGAAACCGGTTTACATGCCATTTCATTTCTATATTGCTGAACTAGATTCACTTAACATTCAAGCCATTTTTATATCATGAGATATAAATCATTACCCAATACATTGGTGGAGATATAGTTTCCAACCATCTCATATTGAAATCTTTCTTACATGTGCCAAAAAATTATCATAAATCATTCATTATAACATATAGAATAAAATGGGTTTCATAAACATTATCCCATCACAATATAATCCATATAAATCAAATGGATATCATTTCATCATAAACAAAATCAAACCATGTAAATAATAGTTACATTATACTTGAATCGTAACCATATTATAGAATTTCATCTTAGATGGAAAATAGTTTTGATAAATCACTTGAAATGAATTCTTGAGGAAAATATCCATTCTTTTCCAAATCATTTTCATTTCTCAAAATAACATTAAAATTTAAAATACAATTTTTTTTTGAAAATAATAATTAAATCTTGTGTAGGAATATTAATGAAAATAAGGTGTTTTGAAACCGTAAAAATATGTTCATGTCGTATAAGTTAAAAAAACATTCTTCTCGTACTTTTTTCGGAAAAGTCAAAAAGTAACTCGTATGGTAAACAAAAGAAAGATTCATTACATACAATGTAGTAAAATTAAGCAGGGGTAAAAATGAATTTAAACATACATGAATACATTTTTAGAAATCAAGACCATGTATGATAAATATAACCCCAATAAATACTTGTGAATAAACAATCTCAAATAAGAACATGATTGGAATAATTATCCCTTACCTTATGTCTAATTTCATTCATATGTGTCTGACACTACTATATAGTGGGTTTAAACATATTATTACCTAATAATAGAACCATAATAATATTTATGATATCATATATTATTCACTTACAACTTTATATTACCACTTCATTCGTAAATTCCATGTTAAATCAGCGTTGTGGTCAAAATCGTTTCATTAATTGTCCGTTCATGGAGACGGTAGGCCGTACGTACGCATGAACGTTGTTTTCGTTTCCATATTAAATTTAATCAAACTAAGTAAATAACATACAAATAAATCAATTATAACTAATATTTCATATATTTCATGATTATTTATTATATATAATTTATAATCCTTCTTTAATTGTTATCATGGAGAATGATTCTCATCGGGTCGTGGAGATGATAATTTGTACGTACGCACAAGCGATGATATAGTTCCCATAATTATGAATGGAATTATAGTGGATGATATAGTATATTAGAATTAGAATCATGTTATTATAACCTTATATAGTTATTCTTTATACCATTATACCCATCCATGTAAGGTGGTGGTGGAAAAAACAGGTTACACCACTTCATGGAGATGGTATTCCGTACGTACGAACGCACTGTGATTTCATTTTCCATAAGATGTATAAAAGGTGAAGTAGGGTTTTTTCATATTTATAAATAAATATATGTATTTTAGTGATACATATGTTATTACATTATAATTAAACAAATAAATAAGAGGAAGTAGAATAATAAATAAATTTGAATGAATCGGTAAAAGATATTACCTCTTCTTTGACACGCCTCTTCTAAACCTCCTCTTAGGGCGCTAAATATGGTATTTGAAGAAGACCAGGACCTATAGTATGTTTATAGGGAGGCTTATATGGGATATGGTCAGGGGTTGGCTGATCTTGAAGGCTCAAAATTATCTGAAGAGGAGAGGGAGTAGGTGCCCTTTTATAAGGGAGGAGAGGGGCACCTTTGGAAAACTCAAAAATATTAATTTAATATAAATTCAAACCCCACATAATAACATCTAAAATGACTCAAATATTAATATTACATGAGTTAGGGTTGTAATATAATCAACCAATAATACTTATATATGTTGGGAATTTATTTTAAACCTTATCAATTTGATTTATCTTTATTTAATATATTTAATTTTATTTGTTGTAATATTATTATAATAATTACTTATGTGTTGTGAAATGCCCATAATTGTATACTTTATGAAATTTTATACCACATATATTTAAATTTATAATTTTTAAATATTTTTGTGTTTTTTAAACAATTTTATAATATAATATTTTTATAAAATAACAATAATGCCAATTTTGACACTATTCAAATAATTGAATTTAAATAAAATCCACACAAAAGATATATTCGAACCAAAATATTTATTAGATTTGAAACATATAATATTCATATATGAAATTTTTGTAGAACATTAAGTATTTCATATAAGATTTATTGTAATAATTTTTAAAAAAATTATTTGATATTTCAATTAAAAAAACAATTACTATAACATTACTGTATAATTATTTAATTAATTATAAGTTGAATAAAAAGTAAAAATAAAATACTAGGATGAAGATAAATTTTATAGTTTTAATAATACGACTTTTAGATGGATTTATCTTCTAAAAAACCCAACTTTTAAAATGATATATTTATTAAATTATGAAGGTGACAACTTTGACATCATTTAAAATAAAATAATAAAAGTTTCATAATTGGTTTTATATGACTCCAAATTGTCAAATATTCGGTAATTAGATTATTAAGGTATATATATAAACAATGATTATGGTTTTTTCTGGTATTTGGCCCTTTTAAGTGTATTATTAGTTTAATAAAAACTATAATATTTATTATTCACTAAATAAATAATCTTGCATCATTATTGTATAAGATATAAAGTTAATAAAATATTTCATAAAAATTACAAATAAATTAACATGATAATGAAAATCATTTTATCATTCAAATGAGTATTTATAAGTGAATTTTTATTCTGTATAACCTTATATTAAAAATTATTTTATTATTATAGTTTGGGTGAGAAATATTTCACTTTCATTTGGATAAACTAAATTAAAGGGCTTAATCACATAAAAGTGGATTCCAATAGATAAAATTTATACACAATTATATGTTAGAACGAAATATAATCATCCAATTATATTAAGACAAGTGTTAAGGTAATTTCATAATATTATTTTTTACCCTTAATTACATAATGTACCTTTAAATGTGGTAAATAAAATTTAAGTATTTACTATTCATAATGCCCAAAAATAAAAGTATCCTATTAAAATAATTTGGACCAACTTATTAGAAATATGGAGTCCATTTTTCCAAATTCAAATCACAGAATTTGCAGAAATTAATTTAAAATTAATCTCATTGTTAAGAAAATGAGTTTTAAAAGTTAAAACAATGCAAAAGATTGAAATGATTTTACCTTTGAATTAAATTTAAAATCAATGCTAATGACATGCATTATATTAAATGGTAAAAATATATTCTATTAATTCATTAAAACCATTCAATATTATAATTTAACCATATAAATTATTATGATGAACAATGTTTTTTTTCATTAAAATATTACGTGTTTTTAATATTCATTAAAATATGAATGTTATAAGAATAATATGAAAAATTTACCCAAAGTAAATTTTTATAGCCTGGTTCCAAAGAAGGATTTTATTTTGTCAAATTTAACTAATAAAATGTCAGAAACTAGATTTCATGTGGGCAAAACTGCATTTTTTTTAAAATACATATTTTAGCTGAAAATTTTATTTGGTTCTCATACCATGTTCTAGAAAATGTCTAAGATGAATAATAATGTTTTTAAATTCAATATATATTTAATACTATTCATAACGGCTAGTTTATAATAATATTATAATTATATATCATTGGATAGTGAAACTCAGTATTGCGTACCAAGGAAGCTATTGAGGAAGGTTGCTCACGTGTGTAATACAAGCCATGATAGTATTTCTTGTAGTGGAAGCTTCCTTTTTTGTTGCATATAACAGAATCCAACCATTTTTCATTTATACATTGAATATATATATATATATACTATATTTTTCATAGAATAAATGCTATCAAACAAAAAAAAGTGTGCATAACACGATCCAACAATAGTGTTGTGTATACAGCAAGCTAATACGGTGTTGCGTATAGCGCAAGATAATCTTGGTGAAGCATACCACACAAGACATCAATGAAATTACATAATATATTTCTCATAAAATATCAGGGTGTTACATGGATCAAGTTGAGTAGTAGTTATGAATGTCATTCCCTATGTCCTAAGGTACTACATGTATAAACAAACATTGTTGCAAGAAATATTTGTGATTGATGTTTCAATTGAAAGTGGGTCATTGTTCCCTGAACCAACCATTTATTCGGTCCAAAAACAAGGGTGGATGACTGCTGCAATTAGCTTTCTAGATTAACAGCCACCAGCTTCCACAACCGCATGATATCTTGGTGGACTGTGGCTCATGGTTGACCACCATGGTTGACTATGTCCTAGTACGACCGCCATGGGAGAGGGAACAGAAAGGAGATAACAACCTGTCACATATAGGAATGTTGGGAAAACACCCTCCCCCTTGAAATGAGGGTGTTCTTCATGATGTTATCAATATGGGTGAGATTCTTATAAGAAACACCATAACTAAATTTTATACATATAGGTTACCATGAACATATCCCAACATGTGGGTCCGGATACCAACTACCATCTAATAAAAAACCAATCATGCTACTACCCATAAATTCCCAAGTATAGAACAGTCAAAACCAGGGCAAAACCCATTTCTTGAAAATAGTTCCCCATTTTACCCATTCTCGTTATAAATTTCAAGTTATTTCAATTAAATATTCTTCTATGAATAAGAAATTTTTAGGAATAACCAAATACCAATTAAAAAACTAAAAGTAAATATCCATGAAATTGTTCAATAATTCAATCCCATTTTTCATGTAAATGATAATTTAAAAATGGAATCCTATGAGATCCCTTGATTTTTTGTAACCAAAAATATCTTCAACATATCATGTCATGAAGATTTACTTCCAACTCCACATGACCTCAGATTCACAAACCATCATCCTCTCAAACAGATATTCTATTCGCATCCACGTCACCCCACAATGCATCAAATAGAATAACCATGCATATAACTAGAAAAAAGAAAGGATGTTTTCAGATTTATCCAACAACATTCACTGAGATCCTTCATTTCTTTTGGTTAAGCAGTGTAATCATATAATTGTTTTTATTCACCGGGAATCCATTTAAATAAACCATGTTTATGTGATAAATCATTTTCCATGATAGAGTCATTCAACCACAAAATTATCCATTAAAAATATTTTTTAGTGTGAAAGAAGGACCATAAAAACCACGTTTTTTAGTAGACATGAGACCATACAATTTCACAACATAAAAATAAAGGAAAAAACCTCAACATCCACATCTTCCCTACCCCCTTCATCCTTTAAAAGTTTATTTATTGTCGTTATTTATGTTGGTTTCATATATTCCCCAAGGTAACATCATCATACCCATACCTCATGATTCATATTAAATAGAGATGAAGAAATATACCTTACATGGATGATCAAAAAATGATGGTTTCTCCGTGCGCCAGGATGTGGGTTCACCTGATTGGAAAATCCAAGAAGGACTGAACAAGATGTATCTCATACAGGATCGACTCTGTTTGTTGGAGGGAATGCAATAACATAAAAAGGCCAAGGGAAAAAATATCTTTATAGGATAAAAAGGTCTAATCCTATTGTTATGAGATGTGAAATCATGAAGTGCTTGAAAATCGGATCATGGTACGACCACATGGTTGGGAGGTTGAACACATTGGAATTAAATGAGATTAAATAATTGCCTTAGAGAAAGTGAGACAGGCCATCACAGGGGAGAGTAGATATGTTACATTTAAACTGAGTAAAATGTATAAAAAGGGTGTAACCAGAAACACAGAAATGGTTGTTAATCTAGAAAAAATTCCACAGGTTTTGTTAAGTCAATGGTCGGCTCCCTATCAGGGGATTTATTATGTCATTCTTCAGTATTAAATGGTAATTACCACCTTAATATAGGTATTAAAACTACAAAGAGATTTTACTGGAAAGAAATAAGAATGGAAACCGAACACCAAATGGTGGCACCATTTGGGTGTGGCACCGATCAGTGAAACTAATTGGATGCTCTGATAGGTGGCACCATGGTGACAACCTGTGACCGACACCGATGACATCTGAACTCCTCGACGGTGTCCCGGACACCCCAAAACACTAGGATTTGGAAATGTAATTGAATAAGAGGGTCTGGGACGTTATATAATAAATCTATCAAACTATTCCTGCTCTCTATAATTTAAGAGTATACCTAATGAAAAGAGGGAGTTCGGAACAACCACCTCATAAGATACCTCTCTCAGAAAAACCATACTAGAGTAGTTTGAAATATAGAATAAAAAATCATAATCCAGAAAAATCTCTATAACATATATCTCATAAACTACTATGGATAAACAAATTCTCTATTTTCCCATGTAGCCACAAAACACTAATGTGTTTCACCATCCAAACACATGGATTAAGAAGCTCCTTCCTCCTATTCATGATACTATCCTCCTTGGGAAGTACTAACTCATCTAAATGGTTGTAATCACTTCCACATTAATGTGTCCTAATATGGGATCCATTTCCCCCTACCCCATAGTCAGAACATTTCACATAAAATAGAGATCATCGATTAAAATTATGATATAGTAAGTTGGGCCAAACATAACATCATAATAAAGAAACAACGAAAATCCCGGATAAAAAACAGAACATATATTATTACTATACACACATATGTGCCTCCCGCTCACAGTTACCCTCGTTGAGGCCACCCTGACTCCACAACAAACAAACCAATGGAATGTCCCATCCACAATTCAAATTCTAGTTCTGTTCTTCGATTCTCAATAGTCGATCCGCAAACATCTCCTAATCCTCGATATCCAACTCTACCCATCATAGGATGTGGAAGCCATCATGTAGATATAGAAGAGGCTAAGATACAAGAAACACATTGTGGGTCTTGTCCATTTGTGGGGGGAATTCCAGCTGATATTCCACATCATCGTCTCATCCTGACCCCATAAAAGGTCCAATTATCTTGGGAGAAATATTACTCCCTATGTCGAACCTACGCTTCTCATGTCGACAGAAAACCATCAAGAACACTTGATATTCAAAAATGAACTCCAATGACGTCCTCCAATGATCAACATATAACGTTTTATGGTCATGAGACACGTTTATCATCTCATGCACAAGATGAACATTCTCTATTGTGCTCTGGACTTCCTCTGGTCTATGAACACCTACGTCCACAACCTCCGTCCAACACACATGTGAACAACACGTTCATTAGTACACGGATTCAAATAGTTTCATGCCATTGGTAATGTGACATTTATTATTGTAGGAAAACACTATGAGAGTCATGTATCATATGGAAGATCCTCTAAATACCAAAACACATGCACTAAGAATTTAATGAAATGCTTATATTGTATGGTCAATTTGTCCATTTTTTTGAGGAAGAAAAGTAGTGATAAGAAATATCTTGGTGCAATTTCATGATGAAATACCCTCTAGACATGTGAGGTAAAACATGTATCTTGATCTAATAAAATGGTTCTAGGAACTCAGTGAAGCTGCACAACTTCACTCATGAACATTTGTGCTAAGACATCCACATTGCTTGACCCCTAAACAAAAAATTATCTGTTGATTTCATCAATTGGTCGACCACCACCCATGTGTAATTACATGTTCTCTAACCACTAGGTATTCCATTGATGAAATAAACCGGGACTCCATCCCACTTCCACTCAGTAATGTCTAAAGGCTGCAACAATCTTCCAAGAACCCATTATTCATCCATCCTTTATTGACACACTGTGAACCATGCCACAAACTCTACCACTTCCCGCTTTACCATGGCCACCTAAACTATACGCTCAAGACTTAGTAAAACATGGATAATCTTGGGCATACTGCCAGTTCTATGATTTTTAACTCAATTTGAACTCCCTCTCTCAACATCTTTGGAAAAAAACCATCCCGTGGAATGGAATCTGATTATTACCATCCTTTGACCATCCTTCCAGAGCATTTCCCTGGCCATCATGATCAAGCATCACATTGGTCTCTGTGTACCCCCACTAAGACTCCTCCACCTGTCGAATCAAATAGGTTTTCATAGTTATATAAAATAGATATCACCTACCACCAACCACCATTGAATCCATGTGAATAGTAGCCAACTGATCTATCATTCTTTAAGCATCCCTATTCATCAAAACTGCTTCCTTATGAGACGTTATTTCAAGGCATCATCCATGGTGTTCAACTTTCATGAGTTGTATAACATCCCAATGTCGTAGTCCTGAAGAATCTCCATCCACCCCTTCTTCATCATGTTCAATACTCAATGGGATAAGACATATCTATGGTTATTATGATCTGTGAAGACCACCAGGAGTTCCAAAATGAGGTAATGGTGCAACAAATTGAGTTAAAACACTTATGCAACAAGCTTCAGTTTGTGGATGGAATAGATATGTTCATGAGGATGTAACTGCATAAACACATAATAGATCAGTCCCTACAACTGCATCAGCAAACACCCCATTCCTAGACTGGATGCTTCGTAGAACACATAAATAGTCATCCATTCTTATGGAATCCACAACATTGGGGGACTGGCCAGCTTTCAATTCAGATAATTGAATTCTTATTGGAATTACTACATTCATATGAAATCCCAAACATTGATTGTCAATGAAATCAATGTGACTGTAACTCGAGGGAATCCATGTACGAACCTACGATATCAACCTCTCGGTACAAGGAAACTATGAACCTCATCCACATTCTTGGGTTCTTCCCAAGAATAATTTTCTTCAACCTTTGACATGTACAGTGCTATTGCCTATTCGGACACCACATCCCAAAGGATTTGAACCACTCCTGTCCAGAAAATGCACTTGGAAAACATCCTTTAGATATGGTGGTGTCAGAGGACCTCCAAAACTGTCTTAGATACTCAAGGTGATTATCCTAAAATAATGAGTATATCAGGATGTATTTTATGAACATGACCTTGAAAAAATATTGATACTCATGGAAATAATTGTTTATAATCACCATGAAATAGCTCGTTCTTTCATAATGTGGACCTTCATGACCAAATCCTCAAAGATCTCATACCTGCATCTGAAAGCAGTCATCATGAAGTAACCATCATTTACACTATACTGGTTATATACAAACCTCAGGTTGATGATAGGTAACTAACAAACACCCATCAAATGGTGAAAATGGTCAACAATAATTGGGGGAATGTAACAGTTCTTAACAGTTACCCGATTCATTCTCTAGAATTATACTCACATCCTGAGACCACAGTCTACATTAATCAAGAACAATACTAGAGCACCCTACGGTGACACACATGGTGAGATAGAAGAATTATTCATTAGAAAATAAACTTGAATCCCCAACTCCCTCACATAAAAGATGTCATCTAATAGGGAGTCATCAAAATCATATCAGGATCAGGGTGTAGGTATATATCGAACACAACATCGCGTCAGGGGGGGATCACAACCACTTCAGGGAGGACGTTCAATAACACACTGAAAATCCAAGAAACATCAACTATCACTGAACATCTTGGCTAACAACTAAAGATGCGGATCTGAATGCTGCCTTCCTTCCAAGCGACCACACTCCCCAATGAATGCTACACACTAACCATTCATTTCAGAGATCACAATCCTTAGCTAGAATCATTTGATAACATCATGAATGGAAAATATAAAGTCAATTCCCATGATGACATTATATGGTTTCATATTCAACATAAAGAGATACCCACTGGGTTGATGCTGCCCCAACATCAGTCTACATCACAGAAAAACATCCACAAGGGTTGTTTACCATCCAACTGGAATATAAAACATAATGGTCTTGTGAAATCTCTCAATTTCTAGACCCAATTCATTGAATATACTAGGTGAAAAAAAGTATTTTGAATCCAATGAATCAAAAAAGGCCTAGTAAAGTGTATTAAATATATCTATCATACCTTGAATGTACTGTGGCTTGACTAGAACGGCTTCCTCTGCGGTGTGCTAATACCCACACCAAAATCCTATTTCCCATAGTTGTCATCCCCTCCTCCACCATGTCTATGTAGTGGTCCCTATGGATCTCTAAATGGTTGGAATCCTATAGCAACATCCACCCTTGGTGGAGTGAGATCTCACTGCCCCTGCAGCTGGAAAGGCCTTTCTATAAACTGCTACTGGTTAGGTGGGAATTTTACATGCCCTCCAGCATTGTACTTAACTCAGACAAGTTCTTGATTCTGAAGACTACCAAATCTACCAAAGGTAATGAACCATAGTCATATGCTATTGAGGAAAGTGAAATGACAAGGATATGAGAACTGAAAATGCTGAGGCCTACTCCCCATCGTCCAAAACATAAAAGGACCTGATGCAAGAGGCCTACTACTGACATCTATTCCCTTTGATGAACTAAAAATGATCCCCTCTCTTAGAACTCCTCCAAATGTTTTCATCCACTCCACTTGTTCGTCCTTATTTGGCACCACCATGTACGTTGGTAGAGTGAAGGGAGTAACATTATGCTAAAGAAAATGTCACATCGCCTCCTCTAAGCATATTTTCTATGACTCATCATACTGGAAAAGGTCTAGAGAAAAACCTAGTGGATTATTGAACTTGATCCCCAACTCCTTTACCGAAATACTCCCATGTTAATGGGAGTGAAACTCCTACACATTATCACTCTTCATTATCGAAGAATTGACTTCCTCCAAGAACTCTTTATCAAAGTCAGTCAAAAAACCCATAGTTTCCTTACCCTCCGTCAGATAATGTGTCCAAAACTTACATGATACTCCCCATATCTATCTCTTGTCCATAAGAACCTAGTACTCTATCAGAGGACAGATTCAGAGGATAGAGTTCAAAAACTCCTCGAAAAATCTCTTTATCATCATGTTTGATATGCTCCCCTCGTACATTCCTATAGACTACTGGTGGATGTCACAATGTATTACTTGCCATTTTTCATCCTCCAAATATGAATCAGCAAACTATAGATCAACATGATCAACCTATTAGGGCATGATTTCCCACACTACTTAGGGACGATGTCTGGGATCCATTTCTGAAAATATAAACAATGAATTCATAATCCCGAGTAGCATGAAAATTTTCACTTCAATGTTGTTTAAACGTTTTATTTTATTTTATGATCCCAATAAATGCATGTCAAACAAGAACACATATCATTATGATGCATGTAGAATTTTCTAGGGTCTCTACACAATAATCAGTTTATCCTCACCAGACCATTTAGTATGTTTAGTGTTCTTTCATCGGATCATAGGGGGCCCTTAAATTCAATGTCCTACACTATCATCCCCAAACTTTTCTTGAACCAATATTTCTTAACATAGATTTCCTTCCATCCCATGAAATCCTCACTATGACTAACCCCAAACTCCATCCTATATTTCAAAATACCTATGATACCTTTATGTCATGAACTGCCTTCTCGATGATTAGGTAAATGATGAAAAGCATTCATGTCCTTCCATCATGAAGGTGAAGGAGAGATAATGACCCTGGGACCTGCCTTTAATAGGTCATGTAGTGGAAATTGGCCCCATGTGTATAGAATATGACATAAATGTAAGGAATTACCCTTTTTAAATAACAAGATTATAAGATAAGATGTTATGTCCAAACAAAACAATGGAATAAATAAAAAAATAAAACTAAAAATCCATCACCGCATTCATGTTCCAAATAATAGGATATTAAGTACAAAAAAATTATTATGGAATGAACAAAAAAATAATTAAAAAACATTAAATGTACCAATGGCCAAGCATGTATGGTCCGAAACGGTCCAAAAAGTCATCTTTGAAACCTGCAATTATTTTTATATACGTAGGGTGAGTAGAAAAGTATACATAGTTGGGAAACAAAAATATATAATACAAAATTAGGGAGAAATTCTAATTCCATGTGAGAAATAGTGGTAACAAAAATACATATAAAGGAAAACTATCCACATAACCTCACTAAAGACCACTCAAAAAATTACTCAGGTCAGGAAAAATAACAGTAAGAGAACATAAATATTTGGGTACACCACACTAAATTCCCACTGGTTTTTTAGAATATCATATTCATCATACATCACACAAAAATCCAACTAAACTCCCCCTGCCACCCCCAAAAAACGAAAATATGGGCCATCCAAACCAAATATTTATCCCTCCCGTAAACACCTCGGCAAAAATGACCACAAATCATAGCCAGAAAAACATGGGCCATCACAACCACACTTCCTTCCCATTGACACATGGGCATCATATCAATGAAACATGGGAAACAAGCCTTCCCTTAAACACCTAGTCGAACCCACCACATCACACCCTTCCCAAATAGTCATGGGCTATAATGAACCTTAGGCCAACACATCCTACCCAGAGAGTCATGCACAACCTAGGTATTGGAGAAGAAAAGATATAATAACAAGACACTAATAGCATTATTATGGAAACACCCTCCACCATGAAATTGAGGAGTTCTTCATGATGTTCTCAAAATGGACGTGGTACGTGTAATAATTAATTTAAATTAATTTTATAAACTTAGATAAAAAATAAATCATCCCATCCTAAGGGGGACGAAACTAGTTACCGCCCAACACACAACCATATGTGCTCCAATCCATACATGCATAAGTTCACAATCGACACAACCAGAGAACAACCCATTTCTGGAATACAGTTCCACACTGTACATGTCATCGTTATCATGTTCATGTTATTTATTTTAAATATTCCTTCACTTCTGGAAAACTAATAGGAATAACAACAATATAAAACAACAACTGAAAGAAAAACAATCCAGGATGGCATTCATGAATTCACTCCTATTTATCTTCTAAATGATAACATGAAAATTAGATCCCATGAGATCCCTTGAAGTACTAGAACCAAAACAAGTTCAACAATAATAGGTCCATAACTTTTAACACTGGATCCACATGGTCTCATATTCGAAAACAATCAACATCTAAAAAAGATATTCCGTTCTTGTCCATGTCACCTTACAAATAATAAAATATAACTAAAATTCATATCACCAGGATAAAGAATTGATTTTTTTAGATTTAGGAAACTCCATTCGTTATGTTCCATCCATCTGTTTGAATAACCTAGGTTATAACACAAGGGTTCTTATTCATCATACATCCATTTATATCAAACCGGTTTACACGATAAATAATGTTTCATATTATAGAAATTAAACCATAGGATTTTCCAATAAAATAGATATTCATATGTCAAAAATAAGGACTATAAACAACCATGATTTTCACTAGACATGAGACCATACAATTACAATATAAAAAAAAACGAAAGAAAATTGTAAAAATCACATCATCTTCCCCACCC
Organism: Viscum album; assembly: GCA_963277665.1. Lineage (NCBI taxonomy): Eukaryota > Viridiplantae > Streptophyta > Magnoliopsida > Santalales > Viscaceae > Viscum > Viscum album. The sequence continues at coordinate 417,338,302 of OY728161.1, read as the reverse complement.
CCTTCATCCTTAAATAGTTTTTTTATTATTTTAGCTAACATTGGTTTCATCTATTCCCCAAGGGAACATTAAAATACCCACCGTTCATGATGCACATTAATGAGAGACGAAGGAAGATCCCCTATGTGGATGATCAATGATGTAAATTTTGCACTTGGCCCATAATTGGGGTCTCATGGCATGAAAATCTAGGAAGGACTGAACATGAGGAATCTCAATCTGGCATGACATTTCTCTAGAAGATGCACTCAATGATTAAAATGAGATCGTGGAAAAATAAAATCTTGGTGTGATAAAAAGGCTTGATCCAAATTTATAGGATGTCCCATCCTGATGTACATGAAAAGAAAATCGTTGTTTGAGCACATAACCGTGTAGTTGCAGAAGATGGAATTAATTATGATTTAATAATTCACTCTGATAATGTGATATTGACCATCACATGAGAGAGTAGATAGGTTACATTTTAACTAATGAAAATTAATAACAGGAGTGTATCATGAAATACTGAAATGGTTGTGAAACTGAAAAATGGACACACATTTTGGTAAGTCAATGGTATCCCCACTATAAGGGGGTTTAAGATATCATTCACTAGCCATTAAATGGTATCAACCCACCTTAATTGAGGTATAAAACCAGCAAGGATACATTATGGGAGGGATACTGAATAGGAAACCAAACACCCCTCATTGGCACTAATTAGGTGCAGCACCGACAAGTGAGACCACAATGACACCCTACCACCGACACGAACACCCTCCAAACTCAACAATGGATTTCATGTTACCGCAAACACCAATATTAGGTAATGTAATAGAGTAGCAGGGTTAGAGAATTTACCCCAGACAACCATGAGTCCTTCGTGAAACAAATGAAAATCACATTAGGATATAATTAATCAATTTAACCACACAATGATGGAAATAACATGATATACATATCAATGAATTGGTAGGATCATAAAAACATCCCCACATAGGGAAATTCATCCCCAAATTAGCCTACCATTTTTTGTGAAGAAATATACAAGAACATCTCTGACCATAAAGATCAAATATCAGCCTCCCCCTCTATGTTCTCATCCTACAATCGGTCAAGATTCCATACCACTCGTAATAACATACTCTACCATCCCAATAGAACCTTTATGTTATACTCTATAATTTCAGTAAGATGCTTCTACAAGGACACATCAACATATAACTCAACATCCTCATTCTCAAAAGCATGATATTATTTTTAATGGTAACATCCCAAATGAGAAACAAAGAAGATGAAAGGCAAAGTTTTATACCTATGAGATAACTACAATCGATAGGGAACAGAAAAAAACCTCATTAGAATATCTAACACCCCTACATATCTCAGTGAAAGCTTATTATGTATCATAATCCTCATATGTCCCAACCTCGGTAAAACAAATAATAAATCAGATCCATGACCATGAACTCCATAGGTATTCTTTGGTGACACATGTAATATTTTTGATGATACTACATATTAGTCATATGCTTCCAAATCAACTACACAATATTAGTGGTCTCCAAAACATAATATGGTCAATCATAGTTCACTCTATTATCTCCATCCAACATTGTAGATATCCGAATGGTAGATCTTATAAATCTACGGATGGTTCCATATGTGTAGTAACCTGAATGTTATTAGAATAAGTGAACTAAAAAATGGGTTTGTGACTCTCCCAAGATCCCAAGAGTTATATAAATCTTGCATGAATCATTTCATTATGATGCAGATTCATCTTCTCAGACATCCGAACTGTTTGGGGTTGGTATGTTGTGCCCATTTGAACTATGGTAACCAAAACCCTGTATACATCATTCAATAATTTAGAAATAAATAGGTTTTACCTATAAAAAATGATAACATGATGGAACCCATGCATTAATACAATCTCATAGATGTATAACCTCCCATTATCATCAACACTATTGTTTTGCTTGATCGGTTGTAATAGTTCTTCCTTCGTGAGACAATCAACAATAACCCAAATTTCATCATTACCTTGACGATTCATTTGTAAAAAAATCATGAAATACATCATGAAATCATTTAATTACCACTATGGATTGGGTAGATAACGTAAAATTCAAGAAATTATACAGTGTTCCACCTTCACCTACTAGCAGGTGGAGCACCACATGAAAATTCTAGCTACAAGAGTTTTCATACATGACCACTAATACTAATGATGTATGTCCCAACACATCTTGGTTACACAAGGAAGAACTTACCATATTAGGGCATGAAATTCCCTCATTAGTTCATCAAACGTTTTTATTGAAACCAATATTCGACCATGTAAGTGAAAAAAATCATCACCGCATATGGTCTAAATAGGATGAGTGTCCTCACCTAGCACAATTTCATTTAGAAATATGAATTTTGAATAAAATAAATACCTCATTATCACTATATCTATCATGATAGAGGTACCATATTAGTATTAAATAAAAATATCACCCTAAATATCACGCATCTCCAATTATATGTCATAGAAAAATGCCTTATTCTACCACCCACTGTTTGCATGATTCACTACATGTATCTTACTTCACATTCTCAAAGAATCATCCACTGCATTTCATTTAATAGGCATGTTGGAAAGCTCCATTTCCAAATAATGGAGGAACTCTACCAACCGTTACGGCCGAAGATTCATATCATATTATTTATATATTGTGATTAAGGATTTTCTGTTCCATTTCACATCAAAATTTATTCAAATAAATTGATATATCCAACAACATAAGGCATGAATAACTGATAGATAGATATAGATTATATTTGGGTAACTCATCATGTGGGAACTCAAATGATGAAACCCCTACACCCTAATTTATCCCCCTAAATAATATCTACTAATAGGGAAATACTTTATGAATCACATTACATAGTATAAATCTTCCTATATCCAAAAGAATCAGTATTGACAGTGAAGTTAATCTCCCTTTTAGATCGGAAAAGGCTATCTTGCTGGAATATATCAATACATAATTCACAACCATTTTAGTCAATCCCTTCAACGATGCTACTAAAAATGAAATGTTAGTATGAAACATCTATAGTAACCAACTATCCATATAGGACTCCTCATCTATATTAAATTCGTAGGGTATTCCCAAAAAAAATAATGCACTCACCTTTTCTGTGTCCACTAATACACTTGTATCTATGATGATGTGACCTAGGATGTGAATTGGATCCACCAATATGTGTATCATTATGAACATAGAATATATATTATACTCTCATAGTGAAATAAATATGATCTCATGTTTTTTTGGCCTTTTCTTTCGATTAAAAGTGTACACTATGATATCATCCATGTAACCCACTACAATCGAGTCAACATAATTATGAAACACTATGAACACCAGTTATATAAGGTATTTTATAGTGTTAGTGAGACCGAATGGAATAATTAAATATTCATAAAAACTATAACTACTCCATATGGATATATGGGGTATGTCTAGTGATCATACATGCACATGATGAAAACTATAACATGAATAAATTTAGAGAAAAACTAAGCTCCTCGGGGCTGGTCGAAGAGTTCATCTATCAGCTGAGAGGATTTGGATTCATTTCCATCAACATATTCCATTTACGATAATCTACATATATCATTAGGGTGCTGTCTAACATTATTAAAAAATGGACTTGAAAATATGAAGGAAATGTGTTGGTTTCGATGAGACCAATATATTCCAAATCCTCTAAATTCTTCTTGAGCACATGAAACACTATTGTTGACATCCTATAATGATTAATGGATACTAGTGATGCTCCTTGAATTACCCCATTACGGTTCTCTATATCACTCACAATAGGTAATCCTATAATGTATTATAGTAAGACAACCCTAAAACGATTATATAATGTATTTAAATACATCTTACATGTTAACTGGTCAGCTAGATACAATCTTGATTTTCATTCCTCCTAATACACGATGCTCGGGTAAAGCTCAGATCACATAGAATTCCAATTATTATTTGTTGTAAAAAGTATTTTTCCTATAGTGATGTAATACTCACCTTCAAGATATAGAAATAATCAATGGATCTAAATTTAATCATTCTTTCCATTCTATGAATGTTATCAAAACCATTCATCACCAGGACATAGAGTCCACATATGAATATTACATCCACCAATCTCGTGGGGTCACTCCCTACAGAAGTGCACCCCTTCTTTTCTCATCCCTAAAATATTTTATAGAATAATAACATCATTTTATGGATGGAAACAATTCCAGTATCTCTCTACTATAAGCATATATATGAATTTATGTTTAGCCCTCTATCAAAAAGTATTGATGTTGAAGTAGGTGGTATTAGAATATTTCTTCTGATGGTTGAGTGTCTCAGATCCTACTCTAATTGGGATTGATGAACTATATATATCTGGCATGTTCCACAAACCTGTGGCACTACCTAGCTATTAGGAGCTGATTCCCCGTTATATATATGAGAACATGGGTTCAGTATACCATGAACCTAAACAATTACTCATTCTGATTGACATATCATACTCTATCTCCCTTCCTGATGAGAAGTTGATGATGCTGCTCTCGTACATGGATTCAGTGAAGACCCTATCAGACAATATTTGTGTTGAAATGTGCATCATGAGTGTTGTAGATATCCCATCCTACTTCAAAATTGACAATAGACTAGGTGCAGATCAAGGTGTTGAACCACTGTTGTACATACATCCATAATTCCTCATGTTATGTTGGGTGATCAGCACCAGATTCACTATATTAAATATTGTATTCAACATAAAGACATTTAAATGAGATAAGATGTAGTATTTCAGTCTATCCTCAAATCTCCCTACAATTGATATTTTATCACCCATCAGAATGGGATTGAATCAATAGAGCTCCTGATAACTGGATGAGTTTTCCATAATGGATAGTGCACCCAACATGAGATGAATAAAAACTCAGGCCTCACTGGACCTCATTGCCTCTAAAGAGTATTAATCATGGATTAATATGTAAAAATATACCCATTTCATATCCTGATGATGCTCAACCCGAGTGATAAAATTCCACCATTTCATGGACAAATTACTCAACATATACGTCATTAAATTTGTCCTTCTCTTAGGAGGTCTCACTAAATGGTATATAAATGAAAGAATGTTTTTTATCAATGAATATATATCTTGTGTTCCTCTATAAAATTACAACATGTATGGAGACTACTAATTGAAAACTCATCTAATATATACTATAGATGTGGCTCGTTGTGGTGTCGTGAATAAGACAACTAAAGGATCCACATGTTACCCACGCAACACCAACTCATCTGTATGATCATCGCCACCGTATTATCTGTATAACATGAGTACATTGTGGTGGAATGATTCTACAAAAACGAAATTAATTCCTAAATTCAAGATCATCATCTGGTATTGCATCTCAAAATCATTGATTAAAAACAAAAGATGTAAGAAAAATCCTCTCATAACTCACTCCCCTTTCTTCCCCATCTGATAGTTTATGTGCCAAAAAACAAGAGATAGTACCAAAAGCCCACTACTAAGGTCAGTCATGGTCATGTCCTCTATCAAAATCAAGTACAAACTGTGTTCACAATAACATTCACCAAATTAATTCTAAATTCAAATTCATATCATTCCCTTCATATGGGTAAACTAATCGTATGAAAAATCTCTCATGTGGGGGGGGGGGATACTTTCTGTGAATCATTACATTACATACACATAAAGAACATCAATACAATTTAATATTAGTGCTGCAACATGATCCACCTACATCCATTAGAATATGGATCATAGTAATCAAATACCAAACCCTTCTGATCAACAAATATGTACCCCATCAATTACCATTATACCTAGGACACCAATTTAGAAATCTATCACAAAATCAATCACTACGACATGCAATCAATAGTTCTCTCTTAATGTAATAGAAAATATTCATGGAATGTGATTTATAATAGGTTCAAATATGATTCATGATAATTAATTACCTTATCTCATTAAATTTAGTCACAATATAACCCCCAATCATATACATAATCACATCACAATAAAAGTGCATCACCCCATGGTCAAATTGACCAAATCAAATATCTCCATAACTATAAATCGCATTTCAATTTGAGGCAATTGGGATTTTACCTATATATGTGGTAGAAACTCAAGTTCATAAATGATTACGATGTCCAATTTATCCCATTATTTATCCATAGTCAACAAATAGCAAAGAATTACACAAAGGGATCTCTGATACGACTTTATAGCATCCTGAACCCAGATTCCACATAATAGTGCTCATATCCTAGTTGGACACATGGCCTCGAGAGCATCTCCCAAAACCACTGATGCTTCCAACTGGAAGCAAGTAACACGGTGTGAAAGTTGGTAAACTATACACTCATTGGAAGATTTTATCATAGTAGAAAATAATAATAATCTAAAATAAAATGCAGTAATTCCATAAAAAATATGTAAACTATGGAAGACTAATAATATAAAAATTGAGAAGTTGTATAATATGAAATATGATGCTTCATGAATCAAGATAAAAAAATAACAAAAATGTTAAAATATAAACATATACAATACAAATTACAAAATTTCAAAAGGCCAGAAAGAATCTCAAAGTCATCACATCCATCAGTTTATTTCAATTCACTCATACTCTAAATTAAAATATCATGTAGCTATTGGAGTGTTCTATCTCAAATCGAATCCTACAATAATATAATATATTTGGGCACAATAAATGACCTCAATTTGATGTTAGGGCAAATCATGGAAGGAAACCACCCATGGTCGGTGCCAATCTGGTAGTGTATATATAAAATAGAGAGTTTATAATATTGAAAACATTAAGCTAGTATGTACACAAAAGTGAAAAATTCTAAAATAACTAGTTTCCATATATATATTTATTTTTAATAATGATTTATCAGTACAATTAAATGGAATTCTATAAGTCTCATGATCTGGCATAAGATCGGTGTCCCCCATAGGATTGGAAGCATAACAGATTCCATAGAAGACAATCCAATAAAAAAAATGATAAGACAGGGTCCCAGCTTGTGCATTGTCTTGGAAGACTCATCATAATTCATCCCATTTATATTCATTACATTAGATCATAATTTACATTCCAAAACTAGAATTCAAGTATCACATCAGAGTAAAAATCCCTTAACCGTTATAAGTTCATCATGATGATCCTCTCATGAACAATTTATCAATCTAGGTGTGGTATAAGTCAATTTTAACAGATTCCATCCTTGGAGGTCCTATATGTAAGAACCAAGTATCACTCATGATATATCAACAAAATCACTCTCGATCCAATAAATGGAATTAGTCAATGAACCCCTGAATCACTTGATATATAGGTATAGCCTTAATGAGCCCGTCCATGGAATATATGGTTCACTAACGACATAAACATGGTAATACCATTGATCATATCCATGGAATTATAAGATGAATCCATGATTCACCAAAGGTACAAGTTATTAGTCATGTGATCCTATTAATGGCATTCTAAACCAGACCGATGATTCAAATAATTCTATTTAAAATTTAATCATTAAGATTCAATAAAAGGTTTCACAAGGAATGCTAAGGTAAAACCCAAAAGCGTCCAGTGTAACTAAATTAATGACCAACCTAAAAAGGCATGGACATTCATATACTCACAATTTCACTATTCCCATAAAAAGAAACATCAAGAAATTTAAACTATTACAAGTATTTAACATTAATTAACTCACCTGGGATGATAAAAATGATTAACATATCAATACAAGCATTCTTTAAAAAGAATATATATTGATGTGTTTAGGGACAAGTCAACTATCTCATACCTTAACCATCTATGTTATAATTTAATCCTTATTTAAATTCAATTAAAAATTAAATTTTTTATTTAATAACCCCTGAAATGGATATAAATCCATGCCTCATATGCATCGTATGAGAAACAACCATAAAAGAACATCCAAGGACACTCACCCATGTGGTTCCCCATAATAATGGTATTCATCATAATACATCTGTTCAAACACCTATTAGATTATGAATAAAACAATATGTAACAAAGTGTCCAATCAAAATTCGAGATGACACCCTATATATGGGTGTGCGACAATCGAGTATATATATTCATCTTGGAATTCAATAAACAGAACATGACCAACTACCATAGGCACGTGCAAGATATCTAGTCTAATAAAATCTTTTATTTTGGAACTACTTGATATAAATATGAATACTGAATGAATAATGTGATATTAGGGAATATTGTCCAAAAAAAAACTAGAACAACAGTTGTTTTGAATAATCAAGAATGACTAAAAAGGAATTGAAGACATATAGTTGTAGATCCATGGAGAAGTACGACGATCAATTCAAATATAAAATGAATATGGGAATTTAAATGGGAAAATTATATTTGAGAAGATTAAAAATTATTACCCCTGCTATGAAACATATAAAGGGAAGGAATCATATGGTTAAAAACCATTTAGGGGAAAATGATCAGTTTTCCCAAAATAACTGGGCTACACAATTTTTGTGCCCAGTTTGTCAATCCATGTGGATACCATGCACAACATTCTCATACATAGGTGCATTGTGAATGGTTTCCCCACATATATTTCTCTAGATATGTGATAAATACGTTGAATCAATTATCATTTCTCTGAAAACTACAGACATGTCAGCACAATCATGCACCCCAACCAACATAGTTTTCACTAACTATGCAGCCATAAATGTTTTACCCAAAACACATGTTCTGGGCTCTAGAACACCCCATGGCATTTGAGATACATCCATGAATACAATGTACATTCACATTAGTCCATAATTATAAAAATTAACTACTAATTTATTAAAAACACATGATATATACCTCAATGATCCATCAGGTTTTTATACGAATTTCAAAAATGGTTTGAAATATATGATTGTGGTTATGTAATATATTTACAGTAAATTTGAATTTATTTTAAACAATTGACTTAAATGTATAATATAAATCTAACCAAAGGAATGTGTTTCTTATCTCATATTTACTTATTTGATACATATTCAATATTCACCACTTAGTTCATTATAATATATATATATATATATATATATGTTGACATGATATTTTATATAATTAATAAATTTATTTTTAATTTATTTATTGATTAAATTTATAATATTTTATTCATGTATCTTATGATTCATAAGTTTGAATATAAAATATTTTTATCTTTAGAGTCACATAGTTATATATAATTTTTTATATTTATGACTCCTTTTGGTGAAATATTTGGCACTACCTACCTAAACAGAATATATAAAATTTGGATATAAATTTTTATAACATATTCAATGTAAAAGGAATTACCTATCATCGTGAACACTCATTTTTTTTTAATATTTACCTTTATATATAAATTTTTATTATAAAAGGAAATGTAACTTCCGATATTTTTGGAATATATATTTTTTATTATAAATATTTAAAACTGAAAAGTATGTTCTTCTCGAGAATATTTTTAATGGAACATTGATTTTCATTTTATTCATTCATGAAAAATAATTTTATCAATTATTCCACATTGAAAAAATATTATAATTATAATGTACTAGATATCTAGATGATTTATGATCAAATTTAATAGGGATGTACTATTTGAACATAATTTTATATATTACTCTGAATAGGTTATGAATATTTTTTTCCCTTTTGGAATCTAATAACATTTCATATGATAGTTTTTTAATATTAATTATAATTTCAATTATGTTTCACAAATTTTATACATGGAATGCAATGGATTTATTATGTGTTTGTTAGATCCTTCAATATCCCATGTATTTATCAGTAAGTCTCAAGAGTCAAATCAAATTGTGTTTTTCTCGAGTGCATGACCATTTTTATAGATATTTTTAATAAGGACTCAATTAGATTTTATTTTTCTTAATAAAATTTTAGGATGATTTTTTTAGATCTATGATATTATGGATTCAAAAATCATTAATTATATTACCCATTTTTAGGTGATTGTTTTATTTTTATATTTTTAATGGATGTGTTTATAGCTAATGTGATTATTCAGGTATATTTATATTAAAATAATTCTTTACATAAATATAATTTATGAATTGTTATATACTATTGAATGCTTATAATTATAAGAATTTGATCTCATGCATTATTATGTTTACATTGTCAATTAATCCTAGAAATGGTTTATAGTTGATAAGTTGAGACAATCTAGAGGTAATAAATATGATATAATATAATATACATTATTTTATTTTAGGCATTCAACAATATGTTACATTCATATATATATATATATATAGTCTATCTATTCAATTAAACTTTTAAATTAAATAATATACAATTTCTTATTTCTATATCCAATTTAATAATGCATATATCCACATTTTGATACAAGGTTTAGGGTCATTTTTATTCATATTATGTAATGATTAGTATTATGCAGTGTAACTATATTTATGAAATCATTGACCACAATACATGTCAATATGTTCACTTTTGATTAAAAAGGAATATGAAAATTGTAATACTATGTTGTAGAAGGAGTTATTTTGTTTTTACTAAAAAATTATATCGGTATGGATACTAATATTGGATTATGTTCTAGAATTATTTTTACACAAAATAATATTTTTTAGAAGGATATGTTGGTCTTTGACTCAATCGTCTCCAAGTAAATAACATCATGCCTTATTGGAAAGTAATTATGAAACCCATTACTGATATTTTATTTAAATTTCACATTTTTATTAGAATAGATAATAAAGGATTGGAAATTATTTTAATACTATAGTAACATTACCAATAAAACCATGATAATGTTCATGAGACGAGCTATGAATAATTTTTTTTCAATTTCCCTATTTTTGATATTATACATTATATATCATAATTTTATGATATAATATAGTGAATTCCATTATTTATAAATATTTCATAACAAATTTTAAGGGAAACATATCACTAAATATAATACATACATTGATTTTCCTCCTAGAAATAAAATTGAAGGTGAAGCTAGAGTTGATGCAAGAACAAATTAATTTATAATCAATTTGGAGTTACAAAAAATGGTTATTGGAAATAGACCTTCCCATTAATGAAAATTTTTATATCCAACATGCATTTTAACAATATTATATACCTTATTACATCTAACATCAATATTTATATTACAGTATTTAACCACCAGTACTAAAAAATGCATATTTTCTATATAAATTATCATCCATACATTGTGATTTAATTAACTGGAGAAGGTTTTCATAGATTTTTATAACAAATAGGGGATGATGATCATTGGCATCCATTGATTAACAACTCTAAGTCAGAGATTGAAATTGTAATAATGGAATGGGTTGATTTTATGGTACTATTAATGGAATTATATTTTCTATATTTGAATTTAGTGGATGTGGATAGGAAATTCATGTGTGTATGAAAACTGAAAGTTGAAAATGGTTCTATATATAATGTAAACATGACATGGTTATCCGAGAATGATGCATACAATGTATGGAATAAAAAGTGAACGATTTGTAATTTTAGATATTGTTCTTATAATAACTTTGATATGGATCAAGTCTTCAAAACATTCTCATTATATCATGATAAAATAAATGTGTAAAAAATAGATATCAAATTTTCCATGTTTTTTTGATTTTATGGGAAGAATTATAAAAATTAGAAATTATGAGAATAAAAATAAAAATGGATGATGGAAATTCTATATTTTCATTCATCTGATAATCGTGGGCATAAATGTAATGGGAATTTCATTATGGTAAGGGTGGCTTACTTCGTGAATAAAGAGAATGTCCATCAAGACTATGATTTAAAATTTAAAAAATAAACATATAATAATATGAATTTTTATTATAAGGATATTGGGAACTAGGAAAATGTATTCTTCATGTTTCAAGGGTATATTCCATATAATAAAAAAATTTATTAAGGTCAATACACTGATATTAATACAACTAATCTAGAATGATTAAATTATCATCATATATGGGTTCAAGAAGAATATTATAAAATTACTGTATCAATTTTATTTTGTATATCAAAATCATGAAATATTTATGGGTTGTGTTGATTTTGTAAGAATGTATGTCATCATATAAGATAAATATAAGAGAAATTTATTTTATCATTATTATTTGAGTTTGTGGTAGATAATATGTTTAATGTCTTAAACACCCCCTTTTGAATAATAAAGAGATAAATGATTATATTAAAATGGATGTTTTTGAGGTAATTTATGGAAATAATATCCACAAGTATATTATATGTTTGAAAAAAATATTACCTAATGGAAAATGTATTCACATGTTTTGGACATAATATTAATATTATGGTAACCTTCATGGTTGATAGGATTGTTTCATCCACTATAATAGAGACAATTAAAATTATTTGATATTATGTAATGATAATAATTCATATAGAAAACCCTTGTTATTAAAATGTTATTTGATGGCCAATGTTTTTTTAGATATTCATCAGGTTATTTTGTACAATATATGAATTATATAAATATGGAATTATTAATATATGAATCTAAAAATAGAGTAAAGCATATCAAATTGGATATGGACACATGGATTTAACCCATAACCAATGTTTGACCAAGGCGAAATTCCAAAAATCGGCCAACATGATGACCAGGTGAATATGAAATTGTTTTTTGTTAATTGATTGTATGGATAAATATGTTTATTTAATGGAGTAAATATTGGTGTTATATTTCAGTTTCAGATATAAAATTATTATATTAGTAATTTCACACTATCCATTTTATTTTTCTTAAATATTAAATGACATACATAATGGTATGATTCGTATTTATGGAACATAGGATATATAAAATGTTATATTTTATACATGAATAATTCAGAAAAATTATATGATATATATTTGTTTTTTGGAGTATAAAATGATGTGTAAATTTATTGATGTCAAACCCTAGGTGGAAATAGTATGTATATTTATTATTTTCTCCATTGTTTTAGTAAAATAATGGATCAATTATATGAAAACTATTTTGAAAAGAAATTATTATCATATACTCATAGTATCAACTAAATCAACGAAATTTCAACCCATAAAAAAATCATGTTATTTATGTTATATTTCTCTTAATCGTTCACTTTCATATAATAAATGATACATTATAATATATATAAATATTTAAAATTTTCTTCCATGTCAACAATTTGACATACCTCCAATGTTCGCTTATATAGAATCATATATATTCTTTCTTCCATATGAACTTATTATTTCAAATACCATCATTTATGTTCATGTTTTCGTAACCTTTTTTTAAATGTGTGATTTCAGAAATGGTATTTTCATATGGGAACCCATTGATTTTCAAGGAAAATTTCAACTTGTGAGGATAAATTTATTTGATTTTGGTAAGAATGTAACACAATAAGATTCTAGTGGAAAAATTTTGTGTTCAATTTTTTACCTGAAATAGGAAATTTTTCAATGCATTGCATTTTATATATATCTTAAAATTTTTAATCTTTTTAATGTTTTGTGATAAACGTAACCCTAAGTATAAATTAGTAGTAATACAATATACCATTATAAACTAAATATTAAATTGATTTTCTGAATACAATTAAAAAATTAATGAATATTATATTTTTTATAAATTATTAATTTTTTTAAAATATTTATATATTGACTCCAAATATAATAAGTCATTATAATAGAATGTAATTTTTTCTGAATAAAATTATTTTTCTAAAATGAATTTTCATCATGAATTTCACTAATTCCCTAAAATTTATTTGTAACACCTTTATAAATTATTATTTTTAACGTTAACATAAAATCATAAGTCACGATGTTATTGTTATGTAATAATTAAGTTTTAATAGTATGAAAAGATTTTTTTTCATTAATAACGACAAATCATGATTATTTTAAAATAGTGTTTTCATTTATAGATATTTAAAATTTATAATTTTAATTAAAAATTTTTAAATGAAAAAATAATTAGATTATCATTTTATTAAAAAAAAATATTTCAAATGAATAAATTTGAAATTTAATTTTTTATTATTCGTTTTTTTCACATTTGAATTTCATTATTTTGAAATATAATCTCTCAATTATTTTCGTGGTTTCATTTCTATTTAAAGTTCCTAAAATATTTGAATTATATATTAAAAAATTGAATAATAATTTTTTATCAACATAATTATTTTTATATAATATATTTATCCTGAATTTTCTACATTATGAATAATAAAAACATAATCAATTTACTATTATAGTTAGGTTATAATGGGTTTAATGGCTGTTCAATTAAATGGATAATATTTAAAATGACATAAAATCTCATATATATCATATTAGATGGTCATATATCTCCATATATATTCTAGGGATCTATAATTACGAATTTCATAGCCTTTAGGACAATGAAAAAAGCATGTAGGATATATTTTGAAATTCCAAGCGTGACTTCTTCACAACATATAAAAGTATACCCACTGGTCTCTATGATAAAAAATATAAAATAATCCATAATAATAAAATAAAATCCAAAATATCAATTATTAATTACCCACCCATAACTTATAGAACATTATATTATCACATTCACATTATAGTAGATCTTTTTGTAACATTTAACAGAATTGAAGAAGATGTAATGTTCATTATCGTATGATTTCATTTTATTTCTTCTTCTTACTCCTTAAAATATTTTCTTTATAATCTTATTTAGTAACAATAATATATAATATATAATAATTTTTTAATTAATTAATAATATAATCATTATTAATCTTCACTATTCATAAAATGGGAAATGAAGTTGTTGATCATGTGCACTGCAGACAACCGCCTCACGAACTAATAAAATTATTTTTCCCATAAATTACTATTACATATGAATATAACTATGGATTAAATAAATTTATATGATATTAAATAAATAATATATTTAACGAATTATAATAGTACATATAACTTATTTCTTTCCAACTAATTTAAAAAGAAGAAGATTGCTCGTATGTACTTTTGGTCTACCTCATCCATTTATCTTTGAGATATATTTTTAATATTATTTTTAAATATAGAGTAATAAGAACTTATATAATTAAAATTTTTGAAATATAATATATTATAATTTTTATATATTAATGAATTTTCATTTAGCAATATTATATTCTATATATTTTTTAAACAGATACATTGTTCATTTGTACACTCAATATACCATCTATATGAATAATGTAACTCATTTTCCCATATAATTATTTAATTGAATATTATAAATAAAATTATAATGATTATATATTATATTTATACCATGGTAAACATTTTTTAAATGATGGGATCATGATCAATTTTTTTTTTCAAAATTACTAAACCAAAACATACATGGAAAATGATGTAATTATCTCCCAAAACATTGATTCTAACAATGAATTATTAATCAACTTCTCCCAACATAATATAATTATATAAAATTTGTAATAAATATATTGTCATGGTTATTTAATAGTTTTTTTAAAATATATTTATTATTAAGGAGATATGGACATGTATACGTAAATTTAACATGAACTAAAGGTTTCTCATCTCACATTTACCCCGATTAGAAATTTTCCACATTAACCAACATTTTTATGTACTGTATATATTCCAAATATTATATTTAATATAAAAAGACTAAATCTATTTATGTTTTGTAATTTTTCATATTATGTTATTTTTGTCTTAGGGAATTCAATTCATATGTTAGAGAATTAATGAGGGTTAATTCACAAACTCATCATTTCATTGTATTTTTTATATTTATATCTCTATTTGGGGAATGATATGGTTTATATATCATAAAATCAATATATTATAAATTCTAAAATATAATTATGATGTATTCAGCTAAAAATTTAATTTTCCATACTTTGGAATGTAAATTGATTTTAATTTTTTCAAATAATTGGTGAATTCATTAATATTTTCCGCCGAAAAAAAATTTCCTTCAATATTTATATATTTAAAAATTATTTTAAAAAAAGTTATAATATTATATGGTAATTTCATTTATAACAATAATTTTAGTTTTTAAAAAAACTATTTAAAATGAATTATCCTATTATATTTCAAAATAAGTCATTTTAACTTTTTATTCACAACAGATAGTGAAGATGTTTTTTGATGACATACTAAATGTGTATGAAATTATACATTATCATTAAAAATGATTAAATTTTTTCATATATTACATGATTACTAGGTTCTTTAACAAAAAAATACATTTCCCAATATTCTTTAAATTTCATGTTTTTTAAAACAAAATTAATTGTAAAAAAACTATCCTCCTCCAGAACGTTATTAATTCAATTTGTATGGTATTTATAATATTCAATGAATACAATACATAATTCATATAAACCCCCTTGGTAATTGGTTTTACTTTTATGATACTTATTATTTATCTATAAGTTAATGATCAAGTTGGATAGGGATACCCTATTTTGTTACCATTTTATGTATTTATATTAATTATTTATGATTATGTTTTTTATTTCGAATGTATTGATATTTCATAAAGTTGTTTTTAATAAAAAATATTTTTTTAATTATGTTTCGACGCATTCATATGAAAATGAAATTGGACATAATAAGTGATCGGAGGGTCCAATCATATCCCCTCTAAGAATCAGTTTGTTTAATGAGACCAAATAGATTTGGTTTTGGCCAAGGACATACCAATTTATATATTTCGATTTTCTTATGTCCATAATAGTCTTTCATATTTCATAAAATATAAAATGAATATGATAATTTGGATGATTGACATTATGAATTTTGTCAATATGAATACATTTATTAATTTCTATTTGAATATATTATTTTTAATTATATCTAACAATGTGTTTCTATATCATCAAATTACTAATATATAATTTTTTGAACATCATTTATTTATACTATATTATTCATAATTTTTTAGCATCCTATATATTATTACCCATACCATGTATCAATGATCAAGATATTATTCATTTTCCTTTCACATTTATTCTATGAAAATTATTATATTTGATATACATGTAAATGATATAGGGAATAAATACAATCTAAATGAAAATACCTTGTTATAAATAATGTTTTCAAATGAATGAATATTTCAATTATGTATTTAAATTACTAATAATAATAAATGATTTAGTTTATTTGGATGATATATCTTATTTATGAATATTATGTAATAATGTAACCACAAACTCTTGGCCATTGGTGAAAGGTAATTCAACCATTCCATAAATGTAACTACATTTTTTTGGGATGTAAAACGTATGTGAAGAATAAATCTGAATGAATTAAAGTGATTTCATACCATTTTACCTTCGTTGAGATATTGTTCATATTGATTCATAATAATTATATACATATTTTAAATTATACATATTCCACATTATATGGATTTAAATATCTTTTATTCATTGTACATATTGATTTTTTTCATGTACTTCCTTTATACATCATTTTATGAATTTTTAACCATATTGTAAGGGCTTAATCTTAAAATATTGTTCATAGATTCTATAGTAAAATCATGAACCTCTATACATTTAAATGTAGTTTATATATAATATTGGATATTTATGGAAAATTGATACTATTTAATGATGATTTTTGACATAAATTTGATGGTAATAATCTATCAAGGTGTTTTTATTATAATGTTTCTTTAGTAGTACTGTTTATCCAAAAATAATTTTTCACATTGAGATATTAAATACATTATGAACCTCATTCTATTTATGTTTTGTATATGCTACCTACAGATGAAATTATATAATTAATTAAAAAAATTTCTTGGTATTTGGATCTCAATTGGAATCTCTCTTTTGACAACAATTTTATTTACTCACTTATCAATATTATTGTTGTTTTCAAGTCTCAAAAATTTTCTTTAGGTCATTGTCTCTTCAAATTGACTAATAAAATTCTGTATTGAAATAATAAAACTTATAGCGTGTAAATTTTCTTAAACGTTCATTCATCTCTAAATAATTAATACTAACTGGCCCATCATTATTAATGATATTATTGTTATGTTAAAATGAATTTCTTAAGATTAATTAATATTTATTTCAATATATTTTCCTTCTATATTGATGTTATTATATCCAAAAAATATCATTCATTCCCTATATAAATATAAAAAATTATATCTTTTGATACTTTTTAATCCCTTAATTATCATTAAAACAATGGTTTCACCATCCATTTAATGAAGAGGATTTCCAAAAAAAATTAATTAGAAATGATAAAAATGTTGTAATATTCATTCAACTGAATTTTTATATGCATGAAATTAATAATTGGTATTTATTTTTTTAGGAGAACCATTATTAATGATTATTATAATTTATTAAATTTTTTTGAATATTTTTTCTTATAATTACTTAAATCTGTTTTCCATTTTCTATTACACATTATTAAATATAACATTTCAATTAAAGACTCCAATTTAGTTTTTATTTTAATGTTGAAATTTTTTTATCTTTTCATGGATCTATTTTTTGGATCTATATATTATAATTTATTAATATTTATTCTCTTACACATAAAACTAAAATTAATTCATTTAGGAACATTATAGGATAATGAAAAATTTTGTTTAAAAAAATAATGTATTTAATATATTGTTTACAAAATAAGTATTATCTTTTTTAACATGTGGATTTGACAAAATTTTATATGTTATTATAAGATGGTTATTTTTTAAATTGTTAGTTCTTTATTTTATATGATTTATTAAGATCTTTTTATGGGAATTTTTTTATATTATAATGAAACCCATTCATCTTTTATGGGATCATTATGATATTTTTATGTTTGTCATTTAATTAGAAGAAAAATATAATATAATTAAAAGTGAGGTTCAATAACACTCTTTGATTCATTTGAGAGATATTTATAACTCATGAGTTGATGAAATGTTAGGTAACTGAGATTTTGGAATCTTTGTTTAATTTAGATTCTGTGAATGAGATGTGGTATGATTTTTCACCATTTTTTGTGAATTGGATAGTGTAATCTTTGTTAACAAAGTATTAAATGAAATAGATATGGAAATATGTGTTCATAGGTTATTTAATGATTATTTTTTTCAATATTTAAGTTTATTTATTTTTTAATACTACTTCTCATAAAATATTTAAATTTCACTAATAGAAATTTTTTTCATGATTTTAAATTTTTTTTCATAAATTTAATAATTTCTTATCATGTTTATCTATTTTATGATTATTAAAAAGTTATTTGAGCCAGGTCATATCATTTATGCTAACAATATATTTATGATCTATAATTTCTATAACATTTTTTATGATTTTCATCAAGATAATTGTACTCATTTATTAATATATATTTTCACGGGTTATATTCTATGAAATTTTAATATTTTAATTCTATATAATATATCATTTCATATAAATAGTTATTGAGAACCCCCCTTTTTTATGTTTCCAATCCAATTGTTATAAAGGTGATTATACCATGTGAGATGTCATGAATGGTTCAAAAGTCATACAATTTTTGATACAACAATACATGTGTAATCAAATAAGTTACTTATATATTATAACTCCTCAGTATTTTTTTATTTTTATTCAAAATATATATAAATTCATCGATTATTTTCATTACATGCAAATATGAGTATTAATAAATCATTATATATTATTTATATTTTTTTCAAACATGACCATTATAACCTATACATTACAATTTGATGTATTTAGAGGATTTTTTCAATTTATTTTTAATTGTTTTTTATAAATAACATATATTTTTAAATAAGGATGTATTTTATAGTAAAGTCATTATTGGTTTGGAATAACATTTCTATCATAAAAATTATTAACTTTTCATAAATAGAAATAAAAATAATTTTCAAACATTAATATAATATATATTTCTAAAATTTCTTTATTTTTTAATTAATTTTCCAATATAATCATATAGTGATAACTTTAAATCTTGTAAAAGTATAAATAGTTTTTTCATTACTGAAAAATATTGATTTTTATGCAAAACATCCTTTTTGTTTTACGAAATTAATAAAAATTCAATATTAGTTTAAAATATTTGAAAGTAATATTAGATAAATTATATTATTATTGATAACATTTTGATGATTTGAATTCATTTTATACAAAATTATCATATTAAATATAACTTTACTTAGGGAAATTATTTCTTGTGAAAATTGAAATTTCATTAAATGTTTGACATTAATTTTATATTAAGAATTTCCACTTCTATGAATGGAATTTGAAAATATAGAATCAATATTCATTATAAGAATTACTCATATATCATAATGAAATCGAATTAAATTTTGTTCAATATTAATATTGAAAATAGTAGAATCAATTTATGTAGTTAATGATAAAATTTTTTTTCAGTGGGTCATAGGAAAATAGTAGGCATTAAAATGACCTCAAATCATGTAAAATTACGAATATATAGATGTATTTATACAATTACTATCTTATGAACTATTTTAATGTTTATATGGCCTAATTATCTAGGATCTTAATCTATATAATAATTTTATAAAATAAAAAATATATATTCCCCTTCTTGAAATAAAATTTGAATTATATTTTCAAATATAATATAAATAAATATCAGAATTATTATTGATTTTAATTTTTCGAATATTGAAATTAATTTGAATTCACACTTTTATACAGATTTTATAGTAATTCTATAATTACTTTAGATAATTAGGTATTATTGGCATAATAATTTTTAACAAATATGTAAATTAAAATAATTTGTTATGAGAATATTAAAATTAATAAAAAATGAATAAAATAATTTATTTTAATAAAAAAAGTGACATATATTTCATGAATTTTTTATTCTATATAGAATGATTCTAATTCTAAAAAATCTATTGTTTTTTGAATGGTAAAAGGTATGATGGTTTTTTAGATTTTTTATTTGCTGGATAGGTATGAATTATAACTAATCATTAGAACCTAATTCTGAGAGTTGGATCAATCTAAGTGTTGTTTTTTGGCATGGTTGAAAAACCGAGAATTATTCTGAGTGGCTCAAAATGTTTTGGGAGATCCGAATCAGAAAAAAAATCAATTTGTAAAAGGTACTAGAGGGAACACTATTTGTCCATGGTCTGCTAAACCATGAGGCCGACTAAAGGTAAATTTTTGAACAAATTTTTTATGGGGAATGATCTTTTTTCATGGAGTGTGCACAATTTCTTAAATTGTGCACCTAGCGGCTTGTGGGATGTAGTTTCCGCACATTTTGAGCAATATTTGGAACACCATGACAGATAAACGTTACAGACTGTTCCTGTTAAAGAAATGTAATTATTTTATTTTAAAATAAAATGAAAATAAAATGAAAACAAACAACAGACACCTACCATCTATATACTATACGACATAATGACCCACCCCATTGTCTCTTCCTCGACCTCACGTGGAACCCACCTCAGTGGACCATCCTTCTGGTTTCTGATTTGATTTGGGTTTATTTATCGCGCATCACTGTTCTGTTGAACCCATGTGTAGGATAAATTTTTTTTTGAATATTCCCATAGATTCTAGGTCTAGAAAAGTATTCGTTAGGTGTGGTTTTGGTTTTTTCCGGCAAACGACTCCTATGGTGAGGTGGTCCGGGTGGTTTTAGTCTGCCAATTTTTCTTTGGTGTAAGTATTATCATTGATTCCTTGATACTTTTTGGGGTTTTGGTATTTATGAGTCCTCGTAATGTTTCATGTAATGTTTTGAGCTTATTTATTTGGTTACACATTGTTGTTGTTCATTGAAAACAATTGTGTTTTTGTTTTTATTTTTATTCATGTTCATGCACCATTTAAATTGTGTTCTATAATTATTTTATGATTCATATAGTTAAATTTGTAGTGTTTTGGTCCATGTTCATGGGTTTCGAGTTACCTAGTCAAGAAAGACACTCCTGAATATGCTTGATTAAATATATATATGTATGTAGGTTCCCATGTTATTTGTAATTTCACCCATGGTAGTGAATTTCACATATGGGGAAAAGTGTGCCTATCTTAATATATGTATAATTCATGCGTGGTTGAGTGGAGGCCAGTCTATGCATGTAAGAATACATGTAGGGATCCCATTTAACATGCTCATGGACATGCATGTGCGTGTAGGGTCTATCTATTATTTTATGTATGTAATGGTTCATATTATCAGTGTCGGAACTACCCATCATAGTTATAAATCGTTAAGATCTAGGGTGGAAAACTTATTTCATCTTGAGGTTGGGTCCCTTTCCAGGTCCTCAATTTTATAAAATCATTTATAAAGTCTAATTCATAATTTTTTTATTAATTAATATTCACATTGATGTATTTTGACAAATTCCTTGGAAATGTGAATTTATCATGTTCATGATTTGAATGGTTAATGGATTAAATTATTTTTCGATAAACAATATCATGTATTAATAATAAATCCCATCAATAAAGGTGTGTTTCCATTAAAATAAAACGTAGTGGATAGATATTGTATTAATGACATTTTGTGTTTATAATTATTTTGCCTTGATGTTTGGTTGAAATATAGAATGGTTAGAACATGGACCTAATGGAATAAGAGAAACAATGTTACTATTTTGAAAAATAAATGCAAAGGCACTGCCTAAGTGCTTCACTCAAATTTGAATTGGATTTAACCATGTGTGATGTTTTCCATAATTTTGTTTTAATTTTATCGACACATATGGGAAAACATACAAGTGTACATTGGCATGATCTTTATAATATTAAGACCTTCTGTATTAAATTTAATAATATCCTATGACTCTCACAATAGAATGTGCCACATATTCTCATCACGTTACCCTTCTATGGTTAGTGGGTTGAATTTACTATTCAATATGAAATATGAATTAGCTTGTATTATTAGTGTTTTACCAAAACTTATTAATAGTAACTGATTAATTTTTTTAGGTCAGTAGAACCGTATTCCATATTCATGGAAGGTAACATAGTGAAGCTTAATTATTGAATATGACACAATCAATTTAATGAATAATTGTTTGTAATGATACATGACCTCTTCACACTAATGGAAGGAAAGGATTGAAACAATAAATAAATGGTCTCAATGATACATGACCCATCCACACTAATCTATGGAAACTCATTAACCTAAATGAATTATTATTTGAATTATTTATTGAATATGAATTGTTAGACTCGATCTTGTCAATGTTTATTATCGGAGAATACCATGATCACTCCTGTAAAACATTCAAAATTCATGGATGGGTAGTTAAGGTCTGACGAACCACTATCCAATTACATATCTTATATTTGGATTCCTGGTATACTATTTTTGGGACCCCATGTAGTACTACAAGATTCCTTATATACACTCCTTGGAATCAATATTGAAATATATCTTCCTTGGATACCCTCCTTGGACCCGGTCCTTGCTAAGCCCTATTTTTCTTTTGATAACTTCTTGGAATCAGTAGGCTCCTCATCGTGGAATTACTTAGACTATGCTCCATGAATTACACCCTTACCCCATAGCTAGACCCTGATAATAATGTGTTATCATTCTGGGAGATCTACGTTACCTTGGATATTATCCTTGAACTCCCTCTCTAAATATAATTTTCATGTTTCATTGTTATGTCATGGGACCTTCACTACTTATTCTATCACAAGGTAGTTTCCATGTTTACAACCATGGGACTTTATTACAGAATACCATCACATGATTTATTGGATAAACTCATAGTTTCCATCATTGACAAGTAGGTTCCATGGTTAAAGCCTATTGTGATCGGTCATTTCGTTGCCTCGTTTTACCGTAGAGGAATATCTATGTACTCGGTAGCTACCTTATTCACATGTGAAATTTGTAGAAACATGTAATACAAATTGAATTAACTAATTAAATTTCAAAACACAAGAAGAGGGCGGAATGAGGTACATGGGTTTCTAGTTATAATGTATACCATACTTTATTTATGCATGCTTTCACCCTATTTAATTCATCTTACATGTTCAGGATTAGGATAGACACTGGTGGTTTCGACCTACTGAGATTTATATGTCACACTCAAATCAGGCTACCATTTCAATGGGTTATCCACGCAGAACATTATTATTCATAGGTAGCTATACCAATCTTGTTGTTTTTCGCTTTTACCCAGATGTTAAGATCAAATAACTATGTTGCATGTCAGGATGCTCATATATATCACCATTGGTATTTTAGTTATTTATTTACTTGAGTGATGTACATCATTGTATTTAAAAACAAAATGAACTATTAATTTTTTCCCTCATTTATCAATATCGTTTCAAGTATTCATCTAATGTATAAACTGGGATTGGCTACTTTTTTTCAATTATATTGAATATTTCTTCAACTTCATTTTCAATTATGTATTACAACTTACGCTATAGATTGTAATTTAATCTGTTATACCAATTTGAAACTCTGAAAAGTGGGTATAATATTCCCACTAACAATCCATAATCCTTTGCTATTATTTGACAACCATTGGAATACTAGGAGGTTCACTCGAGGTCATTTGTTAAATGGTCCATCCTTCATCTTAGTTGGGAACCACATTAGGAAATTATAGTTTCCACCATTTTCATGATGTTTCCAAAATAAAATTAATCAAATAGACAGAAATTTGAAATTAATTTTAATTAATAATATTAATATTTTATTAATTAATATGAAAATCTAAAAAATAAAATCCCCATCAATGTTATTCTTATATGATAAATCATTTTAACAATATCTCATTCATGGTCTATTGGTCCTCTAATTATATTATTATTGAGCTCTAATGGGTAAAAACAATATTACCATATAAGTGGCAATAATCATGTTTTCAAGATTCATGTACCTATCATAAAATAAATTTTCCACAAAGGAAATATTTTTTATATTTTAAATAATATTTCATATTTTTCAATAATTAAGACACATTATCTTATAATTTGAGTTCTATTTCATGGATAAAATTTAAAATTACCTCTTTAAAATTAAAATTATCAAACTCAAAAAATAAAATACTAATGATGAATCTTGGTTAACCAAACCTACTGAAAATTTGGGACCTCACAAAATCAATAACCACTCGAGAGTCATCAGTCCTGGTGGCCTTTTCTTCCACCCATTTAGATACATAGTCAACACCCAATAATATGTATACAAAGCCAAACGAATTTGGAAAAGGCCCCATGAAGTCAATGCCCCATGCCTCGAATATCTCACAAAATAAATGGGCTGTTGGGGAATTTCATTCCTCTTAGTGATATTCCATGTGAATTGACAACAACTTCATGACTTGAAAAATATGTGGGCATCCCTATACATTGTTGTCCAATAAATTTTTTAGTCATGGAACTTTCAAGCTATACGTTGAGAGCCAAGGTGGCCCCTACATGCCAATGTATGGTAGAATGTAAAAATAGAGGTGAACTCATGGTTAGGGACAGACTGACAAACTACTTGGTCACTACAAATTCTCCACAAGTATGGGTCATCCCAAATGTACCAACGAGACTCATGCATATGTCTCTGGGATTGTGCAATGATAAAATCAGTTGGGACCCTAGAAGTTTCAAGAGAATTCGCAATGTCCGCATACCCTGGGGTAAGGTCCACAACATCATAAAGGTTCTCATGAGGGAAGAATTCACCAATGGGTAGGGTTGAGTCCACATGATGGTCCAATAGTGGGAGAATCCTACTAATGTGGTCAGCTACGACCTTCTCCAATACTCCCTTATCTCTAATCTCAAGATCAAACACTTGGAGGAGGATCATCCACCGAATGAGGTGAGGCTTGGCTTCAGGTTTCTTTAGGAGGAAACAAAGGGAACCATCATCGGAGAAGACAATGATTTTTGACCCGAGAAGATATGAACTAAATTTTTCCAAGGCAAACACAATAGAAAGAAGTTATTTTTCAGTGGTTGTGTAGTTTACCTGGGCTGGGTCAAGGGTACGTGAGGCATACACAATGAAATTAGGGGACTTAGAAACCCTTTGTGGTAAAACTTCCCCAATTGAAAAGTTAGAGGAATCAAACATAGTTTTGAATTCCAAGATCCCACCTTGGTGGTTGGATTCTGGGAGATGATGTGGGACTCATTTATAGTGAATTGAAATCATCCTCACAATTTTTATCAAAAACAAATTAAGAATCCTTTTTTAAAAACTAAGATAAGGGAAGTACGATCTTACTAATGTCTTTAATGAATCAGCGGTAAAAACTAGCATGTCCCAAGAATGACTGCACCTCAAGAACACATTTTGGATATTGAAGGGTTGAAATTAATTCAATTTTATATTTATCAACATGAATTACATTATTTGAAATGATATTCCCAAGAACTATCCCCCACTCAACCATAAAATGGGATTTCTAATAATTTAAAAAAAGATATTTTTCAATGCAGCGGCAGATGACAAAACTTAAGTGTTCCAAACAATTATCAAAAGAAGATCCATAGACTTTGAAATCATCTATAATTACTACCATACAACTCTCAAGTTAATCAGAAATAATTCTCAACATACATCAGAAAAAATACTCAACATATATCGCTGAAAAGTACTAAGAGCATTACATAGACCGAATGGCATCCTTCTGTATGAAAATGTGCAAAATGGATAGGTAAATGTTGTATTTTCTTGGTCCTCAAGGGATATATGGATTTGTAAATAACCCAAATAGACATCAAGGAAACAATAATGGGACTTACCATCCAATCGTTCTAACATTTGGTCAATGAAAGGTAATGGAAAGTGGTCCTTCCACATGGCTTGATTCAGTCGATGGTTGTCAATACACACTCGCCAACTTTTTTCCACACACGTTGGAACCAATTCATTCTTTTCATTTTACACAACTGTTATTCCCGTTTTTAGGCACAATTTTCACTGGGCTACCCCATTTACTATCAGATATAGGATAAACGATCCCCACAACAAGTAATTTATTGACTTCCAATTTTACCACTTCAAAGAGAGTGGGATTCAACCGGTGTTTAGATTTTCTTATGGGTTTAGCCTAATCATCCAAAAGTATATAGTGCATACAAATAGATGGGCTAATCCCAGGAATATCAGCCAATGTCCATCCTATTGCCTTTTTACACTCTCTCAAAAGTTTGAGCAGTTTCGATTCCTATTGTGGAGAGAGGTTATTGGAAATAATGGTGGGAAATTGGTCAATAACCTCAAGATATGCATATTTTAAATTTGATGGTAGTGGTTTTAATTCCAACACCGGGGGTTTTGGATTGATGGAGTTGATTTAGGGGGAGTGAGGTCCATGAAACTATCTATCTACTCATGTTTATTCTCAATGGAAAGAGAATCTATTGAAATGAGATTTGTAGAATCATCGATAGTCATGGGTACCTCAGAATAAACACACTCATCAATTAAGTCATGAAATTTACATTTTTATGAACTCACAAAAAATTTAAAAGAATAACCCAAACACAAATCATCCATGGGAGAATAAGAAGAAAATAAATTATAGGATTGGTCGAGGATAGAATTTTGTGTGTGTTTGTCGTTAGAGAGCACTTCCATCTAATTGATAGGAAGGGTAGAGTGCTCTTTAATGGGGTGTTTCATAGCCTCAAGGATGTTAAAACTTACCTTTTCTCCACCAAACTCCATGGAAAACGTACCATTGTGAACGTTGATGATCATCTATGTCGTTTTGAGGAATTTCCTCCGATGTATAAGAGGAGAATTTCTGTGGGTTCAGTTATCTTCCATCTCTATAATGTAGAAATCAGCAGGGAAGATGAGATACTTCACTCGTACAAGGACATCCCCAATCACTCATGTTGGATGCATTGTACTCCGGTTGGAAAGTTTCACAACAATTCCAGTGGGTTTAAGCTCCCCAACCTGCAGAGAAGTATACACAGAGTGAGGAATTACATTAATGGAAGCACCTAAATCTAGCATATCATAAGAAAAGAATGTCTTCCCTATGGTACACAATATCGTGAATGTGCCTGGAACCTTGCATTTGGTTGGCATTTCTGGTTGAATCAAGGCCGAGACATTCCTACCAAACATGACTCTCTCATTCCCTTTCTGCCTTTGTCTTTGGGTGGAATGTTCTTTAAGAAATTTTGCATAACCGAGAATTTTCTTGACTGCATCCAATAAAAGTAATATTAACATGATCTTTTTTAAATGTATCCAGTATCTCATTATCAATATCTTTATAAATTTTTTTCTTAGATTTAGAGAGTCTTTGTGGGAAAGGAAGAGTAATGGATTGTTCATTTTAATAATCAATAATAATTGTATTGCCCTTTTTATTTTGTTTTTCATTACATGAAATTTTTGAGTGTTGGGAAGGAGTGTTTTCAAGAGGGGGACATACCTGTTTCATAGAATCAGTAGAAGGACAAGCTTCTTTACCACTACGATGTGTAATTGCACATACAATAACATTTTCCTTCAGATTGGAAATGGGTTGGGATGTTTGTTGTCTAGATGCTTTCATATTAAGCTCCCTGATGGTGTTCTCCAATTGTTCCACTTGAGTTCGTAGGTCTTGGATAGCTGATTCTGTGGTTTGTTGAAACTGGAGGTTCTGGGATTCCATTTATTTCACCATATCCTCAAGGTTTGGTTCAGACATGGGAGGAGGAGGATTGTTTTGAGATATTGATGGATACTAAGGTTGCATACCTTGGCCTTGTTGATACCAATTGTACTTGGGGTAGCTTGATTTTCCCCCTTGTCGGTACTGGGGTTGTGATTTCCACCCTGTATTTGGATTTGGCCTGAATTGTTCTTTCTTGAAGGGAGGTGCTTGTTGGAATGGATGCCCTGGGAAAACCGTTGCCCAAGACTCAGATTAATCATGAAGTTGTGGGCACTGGTCCGAAAAATTAGTGCTATCATAACAAATACCACAATGTAATGGAATAGAGGTAGAGTGTGAGTTACCTTGTGTTTGAGCTAATTTCCTTATAAGGGAATGCATCTCATCATGTTTAGTATCTATCTTTTGTTCTAGGGATGAATGAATTACCTGATGAGCTCCTCGGGTTGGTGAAATTGATCGTGTACCAAATTGTTGTTCATTTTGATCCATGTTGGATATTATGTCACGAGCGGCAGAAGGATTTTTATCAACTAGGAACCACCAGCTGCAACATCAATCATTCCACGATCCATGGGAATGAGTCCCTCATAGAAGTATTGGATTAATATCTGTTCACTAATCTAGTGGTGGTGGCAGCTTGAACAATGTCTTTTAAATCTATCCCAGTATTCATGAAGGGTCTCTCCTTGTAACTTCCTAATGACACAAATTTCATTCCTAATTGATGTAGTTTGGGAGGTAGGGAAAAAAATCTCTAGAAATAGTTGTTTAAGGTCATTCTATCCCCCAATTATGGTAAAAAGATAGTATAGCCAGTCTTTGGCTACACCATCAATGGAGAAATGGAAGTCCATAAACAAAATGAGGTCCTCATACACATTTTCGGGTTTCATGGTGGAGCACACTATGTGAAAATCCTTTAAATGTTTGTGAGGGTCCTCACTGGGAAGACCATGAAATTTTGGAAGGAGTTGGATGAGGCCTGATCTTAGATCAAAATTTTTTGCTTCCTCCGGATATTGGATGTATGCAGGTTGGTACTCCATATCTGGGGTGGTCAGTTCTTTTAATATTCTTTTATTTGCAGCCTTGATCTCAAGGGTTTGATTTGGTTGAATTTTTGATTGGTTTTGGAACACATGAGGTTCCACAAGGGGTTCCTCAAAGTTACTTGATTGAACTTCTATATATTCATTGATTTTTTTGTGAAGTGACTTTTCAATTTTAGGATCAAATTCAAGTAGTGTTTCTTTACCACATCTTGTCATGTAACAATGATGTCCAGTTTGATGGATTGATTTTTTTTGTGTTTTTTTATTTGAAATGGATAAAAAAACATAAGAAGGGTGAATGATGAATAGAATGTTATACTATAGAATTATAGAGGGAGATGGAGAAGAAGAAGAGTGAGAGAGTGAGAGAGAGATAAAGAACACATCAAAATAACCAAATATAAAGACAAAACCAAAAACAAAAAACAATCAATTGGGGGTGGGGTATTTAAAGGTGTACTATTGAAGAAGTAAAATAAATAAATTAAATAATGAGAAAAAATTATCTTGTCTCCTCGGCAACGATGCCAAAATTTGATCGCGTTGTCAAGCGTGTCAAATTAGTTGTTTAATTTTGTCTAGAATTTCTGCAGTATAGCAGTAACCCTAGGTCGTCTCTCGATGAAACGTTATATCATTAATTTAAAAAGATGGATTTGTTTATGAAATCATAAGGTGAATGATGTTTTGTAAAACTTTGGGGGTTGATAATTAAAGATGAAAATAGAAAATAAAAATGATAAAACAATGTAGAGATTAACATAATTAATTAGGCGTGATCAACCCAGGGTAGTCTCATGATGTTTATCCTTCATCGCTTCATGATATAGGGTTATGATATTTTAATACCTAGTTTGTAACACCTAGAACTATAATTTTATTGATTTTATACTAGGATACCTCCTAGGTTTCAGTTCAAAACACACAATGATTCACCGGACACCTTCGAGGATTGGGTGAATTGGGTTTGACATCATAACCAAAACTCACCAAGGCAACACACGAGAAACAAGATGCGCTATCTAGGTTTGTATGTTATTTCTTTGTGAAAACATGACATAAATTTACATGTACTTGACAATGCTTGTGTGAGTTATATTGATCATTATGATTCACACAAGCACCGCAATTGAAAGGGGGAAAAGAAAGTGGAAAACAATGTGTGGAACATCACATTAATCGGTACCCCCAAACATGATCATATGTGTTGAGCATGAAATACCAGTACATAACTCAACAAAATAATAATAGAGTATGATGAAAAAAATAACAAAAACCTGGAATTCAAAATATCATTCAAATATTAAACACATGAAGCTTGAGATTTACATCACGTTCCTCCACAGGTGATCACAAGGGGTTTAGAAAGCCATGTGAGAAGAGGAAGAGAATGATGTTGGGGTAGAACTTCCCATAGCCTTAAGAACTGATAGGGATGGTGAGAAGACTCCTTGGGGACTCCAAAATGTCAGCACCTTGCCTCCTGGCCGAACGTGCAAATGGGGAGCCCAAGGTGTGTCATTTTATAGGAAATTTGGAAGGTGGTTTTAGGCATAATGATTTCATCAATCCAATTGTACCACGTGTTTCGACCTTCAGATAGCCTTATATAACATTGGAGAAAATAGAAAAGTTGTATCCATACCTATTGATTGTATCCATAGAAATTTTGGCACCATTTGGAAAACTACAGCTCATGATATTAATAAAATACAGAAAACTGCATTTGACTTGGTCCAAATTCTGTGGCTTGGACAGATCAATTTATATGGGCCCAATAAAAGCTGAATAAGGATTGGGTTCCTCAATATGAAATGTATCCTGTTACATTTTGGATAGTGCCACAAAATTTCATCCCATTTGGATGCACAGATTTCGTTTACTATGCAAAACAGTGGACAGATGTCTATGGATCCATGCAATTTTGGCCCATTTTTCTTCCACTTCATCAACGGCCCTCCAAATCACCTCCACCTACATTGAAATAATAAAAACAAGTAACATTTTCCATTATAATGTTTATTAAAATTAATTAAATGATTCAAACAGAAAGGGGAATTTATTATTATATTTGGAATATTCATTAAAAAACTAGTTTAAAACAGTGGTGTAAGGATGGAATAAAACAGTGAATCGTGGTACGATCAAATAACCATGGTCTTCTTATAGGGTAGTTGTAGGTAATAATGGCATGTTGCACTATGGTTTTTGGTTCGATTCCAATAGCTTTGTATGACGTGAAAGGTTATCCCGCGACCAGCAGGTTGTCCTTTTCATAAAACTATAGTATTATAATATTCCAAAAATACTCTTCATAAATGTTTGATCCTTTAACAATACTATCCAACGTTAAACATAATCAATTCCAACCTTTATAGTTATCCAAAATACCTCTGTCCATAATTTCTCTAAAAGGTCTCTAAATTCCAACATCAACTGTAACATCAGAATATCCAAACAAATTAATGTTTCTCTTATTGTCACATAGTAAAAATATGATTACCTTAATCATATTAAAATCGCAATGAATGCAACAAATACTGCAGTAAAATCATTATACATATCACATTATTCATATAACAAGAATATAATCCTTGAGTCCAAAAGCACAAATACATTAATTATTACACTTCAACTATAGTAACAACATAATATTGGCCTTGATCCCTTGGTCTTTTCTAAGGTAATTTTCCCTGACGCCTAGGACATTCATTTGCATAATGCCCATTTTCACTATAATTGTAGCATTCAACATTGATAGACTCTTTATTTCCCATGAAATCACGAACCTGGTGAACATTTTACCCACATTTATAAAAAACTCTCATTCCTTTTAGGCAAGTACTGGGGCGAATCTTCCAACAATTATCACATAATGAGAAATCCTTTTTTTCCTTTTCCCTTTATCTGTCTCTTATTCCACTGTTCTCTTATTCTCTTGCACTACATTATTGTCATAAGATTTAGAGATTTACTTTTCGGTCTTGATAGCACATGAGATTATATCTTCATATATTGAGAAAGATTGTGACACTAAAGCTCGACGGAGAAATGGTTTTAACCCATCAATGAAACGATCAATCTTACTTCTTGGGTTACATATATAATATGTTGAATGCCTATATAACCTTGTAAAGCTAGACTCATACTATGCGACATTCTCATCATCCTTTTGCCTCAGACTCAGAAATTTCCTTTCTATATCTACTCGATGGTCATGAGGAAAGTATTTTTCTACGAAAATATCAATAAAATCTCTTCATTCCAAACATGATACTTCTTCATCTTCCTTTGTATTTTGAATCAATGACCAAGATTGATCAGCATCTCCAGTGAGGCGGTAAACTACCATGAAAAAATTTTCTCTTTCACAACTCCCAAAATCGTGAAATATTTTCTCTAGGGAATTTATCCATTGCTCAGCTACTAAGGGATTTGTACTCCCATTGAATGTTGGTGATTTTTTCCTCATGAAGCTGTATATCATTGATCCTCCACATTGTAGATTAGGGTGCTCCATACGAGTAAGGTTATTATTAATAACCTGAGTGAGTTGTCCCAATATGGTGATAAGAATATCAGTACCAGTTGTATCACCAGCTCCATTATAATTATCATGAGCAGGAGGGAAATCCCTTCATGGAGTGTGTGCATTGATAAGGTTTCCATTCCTTCTACTAGGATCCATTTCTAGACAATTTCATAAACTATATTAGATTATGAATCAAAATACATAATAACAAACTAGAAAAATTGTTAACATAAATTGAACTATTTATGGATATAATTTGAAATCTTAAAAATGTTTTCTATGGGAAATTATATACTCATAAACCCTTCATAATGTTTGGTAATGTAATCGGGAATTATTATAAGCATATCCCCCGGGAGTGTCGTAACCAAGAGCGCATCAACGCCGGTTGTCGTGCACCAGTTCCTGTTTTAGTCTACCTCAAAGCGGTGTTTTTGGGTTTTAACCCTAGGTATATCTATGCTAGAGCTGCCTATACCTACTCAAATCCAGACATGGATGCATTACTCAGAAAATACACAAAATATATACTTTACAAAAATTCTCGGATGTTCTTCTATACTAATCCCCAAAGTCTATCATCTGGTTATGTGCTCTAATCAGAGTTTATCTAAATCTATATTCCATGGTTAGTAATACACTGACTTTAATACCAACTGTAACGCCCTGACTCCAGTTAGCCAGGGTCTGTTCATTATTACGTAACATTGGCATGATCGCAAAAGATCAGGTCTCAAAAAATGTTTTAGTTTAGTAGCCGTAGAAACACTAGATTCATTCATTAATGTTACATTACATCATAAAGTGAAAAACTAAAAAAACATAGTCTCCATAGTCCACACTCATATCTTCTTCATTCTATCTCTACAGGTCTGTGATAAAATATTTCTTCACATCCTGGGAAAATAAAACATTGAAAGGGGTGAGCTCAGATGCTCAGTATAGATAACAATATAGAGGAAACTTTCATAAATAAACATAAACATTTAAGGCAATGTATAACTAAAAAAAAGATTTTTAAACATAAACTCAAACATAATATAGAAAAGGTAAAATGGAATAATGCCATTTACTTATTCATATTGATATTATACTAGTCGAATCATCACAATAAATATCAATAACCACTTTCATAATGATGTAATGCAAATTGCCAGACTATCATAACCCCATGGTCAAGGTCATGTGCCAAGACTACAAATAATATTTTGTCAAAGCCTTGTGCCATGATGCTAGTTTGTCTCATGAGACCTAACGATGCATCGAGGACCTATATCGGGTTCTAACCATCACTTATTAATTCCATTGCATTCTTTATATAAAAAGGATTAAACATTTCATAAACCATAACATAATCATATCACATAAAACATGCATAAAGGAAACATAACATTTCCATATTTAAATCACAAGATATAAATACAACAAATTGATATAATAAAACCATTTTCAATACAAATATAAAAGAAAAATAAAACTTGTTATTTATTTTTCATTTAAAAAAAGTTATGGCTGTTAGAGGAAGCCGAAACTCAAATATTAGACACGGCAGCAGAGAAGTTGTAGTCGCCGCATACGTATGACAAAAAAAACATTCCATTTTGTCGTTTAGTAAAACAATTTGTATAAAAAAAATATTCCTTTTGAATAAACGTAAAATTCAAAGGGTTTTATACACCGTATAAAAGAATGTTGTGTATAAAACAATATATTCCACAATGAAATGAGTTTGAGTCGATGTCTCATACCTCGTGTCCAAATTGACTCAATCATTCTTTAATCTACTGAATAATAAACGAGAGTTAAATTATAGTTGCTTAAGATCCTTTTTCAAGTTAATAATTCCTTTTATATCACTTATTACCATGTTATAATCATTATGTGGTCATTTAAGTTAATAACTGTCATTTTGATGATCTTTGGTACTTGAGTCAACAATAAACTTCTTATAATTAAAAGTTGTTTATGGGGTAGAATATCCATTATATCCAGAATTATATTCACGATTTAGATATCATATATACCATATATATCCAGTATATATATTGATTTATAATATTACATAACATTTATAGGTAAGAAATGAAATGCACCGTTCATGGAGACGGTAAGTCGTACGTACACATGGACGCTACTTTCATTTCTATTTCATATTTAATGGAATGAAATCATAATGATATAAAATTATATTATAATTATATTATAATATCATAAATAATATCATTTAATCCATCCTTTATATGTCCCACATATGGAATTAACAATTCAAATCACATTGAGGGGGCGGTAGTCCGCACTTCCTAAAATAAAATTATCGCGTTTACCCAAAATGGAAATCATAAAGGTATGTCATAAATGAAAAATAAAGAAGCATAAGGAAAACATAAACATAATATATATCATATATAAATATAGTGACATCTTAATGGAATCAATGAGAGGTGTAAAAATTTTATTGAACAATCATCGTTTCGTGAGGCATTAATTCGCCACCCACAGAAACAGTACATTCTTTAACCATTAGACGAAGGGGTGTATAAGTGTAAATAAAATAATTTCATAAAAACATCATAGTATATTGAAGATACTGTTTTTGTTACAAAATAATGGAATAAAAAGAGTTATGGGGATGGAGACGAAAAATACTACAAAAGAACATAAAAGAAGACATTACCTTAAAATCGGGTAACTCTTTTTGATTTGAGCAAAGGCTTCCTTGGGAAGAATTCTGCCCAATGTGAGGCTTCTAGGAGTAAGAGAGGTAATTTGGAGACTATTTGGGCAGAGTATGGCCTAGCCAAATTAATTTTAAGGTGTGAATAAGGTGGTAGAGGTGGGGGCCTTTTATAAGAGAAGAGGAGGGGCACTCTTGGAAGGTAATGAAATGTTACATTATTATGAAATGCTTTTCGGATTTTATAGGTCCCAACATTATATAAATCGAGGAGAAGGTGATAAGGGTTCGAAATATATTCATACAATAGGTATTAATTCCATTATCGTACCCAATTTTTCATGATGTAGGAAATATTTTTATCATTCCAATTTTTATTTATAGTCCAAATTATATCTTTAATAACACCTTATAATTTTTTTTAGTAAAACAATACATGTTTGTGACATTTTAATTTTTACTTTAAATAAAAGGTATTAATGCCATTATCGTACACAATTGGCACCATGGGGTCCAATAAATTTTCTAATGGATTTTATTATTCGTCCATGAGTCATCCAATATGATTACGGAATGTGTCAAGGTAATTTCATATTATTATAACATTACTATTACCTTAAATTACTCTAATTACCTCTAATCACGGTTCATAAAACTCAAAAGATACTATTCACCAAAAATTATTTTCAACCCATTGAACTTAATTTTACTTCCTAATTGAAACCATGTATGTTATATTTTTGAAATTAAATTCACAGAAGCAGTAAAATTTCACTTAAACGAAAAATCAGTTTTTTATCTACCAATTACTGGTTTCACTATTCATCAAAAATTGAAGTTTTTCAGAAAAATACCAAAAATTAACCCTAAGATATATATGATATTCCAAATTCAATGATTATAACTATTTTAACAAATTAAAAACATATATGTTTCATTAATTAATTTTATTATTATTTCCTGTTGTCAAAACAAATAGTGTGTTTTTAACAAAGAATATAAATCAAAATATTGACAATTGTTTATGTCCAATTTCAAAGTGAAATTAATTCTAATGACCACCATTGGATAAAATTGTAAAAGTAAATTCTAATTATACTGTAAAACCTCTAAATATTATAATTTATCTCTATAAATTATTTTGATTAAAAAAGATATTTTTATGTATTTTTCACTATTCATCGATAATTGGAAGTTCTCAGAAAAATACCAAACATCCAACATAGGATAATTCCAATATTCCGAATCCAAAAAAGTTACCCATTATGAAATATAAAATTTATTTAATTTCAAAATTTGAGTATTAATATTCATAAAAACTACATTGATTGGTCGCGATGTGTTATAACTCAAGGTTGCGTACAACACATACTACTCTATTTTTCAAAGATAAGCGTACCATGGAAGGTTGGGGTGTTACATATCATATATATATATAAATTAATAAATATGATAATATACCCAAGGTGTATATCATTAAAATGATTTTTTCAATTTGTGAGGAGGTACTTTTTCATTCACATGAGAGATAGTGTGATTTACCATTACAATGAAAAAGAGATAGATCTACTTAATTTCAATATATTAATAACATATATATAGATTAGAGATAATTTATTAATTAAATATTATTTTTTTAATATGAATTTATTGATGTATAGTAGATATAAATTAAAACTATTTCCTATGAATGATAAATATTCTTAAAACAACATCTATGGGATTACACTAAAGGGTTCCTAATATGGTTTTATAACCAAACCATGAATTCTAGGATGGGCTATGTGAAGTAAGTATGGGATTTGGATATTTATTTCACTTTTTTAATGGTTCTTGTTTTTAGTAATGAGGAGAGTAAATAAACATTCATATGTGAAGACATAGAAAAATAGTAGTTGATTAAAATATTAAGAAAAATATAAATTATTATTTTTAGGGAAAAATATCCAAAAAAATTTATTTTGATGAAAACATTATATTCGGTCAACACACCAACAATAAATTATATTTTTACATTTACAACATTCAATTTTACCATTATCTCTTCCTTTTCATCGTATTATACTTCTTTCACAGTAACTATGACAACAATAATTTAAATTTCCAGGGTCAATATTGTTACTATATAATAATAATTGTAAAATAAGATGAGAATGAATAATTGTTTCACCAATATAAAAATAACATGGTAAAATAATTTTATTTTTTGAAATGAAAATAATTTTTTAAAATAATTTTTATTATGATATGTCATTAATTTTTTTTTAACTATTCAATTAATTTCCCAATGAAAATAACACGAACATTTGGAATTCTATTCTATCTATTAAAAAAACAACTGAGATGTTATTTTATTGTAAAACACATGGAAAACAATAATTCATTAAATGTATATTACATTTAATATTTTTAAAATAATTTATTTCTTTTTAATTTAGTTGAATATATATCATATACTTGTTGTGTAAGCATGGAATGTAATTATTTTATTGAAAAATTAAATAAATAAAATTTACATGTTACAAACTAATTTATATATCAAATAACACCTTCAAATATAATATTCGTAACTTTTATCCCTCCAAAAAAATATTATACATATTAAAAGATGTAATGTTATGTAATTGAATTTTATTTACCAAAATATTATAAATGTAAAAATAAAATAAATATTGAACCATGTTTCTATTTATATTTTTAAATAATGAATATTTTCAAAATAAAAACTTATATAACTATTAAATAAATTTCTATTATTCTTAACTCATTAAAAATTTTATAACCTTAATTATCATTTTTACCCTTACTGTGGTTACAATTATAAACTATATTTAGTATTCATAATTATAAAAAATAATTGTTCCATATTTTACAATTTTTGTCCTTACAATTTTATATAGATTTCTTATTTATCAATATTTATTTCACATAAGTATTATAATTTATATTAAATTTACAACCATTAGAAGTGAATAAAAACTTTTTTTAAAAAAAATATTTTTAAGGGTCAAATAAATTTATATGATATATTTATATTAAATTTATTAAGAATTGGATAACTGTATTATGTTTAGTTAATATGAATAAATGTAATTTTAAAATTAATACAAAATGGAATCTTACTATATATATATTTTAAAATTATGCATAATATTTTTTAAATAAGTATTTTATATTACTCAATTAGAAACCAAACATTTCATGAAAATTTCTAAATTTCAAAATAAATGTTTCCATATTATTATTTAAAAAATATAATATTCTTATAAAATAATATTTCTAAATATATGTATTAATAATTATTTTTTGACTCCCAAAATTTAGAAAAAACATTTTGATATGAACATTTTTTTCAATAATAATAACATTATTAGTAAAAATACGTTGAATATTTTATATGTATTTTACAATAAATTTTTATTTATTTTGAAATTTATATATATTTAAAAATTATAAATTATATTCATACCATCGAATTAATTGGATATGGTAAAGACTAATAATTTTAAAAATTATTTTACGGTACTTTTAATCTTGCTTATTGCTCGGAGTAGCATGTTATGAAATATATTTGAAATATTATACTTTATAATACCAACGAAGTAATATAATCACCCATTATTAAATAAAATCCTCATATTTTGAACTCAGTCTCTATAAACAAGGATTTAGTATATGAAAATAAAATCCTTGAAATCATTTCAAATAATAAAATTTCATAAATCATCCACTTGATAATTTTGAAAATGAATTATAAATGTACCGGTGTAACTAACTTTTAATATATAATAACATTAGATATAAGTAAAAACCTTGACACATAGAAAAAATAAAAGGCCTGAATTATTATGGTTTGTGATATAGATCATTGATCACAAAAAATCGCATGATCAAGGGAATAAAAATAACCAAAAACCCATAAATAATTGAGTTTTGAATAAGACATCTAATTCAATATAAATTTTTATAATATTATAAGTTTTTTTCAATTAATTGTTTTTATAAATTTGAGGAATTAATAAAACCTATAATTGAATAAAATAATGAATAAAATTATATAATAGTAAAATTGCATTAATTAGTGAATTTCCATTAATATAAAATCTTTTTCTCAACATTATGATTATTTAGGATGTATTTATCTGGAAAAAATCACTAAAATAATATATTAATAGATCCCATAATATGAAACATGTAATAAGATATTATTTATATCATTTGACATTAATCAAAAATATTTTTATGTACAATATAATGTTTAAAAGTACTAACCATAATATCAAGAAATACATCATTAATCTCCAAATCTTCAATAATAACACTCTCTATAAAGGGTAAATCATTTGATAAAAAA
Source organism: Viscum album (assembly GCA_963277665.1). Taxonomy (NCBI): domain Eukaryota; kingdom Viridiplantae; phylum Streptophyta; class Magnoliopsida; order Santalales; family Viscaceae; genus Viscum; species Viscum album. The sequence continues at coordinate 417,297,900 of OY728161.1, read as the reverse complement.
TTAACCATAAAAACTGCAAAAAAATATTATAAGATAATTTAAAGCAAAATAGTACAATGATTTGTCTCATATTCATCCATAATAAATTTATCATATAACCCTAAATAAATTCAATCACTATTACTTTCTCATACAGAATATATATATTCCCTGATCATATTTTTTATGTTTTATGATACTATTTTACATAAATAACATAAATCACCATTGTGCCTAATTTGATCCATATCTATAACAAAAATTAAATAATTTTTTTTCATGAATTAATCTCTCATAATATTATATTAATATAAGGTACACAAAATAGTGTAATTTTTCCCAAATATCATTTATAATCAGATACCAAAATCATTTTTAAATCATATAGTTGTCTCTATGATAAAATTTAGATTCCCATTTAAAAATAGTAGTTATTTATTACATCAATTAATAAAATTAATGGTATACTATCGAATAAATCATGTATCATAGTAGTAGAAGTTTCATATTTATCACCCATTCTATTTTGGGTGCAGGTTGCATAGCCATATAATATGTGATAGGATGACCTTTTTAATTAAGATATATTTATATCATTCTTATTACAACCATATAAATATGAATGAAAATAATAAAAAAACCTTAATATGAAAATATCATATAATCCATTAATTTATCTCCACCTTTAAATATTTGGAATGATAAATCATCCTTAAATAATACATAATAATAAACCTATGGGGTACATAACACTCAACACAATAAATATTTTTACAAAATTAAATTATTCAAATTAAAATAAAATTACATAAAACTTGATTTTTTTAATAAATTAAATTTATAACTAACATTAAATTCATAAATACATTATTTTATTAATAAAAATTATTTAAAAATCTCATTATAACATCATAATATCTAATGTTATATAACTTCCCCCCTAAAAGTAATGTAATGGAACCTCCTATAAAATTATTACAATCTAATGATTTTACTAATAAAATTACTTCCATATATTATGCGATATTTATGGTTTATAATATTATTGAATTAGGATATCATCAATATAAAAAAATACATTACAATGTAGAAAAATCCACATAGTATATTTTTTTTATCAAAATATTATTATGATATAATAGGTTTTCATTTCCTGATAAATGATAACAAAACATACTATAGAAATAATCATACAATAAAATCATATTAAAATATATCAATAAAATTTTATGAATATTTTTACCACTCATATATCAATATTAAACAAATTAATAGATTGAAAGAATCATGTTAGTAATATAATATGTGTAAACAATTTTTTTTGATAATTCATCATTGGACCTGAAATAATAATAACATTAAAAAGGAAATAAGAATTTATAATCCAAATATTTAATATAATATAAAATATTAAATACTAATGGGATAAATTATCATCATAGAGGGTTTATTCAATTAACGAAAATCCTTTTATATATTTTAATGAAAATCATATATATTTCCCCTTACTATAGTAAAATTTGCATTCTTATAGACATAATATCATGGGTAATATAATAGGATAAAAACATAAATAAAATTTTATCATAATATCCAAAAATAAATGGAAATGTGGTATAAATGAAAAATAATACCTGATGATAAGACATGTATCACCATAAAGAACAAATTACAATGTTGACATAGTCCCATAGTGGAATAATTTTACTCTGTAATCACTTACACAACGTATCATGGGAGAAATGATTTAAATATTTTATTAGATCATTATTTAGGGTAACACATCATTACATTATCATGATTATGTGTTTCAGAAAATGTGAATAAAGGATACAAAATAAATATTACAATTAACCATGAGAAAAATGAGTTTAATAATATTCCTTTATATCCTTATCAAAATAGATTTGTTAAAGAAGATAATTGAGAAAGGATCATAATGTTTTTATTAACCCCTCAATGGAATAGAGAATATGATAGGTGTATATGTGAGACACACACATATATAGTTATATAAATCATTTTTTATCATTAATGATATATGGAGAAAGTTATAAATATAATCATCATACCTCAAAAAATGGGTGGTATTTAGAGAGATCACATTCACCCCTAAAAAAACTATATTATATAAAAATATTAATGAAATATTAAATGGACTTTTAGTATACATATATAAAAGTTAAATATGGTATTTATTTTATGAAAAAATTAATATTATAATGAAAGTAAAATATAAAAAAATGGTTTCAATGAAGGAATGATATATTGAAATCGAACATGTTAAAATAAAATATTATAGTTTTCTATTCAAAATATTTTCAAAATATTTTTTATAAAATTGGAAAAAAATATTCCTTTATAAAAATCAATAATGGAATAAACATACATAAAATATAATTTTATGGCATTTATTTCCATATAAATATATTAATATAATTGTTTTAACAATTTGGACATGGATGTGAATGATTTAAATAACCAAAACATTAAAACACTTAAAATTATATTTCTACGTTATTCATCCCCTTACATAAGACCATAAAATGTCCCTTTTTATTGAAATTATATATAATGTATTATATCATAAAAAATATAAATTATCATCCATTTTAGCTTTACTAAAAAAACTTACAGTACATTTATAAGAACACACCCATGGAATAAATGGTGTGAGAAGGGAATCATTAATACATTATTTTTTTAAATGAATATATCTTACTCGAGTATGAATGTTCACATGAAATCATTATATTCTTGAATTATATTTTTTTTAAATTTTTTTAATCAAAATTATTTTATTATTTATAATTTATTTTATTTAAATTAGGGACATTTAATATAGAATTTCTTAATTAATTCAGTTAATATTTGTTGTTTTCAAGATATATGACCAATATGTCCAAATTAAATTTGGTATGTTAAGTATGGTCCAAGATGTTATTATAAAATAAATAACCATATAAATAATAAATTCATAATATTCTTTTTTATATTTCAATTATACATATCAGTGGAACCATTAATGATGGTTATGATAAACTATCTGTTTTATATTAGTGGAGACAATATGTCGTGGACACATATGATTACCATTTAAATCTTATAATGGTAATGAAGAAAAGAATGAATGAGTTACTTGATCAAACCATTATTACTAATTTATCAAAAATATATTATGTTTTTAATTCAGTATACTTATATATATAGTCCATGTGATAGTCTAATGGAAAACGAATCACATTTCTTCATAGAAGTTTTAATCCGTATTTACGCAAAAACAATTTCATTAGCGGTTTTTGATTAGAATGGTGAAAATATATATTATATATTATATTTACAAATATTTCAATATATAACAATTATAGAATATATAAATAAAAATCATCAAAATAAATAGAAATCAAAAGAGATGATGGATATCGAATTTCCTATGTTTGTGAGGTGGTAGTTCAACACACTCAGAAATGATGGTTTTGTTTAACATTATATTGAAGAGGATATGGAATTATGTTATTTGATTAAAAATATATTTATATTTATATGGAAGAAAATTATATAATTATATTCTCAACTATTATTATTATTTTAACGAGGATGATGAATAGTGAAATATAAAATGATAAGTTCATAATCATTTGTATTCATCAGACATCAAATTTTGGTTTTCAAAAAAAGGAATATAAAATTTACTATTAATAAATAAATTAATATATGAAATTTTAATTGACTTAATTTATATATGTTGGTACGAATAGTCTGAACTAAATACTTCATTCACTATCAATAACATAGGATAGTGTGATTCCCATTATATGTGATGAGTGGGGAACATTAAAAATATCAAAATACATTAAAATAATATTAATTAATATTAAATTAAAATATTTATATAAAATGATATAATTATATTTTATGAAGAGAATTGGTAGAAAGTATATCATCCACTCTCATTTTCAATAATTAAGATCACATTTTTACCAATACTTTGTTTGTAACTTATGATAACACAATTAAACATCAAACATGATAAAAATGTTATTACAATTAAGGTGTCAATATAGATTTCTATAGAAATACAATTGGAAAATAAATGGAAGTAGTTTTATATTTAAATACACATCCCAATTATGTTGTGAAATATTCTAATTTTCCGAATATTAAATCAATCATGAAAATAATTTTTTTTTAAATTTCATTACCCTAATTTTTAAATTATTTCAATTTATTTCACCATAAATATGAAAATATAGTAATTAAATTGAAATATAATATTTTAAAACATGACCAACAAGTTATATATATCTACAAATTCATTGTAAGGGAATTATTTATTGAATTTATATTAATTTTAAAATGTTTTAAATTATTTAATTAAACATTCTAGGTATTGAAACAATATTTTTAGTCAATGATAAAGAATGTAATGTAATTATTTCACAACTAATATATAAAATTAAATTACCATGACATAAAAAATAAATAATCTTTTAAATGAATCCTAATAAATAGATATATTTTATTTTGACCCTCTTATAGAATATTACTCTTATTAAAAGTATTATTATGTATTTTTTGCTCATATTCAATAATTTTAAATTTATGATGGTGTATTAAATGGAATATTTATTTGGTTAATAAATTCTATAATTCATCAGACTATGAGATTTCAATTACAGTATTCCACAAACAAATTTCATTTATTTTTTTAAAAGGATAATGTTAATTGGATGGATGATGCCTTCACCCATGATGATCTAGATAATGTTGTGGTAGGAAGGTATGGTTGGATGACCATTTTACTAGGTTATAAGGGATGATAGCGGGACCATTGGTTTTCCATAATATCGATCAGTTGACGAGTTCTGATGGGAGAAAGGTTCATGGATGGCAGATGATGGGACCTTAGGATGGCTATACGACAGACCGTTGGCTCTCCTTGGTGACAGTTGATGACTGATCAATTTGACTAATTGGATAATTATATGAATTATGGATGATAAAATAGATGACTGGTTATGGGATTTGTTTAGGATTAAAATGGTGTCTTCATAAGATATGGTTGTTTCATGCGATGTCGATGCTATAAAAAAAGGGATGATCGCTAGAAATAAAAAGAGTATAATCAAGTATACTATTGTATTATGGTCATATTTTGGTGTTTTTTAATATAAAATATTATTTCATATAATATGTGATATATTCTATATTCCTAAAAAAATTATAGGTCTTTTTTTAAATAATGAGTATGGGGACACCTCCCTAACAAATGAATCAAATAAACATCATAATTATAAAAATCAAACAAATATTGCAAAAAGTGGACATATTTTCAAGGCATAGATATATATTTCCACAAATAACATATCCATAATGATAATTAAATTTGTTAGGATCAGTATTTAGTCATTGTTATATTATATTTATCCACAATTACATGATTTATCCTTACTATTGTGACAATATTTTACTATTGTTACAATAGTTTTTGACTATAAAATTGGTTTAATTATGGAATTTTGTACATCATGAATAAAAATATAGAATTCATGTTTCATGATTTAATTCATATAATTTGACATTTTTTATTTTAAATTATACTGAAGATATGTGATTACGTTTTAAAAAAAATCATATTTATGTGTACATTGTTTTTATACTACATCAATGTATAAAAATCATTTAAAAATAATAATAAGGAATTTTTTTACAAAAAATAAATTTTTAAATTTTATATCAAATATAAAATAAAATTTCAATTTTTTAAAAAATGCCATCTAAATAATATTTTCACTAAAAATCATTATTTTCCACTCTTTATTGAAAAATAACACTTTTGTGAAAAAGTAGTGAAATTTCAATGTAAGATTATTTTGATAAGATGATGTAAAAAATCAGATAACTTTTATAAAATAAAATTTATAATGGAAAGATATTTATTATAACATTTGGTCATAAAATACAATAAAGATAATTTTTGTTGAAAATTTATTTTTTATTAATAAAATCATATTTGTGAAACATGACTGGTTATTTTATAGGAATTTATCATTAAATTTTTAAAATTATAAACATTATAATTACTTAATAATCTGATTAATTAAATTTGTACACAATAATTAATTAGCTATTTTCTAGTAGTCAATATTATGTAATTATATTTTATTGTATATCTTAATTTTTATTTATAATATTTTTAGATGTTAATTAATATATACATCATACTATTAATTTAAATAATATAGTTGTTAAAGTTTTTGTCAAAGAGAAATGGTATGGTGTTATCTAATTTTTTTATATGTTGGAGACCTAAAAATGTTTTCTTTTAGTATTTTATATGATTATGTTTCTTCTATATTAAAAGGTTTCTTATTATATTTTTCACAATATTCATTATTAATTTCATCTCCTTGATATTCCATGTTTTCGTTATTATGAAAAATATATAATGTATTGTACACATTTATAGATTTATCAACTATTTGATGATTATGGATTCATGTATGGATCCATGTAATTACATTTATGCTACATTTAGTTTTGTGTTCTTATGTTTACCCATCATGTTTAATGATTTCCAATAATAGTTTTTGGATATTTTGTTAGGATATTTATGTATTACTCATATCCCCCGTGATTTATTATATTTTAAAAGATGAGACTATTCCCACAAAAGAAAGCCTCATATGATATTAAAAAAGAAAATAAAATTATAAAAGTATAAAAATAAGGGATTTACATACATAGATTTGATGAAAATTAAAAAAACGTCATGATCCTGAGCAGACCAATCCATTTCACCACTATTAGAACCATTGTTGGTAAGGCCATGTGCTAGCGAATAATCCTCCCAGTAAACATGGGTTACAATGAAATCAATGTAAAATTGAAAGTCCAAGAATTAAATCCAACAAAAAGACAATATCCAAAACATTTTCTTAGAACGAACTCTGATAGAATAAACCATAATTGAAGAATCACTCTCAAACAAAATCTTATTCAAACCAATAAGAGAAAATCATTGAATGGTTACAATGACTCACATAATTTAAGCTTCAAGGGAGTAGGAGAAGAACCATCAACCGTAAAGAAATCCCAAATCATTCCCATGAAGATTACATAAAATAGCACCATGACCAGAAGAAACTAGATTACCTCTAGAAGAGTTATCCGTGATAACATTGATATAACCAACAAATGGTGACTCCCAAATAATGTTTATCATACCATGAGGATGTTTGAAATAAACTTTTACACCATGCCTCCTTAAAACTGAGAGGTCATGAATAGTGTTGAAGCAGTTACCCATTTGAAAATGATTAAGATCTCAAATAATGATTAAATGTTGGGGAACAATGGTTTGAGGGAAAAAATGAATATTCTCATGTAACCAATTATGGTGGGTTTTTCATTATAAATATACCCACTCAATAGAAGAATCCCGAAAAATATTGAGAAGTGTAAGGGTTAACGTGATAAACTGTAATCTTTTAAAGAAATTTCAAACAAATAAAAAATGAAACATCTGATGTATAAGGATCTCAAAAAAATCAAATATGGAATACCAACTATAATACATAGTGGTGCAGCTCAAGACCAAATGCTCAATGTCCTCTCTATGCTGATGATAGAGGTAACATGATGAACATAAGGAAATGTTGCAGCCCTGCAAAATGATATCTATAGGTGTTTTATTAGAAGAAAACCTCCATTAAATATCTAAGAAAGATGGGAGAATGTATCTGCATCTCAGTTTTCCTAGCTACTGCTAACTGGAAGCTAATCCTGAATGATGATAAAAAATTATTTTGGAATTTAGGATGCCATTTTGAGTCAGTTCTCGAACCCAATAATCATGTATGTAGATAAATAGTACCACTGATCACATTACGAATTGAATATGGAAGAAATTTTAGACTATATAGTTGATCTGATATTGGGATCAAAATATTTTGTGCATCCTTGCTATCCGAGGGGAGTTAAAAGAAGAGGCATCAATAAGGCTTGTAGTCCAAAAACTCATAGTGGATTTCTTTGATATCAACCATCTTTAGTTAAAGTCACAGACCAAAAATATCGTTTTCATAGGAGGACAAATCAAGGAGGCCATTTATGAAAGATTCTTACCAAGGAGTTTACGAAAAAATCCGGCCTAGAGAAAATTGAGTAATGTAGAATTAACATTCATAGATTTCTATTTAAACTGATCTTGTGGAGATAGCTTAAATAACAATAGGTTTTTAATTCCATGGATTCCGAAATCAGAAGGCGAAAAAAAAGTCTTCTAAGCCATTGTGGATATATTTCTCTCAAAAATTCTAACACTCCAGATAGTTTTTTCGATTCAAATACAAATCTCTTTAATGATAAAAGCAGGGAATTATTAAACGTTAAATGAATAAAATAAACTTGGAAGTGATGAAATATTAATCCATACAAATGTGACTAGAAATAGAAATAGACATACCATTCCATGAAGCTAGTTGATTTTTAATATGAAAAATAATACCATAAAAGTATCACACCCTTGTCCTACCCCAAAACATGGGGACACCAAGATGAGCTAAATGTATGTTCTCTTATATTTTCCAAAATTAGAAATGATGGAATGCATTTTCACAGAATAGATTCCCCTGCCATAGTAAAAAAAAAATTATTCCAATTGACTACCTGACCAGAGACATACTCATAGAAAAGAAAATCCTTCTTGATTTTTATAATGTTTTCCTTATCTCCTATAGTAAATATAATAATATCCCCACCGTATAAAAGGTCATAGGGAGAAACTAAATCTCTTCCATCAGAAATAGATATGTTTTTTCCATTCCCAACCATAATTGAGAAGATTCTACCCATATAATCCTTTGTGATGTAAAGGATAATGGATGATAGGGGATAACCAAGACTTAATCCTCTAAATAATTTAATTTAACCTTCAACTAATCTATTAGAAAGAACTATGATACAATATGAACTCAAAATTCGGTTAATCCAGTTGATTAAAGAAACATCAATTCCAAAGAAGGAAAGATTCTTGCTGATGAAGGACCAGTACATGGTATCGAAGGCCTAAATTATATCATGATAAAGAGAAATATTTGAATATTTAGTGGGCTTATAATGAAGGTAAAAACACTTAGAGGTAGTGATATGGAAATCCTGGATATTCTTCCTTTCTATAAACCAAAATTGGTTAAGGGAAACTATCTTATTAGAGAAAAAGGACAATCTATTAGAAATGAATATAATGATTATTTTAAAATTTTTATTTACCAAAGAAACCATTCTAAAGAGGTGTATTTCTTAGGAATTTTACACTTTAGTAATTAGAGAATGAAATTGAATATTCAGACCCTGAGGGTGAAATCCACCCTTAAAAAAGGACAAGAAGAAAAACATCCAACTAAATAATCTCCCAATATGATTGAAAGAAAAAATTCACAAATCCATATGGGATAGGAGAGATATCAGAGTTGGAACCAAAAGTATCTTTTTTAATCTCAGAGTTCAATAGGAGACTATTGAAAAAAAATTATCATCCTGATTAACCTAATGATGGATGATTTTGTTCCCTAAATCAATTATGGAGGGAGCACCATTAAAAATATTGTGGTAATAAGAAACCACGTGAGCAGAGATATGCTGCATATTACTCAAAATATAATAATAATTATTGATGAGAGATAACGGCCTAGAAACCCTTCTATCATGTAAATGTTAATTGATAAATTTGGTGTTCCTATCAACATATTTATGCCATTTATCATTGATATAATTTTTTTTCAAATATTTTTTCACGTTGAGAAGACTATTACCCTTAGGAGAATCCCCGGTCTTTTTCTCAATGATATATGAATAATAAATCCGTGTACCTCACTTTTGAATGTTTTTAAGGGATGTTTCATGAATGTAAATTTCAGAATCAAGGGAAGTGAATTGTTCCTTGCTCCATCACATTAGCTTACTTTTGAGAAAATTTAATAAGAGAACACATGCTATTAAATCATACAAAATGTTAATATAAGTCCAAGCTTCCCACACTATATTTCTCTAGTCCGTTTGGAACACCCACACATTGTTGAACTAAAAAAGAAAATGTAGGATTAATATATTTTTTATCTTGATTAACCAGGATCAGATGATGAAAAAGATTAAATTTTGATAAGGTTGTACAATAAATAGACTCCCAATAATCAAAGACATCATCATTGACCAAATCCGTTTCAAGATTACTAGAAACCATTCCACTAAGATACTTGGTATAAAATGTGTACTTAGCTCTAAAAAAACTCACTTCGATGAAGTTGTTTTTATAAATGAATGATCTAATATAAATGGAATTAATAATTAAATTATCCGCACCTAACTTCTCATCAGGATTCAAAAAATAAATAAAATCACATAGCATAGACCAAGGACCGTAAATGATATTTTTCAAAGTGTAAAATTATATCCATATCCTTCTATTATCATGTTACCTATTAGATTCATAATCAATAGAGAAATATTATTTTACACCCATATAAGATAAGGATCATGTAACATGTTGATCACTAGTGTTAATTAGAGTAGAATTAAGCAGAGAAGAAGGAACCAAGACCCAAATATTATTAACCTTAATGTAACATTTATTAGTTTCTATAAAATGGAAGCTTAATCCTTCAAAATTGGCATAATTAGAGGAAAAATTGTCTAAGGCTCCACCAACACAGTTAAAATTGGCATTTATTTAAGAACATGTAGACTAAGGGATGTGGTTTGTTTAATTTTTTACCATCCCATGGTAGTTCCATAATAATATGCTCACTGAGATTTGGTCTTGGAATTATTCCCCCCACCCTTATTCTCACAAAATTACTTCATATTTCACGTTGGAGGACTACAAGTGTTATTTTTGGAGTATGAAACGAAATATGTTAGCTGATGTTAGAGACTCGAGACATAGATTTTACATCATATTTATCCAATGTGGAGGAGGAAATAATGAGAGGGATGTATAATTTATCCTGATATATGGAAGCAACCCAATATATTTGTTCCAAAATGGTGAGAGTGTGTCCCTCGGGAGGGTCAAAGATAGTTGGATTAGAAACCATAGTGGTAGTTGTTGAACCACTAGGACTAGATTGAGTGGATTCCACCAAAAATGAATACAGAATATCCTTAATGTTTACTTCAAGGGCCTATGATATTATATGATAATACTTCTCAAACTATATTTTATAATCCAAATCATTAATTTCTAATGAAATCTCTAGAGATTGAGAATAATCATCCAAGAGTGTCTCTTTTCAAGAATGCATTTCTGGAGAACCCAGATTCGAAGAACAGGGATGTGAATCTTCTTCCTCAACCATTTTTCCCAAGCCATTGATAAAATAATCCCAGGAAACGATGGCCTAGGGAGAATGTTCTTGGTTAGAGCAGATTCACCCCATTTTTCTTGGACAATTCCATTAATCCATTGGCTTTTAGGCACTTCTTTCCAATCATTGTTCTTAGAAATATCTCAATCCTTTTTTTGAAGCACCCTAAAGATCTCAAGAGAGTTCACAATAGTTTTTTATACATAAAAAATTATGTGTAGCCATTTTCATTCCACATTTATTTCAATTTTATCATCATTCGAAATCAAAGAAATGGTATCAGGTTGTTCAGAAGCCAAACTTACATCGACGAGCTAATGTTAAATGAAACCTATCCCACATTGAAGTGTGAACTAGTACATTTTTATAAGGGTTCCATGATAGAAGGAAAATTCGTTGGGGATCTTGGGATACCAGTATACCTAATTCAATCTATGCAATTTGATCCATATATGGGCATTCAATTGCTCCTGAGTAAATGAATTAAAATTAATATACCACTCTGAGATGTGAAGAATACTCAGTTTGAGTTGCATATTTTCGAAGGTCCTCACCGCTGACAAATATTCGACACAACAGAACATGATGTGAAAAAGTCCTCTGCCAATCGGGATCTGCTTTATACGATTTGGCATGATAATAGGGTGCTTCATGATCATTCAAATAATATATTAAAATTAATAATGTCTTTTGTATCTATGTCAATTTTTTATTGGATGTGGCCACATTTACTATTGGTATATTCTTCTTGTTTATGTTAATTTATTCCCACTATTCGTTTTTTCATTAAATATGAATAATGGGGATATATTTCTATATTTACAAGGCAAGATAGAGTGAAATTTTACTCTCATATACATGGTTTTTCTGTACATGACATGAGGGATGATGTTTTTGAAATGGAGTATGATATTGTTTGAGTAACAAGTAATTAATATGAGTATTTTAGCTATAGCTTGTCATGGTACAATTAGAAGGGTATAATGGGGTTTGGGTAGATGTAATTTATACCCCTGAAGACAATTTGGTAATGTTTGGCCCTAAATATAGAAACAAATTCATGATTCATGAAGGAAGTGGTGGTTGCAGGGGCCTGAATAGACATGTGCAGATTCCTTATATTTTTATAAAACAGATAAATAAATCTTGTGTTTTCAGGGAACACATTCAATATAGTCCACTGGGTGCGGTGTCTTTGGTATTTTTAAAAATTGGAATCAACCAGACGTTATGAGCTATACAGTCAATGCGATAATGATATATAATATTAAAATTTACTTAGAGAGAGTGCTAAAACATTCATATCTAGGAACATGTCCACGACTAGATGTACATTTTCATATGAAAAAACCAAGCACACATGCACGACTTGAAGTACATAAGAATTTCCATATGCACCACATTGTATCCAAATACGCATAGTCATGGAAAAGTGAATGTGATAAGACCCTGAGAAAATGAGAAATTCTATGTAGTACAATTACAATTTGAAAATTACTATTATTATATCTAATTCATGTGATGGAGAGGAAACATAAAGGTTCACAAGCAATATCATGCATCATGTGACTCCTTGTACTTGTCATTTATATTTAAATGATATTCCACATTATGTATATACATTTAATTGATCTGGATTTTATATATTGACTAGTCAATCCTGAGTAATTTTCTATATATAACAAGAAGTATTCCATTGTTAATTGTTTTTTATATGACATGTGGTTTGAAGTGTGTCACACATAATCCAATGGAATATATCTAATTCACCAACCATAGAATCCTCGAGTTGTTGTATTATTTTCATAAAATGGCATGATTACAAGGACTCAAATCTCGAATGACCGATTAGTTTAGTATCCCAAGAAGGTAAGAATACATACATTATACCCAATGTACATTGGTAAATTTATATAAATCATAAAACATCAAAAAATGAAATAAAATGTATCCTTGAATTTTTTATAATTGTTATCTGCTTCAATAATATGGTAAATGAAACGTAACAAGGGTGATCTCAAATCATCGTTAAGGGTACATTGAGCAGAAAAAATAAAGAATTGATGATAATAAATAAACATTAAAAGGTACATAAATTATATAAAATTCCATTATATTATCTATATATTTCATAATCATTATGGAAGTGTATTAAAAATAAAAATATTAAATCTAAATCCCTAATAATAGAATAGATTGCATCCATACATATTTAGATGAAAAATATCATTGATAAATAATATTATTCTATATGAGGTTGATTCATAATTATTTTATGTCATTTATAAGACACATGAAAACCTTTAAGTACAATACCATTTATAATACAGTTAAAAACTATTGAAAAAAATATTATTACTTTGGGAAACATATTCATCTCATTAGAACCTTTCAATGCATCGAGGGGTTATATAATATTCTGTCCCGACCCGTCATTTCCAATCCAAATAATAACTCATATCAATTTTTAAAAAATATAATATTTCTTTTCATATATCCTTTTTGAATTTTGATTATAAATTTATAAATAATTTCTCACTGGATTAAAACAAAAAACAAGGGTTTTGGAAGTTATTCAATGATCATTAAATATTTCTTGACTAAAATAAAATTTAATCATTTCAACGTGTACCAGTCGAATTGGTAACCTTTGTTTCACAATTAACATGAATTAATAATATAATATAGTAATAGAATATCCGGAGAATTATTAAATTTATTTTAAAACATTAAAATTTATATTATATAATCAAAATAAAAATACTATGTGCTTAACCTTACACATTAACTCAATGAAATGAAATTGATGTTAAATCCCTTACCTTGTGATTCCATTCATGTGAATGGACTTTAAAGTCATAAATAAATTTTTTATTAGTTTTAGTATTTTATTATAGAACCATATTCATACTTATAATATCATATATTATCTTATAATAATATATTATTATAAATTTTATAACTATCATTCATTATTTTCACTATCCCATGTTTAATAGAATAGATTATGATGTATAATTTAACATATCACTAGATGTTGTTAATAATTAGATACTAGACTCATAATACCCGTAATGTGACCAATGATTTAAATATTACATATAGAAATTATATATGTATTTATTCTAATTTATAATGTTTCTAGAAAGTAAATTTAATTCATCTTTCTTGGAAACTGTATGAAATACATATGCATGAACATACCATTCATTTTGTTATCGTATTTTGTGAGAATAAAAATTAATTTATATTAAATATATATATATATATATATTTTAATAAAATTTTACGATATATTTCATATATTTTATATGGTATTATTATATTCATCTTTAATATGTAACATGTCTAATGTGAATGAATGACATCGCTTTGGGGGGTGATAGTTCATACAACCACAAAGGTTTTTATAGTTTCTATAAAAAAGGAAATTTTAATGGTTATGTGTAATTAAAAATTATAGAATAATAAATTCATAATAAATATTATATATAATAGATATAAAAATATATTTCATTATAATACCCTTACAATTAATTTCTTAGTGGAAAACATAAAATCATCGTATTGTGAGGCGGAAGTCAATCGTACTAAAAATCATGTATGTTTGTTACCCATTTTATTGAAGTGTGTGTATGTGTAGGTTGACACCATTTAATAACCAAATATCATAATATAAACTATAATATTAGTGTTATATGTTCATATAATATGGTGATTCTAGTGGGATTGATAAAAGAGATAAAATAATGGTTTGTACCAAAATTGTTTTGGGATGGAATTCTACACAAGGTGAGACTTCAAGATTTAGGGAAGATATCATGGGGAACCATTTAGGATGATCATGGATTATCCATGGTTTATTGATATTAATGTGGATGTGGGTGGATATAAATCCTTTTTTTAGTGGAGGTGGGTGCTTTTTATGGATTATTATTTTTTCATAATTTATAATTTTGTTTCGAAACTAAGCATAGTTCAGATTCCAATTAGTAAATAGATTAAATATATAACTAGATCTCAATATTATCATCACATACATTATATATGACATAAGAATGACTTAGTAATTAATTTATATTATAATAATGTAATATATCTTAAGTTAGAAAATTTTACTATTCACTGAAATTAAACTATTTAAAAAAAAATTGACAACAATATTTAAAAAATATTTAGAATTAAAAAATTAATTAAATTTTATAAAAATAGTTTTTTAATATGTGATATTTAATTTTTTAATAAAATCCTAATTGACAAGGAAAATATAGATTTTAAATTATTATTTTAATTATAAAATATTGAATGATTAGTTTGCTTCGAAAAATATAAATACATATTTTCTCATTTCTAAAACATTAGTTTAATTATTCCATGAAATATAAATATTTCAATTAGATTCATATGTAAACATAAATATAATTTACACATTTATAGGTGATGTTACTATTAATATTATAACATGATTATTTACCTAATGAAAATTATAATTATAAAAAAATAATGATTTTTTATTATTCAGAAGAAAGTAAATATTTAAAAACAAAATAATTTCACCCTAAGTTAATTTTGAAAAAACTATTTTAAAATGATTTATATTTTGATTTATATAATTTATTAATTTTTCAAAATTTGGATTTAAAATAGGATCTCAATTAATAGGTGGTGAAACTACCTTAATAAAAAAAATGAATTTAATGCATAATATTTTGTTTAGTCCAATTTTATGACTTATAATTCAATATATGAATTAATTTTTTTTATTTAATATATAAAATATATATTTCATTAATATCATTAAAAAATATTTATTAATTTAATTTATTAATTTACAATCCATTTTGTGTGGAAAAAAATTGTTTTTATAAAATCATTCTCAATATATTTAATTAGTTCAAATATGCATATCTTATTAATTTCTATCCAATGATGTCAATTGTATATTTTTATATTTTATTTATCACTATTCATTAAAAATATTAACCAATATGTTATATAAAATTATATTAAAAAATAATATTTTCATAATATATTGTATTTTATAAAACAAGGACTTCTGTGTAACACAATCCAACACATTGTTGTTTATATAATAATCTTATCATGGTATTTAGTATAATAAAATATATTTAAAAATTATTTTAATTCAAAAATGAATATTTTGAAACATCCTTGGTTGTTTCATTCTTCCTACATTACTTAAATTGCGTCCTAACATTTTAATCATTATCGTGGTAGTCTATGGTTTTGAATATTTAAATAAACAATTCCATAAAATCCCACACCAAAAATATGGTTAATAACACATATTCTTAATATGAGGGAATATGAATGAAAAGGTGTGTAGAAAATAGGATTTTTAATAATATAACATTATTGTAATCATTGATATGGAAGTGAAATTTTATGATCATGTTCTGATAGAGAGTGATTGAGAACACGTTAATGAGAATGTCGTCGAAAAAACCCATAAAATAGATATATAAATAGTGGTAATTAATATCATAAAAATAACGATAATTGAACAAATGTTATGATTTATGACAAGTTTTATATAGTTGAATAGTTCTTTTATCCTTTAATGATATATGTAAATACACACATTTCATAAGTTTAAATAAGAAAAATAATTTCCTTTTTTATTCTACTGTTTCAAATTATTTTCATATAATAGGTTTCATCTCATGTGTATGTAATACAATAATATATAAAACGCGATCTAAAGTAAAAAATTAAACAATTTGATAAATTTTATAACCTATGACCCTTCAAAGTATTACATTCCAAAACATTAAAATCATTTCAATGATTATTATTAGAAATTAATTTATTTTATTTATATCAATAATGAAAATATCAATCATTATTATATCATCATAAGTAACATGTAGAGTTTATTAATCCATTCAACCATGAATTTAATTAAATTCTTAACTTTATAGTTGATCAATTTTCATTCCATTCAATATTTTATCTCAAATCCTGTCAACAGGACTATAGGAATATCCTTATATTTATCATAATCCATATTATGATACCATCATCAATAAAATACTATAACTACAAATTTCATAAATACAAAATAATATCATTCCACTTAAATTCTATTAATATAATATGCTTAATAATGATTACATACATTTTTTTGATGTATACTACCATTATGTTTGGGAAATTCATTTTGATAGTGGCCGATACCATTCCTACTGAAACATAGAAAAACTATTTATTTCTTCTTCCATTTTCATTATTTCTAACAGTTACCTTAATCTAAACAAATATAATAATATAACAATCAATTTAAGCATTTCCCGGGGTGATTTTTCCACAATTATCACACTTGGGAAAGTCATCCTTTCCATTATTCCCTTAATAACTAATTTTATCATCAATTATCTTATTATCTTGTGTCACTTTGAATAAATATGACATGGATAATTATTTATATGACTTCATAGCATGTGAAACCTTTCCATCATATGAATAAAATTATTTAGAAGACATTAATATTTATATATTTTTCTTATATACATCAATTAAATGATCAATATTACATTCCTTATATAATAAGTAATCTATAGAATACCTTTCTATATTTGTAATGTTATATTCATTGTCCACAAAAATTTCGTCATCTATTTTCATTATTGTCATGTATATTATCTTCATCTAATATTTTTTATCATTATGGTAGTATTTATTTATAAATTAATCCTTATATGTTATCCATTCAATGATTTTTATTTCAAATTCCTCCATATAAAAATGATAAAAAATAATAATTTCAATATATTTCGATTGATACAATTTACTGTGTTTGTCACTATTCCCATTTCAAAACATCCAATGTCCATAAACATATCGTCGAAATACTCAATAAACTACTCATCCACCATTGGGGTAGTAGCCCTAATAAATTATAGAGGCCTCTATTTAAAAAAAATTGAGACATCAGATAACCTCATTAATGAATAGTTTGATCTATTCATGTGTGGTAAATTTATATAATTAAATTAAACATCATTAATATGGTTTTTATGTTTTTCATTTCAAAACTAGATTTATTGGTTTCTAGAGTATATAAATCTCTACATCTTGCATTATTATTTATTTATTTTGTCATTTTATCCACCAATTATAAACAATGGAATATTTTTGATCAAGTCATTTAATTATTAAATATAATGTATAACCCCACAACTATAAAAATAATTACTTGAAAATATGTAATTTTTGTGCGTCTATAATCCAAATAAAATGAATGATTTCATTGGGGATATCATTACCTTAAATTAATTCCTAATGGATTGTAATGAAAATAAAAATTATCCTAAGAATATATCCTAAGAGTGTTAAACTAGTAGTTTGGTAAAATAATTGTTTTATCCAAGGTATAAAGGGATAGGCCCAACACATCTTGTTGGAGATGATAATACGTTGAATATATATTTTTGAACCTTGTCCACATATAGCATGGAAATAGACATATACATCCCAAAATATCCACAAAATTTATATAATACCATACACAATGGATGTTATTCTATACAAACCCTCAATTGATACAATAAGGTTCTTTTCCCAAATATATATTTTTTCAAATTAGTTTCAAATTTTTTTGCTAAAATTTCATTGATAACAAATGTAACAGCCTGAACATAGAATCACAGAGCATGTGCATTATTTGGTTACATATGATTGATTACAAGGAATCAAATAAAAAAGAACAAATCAGTTTAGCATAATTGGCAAAAAATTACATACATGATAACCATAATACAATGGTAAATGAAAATAATACAATATACATATTAAAAAATTTTAACAACAAGACTCTAAGATTACTCATTGTTTTCTATGTCCTAATATTGGGAAAGGAAACAAAATAAGGGTGAGATAAAATTACCAATAAGGTAAATTATAGTGTAATAAATAATTAATCAATCAGAATAAATCAACATTAAATGTAAATAATTAATAACACATTCATTTAGAATAATTATATAAGGCATAATTAAAATGGAATTGTATGAAACTTGAACACATGGCATCTAAATCCAAATAATGAGAATATATGACATCTATAAATATGTTAATGAAAAATATCAAGGATAAATAATAACTGAGTCTGAATCATATAGATACATAATTATTGGACATTATGTATTGGGAACATTAAAACATATACCATCACAATAATTCACAACATGGTCCAAAATAAATATTTAATCCACATTTACATAGTGAAAATTTTTATCTAATGAGAACATGTTTCTCCATAAAGGACCTATTAAAATAAAGGGACCAAACCCTCATTCCCAGTCCAACTCAATCCTATAATATATTAATCAAAATAAATAATATAACCAATCCAATATCCATGCATAATTCATAAAAAAATATCAATAATTTCATATCGGATGAAAACAAACAGTAATGGTCGCTAATGTTTTTTAATATTCATTATTACTTTCCTTATAAATAAAATCTTGAAACATTACAAACTATCACATACCACCATGAAACATTTCAATCATAATTCTCATGAAGTAATAAAATTAAATAATTATATAATATCATAATAATGTTGATACACATCATAAAATATGTCAAATGGATGTATATACACCATTAAAAAAATATAGGGTCCTATCCTTATAAAATAACTCAATGTAATGAAATTGAGATGAAATCTTTTTTCTTCTAAATCCGTTCCTGAGAATAACATTTAACATTACATATAATGGGTTTAATAGTTTTGAAGACAAATTTAATATATATTTACATATATAATAACATAGATTATACTTTCATGATACCTTTTTAACCATGTGATAAAAATAATTCATTACTATCACTATTCTGTTTGTTAATTTCCATGTTTTAAACGTTTGTTTTACCATTTCAATTGCTGTTATTTGTAATTAGATCATTGTTTCATCAACTCCATAATGTAAACGATGTGATACATAAAAAATATATTAATTATATATGAATTTATGATATTTCTTAACATTTGGATATAATAAATTAAATACACCATTCATAGAGATGGTAGGTCGTATGTACGCCTAAAAACTACATTAGTTTCATTTTCATATTATAAAAAAGATAAAACTAAATGATATATATGTTTATGTAAAATATGATTATAGTGACATATATATTCCTTATATGTTACATATTTTTAATAAAATCATACATCATTCATCTGATGTACAGAGTTAACGAATTACATTGATTTGGTGTGGGTGAATTCCACAATTCTACGAATCTTTTTCTCCTATTTTTAGAAAATAGGAACCATAGGTTTCACTATTATAAAATAATTACAGATGAATAAAAACTTAAAAAATATAATCTATTTCAAATATATTTATATTTTCCATTAAAATTCAAAACCATGAAATGTGGTAATGGAGAAACAAACAATCATAATTTCGTGAGAAGGTATTTCTCCTTAAAAAATATTGTATGCCCCATAACCATTTTAATGATACGTGTGTAAAATTTTAATGTAATTAATATGTTTTTGGGGGAGGATAATGGAAATAAGAAAATAGAGAATGATGAACGACGTTAAATATTATTTAGATAACACTTTTTTGTATCAAATTTAATTGTTGGATGGTAGTTTTCCCAAAAAGAGGAATTTACATTCATGTGAGGGATATGGGGGTTCTACTGGGGAAGATAATTGTTGGTCCAATGTGTCTTGAGAGGTCGGAGGATGTGGGAGTAAAGGAAGCTTTTTTATAGGAGATGAGTGGGGTTATTTCATTAATTCAATCATTAGTCTATTATCTTTTCTCAATAATATGAATGACGTTTATATCAATTAATAAATATATTAAATAGATATGTTGATTTTGGGATTTTGGCCACATGAAAAATCTATGACTGGAGAATGATGAAATAATTCATTTGTATCCTTACAATGTAAAATTTTCTAAATTACCAAATCTAACTATTCATAAATAAAACAAGTATTTTAGAAAAATTACAAAGAAAACACCATAATATTAATTTTAAAATTATAATTATATAATGGACTCAAATTAATTATAATATTTTTCAATATATATGAAATTAAATTTGATTAAAAATAATTAACTCAGAAAACAATTTAATATTATAAACGATATTATGACACATTCAAAAAATAAATACAATCTCATAAAATTACTTTATAATCATAAAGAAACAAAATATTTTTTTTTAATTTTTTCTTGAAACTAAATTTTATATTAAACAGTATTTTCAATTATAAAATTGTTTAAATTTATTTATGTTTCACAGAAATACCAATACATAAATTCTTATTTTAAAAAAATCAGTTACTTATTTCATGATATAAATAATTTTTCATCATTAATATGATACATAAATATTATTAACACTCAAATAGGTGAGTGTACTATTCAAATCCTAAATATAATTTTATTAGAATTAAAATGATTATTTTATAAAAATCTAGATTTTTCATTATTCATGATAAAATAAATATTTTCAAACTAATTGCAATATTTCAGCCTATGAATATTTTTAAATATAAATTTTTAAAATAAAGCTTATATTATTTAATATAATTTATAAAATATAAATAATATTATATCATATATGTTCTCCAATAATAAGTGACAACATTGAAAAAATAAATATAATAATTGTTATGTGTAATATTGTTTTTGTTCCTATATAATGCTTATAAAATATATTCAACGAATTAAATAAATACTTTTTTGAATAAAAATAATATATATTTCATTCTTATCATTCACTGATAGTAAATAAGTTAACATACTAATTTAAAATTCATTTTTGATAATAAAAATATTTTTTATAAAATCAATCTCATTATATTCTATTGAATCTTATATTCATTTCAAAATAATTTTTAACCAATGACTTCAACAATATATTTTTAAATGTTATTAAATTTTTTTCATAACCACCAACATAACGAATATGTTATGTCATATTTTTAACCACCTTATCACCAAATGTGTTGGGTCTTAATTCTATTTTCTCATGTCAACAACAACCCCCTAATTCTAATAAGTGCATGTTAACAATCCAATTATCGACTATGTGTTACCCACATTTTGAAAAGGTGCCAAAGTCACATATCTACTGTGTAGTACATCCCATTATCGCATTAGAGTAGGATTCATCATCCTTTTGAGTGGAACTCCAAAAATTGTAATAAAGACTGTTTCGTCAATTAGAAAATATATTTCTTGATTGGGGTTCATAGTGGCTAGGTGTGGTTCCTCTCCCAAACATCATTTGATTGGAAAAAATGATAGGCATAAGAGATGTACCATTAAATATGTAGGAATATTCATCATCTAAATCTATGTTATATTGATAGAAATCAAATTTCACACTCTTCTTTAGTTAATCAGGGGCATATATACGTGGTTCAACCCACATTATATCGGTTAAAATTAAATCTGTCATAATTTCTCAATAATTATATGTCGTAATTTTTCATAATATTTGATATAACCTATAAATTTCTATAAGCCTATTTATAGTTATGATATTACTGTCTTAATTATATTACACTAAACATTTAATATAACTTGGATTTATATATGGTAAAACATGAATAAGAAAAAGTCCATCCATTTTAGATATTCTATCTATATTCTTATTTACACCCCATAAATTATCGTGGGTATTGTAAGGGTTATCAAATTTATAATTATTCACTCCATGAATGCTCCTGTGGGTTTCATTATGATAGACATGTATCAGATGTGGTTCATACGTATGTAGGTGAATAGATATACACATAGTAAGGATTGCATCGGAAGACATGGAATCAATATTGAAGGCTCGTTGTTGAATCATTATCTCATGGAAGACTGATGTTTTGTGTTCCATATTACATATATAGGAAACATGACTCTAATTGTATATAGAATGACTTTAAATACCGATATTCTCATTAATGGGAACTATGTTACCATGATCATATAGTACATATTACTTTTATTACCTTATGTAGTCATCTAGCAATTTATTTTCTAATTTATTGTTTTCATGTATTAATCACATTCTAGATTCATCAATGAGGATAGCCAACCTGGTTACTGATATAATAACTTGCTTCAATTTCACTATTTGATAAGGATCATTTTAGGGTCAATCTCATTAGGTTTTCTCTCTATGTGGTAATGGATCTGTTCCAAGAACAATTGATATATAGGTAGTATAGATAGTGTAAGCTGATGATGCATTCAGAATTTATATTCCACAAGATTTCTTGCATCAACGAACAAAATGGTTCCTTGGTGAGACAGATTCACAGGAAAAAAATTATTGTATTGAGTTAATGACATATGGATATATGTTTTTCTGAACACTAACCAATCACATGTTTGTATAAGAAGATTATATTTTAATATATTATAAGTTAACTACTATTGTACAATGATTTAGACACATTATTAGAAGATAATATCAAAAATTATCTTCAAATAACGGTTTTTGATGCATTTAACCACTCTTATGTGCTCTTTATATGGATTCAAGATCATATCAAAATGATTCAAGGAGGTATCTCTTTTTCATAGTACATTTCAATGATTAACAATATGATGAATTAATCTATAGACATGTTAGAATTTAGATTCTTCTTAATAGGTTTGTTTTAGTGGGGCCTCTACAGAGACATCCATGCAAGTTTTATCTACCATTGAATTACAAGATATACAATAGTGGTTTATAGATAATTAGTTATAGATATATTTATGTTATATCTATCCTAATATAATGGAAGAAACGTTGCTAAAAATGGGATGCTCAATTGAATGTTTCTACAATGTTCTAATTGTCTCTGTATTGGCATATTATTCCACATTATTATTGAATTCAGGAATAATTATATATAGTGTATGGTGCACAGTGTGGATCATGTTATCCATGAAATGATTGGGGATATTATTATGACGATGATTTCTTAGGGAACCTTATTACATAAAATTAAATGGAATGGAATGAATATATGCAATGGATAGACTGCTATGGTAGAGTCAATTTTGTTGCAATTGATGTACTAGGATTGTTCATGTCATCCCATGATATGAAGGGGAAAGAAGATGAGTATGTGGACCTACGTAAAGAGAAGATTATATTTGAGGGTGACTATATGATATTCTTCCAAAAACACAGAAAAATGGACCACTCCATGCATGATGAGGTGGTGCACAGGGATGCAGTTAAATTGATTCATTACAGGGCTATGATCATGAAATAAATGAGATGATTTAATGTAAATATATTTATTTACTATGATTTCTATTATACTATAAGACTCTAGTGGAAGTCAACACGTCATCTATAAATACCTCATGAAATTCCAAGATTTCTCCATTGATTCATAATGTATAAATCCCTTTTCTATAAGATCTGATTGCATGAAATTAATTCATAATGATTTTTTAATGGGAGTGAAAGATGAATTATGTAGAAATAGTTTCTCTAGGGACCTCTTTGTCATAATTAATAAACCTTTTGACAATATGTTAGTTGTATATTTATTTTATATAGTTATGGACATGATATACAATCATTATAGGAAATTATAATGGATCTAGAAAAATTGGATGAGATTAAAATTTGTGTGTATGATTTATCTCATGGATAATTTCACAGGTCTTATGAGATAGTTGTTTTAACCCATCGACCAATATTTTGTGATAGTAGTCAATAGAGAAACAAAATCATTATGATTTGGTATTACTTGGGTAATGGAGATTTATAAAGTCATCATCCCTATTGAGGTTATTGAATAATACTCTAAAGTAGATTAAGAAAATATACTTTAACATTAACCTAGAAACACACTCATATATTCCCCAACATTTATGATAACATCTATAGAGCATCCATAAAATATGATGTAGATATAAAAACATTGATGGAAGAGTATTATCATACCCATTATGTCCCACAAGATTTTTTTTCTTTTTCATAAAAAAGGTGGGTGAGATATTTATTATTTATTCTGATTACCATCTACTAATCTAGTTAACGATGGAGAAAAAATTATGCATTCTTAGGATTGATGACTATTTGGACTAGTTGAATTGTGTATGTTAGATCTCAATGATCTATCTCAGGTCATCCAATCACTAGATGAGGGTTCATGAGGATGATTTTTTTAATATTTAATTCAAATATATCTATACATAATATGTATTCAGGGAGATTTCTTTTTGTGTGATAAATTGAACCACAATGTTTATGGAACATATTAATTATACCATTATTCCATAGTTGTAAAAATTTGTATGAATTTAGTACATACTCATAAAACCTGCATCAGAGTTGGGTTATGAAGAGAATTTTAGGGTGTTTCATGGAATACATCATGATTATCAGAATTGGGGTATTCTCGTGGAATTCAAGGTTTAGATCAGTGATTCTAAATTTCAATGAAATTTCAAATTTGATCATGGATAATTTATTGACATTTTTATGTTTGTTGTTTTAATTTCAGGGATGCTACCCAAGAGCATATTTGAGGAATATGTTTTTCAAGGATTTGGGTGGTAATATAGTATCTTTTTTTGTTGTATTATCTAGTATTTAGACAACATTTATAGCCCTAACAATTAATTTAGTACTTTTTATTTTATCGAGTAGTATTATAGAGCCTCTGAAGAGTTGAGATAAAGTCTATATTCATATCTCCTGATGAGACTACCAGTGTATGAAATGAAGTTCATTTTGTTTTTTCTTACCTCATGATCTAGGATCAACTTGGGGTTTATAAAGAGGAAGGATGTGATTTCATATATTTTTTAGTTATTTCGCGCAACATGAGAAAAACTACAGAACTCATATACTTGAGTTTGAAGAAGTCATCTTCACCTTAAATATGTTGAGACACTATCTTCTAGTGGACTCTTATTATTTTTAATTATAATATTTGAGTGTCAAGTATACCTTCACTAAAATGGATCACAACTAAAGATATATTCAATTTTTGTATTTCATTGAGTAATATTGTTTTAATTTTTTCTATATTCATAGGATGTGAAACGTAGTGGAAGATTCCCATGCTGGAATTCCTTTCATCACCTTAGGGAGGATCCATCTGAGTAGTTGGTATCATTGATTTTTATTTTGGTGGAGAAAAGTGGTGATTTATTTCTATAGTATGTGGTGGAGATTTCTCTATATTTTCTGTTTCATAAAATCTTTATTCATTGACATGGACATTGATTTTATAACCGACTATATATCCTCACAAAATTCATCAGAATAATTTTATAGTGTGTGTGAAAATAAAAAAATGTTTTAGGGATTTTTCGTGGTTGAAATAATGTTCATAGATAAATTCATAATGTTGATTCACACTTATCCATTGATAATACATCATGTATGGAAAAAATATCCACAAACCAATAGTGGAAGTTTTAGTTTTATTACATGAGCTACAGTGTCACAGATTTCATTCATAGTATACCACATGTCAGTAATTGTCATTTGTGCACTTTGACAAGGATGTTTTCACACATAGTATAATGATCCTATAGATTAAATGGGATGAAATACTGTTGTAATTTTTTATGTTGCATCCACAGACAATGAATGGACATAATTCTATCTAATTGATTTTTGACTCACACCTGACGTCGGTACACATCTGGTCAATCAGTGAGAAGAGTGACGTAGTGAATCTTGAGTAACTGTACATGCAAGAGATCATATTTCATTATAGGTTTCCCTCCAAAATTGTTTTCAATGTGGTTTTAGGATTCATTTTAAAGCCTAGTAGATGATAAAAGTATGAATTTAGAGCCCAATTTATGAGAGAAACAAATTTTTATCTTTATAATGATAAGATCACAAGGTTTATTATACATGATTCAATGTATATATTGAGATCCAACTGAATTGAAATAATTAGGATAGAATAATATCACATGATAGAGTTATTTTTTCTAATAATAACAACAATAAATCTATGATCATGAAAATATTTTTCTAGGCCCTCTAAGAGAGAACCTATAGTTCACTGTTGTAATGGACGTAGGTGAGTGAGACTTCATTTACTGGTCCTAAGATGTTGCAGTCCATGATAGAGATAATATAGTTAACAAATCATTGTATGATAATTATGTAGTTTATTTAAGAATATAATGTAGATAGATGTTTTGTGAACATGGATATCAATCAAGGGGACCATATTTTCATGAATCTGTAATACTGATAGGGATTAAGGTGTTTTTTTGGGAAGTAAAAAATCTACAAAGTTCACCAGGTCATTCTATATCATGAAGAGTGTTAGAGAGGACACATTGAACCAATTAATACACCTATATTTGGATAAGTATCATAATATCATTTTTGTTTTAGACAAAAGGAGATATGTTTCTGAACGAATGCAATTTTTTGACAAGGGAGATATGAACATCAAGGATGTAGAAAATTCTATTGAGTACTCTGTGTTGATTGACGATTGATATGGGAGGTTCTTAAATGGATGGAAAATCCCTTTGATTCATGTACGTTGGATACATGTGAGATCTTAGGAGAGGTCCTGATTGTCTGCGAAATAGATTTGTTCTCAACACCATTAACTTTTTCTGTTGTTTTTCATTTTGGTTTGAAAATATTAATATGATATGTTAGTGTAATGGTTCTTTTAATATTGTCTTTGATATTTGAGTACTTTTATGTATATGTCTATATTTTTCATCATTGTCATCATGGTTTTTGGGTGTCTCGAGTCCTGCTAATTAACAAAAATAAATAATAACATATTTTAAGTATCGAGAACTCATAGTTTTTTAAAACAAATTATCCAAATATTTGGGATATAATATTGAAAATAACATACAATAATTTATTTGATAATCCTAGCCTCATCCTATCTGTTAAATATGGAAGGATAATTCCAAATGACGAGTTGAGTCATCTATTAGAATGAGGAATTTTGAAATAAATAATTAAATAATGCATCTATTTTATTTTAAAATTAATTAAATATCCTCATTATAAAACAATGAAACATTTGTAATTATATAGTTCTATCCTTGTAACCATGGAAGAATAGAGTGTGAGTGAAGATATATATTAGAAACAAGTACATCGTGTAAACAATGAGAGAACATCGCATTTTTTGATTGATCATGAATATTGTGAGGTCATATTCATTATCACTAGAAATTGTGTTCATCACAAATGATTGAACCTTAATGAAGGTAGGCCTTGTTTACTTTTTTCTTATTTCCTTTTTAATTTCAAAATATAAGGATTATTATTATCAAATTATTTGATCATAATTTATCCATTATCAAGATGAGACAATTATTAACTATTGAATTTTTTAAATCAATTTTTTTTCACTGATATCAATAATTCATCATGAATTGTATGATATCACATTAGA
This sequence comes from Viscum album, assembly GCA_963277665.1. Taxonomy (NCBI): domain Eukaryota; kingdom Viridiplantae; phylum Streptophyta; class Magnoliopsida; order Santalales; family Viscaceae; genus Viscum; species Viscum album. The sequence goes on along the minus strand of OY728161.1, from coordinate 417,269,142 downwards.
AAAAGATTTATTCACATTTTTATGTTCTTTTATACCCATTTTTCTTCATCTTATACAATATAGGCCCATAATAGATTGAAAATTTTAGGTCATGATTCAGTGTTTTGGAACTCAAGAATTTGGTGTGGTTTCATGCATGTTGTGCTGATGGTGATATGTTGATGGATATGGATACATTGCTGGTACCCTATGATAAATTAATGGATTTTTGATTCAAAGTGATTTTGTAAGTAGCACAAATTGTAGTTATGTTCCATTCATTGTATTGGGGGATGGAATCTTCCCAAAAATGATTGATCATGCATAGTAGACCCAAAATCTATGATTTAGGATACAATTCATGGAAAATGTGGTTCCACAGATGGGCACATGATGATTCCTTGGGTTTCAAAAAAAAATTGAATACATAAAGTGTAGTCCATAATCACACACATTGTGGTCTCTTATCTTAGATGTTTCCTTTTTAGGGGAATATAAGGAAAAAAATCCTTTTATGGTTAAAAATTATTGTATGACACAATGTAAAAAGTGTGGTGTGTATTATTGGTGTACACTGGAAAATTCCTCTCAAGACATAATGGCATAAATAGTAATATAGGGGAATGACCCTATACTCAAACCTGACTAGGTATATTGTGTAACATCCCCAAACGATACAGGGTAAAATGACTAAATGATATGGCTCATGTCAACAAGGTGCACCTTCATTTTCGGGAGCCATCCTGGTTAGAACTCCAATGTTAACTGTGCTTGGCCTGTAGTGGTGATTAGGATGGGTGACATTCTGGGACGTTTCTTCGGGTGTGTGTGAGTGAGGAAAAAGCACACTGGAAAGGACAAATGTTGTCCTGTGGGGACTATCATTAGTCATATGACCCGTTCGGGCATATGGGTGGACCGTAGGGTGTTCCCACGTGTCTGCGGGGCAATTGGTGGTACCTGGTGGGCCAGGACCTGACGACCATGTTAAAGGCTGGGTGTTTGTGCTTTCACCGGGACCCGGTTGTCACATTTGGTATCAAAGGAGGAACCCAGCATTAAGTGTGGAGCGCTGCCTTGGTTGAGATGTAGGGCCCACAATGAGGACGTTGTGCTATAAGGGGGGGGGGTGATTGTAACATCCCCAAATGATACAGGTTTAGATGACTAAATGATATGACTCATGTCAACAAGGTGCACCATCCTTTTCGGGAGCCTACCTGGTTAGAACTCCACAGTTAAGTGTGCCTGGCCTGGAGTTGTGATCAGGATGGGTGACCTTCTTGGAAGTTTCCCAGGATGTGTGTGAGTGAGGAAAAAGCCCACTAGAAAGGACAAGTGTTGGACTATGGGGACAATCATTAGTCAGATGACCCGTTCAGGCACGTGGGTGGACCCTGGGGTCGGCCCCACGTGTCTGCGGGCAACTGGTGGTACCTGGTGGTCCAGGACCTGATGGCCATGTTAAGGCATGGTGGTTGTGCTGTCACCAGGACCTAGTTTCCATGAGATGTGTGGGCCAGGAACCCTACTCACAACCAATACCTCGAGCCCCGATAGTCCTAGATCATGTTTATCCCGACCCATCCCAAAATAAAAATATAACCCAAAAACTTTAACCTGTTCTAACAACATTTTGTCACGAACCAGATCTTGTCGCCATCAAACCGACACAATACCTTGCTCATGGCAAGACCTTAAGGTCGTTCCCCATCCCCACGGGCTGGCACAAGTACCCGGGTATCATAAAAATTCAGTTGGGAACGATTTACCCGTGTTTGGGTTCATAAAATAACCAAAAACAATCAACAAACCAAATCTGAAAAATTATGCCAAACAAGACATAATAAAATTTCAGAACTGAGTACATGGTTTTATACAAGACACAAGAGGTCCAAAGGTACATAAAAGTAGCAGCAAACATCCCATGAGACTCCACACGACATGGGGTCATCAACCATTAGTCGTCTCCACAACACCGCACCATAGAGAGAAACTAGCAACCCAAACCGTCATTGCCCAACGCCTTGCATTTTCCTGTGTCAAACCTGATCAAGTATACATACACCCAAATGTGTATGTAGGGTGTGATAAAAATCCCAATATGATATCACCCAAGGATTTCAAGTGATAGGCATTATAAAATAAAAGGCTTGAAAGAGTTATAAATAGATAATGGTAGCATTTATTTCTAAAAGTGCATCTTTGAAAAGAAAATACATTTCAATGGGGACAACATTAAAGAATGAGTGAATTTGAATAAAACATTCAAGCTACTGGTTTTCACATCCCAAAATAAAATAAAGAAATTATAAATGCAAAAAAGGCCACGAGCACCAAGCATAGAACACCCCTAGGTAATAGTTTGTTGTGAGCCCCAAGTACCTCTTACCTCGGTGAAAGTAACCATAATGAAATTCGTTCTCGTGCACGACCCAGTATTAGGGAGTATACCAATAACCTAGTGGTCTCCAATCATCTCCATTATATTTTTGTTAGTGTTATCCATGTCAGACTTGCTATGTGAACCATGGTCATATCCCCTCTGTTCACTAGCGTACTAGTACACGTTAGCCCACCTAGTTACCCAGGTTTCCCGTATTGTGCTCATATAGTCACCACATTCTACCAAAATCAATTTTCACATATAAATATCAGTTCTGGTCACACACATTAAAAACAGTAGCTACACCTTCATTGCACCTTTCGTATAACTCAATAAACCACTTATAATTTCCATAAAACAATTTCAAGAAAAGTAATCAAATTGTGCACATTAAATTCATCTAAAATAACACATTTAAAACCAAATGGAGACCAATATTATACCAAACCATAAATGTCAGCATAAAAACATTTTTATAAATCCAATCCTTGAATTATAAAACATCACCAAGAAGAACAACATGGGTTGCACATGTAAAACACACATTTTCACACAAAATGGACACTTAAAAATAAACCACTTTTAAAATTCTACAAAAATAAATTTTTGCAATAAAAATACTGAATTAGGAACATAATGGAAACTTAAATATAGTAAGACAACTCATTCTACAATACCTACATATGATATCACCTACCAAAAGAGTCAAAACCCCCAAATCATTGTGTGTCACTTCAACCGCACCTCTGCCGCACAACAAGGGAGTATCATTGAACCTAAAACCATAGTATTGGACCAAGAAACTCAAAAATAAAACCCTAGGTACTAAGCCCCATCTTGTGGAAAATTGGGGATTCAATAAAAAGTAGGAAACCCTAAGAATAAGGGATGAATAAGGAAGAGAACCAACTTACATGATAAATCTGGACGTTTTTTGGAGCTTCAGAAGTTAGGCCCTAAATCTCGATGCGTGTGAGCTCTAAAGAGGTTAAAAAGACTATGGGATGCGTCTGGGTTCAGTGGGAACGTGTGAGAGGTGGAATCACCAAAAAATGATAAAAAAGAAGTATTTTATGAAATAATTACAAAACAATTTTAAAACTGGAAATGGGATTTCGGGTTGGCCCAACACCTAATTTGATCACCCAAATCCATGATTCTAATTAATTTTTAAAGGACCAAAAATTCTTTTGTGGTTTAAATATTTAAATGAAAGTCATTTTGGAAGTTTAATTGGTGAATAATGTTGAAAAAACGAGTTATTAAAGAAAAAAAATTTACTTTCAAAACTGGAAATGAGCTCTCAGGTTGGCCCAAATTTTGGAAGTACACTATTTCATTCAAAAATGCATGAAAAACCACCAAAACAAAGCAAGGATGTAAATTAAATGAAAAATCCATTAAAATATTTCATGTATGTGACATATTGGAATTTCATGATGTACATGGTAATGTATAGATGTATAGAATCATATAAATTAATACATGGGAATTTCGATGTGCACACGAGTAGGCCCTAGGTATACATGACATTGATTTTTTTACATGTACATGTCGCATAGTACTAATATTTCGAAAAACCATATGAAAGTGTCCAAATGGATATGTGCCCATGAATGGTCCCTTGTTTTGGGGACCCATGTATATGATATGCACATTTTTTAAGGATATACACAATGTCTATCTTTTCTATCTCGACTACAATTTTGGTATCATAGGAGGCCATTCTAATCATTTTTTAATGAAAAATTATATAGAAAAATTTATAAAATATTTTCAGTTATGAAGATGAGGTGTGATTATAGTGACAGTACATATACTGAAACTTATCATATGGTAATTATCTACATGTAGAAAAAGAGATGATATTGTTGGAAACCACTGTATCAATGAAAGTAATGGGACCCCGATACTCTATTCCCAGGTTAATTGTTAACCCATGTAACAATGGGGTATGTATACTATATCTATATATCTACTAAGGGGAAGTCCCTAACATAGTATTATGAGGGCCCCGAGTTCATATAATATTACTGCCTATAAAAATATTTCATTGGTGTTCAATCATCCATGTTGAACCCCCTTTAATAATTAGGCTTAAAAATTTATTTTAATATTGTTACCCATTGAATATCGATCACATTGGTGATATTTGGGTCCTCCATATAACATTTTATTAAAAACACATCTTATATTGGCCATCAAAGGCTGGCCTTTAGAATCATATCAAGACTCATCATCCATGGTTTGGTTGTAGAGATGGAGATCCCCTTATCTATTGTCTACGATTCATTACGATAAAATATAAATATATAAAATTACAATCTTGATTTGGGTAGATATGACACCCTTGATGTCAATATTTTTCTCCCCTTGTGGTTTTTAAAGAGTTCTACAAGGTTTTTATATACTAACCATTGCAATGGAATTTTCTCTCATTTGTCATTTTATAGTCATATAACATGTAGATCAATTGTGCAATCATCATATCATAGTGATACATGTGTAAATAGATATTATTTTGTGGTCTATCTTGTATTTAACGAGTTACGAACATTCTATTATCACTTTATTAATATATTTTTTCATTTTGTGACTTCATTTATCAATGTGAATTTTTTTAACCTTTTATTCATTTGATTACATTGACATACTCGACTGTATTCCCAAGCGTTTATAGAAGGATTTTTTTAATATATACATTTAAATATTTATTAAACTATTCCAAACATTTTTACTGATTTTTTAGGGTTTGTGAGAACAAAACATTACTTAACATTCTATCATTATTTAAATTTATTCCTAGTGATTTTTTCTACCCCCAGTCCTTTCGGATATGGGCATGGGGTTGTCAAACCTGAACTTCTATCGATAATGAGGGCATTGGTGTAACATCCCAAGTAAATAAAAAATAAGTAATATTTCATATTTATTAATATTTCTGAATTAAATATTAATTTTACATTAAAGGGGTTGTTCTGCTCGATTGCGTACCTGATACACAACAATGAGTTTCTTTGAAATTTTACGTTGCACACAAATAATATAATATTATTATTTTAAATGGTAGTAAACTACTAGCCATTATATTGGAGGGAATCAAATAAACTAACTACAATAGGATTATACATGTTTTTCAAATGTGTTTACATTTATCCAATAAATGTTAGAGGATTAAATTTTGAATGAAAATATTTTTAAGCATAATTTTCATTAAATGGTCTATTTACAAAAATTTAATGGAGAACCCTCTTTAAATATTTTTATGGACACTTTAATGAATTCTATATGACCAAATAAAATCCTTATTTACAATGGGGGCATCAAAATTCACTTTCTGTATTTGTATTGGAATTTTTCCGATGTAGTTTATTTTTTAATGAATTGTGAAAAATATTGTATTTTAATTTAAAATTGTGTTTTAATAAAATTTATTTATATGGATATATTATCTTATTAATTGGTTTTAAAGTTTAATTAGAATATTTTTTTCAATTTAATCTAATATTCCTCATTGAAATTAATTTCACGTTGAAATTGGAAATAAACAAGTGTCAATCTTTTGATAGTTACTATTTCATAAAAACACGCTATTTGTTTTAAAAACAAGAATTAATTTTAAATTAATTAATGAAAATTATATTTTTACAATTTGGTAAAATAGAAATAAATTTTTAATTTTGAACACAAAATATAGCTTAGGAGTAAATTTTTGTATTTTTCTGAAAAAACATCACGTTTTGATGAATAGTTATACCACTTAGTAGTAGTTAAAAAATGAATTTTTCTTTTGAATGAAAATTTACAGCTTCTGTGAATTGAATTTTGAAAATACAAAATGCATTGTTGTTATTAGTAAGTAAAATATGGTCTAACAAGATGAAAATAAAATTTGGTGAATAGTAACATTTGACTTTTATTTACAACTCTTAAAGGTAAATAGGGCAATTGAAGGTAAAAAGGATATTGTAATTATTCAAAATTAACTTAATACTTGTCCTAACCTTTTTGGATGATTAATGGACGACCATAGGAATCCTTGAGTTTATGTTTACACCCCATAGAGCCACTTATGAATGATAATGTCACTTTAGATTAATTAACCGAAAGTAAAGGCCAAAATGACATAAACAAAAATCCTTTAGTAAAGTAATTTTTATATGGTCTTATATAAGTAATTTTTTTTATTAGAAAATAACTTTAGAAATATAAAAATATTTAATACATCGGGATATTTTTATTATAATTTTTAGACATCAAATAAATTTTATTATTTAGGAAACAATAATGATGCGGCATTTACCTCATTAATAAATGATTTAAATAAATTAGATTATAAATATTAATATAATATCTATAACCTGTCCAATTATTATTGATGGATTTTATTTCGACCATGAGTCATCCTATAATTGACTTTAATGATTTTTGGACCTTTAAAACCCAATATCATTATATAATAAAATAATAATTTCACACTTTCCTTAAGAGCTGGTACTACCCCTTATAAAAGGAGACCATTTATATCCAATTACTCACACCTACCAAGCCATTTTGATCATCCAACCACTGCCAAATTAATCTCCCTACATCCCTCTCTTCATCCATTAAGCCTTACCTTAGCCAGAAGTCACTTTAACAAACCATTTTGGATCTATCCAAAGTGAGTTACCCAAATTATAGGTAATGGTTTCCCTTAACTTATTTTCTTTTATTTTACTTCTCCAACCTCTAACATCTTTTTATTCCCTTATTTTATAACAAAACCAGTATCATAAATATACTAGGATGTTTTTATGAGATGGATTCGAACTACACTTACACATACCACCATCTAACGGGTGAGGAACATAATGTTTATGTGGATGGAAAACTAACGCCTCACGAAACGATGATTGTTCCATTAACTCCTACCGCCTCTCATGATAGACATTATGATGGAACTATAGTTATATTTGATATATATTATGTTTATGTATTATTTATTATAATTTATTTTCCATTTATATCATTCCTTTTTTTTCCATTATGGTTAAATGCGATAATTTTATTTGAGGAAGTGCGGAATACAGACACCTCAATGCTATATGACTCGTTAATACCTTATGTGGGATGTATAATGGGTAGAGTTAATGATATTATAAATGATAATATAATATAATTATAATAAAACTTTTAATTATTCTGTTTTAATTCCAGTAAAATAAGAAATATAAATGAAAGTAGCATTCAAGCGTATCTACGACTTACCCTCTCCGTGAACGGGGCATTTCATTTCCTACCTCAAAATGACATGTACTGTTATATATATATATATATATAAATACTCAGGATATATATTATATATATGATATCTAAATATTAAAATCATTCTTGAATATAATGGACAATTGAGAAAATGGATATCTTGTAAATATAAGGTGTTCATTTTTGACTCAAGTACCAAATATAAAATACAGACATTATTAACTTAAATTATTAAATAATGTGAATAACAAGGTTATAAGTGATATAAAAAAATAATAAATATTAAAAAATTTCTTAATCAAGTTGAAATAAACTTTATATTATTATTTTGTATATTAAATAACGAATGGGTCATGTCGGACAATGAGGTAATGAGATTTCTTATCCCACTTTTAATTCCCTGTGATTTCCATTGTTTGCCACATATTTATTACATGTGGTGTAATGTGTACTTCCATTGATATATATTATCATACTTATCATTTTATTTATGGTATTTTATTATTCATTTTTTGGTTATTAACATTTGGTCATACAACTCGATTTTATTACAATGAAGTGATAGTTTTTTCATCTCACATTTTAATCACGTGAGATTCACGATATATTGGGCACTATTTCCTTAGGTGAGGAGTATGTAATTTCCATGATTGTATTCGTTGTGTAATATAAAATGATTTTTTGTTATTTACATCTTCATTTAATGATCCTTCTTTCGTGTGGTGAATCATTAATATGTTACACAATCTGTAAGTGAACCATTCACCCTCTTCTTTTTTAAAGACATATTTTTGTTACATATTTTAATTTACATATTATTATGTTGGTATATGTTCTTATATATCCTTATTGATGTAATTTTTATTTCCAAGTGATGAGATTCCATTTTTATATCATCGAATCATTTTTTGAATTTTAATGTGACATCGTTAGGCTTTCGAATTTTTGCAGGGGAACTTCTTAACCAAATTTCAATTATTTGGGTTAAACATGTACTTCCTGAGTATGTCATCCTTGGAATGTGTTTTAAGGACCTATAATTGTTTTACACTTAATATCCAATTGTATTGGGTGTATTTTTATTTTTAACACATAATTATGTTATTGATTTTTCCTTAAATTAAGGATAATGTCTTTATAATGGATTTCATCTCAATTTACATTTCAATTGAGAATTAATTGTTGATATGCTCCAATTCAATCTTATATGGTGTTTGTACTATCCATTAACATATTATATCATGAATCCCTTTATTCTAATGATTTTATAATGGTCATATTTAATGTTATTCCTCAATTATTTGAATTCAATAGTCTCTGATTTTGATAAAAACTCTTTAACAATAATATAATTTTAAATGTTTTAAAGATATATTATTCTAAATAATTATATTTAATCCCAATGTTTTAAAAACTATTTCTAGTATTTATTTATATATACATTAATGATTTATAATTATAATTCCATTAAAATATTCAACGTTTTATGTGACACTTTTATTAAAAAAATATTTTTAAATGGTTTTTGAAAAATGATAGACTTTTTCAATATCTTTAAATTACTTCTTCTGATTGGAAATAAAAAGTATTTAGGGAAATGCATATATTTTCAATATTTTATGTGTTATGATGTCACATGGACATATGGAGGGTGGTTATGTGATAAACCATATGATGGATGGTACCGTGATAAACCAAGAGGGGCAATTATGTTATAACCTCCCATGCATTTGGTATGGAAGTCGGCCGTATAACTATTCCATTTAGTGATATGTTTGGAAGTGAAACGCATGGTCATTCCATTTGAATATTTTTATGTCCCAAGTTACCAATATATGTTATGTGTTCTATATATATGTTTTATGGTAATATTTTTGTTACAAAATTAAATGTAATGATCGTTTATTCAGTGAAGATTATTTACTACTTTACAAAGGTGAAAAGTATTACTACTGATAATGTATTCATGGTTTACATTTTGTTTTGTAAAACTAATGGCTTTCCTTGTTTTTGTGTCCCTTACTGACCCTTTTATTCTCATCCCATGTTTTGAAATTCTTTTCACATGACATAAATAAGAATAGGGTCAAGGATAGGATCAAGGAAAAGTCATGCTATCTTAAACATGGAACTAAAAATGACTAATTTTTTTGAGTTTTTGTTTTGTGAAAAAAATGGAAACTGAGTAGAAGATTATACTTTGTAAATTTTGAAAATAAATGTAATAGTTATGAACTAATTCTCTAAAAATATAAAACTGAAAACATCCTCAATGTGAAATATTCATTTAATTCGACATTATGAAATGTTTATTATTGGGTCCATACAGGTGGTATCAGAGGTCAGATTATATAACATTATAGGTTAGGGTGTTCTTAAAAAAAAGTGACATTACAATAATGGTCAGGATTTTAGAAAGAGAAAAAGTTATTTTAGATAATGTGAATGAGTTTAAGATAACACGAATAATTATTTCTATGTATTTACCCTCCTATTATGATATTATATGATTATTTTACTGATATACTCAAACTATGCTTTTAGGTTTTAGTAAATGGATGGATATAGCAGGCACCGATGTAAATGTGGATGTGAGTAAACCTATGAAAATTTTATGAACGTGCAACTAAATGAAATTGGATTTTCAATGAGACACTTGTGGTTAATATCAACCAACTATATGGAGACATTATTGAAAAACTGATCCTTTGTTATTTTTATAAGGCATCATATATGCTAGAAAAAAATCATGACTGAATTTCATGTAATAATCTTAATTGTAATTTTGTTCAAAAAACTCTGTGTCAAGGATGTGGAAGGAAACACATAGGAAAATGCTTCAAAGATATTGGAAGATTCTATTAATGTGGTAATGAAGGTCAAAAAGCACGAAGCATCCATGGATAAAGGAAACATCCAGTTGACTCTATAAAATGGAATGATGTTCTTTCTGATTGAACAATTGAATGTTATAAATTTGGTGTGCATTGTCATTATTCAGACAAATGTCCTACGCAGATGTTTTGAGAATGGGGTCACCAGGATCATACAAATATATGTTTACCAATATATAATAACATTCCAATTTAGTATTAAGAAACTGACAATGTCTAATGAAATGTATGGATTATTTCTTAACATATTTTTTGACATTATTGAATTTTAATATATGATTCATGATTTTATTTTTAGGAAAGAATTATTTCCGAATAAGTTGGAATGGAATGATTACTGGATCATGAAGAATGTTTAATGAGTATTGAGTCAACATATAATGGATTCATGTTTTATAGTAGATTTTAGGATGATCAAATACATAAAATTATGAAGGCTCGATTGAAGATGGGATTATATAGGAATAATTTTTATACTATTTTTAATCCTTATTTTTGATATATGAAAATGTTATTCATGGAATAATTAGCTTTTATTTTGATGATTAATGGTGGAATTTTATTTTTGGAGAATATATGTTTTTATTATGGTCATTTGGTTATTATGTTTTTATTGATATGATTATCATATCATAGAGAATATTTGAATCGGTTAATTACACTTCAGTATGAGACTTTAAGAGTAGTTAATTTTTATTTGTAGATAAATGTTACGATTTACAGTGGAAGACTATTTGACTAAATCATTCTGAGTTTTGGGATACAATCGTAGTTTTGGTTATTTTGAAGAATTTTGAGGACAATAGTATATTGAATAGAATTTATTGAACTTTGGGTACTTTTTTTGAATTTGGGAAATTAGTAGTAGTATTTATTTTTATAAAAGATTAACCTTTTGAGGGATTATATGATCATGTAAAAACCATTTTTTGGTTTAGGATAATTTCTAATGATAAGGGAAATAAATAGATTTTTTATGGATTATGTGATTCTCTAAAAGTTGATTCTTTTTATTATCTATGTGACCAAGTCAGTATGAATACTCATCTTTGGGAAAAAAGATGCATTAGTGGTGGAAATTTAGTAAAGGATGAAATTATACATGGCATGTAATAATGTTTCCTTATGTTTTCATTTATGCTCATAAACAAATTCTTCAACAGTATGAAAATTAACTTAAAAAACATTTTCTGTTAAATTTTACTACCAGGGAATCAAAGACCGTTTAACCCATCACATGTTTGTAATTTTCTAGTGGTTAACCTTGTTCTAATAATGTTTTCTATCACTATCCATCAGAACATGACTATTTTTTATTTCTTCCACATCAATTGTTTTTACATGGAATCCTAGTATGGGTAATCTCAGCTGACCATTGTACTTCTCTCTCTTTCTTTTAATGTGATAGATTTACTTACTCTTTTTCGATGTGGGGCTTTAAATGATGTTTATAATCCCTGTTTTAAAATTTTAAGGAAACATTTCTCAAAAGGGGAAAGGATGTAACATCCCAGGTAAAAAAAGATTAATAAATATTTCATATTTATTTATATTTTTGAATTAAATATTAATTTTTACTTTATATGGGTCGTTGTGTTCGATAGCGTACCCGATACAGGGTAACCAGATTAATTGAAATCATACATTGTTCACTAATAATATAATATTATTATATTAAATGGTAGTTAACTCCTAGAAATTTTATTGGTGGGAATGAATGAAACTAACAACAATATCATTATACATGTTTGTTAAATGTATTTATATTTACCCAATAAAAGTTAGAGACTTAAAATACGAATGAAACTTATTTTAAGTATAATTTACATTAAAAGGTAAATTTGCCACCTTTTAATGGTGAGCCCTCATTTTATATTGTTTTGGTCACATTAATACATTCTATATGACCAAATTAAATACTTCCTTATAATAGGGACATCAAAATTTACATTTTGTTAATTTTTTGAAATTTTCCGATTAAGTTCAATTTTTAATGAATAGTGAAAAATATTTCATTTTAATTCAAAAATGCGTTATAATCTAATTTATTTGTATGGTTATATTTATTCTAAATTGCTTTTAAATTCTAATTAGAATATATTTTTACCATTTAATCCAATATTCATCATTGGATTTAATTTTCCTTTGAAATTGGACGTAAACAAGTGTCAATCTTTTAATAGTTATTGTTTCTTAGAAACACGCTATTTGTTTAAAAAATGGGAATTAATTTTAAATTAATTAATGCATATTCTATGTTTAGAATTTGGTAAAATAGAAATCATATTTTAATTTGGAATATCAAATATATCTTAGTCCTTTGGTATTTTTGTGAAAAACATCAATTTTTGAAGAATAGTTAAGCCACTTAGTAGTAGTTAAAAAAACTGACATTTTCATTTAAATGAAATTTTACCACTTATTTGAAATGAATTTGGAAAATTCGACTTAAATTTTAGTTATTAGTAGGTAAAATGAGGTTCAAAAAGGTGAAATTAATTTTTGTGAATACTAAATTTTGACTTTTTTTACCGCTCTAAAAGGTAAATATGGTAATTTAAGTTAAAAAAGATATTATAATTATTCAAAATTAACTTAACACTTGTCCTCCCTATATTTAATGAGTAATTTTAGAATATGGTCATCCTTGGGTCGATTTTGGGACCCCATGGAGCCACTTATGAATGAAAATGACAATTTAGATTAATTAATTTAAAGTAAAGGCCAAAATGATATAAACAAAAATATTTTAGTAAATTATTTTTAATATGGTGTTATAAATGTTATTTTTTGACTATAAATATTATTTCAAAATATAAAAATATTTACTACATCAAGATTTTTTTATTTAAACTTTTAGGCATCATATAAATAAAATTATAGATGCCACACTAATGATGCACTATTTACCTGATTAATAAATGATTTAAATAAATAAAATTATAAATATTAAAATAACATCCAAAATCCATAGAAATATTATTGGATGATTTTATAAAGACTATGAGTCTTCTTATGTTTTACATTATTGATTTTTGGACCTTTAGAAACCGAATATCATTATATAATAAAATTATAATTTCACACATTCCTAAAGATCCCCTCCACCCCCTTATAAAAGGATACCAATTATAACCAATTTCTCACACCTCCCAAGAATTTTGAATCATCCATCCTCTACCCAATTAATCTCCATACATCTCTATATTCCACCTAGAAGCCTTATTTATGCATACAGAACTTCAACAAACCATTTTGGTTCAATCCAAAGAGAGTTACACAATTTAATAGTAATGGTTTCTCTTAACTTATTTTCAATTATTTTACTTCTCCAACCTCTAAAAACTTTTAATTACGTTATTTTATAACAAAACATGTATACTAAATATACTAGGATGTTTTTAAGAAATTTAATATAACTACACTTATACACACATCCATTTAATGGGTGAAGAATATAATGTTTATGTGGATGGAAAACTAACACGTCACGAAACGATGATTATTCAAATACCTCCTAGGGCTTCTCATGGAGGACATTATGATAGCACTGTATTTATATATGATTTATATTATGTTTAGGTCTTATTTATGTTTCTGTATTTTCCATTTATATCATTCTTTTAAGGCTTCCATTATGGGTAAATGAAATAATTTCATTCGAGGAAGTGTGGACTACCGCCCCCTCAAAGAGATATGACTCGTTAAGGAAAAATGTGGGATGTATAAATGATATAGTTAATGATTTAATATATGATATTTGTTTCCGACGCTTTTGCCGGGGTGCACACGCATCCGTCCGCGGAGGAGGGGGACGCGCGGCTTTGTTGCCCCGCATTCCCGCTTTCCAAAGGCGGGCGGCATTCGTTCCTTATTCAGGTACGTCTGCTCCTTGATCGAAACGGGATGATGGGATGTTGGTTCTTCCTCCTGTGGATTCCTCCTCAGTACTCGTCACCTAGTCCGGGTCTCCCTTATAGATTTAATACGTAGTTCGTGAAACTCTTTCCAGTGCCATGTTTCCATGGACGCCAGTTAATTACACTGCTTCTGTCGGGACATTCCAAAGGGTCCGGTCAGGGCAGCAACCTTCGGTCATGGGAGTAATCACGTTTGAGGCATCAGTAGCGTGTCTGGATGCTGGGGTACCTGGCATGTCTGTATGTTATCCTTGATCACAAGGATTCTCGAGGGCGTGGAAGCCCGAGGCATCCCACATCGAGCGCGGGGAATTACATGTCATAGACATGTATCTGAGGTTTTCCTCAGCTTCCCATGTTCAACACAGGGTATGATGCAAGATTAACGTCTAGCAAAGACGGTTACGCCAAAGGCGTTCCATCCGAGGTTTTCCTCAGGCATCTCATGTTTACCACGAGGTAGGTCGCGAGTTTAACGTCTTGCGGAGACGGTTGGGAATGGAATGGGACCATCACAGGGGGGGGGGGGCGACAGTGAAGTTGGGCTTGAGCCTTGAAGGGGCTTCTTACGTATCCCCGTGGCAGGGAATCAAAGTCCGCGTAGTTCAGGATAGTGCCGGTAAACCGACGTGAAGCTGGACCTTGGTCCGAGGAGAGTTGGGCTTGAACCTCTGGGAGGATTCTTACGTACCATGCCTTGACATGGATCCAAGTCCTCGTAGTTCAAATAATACAGTTTAACGTCATGCGGGACGATAATGAACCCTGACGTGAATAAACGACGGGTGGTGGGTGTCGGTGAAACGACGTAAGTGAGGGACCTTGATCCACTATTGGTGGGCTTGAACCTTGTAGAGGCTTCCTACGTACCATGCCTTGACATGGATCAAAGACCACGTAGTTCAGGTAGGAATGGGTCACAACGGCTTACCGCTGGACTGGGGTGTAGTTTAACGTCGTGCTGGACGAGGGTGAAACCCGACGTGAAAGACGGGTGGGCTTGAACCTCGTGGAGGCTTCCTACGTACCATGCCTTGACATGGATCAAAGACCTCGTAGTTTAAATGGGGAGTTTGTCGGTAAACCGACGTGAAAGCAGACCTTGGTCCGCTAATGGTGGGCTTGAACCTCGTGGAGGCTTCCTACGTACCATGCCTTAACATGGATCAAAGACCTCGTAGTTCAGGTGGGGGGTCGCAATGGCTTACCACTGGACCGGGGTGCAGTTTAACGTCGTGCTGGATGGGGTGAGACCCGACGTGAAAGAGCGACGGGTGGGCTTGAACCTCGTGGAGGCTTCCTACGTACCATGCCTTGACATGGATCAAAGACCTCGTAGTTCAGGTGGGGGTCGCAATGGTTTACCACTAGACCGGGGTGCAGTTTAACGTCGTGCTGGACGGGGTGAGACCCGACGTGAAAGAGCGACGGGTGGGCTTGAACCTCGTGGAGGCTTCCTACGTACCATGCCTTGACATGGATCAAAGACCTCGTAGTTCAGGTGGGGAGTTTGTCAGGGTCGGTGCTCACTCTAAGCCCACGTGAGTCATGCTCGGTGTGAGAAACAAGAGGTTGCAAGGACCCGACGATCACGTCGCGAAGGGTGCGTCCGTGAGAAGCGAAGAGGGGCTTACGCGTTGAGCATCCCATGGTGTTGGGACTTACTCCGGGATGGAGGCCCAGAACGGGGTGCCTCGTTCCCTATCACGTCCTCCACTGACCATGGTAGTGGGGAAGTACAGAGATGCACGAGTGCAATCATCCGTACCAAAGGTTAGGGGCTTACGCTCTGAGGCAGCCCTTCCCCTGTGAACATACACCACTCCGACAAGGAGGATCTCATTCCATGTGTGGAAGAGTTACCATTCCCATGGAGACAAGCGGTGTAATGAATGCTCGAGCTGGGGGGACCCTTCGTGAGGGAGACGAGGTTGGGTCACAGTTTAACGTCATGTGTTGAGGACGTAGTGCTTGGCAGTTTAACGTCCTGCAGCTCGGACGAGGTGGGTTCACTCCACACCCCTAGGGCTTACATAACCGGTACCCTCTGGTCCTTGGGGAAGGGAAGGTACCAGTAAGGCCATGGTAAATGGGGGTCGAGGGAGGAACCATCGAGGGGTCCACGTTAGCGTGGCTATGCGAAGAAGCAATAGCCGTTAGCGTGCCTATGCGAAGAAGCATTAGGCGAAGCAACGCTACGGGAGGTGTTGTCCATGGGACTTTGAAATCACATCGTGCAAACCTGGAGGGTCGCACGGAAAGAGGAATCGCTAAGAAGAGGAGTGTGCTTTGCGAAGTGGGGTGCCCTGGCCTTAGCATGGGGCATAGGTGGGAGTGGGTGGTGCTTCGCGAAGTGGAACAGTGTTCGCGGAGCACTGCCTCGCGAAGAAGGAATGGTTCGCGAAGCAAGGTCCTGCCAAGCAATGTACTTCGCGGAGTGGAGCGACCCTGCCTTAGCATAGGGATTACTCGTATGGGTTGGGTGTTTCGCGAAGAACGAGTGCTCCGCGGCTGCTCGGGTTCCCTTGGGAATCCCCTTCCTTTGCGAACGCCCTTGGGCTTCGCGAAGGGCATCCCTCTCGGAAGAGGGGCTCAAAACGAAACAAATCAGAGTCGTCTCGCGAAGTAGAAATACCTCGCGGAGCTCATGATTCCCGGGGCAAAGCTTTCTTCGCGATTCGGGAGAGGAGAATCCGAAAAGTCGGATTGTCCGTCCTCGGGACTCAGGGGGAGTCGAGTATTTATAGGGAAGGGGAGCCGCGAAGCAGGGCTCGCGCGCCGCCTTCGGAGCTTCGCGGCGTCTCGCGAACGTCAAACGCGCTCGCGGAGGATCACCGCATCTGGTGCTTCGCGGCGGCTCGCGAACGTCAAACCGTCTCGCGGAGGATCACCGCCTCTGGTGCTTCGCGGCGGCTCGCGAACGTCGAACGCGCTCGCGGAGGCTCACCGCCTCTGGAGCTTCGCGGCGGCTCGCGAACGTCAAACACGCTCGCAGAGGATCACCGCCTCTGGTGCTTCGCGGCGGCTCGCGAACGTCAAACCGTCTCGCGGAGGATCACCGCCTCTGGTGCTTCGCGGCGGCTCGCGAACGTCAAACGCGCTCGCGGAGGCTCACCGCCTCTGCAGCTTCATGGCGGCTCGCGAACGTCAAACGCGCTCGCGGAGGATCACCGCCTCTGGAGCTTCGCGGCGTCGCCAGGGTAAGGGCTCTTTGCGGCGAGGCTTCGCGGCTGCGCTTCGCGGTTGTACTTCGCGAGGCAGCGCGCCGGCTTCCCTTTTCGTTCCTTCCTTTCGGGCCCCATTTTTGGCGCCAACAAATGCCCCCCCTCAGACTTGGAGCCGCGGAGGGCGAAGGGTCGAAGTCTGATGGACGATCGCCAAAACTGTCGGTGGTTCGCGATGCAGCATCGCGAAGGAAGCCCGCGATGCTCGCCGGGCCGCGGATCCGGACGCACCGCGATGCTTCGCGCGGATGAGGCGCGCCGCGATGCTCCGGGGTGGTTGCCTATAAATAGGGGGTCCGCCCTCTTTTGTCTTCACGTGCCTTCCTTGTCTTTTTGCGCTCTCGATTTCGCGAAGCTCCGCGTACTCCGCGACAGCCCTCCGCGAATCGAGCTTCGCGACCGATCTTCGCGATCCATCCGGAAAAATCCTTTTTTGAGGGCCAGAGTTAAAATGGCCCATCAAGAAGCTGTGCGGGAAGTGCTTGCAGATGCTGCTCGCCGGGGCGAGATGGCCAACCGTCCGGGCTTGGGGGAAATGGTTCGGAGCCACTCGGACCACACTTCCTTGACAGACCTGCTGTCGAAAGGTCAGAGGGATTATCCGCAGTGCAAGAAACTGCCATTGTACGACTTCGGACCGAGGGATGACGTCTTCATCCCTGATGCGAGAAGGGATGAACCAACTTGCTGGTTCAGGAGCACACCATGCCAGCACCAATGGTTCAGGGCGGCCGATGGTCATGCACAGGAGGATTTCACACCCGTCACCGCTGATTGCCTCTACAATCATGTGAACGATATTGACGGGAGGCCACTGCAACCGGAGACGTCCCCTCCTCTCTACCGCACCATACTGAAGGCCGCTCTGCAGGATCCGAAGAAGGGATGGTCTGATGAGTGGGACCTGCGCCAGGGCGGAAACTTTACCGATGACTGGGCCTGGGCCTACTGGGTAGGCGCCTCATGCGAGGAGTTCGAGGCCGAGCTGAGGAGAGTGGGATTGTACGAGGCGGCATGGGCCTCCCAGTTCCATATTTACCAACCCAAGCAGCTGATGCCGGAACTGTTGAGTAGGTGGTCGTCCCGAACCAAAACCTTCCACCTGCATCACGGGGAGGTGGGCATCAGCCTGTGGGATGTCCACCAGATTTCCGGGGTCCCGATCTTGGGGGCCATGTATGACGAATTCCTCCCTGTTGCCAGCGTGTGGGGCGATGCTGAGCAAATGCCGCGACTGGCGTCAGCGCTGATGGCGCTTGTCCCTGGAGAGGACAAAGAAGCAGTGAGGGATGTCCACTTCAGAAGATGGTTCAAATGCTTCCTGAACTTTCCAGAGGATCGAGAGTTCCCTCCAAGGCCTCGAACATGTCCGAGGGCAGCCCAGCGGGGCAAGGAGCACTCGTATTGGCGGGTTTTGGAGGACAGCCAATGGAAGACGTGGGGCTTCAGCGTCAGCACTGAACAACGGCCGATAGTCAGGCTGGCGGCATTCATCGCGGCTCTCATCTGTGGGTGGGTCCTACAAGTAAGAGATACAAGCATGGGGGTACGGCCCAGCTCGTTCATCATGGCATCGATGTCGGCAATGGGGCAGCGGATCAACCTGGGGATCCCGATGCTCTCCAAACTATACAGAATGATGCGGCGTATTAGCGAGGGCAAGAAGCCGCCAAGAATATGTGGTCCCTTCCACCTCCTGTATGGGTGGATCGCGGCGCATATCAGGGGGATTTACGAGTATCCAAACCCCATTTCGCCGCCGGGATCAGACTTTTGCCCCTCCATTCTGAACGTAGTTGGGAGCTTCCCATTCAAACTGGCCGTTCCGATGGTGCTGAATAGGGTGTGGAGGGCGGACGAGTTCAACTTTCATCCCTTCCCACTGCCGACGGGGAGGCTTACTGATGATGGACGGGGAACAGACGAACATCGGGCTTACCTCCTGGCCTTCCGAGGTGGAGTTTTGGTGGCTCGGATAGACCGTGAGCCAATTTGTGAACCGTACACCCCACATCGTTTCGCGAGGCAGTTCCGGTGCCTCCAGCGGCTGACCCCGCAGATATACTGGGAGGTGCGTCACGAGGAGCACCCGTGTGTGATGAGGCAGCTGTGGCTCATGTTCACACGTGAGGACGGAAACATGCAGATCACATTGCCTCCGTCCACCGCCGCCTTCGGCTTAGTGAAGGAGTACGCCATCAGTTGGGAGTCCGCATACCCCGGGGAGATGCTGAAGCAGCCAACGATCCGGGTTGGTGACGGTGGGCCTCCTTTATCTCGAGGTCGGGGTCGGAGGGTAGCTAGGGCCGCCCGTGGCAGCGGGGCTGCCATGGCAGAGAGACCCGCACCGGCCGTAGGTATGGCAGCAGCGGCGGATCCGATGGTTCCGGGGCAGGGTCATCCGGAGGGGCGGCCACCGAGGGGATTCCGTCGGGTATCCGCTCAGGCTCCGGGGAAGCGGCTGCGTCACATCGACATGGCGGAAGATGCCGTCTTTCCGGAAGCTTGGGACATTTGGGATGTCAACCGGCAATTCCTCATCCCAACCGAGATGTGGGACCACCTGAACCGCCTCGGGATGAGACTGCCGGGCATAGGCCCAGTTCGGGCTGGATTCATGGTGTCTCCGGCAGAGGTGGAGCAATACTTGAACGAGCTGGAGGATTACGTCCACTCCAGCGGTGTTCCTCGCCCAATGACAGATCGGGTGAGGGTACTGTTGAATCAGACGGTTCCCCCTCAGTTATCGGCTGCCGATCTGAGGGAGCGCTTCCCCTTTCCGGAGGAATCAGGGGACTCTTCTCAAGGGGACGAGGCTGGAGGAGGGAGCCCGTGGGAGGAGGGCGAGGTCGGAGACCGAATCTCAGAATCCGACGACTTCGTGGAGGCTCTCGAGGTAGCATTCTGAACTCCTCTTCTTACGATCTGTTCTTGGATCCCTATGGACTTCTCACCAATGTTCGAGCCATGTAGGAGGAACTTGTTCGTAGGCCTCGTTCTCGCTCCTTGGCGGGTGATGCCGCGGGACCTTCGGAACCCGCGACTATGGCTGCGTCCAGTTCTGCATCTGGTGGGACCAGGGGGTCTGAGGTGGCTCCTCTGGACTCTCCGGGCCTTCCAACAGTATACGGGGGGCCTCGTCTTGGAGTCCCATCGGTACCGGTACGGGAGCAGCGCTCGGAGGCCGATCTTCGTAAGTCTCCTTCACTGGTCTCCTCGTTGCCACATGGTGGCCATGCCAACTAACGTTTATGTCTCTTTCTGTCATACAGTTCTCCGGCTGGCGTGGACTGCTGCAGCTAGGCTGGTTGGGATGTCTGGCGGCGTCCCTCCCAGGGGCATGCCGGTGATGGTGTCGATAATCCCTTCACCTCCTCAAGCTGCGGCGCACACCATCACTGGCGGGATCACCAGTAGGGCCATACCTGAAGTCGTCGAGGTGGACTCTGAGGAAGAGGATGAACCGTCCAGTCCCAGTCCTGTCATGCCTGCGCCGGCGTCAGGTGTCGTACCAGACTCAACACCAGATGCGGATCCCGCTGAGGAATTCCTGCAGGCATATCCTGCGTACGAGCCTGCCGACCGCGCGGATTGGGACGAAACAACCTCTAATGAGGAAGATAACAGCATAGTCCGCCACCGGTCGTGGAAGCTGATCACACGCTTCATCAGGGACACTCCCCAAGAGCAATGGCTGGACGAAATGGATAGGCTCCGCTCGCGGTTGCGCGAACTGTGTGTCGGGGGAGTGGATGCCCAACGCCCTCACGCGCTCATCCGAGACCTCATGGCTGAGAAGATCCGGGAGCATGATCGTGGGCTGAGCGTGGGATGGCAGCGGAGGAAGGCGACCAACATTAGGAAGCTTCAGGAGGCTGAAGGCGAGGTCCAACAGATGCAGATCCGGGCCAACGAGCTTTCAGCCACTCTCGATGCGCAGTCTTAGCTGGTCTCACAATTGAAGGCCCAGCTGGCAGAGGCTGAGGAGCACATGGGGCAGACCTCTGGAAGGATGGCTGCCGTTCGGGCCGGGGTGGAAAGGGCCAGGGCCAGGGTTGAGGAATTACGCCCCGCCGCTGCTGAAGAGGAGCGGGAGTTGAATCAGCGGCAATAGGCTTTGGATGCCGCAAGTCAAAGGGTGGCGGAACTGCAACGCTCCTTTGACGGAGTCAACCCGTCCATGGGGGAAGTCAACCCCCGAGTATTGTAGAGAACCCGAAGAAACTTTTATTAACACTTTTGTGCTTCAACTCTTCCTTTCTCCTTTGTTTTGAGTTCCGTAGCACGCACGATTTCCACTGTTGAATTGTCTTGTTGCATCCCTACAATGTTTGTGGGACGTTTGACGACAATTCCCTCAAACCAGTCCAGATTCCCAAAAGATGGGGGAGGCTTGATCGGAGGGGGAACTCCCAGGATAGCCGAACCACTGTTTCTTCAACGTGCTCTTATGCACGGACAGGGCAACGCCAAGGGCGCTGAAATCGGTTCAGACAAATAAAAATGGGGAGTGTGAATCACGATGCCCAAATTCGGAACACTGCGGGGATGGCGTGACAATAAAGGACAACCGCTAACTGTGGCGGACAGACGGTATCCTTACTGCGTTAGCCTGAAACGGGGACAACAAATGAGCATCAACCGCTGACCGTATTCGCAACGCGGGATTTTATCAATTTATTGTCGATCAATCTTTCAGAATGTTGGCCCAGGACAGTTGGTGGACCATAGGTCATACATCCATACTGTTAGGGGGTCCTTCCAGGCATGACCAGTCTTCCGGAACGTTGGCCCAGGACGGCAGGTGAGCCGATGCGGCATAAGACCAGGCCGTTAGGGGGTTCCTTCAGACATGAAAGAGGACGAGGGTCCGAATAAGAGGCACGCAAAGCGTGGAACATGGAGTGATGGTCGGTCCGAACAGAATCCAGCACTTAGGTAGTTACACCACCGTGGTGGGAGTACGCCAAACTGGGCGCATTGGCCTGATCATGGATCATTCCTTCTTCCAGACAGGGCCTCTGGCGAGGGCTGGAAATGGGGAGGAACAATATCTCGTGATTCCAGGGGCTGAACCCTAGGTGAAGTGCCTAGGTGTCTCTACGTATCCCACGTGATGATTGGAATCAAGCCGCACGTAGTTCTTGAAGCACAGTTTAACGTCATACTGGACGAGGAACAGCCTGGCCGTGTTGGTACACATCCAGCCAAAACTACTAAGCCCACGTGAGTCGTGCTCGGTGTGGGAAACAAGCAGTAGTGGTGGGAATTTCCCAACGCAGAGAGGGGCAGGTGAGGGCAAAGGGATGCTCGGTGACTACCGGCCCAATGACACTAACACGATCATTCAGCGCACCTAGATGCGCGAAGAGAAAGAGCCGAGTATGATGGAGTTCCACTTGAACACGAGGGAGTGGGAATGTGTGAATCATGGTGCTCGAGATTCAGATCACAACGATGGTGGCGTGGCGATGGAGGATTACTGTTGACCATGTTCGCAACACAGCATCCTGTCGCGTTAGCCTAGAATGGGGACAAACAGATGAGGGTCGACCGTTGACCGTGTTCGAAACACGGGACCGTGTCACAAATGTTGTCATAGATCCGTGGGGATGTTGGCCCGAAACGATTGAAGGGCCCTTAGGTCCAACATTCATGGAGAGCCCTTAAGCTTAATGTCCACGTCGTCCGAGGGTCCTTTTGGATGTGGAAGAGGATGAGGATCCGAATAGCGAGCTCACGAAGCTTGGTCATGGGATGAGGGGAATGTCCCTGTGAAAATTCCATGCTTCGGGCCTTTTGCCAAAACACATCTGAATACGTCAACGAAACGTATCAGAGAGGGGGATCAGATTCCTTTCCCTTGGGGAGATCTTAGTTTAGGGTCATAGAACTCGGACCATGGAACCGAACACCAGGGTTAGGCTGGGCCTGCGGGGAAATACCCGGGCGCTCCTACGTATCTCATAAGGATGAGAATCAATCCATACGTAGTTCTAGATGGTGGCACGGTAGGATACCAGTGCCAGGGGAAAAGGGGAGTGCGGACGTGGCCCTTGCACTAAAGAAGCGGAATTTGATGTATCTTGTTTGTTCTTTAAGGTGAATGGTTTTTTTTTGTGAAGCGACAGGCCTAGAACAGTAGGTCGCGATGTCGCCACAAGAATCAAGCCGTGATGGGCATTGACAAATGGTATGGCACATGACCAATACCCAACGTGATGTCCTCTACAGTGAGGTCACCACAATGCGATGCCGTTTTTCGTCGTGCGGCCAGGACGATAATGTCACAGTTTAGGGTCGTATGATAGGACCAAGTATGCATTTTATTGTCATGCAGCGCAGACATAGCAGAGACGATGCTAGGCGGGAAATGTGCGCAGTGTTTATAAAACACATTTGACAGAGACATGATCCCACATCAAATTGTACGCCATCCGGAGGTGAAACAGGGAGAGAGACTGGCTTCCTGAATGGGTTATACCCGGAGACAGGACGTACGGGCGATCCTACGTGTCCCATGAGGATGGGAATTTGAACGTAGTCCCGAATGGGTCTTAGTTTATGGTCTTAGAGCTCGGACCATGGGAGTCCCGAAGGACGCCAGATTGCAGCTTTGTCCCCCTAGCATGCAAAGGTGCACTGAGGGATAGCGCCAAAAGTGTCGAGATTCCACCTGGACATGATGGGGTGGAAAATGATGTGAATCATGCAACCAACATTCAAGGACTGAAGGGGCTGGCATGACGACAGAGGATTACTGCTGACCATGTTCGCAACACAGCTTCCTGTCGCGTTAGCCTGAAATGAGGACTAACAAAACGAGCATCGACCGCTGACCATATTCGCAACGCGGGATTTTATCGATTTGTTATCCGAAACCCTAGAGGGCGTTGGCCCGTATCGGTAGGAGAGCCCTTAGGCTTTGTATCCAAGCCGTTCGTGGGGGTCCCTCCGGGTGTGAAAGATGGTGAAAGTCCGAATAGAGGGGAACACGAAGCATGACAAGTGGAAGGAACTTGATCAAGTTGAATCTAACACTCTTGGTCCTAGACTAGAGTGCTCTTAATACATGGGTGAACCACTGCAGGGAGCCAAGGGACTCAACCTTGAGGGTGGTTGAGAGATGGCAGATTCCCAGGGAAAGGGGGGCATGATGCCCACATCCTTGTATCATACATACACACCCCCGCTGGAGAGGGATGGACCAAGTGGCCTAGGTGACCGGGAAATCAGGATATCTCCCAGATGTGGGGCTGGACCCGAGTCTTAGACATTCAGGTGGTCCTAAGTATCCCATTAGGATGGGAATCAAGCCACATGTAGTTCTGAAGGGTGCCTTTTAACGTCATGCAGGACAGAACAGGAGGACTGAACCTCAGAATGGGGGCATGCGTGGTGCAGTTGTTGCAAACCCGACGTGAATGAGGACGTAGTCCTACATTGCGCCACACAGTCCTGTGATCAGGGTCCTGAAGAGGGGATTAGAGAGGTAAATTTGCTAATCTCAAGCTGGGTTCGGAGACAAGGGGTCTTGAACGTAGTTCCAGACGAGAGTCTTAGTTTATGGTCTTAGAGCTCGGACCGTGGGTGGTGACAACTCCCGAGTAAGCACAGAGGTCAACCCAATCCCTAAGCCTACGTTAGATAAACTCGGTGTGGGAAACAAGGGGGGATCCTCATCGCAATACTTTGGGCATCCATTGAGGGGGAGTCAGCAGAGAGTTTCGAAGGACACCTTTGATGTAGCTTGTTCCTCAAACGCGC
This sequence comes from Viscum album, assembly GCA_963277665.1. Taxonomy (NCBI): domain Eukaryota; kingdom Viridiplantae; phylum Streptophyta; class Magnoliopsida; order Santalales; family Viscaceae; genus Viscum; species Viscum album. The sequence goes on along the minus strand of OY728161.1, from coordinate 417,243,725 downwards.
AGACGTGCACAAGGGAAAAGTACCAAGAGTCCCGAAATTCTACTTGGACACAATGAAGTTATGAAGGGTGTGAATTGTGTACCCAGCATTTGGGCTTAATGGGTTGGCGTGACGACAGAGGAAAACTGTTATCCATAAAGGGAATACAGCGTCTGTATCGCGTTAGCCTGAGGGGGGAACAACAAACGAGCATCGACCGCTGACCATATTCGCAATGCGGGATTTTATCGATTTGTTGTCCGAAACCCTGGGGGGCGTTGGCCCGTATCGGTAGGAGAGCCCTTGGGCGTAGTATCCAGGCCGTTCTTGGGGGTCCCTCCGGGTGTGAAAGATGGTGAAAGCCCTGATGCGGGGATACGCAAAGCCTGGAAAGCGGGTGCGGATGTGTCCGAGTAAAGCTTGGCATTCCAGGTAATGAACCAGAGTAATCTTAAGCACATTGGTGAACAACCGAAAGAGGGATCGACGAAACAGCTCAGTGGTGCGGGAAACATGGCGTGGTCACTACGAGACCCTCATAAATGAGAACATAATCCCACACCGCACCATATGATCTCCTCATGGAGGAAGGATGGGACAAGGGGCCAAGATGGGATGAGGATTCCCGAGAGATGGGGCTGGACCCGAAGCCAAGGCGTTCAGGTGGTCATACGTATCCCATTATGATGGGAATCAAGCCATACGTAGTTCTTGAAATGCAGTTTAACGTCATGCGGGACTTGGGTGGGGAGTAATATACTCCTACGCAAGGTGTACAGTACGGCGAAAAACCGACGTGAATGAGGACATAGCCCTACGCCATACCGTACAATCCTATAAGATAGGTCCTGGGCCGCGGCCTGGAAAGGCCGAGGGGCCTGGGGCTGAGCCTCAGTCAGGAAGGCCTGACCGGTTTTTAGTTTAACGTCTTACATGAGGACGGGGGCCAGGGGCCCAAGGAGGCCAAGGGGTTTGAGGCTAAGCCTTGTAAGGGGAGTTGTACGGCATGGTTCATGATCCCGACGTGAATGAGGACGTAGTCCTACACCACACCGTACACTCCAGGTGAGAAATAGGGGAGAAGGCCCAGGGGGTCCAAGATCAGGCATCAGTTAGGAAAGCCTGACTGGTTTTTAGTTTAACGTCTTACATGAGGACGAGGGGCCAGGGGCCCAAGGAGGCCAAGGGGCCTGAGGCTCGGTCAGGAAGGCCTGACCGGTTTGTAGTTTAACGTCTTACATGAGGACGGGGGGCCAGGGGACCAAGGAGGCCAAGGGGCCTGAGGTTGAGCCTCGTAAGGGGAGTTGTACGGCATGGTACATGATCCCGACGTGAATGAGGACGTAGTCCTACACCACACCGTACACTCCAGGTGAGGAATCCTGGGCCGTGGCCCGATCAATAGCACCACCTGGGGGATGTTTGTCACCTCAGGATGGGGCAGAATGAATCACTGTTGACTGTATTCGAAACACAGCGTTCCTATGGTGACCCGCATGGGGGCAACAAATGAGCGTCGACCGCTGACCAAATTCGCAACGCGGGACTTGCATCGATTTGTTGCTTGAGAAACCCTCGGGGGCGTTGGCCCGTGTCGGTAGGAGAGCCCTTGGGCTTTGCATCCAGGCCGTTCTTGGGGGCCCCTCCGGGTGTGAATCCATCCACGAAAGGGGCAAACACCTCTAGGGGGGAATGTGCAGCCGGGTCGAGGCTTGCTCGACGTGGGTCGGGGCAAAAGTGTGCACCCTGCTATGTCTTGACCCGAGGGGAAGATTTTGGCTTTTGGGCTGGGCCAACAGACGAAATGTCTGGGCGTTCCTACGTATCTCATAAGGATGAGAATCAAGCCATACGTAGTTCTTGAAGGCCATGCAGTTTAGCGTCATGCTGTAAGGACATGGGAGGGTAGAAGAATGGGAGCGGGCGCATGGTGCGACCTTTACAATCTTCGCGTGAGTGGGGTTGCATGAGCGGGCCAAGAAAGCCGACGCCCTGCTACACAAATATCCTCCAAGGAGACCATCCCCAGGGGGAATAGTGGAAGAGAGAAACTTGGGGCTGGGCTCAAGACGAGGCGTCCGAGCGTTCCTACGTATCCCATGAGGATGGGTATCAAGCCGTACGTAGTTCTTGACATGCAGTTTAACGTCATGCGGGACGAGGGGCATCTCATTCGAGGATGTGTACGGTATGGTACATGATCCCAACGTGAGGACGTAGTCCTACACTGTACCGTACAATCCCGTAAGAGGGTAAGTCGGAGAGAAACGAGGGGGCTGGGGCCAGACCTCGGTGGAAACGGGGCCAGGGGCCCAAAGAGGCCGAGGGGCCTGGGGCTGAGCCTCGGTCAGGAAGAACTGACTGACTTGCAGTTTAATGTCTCGTAGTAAGGACGGAGATACAATTTAAGGTCATGCGGGACCAAGTCGCAGTTTAGGGTCGTGCAGGACCAATGCAGTTTAATGTCGTGCAGGACCCATGCAGTTTAATGTCGTGTAGGACCCACGCAGTTTAATGTCGTGCAGGACCCATGCAGTTTAATGTCGTGCAGGACCCTCTCGCAGTTTAGGGTCCTGCAGGACCATCTCGCAGTTTAGGGTCATGCAGGACCATCTCTCAGTTTAGGGTCATGCAGGACCATCTAGCAGTTTAGGGTCATGCAGGACCATCTCGTAGTTTAGGGTCATGCAGGACCATCTCGCAGTTTAGGGTCATGCAGGACCATCTCGCAGTTTAGGGTCATGCAGGACCATCTCGCAGTTTAGGGTCATGCAGGACCATCTCGCAGTTTAGGGTCATGCAGGACCATCTCGCAGTTTAGGGTCATGCATGACCATCTTTTTCCCTAGGCAAAGTATCGCTTGAGGAATCTGGCATTGGTGGGAGGGGTTACACGCACTCCATCTGTGGTCACCAAGGAGTAAGCTCCATTGGGGTAAACCTTATGGATGATATAAGGCCCTTCCCATTTGGGTTCTAACTTGGGCGGTTTCCTTCCAAGAATCATTGGCGCTCGCAGGTCCAGTACCAGGTCACCCTGTAGAAAAGAGCGGAGACGAACCTTCTTGTCAAAGGCTCTTGCTATCTTGTCCTGATGCTTTTCCAGACTGTGCAGGGCACGAAGCCGGTTCTCGTCCAGTGCCTCTAACTCAGCTAGACGGATCTCGGCTACCTCATCTGAAGTCTGGTGATCATAAACTGCAGTGCGTAACGACGGCAGCTGGATCTCAATGGGTAGGACGGCCTCAGCTCCATACACCAGGGAATATGGGGTCACCTGGGTAGAGTTGTGAGTCGTCATCCGGTAAGCCCAGAGGGCATTGGGGAGCTTATCCGGCCAACTCTTCTTGTTCTGACCAACCATCTTCTGCAGAATGTTAGAGAGGGTCTTGTTGAACGCCTCGATCTGTCCATTCGCCTGTGCGTGGTAGCGGGAGGTATGGTTTGACCGGATGTCGTACTTAGCGTACAATTTCTTCAATTCAGCTGCTCGGATGTTGGTGCCGTTGTCAGTGAGGACGGCGTGAGGGACTCCAAACCGGTGGATAATGCTGGAGCTCACAAAGTCAACGACGGAACGGGCCTTGACCTCTTTGAGCGGAACTGCTTCTACCCACTTGGAGAAGAAATCTGTAGTAGTCAGGATGAACCTACACTGGCGGGCTGTTGCCGGCGGATACGGTCCCACTACATCGAGTCCCCATACCGCAAATGGCCAAGAGTACTTGGTGGGGTGCAGGGGTTCTGGCGGCCGATGCAAGAAGTTGGCGTGCACTTGGCACGCATGGCATCTCTTGGCGTATCCAATACAATCGTGGATCATGGAGGGCCAGAAGTACCCTAGCCTCCGGATTTGATGGGACAGCTTCGGCCCGGCTTGATGGGCGCCACAGGAACCGGCGTGAACCTCTTGCATAACTTGAGGTATCTCTATTCCTTGGATGCAACGGAGGAGGACACCATCAAAACTCCGTTTATAGAGGGTCTGCTCAAGACTGGGGCCACTCTGGAGGGTAAATTGAAGTGCGCAGCGTCGGATTCGCTCGCGCTCGGCCCGGTCGTCCGGGAGATGACCATTTTGGAGATACTCGACAAAAGGTGCTCTCCAATAGGGGGTCGTTTCAACCACTGCGTCTGACGAACTAGGGACTCCCGATACGGAGGGTCCCGCAGTGAGATGACTTACCCGCAGGCCATCACGGTCCTCTTGGTTGACGGGAGCAATGACTCTCCGGTGGGCCACGTGTATGACCAAATCATCTTGCTCGGGTTCTGGGAGCGATGCGGCTAAGCCAGCTAGGGCGTCCGCTTGACCGTTCTGCGACTGTGGGACATGGGTAACCTTCGGTCGAGAAGAGAACTGGGCCATTAAGAGGAGGGTGTACTCCAACAACGGTGCAAGCTCTGGCTTCCTGACGACATAGTAGCCATTAACCTGTTTGATTACCAGCTCGGAATCTCCCTTCACATGTAGATGGGGTACATGGATCTCAAGGGCCAACTCGAGGCCGGTGATGAGAGCTTGGTATTCCGCCTCGTTGTTCGTACAACCTTCTGACAATAGGAAGGAGTACGGTAGGACGGCTTACGCCAGGGTAATGAAAACAATACCCAGACCCACTCTGTTGAGCTTGGGGTCGTTGAGCCTTCTACCGGTGGGGATCCGGGAGGCGCCGTCGAAATGCATTTGCCAACATGGGATAGCGTGATCGACCGAGAGGATCGTCTCGTCGGGGAAATCCAGGTCCAAGGATTGATCCGCGGAGGTTGGATGGGCAGCTAAAAAGTCTGCCAACGCATGTCCCTTAACGGCCTTCTGAGACACAAACCTGATGTCAAACTGCTGGAGAATCACCGCCCACCGTGCTAGTCGACCAGTCAGCATGGGGCGGTTCAGGATGTACTTCAGCGGATCCACCCGAGAGACTAATTGAACCTCGTGGTGTTGCAGGTAGTGTCGCAACTTCCGCACGGCGAAGACGAGCGCAAGGCAGCTCTTTTCAATAAGGGAATATCTGACCTCCGTATCGAGAAGCATGCGACTGAGATAGTATAGACTGTTCTCAGCGCCCTCGTTATTCTTCTGGGCGAGCAGCGCGCCGAGGGATCTCTCCAGGGCGGTTACGTAAAGAACCAGCGGCTTTCCAGAGACGGGTGGCATCAAGACCAGAGGTTGGAGCAGATACTGCTTGATTTCCTCGAAAGAGATCCGACACTCCTCATCCCATTTGTAGGCAGCGCCTTTCTTCATGAGCCGAGAAAAGGGCTTACACTTGTCAGCCAGATTCGCAATGAATTGGTGTATATAGGCTAAGTGGCCTTGCAGGCCTCGAAGCTCCCGAATGTTGATCGGGGGAGGCATTTGGCTGATGGCTTTGATCTTCTCCTGGTCGATCCCGATACCTCGGTATCTGACAACAAAACCCAGGAACTTCCCGGAGGTGACCCCGAAGGCACACTTCAGCGGGTTCATCTTCAGGTGACGGGAACGGAGGAAACCGAACACTTTCTCAAGGTCTTTGAAATGGTCCTGGCGCTGGCATGATTTGACTACAAGGTCATCCACGTAGCATTCCACCAATGTCCCGAGGATCGGTTTGAATATGCGATGCATGGCCCTCTGATAAGTGGCACCTGCATTTTTCAAACCGAATGGCATTACCCGGTAGCAAAAGGTACCCTGGGGAGCCCTGAAGGCAGTGGACTCCTCATCCTCGGGGGCCATCCAGATTTGGTTATACCCGGAATACCCATCCATGAAATAGAGGGCTTGGAACCCGGCCGTGGCGTCAATCAACAGCTCCGTCACTGGGAGTGGGAAGTCATCCTTTGGGCAGTGGCGATTGAGATCGCGGGAGTCGATGCAGACTCTAATCTTCCCATTCTTCTTCCTGACCGGCACAATGTTGGTGAGCCATTTGGGGTACTGGACCTCTTTGACGAAGTTGGCCTTGATTAGCTTATCAACTTCGGCCTCAACCAAAGCGCCATGGGAAGGGTGCATTTTCCTGGGAGGCTGCTTGAACCCACGATGTTTTACTGGGAGGCCCAGACGGTGGACAACCAATTTGGGATCCAGCCCTGGCATCTCATCGTAACTCCAGGCAAACACATCGCGGTGCTGTTTGAGGAAGTCCACATACTGCTGCCGCTCCTCGAGGGACATGGCCGCACTGATCAATGTGGGTCTTGGATCTGCCTCGCTACCAAGGTTCACCTGTACCAGCTCATCGACTGTGGTAGAGACGCCTTCTTCAAAGGCTGGGGGAGCATCCTCCAAGTCTTCCTCCCCAGCCGTGGGGGGACTTCCCGCGACGGAAGATGCTTCTGGGCTTTCAAAACCCGAGGGGCAGCTGGTGCCGGCTTGGGCAGCAGCGGTCACCACATCAGGAGACTTGCTTGTCGTCAAGACCATAGCAATGAATGCATTTGATCCTATCCCGTCCGGCCTTCGGCCTAAGGGACCACGCTTGATGATATCAAAGCAGTGGTGACGTGTCGGCCAGAGTCGATTGATTCCAGCCCGGCGAAATAGACACGTATGGCGCACCGCCGTTGTCATGAGCCTGACGTCCTGGTACCGTATAGGGGTAGGAGGTTCCGGGATGACCCGAGCCTGGTTGATGTAGGAGTACGAGGTTATTCTCCACCGTCGCTTGGACGCGGGAACATGCCTTCCTTGCGTACCCGAAACAACGAAACATTGTCCCATGTCGGGGGTCGTGGCCTCCAACCGGTTGATCGAGAGGATGTAGGCGTCGTCCATGCTTGCCTAGGGATCACCTGTGATCGGGGCGGGCTCATCCTCGCTGACCAGGATCTGCTTGTCCTTACTTTTGTAATAACCCGCATCTAGATAGCGGGCCTCACAAGAAGCGAAAGGGGACGCGTCTCCTTGGAGCACGCCGACTCGACCGTTGAGCGAGTACTTAAGGCACTGGTGATACGATGAGGGGACCGTGGCATGCAGATGGAGCCATGGCCTACCCATCAACGCATTGTAGGCGGTGTCCTGAGACACAACCATGAACTCGGTGCTGGAAATTAAGCCACCGAACTGGGTCTTCAGGCGGATCTTGCCGACCGGGGTTTGCTCTGTCCTGTCGTACCCCTGAATCCTGAGGTCAGAGGGAGTCAAATCACCTTCGGACAAACCCAGCTTTCGCAGCGTCCGGGTCGGAATTAGATTGATTCCAGAACCCGTGTCAACGAGGCAGCGACGGACTTCCACACCGTTAAAGTGGCCAGTGATATACAGTGGGCGAATGTGCCCCTGTATAGGAGGGTCTTCATCTTCACCGGAGAACGAGATAACCGCCTGACATTCGGCATTTTCAATCGTCTCGGTATGGAAGGCCTCCGCGGCTGCCACTTCCGTCTTGAACTGGAGAGGGCTCCTTAGGGCCTCGGCAAGCACCTCGCGCATCTCGGATGACAAGCGCAGGGCCTCAAGGATGGAAAGCCTTGCCGGAATGCCGGCTAGGTGCTTTAGGACATCATACTTGCGCGCCAAACGCGAACCTCTGCTTACAGGGGGTTTTTCGGCATTTGGGGGCATAGCGGGTCCTGCTGGTTGAACTGGCGGTCGGCTAGTACTGGATACATCCTGCTGCTTGCTAGTAGAAGCCTGGAGAGTAGTCGCCGGGCTAAGATCGGACAGCGGAGGCTGGCCCGTCGTCGGGCGAGACTGGCTGTGATACGAACGAGGCGGCTCTCCCCGATCCAGCAATATGAACGACGGTGGAGGTAGAGCTGAGGATGTTGGATGGTCCTGCGTGTGCTGAGATCTGCGCTGAGCCTACTGCCTGGTCTCGGTAGCATGCACGGCTTGGTCACAAATGCCTGCTGACATACCTCGGTGACCGGTGCGGTTGCGATTCCGCTGACGTTGACGTCGGCTGGAAACATTGGGGCGGTCTGCCTGGGGCTCCCCCTCGTCGGGGGTCATATAGGGCTTTACCAGCTCCACGGTGTTAACCGAAGCGTACCCTGGACTGTCGCTCGAAGAGTCATCAACCGCTGGGCGGATTCTGGGAGGAATGCCCATTTCAGGAGGCATAATGTCGCCAAGAGTGCGGGATGACGACGGCACTGGCGGTGCACGTTGCTTCTTCTTTCATCGCCGCTGCTTGCCCTTTTGGGCAGAGGTCGAATGTGAAGACGATGCTGAGGCACCGGCTGTTTCTTCTGAAGGCTCCGGCTGCTTCAGGCGTGCCCGGATGATACCCTGGTCACGGACGACAGTTTTTCGAGCCATCCAGCTATCGTATTTCTGGGACCCGCGGCTAGGGACCTGTTGCCACTCACCCTCGTTGTCACTGCCGATTTCTGATCCCGCAAAGACGCCTGCCACCTGCGCTGGCGCTGGGCCCAACTTGACTATGTTGTTGTTGACCTGGTCCTGAAGCCAGTCTTTAAACACATAGCATCGCTTGAGGGTGTGCCCCAGGATCCGATGATAAGGGCAGTAGTTGGGGTGATCAGTGAGATGCGCATCTGCCGGCCTCCTCCACTCAGGCAGACGCACAATCCCTTGCTCTAGAGCACTTCGTAAGTAACCAGGGACCTGATTTTCGTTGAACGAATAGGTATGGTACTTTCTTTCCGGGTAAGGAGCCCTGGGGGCCTGGTCATGTCAAGGGACCGGAGGGGCCTGCCGAGGAGGCGGCGCCTGGTTATCTCGCCTAGGTGGCAGTGGCGCATTGCGCGGAGGAACCTGTCAGTTCTGAGGCGGTCGCTGCTGGGCAGGAGCCTGTGCTTGAGGTGGAGGACCTCTGCGGGGTTGTGGGGGTGGTACCGCCGGTAGCAATTCCAGCAGCCTCGGGGCTTCTATTTGATCCACTGCGGCCGGTTCAGCCCTGGCGGCCCTCCTGGCTGGGATCATAGGGGGCAGCAAACGTGCCTGACTAGCCTGTTGCAGGGCCTCCTCGAGGCGCTGGGCCTTGTCCGAGAAATCTCTGAACCCTCCAGGGTAGTTCTGGGTAATCAAGGAGGGTACCAGCTCTGTCTTTACGTTCCCCACACACATCGTCAGTAATTGCTCCTGAGTCAGCGGCATATCGAGAGAATACGTAAGTCCTTTCCACCGGGCGATGAAGTCTGCAACCCGCTCATCAGGCCTCTGTTTGCACTTAAAGAGGTCCGCGATGCTGGTCTTCTGCGTAGTGGAGCTGAACTGGTACAAGAACTGCCGGCGAAGATCCTCCCAACCGGTCACTGATCCGATGGGGAGCTGGCTGTACCAGACGAATGTCGGACCTTCCAACGTCTGTACAAAACATCGGAGCTTAGCGGCTTCTTGCTGAGGCGGGGTCCCCAGCATGGGGCCACACCTGGAAGAGAAATGAGCCAAGTGCTGGGGTGGTTCCCCTGTCCCGTTAAAAGGCGAGAAAGTGGGGTTCCCAAAACCCGGAGGCGCGGGCATATCATCCACCCACGCGAGATAAGGCTTGCCATCCGGTGGGACCGCCACCTGCCGTGTCTCCAACGCCTCGAGGCGGGCTGTGAGTGCCGCAATAAGGTCCTCCGGGTGGGGTTCCCTATCTTGACGGGGGTCCCTAACCACAAGCGCATTGCCAGGCTCTTCAACACGGTAGACGGCTTCTGCTGCTCGCGGGTCGACTGGTTGGACGACCTGTTGGGCGACTGGGGGAACCCGTGTTGGGTTCTTCAGATTGACCCGTCGCTCAGGGGGGTTGGGCGAGACGTATCGCGCCCTCTTGCCGTATGTTCCGGCTTCCGCCCTGTCTGCGGCAGTAGTATGATCAGGGTTGCCCGGAGGCATCTCACCGGGGGGAAATTGTTCATGCCCCTGCTGCCCCGGCCTGGGATTACCGTAGTCGGGTCGTCGCTCTGCGGTGCGTTCAGCCAAGAGTTCGTCGACCAGCCTCTTCTGCTCAGCAAGCTGATGGCGCAACGTGGCCTTCTCGGGATCTTCGTCCGTTTTCTGCACAGAGGCGGACGGGTCGGAGTGCTTGACTATTCCGACGTGCTCCTTACCCTTGCCAGTGCTCCGACTGAGTGTCAGTGAATCGGTGGGTACAGGGAGGCCTAGCAGGTTCCTCTGATAACGGGTAACTCTCCCTGACGGGTCAAGAAGCGGCGGTACGCCCTCGGATGGTAAGTCCCCATCAAGGAACTCAAGCTCATCTTCCTTATCCACAACGTCGGCCATGTGGACTGTGACTCCTCCTGAGGGAATATCCTCAATGTCGCATAGCGAATCAGGCTGTCGTCGGATATGGTCGAAGAGGAGAGCGGCATAGCGTCCCCAACCACGAACTTGCACATGGGGGGTGGCTTCCCTGACAATCTTGCGGAGTGCCTTGAAACTCTGAACGCATCTTCGTTGGAGGGCACTCTGATGACCGGGCGACTCGGGGTGCTGGGCCACAAGGAGCGCCGCTGCATCAATCAGGCGGCACTGTTTGCCAATCTCCTCGAAGTGCTCTCGACTCCTGGGGTACACTACCCGTTCCCAACGGAGGCGGAAGTGCATCGCCCACAGGGTCCGACAAAAGCATCCCACTTCTTCAGGGGTAAGCGACTCGGGTACGCGGAAATTCAGCGCCGCCGTGGGCCAGAACTTCTCTGGGAAATAGTCCGCCGCAAGAATACTCCAGAAGCTCCTGGGTTCATCCTCGGAGTTCGGCCCTGCATTTCCCCACTCATCAACCGGGGGTGGCTGAGGGACCGGTAGCGGTACCGAGGAGGACCTCTGGGATAGCAAACTCGGCGGTGGAGAATACGGCAAGCGAGCAGACTGGCCACCGTACTCTGGGCCTTCCTCTGAAGAGCGAGGTGACATGACCACGATGTCACGATAGGACGGGCTAATAGCCGCTACTTCGGGTACGGGAATCGCCGTTACCGGTGTCTGGTCATGTCGTGTCTCTACCACCGTTGACCCCCAAAACAGCTCCTCGGGATCCCGAGTAGAGGTAGAGGGCGCTTCGGGTGATGGTGGCGGTGACTGCGCGGTCGAAACCTGCGGAATTCCCAGGATTTCTTCCTCCTGGATGTACCTGCGGAGTGAGACGGGAATCCGGTGGACCTCAAACTCCGGGAGAACGAGGCTGACGCGTCTGGTTCCTGCCCCAGTCCTTGATACAGAGGAGCTGGGAGAAGGTTCCATCGCAGAATCGCATTCTGCTTCCGAATCGGAGAAGCGGGCAGGTTTGGTCTCCCCCTGGTCCTTCCCAGGGTTCTTCTTGTGGCAGCGACGACCCGCTCTTCTGCCCCTGGGTGGCTCTTCGGGACAGGGTTGACCCCTATCAGGCGGCCCTGGGGCGGTGCTAGCGCCGTGGCGGAGAGGGCCCCCACTTGAGACAGCCGGGGTGCGAGGGGCACCAGGGAAAATATCAAAGGGTACATGGGGAGGACCTCCATGAACAGTACCCACGTGGGCGGGGACTCTGTTGGAACCGGCAGGAGCATGGGGAAGGCCTCCATGGTCGATGCGAGTGGAGCGAGGCTGACCTTCACTCCTCGAGTTGCTGGGGCGAGGAGGAACTTCGCCAGTCGCAGAGAGGATGTAGGGGGGACCCCCACGTCGAAGGACCGGATGGACAGTGCCTTCAGAAGGATGGACTTCATACCCTGTACAGCGGGCGCGGGAAATGATTCCGCGCTGAGCATCACTGCCCCGGGGCAGGTCTTCCTGCAGGATGGGGGCAGCACGAGGCATGCCTCCATGACGAACCTCGGATCAGGGAAGGCCCACGCTCTGTGGAGTAGTGGTACGGGGAGGATCTCCGTACGGGGTGGCATCACCGCGGGTTAGCTCGCGACGATCATCACTGGGGCCCGCAACCCGGAGAGTCAACCCGGCCTGCCCATGGGGCGGCTGGGGTCTCAATCTTGGTTGGGCGGAGGGGTGCCCTTGCTCAATGTACGCGGGCTCTTCATAATGTGCGCCAGCGGTGGCTCGGGCCACTGTAACTGTCGACGTGGACGCGCCTAGGCGAGCATCCTCAGCCTGGGCCCGGCGCTGACGTCGGGTCAAGCGGGCCGGTGCGGGTGGTGCAGGGACATAGTCTGCCTGCTCTTCCTGCGGGGCCGGACGGCGGCGTTGACGTGGCCGGACGGGAGCTCTCGCCTGGGGTTCCCGGGTCGGGGCCCTGAGCGGACTGAGCCGGACAACACCTGCATCTTCAGCATAAGGCGAAGAGTCGTCAAGGCGCTCCGGGGATAGGCTCCCGAAACGATTGAATGTCTGGGTGGGGAGCAGGGGCTCCCTGCGCGGCCTGTTAGGGCGGCGTTGACGGCGGGGCCTGGAGGCTTCCAGGTCCAAGCGGGCCATATCCCTGGTCGGGATGACCCCTTGTTCCTCATACATGCGCACGAGGCTGTTGATCACCCATCGTTGGATGACCTATGATGGGGAAAGGGGACGTGGACGTCCCGCATCCTGTGACGTGGCAGCCGTCGTGGCGGTAGTGGCGCCATGTGGAGTGGCCGTAGTGGTGTTGCCCCTGCCCCTGCGCGGGCGAGGAGCAGATGGTGACCGCATCTCTGAAATAGCAACCTGGTTCCTGACAAACGAAGGGATCAACTCATCAGTACTGAGAGGAAAAGGATTGACAGCCAGTGCCCCAGCATTCTTCCATCCCCATGTCTGTGAGAAGGATCCACGCCAACACGCTGCAGAGCGGAACACCCCACGTTCTACTACCCCGACTTCCGGTGAGTTCCACGACAGGCCCGCCATTTGCTTGGCGGGACCAGGCACCGGATATCTGGATCCGGTGACACGTCAATCTACTGGTGTCTTGAACGCTACTAATCCCCATGCTGAGGAGAAGACATTCACGTCGGGTTCACCATTTCTGTTTCCGATGCTTTTGCCGGGGCGCGCGCGCATCCGTCCGCGGAGGAGGGGGACGCGCGGCTTTGTTTCCCCGCATTCCCGCTTTCCAAAGGCGGGCGACATTCATTCCTTATTCAGGTACGTCTGCTCCTTGATCGAAACAGGATGATGGGATGTTGGTTCTTCCTCCTGTGGATTCCTCCTCAGAACTCGTCACCTAGTCCGGGTCTCCCTTATAGATTTAATACGTAGTTCGTGAAACTCTTCCCAGTGCCATGTTTCCATGGACGCCGGTTAATTACACTGCTTCTTTCGGGACATTCCAAAGGGTCCGGTCAGGGAATCAACCTTCGGTCAGGGGAGTAATCACGTTTGAGGCATCAGTAGCGTGTCTGGATGCTGGGGTACCTGGCATGTCTGTCTGTTATCCTTGATCACAAGGCTTCTCGAGGGTGTGGAAGCCCGAGGCATCCCACATCGAGCGCGGGGAATTACATGTCATAGACACGTATCTGTGGTTTTCCTCAACTTCCCATGTTCAACACAGGGTATGTTGCAAGATTAACGTCTAGCAAAGACGGTTACGCCAAAAGGCGTTCCATCCGAGGTTTTCCTCAGGCATCTCATGTTTACCACGAGGTAGGTCGCGAGTTTAACGTCTTGCGGAGACGGTTGGCAATGGAATGTGACCATCGCAGGGGGGGGGGGGGGGGGGGGCGACAGCGAAGTTGGGCTTGAGCCTTGAAGGGGCTTCCTACGTATCCCCGTGGCAGGGAATCAAAGTCAGCATAGTTCAGGATAGTGCCGGTAAACCGACGTGAAGCTGGACCTTATTCCGAGGAGAGTTGGGCTTGAACCTCTGGGAGGATTCCTACGTACCATGCCTTGACATGGATCAAAGTCCTCGTAGTTCAAATAATACAGTTTAACGTCATTCGGGACGATAATGAACCCTGACGTGAATAAACGACGGGTGGTGGGTGTCGGTGAACCGACGTAAGTGAGGGACCTTGATCCACTATTGGTGGGCTTGAACCTTGTAGAGGCTTACTACGTACCATGCCTTGACATGGATCAAAGACCACGTAGTTCAGGTAGGAATGGGTCACAACGGCTTACCGCTGGACTGGGGTGTAGTTTAACGTCGTGCTGGACGGGGGTGAAACCCGACGTGAAAGACAGGTGGGCTTGAACCTCATGGAGGCTTCCTACGTACCATGCCTTGACATGGATCAAAGACCTCGTAGTTCAAGTGGGGAGTTTGTCGGTAAACCGACGTGAAAGCTGACCTTGGTCCGCTAATGGTGGGATTGAACCTCGTGGAGGCTTCCTACGTACCATGCCTTAACATGGATCAAAGACCTCGTAGTTCAGGTGGGGGGTCGCAATGGCTTACCACTGGACCGGGGTGCCGTTTAACGTCGTGCTGGACGGGGTGAGACCCGACGTGAAAGAGCGACGGGTGGGATTGAACCTCGTGGAGGCTTCCTACGTACCATGCCTTGACATGGATCAAAGACCTCGTAGTTCAGGTGGGGGGTCGCAATGGCTTACCACTGGACCGGGGTGCAGTTTAACGTCGTGCTGGACGGGGTGAGACCCGACGTGAAAGAGCGACGGGTGGGCTTGAACCTCGTGGAGGCTTCCTACGTACCATGCCTTGACATGGATCAAAGATCTCGTAGTTCAGGTGGGTAGTTTGTCAGGGTCGGTGCTCACTCTAATCCCACGTGAGTCATGCTCGGTTTGAGAAACAAGAGGTTGCAAGGACCCGACGATCAAGTCGCGAAGGGTGCGTCCGTGAGAAGCGAAGAGGGGCTTACGCGTTGAGCGGCCCATGGTGTTGGGACTTACTCCGGGATGGAGGCCCAGAACGGGGTGCCTCGTTCCCTATCATGTCCTCCACTGACCTTGGTTGTGGGGAAGTACAGAGATGCACGGGTGCAATCATCCGTACCAATGGTTAGGGGCTTACGCTCTGAGACAGCCCTTCCCCTGCGAACATACACCACTCCGACAAGGAGGATCTCATTCCATGTGCGAAAGAGTTACCATTCCCATGGAGACGAGCGGTGTAATGAATGCTCGAGCTGGGGGGACCCTTCATGAGGGAGACGAGGTTGGGTCACAGTTTAACGTCATGTGTTGAGGACGTGGTGCTTGGCAGTTTAACGTCCTGCAGCTCGGACGAGGTGGGTTCACTCCACACCCCTAGGGCTTACATAACCGGTACCCTCTGGTCCTTGGGGAAGGGAAGGTACCAGTAAGGCCATGGTAAATGGGCGTCGAGGGAGGAACCATTGAGGGGTCCACGTTAGCGTGGCTATGCGAAGAAGCAATAGCCGTTAGCGTGCCTATGCAAAGAAGCATTAGGCGAAGCAACGCTACGGGAGGTGTTGTCCATGGGACTTTGAAATCACATCGTGCAAACCTGGAGGGTCGCACGGAAAGAGGAATCGCTAAGCAGAGGAGTGTGCTTTGCGAAGTGGGGTGCCCTGGCCTTAGCATGGGGCATAGGTGGGAGTGGGTGGTGCTTCACGAAGTGGAATAGTGTTCGCGGAGCACTGCCTCGCGAAGAAGGAATGGTTCGCGAAGCAAGGTCCTTCCAAGCAATGTACTTCGCGCAGTGGAGCGACCCTGCCTTAGCATAGGGATTACTCGTATGGGTTGGGTGTTTCGCGAAGCACGAGTGCTCCGCGGCTGCCCGGGTTCCCTTGGGAATCCCCTTCCTTTGAGAACGCCCTTGGGCTTCGCGAAGGGCATCCCTCTCGGAAGAGGGGCTCAAAACGAAACAAATCAGAGTCGTCTCGCGAAGTAGAAATACCTCGCGGAGCTCATGATTCCCAGGGCAAAGCTTGATTCGCGATTCGGGAGAGGAGAAGCCGAAAAGTCGGATTGTCCGTCCTCGGGACTCAGGGGGAGTTGAGTATTTATAGGGAAGGGGTGCCGCGAAGCAGGGCTCGCGCGCCGCCTTCGGAGCTTCGCGGCGTCTCGCGAACGTCAAACACGCTCGCGGAGGATCACCGCCTCTGGTACTTCGCGGCGGCTCGCGAACGTCAAACCGTCTCGCGGAGGATCACCGCCTCTGGTGCTTCGCGGCGGCTCGCGAACGTCAAACGCGCTCACGGAAGCTCACCGCCTCTGGAGCTTCACGGAGGCTCGCGAACGTCAAACGCGCTCGCGGAGGATCACCGCCTCTGGTGCTTCGCGGCGGCTCACGAACGTCAAACCGTCTCGCGGAGGATCACCGCCTCTGGTGCTTTGCGGCGGCTCGCGAATGTCAAACGCGCTCGCGGAGGCTCACCGCCTCTGGAGCTTCGCGGCGGCTCGCGAATGTCAAACGCGCTCGCGGAGGATCACCGCCTCTAGAGCTTCGCGGCGTCGCCAGGGTAAGGGCGCTTTGCGGCGAGGCTTCGCGGCTGCGCTTCGCGGCTGTACTTCGCGAGGCAGCGCGCCGGCTGCCCTTTTCGTTCCTTCCTTTCGGGCCCCATTTTTGGCGCCGACAATATTATAATGGAATTATAAAATAACTATGTATCCTTATGTTTTAATTCAATTAAAATAATAAATTGAAATGAATATAGCTTTCATGCAAACGTACAACTTACTGTCTCCATGAACATGACATTTCATTTCTTACCTTCAAATGATATGTGCTGTTATAAATAAATAGATAAATAAATATAAATATATAATGTATATATATGATCTATATGATATCTAAATATGAATATAATTCTGGATATATTGTACTATTGGAAACATGGACATCTTGTAAATATAAGGTGTTCATTTTTTACTCAAGTACAAAATAGCGAAAAAAGACATTATTAACATATATGATTACATAATGATTATATCATGGTAAATAGTTATATAAAATGAATAATAAACTTGAAAAGGGTTTTTATGAAAGTATAAAGTAACTTTATTTTATTATTCAGGAGATTATATAACGAACGGGTCAAGTCGGACAATGAGGTATGGGGATTACTTATCTAACTTTTAATTCCGTGAGATTTCCATTGTTCGCCACTTATTTATTTCATGTGGTGTATTGTGTACTAACATTTATATATATTATCATTATTATTGTAATATTCATTGTATTTTATGATTCATTTTATTATTATTAACTTTTGGTCATACTACTCAATTTTATTACAATGAAGTAAGGGTTTTTTCATCTCACATTTTACTCCCGTGAGATTCATGCTATATTGGCCACTATTTAATTTTTTGTGGAATATTTAATATCCATGATTGTATTAATTGTGTTATATAAAATATTTTTTGGGAATTTTAATCATCATTAAATGTTCCTTCTTTCATGTGGTGTATCATTCATATGTTAACTAATATATAAGGGAACCTTTCACCGTCCACTATTTAAAAGACTTATTTTTGTTATGTCTTTTAATTTACATATTAGTACGTTGGGATATGTTCTTATATATCTTTATTGATGTAAATTTTATCTCCAAGTGATGAGATACCAATTTTATCTCATCATCACTTTTTCATAATTTTTATGTGACGTCGTTAGCCTTTCGAATTTTTACAGGGGAACTTTTTAACCCAAATTCAATTCTTTGGGATAAAATTGTACTTCCTCAATATGGAGTCCTATTAATTTTTGTAAATTACCTCTGATTTTTTTAAACATAATATCCACTTATATTTGGTGTATTTTTATTTGTCACACGTAATTATTGGATTGATTTATCCTTAATTTATGGATACCGTCTTAATATGGGATTTCATCTCAATTTACATTTCCATTGAGTCTTCATTATTTTCATGCACCAATTCACTCTTATATGGTGTATATACTATCCATTTTTCATATTATATCAGGAATTCCTTTATTCTCATGATATTATACAATTCACATTAATTGTTATTCTTCAATTATTTTTATTCAAGAGTATGTAATTTTGTTAAAAACACTTGAACTGGATTATCGTTTTAAATGTTATAAAGATTTCATATTCTATCTAATTATAATTAATTTCCATTTTTTAAAAATGTTTTGGAGTATTTATTTACATGGAAATTATTGTTTTAGAATTATAATTCCATTAAAATCATTAAAGTGGTATGTGACACTTTGATTCCAAAATATCAATTTAAATGGTTTTTGAAAAAGAATTGACTATTTTAATATATAGAATTTAATTCTTCTAATTGATAAAGAAATTTTATTATTGAAATGTTTATATTCGCAGTATTTTATGTGTTATTATGGTACTTGTACATTTTATGGGTGGTTACATGATAAACCATATGACTCATGGTGCCGTGATAAAACATGACGAGTGGTTATGTTATAACCTCGAATGCATTGGGTATGAAAGTCGGTTGTATGGTTATTCTATTTAGTGATATGTGTGGAAGTTGACTATATGGTTATTTCATTTATATATGTTTATGTCCCAAGTTAACTATATATTTTATGTGTTCATTATATGGGGTGTATGGTAATATTTTGTTTACAAAAGGGTAAGTAATGATAATTTATTCAGTAAAGAGTATTTACTACTTCATAAAGGTTAAAAGTATTACTTAGGATAATGTATTCATGATTTTCTAGTTTTATTGAATAATTATGAGGTTTTATTTTTTGTGTACCCCTTACTGATCCTTTTATTCTCATCCCAAGTTTTTAAATTTTCTTCAGAGGACTTAAAGAAGAATATGGTAAAGGATGAGATCACGGAATAGTAATGCTATCATAAACATGGAACTAGACATGACTTTTTTATAGTTTTTGTTTTTTGAATATAATAAAAAATGTGTAGGAGTTTATACTTTGTAATTTTTGAAAAAAAATCTAATAATAATGACCTAATACTCTAAAACTCTAACCCTAAAAAGACCATCAATGTGAATTTTTCATTTAATTCATGATTATGTAATTTTTATGGTCAGGTCCATACACATTGTGGGTTGGGGAATACCATATGCATATAATCACAAGTTATTTTAGGTTATTTTATCATTTTATATTTATATAAATGGTATATATGAGTGTTGTTACAGAAACAATTTTCTAAGTGTTGTAAAAAAATATTGATATAACTGGTCTCCAAAAAACTAATCCTTTTGGAATTTGGTTGGTTTGAACATCATTTAGATGTATTATATAATTCATGAAATTCATGTATAATTTAACATATGTTTAAATTGGTTCACACAAGTAACATTTTCACAATTTTTAGAGCTTATCTTTCATCTAGAAGGATAACATGATTCACAACTATGGTAATCAATGTGAATATTAAAAAATAATAAATAACATGATGGTATAAAAGTTTTGAATATCCCCTAAATCTATCTTGAATATATATATGGATTTAAAAATTTTAACTCTAGAAACACATTATATACACATATTTAACCCACACTATAATCACAATTTTAATGAATCTGATTATAAACTGTTAATTTTTTTTTAAAACATCCTTAAAATTTCATTATATATCAAAAAATTTATAGAAAATGAGACAAATCCAAAAAAATATTAATATGAAAATATTTTGAAACCATACCAAATTTAAAATTTATGTTAATTAAAAATCACTAATATAAAATCACAATAATTATATGATTCAAAAACATCCAAAATTTAAAAATAAATTCACCTCCTTGACCATTTACAATACATTTTCATTTAAAAAATAATGGATTTATTGTATAAATTCAATAATAAATATTATAATATTTGAAAAATAGAAATAGAATTTATAAAATAATATTAAACCATAGAAATACCCATTTACTTTTAATTTAAAAATAAATTCACCAAATCCATAATTACATTTAAAATATTAATTCATTACAAAAAAACCATGGATTTTATTTTATAAATCAATCATATGTAAAGTAAAATATAAACTTTGAATAGGGATAAGATTCCAAAACAATGGATAATAATTAAATGGAATGAGAAATGTAATCTCATTTCACTAGATATAATAATCAGTATAAAATGAATTTATATTTTTTTTGGATTGGATGGATGCTCAGGAAAATTTTGTTCCAACAATTTCATACGAACATGAATCCATAGAAAATGGTCATATTATCATTTAAAAATAACAATATACCCATTGATTTAATTTCAATTTCATCTCTAATACACGGATCATATCAAAATTAAAATTGAGTTATCAATAACATTATGAAGTGTTCAAATAAAGACCCAATGTCTCAAAACAAAATCAATTAAATATACTGTTATTTGAAACCTAAACATCTCATTATACACTAATATACTAATAAAATCACAACTATTTGGTGATCAATCACCCTCCCATTATCGAACATAAAAATTATAACCATCCTTCCTATGTCCAATCATTTATCAAACAATGTCATGGTGACATAAAACTCAACGCATTCATAAGAACATGGCCTTTAATACAATTTCTTCATGATTAAACCCCATGAAAATTCATAAAAGATCATTTGATCATTTTTAGGACATACTCATTATGTGTTATCAATCATTGTATGACGAGGAGAATCCGAAATATAATTAATGGCAATTAATGATAATGATTATTTGTTGATGTACTGAAAAAAAGCAATAGAATTCCATATATATATTGGATACGAAGCATCCTTTAGTTGAAGTTTTATGTAATGAAAATAAAAATGTACAATATAAAGACACAAAAAAATGTAACATTATTATGATGATAAGACATAAAAAAATGAGGAACATATTTATAAAAAAATGAATCTAAGTCACATTAAAGATATTGTGTACTTGGAAAATAGTAATATGTCAAGGAGGATAATAAATGTGGAAAAAAAAATAATTACATAAGGGACAACCTACAAATACACTCTCTATGAATAATGTTATTAAATGTATATTGTAACTATACTTACTCAAATCATGACCATGATACCAAAAACTACATCCACATAGAACTGTATAATCTTGATTAACATGTATTGCTAATATAAATGTGCATAATTACCATGTGATTCATTAAAATTTGGTCCATCCATAAATTTTCATAGTAATATAATATAATTTTATTATGAAAATAGGAAAATATTAAAAAACACACCACCTATTTTAAATATTATAAAATTTAATCCTATATGCCTTCCTAAATCTATATTTTAAATAAAAAATATATGAATTTCTTCAAAAATGAATTAAAAAGATGAAAAAATGTGTATATGGTCATGTAGAAGAGTAATAATGCCTAAATAAAAAAATTAATGTATATTTGTGTGTGTGAGTTTTCTGTAGACTCTAAAAGAGAATTCCATAAGAATGACCACATACATGCATTTAATTTACTATAGTGGAATATGTGAAACACATTGACAGGACATTAAACAAATTATAATTTTTATATTTTATTCATGTAGAAATACTAAATTTGACCAAATCACATAATGTAAATATAGTTCTAATGGGGGTATATGATATGGTTATACTAACTGATAAATAAAAAATGTTCAAGATAATAATAATCTTTCCGTAATGTTAGGTGTCTTCCTCACCGAACTGTCACTTGTCCAAATTCAATAAATAGACTAAAATAAAAAGAACAGGTCCAATAAAATATTTGAGATAATGATATAGTGTAGAATGTGTTCCCTAATCTATCACCTAGACCCTTATTGAAACCAATTTATTAAATGTGATACTAATTCAGGAAAATTCAAAAAATAATTATATATGTATATATATATATATCATTTCACAAGAAATATGCATCGTTTCCTTCATTACCATCATATATTTAGCCCATACTTCTATTACTAAATTGATTCTAATTATAACTAGTGCAATGTTTTGAGAGATTTTCACATTATATTTTTTTGAATTTTCAAAGTGGGCCACATTATAATTACTTATAATCTCTAAACTCCCAAATAGTTTCTAATTTACAATATACCAATTTATATAAAATGAATCCCATGAAATTAAATAATTACATAATAATATTTTGAAAGGCATATATCAATTTAAAATTTTCAATAGGGCTTATAAAAAACATAAATAAATTATATTTATAAAAGAGTGTTTATGTCATTAAAAAAATAAAATCCATTCACATTTAATCATAAAAATGTGTATGATATTCCACTCTATAAAACTTATAATTATTCTGAGGTGAAATATTAAACATATAAATTAATTAATTAATTAAACATAGAATAATATTTTTAAATTTTACATTATATGTGTTGGACCACCAATCATGAAATATTTATATTATTCAAGAAACAGTGCTAAATCACCTCAGTGAGACCTAATAGAGCATAAAATCCAAGGGTAATCGCAACACAAAAAAACACTCAATTTAATTTTTTCCCCAAATAACCCTAGAATGATATAACAAGATAATTATATATAAATTGAGAGAATATGCAAGCAAGGGGGATGGAAATGGTTATGACAGATTTAACATGATTAATCAAACAAAAAACATGATGAAAATCCTTGAATTTATCATCGGGGATAATTTTGAGGACTGAGTTGAGCACCCGGATATGTAAGGGTTGAATGTTATAGAAAAATAAGGCCCTAACCCATTATTTGGAAGATTTGACCTATTTTAACTAACAATACTATAATGAACTATGAATTGAGCATTTTTTTATTATTGGAAATCCAAATTTTAAACCCTATATTGTTATTGTTGAGAATTATTATTCTATACTATGAATGATCTGATATAATACATTCCAAACATTTTAATATTCACCATTAAAATTACATATAATTTCAAACTATTTTCTCATGTTGAGTAATAATTATTATCTATAACAAAGAAAGATACTACAAACATCATAAAAACTGAAATGTGAATTGATAAGAAGTTGAAATAATGAAGGAACAAATGAAATTAAATAATCAATATATCATTGAAAAAATCTTTTGTTCAGGTGTGAAAAAAAATAAATACACACCAGAGTTAATTAATGGATGATTTGATAGTTCAACCATGATATTTATGTTTCACCTTGATAAATTTTAAGGAGGGAGGGATTATAGTGGGTATCTTGAAATAAACACAGCAAATATAATTTTATGACATGTTTTGAAGGGATAATCCTCCCGTTGAAAAGGAACATTGCCCTAAAAACAACAGATTCCATACTATATTGGTGGAATGTATGTTATTTGATCCCTCTATAATAGGAGTTTCTTCTACAACCCAGAAGGGTCTCTCGTTGATTCATCATCAAGGATAATTTTTGATATTATAATGATTTTTAATTTATATACCAAAATTAAACAAATTTGGAATTCATATGTTTTATTTAATTATTGTGATAGTCTATGCTCAACCAGTCCACTATTCACAATTTAATAATCACATTTAACCAAGTGGTTTTAGAATGGAAAGTACTATGAAATTTTATTAAGATCACAATGTTTGTACTATTGTACATTTCTATAGTTTACTATATTTTTTCCATATTTATTAAAATATAGAATGTTTTGTTAGATTATGGTGGAATCATTTAACATTACGAGGATTTAGTATTTCATGTAATGAAAAGGTACAAAAAATATTAATAGACACTATTTATCATTGTTTCCCTCTACCTAGTTATAGGTAATTCATGTAGTGAATATATTTTGGGCTTCAACACATTTTTCTTTGTATATATACCTTGTTTGAAATAATGTGATGTTGATTTTGTTCATAAGGATTCAATGATCAATCCATGGTATATTGGAAAGTATTTTCTCACAGTTTCATCTAGGTGAATGTACATAGATAGTTTTATGATATCAAATCCCATTAGACTATATAAAATAACTAATTATAATATATTATTATTATTATTTATTATTTTCATTCTTTATATACATACAAAAAGGGTCATAGAATTGTTAGGTGAGGATACAACTATGTGTATGTTCTATGTAGTCCCTACACATAAACCTTATATGAGTAACGATTAAGTGCATTTCATATTATTTCTAACAATTTATTTGTGATAGAATATATATTTTAAATAAATAATTTCACTTATCATTTTACATATTATACAAAATAATCAGTGACATGATGAACCCTTTAACACTCACTTGATTCGCATGCCTCCATTTAATGATCAATTGATCATAAATTTTTCTATTATATATAATAACTCTTAAGATTATTAACATAGTGGTTGAATATAGTGGTTCTTGGTATGTCTGAAATTTCACCTCTTGGTGTAGTGGAGAATTATTGATTTAGATTACAAGACATAAAGAATGATATGATATACAAAATCTTCATATTCCGTATAGTAGATAGTTCCATACGACTATATATTTTAGTGAGGTTCCCAAAAAATGAATGTGTTTATGTGAATTTTTTTACACTCAGTAGGATATTTTATAGTTTAACTATGTTATGAGAAACCCATATTTTATTTGGATGTGATATCATATTGAGACCATATCTCTAATTTTCATTATTTTCTATAACCATTCATGTGTATGACTATGGATAGATTTTATCAATATTATGTTGATGGAGTTTTTACAATTGAGATATTCAAGTAACATATAAGTTAGAGATGTTAGGTAGGATAACATATATAATTTTTTAATGATATGTGACCATGTTTACAACAGTAGATTACAAGATTTTATGTTTTTACACAAAGAGTTTTATTGTATAGAGGCTTGGATGGTTATATCCTAGTAGGAATGATGTTGTGTAGATTTTTTGGGATCTTGATGGTTAATTATAAGAAATTTGTGATGGGTTTAGGAGAGTTTACAACTAATGTATAACAATTAAGAATGAGATTTATTATGTGGTAAATGATATTTCACCTTGTATGAGGTAGGATATATGAGGTTAAGAAGTTGGTATTCCCTAATGGTTATATAATTTATCAATCATCATCATGGAATGTTACTCCATTGGTATGTATATCTTTGTACGTATATATAGGTGGGATGTGATATCCAAGATTTATTATATATATTCATGATATGGTTTTCTGAATTTTACACCACAATGATGATATATTAAAATGATTTCATGTTTGGGTTATAATCAATCTGAGGGTGTTATGTTTTGAATTATTATCATTAATATATTCAATGATTCTAATAAGGGAATACATTCCACCTATTAAAATTATGATCTTGGGTCCATTCACCATGATAATATATAATATTCTACGTTGGTGGACCACACTCCATGATTGTATTATAAGAACTGATAAAATCATTATGTCATGATACACAATTACAGTTTTGAGGGCCATTCAACCTAAAGGTATTATATTTCATGTTTCATTTACTCTGATATGTTATATATTATTTATGTGTTTGTTTTTATTTACCATATTGATATAATTGGGGTGTATATTATCTCCCTAAGATATTTTATTATACATTGTGTGTATGAATTTCAATTGTGTAGTTAGTAGTTTATGGTATTAGGTGTATGTTTTATATGCACTATTGAAATAATATTATAGTAAAATATAAATGGAATGAAATGGTCCCCAATGGTGATGTATTAATTAGTTTATTGGTTATTATGCAGTTCTCTCGGATGATTGTGTGACTTTATTTGATACATCTAACACTAGATTAAGCAGGTACGGTTGACCACTATTGTATCATTTCAAACTGAGGATCAATTATGGTCATTATATTATGGATTGAAAATGTATTTTTTAGTATCTAATCAAAATTGAAGTTTTTTTATGTTTTTATTTTTTTTAGACAATCAGTTTTTTGGTCTTCTGGGTCATAATTACACCATGATATGGAGGCCCTATAACATTGGTAGTTGGGAATTCCTCATGATCATCATTATAAGATATTAGAGGTGCAATATTAGATTGTCAATGTTGATTAATCAGATAAATTTTGTGGATGTGTCTTATATATGATACCATAACATCCACATGTTTTATTTCTTATGGAACATTATTATATGTTTTTCGATTTTTTGGTTCTATGATGGTGTTTAGTCATATATAACTTGATTACACTTTTTATAATACTGAAATGATTTGCGACATCAATAAAAGTATTATTCTCAATATTTATTATAGTTATTAACTATATTTTTTATTTCTTGTGAGATTGAATAGTATCCCTCAAAATATCATGTTTGATACTAATTGATAGTCACCATATTAAAGAATTTTGAGAGGCATGTGGGAACTATGGTGGAAATACATCTTACAGACGTGAGATTATTCATAGACCTGGGGGTATAGCGATATGGTATTGATGGGATGTTTTCCCATATTGTTAATAATAATTATATAGTAAATTAGGACATGGAATGCTTTATATATTGTGATCTACTACATTCTCCTTCACCAGGAATACATTTTTGGTTTGAAGACTTTTCCAATAGTATTTTGGGATTTTTGTTTTATATTTTAGTTTTTATAGTTGATATATTTGATTAAATATGATTCAAGTATTTGAAATTGATATTTATTTGTTTCATCCCTTGGTATATAGTTATATAATTCATGTGAATATGAATCATATTTGTCCTAATGGATATATATTACATTGTAGTACTTTTATCAGATTTTATTTGTAAAGAAATGTGGTTACAAGAAATTATAAATTTATTAATAACATATATAGTGTCTACCAATATACCATTTTAGATTAATTTTACTCATTTATAATATTTTATTATCACACTGTGAACATTTCTTGTGGATCCCATATTTGTATCTTCTTTTATGATGGATATATTTTATCTTCATTAATATAAAATATAGCAAACCCATCATGGATAGATCAATAATTGGATGATATGATACTAACATTGGAACAAATTTAAATATGAATGGTTACTTAATTTTTCAACAATATAATATAATATGTTTTAATATTTTAATTCCTGGTGGTATTCTATATAATCGAACCTACAAATTGGGTTTCCATTGATGTAGATCATTATAGAATTATTATGTTATGTGAATGTGTTAATGATCATCATCCCTAAGGGGGTAGTCTTGCAAGCATATTTCCAATGAAAATTTCTACATGTTAATGAGTAGTGGGATCGATGATGAAATTTCACACATGTACAAATGTATATGATAACCCATGAAAATTTATTTTTTTGTGATTTTCTCTAGGAAATTGGAAACTCCTGTGATGTTGGTGGAGAATGATGCTTTATTTCATGGGAATTTTTTATGTAATTATTAATGAGTGGTATTGATATAAATTTATTATAGAGGAACAATTGTTTGGATTCATGTACCAATTGATTTACAGTGAGTTTCTTTATGAGATTTTAGAACATGATCATAGAGGATTTGTTCTATGATAAATAAAGACTATTTTGACTGTTTTGAATAAAATATGATATTTATATTGGTGGATCATGAAGGAAGAATTTGATTATATGATATGTTATGATTATTTGAAGGATATAATTTCTATACATATATATATATATATATATATTGATGTCATGAAATGGGATATAACTACTTGATTATCTACATGACCTAGGTTTATATATTTGTGACTCATGAGAGCTTCATTCCAGTTATGTGATCTAGTATATATGATAATATAAACAATTTATATGGATGAGATGAACATTAATAGTGAATGCGATCCTATATGTGTTTTCATTAAAATATTGCTCTTCAATGGAATAATTGATTTAGAATTAGTATATATAATCAAAAAGAGCCCCATTACAAGATGGAATGTATTTATAAGGTATTCATTGTCACAGTTTTTCTTGGGTAAAGATGTGAAGACATTTGAATGACAAGGAAAATTTGTTTTTGTGAAGGATTTATGGGAATTTTGGTTAGGATTTTATAGGAATGGGAGGATCCCATAACTGATTAGATGGTTTATTGGTGATGGATCAACATATTATGGTATAAGTGATCCAATATTAGTACCAGATAGGATATTTTAGGAATGGGATGAGTATGGCTTGGGAACAGAGAAATTTATTTGATTTTGTAATTTTTTAATAATTATTATTGTTGGACAATATATGGTATGATATATACTGGGGAGTGAACTATGGACTATTGCAGGTTGTGAACCACTTTGAGGATTTAATTTCTATAAATTCCAAAAATGAAATTGTGGGTGAACAAATAACCAGTTGAACTCATTTTATTCATATTGTTGATCATGTATAATTGTATCTCTGGTGGTAATTCAATACATATTGAGATTCATATATAAATGATTTTTTATATCAGGTGATTCATAATCACATAGTGATAATATGGTCACGTTTATAGTTCTCTATGTTGAATTGGTCATAATTTTATAAACCTCATTCTATAGTATCATCAGAGATTAATTCAGTTGGAATGTTGTATAATCGAGATGACATAGACATATTGGTATGTATATAAATCCAATATTATTTTGTTCCATATAGTCAAATGGGCACCTTATTCAAATGCGATTACAGATAGAGTATGGATGATAATACTTATATTGGTCTGAAAGCTTGAAAAATAAATACTAATATATATATACGTAGCTTATTGGTAATTGTGGTGAAAGTATAATTATTGGGGCACATAAATGATATAAAAATATGGAATTACCCTGATTGTAACATTTTTATTTTTTGTTGGTTATTCAATATTCCTATTTGGGATTTGAGGATTATGGTATAATGATTTGGTTATGTGATAGAACATCATAAAGTACCATATTGTGTATTTTCAAGAGTTTCTCCATTGTAAGAATGAAAAATACTTCTCTATGGGATTTGATGTAGGTAGTGGAAACCAAATATAGTGTATTAATAGAAAACATAAATAGTGTTTTTGAAAGGATTGTATGTTAGTGGAACCAAGACCTATAATTGAACATTATCATTAGAGAAACACAATGTGGAAATCAATATGGTTAAATTGAAATTTTTGAAGATTGTTATTAACCTATAATATTTTGGTGTAGTAGAGAATCAACTTTATATTAGTGGTTGTTATGGGTGGTTTGCCTCAGTTTTCTTTAATAGTGTGCATTAGTGTGTTGAGTACTATAGAAAAAGATCATCCAACATTATATGGTAAAACAAATTGAGTTGGAGATGAACTGACCAATATATTAGGATATGATTTATTGTAAGGACACTAAGAAATATTAGGGATGATAAGTGTTATGGGGTGTGGGGAATATTTTATTAAACATTATGTTATGGGTTGTGAAATTACTAGAGAATTTTAATTTGTTGTTTAGAAACATGTGATTTTTTTGAAATCCACGATTCATGTTATAATTTATAAGACATTAATTTATTTAATTAGTCTTTTTTGATGTTGTTATAGAAATTAGTGGTGTTTTATATACTGATGAAAATTGTATGGCTTTTCAATGTATCCATTTTTCATATTTTATTGTACTGATGGATTATTATTTCATTTTGAGAGGAGGGTTCACTGTGATGATTTTTGAGAATGATATGGTAATGTTATAAGTGAGTGTTTGACTGTATGGTGGGAATATATTGCTATAATTGTGTAAGGAAAATACCCTACCTAGGTTATATTCCCTTATCCCATGTTCTTCTTAATGTGGACATGTTTTTAGAATGTTCTTGTAAAAAAATTGTACAGTTGGACAAAATTTTTATTAATGGAGTTTCCTTCATTATATATGAATAGTGTATATGTGGTTAAAAATTTTATGTATGTGTTTAGATTTTTTTTAAATGAATATCTACAAACACTATAACCCCATTAACATTTGTAGATGGCCCTTCATTAGGAGTTATCATAGTTGGTAGGAAGATGTCCACAACACATATAGAAGGATATATCATTCCTTGATGTCTTGGGTCTCATCCATGATGTTGAATCACACCATGAACAAGATGAGTAATGCCATAATAGTGGTGTAAATGGGTATGAGGTAATCATTATATGGTCAATAATTTCATGAAACAAATTATCTTAACTATAAATCACTAATATTTTTATATTATTAAAAGACGATGGTGTTATTTTGGATTTTTTAAATTACAAAACCCAATGTAATTTTAAATTTTGATTCATGATTATAGAATATATGGGCAATAATTTTCACACTTTTTTTAAAAAAAATACTTATTTAACTCGTTTTTTATAGGAAAAATTCTTCATTTTAATTTTATCTAACAAATCAACAATTCAAATGTGGTTCTTTCAGCTTGTTTATTATTATTTTAGTAATCTTAGTTCGGGTTTTGAGGAGAAAATTCAACCATATTATGGTGGGATCATTATTTTTCATGGGGATTAATCATATATTTCATTGCATAGATCCATAAAGGATTAATATACACTATTTGATACAATTTTATTACCAGATAGTTAACTATTTATATTTAATGTTGTTTTATGCCATTTCATTGGATTATTTACATTTTTATTGTTCTTCTGATTGTTATTTTGTTAATTGGAATTTATGGACAATGCCATATGACCTTTTAATTTTTTAACTTATGGTTTCATCAAATGAATACTTATCGATGAGTTCCAGATGATTATTTATCTTCGTATAAAACTGAATAATTAAAAATTAATGGTTATAATTATTGATTTTTGTGTTATATAATAATATTGGTGATCAAATTTCATATGACAATAGAAGAGCATTGATGGGTTATGTTATTATTCAAACTCAATGTCTGGGCTACGTGGACCATTATCATCTTTATGTGGAATATATGACTTGGTTATGAGTTTTTTCCAGTTGTTATTTCCACTCATGTGATATATATTTAATATTTAAAATATATTGTATGATTCTAGATGACATGAGATCTATAAAAAACAACTACGTTAGTATGTGAGTGGGTATACACAGGGTACGATTATGTTGGTGTATTTTATATGAAGATAAATATAGGTTTTATTTTGATGTAAAATGGTATTTGTACTAACTCTATTATATTGTCTCCATATTTTAAATCATATGTGATTAATATGATAATATGTGATCATTGTATCATTGAATAGTCAAATTATATTTGATTGATGGAATTGAAATTAGCGCTAGCTAAATTGTAGTTGTTCTTATACTGTATGTTATGATAATATGTGGCATAGGTCATTCTATTGGGTTCAATATTTATATGTTGATCCCTTAGTGGGTGAGTTTAAATTGGCTAGTATTGTTATTACCTTGATTGATCCAATAGATGGAGATGGGAAGTTCACTAAAGTCCAAATATGAAATTTAAAAATGTGTATGGATAGTATTAGATAAAATTGAGGGTTGATCCTATGTGGTAATATTAGGTGGAAGCCTCTCCCCCAGATTCAATTATAGATATATGAGGATATTGGAAGATGTTTTTCCAACTAGTTTATATGTTTTAATCCACTTGGCTAGAATATGATTCAAAGGGAAATTATAGAGTATTTTATTATAGGTGGAATGTGTCCCCATTTATAAATAAATGTTGATATGATTGTAAATTTTTTGTTTATTCCCCCACATTAGATTTAAATACGGATATAGTGTTGGTATCATTTCCCACTACAATATTCATTTTGGTCCCCATTTACCCAATATGTTATATGATTCCAAATTGGGGTTCTATTCCAACAAGATGGTATTATGTTATTATTAAAAGACCCATTTTATGATATGTAATTCTATTGTGGGGAACCATTTCCTCTAAGGGTAGTATGGGGGGATATATTACACATGAAATTTAATATGATTCCTGAGAGAGGATTCATTCATCATGATATTATTTTGTATGTGGTTCCATTCCCCACATTATGTAACATATGAATCTCAATAGGGGAACTATTTCCCTAATGTTATTATGTCTTTAGAAGCATTACACCTTATATGTTTTATAAAACAAGTTTCAGGGTCCCTTCAGTTTTTGTTGGCTAATGATGTTGGTATTACGTTTGGGTGTTATCTGATCCATTCTTTTGATATTATTGTGTATGATTCATTGTAATAATTGGAAATTAGGATTGACATTATATGAATATTTACTATATTATACGGTTCCCATAATTGTTGTTTAAAAATATTAGTGAAATATTCGACTTGATAATGTATATATGTTTGACCTCATAAATCAAAATATATAATAATTAATGAAGATTATTTTTTTTATAAAAACATTTATTTTATTTATTATTCTAAGATCATCAATTACATATACATTATATATACAAATAATTTAAGGGATACCATTAGGGTTACTAAATAGTCTTATACACATATTGTGCTCAGGTGAACATTATTCATTGGTACCCATGCATATATCATGATCATATGTTCATGTAGAGAAGTGGAAATGAATTGGATAATAAATATATATATATATATAACTTAGGGTGTTTTGTAATAAAATTGGAGGGAGTTATTATTTTTAATCACCCCATCACATGTTTCTCACTTTCAGTTCCTTACATAATTGCATTGTAATATTATATAATATATCATATCCCAAAAAACATTATATATTAAGATGTATTCATAAGATAAATACATATTGGAAATATAAATTATATTTTAAGCATAAAATAAAAATAATATTTTCATTACGTACAATATTATTTTTAAGGATTAACCATTTTAAAAATTATTATATTATTCATTGAATTCCAGGGAAGTGAAAATATAATAAAAAGGAGGGATCAAACTCTAAAAAAAGTTCACATACAACTTCAGAAAACAAGAATTAATAATGAATAAAAAATATGGAAAAAATAAATTATAATTAATTAATTCAATATAGATAATCAGATGACATTAAAACATTACCATAGATATTATAACAGATAATATAATCTCATGTAAAAAATTATAATTAAAGAATTCATAATTTTTTTGTCTTAAAAATCAATAATTACACTAAAGATAGTTATTTTTATGATATAGCCTCAAGACACTTTATGTTTGTGTGTAGAAACTCATCTTATTCGGGTCTTTATATATCCTCCTAAAAATATAAAATTATTTTGGAAATTAATTATTAGGGTTTGCATACAAATAATTATGTCT
Organism: Viscum album; assembly: GCA_963277665.1. Classification (NCBI taxonomy): domain Eukaryota; kingdom Viridiplantae; phylum Streptophyta; class Magnoliopsida; order Santalales; family Viscaceae; genus Viscum; species Viscum album. Next base: position 417,210,948 of record OY728161.1, on the reverse strand, counting down.
CAAGGACATAATGATCTATCATGGGGACGTTCTATATATGGATCCCATTGGTTCATTTATTTCAAATTTATTCCTCACAGGAAAAATTAATACAATTAAATTGACATATCTAATAAAATATATAAATTTTCTTATGGTATATCAATACATCCCTTGTAAAACAAAGCACAAACCTTTTAATAAAATGGTAGAGTTTGGAATCATATTACATAATCCTCAAACAAGATCATGATTCATCTAACGATGCTGACATATATGATAATACATTATATAAAATTACTGAAAATTTAATTTAAAAAAATTCATATTAAACCCATATAAAAAATACATATGAATAAAAAAAATTTGGACACATTTTCAATAAACAAATATATAAAAATTAAAATATGGGATTTGTAACTCCACAGGATTTAATAGTACGTTATTTCTTCAAATTAATTCAATAACTTGCACTACACACAACATCGAGTTCAAGAACTCAAAAAGATTACCAAAGTAGCCGTTCAAAAGTGGTTATGAATAGTATTAACTGAATTTTAAACATTATATAATCCATGTAATTTTAGAATCCATATTATGAGTTTCAATGACAAAATGTAAAGACGAATTCATTATTTTCAGGTTAAAGAAGTATTTTTCAAAAAAATGTAATTTTACATCCTTTTAATGGTCAAGCCTTTTTAAATCCTATATTTAAAACTTTTCTATATTAAATTTGACAAAATAAACATATTTTTTAGAATCGGGACATAATAATTTAGTTTAAATAATGTTTTGGTGTTATTCTGATAACTTTCATATTTGGTTGAATAGTGAAAAGTATTATATTTTAACTGAAAACAACTTTTTAAATAAAAATAATTTATATTGAAAAATTATAAATTTTAATGGTTTGGAAGTATAAATAGAATATATTTTTACCTTTTAATCAAATTATGGTCATTTAAATTAATTTCACTTTGAAATTGGAGATAAACAAGTGTCAATCTTTTGGTAGTTATTATTTCATAAAAATACGTCTTTTGGTTTTGACAGCGGGAATTAATTTTAAATTAATAAATGAAACATCTGTGTTTTTAATTTGGTAAAATAGAAATCATTATTTAATTCAGAATATTAAAATTATCTTAGGGGAAAATTTTGGATCTTTTCAAATAACTTTTATATTTTGATGAATAGTGAAATTTACTAAATTTTAATTAAAAACAGCTTTTTTAATCAAAATAATTAATAGTGATAAATTATGAATTTAATTTGTTTTAATATATATTTAGAATATATTTTTATCATTTAATACAATGTTGGTCATTGGACATAATTTCACATTTAAACCCGATATAAACAAGTGTCAATCTTTTGATGGATATTATCTCATAAAAACATTGTTTTTGTATTAACAATGGAAATTAATTTTAAATTAATTTATGCCACTTATGTGTTTTGAATTTAGAAATATGGATTCCATATTTTGAATCAGTAGGTCCAAATTGTGGAAATAGGTAACTTTTATTTTTAGACTTTTTGAATAATTATTTCGGTAAATATTTTATTTACCATGGTTAATGGGTAAATCCAGTAAATAAGGGTAAACAAATAATATTATAATATTATTATTTAACCCTAAAAAGTTTCCTAAACCTATTGGTTGATACATGTTGAACCATGGGCATCTTTGGGTCGATTTTGGGACCCCATGGTTCCACTTGTAAGTGATAATAACACTTTATATTAATTTAGTTAAAGTAAATAAAAAAATGACATAAGCATATATCTTATAGAAAAACAATTTGTACATAGTGTAATATATATTATATTTTAGAATATAAAAATTAATTATAAATCTAAACAGTTTTCCTACATAATAGATTTTTATTTATAATTTTTAGACATTGAATAATTAAATTTATTTAGGACACAATAATGATGTACTATTTTCCTTATTAATGAATGAATCAAATAATTGGTATTATAAATATTAAAATAAATATAATTTAACGTTTTAATGACATACACGAATTATATTAATTAATATTACATTTTTGGATTTCTTAAATGAATATGGTTCAAATTAATAATGTTGTTATGTCTTTATCAAAAATCAATTATTAAATAGTGTCAAAATTGACATAAAAGAGTTTTTAAAACAAATATTATATTATTAATTGATATTATTTTCCAAAAAACCTAAGGATCGGCCAAAGGAATTATATCATGATAGTTGTATCATTAATGGACCACTTGGGGGTCACTTCGATGTATATAGTATGTTTATTAACTATATAGTATAAAATACAATGTGGCATGGTAAATGTAAAACTAATTATCTAAGAGTTAAAACTAAAAGATAATGTTAATATAGTGACCCAAACCTGGCTAAAAGGGAACTCCACCTTATCTCAATTTCACGTATTCAAAGAATTTTGGCTCGGACAAACACTTCCCAAATACTCTGTAAAATTCCCTCAGTTCAACCTAGAGGCCTTAGATTGATCATAAATCCATCATAATGAGCCCTTTTGATCAAATCAAAAGGAAGAACCCGAAGAAGAGGTAATGTTTTCACCACCCTCTTTCAAGTTCCTTTCTTCTTCCACTTCTTCTTTCTTTGTTATTACCATTATAAAATAATAACTCCAGTATCTTATATATACTGTGATTTTATTATAAACATGTTGCAACCATATTCAGTATTCTATCCATCCTTTAAATGACATGTCACCATACGTGTGTACGTTCGGCTTACCATCTCCACGTTGTGGTGTAATTGTTATTCAAAACATTATTATGTGTATGGTTATAATAATGATGTATAATTCATTTAAATAATAAGTATAACATGATAATGATTCTTTGTATATTATATACCATCCAGTTATATATTATTTTAATATCAAAAAATGATATTGTCGCTCGTGCGTACGTACGGAATACCATCTCCACGAACGCGATAAGATTAATTCCCCATTGTATATATTCAAGTATAATTATCATTTGATGATTAAAAATAATTTTTAAGGACATGATAAAATTATGGATATGAATAATATACATCCTATCCATAATAATCATGGCTTATATATCAAACCATATAAAAGAAAACGAGTAAGTTAACACCCAAAACGACGATAATACAATGATATTATTAACAAAGAAGTTTTAAAAGATAATATATGATATCATATTAATGTATATGATTCTTGAATAACTTAATGAAAATGATTTCAACCTTATATAGGAGTTTAACCTACCCTCAACCAAGGAAAAGTACAAGGTATGGTGTTTTCATCTCACTCTTTATTCTTGTGAGATTTGTGCCATATTGCCAATATTACCTTTTGTATGGTGTATGTACTGCCCATAATTATATTCTTTGTGTAATAAACATTAATTTTTGGGTATTTAAAAATTCATTGTATGATACCTCTTTCATGGGGTGTATGTTTTGTAAGTTACCAAATTTGTAAAGGTTGATTTCACCATCTCTTCATTATCCGAGGTTGTTTATACGTAATTATCTACTGGGACCTCTTTATCATCAACATCCATGTTTCTTAAAAAGGTATTTCAATACATTTTTACTATTTTACAGAATATGGGATAATGTCATTTATAACCTTCTTTGACTTTTTATAAGATGTTTATAAAAGAATCATTACGTCATTTTCCAAACAAGGTCCTTTTTAACCTTTTCGGCAAATTAAGGTAATAATGTCTTCTTTTTAATTATACGGCGGATGCGGCTATTTTCCACTATTGTAAAAGCTTAGAATCTTCCCTAACAATCTTATAAGAATATTTTCATAGTAAATGTTTTCTTTTAAATTTATGTTACATATAATTTTTTAATGATTTATCTTTCTAAATATTTTTAATTTTTGTCCATGTTTTCAAAATGATTTAAAGGATTTATTTATATGGACATGAATGTTTTGAAATGATAATTCTATTCTAAAGTTTCAAATTGGTATGGGAATCTTTGATTCAAAAATCTCTTTTAAATTACTTCCTTTATAAATGTGTGGCATTTCAATGATTTCAAAAAAGTGATATTTCTCTCAAATAATTTTCATTTATTCTATGTCAACATCCTTTAATAAATTATAAGCTTATTTGAAGATGATTTATTATGATACATAACATCCATATTGTATTGAAGGTTTTGTGATATTTTTGAATGTGGATGTTTTATTTTATACCATTGATGGTTTATGAAGAAAGTATTGACATTTCGTATGCTAGTTTTAATTCGAATGTTTATGTTATGTATAATCCTATTCATATGAGGAATGCATTGGACATAGTATGTGACGGGTGGAGCCTGCTATAGCTCCTCGATGCATCGGTAGGTATCATGAGACAAACCAGTGTCTTATCACAAGGCCTTGAAAATATTTTATTTGTAGTCTTGGCATGAGGACTTGGCAATGTGGTTATGATAGTCTAGAATTATGCATTTCATCATTATGAAAGTTGTTATTGATATTCCATGTGATTATTCGACTAGTATAATATCCATGTAAATAAGTAAATTGCATTATTTCATTTTATCTTTTCCATATTATGGTGATTTTCAAGTTTAAGTGGATTTTGTTTTAGTTATACATTGCCTTAAATGTATATGATTATTTATGAATGTTTCCGCTATATTGTTATCTTTACTGAGCATCTGAGCTCACACCTTTCAATGTTTTATTTTTTCCCAGAAAGTGAAGAAGTAATTTATGAATGACCTGGAGGGATAATATGAGGGGATATGAGGAAAAGATGTTGTTATAGTAGTTTTCACTTGATGATTTAATGTAACCTTTACGAATGTATCTATATATTCCATAGCTACTAAACTAATAAGTCTTTCGAGACTTGTTCCATTATGATCATGAAAATATTATGTAATAATGCCCCAACTATGGGTAACTGGGGTCGGGGCATTACAGTTGGTATCAGAGGAAGTTCCGTACAAATCATGGAAGCTAGATTTGGATAAACTTTGATTAGAGAATGTATCACTAATATAGACATTGAGGATTAGTATATAAGAACATCCTAGAATTTTGGTATTGTAGAGATTTTGTGAGTTTTCCAAGCAATACATCACTTTCAGGATACGAGCAGGTAGAGGCGGCTCTGGAACAGATGTACCTAGGGGTAAAACCAAATAACACCGCTTTGAGCTAGACTCAAATGGGAACTAGTGAATGACAGTGGGCCTTGCGTCACTCTTGGTTATGACACTCCCAGGGGATATGCTTAGGATAATTCTCATTTTCATTACAAACCATTATGAAAGGTTTATGAGTATATACTTCCTCAAAGAAGACATTTTTATGATTATGGATTATATCCATAAACTATTTAATTTATGTTAAATATTATACAAGTTTGGGATTAGGTATTGTTATTCATAAACTAATCTAGTGTATGCCATTGTTTAGAAATGGTGCCCAGTAGAAGGAATGAGAACTCTAGCAATGAACATGATCCAAAGAGAAAGAAGAATCATATCATTCATGGAATTAAGCCAGAATTTATAAGGGAAATAGTCTCCCATGTATTATCATCATATGAACAAATAATATCATATGTTGATAAGATAAATAATGATTTTACAGAGTCCTATGGATTTGAAGGGATGCCAGAGAAGAAAAGGATGGTAAAGAGAAAGTCAGATAAAGGGAAGAAGGTAAAGAAGGATTTTCCCATATGTGATAACTGAGGAAATAATCACCTCGGAAAATGATTTAAGGGACTGGTAGAATGTTATAAGTGTGGATAAATAGGAAACCACGTTCGTGATTGTGAGGGTAATAAAATGGTTTCAAATGTTCAATGATTCATCTGCAAGGAGTGGGGACACTACGTGAATAAATGTTCAAATCATCAGAGTATGCCCCAAATGATGCTATTAGATAATAATAAAGTTGTGATACTACCAAAAATGAAGAGTAATGACTAGTGTTCTTATGTTGTTATTAAAGAATTATTTAATTTGAGTGTTGTATCAACGATGTATTGGTTATATGAATTATGGAGATAAATAAGGATTGTACTGCAGTACTATTTCATTGAGGATTTGAGATTATATGGTACAATGAAAGGTTAATCAACAGTAAGTTAACCTTTTTTTTAATTCGTGGTTTAAGGAAAGGTAATCCTTAATATGGTCTTGATATTGAAATAATAATATTGGAATAAGAGATGGTTTTTTTGGATAAATTATATTGTATATTATTGACTACCTTGGCACTGATTAATGGTTTGTTTATTTCATCATTGTTGGAATATTCAATGTTTTTGGATATAATGAATATATCTAGTATTCTATAAAGTATAAGGGAGCATTAATGGAATAAATAATGTATTATGGTAATTCAGGGTGTTACAATATTTTAAAACAATACATGATGGACGTATTCACATGTTATTACATGGCAAAAATATATCTTCAATATATTTACCCTCCTTATAAATTATGGACTGTGAGTTTGGAAAGAAGTAATTTGGATAAGTCTAAAGGTTGGAATGAATTATATTTGAAATGTGATAAAATTGTTAAGGTTAAAGGTTTTGTGAAGATTATTTTTGGATTGTTATAAAAAGAACAACCTAGAGGTTGGGTGACAACCCGTCGCGTCCGGCAAGGCCACAAGACTAGAACCAGCAACCGAAGGGTGGCAAGGGATTACCACCTACCCCTAACCCACGTGATGTCCTAGATTGAATAGTGTAGTTTTTTTAAATGGTCTGTAATATGAATTATAAATTCATTTTTTTGGAACCCTATATGAATAGGATAAATAGATTATTTTTATAATGTTTTATTATCTTATATCGTGAAATATGAGTGTGTGGTAGAAATTAGTTAAAGGGTAGAACTCTTCTTGACAAGTAAACTTTTTATCATATCATATTCTATGAAAAAATAAATTCTTAAACTTTAGGTAAGGAATATTCAATCAAAATAATGTGTTATCCTAATACCTTGCATTTTGTTGAACCAATTGTATTTTAAATCATCATAGATTTGTGGATTTAAGGCCCACAATTATACAATTGTTTGTGAATGATGACCTCAATCACTCACTAAAAATATTTATGTTTTTCCTCCAATTATCTGTCTCTAATTTCCACCAATGTTGTAACACCACAAGCTTCCATGGTATTCTTCTCATCGAATAATAGAGCAGTGTGTGTTGTACGCAACCTCAAGTTCAAACACACCGCGACCAATCAAAGTAGCTATTATAAATAGTAATACCCACATATTGAAATTATATAAATTTTATATTTCATAATGGACTTCATTTTTTTATTCATAATATTGGAATTATCCTATGTTGAATTTTTTGTATATTTCTGAGAACATCCAATTTTCGATGAATAGTGAAAATTACCTAAAAACATTTTTAATCAAAATAATTTATACTGATAAATTATACTATTGAGTGTGTTTAAAGTATAAATAGAATATAATTTTACTATTTTATCCAATTGTGGTCATTAGAGTAAATTTCACTTTGAAATTGGACATAAACAGTTGTTAATCATTTGATTGATATTCTTTTTTAAAAACACGCTATTTGTTTCGACATCAGGAATTAATTATAAAATTAATTAATGAAATGTATATGTTTTGAATTTTGTAAAATAGGCATCATATTTGAATTTTGAAAATCAAATATAGCTTAGGGTGAATTTTTGGTATTTTTATGAAAAACATCAGTTTTTGAATAATAGTGAAACCACTAAGTGGTAGTTAAAAAATGATTTTTCGTTTAAATGAAATTCTACCACATATGTGAATATTATTTAAAAATTCTGAAATAAATTGTTGTAATTAATATGTAAAATTAAGTTCCATGGGATGAATTTTTTTTGGTGAATAATAACTTTTGAGTTTTATTAACCGTGATTAGAGGTAATTTGAGTAATTTAATGTAAAATTAATATTATAATAATATTAAGTTACATTGAAACAAGTCATATTCTTATTTTATTACTCATGTCCGACCAAGAAAATCCATGGTTAAATTTGTGGGACCCCCTGGAGCCACATGGGTTAGAAAATGACATTAATACCATTTATTTAAAGTTAAAATAAAATTGTCACAAACATGTATTGTTTTACTAAAAAAAATTTACAAGTGCTCATACAAGTTATCTATTCGACTATAAATATACATTGGAAAGATAAAATTATTTCCTACATCATGGATTTTTTTTATAATTTTTAGCCATTAAATAAATAAATTTATTTATCACACTATGATGATTCAACGATTACATTATTAATGAACTTTTTAAATAAAATGTAATGATAACGTAAAATATAAGACATAAACTTGTCAAAAACCTATTGGATGAGTATATTTGTAACCCTTATCACCTTAATCTCTAAATATATCATTTTGGGACCTTTAAAATCTGATAATAATTTCATAATAATGTAACATTTCATTACATTCAAAGAGTGCCCCTCCTCTCCTCTTATAAAAAGCCCCCACCTCTACCACCTTATTCACACCATCAATGCCATTTGGATCGGCCAACCTCTTCCCAAATACTCTCTAAAATTCCCTCTACTACTCCTAGTAGCATCTCATTGGGCATAAGTCTTCCCAAGGATGCTTTTGGCTAAAATCAAAAAGATTAACCCGATTTTAATGTAATGTCTTCTCTTATGTTCTTTTGTTTTATTTTGCTTCTACAACCCCTTAAACTCATTTTATTGCATTATTTTATTAAAAAACTAGTAAAATAAATATACTAAGATTTTTTAATGAGTTGTTTTTAATTTAAACTTATACACACCTTCGTCTAATGGTTAAAGAACATACTATTTCTATGGGTGGCGAAATACTGCCTCACGAAATGATGATTGTTCAATCTTCTTTTAACACCTCTCATGGTGGCCATTAAGATGTCAGTATATTTATATATGATATATATTATGTTTATGTTATCTTTATACTTCTATATTTTCCATTTATGTCATACCTTTATGATTTCCATTATGGGTAAACACGATAATTTCATTTTCGGAAGTGTGGACTACCGCCCCATGAAAGTGATTTGAATCGTTAATGCCATATGTGGGAGGTATAAATGATGGAGTAAATGATATTATATATGATATTATATGGCAATTATAATATACCTTTATATAATTGTTATTTCATTCCATTAAATATGAAATAGAAATGAAATTAGCGTTCATGCATACGTACGACTTACTGTCTCCATGAATGGTGCATTTCATTTCTTACCTCTAAATGTTATGTAATATTATAAATGCTTATATATACTGGATATATATTTTATATATGATATCTACATCATTAAAATAATTTTTTAGATAATGGATATTCTACCACATAAACAACTTCTAATTATAGGAAGTTTATTGTTGGCTCATGTACCAAAGATCAACAAAACGACCGTTCTTAACTTAAATGACTATATAATGTTTATAACATGGTAATAAGTGATATAAAAGGAATAATTAACATGAAAATGTTCTTAAGAAATCAGAATTTAGCTATAGTTTATTATTTATGAGATTAAATAATGATCGAGTCATGTCAGACACGATGTAAGGGACTTTGTCTGAATCTCCTTTCATAGAGGCATATTTTGTTTTATACAGAACAATCTTTTATAATGTGTATAAACCCCTATGAATTTTATCTTTATTTAAAGGGAATCATTTTTTTACGAAGTGTTTTACTAAATGATGAAAGTGAATGTTTTTTTGTCATATGTATGCGACGACTACGACTTCTCCGCCGCCATGACCGTTATTTGAGTTTAAGCATCCTCTAAAAGCCATAACTTTTTTTTAAATGAAAAATAAATACAATGTTTTACTTTTCTTTAATTTTGTAATATAAAATGGTTTTATTATATCAATGTGTTGTATTGATATCTTGTTATTGAAATGTGGAAATGTTATGTTTCCTTAATGCATGTTTTATGCGATATGATTGTGTTATAATTTATGATATGTTTAATCCTTTTCATATAATAAATTCATTGGATTTAATAATTTATGGGTGGAACCTACTATAGATCCTCAATGCATCTAAAGGTCTCAAGAGACAAACTAGTTTCTTGGGACAAGGCCTTGACAAAATCATATTTGTAGTCTTGGAACAAGGCCTTGACTATGGGGTTATGATAGTCTAGAAATATGTATTCCATCATTAGGAAAGTGGTTATTGATATTGCATGTGATTATTCGACTAGTAGAATATACATGTGAATAAGTAAATGGCAATATTTCATTTTTTATTTTCCATATTATGTTGGATATTAAGTTTTAAAGGCTTTTGTTTTATTAGTACATTGCCTTAAATGTTTATGTTTATTTATGACTGTTTCCGCAATATTGTTATCCTTACTGAGCATCTGAGCTCACCCATTTCTATGTTTTATTTTCCCAGGTTGTGAATAATTATTTTTTGACTAACCTGTAGGGATAGTCTGAAGGGAATATGAGTGTGGACTATGGAGACTATGTTATTGTAGTTTTTAACTTTATGATGTAATGTAACATTTATTAATGTATCAAGTGTTTCCAAGGCTACTAAAATAATCGGTCTTTCGAGACTTGATATTTTGGGATCATGAAAATGTTAAATAATAATGCACCGACTCTAGGTAAATAGGGTCAGGGCGTTACAGTTAGTATGAGAGACAGTTTAGTACTAACCTTGGAAGCTATATTTAAAAAAACTCTGATTAGAGCACATAAGACTTTGAGGATTAGTATAGAATACCTTCGTAGAATTTTAGTAAAGTATATATTTTATGTATTTTCAGAGCAATACATCTTTGTCTGGATACGAGCAGATAGAGGAAGCTTTGGCAGAGTTGTACCTAGGGGTAATATCTGAAAACACCGCTTTAAGCTAGACATGAACGAGAACTAGTGCACGACAACGGGCCTTGCTGCACTCTTTGGTATGACACTCTCAAGGGATATTCTTAAGATAATTCTTATTATCATTACAAACCATTATGAAGGGTTTATGAGTATATACTTCCTCGATGAAACCATTTTTATTATTTTGGATTAAATCCATAAACTGTTGAATTTATGTTATGTGTTTTACAAGTATTGAATTGTGTATTTCGATTCATAAACTAATATTGTTTACGAAATTGTTTAGAAATGGATCCTAGTGGAAGGAATGGAAACTGTATCAATGCATGGACTCCATGTAGGGATTTACCTCCTGCTCAAGATAATTATAATGGAGTTGGTGATACAACTGGTACTGATAATATTATCAACATTCTAGGACAACTCACTCAGGTAATGAATAATAACATTACTCGTATGGAGCACCCTGATCCGAAACGTAGAGGTTGAATGTTAGACCGCTTCATGAGGCAACAACCAACATCATTCAATGGGAGTACAAATCCCTTAGTAGATGAGAAGTAGATAAATTCCCAAGAGGAAATATTTCATGCTTTATGGAGTAGTGAAAATGAAAATGTTGTCATGGTAGTTTACCGCCTCACTGGATATGCCGATCAATGGTGGTCATTGATTCAAAATACAAAGGAAGATGAAGAAGTACCAAGTCTGGAATGGAGAGAGTTTAAAGATATTTTCTTATAAATATACTTTCTTATTGACCATCGAGCAGATATGGAAAGACAATTTCTTAGTCTGAGGAAAAAGGAGGATGAGAATGTCTCAATGTATGATTCAAACATTACAAGGTTAGTGAGGCATGCTACAGATTATATACATAACCCAATAATTAAGATTTATCATTTCTTTGATAGGTTAAAACCATTTCTCTGTCGAGATTTAGTATCAAAATTTTGGTCAACGTATGAAGATATAGTCTCATGTGCTATCAAGTTGGAATAGGAAATCTCTAAATCTTATGAAAATAAAGTAAAGCAAAAGGAGAAGAGAACGGTCGCACAAGAGACAGATAAAGGGAAAAAGGGAAAGAAGGATTTTCCAGTATGCGATAATTGTGGGAAGAATCACTAAGGTACTTTCCTAAAATGAAGGGAGTTTGTTATAAATTTGGAGAAAAAGGTCACCAGGCTCGTGATTGCAAGTGATGGAAAAAAGATATCAATGTTGAATGCTACAATTGTAGGGAAATTGGGAATTATGAAAATTATTGTCCAAAGTTTCAGGGAAACGTACCTTAGAAAAGGCCAAGGGATCAATGCCAATCTTATGTTGTTACTACAGTTGAAGTGGAATAATTAATGTATTAGTGCTTTTGGCCTCAAGGATTATATTCTGGTTATAAGAGAAATGTGATATATATAAGAATTATACTGCAGTACTTATTGTTTTCATTACGGTTTTAATATGATAAAGATAATCATATTTTTATTATGTCACAATAATAGAATCATTAATTTGTTTGGGGAATCTGATGTTTCAATTGATTTTGGAATTTTGAGACCTTTTAGAGAAAGGATGGACAGAGGTATTTTGGATAACTATAAAGGATGGAATAAATTTAGTTGAACATTGTATAGTATTTTTTAAGGTTCAAACATTTCTGAATATTAACTTTTTAATATTATAATACTATAGTTTTAAGAAAAGTACAACCTCCAGTTCTGGGGATAACCCGTCGCGTCGGACAAAGCTGCTGGATTCGAACCCACAACAATAGTGCGACATGCCTCTATTTATTACCACTATCCTACAAGAAGTCCCTAGTTAATAAAAAATTTTTTTCCTAATTTAAATGGTATGTGCTAATATTTGGAACCTTGTATGATTAGGGTAAATATAATATTTTTGAGTTCTATTATCTTTTTGAGTGAACAAGGAGTTTGTGGTAGAAATTAGTTGTGTTTTAAAACTCTACATGTCAATTATATATATATATATACCTCTCTCCTATTCTATTAATAAATTAATTATTAAACTTTAGGAAAGGGATATTAAAATAAAATATGTGATATACTAATACCTTATGTTTTGTTGAACTGATGATATTCTAAATCAACATAGATTGAAGGCTTTGAAACCCTCAATTTTATACTTTTTGTGATTGATGACCTCAATCACTCCCTAAAAATATTTATTTTTTCCCTCCAATTATATGTCTCTAATTTCCACCAATGTTCTTCAAATCGAGATCATAATTTTGTTGTGAAATTTTCATTTCCCTTTCCCACTTATTAAGGTTCAATTTTATTAACATTATTTCCGATGTGGGTTTTCCCCAAAGGTATTTTCTACTTTAATCCATTTAATTTTTAAGAACAATTTCAAATTTCGAGAAAACAATTTACTGAATGAGGGGAGAATGTAACACCCCAAGCTTCCATGGTATGCTTCTCTTTGAATAATAGTGTAGCGTGTGTTGTATGCATCCTTGAGTTCTAACACACCGCGACCAATCACAGTAGCTGTTATGAATATTAATAACCACTTTTTGAAATTATATAAATTTTATATTTCAAAATGTTCTTCATTTTTGGATTCTGAATATTGGAATTAGCCTATGTTGAATTTTTGGTATTTTTCTAGGATCTTCCAATTTTCAATAAATAGTGAAAAATACTTATAAACAACTTTTTTTTAAAAAAATTATAGTGATAATTTATAATACTAAGTGGTTTTAAAGTATAATTAGAATATAATATTACCATTTTATCCAATGGTGTTCATTATAATTAATATCACATTGAAATTGGAAATAAACAGTTTTCAATCTTTTGATTGATATTTTTTCTTAAAAACACGCTATTTGTTTTGACAACGAGAATTAATTATAAAATTAATTAATGAAACATATATGTTTTGAATTTGGAAAATTAGGAATCATATTTGAATTTGGAATAACAAATATAGATTAGGGTTAATTTTTTTTTATAATTCTGAAAACATCAATTTTTTATGAATATTTAAACGACCAAGTGGTAGTTCAAAAACTGATTTTTCATTTAAATGAAATTTTACCACATTTTTGAATTTAATTAAAAAAATATGACATACATGGTTGTAATTAGGAAGTAAAATGAGGTTAAATGGGATGAAAATAATTTTTTCCTGATTAGTAACTTTTGAGTTTTATTAACCGCGATTAGAGGTGTTTAGATTATATTAAGGTAAAAATAATGTTATAATAATATGAAATTATCATGACACATGTCCTAAACTTATTGGATGTCTCATGGACGAAAAAGAAAATCCATGGGTCAATTATTGGGACCCCATGGATCCACTTGGGTATGATAATGACATTAATATATTTTATTTAATGTAAAAATAAAAATGTCACAAACATGTATTGTTTCACTAAAACAATTTTCACAAGGGGATATAAATGTTATTTTTTCGACTCAAAATATCCATTGTAAAGCTAAAAATATTTCCTACATCATCGTAATTTTTTTATAATTTTAAAACTTTATATAAATAAATTTTTTTATCATAGCATGATGATTCAGGGATTACAACATTAATGATTTTTTTAAATAAAATGAAAAGATAATTTAAAATATAAAACTTACACAGGTCAAAAACCTGCTGGATGAGTATATTTAGAACCATTATCACCTTATCCTAAAAATATATATTTTTTATACCTTCAAAATCCAAAAAGAATTTCATAATAATGTATCATTTCATGACATTCCATGAGTGCCCCTTTTCTCCTCTTATAAAATTCCCCCACCTCTACCACCTTATTCAAACCTTAAAATCCATTTGTCTCGGCCACTTTCTGCCAAAATACTCTCCCAACTTCCAATTCCTACTCCTAGTAGCCTCACATTGGGAAGAAGTCTACCCAAGGAAGCCTTTGGCTCAAATCAAAAAGAGTTACCCGATATTAAGGTAATGTGTTTTCTTATGTTCTTTTGTTTTATTTTTCATCCCAATCCCCTTAAACTTTTTATCCAATTATTTTGTAACAAAAATATTACCTTTAATATTATAAGATGTTTCTATGAGAATTATTTGATTTATACTTACACAATCATTTTTCTAATGGTTAAAGAACATTCTGTTTCTGTGGGTGGTGAATTACTCCCTCACGAACGATGATTGTTCAATTTTCTTTCAACACCTCTCATGGTAGCCAGTAAGATATCAGTATATTTATATATGATATATATTATTTTTATGTTTTATTTATACTTATGTATTTTTCATTTATGGGATAGATTTAGGATTTCCGTTATGGGTAAACGCGATAATTTCATTTTAGGAAATGCGGACTACCGCCCCCTCAAAGTGATTTGAATCGTTAATGCCATATGTGGGACGTATAAAGGATGGAGTAAATGACATTATATATTATATTATAATGGAATTATAATATACCTTTATATCATTATGATTTCAATTTAATAAATATGAAATAGAAATGAAAGGAGCGTTCATGCATACGTACGGATTACCGTCTCCAGGAACGGTGCATATCATTTCATATTTCTAAAGGTAATGTAATATTATAAATGAATATATATACTAGATATATATGTTATATATGATATCTACATGATGAATATAATTATGTAAATAATGGATATTCTACCACATAAACAACATGTAATTATAAGAAGTTTATTGTGGACTCAAGTACCAAAGATTGAAAAAACGACCGTTATTAACATAAATGACTACATAATCTTTATAACAAGGTAATAAGAGATATAAATGAATTATTAACATGAAAAAGGTCATCAAGAAAGTAGATGTTAACTCTAGTTTATTCTTCAGGAGATTAAATAATGATCGAGTCTAGTCGAACACGAGGTAAGGGACATCGTCTCAATCTCCTTTCGTTGAGGAATATTTTGTTTTATACACAAATTTCATATATATGGCGTATAAACCCCATTTACTTTTATGTTTATTCAAAAGGAATATTTTTTATACGAAGAGTTTTAGTAAACTACAAAATGGAATGATTTTATTGTCATTCGTATGTGGAGACTATAACTTCTCCACCACCGTGACCATTATTTGAATTTCGGCTTCCTCTACAAGCCATAAATTTATTTAAATGAAAAATAAATTCCATTTTTTACATTTCTATTATTTTGGTATTGAAAATGGTTTTATTATATCAATTTTTTGTATTGATATCTTGTGATTGAACTTTGGAAATGTTATGTTCTCTTTTATGCATGTTTTATGTGATATGATTATGTTATGGTTTATGATATGTTTAAAACTTTTCATATAAGGAATTCATTGGAATTAATAAGTTACAGGTGGAGCCCGTTATAGACCCTATATGCATCGGAAGGTCTCATGAACCAAACTAGTGTCTTGGAACAAGGCCTTGAAAAAATATTATTTGTAGTCTTGGGACAGGGCCTTGACTATGGGGTTATGATAGTTTGAAATTATGCATTCCATCATTATGAAAGAGGTTATTGATATTTCATGTGATTATTCGACTATTAGAATATCCATATGAATAATTAAATGGCATTATTTCATTTTATCTTTTCTATATTATGCTGGAGTTTAGGGTTAATAAGCTTTTGTTTTAGTTATACATTGCTTTAAATTTTTTTATGATAGTTTCTGCTATATTGTTATCCTTAATGAGCATCTGAGCTCACCCCTTTATATGTTTCATTTTCACAGGATGTGAAAAAATATTTTAGGACTAACCAGCAGGGATAGTCTGATGGGGATACGAGTGTGGACTATGGAGACTGTGTTATTTTAGTTTTTTTACTTTATGATGTAATGTAACATTGATTAATGTATCTTGTGTTTCCAAGGCTGCTAAACTAATCGGTCTTTTGAGACATAATCTTTTGTGATCATGTCAATGATACGTAACAATGCACTGACTCTGGGTAACTGGGGTCGGGGCATTACAAATGTTCTCCTAATCGAGATCATAATTTGGTGGTGAATTTTTCATTCCCCGTTCCCACTTGTTAAAACTAAATTTTATTAACACAATTTTTGATGTGGGTTTCCCCACAAAGGTATTTTATATTATCAACCATTTATTTCAAATTTTTAGGACACAATTTATTGAAGGATGGAAGAATGTAACACCCCATAATTTCATAGTACGTTATTTCTTCAAAGTAATTTTATAACTTGCACTAAACGCAACATCGAGTTTAAGCGCACCACAAGATTACCAAACTAGCTGTTCAAAAGTGGTTAAGAATAATATTAATGGAATATTGAACATTATATAATCCTTGTAATTTTATAATCCATATTATTAGTTTCTTAGACATAAAGTAAAGATTAATTCATTTTATTCGAATAAAAAAAGTATTTTTCAAAAAATTCAATTTTACCGCCATTTAATGGTGATGCCTTTTTAAATCCAATATTTGAAACTTTTATATATTAAATTTGGAAAAATATACTTTTTTTAGAATCAGGTCATAATAATTTGTTTTCAATAATGTTTTTGTGTTTTTATGATAACTTTCATATTTGGGTGAATAGTGAAAAGTAATATATTTTAACTGAAAATAACATGACAAATCAAAATAATTTATATTGTTAAATTATAAATTTCAATGTTTTGGAAGTATAAATAGATTATATTTTTACCATTTAATCCAATGATGATAATTGTATGTAATTTAACTTTGAAATTGGACATAAACAATTGGAAAACTTTTGGTAGTTATTATTTCTTAAAAATACGCCTTTTGGTTTTGACAGCGGGAATTATTTTTAATTTAATAAATGAAACTTCTATATTTTGAATTTGGTAAAATAGACATAACTATTGAATTCGGAATATCAAAATTAGCTTAGTGTAAAATTTTGGACCTTTTCGAATAACTATTATATTTTGATGAATAGTGAAAACTACTAGATTTTAATTAAAAAAAACTTTTCTTATCAAAATAATTAATAGTGATAAATTATGAATTTAAGTGTTTTAATGTATATTTAGAATATATTTTTACCATTTAATACAATTTTGTCCATTGTACATATTTTCACATTTAAACCGAACATAAACAACTGCCAATATTTTGATAGTTATTATCTCCAAAAAACACGCTTTTTGTTTTAACAATGGGAATTATTTTTAAATTACTTTATTCCACTTTTGTGTTTTTAATTTAGAAATATGGATTCAATATTTTGAATCAGGAGGTCCAAATAGTGTAAATAGGTAACTTTTATTTTTAGAAATTTTGAATAATTACTTCGGTAAAAATTTTATTTATCATGGTTCTCGGGTAAATCAGGTAAATAAGGGTAAATAAATAATATTATAATAATATTAATTTACCATAAAACATGTCCTAAACCTTTTGGTTGATACATGTACGACCACGGTCATCATTAGGTCGATTTTGGGACCCCATGGATCCACTTTTAAGTGATAATTTCACTTTATATTAATTAAGTTAAAGTAAATACAAAAATGAAATAAGCATATATCTTTTATAAAAACAATTTTTACTTACGGTTATATAAATTATATTTTAGACTATAAATATTCATTAGAAAGATAAATTTTTTTCCTACATAATAGTATTTTATTTATAATATTTAGACATTGATTAATTAAATTTATTAATGACACAATAATGATGAAGTATTTTCCTTTTAATGAATTAATCAAATAATTGGTATTATAAATATTAAAATAAATATAATTTCAAATTTTTGAAGCCATATAATAATTATATTGATTAATATTACATGTTAGGATTTATTAAATTAATTTTATTCAAATTAATAATGTTGTTAAAACTTTATCAAAAATCATTTATTAAATAGTGTCAAAATTGACATAAAAGAGTTTTAAAAATAATATTATATTATTAATTGATATTATATTCCTAAAAAAATAATGATAGTCCAAAAGACATATATCATGATAGTTTTATCATTAATGGACCACTTGGGGGTCTCTTGGATTTATATATTATGTTTATTATCTATATAATATAAAAATAAAATGTGACATGGAAAATGTAAAACTAATTAACTAAGAGTTAAAACTAAAAGATAAGGTTAATATAGTGACACAAACCTGTCTAAAACCAATTGGATGAGTTGTTTTCGACCCATACCCACATTAAACTTTAAATAATCCACTTTTGATCCATTATAAAGCGAATATGAATTTATTATAATATAATATTTCTAACCATTCCAAAGGTTCCCCTCACCCATCTTATAAAAGGGCACTCACCCTTCTCTCAATTTCACACATTAAAATCCTTTTGATAGGCCAACCCCTTCCCAAATACTCTCGAAACATCCCTCACATCAACCTTGATTCATTATTTTGATCATAATGTCAAACTAAGGAGACCTTTTGATCAAATCAAAAGGAAGAACCCGAAGAAGAGGTAATGTTTTCACAACCCTCTTTCAAGTTCCTTTCTTCTTCCACTTATACTTTCTTTGTTATTCCCATTCTAAAATAATAAATACAGTATCTTATATATACTTTAATGTTATTATAGAAATTTTACAACAATATTCAGTATTCTATCCATCCTTTGAATGACATGTCACCATACGTGCGTACGTACGGCTTACCGTCTCCACATCATGGTGTAATTGTTATTCAAAACATTATTATTTGGAAGGGTTTAATAATGATGTATAATTAATTTAAATAATAAGTATAAAATGATAATGATTTTGTATATATGATATACCATCCAATTATATAGTATTTTAATATCAAAAGAATGATATTGCCGCTCGTGGGTACGTACGGACTATCGTCTCCATGTACGCGATGAGATTCATTCCCCATCGTATCCACTCAAATATAATTCTCATTTGATGATTAAAATTATTGTTTAAGGACTTGATATAATTCTGGATATGAATAATATACAACCTATCCATAATAAACATGACATATGTAACAAAACATATAAAATAAAACGAGTAAGTTAACACCCAAAACGACGATAATACAAAGATATTATTAACAAAGCTTATGTTAAATGATCATATATCATATCATGTTAATGTATATGATTTCTTTATATCTTGATAACAATTATTTCACCATTATAAAGGAGGTTAACCTACCTTCAACAAAGGAAAATTACAAGGTACGGTGTTTTCATATCACCTCTTATTCCTATGAGATCCATGCCATATTGCCACTATTACCTTTTGTATGGTGTATTTACTGCCCATAATTGTATTTATTGTGTAATAAACATTAATTTATGTGTATTTACATTTTCATTGTATGATACCACTTTCATGGGTTGTATGTTTCGTAAGTTACCAAATTGGTAAGGGTTGATTTCACAATCTCTTTATTATCTGAGGTTGTTTGTACGTAATTATCTATTGGGACCTCTTTATCATACACATACATGTTTCTTAAAAAAGTTTTTCAATACATTCTTAATATTTTTCAGACTGTGGGATAAAGTCATTTATACCCATGTTTGACTTTTTATAAGATGTTTGTAAAGTAATTTTGACATCATTTTCCAAACAAGGGCCTTTTTAACCTTTTCGACAAATTAAGGTAATAATGTCTTCTTTTTTACTTATACGGCAGATGCAGATATTTTTCACTATTCTAAAATCTTAGAAGAATCACTTACAAGATTATAATAATATTTTCATTGTAATTGTTTTCTTTTAAAATTATTTTACTTATAATTTTTTTAAATATTTATCTTCCTAAATATTTTTAATTAATGTCCATGTTTTCAAAATGATTCTATGGATTTATTTATATGGACATGAATGTTTTGAAATGACAATTCTCTTCAAAAGTTTCAAAGTTTTATAGGACACTTTTATTCAAAAATATCATTTAAATTACTTCCTTTATAAATGTGTGACTTTTCAATGATTTCAAGAAAAGAGATATTTCTCTCAAATAGTTTTCATTTAATCTATATCAACATCCTTTGATGGATTTTAAGATTATTTGAAGTTGATTTATTATGATACAAAACTTACATATTGAATTGATGGTTTTAGTGATATGTTTGACTGTGGATGTTTTATTTTTATACCATTCATGGTTTATGAAGAAATTATTTACATTTCGTATGCTAGTTTTAATTTAAATGATTATGTTATGTTTAAACCTATTCATATGAGGAATGCATTGGACATAGTAAGTAATGGGTGGAGCCCGCTATAGCTCCTCGATGCATCGGTATGTCTCATTAGACAAACTAGTGTCTTAGCACAAGGCTTTGACAAAATATTATTTGTAATATTGGCACGAAAACTTGGCTATGTGGTTATTGGAGTCTGGCATTATGCATTACATCATTATGAAAGTGGTTATTGATATTTCATGTGATTATTCGACTAGTATAATATCCATGTGAATAAGTAAAAGGAATTATTTCATTTTATCTTTTCCATATTATGGTGAAGTTCAAGTTTAAAAGTATTTTTTTAGAAATACATTGCCTTAAATTTATATGCTTATTTATGAATGTTTTTTATAAATTGTTATCCTTACTGAGAATCTAAGCTCACCCCTTTAAAAGTTTTATTTTTTCACAAAAAGTGATAAAGTAATTTATAAATGACCTGCAGGGATAGTATGAGGGGATATGAAGACAAGATGTGGTTGTAGAATTTTTCACTTTGTGGTGTAATGTAAACTTTATGAATGTATCTAGTTATTCCAAGGTTACGAAACTAATCGGTCTTTCGAGACTTGATCTTTTGTGATCATGCCAATATTAATTAATAATGCACCGACTCTGGGTAACTGGGGTGGGGGTGTTACAATATTTCAATGAAGGAAACATGAAATATTAAAAAGGAAAATTAAATTAAAATAATTTTCATTTCTATGGAATATCATTATCATCATATAAATTATGAATAACAAATAAAATTTGTCATTTGATAAAAAATATTTATAAAACATGAAACAATATTCATTTATTAAATTTATTAATAAAAATAAAAAATTTACATTAAATGTAAATTATAATTCATTAATGTGTATAAATATATATTAATAATAAGAATATTGACTTAGAGAAAAATATTTGATTAATAAATCATATAAGAATTCAATGTATCACATAAAACATTGAACATTGAAATCATAAGCCTCCTGAAACTATAAAATTTAACAAATCATCAATAAAATTATTATAAATATATTCATGACAAGATAACCCAATAGGGTTGTATATAAACATCATTAATTAATGTGGTTCTGTAAAATAAAACTATCCATTAGTTAAAAATAATGAGATGATATCTATTTACATAGATTCATTTGGTAGGAAATTATTTGAAATATTGTATAATTAATATATTTTCACTATATATCTATCATAGAAACATATTCATTTATATAATACGATATATTATTTTTTAAAAAAGTTATATTATATTCTTATTATCAATTCTATATTTAAGATTCTTTTCATGTAATAACATATTTATTTCTACCGTGTGTTTTTATTTGTTATATTCTTTATCTAATAAAATATATAAATATTTAATCATCACATGAATAATAAATATTAAATAAATATACTAAGTATTTAGTATTTTTTTATTTTTCATAATAAAAAAAATGTGTAAATTGAGAATGAAATACACAGTTCATGGAGATGGTAGGTAATATGTATGCATGATTAGCAGTTCAATTGACATGTAATATTGAAATTAATAATGTAATTAAATATAATAAAACATAATTATTATGACTTAAGTATTACATAAGTTTTCTTAACCCAACCAAAAGATTTTCATTCTAACATTTGAATGTATCCCATCTTTTTTAGGAGATAATGTTCTACACCTCCACAAACCATGTAATCAAATTTTAGAAAATTTACTTCATGAAGGTATATATCATATAATAATTCCCAAAGGGAAAAATTAACAAAAATCATATATAAATTAAATAAAAATATAAATAACACCTTTTTAACCTCCAATAAAGGGTCGAAATGGAGGACAGAATGTTATCTGTTTGTGAGGTTATAGTCTCTCATACACACAAGTAAAGATTGTGTATCCCATTTGATATATGTGCGTGTGTGTAGGTAAACCCCATAATATAAAATCATATCAATATGGTTATAATACTATGGCTTTTATAAAATCATCAAATAAAAATAATTTAATGGGTTTAATGAAGATACAAATCAAAAACCTATTTTCATGATTGTTACCTCTTCTTTGTGAATCTCTTTTGGATTTTCCAAAAACGACTTCGTTGGTTTTCGATGATCCAATGTTATTGCTTCTATAATGATTGGATGGAATTTTGGAGGATATATTGGTATGTTATGGTTGATATAGAAGGTCTACGTGGGGTGAGGAAGTGATATTGGTTGTTATCTTTTATAATTGATATGTTGGGGAACTTTTTTAATCATAAAACCTAATAAATTAGTATAAATTAAATTTCATTTACAACATTATAATTATTTTCTTATTTTAAATGTATGATTACTATAAGATGAATTAATAAATAAATATTAATTTAATTCATGTTTAGGTCACATTATTTAACGTATCTGTTCGTTTTATCCCTTAGTTAATTTTTCTCCCTTACCATGATAACATGATTTATTAAAATATAAGGGATAATATAAAAAAAGAAAAAAATATAGTAAACGAGTCATTGATGAATTTATAAACATTATATCAGTCATTTAAACCAAGATTATTTTATTATGAAATTTATATCATTTAATAAAACATTAATTTTTAGAAAATGCCAACAATTTAAATTTTGTCTATATTAATTTAAATCATTTTAGGAAATACATATATATAAGATAAAATAAAAAAACAATAAATCAATAATATGATAATGTAAAAAATAAATTTTTGTAAGACATTAATTAAATCAGAATTTACTTATTTTATTATTTTCATTAGCATTTATAAGATATGTCCATTAATTAAGAAATTACATCACCCTCATTATATATTCCTTTAATATAAAATATTATTTTCAAAAAATAAATAATACATTATCATGATAATGATTAAAAAATTCTTATAACATACTATTTATACTCTAATATATATTATTAACAACCTTATAAAAATGTGTTATACTTATTAAAAGCCTGAGTATGACATATTTAACTTCTCTAATATTAAAAAACTATAAAATGCATAATGACATCCCTGGGTCACACAGATGTCCTAAAATCAGTACATGGAAGGATTGTTTTTACACTATTTCATTAAATAAAATTAAGACCACTGTTAGTATAAATTTATTATCACTAAAATATTATTTTTTCCCATTATTAACACATTTTCCTATGTTGTGGAAATTATATTATTACTTAGATAACTATTTATGTTGTCCTAAAATATAAGGGAACTAATTACTTATTTTTAATTTTTTTCTAATATTAATTAAAAAAGAAATTTATTTTAAAAATATTAAGTTATTATTGAACATAAATTAGGATATTATGAATTAAAGAAAAAAATTATCTATATTTATAATATATAAAATTGTCAGAAACTTGTTTTAAACATGTACACCATAAAAAGTCAATAAAACTATATTTAGAATAATAATGCATTTTAATGCTTAAAATTTTATTGATTATAATATCACATCTATGAAATTCTTTAGATGAATGTCAAATTTTTATATTAAATATAATATATACAAATTCATTAATTTGATTAACACAATTAAGTACCTCTAATTTGATGTATAATTGATGACATTCATGTTAATTGTTCATTTATTCTCGGTGTGGTATTCAATTTCTTTTGTAAAAGAAGTAAAATTTAAGAAAAAGAAATGCCATAATATTTTTGGAAGTTACATTTTACTCCCCATAAATAAATATCATCATTGTAATTATATAATTTACATATAATATTCGTGGTTGAAAATTCAATATTCAATTATGGGAAAACTACATTTTAAATATAGATAAAAAATATCCTCTCAATTAGATGGAGTGGAAAATTAAAAAGGTCACATCAAGATTATGATTTTGAGTTTGAAATAATTAGTGGAATGTAATAACATGGAAATTAAAGAGAATGATAACTATCATGTTTTTATTTAGAGCTATATTAAACAATTCCATTATAAATTTAACCATCACAAAAACATAAATATTTCGATATTCTAAAATACCATTGAATTGTAAAAATGAGATGTAAATAGATATAATTTTTTCTCTAATATAAATTTTCAAGAGTTATGGAATTCAATTAATATATAGATAAATAAATCAATAAAACATTTAAGATTTATTTCCAAGTCCTATTAATATATGTGTCACTCAATGATTTATTTTAAATTAATTTAATACAACATGATATTTATATTCATTATGATTTTTTTATGTTTAGTAAACTTCTGTCAAATTATAAGGGACATTAGTAACTTTTTAATCAATTAAATGGTTACTAAATGAAAAAATTATATCATAATGTGTTCAACTAATCATTATATAACCATAAAAAATAATATCTAATGTTACACTTAATAAATTTAAAAAGTAGTTACCTTATGACTTATTTAAAATTATTCTATCTAAATTAAAAACCCAAAAAATTATTAAAAATATAACTATATAACAAATATTATATTCTCCAAAAATCATTATTCAACTCTAAATATCACATAAGAATATATGAATCCATTGATATCTTTAAAACCTTAATAAAAATATTCATGATTCCAATGCATTATTAAATTATCCCTATAGTACATAACAAATATATCTCAAGATTCATTTTCAAATAGTGTCCATGATATAATAATTTTAGTATTTACATATTTAAGGTCTGAAAATATAAACTAATTATTAAAATACTATGATTGTACCAATATAATCTGCATCATGATCCCTTTACATGTTATATTGATTATCTATGTGACTCATGAGGCATATATTTTCTTAGTTCCCCATTTTACAACAATTTAAACATGTAATATCCGTCATTTCTTTCTAATATTTTCAATATTTTTCTTACAAATTCTATTCACCACAGGTATAAAAACACCCAATCCATTTAAGAAAAGTGTTTGGTGATTCTGTCCTTAATTATCATACGTGGAAAAAATCGTTATTTATATTCTTCCGATTATCTATAATTTTCTTTATAGTATTTTCCTTCTCTTACTTCTCATTTAAGTCATAAAACATTCATAATATATCATTTGCATTGATATCACATGAGACTATATCCTCATATGTTTAGAATGTTTGGGATTTCCTTTCCCATTATATTAATGGATTTAACCCATACAAATAGTTAATCAAACACTATGGGTCACATATGTAGTCCATTGAATTAATTGATATTCTTGTAACATTTTTATCATAAGTAGAAACATTATAATCATCAGTTTTTTTAAGATTGACAAACAATCTCTCCTACTTTGTTTTCTAACTCTATGATCCTTTTCTAAATAATGACACACACTAGATTAGATTATAACATTATGAATCCAAATTATAAATCTACAAACCAGTGAATCAAATATATTAAATTAAATATATATTTTTAACTAAAATCTAAATCCTAGGAATAGTCTATTTGGTTATATTTTGAAATTCTCTCTTTGGTATCAATCAATAGTAAATATACATCCCACATTTTCTAATAAAATTTATATGAATAAAACTATAAAGAACATAACAATGGTTTCCCAGAGTCATTATATTTCTTTTTTAATTTCAAATAATATATATGAAATCAGATATGAATGGAAATAATAGTTAGTTATTTTATATGTTGAATTAAAATTTAAAAATAAAAGTAAAATTTAAACCGAAAAAGAAATTCATCAGAACAACATTATTATCGTACATGAACTGTGCATATGAAAACTAATAGTCTTCAGGGAATCCAAGGGAGAAATAAAATATAATAATTTTTTCAGATCAATTTACATGTAAGGGAAATGTAAATTGGAAGGCAACACTCATTAATAATTAATAACAAAAATGGAATGAATAAAATATGATCTAATAAGTCCATATACACAATCACATTAGAATATTAACTGACCATGGATAAGATAAATAATAAAAAAATTACATTTTATAATAATAATTAAATAGTTCATAATTTTGGACATCTGCACTTTCAATATCAATATTCAAGTTAGTTATATTCATGATATGTCCTCAATAAATTTTATGAAATTGAGTAGAAACTAATCTTATTTGTGTCAAGATATATCCATCCAACTATTTAATATTTCATGGAATCAAACAGTAAATGTATATCTCTACTAGATTCATATAATGAGACTATTTATTAACATAGTGGATTTTTAAATATTTTCATCTTATGTTCTACGTGTCAAATGTATTCGTACAGTGAATAAAAAATATAATTTATTCAAAATAATTTTACGAAAAAAATAACTATAAATATTTTATATAAATATTTAACTAATAAAATTTATCAAAAACCAATTAATTCTTTATGTAATTTGGAATCATAATTGATAATAATAAATTATATAAATGATTCAAAAAAGGAAGTTGATAATTATAAAAATATTTTCAATAATATTAAAGAAAAATTATTGAAGAAAAGTATTATTAAATGGAAGATAAGAGATCTATTGTATAAAAAAATTACTTATAACATTCCATTCACAATACAAAAATAACATAAAAGATAATGATGGTATTTAATTGAAGAACACATTATATCTTTAAAAGGAAGGTAAAAACAAAATAACATCCTTCGTGGCAGAAACGTAATAGTAATCATTAATGTTATGAAATGAACTTTATGTTTTCATTTGTCCAAAATTCTATTATCAAACATGTAAAAATATTAATTCATGTAAAAAATTGGAATGATTTTAAAAATAAAAAATAAAATTTTCATTATAATAAATTAATATAAATTAATATATAAATAATATCGTGATTATTTAAATTGTCAAAAAAATATTGTAAAATATTTAATTATTGAAGAAGTACCATAACACACTGAAAATTTTAATCATATGTCCCATGAAGTAAAAACATTTTCAAAAAACATAAAATTACATTTTAATAATTAAATTAATAAAATTATAATTTAATGGGCCATTATATACACCTCATAAGAGAATGTGGGTGTGTAATATCAAACTATGCCTTAATGAAAGGATATCGAAACGAAGTCCCTTACCTTAAGAATAATGTAGTGAATTTTTTTGAATAATATACAATAAAATTATCTTTATTATACGTCTTACATAGAACCATATTCATTTCATTAATAAAATATATGATTTATTAGGACTTTATGGTACCCATTTATAAAAAATTACATGTTAATGTTATGTTTTGAGTAATAATTACTTTAATTTTCATATATGTTTTGATTTGATTTAATTTTTATATTATTAATTATATAATAATTTAAAAATCTCCATTATGATAAAAATTATATAAATATCTTCTATATCCAATATATATGAATTTATTATTATAAAAAAATAATAAAAATATAAAATTAAATATATCATCCATGGAGACGGTATGCCTTATGTTCACCAGAATGATGATTCCATTTATTTTTATTGAAATAAAGAAGGTAATTAATATAAATACAATTATTGTGTCCTATATAAAATATAATTTTACAAAAAAAAAATTCTTAATACATTCCACATAATGTGTGAGAAAATAAGATCGTATTTAGGAGGCGGAGGTCATCATATCCACAGACGACGTTATTATATTTACACAAAAAGGAAATCATGAAGGAATGTGTTTTATCATATTTTTAAATGAAAAATATAATCATAAATATCTTATATATCACATAAAAAAATTCTATCATTACTACCAACCATGAATTTAGGAAATGGAGGAACAAATGAAATCAATTCATTATGTGGTAGTCCAATGTAAAAACAAATGATGATTTTGTATCACATTTGATTGATTCCTATGTAATTATAGGCTTAAAACTTAGTAAAACATCATATAAGTTTATTTATTATAATTATGTTGTTATATAAGCAAGAATTGTAATATTGGAGGGGTTTTAAGGAAGAAATAGACATAAACATTCATTGATGCATGTTTTCTCTTCTTTAGGTATCAGCATTTAATTTTAACATAAAGACATTATTGGATGAATTTAAGACCATAGTATGTATATAAGGATGATAGGAGGGAATTTTGGAGGATATATATGCATGATTTGGTCACCCAAGAATGCTTAATTTGGTGGGAGGAAATTAGGGAGAAGGCTCCCTTTTACAATTGAGATGATTGGGTTTTTTGAAACAATGATTATATTAAAATAGAATAAATTAATAGTAAATTCAAAATGGACCTTATTTAATTTATTTATAAGATATGTTGAGTATAGTTCGTAATAATCTCAATATATATTTATTAAACATCTTTAGGTAACATCATTAACATATTCATTTGGCTTTATGCCTTGCATGGACTCATTTACTCTTACCGTGTCAATATGATTTTTTAATTTTAAGTTTTAATATTTTTACAATAAATTGAAAAGCATACAATAAATGATTCATGGATGAAATTATAAAAAATATATCAATATTTTTCCAAGTTTATTGACTTATATAAATTTTTTATCATTTTGTTAAAAATTATTTTTTTTTAAAATTTCATCGATGTAAATTTTGAGAATATTCAATTATTGAAATTTTTCCAAAGATCAAATAACAATATAACATCAATTAGAAACAATTAATAAATCCTAAATATATTAATTTCAACTAAAACCTCGTCAATTATATTAATTATATCAAATAAGAAATATTTTTATAATTTTATAACATTTATTTTCTTCCAATAATTAAAAAATTATTGAATCATCATTGTGAAGTAACTTAATTTAATTATATATTCCCTAACAATTAATAATAAATAATAATGATGCAGATAATAATTTTATATTTGATAATAATATTTATATTTAAAAATTTCTTATAAATGACCATATATAAAAAAATTAATACATATTTAAAACATGAGTATGAATTTCTTGAATTTCTTTTGAATAGAATACTATAAAGGGCTTAAAGTAATCCAATTGACTCCAAGAGGCCTTATTTTTGGACAATGGTATATTTTGGTCTATTTATTAAAATTTATATATGTGTTAGGGTAAAATTATATTAATTTTAATATTATTTTCCACATAAATACCTGATTTACTAAAAACCATGATAATTAAAATATTATTTATTTTACTATTCATACTATTAAAAAATAAAGGGGCTTCATTACAAAATTGATCAATTATGATTCAAAATATGAAATGAATTTTTAATACATTAAAAAACACACTTTGCTAAAATTAATTTTAAATTTATCAAATATATAGTACTAGAAGTCATGTTTTAAATGTGAAAACATTCAAAATATTGAAAATTATTTGTAACAAAATTTATGGTAAAATTGAATAAAATTATCTAAATTTGATAAAATGATATAAAATTTATCTAAGTATACATCACAATATATATAATATATATTTTAGAAATATAGTTTATTTAGATGAAATTGATATTTTCAATTGAAATTTGGTATTGTATTAATAATCATCAAAACATGAATTTTATCCTTAAAATAAAAATAAATCAATAAAATTAAATATAAATATAATTCACTAATGTTGTTTTTTAAATAGATTTTATAACAGTTTCAAAAACTATATTTATAGTGTGTTCGTCATCAAATGTAAGTAAAAAAACATTCAGAAAAATATATACATTTAATTCTTAAAATTGCGTGCATTCTTATATTATCCATACAAAATCATTTGTATGATTGTAAAAAAATGTTATTAAATATATAATATATAACTATAATATTATGGTTAACAAAATTAATTCCCTCTAATTTTATAGTTAGGTTATAATAGTTATGTTAATTGTTTGTTTAATCTTACTATTGTATAAAACAGAGGCTGTCGAAGTAATTAAATAAAAAAATAGAAAATAAAATAATGGGTTGATACATTCTCCCATAATTTAATTAATTTCAACCTCTCAGTTTCAATTTTTAAATATATAATCAATGTTTTATAATTAAAAATTCATTTATGGGAAACACACATCACATATATGGTTAATAAAATATCCTCATAATAAGAGGAAATGGTAAATGTGATGTTTTCCAAAAAACTAGGATATTTTTGAATGAAATCATTATTGGAATGAAATAAAATGGGAATTTAAGATAAAAATAAATATCATGTTATTATTGATATTGATAGAGAACATTTTCATTTTAATGTTAACCATCACAAAATTGTGAATTATACTATAGGTTGAATGACCATTGATTTCTTTGTACAAAAATTAAATTGAATTGTTTTTTCAAAAAATTCCATATCATAGAGTTGAGGCACTATATTAGTATATAGATAATCTAGTAAATTAAAAAATTGGATATATCTCCCGATCATAATTTCATCTTTTTCATTCTCTTCGATCTTTTTTCAATTCATTTTATACACTCAACAATAAATATTAATTATTAATTATTATGCCTCATACACATATGAAAAATGATATTGTCCTAAAGCATGTCATTTATATGTTAAATGATTACAAAAACAAAAAATGATAGAATATAAAATCTAATAAATAATTCATTAACCTCATGAAAAAATATTCAATGATTATATTAATTCAGTCTCTATGTAGTTACCATACTACTCATTCAAAATATATATATACATATTTATTATAAAAATATTTAGAAAAATGATCACTAAATTTCTCTAATTACATTCCCCAAACAACATAATGAAACTATTAAATTAACTTTCCAAATATATGAATACCTTGATCTATATAAAATGATAATGAAAATACACATTCTTCTAAATCAATAATGAAGAATTACTACTGTAATTTACTTATATATATCATGATTATATGACAAGGTTTTCCTTGATAATTTTTTTATAAAAATATATTTTGAATCTAGGAACAGTAATATGAAAATTAATGAAATTTAATTATAGTAATACCATAATAATGTACCTGCCCCCATTGTATAACCTTTGGTAAATTTCAATGACAATTGGTACAATTATATTCATTATACCCCATTTCAATACAATTACAAGGTTGAATAATAGCCTTTTATTTATTCCATTAGTATTTTTCCCATTGATCATATTCTCAACACTTATTAAAAAGACCCAATCCTTTTAGGGACTTCATTGGGTGATTTATCACCACAATTATCACACGTCAGAAAATACTTCTTCCTCATCATCCCATTTTGAATATTTCTATATGAATTATAATTTTGTGTTTTATCAAATTTATTCTATAAAATTAAATAATTATATTATTTACTCAATTTCACATTGGACAATATCATCATTTCATAACATTGCCTTCGAGATCATTTCCCATCGGTTTAATGAGATTAACCCATCAAGAAAAATGATCATTCATACACTCTAGGTTGTGAATACATATTCATAGATTAAAATTATAGTCATTTAATGTTTTCTTCATAAATTAAAACATTTTTATATTCGATTTACGAGATAAACAAAACTTTCATCTAAATATATTCAAACTGTTAATGAACAAAATATTATTATATAAATATTTCATGAAAACCGTTCAATTCCATGGTTTCAATTTCTTCATCATAATTCTTGTATTGAGTAAATGTATAATATCTATTTTCATTTCCAAATATATTATTAAAATACATAAAAAACGTATCACTTTCATTTATTCTTAATTAAAGATGATTCATTTCTATGGAACATATCCAATGATGATCTACAAATGGATATTTTGTCTTCTTTAATTATGGAGGATGTTTCCAAATTACATTTCTAAAATTTTACATCTATATTTTATATTAGGATTCTATATAATGGTATGATATTTTTTTTACTTGAGTCATTTTTTCTATTATAGTTATTAGTTCATCCGTATAACATTCATCTCCAGCACCAAAATCACTATCATGCTTTTTGATGTAAATCCATATATGGGTTACTTGTTATGATATGGTTTCCATTACTACCTATATGACCGATTTATAAACAACAATATTCACTACATTAGACAACAATGTGGAATCTCAAAACTAGTGGATGGCGTGCCCTAAATAAATAATTTATGAATAACTATTATCAAAATGATACGTTTATATTATATGGATATATTTCTACAATAAATAATAGGGATGCCTTTTATAATCAATATAGTTTCTATGGTTTCTACTAAAATATCTCTAATTCATACTATAAGAACCCCAAATCCAGTTTCATAGAGTCAATACATTATTTATTACATATTTATAATATACATGTGATTTTATCCCAAATGACCAAATAGTTTATCAACAATATTAAATTAGATACCTATTTTAAATTCTAATTACATTTTAAAAATAAAATAGAAAAAAAAATTCAATGATAAAACCATCATTATCCAATCATATCCCTATATAGTGGTTATTATATACTTTTTCCAATCATAGGGAAAACTAAAATATTTGAATGTGGAGATCTCAAATACTCAGTAAAAAAATTACACCAGAATACATCTTTAATGAATTATAAATATTAAATATGAAAAGAATAAAAGATTATCAAATGATTCTACATTAATATTCACATCATCTTTAACCATGACCATGTATTTTTTAACTAATTAAATAATAAATTTGAATAATAATAATGACGATGTAAAAAATGTTGGATTACTAAACAATCATGGTATATCCCTAAGATTATTAGTGTCATCATATATCATCAATATAATTTATTTCCAAGAGAACGTACCCTTCAAATATGTCTCAAGATCTATTCTCCAAAAAACATAAAACTATATTTAAATAAATGTTTAGGGTTCTACGCCAAATGATTGTGTCTCATGTGACTATCGATTCATCATGGGGATTATATATATATAATATAAATTCATTCTTTTTTGATTATATCACTCGACAATTAAATAAATAATAAAAATGATTCAATATTTCTTATCAAACTCAATAAAAAATCATATAATATATGTGTACATCCCAAGTAAAGATGACAATAAACCAATTACTAATTTATAGAATATGGTATCATAAGAGAAAAACCAAAATAAACGATATTTTTCAAAAAATGATGTTGAATTATTTTTATTGAGATTACTGATAAATGGTTATGGAAATACTCTTATTAAATCCATATAAAAAACAAATTATAAGTAAAATTTAGTTTCGCTTCGAGAATAAATTTTAATTACTAAAAATAAAAAAAGTTATAATAGTGTTTTAATTTGAGGAATAATATAATATTGAAATAGAATAAATACAAAAAATAATGGCCACAACGGTAGAAAATTCATTAGCATTGTATACGTTAATAATAAAACATTCATTTTTATATCTATCAAATAGTTCGGTATAAGACAAATTAAATTATTTATTTTTCAAATAAATTTATTTAAATTAGAAATTTATAGATAATTTAATTTATAATAATTTAAATTATACAAGTTAATAATATAAAATCAATAATATTTACATGTAAAACAGATTTGATAATTTAATCATTAATCATTCAGGGTGTCCAATAACCCATTGAACATTTATATCATAATCCCCGTGAAATAATAAAATTTCAAAAACATTAAATAACATGAAAATAAGTAAATTAATTTCATACTATGTCAAAGAGTATATGTACACCCCTCATAATGGAAGGTGGGTCTATAACATCAAATTATGCCTTAATTAAAGAGGATTGAGATGAAGTCATTTACCTTATATTGCTATTATTATACCTATATTTAACCACATATATAAAAAATATTGTTTTACTATACATCTATCGTAGAACCACATTCACATATACAAAGTCTTGTAGGATTCACATATGACTTTATATTACACATCTATTAAAAAATATCAGTAAAATATATGTTTCTTGTAATGAAATATTTGTTTTTTATATGATTTTGAAATTTTTATATTATTAATCCTATTACATATTTTTTTAACCATATTTATAATGATAAACATGACATAAATATCATATTTATTTTGAATATATATATTTATAAAATAAAACAAATTATAGAAATAGAAAATGTAAGACATTATTCATTGAGATTATATGCCTTACATATTCAAGAAATTTGTTTCAATTTAATTAGTATTCAATGAATGTAAGTAACAATTATAATTTTATTAGAAATATAATTTCATATATATCAAACAATTTCGCAAAACCCACCCTTAATACCTTCCTGGTTGTCTCTAAAAGAATCACACATTTTTGAGAAGGGAGTAGTAAAAAAATATAAAAACAATGTTATCATAGTTTATAAAATATATAATTAATGATGATATGTATCATATAATAATGATAAAAAATAATTTAATATGAAATACCATATATATCATATAAAATCATAAATTCCATCATTCTTCCAAACCATCGACAATTCTATTGGAAGAACAAATGGTGTCAGTTCACGTGGCGCTAGTCACCATTACAAATGGATGGTTATTGTGTTTCCCAGTTGATTGATGTCTGTGTGTGATTATCAGCAGAATTCGTAATATAAAAACATATGAAAATATTGAGGGAAAAAAATTTATTAAATAAATATAATATTTAATTTTTTATGTGGTTTAAGTAATAAATAATATGAAAACATTCATTGCTGAATGTAAAATCATAATTACGTATCTCATTTTGAATAGAAAAAAATTATAGCATTGGTTCAATTTATAAAAAATAAATTTCAGATGGGTTTAATATAAAATGGTTAAAGGTAAAATGTGTAGAATTTGGTCGATCATGAATGATCAATATGGTGTGTGGAAGTGAGGGAGTATGTGACCTTGTATAATTGTAGTGTGTATCACCTTTAGAAACACCAAAATTATTAAACTAATATAACTCACTTTTAGAATACAAATTTACCAAACTTGTGTAATATAAAATTTAGGATGTTGATTGTTCAAAATTATCTCAACCAGTAATTTTTATTCATTTTTTTCACATTTATACCCTTATATTTTAGAATTTATCATTAGTTAAACCCATTATGTGTTGATATGTCATCGAGAATTTTAAATATTTAAGGGTAAATATAGTCAATATAAAATAGGAAACCTAAAATTAATGAGACATGGATGAAATTTTTAATCTTATATACATAATTTTTATTAATTTTTTGTTTTAATTAATTTAAATCATCTAATAAAACAATAGTTATTTTAAAATACCATTAATGTAATTTTAGTCAATATAAATTTCCCATCATTGTAATAAATATAAAAACAAAAGAAGTATTTGAACCAAAATAACTAATATATACCTAATATTTATAGTTAATCAAAAATATTCATGGATGACCCAAATTAGATCATATAATGTTTACAATAATATTTTCAATAACATTTATTAGATATATGTGTAAATTAAATAATAATACAACATCATTTTAACGGAGTTGACCATTATTATTTCTTCAATAAAATTTATTTACAAATTACAATGAAAAATATTAAAGTTTCATATTTTAATTGATTATTTATTGTTGCAGATATATTCTGAATAACAATACACATAATATATAATAATTACTAAAACAATGGATGGTTTTTTATTTAATATCATTTAATGAAAATGTGAGAAACTAGGATATCAGCAGCGAAAAGTGATAAAAACCCCATTAATGTATAGATTATGTACACATGAGTTAGGCTCTATAAATAATTTCAATGATATATTACATTCCTAGGTGTGAGGTTTATCTATGAATAGTACTTCAAAGGGAACTCCTATCTTCTACTCATTGTGGATGTACTCATGAAACCTGATCATCCCATTATTGAAGTCCCCAACAAGAATTAGGTTATTATTATCGATATAGGACCACTTCTCCTCATTGATAGTCATCCTCTTTGGATGTCCCATCATATTGGTTGTCTTCTCGTAAGTAACTTTGAGTTACATCACATGCCAAGACACTTATTATTTTTAACTGATAAGAAATTCAAGTAAAATGGCATGAAAATAACTTTATTATGATTTTGACATGTGTCCGTCGGTGTATCATTATCTATCTGCCTGTCATTCACCTTATTTTATGATCATCTCTCCATTGGATGTAAAAAAAGGACTGGTCAATTCTATCATTTTCAATGCATTTAATGATTCTAATTCTCATATGCTATGGTTTCCAATCACCCTGAGAAGCATCCTCTATTTCACCTACATAATATGATTAAGATGATTTGTTCCCATGATGAATACTTCCATCCAACGGGGTCTAATTGATTGTCACTCATACTATAAATTTGAATCCACATTACACTGTTGATTGAAGTGATTTCTTAGATCCAATGTTTCCAATAATAATTTATGACTTTTCAAGAGTCATATTTGTTTCCCCCTCCCTACACACACCACCTCAACATACGAATATCCCATGAGATTTATAGGACCCCCATCAAGCACCGTATGGGAATCTAGTTCTTCCCACTATCACCTGGATGACCCTTAAATATATGGGCTTCAGAGACACAACATTCAACAAAAAGAGTAATAAAATATCAAACCCATTTTCACATACAACAACAATATCTCACTGATTTACAACCTTCATGTCTCATTTCAGCATATAAAAAATTTCATTAACCTTTGGATTAAGAGGTATCACTAGTGATTGTATCACGACATCATATGACCACCTGAAACAAGTCTCATACTAGTATCAGAACCTCAACGACCCAAGTTAGCTACCACTCTAGGATTTGTGACCATAGGTCATTCTTCATATGGTCGCCCTTATAAGCATTACATACCTTGATGATTTTAGATATCCACTATAGAGGATTCACATAATGATTCCTCCTTCATCAGCTCTTGCTAAATCTTTCTAAGTTACTTGTGATAACATATTAAATCCATATGATCTAATCAATTGGAATACATGCATAAATCTATCCATGTTTCAAACATAATAGAATACCTCCTTCAAAATTTATATCCATCAGTTACCCAGACCTAATCCACAAGTATCTAAAAATTTTCAAACTCCAAACAAAAGTGACTGAAAAAGGGATTGCACATAACATTCATCCAACCATCGGAATATAGGTATCGAGTAACCACATTCCCAATAATATAAATATTATAACATTATTTAGATAGTTGTATTATATCACTACATGTTCAATTATATGTTACAATATAATATGATATATGATGAAATAAATTTCATCATTAATGATCTCTGGACAAGAAAAAACAATATCTTCAATCGAACCAAATACAATTATAATTTGCTTTTGGTAATGATTTATATCAATCATATGATACTGTATCCCATAGGATTTGATGATTAATTTGTAAAAAAATAAATCAAAGGGTGTTGGTTATGAAATATACCCCCAATATTCAGCTTTAATAGATTTGAAACATTATTGTTATATGACGATTATAATTAGAGCCATGTTGGACCATTATTTAGATCGTATAATTTTGGACAAATTGAAATCCAAAGAAATAGAAAAAATATGATAGAATTAGAGAAATGGTAGATGGTTGGAGGAAAATATTTTGAGTAAAATTATATACATGAATTTCCCCCTCTAATAGGGAGGGAATCGATGATCTCCATCATCCGTGAGCCTAGGGAATTTCCTCCACTGCGATAAACCCCATGACTTTTAATCCTAAACGAGTGAGTATGACATATTTTAAATCCATTATAATAAAATAATATTAATGGAATAAATCATCAATTTGAATACTAGAGTCCCTTAAATAAAAATAAAAATATCATTTTGGTCAAAAACCATGCCTCAGAAAAGTTATGGTAATATTAAATTCATTATAATATTATTTTTACCCATATTTACATGATTTACCCATAACCAATGTAATTAAAATTTTAATAAATTAAATATACTTATTTCACAAAAATTAAAATGGGGCTATTTAATAAATGTAGTCATTCATATTCCTACCATAGAATAAAATTTCAAAATTCAAAAAAATGAATTAGGTGAAATTAAATTATAATTCAACAAAAATCTAGAATATTGAGATTTATTTTTATAGAGAAAATGTTCAAAAGATGGAAATTTTATTATCCAAATTCAATGTATTATTTATTTAAATGATCTAAAATTGATAAAATTATTCAACATTCTTCTTATTATACGTTAAAACCAACAAAAATATAAATTTTCACCATAAATAAAGGGATGAAAATAAGTTTTGAAATATTATTTTTTACTTTTTTACAATAAATAAAAAAATGAATCTTATAAGAAAAATAATAATAATTAATTTTCTTTGAGTTACACAACCATAAAGAGTATTAATTTTTCAAATAGAATCTATAAAATATCCAATATATATATTTATAATATTTTTTATATAAATAGGTGGTAAAATAGTCTATTTAAGGATATAGCCTTCTAATACTTAAAGTTGGATTCATTATTATCTTGTTCTTAAAAAATAATTTAGAGAAATGTAAAAACATTTAAAAATATTTATAATTAATATATTTAATAAATATTTAATAAATATTAATTCCCAAAAATTAAATCTATAGTTTATTAAAATAATTTAATTTGTTTGCTTAATATTAGAGTTGTATGAAACATATGAATACCAAAAAATTATAATTTATAAAAATAAAAATGATAAAATTGTGGGTGTGTAACAAAACATGATCTTGGTATTTTATCTCTTTTTTTATATTGTATATATGGTTATTCATATGAGTTATTTGTTGGGATAAATTATTTTCTGACAACTTTACATTTATTATATCATTGATTTGTTACATTTCATAAAAAAAAATTGATATTGTTGGTGATTTGTTTTGTACACTATTTAAAAAATATATAGGAGGTTATAGTCACTCCATAGTATCCTATAACACCTAAATTTAATTGAAATTTCATTAGGAATATTAGGTAGTAATACTGAGTTCATGTGAAACTCTAACCGATATATTGGTGAGTGGTCCAATACCAAGTGTGTCATATGACTGATGAACCAAATGGGGTGTTCTATCAATATTCATACTATAAAAAATAATTAAATAAATACCTCCAAAATATTCTCAAATAACCAGGTAATTGAATAAACCATGAAAAGATAAAACTAAAATCCATTTATCCAATTCAATGGTTAAATTCCACCTATGTTAGGGAAATTTGATCATCCATGAAAATGATTCCTCATAATTACTTTAAACAATAATTAAATGTGTTATTGGTGGATAATAATTCTACATACAAACAAATATAATATTGTTTGATACTACTTTTAAATGATACAATAATTTTATAAAATATCTATGGTATCTATAAGTTTTATTATATAAAATTTCATTACATAGTAAGATGGGATCTTTTCGGCTTTGGTTTCAATGAAAAAGGCCAAAAAATTCATGAATGAATAGAAATTTCTTCTAAAACCACTTGATATACATCACCATGTGAAGAATCTAGGTTACATTTTTTACCTATCATGTCTAGGATAAATTCATCCAATAAAAGGGGTGAGCATGAACCCTTGTATGAGAATAATAATGAAATACATATAGCATAAAATGATGAGACATATGAAAAAAACATGAAACAAAATGATAAGGGATTAAAAAGATAATTAAAATAATAATTATAAAATGCATCTAAACTAGGAAATGTGGATACAATATTAAAATGAAACATTAAAATTCATATCACAATGGTTTGTCATAAAGTTTTAATAAATAAAAATTACCAAGGTTATTTAGAAATTTATCATAGATCATGTAATCTCCAGAGATTAAATTAATTACCAAATTCATTGTAGTGTTATCAAGGAACAACGATTATATACCTTAATTTTCATGTGATCCATTTTGTTCATAGTAAACCATATATGTAATAAAACATGGTCAACATGGAACATGTTTTTATAAAAAAGTTATTTAATATTGAAGATAAATTTTCATTACATCACCTTTAACCCTCGAAAATAAATATAAGTTTCATTAATGTAAATACCAAAATCAAAAGTCATTTATAAA
Organism: Viscum album; assembly: GCA_963277665.1. Taxonomy (NCBI): domain Eukaryota; kingdom Viridiplantae; phylum Streptophyta; class Magnoliopsida; order Santalales; family Viscaceae; genus Viscum; species Viscum album. The sequence continues at coordinate 417,169,978 of OY728161.1, read as the reverse complement.
ACTTGTTTAAATACCAATTTGAAATTAATGGGGTTTTAATATTACAATAAAATATAAAAGAGGATTTATCATGTAAAGGAGGAATATTTTTTAAGAATTATTGGTAATATGGTAGGTATAAAATATTGTTTCATAAAAGGGGAAAATTAAAGGCGATAATAGTATCCCATTAATAAAAGACTCTTATTAGTAGAAAAAGATAAAATAATTTGGATAAATGAACTTATATGGTAAATTTGGTGACATAACACATAAAAACTGAACATTAAGGGATATGAGAAGTGAATATATTCTATTTAAATGATGTGAAATTACCAAAACTTGTGCATGAAAACTTATGTTATTGTGGACTCATTTGGTGTACTCCAATGCAAGAAAAAACAAAAAATATTAGACAATGAGGGAATGAGAATGAATTGTAATGATAAAATGGGAGGGTAATTATATGAAATGTGGTCGAACTATTTTATTATTTTATAATATTGGAATTGGAAAACTAGATTGTAGAAATTGAAATATAATTTTCTAGCGATTGTTCATGATCTATATATTAGAAAGTTGGGTAACATTTTATGTGATTCTAATCCAAAATAACTAACCATAATTTTCAAAAACCATTTTCTCAATGAAAATTCATGATAACACCATGTAATGAATAAAAATTAAATTTTCCTTCTATATATTCGGAAAATAAATAATAGTTTTTTTTAAAAAAAATATTAAAATCTTATAAAAGACTTAGTATTTATAAAATGTTCTATATTTTTGTCATGGATTGTGTTTAATTAATTACTAAATCATTATGACATAAGAATTATGTCATCAAATATATAGAAACCCAAAAAATATTTTTTATTACTATTTGAAAAAATATATTTTATTTCAAAAAATAGTCATAAATTCACCCAATGATAATTTTTACATGATGATGTAAAAAATTATGTTATCCAAAAGAAATTATGAATGTTTAAAAATTTTAACTTTTAAATTTAACATAATTATTATTTAAAAATATATGTTTTTTACACAGTAAATTTTTTAAAACTTATAAAAAATTCCATCAAACATTATAAAATTATTTAATCATTTATAATATGAATAAATGTTTTTTAAAATAATATTTTATTAATAAAATTCATTCCTGAATACCTATGAATTGAATAAGTATTAGATTAAATTTATAGAAAGAACTATTATGTTTTATTAACATCCAAAAATAAAATTATCAAATTTAACTCAATTGAAAATATATTTTATTAAGAAAAAATATTCATAATAATATTTGATTGAGTAAATATTTTATTTATAAAATTTTGTTTACACTTTATGGAAACAATTATTGGTCATTTAAAACCTTATTACACCCACAAATCCCATGCGGTTAAGGTCTTTGATTATGGAAGTATAATGTAGTTCCTCTACTATCGTCGACTACATTGAAATCTTCATTAACATAAATATATCTCATATGAAATCATGTTCAGGATTAAATTTTTCATGCTCATCATGGGATTTTCAAGGTAAAATCAATGTGAAGGTACCTCCCTCTCTTGCTCAAAAAAATGTGTTTCAAATGGAATGCTTATACTCATTAAGGTTGTTGATTTTTATTTCTTCATCAATTATACATTATCCTTAATACTTATATACAATTATTATAATTTAAACATTATCAACAAAGGGGGTAATTTTCAATGATCATATTAAAAAATGGTCATCCTTACTAATGGTAATATAACAATCAAATCCAAACTAATTCATTTCCCATCATACCATATAAATACCAAATTTATTTTTACTCAAAACCCACTATAATTTATCATAAAGTTATATTTTACATAATATGAAGTTGAATAGTTTAATAATTTTTTAATAAGATTTGAAATGGTTATGATGATTTGATTAGATTAAAATTACATTCAAATCTCAACTTCTCAAATTTATATTTTATTCTGGTTTTATTTTTTGGAAATTTAATTGGTTTCATAGAGGACTAATGCATTGATCATTTTCATTGATGAAAAATTAAATTATTTATCTTTATTATTCTCATTTATGAAATCATATAATATGTAACTATATTTATTTACGAAGGAAATATCATTTATAAATTATGGAACTTTAGATTATCCTCCCTCCTATGGAAATTATGTCCCCTGAATTTGAAATCATTCACTCATTTGAGAAAATACAATGTTAATTCTATCTCATCGAGTCATCTAGTTCTCATTTTTCTTCTTCACGATTATGGGTCGTCCAAAACAGATTGACTTCATGAGTATTCTTGTTTCCTAAATCCTTAGATCTATGTTCCATGATCATTATCTCCTACTCTATATAATAAAGTTCATGTTCCAGTTGTGCCACCCTCTACTATCCTTGCGTGTAATAAGGAATTAACATCCACAAGAGTGATACATGAAATACATCATGAACTTGAGAAGGATTTGTTGAATGTGAAATCCAATAGGACAATACTCATATGGTTTCAAGGATTTCTAGAGGGCCAATATACCAAGGGATTTTTTTCTATTTCATCCCAAAATATATTAAACTCATATCTATAGTTATTCAAAAGATTATATTTTCTAAAACATAAAAATATTTTTTCCTTAGACCATTGTTAACATATTTATTCCTTCATCTATTAGTTGATTTTTTTGTTTTTATAACGAATAAACATTTTTTTACATATATTTCACAAGATCAGTCCCACAAAATTGCATTTCACAAATGCCATATAAACATGTATAAGTTCAAAAAAAATTCTAAATATTTATTCGTATAGAGAGAATTGAATACTTGAGTGGAATATATTATTTTATGAGAACATAAATAATGGGTGGTTTATTCCCATCCACCATTAAATTCCATTGATCTTTATCACAACCTATCCTTTCATTTCAAAATTTTCCATTTTGATTGGCTATATGTTTGTGGGTGACATGCGAAATTGTAATTCGATTTCGTATTTAGATTACTAAGATTACAACGCTAGATTATATTTTTCAACCATTGATAATGATTATAATTGATAGAATCTGATTCTCAATGAATCCAAACCAAATAATTATGTAAAAATTTGAATGTTTCTAAATAGATAAATTATCAATAATAGTGGAAGAAATTATCCATTATTTGTGAGAAGATCCAATAAAACCAATAACTTGTTGTTTCCTTTGAATTAAATTAGGAGACCTCTGAAAATTTCCATTGTGATATTTTCCACCATCCATGTTGGCATGGGTAGTTTTTTTAATACCACAATATGATATTAACACACTTCCTCCACGTATTGAAAAACCGAATAACCTTGAAGTGTTATCTGTAGAATCCATTTTAATATTATTTCAAAAATAATGATCATTATGGTAAATATTTATTTTATTCCATCTTGTATTTATAGGGAATATTGATCTCTTAGCATCAAACTATATATCCTTTATTATCTCCAAGGCAGATGGGACACATAGGTTTCTTCAAAATTTCAACACACTTTCTTGATCAATATTGATCTCAACAAACATCCAATTCATCACATACAATATATTATTTTCTACTAAATGACATTTTTATTGATTATTTTTATTCATATATATTAATGTCGATTGTGAAATAATTTGGTGTTGGATTAATGATGTCATTTCCCATATGATTAGAAATAAAAAAATATCATGGTCATTGATCAATAGTTCCCATTAAATTTTAAACATTTAAATCACAATTGGGTATCTCCTACATAATTATTCATAATGATTGTTTTGTCTATTAGGGTGATTATGAATTAATAATTTTTAGCCTTCAATATGATCAAACCATTTCTTTTATCTTAGGTCCAATTATTATTCCATGAAAATATGTTTCAAAATATATTGTTTTGTTACTATATATCAAATTTATCCCCATAACTATAGTGCCTCTATATTTTCAATGTAAAATTTCTACTAATAACATTAATTTATTCATTGGATCATTTTTCTATTGATAATTATACTACTATGATTCATAATAAATAAAATTTTCATTATACATTAGGAAAAACCGATTAACTTTCATTTATGAATTTTAATAAGTAATGAATTATTCTATAATAGATTTTAAAATTAATATTGGTACAATAACTAAGATAATACCTTCCAAAACCAAGGTTGTTTTTAATATTAGTTTCCATATTAGCCTAAACATATTCATCTACATTATTTTTCAATATACAGACATCTGATATTCATTAATTGATTTCAATGTGCCCAAAATAGTCTTCTTTTTGTAACCATATTTTCAATTTTCCATGTTTATAAAAACGATTATCCTTACTAGGTGTTGCCATAATAACCTGTATATGACCCTCATTAATTTCTTTATTATATATAATTGTCATAAAATATATAATACCATGAAAATATCAAGTAAGTACTAAAATAATAGTTTCCTAAATCAAAAAAATTTACTAGGAAAATTATTTAACCTGACAAGAATAAAAACCAACTCATAATGTATATATCTTGTTGGAAATGAATACTTTGTAACATATTCATTATTTATCCTTGATTGATGATAATGAGGTTGAAAATCAATCATTGAGTTGAATTGATCCCTTTGATATAAGACACATTAATAATCAATACCTAGGATTGGTGACCATTTCTTCACTATGATCCTCTTATATTCCCTATAATCAATGTATAAAAATATTGATTTTTCCATTACTACACAAATTGAACATCTTCTCCCCATGTATACACACATGGTCATATAGATACCAACCCATGAAGTTCATGATGTTTATTAATTAATGCCATTAACTCCACATTCCCCATTATATATGAGGAATATGATGTCATCTTGATTTTCTGTATGAGTTCAATAGTGAAATCTACCTTTCATTCAGGGGTGGTCGTGGTGAATATTTAGTAATTAAATCATCATATTTATGAATGATAGGAACATTAACAAAAATTGTACATTTATTTACATATCCATCAACACATATAAAACAAATGAAGATGGTTGTGGGAGGTTCTTTTAGAAAGATATCAATCATTGATATCTCCCCTTTATAAATAAAAATGGTTTCAACATTGAATACTAATAAATTCTAAATTCATCTATTATTTATCATAGAATTATTCCTTGAGAGACATTATATAACTAGTATATTATAAAATTACACCAGGGGAATGACAAAATGAATTGCGATAAGATTATACCCAGAAATGATAATACTAAAGCTTATATACATTGTAGATTCTAGGATAAGTAATAAAGTATTAAGTGATAACTCTATTGATAGATTATTAGGTATTGAATCTATATTCATTGAAAAAATTGATGAAAAAATCCATAAAAATAGAAAAAATTAATATACTTTGTAGAATGGAGATCACAATGAGTGTACTTTACCTTACACAGTTCGGAACATCAACTTCATTCATCTTGAAATAAAATTCCATATATTTTTCTACAATCCAACGATGAGGTTGAAGGTCATTCCCTTCCATTATCATATAAATTGGGAATTTCGTGGACATTTCACCAAAAAATACACACACGAAGCATTGAACATTTAGTTGGGATTTAAATATAAGACCATTTTTGATAATGGTGTGAAGTTGTGGAATTATATCACTATGAAATTTTTTTGCTATATAGACATATCTTCCAAACAATTATCATATTCCATAGACATATAAGTAGTTATCTAAATGATTAATCCCACATTAATTGTACACAAGAAGTTACACATTCATTCCACCTCTTCTATTATAAATTTTCAACCATGAGTTTGGATCCATTAATATCTTATTTGAATTAAATCTATTTGACAAAATAATATCTCTCAACTATTTTCCATATAAATTTCAATATTCAATATTATATCATGGGTGTCATCGTCATGATCTAAATGATTCCAACAGAGATGGGATTTCAGTACATCAATGAATATATCAAGCATTCTCATAAGACCCATAAAAATTCTATATTTATATAAATAATATAATATAATAATAATTTAAAACTCCCAACAATTAATGTTCAATATGACACAGTTCTAGTAATTATTTATCCATTTTAATTCACATCGAACATGTGAAATATTTGATGAAAAATATTCCCAATGTACACTTCCAACTCTATTACATTGATATACCTTCATGGCATTGGTTTTTTTCTCATTGTGCAGTACTTATCAGCTTCTTATTCTAAGTGGTATACTACCACAATGACAATCTATTTCTCCTAAAAATATACTAAATATATTAACTTATCTATATATATTATCTATTGTACATCATCAAATGGGTTTGTAAATCCACTGATAGAAGGTGGTCGTTAACCCCTGAAAGACTCAATATAATTTTCACATTTTTTGTGAATATGATATCTGTATTTTATAAACATGTTAATTTTATGAATAATATATTTTTAATGGGGTTTTATTTATTAAAAAAAATTCAAATATATGTTATTAATCCCTTCCAATATAAATTAAATTTTATATAAATCTATTATAATGGTTCATAAATGTTATTGGCTAACAAATCAAATCCTTTTGTTATTTAAAAAATAATAGTATAACAAATCCCATTATAAGGCACCAATTCTGTTCTGGTATAGCTCAAAGAATATTTTCTCTGTGTTACCACTAGACACATGTTTCTCTAAGATACATCTACTTTTTCGTTCCCATATATGGATTTCATTTGTCAAAAACCACATACAGAATACTCAAAAATACTTGTATTTTTTAAAAAATTAATACTTATCCATAGTGTACGTCCTAATGTTTTCATGTCCTAATATATAAAAAATAAATAAAAAATACAATAAAACCGACAATGGAGTACCAAATTTTTATAAAATATCATTTCATTAGTTAATAATAAATATTGGTTATTTTAATGTTTAGTTTCATAGAAAAAATGGTACATAACACATGGAAACATAAAACATTATTCTATAACAACATGATAGAAATATCCATGTGTTCAATCTATGATACCTTTATTGTATGTCATATCCATGAGACACATATCATTGAAAAATTCTCAACATGAAGCCTATTAATTGAGTAATCAGGTGATACAATTAGTGTGTGACCATCAAACATATAAAAAGTATCATGAAGTAAAATGATAATGTTTAATTAATATATATAAAATACTAATAATTACATGAACAATGAAATAGAAATATGTTAGTAACATTTATATGAGAAAATTATAATCATATCACCCTTGTTTAAAAAAATTGTGTCATAACTGAAAGTTAACTAGATTATTCACCAAGGTATTATAAAACAAGACATCTATAGAGATGAAATTATTTAGCTATCTCATTGGAGTTCTATCAATTCATAGACATAGTATTTCATAATTCTCAAGTAATCCAAATACATCATAATATATCATTTCCTTAATAAATTGTGGATAATAATGAATATTTTTCTTATAAATAATCTGGACATTCAATAGAGACATAATCATTTAATCATGTTGAAAAAATTATGTTAAATGTGATTTTATTATATATATACCTTAAAATCAAAATTAAATTACAATTCTAGATGAAATAAAAAAAGAAAATAAACTATTGTTTAGTTTCAATATAAGAAGGAAATTACAATTTGTCAAGTAAATGAGAAAATTAATCATAGAATAATTTCATGTTTGACAGTTATAAAATATTTTTTTTAAATAAGGGAACATGAGAGAGAAAAAATATATACCATTCATTAATTTCTCCTCATATATTAAAGAAAAAAATGGGTAAAATATCCTTATTTTTAAATTGGATGAAATTTTGTATAATAATTTAACATGAATGCAATAGAGATGTGTATAATTTCCCTTACCTTGATGATTTCTTCCTAATACAGGTGGGTGGATAAATAAAATATTAAGGACTACTATGGGGGACAAATTGGGAGTAAAAACACCTTATCTAAATGATGTTGGGTTATGAGTGAATGAAAATGCAAAAATTTGTTGGTATTTCTACCAAAATATATTGAATTGTATAATAATTTTCAAAAATATGTCTTCAAAAAATAGAATGTTGAATTAAAAAAACCATTTAATTAACCAAGATTATTTCTCACACAATTGGACATTTGGTTCATGTTTTATGTAATTTTTATCAAAAAATAAAATAAAATTAATTTTAAATAATTATTTTTGAAAGAAATGTTTATCATTGTAAAAATTAATGTTTTAAAGATAAAATTTTACATTTAATAGTTGGGTGAGTATATTATATTTCATAAAAATTTAATGATATCTATTAAAATTAATAATATTAATATAATAACATTTATTAGGTCATATATTATATTTAATAAATTATTAAATCATTATTATATAACTATGATGTTATTAATATTATTGAAACCCTAAAAATGTGTTTAATTTTTCATGATTAAATAATGTATTTTAGAAATTAATCATAAATTAACCGTAATATAATTTTGAAATCATAAATTAAAAAATTATCATTATTTAATCATATATTTATCTATTTATTTTAATTTAATCATCAATATATAAGAATCGTTAATTATTTAAAATGACTATATTTTAAGACATGGTAAAATTTTGGATACATTAAAATAATTTTAAAGCCATAATAAGGATATTTTATAGTTGATAATTAAGAAAAATTATTTAAAAGAAATATATCATTTGTTGAAAAATATATATATATATATATATTACTTTATAGGAAAATAAATTCATGTTTTATTTTCTTCTAAAAATAAAAATTTATATTCATATCAATGATCCATATATTTTATTGAGAAAAACTATTATTATGTTCAATTTTGTTAATAAATATTATATTTATAAAAATTAGTTTACATGTCAAGTGACGATAGTCTGGTAACATAATTCCTTATTACACTTGCATACAACCTGAGTGTAAGGAGTGCAATGGTGGAAGTTTCTTGGATAGCCTCAAATGATATCATCCAAGTTTCAAATCTCTAATAACATGAAATTATCCAATAGTATTATTCAGTCAGGGTTTAATTTTAAAATACAAGCTTGGTTATGGTCATGGGATTACCAATGTGATGGTACCTCCCTTCCATGTTCTGACAAATGGGCTTTAAACAACACGAATCTATTAGTTGAGGCTATTAATTCTCGATTCTATATCAATTATCATTTATCATTTATATTCATAATAAATATTTATAATACTAAAATTATTATCCAATGGTATAGTGTACAATGGTCATATTGACCAAATGGCTATATTTTCCAGTGGCAATGTCTTCTAATAGTCATATAATGGTAAAATCCTCAGGGTCACATTTCAATTTATATAAAATGAATAAAAAAAATTATTTCAATTTAAAATTCCAATGATTTCACTTAATGTTATTTATTAATTTGAAAATATTTAGATTTTTGTAATAATATTTTATTTTATTTATATATAATTTTCATTGGGGGAAATGATTTTAGTATACTGGGGAGATCATCACATTCCCATTTTAGATGAAATTTTTATATTTTTCATTCAGGTGTATTGTTTGTCATTTTAATTTATATCATAGATAAATTATTTAATGAAAATTATAGATTATGATAAATTTTTTGACTATAATTATTTCATATTTTCATAATATCACATAATTTGAAAAAATATTACTTCATAAAAAATAATTAAAAATGCCTTGGACATTAAAATTTCACTATGATCTCTTCGTTTTCAAATATCTCTATAAAGGAACTATGAAAAAATCAATAAATTTAATTAAAAATAATGTTTAACATATATATTATTATTTAATGTCCTAATACAAATCAAATATTCATATATTCTAATTATATAGTGTGGAAATAACAACCATATATTGAAAAATCAAAGTGAATTAAAATATTGTTTTATGATAGCATCAATATTGAAAATATCATTATAGGTAATTGGTGGATTATGTGGACCAGAAAGTGCATCAAATGATCTATTGAGTCTCTGATTTTTTGTAATGTTACAATACACCATGTTCTGTTTATTCCAAATGTGTTGAATAAATGTGTATGTTTTCATTAAAATCATAAAATGTGTTATAATATAGAATACAAATAAATGGGTCTTGGTATAGTTGTAAATGATCATAAATCATTGTGTTATATTAGACTCGATAGAGTACAATGGGAGAGAAATAAAATTCCATTTATGGAAATCCATATAATGATCATATGAGACTATATAATGAGTGGGTTCTTATAACCATATTTTGAACACTATTAGAAATGTTACTGCATATTCACATATATTTTGACAAGTTAACCTGACACCTCTAGTCCATGTATCATCAATTATAATCATGAAACAACTGTAATGGGTACCACGAAACATATAAAATCTATTACTATAATCATACAATACACTTCAAACACCTTAATTTACATGGATTTATTTTTTTAAGAAAAATCATACTAAATCTCAACACTATGTGTACCTAATTATAACTATTTGATGATTAATTATGAAAATTATTCCACTGAATTATAAAAAAAGTTATGATAAACCATTAATAATACACACCAATAATTAAATGAATAAACCCATCTAAAAGTAGATTTTCTTCATATTATATATGGATCAATGCACATTTTTTCGCAACCACCTATAAATATGATTATTTGTTTTCAATAGTAATAGACCATTCATACTCCAGTATTGTCTAATTATATAAATAAATAAATGTCATTTTAAAATACTTCCCTTCCTTTAAAACTACCACATTATTTGTCACGAACCAGCCCAGGTAACCTGGTAACCCGTTAACCAAGTTGGCCCTAACATAGCCTGAGGGGCGTTCCTGATCCCCACATGTCGACGACTAGAACCTGGCACCGTAAAACATACAAGTGGGAATGAGTTTTCCAGAATAATGTGGAAGAAAGAGTAAAAAAATAGTATTCATATAAAATGAAACTCCACTTGGAATTGTGTACCAGATTACGAAGAGGCATGATATGCCAAAGTACTAAAACCCAAGTACCAAAATGGAAAATAGTCCCATGTTCCCTAAGGACAAAACTCACCATGTCCAATGATCAAAAACTGAATCCACCTCTAACAAAACCCTCTCCTCTGCTCAAACATAGAAGGAGAAAGTATACTAACACCCGAAGGAAAAAGTAGGGTGTGAGAATAAGCCCAGTAGGATAGCACCGAATATTCCATAACCTATGACAAATATATATTATCCAATGAAAAAGTTTCAATTTTCAAATAAACAGGTTTGGAAATTAAAAGGCATACTTTAACAAATCATTCTCTACATTTTCAAATGATGGAAAATTCATCATGTATGGATTTACAATAATGGAATATTTTGAAAAAAATGGTTTAAAAAATAACTTTATATAAACCCGATTATATAAATTCATCAGGCATGTAGGGAAGTTCAAGAACATTTGCATACATTTATATCTCAAATATAAATAAACAAGAGAGCAACATGGTGATCTGTGAAAAGGTATGATAGTATTAACAAGATATATGATTCGACACTCCCTATGTGAACTCAGAAAAATGTTTATACACACGTCCCTATGACCCTGGACAAAGGAGACTCATCACCATTCCATCAGGGATGTGACCTGTCGCAAGTATGTTTTAGAACATTGTCATAGCGTAGAGTGTATCCAAATAACTCACTAACTACCTAAGGATTGCATGCTCTCTTATATGATCGGAGACCTATCTTATGAACGGTTAAAATACGATCATTCACATTCTTCCATTGAAAGAGTTCCAATATCATTCCATTTAAAACCAAAACATGTTTTATTCAAAAACATACCTTTTCACAAAATAAAATAAATGGGTTTCTATCTAATCATTTAAATCCATTTTCACCAGTTTGAAATCCATTCAAAACCAATTCCATCATTTAACTATTCATTTCCACAATTAAATTCAGAAATTTAATTTAAATAGTCTACATTAAATCCACCAATTAAATTAAACAATTTAAATTGACCGATTTCCATAAACAAACCCAATTCAAAGGAAATGGGGTCTTCCAAATTTCCATGCCAAAATCACTTCAAATACCTCGAATCTCTTGAATAGACATTTATAAATTTAATTGAATGCATATTGAGAAATTTTATTTAAATATACAATTGTAATAAATAAATAAAATACAATGATAATCAATTTGGAAATATGGGACAGAACCACATACATCGAAGGTTTTGACCAAAACCACAACGGTCGAGAATGCTCAAAAAAACTGATTTTCTTCATCAAGAACCCACATTAGATCTCTTATACTAGTAAGAACATGACCAAAACTTATCATACATGGTTCCAAACACATAGATCTACCCATAAAAGGCGTAGATCTAAGAAATCGAGAGAAGAAGAGGAGTAGATCTATGTAGATCTAAGAAACTGATAAAGAATGATGAAGAACAATCACTTACCTCAAGAATCCTGTTTTGATTCACCAAGAGGTGACATTGTATCACATCTGTAATGATGGGAGAAACTTATCTTACCTTATGGGTAGAAAAATCTTGAGTTAGGGATGCTTAGGAGGAAAACGAGGCACTTAGAGGCAATCCCGAGGGAGATCCACAATTTAAGGATCTCATTTACGTGGTTGCATGGTTAGATCACATGGTTTGACAAACCGTGCACTAGCCGTGCATTGGATACTACCTCTTACACCCTTCACTCAATGTTTGGATGCATGGTTAGACAAATTTTGCATAGCCCATGTTGAATCTACTGCCTCTAATATGAACTATGCACGGTTTAGACAACTCGTTTGCCGCCCGTGGGACTTACGCTTTTCACCAAAACAACACTTAATGTTCTAACAACAATCCTATGTTCCTAATCTAAAACTGAGGTACATAGAAACATCAAAAGTACGTGAAAAGGTAACGTGATGTTACAACATCCCCACCATAAGACCTTTCTATCCCCAGAAAGCCTATAAGGAAACCAACACGTCAAAAAGATGAGGCCACTGCTCTCTCACTAGTGCCTCCCTTTCCCACGTCTCATGAGAATCAGAACCATGCTGCCAAAGTATATGGACCAGTGGTATCGTTCTCCAATTATGTACCTTCTTCTCAGAATAAACAACCATGACTCGTCGTTCAGTCCTAGATAAATCTGGTTCAATCTCAAGATCACTCCAGCTCACAACAAGAGATGGATCAGAGAGTTACTTTCGCAGCTGCGATACATGGAACATGATATGTATCGACGTCCGTGAGTGGCCACATTCATGGTGTTATATGGGATTATATATGGTTTATGGAATGGATGGATGAGTTCTGGGATTGATATAAGGAGGGTGCCCAGTGTGGCCCAGAAATAAGCACGTGTTAAGCCCATGGGGTACCATTGGTGGATAATCTAACCGCTGAACCATTTATTTTTTAAAACAAGATATTAAATGAGAAACTTTATGTCATTATGACTAGTTTCAAATGCTGTGTTTTTTTAAATGTTGATTTTGTGGGATGTTTTGAGCCCACGAACCCCTCCTGTTTGTATTGTTTTTTGGTTTGTGTTAGGTCAGTAAGCGGTGTTGAAGGGCCGGTTATAAGTCTATTCTGATAAATGTTTTTGGATTATTTTACGGTGGTTCCATTCATGTGTTTGGATCAGGATTGTGATATATCATGACCAATGGACCATCTTATTTGGGTCCTTGTGTAAAATCATTGTTTGAGGTATGCCCCATTAATGATTAGTGCACAAATGAAGTGAAACCCATATTGTTTCGCCTTTTGAGGACCCTCTAGTTGATCAATATAAGGAATTTTTTTTGATATTATGATATTGAGTCTACACCCTTTCATTTCTTGGTTTATTGTATCCACTTGTATTCGAAGAGTGATCATGGATGGTTTAAAGACACCTTTCCCTCTTAACTTTCCTGATTTACTGAAGGTGGATGTTGTCTGGGATTTATAGCATGGATGAGTATCTGGATGGTATCTAAGAGGTCTTCTCGGTCCTTCGTAATCTCATTGAAGAAGGAGTTCACGTTAAACTACTAGTGTGGGAAATCTTGTTATGAGAGGATATTGTGGAAACTTTTTAGAATTGTGTGTTTTTGGGGATGTTGTATAAGATCCCACTCCATGCATTGTTTATATTAGTCACAATGGCCATATTCAGTGACTCCATGTGATTTGATGAACTCGATTGACTGTAAGGGTGAATGTCATGAAATCCTATGATAGTATATTTATTTTGGGTGAATTTATACCTTGGAAAAACATTAAAATCTTCCCTTTTATGTCATGGTGATTATAGTTTTTATCTACTTATATAGTTTCTCACCCAATGAAACACGGTGTGCTGTGTGTGCATTTTCTAAGCAATTGAATTAGTGAAATATCGAGTTTGTGTAATTTGAGTTTGGAATGTGTTATGTATTGGAAATCTTATCTGGGATTTTAGTATAGTTGATGGTGGCAATGAATGAATAATTCTCATTCAGTGGGTCTCCAATTCCTAACTGCGAGGTCGGAGATGCTTCAATCATTTGAGCTCCAGCCGTAGGTCTCAGAGAGAAGCTAACTCATAGTCTAGGGAAATATCAGGGTCATTTAAACCCTTGTACAATGCCTTATCCTCAGTATGAATGATATGAATTTTTTAAACATCTAGTTTCATCAAATTTCTTCTATTGTTCCAATTCTGTGGAAATAGGTTGAGGGGTTTGTACTGATGTCATCACATAATTGCATTCCATCTGCCTTTGGATTACATTGAATGATTAGAGAATGATTGGAAATTTTTATAAACATGATGGAGACATAGTTTGTGCATGATTAATAGTGAATTTTTTCTATGAATCCAAGATAAAAAAATGATCTTCACAGTTATTTCATAATTTCCCAAACTCTGTGGACTGACCCTGCGCCCTTACCAAATCTTAAGAAAAATCGGTCCTATCGGTGTTGGCACATTCTGGTCAGTTAAGATGGATAGTTCTTATGGTGGGGAGACCCAATTTTATTCTCATGTATGTTCCTTTGTATACTATGAATGGAATTCAACCCTTTCTACTAGGGATTTTGTTCAAGACTCCCCCTCTTAGTGTCTAGATTCTGTCTCATAAAAAATATTGGTTGCCTCTTATTGTGGAGTGAATATTTGTGTCCCCCAAACTAATAGACCATATTAATCCATGGTTTTGGCTTGGAGGTAGGTAGTGTCATTAGTAATAATCAATCTACCAACATATTTGTTGATTAAACAATGGTATTGGAGAGCTATCAATGGTTTAGTTAAAGTAAGGTAAGTGTAACCTTGTTCAAAGTTTTTTTTTGTTTGGGTGAATTTCTTGACTCTTGTTCGGAATGTGTTTAAGGAGTTTTAATTTGGGATAAAGTATGAATGTTATTGATCATTTAAGGAATGCGGTGATGTTTTTATTGTGATATTAATCCTTAATTAGTAAATGGATGTGTTTTGGTTCTTGGGGGCGACGCTTGACAAAGAAATACATATTGGTTTATCGGTTGAGTTTGGTTTTTGTATCTGGACTTCCTGTGGCTTTATAAGGACAAAAATATTACATGGTGGGGCTGATTATAAAATAAATGACATATTTTAAGAGAATAATTTTATTTAATTTCCATTCATGCTTTGTTTTTTGGGGTTTTTAATGTTTTTATGGTGGAATGGGTGACTTTTCATGAATTGGTCCAAACTGTAAGCCCAATTCCATATTTAAATATAAATTTTGATTCTTCTATAAGATTGTCATTTTTAAATATTTTATATCCATTACAATAACTAAATGTCCTACCATGATGTATTAACACCTCCATTGTAATTTGGAGCCTTTTGAAATCCATAACCAATGTGTATATGTGATTTTATTTAATGGATTGGGCCTTCCCAAAATGCCAATTCCAGTTTTAAAAATTATATTTGATTAATGAATAATGTATTGAATTTTCAGTATTTTTAGGGGCTTCTAAGCCTCACCCAATCCCATTGAACCCATTAGCATTCCCAATATCATCCCACTCACTTTGGAGCTCATATATATCGCGATTGAGTGCATAACATCATAGGGTTTATAAAATCGGCCAGATTTTAGGAGGTTAGTTCATTCCATCAAAACACTCTCAATTCATACTCTTTTTCCACCATTCTAGTTTCTAAATAATCTCAAAATACATGTTGTATCCAAACTAGAGTTGTGGATATTTTCAATTTCAGGTACTGGTGTATTTTTGGATATTCCTTCAAGATCAATCAAGTAAGTTAGTACATTTCATTCCTCAATCAAATTGCATTGCGATTAATTAAATTTGATTAGGGATTCATCCAATTTTCCTGATGTACAAAATTACTAGTGGGTAGGGTTTAGAACCTAGGGATTAACCATGGGTTTTCATGGTCAATTCTTGTAGTTTTAGGTTTTTTCTAAGTCCATCTTGGTGTGATGATGGTGCGACTTGATTTTCACATGGTGATTCAGGGGTTCTCCTTAAATTGGTAGGTGATTCTAATGCTTATGAAATATATGTAATTAAAATAATGTATTTTTTATATTTTCATGCCTATTTAATTTGATTAATTCTGAAATAATGTGTCTTAGTTGGGTTTGTAATGCAATGGAAATATTAATGCCAATTCCATGTGAAATTTGGAGGTTTTCATATAAATCATTTATGGGTTCATCAAAGGATTCCCTATAAATTTTTAGATGGTTTTATTGAACTGTATTAGGGATGAAAATAATGTTTTCAAATTTATTTTTATTTTTTTGTTTCTTCAAAATTTGTTTTGTTTCACGTTTGTAAAGAAAATGAATTTTGAGTATTAATTTGGTGTTGAATTAGGTTCTTTACGTGGCTATTCAAGGTGATGATTATTGGGGGTTGTTTTATAAATAATTTAATGGGTTAAAATAAAGGTTGAAGGTGATTTAAATTATATTTTTGTTAATTTAAGAATTCACATGGTTTTAATGTGGGTTTATCAAAGATTTTTTGGTGCAAAATAAGGAAATATTTGGAGTAGTTCTTTTTGTTGAAACTCAAAGTGTTTTGATGTGTGTTAAAAATGGTATAAAATGTGTTTAGCTACTGTAATGGGTGTATGTTACTAGTAGTATTTTTTTACATAAAAATGGATATCTGTTCAAAGATGAAATTATTTGAGGAAAAATGGGGAAGCCTGGGTACCTAGGCGGGGCAGATGTGTGCTAGTACGACTAGTGAACCAGATGGGTTTTGTCCCTGTTTCACCAAGAAGTTGTATAACGTCAACCCTTAATAAACTATGTTTATGAATATTTGGGACAACTTGGTTATGTTTATGTTCTATACTAGTGGTTCATGAATTATAATGGGTTTTACATTTGTTATATTACACTTTGAAATTAGGTACATGGGGCCCAAGACTATCTACTGCCTAAGGGTGTTCCTGATTTTTTTGCTCATTTTTTTTGTAAAATTTGACCTTTAATTTTGGTTTTTTTGGAAGTAATGTACAGTAGATAACATTTCTATTTAAATGTGTGAACATTATGGAAATTTTATCTTGAAAAACTTTTTCAATTAAATGTTAAATTTCGTGGATTTTATAATTCTTCTCTTTGCGTATTAAAAGTGATTGCTTTTTCACATAGGATTGCATGATCTTATGAATCATAGGTTGGTATCCTATTAATCATAGTATCACAACATAAATACACCCCATGGGTGTATATAGATTTTATTATTCTTGAATCAGGTAAAGGGAAGGTAATGGGAGATGGCGGTTCAGGGTGTTAGTTATCATCCTTGGTCTAGAGTTGTGAAGATGTCTTGTGGGTGATGACCCCTTTTCATGTGAAGTCCTCGGTGATGTCTCGCTATTGTCTTTATTTTTATTTGGAACACATTTATTTTCATTAAACCAATTTATTCAGTTCGGTTTTTTTCTTATGAATTGTTTGGCTCAAAAATTTCTGATTTATACTATAGAATTTTATTAATGTATATGCTTTCATACACGGGTTAATTATTTCAAAAACAATATTATAATAGTACCTGGGAACTTGTGACACCCCGTGGGGATAGGGAACGCCCTTTGGGACTTGTCAAAGGTTTGGTTTGGTGCCAATATTTGTTGCGACCAGATTCGGTTCGTGACAGGTCATTGTAAGTAATTACACTTAGAAATTGAACATAAAAAATTGTCAAGCTTTTGATAATAATTATTTTTTAAGAACTCACATTTTGTTTTGACAGCAAGAATTAATTTTAATATTATTTCAACAACTTCATTGTTATGATTTTAGAAAAATGGATTTCATAATTGGAATAAGGTGGTCTAAATTGTGTAAATAGGTAACTTTAATTTTTAGATATTTTAAAAAGTAACGTCAGTTAATATTTTATTTACCATGTTTAAAAGGTAAATATGATAAATAATGATAAAAAAGAATGATTATAATAATATTAAATTACCCTAACATGTTTATTAATCCTATTCGTTGACTCATGTCTGACCATGTGCATCCTTGGGACTATTTTGGGTGCTCCTTGAGCCATTTGGGAGAGATAATGAAATTTTATATTATTTAATTTAAATTATGGAATAAAATGTGTCAACGAATATCCTTTAGTAAAAACAATATATGGATTATTATAAGTAATTACTTGGACAAAAAATATTAGTTTTAAATATAAAAATATTTCCTATTTCATTGTCTATTTTTATAATTTTATGAAAAATAATAAATAAAATAAATTATTACCAAATGCTGAAGTCGTAATTTCTTTTTTAATAAAGGATTCAAATAAATGATATTATAAATATTAAAATAAATTTATTTTGAATATTTTTAAACTATACAAAAATTTTTTGTATTATTATAAATAGTTATCTTTGAATTAATGTAGGTTTATAAAATGAATCGGGTTGTTATATATTTTTTAAAAGTCTTGATATGAATAGTTTATAAATTGACAAAAATGATTTTTTAAAATGAATACTATATTATTAAATGAAAATGTATTCCTAAAAATCTAATATTTGAAAAAATGACATAAATAATCTTACAAATGTAATAAATGATCCATTTCTATTGCATGTCCTTTTAGTGTAAATATATTAACCATATAGTATGAATATATGACATTACATGGTTAAAGTAAAATAAGATAACAATTGATTAAATAAAAAACATATCGTTTAAAAACATCAAAAACCTCTAGAATTCATATTGGATGATTTTATTTCAACTTATATGTACCTTATATTAGAATTAAATATTTTTTGGACATTATGAACCCATAAAACATTTTATAATAAAATAATGCATTCAAACATTCCTAAATATCACCTCCTTGGAGAATATCATTTGTAATAAGTCACTTCAAGAAAGCCTTTTTGTTCAAGCTAAACAAAGTTAACTGATTTCAAGATAACTTCTTATCTTAAGATATTTTCTTTTATTTTCTTTCTCCACCCCCTAAAATATATTTTTTAAATTAATTTATAACAACACCAGTATAATATATATACTATGAAATTGTAATGAGTAGGATTTGAACTACACATCCACACACCTCCATATAATGTATACGAACATACTGTTTCTGTGGTCAGTGAACTATTGCCTCATGAAATGATTATTGTTCAGTTATCCCCTACCACCTCTCATTGTGGCCATTATGATGCAAATGTATTTATATGTGATATATATTATATATATATTGTCTATATGATTCTTTATTTTTCATTTATATTATAGAGTAATGGATTCTATAATTGGTAAATACGATAATTTCATTAGAAGTAGTGCAAACTACCGCCCCCAGAAACAGTTATAACTCATTCATGCCATATGTGGAACATATAAAGGATGGAGTTAATGAAATTAAATAACATATAAAAAATATGATATAATATTGGAGTAATAATTTACCTATGTATCAATATGTATTCATTCCATTAAAATATGAAATGTATATGAAAGTATCATTCATGTGTACGTGCGGCTTACCGTCCCCATGACCAATGCATTTCATTTCTTATCTCCAAATGTTATGTACTACTATAAATACTTATATATACTATATATAAATATTATATATGTGATATAGAAATCATTAATATCATTATGGAGATAATTTTCTTTTTACCACATGGACAGTTTTTTATTATAACAAGTTCATTTTCGACTAAAGTACCCAATATCGACAGAACGAATGATATTAACATAAATATTTTTTTAATTTTTTAATGTAGTAATAATTGATATAAAAGGAATAATAAAATGGAAAAAAGTTCTTAATAATTTTTTAATTCAATTATATTTATTATTCAGAATGAACAAGGAACAAACATGTTAATTCAGATACGAGGTTAGGAGACTTCATAGCCCGATTTCCATTATTTGTGTTAAACTTATACTTATTAATTATGTCATTATATGAACTTGTGTGAATGAACTATAATTTTTTTCAATTAATATCTAGTTATATTGGGTGTATTTTGGTTTTTCAAACATATTTATATCATTGATTTTTCCTTAATGTAAAAATATTTCGCTCGTATATGAACCTTTCACCCTCTTCTTTTAGTCAATGACTTATTTTATTTTATGTATTTTTATTTAAATTATTTTATGTAGTGACATGTTCTTATAAATCATTATTATTGTACATTTTATGTCCATGTTATGGGATTCCCTTTTCTCTATCATCAACTCATTTTCTGATTTTTTATGTAACGTCGTTAAGTAGTTGGATTTTCTTAACGAACGTAGTTTCATTATCCATTACCTGAGGATTATTTTTATTTAAACATTTAATTATTTTATACTGTGTATAAACCCCTTGGAATTTTAATTTTGATTAAAGGATATATATTTTTCATATAATGAAATTTAATAAACGGCAAAAGGATTGTTTATTTTTAACATAAAAGGTGACAACAACCTTTCCACTGTTGTGAGTATTATTTTATTTTGGGATTCCATAACAACTCGTAGGTTTTAAAAAAGTTAAATAAATAAAATATACCATTTTTATGTATTTTTGTTTTGAAAATGTTTTTGAGAGATCATTGATTATTTCAATATCATTAAATGATATATTTTTATTGAAATGAGAAAATTTTATCTTTCCACTATGTTTGTTTTATGTGTTATGAATATGTTATGGTTCATGAAAATTGTTAATGTATACGAGTGATTTTGGGATAAGCCTAGGGACAGTGAGCCTTGAGATAACTCTCTAATGAATTAGATACCATGATGGAGGTAAACATTAATGTTTCTCCTAAAAGATAGAGGGAATATGATGTGATGGATACTCCAAACATAACTCCCTACATAGCTGTGAAGGATTCAATGTAATATTGATATGGATATTACACATTAAATTTTTTGATTATGATTTCTATGTTTTATTAATAAATCTTAAGATTTAATGAGTTATTTTAAAGATCTTATTCTTGGTATGTATTGATGGACTAATGTTTTCTTTATTTATTTTATAATCCTTAATATGATATTTATGCTCATCCCATGTTTTTTTGAAATGTTTTTCATCGGTCATAATGATGGATAGAGTAAATGATGGGATCACAGAAAATACATGATGTCTAAAACAAGGATATAGACAAAACTCTTATTTTCATGAGTTTTTATTTTAGGAAAAAATGGATAGTGAGTAGAAGTGTCTACTTTGTATGATTTTAGATATAATGTAATAGTTATGGCCTAATTATCTTAATCTCTAAACCATAAAATATCCTCATTTTGAATTGTTATCATAATTCATGATTATGTATTTTCTATGACCTTGTCTTTATTGTTGGTATTAATGGTCGGTTTAGGCAAATATAGAGATTATGTGTTTTTGTTAAACACATGGTTAGTCCGTATGTATATTATTTCCGTTCAATATTTGTATGTAAAAAACTTTAGTTCATGTAATGTAGGTTAATAACTGCAAGGGGGGGTATCTCAAACTACATTAAAATCTATTCAGGATGACATGATTGCAGTAATTATTGGAGAGTCATGTTCAGATGACATTGAAACGTTTTCTAGCATAGAACTCACTTTCAAGAAGTTGTTTCTAATATCAAACAACTCCAATATAACTTGATATCATCATGGGTCATGAGATTTATTTAATCAAAAACTATTTTCAAAATATTATCATATTATCATGAAAGGTAAATATTATAATGGTATTTAAAAAAAATACCTTATTAAAAGATTTTGAAGTATATTATCCTTTATAAAAAGTTTATAATGAAAGAGGCCCTTGAACAACCTATTTATATATTATTTTATAATATAGTATCTCTGCACATTCTTATGATATATTAAAAGGATTGTTAACATAAATTTTCAACTCAAATTTGTTTCGAATGTTTTATAAAAATTGTGTTTTGTATGATATTTTGAAAATATATGTCATACATCATTATTTTCTAAAACAATTTTTTTGTGAACACCAATATTACCGATCTTGTAATAGGTGTATTTGTATGTATGATGAAAATGATTTGGAAGAATCAAATAATTATTTTTGCAATGGTTGGACCTTCTACCAACATGAATAATATGATGATGAAACCATATCTATTCCATGATCAAGGTATGATGTTCTTTCTATTGGGAATATTTTTAATTTCTCATATAGAGATGAAACAAATTGAAAATATTTAAAATGATGAGGTATTAATGTATTTGGATGAAAATGAAATGTATAAAAAACCTTTTTGGTTAAAAAATGTTAGGGTTTTTTATTATTTTTATAAAAAGGAAAACCCGAAATATTGGTGACAACCCATTGCATCCAGAAATACCACAGGAATCGAACCCATAACCGATGGTCATCATGGGAACATCACCTACCACTAGCATACATTATGTACCTGGTGAGTGTTACATATAACATTTAGTCGAATGACTTTATGTATCAACATTAAGATGTTTTTATGAAATTATGTTTTATTAAATGGATATAATTAATATAGGAAAATTTTTTAGTGGTTTAGTGTTAAATGTTATTTTATAAGATGTTTTCTATTTTTGGAAACAATATATGCTTATAAGAAATAGAATATTATGTTTTTTTATTTGTGGAGTAATGGTTGAATTTTTTTTGGAAGAATCCATGTTTTTATTGTGGACTTATAAGGATTTTGGGTAGTTATTAGAACTATTAACTTATCTTAAATAATATCTGATTAGGATAATTACACTTCAGTATGTGACTCTAAGAGTTGTCGAAGTTATATGGAGATAAATTCTATGATTTACTATAAAGACTATGTGATAAAATATATATAAATCTATTGGTTCAAACATAGTTTGTAATATTTTGAATAATTAAGAGGAGAACTTTTTTTGAATGTTCTATGATGATCTTTGGGTGCTGTTTGTTTAATTTTGGAGATTAAGAATGTTCTTATTTTTATAAAAGATTAAATTTTTTATACATTAATTGAAATTTTACTAACCATTGTTGTTTTTGTTAATGTATAATAACAGAGGAAATATTTAGTTAATCTTTTTTGGATTTTGTGATACTCTAGATGTTGCTTGTAGCCCTTCTGGTGTGACCATGTAATCTGGAATACCAATTGTTTGGATAAAAGAAGAGTTTGTGGTATAAAATTATTAAATGATGTGACATTGCTTGAAAAGCAAGTATATTTCATTATTTTCCTAATCAATATCATTAAATAATACGTCAACATATTTATATGGAATATAAAAAAAATTGTCATTTACTTTACCATGTGGGGAATTAGACACCGTTTAACCCATCACAAGATTTTTATTTTTTGCTGGTTAACATTCCCCAAATCGTGTTTTCTATAAATCTCCATCAGAACATAATGGTTATATCCTCTTCTATAACAATTATTTTCAATATTAAATCCTTGTATATTTTGTCTCATATTACCTTTTTTACATCACTTTTATTCATTTAAATTGATATTTATATTAACTCTATTTCTAATGTGTGTCTTACAATGATGTTTTGGAGACCAATTTTAGAATTGCGAGGACACGATTCTGAAAAGGGTGGAAGGATTTAATGACTCCGAAATTTATAGAATAATTCTTTTTGATTTATACTAATAATTATTAATAAGATATAGATTTTTTGATAAATGGGATTCTTTTTCCGATACCGTACTAAACCCAGTACCACTGATTTCTCTAAAATATTACATTTCACACAATGTTGAGTTATACAGAAAAATAAATTAATAACATTAATAATTTAACTGGTAGTTTAATTCAAGACGTTTTATTGGAGACAATGAAAAGAACTAACTAATATATGATTATATATGTTTATAAAATGTCTTTACATTTATCAAATAAATTTTAGAGTCTTAAAATAAGAACGAATCCAATTTTAAGCATGAATACGATTATTTTCATCAAAGGTTGATTTACCTCTTTTTGGTGGGGAAACCATTTTATGTATACTTTATGTCACACTAATATGTTATATTTTACAAAATAAAATTATTCATTATAATTGGAAAATCAAAAAAAAAATTGGATTAATTTTTTTTATTTTTTTAATGATGTTCATTTTTTAATGAACAATTAAAAATACTATATTTTAATTCAAAAGTACTCTTTAATATAATTTATTTAAATGGTTAATTTATCATTTAAAATAATTTTAATGTGAAATAATATAATTTTTTACCATTTAATCCAATGTTCATCATTAGAAGTATTTCTAATTTGAAATTGGATTTAAATAAGTGTCAATATTTTCACAATTATTATTTCATTAAATCAAACTTTTTATTTTGACAATGGGGAATAATTTTAAATTAATTTCTGCAAATTCTTTGTATTGAATATGAATTTTTTTTCCTTAATTGGATTCAGGAGGTCTAAATTTTTTAAATTACTAACTTTTAATTTTATCCATTATTAATAGCAAATTCTATAAATAATTTATTTACCGTGGTTAAAAGATAAATCTATTAAATAATCTTAATCAAATATTATTATAATAATATTCATGTGTCATAATCCACTTGGTTGATACAAATCCGACCATGGATATCCTTGGGTCTATTTGTGGACCCCATAGAGCCACTTGGTAGTGATAATGACATTTTACATTAATTAATTTAAATTAAGGGAAAAATAACATAAATATATATCTTATAGTAAATCTATTTTATATGGTGTTATATAAGTGATAATTTTCAATTATAACTATTAATTTGAAATATAAAATTATTTCAAACATAATTGAATTTTATTTATATTTTTTAAACATTAATAAAAATTTAATTATGATGCAATGGTGATCCAGTAAATTCTTCATTAATAAAGGATTCAAATAAATTATATTTTAAATATTAAAATAAATTTATTTTTAAACTTTTTCTTCCATCCAAAATTTTTATGGATAATTATAAATTGTTATAATTTAATTATTGTAGTTTTTTAGATATAATCAAGTTTATATATATATTTTTAAATGTCATGATATGAATAGTATATAAATTTACAGATATGTGCTTTTATAATGAATTTTATTTTATTAAATGAAATAATTATCATAAAAATCTAGGAATTAGAATAAATGACATAAATAATGTTACGAATGTAATAAATGATCCATTTTGGATCTCTTTTAATTTAATTTTAAATATATTAACCTTATATTAGGAATATATATGAGGACATGGTAAATGTTAAATATGTTAACAAAGGATTATATAAAAAATATAAGGATTAAAATATATCCAAAACCTGTTAAATTCTTATTGGATGTTTTTATTTCAAATTATATGTACCTACTATTTGAATATAATATGTTTTGTAATTTTTAATGATAAAATAATTCTATATTATAATAATACTTTAAAACATTCCTAAAGAGCCCATCCTACCTCATATAAAATGCCACAATATATAACCCATAAATCAAACCTATTAATCCCCCTAGATCATCCAAATTTTTCCCAAATAATCTCTCAACAATATATATTCCTCCTAGAAACCTTAACCAAGGAATAATGCACATCAAGAAATCCATTTGGTTTAATCCGATGCGAGTTACCAGATTTAAAGGTAACATCTTCTATCTAGTTCTTTTGTTTTATATTCCATATCCAACCTACTAATGTCTATTTATTATTCCATTTTATAAAAAAATGTATAATAAATATACTAGGATGTTTTAATGAGGATTATTTGAAAAAAATATCCACACACCTCCATCTAATTTATTTGAACATAATGTTTCAGTGGACGATGAACTACTACATCATGAAACGATGATTATTGAATTACATTCAACGGCCTCTCATATTGTCCATTATGATGGAACAATATTTATATATGATATTTATTTTATTTTTATTTTCTATTATCTTATTTATTTTTCATTAATATCATATATTTAGTGTTTCCATAATGGATAAATACAATAATTTCATTTTAAAAAGTGCGGACTACTGACACCTCAATGTGATATGATTCGTAATTCCATACATGGAATGTAAAAAGGATGGTGTTAATGAAATTATTTAATGTACATATAATATTGTGTTATAATAGAATAATATTATACCAATGTATTATTAATATTTCATTGCAATAATCTACGAAATAGAAATGAATGTAGCTTTCATCCGTACTTATGGCTTACCGTGTCAATGAAGAGTGTATTCCATTTCTTATCTCCAAATTTTATGTACTACTATATATATATATAATATTTATAATATTTATATTATATGTAAATATTCAATATTATTTTGGAGGAAATGAAATTTTTACCACATGGACAATTTGTAATTAAAACAAACTCATTTTCACCTCAAGTACCCAATATCGATATAACAAATGATATTAACTTATATAATTATGTAATTATTATAATGTTGTAATAAGTTATACAAAAGGAATAATTATCTTTAAAAATTTACTTAATAAATAAAAAATTAATTTAATTGTATTATACATGAAGAACAAGGAACAAACGAGTAAAGTCGGACACTAGTTTATGTGACTTCAAAACCAAATTTCCATTCTATGGGTTAATATTTTTCATAATTTTTATGCCTATATTTGAATATGTGTGAATAATATCTGATTTTTTAAACTTAATATCTGCTTATATTGGGTGTATTTATATTTGTCACATATATTCATTTCATTCATTAATCCTTAATGTATTGATATGTTCATTGTATGGGAACCATTCACCTTCCTCTTTTAGTCAATGACTTATTTTATGTTATGTATTTTAATTTCCATTTTTTATAGGGATATGTTATTATATATCATTACATCAATAAATTTTATTTCAATGTGATCATATATCCTTTTCTCTCTCATCAACTCATTTTTCGGAAATTTAATGTGACACAGTGAAAATGGCATTTCCACCACTGCATGTATTATTTGATCATTGGCATCTATAACAAAACATTATTTTTTAAAAAGGAAAATAAATATAATATATCATTTTAATGTATTATGGTATTGAAAATGGATTTGAGAAATCATTTATTATTTTAATATCATTAAATGATTTATTGTGATTGAAATTCCAAAAAATTATCTTTCCTTTATGTTAATTTAATGTGTTATGAATATCTTATTGTTATTGGGAATTTTTTATTTATACGGGTGGTTTCATGATAAACCTTGTTAGGGTGAGCCCGAGATAGCATTCTAATGCAATGGGTTACATGACAGTGCTAAATGTTAATGTTTAGCCTAATAGATTTTGGGAATATATTTTGATGAGTATTCCCAATGTAACTATTTATATAGATGTCAATGATATAATTTATTTATGACATGGATTCATCAATTTATCCTTATGATTTATGATTTCTATTTGTTATTTATATATCTTAAGGTTTAATGAGGTATGTGAAATAGCTTATGCATGGTATGTATTATTGGACTAATGTTTTAATTATTTATTTAATAATCCTTACGGAGATTTTGATGGTCATACCTTGGTTTTTGGAATTTTTTTAGAGGACATAAAGATGAATAGGGTCATGGATGGCATATTGGAAATGTCTTGTGGTCTAAAAATGGAACTATGAATGAATCTTTTTTTTCAAGAGTTAATATTTTATGAAAAAAAGCGATACTTAGTTGATGTATCTACTTTGTAATATTTCTGATGTAATTTAATAGTTATGGCCTAATTATCTAAAAAACTAACCATGAAAAGATCCTCAATATGAATTGTTAACATTATTCATGATTATGTACTGTATATATCATGGTCATTATAATACAAGTGTCATATTATTAAAGGTCTTATAACCCCGTGACATTACCTTATTTTTTCATTTAATTTATTAAGGTGGTTCCTTTGTATATGTATGAGTAATCATTGATTTTTTGGTTACCGATAATAAAATTTCTTTTGTGTAGTGATATATAAATTAATAATGTGTGAACATATTAGATTTTTTTGCCAAATAGGGATTGGAGATGTAAAAAAATATGAAACATTCATATATAAAACGAAGGAAACATTGGAACATTTTGATTAAATAATATATTAATATCAGGAAATTAATATTCATTACATCTATATTAAATTATTAATACTTTAAATGTAAATAATAAAAATAATAAGGTTGATATTGTTTCCAATTATCCATTTTTTAAGGCCTAGATCATTCAACTAGGTAATTTCAATCTCAACAGAAGTACTCCTGTATTCTAATCTATAAACCAAGAATGTTATAAATAACTCAATATTTTCATTATTAGATCTATTTAACTAAACATGTGGGTCTATTTTTTATCCTCGGGATTATATTTCATAGCTTCCATTATAGGATACACTATATGGGATTCCATAATTTTCAGGAAACGAAGGGAATATTGTAAAATGATAAAAATGATGGATTTTTATAGGTGACTGTGAAATTAAATTTACAAGAATAGTAATTGTTATTATTAAGATTAGTGGATGTTGATCTATAAAAATCTTATAATATACATATATCATGTTGGATAAAATTTTATTTAACAAGTAATTTATATTAATTTAATATTTCAATACTTTCAAAGGGTGCCCCGTGACTCTCCTATAAAGAGGCACACCATCCCATCTTTTACATAAACCCTAAAATCTATTGTTTAGGACAATCCATGTCCAAAAATCATACTAGTATCCCTTCCCTCATACTAGAAGACTCCTGTATTGAATAATTCCTCTCATCCAAACCTATTTCTATAATCCAAAAAAGGTTATCTGATTTATAGGAAACAACTTCTAGTATTTTTTTACATTCATTCCCCTTTCCCACTACCAGTAATATTAATATTCTAATTTTATATAACAAAAATAATTATAAAAATTATAATATATTATTTTTTTATTATTTTTGTAACAACACTTACACACACCATGATTTAATGTTTAATAAACATTTTTTTCTATTAACGGTGAACTATATTATCCTGAAAATAATGATTGTTCAATTTTTCACTACCACATCTCATTGTGGTCATTATGAATGTAGCTATATTGATATATGATATATATTTTATTTATTTTTACTCTTTGGTTTTTATATTTATATTTAGAAAAAACCTTTATTATTTCCCTGTTGTGTAAATATGATAATTTCATTAGAGGAAATACTGACTACCACCCACTCAAAATGATATTAGTCATTAATCCATAAATGGGAAATATAAAGGTCGGTTTTCTTGAACTTTTTTATCATATATATCATAGATGTAATAATAAAATTATTTTTCATTCTTTTAATAAGATAATAAAATTAATGTAGTGTTCATGTGTATGTACGACTTACCATTTCCATGAATTGTGCATTTCATTTCATATCTGCTAATATTATGGACTATAGTAGGTACTGTAGAGGAGACTGTAAATTATCAGGTAGTGAAGCGGCATGGGTATTGTAGCCCTACTATTCACAGAGTGGTCCTTTGGGCCAAAATAATGGGCTTTCAAGTCTTGTATTTTGGCCACTTGGCCTTGGGCCTTCAGGCTATGTAATGGTTCTCCCACTACGTAGTCTATAGAGTTCGTTGCTTTAAAAAATAAAATGAGGGTTTATCCCCAACCTTAAAACAAAATCATGTTAATAGACTTCATCTCAATCTCCTTTTATTGAGGCAATATTTGATAATATAAATCATATTTATTTATAATGTGTGAAATAATCCCATTTTTAATTTTATTTTAATAAAGTGGGTTTTAAATGGAATAATCATACATAATGAGTTTTACATTAAATTATGATTAAAAGACTCTTTTTAATGTATTTCCTGACAAGTAATTTTTTAAATCGATGACCATTATTTTCCATTTGGCATCCTCTAAAAGAATAATGGTTATAAAATAGAAATAATACCATAAAACATTTTCATGTATTTTAGTATTAAAATTAGTTTTATTAAGGTATTGATTATGTAAATATAATTAATTTTTTTATTCTTATTTTAATGTGGAATTGTTATTTTTTTCCATTTCGTTTGTTCAATGTGTTATGATTATTTTTGGTTCATGGGAATTATTTATGTATACTAGTGGTTCTGTGATAAACTGAGAGTTGATGAGTCTATTATTGATCTCCAATGAATTGGATAATAAGATGAAGTTAAAAAATAAGGTTATTTATAAGAGATTAATGGAATAAAATATAATGTGTATTTCAAATGTAACCATGAAGGTTACATTGTATGTGGCCATGAAAATTACAAAGTGACTATGTTATGGATTCCACAAGTTATCTTTATTATCTATTATTTCTATTAGTTTATTATCAATCATATGATTTCATAAGCTATGTTAATGATCTTATATATTTTGGGTGATAATTACTATTTCATGGGTTTATTAGTAAAAAAGGACTAATTTTTACTTTCCTTGGTTTATAACCATTACAGATATTTTTATGCTCATACCAAATTTTTTAAATGTTTTTGACACAGTATATGTATGGGTAAGAGAAAAGAAGAGGTCATGAAGATTTATATCATGAAAATAATTAAAGATTATTTGCAAATAAATTATATTTTTGATGAAATAGAAATATTTTTTTGTACCTACTTGTTATCAATTTTAGTTGTTATATAAAAATTGTTGAATTAGTTTCAAAAACTCTAAAACCAAAAAGATCTTCAATGTGAATGATAGTAAATTCATGACGAAAAATATAGATTATGTAATGTTTAAGAATGGGTCCTTATAACCTTATCCTAGAGAAAATGTTGAGATGTTCCCAGTTTGGAAGATTATGATTTGGGCTTAGTTTTCTAATAGTCATCTTTTATGCATGGAGCCTACGATCCCTAGTACGAAAGGTATAATAAGCACCTAAGTGATCATTTTGGAAATTTATATGTTTCATTTCCCTATAAAGACTAATTTTAGGGCCCTCAACCTGAATAATACCCCATGTCTTAAGGGTTGTATTCAATTAACATAACCATCATTTTCCATAATAAATGGTTTATTGCTTCGTGACCTTATCCACAATAGCCACAAACTCTTCTCCCATATCCACACCCAATTATTCTAGTGTAAGAGGAATTATTGCGACTTGGATGAATCGTTCACATCCTCTTGACTCTATCACCAAGAATGAATCACATAGGATTTTAGGTTTGTAATAATCAAAACATTTTCAAAACCCATCTTGTTGAAAGGACTACAAGAACAATGAATGACACTATAACTGATGATAAGTAGAAAACACATCATTGGATAGATCTCCATGTAATATCATCCATAATATGAGAAATCATACCACATCCATGGTTATCATCCCTACTATTATTCCCCAAACTAACCACCATATCACCATGAGTAAATTCTCAATTCAGGGTTCATTTTATAAAGGAATACATTTCAAGAGCAGTCACTAACCATTTTCTCTCATAGGACAATAGTCTGCTATGATATTTTCAAATATATGTGGGCTTTGATTACATTTCAAATGTGATATGTTGGAAGCTATCCCAAGGTTCATACCCAACATTCTCAATCAAACATATACATTATGGGATACGTTTTCAGCAAGGACTAATTCAACATGGAAGCCCATACTACTTCTAGGTTTTCTCAAAACATAAGTATAATACCCACACCAAACATGACTTGGAAAAATATTCATATACACCATTTCCACATTACATTAAACTATAGAGCCATGTCTTTATCACATGACCATATAATTTATCTTGTGTCAAATTTATTGTAACCCAATTATTTTAGTTCTGATTCCGTTATTATAGATACATAGGTAGACCGTCTATGGAAAAAATACCATCATCAAAAAAACAATCCTCTTCCATTGATGGCGATATATTCCATAGTAACCTTTTGTATCCTGGGATAACAATAAATTCCATAGTTCCCCTCTACATGGATTTAAAACTAGCACTGTCTTAATGATGTCCAACGAATGTCTATGTAATGTATCAAATAATATGATTGATGGAGAAACTCATATTTATACAGATGTATCCATTGGAAATGAACCTATGTTAAATGTACATGATTCTAAAATTCCATAAATACTAATAATTGAGGTATAATTTTAAGGGAAAACTATATCATTATTGGTAAATTAATAAGTATTCCACAACATATCATAATCCTATAATATAGTCTTGGAGTACGTATCAATTCCATGAGAATAGGTATGATGAGCCTCACCTCCAATCCTCTTGACCAATTACTATTTTTATGACTTGAAGGAAAAAATCTATATTAATAGCCTTCCATTTTAAATAATGTCCCTATGATATAGATTCAATAATTTTTAATAGATCTGTAAGTAAATCCAATGGTAAATGTCAAGATATAATGAATCAAAAATAGATTCTCATTTCTATTGGAATCCAAAATATTGTGAAACTGATGTGAACCCTAACCATGTTAACAATGCTACCAATATGTAGGATCCCTATCAATGATTTATGTTGGTCAAAAAGGCTATTAATTACAATGGTGTTCATCAATAAAGATGCAAAATTACTGTGGTTTTCGTGATTATGTCTGCTACATATCAACATGCACACATTTTTTGAAAAACTACCATAAATCCAAAATATTATATCAAATTTACATATTTAAATTCCCTGGCTGCTGCTCAAGCATGATCATCTTACCCATGAAGGACACTATCACCATATAAATGTCATCAATTTTGGGTCTCAAATGCAGTATTTCATGAATAACATGAACATTGTAGTTTCTAAATGCAAGAGGATTCCTAAAATGAACTGAAAGTCAACAATAACCTTCACTCGTCTAGAAATAGATATATAGGTGTCAGATTAACACAGAGAAAACCACCATCTTCAAAAATTTCTGGGACTTATATCTAAATTGAAATTATCATTATCTTACATAGAATATGGAGGTGGATGAATATTTCATCCATATTCTCACATAAAAACCACAAGGGTTCTTCTCAAGGGTTCCTACCAATAATAAGCACTTCCAACACATTGCGTAATAAAATCCTCAACACGATGAGGATTTTATATTTGGATTTCTGGTCCTTGTTTCATAGACCCATACATGAATCATGATCCACTGATGTCAACAACTAGTCTATGAGAAGCATGATCTAACCATTTCCCCCTTTAGAGAAGTCTAATAAATAAATTTTCAGTAAATATATGAATGGGAATATAAAATCACCCCCATCATACTGTTATCTAGTTGAATTTTATAGAGACACATAACCAATCTCGCTAATGAAATCTAGTGGATTCTAGTGACCAGGGATATAGACATGCTAAAAATATTTTAATCGACCAGCAGTATCACCTATCATCATTATAAGAACCCAGCCAACCTAGTTTGTCAAAAAAAAATTGAAAAACAAATTCACTTACTTGTATTCATCAATTATATCCAATACTCACATATTTATGTATTTATAGATTTCATTAAGAGTTCTTTGATGAAAAGCAGGGGAAAAACTCAACCCTCTTCACTAATACAAAAGTTCTATTAGTATCCAATGGTAGGAAAGGGAGGACAAGAGACGTCACATACACATACTCAAGACACAAAATCGATGTATAGTCACCTTCGTATCACTGACGTGAATACGCATATTTTAGCATTGTTGAATGATAAAATGAAAATCTCATCAAATATTCTTGGGGTTTGGTAGAATATCATTATATCGGCTATAGTAGTACCTAAGAGATGGAGACAAAACACTATATTTAGACTTTGGGTGGCTCATCCAAAATTCATCCCAGAGTAGAAAAATACCTTTTTCTAGTACATAATGGTTATAAGGAGTACTACCCCATATCATATGGACAATCAGATTGGGAACATACACCTATTCTAATTTGAGTTAATCTGCATAACCTAGTAGCGACATCAATGTAAGAACTTGCACCTTCAAATGAAAATATGTTCTCCCAGAAGGTGACTCAATTTGTTCATAAGAAGGGGTCTAAAAAGAAATCTCATCAAACAATATTGAAGAAAGCTAAGAAAATCCCTAAATTGGCTCCACATAATGTTTGAGTTCATGAATCCATAAGACATTAAACTATTCAACTCAATATTCTACCATGCCCTCACCCCATTATGGGAGTAATAATAGTAACTCTTAAGTTCTTTATCATATTCTTCCTTAAGAGTTGTTGATTAATGATAATTTGGCCAATATTGATATCGAAACACATGATAAGTGCCACAAAAACCCTCAATGTGGCTAGAAGACCATGTATCAAGAAGTTCTACCCCTTTATATTACCCACCATTGTCATCCTCCCCATTATGATGATATTAGATTTTAATGTTCTCTCCATAGAAGAAATTCGCATTTCCAGGAGGATGATTCAAAGAATAGTGTAGGGATGGGAAATCCATATTTTCTTAAGGAACATGAAATCAAAAATATTGTCATGTATGATTCTTTATAAATGGGAAATGTTAAATGTTCTCAACTAGAAGTAATCCAATGAAGACATTCACTCTCTAAACTATCATTGGGACACCTGCCTTCCTATAAAATAAAATAACCCATTTTCAATCTTTATATTGATGATCAAATGGTATCCAAACATCATCTCTGGTCGGATCAAATTAAAACCCCATTTAATAAAGACGATGATTAAATGTTACAAATGAGGAATAACTACTTAAAAATGGTGTTCCAATCATTTTTCATCCATTATCTTCACCATAATATAGAATAATAAAGTATTTAATGGAATACATTATAAACGAAATTTTTCATGACATTTGGAAAAATTATTTCATTTTCAAAAGAATGTATTACATTATTATAATTATCAATGTAATATATTGGTAATAGAAGAGTTACATCACCAAATTAATGTGTTATGTATCTCAATTTAAATAAATCAAATGACAGAGAAGGAGAAGGATGCTCTTCATCATGCATTACTCAATAGATTAAAGAGGATATTTCAATTGATCACTAATAGAACATATATGGTTCATATAAGAGCTTCTGGTGTCCATGGAGATTTGAATATCACTACACTATCTAAATAGAAATTATTGAAAAATCTTGTCTCATGAAATGTTATTTCCTACTGCCTCTTACAACAAATAGATTAATTTAAAGACCATATTCCGACTCAAATATAGAAAACTGTTGAAATAATTTTGTATCATGAATATGAAAATATCATGTAGACTTATAATTTAGAGCATATACATCATTAGATTATGAAAATGTATGAAATAGTTCAATGGTCATCCAAAAAATTTGATTTTAGTAGATGCAGGATAATGAACCAACCCAATGTTCTGACCTTAATCAGCAAAATCTGAAATGAAGCGACATCAATATCATCTACGCATGTTCATGAAGAACCCCAGCCCATAATGATTTGGGATTTTAGAACCCAAAACATGGAATTAAAAACACAAATTCCAAGGGTTATGAATAAAAAATATGTATAGCCCCTGCCCATATGGCTGTGTGATTTTTCACCTCTGCAATCCCCTCCTTAGTGGAAATCAATTTTCTCACAATTAATGGAGAAGTTTCAGAATGACCATAGAATATAATTATAAGAGGATACACATCAGGTAACTCTTCCCATATAACATACAAGGGAATTTAATAACAAGAATAAAAGGACTCTTGGAGGATGAAAAACTAGAAAATATAAAAAAAATGAGAAACAATATGCCTATGATGCCTTCCTCGTCGATAAATTTCTTATACGACGTCACTAAAGATCCTATAAAACACATGTCTTGTTAAGAGAAATCATAATAGGACGTTATTGATCATGATAAAATCCATCCTAATGAAAATGAATAAGGTGAACATACTAGAAATCAATGAAATTTCAAGAATCAATTCATTTCCCCAAAATAATCCACTTACATGCCTTCGAAAGGAACCTGACAAGGAAAAATGTAAAAGCCAGACCATGTCTCACCTACCCACATGAGAAGGACATGAAATTTATTATAGGATTGGTCTTCACAACAGAATGATGAAATTAAGGGGTTATGATTTCTCGATATAGAATTACTCTAAGGTGTTTTACCTTCATGATTTTCTCCACAAGAAAATCATCATTATCTCTTTTAGTTGGTTCACATGACTAATGGTTATTTTTACCTATGACTAACAAAAATCATGATTTTCAACCATTTCATAGAAAATAGAAAAGGATTAGAAACATCCACACAAAAACATCCATATAGGGTACCCCATGAAAAATCCCAGAAGTACCTCTGTATGTCATCCTACCAACTCTTACCCACATTAAAACAACAAATATCATGAATACATTTTATCAAGAACAACCATATTCTTCCAAAATTCTTATGACCACAATATTGTAATTACTATCTTGATTTGAAGCCATTTAATGAATAAACCACTCCAAATAGAAAACAAGGCTTACCCTAAATTTGTAGATTCAACACACCCCAACAATATTTGTCAAATACCACATTTCCAATATTTAACAACTTGGGAGATCTAGATTAACACATAACACATAAAATCTCTTGTTGTGATCCCATTATGGGAAACCCTCATGAGAATGAAAATATATAGCTCTGATGTTTTTTGGAGTCACTGTAGTGGCCGAACATTGTTTAGTATACCAGTATGTAGTCACTATCAATTGTTTTATGGTAAGATATCCATCAAGAATGAATTTTCCATTTCTTCTCATAAATACAGTAGACAAGATTAATTTATCCTACAAATTTCAAAAAAAATATGAAAAAAAGTGGTACAGATTTCAATTATCGATGTAATGAAATTACATATTCCATAAAACGACCACTCCCTCAAGTAGTTTTATCGGCTATCGATGTGTAATGTATCAGTGATGAGTTGATCATAACACTAATAACTATGGTGTAATGGGAAGGTTACAAGACCATTCATCAATCACAAAAGATGTGGAAAATTTCTTTATGAAAAAAATGATAAATCACATGTAACTCCATCATCACAATGAATAATAATAGATAAATATGATTCTACAAAAGTTACACTTAAACATGCCCTTTTATCTATTCCTACCAAAAATCCATCATCAAATCATAGGGTTCCACTTCATTAGAACAAGTAACTATGACCAGCTCACTAAAATGATTTCAATGATCATCGGAGGAAATATTTTGAGCAGCTAAATAAAAAAGTATATTCCTTTTATGATAATGAAATGTTTAGTTTCTTCATCTAATCGTCGGAATACAACATAATGGACATTCCAAGGAATACGAACCGAAAAATGTAGGTGATGAAGATATAAAAAAAATTCTAACCCTTACCTAAAATGTTGAGGCATGACATCAATGTTTTTATGTTTTTAATGTCCTCCTAAAAATGATGGTGTAATCTGGAATGTGAATTTGATAGGGTTCTCGGCCTAGGTAGCATCAGTGTCTACTATAGAACTGATGGATGAAGGTGAAGGAAAGTACGTTAAATGTAATAATGAATATATTATCAATAATTAAATGATCAGAGAAACAAATAACTAAACTCATGAAATTTTGTGAACACCATTGAAACAATCATATATTCATCCTACCACTTCCACAACAACAAAACCATCATTATCAAAATATTAATCATCCAAATTCAAATTCCCATAGAAGAAAAATTCTCAAAATTATAAATAGATGTACAAGAAAATGATTTTATATCAAGGAAATTTTTTTCCAAGAAATTTGATGATTTAATTATAATTAAATCAAAATCACCTGAACTTCCCTACCTAATGGCCAAACAAAAGACTACTTGTCAAGGAGAATCACCATCAGAATAAAAGTTGTTTTTTCAGTTCCATTAATGTTATTAATTTAATGGACACACTTTAAAACGATGATTATGATTATGAATCATATTTCACTATACATAATTTGGGAAATGATTGATAGAGCTTTCTATATCGAGTAATAAAGTCAATACATGGTAATTCATGGAGTAACTACTTCATCTACACCCATGATCAAACCATTTATGTGGAAGAAACTCATGGGCGGGCACTCTAGTAGCCTCAATAAGAAAAATTGAACTCTAAAACACATTAAAAAATATTTATTGTTGTAATGAAATTGTTTTATTTTTTAGTGGATATTCAACCACCACATTGCTGATGTGGAGGCCCAAGTAAACCTAATCCACCAAGGATACGAACCCGTCAAATCACACATCAAATGATGGCATATCCCCACCAGGGAAATTGGATCCCAAACCACTAGATAAAAATTAAATCTATGTTGGAAAATGCAGGCCACTAGACCAAAAGTATAATGTATTAAAGTTGTTGTACTATTTACTGTCCATGTTATCAAACCTTTATGAATTAAACATGTCAAAGGAAATCTAAGATGTACTCATTGAAAATTTGTCATGTCCTTGAGGATTTGACAGTAGTATTGATTTTGTAGATTTTTACAATATAGTGAATAACCCTACTGAGTTCCAAGTGGTGATGTCATATATGGAAGATGATGAATATTATATCATTCAATGAATGATCATACCTCTATATATATTTATAAATTTTAATGACATTAATATCCAACATGCCTTCACTGATAATGGATCTATAATAAATAACATTCCAATCATAAAACATTATCGATTGGTTAATTCTGAATTTCATTTTTCTCCCTCCACATTAATATTAGAAGTCTATGATAGGAATAGACAAGAACCACTTGGTGAGATCACACTCTAGACTCTACCTGGGTATTTGTATAATATTGATATTTCATGGTTGTTCAAAATGACAAAACATTCAAAATTTTGTTGGGAATACGTTGGCTACATCAACATGGAACCATTACTTCTTCATATCCCCATTTAAAACATTTAAGAACTATATTAATGTAGTGTTTTATCATAAAAAGTATGTAAAATGATATATGGATAAAAATGTTAATAGAATAAAGTATTTGAATTGTCAGGAAAAGATCACAGTTTATTAATTCATGAATGTTAATGCGGACTATGTGTTTCCCATTAATATAAATGAATAGTTGGGACTAGATTAAAGCTCTTATTAGATGGATTATATAATGTCAACTTTTTATTATTGATTCCAATAATATAGAATAAGTCTCTATT
This sequence comes from Viscum album, assembly GCA_963277665.1. Taxonomy (NCBI): domain Eukaryota; kingdom Viridiplantae; phylum Streptophyta; class Magnoliopsida; order Santalales; family Viscaceae; genus Viscum; species Viscum album. The sequence continues at coordinate 417,130,375 of OY728161.1, read as the reverse complement.
TCACTAATCCAAAATGATTTTTTGATGAAGAACATTATGAAAAACATCCATCATTTGTTAGGTCAGAATTGGTTTCCCCTTCTTCTAGATATCAATGTATCAACTCCTCCACTAGCTCTGAATATTTTATTTCATCACCTATCCTTGAAAATACTCATTGAACCTATGTAGAAGAATATAATGTGAAGAATAATAAGAAGAGGAATACATTAGAGAAGCTCCTCCATCATTCGAGAAAAGTATCTACAATTTTGTGGATAATGGTAGTGAAATAAATCTAGCTACATAAGAAAACAGACAATAAAATTTGATCAGTGAAGATATGAATCTAAATGAACAAGGAGTATATACGTTATTTTTAAAATATAAGTAGGATGTGATTAATTATAATTAAACATAAATACCATGTCATAATAATAATGTGGACACACATCATTTGGGACATGTAGTTGAACATCGTGGATACAAGAGTACGTCCAGAAGAACACACCCAACTCATGCTTCCAAAATAAAGGTTGAATCTGAATAAATTATCAGAGTAGACTTCATCAGAGACGAAAAATATCACCTATTTCTGGATAAAATTCACCAAGTAAAGAAAATTTAAGGGAAAAATTAAGTATATACTAATATCCATGATCTAATGAAGAATGGTACCAAATATCATTTCCTGGTCCAATCACAAATGATCTATTTGATTCAATAGATGGATAAAAATATCTATCCACCATTTATTGATAATATGGATGTACATAAATCAAATTGGGCCCAAAATATGAATAATCTACACCCTTTAAACAACCTCAAGGTGTATTTTCCTATCAGATAATTCATTTTGGCATGGCGAATTATAATGAAACATATCAACATGTTAAGAATCACATATTCAAACACAGATTAAGGAAATTTGTCAAATTCTATTTTGATGTTATTTTGGTTTAATACCATAAACATTATAACCAACTTTCAGATCTATATATCATTTTCATTAATCTTGTACAAAACAATCTATAGATGATCCCTTTCAAATGTTCATTTGGGGTTACCTCAGAAAAACATAACATATTTTTGTATGCTATCACGTAATTTAAGTTGATCCTGAAAATAAAAAAGAAATATTTATAATTTCAACTTCTAAAATCCGGAATTAATTTTTTGGTCTTCAAGGGAACATAGAATACATCAAGACTTTCATAGAAAAAATGGAATGGAATTTTTTACCATTCACAAAATTGACGAAGAAGGGGGTCACATAATCTCAGTCAAACCATGAACAATGTCGAGACTCGACATTAAAATATTGAGAAAATATTCATGTAATTAATCATTATAGTTCAAAAATTGAGGCATTATGTACAACATCACGAGATTCACTTGGTTTCTCATATTAACCGAATAATTTTTATCCATTATCAGCCTATACTAACATGACATCTTGAATGATGGACAGTTATCCTACAATAATTGGATATAACACAGAACTTCCCATTGATGAAATTTTCAACATTCATGATTGTCCATAAAAATGGGAAATGTAGTTTGGTTTTGAGTCAATATAACCAACAACAATGAGAATGGAATAATCTAAACTAAATAATGTTGGGATTGGAAATGTGCTTATCTTTCTAGAAAAAGTAGTATATCCATAATCATTCCTTTTATTAGAATGTGGTACTAACAATGATGTAGAGTATCATACACCCATTGATGAATTGGAATTGTCACTCCATATATGAGGGAATCATTTAAATATCGATGGTCATTCATAATTTATAATCAATGAAATCTATACGGATTAATCTATTAGAAACGTAGAGATATTTCTTCTTTGTGTTCATGTTCGGTGGTGAATGGTTTAATTTCCCTTATATAAATTATATTCAAATGTCCTATGATGAAAAAGTGGCCATGTTGATGCATTTTTTAATGCTACCTCTCCCCATTTAGATAGAAATTTGGAATAGGTAATCACAACATTACCTATTGTTATTAGGATTCACCATTTATTCAAATCGAGATGGAGAAAATAAAAAAACAAAATATTCCCTATTTTCGATCCATGTTATCATATAAATAGATAGTTGTAACCATTAATATAATATATATAAAGCAGATTTCATCCACCATATTGAGCTAGAATAGAGAAATTTTGATGAAGAGTGGTCAATTTTACTTATTATGATTGTACGAATAACCCAAAGATCCTCTAAAAATTAGTTTTCAATGAAAAAATATTCAGATTTAATGATGGAGATGAGACAATGACTGCCATGAAAGAGGAACATACAAGATATTGTGGTTCTAACTAGTATAGGTACATGATTTCATATTAAATATGAAGACTTGGTTACTTATGGCCTTCAATGATTTAGGATTTCACATATTTCACTAAGATGTGTCTCCCCTTACATGTGCATTCCAACTTCATCAATCAACCCCCTTAGTTTCTATATAAAACTAAACACTACTTTTCAATTTTTAAATGGGTAATTGTTTTTTTATTACATAATACCCTAGCTACAACTATTTTGTTCAACTACATTTTTAATACTATCAATTTCTTCTCCAAATGAGATGTGGAAATTACTCTGATGCAAATCAGTGTCAAAATAATTGTTAAAATTTTCAAATGTAATATCATTTAAATATATGGTGTCTCTAATACCATATTGATTGAAAATGGAACCATATTAATCTATCATGAATTTAGGAAATTATATCAGGAATATAATATAAAATCCAACCATTCATTAATCTATCAGTCAGCAGGTAGTGGACATATAGATTTTTTTTACAACACTTATTCGAACGTACTTAAAAACACAATCGATAATGATAATAATATATGTCTTGATAGACACTGGAATTATTTATGGGATTATTGAAGTACTAACCATACTGCAACATAATCAACTCAATACTTATTAGTGTATAGAAATGAAGCAATTTTTCCAAAGGAAGTTCATTTTCTCTCTCTCTAAATTTCCATTTTTGATCAATTGTCTGCAATGTAACAATCTCATGAATGATTAGATTAGTAATGGAGGTTAAAAAGAAGATATTGAATATATTGCATCACATGTATGTCCATACGAACTAGTTAACATATTCCTTCAATAAGAATGTTCATTGTTATTCATTTATCCTTGTATAAATAATAATGGATCTCAGGACTCCAATGATTCCAAGAAAGAAACCACAAAAGCATAAATCAAAATGAGTAGAACCCTTCTACATACATACGATTATCTTAAATGGACCTTATTCATTCATTTCATTGGACGAATAACTATTTATAACTCCTACAAATGAAATGTTACTGAGGAAATATTTTTTAAATTACACAAATCAATTCCATTTTCTATGACATTAAAATATGTAGCCCATTTGTCCTTATCGCACAATGTTAAAATACATGACATCATTTGTCCTTACTAAAATTACATTAAAATATATGTTTAATATCTCATTTATTTTACATTAATGATACCTTCCAAAATATAACATGTACACAAACCATGTGGTCCCTTAAAATTTCAGTAGCTTTCATGTGAAAATCACATTCACTCCATTGGTACTCATTTGTGGCATATGCACCTAAATAGTCCTTGTCAATATTAATTAAATATACATAGGTAAAATCATATTTATGAACAAAATATAAATTTATACTCATCCCCACGTGATACATTGAGAAACTTATGTCTCTAAAATCAAGAATATCAAACACCATAAATAATCATTTTGTTATATTCTTATGCATGATATAATTATATGCAGAAAACTATTCTAGGATATAAGTCATGATTTTTGTACAATTTTTTTTCATTAACTAAACCATTAACTAATAATAAAATAAAACCCCCCTTTGCTATATAAAATCTATGTTGATGTAGAAAATAATCATTAATAACTATGAATGGTTATATTTTCATCCTAGTAAGATATGTTGTCATTCATGTGTTCTATACGACGACATGGCCTCAACTTTAGGAATGAATAAAATAACCTTTTACAAAAATTAAAATATTATTGATGTTGGGAAATATTTAAAAACTACATATGAATTTATTTTCATACAAATGTGATATGTAGTGGTGATTGGGATTTTTTAACTGGCTCGGTGACCACATAATTGTCATTCCCCTATTCTTTAATTGTGTTACCTTTCTGATAATGATGAAATATTTTACCACTCCCTATTCCCATGTCCGAGATCGTTTAAATGGGAACAATGATTTGATATATTGTTTTTTTGTAAACAAATAATCTCAATTTTCATTTGGGGTATCAATGTTCATGTTTGTAACAATATAAAAATAACAACTAATGTCATTGTAGCATGAAGTTAAAATACAATGTTCCTCAAAAACTGAGTTTGCCTTGATTCTCATAATAATGAGATATATAGTGATTCTTATGTAATATAACATGTCACATCCATAATTTTCCTTAAATTTAAAATCACTAATATCCTTGAAACATGATGTTAAACTGCACAACTCATTAAGAAATATTTATGGTTTGATTCTCATCATATTGTGATACATAGTGACACCCATTTCTCTAATATTGGGTATAGGCATGATAATGAAAAGTCTATATTCCCACATTAATAATAATTGAGTGAGGGTGAAATAGTGAAATATTTATGTATTTATTTATTCTCATATTTATAAGATATGTAGTGACATCAAAAATTTTAATATATGTACCAACCACAACATGATGTAAGTAATCCATATATTCTTCAATATATGAATCAGATGAATGTGAGAAATATTTTTACAAATTTTCAAACTATGTAAGATCCATTTATTAAATAACCCTCAATCCTTGTGTACATATCAAAAATACACAAGGAACCATAATTTTATTCTCATATTACATTAAATTGCATGGATGATGCCCTTGTCGGCATATTTTAAAAGTCACAGTACATAATGAACTATGAATACTCTGATTCCCACCATAACAGGTATATGTAAGAATAATATCCAGGGCCTGAGATCTATATTATCATATCCCATTGGGATACATACTCAATGAAATAATTTATATCATTTTCCTAAAAATGATATAAAACATTCCTTCTCTCCTACATACAATAAAAATCACATTTTTGTATGATGTTTTATTTTGTTACCTCTCCTTAGATAATCCATCAACGAAACCAGAAATATCCTCTTATTCATGTGACTCATATCTATGAAAGGAACTGCAATTCATGACCATTATAGATCTAAATAATTATTTTAATCATTGGAAAATGCCTATTTCATATGTCCTACACATAAAACTGAATTTATTCTGATTATCATATCAATTTCAATGACTTATAGTGGCCAAGTGAATGATTCTCGAGCAATCCTTTTCATGTATATTTATCAAATTCCATATTTGGACCTACATAAAACATCCCAAAAAATGGTTTTTTCATCCAAAGGATTCCATTGTTTGTCTGTGTAGCATATAACATATTTTTCCATTTTTATTTCATCCCCCTTAATAGGATTTTTAAATAATGGTAACTTCATTCTTATGAGAGAAATATTTTTTACCACTATGATTTGATGATGGTATGTATGAAGCCTTAATTTAAAATTGTTAACATTTTCATATTTTTCTATTATCCTCTCTCATTACCTAATAGTCTTCAAACTAACCACAAACATATTCCTCCATTCATATGTTCAATCCATGTTGGAATAAAATTGGCGCATTTAAACATATAATTTCAATTTTTTCCATTTCATGTATTTGTATAAGACCTTTGTTGTTAATTTAATCTCGATAATCCGTATAAATTTGTACAATCAACCCGTTTATATATTAAATAATTTTATCTTACAACCAAACAAAATCCATGTGGAATTCTAAATCTCCATAAAACAAAATTGAATTTTAGTAATAGAAAGTCATAATTCATGATTACTCTTTTTCATAAATATGATGTATATTCCCTCAATGGACATGCATACAATCCTTCCCCATAACATGATTTGTATCCCAAGAATTCATCTATTAAATATGTATAACATTATCTATTTGGACATTCATATTTTAGTCCCCATAATGTGTTATTAATATATTGGTAAAATTTTATATTGGAAGAGGCCTATTCTAATTAAATGATCCCTTTATTCTATATCAATATTAAGACTATAAATCACCAAAACATTTCATACAAATTTTCACTTCTTTACATGAATATGGTAGTACGATACCTATAAAATTACCAAGAGATGATTAATAGTAATAACATCGATAAATGATAAAAGACCAAAAAATAATAGCCCCTATTTTCATTGTTACAAGCAATTAAACTATATTGAATATGCCCTCATTTACACACCATGTTGATGTAAAAGTTGTTTTTAATTAATTGTATATAGTGGAAAAATTAATCCCTTCATCTAAATTCTCACCATATATTTCCTTATAAAATCCACCTAATGTGGCATTGAGATATCCAAATCCAAATTGACATTATATATTTCAAATATAATTTCATATTTATTAATATATCCATCCCCTAAATATATTGTACTATCCCCATGTTTCATTTCATAGAATCACCCATATATAGGGTTTGTTAGACAAAGGATGCCATTTTTGACTACATAACATATGCATCAACTGCACCTGCATATTTTATCCCCCATAAAAGTTTTGCCAAGTTTATTTCACATAATTCTTTAAATATTCCACCTATATTTATCTAATACAAATGAATCTTTATTTGGTGACAATAAAATGACGACTAAAAATTATCCTTTAATATATCATAAGAATATGGTGACCAACTCGCCCATTAAATCATTGATTCAATTGTAATATCAAAACTAATTGTCAATGATATTTGGCAATAAATTAGTATGATTATTAGTACAAAAAACCATAAATTAATGATCCAATAAAATTAAAATAATACTTTCAAGATTTAATTCCTATAAAAGGTACCATGTAGAAAATTAAATCTCATCTCTCTAGACCTACACTTTTTATAGTCATGGAAATATATTGAAATAAAATTATGACGCTGTAATCATGTTAAGATGAATATTCAATAAGGAAAAACTAACAAAAAGGCATGGATTACCTTGTAAGGGTCCTCTATATTGAGATTAGGCAAAACATATTAGGGTAATGACATAAAAGATACAACGTTAATATGGTTTTCCATATGACCCTAGTAAAAATAAAAATAAAATATAACTAATAACTTTTTATTAATAAAAAATTAGATCATATTCCATTCTTATAATTGAAATCATGGTCACCATGTATTAAAATGTCATATTTTAGAAATCAGCACCAACATTACTATTAAAAAAATGTTCGGATTAATACATAAATGATTAGAAAAAAAATATCATTAATGAGTAACATAAACGTCTAAGGGGAACATCCATAAATTATTTTTATCAGTAATAAATTAAATATTTATACTGATATTAAAATTGCATAGTTTGATAGCCTTCTGGGCCCCATTTACCACCTATTGATGTTCAGCTAGCATTCCAGATTCCTTCCCCTCGGCATGATAATGTGAATTTTTAGCATTCATAATGGAATTTTCTCATTTGTTCTGGGATTCATCTATGAAACTAGGATGTTCAAAAAGCTACCTAGAAAAAGATTCAAACACTTACTGAAGATGCAACATTTGAACAGTCTTTAATTTATGTTTTCCTATGTTGGGTCAGCTTTGTAGTCTAATTGTCCCCATCTTGGTATAATTATATCAAGAATTCATGAATATTGATAAACAACATCTCTTTCATAAAACATTTTCAATGTATTTACTCTTGATCTGTAACAACATGTTACCTCAATCGGATATGTTTCCCATTTATCAATGTTTAATTTGGTACAACAACATTATAATAGGTTTTCTAGATGATGGGTTTGCCAGCATACTTATAATGAAAGGGCTAAACAACCTGACCCTGGTGTAAAGGTAATGGTGCGGCTTGCACCCAACCTTATATCATGCATGTGGTAGTTTTACTTTGCTGTTTCATTCGATAACTAAGGTCCCACAATACTATACTCACCCTAGTCAATTTTCAGAGACTACACACCTTCCAAAATGATCATATTGGCTTTGGTCCATTGTTTCTCTTAATGTGAAATTCCTTGGTGAATGATTCCAATAATTCATTAGGTTTACATCCTTCAATCATATTTGGTTTTCAATGGATCATCAACGAATATGATTTATCTATTCCCTATGTTGTGATTTCTTACTTCTCGGATGAGTTTTAAGATCTACATTACCTTTTTTCATTGAAAGGTGTCTTTGCGAGTGGTGTTCTTTGGGAATGTGGTATTTGGTTTCTTTATGAGTTTTCACAACTGATTCACATTGATTTTATTGCTTTATTTAAATTGATAATTTAAATTAAATTTTTTAACAATATATCAATTTCAATTATAATCCCAAATCTAATGATTTGGGATATTTCAAATAGTTTTTGCTAAAAAATTTGAAAATCCCCCAATTCCTTTTAATTGTGGTGGGTTTTTAGAAATTCGATTATTTAAATTCATCAATTTAAATGAATGATGTTGATGGATGTTTTTTCAAATAAATTTTTTAATTTAATTGTTTATATAAACTTTAATATTGATGGTATTGGATTTTAATGGATTTAAAACTAAAGAAAATTGTTCTAAATGGTTTGATAGAAACCCGTTGTTTTTTGCCTTAGGAAATAGGTATGTTTTTGAATAAAATTTATTTTGGAATTAATTAAAAATAAGATAGAAAATTTATAATGGAACATTGTGATAGATCATATATTAATAAATTATAAATTAGTCTTCCTATACTGTAATATAACAAGAGAGACATATTATGTTAGTGAGTTATTTAGATATATTCTATGCTATGAAAACATTCTAAAACATAGCTTTAGAGGGTCACATCCCCGATGGGGGGTGACGAGTATCCTCTGGATAGTGTCAGGGGGATAAGAGAATACTCATTATGTTTTTTTCACATAGATTGTGAAGAATCCTATAGATGGTTTACACAATCATACCTTTCAGAATAAGATAATTTCTCATATTTGTTTACATGTATTTGAGAAATAAATGTTTTTCAATGACAATTGAACTTATTTACATGCCATTTGAATTTATATTAACTGTAATATAAGATGTTTTTTCTTAATATATTATTATATAATTATTCCATCAAATATAAAGTGAATCATGTTCATTAAATTTATTTTTCTATCTATTTGAAAATATTTTCCATGTTTTGTTTAAATATGAACATATATTAACAAACCAATTTAGTTTGAAAAATTGAAATATTTTTTTTCATAATCTGTATTTGAATCTGTTACAGAATATATAGATGTTTTATTACAAGGATTACGCTCAAACCCTATATTTTTTCTTCTAGTGTTTATAGACTATGTTCTCACTGGCTTACGCAAATAGAAGGGATCTCAAGGAGGTTGATCTAGCTGTTAAACATTGTACATAGTGAGTTGTGTTTTTAGGGACCATATGGATGCATATTAATTTTATATATTGGGTTATAGTAATATTTCATGTATGCCTCATATTTATATGGTACTTTTTCTCCCATTGGATTTTTCCTATGGATATGCATACTATATTTTTTTCTTTTACATAATCATCCATGAATATCATTTCAAATTTTATGTTTTTTGATGATAGGTGCTAGTTTCTAACCCATGGTGAACAAGAACACCCTTAGGGTCATGTCATTTCTAGCTCGTTTATCAGTTTTCCAGTTTACCTTGTATAAATCATGAATTTTTTATCAAAGGATGTAGTTTTGTATTTGTCTTGCTGTCAGCTTTCATTTTTTATATATTATCATGATAGTGTAAGTAGTTCTTATTGAGTACCTATCTATTTGTAATTAAATTTAACCTTATTTGTCTCTAGGGTTACTTTGGGAAAGATTACTTATGGATTTGTTATAGTCATTTCTCTATTGAGATTTTGATACTGTGTAATCCAAAGCTAGTTTTTACTTCTAATTAGAGTAATAAATATCTTTATAATTTTGAGTGGTAATCTAATTTCATACTTTTGTCTACAAATGATGGGTGTCATGATTCCCATGATATGATTTGTGAATCATATAAAAAAAATAGGATTCTACTAAACCCCAGTATGAAAATTGTTTTTTTCTTCTGAATTTGGTTGATGTGATTGTGTGAACTATCACTATTATTTGAGAGTCACCACCTATAATTCATTAATAGGATCCAATTATGGATCCTCCGCAAGATATTATTGATAATAATTACCAAGAGATACTTCATAAGAATCTACCAATATTTTAAGGCTCCAATGACCCAGAACAGAGTTAGGAATGGTTGGGAAAGATAGAATTTATGTGTGATTTTTTGGACACAACTCCCACATTCATGGTAATGGGTTCCAACATCATCCAAGAAGGATCAAGTAATAAATGGTGGGACACGATGGATACAATAGGGAATCATGGGGTATTGGAGTAAAAATACATCAATGTTCAATTCAATAACCAGTTCTATCCAGAGTGAATAGTGCTAGATTAGTCTATGGAGTTCTTCATGATTGAGCAGGACAACAAAACTGCGACAGAGTATTCAAATCTCTTTTCTGATTTTTTTTATATTGAATCTAATATTGTATCTAAAGATATGATGAATGCTCCAATATTCTAGTTGGTAAATCGATCCGATATCAGTTCCCATGTTATCATACAAATGTTTCCAAATTATGATGATGTGCTGGATTGGATGTTCATTGACTTCCTATTAGTTTGGAATGATAAGACATTCATGGAGGGTTTTCAATAAGAAATGCTTGAAATATTGATCTTGCATAGGATCAAGGCAATTGAAAAGGTTCATGCAACACTTATCCACTAAATATAGTGTGGCATGTTCATCATATCATCTATAAATAATGGGGAAATGAAATTCTACAAACATAATTTTAATGGGAATGTAAATTATGAAATCTATTTGAACCGATTTAGGTTATCAGTGAAATTTAAAAATTATCATTATTATTTTATATATTATAATGGATATTTATGAATCTCTATGATTTTTTTTAAATTGGTTCCACATAATGATTTCAAAATCATTTTGTAAATTGATTACAATTTCTATAATTTATAAATTTATTTGAATATGATGTATCAAAACATAATTAAATCACATGGTATCATGATTCTATTTAATGAAATTCTAGTATGTTACCTTTTTATGGGTTGTGAAATGGAGGGGGTTTGTGTGTCGGATACCCTGTCGAGAACCGTGTGGGCTTTTGAACCCTAATGGGTTATTTATTAAATTTTTTATGATATACTATTCCTATAGAGCAACATATATATGATTTTCGTGAACTCATTGGGGTTGATTCATGAATGGTTCAATAATGTGAGTTCAATTTTAGTAGTTTTTTAATTATTGAATGAACATCACATCTATCATAATTTTTCATGAAATTCATGGGGATCATATAAATATAATTTGAGGCTATATATATGATTGATATTTATTCCCAATTAGAGGAACTAGAACCCTAATGTATGGAAAAGGCCTTGGTGGGATTTTCCACTGGTGAGGATAGTTAGTGGAATTTGTTTTTTTATATTCATAAAGATTCATATTGAGGATAATATATGGTTCTATAATATGTATGTATATGGAAACCTAATAAAAATTTAAATAATTTCATTTTATATATATAATTATTATTTAGGGATCATCCTCCCCTTTGGGTTCCCTAGTCCAATTATTAATAATTCATATTACATTTTGTACTAGAGTTTTCAAAATGAATTACAACTGATCTTTATTTTATGTATTCTTGTTGTTTTTATTAATACAATATTTTAACAATAGATAATTTTAATGTTATTTGGAATGTGTTTTTAAAATTGGTTTATAGATTATACATTTTACAGAAATATTTTTTGATGCTTCAAAATAATAATTTATATCAAAATTGAATAAATATTTAATTCAATTATGTTGTATGATTGTGTAAATGTTATTCATTGAAACTATAATGAAAACTACTAGATTTATAGATCAATTCAATTATATAATATTAATTAAATTGATGATATATGATTTATGAAATCTATATTGTTCATTCTTTCTATGTTATGTTTTTATCACATCATACACACACTAATTGTTGTATGAAAATATTATGTATTCTATCACGTTCCTTGGATTTTTTCCACTATGTTAAGATTTAATGGTTTTCTTAGTGTATGGTCATGTATTTTTTTGAATAAAAAAATTGTCAATTTGAAACCACATTTCTAGTTTGGTCTGATATCATTTCTTCTTGTTTATTTATTTATATTATAATAGATTAGATATATTGTATAAATTTATTTAGTTTTAAATAATTTTTTGAATATGAAAATACATATTAATTTTATTTTATTTCAATATATTATTTGTCTCTAATTTTATGATGTTTCATTAATAGATTAGTTGAATATTTAATTCTTATGATGAGGTGGAAATCATTCCTAACATTAATTAATTTAAACACTATAACTAGTTTCCTATTGGAGGTGATAAGGAATGTTACATGGGTATGTCATAGACATTATCATGTTTCCAATGGATGGATGAACCATGAATTTTCAAGAAAATAAATTCCATCCTCAACCATATAATCTCAATTTCTATGCTAAAAACAAAATCATTACATTTTTTCATTTGTTAATAGTAATTGTTAAAAAATATATCCTTCTAAAACATACAACATCAAACGTATATTATAGGGACCAGCCTTAGAACATAAATAATCATGATTTATGTTAATAATTCACATTGATGAACATTTCAGGTTTAGAGTTTTAGAGAATTTGGTCATAACTATTACATTTCTTTTCAAAATTTACAAATTAGAAACATTAAATAACCTTCCATTAATTTACAAAAAAAAACTATTAAAAAGGAGTCATGTGCAGTTTCAAGTTTAATAAAGCATTACTCTTCCTTGATCCCTTCCATGACCCTAATTTTCTTTAAGTCCAGTGAAAAACATTTTAAAAACATGGGATGAGCATAAAAAGATTAGTAAGGGATACACAAAGAAGGAAAATTGTATGTTTATTCAAAAACAATACGTAAACCACGAATACAATATCATAAGTAATACATTTTACCATTATAAAGTACTAAATACTCTTCACTGAATAAAATATCATTACTTACACTTTTGTAACCAAAATATTACTAAGAAACCCATATAATGAAAACATAACAAATAAAGGTTACTTTTGACATAAACATACATCAATGGAATAACCATACGATCGAATTCCACACATATCACATAATCTAATAGACATATAGCCGACATCCATACCCAATGTAATTGAGGTTATAACATAACCACTCTTCCTTGTTTTCCCAGCACTACCTGTCAATTGTTATATCACATAACCACTTGTCAAATGTCCAAGTACCATTATAAAATCATAACAAGTAAAACCAATATACAGGAATGATAAAATTTACACATTTAAATAAAAAAATTATCAATTAAATATATTGAAAAAAAATATTCCATTATCAAAACCATTTTCAATAACAAAATACGTAAAGGATTATATGTTATTTATTTTCTTTTAAAAACTCTACGGCTTGTTGAGGAAGCCAAAGATCAAATAATACTCGCGGTGGCGGAAAATGTCTTTGTGACCTATTATGTTAAAAATAACATTTCTTTTTGTCATTTAGTGAAATGAAACTTTGAAAATGATTCCTTTTGAAATAATACAAATGTCAAAGGGGTTGTACAGAGTATAAAACAATGTTGTGTATTAATGAAAATATGCCTCAATGAAAGGAGATTGAGATGAATTTCCTTACCTTGGGTCCGACATGACCCGTTAATTCTTTAATCTATGAATAATAAACATAAGTTAATTTATAATATATTAAAAACCTTTTTCAATTTAATTATTCCCGTTTATATCACTTATTACCATGTTATAATCATTACATAGTCATTTTTGTTAATATTAGTCATTTTTTCGATATTTGGTAATTCAGTCGAAAATGTAATTATTATTATTACATGTGGTAAGTGTAGTCAAATATCCATTATTTACAGAATGATAATCATGATTTAGATATCATATATATCATATATATCTATTATATACATGAATTTATAATAGTATAAAACATTTAGAGGTAGTAAATGAAATGCATCATTCATTGAGACGGTAAGTCGTACGTATGCATGAATGCTACTTCCATTTCTATTTATTATTTTAATGGAATTAAAACATAATGATACATAGTTATATTATAATTATTGTATAATATCAAATATTATATCATTCACTTCATCTTTTATACGTTCTATGTAAGGCATGGACGAGTCATGTCACAATGAGCGGGTGGTAGTCCGCACATCCACTAATGTGATTATAGCATTTACCCATAATAGAAACCATAAATGAATTATATAAATGTAAATTAATGAACCATAAAGAAAACATAAAAATAATATATATCATATATAAATAAATTTCCTTCATAATTTCCACCATGAGAGGCAGTTGGAGATATTTGAACAATCATTGTTTAGTGAGGCGTTAGTTTTCCATCCACAATAAACATTATTTTCTTCATCCATTTGATGGAGGTGTCTATAATTGTAGTTCTAATACTTCACATAACAACATATTAGTATATTTAGGATAATTTTTTGTTACAAAAGAAAGTAATAAATATTGTTTAGTGGATGGAGAAGAAAAATAAAATAAAACAATTTAAGAGAAACTGTTACCTTTAATTTGGGTAACTCCTTTTAGTTTCAACCAAAGGACGTCTTCAAGTGACTTCTTCATAAGTTAAGGCATCTAAGAGGAGGATATTTATATAGGGAGCTTAATTGGTAATAGGTTGGATGAGTCTAAAGGCTTGATAAGAGTGTAAAATTAGTTATAAGTGAGGGATTTTTATAAGGGGGGAGGGGCTCCTTTGGAATGTGTAATAATATTATTTTATTATAAACATATATTGGGTTTCAAAACAACAACAAAATCCTTATTGTAGAATATATGATGACTAATATTCTAAATAAATTCATCCAATAATAATCGTACCTCTTTTTCAGATAATAGTTTAATCATTATAATCATTTTTATTTAAATCATTTATTAATCAGGTAAAAAGTGCATCATTATTGTGTCAAAAATAATTTATTTCATTTGATTTATAAAAATTATAAAAAAAATATCATGATGTAGGAAATATTTTTATCTTTCTAATGAATATTTATAGTCGAAATGATAGCATATATAAACTTATATAAAAATTAATTTACTAAATGATGTTTGTTTATTTCATTTTTGTCTTACTTTATATTAATTTTTCTAAAGTGTTATTATCAATCCCAAGTGGCTCCATGGGGACTGGAAATAGACGCAAGGATACCCTTGGTGGTCCACGTCTCATCCAGTATGGTTAGGACATGTGTTAAGGTAATTTTGAATTATTATAATATTATTTTAACCTTGAATAAAATTATTTACCTTTAACCGCGGTAAATAAAAGTCAAAAGTTACTATTAAAAAAATTTCCATTAAGAAAAATTTTACTTAAAAATAACAAGCATGAATATAGTAATTTTGAAATTCAATTCACACAAGTGGTAATGTTTTATTTAAATGAAAAAGTCAGTTTTTTTAACTACTACTCTGTGGTTTCACTATTCATTTAAAATTGTAGGTTTTTAGAAAAATACAAAAAATTCAGCCTAAGATATATTTGATATTATAAATTAATATATTCTTTATATTTTACAAAATTCAAAGAATATAAGTGTAATTAATTATTTAAAAATTAATTCATGTTGTTAAAAAAATAGCATGATTTTAAGAAACAATAACTTTCAAAAGATTGATACTTGTTTATGTCCAATTTCAAAGAGAAATTAAATACAATAGACAAAATTGGATTAAATGGTAAAAATATAATTTAATTAAACATTAAAAATAAATAAAAATATAATATATCCATATAAATAAATTAAATTAAAAGGCACTTTTGATTTAAAAAACAGTATTTTTCACTATACATTAAAAAATGAACTTTACCAAAGAAATACAAAAAAATTACCCAAAGTAAATTTTGATGTCCCAAATATAAAGAAGATTTTTATTTTTTCAAATAGAATGTATTCAATTGAACAAAACAATATTTGAAAAGGGTGTTCCTTTAATATGGGGTAAATCGAACTTTTAATGTAAATTATTCATAAAATTGGATTCATTCACATTTTAAGCCACTATCTTATATTAGATAAATGTAAAAACATTTAAAAAAATTGTATAATTATATTGTAGTTATTTTTATTCATTCCAAACAATACAACGTCTAGTCGTTAGCTACAATAAAAAATAATTATATTATAATATTAGTGTGCAACTTAGGATTTCAAAGAAACCCATTGTTTCTATCAGATATGCCATCGAACATAGAGTCCCCTTTAAAGTAAAAATAATATTTAATTCAGAAATATTAATAATTATACCAAGTTTCTTTTTTCTTATTTATATGGAATGTTACATCCATCCCCCTTTTTTGGAATTGTGTCCTCGTAATTTTATTCACTTATTAAATAATTTGGTGTATTTAAACCCCATATAATTTTAAGATTCACATAGTACCTATTCAACCATATGGTTTTTCCACAAAACCATTACTTGGTGAATTAACATATTCCTCAACACTTTCTATCATCGGTCAAGAATCTGGAGAGGTTATTCATGAAGAGATAGATTCTCTTCCAACTGAACTACCTCTAGGCTAAATACATGAGATGGATCTGGTAAATAATTTCTCAACATAGAAACATTAAAAAACATTGTTTACATTGGATAAACATGGAGGTAAGGCCACTCTATACGCAACTAATCCAATTTTCTCCAGGATTTCATAAGTTCCAATGAACTTCATTCTCAACATTCCTTTCTTATTAAAATGCATCACACTTTTCCATGGAGAAACTTTGAGAAATACATGATCACCTACCTCAAAAGAATGATCTTTCTTCCAGTCATTTTGATAACATTATTTTCTACTCTAACCTCTTCTCATGTGCTTCTGAATCAACTAAACATGCCCTTCCATAACTTCTACCAATTATGGTCACATCTGTATCCTTTCACCTACTTCATCCCAAAAAGTTGGAGTTCAACAATGCCTTCCATATAATCCCTCAAATGGAGCCATCTGTATACTTGAATGAAAACTGTTAATATATGAAAATGAAACCAAAGAAATATGTTGGTCCCAACATCCCTGATAATCCATTGAGCAGGAATGTAACATGTCCTCCAATGTCTGAATTGATCATTATGATTTCCCATCTGATTGAGGATGAAAAGATATAATAAAATTTAATTCAGTACAAATTGACTTCTGAAGTCCTTTCAAAAAGTTTGAAGTAAACCTGCGATCATGATCAAATATAATGGAGAGGGGAAATCCATGAAACCTGAATATCTTTTTAACATAAAACTGATATTGTTGATCTAGAGACAATGTATCATGAATAGGAAAGAAATGAGCATATTTTTTCAAACAATCAACAATAACACAGATTTCATTATTACCTCGATATGTCTTTGGTAATCCCACAACGAATTCCAAAGATATATTTCCCCATTTAAACTCTGGCATCGGTAAAGGCTGAAGCATCCCTTTCGATAACTGACTCTTTGATTTAACCATCTCACAAGTCAAACACTTCACATTAAAATCAGTCAAATCTATTTTCATTTTGTCACACAAGTAATACTCCCAAAGATATCTGTACAATATAGTACTGCCAGGATGAACGGAAAACGGTGAACTATGAGCTTCACATAAGAACTTATTCTTCAACTGTGAATCATAAGGACAACATAACCTCTTTCCAAATCTCAAAACACATTAATTATCAATGTTAAATTAAGGAAACATATCCTTTTCAACCAACTCTACCTTTTCCTATAACTCACTGTCTTATTTCTGTGCTTTGTTTGTTCTGTCTAATAGAGATGATCTCATTGACACCTGATACAAAACAGAATTATTTTCTGCAGCAACAACATTTATTCCAAATTTTATCAAATAAAAATCCAAAGGATCTTGTTCCAAAAGTGGAATGGTTAATGAATTATTACGTTTTTGACTCAAAGCATCGTCCATTATTAGTAGATTTTTCCCAGATGTTAATGGATCGTGTAATATCAATCCTTGATTAATTCATGTCATCTCCTTTGTCTAATGATTAATTCATTCTATGTGAATATATACGTTAATATTTTTGGATTAGTATATATTTCATATTTTACTCCATACAAATGATGCCTAAATTTTTTTTAAAGAAAAAATAGCAGCATCAAATTCCAAACCACGTGTAGGGTAATTTAACTCATTAGGATTCAATTGACATGGAGCATAATAAATTACCGGATCATTCTACATTACGATGCAACCAATTACTTTCAATGACACATTATTGTAGATTACAAACTCACCATTTCAGGATGACAGCGCCAAAACTTGTGCATTCACCAATATTTTTTTCAATTCCTGAAATCAATAATCACATTCTTTGGTCCAAATGAACTTAATAACTTTTCATGTTAACTTTGTCATTAGACGAGATAACCATGAAAAAATTTCAATAAACCACTTATAATAATCTGCCAAACAAAGATAACTATGAATCTTGGTTATATTTATGGGTCTTGTCCATTCTTCAAGAACTTTTGTTTTAGTAGGATCAACAGTTATGCCATTTTTTGAAACATTGGGTCCAGGAAAAGAAATTTATTGCAACCAAAACTCACACTTTCTGAATTTTCCAAATAGTTTCTTTTTCATTTCAGGTTTTCAAGATAAACCTTAAATTACTTTCATGTTCATCTCTAATTTTTAAAAAAACAAAAATATCATCAATGAACACAACCAATAACATATCCAAGAACTCACAGAAATTTCTATTCATAAGATCCATGAATACAGTAGTTTCATTGGATAAACCAAAAAGCATAACATAAAATTCCTAGTGAACATATCTAGTATGAAACAAGGTCTTTAGAATTTATTCTTCCTTTTCATTCAACTGATGGTACCCTAAACTCAAATCAATTTTCAAAAGATACTAAGCTCCCTTGAGATGTTCAAACAAATCATCGATATGATATAAATGATACTTATTCTTAACAGTGATGTTATTCAATGACATATAATCAAAAAAATACTATATGAATCTTCTTTATTTTTTACAAACAATACAGGATAATCCCATGGTGATGTGATAGGTTGAATGAATTCTTTATCTAATAACTCTTTCCATTACATCTTCAACTCTAAAAGTACAATTTTAGCATTTCAATAAGAGGAATTTTGAAATTGGCTTCGCATCAAGAACTAATTCTACAGTAAATTCAACTTCCTGATCTGGTATAATACCAGGTAAGTCATTAAGAAAAAAAATCAACATACTCATTTACCACAGGCACATCATTAAACTGAACAGTTTCTTTATTTTCAACAATATGTGCAAGGCAACAATAATTTCTATATTTAACTAATTTCTCAGATTCCTAATATGTTATCAAAAGAAGTGGTTTATAATTGTACACAAAGTGTAAATCTTTCTAAAAAAACCTCTTTATCTCTTCAGTCAATTGTAGCATGATAAATAGATAACGAGTCCGTGCCCAAATAACATCAAACAATGCTAGAGAAAAAACAATAAGGTTTTCATTTATATTCTTCCTGCACACAAGGAAATGATGGTTATTATGTTTTCTTTTTGTCTAAACATTTCCTCCAGCTGTTTTTACTATACGTTATAAATTCATATCATGAGATGAAATTCCCAATTTATAGAAAAAATATCATAAATGAAAGAGTTTGTATATCCTAAATCAAAAAACACATCAAATAATCTGAACAAACAAATAGTATATCTGATACTACTTCGTACGATAGTCCAACATCGGCTGAAGTAGATGTAATGGATTTCACAACCCCTTTTTCCTTGTAGTTCGGCTTCATTCCCTCAGATGAGTTATTCTCTGGACACTCATTTTCATAATGAACCATTTCATTACACTTAAAAAATATTTTTGATGGATTTTCATTGACTACCTAATCATCTTACTTATAGTTACGAGCAATATGACCAGACTTACACAACAGAATCACTTTACAGACATTGGTAAAAATTCTCTAGGATTCTTTTTACCACACTTCTCACTAGTTGGATATTTAGTTTTCTTACCTCTAGTCTTCATTGACGATTTATTTACCATTTCCTTCCAACTGGATCTCTATTTCTGATGTTTTTCAACGAACACCTGATCATTGGAAAACTCCATTTCCACCTTCTACGAAAATCAAAAAGGTTTTTCATAACATTTGACTCACAAGAGGCTAACGATCTTCGATATCGTGGTTTCAGTCTTGAGTAAAATAAATTTATCTTATAATAAATTTATCTCACTATCAAGATCATCAATCTCCTAACTATCTATGATATTTTTCACCCCCAAACACCACTGATCAGCATCACCTTCAAAACAATAAACAACAAGACTAATCTTTTGATGTTCTGAATATCCCATAACATCCAAAATCCTATCAAGTGCCTTAATCCACCTTTCTTCTAGCACATGGTCAGATGATCCTTTGAATGATGGGGGATGTTGCCTCATGAAATGCTCCACTACTGACATGTTCCTCTATGGTTGATTTGGATGATATCGTGCATGGATACCACCACCACTTATAGCTTAAATCAACTATGTCATCAATGCGACAAACTATTCAGTTCTAATTCCGACCATTTCAGGTTGTTGATTTGGATGTTTGTCTTCCTCCTGATGTCATCCAAACATAGCTACTAGGTTTCGTCTACTGAAAACCATTCTGAACACACATATATCTTAGGTGAAGAAACATGGTAACTGTAAATGCTATATCATTTCAATATTACCATAAATTAATTTATGGACATTTATTTATCAATACCATAACTCCTAAAGTTATCTAAACTGACCTATGATTCCAACTATAAAGACCCAGTCGTAAAACATACATAATATTGAATTATGTTAATAATTCACATTGATGATCCTTTCAGGTTAAGAGTTATAGAGAATTAAGTTATAAATATTACTTTTCTTTTCAGAATTTACAAAGTAGAAACTTTTACTCATTTTCCATTAAAAAAACAAAAACACATAAAAAGATTCATTTATGGTTCGATGTTTAAGATAACATGACTCTTCGATGATCCCATCCTTGACCATAATCATTTTTATGTAATGTGAAAAACATTTCAAAAACATGGGATGAGCATAAAAACTTCAGTAAGGGATAAACAAAGAAGCAAAACTATTATTTTATTTCAATACAATATGTAATCCTTGAATACTTTATCAAAATTAATATGTTTCTCCATTTTGAACTAATAAATACCAATCACTGAATAAATGTTAATTACTTACCCTTTTGTAACCAAATTATTACCATAAACCTCATATATAGAACACATAACATATAAAGCTATCTTGGAACATAAACATAGTTAAATTTAATAACCATATTTTCGACTTACAACCATATCAATAAATGGAATAGTCATATGGCTGACTCTTATACCCAATGAATTGGCGGTTATAACATAACCACCTATCCGAGTTTTCACGGCACCACCCGTCATTTGGTTTATCATGTAACCACCCATCAAATGCCCATGTAACATTATAAAATCATAGGATATAAAACCAATATAAAAGAATTATAATACTTCCACATTTCAATAAATAAATATCATTTAAATACATTTACATAAAAGAATCCTTTATCAAAACCCTTTTCAATAAATAAATACGTAATGGAGTATATGGTACTTATTTTATTTTAAAAACATATGACTGGTTGAAGAATCCAAAGATCAAATAATAATCACGGCGGTTGAAAAGGCTGTTGTCACCGCTTACATTAAAAGGAAAATTCTTTTTGTCGTTTATTAAAACCCTTCGTAGAAAAACATAACATTTGAATAAAAGAAAAATTAAAAGGAGTATATACATCACATAATAGATATTTTTGTTTAAATGAAAATATGCCTCAACGAAAGGAGATTGAGACGAAGTCCCTTACCTCATGTCTGACTTGACCCTTTCGTTCTTTAATAATGGTCATTTTGTCGATATTTGGTACTTGATTCGAAAATGGACTTCTTAAAATAAAATTTTGTAAATGTATTAAAATATACATTATATCTAGAATGATAACCATGATTTAGATATCATATATATCATATATATATAGTATATACATGTATTTATAATAGTACATAACATTTAGAGATAAGAAATGAAATGCACCATTTTATAGAGACGGTACGCCGTACGTAAGAATGAACAGTACTTCCATTTCAATTTATTATATTAATGGAATTAGAACATAATGATAAATTGTTATATTATAATATCAGTATAATATCATATATAATATAATTAACTATATCTTTTATTTGTTCCACATAAGGCATTAACAAGACTTGTCACTTTGAAGAGGCGGAAGTCTGTACTTCCTCTAATGAGATAATCGAGTTTACCCATAATGGAAACCATAAAGGCATGATATAAATGTAAATTACATAAGAATAAAGAAAAATACAAAATAAATAACATATATAAAAACAGTTCCATCATAATGGCCACCATGAGAGGCATTTGGAGATATTTGAACTGTCATCTTTTGGTGATGCGTTAGTTTTCCATCCACAAAAATATTATGTTCTTCATCCATTAGATGGAGGTGTGTGTATGTTTAGTTACAATCCTTCTCATAAAAATATACTAGTATATTGATGATACTATTGTTGTTACAAAATAATCAAATAAAAATAGTTTTGGGGTCGGAGAAGTAAAATAAATAAAATCAATTTAAGAGAAATGATTACCTTTATTTTTGGTTACACCCTTTGGTTTAAACCAACGGACCTTTTGGAATTCCTTAAACCTAAGGTAAAGATTCTAGGAGGATGATAAGGATGTAGGGAGATTAATTGAGCAGTGGTTGGAAGAGCCTAAATGCATGAGAGGTGTGAGGAATTGTTTATAAGTGAGGTATTTTTATAAGGGGTAGGAGGGTCTCCTTATGAAAGTGTGAAAATATTATTTTATTATAATATTATATTCAAGTTAAAAAGGTCTGAATATCATTAATTTCAAAGATAAGATGAATCATATTCGAAATAAAATCATCCAATAAGAATTGGACGTTTTTTGGATAATAGTTTAATCAATATATTCTTATTTATTTAAATCATTTATTAATGAGGTTAACACTGCATCATTATTGTGTATTAATCATTTTAATTTATTTGAATTTAAAAAAAATTATCATAATGTAGGAAATCTTTTTATCATTAAAATTAATATTTATAATCTAAAATATAACAAATATTACCTTATATATAAATAAATTTACTAAATGATATTTGTTTATGTCATTTTTTTCTTTACTTTAAATTGATTAATCTAAAGTGTTATTATCACTCCCAAGTGGCTTCATGGTGTCCCAAAATCGACCCAAGGATGACCATGGTCAGCCCTGAATCATTCAATTTGGTTAAGACAGGTGTTAAGGTGATTTTGAATTATTATAATTTTTTTTAACATTGAATTACCCTATTTACAAAAAATCGCGGTCAATAAAAGTCAAAAGTTACTATTCACCAAAATTTATTTTAATTTCATTGAGGCACATTTTACTTACTAATAACTAAAATGTATATCGGATTATTGAAAATCAATTCGCAGAAGTGGTAAAATTTCATTTAAATGAAAATTTCAGTTTTTTAACTACTACTAAGTGGTTTCACTATTCATAAAAAATTGGCATTTTTCAGAATAATACATAAAACTCAGCCTAAGTTATATTTGATATTCTGAATTCAAAAATAAAGTCTATTTTAACAAATTCAAAACATATATGTGTCATTAATTAGTTTAAAATTAATTTCTATTGATTAAACAAATAATGTGTTTTTATGAAACAATAACTATCAAAATATTGATATTTGTTTATGTCCAATATCAAAGTGAAATAAATTCCAACAAAAAAATTATTAAATGTTAAAAATATATTCAAATTAAAATTTTAAACCAATTAAAAAGACAATCTATCCATATAAATAAATTTGTTTAAAAGGAAATTTGGAATTAAATTACAATATTTTTCACTATTCGTTAAAAAATGAATTTTATCAGCAAAATACTAAAAAATTATCCAATGTAAATTTTGATATCCCAAATCTATAGAATAATTATATTTGGTAAAATAGAATGTATTTCACTGACCAAAACTATATTTAAATAGGTTTCTCCATTAAATGGCGGTAAATCTCCCTTTTAATGTAATTTATGCTTAAAATTATATTCATTATCATTTTAAGAGACTAACTTTTATTGAATAAATGTAAAAATATTTATAAAAAATGTATAATTACATTCTAGTTAGTTCAATTAGTTCCCAAAAATACAACATCTAGGAGTTAACTAAAATTAAAAATAATAATATAATATTATTAGTGTGCAACGTAAGATTCCAAAGAAATCCATTGTTGCATACCGGTTACGCAATCAAACATAGTGTCCCCTTTAAAGTAAAATTAATATTTAATTAAAAAATATAAATAATTATTAAAAGTGTCTTCTACCTAATTTATCTGAGATGTTATAAGAATATAGGATGACCTACATAACTAATAAAATTTTGGGATTATAGTTATTGTAAATCAATATTAAAATAAACTAATTATACCCATCTCCTAGAGTGATAATATATTTTACATACCCTAAATTTCATATTTCACATAAAATTTGAATATGTCTCTTAAAATTCATCACTGAAGAATCCTAACTATTAATAATTATTATAATAACATCCTCCACTAATAGATTATAAGAAAATCAACAAAACACTGATATAAACCCCTTTGTAATCGTTATCCTTAACATTTGCAATTAAATTTCATAATAGATCCTTGGGTGAGAGTAAACGTATAATGAAATAATAAAAGTGAATGGGAATAACATAAAATAATTATTTCCATATTTTTTTTATCAATATACTTATGTCAGGTCATAAATCTTTATCAAAATAAAGATTTTAAATAATCATTAACCATAATATTTGTTTTCTCAATTTTGATAAATGGATCCAATAAAATCACTTTGTACGTATAGGGAAATTTTGTTTTTAACTTGGATCATTTTCTTCCTCACCCATGTTCTATTATCATTTTATAAATATTTCATAGTTAAATAAATAGTTGATTTTTCCACTATTAAAAACATCAATATCAACATTAATGGTAATGAAAATTAAACTATGCGCTTGAGATATATATCGAGTTCACCCATCATATAATATTTATCAGAATTCACTATTATATATAAAATATTAGGATTAATCATTGTATTTGATGCGTTTTGATTTCCAATTATATAATATGTATTTGTAAAAACATCCATATAAGAAATATGAGTTTCACCCTTAACCACAAAAAATTTCCATGTATCGTCAACAAACATAATACATCAAAGAAATAATGTTTATTATCAAACCATTAATAAAATCATAAATTATTTTATAACATAATAACACATGTAAAATATATGTGTTCCCTAAAAATATCATTAAAATAATTATAATATGTAGTCCATTGAGGGAATATAGACAGTATCACAAGAGGATACAATTATTTAATAAGAAGAATCATTAAAGGACTTTGACATTGATGTATTATTTTATAATATTTCATAATTTTTAGAAATAATGATTTTAGATAAATTTTATTTTTGAGTTTCTCAATATAATATTATATGAAAATACATTAAATAATGATATAAATAAATACTTTAAATTTTGAATAACTGTCACTAGATTTCCTTGACATCATATATATAGTCGGTCTATTGGTATTGATTATGATTACTAAATTGAAAAATAGTCTACTATATATGGTATATTCACAGACTAAACCAAATAATCTTTTGTTAGGATTTAATAACATTTTCTCTATAGTTGTCTAGTAAATGAATATGAAATTGAGTAAAATGAATGGTATCAAAAGGCATATGTTTGCTTTTTTCAAGAATAATGGAATGAACAGATTTAATTCTATCATACGAAAATTGTCAAATATATAATCAAAGATTACCTTCAAATTATGATCTCAAATATTCACGCACTAAAATGTGTGAATTAGTTTCATATTGTGTTCATAAATTATATAAATTTACTCCATATCATTTCACATCACGAAACATTACATTAATTAAACTTATACATAAGTATTTATTCAATGATAACTATTACCATTTTGTTTCATATATAATTGTATGAAATTGGACACCATACATTAATGATAAACGTAATGTGTATTAAATATAAATTAAAACTTAATTATTTCATATTCAAAAATTAAATATGGGAGTATCTCCATCAATTTAAGTATTTCACTAAATCTTAATAGAGTTATTTTTTAATTCACGTTTTATTGTATCGTATATAATAATATGTGAAATTATATCAAAAAATCATTTTTAAATCATATAATATTCGTTTCAAATGAAAAAATTAACATCACCTTGTATGAAATAATTTGAAATTTGTTGTGAATAAACATCCAATATTTTTATTAAAAATAAACATTTATAGTAGTGCTATAAGTAGAATAAAATCACTACTAAATAAACGAAAATGTGTATTACTAGATGAATTTATCGCTTTGAAAAAAATAGTAATATTGTGATCACACATTTAGGAAAAGAGATGCAAATTGGATATGTGTCAATTCTACGAGAGCTATACATGGATAGTTAATGATATCCATCAGAAATGTATATTTATAAATTAGATTCCACCAATATACATAACAAACTGGTTTCAAATATTTCCCCTTTTTCCAATACATCAATTTATCATGATACATGGAGAATGATAATAACATATGCCCTAAAGATTTATTCACGATTATTAGATTATATACACATATGATTAATGAATAATTAACTTTTCTTTTATCCTTATAGATAAGAAAATCACATATAATATATATACATATATGTAGTCTTTTTCAATCATTGCATTCCCAAATTATACCTTAATTGTTGGCTAAGATTTAATACTTATCATATGAGGGAAAAAATCCCACTATTGATATAATCCAACCAAAAAACATGACCAACAACATACCAATGATACATTTTACATGAAAATTATATATGCAGAGCTTCAATAGTTGGGGGTAAATTTACGGAAGATATAATGATATGTATCTCAAAAAAAATTAAATAGTCGGGACTTAAAAATTATTCATGTTCCCCTTTTATAATAATTATAATTATATAAAACTCTATTTTTTCAACATATTAGGCCATTCAGTTCACATAAAGAATTTTATTACAATTTTTTTTTCAGATTAGTATAAATAATATCAAAATACAATCACCATACATACACTATACATAATATTTTTTCACATTCTATATCACTAATAGTTGAACATTAGTTAGTAATAAAATAATAATCATAAATTTAGAGGTTAATTATTACACGAATTTAATGAAATTTATATCTATATATACATTTATATATCTACTGTTATATGAATATTTATAGTTTTATTTCTTTAACATGATAAAATTTATTATTATTTTACAATTTATACATATTTAACAAAACAAATATAAGATCTACTTCAACATATTGAATATGATAAACTGCTTGACCAACTTTATGTTTGTAACCATTTGATGTTATTTCTATCAAAAATCATCATATTGGATATTATAAATTTCTGTAACAATTTAATAGAAAATATATGACATTATTAAACAGTATGGTGTTAACACATGACCACACAATATAACAAATATCATGATACACATCATATCATAGATAAAAATTAAACTAAATACTCATTTGAAATCATGATATAGAATGGTTCGAATAATAAACATTTTATATTCATGTAATCCTCTATCATTTTCAATAAAAACTCCTTGTTATAAAATAATTTCACATATCACATAAGAAAATTGCGATGAATATAACAATATATTAGATTTATTATATTTTGACAAAATCCATTACATTAAATTACTCTATTAATTTATAATTTCAATCAAAAATATATATCAATTATTCGTTTTTAATATCCATTGAATTTGAAACTCATTATAAAATATAAATTTATTATAACATATCATTCAAAATCATATAATTAAAATATATATCATCCATAATAAACATTGATATTCCATGGAGTTTCATAAACTCCTTCATTTATATATTGAATAATAAAACCAAATTTAATTATTATCCTTCCAGAATACCCTATGTATCGATGACCATAATTTTATTCTTGAAGAATCATTATTGAACATTTTATTGAAATGCTTTTCCAATTTTTACCATATAAAATCAATTATTATCTATTAATGATGTTATATAAAATAAACAATATAAAAAATAATTATATTATAAACACTTCAAGAATATTAAATAATCACATATTAACGACTGTCATATTTTCAATACATTTCTACATATAAAAAGTACACATTCTAAAACATAATCAAGACATATTATTCTTATATAAATTCATTTTATTGAATTATAAAAATAAAATAAATAATTATCAAAACACCTTATGTCAATTTATTGGAGAAATTTTTGCCTTAACAAGAGATAAATGATAAAATATTCATACATTGTAGTGTTTTTATATAAGCTTTGATGAATCTAATTTATCAACAGTGCGACTACTTTTTTCTATTACTCAGAAACATGCATCAAAATCCAAAATAGAATTATATTCTCTTTATATACATCTATATATTTATTAGAAATTGTAAAATAGGCATTGGATATTATATATTTATCTGAATAATGCAATTGATTTCTATATCAATTAATACTATAATGAATCCTTCAATTTCATCATTTCATAAATAAATTAAATCTCATATAACATTTTTTTTGAAATACACAACAAAATTCAGTATATTATACAACACCTTTATATTCAAACTCGTATTGAGAGGATATATAGATTACATTGGCCATTTATCCCTTATTCCATTGAAATCATAAATAAGTCACTTTATTCGTTCATATGCATAAAAATTTACATATTAAAATTTTTAATATTTAGATATAAATATAATAATTATTTCTTTATAAATAATATTTTAATGCATACCTTTCTTAAATTAACAATATTTCCTCATAAATTCTATGAAGATACATGTATTATGAGTAACATACATTATGATTTAACTTTTTTAAGATTAATAATATAGGTTATCTTGTTGATGATTATGATTATATTTTATAAAACAAATCATTAATTTGATGAGTATAATATACTATTACATTTCAATAAGGTATATAATTAAATATAACCCTCTAAAATGGTGACCCCATTTAAAATGTATCATTTCCATTGGGTGGAAAATATCCATATTTACCCACGGATCACAACGATTATCATGTAAGTTAATTCTGACTATATATAGTAAAAAACAATTATTAATTATAAAATTTATGACTCTTTGTTAGTTGAGATTTTTTTTCCAAATCCATAATAATAATATAATCAACAATTATTATTATATACAAATAATTATAGTTTTCTAGATATGATTAACTAAAAGATATGAATAATTATAAGATGACATTGCTAAATCACGAGGGACTAGATGAGTATAAATATTATTCTTGGATAATACAACATCACCTATAATTTGTTTTTGATACAAATTATATTCCTTGGGGACTAGTCACAAGTGAAAAAACGTTTTCTATGTAGATTTTTTTGGGTTTTCTCCTCGTTTTTAGCGAGATGATGTAGCAGGAATTGTAAAAAAATAATATTTTTTATATTGGTTATTTAAAAAATGACATTGTAAATTAATATATTGGATGTTTGTCATAATTTTTATATGATAACCAACGTGAAAGATTCTTCAGATATGTTTTCCATGTCATTTATTTAAATAAACGATGTAAATTAACATCCTACAATGTGTGTTATATAAAAACTGACATATAAAACCCTGATCCCATAGAATTTTTCATGTCTGTTTGTAAATATCGGATATAAAAAATTAATTTTTCAAGTCATTTATTTAATAACTAATGTAAAAAATATATATACCATGTCGCTAATAAAAACATAATTGGAAACCCAATTATTTTTTACTTTTTATCATCATTTAGAAAATAACTAACATACAAAATAGTTTTTTTATATTTATGAAACCCTTCCTCTCCACTATTGAAACAGACATCTTACAACCAATAGGAGACCAAAAACCAGACTAGAAATAAGCACAAAAAAAACAAGAAAACACAACAGTAAAATTACACATTCACAACTACATCATTATTAAATTATATTATTGTATATAAAAAAATTTAATTCCAACAAAAATAACTACAAAATAACATTTTATAATTACAAAATTCAAGAACCCTATATTAAAAAAACAACCAAAAATCCAATCATAACTATAAAATAATTTTATCATTCCACTTGTAAACATTTGACTTATTGTGCACTATAATTTTTAGGGTCATAAAATAGATACAAATTAAAAAATAAAGTATTTATCATTTATAATGAATAAAAAATTGATAAATTAATGATAAATTTATAAGTAAATTTAACCTGGTCAAACTTCGAAACTATCGTAATTTTAATTATTTATTATATAAATCTTACCAAATTATATCCAGATTCGTTAATACATTATTTAAAATCTATTTCATTGTGGATTCTAGAAATAAATAACATCCCCTATTAAAAAATATTATGAATGAAATAAATTTGAAATTCATTATAAAATAATGATCTATTAAGAAATTAAAAGACATATTTCCATTATGTTCATAAAATTTTATCACACATTTCCATAGACATAGAATATAAAATAAAGTGTTTTCTCCATCTTACAGAAAACAAAAAAATGTCCAAATATCACTGATATTAAATAAATTTAATGTTAGTAGTAATTATGGTTAAAGATAAATAATGATTTTTGAGATATATGTTTCATACTTATCAAAAAAATTAAACATCCAACAAAGCATATTTTTTTGTTGAAATCTCTCTTCAATATAAACTGGTTTTTGTTCCACATTTGATTCATTCCCTTTAGGTGAAATCATCTATGAGTCTATTATAGAATATACATATATCTTCTCATTCTATAAAATATTTTATAAATATACATAATACAAAAAGACTAACTATAAAATTTTTATAAATTTATTTTAGGGAAAGGTTTGTGTTAAGTCATACATGGAAAAAACATGTACCACATTGATGCCAAACAATTCTCCAGTAACAATTTCCATGATATCAATTTTCAAAATCCACACATTTTTTTTCAATTTCACAAACACACTCCTCCATTTGTAACATATAATTACCCACCAAAAAATTTGAATATAATAACAATATGTCAATACTATTCAAATATAAATCTGATGTCATAGCCCTTTGTCTTTATTATTGGATATACTATAATTCATTACTTTAAA
The DNA here is from genome assembly GCA_963277665.1 of Viscum album. Classification (NCBI taxonomy): domain Eukaryota; kingdom Viridiplantae; phylum Streptophyta; class Magnoliopsida; order Santalales; family Viscaceae; genus Viscum; species Viscum album. The sequence goes on along the minus strand of OY728161.1, from coordinate 417,098,702 downwards.
ATAATTCTGATTAATAAATAGAAAAATATATTATGTTTCAAATTTTAAAAAAAAATTAAAAGAAAAAAAATATTTAAAATATAAAAACCATTAATGTAATTGGTCATAAGAAATACTGATTTCCAAACTAATTGGTTTTAAATACGTTGTCCAACTATCTTGACCTCATCTATAGGTAATATTAATCAAGTCTATATATCAAAAATATAATACAGAGTGACCATATACTGATCTACCATTAATGGTTGATGGTGAATTGTATCTCATATATAATATGACATCCAATATGAAACTAAATGATAGTGAGGATCATAAACATACAACTCACAATAAACTGAAGATTTGTAGGAGGGGATTGTTAAGTCAAAAGTTCCCTTTTGGCTTTTACATCGTGTTTTGGAAATCACAAATATATTCTGTCTTGTTTTGGAAATCTCGAATGTATTATATCATATGTTTGTAAAATAACAAATTGTCTTTTATGTTTATCGTATCGTACGATGTTGATCGTATCGACCAAAACGTATCGTACTGACTCTGTCAAACGTATCGTACTGACTCTGTCAAACGTATCGTACTGACTCTGTCGATCGTATCGTACTAACTACTATTCAGATAATCATTATTTGTTTTGGTACTTTGTCAAAAATACTCTCTCTGCATATGAATCATACTCATGTTTTACTTTTCTATATATCTCTTGTCCTAACAAAACGATGTCGTTGAGTTAGTTATATACTAATCAAAACGATGTCGTGCTTTCTGTTTCAAGATGACCGTTGGAGGCAATATGACCGTTGGAACCCGAGGCCTATAAATAGGAGGTCATTTGAAGCTGAGAAGACAACGATGAGCAAAGAGATTGAATAAAGAGATTGTGAACTACGAAGATTCTAGAGAGAGAGACTCTGACTTCTCTCATCAAGCTTTGTGCGTCCGATCATCGTATCGAGGGCTTTCAAGTGATTGAAAGACAGAGGTGCCGATTACCTACAAAATCGAGGGCTGCCGGGGATAGGCAGACAGACGAGCCGATCATCGTATCGAGGGCTGCCGGGGATAGGCAGACAGACGAGCCGATCATCGTATCGAGGGCTGCCAGGGATAGGCAGACAGACGTGCCGATAATCGTATCGAGGGCTCACCAAGGTGTTGGTGAGACAGACCTTTTATCCTAGGTGAAAGGATAACCCTTCTCTTTGGGTTAAAAGAATTGTATTACTTTTACATTTCCGCTGTTTGTTTTAGAAAGGGATTGTATTGTTTCCTTTCTTCTTTTACATATTCAATTGTAATTGTTTCAATTACAATTGTTCTATTACATATTGTATCAATTGGTTCTATACGCTTTAAGGTAGAATCAATCATATTTGTATTACTCTGATTATTGTGTTCACCTTGAATACAATTGTTTTACTTTACAATAGTATTACAATACATCATACCTTTTACATTCAATACAATTGTGGGTGTTTGTATTTGTATTAGTTTAAGATCTTTTAAACTAATCTCTTTGTTTCTAAAACTCAAAGGTTTTTAAACCTACAATTCACCCCCCCTCTTGTATTGTTCCATCTAATAGACTTTTATATCTACTATTCGATCCAACAATTGGTATCAGAGGAGGTTTTCCACTGATTTGTATTACTAGCTCTATTTCTTATCTTAAATATTTACTACACTAACGTGTGGAGTGGAAAAGTTGTTTTTGTTTTAGATGGCAGGAATGAATATCGGATCAATAGATAATCTGAATCCTTCTAGACCACCAATCTTTGATGGGAATGATTACGAATATTGGAGAGATCGTATGAAGACTTTCGTCATCAATACTGGTGTAGACAATTTTATTATGCTTACTGGAGGTTACAAAATACCTGACAAAGAAGTTAGTACTTTTACCAATCAAGAGAAGCAAGAATATCAACTGAATTACAAGGTACGCAATACTTTATTATGCTCTATGACCAGGAATATATATAGTCAGATATCTTCATGTGAAGCAGCCAACTGTATTTGGAAGAAATTAGAAGTCACTCATTTTGGTACATCCAAAGTTATAGAAACAAGGAGAGCAATGCTTCGAGCAGAGTATCATGGTTTTGTTTTTCCTTATGGAGAGCCAGTATGTAAAGTGCAACAGAGGTTTATGACAATTGTCAACAGCTTACAATCTATGGGAGAAAAGGGTCTTGATGATGAAGCTCTTGTTGACAAGATTATAGATATCATGCCAAATGAATGGGAGTCAAAAAGAACAGCTATTGATGAAAATAGAAAAGTTTCCCAGATTACTCTTGATGAACTCTTTGGAACTCTTCTACAGCATGAGACAAGAATGAAGAGAGATGCTGATTTCAATAAGAAGAAGAATGGGAATGGAAGTGTAGCTTTTACATCAAAAGCCAAAACACCTGAAAGGGTTACGAGGTCTAAATCCAAGAAAGTTGTTGTATCTGATTCAAGTGAATGTAATCTTTCAGATAATGAGTTAGCTAATCTTGCTCGGAGGATGAACAAGATTGTTGGAAAGAAAGATTTTCAATATAGATTCAAAAAGAAAGACAGGAAAGATAGGAAAGATTCTGAGGTAACTTGTTATGAGTGCAAGAAAGCAGGACATATAAGGCCTGATTGTCCTTTACTAAAGAGGAGAGATAGAAAAGAGAAACACTCTGAAAGAAACAAGAAAAAGTTTTATAAGACAAAGAAGGTCTTGAAAGCTAACGATACATGGAGTGCAAGTGGTAGTGATTCCTCAGATGATTCTTCAGATAATGAGACGTCAGGACAAAGGAATATTGGACTTCTAGCCAGACTACCAATTGAAAATCATTGTCTCATGGCTAAGGTACATAATGCTGAAGCTGTTACAAATGTCTCTTTGAATGCAAATTATGCTGATAATAGATATTATGAATCTTCAAATGATGAACCCTCATCATCAGAAGATGATACATTACCTTCTTTTGAAGAAGTTTCTAGATTTGCTAAGTTACTTGAAAATGAAAATTCTAAACTCAAAAAGAGATTCGAAAAAGCAAATTCTAGAATTTCTGTTTTGACTAAAGAGGTATCAGATCTTTCTAAAGATCTTGATGGGAAAACTGCTGATTTTGAAAGTATTCTGAAAACCCTTGAGAAAGTCAAATCTGAAAAGGATAAACTTTCTAAGGATCTTGAAACTGCTATTTCAAAGAAAGATATATTAGAATCTAACTCTAGTTCAAATTCAAATGTTTTAGAAAACAAGAATTTGGTTTTAAAACTAAAGTCAGAGATTTTATCCTTGAAAAAGTGTTTGTCAAACTTCACTCATGGAAAAGAAAACTTTGATAGGATGTATTCTCAAATTAGACCATTGAGAAATCGTTCTGGTCTTGGTTATACTTATTCCAAACCTGTTTTTAGTAATAACTATTTTGTTCCTCAAAAAACCATTTTCTGTTCCAAGTGTCAATGTGGTGGACATTGGAGAAGAGATTGTTCTCTTAACAAAACTCAATCCTTAGGATTTCATAAAGCTCATTTTGCAAAACAAATGTGGATTCCTAAAATTCTTTTATCTAACTCTTCTGGATCCAAACAAGTTTGGATTCCAAAAATCTAATTGTTTCTTTTCAGGAAAATCAGAAGTGTACCAATAAGAACATTTGGTACATGGATAGTGGTTGTTCTCGACATATGACTGGAAACAAAGATTTCTTTGAAAAGGTTATCAAAACAAAAGGTGGAAAGGTTACCTTCGGAGATAATGCTCAAGGAAAGATTGTTGGTATAGGTAATATCGTTTTTCTTGGAAAAGTTCTTATTTCAAATGTTTTGTTTGTTAAGGGTCTTAGGCACAATCTCATCAGCATAAGTCAATTATGTGATGAAGGTTACCTTGTGAATTTTAGAAATGATAAGTGTCTAGTTCACAATTCCAAGGATGAATTCATTCTATCTGCCCATAGGCAAGAGAATGTTTACACTATTAACTTAGAAGACCTTAGGAACCAAAACTTACCTTGCTTAAGTGTAATAGAAGACCAATCGTGGCTATGGCATAGGAGACTAGGACACTGTAATTTGAGAAACCTAAGAAAACTCTCAAAGAAAGGACTTGTTAAAGGGCTACCGGATCTTAGATATGATTCTTCAAAAGTCTGTGATCCTTGTCAATATGGCAAGCAACATAAAACTAGCTTTAAATCAATTAATGAAGTTTCAACTTCTAATGCTTTACAGCTTGTGCATATGGATTTGTTTGGTCCTTCACAATCTGGAAGCATTGGAGGCAAATACTATGTATTTGTTTTAGTTGATGACTTTACTAGATTTACATGGGTCTATTTTCTCACAAAGAAATCTGAAGCCTTTTTATATTTCAAAACTTTTAGAGCCCAAGTTAAAAATGAGAAAAACCTACCATTGATAACTATTCATAGTGATCATGGTGGTGAATTTCAAAATTCAGTTTTTGAAACTTTTTGTAGTAAGAAAGGTATTACTCACAATTTCTCAGCACCAAGAACTCCTCAGCAAAATGGGGTTGTTGAAAGAAGAAATCGTATTCTTCAGGAAATGACTCGAACCATGTTGAGTGAATACTCAATTGCTAAGCACTTTTGGGCTGAAGCTGTTAGTACTGCCTGTTATACTATAAATCGTGTTTTAACTAGACCTTTTCTTAATAAAACTCCTTATGAGTTATGGACTGGCCGAAAACCTAAAGTTTCTTACTTCAAAGTTTTTGGATGCAAAGTATTCATTCTGAACACAAAAGACAATCTACACAAATTTGCACCAAAATCTGATGAAGGAATCTTTCTAGGCTATTCCACAACCTCTAAGGCTTATAGAGTTTTCAATAAAAACACTTGTACTGTTGAAGAAACAGTACATGTAAAATTTGATGAAACTAACCCTTTTGTTTTCAACCAACCCAATCCTACATCCTCGGATGTGTTTTCCAAAAATATTTATCAACCTATATTAGAAGAACATTCTGATAAGGAAAATGTTCAAGAAAGTATTTCTGAAACATTTACCACAGAAGATTTTCTACCATATGTTGATGAACAGGTTTTACAAAACCCAAATCAATTGTTTCTTAGGAATCATCCCAGTGATAACATCATTGGTGATATAAATCAACCTGTAAGGACCAGAAATTCCTTAAGAAATGAAATAGAACATCTTGCTTTTCTTTCCCAATTTGAACCTAAAAGTCCAAGTGAGGCCTTAGGTGATGATGATTGGATCAAAGCTATGCAGGATGAACTAAATGAATTTGAAAGGAATCAAGTCTGGACTTTAGTTGAAAGACCTAAAGAAACAACTGTAATTGGTGTAAAATGGGTTTTCAGAAACAAGTGTGATGAAAATGGAATCATTGTAAGGAATAAAGCAAGACTTGTTGCTAAAGGCTATAATCAACAAGAGGGAATAGACTATGAGGAAACATATGCTCCTGTAGCTAGACTTGAATCTATTCGAATTCTATTAGCCTTCGCAGCATACTTCAATTTCAAACTATTTCAAATGGATGTCAAATGTGCTTTTTTAAATGGTTTTGTTCAAGAAGAAGTTTTTGTTGAACAACCTCCTGGTTTTCAAGATCCAAAACATTCTGATCATGTTTTTAAACTTACCAAGGCTCTATATGGTCTTAAACAAGCTCCTAGAGCATGGTATGATAGACTTACAGGATTTCTTTTACAAAACAATTATAGAAAAGGTACAGCTGATCCAACTCTTTTTATCAAAATGGAAAACAAAAATGTTTTGGTTGTCCAAATCTATGTTGATGACATCATATTTGGATCAACTCAGAAATCTTTAACCGATTCTTTTGCAAATTTAATGAAATCTGAGTTTGAAATGAGTATGATGGGTGAGTTAACATTCTTTTTAGGTTTTCAAATTTCTCAAAAACCAGAAGGAACTTATATATCTCAACATAAGTATATTAAAGACTTACTCAAAAAGTATGGATTTGACAAAACTAAAAGTATTAGCACCCCAATTAGTACCTCAAATACTCTTGATCTTGATGAAACTGGGAAACCAGTAGATCAAACAATTTTTAGAGGTATGATAGGGAGTTTGCTATACTTGACAGCTAGTCGACCCGACTTGATGTTTTCTGTATGCTTATGTGCAAGATATCAATCTAATCCAAAAGAGTCTCACTTAAAAGCCGTAAAGAGAATCTTTCGGTATTTAAAAGACACTATGGATTTAGGACTTTTTTACTCTTCTGGAAATGAATTTGTTTTAAAAAGTTTTTCAGATGCTGACTTTGGTGGTTGTAGAATGGATAGAAAAAGTACATCTGGAACATGTCATTTCTTAGGAGATTCTTTGGTTTCTTGGTCCTGCAAGAAACAACACTCGGTAGCACTCTCCACTGCTGAAGCTGAATATGTAGCAGCTGGAAGTTGCTGTGCTCAAGTTTTGTGGATGCAGCACACACTCACTGACTATGGTTTGAGTTTCTCCAAAACTCAAATTCTTTGTGATAATACAAGTGCCATAGCTCTTAGTAAAAACCCAGCACATCACTCTCGTGCTAAACACATAGATGTTAGGCATCACTTTCTTAGGGATCACACACAAAAAGGAGATATTGTTTTACAATTCATCGGAACGCAAGAACAACTTGCTGATATTTTTACAAAACCTTTACCTTCCGATAGATTTGAATTTATAAAACAGAAGCTAGGAATGATTACAATAAAATAATCATTCATATCTACTTCTTGTTTTAAATCTCTCCTTATAGTAAGAAACTCCTCGTAGAAAGGGGGAGGACATGTCTTTATGTCTTTATGTTTCTGATCCTTAAATATTTACTCTATATGTTAATATTTCTGTTTATCGTATTGACTATTTCAATATTTCTGTTTATCGTATTGACTATTTCAATATTTCTGTTTATCGTATTGACTATTTCAATATTTCTGTTTATCGTATTGACCATTTCAATTTTTCTGTTTATCGTATTGAAATTCTTTTCCATCGTACCTTTCAATAATTTTTTGAATCGACCGATGATACTATTGAAATTCTTTTCCATCGTACCATTCAAATAATTTTTGAATCGACCGATGATAGTATTGAAATTCTTTTCCATCGTACCATTCAAATAATTTTTGAATCGACCGATGATAGTATTGAAATTCTTTTCCATCGTACCATTCAAATAATTTTTGAATCGACCGATGATAGTTTTGAGATTGTTTTCCATCGTATTGTCACCAAAACCAGCAATCACCTTACGATCTTCGACAGGTATTCTTTTTCATTTTTTTTAGTTTTTATTTTATTTCTAACCGTTGATCTGCTTTTCTTTAATCCTGACCGTAGAAGATCAACCGTCATATCTTTTTGTCTATAAATACCCCCCTCCCCTCCCCAAACCCACATCGTTTGTCCAAGATTTGAGGCGAAGCTCTGCTCAACCGGCTATATTCAATCGTACGATCTTCTCAATCGGCATCATCTTTATGTCTCAGTCTTCTGCCAACACTCTCGCTGATATGTCTTCAAAGACCTTTACAGAGAAAGACTTTCACAGAGAAAGACAATTCGAGAATACTCCTTTCTTTTTGTAAATCACAAAGGGGGAGAATATTTACAAAGTTTGTTTTTACAAAGGGGGAGAATGCAATACAATGCTCTTAAGGAAAATCTATGAATACAATCCTTAGGAAAGTCAATACCTAAGGGGGAGTTAGTTGTATTCAAATTCTTATTCAGAAGAGTTTTCAATAACTCAGGGGGAGATAAGTATTTCTTGTTTCATTTACTTTGTGTGTTTGTGCTTTCCAAAAAGGGGGAGATTGTTAAGTCAAAAGTTCCCTTTTGGCTTTTACATCGTGTTTTGGAAATCACAAATATATTCTGTCTTGTTTTGGAAATCTCGAATGTATTATATCATATGTTTGTAAAATAACAAATTGTCTTTTATGTTTATCGTATCGTACGATGTTGATCGTATCGACCAAAACGTATCGTACTGACTCTGTCAAACGTATCGTACTGACTCTGTCAAACGTATCGTACTGACTCTGTCGATCGTATCGTACTAACTACTATTCAGATAATCATTATTTGTTTTGGTACTTTGTCAAAAATACTCTCTCTGCATATGAATCATACTCATGTTTTACTTTTCTATATATCTCTTGTCCTAACAAAACGATGTCGTTGAGTTAGTTATATACTAATCAAAACGATGTCGTGCTTTCTGTTTCAAGATGACCGTTGGAGGCAATATGACCGTTGGAACCCGAGGCCTATAAATAGGAGGTCATTTGAAGCTGAGAAGACAACGATGAGCAAAGAGATTGAATAAAGAGATTGTGAACTACGAAGATTCTAGAGAGAGAGACTCTGACTTCTCTCATCAAGCTTTGTGCGTCCGATCATCGTATCGAGGGCTTTCAAGTGATTGAAAGACAGAGGTGCCGATTACCTACAAAATCGAGGGCTGCCGGGGATAGGCAGACAGACGAGCCGATCATCGTATCGAGGGCTGCCGGGGATAGGCAGACAGACGAGCCGATCATCGTATCGAGGGCTGCCAGGGATAGGCAGACAGACGTGCCGATAATCGTATCGAGGGCTCACCAAGGTGTTGGTGAGACAGACCTTTTATCCTAGGTGAAAGGATAACCCTTCTCTTTGGGTTAAAAGAATTGTATTACTTTTACATTTCCGCTGTTTGTTTTAGAAAGGGATTGTATTGTTTCCTTTCTTCTTTTACATATTCAATTGTAATTGTTTCAATTACAATTGTTCTATTACATATTGTATCAATTGGTTCTATACGCTTTAAGGTAGAATCAATCATATTTGTATTACTCTGATTATTGTGTTCACCTTGAATACAATTGTTTTACTTTACAATAGTATTACAATACATCATACCTTTTACATTCAATACAATTGTGGGTGTTTGTATTTGTATTAGTTTAAGATCTTTTAAACTAATCTCTTTGTTTCTAAAACTCAAAGGTTTTTAAACCTACAATTCACCCCCCCTCTTGTATTGTTCCATCTAATAGACTTTTATATCTACTATTCGATCCAACAGGGATGTGGTAGTACGATAAAAATTGGTGTTAGTAGATGTAGGTGGAGTATAAATAATGGGGTCTATAAGTGGAGGATGAGGATAAATAATGGGGCTTTCAAGTGTAAGTGAGGTAGTGTGAGCTACTGGAGGAGGTAGAGTGGGAGATGATGTGTGAAATTGTCATTTTATGTCTACAAACATATATTGTGCATATGATGTAATATTTTCCTCTATATTCTTATTAATATTGTGTCTTCGGCCTCCATATATGCTATTTATTTTTATATATACCCTTCATCAATGAATCATATGAACATGGTAATATTTTTTAAACCGATACACCCATTTGGAATCATCATACAAAAACCAGGTGTTCATGAATTTCCAATGTAGTATATAAAATATCATGCCTCTCCTCGGCATTAAATACACCATATATTCTATGCTCCTCAAGAGATTCTTGTTTGAATTATTAGAATAATTATTTAAAAATTCAATGTGTATAATTAATTTTATTGACTTACATAAATATAATAAAGAAAATAAAATCCTCTAGGCACGACCCTCGAAAATTCGGTATGATATTTAACCTTTTTGCACATTGTTTTACTCTTCATTCATTCATATCTAAATATAGGGGATTGAGGGGATATATCTCCAAATCTGGATGACTAGACTATATGATTTTTTAATTTTCTGTTATCATTTGTTCTTCCAATAATGTATACCCTCCCCAAGAAATACTATTAGTGTACACATTTCTATATTGGATATACAGAGTACAACTACTTGATTAATGAAAATAATGACTGAGAAATAACTAAGAAATCATTAATAAGATCATAAATATATGAAAACATATAATAGTTTACATTGAATATGAAGAAATGATTCTTATCATTAAATTTAGATAAGTTTTTTCCATGTATCGTCATAAAAAAATTGATATATATATGACTTGGACTTTCATGTTTTATATCCTCAAAAATTATATTAGATGTGTGGGTTTATTTGAAATCCCTCCATCTCATAATAGTCATCGATAAAAATTTCATATTGTCTCCAAAAATATCTAGTATATGAAATTTCATCTAAAAAGAAGATGGAAATCATATTACATGATAAAATATTCATGATTAATCAAAAAAATAGACAATGATTTTACCAAAATGTTCTCAAAAACATATATAGTGTTGTTTTTTCAAAACCTGTGAAATTATTAAACAAAATGATAAATTTTATTTTACTATGAGTTGATACAAAACTCTTGAACTGTTTTTCTTTAGGACCTCTTTGAACGTCATTGTCATCAATGTCTACTACAATTCTATAGTATTGGATATAGGAAATATATAATTTTTTTAAATGTGTGATGCAACGTTTACCAACCCTCGAACTATTCTTTTCCATTGTGGGATCACATGAAGAATATTGAGGAACATTAAGAGAATCATATAGATGTTCATACCCATTTGTATGATCATTATACTCATCTTTAGAATTTTTTGGTTGATTGTTAGTATGTTCTGTTATTTCCATTTATAAGAACAAAAGAAACATTTAGTACACAAAATATAAAAATTCACATAATATAATACTAATGTACTAAAAATAAAAAATTATGAAACACAAAATTAAACTACGAAAAAACTTATTATTATTCATATTTGATATAGTTTTCTAAAATGATAATAATAGTAATGATATATGAAATGCCATTTAAATGTATGATAATAAATCCAAATTTGGTATAGGAATATATAAATTGGTCCAGACTAATAAATAAATTTTTTACACAGGAAAAATATTTATTATCATATATATTTCATAAAAATTTCTTTCCAAAAAACAATAAATATATATGTTACGTAATTATAAACATTAAAAACATAACAAAACTAAACAAAAACAAATAATAATTTCTATTGATTCAATTTAATATGTGTTTTAATAAAAACAATTAACCTTTTATGAAATTATTTAATGTAAATTATAAATAATCATATGTAACATGTATTATAATGAATGTACTAATGGATTATTTTCCAAAATTCTTTCATCGTGATTGTTTCTTATGGCACAAACTCTCGCTCAACATGTTCAACATTAGTATCTATTAATCATTCCATAGATGTAGAAATATCACATAAATTAGAATATTCATCATGTTGATCCTCAAAAATATTTTGTTTTTCATTATAAAAAATTGAAAACTTCATATTAGATTGATCATATATACTGAAATTTTTTACAATAGTTTTTATTATACAATAATTACATGGGCCTTCCAATATATTTATATTTACATGTGCCCTTCCAAATTACTCATGTCTAACAATTTTTTACTAATAAAAAATGTGCAGTTAAACACATGAAAATTAATTTTTATTTAATAAACCTCACATATTTCATCAAGGAAACCATAATATGACCTTGATACTAAATTTGGGTTTATATTCTTTAGAACATAAAAAACGAATTGCTTCTACGAACACAAATACATAATTATTATAAATTGTGCATCTGTTGTCCTGAGCATTCGTATAAAATGTATAACCATTAATTTCATACACAGATAATGTTATGACATTTAAACTAGGATACCCCACTAACTATCTTAATGTATCTGATTCATCTGATATATGAAGACCTGTCTTTTTAAACCATAGTGAAAACATTTTTTTGATTCATTCAAATTCTATATTTCATTCTTCATTGGAAGAAGTTGTTTCAAATCATTAATTTCAATTGTTATATATGTTTGATCATCAGCCATGTTATTTTTGATGTATAAATTTACACTAAATGTCTCTTCACCGGACAATGATTTGACTTTCATGCCATGAATCTAAATTCCCTCATTATTAACTCATTCATGTGGAGATGGAGGAAAACCAATGTTCTCCCCTAAAGAAAAGTAGCTCGTACAATATTCCACATCCTCATATGATATATAGTTTTCAAAAATATAGTCTTCAGGTCGATAGAGATTCATTACATACTACTTCAATATCATCATATTCCATTCAAAAGGATATATCCATCGTAGATATAAAAATCCACAAAGATTTATTTCTCGAACTAGATGAACCATTAAAAACACCATTATATCAATATATGAGGGAGGAATGTTCATTTCCAATTGAAAAACCTAGAAATAAATTAATTTTATAAATGTTCAAAGCAACCAACAAATAACTTTATTAAAAAAGGAAATTAAAAGATAGCATAACTTCATGATAGTCTTTCTGAAATGAATGGGAAATATTCCATGCAATGAAACTGGAAGATGATGTTGTACGATGATGTGACAACAATGAGATATCATACATTCCTACATCAAGTCCTTTAAAGTGACAAATTTATTTACATTTGAATAGTTACCCTATTAAACATTGATATCATGGAGAAACTAATAAATAAAATTTTTAACCATCTTGGATAATGTATGATAAGCCAGGAGATGAAATGTTCATCATCCATCATTTCTGGGAGCTAAGTCCAAACATATTCTCATATATAGTAAGTCTAATTTTATAGTCAACCCATAATTGTCATTTTCTTTAATATCTTACAATGTTACAATATAAATATCTCTAATATCAATCTCCACATCCATGAAAACAATGCTATGTTTCGCTTTAGGATATCTTAAATACATTAGATCAGAAAAATATTGACCATTTCTTAAAACAAATGTCTATCATTACCAAATTTATGTTCCATTACCAATGTAACATAATTATTTTGAACTCTTTCTATATACATATCATTAGATAATTTTATTTTAAAAATATCAATATCATTTGAACCATCGAATTCATTTTTTAATCATTTATAAGAGTGATCCATAGGGAAAAAATATTGGTCACCCATGTACACTATTTCACTCCCATGATGCAATTGACAATATGATGTCTGTTGTTCACAAATTTAACACTCTTTATGCACCTTAACATTATATCTCGAAAAATATACAGATGATGTGACGTCATTTATAGTGAAACAATCAATTCATGTTGGTTATAATATTCCATTTTTTAAGAATCATACAACCTAATACAATCCTCCCATAAGTGTTTCAAATCATAAATTAATTCTGAAATGAAAGAATCAATATAATTTCTAGGATTATATGCTCCCGATATCATTAATATCAACATGATATTTTTATAGTTCATAAAAAATTCATGAGATAGGTAGTAAATTTATAATAAAATAGTTCATAATGTATGTGTGCTACTAAGGATTATATATTGATTAATTCTATCTGTGTAAAACCATATATATGATTTATATCTTCATTCCATATAGTATGATACTTCTCATCAATGTTCATCCACTATAGAAAATCTGCTAGATGGCATATTTTTTCATCAAATATCTTCTCATTTGCATGCAATATTAACATTGTTCACCATTTGAATTATAAAATAATTATTTTATATGAGGAATTATAAGTAAATACAACAATATCTGGGCCATGATAGTTGTAATCTCTATATCATTCTATTATTTTTCTTTCATCTTATATTGTGATGTCCCACATTTAGGAAACTCTGAAAGAAATCCATATTCATTCCTAAATATCACACTATTATTCAGACTGGCATGTATTTACCTGTAACCCATTCAAATCCAGAATAATATTTTCATGGACTGTTAATGTGAATCCTGATGATTTTTATCTTTAGGAAAAATATCATTCAATAATTGTCGCAGCTCTATAAAAATTAAGTCACTCCATCAATGTTTTACCTTCATGTTAATAAATCATAACACTGATGAAAAAACTAATAAACCTATAGAATCTGGATAAAATGGTTTTCTACATCACAATAGGATGCTAAATTTTCGGTATATTCTCAAATATTTTTAATAATAACACTAATAATTTTGTTACTTTCATCAATGTTACCATCATGAAATGAATCATTATCAGTAGATCTTAAATTTTACCAAGTTTCACTTGGGAAAATCCATGTATTGTAACATGGATAAAATTAATGAAAAATTAAATTATCTTTTTTCTATCTTCTTATCAACATATTCATATTTAAACAATTCAGACATGGAAAGAATAATATGTCATTGTTTGTAACATTCGTTTAGAAAAATAAAAAAAAAACGTCAACACCTTCATCATAATCATCACTCATTTGATGTTCCATAATCCAACATTGATTCATTATTAACTATGACAAATATAAAAATCATATATCCTGTTAACATAAATAATTTTTTTATACAAAATATGTCAAAATTTTTAAGGAATACAATTTGTAAATATAAATAATTAATACTAGTAATTGAAAAATATATCCCTGGAAATAATATTTTAAAGAAAATATAGTTTTATTAGAAATTTATATATTTATATGAAATATTCCATAATTTTAATGTAACACAACAGTAAAATTTAATAAAGCAATATATGCGCATTTAAAAATTATAAACATATTTTTTCATAGCAATAAGATAGAAAACCACTATGTAAAAATAAAAAACTGTCTAGTTGTGTGGTATTTTAAACCATCAAATCATGAGATTTTCTACATAAATTTATATCCTAAATATCTAAAATATTAACCTAACATGTCCTATGATAGAATTTAATTGAAATATTCTCATTATTTCATGTACATATGATGGTAACATTTATTGGTTTTAGTAACAAAAACACCAAAATCACCATGTCCCACTCAAAAAATAATACATCCAAGTACAATAATATAATATGAATTATATTAGTGATATGTTACCACATAGGTGAGACGTGTATACAAATCACAAATAATATATAATTTATATACATATAGAGATACATCACATTGCCCCCAACATAAGGGATCACAACTAAGGTATTAACATCTCCCATGATACCACACATCTGCAAAAAAATTTAAATATATAACCATTAAAAATTAAAACAAAACTAAAACAACCCTTTTAACTTTTAAAATAACATTTTAAAATATTTAGATTTCATATTATAAATAAATAACTCTTTAATATAAAACCATATATTAGTTAATTCAAGATTCATTACCTTCACATTTCATGAAATTATCGTGAATTTAAATTTAAATATTACTCAGGAAACTAGCATAACTAAACAACATTGCATTTATACTATAAAACTACAACACTAAAACCGTTGAATCCAAGATATATAACTCATCTTTTTCCCCACAACCATCAAAATAAATCCCTAATCCAGGAACACACAAAATAAAAAAAATATCAAAAAAATTACCATAGGTTTTTCAACATTAGGAAAATGAGATTTCATTAAATTTCCTCATCATTATTTGAGGGCATCAGAATATAAGTCATATGTTACTAAAAGATCAATTCATTAATGTAATATATATTGTGTTTTAATAATAATTCACACAACATGGGAGATCACATCATATTAAAAACCCCATGAAATAGAGATACAAAACCCCATTGAATTCATAGATATAGTAATCATAGATAAAATCAATATAATAATACAAATATATATAATCTTATGATGAATTTAATTTTCCACATCCATTTAATCTTAATTGTTTTTTTAATAAAGATTAAACAATCATCTAAATAGATAATGATTCTAACCATGTCCAATAAAAATAACATTATGCAATTAAACAAGATGTTAAGATATTTTAAAAAATTAAATCCCAAAAATGTAATTGTAGGGCATCTAAAAAAATAATGATCAAAATAAAGACGTGTGAGGATTATATGAGGGTTTTGAGTTAATCCGATTAATACATCAATAAAAATTGATGATGAATGATGCAGAGAAAATGAGGATGGAGGCCACAAGTTCGATCATTATTTTCTAGAGTTTCCACACGAGAGAGAATAATCATTTTTTCCTGACTGAAATATAACTCAATAACAAAATACAAGGTTTTATAAAAGTTATAAATTATTTATCATGTCAGTTATTTGGTAAATGATGTGATAATGTGTTATTTATTACGGTTATAAAAATAAAAAATAAAAAAATTAGATAAATCATCATAATTTAGTTTTTACATCTGTTATAATATAAATAATGTGATAAATCAATTTTATAGCTTTCCAAATTAGTTATTTATAACTGATGTATGAAAATTAAAATGTTTGTAAATACTATTTTTACAAGTATGTGATGTTTTGATACTATGTTTATTAACATAATTCATTAATTTCCTTTTGATTTTGATTCTCACAAACACCGTCAATTAAAAAGATAATAACATTACAATAATGGAATTATGGGATACTAGTTAAAGGAATATGTATTAATAAATATACTTGGGTAGTTTTGAAATGTCATTATAAGACATAACATTTCAAGATTTACCATGTTTTATTCAATTCATAGTTTTTCTATATTAATTTATTATTATAGAATGTTTGACATGGAATATTTTTTATATTCAATGATCTGTTATTAATCACGTCGAACTAACAACAACTATTGCAGTATTATGTAAAATCTATATGTTTCAGCTGTATATATAATTCGGTTAATCAGGATCCCTATAAAATAACTATATATTATTTTATATTCCTTGATTTTAAGTTGTCACTTATTTTCACTCATCTTTTGATATCTACAGAAAAATTAATTAATAGTGAAAATCAATGATGCACATGGAAAGTGCATTCTTTGAGTGGACTGAGGGATCTTCGTACGATGAATGACAATTCATTGATGGGTTCATTTACTTATTTTTCTTCTTCCTTATATTTGAGAAATATAGAATTTATTTAATCTTAAGAGAGAATACTTGATTATTTAAAATTTCAAAGAGAGATAATTATTCCTCCACTTATGTTTTCATCATTTATATTCTATCTTATCATGTTGTATCAAATGACAGTATCGTTTTGATAAATTTATTTTTAATAGATAATAATATATTCTATTTTATCATTCAATAAACAACATTAAATATCAATGTATATCCTATTTTGAAACATATAATATTTTTATTATATGTATCATGTCCGAGTTAATTATCCGGATGATGTTTATTATCAATGGATGATCATTGATATGGTTTCTCGAGGATAAATTCTAATTATTTTTTTTGGGATAAGTACAGACATTGAAAAAACCCATAATTATTTATTTGAATATTTTTGGAATAATATTTTCATGAAGGAATTCATTCATTAATATATTTTTAATTATAATATGAAAAATATATTTATTATTAATAAATGTATTATTATCACACTAAGGGAGAAATGAATATCAATATTTTTTATTTATAAACTCGGGAATTTTTTCAGTTCGTGATTTTTTATACTGAACATTAGATGAGGAACACTATTATTATTACTTTTAAGGGAAATTATAATGTAATAAAATTATGAAACAATATTTTATAATTGAAATTTTATATATTTAGGATTCATCAAATTTAATTCATCATTATGATGTATGATAGATTGATAAAAGATATGATTAATATTTATTCTATAGGGGAACAACTAAAAAATATATTAGGATTTTGATGTTCTCATAGTTAAACCATCTAAATAAAATGAAATAACATCTTCATTTCATCAATGTAGAATAATTAAATAATTAAACATAATGTATTTTATTCATTAAAACTACAATTTTTTTAATTTAAATTTTTTGGTATATTAATTAATTTAATGTATCGTATTATTTAATGATATCATTCATACATAATATTTGTGTTTGGAAAATTAAATATAGAAATGATTTAACTTTTTTTTATACGAAAATATGAAGAGTTCTCAGCAAATTTCTAGAATGAATCATATCATCTTATGCTTTCAAAACAAAAAAAATAGTATTCATTAAACCTCGTAAATAGTTTCTCATCATTATTCATAATAGAAAATTCAATTATATCTAATGAAACAAGTTCTATTGGAATGAAGAGATCAATAATTTCAATCATATAACATAGATATTATCAAGTCTGAAATGGGAGTTTATCATTCTTCTTATCTTTTGGGATAATAGTCATCCTTGTATGTTAAAGACTCGTTTGAATAATCATTTGTAGAAGGTAAATATATTCATGTTTTTGAAAAAACAGATGTGTCATCCTATGTAATATTTAATTGCGGAATGATTTTCAAAAAATATTTTATTTATTATTATTCATTTTTAATAATATGTATAAATTCTTCGTGATGATATGAACAGTTTTATAAAATTGTACGAATATTCAGAATGGTTTCATAGTTCCAAATAATTTTTTTATCACATTAATGGGATTTTAAAATTATGAATTAATGATCAATATATAAAAATAATTTTTTTTTGGGATTTTGGTATTCATGATAATTTATATTTATAATATCAGACGAAAACTTATTAGTAGATTGGATCTGGATGTGTTAAAAGAGTTTCCAGAGTAATCATTCTCATGTTTTTCATTGTATTTAGGATCTTTATATGATGAATTTACAATAGAATTACTATAATGGGCCTTCATTTTTCTGGTTTTTTCTCTAAAACTATATAAGGAAATCCTATATGATGTTGATTATTTTACAGGAGATCTATTTTAAAAATGATCATATATAACTCAGATCTTCAATTAAAAATTATTTTGAAGTTTTTTCAAACAGTAAAAAATAATCTACTATTTGTTTTCAAGATTTGGATCTTTATAATAATTAATTGGTAGAGTTTTATCTTCTCCCCTAAGTGCAGTATTGGAGTATTAATTGGATCCACATCCATAGTTTTATTCTACATAAATGAATAATCCTAAAACAATCATAAATGACCTCCAAGGAAGCGATATCCTCTCCCTCTTCAGGAAGATCATTCAATATTTATAATAAATGATAATTTTCTGGAGATGAAGAGGGCCACCTCATTGAGCTGTTCACTATTTATATCAATGGGATGTGTCTCAAAAAATATTTCCCCCTTTTCTACATATCATTATTGAGTAACTATCTATTCAATTTTAATGTAGCACCCCCAGTTTGATGTATGTAACTTTTTTGGGAATTATTATGTGTTTAGAGTGCAATGGATTAGTTGGGAAGATCTTTGGAGAGTTTGGATTGATTTTAAATATTTTTTAGGATTTTATAAGGTGGAGTGGTTTTATAATGTTTAGGGAAAGTGTTTGGGTTCTCTAGTAAACCGTGAAGGGGGAGACAGCAGGCTCTGCCTGGCATGTGGAAGGTTTTCCAAACCGTTCAAGGAAAACATGCAGATCCCTTCTCTAGAGATATTGGCTTGTGTATGGTTAGATAATATTTTTCCAAACCCTACGGACTAATCGTTAAACCTCTTAATGGAAGGGGTTTTAAATCTGATCTCCCACGGGCTTGACTGATTTCACTCCACACTCTCTCCCACTCATGAATCACTCGTGATTTTCAGTTCTCAACGGTTGGAGGGGCTAACCCACACGTTATGGAATCAAATTTAATTGTTTTCTTGCAGGATTATGTTCGGTTTTTCACTTGGAAGTAGATCTAGAGTTGTTTTAATTAATCATTTTCACGGATTGGTGTGTGGTTTATTGTGGGACAATTTGTCTAGAATCATATAAGTAGGTGGCATCTTTCTATACTCCTTCTTGTTAGAACTAGTAGTTTTGTTTACAATTAAATTAGTCTCATTTAAATTAATTATGATAATGTTGTGTTAATCATCTTGTAAATCCGTTTGGTGATGATTTTTGGGATTTTTGGGAAAAAAAATTATTTTTCACAAAAATGGGCATTGTTGTGAAATTTTAAAATAATTATTTTAAAGTCGTTAGTGGTTCATTATACAAATTCATTGTGAAATATGGTTTTCAATAAAGATTATTTTTCCCAAAATGTGGTTGGGCATGGATAGTTAGTTGGAGGTTGTTGTCAATAAAATGATGATTTATTTAAGTGAATTGGCGTGTGTTGGAAATGGTGGTGTATTTATTTTACAAATGTAGTTCGTAGATATTGTTGTTTGATAGAGTGTTATGGCTTGTGTTGGTTTTGTGGAATTGGGAGGGAGGACTCCCTATAAAAAGTGATTCATGGTGGTTGGAAGAAAAACCATTTGGAAAGTGGTTGTGAAGTATAACTATAAAATTTGATTGATAATGGTTAGGAGAACCACCATAATGGGTAGTGCTCTTGATGTATTGATAGTTGAGGATGGGGTGAACAGGATGGATGGATGTCTAACCATTTGGTTGTCTCCTTGTTCATTTCATTGGAAGAAGGATATTTTTGTGCTAATCATAAATGGTGAGGTGGCTTTTGGAATGATTTTTGGGCATTCCCATGTGTTTCATGGTTTGTAATGGTGGCTTCGTATGGGTATGTTTTGATTATACTAATGGTTTCACTTGTGATTATTTCATATAAACTACATATATAAATTTTCTAACATTATTATCATATCGATGTTTGTTAGGAAGACATTTGGGGAAATCCTATTTATTATAAGTACTCACCCCCTTTTTTGGAACATTGGTTCATATGCAGATATTGAATTCCTAAACAACGGCAAATAAAAGTCATCTCATGGCTAGTCGATCTTGGATATGCATGGGAGATGTGGTGGTGATCGGAACATGTAGATTGGTGTGGAGGTGTGGAGTGTGTCTTGGTTTATTTGGGGTCTCATGTTTATTATTCTATATTGTACTCTCATATTGTGTATGGTTGTATTGATTTATGGGTTGAATTGTGGAATAGAATGATTCAATTTTTCTAATGAATGGGTTGGTTGTTTTTTTCACATGCATCATGTAGTTTGTTAATAGTGGATCATTTGGATGGTTAGTTTTGTATAAAGTTAAAATCATTCCCCAATTTATTCTCGAAGCCCTCAACATTTATTTCCATCCACTGACACCTGGGGAATGTTCTATAAGGACACATATCATTTCCCAACTCTATCAATCAAATTGGCTTGGAAGGAATTTTACAAGTAGTATATGTTTGATCGATCCTTGGCTTTCATGTGAGAACAGTTTTCCGATCCTTTAGTGCATCACCCTAAGATTTTATGAAAAATATTATTTTTAATTTCATTGATGTTTTGTGTTGTACGCTACACCAAAAGTAGATTGTTCTATATGCAACACTGTAGTAGATTGTAGTATACAAAACACTATTATTAGATCATGTTACACAAAATTTCACGTTCGTTTTGTAGAAATTATTCTAGAAAATATTATGTATACAATTTGATTAATTATTAAATGAAATAAGTTTTTATTATGTTATAAGTAACAACAAAAGGAGCTTTCACTACACGCAACATTTACTTGGCTTGCATTACATGCAATCTCGACCTTCCTCGATATCTTGTGTAGTACGCAATACTGGGTTTCAGAAAACAATGATATATTGTTATAATATATTTATGAACTACTCGTTAGGAATAGTAGTATCTACATTTTGATAATTATGACATGATAATTAATATTACACATTTTATATACCATGGTATGAGAACAAAATAAATTTTTCGGGTAAAATAAGTATTTTTAAAAATATTCCATTTTACCACCTTTTGATGGTGCACCCACATTAAATCCAGTTTATGACAGGTTTATAAGTTCATATTGACATAATTAAATTATTTTATAGAATTAAGATATAAGAATTTATGTTGGATAAATCTTTCATACTATTCTGATAACTTTCATATTTTAATGAATAATAAAAACACTCTATATTTTAATTAAAATCAACTTATTTCATCACAATAATTTATATGGTTAAATTATAATATTGAATTGTTTTATAGTATAAATAAAATATATTTTTACCATTTAATATAATGTATGTAATTACCATTAATTATTCATTGAATTCATAGGTAAAACCATTTTAATCTTTGGCAATGTTTTAACTTTTAAAAACAGTATTCTTAAGAATGGTATTAATTTTAAATTAATTACTGTATCCTCTTTGTTTTTAATTTTGAAAAATTGATTTCATATTTGAATTCAGTGGGTTCAAATTATGTTAATAGGTTACTTTTATTTTTTTGATACTATGAATAGTAACAATGGTAATTTTTATTTACTGTAGTTAAAGGTAAATCGGGTAATTAGGGGTAAAAATATGATTATAAAATTACCCTAAAACCTTCCAAAATTCTATTAGATGACAAAACGTAGACACATATAACCTAAGGGTTTAAATAGATTCATTTTATGGACTTTTGACCATGAAAATAATTTAATTATTAATAAAACCAAATAAAGTGACATCGTGTCACTCTCTTAAATCATATAAGTATAATAATTTTAATTTAGTGATAAACTCCAAGAACCTTAGAAAATTAACAGTCTCCAGAAATCTAAAATATGTATCTACACCATGTGAATTTATTTATAATTTTTAGGGATTGAATATTAATCATTACAAGTGACACAATAGTGATGTTGAAATTATTTTGTTGATCGAAATATAAACTAAATGGTTTTAAAAATACTAAAATAAATATTATATGAACTATTTAATGTTCTCAACTAATTTTATAGATAAATATGAGATTTTATGAATCTATTAAATTTTTTAGTTAGGTCATATATTCTATGTGGATTTTATTTAAATTCGAATAAATGTATAATGTTAAAATTTACAATATTGTTATTTTATAAATATAACATAATATAAAATTGATTAAAAATCACAAAAAAATTAACAATTATAAATTAAAATTTATATGGTATAAAATTTCGTAAATAATCTTATTATGGACAATTAACAACACATAATTAATTATTTATAACAATTTAAAATTTATAATCTTATAACCACAAATAAAATTAAATAGAGTAAATAAGGATAAATCATGTTGATAATGTTTAAAATTAATTTCCAAAATGTCTAAATTTTAATGGGTGATGAGATTAAAAAACCTATATTATCTAAGATCAGATTTGAGTCATTTTGGAATGTTTTTATGTGGGGTTTGAATTTATTATTAATTAATATTTTTTTATGTTTCCAAAGGTTCCCCTCTCATCCCTTATAAAAGGGCACCTCTTCCCTCATCTCTATAGAAAAGTTTTCACCATAAATCATGTCCATCCCTTCCAATTTCCCATATCAACTTCCCTATAAATATTATAGAGGTTCTGGTCTCCTCAAAAGAACAACTATTGTGCCCTAAGAGGAGGTTAAGAAGAGGCGCCTCAAAAAAGAGGTAATATCCTTTACCGATTATTTCCAATTTATTTCTTCCTCTACTTATTCTTATTTATTAGTTTAATCATAAATTAATAAAACCAGTATCACTCATATACTGATATCTTATTATAAATATGAAACCACCCTATTCCATGTTCTATCCATCCTACGGAAAATGAAATCCTCACGCGTGCGTACGTACGGAATACCGTCTCCACACCATGGTGTAATCTATTTTCCACCACCACCTTACATAGATGCATATAATGGTGTAAAGAATTACTATATATGTTTATTATAATATCATAAAGATTATGAAATATAATATCATCCACTCCAATTCCATTCATTAATTATGGGAACGATATCATCGCACGTGCATACTTAAAGATTATCGTCTCCACGACGCGATGAGATTCATTCTCCATTATAACCATTCAAGAATAAATATAATGTATATATAATGAATAATAATAAAATGTATGGAATAACTTAGCTTCTGGATATATTTATATATATATATGTCATCTACTTACTTCCATTCAAGTCAATAAGGAAAGGAAAACATCATTTATGCGTACATACGGCCTACCGTCTCCATGAACGGTGCATTTCATTTCATTTATCTATCGATTATGTATATATATATATATAATGAATTTAGATTATATATAAATCATGATTTACATTCTGGAAGTATGTAAATAATTATATAATTAATAATTATATCAATAACAACAAGTCCAAACATGTTCGATAAATAAAACGATTTTACCGAAAACACTGCTTTAACAAGAAATTTACAAAAGAACCGGTAATATAAAGTCATTTTTTAACCCTATTTGATATCATAGAAATGAATATGAATATGTAATAAATCAATGAAATTATTTAAATCATTATATTGGAGGTTAAGATACGTACGAATCATATCAGACCTCAGGTAAGGGATAACATTTCCAATCTTATTTTTATCCGTGATTGTTTGTTCATAAGTATTTACTGGGGTTATATATATCATTCATGTCCCTATTTTATAAAAATGTTTTCTTGTATATTTGAAGTAATTTTAACCCATTTTTGACTTTTAGTACATGGTATGTAAGGAATATTTCTTTTTTTACCATAAAAGTTACTTTTTTGACATTTTCGGCAAAAGTACGAGAAGAATATTTTTTTAACTTATACAACCTGGACGGATTTTTTTACGGTTTCTTAATGCCTTATTTTCAGGAAGCTTCCTAGACAATATTTCATGATTATTTTCAAAAAATTCATTTTTATTTAAAATAGAATGTTATTTTTTGAAAAGAAAACGATTTTGAAGAAGAAAGGATATTTTTCATCAACAATTAATTTCAAGTGTTTTGTTAAAACCATTTTAAATCTAAGATAACATTATTGAGTATGATTATTTTTCAAGTATATTGTCTCTATTATTTACATGGTTTTATTTTTCTTATGATGAAATGATATTCATTTGTTCTATATGGATTATGTTATGATGGGATGATATTTATGAAACGCATTTTATTATATGGGTTATGATGAATGATTTATGTTTATTTTGTGGCACAAGTAATAATGATTTCATTATGAGATGGTTAGGACCTATATCTCCCACCAATTCATTTGGTAATGATCTATATCTCATGAGATAGACATGGTTGGAACAGTAAATTAATCAGGTTCACTGTTATAGGACTAGAAAGAGGAGTGAACTCGATTTAGAAAGGAACTTTGTCCACTAAGATGCTATTGATAGCAATTTCTTTGCTACTATGGAAATCATATCATGTGATTAATTTGTTTCCACAATTACATGTTTTATTCCAATTTTATTTTATCATTATTGAAGTTTATTTATCATATATTCCTTATGTACTTCCAAGATTTATGTCTTTGCTCAATATTTTTATGTTTAGATTTTTTGTTCATGTTTTTTTTTCATTCAAATGTTTATGGATTGTTTTATGTTCTCTATGTTTACCCTTACTGACCATTTGAGCTCGCCCTTTTTATGTTTTCTTTTCCCCATGATATAAAGAATGGTTTTAGGTACGAAAAAAAGGATGATCTTTATGGATGAAGTTGAAGATCTTTCACCAAGATTAGAAGATTATATTCCGAGTTTCCAAAGAAACTACACTATTACAGTCCATTGGTGTCTATTTTTTATGTATTATATATTCCGCAAAAGTAATGTAATGTCTATGTACGTCATGATTTGGGTCTCTACAGTTGGTATCAGAGTAAAAGGTTTAGATAACATTTGGAAACTTGATGCGAAATCTTTAGTAACATCCCAATAGATATTTCAAAGGTATGTCTAGGTATTTCCATAAGGTTAAGTATATGTATAGGTTATAGTCCTATAATTATCGTAAAAATCTTAGAATTAGCCATAAGTTGTTATATATTGATGGTACTCCCCCTTTATTATGTTGTTTTACCTATAATGATTTTTCCCTCTCACACTATTCATTTTGGGTTTTAGACGATGGATGAAACCCAAAAGAACCATCTTGATCAATGTAATTGAAAAATCAATGATTTTCTTCCTGAACAAACCAATGTTATGGCATATGGAATGAAAAATCTTATTACTATACTTACACAAGCTATGCATCATTCTAGACATTCAAATGAGAAAAGAGGGGAATAATTATATATTGAGTCATTTATGAGGAAGCATCCACCTTCTTCAGTGGGTCTTCAGATCCATTTGTTTCTGAACAATGGATCAGTACCATTGAAAAGATATTTTCCATGCATCACTGTTATTAACATGAAAAAGTCATTCTGGTTATTAACCATTTAAAAGATGAAGCATATCAATGGTGGAATCTGATTTAGAATATGAATCCCTAAGATGAAATTGAATCCATTGTATGGGATGAGTTCACGAACATATTTTTCAATAAGTTCTTCCCTCGTATTCTTTGAACAAAGTTGGAAAACGATTTCCTTGAGCTTAATAAAAAGGATGATGAATATGTTGTTATATATGAACAAAATTTTACAAGGCTTTCAAGGCATGAATCTGGCTTTATCATCAAACCTATAGGTAATGTTGATCGATTATTCAGTGGCATAAAACCAAGTCTATAAAGGGAATTAGATACAAGAGACTTCAGTAGCTATGAAGAAATTGAGTGTTGTGCTATCAAGGTAGAATTGGAATTTGGTGTTACATATCCATCTCATGGTTTTGACAAGAAATGAAAGATGGAGTTCAAGGAGAAATCTCATAATAATGGCTAAAAGAATATGAATGTTTCTATATGCTCAATGTGTGGAAAGAAGCATAGTGGAAATTGCCTTAAAGGGACTATAAAATGTTTTAGGTGGGGAAAAGAGGGTCATCGAGCAGCTGAGTGTCGAAGTAACAGAAAAATGGTTTCTAATTATATGAATAATGAAAAGACTACAGAGAACGCACCACCAACACTTCAATGCTTCCAGTGCAAGGAAATGGGGCATTATGCTAATCAATGCCCTAAACCAAGGGTTAATGAGATCAACATGAGAATCCTCTTAAGGAAACAGATAAGGTAAGTCACATGTGTTCACTATTTGTGATGTTGAGTAGGACAATGATGTTGTTTAATGATTAATTTTTTATCTAATGGGATTTCAAAAATAGTATCTTCGAATCTCATTTATAGTATCGTGGAATTTTGGAATATCTAGGCATTAGTTTTAAGTAATTATATGTTACCGATAACCAGGAAAAGTGATTGAAATATTTTTGGAAGGAAGATGATATGCGCATAATGAATGGATAAAGAGAAAATTAAATGATCTCATGACTGATATAATGACAATGTTATATAATGGTTTGAGTATATAGAAATTTTGGGATTTTGGTATGTGGAATGTGTTTAATTTTTACAGCATTTGTGTTTTTAATAAGGTTCAATGGGTATTCAATTTTCAATATAATGAATGATTAATGTATTCACATATTTTTAATTTGACCAACAAGATATATCGTATGATATATGGGGGATATATTATGGTATTCACATGCTTGACAGATGATATTTCTGGTAATTTTTTTTCTTTATACTATGAGCTTGGAAAGAATTATTTTGGATAATCCTAAAGAATAGAATGAATTATGTTAGACATAAGATAGTATTGTTTAAGGATAGAAGTTTTTTCGATATTATTGAATGAATGTTATAATAATGTATTTTTAGAAAAAGGGACAACCTGCAGCACGGGCGACAACACATTGCGTCAGACAAGGTTGCGGGGATCGAACCAACAATAAATGTGCTACATGCCTTTATCACCTACCACTAGCCTACAAGAAGTCCTAGGTTATTATAAAGTATTTTTATTTTATTAAGAATGATGATAGATGAAGTATAAGTCCATTTTGGAACCATATCGGATTAATGTCACCATAGATGGACTTATGTATATAACTTTTGCTAAATTATGTTTGAGAGAGATGGAATGACCAATAATTCTATTGCATGATCTGCTAAAACTTCGCAAAAGACAAATTCAACTTTATTTCTTTAAGAGATAATGTAAAAATTGTCAAGGCACAAGAAACGGTAAGATTGTACCAAAATCAAGTATGTATTTTTTTAATTCAAAAATTCTACACCATTTGGGAAAAGATCTTGAAAACATAAAATGTTGTCCTAGTTCCCTCATATCTGATGAATCATATAGTACCTTATATCATCACAAATTTATGGCTTTGTGATTGTTGGCATTTTCATACCCATGTCCTCAAACACTCTTCATCAGAAGTTGATGGTCAGATATCTCTTCCACATACATATTTTCAAATATGTTCTCCTATGTGGAAACACAATGATTAGTTAATTTGTGTAACCTTTATGTTTTATAAATTATTTTTTAAAGTTCAGTTTTGGGATTCCATTTTACGATGTGGGTTTCTATTAAAGAAACATTCAAGTTGTAAACCATTTATAACCCCGACGAATTTTGAGGGGGAAATTCAATTTAAGGGGGTATAATGTAACACCCCTATATTTTATGAATTTATTTTAAATTTCATTGATGACTATTGTTGTACTCTTTTCCAAAATTTCCATATGATATACGCAACACCGTATTAGCATGCAATACACGTAACACTATTCTTGGCTCGTGTTACACACAATTTCATGTTTGTTTTGTAGACATTATTGTTTGCAACATTATGTATAGATTATGTTTAATTTATAAATGAAATATGTTTTTATTATTTTATACGTAACAAAAATGGGGGCTTGCACTACACGCAACCTTTACTTGGCTTGCATTACACGAAATCATAACCTTCTTTGATAGCATGTGTAGTACACAATTTCGAGTTTCACTAAACAACGATATATTGTTAAAATATTATTATGAACTATCCATTAAGAATATTAGTATCTAAAATAATAATTTAATGAAATTATAATTAATCTTACATATTTTATATAACATGGTATGAGAACAAAATAATTTTTTCAGGTAAAATAAGTATTTTTCAAAATATGCAGTTTTACCTCCTTTTGATGGCGCACCCACATTAAATCTAGTATTTGAGAGGTTTATAAATTCAATTTGAAAAAATAAAATTCCTATTTGGAATTAGGATATAAATTTTTACATTGGATAAATTTTACATATTATTCTGATAACATTCATATTTTACTAAATAGTAAAAACACGCTATATTTAAATTAAAAACAACTATTTTCATCACAATAATTTACATGGATAAATTATAATATTGAATGGTTATAAAGTATAAATAGAATATATTTTTACCATTTAATATAATTTTTTTTATTTCCATAAATTTTTATTGATTTTATATGTAAAAACATTTCAATCTTTGGCATTTTTTTAACTTTTAAATACTATTTTCTTAACAATGGGATTAATTTTAAATTAATTACAGCAACTTATATTTTTTAAATTTGAAAAATGGTTTCCATATTTTAATTCAGTGGGTCCAAATTATTTTAATAGGTTAAATTTATTTTTTTGGTATTAGGAATAGTAACTACGGTAATTATTATTTACTGTAGTTAAAGCTAAATCGGGTATTTAAGGGTAAAAATAAGATTATAAAATTACCCTAACACCAGCCAAAATTATATTGGATGACTAAAAGTAGAAAAATATCAGATTAGTGTCAGAATAGATTCTTTTTATGGACTTTTGACCAGGAAAATAATTTAATTATTATTAAAACCAATGAAAGTGACAACATGTCACTTTCTTAAATCTTATAAGTATAATAATTTTAATTTAGTGATACAATTAATGAAACAAATAACATGAATAGTCTTCGGATATCTAATAAAATTATATACATCATGTGAATTTATTTATAATTTTTAGGTATTATATAATTATCATCAAAGGTGACACAATAGTGATGTTGAATTTATTTTATTGATTGAAATATCAAATAAATGATATTAAAAATATTAAAATAAATATTATATGATCTATTTATTGTTATCCAATAATTTTATAGATAAATATTACATGTTATGAATGTATTAAAACTTTTAGTTCGAACATATCTTCCTTGTGGAAGTTATTTAAATTCAAAATAATGAATAGTCACAAAATTGACATTATTGTTATTTTATTAAAACAACATAATATAAATTTTTTTAAAATTCACAAAAATATTTAACAATTATAAATAAAAATTTATAGGGTCGAAAATGTCATAAATAATCCAATTATGAAAATTAACAACACATGAGTAATAACTTATAACAATTTAGAATTTAGAATTTTATAACCACAAATAATATTTACTAGATTAAATAAGGATAAATCAAGTTGATAATGTTTAAAATAAATTACAAACGTGTCTAAATTTTATTGGTTGAATAGATTACAACACTATATCATCTGAGTTCATATTTGAGTCATTTTCGATGTTTTTATGTGGGGATTGAATATATTATAAATTAATTTTTTTGAGGTTTCCAACGGTGCCTCTCTCCTCCCTTATACAAAGGTACCTCCTCCCTCTACTCA
Source organism: Viscum album (assembly GCA_963277665.1). Taxonomy (NCBI): domain Eukaryota; kingdom Viridiplantae; phylum Streptophyta; class Magnoliopsida; order Santalales; family Viscaceae; genus Viscum; species Viscum album. The sequence continues at coordinate 417,068,470 of OY728161.1, read as the reverse complement.
TTACACAATTTTTATCCTTCAATCTCGGCCAAACACTGCTCATTTCCTTTATCAACTTCAGTACTAACATTATTGTGGTTATGGTCTCCTCAAAATACCAACTCTAGTTCCTTATTGGAAGATAATAATAGGCATGACAAAGAAGAGGTAATATCATTTACCGATCCGTTCCAATTTATTTCTTCTTCAACTCCTTCTACATTATTTTTTTCATCATAAATTTATAACTTTAGTATCACTCATATACTGATATGTTGTTATAAATATTAAACAACCCTATTTCATCTTTTATCCATCCTACGAAAAACAATATCAACGCGCGTGCGTATGTACAGAATACCGTCTCCACGGCGTGGTGTAATCTGTTTTCCACCACCACCTTACATGGAAGAGTATAATTGTGTAAAGAATAAAAATATATGGTTATTATAACATCATAATGATTCTGAAATATTATATCATCCACCCCAATTTCATTCAATAATTATGGGAATGATATCATCGCTCGTGCGTAGGTACGGATTACAGTCTCCACGACGCGTTGACATTCATTCTCCATGATAACCATTCAAGAATGATTATATAGTATATAAAATGAATAATAATGTAATATATGACATAATTATGCTACTGTATTTATTTACACATATATATATATATATATGTCATATACTTACTTCCATTCAATTCAATAAGTAAAGGAAAACATTGTTCATGAGTACGTTTGGCCTCCCATCTCCATAAACGGTTTATTTCATTTCATTTTTCAATATATTATCTATATATATATACCGAATATATATGATTTATAAATTGTTATTTACATTCTAGAAGTATGTAAATCATTATATAAGTAATAATAATATCAATAACAACAAGTCCAAACACGTACGATAAATAAAACGATTTTACCCAAAACGCTGATTTAACATGGAATTTAAAAAAGAACGGGTTATATAATGTCATAAGTGAACCATATATGATATCGTAAAAATTAATATAATTCTGTAATAAGACAATGACATTATTTAAATTATTATACATGAGGTTTAGATATGTAAGAAGTATATCATACCTAAGGTAAGGGATAACTTTTCCAATATCGTTTTTATCTGAGATTGATTATTTTTAAGTATTTACCGGGGTTATATTTATCATCCATGTCACTATTTTATAATAATGTTTTCATGTACGTTTAAATTCATTTTTACCCATTTCTTTTTTTACTAAACTTTAAGTAAGGAATCTTTCTTTTCTTTACCATAAGAGTTAATTTTTGAATTTTCTGGAAAAAGTTCCAGAAAAATGTTTTTTACACTTATACAACATGAAAAGATTTTTTTAAGGTTTAATAAAGGCATTTTTCATGAAGAAACCTCCAAAATATTTCAGGATTATTTTCAAAAAAATCCTTTTCTTTTAAAATAGAATGTCATTTTTTGAAAAGAAACTGATTTTGAAGAAGAAGGGATATTTTCTTCAAGAATTCATTTCAGGTGTTTTGTCAAAACTATTTTCCATATAAGATAACATTATCTAGTATCATTATATTTAATGTATAAAGTCTTTATTATTTACATGGTTTGATTCTTCATATGATGAAATGATATTCATTTGTTTTATATGGATTACATTATGATGGGATGTTGTTTATGAAACCAATTTTATTCATTGGGTTATGATGAATGACTTATGTTTATTTTTTGGAATAAGTAAGAATGATATCAATATGAGATGGTTGGGATCTATATCTCCCTCCAATTCATTGGGTAATGATTTATATCTCCTGATATATACTTTTCTAGAATGGTAAGTTAATCTGGTTCAGTGTTACAGGACTGGAACGAGTATTGAAATCGATTCAGAAGTGGTCTTTGTCCACTAAGATGGTCTTGGAAGCAATGCCTTGGATTCTATGGAAATAATACCATGTGCATAATGATTTTCCAAAATTACATGTTTTATCTCAATTATATTTTATCATTATTGAAGATCCTTTGTGATATATTCCTTACATACTTTTAGGATTTTGGTCTTTGCTCAAGATGTTTATGTTTAGATTTTATGTTCAAGTTTTCATTGCATTCAAATGTTTATGGATTATTTATGTTCTTTATGATTACCCTTAATGATCATTTTAGCTCACCCTTTTTATGTTTTCTTTTCACCAATATATAAATAATGGTTTTAGGTATGAATAAAAAGGAAGATCAAAATGCGATATGTTGAAGATCATTAACCAATATTAGAAGATTATATTCAATGATTCCAAAGGCAATAAACTATTATAGTCCATTGGTGTCTTTTTTTTATATTAGATATTCCGAAAAAGTAATTTAATGTCATTTTACGTCAAGCTTTTGGTCTCTGCATTTGGCATTTATTGTTGATCTGGGTGTTGAAATCTTTTCGTGGTCAATTCCACGAGTTAGGATGGTATCTAGGTATAGTATTGTCAGAACATGGAATGTATATCATAAAATGGCGTAGATAACACATTTATTATGAACATCATGTTACCAAAAAGTTGGGTACATATGTGTTTAGAGACACTTCTAGTCATTAGATATCTCATTGTCATGGGTGTAGCCAATGAGATTATTTGGTGTACATGGTATTAATGACATCCCACTAGGAAGCATAGTTCATTTGGTATATTGATATATGGTGTGATATGAATGTGTTGATTTTGAGAATATAATGAGGGATTCAAAATAGAAGTGCTTGAATCATGGAATATATTGTTATTTTGAAATGGGTTGATTTTCAAAACATGGGGTTTTTTTCAAAATGGTACAATTTGGGAAATATAAATTGTGGAAAGCCTGATTGTGGTATTTGATAGGTTATTCAATTTTAAAATTTTATTTGCTTTATTGTTAAGGGAGTGAGAATTATAGTGGTTTTTGTATTGATATAAATGGAATAAGGTAGGTGAGGTAGAGATAAACCATAGGATGCTACTGAAAATGTGGATGCACTTGACCCACAGGTGAACCAGAAGCTAGTGAAAAGTATAATTCACACATTACAAGATATAGAATGTGAGAATAAATCGGATCAACCGAGGCCTATATATCATTCTATTCATTTTCAGATAAATAATCCACCCATGTGTAGAGGTGATTAAGATCTATAAAGTGTTGATGCATGGATGAATAGAATTAATGGGATATTAGACATTTTGGGAACACCAAAAGAGATGAAAGTGAAGCTATCCTCATATTGGATGGAAGATTATTCCCCTTAGTGGTGGGTGCTGACGGTCAAAACTGGGATGGACCAATGTGTGACATGGGAGGGGTTTGGGGAATTGTTTAATAAAAAATTGAACCCTCATAAATTCATTATTCAGAGCAAAACAAATTATTCTGTTGGAAAAAGGTGAATGTTTTGGTTACAGAGAATTATGGTATGTTTACGATCTTAAGAAATATTTCACCCGCAGTGGAGGGACTACATTGTTGAATGCTCAAATTTCCAAAGCTAGTTTCAGAGAGGACATTTGGTCGTAGATTGAATTTTTTTTATAGATGATTATATATAGATGGTGAATCGATCCTCAGGGGCCAAAAGGGATCTCCATGGGGATATCAGCAAATGAAGTATATTAGAACCCATGGGAAATAGTGGTAACTCGAACACTGGGTTCATGCGGATAATGGGCACTTATTTTAAGGGGGAGATAATGACTCAGAATCTAACTATAGGATCAGGGAATCTTCTTCTGAATCTTCAAAGTAATTCTGGATGTTTTGAGTGTGGTTCAATGAGCCACATAAAGAGGGATTGTAGGAACAGGCTCGATCTTGTCATAATTTTATACAGATGGGGAAACATCAATGGCATTTTTGTAATGATCTGTGTTTGGGTGTCTATGACAGTCCTCATGGGTCGTAGGGGTCTTATTCCTCCATGGTACGGATCCAACATCATACCCATCCTCGGCATAGTAAAATGGGTTATAGTGATTCTTGGAATACCACAACACATCAATTGTGTATTAAGGAGAAGTGTGTGGCATGATTTCAGTTTTTTGGAGTAGGGTAGATTATAATGGATGATCTGTCATGACCACCCACAATGTGAGGTGTGGTACTTTTAAATTCAATGTTGATACAATATTTGTTTGATACATGTTCTTCAAATTAATTAATTTATTATCACATCATTGATTTGTTAGGAATAATGGTGTAAATGATTCCCTGTGTTTGTAAACTAAAAACTCTTCTCGGTCAAAGAGAATGTCGACCATTCCTATTTTGATGCTATTGATTAGTTGTGGAAGGAATCAAATTGATGTGGTAATTCATAGTGCATGATATGGAAGCTTATGATAAAATCGTGGAAATGTAATGGTTGAAAAATTATATGGCCAACATCGATTGTTATTTGAGTACTGATTGTTTTTTGACGGATGATGGCGTTAGACAACATTTTAGAGGGTAGAAGAGTTTAGAGTTGGGTGAAAAATATTTGATGGCACCAACTGTTTTCATGATCTACTATAAATTAGATTATTTTTGTGGGCATCAGTAGAAGGGGTTGAGCATAGCATTTTTTCGATTGGTAGTGGATCATTGTATGAATGTATTTATCGATTAATTATCAAGGTTTCCACCTGTGAGAGAAGATTAGTTTATGATTGATCTATTTACGGGGACTAGTCCTATAGAACTTCCTCCTTACCAAATGGAACCAATATTACATCTGAAATTAATTGTGTATTTGGAAGAGTAAAAGAACAGAGGGTTCTTCCAGGATATTACGTATCCATGGGAATCTCTAGTGTTTTTTTAGTAAGAGAATTGAATGCTACAGTCATGCATCGACAATCATAGAATAAATCATATTATGATAAAGAAATGATATCAACATCCATGAATTTAATATTTGTTTGACCAGTTGAGGGGAGATCAGGGATTCTCTTAAATTCACTTACGATCAGGGTATCAGCAGTTTTGGTTGCAGAAGGAGTATATTCCAGAAACAACATTCATAAGCCGATATGGCCATTTAGAGTATGTGTTTATACCCTTTGGTCTAAAGAATGCATTGTGGCGCCCATGGAATTTATGAATCATATATATTTTTTATATTTATATTTTTTTATTGTGGTATTTGTAGATGTACACTGTTGTATTTGAGTACAAGGGTAGAGTTTGAGCAGCACATGAAATTCATGTTGAGTATCTTGAGGTATCAATTAATTGTATGCCAAATTGATATTTTGGGACTTTTGGATACACGAGGTTCCTTTCCATGGCCATGTTATTCTGGAAAGGGGTGTTTAACTTGATTTGGAAATGATAGAGGCTATTATCTCATGGAAACTACCCAAGAATGTTTTCGAGATACATAGCTTCTTTGGTCTAGTTGGGTATTATCAACATTTTGTTCTTTATTTTTCACGATTGTATTCACTGATGACATATTTGACAATTAGGAATGATATATTTTAATGTGATGAGTAGTGTTAGAAATGTTTTAAATAGCTAAAGGTTTTCCTTACATCAGAAACAATATTGGTTATTATAGACCCAGGGAAAGTATATGTGGTTTATTGGAATGCATCAGGATCTGGTTTGCGGTATTTTCTCATGAAGAGGGATCATGTGGTTTTATATGGCTCACAGATGTTGAGGATTCATGAGACACAATACAAAAACCGTGATTTGGAGTTGGCGACATTGGTTCATGCTTTAAAAATGTGGCATCATTATCACTTTGGTGAGAAATTTACCGTGTCTGTCGATCAAAAGATCTTAAATCATATATTTTCACAATGTGAATTGAATTTGACGCAAAGGAGATGGAAGTAATATCTCCAAATTTTTGATTTTGACACAATTCACACACCTGGTAAGGGAAATTCAGTGGAATATGAATTAAGTTGGAAATCATTTGATGAAGTGGTTAAATATGCATCAGATCTCTGGCAGTTGGTGTCGGTAATAACCGACATGCAGTTGGAATGTGGTGACTAGGTGGATAGAGTAGTCATATTTCAGGTTTTGTTGTTTCCTAAATTGGAGGGTTTGGTTGAAGAGGCACAAATATCAGATTCTAGGTGTATAGCGATGAGGTTGAACAAAATGGTGGGGAGAACATTTGGAACTGGGAACTAAATGGAAATTCAGTCTTCTTTTTTCAGAATCAGATGATGGTAATAGTGTTTTATAATGAGGAACATCTCATGGATTATCATAGAACTAGGGTGATGTCCATCCCAGAATTCAAAATATTTGTATGGTGTTAAATGTTTTTTTTGTGGTTAGTTATTAAAAGTGATGTGGCCGAGTTTGATTGGAGATTCTTGGCATTTCATAATGTCAAGGAAGAGCATCAGTAGCCAGAAAGAATGTGGTAGTCTTTACCTATCACGGTGTGTAAATGTGAGAAAATAACTATAATTTTTTTGACAAGTATCCCTATAATGTTCAGGAAACATGTTTCCATATGGGTGATGCTAGTTCCTCCCACAAAGTCAACCAATTCCATCTAGATTCATGAATATCATACAGATGGGGAGATATCAAATATATATATCTGGGAGGATTTAAAGATGGATTGTTTTCCAGTTTCAATTGTAACAAATAAATAATATATGATCGCATTTCTTCTTTGGAAATCCATAAAGCAATCGCTTGTGACGCAATTGAAATGAGCACGACATATCTTCCTTAGACGAATGGGTAATCAATGAGGATGATACAAACATATCATAATATTTAACGTCTTCTTTGATGGTTATTTCGTGTTTATTAGAGGGTAAATTAACATTGGTGGAGTTATCATATATTAATAATTATCAGTTTTTTTATACATATGGCTTTTTTAGGCGCTTTTTGGGAGTCCGTGTCTTTCCCCACTATGTTGGGTGGAAACAGGTGAGACTTCAATGAATGGATCGAGCCTTGTCCAAGAGAGTATAGAGAAATTCAAGTTGATAAGGGAGAGGATGTATATGTATTTAAGTCATCTGAAATCATATACGAACCATCGTCGACAAACGTTGTCGTTCGAGATGGGTGATCATGTGTTTTTGAGAATCACTTATAGGTTGAAACAACGTTGGATTGGGGTCCAGTTTTGTAATCTCTGAGGTATATTGGTACTTTTTAGATATAAGTGAATATTGGAGAGGCGTCTTGATGTTTTTGTTTTCCACCATGGTTTAGTGTTGTGCGTAAGGTGATTTAAGTGTTACAGTTGAAAATGTATCAGCCAGATAATGACCATGTGATTCGTTGATATCCTGATGAGATTGAACAAAATTCTTCTTTAGTGAATGTGCCTATGATGATTTTGGATATTCAAGAGTATGTCATGAATTATATAAGAATCTGTTTAGATCACGTTCTGTGGTATCATTTTTATATTCAAGAGGATACATGGGATCAATAGAAATAGATCTCTGAACAATGGCCCAATATCTTTTAGCAAATAAATAGTTCCCTACATTCCAAGTAATAAAATTTTAATGGTGGGTAGAATATATCACCAATTTTAAAGAGATATGTAACCTTTTTATTCATTTTTATGTTTTTAATGTGCGTGGACTTATTTGGGAAGAGGTTGGGAGAGTTTAGAATGGTTTTAAATAAGAGTTTATCTTTTTCAAAGGGAACACGGTTTGATCACAGTTAGGGGAAACCATCCATGTTCTCCAAGAAAGCATGTAGGGAGCGACAACAGGCTTCTCATGGCCAGCGTACAATTTCCCAACTCGGCGAGGAAACCATGAGGATATGTTATATCGAGACATTTTAATTTGAATGGTTAGCACACAGTTTTCCAAACCATGCTGACTATCTTTACTTCCACCTAATGGAAGAATTTTTAAATCTAGTCTCCATTGGTAATGACTGATTTCACTCATAACACTCTCCCACTAGAGACTCACTCGGACTCGTGATTTTTGGTTCTCAAGGACAGTATGGGATCTCCCATACATGGAAGAAAATATAAAGGGATTCTTGGTGGATTGAATTGAGTACCTCTCAGGGATGGAGATCTAGAGAAGTTTTTGTGAATTGTTTTCTGGTATTGGAGTGCGGTTTATTGCGGGTTGATTTTTCCAGATCCCTAAAGGAATGTGGATTCTATCCCGAATCCATTTTTTAGAACCAGTATTTCTATTTACAATTAATTGTTTTTAAATAATTATTATAATGAAGTGAGAAACTTGTTTGAAATCCATTTTGTGATGATTTTGGGGATTTGGGGGAAAACAAGTTATTATTGAAAAAAAGGTGATTTGTTTTGTAATTTTAAAATGATGATTTCAAAATAAAATTTGGATGATAATAGAAATGTTTTCTATTATATGGTTTTCAATAAATATGTTGTTTATGGTAATGTGGTTTGGAATGGAATGTTAGTTTAATGATATTTTTAATAAATGGCTGATTTATTGAAGTGAATTGACATCTGTAGGAAAAGGTTGTTTTCTTATTGTGTGGACGTGGTTCATTTTTCTTGTTGGTTGATTGAGTGTTATGGCTTGTATTGGTTGTTTGGATTTCTAAGTAAATTCACTCAATAAAATGTGTTATATAGTGGTCAAAACAACCATCATTAGGAAATTGTGAAGGAAGTATCACTATTAAAGGTGGTGGATAGTGGGCGGAAGAACCACCATTATGGTTAGTGGTATGGAAGTACAACTACTTGAGGATGGGTGAACATAATGGGTGGAAGACCCACCATTTTGGGATTCCTTTAGTTCATTTCATTGAATTTTTTAAATTTTTGTGCTAATGTTTAATGGTGAGATTTTTTATGGCATGATTGTTCATCATTTCGTTGGGTTTCTTAGTTTGGGTGAGGTGTCTTGGTAAGGGTATGTTTGGATTATGATAATGGTTTCACTAGTGATTAAATTATATAAACATTGTCTATAAATTTTTTAATAGGTTAATCATATTGGCGTGTATAGGGACGTAATTTATTTAAAAACTATTGAGTACTAGTACTCACCCCATGCTTCGTCACGTTGGTGATTTTGTTAATGTTGTATTCTAAGTCACATGTATGGGAAAAGTATCTCATTACTAGTTGATGGTGGGGATGCTTGGGTTATTTGGTGTTTCATGGAGAATGTAGTTTGGTGTGGAGCTATAGAGTGTGTCATGGAATAGTTTTGGTATCATCTATAGTATTCCACGTAATACTCTAAAATTGTATTTGGTTATATTGGGTTTTTTGTTGTATTGAGGAATAGTGTAATTCCATCTTTGTAAGTAATTATTTGGTTGTTTTGTTGACATGTATCATGTAGCTTTTCAATATTAGATCTTTTGGTTTTTTGGTTCTGTGTAAAGGGGAATATTTTCCCCATTTTATTCTGTAAGCCCTCAACATTTGATTCCTGCTTTTGTCGACATGGGAACGTCGCTTAAGGACAAGTAACATATCCCCACCCTTTCAATAAAATGGGTTGGTGTGAGATGTTTAATTAAATATTGGGATGATAAACACACTCCTATGCATCATGAGGGGAAGGCTTATCTAAAATTGGGGGATAATACTTTACCTTCAAACAATTTTGGAAATCCATCATTTTTACCATTAATGGTGCTGGAATCCCAAAACATCATCTCAAATTTTTCATATTTTTATCTATGCTGATGATTCTTCATAGATATCAATTGGATGAAATAATTAGTAGCTGTCTCATACAAAATTTGACAGGTTATGCATTAGTTTTGTATAGTAGTATTCTTGTAGGATGTGTTGTATTATAGGATGAGATTCTTCAGTAATTCCATTATTAGTTCTTATATACATTGAGGAAAACAACCATCATTGATCTAAAACACTATAACTAACATGAATTTGATAGGGGGTCTAGAATCATTTCAATTTGTAAGGATCAAAATTGTTTACTCAACGTATATCTCATGCAGGTAAAACTATTAGAACAGAATTTCCAAAAATATCCATGATATGTTGTGGATACCATTCATCCCAATGAAGTATGATTGTGGGATCCATGAGATTAAATTATTGGATCAACCTATTTAGAATATCATTCAATGAAAACATACAAATCCTTATACAATTTTCATAAAAAGGTGGAAATGCTTGGAAATTAATAATATTCAACCATATTTATCATGACAATAATGGTCTTTACCAAATAAAAAAAATGAAAAACCCAAATCGTGCAACTCCTCCTGATGAGTGGTTACATCCATAGAAGCATCCTTGTCAATAATAAAAATGTAATTAATAATGCATATAATTATTGGAAGAAATGAAAAAATAAGACTTTTTTCCAAAATAAAAATACACCCTATTATTTTTGGGCATTCAAAGACAACAACCTTCTCAATGTATTATAACCTAGGATGACTGATGAGGTCTATCTTAGGGACTGTCCCCAAAACATAACATTCCATCAAATGTTTGGTCAAAATATCATGTTAGTATTCATATTCTTGGATGTATATCACTTAATTTTAAATTATCTATAAGTGGTGTTTGATAACTCATTAGAGGATGTGGAATATAAAACATTTTCTTAGTTAGATGAGGAGTGTGATTGGTAGAATGATTCATATAAGTAAGATTATATTATAAAAAACTGTATGATTAAAAAAATGTTGACTGAGTTCATTCCACCCAAATAGAATATATACATATACATACAATAGGTCGACAACCAAAAGTGGAATCATAATATATGGATCCAAAATGTAGGTGAAACCATCAGATATAAGGAACAAATTGAAGATGATGATTCATGTTCTTCTCCAAAACATGTGCAGATTATTGGTAATTTATTATTTTTAACATATGCAACATGGAAACCCACTAAATGTAAATATAATTATACATTGATATGATCTATATTTTTTTTCAATTTGATACACTTGTTAGACCCCTTCTCAAATGATGACTATGACTAAAATATTGATTATTCAACATATAAATGGGGAACGATACACCATATGTGTATGAATCTAGGATGCATGATATAGAATAGAATTTTTCACTCCTAATATATTGTTCGTATCCCTATAGTGGACATATATTCTATAGAACCATGTGGAAAAGTTCCATATAATGTTCCAAAGTGAAATATAGGTGTACCAAAACCATTTATATTCAAATTAGTACATGTTTTCATAAATGACATTGTAGTTAGGGATTGATTATCTGATCATTGAAAATAAATAGAATGGATGATATATCCCACACCACTGGAAGGATATTCTCCCATAACCACTGAATAATAAGCAAACCCATATACCTCAAAATTAATTAATCCTAAGACACATATAAAGGACAAGCGCCACTTTGGGAAGTGATAATATTTGGGACAATGTTATGACGAAATAAAATAGATTGCAGTGATCACAACAATGATCTCAATCCTGTATGTGATATATATTTAAAAATTACTCATAAAGTCAATTTTAAAATCAAATTGTATACCATTTTAATTTGAGATAGTAGTAGTTACATCTGAGGTGTATTGAGTGCATATAATGACTTCATGATCCCATATCACCATCTCAGTCAATAACTAGGATCATGAAGAGGTTGTACATAGGTATATTAGAAACCAATATGATTCAATAATACATAATAATTTTAATGTTCAATGGTCTCTAATTGATAATTATTCCAAGATCAAAGGCATCTAGGTTCAAAACCTTTGATGTTTTGGAAATGGAAAAGGGACTTCCCCTGGAAGATGAAAAATTGATTGTATAGAAAGAATGGGGAAATACATATTGGGAAGATAAAACATGACCCTCAAATTGATAATATATAAAGTTATTATGAGTAAATGGTTATCCACTATGACACCACAAAAAATTCCTTTCTTGAAGCACCCCAAATCCATTGATGCCTTGTTGTACCATCATCTATTCATCTATGTTTTATGTACACCACTTATATAATGGTTGACATATAGAATGTTGATCGTACCCCTTTCCAGGGTTTTAGAGCCACATTGTGGAACATTTATCTACAAAAAGAATTGATGACTACAAATATTGGATGAAGATATACTAGTTTCAAAAATCAATGGACTAGTGACCACCCTTTCCAACCCTGGAAGTATTATAGTCATCGACTATATGCCCCCAATAAATATTTTGTTTGTGATAGAATAACCCCAAGTATCCCAGATATACTTATACCTAGTGACAATATAAATTTAAATTACATTTTTCATCTCTATATAAACACTTAGTCAAGGGATTAGGAAAATAAATGTTCTCATGGACTCTCTCATAATGATAGTAATAGAGAAGCCCCAAAAATTTAAAATTCATCTGGAAATGTCTCCACTGACTCTGAATTGGACGATGATGTGGATAAAAATATGAAATTCACCTCTCCCATTTGAGGAGGTTGTATCCCCAACCATCAATAAGATCGGGATGAAAGATGTGTGAACAAAAGAATACATGATACCTATATTGATTTGTTGCTAAAAACTCCTCTTTGAGAATGAGATGTTCATCACACATGAAAATAAGAGTCGATATGTGATTTCTTATTTATATAATGAAATTAAAAAACAAAATCAAAATTAGGGTACATAAAAATCAGATTAGAATAAGGCAATCAATTCATCAAAAAGGAAGATAGAGGGATATACCGCTCTCATGCCACCAATATAGAGGATTATGTTGACAATTTAATCAAAGCTATATTTTTATATGACGTGAAATTCCAATGATGAATTTTCAACATCACCCACTTCATGAAAAATAATGGACATATTATGTTATAAATTGAATTCAGATACCTTAATTGGAACATCCAAAAAGGATGACTAGCAATTAATTATCGCAAAAATTATGATTAATGAAACTGTTGGATTCCAATCACTTTTCATCGTGGATAAGTTCGTAGTGTAAAATTGGAAAAATATACACCCTTAAGATGAAGAATCCAATTCGTTTGTAGTAGATAAGGTGATATTTTAAAATTAATTAATTCCCTTTGGATTAAATAATGAAGGATCAACATATAAATTCACCATGAATAATAGATTTATGTCAGTAATGGGTTCAATAGTTGAATGTTATGTCTTCAACATAGTGTTAAAATACTTATAATTATATAATCACATCCTAGTACATCAAATACATTCTTTGAAAAGACATTGTAGAACAGTATGAAAATGAATAAAATTAAATTCTCTTTCAAAGTATCATCATGTATTTTTTTTGGAATTATTGTATTCCACAACGGCAATGCGGTTATCCTAGAGAAGAATATTCTATTTTATATGTGTCATCCACACAAAAATATCAATAAATTAAGGGTGATCCAAGGGAATTAAACTAAATTTTTTTAACCAACATTGTCTGAAAATCTCTCCCCATAAAAAGTTTATTGAAGAAGGGGATTTCTTATCAATGGGATAATTGCTTCTATGATTCCATAGAATGTCTCTAGTAGTTTCAACTATAGAGTGTAGTATTATAAAATTAGTGGATGGGAGTGCAATCATATTTAATGTAGACACCCTGGAATGCCCAATGGGTTCCCTAATCAGATGGTAAAATTATGTGGTGAGAGAGAATACTCTCTACTACCTCAGACGAACAATACTTTGTATATAGACTTGATAATATAATGTCAATAATACCTAACTTTCACCCATCTTTGTAGTGACAAATTTATGTTATTATTTCTCCACCATGAGCTCTATCTATTTACTTTTATTCACTATGTTAGGTACATCCTTCGTAATAATATAATGAATGGAATCCAAGAATAATGGGATTTCAATTCGCAAATAATACAACATTATATTCTTATAAAAGAAATCAGTTCAAGCTATAGCCTCAACTGATATCATGCCATCACATAGTACACTAGAGTGTACACAAGTGTGAATATAACTCCCGGATGAGGATGTATTAACATCCCATTACACTCATTATAAATGGGATATGTATTTTATTCAAACCTCCTAATTTCTTATTAGAAAACGGATGGAAATATTAAATATATATGGTGTTGGTGTTGGGATTGTATGTGTCTCCCTAGACAATGGACTTCTTCTATAATCATTATCACTATCGGATGCCTTCATGTAAAATGAGACAGAACACCCAGACATCATAAAAAATTTACAAAAGGCCCTATTGGATAAAATAAACTACCTTAAAAATCAATGGTGATTCAGAACTAGTAGTAATTCATATCTAAAGAGAATATTCAACCAAAAAAGAATGAATTTTCCCCTTTTATTAGTAAAATCGAAGGAATTAACATAGAACACCATTTTGATCCCATATTGTATCATGATCTCCAATCATAAATTATCAAGAAATCAAATTGGCTAGTGTATCCAATTTCATTGAACAACCTAAATACGAGGAACCAATAATCCATATCACACACCGTATAATTCTCTTATTGATTTTCTTCTACAATATATAAGATATCAATCTGGTCAACAACACCCCATGATATGAAGCACTAACATACACCACATGATAGACGAGACCCATAATTAGTAATCTCCAAAATGGATATCTCTATTCTTATCAAGTAGAAAGTGACCATAACTAGTGTCATGCAATAAAGATAATACAATAGAGTGTCCAAAATGTTCCAACAGACCTATACATGTGAGGATATGAAAAAATTCATCTGGATACATATCAGAAAAAGATATTATAACCATCGTAGAAGAATTTCGTGCTAGCTTTTGTGGCTCTCATCAATATTGTACTAGGCTCTCCATCTAAATCAAGAGGATGCGTTATTACAATAAAACCATGATACAAGATAATGTGGATTCAAATTTTTTTATTTATGAATTTCTGATCTAAACAAACATCATCTATCAAAACAAGAATTGAAATATACAACTAAATATTATTATCGCCTTTTATATTGGTGCTTGTATTTTGTGGGGCCATATCCCGCAACCATAGTAAATTAGTTCTAGTAAATAGTTACTAATACAAACATATATTATAAATGGTTGAGGAAATACCCATCATGGATTTCATGATGATGAATATCATCAACATTATAAATTCCAATATCATCACCTAGATCAGAGTCCATCACACAATATTGATGTTCAACTGCACCATATTATATTTTAAAGAGTTTATGAGACTATTAAAAGAGTAAAATATCAATTCAAATCACTCATTTCACTCTCATGTAGTGATAAAATTGACAAATAATTAACATTAATAAGTCGAAATTAAATATAATTCAAAATATGGTTGAAGATATATAATGACCTAGATAAAAAAACAATCCTAGTTTTATTAACCTATCATACCACCACACATACTTATACACATGAAATAGCATACTCATTTTTCAATGGGAAAGAATTAGTGTTACCTATAGAAGACAAAATGCCTAATACTTAAATAGCTATTTGCAGACAGCACTCATAAGATGAGTGTAAAAAATTAACCCCCAAAGCTCTAATCTAATTACTTATGTTATAAAATTTTATTAAGATAAAATAAATTTCATCCAATTTTTTTTAATATTTAGGTATTCTTTTGTAAAATAGAAGAATATATGATATTCATGTTAGTTTTTAAAAACAAAAAAAGTATTTTCATTTATAAATCAATTATTATGAATGAATAATAATTAATCTATATCACAATAACCATCCAAACATTATGGGGGAGAATAAGAAATTGATGATTTCAGAAGATTAGTAATGATAAATTACATTTTAAAAAAACATGAATAAATTATTATAATAATCATAGAAATGTAAATAACTAGGAAAACATTCCATGAAATCAATAATATGATAATGAAATCCCAGTCATAGATTTTTCATCATTGAAAATAATCGTGATTTTAATAATAAAAATGAATGAAATGATTTTTTTGGATGTGTAAACTGTCGAGATATATCGTCATGATAATTACATAAAAATAAATCTTCTTGCTCGTATATATATTCGGGAATAAACTCTTATAATTATTCCTAGAATTAAATTTTAAGGGTATTTTTTATAATGATCTCATTTCAGTAGACTACAACTGAATAGATATTATTTTATTATCCCATCCCCATCACTTATTTATTACACCAAATGGCTTCCAACAAATTTTATTCTTTTCCAAATCATTCCACATTTTTGAAATAATATATTTAAAAATCATTTTTAAATCAAATAGAACCATTCCAATATGAATGTATTGAATGATAATACCCAGAAACAAAAAATAATTATCAAATAAAGCATTGAATCCCATTAAGATAATTATATTCATGACATGATATATAAATAGTGGTGTCCTCCAGAAAAATAAATCATTTGTGATAAATTAATATATTTTATAAATTAATGATAGAAGATAAAAACATGCATGAATTTGTAATAATATATTTCAATGGCTGAAAACATATAAAAGAATATAATTTCATCAAAATCAACATTGTGAAATTTTAATGGAACATTCAAAAAATTAGGTAATTTTGACAATGTAAATTCGAGTCATTCCATAATAATTAAAAAAATCTATTTTCTTTTAATGTATTTATTAAAAATTATAAAAAGTGGTAAAAAAATATTTTTAAAGATAATTATTTAATATTATAAAAATAAATCATATTTATAAAACACTATTTAGAACGACAAATGATCCGAAATAAAGACTTGAAAATCAATATTCTCAAATAACAATGAGGCTGTGAAATAAATTATTATAATATTAAAAATAGTATACTAAAAGGCACATGAGACAAATAAAATTATTCGGATATAAAAATAAATTATTCTTTAGAATAATATACTAAAAGTAAATTGTTTTTGGAATTTACACCACAAAAATGAATCAAGTAGTGTACATGTCAGGTGTCACACAAAAATAAGGTTTAGAAAGATCCCAAATATCTTGTTTCTTTCTAGTTGTATGTACTTAAAAACAATTAAAATTGATTAAAGAATGTATTAAATTATTATCGGAACCTTATTCAAATTAATATAATCATATATGATCATATCATATTATTTTATCTCCCGATCATTAAAATATTTCATCATTTTCACTATTTCCTCTGTTAATTTATGCCTTTCATGAGTATGTTTTGACTTGTTATTTTTTTGAATTATACATATCATGATTTAAGAATATATATAATTATATTTATCATTTAAATAAAATTTATATTTAGTATATATATCTATAATAATTTATAAAATTTTGAAAAGTAAAATAAAATTAACCATTCATGAAGACGGTTAGCCGAACGTATGCACGTAGTATACATTCATTTCATTTCCATATTAAATTAATGAAAAGTTATAGATATATATTTATATTTAAATTATAGATACATATATATGTAATATATTCCTAAATTTGTTTATTAAAACCTCTATTTATTTGTTCCACGTATAATGTGAATTTATCACATTTCATTGAGGAGGGAGATAGTCCACATATACATAAACAATGTTATTGTATTTATGAAAATTTTAAATAATGGAATTATGTGTTATTTAAAAATTAAATAATAATGAATATAAAAAATATGGTACATAACGTTTAATGATAGTTGGAATGGCCTGAATGCCTTCGTTTTTTATTATTTTTGATATTCCTCTTTCCAAGGGGTGAGCTGGAACCCTTATATGGAATGAAGCCTTAGAGACAATTACATAGAATGTATGTCTTATAGGGAATCACCCTAGAAAATGGCAATGACATACCCTCTCATTCATCTAATTCCATTTATCTCCACTCTGGTGAATTTCACTACCCCAAATCCTCATCAAAAGCCTTATCTCTTATAGTTTGGTTTGTATGTCTGCATTCATGTGGCATGAATTCCTTGGGGTGGACCTAGGGAATTATTGTGTCCCAATGGCCTTGCAAACCAATTGGTCTGAATAACTTGGGGGGCCCGAAAGCCTTGTTGGACCTAGGGACCAAACTGATGGCCCAACAACCCATATGGATAAATAGTTTTGGATGCTACAGTACCAAACAATACCTTCTACTATAGTTCCGCAGTGCTAGTATAATGACACTACCTTAATGCTACAATAACATGGAAATTTTACTCCACCCTAATTTGATCTCGGGTCTCTTGCATGCACTTGTCGTGTCCTCACCTACTAGAATCAAGCTCATGTTCTAAGGAAAGTATATAAATGATAATGGAAAACCATGATAGATGGTAAAGTAAAAACAATGAAAATATTTTCATGATGTGGTAATTCACAATACTAGAATTGTAACTTCAAAAAACATTTGAACAAAGTTTGTGCACATGTAGGTCACACACATTATTTAACAACATCATAGTATTTATGGTATCATTTTATTATTATTTAACCATGTAATAAAAAGTACTAAAGATGCGTGGTATTAAATAAATCTAATGTGATCTATGATAAACGTTAAATAATATTTGGGTAACATATTTTTGATTATACCAATAAAATCTATTTGTATGATTTTATCAAAAATTGAGGGATTTAAGTTGAGGGTATAGAATTTGAAAGCTTATTTTTGTTGATGGTGGATGAGATATAAGGTTCAATGAAGTGTGATGAAGTAATGGATGAGGAACCTTTTATAATTTAGGTAAGGGGCACTTATAGAGACTAATCTAGTATTAAATTAATTTTTAATAATATTAAATTCCAAATTGATAAAAATTGGTTGATTTTCTGGATAAGATGATGATATGTAGAAACGCACTCTACAAACATTTTTTTAGAAAATTTTATGTCACAATAATTAACTTTTATTACGTTTTTGAACTATAGTTAAATATAATAACTATAACCGTGCTTGCTTGAATTTTTAATCAATAAGGGGTAATATATTTAAAATAAAAGGCCCAAAAAACAATAAATGAGTTACAGTTGACTTTTTAGACATTATCCTAATTAGTGTGTTATATTTCATAATTTTATGTTTACTATGTCATTTAATAAAATATTATTTATTTTAATATATCATTAGTATATATTTTGAAACTATTTGTTACATGGATTTTTGAAAATATCCTAATTAAAAGAAAACATTGAATAAAAACCATAAATATATCCATAATTTTTCAATGCAATCATGAAATTTATTTGATGACACTAATTATATAAAATTAAATTTCTTATTGTATTTTTAATATCGTTTATTTGATCTACCCTTTAATAAAATGATTACAACATCAACATTGTAAATGCCTTTAATTTAACTTTTCATTATCTATAAATTGAAAATAAATAATCATGATGAATTTAAATTTTTGTTTATTCAAATAAATATTTTTATATGATGTTATCTTCTGATTAAATATATAAAAAAATGTACCACTGATTAAAATCATTAGGTAAATATATTCGAAATCACTTAAAATAAAATACTATAAAATGTAAATTCGCACCCATGTGCCTCAAAGAGTACATAAATTATATCCTAGACAGATTTTTGTGGAAAATAACACATCAAAATAAATTAGTGAATGCAATATATTGAAATTTGATTGTACTTATATTATTAGTTTTTCCATAATTTCTAGATTTACCCTAAATTGTGGTAAATAAAAAAAACTAATCTTATTATCCACAATGGTAAAGGAAATATAAACTAATTTAAGAAAATTCAGAAAACATATTATGATGTTTCATAAATTAATTTAACATTAATTCTTTATAATGATTGAGAAAATTTATTTTTAAAGTGAAAATTATCAAAAAATTTAAAAATTTTTATATACTAATTCAATGTGAAATTTTTTCTAATGACCTTAATAATATTTACAAATTAAATAAAACAAAAATTTCACCACAAAATAATTTAAATAATAATAATAATACAAATTTAAATTCATTTTTTTTCAATTTTCATCTAAACATTATTCTTATCAGATAAATGAAAAATATAAAATATAATTAAACTTTGGTATTCATATTTCAAAAAAAATATATTAATATTTCAAATATAATTTATTAAGTTGTCAAATTTTAGTATTTAAATAAATCTTCGATAAAAAGATATTAAAACTAATTTTAAAAAAATAAACTTTTTATGTGTAAAACTAAATTCATTATTTTATCATTTCAATAAAACAAAATATATGAATGTAAAAAATATTAACATATAAATTATAATTTTCTTGTTTTATTTATAAGTATTCATTCTAATTATATAATCAGATAAATTATAGTTATATATCGTTGATCATTTAACATATTTTTTGTGTGTAATGTAATCTTTTGAATGGATTGAAATTAAAAAACGATACATGACAAAAAAATTATACTTTATTAAAATATTAAATCATCGATAATGATGGATGAACTGGAGTGGATCATTATGAATATGATTCTTACACCACACAACGACAACATCCATCATAATCGGATAACATGATCCTTTAAGAAAATTCTTCCACATGAAAATCATCTAAGAGAAATGTTGTTGGAAGTAGGGATACCAAAGATATAATATAATATTCATCAAATGTGGGAACCATATAGGTAAAGGACTTATATCATACATAAGGTTTATCATAACAGATCTTACTCATTGTCCACGAGGGTTGGGGAGTGTTTCACCCCACACCAATTATATGTTGTTTTTAAAAAAAATCCATGTTATCATCCACCATCATTCATCCTAGAAACATGATGTTAAGCTATATTATATAATATTATAACCAATATGATCATCTATAAAATATCTAAAGTCATTTCATAAATACTATAAACTACTTGGTATCACTAATCATATCAAAATGACATTAAACTGTACATATCATTCCCTTCTGAAATACAATAAACTGAAAACATGATATTCATTATGCACAAAATTAGAATTCACAAGTTATCCTCAAAAACAGTTTTCTTTATTATATCCATCAAATGATGTATAGTGAAGTTGAAAAATTAATCTTTGTTTCTAGATAAAATATTCCCTTTCCTTCACATCGAGTGATCTTTAACCAAGTTGGATAACATAATACTACACGGTATTTTTCTTTGAAAAAAGACATTAAACATTACAGATGATACCCATTAAGAACAAAATAATAATACCCCGGTTTCCTATAACTATATATAGATTTATTTACATTCCAATGATATTAGATTGGTTTTCGTAATCAGATATCTTTTTCCACCCACAACATGATACCTAATAACCATTTTATTCTCAAATATCTTTCCTCAGTGAGAAGAACAAATTCTTGTTATTGTTTCCCATAATGAGCATATATCACATAGGACCCGGATATTTAGCATTAACTATCCCACAATGACATGAAATAATATGTTATTATAGGTTCATTTAGGTCTTGAATGAAATATCATGAAAAAATATATTATAATAGGTTCATTGAGGTCTTGAATGAATGATCATGAAAGGCATTCCATCAGTCCTTGATAAACTAAAATAAATTGCACTGGTTATCTCCCATGTATGACACTGAAATGCATACCAAATATGCAAATTCCCCAAATGAAAAATATCATGAGTTTCGGTATTCTACAATGTATTCTCTGAAAAAATATGTGTTGATTGATATTTTATATCACGGATTATGTAGTGAATCATCTATCTCAAATCCCATGAATAATTGTAATAATCAACGGAGACAATGTCCACCACTATCTAGGGGCCTGATTGTCAAGGAAAGTGTCTCATTTAATAACTACATGTCTATTGATTCTTATCAATATGGTTAACAATGTGAAATAAAAAATTCCATTTATTTTACTAGGTATAGAATTACAATTCCATGTTTGGTAACCCATTTCCTCACCCCCTGATGTTAAAATGCAATTTCCCTCAAGAACTATATATTGCATGATTCTTCTAACCATAATATACATTGTGACTCTTAGATATCCAATCATAGTCATATATACACAAAAATAACCAAAATTATAAGGGATGAGTATAATATCTCATTTCGTTTATTTACAAGTCAAACATTCATATGGTTCTATTTTTCCGGTGATATATCATGTTTAAAAACAACCGAGAAAGCAAAATTACAATAATATTTTAAACTAAATAGAAACAAATACCTATATAACACATGTTATAAAAAATCCTAGAAATCATAATTTCCATCGGGCATTAAATTTTGTAGTGACATTATGTACCTTTTACAAGACAATAAAAAATGCGGACCATTTTCCATCTTTGACGCTGTATCAAACTTCCAAAAGAATATTATCCTGACCGGGTAGAGTATAATCTAACTCCACCATAATTTATGATCATCAT
This sequence comes from Viscum album, assembly GCA_963277665.1. Taxonomy (NCBI): domain Eukaryota; kingdom Viridiplantae; phylum Streptophyta; class Magnoliopsida; order Santalales; family Viscaceae; genus Viscum; species Viscum album. The sequence goes on along the minus strand of OY728161.1, from coordinate 417,046,243 downwards.
TCAGGACACATAATTCATTCAACATGTTTTTTTAGATTACATAAAAATAACATGGCCATTTGAAATGAAAAAATTCATCAAGGCACCCTGTTGTTGAATATGAATGTTTGCATATGGAAGATGATTCTGCAGCTATGGTCATTATACGAATATGTCACTTTTCGAATATATTTTTCTGGTCCTTATGTGACTTGATATCATCATGGTGGTTCTTATAAACTCTGTATATTTTGGGCCTTCTCTAATATTATTATCCTGTATCATTACTCGTTACTTGAGAACTAGAACCCTTTATTTAAAATATCCCAATCTCTCTATAAGAGGAATGATGTGGTGATCCTTACCATGGGTATCCTAAATAGGCTCTGGTATGTCCTCATCTGTATTAAGTGCTTTTCCATCATGAAAATATACTTCATGAAAAATGTCAAAACTATACATCCTTATACTCTATCATGTAAATGTCCAAATCACATTATCATAATATTTTAATGAATGGAATACCAAACCCCTTAGGCAGAAAAAGCAAAAAATGGTTGATTACAGAAAATTCAATTTCTAGATCAAAAAACATGGCATCCCTAGTGTTAATGGAAAAATTATGGGGTATATAAATATGGTATCAAAATAATATTTTTTACTCTCATTACATATATAAATATATTCTAAGAATACTAGTCACCCTTTTTCAATAAAATTATTGTGTAATGATTTGTCACATCTCCTAGCAATACGAATATATTATCTAGGTTGTGACAGAAAAGATAATGTTCATTGAAACAACATAGATATTATAATTTCCTCAAATCACATAATTGTTTTTAGTTCCATTGATAACTAAAATCATCCATATCCCTCATAAATTTATATAACTTCATGTGAAAATTTTAGTGACTATGCATGTATTCCTATGAAAAGTTCATATACCCCTTTGTTCAGAACAATTATGTGTCCCTTTTCAACAAGTGATTTCTGAACCTTATGAACCCTATAAACCATCCATAAGAACCCATCACGTTAGTTATCATAGGGTAATTCTTTGTTTTATTGTCCCATGTCATCCTACAGTCCCAATCACTATGGACCACAATATATAATATCTACACAAAAAACTATCTGAGCTGATTCGACTTCCATTATATTACATCACCTTATTTTTCAACTATTATAAATGAAGGAATGTAAAAAATCATTCTCAACCCATTTAAGGGATACAACACATTATTTAAAACCAAAATTCATACATCGTGAACATAAAAATCAGTAGATAAGATTCCAATGGATTCCATCACACATTCAAGATAGCTTCCTTCCAATACCCAACAATATCATCTAGATGTTTGACTCTTCAAATACTTTTCATGTCCCCTTGAGTGAATTGGAGCTCATTATTTCATGGAAAAGATATCGATGCTTATATTCCCTGACCCAAAATATAATTTCATTTCTTAAATTAATTAATGGATTTTCAATCCCTGTTATCCATGAAAACAAATTGGAGAAACCTGGAACATTAGTGTTTTATTGTACAACCCTTGAATGTCTAGACCATCCCATATTCATTGACAAAAACATTTGGGTTTTGACTAACATCACTCATATTAAAAATATCCATGAAGACCTAGAATCACTATTATTTCTCCCTCAACGATTATTCACCCCATGAACCATCCATAAACCGTGTAAAATAATGGATATAAATTTGTTGTACTATGATATGGATGCTTATGGTATTTTACAGAATAACCTAAGAAGCATCATCCTTGCAGAAAATAATAAATAATCCTTTTGAACCATGATAACAACATCAAAGAGCCATATACCCTAGTGTGTTATAGTTCATTACAGTAATGTTTACACTATATTCCCTAATCATCAATCATTGAAAAGATAAAAAAATTTAATTTAATGAGACAGATGGAATAAGATAAAAATCAATAAAATTAAGCAAAAAAAGGTCCATCATAAAATTACATAAAATAAATTGGTAATATTTATGAGCTAAAAGACATGTATCTTCATCGATATCATTTTTCAGATAAAATACTATATAATATTGTGATATTAGGTCCAACTAAATTGATCATAAGATAAGGAAAAAAATGTTCTGAGCTAAACTAAACTAAAATAATTTGAAAGAATGTTCATACTAAATAACCCTAAACTATATAAAAACCATGATCTAGACTACATGAATGGAATATATTTAAATTCCAACCATATATACTTGAAAATAATAATTCTGATCTCAACATGAATACCATCTTTGGAAAATTAAATACCACAGTCTCACCCGTACGTACATCAATACAGTTTATCATTATGAGAATTAGGTCATCTCAAGATATCTATAGAATATACATTAATAAAGAATCTCATGTAACTAGGCATTCATAATAATTTCAGAATAAGAATATTTTATGACTTAAGTATTTTGATAAACTAATATATATATATATATATGATTTTATGAAAATTATAGGTATCATTCTCATTTCATATAATATTAGTTTTCAGAGAAAAGTCATGCACTAAATGAATGATGAAAAACTAGAAAATAATATATAATTTTTAGTATACCCATTCAAACCACAGTTAATGAAATAATAGGATCAATACCAACATATCAGAGTCTATTATGAACATATGAACCAATGAAAGATTTCCAAATTTCAATTCAATAACATTATATTATTGATTGGTTCCTTGGTTATTTCATGCATATTCAATAGGGATGTCATAAATATACATTTTGTATTAGAAGATTAATTTTTTGACTTCATAGTACGATTCAACTCCTCCACCTGAGAAACAGAATCGAGACATTCCATCTCAATCGCATCATGAATTTAGGATTTCTATAACATATTGTTCTTTGATATCTACAATAAATGTTGATATTGGGATAACACGGGTTGAACTTGACTAATATCATAACGAAGAATGATAGTTTCAACCTTCCCAAAATTGACAACATCCTAGTGTGTTGTTTCCCCATAACACACTTGGAATCATCCTTTATAATTTATTCTTAGTTTTTCTTCATCATGGTGAAATCCACACATGTAACCACAATCACTTCAAGGGACAACTCCAAATGTATTAGAGGGACCACTCACAATACCTAAGCATTAATGGTGGAATAGATAAATCCCTATTAAATAATGGTGAGAAACATAAAATTATGGTGGCCCAACTGATCCATCAACTCCACCAAGGGGTACCCAAAACAATGACCCAATGATACACAAAAATGTTTCACCACATTTACTAAAAGAATAATAGTGACATATGGACTTGATACAAGACCATTATGGGTAAATAACATATTACGAGAATAAGACTCTTAGGGAAAGATTTATTTTCACATTTTTGATGTTTATGGGACTGAACTGGACTCTAAAATGGTTGATATAGTCAGAGGGACCCCAAGGGAGAAGGTACATGAACCACCAATCTGTGCTGTGAACAAATGTAGTAACATGAATAGTGGGTAATCAATAATATAAAAATATGGTATCACAAGGAAATTCATTGATGTTAATGAGGATGGATACATTCATTTATTTTTAATTTTTCTGGCTACATCCACTACCCACCCCCTAATCTAGTGGATAAGAAACTCATTCTTATGATGAGTTACTTTTTGGATGATCTGGTACCTTTCCTAGTGATGTTAATCACACACCAATTATTTGGATAACATAGACAAAAGGTAATATCTTGTGATATGAAAAAATTAGACTATTTCTATGGATTTTAATATGTAATCAACATTTCCAAAACGAACTTCTATGGATGATAATGGGGTAGAATATATATACATATGTTAGTATTTTCCGAATGTTAATATACCCACCACAGATCAGGTTTATTGAATAGTTATATGTCTGTATCAGTCAACCGACATGATTTACCCAATGCCTCAGCTACTTCCACTTCATGACGGGTTGGCCAAGACAATGATGGGATTACCAAAGAAACTAAACACTCATATGTATCCATATTAGTGGATACATTATCACAAATGTGACCATGGATGGTACCTTCACATTTTTCACAAATGATAATGTGTTTCTATAATAAACCATGAAATGTGAATACTGAAATAAAAAAGTTAATTGAGGATTTAAGGGTAGATGACCCTGACAAAGAAGGGTTCTTCCTATTTACCGTACCATTTATGGAACACTCAATAGAAGTTACAGAATCCAAAACCATTTCAGTAGAAGTGGAAATATACTCCCCAATCTGAGCTGATCAACCCAACATATATTAATCATCATTCCACTGATTACAGCCAAATTCCTATCCCATAGTAAAATAATACAAATAATATTCATGGGTGGAACAATTTAATTGACTATAGAAGCCTATAACTTTTTAACATTTTGATGATGTAAATATAGTTTCAATTACACCATAAATTATTATAATAATCATTTTGATAATAAATACTTCTTCATAAGTGAATATATAACCTTATTTGTCCATAATAACATGAAGCAATCCCTGAACAACCATTTGGTGGAAGAATAGAGTATAAGTTACCAAACATGGGATTTATTTCAAATATATGGCAATAAGTCAAAAATTTCCACTAACCTCCTCCAGAAAATTACATAAAATTATATCAAGAGGGTAGAGATATAGCTGAAACCTTCTAAAAGTACCAATGTTGGGATTATTACACCCTAAAGCTCATGCTATATTTTTCATCCCCAGGGAACCAAATTGATGATTTTTTATAGGGAACAGTAAACATGGAACGGAATCACCCTATGAAACTAAATTTTTTATATACCGAAGAGTGGGATATTCCATGAGTAAGGGAAAATGTCTGACATCCTTGTGTGGTTCTTCTAGGGAATCAATCCCACTAAAATCCAAAAACACAATCAACCTATAATTTTGATCATAATCTAGTGGTTTATGGTTCTCACATAAAAATTTGGAAAATTTCAAGATGTTATATGAGGGTATCAATACCTCCACATGACCCTTAGATAAAAATATTTTTTCATTCTATGGATGAATTTTTATCTCATAACCAGTCTCCTACCTCTTAAACATAATAAAAAATAGGTGTTCTACCATATGATGTTCTTATGGTAGAAGATAAATGAAATAAGACATATATTACTAGCCACATCACAATTGATGGATGAACATTGACATTGAATACCACAACTAGATGAGGTCATAATCAATATAGGTGGAATGAAAACCCACATGAAGTGACATCACCTAATACCAAGATTATATAAATTTCTCAATACGTTAAATAATATCACATGAAGACACTAGCCATTAGGTTATGATAGAAAATAGTCATACCATCTCTTATATTCCCTAACATATTGATCTTTCAGTATACTAGGATATACTGAAATGATAAATTATAGTTATGTTATTATGAGTAGATTGGCTCTAAACTTTATTTTCCAATAATCATAACCTCCTCTGGGGGATCCTATCCATCATCATAATACGTGAAAAGGTTCTGAAATCATGTATGGGGACTTTTTTATATAATCATGGTTCATAATGTCATAATGTTTTTATAAAATATGGAAAAATATCCTGAAACATTCCCCCAACCAAGGAGGAATCCATCATGAATTTGGAAACTCTATCATAATTGTTTTCATTTATATAATGAATATCCCCAAAAGAAAAAGGTGAAAAAAACATCCAGTTTTAAAAAATGTTCATCAATGGAAATAACTTCTGATTCCCAATCTTTGAAATTTCAATACTCATCTATGGGTACCATGAAAGTGATGCACTATGAGAGTCCTATATAATCCATACCATTGAATTACTCTCATTAGTCTTATAATTAATACTATAGATGAATTATTCAATCTTTGTCTAAAACATGATATCTAAATTAGGAATCAGATCCCATGGGAGTTTCTATTCATCCTTCTTGATCAGATCCTATTAAAAGGAGGAGTCATTATTTGGTCATCTCATAAATAATATGGGGGAAAATAGTCATCCATCACAACAAATATTTTTGTTCCACATATTTTTTCCACATCCATGAGGATGATTCCCAATTTTCCAAGAATAATGTAGATGTTTTCCATGTATGTACTCGAATGATTGAAAAACACCATCAAAATACCCTTTTTTAGTAAGAAGATGTATGCAATTTCAAGATAACATTATAAATTCAAATTTTAATCAAATAATTAACAAACTAAGAATAATTTTATTGAACCCATTATATCCATCCCAATCCTAGTTCAAAACAACTTCGTGATTATAAGTATTAGTTAAATACCAATATAAACATTTGATTTGTTGCAGAATCCCAAATTTTTGTGTGGTATATAATATTAGCATATTCATGTTCATGATTGGTCCCATAAAATCATATAGTACCATAGACATGTTTTATTCCTTTTAATAAATTAAAATATTTCTATGAACATTTAAAGACCTAAACGATGATTTTGCATGAATTATGAGAAATGATATTCCCAAAATAACTTTTATAGAAATATTTATGGTTTATATACAACATATATCTTCAAAAAGTAGTTTAGTCTCAATGGTATCATGGATCAGAAATCAAAGTCCACAGTTGAGTCAGGAACATTGTTTTTATCGTAGGAGTGGTATATATTTTATCTGTGTGGGACATCTAATGAAAAACATCATTCATTGGAAAATGTTTATTAAATTAATAAAAAATATTTATTTTAATTTAAATTAAAAACCCAATTACCATAAACTGGTGGATTATTTTGATAATACGAGACCGTTGTTGAGTTTTGAATGGTTTTTTCCATTGAGTGGAATAAAATTAGTGGGTGTTGGATTTTTGGATTCCATGATGATCAGTGAGTTTAATAAATATTCAATAAGTATGTATTTATGAATATTTTAATAGGTTTATCCTTATTCCACCATCTCCTTATCCTCCCTCAATTTTTATCTATGTTCTTCGATGGATCGAGGATGTATCATTTTCAAAACCGTGGCGGATCGAAACGACATCACAACAAACACGTCAGCGATGATAAAGGGAAAAACATAGTTAAGATTTCTTATACAATATGGTTTTGATTAAATTTATGTTTTATTTATCCACATATTTGCCTTTATATTAATGTTGAAATGGTAAAATCATTGATGGTCATACGAACATGGCCATCAATATCTATTTGGAACATAGATCTTTATAGGAATCTGCTATTGATTTTCAAACACAAGATTCTACTGTTTGATAATAGATTAGAGACCAATGATTTTAAGCATTCATCGTAATGATAATCTAACGATTTTAGGGTTTTTTGCAAGGATTTTTTTGATATCATCGTGGTAGGAAGAATGGACCACTAATGAAATGTCAAATGGCAGTGACGCACGACGAATGTGGAGGATGCCACAACATAAAAACTCTGACTTGTAGCTGGATTCTTGTGGCATAACAGAGGATATGCACTAGCCTTGCGATTTTGGAAAGCGATTTGGAGGCTTTTGGACACTATCATACAGTGATCTTAGTGCATATGAGGCCAATACCGATGGACGTGGAGAGAATTTGATCAGGATCCGGGCATTGCGGGCTACAACGTCCACACGTCGTGGGGCATTGGGGTCGGTGATGTACGGAATTGATGGGAGGATCCATGGGGCACTGAGGTACGTGAAGTATGAGTAGTGAGGGATTTGAGTTTTCATACATGATTAAAAATACCCACACCATATGGTCATTCACGTTGTAGTGGGAGAAAGGGAGGACGGACCACATTGGCTGGTCGGTCTCTCATAGAGGTGGATGGGGTCACGAGCCATGTGTTGGGAAAAGCCACAATAGCCAAACCTAGCCATGGAAGCAGTTCTGGGCCATGAGACCGGGTCATGGGCTGGTAGAATGGGAAGGCCAGTGAGGGTCTTCCCCAATGGGTCTGATTGGCCGGAGCGGGCCGGTCCACCCTATTTTGGGCATGTGCAGTTAAAATGTTTGTATCATTTGGTAAAGGCCTCTGATTCATGTTCCATTTGGGCCTGCATGATCCTATCATTAAGAAAACTATTTTAAGATTTTTTAGTGACATTTTCGTCATTTTTTTGAAGTTATAGTTCCCAAAAACCCAAATACTAATAATAATAATTTATTACTTATTATTCCAAAAATGTGTTCTAGAACTACACTCTAAATGGGATGTCCTTTGACGTCTTGTTAGCGGTTGCACAACCATTGTCTCAAAGGATAATTTTGAAGAAAAATTTCATGTGATTATGCTAATGTATATGTATGGGGCTCATGGTGATGATTCACACGTGTTGTGGTGAAATGAATTTTTTTAACCTATTGTACGTTCTGGATGAATGAGTATTCCATCTCTAGAGTTTTTTTTGATTTGATCACAATAGAGTGATAAATATAATTTGTATTGGGACCATGGTGTGGGTATCATGGGATGTTATTCATGAATAACGTGATGACTTTTTACTTTTACACTGAATTTTCATCAAGGGAAAATGAATTGTTGATCTTGTGTGGTTTTCTCAAGGATCACATGATATGATATTTTTGGGTTTTCAGGGCCTTGATAATGTTCTCATTAAATTGATAATGATGAAATTGATATTAGTGGAAGATATTTTTGATATGTTTTATGAGAGAACACAATTTGGATTACCCAGTACTCTTATTATAGTGGATAATATGTATGAAGAGAATCATACATATGTTCTGAGACAGATTAAGGACACATGTCAGTGAAATAACTTTTTCTCCATTCGAATCAACATCATGCATCGTATGATTGATTGCATTTTTTCTAAAAATTCCATATACTACAGAGTAATATGGGATGACTAAGATACCTTTTCAAGGTTAAGTACCAAAGAATGGATAGGTACATGACTAGAAGACATTTTGTTGCCACACAACATGTGGACCCCACACACACTGTGTATTAATTTATGAATTTTATACAAAAAATATATGTTTATTTCGAAATATGATTTTGGATACAAGTAGAAAATAATGGTTTTTTAGCATGTGATGTGATGGTTCCCTCTTTATAGGTTTCTGATAGATGATGCTTGATGTTCTGGGTGTCACACCTATTTGGGACCACAGCCTATGGCTACAACGGATCTTCCGATAGGTACAAACTAGAAGGGATAGCCATTAAACCTTGTTATTTTCCCAAAAGGTACTGTCTAATATTGATAATATGTGTTTATCAATGATATATATAGGAATCCCCCTTAACACATTAGGTTTTTTGTACCCTCTAAAACATGTACTAGAGTTTAATCCCTCTAAAACATCTGGGGGTAGTATCCAATATGATGCATATTAGATTGTAATCCACCTCATGCATTAGGGAATTGGTAGATAATATAACTTATATCAGAGTGGAATCCACTTGTTACATCAGGTCAAGGTTATCCTCTACATTTGGTTTACAACACTTCTTTGTGAATTTGTGAAGAGAAGTGGTTTGATGTGACATTGGAATCTGGATAAAGAGATATGATTTTCCCAACATGACGCATCCATGTAAAGTGAACTAAAACTGTGAGGGTGAGAAAATGCCACCCAATGTAGATAGTATATAAGTATGATGATTGATTCCCTTTGACAAGTAGTTTAGGGATGAGGTGTGGGATAATGGGTACTGATTTATGCAACTTTTATAATAATTGGTACTCAATTTTACTATGTTGATATTTTGATGTGGATGTCTTATTACTCTATTTTCTATGTTTCGTGACTAATCATATATATATATATATATATTTTCTTGTTCCCACTCATTGGGTTTGTCTAATGTTTTACTAGGAGTGGAGAAGAGGCACATGGTATGCTATAAGATTTTCATATCTTTCTTCACATTATTAGATGAGTATACTCTTTAATTATAGGTATTCAAAAATCAAAATTAAGTTAATCTTCACACCGTTTCAATATTTTTATGATTTGATGATATTTCTTTTCTTAGATTAGATAGTCGAGGAGCAGTAATTTTATAATACTTGGTACTATCAACATTCATATATTTCTATTATTACCATTACTTATCCCCTATTTTGTACATCTATTGAATCCCCCTTGAGCCATTGGATCATCCAATTGATCATTATTATACTAATTCCTACATGATATTTTCATATACATGGTGTGCCATAATAGAAGACAGACAGGTGGATCATGACATTAAAGGAGCATATAGATACGAGGGCTTATAAATCCTAAGATGGTCATCACTTCGGATGAAGGAGATGAGATCCCTCAAATATTTTACATTTTAGTTACTAATATGTTTTGGAAAATTTATTTTTGGGAATGTATTTTCCCCCACCTTTTTTATTACAATGATGATGATTTAAATTTTAGATGATAATGCATATTCATGGTTTATATATATATATATTGTGTGTATTTTACTTAATTCCCTCTATAATTTTTTTTTGTAGTTTGATTGGTTTCTGTGTATATGTTCATAAGAAATGGACTCCCTTTATTTTTTGTTCCTTTAGTGATAGTAGACATCCCATAGAATATGTAGATAGGAATGGGATATTTGTGGCTCCTACCACGGCACGGGTCGGGTCATGAATATGTTCTGTCATATGTAGTTGATCTCTTTGGGACGTTGTTCAGAAACTTCCATAAAATGTCTTGATTGGGTTTAGGGAATAAACGTTGAAGTGTATCAAGAGTGGTTCTATATCTTAGGATTCATTTGATTGTATGATCGACCAAAATATCCATTCACTTGGACCCTGAGTAGACATTTTTCGACTCAGCTCACTGAGATAGCAATGCAATATAAATGGCACATGAATCATATTATATTGATTCTCTTACTGTCGTTCTTGAGTTATCTCTCCATTTTAATATATATATTTTCATCTGACCATGGAAATCCTTTCTAATATTTAGGATTACATCATGATGAAAGATAGATAAAATAAATTGTATAATTTATGATGATGATCCTATGAGATATGAGGCCTCAATTCAGGACCCATCAGGAAATAGCATTTTTCTAGGTTGTTTTGTAGTAGCACCTCCACATGTTGAGCAGTAGGCGTATCCAACAGAGATGGTCGAGAATTTTCACTTTCCAAGAACACACTGCAATATCTAGAACATGAGACATATGAGGTTATACAGTGATCTTGATCCCCAGGAAGTATTGGCATGGTTAGATTTGATGATCTTATTCATCATGATTATGATAAAACTAGTAGAATATATGGTGTCTTTGGTAGTAATCCTTTTTCGTAGAGAATTTTGTTGTGGTTGGACATGGTTATTCAGATAAATGATGGGTCATCACTATCATGGGACTACTTTTAGTTGTGGTTTCATGAGGATTTCTACCCCCACCTTCTTGTGATATATTAGAATTCATAATCTCCCCTATTTTCAGAAGGTAAGGATGACCCTAACTGAGTATGCAGCTAGGCTTCCCGACTTTACACATTACTCTCTGTAAATTATCTGTAACATAAACTTCTAAGCTTGAATGACTGAGTAGGTACTTTGTAGAGTTATCCATGCTATCAAAGTACCCTTGTACATCCCCACCAATTATGCGGTACTAGATAAGGAACTATTGATAGGGATATTAATTTCATAGGGATTCCATAATACAAGATGAGATAGTGAGTGAAACCTAGCCGAGGAATCTTCTACATCTAACATAAATTAAATGAAAATATCTAGAAATAGAATATTTTCTCAATAATAAATTTGTGTACTAGAGAACCCTGTTGAGGGATGATCTTATGCTTGCGATGGACGAAGTGATATGGTATGAGTCTTCCTGGCCAAACGTGTTGAGAACGCCAGGTAGGGAGAATGTGGTCTAACATATAAGAGACCACATCATGATCAGGGTGGTCCTTATAGTAGTGCTTTTGGAAGAGGATCATGAGATCAATGATGGGGATGAAATGTTGAGGACCCTCCACTAACCATTAATGGACCATGATTGTCTCAGGAAGCTGGTAGTTGTGTCCACATATAGATTCAATATTTGTATCTATACGACCATATAGATAATGAGACTATAAGATGAGGTTCATCTGTCTTATCATCTTATCTGAGTATAAAATGTTGGAATATATTTGAAATTATATTTACCAGGGTGACACATGGCGTCAATTTTAAACTTGTTTCCTTGATGTCAATGTATATTGGAATGCATGAAGAAGAGTGGTACATCCCCCAATGAGATAAATTTTTGTGTTGAAAGAAAAACCATGATGGAGACTCAGTTCCACCGAAAGGGATTCAAATCATGTAGTAGTAGATGAATCTCTCTAACTTGTGTGATCAAAGTGTATTTTTGAAGTGGAGTGTTATAATATGGCATGGATCATCCATTGGAGTTATTTTCATTGATAAATTTTTATCAGGATGTATCTAGTTTGTGAAACATATTGTTTTTTTTAGGGATTACTCTCCTTCCAAGATGGCATATGACGTAAATATTATACCACGTTCTTTCCATGTAAATCCTATTATGGTTGGATGAGTTTACTAACCTTACATATTATTTGGAACAATTGTTTTCTCAACATCAACCATGATGCAATAGTTATCAAGTAATATTCGATGAGATGGACAACCCATGAACCAAACTATGTGACTTACTATATTGTGAATGATGTTTCAGAGAATTTACGTTCCCTACAGCTATCCCCAGTGGGGAAAGAGGTTACACAATTAATTTGAAGGAATGGTTAGGTTACTGATCAGCTTTCCATACTCCAATGGCTGGAGTGAGCACATGAAAACTCACATGTATAACAATATAGGAGATACATACATATTCCAAAAAAAATGTTGATCGTATAAGACCTTGTGGGGGTAGACTTACCATTGGTTTATTTGTTGTACCAGAATGGGAAAACAAGTAGGTTTTCCTAATTGCATGAGCGATAGTTTCAGACGTAGTTTCCTGATTTGGTTTTCCTAGTCCTTAATATAGTGGAAATAAATCATAAAATTTGGAATAATATTGAGAGAGTGTATTTTCTTAGTTACACATTAATATATATAAATGACCATTTCCATAGCTACAAACAGAGAGGAGGATCAATTGTGAGGCCCGTTGTGCCAAGAATAAATTTTATAAAAATATTAACAATTTTTATACTATCCACATGTCAAAAATGGAATATCGGCTAAATGATAGCTTGAATAAAAAATTTTATGCCATTATTGTTTCTGTAACGTGGTGTTCACCTTATGAGGGATATTTATTTTATGTGTCCAGGTCTTCTATGAAAAAAAGAACGTAAAGAAAATTTTAATTAAAATAATTTAATTTAATTATTTTATATTAATTGACAAACCAAATTATATTAATATGGGGGATCATATTGAGATTTCGTGTCCACTGGTGATTTCAGAATTGGGTTTTTTAAAAAGGCATGAAAAAAAATTATCAAAAGAGGGTGTGTTGGATTACACAACTATTTGTGGGTTCTAATTATTTTTATTTAATAGAAAATTTATATATTCTATTTAAGGTTATCCCTAATGCTTCTCTCTCTTTCATATCACCTTATTTGATCGTTATAATTTAACTAATCGAGGATAAATCTTCTCTGAAACCTCATCGATATTAATAAACAACTAGATATATGTTGGTTTTCTTCTAGTATTGAGATCCAATTGAATTTCAATTTGGATTATCAATCTAATTTTCTTGTTCTTCATCATTAAATGGTAAAATAATTGATGGCCTCATTATCATGACCATCTATCTCTATTTGAAATTAACACCCCATGATTTCATAGTACGTTATTTTCTCAAAGTATTTCAATAACTTGCATACATGCAACACCGAGTTCAAGTGCACCACGACATACCAAACGAGCCGTTCAAAAGATTTTATGAATAATATTAATTAAATTTTGAACATTATATAACCCTTATAATTTTATAATAAATAATAAGATTTTTCTTATAAATAATGAAAAAAATTATTCTTTTCAGATAAAAGTAGTATTTTTCGAAATAAAATGTATTTTAACATTATTTTAATGGAGTACCCTTTTCAATCCAATATTTGACACTTTTATCTATTTAATCAGATAATGTAAAATTATTAATTAGAATTGGGACATTAATATTTAGTTTGGATTAATTTTTTGTACTTTTTTGATAACTTTATATTTTGATGAATAGTTAAAAATAATAAATTTTAATTGAGAAAAATATTTTAATAAAAATTATTTATACTGATAAATTGTGAATTTTAATGGGTTTTTAATATAATTATATTATATTTTTATCATTTAATAAAATTTAGGTAATTATATGTAATTTCCCATTTAAATTTTACATATTCAATGTCAATCTTTTGAAAGTTTTTACTTTAAAAAACCTGTTTTTTGGTTTTGACCATAGAAATTAATTTTAAAATAATAAATGCAGATTCAATGTTTTAAATTTGGTGAAATTGACATCATTTTTTAATTCAAAATATCAAAAATAACTTAGTGTAAATTTTTTGTATTTTTCAAAAAACATTCAATTTTTTATGTATAGTGAAAAAACGATGTGTTATTATTTAAAACAAAATTTTTATTTAAATAATTATTTATTTTATTTAAAATTGTTTTATGTCAAAATATATATATAATGACTATATAATATCAATTTAATTTATTGGAGTAATTTTATAATAATATTAGGTGTATAAAATTTTATAGAATGTTTTACCGTCTTTTACCCACCTCATAGGAGCATTTGCAAATTTGTATAAAACATAATTTTACTGCATCAGTGAGTTGAATTTAAAAAATACAAGAGACAAGGTTGATATCAGTAAGTAAAGTTTTATTCAGGAAGATGAATATAATTTTTTGTGAATAGTAACTTTGGACTTTTATTTATCACAGTTAAAATTAAATATTGTAATTAAGGGTAACAAAGATATCATAATTACCCTAAAACATGTCTTAATTATATTGGATGAGTGTGATTTGAACAAAAACTACCCTAGGAATAAAATATGATCCTTTAGGTCCAGTTCGACTAGAATAGGAAATTTATTATTATATAATTCAAAGAAGAGATAAAAGTGATAAATTCAATGATTAATAACTAAACCAATTTTAATATAGGGTTACACATAATATATATTCTATTATAAATAATCATTAGGAATAAAAAATTATTTCCTAAATAATGGAATTTTAATTATAATTTTTAGGAATTATATAATTTAATTTATTTATGACACAATGATGATGTAGTAATTACCTTATTAATTAAATATTAAACTAATTGATATTATAAATACACAAATAAATGTAATTTGAGACATATTATGAATTCCAATAATTTTTTAAGTTAATATTACATGTTAGGGTTGATTAGATGAATTTTAATACAATTAATAATTCTTTTATGAATTTAGAAAAAACAATATATCAAATAGTGTCCAAATTGACATTAAATAGTTTTCAGAAAAAAATATTATATTTTAAATTGGTATTCGATTCCTAAAAACATATGGATCGGGAAAATGGAATAAATACAATTATATATGTAATTTATTAACAACAAGGGATTCTATATGAATTTTATTGTAAATTTATTCACAATATAATATAAAAATACAAGGATACATGGTAAATGTCAAACTATGAAACTAGGAGTTAAATATAAAAGATAAGGTTAATATATTGTACCCAACCAGTATAATAAATATTGGTTGTGTGGATTTGGACCCAACCCATCCTTATCCAATAAATAATACAATTTGAATCCATTTGAAACAAAAAAAATGAATTTATTATAAAATAATATTTTAAGTATTTCCTAAGGTACCCTTCACCCATCTTATAAAAGGGAACTTCCCATTCCCTCAAATTCACACCTTCAAAGCCATTTGGATTGGCCAAAACCATCCCAAATATCCTCCCAACTATCATAGAATTATCATATAGGCATATTTGGATCATAAAGCCAACCTAAGGAGCCCTTTTTAACAAATCAAAATGAAGAACCCGAAGAAGAGTTAATGATTTCACTACCCTCTTTCAAGTTCTTTTCATCTTCCACTTACTCTTTCATTGTTATTACTATACCAAAATAATAACATTAATACCTTATAAATATTGTGATGTTATTGTAAATATTACAAAACCATAATCATTTTTCTATCCCTCCTATGAATGATAAAGTCACCATGCGTGCATACGTACGACTTACCGTCTCCACGTTGTGGGGTAATTTATTCTTCAACACTTTGTTAGTTGGATGGATATAATGATGAGTAATATGTATATAAATTATGAAAATAACTTGCTAATGTCTCTGTAAGATTAATATAACATTGAATTGAACACCATTAAGGAAATGATATATTCGTTCGTGCATACGTACGGATTACTGTATCCACGACGCGGTAAGATTCATTTCCACGTTCACCATTCATTGACAATTATAAAAATAAATATTACTAATAAGTATGTATTATATGAAATAATAATGCTACTATATATATATATGTATTTATGTACTTTCATATACCTTATTCATTTACTTCTATTAAATGCGTTGTGATAACAGAAACAACGTCTATGTGTACGTATCACCAACCATCTCCAAAAACGATGTTTTCCATTTCATATATCTATCTACTAAAAATATTTATATTCTAAATATATATTATATTTGAATCAATGTTTATATTTTGGATTTATAATGTTATAAATGAATCACATATGATATAATAAATATGAATATGGTTCTGGTATAATCTAATAACATGAATTAGTCATTATATAGGAGGTTAAATGCCCATTCTACCTAAGTAATGTGCCAGGTAAGGGGTTCTCATCCCACTCTTTATTCCCTTGATATTTATGTTATATTTCAACTATTTTATTTTGTTTTGTGTATTATCTGCCCATAATTTACTGCTTTGTGTAATAGAATTTTATTTATTTGTATTTACATCTTCATTGTATGATACTACTTTCATGTGGTGTATGCTTCGTAACATACCAAATTGCTAAAGGTTAATTCCTTAATCTCATTTTTATCCGATATTGTTTATGTGTATGTATTTTCTGAGACATGTTTATTATCCATGTCCATGTTTCATAAAAGAAAAATCAAAATGATTCTTTTAAGGTAATATTTTACTAAAACACGATTTTAAATGTTCTAAATATTTATTATTCTAAATCATTCTCATTAACTCCCATGTTTTCAAAATCGGTTTTAAGTATTTATTTATATGGACATGAATTTTTTTAAAATGTTAATTTATTTAAAAATATTCAAAGTGTAATGTGACACTTGTATTCAAATATTTTATTTAATATATTCTTTTCAAAATAGTGTGACTTTTAAATGTTTTCAAGAAAATGGGTATTTCTCTCATTGAATTTTACCGATCATTTTCACCTATGTCACTAGACTTTGATGGATTTTAATCTTGTTGGAAGTTAATAGAAATAATCCATATTTTATTTAAGGATTTGTGATATGTTTGACTGTGAATGAGTAATTTTTATGCCATTCATGGTATATGGTTAATGTATTGACATTTTATATGCTATTTTTAATACGAATGTTAATGTTAAATTTCATCCTCTTCTTAAGATGAATTTCTTGGACTAGTATGTTCTAGTTTGGGGCCCTGTAAAAGTAATCCCTCCGAGTTTGAGTCTAGTTACAGCAGAGTCTCAAGGATGGATTACGGTTATAGTGGCACTCCGGGATAGATTCTAGTTATAGTGGCTCTACATGATAGAGTTCAGTTACAGAGGCTCTCCAGGTTGGGGTCCTGTTGTAATTAGCTCTAGGTCTTGGCACGAGGCCATGAGACAGAAATTAATGTTCAATAATATACATTCCCTCATTAATAAATTAGTATTTACATGTGATCATTCAACTAGTAGAATATACATTTGCATGTCTATATTGTAATGTTTGAATTATTTTTTCCATATTATGTCCATGTTTATGTTTAAAAGGATATTGAAGGTTACTATGACATGTTAGGGTTGATTAAATGAAATTTTTTTCAAAGTAATAATTGTGTTATTAATTTAGAAAAAACAAAATACCAAATAGTTAAAATAATTACATATAAGAGTTTTTAAAACAAATATTATATTATTAAGTTGTATAATATTCATAAAAATCAAAGGATTGGCCAAAGGAATTAAGCACTATTATATATGACATTAATGAACATCAATC
Organism: Viscum album; assembly: GCA_963277665.1. Taxonomy (NCBI): domain Eukaryota; kingdom Viridiplantae; phylum Streptophyta; class Magnoliopsida; order Santalales; family Viscaceae; genus Viscum; species Viscum album. The sequence continues at coordinate 417,028,019 of OY728161.1, read as the reverse complement.
GTTTATCTTGGACATTTATAATATGTTTATTAACCATATAATATAAATAAACAACGAGACATGTTAAATGTCAAAATATTTAACTAAGAGTGAAATGTAAAAGATAAGATTAATAGAGTGACCCAAACATGTCTATAACATATAGGTTGAGTTTTTTTCTACCAATATCATCAATAATACATTTTTTGAGCCATTATAAATTGAAAATTATTTGAGTATTAAAAAATATTTTATTTTTTTCCTAAGGTGCCCATCACCCATCTTATAAAAGGGAACACACCCTTCTTTCAAATTCAGACTTCCAAATGCCATTTGGCTCAGCCAAACCCTGCCCAAATATCCTCCCAAATATCCTTCTTTATTTATAGATTCCTTTGTTTGATCCGAAATCCATCCTATGGGTCCCTTTTTAACAAATAAAAAGAAAGAACCCGAAGAAGAAGTAATGATTTCACCACCCTCATTCAAATACTTTTCTTCTTCCACTTACTCTTTCTTTGTTATTACCATACCAAATTAATAACTCCAATATGATATAAATACTGTGAATTTATTATAAATATAGCATAACCATATTCAATTTTATATCCATCATATGAATGATAATATCACCATCTGTGCGTATGTACGGCCTACCGTCTCCAAGTCGTTGTGTAAGTTGTTATCAACACTATGTTTTTTGGATGGATAAAATGATGAGTAATTTTTATAAAAATAATTAAAATAACATTACAATGTCTCTGAAAAATTAATATACTATCAATTTCCAAACCAATAAGGGAATGATATTGTTGCTCGTGCGTACGTACGAATTACCATCTCTGTGGTGCGATGAGATTCATTTCCACGTTAACCATTCATCGACGATTATAAAAAATATATATTACTAATAAGTATGTAATATATGAAATAATAATGCAACATTAGATATATATTTATATATATATTTGTTTGTATTTATGTACTTATATATACCTTATTATGTTACTTCTCTTCAGTACGATATGAAAATTGAAACAACATTTATGCGTGCGTACGGCCAACCGTCTCCATACACAGTGTTTTCCATTTCATATATCTATCTATTATAAATATTTATATTCTATAAATATATGATATATTAATAAATGTTTATATTCTGGAAGTATTTATATCATGACTTAAATGATACAGTTAAGAATAACAAGTTAAATTAAGTACGATAAAGAAAGCGATTATTACCCGAAATATTAATTTAACATGAAAATATTTATTAAATGGGTTGTATAAAGTCATAAATTAATCATGTATTGTATAATAAATAAGAATAGGGTTCTGTTATAATCTAATAACATTCAATGGAAATTATACATGTGGTTAAATATACCTTCGACCAAAGGAAAGTGCAAGGTAATGGGTTTTCATCTTACTCTTTATTCCCGTGATATTCATGCTATATTTACACTATTTCTTTTCGTGTGGTGTATGTAATACTTATAATTGTATTATTTTTCTAATAAAATTTAATTAAGTTGTATTTACATATTAATTGTTTGATACTTCTTTCATTGGGTGTATGTTTCGTATGTTACCAATTTGGTAAGGTGTAATTCCTCAATCTCATTATTATCCGAGATTTTTTATGTGTAAGTATTTTCAAGGACATTTTCATTATCCATGTCCATGTTTTATTAAGGAAATTTAAAATTTATTCTTTTAAGTTACACGTTAACTAAACCGTTATTTTAAAATATTTAAATATTTATTCTTCTAAATCGTTCTCATTAATGTCGATGGTTTCAAAATGTTTTTAAGGATTTATTTATATAGACATGAATGTTTTTAAAATGTTAAATCCATTCAAAATTTTCAAAGTGTTATGGGACCCTTTGATTCAAAAATCTCTTTAAATTTATTTTTTTCCAAATTATATGGCTATTAAATGCTTTCATGAAAAATGGGTATTCCTCTCAATGAATTTTTATTATCATTTTCATCTATGTTAACATTAATTGATGGATTTTAATCTTGTTGGAAGTTGATAGAAATATTACATATTGTACTTATGAATTTGTCATATGTTTGACTGTGGATGTATTATTTGTATGCCCTTTATGGTTTATAGTTAAAGTGCTAACATTTTTTATGCTAGTTTTAATAAAATGCAAATGTTATATTTCAACCTCTTCTTAAAGTGAATGTGTTGGACTATTATGTTCCAGGTTGGGGATCAGTAAAATTAAGACCTCCTGGTTGGGGTCCGATTATAGAAGACACTCCAAAATGAACTCCAGTTATAGAGGCACCCCAGGTTGGAGTCCTATTATAGAGGCTCTCTAGGATGGGGTCCGGTTACAAAGGCTTCCAAGTTGGGGTGTGGTTACATTTAACCCCTAGGTCCTGGTACGAGGGATTGACACATAAATTAAAGTCTGGTATTATACATTCTCTCATTATAAAATTAGTTATTACATGACATTATTCAGAAATTTGAATATCCATTTGTATGTCTATATGGTAATTCTTTATTTATTTTTTCCATGTTATGTTAATGTTTATGTTTTAAATGCGGTTTTTTTATTACACATATTTCCATAGAAGTTTTTAGCTTTCGCTAAAGTATTTACCATTACTGAGAATCTGATCTAAACCCTTTCTTTTGTTTTATTTTTCTAGGATATGATGAAGATAGTTATGAGTGTCTCATAGGCATAATCACAGAGGATTGTATATTTCCAGTGGAATAAATTACTGTTGTTTTTATTTTAATGTTTTAATGTTGAACATCATGTATGTAATCTATTTTCCAAGAATACTATACTGATCTATCCTTTGGGACTTGAATCCTTGTAAAAATGCCAATTTATTAAATTAAATCACTAACTATGGATAACTAGGGTTGGGGTGTTACATCAAAACCCATTCATAATCCGTTCTTGATGAGTATTTGTTATTAATTATTAGTTGAATGATTCAATGGTTAGATCATTGATCACATGATGACATTGTGAAGGGATTATCATAGTCATAGTAAATCCATTTTAGGATCAGAAATATGATCATTGGTGATTAATCATAGGTTTTTAAAAGGGACCACCTGAGAAAGGCCTGATGGTGGAAGCCATGGAGACCCACGACCACTGTAGAGGGTAGCACATCAGAGCTACCATTAATTGCGACATGAGGCAGGGGCAGATCTGAGCTCCAGTGATAGACTGCTGGTGCGGGCCTATGAGTTTTCACCTGGGGGAATCTAGAATCATGAGAGCTTGTTACAGTGGAGGAGGGCGTGGATGACTGGGGAGTGAAGGCTACTGGACTCCAGGTGTAGTGTGCTTCGGTATCCACAAAATTTTGGGAGTTTGGGTCGATGTGGTGAGAAGAGGATAAGAGAACTGAGTCTCGATTGGTGTGGATGACACATTGGGCGTAAACTGTGACATGGGCCGATAGGCGGAAAGCTGGGGCACCGTTACCCATGGTGGGCTAGTCTTCTGCATTGACACAAGAACAAGGGAGGACATGCCATGATGGAAAAACGTTTTTGGCATGAGGAGGTATGTGAAATGGGAAATGTGGAGGCCGATCTACGGTTGGTGGATGGGAAGTGTGAATTGGTGGAATATTGGGGGTATGGTACATCATGTATAGGTCTTCCAATCTAGGGAGGACCGAACCTGACCATTCTGGTCCAACCTGTTTTGGTCCTAGGAACATTAAATTCTATTATCTTTTGATACTGGCCTCTGATTCGCCTTTTTTCTATTAAAACCCCATACTCCCATTAAGGAATATCAATTTGGATCAATTTGAATCCTTTTATTGCTTTTATTGGGGATGTAGTTCATGAATCACATATGATTATTAATAATTTTGTAATTTTTATTATTATAAAATCATGTTATGGACATATCATACAAACGGGAGGTCCATTTGTCTCGCTGCAAGCAGTGGAACAACCCTTGTCTTTGTGTGTTCTTTTATTAAATACTATTAGGTTCTTAAGATATTGTTGAGGAGTGGTCCCCATGGGTCTTGGTTTTCATGTGTTGCAATGAAATGCCTAATTTGCACTCGTTATCTATTTTCGATGCATGAGTAGTCCATCTAATGGGTTTTTAAGGGACTTTAATGGTGTGATCTATAAATTTTTTATCGAATGATTCTTGTTCCCCATAGGATGTCTATCAAGTTTAACCATCGGAGTTTTTTCTTTTACACTAAATATCATTTTGATGAAAATTAGTAGTCTATCTTTTTTGTTTTTTTCTTAGTGATCGTAATGTATGATTGGTTTGGGCATGCGATGATTTATTCAAGAGCTCATTAAATGTGGAAACATGAATGGAATATCGGTGGAACATAATTTAGACATGTTTGAAGAGAACCCACTGTTTGGGTCAATCTCGACTCATGTGATACGGGAGAATATGTATGGAGAGATAAATAAAAAATTATGACATTGTCTGAGGAAGTATTTAAGTGAAATAATGTTTTCCCCCTTGCAATCAACATTGTGCATCGTTCTCTCGATAGTGTTTTTTATAGACATGACTTGTACTATGGGGTTACCTTGACATGCCTAGGAATATTTTTTTCAATATAGTATCCAATAATGAATAGGTACATGACCAAGCGACGAGGAGGGGCCACACAACGTGTGGGTCTCACACACTCCATATAAAACATTACCATTCCTTTATCATTGACATATCCATATTATGAAATAGAATATTTTCCTCGAGTATAATATACTGTGTAGTTTCTATGTGGAATATGATGGTTACCTCCATAGTGGTTTCTGAGATACATTGCAAGATGTTCCATTTGTGACTTCCATCAGGGATGGCACTCGATTACTACAATGGTTCTTCTGGAAGGTATCATCCAATAGGGATAGCTACTGTTAATTGAAAATGATCAAAAAGGAAACATATAGTAGTGATTTGTAGTCACTCTGATTGATTGATATTGGTATCCCCCAGACACACATGTCTTTGGGTAGCATCTATGACTTCAATTAAAGAGGAATCCCCCTAACACATCGGTGTGACGTTAGCCTCTACGATTCCTATTAGAGTGGAACCCCCCAAATGCATTAGGGTGTGTTTTTCCTCTACAAATTCTATCAGAGTGGAATCGACCTATTTCATTAGGTCATGGGTATCCTCTACTTTTTGTATACTCCAAGGCATTGCGATATAGTGATGAGACTTGGTTTGATGTTACATTGGACTCTTAAGATAGAAAGACAATCATCCCAAAAAGTCTCATTCTTGCAAAGTGACATATTAACGTGAGTTTGAGGAAGTACAGACCAAAGTTGATAATATCGAGGTGTGTTTTTTGAAACCCTTTTCCATTCTATTTTGGAATGAGATGTGAGATGTGGGGCATCTATGGTTGTTACTTCTGGGACGGTTAGCTAATCACTTTTCCTAAGATAGGATTTTGAGATGGATATCCCCATACACTCTAATTATAGTTTCATGGATGAGTATATATTTATATAAACTTTTTCTAGTTTCCACTCCATGGGATTAGGCCACTCTACATTTGGGATAGTTGATGACATGCGTGATATTCCACATGCTATTTGTTTTCAGATTCTACTGATTCCACGATTCATATACCCTACTATAGTTTGAGAAGACATTACATGATGTTCATCTTCACAATGTTTATAGCTCATTGTGTTTGGATGATCTAACATTAATTTCTTAGTTTTATGATCTACACTTATTCCACTATACCTGGTTCTATCATCTATTTTATTCTTTTTTATTTCTCTTACTCCTTCCATATTTAGTACTTATCGATCTACTCCCATGAGCCTTCGTGGTTAATTACTGAGTATTATTATACTTGACCATTCTTTTGTATTTTCCCACACATGGTGTGACCTTGTAGATGACATACATGTTTTTTGTGAAATTAGATGAGTATAGGGATATGAGTTCCTAGACTTCATATGGTGGTTTCATAATGGGATCTAGGAGTGAGGCTCCCTAATCTATTTTACATATTTTTTACTACCATGTTCTTGATCCTTTCATGTTGGATGTGAACATTTCTCATTCATATTTGAGTTTACATTTTTTATTTGTACTGTTCAAGGGTTGATGCATGATTTTTGATTAATATAGTAATTTTCTATTAAATACATAATTTCATATCAACATTTAATTGAGTTGATTATGTGTGGGTGTATAGGTTCATAGTAAAAAGCCTCCCCATGTTTTTCGTACCTTTATCTGTTGTCAGCATCCCTTGGAATATAGATACAGGCTTGGTCTATTTGTGGCTCATGCCCCAAAAAAATTCGGGTCATGGCAATGGTAATGGAAGAAATTATATTCTATTATTCACAATCCCTATATGAAACAATGCATAACTAATTAAATATTTTTACCATAATTGTGTTATGGGATTTTTGACACCATAAGGAGGGTATAAATGTTGATTGTTGTGGAGGAATGGAAAAATAATCCAAAATACCAATACCGTTAATGGTTAATAAGTTTCATAGATAATATTCAACGAATTTTAATCCCCTAACCTTTATGAGACACATTTTATTTGACCTAATTTCAAAAAATAATGTAGGTTCCATACATGCAACAATAACATATCAAACTATCAATAACATGTTATTTCTCATACTTTTATGGATTGAGAGAAGTTATATGAGAACCAAAATCCATCTCCATAAAAGTTAGTGTCATGTGATAGATAGAAAATATAAAATCATTTTTTTGGTGTGGGCTAGTAACATCAATGGAATCACATGATATAACATTGGCATTCAAAATTCACTTAACAATATTTTTAATTGACCAACTAGTGAATTTCTCACTGTTCACATAATCATGCATGACACTGTGCACCTGCATGAATCCTCGAATAATCATGATCATGTAATAAATATATTTTCCCTCGAGCATGAAAATTATAAAAAGATCATGTGATAATGTTTTCAGATCCTATATAACCATCATGGAAATCAAATATATTAAACTGATACCATTTTATTGATTAAAGTTATTTGAAGTGGGAAACCGATCAAAAATAGTCATTAAAAATAGTTCACACAAAAAATATCATGAAAATATCACCTGATCAATTATTTCTAGGGGATTCTGATAAGGAAACAAGAAGGAAAATGTGTATGAGATCTGTAAATGTTTCAGTATTTTGTACATGAATCCTTCCTCTAACACAATATATATAGGTACTTATTTGGAATACTAAGCATCACTCAAATAACTATGTGAGGTTAATGATCAATAATAGTAAATTATAGATCTATTTCAATCTCTTAAAAACTCGGAATGTGAGGGGAAACATTACTGTATTTGCAATGAATGAAAGTGTGGAAGACATCCTTAATTAAAATTAACTCTACTGATAATTCAAATTTATATAAAATCGTCCTAGGCTACTCACTAAACAAAAGTGCACCAACATATATCATATCCAACATTGCATGTTCTCTAAGACAACTATAACCCAAATGATGTGAAAATTCAATGAAAAATTAGTCACATACAAAAAAATCTAAAGGATAACATAATTGATTCACATATGTATTTTTTCAACTATGAACTTTAATAAGACACCAATGTATATTCTAAATCATATGAGATGTACCCTAATAAAAAATCAATCCCACTAGAGAATAATCACCCACCACATTATAATAAATAGGTGAATAGTATGGGAAACTATAATGAGCCAGAAAAGGATAAATTATAATTTGCTAATTATAACTATTTGTATATGAAAAAAACAACTAATAGATGGATATCTCAATATTGATAAAAATATATTCCCCGTGTAGAGAAAATATCCTCCAGGATCTAAAAAACCCTTCAATTGGTTGTATGAATGTTGATCATTCGCTATTCACAAAATGAGGGGAGTCCCCTTCCCCTCTTGGAGACTCCAAAAAACCTTTAAATAAATAATGAATACTTTATTATGAAAATGAAATAAGGAACCACATATTTAAGCATAATATCCTTGATATAAAACATACCTGAATAATTAAAATTAAATATTTCATTGATCTAAATTAAATAAAATGATCTTGTCATCCAATAAATCAACACATGCATAACATTATACCATTAGGGATTCAATGTTAATCTAACAACGAAGTACATGGAAATTGCATCTCATTTCCAAAAAAACATCAGAAGAGTATAGAGAAAACAAAAGGATTCAGATTCACCACATTATTCTATATTCATGTTTAATAGTATAATCAAAAATTATCAAATTAACTCATCATACATGACTAGTAGAATCGGTATATCTGGTCAACACACATCTTCTTACTATCAAGAATAATATACCAGGATTTTCTATGAAAATAAAACCAAATTTTTCTTCTCAAAAATGTTGGGATATCAAAAGGATACCAAAAACATAGAATATATTCTTGATAGAGAGTCTAAAAAATGGTATCACCACAATATAAATTCCTTGAAATATTCTGAATTCATTCTCAGGTTGTATAAATAGTACTATAATCTCATTGAGATTCGATGTTAGTATATAAATGGTCAGAACAATACCTGAAGCCTCCACCAAAAAATCTAAATGAAAAAAGGCAAAATTTCCATATGGTTTTACTATTCCATTTATTCCTTAAGTACATGTGATGAAACATTCTATATGATACAATCTATAACCACATTATACTCCCCTAGGGTGTAGGTGTTGTTAGTGTACAAAATTTAATGGTCTTCCACCCATATCCTCTATATGAGAATAAGATATTTCTATGAAATAATATACCTGAAAATATTAAATTCATAATAGATTGTGGTCATTTCCCTAAAATGATAATGCCACAAAAACTAAAAGACATATTTAATTATAGAGATATCTAAATCATGAGTGGGGTAATTATTATTATGCGGTCATCGATGAAGTGATCCTTAAGAAACCCAAATATATTCCTATAATAGTACATAACTCAAACCAATTATAAAAGTAAATTCAATCAATATTCCAGGTAACATTTAAGATTAGAATAATGGATCTCGTAAGAAATTGTTTCAACTCATAAATATATGACAGAATTATTTCATCCCATAGGAATTTTATTCCATTCATAATTTGATAATTTTTTTTGAAAACATAATGTTATCTTTGAAGAACACTTGATAGTATCTTGCACAACCCTGAAGTCTCTAAATATCCAATAAATTTATTAGTCATTCAAATGATAATAAACATATATCTTATTAGGACAAACTCATAATCTATGATAAGAAATAACATTCCCCATGAACATCACGACTTAGATCTTTAAATTTCATTTAAAAAACATTATATAAAAATAGTTATTCCTTAGTATTTCTAGAAGAAAATGGAATTGATTCATGTGATTTCACTTGGATCATAATGAAACCAAAATTTAATCTTAAAAAATGACCACAATAGTTTTGATAAATGTAAGGAATATTCAGTTAATAAAATACATAAAAACTAAAAGAGTTTCCATAATACAAAATATTTCCACAAGAAAATTGGAATGGTCAAAACTTCTCCAAAGAATATTTCATCGGTATGTCAAACCATCGATCTCTATAAATATTATATCCCTACTAATGATAAACTTTACAAAACCACATTATATCCATTAGATGATCTATAAAATCATAAACATGAGGAAAAAGGTACATTTTCATAACTATTACTTGGATCAATATTTAGTAGTCTATTCATAATCAGATTGAACCATATTCATTGTAGGAAAATAGAACTGGTGAATCCCATGGGATCCCACTATTGTGGGAAAACCATTAGCTACCAGATCATCCAACGAATTCATAAGATCATTCATCTGAAATGTTTCAATATTATATGAATTAATTTAAATTATATTCATGTATAGAACTAGGTCAATCATAAAATCTACCTCACAAACTGAAGGGACAATAGAGAAATTGACTATAAAATCATCATAAAATTAATAGAAAACAACAAAGAGGATAAAAAATTCAAAATTCCATTGATATTAACAAATAAATTTGACAAAAGGAACTTTTGATCATGGCATGAATGTCATACACTACCTATCCTTAGATGCCACAATCGTTGAAAAACCAATGACCTTCGATTGACTGCATGAAATGAGACAGTATGATGATTAATTAAACCATAAAATGACGTGTATATAGAAAAAAGTCATGATTATGATGTCACACATATCAATATTGAGAATAATAAAATCCCTAAATAAAAAAATTATCTATCGATATTAAATAAGGACACTAATATTCATAATCATTCTTCTTCATAATATGTGTCAACAAATCTAAGAAAATATATGATTTCCAGTTATTGTTATTGAATTTAGAAAAAATATATATAATTATAAACATTTAGGAAGAACCCTATCAAAAAAATTAATTTTATTAGGAGATGCAATAATGATGGTGCCTCTCACTACCACTGGACCCACATCTACCTCCATTGGAAACACATCTACTTCTTGAATCAAATTCACTAATGAGTCCGACGGAATTATCAATGTTGTATTAAATGATCCTTCTTAGGCTAGGGAATCCATTTAAGGAGATAATGCCTAATCATATCAAGGTGTATACATATCGTAATAATGATGTCGAAATTGTCTAAACATCTACAACTGATTCATAACATTCTTGATAATGTGAAACCTTTACATGTGTTTACAACCATGCCACAATGAAAAAAATTATTTGTATAACACTTTCTCAAAACAGAGGTGTTGGCATGTCTTGATTCCATGATTGAGCTCCACAACTCCTGCGATGATATTACACTATATTTTTTTCATTGGAACAATATTCAAGTTAATAATAGGTGTAATTGAAGGAGAATTATATCCAAAATGAAATTCGTATTTAGTTATACTTTTATATAAATATCTAATAACAATACACCAGTCAAAATATTCATCATGAAACATGTGATATGATATCTGGTCGAAAACCATCTTGTACATAGGAGCATTCACTATTACATTCATTACGAGCAATGGTGATAGAAAAATAATCCCAAAAAACTAATTATTTAATGCTAAAGCAGAATTGAATTCCATTATCAGAGAGAGTAAGTCCATAAAATTATCCATCATTATTGACTATGGAAAAAATGGAAAAATAATATAGTCATTAATCCTTTTGAATCCAAGAAAACATGTTTATCCAAATATAACATGAAATCCCATCATCTCAAACTAAGACCCACCAGAATGAAAGCCACACAATTCATAATGATAATATGAAGTTTATCAAAGAAGTATAAAATATGATCAATCTTTTCATGGTAATCATAAACCACTAGAGGGTCTTTTTTATCTTTAATGTAATTTTGCTCCTTAGGAATGAAATCTAGTTAACGAACTCTATCTTATTTTTATCATAATTGTACATCAATGAAAGTGTTTTGATCATGTTAACATACTGGTCAAAATTACAACTCTCCCACCCCATATCCCTATTAATGTTCTGATCTAATGGATGATTCCCTTATGGAGAATCAGCTTCAGCCTCCTATGGATCTCTAATAACATGTCTTAGAGGCATACCAATACACACTAAAATACATAAAAAGATTAGACAGATTTATAATCTGACTTAATTTCCAAAAAACCAATATTAAAAAACATATATTGATAGCATAAACTCTATAAACGGGACTCTTAACCAAACATACCATGGTACCATGAGTCTCATCATGGAATGATAAATTATGGAAATCATTAGAATATGCCTATCATGTAATGAAAATTCATTCTCCAGTATAAATATGTATCAAGATAAGGAATATGAATGATATACCAATTTTTATATAAAAATACGACTGACCTGAACATGATAAACTCTCAAACTGCTACTCGACACAAACTTCACCAAACCCATAGAGTCTTACTGATCCCCACTGTCTGGCTTCTCGCTCCTGGGAAATAAGAACAAACAGAGGGACTGATGTCTTCTTTCCTAAAGTAGAATACATGAAATATATATAAATATATACATGGATATGGTGGAAGAAAATATGAATATATATATATATATATATTTCATATTATAAATTGAATAATAAAAACAATACAACCGAATTATATGAAAAACAACATCTGAGAGACATGTCCAACTATAACAGATGAAAAACAAAAAAACCACTCTAAAAGTAGCCATATGATATTGTTAGATAAAAACACCATATCACTCTCCACCTACCCGTCCCATCTTACAAAAAAAATCTCTCCACATAACTGTCTCACATTTCATTTCAATTCATTTAAATAAAAATCTATATATATACATCACCTATGTGATATTAATGATTTGTTCTAACTGTATCCACATGTTCTCACTCGTGTTTCTATATCAATAATCCAAAAAAAAATCCTTTAATGTTGAAAATTATTGTAAACAATGCATCATTGATAATTTAGAATTTTATTTAAAAATAACTGAATAAAATGATTTTCCCACATTTCCTCATTTCTTAATAAAGTATGAAAATATGATCAAATAATTTAATATGTATATTTAAAAATATTTATATAATATCAATAATATATCACGAATCTCAAATCATATCCAAGTTATTGGTTGTGAAATAATTATTGTAAAAAATAAAATTTCCCATATTCGCCAAATAGCATAGTAACATCATAGCATAAAAACACTATTTCTGGAGTGCGTTGACACCAATTCCTATGATAGAGAATCACATAATTTAAGTATATATACTTACATGTTGATACTATAGATTAGAGGAAAACCCATTATTGTGAACCCTATAACAGTTCTAATATTTCCCAAGAATTTTAGGACTAGTGAATAGTGGATATCAGAATATTGAAACCCCTATCTAGTGGATGGTACATATAAATGTACCTTCTTCCTATATAATAATGGCACCCTGTGTGTAATATTTTCTAAACCATATCATAAAAAATAATTTCCAACAAACAATTCATAATTATTTGATAAAAACATTTATTTTAAACAAAACCAGGGAAAACATGCTTTATGAGAAAACAAATTTCCACACACACAAACCAAATCAGTAAAACATATCATTTCATTTAATAAATGAATTTACAATAAATAGAATAATCACTAAAATAGGATTGGGATTAAATGACCTAACTCAGAACTAGGGTTACCGAAGTCCATAACAGAATCTATATATAGGAAAAAAAATCCAAAATGGACAATGAGGAACTATAATCAATACACATATAAAATCATTGAAATTTTTTTAAAATTTATCTAGTGATGATGATTGATCAGAACATAACTCAATATCAAATACCATATCCACAACATGAACCATAAGAAATTATACAGAGAACCAGATTTATAATCTTTTTTTGATAATATTCAAAGGAATCACTTCCAGAGGTAAATTTATATGATAACACATTGAAACAAACCAACCATAATCTATAGAAATAAATAAAATGAAATTATATCATGCACATAAAAATTATCAACAACTATAACTATGATAAATTTTTAATGTATCATGGTTGAAGTTTTCATGGTCTGAAAAATAACAATAAAATGGATCTAGATTGAGAGAAAGGAAAATTTAATAATAATGAGAAAAAAATTTATTTTTATGTAACCCTAGAATATATGTCCATGAAATTTATATGGTGTTTAATCCCATTAAAAATTGGATAATATTAGTACAAAAAATATAATGTAATACCACTCACCTTTTTATAAAATGAACTACTATTTATCATTACAATGTTTTCAATTTAATCACAAAATGTAATCACTTTACACAATATACCATGTTCATAGATTATTTCTTCTATAATATTACATTTCACATACTCCCATTTTATGTTGTCTATTTCTATTACATAATAAAAAAAGTCTCAATTCATTCACGAAAAGACAAACTACAATTTTATTTCTCCAAATTAGAGGATAATACCACTAATCTGTTAACAAATTTATACTTGGACTCCATTAATTCAACAAAAGATACATAAAAAAATTAGGATGTTATTCTAATAAAATTATCGGAATCCTTGGGAGCCCCAACATGTATCCAATTAATGTGGAAAAATGAATGGGAATAATCTAAAATTAGTTAACAATGTGTCAAAATTGGGAAATAAACGTTTATACATTGCCATATTATTTTTGTTCAATTACTCTGACTACTCACTCGTCTTTATACTATAATGATATGATTTCATTAAAAACAAGTGGCATGTCTTGTTTATATCATATATTTATTGGAACACCATTGACCACCCCACCTCTCATCTGTCTTCATATTTTTCATTATGTCCTAACATTGTGTATCTAAAAATACATAGTCTAATGATATAGGTCGTTATAAGTTAACGTCTAAATAAAATATCACAGATAGTATTTAAATGGTATTATAATCTCATCTTCTTGTCACATGTTATTTTAATTTTTGTATGCATTATTCATGTAATTTATTTTTATATCCTACTATCAATAATGTTCCATAAATTTAAACTGATAATTATTCCCTAATTATATTTGTGCTATATTATATTATAAAATGCGTACACACAATGATCAAATAGAACATTAAATCCATTAATTAATTAATTAATTTCATTACATTAGTAAATTTATATCCCCAATAAAATGACAAAAATTATTAGGGGAAAAATGAAAATAGTAAATCTATATTGGGAAATTATGGATCCCCTTAATTGCATAGATTCACTCCCACAATAAAAAATACTATGAACGAAATATATTTTTTAATTAATTTTCATTATAAAAAATTTAATGTATAACATTGAGAAAAATTTATGTGAATAAAAAATAATTAAATTAAGAGGTACTTATAGAAGGTAATGTGAGTATTAGAATTATAAAGTTACTAATTTAATAGTATCAAGGCCATGTGGATATATTCCATCACAGTTTGAATTGTACTTTATCCCAAAAATATTAATTTGTTATTTAAAAAATATTCATCATGAGTCATATAATTACAGATAAAAGTAATGAGAAATGAAATAAATATCATAATTAAAAACTCATAATAAATATATTATCAATTTAATAAAAAATATTTAAATTTATTTCATAAAAATTCAATTTTTTATAAAAAAATTAATTACATATGAAAAAAATATTTTCTGATAAAATAAATATAATTTTTATTCCAGATGAAAACATATTTTCTTATATTGAATAATAATTAAAATACAATAAAAATGATTTAAAAAACAAAAAACATTATTCAAATATAGGAAATCAAATTTAATGCATTAATGTAAATAATATCATTCAACTACCCTTCATTTTGATTAAGATAATGAATTATAATTTGAATGTGATTTAATGTATTAATTTAATTTAATTTAATTTAAATATGTTTCATAATTTTAAAATGTCACGATTAGAAATATTACATTTGATATAGTATTTTATTTAGTTTTTAAACACATAATAAACTATCCCCTGTGTATATGTATCCCCTCTGCATCCCCTTAAGAAATTACTCCATCTAGATGTCTCAATGCCAAATAACTACTGAAATCATCTCTATTAATCATCATAGAATAAAAATTATTTTATGGAGAGATCAATATAAAAACATAAATGTTATTTAGTACTTAATTGAAAACGGATCACTAAGAATATGGTATGTTCTCATCGGTTCTCACCATCATACACCTAAAATCATTCCCTCTCCCTCCACCCCTTTCAAACCAAATTTTATTAATGAGGTTTAAATAATATTTTAACAGAAAAGTAATGATTTTTTACTTAGAAATGTGTTATATCTATTATATTTTATGTTATATAGTTCAGAATCCTTTTCTTTTTCTAATTTCACATAATCGTTTGATTCATAGAAAAATGGATTTTACAAATTCATTTCTTAAAACAAAACCTATATCTATATATATTAAATTATTTATGGTTCATAAATTTATCAATATATTTAAATTTATTATGCTAAAATATTTCATCTTATTTATAAATAAAATTGATAAAAAATACAAATCGAAGAAAAACATTATTATTTTTGGATATGATGATATATGTATAATTTGGATTTTACTAATGTAAATATGATATAAATTATAATGAATATATTATATAAATTATTAATAAATGAAAGTAACTAACATATATTTATATTTTATAAAAAATATGTATTTATTATTATGGGTGTGGAAAATCAAAAAAATAAAGATGGATTTAAGATAATGGTATTCTAAGAAACAAATTCTTCTTGTTGTGTTATCTAATATTTCAAATTGATTTCATTATGAAGGTTAAAAGAAGAAAAAAATTAAATTTTATAAAAAATCATTCCCTTTTATATTATTGAATATATATTTTTCCCTTCTTGAAGAAAATATTACACAGAAAATAATACACTGAATTTAGAAAAAGAAATTCCATACCAAAAATATACATTACGCATCGCATGTTGTTTGTTATTAACTCAATAAATAATATTTTTAAACCTAATTTCATTTCCAATTATTCATTAGGGAACCCCAATGTTTATTCAATAAATAATTCATGATAAAATCCTTATGAAACCAATTGGATTCCTTGGGAATTTTCCTGACTATGATTGTTTTAAGATATATATGGAATGCATGAATATGATCATTTATGATGTGTAATATTTGATAATATTTTTTATCCATCCAAATTATTAGGTATTGTGATGTTTCTCAGGATATTATATATATTTCTGGTAAACATGATTCAATATTTGATTACAATGTTGGTTTTTTTATTTATGCACAACTGTTATGTGTGAAAATGGAGCTAGCATTGTTCACAACTATGTGTGGTATAATACCACTATAATGTGTATTTAAATTATTATGTATATTCCACATTATTTTCCATTATAAAAAGGAACCCATATGATTATGGTGATAATCGTTTCCTTATGATATTATTTTTATAACTAAGTACACCAATTTCTTATTAGTTCATCCCCATAATTCCTCTACATTGAGGATATTATCTCACCAATTTCATCAATTTTTTACTAAGGATATTAAATTTTCCAAAGAGAAGATGATATTTAGTAAGGATAAAAGAGAAAGATTTTAATAAAATTTAATTTTTTATTGGTTATAATTGATGTATGATCCTATTTTTTCTAATAAAAAATTCCATTAGATACTATATTATATCACAATTATGATTGTTGACATAAAAATTATGTAATTGCGATGTAAGAATACATTTGTTCACTATAGTTTTTATTTGTGCATCGATTAGTTAATATGGTAAATACGATTATAAAAACACTCAGAAATGAATATGTATAATTGAAAGTATAGGTAAACAACATAGAAAAACCATTTTCGATTGTTGTTATACATGTAGATCCCATAATATGTGCCTTAAGATTAATTTTTCTCAAATGGTCTTATTATTTATTCATTTATTGTTAACTGACATTTTTTTATCCGTTTTTATTATAGAAAATGGTGGTAACTAAGAGAAACCAAACATTCAAATCATGTTAGGGACAATGAAATTATTATTTGAATTATATGTCCAATGTCATGGGAGTTAGTGTTCATCAAATCCTGGTTATTCAAACCTTTTATCTCTATATATGTATAATATAACAATCCATGTTGATTATCAATGATTTTTTAAGCTATATATATATCCAATCAGAATTTTATGTGGGAAAATCCACAGACAAAATGTTCCTATTCTTGTCCACTACTCACTATATAGTGGATTAACGCAATAAAGAATACCGTTTCTCTACAAAACTATACTAATATGGATAAGGTTTCTAGTGTTCTATATCATTTATATATAGAATCTAATCATTGGTGGGAGTTGATAATAATCAGCTAATCAAAGGAAAAAATGGATATGATTAGTGGGATGAAAATATTTCTTAATCGGTATTTCCTCTGATATTTTCATGCTTTGATGGAGGAATAATTTGTAAAGATGATGTAAAAGAAAGGAGAATTGATCAAGGAAGAGAAGAAAAAAATTACAAGGATCATAATATAATCCTAAGGTTTTTATATCAATAATAATATAATAATAGATATAATATTTATCATTTTAATGAGACATATTCTAATGAATATATATAACTAATACATTAAATGTTATGATGATTTTTTTCCCTACGGTCATAATGTATATATGGAATTTCTTAAATTGCCCCATGGTTATTTTGAAAATTATTAATGGATGGATTATATAGCTATTATGTCATATGAAAGAACGTAATAGAGTATCAAACCACCTATATATACAAATAATAAGATGTAGAATCATGAATATTTCATAAAATGGAATTTGAAATATATAATATATGGGAAATATGTCCACTAACATCATGAATATAGAATTTCCAAAAAATAATTTTTTTAACATGTTTGATAAATGTAAGACACGTCCAATTAATCATTCCCTGGTTAAGGGAATCAACAAAAATGGGAATGGGGACTTTGAAATATATTCCACTAAATCACAAGTCCTTGAGGTTTTTTAGTAACATCAAACTCAAAATACAATGAATCATGGTAAATATAATTCCATTACAATGAATAAGTGGGGTGTTAAAATGATTTCATACAAGGTGCACCTCTTCTTCAATAAAAAATGTGAAAATAATTATTTTATTCTAGTTATAAACATTATTTTAAATATACATACTCTATTTTAAAAATTTGATTGGATCCTCAGTAACATCAAGTAAAGAGATCTATAAATAACATAATCATGAGATTAATGAATACTAGGTGTCTGATTATTCTCTTCTTTTTAGCAAATGTGGTATTATTCATCTTGGGAATTAAATAATCATTACCCTAGTGGTATTTTATGGTTTAATGGGAAATGATTATGTCTCATTATATATTTAAAAAATCAATTAATGGGAAAGGAAATATCATTTATTATTCCAATACACATTTTTTTCCATTAAATTGAATGGAAGGTCCTGATTTTCCATTAGTAAATCCTTCAATAGTTTGAGTGTAGATAACCTAAGAATTCGATTTCATTTCCCACTTGGTATACTTTATAGAAGGGTAAAATTTATATTAGAACACCATTGGGAGAGAGAAAACAAATTTATTTCATGTTGATTTACCCATAACTACCATAGATCATGAGTAATAGTTCCCATTAAATCTTACACTTGATGCCACTCCTATCCAAAAATATTATACTTAATGTCCATAATTGACTTAGAGGAGTTAAATAAATAAGAACAGTATCATTTAGTAAATGGTTCATACTCCCTAATATATCTCATTTAGGTTCTATTGTGCACAATATAATTAAAATGGATGGATCAATGTTGTAGTGTATATATTTATTAGAAATCATAATGACAACCAAAATGAACAATTATCACATTACATGGATTTATTAGTTGTTCAATTTACAACCAAGAGCACTGTATTTATCAAATGTAGATATTTATTCTTGGTATCAATAACAATAGGTGATTAAGTTATATATGTAGTATATTAAATTTCTTTATAAGGTGTGTTCACTAAAAGATCATAGTGGTTCCCTTCAAACCCACTAATTCCCCTGTGACATTCATATATTTTCTATGTATAGTAATTATCGATGATCTAATCAATGTTACACTATTTTTCATCAATGATTTTCACATTAATGAAAATATTTAGGATGAAAATTTATATAATATAATTACAATGATATATATTGTATTAATGGAGTTACTATATAGTACATTCAACAATTATGACTTCTACGTGAAACAAGTCACATATTTTTTGAAATTTGATCAACTGTTATAAAATTTTTATGAACCTATATAAGATAATTGAAATTTTTAGATTCCAAAGAGACACTGGATTCATGAAAATAAAATGATTTTCTTTCATATTAGTGAACAAAAAATGGTCTATGAGGAATTTCACATTATTTTACTACGATCTAACAATGTTAACATTGCAAATGATAAATTAACACGGGAATGTGATGAACTCTTTAATGATATTAATAAGATGTTAATTAATATTCATGTAATATATAGTACATAATTTTCTATTATATGACATTGAAATATATATATATATATATATATATATATATTCTCAGATCCATGCTATGAAATGGAGTATGATTCAGAGTTCCAATGTACCCAGAATAAATTTTATAAAACATTAACATATATATCATGTCACAAATGATAAGTTTCATAAATAAAATGGGATATCTAATAAAAAGTGTTTCAGAACAAAATATATATAACATGGATGAAATTGGATAGTTATGCATAACCTAAGAACAAATTATAATGTGTTTGAACTAGATGTTCATATTATTCGAATGTTGGTGGTAAATTGGGTGGATTAATTAAATAAATACATTTACTAATTTATTGAATTCCATAATTTTGGTCTATCTCTAAATATAATTTAGTGGATTAAAATTATGGTATGACGAGGATCACAAGGATTATATATAGGATATTTATTTCACCAATCATTAGATAATATTATTCAGAAAAATATAGCTTAATGATCATGGTTAATCAAGGTTCAATGAATGTAACACCTTCTCTCATTCATTGGAGAGTGTGTTCATCTTAAAAAATGTTCTAAATTTAGTTATTAATTAAATAATTATTTCCTCTCCTCCTTAATGACCTTATTTAATTATGGATTAACAAAATTCTATGTATATATAATTCATTAAACCATTTTATGCGACCATGTAAATTTAAATTTATTAAGTTATTTTTGAATACCCAATATCCCATTATTTCAAACCAAATAAGTCCAAATTTGGATTAAATTTTCAATCATTAATTTCCAATTTCTATTGATCCATTTTTTTATTCGTTTCTCCCAAAAATATATTGCGTTATTCAGAATTGGCCTATTACACCATGGTTTTAAACTCTTTGATGCGATTGAGTAAGATCAAACCCCATTATTCAAGGAAGATCATGTGTGATAAATAGATTGATGAATTGGCGATTTATTTTGGATTATTTTTTTAATATTTAAGATTTCACAATTGATATAGAATCAAAAGAGTAGATGTAAAACCCATATGATACATGTCAGGATCCCAGGTGAATTGTATTGATTGAAGAATGTATGAATTCAGAACACCTGATGTCAAGAAATTTTGAAGAGATACTTAAAATTTCATCTTAGGTGAACTATGAGAGGTATTTATTATTTTAGAGGATAAATCCAAAATATATGGAGAGTATTAAAAAATTTATTAAACCCCATTTTATACAATGTGTATAATGGAAAAAACCTGACATGTAGAAATCATATTGTTGAAACTATCGTGTTAGGGAAAATATAATGATCTAACATAAAGTGTCATGGAAGGTGCTTGTGTGACCATCACCATGTTGATATTCTTCCTGTCATATGAACTTTGGAGTTACATAGTGAGAGAGGTTATGTCTTGTAAATAAGAACAAGTGTAGAGAAATTTTACAACAAACATGACCAGTAGAATGGGTTGGACCTCATGTGTCTGAGGTATGTTGTTTATTCATTTACCTTGTTATGAATCACTGTATGGGAAGTGATACATTTACTTGAAGTGACACAGACATGATGTAGAGTGGGACAACACACCATATGGTTCCCCTTACACATTGTGGAACCCTGATTCCCCTATGAAGTTACAAAAATCTATCTTATTTTCTTCATCTAGTTTCATATTTTCACCCAAACAATTTCCTATCCAATGATTTTTTTTGCACATATATTGTTAAGGAGTCTTTGTGATATTTTTTGAGATATGAGATGATATATTATGTGTTTGATAGTTCATCTGGCCATGCTCAATTTTAGTTGTGATGGGTCAAGTTTTTTTGAATGATTTTATTGGAACATAAATTTGGAAAGGAATGGTTCCTCTATCGAACTATAGATGGGAACCCATATACATGATAGGGAATGGGTCCTCTATCTAATATCTAGGTAGAAACCACTATTTGGATGAGGGTATGTGTCCTTGAGCACTAGGGTTGTATCCTCAAGATGGGAAGGGAATGGATACTCTATATGATATCCATGTGGAACCCTCATGTGGTAACATGGTATATATTCTTGACCACTAGAATGAAACACTAATATAAATCTTATCATATATGATTTATCCTAGACCCTACTATCTACTTCCAATAGTATCATGGTATGGGTCCTCAACCACTAGAGTTGAAGGTATGGTCCTCTATTGAGTTTCAGGCTATCACCCTCATCAATGGTTATAACATGTGTCCTCTATTTATTTAATGTAATTTTTTTTATTGGGTCATGGGCCCCCTAGATAAAATTTTTTTCTTCATGAATATGATAAATAATGTACAGGTGTTTCAAAACATGGATTTTTCATCTGATAGACACATGTAATGATGGCCAACATTGATGAAAATTTGTGTTGATATATATACTCCTTTAATGAATTTTTATACCCTCTCCCCATTCATATTTTTTATAGTTACACTGAGTATGTATATTCATACCTCAAAATTAAACTCTATTGATCATGTCATGACTTATGAAAACGATGTACTCGTTTTTGGGGATTGAAGATGATAATATTGATCCACAAGTGAATTTTATCATGTACAGTGGTAGGTGTTTAGAGATTTGGAGCTATGCCCTATCAAAATTTACAATCTCATTTTTGTTATAATGGCATATCATTTTGGTTCGGCATGTATTTTTCCATTTTTTAGTTTTCTATTTACATTTTCTTAATCTTGTATGTCATAGAGGTCTTACATTAATGGTTTATTCCATAGATGTTTCATATCTTAATGTATTTCATCTAGACTTTTATATAGAGAATGTTGGGAGTGTGCATAAAAGTGAGTTATGTAATGTCCTCCAATTTTAGATATGTATATCATCGCATTTCCCCACCCACAAACCCAAAGTGGAATTATTGGGGAAATTGCAGCTCGATACCCATTTTGTTTGTTCAATAAAAATTAATTTAGTAGGAGTTCATTACATTGGATGAACATTGGAGTGGTACCCATATGATAATTTGTATAGGATTTAGAGACATTATGTCAATGTGTTTTGACTGCTTTCTTTAGGCCAAGTAACATAATAATATTGTGGAAGACACAGTGATTCACCATAACTCTAACTTCTAGGTTATCAAATAAACCTTCCAAGGCATTAGGTTAATATATAAATATTACATACATCATATTGAATTTTATCATTTTACATTACAACTTAAGTTATCACACCATGTATATAAATTTTCGATTAACAATGGTTTGTATTGATTAGATTACATTTAATCATTTATGAAGTCAACCATTAGGATTATAATTCGTGATCAATTGATAATATGATGATGTATTAGGCCTTTTTATGGTATATAGTGTTAGGACATTTATTACGGTGAATATGAAAAAGATCCCTTACATATTTACAGGAGTATCATTCCAAAAGAACTATACGATGATGTGTATATGTTTAGAGTATTCTATGACTTCCAGTGCTAGAGGCCCCTAATGTTTTTTGGAAATTTAGATCCAAATGTACTATTGGATTGGGTAGAGATAATGATCAATGTTTTCCAGATTATCTAGAAATTAACTCATCCGGTTTCAATTATAGAGTCAATCATTTTTAATGGAATATATGGATAGTAAGGGAGTATAGTTCCCAAAATAAAGATGAGACGACATAGTCATGGCTTGAAAACTAGTTTCTATTATATGATGATACATACCCCGAATGCATTATATCAGATAGGGTCTGATTCCTCTTAGAGATGAAGTATGTAAAAATGATAATGTTTAGTATGTTGTGCGGTTCATACACTAGTAACGGTACTCCCATTTGTTTATTCGGGTTGGCTACTTCATGGTGTGGATTTTTTATCAAGGCTTACATAATGATATATGTTCCATTATTGTATTGTTTTTCATTCAATGTTCTTATGGGGTGTTCGTACATGCATAAGGGATGGAGTGCTTTTTATTAGAGGAATTATAGAAAATGAAGATTGAAGTGTGAAATATAGGGTTGATTCACTATTATCACCCAGTAGAAACTATTTTACAAGAAATTAAGATAAAATTTCATCCTTGGATACGACATGGATACATGGTCAGAAAAAGTGAAATAGACCATGACACTCCATAGAGGGTAGGTGATATGCATGTGATCTATGTCGTCACATGGAACAAAATTTACTTACATGATGTGATGAGTAGTGAAGAAAAATAATGGATGGACCACCATGAATGTGAAATTAGCATGATCATAGATATCCCAGGCACATATTGGGTATTGTACACAGTGGATGAGTTATAAGTGGGTCATGAAGGTATTTAGGATTATTATTTGTGGGTGATGGACTAAAAATATGAGATACTTCCACAACAACCACCCCCTCCACTAGGAAGCCCACATTAAGATCATGGAGCTGGTGATCATGGCCATGGAAAATCACAAGTAATGGTTGAGTTCGAACAAGTGTAACTTGATATGATTAGATGTACATATTAGTGTTGATTTCTTATAATGTGAAAATTCATTCTTCATGATAAAAACCTATTATTCCATATGGGTTATGGATTAGTCTTCCATGGATCAATCCAAAATTAAATGTCACAACATTGTATTTAGATATATTTTCAGTTATGATATTGGATTCTCCGTCGTGTGTGAGAGAGATATCATGAATGGGTGAGTGTGTTTTTGATCTATAGGGTGCATCCAATTACACATAAGTTGGAGTGTGTATCCCATTTTTATGTAGACTCTTCAATATTCTATACTCATTCATTCATTGATGATTTTATAGAATATATTCCAAATGTTGTTCAGGGTTGAGAACAGTAGTGGGAGATGTATTTTCCATTTACAATCTCTATGGTACTGATGTAGTATATCACCTGTCAAATTAGATATCCATTAACAATCATTGATAATAGTAGTGTAACATGGACAAACATTAAAAATTGGTTTTAGCAGACCCATTTCTTTACCCTAGGCGGCTTCTTTTTTTCAGGAAAAATATCGATTTTAGATTGTGGCATTGTGTAGATTATTGCCATCGAGGATTAGACCACGAAAAAAATACCAATTTCCAATGATTTTTGACCCTTTAAATTAGTATTTTAGAGATAAATAATTCTCATTGATTGATCTATGATCCTTTGTCAACCATTTGACATACTCATGTGATCTACATCATAGAAGGGTCATACAGAACACTTGAGTGTGGGATGGATTTTCATTGGGAGAACCATATGTTTGTTAAGATTCTATGATCATGTTTTGGATACATGTTGTTTTCTTTATAGGGAATAAAATATATTATAATATATTCTATGTGGACCCTGTGAATATTAATGTGTTAAATTCATGTAATTATCTTAATAGAATGTAATATCTTCATAGTTTTTGTGTAATGGAGTCGTACAATCAGTTGTTTTTTGATATACTCTCATTTATTACAAAAAAAATTTATTCCAATAAAAATAATAGAATGATTCTCACATAGACTAAAATGTTTTAGAGAACCATTGTAGTGTTATTGATTAGGATGATGATGAATCCTATATTGAGACAATTAGAGTAAGGTGTGGTGTATGTAGTGTATTGAAATCCCTCATGATATGGTTTGGCTATGTATTGATGCAGAGATATGTAGAAATCTTCGATGGTTTGTGGCAGCTAATACCCCATGAGGAGAACTATGTGAATCATGACCAAGTGTTGGAAATGGAAAAATTCACTCTTAGGATGTGGATGGATTCTCTTCTAGGAGAGTTCTCTATTTTTTTACTTTAACCATGAAGGTCTATGGTATGTCATCACACAAATTCATTAAGCTAATAAAAAGTTATCACACACATTTCCAAATGACTAAATTTTTTTTATAATCTCTACATTTGGGAATTAAAATTCCATATCATATTATCTTATCAAAACTTCCTAGAATCAATTGATATAGGAGCTGTCAGTGATGTTTTTCTCCTTGTAACGTACCCTATATTAGTAGGATGGTGCTTCTTTTCTTTAGTTAATGTTGTTTAGTCCTCTGATCCTCATGCATTAATGAAATTTAATCTTATTAGATGATGATAATGAGGTCATATGTTGCCATATATCCTTAAGATATTCACAGTAAGGATTTTTAATGGAATTAAACATGTCATCGTATTCCAAGGACAAACGGTGCTACTTAGTCATAATGAAGGGGAACATGATGAGATAATTACACACATCTACATTGGTATGAAATCCCAATGTGAGGGTGATATAAAAACAACATATCCTATAGTATTTTTTGTCTTGAATGAGAGCGAGCTTGGTTATGATCATCCCTCAGTGACTCACATCTCATCTGCTGAAGGCAGAGTACTAGGGTCCAATATGTTTTTTGCGACCACATTAGATACTTGAGTGGAAATGAGATGACATAACTATGGACTTTTTAAAATGGGCTCCATGAATTATCAGAGCCTATGATTCCATATAGGTGATATATGAATTATTAAAAAATTATGCATAATTTCATATTCTTGGGATTTTGAGTATGATGGTGAGTATGATGTTGTAGTACATACAAGATATTACCCTCCATCACTAGGTTACCCTAAATATTTTCTATGACCTCGATTAAAAATTCAATTTTTCAATGCTGATATTATAGTTGGATAACTTTATTACATATATATGTAATAGTATAACCATTCACCCCTAGAACGATATGTATACCACATAAATAATCCATGTGTTTTAGTATATGTTAATGAATTATGTGATAGACGTCATAACCATAGTGGATAATCACATTCCATTGTATAGTATTGTATAAAATAATAACATTCAATATATTATAATCTTGTTACCTCTTAAGGATGTGTATGGGGACCATTTAGGTCCCCAATGTGGTAGAGTACGATTTGAAAAGAATCTCTTATTGGTTAAGATATTTTGATGGATATGATTGTGATTGTACATGTCATCTGTGGTTAGATTTGGAAAGATCAATTTATAATGAAATCTAATTCAGATCAACATCGTAGACCATTGAGTTGAACAAGGTAGACATAATTTTCCAATGAATCTCTCTATGATGAGGATTAAATAGATTTTGATGGGGAGGCTTTATATCACCATGATTCATAAGTCCATTAGAGATCATTTAATGGGTTGTTGGGTTAGATTACTACCTCCCCTAACTCCCATTGTTGAAGTGATTTCCCAACATCATCAATGTGTAATAGTTTAGAAGATAGATGCATGAACCCACAAGAGTTTTTGAGTGGGGAGAGAGGGAAATAAAGATTAGTAACTCATTTATAGATAACTGGTGGATATAATGTATTGGCTGGAAGGGATCATTCATGGATAAACAATTCCACTATATAGTATGTTGTGGAAGCACAAGATCATGCATGAGTGATCAAAGGAGATTGAGTTCAAGAAGGGGGCTCAATATCCTAGGATATTTGTTTTTCATTTTTATTTCATGGATGGAAATATTGATATATGAAATATAGTAAAAACTATCTTAATCCTTTAATGAGATTGAAATATATCATAAAATATTTTTTGATCTATACGCTAAGATGACATAATATTCCATGGCCCAATGGACCAAAAAATATATTTAATTTTTTTTCATATATTCCATATCACCAATTCATGGTTTCATAAATTAAATAAAATATCTCCAAAACAGAGTATCAAGTTAAAAAACTAAAACAACAGTTTAATTAGAAACACGAGGTTTACCAAAGGTGTGATCTATAACTTCTTGGAGTGGGGTTCTCAGCTAAATTTACCATTAGAGTTATGTTTAGTGGATTAATTAAATAAATAATTTACCAAGAATGTGTAGACATAAGAAGAAACATATGGCCATGTTTTATTGAAAGAATATGAGTTATTAAAAAATATTATGTAGCAAATAATCCCACATCTTTAAAATCCATAGTTACAAATCAATGTATTAAATCTCATTAACGTAACCACACTCAAATTTCATTTCCTATTATGATTTAAATTTACTTGGATTGAATATAATGGGAATATCTATATTAGAACACATTTAATTCTTAATTGTGGATATATTATATATTGTTTTTAGCATGTTGGATTATTCCAGTTTTGAAATTATCTTCAGGGGTGAATAGATAAGGACCCCATTGTATCCTTTCCATGCCTGAAAGTTTCCTTGATGTTGGTTTTATTTCAAAAAAATGAATTGATAGGTATGTTTTCTCTAAAAAAATCAACAACAGTTGAATGTTAACATTTATTAGGAACTTAAGAGAATTTTTAAATTTATTGGATCTTCTCTAGAAGTCTATTTTTAAGTAATCCATGATTGGAATCACTATTTTATAGATTTGACTATTAAAAATCAAGACCATACATATGTATAAATAATCACCGCATAATATAGGGATTTGTGTTGTTTTCCTCAATGATTGGACAATTATAAGAATCCTCATCCATCCCAACATTTCCTAAATGATAAAGTGCACCCTATTGTATATACCTAGAAGCTACTTCCTCCCAAATTGATGTTTCATCAATATGAATTTTCCTCCGATTAGGTGAATTATCATTGAAATTAGTAGTTGTCTCGCTATATGCTAATTGAACATCATTATAATCACTCAATCATCCAAATTTTTTTCGAGTTTTTATCATGGGAGATATATTTTTTATTTATTTTAATTTACATGAATATCTTCACATGAATACACTAAATCGGTATCCAATTTAGTGGTGCCTACCGGGTTAACCAATTCATAACCATCAATAAGAGAATTTTTATTCCCATTCAGGGTATGTTGTAGGTCATTAGAAATTGATTAATTCTATTAAATATTATCTGAATTAGTTCCTCTACACCCATCTTACTAAACATCATGATCCGAACATACCAATATAGCTAACTGTAGTGAAGTTCTTCTATTCCTAACTCCATGGTGACATTGGGGCGCCAAGTGACCCAATTAATTTAACAATGAATAGTGATAAACCTAGTACTCATAGAAAATAGAATGCATACATCATAACGATTATCTATCCATGATCCAGACCCAATGAATCAGCGGCCCAGAGACATCCACATCAACCCAAATATGTCGCTTAATTAGATGAATCATATGATATGTTCAACTATCCAAGCATCTGAATTAACCCAACTGATTTATCAACATTCGAATAATTGCATGATTCATAAATGTTAAGGGGATCAAAGGGAAATAGAACATTATCCCAATAAAAGATGCATCATGGTTCCTGAATAGTTAATATAACCATCTAAAGTGAAATAACATGCAGTTATTGCATCTATGAGAAGCCCTATACCATGAAAATAACTGATCATCTTCAAATAAAAGTGAGTCATAAAATTCCATTTTTATGGATCCCTACAACTGTGTGATCATGCAACTCCTAATGAGAAAAAAAAAGACCTAGAATGTTCATCCACCAATGTTCGTAGATGACTAAAACTGACCACACATATCAAATCTATGATACTCAAGGTATGATTGAACTGTGATTTATAAATAGAGTGGTGACAATAACCAAAATATTTATATGGAATAGATTTCCTTATAGAGGTATATGGGAAATTGTTGAGAAATATTGGGTCATAGAATTGGAGTTAAGGGCATTTACATTGAACAAGTGTTGGTGGGACCAGAACATCCTCCCCCTCCCACTAGTGGGATGTGGGGGATATTATCTTCGATGATTATTGATTAC
Organism: Viscum album; assembly: GCA_963277665.1. Lineage (NCBI taxonomy): Eukaryota > Viridiplantae > Streptophyta > Magnoliopsida > Santalales > Viscaceae > Viscum > Viscum album. Next base: position 416,998,264 of record OY728161.1, on the reverse strand, counting down.
AGAACTCTATCAGAGGAAGGGATTCATCACCTTCTCGAATCTTCTGATTAATTTAATTATTTCATTAAATTTAATAAATTAGTTTTCCATATAAATATAATGTTATGGAGGATACTCATGGTCCTCCGCATAAACATGGGACAATTAAAGGGATAAATATTACAACATATGATGGTGAATAGTGTTCAGATGGCAATTAGCTTTTAGATCTAGGATAATCAAGGAATGTTGAATTAAATGACATATTATGTCATGTGTTCAAGAGAAGATTATTTATTAAATAAATATCTTTATTGAGGTAGGATATATATATATTTTAATTCTATCAATCTAAATTAAACTATTTTATTATTGTTTATCAATGTTATTTTGAAATTTTATTCTTGAATCCTTTAGTGTATCCCATGTAAAATTAAACTCTTTATATTATCTGTTTATAATTGAGATGTTATTTTTTTTCACAAAATCATGAAAAAATTGGATTCCATGTAAAATACGTTCTGAAAAATGATTGTTGATCATTTATTATTGTGAATTCCAATAAATATTTTTTCTTGATCTCTGTAGTTGTCATGTTGGTCTAATTTTAGCCCTTACCATACTAGCCGAACATGATTGAACACTTGGCTTCAAGATGGATTCTCATATTTCCATAAAATTATTGGATTAGGGATGGATTTAGTATTATTTTTTGGTTGTTTTTAAATTTTTTATGCAACACAAATCATATGTTTAGATTATGTCGCATGAGAAACTTGTGAGTCTTATTCGTTCATCATATAGATCTACATATATTTAAGTTACCACCACCAGTTTTCCAGAAATGATGCACAGATAATTCCGCATTCAAGTCTGGTTAATGGAAGGAATATTTATTTATTGGAGAGTCAAATTGATAATAAAAAAAATTCTATATTAAATTATATAATAAAATTATTCTAATATTCATCTATAATTTCTAACAAATTCTTTGTAGTATCCTTATAGATACAGTTCTAGCATTTTAGAGAAATAAAGGATAACACACTGTGGGGCGGGGTCACACACAACATGACCATACCCATGTAGATAGGCCATGCGGCAGAAGAACATAGTAATTAACTATTGTCGGACAAAAAATATTTTATTGGAGTACAATACCATGGTTATATTTACATGGATAAGACAAAGAGCACAAGCATGACCCTATCTTGGAGAGGCACATCCTAAAACTACATTCAATGTTATGAATGGTACAAGGGAATTAATCCTTGTACTGAAAAGGGAATGAATAAATAGGAATGTGGTAAATAATATTGGGTGGGTCCCCATAGACACTTTTTAACCCAACTTCCTTATTGTTAAAATTATACCTCTTTGTATCTCCTTCATCTGGATTTGTATTTTTAATGACATGTTACCAATAATGAGTGTGATTGAAAATATAACATGATTGAATAATTAATGGTGAATGATTATATAAAATGAATGATGTTTCATGTGTGGTGTTCCTTTATGATATTCTATATGATAGGAGTGATCATCTGAGATCATTATAGCGATTAGAGTTCCACCATCCTTATTTATAGGTTATGGTTCCTTGATCGACCAAAATAGTGGAACAGTCCGGTAATGATGTCCTTGGGACCCCTATATTCAATACGAGGGGAACCATAATGATGTAAATAGTAATTGAATATCAAAAACAGGAATTGAACAATAATTCGGTTCATGGAATGGGCCCTCTATCTTCTATTTGACTAGAACACTCCTGTGGTGTCCCAATATTTTTACTCACCCACTAGATTGTCACCCACATATTAAAAATAGAATGGCTCCTATTTCTAATATTTGTGTGGAACCATCATTAAATATAATATCATGGGACCTCATAAAGTTGAGGGGAATCCTCATTCATGGTAAGTAGTGGTTCCTATATCATTTATCATAGATAAAACTTCTTGCAGATTCCTGGGATGTCTTGTCTTGATATTGAGTGTAATATTTATTTTTTACTAGGTATTGAATATCCCACCCAGTAATTGTTCCTTCTTGAATGTATGTAAACATGTTATGGGTGGATTAACAAGGTTATTTCAGACCATTTCAAGAGATTTTGGGAATCATTATTGGACCATTAAATCTAATTTCATAATTTTCCATACTGGGAATAGAAATTGATGATTAACGACTATCTCATTGAGGATAATTTTTAAGAATATATATATTTTTCAGTATCCATTAAAAAGACTTTGACTACACATTCGGATAACCTTTCTTTTAATATATTATCTATAATTTAATCCCATTTAGTTTTTTAGTCATCCAACTATTTAGTTATACAACAATCACTAATTGGTATTTTACAAATATGACATGTATTTTTTAGATGATGAAATAGTATGGAGAGATTGTTGAAAAACATATGGATACTATAGTGAATTTAACTATGTTAAGTGGTCCGAGAATGGATATTCAGTTCTTTGATATCATAGTATTTACATTCTTATTATTGTTATGATATGGAGTCTTTCTAGTTGAGTGTGTATTTTTTTAACATTTCATTTTACACTATTTCACTCTTGTCTTCCTTTTAGGTTATAGAAAAATGTCTTACTCACATTGTGTGTGAAAATTTATTATCATTCCTCTTCACATCGATATGGTTATTGTTAGGTGTGTTAAAACATGTAAATTTTTTAAATTCCATCACTATTATTTATGTCTCTCGGTGCTTTTCAACAACCAGTGGACAATGAAGCGATCATGGGGGAGTTACGTATTGTGCCCCATTAGGTTGTGTTGTGAAATTTCCTGAAACATCTAACAATTGCATAATATTTTATGATATAATGACATTCATTGAATCAATTAAAGGCTTTTATATTGATTTATATATATAACATGGTTTCTTATTCAAAATTATAATATACTATCGATGAAAAAAACTACCGAACAAATTTAATAACGTTAGTTGAAGTGATATATTCATTTTTGATTGGGAAAAAATACCGTAATGTTTATAATTTAGTTCTATTAATAGATTATATGTGTATAATATATATATTCATATAAAAGGAGTTAATCGTACATCATTGAAGATGGTTAGATCTAATAGAGGACTTTTATTTCTCTACACACTACTATCTGGGAAATTTGATCAAGGTAGTTGATTCAAAAAGAATAATGTAACATAATAGTCAATAAATTATGTGAATTAAGAAGGACCCTATCATAATAGATATGGAAATAATTTATATTGAAATCATGACCTAAAATAAAAAATATATCTTTACAAAATGATTACACAAACATTTATCCAAGAGATATTCATTTAAGAATCAATGGATAATCAAGGAAATATAATTAATGTAAAATATATTAGGCAATCTAATCATTAAAAATTACATAAGGAATAAGATAGTGTGATTGAATTTGGAACTAGTTTTTTTACCTTCATCACCTGAGAAAAAATTTGTTATTGTATAAAGAGTATATATCTTATTTCTCTATCCATTATAGATGTACCGAGATATAAAATTTTCTACAAAACCTCTTATTTTTGTACAACATAATGAATTATAGTTCTTATTATATCTCCATTTTGTAACTTTTTCAGCAAATTGATTCATAGTGAAAATATTCCAAGGGGTATATGTAACCATTACAAATACACATTTTAAAATGGGAGAACATAACAATTAATATTTTCACTATTCTTTAGAAGGGAGAAATAGGAATAAATGGGATATATATTTTGGTTGATCAACTCCCCAAGAAAATGAAATTCATTTCTATTCAATATTTTTTCCTACATGAACATCATTGCAGGAGATATATATAGTATTTATTAGTCTATAAGGGGTACCAAATTCAATCATCTCTGATAATGATCCCAGTTTCAATTATAAATTCAAGAGAATTAATAATTATAATTTCAATACTGAAATGAAATTTATAATGCCCTATCACACCCTAACTGATTAAAATTTTGAATTGACTAATCAAACCCTGAAGGTAATATTGGGAGCCTAGTCATCATAATTTACATGTTTATGTGATCAAAATATTCCCTCAGTTGTTTTATCATTCACCAACTGCTTCAACTTGAGTATCAAAATGGATCCATATCAATCTCTGTGTGGGAAGATATGTAGAACTCCAAAATATATGGATTAATTTGGTGAATTAAATATACTTATTAGTAATATTGTATATGTGATAATAGAGGATGAAAAAAACATCAAGAAATATAAAAAATTTCAGGGAGTCATTCAAATTTTAATGATAACAATCATTAAAGTGGTTTTGAATTTGATATTGGAGATAAAAACATCCATTGATTTTCACCATGGAAGAGTGACATGAGATTAGGAAAGTATAATAATATTATATATAGGTACATGATCCCTATTCATTATGTTTATTTCCTATAACAATAGAATATTTTATTTATCTTCCCTAATATATGAATTACATGCAATATGTGTTCCACGTATCTATAATGAAGAAGTACATACATGAAACATCAAATTCACTAAATACAATAGAGATAGAAAACTTTTGTGAACTAATAAATGTCTATCTCTTGGAGAGGACCATAGTTCATAGAGACAATATTATATTAAATAAAAATAATGCAATGTGATGTGTTGTGGTAAACCAATATGTACAAATATGCGATATGTGAACAGGAATAGGTAATGAAAAATTTGTTCTCTAAAATATTCTATCATCCCATGTAAAAATAGAATAATTATTTTTAATATATATATAAATATTTATGAATTATATAATGTATTTTCATTAATGGGGATACTATCATTGATTGTTTACTCGGCACACAATATTGGGTTTCTCTGAAATCTTATGTTTCAAGCAATACTGAGTTATACTAAAAAATGATACAAAATAGTTGTAAATATTTTAAATAAAAGATATCAAATATCCTTTTTATTGGCATGAATGATCATTAATATCAATATTACTTTTACACATGTTTGTTAATTTTTTTACATAATAAAAATAATATTAAGATGCATAAAATAAAAAAATATGTTATTTTATACACAAAATACTCTAATATTTTAAAATGGTATTTTTAACTCCTTTTGATGGTACAATATTTTTAAATGTCTTTTTTAAAAATTATATATCGTATATTTGAAAAAATTTCTTATTGAAAATCAGGTTATAAAAATAACCTTTGGTTACAATTTTTGTCTTTTTATGAAAAAATTCATTTTTTATTTAATAGTCAGAATTATTGCATTTTATTTCAAAACTACCTTTTCGAAAAACTCTTTTATATAGTTAGGTTAACTTTTAAATATATTTTAATGTGTAATTTGAATATATTATGATGATTTAATCTGATTTTTTATACATGAATCATTTTCACAACTAAATTTGATATAAATGCGTGTCAGTATTTTGGTGGCTATTACTTTTAAAAAACCCATATTCTTGTTTTGAAGATGGGAAATAATTATAAATTAATTAATAAAATTTTGAGGTATTGAATTTGGGAAATAGATTCCCTATTTCGAATCGTAAGTTCAAAATTATTTAAATTGGTACATGTGATTTTTGGACATTATGAATAGAATCTTTAGTAATAATTTTTATTTACCATTGTTAAATGGAAAAAAGACATAAATAACTGTAAAAATAATATTATAATAATATCCAAAAAACCCAAAAAAAATCCTAATCTTATCGGATGAGTTACGGGTGACCAATAATACACCTGGTATGCACATTTTTTCTTTGGAAGCAACATAGGTGTGATAATGGTATTTTATGACATTTAATATATTATAAAGGTAAAATATCTTAAACCTGACTTTTGTTAATAAATCAATTATAATATGGGATTATACAAGTAATCGCTTCGACTATAATTATTAATTTTAAATAAAAAAATATTTACATCCTCATTGTCTTGTATTAATAATTTTTTTCCATTATATAAATATATATATTTATGACACAATGATGATGAAGTGATTACATTATTAATGAATGAATTAAATAATTAATATTATAAATATTTAAATTAATATAATATGACAAAATTAACTTCATAAAATATTTTTATAGGTTAATATAACATTTTATAAGACTATTAATTTTTTATAGATTTTATCTATTTTTTTGTTTCATTTAAATTTTAGAAAATGAATACTGTAAAAATTGTCATTAATTATGTTTTATAAAATAAAAATTTATTAAATTATTTAAAATTCCCAAAATATTTTAAAATTTAAAATATATTTTAATAATGTTTACATGTTCATTATGTGTTCAATTATTGAAATATACCACATATATGTAGTATTAATAGCCTCGTAATAATTAATATCATGTTACCTCCTTTAAAATTAAAATAGAATAATTATGTGAAATCCAAAAAGATATGGTTTATGATAAACTCAACACAAGTATAATTTTTTTTTGATTATATGTGTTAGATATATACTCATATTATAATTGAAATATGTCATGTTTCATCCACATGGACTAAATAAATAATTCATAATAATTTAATATTTGAATACATTCCAAGGGTGCCCCTCCCATCACTTATAAAATATCCAACATTCCTCTATTTTTTATAAACTCTAAAATCCATTTGTTTCTTACATGAAATACATAAAACTATTTCGAGAATCCCATCCCTCGCCTAAAATCCTACCATAGAGGGGAACGTCTATCAGAGAATACTTTTGAAATAAACTAAAGGAGGTTATCTAATTAAGAGGTAACAACTTATCTTATGCTATTTACTTTTATTTCCATTGTACACTCCCTAAATTTTGTATCCAATGAATATATAATACCACCAGTATCCTCAATATTCTATGATGTTTTAATGATAATTTTGTTACCAAATCATAAACATACTTCCATTTAATGGTTAGAAAACATTCTGTTTCTATGTATTAATAACTACTCCCTCTTGAAAATATGATTGTAAAATATTTAATGATCACCTCTCATGGTATAAATTATAATGGAAGTTATATTAATATTTTATATATACTATCATTATTTTTTTCTCTATTCTTATGTAATTTTTATTTATAAGATACTGTTATTCTTTTCATGGGGTCTAATTACGGTAATTTCATTCGATGAAGTGCGGACTACCCCCCCACCATGATATGTCTCGTTCATACCCTAAATAGAACATATATAGTATGATGTTTATGAAACAAGGTAAAATATATAATTATATATATATTATAATGAATTTATAATATATATACGGATCATTTTGTATTTTTTTTATTTGTCAACGATATGAAAATCATCATTCGTGCGTACTTATGGATTACCATCCCCATGGATAGTGCATTCCATTTTGTATATCCAAATATTATAGACTATTTTAAAAACCTATATATAATTTGTATATATAATATTAAATCATTATTATATTTCTAGTTTTTATGGGCTTATGGCCACATGAATTGTTTTCATAAAAAATTCATATTTAACTCATGTACTAAATATATAAAAAACATCTAACATGAACTCAAATAATTAACTAATTGTTTTAACATGTTAATAAATGGAATAAAATGAATAATAATATGGCATATGGTTATTAAAATTGTATAAATTAACCACTGATTATAATTAAGGATGATAATGTACAAACAATACATGGCAGGATTAAGGTAAGATATTTCATCTCAATCTCCATTAATTGAGGAATTAATTAATATTGTTCACATTTATTATCATTTAAGGGGAATATAATACCCTTTCAGATGTTATATCATGAATTAATATTATATCATTATTTGTAATGTTTTATTAATGTTACACTTTAATGATTTTTATTTAAGTGTTTCTCAAGTGGTAATAGAATCTTTAACAAAATCCTAGTTTAAAAAAGTCTTACAGATTTAATTTTATAAATATATCTTATTAATGTACAAGATTTAATAATGGATTATATGATATATTTAAATGGACAATATTTTTCTAAATATTTTATTACTTTCAATATATTCCTAGTACTCTTGGAAAATTTGATTCAATGACCATATTTTTAATATTTTCAATGTGGTATAAAATTGATTGATTATTTCAACAACATGGATGGTTATAATTTTAACATATAATACAAGAATATAATTACAAAATTTCATGTATATTTAATTTTTATATATATACTTTTCATTTTTATAATTTTATTTTCATGTATAGTGATATCATTTATGAGATTCCATCTTATAAAAATGAAATGTGATTTCATTGTGGAAATGTCATTTTTTATCATTATTCATGTTTTATGTGTTATTATTATTATATATTTATTACTCATTGTTTATGTAAAATTTTTTTCCATGATAATATGAGGAAGGGTGAACCTATTATAGATCTCCAATTCATTGGGTAATTCTTTGGATTTGAACGAAAATTTTTCCCCTTGGATATTTAGGGAATATAATGTGATAGGTATTTAAAACATAACCATGAAGGTTACTAGATATAAATCTATTAAAGAACAAATTTATGTATCTTTTGTATTCCATATGTTACCATCATGATTTATGATTTCAATGAGTTTATCAAGAATATTATGATTTCATATGGTATGTGAAACAACTTATGTTTTATGGGGGATATGTATGAATTCATGGGATTATAATTATTCTTGGTCTAACAATTATTACAATATTTTATATCCCTTATTGTGATTTTTTCCTCTTACCATGTCTTTGAAATGATTTTCACATGTTATAAGGAAGGGTAAGAAAATGTAATAATCCTTGAATAATTTTACCATGAAATGAAATAATGTTTATTTTTGAAAAGTTTTATATTGTGAAATCAATGGATATAGGTTTTCTTGTACATACATTTTATTAAAGGTAGATGTTATGTAAAATTTATGGAAATATTATATAAATCTATAATCCCTAAAATATCCACAAAGTGAAAGAAATTAAATTAATAACTAAAACACAATACAATGAATCATTTGAAGAAGTGGCATTATAGTTGTATTAGATGTCGGTTTAGATATCATTATATTTTAGAGTGTTATTTAATCATACATGACCTGTTTTATATTACCACATTGGTTATCATATTATAAATAGTCATAGTTATTTTTGATAAGTTTAATGATTTTATAACAACAAGAATATGTATATCTTATTGTTTACCCTCCTCATAAGATAGTATTTGTTGATTTTTCTAATATACACACACTAACCATTTTGGTTTTAGTAAATGGATGGATCTAGAAGGAACCATATTAATAATGGATGTATTGGAATTTTTTTGGTTCTTTTATTATGCTACTCGATGAAATGGGAGCTGCAATCAGAAATATCATTCCTATTCTAAAAAAAATCATGAGACATGATTACCCACATTAACCATGGTGAGTTATTAGATTCATCATTTATGAGAAAAACTAATCCATGTATTGTTTTAGGTAATAATCATAAATTTATGTATATTCAGAAACAACTATGTCATGTATGGTTAAGAAAAACACCTACGAAAATGGTTTAAATGAATGCGAAAATATTATAGATGTGGTAATAATGGTCATAAATCAATAACCTTTCATGGAAAATGGAATCATTCTATTGACTCTAGGAAATGGAAATAATTATACTTGAGGATACAATTGAACGTTTTAAATGTTGATAGCATGGTAATTATTAAAATAGATGTCCTATAAAGAAGTTATGACAATGGATTCAGAAGGACCGTACATATAAATGTTTAAAAAACCTAATGACATTCCAACCGAAGATGACGAAACCGAAAATGACCTATAAGGTATGGATTATTTATTATATCATTTATTTAGATAATTTAATCATTGGAAATGAATAATATCTTTTACTAATGATGTATTATTGTATAAAAAACACAGTTAAGGGATCATGAATAATTATGGATGATTCAGATGTCCACTTTTTATGAATTGGAGATGTATGATAGATATACGGGTGATGAAATTATTATAAGTATTAATTCTATTTTTTTGGATTATATTTTTATGACCTTTATATAGTATGTGTAACCCAGAATATTTTATATGAAATAGTTATTTGAGGATAAATAATATTTTCTTGAGGGGTTATAATTATAAAATTATCCATTTTAGTTTATATGATCATTGATTATGAGGTGATAATGGGATATTTATTTTTGTCTGTCAAATAATATTTTGTAACATTATATGATTATTTTATAAGACATTATCATATTTTAGAAAATTGTAAAATAATTAAATAGTTTTAGAAAAAGGGACAACATGAAAACTGTGAGACATCACATCACATTGGAAAATTATGCAAGAATCAAACCCATAACCAAATCATGATAAGGGTTTTTCACATTCCACTGAACTACATGAAAACCCTAGTAAGTATTACTTTTTCATTTTAGGTGAATGATTTAATTAAATAAAAATAAAATGATTTTTGGAACTTAGGGATAACATTGGTATTAGAATATGATTTGGAAATTATAATAACAATGATAATTTGAATTAAGTTCACTATTTTGTGAACATTATATGTTAAAAAATAGAATAATATGAAATCTTATTTGAGGAATAAGGGTTTAATTATTTTATTGTGGACTCAATGTAATTTGGGTAATTTATGGAATTGATAAACATATCATAGAGATCATGGGGTTTGGTTAATTACTTTTGGTATGAGTCATTAAGAGTGGCTGTTGTTATTTAGGGACAACAATTATAATTTATCTTGTATGATTATGTAATTATATCATTATGCTTTTTGGGTTTGGATAATTTTTAAAAGTACATGAAATATATATTTATGCTTTTTTGGATTATGTGTGTTTTAAAAGATGATTATACTGCTTCGGGTGTAAAAAATCCATCTTGCATTCTCATTGTTTGATGAAAAATATGAGGGTGTAGAGGAAATTGATTAAATGATGAAACGTTACCTTTAAATTGTCTATATTTCCTTATGTTATTATTTTATTAGTTAATTAAATTCCCAAACACTGTTAGAATTATCTTAATAAAAAATTTAATTTTGGTTACATTTCCTAAAATGAAATTAAAGGCTATTTTTAAAATCTCAATTTTATATCATTATGATAGTTGTAATTTTCCTAACCATGTTTTCTATCACTCTATATTATAATTTCATTGTTATTTTTTCCATCGTATACATGGTTTTCTACATGGAAGCCAATAATAATTCATCTCATTTGACTATTATACATCACATACATTATTTTAATGTGCATGTTACATTGAATCTTTTGTAATGTGTGATTTCAATGAAGTAATTTTGAAAATTGAAATCATTGTTTCCGAGTCAAATTGAAAATCACGAGGACATAGTTTAAAAATGGTGGAAAAATGTTACATCCAAGGTAATTATAGAATATTAATTTTTCAAATCTACTAATATTTATAAATTAGATGGTGGGATTAAATTAATGTGGTCTCTATCTCTTATTGTTTACTCAAAATGCAATAATAGGTTTCTTTAAAATCATACAATGCACACAAAACCGATTTATACGGAAAAATAATACCTTATTAATATTAATATTTTATATTTTTTTTAATTCGTAGTTGTTGTATCTACGTGAATAAACAAAACTAATTATATTATTATTACACATGTCTGTAAAATGTTTATGCATTTCATAATTTAATATTAGAGACATAAAAAGAGAATAAAATCCAATTTTATGCATAAAAAACTATAATATTTTTACAAATCACTTTTACCTATTTTTGATTGTGATCCCTTTCTAAATCTGGTTTTTTATTCATTATATGTATAATTTAAAATAATAATCATATTATATCGATGAGGTACATAAAAACATTCATTGTATTTTTTTAATATATATTATTAATGAATTGTTAAAAGTACTTAATTTTAATTCAAAACTGCCTTTTCCACTCACATGTGTATATAGTTATCATATCCTATTAATTATTTTAATGTAAAATTTGATAATGTTTTTATAATATAGTCCTATTTTTTTATATTGTAGGTAGATCATAATTGAAATTTCATATAAACAGGTGACCATATTTTAATGGATACTACTTTTAAAAAACAAATTTTCCGACATTGAAAATTTGAATTAATTTTACATTAATTTATAAAATATATTCTCACTAAAGTTGTAAAAGCGGATTCATTATTTAAAATAATATGGTTCAAATTATAGAAACAGTTACCATTAATTTTTGGAAATTATGAAAACTAAATTGAGTAATTATTTTTATTTAAAATGTTTAAAGGGTAAATATGGTAATTAAGGGTAAAAATAATATTATTATAATATATAAATATCTTAACACTTTTCCTAATAATATTTTATGAGTTATGGGTGACGAAGAAAACACAATGGACACACATTTTTTCTTTGGAAGACAACTGGGTGTGATAAATACATTTTATGTCTTTTAATTTATATAAATGGTAAAATATCCAAAAAATGGATATTGATACTATAAAATTATAATATCGGTTTATATAAGAGTTATAATAGACTTAAAATATTCCATTCAAATATAAAAATATTTCTGACATCATTGAATTTAATGTTTATTTTTTTGACATTCATTAAATCTATTTATTTATGACAGAATGATGATTCGTTGATTACTATATTATTGTATTTTATAAATAATTTAAAATATAAATTTAAAAAGAAATATTATTAGACACAATTTCTATCATCCATAATTTTTCAATGTGAATATGACTAGTTATATGACTATTTCATGGTTTGGTTAAATTGTATCTCTATGTTTTGATTTTATTCAGATTCAATAAAAATAACTTTGTAAAAATTCACATAAATGATTTATTATAAAAACATTAATTTATTTAATTATATAAAAATAAAAAAAGTATTTCAAAATACCAAAGTTATAATTAATTAGTCTTTATGTCCATTATGTTCCAATTAAGGTAAATTGGCCAATATAAGTAAAATTAATATCCATTTAACAATTAATAAATCATTATAAAATTTAAAATTAAAATATAATAAATATTGTTAAACTAAGAAGATATTGTTTAAGATAAATTATAGAATGTCTAAAATTATTTAATGATAGGATTTTGACCCATATTTAACTTATATTTAACATATATTGATTTCAAACCAAATGTATTAAAAATTATATTTAATTATTATTTTAATACATTTCAAGGGTTCACCTCCCCTGCCCAATAAAAATTCTCCAATTACATTATTTTCTTAACACTCTCATATCCTTTTGCATCATCCAATAACTACCCAAAACACTTCCCATAATCTATAACCTTTTACCAGAATTCCTCACTTGGGTAGAATTCATCTCAAGTATGCCTTTTGTTAAATAACAATATAGGTTACCTAATTAATATGTAACAAATTCCATTTTTTTATTTTTTTTACATTATATACTCATTGTTTATATGTACGACGAACTACTGCCTCGTGAAATGATTATTAATGAATTTTTACCTACCACGTCTCATTATTAAAATTATTATAGGCTCTATATTGATATATGATATATATTGTATTTATTTTGACTCTATGTTTTTTTATGTTTTATTTAGAACATCCCCTTAGGATTTTCATGTTTATTAAATACCATAACATCATGGAATGATGTTTGGACTACCACCACCTCAATGTGATATGATTAGTTCATGAAATACATGGAACATTTAAAGGATTGTTTAAATATAAATATTTAACATATATTGGATCGATATTATAATGAAATTATTATATATATATATATACCATTTAGTTTTCATTTTTTTAATTTCACATATAAATTAAAGTATTGTTTATGCGTATATATTGCAATCCACCTCCATGAACTATGAATTTCATTTATTTTCTCAAATTATTATTGAATATTTTAAATATATATATATATATATATGGGATATATATTATATTTAAATCAGGAATATCTATATAGAGATGGTGTACTTATGACCAAACCAAAAAATGTCATCAAATCTTGTTATTTTTTATCCCAAGAAACAAAAACAGAAAAAACATCTTATATGAATTCAAATAGTTAACTAATTTTTATAAAATGGGAATAAGAGATATAAATAGAATATTAAATTGGTAAATGGTTCTAATGAATGTATAAATTAAACTATATTTATGATTCATGAAGATAAAAAACAAACAAGGCTAGTCAGAATCAAGGAAAGGGATTTCATCTCAATATCCATTTATTGAGGAATATCATGATATTTTAGACATTTATAATCCATTAAGGTTTATATAAGACCATTTTAACATGTTATATCATGAATTACTATGTAGTCATGATATTTAAATTTTTTTAATGTGATTCTATATTTTTTTATTAAATTAATCTCATGTGGTAAGGGAATAATTAAAAAACATAGTTTTTTAATATTTTTTAATCATTTAAAATTATAAATATTTGTAATTAATATCAAGAATTAATTAATAGGGAAATTAATGTTTAAAAATATTAATTCCTTGAAAATGTTTCAATGTTTTATTGAACACATTGATTCAAAAATCTTATTTTAAAATATTGTAAATTTTTTTGAAAAGTTATTGATTATTTCAATAAAAAAGAATGATTAATTTTTAACATAAAGTTTATGAATATAATTAATCATGTAATTGACTCTGGAATTTTTTGATTTTTACTTTTAAAATTTACACTATTATCTTCAAAAAATGTGTTTTCAATTATGATTATGCATCTTATAAAAATGAAATGTTATTTCAATGTTGAAATGTTATTTAATCCATTATGTATAGATTAGGTATTATAATTATGATATTTTTCATGTAAGTTGTTTATGTATATGGGTGGTTCCATGATAAAATTAGGGTGGGTGTGCGTGTGATAGCTCTCTATTACATCGGTTAATGTGATACAGGTAAATGATAAGGGTACTCCTAGGATATTTATAGAATATACAACAATTGGTATTTTCAAAAGAAACAACAATGGTTAATCCTTATGTATCTGTGAATGATTCCATATAAGTATGGTATATATTCCACATGTTGTATTTATGATTTATGATTTAATAATTTGTAATTAAATGATTTAATAATATATTTTATATAGATTATGTTTAATGGTTGATAGGTATGATTTCATAGGGTTATAAGTATTAATAAGATAATACATTTTCCCTTTATTTCACACCCTTTACTATTGTTTTTGTTCTCATCCCATGTTTTTGAAATATATTTCTTAGGGTATAAGTGATGGTAAGATAAAGGTAAAATTTAACATTAATTTTTTCATGAAAATAAATAATGTTTATTATTTAAAATTGTTTTTATTGTGAATGAAATAGATAAAAAATTTTGTACCTAAATTGTTTTAATTTTAGTTGTTATGTAATAGGCATGGCCTAATTATCTAAATATATAATCCTGAAATGATCCTCAAGGTGAAAAAAATGTAAATTATTGACTAAAACATAATATTATGTAATGTTTGAGGCTGGGGACTTATAACTGTTATCAACTGATAATATGACATGAAATGTTGAATAATGAATTTATGCAGGGGTGAAGAATGTATTTACATAGAAAATATAACTGATAATTGTTTCTTAAAAAATGAATGTTATATTATATAATGTAAGTATTATATGAATTGGAAACACATAGAATCATAAATTACATAAATTAAACTATTAAAAATTATAAATTATTAACTGAATAAACCCATTACCATTCCAAAAAAATACAATTTTAAAAATAGACAATAGATAAACTAATCTTGTAAAAATCTGAATCACATCGATCATCTAGAATCATAACTCCAAATAACGAGAAATGTTGAACCTAGATAAAAATTGAGGCGATCAATGTATAAATAAATAGACATGTCTTTATAAGAGAAAATAAGATATATGTAATAGTAATTTGACTGTTGAATTAGTATTGTGATAATTTGAATAGTAACAATGATGTTTTGAATAGAATCAGGATCAATGTAATCATAATTTGACCTCCAAATAGAAATTGTGATATAAAATAAATTTACCATAATTATTTTCAGTAAATATAAATATTATAATTCAATAATATAAAAATCATGATTTGAAAAATAAATGAAAATATAAAGAAATTTTTAATAAACAGTTATATAATGTAATTTTAAAAAATAATATTTTTTACATTGATTATTTAAATTACCTCAGTTATTAAATTATTATTATAAAATTATATATTTTTTGGAAATTGGAATGTTGTAACATTTTAGGGATTAATTTTTATTTTTAATTTATTGAAATTTAAAATTTTTCTTTCAAATAGTAAAAATGCGGGTTTTCATATTACGTGTGTGTCCTAAATTGAATCATCAATGATAAAATAGTAACATAACTAATTTTAAAACCTTAGTATTGATAAAACATATTTAATTTAATTAATAATATATTTTATATGAAATAATAATGATTTACAAACTCAAAAATGTACATTCATTATTCAAGAATCTATTGTACTATATAATAATAATTTTTTTCTATATTGCACTTTTCATATTAATTTATAAACTGAATTGAAGTTTTAATATTTTTCAATGTATAAAATAAATATTATTTAAATAAAAAATTATGTACAATTTCAGGAATAAAATTTTTACAATGTTTGACATTGATAAAATATTTTATTCAATATATTATCTCAAAAATACATTTCATTTCAAATGTAAGTAAATATTTTCCACCCCATAGATTGTCACTACTCCATAAATTAATAAATATATATCTATACTGAAATGTTGTCTCTTAAGAATATTACAAAATATAGGGAAATTCAAGATCCATATAACTACAATATTCATTAGAGTTTAGTGTTGACGATATGATGAAAATTTGTGAAGATAGAACATTCTCATCAATTCATCATCTATTTATACACTCCATTTCTTATTTTAAATTTTCCCCCTCAAAACAAAAATATTATAGGGCCAATTAAATATTATGTTAACATTATATTAATGATTTTAACATAATACAATTATAATATTTATGACATATAAAATTTTCTCAATTCTTATTCTTTCTCTTTTAATGATCTCACGTTAATGATCGGAAAACTACCATTGAACAAATTGATAGCGTGTTTAATATAACTAAATATTTCTAACTTCTATTCTAAATTATTTTCCTTATATAAATCTATAATTTCAACTATATTAAAATTATGCAATTAATTCTAATTATCTCTAAATGTCTTTGAACAAAAAATGAAAAAATCGATGAAAAATAGTAATATTTGATGGAAAACATTATATGTAATCATTTTCCATGTAAACATGGAAGTTGGAGATATAATTAAATGGTTATAATTATCATAGAATTAAAAATGTAAATAAATCAATTTGGGTACCCTGTTTTATTAATTGTTTTATTTAGAAATTGGAAATCTGAATAAACAAAGAGGGGTTTAATGTAAGGGGGCTCTAATAAACCATATATATAACATGGATTTTAATATTTCACATATATTTTAGTATATATTTTAATAAAATATAAATAATAAATAATTTTAAAAATCATTTTCTTTTATTTTCATTGATATAGATGTTTCAACATTTCCAATACAATTTTCATTAAAAATACATTGATTTTTCAGAATGTAATTTTATTCAAAATACAGACTAACTCAATTTTATTGGTTTTCTCATATCTCTAGAGTGATTATATTTATTTAAAATATTTTTTCATCTAATTCATTTTATAACCCCAAATTTTATTCCTGAATGTATGATTTATGAAAATATTATGAAGCCTAATAATTTGTATGTGTAAATTAGTGACTATTATTCCTATATGTTGTGTGTTGGATTAATGATTATTTGAAATTATGATTTGATGGGTAGTCAATGAATTATATAGACATATAATTAATTTTTAAATGTGATGTATTTGATGATACTACATGAATTATTTGTGACCATGATTCTATATTTTTTAAAATTATTATGGTTGGATTAATTTTATCTAAAATATGTGAACGTTATACATGTCTTGTTCTCTTATATGTTTTTTATTTTACCCTTATGAAATGATATTTATTTAATATTAATATGAATATTTCCATGAATTTATCAAACGATACTCTCATGATTATATTAAAGATCCAATTATTTTGATATGATGACTATTATTATTATCGCACATGTTATATTGATTTATATCCCTTATTCATACTCTTAAAATCCATTATATCACCCCTTATTGATGTATACAGTCATATTATTAAAATTACTAAGGATATAATGATATTTTAGATTAATAAATAAGGTGTAATTTAAGAATTTGTCTGTTATTTATTATATTTGGGGTATTGGATTAATTTAAAGAATAAAGTAAATCATAAAATCATGGATTGTGTTGCTTGTATTCTATTTATCTTTAAAAAGATGTTATTTTCATGTATTTAAAATAAATGTAAATATATTCAATCAACAAAATAAATTTTTTAAAACTATATTGATATGTATCTCATTACACGTTCTTGATGTATTTTGTAACCAAAATTATAAGTCACATATGTTCAACAATATTTGAATGTATCATATGAATTATCTACATGAAAAATTCTTGGGATGGTTTATAGATTTATGGGACTGATTGTCTCAACATGAGAATTCCTAGTGTGATAGATAGTCAGTCCAATTCACCTTCTTATATAAGGAACACGCCTCTAGGTTAGTAGTTTGTTTGACCCCATGTCCCTCTAACTGAGGATACATTTCTAAATATAGAATCTATGTAATCATAACTCAAAAAAATTATAAAATATATTCATAAAGTAAATTAATGTTCATAAATTCAACTGAAAATATAGGTAAATGTAAATGAAAATGTAAAAAAATTACCATATAAAACATGTAATAAAAGTAAATATTTTTAGGTTGTTTAATTCTAAAAATTAATAATTCAACATTAAATATATAAACGATTTTTGAATAAAAATTAATGAATTATTTTTATCAATAAAGAATTAAAATATTAACAAAAAAAGATAATAATTATTAAGAAATTAAAAAATAAAATATAATTATAATTACATTATAATTTTACTATTTACATTATATGAATTCCATAATGATGAATATAAACACTTTATATTCATTTCAATATGATCTATATCATATTGATCATTATATTGAATTTCAATTTTAAATATATTATGCTATATTAACAATAAAACTATTAATAATCCAATTTGTGTTACATAAACATTTTAAATATTTTTATTATCATATACATAATCATTATATAAACCATTACCATATAAGTCAAGAAAAAAAAATTTATTTTCCTTAAATAATTTCCCCCAATGGACCATATTTTTTGACCAATTAGAAAATTAATAATTATTAATAATTAAAAAAATTAATTTCATCTATTTTAACCTTATTTTCAAATTTATTAAAAATCATAAAATATTTACAAAAATGTGTACATGATAACATTTCATTCCATATTAGATTATTTTCAATCAAAATTTTTAAAATGTCTTCTAATAATTTAAATTTAATATTAATGGAGTATTAAGAAAATGGTTTTTAAAAATTAATATATTATTTATAAACCAAATAAAAATAAACAAATAATTATAAAAATTTTATATAATAAATATACCCTTACACTATTTTAGCATAAATTATAATTAATTTTCATTAACCAATTAAAAAATAAATTTGTTATTTATGATTTTTTACAATTAAAAAAATGTCATATTAACCATTGGACATATAGTATTGAATAAAAATAAATTTTGGATAAAGGTAATACAAAAATTTACAATATAGAACACATTATTTTCAAGGTTAGTAAATATATTACCTTTATAGGAACATGTCCCATTAGGTAATGTTTTTGTTTAACTTTACAAATCCTTCTATTACATTTTTTTTAATGTACATCCTTCTTATAGAACATTTTAATGAAGGTAACAATGTGATTACCCAACACATATAAATTCTACAATAATGTATGAACTTTTTAAAAAAAATCAATTAACAATGGTAAAATATATCTAGTTATCATTAAATTTCTTTTTTAAAAACATATTTATCATTTTGAATCCCATATTATTCATAATGATAAGCTATATTACCCCTTATGTAGGCGAATTTATAAATTGGAATAGAAATAAAACCCTTATATAGCACACACTACAAAATGGTAATCTATTTGATTCACTTTCATACCTTAGCTGTTTAAGGGTAAGATGTTATTTTTACATTACAAAGCCTATATATGTAATGGTAAATAATTTTTTGAACTAAATTTCATCAATAAAAATTCTTAGTTTTTCTATATTATTCAACACATAATTTAAAATTTCATAAAACTATATATTGATCCCTCTGGAACCACTAAAATAATAGTTATATTCTAAATAAAATTATTAGATATATATAAATCAGTTAAAGTATCATTTTCAAGGATACCAATTATAGTTAACATGAAACAATATAAATTGCTCACATGAAGATATACTACAAATCTTGGTCCCAAAATCCAGATGATCCACTACATCAACTACAAACTTCATCAAATGGGTTTTATAATGTTCACTAATTAGAAAAAGAATCACAATTATTTTTGTATGAATATTCTAAATGAATAAATTGATTTTCAATTAGGATTGACTATTTCTAAAAGGTTTTATGGTACTCTAATATACAAATAAGGAATCATAAATAGAGAAACATGTTTGTATGTGGTTTTTTCATACATTTATTTATTTAATATATTCATTATTACCTAGTTCATTATTATATAAGTAATCAAGGATGCTCCATGATTATTGTCTTATTTATTCATTTGTGTATATAAATGATCAAATTACATGGTTGGTTCACGAATCAGACACCTTTTCTCTATATCATTTCATCTCTGGAAACTATTCATTTAGGATAACTTATGTGGATGTTAATATTGAATGATGGCCATTATAATTGTTTTTTAGATATTTTTATATGAAATGATACATCAAATGTTTCTAGAGTTTCATAATATACCTTTGGTGAACACAATCTCATCATTATTCAATTTAATTCAATATTATATTGGAATATGTCCACTATTCTAAGAATAAAAAATCAATAAATGAACATATAAAAACATAATATGAAAATGGTAGAAAATACCATATTTATTGTACCATTAAAATCAATAAAAAATATAGAGTAGAGGATTTTATTTGAAAATTATATTATAAACATGCAACTGATTATTACATTTTAAGAGAAATTACTATGTAAGAATTATCAATTCCTGACATATCGGTTTAGAAAATGAATTTTCACAATTTAATAAATATTTGAAATGACTGTTTTAGGTGCAATAAAGAATGATTAATTTTTAAATCAAGTTAAACACAATCAAACATAGAAAAAATGTAAATTTTGGAACATTTTTAGTTATATGTATTGATGTTGATAATAGAATTTTTCTGAGTATGGACATGGAGGAAATATTTGGTACAATTATGGGGAATGAATGTTCACATTTAATTAAACCAAATTTATCTATAAAATATGTTATAATGACATAAACATATAAACAATATTTAATATTATTTCAATGCATATAGAAGAATAAAATAGATGAATTTTAAGAATGTAAAACAAAATAACATCCCATAAATGTACATTGAATATAAATAAACAAGAGAAATAGTGGGCTTTTCGAACATACAACCATGGTGTCTTTTTTATAAAATCCATATAAAATTAATTTTAAGAATGAATATGAAATAGATATATAAATAATATTTATTGAATTTATTAATATGTTATAATTCATTAATGGTGTATGAATTACACCATACAAGGAAATAATTGTTTATGCCCAGAAACGGACTTATATAAATTAATTATGGGGAAATGAAAATGATTATAATGATAATGAATTATTATCTGATAATTATTAAGTGTAATTATTTGGATTAAAAATTTAAATAATAATTATAAATAAAACTTCATATAGTTAATGTTAATATGGGAACTAAATTTTCAATGTTGTAGTTAATGTTGTAGTAGTATAACCAAATTTATCGAAATTGAATCACTAAACTCCTAACTTATTAGATGACATTCCATATATGAAATTTATGTCTCATATAATATAATTATATCAATTACATACATGTTTATAAGCCTTGTACTGGTATCTTAATATATGATTAAACATTTTGTTACGTTTTTTTTCAATTATTTATTTAATAATATAATATGTTTTATGTCAATTTTTTATCATTGTTTTTTTAATGGTACAAAAATTAGTTATGTATTGTTGATATATTCAACGATTTAATGGATCCATCATATCATGAATAACCTAATTTTAATATTTATCATTTATATACATTACATAAAAATTTAAAACAATCCATGAAAGGTGGGAATGAAAACTGAATTGCATCACTTCATGGAGTTGGTAATACACTCCTATGAGAAAATTATGTTATAAATTTCTAACATAAAGAAGTTTATGGACATAGATGATTTCAATAAAAAACACACCATGGCCAATATTGTCAATGAGGATCCATGTGTTATATCTCCAAACCCATGTTTAATAGGCTTGGGGATGGAAACTATTATTGAGTAGGAATATCATAAATATGGGTGGCATTGCCCTATATTCTAGTAATAACACCCAACTCACCATGAATATATAATTATTAGTATAAAGTACAATTGATACTAATTTATTCTTAAATATATTAATTAAGAAGAAAAATAAAAAAAAATATTTTGATTGTGATAAATTGGGCTGAAAACAATACCACTGCTAACTAAAATGTGTCTAATATTCTCATAATGTGTGTAATTTATACACTAAAACCTTTAAATGAACCATATCCTTTCTATCACAATATTATTCTCTGCCTAATCCCAATTTTCTAAAGACTCGATTAATTTTCAATTCATCTGCATAATGTTTTACATCAAAGGGTAGTTCCCATACATTGGTATGTATGAAAATAAATATTGTGACAGACCTAAAAAACCAACCCTAAAGAATCATATGAATTTTTCTCTTTAATATAATATTACATGAATCATTATATGGGACATAAATATATTCCAAAATAATATATTATATACTCATAATATTCAACATGTCTCAAACGTGTCTCAACCAACATTGTTCATGATGATTTAAGATAATGATTATTTTGATAGTACTATCTTCACAAGTTGTTCTATAATTATAGGCATATTATTAAGAGATATTTCACTTCTGTACTTTTCATGAATGTTATAGAACGTCTTCTAAACATCTCAAAATCCAAATATGGTATCACACATAGGTCTATTTGGGGACACTATAAACTCTAATGGATTATTCAATAAGGAATGAAATAGATTCTCTATACTAAGGTTGTCTTGAATATAAAACTAACCTGACCTAGTATTATGATAGTATTGATGATATTTTTACATGCCCCATCAAGAGATACCTTGAACTAAATCAGAAACATTACACAATATGCTGATGAAAATCATATACTAAGTAAGTTATTTCATAACTTACCATCATTGTGATAGATCATTGAATCTCACACAATTGATCATTTCTTACATTAGTGAAATTATGAGATTCATAGAAACACTGAGGAATAATAGATTGTCTATAGGATATACATGTTGTGTACCAATATCCCAAGACATCACCATATATTTTCATTTGTTCCACTACTCATTAATCTGTACTCCTACACATTCCCATGTAATATATATATTTCCATGTTCGTCGTCTTGAATAATTGATGAGTTTCGTCCATTTACTCTAATAATTAGTATGTTACAAGTAATTTTTGTTCCCATGTATTCTAGGAGTACATTTTGGGTTTCAAGTATCTCTCTACATGGAGTGAGTCCCATTCTACATGAAATATTATTTTTTATATTAAATGGAAGCTTTAAACAATAAAAAGGGACCCCACATTGTGTCTTTTCTATGGGATATATGCTTTGAAATAGAAAATTTCTCATATTCCATGCTTCCTTCACATCATATAATACATTACAATATCCACTATCAATTATAAAAAAACCAATGCTATTAAATTTGTGTATTGGGATATCTTCCCTCGTAATCATTACTCATTGGATTCCAATCAGCAGTCCTCTCGATGTTGCATCTATTGTCTAGTTTTATGCACAATGTACATCAATTCATTAAATGGGTATCCCAATATTTGAGTGGAAAGTACCTACCCCAATTTACAGTGATACATTGCACAAAATCTCCATCATTAAACAATGGTGACAATCTATTGTGCTGAATATTAGTTATAAAATGACCAATCACATGTTATTTTTGGATGTATAATTGATGGTATAATTAAAAAGAATACCATTATAATATCTTATTCACCATGTTCAGGGGATATAAAAATTAGGATAAATTCATATAATAAAATTTCATTCCCTGTGTTGGATAAATCATTGTGGACATTTATAATCCATTATGTTTTATATAAGACCATTTTAACATGTTATATCATGAATTACTATGTGGTCATGATATTTAAAAAATTTTAATGTGATTCTATATTTTTTTATTGAATTATTCTCAAGTGGTAATGGAATCTTTAACAAATATATTTTTTAATACTTTTTAATCAATTATTATTATAAATATTTATAATTAATATCAATGTTTATAAAAAGGTTTTAAGACTTAATTAATTGGGAAATTAATGTTTAAAATTATTAATTCCTTGATAATGTTTCAATGTTTTATTGGACAAATTAATTCAAAAATCTTATTATAAAATATTTTAAATGTGTTTGAAAAGTGATTGATTATTTCAATAAAAAAGAATGATTAATTATTAACATAATGTACATGAATAGAATAAATCACGTAATTGACTCTGGAATGTTTTGATTTTTTACTTTTAAATTTTACAATATTATTTTCAAAAAATCTGTTTTCAATTATGATTTTATACCTTAGAAAAATGAAATTTTATTTCGATGTTTAAATGTTATTTTATCCATTATGTATATATTAGGTATTAGAATTATGATATTTTTCATGTAAATTGTTTATGTTTATGGGTGGTTCCATAATAAAATTATTGTGGGTGTGTGTGTGATAGCTCTCTATTACATTGGTTAATGAGATAGAGGTAAATAATAAGGGAACTCCTAGGATATTTATAGAATATACAACAATTGGTATTTTCAAAAGAAACAATGATGGTTAATCCCTATGTATTTGTGAATGATTCCATGTAAGTATGTTATATATTCCACATGTTATATTTATGATTTATTATTTATATGAGCTAATTAGTAATCCAATGATTTAATATAAATATTTTATATAGATTACGTTTAATGTTTGATAGGTATGATTTCATAGGGTTATATGTGTTATTAAGATAATATATTTTCCCTTTATTTAACACCCTTTACTATTGTTTTTGTACTCATCCCATGTTATTGAAATATATTTCTTAGGGTATAAGGGATGGTAAGATAAAGGTAAAATTTAACATTCCTTTTTTCATGAAAAGGAATAATGTTTATTTTTTAAAATTTTTTTATTGTGGATGAAATGGATACAATTTTTTGTACCTACATTTTATTAATTTTAGTTGTTATGTAATTGGTATGGCCTAATTATCTAAAAATCTAATCCTAAAACGATCCTCAATGTGAAAAAATGTAAATTATTGACTAAATCATAATATTATGTAATGTTTGAGGCTGGGGACTTAAAACTGTTATCAACTGATAATATGACATGAAATATTGAATAATGAATTTATGAAGGGGTGAATAATGTATTTACATAGAAAATATAAACGATAAGTGTTTCTTAAAAAATGTATGTTATATTATATAATGTAAGTATTATATGAATTGGAAACATGGAGAATCATAAATTACATAAATTAAACTATTAAAAATTATACATTATTAAATGAATAAACCCATTAACATTCCAAAAAATACAATTTAAAAAATAGACAATAGATAAACTAATCTTGTAAAAATTTGGATCACACTGATCATCTAGAATCATAACTCCAATTAACGAGAAATGTTGAACCTCGATAAAAATTGAGGTGATCAATGTATAAATATATAGACATGTCTTTATAAGAGAAAACAAGATATATGTAATAGTAATTTGACTGTTGAAATATTATTGTGATAATTTGAATAGTAACAAGGATGTTTTGAATAGAATTAGGATCAATGGAATCAAAATTTGACCTCAAAATAAAAATTGTGATATAAAATAAATTTACCACAATTATTTTATGTAAATATAAATATTATAAATCAAAAATATAAAAATCATAATTTGAAAAATAAATGAAAATATAAATGAATTTTTAATAAACAGTTATTTAATGTAATTTTAAAAAATAATTTTTTTTATATTGATTATTTAAATTACCTGAGTTATTAAATTATTCTTATAAAATTAATTATTATTTGGAAATTGGAATGTTGTAACATTTTAGGGATTAATTTTTTTTGTAATTTATTGAAATTTAAAAAATTTATTTAAAATAGTAAAAATATGGTTTTTCATATTACATGTGTGTCCTAAATTAAATCATCAATGATAAAATGGTAACATAACAATTTTTAAAATATTAGTATTGATAAAACATATTTAATTTAATTAATAATATATTTTATATGAAATAATAAGGATTTACGAACTCAAAAATGTACATTCATAATTCTAGAATCTATTGTACTATATAATAATATTTTTTTTTCAATATTGCACTATTCATATTAATTTATCAACTGAATTGAAGTTTTAATTTTTTTCAATGTATAAAATAAATATTATTTAAATTAAAAATTTTGTACAATTTCATAAATATAATTTTTACAATGTTTAACATAGATAAAATATTTTATTCAATATATTATCTCAAAAATACATTTCATTTCAAATGTAAGTAAATATTTTCCACTCCATAGATTGTCACTCCTCCATAAATTAATAAATATAAATCTATACTGAAATGTTTTCACTTAAGACTATTACAGAATATAGGGAAAATAAAGAGCCATATAACTACAATATTGATTGGAGTTTAGTGTTGATGATATGATGAAAATTTGTGAAGAAAGAATGTTCTCATCAATTCATCGTCTATTTCTACACTCCATTTATTATTTTAATTTTTACTCATTAAAACAAAAATATTATAGGGCCAATTAAATATTATGTTAACATTATATTAATTATTTTAACCTAATACAATTATAATATTTCTGACATATAAAACTGTCGCACTTCTTATTCATTCTCTTTTGATGATCTCATGTTAATGATCGACAATCTACCATTGAACAAATTGATAGCGTGTTTCATATAACTAAATATATCTAACGTCTATTCTAAATTATTTTCCTCATATAGATCTATAATTTCAATTATATTAAAATTATTCAATTAATTCTAATTATCTCTAAATATCCTTGAACGAAAAATGTAAAAATCGATGAAAAATAATAATATTTAATGGAAAACAATATATGTAATCATTTTCCATGTAAACATTTATTTTGGAGATATAATTAAATGGTTATAATTATTATAGAATTAAAAATATAAATAAATCAATTTGTGTACCCTGTTTTATTAATTGTTTTATTTAGAAATTGGAAAACTGAATAAATAAAGAGGGGTTTAATGTAAATGGGCTCTAATACACCATATATAAAACATGGATTTTAATATTTAACATATATTATAGTATATATTTTTATAAAATATAAATAATAAATCATTTTAAAAATCATTTTCTTTTATTTTCATTTATATAGATGTTTCAACATTTCCAATAAAATTTTCATTAAAAATACAATGATTTTTCAGAATGTAATTTTATTCAAAATACAGACCTAACTCAATTTTAGTGTTTTGTTAATATCTCTGGAATGCTTATATTTATGTAAAATATTTTGTCATCTAATTAATTTTATAACCCCAAATTTTATTCTTGAATGTATCATTTATGAAAATATTATGAAGCCCAATAATTTGTATGGGTAAATTAATGACTATTATTTCTATATGTTTTGTGTTGGATTAATTATTATTCAAAATTATGATTTGATGGGTGGTCCATGATTTATATAGCCATATAAATAATTTTTAAATGTGATGTATTTGATGATACTATGTGAATTATTTGTGACCATGATTCTATATTTTGTAAAATTATTGTGGTAAGATTTATTTTATCTAAAATATTTGAATGTGATGCATGTCTTGTTCACTTATATGTATTTTATTTTACCCTTATGAAATGATATTTAATTAACATAAATATGAAAATTTCCATGAATTTATCAAATGATACTCTCATGATTATATTGAAGATCCAATTATTTTGATATGATGACTATTATTATTTTCGCACATGTTTTATTGATTTATGTCCCTTATCCATACTCTTAAAATCCATTATATCACCCCTTATTGATGTATACAGTCATATTATTAAAATCACTATGGAGATAATGATATTTTAGAGTAATAAATAGGGTGGAATTTAAAAAAATTTCTTTCATTTTTTATATTTGGGGTATTGGATTAATTTAAAGAATAAAGTAAATCATAAAATCCTAGATTGTGTTGCTTGTATTCTATTTATCATTAAAAAGAAATTATTTTCATGTTTTAAAAATAAATGTAAATATAATCACTCAACCAAATAACTTTTTTAATACTATATTGATATGTATCTCATTAAAGGTTCTTGATGTATTTTGTAACCAAAATTATAAGTCAACTATGTTCAACAATATTTGAATGTATCATATGAATTATCTACATGAAAAATTCTTGCGAAGGTTTATAGATTTTGGGACTGATTGTCTCAACATGAGAATTCCTAGTGTGATAGATAGTCAGTCCAGTTCACCTTCCTATAGAAGGCACACGCCTCTAGGTTAGTAGTTTGTTTGACCCCAAGTCCCTCTACCTGAGGATACATTTCTAAATATAGAATCTATGTAATCATAACTCAAAAAAAATCATAAAATATATTCATACAGTAAATTAATGGTCATAAATTCAACTGAAAATATACGTAAATGTAAATGAAAATGTAAATAAATTACCATATAAAACATGTAATAAAATTCACTATTTTGAGGTTGTTTAATTCTGAAAATTAATAATTCAACATTAAAAATATAAATCATTTATGAATAAAAATGAATGAATATTTTTTATCAATAAAGAATTAAAATATTAACAAAAAAAGATAATAATTATTAAGAAATTAAAAAATAAATATAATTATAAATACATTATAATTTTACTATTTACATTATATGAATTCCATAATTATGAATATAAACACTTTATATTCATTTCAATATGATCTATATCATATTGATCATTATATATAATTTCAATGTTAAATATATTATGCTATATTAAACAAAAAACTATTAATAATCCAATTTGTATTACATAAACATTTTAAATTTTTTTATTATCATATACATAATCAGTATATAATCCATTACCATATAAGTCATGAAAAAAATATTTCTTTCCCTTAATTAATTTTCTGCAATGGCCCATATTTTTTTTACCATTAAAAAATTAATAATTAATAATTAATAATAATTAAAAAAATTAAATTCTTCTATTTTAACATTATTTTCAAATTTATTACAAATCATAAAATATTAACAAATATTTCTACATAATAATATTTCATTCCATATTATATTATTTTCAATCAAAATTTTCCAAATTTCTTCTAATAATTTACATTTAATATTAATGGAGTATTAAAAAAATGGTTATGAAAAATTAATGTATTATTTATAAACCAATTAAAAATCATAAAATAATTATAATATTTATATATAATAAATATCCCCTTACACTATTTTAGTAATAATTATAAATAATTTTCATTAACCAATTAAAAAATTAATTTGTTATTTATGATTTTTTACAATTAAAAAATGTCAGATTAACAATTGAACATATAGTATTGAATAAATATAAATATTGGATAAAGGTAATACAAAAATTTACATTATAGAACTCATTATTTTCATGGTTAGTAAATATTTTACCTTTATAGGAACATGTCCCATTAGGTAATGTTTTTGTTTAACTTTACAAATCCTTCTAGTACGATTTTTTAATGTACATCCTTCTTGTATAACATTTGAATGAAGGTAAAAATGTGATTACCCAACACATATAAATTCTACAATAATGTATGCACTTTTCAATAAAAACATCAATTAACAATGGTAAAATATATATGGTTATCATTATATTTCTTTTTTAGAAACATTTCTATCATTTTGAATCTGATATTATGCATAATGATAAGCTATATTACCCCTTATGTAGGCGAATTTATAATAGGGATTAGAAATAAAACCCTTATATAGCACACACTACAAAATGGTAATCTCTTTGATTCACTTTCATACATTATTTGTTTAAGGGTAAGGTGTTATTTTTACATTACATAGCCTATATTGTAATTGTAAATAATTTTCTGAAATAAATTTCATTAAAAACAATTCTTAGTTTTTCTATATTATTCAACACCTAATTCATAATTTCATAAAAATATATATTGATCCATCTAGAACAACTAAAATAAATGTTATAGTCAAAATAAAATTATTAGATATATATAAATCAGTTAAATATTAATTATAAAGGATACCAATTATAGTTAACATGAAACAATATAAATTGATCACATTAAGATATACTACAAATCTTGTTCCCCAAACCCAGATGATCCACTTCATAAACTACAACCTTAATCAAATGGGTTTTATAATGATCACTAATTAGAAAAAGAATCCCAAATTTATTTATATGAATATGATAAATGAATAAATTGATTTTAAGATTGACCATTTCTAAAAGGTTTTATAGTACTCTAATATACAAATAAGGAATCATAAATAGAGAAACATGATTGTATGTGGTTTTTTCATACATTTATTTATTTAATATATTCATTATTACCTAGTACATTATTATATAAGTAATCAAGTATGATCCATGATTATTGTCTTCTTTATTCATTTATGTATATAAATGATCAAATTACATGGTTGGTTCACAAATCACACACCTTTTCTCTATATCATATCATCTCTGGAAACTATTCATTTAGGATAAATTATGTGGATGTTAATATTTAATGATGGCCATTATAATTGATTTTTAGATATTTTTATATGAAATGATACATCATATGTTTCTAGAGTTTCATAACATCCCTTTGATAAACATAATCTCATAATTATTCCATTTCATTCAATATTATAATGGAATATGTCCATTATTCTAAGAATAAAATATCAATAAATGAACATATAAAAACATAATATGAAAATGGTAGAAAATAACAAATTCATTGAACCATTAAAATAAATATAAATTATAGAGTACATGATTTTATTTTAAAATTATATTATAAACATGAAACTGATTATTAAATTTTAAGAGAAATTACTATGTAAGAAATATCAATTTCTGACATATAGGTTTAAAAAATGAATTTTCACAATTTCATAAATATTTAAATTTACTTATTTAGGTGAAATAAAGAATGATTCATATTTAAATCAAGTTATACATAATCAAACATAGAAAAAATGTAAATTTTGGAACATTTTTAGTTATATGTATTGAAGTTCATAATAGAATTTTGCTGAGTATGGACATGGAGGAAATATTTGGTACAATTAAGGGGAAAGAATGCTCACATTTAATTAAAACAAATGTATCTATAAATTTATGTTATAATGACATAAACATATAAACAATATTTAATATTATTTCAAAACATATAGAAGAATAAAATAGATGAATTTTAAGAATTTAAAATCAAATAACATCCCATAAATGTACATTGAATATAAATAAACATGAGAAATAGTGGGATTTTAGAACATACAACCATGGTTTCTTTTTTATAAAAGCCATATAAAAGTAATTTTAAGAATGAATATTAAATAGATATATAAATAATATTTATGGAATTTATTAATATTTCATAATTCATAAATGGTGTATGAATTACACCATACAATGAAATCATTATTTATGCCCAGAAACAGACATATATAAATTAATTATGGAGAAATGAAAATGATTATAATGATAATGAATTATGATGTGATAATTATTAAATGGATTTATTAAGATTAAAAATTTAAATAATAATTATAAAAAAAACTTCATATTTTTAATGTTAATATGGGAAATAAATTTTTAATGTTATAGTTAATGTTGTAGTTGTATAACCAAATTTATAGAAATTGAATCACTAAACTCCAAACTTATTGGATGACATACCATGTATGAAATTTATGTTTCATATAATATAATTATATCAATGACATACATGTTTAGAAGCCTTGTAATGGTATCTTAATATATGATTAAACATTTTGTTTAGATTTTTTCAATGATTTATTTAATAATATAATATGATATATGTGAATTTTTTTATCATGGTTTTTTCAATGGTAAAAGAATTAATTATTTATTATTGATATATTCAATGATTTAATGGATCCATCATATCAAGAATAACATAATTTGAATAATTATCATTTATATACATTACATAAAAATGTAAAACCATCCATGAAAGGTGGGAATGAAAATTGAATCGCATCACTTCATGGAGTTGGTAATACACACCTACGAGAAAATTCTGTTATAAATTTCCAACATAAGGAAGTGTATGGACATAGATGATGTCAATAAAAAAGACACCATGGCCAATATTGTCAAAGAGGATCCATGTGTTACATCTCCAATCACATGTTTAATAGTCTAGGGGATGGAAACTATTATTGAGTAGGAATTTCATAAATATGGGTGGAACTTTCCTATATTTTAGTAATAACACTGAAGTCACCATGAATATATAATTATTAGTATAAAGTACACTTGATACTAATTTATTCTTAAATATATAACCTAAGATGAAAAATCTGAAAAATATTTTGATTGTGATAAATGGGGCCAGAAAAATACCACGGATAACTAAAATGTGTCTAATATTCTCATAATGTGGGTAATTTATATAATAAAACATTGGAATGAACCATATCCTTTCTATCCCAATATTATGCTCCGCCTACTCCCAATTTTCTCAAGACTCATTTTATTTTCAATTCATCTGCATAAAGTTCTACATCTAAAGGTTGTTCTTATACATTGGTATGTATGAAAATAACTATTATGACAGACCTAAAAAACCAACCCTAAAGCATCATGTGAATTTTTCTATTTAATATAATATTCCATGAATCATTATATGGGACATAAATATATTCCAAAATAATTTATTATATACTAATAATATTCAACCTGCCTCAAAGGTGTCTCAACCAACATTGTTCTTGATGATTTTAGATAATGATTATTTTGATAGTATTATCTTCACGAGTTGTTCTATAATTATAGGCATATTTTTGAGAGATTTTTTCACATCTGGACATTCCATGAATGTTAAAGCATGTATTCGAAACATCTCAGAATCCATAGATGGTTTCACACCTAGGTCTATTTGGGGACACTATAAACTCTAATGGATCATTCAACAAGGAATGTAATAGATTCTTCATACTAAGGTTGTAATGAGTATAAAACTAACATGACCTAGTATTATGATAGTATTGAGGATATTTTCACATGCCCCATGGAGAGATACCTTGAACTAAATCAGAAACATTACCCATTATGCTGATGAAAATCATATAATGAGTAAGTTATTTCATAATTTATCATCGCTGGGATAGACCAATGAATCTCACACAATTGAACATTTCTTACATTACTGAAAAGATGAGATTCATAGAATCACTAATGAATAATATGGTGTCTATCGGATGTTCATGTTGTGTACCAATATCCCAGGACATCACCATATATTTTCATTTGTTCCACTACTCATTCATCTGTACTCCTACGCATTCACATGTAATATAGTTATTTCCATGTTCGTCGTCTTGAATAAGTGATGAGTATCGTCCATTTACTCTAATAATTATTAAGTTACAAGTAATTTTTGTTCCCATGTATTCTAGGAGTACATGTTGGGTTTCAAGTATCTTTCCACATGGAGTGAGTCTCATTTTACATGAAATATTATATTTTATATTAAATGGAAGCTTTAAACAATAAAAAGGGACCCCACATTGTGTCTTTTCTATGGGTTACATGCTTTGAAATAGAAAATTTCTCATATTCCATGCTTCCTTCACTTCATATAATACTTTACAATATCCACTATCAATTATAAAAAAAACAATGTTGATAAATGTGTTTCTTGGGATATCCTCCCTCATAATCATAACTCATAGGATTCCAATCATCATTCCTCTCGATGTTTCATCTATTGTCTAGTTTTATGCACAATGTACATCAATTCATTCAATGGGTATCCCAATATTATAGTGGAAAGTACCTACCCCAATTTACAGTGATACATTGCACAAAATCTCCATCATGAAACAATGGTGACAATCTATTGTGCTGAATATTAGTTATGAAATGATCAATCACATGTTATTTTGGGAAGTATAATGAATGGTAAAATTAAAAATAATACCATTATAATATGTTATTCACCATCTTCAGGGGATATAAAATGAGGATAAATTCATATAATAAAATTTCATTCCCTATGTTGGATTAATCATTGTGGAAGAATGAATCTGTCTTATTTATGTTATGGAAGGAAACAAACTATGTTGTCTTTGGTTATCCATGCAATAATATAATCATTGATTGATCATCCAACTGATAACCAAAAACCTATAATCTATCCTATAGAGTCTTATATATTATTATATTTCCATAGGGCTTTGAGAAACGTGTACAAGTATTGTAGACTCTATGTAACAACATCAATACATAATAAAACAGATTAATTTAGTAATTATTTTTCTTTTTCTTAAACAATAAATCTTGTTTATCAATAAATTTAATGCGGAAAGTTATTACATCACACATAGGGTAAAAACAATGTTCTAAACTCAGTGACTACCTCATATTTCTATTTTATTTCCCCTTTATGGTTTAATGAAATTAGTTTTTGAAAATATGATGTCTGTAACATTAATAAATTTACAATTATTATAATATTATATTTGTGAACATCGTTCCTAAATATACATCAACATCTCAATGTCTGTCATGGAATATATTAAAAGATATATTCAAAATATTTACATGGAAGAAAACTAGATGTCAATTTCCCAAAACCTTGGGATTTTAATCCCAAAAAAAGAATAATTATATTATATATGATGTTTCTTTAGAAGTCCCTTCTAGGTCACCTAATATTCATTGTTTGGACTCTGATTCTCATACTATCACTAGACATGCACCAATGGAATTTCTCTACATTATTATATCATCTAAAGTCAAAAAATGATTTCTAATGAGTACTACCCAATTTTACTCCATCCACGATGTCCATATCAGCCCGTTCAATATAATTACACACACCCATCATGTAACTACTCAGAATTTTCATATGGATTATGTTGTGTACATGGTATAACTGTGGTTGTAGAGATAAAAGATATTCCTCCTAAATAATTATACAACATATATTCAATGTACCAATTAAACTCACATAAAATTTACCCACTAAAAAATCACTATAATCCATTTTAGGATGAGAAAAATAGGAACATATTGTCTCTATTCATAATATCAAATTTCCTCTCTCCTAAGTATGTATCAGACTTATAATGGATCTGTGCAGTTCTCATATTGTTCTGGTTGATCAATACCTTATCCCTTATAGCTCGCACCAACAATGGTCCCATGAGTGCTAGATCACATAGATTAGTCAAACATTTTACTAATCTACATTCTCTTTAATGAAAATCCTCAAATGGTAATATAATGATTCTTAAATAATAGAAGTTTCTATATGAAAAGAAAATCAGGGATATTTCACCCTCTTATCTACGTCCATATACTAAAATGAAATCTAAAATAATATCCTAGAGAATATGAATAGTCATTTAAACATAGACGTCATTCTAGGGAGGTAACTATATGATCATGTGAATGTAAGTACCAAATGCCTCCTTAATTCAAAATAATAATATTGATATCATTTTTTCATCATTCTCTGAAGAGGGAATTTTATAGAGTCGAACAATACCTTTCATGTAAAATTTATCATAATATCACTACTAAACTCTATATTTCTAGTGATGTTTTTTTGGGAGGTATTGTATTGTATTGAATGAACATAATTTATAATGATTTCCCCCTAATATTTATATGTAACAATATAGATCTACCAGTATGTCAAAAGATGCTGCTCATTCTAGTGAAGGATATGATGATATTGATTTTACTCAATCAATCATACCATTATTATATATCAAGAAAATTGATATAGTTTCTAATTAGACTGTTTTGTAACCTATTCATGATAAATATGAGAATTTTTTATTGGCTTCTACATAATCTAGTATTGATCTATCTAGTACATGGAAATTTATCCTTCCAACCTTTTCTAATAAAAATTATCCTTTGGTATACTCTAATACTAGAATGGTTTAATTTATATGTGAAAAAAATTTGTTCATTTCGAAGAGGGGTAGAGTTTAAATGTTGCACAAATCCCCTTTATAAAACTATCTTATTCCAAAGAAGCATGAAAAAAGACTCATGTTCAGGTACACCTGGAGTTGATTCAATATTGGAGGAAATTAACCCCAATAAATATTTTTTGTGGTCTTATGACATTTGATAATTTTATAAGGAATAATCTACCCTCATTTGAGTAACATACTCATTTTTTCAGTTACTTCTACTAATCCATCCACTATTTCAAAATCTAAACCAACACTTTCTGGTAATTAGGTAAATATAGGTGGCAATTAATAGAAGAAAAAAAGAAACAATCAAAAAAATAAATTGAAAAATAAAAATCAATAAGGGCCCTTGAAAAGGCCCATGATTCATCATCAATGAAGGTAAAATATTGAAATTTACAAGGGCTTTTGAAATATCCCATGATCTATGTTTGTAGGAACATAACTAATACAAAAAAACATATTTTTTCTGTTTTTTAAAATTATTAATTGTCTTTTAATAATTGGATATCCATTAATTGGTGTTCTCTATCGTATTCCTTTCATTATGACAGTATTAATCAAGATTGTGTGGATTTAATTTGGTTTATAAAGAATGATCGTACTTCCTTGACCTATTTTTGTCATGATCATTAGTCATTAAAAGTTTATATATGGATGAATTGTATTGATATTTCTATCACATTTTAATATGATTTTAAATTATTTATATGAATAACAGAAATTTGGAGATGTATAGAAAATATTCCCTGAATTTTGTGATAGATTTGGATTATTCATGATGAGTTTAACAGAATTTTATGGATAAAATAGAATTTTGGAAATAACCTTTTTGTATTCTAATCTCTTGAATTTTAAGCGTGTATTAAAAAATATATTGCATTTATTACATAAAATAATTGGAAATGATTATAAATGGATTTATTATAATAAAAATTTGAGATAATTGAATAGATTGTGTAGATTCAACATATCATTGCATAAAAGAAATGAGGCAGTTAATGACTGAAATTTCACTCTTCCATTGTCTTACTCAGATCAACATACTATTCATATGGATATTTATATAAATAATTTATGGTCATCCCCTGACCAATTAAATTCAAAAATTCCAGGATTGTGATACCTCAATATAGGGAGAAAATTATGGTATCCTAGAAGGTTAATTTCAATGGTTGTCCACTTCATATTATTTATTTGAAACAAAAAAAATATCAATTAAATAAATAAGTGAATGAGTAAGGCATAATTTTCTAAATTATATATTTTTATTCCAAATGCTATAAATTATTGGCTTCAATGTCAAAGAAATAATCAGAATCAATTGGCTCCTTATAGGGATGATATGGATGAATTTTCCAAATTTGACAATCTTCACTATCACTTAAATAAAATAATTCTCTAATACAATATATTTTTAGGTGGGTGGGGATGGGTGATACAAAATCAATGGTTTTTCATCTCATTAAAAAAGAGAAGAAGGATAAAAGTGGAATCACTAACATAGAAATAAATTTGTAAATTCATAGCTCTAAAAACAAAATTTCTAATGTGGTTAAAAACTCATTTGAGGATATTTTAATGGATAAAGGTGAAGATAAAACTCAAAAAATGGACATATACATCAATCCGACTATTGAAGAAGTTAAAAACCAACTACTTACTCATTAACCTATTGAGAATTAAATTAATGAATCTATATTTTATTTGATTATTTTGAGTGTTATGTGATACAATGATTTTTCCATTGTTTATTTTATTTAGTATTGGGATATTATTCATAGTTATATATATATATATATATATATATATTTCATAGAATTTTTATTAATCGTGCCTCTATTCCATATGTTGTGAATTTTAGTCTCATTTATCTGATTCCAAAAATGTAGAATTATTTTGATATGAAGGATTGTAGACCTGTTGTTTTTGTTAAATCTATTATAAATGTAATAAACACAATCTTGGATATTATATTCAGAGAAAATTTTAATGTATTCCATAAAAATAATTGGTTTGGATCTTTACCTAGAAGGAACATTCATAATGAAAATTATATATAATAATAATGAATTAATTTCATGAATAATTGAATGAAGAATGGTAATATGGATATAAATATTGAAATTTTCAAGGATTTTGATACAATGAAGTAGAGTTTCAATGTGTTAATCAGGAGAATTCATAGTTCTTTCAATTTTTATATAAATTTCATTAATTACCTATTACAATGTACTTTGATCAATGTTATTTTCCATTGGTCAGCTAGTTGAACTTTTCGTTATTCTAGTAGAGTAGGATATGGGGATCTATTATCGGGTCTCCTCATTCCTATTCTGTGTTCCTACTATAGTACTTTTCTAAATGATCTTGTGCAGAATGGATTATATAATCATAGTAGGTTAGCATAACTCTATTTAAAATATCACATATTTTATATACTAGTTAAATTATTTTATTTAGAATTGCAAATAGATTCAAACTATTTTACTATAAATCTACTTTTTTGTGTTATGAGGAACATGATCATTAGGTCAATAATTTGAATTTTTATTATATTATATTTTTTCAAGGGGTGCTAATTTATAAGAAAAATATGGTGTATTTAATTATAAGTGATAAGAGACGGTCAATTCCCATTACATATCTTAGTGTGCCACAATTTTGGGGTATATTTAAGAAGGATTCGAATATAGATCACCTATGTAATAATTATTAATAAATTGGAATCATGGAATGAAAAAACATGAATCATAATGGATGTATCTGAACTCATCACTATATAATCACTTCTATGTCTCTTGTTGTATTCTCTTTGTATATATATCGTATAATACATATTAATGGTACGCACATTCTAATTCTCAATATTATCTTAACAAGTTCTTTTATGATAGTAAGAACATATACATTGCCTAAAAATATTGTGTCAGGCATGTTGATATGGTAGAAATGGGAATAAATCACCTAAGGATTGTCAATACATATATTTTTA
Organism: Viscum album; assembly: GCA_963277665.1. Classification (NCBI taxonomy): domain Eukaryota; kingdom Viridiplantae; phylum Streptophyta; class Magnoliopsida; order Santalales; family Viscaceae; genus Viscum; species Viscum album. The sequence continues at coordinate 416,958,596 of OY728161.1, read as the reverse complement.
AAAAGTTCTCATGGAATATTTTTACATCAAATGAATCTTCTTTTAAATTTACCATCGACTGATTTGTCAGTAAACTCTAGATTATATATTCTATTTATATCACATTTTTTCTTGGAATTATAATAAAAATTGTTATTTTGAGAAAATTATATGTTATAAATGAATTTATTCCACTCATTCATCTCTTAAATATCGGAATTCTACATCGCTATCAAGGACAATTTATGATTATGTTTATGTAACATTGAACCTAAAATACTTTTCCGTTTTTGAAATATATAATAATTTTTGTTCATATGATCTATTACGATAACATGTCTTATTGTATGAATATATAGATATATACATTATCAATTTTAAACACATTTTAAATGGAATTGTTAATTCTTTTAAATTATAATTATTTAAGTCTAATGGTTATATTGTGACTCCCTCTTGGATGTTGACATAAAAAACATCTTTTATAGCACCTTATGATAATCTGCTTATATGGTTGATTTGGAGGAATAACCAACAGTTACATGGGGCTATATAGTTTGTATGAATTAGTCTTCTACATATATTATAAATCATTAGTAGTTTAGAATAATCACATGATCGTGATTTTCTCTCTTTCTCTTTCACATGTATTTCATGGTTTTATGTTCTACGAATCTCTATTTGTAGACTTAAATTTTGTTTCATTTTATAACTAATTCTTTCTATAACCCGAGTAGTCTTAAGTGATTAGTTGTAGGTTTTATTACTAACTCATGAGGCCTATAATATTTATTTCATATATAGGGCTAGCAATTATTGATATTTTTACAATCTCGTTCAACCGTTACTCACTAGAATAAATTGAATTAATGAAAAATAATGATTGATTCAATGATATAAATAGGTAAAATAAAAATGACTTCTATATCCTTATTATCTCTAGATGTATTAGTGTTAATTGCAGTATTAAAAATCTGCTGGCCGATAAATATATCAGGTGGATACACCCATTCTTGAATGGAAAGATGTCAAAGTGGAAGGGGAAAAAATTGGTGCACTGAGCCCCTATAGTTGTGGTTGAATATTTTTTACCTATCAAGTATTTGTAAAGGGATTTCATTATTACCTATTTGTGTCTGTCCATTACATTGAATCAGTCATGTTTTTAATTATAAAATTGTTCAGATATGTTGATCATTTTTGTTGGTGATCAATTTTGATTGAATCAGATTCATTCATTGAAATTGATATTACAAGAATAATATATCAAATTTTCCTCATGAAGATTTTCCATTCATTGAATAATTGTCTTATACTCATATAGGTTTTTGAGAATGTTTATATAAATGTCTATAGGGAGAAAAATCATGTTGATGATGTCCTTTTCCTAGAGAAATTGTCGAGGAAAATTTTATATGTTTTTTTGGCACCTGAGTTTGGAAATTCATTGATTGAATTTGACTCACGTAGTCATGTGTATACCCGACATGGCCACATTTAATTATTATTATTTATATATTATATCTCAATTTTTTAAATTATATATGTTGCTTGTTAAGAAATATATTGATCACAATATGTTTTTAACTTTGTTTTTAGTGTGTGGTAGTTTCAATCAATATAATTTATTTTTAATTGATAAATGCTTCTATTTTTCATTTTTATAATAATTTATTTGTATAATATGATTTAATAAAAGTATAAAAATATTTATATGAGATCATAGAGATTTTAATATCATAATAATATTATAATTTGATTCAAATATATTTTTTATTTAAATAACTATGATTTCAATTTGGATTATAAATTTTAAAATTATAATATTATATTCATAAAATATCATATATTATATGTGATTGGAAGATTTTCATGAAAATAAATTGGTCTTTAAAATTTTCTATAATGGCATGGACCACTTCATCCCATTCCTTTGTCAAAAAGAAGGTCACGAAGTGTTCTGGAGGGTAAAATGGACTTTTCCCACACCTTCCAGAATTTTGAAACTACACGCCATGTAGTTTGAGTACATGACATGTAACCCCCTTTCCAGGTATACCCATGTTGAAATCCGTGTCTTTTCCATGTGAAATAAATGGGTGCACGCTGTGTACCCCAAACAAAACGTCGTGTAGTCTCTCCCCGCGTATGCGTTACCGTGTATTGACCAGTCAATAGTCGTGTGCCGTGTTGTAGCTGTGTGAAATAAATTGGTACACCCCGTGTATCCAATACAACACGCCGTGTAGTCCCTCCACGCGTATGCGTTACCTTCAAGTCGTGTGTTAACCAGTCAATGACCGCGTTTTGCGTTGAAGGCCATGTTGGAAGCTGTGAGGCGACTGTGTGAAAAGGCCAAGTACACGCCGTGTACCCTAAAGTACATGCCTTTTATTTTTTCTTTTCTAAACTATAAAAGTAGTGGTCCCCTCATCCTTTTCAACACACTCCTCTCCTCCCCATTCCTCTGAGGAGATCTCTCCCAAGAGACTCGAAGGCTCTTTCTTCAATAACAAATTCATACGAGATCTGATTTATGATCTGTCAGTGGCCACGAGATCATAACGATGAGGAAGAACTTATGAGCTTGGATCTGTTGTCATTCCTTCGACCTTTCCCTTCCGAATTCCACCTGAGGAGGTTTTTCCGGGACTCGACAGAAGTGACGGATACCGACGGACGTCTTCTAATGTTGATCCGGGGGAGCGTCGTTATCAGAACCTGTTGAGGTAGGGATACTACATTCGTCTCTCTAATCTGTGCATAAAATGGGGTGGGTATCCTTTTTTCGTGATATACAATTGAACCAATAAATAAAGATAATAACTGGTTATAGAATATGGATGGGGATGTTTTAATGTTTATCTTTATCCTGTGATATTATGTTCTGAATTGAATAGACTTATACCTACGGAAAATCATTGTCGATGGGGTGCTTTTATAGCGCAATTAAATGATTCCCTATCTTCTAGACCGTTTTTGTGAATGGAACCTTGTGGAATGTGGAATTTGGTTAATCACGTAAAGTTGTCTAATTAAACTCTGGAACCCTTGTGTGATAACCCCTGTTGAACAAAATGGAATAATGAAGATGTGGGTGTTGGCTTGGATATGTGGCTATAGATGGGGGTGTTTTGTGGGTTATTGTGGATTGGGTGAGCAGCGGGGTTGCGGTTGGCTTGGTTTTGGGTTGGTGTGTTTGCTATGATGGGAAGCAGGGCGGTAATAAATGTTATTAAAGAGATAATGATGTACGGGTTGTGGTGTGTTTGTAGTGGTCAGCAGCAGGGCTGTAGGGATGGTCTTGAATATGAAAAAACTATGCGTTGTAAATAATAAATAAATCCAGAAGATTTAATGAATGGTGGGGCGTGGTAATGAAACGAGAATAATAATCAATGGGTTGGTTGGTTAATTAGAAGGTACTTGATTGTGTTTCTTGTGTTTTCCTAACATGATTTGTGGATGGCCGGGATACGTTTCACGAACGATTGATGTGGTTGGTTGTGGATAGTTTCCCAGTAGTTGAGGAACTAATAAACATTTCTTCTCAAATGTGAAAACCTTGATTGGGTTGGGGATGTTTTTTGTATGCATTCTTCGTGGTAACAGTGCCGAGGCTCGCGCTCAGATTCTCTGTTTGCAAGCCATAGGTTGGGCTGAGTGGTTGTTATATATATATATATATATATATTGTGTATTATTGCACCCCACCCATGTTGATCACATAGTTCTGAACACTCCCAATTAATGGGAGAGGGTGTTTTCCACTTAGTTACTAGCTCCTTCCTGGTCCTTCTTCCCTAGATTGTGATGGCTTGAGGCGACCTTATACCTATGAATCTCCGGGTAGGTTTCTAATCGGGTGGATTGGCCCAAGACTCTTTGGGCATGCTTACTTTTTCCCATGAATGTTCGGCATGAGGCCCAGGTGTGTGTGGGTGGGATGTGGGGTTATGAGGCCCAGGTGTGTGCGGGTAGGAAGATTGTGGTAGCATCAGGACATTCTCCATTAGGAAGAGCATCTAACTAGTTGTAAATGGTGTGGGGTACCCAATACTCTTGTTCTTATATACTACTTCCTATCGTGATTGTGTTTTTGGTGAGTGTGGAAGGTTAGGATGGGTGGATAGAATTCCTTGGTAGGTTTCATCTGTTGTTCTCACGGGACATTAGGATTTCTACCCACTTGTGCACGAGACCTTTAGGTTTTCCTGCTGAGTATACTTGTATGCTCACCCTAAGTTTACTTTCAAGTTTCCAGGAGGACTACCAGGGTCGTGCGATACCCTACTAGTCGGACAGTTGGAGTTGTTGCTGTTGATGTACACTTGTTTCTTTTGGTATTGTAAATTGAGCATTCTTGTACTTGAAACTTGTAATAAAATAGTTTAAAAATGCATGTGGGCTTGGATTGGGTTTATTTATATACACTTGTTCTTTTCCTTTTTGGTGGTTGACTTGTCCTATTTCTTGATCTTAAAATAATAAAAGGGTAATGCCTCCCATATTTGTGAGAACTCATACCCTTGGTTCTAGTCTCCAACTCGGGGCCTACTGGAGGCGGGACACGGGGGTCATTATCTCTCTTTCACCATTGCCATCTCAGGAGGGGCATCTTGGGTGGGAGGGGGTCATGAAAGAATGGTATCAGAGGTGATGGTTGAGATATAGGGTGGAGTCTGGAGTTAGGCATAGTGAGGATTGCATGGGATGGTAGGGAAACAATGTTAGTTAATCGTGGTGTGTGACATAGTCCAGGGAAGACCGGCAAGGACACGCGATTTTAAGGCCACCCGTGATCCGATGAAAGGACTCTGAGCCTATTGAATGACATAGTGAGACTACATTGATTTCACGGTAGATACCATAGGGAAGGTACATTCATCATCATGATTGTTTCTTACTTGATTTGGGTGTTCTGGGAAAGAAATTGAAATAAAAATGAAAAAATGATTCCCTAAGAAATTCCATTACTACTTGGGCTTTGGTGATCTCTGTTTACCATACAGCTGTGGCACCTGGACGTCGTCCCCGGGTGGCTTAGACGTCCGAGGTCCAGCAGATTCAGGCGGTCGATCAGTTGAGGATTGACTGAGAGGAGGATGATAGTCAGTGACAGAAGACTCTCCATTCTTTTCAGCGGCAGATCCTCAAGAAGTATGAAGGTAGTATTTCGGATACGGAGACAGAGGGGCGGCTTGAGGAGATAGGGATTGCTTTTACCTTGATTCGTGCTCTGATGGAGTATTGGGTTCCCCTAGCAGTCAGTCAGCTAAGAGGTGTGGCACAACAGTGGTGGACGCTCTACCTCGGAGAGAGGATATAGGCAGAGGTTCCATGGGATGACTTTGAGGAGGAATTCCGAGAAGAATTCCTTTCTTCAATGATCAAGGCGAATAAGATTCAGGAGATAATCTCCCTCCAACAGAGGAGTATTATATTATGAGAGTTGGGGATCAAGTTCGAGGAACTCTTGTGCTTTGCTCCTGATCTCTTTCCGGATGAGGAGTCTCGGGCGAGACGTTTGGTGGAGGCGCTTCGTCCTTCGCTCCAGTATGCTATCACCCCCTTCACCCTTCCGAAATAATTTATAGTACAGAAGATGGAAGAGTATGTATAGAGGATGCACTCACTGGGAGGTGGACCACGAGAGGGGATCTAGCTGGACTCTTCGAAGGGGAAGGCAATCAGCAGCAGGTCTCCTTTGACGGGACCTCCCAGGTTCAGGCTAGTGGGGAGCAGGCCCCAGCAGTTCCAATTCATATCATTGGGTCCTTGTCCCTTTTTCAAGAGGCCAGGACCGAAGTGTTTTTCTTGTGGAGATTTCAGGCACATTCAGAGTCCATGCCCGACCTGAGCTCAGTACGTAGGAGGTGGGCAGGTTCAACACCCACCGCAGGAGCACCAGTTGCTGGCGAGGCCCTTTCAGGAGCAACAGGACCATGCTCCTCCGAGGGCAGACATTGCAGGGGGAAGCTGACCTCAGGGTGCTCCTCAGGGACCTTGAACATGGTGTGGTCGAGGAGGTAGATGACATCAGAGAGGTAGAGGAGCTTGGCCTGGACAGTTGCATGCAGTGGAGTTAACAGCCCTAGCAGGACTAGAGGTGGTGCGTTTTCATGGAGTCACAAAGACTATTGTCGCAGATCGGGATACTCAGTTTACCTCACGAGTCCGGAGGGTGTTGCATCATGCTTTTGGAACCCAGCTACACCTAAGAACTTCATTCTACCCCCAGACCGATGGGCAGATGGAGCGAATTATCCATACCTTGGAGGACATGCTGCGAGCATGCATTCTGGATTTTGGAGGATCATGGGTACAACACTTGCCTTTAATAGAGTTTTCCTACAACAAAAACTTCCACTATACTATTGGCAAGGAACCGTGTGAGGCTTTGTATGGAAGACCATGTTTTTCACCCATTTTCTAGGCAGAGGTTGGTGAGACAGGTGCTCTTGGCTCAGAGGTAGTGCATAGCACCATAGAGAAATTCAGCTTGTGCGTGAGAGGATGAAAGTGGCTCAGGACCGACAGAAGTCTTATGCTGATCGTCGGAGGAGGCCCTTGGAGTTCGAGGTAGGAGATCATGTGTTCTTGAAGGATTCCCCTTGATGTGGTAAGCAGAAGATTGGGAAAGGGTGCAAAATCTCACCTAGGTTCATTGGACCTTTTGAGGTGATGAGGCGAGTTGGCGAGGTAGCATATCACCTAGCCCTGCCACCTCAGTTGGAGAATGTTCATGACGTCTTTGACGTCTCCCAGCATCATCAGTACTTACATGGCGACTCACACGTTATCGACTGGGGAGAGGTAGATATGGGAGAAGACACGACCTTTGAGGAACGACCAGTCAGAATTGAGGATCATAAAGAGAAGGTGCTCCGTGGATGAACCATCGCCTTGGTTCGTGTGTTGTGGAGGCATGGCGGCCACGAGGAGAGCACATGGGAGTGGGAGACCCAGAGGAACACTCAGTACCCAGAGTTGTTTTAAATTGTGTTTTCCCTTTTTCTTCTGAGCATGGTTTTGATGTTATACTCTGTACCTTTGATATATGGAATTCTTGGATTGTCAATTATGAGATGTTTAGTTTTCCTTGTTCTCTGGAAGTGTATATCATGCCCGGATGTGTGGGGAAAGGGAAAAATATGACCCTTAATCGAGACGCATTAATGCGGATGCTATTGAACCCATGGAGGCGATCCAATGCCGCCTAAAGTGGATAATATCTTCACATAGGAGAAGGAATTTCCCAAAACCACGTGTTCAGGCAGTGTGTGGGTTGTACGATCTTAGGGGCAGTGTACCATGGAAAATCCTATTATATGGAAGTGGGAAGGCCCAATCCTTAATCGTGATGCATTAATGTGGATGCAATTAAACCCATGCAGGCGAGATAGTGCCACCTAATGCGGATACTATCTCGATATGGAGAGGTAATTCCAACCACCTATGATTGGGGTTGTTGGTAGGGTTCCTGTTATAACAAGAACCCTAAGAGGTATCTTATTGGGTTCCTCTAGGTTGGTTTTTGAATTCTCAGGGACGAGAATGTTTTAAGTGGTATCTGATGTAATGGAATAGAAATCTTCGGCCCATTCCTTTGTCAAATAAAAGGTCACAAATTGTTCTGGAGGATAAATTGGGCTTTTCCAATGCTTTCCAGAATTTTGAAACTACACGTCGTGTAGTTTGAGTACACGTTGTGTACCCCCCTTGTCGGGTATGCCCTGTGTTGAAGGTCGTGTCTTTTCCATGTGAAATAAATGGGTACACGCCGTGTATCCAATACTACAGGACGTGTAGTCCCTCCACGCATATGTGTTACCTTCATGTCGTGTGTTGACCAGTCAACAGCCATGTTCCGCATTGAAGGTTGTGTTGGAAGCTGCGTGGTGACCGTGTGAAACGGCTGAGTACAAACCGTGTACCATAATGTTCACACCGTGTACGTTTTATTTTTTCACCTATAAAGGAGGGGTCTCCTCCTCCTTTTCAAATCATTCCTCTCCTCCCCATTCCTCTGAGCATAGCTCTCCCAAGAGACTCGAAGGCTCTTTCTTCCATAACTTCTTCGTACGAGATCCGATTAACGATCCGTCAGCGGCCACGAGATCGTAACGACAAGGCGGAACTTCTGATCTTGAATCCGTTGTCTTTTCTTTGGCCTTTCCTTTCCGAATTCCACCCGAGTAGGTTTTTCCAGGACCTGACAGAAGTGACGAAAGACCGACGGACGTCTTTTAAAGTTGATCAGAGGGAGCATTGTGATCAGAACCTACTGAGGTAGGGATATTACCTTCGTTTCTCTAATTTATGAATCATATATGGTTGGTATCCTTTTTGTTTTTGTGATATATGTTTGAACCAATAAATAATGATAATAATTGGTTAAATAATGGGGATGGGGATGTTGTTATTTTATCATTATCTTGTGATATTATGTTGTGAATTTAATAGGATTATACCTACTGAAAATCATGGTCGTTGGGGGCCTTTTCATGCGCAATTAAATGTTTCCCTATCATATGGACCGTTATTGTGAATGGAACCTTGTGGAATGTGGAATTTGATTAATCACGTAATGTTGGATAATTATAATCTAGAACCCTTATGTGAAAACCCATGTTGAACAAAATGGAATAATGAACATGGGGGTGTTGGCTTAGATACGTGGCATGTGATAGGGGTGTTTTGTGGGTTTTTGTGGATCGGGTGACCTTCTGGGCTACAGTTGTCTTGGATGTGGGTTGATGTGATTGTTATGATGGTCAGCATGGCTGCAATAAATGGTATTAAAGGGATAATGATGTACAAGTTGTGGTGTGGTTGTAGTGGTCAGCAGCAGGGCTGTAGGGATGGGCTTGTATATGAACGAACTATGGGTTGTAAATAATAAATAAAAGCGTACGAGTTAATGAATGGTTGGGCATTGTAATGAAATGAGAATAATAATCAATGGGTTGGTTTGTTAATAATAAGGGACTTGGTTGTGTTGATTGTGTTTTCTTAACTTGATTTGTGGATGGAAGGGATATGTTTCACGAATGATTTATGTGGTTGGTTGTGGATAGTTTCACAGTAGTTAAGGAACTAATAAACAATTCTGCTGAAACTTGAAAACCTAAATGGGGTTGGGGTTGTTTGTTGTATGCTTTATTCGTGGTAGCAGTGCCGAGGCACGTGCTCAGTTTCTATGTCTGGAATCCATAGGTTGGGCTGAGTGGTTGCTATATATATATATTTCTATCTTTTGTGTTTTATCGCACCCCACCCATGTTGAGCACATAGTGTCGAACACTCCCATTTCATGGGACAGGGTGTTTTCCCCATAGTTACTAGCTCCATCATGCTCCTTCTTCCCTAGGTTGTGATAGCTTGAGGCGGCCTTACACCTAAGATTCTTTGGGTAGGTTTCGATTGGGGTGGATTGGCCCAAGACTCTTCGGGCATGTATACTTTTTTCAAAGAATCATCAGGATGAGGCCCAGGTGTGTGCGGGCAGGATGTGTGGTTATGAGGCCTAGGTGTGTGTGGTTAGGAAGAGTGTGGCAGTGTCAGGACGATCGTCGTTAGGAAGAGTATCTAACTAGTGGGAAATGGTGCGGGGTACCCAATACTCTTGTTCTTATATACTACTACCTATTGTGATTTTGTTTTTGGTGAGTGTGGCTAGTGAGGTGGGGTGGATAGAATTCCTTTCTATATTTCTTCTGTTGTTCTCATGGGACATTAGGATGTCTCCCCACTTTTTCACGAGGGCTTTAGGTTTCCCTACTGAGTATACTTGTATGCTCACCCTATGTTTACATTCAGGTTTCCAGGAGGACTAACATGGCCGTGCGGGACCCTACTAGTCAGACAATTGGAGTTGTTGCGGTTGATGTACACTTGTTTTATTTGGTATTGTACGTTGATGTTTATTGTACTTTCACCTTGTTTTAAAATTGTTTAAACATTCATGTGGTCTTGTTTTTGGTTTATTTCTATAAACTTGTTCTTTTCCTTTTTGGGGGTTGACTTGTCCTATTTCCCGATCATAAAATAATAAAAGGCTAATGCCTCCCATATTTGTGAAAATGCATACCCTTGGTGCTAGTCACCAACCCGGGGTGTATTGGAGGCGAGAATCGGGGGTCATTATCTCCCTTTCACCATTGCCAGCTCAGGAGGGGCATCTTTGGTGGGAGGGGGTCATGACATGTTCGATTTATGGTGTTTGGAATAATTATTTTATATATTTGAAAAGATCTAGATAAATACATTTTATCCTAGTGATAACATTTTTATCATTATGACCTTCTCAAAATTCACTATGGAATGTGATGAGTCAAACAAATATGAATCAAATCATATAATTCATATAAACCATTTTTAAAAAACAACATACCTCAAAATACATAGAATAAATGATAGAATTACACAATCTTTTTTGTTAATCATATAAGCATGATATATCCCATACCGTTCAATTAAATTATCATGAAACACGTTAAATCATAATTTTAATTAGATAATATTGATAATTTAATAATTTCAATGAATTTATACTCCAAAACAGTTTAAAATTTATAATGATATCAATTATTATACATAACATAAAAAATATTTGAATTGAATTATATAACATCAATAACTGGCATGGAACATCCTTAGTGTTTCTTACACTCCTTCATAAATTCCTAAACATCATAAACAATAATCAATCCGCAATAATTATAATAACTTTATTTAAATTGGATTTACTTGATACTAAAGGAAATATTGTTGGAATCTAAAAGTTATTCTTCCATATTTATAGTTTTGAAAATATTGGTAGTTTAAATTGAGTCATAAACAAACAAAATACATGATAAATTCATTTACACCGAATATATTAAAATATTAGGTAAAACTTTCAAGATTTAATTAACATTCTATATATACTATGATAAATAATGTCATAACGAATTCCACAATGGTTAAAATACAAAATTTAACATTTTATAAACCATTATTATATTTTCATGAGTATATATATACACATATTGGACGACATCAAATTATTTTTTTAAGTAGTGGTACCAATGAAAGAAATCATGTATCATTATTATGACTATATCAGTTGTTTTTAAAATTTTAATTTTCTAAAATTATTCATATTCTTATCATGGGTTATTCAAATATTTATTTTTGATTATGAAGTTGATAATCATATATAAATGATTATTTGTTGAGAAGAGTATCTTGTTTTGCATTAATTTAATAAGAAATTTCCTTAAAATTTTTCCGTAAAAGGCCAATTTTAAATAAATAATAAAAATTAGTGGCTCAAGAACCATATCATACGAAGATATAAAATATTTGTAAGATACATTAGAATGACATTATATGGTATATTATCATATAAATCATATATCATATGACTCTTTCATAGATGTGTAGACAACTCTTTATATAATCATAGATATGGATTTTATATATATTTCCACATGTATCCAAAAAAATATGGATGCCTGTCTATGTTATATCGATATAATACAACAAAATGAAATACCTAATTTTTAGGCTTACCACATTTTTTGATTTCCATACACATGGTAATCCAAAAAAAACTATTGCTACTAGTACTCAGTAGGATGCTTGAGGTCCTAAAAAGGGTCACATTGAGAGGAATTATTCACTTAGTAAATTAATGGGGATTTAGTATCTCCATTATATATCATGTATTCCTTATATATATATATATGAATTATAAAAATTATATAGTTTGAATTCATATTGGTGTCACCAAATCTATTTGTTCAAAACATATTGTTGTTGATCTCTTTACACACCTCATTTTATCTATTATTAACCCACTTCAATTAGAAACCATATTCATACATATCCAAATCCCACCCAAAAATAAAGTACTTAAATATCATTATGTTATTGGATTAGAAAAATATAAAACTAAAAATCCACACAATAGTAATCTTGGATTGAAAAATATATAACACTCACTTTTCATGATAATGAATAAGCCACCAGGCTAGTGAGATGTATGAACTAATATATCTCTTCCAAGGGATAAAAACCTCAATAGAGATTTCAATCCCATCATTACTACAACACCTAATATATATAATAAATAGTCTACATTGTAATTTAATATCATATCCTATATCTAGACAATGGTAAGGTATATGTAAATTGAATTTGTTTTAATTCACTGAATACAATTCTTATATGAGTACATATAATATAGATTTGGTTTAAAAAAATAAAGTATTCATCATAAATTTTATTATTTAATTATTATTCTGGAATAAATTAAGTGAAATTTTTTAAAAAATGTAATATTCATATTTTTAAACCACATTTAAATAAATCTACAAAAATTCAAAAAAATTGAAAATTACAAAAAAATGTTTTTTTGTCCAATAATTTTTGAAAATAAATAAGGATATGAAGAGGATAAAATTATATTAAATCGAAAATAATTCCAATATTATCTTTCATAGAGAATTCAACATAAAATATATGATATTAAATTTAAATTATTTATCATGATTTTATTATGTAAATGAGTTATATAACATAAATTTCACATATTTGATATTGTTTAAACATGTAGGTATGTAAAGGTAGTAATAATGTTTCTCTTGGTATTCAGCCTATTTTTATCAGCCACTTTTCATCGAGCCTACAAGCTACGTAATGGTTTTCCCTCAACCTAGATTGAATGAGGAAATTGTTCATTCAAAAATTTAAATTGTCATCAATACTTTTATTTCAATATATATATATATATTATTTAATTCTTCATAAAATTATTTAAAATACCCCTTTTGATATAGATTATCATTTTCCTAAAAATAAATCCTTATAATTTTTCATATTAAAATTCACAGTTTTTTCATATTCCTAAATATAAAGAGAAAAAAATTCCTCCAGAGTTAATGGATAATAAATAAACATATATAAATATTATTTATAATTTCGTGATATATAAATTATATCCAAAATTGGTGTTATTCAACAGATGTTATTAAAAGTTATTAAATTTAAATTATTAATATTATGGAATAAATATTCAAAAAATATTTCATATACATTTCAACAAATAACTATACATAAATTATTAATTATTAATTTATTATTGAATTTTTTAAAAAAAATTAAAACATTTCTATTTTACCAGATTTACCGAAAAAAGTAATCCATTTAAACCCATTCATTATTAAATTATTCAAATATTATAATTTTTCACATATATTTTATTTAGTTATATATTTTTTCTTATTGTTCATATTATTTGATGGATAATGACAGAATATGTGACAAAAAATTAAGTAAAATGCAACATAAGAATAACTCATTGATATATAAAATCACAATGTATAATAGAGGGACATTGAAATAATAATTGAAGGTAGCTAACCAAAATATGATAGGAAAATTGTCTTGTTAAATATTATTTCACACGAGATAATTCCTACATAAGAGTAAATTTTCTATTAGAAATTAATATCTTGTGATCTTCCACAATGTATAGAAGTGTTTTTTCATGATTATATTGTGTTGGAATGACATGAATGTGATATATTGTTATAAAAATTCAACATGAGACGAATATGTGGTATAACATGCAACCTTTTGAGATTAATTTGGTGCATATAGCCATATGTGTGAGTGAAACAATACATATTGGTAATCACTACATATGATAAAGTATGAAATAATATTAATTCTTTTCTGGAATTCATTTTATGATATTGTATACAGAATATTAACTTCTCATCACTATTTTTAAATGGTGGATCATATCTTTCACACAATAAGATTTCCATTCCATTCAATATAACATATCAAAATTGTGATGTAATATACAACATTAATGTACATGAAATATTATATTCAAATATGTGAAAAAATGAAAATTTATGATATCACCTATCAAAAGTATAACATTAGCTAAAAATTTTCATTGTATCTTATAATATGTATTACGACAACAAATTTCAAAATTTATTTATTATTTTGTGAATCAAAATTCAATCCAATACAATAATTCCACTATTAGGTTCAAAAAAAATCATTAACAAATTATAAATATAAAAAAATGAAAAAGAAATCCAAATGTACAACATGGTGGAAATTGTAACCATGAAGAAATAAATAAAGACTATCTTTTCATGTTCCTTGAAATCCACTACTACAATCATTGTTATTTATAATAATGCTCACCAAGATGAATCTAATGGACCATGTCATCAATGTTTTATCTGCTTGTTTGATTAATTATCCCACATTAAATTATTATTCTTCTAATGAACATGTAATAGTTCCACATACTTAGGATAAGAAATTTGTAGAAGAGAGCATCAAAAAGGATATATGTTTGAATAATTATTTCTACGAATTTACTTAAATCATCATATGGGTCCATTATCAATATAAATACCCTATGTATGATCCTATATAGAACATGAATTATCTTATTGATATTAGTGTTTTGTGTGAACCACTATACAATTAATATTTTATTTTTTCAAGAATGTACAATATTGGAAAAACCATGGTTCGATCTCATGGAGGCTGATGACACAAAATACGTTTATATTTTCACTGATATAACAGAACTGATATAATACTATTTTTTTATAATATATTTTTGGGGTTGGATTTTAAATGATGTAAATTATTAACATTGTAATTTAGTAATATATTTACATTATAGATTACAAATCGAATGAAAAATTAGCTAGAATTAACAAGCTAAATACAGAAGAAATGGACAATAGTTGATCATTGGACACTACCATTATCATTTTTTATTAATGTATTAAATTTAATTATCCTATTTATAAAATCTGATGTCAAAATATACACAAAAATTATCTAGATAAAATATTGAAACCTTAGGCCTGAGTGATGATCATTATATGAAAGTGTTTTGATTACCTGGAGAACAATGAGCAACTGAAACATGTTGTACTCATCATGTTCAAAAGAATGAACTCACCATATAAATTTGAACCATGAGGGAAATGAAATTAAATTAATTAGTTGATAAGAAATCTAATATAATGTATATTAAATTTTAAACATGATATAAACTGATCTATTTCATTCATGAAAACAAGATGCAATGTTGTTTAAATGAAAATATTTTACAATGAATACATAAATTCAAAAATTAGAATGTGCTTGGATCATTTCTTCCAACCACCATTTGGAGTATTCTCCTATCATGAATTTATTACGTATTAGAACCCTCTTCGCCTTTAGTGGATACTTAACGTCATCACACCCTCTAGTGAAGGCTTCCATAAAATGATTTAGAAGTGAGGAAGATGCCCTCTTTTATAGGCCATATCTCATGAAATACTTGTATAACCACATTTAATTTTTAGTGTGTCGTCATCATGACTTGTACACAGGGTACATTCCATGTTCATCAGATCTAGGATTTTTCCTCTACTACCTTGAATCGATGGATTCTTTATTGACTATTTGTCTGCAATCACATAGAGTTATCCTATCTCATATCATGGAGTTATAGTTCACAATGTTTTTTCTTGTCATGACTTACTTGGTGTCCATTGTTCATTTGATGAAGTCACAATGATTAATCATATTATACCTCATGTACTTGTTATATTCCAATTTCTATATCTATATTCCCGAAATATTTTCAGATTGTCTCTCCTTGAATGACCAAATATTCTTCTGGAGTCTTAATTCTAGTTGTTTGAAATTGAATTATTCGTTCACCAAAAAATTTCATATAATTTGGATACACATTGATATTTTTTTTGATATAATTACAAAATATATGTTTTTAGCCAAAAGTTTTCTCAATTTTCTCAATTTTTTAATTATTATAATAATCACTTATGTAATGAATTATTAATTGAAATTTAATATAGATACATGTCTCTGGTATTTCATTGATATCCTAGTGGAATCATAGAACATGGAAGCATTAACACTAATTTATCAATATATTATTTATACGGGGTCTACCATGATGTCTCGAAATGTGTTTCCATTATGTCTGAATTTTTTCTGGCCTCAGATTTTTGAATGATGCTCTTCTGAAGTTGTTAATTATTTAGCCCTAGAATTATGGTTTTATACAAAATGGAATCACATATTTTGGAAAAAAGTTGAAAAGGATATCACCGTATTACCGATTTTATTAAAAATTGCTTGAAATAAATAATTAGTCCATTTTTCTATTTATAAAAAAAATATTTCAAAAATCATAAAAACCTATCAATTTTCCATTAAATAACACAATGATGGGGTTTTAAATACATTTAATTATAATATTAAATATGTGAAAATGTTTGTATTTTAAAACCTCAACACATAAACATTTCACTTTAGAGAACTTATAATATATTCTAATCAAAACCCAAATGATAATTAAAAATGAGGAATCATCCATAATCATTCCAAAAATAGAATTCCATCATATATCATTTATTTTAATTAATTCCATATCATTTTATTTCTTCATATTTATATTTTTTAAACATTATAAATACATCAATGGTCCAATCAAAAACCTATCTAAAATTAAATATTATGTCCCTATTCACTCAAGGGAAATCAAGTCTATATTTATGTTCATTCTTGGATGTCGAATGTACCACCACATGCTTGTATAAATTATTATATCTTCAAAATGTGAAAAACTAAAATGAATTAAATCATGATGGATATAATAAATTAATCAAATACCTCAATGGATTTTGGTTATTCTGTAAAATTACTAATAGAATTAAATGCTAGAAATAGAATGCGGGAATCTTATGTAAATGTAGCAATAATCAAGGGAATTCATAAGAAATTTCTTACTCAAATCCCCTTGAGAACGCAATATAGAACACCTCTATTTTTAGCATAGTAATTGAATCAATAAATAATTATAATAAATGATATCATCCAAGATCTCAATTTTTTTTTAATTTCATTATATATTATATAACTAAATGAGGAACAACATTATTTTCTATTATTTTATTATTTGTAAAACACAAGAAAGGAAAAACATAAATTTCATGATTTTTTATTTTCAGGAGAACATAATATTATAAATGATCCATATTGAAATGATGACTCAAGCCCCATTATTGATAATAATAATCAGCCAAAAATAGTTACAAACACCTCAAAAAATCCATGAATGATACACATCTTAAATAATTCACCTGAATCCCACACTCAAAGTTGAACTATCCATATAAAAGTAATATGAGTTGATGTATATAATGTAAAATATTATAATAATATTTTTTAAAAGATTAAAAAAAATTCATGGTATCTAAGGGATAATGAAGGATAAATTTAATGGTGTCTTTCTAGATAATATGTGGATATCCATCATAGATCATCAATCATGTCAAAAAAAATTCATTAAATCAGATGATTTCAAATAGAAAGATTTCCAATACTGGTTCTCAGACAAAATTCTATATTCCGCAAGAATTTGTGGGTATAGGAAATAATTTTTCAAAATTGAACATAATAACTCATAGGATCGGAAGAGTTAGTATTTCATGTTCATGGATTTCAATAATTGCTGAATCCCATGAAAATGATTGAAAATACAAATTAATGAAAATGTTTCTCACATCATCAAACATTTAAAATCCATTTTTTCAAAAATCATTTCTACTCTCTCAAAATAAATTAATGTGTATTAAGTGGTAAGAATCATAATATCAGATCAAGGATCTTAAAAGATGGAAAAATAACAAAATCATTCAAAAAAAAATAATATCTTGACATTTACCGCACACAATAATTTAACAAACCCACATTTCAAAAAAATAGCATATAAATAAGGGAAGAAAAACTAAATTGATGAAATTATACAACCTGAATTTATTTATACATTGAAGTATAATTTATCTAGAATCATTGATGATGAAACATGGAATCCTAAACCAAAAACAAAAAAATAATATCAATTATATTGAAATCACAAATAATAAAATGAATGGGGATGGGAAAATAATGGAGATAATTCTTGGGTTTACCCCCAAACAGGAGCTCTCTGTTTACTAACCCTAGTTAGGATGTTGCAATAGATTATTCCTAACCCAATGGTGGATGGTGTTTTATTATTAGAAAAAAAATTATTTCCCTCAACAAACATCAATATATTCTAGGAGTGAGTACCCAAAATGAAAATAAAAATATCCCAACTCCTAGAAGAGAGATATTGAGCATATTTTTCTTCAACACGAAAAACCTCAACATCATCCTCCTTTGTGAGAGGCTATAGTAATTGTGTTGAATCTACAAATCTATAAGAGTGATATTATATTTTAATCCATAAATAATGAAATTTTAATAATAACATTTATCATAAATTAAATATCCCTTCAAAATTTCATATTCAATCTCATTTTCCTCAAGTAGGGAAAGTGGGAAATAATTTTTTAGAGGAATTTGTATATTAATGTTTGGACTCAAACTCATCAATCAGTACTTCAATGTTAGGTGGAAAATCATTTCATTATCTTTAGTTTTCCTTTCTGGTGTTCAATCCATAAGACTTTAACTTATTTGGCATCAGTGTCCAGCAATTCCATCATCTTGCTTTCTTATTCGAGCATCTTGTCATTTATTACCTTTTGAATCTTCAATGTGTCATCCATACTATGCTCACCAAAAATGATTTTAATGGACCAATAAATACAAAAATCTACATAAAATCCCATTTTGAAGATGAAATATGAGATATGTAATGGAGCTATTGAATTAGAATTTGAAAATTTGGAATTTGTATTTTGGTTTTATTAAATCAATTTCTGAAAGCTCTTGGCCT
The DNA here is from genome assembly GCA_963277665.1 of Viscum album. NCBI lineage: Eukaryota > Viridiplantae > Streptophyta > Magnoliopsida > Santalales > Viscaceae > Viscum > Viscum album. The sequence goes on along the minus strand of OY728161.1, from coordinate 416,939,800 downwards.
CCATGAAAATGACACAAATATGATATTAGTAATATTTTTTGAAGCTATATATAGTTAATATGTTATTTCTCAAAATATATACCATAGTGGCACATCCTAGGGTTGATATCAAGTAGGAAGCTTACACGCACTAATTTTAAATTGTCACTATTATAACTTTTGTAATATAAAACTATATAATATAATATATATGGTATGATGGATTTGAAATTAATAAATATAATAAATTTATAATGAAACAATAATTCATAATTAACAATATGAAATCAAATTAAAATCATGTCGGAATGAACTTGCTATAGATAGTAGTGGGGGAAATACCATAGTCATTGGAAACTCAAGTTATTAGTGATTATGAATGTATTTCAATTAGATTTTGTTAAATTTATACATTAATAACAAAAAATAGAAACTGAAGTTTTCTATATACCTTATTTAATCCTTAGACATGGGTGTCGATTTCTGTATAAATTTTTTGTGATTACGTAAATAAATTTGAGAAAACAAAAAAAGTTAAACCCATCATGCTAAAATGAGCGAACAGAATAATGAAATATGAACCGTGTCAGAAACCAAATAAAATTTATTATATAAAAAACAATCTAGAATATCCAAGTATAAATTGAAATAATGAGATATAGATACCACCTTCATTAAGGAAAAAATTACTAGGAATGATGAAAATTTAATATTTTATAATAAAAAAATATCAAAATATCTAATGTCCTTGATTCATTGTATCCCCCCTCCAATGGAGTCCTAAACCATTATAGATTTATTTCATCTTGAAATGATCCTCCTCCGGAGTATATCTCCATCGACATGACACCCTATTGTATATTTTTCCCCTGAATACTTTAGAATGGTGGATGAGCCCTCCTTTTATAGGAAAAACCCCACATAAATCTTCCAGTGTTAGATTTTATTTTCAGTGTGATGTCATCCTGATGTGTACTTGTGGTACACATCATGTACATATTATATAGGGTTTCCTTCGCATCATTTAATTATCAGATGATTCTTTGACTGTTTTACTCTGTTCACATTATGGAAGCCTATATTATTTCATGCCTTTGTTGTTAATAACATGATTTCTAGTCATGATTTATATTGTTGGAGTTACTCCTTTTGATTTTTTCACAACATTTAGTCATGTTACAGAACTTGTACTTGTTCAACTCCAATTTATAGCTCTACATTTACGAAACATTACAATCTTTACTCGACATGAATGGATTAATCATCTTCTAGAGATATATAGAAGTTTTTCAAAATAAAATTCGTTATTTAACTTGAATCATTTTTATAATTTTGGAATGGAGAGAGAATGTTATAAATTAATTACTAATTATATGTTTTCCTGTATGAACATTTTCTCAAATTTTCTCATTGATTGACTCATTCAATGAATCTCATAATCAAATATATTTCTATTTAAATTTAGCATGGGAGTTTGTCTCTGTGTTTAAAATGATATTAATGTGTAGTCACAAAAAGTTTAACATATTAATATGGATTTATGCCAATATTTGTGATGTGGGATCCTCTATGTTGTTAATAAAATTTTTCGACATAGAAATTTTTTTCGGGGCCTTAGATGTTCGAATAAATCTCAAATCAAGGTAACAATTATTTATCACACATATTAGGGCTTCATAAATAAAAGAATTAGTCTTTTTGTATCAAAATTCAAATGTACATGAACAAAATACTAATTATATTAAAATTTTATAAAATTCCATAATTAGTTCATTTTTTCATTTAAGTTATAATTAAGAGAAAACCCTAAAAATTTGACAATTTATCATTAATAACAGTATTGTGGGTTTCAAAATGATTATTTACAGAATAAAATATATGAAAAAGTGATCTTCATAACTTTTACATTATGATTTAATATAAGTTGATACATTAATTATAAAAATCATTCATGAATACCTTCATAATATTTAATCACGTGAATCTATTATGAAATGATAGAAAAATTTTATGGGATCAAAATGTTCTCTCAAAACGTTACACTAGCATTTCATTCAAATTAATTGGGATTTATTTAGAAATATGATATTATATGATAAAACTATCTAATATATGAAATTTGATATCCATATAAAAAATATTATGATACACATAATAAACAATAAAAAATTTCCCTTAACTAAATCATTAAATTTGACTAATATATATCATTATATAATATATAGAAAAATCTATTATATGAATTTTATGATTTAGGTAATATCACCATAAACATCATCCATTTTAGTATTTCAAAAGAATATCCCCCATATTCATAAAATATACAATGATTCATTTATCCAAATAAATTTTTTCTAATACACTACATTACATGGCCCAATTGTTCATTATTGTAGTTTTTTCTTCCTTTATCATAATCATGATCATTCATTATCAAATAGAGGTCATTAATAAATATAGCTTCCAGATAAACCTTTTGATCAAATTTTAATAAAAATTTTATAGATTTATTATAAAATAAAATTTTTTATAAAATAAATTTATTTAATACAAAACATACGGTTTTTGTAATGATTGGAAATTTAAAAACCTTTATCTAAAAACTATATAATTTTATTCAAATAATGATAATAAAATATTATATGCATTTTCCTGTTAACAAATACGATAAAAAATATTCATCATAGATTAATCTTTATAATTTCAATGAGAAATAAATTAAAGCCAGAAGCATTTCATTCTGAATTCGGAAAAAACATCCTATATTCATTATCAATGATCTCGATTTACTCTAAAATAATGATTCAGAAAAAACATTTGATAATGAATATATTGTTAAAAACATTTGAAATATAAGTCCAACACACTAAATTGAATATTTTTTGATATATGATGCATAATATATATATGTGTATCTGAGTACTGATGAGATCAAAAACAATAAATCATATAACTTTTTTTATTTATATAATCATGGAAGGAATTAATGTTTTCAATAGTGTAGAAACCCGAAAAAAAACTTAGGAACAATTTTGGGTTTATCTAGGAGTATATAACTATTTTAATGAGAATAAATTGAGTCATAAAAAGATATTATAATTCAATTCATTGTAATTTATTCTAATATATTTGTTGTTCCTTAGAGTCTAATAGATTTTAAAACTTCATATATCTATCTCCCAATATGAAAATATAGGATACATATACTTTTTCTGTGTTCTTTAGATTCATTAACCTAATCATGTTTCTGTTTGTGTGCATCAAAATAAAACATGCATTTTTGTGGCGGATGGTTTAGGATACAAATAACATAAACAAGATCTCATACTCATCTCCCAAAACTCTATAATTTTAATTAAATTACCTATGATGAAAAATATTTTATATACATGGTCTAAGGTGTCACAATGTGATAATTGGTTAAAATACTTAAAAATATTATATAATAAGTATGAACTGGGATTAAAAATTCATTATGATAAAGGTCTGATCTTGTGAATCCAAATGTTATATAATTTCAATTTTTATCTATTTTTGTTATTAATTGATTGTGATACAATTTATGAATGATGAAATTTTATTACATGGTTTTATTAACAAGTATTTAATTATAGATAATTTATTTTTATCTCACAATGAAGGATTTGTTACATAAAAATAAGTAAGCATTATTAATTTTTCATAGGTGTATTTAATCTTATACTTTAATGGAAGCTATAAATTTATTTTTTTCCATAATAGTCACACAATTCATAATATGATATTAATGTTTCAACATGAATACATTATACTAAACATTATATACATCTTTATAGAAGAAAAATAGTGGAATAAATTTTTTAACATATCAAATTGATGAAGATTTAATCATTACCATAAAGGTTATGTCATAATGATTTATATCTTGATGATATTGTTTTGGGGTTTTCATTGAAAAATATAAACCATTAATTTTATAGAAAGAATTCATGCCATTAAGGGTTTATTTTATGGAGATATCATGACACATTTATTAGGACACTTCCAATTTATTTTTGACATGATTTGAAATAAAATAATAATTATGGATTACTAAATTTTATCCAATAACAATATATTTAATTATTGATGAAAAATAATGGATAAAACAAGTTATTATATCAGAATATAAGTAATAATTCCATGAATAGTGATAAACTAATTTTTTTAACATAATATAAATTGTGAAAATGGTAAAATATTTATCTCACGATGATGACATCTAAAAAATAAAACTAAATGGTTGAGACTTAATGGGTTTCAATTTTGAAGATGAATTTTATGTACATGAAAGGTATTTAATATTAAAAATTACATCTTGAATTCCTAGATATGAATGAAAATAAATATCATCAAACATGCACAAGATAAAAATTTAATAAAACAAATCATAAATATGTTATGTGGAGGGATAATGATTGGTTGATTTTTATTTTTTTAAAAAATTAATTACTGAGTTAATCATAGTATAAATTTTATTAAATATATAGCTTAAATTATATATATATATATTTCAATTTTAGTTGATGAATAAATGAATCATTAAAAATTATCTCTAATAATTTTATTTCATGAATATATTTTATACTGTTTTATGTGTGGATTTTTGTATTCAAATTAATAATATTTTAAATTTTGTAATGATTTAAATAATTTCAGGAATTTTCGATAAATATGGAAAACAAAAATATAATGATTAAAATTCATGCATTACAATTAGGTGTCATGTCCATTTGAAATGTGATTTTATGTGAAACAAAATTTGTGACATCATTTCATGAGATTAAATTCCATTACATGTTGTGTAACAATAAGACATTATGATGCATATTTTGGGATATTATTTTGAGGGTATTATACCAATATTGGTGATGTTTGAAATTTATAGGATAAAATGTTGTGTAACCCACTTACATATCATGAATGTGTCTATGAGAATAAAAAATAAATATAAATGTTTCTATGGTTTTGAATATTTATAAAATAAATATAGGCCCTTACCAGCCCTTACATGACATTTTGTGAAGAGAGATGAGTAAGTAATACTGAAGGAAGGCTAAAAAAATTTTATTGACGTTCTAGGGTGTTGATTTTCCAACATACTTTACCGTGATTATTCTTTGGGTACCCATCATTTTCATTATCATCCTTAGAAACATGAGTTACTAGAATTGTTGTGCCATGCGATGTGATTATAGGAGGATGTGATACTTATGTATTAATCTTATTTTATTATTCGTCTTTTGGATAGCTTCAGCTCATATTTTCAATAAATAATATCATTATATTTCAATTTCATGACCATTTCTTTTGAATTGAATATTTTTATTTCATTTCATCAATTAATAAACCTAGTATGTGTTCGAACATTTTTAAATCTCGGATGATTACATTTAAATATGGTTTTAAGTTAGAGAGTTTTTAATATTCTATAAGTAAATTACCGATCCAATGGTACAATAACATTTTTAGGGTTGGATAAGTAGACCAAGTATTAAATATGACCCAATTATGAAAAAAATGAATAAATTATTCATCAATTGATACATAACTCACAAAACAAAAAAATCCTTGAATTTGTCCTGCATCTATTGGAATATCAATCCTAATCGTCTCTTCGATTTCACATTTCAATCATATAACCTAACATTTTCAATCAAAATTTTATTAATTATTTTATAACAGAGTATTCATTCATATTTTATCAACACTCAATCGTACCATGTACAAAACATTTTGTTAGCTTTTATGAGTTTTTATAAATTACTAAATTTTTTTATCCTGCTAGGAAATAACAACGCCCTTTCAGTTGGAAATATTATAAAGATTTAAATATAAGTTTTTTATATATAGTAAATGAGAGTTACAATTTATGTCTGTATTATAGAAAATAAAAATATTTTTATTCAATTATATAGAACGATTAAGATTCAAACTGATTAAAGTGAAAAACATGACGTATTCCATGTATACATATCTCTTTTGGATATCATAATTGATTTTTTAATGTAAATATTTCATTCTACATGACCTAGATATTTTATTGTGGAAAATATTGACCATAAATAATAATTTTTTGAAAATATTATATAAATATGAAATTGATATTATATTCACTCAAAAATAATTAAATATTTTTTCTTGAAGAATAAAATCCAACTCTAAAAATGAGTGTTAAAATAAATATTAAAATTAAATGTTCATATGTAAATAATAAAATGGTATATAATTAAATACAACAGACTGTGTGGAAATAAATTTTGTCTCAAATATTGAATATAATATGATGGTTATATGACATCATGGAATCCTAAGAGGGGGATGAATTCTGGTTTGACCAAATATATTATTTAATGTTCTCTTAAACTAATTTATATTTCAATGTATTATTTATTCATGGATAAGTATTGTTCTAAATATATTTCTAGACATAATGTTCACCCAACCTTCTTTTACTATGTTAGATTATATTTAAATTCAATTTTTGTAACTCCATCCTATATTTCAATTCCCCCACTCCAAATTTATTTTTTTATTTTTTATTACACACATCAAGGAGTTTTAATGAATCTTGATATATTATTAATAATATTTTTAAAATATATCTGTTATAAAAAATATATTAACCTTGGTGGAATCAATATGTATTAACAAATATTAAATGTTAATAAGAAATTATTTATATAATAAAAATATGTTTTTAACAATACATAATTTTTATTAAACTATTTATATTTTTTGAACATAAAATTTTATCAATAAATTTTTTACTATTTTCTGAGAAAAAATAGTTACAGTAATTATACATAGTAATAGATCATGTACATGAAAAAATTAAATTATTATTTATATTTACATATTGAAATTATATTTTACTGAATGTTTTATAATTTGTTGAAATTAAAAGAAATTCAATGATTAGTAAATTAATAACGATTTTTGTTAAATACTATAATTATTTTAATGAATTTAAATGATACATTTTGTTTTAATGATGTATTGAAATTATATTTACTTAAAATATATGTTTTTTAATCCAATATATCCCATGAGAATAAATTTCATATTATGTATTAATATTCATTCATTCTATGTTATGAAAAATTTCAATATGGTGAACCACTTCTTCCTCATGTGTGTATATTTATTTTATTATTAAAGTATTCCACGTCTATGAATTTAATTTGGTAAAATTTACTACATAATGGGAATATAAATATTTTATATTATTTAGAAAATTCATTTTATTTTATGGAATTTCTTGTAAGCATGGACAATAAAAAATAATTACAACAATAATCGTAAAAAAATGGGTTCAGTGTTACATTGATAAATCTTAGTATAAATTCATTATCAGTGGTTGAACAAGATTTGGATGAGGAAATTGTGTCATATACCACATATTGATGACATGTTTTACCAATTGTATGGAGTCAAACACTATTTTAAAACTGAACATAATTCAGGACAACATTAATATAGGGTCTGAAAGAGGATATAGTAAAGACATCATTCCATAAATCGAATAGACAAAATCGGTATCTTCAGTCATACTAATTACAACAATATCATAATTTATTTAATGAATTTATTATTTAAATATTAAATCAAGAAGATTTTTCTATTTTTTATAACAGAAAATTTTATATAATATATTAAAAAATAAGAGAATTATTAATACTTTTACATGGTGAAGAAGACACCAAGGATAGAGAATGAAAATGAAAAAATTACTAACTATTAATTTAGGCTATAATGTTATGAAATTAGTGTCATATAACCTAATTTTAGTTTATATTGGTTGAAGCAATGAATATGAATGATAATATTTATTGATCAACAATGACCTTGGTAAAAATTATACTATTATTTATTTGATTATCAATATATTATTAACAGTTTTTGTGAAATTTATCAAGACATACAAACACACAATCTATGATTAACTTTATGGGATACATGATCCTAAATATAAATTAAGAGAAATGTTCAATGAATTTTAGAAAAGATTACTTAGATCCCATATCATTAAATCACCCAATAGTGGATAATAGAGTGAGATAAATAATAATTCATTAATGAATGAATTACGAAGTGATATTATACATAATTACATAGATATAGATTATGATTTGCTTCAATTTAAGGTTCATGTAAAAAATTAATCAACTCAACATTTAGACATAGTTAGTGTAAATTTTCCAATCATGATATTGAGGAATTTGTATTATGTAAAATGTTTAATTTAAATACCGATTAGAAATATATTTTATATTCAAATAGATTGATATTATTATACACTAATGAATATGATAGGATTGAATTAAATACAATGACTACTTAAAACATTAACACCCCAGTAATGATAAGAATGTGGTAGTTTTTTTGAATCAAAAGGATCTTACTTTATTATATATTATAAGAATAATATATGATAAAATAATTATTTATTAGTAAAGTATTTACCATGAAATCATGAATCAAGTGTAGAAATATTATCTTTCAATGTAAGTGCTCAAACCAATATCTATATGGGGATACAAGTATCATAGAATAATAATAAAGAGATATTTAGGATGGTCATATTTCATTTTATTATTATCTATTAAAATATTTTGATGATATAGTTCCAGAAATATATATGTGTTAGCCCATAATTTATTTAAAGAAAGGGTTTTTAAAGGAATCTCATAATCTTTCATTATGTACACATTCTATAAGCAAAAATATTTACTGAGATATAAAAGATTATTTTTTGTGTAATATAATTTAGAGATATAATGTATAATTTTATCTTAGTATCTGAAATGTAACCATGTTAAGGATAAGAGAGAAAAATAATGGGATGATTCAACCATTATTCTTACCATAATAGATATGGAAAAACAGAACCATGAAGATTTACATTATAATCTGTAAAACATCGAAAGTGAACAATTATCTATGAGTTATAGTTGATTTCATAAAAATGTTAAAACACATCATTGATATCATAGAAGATTTTATCAATCTCATCATCATAGTATAATAATTTTTTATGTGTTGTAGTTTCATAGAATATGAAATTCCATTGAATTATATCTATATTTTGTTTTTTTCTTCATTGTTATAGTGAAATATTCTTCAATCCCTTTATACATAATTTTGATTCTTTAATATATGGAATATTTAGAGTTCTCATTAGTCCATGTGAAAAATTTAAACCATGTAGGATATGATGTGTTATTTTCTATGGATCTCAATGGTGATTAGGTTCAATTGCTTTATTTTGTTGAGTTTCCTTATTATAATATATTTTACATGATAATAAAGATGCATCCTTATGAAGACTAATAAAGAATTATGTGTATAACTATAATGGGGTGAAATAATTTTAGAGAATGAAATCAACCTGAAATTGAGGTTTCTAATGAAATATCATAGAAGATTAGATACATTCAACATCAAATAATTGAATCACAATGTTGACAGAAAAGGTGTTCTGATAATCACCCATGTAATCTCAAATTTAAATTCTATGAGGTGGTATTTATAAAAACCCAAATATAAAACAATTATATGAGATTTTGGATGCAAGAAAATATAAGCATTAGATATATAAACCACTTTTAAAATGTAAATCGTCGAATGATGGTAGCTTATTGATTATCCCTTCCACAAACCCTATCATTGGTCCATGATGTGTTCTCCATATCTAGCCAAGGGATGTAAGTACTATAACCATCACATGTATGAAACTCAAAGACTTTACCATGAGATAATGATCTTTCGTATGATGAAAAAAAAGAGTTGATTCATGATTATCGATAAAATGTTCTATGTAATAAGACTATTCACCCTTTAAAATTTATATGATGAAACCACCAACATGAAAAAGTAATGTGGGAATCTAAGAATGTGATGGGGATTAAATATACTCAATTTTTTGTATTAAGTTGACATGTTTTTATGTTTAAATTCATTTTAAGGTCAATATAACATAACCAAAAGATATTTTATAAAAGATATTTTTCTAATAATTTTATTTTCTTTGTTGTGATTCATTAGACATGATAAAGAGTCTAAAATAATTTTAAATTACTATTTATATGAAGATTCTAACCTGACTGTTAAAAACATAAAAATAAATTTATTTTTACAATTATGAATAATACATATTTTAATACTAATTAAAATGTTTTAATATAGAGAAATAATTATGATTAAATATTACCTAATTTTTTAAAGTCATTATATTTTTTGAAGATTCTATTTTGAAAAGAAATTTTTTATTCATTTTAGTTATAAAAAAAAGAAACATTTATATTTATATTATTTAGAATCTATGGTTCAAAAATTAATTTTCATTAATCAAAATACCTTTTAATATTATTGATGATAGAGTTTTAGATGTTTTTGAACATACTATTTTTCACGATGAATAGAAATCTAATAATAATTTTTATTCAAAACAAAATTTTCATTTTAATATGTAAAAAAACTATTTGTGTGAAATATATATTCATCATAAAATTATTTCAATTATAATTTTTTAATCTAATTTAGTTCATTGGAATAAATTTCATATTGACGTTTAATATTGAAAATTATATAATAATGAATCTTTTCTATTTTTAAATGTAATTATTACCCAATTTTTAGAGTTAATTTTAAATTAGATTCATCCTCAATTATGAATATGATTTGATAAAACATATTACATATTATCTATATGAATAATTTATATTATATAATATGCTAAAATTTATTTTTTATCATAATGACTAATGATGATAATAAATATTAATCGTCCTGAATATTATTAAAACATGGTATTGTACATTACAAGGACATGTTTTAAAATTAATTATCTAATAAATAAAATATTATTATTTAATAAGTTACATTTAATATTCTAAATTTATGGATCCATATTATCTAATATGATACATTTTAATATCAAACATTAATCAAAAGTTAACTATGTAAAAAAAATAAAGATTATAAATTTTTTAATACTGATATGGTAAAATTATGTAAACATAAAGAAAGAGGAATGACAGGATTGTAAGATGTGTTTTCTTGTTGATATTTTTTTCTCCACCAATCATCCAGACACTCCATTATTTATCAATTTCGGAGGCACATATTGTGAGAGTGTCTTCCCATTATTAATTAGTTTTTTATTTAATAAAATTATACTCCACTTCAATTATAATAGGTCACTTTATCACCTTACATGATCAAACATCCTTTTCCTTTTTCATGACCAACTATAATATCCCTAAACTGTTAGAGTTGGTGTCCTGAGAACCAACTGTTTATACATTGATTACATGAATGTACACTTATTATATATTGTTCATTATTCTTCATTACTATAACATAATAATGTCCTGAAATATTGTTTAGATTAATAAGATCATTGAAGATCCCCACCATGATGAGAACCGTGAAATGCTATAAAAATATTATAAAATAATGTTCTTCGGTTGGATGACAAAATATAATAGGAAACATACTATACAATCTGCTATGTGTGTGTACTCTTAATAAGATGATCCTATCTCTCATGGAGTTTACACATGGTAATCTCTAAGATGAGAGATTATGAGAACAGACCCGCCAATTGTAATTCAGCATTTCTTGGTGTCATTGGACATTGCAATCTACGAGCGTGTTTAATGGTCCTTAGACTGGAAAATTATCATTAACTCAAGTCATGACACTCACACATATATTTTCTTACGAAAATAGTCATGAAGATAGGTGACGGGATATAGGGTATGTTGGGTGTGTCATGAATGACATGTTGTTAATGAATAAGTCAAGGAAGTATTTTCCCTTCCATATTTATGGAAGGAGATATCTCAGGCACTTTGATTAAAATAGAACTATCTCCCAAATTTCATGGCCATGGTGTCACGACGAGTTTATTTCTGGAATTCAAAGAATGGTGGATCAATCATATAGGTTTATGACACTGCCATGAAACATTATTGATGTGATATTGAGACAAATGTATTAAATTAAACTTTAAGTGTTCTTATGTGGTGACATATCAATGCGGCGTCAACATCATTATCTTGGATTCCTTGACCCATTGGTAGACATTAATCTTAGTCTTCAGGCAAGACAACCTAATGCCAATGAGAAAGAGGCCTAGAGGGATAGAGACACTATGTGTATCCAAGTATCTCAAGTAGAAAAATGATTATTCACATATTTGGTTTAATAATTATTCAAGGAATCCTAAATTGTTTTAATCCTAGAGTAAAAATAAAATGAAAACAAGATATAAATGTCATCTACAAAAAATATATACACCATGTTGTTTTCTTTTTGGAAAGGAAATAAAAAACGAGTACACGCCATGTATAAAAGATTACAAGTTGTGTAGTTCTTCAAGTCACCATTTTAAATGAATAATATTGTTTTATTAAATGATAATTATTATAATCAGCATGGGATCATGTCAAGGAATTAATTATTTGACATTGGTATTTTCAGTAACAGATAATGAAAGAAATAAAACATGTTATGCGTTTATTTATTGTTATAACTCTATAACCTCAAACCTGATTATAAATATCATCACAACCCAAAAACTTTCCCCTCATCGTTGTGCACAAAAATTTTGGAGAATTCTATCAAGGACGAAACAAAACCTCCCTCAAAGAAGACTCTCATGACCGAGAGAGATCCTCCTCCATCAGATCAAGGCAATCTAAGGTGGACAACAAAAGAAAAGTATTATCAATGCTAGAACCCAAGGATTTCTTTGGCGATGTATACAGATATGTGTTTCATGTGTGGATCACCACTAGACGATTTCTACACTTTGATTTTGTGATGCAACAACAGATAACATAGGTATTTGATTAGAAATATCAACGAAGAATGAACGAAATAAAATCTACTTCATTTCAATTAATTAAATTAATTGTAATCAACCTATGATTATCCTCCATTGTGGTTCCGTGACTATTTGGTTTCTTCGTCTATTTCGTTGATTCGATCTGTGGAGTCTGGCATTTATTGTCGTATTGATCCCACATTGATCACTACTAATGAAAAAACATCAAGTGGTCACATCGACCCATGAGCTTCAAATGAACAATGGACCATTAAGTGGTATCAGAGGGGTCACAAACATTGATTATTGTTATATAGTTTTCATTGATAAATTTAACATTTATATTTGATTCAATTCAATAAAATTAGTTCAATAAAACTAAATGAACAAGATATATTCTTCCTCTTTAATTTCTCAATTGACATCTAAAAAATGAAATTTTAATATTAGTATTGATTAAAATAAAAATGAAGAAATCATCCGGAGGAGCCTCTCATTTTGTCTGTACTACACATGTTTTCACGACCTATAGTGAAATCAACACACCGTGTACATATGTTCAATGAAATAGTTTCTGGTCTGCCAAACCATGTTGTTAGAATAGAGAATACCTACATATATTTAAATATATTGTGGGACCAAAACTAAAAAATATGTTTAAACCTGAATACATGGTGTGTATGTTGAATCAACACGACATCTAGTCTGATCTGACCCAAGTGAAACAACGTACATGGAGAAGATGGGTAAAAGTGTACAGAGGATCACCGGGATGGAAACCGCGTAACAAGGAAGTACATGCCGTGTTCGATTAATATGCAGGTCATGTACTCTAAAATTTCCAAAGTACATAAAACATTCCAAATCCCCAAGTTTGTACTTTGGATAAAGGGTGAAATGAAATACAAGCTGTGTAATATAGCCTACATGTCATGTACTTTATCGAAATGGAATTTTACCAGGTTTCATCCAATGTACCAAGACACGTACAATAAATATGGATGAGAAGAATCTCATGGAAATTAAGAATGAAATTTAACATAATGAATTGATTAATTATAAGAGTATCATTAATTGATTTCAAGAGTGACTTATCTTTAATGAATGAAAGATTAAATGAATTTGAATACTAAATATGTGTAAATGTCGCCGCATGCTACAGATGATAATGATATTTATCAATTATCATTGTGTGAGTATTGTACCATTTAAAATTATTTAATTTAAATATGTTGTCCTACGATCCTTCATCCAATAATATGCAGGGCATGTGTGCCATTGGTTTCTTTATTGTAAACCCCATGTAATGGAGGATTCCCCAAGCCATTGGAGACAACTCAAAATCGGAAGATGAGGTGAAACCAACCCAAGAAGTTACAAAGGTGGACAGTTGGGATCTCCAATACACAAACCAGCAGGCTCAAAGTGTTTTTCCCTAGGTCAATGTTAGCTTATGAAAACTGCTAGATATTCTAACCAATAAAATATCATGATCATTCCATATTATTATATTTCTGTCTGATTGCATGGTTTATTAATTATTTATGTTTTTTTATGATCACATAGTTAATGTAATAAACAATAAATAAAATATGTAATAAAATAATAACCGGACTATGCGTAAAAATTATTTGAACATAGTTAATCACTTGGGGAAGGATCACATAGAATTAACAAGCATGTGATAATGGGAATCTACACATAAAGGATTCAAATCCCTCAAATACCATAATATGTCAGATCAAGACCCCCGTTAATTTATTAAGGGAAAGACTAAAAAACTATGTGTTTGACCAACCCTTGTTGGGAGACTTACATTTATAAAGGATTCTCATTTGAATGTTTCATGTAGACTTAGAAATTTTACATCAAAATTATTATCCCTTTCTAGACATGTCGTAAGATGGTGGAAAGTGTTGAGGTAATCCAAGTCCAGAATTCTGGATTGGGGAGTCCACTCAATAGATCAAGGAACTATAATGTCACAGTTGGAAAAGACTTTCCTACATAAATTCCTTTAAATACCTTGTCCAACCCTTTTTGGGGTTATGCAATGGGTAATGTGTATCCATGACACTAGAATGTCATAGAAACTAGGAATTCCATGTTAAATGGTGGTGTCCATTGGGACATGATAAAATAGTGGGAGAATTAATAAATTCAATTAATTTTTTTCATAAAATCTAATCAAAATACACTGATAAATCTTCTCATATAGGTTTTAGATTCAATAAGACAAACTTGTCAACCAAATTTTCTCTGCGATCAATTCTAGATAAAGATAATATATTCAAAGGTTGTAACATTCATATATAGTTTAGGAACCTTTAGGTTATCCTACTCCATGAACGAAAGTTTAATGTTCTGGAGTCCTCACATCCTGATTCTCCTACCTATGGGGAGAGTGATGAAGATTTAACAGGTATATTATAAACATTTTAACGATGAACTCGACATCAAAAGTTTTCTGTTGTCATCAATGTTTAGTGAGATCATGTTGTCTCATGATGTCATGGATGCCTATAGCATGCTAGATCACTCTGTTGTCTATACCAGGAGATATCAAGACATAAAACGTTTGAGATCTCCAGGTCTCCATTTTAGAGAATTCTTGGAGAGGGTGCCTTAGTTGGGCCTCTTGTATTTATTCTCATTGGACACATTGAGCGCTTGTAGGTTCTATGGTTTAAACTCCCTAATAAACTCTGTACCGATCTCATTCATGCATCAATCCCCTAGAGATTCTATAACTATTTTGTATATTTCAACATGAACAACATTGAAAAATTTCTATTTTATCTTCTTATACTAATTCACCAAGTGGAAAATAATATGATGTGTGAAAAGCCTTATGTATTTATGGTGAATAAAAGGAAGGGGAAGGAAAATATCTTTAATCCCATCACTTCTACATGGCCTTCCATGAAAAGGAAGATGAATGGGGATGCAAGATAATTGGAGGATGTCTGTTTCGAATGTGACAAGAAGGGCCACGTGAAGAAAAATTGCACCTATACAAGGAAACAAGGGAAAGATTCAGGTGTGTTTGCTATCGAATGTAATCGATCAATTTCTACCAACTGGGTATTAGATACATCTTGTGGTGATCAAATTTGTCTCCAAATAACGGAACAAAGAGATTCCAAAATATTGAACGAGGGAGGTGGAGTTACAAACAACCAACGAAGCCAGACTCACTGCTATAGTTGTCGGAGACTAAAACCTCACATTGCCTACTGGGATGGTCATGGTATTAAAATGATGTGATTATGTACCATTTTTAACCAAATACATTATTTCAGTATCCAGATTTGATACTGATGGATTCAACATCATGTATGGAAAATAATGTTGCTACTATTATAATAAAATAATTTGATTTGGTTCGGAACATTTATGTAACGAAATTTATGTGTCAGACTACACAAACTAAGTAATGGAAATCGATGACAAAGTTAATTCACATGACTCATACCACACCCAACTTTTTCATCACCAGCTAGGTCTTGTCAATGAGAAATGTCTGACAAAATTACATCATGATATGTATTATGATTATTTCGAATTAAACAACATGGTGTATTTCATGCGTTTCTATATGAAAAAGGGACAAAAGCCCCATTTACTAGGAAAGGTGAAAGGTCTAAATAGATTCTAGAATTAATTCACATAGATGTGTGTTGACAATTTCCAGTTGATGCAAGGGGTGGGTTCTTGAACTTTATTACTTGGCTGATGATTTTTGTAGATATGGATATATTTACATAATGAGGCATGAATCAGATTATTTTAATCGGTTCAAAATATACAAGAATGATGTTGTGAACCAACTTGGTAAGATGATTAAGAAAAATCCACTCAGATAGAGGAAGATAATATATAAATTAGGACTTCAATTATTTCTTACCGGAGTTTGGGATTCTATCTCTACTCACTTCTTCATAAAAGACATAGTGGAATAGTGTAAGTGAAAGGAGAAAATGCTCCCAGTTGGACATGGTGAGATCAATGATGATTCATGCAAGTCTCACATTATCCTTTTTGGGATATGCATTAAAAACAGTAGCACAAATATTAAACCATGTAACTACTATATCAATAAATGTTATTTCATAAGAGTTATGGATTGGACACAAAGCCTTGTTATCAAATATTCATTTGTGGGGGTAGAGAAGCATTTGATTAGGCCTCTTCTAGTAACAATATTGCATCTCAAGGAACAATGTGTACCTTTATAGGAAATCTCAAATATACAAGGGGATATCACTGATACAACCCATCAGATACAAAGGTTACAATGGAATGGCATGCCATATTCCAAGTGAGGGATCAGATCTTCAAAATTGATAGTGGGAGCAAGATAGATTTCAATTATTTCGAGCCTCAAGAAACACATGAGTTTGTATAAGAATTGATTCTTCAATGCCCATTGGAAGGAAAATTTGTTATAGAGACACAAGAACTACGTAAGAGCATGAGAGATGAGAGAGAACTAGAATGATATGGTTTTCATGTCACGGGAGGACGGTGACTCGTTATTTTTTTACAATAATGACCCTCTTACCTTCAGGGAATCAGTTAAAGTCACAAACATTGCCAAGTGGCAGGAAACCATGTATTCTGAAATGGATTCCATGTACCACAACTAATTATGGATTTCTTTAGATCCTCTAGTTCATGTAAATCTTGTTTTTAATAAATTGGTTTTCAAGAAGAAACCGGACATGAAGGTTCAAGTCAACAACTATAAGGCACGACTGGTGGAAAATGATTTTATAAAACTTCATGTAATTGAATCAGATGAAACCATTTCACCAGTTTCGATGTTAATATACATTTGAATACTATTGGAAATTACAGCATACCATGTCTATGAAATTTGGAAAATTGATATAAAAACATCATTCTTTTATGTGAACCTCAATGAAGATGTCCACGTGACACAACCTGAAGGGTTTTTCACTCCAAAGGATGCCAACGAGGTATGCATGTACCAGAAATAAATTAATGGATCGAAGAAAGAATCAAGGACATGTAAAATTCATTTTGATAATGCCGTAACGAAATTTGGATTTTTAAGAAATAATGTGAGCCTTTTGTCTACAAGATTACTAGAGTAAGTGCAGTTGTTTTCTTAATAGTGTATTTTAATGACATATTACTAATTAGAAACGAAGTACCTGTATTACAGTCAGTTAAGGCATGGTTGGATAAATGATTCACTATGAAAAACTGAGGTGAGGAATCATATATTATTGGGATCATGATCCATCATGATAGATTCATGATAATTATTGTCATCAGTCAAAGTGCATACATTAACAAGATAATGCAGATATTCATTATGGAACAGTCCAAGAGTGAATTGTTGACATTATCACCTGGGATACATCTTTCTAACAAAATGTGTCTTTAAACACATTAGGAATGAAATAAAATGTAATGCATCACTTAAGCATCAGTCATTGGGTCAGTCATGTATGATATTCTATGTAAAAGGCTAGATGTTGCAAAAACATTAACTATGGTAGGCAGATATCAAGCTGATCTAGGAGACCGCCATTGCATGGCAGTCATGAATATCCATAAGTATATGTGGATTACTAAGGATTTGTTTTTGGTTTATGGAGGAGATTAATATCTAGTCATCATAGGAAACATAGATTCTAGTTTCCATACTAATCAAGATGACATGAAACCACAGAATGGACGAGATTAAAGAATGATGTGGTCGAAGATTCTACAATAGAGGCCAATTATATAGCATATTCTGAGGCAGCTAAATAAGCAGTATGGATTCACAGATTTTTCCAATTGTTGGATGTAGTAACTAGCAGTAAAGATCCTATCACACTATATTGTGATAATACTTTTGTGGTGGCATTTGGAAATGCGCCAATGTCTCATCAGCAGACAAAGCCCATACTTCAGATGTATCTTCTCATGAGGGATTTTTCAAAGAGAGATGATGTTTCAGTGATAAGTATTTCCATGGAATACAATGTGGCAGACCCCTTAACAAAAACATTGACTCTACAAGAAACATGATCATCATGTCAGGTCGAGAGGACTAAAAGTCATAGGTCGTTGACTCTAGTCCAAGTGGTCTTTTGTTAGAGTTGGTGTCCTAAGAACCAACTATTTATTATATGATTACATGAATGTGAAATTTTTAAATATTTTTCACTGTTCTGCATGACTATAATATAATAATGTCCTGTAATTTTTCTTTCATTAATAAAGTCATGTATGATCCCCACTGTGATTAGAACCTTGAAAATATATAATAATATTACTAAATAATGTTCTACAGTTTGAAGACATACTATGATAGGACACATAGCATACAAACCGTCATGTATGCGTACTCATAAGAAGACGAGACTCTCAGTCATGGAGTTCCCACATGGTAATTTCTAAGAAGGGAGATTATGAGAACAGACCAACCCGTTGTAGTTATTCATGTCTTGGTGTCATTAGACATTTTTATCTATGAGTGTGTGTAATGGTAATTAGACTAGAAAATTACCATTAAATCTGATCATGACTCGTGCACTTATATTTGCTGACAAATACCATCACAAAGACAGTTGATGAGATATAGGGTGCGTTGGGTGCGTAATGAATGACATTTTGTTAATGGATATGTAGATGAAGGATTTGTACCTTCCATATTTATAGAAGTAGATATCTAAGAGCCTTTAATTGAAATAGAACTATCTCCCAAATTCCATGGACATGGTGTCTTGACACGTTTACTTCTGGAAGTCAGGAATGGAGGATCAAGAATATAAGTTTATGACACTACTATGAAACCTGGTAAATGAGATATTGAGACCAAGGGATTAAATTAAATGGTAAGAGTTTGTATGAGGTGACATGTCAATGAGGCGGAAAATTCTTTCTCTTGGGATCTTTGATCCTTTTCAAGACATTAATATTTTACATTAGGAAATCCCACCTAATGCCATCAATAAATAGGCCTATATGGTCACACACAATAAGTGTATCCAAGTATTTCAAGTAGAATAATGATAATTATCATATGTGGATTAATAATTATTCAAGTAAGCATAAATAATATTTATGATGGAGGAAGAATAAAATGAAATCAAGATATACACGCCATGTATATTGACTGTACACCAGGTGTTGTTTTCATTTTGAAAATTAAATGGAAAATGAGTACACTCTGTGCATTAATGATTACACACCGTGGAGTATTTCCAGTCGGGATTTAGAGGAAATAATATCATTTTATTAAATGATTTTTATTATAATCAGTGTGTGCACATGTCAAGGAATTAATGATTCAACATGGGGGGTTTCAATAAGAGTTAATGAAATAAATAAAATGCGTAAAACGTTTATTTCATGTCAAAACACTATATCCTCAATCCTGATTATAAATATCCTCACAAACCCAAGACTTTTCCCTAATTTTTGGGCACAACAATTCTACAGAATTCTCTTAAGGATTAAAGAACTCCTTCCTCTAAGAATTCTCTCAATATTGAGAGAGATCCTCCTCCATCTGATCAAGTCTATCTTTGGTGGAAAACGCAAACAAGGCTTCTCCATGCTAGAAATTTGAGATTTCTTTGGCAACTACTAGAGATACGTGGTACACGTGTGGATCACTACTAGAGAAAGTCTACACAAAGATTCTGTGACACAACAATGAATCACATCATAATGTGATCAGAAATATCAAATAATGAATGAATGCCATAAAAGGTACTTTTTTCAAATTATGTGATTCCATCAATGGAGTCTGGAGTTTATCTTCGTATTGATCCCTAATTGAGCATTTCTAGTGACAGGTTGTCAAGTGGACACATCCACCCCCGATCATACACTATTCCCAGGACCTTCATAATGTAGTACTCCCATATCTAGTTGAAAAAATGTAAATATTTCATTTTCGTCAATGGTAATGATGAAGTGGATGTAATTTTCATAAAATAAAATTTTTAAAATCAAAATTAAAATCTACATTAGTTAAATTATGATTCCCCTTTTATCTTTAGAATTTTATATTATTACAATTAACTTTTAAATAAATAATACCCATGACATTAAGTGAAAATTTAACCCATTTAATGTAGCTTTTGTTATTTAATATTATGTATTCATCAATATAAATAAGAAACAATTATATACATACGATATTCATCATCATTTTTTATAACATTTGGAAAATGGAACATTAGTAGAGTGAGCTAAAACACTATGAATGATGAATCCTTATAATAAAATATTTGATTTCATTAGTTAAAGTAAGATGAGAATAAGGGTATGATGTCATAGTCAATGTTCTTTTCCATTACATACAAATATTCATATTAATCATGTCATTAACGAGCCCTGGTACCCTAGTAACATGATATCATACCCACAATATCATAGTTGTGAGGGTGCTCTTTATCCTTAGCAGTTGGTGACTAGTACCTGAAAATATGAAAATTCAGATAGGAAATTATTTTCCGATGAACATTATATAAGAGATATATGAAATACAATATGAATATAACAAAATAACACTACAAGGAGAAGTATGAAAAAAATAATACTATAAATAAACAAAAATATCTATAGAAAATTCCCATAAATCAAATTAGAAATAGTAAAATTCCCAAATGATGAAACTCTCTAGGTCCACAGATAAATAACTAGCACCATCCATAGGTAGTTCTTCACCACTACTCAAAACGAGAAGGATAAAATCTACAAAACCTGAATTAAGATGTAGGGTTTAATCTAAAATTCCTATAGTGTCTCACCGTGGATTGCATAATAATATGTCAAAAATTAATTAACCAAATAAATGGAATTAAATTTTATATTAAAAATAAAGGAATTAAAAAAAATATTTATAAAAATCATGAATTTTATTTAAAATGATGAAAATAAAGTAATCCAAGATTCATATTTCAATTGACTGAACATTTCAAAACAATGGCTCAAATTAAATATTTTATATAAATAAATATATATAAAATCAAGAGGCATGTAAAATAGTTTATCAAAATTGTATATATTAATTTTAAATAAAAACAATTGATAAACATGTTAATATTATTATATGGTACGATAGTTTTCAAATAAATGGACTCTACACACTGTAAATATTACACTGAAGGACGCTTATAAACACACACTTATATTATATAATTAAAATGACTTTGTCACCATTTTATATGGTATTTAATGTGATGTATTATTTTTTTTAGAATAATGTAGAATTGTAGACTAATTTTTAAATAAATCTCATAAAAAAATGATTTACATATTATCTAGTACACAATAATTTATGTGAAATTCATATAACATCAAAAATGAAATTCATTTCATTCTGCGTTAATTTTTTTCAAATTTTCTATTTAAAAATCTTAATCCAGGTTTTTAATCGTTATCATGAATTTTTTTATGAATAAACCCAATCATTTCTATTATAAAAATTTTATACTATTTTTTCACAAATTGGAAGTAAATATTAGTTTTCTTATCAGTGTTGCAATTCAAATTCATATTTTAGTAAAACAATTTATTTTCATTATATTCAACATCAAAACCCTAATTAAATTTTATTTTTCATTAAAAAAATTCCCCTCAAACAAAATATAAATTTTAAATAATTTTTTTTAAAATTTCATCATTATCTATAAACACACACCAATTATAGGTAAATAGGGATTTTCAAATTTCATACTAAAATTTGACATTTAAAACCCCAATCCAATTTATTGGGTTGTTTTTAGAAACCAATTGAATAAAATATAATTGAAATGATATAACTGATTGTAATTTATATTATTGATATAATTAAAGAAATTTTGTGTTAAAAAATTGGAGATCATGACAGAACCTCCTACCTTTGGATCCATAGGTCTTAAAATATGAAACTGTTCTATTGATTTTATAATGAAGAAAAATTTTAATTAAATCTAGTTAAAAATTAATAAAGCATTGTTTTAGATCTATAAATATGTGTATTAGATCCTACAACATCAGTTGGAGATCTATATCAACATATGTAGAATAGAGATATAATGAGATTTGGAAAATGATAATATATGTTTGATCTAGGTGAGATCAAATTGCATTTATCAAGGATAGAATCAATTATGATAGGGATTTGGAGGTCCATGAAATGCTCTTGGGTGCTCTTAAGCAATAAAATAATGAATAAGGTCTTCCTAGATCTTGATGAAACCAAAATTAATAGTATATTAAATTTAAAATATTATTTTGTGATTTATTTAAAATCTAACCATTTTTATATTTTCATATATTCATAGTTAGATTTAATTGTGTGGCATGTTATTGCACCACATTAAATCGGTTTCACTATTTAACCAAATAGGGTGCGCTATCTTGAAAACCTTGCACAAACTATGAAAACCACTATACATGGGTTTTAAATGTTTTTCTTGAGAGAGCGTAGGATTTTAGATATTTTTCAACAACCTGTTTACAAGAAAAGAATTTGAAAAAAAATTAAATTATCAACCTGAATCCACCCCCATGTGGGGTCAAACCAATGAATGCTAACAAGAGGGTCTTCATAATACCTAAAAATATTAAAATAAGGTTACAAAATCCACAACATTTAAAATTTATGTCCCCAAAAACCATATTCATAATCATGTATAACAAAAATATAACACCACTACTCTCATATTAGTTCCTCGATATCCCACATATCTTGTAAATCATGACCATGCTACCATAAAATATGAACCAACAGTGTCATTCTCCAAGAATGTCTATTTTTTCAGTATCAAGTATATTGACTCGCCATTTAGTCACAAAAATATCATGTTTGAAATAACGTTCACTCCAACAATGAAAATGCGAGGTATCATATAGATTCTTTTTTATAAGAGAAACATAGAAGTCATTATGTATTGACTATAGTTGTCATTTAATTTCTAAATAGTAAGAATCTTTCCCCACCTTTTAAACATCACAAAAGTTCACACAAAATTAGGAACATGTTTCCCATTATTCTTAATTCATTTATGACCCAAACATGTGGAAAATTTCAAGAACACCTGGGGAATAATTGATAAATCAAATTTAATTTGATGATGGAAATCATAAGATTTATTTCATATCATTTCCTTAAACATTATATGAAGAATTAACTGAATTGTTTAAATAATATCTTGGACCATTCTCAATCCAACAAATAACCTATCACCAATCTCAAAATATTATAATGGAGATCATCATGGGTGTCCATCGAATACCAAAAAAGAGGATAATTTTCATCATGTACTAGTAAATATTGTTATAAGAGAACTACTCCATCCCCAAATTAAAATCCAATGATCAACAATAGTTGAGAACCCATGTGTTATTTATATCCTCATAATGATATAAAGATATTTCAATCTAGGCATATTACTATGGATAGTATGTCGTGCTCAATTAGAACTGAGATCCCTGTTCCTCTTGAAGGCCACACAGGAAAAGAGTAGTGAACTAAGTATAACTATAAGAGACTATTATAGATTGAACCCCGTGAAAAAAATAAAACCTTCAACAATTATATTTTCCAAATTCTTATTTCTGGACATATCATGCATAATTATAATGTGAGACAATTTAGTTATATAGTTAATCAGAACCAATACCACATTATTCAATATCTTGGTTTGTGGAAAACCAATCTCAATGTCTGTAAATATGCATCCCACATCAATGTATGAACATGAAGTTGTTGAAGAAAACATAAAGGCTTCTAATACTTATCCATGAAAAACTAGATCTTAAAAAAATATGATACAAATTCAGAAATGTCTCATCTCATACCTAGCCAGCAATGAAAATGCTACTTGTCATAGAATATATTTTTTGGTTAATGGGTGCAATACCCACTGGTATTCCTAAAAATCCCCCATAACATCTTTCTATACTAATAATATAACATCCATGTCAATTGGATAGAATTTAATTCCCTCATTGTAGAATGAAATATTATTAATGGTTCCCCATCATATAGAGAGTGTGGAATGCTATAGAACTCATCAAATTGATGATGTTCCTACAGAATCATTTCAAGTATTTTTTCTGTTAATTGATACGGGTCCACATATCCATCATTCTCTGACATTGAGATAATTATATAAAATTATTCAAAGAGTTCCATCAATTATGACACTTATATAGAATATTTAATTGAATGTGTTGTATGTTTTATCATAAATGAAACATCATCAAAATTTTATTTACCCAGAGTAAAAAAAATTTAAATGTGAAAATACAACAGGTATTCCACACAATGCCTCATGAGGAGATTAAAATCACTTTTTGAGAAGATATAACTCATGATATTTTCATCTGAAAACACTTTAATCCACTCTCCATAATGGTAATGACACCGAATTTTATGTATGTGAATCCATGATTCATGTTCAAAGACATGGGAATGATATTTCTTCTAATGAGGACTATTCTAAAGAGGGAAATATTCAAGTACATGATTACTGTGAATACGAATGTATCCCAAACATGAAAATGATTCATTAATGAATGTCACATTTTTTTCTGACCCCTAGAAGAGTCATCTTTATAATGGTAGTCAAAATAAATATTTTATGAACAAAAAAATATTCAATTTATTTCTAATAAATCATTACTCCCTTCAGTGCTAGAGATTTCATCATAGATTCTAGATTAGAGAATATCTTTACAAACATGAGACAACAACTTCCTAATACCTAGAAGCTTTGAATCACAAAAAGATTTCTTTTTTTAACCATGTCATAAAATTCATCACCATCATAGTATCTACATATATTTCACTTTTCGAAACTAAATTTTATAAGAAAACAACTTCTAGGAACTATAAATATTATTTTAAAATATTTGAATAAATTTTGTGACATCTTAAAAAGATCAAAAAATCATTTAGATGATTTACATGATCCAACTCAAATATTTAATAAACAAGGATATCATCGATGATGTATACCAAAAAGGTATGAAGGTAATCATGGAAAATTTCATCCATAAATTTTATGAAAACACTAGTATCATAGGTTATAATAAAGGTAATATAAATGTACTCATTATGGTTGTACCTAATCCAAAATATGGTGCTCTAAATATTAGATTATTTTATATTTAACTAAATGTTACCATTTAAAAGGTAGATCTTCATGTAAAACTGTTCCCCATTCAAATAATCAAAAAGATCATTAATTCATTGCAAAAAATGATTTTTCTTTATCATAACATGGTTCATTTTTTGAAAATAAGTACATTGGGGAATTGAACCATCAACTATTATAGTAAATAGAATTGGTGAAGTCTTGTGTGACATTATCAGGTGTACATAAACATTCCATAAATTATATCCAAACTAGAACATTAACTCTTTCATTTTAGGTGGATCAATTTGGTAAGAAAGATTATATACTATTTGGGTATGATACACTAAATCAATAGATAAATCTACCTCTATTAGTATTAAAGAATAAGAAATTTCTAAAGGAAAAATTTCAGGAAACATGATGATAAATTGTTAAAGATAACTAAATAAATAACATCCCTCAATATGAAAAGCAAAAAACAAATATCACTTTAAAAAAATCTAAATATAATTTTTTGGATCTGTCGGAAAGTCGATCACATTATCCAGGGAAGTTAGGGGTCACTCGATCTGGTGTAGTGATGGATACCTATTAAAGGTATCAGTAAATCCAAAATTTATTATCAATGTTCCAATCCTTCCAGAAAATGAATACATGATGCTTAATGTTGAGAAACAGAATACTCCAATCAAGAAAAAATGTATATCAGAGATAAAATAGAAGTTTTACTATGGAAACCCATATCTCCCATCTTACCAAGGCATGGATTAAAATTCATTACATAATAAAAAATCAATGTGGGATGATTTAGATGATTAAAAATGATTTTTGAAATAAATGAATGAGACACACTATTATCAAATATATATTTCACTAATGACAATGAAATAATGATGGTACATATAAGAGTCACTGGACCCGAATCTTCTTCCTCCTGAGACTCACCTACTCTGTAAACAATCTTTTTTCAAGATGTATTTGTTGAGAACCATTTTATACATAATTAATCTGATTATTCTACTGATTTTAGATGTTCTAATGATCTATTTTGATAACAAGATGTAGAATAGATTATAAAAAACTTTTACAGGTGACCTGACCATCCATAAGAACCAATTTCCATTTTTTCCGTAGTAAAATCAATCTTTTAATTTCATGTCATTAGGCAATAAAAACAAATCCACGACCCCAACTATTTAATATTTGATGTTTAGTAAAAACCTTCTATAGAGAACAACCACATGAATTATCATGCCACCAAATTAATATAAAGTTACATGAAAACCAACAAGATATAATGAATCAAATGATATCTCTGACTTTCCTATGAGGTCTATTTTGTTTATCCATTCTATGTCGAGAACATTATCATATTAGTGAATCAACAATAATAAAATATAAGAATGATTATTCTATCAAATTACTAACTGGATTTCTTGATATTTAATCTTCTTAATTGATCAAATATCTTGTTCAAAATGTACATGCTCAGTATAATGATTTGGATACTCCTCCAAGGTATTGTTATCCAACTAAGGTTTGAAAAACATAGTAGCCTTGGATTCCATTAGTGACTCGAGATAGATATATTTTTTAGAAATACCAATAATATTTTTTACTCTAATACATCATGATTCTTATTTATCACAATATTGTACCACTATATCATTCATGGTCCTCCCCGCATGAAGGATTAACCTTTCAACTTCACCTCTTTAGGTGTGTCCAAGATTCCCAACGAGCACTCTATCCTAATCAACAATTCATTATCCATTGGAGGATAATTTAACCATTCGAATATTACATTATTATAGTGAGAGAACCCTTCAGAACTATGTTTGAAAAGCCACTTTGAGATTACACAACTCAATACTGGGTGAGAACAAGATGTGGTTCCAATCAAGATCATGGATAGTGTGCATGACCACCTCAACTCGTCTCTTATGCACAAGAATATTTACTTGTTGTGGTTCATTAAGATCTTCCTATAGTATATGATTTATACATCACCTCAGAGGAAAGATTCAACATAAAATTTCAATTCAACAAGGGTGACATCAGATTAAAAATTTTATATAGGATGAATTGAAATTAATCCCAGTAGAAAGACAATAAATATTTTAATTTCAAAATGTTGAAATTAAAAAAAAAAGGAAAACAGAATAACTATTACTCAAGATACGTATCCCAAAACCCCTTGGGAGACTTAAGTTTAATTTTTCTATGAAGAGGTTTGGCACACAATTACAAACACCACTTATGTACCTACATGATTACTCAATGCATAGTGACTTCAGGGAAACACGATAAACCTAGAGCTCTATTATGACATTATCATCAACCATCCAAGGTAGCCTATTTACCCGATATTCAAGATATTAGTAACTTATCCCAAGTGGGGTTACTAATGACCGTATGTTTCTGAATATAACATGGAATCATATAGAATAATATTTTGAATTATTTACTCTCAAATATCTTTGAATAGATATAAACTAGACAGTGATTATATAAGAAAAAAACTCCACATGAAGAAGTGTATAAGAAATATAACATGGAAATCCCCACTATATAATAGATAATTGCTATAAAATAGAATTGAAACATACCTAGTCCCAAAAAACTCAACACTCCATGTATATTGATCAACAGCTAGAGCTACCTCTACTTACTTATTCACAACTACTCAAATGTTGAAGGATATAATCTACAATCACCAAAAATCACAAGTAATGTAAGAGGTAAAATTCATGTAGGGTCTCACAAAATATTCCATTATATAATGAAAACATTTACAGAACCAAACAAATTTAATTCAAATTAAATTAAAATTTCTTTAATTAAAAATGAATTTTTAATAAAATTACTCCATTTCATTTCAAACAAAGGAAGTACATTAAAAATAATTCAATTATGAATTGATGTAACATTCATAATCAATTTTTTAAATAAAAAAATTAATATTTACTGATTTATATAATATCACAAGGCAGTTAAAACAGTTTTTCATCGAGGAATATATTCATTTCAGATACAAAAAAATCCACATGGTCATATTTCTATAAGATAAAATAGTTCTTGGATACAAATATTTCACACAATATCTAGGTGTCATTGAAATATGTGTATACACAATCTCCTATGAAATATTCCTAAGGACATGAACACCATCTTATCTGGGATGTGATGTGTTTCTTTATTATATATGAATATTGAAGAATAATAGTGCTTTTTCCAAATTAATAACTAAATACCTATAGCATTATTGTTCAATAGTTAGAAAAATCAATGATGAGAAATTCATATTATAAAAAAATTAATTTCATCCCTTTCTACATTTCAAATATTCAAATTTTCCATTTAAAAATAATAATACATGTTTTTAATAGAAAAATTATGTTTACCTATATAAGAACCAAAGATTTATATCATGACTGTTTAAGCCAATTTTCTCAAATAGGAACGTGAGAAAAATTTAGATAACAATTTCACTATTCACTATTATAATTAAATTAAATAATATAATTTCAAGCATATTTCATTAATTAAAACAGAAATCCTTGAATAAATATAATTTTTTTTCAAATTTATCATTAACATTATTCCAAATTTAATTTAAACAATTTAAAATTAATTTTTTTAAACACACCCCAATTATATGGAATTTTTGGTTTTTCAATTTCATTCGAAAATACTTGTTTTAAACACAAAATTCAACAGAATTGGGTTTTTTATAAAAATAAATTGAATGCAATTAAATTAATATAAAAATTTTCTATTATATTCAAATAAATAAAAATTAATTAATTAATTTAGGTTTATTAAAAATTGGGCATCGTTATGGAACCACCAACCTTGGGATCTCTAGTTGTCTAAATGTCAAACCCTAGTCAATATTTTATAATCAAGTACAATAGTAATGGAATATGGGAAAATAAATATAAATCCTATATATAGATCTATACTAGTGGCTATTATATCCCAAAAAACATATTATGATCTATAAAACCTTATGGATGATGAAATTTATTTTGGATGATTTATAACATGTCTATACGACTAATATGGAGGAGGTAAATTGACTTTTAACAAGATTCTAATTTTTTCATGGTGGATTATGAAGTTCTATAAACTGTTCTTCTATGCTATTGAGGAAGAATAAATTTTTTGGGGACATGATATGTTTTTCTAGAACAAAAATTTCTTGTCTTTGTATATTAAAATATCATTTACTAACTAATTAAATTCCATGCATTGTTAGCTTGGAAGATCCACACAATTATACCAAACCACGTGGCTTGGATGGGATAAACTTTAAACGGATCTCATGGTTTTTTATAATAGGGTGCATGATATTCAATAACATGTGACAACTATGACAAATTCAAATATATTGGTTTTTACTGTTAGTCTTGAGAGGCCTCATGGTTTGCATAAAATATGTGCCACCCAGGCAGTTTCCCAAATTTTTAAAAACATCACAATATTCAACCCACAATAACCCCAAATGGGAAACAACCATGTCATTGTACAAATATGGGTTTATTAAAACCAAAAAATATTAATAAGATATTTTACATAAATACCTATATAATCAATCAGGAATAATTAAAAGGTTTTACAAAAAGAATGAGTCAGGAACATAGGGGGGATCATCTTCTACATCTATTGAATCCCATTCCACAACAAATTCTGTCAACTATATCCCTTATATTATAGTATTGGGACCCATTAGAGTCTATTTGGGATCAAGACCTCATCTGAACAATGGGATGTTTGGGATGAATCTCTTCACCGTCGAAGTCACTACGATCCATTACTTGCCAATTCATAATGACGAGATTGAATATAATTCCCTCCTGATACCATCACCATCCTATGTATAGGGTCTCACTCTCCCACCACCATCATGGAGGTCATCAACATTTTCCCATTGTCGATCAAAGAAAATGTCCACACTACATAATTATTTTCTCGCATGGAGGCACTCTCCAGGAATGGTTCCTATTATTGTGGTCCTCCCTATGTCTCAGATTTCAAACATAGATGTCATTCTTTATCCACTCCAAGATCACTAGGAGGCCCTGCCCACTCTTGAATCCCCCAAATTTGATACCTTCCCAACTTCATCAATGATCAATATAGAGGACATCCACATGTTATCTCAACCGAACCACATTGATGTCCACCTCACACTATTCCTATATCTATAGAAGGTCTTCCATACTCCAACATCAATCCATATTGAGGTCCTCCCCATTACTTAATTGAATAGTACCTAGGAACTCCCATTACAAATGTTTCTCAGCATGTAGGAATTATTAGTATCTTAACTGATCAATGAAGATGCCATCATTTGGGAAGAAAATCAGTTCTGTGGCACTCCGAACCACCCCTGTAGTTGGTATGAAGGTATTTTCCATGTTCCAGATAGACATAGAATAGGTTCTCCCTTCAATGAAGGCATCCATGGATTATTTTCTCTATTATATGGTGAATATTAATACATATTTCATCCACATTTAACAAAAAAATAAATTCAAGGGTCCTCCCATCACCTAATAGTATGATGGTCCTCCTCACATTGAATCACATTCCTATCCTGAACTACCATCTTGGGGAATAAGGGAGAATCATCAATACAACAGAGAAGATTTTTGAACGATCCATTTTAGTTTTAATATTTAATATTTCATTTGTTATGATGACAATTTTTATTAAATGATAATGCCTTAACCCAATTTGTTTTCATAATATTTTTAGGGAGGAACCCGAGGCGTGAGGCTCACGATAAAAAATGGTGAGTTCTAAATGATCTCAAAAATAAATATCACATGAATGTTGGAGGAAGATAATATGAATCCCTTTAAGGATCTCAATGAGTAGTCATATATATCATCAATAGTGTCATTATCTACCTAGACATGAGATAATGAAGAGTTATTATGTATAATGGTTGAAGACGAGATCCAACCTGATCTACCAGTAGTGACCAATTACCTTTCACATGTGGTGGTGGTAAATTCATTTTCGGAAAATTAAATGATGATGTGATTGGTAGATCCCCTGATATTTGACCCCACACCCAATCAACAGTCGACTTATAATGTGGCTTCACCATCGGTCAGTGCACCACTACACTAATCCACATTAGTATTTCCAACAATATTACATTTATTACCAATAGAATCCTTGTAAAATCAAGATCATATCCCACTTATATGAAATGAATACTATGTGATACTCAATCCACTGGGAAATTGATTGCGATGATAAGGATGACCGTGACCCCAATCATCGATATCATGGAGGCTCTCATGTAGGATTATGATACATTTTTCTCCAAAACATCCATGTGATGTATTTATTCCACTATGGTCATATGTTTGTCCACCCTAATATTATGGATCATTTTAATGACATATAACTGTAGTTCAACATTTTTAATCTTTATATATAATTTACGGTGTATCATCCGGGGTCATCTATAAACCATATCAACCTTTAGTAGAGAAGTGTTTAGATCCTGACAGTTTTCTACATGATTATTGAAGAAGTGTCACAAAAATTGTTGGTCCCTAGTTATGGATGGTACACCACCCACCATATCAGAATTATCTTATATCCGCCATATCTACCATTAAATATCGTGGTCATGCCATTATGTATTGTTATGGTAAATATGGATGATCATAATAGTCAATAGAATGCATTTACCAGAGTTGGAACTTCTAAATTGTACCACCACACTTGGGTAAAATAGTACTCGGTGGAACCTTAACCAATTGATCTCAATCACCTATAAAGGAAGAATCTGGTTCATGGAAAACCCTATGTATTGTTCCCCATAAACCAAAACTGCATCTTGTGTAAGGGACATCATGAAGATCCTGGTCTGTCTCCTATCATGCTAAGGATAAAAGATAATCCCACTATGTCTTCTCTGGAACAACAAATTATCTTATAAAAACGGATCGTAAATGATCTCCATGCTATGAATGCCTCAGAATATGTTGATACTCAATATGATAAAGTTTATCATCCACTAAGGTAGAATTGGAAACAAAAAGACCATCATAGAACTTTTACCCTAATCAATCCCATCCATCCCACATACCATGATAGGATGTATACCAGATTCTAAAAACCACTTGTGTATGCATCCACCAATCTACCTAATTAGTACGGTAATTTCCCATTGTACCCAGATCAGGCCACACAAATAAATTTGGAGACTCCCTACCAAATTTATAATCCTATAAATGGATTAGTGGTCAGGAATCCTCATTAAGATTGAAATCCCTTCCAAGATGATCTGATAGCCACTCTCATTTATCACATTGGGGACCTAGTGTGGCAAAATGCTTCTTTCACATCTAATAGAAATCCATATATGGCATGGGTGGATCATAGGAATGCACCCCGTGAATTCAAAAATCCATTTTCCCCATATTAATGAGATGAGAGATCAACTACATTATATAGCCCATTTCATATCATGATGCAGACCCATGTTGGGATCTCCAAATAAGAATAAAGAATCCATGATCAATTGTTTTTTGGAGATATTTGATAGGGATTTATTCATATTGTACCGCATGCTACTCATAAGATTCATCACTTTCTGGGAACATATCAATTTATAGTTTATCTTCAAATTATGATCTACCACATAAAAAACAATTATTTATATCCACATCAAGTGAAAATAATGTCCACATGAATATGGCATAGAATTTATTTATAGGTGAAAGGTACACACATATTTTATTTTCATTCAGATGGATCAAGAGATGTTTTTTATGATATCTGTGAGGAATTGACAATATTAATTATTACATAACTTCTTCACTAATAATTTTACAGGTGTATTGTGTTATTTTTCTGACATGTCTCTATTCCTAGAGGAATCCATAATGCATGATAAAGTGGAAAATCAATTTCATCTAATAGATCAATCTAGAATAATTTCTAAGCAAGGTACTATTGCCTCGTATAGTTGGATACTGAAATATAGGTATAGTGATTTCATATAGAGTATTTCCAATCCTAGACTTGATGAGGAAAACAAATTCATACTTATCTTCCTGAAACACTAAATTAGTTAGCACCACCTCATTTGAATGAACATCCTCCGAAGTGATATAATCATGCTCCATCCCCTTATTAAGATCTTTCCCCACATTAGTTATTGGCTCCTAATGCTCCCTTCAAATACAAGGGAATCTAAAACTAATACATTCTATAATAAATGGTTTCTGATTATTTCCATTGATTCCTGAAACAAGGGATACTAATGATATATGAATTTTATATAAACCATGTCATCTAGCTTATTGACTCCCTAACTACTTCAAATATTTCAAAATATATTCATATACAATAATGAAATGGTATCTGTTTATGGATTGGCATCATGACCGGGGTAGAAACAATTTAGTCTAGACTGTATGAATATTGAACCATGTGCCAACAAATATATTGAAACTGATAGTAAAAATGATGGTTCATGGAAATAGAATCATGTTTCTAACCATATATTTCAAATTTATGATGATTGGTTGGCCCGAAGTGCATTTTCTCTCCACCATGGAATCATTAGATCCCATTTAGACTAGTTTATGCCTTATATAGATATCTATCTTCCACCATAAAATTCATTCTCATCCACATCATAGCCCTCCACATGTCAGAATAATATTCACCAACAAAAAAGGGAAAAATATTATCACACATCTACTGAATTTATCTAAAATATTAGGATTTATAAAGGGACTACATATAAAATAATGAAATTTCTCTGTTAATAGGTATTATCAAATGTTGTAGTATCATTTTTGAGATTATTTAGGTAAAAACCCTTCAATGTATCTAGGTATTTCAAATTCATTACACATTTATTATATTTTGAATGTTCAGTGAAAACCCCTAATTTTATGATGATATAATCATTAGTATATGATTAATCATAAATAATTTTTATGGTACATTCCTTCCTCAAAATCATGTTATTATCATTCTGATTTAATTTGATTCTATGATATGAAAATATTACATTTTTATGTAATATTACAACATTAAATTCAAAATAGGATGTTAAATGTTTAATATTATATACCAATATAAGATCATATATAATTGTTTTTAAATAAACCTCTAAAGTAGATTACATCCCTAGTATGAGTTTTTATTCAAATTAAAAGGTTCAATTTATATCATATCGATGGTATGAAACCCAAAAATGATGATATTTTAATTATGATGGATTTTTTTGATAAATTTTTTGAAGGATTTTCAATCTTTCTATAGTGAACCTAGAATTTACATATAAAATTATATTATTTTAAACATAATTATACATCATATTTAAATTCAAAGATTATAAACTCTATTTTCATTTAAAACTAGGTACATAAAACAAAAAACATGTAACTAAATAAAACATTCCATTATTTAATCTTAAAACTTGATTTCATAACTACCATTGTTCTCAACCATCTGCATAGAGTAACCGAGGGTATACATGAACAATGGGATGGTCTAAATATCCAAGTAATGTAATAACCATAATATCAAATCATTAGCACATTAGATAGAAGGTGTGTCATGATGATATAATAAGGGACGTAACACATGGAATCATAACATATAAACATGTATTCATAATAATGTGAAAGAAATATAAAAGTTCACATTAGAACTATTCAAGGATAAATTCCCAAACCATTTCAAATGTTAAAAAAATCCAAGGCTAGCTGCCAAGAAAGTCGGACATGGTAGAAGAAGCCAAGGAAAACATTCAAGACTATCACACACAAGATCTCTTGAGACTCAACATTAACCAATTTATTTAAGTTCTATCTGGGTGAAACCATAATAACATTTAATTAATGTTTCATTCACATAAGGAATCATACATAATAAATAATACATAATCATAATGGTTACGCATGGAACGAATTGGGTACCGCAATCATGTCACAACGCATAAACATTGAAACTATTACAAATGTGTTCATGAAGGAAAGAAAAAATAAACATAAATTTAAATTCAAAAGAAAAAATTAGAATTTATCATCATGTGTGATTTCATTTATAAGTGAAAACATTTATTAAAAGTATTAATGAAATTTTAGCATTAATAAATTTTTTTGGGGATTTAAAGAAAAATTATATAGAGACATTAAAATAGAAATGGGAAACATAGTTTATATAAAAATGTAACTGATCCTAGATGGTTTTCATAATAAAAAAACTTATTTTATAAATAATATGGTTGATTGAAAGATAGGATAGATTTTACTTGGAATTGGGTAATAATTTGGGATGTTCTCATCAAACAGGTGGGCTTATTTAGAAGTATTGAGGAGGGAATCAGATAAAAACATGTATATCCCAAAAATATAATAATCAAATCCTCTTTATTAATGAATTTGTCACATGAAAAAAATATTTAGAAGATTCACATATAAATATTAGATAATTTTTTTTGGTAATATTAAAAATCAAACTACCTAAATGAATAATGGTGGATCGTGTAAAATCTCAAATTGATTATTAGCATGGTATCTGGTGTACTAAACTGGGATTAATGAGAGTGAAATATGATTATTTTCACATAAATCTAATAATTTAATTGTGGTAGAAGTGAAACATTATACTGCAACATTATTAATGACACATAAATGGTCAAAACATAGAGTATATTATTCAATAAATGTGAAATAGAGAGTATATCGTACATTAAGTACAATTGTGTTCTCCACTGGATATTAATTTCACGAATAATAAAATTATGTTCATTAAATAATTATTAAAGAGCCTATATTTCTTATTAAATATTTATTATAACATTTTTTGACTTCATTAATAACATTTTTGATTGGTTATGTCTTTTATTTTCGTTGTTTGTGTTTGTTTATTTCGATTTATTAATGATCAACTCACTTATATTCATTTTAAGAGACACATGTTTGATGAAGGATTTTTTAAAAAATTTATGTTATATAACATTATTTAAAATATATATGATTAAATGTTTATAAATTTTAATTTGTTATTTTGAGTGAATTTTAATCATTATATAAAACCATAACGATTAATTCATAGATTTACATGGAGTTTTTTCGCAAAATTAACTTGTTTTTTATTATTAATTTACATCAACTATGAAAATGGATTTGAGAAAAAACATAAGATAAAATAAATATTTAATATTTTGGTTCTACCATTAAATTGGTCTCATGTAAAGAAATAAATATGGTAATAGAAATTGATAAATTGTTATCCTTGAATGCTATAAACTAACACATCTCAGATAATGTTTTAATTTCATTAATATACAATAAGTGTAAATGAGATGTGATAATGAATTTTACAATTCGAGTAAAATAATTATAGTACATTTATATTGCGGTAGATATCATACCATTCAAGTGAAGTGAGGTGGGGAATTAAAAAAGGAAAATCTTAACAAAGATGAAAATAAAATAATCGGAATTATAATTTAACTACTAATATTATCTCCATTGAGATACTCTTATTTTGAGAGGATATAGGCATTTGAAGAGTTCATGGGAATATAGACGTGAAAGTGGATATTGGGTCGATATTTGGGTGAAATTTTGGGATGGCACCAGGCTTGAGAGGCGTGAAGAGAAGAGGGGAGTGTGGGTGGTTTTATAGTATAGGGGAAGAGGGTTTTCCTAATACTTTAATCATTGGTTTCTTATTTATTCATATGATAAGATATAGTAATAATAAATGTGACAAAAAATTGTAATATATTCTTGTGTTTTTGATACAATTTCCATTTAAATCATTCATGACTCAAGCATGATGCAAAAATTCTGGATTTAGAATTTATAGTGATTTATCGTTTTTTATTGTTCATAAAAAGTCATGTATTTTATAAAATTACCAACAATTCAACCTAACCATTTTTTATGAGTAGATTCATTAAAAGAACTAAATTTTTCAATAATAATTTTCTTATTTATGATTAGATTATTTTTTAATTAAATCCATCATTTACATGAAAATTATAGATTTTAATACAATAACTGATAGTATGATACATTAAAAAATTTCTTCATTTATTATAATTTATTTTTAAAATATATAAAAAAATTATTTATTTAAACATATTGTAAAATTATATTTTCTTTTATATTATTTAATTATTTATAAATAATTATTTATCACATACAATGAATACCAATACTTTTATCATGGTCATATTATCATTTATAAGACACCTAAATTTTATTTATATGTTCATTTGTGTGGTAACTATTATTCATGAGGATTTACTTTTCACAAGGTTAATATTATTATTCATAAGGGTAAAATTACTATCCATTAGGGTCTGTTAGTATTCACCAAAAATTATGGTTCACTTATCGCACTCCGAACACCATTCTTATCGAAATTGGGTATGTGATATTTTCGAAAATC
This sequence comes from Viscum album, assembly GCA_963277665.1. NCBI lineage: Eukaryota > Viridiplantae > Streptophyta > Magnoliopsida > Santalales > Viscaceae > Viscum > Viscum album. The sequence continues at coordinate 416,901,409 of OY728161.1, read as the reverse complement.
AAAACACAAAAGTGTCAAAATTATGATTAATGGTAACATAATAATTATTAGTGAATTTAATTTTTTTTCATGTGATTATGTAACATATTTATAAGAAATAAATTTCAATTGACAAAACAATGGGTCGTTACAATATTCCCCCCTATAAAATTTCTCCCTCAAAATTTATTTTTACATTCTAAGCCATCAAAATGTGCTGGAACACTTCCATCATTCCCTCATAATATTTACCTGATTCTTATACATACTTAAGGTTCTAACGTAGTACATTGTCAAGTATAGTAGTCTTGTTACATTGAACCTTGTCCCTCTGATCCAATTTCTTCACTAGCTTATCCTCGTAATAAATATATTTCTCAAATTATACCACCTCTGAAAAGCTAGCATGTGAAGGATCACATATTTACATATTTAAGAGGGCTAAATGGAATAATTTGTGTCCATTAGTCAAGGTAGATGGAAATCCTATTTATTAGGACACATCTACAACATGATCAAGAATGTATAAGGGGATGATGTACCTTGGACATACCATTCCTTTCTTCCCAAACATCATGAACTTATTTCATCGATATATGCATAGAAATATCATTTCTCCAACTCCGTACTCAATGTATCATCGATGATTGTCTTATTATCTCATTTTTCAACAAGGGACTTCCTTGATGTGCTTTTGAATGATTTCACCTTCTCCATAATTTCTTCAAACATTTCAAGTCCAAGATGATAATACTCACAAACGTCATCCAAAAAATGTTTGTGTTCTATACCTTTTCCAATAATGATATTTGTATTGTTCCATTCAGATGCTCGAGTGGAAAGTATTATTGTAGAATAATTAATCATGTGGAAGATATTTTTCCCATCATCTTTTGATTTCCACAAAACATGCACTCAACATATCTTCCAGTGTCTGCATTGTTTTATCAGACTGGTCATCATTTTGGGGATGATATGCCTTAATGACATTCATTTATGTTCTTAGTTCATGTTGGATACATTTCCAAAACATTTTGGAGAATCTCAGATATCGATCTAATATAATAGATAGTGGTACACCATAAATAATTACCACTTCATTTTCAAATATCAATAAAAGCTGATCAAATTATAATTCCTCTCAAATTACGGTAAACAGAGCAATCATTGTAAGAAAATCCACAATGTACTATATAGAATAATTTCCTATAGATTTTCATGGATTTATTCTGAAAAATTCCATAATGATGTTATTTAACATCCATGTCGGAATGATTAGTGGTCGCATCATCCCCTTAGTCTTTTGACTTTTAGCCTTCACTTGTATACATACCTGGTACATTGATATATATACAACAATATACTTCTTCATATTGTCCCACTAAATGTTCACTTGGATATCTCTTTTTTAATGACAATATGAATTGATAATGATGAAATACGAGCTTCCGCTAAAAATCTTTTTTCAAATCTGGTATCTTTATAAGTAATTCATGATTAATGAATATTATCATTAAATTGAGACCACGGTTAAAATAAAGAATATGTTTAACCTCAATTTTTATCCCCACATAATAATTATACTAAACATAAAATATAAACTATATATATGGTTTATCATTGAATTTAATGTTATAATGTTTTCCTTTTTCATTAGGATTTTCATATTCATCATTTGAAAATCTAGAAATATATTATCTATTGTGATACTCATTATGGATAAGCCAGCTCGATCCATTCGAATAAACACATAAACATCGTTTTTATTTATATATTGATGGTAATTTATTGATTTGTCCTAATCATTTTTCATATCATTAAATATTCTATGGCATGTGTTTAAATACTTCTATGAGAATATATAATAATTTTTATTGATTTGTATATATATCAATCATTTATATATAAGGATAATGTGTTCATATTATTAATTAATAAATTAAAAATTATATATCCAAAGAGATATTGTTGTCTTTTTTTCATGATTAATTAGTTCCCATCCTGCATATTCTATAACCATGTAAATAGGAATAAGAAAAAAAATACAAAATCCTTCTTGGATTCATCACTAATAATTACAATCATATTTTCATAATACTGTAGTGTAATAATAGGTGCATTTACTGATCGTCTATGAATATCCTTGAATATTTCTAAACATTAATCTATCCCTCGGAACATAGCACCAATCTGAGTTAACATAGTAATATGATTATAGTTTGATTTGAAAATATCATTAATCTATTGATAATATCCTATTAAATAATTAGAAATACATATCCATGTCACCATTATTGAGCTATTCCACATTTAGTAGCCACCATCATTGTGGTATCCATTCATATACGCTCTCTTTATATAATATTACCAAAAAACGAAAAAACATTCACAAAAAATTTACCATATGAAATATTTTCAAATATATTCCAATTATGGTATTTAGGAAATTTCTCATGTGATATTCATGCTCTTCATTTACATTTATTATATAAAAATATCTCTACAAATACTACCACATATTGATAAATGTAATCTATAATTTTATTATTAATAATATAGAATAATTTATCATTGTAATTATTAATAATATAGGAAATATCAATATGTTAATATTGACCATACAATGTATGAATTTTTTCCTTTTGAATATCCTCCATATTTAACCTAAATTGACGATATCCAAAATGATGTTCAATATGGAATAAGTGTTGAACTCTACATATTTCATCAAACTATTCATAAATGCTAGTATGTGGGTATATTTTAATAATTATGATCATGTTTATCTCAAATAATTAATGGCAAGATTAATTTATCAATCATTTTTTTAATAAAAGTTCATCTGAAACTAAATGATACAAACATAACAAAATGATCATTTTTCAATGCCATTATTGAGTTTGATCGTCAATTCCTTCATCTCAGTTGGGTCCATTAGATAGTTTTTCTAGGAAATTAGTGTGGAAAATATAATGGGTTCTATTGAGAAATAAGCATACCTTTTGGTAGAAGTCTATACATCACTTCTTGAATGACATAAAAAAATAACTCACAAATGGAATATAAGCACTGTCATTGTTATCCAAATCTATTTGAGATAAAAACACATTATTAATTGAAAATAAAACACATATAATGGATATAATAATATTTATAGTTTCATTATTTTAATCTAATGGATTTATGATCAATATTATGAATAGAATATCAAAAGTGACTTAAATATATCAAAAAATGTTGAAATATTTATTTAAATAAAATCTATCAATGAAACAATGTAATAAAATAAAACCAATGGATGAATGAATTTTTTTTTATTAATATGAATCCCAATGACATCAATTTGACATTAATCATATACTTGATAACATATCATTGACAATTTTTCATTTTCAATAATTCTATTTATAATCATAGGTGTTAAATTTTTACACCATTATAAATATAATTCGATATAAATAATGGGTATATCCATAGTGAAATAACTCATTATATGTTATTTATCGGATTTTTAGTTTACATTGTCACAAGAAGTTCACCCAGTCCCCTTCAGAATCATTTATAACATTAGATTTACCTTTACCACATTATAGAAAATGATGATGACATTATTTTTCATCATTAATCACATTATATTTACATTCAGCAAATAAAACACATATTATTCATTATAATACATGTTCTTAAAGTATTCATAACACAAATTAGGTTAAAAGGAAATATCATATTTTTTACTCCATTGTTTTTTTATTTTCCAATTAATTAATTTTTCATTTTCTTGTAGAAAACATGACATTTTTTGTTAAAACCAACATCATTTTACACCTTAATTACACATATACCAATACATTAATATATATTGATCACTATTTTGGATAATTCCATTTGTATAAATGGTTTTACTCCACCAATGAATCAAACACACCTATGTTTTTGTTGTGATATAATTATTGATCAATATAATTAATGTCATGTAAAATTTTTATAATAATATCATATGGATTCATCAAAATATAGTGTTAGCTAATGGATATAATTAAGAATACCCATTGGTATAATACATGGAAAATAATTATTGAAAAATATGTTCTAGAACATAATATAACTCGTAGACTTAATTTCAACATTCAATCATGCATTACTGATACGATTCAACTATTTAACTACATAAAATTACATATCCTACAAAGAAATAATAATTTTTTTGTCCCATTAAAATAGTGAATGGAAAATATTATTTTAGTTGAACTGATTCTTTTCATAAAAATTATAGGAGTAGTAGATCCACTAATGAAATGATGATATTGTCTTATTAATGACTTGAGGGAATGTTGTTCCATCTTTTTTTTGATTCTAACTTCCTCATGATTCATATATTTAGAAAATTGTGTAAGGTAACAACATGATTTTTTATTATATATATCGTGACATTATGATTCTATGGAGGATAATAATTTCACTATGTGTATCACTTATCAATAATTCACCTCCTTTGAGTTCCATCAATTATTTAAAACAAAAAAAAGTATTATACGAATGAATAATCAATATTGATAACAAAATATTAATGAAAAATATAATATATGATGTCTATATAAATTTACAATGGATATTAAAAGTTCAATTACATACATCTACTATTTAAATCCATTATGATGGTTTTTATGTAGTTTGTTGATTTTCAATGATATTTGCATTGTTTTATCAAACAAAGTTTGCAGAATTTTATATTTTTTAGGATGTAGTTCCCAATCTATTCACATTAAATTCATAATTAATGGGTTTTTTACCACTAGGTACAATAATTAGAGAATCATAACCAAATTTATTATCTATGATATTATGCATTTCAAGATTAAATACTCACACATACCATTACCATAAATTCATCTACATTTTCCTTTATGTTGACTCAACCATTGACATAGATACTGAAATGTCCTTTGGTATTTAACTAAGGTGTTATCTACCTTGTATCCAACTGAAAAAAAAAATTCTCTCATACCAAAAATATAAGCTCAGGAAAATCATACATTGATATTAAATACTTATTATGAATATTCAATACATTATACCAGTAAATTCTTGGATACCATATTAGTTAAGTTCTTTTTGAAACTATAAAAGATATTAATTGGTCCATAACTAAGATAAATCATCATTGAATACATTCAGAGTAACTAAATCCCTTCATATAAATATCGATCAATATAAATTTCTTTTTTTACTCAATTAAGGTAATAAATAATAATTGGTGAGATCATATGTTTAGTAATGGAAAACAATGGAGATATATATGGATACCATGGGATTAAGTGTATGGGGAGATGAGGATGATTGTTTTTAAAAAATATACGTCATATATTATATCATCATTCTCAATAATTGAATAAAAATTTGATTTTAATAAATCATAAATCATAACACAATCTGTTAACACGGTCAATGGAGGCTTATTTTTGGAATAAGATATAGATTATTGGCATACACAAAATCAATGGAAATAATTTTTATATAAGCCCTGAATTAATATCAATGATATCATATTGGAGTCAGTATACTCCCCAAATGATTATATAATCCAAGGATCACTCCCATTATCATCATATATAACAAATTCCCTCAAAAAAGGAGTCCACTCAAGACTCCATTCCTATCAATGTGATCTAGGGTAACACCACATTCTAGTCAAAGTAACATCATGATATATTAATATATAAACAATTCATTTGATGAATATATATATCAACCCATCACAAAGTGTAAATTAAATTTATGTGTTTCAAATGAGAAAATCATCATTACATCATAACTGATGTAATTAAATCAGAATTAGTAATATTTTATCATATCATAACATGAAAAAACTGAAAGGCCTCATATTAATTTTACCATAGAATAACCCTTCAAAGTAATATAGTTTTTTAATCAATTATGTATTGTATGAAAAGTGGTAGAGAAACTAATTTCATACACATCATTCGATAATAACCATAAACCATTAAAAGAACCTTAAAATTGTATAATTGTATTGTATCGCTAATAATCCATAGGTATCATCAAAGGATGAAATCATTGAAGGAAACTGATTTAAATTATATATTAATTTTTTTTTGTATTTATCACTTATTATTAGTAAAAAAAATTATAAAATGTAAAACATTTACATTGGATATTACCAGGAAAATTTATAAAGGAATCATTTATTAAGTAATTGTGAATAGAATCTGAAAAATATATTTATTCAATAAATGATAAAATAATATTTTTGCAAATTTTTTTTTAAAATAAAAAAATGATTTGTTTTTCAAAACATCATGAATATTCATTTTAATGAATTTTTTAAAAAACATTTATGACATGTCTAAATATATATTTTGCAAACCATTTAAAAAATATTTAAAAATCACATTTTTTAGAAATCATATATTTTGAAGAAACTGTTTTTGACAGTATTGACAAATAATGTAATATTTTATTATAAATTTTTTCTCAATTATATGTTACACCAATTAGTGAAAAAATGATTTATTTTCATGAAAGTATCATAAATAAATATTGTAAAGTAGAAACATTTATATTTATTTGACGTGCATCATAATATATTTTATTTATAAACATAGTCTTAAAATAACTAGATAAATGATGAAATTGTAACAAAATATATTTACCACTATGGTAAGTTTGATTTATAATCCCTATAATATAATTTCATAAAATTGAACATAACATACCAATAATATATTGAAATTAATGATATTACATGTCCAAGGTGTTATATATACACCTCGTTTGGATAGTAGGTTCAAAACATAACATATGGAAAAAAGATTTAAAATTGTGATTATTAATTCAATACCTTATGCCTTGAAATCTGTTGTGATCATTCAAAACTATTAATCTTTGAATATCCTCCAATGTATTATATTAAATTCCTTCCAAATATTGGTTCCCACCAAAATAATGGTATTCTTGAAGAGGGGAGTGAATGTGGTAATTGATGTGGGTAGGTAATGGCATGACCAAAATTGTTTGAAGGTGTGATTAAGAGAAGAGATATGGTGGCCTTTCATATGTTTCATATACGAAACACTAGTTTTTATTTAAATGAGTTGACTGATCCATCAATTTTCATTTCTAAAAAGGGTCCAAAATTTATGAAATTATATAAATAGACATTATATGGTCGAAATATTTCCATCCAATAGATTTTAGATAAGTATATAAATAATTTCAACCATTATTGTTTTAGTTTAACCCCATGTAAACCCACTTTTTCACCTCAACTAGATGAATTAATGTTTACTAAAATCAATTTTAATTCTCTAAAATAATTAACTTGAAATGACTACAAAATATATACTATGATTATTTAAAATAAGGAATCCATTTTTACAAATTTAGTTTATATAATTCTTAAAATTCAATTTAATATTATTCTTGTAGGTATGATAAGAAAACCAGTATTTAATGAGAAAAAGATAAAACGTTGACAATGTTTTTATGTAAATTAAATAAGAAAATCAACAGAATTAACTTCATTGAATTAATTGATATATCAATTACATAAATAATCGATAAAATATATTTAAAATATATATTATATTTTTTAAAAACTTTATATGAAAAATCAATTTTAAATTACAATTCATTATATTACAAAATTCATATAAAAATAATATATTTCAAAAAATCCCAAATACAGAACATAAGATAATTAAGAAATTTTAATTTTATTAATTGGGATTATATTATCTGATTAATATTAAAAATATTTCAAAAAATTATTTTTATTATTTTTGCTAGAAAATATAAAACAATATGTTTAGAAAAAAAATTTTTGAAACATATAAAGACATTAAAAAATGATAATAATTTTTAAATATTTTCTATTTATATAAAAAAATTATTATTTAAATTTAAAATTCATTTTATTAATATTTATATTACTCTGGTAGCATCTTTATAAAAATGTTTGTGTTTCAAAAATATTAATATTAAATCATGGTTTTCATAAAAATCAGTTTCAGGTGAAATAAAAAATCGCCTTGGGTTTCATGTTGAACATTAATAACTTGGTGTTTCATATGAAAATATATATCAATTAAATTATTAATTATTGAATATGTTATTATGAGATCTTATTGTTACATATAATAGAAAACAACATCATATTTGACTATTATCCCATGTATGTTAATGTATACTACACTTATATAACCAATTTCTCTCCTTCCATTTCTATTTTGTATGTCTGATTAACTGGTTTCAGACAAGGTGGTAAGGTGTAGAATAATGATTCATTTACCCTATAAATCATGAAATAAATGATTTAATAAAGATATAATATGTTTATGAGATCACACTAGTCAATTTTTTGTAGAAAATAGGGGTGGTCCCCCAATTTATAGAAAAAGACAATGATGTTATCCAACAAAAGTGCCACATAGTTGTACCATTATGTGGGAATGGTGTCCAAGAAAAATGTTCTAAGAAAATAAGTTTTAATCCTCTTAAGTGTTTCACATGGTTTCATATTTGATCTAATTTTTTCTCATGAAATTATTATGAATCATTTTTCCTGAAACATAATGATGATAAAACTTTATAAGTCTTGATGGGAGATGTTTCATAGTTCACCCAAGACCTAAAGAATGTGACAGACCTACAAACAATTAATATTTCAAGAACTCCATACATGATTTCCTTGAATCCATTTGTATGAAGTATTGTTGTGAAATAATCTTCATCTCTCATCATGTGTGATATTTGTCACTAAATAGTAGTGAAGTGTTTATCTTTTATAATACTTGTAGAATAAAAAATGAAGGAGGTCACTTTTTCATTTTATATTTTCCAAATCCATGATTCCCATTGTGTGATTAAACTAATGAGGTTAATTTACATGAAGTTCCCAATCCAGATCAAGTATCAATGAGAGGGTGATGGGTGAATCAGGGATATATTTTTCCCTTTTATGATTCCTCAATTTTGAAACAACCTTCACGTCCTATTAAATACATTCTTCCCTACTAAGAACACACTATCACAGGAACACACAGTTTACAAGGATCATTACTCAACAAGAGTAACTACATCCTTGGTATGGTATGGAAACAATCCATTACCATACAATAAAATATAAAAAAAATCCATCGATGTGGAATAAAATGAGTAATATATTACCTTACAATATTATTGAACATTGAAAACAATCCAATTGTGTAAGTGCTCTGATGTAGTCTTGTCGCAAGGCATGGACAAAAACAATTATATTTTTCTCAGTGTAGCACATTGGCTGACCAGGGTAATCTCTCTTCATTAGCCTTCTCGATATAGTTAACATACATTCTACAATTCACTTATTCTATCTCTTTTTTTTTTGTTTTTTTATTAAATGAAATTGATGAAAATCTTTTTTGGGTTTATTAATTTTAAAATTTTATCAATCATGCAATGCAAACAGAAAGAGAAAAGAATATCATACATGGTTTTGAGGATTAGCCTTGGATTCAATCATTAGCGTCCTTCATGTGTATGATTTTTTATCGATAATACAAACAATAAATCTCATGTTTGAATCAATATTCTTTTCTAGAATATAAATAGTTTGAGTTTCTTGTCATAGGGAGTCCTCAGAAAATCAGGGACATTTTCCCCACCAATGCATGATGCTCAAATCTACAATAAAAAATAAAACAAACATTAAAGAAAATTCATGAATATCTTGACCTCCCCCCAAACCATGTCTCTGGTCAGACTATCATTTTCGAGTTGATGACATTACTAGGAGGATTGGTTGGTTGAGTAAGGAATTAGAGAGAGAGTGAGAGAAAGAAAAGATGAAAAGTGGATGGAGAAAATTATCTGCCTGGAATAATAAAACTAAAATATAAATTATAATTGAAAATAAGACAAAAACAAAACTAAAATAAAAATAAAATAAAAATAAAAAATTAGGGGGAAGAGAGAATAATTAGCATCTCATGCCCTGGTGGGCTCCCTCCTTGGATGTGGGTGTCGAGCTGATGATATGAGAAGAATATGAGGACCCCATTTTATAGTTATATTTCTATATTCTGAAAGATTGTTTGTTTTTGGACCAATAAATGTCTGATTCAAAAGTGGAACCATTCATACAAGTTGTTCATATATATTTTGTCCATTCACCATCCAAATTTTAAATCATTTAGACTTCAGATTAATGATTTATGACGTTTTCATTGGAAGTTTCTTTTTCTGGATGATTTTTCTAGGATGTTTCCTCAGAAAGTATAACATTCAACATCAGCCTTAATGAAAATAAAACTCTCTAAACTTTGTTGTAGACCCAGTACGATTTTATTCATTCTATACCTGGTGTATGCACCTCAATTGGAAGTTTTTATGCTGACTTGAAGTTCTGTTATTGTGGTGGGGTCAATGTTGTCCTCCTGAAAAAATAATAAAATTTATTGATTTTAATGCCCTTTAGATGGATGAATAATCTCCTGGTCCAGAAATATGCACATTTCTAAATTTTTCTCATTTTCATTATAAAATTCAATTTACTATTTATTTTAATCAAAAATATAATTATTTGGGGTTTATCATATTAAAAAAGTTAAAAATACTCATTATTTGATCAAAAATATGTAAATAAATTTGCTCTGTCAAAAAACCCACACACCTTAACCTTGCTTGTCCTATAGCATAAAATCACAACATGGATAGAAGAGGGCACCAATGTTATAAATTTTCAAAATTCAATCCACTATAAGAAAACAATTTTCAATGTGAAATAAAAAAGTTCAAAAATATGCCTAAAATATTAATTTAATTTTTCAATTTTTCAATGAAACAAATAATTGACATATTTTAATTTTCCCCTTTGAAATTTTATGGACCATATTATTTTATTCATTCAATATCCTTCATTAATTATTATTTAATATTCCATGTCAGGATTTTCCTCACTTTTCATTTCTTGTTACTCTCGACAATCAGGATACAAATTAAGTAGAGTTATGATAATAACATTAGAAATTTCTTTTTATAATTAGGCTTTTAAGTGAACTAGTATCTATGCTTCGTAAAGTCAAATGACACATGAAATCCTTGGGAAATTCAATAAATGTTTAAATGAATTTGAGTCTTAAGGTTGGAAGTATTTTATTCTTTAAAAATTAAGCCTCACGGATGAGGATAATATCTTAATTACAAATGCATTACATCAAAAGTAAAATTGTCATGAAATTGTCCGCTTCAATGTAGCAACACCCACTTCAAAAAAAAATAATGGAATGGTTATGATCAAGTAATCTTAATGAATGATTTTTGCACCATCATGAATATTTATTGTATTATTGTACATTTTATTTCTTTAATAAAAAATTATGATAAGATAAAACCTCACATCCATCACCTTACCACATACTATCAAAATATAGTCGGTCTGGAAAATGGTTTTTTTTGTTATCCCAAATAACAAACCAATTTTCTAATTTTTTGGATCTTTTTGTCCTTTGATAATCATTTTTTAATTTCAAGAGGGAAAAAATATAGTATAATGAATTCTTTCACAACCTTTTACAATTATCACAATAACACCACCACACATTTTACTTACAATTTTCATCATCTCTTCCACCATGATTCCCATTTCCCCTACACTTCAACATTAAAATATCTTGAAAATTCCAAGAGGAGGGTATGAATGGATAAAAATGGATTGAAACATTGATCATCCCCATAAAGGCCATTCATGGTATCTATGTGATAATAGAATGATTGATGTCAATGTGGTATTTTAAGGAAATGTTTCTTTTCAAGGGATTCATCAATCATTTTAAATGTGTTTTTGCATAGTCGTATCTTTTACATGATTCGATACAAGTTCTGTTCAGTTACATGTCCCATGATCACTCATAAAATATAATCAACATAAATAGGAAGTACATGGTCTATAAATCCTCTCGGTTATGGAAAATATAACATTATACAATCACTCATTTCATGAATAAAAATGAAAAATCAATTCACATGATCTTTAAAATTTCAAAGAATGAAATATGTTAGGGAAATTTTAATTAAATGAATCAATTAATTATTTCAAATCATGAATATTTATGTCAATATAAATGCTTCCATTTAAAAACTCAATTCTAAATTCCATTTATTTGATCATATCATCATTGAAATCTAAAACACGGCGTTACAAGATTCTTAAAAAACTTGTGTATCCTTGATTATTCATGTAAAGCCTAATAAAAGTATGGGCATGTAATTTTATCTTTAATGATAAAATATTGTTGTGGAAAAAAATTTATATAGATTAAATGATAAAACAAAAAAATGTGAAATCCCTTTTTCCACAAAACATAGTCCTTCCCCTTCAATGTCTAGGGGTGCATCCCATCATTATGAACCTTTAATAAAACAACATGATTAATCACAAGGTTAATTTCATTTATGCTCAGAAAAATAGAGGGAGTGGGAAAAAAATTTCACTACATCTATGAATAGAAATCCACATATAATTTCCAAAAAAAATTATAGATAAATCTTGGTAAAATCCCCCAAGTGGGACCTGAATTTTAAATGCCTTCAGAGGGCATTACTAGTGGTTTCCAAAGTCATATGGTGGATGAAGATTCTTTAATTTGAACTACCAGATGTGGATTTTCCCATCTTGTGATTCATCCTTCTGGTGAGTAATGATCAATCGATATAGTAAAACATATCATCCACTTTCACCATGAGGTGTTGTTTGTATGGTGAGGGTAGGATGATGTTTGGACCATACTCTCCCTTGTTTGCTACTTGTGAGACCACTTCTTCTTCCTCCAGTGGTTCCTCACAGTATGCTTCATCAAAATAATAGTCAATGTTAAGTCCGAGTGTAATTATATTTAAAAAAACATAACGTATCAAGATCAAATTATTCACTATCAAAGTAAGATGATTTTGGCATGGTTTACTTTTGAAAATCCACTAACATGTCCTAATGAACTTCAAAAAGAAATCAATATGTCTAGGGAGTTATTTATGTTACTCAATAGGTGCACAACCATGTTCTTCATTGTCCTACAGGGCATAACTGATATTATCTGATTCTTTATAATCAACACCACATGGAGAGATATTTAATTCAAGTTCAATAAAATTAGAAGATATAGAGTCAATGAATTGTTTAAATCCTTGATTCAGTTCAGTATCAATCGTTTCCTATGTGGTTAGTGCATCTTGGAGTATCCTCTTTGATGATGGAGGCAGTTAGTTAGGATACTCCTTCTTTACATCAAATTCCACAACAAGGGTGGTATCTTTATTCTCTGATGGTAGATCATGTTCATTGTATTGTATGGTTAGATCAGGATACTAGTCATAATTAATCAAGAACTCATCCAATCATTGTTCATCTCCCACTTGTAGATCAGAAGGTACGCCTTCCCCCTTATCCACATCTGGTTCATGCTCTCTCTAATGTTTGGGTTCCTCTAGTAATGCACGAACATAGTAAAATTATCTTTCATATTTTCTCATAAGTTGTAAAATGCTTTCTATATGTTTATACACCTATGATCTTCAAATATATACATCTTGTTGTTGTTGTTTTTTTCACATGTGAGTAATTGTCAGTACATGCATAATAATAATCATTTAAATTCATCATTGAATGTTTTTTTCATAATTTTATAAAAATAATTGAAATCTTTCAAAGATGTGAAAATAGATAAATTAAATTAACTATTGATTGTCTCCCTGGAATCAATTCCAGTTTGGACTCATGCCTATCGCTGGGCATGGACAAAAACAGTTATACTTTTCCTAGTGCAGCCTAGTGGCTATCAAAGGTTGTCTCTCTTGATGAGACTTCACAATGTAGTTCACTTACATTATCTAATTCAACTATTCTATATCTTTTTCTAGGTTTTGTTTGTTAAATTTAATTAATGAAAATCTTTTTTGGGTTTTTTATTTATAAATATTAAAATTTATTTAATGCAAACATAATGATAAAAGAAGAAATTACCTGGTTTTGGGTCATCTATCTTGATGATAGTCGTGTTGTTATCAGAGATCATATGCACAAGTGTTGATATAAGATTGAGGGGAACTAAGAAATAATTGCACATTTCTCCTAGTATTCTCCAATAGATGTATTCATAGATTTTATCAAGCATTGGTTTTTTGATGGCTTATACCAGATATTCTACAAGGAAATACTCTAGACAAGAATTAAATTAGATGCTTTCATAGTGCGTGACTATTTAGATTTAGATGTTTGATAGGTTTTGGATCAACCATCAGTACTTGGCTAGTTCATTTCTTCTTGGTATATCAAGCTAAACAATTTGTAATTCTTGGAGGTTTTCCATATTTATGTTGAATATATTGTTGGTAATTCTTTGTAATCTAATTCTATTATTTTAATTTCAAATATGTTAAAGTTTAAACATCCCTGAAGTCATGTTTGGTTTCCACACATTATTTTTATAAGGTGATTTATCAATAAATTAATAAAAATAAAGGCCTTATGGACATTATGTCAAATTTAGTAAAATTTAGAAGGTTCATAATTTTCTTTTTTATTTATATTAAGTTATAAATTTTAGAAAATTAAACTTTTAAATCCATAAACTAAATGGTGAATCACATTCCAGTCAACATGTCCCCATACTCTCTAAGAAGAGAAATATGAATTCCACCTAATCTACACCATAACACTTTTTAGTCCATAAGGCTCGTGTTTTATGATTCATAGTCTATTGGTTTTTTCATAGTGTGGTTGTGGTACCACAATCAAAAATTAAATTATATGGTTATGGAATGCAATATATGTACTAATCATGTTTCCCAATTCCATATAAAAAATTATATAACAACAATAGGTATATCTATAAACTACAATACCAAAACCTAGAAAATATATATTTCCAATCTAGGTGAATATGATTTTTCCTATTCAATTGTTATTTTTGAACCCAAAAAACTCATTAAAAAATTATAACTCCTTCGTATCCCAAGAAATTATCATCAAATAAAAAAATATTGTAGGATTTCTCTTATACCACTTTGTAACATCCTAGACCTAGTTGAAATTGAATGACACCACTATCCCAACTAGTGAATCATTCTTATTGTGGGACATCATTTATAAATTATATATATTACCTATGTGTAATCTAGTGATTATACTAAGTAGTCACCTGAAATGGAGTTCACAAAAAACTATTTGTTGCGTATTAATTAGAGGATGAATGATCTTTTTTTTGTAATTTCTTTTTGAATGAAATATTATAATGGAAAAAATTATGAAAATCATTGAAATCTAATGGTAAAATAAGGTGATTTAATGTTATTATATGAAATGAGTGATCAGGTCAGGGTCAGTTTTCTTATTGCAATGTTATCCTTGTTCTATTTTATTTCATCCTCTTCTGTTAGTTTGATTAATCTTAGATTCAATGAAAGATATATCTCACTACCTTGATTGAATGTTGATAGTGAGGAAAAAACATAACATGATATTCATTTCGTCTACTCTACTTCAGTGTAAATTTTGGTCAAAATGAATGTAATAAAATAACATACGAAATAAAAAATTGGTTCTTATATAGCCAAAATAATCAATAACTTCCAGTACTCCATTCACATTTTCTGACGATCACCGAGTAAATCACCCCTAATACATGGTATATTCCATCATATATTATCAAGAACTAGTATTTATATAAAAATAGCTTTGACTATGGAAAAAAATAAGTAACGGAATCAGAAACTAAATGATCACACATAATGAAGAAATCACAATATGAAAATAAAAGTAACATTCAATAAGAGATATAATTTTTTTATTCAATAATTCAATGAACTATATCATAAAAAAATAGAAATATACCCTTATCCAATCACTAAAATGCTTATCCCACCAGTGATTTGGTAATATTAATGAATATGAATGAAGTAGGAATTAATAATCTATTAAAATAAGAAAAAACGGAATGAATGAAATATTGTCAAGTAGAATCTATCCAATGAATTATATCTCTTATTTGGAACCCCATATCATCATATAACTATAAAGGACGTTATTACAAGATCATCTGAATTGAATTTCCTATCTCCACAAAACAATTCACATTAATTTGACACATATTGGTGATTTTATGCAATTTTAACGAGTATAGAGCATTCTTGATGAGAATTCCATAAATCATCCTCGAATTTTGAACTTCTAGTCGCATCCCTAATTAATGTATAATTCAATGAAATTTAATGGTTAACAAATTTTTTGATTCCATTTTCAATTATAGCTGGAATAACATCAATTGGAGTTTTTTTCTCGGTTTATGCCTCATATCTAGATATGTATTCCATTCTATCAACCTAATCATTTTTTCGTCATAGTCGATTTTTATCCATCTTAATGGTCGAATTAAATTTTTTTATATTGCAAATATCAATACCATAAATCAGTAATTTGTAATAAATATAATCAAATTGGAATAATATTTGAATAATTTTTCACAAAATACCCCTGAGATTATAATCTGTGAAAAATCCATAATTAATAACTATTCACATTTAATCCCAAAACACATAGTACATAAAAAATTGGTCAAAAAACAAAACAATTTATAAAAATTTAGGGGTTTAATCATTAAAAACATTTTAAAAATTATTAAAATATTAGGTTTATCAATTTCCACACACATAATCCATATATTTCCATGGGCATAAAAAATCAACATTGAAAATTAGATAGAACTAATGTTGTCAATATTAATATTTCAATTTAATTAAAGAATATATATTCAAGGTTAAAATAAAATTTAAATTTCCCAAAAAATATGAATTCATTTTCTCATTTTCAATTGAAATTAAAAATCCTTGTATTTTAATATATCTTAATTTATATAAAATATTTTCTTCTATCTTTTTTAATGTTCCCAATTGATTTTTATCAAACATTAAAAATCCTAATTTACCTATACTTTTAATTATTCTCACACATTTCTCATCATAAAATCCACGTAGATATGTTCTCATGTCATGACACCATGCTCTATACCGGTTTTATTATAAAGAAACTACATTATATACTTCAAATAGATTAAAGGAACATAGAATCAATGAAGAATTTAAATGTAGGTTCAATTTACTCAGAATATTAATGTTGATATCATTTTATTCTATAGAAATTAAGGATAAAGGAAGAGGATTATATCTTATGTATAGTGAATTATATAAAAAAATTAAAGATAAATTAAATTCTAACAATTAAAATAGAAAATTAAATTTCACAAAAACATATAGTAATGGATTTGATCATATAATACATAATGAATGATTTTTAACCCTCTTGAATAAGATTTATCTTATTTTATGCCTTTTTAACATTTGAATGGAACTTAATAATTATTTTGGAGCCTCCATAATCGAATAAACAACACATACACCACCTAATAAATATAATAAATATTATATGACAATTAAATGTTTTTTTTTCTATTTTTCCTAATCATAACCAATTTTTCTCAATTTTTTGTTTCTTTTGGACATATTCTATTTTATTTATTCATTATGGAAAAAATTATTTATCATGAATTAATAAGAAAATATAATTTATTCCCATAATATGAATCCATATTATTTTCCCTTACAAACCATTTCGTCCTTTCCACCATTACATCCTTTACCCCCAAAATTCAATTATACAATATCGTGTATACACTCTGAAAAGGGTATAAATGTATAATAATTTGTTAAGACACGACTAAGTTCAATGGTTCATTCATGTACTCTATTTTTTAAAATTGTATTAATGTAAAGGATGTATTTTAATGATAATTGGTTTATCAAAATACGTCTCTATCACTTTTAATATCTCCTCCCACAATCATAGCTTTTACATGTTAATGATCTTTTTCGGGTCAGTGACATGTTCCAATAACGCTCATGAAATATTCCCAAGAAAAATGGAAAGTACATGGTCTAAAAATCATTTCAATAATAGGAAAAATGATATTGGAAAATGATTACATTCTTGATTTAAATAAAATATCAATTCACATGATTTTTTTATTAATAATATTTAAAAAAAATCCGAATTTTTCATTGAAATGAATCAACTATTTATATCAAATATCGAGTCAACATATTAATATCCATGATTCATTTTAAGGATAAAAATCATTAATTTACTCATTTAATTTCATTATCATTAAAATATAAACATAATTATGATACATGATTACTATAAATCTCATTTATCATAATTAAGTAAATTAAAGAATAAATCCAATTGTCGACATGGAAATTATGTTGAAATATCAAAAAAATTTAATAATAAATTTAGTAAATTAATAAATATAGAAAGTAAAAAAAACAACCTATATAAATGATTCATTAGTTGGGTGGTGAAATAATTGATCCCTCAGTTCTGTTCTATATGACATTGTTGATGTGTGTTCTATTTATTTTCTCCATTATTGATCATTACATCATCTTCATTAACAGACATGATAAATAAGAAAAAAACTAAGTATTGTTTTGACCTATTAAATAATTTTTAAACTTTACTGAGCATAATAGTGGACTATTTAAAAAACTCAAGCATCCTAATTTAAGTCCTTCTATTTAATATTATTGGATCGACTAAAGATTTTTTTAAAGTCATATTATACAACATTCAAAAAACCAAAAATCATTAATTTAGTTTACTCATTTATGATAAATTTTTTTTTTTTAGAAAAGAATATAAAAAATTCAATTATTACATTTAATCACATGTAATTTAGTGAAGAAAACTATTGGTTCTTCTGTGCAAATAGTGATAATTTAGTAAAAACTCTACAACTGGTACATAAATATCCATTACCTTTCTCCTTATGTTTTCCAAATTTCAATGGATGTGGAAAAATACTAGGAACTCATTGTAAAAAATAGTACCACTTACTTCTTTTTGGAACAATTTTTCATTCACTTTTTTGAAATCCAATAAAAATATTCTTTTTGTGATCAACTCAATGAATTTCCCCTTTGGTTCGTGCTATGTTCCTTGAAAATTCAAGTTCAACCAACAGGAATAGGATTTATGACCATGCTTACCCTAATAAAATCAGAATCCTTGAAATATTATTCTTCCTGATACTTATTATTTCAGTAAAGATATTATAGATGTCTGATTAATGGATTAATCTCACCATTCATAATTGTTTGTGGTCTATTTTCATATTTCCTATCCATTATAGTAGAAGATTTCACCTCAATTTTCATGACCCACATGACCTTGGTATTTCTATTGATATATGCATTATTAACTATAATATAAATGTTTTGTAATTTTTAGGGCATATATTTAACATTTTTTCTACTCTACTCATTGATATAAGAATATATTCCACATATATATACTGAATTAATGTAATTTTATATAACCTTGTAAAAATTGATCTACATAGTATGACATATAGAATTAATATAATTTTGTTATCCTCCTAGCATAGAATGTTTCTTTGAGATATCCAAGATAATATTCTCATGTTCAACCACAATCTGTAAGTATTTATTGATATCAATATATTCCTTGGATTCTGATTCTTCATCTACATCTGAAAAATTCTTCAAGATGACTAAAATTTTCTCCTGATTTTCTAATTTCTTTTATAGCTAATTTTTTGGAGATTGAATTTAGTGATCAACCATGTTAAGTATTCTTATTTTATTCTAGTATAATGAACTGCACTTAACAATATCCATGTTCTGTTGAAAATGTTATCTCATTCAAGTTATTGACTGTATTTTCTATATTTTTTTCAGTGTCTCCTAGATATTCTGTGAATGTGATTAAATCCCTTATTCATCTCAAGTCAGAACGTAATAGACAGTTTTGAATAATAGATCATTTACATTCATAAAGAACATCTTCCAAAACACATGAAGTGAAAATAGTTGACCTTTTGTCATGATTGACCACCACTCTATTTGGCTACAATATTCTAATCTGAATATATGTGTATAAAAAATTTATAAATTACATTTATCAAAACTTTTAAATCAGATAATGAATATGTTGAATTTAAGGATACAATATTACATGGAAAAAATAATTTCCCTAGATCATGTAATTTCTGGTAATTGGTTATGGGATGAGGACTGAGACGCTTCATACTAAACTGATTCTTTTTTTTCATTTGGATGTCTTATATTTAGGCAAAACTCCATCAAAAAAATTTCCTTGTTGTGATTTTTTTTGATTGCCTATTTTCTTTGGATGTTGATATCATATTTCTGTTAGGTATCCTGAATTGGATTTTAAAACTAATATTATTTAATAATTTCTAACTGAATAATAGAAAAATGGGATACAACTTGATCCTTATTAATTTTCCATTTCTATAATTATATAGGCACATCTGGAAATTATTTTTTCAACATAATTATATTTTTTGTTTGTTCTGTTACACATCATTTTAGTGGATAGGTTGATTGTAAAAAAGATTCTTAGAATCAAAATCATTAGTTTGTTCAGGAGGAATAATTATTTTCACTTCATTTTTTTATGATGCTAACATTTTATGTGGAATTAAGAATGATTTTTAATAGTTGTATAAATGGATTCTTACAAATTATTTCCATAAAACATAATAATAGATCATTTATTTTGTCAATATTATTTTCATACACCATTAGTGTTGATCATATTTTCATCTCATCTGTTTATGGTGGTTGTTGTGGGAGAATTCTCATAAGCATTTCGTTTGAGCGTTGGTGGCTCTTAGGATTATTATAGTTGCAAGGGATGTGTATAGGGATGTCAGAATAGGGGGGTTATGTATTATGATTTAATGGGATGCATATCATGGTATTATTAGAATCCATATCCTCTTTGGTTTTGGGGTTGATGTTGCTAGTTTTCTTTGTGTATACATTACTGATATGTGGCAGTACAACATTTTATCCCCAAAACATATGGACATTGATATGTGTATTGATATGTATAATAATATCAGCCACATACCTACGTTTTTTAATATTGACCCTTCAAATGGATTAAAACTAGTTTTATAAGAACACAATTCAATTCTTTATGGGTTATATCATGTATATATTCGGAAGAATCAGATGTCTTTACCATAGTGATGCATATTGTTCCTATACATCTAGTTATGGATTATTGTGTGTTATTTCCTATATTTCTAATCAATAAATTAGAATATACATTTGTGTTTTCAACTATGGGTCATTTAGTTTATGTGTTGATCATGTTGTGATCAATATTGACAATTTTATGATAGAATACGACAATGAAGTTTTCTTTCTCCACTATTTTATGTTATAATACACCATAGAATTTCCTGAATCACACTTAGTACTCATTACGAGTCTCTATGGTGGATTTATAAATAGAACATATATCTTTTTCAGTAGTAATACTCACTGAAAAAACAAATGATGAATATTTTTAGATATTCTATGTCATGGACCTCTCTGGTTTTCATAATATAAAACCATTCCTTTCTAGAATCCTCATGTGAGAAAAGGAAATTCCCTCCACATTACATGTTCGCCCCCAACTCATCAAGGTCTATAATTGGTGAACACATTTTTAAATTCATAAATTTGTAGGTTTGGGTAGTCTCCTTCAAATCAATGTAATTTAGGTGGAATTTATATCATGTTAGTGAAAAATTCAATGTCATTCATTGTGGTAGGGATAAGAAACTAATTTTTGTGTTCAGTGAATTTTGTGTTGTAGGGACCGTGTCATGTATGTATAGGGTTTCCAAATTTAATTTAATGTTTTTAATGATAATTAATTGTGTCATATAAATCAGTGAGGTGTATTTATTCAAAATAAATTTTATATTTTTTCACTATTGGGGTATTGATAATTCAATATAAGTATCAGATACATTTAATTGGTCAATTAATACACTGGTCATTAAAAAACATATATGTTTTTTTGAGGACCTAAGACCCCTACATCGGTTCTATATTCGATAAATGATTATCATTGCACATGGAAATGAATTTTTTAATATAAAAAACGTGTATGATAGTGATTATCCCTAGTAGGTACCTTGAAGATATGTGTAGAAAGAATTAAAAAAAGAGTGTTGATCCAATCATGTATGGTTTTCCAACAAAAATCCAATCCAGGTTCTATTTAATTAAATTATATTCTAATAGTATTATTAATGTTTTATGCCAAAATTGTTTTCTCTCACACCCTTTTTCAAATGGTGGTGGATAGATAAAACCTTATCTCAATCATGGAAATGTAAAATCACAGTCATTGTACATGATAGATACAAAATACATCCAAATAAGATTTAGGAAATTCCCGATCAGGTCTTTTTTATCCCATAAAATCTAGAACATCTACTACACCATTCCCACATTCAGAAGGTCATTGGGTTCATCATCTTTAAAACCTAGTTTATTCCATATATGTCTACAAAATTATAAATAATTAAATATTGTTTTTAGTCAATATTTTGATTTCAATAAAAATTAGCATCTTTTTAGGTTTAGGGCATTATAGAGTCTAGTCGTAATTCATTCAAAACAACTAATTAATTAAAACACTTACACTTATAGTCACTATAATTATTTTTCATAAAACATTATCTTTTAAAAATAAACACAGTTCCACTTCATGTTTAAACATCTTAAATATTCCATGATCTCATACTTCAATCTATTCTCCGTAAAAACCTAAAATAATATCTTAACATGGGATTAACATAAAATTCTCAGTAATTCATTCACAAAAATAAAAATGGTTAGTCTTTAAGAAATATGTAAACCAAGTATACATTATCATAAAATAGTAATTTTCACTATTATGATGTTCTAAATACTCTCCCCAAAAATAATCTCATTGATAAACGTTTTATAACAAAGAATTTCCATAAACCCGATATATATTATATATATCATATAATAGTAACTTTAGATAGAATCATACATAAATTGAGTAACCATAGTGTCAAATTCCACACATATTATTCATACAAATGGAATATAGATATAAAAACGTCAATACCCAAATGATTTGAGGTTATAACGTTACCACCCATCATTTGTTAATCATTGAACCAACCCTTCTTGTTTGATAAAATAACCACCAGTCAAATTACATGTTAAATTATTTAATCATCATAGATAAATGATACAAATTATCAATATTTCACTCATAAAATTTCAGCTGAAATAATAACAATAAATTTTAAGATTACTAAATAAACAATCCACTTTAAAAACCATTTCAATACAAAAATACTTATAATGTTAATGAGGTATTTAATTTTCATTTTAAAAACATTATGGTTTATTAAGGAATCCCAAAATAAAATAATAATTATGACTATAGATAAGTCGATGACACAACATATGTTAAAAACATTCCTTTTGTCGTTTAGTAAAACAATTATTATAAATAATATTCATTTTAAAACATTTGATTATAATTATATGTCATAGGGTATATTATATAACATATAAAGTAATATAGTGTATATTATCAAAATATACCTCAATGAATGGACATTGATATGAAGTCCCATACCATGAATAAATATTTTCTTCTTCATTTTCTATCTTTCTGAATAATAAAATAAGTTAATTATTAAATTATTTATAACCATTCTCTTGTTCATTATTCATTATATATCACCTATTATCATGTTATAAAAATTAAATAATTATATAAGTACATATTGAATGTTTTTTCAATGATCATTAAATAAGTCATAAATGAAATCGTTATTATGGAAATAATTCATGTTTCTATATATCAATAATATCAATAATAATATTCATGACATACATATCTTATAAGAATTGTATATATATATATGTCCATAATATATAGAGTTGAAAAAATGAAATGCACAATTCTTGGAGACTATAGTTCATACATACGAATGCACACTACTTTTATTTCATTTTATTATTAAAGAAAAAAAAGAAATCAATTATAATTCCATAATTAAATCAATGTAATTTATTTGTCATAGTCTTAATAAAAAATCTTTGAAAAGTTCCATGTATAGCAGAAATGCGTCATATCGATTTGAGTGGGTGTTAGTCCACATTTTCTCAAATGAGATTATAATATTTACACAACATGGAAATCATAAAATAATACATTAAATAAAAATTAATGAACCATATAACCAATATAAATATAAACATTTTCATATATAAAAATATCATTCATCACATTTGAATCCATGAGAGATTTAAGAAAAAAATATATAATTCATCATTCCCAAATGGAATTGTTCACCGTACACAAAAAAAATATGTTTGTTCCACATTAAATGGAGGTGTGAGTAAGTATAGGTCGAAAATCTAACAAAAAACATCCTAGTAAACTGAGGATAATATTTTGATTATGTAATCATATAATAGAAATAATATAGGGAGTATAGAATGAAAATTAACCTATGTAACATGAGAATGGGTGTTACCTCTTAATCGGTTAACCTCATTTGGTTTATAACAAATGGCTTCCATAGGAGGATTTTTTCCCTATGCAAGCCATCTATGACGAGGTGAGGGTTTAAATAAAGATTGTCGGTTATGGATATGACAAACCATATGGATATAACATTGTGTGGTAAAGAGATTGATGAGTTACTTTTATATGAATGGGATGGAGTACCCTTGGAAAGTATTAAAATATTAAATTATAAATTAATTCGTTAAAATAAATTGATCCAAATTTATATATGTATAATATACAATTAGTATAGTTATATATACTCTCATCCAATTATCGTTATACATGTATTGGTTTTATTTTAATCCTTTACTTTTTGGTTTTCCCTTAATTGTTCTCGTTAAATTATAATTGTTGTAAAAACATTTTAATTATTAAAATATATTAAATTTATATAAATGGTGTAAATTTTCGATAATTAGACAAATAATGAATTTGGGGACCATATAATAATGAAATTGTGATTTTAAAATATTTTTTGTATTTATAAATAATTTAATGAAAATAATTTTTATAAAATATCAAATATTTTTATTTTGATAGTATTCACATTATTGAATTGAATTAAACATTAATCTGACATATATCTTTGAACCAAACCATATTATAGTTTCAGCACCCCCGTTTCAGGTACATACTCCCTTTCCTCATTTTTTTAAAATGGTGTGCATAAAATAAGATGTTTCCATAAATTAGTGAGTTTCCATAAAATGGATTGTTTCCATAAAATATAGAGTTTCATTAAAATATAGAGTTTCTATAAAATAGAGTGTTTTAATAATATTGAGAGTTTCCATAAAGTGGGTATTTCCATAAAGTGGGTTGTTTCTATAAAGTGGGGTGTTTCCATAAAGTGGGATGTTTCCATAAAAAATGTACATCCCTAAAAAGGTTAAAGGTGTATTATGGGAGTGTTTAGGGGTTTTAAAAGGTGTGTTGGGATAATAAGTAAGGTCGCACGATCCATACATGGTTGGCAAAAACCGTGTGGTCAAATCATGGGAAGAGGTCAAATCAATATCCTATTTTCTAGGATCGTTCTTGTTTTTTCTCTATTTATTTCGTTTGGGTTTCAAAAGGCCCCAAATTTGATATAAATCTCCTTAGATGGCTTTAGAACCCTTCCCAAATGATTTGAATCCATTCTGGATCCTTCCATTGGGGATTTCGAGACCGATTCTTGATGTATGTCACCATTCTTTACGGATTTGTCATGATTTCTTAGATCTGCTTAGATATACATCACCAATCTCAAATCTTTCTCAGATGTGAACATATAGTGGGTATATCTACATTTTTTGATGCCAAATATATCAATTTTCAGTGCTGATCTTTCGAGGATAATAGATATATGGCTGCTCTTTGAGAATCGACCCGCTTTCGTGTGCGTTCTTCGTCTGTTGTTAAAGTTTGGTCAAGACCTTTGATGTTGGAGGATTCTATCTCAACTCCTCTTGATATAATTAGTTGGAATAGTTTCAAATTGGGTTATCTGAACCGAATTGATTGTGAAAAGAATGTAATAAATCATTTTTAGTGATTATTGATGGTTTTAGTGAAATTATGAAATCATGGTGATATGTTGTGAAAAGTTATTTGGTTTCTTGAATTTAAAATGATGATCTTAAATTATGGAATTGCTAGAATTGTAAATGGTTTGATTAAATATGATTTTTTAATAAAAATTATGTTTTATTGAAATAGTTTGGTACTTAAATGGATTTGATGATATTGGATTATTATTTGGATTTCAATAAATGTACAGTTTTATTTAAATGGTTTGAATTGGTTGAACACACTTGGTTTTGTTGTAAATGGTTTTCAATAAATTGTGTTTTACTGAATTCATGGTTTTTTCATGATTTTTGGGAATGTTTGGTGTGTGTTCATGTTTTATTTATTAGCCTTGGTTGAAATATATCCTTGTTCTCGGTTGCAAACATTTAATGGAACATGGTACCTTCAAGTACGAGGCTTGGTTGAAATATGAGCTTGTGCTTGGTGCCAAAGGTGTAATGGCACGTGGGAAAAAATTACATTTTGACGACTTGGTTGATCGATGAGAAACCACTCATGTGTATGGAACCGTCATTACATTGCATTCATGGTTGGTTTCATGGGTTCAAATAATGGTTAGGTATGGTGATAAAGGGATATTTTGAAAAAGTTTTAAATATTGTTTAGTTATTTTTCAGGAGATATACCTTGCGGGGAAAATTGGTTTCATTTTCACTTCTTTGATTTTAGTAATGAATGGTTCTATAAACTTTTTTATAATTAGTTATAAACATCAGAAATTTTTTTCTATATACCATTTTATATACTTTTTTCTAACTATTCTATCATAGTGGATTTAGTAGGGAAGTCATTGGGAAAATCCTAATGAGTTTTATACTCACCTATGCTTTGGCACTTTGTTGATTTTGATGATTTCATATTCTGAGACACTGGGAATGGTACGACATCACATTTCTAGTGGTTTGTGGTGATTCGTGGGTGATGTGATGGTTCATGGAGCATAGAGCTTGTTATGGAGCCATGGAGGGTGTCTTGGTGTCTTTTGTGAGTCTTGAGTTGTTTATCTGGTGTTGTGTACTTTTATGTATTGGTCTTAAATGATGTTTTTTAGCTGCCTTAAAATTGTTCATGATTCATAAAGTAAATTTTTGGTTATGGTTGGTTGGTTCATTGGTTTAATACTTAAAGCGTAAATCATCCACCACTTTTATTTGAAACACTTCAGAATTTATTTCTAGCCTTTGGCATCTTGGGGATGTCGCTTATAAACTAGTAATTAATCATTGTGCTATCAACCCAATGAGAATCGGTGGGTCATTACTAATGGTATCATCTTGTTCGGTCCTTTCCTAACAATTAGTTATTGATGTTCCTAGTTTTGGATATTAATTCTCGTCTTGTCTATTCCTTGGGTGGGAATCTTAGAAAGGAGTAGGATTGTCAGATAATGAAATGTATAGATTAAAAGGATGCAGCTAACCCTTTTATGTTGAACATCAAGTTATTAGAGAGTTGCATAAATAAGTGTATGAACACACTTCCTGGATTTGGAAATCTCATTTTCATGGGTTTATCCAATGATATGAGCATTACATGAATTGTAGAGGAATGAATTCCCACTAGGTGTGCATATAATATTTTGAGTAATGACTCATGTTGTGAAAAAAGGGTTAACTTTTGAAAACAATATGGAATTGGTTTTCAAATAAAATATTTTGAAAAAGTGAATGCTTAAAGTATATTTAAAATGGTTTAATTTTCCAAAGCATGTGATGTGTTTTCAAAAATGGTTGAACAAGGAAAAATGTCTTTTTAAACAATGTTGTGATAATTGATGTGATAAAATTTGAAATTCTAAGCCATCAATTGCTAGATAGCGAGACTTATAGAGTTTGTTGTTGGTTTATTAAATGGCACCTGAATAGGCGTCATAAAAACAAGTCAGAAGTGGATATTGAGATATTGTTTTCACTTGAGCTCTAGGTGAACCACTAGTTTGTCCAAAGAATCAATCACGGTGTTCAAACCATTGAGTTGGGACTACAACCAGATTCCTCGTTTACTATATTTTTCACTGCTAAAAATCAATGTAGAGGAAGTATGGTTGTGTTCACTAGTGGAGTTGGGAACTCTAGAACTATTATGAATTAGATGTGTAGCGCCCATTCATTATGTTCAAAACTGGAAATGATGCCTTCTGTGTTGAAACTGAAAAATCATATCGCTGTGAGATAATGTCATGCCTATGTGTGTAGAGCATGTGCTATAACTTTTGATGGAGTTGAGCAAAGATGTGAATTCCTTATGTTGGATATGGATGTCTATGATGTAATCATGGTAATGGATTGGATGACAATGTTAATGGATCAAATCGACTATTATTGGAGAACAATTTGTTTCATGATTGAGGACAACATCGATCATTCATTTAGAAGAGATAAGATTGTAAATAAGGTTGCAAAGAGCATCCTTGACAAAATAGTGGAAACGATCTCTTACCAAATGGAAGTGTTCACTTTGGCATCAATGGAAGAGGTAGAGGAAATTAGTTTTGAAGTTTTTGTGGATCAATGTTCATATGACTTTCCCAAGAACATCTTAGTGTTACCACCTCTAAATAATGTGGAGTTTAAGATTGATCTCTTTCCAATGACCAGACCTATTTCCGTTCCGTATTATAGGATGGCGCCAGTAGAATTATGGGAATTGAAGGTAATATTAGAGGAGATTGAAAGAAAGGGTTTCATTCAACCATGTATGCCTCTATGGTAAATACCTGATTTGTTTGTAAAGAAGCCGGATCTAACTATTCAGATGTGTGATGATTATCGTAAGATTAAAAAAGTTACGATAAAGAATAGATATCCATTCCAACACATTGATGATCTTTTCAATCAATTAAGTGGAGCTTTGTGGTTCTTCAAGATTGACTTGTGATCAGGATATAACCAGTTGAGTGTTCGAAGTTTGCATATTCCAAAGACATCTTTCGGAAGTAGAAATGGAAACTATGAATATGTAGTCTTGCCATTCTGTCTAAAACATTCACAAGAGGTCATCATGGAATTTTTTCATCATATTTTTCAACATTATATGAATTATTTTTTTGTGGTGTTTGTAAATTACATTTTTGTCTTTTCAACGACAAGGGATGATCATGAGGTGCACCTGGAAACAATGATACAAATCTTGAGAGATCATTGTGAAATGCACTGTGTTGCGTTGTTGTCAATGAGGCATGATGTTGTCATGGAATGAATGGATGTCAAGGAATGTCAAGATGTGAATGACAAAGGATGTGATGGTGATGGTGATGAAGGAGAATGGCCATGGTACTTAGAGGCATGTCACTTAGGAGATTCACTAAGTGACATATGATGTTGTGGTTGAATCATTCTCTATGGATATTAGACGATTGTAGAACTGTTCTTAATGTTTCAATACTTGTATCAAGATGATACTAAGTTACACCACTCGAAGACTGGATGATGATGGAGCATCATCATAAATCAGACGATTGTTGAGTTGTTCTTAAAGTTCCATGAACTTGTATCAATTGGATACAATGTCACAACAATGTTTGAAGACCATGCATTGTACTGACAATTCACGAGGAGTTGAAAGGGATCCATCCACAAGTTCTAAGTGGATGAAGTGGTTTAATGAAGTCCATGCACTATCACTTAGTGCGTGTGAATTTGAAGTCGATCCAATTGATCTCTGATTAGATCAATGAAGCACATTGAAGATTTAATTGATTCAGGAGCTCGGTTGATGAAGAACCTTCGGGAATTCCATTCCTAAGTAATGAATAAATGTTGAAGAGAATTGGAGGAATTCTAATGAAGAAGAAGCATTGAGGAATTCAAATGAAGAAGAAGATGAGAAGAAATGAAGAGGAAGAACGGCTTGGAAGAAGTGGCATTTGGCATTTGAACATGGGTTACTTTGTTTTTATACAAAGTCCCTAAGTCTCTACTTAAGCAAAAAATAAGCCACCAAGGGCCAGCCTTAAGGGTTCAACCCAAGGCACATGTGGGACTAGGTCACCACGCCCAAGGGGATCCCATGGGGCCAGCCCAATAGTCCGAGGCCGTGTATAAGCCCCGGGCCACGCAGGGGATCAGGCCTGCGCAGTAGGGGCGCGAGGAGTGCGCCCGTGACAAGCATAGTGGGCGCCAGTGGCGCGCCCGAGTGGCAGGGGTGGGCGCAAGAGCGCGCCCGCAGAGAGAACACTGTGCGGGGCGGCACCGTGGAGGGAGAAGATTCAATTGCGGTGAAGGGGGGAGCGCTAGGTTGATAAGCCACGAAAAAACCGCGCTCTGTTTCGATGTGGGATGCGGAAAAATTTCCAAGAGCGCATCCTGGCCGCACGATTGATCGCGCGCCAGATCTTGGCCACACATCTAATCCGCCACGGCCTATCCTGATCGCGGCCGTCCAAATCTTCGATCCAACGGCTCCCCGTCCATCCTCTACCTCGATCTAGGCCGAGGCACCTCCCGCGACGCCGCCTGAACCAGTGGCCCTCCGAAGACGGATTTTGAGATCCCGACCACCATTGCCGAAGCCGAAGGCTCCATTGAGCTCGTCCAGACCGACTGAACCTATCCATGCTTAAAAGTGGGCTTGCATGCAACGAGAGGAGAATTTGAAGTTCGGCCGAAGCAACCGAATCTGCGAGGCCATTCGGTGTTGAAGCTTTGCATGGATTGGGTTTAAAGAAGGCCATGCATGCGTTCTAAGTCACATGCACGTGGAGGAGAAAAACAAAAAGAAAATTACCCGCGTGTTAAACAGAGGAAGATATCAAGATTTGAAAAATCTTGAAATACCCGAAAACTTCGGGGATTCAAAGATTGTATCACGCGGATTGAACAGAGGTCCTCTTCCTATAAAATGAGAGGCCCGCGCATCAGTGTTGTTTGCTGATGCGCTGAATTTTTGAAGACACGTGAGTGCACTCTCTGCCTCGCGAAGATCTCCCCTGCACGCAACACTTGCGCGGCAGCAGCCCGAAGCCAAACGTTGACTTCGTGAGTCCCTTGCGCGCTACTTCTTTGCGTGAAAAGAAGAAGGATCCTTTTGCGCACCTCTTGCGCGAAAGAAGAATTGAGAGGTCCCCTGCGCGCCTCCCTTGCGTGACAGGAAGAACCCGAGGCCGCATTCTTGCGCGCCCCGCGGTTGGAGGAGTCTTGCGTGGCAGTAGGCCCTTGCGCGCTCCTTGTGCTCTTTCACCTTGAGCGGCAGTCCTTGCACTCTTGACACCTCGTGTGACAGTGGAGTAGAGAAGTGGCCGCGGCTCAAACACACCTTGCGTGCCATCTCTTTGAAGGAGGAGTTCGGGTTGTGTGTTCAAGACAAGAGGAAGAACCCGAGACCTTGGCTTGGTTATGTGCAAGTGGGTGAAGTGAAGAGCACACCATTGTGTGTTTGTGTGAAACAAGGAAGACACCCTTTGGCACTTGTATGTGCAAATTGAAGAAGAGGTTGTAGCCCTTGGGGGTGTGCAAGAAGGAGAGGACAAGTCTCCTGTGTTTGCAAATTGGACAAAGAGAATGTGTGTGCAAACAAAACAATAAGGCCGAAGCCTAGTGTGTGCACTAACAGTGTATACACATTAGAAGAAGAAGAAGTTCCACACTAAATTAAAACACACTTCTAAGTGTGTGAACAATTTGAATATAGTGTGTGAAGATTGTGGAGAAGGTGTGTGCTTAAAGTGACTACACCCTTTGTGGGTTTATCACACCAAGACAAGAAATAGGGGAGTGCATGCATGCATGCATGCACGTGCACACGTGAACAGAGCCAAATCAGTGGTGTGCATTTGAGTTGACCAAGACCAGAAGATCTTGAAGAATAAGAGTTTCCATGCATCTAGTGCATGAAGTTGAATTGAGTGAGACTGAAGCCAAGCTGATGTGAAAGATATTATTTGGCTGAGTTTTTAGTAATTGAGAAGACCCTAATCAATAGAAGTGATCAGAAGCTGTGAGCAAGACCAACAGACCTTTTCAGAGGCTGTTGAAGATTCTTGAAAAGAGAAGCCAGGTCATCCTTAGAAGAAGTTGATAAAGCCTGAGCAAGACGAGAAGACATGTTCATCACAAGTGAGCAGAGGTATAGAGAAAGGCCATCAGCCTTTATCCCAGGCTGCTGAGGATACTTGAAGAAGCTTAAAGTGAGTAAGAGCTACTCATGTGATTCGAGGAGCCAGGAGAAGCCCCCTCTGAGACTCAGGGTGGAAGAAGTCTTCAGTGGGATTCTGGAGCAGGCCAGTGGGACTCTGGTAACACTGTGGGACGCAGTATAATGACCCTCCTATGGGACTCAGGAGAGATACAATGGGAATCTGTATCGACCATTGTAATACTAACAGATTATAATGGAAGAAACCATGTTGGGGCGTATAACCAACATGGAAAGGACGTATGCCTTTGGTGCCGAACCTTGTAAATCCTTGTGTCCAGTGTCTTTATATTTACAGCATTATTCGAGGAAAGGTTGAGAGACACAAGAAGAGTGGATCGAGGCTTTAACCAGCCATAGAGGTTTAATTGATAAAGAATCAATTAGTAAAAAGTTTTAAGGGATCACTGATTCACCCCCTCCCCCTCTCAGTGATTCACACTGATCTGGGCACTTGAATTGGTATCAGAGGGAGGTTACCTCTAAAAGATCCAAGAGAGTCTTTATGGAGTGTAGATTTGAGGAAATGAGTGACCAGCCTCAAATGGAGATATCTACAATGACTCAGAAAAACAGAATGAAGAAACAGGCAAAGAAGATGAAGAAGAAGGTTGTTGCAATCAGAGAAACTCCTTCTAGGGAAAGAAATGTGAAATTCACATCAGATGACAATTCCTTTTATCATTCTTCTGATGAAGCCTGCTCTAGCTGTGATGAAGATGGAAGAAACAATGATCTTCTAAATGCAATCAAATATCTTCAGAAGACAGTCCCCAAGGAAGTGGAAATGTGTATAGCTACAGGCCTCCTTGATCTTCATGAAGAAAAATTACATCTAGAAGATGAAGACAATTCTCTGGAAGTCCAATTGGCAAAAAGGGTTGGCATAACCAACACTCTCAGAAAGCTGGTGAAGGCTAAAGATGAAACTGTTTCCCATTGCAATGAAAGATATGAAGACACTACTGAATAATTGCAAAGAAGCCTTTATGAGAAAGAATTCTTTATGATAATTGTTAAAGAAGTTTTTCATGCACTGGAAAATAGGCACAAAGTTTCAATGATTGTCATAGATGCTCAAATTGAAGACAAAGTCAAAATGGTGAAGGAGCTTGACAACTCATTGCATGAAATAAAGAAGGTGCATGAAGACCAATTAGAACAGCTAAAAGAAAATTGGGAAGGAAGGCTAAGAACTGTTGAGGATGAGAAGAACTCCCTTAACATGAAATGCTTAGAACTAGAGGTGATATTGAAAAATCTGCAATCACCCAAAGCTGAATCCTCCCAGTCAGCTAAAAGTAGAAATGTTTCTACACAAGTGTGCATTGAGAAGGATGATTCCAAAAGGAGGACATCCTATAATAAAAGGGAAACATCTTCTAAAAGGAAGGTACCATCCATCCCATCTTGTACTAATGCTTCTAATTGTGTTTCCACAAAAAGTGCAGGATGGAAGAATAATTCCAAACAAGTATGGATGAAGAAGATGAAGAAAGAGAGCTCTCCTGAAACAGCACAACAAGTCATGAAAAGTACCCTACCATCAGAAGGACTCATGAGGTCAAGATTTGTGGGTCAGTGTTGGTGTTGTAACAAGTATGGGCATTGTGCAAATGATTGTTGGTACATTCCTCTCAATGTGAAAGCACAAAGGAAGCCCATGCCAAGGGGGAGCAAGCCAGAAGAAAAGAAGCAGCATCCACAGGTCCAGAGACATCTGTTTACTGCAAATAGATTTGGATTACTTGAAAACATCTGGGATGATTGCAAAAGTGGTCAAAAAGATACATGTCAATCTCCAACTGTATCCAGAGCTCAAAAGATGAAAAGGTCACAGAACCTGGCTCAGAAAGAAACCTTGGGAAGCAAACAGAAGAATGGTGACAATGCTCCCAAGAAGATGTTGAAAAAGGAAGAGAAGTCCTTGGATTTGAAATCCAAGAAGGGTGATGTATCCAGAAGGACCACCAAGAAGAAAACATGCTTCTACTGTGGAAAGAAAGGACATATCATGGATCTTTGTAAACAAGCCATGAAATTCAATAGAGGCAGACTGGAATCAAACAGACAATCAATCCAGAAGAAGCAGAAGGGATTGATTGAAAACAAGTTGCCTAAGAAAGGTAGCTTGACAGCATCAAAAGAACCATGTGGAACTTCCAGAACTGAGGCCACACTTCCAAATGATTTGTTAGTCATATGGCCAAATCAGTTGAAACTTTCCAAAGATCTACAAAGAGCTGAAGATGATGTTCTGGCAATTACTAAGGCAAAAGGGAAGAAGAAGATTTCACATGAAGATGTATTGAGATCCACACCAGCACAAACATCATTGAAGATCAAATGTGCAAGTGTGAAGAATGGTGAAAATGGGACATCTCGGTTGAGATAATCTTCTCAACCTTGTTGTTCACATTGATGAACCAAGGAGGTTCCATCTTATTCCCTAATCACTTGTATTTACATGTGCTAACATTGCAGGGAATTGAAGATGATGATCATTCTCAACTGGAGAGTGGTTTGGGTAGAATGGAGAGCACCCCTTGAGGGGGAGCCAATCTGAAGAAGATGGGATTCTTAGATTAATACCATCTTGAGAAAAGTGAAGGTATTCCAATCATACTTTCATCCCTTAATTCATAATTGCATTCATCATGACAATTAAGGTGGAGTATTGATTGAAGACAAATGGATGAAAGGGGGAGCTTTATCATTGCAATGAACTTTCTAATGAGTTTTGTGGAGTATGTGCAGGATTTTGCAATTCATTGATATATCTGAAAAATTCCAAACCCCTGAAGCATGATCTCACATGTATAGTGAATATTGGACAGCATTGAGTACCTTGGTTACATCACTCTTGTTTTCTACACCGGGTTAGCCCAAGTAGACTTAGAGATGATTTACTAAAGGTTCTTTGCTAAAGAGAACATGTGACATCATCCCTATCTTAGTGCTTTTCAAGAAGATGCTATTCAAAGGGAGGAAGAGATATTTTTGAAGAGAACCACACCACACCTTTGAATTTGATTGCCAATAAGGGGGAGAAATATTGGCACACATATTGACCCATTCATATGTGCAGAAGTAGTGTATTGACAACAAATACAAAGGGGGAGATTGAAATGCACTGTGTTGCATTTGTTGTCAATGAGGCATGATGTTGTCATGGAATGAATGGATGTCAAGGAATGTAAAGATGTGAATGACAAAGGATGTGATGGTGATGGTGATGAAGGAGAATGTCCATGGTACTTAGAGTCATGTCACTTAGGAGATTCACTAAGTGACATAGGATGTTGTGGTTGAAACATTCTCTATGGATATCAGACGATTCTAGAACTGTTCTTAATGTTTCAATACTTGTATCAAGATGATACTAAGTTACACCACTCGAAGACTGGATGATGATGGAGCGTCATCATAAATCAGACGATTGTTGAGTTGTTCTTAAAGTTCCAAGAACTTGTATCAACTGAATACAATGTCACAACAATGTTTGAAGACCATGCATTGTACTGACAATGCATGAGGAGTTGAAAGGGATCCATCCACATGTTCTAAGTGGATTAAGTGGTTTAATGAAGTCCATGCACTATCACTTAGTGCATGTGAATTTGAAGTTGATCCAATTGATCTCTGATTAGATCAATGAAGCACATTGAAGATTTAATTGATTCAGGAGCTCGGTTGATGAAGAACCTTCGAGAATTCCATTCCTAAGTAATGAATAAATGTTGAAGAGAATTGGAGGAATTCTAATGAAGAAGAAGCATTGAGGAATTCAAATGAAGAAGAAGATGAGAAGAAATGAAGAGGAAGAACGGCTTGGAAGAAGTGGCATTTGGCATTTGAACATGGGTTACTTTGTTTTTATACAAAGTCCCTAAGTCTCTACTTAAGCAAAAAATAAGCCACCAAGGGCCAGACTTAAGGTTTCAACCCAAGGCACATGTGGGACTAGGTCACCACGCCCAAGGGGATCCCATGGGGCCAGCCCGAGAGTCCGGGGCCGTTTATAAGCCCCGGGCCACGCAGGGGATCAGGCCTGCGCAGCAGGGGCGCGAGGAGCGCGCCCGTGATAAGCATAGTGGGCGCTAATGGCGCGCCCGAGTGGCAGGGGTGAGCGCAAGAGCGCGCCCGCAGAGAGAACACGGTGCGGGGCGGCACCGTGGAGGGAGAATATTCAATTGCGGTGAAGGGGGGAGCGCTAGGTTGATAAGCCGCGGAAAAACCGCGCTCCGTTTCGATGTGGGACGCGGAAAAATTTCCAAGAGCGCATCTTGGCCGCACGAATGATCGCGCGCCAGATCTCGGCCGCACATCTAATCCGCCGCGGCCCATCCTGATCGCGGCCGTCCAAATATTCGATCCAACGGCTCCCCGTCCTTCCTCTACCTCGAGCTCGGCCGAGGCACCTCCCGCGACGCCGCCTGAACCAGTGGCCCTCCGAAGACGGATTTTGAGATCCCGACCACCATTGCTGAAGACGAAGGCTCCATTGAGCTCGTCCAGACCTACTGAACCTATCCGTGCTTAAAAGTGGGCTTGCATGCAACGATAGGAGAATTTGAAGTTCGGCCGAAGCAACCGAAGGTGCGAGGCCATTCGGTGGTGATGCTTTGCATGGATTGGGTTTAAAGAAGGTCGTGCATGCTTTCTATGTCACATGCATGTGGAGGAGAAAAACAAAAAGAAAAGTACCCGTGTGTTAAACAGAGGAAGATATCAAGATTTGCAAAATCTTGAAATACTCGAAAACATCGGGGATTCAAAGATTGTATCACGCTGATTGAATAGAGGTCCTCTGCCTATAAAAAGAGAGGCCCGGGCATCAGTGTTGTTTGCTGATGCGCAGAATTTTTGAAGACCCGTGAGTGCACTCTCTGCCTCGCGAAGATCTCCCCTGCGTGCACCACTTGCGCGGCAGCAGCCCGAAGCCAAACCTTGACTTCGTGAGTCCCTTGCGCGCTACTTCCTTGCGTGACAAGAAGAAGGATCCTTTTGCGCACCTCTTGCGCGAAAGAAGAATTGAGAGGTCCCATGCGCGCCTCCCTTGCGTGACAGGAAGAACCCGAGGCCGCATTCTTGCGCGCCCTGCGGTTGGAGGAGACTTGCGTGGCCGTAGGCCCTTGCGCGCCGCTTGTGCTCTTTCACCTTGAGCGGCTATCCTTGCACCCTTGACACCTTGCGCGACAGTGGAGTAGAGAAGTGGCCACGGCTTAAACACACCTTGTGCCCCATCTCTTTGAAGGAGGAGTTCGGGTTGTGTGTTCAAGACAAGAGGAAGAACCCAAGACCTTGGCTTGGGTATGTGCAAGTGGGTGAAGTGAAGAGCACACCATTGTGTGTTTGTGTGAAACAAGGAAGACAGCCTTTGGCACTTGTATGTGAAAATTGAAGAAGAGGCCATATCCCTTGGGGGTGTGCAAGAAGGAGAGGCCAAGTCTCCTGTGTTTGCAAATTGAACAAAGAGAATGTGTGTTCAAACAAAACAAGAAGGTCGAAGCCTAGTGTGTGCACTAACAGTGTATACACATTAGAAGAAGAAGAAGAAGTTCCACACTAAAGTAAAACAAACTTCTAAGTGTGTGAACAATTTGAATATAGTGTGTGAAGATTGTGGAGAAGGTGTGTGCTTAAAGTCACTACACCCTTTGTGGGTTTATCACACCAAGACAAGAAAGAGGGGAGTGCATGCATGCATGCATGCACGTTCACACGTGAACAGAGCCAAATCAGTGGTGTGCATTTGAGTTGACCAAGACCAGAAGATCTTGAAGAATCAGAGTTTCCATGCATCCAGTGCATGAAGTTGAATTGAGTGAGACTGAAGCCAAGCTGATGTGAAAGATATTATTTGGCTGAGTTTTCAGTAATTGAGAAGACCCAGATCAACAGAAGTGATCAGAAGCTGTGAGCAAGTCCAACAGACCTTTTCAGAGGCTGTTGAAGATTCTTGAAGAGAGAAGCCAGGTCATCCTTAGAAGAAGGTGATAAAGCCTGAGCAAGATGAGAAGACCTGTTCATCACAAGTGAGAAGAGGTACAGAGCAAGGCCAGCAGCCTTTATCCCAGGCTGCTGAGGATACTTGAAGAAGCTTAAAGTGAGGAAGATCTACTCGTGTGATTCGAGGAGCCAGGAGAAGCCCCCTGTGAGACTCAGGGTGGAAGAAGTCTCTAGTGGGATTCTGGAGCAGGCCAGTGGGACTCTGGTAACACTGTGGGATGCAGTAGCAAAACCCTCATGTGGGACTCAGGAGAGATACAATGGGACTCTGTATCGACCATTGTAATACTAACTGATTATAATGGAAGAAACCATATTGGGGCGTATAACCAACATGGCAAGGATGTAGGACTTTGGTGCCGAACCTTGTAAATCCTTGTGTCCAGTGCCTTTATATTTACAGCATTATTCGAGGAATGGTTGAGAGACACAAGAAGAGTGGATCGAGGCTTTAACCATCCATAGAGGTTTAATTGATAAAAAATCAATTAGTAAAATGTTTTATGGGATCACTGATTCACCCCCTCCCCCTCTCAGTGATTCACACTGATCTAGGCACTTTACATTGTTTGTATGCCAAATTATTAAAGTGTGATTTTTGGATACAAGAAGAACATTTTATGGGCCATGTCATTTATGAAAAAGGCATTTCTGCTTATCCTAAAAATATATAATCCCTAATTTCTTGGCAACCACCAAAGAATGTTTTGGACATTTTTAGTTTTCTTGGTCTAGTTGGTTACTACCGACGCTTTGTGCGTGATATCTTATGACTATATTCACCAAGGAAATCCATGACAAAGAATAATTATTCATTATAATGTTCATAGGAATTTCAGAAGTCTTTCTAGGATTTGAAATATTGTCATACATCAGCACCTATCTTCATCTTTCCAGAATCAGGACAGGAGTATGTGGTGTATTGTGATACTTCAAGATCAGGGTTGGGTTGGGATATCATGAAATGAGATCTTTTGGATTCTTATGGTTTGATACAGTTGATGGTGTATGAGAATATTTACACAACACATGATTTGGATTCAGCTACAGTCGTCCATGCTTTGAAAATGATGAAACATTATCTCTATGGTGAGAAATTTACTGTGTTTACTGATCAAAAAAGGCATGAAACACATTTTCTCACAGTGAGATTTAAATATGTGGAAAATGAGGTGGATGGGGTATCTCCAAATGTTTTACTTTGAATTGATTTTCACAGTAGGGAAAAGAAATTCATTGGCTGATGCATTGAGTAGAAAGGCATATCCTCAGTTGGCGAATGAAGCTTCATATAAATGGTAGTTGATGTCTTTTTTAGCTGACATGCATGTTGAATATGAATACCTAGGTGATTTATCCAATTTCATTTCTTCTACGCTAGAACCTGGTTTATTAAAAATGATCAATGTGGCACAAAAGTATGATGCATAATGTCTAGTTGAAAGGTGAAAACTCAATGGTGGGGACACCCTTGATGGCTGGAAACTTGATGGGGGTTAATTTTTTTAGATAATAGATGGTTGTACATATGGTTTGTCCAGAACAACTAATTCAAGATTACCACCATTCATGATGGGATGTACATCCATGTACACAAAAGATGTATACGGTGTTGAAGGTTCAGTTTTGTTGGAGCGGCATGAAAATGAAGGTGGCCGAGTTCGTCTCACGGTGCATAACATTGTCATCCAGTTAAAGAAGAGCATCAGATACTAGATGTTATGTTACAATATTTTCCCTTCCCAATGAGGAAATGGGATCATATAG
Organism: Viscum album; assembly: GCA_963277665.1. Taxonomy (NCBI): domain Eukaryota; kingdom Viridiplantae; phylum Streptophyta; class Magnoliopsida; order Santalales; family Viscaceae; genus Viscum; species Viscum album. The sequence goes on along the minus strand of OY728161.1, from coordinate 416,861,442 downwards.
AAATGGATTTTGTTATAGGTCTTCTATGAACAGTCCCAAAACATGATGCCATTTTGGTGATAGTGGATCATCTAACTAAGTCGGCACAATTCATCTGTATTCTTGAAACTCATACGGCGTAAAATCATTGAAAAATCTATATCCAAGAAGTGGTAAAGAGGCATGGTGTAGCACTTTCAATTGTCTCAGATAGAGATCATAGGTTCATGTCTTGTTTTAGAAAATCCTTAAAGAAATCCCTTGGGACTCAGTTGAATATGAGAACAGTGTATCATCCTCAGATGAATGGGAAATCTGAGGGGATGATACAAATATTGGAAGACATGTTGTTGGCATGTGTAATAGATTTTAGTGTCTCATTGGATGAGCATATACCCTTAGTGGAGTACTCATGCAATAACATCTATCAAGCCTCGATACACATGGCCCTGTTTGAAGCATTGTATGGGTGTCATTGTCATTCTTCACTATGCAAGGTGGAAATATGAAAAAAATTACTATTCATTCCAATCTTTTCCAAGTAACAACATGGAAGATCAAATTGATTAGATATAGGATGGAGATGACTCAAATTCGTCAAAAATCTTATGCAGATCATCGTCAAGGACTTTTGTAGTTCACTATGGGTGATCATGTCTTCTTGAGGATCTCTCCAAGGCTTGGACATCATCACTTCAGGAATAAGGGAAAGTTATCTCCTAGATTCAATGGCCCTTTTGATATACTGTAATGGGTGGGAGAGTTGGCATATTAGTTTTCATTTCCACCTTATTTTCGTTCGGTGCATAATGTGTTCTATTTATCCTAGTTGAAGGAGTATCACCTTGATCATGACCATGTGATCTGATTGGATCACCTTGATCTAGAACTATATGCATCACATGTAGATATTCTTTTGCGGATCATGGATAGAAATGAGAGAGTATTATGTGGGAAAAGCATTGGCCTTGTGCTAGTTTTATGGAAACATTTTTAGATTCAGAAAGAGACATGGGATCATGAAAAGTAAATGAAAGAGCAGTGGCCATAACTCTTTTTGGAAAGTAGGGGATGTCTACTTTCTAAGGACAGAAATACCAATAGTGGGGAGAATGTAGTACCATTGGTTTCGGCTACATAACCCCTTTCCTCACATTTTTTTAAATTGGTGTTCATAAAATAACGATTTTTTATAAAATACGGTGTTTCCATAAAATAGAGAGTTTCATTAAAATATAAAGTTTACATAAAATATAGAGTTACCATAAAATTGAGATTTTCCATAATACAGATAGTTTCCATTATTTAGGGGTTATTCATAATGTTGGTTGTTTCCATAACGTGAGGTGTTTCCATATTGTGGATGTTTGCATAAAGTGGCTTGTTTCCATAAAGTGGGGTCTTTCCATAATGTGGGATGTTTCCAAATAAATGTGTTTACATAAAAAGGATTAAGGTGAAGAATGTATGAGTTTGGCGGTATTATAAGGAGGATTGGGATAGTAATTAAGGTCGCATGATCCCTAAATGGTTTCCACAAACCATGTGGTCAAATTTTGCGGAGTGGTCAAATCGAGATCCTATTTTCTAAGATCTTGCTGATTTTTGCTCTATTTATTTCTTTTTGGCTTAAAAATGCCCCTAATTCGATATTACTCTCCCTAGAAGGCTGGATAACCCTTGATAGATGAGTTGAAGACATTATGGAGCCATCCCTTGGTGATTGCATGTCATATTCTTGAGGTATGTCACCTTTCTTTACAGATTTGTCATGATTTCTTAGATCGACTTAGATATAATTTTTTGAGCTTCATTATTTCTAATATGTGAAACTATAGTGGTTAGATATACGTTTTTGGTTGCCAAATATTTCAACATTGAGTCGTTATCCTTCTAGGATAAGAGATCAAATGCCTCTCTAGGAGAATCGACCCGCTTTCTTGTACGTTCTTTGACTCTTATTAATGTTTGGTCAAGACCTTCGAAGTAGGAGGCTTCTGTCTCAAATCCTCTTGATTGAATTATTTTTATTAGTTTAAAATTGGGACTTTTCAATGATATTGATTTTTAAAATCATGGAATAAATATTTTTTAGTGATGATTTATTTTTTTAGTGAAATTCTGAAATCTTGGTGATTTGTTGTGAAAAGTGATTTGGATTATTGAATTTAAATTGATGATATTAAATTATAGAATTTCTGGAATAGAAAATGGATTGTTATTGAAATGTCTTTGATGAAATTGGTTTATTATTTAGTTTTCAATAAAAGTATATTTTTATTGAAATAGTTTGAATTGGTTGAACAAACTAGGATTTGATGTAAATGGATTTCAATAAATGGTGTTTTATTGAATGGATGATTTTTTCATGATTTTTGGGAATGCGTGGTGTGTGTTCATGTTGCATGTATGAGGCTTGGTTTAAATAGTACCTTGTGCTTGGTGCCAAACGTTTAATTTTACATGGGACGTTTATGTATGAGGCTTGGTTGAAATATAACCTTGTTCACGGTGCCAAAATGGGAATCAATTACCATATGACGACTTCGTATATCGATGAGAAACCACTCATGAGTGTGGAACTTTATTAATGTATAATGCAAGGATGGTTTCATGGGTTTGATGAATGGTTGTGTATGCTGATAAAGGTATATTTTGAAATGGTTGTAAATATTGTTTAGTTTTTTTTCAGGAAAAATATCTTGCTGGAAAAATTGGTTTCATTTTCACTTGTATGATTAGAGTAATGAATGGTTTTTGGGAACATGTTTAGATTTAGTTATAAACATCAGAATTTGTTTTATATAAAAAAATTTATATAATTATTGATAACTCTTCTGTCCTAGTGGAATGTGTAGGGAAGTCATTCGGAAAATCCTAGTGAGTTTTATACTCACCTCTGCTTTGGCACTTTTGTGCTTTTGCATATGTCATATTCTGAGACACAGGTAAAGGTAAGGCATCTCATTGCTAGTGGTTAGTGGTGATGCATGGGTGATTTTGTGGTTAATGGAGTATGGAGCTTTTTTTGGAGCCATGGATGGTGTCTTTGTGTCTTTTGAGTGTCTTGAGTTGTTTATCCGTTGTTGTGTACTTTGATGTGTTTGACTTAAATAAAGTTGCTTAAATCTCTTTCAATTGTTCATGCAACATATATTAAATGTTTGGTTACATTTGGTTGGTTCATTAGGTTATTCCTTAATGGTTAAATCTTCCATTACATGTATTTTAAAACCTTCAGCATTTATTGATAGCCTTTGACATCTTTGGGTTATAGCTTAAGGCCTAGTGATGACTCATTGTGCTCTCAAGCCAATGAGAATTTTCTAGTCATTACAATAGTATTAAAGACGTAATATTAACTTACAAAAATAATTTATAGAATAGAATATATCATATAATATTTATTTTAAATTTTATAATACCTTTTATTTGATTCCTTTATCAATAAAGAAATCATTGCATCATCATTGTGTCATAATGTAATTTATTTATTTAATGTCTACATATTATAAAAAAACAATCAGTATATAAGAAATATTTTTATCTTTGTAATGAATATTTATAGTGGAATAAATCAATTATATATGACCATTTTCTATTGTTTTTTTACGAAGATACATGTTTCTGTTATATTTCCCTTCACATTAAATTAAGTGTAAAAAATGACTTCATCACACCTAAGTTTCTCTAAAAGGGAAAAAAATGTTCCCAAATACATTTAATGGTATTCATTATCTCTTAAAATAGGATTAATTGAAATTATATTGTAGATTTATATTGTCAAACCTATATTTTAACCGTTATTTAATTCACATACCCTTTAACTGTGGAAAATAAAAAAAAATTAGTAAATAAAAAATTCATAATGTCCAAAAATATAAATTTCCAATTTAAATTTTTTTTTCCTTCTTATTCCCAATATATAATTAATTATTCTAAAATTAAAAAGTTGATTTTTAGTAATTAATTTAATAATTTTTTTATCAAAAGGGGAAAATAAGTTTTTGAAAATTAAAAACATCCACAATATGACATGTGATTATAAAATATATCAATGTATAGTTAAATAAATTCCAAAAAAATTATTAAATGATAAAAAAAACCATCCCTTTAGACTGTTAAAAAAATTAAGTGGATATAATTCCTATATAATTAATATAAATGAAAAGATAGATTTGAATTAAAATAGAGTATTTTTCACAATTCATTATAATATAAATTTTATACCACTAAAATTTATTGGATGAATTTAAAATATTTTTAAAACATGTTTTATCATAATATAGTTTATTCTGAAAATTCCTTCAAATACAATTTCTAGGCCTTAAATACCCTTTAAAATTATAATATTAATAATGTAAAATATTTCGGTATAACTTAGCCTTGTTTGTAATGTTAGATTTCGAAGAAACCTATTGTTTTGTTTCCAGAACAATATTATATATTGTAACCCCTTTAAATTTAAACCACAATCTAATTAATAAGTATTTAATAGATATAATATAGTATTAATCTAATATTTCCAAGGATTTTATATCGTTCCCACATTTTGGAAATTGTCCCTGCAATTTTATTTACTTTTCAAATATGTGAGGGTATTTCTCCCTCACAAAATATTAAGATTTCTAAGTTTCCTCTTCTACAATGTAGTTTTTACACAATATTATAATCTAAAAAATTACATAATTTTCCAACACATGCTCTCTAAAGTCAATAATTTGGATATTTTGTTCCTCATAAAGAATAATCTCTTCCAAATAAACTACTAATGGACTCTTAACATGATATAGACCATGAATATACTTTATTATCATTGAAACATGAAAATAATTGTTTTCCACAGATAAACTATTATGTAATGTGAAGTAATAGGCATCTAATCCAACAATATCTATTATTTACTAGGTTCTAATGAACCGTGGACTCATCATAACTTTAGATCCAAAACTCATCATAATTTTTCATGGTGAAATAATGAGAAAGACCTGATCACCTACATCAATTGAATGAACATTAATCCAATATCCTCTTAACTTTTCTGCATGCACTGAGTTCTCCTCGTTTTTTTGAATCATCTCATCTTTTTATACAATATATTATAATAATTTTTTCCCATCAATGTCATTCCACCTAAAAGATCCCAAAAAACTGGATTGTGCCACCACTTTCTATATAATGTCTCAAATGGTTTCAAATATTAAGATGAATAAAAACAGTTATTATAAGAAAAATTGATCAATAAAATATGTTGATCCAAATAACCCCAGTAAATCATAGAACAAGAATCTATCATATCCTCTAATGTCAAAATAGTTTGTTTTGACAATCCGTCTAATTAAGGATGAAATGTTTTACTGAAATTTCATTTAGTACCAAATTATTTATGAAAGCATTCATAAATTTTTTTAGTTAACTTGGGTTCATGATCATGTAAAACGGAGAGGGGAACACTATGTAACCAAACTATCTCTTTAATATAGAATTTTTACGTTGAAATAGGTACATATTGTCTCAAATACGATGAGAATTATCATATTTTTCAATCGATAAACAATAACCCAAATTGATATATTACCTAGATATGTCTTCAATAATCCGACTACAATGACCACCAATATATTTTTCCTTTTCTACTATGGAATAGGAAAAGGATAAAGCATTCCCTTACGTTTCTCTCACTCTAGTTTATCTTATTGAAATGTCAAACATTTAATGGTCAATTCATCAATATCTATTTTCATTCTGTCCCACCGATAATAATCTCGATGGTATATATACATCATATTATATTTTAGATGAACTGAATATGGTTAACTATGATCATAACATAACAAGTTTTTATTAAAATCCGAATCAAATACAACACCTAATATCATACCAAACCTCAAAACAAAGTCTTTATTTGTTTTACATTCATTTATCATATCTTTCTTAACCAAATTTTTGTAGATAAATAATTATATCTTACCAGTAAAATTCATTGATTAATTCCCATAATATCCACTGTCTCATGTTCAATTATATCTGAGAGAATATATAATTCTTAATCTATCAATCGATATATATTTCACACATTACACCATAAAATTAAATGAATAATTTTTCATTGAAAAAAATAATGTAATAAAAAATGATGTGTCGAGTATTTTAACTCATGAGGATTCAACTATCTTGAATCATATTAAATTACATGATAATTTTGTATTTGGGAACAGCCTTATTTATTGAATAAAGAATCATTGTAGATAAAAAACTCACCATCCCTGGAGGCAAGGCTAAAACTAGTTCATTTACCAATCTCTTTTTGATTACAAAAAAACAATCATGAAATGATTTTGTTTAGATGATATTAACACCCATATGTGTTAACATATTAAGTGGGCTAGATAACATATCAATTTTTTCATAAAAATCTATAATAAACCAATAATCCATGAAAACGATTGATCAATTTTCTATTGATAGGTCTTGGATCCTCTTCAACAATGTTAGTTTTAGAAGGGCTAGAAATTAGTACATTGTTAGGAACAATATGACCAAGTATAAGATTTCGTGGAAACCAAAATTCACTCATAATAAATATTCTATATAGATTCATTTATTTTATTTTTTGTAAAACAATCCATAAGTGATTTTATTATTCCTCCAAATGTTTAGAATATAAAATATTATCATATATAAACACCAAAAAAAATGATCCAAAACTGATGAATGACTATATTCATTAGATTAATAAAGAATGTAGGTGAATTAGATAACCCAAATGATATAAAAACATACACATAATGACCCTATCTCATTCAGAAATCATTCATTGTAATGTAATCCTCAATCACCTTCAGCTGATGGTATCCATACCTCAAATCACACTTCAAAAAATAAGGACCTCTATTGAGATGATCAAATAAATAATCATTATGAGGAAAAGGATACATATTCATAGTAGTGATATTATAAGTGTATCTATAATCAATTAAAATTATCATATAATAATTTTTTTTAAAATAATATCACCAAATGGTGTATTTCTAGGTCCAATGAACCCATTATCAAGAAATACTTCCTACTGTTCTTCAAATTCCACCAATTCTAATAGATCTATTTGATAGGGGTGTTTACAAAAAGGAATAAACTCAATAAATAAATAAATTTTAATCTCAACTCCCGATTAGGAATAATACTAGGAAATTCATCAGAAAAAACATTCATGAATTCTTTCACTACTTGGATGTCACTAATAGAAACTATTTCATTATTTTCTACAACATCAGCCATTTAACATTCAATGTCATCTATTACCTATATTTATAATTAATTATATGTTAATAAAGGTTTGAAATCATAAAATAAATATTTATTTCATTTGCAATATATTTTATTATTAAAAAATGAATACCAATCCATTACCAAAATGATCTCAAATTCAACATTTGGGTGTTCAACAAGATTTTTAGGATAGAAAATCCCACTAATGATAATCTAAGGATTACAATAAATATTGGATACTTTAATACTTACACGTAGTTTTTTTAAAAGATGTTCTATATCAATTCCATGTGGTGAAATGTCCAATTTACATGCAATGCTGTAAAAAATGAATGAATGTGAAAATTATTTTTCCATTCCCTTATGAATATGATTATTCTAGTTTCCATCTAAGGTATTTAACTTTAGACACACATTGATATAATGACCTAACTCATTGAAACTACAATATATAACTGCATTCTATTCATTTGTTTCCAAATTATCTTTCTGAAAGTTATGACAAATATGTCTAGTCTTTCCACATTAGAAGAACATCTGAGACTATAATTTACATTTTCAAGGATTATTTTTATCAAACATCTGACTGATGGAAATTTATTTCTATTAAATCTATACTCCGTTGATGAAAAATTTCACATTTCCTCCCACTTAGATTTCTTCTTTGGTTTATTTCATAGTATACATGGTCATAAAAACATCATTTATACCTTCTAATCACATCACATAAGTTTCTTATAGCAGTTGAAATAAAGATAGGTTAATTCTTTCTATACTTCTACTTTAATCTTGATTAAAATGGATTAATATATCTATTAAAATACCAATTTAAATTTAGGACATAACTTGAAAACAAGTGAAATTTTCATCATACGTACCCTCTAAAGGATTATCCTTTTCTATCATTTCGATGAATGATTTCCATCATAGTTAAAATAGTTGTAGGAAAATAAATTTCATTCAATATAATCTAAAATTAATCCCATTCAAGGGTATAAATCTCTAAAAATCCATTGGTATTTTTATCAATTTACCACCACTAATCGGAATTGAAATTAAAATCGTTAAATTGAAAGACAACAACGTTGATTTTCGGAATATCTCATTAGTTGAAAAATTATTTCATGTGCTTTAACCCACCCGTCATGTTTTCAAATGGAAAGATGATCCCCTGAATTACGGAGGGTTTTTTCCTCAGGAAATTATTTACTACCAATATATTCATATATGGTTGATTTGTTTGATCTCTTGCATGAAAACCACCACCATTTATCACCTCAGTCAACTGAGCCATCATTGCCCCAAACTATTATGTTCTAATTCAGAAAAACTATGGATATGGATATGGAAGGTTATTTTCCTATGGATTCCTTCCCAGTATAGTTTCCTTGTTTCTTGAGATGAAAACCATTCTTATAAAAATATTTCATATATTAAACAGCATTCTAATCTTCCAATTCAATTTTATTTAAATTTTACAATAAACTAAAAATCATTTATGTGTTTTATATTTATAATATTCTTACTGCTATTATTATATAAACCGACCAATGAAACCAAAAATAATGACCATGGCCTTAAAAAATTCTTAGTCATGAGTAAATTTAATAAATTTTCATTCAACCAAAATAAGGATATTTTTATGTTTATATCATAACAGAATTGGGCCATAATTTTTATATGAAAAAATAAATATTGAAAAGTATACACTTCTACTCAATATAACTTATTTTCATTAAATTGAATCATTTTAAAAAATACATGGTTTCACTTAATGTTTAATCATCCTAACTATTCCATGATCACATCCTTGGATCTATTATCCATTAAAATCCTAAAAATTATTTCAAAACATGTGATGAGAATAAAAATATTAATAAGGGATACAAAAGAAGGGAAACAATTATCATTTTCGAAAATATTCAATCCATAAATACATAGCCATAAAATAATACTTTTCTCACATATGAAGTAGTAATTAATAATCAATGTAATAATATCATTTCTTACCCTTTGGTAACCACAAGGTTTCTATAAAACTCATGTAAAAAAATAACATATAATAGCTACATTTGACATAATCATACATGAATTTAATAACTATGTAGTCGACTTCCACCCATATTATTCTATCAAATGAAATAACCAAATGACTGAATTCCATACCCATTGCATTGGATGTTATATGTTATCCACTCATACTTGGTTTATCAGACTCCCACCAACATTGGTTTAGCATGAAATCACCCATAAAATTACAATGTTCATTTATATAATCATCACATATATTTGATTGTAAAAATATACATTTTAGACATAATATTTCATTATCAGTTATAAGAAATAATATCAAGATATAGAAATAGTAAATCAACTTTAGATATCATTTTCAGTACCAAAATACCAAAAATGGAAATATGTGATTTATTTTTTATTTCCAAAACATTAAGCCTTATCTGGAATTCCACAGATCAAATAACGAATATGGCGCATGAGAAAACACTATATACATAAACATTAAGAACATAACTTTTATGGTTATGTAAATTGAATCATATGAAAAATATTCCTTGGGAAATCCTATGATTGAAATAATACATGAAGGGGTTGATTATACACAATATAAAATAAATTATTGCATTTTACAAAAATTTGCCTCAATTAAATGATATTGAGACAAAGTCCCTCAACTTGAGTCGGAATTTCCATCTTTGATCATTGTATTTCAGAATAATATACATAAGTTATTTTGTACTTTCTACAGTACCATTTTAAACGTTATTATTCTGTTTTTATCACTTATTTCCATGTTATACAAATTACATAATTATTTATGATCATATCGCATGTTTTGTCGATGATCGATAATAGAAATTAAAATGAACTATGTATTATGTAATATATCGACATTTTCATAATCCCATCATCTCTAGAATAATATTCTTGATATAATTTTCTTATATACTATGTATATATGTATTTACAACATCCCATAATATTTGGGGATAATAACTAATATACATTGTTCATTGAGATGGTAGGTCATACTTAGGCATTAACGCTATATTAATATCATTGTTATATTAAAACAATAAGAAAAAATTATAATTACTATATTATATGAATGATATATATATCTCATAGGATTAATAAAACAATCATTTATATTTTCCATGTATAGCGAGTTTGAGTCAAATATCATGGAAGGTGAGTTAGTCCAAACCTCACAAAATTAAATTATCATTTTTAAACAATAGGTGATGCATAACGGAATGTTATAAATAACCATTTCATAATAATCGATAAAAAATATCATATAAAAATATAGTGTCCATCATAATGGACTCCATGAGAGGTGGTAAGGAAAAATTGAACAATCAGTGTTTTGGGAGCCTGTAGTTCGGCATAAACCAAAATAGTATGTCCCCAACCCATTAAATGGAGGTTTGTGTAAGTTTCAGTTGAATATCTATAATAAATATATCCTAGTATATTTATTATTCTGGTGTTGTTGTGTAATCATATAATTATAAAAGTATAGAGAGAGTAGAATGTAAATGAAACTAAATGTATGATAATGGGTGTTACCTCTTAATTGGGGAACCTCTTTTGGTTTATCCCACAAAGAATCATGGGGGGTGCACTATTACTTCTATTTGGATTTTAGTATGAGGGTATGTATTATTGATTAAGTATGGGGTAGGGTATTTTTGAACAAAATTGATTAAATTTTTTATGGAAATGAGAGGAATTGGATCATTCATATAATAGAAGGAAGTTCCACCCCTAAAAATTATTAAAATAATAAATCAATATAAAATAATTATTAAATCTTCATTAATAAAAATTAAAATATATAGATGACAATATTAGTTGAGTTATTCATACTCTCATAATGTAATTTTTGGACATGTATTGGTTTTATTTTATTTGAAAACATCTTTTACATGACCACTATATTTCTGCATACTTAGCATTGAATTGGATAACCTAAGGAGAAGCAAGAAAATGGTGATCTATAAAGCCGATATGGGAGTAAACACGATATCAAATTAATAATACAGTACATGATAGGAAATATTTATATCAATGGATAATGAGAAAACATGAACATAATGGCATGATATAACATTATTATCATAACATGTAAATCTGGAAACAACACTTAACATGGTATTAGCGCGATCCAAGTATCACCACACATGGAGAATTAGTTGACAATCATTTCAATTGAATTTGAATGAGTTAACCATTATTGAACTTTAATTATAATGATTATACACTCATTTAATTTGACTTATCGTGATACTAATATTTACCCAATGCATTGAGGGGCTATTAGGGCACACCCTACTTAAATATTTCTTTTAATGAATAAGTTTGCCACATGGATCATACAAAATGGTTTCATTAAACATCAAAATTTCATTGATGATAAAATAATGTTTAAATAATACATTAAACTATATTATCAATATTTAAATGTTCATAAATGTGAATACATATATAGAGAAATTGTCATGGAATTCCAAACATAATTACTTTTTCCTGAGAAAAATCATTGTGTAATTTCTGTAGCATAACAGAGTGACATTAGAATTCATAAAAATTGTTGATGAGACGGAAATGTGTGTCTAATAATATTTAAATTAATTGGAATATAAGTGGTTCATATAGAAAAATTTCCAAACAAATTTTATTGAATTTATATTCTTAATAAAAAACAATTTCTTGAATGTGAATTAGAAGAGAGAAATGAATTTATGGAAGTTCGGCATGGTAACAGGTTTACATGGGAGGCATTTATGAGAGATATAGAGGTATATCACCATTTAAAACATATGAAGGGGAATATAGTGGTGGTTCTAAATCATGCCCCATCATTAATGATTGAATGTAAAATTGTATTACAACACAAATAAACTTGAATAAAAATGAGAAAGGAAGAAACCCCTAACGGAATTTCGGCATAGTAACTGTTGTACATAAAAAGTATTAATGAGAGCAGAAGATGTATATCATAATTCAAAAATATGCGTGGTAATATAAGGGAGGATAAAAAGCATACCCCAACATTTTTAATTAAATTTAAAAGGTTATTACAACATAAAAAAACATGGATTGAAATAAGAAAGAAAGGAATTCCTTATTTGAATGTGTGATACCAAAGGCTAGGGAGATGATTGAGAGAGGCTTATTGGTATCTTCAGGCACATTGGCAGAATTCTAGTGATATTAGGTCAATGGTTGGTCGACGTCCAATGGCTTTGAGTGATGATAAGTGGGATCTTGGGTGGGATTATAATGGAAAATTGAGGGAATTATTTATTAAATTGGTTTGGGAAAACACACACTAAACTAATCAAAACCACAAAAAATCACATGGTTTTTTCCACTAGTTTTATTCAAAGGGGAGTGAGATAAATTAATTTATATGTCAAATGGCCTAACTTCTAAAAATATTAGGCTTTATAATGTCGAGGTGAGTCACACTCTCAAGGAAATAAATTTAAAAAGTTAAAATGTTATATAACTCATGGAGTGTCCCATAATGTTTTTTGAAATAAATAAAACAAACCCAAAATTACATTATATTAATGGTAAACAATATATTGGCTGAAAAATAATGTTTATATTGTTTTATTACATCACTATTGGAACATTATGATGTCATAAAACACAATATATATCTAAATGATACTTAATTATTATCTAAAAATATTATTGTCTCTGAAAATTCTTTAAAATTCACCATGGGATAATTTCGAAGTCCTCATTCCAAAAATAATATTCATTTTATATAAATAATTTTCTAAATATTTTAAATTTTAATTTTAAAAATAAAAACTTTTATTTATCGAAGGTTCATGGGTTTCGAGAAAACACAACTTTCAAAACATAATAAAAATTTCAATTGTATTCATAAATATTATACGATAATTTATATATAATAAATTTTAATTTGTGATAATATTTTATAAATATTTTATTTAATTTAAAGATGCATTAATACATCAGAATAATGTTTCTAATTTATTATTAACTAAAAAATATTATTTCTTATTTAAAAAAATTTTACAAAGTAACAACAATAAAATGAATGTTTTTACTCTATAAAAAATAATGAACATAATCATAGTGCTCAGATCTTGTTACATGACCCAATATAACACCCATATAAGACCGAATGGTAAGGTGTGTGATGGTGAAAAACTCTTGTGGTGGATCGTATAACGTCGCTCGGGTGGTAATATCTATGAAATTCAATATTTTTCGTAGGTGGTTCCACATGAGTTTAACATTTTGAAGGTCAATATGGTCTCAGATAAGAGGGAAGACCAATGACTCCACCACCATTGTGAGCTCCAAAAAATTTAATTTGGATGGTGAAATTCGACAAGATAAGGCCATAACATCCTTTGTATAAGTAAATTATTTTTGTTAAAGCCATGTATTTATACTAATCTTGCGATCCATGTTTAGAAACTATATTAGAAATGGTCAAAATTCATAACGTTATTTTAAATTCCAAAAATATAAAACCATCACATTTTAGATAATAATAAACATAATTAGATCAAAAGTAATTTTCATTAATAAATGTTTGGGTCATTATAATATGCCCCCTTAAAAAAGTTTTCCCTTAGAATTTCATTTTACCGTTTTAAAACATATGAGGCTAACAATGCTTTATCACTTCCTCTGATTCTAATGTCGCTTATTCAAACACGTGGTTTCACCACAACACTATGAAGAGTGAAATTGTATTATTTCATAGAAATTTTTCTTTACGATCTATGATCTACACTGTCTTCTCTTCATAAGACATGATATTCTCTAATGTTACCACCATTGGATTCATTACAAGTGATGGGTTAGTTATGTACATCCTCAAGAGTGATACAAGGAATACATCATTTAATTGAGATTGATTCGGTGGGAGTTCTAGTTGATAGGCCACAGCTCCAATTCGATAAAGGTTCTCAAAAGGGACAATGTACATTAGAATAGGCTTTACCTTCTTACCAAATCTCATAAATCTATTCCACAGTGATATGCAGAGGAATACCATGTCTTTAACAAAAACCTCCAGGTCTTGTAGAAGATTGTCAACATATATCTTTATTGAACTCTGAGCAGTATTAAGGTGTTTCTGCATGGTCATAACATTATCTACTATTTCTTAAAACATTTTTAGACATATGAGTTTTCACTCCCCAACATCATCCTGACATGATGGTGTTTTACACCTCTTCCCATATAGGGATTCAAAAGGACCTATTTGGATTCTTGTGTGGAAACGATTGTAGTTAGAGAAATAAACCAGAGGACAATGTTTATCGCGTTCTCCATTGAATTTCACTAATCATGATCTCAAAATATCTTCAAGTGTTTGGATAATCCACTCACATTGGCCATCAATTTGAGTATTATAAGCCTTACTGATTTTTTGATCAGTATCAAGTGAATTTTGAAGACTCTTCCAAAAGATAGAGTTGAATCTTTGATCATGATTTGATACAATCGATAGTGGTACTCCTTGCATACTTACCACATCTCTGATGTATATCATTGCATGTTGATTGAGTGAGAAATCCTTCTAAATTTTAAATGAATTTTGTAGACTTTGTAATATGATCCACTCCAACACAGATATAATTTTTCCTTTGGATGTATTCGTAAATATGAAGAAAATGTACATGGTGATGTTCTACCACTTCCATGTTATTATGGGTAATGGTGGCAACCTCCCCTTATAATATTTCCCCCCAACCTTCACATGATGACATATCGGGAAATTTTATTTATACTCACTAATCTCCTTCATCATTTTTTTCCACCAATAATTCTCTCAGATATATCAATACATCTTTGTGTTTAATGGGTGAATGGATATATTTTAACTATTTTCAGCATCCAAATGTTTCTTCTTTAACTCTGGATTTGATGGGACACATAGTCTTGAATAAAATCTCACAATTCCTTCTTCATTGACATTACACTTCTAGGATATCTCTTTTCTAATATTTTCTACCTTCCTCTGAATTCCCACATCATCCTTTTTATAATCAATTAACCTTTCTAAAAGAGACAATTGAGAAATAATTTGTGAATGGTTTGATGATGTACCCTTATTTACAATTACCTTGTCCATTATAATAAAATCTCATAAGATTGGATACTTTCTAATTCTCATAAATTATAGAATTTATATGTCCTTTATACTTAGAGAATCGTCCACATTGTTCACATTCCCAGGTTGGTAATGGATTGATCAATAATAGTCTTTGATCATCTCTAACAAATTTTTTTTATAATGTTCAACTCTTTAAATGTGAATATATACATGAGGAATTGTGGTTTGAGTATATTTCACACTTCTCCCCCAAGAGGTAATGCCGCCACATTTTTAATGTGATAATCACTACAAACTACTTCATGCCCAGTGTTGGTTTTTTTCTGAAACATCGAATTTCAATGAAGCATAGGGAATGATGTTTCATTCTTCATCAACACACAACCCAGAAAATTCATCATATCATCACTGAATACCACAATGTGTTCCCCACTTAGGGTATTGTGAGCAAGGGTGTAGTGAAAAGACTCTATTTCGACTTCTTGAATCTCTATTTTCATTCCTCACTCCATGAAAACATTCATCCATTAAGATCTAGCTCGGTAGGGGGGTTGTAAAATCATGAGATATTTATAACAAATCAGTGATAATATCCAACTACCCTAGCGAAGCTACGAATATATGTCACCGAGTTGGTATCTTCAATCCCTCAAATGCAGCTGTCATGGAGGGATCCATAGATATCCCATTCATTGTGATGATCTGGACCAATAATGAGACCTCATTAAACCATAACTCAAACTTTTTGTACTTTACATGGAGCTTATCCATTCTAAACGTCTATACTATAGTTCTTAGATTTACCATAGGAACCTCCTTAGTTTTAGAGTATATTATAATATTATATATAAAAATGTAAAAAAATTTGGAAGTAATCTTTAATAATTATATTCATCAATTCCATTAAGATTGATGGAGAATTAATGAGTCTGAATGGCATTACTCTGAATTCACAGATCCCACACCGTTTACAAAATGTATTCATGGGGATATCGTCCTTCTTCACCCTTACTTAGTAATATACTGATCACAAATCCACCTTGGAAATGTATTTTGCTCCATTAGCTGATCGAACAATTAAACAATCCATGGCAGACAATACTTGTTCTTTATCATTCTTTTATCAATATCACAATAATCAATGCAAAGGCATGTTGACCCATACATCATTTTGAAATAGAGGACTGGTGCGCCCCATGGTGAAGCACTTGGGTGTATAAACACTTTTTCCAAAATCTATTGTAGTTGTTTCTTGAACTCCTCATGCTCCACAATATCCATTCTATACAGAGTCATGAATATTTTAAATACCCTAGTTATAAGATCAATTGAGTATTCAACATATCTTCTAGGAGGAAGACTTTGAAATTCTTCTACAAACACTTAAGTGATTTCCCAAACAATAGGCATGTCATCCACGATGGTTGCTTCCATAGACTCAATATTCTGATCCAGATATGCATGCTCATAGTGTAGTAATTTCCACGCATGAGATGAAGATTCTAAAAAAGAATCACCTTATACCTTGAAGTTGTATAGAATCAGGGGTCAATTATCCATATATATAGTGATTTCCCTCTCCCAGAAATTTAGGTTGGCTCTATATAAGAAAAGCCAATACATATCGAGAAAAGAATCAAAATCCACTAGAGGGAGTATGGGGATGTTCACCAGGACGTTCAATCCACAAATTAAAATAGGGGAGGAGTTACATTAATGGGATTCAATGATTGCACCATTTTCCATACCCACTTACATCATTACTTCCTTCATTAATGATGGAGTTTGAATTTTTCAACTAAACACATGGTATATAGAAGAATGCGTAGAACCAGAATCAACAAATAGGTTCACTATTATTGAATGAATAACTATCTTACCAGTCACCACTTCGTTGTTGGGGTTCATTTTGGTTGTAGTGATGGTAAATGCTCTCCCTTACTATCATTGATGTTGTTGGTTTCCTCTGAAAACCATTGGCATAGGGAACATATTTTCTACATGCCATGGTTCATTGCAATTGAAGTAATGAACAAAATGTTGAGGTTTTAATGGAGTTTTAATCTCCTCTCTCATAGCCATAGGTTTTTATTTTAGGTAGTCACTGCTAGGTTTCCATATCATCCACACATAAATCATTTATTCGTCAACATTAGGCAATTTCCGTAGTGATTCTTTCCACACCTATGGAATGTGTGGTGCTAGATTTTCTTAGTGCCATCAGATTTATCCATTTTCCATCTAGAATATATGTTCACTTTATTCTTCTTATCCCCATGATACATCTATGATTATCTGATCTCCATTTTGACCTTGACAGAACATTGGGAAATTTCATCACTGTTATTGATGTCATGGATCACCAAGGGTTTTTGTAGGAATGGTTTTATCCCACTAAAGATGTTTCCATCCATGCATTCGGAGGTAACGACAAAGTCATATTTTTATCATGTAAAAATATTAAATTATTCATCATACGCTCTAATAGATTCATTGTATTTTTTTGTTGATATCAAGGAAGTCCATTTCCAACATAAGTCAGAGGGTGAGTGAAAAATATTTACCAGAAAATATTTTCCAGAATTCCTTCCATTCCTACACCTTGATATACTTCTCAGGCTTCTTATTTTTTTATCAATGTCATCCTTTTTTTGGAATCTCCCAACATATGATAAGACTCCAAAGAACATTCTCTTTTTCAGAACTTTTATGGTTGTATTCGATCTTTTCAATGGACTATATCCATTGTCTAGAAATTGTGGGATCTAATGATCCATCAAAAGTCATATGCCTTTTTCTAATGAAGGTCTCGATTGTGAAATGTAATTTCATGTGGTGGGGGGTGAACATTAATTTTGACCCATAATTATTTTCAAATATTGATTAATCCAGGAGTGTATCAAGGCAATGTTCTTGATTCGCATTCCCATTGGACTGGGAATCTCATTAGAACTATCATCACATTGAACATTGCATCAGTTTTTATCCTGAGTCATACTATTACCATCCATTGTATAGAATAAAAGGAATGTTATGGTTAACACATATAGGGTAATCCAAAGGCAAAAATTGATAAATTATAACCAACTTGTATTTCCATAACATATGAATATATAGGATTCAATCTATGTTATTTATAAACTCCTAACCTACATTTATTATTAGGGGAATTTTTTTATTCCCATAACAATGGTTCATAATATGCTAGTGACTTTAACAAAGCATATATACTATGAGTTTCATGACAAAGAGTGAATCATGGACCCTTGTCGTGTACCAGGATAAACTGGGTCAAGCATAATACTCCTTGTTGGAGTTTTCACTACACAGAACATTTCTACCTGAGTCACCTCTATCTACTCGTATATAAAGAAGGATATATATTATTGATAAAACACTTACTCAATACTCACCAAAAACTAAACCTATCATCCAATACCAATTATAACAACCCAAGTTTTTATTAGACACTTAAAACAGAATTTATTACATAAAATATTAACATGATAAAACATATAAGATAAGTATTTTTGGTGTTATTGGGGCTTAGGAACAATGAATTACCACATCAACATGAAAACATAACATCTTTATTGAATACATCTTTTAAATGACAAATACATTCCCGTGTATTGAGAATTGCATGGGAAAACCTGATAACCTGCTTAAGAAAAGATTGAGCTATAAATCCCAATAAGGGAGTAAACAAGGAATAACATGAATAATACAATACATGTTATGAAATACATATATCAATGTATCATAATAGAAACATAAAAATTAAGTAATGATATAGCATGATTATCATAACATGGAAATTTGGCAGCTACACTAAAAATGTTAGTAGCATGATCTAAGGATAATTGAATATAGAGCATGTGTAAACCCTCATTGAACATGAATTGGCATGATTAAACCCTCATTGTACATCAATTATCATGAGTAAACCTTCATTTCACTAGATTTATCATTACACTAATCTTTACCTGATGCATTGTAAATCTATTAGAGTGCGCCCTTCTTAAACATTTCATTTCATGCATAAGTGTGCCACATGGATCATATAACATGGTTTCATTAAACACCATCATTTATTCCACGATAGAGGTACGTCAAATTAATACATGAAACTATATAATATAAATGATAATGTGTATAAATGTGAATACCCTTAATAGAGAAATGGGCATGGTATTCACTACACAATGTCTTTGGCTTGCGAAAAATTGTGGTGCAATTTCGGCAGCATAACAGCGTGACATAAGAATTCCTAATAATGGTTTATTACAGTGAAAGGGGTGTCACATTTTATATAAATTAAATGGAGAGTAAGGAGGTCATATATATTCATTTCCCATTAAATTTATTGGATTTTAGATTCATAATGAAAAACAATTTCTTGAATGTGAATGAGAAGTGAAAAAATACATTACAAAGTTCTGGAATTGTATTAGGTGTACATGGGAGGCATTTATTAGAGATAAATACATATCTAATCATTCTATAAATAGTTAGGAGATTATAATGGTGGTGATAATTCATACCCAAATTTTTTTAATTTATATAGAAATGGTATTACACCTTAATGAAACTTGGACATGAATGAGAAAGGAAGAAATCCCTTATGGAATTATGGAATTGTAACGAGAGTTCATAGAAGTGATTCAAAAGAGATAAAGTGGTATCTCATCAATAAAACATAAGTAGTGGAATATAATGGATGTGATAAATCATACCCCATCATTTTTTATTGAATGTAAAAAGGAATTAAAACATAAAAAACATGAATAATGATGGGAAAACAAGGAATCTATTACATAAAACTATGATTCCAATGGCTTGGGAGAGGCTTGAGAGAGGCTTCATGGAAGATTGGAGATCCTTGGGATGATTATAGAGAGGGTAAGTCAAAGGCTGTTAGAGTTAAAAAAGTCTTTTATTGATGTGGATGTTTTAGATTGGGTGGGTTTATATAGGAAAATAGGATGATTTATTATTTATTTAGTTTGGGGACACAACACATTAAACTAATCAAAATCACAATCCAGCACATGGTTTTTTCACATGGTTTTTCTACATGGGACTGCAAAAAATTATTTTGTATATCCAATGGCTTAAATTATTCAAATATTAGTCTTTCTTATGTGTAGGTGAGTCACATTCCCAATAAAATAAATTTAAAAATAAAAAATGTATTATAACTCTTGGAGGGTCAACTGATGTTTTCAATAATAAAACAAAGAAACACTAATTCACATTATTTTAACCATATTACATATATTTTCCAAACATAATGTTTATATTATGTTATAACATCACCGATGGGTCATTATGATTTCACAAAACACATTACATAGCTCAACTGTACATAATATTTACACACAAATATTATTATCTCTGAAAATTATGAAATATTCATCATTGGATAATTTCAATGTCCTGATTCCAAAAAATAAATTTCATTTTATGTAAAAAAAATTATATATATGGGAATTTTTTAATTTTAATCTAAAAATCGATATTTTTTGAATGTTGATGTGTTTTGACAAAAAACATCTGTCAACACTTAATAAAAATTTCAATTGTATTAATAAAAATTCTATGATCATTTATATTTAAGAAATATTAATTTAGTAATAATATTTTATTAAAATGTTTTTTAATTAAAATATCCATTAATTCATCAAAATATATTTCATTAATTATTATTTATTAAATAATACAATTTGTTCATAATATACAATTTAAAATGTAACAACATTAAAATGAATGTATTTTCTCTATAAAAAAATAATGTACATATACATAGTACTAGGGTATTGTTAGATAACCCCTTATGACACTATCATACGATCGAAGTGTAAGGTGTGTGGTAGTGACATACTATTGGGTTGGCTCGGATAACATTAGTCGTGTGGTAATATATTTCATCATCCTCTTCTCTTATTAGCTATTCCTCTGTATATTAATGTGTTGACTCATGGATTGGGCAAGCTCAAGGGTGATACACAGTGAAACCACCTCCATTCTGTTCTCCAACAAATGGGTTTCGTATGAAGAAATCTTACTAAATGAGGCCATCACTTCCATTTATGAGTAAATTGGGTTTGTTAAAGCCCTATATTTATATTAATAATGTGATATCTTTTTATCAAAAATATTATAAATGGTCACAATCCCAAATGGTATGTTAAAATCAAAAAAAGTAAAACAAACCCATTTTATATAATAATACATTTAATTAGATCAAGTGGAATTTTCATTAATAAATGTTTGTGTCATTACTTAGAAACATTTCATGGAGGAACGTTTAATATTCTATTAATTCTTCCATTATTTGGTAATAGTTCATTATGAAACTGGTATACAATTGATAGATGTTAGATGGAGTCCTAAATCCTAGTTTCCAAAAAACCAGAATAATAAATGTTCTCTCCATTTTATGGTTACCTATGTTGATTTTTATTTTTTGGAACTCTCTATCCGAAAATTGGGCCCTCTTGTTGTTATTAATGACATACATATATGATTTACACAATGTCAATGGGTTATGAGAATGATCTTCTTGAGATTTGGTTTGGATAAAATCATTCCCTACAGTGGCCACAACATTGTGCTAGTGTTCCCAAGTTTTAATGGGTATTTTTTCCCGGCCTATTTGTCATAGTATCTCATAATATGGTCATCGGCCCTCCAAAACATGTGATAGGATGTAGAAACAATTTAATGTGACCGTCCTGCTTTTTGGATGAGTCACCCCACACGGGGAGAGAGTGTCATGGGCACCACTTCATGCATTTGATGAAGATGTAATTATGTTGTGACCCTTATAGAGAATATAATTTTTAATTGATGACTAATACACCATCATTTCCAAGATATGTTGGAAATTTTCTTCTGTTAGAATATATATGAATTGAAATTATGATTTCAGAGTAATGATTTGTTCCTGATCTGGACCTCCAGGGGTTGGTTGTGGGTATTTGAAACTCTCTTGAGTCATGGAATATGAACACATGTATCGCTTGGTTTTATTGGGGATAAAGAATAATTATTCTCCATGTATCGCCATATTTTACCAAAGGTAATTATATTTGCGAGGATGAATTTGAATACCTTCATTTTCAAATATATTTATCTCATAGGCTATTCATGTATATGAAGTAATTTTAATCCTCGTATATTTGGATTCTGGAGTATTTTTCTGGTGTGATTCATATAGGTATGTAGGAATTTTCATCTGTATATTGATATCCACTTCATTTGACTAGTGGGTTTCATGTGCATTGACAATGTTTTATGGCTACCCATAGAATGAAACCCAATTTGGATGGTGGGATTCGTGTGCAAGAGTCGGTATTTATTCCTAATTATAGCTAGTTTTCATCCTATTTCAATGAAATCCTTCTGGGGGAATAGAAGGGATTTTCATATGCCTATAATTTTTTTACTACATTTACACATTAATAATGTTGGTCATTGGAAGGAATTTGGTTCCTACTCATATTGTGCCACCATATTTTTAGGATAGGATTTAGAAGAGTGGGAAGATTATTATGTCTTCCCGTATTACACCACTGAATTTACCAGGTGTATTTTGACATTATGGACCATGGTGATGACATATTACTAATATATATTTGTATTCCTTATTTGATATCCTGGGGTTCCTATGTTCATTGAACATTAGTAGGGTCCCTTGGTGTTTTATCATCTGCAGAATGATGATACTATGTTTCACATCAATGGTGGAGAAGTATTTCACTAGGGGCACTTGTGTGAGGAACATGTTCAGAATGAACGATTTCATAGTATTCGACTTCATCATCTAGCCAATGATAAAGTTAGGTACTAATTATCACATTAGTGGGACAATATCTTGAATATATTAGTGATTATGAGTGGTGCTTTCTAGTTCTTAGATAGTTTTCACTACTAGTTTTGCTCCTAGTGGGATTTCTTTTTATTGAGGGCCTACCTTGCTACCTCTTGTGTGAAGAGGGTACTTTTTGGATGGTTCCCATATATTTTCGTACATGAGACCGATCCTTGAATATTCTGGGTAGGATATGGTTTCTTTTTCATCATTGAGAACTATTTTTCATGTATAGTCACTGAAGCATGTTTCTACGAAAATTAATGAGATGAAATTGTATTGAAGGTTTATTTGTGAAATTCCAAAAATATTTGAAATTTATAGATAAGATAACAATGTCTATATAGTATCTCATGTCCACATATATAATTGATTATTTTTCTTGAAGCTCTTCCTTTTGGATGAGAAGGGTTATTGAGGTGTGGGGATGTCTCCACCTTAGATAAGGATTCATTTTGTGTTAACAATTTTTTGTGTATAGGAGAAGAAATATATCCTGAACAGAAATAAAAACTCATCAATTATTGTTTTGGAAAACATTCCACCTTTTATATGGAATCGTGTTAGTCTCACAAATTTTTTTTGGACCAACTAGACCTATTGGTCCTATCATGTTATTGAAGAGGGTTATGTAACTATGAAATATTGACATGTTGGGATTAATGTCATTGGAGGGTCTCCAATGGGTAAATTCGTAGAGATAGAAACACCCACTTCATATTTATCCATGATTCAAGGATATTAATTACAAATGCATGAATTGTTTGGATGAATTTCGAAATTAAATTTAAGGACCCATATTAGTTGAAGGGATTGAATGTTGGTCTTATCAAAAAAATTTGGGGGAAGGGGTGATTTCCAATCCCTAGACACCCATAATTATTTATTCATTTTTCATATATTTTTTAATCAAAGGTTTTTTTCCATGAATTTAATGAAAAATTACCCCTTAGTGGCATGAATAATCATAGATATTCATTATTATAGAATAATCATGTCAATGATAGCATATTCCATTTGGTGAGTCACTCTTGTGTTTATCACCATCTATAAGAACATATGTTATCATGATGTCGAGCTCTAACCCATAAGTTGGGATTCTGTTGTATCATCATTAAATGAATCATAAATCGCATAGTTTTCTTCCACATGACTAGAAACACCATCATTTATTGTAATGTAATTTGAAGCATCCTTAAAATTTTACGTCATCTGGTATGGACATCATGGAAATTGGTTCATTGTCATGATTTTGTGTAAGAATTAATCCCAAGCGTTACTAAGGACCTAAAAGAGTTCTGGTCTTCTAGCTCAACATAACCCTACTGGTGAAATGGACTAGAGAAAATAACTATTGATTTTGAGGGATATATTTGGACATTAAGTTGGATTCATAAATAACCTAGTTAGTAATGAATCAATGTCAGCTATGTTATGGAGAGTCTATGTAGTTTATCCTCATTATCTAAGAATGAGGGTGAACCAACAAGTTCATCTTATAGTCAATGTGGTTTGAATTATCTAGAATTAACCTTGTGGAGGTTTCTTACATGTGAAAGTAAGTTTGGAATCATATTATTCCTTGTTCTAGAGAGATTTATATTTAAACTCATGAGGAGGACCAATGAATGAGCATAATTTATTTTCATTTGTGCTGAGGCACTTCCCATACAAGATGAATGATTTCGAGATTACATCTCTATGGAAGGCACACAATAGCTCAGGAATTATGTAGGAATCCTACATAAACTAGTTAGAGTCAGAATCAATGTTATGATAGTTCAGTTACACAGTCATACAAAATTAACTTGTGTGATTTGGTTCATTTTATCATCAATATCCTCTATGTCCATGTGAGTCACTCTCAACGTGAGAAACAATATGAGGTAAAATATTGAACAACACAAAAATAATTCCCTCTATAGTGATGAAAAAATGGGTATGATGATGGTGGATGATGCACCACCACTAATTAGAAAAGCGTATTTGTCTTTGTTGGATTCCATAAAAATGTATTTGGAAAATGGGAGATGTGTCGATCGCCATCATAATGAGACAAAAAAATGAGATCCTTTAATTATCATTTACCAACACTTATTGGAAAATATAGTGTATAACTATAATACATTGAATATAATGTTTCAAATTGTTATACAAGGTTTCACCCTAGGTTTCCATGAATATATAGACATAGAAATATTAGGAGGGTCTGTACTAAATATGGGATTTCATAATTGAATCTACATACAATGTGTATATAAACTCAAAAGGTTTTAATGATGTGCCTAATGGTTTCATTATACTGGTTTGGTGGCTTTGGAAATGGATTTGGCCTAATTCCTTTAGACATGTTTTTAGACTATTATAGAGGATGAGACCAAAATGGCTAGAAATTATTAGAGCATAAGGATGGAACACATGATTGTAACCCATTATGCATGCCATTTATTCATATTGGATGGGGGATTCCCCATATAGCGTATTTCTATGTGTGTGGATGTGTTGTCCACAAACCGTGAAGGTGTCTGGAACTGAAAATTTTCCACGTTGTGTTTTGAAAAGAAAAACAGGGTACCATCCATGTGGTATTATGCTACACGACACTGAGGTCTATCCAAATAGAGATTCTTCTTATAGTGTTGGGTTACACTCAAATAGTTATTTTCTATGCAAGGTGCCTATCTGAAGAAGGGGTATTAGTTCATCTTCTCTTGAGAAATTAATCTGCGAAGGAAATTGGTTTCCCTATCCACCAATTTGGTTCACGATCAGCAAATTAATATTATGTTTCATTATTTAACACTAAAAGAAAGATATACCTATCGGTAATCATCAAGGGGTGCCCTTTTATCGATTTCTTCAATATAAATCCATCCCCAAAGACTTTGACCCAATATTCTCTCCAAGTCGCGCTCTTTGGTACCCCTTTACATTATTCAATATAGCATCCATAGAGATGTATCTATTTCTCACATGATTCATTTTGCAGAATCCCAAGGAAAAAAATCTTCTCGTGGATGACACAATCAGCGGGTCATGGGGTCATCGTCCGTGGTGGTGAAAATCACCACCTCTATCCCATGAATAAATACATTTTCCTATAAGAAGATGTCAGTTGGGCCTTACCCTAAAACTGTTTAAGATCATGGGGACATCGTACGTGGGGCATATTTATCCAACTCCATTCCATGAATGACATCAATTATTTTAGAGTTTGGTGTGTCATAGGGTGGCATGAACTGCAATTCATAGCAGCGGTCTGTGGAGGTCATTTTCCCAATGGCACACTTTTTTCCACTAAAAATTTCGGCTTCTTCATCATTCCTCATTAAATAATCATTGGGTTAATTTTTTCATCCATTATTAAAATAATAGAAGTATTTTATTTTCCTTTTCAATTATTTTATGACTGAATATACATAGAGAAAAGCAATCATTTAAATATAACCAAAAATTGGATGAAAACATAAATATATATATTAAATAAATATTACTAAAACAAGTAAATTTAAAATTATATATACATATAAACTGAAATTAAGTATAAAAATAAACAAGTTTACCTATAAACATGTAATAAAATTAATTCAAATAATATAAATCTAGATCATATAAAAAAAGAAAAAAAATTAAAATATATTTTTCTTACATAGAACTATTAAAAAATAACTATAAATGATGTAAATTTAAATTAAATTAACTCTAAATTTTTAATGTATATAGTAAACAAACAAAATAATTATAAACATTTGAAATATTGTAAAATTATATAAACACGTATGCATTCAAATAAAAAAATATAATCATTTTATCATTTATAAAAACGTATAAAAATACGTAAATATATTCATTTTAAATGATTTAAATATATTTAAAATATTATTTTATAAAACTAATGTTATTATTATTTATCCATATATATTAAAAATTATAATCATATACAGATATATAAACCCATAAAATATCTTTAATATTTAGTTAAATTTTAGAAAAAACAATTATTCATTCAATATATTTAACATAGAAAATATACAAAACAAATAAAAATTTAGATTAATTGTATGAAAAAATAAAATTTAAAATGAAAAAAAATCAAATAATAGTAATATGTATATGATATAAAACTATTAACACATATATTAACATGAAAACATGTAGCCATATATTTCAACAATTATACATAAATAAACAATATCTTCTACATAAATAAATCATTTCAAAATCTAAAAAATATATTTATAACACTAAAAGAAAATATTTATTTTAGGATATAGATCCATGGATTGGAGTGTATTAATAATTGTTGATATATAGGATATTTCATGTTATAGTGGAGGGGTTTAATTGATGGAAGAGGTAACTATACTAATGAAGGGGAAAATAAGAAATAATGGTAGAACATAACTGAAGATTGTAGAATTAATCTAAATGATATGGAACACAGCTAAATGGGGAGGTATGTGGTTTATGGTGGTGGAACATAGAAATAAGAGTTGAAAGGGATAAAATAAGAAATAATTTTGTGATGTATTTCATCCAAATGAATAATTTGGATTGTTCTTTCGAGTTAAAGAATTTAGGGTTTTAGAAAATAGGGAATCCATCATAGAAGGTTAAAAACGAATAATTAATCTCAAATTTTTAAATAAATTTTAATTTTATTTAAAATATAATAAAAAAATATATTAAATGTATCATTAATTGTATGTATAATTTTTATCGATGATAAAATCATGTAGATATAAAATTTATTTTTATTTTAATATATTTTGTAATTATTCTTTATAAATATTTTGATTTGTATTATTATATTTTTGATTCTAAAAAGAACATAACAACTATTTATATGCAACGAAAATATATCAAAATATGTGTTTTTTAGTATGGCCTATAGTGATTACCAATGAGGTCAGGTGTGTGAGGTTCTTGATGACTTCTTTCATCCCAGGGATTGGGTTTTTGAGAATCAAACACTGGATATACAACACAATTAGTAAAAAACATGTGGTGAAGGTCACATGGTTATTACATAAGAAGTTAGTCTAGATAGAGGATAGATATAAGTTTCATCGTTTGAAAAAACTAGGAAGATAGAGTTATACACAACAGAATGAAACCTAAATGATTTAGCATAGCTGAATTACATGGGTTACAAATGGTTAGTGAAACATTTAACAATGATAGTTTATGGTAACCCAATTTACACTAGTATCTGAATGGCTGCTTCATCGTTCGTACATTGGAATTTCCAAACATCACATCCTTTTAATTTTGGTGAAATTATCTAATTTCACATAAAATTAAATTCATCTCCATCGTATTCTTCCATTAGCATGTATTGTTAATATTTATAGAGATATATTTAATTTTCCCCCCATCACTACTTATGGAATGACCCCAAACACTTTTAGAAAATTTGAATTTAATAATTTGGAACCCATTAGGGATTCCCATAAGTTTCTCTAAGATTATCTGGTGGTTGTGTCCCCAACCAAGGTCACCCATACGATGTTCATTTCACAATATATATTTTAATCAAAACATGGGTTGAGTGATAGTACATTATTAGTTAGTGTAAGTATGTTTATAAATTAAAGGAGTGGAATATATTCAATAGGATAATGTTTTACTTTACTTAATTTGATCATTTTTATAAAATGGTTTATATGTAATTGGATTGAATGTGAATTATTACAATAGTGGGTATACTCTAGGGATTTAAATTTTATTAGATGAATGGATATACAGGACACCGGGTTTTGGGATACACCATGATTCTAGGAAACGACGTATATTTATATGAAAATGTATGATCTAGGGATTCTGGTTCCATTGGATACATCTAGCCATGTTTCCCCTTGGATCTAGTTAGTTGGGATCTTAATGTAAATGGTTGGTAGACATGATCCATAGATCAAATTCATGCTTAACTGAGTTTCCATATAGAAGATCTAGGGAATTAATGTAGATTTATTGGTCCACTATACCATGGATATAGACATTGAGGTTCTTGTAGTTTGATTATAAAACTCATATTCAGTTTTGGTTGTTCATAAAAATCTCTTTATATAGATGGGGCGTAGTTTTTTTAAATTTAAAACATATGACATGTTCATGGATAAATTAATCTATATGGATTCAAAAATAGTTCATGGTAGTTATTTTAAATTTTGTATAGCCAGCTTTTTATAGGAACTTGAATCATGTTTTCACAGAGCCTAGTTGGGATATAAAGAATGACTTGCTTTGTATATATATACCATTAGAAAGATAATTTTTTTTTACTTATTAACTCAAATATGTATCACAGTCTAATTTAGCTTGTTATATTTCGTATCCAAGACTTCTTACAGATAGTTGGTATGTTACCTAATGGGATTGTATATCACACCCCATTTGGTTCGATGTTGGGTACCTGGTCCCACAATATGGATGAATGAAGGGAGATGGAAGGGACAAAGTTAAATGTTTGAAATTGTTTCATGTTTAGGATCTCGAGAGTACTAGAACAATCCTATATTAATTATAATAATTTAATTTATATTTTTCATTATTTTAATAGGTCATAGTCTCCCCACATATGATCACATAGCCTTATATCCTTGTCGTCAGGCTCTAACGTTTGAGGAGATGTGTTTGAGGTCGTGTCCCCATCTGATAGAGATCATATTTTCATTATACATAATAATTTTTTTGAATCATTTAATCCATAAAAAGTTAATAATTTTGTTTTATTATCTTGAATGTTGGAATTTCGGCTTGTTTTCAGATAAAATGTGATAATTTATCAATTAAATTTTTAACAAATATTAATCACATTGGTGTTTTTGGCATTAAATATAAATATTATTAGAAAGATTATTTAATCAATTTGTATAGGATTTCATGATTTATGGATTTTGTATTTGTATTCAAGACTATTATATAATTAAAACATACCGAGGCAAAAAAAAAGAAGTGGTAAAATTGGTGAAACTGATAGAGTGGACACCATTATGGAAAAAGAGGGACAAATCTATCTACACACCTGTAATTGATGTGATATCATCTGTAATTGAATGTGGAATCAAAATAGCGTCCCCCAATTTATTTTAATGGAGTTGTTTACTAATTAGGTCATCTATAGGAAGGTCAAAATTGAAGCAATATAGCTATAATTTTTATTAATAAATTATCTTACTCATTAATAATTCCATAACATCATCTATTTGAGTAAAATTAATTATAAATTTGGAGTGGAGTAATGAAATTAAATTTGGTGATATTGAAAATTAGGCACCTTTGGGTGATTCTAAGATACAATGTTCTAAATAGGATAATCATTATAGAGGAATGATTCTTTTGGAAATCATTTCTACTTTTCATTTCATTCATTATTTTTGTAGTTTTTTTTAATTCCATTTTCATCCCCATTCATCTCAATTACCCTGACCATGGTGGGGATTAAATTTTTTTGCTAATGGAAGGGTCGGATTTATATTTTTTAATGCATCAGTTATTTAGAATATTGGGATAAAAAATATATCACTATTTGTAAAGGTTTTTTCAATTTCATATATAAGTTTTTACTATCAAGTGGGATCTTATTTAGTGTCTGATTCCACTGTTTGTTTTATATTTGATCTGTTATAATTATCTCCCTACATTGGGTTCTAGGATTAGGTATGATGGAATGTAACATCACATGTAGTTATTGAATATTACTTCATTATGTCTATTAATTATTTATGAATTAGATAGTGGGTTTACTTTAATATGGATGATATCTCTAATAGTGTACTTGACCGACAAAAAGGGGTTTCATGGAAATATCATTTTTTACAATATATTGTGGTATAATAAAAAATAATACAATATTAATAGTGTAATTTTTTTAGTTATATTCAACACCTATCTATTTTATTGGTCCGGTTAAACAAACCTAACTATATTATTTTAAAAAAAATTTGTTAAATGATTGTACATTCATCCAAAAAATATAAAGGCTTAAATCTGGTTTTTTCACATTAATACTTTATACCTAAAAAAATTAAACATCATTTTAGAATAGTGTGGAAAAAATTTACTTCTGTTAAATAATTTGTATTTTTATGATAAAGTTAATATCGTAATGAATAGTTAAAAATACTACATTTTAGTTAAAAAATTATTTTTCATCTAAATAATTTATATAGATCAGTTATACTTTTAATTGGATTTAATTTGTAATTGGAATAATTACTTATAATGTATCCAAATTTTTTTATTGTGTTTAATTATATATTTAAATTTGATATAAACACATGTCAATGCTTTGATGGTTTTTATTTATTAATCACGTGTTTTCTCCTATTAACAAAAGGAATATATTTCAAATTATTTACAAAAACGTCTATTTCATGAATATGGAAAATTTTATTCGATATTTGAAATCGATTGTCAAAATTCTGTAAATAAAGTATCTTTTATTTTTTGATATTATTAATAATAAATTTACTAAATATTTTTAATAAACACGATAATTCATATGTGAGGTAATAGAGGGTAAAAATAATTTTATAATAATATAATAAATTCGTTAAAATTATCATTATCATATAATTTGAGTTATGGGAGACCAGTAAAACTCATGGGATGCACATTTGGCCTTTGGGAGGCACCTAGGATCGATAATGACATTTTATAACACTAAACATTCATTAATGGGAAATACAACATAAGAATTAATATTTTTAATATGTAAATTCTGAAATGGGATTTTATAATATATATATTAGACTATATATAATCATTATAAATTAAAAATTATTTCATAAACCATTGTAATTTATTTATATTTTTTAGACATTAAATAAATAATTTTAATAATGACAATGATGAAGCATTGATTGATTTTTTGAGGAAAGAATGAAATAAATGATATAAAAAATATTAAAATAAATATTATATGACATTATTTTATTCATAATATATATATATATAGGTGAAAATGACTTGTTATAAGGATATTATATGGGTTTTTATGTTTTCTCTCAGTTAAGATATTATTAAAATTAAATAAATTGAATAGGGGAAAAATGAAAAATTTGAGATATAATAAAAATTGAAATTAATTACATTATATATACATATTAAAAATATTTCATAATAAGAAATAAATTATTATAAGTACAAATAGTTCATTAAGGGTCTAATTATTGGATATTTTCCCCATTTAATTAAAATTAATTTCTTCTTACTAATAATAAATTTTCTTCCACAATTAAAATTAAAAGCCAATAATTATGGGTAAACCAAACAGATTTTTTTTAAGTTTTTGTGTAATGTTATTATTCCCCAAATACACTATACACCTATATCTTCTATTATTTAATCAAGTGAATATTTTATTTAACAAATCATGTTTAAGTGTGTTGTAAAAACCAGATTATGTATATGCTACTAGTAGCTTTGATGTACATCCCAGACCACCCATGAGGAATACTTTATAGGCTAGAAATGATCGATCATGATAGTCTATCGTCTAATGATTTTCATGGTTTCATTCCCCTTATCCATAATATCAATCATCATGATGTTCCTCCCCTTTTTGTATTCTTCTATGATAGTCCCATTTAAGGCATACCCTAAAAACGTTATTCTCCTCATAGTTTGATGTCATGATATGATTTTTGTCCACTCCATGATTGTTTTAATAGTGAATTACCTCCATATAGAGACATCAACCGAAGAGATGGACCTCCCACATTTTCATTCATTCTGATTTTCCTACAGTTGATGCTAACTATAAATATTATCTTTGTATTTAAATATCAATCTATGATGGTAGTCCTTTCCATGGTAGAAATGGATTTGAATGTATTACAGTCAATGTTATCAATCAACCTGAAGGTCCATCCCTTGCTACGGTCTTCCTAGAAATATAACACTATGTTATAATCTATGAAAACCCTCTCTTTGGGTGCATGATATATGGCGATGGTAGAACTATAAACTAGGGAATTGGATGTGATGGCCCTCCATACACTCAGAATTGATAATGGAAATAAGGACATCCTATCAAAAAATCAATAGAAATCATTCACACAATGAGGTGATTGGAAAGATGGAGTATAACATGTCAAATTCACATTCCATGAAAATAAGTATCCTTTCTCAATTGGACGATGTCCTGAGGCCATGCTCATATTCCGAGACACCCCCTTTCCGGTCACATATCAATGAGGATCCAACATGATCCATATCTAGGGTGAAAATACTTATGAAGAATTCATGTTTCTAAAATCGGGTAGAGGAGTCTCTAGATGATCAATAAACTGATATTTTGTTCATTCAAAGACAATTTTAGAGTAAAAAATACATGTTTGTTTCAATAGTTTCTTTTCATATCATGGGAGTTTTAAAAACAATGTATGCATACCATTCTTTTCAATTTTTTAAAAAATATTTACCATTTTAAGTATAGATTCATTTCTTATAAAGGGTATACAAAACATGTCAATATTTTGGGGGAACTTCATGTTAAAATTGACCAATAATATCTTCCTTTTTCATTGGAGACACAATCATAGAGTTGAAAAAAAAAGAAATATCATTGGACTTCCATAATCAATTACAAAACATTTGTTTCCTTATTGGTGACCCCTCTCTGAATTTCATTTCTAGGAATGTGTTATCATGGAGATCTAAACATCATTTTACATCTCATCCTGCATAACCCACGAAAATTTACATCCAGTAATTTCATTATTCCAAGAAGTAAGTCAAATTAAATCCATGTTTGGTTAAGGTGGTGTGTTCCACAAGAACCGACCATGAGTAATTATCAATAGTGTTAGGTCTGACAATATAGATCCATCAAAAATCTTCTAAACCTGGCTTCTGAGAACATTCCATGGGAATCTCCACTTAGGGAAGCCATCCAGCAAGCAATAAACATTTCTTTGAAAGAAAATAATTCATTTGTAGACATGGAACCATATCTCTATCATAGATGAATGGGAATGTAAAGGATCAAGAAATTGGAAGATAAATTAGAATCCATCGAAATACAGGGTCAACTCAAACACATATAGATGAGGTATTTTTTAACTCAAAATGCACATATAAAACCTTAATATCTAGATCATTACATGGAAACAATGGAATGAATAAAACCCCACCCCGCAGAGTTAGAGGAATTTTAACATCAACCACCCACCCAACAAACAATATAAATTTAAGACATAAGAGGATTCCATGTAGAGAGGTTGCATGTTACATCCCATCCCATGACTGAAATCCCCTATGAAGAAGGCATACTGCAAAGTCGTATTAGGGGTCCAATTGAATTACCCATCACCAGTAAACCCTAATATGGAACCAAAATAGAAGTAAAATATCCTTCAATGTATTTGAGAAACTCCCCTACAATTCAACACCTGGTATACCACCCGCATTGTAGAACAAATCAATGAATTATTGGGTCATCAATTCTATGGATATAATATAAAAACATAAATTATGGTGATTCAATATAATATGGTTCCCTTATTGAGGTATTAAACACTGAGTATGAGGTGTGCGTACCGAGAATAAAAGATCTACCGTTTATTTGTGTGCTCCTACAACTAATCCGTTGTTACTTCCATTTCAAATTGATAAATAGGATAAGAATATCACTAACGTATAACATGAACCTCTACCACCTCCCCCTGAAATTTATTATCTCATGCTCATGGACTCATTCTCCAGGATAGATGAAGACATGATAGAGTTATGGAGAATCAACACTGAGCTTTGTTGGGGAAGTTATCCCATCAGATATTTTCCCCAAGAAGAGTTAAAACATACACATCGAGTAGATGTTCCACTTATACGATGTTTCATCCAGGTATATTAATATAGGATCATATTCTCTTCTATCGTAAAACCAAGACCATCCACCTATTAGAATCTAACCCCAGAATGATACCAAGATATCCCTACATTGAGGAAATAGATTGAACAGATTCAGGTTAATCTAGAGAGATTACCCCTAGTTGGTTATCCTTTTCATGTATTCAAAAAGCTTCCATATACAATATCACCCCATATTGTGCCCATAAATACTCAGGTCTAATATGACATGCATCAAGGGACCATTAACACCATAGATTTATTGTATTTTCAATTGGAACCCATGGAAGGGCACCCTGCTCCAATACATAAGGAATCTAAACCTATGAAAAATAGCGTAAGTGATGTTCCATATCCACTAAAAAACTGAAACCCCATATTCGTAGTGTTCAATGGATCAGATGACCCATAACAACATTTGATGCTATGTACCTATTATTATGATCCCATGACTGAAACCCCAGAACACCAAGAGTCAACGAATCTCAAATGCATAGTGTTAACCCTAAAAGGCATATCAATTGCATGGTACAATAATTTTCTTGATAATTAGATAACATGATTATTGGATCTTCAGAGATAGTTACATTTCTTGTTCATGTCAACGTTTCAAAAAAAAATATTTAGTGACCACATGATCTACAACCTGTGATAGAAAAAGAGAGTTTCAAATGTAATTTCATGATTGAAAGGTTCAACATACACCTTGATAGAACATCTCCCCAAAGATGACATGCATTATATTTTCATTCATTTACTCCATGATGATCTATGAATAACACTCATTCTGGTCAGGTAAACAAAATGTTATCACAATTTATCCTCCATCTCCCAAAGGATGGTAGAATCCTTACTTCTGATGATTGTAATTTCCCAAGTTGTCCCATTGGCCCCATGAAAAATATTATGAAGATATTAAGTCGATTATATTATTCTTATTCCACCCCTACCACATTAACAGTATCAAGGGTCGTAACAAGTTGTGCAGGCCCCCTAGAAGTCAATAACCACTCCCTCTTCGTCAAGAAGAGTAAAGGGGGTGAAGAAAAAAATCAATTAGAAGAATGGATATATAGATTTTACTCATTTAGAGAAGACCATATATGGAGATAGATTTTATCCACCATGAATTGAATCTTCCTCCTGATACTTGAGCCAATGTGGGATGATGAATTATGTATCAATGACTAGAATAATTATTTCCCTTAAATCAGATTCATGGATGTACCATCCATGATGTTTTTTTTCTTGTACCTCCTCCAACAAATGACAAACTATTGGAATGTTTAGATGCAACCACTTCAAGCACATGAGGAATACATTTCCACAACTGACTCGGAAGATTAGGGTGGGGGAAAAGGTTTTTAACAAAACGAAGTTAATATTTGATGTTTGATTGACTCAGAAAATTGTCAAACATGAACAAGTAATAAAAAATGAATATTTTAATGAACTGGTTGTGCCTATAATGTTGTTGACGAATTGAAACAAACATCATAGGTTCCACAATCCTCCAATGGAATGTTTCCAAAAAAAAATTCTAATCTGAATGAAGGAAAGTATGACAATGAATATGAACCTTTTCTAAGGAAGAAATTGTCCTTCACACTTTCATGTTTTATAAAATAAGATATGAAATTATGGGAACATCAACACAAAATGGAACCATTGTAAAAATTCCATAAAATAGGATCATTTTTTGATGATTACCTAATTTTCATCTCCATTAATGTGATCTGTATAAGAAACCGAATCTCCGATGAAGAAAAGTGTTGTGATTCTGATTTACCAACACCCAACTAGAGAGTCACATGATAGAGGCCATAGGAGATGAGTATTCCAAAAAATATTTGATCATGTAAGAATTAAAATTTCCGACCACACCATAGCATGACTACAAAGCTCATGACCACCACTAGATCATATCCCAAAGGTTGTTTCGTCTATAACAATGATTGGTGTCCCTATTATAGCTATTTAAGAGAATACTAATATTGAGAAGCATCTTCATTTATATCAAAAATAAAATATTCAGAAATAGATTTCCTTGGTACTATAATGATCTCAATCCTGGATGCATTGAATCTATCAAAAGATCTACAGAAAAACTCATAGAATCTTTATATTGTCCCCAGGTGTTTGAAGCCAAAATAGACATTGTTGAAGTCTATTAGATAGAGACCAACCAAACTGAATTTAATATTTTCATCCCATATATAGATCATTATTAATATTCCATAATGTAAGGTATCATAAAACCTATTATTTTTTATACCATGATAAATGGAATTGTTATCAAGAATGTCTTCATTTACAATATCTCTATATTTAATCTCATCCCACTATAGTTAATTCGCCAACTGGGTTACAATGAGGATAGCCTAAGGTAATGTGAAACAAAAATATTCAATTATGTTAAATCAGAGTAGAAGACATTGGACTAAATCAACCTCAAAACATGATATGGAGACATCATTTCCATCAAATAATTTGTATTTGTTCTGAAAAAAATGAGCTTCAATGTGTTTCCTGGAAGTCCCTGGATCCATCTGCTTAAAGAGTCTCCCTTCTCCTACTATCAGTACATCACGTAATAAATCAATAGATTGAATGGGGCAATTTTCACTGATATATTCTCATTGAAGTTTTCTGAGTCACATTATATTTTTTAAGGGTTCTATAAGCTGAAATTGAAGAGACATTCTGCTAATGGAATTGATTGGTTCGCCGCCCCAAATGGTTTGGAAATGACCCCCAATGACCCCCCCTAAAATATATCTTTGAGAATTACATACATCCAATCGATCTTTTTGAGTTGACGAGTCCATCAATGAAATATGTGTTTAGAAATATTCATGACCTAGGTCAAGGGAATCGATCCTATCATGGTCAAAATACCGATTTTCCCCAAATACCACAATGATTTCTTGGATAAAAATGACATAAATCCATCTTTTGGGTTCCAGACTAACCTTTCCACACAAATTAAGGCTTTATATAACAAATATACAAGTTATTTCCTCGTAAAATCCCCTATAGAAGATCCACCACAACCAGTCAGGATAGATGTGGCTAATTCGAGCTACAAATACCAGAATTTTGACACCTCTTCCAATTATGAAAGCATATCCCAGAAATATTTTCCCTATTAAAGGATGATTATGATGAAGAGTATGTTGGTGGGGAATAAGTGTATTTACACAGGTATTCCCCACAATCATTCTCAGAAGGTGTATCAACCTACATTGATGAAATTTGTGAAATAAAAATGGGAAAGAAAGAAAATACACATAACCCTATGATTAATCCATCCATGTATTCAAATGTGAATGATTTATGATTCCATTTATAGTGGTAAAATCAAGATGTTTTCTTCCTGTAATTATAATGAAAAGTTAGATCTTGATCCGGAGGTGGTCACTCACCAAATGGGCATGCTGGAAGACAACCATTCCTAAAATTAGGCCGCTAGAAGAATGTGAAACACTAAATGGACCACATCGAGGCCCACACTCCATCACAATATGTCTTCACCCATTCCACCTACCTAGTAATAATCACATTAGGGGACCACACATCCCACATGATGAAATGGTATATATAATGGCATAACATCGTGCATTCTATCCATTATATATGATAATTATCTCCCATTTACATCACACCATTTATTTCCCTCCCCAAACTAGTTCAATGAAATTACCCCAAACCCTATTCCAATGCCACATGATATGAACGATGAAACTATCCACTACATTAAGGCACCTTTTTGATTTTACATACCCTTGGTAATAAGAGTCTGATAGGTAATCCCTACAATGGCGAAGATCCTTCTAATGTTTCTATGTCTTCATTATCATGAAAACCTAAGGTCCAACCTTGGGTAACATTGTGAAACATCCTATTCCAGGGAGTAAGGAAAAATAGTAAATTTTACCTTATGTTAGGCTATGTAAAGAATAATTTTTATCACTATTATTTATCAATTTGATGAGGAATAATGCTTCTCCCATTTTTCCAGAATATTTTTTATGTAATCAATCATAGAATATGTCAGTTTTCTCATTCGATGATGTACCTATCCCACCTTCAGCATCCTTATTTTTTCATCACCAGGGAAGGAATTATTTTTCGATTATTGAATCATTCAAATTAACTTTTTTCTGACATTGAGCATGACTCATGGGGGATTAGTGGTTAATGATGATAATATGAACCACAGCAGGAAGCCTCAATGTATAATCTAATGTTATTGAACTATAATAACATTGATTCCTTCTCTAAAAAATATATGTATGATTCCTACAAAAGTCATAATCCCTAAAGAGACTTCTCTATATATGTATGACCTAAATAATTCATACTTTGTGGAATGTTCATATGTGTATGTCTCAATAAATAATTCCCATTCATTGGGCCTCCACCATAGTGTAATTACCACTATCTCTATAAATATAAAAATTGTTATTCACAAATAACTAGGATATAAAAGAATCCTTGTTCACGTTAATTCTAGATAATACGTGCCTCTTATGCTCTAGAATTTTCATGTCGATTCAGACTCATCTTCATCGTATTATGATAAACATAATTGAATCTATATAACATTGAGAACATTGATTGCCTAAAAACTAGTATACGTACAAAGACTCATTATGGTCCAAATCATTCCACCAAATAAACCTTAATGTTACCCAAACCATACCCCTGGTAGGTTAATGTCCACCTATAAGACCTCATTTATTATGGGTCTCTCAGACCTCTTCCGAAAAATTCATACACCAAATCATTACATGAAACATTTCACCTAGATTTCCATGTCAAATGATGTTAAACTTCATGGATGGGTCCTCATACAATGGCCATAAAAGGTGACATGTATATTTAAGTTTAACCAATCTAATTGATTTCTAAATCTGGTAATGGTGATACAATTGAATCGAATATTATGCATTCAATCTAGACATAAAAAAAAATTTTATCATACTGGATGATGAAAAACTCTCGATAACATCTTCAAATGGATTAAGCATTCATTCCCATGATGATTCCAAACCCTTTCAAATCATTGATTATTTTTACAACTCATGGGTAATAACTGGACAAATTATTATGATTTATCATAGGATTAACCAATATATGAACATTGTATCAATCAATAAGAGAGTCTTAGAATATGAAATACTTCCCTAGAAAATAGTGGGATATGCCCGACCTCCCACCCTATCAACCAAACTGAGTCCTTATGTGTCATTGGACAAATCATCCATAAAATGAATTTCTATAGAATTACATTTCATGTATCATGGATAAAGGGGATGTTGGGTGTTTTTGGATCCATGGATAATCCCAATGGATTCCATCTCAAGTATTAACACCCAACATGGAGAGATTGAACATATATTTAACACCCTTCAATAACTGATATGAACCAACAACTCTATTGGTTAGAAACAATATGGTGAACCTGATTTGATTCTATTAACAAGGTGGTAGTTTTACCCAAATAATAACAGAGGAGTGGTTATTGCGCATCAGGCCATTCTGTTTTCTCATATTCATAAACCAAATTGGTGAAAATAATGTGAATCCTTGTCAACAACGGTGTTATCACCCCAACAAAATATACATTCACATAGAAATGTTAGAGGGTCAAGAAAAATCATCAATTTCCCATGTGGTCGAGAGATACTACATTGATAGCGTTTTTTGACTATAAATGCCTAATATTGCATGTATTTCAAAGATAAACCTTCAATCTAGTGTTATTCCTACAATTTTCTTAGAAATGTGTGTCATCGACTACATAATAAACTAGGTCCTCAATGATGAATAGGATTCCATCACCTACCATTTGTCTTCAACACTAGGTCTCTATTACGCTAATCTAAGAGTACAATTAGAACAGTACCCTCTACACCCTATAGGCAGCATGTAACTCCCTCCAAGATAATAAATCACACTAGTTACTCACCATGTAGTGACCAATGGTCCATAACATGGTATCTCAACTAACCATATACAATCTATTAAGGATTTCTCCATAGAAAGTGATAATGACTAACTCCCTTATCTAAGGATGATAGATTTTTTCAACAACTATGAAATAATACCTTCAAAAAATGGGTCTCTAAAAAGGACCAATTCATAAATATGTATTTTCCAATTTGGTGAAAACAATTATCCCCTTTCAGATTATGATACCACACTAAGGTCCCCTTCTGAATTCTAATAGAAATAGGATCCCCATGCTTCCCATCGAGGGATGAAAATATCGAATCAGAACATGTCATAACCTATGTCCATGTAGATGAAATCCACAATGTAAATTCACTAGAGTACTATGGGAATACATAAAAATCATCCCACTCTTCTGATTCCCATAATGAAAATATGGTGGGACATTATTAGTAGGATCAAAATTCCCACCTATGATCACTAGTACTAACGTGTAGAATGAGATAAAATTATAGAAATATGAAAATACCTACCAATGTACCTAAATCACATTATGTAAAAAGGAATTATACCTCTATAATCCTGAGAAAATACAAAATGATTCACTCCAACCCCACCATCTAAAATTTTATGCATGATATGGGAAGTTATACAACATTGTTATGGCATATGATGACAACCAGTCAAATGCGGTGATAATTAATAGCCATTGAAAATTCCTACCTACAAATATGAAGCCCATGATTCAAATATATTTGAAACAAAATATTTGATAACTCAAATTATTATTTATGCATAAAAATCATGTGTGACCAATATAGTGGAAAAATATAGGCTGCAAATTCCCCCTAAAAAAAGATGATGCCCACCAGTAAAATATGGTGACACCTAGTGAAAATAATTAGAATATAGAAGCTATAAACAAAGTTTAGACACATTCTACTTCCATGACATAAGAGAACCACCAATACCCCCTGCCAACAAATGCATGGTGTTGGGAACCCCAACCCAATCT
Source organism: Viscum album (assembly GCA_963277665.1). NCBI lineage: Eukaryota > Viridiplantae > Streptophyta > Magnoliopsida > Santalales > Viscaceae > Viscum > Viscum album. The sequence continues at coordinate 416,819,352 of OY728161.1, read as the reverse complement.
CCCAAGGTGGGTTGACTCATCTAAGAAATACAATGGTCTATCGAAATTTGATTATCATCCCAACACTAGCCCATGAAGTTCGAAGTCCATATTTTGTGGTACATGTACAACCATATCAAGATAAAATACCTATTCAAACTAGGGAACACCGGTCCAATCTGGATAATTATCCATGGTAGGCACATATCCCTAAAAAAATTTAATATTATTATCATTGATTAAAAATGACATTGAGGGAGCCATACCAAAATATAATCATATATAAATGTCGTCACCAAAATTAGGAGATACAATTTTTCAAATAGATAGTTCCAAAAATTTCAATGTGCCAATGGTAACAAGAAATAGTGAGAATAGTCATGATTCTAGTCTACTAGAATGTTAATTAAGAGATGATATAAAACATATATCAATATAATATTATAATCCTATTGATCTACGACAAAATTATTGAAGTTTAAGTGTAATTTTAAATGGCCATCCCCATTATGTTTCTACCAATATATGTCAAAGAAAATCACCATAACACCATAGGGGTATTACTATGTGGGCCCGATGTAATCGATCACGAGAGATAATCTTCTGAAGAGTGTCATGAATGCATTCCCCTTGTATATAAAATAATAATCATGAATTTCATCCCCTAGTTATTGCCTTCCATGATGGTCCTCTGTATGGTATATATTGCAAAAATTAGTTTCCCATGTATTCTAATGATATCATATAATGGTAGTCTGCTCCATTACACCAATCACTATGGATGAACTCCCCACACGAACATCAAATAATAAGAACATGATCCCTTAATTATGTCTATCTAGATATCAAATTTTTATGGTATTCCTCAACATTTTAGGACTGGGTGTAAAGTTCCTCCTCTCAGTAATGTCAATCACCATGATTATCCTTCACATTACAAGGAGTCACACTAAAGTTACTCTCTATTGTATAATCAATAGAAACTCTCTATTGAGTCATAATATATTCCCCAATGTAAATCCCCAAAGCTATGGCATTTGATGTTAATATCCTCTTTAGAGTCGCAATCCACAATTTCATGAAGGTCCTCCTCTAACTGATCCAAATACATGAAATCCATCCTACAATGACACACTTGTAATGATGAGTTATAACATGTAAAATACTCTTTACATTAAAAGAGACATCCATTCATAAAATGATGATGGCCTGATGCCACTCTCATATTCTGAGCCACCCCCTTACTTATCATATATCAATGAGGCCCCTACATTCCACAATTCCTGGAACAATATAATTTAAGAAGAATACATGTTGGAAAAACCATGTGGAGGAGTCTATAGAAGAAACCAATGTTATGTTATTCATTTGATGATAATTAGTTAGGGATGAAATACCAGTTATGTTTTGGCCAAAAAAACATATCTACCTTAAAAAAATGGAGTTATTTGATGATTGTATGCATAACTTTAGTCTCAATATTAGACACTCTTCCACTATAAGGAAAAAAAATTCCCTTTGATGGGTATACATATTATGTCAATATTTTGGGAATCCTCGTAGTCAAATATACTTATAAGCTCTTCAATTATCATGGTGTCTACAATCATAGAGTCGAATGAAAGACCTAGAATCAACCTGCCTATATGATTTAGACAAGTTGTGTTTTATTAATTGAGAAAAATGTTTGGACTTCATTTATGAGGATAGGGGGATCATGGAGCTCTACAAATCTACCTAAATCTCAACAAGAATTACAATATAGAAATGAAATCCTATAAAGTCATCATCCAAATACTAATGTCAAAATAAATCCTAGTATTATAATGGTGGTGGGTTCGACATGAACTGATCACGTTTAAGTACAAAAACGGTAGGATTGATGAGGGAAATACATTGAAAATATCCTACACCAGGATTCATAGAACAATCATTAGGCTTCTCACATTTGAGAATACATCCAACATGTAATGCTCGTGTATTTTGAATAAATAATTCATGTCAAAATTTGGAACAATATCTCTCTCACATCCAAATATTAATGTGCAATATCAGGAATGTGAAAATTACAGCAGAATCCTCTCCAATACGCGATCAACTCAAGAACTCAAGGATGGGATATTATTAATGAAAAATACAACAATATGACTGGAAAATCCATGCCATGACCTATATATAATCAAATGAATAAAACCCCATCCTATAGGGCTATTATATTTTTTACCTCAACCACCCACCTAGTGTAAATCAAACGTTACCAAATTCAAGAGGATTTAAATAGAGAGGAAACATATCCCACCAAATATCACGACTCTTGCCACCTAAGATGGAATCATAATGCATGGTCATATTAGGTATCCCAGTGAGATAAACTTCACCAGGAAACACAAAGATGGCCCTCTATTAGACGGAAAATATCCATCCAACGATGCATGAATCAACATTACAATTAAACACCATGTACGCCACCCAAAATGCAGAATGAAACAATTATTGTTGTTGAAATAAATACCACATGTCTCACTGAATCTGATAATAATGATGTGATTCTATAGAATACAGTTCCTTTCAATAGGCAGTCAACACCATGTTTGAGGTTGTGTGTCACTAAAACAACAAATATTCTGTCAATTTGATTACCTGATCGACCAATAAATTTTTTATTTCTTTTATAATATCTAAAAATGTTTATATTATAATCAATGTAATACATGATGCTCCACCACCACCCAATGAAAAAAAGTCTTACATGGTCAAGGATAAATTCACCCAGTAAGAGTAAGAAATGATAGGCTTATAGATAGTCAATAATGAGCTATGTCAAGGATGATATCCCACCATATATGTTCTCCAATAAGAGCTAAAACCTACAAATAAAGTAGAGGATACTCTATATAATGTACCATACCAATAAATGAATCCAGATAGGTATGATCTTTCAACACATAATGAGTACCATCAGTATATTAGAATGCATCCCCTCAACGAAACCACGACTTCTATGCATTATGGAAATAGTCTGAAAAAATTCATGATAATCTATAGAGGATCCCCCAAGATGGGTGTCTTATTAATGTATCAGCAGAGATACTATTCCCAATCAAGCCCAATGTTGTTCCCACACATTATCAGGTACAGTAGGTCATGCATCAAGGGATCATTAATACCATTGACTAATTGGAAGCTTGACTAGAATCCACAGAAGGGAACCACACTAAAATAAATCCTAAATGGGAACCTAACCCTAACATGGTTAGTGACGTTCCACAACCACAAATCTTTTGGAACCCCATATTCCCAGTGATCAATTTCACAAATGACCTAGAACAACATGTGACTCACTATTCATGTTACTGTGATCCCATGACGGGTGACCCATAACAATAAGAAGAAGCGATGTTCATATGCTTCGTGAAAAAACAACAATGAAAAGTCCTTATATGGTACACCAGTTTCCTTGCTAATTTGATAAATCAGATTGAATGATCATATGAATAAATTACTTTACAAATTAAGCTAAATGTTTCTAATTAAAATAGTCACACACTGCATGGACTACAAACATAAAAATAATTATTGTGTTCTATAATTTAATACCCAATTGAATAGCCTAACATAATTCGGGAATTAGTAGATGCCCATATATGAAATGAAAAACATGTGATTCATTAACCTATATGATTGGATATGAACAACACTCATTATGGTGTAGTAAACATGTGGGTTTCTGTATTTATCATCCACCTACCAATGGTTAGAATAATCCATTCAACTAAGCAACATCAATACCCTAGAAGCGTCATCAGCAAAAAAATAGAGGGTTGATCAGAAGGGGATTCTTTTATGCCTACTCCATCCCATGCAGCAGCACTACTTGTTAGGACCGCAACAAATAATGATTTCCACATAGACATCATCAGCCACTAATGCAATATCATGAAGAGGGAATGGGGACTAGAGTAAAATCATTAGACAAATGGATAAAGAAATTTTACATATTTCGAGATAACCATGTCAGGTAATACATTGTTTCCATCATGAATTGGAATTTTCTCAAACTACTAGAGCCAATAATGGCTGATAATGTAGATCTTGATGACTTGAAAAATTATTTTCCCTTTCAGAAGATATTGGTATATACAACAATTGATTGTTTATTTCATGTACACATTAAAATAATGATGCACTAAAGTCATTTAATGCTTGGACCACCACCACCATAAGAGGTTTACATTTCCACCACTAACCTAGATGCAGGAGGGGAGTGCATGAAGGTTTTTAACAAGAAGGAATAAAATTTTAATAGCTAGATGAATCAAAAAATTATCAAATGATCTAAGAGAATACACCAAGATCATTTTAAGAAAACAAATGTTCAACTAATATCCTTCATAAAATGAAAATGACATCCTAGGTTCCACAATACTTCAAAGTCCAGTATTCCAAATGGAATTTTGAATAAAATGATAGAATCAAGGGGAATAAATATGATCCTTCACCAAGGCTAAAACATTTGATGAAACATTAAAATTTTAAACCAATTTATCTAAAATTATGGGCACCTATAAAACAAACAGAACAATCATAATATGTTAATTGTGAAGAATCATCATCAGATGAGGAACTTATTTTCAGTGATACTAATGTCATATACATAAATGTTCACTTCAATGATGATGATTATGGTTGTGAACAAGAGTTCCCCACACCCAATCAAAGGGCCTATGAGATGTTGTAGGAGCTGAGGGTTCCTAGGATGATATTGTCGTGGGTGAAGTCATATTTCATACTGTACCTTATCTATAATTGTTAATGATTAAAAAAATCACAGAAGAGAACACCTAGAGAACTAAATGGAACATTAATATTTATTTTCCCATATGAGATGAATATATGGCCTATTCATCGTGGATTATACATAAAAATAGGAACATATGTATAATAACATAAGGCACTTTGGTAGACATGACTATAAAATAAAATGATGTACTAGATCACCACTATCCTTTGACCTAGTGGTTGGTATGTCTATATCCACAGATCATGTCCCTATAAAAAATGTGGAAGACCATACCAAAGTTAGGAAGTGATGGAATTTATACATAAATAAAATACTGTGAAATAGAATTCATTAGAACTAGTAAATATATAAAACCTAGATGCATTCAATCATTTAGTATATCTCAGGAATTCACTAGTTGAATATTTTCATTGTCTCTAGGAGTTTGAATCTGATGCAGCAACTACTGATATATACTGAATAGATTACAACCATAATGAATTCCATTTTGTTCATATCTTTAACCCTTCATGATAAATATTACATCATGAAAGGGCTCATTAATCCTTAAAACGTTTCCATCATGATAAATGGTGTCAATAGCTAGAATGTCTTCATTGATAGTAGTTCAGAGTTCATATCATACAACTAAGTACACTTTTTCAGTTGGGTGGAAATAAGGAAAATATAAGTCCAATTTCCATAACCCTCATGGGTTATGATAAAAGTGAGTAAGTTAAAATGGGTAAAATCAAGCATAAACATTATTTGAAGAACTCATATCCATAATATAATTGCAGGTTGTTCAAGAAAACATGACATTAATTGTGTTTCTAGGACGGACCTGGTTTCATCTGTATGAAGAAACTCCCTCATCATACCATATGTGAATCAAGTACATCATCACAATATTGAATGGAATATTTCACCCTAACATGGCCCATTCATGTCTTGTGATTCACATTACATTTATTCATGGTTCAATAATCTCGAAGGGAAGAAACCTTCAGCCATTGGCATTGATTGGGTCACCACCTTGAATCGTTTCGAAATGACCCCCACATACCTATTAATGCATATTGATGAATATTTCATATTTCACAACAATTACTTCAATTGAATAATACCAATAAAATTAATATATTTTGAAAAATTCATGATCTAGGTCATGGACACAGATCATAATAGGGTAAAAAACACACACTAGTCGTTAAGACAATAATGAAAGATTAGATATAAATTACAATTAGCCATCTTATGGGTTCCTTCAAAACCATGAATCACCAATTAAGGTAAATGAGAATGACGAAAATTTTTATTCCCTCATTCCATCCACCCTAAAAGATCCCCACATCCAGTCAGGACAGAGGAATCTAACTAGGCTTTTGAATATGTGAATTGTGAATCCTCTCTAGATTATGAAAACCTTATCCCAAAAAGGGTTTCCCATAACAAGATGAAGAAGATGATGAGGATGTGGAAGATTAATAAGAGGATAAACAAAGATATTCCCCTCCATCATTCTATGATGGTGAATCTACCATCATTACTGAACTCAGGGAAATAATCATAGGCACCAATGAAGACACAGGTCTTTATATATTTATTGAACCATATTTTGAAAATGGAAATAGGTATAAAGAGCTTGTAGAGGTAGATTAAATAAGATATTTTTTGGAACAATATAAAAATTCCAGGCCTCTATCATGTGCTTCCCACACATAGATTGGGCTTGCTGGAAGTCCACCACTCAAATATGTAGGCCGCAAGAAAGACAAACATGACACATGCAACCAAAATACAGGATGATGATGAGAAAAATAATCATGGAAAACAACATATGGGAGGCCCAATATCCCATATTTATGGAAAATATAGTCCCTATTATCTTATTATAAAAAAAGGTTAGAGAATACTATGATTAAAGGATCACTATCATTTCTACCTGATAGATGAATTTTTGATCCTGATCATGGAATTTATGAACGTTAAAACATTTAGATAATTGGAACTCTCTTTCATGTAATGTTATTATGGATAAAAACCAGATATGAATGTCCCTTGAAGATGATTAATCCACTAATTTTAATTCCCCCAAAGGTAGTGTTATTCTATAATTTGATTCACATTGATATGACAAATGCAAGAGCTACGTACCAAAGTTCCTTACATTTTACATTCAAACATGTCCTGTGTTGGTTCATCAAATTCTACATTAAAGACATAATTGTTTAATAAAAAATCCACTTAGACCAACTAGAATATCTTAAATCCATTATCAATAATTTATGTTAAGATAGTTAGATTAAAATACCCCTAAAATATTCTTTTGTTGTTACCTCAATGAAATTACATAGATTCATTGTACGCCATCATGCTATCAAAGTAAACATTAAGAAGAATAAGGCTATCCTTGAAATTTCACTTTATCATAGCCATAATAATTGGAGTGGACGTTAGGGAAAACTATAATATATTCGACGTTTCTTTGCTAGCCTCATTGGAAATTGAATCTTCTTTACTAGGTTGATGAAATAATGTGTTGCCTATCAGTGGAATAATGACATTCTATAAAAATTAAGATATCATAAAAAATATCTCTTAATATTTTTAGTGATGATTCCCATGTTTGATCGAATACCACTCATGATGTGTGTATCATCAATTGAGAAGTAATTAGGTTCCTTCCTCTAGAATATGAATAACGTCAGCATTGAGAGAGGTCTCTATTATTTTATCTAAACCATTATTAATGTCAAGACTCATTATTAAAATATTGAGAACACATGCTTGTCCATTATCATCGTGGTCCAAAAGTTGATACAATATCTGCAACACCATGAGTTCCACCTTTTCTCTCACAACTACCCGATCTTGAATATCCATATTTTTTAAATGTCAACTATACACAAGTCATTTTGATTTATTATATCTCAATGATATGAAATATGGTTCATGCCTGGTAATTACATGAAATGATAGGAGTTAGAATATTTCTTGGTGGAGAACCTCTTAGACAAAATGACTCCATTATAGGATGACCTTTATGATGAATAATTTATCTTTGTTCGAGAAAGATCATAGACATGGGTTTTTTTTACTATGATTCTAGAAGACTAAAAGGAAAAATGATGGATTAGACAAAGGTCAAAAATGTTTGGAAGAGAGTTATACTCATATCTCAAAAAATTAATATTGAACTTCCATATTCCTTAAAAATGTTAGTGGTGTGCTCAAATAAAAATATTGAGTACTAAGATATCATTATAGGACTATAAATTGTACGTCATGATCAAGACAAGTAGTTTAAGAGAAAATTCCTAATAGAATTTTTCATCAAGAAAGTCAATGTTGATCATTAAATTAATAATTATAAGCTACTTTATTTGAGTAACCATTTATGAGATGTCATTGTACAATTAACATAATCATTGAGATTAACTATTGTACCTTAGTAACAAAATGAACAAGATGCTTCTATGGAAAATACAGCCACAACACTGGTTATTCTATACCCGAACAAAATAAATATAAACCTTTCCCCTCATCATTGGGTCATTCCAATTCCCCAGGTCAATACAGATGATATAAATGATATTATCCCCATCCCCAAACATTATGTTCATACAATAGGCTGGTTGACAACCAGTGCCAATTATCTCTAGATGAGATATCTCCCACCAGATTGGGATACAAGGGAATAGATTCGGAGATGAGATGTCAAATTGGTTTGGTATGATTTCACAAACCAATAAAAGGTATTTTATAAATTTGTATTTGATGGCGTCCTTCTTAGGTACACTGATAGAGATGATACCACTACGGGCATGAATGATGTGCATTCTGTAGAGCGGGGGGAACTCCAATAAACATTTATGATCTCAAATTAAATAAAATGGCTAGGATACTATTGTCCCACCATGATGTAGGATTGGACTACATTAACTAAGGAGTGAAATTCCAACCATGTTTGTTCCAATTTCATCCACAAACCCTATATGTTTATTCACATGTCAAGGTACACGTGACAATTTTTCGTAGGGGTAATGTTCGTACGGGGACCATATCCTCCATCCATGAAAAATAAGATCTAATATATTCTAACTGCAAACGAATTTCTCTCCAAAAGTGATGATGTTGTACCACTTAAAGTGGATGTGGAAAGATGCATTGACGGTTTTTTCAAAGAAAAAGTTCATCACTAGTTTTAGTGTCCCCCATACTATGTTGAAGGAAAATGGAACCAATTTCTACTCTTATGAGTATTAGATTCTATAACAGGAGTATGGTATTAAGACCAACCATATCAGTCCACAATGCAGTTTCCAATAGACTGATAGAGTACATTATCCATTCCATATCCAAAATACTACTCCAAATTTTATACAAACACAATAAATCAAGGACAGAAAAGCTTATTAGTTCTCTTTAGTCTTACTAAACCATGGTTGTCTCTTTAAATCATGCAACCTGATACTCGATTGTATATTAGAAAATGCATATATAGCACTTGACATTCAACTACCATTGCACTGTGTTACAGTATGTGATCGACAATCCATAGATGAAATGTCAAAAAAAACTATTTTGTGATTTGGAGTGATTGGATGAGAAATGATATAATTATTTTCAACATATGGATGTTTACCAGAATATGACCGCATGATTAATGAAAAAATAGGTTCACCTTTAGTCTTTCGTTGAAGAACAAATGAATGGGGTACTTTTACAATGATTGTACTTGGGATGAATCTCCTTAAATGCGATCCAAAATAGGAGGACTATATGGCATACACAAGGTTTAATCCAACAATGAATATTCCTTAATTTCATAAGATGTAAAACTCAACACAAGTCAAACCAATGATATGTTATTTAATAAATACATCTGGAATAAAAAATGTAATTTCCCTAATTTCATGATGTAAAACTACGTGATGAATGTATCCTTGCTGCATGAAATAAATGGAATTGATACATTATAATTTACAGAAGATGTTAAACTACATGGTTAAATAATTATAACCACATGATGATAAATAGTAGGGGTCATTGTGTTCTGACCAATGATCCAATACTCTTGAGTCATATATGTGTAAGAGAAAGATGAAATTCCCTTATTTCTATGTGAGAGTAATGCCAACATGGGAACATTCATTCTCTAGAACTACATGAGGAATGATTCATGATCTTGCATGATATGTAGAGATGTATAGATCCAACACCCTAGTCTAGCCTCATATAAAAAACCCCTACATATGAATGGTTCATACCGGTAAAATTATCATTACCTATAAATAAAATTTTCTCGATTCCTACCTCATATGATATATAGAGACACCTGAATTCTACATCTTGATATAGCCTCCATTTAAAGGAAAATGACCTCTACAAGCATATGGTCCAAAAAATGATGGGGGGTCATTTAAAAAAACTATTGTAGTATTGATTCATCTTTTATAATGGGATATTAATAGTTGATTAAATTCATGATCTTGGTCCAATAACCACATGATAATAAAATTTCTTTCATACCCTTGTTTTTCTCTACACATTAATGAAAATCCATTTCATTCCATGTCACCCACTCTGAGTATATATAACATGATATTAAGAATATTTGAAGGAGTTTTACCACTTGAACAATGAACAATGGTATATGATATGAACATCAACTTCAAAAAACGGCGAATAATGCCCCTCTCATACTGTATAAATCATATATATATAGGTATATTCATATATTAATAAATGATGATTGATTCCAACCATTCGTGATAAATAGTGACATTAAGATCCTAAATCCTTGTCAAGCTTCCATTCAATAAATTTACATACTCTATGAACGGGTCATACCTACACAATGTACATGATTCTAGAACAACATGTTTCTTAAATTACACATTCCTATGGGATACATGATTCTTCTCATAGACTATATTCTTTCCTAATCTCCATCTCAGAAAATTGACCTCCCATATGTATAGGTTAGACATGTTCAGGGAAATACATTGAACTACGCTCAGATTTGTTCTTGTAAACACATGGTATGTACTGTTTTAGAGTTTCCCAAACCTGGGCATAGTCACACAAAGAATCAAAGGTGAAATTTCCATATTGATTGTTATATTTCCCTAGTATGGTTGATTAATTCTTATCAATCCATTTTTTCTATCATTGATGACATCTCATATTTAATTTTGAGTTCTAGAAAGGGAAACCCTATAGGCATGTCAATCCACTACAAGTGATGGTCCTTCTTGTAAGATATTAAAATAGATATTTCTTCAAGAACTATGTGCTTCATGATTCTCATAACGAAGAGATTTGTAGTGAGACCTAGATATTGTGCCAATATTCATCCATGAATGAATAGAGGAAAATGAAAAATAAAAAAATACGTCCAATCTCATGCATGTAAAATTCATGTAGATGTAGTGGAGTCAGGATCATAAATGGTTAAACGTCCATTCCCCCTACATATGTGTTATATATAGGTAAGAGTATTCATATTTCACTACTAATCATAGTGAAAATATTTATTACATACCTAGGAACATCCAATCCATTAATCAAACATCATGACCTTCCATGAACTTCAGAAATTGATTTTTAGTGTCTTGTGAACACATTTTTTAGAATATGTGAAAATTCATCTACCGGTCTGCATAAGTTGCCCACAAGAAGGAATGTTAATCAAAAGATAAATCATCATCAAGAGTTTATTTTCTTGATTACATACACCCATTTTTTTAACCCATGTATCATTCATCTTAATCCAATCCCCCCCAAATAATGGCTTAAAATTTATTCCATCCTGCATGAAAAGGGTATTATAGAATATACTTAAACAAACACCTTATAGTTACTCATGAAATTTATGACAAGTCATCCATGCAAAAAGATGGTAAGATGAGATTGCAATGTTTATTCCGTATGACCTAAAACAACATGGATCCACCATATCAATTTCTATCATGTTGGGTAAACCATGTCCTTACCACATGAAGTATAACTAAATGTCTAAAATTCCATTAATGTAAGATGAAAAAATGTACAACACTATGATATCCTCAATAGAGAGGAAATTAACTATAGAATTCCTCACATACCCTATTTTGTAATGATGAACTAGGTATGGATCAATACCGGCCTTCATAGGATACATAGTGATGCATGTATAATCATCCTTCCCCAACATTATTGTACAAATTCATTCCCCCATTGTGTATGGGCTAGACCTAGGCAGTGGATCGTCACTGAAGAACAATGCATGGTTTGTCCCCCATCTTGTGGGATATGCATGAATTCTCAAATATAATTACTCTGACTTGGCCATAAGATGCTAAAATTTTGTTTACTCTTTATATAGTCCATGTTAAAGAATATAAATACTAGATAGTCTTTATTTGAAGGACTGTCTCAAGAATAAATTCATTCCCCTTCATTCATGTCGGTTTATTTACATCCCCACCACATGATGATAAACTGCATGAAATTTATGTAATTTCTACATGACTATAAATTGTATGTAACATTTCCTTTTTATATGATGTTAAACATCACACTCTAACCTTGGGAAGTAAATACTCCCTTTAATTTATTACACCATCCCTAGGTGGAGTATTATAATCCTCCCAACCTCACATTTCCCATAGTGAGATAAGATCATGTGGGATATAGGGACTACGATGGGAATTCAATATATTATCATAGAAAATCTATCAACAATAGATGTTCCTCATTGAACGAACATAAAAGTATCATGTTTTCCCTCATCAACAATTAGGAAGCATAAGTTCTTAACTTCAACATGTTAAACTACAAGGTATCTCGAAATTGTTATTAGGAATAATTCATCCACATGAATCATATATAGTGACATTGGGATGACTAGATCACATGACCAACCACCCTCAAGGGAAACGATATCGATAAAATTCCACTTCCCAATATGTGAACCAAATCTTTGAAGGAAGCCTAATTATAGGACTTGTGAATCCTCAATCCCGGACCCAACATCAATAATGGAGTCAATAATTTCGAACCCTACATATGAATATGATATATGCATGTGATATTCCCAATGATATTGGTATTCATTACATGAATGTTCCAAATATGATCACATAAATTCGTTCAATCAACAATAAATTGTTCTTCAAGTGATTATAGATCCACAAAAAAAATTTGTTCAATCCTCATGATATGTTTTTTCTTCCTCCACACACCTCTAGGACGTTACCATCGATCCTCATTCATAGGTTCAGGAACCCACCAATATTGCAGTTTAAATATTTTCTCCTCATTTATTCATGAAGATAAAGAACATTTATCGTCATACGATCATGGAATATTTTAATTCATTATCCCATGGTTAGAGTAAAATGATTAAAAATTATAATTCATAATCTTCTGGGTTGTACGACATTGAACAAGACTCCACAAATTATTTAAAAATGTCAAATTCGAGTGGGAATTAATTCTCATCCAAAGATGAATCAATATACTCTAATACAATAATACATTTTCCCATTTTATTGGCCATCAACTATGGTCTTAAAAAAATTGAAAAATAAAAAATCATACAATAGTTTCGGGCCATTAGTAATTGAAAACTAATGTCATGTGGGAATCTTCCTTGGACTATGAGCAATATGCCCTGGTGAAACAACATAAGATTCACACAGATAGGCCAATCAAATAATGGAATGTTTATCTTCATGAATTTTTTTTATGTATTTACCATGGATTCCATTCCCTATATAATGTTCTATATCCCAAAATCACAATTTTAGTGTCAATAGAAATACATTATCTATGTCAAAATGTTATTAGAACATACTTGGTTAATTAGTTATAAATTGGGATCCATTTCACACATAACATTATAAAATGATATTATACCCAAATCATTAGTAATGATATGTTTGGTACATAATACTATTAAGTACCAATGGAAATACAAAAAACATTCCAAGAAGAAAACTCTCAAAGGGAATTTGGGACAAATTATGATTTCAAGATCAATAAACCTACCATATATGCAGTTTTTGGAAAATATAATGCATCCAAAAAGCTCAAGTTACACAAATACTCACATGATTAAAATACACAAATGATGGCCACTCTATGAGTCAGGGTATACCCTCTAAACGATATCCAATGTGTTCTGGAAAAAATATAGTAATTTAAAATGAAATAAATTTTTATTCGTATTACATTATACACTATATATAATAAAAATATTAGGTTGTGTCCCTAGAAGTAGGATAAAATTAGAGAATGACTTCATTATATCTAATTTATCCTCCGAAATCATTATTCATATCAACATTTTTTTGTAAAATAATTCAAAATGTAGTTAATTAGGATTGATTGAAATTTTAGGATATGATGAAGGGGAAATTATAAATAGACAAAATGATTTAATTATACGATATGGGAATGATTTGAAATACACTATATTGAGTCACTCCCCTGTGACAAAACAATGTTTGAACAAGGAAACCAAAAAGATTAAAATGTGGCCGGACATTAAAATCAATGTAGGTTGATAACTGACTGATGTGGGCAATCAAAAAAACTTCTCTAAAGAAACCCGCAGTTAATCTTCAAAAAAATTATTGCATGAACTCATTTTATCACATCCAAGAGGTCTTCCCCTTTCAATTTAATATACTCAGAATGGGAACATTCCAGTTCCATTTGTCCATTCAGACATGTCACACAAGGATCACACTAAAGTTGTTCCTCTATTGTGGTAACCACCAGGCCATGAGTGTTTTCTACCTCAGCTTCCATGTAGGGAAATTCCTCCAAAATATCCCGAAAGGTATTTATATAATGGTTTGAATCATTTAACCACAATCACTTGTATCTTGATCTTCTTGGGAATACAACATGATACACCACGAAGTGATGATGCTGGTAGAAAACCCCAAATGAATGAATGTCATTAAGTAATCATTGAATGGTATCCTCATCATTTACAAATTAATACAGGGAATATTTAGTGGTGATAGTACAATTCCAATTCCATGCACTTCATCATGTGTATTGTTGCTTCTTGATGGGGTTAGAGATATGGAATTACTCATCCATTGCAATGGATTCACATTAAGGAGGTGCAAACATGACAGTTGGTGCTTCTCCATGTGGAATTTCCAAGAAGGATGAACTCCCATCACTACATATAATTCATACTATGGGGATAGAAATGTGAGATTGAATGTGATTTCATCAATTCCTGGAGTCTTTATTCTTGGGTATGCATCAGTAGGATAGTATACTACGTCATCCTAAAATATGGAACTCGGGTGACTCTATAGAGAGACATGTAGTGAAGATAATGTACTCTCTAAATACATTCAATAGAAAATAGAGATCCCTATTAAATAACGAGTGTAGGTAGAAATTGTAATTGGAATTCTAAATATGATTACTAAATTATATTTGGAGTTATAAACTTCATATTGTAGTCATCTAGCATAATCACCATCGATAATTTGTGAAGGATTACAGGGTGAGATTCCTTCTTAACCGGGGTAGCTGAGATAAACGAAATCTATTGCATGCCCCTATATTTCATAGAGAAACTATATAGGGAAAATGGTTAGAAAATATTCAATTTACATTTGGGAATAGCTAGAGATCCATACTAAAGCACATGGATATAATAATTTTCTTCTAGAGAACCCCACAACTTATCCATCACTGTTTTAGAGGATACTAAATTTTGCGAAAATGACAATTTTTTTAAATCATTCTACAATTAAATCATAGTGTTGATGTCTAATGATTTAAGATTAAAGGAGTAATTTTTGAGAAGATAAGGGTGAAATGCATAACGAAGAACCCTTTTTATATACCTATACATGTTGATGGTATGCGTTTTAAGTTCAAATCTACTAAAATTTGAATATTCCTATAATATTATCTGGATGTATCCCTTCCAATATAAACCATAATAGCTCATATATTCAGTCTATCATAGGGATAGATATGTTTATAGTTAGTCTCACTTATTACATTACTTCCTTAATATATGTACATGCTCAAACACTGTGGTGGATATCGAGGGAAAGAAGAATCCATTAAATTAAGAACATGGAAAATATCCCGAAAATATATGATTGGGTGATACATTTGTTCGAACCATGTAGCACCATGTGGTATATCAACATTCCACAAGTTTAGAACAATATGAGTTCAAAATATCTCATGACGATTGAGTTGGATGTATTCAGATAATGTGGAATTTCATCCTTGATCCATTCAACAACAATAAAATCCATATCCATTATTTGAATGAAATAAGGGAGAGAGAGCATGGAGAG
Organism: Viscum album; assembly: GCA_963277665.1. Taxonomy (NCBI): domain Eukaryota; kingdom Viridiplantae; phylum Streptophyta; class Magnoliopsida; order Santalales; family Viscaceae; genus Viscum; species Viscum album. The sequence goes on along the minus strand of OY728161.1, from coordinate 416,803,254 downwards.
GATGACTGATAAGTCACACTTCCATGAATAATAAATCCCATTGAAATAGATAAAATTTGTTAAAAGTATCCTAGGTATTTGATACGTGAAGGAATTCATCATATATGTCACCTAGGATGGGATTCCCTCCTACTTGATGGAATTCCATCAAGTTAATTACCAGATCCCGATGTGGCATGTTGAAGGAGTTGGTGACTAAATACCAATTTTTGTGAAGTTAATTCACATTTTTGTTGGTGAATAAATCACAAACATTGAAACCCATACTTCGTGATAGATATTTACTTATTCCAACTTGTAAATAGATTAAAAACAGATTTAGGGCACCAAAAATGATGAGGTCCACTCATTAGTGAAGAACCCTCCTGGCTATAGTTCCCATTTGGATCTCCACCCTCCATTTGTAATATCTCGTGATAGGATGAAAAAATATGGATAATCCTTCATGAAAAATCCAAACGATGGGTTACAATGGAATCTGTTACTATGATCCAATTATATCATTTCAAAATTAATATGTTCTTCTTTTTCAACTCATTAATCATATCCCCCATAGAAAAATAATACCCCAATCATTTTATCGGGAATTTCCCAGACAAATGAATTTTTCTATAGTTGACCCAAAATAAATGAACATATTTTTAATTTCCAATGTTTCAAATCAATGATTTCATAGATACTAAATAGTCTATAAACATAAGAGAATGGATATATCTAAGAGTACCCTCTTTATAAATGGCGTGGGAACGATGGTTATCTTTAACGTTCTTGATCATAGTCGCACTTCTTCTAGTCACTTCAATAGTGATAATAAGAAGATTACATGTTTATTTGATATCCAAATACCATAATCATTTGAAATTTTTACTATAAAAATTATAAATGAAAACAATAGTCCATGAATTGAGGTCCGGTGAACGTTGTGCAGAAGTGACTATCCAGAAATCAGTAGTTCGTGGAAGTTCGCGTGCCACTATCCCATGAAGCATTATCCAAAAAACTGAAATGTTTGTTGAATATTACAACCATGTAAAATCCTATCAACATTGAAATAATTACTCAAGGTTTGAAGATTCAATTTATTTTTGTAATATTAATTTTTTTTCATAGCTATAGTGGTTGCAACATTTATAAAATACATGGGACCATGAAAGCGATAGTGATTCTCGGAGTGCAGTGTTCTACGTGAAAAGTAATAAATTTCAAATAAAATAGACCCACCTATATATAGGCAATGTCCCACCTATGGGTCAACATTAAAAAAATAAACCAATTTAATTCAAGAATAAAATCTTTGTAATAATAGCCCCACCTTTATATCGATCAAATATCATTCCATTTGGGGGTATTTATTGGCTTTTGAAAACATTGCGATGGAAATTAAAATACTCCTATTATTTGGGAAGGTGAAGGAACAAAATGTAATCAATTATTCATTAAAGATTAATGTTGGTGAACAACTATTTTTAAATGGAAAATAGTGTACCATAGGGAACAAGATCGTTGCGGACCACCAAAATGGATAGTGGTCAGTGCAATTAAGAGGGACCCATAAAAAATTTCTTTGCGGGATGATGAAGATGTAATCATCTCCAAAAATGAGTGTAATCCTTCAAATAATGGTGGTGAAAAAATATTTTGATGAGTATGATGTCAACTATAAAGTAAAACGGTTTGTCGGTAAATATAAAATTATAGGATCTGGAAAAATAATGAAATCAGTTGCAAGAGTGAGGTTGTAATTTTTTCCATCATCAACTACATCCCCACGACCCACTAACAAAGTCGTCTGCAGGCTGGGATACTGCCATGGACTTCTACAAAATGCAACATGCAACCCGTAGAAAAAACTCCCCTTACAATAAATAAATGAATCACAATCATGTCATATTATAGGGTTGTTTGATAGAATATTAAATGATGAACTTATGAGATAGATTTTTTGAGGTGTTATTCAGGAAGAACAAAACCATTATGATACCCTATAGGTGTATCACACCACATAACATTTACGATTGAAACATAATATTAATTAGATGATTGTGAACTTAATTGGTAAACCACGAACCAAATTTCAATTTCAGAAAAATTTCTCACAAAATGTAGAACTAATTCCCCTTTTTTAATATGTAACCCCACATTTCTAGTAACAACGTCGGCAGATCCCTGCACTTCGTATCAAATCAAAATTCATATGGACATAAGTTCCATGTCGGAGAATACTATGAGGACAAAAACATGTTCCATGTAGAAAAATTCAACAGGGACCACATATTGTCTGGACTACCATCACATTACAAGGAAGACACATCCACCCACAATATAGTACAATATGTGGGGAAACCCCTATCCTCCATACATAAATTGTACGCAAAATGTTGTTCCTCTAGGTGTTCCCTAATCTGGAAATGAATCTTTTCTCTCATTTCTATCCCATGCTCCATAGTCCCACCAAAAACTTATATAATATAAATTTGAATGTGCCTCTTCAAAATCTTTCAGGCCCAAATGATGAAACCATCATCTGCATCAGCGTTCCTTTTTAAGTGTTCATACCCATGGTATGCGGAGTCACGCAGGTAATATCTAAAACAATACAAACCCTCAAGATGTTTCTATGTCAACATTACCATCGTAACCTTGTGTCCAATCATATGATATCTATGTGAACCTACATGTTTTTTGGATTAAAAGAAAACTATGGATATTCCATTCTATGAGGGTCATTTATAACTAAATTATGCCACAATTTTATTTCCTTTTTATTAGAATTGAATATTCTTCCAATTTCATGGAACCACTTATAGGGAATCCCTCTCAGAGTAATCCCAATTGCTCATCTGATGTGGTTTATCTTCCACATTCCTCCTCCTTTTCCTTCAGAGGAGAAATAATCAATTGTGGACTGTTGAGTCATTCATATCTTCTTATTTCTCACATTTTTCATGATTGACATGGGATTTGAGGATTGAGATTCTCACATCAAACACATCGTTAAGCCTCAATTAATAATCCCCGTTAATTAATGTTTAATAACTCTGATTCCACATTAATCTTGGATATGTTTGATTATAGCCATTATATCGATCTCAAATGGGACTTCCATTGAAATTTATGACTCAAATAATGCCTCATTTATGGGATTCAATTCAATACATGTCCCACAAAACCATTCCCCAACATTGGGCCTCATCCAGAGTGAATGACCCAAACACTCTAAAATAATGTGGACATTGATTCCCAAATCATTGGGATTCATAGGAAACCTCCCCAATGTTCATTCCTGATAATTCATACCTCATCCCTTCTGGAATATTAAAGCTAATTAACTCTCATCATGATCACATGTTCGTAAACTGGATGGACTCTATAGATTGGCACAAACATTTATTCCCAACTAACTGTGATATTTTAGAAGCCTCTCTAATGTCCAAAAAATTATCCCAAATTAACCCTAATGTTCTCTAGTAAATATCTCAAATATCTTCATTTCAACCAAAAGGCCACATCTATTATGGGACCCATAGGCTGCTTTGGCATAAGTCCCGCTCCAAATCATTAATGGGAAATATTTGACTATATTTCCTTACAAATGATGATAAATTTCATCATGGAGTGACTGTCAGAAGTCATTAATACGAGAATATTATAGTAACATGTCTCCGAACAATGTGGGTTATAATTTCATTATCAAGGATACATAGGAATCCCGTATTATGGGTTTATTCCCAATAAAAAAAATATTGTCTTTACTGTATGGATATAAACTATAGAGCATCTAATTACATGTATTATCAAAGAATTTCCATTGGGATTTTTGAACCACACATATCTATAATTAATATTGAAACACATGGGTAATATGAAGACACGTGACTAGGAATGATTTGTGGATTCACAAACATATTTTCATTTCATAACTCGATTAGAGTGTCATATAATAGGAAATAATTCCAAAATAATGGGGGTGATGTGTTTGATTTCCCATCCTCTCCACCAATGTGAGTCCTTAAATATAATTTTCCAAATCATATAGTGAATTCCTACATTTAGAAATAAGTTCAACGAATCGTGGATAATGGTGATCGTGGTTGTTTGTACATCGGTGAAGAAACATTTGATAGACCATTCCTGAATGTTGCACCCAGCAGGGACCGATTTCAAATATATATAACCCCTAAAATCACCCATTGTGACCAACATCACTATTTGGTCAAAAAATGTGTAATATTAAAATATTATTATATTAAATTTATTATTAATGAATTTATGTGTATAATAAAAATATATATTTTTAATTATTGACTTATTTTTTTATAACACCACTAGCCTCACATTATATTTTATCATTTTGATTTAGGTCATCCTTCCAATGAAAAATCCTTGGGTCTCACATTTTTTATATAGAAGCATGAAAGAAGATACACGTTTCACAGTCAAAGATTAATGTTTTTAAATAAGATAATATTATCTTCTATTGTTGATAATAATCATTATATAATCTATTATTTTCATAGTTATACAATTTAATTTGAAATTGTGGAAAAATTTCACCACAAAATGGTCGTGACCATGTTTAGAATGTTATATAGTATCATATTCAATAGATACATTTTGATACAATAATAAAAACCATTGAATTAATTAATCTTGTTGAAACATTGTTTCATGATGATGAAAACACATGGTTCCAAAATTACAATTATTATATATTGTTTTCATAGGATATCTGATTATTTATGTTAAAAATGAATAGATTTGAGTGAAAAAACTATCAAAATGATGACTAATGTTATAGAAACATTTCCACAATATGGAAATGGAGTGAGAAAAGCTGCAATAAATTATTATTAAAATATTTTTTACATAGTTGTTGTTATTGGTCACACATACAGCATCTGGGAAATTTTATTATAAAGGACCTATACACATGGTTTTTCGAAAACCATGTGTATAGGTTATCAAAGTACACATGATGTTCTTAATTAGTGGATGTAATCTTCTAGTGGTGAATTTAATTATGTCATGTCCTCAAGAAAGCTATAGAAAATATTTTAGCTAACCATTTTTATATGTAATATTTTTGTCACATATAATATTGGTTTGGGAGAACTGTTTGAATAAGTCACCTATTCCACCTGTTTAAAAAATCAAAACTATATGTTTTTCCATTACTTTTAAATAATAATAAAATATCTTTAATTAATTTAATATATATATATATATATATATGAATATAAAAAAATAAATTTCATTTTAGGATTGAGGTATATTCTTTGTATTATATTTAAAAAGGGTTGGGATTAATTCCCAATAGTTGATTTTGTTTAATATGCAATATATACAGATAACTTAACCAAAAAATGGATAGAGGATGGAACATGATTATATAATAATAATTATAATAATAAATAATTATATATATAATTATAAATTTATAATAACACAAAATTAGTTATTGGATAGTGGTAATTTATTTGGAGTATAGATAGAATGTGTTGCCATAAATTCCTATCAAAGGATTTTTTTTATAGGTGACTTATACAAAGAATTTATCCCAATCATGTGTATATGTATATACCCATGGTTTAACCAAAACCTATCTATATGTATTAACATTGATAATATCAACACCAATAATATATGAACCATTGTTATACAACTATCAGAATATATTAAGAAACCATAGTTCATAGAACAATTTTTATTTCCTATACACTTGATTCTCCAGGATTAACCCATTGTTTTGAAACATGGGTGTAGGTAACGATTATCATAGTGTATCACTACATAATTTATAGTTCGATATATAATGTTATTGTAACTCCCCATGTAAATAAAGAATATGACATCTTTATATTTATCCATATTTGTGAATAAAATATTAATATTACATTAAAGGGGATGATATGCTCGATGGCGTAACCAACAGGCAACAACGAGTTTTTTTGAGAATCTTACGTTGCACTATAATAATAAAATAAAATTATTTTAAATGGTAGTTAACGCCTACCCGTTGTAATGTCGGGAATGAACAGAACTAACTACAAAATAATTATATATGTTTGTCAAATATTTTTACACTTTACAATAAATTTTAGAGGATTAAAACTGCAAATTAATCCAGTTTTTAAGCAAAAACATTCTAATATTCTTTAAAAGGTCGATTAACCGCCTTTGATGGCAAACCCCTTTTAAATCCACTTTTTGAAAATTTTATAAGCTCTAATTTTCAAAATAAAAATATTATTTATGATTGGGACATTTAAATTTACCTTGGGTGAATTTTTGGTATTTTTTTGACTATGTTTATTTTTCAATGAATAGTGAAAAATACTGCATTTTACATCAAAACTGCTCTTTCATATAATTTAATTATATGGTTATATTATCTTTTTAATTTTTTTAATGTGTAATTAGATTATATTTTTACCATTTAATTAAATTATGGTCATTGGTATTAATTTCACTTTGGAATTAGGCATAAACAAGTGCCAAACTTTTCAAAAATATTGTTTCTAAAAAACCCGCTATTTGATTAGACAACGAGAAGTTTTTTTAAATTAATTATTGAAATTTATGTGTTTGGAATTTTGTAAAATTAATTACATATTTTTAATCATAAGGTCCAAATTATTTAATTAAGACTCTTTTGTTTTTGGACATTATGAATAGTAACGACGGTAATTATCTTTAATTATTTTGATTAATGAGTAATCAGGTAGTTAAAGATAATAAGATAATATAATAATAATAATAAAATGACAACAAAATGTGTACTAATGATACTGGTTGTCTCATGGCCGACCATGGTATGCCTTGTGCCAAACATGGGGGCCCCATGGAATCACTTTTGTGAGAAAGTGACTTTTTATCTATTTATTTTTAAAAAATGTTAAATGTGACAAAGAATGTATCACCTATGTAAAATATTTTTAATTTTGTCTAAATAAATGATCATTTGGACTATAAATATTCTTTGGAAATATAAAATTATTTCCTACATCAAAGTATTTTTTTTATAATTTTTAGACATTAAATAAATTAAATTATTTATGACATCATGATGATGCAGTGATGACCTCATTATTTAACGATTTAAATAAAATGGAAAGATAATGTAAAATATAAGAATTACACATGTACAAAACCTTTTGTATGGTTGGCTTTAGAACCCTTATCACCTTATCCTCGAAACACATCAATGTGGGACCATTAAAATCCGAAACTCATTTGGAAATAATGTTACATTTTATACCTTTCCAAGAGTGCCCCTCCTCTCCTCTTATAAAAGGCCCCCACCTCTACCTCCATACCCACACATCCAAAGCCATTGTCTCGGCCAACCCCTGCCCATTTTGTCTCTACACATCCCTCTATAACTCCTTGAAGCATCACTTTGGGAATAATCCTTTCCAAGTAATCATTTGAGCTCAAATCAAAGAAGTTACCCGATTTTAATGTAATGTCATCACTTGAGTCCTTTTGTTTTATTTTACTTCTCCAACCCCCTACACTCTTTTTATTATTTTCATTTGTAACAACTCCAGTATCTTCAATATACTTGGATGTTCTTATAAGAAGGATTCGTGCTACACTTACACACACCTACATCTAATGGTTAAAGAACATACTATTTCTGTGGATGGCGAATTTCTGCCTCCCGAAACAATGATTGTTCAACATTCTTCTAACACCTTCAAAAGTGGCCATTAAGATGACACTATATTTATATATGATATCTAATATGTTTATGTTTTACTTAAGCTTCTTTATTTTTCATTTATGGCATACCATTATGGTTTCCATTATGGGTAAATGTGATATCTTCATTTAAGAAAGTGTGGACTACCGCCCCCTCAAAGTGATTTGATTCGTTAATACCATATGTGGTATGTATAAAGGTTATATTTAATGATATTATATATTATACCATACTGTAATTAAAATACTATTATGTATTATTATGTTTTAATTCCATTAAATATGAAATAGAAATGGAAGTAGCGTTCATGCGTACGTACGACTTACCGTCTCCATGAACGGTATATTTCATTTCTTAACTCTAAATGTTATGTAATATTATAATGCATGAATATACTGGATATATATGATATATATGATATTTACACCATGAATACAATTCTTTATATAATGAAAATTTGGCCACACGAACAACATGTAATTGTAAGAAGTCCACTTTTGACTTAAGAACCAAATATCGACAAAACAAATATTATTAAATTAAATAATTACATAATGTTTATGACATGGTAATAAGTGATATAAAAGGAATAATGAGATTTAAAAAGGTTCTTAAGGAATTATAAATTAACTCAAGATTATTATTCAGGATATTAAAGAACGATCGAGTCAAGTCGGACCCAAGGTAAGGGATCCTACTCCTCTCTTTCTTTTTAAGTACAATATTTTATGTCATTCCTTTTAAAGCTCATATTTCTTGTTATTGGGATGTTCTTTTATATTACTCTTACTATAAATTTTATGTTCAAATGATGAGAAAAACTATTCTCTCTCATCAATCCATTTTGAATGTTTTGAGTGGCGCTGTTAAGATGCCGAATTTTCGTAAGAGATAAAACCTCTCTCTTTCTTTTTAAGTACTCTCCATTATGTCACTTCTTTTAAGCATCACTTTTTTATGATGGAGGATATTATTTTATATTCCTCTCACTTTAAATTTCATGTTAATATGATTAGATACCTTATTTCATCTCATCAATCCATTTTGGATGTTTTAAGTGGCGCCGTTAGGCTGCCGAGTTTTAGTAAGAGATTTTTCATCTTACTTTTATTCCCGTGAGATTTATTCTACATTTGACACAATTTACATTGAGTGGTGTATGTACAGCCCATTATTATACTCTTTGTGTAGTATAATTTAATTTAATGGTATTCTCATCTTCATTGTATGACCCTTCTTCCATGGGGTGTACGTTTCGAAAGTTACCCAACTCGGTAAGGGGACCTTTCACCCTCTTCTTTTTAAAAGACTTCGTTTGTTATGTCTTTTAATTCACGTAATATTATGTTGGGACATGTTCTTTTATATCCTTATTGATGTAAATTTTATTTCCATGTGATGAGATGACCTTTTTATATCCCATCAACTCATTTTCTGAATTTTGAAGTGATGCTGTTAGGCTGTCGAATTTTACCAAGGGAACATTATAAGACAATTTCGATTTCATTGGGTTCAAAATGTAGTTATTGAATATGTAATATTTTGAATATGTGTGAATAACATTTTATTGTTTTACACTTAATATCCACTTATATTGGGGGTATTTATATTTGTCAAACATAATTTTGAGATTGAATTATCATTAATTTAAGGATACCTTCTTTATAAGGGAATGCATCACATTTGACATTTCTACTGAGACTTCATTGTTGTTATGCACCAATTCACTCTTATATGGTGTATATACTTTACTTTGGAATATTATATCATGAATCCATTTATTCTCATGATATTATAAAGTTCTGACTAAATTCTATTCCTCAATTATTGTATTCAAGTGTCTCTAATTTTGGTAGAACCCCTCTAACCAAAATATCGCTTTAAATGTTTTAATTATTTGTTACTATTAATATCCATGTTTTCAAAGTGGTTTTATGGATTTATTTATATGGATATTAATGGTTTAAAATTTTAAAATCTTCAAGGTTGTATGAGACACTTTGATTCAAAAATATCTTTATTAAATGTTTTAAATGGTTTTGGAAATGGTTTCATTTTGAATGGATTCATTATTTCAATATACTAAAATGTTATATTGTGATTGAAATGTGGAAATGTTATGTTTACTTTATGCATGTTTTATGTGATACATTTATGTTATTTTTATTGGGAATTGTTATGAAAACGGGTGGTTCTGTGATAAACTAAGGGTGGGTGAGTCCGATATAGCTCTCCAATGCTTTGGGTAACGCGAAGGAGTGAAACATTATGGTCTCTCTGAAGAGATTTAAGGAATATACTGTGGTGGGTATTCCAAACGTAACCAAGAGGGTTACTCCCTACGTAAGAATGTTATGAATGCCTCAAGATACCTTTTATGACTTATGATTTCTATGATTTATTCATGATTTGATATGCCTATGTTTTATGGGTAATGTATGATTTCATTCTTATGTATATATGAACTCATGTTTCCTTTCCATATTTTTATAACTCTTACTGATATTTTTATGCTAATCCCAAGTTTTTGAAATGTTTTTCACATGTCAAGGGAAAGGTACATGATGTGATTATTGTGTCAAGGATGTGTCAAGAACGAATCCAAGCTTTCATTTTAAATATGTTTCCGTTGATGGAAAAAAAATATATACTATCTTTTATGTAACCACTTTGTTTAAATGTGGAATGTAATGCAAGTTTCATGATCTAATTCTCTAAAACTCTAAACCTAAAAAAAGATCCTTAATGTGTAATCTTGTAATAACTCAAGAGTAAGTAAGGTTTAAGGCTGGGGCCTTATAGTTGGTATCAGAGGTCGGTTTAAATAACTTTAGACTTAAGGGTATTCTCTAAGCATAAGTGACAGTACCATAATGAATGGGATTTCAGAAATAGTCATTGTTATAGATAAAGTGAATTAGTAAGTATATCTTGGTGTTTATCTTCCTCATTAGTATATGATGGTTTTGTTGATATAATCACACTGACCTTTTTGGTTTTATTAAATGGCTGGATCAAATAGGCACCAAAGTAACAGTGGAAGTGAAGGAAACTGTGACAGTTTTTTAAGCAAGAAACTGAATGGTATGGGGGCTGCAATGATAAATCTTGTGATTATCCTCAACCAACTATCTGGAGTCATGATTGACCACCTAAAGCTTGGTGATTTCTCTAAGGCATCATATATGTGAGAAACAAGTCCCTACAGAACTACAGGTGATAATCATAATGGTAAGTGTATTCAAAAACCTATGTGTCAAAGATGTGGAAAGAAACACCTAGGAAAATATTTCAAAGGGACAAAAATATGCTCTAGTTGTGGAAATGATGGACATAAAGCAAGAACATTCCATGGAAAAAGGAAGCATCCAGTTGACTCGAGCAAAGGGAAAGAAGTTCTTTCTGAGGGATCAATTGAATGTTTTAAATGTGGGGTTCATGATCATTATGAAAACACATGTCCTATGAAGAAGTTTTGTGAATGGGATCACCAAGATCGTAGAAATATTCATTTATTAATACCTAATGCCATTCCGATTGAGGATGAAGAAGCTGACAATGACCAATCAAAGGTATGGATTATTTCATAACTTTTGTTTTCCTATTTTGGAATATTAAGATATGATTCATGCTTTTGTTTGTAGGAAAGAAGTATTTCAAAATAAGTTGGAAAGGAACGGTTAATGGATCATTAAGAATGTTGAGTGAGTAAGAAGTCAACATATAAGGGCTTCAAGAGTTATGGTGAAATTCTTAAGAGTATTAAGTCTCTTTTGATGATGGGGTTACATTAGAAGATTTTTTATAGTATGTGTAACCCTGATGTTTAACATATGAAAATTTTATTCAAGGAATAATTATCTGTTCTTTTTTGGACATAGTTATAAAGAACCATTTGGGTTTATATGATCCTTACTTTTGAGGTAATTATGGGTTACTATATTTGGGATTAAAGTGAAAGGCATGAGATAAAATTGAGGTTAAATTATGTTATGGTTATTTTTGATGATTTTATCTCTTTCTGGGGAATGATTTGAGAATTATATAGTTTTGGAAAAAGGAAAACACGCAGAAAGTGTGACAACCCGTCGCGTCGGACAAAGCTGCGGGAATTGAACCCACACCCAAAGTGCAACTGGTATTTATCGCCTACCACTAGACTACATGAAGTCCCTGGTTAGTTTAAATAATTTTTTTAGTTAGATGCTCTTATGAATCTAGAATGAGCTGATTTTGTGTTATCTATGGAAATTATTAACCTATCATGGAGGATATGTGATTAGGTTAATTACTTTTCAATATGAGACATTAGGAGAAACTGATGTTGTTTGGAGATAAATGTTACGATTTAACGTGGAAGACTATGTGATTAAATCCTTCAAATATTTGGGTTTCAACCTTAGTTTGGTTTACTTTGAAGATTTTCATGGAAAAGTTTTTTATAGAATGGTCCTCGTTGAACTTTGGGTTTTGTTGGACATATTTTGGAGATCAAGCATAGATTTTCTTTTTATAAAGGGTTATCCTTTTCTGGATAATCTGATCTTGTACTAAAGTTTTTGGTTTAGGTTTTGGTTAAAGTCTAAAGACATCAGAAGTATATAGTTCTCTTTTGTCGATTAGGTGATTCTCTAGATGTTGATTATAGTACTCTTAATGTGAACAAGTCTTCCTAAATACTCGTCTTTTGGAGAAAATATGAGTTTGTGTAAGGAATCTAATAAAAGTTGAAAGTCAACATGATAAGTGATTATGTTTCCTTATGAATAAATTCCTCAATAAAAATTAACATAAAACAAAAATGTTGTCTATTAACTTTTCCTACCGAGGATTCAAATACCGTTTAACCCATCACAAGTTTGTGATTTTCTTGTGGTTAACATTCTCCTAATCATGTTTTCTATCACTCTCCATCAAAACATTACCCTTTGTTTTTTCCTCCATGTCCATATTTTCATACTTGGAATCCTAGTATGGGTTAACTTGGGTGGCCATTGTACTTATCTTTCTTTATTTTAAAGTTATTGTTTTACCGACTCTTGTTCTGATGTTGGACTTTCAAGGATGTTTCCAAGCCCAATTTTAAAATTGCGAGGACGCAATTCCCAAAAGGGGGGAAGGATGTAACACCCCAGGTGAATAAAGAAAATTACATCTTTATATTTATCCATATTTATGAATAAAATATTAATATTACTTTAAAGGGGATGTTATGCTCGATGGCGTAAACAACACGCAACAACGAGTTTCTTGGGAGTCTTACGTTGCACTCTAATAATAAAATAATATAATTTTAAATGGTAGTTAATGCCAAGACGTTGTAATGGCAGGAATGAACAAAACTAACTACAAAATAATTATATATGTTTGTAAAATATTTTTACTCTTTACAATTAATTTTAGAGGATTAAAACTGCAAATGAATCCAGTTTTTAAGCGAAAACATTCTAATATTTTTTAAAAGGTCGATTAACCGCATTTTGATGGCGAACCCCTTTTAAATTTACTTTTTTAAAAATTTATAAGCTCTATTTTCCAAAATAAACATATTATTTATGATTGGGACATTGAAATTTACCTTGGGTTAATTTTTGGTATTTTTCTGATAATGTTCATTTTTCAATGAATAGTGAAAAATACTGCATTTTACATCAAAACTGCTTTTTCATATAATTTAATTATATGGTTATATTATCTTTTTAATTTGTTTTAAAGTGTAATTAGAATATATTTTTACAATGTAATTCAATGATGGTCATTGGTATTAATTTCACTTTGGAATTAGGCATAAACAAGTGCCAAACTTTTTTCATAAATATTCTTTCTAAAAAACCCGCTATTTGTTTTGACAACGAGATGTTTTTTTAAATTATTTATTGAAATTTATGTGTTTGTAATTTGGTAAAATTAATTAAATATTTGGAATCAGAAGGTCCAAATTATTTAATTTAGAATCTTTTGTTTTTTGGACATTATGAATAGTAATGACGGTAATTATATTTAATTATTTTGATTAATGAGTAATCAGGTAGTTTAAGATAATAAGATAATATCATAATAATAAAAAATGACCACAAAATGTGTCCTAAGGCTACTGGTTGTCTCATGGCCGACCATGGGATGCCTTTTGCCAAACATGGGGGCCCCATGGAATCACTTTTGTGAGAAAGTGACTTTTTATCTATTTATTTTTAAAAAATGTTAAATTTGACAAAGAATGTATCACCTATGTAAAATATTATTAATTTTGTCTACATAAATGATCTTTTGGACTATAAATATTCATTGGAAAGATATAAATATTTTATACATCATATTATTTTGTTTATAATTTTTAGACATTAAATAAATTAAATTATTTATGACATCATGATGATGTAGTGATGACCTCATTATTTAACGATTTAAATAAAATTGAAATATAATGTAAAATCTAAGAACTAAACATGTCCAAAACCTATTGTATGGTTGGATTTAGAACCCTTATCACATTATCCTCGAAACACATCAATTTGGGACCATTAAAATCCGAAACTCATTTGGAAATAATGTTAAATTTTATACCTTTCCAAGAGTGCCCCTCCTCTCCTCTTATAAAAGGCCCCCACCTCTACCTCCTTACCCACACATCCAAAGCCTCTGGCTCGGCCAACCAATTCCCAATATGTCTCTACACATCCCTATATAACTCCTTGAAGCCTCAATTTGGGCAGAATCTTTTCCAAGGAAGCCTTTGAGCTCAAATCAAAGGAAGTTACCCGATTTTACGGTAATGTCTTCACTTGAGTCCTTTTGTTTTATTTTACTTCGCCAACCCCCTAAACACTTTTTATTATTTTATTTTGTAAAAATTACAATATCATCAATATACATTGATGTTTTTATAAAAAGGATTCTATCTACACTTACACACACCTACATCTAATGGTTAAAGAACATACTGTTTCCGTGGATGGCGAATTTCTGACTCCCGAAACGATGATTGTTCAACATTATTCTAACACATTAAAAGGTGGCCATTAAGATGACACTATATTTATATATGATATATAATATATTTATGTTTTACTTAAGCTTCTGTATTTTTCATTTAGGGCATACCTTTATGGTTTCCATTATGGGTAAACGTGATATCTTCCTTTAAGGAAGTGCGGACTACCGCCCCCTCAAAGTGATTTGATTCGTTAATACCATATTTGGTACGTATAAAGGATATATTTAATGATATTATATATTATAACATACTTTAATTAAAATACTATTATGTATCATTACGATTTAATTCCATTAAATATGAAATAGAAATGGAAGTAGCGTTCATGCGTACGTACGGCTTACCGTCTCCATGAACGGTGCAATTCATTTCTTAACTCTATATGTTATGTAATATTATAAATGCATGAATAGAATAGATATATATTATATATATTATATATACATCATGTATAAAATTCTGGATATAATAAACATTTTCCCACACGAACAACATGTAATTGTAAGAAGTCCACTTTCGACTTAAGAACCAAATATCGACAAAACAAATATTATTAACATAAATGATAACATAATGTTTATGACATGGTAATAAGTGATATAAAAGGAATAATGAACTTGAAAAAGGATCTTAAGGAAGTATAAATTAACTCATGTTTATTATTCAGGATATTAAAGAACGATCGAGTCAAGTCGGACCCGAGTTAAGGGATCCTACTCCTCTCTTTCTTTTTAAGTACAATATTTTATGTCATTCCTTTTAATGGTCATCTTTCTTGTTATTGGGATGTTATTTTATATTACTCAAAATATAATTTTTATGTTCAAATGATTAGAGACCCTATTCTCTCTCATAAATCCATTTTGTAAGTTTTGAGTGGAGCCGTTAGGATGCTGAATTTTCATAACATATATAACCTCTCTCTTTCTTTTTAAGTACTCTCCTTTATGTCACTTCTTTTAAGCTTATCTTTGTTATTATGGGGGATGTTATTTTATATTCCTCTCACTATAAATTTTAAGGTAATATGATGAGATACCCTATTTCCACTCATCAATCCATTTTGGAAGTTTTATGTGGAACCGTTAGGCTGTCGAGTTTTCGTAAGGGATTTTTCATCTCACTTTTATTCCCGTGAGATTTATGCAACATTTGCCACAAATTCCTTTGAGTGGTGTATGTACTGCCCATTATTATACACTTTGTGTAGTATAATTTTATTTATGGGTATTCACATCTTCATTGTATGACCCTTCTTCCATGGGGTGTACATTTCGAAAGTTACCCAACTCGATAAGGGGACCTTTCACCCTCCTCTTTTTAAAAGACTTCTTTTGTTATGTCTTTTAATTCACATACTATTATGTTCGGATATGTTGTTTTATATAATTATTGATGTAAATTTTATGTCCATGTGATGAGATGACCTTTTTATCTCTCATCAACTAATTTTCTGAATTTAGAAGTGATGTCGTTAGGCTGTCGAATTTTACCAAGGGAACATTTTAACCCAATTTCGATTTCTTTGGGTTCAACATGTAGTTATTGAATATGTCTTCTATTGAATATCTGTGAATGAAATTTTATTGTTTTACACTTAATATCCACTTATATTGGGTGTATTTATATTTTTCACACATAATTTTGAGATTGAATTATCCTTAATTTAAGGATACATTCTTTATAAGGGAATTCATCACATTTGACATTTCTACTAAGACTTAATTGTTGTTATGCACCAATTCACTCTTATATGGTGTATATATTGTCCTTTGGAATATTATATCATGAATCCATTTATTCTCATGATATTATAATGTTCTGACTAAATGTTAATCCTCAATTATTGTATTCAAGTGTCTCTAATTTTGGTAGAACCCCTTTAACGAAAATATCACTTTAAATGTTTAATTATTTGTTCTTATTAATATCCAATTTTTCAAAGTGGTTTTAAGGATTTATTTATATGGATATTAATGGTTTAAAATTTTAAAAGCTTCAAGGTGGTATGGGACACTTTGATTCAAAAATCTCTTTATTAAATGTTTTAAATGTTTTTGGAAATGGTTTCTTTTTGAATGGATTCATTATTTAAATATCCTAAAATTTTATATTGTGATTGAAATGTGGAAATGCTATGTTTACTTTATGCATGTTTTATGTGATACGTTTATGTTATGGTTCTTGGGCATTGTTATGAAAACAGGGGGTTCCATGATAAACTAAGGGAAGGTGAGTCTGATATAGCTCTCCAATGCATTTGGTAACGCGAAGGAGTGAAACTTTAAGGTTTCTCCGAAGAGATTTAGGGAATATACTGTGGTGGGTATTCCAAACGTAACCAAGAGGGTTACTCTATACGTAAGAATGTTACGAATGCCTCAAGATTACTTCTATGACTTATGATTTCTGTGATTTATTCATGATTTTATATGCCTATGTTTTATGGGTAAAGTATGATTTCATTCTAATGTATATATGAACTCATGTTTACTTTCCATATTTTTATAACTCTTACTGAGATTTTTATGCTCATCCCCAGTTTTTGAAATGTTTTTCACAGGTCAAGGGAAAGGTACATGATGTAATGATAGTGTCAAGAATGTGTCAATAAATAATCCATGATTTCTTTTAAAATATGTTTCCGTTGATGGAAAAAAAATGAATACTGTCTTTTATGTAACCACTTTGTTTAAATGTGGAATGTAATGAAAGTTTTATGATCTAATTCTCTAAAACTCTAAACCTGAAAAGATACTCAATGTATAATCTTGTAATAACTCAAGATTAAGTATGGATTAAGGCTGGGGATTTATAGTTATATTAAAATATTTAAAATTGTCTTCATCACTTTTTAAAATATATTGGACATAAAAATATGATTCATTACATGAGACTAGCATAACATCTAGTATAGATGAAATATTTCATCATTAAATAATTCATAATTTGAAAAATTATTTTTATAAAATTAAAATCTCTCTAAGGATTGAATATTAATATATTTGAGAAAATATCTTATGAACACCAAAATTTTTCATCTTAGTCTACATAATGGATGTTATTAGGTAAAAAAAATTATTTTAGAAATGATATTAGAAATATCATAATGGGACTATTCACAGATTGAATTAATCCATATTAGAGACTTGGTAGGAAATAAATATCATGGACTATTATGTTGGTAGTTTACAGCATGTACTCTTAGATATATCAAAAGGAAAAAAATGATATTTTTTATTATTTTTGGACACTATCAACATAGAAATAATAATGAATATTATTTATAATCAGCAATTGGTCATTTAAAATTTCTATATAAGGTAGGTCCAAATGTATTTAATTAATAAAATAATGAGTAAATTATTTTTTTCTTATAGTAATTTTCAATATCAATTATCTTTATAAATATATAATCAAATATAGTTAAAAGTTATATAATTTTAACTATAATCAGTAGGTAAAGAATTAACTTCATATCTCAAGTAATAAAATTGGGGAAATATAGTCTATATGGGTCATAAAATATTCGTTCAATAATCAACACTTATCGATGTTTATAATAAAAATTTAATAATTTTTATGAGCTTCATTGACCCCGACATGATTTTTCAATAGGATAATATTAAAATTAGATGATAATTAATGATATATGATTCTATAGGGAAGGATGTTTTTATTATCTAAAATATAAATTGATAGAGGTATTTATCTTTTTGGATTTTTATTATTAAATCATTTTAGAGTAAAACGATATAATTAATATTATACATGTTAGAAAAATATTAATTTATATTATAATGTAGAGTTTATATATATATATATATATATGTAATTAAAAAATATAGATTACATGTTTTATTACAGTTTATATCTATAAAAATAGTTTTTGAGTTACATGTCATTATGGTTTAAAAATTATTATATTTTCCATCAACTAGTCTCATGTTCTGAAAGGGTGAAAATATGTATATATATTAATATATTTATGGTAATAAATTATTATTTTTTAAATATTAATACCTTATTATCCCTTATGATTATGTTGTAAAATATAACTAAATCTCATGACCATCGTGTATCGATGAGAATGTTACTAATAGTATCACTAAATCAAATATTAAAAACTCCTAATAGAATATTTGTCATGATGTTTTTCGACATTTCTAATATAATTTTTAATGAATAATTTAAATTTCAATCTTTAAAACATTTAATAGGAATCATTCTTTATATTTCTTCAACATGAGATAATTTTATCCATCTATTTTTGAAATAATGATATATCTAATGATATGTATTATATGATAGATAATGATATGATGGTTGTATATGTAGATTTATTTGTATCATATTTAGTGACACATCAAAATTTTGAAGAGAACTATCAAATGTAAACAACATTTCTAAGTACCTATTGATAAAAATGTATATATCATAGGTGTTGGTTTATTATATTAACATAAAAAAGTATGATGTTGTGAGTGAAGTTTTCCTATAATTAGGAATCTTATTCTTGATTTTTAATATAGGTGGATATGTGTCTAAAATGTGATATTAATTTTACATGATGTAGTGATAAAAATAATTATAATTATATATTAAACACAATTAATTATTCCATCAATTGTGGTAGGTAATGGTGTATCATTTGATTCGATGACCATTTTGTGATAGAATTTAGTGAGATAGAGGGAGAAATCAGTGAGATTATTGGCCATTTCATTGAGAATATTTTTTTTTGAATTAAATATGGTCATTATTAGATCCAAAAATTACACCTATTTAGTGTTTTTGAATCATATTTCACTCAACTATTTACACACTATTAAAATAATTTCTCTTCTTTTAGAGTATGATTTAATGATTGATTTGAAAATTTAGATTTTTTACTTTTTATAAAAACAATGAAATATTAATAGATTTGATAAATAATGAATGATGAACTATGAATCAAGAATATGAATTCAGTGTTAAATTAATGTTGTATGGATAAATCCACGGAAAAAATTTAATTACTCCTAGTACATTATATTGGATATCAACGCTCATCACATTAAAATATCTATAAAAATCAATCACCATATTCATCACTAATTTATTTATTTACTGTATTAAATTTCATAAAATCATAATAAATTTTTGGACAGGTTTTTTGTTTGTGTTTAGAAATTATATGAATGAATAGAAAAAAATAGTATATTATTATCTTTATAGTTCTGTCACAAGGTTTCAATTGTAATTTATTTAAATTTCAAATATTTGTTTTATTATTTAATAAATATAATCCATGCATACAAATAGCTATATTAATTTTGATATTTCATGAGCATTTTTATATATATTGTTTACACTAACCCCAACTCAACTTTAAAAGGAAATGAAAATGCTACCATAGTTCAATAATTCCATGCAACTGAAGAAAAACATATTATACAATGTTCATGGATTTTACTAAGTCATTCCATAGTATCTCGGGTTAATAAAAAATGCTTAGTGAAAAATTTTGTATATGATAGAATTAGATAGAGTGAATGATATAGGAGAATGTAATTCGCTAAATCAAAACACAACACACCCCATGCAGCAATCTTATATGAATCGAAAAAAAATTAAAATTTTGAATGGGGATTTTAGAATACCATTAACTACCCATCATGAATCATATCCACATGTTACTTACATAAAATAAATTCTATTTAGAGTCAAATATATTTAAAAATGAGAAGTCATAAATGGTAAAAAATAATTAAAATAATGTAATAATAATAAACTACGTTATTTAAAATAAAAAAATAAATTAAAATAAACCCTTCTTCTGTAGTATGTAGTGGTTGTAGCCAATTTTTACTCCTTAGAAAAAATGAATATGTGATGTTTACATATGTAGTAGTAGTGATTCAAATTATCTGACATATAATATATATTAATATATATGTGAGAGAATTGACTATATATTTGAATGATTATGGATGCATAACGCAATTTTCATTCCTCATTATACACAAATAATCCATTATATGTTGTATTATGAGAATTGAACATAAAAATTTATTAAATGATCATATCTTAATTTGGACCATCCATAAAAAATGTTAAATTTTTTTATGTTACTTGATTCATGTATTTAATGTGTGTATAAAATGGATACCATGGTGATTGATGAAAATTATAAATTTCTGATGATCAATATAGTGATCTTAATAATTATTAATGGAATCATATGTTTTTTAAAGGCGTAATAAATGGAATTATATTTATAAGTGATGAAATATTATTTAAATATCAACATTACAATGGATGTATAATGATTATTATTCCATATAAGTAGGATACAATGGTTAACAAAAGTATATGGTGTTTGACCTTGGTTGAGTATTGGGGTAATGTTAATTTTGTTGTCATGAGAGTAAAAACCCAAACGATTGTGAATCCCAAAATAAAGGGTGTTAGTGAGACATTGTGATACATGTTTCCTCTTAAAACAAAAATGTTATAGTGATACGAGTCATATAAACTCATGAGGATACATTGAAACAAAAAAATTATTCGAGGTTACCCCACGAGATGACATTGGGTGAAAATGATGTCCGAAATTGATATTCATACATCTACCAAATATTGGAATAACATTAGGGTTCAATCCAAAAATAACATTGACTATCTAATTCATTGTTACGAGTCATCATGGGAGTATATTACCATAGTAATGACATGAAAAGAATTTATTCATGTGATATTCAATTAAGGTGTTTTCTGAGAATATATTATATTTGTGATTGATGTTTCATCATTAAAAATTCTAAAAAACATATATAAATGTTTCAGTTATCCATTTAACCATATTAAAAACATAATTTTACTAAAACAACAGAAATTAAATATTTAGGACTTCAACAAATTCATTTCAAAAAATAATAGTTATTATTAAAATATTTTATATATATTAAATTTAATATGATATATATTATATTTCAAATAGAACTATAATATATATATATTGATATGAATCAATGCTATATAATAATAACACCATAATGGGTCAAATATATATATATATATTCATATCATTAAATAATTGTTATTCTATGTATAAATGGGTTATTTTTCTCGTATTAGATTGGTTCTCAACCACATAATTTTCTTAAATAATCCCCATCAACCTCTTATTGATAGTGTAATTGTTTTATGTATCATTATATTGATTCTAGAGGTTTCCATATTCAATTCAAAATCATATTTCACAAAAATTCAAAACTGACATTATAAATATAATTTTTTTACCTAATACACAATTTCATTTCAACAATATATTACCATAATAACAAAAAAACCAATAATCCAATCCATAATATTATTCCAAGACACCATTATATAGGTGATCCATGATATATATGTATCTTATATGAAAGAGGAGGATAAAAATTAGTGGGCCTATTAAATATACTTTTCACCAAGCTATAACTCATAAACCTATTCAACCCCCAAACATCATTAACATTATGTAGACAATTATACTATTTATCTAAATTATTCACCGAATCCACCACTCGTCACTCATCACAGAGTGTGTAAAAATAATAATAAGACATCCACCACATACAATAATTAAATGGATTGAAGGGGATGGTAATTATAATAATGATGTTTATTGATAGTATAAATATATTATACTTATCTAAAATGAAAATTATAATGATTGTTTTCCCAATAATTGATTTAGTTTGAGTTTGGGCCTTAAAAAAAATAATTTATATTTTTAAGAGGTATATTAAAAGTTAATGATGGATTTGATTTCCACCATTTATTATTCCCGTGATGATAATGAATTAATAAAAGGATGGAAGTATGCAATTATTAATCAAAAAATATTAGGTTTCTTCAAATTATATTATATAAATCCACATTGTATGAAAATTGTATATTTATAGTTGGATATGGAAATATTGAATGATCGTGCATGATGGATATGTGAAGACCATGTATTTTATAACAATATCATGCATGATCTACTGAATACGTATTTTAAATATTAAAATAGATCACCTTTAGAGATAATTCAGATGGGTATATCACATTCCTTAATATCTTGGATTAGTCCACATATAGATACTAATTCATTAATCTCATTATTCTATATATAATCACATGTTTTTAGATGTGATGAAATTTTATGGGAATATAAATTTTGGGTTACTTGATAGTAATGATTGTAAAATGAGAATTAAAACATAATTATGAGAGTTGTACCACATTAATGTTTTTTAAAACTTGATTAAATGGTTGATAGGTTCTCTGCTGGTCACTTAGAGTTTGTGGAGCGTCATACTCTAAGAACTAAAATAGGGGAATAACTGAACAAGGTGAATTGATTGTCTGAAACCATTCATCCCCTATTATATAACTATAAGGATACACATGGGGTTCATATTTTAACAATAAAAATTTGCACATATTTTTTCGTAAACCATGCATATTGATCACAACACTAGTGCCAATTATGTTGTACCTACATAATATTCACGACATTAATTTCACATGATTAAGAGCACTATGCGAAAAAAATCATGCAAGGTGGTTTCTAAAGAAGTGGATGCCTCATTGATGGTTGTATGATTTGGATAACAATGATGCCAAACCATGAGTCCCATGTTTTAGGGTAAAATATGAATTTTACCATAATGTTATTAAAATATAATTTATTTCATTCATTTCTCCTCTAGATGATGCATGAGGTTCCTCCCTGGATTTTTAAGTCGTTCCTCATGAATATTATAGTCATCATGATAAATATTGAATATGATTCCTAAATCAATCATCATCTATCTCAATGGATCCACATTGATAATTATTCATTCCTTTTGTGCCTTTCCCCAAATAGTTTGGAATCTGCTCGACGATTTAGCTAAAATCCCTTTTAACCTTTTTTGAGGATCATAATTCATTATAAAATTTTTATTAAGATATGAGTTGAAAAATATGATGTTATTGGATATGCTCTCTTATATGAACCAGAACTAGGTTTTCCTTATCCTTTTTTAAATATTTGGAGTTATTATATATATCATTTTTTCTCACAACCACCATCGTTTATTCACCTGAGAATGAAGTAAAACAATTGAATTTTTTAATATAGAATCTGTGATTAAAGAGTCATGTTAAATAAATTTATCATATGTTACATTCCATGAATTGAAAACCATGCCATTATGTGTGGATTATTTAAATGTCCACATTAATGGAATATGTCTTTGGACTCCAGGATGTTGATCCTCATTTCCCCAATAGAAGGTTTTTTAATATTGCAATGCTAATGGTGTATTGACATGTAAATTTTATTATTTATTTGGAATATAAATTTAATAGAGGGATGAATTGTATATTTTATGGAAAATGGAATATATAGAGTAAATGAATGACATGTGTAGTCCTCCATGTTTTTGGTATGTATCCCGTACTTGATGCATTTATGGTTATAAATAGTATGGGGGGTGGTAGAGTTTAGAGAATTTTGGAAGTGGTTTTAGGAAAAAATGGAAGATGCACATGCGGCACACGGTTTTCCAAACCGTGCGGGAAAACATTGAAAAATGGTCATCAGGAACTAGTAGCTCTAACACGGTTGGATCATGGTTTGGGAGACGATGTGATGAAGTTGTGATAGGGTCTTCTTTATAAAGTATCTAATGAATGGTTAGCACATAGTTTTTCTAACTGTGTGAACTAACCAACGATTAGATTAAGTAAGATCCTAATAGAGAGGATCTTACTCTTTTTTGCCACTAAGTGCCATGTTTTTTCTCCAAAGTGTCCACAAAATTTTTTTTACTTCTTTGAAGTTATAAAATCCTCTCGTAAGTGATTTAAAGTCAATATGAAGGCTTTCCATGGTGAATCGATGTCGGATTCTTGAGGTATGTGATTGTTCTTTTTTGTCATTGGTTGGTTTCTTAGATATAAGTATATATATTTCTTTTATCCTATTGGATTCTAAGAACTATTTCAATTATGGATAGATCGTGGTTTTTTGACTCCAAATATGATGATATTTGGTCTTCATCGTTGTAAGAGAAGAGATATAAGCAGATTTCTTGTAGTATCGACCTGGATTTCTTGAGCGTTATTCATTCATTGGGGTTTTTTCAAAACCATCATTATTGGATGTTTCTTTCTCAACCCCACATAGTATAACAAATTTGATTTAATTATATATAAATGTATTGTGTTTAATGGATTGTGATTTAGTTGTTGAACACTTTTTGGAAAACTTTTTGTGTGATGGTTGAGAAATCTGAATAATTGGGTTCTGAGTCAAGTGATTTTCATCACGTGTTTAAAATATAGAATTTGAAAGGGGTATCATTCAGGATTTTTGGCACTTGAAACAAATTGTATTTTTTCAAAAAAATGGAAGCATTTGTGGAAATGAAAGTTTTCATTGAAATTGGATGTGCTTTGTTATTCAATAAATGTTCAGCTTTATTGGAATGGTTAATTTTTCAAATGAAAATATTTTCATATATTATTTTGATGTGATTTAATTCATAACATGACCTTAATTATGGATGAATAATATTCGGGTATAAGGGACGTGACCCTGGATCAGGGGCGTGTGTCATTGGGACACACGGTAATTGGATGACATATCGTTCATGGTTATGGTACTATCAAACAAAGCTTGAATTTGTGGGAGGGTTGTAAACTATGGAATGTTCATTCCCAAAGATAATAAAGATTATTTTTATGCTTTGATTTGTTATTTTTCTGGAAAAATCATTTTTTAGAATTTGGTTTCATTAATTTTGTATTCACATGGTTGTAAATGGTTTTTTGGAATGTGTTAATATTTTGTAATAATAAATTTTGTATAACTTTTTGATATAAAATGATTTATATATATGTTTATATCATATCAATACATGTTTCATGATTAGATAATTCATTGGGGATAAACTACTGAGTATTATATTCACCCCTTCTTTGGATCTATTGTACTTTTTCAGATGATATCTTCCGGGATGGGTATAAGGTAACGTTTCCCACATTTGTAGAACTACCTCGTGATATTTAGGTTATTCAATGATTATGGAGCATAGAGGGTATAGAGCATGGATTATTGTGGCCTCTTGAGAGACTTTAGTTTATTATCCATTTATTACTTTGATACTGGTTTGGTCTTCCACTGTTGCACACTTTTATATGGTTTTGAGATACATGGAGTTGTACAATTGACTTTCATATGCTCATGGATCATTTAGTAATGGTTTTTTGAATTATTGGTTTATTTCCTAAATGTTAAATTGTGACCAACTTGAATTATAAAACCTTCATCATTTATTTCTACCCTTTGGAATCTTGAGGATGTCACTTAAGGCCATCTAAGGACTCATTGTGATCTAAAGACAATGAAGATGAGTGGGTCATTACAAATGCAATCTCTTTGGTCCATCCATTATGGTAAAAATATAATCAATGTTTTGGGCCCTTTCCAATCAATTACTCATATCTGTTATTGGTCTTGGTTTTGAAACTATTTTTTTTCTATTCCTTGCATTGGAATCATAGAATGTAGTATGATTGTAGGAACACAAAATTTATAGAGTAAAAGGACATAGCTAACCCATTTATGATGAACTTTATGTTACTAAGAATTTTGGTGCACAAATGTTAACAGAAGCTTCTAGGATATTGGAATACATTGTCATGGGTTTATCCACTGAGACGAGCATGGCATGCATCCTATAAGAATTAATTCCCAATAGGATTATAAATTTAATTTGGAGAGATGATTCCTGAATTTTTGAAAAAGGTGTATATTTTTAAAATATACAGAATTTGTTTTCAAATGAAAGATTTTGAAAAAATGATATTTTATGGATATTGTAATTGGTTTTGTTTTCAAATGCATGGCTGAATGTTTAAAAAATAGATGAACATGAAAATATGTTGTTCTTGGAAACAAATGTTGTCATATTTAATGAGATAGAAATTAAAATGTGAATCCATCCATTGCTAGAGAGTGAGATTGTAAGTGTTTTTTGTTGGTATTGAAAATGACACCGAGATGGAGTAATCAAAACCAACTGAAGAAGCTGCTAAGAATGTGGTTTCCCCTGAACCACGGGTTAACTAAAAATTGGTTGAGATTATTGTCCAATCGTTTGATGTTGTGTATATAGGGAACTATATGAATGAGCCATGGAATTTGGATTATACAATACGGTTTATGATGAATAATCCTCCAAAAAATCAGGGTGATGCTAATCTTGGGAAGGCAGAAGTGTGGCTCAGAAAATTGAATCATTCCATTGAGTTCATCAGCACGCTATTAGAGCTAAATTTCATCTGGGTGATGTATATGTCGGAGGATAATCCATGCAAGTTGTGGGATTAGTGGTGCATGGTATATTGGATGAAGTACATACATGGGAGGATTTTTAGGAATTGTTAAAAAAAATCTATCCTTATAATGATCCCAAAAAAGATGGAATCTTTCAGGATACATTGGGGGATTTTGAGGAATTGTTCAACCAAAAATTCTATCCTCATAAATTCATGATCTAAAAAAGGTGGAATATTTCAGCCTGAAATAAGAGAGTCACTGTTGTATAGGATATGCGGTTGTGTTCATGAAAAATGTGCAATTTTCACAATAAGTCTCATCATATACATCATTAAAGACACACATCATCAATCAGTACTAAGTTAGGAGATTCGATCGAAGATTTTAGTGCTCTTTATTACATATTATATAGAGATGGTGAATGGAGAGACTGTTGCAGAACATGATAACTCAGTATCTATTAGAGGAGGTATGATGATACCAACATGGAATTGTGGGAAATCAAATGCTGGGAGAAAGAAAAAAAGGGACACCTATTTCCAAGGTGGATGATGAGATAAGAATCCAATTGCAAGAATAGGGATCCATCCTCCATGACCCCTGGGTAGTGAATTTTTTTCAGTGTGGTTCACTTGAGCACATAAAGAGAGAGCATATAGAACAAGCTATATCATGTCATAATTGTAACAATATGGGACATATTTAGTGCTATTGTCATAGTGATCCAAGGTTGGGTTCATAGGACACTTCTCAGGCTTCAATGCATCGTATGCTTCAAAAGGGAGAGGACAAAAGAATATGTCTCCTTAGGATAATAGTTATTACAAGGTTATTCTCAAAATAACAGGATTTCTCAACATGGGTAATAATGCAAGATAATTAGAATAAGAGTACAGTGATGAAAAAAATGTATGGAGATGATAAAATGATTGTAAATGACTAGGAAAGACAATCTATGGATTGAGGTAATATTATTATGAATTCTACCCATGTGCATGTTCTCCTAGATATTGTTTCATCACATTCATTCATTAATTCTCGTGATTTTTATTTTCTATGTATAAAGAGGGAAATTATGTCTTCTATTTTAAAACTGAAAAATACTATTTGTGAAAGAGAATACGTATAATTTATTTATAGATCATGTGCTATAACTATTGATGACGCTGAGATGAAATGGGACTTCCCGATGATGGGCATGGAAGTCTATGATGCAATCCTAGGTAGGGATTAGTTGATAATGTTTAAGTCTCACATAGAATGTTAAAAGATAATAGTTCATTTCACAACTACGGAAATCATCGAGCAAATCATGAGATGAGAGAGGATGGTAAAGTAAGGGGAAAAGAGAGTATTGGCACCAATGCTGGGAATGGTCTTTTACTAGTTGGCAGTATTGATTTTGACATCAATGGCCAAGAATGTGGGAAATATTTTTCTAGAAATATGGGATGTCTCTCTAGATGTTTTTCCCAAAAAATTATCTGGGTTACCATCTCTAAGGGAAGTGGAGTTTACAATTGATCTCTATCCGGGGACCAATAATATTTCCCTTCATTCATATAAAATTGAACCAAAAAAGTTACAGGAATTTAATGTGCAGTTAGAGGAGTTAGAATACAAGTGTTTCATTCATCCAATTTTGTCTCTATGGGTAGAATATGATTTTTCCCTGACGAATGCAGATAGAAATAATCATCTATGTTTTTATTAGCATAATATTAACCTAGTTACGATAATGAAAAAATATCCATTTCCACATATTGATGAATTTTTCATCAAATAAGGGTGGCTTAATAGTTTTACATGGTTGACCTGTGGTTAGGATATCAACAATTGTGTGTTTGGAAGGAACATATTCTGAAGATAGATTTTTAAGTATATATAGACAATATGAATATGTAGTCATTCCTTTCGATCTAAAGAATACACGATTAGTATTCACACCTTGGATGAATCTAATAATATTCAAATATCAAGATTTTTTTGTTGCGGTGTTTTTGGATGACATCCTTCTGTATTCATTGGCATGGACTAACCATGAAGATCGTCCATAAACAATGTTAAAACCCCTAAGAGAAGTCTTTTTTATACCAAATTATTAATGCATGATTTTAGGATACATGAATTATGTATTTTGGGACCTGTCATTTCTGAGAAGGTGTTTCTATTGATCCTGATAAGATATAATCTTTTATCTTGTTGAAACCAGTGAAGAATTTCTTCGAGGTACGTTTTTTTGATAGTTTAATTGGTTAATACAGATGATTTTTTTGTCATTTCTCATGACTAGATTTTCCAATGATAGATCAGTCAAAAAATAATTCATCATTATAATGAAAATAGGAATGAAATAAGTCTTTCTTCGTGATAAATGTTCGAATTACATTGGAACATATCCTGATTTTTTCAGAATGAGGACAAGGTTATGTGGTGTACTGTGATGCTTTAGGATCAAGTTTGGGTTGTTTTCTCATGCATGGGAACCATGTGGTTGTTATGGTTAAATGCAGTTTATGGTGTATGAGAATTATTTCCCAACACACAAATTATAGTAATCTATACTCTTCAATGAAATAAAGACATGTCTACATTATCTCATTTCATGAGAAATTTATTGTTTTCATAGAACAAAAAATATTAAAATACATTTTTCCCCAAAAATATTTGAATATGAGGCATATGAGATTGATGGAATACCTCAAAATGTTTGGCATTGACTTGATGTACTTATCAAAGAATTAAATTTAGTTTTAGATTCATTGATATAGTTTCATATACTCAATTAGGGAATGAAGATTTAGATGAATGGATGTTGATGTCTGTTCTAGCCTAAAAGCATGTAGAATGTGATGACTGATGTGATGATGCAATTTTTTATTTTGGTCATCTTCATTCAGATTTTGAAAAAAATAGTAAATGAGGCATACTCATAAGATGAAAAATGTCTGTTTTTTAGATAAAAACTCAATGGTGGACAGACCATTATGGTTTGGGAACATAATGGGAGTTCATTATTAGGATTCAGAGACTAGATGTTTGAACTTATGGATTTTAAAGGTCATATCCTTTATTCATACCTCCATTCGAGATGGGCAATATATCAAGTTACACTAATGAAGTATAAATAATTGAAGGTGTAGTTTTGGTGGAGCAGTATAAAAAGAATGGTGGATGAGTTCGTCTAATGATACATAACTTATCAGTAGTTTGAAGCTGAAAATCCGAGACCATTTGGAATGTTGCAACCTATAACTATCCCAAGGTTGAAATGAGATCATATAGCGATGGATTTTTTTACTGGTCTTCCATGAAAATTCTGAAACGCGATGCCATTTGAGTGATAGTGGATCACCTTACCATGTTGGAAAATTTCATCCCTATTCGTGAAATACATATGATGGAGGATATGGTAAAATTATATATATGATAAGTGGTAAATATTAAGAGAGTTCCAGTTTCAACCATCATTGAAAGATATTTTAGGATCAAATCTCATTTCTAGAAATCCTTACAACAAGCCCTTGGGAATCAGTTGACTATGATAATGGCGTATCATCCTCTGATGGATGGGAAACCCTAGAGGATGATACAAATAATGGATGACATGTATTAGTATTGTGTAATATATTTTTTTGTCTAATGGCGGAGAATATATAATTGGTTGATTTCACATATAATTATATCTTTCAGGCCATGATACATATGG
Organism: Viscum album; assembly: GCA_963277665.1. NCBI lineage: Eukaryota > Viridiplantae > Streptophyta > Magnoliopsida > Santalales > Viscaceae > Viscum > Viscum album. Next base: position 416,772,503 of record OY728161.1, on the reverse strand, counting down.
TTCTGCTGGAATCAATGTATGAGATTCCTTTTCGTTCCTCACTATTTTGGGTAGAAATAGATGCAAACTCACTAATTAATCAAATCCATTACTATGAATCAAGGTAGAAGATTCAATTTATTAGAAATAGAATGAAGACATATTATATTTTTCCTAAATATTCTGTAGATAACTCTCGATTCCATTTGTGTTTTCATTGAGTGATCATTTGTTAATGAGGATCTCTTCACGACATGGAAATCGTCATTTTGAGATGTATGGAACATTTATCCTATTAAATTTTCCATATCTTAATACTTCAACGTGTTTTATAGGTGGCATATCAGTTGTCATTACCACTGCAAGTCAGTTCTGTGCATAATGTGTTCCATGTATCTCAATTGAAAAAGTATCAATTGGATCATGAACATGTGATCAAATGGGATCATGTTTACCTAGAGTCGGATGCATTGTTGATAAAAATCCTGATATTAATTGTGTATGGGAATGATAAAATCTTGAATGAAAAGACAATTAGTCTAGTGTGGGATTTCTAGCAACATTTTATGAACTAATAAGAGTCTTGGGAAAATGTAAATGAGATGAAATTGCAATGGACGAAACTCTTTCAGATGGGTGGGGGTTTTCTAGTTTTTGAAAAAGAAATGACCAGTGATGGGGAGAATTTACTACCCTTGGTTTATATTATGTAACTCTTACATGACAATTATATGGTAATAAATTTTATGGTTGAGTTATGGAAGTTTTGGGATAATTTTGGATGTTATTTAGGGTGTAAATCGGTTTCACACTGGCGGCGCATGAGTTGCATAACCATGCGACCAAACTATGTGATATGGTCCTCTTTAAGTAGTATATCTAGCATGGTAGGAGCATGCATAAGGAGACCATGTGAAGAATCCATTTATGGGTCTACATATCTAGTATCTAACAACTGGTTAGCTCATAGTTTTTCTAATCGTTAGAACTAATTTTGCGGGTAGTTTAAATGATATCCTAAAAAAGTGGATCTCGTACATTTTTTTCCTTTATGTGGATCATTATTTACTAAGCAGCCATAAATATATATTTCTCTTACTTTGAATTAATATAGACACAGAAAAAAATATTGAGTCAATCTAAAATATTTCTTTGGTTAATTGATGCTAGATTCTTAATGTATGTGATCATTCTCCTACATTCTTGATCAGTTTCTTATATCAACATAAATCTACATCTCCTCTCCTTTTGGATTCCTAAATATATTCTTGATATCAGTTTATCAATTTTTTTGGATGAAAAATATGATGATAATTGGTCTCAATAATTCAATGGGATGTTATATAATGTGGGTATATGAAGAATCATCCCAGTTTTCTTTGGTGTTCTTCATTCTTTGGGGGTTACTGTCAAAACCATAGAGGTAAGAGGTTTCATTCTCGACACAAATTATTAGGATATATTGGAATGCTTTCATATTAAATTTGTGTTGTCAATTTATCATGATTTGTTTTCTGAACACTTGTGGGAATCCTTTTAGAGTGATGGTTGTTAAATCTGGAAAATTGGGTGTTTGAGTGATGTTTTTGTGCTCTTGATTTTAAGATGTGGATTTTAAAAAATATTTTTTTTTGGATTTTTGGAACATTTAATGTATTGGATTTTTTCAGAAAAAATAAATTTTGGATTGAAATCGAATATTTTTTTGAAATTGGTTGTGCTTTGGATTTCAATAAAATTCTAGTTTTATTGGAATGGTTTGTTTTGGAAATAGAAATATTTGTTATAAATGGTATTAGTGTGGGTTCATGATTAATAATCCCTTAATAAGGGACTTGTTCCATTGGGGTATAAGGGACGTGACCCTTGATCGAGGTGGTTCGTCATTAGGACACATGGTAATTAGATGAAAGACCGCTCATGAGTTTGGAACTGTGAAACAAAGCATGCATGTATTGGAGTGTTGTGAGCAATGGAATGTTTATTCCAAATGATAAGTAAGATTTGTTTTAATATTTAATTTTTTATTCTTCATTAAAATCAATTTCTATAATTTTTTTTCATTATGACTTTTTCACTTGTTTGTATATGGTTTTTGTAATTTGTTTATATTTGGTTATAAATTATTTTGGTAAATAGTTTTATATAAATAGTTTTATATAAATGTGGATAACTATTCTATCCTAGTGGAATGAGTAGGGAAGTCATTGGGAGAAACCTACATTGTTTTATACTCGCGCCTTCTTTGGAAATCTATGGATTTTTCAGATTCTATCTTCTGGGTTAGTGGAAACGGTAATGTTTCCCACGTTTTTAAAACTACCTCATGATATTTGGGCTATTTGGTGATTGTGGGTATTAGATATTATGTAGCATAAAGTATTTTGGACTTTTGAGTGTATTTAGTTGTCTATCCATTGTGAAATTTTATACTGTTTTTTTCTTCGACGGTTGCACACATTGATATGGATTTGATAAACATGATGTTGTTTAGTTGTATTTTCAATGCCCATATATCATTCAGAAAATGGTTTGTTGGTATATTCGTTTACTTTCTAAAGTTTAAATAATCTCACAATAATATTCTAAACTGTTTTTCATTTATTTCCATCCTTTGACATCTTGGGGTTGTTTCTTTTGGCCACATAATTAATATTTGTACTCTCAAGCCAATGAGGATTAGCTGGTCATTAAAACGAATTTCGTGAATTTGAAATGTAATGGTCATATAATTTTTATTTTAGGCATGTGATTCTCTGGTAATTATTTCACCACATGAGTTGAACGATGTTTATTTCATTTTATCATTTTTAACCATTAGATTATATTTATAATATATTTCCCCTATCAGTTAAATTATATTATATTTATTTTAATGTATTTATTCCTTAAGGCACATTTTCTCGTAATGTGTAAATAAATTTAACTTGATGTTAAACATGACTTGTTAAATCCTATTGTTTAAATGAATTAGAAAAAATAATAATGATTGAGTTATTTTTATTTAATGATAAATCATGAGATGATTATTTAATGAAGATTTCATATGAGAAAAATTAACAGAATTCCATTTGATTTGGCGAATTCGATGAGCCAGATATTGATGTGTTCTATAAATGAGAAGATCATGATTTTGATTTATGAAATGTTACTCTGTGGTAATGAAAGAAAATTCTCCCATAAAATCCAATTACCCCTAAATTTTCTCTAGTCATATGGTCAATGCTCATGCATTCCTATGTGGTTATCCATTATTTTGAAGCACCATTATAGTTAAATTATTTTAAAAAAATCAATATTTATTAAATTTTGTAGTCGTTAGGGTGTCGTTTTCCCTTGGAAGGATCTATGATAAAAAAATTAAACAATTTTTTAGAAGTGTGGTCATTGTATCATGGAATTTTTTATGGGAATAAGCATCATATAATTATTGATTTAGCATGATAGACAATCTTTGGGCATGGCCAGACACTTTTCAGTTCATATAAACCACTCTACATACATTTTTATGGTTGAATCTATACATTGTCACCAAAGATTGGGGTTTTAAGGAAAATGTGACTGTTAGAAATATCTTTGGTATGGACTAACAGGTACATGAATGAATAATGTATACAACCTCAAGATAGAATTGATGTTTTGTTTATTTCTTCTATATTCTATGTGGGTTTGAATTAATATAAGAAGTACCCATCATGCTTCTAAATGATGTAACCAACTGGTCGAGTTAGTTGTATTCAATAAGGCATAGATTGTTGAGTAAATTACTTATAAATATCTATATTTTTTGGGTATATAGGTTAATGTATTTAGGTTAAATCCAATAATAAAGATTTTTTTTGGATATAGAAGTGTTTCTTACAGAGTGGCCCAATTGAATTTGGTTTTCATGCCAAATTTTTCAAAATTTTGATCATGACATGGAGGAGGTTCAAATGTCCATTTGAGGAGTTTTTGATCTAGCACCCTTATGAATGGATTGATATTATTTTATTCTGATGGAAAAAATCTTTTAATGTGGTGATCATCATATTAGTTCTTGTAATATGTGCTCTTCTATATTGATTGAGTAAAACTGAAGAGCACCATTTGAAATGGTTGTCTTGATTTTGAAATGCATGTGACGATGATAAACCTAGTACATTTCGATGCATTCTTTGTACCATGAAATTGACGTTGTTGACTACATATGAAACCATTGATTAACAATGATGGTCTGGAAATACATTAGTGTTAAATCATGACGGGTCACATAATATAATTTGTCTTAATTGAAATGTGATATGGATAATGGTGTTTCATTTGTGGGTTAATATGATCTTATTTCAAGAGTTAAACTAGATTTTTTATTCCCATTCTTCATTTTTTAATCGCTAAGAACGTAACGATGTGTTATGATTAGTTATAAACATGTCTTCAAGGTTGACATATTCATTGATTCACTAAGAGATTGTCAGAATTGTGATATTATAATGTTTATGATCACTTAGGATTGTTTTGGTGGTTATCTATGTGTTTGATGATGAGGCATGGTTCTTATAGAGGAATGGTTTGTCCTGGGAGATTTTTGGGTTATTGTGTAGTAATTCCTTGGTTAAACGGTTGGACACCGACATTTTATATTGACTTCATCACTATTAAGGTTCAACTCTAGCCTCAGTTAATGATAATATGTGGATATCTTGGATTCGTACCAACATCATTAATTTATATATGGAGTGCGCACTACATGGGGTAAATTTCAAGTACACCAGTTTAAATATATCCAATTTCATATAATAAATGTAGTTTAAGATCAGGGTGATGTTAACAAGGGTGGATATTCTAGTGGGATGTATCCTAGTACTCCATTATTCATGTTGAGTTATAGAAAATTAAATTACAATGTGATGTTTTGATACTGTAACATCAACAAAAGTCTTCTGTGGGATTATTTGAATGTTTTCATAGTGAAATCATAATTCCTTGGATGAAGGAATTGTGGATCGGTATATAAAGTCATTGAGCTTCTAAAATTGGTGTTTTCATTAATGGTCAGCTAGAGGTTGCTATACGTTTTTCCCTATTTCAATTTTTTATTGTTGAAGGGATCCATTTTAAGGCATTCCAAAAATGAAAGAGATTTTTGTTTAATGATCTAATATCTGTACATTGAAGTATTGTGGTACTAGTATTTGTTTGGTCAATCTAATTTTGATAGTTTCTCTACAATTATTTCTTTTTTATTCCCTCAAATGATTTTAGGTTTTATAAGTTAGGGAAAACACAAAATGTTAGTCAATAGAATGCTAATGAAATTAATTTTTGGAAATTCTGATTGTGGATGTACTGTAGGATGAAATTGTTACATTTATAGTTCTCAAGCCTAAAGTGGGGAACACTGTTGTTCAAATATTTAGAGAGAATAATAAAAGATTGTTTATACATATGTGTGGGCTTAGGTAAGTAGATTTTAGTGTATAAATTAGAATATGAGTATCCACGAAATTTATCATGACTAAATCATGTAATATTTCTAAAATATTTGAGGTCTGTTTAGTGTTTTAAAATGATTCAAAATCATTTAAATGAGAATTTATGTAACATTTAGTTTATTTTATGTTTTCGGTACTTTTCACATGGACCTTGGGGATGTGATGTTCTATGATTAGGTGTTTATATAATCCTAAATTATTGTACCATACATTATTCTAAAGGAATTTTAATTTTTTATGATTAAAATATTGTATGATTTGTAAAAAGATATTTTGAACATAATTCCATGAGTAGGAACACATTAATGTTATGTTTTTTAATTAAATAAATGATCAAAAGGATCCCAAATGAACTTTTCCAGTTTGACAACATCAGACTTTGAAAACATGAAATATGGAAGAGATGAATTAGGAAGACAATTTCTCTAAAACAGTGTGGCTCAAATCACAAAACCATATGGATAAAGTTGGGGTGCATATGTGCCACAGAATATTGTTCCACGATTTGTTAAAATTAGTTATTACATATCTACTATCCACCTCATGGTTTTCACATGTTTATGATAACCATGACAGATATATAATGGGAGGATGTTTATAATGTAGGTGGTGTAAAATAGTTTCATACCATTTGGAAAAATAGGGAGGCCTGACTGTGTTACCCTAGATTACGGGTAAAATTATGATATTTCTATTAATTTGGGTAAGATATCATTTCAATTATGGTAGGATGTCTCATGAATTTTTATAAAATTAGGAGGTCTTATATAAGTACTTCATATGTGATAGCATTTTCCAGGTCACCCCATGAAATTAAATTAAACCCCTAAATTTATTAATATTGAATGAATGAATAAAGATATTTATTAATTGAATTCATTATAATTTATGTACCTTGATACCAGAGCCACCCCTATGTTTTTTATTTAAATTTCCATTATGATAGAATAAGTTTCAACATGCCATTAATTTTTCTACCATTTTTTATTTCCATGAGATTTTTTATATTGAAATGCTAAAGGATAATTAACAAGTTAATTCCAATGATAAATTGAAATGTAAATTGAATCATGGGATGAATTATGAATTATAATCTGTCTGATTAAAGAGAGGGAATGGATCACATGTTCGTTGAATAGTTTATGGAATATTCATTGTAATTTCATGTTTAATAATGTGATGATATTGAAATTAATTTACATCATTAGTTGAATTGAATAGATTTCATGTAAAATATTATTATTAATTAGATATTTGTTTATAATAAATTTACAATTTATTTAGATTTAGTTTCTAATCCTTCTAAGCTATATGTTCGATTATCAACCATTGTCAGTGGGGTATACATTAATTTCCCTTTTTGTATTCAATGAATTTTTGCATAAAATAATTTAAATGAGATTGAATTAATGATAGGGATTTATTTAATTTTTTTTGAATTACTAAGGTTGGGTTGATTATATAATTATGTAACCATGTGAGTTAAATTAAATGCAGTCTTTCTAAGTTACACTATTCCATATGTCACCTTATAAGGTGACATGTAAATGATATGTACATAGTTTTAGAAATTTATTTTTTTATATGAACTATATTAACGATTAATGTACAATGAATAATAATTATACGCAATGTGATAGCTGGATTCATATAAAAATTTTTGGCATTGAATCAATGAAAATGTTTTTATATATGTCATGAGTGATTATGGGACTCCATAACAGACTTCCAAGGATGGCCACTAATTATTGACTATTATAAAAAAGTGAAAAATGGTTTAATATAATAATTCCATAGATGGATTCAAGGGGAATTGATCTTATTTCAATCAGTGATACATGGCATCCCTTACTAGACCAACATGAATTGACTCAGTTGGCATGGGTGTTATTCCACTCATAGACTGGTTGTTGGGTTCTCTAGGATCACCATGGATAGGCTCATAGGTTTTTGGTTTATATGAAACATATTGAATTATATGTTTAGACATATTAATTTCATGCAAGTGATTAGATTTATAATTTATTAAAATAATAAATGAATTATATGATGTGCATTTCAAGATAACATTGATGTTATGATTCAGTCATTATTATTACTCTGGATGAAATATTGTGTCATCCTATTTTTACATATTTATCAATGGTGGAAATCAATATATGTGCAGGGTCCTTAGAAATATACATTTAATTATATGGTTGTTTGTATGAACATTATGGCAGTTGAGATAGGTATAACTATTAAATCAACGACTTGTTTCATAAATGAAATGATTAAATGAGTTGGTTATAAATGAGATCATAGAAATTATAGGATGTTTACATTGGAGTAATATGATTTCTATTTATTTTTTTTCTTTAAAATGTAATATATATATTACCTAACTATATGGAACAAACCATAGGTTGTCTCCCACATTAATTATGTCTCAAACCATATTCGTTGTGCCTCATGTACCCAGAGAGATTATATGGATTAATAAAATAATAAATGATCTCACCCAACAATATTTCTGTGATTTTTTTCAATGGATCAGGGGAGAACTGGATTGATATGAGGATCACAGTGATTAGTTTGGTGTTTTTATACTTTTGTTACATGAATTAGACATTAATTTTCTGATCAAAATTTTGATTCATTATAAAGACGGAAAACATGCTCATCATTATATATATGATATGACTTCTGATTTTTATACATTAGTGTTTTATGTTTTTTACATCATGTGTTGAAATTTTATAATTCCACTATGTGTATATTATTGATTCCATTTTGTTACACTCTGATGAAGATGGAATTGACTTCCCACAAACACACCATGGACCTCAGTACTAGTCAGAGTATACTATAATTTGGGTAGATGTGCATGAGTCCATGTTACCAATAGGTAAATAACTAATATATTTTTTCATATGGGTGTAATATGTTGCATTATTCATGTCAATTAATTAAACATAATATTATTATTATGCAAAAATTGATAACACAACATAAATTGTTAAGGAATTATTATTAATGAGATAATTTTTATTGGATTCCTTATCACATTCCTCATATTGAATCTAGGTCAATTTTAATAATTTATTCTACTATCCAATCTTTTAATATTTAGTATACTAATATGTCCCTAAAAAATGGTGTAGTCCACATTATATAGTAGGGAAAATGTATTACTGGTTTGAGTAATAAATATATGTTAATGGATATGATGAGGTCCACATGGTCTATTTATATATGAACTCCTACTAACATCCTTCTCTAGAACATATTATATAACAACCCTTCTATTTATTACATAGTTAAACATTATTTATTACATAAATATGCACTTAAGAAAACACTATGGATCTAGATGTAATGTTTCATGCTAAATTAAAAACATTACATATAAACATATAACATAAAATAAAACATATTTATTGAAAACATCATTTACATGACCACCGCATTCCATCATACCTAGCATTTCATTGGATAACCTGAGGACATACATGAGAAAAGGTTTACCTATAAAGTCCAATAAGGGAGAAAAAATGAATAACATAAATTAATTAATACATGATAGGAAAAATGCATATAAATGAAGAAAAGGAGAAACATGAACATAAAGGCATGTTATGACATGATTATCCAAACATTGATAAGTGGAAACCACATTTAAAATGGTATTAGCTTGATCCATGGCTCATTACACATGGATAATGATTAAACCCACACTGAAATTGAATTATCATGAGAAACTACTAATTGAAAATGAATTATCATGAGTAAAACCTCATTACAAATGATTTATCATGATACTATAATTTACCCAATGCATTGGAGTGCTATTAGGGAACCCCATTCCTAATCATTTTATTTCATGCATAAATGGGCCACATAGATCATAGAAAATGGAATCATTAAACATAGAAATATATTCCATGAATAAGATATTTGTAATATATAAATGTAATTACTCAATCACAAATCTCATTTGGATAATGGTGAATACCATGGATTGAGAAATTGGACATGGTATTCATTAACATGATGATTTTGGGATGGGATTTTTTGGTGTAACTTCGGCATCATAACGACATTAAATATAAATTGTATAATGGGTTTATGTTAGACAAAGATGTGTATCATAATTTATACTTGAAATTGACATTAATGGGGTAATTAAACATAATATCCCAAAATATCTAATGAAATTTATATTCAAATATATAAAATATTTACTTGAAAGTAAATGTTGAGAGAGAAATTAATTTCGGAATTTTTTTCTTGGTAACGAGTGTACATGGGATGTGTTACTGATAATGAATGAATTTTACTATCATTAAAAGAAATGGAGAGAAATTTGGGGTTGAAAAATATTTACCCAACATTAGAATGTGAAAATAAAGGGATTAACAATAAAATGAATCTAGTACATAAATATTAAAGAAAGGAATGTGAGGATCACTTACGTTGAAGTATGATCCAAAAGTTTTAGGAGAGGCACGATAGAGGATTTTTGTGAGCTTTGAGACCCTTTTGTAGGATTCATGATACATGATGGAAGAGGTTGGTCAATCTCCAAATGGTTTTACTGGTGTTGATTGGGTTATAGAGTGGGTTTATATAAGAAAGGACATATAATTCCTTATTATTTATTTTTTGGATACTACACAATAAACTAATAAAAACCAAAAATCATCTAATTGTTTTCTCTAAAGGGGAGTGGAAATAAATATTTTATAATTTCAATGGTTGAACTTTTTAAAATACTAGTCTTGCTTATGTAGAGGTGAGTCACTATCTCATAGAAATAATTTTAAAAAGATAATATATTTTATAAGTCTTGGAGGGTACACTAAGGTACCATAAAATTAATCATAAAAAATAAAATCACATTATTTTAATGTTAAAAAATATATTGTCTGAATATACCATTTATACTATTTTATTACATCACAATTCTGTCATTTTGATGTCATAAAACATTTTATATATTTCAATGATATTTAAAATTATCCCAAAAATTATACTATCTGTTAAAATTATGAAAAACTCACTATTAGATAATTTTGACATCTTTAATTTAATAATAATAATAATTTTATCAAAATAATCTTATAAATTATGTGGATTTCAATTTTCTATAAAAAACTATTTATCAAAAATTCATGGGTTTCGAAAAAAACAACATTAAATATTCTATAAAAAATTCAATTGTATTCTTAAAAATTATACAATATTTTATATTTAATATAACATAATTTTGTAATAATATTTTATTAAAATATTATTTTTTTTAAAACCCATTAATTCATCAAAATAAATTTCATAATTGAATATAAACTAAAAATACTATATTTGATTTAAATCCATTTACAAAGTAATAATAATAAAATAAATGTATATTATTTGTACAAAATTAATTCACATAATCCTATTTATATGTTATTATTTAATATCCCCATATAACACCCGCATATGACCTAAGGGTATGCTGTGAGATGGTGAAATACGCATGCGGCAGCTCAGATAACATCACTCGGGTGGTAATATCTATTAAATTTTTTTTTCTCCTATTAGTGATTTATTTAAATATTAATTATTTGATGATCATCTTATACAAGTTCAATATTAAATATCGGTGATGCTACCTCCTTTATGAGCTCTGAAAAATGGGATTTGAATGGATAAATTCTACTGCACAAGGACATTGAGTCCTTTTTATGTGAAAATTCAATTTTCCATTACCCTATATTTATACCAATCAAGTTTCAATGTTCATTAGCTATATTAGAAACTGTAACATTTATTAGTGGTATTATAAATTCCAAATTCATAAAACAACATAACTGCATATGTTTTATATAACCATTTTACTTATTAAGACATTTTATTTGATCAAGAAAAAGTTTCAATAATAAATGATTGGGGTGTTATAATATTCCCCCCTTAAGAGATTTCTCCCTCAAAATTTACTTTAGCCATACTAAAACAGATTATGGTTACTCTACTTCATCACATCCTCAAATTCCCACGTCGCCTCTTCTAACATGTGGTTTCAACATAAAAACATGACGAAGGGGAATACCATGTCTCCAACATCAAACTCTATATAAAATTGTTGGTTGTAGGAATAGGGCTTTTTGTTCTATGGGAAGCTTTAATGTGATAACGGATGATCTTAATCTTCTCCCTCATTTCTTCGACCATTTATGGAAATAAGAGTTTTCTCTCCCCAACATCATATCCACATGTCGGTGCTCTGCACCTCATCCTATAAGTGGATTCATTAGGGGTCATTTTAATGCTTTAGTGGAAAATATTATGTTATGATAACTCAACCAAAGTAATATGTTGATCAAATCCTCTTTTGATGTTCGTTGAGAATGCTTATAACATATCCTCTTGTTTTATTGGATAGTCCACTCAAATTTTCCATCAATTTGAGGATGATAATCCATAGTGAAGTTCATGACAGTATTCTGAGCGAGTTAGAGAATCTTCTAGAACATATTGTCGAATCTTAGAACTCAATCTGATACAATAGATAGTGGTACTCCACAAAACCATACAAATTCACTTATGTATATCTGAGTGAGTTGATCCAATAAGAAATCCTCTATAATTGAGAATAAGTGTGAAATCATTGTAAGACATTCCCCAGCAACCATGATATCATTGTTTACATTGGATGTATTCAGAATTCCAATGAAAAATCCCATGGAGATGTTTTCCAGATTCCACATTGGTATGGGTAATCATTTTATCATCCCCTTTGAATTCTTCCTCTCTACCTTCACATTCTGACACGTATTGCAAATTGATGTAAACTCACTGATCTCTTTACATTCGATATAGCATTGTTTTTCAATGGTCAATGGACAAATTCAAACTATATACATCATCCAAAATATCATTCTTTAACTCCGAATATGATGGAAAACATAATATTATCCCAAATCATGAAATCCATTCTTCATTAACATTGAACACCAATGATTTCTTTTTTTATAGTTATCACTTTCTTTTGGACTCACATTCATCATTTTGGGAATCCCTTAACTTTTCCAAAAGAGATGGTTGATTAGTCGTTTGTGAAAGGATTGATGATGTTCGATTATTTATGATTCAACTGTCTATATTTATTGAATCAATGAATATTGGATCCTTTTAAATTTTCTACAAAAAAAGAGATGCTAGATCCTTTCTACATGGTGTATCTGCCACCTCGTTCTCTTTCCCAGGGTGGTTGTGGATTGAGTTGTCATAGTATTGGATTAGTTCTAATCATCTTCGTTGGAACATGATTAACTCATTCTTTGTGAATATGTACTTGAGGCTTTTATGATCTGTATATATTTCACACTCCTCCCTAAAGAGATATTGTCCCAAAATTTTTAATCTGATGATTACTCAATCAATCTCCAAACCATGGGTTTTATATTTCTTCTCAATAACATTCAAATTCCTTGAGGCATAGCCAATGACATTGTCATTTTCCATCAACACACGACCCAATACCTTCTTCGAAGAATTACTATATACCACAAATAGTTCTCCACTTGTGTGTACTGTCATTATGGGCATAATGAAAAGGCTCCTTTTTTACTCCATGATGCTCTCTTCACATTAATGACTGTAATAAAGAATGACTTCATCTCTAGTTAGTTTGGTATGAGTGTTTTAAAGTCACGAGAAATGACTTAAAAATAAGCTATAATATCCAGATTACTATAGGATTATACATATATCCATCACCTATGTTTTCCACATCCATCCATAAATTGCATTTGTCATGGAGGGATCCATAGATATCCTATTTCATGGGTTGCTATCACCGAATAATGATACCTCATTATACTAAAACTCACACTTTCTGTACATTTCATAGATATTATCCACTCGTAAGGTATATAGTACAGTTCTTAGATTCTTCTCATGCTCCTCATTAGATATGGAGTATATTTTAATAACGTTTATAAATACTACGAAAAATTTGTCGTGGTAATCTCTAAAGACCCTATTCATAATGTCCATGAATATTTCTTGAGAATTTGTGAATCTAAACGGAATTATTGTGAATTCACAGTGATCGTAACATGTATGAAACATTGTCTTCAGGATTTCATACTTCTTCTCATATACATGCTAATATACTGATCTCATATCCTCCTTGGTGAAGTATTGTGCTCCATATAGATGATAGAATAAGTCATAAATTCATTGTAGAAGATAATTTTTATTTATCATGATTTTTTTGAGCTCATGATAAATAATGAAAAGGCACATAGGCCCATCATTCATTTGACAAAGAGGGATACTGAACACCATGGAGAAGCACATGGCCATATAAACACTTTATCCAGATTATTCTATAGTTTTTTCATGAGATACTCAATCTCTACAATATCTATTCAATATGGAGTCTTGGATTTTGGGAACTCACCAAGTATAAGATAAATCATGAATTCAACAAATCTTCTAGGTGAAAGGCCATTTAATTCTTAAAGAAACACTTCAAAAAATTCCTTCACAATTAGGATGTCTTCAAGGATGGTTCCATCTGTAGACTCAATTATATGAGCACGATACGCCTGCTCATAGGAAGTAACATACACTCTTGAGATGATGTTTCTAAAAAAGATTCATCCCCCTCATTGCACGAGTTCAAAATTTGGGGTAAATTAACCATATGGACATTAATTACACTCTCATTGAAATTTTTGTTGGTTATATTTATGGAAAGAGAATCCATGACATGAATTTCATCAAATTTCAACATTGGGAGTACAACTAGGTTCTCCGTGAAGGTAAATACACAAATTGTGTTAGTGGAGGATTTATATTGACGGGCTACTATGATTTCCACGTTTTCCATTCTCACTGATAACTCTACTTCCATAATTTGTGGTTGTGTTGGGATTATTATACCAATATTTTGAAATATAAAAGAATGAGTAGACCCAAAATCAATATATAAGTTCACTATTATTGAACAAATAACTATCGTATATGGAATCACCTCATTGTAAGGGATCTCTTTGGTGCTAGTGAGGGAAGCATATCTCCTTTTCTTCCATGGAGGTTGTTTGTGTCCTCATAAAAAACATGGATGTGGGCATTGCTTTAAAAAATTTCATAGTTATTTGCAGCTGATGAAATGAACAATGTGTTGATGGTCGAATGGATAATTTATATCCTCTGTTGCAGTAATATGTTTTTCTTGATTGCTGTTAATGTCCATGTTCCCATATATTCCACACCTGATGCATTTCCTCAATCCCTTTAGGATATTTCTGGGGTTCTTCTTTCCACAACATTGGAAATTGTGGTGCTAGAATTTCTATGCACTGTTTGATTTATCCATCAGATATCAAAACTTAAAGTCCAATTTCTACATATTATCCCAATGAAACACCTAAGATTATATATTCTCCAATTCAACTTTGATGACACATAAAACAATTTCTTTATAGATATCCAAGTCCCAGATAACTTGGGATTTCCTTATACTATGTTTTTGCCCACCAAAGAGGCGGTCAACCATGCATTTGGGGGTAACAAAAAAGTCAAATGTGTATTTTGAATGACTTGTGAGGTTTTACTCTGTACACATTAATGGAATCATCAACTATTTAATTGGGTGTGTGGGTGTCTCTATCTATATTAAGTTAGAGGGTTTGAGGAAAATATTTATCAAAAACATTTTCAGGAAATCCATCCATTAAAATCCCTCGATATCTTCCTCAGGATTCTTATTTTTTGTAACATTCATCATACATAATGAATATGAAATATTCAAACCAAAAAATATTTGTGAATTAAATATTCATTTTAAATTAATGGTGATTATATATTTGATTGCGTTGCCGATATGTGAATTTGGGTTTCTCTAAAGTCTTTTGTTGCACACAATGTTGATTCATACTGAAATTATTTTAAATTATAGTTAACATTTAGATGTTTAATTAGTGGGAATGAACAGAACTAACCATATTATGATAAAAAATGTTTTTTAAATGTGTTTACAATTATCCAAAAAAATGAGATTCTTAAAATGATATTGAATCCAATATTATGCAAAAATACTCTAGTATTTTTAAAAGTTAGTTTTACAACCTTTAGATGGAGAACCCCTTTTTAAATCTAGTTTTGTTCAAATTTAAATGTTTAATTTTACAAAATAAACTTATTATTTGTAAGCGGGATATAAAAATTTATGTTGGGTAAAATTATTGTATTTTTTGATAAAGATCATTTTTAATTCAAGAGTGAAAAATTTTGCATTTTATTTCTTACAAACACTCTTTCTAGTTTTATCAACAAGAATTCAATTTTATATTAATCAATGAAAATTAAATGGTTTGAATGTGGTAAAATAGAAATCATATTGATATTATAAATACCAAAATTATTTTTGGTATAATTTTGGATATTTTTTGAAAACGTTCAATTTTTTATGAATAGTGGAAAATACTGTGTTGAAGTTAAAACAACATTTTTCAATTAATTGAAATTTTTCTTCCTATGTGAATTTAATTAATAAAATAAGAACTAAATTATTTTCATCATTATCTAAAATGTGGTTCAATATGAAAAAATATTTTTGGGTCAATAATAACTTTTGATTTTTATTTTCCATGGTTAAAGGTAAATATGGTAATTCATGGTAAAAATAATATTATAATAATATAAAATTACATTAACACTTTTACTAACCATATTTGGTGATTTATGGTCAACCAATAAATCTTTGGGTGAGGCATTTGGCCTTTGAATGCCACTTGGGTATGATAATGACATTATTATCTTTTTATAGAATAAAAAATAAAAAATATCATAAATATGTATTGTTTTTCTAAAAAAATTAATTTGGATAATATAACTTATATTTTTTATTATAAATATTCCATAGAAAGATAAAAATATTTCTTACATAGTGTTATTTTATTAATAATATTTATACATCATATAAATAACTTAATTTAAGACACGATGATGATGTAAGAATTACCTCATAAATAAATGTTTTAAATAATTGAGATATGAAATATTAAAATAAATTCATTTTTAACCTTATAATGCCATTCACGAATTTTATTGATTCTTATGACTTGTTATTTTCGATTTAATGAATATTTTTCGAAAAAATCAATTCTTTTTGGATTTTTTAGATAATCATGACAAAAATAGTTTAAAAATTGTCATAAATGAATTTTTTAAATCAATAAAAACATTATTAAATGATAAAATAGGACTAAAAATATATGTTTTGACCAAATGACTTATTTGATGATAAAAATTACAATACATTTCCAATTTGGGTCACTTGGAATTTTATAGAAACTATATTAACCATATAGTATAAATATAAAATAAAAATGGCAAAAGTTAAATTATTTAACTAAGGGTTAGTGTTAAATGATACGGTTACAAAATTATATAAAACCTATTGGTTGGATTTATTTCGATTAATAGTCATATAATATTATTATTTAGTGATTTTTTTACCTTTTGAAATCTAAATTCAGTTCATAATAAATTAATAATTTCAAACATTCCTAAAGAGACCCTCCTCCTCTTATATAAGGATGTCAACTCTAACACATTACTCACAACTCTCAAGCCACATGGATCATCCAAACATTGCCCCAATAATCTCCCAAAATACCAATATTCTATCTAGAATCCTAACTTTTGGATGATGCAAATTCAATAATTAATATTGGTTCAAACCAAAAGGTGTTACCCGATTTAAAGGTTACATCTTCTCTCATGTTTTTTCTTTTATTATCCTTCTACCACCCCCAAACCTCTCTTGATACCATTAATTTATAACAAAACCAGTATCCTAAATATTATATGATGCTACTATGATATTTATTCGAACTACAATTCCACACACCTCCTTCTAATGGATACGACATACTGAATCTGTGGATGGAGAAGTACTGCGTCATGAAACGATGATTGTTCAAATATCATCTAACAATTATAATGGTGGCCATTTAGATGGAATTATATTTATATGTAATATATATTATATTTATATTGTCTCTTTAAATCATTATTTTTCATTTTTATCATACATTTATGGTTTCCATAATGGGTAAATACGATAATTTCATCTGAGGAAGTGCATACTACAACCCCCTCAATGTGAAATGAATCATTCATTCCATATGTGGAACATATAAAAGATGTAGTTAATGAAATTATATATGATATTATACTGGAAATATAATATTCCTATGTATAATTATGTTTTCTTTCCATTAAATATAAAAAAGAAATGAATGTTGCATTTATGCATATGTACAACTAACCTACTCCATTATCAGTGAATTTCTTTCTCATATCCAAATGTTATTACTATTATAGATACATTCATATAATGTATATATATGATATATATGATATATAAATCATGAATATTATTTTTTAGATAATGTAATTTTAGACTACATGGAAAATTTTTAATGGTAAGAAGGTAATTTTTGACTCAAGTACTAAATACAGAAAAAACAACCGTTATTAACAAAAATAATTATGTAATGTATATAAATAGTTAATAAGTGACATAAAAGAAAAAATATAATGAAAATGGGTTCTTAATAATGTATAAAATAACTTTAGTTTATTATTCAGGATATTAATGAACGAACGAGTAAAGTCAGATACTAGGTAAGGGATCCATTCACCCACATACTTTAGTCAAAGACATATTTTATGTTATGTATTTTAATTTTTCACTTTATTATGTTGGTATGTGTTATTATATATCCTTATTGATGTACATTTCATGTCCATGTGTTTAGAGACCCTTTTTTCTCTCATCATCTCATTTTTAGTATTTTTAAGGGACGTCGTTAGGCAGCCAAATTTTCATAATTGACATCATCTCAATATCCTTTATTTGAGGCATAATTTTATTTATACATTTGTTTGTTTTATACGAAGTATAAAAACCTTTCACCATTCATTTCATTCAATTAAAATATTTTTCTATGATACATTTTACTAAATGAAAATGGGGATTCTTTTTAACGTTGGAGGGGATAATGACCTTTCTGTTGTCACATCCATTATTTGATATTTGGATTCCTTAATGAGAATTAATGTTTTTAAAAGTAAAAAATACCATATGATATTTTTTCATATTTTTTTATTGAAAATTGTTTTGATAAATCATTGATTATTACAATATCTTGAAATGATATATTGTGATTGCAATGTGGAAATATTATATTTCATTTAAGCTTAATTTTTGTGTTATGGTTCAGGGTCATTGTTTATGTATAAAGGTGGATATATTATAAACCTATTGATGGTGATCCCAAGATATCCCTCTACTTCAATGGGTAATGTAATGGGGGTAAATTCTAATGTTTCTTCTACTATATTTATTGAATATAATATGATGTGTATTCCATCATAACTCCATACGTAATTTTGAAATCTATAACGTAATCATGACATGGATGCCATAAGTTACCTTTAGGATTTTTGAATTCTAAGTGCTATTCCTAAATCTTATGATTTCATTAGTTATGTAAAAAAGATTGTGGTTTTTATGTATTTATGGACTCTTGTATTCTTTCATTATTTTTTGACCATTAATAAACTTCTTATGATCATTCCATGTTTTTTAAATATTTTTCATAGGGTATAAGGAAGGGTAAAATAAAGGAATAATTCAAGAAGATTTATATAAATATAGGAATTTTTTTTGTCATTTTTGAGTTTTTATTTTATGAAAAAAATGTATACTGAGTAGGAGTGTCTACGTTGTAATTATTGATATTTACAAAAATATATATGGCCTAATTTATAGAAACTCTAAATCTAACAATATCCTCAATGTGAATTTTAAACTCAATTTTTTGTTATTTAATGATTATGGGTGGGGCATAATAGTTGGTATCAGTAGTCGGTTTAGACAACATTAAGAGTTATGGTATTGATAAATTAATATCCATAAATTAATTTCTGGTAAGAAATAAATTATATAAGATTTTGAAGTGCATTATGTTGCATTTGTTGTCAATGAGGCATGAAGTTGTCTTGGAATGAATGGATGTCAATGAGTCAAGATGTGAATGACAAAGAGGCATGTCACTTAGGAGATTCACTATGTGGTATTGGAAATTGTGGTTGAAACATTCTCCATGTACATCTGACGATTGCTGAGCTGCTCTTTAAGTTCATAGACCTTGTATCCTGATGATACAAAGTCACAACAATGATAGAAGACCATGCATTGTCTTCACAATGCATGAGGAGTTGAAAGGAGTTCCATCCACAACTACTAAGTGGATGATGTGCATTAATGAAGTCCATGCACTATCACTCAGTGCATGTGAACATGAAGATGATACAATTGATCTCTGATTAGATCAATAAAGAACATTGAAGAAATTATGTGATTAAGGAGCTCAGTTGAAGATGAAGACCCTTCGTGAATTCCATTCCTAAGTGATAAATAAGTGTTGAAGAATTGGAGGAATTCTTAAGAAGAAGAAGAATAGAGATGGGAAGAAGAATGGCTTGGAGTGGCACTTGGCATGTTACACTTGGTCACTTTGTTTAACAAAGGACTTAGTGTTTTTGTTGCAAAAAATAGGCCACCAAGGAGGCCAGCCGAGGGTCATCACCCAAGGCACTTGTGGGACTCAAGGTCACCACGCCCATGGGGAACCCTCAAGGCCAGGGCAGCAACCTTGAGGCAGGGGGCGCACCCAAGGACACCGCATGGGCGCCTGGGGCACGCCCGGAGGAGCGCAGAGGGGCCGTGTATAAGCCCCGAGGGCACGCGGTGGTGAAGCCCGCGCACCCGTGTGTGTATAGTGGGCGCTAGGAGCACGCCCGCAGGAGCAGTGAGTGGGCGCAGAGCGCGCCCGCAGGGAGAACTCGGTGCGGGGCGGCACCGAGAGGGGAGAAGATGCAACTGAGGAGTAGTGGCGGGTGCTTGGGTGATAAAGCGCGGAAAAACCACTGGAGAATTCGATGTGGGATGCGCATTTTTTCCGCGGGGGCGATCCTGGCCGCACGATCGATCGCGCGCCAGATCTCGGCCGCACATCTGATCCGCGGCGAGATGATTTGATCCAGGCCGTTGAAGATCTGATCCGACGGCTCCCGGCTTATCTTCTACCCCGAGCTCGACCGAAGGTCACCCGCGAGCAGCCGCTGAACCAGAGCCCTCCGAGCACCAGTTTTCGAGCTCCCGGCCATCATTGTTCGATCCGAAGACTCCATTGAGATCGTCTAAGCATAACGAACACATCCATGCAAGAAAGAAGCACGCATGCAGAGCTGTGAGGAATTTCGGTCGAGGCCGAGGCAAGCAAAGCTGTCGAGGCCACATGGTTGGTGGTTTTCATGGTTTGGACATTAAACCGAAGGCCGTGCATGCGTTCTAAGTCGCATGCACGTAGAGTAAATTAAAAATGAGAACCCGCGTGAAACAGTGAAGGAAAACGAGATTTGGAATGATTTTTAAAGATCCAAAAATATCGGGGATTTGAGATTTATCCCACGCGGAAGTTTAGAAGCGTTTCTCTGCCTATAAAAGGAGCACCCGAGGCATGAAGGGCTTTTGCTGAAACTCTGTTGAAGATCCGAGTCCCGCGTGTGCTCTGCCTCACGAAGTAAAAGCCCCGCGCAAAGAACTTGCGCGGCTGAAGGTTCTGGAGCCACCCGAGGCTTTGAAGGTCCCCTGCGCGCATTATTTGCGTGACAGGAAGAGCTCTCCCTGCCCGCAGACTTGTGCGGCAGGAGTAGCTTGCGCGCCCAAGGTGTTCTCACCCTTGTGGCTTGCGCACCTCATGGTGTTGCATCTTGCACACCCGAGTGCTTGTGCACCCCGCGGCAGGAGTACCTTGCGCGGTCGGGCAGTGTGTGCATAAGCAAGAGGAGGTAGAGGCTTTGCCTCTTGTGTGTGCAATGTGAAAGTTAAAGGCCGAGAGGAAGTGTGTGCAAAAGAAAAGTGAAAGACCACATATTTTGTGTGTGTGCAAACAAAGGAGAAAGGCTGTGGGCAGTAGGTGTGCACCAAAGAAGACCCGAGGCTTTGTGTGCACAAGGAATTAACAAGGCCGAGGCCTTAGTGCCTTATGTGCAAAATGAACAAGAGTTGGTCGTAGCCTTGTGTGTGTGCAAGAAGAGAAGGAAGGCTGTGGCCGTGTGTGTGCATAAGGAGGAAGACCACACTATTTGTGTGTGTGCAATTCATGTGAAGTCCGAGACTTGCATGCCTTGTGTGCATAGTGAAGATAAGACCCTATGGTTTTGGTGTGAGCAAGGAGTACCCAAGGCTTGAACCCTTGTGTGTGTGCTAAATTGAAGAACACACTTTGTGTGTGCATTTGAAGAAGAGGCCGTAGCCTTTGGTGTGTGCAAAAAGAGGAGGAGGCCCTAAACATTGGTGTGTGCAAAAAGAAAACAAAAAGGCCGAACCTAGTGTGTGTGCACTAAGTGAAGTGAACACACTTAGAAGAAGGAAGAAAGAGGAGACCCTCACACTAAAGTAGAACACACAATTTAAGTGTGTGAACAAATTGAACAAAGTGTGTGAGTGAAGAAGGTGTGTGTGCTTAAGGAGAAATTACACTCTTTGAGTGTTTATCACACCAAGGAAGAGAAGAAGGAAAGTGCATGCATGCATGCATGCACGTGCACACGTGAACAGTGCTAAATCAGTGGTGTGCATTTGAGGAGTCCAATACCAGAAGATCTTGAAGAATCAGAGATGCCATGCTCTCAGTGCATGAAGTTGAAGTGAGTGAGACTGGACCAGACCGAAGATATAGATATCAGTTGTCTGAGCATTCAGTAGTGGAAGAGAGAAGCTAGGTCATCCTGAAGAAGGAGATAAAAGCTGAGCTGGACGAGAAGCCATGATCAACCACAAGTGATCAGAAGAAGAGCAAGGCCAGCAGCCTTTATCCCAGGCTGCTGAGGATACTTGAAGAAGCTTAAAGAGAAGAAGAGCTACTCGTGTGACTCGAGGAGCCAGGAGAAGACCCTGTGGGACTCAGGGAGAAGAAGTCTTCAGTGGGATTCTGGAGCAGGCCAGTGGGACTCTGGTAACACTGTGGGACGCAGTACAAAGTCCCTCCTGTGGGACTCAGGAGAGATACAGTGGGACTCTGTATCGACCATTGTAATTTTAACAGGTTATAATGGAGAATCCATGCTGGGAGAGCATGGAAAGGATGTAGGCCTTTGGTGCCGAACCTTGTAAATCCTTGTGTCATGTGCCTTTTCATTACTGCATCATTCGGGAAAGGTTGAGAGATACAAGAAGAGTGGATCGAGGCTTTAACCAGCCATATAGGTTTAATTGATAAGAATCAATTAGTAAAAAGTTTTAAGGGATCACTGATTCACCCCCTCCCCCTCTCAGTGATTCACACTGATCTGGGCACTTCAATTGGTATCAGAGGGAGGTTCCCTCTAAAAGATCCAAGGGAGACTTTATGAATTGCAGATTTGAGGAAATGAGCAACCAGCCTCAAATGGAGATATCTGCCAAGACTCAGAAAAATAGAAAGAAGAAATAGGCCAAGAAGATGAAGAAAGCATGTCCTAGCTGTGATGAAGTTGAAATAATGAATGATCATCAGAGTGCACTCAAATATCTTCAGAAGACAGTTCCCATGGAAGTGGCAAAGTGTATAGCTACAGGAATCCATGATCTTCATGAAGAAAAATCACAGTTAGAAGAAGAATCCAATGCTATGGAAGATCAACTGGCTAAAAGGGTTGGCATAACCAACACTCTCAGAAAGCTGGTAAATGCCAAAGATGAAACAGTATCTCTTTGCAATGAAAGATATGAAGACACTGCTGAAGAATTGCAAAGAAGCCTTTCTGAGAATGAATTCTTTAAGATAATGGTCAAAGAAGTGTTCCATGCACTGGAGAAGCTGCACAGAGTTTCAATGATTGTCAAAGATGCTCAACTAGAAGATAAAGTCAAAAGGGTGAAGGAGCTTGACAACTCAATGCATGAAATAAAGAAGGTGCATGATGACCAGATGGAACAGCTGAAACAGAATTGGGAAGCTAGGCTAAGATTCGTTGAGGATGAGAAGAACTCCCTCAACATGAAGTGTTTAGAACTGGAGGTGATATTAAAAAATCAGCAATCACCCAAAGCCAAAACCTCCCAGTCAGCTGGTAGAAGAAATGTTGCCACTCAAGTGAGCATTGAGAAGGATGATTCTAAAAGAAGGGAATCCTCTAGTGAATGTGCAAAATCTTCTAAGAAGAAGGTTCCATCCATCTGGATGAGGAAGGTGAAGAAGCAGGGCTCTCCTAAAACAACACAACAAGTCAAGACAAGTACCCTACAATCAGAAGGAATCAAAAAGTCAAGATTCGTGGGGCAATGCTGGTGTTGTAATAAGTATGGGCACTGTGCAAAGGATTGTTGGTACAATCCACTGAATGCCAAAGCACAGAGGAAGCCCATGCCTAGGGGGAGCAAGCCAGAAGGAAGGAAGCAACATCCACAGGTCCAGAGACATCTGTTTACTGCAAATAGATTTGGATTACTTGACAACATCTGGGATGATTGCAAAAGTGGTCAAAAAGATACATGTCAGTCTCCAACTGTATCCAGAGCTCAAAATAAGAAAAGATCACAGAACCTGGCTCAGAAAGATTACTTGGGAAGCAAGAAGAAAGAAGAAAATGCTCCCAAGAAGTGTTTGAGAAATGAAGAGAAGTCCTTGGAGTCTGAGTCCAAGAAGGGTGATGCATCCAGAAGGACCACCAAGAAGAAATGCTTCTACTGTGGAAAGAAAGGTCATATCATGGATCTTTTTAAAGAAGCCATGAAATTCAATAGAGGCAGACTGGACTCAAAAAGGCAATCAATCCAGAAGAAGAAGGGATTGATTGAAAATAAGTTGCCTAAGATAGGTAGCTTAGCAGCATCAAAGGAACCATGTGGAACTTCCAGAACTGAGGCCACTCTTCCAAATGAATTACTTGTCATATGGCCACATCAGTTGCAACTTGCCAGAGAACTACAAAGAGTTGAAGATGAAGCTCTGGCAATTGCTAAAGCAAAAGGGAAGAAGAAGGTTTCACATGAATATGTTTTGAGAACCACACCAGCACAATCATCAATGAAGATCAAATGTGCAAGTGTGAAGACTGGTGAAAATGGGACATCTCGGTTGAGAGAATCTTCTCAACCTTGTTGTTCACATTGATGAACCAAGGAGGTTCCAACTTATTCCCTTATACTCATGGTATATACATGTGCTAACATTGCAGGGAATTGAAGATGATGATCATTCTCAGCTGGAGGATGGTTTGGATTGAATGGAGTGCACCCCTTGAGGGGGAGCCAATCTGGAGAAGATGATGTTTTGAAATTAATATCATCTTGAGAAAGTAGATGAAAGGGGAAGCTTTATCTTTGCACTGAACTTTCTAATGAGTTTTGTGAAGTATGTGCAGGATTTAGCAATTCATTGGTATATCTGAACAATTTTCAAACCCCTGAAGCATTATCTCACATGTATAGTGAAATGTGGACAGCATTGAAAAATCTTGGTTACATCACTCTTGTTTTCTACACCGGGTTAGCCCAAGTAGACTTAGAGATGATTTACTAAAGGTTCTTTGCTAAAGAGAACATGTGACATCATCCATCTCTCAGTGTTTTTCAAGAAAATACTTTTCAAAGGGAGGAAGAGATTTTTGAAAGAGAACCACACCACACCTTTGCATTTGATTGCCAATAAGGGGGAGAAATTTTGGCACACATATTGACCCATTCATATGTGCTGAAGGAGTGTATTGACAACAAATACAAAGGGGGAGATTGAAGTGCATTATGTTGCATTTGTTTTCAATGAGGCATGAAGTTCTCTTCGAATGAATGGATGTCAAGGAGTCAAGATGTGAATGACAAAGAGGCATGTCACTTAGGAGATTCACTAAGTGGTATTGGAAATTGTGGTTGAAACATTCTCCATGTACATCTGACGATTGCTGAGCTGCTCTTTAAGTTCATAGACCTTGTATCCTGATGATACAAAGTCACAACAATGATAGAAGACCATGCATTGTCTTCACAATGCATGAGGATTTGAAAGGAGTTCCATCCACAACTACTAAGTGGATGATGTGCATTAATGAAGTCCATGCACTATCACTCAGTGCATGTGAACATGAAGATGATCCAATTGATCTCTGATTAGATCAATAAAGAACATTGAAGAAATTATGTGATTAAGGAGCTCAGTTGAAGATGAAGACCCTTCGTGAATTCCATTCCTAAGTGATAAATAAGTGTTGAAGAATTGGAGGAATTCTTAAGAAGAAGAAGAATAGAGATGGGAAGAAGAATGGCTTGGAGTGGCACTTGGCATGTTACACTTGGTCACTTTGTTTAACAAAGGACTTAGTGTTTTTGTTGCAAAAAATAGGCCACCAAGGAGGCCAGCCGAGGGTCATCACCCAAGGCACTTGTGGGACTCAAGGTCACCACGCCCATGGGGAACCCTCAAGGCCAGGGCCGCAACCTTGAGGCAGGGGGCGCACCCAAGGACACCGCATGGGCGCCTGGGGCACGCCCGGAGGAGCGCAGAGGGGCCGTGTATAAGCCCCTAGGGCACGCGGTGGTGAACCCCGCGCACCCGTGTGTGCATAGTGGGCGCTAGGAGCGCGCCCGCAGGGAGAACTCGGTGCGGGGCGGCACCGAGAGGGGAGAAGATGCAACTGAGGAGTAGCGGCGGGCGCTTGGGTGATAAAGCGCGGAAAAACCGCTGGAGAATTCGATGTGGGACGCGCATTTTTTCCGCGGGAGCGATCCTGGCCGCACGATCGATCGCGCGCCAGATCTCGGCCGCACATCTGATCCGCGGTGAGATGATTTGATCCAGGCCGTTGAAGATCTGATCCGACGGCTCCCGGCTTATCTTCTACCCCGAGCTCAAACGAAGGTCACCCGCGAGCAGCCGCTGAACCAGAGCCCTCCGAGCACCAGTTTTCGAGCTCTCGGCCATCATTGTTCGATCCGAAGACTCCATTGAGATCGTCTAAGCATAACGATCACATCCATGCAAGAAAGAAGCACGCATGCAGAGCTGTGAGGAATTTCGGTCGAGGCCGAGGCAAGCAAAGCTGCCGAGGCCACGTGGTTGGTGGTTTGCATGGTTTGGACATTAAACCGAATGTCGTGCATGCGTTCTAAGTCGCATGCACGTAGAGGAAATTAAAAATGAGAACCCGCGTGAAACAGTGAAGGAAAACGAGATTTGGAAAGATTTTTAAAGATCCAAAAATCTCGGGGATTTGAGATTTATCCCACGCGGAAGTTTAGAAGCGTTTCTATTCCTATAAAAGGAGCACCCGAGGCATGAAGGGCTTTTGTTGAAACTCTGTTGAAGATCCGAGTCCCGCGTGTGCTCTGCCTCGCGAAGTAAAAGCCCCGCGCAAAGAACTTGCGCAGCTGAAGGTTCCGGAGCCACCCGAGGCTTTGAAGGTCCCCTGCGCGCATTATTTGCGCGACAGGAAGAGCTCTCCCTGCCCGCATACTTGTGCGTCAGGAGTATCTTGCGCGCCCAAGGTGTTCTCACCCTTGTTGCTTGCGCACCTCGTGGTGTTGCATCCTACACACCCGAGTGCTTGTGCACCCCACGGCAGGAGTACCTTGCGCAGTCGGGCAGTGTGTGCATAAGCAAGAGGAGGTAGAGGCTTTGCCTCTTCTGTGTGCAAAGTGAAAGTTAAAGGCCGAGAGGAAGTGTGTGCAAAAGAAAAGTGAAAGACCACATATTTTGTGTGTGTGCAAACAAAGGAGAAAGGCTGTGGGCAGTGGGTGTGCACCAAAGAAGACCCGAGGCTTTGTGTGCACAAAGAATTAACAAGGCCGAGGCCTTAGTGCCTTATGTGCAAAATGAACAAGAGTTGGCCGTAGCCTTGTGTGTGTGCAAGAAGAGAAGGAAGTTCGTGGCCGTGTGTGTGCATAAGGAGGAAGACCACACTATTTTTGTGTGTGCAATTCAAGTGAAGGCCGAGACTTGCATGCCTTGTGTGCATAGTGAAGATAAGACCATATGGTTTTGGTGTGAGCAAGGAGTACCCAAGGCTTGAACCCTTGTGTGTGTGCTAAATTGAATAACACACTTTGTGTGTGCATTTTAAGAAGAGGCCGTAGCCTTTGGGGTGTGCAAAAAGAGGAGGAGGCCCTAAACATTGGTGTGTGCAAAAAGAAAACAAAAAGGCCGAACCTAGTGTGTGTGCACTAAGTGAAGTGAACACACTTAGAAGAAGGAAGAAAGAGGAGACCCTCACACTAAAGTAGAACACACAATTTAAATGTGTGAACAAATTGAACAAAGTGTGTGAGTGAAGAAGGTGTGTGTGCTTAAGGAGAAATTACACTCTTTGAGTGTTTATCACACCAAGGAAGAGAAGAAGGAAAGTGCATGCATGCATGCATGCACGTGCACACGTGAACAGTGCTAAATCAGTGGTGTGCATTTGAGGAGTCCAAGACCAGAAGATCTTGAAGAATCAGAGATGCCATGCACTCAGTGCATGAAGTTGAAGTGAGTGAGACTGGACCAGACCGAAGATAAAGATATCAGTTGTCTGAGCATTCAGTAGTTGAAGAGAGAAACCAGGTCATCCTGAAGAAGGAGATAAAACCTGAGCTGGACGAGAAGCCCTGATCAACCACAAGTGATCAGAAGAAGAGCAAGGCCAGCAGCCTTTATCCCAGGCTGCTGAGGATACTTGAAGAAGCTTAAATAGAAGAAGAGATACTCGTGTGACTCGAGGAGCCAGGAGAAGACCCTGTGGGACTCAGGGAGAAGAAGTCTTCAGTGGGATTCTGGAGCAGGCCAGTGGGACTCTGGTAACACTGTGGGATGCAGTATAAAGACCCTCCTGTGGGACTCAGGAGAGATACAGTGGGACTCTGTATCGACCATTGTAATTTTAACAGGTTATAATGGAGAATCCATGCTGGGAGAGCATGGCAAGGATGTAGGCCTTTGGTGCCGAACCTTGTAAATCCTTGTGTCCTGTGCCTTTTCATTACTACATCATTCGGGAAAGGTTGAGAGATACAAGAAGAGTGGATCGAGGCTTTAACCAGCCATAGAGGAATAATTGATAAGAATCAATTAGTAAAAAGTTTTAAGGGATCACTGATTCACCCCCTCCCCCTCTCAGTGATTCACACTGATCTGGGCACTTCAGATTTTAATATTACCATGTTTATTCTTCTATGATATTTTTGTTTATAATTGTTTTTTGTAGAGTAAACAAGGAAAAAATACTGTGTAGGCATATAATAGGGAATGACCATCCCAATCAGCATCCTAATATAGTTAGAATCATAATTAAACAGTTTTTTTATGTGATGTCTTAGTGGAATCAATTTATAAATGGTATATGTGTTTATTGATGATATTTTGGTTTATTATAAAAGTAAAGTGGAACATTAAATTAATTTAAGGGTTATCTTGAAAACATTAAAAGAAATGAAATATTTAGAGAAATTCTGTAAATTTGAGTTTTTTTTAAAAAATATATCATTCCTTGGTCTCGTTGTTTGTAAAAATGGCATAACAATTGATCCTACTAAATAAATGTTGTTCAAGAGTGTCCATATTCCACAACTATAATATAGATCAATATTTTTTGTGATTTAGTTGGTTATTATTGGAGTTTTTTTTAATTTATCAATGGTTATCTAGCCCACAAAATTAGATAACTCAAAATGTGTTAAGTTCACCTGGGAAAAAGAATGTCATGATTGTTTGGAGGAATTGAAAAAATGATTTGTGAATTCTCTAGTTTTGGAATTACCTAAAAGAGATGGTGAATTCCTTATATAAAGTGATGCTTCATTTGAATGACTTGGTTGTGTCCTTATGAATAATGATCAGGTAATTGTTTATGATTCACGTCAATTGAAAGATCAAGGAAAAATTTATGATACACATGATTTGGAATTTTCTGTTGTTTTTTCATTACAAATATATGTACATCATTTGTATAGAGTATAATGTGAAATATAAACTGAGCACTAACATTTTATGTATATATTCACTCAGAAATCATTCAACATGAGATAGAGGCGACGAGTGGAATTAATATAGGATTATGATTGCAAAATTAATTACCATCTTGGAATGTAAATTAATGTGATGATGATTTTAGTTGATAATGTAATGCTACATTAACATTGTTATTTTGGAATAATAACCTTATATAAACGATTTGATGAACGTTTTCATAGAGATTGTTGGGA
Organism: Viscum album; assembly: GCA_963277665.1. Lineage (NCBI taxonomy): Eukaryota > Viridiplantae > Streptophyta > Magnoliopsida > Santalales > Viscaceae > Viscum > Viscum album. Next base: position 416,742,779 of record OY728161.1, on the reverse strand, counting down.
CTTGAAATTCCTCTATTTTAGTTTAGGTGTCAGTGAAATCATCTCTATTAGATAGAATTAATCATGAACATAATGAAGATTGTGTGTTGTAGAAAAAGTTATAATTGGTTCATAAGGGTATTTTACAAAAGTTTGACATTGATATTGACCGTGTTTTGATGTTTAGAAAGAGATTATGTGTGTATTGCGTTTCACAGTTGAAGAAAGAGTTATAATGTGAATCTCATTGTTCAGTTTTTTAGTTCATCCTTGTAGTACTCATATGTACATAGATCTATTAGAGTATTACTTGTGGGATGGAATGAAATTAGATAATTCTTGACTTTACTATGAAATTTTTTACTTGTCAATAGGTAGTATAAGATCAAAAGTTACCAAAATGGATGCTTCAACCGTTACTGGTGCCCCAGTGTAAATGGGAAAATATATCCATGGGGATCGTTGTGGGATTACAAAAACATCGCAAGGTAACAATGTAATCTAGGTTATTGTTTATCGATGGACTAAATTTTATCATTTCCTTCTTATTTGAGATACTCTGTATCTAGATCAACTTTCTCAGTTGTATGTTGTGGTGATAGTTCAGATACATGGAGATCCTCTCTCCATTGTATCTTATCATGATCTGAGGTTCCCTTATAAATTTTGAAAAGTCCTTCAGATGTCTTTTGGTACTGAATAAATTTTTATTACAAATTTTCATCCTCAATAAGATGGGTAGTTATGAATAAAATCAGAATTTGAAAGATATGCAGCAGGCATCATTATTGGATTTCCAAGGATGTTGGGATAAACAACATTGTTTGGTTTATTTTTTTTATAATAACCGTTTTCAATCAAGTATACAGATTACTCCATTTGAGGTATCATATGGAATTTAGTGTAAAAATCTTGAATTTTGGGATGATGTATGTGAAAGAAAACTAATGGAGCCAAATTTTGTAGAATATATTATATAAAAAGTTCGGTTTATTCAGAAGAACATGAAAACATATCAAAGTAGGTAGAATAGTTGTGTATTTTATTTTATGAGGGAACTATCTTTTGAGGTAGGTGATCATGCCATTCTAAATTTTTCACCATGGAAAAGTGTGATGTGTTTTGGTAAGAATGGAATGTTGAGTCTGAGGTTCATTAAACAATATGAACTCTTGGAGAAAGATGGACCAGTTTGTTACAGGGTATCATTACCCACAATTTTATCCTGGGTGCACAATGTTTTTCTTGTTTCAATTTTGAAAACGTATATACCATATCCATCTCATGTTTTGAGTCTAGAGGTTGTACAGTTGGAAGGAAATCTTTCTTATGAGGAACAACTAGTCCAGATTCATTACCAAAGTGAGAAAGTGTTTTGAAATATGATAATTCATCAGGTAATGATTTTTTGTCAAATCCATTTGGTTGAAGATTAAATTTGGGAATCTAGGAATCATATGAAGGATAAATATGATCACTTATTTGAAAGGTGAATAAAATAACCAGGATAAAATTTACAAATGGGGGGAAGGATATAACATCACAGGTAAATAATGATTATCATATTTTAATATTTAATAATACTTTTGATTTAAATATTAATTTTACTTTAATGTAGATTCTATGTTAGATTGTGTACACGACTCGCAATGATGGGTTTCTCTGAAGTCTTAGGATTCCCAAAACGATGAGTCATACTGAAAAATAATAATTTTTTTTTATTTTAAATGGTTGTAAAAACCTTGTTGATTTATTGGAAGGAAGGAACAGAAAGAACCATAATATGATTAAAAATGCTATTTTTATGTTTTTAAATTTATCCAAAAAAATTTTGAGGTTTAAAGTTAGTTTCAATCCAATTTAATGAATAAACACTCTAACATTTTTAAAAGGTAGATTTACCCCTATTGATGGTAAACCCCATTTTAATAAATTCTTTCAACTTTATATGAAAAATTTGAAAAAAATATTTATTTTTATTTAGAAGCGGGGAATAAAAAATTACTTTGGGTAAATTTTCGATATTTTTTTGATAATGTTAATTTTTAATTAATAGTTGAATGTATTGCATGTTATGTCAGAACTGTACTTTCATCTAATTAATTTATATGTTTAGATTATCTTTTTAACTCATTTAAAAGTTTAAATATAATATGTTTTTACCATTTAATCCAATGATTGTCATTTGATTTAATTTCACTTTGAAATTTGACCTAATCAAATGTCAATATTTTTTGTAGTTTATACTTCTTAAAAACATGATTTCTATTTCTGACAATGGAAATTAGTTATTAATTAATTAATGAAACATATATGTTTTGAATTGGTTAAAATATATATTAATTACTTTATTTTGAATATCAAAATTATATTTGGGTTAATTTTTGTATTTTTCTGAAACCATTCAATTCATTATGAATAGTGAAAAACACTGAGTAGTACTTAAAAAATTAACCTTTTCATTTAAATGAAAATATTTCACTTCTTTTAATTTAATTTCAAAATCCCACAAAAATGGTTGTAAAATTATGTAAATTTCGTTCAATAGGATGAAAATAATTTTTCATTAATAATAAGTTTTTATTTTTATTTATTATGTTTTAAGTTAAATATAGAAATTCAAGTTAAAATTAAAATTATAAGAATATAATGTTACCATATTTATTTTCCTAACATTATTGGATGAGTCATGGAATTCCAATACAATCCTTGGGTGAGATGTTTTGCCTATCAAATCCCGTTGGGTAAGATAATGACAATATTAAGATTTTATTTAATGTAAAAATAAAAATATAACAAACATGTATTGTTCTTCTAAAAAAATTAATGTGGGTTTATATAAGTGAAAATTTCTAAAATAAATATTTTTTAGAATGAGAAAAATATTTAATACATCACGGTATTTTATTTATTATTTTCAGACATCAAATAAATAAATTTATTTATGACACAATGATGATATAATAATTACCTTATTAATGAATGTTTTAAATAAATGATATTATAAATATTTATAAATTATTCTTTACAAGAATCATATAGATTAGTATAACTTGTTATCATTGAATTAATGTATGGTTTATGAATTAATCAAGTTGTTTTGTATTTTTTTTAAATTGATTATATGAATAGTATAAAAATTGACATAAATGAATTTATAAATCAATCAGTATTATATTAAATGATAAAATAGTCCTAAAAATAAATGAATCGTAAAAATGACATATACTAGGATATAAATGACATTAATGATCCATTTTGGGTCTCTTGACATTTTATACTAAATATATTAACAATAATGTTTGAATATAAATGATGAAAATGTAAAATTTAAATTTGTTAACTAACTGTTAATGCAAAATTTTAAGTATAAAAATGAATCCCAAACTTGTCTAAAACCAATTGTTTGAGAGTATGGTGAATAATAGTTTTCTTATATTCTAATTTAATGACTATGAGACCTTTTTAAATGGGAATTTAGTTTATAATAAAATAATATTTTCATACATTCCTAAAGAGCCTCTCCTTCCCCTAATAAAAGGTCATCCCCTCTACCCCATTACTCACAACTCTCAAGACAGTTATCGTGTCTATCCTCTGCTCTAATAAACTCCTAAAATAACTCTCTTCGACCTAGAAGCCTAAAATTGGGCAGAAGGAAATTCAATAAATATTTTTGGTTAAAACCAAAGACAGTTACCCTATTTAAATGTAAAGTCCTCTCTCAATTTATTTTCTTTTATTTTCCTTCTCCAACCAATTAAAATCTCTTTATTACATCTTTTAAAACAACACATATGTACTCAATATACTCGGATATTGTTATGAGAAGTATTTGAACCACACATCCACACACCTCCATCCAATAGATACAAACATAATGTTTCTGTAGACAACGAACTACTGCATCGTGAAAATACGATTGTTCAAATATTTCATACCGCCTCTCATGGTGGCCATTATGATGGAACTATATTTAAATGTTTAATATATTATATTTTTATTATCTATATGCTTCTATATTTTTCAATTATAGCATACATTACAGTTTCCATAATGGGTAAATTGGAAAACATTGTTTGAGGAAGTGTGGACTACCGCCCCATCAAAATGATATGACTCATTCCTGGAATAGGTGGAATGTATAAAAAAAGAAATAATGAAATTATATATGATATTATTCATTAATTATAATATACCCATGTAATATAAAATTTTCATTCCATTAAATAATAAATAGAAATGAATGAAGCCTACATGCGTACGTAGAGCTTACTGTCTTCATGAACTGTGCATTTCATTTCTTATCACAAAAATGTTATGTACTATTATAAATACTTATATTTACTGGATATATATGATATATGTTATATATATCTTTAATATCATTATGGATATAATTTACTTTCTTACCACATGGACAATTTGTTATAATTAGAAGTTCATTTTTGATCCATGTACCAAATATCAAAAAACGACCGTTAATAACATTAATAATTATGTAATGTTTATAACTAGGTAATAATTGATATTATAGGAAAAATAAACTTGAAAAAAGTTTTTATGAAATTATAAATTTCATTATATTATAATTTTGTAGATTAAACAACCAATGAGTAAATTCAGATAGGAGGTATGGGAACCATTCAACATCATCTTTTAGTCAAAGAATTATTTGGTGTTCTGTAGTTTAATTAAAAGTTTTTCGTGTAGGGAAATGTTCTTATATTTTATTTCTGATGTAAATTTTATTTCAATTTTATGAGAAACCATTTTTTCACTCATCATCCCATATTTTGGATTTTTATGTGACACCGTTAGGCTCGCAAATTTTTTATGGGACTTCATCTCAATATCCTTTAGTTGTGGACTATTTTTATTTTAACACGAAATTATTTTATATAGTTTAAAATCACCTTTTTCTTTTAATTTCATTTAAAGGGAATATTTTTCTACAAAAAGTTTTACTAAATTACAAAGGGGTTGTTTTTTTTTCGTATGTGATGATAATGATCATTCCACCACCATAAACATTAATTGATATTTAGATTCCTTAACAATCCGTAATGTTTTTCAAAGGATAATAAATACCATATATGCTTTTTAAGTAGTTTGGTAATGATAATGGTTTTCAGAAATAATTGATAATTTCAATAATCTTTCAATGATACATTGTGATTCCAATGTGGTAATTTTATCTTTCTTCTTTACATTTTAATGTGTTATGGTTCTTAGGCATTGTATACTTATATGAGTTGTTCCATGATAAACATTTTTCATGTGATCCTGATATATCACTAAAATGAATTGGGTAATGTGATAGAGGTAAACATTATTGTTTCTCCTAAGAGAATTAGGGAATATAATGTGATGGTTATTCCAACGTAATTCCATAGGTATCTGTGAGATAAACAATCTATGTATGATATGGATGTCAAAATTTACCTTAATGATTTATGATTTCTATTTGTTATTCATAAATCATAATATTTCATGAGTTACATTAAAACGTATATGTTTGGTATGTATTGATAGACTAATGTTTTCATTATTTATCTAATAACCCTTTCTGATCATTTTATGCTCATCCCATGCTTTTGAAAATTTTTTCCCTGATTATACGGAACTGTAAGAGAAACGATGAATTTAATAATATTTATATCAAAAAAATAATTCTTGAGTTTTAAGGGTATTTATTTTATGAATAAAATAGATACTGAGTATGAGTGTCAACTTTTTATTTTTTGGGATGTAATGTAATAGTTTTGACCTAATTCTATAAAACTGTAATCATGAAAATATCATCAAAGTGATTTATTAAATTAATTCAAATTATGTTATGACTAAGGCCAAGGAATTATAATTCTGATTAATTTCCACCATTGATCAGCATCACCATCCATATAATAAGTATCCATGAGAACCTTCACTTGATTAGATCATTGAATAATTTAGAAGAACGTTTCAATGGAGTGGATCCATTGTTTGGCAATTGAGGGATCATATGATCAATTTAATGTCAGAGGCCTTTGTATTATGGATATCTCAATGAAATATTATTCATTAGGGGTGGGGGATTATCAACAAAAACCAAGTTTATTTTCAAAACAATAGTTAACTGATAGAGTATTGTGACAAAGATTGTTATTCTCGCTCCCATTAGATTTCGATCTGATTAGAACACTCGGCACATTGATCTTCGCCTATGTTGTTAGCATGATTCCTATTTTTTCTACACATTGGCTGGATGAAAAGTAATGTAATGGGTAACACATAATGATAATACAAAGAAAAAATGTGATAACTTATAAATTTATAGGATTCAATGAATCTTATCCATGATCTACATCCCTACATATATTCTTAGGGGAATTTTTTATTCACATAATAATGGTTCATACTATGATTTTGAATTTACTATATCATATCCCATATGAGTGTCAAACCAGTAGTGTATAAATTCCCATTTTCATGAATTATTTACTCTTATTGTCCACCTCAATGAATTGTTTTTGGTATTTAAACATAGATTCACATTTCCCAGAGCCACCTATACATGTTTTAATCCAGATAGGGATGTATTTTTTAATAACCAGTTTACTATATACTAAAAAAAATTGGTATGTTTTTATTATACGTACTATTATAAGTAAGGATTTATCTAGGGTTTTCATATCTTAATCCTAATAATCACTAAACCCAACCCTCTAATGCCATCTATTACAACCCTACTATTTATTACACATATAATCATGATTTATTACATTAAATTTAACTTAAAATAACTCTATATATTGAGTGGTATAGTGTCATGGGATATTAGTAACATTACACAACACCATAGAAAATAAAAAAAATCATCCTTATTGAAAACATCAATTACATGACCACACTATACATTTATTCCTTGAATATAATGGAATAACATGAGGGCATACATAAGAAAAATGGTGAGCTATAAATACCAGTAAGGGAGTAAACAAGGAATAAATGAAAAATAAAATGCATGCTATTATATAGGAACTTCATTGGATAATAAGTGAAACATGAACATAAATGCATGATATAGAAAGATTATCATAACGTGGAGATGTGGAAACAAAATTAAACATGATGTTAGCATGAACCAATGATCATTGTACACGGATCATGATTTAACACTCATTTCACATGGCGATCATGATAATCATCTTTACCCAATGCATTGGAGAACTACTAGGGAACACCCTTCTTAATCACTTCATTTCATGCATATGTGTGATACATAGATCATACACCATGGATTCATTAAAAATTATAATATATTCCATGTATAAGAGATGTGTAATACATTAATGTATTTCCTTAATCAACAAGTATGTGTGCATAAAGGTGAATACCCATGATAGAGAAATGGGTATGAGAATAATTTAATAGATTATTTTAGCTTGGGATATTTGGGTGTAACTTCGACATCATAACGATATAAAATTGAAATCCTAAAGTGAGTTGAAGTTATAGAAATGGGTATCTAATCAGTTATACATGAAATAAAAAGTAAGGTGTTCATAGAATATAATATCAAAACATATTTAATGGAATTTATATGCATAATATAGAATAATTTCATTAATTTAATTGTAGAGTGTATAATCCTTTACGGATTTTCGGCATGGTAACAGGTGTACATTGGATGAATTAATAAGATAGAATGGGGTCTCTTATAATTCAAACATGAGGAGGGATGTATGTTGGAGGTTTGAAATCGGACACAACCCTTTTTAATTAAAAATAAATAGTATTAACAATATAAGGAATCATGGAGATAAAGAAGTAAATAAAGATGGTGAGGGTCCCTTACATGGATGTGTGATCCCAAACACATTATAGAGGCTTGAAAGAGGATTCTTGGGTGTTTGTGTAACATTGGAAAGTTTTTATAGAGATGATTTAAGGTTTTTTTCTAGCTCCAAATTGTTTGAGTGAAGATTAATGAATGATTGAGAAGATTATTATACAAAAGGAGATGAAATTTTTATTATTTAGGTTTTGGAAAGTACACATTAATCTATTCAAAACAACATACAATGCCATGGTTTTACCGATGTTTTTTTAGAAACGGTATAGGAAAAAATTATTTTATATGTATAATTGAATATCATATTAAAATATTATGCTTTCTTATGTGGAAGTGAGACACACACTAAAGTAAATTATTTTAAAACACTAATTTTTTTAATGACTTGGATGGTCCACTAAGGTGACATAAAATTAATAAAAAAAATATAAAATAATAATTAATAAAGTTCAAAACATATACTGGTAGAGTATCAATTTTATAAAATTTAATTACATCACTAGTGGACCATTATGATGTCATACCAAAAAATATATATTTAAACGGTATTTAATTTTTACCCAAAACATCGGTTGTCTGCAAAAATTATGACAAATTCACCGTTATTTAATTTCTGCAACCTAAATCTAAAATTAATATTTATTGTATGTAAAAACATTTCTAATTTTTAGAATTTTTACTTCTAAAATAAACAACGACATTTTTCATAAATTCATGTGTTTTGAAAAAAACAAAATTTTAACCTTAAAATAAATTAGAATTGAATTCATATAAATTGTATTGTCAATTTTATTTATTATTAAATAATTTAGTAATATTTTTTATTAAAATAAAATTTACATAAAAATCAATCATTTCATCAAAATATATATCTTTGTTGAATATTAATTAAAAATATTATTTGTTCCTTAAAACCCATTTACAATGAATGAATGATTAAATGAATGTATATTGTTTATAAAAAAATAATGAACACATTCACAATGTTGTGGTATTGTTACATACACCCTTATGACACCTACGTAGGACATATAGGTAAGGTGTGTGATAGTGAAAGAATCATAGGGTGACTCAGAAAACAACACTGGGGTGCTATTATCTATTAATTTCTACTTCTCCCATATTGAGCTTGGTCAAGAGAAAAGCCCATAGATGTTACCTTCATTTCGAGCTCCAAAACATGGGATTCGTATGGGGAAATTCTACTAGATGAAGCCATAACATCCTTTTTATTAGTAAATTGTTTTTTATAAGAACCTATATTTTTACTAATCATGTTATCACTATTCAGCGACTATGATAGAAATGGTAAAATAATTAACTATATTTTAGAATCAAAAAACATAAAACTAAGTATTTGAATTTATATTATATAAACTTTTTACATAATAATATATTTAATTAGATTATTAGGAATTTCATTAATAAATTTTTGGTTCGTCACATAAAACCAGTGAAACCAATAGAAAAAACCAACCAATCTATATCACTAAATAGAATGGGTAAATATTTTATGAATCCATACTATTGTATAAAATCATAATCCAAGCCAATATTTTCATAACTATTTATATTTTACTTTTTTCACAATCGATTCCACATTATCTAGTCATCTTAATTAAATCATAGTCACTTGAACATTACAGAATACTTACCACCCTACCCAAATACATAAATATTCCCCACATTAAGACATCTTATATTTTAATACTGACTACCCAAATGACTTCTGACATACACTAGTATGAAATATAAATAATTTTTATCCCCATTTACCAAAAATAATAGTTTTCAGGTAATGGTAGAGGCTAATAAGTGACATAGAAATATTGGAAATTAAATCAAACTGATAATTGGAATGAGAAGAATAAACGTATGTATTCCCCTTTATATATCATCAAATTTTTTACTACAACATGAAAGTATATGTATATCTCAATTAGGTATAAAATAAATTATATGAAAACATCCACTCACTCTGAAAAGTGTAACATGATGGTATGGTCATCCAGGCACCTACCCTTAAAGCACATACCATAGAGGCTATCTATATCTTATAGATACATGTCATAACTATCATAATCACCATAGATACTATTTAACATATATTATAGAGGGCATATCTACCAATCCTTCAAGAGTATACTGATTTAGTGTTTCTCACTAACATATTATTTGAGTAGTTTGTTGACCCGGCCTTGTTTTACAGTACCACTCATCGACGTCCATAAATTCATGCTATTGAATACACTCACATCGGTGAAATATAGGGTTTCCACTAATATTGTGGAATATCATAATATTTTCACCCTCTAAGAAATAAAAATTATATACATAAATGTTGGAAAGGAATAATGGGTATTTATATGAAAAAATAGAAATATTAGTCTACCCCATCCACTAATTATTTTGAATTTTTTCCCTATTTTTATTACAAATAAGGTTTTTTAATTACAAAAGTATTTGGATTTGTTTTTAGTATATTATTTCATAGAGAAATAAATAAAAATATATTGATATAAATTTTTATTAATAATTTTTTGATAAGTACTACATTTTTATCAATATTATTAAATATAATTGCATATAATTTTTTTTATTTAGAATTTTCAATGCAGGATTTAAATGTACAAAAAGTTGTAAAAATGTAGGGTATTTTAATAATATAAAATCAATACCATAACTATGTAATTTTTAAATAAATAATGATAAAATTATCCTTATTATAATTTATTGATATTTGATATGAAATTTTAGATAATTTTTTTTACATCTCTCCAAACTTAGTTAAATATTGTTGATAATGTTTAATTCAATTGTGGGATATGGATTATTGGAAATAACTAAAATAAATACATTTTTAATGAATTGGAATCATCATTGTCGATATTTATTTTAAATTTGTGGTAATTTAATTTTTTAACGATTATTAAATAAAGAGATATAAGTAAAAATTAGTGAATGATCCATAGAAATTCGAATTTTTATTTTTATTCACTATGAAAGAAGATACAAAAAATGTTATTTATTATGATACGTATAATATATTATCAAATAAAATTATTATAATTATTCAAATTAATTAATTTAATATACATATATATTATAATCTTAGGTAATGTAATCACATTAACTAACTCAACATAATACTCATATTCATGTTAGATTAACATGATAGAAATCACTAATAGAAATTAATTTTTTATATTTTAAATATAAGGGTTTCAATGATCTCTATTAATATCATTGAGGCCATCATAGAGACATATAATACATTATTACATTTAGAACAACCTTATATATTATAATTAATTGATATTGATGATATGATGAATTTAAAAAATGGAAATCCACATAAATATTTATTAATATTTCAGATATAATTCTTTTTTTAATTGAATTATTTTATATGAACATAATTTGGTATTTTAGATTGATTCATTTATATTATTTGATGTGATTTCATTAAATGATAAAAAATTGGTGAATATTATCTTCAATATTAGGAAAATAATTCATGTGACTTTGTTTATTGTTCTTAAATGGTTCCTATATCTTTTAAAAAATCTATTATAAAATGATGATTAGGAGAAACGATATCGGACAATGAGGATATTTTTGTTTAATCGTGAATGTTAATATTTTAATAACATTTTAATAAAGGTGGATAATTATTTTTTAGTTGATTATTAATATGAATGTAATTATAAGAGTGTATTTATGGGACAAGATTGAAAATCATACATTGTATATTATGGATAAATTTTCATCATTGAGATTTTCTGTTAATTTTTATATCTTGAAAAAATAATCATTAAACATAAAACAATCTAATTATTATTATACATGATTAGTGTGGTTTGAATTCTAATTCACTAATTGATATATTTTTTAATCTTGTATATATATTATATATATACTTGATATTGAATATAACTTTGATTTTATGATCTATAATTCATATGGATGTTATTTAGTATTAATAAATACTGTAATATTTATTAATAATAATATTTTTCTAATAATTTTGGTGTTACAATATATTTCTAATGAATGAAATTAAAATTTAAAACATGATTAGAGAACACTTGATTATATGTGTATTGTGATTTCAAAATGTATTAGTTTTGAATATTTATTTATGATAAAAAAATAGTTTTATTATTATTACCTTGTAGATCATTTGAATCACTGGTTTTAATTTTTAATTATTGATTTAAAAAGTAAACGTGGTAAATAAAATAGAATAATTAAATATGAATATCATTTAACCATGAATTGAGTTGTAAATTTGACTTGATAATTTTTAATTATTGTTTTATTGATGACATTTTATTTAATGGATTTATTTGAATTATTTTTATTAAATTTTAATATGTTTATATGGAAACAAAGCATGCTACAACAATTTCATTAAAACATGTATGATATTTAATGTAAAAAAATTTATAACATACAAAAATTAAACGGAAAAAATATTAATTTGATATAATAAATATTAAATTAATATTTAAATTTTTAATAAAAAATTGAATGATTTTACCATGATAAAGAAACATCAATCCATGAAACACAAAAATGGGTGAATTTTTTTATAAATTTGATTACGTGCAAAAAATAAGTAGGCTACATATATTATATAAGAATTCTAATAGAGTAATTGATATAGGAGGATTAAATTTATATAAAAAACCCCCTTATGATGAAATTAGTTTTAAGAGAAAATCTAATGTATTAATCATTCATAATGTCATTCAAGAAATTTTTCATGAAATATGGTTACTCAATCATTGAGATAGGGAGATATTATTATTATAGAATATCCATGGCCATAACTCCATAAAAATAAACGTTATATTGGATATTATTATGTCACATATAAATAATGATAGTGGAATTGTAATGAAATGTGTATTTGGATGTCACAACAAGAGATTTCTCTTGATTTTTGAAATTGTGTTGTTTTATATATTACATTATTAAAGTAACACCTTTAAGTATTTAACTATATTTGGAATTCATTTCCCTAAAATAAATTTTAAATATGTGAGAAAAAATACCGTTGAGAGAATTATTCAATGATTAATACCAAATAAGTTTTTATTATTCTATTTTATAATTTCATTGATAATTTATTTTACATGAATCCGATTAAAATTCCATGAGATTGAATTTTTTATTACTGAATTTTTTTGAATAAATATTTTTGGACTAGTCACTTATTGATTATTAAATTAATAGAATAATGTTTTTTTATAATTTTATATGTTTTATATTTCATGATAATATTTTTTACTAATCATTATATGGAAATTATTATCTATATTATTATTTACATTGTCCTTGAGAAAATTAAAGAAAAACATTGGAAAATATAGGTGACATGAAGCGATTGAGGTTATCATAATAACATTGATTCATATTTAATATTTGATATTGGATCTTAATGAATCATAGTATATAAAGGTATAATTGGTTATAAATAATATAATGTCATAAGAAAGTATTAGGTAAAATTATTTTATTTGAAGTTGATTATAATGCAAACTATAGTTTTGGTCATCATAACTAGAGAACATTCCTAAGAATAATTTCAGTCCCAGTTGATGAGTTGACATAAGAATATGATTCCAGGAGATCCGCAATGTGGTGACATTCGATATATTAAAAATCTTTTATCAAACATATGCAGTATTAATATGAATAATGAGTTACTCATAAACGGAGTCATGATTTATTTTGATATGGAATATTAGTTCATAATATCAGGTATACCATAGATTCAATATAAACATTATATACATTAGTTGTAAGATCATGGGTGTATTGGTGGGGTAATCCTTGGAGAAAGATTATTAATTGTAGGATATTGTTTTAATAAAATTAATACAATATCCCTCATCCATATCCATCCCGTTTGTTTAGCATAGTAGTATCTCATGCGCCCTATACCTGTTAGGAAATTAGAAAAACTGATAACTATATGGAAAAAACTGAATTCCTTCTATCTATAATCAAGATGGATAAAACACGTGGATACAGAACAATAGTTCAAAATGATGGATTCTACATCGAATAATCAGTGTTTCGTTGAATGGTATGTAGTTTGAGTTTTCATAACTAATAGACTTTTTTATTCATTATTTTAATGATTTGTATCACTTAGAAAATGGTTTTGTTCCTTTCTAGGGTCAATATACATATTTCTGTTTGAATAGCAGTGATCAAATTTGATAATAGGTCAATTCCTATCAGAATGACCATCTACACTGTGTGAAAACCTGAGAAACATGTCATATGTTAATCTCACTTGAGGAATATTACCATTCCAGTCTATATTACATATACCATGGGTTACACACCATGTAGTGAACATATTTCATGTGTCCTTGGGACATGGAAATGGTTGGAACTATTGTAGGTCATGGCTATGTAATTGTACAAGACCAATGTAAATAGACATGGGGTGTTGGATATTAGAACTGTTATACAACATAACCATGTGGGAATTTATTCTGGACACAGTATTTAGTTTGGGATACATGGCATGTTAGGTAAATGGTTGGATGAATTTTTTGATGAGGGACATATCCAAGAGTTGGGTGAAATAGGACACACAGTGGGACTTGCATGAATGTGGCTGAATCTAGTTTATCATAATGAAACATTATTAAACCATCCTAGATATAGATTTCATATCTACATTTTGATCCCAAATTGAATAAATTTATATATAATTCATATCCATTGAGATATATAGGGAATGTTTCTCATGTATGGTTGATATAGATATCATAGATAAATGAGTGGGCCTTGCATAGAAGAGGTTGAATCCCATAACCCATTAATTTGTTATATTCCTTCAATTAATATAGGAATCTTCTGCAATATGAATCAATAAGTAGATGAGGAAATTATTATATTCATCCCCTGGGATATTCAATTACTACTACCATTTAAGGAGATATATTTTTTTATTGAATTTAATCATGGAAAAGTTGATATCTTCAAAATAATATCCATTGGCCACTACAAAGTTTATGGAACATATGGTACAATTAGAGGACCTTTAAGAGATGATTATTATAAAGCACAAAGTTTTCACCTTTTTAAATCTATTTATAAATATTAAAAAATAATGATTATATATTGTTCATTATTATCATCACACGAACAAAGAGAAGATAAATATCAAGTATACAATTTCATGTTTTGATGAACAATTTTCATCAGTTAAAGGTGTGAGTTGTTTTTGAATATCCATCTATATTCTATATAACACCATTTGTATGTTCGTGAAACTGATTTTATGAAGCTATAATTATTATGTTTCGGCATAAATTATTTGTTACTATTTATCCTTTCGGTTTGACTAATTCCATCACTATGTTTTTGGATTTTATTATCCTATTATTTGAGACAAAATTGGAAATATTTGTGCGTGTCATCATTGATAACAATCTAATGTAATATTCATCAATGAAGTATCCCGAAGAGAAAATATGACTAGACGTAGATATTATATAAATGATCCATTTTTTTAATTCATTGAAGTGACGGTTATACATCTGTGATGATCACTTCTTATAGATGGTCATTTCTATGAATGGATAATATATATAACCAGTAAAAAATGATGTAGTTATTTCATCAGAGGTATCCATGATCATTACATAGGTGATGTGTTTTCATGGATTATAGGTTATAATAAAAGTGGTTTTTAGAATTCATCTCTTGAGTTACAGTCCTATTGAAAACTCTAATTTAAAAATGAATTGCAATTAAATGTACCTAAAAGTGTTAGAGAGCCATTGAAGAGTTGATGGAGACACGGACTAGTACTCCTTTTAAGACTACTAGAGGAAAATAAAGTGTACGATGTGTATTTTGATTCCATTAGAGCAGGGTTTATCTACTTGCTGTCACATCAGATTATAATGGTAACATATTAATAAAGTTAATTTGGACCCCATGAGAAAAAATAATGGATTGATGACCATGATTATGATGTGGTTGTCTTATCTCAAAATTTTAAGTTGTATAATTTTCATAAAGTGTGATTTTTCTTTAACAACCCATCACAATATTAGATAAATTATTATAGTGGGATATGAATCAGAGAGAAAAGCATTAGTTATAGTTCTTGGACAACATATTGTGTTATAAAATGTCACCACACAATTGTGTACTAATCCATTAATTTTTTAATTAGTAAGTCATATTACAAGAGAATATATTTAAATCATTGGTAATAGGGGAATATGGAAATTATTCGTAGTAAATTATCAATTAAATAGATATTTTAATCTTGGTGGTAATAGTTTCTAAACACCAATGAGCTTGAGAATATAAGGAATAAAATGTGGAATACTTGTAAGGATATATAAATTGAGGAAAAAATGCATATATCTCATTGACCTAATATAGAAAGGATATTCCACAATCTATTGTAAAGGAAGTGGAACATGTTTATGAATATAAAGATAAGTTACATATACTGAAACTCAATTTTTTGTTATATATCCCATCCACGAAGAATTATTGATCACTTGAATGATGCAATATAACCTCAACATCAGGGAAAATTAGTCTAGCAATCATTCTTAATATAGGTGGATTTAGTAGGAATTTTCACCAATAAAGAGAAATAAATACAAATAATATAATTATTTTTTAAGGAAACATGAAATGAAATTGGTTTTTGGGAACTTAAGAAAATTAAATACATCATTTGGAAATAAGGTTAGATATTATTTTATAAATTATATGTCTTCCTCTAATGAAACATCATTGAATAAAAATTAATGGAATGATATTTTTCGTTAATTTTTAAAATAAATTCCATGAGTATTTTAATTAAAAGTGAATAATAATATTTTATTGTCATTTGATTAAAATGTAAGGATAAAGGTAACTAATTTAATGAATTACTTAATCATGTAGGAAATTTTACATGGAAAAAATCAAAGGAAAATTGCCTAGATTTTTTAACCCCTATTACTAATATTGATGTTCTATAAAATAATAGAGAAAGTAAATAAATTATCAACTCAATGATATGTAATTATATACCTGATTCTGTTGTATACAAAATTTATATCCTTTATGATTTATGAATCTCTTTAATCATCCAATATAAACATCATTACAAGGTTATTAATCATGAAATCATATAGGAATCTTATTAAAATAAGGATATATCAAGAAGTTAAAATTAAAATAAATATATTTTACAAATTTGATGACTATATATTCATAAATATTAAGGAATTTTACATAATCCTTTTTAGTGATTGTCATTATATCAAATTCTATAATTTATTTCAATGAGAACGACAAATTCTATTTTTAATAGGGCTAAAGAGTCAACAGTTTTTAAAGAATTTTTTTAATCTAAATCTTTTAGGTATCCCTCCACAATATTTTACATTAACGAAATTATTGTATAACAATATGAAAAAGAGATATGTTTGGATGAGAAATATAACCTAAGGTGATGTGATTTATTTTTTTAGTGGAATTAAATGATTTAAATCTACTATACATTCCATTACTTATAACTGATTGTCAAGTTGGATTTTCAATAAAATTCATCATTTATTAAAACATCATATTCATGATGCACACTATAAGAAAACTATTGAAATTTGAATAATTGAATAAATACAAATTGGATTTTTGTGATATGAAATTTATATTAACTAGGGTTTCACTTTAGGGAACCCTTGTCATATTTGTGAGGAACAAGGATACTTTTTTTGTTTCATTATTGATTATATAAAAATATATATCATTACTAAAAAAAATAAGAATCATTTTTCATTCATTGATTAAATATTTTATCAATATCCAAAAGATAAATATTTTCAATGAATTATCAGTAGTCTAATTATGTGAAATTAATGGTTAATACAGTTGATATTATAATGATGTGATTTTGAATGAGGTATGGACATTATGATCTAATAGTAATTGATATCTAATTTACTAATATAAAATTTATTTTTACGGATCTAATCCAATATTTATTTATGGATCATCCTGATAACCCCTTGGTGTAATTAACTGATGATATCATGATATAAAATCAAATCCATGATGATTACTACAATCATATAAGATTAGTATTTGTGACTGTACATGAAGATGAATAATTTTAGATAAGTTGTAATTGTAATTTTTTCTCTAAGAAGTTTTATTACATTTCCATATAATATAAATGTATTGATTATATATTTATAGTTAAAAGTCAAAAATTGTCAAATAATTTCCAATATTTATAAATATAATCATGATACAAGGATTCCTTGGCTCGGTAGCTTATTGTTAGTAATTTTTTGAATAATTTTATAGTTTTTTCAACCGATTAGCAAATTTGACTGAAAGGAGTGAAATTAAATTAATTAATCGAATACGAATAATTTCTTAAGGTATAATTTTTTAAATTTCTAATTCTCCATTATTTTAATTACTATCATGAATGTATGGTTTTGTAATTTTTTGTGATGCATTGATGGAATATACTTTTTTTCAAAATGGGGAATGTGATAGTGGTATCTTATTCATCATGGATGATAATGTTCCCTGAATAAAACAATATGTCACATAATCATGTGTTAGTAAAAATTTTATTTTCCTTGATAATGTGAATGCACTATATTTATTGTTAATAAGGTGGCCCATATATGTTATAAATATTGAATTGTATGTTATTTGATAATGAACTCTACATGTGGAATAGAATATGGTGTAAAATTTCTTGTTCTATGATTAAATTTTAATCATCAACCATGGGAATGAATTTATGGTGGATGATGATTTTTGGATTGTAGAAAATTCAATTCTATATTTGATTAGAATTAAACATGATCTTATATATCAGAATATAGTAAATTTAGAAATTGTAAATTTTATAAAATGGGAGATATAATTCTTGTTTTAATAATTGACTAAACTATATTTAATAGAAAAGATGATGAAATTTTTTTAATATGATCACAAGTGAAATTTCATTTAACAATTGATTGTTAATTTTCAAACATCATCTAGATTGATGGGTTGTTGATGTTTGGTAATAAGTTATTTTTTCCATCATTATATGAGATGAAAAAGGATTTACTTATTCATTATCATATCTCAAATATTAGTATACACTATAATAGTACAACTATTTGTAAGGATTTAAGTGAAAATTTATTGTAAGGTGTCATGATGTGGGAAACTGTCAACTATGTATCTTGATCTGTAGTGCTGGATCATTTAAAGACCTAAACAAAATGTCCTAAGGGAGTTAAAAATTCACAACTTATAACATTATTTATGTGGGATAATCTTACAATAGATATTTTTTATGGTATTCTGATGAATATTATGATGAATGTTGAAATATGGGTAAATGATTATCACCATAACATGTTATCACATATCCTAACTATAAGATATATTCTAAGAAATCGTCACTATACATGGATATATATAAATTGTATTTATGACATTATAGTGAGAGTGTATTAATTATATTTTGTCATGAACCTAAAATAACATTTATATTCAAGAAGAGTATTCAAATTGATGTTACTATGGAGTAACATTTGAGAATCACCTATTATCAAATAAATAATTGGTATACTAAAATTATAATTCGTACACGTAATTATTTTTCTTGATATTTACCATCAGACTTTTATGGTATGTGGGATCATTATCGACATGCAATTGAATTTGAATACAATAATACCTTTTATTTTATATTTATTTTTTTCGTATTTATATTTTATTTTATTTATTTATTTATTTATTTCGTATTATTTTATTTACTTTATTTATCAATGCATGCACATCCCATGCACATGCACATGCACATGCTAATGCATGCCCATGCAATATGAAGAAATTCTGCGTTTGGTGAAATTTGAACCCCTAACCTCTTGCATATTTTCAAAAGACTTTACCACTCGAGCAACCTCACCATGTGGTTAATAAACAGAATTTAAAATACTTATATATATTAATTGAAAAAACAAATAATACATAAATAAGAGATATAAAATCAATAATAATAAATAATAAATAATAAATAATAAATAATAAATAAGGAATAATAAATAATAAATAATAAGTAAGGAATAATAAATAATAAATAATAAATAATAAATAAATATAAATATAAATAACAAATAATAATTAAATATAAATAATAAATAATAAATAAACATAAATAATTAAGAAATATTAATAATAAATAATAAATATAAAGAATTAATAATAAATAATAAATATAAATAATTAATAATAAATAATAAATACTAAATAAATATAAATACTAAATAATATATAATATATAATAAATAATTAATAAATATAAATAATTAATAAATATAAATAATTAATAAATATAAATAATAATTAATAAATATTAATATTAAATAATAAATAATAAATAATAAATAAACACAAATAAATAATAAATATAAATAATAAATAATAAATATTAAAGAATAAATAATAAAGAATAAATAATAAATAATAAACAATAAATAATAAATAATAAATAATAAATAATAAATTATAAATAATAGATATAAATAATAAATAGTAAATAATAAATAATAAATAAATAATAGATATAAATAATAAATAATAAATAATAAATAAAAATTAATGAATATTAAATAATAAATAATAAATAATAAATAATAAATAAATATAAATAATAAATAATAAATAATAAATAAATATAAATAATTAATAATAAATAATAAATAAATATAAACAATAAATAATAAATATATATAAATAATAAACAATAATCAATAAATAATAAATAATAAACAATAAATAATAAATAATAAATAATAAATAATAAATAATAAATAATACATAATAAATAATATATAATATATAATATATAATGAATAATAAATAATAAATAATAAATAATAAATAATAAATAAATATAAATAATAAATAATAAATAATAATTAAAATTTACTAATTAATAATTAATAATTAATAATTAAAAAATAATAAATAATAAATAATAAATAATAAATAATAAATAATAGATATAAATAATAAATAATAAATAATAGATATAAATAATAAATAATGAATAATAAATAAATAATAGATATAAATAATAAATTATAAATAATAAATAATATATAATAAATAATAAATAATGACTAATAAATATTAAATAATACATAATACATAATACATAATAAATAAATAAATATAAATAATAAATAATAAATAATAAATAAATATAAATAATAAATAATAAATTAATATAAAAAATAAAAAATAAAAAATAAAAAATAAATAAATTTAAATATTAAATAATAAGTAAATATAAATAATAAAAAATAAGTAAATATAAATAATAAATAATAAATAAATAATAAATAATAAATAATAAATAATATATAATAAATATAAATAATAAATATAAATAATAAATATAAATAAGAAATAAGAAATAAATATAAATCATAAATCATAAATCATAAATAAATAATAAATATAAATAATAAATATAAATAATAAATATAAATAATAAATAATAAATAATAAATAATAAATAATAAATAATAAATAATAAATAATAAATAATTATTAATTATTAATTATAAATAATAAATAATAAGTAATAAATAATAAATAAATATAAATAAAAAATTATAATTAAATAAAAATAATAAATAATAATTAAATATAAATAATAAATAATAAATAAATATAGAGAATAAATAAATATAAATAATAAATAATAAATAATAAATAAATAATAAATAAAATTAAATATAAATATTAAATATAAATATTAAATATAAATAATAAATATTAATAGTAAATAATAAATAATAAATAATAAATAATAAATATTAAGTAAATATAAATAATAAATAATAAATAAATATAAATAATAAATAACCAGTTACAAATGATAGATAATAAATAAATTAAAGTATATTATAAATAATAAATATTAAATATTAAATAATAAAGGAAACACATGCAAAACTATGAAAAGACGTGATAAGGGATGAAAAATCATGAAAACGCATGAAAAATGATGGAGAAGCATATAAAGAATGAGGCATTAGAAAGAATGGGAATGCATGAAAACTCGTGAGAACTCTAGAAAACCCCTTAATAATTCAGGAAAATCATCATAATAACCCACAAAAAACCATTGATAAAGATAACAAGTCATGGAAACCCAAAAAAACAGTAATAAATGGAGCAACTGTTAAAACCCGTCAAAACGGTTATAAACAGACAAAAACATTGAACTCACATTTACAGAGATAACTTATGATCCGAGAGTCCGTTTTAGATCAGCGACCTGTCAAATCAAAAATCCTGAAACGATTTTCGACCTGAAAGGTGAATGAGTCCGAATGGACAAGCGGATCAGACGTTACAAAAATTCAAAAAAAACTGACGGAGAACTAGTGCTAGAAACGAGGCATTGAAAAACATAACAAACTTGATATCCATAAAAATGAAATAACATATGATCTAGGAGTGCATATGGGTGCCGCGACTAGTCAAACTGAAGTTCATGGTACGAGCTATGATCTGGCAGGTGGAGGAGGCTGAACTAACATGCGGATCAAAAGTTAGGTCCATTTGAAGACATGTTTGACGGGACACCGGTGACGGAAATGGGGTTTTGGAGGCCTTTGGAGGGGTTTTGGGGTTAGAAAACCATGAAGAAGCTTGCTTGATTCGATCTAGTGCGTAGCTCTCTTCGTTGGCTTCAATTTGATTTGTGGTAGAGCCTAAACGAACACCCGTAGCGAAAGTTATATATGGGTGTTTGAAGTTGGAGAACTTTTTTCAACATTCTTATATCTCTAATATCATTATCACCTTACACCGTCTCACGGTTTTGATTATATGTGCCTCTCGATCTCATCACGAGCTTCGATTTGACTCATCGTGGCGCTTCAACGGACGCTCGGATCAAAAGTTATGGTCGTTTTAGTGATTTCGGGGTTTCTCGTGTTTTTTTATTTTTTCATTTCACTTCGAGGCGGTTTTACTGAAACCGCCGCTAGTTCTTGGCGGTTTTTTAATAAACCGCCGAAAATCCTCAAATAAAATAAAAAAAAATTAAAAATATTTTTTGAAATTTCGCGGCGGTCTAAAAACCGCAGCGAAACGGCAGCCCAAAATGCGTTTAGCGGCGGTTTTTAAAACCCCCGCAAAAAAACCACCGCTAAACGGCCGTTTTCTTGTAGTGAAACACTTTATTTATTATCAATTCAAAATCCTACCATGGATGTTCATCGATTGAAATCTATCATTGTCATTAACTAATGCATGGACATTTATTTTCAAATTGTGGTCGGTGTTTTATTTAATGACTCTGTATAGAAATGTTTTGTAATATTGGGTGGAATATTGTTTAAAACACCTAGATATATTAAGAATTATGATATTTTACTGGGAATAAGTGTAATTCCATAATTTGTTTCTATCCAACCAAACTATTCTATGATAGATAATGTCTTCAAAATTAGTTTTTTTGAGGAAATATATAACATATACAATACATATAATAACATAAATGCGAATTTATATATAATATTACAATTCTAATAATGTGTTATCATTACTGTTTTTGAAAAAATAGAGATTATTTTGTGAAATCGAACAACTATGTTGTTTCTATTTCTATATACAAATCACAAAATAGATTAGTAAACATGGGAGATTGATGATGATATGAAGAAATATTTCCCATGACTAAAAATCCACAATCCTCCATTACAATACACAATGAGAGTCATTTTTTGGATGTGATTGGATAATTATTGATGATGTATGATGAAAATATAGTTGAATCTTTAGTTTCAGTGACATTTTGTGGTGAAGAGGATTATGTTTCCCTATATCGAGTGTTTTATTGTTCTGAGAATAGTGATATTCCTTAGAGGGTTATGAGTTTAGAATAACATTGTGGATAGGTTGGATGTGGCCGCAGGTACTTGGAAGTATATTTATAAAGGTTATTTTAATAACATAATAGCTACAATGTGTGTTTTTTACATTATTGAGTCAAAGAGAGGTTAAAATAATTGGAAATATAAATTTCAGGGTCAGTAAACATTGGAGATGAATTGTGGAACATTATATTAGGTAGTTTAATCTTATTAAATCATAGATAGTACCATTAATTAAGTACCTTCTCATAGATTATGGGTTCTAGGATGTGGGCCACATCATGTTTCACAAAAACTCTATTTATAAAACCTATTATGTTTTTTCAATTCCATTTCATCATAGTGTATTGTAGTGTCAACACCATTGTTTCGTGGGGGTTGTTATTGTGTCATGTTATTTTTATCTTCAATATTTCAAAAAAATTGATTATTGCATTCAAACACTATCTTCCCCTCAATGAATGAGGGATTGACCTGTGAAACATTGAGGAATCCATAAATGCAATACATTCAAAGGAATTATATTCACATAACTAAGGTTGAATCAATCTTTTCATTACTTGTGGAATTTCATTATAGGACAAAACATATTCACGTCATCTTTATTTTATTGTTACATGACTCAGAATGGTCCTCAACCATAGAAAAAATTTATATTACCCATTGAAAAAAGTAACCAGATTGATGATGTGCTAGTAAATAAGGTAATCCAGTTGAGATTATAATTATATTCAATGGGGTGGTTTATAGGAAATTTGAATTAATTTTATTTTCCATGCGGTATTTTCATGGCCACTATTATTTTTGGCCACATCATCATAGGTTAATTAGTACTTCATTAAAAATAAACAAGTTAATTTTCAATAACATATTAAATCTTATAAAAAATTATCATTCCACCCCTCCATTACATAAGGTATTTTACACTTTCTAATAATAGATTCATTCATAACAATTATAACATGATACCTCTAATTGTATTCTTTGTTTTTCACATGTTATTCATTTCAGAGAAGGTTTTTCCATGAGATATTTATGGAATCGGTGATATTATTTATGGGGTTCGATTGAAGGTGGTTTTTTAATAGGTAGTGAACATTCAATTTGTTTTCTAATTTTTTTGTGTATCCTCCTGGTCCTGACCAAAAATAAAAATGCTGATTTTAATTGTTGATATAGGGGACCTGCATTAATTCTCCTTTACATATATGTGTGGGGATATAATTCATGCATTATACAACAGAAGGATCATAAAGATTATCATAATAAAGGCAATTAACTATATCAACTTGAATTTTATTGTTATGGGTGTTACATTAAGTCTTCTAATTTTTTCATGAAAAATATTAGGGCGATTTGTTTGATATTATTATTTATGAAAATAATTGATATTTGGAACTTTATTTAATTATGACTATAGTTTATTATGATATCCATGATGTAATTAATATGTTTGGATAACTATTTATAAAATAGGAAAATTAATAATATATTGTTAGTTAACTAGTTTCCAATGGAAATATAGAATTGGGACACAATACCCTTACTAAGAAAGATGATATTTCATTATATCCCTTAATTTAAAATAGTGGTATATATGGAAGATATTTTTAATTTTTAATGTGTTTATGTGATTTTGTTTCATTGTATGATGTTTGGAGTTATTTTGAGAATTTTACCTATGATTGTGGTTATTATATCTGAATAGGAATGTGAATGGTAGTAATGATATTGTAAGATAGAATTTTATGTGATATGAGATGATATGTGGTAATTTAATTGAGATGGTTTGTTTATAGTGATTTCATGAAATATACTTTTTTTTGATGATTTTATGTGGGTTGGATGATCCTTAGTTTGGTGTAGTATTATTAGTTTACTGAATATCAATAGTATTATCTGAATTGTGAAAAAGAAAATATAATGGGATATGATTTATGTGTTTTAATTTCATTAAATATATTAAGATAGAGTTAATGGTATAACAATACAATGGAAATGGTGGAACATTAAATTTAATATGATATTATGTATCATTTGTGTATTGATTTTTTGGTTTTATGGTGGTTTTTGATAGTGGTATATGTAGTGAGGCATTATGATCATTTCATTTTATATGTTTTATCTATTCTTATGAACCCATAGATTTGGATTGTGTGTTATAGATCTATTAATTATTATAATTTAACATTTATATTATACCTTCCCACTTTGATTAATATACATTGACGTAAAAATGTTTTGGGTATGTTTTCCGTCACATCCACGTGGTGAAAAAACTATGGATGAATACATCAAATTTCCCACTCTCAATTTGAGGTGAAATTGTTCCTCGCATGATGTGATGAATTATTTATATAGATATCTTTTATTGTGAATTAGTGATAGGATGTAGTGGTTTATAATGGGGTTCATTTATGGTATAATAATGGACAATGGCCATTGTCCATCATGTTCATTATATGATACAACTTCAGAAATGTAAATGCAGTTTTGATATAATTATGTGTCATTCTAGTACAAGATTTTCGGTCCTACGAGTCACTGGTTTAATTTGGGATGTATGTTGTCCCTCATAAGAGATATATGCAGTTTTGGCATGATAGGTATTCAAAATTAAATTGAAATTACCAATAGATTTTGTGAACCATGGGAGGATGTGGTCGTTATGGATTCCCCAAGAGCCACATCAAATATGGAATGATATGAAATTTGATAATATAAATGATATGGGTGTACATTATATTTTATGGCGTGGTTTGATAGAGGTAAATCATTATAGAATTGTTTGTGTGTCACCTTTCATATATAATTTTGATTTTATATAATTATACAATGAATGATTATTTTATTGTGTTGTATTGTGAAGTTGGGAATGGATTTGTATGCTCTTTAGAAGAATTGTGTTTCATCTATTTGTCTATTAAGGAATTAGTATTATATTTTCAGTTTATACAGATTGGCCTTTTTTTCATTCATCTTTGAATATATGTCATGTCAGCCCAAATAAATTGTATTCTATTTTTTTGGTTTCATGGGGGTTGTTTTTGATCCACCGTGATATAATGGTATTCGATATCAGTGTTGTTTGGTTTCACTCTAATAGGAAATGACTTTTTGAACACCACTGGAATAACATTACAGTATTATTTTCCATTGTTTATGCATGTGTGGAATGGTTATTTTTTCATTCTTATATATTATGTTTTGAATATTCTGGGTTTCTATTACTCTATATATAGGTCTTATTTTTATTATTGAAGGATATGCCTTTGATATGTATAAATTTTATTACATTGGAGATAGATTCCGACATGGGGCCAAAAATAATTGCGAACCTGGGTATTTTTATATCATACTTAATTTTATTCATATTAAGGGTATTTTGGAGGGAGGTGTTCTTGAAAATAGTTATCAATGGTTCTGGCTGAGTTATTGAATGGATCATGGGATTGGGCATTGACAAGAATGGATAATGTATATGTGAATTGGTATCAATAGAGGTTGGTGCATGAAATATGTTATGGAGAATATCTAAAACATGGGATTTTCGCCCCCCCCCCCACCCCAACCACATGTTCTGAGGAGATGACACTATGAATTTAGAATGACTATGTGACATAGTGATTCATTCATGGTATAGTCAAAAGATATGTATATACCCCATTAATGTTTATTCTTGGGATAAAATTAAGTTTTTAGGGATGCAAAATTGAAATTATATTAATTTATTTTATCCAATATTTTTATTAGTGTACCGATGATTATACGTGTTACGTATATTATAATGAACATATATTATTATTTAATTTGTTTTATAACATGTAATGAATGATTAAAATAGTAATCAACAAGAATTAGTTATTTTATAATAATATATTTGATATGAATGTATAAGTCCCTTTAATTTAATAACATAATTCTTCTTAGGTTGAATTATTTCTCCATTTTTGGTGCACTAAGAATGTTATCCTATTTTTATTGTTATCATACAAGTTACTATATTATTGTATTGACCAGGAATTTTCCATGTAATTTTTTTAATTATATTGAAATATTAAAAGTCCATGAAAATTGACGGTGCATGATTCCGAGGCCTAGTGTGCCTGGAATGAATATATGAACATTTTTTAGGTAAGTTTAGTAAACAAATGACTGGTGTTTTGTAACTTTTAAATTGTTTCAGGGAATTGAAAACTGATGACACTGTAAAACTCAGATCACTCATGTTCACATTAGGAGACCTTCACCTCGACCGCAGTCAGTCGAGGGTGGAAGTTTGTTTTTCAGATTTTCATGGAAAAGTTAAAAATATTATAAAATAAAACAATCAAAATTTATTTTATTTATTTTAATCCTCTATTTTGAATTCTAGGGGTGGGGACCACCTCAAAATTAACTCCTCTCTCAATGTAAGATAACTCTTGAAATTCCCCCTATTAATGTGCCATTATTAATTTATTAATTAATTAGATAAGGTTAAATGAGAGGGGCTCCTAACCTCTTGTGTGGTTGGGAAAAATTGTTTGCAAATATATTTGGTGCAGAACACTTGATGGAAGAGAAGTCTCCAACAAATAATATCATCCAATGAATAAGTACCTCAGAACGGGGAATGGTGAACCAATGTTCAGAAAGAATTGTCGCATAATCTTCTTCCTCACACTACCTCCAATGAACAATCAAGGTAGGGCTTTATTTTGAAATATGATAATTATTTATATGTTGATTCATCATGTTCTTGATTCTCAATGATGATGGCCAATCATACACGGCCATAGATCCTCCCAAATACGAGGTTCTTTTCTACTCATTCTTCACATGTTCTTCTTGTGTTCTTCAATGCCAATAATTAACTGCACCAAAAATAATGTTATTCTTAGAACGATATATGGACGGAAAACACCCGAACCAAGGATCGTGAATATTTTATCATCACTTTATTTCTTTCATAGGTTGATGCTATGATGGCACACGAAAGAAGGTGGCTTTCGACAAACCAGTCGGCTGCATGGAGGAAGGGTGGATGGGGTAGGTCTGCGGCACACCCGAAGGGCGGCCGACACCCGACCATCCATAGTTCGAGGAGGAGGCACACCTAGAGGGTGGGAAACACTCAATCGACCATGGATTAATGAGGATACACACCAGGAGGGTGACCAAAAGTCGGCCTATCATGGATGCAGCATTGACGCATTCTGGCGCCACTGATAGGAGAGCTGATTGGAACCGCTGGCCGGCCGCATCATGTCTAGTGGGACTACTCTGCCAGGTCTTTCTTACCTGTAGGTGGGGCCACATTGTGGCACCGATTTTTCCAAGACAAATGGTCCAATGGACTGTTTGGAATGCCTGGGGGTTCCTACACCCAGTTCAGCAAGAGAGGGCCCCACCACGGGGGGCACTGACCCAGCCGGGGGAACCGCACCCGGCCGAGCCAGCCGTGGCCAGCGGGCCTAGTCGGGTCAACCCGAACAATGTCGGATTGGCCTAGTAGAGGTCAGGTCGGACCGGACTGGGGCCTATCTCGATCTAGATATTCCTTTTGGGTAATATATTGAGAACCAGGAGTCCATTTGATGAACCATCTTGGGAAAATAAATCCTTGGATTGGGATGGTCCATTTGGTTTATATTCACATGAGTTTCTGACAAATTTGGAGTATAGATAAGTTAGATCAACCTATAATCCAACTGGGCCCTCTGAACGAAAATTCAATTAATATAGAGACAGAGCATCTGATGGACTCGTTGTCTATTGTGTGGGTTCCCTTATGATGTGACAGACTTTCGGGATATATCTTTGTTGTACATCATGGAAATTGAATTATCGATTGATAGATTGAGGATAATAACCTCTCTAAATCAATCATTCTTTGTCTGAGAACCATGTTGCTATTTGTACCTAAGGAGTCATCAGATACAATGTCATTTATCTTCTGATCATGTTTGGGTCAAAAACTGCATATCGTTTGTGGGTCTTCTCAACATCCTATGTGGGTTATCTCTAGATCCTGTCTGGGTCATATTGATATTCTTGTGTGGGTCATCTTCGATCCTGTGAGGGTTAACAGCAGAGTTTCATGATGAAGTATGATGATCTATCAATATAATAAATCATTTATTCTATTGTAATTATGTTAAACCTGGTGTGAGAGGAGTCATTAACATTGTGGTATTTAACTTAATGGTATTCTACTGTGTGGAATTAACTTTTTTGTTCTTACCTTCATGATATTAGTCTGTGTGGCGTTACCATTATGGTACTAGACGCTATGGTGTTACCTTCGTGGTATTCATTTCTTCGTAGAAAAGTCGTTCTTTATTCTAATGTGGTGGGCCTTGTGATTCCTCATGAACGAGATGAGTATAATTGGTAACCTAGTTATATGTATGGTCATTAACCAAAATAAAATTGACTATTGGATTTTCATTGTATTTATAGTCTTTCTTTGTTGTTTATCCTTTGTGAAATTCTAAGAGACGTTCTTGGTTCTTGGGGTCCCTACTTACAATTGTTTTACTCACCCCTGCACGAGCTTCTCCTGCAGCATCTTGTGTCTTATATTAATGACATAAAACGCTGATCATGGTCGAGGGTTCTAGGACTATAGGATACTCAACAATGGACCTTATATGAGGCATATGATAGAGAAGACCATTCAGGAGTTCCACGTTCCCTTCAGGCATGATCTCTAGATGTTGTGCACATGAATCATTTTTTTGTTTTATGTGTACATTTCAGTTGGGATTTTATTCCCACCTCCTTATTTATTGTACTCACTCTATTTACTATTCAGTTTACTTTGTGCTTCTGTCTAGATGTGTTCTTGGTTTATGTGAGTTTTCAATTTATAAAAGAAAATTACTTCCCATTTTTAGGGATATGCCTTTTTAGTTCTAGTCACTAGCCCCAGGACTATGGAAGGTGAGGATGGGGAAGTCACGACACTGACCCTAGGGGATGCGTCTTGACAATGTGTTATCAGAGGATTCAGTTATACAGAAGAACTATGACTCTTATATTTGCTTTTTTGAAATAGTTTTATTTTTGATGAATGTTGTTTTCAGTTTGGTTAATCCAATGTCTGCAAGACAGCCGACGTATCAATACATCAGTACCATGAAATTTGATTTCTGACTTAGTGCACAAAAACACTGACTGTAAATGTGTTTTTGACATGTTTGTTTTTGGGTTTTCTTTGAGTCATCTCACCAGAAATAACATATTGACGGTGGTGCACCTGTATCATTTAAGATGGCTCCACACAGACAGCCAGCCATGTCTCCAGGTAGTGTACGTGATTAAAGTCCACCATGTGACAATGATTCAGTGCATGGCCCCCATTCAGTAGTTGTACCATTGGGTTGTGTACCAGTATCACCACTACCCATTGGGAAGTTGATTCCACCAGCTCCAGTAGTAGAGGGTGAACGTTGAATGAGCGTGTTGCACAAGTTTTTACATGAGAGGCACCCAAGGTTCCAGGGTGAGATAGATCCATAGGTAAGTGAGGACTAGAAATGGGATATGGTTATAGTTTTTTGACTAGTTGGGATTCCAGCTGATATCATGGATATCTATACCACAAGTCTTCATCGGGTGAGAAGAAGGCAGTGTTAATCGTGTGTCGGGTAGGGTCACATGGCTCATGACTTCCCAACCCGACGTACAGACTACCGTCGGATGGTTGAAGGACTTCCTAGGATGAGGTGAATATTCGATCGAGGATGTTCATAGGTAGGAGGAAGACATGGATGAGGAGTTGTCCATGCTGTAGGTGGTGGGTGGAGATTCGAGGATTTACCGCCACCACCTCTGTGTGTTCCACCCCGACCATAGAGAGAAGGTGGATAGGGATGAGCTCAGCTCAAAGACGCCGAGGCATACGACCATGGAACTTTGGAGATGATACGAGGTATGATCTGTATCTACTCAACCTTAGCTGTGGTACGTATAGACATAGGTGACAGTCAGTATTTTATTTCCATGACCGTCATTTGGATCTCGTAGATTTCAGTGGATCTATTGGATCAATCTTTATGGATAGAGACTTATATAGGAGTGGATTCGATGATTACACCATAGTACCGGCACTGTGAGCTTACTCTAAGAGGTGAGATCGTTGGTTGAGATCTTCTAGTAGAGGTGTCAGGGCCTTACGATGACATCTTTGGTATGGATTTGTTATCTACCATCCACGATCAGATCGAATGTATTATTCACAAAGTGCGGTGTGTCCGTGAGGATGGGACCAATTTTTCCTTCATTGGTGAGAAGCAATGATTTCCATAAAATGATGGAATTACCCAGAGTAGGGTGCATCTATTCACATATTTTTTGGTTATCCTTACCCTTAGTGTAGTTGATGTGGAGAGTCCGAACTATCACATTGTGGTGCACCTATATGCTAATGTTTTCCATGATGTTCTTATTACTATCATAGTTACTTATTCTATTTCGAATCCAGTATACCAATAATAAAATGTACCCTAGTAATTTACAAATAATAACATTTTATTCAACATTTTATTCATGTATGGATATTTATAGGATTTTTTCATTCCTTGGGGAACATATACATGATCCTATATAACAAAATAGAATTTTGTCGCCACTATTGTCAGAACCGAACTCGGACCCTGGAAAGGCCAAATGGGTGTTCCCTATACCCATGGGATGGAACTAGTGACCAAATATAATTGATTTAGGTTTGGGATTGATACACCTAGTATGAAAGCATATAACATTAAAAACAATCCACAATATAAATTAGATATTTTTCAGCCAATCAAGTGATAAAAAAACTGAATACATTGGTTTAAAGACAATAAAAGAGGTCTAATACAAATAAAGGAAGTTTCAAGATAGCCCCTAGGACTCCCTAAAACAAGGGGTCATCACCCAGAAGTTTTCTCCATAACTCTGCATCATGGATGGGAACTAACACCCTGAACCGCCATCACCCATTGCCCTCCCTTTACCTAAGTCAAGCATAATAAATTCTAATTACACCCAAGGATTCTATGTATTGTGTGAGCATAATATTAATTGGATACCACCCAATGATTCCAATGATAATTAAATACAATGTGGAAAAGAATGTACTTTTAATATGTAATGAAAAGCAGTGATAAATTCCATGATATGCACCTTTCAATTGAAAATAGGTTTAAAGAAAAAAATTCCAGAACATTCACACATTTAAATATATATTTTATCTACAGTAAATTACTGCAAAAAACCCAAATACAAGGAAAAATAACAAAAATATTATTATAATCAAAATAGGGAACACCACTAGGCACTACATACTCCCGGGCCCCATGTACCTCATTAATCGGTGTAAAGTAACCATAGTAAAATATGTTCTCATGCACGAGCCACTAGTAGAGAACATACAAAAATCCCAGTGGTCCCCAATCATCATCCACATAGTTTAGTTAGATTTTTAGTTATCCAAATGCTAGGTTTAACTGAGACAAAACTCATCTAGTCCACTTGCTGTAATAGTACAAATTTTCCCTACCTTGGTACCAAGGATTCCCCCTTTGTGTTCAAATGATTTCAGCATGAAACACATATAAATTATTATCTAAAAAACCACTAATGGTCACATAAACCCATTACATTAGCTAACACAATTTATACCACTTAAAACACACAATATACAATTTAAATTTTAATGAACAATTTCTCAAAATCTTGTATTGTTTTGAACACAAAACCCCTTAAAAACCCCACTTGTACAATATTCACACATGTTTAAGTTATCAAAACAGTAAAGTAAACCCAATATATTTAATTGAAAACAAAGAAATCAATTTTATGCATCCCCATCTCAAACAAGAAGTGATAACTTTTAAATCCTCCATTTTCACTCAAGAGTTTCCTCAAAACATAACATTCTGTACAAACACCATTAAGACCCATTTTTGAAGTAACAACCAAAGGGGATAAACATTATAAAAACTGTTTTATGACATATTAAAGTTCAATAAAAACAACTATCTATTTAATGGGAAGCCCTTAATGAACCAATAAATGATTTATATGAGAATCCACCAATTTCAACAAAAATTGGAACTTAAAGATCATTTTCATTATAATTTCCACTAAAACAAATTTTTTCAGAAACATTCAAATGAAATACACATGAAAATACCCAAAAACAGCATCTAGAGCACAAATATTGCATACCAAAAGGAATCACCTTTGAAATCAAAGGGAACCATTGAATCACCGTAAGAAAATCTAGTCGCACCACTTCCACACCAAGAGGGACCTAGATCAATTATAAAACCACAATAATTGAACAAAAACCCCCATTATTAAACCTAGGATAGAAACCTTACTCCTTGGTCATTTGGACCTTCGATGAAATTGAATGAGATTTCACGGAAAGGGGAGGAACTATGGAGCAGAGACACTTAATTGAGATTCTATTAAGTTCCTCCATCGAATCCCACATCAAATTGGGATTGAAAAAGGATATGAGAAACATGTAAGTCTAACATGGATTTTATGTTTGAAGAGGAAGTGGAAGGGTCGAATTGAAAAATGTAATTGAGGGAAAAGAGTATGAATTGAGAGAGATAAGAAGTAAAGATGTTACCTCTTCAAATATATACAATTTGAGTAACCCAACTATGTTCTACACTAAATCACGATGAATACGATCTCCAAAATGGGTGGGAGGATACCAGGAATGTGTATGGGTTAAATGGTCTTGGATGATACTTTTAATAACTAAATATTCCTTAAATTTGAATGTTTTATAAAATAAAAAAAATATATTTTTTCAAAATAGGAAATGGGCTTCTGGGAAGGACAAATCCCATAAATAAAAACCCAAATACACCTTAGTTATAGATTTGTAAAAGATTCAAATTTACATGATGGAGTAAATAGGTCAGTGGAGGCCTTGTAGGAATTAGAATGGGTGAAAAATTTAGAGAATTTAAGGTGTGATTGAAAAAACAAAATTTATTTTTACATCTTGAATTGGGCACACAGTTAGGCCCAATTCATGAAAACTAACCCAATCCTCCATAATAGTATCGAAAATTCACAATAAAAACATGAATGGATATTAAATGAAAAACAATGTCAACATATGTTATGTTTGTAACTATTATCCCCATGATGAAATCTTTATGTCTCAAAAATTCAACCTGAAGCTTGATCAAAAAACATGAACAAATACTCCTCCACAATCCATTTCTCTGCCCCCATGTCCCATGTGTATCATTATCATGCTACCAACCAATCCAAACCAGCGAAATAGACTTCCCTCGAAAAACGTCTCTTGGGAGTCCACTTTTTTAAGTGGCTGCTCAAAAAATGACAATTTGGGCTCTATCTCCAAGTCTTTCCAACACAACACATGGGATAAATACAGGTTGTATTTCAATAGCTGTGAGACATGCAAGATGTAATGGATGGATGTAAAATGAGATTGTAAGGCCACCTATATTCTACCTTTACAATATGCCAGTGATCTCAAAAGGGCTGATATATCGTGACGTCAGCTTCCCTTTCTTCCCCAATCAACGATGGCCTAGATGAATCACCACTTTCATAAATACCCTATTACCCAGAAAAAACTCTTGGTCTCAATGCACCAGTAAGCATATGAATTATGGTGACTCGATGCTATCAATAAATGATTCATGATCAATATGACCTTCTTAAACGTATCCTGCACCAGAATCGGCCCAAACACTGAGGTCTTACCAACCTCATCCAAACATAGGGGGGACCGACAAGGCTGACAATAGAGCACCATATATGATCCATTAAATACTAGGATTGGTAAATATTATTATAAAAAAACTCAACCATCCCTAGATGGTTCACCCATGAACCTCCAATGTCTAAGACACATACACAGATCACATCCTCCAAAATCTATTTTTCCATCTCTATCTGACCATACTTCTGAGGAAGTTATGTCGTTCTCATCTAAATCAGATACCCTAATGCCTTATAAATTCCTTCCTAGAACCGAGATGGGAAAGGGTGGTATCTATCTTAAAAAACTTCTGATGGCATTCCATGGAGTCTCACCACCTCTTGAAGATAAAAATGGCTCAAATCATCCCCATTAGATGTATAAATGATTGGAATGAAGTGGGATGAATGGGTGAAACCATAAATCCCCAACCAAATGGAATATTTATCCTGAGGTGTTTGAGGTAATACAATAATGAAGTCCATGGAGACCTCATCCCACATCATGTAGGAATGGTTAATTGCTGGAGATAACAACAGGGCCTTTGATGCTCTACCTTCACCTGCTGGCATGTGTAGCATCTTGACACAATGTAATATATGACTCATCTCGCACAAGGACATGAGAACTACAGAAGAACATCATTATACATCATGGTGTCACTTATATGGACATCACAATGAGACTGGTGGTTGTTCACCATCCCCACCATCTTCTGATATAATGACACTATTGAACGGCCCGTAAAGAAAAAGATTCCCTCTAGAGATGACAACCAATCATAGGCTGTCTCCCCACCATGAAGAAAATTCTTCGATTGATGATAAATCCCATCACTAGGCTATTCATGTTGAATCAACTCCAACAGAGAAGGATTCCACTTGACACTCTCCAAGAACTCACCTCCTCTATGTTCCATGGTCATCAAATGCATCTGAGAAAAGAGCCCCATCAAATTCCACTCATCACTAGAGTTCTTCAAATCTTGCAGTAGAACTCTTATGATGAAAGCATGTTTTACCACATTACCCTTGTCTAGGGTATATATAATGTCAAAGTCACACCCATGCAAGTACATGATCCAATGACGATGTCTCAAGTAGAGTTCATTCTGTGAGAAGATGTAGGCCATGCTATTTTAACAAGAGTAGACCACATATTTCTTCCCAAAGCATTAGTGACAAAAATTCATAAAATCATGCATCATAAATTCTAAATCCAAGTCATGGGTCACGTATTTCGTTACATGTGGACAGAGTTGGCGTGATCCAAACACCACCACCTGATTATCCTGCATAAGCACACAACCAAGACCCTTACCAGAAGCATCTAAATAGACCACATATCCATTTCCAGCTTTTGGAAAAATCAACACAGTGGTGATAATAAACGACCTCTTCATCTCCTCAAATGATTCCTGAGATTCTGGACCCCATACAATCATCACACCTTTCTAGGTGAGTGTGGTCATCAGTGAAGCAAGCCATGAAGAATTGTGAATGATTGCCTTGTAATAACGAACCATGCAAAGGAAAATTATGATCTCAAACACATTCTTCTGCTAATCCCATGACATAACCGCACTAGTCTTCTCAAGGTCCATTGAAACCCCTTTTTCATAGATCAGATGCCCTAGAAATATCACTTTTGTGATCCAAAAAGTTCTCTTTGACTACTTTTCATAGAGGCGGTGATCCAAAAAAATTCCCAAGAAGATCCTCATGTGAAGTTTGTGTTCCTCCATAGAGCCATAATATATTAGAATGTTATCCACGAACACCACAATGAATGACTGAAGATACTGATGGAACACCATTTTCATCAGTTCTATAATGATCGCTAGAGAAGTGGTCAATCTGAAGGGCATGACGAAATAATAAATGTTTTCATTCCTACTTCGGATGGTTTTCTTAGAGATATCCGACTCCTTCACCCTAAGCTGGTGATAGGCGGAATGCAATAATATTTTAGATAACCACTTTTCCCCTTTAAACTAATCGAACAAATCATCTATTTTGGGAAATGTCTATTTTTATTAATTATTACCTTAATAAGATTCCAATAGTCAATGAACAACCAGAGGGATCCATGAGACATTTTCACGAACGAAATAGGAGAGGCCCAAGGAGAGATGCTCAGGAAAATGAATCCATTGGATTCTAATTTATCCAACTGAATCATTAATTCTCTCAACTCTGTGGGGGACATGCGATAAGGGCGAAGAGATATCATTTATGTTTCCGGTAGCCATATCAATTGAAAACACCACATCCAACTTCATGGGATAACCTGAGAAATCATTTTGGAATTCTTCTAGAAACTCATTCACTACATGAGGTAGTGCACCCACATGGTAAATTCCATCATCTTCTAGAATGAGTGATGATTCCTTGAATTTACGACTTCCCAACACTTGGAGTGGAGGTCATATGCAACCCGACTGAGGATCCCATTCTCTATGAAAAACCTGACGACTCCTATCATGTTCCATGAAACTCAATCACTGCCAGTAGAAATCAATTCGGACCTGTAAGTGTACAAGCCAATCCATTCCATGTATTAAGTCAAATAGTTTCATATCTAGAACTATGATTTCCCACACTATCTCAACCTCTAACATGGAAAGCGCGTATGTGGGGCACCTGGGGCCCTACTCCTTCTTTCCTAGCGGTGTCACCAACTCCATTGTGAAATACATCATCTCAGTTGGAATATTCAGAATGTCTTAATAAGGGGTTGAAATAAATGAAATAGAGGAGTCAGTATAGAAAAGAGAAGTAGCTATAGAAGATGAGCCCAGAATGGTACCTCGAACTATAGACGGTCCCGCCTCTGATCCTGTTGGTTATTGATCCACTGCATGGTGATGTCCAGTCTCGACATGAGAACAAACTATTATCTATCGGTGTGCCTTGAATTATCTCTTCCATAGAGATAACCTAACCCTACCTCCCTGGATTCCAAATCGAGATACCCCAGTCCTTGATGGCTTAGATTGTTCTAGCAATCTTCTTGAAGCCACTTACCCTGCCCCACTTAGAAGTGGACATGCCGCACCCATGAAGCGCTGCAAAAAAACCATACCTCCACAATGTTATAAGTATTAGGACAAAAAAGACATGTTGTTAGGAGGTTCCCCAGATTCTCACAATGGTGGAACATGACTAAGCTAACATCAGAAGCGGGAGACAAAAACTGCCAGGAGGCGAGGCCAGAACTGCAACCTCTTTTCTTCCCAAGTTCCTCCTGCATCGTCTTATTCTATAAAGAGAACCATCTTCCCATGACTTCCACTATCATATAAAAACCATCCATACCATTATGGTCAATATCCACCATACATGACTAGTCAAAGACATCGGCATTTTCCTAATCTTGAACTAGAAACCCTAGGAGTATATCTTTGGTCTCAAGACATTATAGAACCTTTGGGACATATATTGTTAATTTTTTATTTCTTTAGGGTCATATCGAACTAACTAAACGAAACGATTGATGTACTCCATCAGAGAAAGATTCCACTGAACTATGTCTTTGAACTCTTTAGATCTAGAATATGACAAGACCTCAGCGTGGTACTATTAATTGAAGACGGACTTGAAATCTCCCCAGTGCATCTGCCCATTTTTCCCAGTCTAAAGCACAGACTCCCACCACTTACAGCTAAGACCCTCCAGTAGAAAGTAGTTATAGTTAACCATGAGCTCCTTTGTTGTCTCCAAGAACTCAAACATATTATCGGTCTTCTCAAGCCATTAGTCTACATACTTCGGTTCTGAGGTGCCTCGTATGGTAGGAGGATTGATTTTCAAAAACTCATAAGATTTATCATTTATAAAACCTATATCATAGTCTCTAGAAGTATGAGGAGCTTGAGCAGATCACTGCCCTCGAGTTTGGACATCCCGGATCGCAGCCTCAACTAGCCTCTGATCAATCGGTGTGGGAGAACTCTCTTCAGATTCCTCCCGTGGGTGCGTGGTAGAATTCAGGGGATGTATGTTGATAAAAAAAGAAAAACTGACAAAAAAAATAATCAATAAAAATATTATGAAAATTATAATTAAATTAATCAAATATAAATAATCAATTAACATACCATAAATAGAAGATACAACAACTCCACCTTCGCCTAATGTCCATGTGTGGTCTGCAGCCCACACGTCTCACCTGGAAGTGATGTTATTATGTAAAATCCAACATCCACTAGTGACTCAACTTCTTCCTTTAGTGTTGCGGGCTAGGAACCCTACTCACAACCAAAACCCTAAGACATGAGAGTACTAGATCATGTCTATACCGACTCATCCCAAAATATAAATATGACCCAAAAAAATTATCCTCTTTTGAAACCATTTTGTCACGAAATGAATTTGGCCTCCACTATTACCGGCACAAAACCCAGATTAAGGAAAGGCCGGAAAGGCGTTCCCTATCCCAACGGGCTGGCACAAGATCCTGATTTTCTTTAATTTATTATTGGTAATGATTTACCAAAATATGTAAGTAGGGTGTGAGACAAATCCCAATAGGATACAACCCAACTATTCAAAATATCATTTAATACAATGTGATAAAGCAATCAGTTTTAATTCGCAATGAAAAGGAGTGATAAATTATATGAAATGAAAATTCCAATTAAAAACAGTATTCAAGATAAAATCATCAGAATGATAAAAAAATCAAATATAAATTATAGATATTTTAAATTAATTCCAAAAACACCCCAATTAAAAGAAAAATTCATCAAATGCAATGAGAAAAAAAATTGGCAACACCACTAGGCACTAGATAGTCTTGGACCCCATGTACCTCATAAAGTGGGGTAAAGTAACAATAGTAAAATCTGTTCATGTGAACAAGACACTAGTAAGTAACATACAAATAACCTTGTGGTCCCAATAATCATGCACATATTTTATTTAGAGTTTTCGTTATCCAATAGCTAGGTAGAATAGGGACAAAACCAATTTGATTCACTAGCTGTACTAGTACAAATCTTCCCCACCTTCGTACATGGGCTTCCCCCTTTGATCTCAAACAATGTTATCATGAAACATATATCAATTTTTATGTAAAACACCACTAATGGTCACATACACCCAGTACAGTAGAAATCACCTTTTATATCACTTAAAACACAATAAAAAACATGTATTTTTTATGAATCAATTTTTTAAAATCCTGTATTGATTTGCACACAAAAAAACATATGAACTCCACATGTACAATATGTTCACACATGTAAGTTAGTGAAACAGTAAATACATCCCAATACATTTCAATGAAAATGAAAAAATCAATTGTAGGGTATCCCCATGTTAATCAAGTGGTGATAACTTTTAAAATCTTCCATTTTCACACGGATTTGGACCAAAAACAACAATTTCGTTACAAACACCATTAAAACCAATGTTTGATTCTCTATTATAGTTAAATCAAAAAAAAATATGTATTTATATATATCCCTTAATGATCCAATAAATGATTTATTTAAAAAAAACCAATTTCACAAAAAATATGCACATAAAATGAAATTTCAATATAATTTCCCCAAAAACAAAATTTTTTCAACAACATTAAAATGAAATAGATATTAAAATACCATTAAAAAATCCTCTAGGTCACAAATATTTCATAACAAAATGAATCACCTACCAAATTAAAGGGAACCATTGAATCACTATAAGAAAATCAAGTCGCACCACTGCACAAGCAAGAGGGACTTAGATTATATCTAAAACCACAATAATTGACGAAGAAACCTCATGGTTAAACCCTAGGTTCGAAACCCTACCCTTGGTCATTTGGATGATTTATGAAATTAAATGAAACTTCATGGAAAGGGGGGGACTATAGAAGAGACACACTTACATGAGATTCATGGAATTTCTTCCACCAAATCCCCCTTTAAATGGGGTTCAAAATAGATTTTGAGCAACTTGTAGGGATTCCTTGGATTTTAAGATATAAGAGGATGAGTAAGGGGTGAATAAGAAACTATAATGGTGAAAAACGAGTAATAATTGACTGTGTTAATATGGAATGAAGTTAACTATTCAAATTGGGACGATTTTCGAAACCCTATGATTTTTTGCACTAAATCGGGATGAATACAATCTCCAAAGTGGGTGGGTGGATACTGGGAGCTCGGATGGGTGTAATGGTCATCGATGTGACTTTTAATCACCGAAAATTCATTAAAATTAAATAAGTTAATAAATATAAAAATTATTATTTAAAACATGAAATGGGGTTCCGAGAGGGACCAATCTTTTAAATAATAACCCAAATACAACATGGTTATGGATTTTTAAAGGCTTTAAATTAATATTTAGGTGTTAATAGGTCATCCTTGTCTAGATAAGAATTATAATGGATGAAAATGTTTATATATTATTGAGTTATAAAAGAAACAAAATATATTTTTAAATCTAGATTGGGGCTCACTGTTTGTCACAATTCATGAAAATTCACCCATTCCTCCTTAAAAGATATAAAAACCCCAAAAACAAAGCATGAATTGAATTTAAATGAAGAAAATCATAAAAATATTTCATGTATGTGACACCCTTTTTCAGATAAAACACTTTTTTTACTATATATTACATCATTCATACATAATTGTTTATCATTTTTAAAAATTAGGTGAATAAAATTAGGTAATCATTAAATTAAATGGATAATTATGTCAACTTGATCATCCAATGGTATAATATGTAATTTTTTAAACATATTTCTCATAATTAAAACTATTTATTAAAATCGTCCACATAGTTTACAAATTCACATAATAATTAAATACATACAAAATTATCGTTTGTTAATGAAAATAAAATAAACAGAAATATTCTTATTTGGATGGACATAAAAGGAAATACATTTTCCTTAGTTATATAACTTTAATTTTAACATATTCTACTTATATATAACGAGCTAAATTGAATGTTTCTACCTCTATGACATAAAAAATTTTCAAGCCACATTCACAGAAGTGTCACCGACTATCATATGAATTTAATATATACAATTTAACTATGTGTGTTTTTATTTATAGTTAGAATATATGTATCAATCAATATGTTATCCCAATCCCAACACTATCACACCTTCAATCTCTACTCATCCAATGCATCTTTATGGATCATGTTATATTCTACGGAATTTTCATATACTCATTCAAATTATAATATATTCCGTAATTTTTATTAAATGTAGAAAAATAAAAATCAATTTTTTATTAATAATTCAAATTAACTATGGTTAATGAATTGGTTTTACAAAATAATAAAATTAGTATTTCTTCTCAGAAGGAGTTCGTGATTATCCTTGTGTCAATATGTGGGTCCTGACCAAATAATAATAATATATTTGGTTTGATCTGACCATTCATAATATATAACATTAAATAAATACCTTAGAGAAAAAAATAGATCTAGAATGTGATGGAATGTTTGGAAATATAAATGTTATGGACAAAATATTATATTAATTACATTTAGAAGTTATTATATAACCTTGTATTTTATTATTTAATGTTTCTTGAATGGTTTTTTATATCTATCATAGATTCCAAATGGAACTTGTGTTGTATGGATAATATGGAATTAGACTCCAAAATAATGATGAAATTAAAGTTGTGGTATCCAAGGAGGATATATTTCTCTAATTACTAAAAATATGATAGTATGAAATAAATTAAAAATTTAAAACAACATTATATAAAATAAAATGATGTAATCAATCACCAATATATTTCATGAAAGACTATGTAGTTATTAAAATGTCATATAACTATATGAATAACTAAATAACTATTTCCTTGGAAATATCCCATGGAAATATAGTGATGTCTATAGTAAACTTGGAGGTATTACATCATCATGTTAGTAGAGGGTGGGATACAATATTTAATATTTCTAATAATTTTAGAAGGGACAACACAGAGAATCATAATTATCATCATCCATGTATATAAGAGGGTGAGAAGGACGTCTGAAATTTTATTTTTACTACTGTAGATATTTCTATGATAGATTATATTAACTATTATTATTTCATCTGTAATGTCTTTATAACATATCATGAAATTAATAAGGATGAACATTTAGCAATCTCTCCGAACAAGGAACCCAATATAAGAGTACACAAAGGGTAAATTATCACTATAGTGCATGGTAAGGTTAATTTTATTGATTCAATAGTCATGCATGAATTCATCATCAAATCATATGTGATTTATATAAAAAAATTTGGCCTAGTATTACTATAACAACTCATACATATCTAGTATGAATGTTAGTGACCGAATCAACTAATCCTTTCCCCAACAAGGATAAAACACACCATTAAATATGTATGTATCGTAATAAAAAATTATATAACTACGGAGGTCATAAATATGGTAATTCAAATTAATGATATCATGGTTTTCATTCACATGTTTTAAATCCTCGAGGTTCTTCCCAAGATGATATCAAAATTAACCACGGAGGTTCTTTAGATAGTAATAAAGATGAAATAAAAAATAGAGGTACATTATTTGTTGAATTATTGAGCAGTTTACACTATATTAATGGAACATAAGTCGGATAAGGAGGTTATAGTATCCATTATAGCATTAACGTTCCTCCATGAGATGAATGATAAATTGAAATCGGTGATATTTCTATTTTTTCAAATTTGAAATATACATATTTTTTGATCCTCCCTATATAACATTTCACAGTGATCCCCCACATCTAACATACCAGGACAAAATTTCAATCCATCATCATCCTTATAGTATAAAAATCAAGAACTCCATATATATTTCTTTCCCATTCACCCAATAATTAATCATATAGTATTGGAAGTCCACGAATGGAACATCCCACAATGGTCCTTACTATGGGGATTCAAAAATAAAGCACAATTGTCCCCCCATTTACCATGAATATAAAATACTACTTTGAATTCATCTCATTGTAGTAAAAATGATAGATACACCATATAGTTCCTCCTAAGGAATGTGATGAAAAAAATAAAAATTGTTATATTCTTTGTGGGATTGAAGAATCAAATAGTCGTGTAGGTCCACCCAGTGGTGCTGAATAGTGAAACCAGGGATAAATTACCATTTATACCCAA
Source organism: Viscum album (assembly GCA_963277665.1). Classification (NCBI taxonomy): domain Eukaryota; kingdom Viridiplantae; phylum Streptophyta; class Magnoliopsida; order Santalales; family Viscaceae; genus Viscum; species Viscum album. Next base: position 416,698,144 of record OY728161.1, on the reverse strand, counting down.
TAATTTTGCAATTTTTCTAATAGTATAATAGATAAAAATATAATTAATCCATTTTTAAATAAATATCCATTTATCCATGGTGTTCCTACCCATGGTAATAAACATGGAAGTCCAAATTATGACGAAACGTCCCCCCAACAGTAAGGTCCTACCCATGTCAAAATTGTTTTGAATATACATAATTATTTAGAATTATATCTCAAATCAAAACAAGAATAATTGAAAATTACATATTTAGTCTTTGATTCTTCTATGCAATCTATTTTTAATCTAAAACAATGTTCGTTAACAACTTACATGATGATATTTTTATATTTTTATGATATCACATTTTTCTACATTGACATTACCAAACATTAAAATGATTATAGTAATCATAATAGAAGGTAAAAATCACTAATTAATCATTCATTGAATATGAAGAAGAATAAAATATTATATATTTTGAATTCACTTTTAATAGAATTCTAGTAATTAGTTTCCCCCATTTGGATTCTTGGGATATTAATATTTAGTTTCATGTGGAATGGAATATACCAAATAAATTTAATTAAAATTTTTCTAAAACTAAATAATTTATTATAGTCTGTGTGTGAAAATTTATTTGAATTAAATAAATAAGGCCCCCATATTTTCCTCACAACACACTCGGTATCCTAGTCCGCCTAATTTATTAATTAATAAGAGTTCCTCCAACATGCTGGGAAAAAATAACAAAAACCCTTAATAAAATAATCAATGTCTATTCTACCAATGTAATCAATAGTTTTATGGCCCAATTTATTGAATTTCGTTTTTCCATCATCATCTAACAGAAGGATCATTCATGTAATGTCGTATATTGTCTAATCATGAAAAATAATTTTCCAAACCTAATGGTTGAATATATTTGTTGACTATATCGATAAAATCATGTTACCGTATAGTACAAAGGTATTATTATAGTCTGTATCATTTAATTTATTTTCTCTTAAATCAATATATTAATATAGTAAAATATGTATCAATAATGAAATATTCAATGATTATAAATGTTTAACAAAACCAATATAATTCTAAACACTTTTCTAAAACTGAAAAGTAATAAACAATATCATTACTAATTATAATTGAATCCCAATGGGTTTAATTGGATAAATAATTAATGAAATTTTTTATTGAAACCCCATATCATAGTGCTAGGGATATTTTAACTATGATGGTCATCTCTAGAACCAACGACTATTCCAAATGACTCATAGTCAAATGATAATGTACTTACAGAAAAAATAAATTTTCTAAAATCAATTATCATCATTGAAAATAAATCATGTTATAATTATTTTATTTGTATTGTAATCAATATTGGAAAAAGGATATAAATTTTAAATGTCATTATAAGCTTTTTTCAAATTTTATAATAATTTTATAATTTAAAGCATATAGAAGAATGAAAAAATGTCATAGGTAATTAAGTAAATAACATAATTTAATTTAAATTATATATTTTTTTCATTCCTTTGAGGGATAAACCAAATTTTATAATTTCCCATTTTTTCTAATGTAGATGAATATGATTTTCAGATTGCATGACACATGTTTGTAATCCTTATCACTAATAAACTTTCTAAAACTGAATAATGGGTTATGGAGGATGAAGATGAAATATTTGAGGGATTAATTATAAAAATCAACATAATGAGATAGGGAAAATTGGAATTTTGAGCAGAAATTAGATGAAAACGCAACATTATAGGCCTCAAATTAATATTCAAATACCTATTTCATGACAATTTAGTAATAACGAAAATTAAAGACACATAACTACCTTCTACCCAATCCCACCATCATAAATGTAGATAATATCCCCTATGAGGAATCATTGTAAAATATATGTATTAAATATAAATATATGATTGATCAATGGATGAGTTTCTATGAGTAAACATACATACTGAACATGATTGTTTGGTAAATATTTTACAAAATTCAAATATTAATAATTCATTCATAAGAAAAAATAAATCCATATATGTAAAAGATAAGCATAAAATTTAATATAAAATGTATAAATACATCATTTAAATATTAATCTATTTCATTTAATTAGATATCAATGATTATAATTTAAATATAACAAAAATACATACCATGAGTTCATGGAATTCGAATCTATATAAATCTTCCTTTGGAAATATTTATTAATAAATAATAAATAAAAGTGGTAAAATAAATCAAAAACTTACGAATTTTATTTTTTAATGTTTCCAAAGATTGGGATACATAGGAATTTTTTTTAGATTTACTAAATTTTTTATAATCACATTATAGGGAATTTGTTTTTCTTGTACGATAATCTAAAAGGTCGGACCATAATTAATTGGGATGATATTTTTTTATAATTCCACTAATAAATTAGTTTTATATTGTGAATATTCTATTTTATATTCCATATAATAAATTAAATTTACGAAAATAATAATTCATCTGTTTAATTAATATAATAAATGGATTCTTCTATTATATTATGTGGAAAATTCTACTAGGGAATTATAAAAAATTTTGATACATTAAATAATGTATTACATAGATAATATGATTATATATTGTTATATTTTTTTTCCATAGAACAACATTTAATGGGTATGACCATATGATACCATTATATTTTTTTGTGTTTTATCGTATTATGTTTTACCATATAGTTTGAGATATTATTTATTTATTTTGAGATAATTTTTTTCAAGGAGATAATATTATAGCCCGGAGGTTTCAGATGTGTCCTGAGAGGACATTTTCATGTGCTAGATATATTGTGGTACTCATAGATGTATCCCAAAACCCAGATTTTATATTAAGTGTCCCTAACATTTTGAGGTCCCCATTGGTTCGGTCTTGGAGTTCAATCATATATTTTTTTAGATATTTGGTGTGATGAATGGGTGATAAAGAATTCTACCATGGTCTTCATGGCTACGACATATAATGTATTGAGGTAATTATTATGGTTATTCAATTTGGTGAGGCACTATTCCATGGAACTCCATCGATGCCATATATTGTTTTTAAAGAAAAGAGGCAATGATATGCATAGAAAACTTATGCCAATGGGTATTGAATGATTCATTGAATTTTTTGTTTAATTGTTTCTTAGTCAACAATTTTCAATTTATCAGTGAACAATTTATATTTAGAATATCATTTTATGTTTTATATTTATAACAAATCAAATATATATATTGTTGTTGGAAATGATTTCATAATGATTTTCTATATATCATATTGTTATATAATTTTTCTTGATCCATAATATTCCATTCAGTTACCTTTCATTCAAGGACTATTGGGTGACCTCTATTCGATTTTAGGAAACCATTCAAAAATCAATTCATGAATTTTATCAATGAGATTATAACAATGAGTTCTGGTGATCTATGATGAGTCATTCCACTTTTACTCTTTTATGATTATATATTTATAATTATTACAAATTTATGATTGAGGATTTTTGTATCATTATGTTTTTAAGATATTTATTTATGATATCATCTTTTTCTATAGGATTATAATGTTTTCCTTTGACTAATATTGTACTTGAGGCTATCACTTCCATTCCATGTTTTTGTGTACTGATTTTGAAATCTATGGTGGATGTAGTTTATTTGAAATCAATCAATTATATTGTGTAAATTTTGATTTTAGAATGATGTCAATTTCATGGTGTCTGTATTATGGATTATACATATAAATATATTGATCATTAATTTAAGAAACAGATTGTTATGGTTTGATATCATTTTTCTATTTTCACATGTTCTTTTTATCTCATATTTTAACATATTTATGTTATTCTTGGAAATAATTGATGATTTATATACTTGTTTGTTACATTTTTTATTTCTTGTGAAAATATATTTCATTAATGTTTAGCTAAATATATATTGTAATAAAATGGTTGGGTAGATGAACGAAATTGATTTGATGAAATTCCTTGATATGAAGAAGTTCTTGAATTTGAAATATATTATTTTCAATTACCTGGTTTCTTGTTATTATGGATTTTATTGATTTTGTAATCGGGGATGTTGGGTGATGATTTATATGGGTATATTTATATATGAGATATATTTTTATGATTAAATAGTATTTAAAATATAGTATTGGGTTGTAAGGATTCAATTGGATAGTAATGGGATAAGTGTTTTTTTGTGTAACTATAATAAGGGTGTAACTAATTTGTTAGTTTCATTGTAGAAAAATAATAAAATGCATGGAAATGATTAAATGGTAAGTGGATGTGATGGGAACTAAATGAATGATGCTTTGGGAGTACTATTTTATTATGTTAACTGTATTTGAAAATATATGAAATTAATTTATAAATTTAATGGATTTTGTTTGTAATTTAATCTTTTATTGGATGAAATACGTAATATTTCATGGTTGGTTGTGGCGTCATGACTCGGGAACCATTGAATGGTCCCTCGAGTCGGCTAGACTAATGCTCTTAAGTGCACCTCCCCATATATAAGATGGAGATGACTGGCAGTTAGGGTCTGGAATGTCAGTCATCGGTAGACTATAACCTCTTTTATCCGAATAAACACAAAAAAATGAAAAATTAAATAACCATGTACATAAGGATATAAATAACCATAACAATACCATGGAATATGATAGTCAATACTTGATATATAAAATACACAATGAAAATGTATAACATTCTATTCGAATTCACGTGTCAAGTGTCTACAATGCACTTAGAGTAAAAACACAATGACTCCCAAGTGGTTCCCTAACCACATTCAGTTACCTCTCGCATGCTCTATTCCCAAACTAGAACATATCCCATGAACGTTCCCTTATCTTATCTTACAATAAAAATGTGTACTCAGGTGCTGATCCGGAATCCCAAATAGACAGTGAGTACAACTTAATAGTCCACCACCAACGATGTATTAAATGAGTCCTGTCAAAATATAGGGCATGTAGTTCTATTATTCAATAAATACATTGCATAATTAAGTAGTTATCATATTGTCAGTTAATATTTAATAATCACATTAGTCCTATGATCAATTCATGTTTGCCAGTTCTTTCATCATTCATTATTATTAATTATTTGGTGTTGTTCATCATTCCTAGCATCCCAAATCACATTAATTGTAGGTCACCATGCCTATCACTATATATATCATTCGATGTTGGTCATTATTCCTAGAACCCAAAAATATCGATATTGTAAGACAATTGGAGAGGATCACCTAGTCTATGTTTCAATAATAAAGTGGTATAGAACACTTTTTCTAGCACCATAATAATCTAACCCATTTAATTAGTAATAAATTCATAATAATTTTCTACATCATTCCATTACAAATTGAAATATTAGAAAATCATTTCAAATCCCATTAGATATCTCAAAAAATTAACAAATCACATAACCCATTAACTAATTCATCAAATAATCGACCAATAAATACTATTTTCATTCCATAATTAATTCATCACATTTATTATTCAATATAAAATATCAATTATTCATAATTAATTCTCATAGTTAATTATCACTTATCAAAATCATGGGGAATAATTATTTCTCACAATAAATTATATTACATCTCCAAATATCATTTCAAAATTAATTCCTCCAAATTAATTATCATTACAAAGTCAATTCAATATCTCAAATATAATATCTCATCCCATAAAAAATCTACAAAATACCTATTTGGGCACCCCTGCTTCGGTCATTCAATGATTCAATTATTAATTTATCACCATGTCAAACACAAGTCAATTCCTATGTGACTTCCCAGACCGGGATGCCCCTCAACCTGAGACCCAATCACCATTGGCCACATGACCCCTGGATCATCTCCCCATATGCTAGGGGCTTACGACTAGTAGTTGGGGTGTAATGGTAAGTCATTGGGGTGACTGTACTACCATGTTATAGTACACAATGGTAGAGGATCATGTTATCAAATAGAGGAAGCACAACCAATGGATGGATAGGTGAGTAAGGGAAACATACAATCCATTCAAAATAAATTATGAAAACCCTACTAAATATACAAAAGCCACATAGGAAGTGTCTGATACAAAATGGATGCATGGCATGGTGATTCAATCAAAATACAAGACAAGAAATCTATACAGTAATACAAAAAGAAACAAGAAAAAAATTAGTCCAAGATCATCTCTATCGAAGCACGATCCTCTACTCTGGAACTCCAGCTAGATCATGCATGTATCAAAAACCTGAAGCTTGGATTTTTACCCTACTAGTTCCTGTAGCGGTAAAGTCTAAACGGGTGATAAGGAGGCCACCCGGGTAGGGTGTGAGAGAAGTCTCAGTAGGCCACCACCAATGGTGTCAACATGTAATCTAGATTGGTTTCGTAAGGTAAGTGGTGTGTAGTAAACTGCAAGTATGTAATGAAAATTAATGAGAATAAACATGCCTCTCATCCAAAAGCATTGTAGCTGGCGTGGTGTAGAAATTCATCCCACCAATAAGGTTATATGGGATTGAGGTATAAATTCCTCTCGTCATATTACACAAAAGTTCATCTAGCACAAGGTAATAATTCCTCCCACCCACACACAGAGATTTATCTTGCACGGGGTAAGAATGCCTCCCGGAAAACACAGGGCGATTCATCTAGAACTTGTTAAGATTTCCTCCCACCAACACATACAGATTTATATGGTACGGGTTAATAATGACTCCTTCCCACACCGAGAGATTCATCAGGTACTGGGTAATAATGTGTCCCGCCCACACACGGAGATTCATCTGGTATGGGATAATAATGCCTCTTGCCCGCAGATGGAGATTCATCTAGTACGGTGTAATAATGACTCATGCCCACAAATGGATTATCACAAGTATTTCAACACAAAATGGCATAAAAAATCAAATTACATTATAAAAGGAATTTCATCTTATATCATTTAACAATAATAATTCTTGTAATTTCTGTCTTATAATATCACAGAATCACATCTCATGGAAATATACATTTCAATTCATTCAAGGGGTTCAGGAAATCTCATCCAAGCACACGTCTAACCTGGTCATCTCATTTACCTTACATGGAAAATGCCGTTCATGACATAGCATTAAGGTCCAAATGTGAAAAAGTTCCAAAAATCAAGGCATATCACTTATGGTTGACCACTTGCAGTTCAAACCTCATCTAAACACACTAACAGGGTTAGATTGCTCAATATCATACAACATGGGTCATTTAGACATAAAGCGGTCAATATAAGTAAGGTGTTTGGCAAAAGACAAACCACGACACAACGATATAAACTCCAACCGACAGAAACACAAAAGAAAAACACGTGACCACCTACCTTAGAGATGTAGGCATAGGCTGGCTTGATCTTGACCTCATTTTTGAAGTAGGTTTGAAGAGATCAGAGTTCCAGTCCAATTCCATGAAAATAGGACATATGAGCCTGCTGTAAAATAACAAGATGGATGGCAAGATTCACAAATGAAGATAGCTTAGGTTTGGTAAGACTTAACTTTTCCATTCCAATGCTTCCGAAGGATCAAAAATAGGGTTCTGAATAGAGAATCCACCAAGAGAATGGTGAGAGAGCGGTTTGGGATTTAAAATATGGCTCCTCCTATGGTTATGTCTGCAGGAAGGAAGAAAGAAAATTCTTAGGACAAATGATATTTAATGGAAAAATGGAAATTTTACCCATAACAGGGTCTCACTGTTTAGGCGCATAGTTTACCAAAACCATGTGCTAACTGTGCACACCTCACTACCTCCAGAATAGGGTCGCACGGTTTAGGCCCACAGTTTACCCAAACCATGTGCAAACCTTTCCCACCACCCTTCCTCCAGACAAAAGGTCGCAAAGTTTGTCTGAAACCATGCGCAAAACGTGTGCAGGCTATTTGCTACTATCTGCAAGTCCATTTCTCAATCTCCTGGGATTTGAACAATCCCCTGACACTCCCTGGACCTTATTTAGGGCATTACACACATTAAACAAGCTTAATGGAATGATTTGAAAGAACACTAACAATCCGTACCTTTGAAAAATAGTGAGGTCATTACAACCTATCCTTTTTAAAGAAACTATTCCCCGATTTGGCCTTCGAAGGGTACAAAGGTTTCATCAATGAAAAGCTCTGGCCATTGAGAACATATACCAGCCTCCCACTCCCAGGTATCATCCTCTAATCGGCTATGCTGTTATAGCACCTGTACAAGAGGAACAGACCTCCCATGGAGTTTCATCACGCTTCAGTCAATAATTCAAATCGAATACTCCTAGAAGGAAGAATCCACATCCAGTTCACCCTCATCAGGCTGAAAATCATGGGTTATATCAGAAAAGTACCGACTTATCTAAGATATATAAAAAACATCATGCAAGTCCTGATATCTCGATAAAAGTGAAAGATCGTAAGCTACTGGTCTGGTCCTCTTCATCACCTCAAAATGTCCTATAAATATCGGTGAATGTTTACCCAACTTCTTTATATGTCTTTGACCCAACCTGGGTGAGACCATAAAAAAAACCGGTTCCAAACCTCAAACTCAAGAGGTCGCCGAAGCTAGTTAGCATAGGACTGCTCTCTAGACTGAGTTGTCTACATATTCTTCCTAATAAGTTGTATCCTCTCTGTAGACTCCTACAAAATATGTGGTCCTAGAACTGTTGTCTCCCCAACTTCAAGCCAACACAAGGGCGAGCGACAAGGCCTACCATATAAGGCTTCTTAGGGAGCCATCTCACCGGTATCCTGGAAGCTATTTTTATAACTAAACTCGACCAGAGGAAGGTGTTTCCCCCATGAATCTTCAAAATCGAGAACACATGCATGTAACAAATCCTCTAGTACCTATATAGTCTTCTCGGTCTATCCGTCAGTCTGCAGGTGATAGGTCGTGCTGAAAAGTACCTGCGTACCCAAGGACATCTTTAAACCCTACTAGAACTGTGATGTAAAAAAAGGATCTCTATCCGATATGACAGAGAGAGGTTCTCCATGAAGGTGAACTATTTATTTGACATAAATTCTTCCCATGTAATCAACCATGATGGTCTCCAACACAGGTAAGAAATGTTTGTCCTTCGTCAGACGGACGACGATAACCCATACTACTTCATTGCCACGAGGTAACCTGGGTAAACTTGTTACAAAGTCCAAGGAAACATCGTCCAATTTCCACCCTGGAATGGACAACGGCGGCAAAATCCCTACTAGATGCTGATGTTCCACCTTAACTTGCTGACAGGTGGAACAAAACATGATAAAACTGACTATCTCCCAATTCATATAAGGCCACCAGTACTGTCGTCGCAAATAACGATACATTCTGATTATGCCTTGGTGAACTGCCCATGCTGAGGCATGGAAATCCCTCATAAGCTCTTCTCGGATGTCAGCTGGGACCCATACATTCCCACGAAACAATAATCTATCACCCTTATCCGTGGTCCAATCCATAGATGAATCATCAGCGACAATTTCTCGTTGAACAAGGCCATCGAGATCTGATTACTGTCTTGCCCTGACCCGTTCAAAAACAGTAGATGTCACCGTTAAGGCTGAGAGAACATTCTGACCCTGACCCTCCTGAACCTCCACACTCATCTCCATAAATATGGCCATTAGCTTCCACTCCTCATTACATTCCTGAACTACATGTGACTGAGTTTTCTGACTCAGCGCATCGACTACTGAATTTCCTTTCCGTGGAGTGTAGTCCATTTCGAAATCAATAGATTGTAGGTACTCGACCCACATGTGTTGCTTTGGATTTAGAACCTGATGAGTGAAGATATAATTTAGGCTTTTTTGGTCAATGAATACCACAATATTCTCTCCCAAAAAATTATGTATCCAATAGTGTAAGGCATGTACAACCACTGTGAGATCAAGGTCGTGCATCGGGAAGTTCCGTTCGTGAGGATTTAACTGACGGGAACCATACCCAATGACTCGATCATCCTACATTAAGACAGATCCAAGCCTGATACAAGACGCGTCACAATAGACCGTATATGCTCTGCTTGGATCCAGCAAGATCAGTATCATTGCTGATGTTAGTCTTTCATTCAGTTCTTGAAAATCTACATCACAAGGTTCTGACCAATCGAATATCAACCCATTTTTTTTCAAATCTATAAGCGGTGTTGCTAGGCCTGAAAAGTTGTGAATGAATCACCTAAAATATCCTACATTCCCAAAGAAACTCCTGATATTAAAGACGTTCTTGGGCTTCTCCCAAGAAATTACAGCACTCACCTTCAAAGGGTCAACTGAAACTATAGATAAGAAATAATGTGACCTTTGAAGTGAACCTTATTTATCCATAAGTGGCATTTACTGAGCTTATCATAAAAATTATGCTCTCTTATTGTATTCAGAATGATCTCATGATGGGTTGCATGGACGTGTCTTGGGCGTGAATAGACTAGGTTGTTACGCCCAAATTTACCCTACAAGTCTGTGGTCGTTGTAGTACAGGTAGAGGTCGAATCCACAAGGACCGAAGAAGGAACCGAAAGACACTATGATTTTGGAAGGATTTGGCTATGAAGGGGCCAACTATTCAGATTGAATTGATTTGAATAACGAGTGATTTAATTATAGGAACCAAATAAAAATAAACATACAATTACCTTGTCTAGAAGAATTAATGCATATGAGTTGATCCTAAGTTTTTACATTGGTTAGTTTGAATGTATTTATTTTCTTATAACATTTGTTTCACTAATTCAAGACGAATCCAAAAATTAATATAATTTCTCAAAATCAATCACTAATTTAATACCTATATAATTCCAAGGATAATCAACAATGAACTTAGAGGTTCAATTAAATGACCACTCCATGGAATTGTATCGTACATGCACTCGAAATGTGTCATTGTTAAAGTTGGCGAAGACGATGAAGAAAATAAATCATCGAATGTAAATCTTAATGTAATTAAATGATTATAGAATTTAAGATCATAAAATAACATCCAATCTTCCCCATTCAACTCCCTAGGACCAAACCATAAGGGTTTATCCCTCCATTAATTTTATGATCTCAACCGAAGCGGAAAGTAGACTCATGGGGACAGAATTGATGTAGCAAAAACAACAACAACAAAAATAATCAATCCACCGTTGTGTGATAAATCACAAGGTTGGTGTGAAAAAGTTCTCACCTTGAGGAAAAGGTATCTAGGTGAAATGAATATGAACAAATAAAGAGAATAAGATGATATTTTATTGAAAACTAAGGTGATTTGAACAACTTACATGAGAAAGAAAATACTACGAAGGCAATATGTGATAATAACATTACAATCAAAACAATGCTCCAAGATCCTTCAAATACTCCACCACTACTACCTTAAATAGGAATTTTGGATTTATTTGGCCTAGCTCCCATCATCCCATATGCCTTAAATTAATTGTTTTGGGAAAAGGTGGGCGAACAATTAATGGAGATGTGACTTTTCCATTCTTCCCCCGAAATGGAATCCAAATTTCTTCCACCGGAAATATGGGAAACAAAGTCCTTTTAGAAGGCAGAACTGGAGTGAGCTATACGAGACATAAATGAAGGTCCATATTTTCCCTAACATCCTATAATATTTCAGGCCAAAATAATATATCGTTCTTGAGATATGATTTAAATGGCGGGCTGTTTTTCTGGGCCGCATAATCTAGCCCAGAATTGCATCTTCAACGTGGGCCGCCTTAATCACCACCATTTAGGATGAATTAGCATTGGCTCCAGCAGAATGATTTGTTCCTATATATTTTTTCTAGCCGCCCATGAAATTTTTGATTCATTAGTAATGTATTGTGGGCCCCACATTTTTATCAGGTGGATGATATCCAATTTTCCTTCTCCAGATTTGATTCCTTTCATCACCAAATATCTCCATCATCCTTTATGAATCATCCATTGATCTATAAATGAAAAATTTTCATATTTAATTTTATATTAATTTCCCCAAATATCAAATTAAAATAAGGATAATTATATTCTTTAAAATCAGATAAACATTGGGCCTAAATTGATGCACATTAGGCATGGAGTGCACAAATGATGAACACGGATGTTCGAAATTAAAATCCACTAACTCAGGCCCATAAGATCAAAAATGAAAATTTAATAACATTAAAATGTAATCAACATATGTGTTTTTATTCGCTAATCTCACCCTCCAACATGAATTTTTCTAGTCCCTAGAAAAATATATCTCACAAAAAAGAAATTCAAATGACATTTTCTAAAAACATTTTAATACACATTGCTCACCCAAAGACCTCATAACAAGAAATTATGAAACCCATAAAAATTATTTAATGAAAGCTATATCCAAAGGCATAACCCAATCCCAATCCCACTACATTGTTAAAATTCATCGCAACATTTCATCCAATTTCAAATTAGCATGACGAAGTGTTGTGGATCATAACAGACATGTGTAATGACCCGTAAAATTCAAGAGAAATTTTTTTTCTTAATTTTTGTTGTAATTTTACAAGAACGTAGTTTCTGACGGCGCCTGATTCCGAGGCCCGGTGTTCCCGGAATTAATTTCCGAAGTTAGGCTCAGGTACGTTCAGTGAACGAACGAGTGGGTTTTCCTATCTTTTGAACCGTTGCTCAGAATCGAATTCCGAGGGCACCGATGGAACCACAACGCCGGTAATTACTTACGAAGATATTTTTTGGAGTTGCGTTTTCAAGGGAGGAGTTGTTAAAAATTTGTGGAAGATAAAATAAAAATTGAGTTACAATTTTTATTTATTTGAAGTGGTTTATCCATTGAGTGGAAGTTGGGGTAACCACCCCACTTCCCATGAGAGGATTAAAGGTGAGGTAGGGCCCACACGAACCCCACCCCTTTCACTTTCCCTAAACTCCCGTAATCCTCTCCTCTCATTAATTGGTAACTTTTCATAACATGTGTTAACCACCCCTTTTAATGTGAGACCACTCACCTCCCTCTCTCTCTTCTTTAATTCATGCCACCTAAACATTAATTAATTTGACAAATCAATATCAATTAATTAAGTTTGTTGGTTTTGAATTTGTAATTTTGAATGAATGGATTGGGTAAATAAAATAGGTGGAGCCTTATTTTATTTTGGTTAATTTTTTGCGTTAAGAGGAAGGGAAGAGAGATTTTGAGTTTTGAAGAACATCCTCCTCCTAAGAAACACGCTTCATCTCCTTTGTTGAAGAATGTGAAGAACACTGAAGTTTCGACGAAGAACGCCGTATCATCTTGCAAATTCTCTCTACGTCGAAGGAATAGAGACGCCGCATTCTTCATCAGGCGATCACCAACGACGTGCCTTCTCCTCTTCTTCCTCCGCGGAAAGGGAGGAGACCCCACCGTGGGGAACGTCACCTTTGACGTCGACTTACCCTCCGACGTTAACAGAATCAGCACCGATCTTCCGCGACATTCAATCATCGCGACACTTGCCTCTTCCGCATCTCGACGATGTGTAACGTCTTTGAAAAGTTGGGGTTTGGTTTTTGTGTTGTGAATAATTTTTGGCGTTCTTCGATATTAACGACCAAATGTTATCAAAATAATGGAGGATGTCGGACCATACAAACACGGCTGAACCTCTTCCCCTTTTTATTTTGATGGTTATCTACGTGGATGGAAATGGAAGTGATGCAGTGTCGTTGCTCCGTGCCGGAATTTATTGAATCACGACAAAGAAGTGTGACGTCGTCGTGCCGCACCGGAAAACTACGAAGACGGCCCGATTTTTTATTTGACCTGCAGATCGACGGTCGATGACGAATCGGGCAGAAATGGCGTTTGAATTCCTTCGTTATAAAGATCTTGTTCCAGGAGGACTATTGGCGAAGGCGGCAGGCGGCGCGCTGCCGGAGCAAACCACTGCGGCTGAGCCATGGTGGTGGGTCGTAAACCGGAATGGTCGGGCCGTTCCGGGATTGAGGCAGTGTGTCTTTAAGCCACGCCAGGTTGACAACCGGGGGTGGGGGGGGGGTTGTAACCCCCCGCACCAGTCGCGTCGCGCCAGCGCGAGGCCAGCAGGTTGCCCAGGCCGGGCCGGGCCACGCAGGCCTGGCCGGGCCGCACTGTCGGGTCGGGCCGCGCCCAGCTGGGCCGGACCCGGACCCGGTTCGGCCGACCCAGGGGGGGTTGGGCCGGGCCGGGCCCAGACCCCCATTTCGGACTATCTACGGTCATTTTCCCATAACATTGGCTGCGGACCTCCTATCGATGCACCGTCAGCAGAGATGCGATCCTTGAAACGATACGGTGGTTTCGATATATTACTCTCAAGGTTTCAGAGAACTTTGGGTTTGGCCTGGTTTGTTCGAATACGAAACCAACAGGGCCATCAGAGCGGAAACACTTATATCATGAGTTCCAGACGTCCGTTTGATGTGTCGTCGACTTTGTTGGTATCCTCTTGATTAGGTGGAACTTTTGTCTTACTCCTCTCGAGGTTTGGATGTCGTCGGAGTGCTGTCGGGTTGGTTCACACATGAAACCAACCGGGCCCCTGGAACAAAAAAGCCAATAACTCACAAACCTGGCATCCGATTGACGTGCCCTCTATCTCGTTGAATTCCTCTTGATGAGACGTTTCATTTGGCATATTTCGCCTGAGTTTTCGATGCAGTTGGAGTATGGCCAGGTTGGATTGTACTCGAAATCCAACCAGGCTCCTAGAATGGAAAAGCTGATATCTTTCAGACTGGACGTTCGTTTGACGAACTATCACCGGCGTTGGTGATCACATTGAGGAACGGTCTCTATGAGTATACCCTATGAGATTTTGGGATACAGTTGAGATACGGCCGGGATGGATCGCACACGAAACCAACTGGGCCCCTAGTATGAAAAGGCTAATAACTCACAGACCGGGCATCCGATTGACGTGTCGTCAGTTGCGTTGAGACCCCTATGATGAGGTCGTCCATTGAGATAATTTTTCGTGGGACTTGTGATACTTGGAGTATCAACATGTAGCTCAGGGACCGGACCCACCTGGAGACTAGCGTACAAAGTACGGAGACTGTGTAACTGGCTGTGACCAGATGACTGCTTGTCCGATTCGATTCGGATTGACTAGCATAGCTCAGTGGAGAGCACTACTTTGTGAGGTGGTAGATGAATGGAGGAGAAGCACTACTGTGTGAGGTAGCAGACCCGCGGTACTCGATAAGAGGAGTACCTCTGTAGGCTATGAGGGGGAGCACCACTGTGTGAGGTGGCAGACCCATGGCGGAGGATCACAACTGGGTGAGGTGGGAGACTCACGGTACTCGACAGGAGGAGTACCTCAATAGTCATAGGTTGGTGAGAAGTACCTTGGAGACGTGACAGGATCACTGTACTCCCAGAGACAGATCTCTTCAGCAGTTACAGTTTTGATAATGAAAATCCTGGTTTGAGCTGAGTCTATGACCTTTGTGTTTTTCTCATGATTGAATGGGTCACTTGATAACTTAGGTATATGTATGGGCATATACATGGGTAGTGGTTATCCGTTGATTTCATAATCTTTTGTTTCCTCATGATTGAGATGGGTTACTTGATAACTTAGGTATATTTATGGGCATATACCTAAGTAGAGGTTATCTGTTGAGATCTTCATTGTGGTTATCCTTGTTGGTTTTAGTGAGACCTTGAGGGTCTCGAGGTACCCACTGAGTATCGTTATACTCACCCATACGCGGGCTATTCCCGCACCTCATTGTGTTGGTTGCAGATGATGGGCAGTGCTGACAGAGTCCGAGTGTTCGAGGACTGGACGGTACCCGGAGGTGGACCACCCGACGAGTTAGTATCCGGAGGTGGACGTCACGGTGAGACGACACTCGGAGGGGGTTGATAGGCGAGAGCATTCAGGATCTGTGCTATCTGTACCTACGCTTAAGGTAGGATCTGTGGTGCACGATCCAGGAGCTGCGCTATCTGTACCTACCCTTCAGGTAGGATCTGAGGACGACCCATGAGCTGCTTCCTTTCTTCCAGCTTTTTGTCTTTTTCTGTTGTACTTTTGTTCGGTTGTAGCTGTATTTTCAGTTGGGTTTTTATTCTGGCCCATTTACTTTTAAACACGTTCTTTTTTACTTAGTGTTTTACTTCATCTTGTACTTTGTGGTGTTTTGTTACTTTAATAAAGTAAATGCCTTCCTAGTTAACGGGATTTACGCCTTTGGTTCTAGTCGCCAGCTCTGGCCTATGGAAGGTGGGCTTGGGGTAGTCATGGCACGGGCCCCAAGGACGGGTCGTGACAATTTGTATCAGTTGAGTTGGTTCTACCGCATAACTAATAACTCTAATATTTTCTTTTTGTGTAACGATAGTGTTAAGAGTACCGAGTGTGGTTTTTTGTTCAGGGAGTCTAGTTTTGGTACGGGCGGCCGATGTATCCATACACCAGGACCCTGGCAACTGATTTTCGACTTTGTGCACGAAAACATTGATTGGATGTGTGTTTCCAAAAGTTTTAAAAGTCAGCTCAAACCATGTCAGCTCACCAGGTATAAATCGTTTGACCGTGTCATGTTTGTTCCTTTCAGGATGCCTCCCCGTGGACGACCAGCTAAGCCCCGGGAGTTGTTCGTACTGACAGCCCGTCGAGCGACGTGGCCTCAGTATAGGGCCCTATCCGAGTTGAGGCACCAGTGGTACTACTACTTGTTGGGCCACCGATGCCACCAGCCCCAGCAGCAGAGGGTGCATGTCGCTTGAGCGCACTGCACGAGTTCCTGCGCCAGAGGTCACCCAGGTTCAGGGGAGAAACGGACCCACAGGCGGCTGAGGATTGGATAGAGGCTGTGGAGAGAGCCTTCAGTCTAGTGGGGACTCCAGTAGACTTCATGGTGATCCTTGATGCCATCCTTCTTCAGGCAGCAGCAGGCATACGGTGGATCCTGATGCTCCAGATGCATGACGAGGCGACACTTCTATGGGTAGACATCGAGAGCCTGTTCTGGGCGGTGTTTGTACCATCTACCCTTCAAGCGGTTCGTATACAGGAGCTACTTCAGCTACGGCAGGGCAACATGACAGTGGCACAGTATTTAGCAAGGTTCACAGACCTCTCGTGCTACTCCAAAGATATGGTACGAGACCCGTTCTTCAGGGCCTGAACCTTCGAGAAGGGCTCAGGTGAGAGGTTTGAGCTTCTGTTGTTTCTCAAAGCCTTCCAACGCAGACAGGGATGTTGGAGAGAGACGTCTTAGTTGAGAGTTTCCTTGCTGAACAGTCTCCAGCAGCAGGACCCACCACTAGCCGGCATGCAGCAGAGTCTTTTGTAGCAGGCAGTAGAAAGATGAAACAGTGGTCCAAGAGGACCAGACCTATAGGTGGTCGACTGCGTGACTCAGGGTCGGTAGTGATAGGCACCAAGGGGAATGACACAACCAGACCTGCCATGTAGTGTTACTCCTGTGGCAGGATTGGTCACATGGCACGTGAATGTCCGACCCGCCATGCAGATGACCAGTAGTTAAATAAAGAACCTTCCCGGCA
The DNA here is from genome assembly GCA_963277665.1 of Viscum album. Taxonomy (NCBI): domain Eukaryota; kingdom Viridiplantae; phylum Streptophyta; class Magnoliopsida; order Santalales; family Viscaceae; genus Viscum; species Viscum album. Next base: position 416,680,631 of record OY728161.1, on the reverse strand, counting down.
GAGGCAAAGGTTCGATCAAGGCAGACCGCTAGGAGATGAATGCCGAGGGAGGGGAGCTTTCCATGCAGTTGGAGGTGGACGACGCTTCGAGCGGTTTCCACCACCACCACCAAGAGGTCCACCCCGACCGCAGGGAACAGGTGGACATGGGAGATCTCAGCTTCAGGCAGCAGAATCTTATGACTACGGAGCTCCGGAAGCGAGTGGATAGGAGAGGAACTAGTGGTGTATATCTAGTTCCATGTTTTTGTTGTTACATTTGTGTCTTCGCACCATGAGATGCAATAATATAAAGACACTTACCTTTGTGACATTTGATTCCTTCCTTTTTGTTTACTAAGAGGTTCGGTTTAAACTGTTGACTTGACCCTCACTTTCGAGATTCCTACTGGAGGAGACCCAGTTAGCTCACTCTAATGCCGACAGTGTGACTCGAACCTTAGATAGGAGAGTGACGGTTGGATCTCTTGGTAGTAAATTCGAGGCCTTAATACGTCATCCATGGAATGAATACATCATTCTTGTCTGGATTGACTGTATTAGGCAAAGAACGTGGTTCATCCATGGGATGAGACCAGATTTCTTTTATCGGAAAAGAAGAAATAATAGAAGCTCTTGTGGGACCAGAGATGGTCCAGGCCACGATAGAGTAGGTCTAGGTAATCCAAGATTGGATGAGGATAGATCAGGGCCGACAGAAGCCTTATGCTGACAAGAGGCAGAGACCACTAGAGTTCGAGGATAGCAACCACGGTTTCTTATGGGTCTCACCTTGACGTGGAATTACAGAGACTTGATGAGGTGGCAAGTTATCTCTGTGCTTCATCGGACCCTTCAAGGTCCTCATCAGGGTAGGAGAAGTGGTTTATCTCTTGACCTTTCCACCTTAGTTGCACCGGGTGCATGAAATCATCCATGTACCTCGACTGAGGAGATACATGCATGATCCTTCACAAATCATCGACCTCAGGGAGTTGGATGTCGATGACAAGGAGACTTGTGCGAAGATTCTAGTGGAGATAGAGGATCAATAGGAATGAGTCCCACTTTAATGATTAATTCCTCAGGTGCGTTTTCACTGGCAGCACAGGAACCTCCAGGGGAGCACTTGGGAGCGGAAGGCTCAGATGGGTGCTCAGTACTGCTTTTGTATCCCTAGTTAGTGTTAAAGCTTTACGGGGACATAAATCCCTGAGGTGGGAGTAATGTAAGGACCCGTAAAATTCAATGGAAATATTTTTTCTTAATTTTCTTTGGAATTTTACAAGAACGTAGATTCTGACGTCGCCTAATTCTGAGGCCCGGTGTTCCCGGAATTAATTTCCGTTGTTAGGTTTGGGTACGTTCAGTGAATGAATGAGCGGGTGTTTCTATATTTTGAACCATTGCTCGGAATCGAATTCTGAAGGCACCGATGGAACAGCAGCGCCGGTAATTTCTTAAGAAGATCTTTTTCGGAGTTGCGTTTGCACGGGAGGAGTTGTTAAAAATTTGTGGGAGATAAAATAAAAATTGAGTTACAATTTTTATTTCTATTAAGTGGTTTATCGATTGAGTGGAAGTTGGGATAACCACCCAACATCCCATGAGAGTATTAAAGGTAAGGTGGGGCCCACAAGAACCCCACCCCTTTCAACTTCCCTAAACTCCCTTAAACCTCTCCTCTCATTAATTGGAATCTTTTCTTATCATGTTTAACCCCCTTTTTAATGTGAGACCAATCACCTCCCTCTCCCTCTTCTTTAATTCATGCCACCTAAACATTAATTAATTTGAAAACTCAATATAAATTAATTTTGTTTGTTGTTTTTGAATTTGTAATTTTGAATGAATGGATTGGGTAAATAAAATAAGGTGGAGCCTTATTTTATTTTGGTTAGAATTGTTGTGTTAAGAGGAAGGGAAGAGAGATTTTGAGTTTTGAAGAACTTCCTCCTCCGAAGAAGAATGCTTCATATCCTTTGTTGAAGATCGTGAAGAACACCAAAGTTTCGATGAAGAACGTCGTCTCATCTTGCACCTTCTCTCCATGTCGAAGGAAGCGAGACGCCGCATTCTTCATCGGGCGATCATCGATGACGTACCTTCTCCTCTTCTTCCTCTGCATCAAGGGAGGAGACCCCACCAGGGGTAAAGTCACCTTTGACGACGACTCACCCTCCGACGTCAATAGAATCGGCACCGATCATCCGCGACGTCCGATCATCGCGAAACTTGCCTCTTCCGCGTCTCAACAACGTGAAACGTCTTTTCAAAGCAGGGGTTTGGTTTTTATGTCGTGAATAATTTTTGACGTTCTTCGATATTAACGGCCAACTATTATCAAAATAACGGAGGACGTCGGACAGCACAAACACGACCGAAACTACTCCCCTTTTTATTTAAATGGTTATCTACGTGGCTTGAAATGGAAGTGACGTAGTGACGTTGCTTCGTGTGGGAATTTAGAGAATCACGACGAAGAAGTGCGATGCCGTCGCGCCACGCCGGAAAACCTCGAAGACGGTGCGATTTGTTATTTGATGTGTGGATCGACGGGCGACGACGAATCGGGCCGAAATGTTGTTTGAATTCCTTCTCAATAAATATCGGGTCCCGGGAGGACTATTGGTGAAGGCGGTAGGCAAAACGGACCATCAGAGCGCATCTGCTGGTCCGCAGAAGGCGGCGGCGGCGCGCCGCCGGAGCAAACCGTCGCGGCTGAGCCTCGGTGGTGGGACGTGAACCGGAACGGCCTGGCCGTTCCGGGTTTGAGGCAGCGCGACTTTAAGCCATGTCAGGTTGTCAACCGGGGGGGTTTGTAACCCCCCGCACCGGTCGCGCCGTGCCAGCACGAGGCCAAACGGATGTACGGGCCGGGCCGGGCCACGTAGCCGGGCCGACCTGTGCCCAGCTGGGACGGACCCGGACCACGTTCGACCGACCGAGGGGGGGTTGGGCCGGGCCCGGCGGGGCCCAGACCCCCATTTCGGACTGTCTACGGTCATTTTCCCATAACATGGGATACAGACCTCCGATTGATGAACCGTTAGCGGAGATGTGATTCTTGAAACGAGACGGTCGTTTCAATGTATTACTCTCAAGGTTTCAGAGAACATTTGGTTTGGACGGGTTGGTTTGGATACGAAACCAACCGGTCCCTCGGAGCAAAAATGCTTATATCCTGAGTTCCAGACGTCCAATTGACGTGTCGTCGACTTTGTGGGTTTCTTCTTGATGAGGCAGAACTTTTGGCTTACTCCGCTCGAGGGTTGGACATCATCGGAGTACGGTCGGGTTGGTTCGCAGACAAAACCAACCGGGCCACTGGAACGAAAAAGCCAATAACTCACAGACCGGGTGTCCGATTGAAGCGTCTTATGTCTCATTTAATTTCTCTTAATGAGACGGATATTTTGGCATACTTCTCCTATGTTTTGGATGTTGTTGAAGTATGGCCAGGTTGGATTGTACCCGTAATCCAACCAGGCTGCTGGAACTGAAAAGCTGATATCTTTCAGACCAGATGTCTGTTTGACGAACCGTCAGCGAAGTTGGTGATAACATTGATATATGGTCCCTATGAGTCTACCCTATCAGAGTTCGGGGACAGCTTACATATGGCTGGGTTAGTTCTCACACGAAACCAACCAGGCCCCTGGGATGAAAAGGCTAATAACTCACAGACCGGGCGTCCGATTGTCGCACCGTCTGTTGCGTTGAGACCACTGTGACGAGGAGTTCCATTGATATACTTCTTCGTGGGTCTTGTGATAATTGTAGTATCGACCTGTAGCTTGTGGAGCGGACCCCCCAGAGACGAGTGTATGGAGTACAGAGACCGTGTAGCTGGCTGTGACATGAGGACTGCTTGTCCAATTCGATTCGGAGTGACTAGCATAGCCCAGTGGGGAGAACTACTTTGTGAGGTGGAAATCCCATGGTGGAAAAGCACTACTGTGTGAGGTGGCAGACCCGCGGTACTCGACAGGAGAAGTACCTCTATAGGCTATGAGGGTGAGAACCACTATGTGAGGCGGCAGACCCATGGCGGAGGAGCACTAATGTGTGAGGTGGCAGAGCTGCGGTACTCGACCAGAGGAATACCACAACATTCATAGGTTGGTGTGCAGTACCTCGGAGACAGGACAGGATCACTGTACTCCCAGAGACGGAGCTCTTCAGCAGTTACAATTTCGATAATGAAAATCCTGGTTTGAGCTGAGTCTATGACCTTTGTGTTTTCCTCATTATTGAGATGGGTCACTTGATAACATAGGTATATGTATGGGCATATACCTGGGTAGTGGTTATCTGTTGATTTCATAATCTTTTGTTTCCTCGTGATTGAGATGGGTTACTTGATAACTTATGTATATGTATAGGCATATAAATAAGTAGAGGTTATCTATTGAGATCTTCTTTGTGGTTATCCTTGATGGTTTTAGTGAGACCTTGAGGGTCTCAGGGTCCCTACTGAGTATCGTTATACTCACCCCTTCACGAGCTATGTCCGTACCTCATTTTGTTGGTTGTAGATGACGGGCATTGCTGACGGAGGATGAGTGTTCGAGGACTGGACGGTACCCGGAGGTGGACCACCCGGCGAGTCAGTATCCGGAGGTGTACTTCACGGAGAGACGACACTCAGAGGGGGTTGACGGGCGAGAGCATTGAGGAGTTGCGCTATCTGTATCTACCGTTCAAGTAGGATACGTGGTGGATGATCCAGGATCTGTGCTATCTGTACCTACCCTTCAGGTTGGATCTGAGGAGGATGACCCGGGAGATGCTTCCTTTCTTCCATTTGTTTGTCTTTTTCTGTTGTACTTTTGTTCAGTTGTAGCTATATTTCCAGTTGGGTTTGTAATTTGGCCCATTTACTTTTCATCACTTTCTTTGTTGTTAGTGTTTTACTTCCACTTGTACTTTGTGGTGTTTTGTTACTTTTATAAAGGCAATTCCTTCCCAGTTATCAGGATTTACGCATTTGGTGCTAGTCGCCATCCCCTGGTCTATGGAAGGCGAGCTTGGGGTAGTCACGGAACAGGCCTCGAGGACGGGTCATGACAAAATCGGTGTTCATTTTCATTCAAAGGGTGAAAAGATGAAATCTATAGGAGGAATTAAATTTTAATATTAAGATGAGTATTCAATTTTTTATTTTTCCTTTTTTTTATTTGTGTTTTTTTGTTTTTTTGTAAATTTTACATGGATATTGATGTTGAACTCAATCGAGTCAAGCCATGTTGCAAGACTTTGCCGATGACTCCCGGGCTCAAAGACCGTAGGTAACCAAGTGAATCTCACATAATCTGATATCATCTTGAGTTTACTCAATAAAGAAATTCAAATGACCTATAATAGAGATAAAATTCCCAACTACAGGCCAAACAACTTTGGATTCGCGATCCCCAAGTGCCAAAAGCCACACATTAGGTCATTTCATAGCTTCACATGCAATTTTTTTTAATACTCATATTAAAACTAAAATGGTCACCAACCAATGCTATTTATTATGGGTCCCCATGAACTCAAACTAAAACCCCACAATATAGAGGATGCCCATTGTGTTTTTTTATAAAATATATGAAAATATAATGGTGAAAAAACAAATCAGACAACCGCAGATTCCAAAATCTAGGCACATGATCCTTAAATTGCATTAAAATCTGAATCAAGGCATGAAAAATTATTTGATATCCAATTTCATAGTTTTCAATGTGTGTTATCATGTTCAAGGTTAATGATCTTTTTCCTTCCTTGCATTTTTTTCACACAAGATCAAATTTTTTTATTTCATCTCCCCCAAACATAGAATAACATTATCCCATGTGATTAAAGAAAATAAAAGATAGAAGGGGGTAGGAGAGGAGTTCAAAGAGAAAATTTAAAATGATAAAAATGGAACAAATTCACCTGGTTTTTGAAGTTGATGTTCATGATGCTTTGGATCACTCCGTTGATCTCTTGGGGGATGTAGTCACCTCCTTGATTGAACATGTATCACCAAATATAGTTCTTGAACCTTACAATGAATAAAAAAGAAGACAAAACAAACAACACAATAATTTATTTAATACCATGTATCAAATTTTTTATGGTTTTTCTTGTTTTTTATTTTTTATAAATTTTTAGAAATCAAAATGATGATACACTATCATCTTTATTTTTTTGGGAAAGGTATTACTCAGGGATCACACCACATGAAACATATGAATATGGTGCTCCCGTTTCATACCCATCCATACTCATAAAATAAGAATAGGTCAACAGTCTGATGTACTAATTAATTAAAATAAAACATGGAAACCACGTGATTCCTCTTATGCATCGCTTTTGTTTAACATTTCTAGCTCAACATGGACCCCTTACTTACCCAATACCAACTTTCAACATTTTAAGGACCCCATATTTCTCCACTTCTACATTATTGAGAATTATTCTCCCTTGTGATTGGTATGAAGGTTTTGAATTTGATTCATGAACAATTATATTTTCTAAAATGAATGGTATAATGCTAGGAGTATCAGAAATGGTTGACCTTCTTTGAAATTTAATAAAGAAGATTGGAAATTTGAATGAAAATCAGTTTCTTCTCAAAAAAACATTATAATGAATTAGTTACTTATTAAAATATGTTTTGTCCCCAAAAGGGTCCCTTTTAATTTTAGGAGTAGGTATGGGATCAATGTTTGGGATTTCTCCTAATTTTTCAGTGATCGGTGGTCCTAAAAATTCACTAATCTAGCCTTGATCAGGAAACTCAATCCATGATGTTAAGTTAATATCTTTTCAATTAAAAAAATCAATATCATCTGAATTTAAACACTATTCATCTTGACTTTCAACATTACTTGTAATATTCACTTCATTATCCATCTCTAATTTCCCAAACTCTAATGTGGGTTCTTCCCATGTTTTAATGTTTTATAGTTCGAACCTCAAAGATGAAACCTCAAAATTCATTATCTCCATTTGATTACACAATTGTTCAAGAAATGGTTGAGTAACAAATTGTATGGGAGGATGAACATTATGGACTTCACTAATATTGGACTCTTAATACATAATTTATAGGGAAGGAAATTTATCATTTAAGCATACATTATCACATTGATGTACGTCTCATCTGGTGTGGGGTAATTAATCAAGGTTTGATCAAAGAAATTATCTAATTTATTGAATTACCGATATTGATTTTCCATTTCTTTCTAAAATGAGTTTTTGACAAGGTAATTTGTAAGATACTCTATTGGAGAAGACAAAAAGTTGGATTCTAGATTCTCAGGACACACACAAACAGAAATGGGTAAAGATAAGAGACATGTGGGTGAGAATAAAGAACGCGGGGTAAAAAAATGATGATATCTGACAATGTACTTACATGAGTCCTTGGAAACGTCGTCAAAATTTGGTTGCACCCAAATTTACCCTACAGGTATGCGGTCGTTTTAGTACATGTAGGGGTCGAATCTACAGGGACCGAAGAAGGAACCTAAATAAAATCTGATTTTGGAAGGAATTGTCATTGATGTGGCCAACTATTCAAATTTAATTTATTTGAATAACTAGTGATTTAATTTAAAAAAACAATATAAAAAGAAACATACAATTACATATTCTAAACTTATTAATGCATATTAGTTGATCCTAAGTTGTTATATGGGTTAGTTTGGATGTATTTATTTTCTTATAACATTAGTTTCACTAATTCAAGATGTATCCAAAAATTGATATAATTCTTCAACATGATTCACCAACATAATCCCTACACAATTCCTAGGCTAATAAAAAACGCACATAGAGGATAAATTTAATGATCCCTCAATAATTGGATCATACTAGCACTCGAAATGTGTCATTGTTGATGTTGGCGAAGACAAAGACTAAAAAAAGATCATCAAATGGAAATCATAATGTAATGAAATGATTACAGAATTTAAGATCATAAAATAACATCCAATCTTCCCCATGAAACTCCTTAGGACAAACCCATAATAAATTATCCCTCAATTAATTCTATTATCTCAAATGAAGAGGAAAGTAGACTCATAGGGGCGGAATTGAAGAAGAAAAAAACAACAACAACAAAAAATGATCACTCCAAAGTTGTGTAATAAATTACAAAAATTTTTGTGAAAGAGATCAAACCATGAAGAAACAGTATCATGGTGAAATGAATATGAACATAAAAAGTGAAGATGAAGAACTTTTATTGAAAACCAAGTTGATTCGAACAACTTACATGAGATGGAAAAATGCTACAATGTCAATTTGGAAAAAACATTACAATAAAAAAATCTCCAATATCATTCAAATAATCCACCACTACTACGTTAAATAATCATTTTTGATGTCCTTGGAATAGCCCCCATTATCCCATGTGCCTTTAATTAATTTTTTTTGGGAAAAGTGGGTGGGAAATTAATGGATATGTAATTTTCAACTCATCCCCCAAAATGGAAGCCAACTTGCATCCACCACATATACACTCCTAATGGATATTCAATAAGGCAGAATGGAAGTGGTCCACAAACTAATTTAATGAAGCCCCAGATGTCTCCTAACATACTGTAAAATTTCAGCCCAAAATAATTTTCCGTTCGTGAGATATGTTTTAAATGGTGGGATGTTTTTCAGGGTTGCAGAATCTCTCCCAGAATGGCATCTTCAACATGGGCCGACTTAATCACCCCCATTTAGGATGAATTATCATTGTATCTAGAATAATTATATCTTACTATATATGTCTTCAATCAGCCCAAGAAATATTGGCTTCATTGGGCCTCTATTTTTGGCCCCACATTCTCATCAGTGGGATGATCTCCAATTTGCATTCTACAGATTTGTTTCCTTTCATCGCCAAATATCCCCATCATCCATTATAAATCATCCATTTATCCCTAAATGAAAAATGTTCATATTTAATTTTATATCGATTTTAACAAATATCATATTAATATATGTATAATTAAATTCTTTCAAATAAGATGAAAAATTGGGCCTAAATTGGTTCACATTAGGCATGAATTGCACAAATGGTGAGAATGGATGTTCAAAATTAAATTCACTAACTCAGGACCATAAGATAAAAAATGAACATTTAATACCATTAAAATGTAATCAACATTTGTTTTTTAATTGTCTAATCACTAAGATATCACCCACAAATACAACTACAAGATAATCAAGGTAAGGGTGAAAATTCTTATTCATAAGAGCCATAAACACTACAGGTGCATTCGTAAGCCCAAAAAACATGACTAGGTACTCATACAGACCATAACTGCTCCGGAACGCCATGTGAGTTATGTCCAAAGTCCAAACATGGACCTAGTGATAGACCAACCTCAAATATATCTTTGAAAACATCTTCGATCCTCGATGTTGATCGAAGAGGTCCTCAATTCGAGGTAAAGGATACCGATTCTTAATAGTCGGCTGATTTAACTTACGATAATCCATGAAAAGTCAAAGTGTACCATTTTCCGTCTTGGAAAATAGAAACGGTGAACCGCAACAAGACGTACTGGGACGTATATATCCTTTTACTTCTAGGTCCTCCAGCTAACTCTTGAGCTCGAGAAGCTCCATAGGTGCCATCCTGTATGGAGGAATGGTCACTAGTGCTACTCCTGATATATTCTCAATAGTAAATTCCACCTCTCATAATTTAGGTAGACTAGAGAAATCATCTGGAAAGACATCACTGAAAATCTCCACCACAGGAGGATAAACAGAGGGTCATAACCCTTGTTCACCAAGGTAAAGAATGGAAATATGTGACTTGACACCACCTAAACACTGGTGTTTCGATCCCTCTTTTGTCGCATTGAAGATCCCATTCTCCCTTATGCATATAGATTTCACCCTATGGTGATATAAATTCCACCATCTGATGATAGAAATCAGTCTGGGATCTATAGCGAACAAACTAGTCCACCCTAATTATTACATCAAAACTCGTCATATCCAGAACATACAGGTTCCACATGAAAAGGTAACAGCCCACCTCGAGGGGACACTTCTGACAACGATGAACGCCCTATGAACAGACACCTAATGGGGTCTCTAACATTATCATATCATGATATGACTCAATGTCGAGGCCCAAACATCTAATAAACTCCTATTATATAAAAGGGTGAGAAGAACCTATGTCAAACGAAGGAGATACTAACGTAGAGGCAACTAAAATCATACCTCATACCGATCCCTGATCGGACGGTGTTAATCAAGCTGCCTGACTGATTTGATCCTACCAACCCAGCACTAGATCATGGAGAAGGTACAGATCCCTGCTCACTAGGCCATGGGGGAAAAGTCATGCAGAAAAGGTGGAGATGACTCATCCTAACATAATCTATGCACTCCACTGGATTTCATGTACACTACCTCCTCAGATGTCTTGGCACCCCACATTAGTGACAGATAGGAGTACCACTTGAGAAAAGGGTTTGACCACCAATAACACCCCAAGAGTCCTCAAAACGCCACTTTTTCCTAGAATCAGATCCACTAGGACCCTTAGGTGGCGAACCTCCCTGGTTCACACTATCTGATTCTCTCAGATTCCACACTATGATCAAAGCCTAATTGACAATCTCAGAAATGTGCGTTAGCCCAATCATGTTAACCTGTGACCGAATGGGATAAGACAACCCATCCTAAAAACTCTTAGTGGTCTTGATATCATCAGTAGCTATTGTAGGAGAAAGACGCAATAAATCAGTGAAACGAGATGAGTATTCCATGACTATCATGGTCCCTTACTGCAGATTCATAAACTCCCTTGATCTATCAGACCTCAAAGTATGGGGAAAGAAATAATCATAGAAGACGGTCTGGAAATAAATCCAGATCATATCTCTCTGATGTCCCATCTGGTTGATGTCACCCAACCACATCCTGGCTGAAACACGTATCATATATGTTGTGACCTTGAACCTCCACTCTGGAGGAAAATCAAGGTGCTCAAAAATGGTCAAAATACCTTCCAACCCGGACTCCTCCGCAAGTGGTCTTCCATCTCCCATAAATGTAGGAGGATGTTGTGACTGAAACTCGCGGGTCAACTCTACCATACTCGAGGCATGTCTCACTACACCATTCATACTTTTCATCACATGCAATAAACCCTCACGGAACTTGGCATCAGTTCCCATTTCAGGAATACCATGAGGTGCCATGGGTGGCTCTATAGGAAGATCAACTGGAAGCTCAGGGCCCACCACCTCAAGAACGTCATCGTCACTACCTTCAGCGCACATGACATGAGGATGTCTCAGAGGCATAGTTCGACAATGCCAAACGATCATCTCAAAAGAAGAAACCAATAAATTAAATGTTGAACTGGAGAAGCTAAGACATGTACTAATCTTTCCTACCTCTAAGATGACCTATCCACACACATACAAATTTTTTATAAAACATCAAATTGTTCAAAATTAACTTAATCTGGTGATATGGCATTTCCCAGCCCATAATGTCCCATACGCTTCATGAAATGAAAGATTACACACACTTGGATGTCATTCCTCATTTACTTGTAATAATTAAGTATTTGAATTTCACTTTAAGCCAATGATTGATTTAGTTGGGATTTTATTTTCTGATCCATAAGGGATCATACACCTTATGAACAAAAGAGTGACACCCAGCACTACCACACCATTCCTGAATTCATAACCTACATGAAGGGTTATCATAATTGCACACATATTAAATGGGTTTGGAAATAAACAACAGGAAATGCTCGCTGGAAATTTAAATGTGGCATGGAAAGATGCATGGCCTAATCATATTTTGCCTATCGTGATGCATGTTCTGATGCATTACCCTCATTTCATTGGGTTAAACCATGAAATCCAAATCCAAACATTGAGAATCTCAATAAATTCACATAACATGTGAAGAACTCAACGATGAAATAGTATCAATAGTAAATAGCAGAATCAATAACAACATAAAATAGAAAACATGGACCATACCCCATACATGGGTTCACGACGCCCAAGAACGACTCATGGCTATGTCCCTAATAATTATCTTTATCGATGTCTATCATCCCCATATTCCAGGGGTTTCTGACTAGCAGCGGGTGTGTAATGGTATGTTAGTGGGGAGACTGTACCCCCATGTCAGAGTACACAGGGGTATATCAGCAAGTGATCAAATACAGGAAGCACAACCAATGGATGTACAAGAGAGAAAGGGAAACATACAAACCAAACAACAGAAATAAGAAAACCCCTGATAAATATATGAAATCCATATAGGCAGTGTATGATACAAAATGGATGCATGGCATGCTGATACAATGGAAATACAAGACAAGCATGCTATGCTATAATACAAAACGAAACATGATCAAAATTAGTCCACAAGAATCTCTAGACAAGCTCTTTCATCTTCTCTGGTACTCCATCTAGAACATTCATGTATCAACAACCGGAAGCTGGGTCATTTCTCCTACTAGTACATATAGAAGTAATGTCTACAAGAGGTCCAAAGAGGCCGCCCAGGTAGGGTGTGAGATAAGTTTCATTTGGCCACCACCAACGGTGTCTACGTGTAATCCAAATAGGTTCCCTAAAGTAATCATTGTGTATTAAACTGCAAGAAAGTAAAGAAACGTAATATACAACCCTCCCACTCAGGTTTTAGAAGGAAAACTGGCGAGTATACATGCTTCATCTCATGGCTGGTAATCTGGGAAATCACCATAAGTGTAAGTACAATGATATAGGTAATCATTGGAATGAGGTAAACATGCCTCTCATCCACAAGAACTGTATATTGCATGGGGTAGAAATTCCCCCCCACCCATAAGGTTATATTGGAAAGTTGTATAAATGCCTCTTGTCCAATTACAAAGAAGTTCATCCGGAATGTTGTAAGAATGCCTCCCACCCACACATAGGGATTTATCTGGAACGAGTTAAGAATGCCTCCTGCCCAACAGACAAAGATTCATCTAGAACTGGGTAATAATGCCTCCCAACCACACACATAGATTCATCTGGTACGTAGTAATAATGAATTCCTCCCACACACGAAGATTCATCTGGTATGGGGTAATAATGCCTCCCACCCATAGACGACGATTCATCTGGAATAGGATAACAATGGCTCCCTCCCACACATGGATATTCATCTGGTATGAGATAATAATGCCTCCCTCCAACACATGAATTATAACAAGCATGCTAACACAGCAAGGCATAACTAATCACATAACATTATATAAGTCATTCCATCTTATATCATATCACATTAATAAAGCGTGGAACTTCCATCTTATGATATCATAGAATCACATCTCAAGGCTATATAAATTTGAATTCATTCAAGGGGTTCATGCTATCTCATCCTAGTCCACCTCTAAAAAAGTCATCTCATTTGCCTTGTAACGCCCCGACCCCAGTTACCCAAAGTCGGTGCATTATTGCGTAACATTTTCATGATCATAAAATATCAAGTCTCGAAAGACCGATTAGTTTAGTAGACTTGGAAACACTAGATACATTCATAAATGTTACATTACATCATAATGTGAAAAACTAAAATAACAAATTCTCCATAGTCCACACTCATATCCTCTTCTGACTATCCCTGCAGGTCATTCATAAAATACTTCTTCACATCCTTGCAAATTTTAAAACTTTGAAAGGGGTGAGCTCAGATGCTCAGTAAAGATAACAATATAGAAGAATCTTTCATAAATAATCATTAACATTTAAGGCAATGTATAACTAAAAGAAAATCCTTTTAAACATGAAATTTACCATAATATGGAAAAAGTAAAATAAAATAATGCCATTTACTTACTCACATGGATATTCTACTAGTCGAATAATCACATGAAATATCAATAACCACTTTCATAATGATGGAATGCATAATGCCAGACTATCATAACCACGTAGCCATGGCCTCGTGCCTAGTCTACAATAAGATATTGTCAAGGCCTTGTGCCAAGACACTAGTTTGTCTCATGACACCTACCGATGCATCGAGGAGCTATAGCGGGATCCACCCGTCACTTATTAATTCCAATGCATTCCTCATATAGAAATGTTTAAATATATCATAAACCATAACATAATCGTATCACATAAAACATTCATAAAGGAAACATAACATTTCCACATTTCAATCACAAGATATCAATACAACACATTGATATAATAAAAAAAACTTTCAAACCCATTTTCAATACCAAAATAAAATAAAATAAAAACTTTGTATTTATTTTTCATTAAAAAAAAGTTATGGATTTTAGAGGAAGCCGAGACTCGAATAATGGTCACATTGGCAGAGAAGTCGTTGTCACAGCATAAGCAAGACAAAACATTCCAATTCTACATTAGTAAAAACGCTTCGTATAAAAAGATTTTTGTTGAATAAAAATAAAAGTCAATGGGGTTTATACACCGTATAATGGCAAGTTGTGTATAAAACCAAATATGCCTCAATGTAAGGAGATTGAGACGAAGTCCCTTACAAAGATCATTTTTTAAATAATATAAATCTATTATGTGTATTCACTATAAGTTCATATACCTAAAGTACAAATACAAGATAGGACATAATAATATCATGACATAATTTGAAAGTAGGAGATTAACCCAAAGAATGGAAATTGGGTTATGAAGTTCCCTTACCTCGTGTCCGACATGACTCGACCGCTCTTTAACCTCCTGCATAATAAACTAGAGTTAATTTATAATTGCTTAAGAACCTTTTTCAAGTTTATTATTCCTTTCATATCACTTATTACCATTTTGTGAACATTATGTAATTATTTATGTTAATAACGGTCGTTTTGTCGATCATTGGTACTTGAGTCAAAAATAAACTTCTTATAATTACAAGTTGTTCATGTGGTGATATATCCATTATATCCAGATTTATATTCATGATATATATATATCATATATCTCATATATAACCAGTATATCCATGCATTTATAATATTCAATAACGTTTAGAGGTAATAAATGAAATGCACCGTTCATGGAGACGGTAAGCCGTACGTACGCATGAACGATTCTTTCATTTCTATTTCGTATTTAATGAAATCATAATGATATAAAGGTATATTATAATTCCAGTAAAATATCATATATAATATCATTTACTCCATCCTTTATACATCCCACATATGGCATTAACAATTCAAATCACTTTGAGGGGGCAGTAGTCCGCACTTCCTAAAATGAAAATATCGCGTTTACCCATAATGAAAACAATAAAGGTACTCCATAAATGAAAAATAAAGCACCTTAAGTAAAACATAAGCATATTATATATCATATATAAATAAAGTGACATCTTAATGGCCACCTTTGAAGGTGTTATAAAAGTGTTGAACAATCATCGTTTCGTGATGCAGAAATTCTTCATCCACAGAAACAGTATGTTCTTTAAACATTAGATGTAGGTGTGTGTAAGTGTAGCTAGAATACTTCTTATAAAAAAATCCTAGTATATTGAGGATACTGGTATTGTTACAAAATAAATGAATAAAAATATTTTATTAGGTTGGATAAGCAAAATAAATCAAAATAATATAAGAGATGACATTACCTTAAAATCGGGTAACTCTTTTTGATTTGATCCAAAGGCCTCCTTGAGAAGAGTTCTGCCCAAAGTGAGGCTTCTAGGAGTAAGATAGGGAAGTTTAGAGAGTATTTGGGCAGAGTTTGGCTGATCCAAAAGGCTTTGATGGTGTGAATACGGTGGTAGTGGTAGGGGCCTTTTATAAGAGAAGAGGAGGGGAACTCTTGGATAGATTGAAATGTGACATTATTATGAAATGATTTTTGGAATATAAATGTCCCAAAATGATATAATTCGAGGATAAGGTGATAAGGGTTCTAATTATACTCATCCAATAGGTTTTTTACAAGTGTATGCCTTATATTTTACTTTATATTTTCATTTTATGTAAATCGTTAATTAATGAGGTAATCGCTCCATCATCATGGTGTCATAAATAATTTAATTTATTTAATGTCTAAAAATTATAAAAAAATATCATGATGTATTAAATATTTTTAGATTTCTAATTAATATTTATAGTGAAAAATAAGACTTGTATGACCCCATTTAAAAATTGTTTTAGTAAAACAACTTATGTTTGTGACATTTTTATTTTAACTTTAAATAAAAGGTTATTTATGCCATTTTCCTAACAATGTGGCTCCATGTGGTCCCCAAGTTGACCAATGGATTGTCTTGGTCGTCCATGACTCATCCAATAGGTTTTGGACAAGTTTAAATATCATTTCAAATTTTTATAATAGCATTTTACCTTAAATTTTACTAATTACCATTAATCGCGATTAATTAAACTTAAAAGTTACTATTCACCAAAACATTATTTTAATATAATTGAATAAAATTTTACTTCCTAATGACAACCATTTATTTCGGATTTTTGAAAATCAAATCACAGAAGTGGTAATGTTTCATTTTAACAAAAAATCAGTTTTTTAACTACCACTTACTGGTTTCACTATTCATCAAAAATTGAAGTTTATCAGAACAATGCCAAAATTTCACCCTTAGCTATAATTGATATTCTGAATTCAAAAATGATGACTATTTTACAAAATTCCAAAAATATAAGTTGCATTAATTAATTTCATAATTAATTCCCGCTGTCACAACAAATAGCGTGTTTTTGAGAAACAATATATATCAAAAGATTGACAATTGTTTATGTCCAATTTCAAAGTGAAATTAATTCTAATGACCACCATTGGATAAAATGGTTAAAATTTATTCTAATTATACTTTAAAACCACTCAATTGTATAATTTATCATTATAAATTATTTTTATTAAAAAAGTTGTTTTTAATTATTTTTCACTATTCGTAAAAAAAATTGAAGTTCTCAGAAAAGTAAAAAAAATTCAACATAGGCTAATTTCGATATTCTGAATCCAAAAAAGAAGTCCATTTTGCAAGATAAAATTTATAAAATTTCATAAATTAGGTATTACTATTCATAACAGATACTTTGATTGGTTGTGGTGTGTGTTTAGAAGTCGAAGTTGCGTATAATTAAAGCTATTGCATTATTGAATGAGAAGCGTATCACGGAAGCTCGGGGTGTTACATTCTCCCCTCCTTCAATAAATTGCGCTCTCGCAATTTGAAATTTCTCTTTGAAAATAAATGGTTGAAAATAGAAATTACCTTTGTGGAAAACCCACATCGGAAATAAGGTTAATAAAAATATAACATTAAAAGAACGAACGAGAGGCACAATGGTCACCCGAGATAGCCCATACTAGGATTCTATGAAAATATGGATATGGAAGAAAAACAAACCAGCAAGGTCTGATTGAGAGTTGTAGAAAACAGGATTATCAGAAAGTTAACAATAAGAAAATCACAAACTTGTGATTGGTTAAACGATCATTGAATCCCTAGTTGGAAAAGTTAACAGGCAATGTTTTTGTTTTAAGTTACCTTTCATATAGTTGAGGAATTTATTTAAGAGATTTACTAAGAATGTAAGGAAATATACTTTCTTGTCGTGTAGATTTTCATAAATTTTTACCACAAACCCATCTTTCACTCCAAATGGTAACAGAACTCAAAAATATTATATTTATCCTAATTGTATAAGGTTCTGAATAATACCACATACCATTTAGATTTGGAAAACTATTTTGTAATAACCAGGGTCTTCCTGTAGGCTATTTGTAGGTAATAAAGGCCTGTCGCACTATGGTTGTGAGTTCGATTCCTGCAGCTTTGTCCGACGCGCTGGGTTATGCCCCACCCTAAAGGTTGTACTTTTCCTAAAACTATAGTATTATAACATTCCAAAAATAATCATCAAAAATGTTTTAACCATAAAAAATACTATCCAAAGTTCAAATTAATTCATTCCAACCATTCTAGTTATCCAAAATACCTCTGTCCAGAATTTCTATAAAAGGTCTCTAAATTCTAATATCAATTGTATCATCATATTCCTCAAACAAAGTAAAGTTCCTCTTATTCTTACATACTAAAATATGACGACCTTCATCATATTAAAACCTTAATGAAAACAAAAAGTACAGCAGTACAATCCTTATATATCGCATAATTCTTAGAACCAGAACATAATCCTTGATTCTAAAAACACAAATATATTAATTATTCAACTTCATCTGTAGAAACAACATAATATTGTCCTTGATCCCATGGCCTTTTCTGAGATAAGTTTCCTTGGCGCTTAGGACAATCATTTGCATAATGCCCCATTTCCATACAATTGTAGCATTCAACATTGATAGCCTCTTTCTTTCCCTTGCAATCACGAGCATGTTGACCTTTTTCTCCAAATTTATAACAAACTCCCATTCCTTTTAGGCAGGTACGGGGGTGATTCTTCCCAAAATTATTTCATAATTGAAAATACATCTTCCCCTTTTTCCCTTTATCCGTCTGTTGTTCCACCATTCTCTTATTCTCTTGCTTTAAATTATTGTCATAAGATTTATAGAATTCCTTTTCTGTCTTGATAGAACACACGACTATATCTTCGTACGTTGAGAAAGATTGTGATACAAGTGCTCGACGGAGAAACGGTTTTAACCCATCAATGAAACGATCGATCTTACTTCTTGGGTTACGTATATAATCTGCAGCATGCCTCGCTAACCGTGTAAAGTTAGCCTCATACTTTGTGACATTCTCATCCTCCTTTTGTCTCAGACTCAGAAATTGCCTTTCCATATCTGCTCGATGGTCATGTGGAAAGTATTTTTCTAAGAAAAGATCGTTGAACTGTCTCCATTCCATACTTGATACTTCTTCATCTTCCATTGTATTTGAATCAATGACCACCATTTATTGGCATCTCCAGTGAGGCGGTAGACTACCATGACAACCTTATCCCTTTCGCTACTCCCCAAGGTGTGGAATATTTTCTCTAATGATTTTATCCATTTCTCAGCTACTAATGGATTTGTACCCCCATTAATGGTTGGAGGTTGTTTCCTCATGAAGCGGTCTAACATTGAACCTCCTCGTTGCGGATCAGGGTGCTCTATACGAGTAAGGTTATTATTCATAACCTTAGTGAGTTGTTCCAGTAAAGTAATAAGTTGATCAGCACCAGTTTTATCTCCAGCTCCATAATAATTATCTTGAGCAGGAGGGAAATCCCTACACGGAGTGCGTGCATTGATACAATCTCCATTCCTTCCACTAGGCACAATTTGTAAACAATTGCATAAACTAGATTAGTTTATGAATCAAAATACATAATTCCATACTTATAAAATACTTAACATAAATTGAACTATTTATGGATATAATCCATAATCATAAAAATGTTTTCTTTGAGGATGTATATACTCAAAACCCTTCATAGTGGTTTGTAAAGAAAACGAGAATTATCCTAAGCATATCCCCTGGGAGTGTTGTTACCAAGAGTTCAGCAAGGCCTGTTGTCGTGCAATAGTCCTCGTTCGAGTCTAGATCAAAGCGGTGTTTTCGAGTTTTACCCCAAGTTACATCTGTTCCAGAGCCACCTCTACCTGCTCGTATCCAAACAGGGATGTATTGCTCAGAAAACACAAAAAATCTCCATAATACCAAAATTCTAGGATGTTCTTCTATACTAATCCTCAATGTCTATCTTCAGGTTGTGTGCTCTAATCAGAGTTTATCTAAATATATCTTCCATGTTTAGTACTAAACTGCCTCTGATACCTTCTGTAACGCCCCGACCCCAGTTACCTAGAGTCGGTGCATTATTGCGTAACATTGGCATGATCGCAAAAGATCATATCTCGAATGACCGATTAGTTTAGTAGCCTTAGAACCATTATATACATTCATAAATGTTACATTACATCATAAAGTGAAAAACTACAATAACAAAGTCTCCATAGTCCACACTCATATCCTCTTCTGACTATCCCTGCAGGTCATTCATAAAATACTTCTTTACATCCTGGAAAATTTTTAAACATTGAAAGGGGTTATCTCAGATGCTCAGTAAGGATAACAATATAGCGGAAACTTTCATAAATAAACATTAACATTTAAGGAAATGTATAACTAAAACAAAATCCTTTTAAACTTCAACTTTAGCATAATATGGAAAAAGTAAAATTAAATAATGCCATTTAATTACTCACATGGATATTCTACTAGTTGAATGATCACATGAAATATCATTAACCACTTTCATAATGATGGAATCCATAATGCCAGACTATCATAACCACGTAGACAAGGCCTTGTGCCAAGTCTACAATAAGATTTTTTCAAGGCCTCATGCCAAGACACTTGTTTGTCTCATGAGACCTACCGATGCATCGAGGAGCTATAGCGGGCTCCACCCGTCACTTATTAAGTCCAATTCATTCCTCATATAAACAGGTTTAAACATATCATAAACCATAACAGAATCGTATCACATAAAAATTCATAAAGGAAACATAATATTTCTACATTTCAATCACAAGATTTCAATAAAACACATTGATATAATAAAAACACTTTCAAAACCATTTTCAATACAAAAATAAAATAAAATTAAAACTTTGTATTTATTTTTCATTTAAAAAAAGTTATGGATTATAGAGGAAGCCGAGACTCAAATAATGGTCATGGTGGTGGAGATGTCGTTGTCACCGCATACGCAAGACAAAACATTCCTTTTGTCGTTTAGTAAAAACGCTTCGTACAAAAAGATTCCTTTTGAATAAATGTAAAAGTCAATGGGGATTATACACCGTATAAAGGAATGTTGTGTATAAAACCAAATATGCCTTAATGAAAGGAGATTGAGACGAAGTCCCTTACAAAGATCAATTTTTAAATAAAATAAATTTATTATGTGTATTCACTATAATTTCACATAAAGAAAGTACAAATACAAGATAGGACATAATAATATCATGACATAATTTGAAAATAGGAGATTAACACAAAGAATAGAAATTGGGTTATGAAGTTCCCTTGCCTCATGTCCGACTTGACTCGACTACTCTTTAACCTCCTGAATAATAAACTAGAGATAATTTATAATTTCTTAAGAACCTTTTTCGAGTTTATTATTCCTTTTATATCATATATTACCATGTTGTGAACATTATGTAATTATTTATGTTAATAACGGTCGTTTTGTCGATCTTTGGTACTTGAGTCAAAAATAAACTTCTTATAATTAGAAGTTGTTCTTGTGGTGAAATATCCATTATATCCAGAATTATATTCGTGATATAGATATCATATATCTCATATATATCCATTATATACATGCATTTATAATATTCCATAACGTTTAGAGGTAAGAAATGAAATGCACCGTTCAAGGAGACGTTAAGCCTTACGTACGCTAGAACGCTACTTTCATTTCTATTTAGTATTTAATGAAATCATAATGATATAAAGGTATATTATAATTACAGTATAATATCGTATAAAATATCATTTAATCCATCCTTTATACATCTGACATATGGAATTAACGATTCAAATCACTTTGAGGGGGCAGTAGTCCGCACTTCCTAAAATGAAAATAGTGTGTTTACCCATAATGGAAACAATAAAGGAATGCCATAAATGATAAATAAAGAACCTTAATTATAACATAAACATATTATATATCATTTATAAATATAGTGACATCTTAATGGCCACCTTTGATGGTGTTATATGAGTGTTGAACAATCATCGTTTTGTGAGGCAGAAATTCGCCATCCATAGAAACAACAAGTTCTTTAACCATTAGATGTAGGTGTGTGTAAGTCTAGCTTGAATAATTCTTATAACAACATACTAGTATATTGAGTATTCTGGTTTTGTTACAAAAGAAATTAATAAAAAGAGTTTAGGGGGTTGTATAAGCAAAATAAAACAAAATAACATAAGAGAAGACATTACCTTAAAATCGGGTAACTCTTTTTGATTTGAGCCAGAGGCTTCCTTGGGAAGAGTTCTGCCCAAAGTGAGGCTTCTAGGAGTAGGAGAGGGAAGTTGAGAGAGTATTTGGGAAGAGGTTGTCCGATCCAAACGGCTATGAAGGTGTGAATAAGGTGGTAGTGGTGGGGGCCTTTTATAAGAGGAGAGTAGGGGCACTCTTGGAAAGATTGAAATGTTACATTATTAAGAAATGATTTTCGAATTCTAAAGCTCCTACAATGATTAAATTCGATGATAAAGTGATAAGGGTTATATATCTACTCATCCAATAGGTTTTTGACAAGTGTAAGCCTTAGATTTTACATTATCTTTTAATTTTATTTAAATCGTTAATTAATGAGGTAATCACTGCATCATCATGGTGTCATAAATAATTTAATTTATTTAATGTCTAAAAATCAAAAAAAATCATGATGTAGTAAATCATTTTAGATTTCTAATGAATATTTATAGATTAATATATGACTTGTATAACCCCATTTGAAAATTGTTTTAGTAAAACAACTTATGATTGTGACATTTTTATTTTAACATTGAATAAAAAGTTATCTATGTCATATTCCTACCAATGTGGCTCCATGGGGTCCCCAAGTTGACCCATGGATTTTCTTGGTTGGACATGACGCATACAATAGGGGTAGGAAAAGTGTAAAGGTCATTTCATATTTTTATAATACCATTTTTACCTTAAATTTTACTAATTACCTTTAATCGCGATTAATTGAACTTAAAAATTACTATTCACCAAAAAATTATTTTAATCTCATTGAACCACATTTTACTTTTTAATGACATCCATGTATGTCAGATTTTTGAAAATCAAATCACAGAAGTGGTAATGTTTCTTTTAAATGAAAAATCTGTTTTTTAACTACCACTTAGTGGTTTCACTATTCATAAAAAATTGATGTTTTTCAGAACAATGCCAAAATTTCACCCTTAGCTATAATTGATATTCTGAATTACAAAATGATGTATATTTTACAAAATTCCAAATATATAAGTTGAAATAATTAATATCATAATTAATTCCCACTGTCACAACAAATATCGTGTTTTTGAGAAACAATATATATCAAAAGATTGACAATTGTTTATGTCTAATTTCAAAGTGAAATTAATACTAATGACCACCATTGGATAAAATGGTAATAATTTATTCTAATTATACTTTAAAACCACTAAATAGTATAATTTATCACAATAAATTATTATGATTAAAAATGTTGTTTTTATGTATTTTTCACTATTCATAAAAAAATCAGAAGTTCTTAGAAAAGTACCAAAAATTCAACATAGGCTAATTTAGATATTCCAAATCCAAAAAAGAAGTCCATTTTGAAAGATATTATTATTCATAATGGCTTCTTTGATTGGTTTTGGTGTGTGTTTAGAACTCGAAGTTGCGTACAATGAAAGCTATTGCATTATTGAAAGAGAAGCGTATCGTGGAAGCTCGGGGTGTTACATGCCTAACATGGAAAATGCCTCCCAAGACATGGAATTAAGGTCAAATGGTGAAAAGGATCCAAAACTACACGAATATCACCTATGGTTGACCACTACAGGTCCACACCTTGTCTAAAGAGCCTAACAAGGTCAGATTCATCAATATCATACCAAACATGTCATTTAGACATAAAGCAGTTAATATAAGTAAGGGGTTTGGCGAAATACAAATCCCATCACGACGATATAAACTCAAAATGATGGAAACCTAAAAGTAAAACACGTGACCACCTAACTTAGAGTTGTAGGCATATTCTCGCTTGATCTCGACCTCATATTCGATGTAGGTTGGAAGATATTTGAGTTATAGTTCAATGCCGTGAAAATATGGCATATGAGCATGCTGTAACATAACAAGACGGAAGTCAATATTCACCGAGGAAGGAAGCTTTGGTGTGGTAAGCCTTACCTATTCCTTTCCAACACTTCTGAAGGATTAAGAATCGGGTTCTGGACGAAGAATCCACAATGAGAAGGGTGAGATAGGGGTTTGGGATTAAAAAGAGGGATCCTCCTCTGGTTCTATCTGCGTGAAGGAAGAAAGAAAAGGCTTAAGACTTAAAATATATTTAAGGGAATAATAGAAAATTTACCTAGAAAAGGGTCGCACTATTTAGGAGCATGGTTTCCCCAAACCATGTGCAAACCGTTCACAGATCACTGCCTCCATAATGGTGTCGCATGGTTTAGGCGCATGGTTTACCCTAACTGTGATCAGACTATGTGCACCTCCCTGCCTGCAGACCAAATGAGGCACGATTATTCCGAAACCATGTGCAATCCATGCGCAGACCATGCGCCACTATCTGGAAGTGCATTTCTCAAACTCTCGGGCTAATAACAAACCCCAGACACTCCCCAAAACTTTTTTTAGTACATTACACACATTAATCATGCTTAATGGAATGATTTGAAAGAAAAATATTGATCTGTACCTTTTCCAAAGAGTCGGGTCGTTACATCCTAGTTCCTAATTAATCCAATTTATAAAATCAAATTATCAAAGGATTCTATAAAATCCAAAATATCAAGTACACATATTAAACCATGACAATGGTATATTTATTTAGACCACCAACCACGATTTATTTCTAGATGACAGCCTAATGAATGTCCCCAAAATCGATTGGATCAACATCAACGTTATAGCTTCCGATATAAATCCCTAAAACAAAATTAAGATCAATGGAATAAATATCATGAAGATATATATCTAGATCCACAGTACCAAATCTAGATCACATCCCACATGTTTATATCCTTGGAAATAGTGGATATATTCCATGAAAAGATCAAGGAATGTTATAGGAATGAACTAGAGAAGAAATGAGAGTAAATCCACTTATTCTGACGATAGAGGATCATCAATCCAGGATATAGATCTCAAGGAAACATGTTAGAATCCCATTTTAATCCCTCTAAGAGGTAATCTAAGCTCTTTGAATTCGTCAAACCTCTGCCGTGGTCAAAATATGGTAGTCTCAGGGGGTTCAGATGGGTTAAAAAAGTATTATTAGGTAATTAATTCTACGTTGTTTCCTTGATAGAGGTGAATGGATAGTCCTAACTGTGCACAAACTATGTGGTAAACCAATAATTGCATGTATGAATGGTACACAGTGAAGAAAACTATGCACTAAATATTCTGACCCGAACTGTCTTCACGGTGAGGTTGCACTCGGTTTGGTCAAACCGTGTGCAAGCCGTGTACAACCCCGGTATTCAACGTTTTTCTAAAAACCATCACCCATAAAAAACCATGACCATAACAAAACTCCAAAGTACATAATAACAAATACATTACCCAAAAGAACACCCAATATAGCTCCTAAAAATGTCGGGATCTTAAAATCTTTTCATCATATAACTGCTCATCCTTGAGATGAACTCGCAAAAATCTATAAGATTCTTATTGAAAAAAATTTAACCATTGAGACCTCATGTATGATTCCCATTCCAATGTTTCTTCCTCAACACTTTCTGGTTTCCATAACACATGAACTAACAACACTATATTTCCCTGTAACACTTGATCACTATGACCCAAAATTGGTATCAGACGCTCGTCAAAGGACACATCTTTCTTGAGATAATAATCATCCACATTAATCACATAAGGAAGGTCAAGATTATACTTCTATAGTTGAGACACATGAAAAAATAATTTTTATCGCTGAATTTATGTGGAATGGGTAATTGGTATTCCCACATCCGGATTCTCAAAAACACCATTAATGGTCCAAAAGATCTAGGCACTAACATCAACTGTGTTCATATCATGTGTTGACCCAGTCTAGGTGACACCCGAAATCATAAAATATCACCCTACATAAACTGTAGTGTTTATTTCCGTCTATAGGATTCTGAAATCTATAAACATTGATAAATAGCCATATGTTTTAGAATCAACTATACCTTCTCTGATGTCACATGATCGAGACTAAGTCCCATCATCTCTGACTCAACAGCCTCTAACCAACAATGTCGTGATCTATAAGGTCCGCAATAAAGTTACACATATATTGAAATTTTCATAGTTTCATAATAAATTTTGTTATAGGAAATTTCCACTAAAGCTAATTTCTTGTCTAATGAAGCACTAAAGTAATTAACACATGCTCGCAGCATATCGTATAACATCTACATGGAACACTATAATTGAAAATAATTATATGTGTTGATGGTCTTCCATAATATAACATGTTTACGAAGATACTTCTTTGATCCCATCCAGAAGAATGAAGTAAATCATGAATTGTGATCTGAAATTGTAGTCCTTATTACCCCTTGAAAATAAAATAACTCACTAACATACATTTCTCCCAACTGCTCTGCTGTGATGGTTTCTTTAATAGGAATGAAATGTTATAACATCATTAGTTGATCTACAATGACACAAATATAATCATTCTTTTTAAGAGTTTTTTGAAATTAAACCTTGGAATTATTTTTCACACTATCCATCATACATTATAGAATAGGAAATGACTTCAATAGACCTCATGGTCATTGATTCTCTACCTTTAAAATATTATAGGTGAAACAACTTGTTATTAACCTTTAAATCTCTATTTCATGACATTCCACAAAACTATCATCGTCTGTCATTTTAAACATTTTCACCCTAGGATGTACCACCCACATTGTATTAGGAAATTCATGCAGAAGTTCCTCCTACATACACCTAGTCCCAAGAACCAGATTTTTAACTTAAATGGACTTATCCAAATCTATTATCCAGTCTATAGGTTTCTCCCCACCTTCAAGGATTTCCCTCATGCATAGACACTAAAGATCCTTGTACATCCTATCCTAGATCCGAGCCAAGATTGTAGACTCCACTACTACAGAAACAAGAGTTATCCTATACTTAATCTCCTAAACTACAATGTGAATTTACAATAAAAAATTCATCATCTTCCATTCTGCACTCAACTCATGTACAAATTGAGTTTTAGAATTCCTACTCATGGCATTTGCCACAGTAATCTCCTTCTCAGATGTATATGCTAGATCAAAATCAAAGACTGCATATATTACACCCATCTTCACTTCCAAATATTAATTTCTCAATGTGAAGAGATATACATCAACCTTTTGTGATTTGTAAAAATTGTAATATTTTCAACCAAATTATAATTTCACCAACACATAAGAAAAAAAAGAAATGTTTAAAAATCGAGGTTATGTGTACGGAAATTCAGTTCATGTGGACTCACCAACAGAAACCCATAAGCAACGACTTGATCCCTTCCTTGAAACACAACTTATTGTCTATTCCGAGAAGCGTCAAAAACAACATGTACTCCGCAACCCGTGTATGGAAGATCAAAATTGGTGTCGATGTCAAGTGCTTAATCAATTACTATAAAGCATTCTAGAATTTTTCATGTCCAATAAAACATTATCCAATTATTCTTTATAATGGAAATTGGTGTTTTTAATCAGGAAAATCTTGGGATGTTCATTATATTATAGAAAGCTAATCCCATAATGATTCAGATATCAAAAACATTCTTGGCCTGCTCTGAAGAAATCATTTCCTATACCTTTTCAGGGTCCACTGCTACCCCTTCTACCAAGATGATGTTCCCTAAAAGGCATACAATGTCAATAAAAAACATACATTTTGATAGATGTTCAAATAGTCAATGATCTCTCAGTGTACTCAATATGATGTCAAGATGTTGGGTATGATCTTCAAGAGTCATAGAGTACACCAATTGGTAATCAACTATCACAACCACTAAAAAATCTATGTACGGATGAAAGGAACTATAAATTAAGGTTATAAACACTCTTGGATCATTTTTCAACAGAAACCACATTTCAAAAAACTCATAAATTCAATAACTACTCCTAAATGTTGTTCTTTATATATTTGAAGTCGAACCTCCCACTTGACGATACCCTTATCTCATATCAATTTTTGAGAACACACAAGACCCATTTAGTTGGTCAAATAGATCATTGATATGTGGAAGAGGATATCAGTTCATCACATTCAATTTATTCAGCTTCTGAAAATCGACACAAAAGAGTAAACCCCCATATGTCGTCTTTTAAAACAAAACAAGTCATCCACAAGGTGGTGTACTTGCATAGATATACCATTTTCATCTAACTCCTCCTACTATACTTTGATCTCTTGATGTTTAATCAGATAAATTATGTAAGGTGGAATAAATACCACATCACTCCCCAAAATAGGAGAAATATTGAATTCCACATCTCGCTTTGGTGGAATCTCTGAAGAGTCTTTAGGAAGTAAATCGAGAAACAGTTCTACTAATGGGGGATGGATATCTTTCATAACACTCACTTCATCTATATAATGACTAGAAACATGGGCTGTGAACTCTCCCAGTTGCGGTGATATTGGAAAATCTATTCATGCATGGATATCCCATTCACCATGTTGAACAAACTGGTCACCGAGATAGGATACAAAGGTCACTCTTATTTATTAACAATCTATCTTGGAACGATATTCGACTAGCCAGTCCATACCCATAATTAATTTAATGTGTGTTATATCTGGTACATATATATCCCAATAGTGTATCTATACAAATCACCCCATTTAAGGAATCCACATCTATGCTCAATCCAATAATAATATTAGTAGATATAATGGTTTTGGGGCCACTTTGTGGATAAAGATTGTATTTGTTGTCAATAGTTGTCAATACTCTTCAAAATGAAGAAGGAGATGACGAAGGAAAAAAAAGTTAGTGGAGATTAAATAAATTGAGGTTTCCAGGAGAATTGTTATGGAATCATAGAGTTGGATGTCATATATGAGCAATTCTCTATGAAGATAAAATTAGACGATTGTCGAACTAATCCTATGTTCAAAGAACTTGTGTCAAAGGTGACACATTGTTTACAAAAATGAAGAATAGTGAGGTATCATCCATCTAAGGGTGATTGAAGAAGAACAAGAAGTTGAAGAAGACCAGGAAATTCATCATGATTGCCTAAAAACCAAGAAAGTGCACACTTGAATAATAGATTCATCTGATTTTTTGGATGTGTAGAATGATGGTTGAATAAGAAGATAGAATGTGGAAGGGCTTGGAATTTCGAGGTAGCCATGTATTTCACATTTTATGAAACCAGATGATGCTTTTCTGATATGTATTTCACACTTATCATATGTTAAGAGAACATGGGATGCAAGCCTTATGATGGAAATGGGGAGAAATGATAATGCCAGTCATATACTTTTTTGATTGGAAGGAATGATACTGCTACATTATTGGGAAGTTTCCTTACTTCACATTGCAATTCTGACGATGCAAAATCTATTCTATCAAAAGATATATACCACAATTGTGGAATTCATGATGAAATATGAAGAATGGTTTTGGGAAGCAGTGAAGAGAGAAATGTCAATGAAATGGACGTTCCACGCATGATTGAAGATGGTTTATATTTTTGTGTGCAAGGCATGATTCATGGGAAGACCATCGTAAAAAGACAAAGGACTGCAATGTGCAAAAAAATTGGCCGAGCGTGCGAAAAAAATGAAGGTTGTGTGAAATTGTATTGGGATGCATGAAAAATAATCGGGTTGCGTGAAAAAAAGGCTACGTGAAATATTTGCGGGATGAGCGATATATCATCAGGATGAGCGAAAAATTATTTTCTGTGCGAAATATCAACAGGATGTGTGAAAAATAATGTTGTGCATGAAATATCAACAGGATGTGAAAAAAATAATGTTGTGTGCAAAATATCAGTGGGATTGACAAAAAATAAAGGATGCACGAAATATTGGAATGGTCTGAGAAATAGAAGAATGATGTTTTTCGTGCAAGAGGTGTTTTGAGATCAAAACCTAGAAAATTGGAAAAGGCATGAGGTGCACAAAATATTTGTCAAAGTGCATCAAAAATGAGGCTACGTGAATGTTTGGGTTTGCATGCTATATGTAACAAGGGGTAGGATTTTTCACGCAATAGGTGTATTATGATTAGATTGAAGAAAAATAGAAATGTCATGATGTGCCAAAAAAATATTGGTGGTGTGCGGAAACACAGGATGGTGCACATAATATAAAGAAGGGAGAGCCAAATTTTACGCATAGAAATGAGTTTTACGCGCATGAAGGGGTTTTTCGAACAGGGAAAAAAAGGTCTATAAATACAAGGTGAACCCAAATAATTTAAAAAGGATCAACACATAGAAAAATCCTGAGATCTAAGGCATGAAAAAAAATATAAATACAGAGTAGTGCACAAAATGAAAAAGAGCTGCGCGAAAAAGCATGTGTTGCATGAAAAAAGAAAGTGGTGGGTGAAATAAATAGACATGAATGAAAAATTGAAGTGTTGCATGAAAAATAAGCGATGCTTGAAAAAGTATAGTTTTGCGTGAAAAAATAGTGTTGAGCGAAAATGAAGAGTTGCGCAAAAAAAATTTCACGCCAAAAGTTTTTTTTTCACGCAAGGTGTGAATTGTACGTGCAAGCCACCTAAAAGGGTACGTGAAAATTATGGGGCTCCCATTGGACATAGATTGGTGCATAACACTCTTGAATCAGCTTTGCGAAGAAGAAATAAATGTGAACCATTCTGTTTTATAATGTGAAGTGGAACCGCACTCACACGACTGGTGCTTATCACCCTCGTTGTACATTGAAAAGTAAAGAAGAACTAGATGTGCAATCGAACACACATCTTCAGAAAGGAAGAACATAGTATAATGACTCACTTGTGTGTTTGTATTAATAACTGAAGAATGTGATTAAGAAACTGTAGTTCCATTCCACATTATGCTGTGTTAATGAAAAATAAGAGGAGAATAATAATAATAGAGTATTCCCAATTGAATGCTCGAAATTATTCAGGGAAGTTAAATTCAGATGATTCCAAGTGATCTGATGTTCATTTCCTTATTATTAACATTTTTGTATGCGATTCTTTCCAAGAACAAAGAATAAGTTTTAGTGGAGTTTGTTGCTTTACTAAGAAGAAGAAAGTATAAGTCTAGTGCGGTTTGTGTTGTACTGGAGAAGAAGAGAAAAAATGATGGAAGAATTAAATGCCTACTTCTTTGCAAGTAATCGAGTGAAGAGCACTAGAAAAAACCAAGAGATGAACCTACATTATGAAGAAGGAAGAAGCATGTATTCATAGGTAGTATAAAGAACCAGCTAGATGCAGCATGTTAGACTAGGCCATCCCTAGTCTAGGGAAGAAGAATTTTTTCCAACCCCCTTTAAACTGTATAGACTCACACTGAATATAGGATTGTTTTCCTAGCCCCTCAACTATAATTTCATGTCACATCATATTGGTGAATTGATGAACTATTCATATCCATTCATGGAAAGGAATTAGCTGCTCTTAATGAGTGGTGGACATTGTAAAAATATTGTGTGCATATTTTTACTGATTTCAATTATTGAATACAAAAAAGAATAGAGAATAATAGAATCAATATTCTAACATGCCAATAGGTACATTAATAAATGATTAAATTGGTCTTAAATTTCCCCAACAATGATTCACCCCCTCTCAATGTTAGGTGTATCGCAAACTGGTTCTCTCAAAAGGAATGAGAGGTACCAAATTCAATCAAAGTATTAGATAAATGTAGAATAAAATTAAATAGTACCTCTCAATGCAAATGGACCGGCCTTTCTCACCACATGTTTTGGTTTCACTGCATGTACTGATCATGCCCCTCTTCCCTATGGTGTCTTCTGACTAGCACGAGTAGCACCACTCTGATGATACAATCCCTCAAACATTAAAGAACCACATCCACATCCTCTACCACCTATTCCAGTAGAACTCTAATTTTCATACATTTGTGGTGTATAATATCCCCTTCTAACACTCTGAATCATAAGGGATACTACCTCAGCACCTTCCTTCTATTTCTTCCTACACATCTTTTTTAGGTATATCATCTTTCCATAAAACTAAAACACCACTTGTGGTCCAGGACAATGTGTGAGATATTTTACCTGCCTATTGAACTGGTGGAAAATAACATGATTAAGATGCAATGAATCTATTACTCCCAGCTATCCACCCTTCTTTCGACTATCCTGACAATGATTCCTATAACTGATCTAACTACTTCTAGAAGGAACACTCCCTGATTGTTCATCTAAATGTTTAGTACTGGAAGACTCCATTAGGTTCTACTCTAAAAAGATATCCTGATTAGCCACTTCGGATAATTTCTTCAGAAATAATATATTTTCCTGGGACATAATTTCGCACCGTAGTCCATCCTTATTTCATTTTTCTGAAGAATCCTCATCCTCCCCCAAATAAGGAGAAAAATGCTGTAAATATATGAAATGTTCAGTTTACTCCATTATGAACATGATTCCTTTGTTTAGATGAATAATATCTGAAGGAATCTATTTTCTAAGGTTCTCTAGATAGAAGTGTTCCACGAATGGCCCTAGATAGTCCATCAATAACATATCATAAACCATTCCAAATCTTACAAGAATTCCCATCCATCACTTCACTGAACCAAGTAGCTTATAATAACCAATGTTGGTCATCCATTAAGTAGGAATCTCTATATGGTAATGTATAATGTATATGGATTCAATCCATAATTCAACTCCCGTAGGTCCACCCTATCCATTAATAGTTGGAGGGTACTTCAACTGAAACTCCCTTGTCATATTCAACCAACTTTTCTGAACCCACCATGGGTCTCTCTCCAAGAACTACATGATACTATAAAATTTTTGTTTGAAATGTTACACCTCATCCACATCATTCACCACTGGTACCTCAAGTTCCCTATATGGATGTTTGTTCCGAGCCATACCAATCAGTATCTCCCTCAACAAGTGTCGTGGATGCATATCTCAATAAATACAAACACACGTCTTAGCTATCATAATAGAACCTTAAAACATTAACATAAAATAATAAACTATCACAAAAAGTTTCAACATATAATATACATTTATTCTCACCAGATAATCAACAATGAGGCCTTATCACTCCCCTTAACCATCCTAATACTTGGTCTTAGTTATCTAGGGTACATACATTCTCATTAATTATGCCAACCATTTATTAATCAGATTTTTTCAAAATAATTTAATCAACATTTAATTAATTAATAACACTCATTTTTTCAATCATGTTTTTCATTATACACTGATTTATTCTTATTTTGAAAAATTATATCATTATCACAACAAGGAAAAATCATTCATGATCAGCCACCATCACATAACCCATTATCCATGAGGAACTAGAATGATTCAAGTCACAACAAACATGACTTTCTAAAATGACGAATGAAGACTCAAATATCGTGCCTCATTAGTCCATGAATTAATATTCATCAATTTTCAAAACAATTATAACATCACACCCCAAGTGTGTCACCCAATGTCAAATAATAACAAACTATAACAAAAAAAGAGAATTCACAACAATCACACCGTGAATACTTGTATTTCCCCCTATACGTGGGTTTTATCTACTATGCATGTGATAGTTATCATGTCTCAAAATTTCCAGGTATCCTATCTAGCATTCCTATATTAGTAATACGAAATAAGAAAAAATAAAAGAAAACTCCCCTGATACCACTTTTTCATGCCCTAAACTGGGATCCAGTGAACGACTCAACGAGCTTGTTTCCCAAATTCCCATAACTGTGTCACCACTTATGCTATAGGGGACAACTAACAACAAGGTTATGGTATGTCAGAATTGTGAAGACAATACCAAACCATATTAAAATCAACACCCATGGATGAAAAAACAAAAACCATTTGTGGAAGCGTATAAATAACCAGAAAAATAATATGGCACGTGATAGTCAAAACCAAAAATATATTATACTTTCCTGAAAGGTAAAACATCCTATGACAATGCAATTTTCATGTTCCTAAAATGATACTAAGAGTAAAGATACAAGGACCCCATAGTGGGTCCCAAACCATGTGTTTTTCCCTCTCCCATGCTCTAATCCCAAACCACAACCTATCACATGGCATTTCCCTTACCATATACTACACCAAAAAAAATCTACTCGGGTTCCGATCTGGCGGCCCAAATAGGAAATGAGTAAAACTCAGTAGCCCATAACCATTACTGTCTAAAACGAGTCCATTTAGAAGATGATGAATTCAATTTTATAGAGAATGAAATAAAATAAAAAATTAAATAGTTATCACATTTCCATTTAATCTTTTATTATCACATCAACCCTTGTTTTAATTCATGTTTCCCATTATATCCATCATTCATTATTTTTAAACATTTGTGTTGGTCATCATTCCTTGCACCCTAAATTTCATTATATTTGGGAAACCATTCCTATGAATCTATATCTCATTCAGTGTAGGTCGTCATGCCTAAAACCAGATAATCTCAATCTTGGATAACTATTGGGGAGGAATGCCATGTTCATGTCCTATCTTATAATTGTGATATAATTCCATGTCTATCACCAAAAAATTCACATCCAATTAATCATTCAATAAATCACATGAATTTTCCTCATCATTTCAATATTAATCAAATGATTAGTTAAACATTTAAAATTCCCTTAGTTAACTCAACAATTATCTGAGAAAATAACCCATTAATTAATTCATCAATTAATTAATCAATCAACACAATTATCATTACTAATTAATTCTTCCCGAATAATTATAAATATCAAATCTCAACTTTTCATAATTAATTATCACAATTAATTATCAATGATCAACATCATGGTACATAATTAATTATCAATATTTAATATCATACACAGTCGAGCATCACATCATAATTAATTAACTCTAATTAATTATCAAAACTCAATCAATTCAATATATAAATTACAATATCTCAACATATAAAAATATGAATGATAATTATTTGCGAAACCACCCCATCATTTGTTCTATGATTCAGTTTTCAATTAATCCCCATGGAAAAATCAAGTCAATTTCTCATTCTAAATTAATCCAGTTTGGGAAAATAAATTATCCTAGGATGCTGAAAAATTCATAAAATCACGTGCACATATCAAATCATGACTAGAGGAGTCCGATTTAGACCATGTACATCGGTTTATTAAAGGATTCTATCCCTACATAAATCCCCAAAATATTAGTAGGAAAACATCGCAAATCAAGCTTTTCATCTATGTGCCTAAACCAAAATAAAGATCAAAGGCATCATGATCATGGAAATATAGATCAAGATCCACAATCCTAGATCAATATCACAACCGATAGGTTTAGATTTATGGCAACATTAGGGATATGGTATGAAAATATCAAGGACATATAAATGAACCAACATGAGAAATAATTGGACGCAATCCACATACATGGTAGATGAGCAATTCTTCAATCTGGTTTATAGTTCTCGATGAATGATGTTCTAATTACATCATAATCTTCACTGAAGGATTTGGGATCACCATGTATTTTTCATTTCTGAGACATGTTTGAAATATGGGATTATCGAGTGGCTCATGTGGTTTTAAAAAATATTTTCAAATAATTAATCACAGTCATTCGATTTCCAAGGGAGAGGCACACGGTTAGGCCAAACCATGCACAAACCATGCGAAAACTATGCACAACACCTTGTCTTCCATTTTTGTTGAAAACAACATCCTAACACAACACATCTCTCACCCCAAACCAAAGGTACATAATAACAACAGAAAAATACCTCAAAAAAACCCGACATTGCTCCCGAAAAGGTCGGGTTCTTATATTGGTAATGTCAAATAAAAATGTAGATGAATTATATAATAATATTGGTTGTTTTCAAATATTATATTGGTAGTTTATTATTTAAATATTTTGTTTCCTTTGATGATATAGTTGAAAGTGTTGGTTATGTGTCGTGATAGTAGCATAATAAGTTTTTTTTTGGGATATGGTGGGTTTGGAATAGTTTGGAACCACATAGGATGGAATTTTCTATGTATATATATATTAATTAATTTTCTTTATGAGTTATATATGAATTCCACCTATATTTTATTTCATTATAAATGACAAATTGCATCAGGTTCGAGCTATTTCCCCATACAACCATGTTGGTGTGGGGGGTTTTTTAGTTGTCTTGTCTCCAACACCATACAATATATTATAGTTCATGGTGGTATTTTTATATAGTATTTTTCATTAATTGAAATATTGTGTAATGGGGACTATTCTATTTATATTCATAATAAAATATTGTTTGGGATACAACAATGATACAAGTTCATGGTATGGGTCATGCATATAATAATGAGAGAAAAAGATGAGCGTCCTTAATATTAATGATACAATACAATGATGGTTATGGAAATAGAGTTGTCTTTATTTATTTATTATACAATATTATATTAGAACATGTTTTTGGAGGGTTATGTTGTATCAAGACATGACCAAAATCATATCAATATATATAAACATTTTTAAAAACATAATATTTCAAAATTTGGAATGTTATAGGAAGATCATTGTAGACGTTTATTCATGTTTCATTTGACTATATTTCATAATAATATATTATTATATTGGATTCATGATTATGGAATCATTATATCATGAGGCTGGTAGAAAGTTTCTCTATTTTTTTAGATAATATATATTTCCACTAATAAATTTTAATATTTCAACCACATTATGACAAGACTATTTGTGTTTCATGCTACTGAGTATAACATTTATATTAACCACTAAATATATAAACAAATGTATTTTATTTTTCCATGGAATGTTTGGTGACTAAGATGGATAGTACTAACATTGTAAATGGTATAGGGTATAGAGACTCTATCAATATCATTGGTTGTGAATGCTATTTAAGGAATTTCATTATATTTAAAATAACAAATAATTATACGATTATTTTATATATTTAATTATTATTATAATTATTTTTAGGAGGGGTTTCATTATTATACGCATGGTTTAAAAGAAGGTAATCCATGTCAATTTCATTTTTTATACCATTGGTTCTCAATTAGATCTCAAGGCCTAATAGTGTAGGGCCTTAGGGGACACTCGTATTATCAGTATTGTCTTATATAAGGTTCCTAGTGGTTGTTGGTCATGAAATAGTATTATCAGTGATTCTTCTTATGTATTTTTGTGGATACATAATTTAGGATCATGTTAGTATTTTATAGGATGGCAGGGTATAAACAATTATTATTTTTGGAGGATAAAATTAGATAATTAAGTCAGTTGGGAAATGTCGTTTTAGGCCCCCACATGTTATGAAAAAAAGCCCATAATAATTCCCAAAAAATTAATTGGTGATTATTTTAATGAATAGACCTTGAAAATAAATATTCATCATAACTATTTTCTATTATGATGCAATTAGGAATATATTTTTTTGTAATATTTTTCAATTTAATTAAAATGAATTTAATTAAATAATATATATTTTTATTATAGACATAGGGTGTTTCATTATTATTTCAAACACACTTTTTGGCCTTCATTTTATATTTTTTTATGATGGGTATGATCAATAGGATGATTTGGTATAACATCTGTTGGTTGAATCGAATGAGGATGAAAAACATTATAGGAATAAATTGTGAGTGATTTTATATCAAATTATGAAGAATTAAAGATGTGTAATCTCTAAATTGGAGATAATGAACTATTTGGATGATATTGAGATTTAATGCTTCTTGATATATGGTATGTTAGTTCATGAGGTTCAATTGGCATTTAGCCAGATGTTGGGATAATTTTTTATGATGTTGATAAAGTATCATATTTATTATAATGATATTAATGATTCTAATGATTATTTATCATTGAAATTGTATTATATGTTCATGTATTTGATGATGAGGTATATGAAGAAGATTCAGATTATCCCTCCCCATCAACTAATCCAAAGTAATAAATATATCAAGATCTTCACTAAATACCATAATTGATTAAACCACAATCATTTCCCTGGACAAGAGTAGAGAGTGTGATATGTGGAGGGGGGTTCATATCCCATCCTTCAATATAATGTCTCCCACATTGTGTCATGTGAACATTTGGAAGATCAGAAGAGGGGTAATGTACTTGGGGGGATACATTCATAATCAATGATGTATTGAGTGTTTATTTTTCATATTTCCTATAATATTAGGGTTTATGTTGAATAATAGTTGAAAAATATACATTAATGATTAATATTAGTATAAAATTATCAAAAAATTGATTTCATAACATGTATATGGTACTATAAATTGTAGTTAACCCATCAATAGATTTATGTGAGTTTTATATACAAACAAATTTCATGGATATTAATTTTCACAATGTTTTGACATTCATGAGGCTCATTATTCTTGAGTAGGGTATGACCCTTACAATCACAAAAGATAGAATATTCTTTATATGTTTTATTAATAGATTGAGATTCTATAATTTGTAATTTCATGAGGTGTTTGAGATAGTCTGGAATGGCCCTGATATGTCCATTTCATGTAGAGACCAAGAGATGATTATGAAAATGTAGGCAGTAATTATTAACATGTAAATCAAGTCAGGAAAAAATATTAATGATACCATAATATTTATATAACTAAAAATTATAATGATCATATGAGGTAATATATATTAATCATATAAAATTATAATTAATTTAATTTATGTTATTGAATCACATACCTTAATTTCACACTTCTTATCTTGGGAATTTGGGATTAATACAGGGTTGCTTCAAGGGTCATGACAAAATCCATTATGTACCTTCTAGCCAGTGTTATGATGAGTGTGACACAATAAGCCAATCTTTAATATTCATGGGAATACAGACTAGTTAATAGATTACATGTTACTGAAATTAGAGGCCTTATCTTATATTTAAGTATACACATAGACAACCTTGTCAATGAAATAGTGTTGAGATATAATTAAAAACTAAACATATATAGTTTAAATTTTTTATATAATTACCTCATGGAATTAATTTATTTATGGTAGCCTATTGAAAAATTAATATTGGGAATAATAAATTCCCAACCTTAAATTATGTTACATCTTAAATAAAAATTGAAAAGGGGGATTTAAGACATCATATCTAATAATATCCATGGAAAAATATCAAAAATGGTTCAATGCACTTGGTAAATATATGGTGTTCTGAAACATGGTCGACCAATATTACATTTGATAATTCTAAAATCTTCATAAATAAGATAATGTGTAGTAAAAGGCCATGAATTTAAAAAAAAATATAGTGCCAGATTCATTGAAAACACATAATAGACCAATACAGAAATATAGTATTTAACACAACCAGTAAGTAAAATGTTAAAATTAAATGAAATAGATAATATTCAAAAGAGTCATAATAAAATGTGAATGAAGAATTCCAGCATTAAAAACTATATAAGAACTAGTATTAGGTCAAAATATGAATTAGTAAAAGTCTCATAAATAATAGCTTCCAAAATCACAATAGAATATGAGTGGATGGGCTCAGTCATCATTACTGTGCTCCACAACCAAGGTATGACTAGATCCAAAATAAGCCACTCTCGAAACTAGTGATGAATGATGGGGGATAATACTTTTATAGATAGAGGATCCACACATTAATTTAGTATGATAGTGTTGTTGTTCTACATATGGATTGATTATGGGTTACCCATTCCATGGTGTTACTCAGGAGAACCAAACATGACACTAATTAGAATAATAAACCCATTAACATCCATTAATCATGTCTCATGGAAGGAAGTATAATACTCATAACACCAAATTTAAAATCATTGATTACATAATGAAGTATACCATAACATCCTATGTGAAAACATAATTTTAATAAGTTCTTTATGTCCCAAATATAAGTCCTCAAAAATGAGATACATGAATCTATATGTCCCATCGAAAATGTATTAAATATTTATATATTGTAAAAAGGGTTCTTGGATACCATAGGTTTACCAGTTTCCTCTTCACCAATCTCGTGTTCTATATACCATGCCCATATACTCTGGTAATTCTTGTGGTCACATTCCACTTCTATATAACCTACTCTTTTATGTGTACATGGTCATTCCCAAGTACTCTAGTCACTCCCATGACCCTTATAATTTACATTCCCAAGTACACTGAGGGCATATGTTTCACCACTAACATTAATTTACACTAAATCTATGTGTAATTCATCGCATATGACATTTAATAGCCATAGATAACCTAGATATTGTAGCACATTGATAAAATGATGTGTGTTCCTAGACTAACTGCCATGTTTGCAAGTATATTATAGAGTTTTATAAATGTGAATAGTTGACCGTGCTAACTCCTGTACTCCTCACTGATGGCATAGGTAACGGTCGTACTGCTGCCTCCCCTCCTCACCCTGCTATGGCTAGGGATGGGCGATTTAGCTTATTCTTCACACTCAATCCATCCTTGGTTACACTCTTTCACCCCATTCACCAATGTGTCCTCCCTTCCCCCTTTTCCTATTATCGAAATAATCCCTATGGTGTTATCTTTCACGAACGGTTTTCCCTATGAACTGATTTACACACGAAAGTTCATTACTGCTTCAAAATTACTGAATATCAAATTGGTTTCCCAATTAATGATGAATCACCCCTCAGTGGATGCATTTGACCAGTATGGGTTCTTCTTTTGTAATTTTCCAGATCGCATGTGTAACGAACCAATATTTTTTTATAGGAAATTTGTTTCTTATAAATATGTCATAATCAAATGAAATAACTACATAAATAACTACTATGTTCTATATAACCCTTAAAACTTAATTATGTCACTTATGTGATGTAAATTTCAACAATCTGACATACACAGTTGCAATCAGTAATTTATTTTGAGTCCAAGAAGTAAAACTATATTTTTGTTGAATATTAACCTACCCTTATGAATAGTAACATACCCTTATGAATAGTTATATACCTTAATGAATAGTAACCTTACATATGATTTTATATAAATAATATTCAAGTGTATGTATGATATATATATGCTTTGAAATTTTTAAACAAATGTTTTAAAATTCTTGTTTTTAGAATAAATTATGATTTTAATTAAATATTAAATGATTAATATTTAGAAAATTATTTTTGAAAAAGAGACTTCATTTTTGTATTCTACACATCAAAAAAAATTTGGTTAATTTTTTGGTATTTTTCTGAAATAGATGAATTTTTGAAGAATAGTGAAATATGGTAAAATACAATATAATAAAATTATCAGTTAAATACACTATTCATGACATCACAAGTGATGTACGCCCACATGGATCGAAATCACATGATAATATTACTAATCTTGGTCATGGAATACTAACAAATCCTAGTATTTAGGAGATATAAAAAAATAATGACTTTTATAATAAGAAATCCAATCCCTCCTCCACTATAAAACCCCCCT
Organism: Viscum album; assembly: GCA_963277665.1. NCBI lineage: Eukaryota > Viridiplantae > Streptophyta > Magnoliopsida > Santalales > Viscaceae > Viscum > Viscum album. The sequence goes on along the minus strand of OY728161.1, from coordinate 416,639,320 downwards.
CTAACCCCTCCTTCCATTCACTCCTCTCAAGCCTTGTGCCTTCTCCAAATTCATTAAACATACCTTCCCAATCTCCTCCCCTTGGTCCAATAAGTCTTTTTCACATAAAAAGCCCAAAACCTCTCCTTAAAGCGGTTCCCAAGGAAGATTGGTTCTATAGGTAAATTCCTCTTTCCAATTCGTTGTATTTAATTTCAGGTTCATTTGATTTCTTTTTATATTACCTCTCATTATCAAAATTTCAGATGACTCTATTAAATTATATGTACTATAATTTTTTCATGATAGTGGAATAATTTATCATTGTCTCTCCCTTTTTACCATCATTTATACTAGTAGCAATAACACCATCCAAGATGTGGCAATTTTCCACTTTCAAGGATGATGGAATTTTGATTTCTATTATCATTCTCAAATATGGTCATGAAATTATTAATTTTATGGATGAAAAAGATTATTATATATAATAAAACCTATTTATGATTGTTTAATCCCACTATATAAATGGTATTATGATATAATGAAACGTGAGTTCGTCGTAATCAAAACCCACAAATTAATCAAAACAATTATCATTAAGGTTATATATAATAATTCATCCGTGTTCCATGTAACCAATTTATATAAATGACCAAGAACACCTATTTTTGTTCATTAATATTATATAATTTCAAATCTAGATTTTTACATCCATTCCACGTACTTAAAAACATGTGAACCGAATATGAAATTAAAAAAATGAATACTCTGAAGCGATAAAATTCAATATAATAGCATATCAATAAGAACATAATTGAACTAACCAGAACAATGATAAAATAAATAAAAATATAATAGGTTCTTAAATAATTTATTAATAAGAATTATTACATATTCCATGAGCTTATTTTTAAGAGTGGAACACGTTTGGAGTTAAGGTAAGGGTTTTTCAACCCGAACATCCATTTGCATTCGGGTTACATTCATTACCTAATTACCTCAGTGAAATTATTATGTATTCTTATATAATGAAAATAAATTCTGTTTCTGTATTATATATATGTACACGAACCATAATCCTTCCTTATTTTATGAGTAGTTACACATTTTAAATGGAATATTCAAAATTGATTTCAAAATACAAACCCAATTCAAGGTAATATCTCAAATTTTTACCTATTTTCACTGGTAATCTATAATATATTTTTGGAAACCATTATATTTTTAAAATCACTCAATTTATTATGAAAATAATATATTACATCACATCATGTTTAATACAAATATTTTTTCCACAAGAACCCTTCTTTTTAAAATAAAAGAGTATTTATGTCATGATAGCTAAAAGATTTTATAAGAGTTTTTTTTTTGATTCAACAACCTTTTTGTTTCTTATGTATTATTATGTTAGATAATTTATGAAGTCATCTACCATATTTTATTTAATAGTTTATTTCTAACTCTATTGTGGATTAACTACCCTAAAACCATTCTCAATATTACTCGGAAGGGTTATAGTTTTATGTTTACTGATTGGGGTAAGTTAGTTAAATTTCATATGATAGACTAAATAAGAATGTATATTTTTTTATGATTATCCCTACTCATATGAGGAATGAATTGTAATTATTATGCGATGGGTGGGGCCGCTATAGCCCCTCGATGCATCAGAATGTCTAATGAGACATACTATGGTCTTGGCACAAGGCCTGGAAAAAATGATTATTTATTGTCCAATAATGAGGCCTATAGGATATGGTTATGATGTCTGACATCTACACTTCCCTCATTTGGATGCTAGTATTTTACGTTCATGTGGTTATTCGACCAGTAGAATACCCATAATTAGGTTTTGTTATGGAATTATTTACTCATCTCATATTTCTAGCATAATGTGTTCAAGTTCTTTATTAAATGATTTTGTTTTCAATTATTCAACATGTATTATGTTTTTTCTGTCTTCCATAGTATTATTACTCTTCCGAAGTGTTTGATCTCACCCCTTTCTTACGTTTCATTATTCTCAGGACATGAAGAAGTAAATTATGAAGGACATGCAAGAACAATCTAGGGGACACGATGTTTCTTGTGGAATAATTTTGTATCATATTCTCTTTACATATGTAAATTTGAACATATTTCTGTTTCATGTTTCTAATAATACTAAACTACATTGCCCTTCGGGATTCATATTCCTCATATGTATGCCAACATAATCAAATAAGGCACCTACTCTTGAAAAACTCGTGTCAAGTCCTTACACTTGGTATCAGAGGATGTTTTGTAGAATACATGGAAACTAAATTTAGAAAACATAGATTAGGAAGAGTCCCTAAGATATTATTTGTGGATAAAAAAAGAATGCCCTGATATTTTTGTAAGGAATATATTATTTTGAACATTCAAAAAATGCATCCATGTCTAGATATGAATAGGTAGAGGTGGCTATGGCACAGATATACCTATGAGTGAAAGCACTGATAACGAGTTTCAAGCATGACCTAAAGAATTCTGGTATACGACAATGGGCCCTATTGTACTATTGGTTATGCCACTCCTGGGGGATATGCTTAGTATAAGTCACATTTTCTTTACAATTAATTTTTAATGATTTATATGTAAATTTTTCCTCAATGATACCATGTTTTTGATTAAGAGTTTAGTTTAGAGTAGAATTTCAATTTAGGCATAGTATTTTTGTACATTGATATTATAAATTATGATTCATACACTAATCTAGTGTATCCCATTATTCAGAAATGGATCCTAGTGGATGTAATGGAAACAACACGAATGTACATGTCCCATGTAGGGATTCTCCTTTGACGCAAGAAAATGATGTTGGATCTAGTGTTGTGATTGGTGCTAAGAAACTCATTACTATACTGGGACAACATACTCTGGTTATGAATAATAACCTTACCCATATAGAGAATCTGAATCCACCATGTGGAGGAGACATGCTAGATCACTTTATTCGAAAATAGCCTCCATAATTCAACAGGACTATAAAACTGTTTGTAGCAGAAAAGTGGATATGTTCCATTGGTAAGATATTTCTCTCTTTGGGATGTAATGAAATAGTCAATGTTGGAATGGTGGTATATCATCAATTGGGATATTCAGATGAGTGGTCGTCATTAATCCAAAACCCAAAAGAGAAGGAAGAGATAAAATAGATAGTATAGAGGGATGTTAAATAAATCTTCTTAGAAAAATATTTCCCTCATGAGAAGCGAGAATAAATGGAGAGACATTATTTGAATTTGAGGAATAAGAAGGATAAACTTTTTCCCAAGTATGAACCCAACATCATAACGTATTCAAGACATGATGTAGACTATATGAAAAATACAAGCAGAAAATTTGTTTGATTCATTGATGTCCTAAATCCATTAATCCAGCGGGCACTGGTTTCCCAATATTTTTCATTATATGAGGATATAATTACAGGTTCAATAAAGATGGAAAAATAATTATCCATGTCTTATGACATTAAGGGAAAGCAAGAGAAGATGAGGTCTACTGAAAGCTCTGGGAAAGGAAACAAGGAAACATGGCATAAGGGTAGAGTTAAACATACACCCTGTGATAATTGTGGAAAAAAACACCTTGGTGCATGCTTGATGAGAATATGAGTATGCTTCAAATTTTGAAAAAATGGCCATTTTGCTGGTGATTTTATGGGAAATAAGGATTTTAATGATGTTCAATGCTATAACTGTTGGGATATTGGACACTATGCTAATGATTGTCCAAATCGTTAAGGAAACATTCCATTGATTAGGCCAAGGGAGTATGGACAATCTTATGTGATCACAACTATTGATATTGATGTTCGTAATGATGTGGTGGCTGGTACATTAATTGTTTCCTTGAATAATTGAATTTAGTCAACTATTCGGGATCATCGCATCGATTTATATCTTCCCAGTTTGACAGGAAAATTAGATATGTACAATTTAATTTAATAAACGAGTTATCAGTCAAAACTCTATGTGTATGTTTCATTGCAACAAAGGAAGGTTGATTAGTCCCCCTCATGACCCATAAATGTGATTTAGTTTTAATCTTTATCATCATACCAATAGTTGACTCTGATATAATTCCTAGCATGGATTGGACATAAATTTATTATTTGAAGATCTATTACCAACCGAATGAAGTTACAATCATTAAGAATGGTGTAGAATCCCTTATCATTAGAGTAGAAACCTCTACCTTTGATTCTCATTTAGATCCCCCCAATAGCTATAATAAATTCAAATATTGGGGTGGAATAGAATGAAATAACTATGTGTGAGGAAAAAAAATTTCAAATTGATTATGTACCTATTGTGCAATAATATATTGATGTACTTCTTGAGGATTTATCTAGACATCCTCAAAAATGGGAAATTGAGTTTTCCATTGACCTAATTCTTGGTTCATGTCCTATATCAATGACCCCTTATATAATGGATACCTTTGAGTTAGTGTAACTAAAGAAGATACTAGAGGATTTGAGTGATAATGGATATTTTGGACATAGTATTTCACTATGGGGATCCCATGTCCTCTATATCAAGAATAATGATTGATCCATGCGGTTGTGCATTTATTACAGGGAAATAAATGCTATTAAAATAAAAAACAAGTATCATTTTCGATTATTTGATTTTTTATTTGATCAACTTCATGGATCCCAATATTTTTCTATGATTTATCTAATATCTGGATATCAACAGTTTCTTGTGAGGAAAGTAGACCTTCCAAAAAAATCATTTCGAACCAGCTACGAGCATATTGAGTTTTCAGAAATTCATTTTGGACTAACTAATGCACCATGAATTTTCATGGATCTCATGAATAGAGTATTCAAGGAATATCTTAATGACATTGTAGTTTTGTTTATTGATGACATCATGTTATACTCTAAAATCCATGAAGATCAAGAAAATGACATGCACACTATTCTAAAGACCCTTTGAATAAATAAATTATATGATAAGTTTAGAATGTTTGATTTCTGGCTCCAATTAGTTTCCGTTCTGTTCCACATTTTCACTAAGAATGGAATATCTTTAAATCCAACGAAGACAGATGATGCACGGTAATGCTCTACTCTAATGAACATAACTATGTTACATAGTTTTGTTGGTTTAGCATGTTTTTATTAGCGTTTAGTTCAGAACTTCACCCATTTAGCCTACCCAGTTTCCATACTCACACAAAATAGGGTTATGGTCGTATGGAAAAGAAATGTGTAGATTTTTTTGAAGAATTGAAGAGAAGGTTAGTTAATGCTCTGACCCTAACCCTACAATAGGGGGATGATGGGTTTTTGATTTATAGCGATTCATCAATGAAAGGACATGGTTGTGTCCTTATGAATAATGATCATGTGATTGCCTATGCATCTAGGAACCTACAAATTCGTGGACAAAACTATCCAAATCATGATATTTAGTTAGTAGCGGTAATATTTTCTATGATGATTTAGAGACATTACCTCTATGGAGAAAAATTTGATACAAATTATAAGAGTTTGAAGTGTATATTATCACAGAAAGAAATCAACATGAGACAAAGTAGGTGGATTGGGATTCTCAAGGATTATAATTGCACAATACACTTCCATTTAGGGAAAGAAAATAAGTTATAATAATATTTACGTAGTATGGACTATGGAATTCCGAACAAGACGGGAGTTGAAAGGAATCCTATGTTCATGGATATATAAAAGTAGGATATGTGAATTATCAAGGATGGTAGCATGTCAATACTGTTTCTAATGGCTTCCCATCCTTATTTACTGGAGAGGATAAAAAGGTGCCATTCTGATGATGAAGAGTTTCAAATGAAAATTAATGCTATAAATTATGGGATGTTGAATGACTTCGCATATGAAAGTGGAATTTTGATATTTGGGAAGAGGATATGTTTTCCTGCTATTTTTGAGCTAAATAGAGAACTGTGGGAATATTCTAAAAGCTCTAATTTCTCTATACGTCCTGGTAGCAAAAACATGTATCGGTATCTAAAAGAAATCTTTTGGTGGTACAATATGAAAATGGAGATTTATGAATATACATCAAAGTGTGTGGTATGTCTACTGGTAACGGCTGAGTGGAAAAAGTCTAATGGGATGATACAACCACTACACATACAATCATGGAAGTGGGATAACATTACCATGGACCTTGTCAATAGAATTCCAAGGACATCTAGAGGAAAAAATTCTATATGGGTCATTGTGAATCATCTCACAATGACTGAAAACCTTGTTGTGATTCGAGATGACTTATAATTCGATTAACATGCACAGATTTACATCAAAGTTGTCGTATGGATTTCTGGAGAATGACTCTCTATTGTATCTGACCGTGATCATAGATTCACAAAAAAGATCTAGATAAATATTAAACATGAATTTATCACAGAACCGAACATAAGTATCTCCTATCATCATCAAACTGATGGCTAATATGGGCGGACTATTCAGGCACCAGAAGACATGTTAAGAGCATGTTCTATGGAATTTAAAGGAGGATGGGAGAAACATCTTCCATTGGTTGAATTATCCTGCAACAATATTTTCCACTCAAGCAACTGAATGGAACCATATGAATCCCTTTATAGGAGTAGGTGTATAACACATGTGTGTTGGGTTGAAGTTGGTGAGCGAAAGCTGCTAGAACATGTATTGGTTGAAGAAATGGATGAAATGGTGTAACCATTCAATATCATATCAAGGTATCCCAATGTCAAAAAAATAGTTATGCGGATAACACTTGACAATACCTTGAGTTCAAATATGGAGACCTGGTATTTCTACACATATCTCCATGGAATATGGTTACGCAGTTTGGGGTGAAAGGAAAGATAAATACTAGGAATATTGTCACCTTTGTGATCCTTGATCAATTCAGAGATGTGGCCTATCGATTGGCACTTCCACCTACCTTTTCGAAAGTACATGATGCCTTTAATGTATCCTTCTTAAGGAATTATGTAACATACCCATCACATATACTCTCTTCAGATGTGGTATAGTTGGAGGATGATATTTCCTATGAGGAGAAGCTAATGAAAATCTTGGATCATAGAGACAATGTTCTATGCAACAAAACTACACATTTGGCCAAGGAACTATTGATAAACTATAGGTATGAAGATATGTCATGGTAACTAGAGGAATTAGTGAAGGAAAAGTACCCCCATCTTATCTTGGCCTAGATTCTAAAATGAAATTTCAAGGAAGAATTTTTTGTAAGGAGGGAAGAAGGTAACGACCCAATACTTTTTTAAAAGAAATTATATTCTTATAAATATTTCATAATCATATTAAATCACATTATAATTAACTATTATGTGCTATGTGACCCTTAAAACATATGTTTGTCACTTCTGTGATGTGCATTTCAAAAATCTTACATACACAGTTACGATCAGTATGTTATTTAGAGTCCAATATAAAAAACTTAATTTTTGGTGAATAGTAACCTAACCTTATGAATAGTAACATACCATTATGAATAGTGATATACCCTAATTAATAGTAACCTTACTTATGATAGTATATAAATAATATTACAGTGTATATACAATATATCTATGCTTTAAAATAAGTAAAACCATTTTGTAAAACTCATGGTGTTAAAATAAAATATGATTTTAATTAAATTTTAAATTAAAAATATATAGAAAATTATTTTTCAAAAATAGACTTCATTTTTGATTATACACATCCAGAAATGGTTGGGTAAATCTTTGGTATTTTTCTGAAATACTTGAAATTTGGAAGAATAGTGAAATACGATAAAATACCGTATATGCAAATTATTAGTTAAATACACAATTCATGACATCAGAAGTGATGTAAGCCCACTTGTCTCGATCTAAAATGATAAAATTACTATTATTGGTCATGGAAAACTCATTGTTCCTTGTCTTGAGGAGATATAATTAATTAATTAATATTATATTAAAAAATCCCTTTTCTCCTCCCCTATAAAACCCCCTCTCACCCCCTTTCATTCACTCATCTCAAACCTTGTGCCTTCTCCAAATTATCTCCAAATACCATCCCATCATCCTCCCCCATATCTATCGTGACATGGTATCATAAAAATTCAAAAACCTTTCTTTAATGAGGTACTCAAGGATGTTTGGTTCATGAGGTAAATTCCTCTTTTCAATTCATTGTCTTTCCTTTAAAGATCATTTGTTATCTTTTTCTATTACCTCTCTATATCCCAATTTTTTTATGACTCCAATAACATAAATGTAAATGAATTTTTTCATGATAGTGGAATGTGTTTTCACAATCCCCCCCTTTTTCCTTCTTTTATATGTTTAATAAGAACACCATCCGAGATGTATTAATTTTCCACATTCAAGGATGAAAGACATTCTATTTTTATTAACATAATCAATTTTGTTCATGAAAAAATTATTGTTATAGTGGAACCAGATTATTATATATAATATAACCTATTTATGATTCAGTAAACTCTTTGTACAAATTTTATTACGTTATAAAGAAAAATGAGATCAATGTAATCAAATCCCAAAAACTAACCGAAACAATTATCATTAAAGTTATCTGTAATAATTCATCCTCTTTCCATGTATCCAAGTTTTATAAATGACCCATAACACTTATTTAGGATCATATATAATATATAATTTCAATTTTGTAGATTTACATCCATTCCACATATTTATAAACTAATGAACTGAAGATGAAAATAATGAAAATGAACACTCTGTAGGAACAAGGTGCAACACAATAACTTATCAATAAAGACATAAATGAACTAAACAGAATTATGATAAAGAAAATTAATGACTAATAGGTTCTTAAATAATTTTTTAATATTTATAATATCATATTATAGGAGCTTAAGTTTGACAGAGGAACACTTTCGGAGTTAAGTTAATGGTTTTTCCACCTAAACATCCATTTTCATTTGGGTTACTTTCATTGTCTAATTACCATAATGAAATTATTAATTATTATTATTTAGTAAAAATAAATTATGTTTTGGTTATATATATATGTACAAAAACCAGAATCATTCTTTATTTTGTGGATAGTTAGACTTTTTAAAATGAATTTTCAAAATTTGATTACAAAATACAAACCCGATTCAAGGGAATATCTCAACTTCTTACATATTTTCAAGGGTAATATCTAATATGTTTTTGAAAACAATTATTTTTTAAAAATAACTCATTTTATTATGAAAATAATATCTTACTTAACATATGGTGTTATACAAATTTTTTTCCAAAATAACAATTCTTTTCAAATAAAAGAGTATTTATCTCAAGATTGCTAATCAATTTAATTAGAATATTTTCTATTGATTCAATAGTCTTTTTGTTTATTCTGTATTATTGGGTTTAATAATTTATGAAGTCATATAACTTATTTAATTTAATGGTTTATGACAGACTCTATTGTGGATGAACTACTCTAAAACAATTCTCCATATAACGTGGAATGGTTAGTTATTTATGTTTAATGATTGGGGTAAGTTAGTTACATTTCATATGATTGTTTCAATATTAATGTATATGTTGTTTATGTTTATCTCCACATATATTAGGAGTTAATTGGTGTTATTATGTGATGGGTGGGGCCTTCTATAGCCCCGCGATACATCAAAATGTCTCATTAGTAAAACTATTTTCTTGGCACGAGGCCTTGGAAATATGAATATTTAAGGTCCATGCGTGAGGCCTGGACGGTATTGTTATGACGTCAGGTATTTGCAATTCCCTCATTTTGATTGTAGTATTTGAAGATCAAGAAGTTATTAGACTAGTACAATACACCTGATTATGTTTTATTATAGAATTATTTACTCAGCTCATATTTCTTCCATAATGTGTTCAAGTTCATTATTAAAGGCATGTGTTTTCAATTATTCACCATTTCTTATGTTTATGCTATATTATGTTGTATTGATTACACTTACTAATCATTTGATCTCACCGCTTTATTATGTTAAAATTATCTTAGGACATGAAGAAGTAATTTATGAATGACATGAATGCATAATCTTGTTGACATGATGATGCTAGTGGGGTAATTTAGTGTCATTTTTTCCTTTCCTTATTTAATGTTGTTCTTATGTATGTATCTTGTTTCCAATAATAATAAACATCATGGTCCTTTTGGGATCATATTCCATGTATGTATGCCAATGTAATCAAATAAGACACCGACTCCGGGCAACTGGGGTCAATTCTTTACAGCCTGACGTTTGGTCTTTTAGATACGAGACACATTCAGCTCCACTTCTACAATGATGAAGACCTAATTAATGCTTGGACCATTGCTCCATGATACATGAAGGGATCTATATTTTCTATATTATATTGGACCATAGACTTTAACCTGTGGCATGATCTTCAGACCTCAACAATATGGATATCCCTACCTGGTCTTTCATTTCCATTTTAGAACCTAGCAGTACTCAGGTTGAATTGAGATTTAATTGTTCATTACATCTAATCTGATTCACTACCAAATGAATCTTCCATCCAGTCAAACAAAGGAATTGGGATGAAGTTGATTTATCAAAAGGACCTCTAGATTCCATCACTATTGAGATTGATGGAGATCTATGGTGGAGTCAAAATGTATGTCACGACTCGTGGATTCCGTTCTGTTCATGTTGTTGTCGGATAGGATGTGATATTTTTACATGTGTTCAAATACACATGGGATGCTCCTAGACTATGAAACCCCATCTTATGGTGGTCATAATAGTTGAAGCATGAAAGACCCTTCACAGTCCTCAAGAGGATACAGATGAGGATGTTGTTGAACTGTATAACAATGGGGAGAATTAGGGGATAACTGATCATGGAACTCCGTTATAGTGAAAGGAAATAAGGTTGAGTGGGAACCCATAGGTGGAAGATGTGTTCAATCATCTTAAATAGTAAAATGGAATGTCTTTTTAGTATTCAGGTGCTAATTCTAAACATCTCCTTGAACAACATGCTTGCATCTAAATTGAGCAGACAATCTCTGTTAGTGCTCTTATGAAGATGAATAAGATCACTCAAGGGGCCCCGAGAAGTGTTTCCGAAGGAGATGACATAAATGTAGAGGCCAAGTCTCTGTGGAAACAATTGAATAAGGTGTATTTTCTAAATAATTATTCATTTCAACCAAACCAAAGAATGCATGATGAATGGAGGTAGGATGAGAATCTTGTATCTGAGTAGGAGGATCCATTTCTATTTTATAGTGCATCCTTGAAATGGGAGGTCAAGTGAGAGGAGTGTCTTGGGTTCCATGGACCAAAACACACTATTTTAAAAACCCTCATCCCTTATGATGGTTGTGCATGTGGGGTAGATCTGGTAGACCATCCTCATGTTGTCTAAATATGGCGGTGAAAGGGATGCTTAGGATGAGAGGGTCGTCCATCGGGCCAATCCACTGTCATTTCACATGGAACCTTCAATCAAAAAAAAATAGAGATGCATTGGCCAAGGATATCTCTGTGGTTCAGGAAAATGGAGAGGCTTTCCAGCATCAGGATCTGGAGTACAACTCATCAGAATTCCAATTCATGAGTCGAGGATTCGAATAAACAAGACATTCAGAAAAATCAAAGCAGGGCACACATGCTATAATTTCCTATGCGGATAAGCTTATATTTGGGTATTGTGCATTATATTCACATATCCAGTTTTTAGTATTAGGGGAATATATTTTCCATGTTAATGAGGATATAGGTGGGATTGATAATGGAGATGACCCCAAGGTGGATATGGAATAATCTAAAGAAGAAATAGATGAGTCCTTGGATTCCGCTGAGTCCAAGGAATGAGTCATATAAGAGGACTACATTAAATCCTCCTCATGGAAGGGCATGACCAAAATTATGGATTCAGACGGAATCATTATGATCAACCAAATGGCGAGATGTAGTAAGGACTACTACAGACTTCCTAGTCTTCCAGTTGTTATATCTTCATACAAGGGTATGTTTCCACCAAAGTCTCATACATTTGGATACTCCATCCCCTCGAACAAACAACAAGGTTCTGACAAGCATGAGGTGGCTGAAATCTCCATGGATTTGGTGGATTCAGGAAATAAGTATGCAGTTCTTTTAATTCCATCAAATGAAAATGCGCAGCTTGATCCAGGGTAATAGCATGATGCAGGATTCAATGAAGACCCTCAACAACAAGTGTTATCGGTGTTGGAACACATTGACCTTATAATTCATTCAGATGAAATGGTATAGGATGATCTATATATTTAGGTGTCAAAAATTATGATACTGCTTCAGGTGATGACCATTGAAGAAAAAAATGAGTGGATAGATAAGCAGGTCTATATTTTTCTTAGATGATTCAATATGGTAAAGGTCAACAAGGAGGAATACATAAAATCATGGTACATCTAAATGAAGGAACCTTAATGCAAAATCCTAACATCTAGGTTCATTTTATCCCCAGGATTTTGTTTAGGGAGATTATTTCCAACCATCTGAATTTTTTTAACAAATCAGTCACGCCATTTGGTTTTAAAACTATCAAGATGTATGATTTCAACCATATCAATTAAAAGTGTTTGAAAATAAAAATTTAACATTGGAATGGATATTCTAGAAACTCAAAACCACCTCATGAATTTTCACTATTCTTCCACCACCACCAGAACTAAAATTACACAACCAAGGAGCTCAGATCTGATGATTATATATCATGAACTATTGTTGGTAGATAAATATGGGCCACCAAAACCACATATAGATCATTTATCTTTTATCACACCACCACTACACCATAATCATATATGAAAAACAATGATCTGGTCTAAAATTTGTGACACAAAAACAAGAATCCTGTATATAATCATGATTAAATAAAAAAATTTCTCTTTGAATTTGTGAAGCATCAACCATTATTATTTGAAATGATTGTACTGAAATATAGAAAAAAAAATTCAATGGCCTTGTGGGTGAATAAAAAATAATTCAAATAATGGTGTGGTAAAATATATAAAAATGTGTAAAAACTCATAATTGGAATTTGAAATCTCATAAAAAATTATATAAGGTGGAATTCTTGTGAATATCATAGAAAAAATATCAAATAGGTCCAAATATGTAATTAGGAATCAATCATATTCAATGAAAATAAAACAAATATAAATGAACAAATATATGAAATATTATCTTAAAATATAACTACATTGGTAAAAATCCATGAAATATCATTCCATAATATTATATTGTATTGATTTCTAAGAAATAATGTTTCTCAGGTTACATAATTATAGATATTCATAAAAATAATTTGTGAAGACAAATACCTTTAGAAATGATCACAAAAAATCTGATATATTTATTCAATAGATCTATTCCATGGATCATCAAATATCATACTGTTATATGGATTAACATGTAGATTCATCATAATTACGTATTGATAGAGGAGTACATGGTTTCTAGATATTTATGTAAATTAACAGAGTTACATATTTAATCACATAATGTACTCTTCAGTTTCTTAATTCATCCATCATGTCAACATTGAAAAACAAATATTCCACTTCTAGGGTAAATTCCATGTTTTAAATACAACAATAGCCTTGGATATCCTATCAGATGTTTGGATCATCATAAAAAAATTTCTATAAAAAGATTCATTTTTACTGGATTATGATATATAAATATTTTCTATATATTAATTTTGGGGTCATGTGGAATACAAAAATATCAATGAATCTATAGAATAATCTACATATACATATATAAAGAATGAAAATACAAATTTTTTTGTTGTTATATTATACCTTCATTCAGGTATCTTCACCATAAAAAAATTATTCCCATAAAGTTGGGGGAACTAAGTTCGAATATGACTAACATAATCCCATGATATCTCGTACATTCTCTAATGATCGAAAATAAATAAAACCAAAAGGATGTTAAATTAATTCATAATCCTCTCCTATTGATCCTCGATATCCACTAGATATAATAAAGAGTATGATTTATCTATGATGTATAGATCATACAAATGAATCATTTTTTTTAGGATATGTAAATATATAGTCAAATATAATTCATGGATGATTTTATAAACTCTATGAGAATGTCGGTGGTTTGAAATGATATTAGGAACAATGAAAACCCTCTAAAGGATATTCAATGGCCTAATGAATATTAGGGGTAAATTTCTTCCACAACCAAATATGAATAATATTTTTTTCTGGGGAGACTTTCAAGAACACAAGTCCACCCAATGTAAATTTATATGTCATACCACATAGGTATATATATTATTTATGTCAAATTTGGTCTATCATCATATTCATATTTTTCATCAAAACCATCTCTGTCTTCATCTTCAAAAGCATTTTCCCAACATGAGATGTATCACCAATCAAATTGAATCACAATTTTGACCTAAAAAATCTCCTATATATGGACTCAAAAGATGAATTGTTAATAGTTGAGTGATATATGTTGTTATAATAAAAAATTGTTATGGTAATTTTATCCACCTGGGTCCATTGAAATTATAACTCAATGGCTTTCAAAATATCCACTCGGATAGTCCTCTTTTTCAACCCATCTATTTATGGGGTTAAATTCTATGATCCTTAATAACTAAGTCTCACATGAATCATGTTCAACACACAAAACCATAATGTGAACTGAGAATCATGTTCAATGATGATCATCATGAGTACCCCATGAAATTATATGATCTCTCACACATAAATTAGCCTGAAACATAAAATTGAGCTCTACTCTATTATATATAGAAAGTTTTATACATTTTGTGTTGTTTAATTATAAAACAAATAGAATTGGTACCAATTACTCTATATGGAACCCTCTTCATAATATCAATTGGTATTCCACATAAAACCCATTTTCAGATCTGATGTGGTTTAATCCACGATGGTACAATAGAATGATTATCGTTTATGTGCAATCATATGAGAAATTGATATATAAAATCATCAATTCTGTACCTCACAGAATCAGAAATATTATATGTTGAAAAATCAAGTTACATTGTCACCTCATCATGATTAAAAACTATTGTGGTATATGAATCTCAATAAAAACCTCATCTGATAATGCTAATTAAACCCATGTCTTTTCATTGAAAATAATTATGTGCTCCCCTCCCCCAAAAAATCCATATATTGTATCTCTTTAAGATATATACTCATATTACGCCTCACATTTGATGCCACCCAACTAGAAATCTCTATCATGATGTAAAATCATTTGATTTAACACCATCATGAAAAGAAAATATGAAACCATATTTTCTTCATGGAATAATGAATACAAATCAAACTATGAGGACCTCACCACAACACAGATGGAAAAATATTTTCTACTATGGGTATCATCAACTATGATAACCTTTACTGTATTACATAATATATTTAATTAATCGACCAATATGAATTCCAAAAAATTGTTGTATCTCATCATGGGATGTCTGTGAGTGAATATAGACATTAGATTCTCAAGGTATATGTAAAAAATGATTGGTTATAAGATTGTGCCTAAACATCATCAAGTGAAATTATATAACATACATATTAAGGACATCAGTCATTTAATTATTTGGATTGGTAAAAAATCCTCCCAAAATATAATCATTAACAAGTTACCTCTACATCAATACACAACAGATCCCATCTCTAAAGGTATCAAAAAACCCCATGCACTAAATTCCATCCATTTGAAATCTAAAAATATGAGTACTGGTCAAAATCATTATTATCACCTTGAAGGCTCTCTGACAATACCAAGTCAACGTAAATGGACCCCCTTTTTGTGTCAATGTATTAGAAGGGTTAAAATGCCTTAAATTGCATCATGAACCTCATTTAGTACCCAAAAAATATTGATGAATATCACTTATATCTTGCTTTTGTATATTATAAAAAATTTATTGAATCAAAACTTGTTTTATCGATATGTTAACCATTCTCAATGTTGATATCTACAATAAATTAAAACTAAAAGATCCAAAATTGAAACTCTAATGTTTTCCATAATCTTTGTTCTCAAAGAGTATGACTACGAAAATATATAGTGCTTTATACTATCATTATCAGACATAGAGTTTATAGAAATTTCAAAATATATAGATAAATTTTACTAATTCCATCTACGGTATTAAGATCTGTATAAGAGAGTCGATGAAAAAGGTAGGTTAATTAATCAAAAAAGAATTCATCACCATGTATAAATAGTGTTCATGTAAACATTGTATCTTCATATTTTATGGTTTACCTGGAAATACTTCACCCAGTTGTATCTTGACATGTGATCTATGTGGGAAAACCAACACTAAATGTTCACCAGGGAAACAAGTTATAATATCATAGTGAAGGTATGTTTTTATTATTCATTGACAGACCCATGTGATGACAATAATAAAAAAACAATTTCCACACATCTTTCTTTTTCAAAAAAGCATAGTGGCTACCCTAGGGATCTCACTGCATCTGATAAAACATTTTGTTAAATGGTCATTTAACTACACCCTCATCTCATCACACTCAATGGGTCTTTGAAATTTTTTATACATGGTTTTATTTCTATTTCTAGGAATATTTCCTAGCTTAATTTGATCTTAAAACTATGTGGTATTCATAGTAATACTGTTTACAGGATATATATATTAATACAATAATAATGGAATCTAATTTGAAGTTGAGACCATAATAACAATGGATAAATTTAAAAACTGATGTGTTATAGGTTTAATTTTATAAATATTAATACCTACATAATTATAAATAATATATCTCCCTCCAATAAATGAGATTAAAATATCATAAGTATGTAGGATTCAATATATTTAGTTATGACAGTCTCTAGGAATGTTTCATGAAAAAAATACCCACTTGCATGGATTTTGTCATGAATTTTCATTGCAATGACCATGTTGTCCCAACTAAAACACTATCTAATTAATTGTAACACATGTTGTTGGAAGATGTGTGATATAGAAGAATCTATCAATGTCGGAAACGATATACATTTCTACTAATCTAAAAAATCAACTATATACAATATATGTCACAAAATGGATATATATATATATAAATTAATGAGTCAAATTAGTGTGCAAATGTTCTAGAGTTAAATTATATAAGACATAGATCATACCTCAAATACTCTGATGAGAATCATGGTCATATCCATCAACTACTTGCATATACCTTCACCCTATACTGCTTTCCCTAAATTCATAGCAAGGACCACCAGGTATTTTGGGTGGTAATACATCGTAGAATTATTCTCCAATAGATGCACTAACCATATGATATGAACCTACATTTCTACAAGAACCACCTCCCTGGGGGACATTGTGACTATGCATGGAACACCTAATATCATAATGATACATCATAAGCATAGGCCCAGCCACTACACATCTAACTTACACAGTGAGTTGGGTAAGAAGGTAAATAATGATGCCATGAATTCTATCAGTATTCATGAACCATCCCTATACTAGAAAAAACGGCCCTCTACGTGACCCCCGCCTCATCGATCCACTTATATTAGTTCAAAAGTCAATATTTGTCTAAATCTGAGAACAATACATCTTTCACCTACTACATGTTGTGGATGACTCTTTACCATGTAATCCAAATATAATTCCAATCATACAACGTCCCTATACATTATTTACCTCTATAAACGGAGCCCAACCAAACACTCTATCATAATTTGGAAGGAAAGCGGAAGATGAAAATTAATTTGATGCGTTTATAAAGGCCATGTAAAAACATACACCCTTGAAAGAATCCATAATTGTCCATATAGAGACAATATAAATTGTTTTTTATAAAACCGCATTTGATTCTCAGAAACTAACATATCACCCAACTACAAATTCAGACGCTCTTGTATAATTATGTAACATATGTTCAAATAATAACACTCACCCTGAAATTGTTTGTAGAAGTCTAAAAAAGTGAGCATGGATTCATAATGATTCTAATATTGATCCCCTTAGACTATGTTCAAGTAAACACATACATTTATAGATCTGTGAAATAGTGAATAGATTTTATAAATTATTGATTATTATTATTGTTGACCATGTATTCCACAACCAATATGATAGAATCAAATTACATCACTCTAGTAAAAAAGTAATGATGAAAAATACCAGACTAAAATCAAATTATCTCCAAACAAAATAAAAATGGGATAAAGAGGTAATAAAGAGTGATTGACTATCAATGTCCATTAGTGACTGCTGAATATAGTTACATTATCTCGATATAGTCATTCTCATCAAAAACCAAGTCCACCAATACCGCAATGGGTCTGTTTTTCTTCATCATAAGACACAACATATGGAAAAATAATAATTAATGGGTTATTATATCCATAGACAATAGGAAACAGCTAAAACTAGTTTGGATAAGTAAAAAAGTAAAACTATTAGATCAACCCATAATAATAGGGGTCATTAGAAACATATAAAATAATCTAATAAATAATCCCAATAGAGAGTTGGGGATTTCAAACTCTACATCCAAGCTAAAATAATGATTCTATTGAAGGGTCTATAGGAAATTCATCGATTTCAATGAAAATGTAAAACCACAATTAAATATAATTTATTTGTCCATATATTTAATAATAGAACCCATAGGAAACAGATCACAAGACCTTTGGGAGAAACCACTCTTCAACTGTGCGAGATAAAGGGAGAGTACCAATTTATTGATAGTTGAAATGTGACATTATATATTATGTGTCTACTTAATAAACAACTGAAAATATAATTGTGGATGCCCACTCTAATGTGATAGAGGAGTACTGACTATAACATCTCTATGATAAAAAATCAAGATCAATATCATCAACAAATTGTTGTTGATGGAATTGTCTCCCTCATAACACCACATGTAATTTCATTTATTCAAAAATAATTGAAAACATATTATGATACATGAATAAATATTATGTTTTGGATTTTAAATATCCCAAATATTTTCCCAATAAATTGAAATATTCATGGTTGAGTGGGGTAGAAAAAACAACAAATCATGTATAGTGTGCACATAGTGTATCCGGATTCATGGGGTCTTCTTGTGAATTTTTTTGTGATAGTGTACATTATCCAATGACCGATTAATATTTTCATGTTATTGTACTCATTTATGTCTATTACAATGTACTATTGGTTTATACATTGAGAGAAAAGAACTACATATCATTGAATATAAGGTCCATACATGGATTGGGACATTTAATTCCACCAATAATCATTATCTATCATAATAAGGGGACTACATAGTGTGTTTTCCAAAACTAAAATCCATTCATGTTCGGATTATCCAAAATATAATGAAATGTTCATTCATATCACCCATGAATCCATCAAACTTGGATAAAACAAAAAATCTACTGAAAATGTTATATTTTTAGTTGAGCATTTTCAAACAGTCTATAGTGGATGTGTTACGACCACAAAATCCCATGTGGATCATTGTTATTTCACTGCTCTATCATGTAACCTCACTCATGAATTAAATATAATGATCTAAACATTGATTCTTGTTTCTAACAATCTCATCCTATATTATATTTTTATTCAACCCCAAAATAAAATTTTCAAAATCATTCATGCATATACCATGAATCATCATGTTTGATCACACATGAATTATGATCTGACTGACTGCAAATCATTTTTTCTCCATTTTTTAAAGCTGGATTGTGGGTTTCCTGGACCCATACAACATGAACCCAAAACCACATATCACATTTCAAATTGTAAATTCAAAATTCAAAACCACCGCCTCACCGCCTCGAGCCGCGGGCCTGCACCGCCTCGAGCACCAAACTTCCATCAGACCTGACACGACATGTGCTTCAGCCCTATCCACATCACCGGATCATCGGTGAGCTTCTCTGGAATCCCTCATCACATCGTCTCCCCACCATACTGCCAATGACAGAACTTCCAGTGCCTATAAATAGAGCCATTAGCCCAAAGAACTCTAGAAAGACCGTCAAAACATTAAACCAGGACAAAAGATTCAACAAACCATCGAAGGAAAAACTGAAATCCAACAGAAAAATCATCCATGGAGTTGCCTCCTGGAAAAACATCATCTTCATTTCTCCATCAAAGAAACACCTTCAACTCATGCCATCAGATTCACCACGACACAGCAGAAGAAAAACAGAACCAAAGAACTGAAGATCCCTCAGCCAAGTGACAAATTAACCACATTAGGCACAACAAAACCCAATAAAACTCACCTTAGAGGAGGTAGATTCCTGCAAACCACTGACGCATGAGCGTGACCATAAAACGCGACAAAAACACCACCGGACAATAGAGAGCAATAGAGATCTGAGCCAAGAGCGCTCTGAAGGGTATGTCGTCAAGAAGAGCTGGTCATACACCATTGGATCTGAACCAGCAACCACCAAAGCCCGTAGAGAATCTCTATAGCCTGAGAGAAGACCACTAATATGCCACTTTAGTGGATATACAACACCTACCCACTGAGCAAGGGAAGTAATCGTCATGCCATCCGCAGTGAAGGAGGTGGTCATTGCAAGAGGAAACCCTAGGTCGAGAGCCCATTACAGGCACATCTCATTCTTCTTCTTCGACACTTGAATTATGATCGATAATTTCAAAACCATGACCTCATAGTCTAATGTTGAAGAACACAAATAATAATCTAGGTAAATAATATTAATATAGTATGAAAAAATGGGTTTTCAATTCTATCCTATACAATGGTTTAATAAATATAAACATGGGTGAAAATATGGTCTCTAAAAATTATCTATTAGTATCAATACACTTATTTGGAATTGGGACCGTGTGAAGAATGGAAAATGTCAGTATGTGATGATATATAAGAAATAAATTATCAAAATTTAAATAAGATTGAGATTATCAATGAATTAATTTTCAATACCTAATGTCTGTATATATTGATAATAAAAAAAATTAATGTTTAATTGTCATTAGTAAGATCCAAGAATTTTATAAGCGTAAGCACATCCTTTGAAAAATAATTGCTACTCTACATGTTCTTTTCTATCATCAATGGCTCTACCTATTTTCTTCTCTAGTATCATAGGGATATGAACCTAACCTTATTTTATAATATGTAATTATGTAGGATAATAAGGTATATGGTTATTAATTTAATTTAAATTAATTATTTCATTGATCACTTATCGAACCACCTAATGATTTCCTTCAACTGAAAATCTAATGTCGATCAATATAATGCCATGTATACTGTAAAACCACAATATATATGTAATTATGATGCTATATTTATCAACTAAGGACCCAATCACTGTATGAACAATTTATTTAGAAAAAATTAATTTTTGTTGTTTAAAATATTAATAATTATAATATTATTTTTACGAGGAAACATGACACTAAAACATGATATCGAATATGAGGATATATATATATATATAATAACAATCTAACTTAAATAACAATATATGTATATGTACTATTTTTTTTAACCATGTCAGTTGATGTATTTATTATCATTCATAAAGTTTATGAGATTTTTGATCTGATGATGGGAAACTATTGGTCATCTTAGTATTTAATTATGGTTCATATATTTTTAAATGATTAAATTTTTTACATTAAAATATTTTTTTCACTCTAAATGAATATATTTGTGTCCATTAGAGGATATTCGTGTACTAAGACAGGGGATGGCAACATGTGATGTTCCCTAGTGACTGAGATCATTATACGAGAAACAAATGATTAGATATTTTCATAAATTACAAAGCAAAATTGTCAACAAATTTTTTTAATCACTTGGGTTGTAGCCTCTTAAAGTATTGGAGGTGTTAGAAAATGTATTATAATATTTTATATTGAAAATTTCCACTAGATTGAATATCTATTTTGAGAACGTTTTTTATTTAAGTTCATTTCTCATTATGATGAATTGTGATCAGATGTCACCATATGTGCTATAGGATCTACCAATTTATGTTGACGACATTATATAAATGATCTTAATATATCTGAGGGTGTAATTTTGGTGTTATTTTGTAATATTATAAAATAATAAAATATGTAGAATATGGTTCATTATTTACTATGGTATGTTCAATCATGTGAAAATCATGACACTATTAGACGAGGGTGAACTAAGAAGATGGCTCATAGAACTATATAATTTTTTGATAAGGACTTCTATAATTCATGTTAATTTGTTTCACTGACTTGAATAAACCATTTTTTATATGAAACTCATTAAACCCTTGTATCATGGACTGCTGGATCAGATTGTGGTCATAATCATTGATGACATCCTAAAGAACATGATTTTAGATTACGAATAAACAGAGTACCACATGGATTATTTATATGTTCTTTGACACCATCATCTTTACAATGATATTTCAAAATATATTTCTGGGACATTAGCAGTTCACATATTTGGTACATTGTGTCTTATATGAGAGTGGCAGTGGATACCTTGAAATGTTTCATTGTTTATTATTGGTAAAAGACTATATGTGATTCATTGGATCATTGTTTCTTCTATTAATAATGTTTTAATCTAAGGTAAATAATTAAATAAACAATTTTTTTAAATTTAAATCCTTGGATGAAAAGGAACATATTTTTGATGGATTTAACATTTTCATGTAGGTGTTGACAATACAATGGAGGGGTAGTTCAATTATCTGATTATTTTTCATCTACACATGTGATTATCATTCAAGGTGTTCTATGAGACATTAAATATTTATCTAGGATTCATTGTAATGCACAATGTGATTATGTTATTATATGGGATTATGATGATACACTCCCATGTACATAACTATGCACCAATGATTATTAGTAGGAGATGGTGTAATTTATGGAAGCATTCGACAAAATAAAACATCGAAGAGTGCTTCCATGGTTATACATATAATCATCGAATTATTTATTTATCTCAATGAAATTTAAAAATATATGTTATGAAATTGTTTTGGAATATCTATGGGACTATTATTATATGAAATTTTACACCAAGAGGAAATTAAATCTGATTACTTGATGTACAAATCAAAAAATCATAATCAATTTTCATTCAGGAGTTTTATGTTTTTGGGAGAATGATATAGTATTTTATAGTGATTTATCATGATGCATAATATATTTAAAATATTATTTATCTACATACAATGAATGTCAAAATGCCTATATTAAAATTGTTGGATGATTTTTAATAGCAACAGAAAGTGGTAGTGGTGATGTGGGATAAAAAATTTGGGATGATGCACTAGATGTATTTTTATAGGTTTACTGACATCATATGACGTTTTAGGGTTGAAATTTTCTTCCAACTATGGTGTGAGAGGATATTAAACATATGATCTATAGATCTAAAATGATAATTCAACATCACACTTCTAATATTTCCCAATTGGTGAGGTGTTATCATTAATGGTGTATAATAATAGTGTAAAGTAGCGATGTGCATATGATATAATTTTTCTTCTGGATTATGGTAGATGTCATTCTATGTACATGATAATAGAATATTTAACATTGTTATACCAATTATTAGTCATTAATGAGTTAGGTTTAGTTGAGGATTTGGAGATTATTATATGTGGATATGGTGTCATGGGTTCACATGGTTTCATAAACAACCCTTTATTATCATGATTCTCATTTTACCTCATGATTCCATATAGAGTTAAAACATTATTTTGGATCCCAATTGTTACTTACCACTAACATACACCTTAATAATACGATCATACCGATCAGAATATCCAGATATTGGAACATTTTTCATTTTATTTCATTCTAAATTATTTTTGAACATTAAAAATGAATTTTTTCAATATTTACTTTTTAAACAAAACACATGACTCGTTCATTAAAAAGTATTAATTTATCATGTTCAAAATTTAGTCATTTTTATCAACATTATAATGTATTGTGTTTTAGTATTTGGTCTTCCTTCAAATGGTTTTGGTGCATAGCATGACCAAGAATATTTAAATTGATTGAAAATGGATGACAATGGTAAGAGTTTAGTATAATTCTTGTAAATATAACATGAGAAGATCATTGGAATATGAGGTTTGTGACAATGTGTTCTTGAGTGTTTCCCCAAATCATGGGACGAAAAATAATTTCCAAGGGAATATGATTTATAAAAAATTTAGAATCCATATAATGTTGTTTCATTTTTTTGAGGATGTGGTGGATTGATTGTGTTTTCCTCAACATATTGACCAAATCAAAGAATTAATCTATTTGAATTAGCATCATCAATTTCATATAAAAAAATTATTTATTATGGAGGGTCCAATGTATAAGAAGATTTTATATTATTATTTTGGTTAATTATGACCATGTATAATTGAGAAAAAGGTCTCCATGTGTTTTATATTACTATTTTTTATTTTTTATTGAAAATCACGAAAATTTGTAATTGAGTATTATGGGAGATAATTTATAAAAAGATGCTCATTATCTATAACTATTATTATAAACATGTTTTTAGGTGGACGATATGTTCGACGTCACATTGAATTGATTGAATTGATTTTGTATATATAATTTCACGTGGGTTTTTTATGATTATAATTTCATGAATTGGATGTTGGTATTATCTTCATAGTGTGGTTTATCATATAAATATCATAGTAGGTTATCTCCCTTGTTTTCAATTCGAGGATCGTTATTATAAATATTTTTTATAATATATTTATAGAAATTTTATTTAATATCCTCAACCATTATATGCTAATACTTTGTGTATTTTGGGGTTTTGGAGGTTCTATGAAATTTTGGGAGAGAGGATTCGTGGACATTAAGATGAAATTTTTCGTTGGGAACTATTGAATAATTAATGAATTTCATACACTATGTGAGGATAGTTGGAATTTCTCAATATAGTTTAATGATTTTAGTTGTGTAATGTGACCCCAAAAAAGCAATTTTTGTGGAATAATCATTTATTGGACCACTACTCCATGTACCAATAATGGACTATAATTTTGGTTTAGTGTTTAATCTAGAAATAGTTGTTGTTTATGATTGGGGTGTAGTAGTATTTGTTGTTGAATGTTGAATCTAGGTGTTTGATGTAGATATTCATTCATTTTATGATGACCAATTTCATGGATAAGTTTGAGAGAGTTGACTTCATTGTGTGGAATTGATATCTAGACCATGGTATCCATTAAATATATTACATATGAGGTAGATTTTCATTGTCATTTTCTAATAGTGGGTTATACTATTTCCATTTTTTTATAATAAAGGGAAAAACCGTAATAAAGAAACATTATAGTAGTCATTCTAGGTCAAGATCTCATGTAATTATGGAAATGAAATGATTTAAAGACAATTAATAGTTGATTTAAATGATTCAAAATGTCATTGATTTAAAAAAAATTAAATTTTGATATAGTTATTAAATTAGGTTAACAAATTCTTGGAGGGGAATATACATTCATGTGACATTATATAATTTCACTTCAATGATCCCATCAAGTTATTTAAACAAATTTTTTAACCTTTTTTGAATATTGAATATTTATGGAAAAAAATATAACTAATTTATTTTGTTCTTGATTGGAATGATCATTATTTATGAGGTTTGACTTCATCCATCTGACCATTATTCATTCGCAATATTTAGTTAACAGTGATTCTAAAAAAATAGAGTGAATTTAATGGGTTTATATGTAATATTATAGTATGAGAGATAAATATAGAATTTCATGAGGGGGTGAATATACATATAAAATATAAACATTTATGTTATTGGAAATACAATTTTTAGGGATATAATAATATGTGAGTAGTAAATATATGTCAATTTATTTTTTCATCATATTCATATCCATTGTTAATTGAGTATTTGTTGAATAATTTTAAAATTACTAAAATAAGAACATAATAAATAAAAATAATGATTGGATAAATGATTTCATATATGCTACACTGATGGGATCCTATATATTATAACCAAATTTTTTTAAGTTGAATGTAATATTCATTATATTTAGCTCTATCAAATGAAAAAAACACACTTGTTTTATATTGGTAATATTACGAATCATGAATTACAATTGACTGAATATTTTTTTAAAAATGTATATAAAATCCATTTAATGAAATTAATACCTTTCCATCATGTAGTTTCGCAACGAAACCTGCATACATCGTTTAAATGTTTGAATGATTTGAAATCGAATCAATTTAGAAGAGTTATCATTTTTCACGAATAATCACATTGAATATTATTATGAATCATTAATAGAATAACGAAAAACTCTATTAATGAATGAGAATAATGTAAAAGATGTGTGAATGATGTACGTACAATGCAATATTTTTATTATAATTATGAGGGTAGGATAAACTATGTGAAAATAGATTATTTTATATTATTATCACTGATATTTGAAAATAAAGATATGTTCCAATACCTTTATTGGTTTTTTATATGAAAAAAGGGTTCATTGTATCTTCTATAATTTTTCCAGTGCCATTAAATTCAGGGAATGTATATTAAATGGTTTATTTTCCATAATAATTACATCATAATAATAGTTTCATTAACAAAATTTATTAATTTATAGCCTATATGATAATTTATGTGATAATCTTGTAACCATTCAAAGTACTAGAGATCCCACTGTGTAATAATTGAGATCCACCTTTATGTTGGTGGGAATTATCTACATGGGATGTTAACTCCATCAAAACTGAGTAATCAGTTGTTTGTACAGGAGTGATATAATGTTTTGTACACCATCACTCCGTTTGAATCTATTATCTCAACCAAAGAACTCCATTACTTACTTTTCAGCATTAATAAATTTCATACACTATATATAAACTGTTATATATGTAATGAATTATCATGATCATAAAAAAATCATACCAATCATCGTGTTTTTATTTGTCACAAACACTTTAATATATATTTTACAGTTATAACAAGATATTAAAAAGATATATTTAATATATAATTTTAAAAATTATGTTTCAAATTAAAATAATAATTAATTTTTAAAAAATGTTTTCATGTCATCATTTTATAAAAAGAATAAATTAATAATCGATATTATGAAACTAATAATTTTATTTTCAAAAATATACACTCTTTTACGATAGAAGCATCAAAAAAAATATTATACTAATGATATAAATTTCTTCTAAATTCATGAAATAATATTTTTTCAATGTAATTATAAAATATATAATCTGTGTTCCTTAATTTTTGAAATTTTAGAATGAATATTATAAATCTCTCCATTTTACTTTTAATTTTAGAAGACTCTTAATTATCAAAAAGAACATATAAACTCCTAAGATAAGGGATTCTAAAAAAATATAATGGATCAATGTATCTTAAAATAAAGTATAATTCCATTAAAATTATTTAATAATTTTAGATAGTAATTTTTTTATAGAAATTAGATTTGTATATATCAGACAAATTATAATTCAAAAGGCATAATTTATTATATTAAAATTTTTAAAGAAGTTCATGATTAAAAAAATACATGAATTATATTAATGTATTCACAATTAAATTAAAGAAATTCTCATGATATTGATAATACATTTACTTATTTTTCAATTAATCATAATATTGAAATATAATTGTCACCACTTGAAACATTTCAATTATTACAATATTTTATCCCACTAAATTAATACATTATTAATATGTAGTGACGATGAAAAATTTTAATCAATGATTTAAAACTAAAATTGAAAATATATTATGAACATGAATATATAATAAATACATACAAATAATATCTAATGTTTTATTTAATAATCCATTTCATATTCTAGGGGTGTGTAAAACACGATATATAATAATAGCCTAATACTTATTCACAAGTTAATGATCATATTAAATATCTAAACTTACATTTTTCTTATAATAAAATCCATATTCATATTTATTTTACATCATTCAAATGTTTTTATCACTAAAATAATGTCATTATATTTATAACATAATAACATAACATTAAAAATGTTAATGACATATTGGAAAAAATTTAATAATTCTTAGAAATATATTTTTGAATAAATTTATATAATATTATATTAAAAAAGTGTTTTATAAAAATAAAATTCAATTATGATGAATATTATTAAATTTATAATCATAAAATACTCAAATTTAAAATATTCTTCAAAATCATGATAATGGGTTCAATGATGAAATCAATTATTTAATGGTTTTTGAAAAAAAAGTAGAATGATATCAATTTTATAAAATTTATTTCTATGAATATAGTTTCCCAATCAATATTCACGTAGAAATTATTATATATATGATATATACATATAATAATAGAACTAGTATTTCTCACACAAGATAGAAATGTGATCGTTGATATCACTAAAGTATAAGAGAATATGTTTCACACGTTTGATTTTCCTACAATAACTCATGAAAACTACATACTACAATTTGACATCAGAATATAGAACACTATATTTCTTCATACTATAGCAGGAGATTTGGGATATAATTATTAGTTTAATATTCCAATTATTAATTTTTTAATCTAATTGGAATCCCCCTAAGTCATCATCATGAATAAAATTAAGTACAAAAAAAATGTTTTAATTTAATAAAATAGATCACGGTTTTTGGTTACCTTTATATATAAATAAATACCATTGTCAACAGTCAATTGGGAATCCTTTCAATTTTATTTAAAACAATCATAACAGCATATGATAATAATTATTTAGTAAATAGTCATAATTTCTATTGTTTCCACCCTTATTTTTGAAAATCAAAACCACTTTCATAAAACCATTTTTTACCAACATTTTATTTCCCAAGTGTTTTGAAATTTTTTGATAGAAAATATAAATTTATTTCTCACATAAAAATAGTTTAACAAAAATAAATAGAATAAAGTTTTCCATAATATATCCATAATTATTAAATATTTTATAGTCCATCATACTGAATAATGTTCTGTAAAGTAGTTTGACTAATTTTTATAACCCTCAGACTTAACTATGTCATATCCATCAGAAGAAAATATTTTATATCCATTATAATGGTATTATTTTAGTTCATCTAATTAAAAATATATATTATCCAATAGATTATTCAATGGGTATAAAAATTTTAATTGGAATTATTCTACTTTATGTAATTTTAAATTGAATTTTATTATTTCTATCATCTCAACCTCAAATGTATAATTTTTACGGAGCTTTAAAATGAAGTACATATTAAGACCTTGAATCCATTTCGAGATCCACTAAAATATGAAATTTGGTTGAATTCCATTAAATAGATATTTACTCATTATGTGGGATACTGATTCATTTTCAAATCAATATTTCCGATATATTTTTTTCGATGTGACTTGTCATTTTAACAATTAATAATTTATAGATAGTATTAATTATATATAATTTGTGTGAGGGATTTAAATTACATAAAAAATATTCTTTTGTGTTATCTTTTTCAATCATTTATTAGATCGTGGTCTTCCAAGGATATTAATACAAGATATTTCGACACAAAATATTAGGGTATTGTAGTGATAAAACAAAATATTTTACACTGACCAATATATCATGAAATTTTTAGTTTAAGAGATTAATATCTAATTCCAATAATTTTATGCATGTAATTCTATTTATTCAATGAAATTTATTTATATTTATGTTGTTAAATGTCGAAATATTATGTTAATATTTATAATATTAATAAATAATATTGTTAAAGATTATAACATACATTATTAATCATATATGTTATTCATGCTATGTTATAGTATTTCATATTACATATTTGTATATGATTTAAATTATAAAAAAATATTTACATTAGATGGTTTATAATAATAATATTTCATATATCTGTTTTATTGGACTATCTATGAGCATGATTGAAATATCTAATTACATTACATCATTAGATTCCAATACATATACATTGATCATCAAATGTCATCTAAGTATTTTTTTTATAAAAATAGGTTTTAGGATATTATATAAGTTTAATATTTGAAATAAAATTCACTACACACATGTAGTAGTAATATACTATATTGATCCAACATTTTTTTATCAATGTAGGTTATGAAAATATACTAGATTATTTTTATATATTTATTCAAATGTATGTTTTTATGTTTATTCTAAAAACATTTGTTAAAAAATTGTTATAGTTACATGTATATTGTAACTATTTTCTTTTTTAAATAGATTGATGGATTAAATTTTTCTACTACATATAATTTGGATACTAGAATACTACTAATATTTAATGTTAATGTTTTGGGAATATTTGATATATAAAATTTATACATTTCATATAAAATATGTCGCTAATTCATTTTTAATTTTAAATATACTTTAAATGATTATAGAGAAAAATGTAACTAGTTTTAATAAATCAAAAACCTTTAATATCAGTTGAATTACTAAGTAAAGAGTGCATTATTATGTTCTATTTCAATAAATGTTTATACTATGATATCAAAATTTGATTCTAAATTAATATATTAATCAATTTGGAGGTAACATACATTATAACATCTAAATTCATTAATAATAGATGATCTATGCTTTGATCTGATTACAAAGAATTTTATTTTTGTCATAGAAAAACTTATACAAAATGGAACATAGGTTTTTGACAAATTTTAACAATTTATAACTTTTTGATGATACAATTTTAATAGATGAAATATCATTGTTAAAATAATATATTAATTATTATTGATGAATTATGCGTGTTGATTAAATAAGGATAATGGAAAAATAAAAATTAGAGAATTTGTTTTTGAAACTCCATCAAATGATCTTATAATGTTAAATATACTGAAAATTTTGTTATGTTATTTAGAAAGAGAATGATGTTATTTAGTATAATACACGTTCTTCAAAATAATTATTAAATGAGTTAGGAAATATCTCAAGATAGATGACAATGATAGTATGAATAAAATATTTTCAACACATATATTATAGAATAGAAAAGGATATTGGTTATAAATAGGATTTTAAAGAATTTATATGTTTTTTATGAATGAAATAATGAAATATAAGATCATATTTACATATCATAATATTAACTAAGATGAAGGAATAAAATTTTGATAGGAATTTGAATTTTTTTTATAAGCATGAGAACAAGATATTTATGAATGCATCAGAGACATGGTGGTTTAGTGTATGGTATCGTTATTCAAATAATTCACCATAAAATGAATGTTTAAGATAGAATAATATCAAATTAAATTATGATATTTCAAATGTTATTATTATTATCAAAGACAAGGTAGCTGCAGAATGTCATACAAATTATACCTTATATATAAGTTTTCATGATAGTAAATATGATATTTTTTTATACATATTCAGATAAATAATATTATCATATATATTTAAACAATACATCAGGATGTTTAGAAACAATTTATATAACAAATATTTTTCTAGAAATTTTATTTATTATAATTTCTAATAAAATTAATGTTTTTCAATAAAAACATGTTAATGAAAAAATTTTATTTTCAAATTTAAATAATAAAATATTAGATAATTATAACTGACAAGATAATTATAATTCTATAAAATATCATCTTTCAAATGAACATTTAGAATAGTATTCTATGCAATAGCTTTTACGAAATGATATTATAAAACATAAATAGAATAAAATTTTCATTAAGAGTAAATAAATAGTTGTAAAAAGAAATTCAGAATTTTATAGTTTGGAAACAAATAATGATGATGATTAAGTTCAGTATTGATAACATTAATAAAATTTATAAACAACACCGACCATATATTGAAATTGATAAAATGAGTTATAAAAATAGAAAACATGTTTTTAGTAAAAACTATAATATATTTAAATGTACTCATTTTTAATTAATTCCATTGTGGTGGACTATGTGTGAACAATTGTTAAATAAGAAGAGCTTAATAGATACACTTTCACAAATCTTTTTTTGAAAAAAATTAAAAAATTATCAAAATTATATGATTTGAAATATTTGGATTCGTAATATTTTATTTTCTGGTAATACCAAACCCCAAAAGGCATGGGATTCAATGTGATAATGTTTTTATCTTTTTTAAAATGAGTAATTAATCAAAAACATGAATATTTTGTACAAGGATAGTGGGATTTCATGAAAAATTACTATAAAAAAATATCTTAATTATGAATTTTATAAATTATAATTGTTGTAAAGACATATTTAGAGTTATTTCTGAAAGATAAATTATCCAAATATGAAACATTGTTCTTCTTAGAAAAGAAAAAATTTAAAATGTATTAATTTATTTAAGATAAATAATTACTTTTTTAGAAAAATCCCATTATATTATGTGTGTTATCTGAGGAACATTATGAATGAAAAATTTAGTACTTTTAGATATAAAATATATTTTATTGTATATATTTATTGTAATGATAATTAATACACATTAATGAAGACCATATGATATAGGATCTACTAGGGCATATTGGAATGGAAAACCTATGATGAATATGCTATTGATGATTATGAAACTATAATAATATAATTTTATATAATATATCTTTAAAATAACTAGTTAGTAATATACCAAAACATATGTTTCCTTTTTCTAATGATTATGATCTTTATCAATATGGAATGAAATTTATGTCATGTTTTATGTATATTGGTTATGTTTAAAAGTGTTATTAATTAAAATTTATCAAAAATAAATGATTTGGTCATAAAAAACAATAAAATAACAGTGATTCTATAATTTATTTAAGGGATTATCTACATGAGGTTTAGAGCTATGAATACAGATGATAATTCCCATAAATTTCAACAAAATTCAAGTCATGGAGTATTATATGATTATCATAAAAAATAAAATAATATATAATTATTAATAATAATATTTTTATTGTTGATGAAATAGTACATTTTCATTTTAATGAAATGATTAATTTGTTTCAAAAATACCTTAAACTACAGTGTCAGATGTTTTTATAATACTGATTTTGAAACTATATTGGAATGTAATTTCATTAGGGAACAAATGATGAATATATTTATTATGATCTACCTCAATAATATTTTATACATTATATAGAATTATCGGGTGTTTAAAATACATGAAACTAGTTATTACTTAGTAATCATTACAGTGAAAACATTATTGGTGATATAGATCATTTAGATTGTAATTTATGTTCTATGAGTAAGGAAAAATATTATTATTCATTATTATATATATTATAAGATATGTCTTAGGATGATTCTTTATGTTATATAGATTAGAAAAATGAATCGAAAATGAACATAATTATCCATAATAGAATGATGATTTTTGATATGTTGGTAAAAAAAAAGATACTTCTATAACTGTATTAAAATGATGCTTCTCTAATAATTATGATACAAATTTAATTACAGTAAAAAATAAATATAGAATTTTTTTCAATGGTAATATTCAACAGTAGGGTATATATTATGAACAATCCAATGTACATTTAGCCATACATACATCAATTTGTATACAAATATGATATATATCATTATTAAATTTCACACTATTTTAGATGGATGTAATGTGTGAATAAAATAATGGATACCTTAAGGGGAATGTTTATATTCATCAGACTCTTTGATTTGAAAATTTAAAACAAATATAACATGTTTTTAGTCATTCAAAGGAACATTACAACCTTAATAATTCCCCAAGACACTAGTAATATAGATTCACAGGATTTTATTTACTAAATAAATTTTTATGGGATCCCTGGATGCAAATCATTTTAAAAAATATTTTAAAAAACATTAAAATTGTTAAAATTTATTTCAATGAAATTTGTTTGGGTTCAAAACAAAATTATAGAATAGATTAATAGGAAAAAATTGTCATATCTTTGTTTTAAATAGAAATTATTGGAGAACATACATATTTTAAAGGGTTTAATATTTCTCAATATCCAAAATGAACTTTTTACTCAATATTTAGTATCTAAAAACATGCTTATGAAATTTAACTTTGTAATTGAAATTGTTTAAATACACCAATATGGTCCTCAAAAACATTAGATATTGATAATCAAGGGAAACTATTTTTTCCAATTATAATTACTGGAATGATTATATTTTTTATTTTCTTATCTGGTAGATATATTGTATTAATGTTTTTAGTATTTTTTTTTGTTAATACCAATATTATTGAAAATACCCAAATAAATAATTTATAAAACCCATATTCTATTATTGTAAGGGAACAATGGATTTAGTATTATTTTACACATCTATATGATTTTGAATTGAATTGTTTATTAGTCACTGGCATTAATTGATATAAAATGTATTTGAAAAGAACTTATAGAACATTAAATTTTCTATTATAAACATTAGATTCGTGGTTCTAAAAGAAACAATACATAGTAGAAATTTCCACTTCAAAAGAATAATGTAAGGAAACTGTATGTTGTTGTAGACAAGATTTTTGGATGCAACACAAACTCAATGACAATGGTGTGAGTAATAGTGAAGATAAATTTTTTTGAGTAAAAAATAGTTCAATTTTATTATGTAAAAAAAATCGCATCCTATTCAAAAAAATAATATAGATATAATACATCAATGCAGTCATGATCACACTAAAATGATGATATCATTTTTAAATTCAATACAATTTATGAACTCTGATTCCCCGAACCAAGATTCATGGAGTCAGTGCCTAAAACTTGTTGTTTGATTTTATTATAAAATTAAAAATATAAAATTACACATCAAATTTCATCACAGAGGATCTTCTCTTTATATTTTCAATAAAAACAAATACAACTATTAAATTTCATCACAACTAAATGTGAGAAGCTTTATAAGAAAATCACCTCATAGAATAACTCAAAAATAACAAATCTATTAATCCAATAAAAATAAATTAAGGACATAGAGTGATCATAATAATTCCCATTTAGCGGTTTTTAAACAAATTAATGAAATTCCAATAAAAAATCCTTTTGAAATAAATATGAATCCATAAAACAATTTATTAAAATAATAGAACACTGATTGTTGGACATCATCATTATTTTTCAAATGATACTAGAAATAATTTTTATGGAAACATCACAATAATGACCTTTTATATTTATTTTAATTCTACAAATGAAACACATTTCAGAATATGAAAACTTGTATAAAGATTAATGGAATGTTTCATATAATTCATGAATTGTTCATAATAATTTAGGGGTGATATACAATGGTGGAGGTACATATTAGGACATAAATTTATACTTTCCTAGAAATTCACGAGAAAAA
This sequence comes from Viscum album, assembly GCA_963277665.1. Classification (NCBI taxonomy): domain Eukaryota; kingdom Viridiplantae; phylum Streptophyta; class Magnoliopsida; order Santalales; family Viscaceae; genus Viscum; species Viscum album. Next base: position 416,603,984 of record OY728161.1, on the reverse strand, counting down.
ATATCATAATTCACTTAACATAGATAATTAAATTCATGAAATTGAATATGTATTTCCAAATTCAATATCGTAGTTCTGAAAATAGATTCGACACATTAATTATAAATGAATTTCCATAAATAATTATTAAAAGTGAATTTATTATCACTATCATAGGTAATTAATTATTAACAAAAGATATTATACTAGTAGATTAATCACATGGTTGATTAACTACAACTTACATAATGAGGGAACGCATAATACATGACAATCATAGCATTCTATCGAGGCCTCATGATAGGACCATACATAATCATTATATCAAGGCCTCGTTCCATAACCTAGTTTGTCACATGATACCTATATATGCATTGAGAGTCTATAGTTGACCTCATCCACCACAATATAAGTCATATCCATTCCTAGAATATCTATTATGTCATTAAATGAATGATTCTGATACAACAATTATTTATTTAATAATGTCTTCTGTTCAAAGCGTCTCATAACACAGTGAAAAATTAAAATATGCCTCTCAGACAAAGTGTTCCATTCTACATTTATTAATTAAATTATTAATCAACCAGTTATCATAAGAGATAAATATCATTTTCCAATTACTCTATATATTTTTAGGTAATGTGAATCACACATTAACTGTAATCATAAATCTAAAATTAATATGTTCTATATGTTAAAATTTTGTTTATGGATATATAAAATTTCTCAATGACATGCATGAATAAATAGACATATTTTTCTTCATTTTATGAAAAGTGGTGCACAGAAAATAATACATTGTTTGGGGTTTTCACATAAAATAATAACTATTAAATTCAAATACCTTATTACTAGAATGTAAACATTTAATATACTAAAATACATGTTTATAAATAAAATATATTTAGCATTTATGTTTAATTAATAAAATGATGAATGATAGTGTCAATCAAAATCATTTAAAATTAACAGTATTTATTGTGGTAGTTTCAAAATGAGTAAATTTTTATTTTTTATAAACATAAAGCAGTCATTTCTATTGAGATATGGGTGCATTAAAAAATAATTAAATATAACTCAATTCATGTGATTATTTAGTTATATATATGTGTGTTAAACCTAATATAGTTACATACATTGATCTTATTAATATAAATTGGTGATCCATCCATGTAAAATTAATTGTAATAACAAGGTACTGAACTATTTTTTTTATTAAAAAAAATACGCTCATAATTTAAAATAAATGGTTTTGTTAATTTTTCCAATCATAAACATGAATTTGTTGTATTTTAATCAATTATGAACTTAATATATGTAGTAGTTGCACTCATATATATAGGTATTTTTTGAAATATAAATTAGAAGAATAAGTATAAGGATAATGATCACTATTAAAAATAATGGTTTATATTAGGAAGAAATGAATCTTAATAAGAATATGACTAAAAACTATATATATATATATAATCTTATAAATAGATACATATATTTATTAGTTAAAAATATCAACAAAACTATTTTTTAACCATTTTTAAAATTAATACTTGAATAAAACCATCAGTTAATTAATGATAATTACAAATTTAAAAACAAAAAATAGATTATGTTTTGAAGATTTTATAAAACTGCATATACAAAAAGATTATATATGGGATTTTAATAACCCAAAACCAAGTTTGACATATCCTTAAAAGTATCAATCACCTCAAAAACATTATTTGATCACTAATGTCAATATATATGGAAAACAAATTCTTATTATAATTAATATATATATATATATATATATAATCATATAACTGCATATACACAAAGTGTACATATGAGATTTTTCATATAAAAAACAATGCTAGATTAACCCTTACTTGAATTACGTGAATAGAGAACATTATTTAAAACAAAAATATTCATCATTCAAAAAATATAAAATATAATATGACTGTTATTAATATATAAACATATATACATATATAAGGGTATATGGTATAATAAAACATAAAAAAAATAGACCATTACAAGAAGAAAATGGTGGGGTGGAGCTGTGTAGTGATTGATGTTTGGTTGAGGAGAGGAAACCCCATAGAGTTACGTGTGAAAAAACTGGGTTTAGTTATTCTGTTTATATAAATTATTTTTATATATTTAACATATATAATTGTTAAATCATAAATTATATAAAAAGAAACATAAATAAATTATAATGTAACTATTTAAAAAAACAAAAACTATAATCAATGAAAAACATAAATTGATCACTCATTTGATAATATATATGTGTGTGTATGTGTGTGTGTGTTTGTGTGTGTAAAACATGTAGGATTTACTAAAGAGGATTGAATTAAATTAATGATCCCTTGGTGGACTTGTGGAAAGGTAAAAATGAATGGGTCATAGTAGAGAGATGGAGAACACATAGGTTATGGAGGAAATAGTAGAGAATGATGGGGAAATGTTTACTACTGCAAGTAGAGGAAGAATAAGAAGGGGAATAATAAGGGAAATGATATGGAATGTTCAGATTGGGTGTGGGATGATTATACTACTGCGATGACTTCCACAATATATAAAAATGATTGGTCATGATTATAATGTGGATTTGATCAGAATATCCTGGGGAAACCAAGAGTTATCAATTGGATAAGAGGTTGATATCTACTATATTAGTAACCGATAGTTTAAGAAAATAGCATTCAAAGGGAGCATCAGTGGAGTTTGAAGGCCATACCATATGATACGATTGAGATCTCGCACGGTGTGATAAGACAACCTTGATTAGATAACTCTTAAAAAAAATCATCCAACCTCATTATAGGAGAGTTTTCAGAACTTCATTATATGGATCTACATACTATCCATTTAGAAATAACACCAGAACAAACTATTTGGTCCATACACATGGGACCCCCACCCGCGAGACTTTTCCCACCCTTACCCATGATGGTGCATGACCTACCTCAACCCCTGTGCATGCCTAACCAGATCCCATAGATCGGATAAAGCGCGACTCATTTTGCACTATGTGTGCACTCTTCCAAGCATCTGATACCAATGTGAGATGCCCGACCTACATGAGGGCCTGGCCTTCGCGGGTTCTCTCTGTTGGATGAGTACTCAAAAAAATTTGTAATTAAACACATGAACATATAGAATATATCTATATTATTATTTTAAAAACATAACATTTATATTAATTTCCCTATATATACTTTTTTTAAGGTTACTCAAATTTCAAAATACCATTGTTTTAATATGTTTTTATACATTTTCAGTTTAAAAACATTGTAAGAAAAAAAAAATAATAAAAAATTAAATATAAAATATATCTTTATGTAAAATTATTACATAATTTATCCAACAATATACCATTAAAATATTTAAATAATTTTTTAAACATTTGAAATACATAAAATCATTATATACATAGAATACATAAAATAATCAAATTATTTTACGGCAATTTATTTATTGATATAAAATCCCATGGTCACCGAAAGACTCTAATGGGTATCAATTGTAATATTTATCTTCAAGGCCTTAATAATAATTGTTTTTTGTTCTAAAATTCAACAGCCATTTATATTTATATGAATGTTGCTACTCATCCACATGATTCTAAGTAAAATTTAAATAGTTCCTTCCATTATTTTTTTCATTGTGACAGACCCGAAAGATATTCATGATAGTTGTGGTCTGTTTTTTGTGATTGGTGGTCAATTAGAGAACCTAGAAGGTCACCCAGAGTGTATTGTAGTTTAGTTAATTTTTACTTTCCTTATGGAAATTTAATATTATTGTGTTTATATTGAATAAAATAGGTCATGCATTTATTATGAAAGTATATATCTTTTTATGGGTACAATATATAAAATAATAATAATACTAATACTAATATTTATAAAAATATTATTATTAAAAATATAAACTTGTCTAGGGCTTTACATTATCTCCCGTTAATGGTATTTCACCCTCACTATTCAATTTTTTTCTTAGACGTACAACTCACAAACTTATGTTAGTAACCTCGATGTTCCAATAAGATATGTTTTAATTATTATTGATTAAAAAAATTTGATGTGGAAAATATTTAGTTTATATCATCACCAGGACCCCCAAAATCAGATAAATTTATGCTATGTTAATAAAATTATGTATATCCGCAAAACATTTTTAAATTATTCAATTTAGATTTCCAAGACAAAACTCCAGCTGCAAGTGTCAAAATAATGTGGATAACAGTAGGTACTTAATAGTGTATCATGACAGATATAGAGTTTAGAGATATAGGAATGGAATTTCATATGATACATTAGATATACCCCTTGGTTTAATAAAAACTAGATATTATAAATTATTCCACACATGATAAATCTGAGAACATGAAAAAGATAGGTTGGACGTGGGTCACCGACCTCTATAGTTTCTCGATACTTTTCTTGGGACTGATTAGTCTCATAGAAGTTAAGAAATATGAATAGGACTTCCTAGAACCAATTTTTATGATAATATTATTAACTTTTCACTTGTTACATAAGGTAGTAGAAATGACTCGGTTCTGGGTGAGGTTAAAGGGATTTTTTGTTTTTTAACACCCAGTAGTGGTGTTTGGAGGTCAGATGTATTTTTAAGGATGATATGCTTCCAAAAATTACATGAAAAATATGTTATCAATTATATTTTAGGGATATATAAGTGTTTTTTAGTAACCCTCTCCTTATATATAAACATTTTAATAAATGTATTATTCAGAAAAGCATATAATTTTTTTTCATTGTTCTAATATTATAAATTTTCAAAAATGTTACTTTGATACTAATTTTGACACCTAGCCCCTATAATCGAGTAGTCGGATCAAAATAAATGGTTTGTAATTATTTTTATAAAAAAATTTATATAAAATTACACATCACATTTAATCATAGAGAATCTTCTTGGACTACTTTATATAAAAAGAGATACAACTGATAGTTTTCTTAATAAATGAATGAGATAAGAATTAAAAATATTCCACCACATAGAATAAATCATAGCTGACAAATATACTTATCCTGAAAAATAAATTAATGATGTAGGGTGAGAATACGAATTCCCAATAAGTGTTTTTAAAAATAATAAATGAAATTACATTTTAAAAAAATCATTTTAAAATATTTATACTTCCACAAAACATTTTCTTAAAAGAAAAAAAACATTTCGTGTACCACATCATCATAATTTTTCAAAGGATACTGAAAATAATTTTTATTGACATCTCATTCTAAATAATATATATATTTAATTGAAGTAAACAAATATAATAGATTTCAAAATATTATTACTAGTAAAAAAATGCATGGAATGTTGTATATCATCTTAGAAATAGCAAACAAAATTAGGGGTGACATGAAAGGGTGAATGTACATTGTGAAACATGAATTAATACATTCATAGAATCTTAAATGAAAAATTATCATAATTCACTTGACACATAATATGAAATTAGAGAACATCCATATTTATTTCAAACTTATGTATCAATTTCCTGAAAATAGATTCAATACAATCTTTATAAATGACTTTACATACTTAATTACACAATGTGAATTTATTACCATTATCATAAGTAATATAATATTATCCAAGGATATTCTTCTAGTCGATTAATCCCATGGTTTTTGAACTACTAATAATTTTAAAAGGGAATTAATAATAACGGATAATCATAAAATTCTATCGAGGCCTCATGCCGATACCATACAATATAATTCTATCAAGGCCTTGTTTCATAACCTAGTTTTTATCATGAGACCTAGTGATGCGTCGAGAGGATATATAGGGCATCACCTATCACATAATAAGACTTATACATTCCTCATATCATTAATATGTCATTAAATCAATGTTTACCACAACACATTGATTTATTAAATTATATATTTTATTTCATGTGCCCCATAACACTTTGAGTAATTATAGTATGTCTATTACTCAAAGTTTCCCACACCACATGAATAATTTAATTCTTAATCTATAAAAATTCATAAGAGATGAATTTAATTTTTCATTATCATTCTATATGTACAGACAAATAGAATCATACATTGACTATAAACATTAATATTAATACTACATGGTTTTTATAATATTCATTAGTCTATTTATATATCAAATTTTTCTTTGAAATCAATTGAAAAATAGACATTCATTTTTAAATGTGATGATAACTGGTGAAAATAAAATAATAGATTGTTTGGGTTTCTGACATAAAATAATAACTATAAAATTCAAATATGATTTTGTATGAAAATAAACATTTAATATACTATAATACATGTGTATAAATATAATATAGTAATCATTCATTTTTTAACTATAAACTAATGAATGGAAATGTCAATTATAAACATTAATAATTAATAGTATTCATTGTGGTAAATTATTTATGAGGTAATATTTAATATTTAAAACTGTAAAACATTTATTTCATGTGAGATATTTATGCATAAGAAAATAATTAAATTCAACTCACTATATGTGCTTATCTATATATATATATTTGTGTGTTTATAAATCAAAATATATTTCCACAATTTTATTCTAAAATTATTAATTTGGGGATGCATGCATGTAATGTTAATTTTAGTAGCAACGTGATGATCATTTTTCAAAAAAACTAGGCGCATAAAAAATACTTTTTTTTCCTTTTCCATTATAAACACGAATTTTTGATCATTCAATCAGTCCAGACATGCGTATATGTAGTTTTGGTACTCTTATATATTCATCTGTGTTTTGAAATATTTATTAATAGAATAATTAAACGGATAGGGATCACCATTAAAACTAATTTGTTTTATAGGATAAAATGAAGATTAATGAGATTTGGATTAAAAACTATATATATATATATGTATGTATGTATGTATATATAACTGTATATACCTATACATATATGTATTAAATTATAAACTCAAAAAAATTCATTGTAAACCCTTTTACTAGTTAGGGCCTATATACCCTAAGAGGGGGGTGAATCAGGCAATGGATATTCTTTTTCAAAGTTCTTCCTACTCCACTAGATCTTGACATCTTTATTACAAGGGTCACTTTGATTTCTCTTGTGTGTAAACTATGATAACTTATTTACTTCTTTATTTAATGATGATGCTTTGAATGCAATGCAGGGAAGAAAACATGCAGACACATATATTTTTACTTGTTTCACCCTCACTTGGCTACGTCAAATGATCATATGCCAACATGTTTCCGGTCGTACCAAATTCCAATATTCTTCACTAGATGTGGATTTAATGTTCAGGATAGATCACTTCTATGCCCAGGCCCACTACCTTTACAAAGTTTTATGGTCATCTCACTGCTTTCCAAAGGGTCACACGCTGTTTCTCTCTCTTTGGCTCACTGCTGTTGGAGAGGATCACCTTCTTCCTATTCCTTTGCTCACTGCTCTGGAAAGGATCCACTCACAGTTTATAGACATGTAGGTATCTTAATTTTCATGAAAGAATGCATATTCCTCATTATGTAGATGCTCTGTTGAAGTAGAAATTTCAACTGTAGATGAATTTTTATTTCCACCGAAGGTATCAGACAAAAATCCAGCATCCACGCGACCACAGAATAAGGTCTGGCAATCAATATTAGTTTGCGCAGAAGTCTACCTCGGTACGCATGTATCGGTGCTCAAGTCAAAACTGGTGCAGAAGTCCTCCTTAGACACTTGCGCGACACAAGCTTCTCCAACTCCAAACTTGCACGACTCACTTCCCTTTACACCCAAACCAATATTGGCGTGCATCAAATACATCGCGCGCAACTTCAACCACCAGCGCACAACTTCACTTGTACGACCCACACACCACTTGAACGACCAACACACCTGCGTGACGATAGATCTGATTTCTGAATATGTTGAACTCTGGTTAAGAATGAGGAGGGGTGGTCCAGTATTTATAGGCAATCTTACCACCCTGCGCAACAACACGCATGTCAACCCTCGGCGCGCCAGTCTCGACACGCAGGTCTCTTCCCCTGCAAGTCACTTGCGCGACCCAATTCCAAAATTTTAAAAACCTCTTTACATTGACATATTTTGATATTCTGATCTTGAAAAACCATAGGCGCGCAAGTTCTCAAACTTCCAAGGCATCAGCGCGCAAGTATCTTTCACGGCACGCAAGTCACCTACGCGACCTCACCAAAACGTGCGCGAACCTTATCCCTTTTCCATATTATGATGATCTTGTCATGGAAAACATATGGTGTGAAAGTTTCTAAGCCTCCATGTGCACGGCGCGCAGTCCCTTTTCCAAAAACAACTTTTCTTCATTTGTCGATTATTAGGCCCAAAAATTTGGCAAACACTGGAAAACGGTTCCACCTTGTATCTGTTCTTTTGTACCACCTCTAGATCATCCATTCATTTTTTCGACGTTCTTGAATCAAACATAGATTGTTGAACTCATCTCTTCAATTCGACATTCCATCATGAAATCCTCTTTGTCAATAAATTTGTATGTCATTGTTTTTCATTGTCAACAATCACCACTCAGATGTCCACATTTTCAACAAACACAATCACCTAAAAAATTCTTCAATGATGCCTTGAGGGATTTTTTCCCAACAAAAAAATGTAATATATGTTATAGATGATGTTTATTATAAATATTAGTTCACGATTATGAACAAAAATAAAAATAACAAGTCCATGATGCAAAATAAATAAAAAATAACTCATTATGTTTGAATGTATTACTACGAGCTATAAGGTTGAAATATAGAAGAATTGAAAGAAGAAGAACAATAACTACATTATTTAGAAAAATATGAATAAGGGGATGAATAAAATGAATAATAATATCTTCATAATCAACCTCATCCTTGGTATTGAAATCACATTGGATTGATAAGGACCCAGTTCAGGATGATTAAATGGATGTTAATTCTAAATTACATAATGATGTAGTTTAATAACATCATTAAAAATATATATTATAATAATATGATGTGAATGATAAATATGTTGATGTTGTAAACAATTTTGACGATGAAAGAGTTGAGGAAAACCAGAAATCATATCTTAGACCATCTCATCATCATATTTCAGATGCTTCATCAGATTCATCTGGCTTATCAACCATAGAATAAAACAATAATATTGATATCATTTGTTAGACACTGAAATAGATAATTCAAAAAATCTCATACATAAAAATAATAAATAATTTAGTAAACATATTGAAAATAGTTTGATTGAGAAGTTACAAGAGTTGATGTTGTAAGCATAGTCAGTGACATAAAATAAATATTACATTGAAAGATACAAATAATAATTTTAGGAACATAAACTAAGATTTAATAATATTGTGTATTCTTCACTATATGTATATTTTAACATCATGGAACGTGATTATTAGTTTGAAAATGTTATAATTGATTTATTGATATTTTATATTAACTTGATAGGTTTTCTTTGGAAGTGTATAATAGGAAAATGTTTTGGGTTAGTTTAATGACTAATTAGATACTCAAAATTAGGATATATCATAATTGAAATATGTGATTCCATAAATAAAGGAAGAAAATATCAAGATTTGATCCTTTAGAGTGGATTTCCAAATTTTGAAGGTGGATAACTAAAATTTTATTGTTAATTAAGAGTATTTTTAATCATTTACGTTAGTGAATCAAAGGCTTTATGTCATACAATATATGAAATCAATGCATTGTTCATTAAAATATTAAAATTAGAAGGACCACAATTATATGAAACAGTTAAAATTTGTTCTCATGGGGTTTTTTAATAATTAATGAAAAAATTTTATTATAAAATCAAACTACATTTAGTTAATTTTAATTGAATTTTAGATTGAATTACAAATTCTACTTGTATTGATTTTGATTATTTTTCAATTTTTCATTGATGAATGATTTATATTTTGTATTGTATGAATATTTATTTTAACATTAACATTTAAATTGTATATCGGGAGAAAAAATATTTTCTATCAAATCATGAATAATGAACAAAATGATTTTATCAACTCAGTGGGGGATTATAAAATTAAATAGATGAAATTTATTAAAAAATAATTCCAAAGTGGTTTATAATCATAAGAAATATTTTATGTGCTTCAAATATAATAATATTTTATTTTATGTGTTATGTTTCTTACATTCTAATAGGGGAGATTTTTGACTACAAAGCTATTAACATATAACTAAAATAATGTTTATTCTATCACAAAAAATATTTTTATTTACATTGGATTGACTATGTGTTCTTTCCATTATATTGATCTATGATTATATCCTTCATTAATACAATAGTGTAGATCCATTAGACTATCAATAGTTCAGTTCAGTGTATTGGAAAATATTATAGACCAGTTGATATTCCAATGATTATAAATAAATCAATTGGGTTTATTTCAATTATGTTGAATTTATAATATTATTTTAATGGATATATAAAAATTAAACTGGATGTAAAGTTTTCACAATTATTTCAATTGAATAACATTTTAGTTTTTTTAAACATGATCCGAGAATGACATATATATGGACATTAGTGGAATAATATTATGTAAGAGTTCATTAATGGAGTTAGGTGCTAATACATTTTCCACTAAATAACACCGAGGTTTTTCTATTCCTAAAAATAATATTATTAGTATTTTAAATTTTTATATGATTTTGTTTCTATAAAATCTATGTCAGTGTTTTAAATTAATTATGAATTTTATCTTTTGTAATGATTTTTTCCAATTCAGTATAAGATTGATGTCATTAGTAGATAAACAAATTGATGAATATGATATAGTATATTGAGGTATTATGGGGAATAAAGATAGTGGTTACACCTATTATCATATTTAAGGAATTAATTTAATGAAATATGGAGTTAATTCCTATCACAATTTCGAGGGCTTTTTTAGTGTGGAAAACTATCCATTACAATTTGGATGAAATCTGTAGATATCTTAACTATGAATTTATGACATCATTATCACATTATGTTAAAAGAGTAATATTATATTTATAATGATTATTATCTACTTTTATGTTTATATATAATATTTCATACTTATTTTTTCTACAAGTTTTACATTTGGATTTATTATTATAATTTGATATTGTTACACCCCATAAATTATAAAACAATAACATTTTATTCGACATATTGAAGGAAGCTTGACTCCATGAATTGAATTGAAAATAAAATATCATGAAATTATGATATATAAAATTGGGAATAATTTAAATATATTATATATATTTCAATTAACTCAATTATTTTTGATTTTCTGTTATAAAAAACAATGAATTTCATCATATGCATGTGTAACACACAAGATCCAGTTTTACAGAACAATAATAAATTATTAATATATTATTAGTTAATATAATAAGTTATATCATAGACTTTATATTAGATCATATGAATAATATTAACTAAATTATGATATAATATAGTTGAATTATTTTTTTCCTATTATTTATAAATGAATATAAAATCCAATTTAATATAAATAAAAATTATTTATCAGAAAATATTTACATTCATAAAGAATATTATTTATAAATATAATAAAATAATTAATATTGGTGGGTTATAATAATGAAATTAATATATTATTTATTGAATAATATTTATTTACATTAAACAAATCAATATTATTGGCATATGATAAAAATAAATCCAATTTTATGTATAAAATGGTTTATCATTTTTTTTTCTAAAGTCAATTTTATGGCCTTTGAATTGAAAAATTATTTGAAAAAAAAATTGGAAACCATTATAAATTTCATTTTAAAAAGGAAACATCAATTTTTAATTTTATTTTCAAAATTTTATTGTGAAGAGTATTTGCAATTTTTTCTAAAATGTTTCATTTTTTAATGAATAATGAAAAAAAGTTATTTGACAACTAATTTTCTATCACCAACAGTATGTGGATATATTATTTTTTGATTTTTTTAAAATTAAAAATATTTATTCCATACATATATTTACCCATGTTACGTAATTTTAATCAATTTCATATTTAAATTAGAAAGTAATACATTTTAAATTTTAGAACATTTACACATTAAAAACACTATTCCTCATCCAATCTGAGAGATTAGTTTTATATTAAATCATTCCACTTATATGTTTCTAATTTATAAAAATTTATTTCATATTTGGATTAAATATTATTTTTAATTTCGAATAAGTAAAAAAAATTCTACAAAATTGATTAGTGAATTCCATTAAATTTAATTACATATATTAAGAGAAAATAAAATGGAATAAGGGACTAATCATTAGAAATAAAGGTCTATATAAAATATAAAAATGGATAAAAATAATTATGAACATATTTTTACATTATCCACTTCTATTCATTATTTTTTCCCTTTTAAAAGAAATGAACATGTAAAAAACACATGTGAAATTCAATAATTTAAAAATTTATAATTTTTTTCACTCAACCCCATTATAAATGGCCATCCATTTTCTTCTCACATAAAATCTATAAATACATTTAAGTCAAAAAATTCTTGAGAAAATTCCCTTATTAACAACTCTTCCCTCGTCATTTTAGACTGATCTTTGGAATAAATTCACCTTTTAAATCATTTTTTCAAACATTACAAGTATACATAAAACTGAATACATGATTTTCCACAATATTATTTATATTATATCTTTTTACAAATACTTAAATTCTAAATATTTAATTATTATAAAAAATAATTGACATCATAAATTTATTTATATTTTTATTATATTTTTACTAAAAAAACAACACTTACTTTTATAAAATGGGTTATCAAATAAATATTTTTTGTCAAATAGGCTACCACATCCCGAACATAAGTTGAACATTTTTCCATTACCACTGATCATAAATTGAAATAAAAATTAAAAAATATTTATATTTTAAATGTGATATTTATTATTAATTTTTTATTCATTAATTATTTTATATAATAAAACATCATGACTTACATTTTTTTGGAAGACGATAATGTCGCATGTTTGTACGATGGACTATCACCATAGGGAATGATGTGATTCATTCATGAATAACATTGACTTTATTAACGGGGGGTTTAGAAAAAACATGAGATATATATATATGACATAAAAATTATAATTTAATTATAAAATATATATCAAATTTTCTTTTCTTTCCATCAATATGACATGAAAATGGAATCAACATTCGTACAGATGTACGACCTTCCATCTCCTTGACTGGTGTATTTTATTTCTAATAACCAAACACTATAAATTACTATGAAACATATAAAAAATTATATTTTATATTTATAATTGTTTTTAAATTAATGATATTATTAAATAACGATCCACTTAATTAGGAAAACAATGACAATCCAAAACATAATTGAAATACAATTCATTTATGATCTCAAATTATTAAAATAATTAGTGGTTATTTGTAAATGAGTAAAAATATGTTATAAAAGGAAAATATATCATATCACAAATATTAATATGCTTATTTTGAAAGATAATATCATTTTCAATAGATATTTACATGATTTTAATGAATATGATACCGAATGGAATGTGATACCGAAGGGAATGTGAGAATTAAGTGATTTCATCATAATTTCATTTCATTAAATCATATTGTAATCTTATGCATATAAATGCATTTATATGGTGTATATAATTCTCATAGACTTTAATATAATAAAAAATTTATATTTTATTTCATATTATGTTTCCATATTCAATGTTTTATCTATGGGGGTAAATTTAAATTTAGCATGTGGTAAATAAATTTATTACTTAATTCCATTTAATTTGTTTATATTACTTGATAATTGTATTTAATGTCATAAGATTATGTGTGTACTGAATTTTGACTATATATTTATTTATTTATGATTATTTTAAGTGAATTATATTTTTTAAACGTAATGAATTAATTGGTTGATGCTCACTAGAACATTATAATCATTTAATGGGTTTACAAATCGATCTAATTTAATTCTATATTATTTAAATGTGAATTTATATTGAAGGAAATTATTTTTTATGTATTTAACAAACTCTATAATTATATAATTATCTGGTTATTCATGATTTCATTCATGTATTGGTATACTTTTACAATTTTTTGGAACTTTTGATGTTTTGAAAAATGATTTTATGTAAACCAAACATCATTTTTCTCTTTGTTGGAAAAAATGTTTTCTCCCAAATCCAAAATTTTATAATTAAAAAAATTGAAATTTGTTTTTAACCACATATATTTGATAAATAAGATATCCTTTTATGGGTTATTTTAAAAATATTTTCATAACAATTACCTTATAGCTAACTGAATAAATAACTTTTACATCAATTTTACATTACAAAATGAAAGCATTTCGATTGTATGACATGTAAGGAATTACCCACTATAATTTATTTGGTGACTCATTAATATGTTAAATAATATATTTTCAAGTAAAATGTTTTAAAATGTAATTTTTAGATAAAATTATTTTAAAAAATGTTAAAAAGAAAAGTGTATTTGTCCATAATAAAATTTAATGATATTTATATTTTATCAACCAAAAGATTCATTATTCTTACTGTAATTAGAATATGTTTTTTTTATTACATCATTGTTATTCATATTGTTGGATTATTATTTTTTTTACCGTGGATAATATTATAATTAACTCCATTGAATAAATTTTTGATAATCATTATCTTCCCCTTGGAATATATACTTTCTACTGAACATTGATTCATAAAATATCTCTATATATAATTTTTTTATCATTTATAAGACTATTTCATAAAAATTTTACCATTTTTACATATAATATTTATATTAAATGTAATTTTTTAGGATGTATTGATTATTCTATATTCATTTATAATTTTAGATATTTGATAAGGCGCATTATTTATGAATTTAATCAATTATTCCATATTTTATAATGGTTTTGCAGTGGTATTCTATGGGTTGCAGACAATTTAATGTAATCCCATCGATGCAATAGTATTTTCATTTGATGAATTAGTTATATATGATCAGATAAATCGATTTTTACTCATAATTTATAAAACATCCAATAAAGATCTTATTGGAAAAGTTTATACATACCTTTGAAATAGGGAAACCAATAATTATAAATTTCATCACATCGATTCATCTGTTATTATCCATGAGATATTAAACATGAAGAAAATTAAAGGATCATTTAATTATATTATTATTGAAGGAATGGATTCTATTGTTAGTTAATTTCCTTTCTATATTGACTAATCCTTATATAGTTATTTAAAGGCCATCTATGTTCTTTTTTTATATTTCTATAATGGATATTATTTTTTTAATTATTCAAAAGGAATATTTTTTTATTTATTTACCTTTTAATAATTATTTTTACTAATCCATTTAATCAAATTTCAGATGTGATGAGTTATTTAACATTCCATATTGTTTTTTTATTTATGATAGTTTTATTTATACTTAATCATTATTAAGAATTTTATAGTACCCGTACATTGTTTCCTATTTCCTTGAATCCAATAATAAAATTATGACTACATTATTAAAATTAACTAGATGTAATAAAGTCTTTTCAATAAAATATTAATTTGTAATTTGTTCATTTAAAATATAACGTAAGACACTTATATATATCTATATTACCTAGAATATTAAATAGATTGGTCCATCAGTATTATTTTCCAAATACAAAATACCTATGTAATGTTACTAAAACATGGGTCTAGTCTTATGGGTTCAGTATCAATACAGTTGGAATAAAATAATGTTTTTTAGAAACAATGGGAACTTGATGTAGTAAAATAGATAATTTAGAACATCTCCCTAAGATTGAATTTGAGGATATGTATATAATTAAAGCATATATTTTTAATAAGATAGAAATTATTTGGATTTTACTAGAACTAAATCATGGTCATGATACCACATGATCAGTTGATTATGTGTCAAATGTACCTAGGGTATATTAATCTAAATATGGAACATTGGGATTTACCCAGTAATCACATTGTACAAGAATATAGTCTTTACTACACAACTCGTCTGACACTACCAGTGGATATTGAAGGGATAATTCACATTTTTTCCAAAATATAGTATAATTTATTTGAATATATAATTGTTATAAATGATCTATGAAAAACATAAGACCATTGAATGACCTAAGTGGTAAATTTTTTAATATTTTGTTATGTTATGGGACTCAAAAACATTATTTTAAATGTATTTTAACAAATGATATTTTGGTTATATGAATCAATTAAAATATTTGTATTTGGATAGAATCAAATATGCATTAATTGATATATGTGTTATAGATACATTCCTGAAAAAAAAAATTTAAAATTTATTACATATTGAAATTCATAAAAACGTATTCATATGGGATCTACCGAGATTATGAACATTTTTTAAAGATTTATTTATTGTAAATGTTCTACTTGAATATTTATTTTAGGAATAATTCTTTTAAATTTTATATAGACATGTTTAATGTTATTTATAATGATTTTTGTTGATATGACCCTTGATAAAATAGTAAAATTTGATTATTTGAATATGAAAAAAATGGTTTTTTTAATACCATAGTAAAGACATTATCATATGATTTTTTTTATTTCATGGATACAAAAATTTTTTGTTTTGAATATAATATGAATTTTATTAATATATTTTGTGAAAGTGGAGAACATGCATTCCCTATGATGCCTCCTCATGTCCACTAAGGGAGTGGTTCTAGAAACCATGATTTCTTTATGATAAGAGTTTCATTCATACCACAATCATGCAAGCTATTTTGGTTAATATATCCAATTTGTTTTGTAAAATAATTTTTTTATTGATGAACTTATTTTATTACATTTGATTTTTAAATAGTAATCTCTTATAGTATGATGTTATAAGAAGGTGTTTCTCCAATGAGAAGTGAAGTGATTATAATCAATTGTGAATTTATTCATTTTTTTCAAAAGAAATTAACCCAAGTTGACATATTAATATCTGATATACTCATATGATAAATCATTGTATCCCAAATTATGTAATAATTAATAGAAAATTTGGAAAATATTTTTTAACAATCATTCTAAAAATAATCATACTTTATTCTATGATTGTTTAAAGTCCCCAATTAATGATTCTTCAATATTAACACATTTATTTACTATATTAATTTCCTTAATACCAAATAGCCCCATCGTGATCTTTAAATCCCCACATGAACAAATATTTCACACTTTCTGGTTACACAAATGATTACAAAAAAACACACGAATGTACAATCATAAAAGTAGACATATTTTTGAATAACTAATGATGATACTTCTTTTCTGCAATCAAGTTAAATAAAAAATCATATGCTCCTATTCTTAACAACTCAACTAAATTTGTTCTTTCTCAATAATTATACCTCTTCAGTTCATTGATATATTATTAAAATATATTATTCCAAATAATTTGTTTGTGAATTAAAAAATCATGAAACAATATATATATATATATATATATATATATTTCAGAACTATATGTGCATAAATACACTACTAATCAAACATATTTTTCACTTACATACACTATAACATGATGACTTAAAACTACTTTATTTATTAATTGGATTGTTCTTAACTTGTGATAAAAACAATTAATCATAAATTTATCTTCATTGAACATCAACACCACGTCTCACATTTCTATGTCTTATATAATCATAAATGAAACAATGAATTATTTTATAATAATTATGTTAGTGGATATTAAACCATATATGGGACATAAAATATGTGAATATGAAAAATTGTTTATTAAAATGGTTTATATAAAATGTTCAATTTTAATGTTTAAATACATTGAATCTAATAATAAAAAACTACTCAAATGGAAAATTTCATCTAAAAATATACTATATATAATATGTAATATTTAATATTTATACACAAAATTCATTAAGAAAAAATTAATCCATTTACTTCAGCTTCTATGAGAACTAATATTTTTCATTGTGTTATCATGAAACCCCACATACAGTTTCATTTTATAAGAGACTTAGAATATGATCTTCCCTCATACTACATATATCCTCCTCATTCATTTCTTCTGATATTATTTATATTTGTACAATAAATATGTAAAAAAACTCTGTGTACAATAATGAAGCCATTAAACCTTCCCAAAAAAAATCTACTTCCTTCTGCGATCAACCAATATATCATTGCTATCAATATAAAAAATCACCTCTTTCTCAAACAATTCATGACTATACATGAATTTTCAATATTATAAATAAGAATCGCATAAAAAATAGACTTCCACAAGTATCTTACACAATCAATTTTAATAATTTATGTAAATGCATAATGGATTTTCAATATCTCATAGAGCTTCAAGAGATACTTCCTAGAAACTGGTTTTTCATCAAACTATCGGTCTGCAAGACCTAATTCATGATAGATTTGATGGATAATACTAGTATGTAGGATAATGAAGTTGATATCGATTAATGGTTATATGGATGAAGTATAAACCATTAAAAATTATATGACCACATATGTTAACATCATTATAATCATGTGTTCAATATACTCTCATAACTCCATCCCCCGTCGGTTTCGAATTATGATAAGGTCACCAATAAATAATAATAATCTCTTGTACTATTCCAAAAATCATGAATCCCCTTACATTGCGATGTAACACATGATTCGATTGATTCTTCTCAGATCAACTATGGGATTTTGGAACAACACATGCACAATTATAGGAAAACATCCTTTAGGGACCCAAGGGAATGGACTCCCTGCTCCATCTTTGTAGTCCACCCTAAAAAATGTGAGCTTTCTGAGGATCTCCATTAAAAATGTTAGACCATCGGGCCCCATATGATTCCTTGGATGAGAAACATACTCATGCTTCTAACATGGAATTTTTTTTAATAACAGGGATCACTAAATAAATTCATTCAAATATTTTGATTATAATATGAATTATCATTCATTACATATCAACTACAATGGAATTTCATTCTCTTTAATTGAAAAATCCCACCATTATTTCACTCATTTTCATGAAAAATCAATTTCATGTTTTTAAAATGACATCATCATTCATAAATAAATTAATTTTAACATTTCCATATTTTTATTGATTATGTACATTACATATAACATTTCATCAAAAATTATGATCACATAAACAAACCATTAGTATCAAAATGAATGTGAAAATCAGTACAAGAGTGTAATATAATGAAATAACATGGATCAATATCAATTATCATGGAATCACCACTTCATCAAATTAATATTATCATGTCATATATGTAAGGACACAGACATAGTTTCCTAGATTCAGTCCCTTATTTAATTATATTAAATAAAAATAAGGAATATGAAACCTAATGTATGCAGTTCTTTATTAGAGTTATAAATAGGATACATAAATATTTTTTAATGGGAACATCCACATATATAAGTTTATCCTTATATTTCACTCAGAATAATCCAATTAATGTCTTTATAAAACGAATCATAAGAAATTTGTGAGCTCAAATGCTCAGTATTGGTTTTAAATACAGTAGAAGATATCATTAACATGATCATTAGGAATGTGGAATATCTAAAAACACATGCAATTAAAAATAAAATTGAACAAATTATGGTAGGAATACGTGATTATTAAATAATACAAAAATAAAATATAATCATGGGTATTAAACTAGTTGAATAATGACATGAAATATAAATAATATTTACCTAATAAGGGGATTTATAATGAGGTACATCTTAAAAAACTACCATGTCCTCATTCCAAAACCATAAAAACCCATTTTGGTAAGGCCTCGTGTCATTAACTAGTTTGTCTCATTAATCCAATTGATGCATCCAGTGTCTATATAGGACCCCACCACACAAATACTATGTTAGATGAATTATTAACATGAATGTGAAAAAACATAAACAAAATATATATTAATATTCAATCCGATATATGAAATTTAATTAACATTCCAAGAATATTATGCATAAACAGTAACCATTCTGAGTAAATTGGTGAATGGGTTTAAGATAGAACATCCATAATAAAACTAATCATAATAAATTATATATAAAATGGTTTATTATAACATTGGAGATAAATCTCAATTAATTACATGATTAAAAAATTTACATTTACATAGGTGAAGATACATTTCTAAGAGACCATTGAGAAATATTTGAGGATATAATCCATAAAAATTCCAATGTGAACCATACCACATTGAAAAATTAAATTCATAACACCTTTGAATATAATGAGAATAAGGAGACTCTTCATATGATATTAAAAAGGGTAGTACATGCACCACATTATATAAATAAGTGGTGATCATGGAATATATCTCATAAGAGTTTAAATGAGATGAGAAAAATACTATTTAAATTGGAAGGAAAAGTTCTTTTTTAAAATAATATGTATTTGTCAGGAAATCCGATTTTATTTATGTATATACTTGAAAATAAAATATAATGTAATTGAAATTATAATTTTGGAATAGATATTTTCCTTATTTAGGTGAAAACATTTAAAAAGGGTTTTTAATGAAGCTATATAGATAAAACATTTTACTGTGGTTTAATGGAGATATTAAGTACATTAAATTGAAAAGGCTTGTTTTTATTCATAAAACCATAAATAAACCCAAATATATTTATCATGATAACATTCTTTATTATATTAAGATAAATATGGATGAAAATATATTATATTGTGAACTTAAAAATGGGTAAAAATTTGATAAATTCATTGTAATGTGCATCAACTTCAGAATAATTTTTAAATCATTCTTTTAAAACATGTAAATCCATATAAAATTAAGATGGATTATAATTTATAAACTTATATTGAAAACTCAAATATATTTTATCAGGATTACATAGTACTAAATAATAATTCTATAGAGCTGAGTAAAGATTAAGAGAAACACGAATGATAATGGTGGTTCAGGTTAAAAATACATAAAATTTTGTAATAAATTAAATTCTATGGACCAAAAATACTTATAATAAAACGAACCACTATGTTTCATGAAAATAAATAGATTCATTATATGAAATATAATTTTTATGTATTCATTGATAATACACAAGTAAATGTACTGAATAAAAACTCATAAAATATTTTTTTGGATGAAAAGGTTATATCATTATTTTTAAATAATATGGAATTTAATCGGGATATGTAATGAAATATCCCAACATAGGAAAATTTTAAATAAAAAGAGATAAAAATAAAAAGAGTTCTTGAAAAAGGGATGGGTGTTGGATTCCCTTTCCCTATAGTGTAACTCATAAAACATTAAGAATGGGAAGGTGGGACCATGATTTAACTTTGGGAGGACATCTAGTGTGGTAAAATTACCATATAATTTAGGATTATTTGTTTGGAAATAATGAAAATGAAGGAATGAGTGGGTAGTTTTTGTAAATGATATAGTGTTTTTATATTAATTTCTCAAGACACCTCATTAATGGTTTTTAAAATCCATGTGCTTTCCTATGGTATTTTTAAAATCCATTGGACACATGGGACAACAAATATAATATATTAATTTTCAAAATTAAATCATAATTTTATATTCAATATTACATCACTATGATGTCATTAAGCATACCGAAAAAATACATTTTTTCTATTCAAAATAATTATTATATTTTTTAAAAATACAAAAAATATATCCCAATTGTTTTTCAATGTTTATAATTCAAATATAAAAGCAATTTTTTAAAAATTACTTTTAAAATTATTTTTAATTTAAATTTTAAATAAAATATTAATTTATTCTAAAAAACTGTTCAAGCTATAACTCATTTTATAACACCATGAATAATTAATCAGGATCTTATAAAATAATAATATAACCATTAGATAATATTTTAACAATTAATTATATCATTGTATGAAAATACATTTCGAATTTAAATTATTGAATTATTCATAAAATTTAAATGATCATATTTATGGCCAACAATAATACAAATATGTATACTATGATAATTTTTTAACTTATAAGATATCGAAATTGTTTTAATATACTCATGGGTGATGATTTTTTTTTCTATTTGTAATTAATTATAAATCATTATTATTCATTAGGGTGTGTAACTATTCATAAGTGTATGTTACTTTTCATCAAAAAATTTGTTTATTCTATCAGACACTAAAATCCCTCTAAACGCTACAATTTATTTATGTTTGTCAAAATTCAAATCACAGTAGTATAATTTTTCTTACAATATTGGTTATAAAAATGTTGGGTTTGTAGAGATTTTATAATGCCTTGATAAATTAATCAAGATCCCATAAAATTATTTTATAATAATAAGATAGTAAGATAACAAATTATTATTACATTTTTTGAAAATAAATTTCAATTTAAAATAAATAAATGAATCATAAAATTTTAATTAATATATTTATGACATATAAAAATAAAAATATGTTTGTTATAATCAATTTTCATTTATAATATGTCTAAATTAAATTTATACACTCAAGGGTGATGTTTCAAATTTTTTGTTCTGATTTACTATTCATTACAATTAATAAGGATATGTTACTAATCATAAGGGCATGTTAATATTAATATAAAACTATGTTTATTTTTTCAGGATCTAAATATCACCTGGAACACAACCGTGTTTATCAATTTTTCCAAATTCAAATCACACATGTAGAAAAATTATGTATATTGTATAGGATATTATATTGTGGTGTTGGTTGAGACTCAGTGTTTCATGCATTCAATATTAAATTCATTTTAAAAATCATTGGTTGTTACTTTATCCTTTCCAAACAAAAACATTTTCCTTGAAATTTGAAACTGATCTTCAAATTTTAATGGATGATACAAAAAAATTCCCATATGGAAAACCCACATTAAGAATATGGTTAAAATATAATATTAATAATGGGAAATAATAATGTGTCAGTTACTAAAAAAGAACACATTATAATTGTAATATATTTTCATGGGAGAATAATCATCATGCTTGGATGAAATATCATTAAATAAACCTTAAACTACAATTATAAAATTTTTTATCGATATAATGAAAAATAATAATATGGGAAAAAATAAATTATGAATCTTTTCCCAGAGTTGATGATTTATATCACACTATTAGTCAATGAATATACATTTATATTTCATAAATACGATCATATCCTTTGATACCAATTACACGTATACAACCCTAGTTTCTAGGAGCTGGTTGCTTATTTTATTACACCACCATGATAACATGGAATCAAATCTAGAATGACAAAGTAGTATAGTTATTTTTCAAAACAAGATACAATGCTGATAAAATATTCAAATTACATCATTCTTAATGACACATATTAATCATTCCACGATATTTGTGGCAGTTTCATAACTTGATTATTATCCAATAATGTCATTTGTGTAATACTCTTTTATCTATTTGGAAATTTTTTACATAGTTTTCCATATCCTTGAAGATGAAGTATTGTATAATGGAAACCACTTTCCTACTAGTATAATCATGAAATTGGTGTCCTTTTTCTAAAATAATTATAACAAATACCTATTCCTTTCTTGTATTTACTAGGTTTATTCATTCCATAGTTATCAGATGGTGGAAAACCCTTCGTTCCCTTCTTCCCTTTATCTATATATCTCAATATCACCAACATCTTCTTTTTCATTCTTTCAAATCCATCAGACTCAGAGAAATAATAACATAACCTATTAACAGATGATTATATTTCCTCATTTTATGAGGACACATGAGATAATATCATCCATTTAAAAATGGTTTAGGAACATGAGAGATATGATCGTTCTTAATATTTGTATAATGTTCAATGATGATAATTTCCTTCCATATGAAAAGATACATTTAAAAACAATGCCATACACTAGATTATAATATTAATCATGATGTATAATCTCATCATAGAAAACTATATAGATAAAATTGAAATCTTATTCATAACTAATGTTATCATCGTAAATATATTTTCATTGAGGAAAAAGTATTTAATTCCATCATAATGGTTTTATAAGAAAATGTGAATTATCATAATCATATCCCATTAGATTGTAATAAACTATGTGCTTAGTAAGTACCATTGTAATCTAACATGGTACACCAGGTCAAACCTAAAACTCCATGTCATAGATGTTAATTCTAGTTACATATGTATTAGAATTAGGTCCACATGTAGTATACAGAAAATGATGTATTTTCTAGAAATATCCACATAATCTATTCCATCAACAAAATTCAGAATGTTCTTGGAGGACTATCCTCAATGTCTATCTCAGGTCATTGTTCCCTAATCTACGTTTTATAAATCTAGTTTCCATGTTTTATACTAAAATTACATTGATAAAATCTACAAAAACTCATCCATAGTTTTCCAGACACTATGCATTATTTTATAACATTGACATATAAACAAGGAATACTAATACCAAAGGATAGAGTATTTTTGTATATTTTCAAACAAAATATATACATATGATTTTTTTATAATATCCAAAACAATATGTTTATCCATACAGGTCAGTTATAAAAAACATCTTTATTTCATGATAAAATCAAACAGAAGAATGGTATGATATCTAACAGTTATTAAGGATAATAAATTCGACAAAAGATATCATAAAAATAAATATTTCTCATGGATAATAACTAAAAACACATTCCTTAAAATATAAAATTGAAAAAATATAGCAAGAAAAAGAGATGAATAAATAATACATTAATAAAATATATTAATCGGTATTATAACAGTTACAAAACCACATGAACAATCAATAAAATCTAATAATGAGGTAATGTATAATATGGGACATCATATCCATACCATCACGTCCTTGTGAAATAACCATAAAAACCCATTTTGTCAATGCCTCGTTCCATGAACTAGTATGTATCATTAGACTTACTGATGGTCCAATGTGTTATAGCTGGCACCACACTACACTTAATGAGGCCAATGAATTATTCAAATGAATGTGGATAAACAAAAACAAATTATATATTCATATTAAAAATGAAATCTGAATCTAAATAACATTCCATGAACAATAAGTATAAACACTAACCATTCAGAATAAAATAGTGAATTGTTTAAGATAGAACACTCATAGTCCAACTAATCATCATCCAGTCAATAAAACATGATGTATCATATCATAAAAGAATAAAACTCAATAAATTACATGAATCAAAAAATAAATTTTACATAGATGAAGATACTTTTATAAGAGACCATTGTAAAATCATTGAGGGTATAATCATTATACATTATGAAGTTTTTGTTACCATGTTGAAAAATTCAAATAATAATATATTAGAACATCATGAGAATAAGGATACTATTTATATGATATTCCAAAGGGAATTACATAAAACATTAAAACGAAATAAGTGGTGAATAATCCATATATATCATTTAAGTTAATTTGAGAAGAGAATTGTTTTTTACATTTGAAAGAAGAGTTCTTTTGGAAAATCAATTGTATTTGTGATGAAATAATATTGTAATCAATTTTATCCAAAAAAATAAAAAGGAGCGTAATTTAAATTATATTTTTGTCAAAAATAAATTCTTATTGAGGTTAAATCATTTACATAGTATTTTTAATTCATTTTTTGATGTTAAACATTTAAGTGTGGTTTAAGGAAAATATTAAATATTTTAAATCTCAAAGGCAAATTTTCAATCATAATACCATAATTGAACCAAAATAGATTTTAGTGATAAATTTTTTTATTTTATACATATAATTATTTCTTAAAATATATTATATAGTGAACATAAAAATGATTTAGAATTAGTGAAGTACAATGAACCATGCTTGCATTTCGGAATATTTTTTGGATGATTCTTTGTTCAAATGTAAATCCCAATAAAATAAAGTATGATTATGATTTGTACATTTATATAGAACATTAAAACAGAATTTATGAGTTTTAAATAATAATGAATAATAATTTAATTTAGGTGAGTAGAGAATAAGATCAACCAAAAAGAAAATGGAGGTCCATGTGGGATATAATTAAAGCATTTCAATATCTTGAATTGTATGATAGAAAATTAAATATAATTATATAATACATTAAATATCCATAAAATAAATATTTAATGATATTAAAAATAAATGGGAATTATAAATACAGCATAAAAATTAATAATAGTGTATAAAGAACATCTTATAATAATTGATGTCAGATGAGGACACCATTGCCTTACGTCAGATGATGTTCATTACATGAACACAGTTTCATGGATAAAAAAATTAAAATAATTATTTATTATTTAAAAAAGATATTATTTATTAAATTTATTCATTATATCCTTATTAACTTCATTCATGGCATTCTTGATGGGTTTAATAGGATCAATTTTATTGTTTTTGAGTGATTGTTTCTTTAGTATTAATGGACGATTTAATTATATACATGTAAGGATAAAAAATTTATTTGAGAATTGTAAAGACCCATAATTTCCATGTAATTTTTTTTAAATAAATCTGAATTTTACGAGTCCATGAAAATTGACGGAGCATGATTCAAAGGCCTGGGGTGCCCGAAATCAATTTCTGAAGTTTTTTTCGTGTACTTTTAGTGAATGTTCGAGCGGGTTTTTATAAATTTTGAACTGGTTCTTGGAATTAAATTCTGAGGGTGTCCTTGAACTCGCTGCAACGATATTCACCTAAGAAGACTTTCACCATGATGGCAATTGGTCGAGTGTAAAATTTATTTTCTGGGTTTTTTGTGGAAATAATAAAATAAAATAAACATCGGTTTTAATTTATTTTATATGTTATTACGTCACACGTGTAATATTTAGGTGGGGACCACCACACCATAACCTCCCATGAGAGGTTATAGTGGTGGGACCCAAATAAACCTTTCCTCCCACTAGTGGTTACCCTGTGGGGACCACCCAAGACTAACTCCCCACTAATTAATTGAAAAAAACCTCACAACTCCCTCATAAATGAGGGAGAGCCTCTTGACAACCTCCACCTTGATTGTGCCATCACTCACCCCATTAATGTGCCAATGATGTTTTTAATAATATTTTTTGAATTTTATGATGATGACTTAATAGATTTTATAATCTATTATTATTTCCTACCTATTTTTTTTGTTTGAAATTGAGGAAATAGCTTTTGATAGAAAATATATCGGCAATGAAGAACTAGAGTCTCCAATGAATAACGACGAATGAAAACATCGATTGAAGAACTCCGGCAACAAGCGTCTTCGACTTCTTCCTCGGAAGCACCTTGAGGAAGAAACCATCATGGGACTTTTCGACAACCGACCATTCCTCCTCATCGTCGTCAATGAACCGACGGACGAGCTCGGGACTGGATGTGTGTGGAAAACACGACGAACAATGACAAATCTGTCTTCTTCAGCATGCCATCTTCAATGAACAATGAACAAAATAAGGGGTTTAATTTTATTTAATTATGATTTATTCCAATGTTATTCCTTTTTTTCAAAATGAAGAACCAGCATGTCTTCTTTTTTTCGGTTTTGGAATTATTCATTGCGGGAGGGTTTGTAGCACTTCGATATTGTGAGAAAATTGTTATCACCCTAAATGTGGAGGGTGCGGACAAAACCAACCTGGGATGACCCCTATGACAATCTCCATTGAGGTGTTTGTCGAAACGGAGGAAAGTGGCGTCCAAGGTGACGAAAGAAACAACCGCGCTCACTACGGCCTCCGCGACCCGCCCCACCCCCGTGACGCACCGACACCCTAGCCCAAATGGGTCTACCTCCCTCATAAGAACCGCACCTCTAGCCATCTTCTGTGCCACCTCAGAAACGCTACACCTCAGATGCACTGCCCTTGTCGGCTGCGCCGCCCTCACCGGTCGTGCTGCCCTCACATGCCTCACCACCAAACCATCTGCACCCCTGCTCCCCCTTTGCACTACCCTAAACCAAACCGTCCAAGCCCTCACAACACTCAGGCCGAACATGCCACTCACGTTGCCCTTCTAGGCCGAGTCTCACCGGGCTGGGCTGAGCTGCCCCACACCCTTACTGCTGTTCGTGGTTCCGGGAGGCCTGCTGTGCTAGGCCTAGCGGGCCGGGAAGAATCTAACGAGTTGGACCAACCAATGGGTTGGGTCGACTCTAACTAGGTCGGCCCAGACAGGGTCGGGCTAGGGAGGTCCGACCTGGACGGATCGGGCCCGACCCCACTACGACCCTTTACTTTATTTTGGTCATATCATTGGAACTGGTCGTCTGTTTCACGAACCGTTAGCGGAGATGGTAATCATGTAGAATGGAGGTCCATATGATAATATTCCACATGAGTTTGGGGTATAGTTGAGATACAGTCTGGTTGGATCATGCCCGAATCCAACCGGGCCCCTAGGACTAAAAGGATAACAACTCCCAAATCGAGTGTCCGATTGATGTATCGCCAGTTGGGTTGACAACCCTATGACATGGCATACATCTAAGATACCTCTTCATGGTACTTCATGGAAGTTTGAGCATCGACAAGTAGCCTGTGGAGCAGATATTTTGAAGAAAAGAGAGCATTTCTGAAGGAACCTAGTAGTTGGGAGAGACTTGACCACTGCTGACTGATTGACTTGGAGTGACATGACTAACCTAGTGGGGAGCACCTGGTTGTGGTGGAAGAACCACGACGGAGGAGTTCCTGGTAGTTGCAGAAGTCCCACAATAATTACAGGAGGGGTACCTCTCCAGTATATGAGGGGAGGACCATGGTTGTTGCAGCAGCCCCTGGTGGGGAGGGCCTCTGTGTGACGCAGTAGTGCTATGGTACTCGATAAGAGGAGCACCTCACCAGTCCAATGTTTGTGGGAAGCGCCAGGTAGTGGCTACAAGCCCACTATTCTAGATACAATTTTAGTTCTCCAGAATCCACGGTTTCGAAATTTTACTACCCCTATAATAAAATCATGGTTGAGATGATTCATGTTTTCTGTGATTTCTTCATGATTGAGTTTAATCACTTGATATCATCTGTATATGTATGGTCATATACCTATGTATGGTTATCTGTTGATTTCATACTTTGATGTTTATCCTTGTTTGATTTTATGGGAGCTTTATGGTCTTGGGGTCCCTACCAAATATCATTATACTCACACATGCATAGGTTATTCCTGCACCTCATTATGTTGGATGCAGACGACAGGTAGCGTTGACCAAGGCTGGGAGTACAAGGACTAGATGGTACCTGGAGGTGGACTATATGACATGTCAGTACATAGAGGAGACGAATGGATGTGGAGTGCTGAGGAGTCGATCTGTACCAACCCTTCATGTAGGAACCTCTAATGTTGGCCAATTATCTATTTTTCCTTTTTCTTCAGATGTACATGTACTTTAAGTTTCTTTTAATGTCTAATCGGGTCTATATTCTAGCCCCTTTTTACTTATTGTACTAACATGATGGTTATACAGTTTACTCTTGTTCATATCTACTGTGTTTTTTTACATGCTATAAATGCAATTCCTTCACAGTTTTAGGGAATTACGCCTTTGGTACTAGTCTCCAGCCCCTACCGTATTGAAGGAAGGCATTGGGTATTTACGACACGGGCCCTAGGGGACGGGTCATGAAAAATTGGTATCAGAGGAGTCAATTCAACCATAGTACATAAGACTCTGATATTTTCTGTGAAGTAATAGTGTTAAGGGTGGTGAGTGTGGTTTTTAGTTCAGGGCATCTATTGTTGGTTCGGTAGCGTACGTATCCATACACTAGGAGCCGAACATCTTATTGTCGACTCATTGCACGAAAACACTAATCTCATGTGTGTTTTCAAAAGATTTGGGTATGTCAGCTCAACCAGATTATCACACCAGCTATAACATTTGACCCTATCATGTCTATTTTTTTCAGGATACCTCAACATGGATGACCAACTTGAGTATCGAGAGTTCTACGCACTGATTGCCCACCGAACGACGAGGCCTTGGTGAAGGGACCTTTTCTACTGCAGGCACCAGTAGTACCACTACCCATTAGGCCACAGATGCCACCATCCCTAAAAACATATGATTCTAGCCACTTGAGCGCGTTTCATGAGTTCCAGCACAAGAGGCCACCCAGGTTCAGGGGAGAGATGGACCCATATACGGCTGTAGATTAGTCGGAGGTTGTGGTGAGAGATTTATGACTGGTAGGGACATCAGAAGACCTCATGTTGATTCTTTATTCCATCCATCTACATGAAGCATCAGAAAAATGGTGGATCTTTATGCTTTAGGTTCATAACGAGGAGGCGCTTCTCGGGGTAGACTTTGAGATCTTGTTTTGGGTAGTGTTTGTCCCATCAACTCTCTGTGCAGTGTGAATACAAGAGATAATTCATCTGTAATAGGGAAACATTATTTTAGCCCAGTACTGAGTGAGGTTCAAAGAACTCTCAAGCTACTCCACTGATATGGTGTGAGACCCATTCTTCAGTTCCTAGAACTTCTAGTGGGAACTTAGGCAGGAGGTCATGGATTCGATGGTCTCACTCAGCATTCTGATGCTAGAGAGGGTGTCAGAGAGAGCCCTCATTCTGGAGAGTTTCCTTACTGAGTAGTCTCCACCAGTGAGATCCACCACCAGTCGACACATAATAGAGTCTTTTGTACCTAGAAGTAGATATATGTCATAGAGGTCCAAGAGGACCAGACCTACAGGTGGACGACCTCATGACATAGGGTCAGTTATGTGTGTCACCCGAAGTAGAGACAGAATGCCAGGAGCGGTAAGTGTTACTCATGCTATGCGCAGGGTCACATGGCTCATGACTGTCCAACTATTCATTTAGATGATCCACATACGGATGAAGGACCTCCTAGTAGGAGACATAGATTCGATCGAGGCGGTTCGCAGTTTGTAGGTGGATGTGTTAGAGGATCTAGTTGTGCACCTGGAGGGGGGATACATTTCGAGGTGTTACCTCCACCACCACGAGGAGGTACACCCGAACCCCAGGAGCAGGTGGAGAGGGAGGAGCTCAGCTCCAGACAGGTGAGGCATACGATCATGGTGCTTCAGAGATGAATCGAGGTATGATATGTGTCTACTCCACCATATCTTCAGTAATTATAGACACAAGTTCCACTCACCCTTTTATATCTACTTCCCTCGTTCGATGTTTGGAGATTCTGACAGAGCCATTGTCACGATCCTTATGGCTAGAGACTCTTATGGGTGCATATTAGATGATTACTCACTAGTTCTGACAATGTTATTTTACTCATGGTGGTGAGAGCATTGGATGTGATCTCCTAGTAGCAGCGTCGAGGCCTTACAACATCATCATGGGTATGAAAGGATTATTTATAGTCCATGCTCAAATAGACTTTATTATGTGCAATGTTTGGTGTGTTCGCACATATGGGACCAGGTTTACCTTAAACGGAAAGAATGAAGCCTTTGCATCATAGGATGGACTTTCTTAGATAAGAGTTTCATCAATCACTCATCAGTTGGATAGCATAACCATCAGAGCTCATGATGTGGAGTGTTTGACTTATCCTGTAGTGGTGGACCAGTACACATATTTTTTCCCTCATGATTTCCTGGGTCTATCTCCTTCAATAGAAGTGGTCTTTTACGTTGAAATGTACCCCATGAAAACACCGATATGTACACCAGCGTATCAGATGGATCCCGCGAAGCTTCAGGAGCTTCAGGAACAACTACAGAACTTGAAGGGGAAAGGATTCCTTCGGCCTAATGTTTTTCTCTAGGAATCCCTGATTCTTTTATCCAAGAAGGAGGATGGAAGATTGAGGATTTGTATTGACTACCGGAGCCTGAACCAGGTGGCTGTGAAGAACATGTACCCACTCCCTATGATTGACAACATATTTGATCAGCTGAAGGGAGCATGGTGGTTCCCAAAGATAGATCGCAGATCAGGCTATCACCAGCTCAGAGTTCGAGATGATGATGTGTAGAAGACAACTTTTAGATATTGATATGTCCACATTAAGTTCTTGGTTATCTCTTTAGTCATAATAAGCACTCCATAAATGTTAATGGGAATCATGAACTTGATATTTCAGCCTTACCTTGATCAGTTTGTCATAGTCTTCATCGACAATATTCTGTTCTACTCGACCGCAGAAGAGGAGCATGACTACCATTTTTCGGTAGTACTGGAAACACTCTGAGAGCACCTCCATTAATGGATGATCTGGAAGTGTCAGTTATGGATATGTGAGGTTCACTCTATGGGTCATGTCATTTCAGAGGCTGGAGTTTTAGTGGATCTAGCTAAGATTGAGGAAATACTTTCTTGGGAGCCACCCTGGCGTGTGACTGAGGTATGATGTTTCCTGGATTTGGATGGATACTACCCAAGGGTTCTAAAATAATTTACAGAGTTACAACACCACTATCATCATTGACGAAGAAGGTGAAACACTTTGCGTGGTCCAAGAGATACCATCAGAGCATTCGAGAGTTGAGACAATTTTGAATAGTTCGCCCATCTTGAGGCTTCCAGAGAAGGGTGTGAGGTACATAGTTTATTGTGACGCATCAGGGACAAGACTTGGATTTTTCCTGATGTAGGAGAAAGCTGTGATCACGTATAGTTCTTGGCAACTGAGAGAACACGATCATAACTATGCTACCCATGAACATGAGTTAGCAACAGTTGTCATCGCCTAGAAGATGTGCCGACACAATCTGATGGGTGAGAGTTTTACCATGTACTCCGATCACTAGAGTCTTATGTATATATACATTGATAAGGAGATGAACCTGATAAAATGATGCTGTCTTGATATTCTACAGGACTATGATTTTGATATATTCTATACTCACGGGAAGGGGAATGTTTTGGAAGATGCACTCAAAATGAGTTCTGGTATACAGCAGCAAGGCGAGGCAACTGAGCATCTCGGTGGTTTACAGATATCCTTTGTAGATAGATATGGTGATGCATATCTTCAGTCTCTTAGAGTTACTCCCCCACTCCTTTAGTGAGTCAAGGAGGCACAACGTGAGGATGCTGACTATGAGACACATTGTGCTCAGATATCCACATGGCAGTAACCTGATGGCTTTTCTGAAGGTGGGTAGCACATCATCCTCTTCAAATAATGTACCATGAAACCAATGTATCTTCAGGAGGAAGTGTTTATGGAGTTCCACACATCCCTCTAGTGGTATATGCAAGAGTCGATAAGATGTTCTATGACCTACGACGACCGCACTGGGGGCCAGGAATGAAGAAGGTAGTAGCCAAGTTTGTCTCTAGGTGCCTCACTTTTCAGAAAGTGAAGGCGGGGCATCATGTACCATCATGCTTGGTTTAGCCTTTAGAGATACAAGAGTGTAAGTGGTATGGGATATCCCTGGACTTCGTTTTAGGACGTTAACACACTTCCATAGGTCGAGAATCCATTTTTGTGATTGTCGATAGACTAACCAAGTCATCTCACTTCCTTCCGATCAGAGAATTTGGTTCAGTAGAATGCTTGGGATGCCTCTATGTGCGGGAGATTTTGCAGCTACAAGGAGTAACATTGACGATTGCATCTGATCGTGACACCCATTTGACATCCCAGATATATATGCATTTGTAGGAGGCTTTTTGGATGCATCCTCGTTTGAGCACCGCCTTCCATCCTCAGACGGATGGTCAGACTGAGCAGATAATCCAGGCCCTCAATGAAATGTTGCATGCTTGTGTCCTAGACTTCAGTCGAAGCGGAGATGATCACTTTTCTTTTGTAGAATTTGCGTACATCAACAGCTATCACTCCACCTTTGGGATGTAACCTTTTAAGGAATTGTACGGGAGACCTTGCCGACCATCCTTGTGATGGACTGACCTTGGTAGTTAGTACTCTTGGGACCAAAGATGGTACAAGCTACCACAAAGAAGGTACAAATCATCTAGGAGCTGATGAAGACAGCATAGAGCAGGCATAAGTCATATGCCGATAAGAGACGGAGACCTCTAGAGTTTTAGGATGGAGACCATATCTTTCTACGGGTCACACCTCGACGAGGTTTGCGGAGATTTGGACTAGGATGCATGTTATGTCCAAGATTTATTGGACCATTTCAGGTCCTCAATAGTGTTGGAAAGGTTCCATACTACTTATCTATTCCACCTCAGTTGCACAAGGTGAATGACGTCTTCCATGTATCCTAGTGTAGAAGATACATGCATGACCCTTCCCACATCATCTTCTATGGATAGTTTGACATCGATGATGGGGCGAATTTTACGGAGGTTCCAGTAGAGATTGAGGATCAATTGGAGTGGGTCCTTTTTGGACGGTTTATACCTCTGGAAAGTGTTCAATGGAAGCACATGAACCTCTAGGAGAGCACATGGTAACGGGAGACTCATATGCGTGCTTAGTATCCCCAATTTATTCCTTAGTATGAGTTGTGGATTACAAGACGTAGAGCCCGGAGTTGTGGAGAATGTAAAGTCCCAAAATTTCCATGTACTTTTTTTACATATATGGGAATTTTATGAGTCCTCAAATAATTTTGTGGAGTGATTCCGAGGACTAGTGTAACCAGAATCAATTTTTGATGATTTTTTAGGTACTTTTAGTGAATGTTCGAGGGGGGTTTTTATAACATTTGAACAGGTGATCAGAATTGAAATATGAGGGCAATGTTCAACTCGCAGTGCTGATTATCACCTAAGAAGTCTTTTATCTTGACCGTAGTTGGTCGGGGGTTAAAGTTACTTTTTGGGATTTCCATGAAAATAATAAAATAAAATATGCGCATGTTTTATTTTCTATTATTTATTATAACCACCCAAGTGGATGTTGAAGATGGGGAAAACCACACCTTAACCTCCGTTGTGATGTTATGTTAGTGGGGCCCACCTGAACCTAACCTCTCATGAGAGGTTATGGTGTGGGGAACACCTGGGACTAAACCCCCTATTTAATTGAGGAAAAACTCTCAACTCCCTCATAAATGAGGGATATCCTCTTTACCTCTTACACATTGATTATGCCAACACACATTCCATTAATGTTCCAACCAAGTGTTTAATTATTCATTTTTTATTTTATTCCAATGACTTGTTATATTTTAGAATATATTATTTTTGGCTACATATTC
This sequence comes from Viscum album, assembly GCA_963277665.1. Lineage (NCBI taxonomy): Eukaryota > Viridiplantae > Streptophyta > Magnoliopsida > Santalales > Viscaceae > Viscum > Viscum album. The sequence continues at coordinate 416,568,840 of OY728161.1, read as the reverse complement.
ATTTGTTGTTAAAGGAGGAAGGAACATTTCATAGAAAATCTCTCTCAAATGAAGAACTAGTTTCTCCAACACAAAATTACGAACACATTGATCAATTGAAGAATACCTGCAAGGATCATCTTCTGTTTCATCCTCAGAAGAACCTTGATAAAGAAACCGATGTGGGATGTCTTCGACGACTGACCTTCCCTCCTTATCATCGTCAATAAACCAATGCACGTGAATGGGATTGGATGTGTGTGGCGGACAAGCCGAACGATGACAACTTCATCTTCCTCCCCGCGACATCATCGACAAACAAGGAAAAATGAAGGGGTTTAATTTTATATATGTATTATTTATTCCCATGTTTTTCCTTTCCATCAAAATGAAGAACTAGGATGTTTTACATTTGTGGGTTTTGGGATTATTCTTTGCAGGAGGGTTTTTTTTTCTTCGTTCTTGTGAGCCAATTAATATCACCCTAAATGTGGAGGGTGTGGAACAAACCAACACTGTCTGACCACTCTGCTAATCTCTTTTGTGGTGTAAATCGAAACAGAGGAATGTGACATCAATGGAGACGATGGAGACGAAGTCAATGACTGCGCAACTTGCGGCCTCCACAACCCATGTCACCCATATGATGCACCAGCATCCCGTAAGAACTGGCACCACCACCCCTGGCTGAACCGGACTACCTTTCAGCTTCCGTACCACCCTCATAGGCTGCACCGCCTCACCGAATGACTACCCGAATCGATCGTGCCACTTCTCCCCAGCCTCACAGCCCTAGACAAAACCAGCCACACACTAGCGGTGCCCTTCTGGGCCGCATTGCCTCGGGCCGGTTCGAGATTCCCCACACCCTTACGGCTCTCTGTGGTTCATCATGGCCTGTAGGGCTGGGCCCATCGAGCCAGGCCGAACTTAATAGGCTGGGCCTCAGACCAGACCCGGTCCTGCTAAGCCCCTTTAGTTTATTTTGGCCATATATTTGGCACCGGATGTCCGTTCGACGGACCGTCAGTGGAGATAGTATTCATGGAGCATTGTAGACCCTTTGAGTATATTATACATGAGGATGGGGTATAGTTGTGATATGGTCAGGTTTGATCATGCATGAATCTAACCTGGCCCCAGAGACTAAAAGGCTAGTAACTCACTGGAAGGGCTTCCGATGACGCACCGTTAGTTGTGTTGAGAGCACTATAAAGTGGCATACCATTTAGATAAATCTTTTTTGGGATTCTTGGATATTGATGCATCGACTAGTAGATTGGGGAGGGGATCGTATGGATATTAGCAATCATTTTTGTGGGAACCTAGAAGCTGGATGAGACTTGAAAACTGCTAACCGTTTGAGTTAGAGTAACCCAACTATCCCAATGAGTATCTCCTGGTTATGGTTGAAGAACCATAGCAGACGAGTGCATGGTTGTAGCGGCAGAACCGCGCTACTCAATATGACGAGTACCTCTGCAGGCTATGAGGGGGAGTGCCTGGTTGTGGCAGCATACCCTTGGTGGGGAGTGCATCTGTGTGATGCCACAAACCCACGATATTTGACAGGAGGAGTACCTTAGTAGTCCAGGGATAGTGGGAACTGACTGGTTGTGGCCACAGGCCCACTATACTCGATAGAGGAGGTGTTCTCCAGATGCTGAGTGTTCGAAATGTTAGTACCCATATAATAAAATCCTTGTTAAGTTGAGTCACTTTTTCTTGGTTTTTTCATGATTGGTATGGATAACATGATAACATATTTGTATGTATTGGAATATACCTAAGTAAGGTTATATGTTGATTACATACATTGTGGTTTATCCTTGTTGTATTTTTTGAGACCTTGAGGGTCTTAGTGTCCTTACTGACTATCGTTGTACTCACCCCTGTACGGGTTATCCCCCCACCTCATTGTGTTGGATATAGACGATAGACAATTTTGATAGAGGCTGATAGTACCAAGACTGGACGATACCTGGAGGTGAACCATACAACGTGTCAGTACATAGAGAAAACAGATGGACATGAAGTGCTGAGGAGTCGATCTGTACCTACCCTTCAGGTAGGAACCTCGAAGGGTAACTCAATAGATATTTTTCCTTTTTCCCCAGTTGAACTTGTACATTCAATTTCTTTTACTTACTAGTTGTTCAATAATTCTGGCCCGTTTTTATTTAGTATATTAACTGGGTTTTTATACATTTTACTCATGTTAGTATCTTTTATGTATGATTACTAGTTATAAATGCAATTCCTTCCCAATTTTAGGGAATTACGCCATTTATGCTAATCTCCAACCCATGTACATTTGAAGGTGGGGTTGGGGTAGTCACATCACGAGCCCTGAGTGACGGGTCGTGAAAAAAGGGTAGTCCAGATTAGGATTTTTATGTCAATTTTTTTAAAAAAAGATGACTACATTTTTATAAAATTATTTTTTTGTTGGGAGTGAATATGAATCATTATATTATGCACAAATTATAATTTTTTTGGTTAATAGCATGTTTTTTATCACAAAAAAGACATTTGATTTAGAAATTAATATCATGATTACAAAAAGATTAAAAAACATTAAATAAGTTATAATACATATATTATAGTATTCTTAAAACATAAAAGTGATTTCAGTACTAGAATGAAATATGGTAATTGAAATTTAAAACACTTCACCTGTTAATTTGATAAATTAACACATGTCGGAGGGTGTTTTTTTTCTAGAATAAATGAATGTGAAGTGATAGATGATGATGAATTATTAGATTATAAAAAAACATTATAGTAAATGTATAGTACTGTAGTTATCATAACATTGGGATTAAAATGAGGTGTATAATGAAAATGTAAATAATATAACTCAAAATAAATGAAAAGTTGAGAAATACCTTACTAAAACGTGGAATCCCAACGACAGATCATATAGACTAATAAAATATTATGATGAGAGAAGGGGAATATCTGATCAATCATAAACAATATTGACAGTATGAGGGATATTTAATCACATATCCCAAAATAATTCTAATTGATAATAAAATAGAATGAAATAAAAAGATTGCTTGAAAATGGGAAGGTTGATGAATTACCATAACCTATAGAGTAACTACTAAAACAAGGTAGTTAGGTCATTGGGGCCATTAGAAAACCATGGGAGGAGTCATAGGTAGGTAAAAATACTAATGATTCATGAATGTAATTGTGTATAATTGTTTTTCATAAAATGAACTCTTAGATGTAGATAAATTATTTTAACTAGCCAGGTAATAATAATGTGGTGTTTGTAATGATTTTATAACAGCTCGATATGATAATCATGCTTCAATAAAATTACCTTATAACAATAAAATAGTAATGTAATAAATAATTTTTTACATTTTCTGAAAATACATATCAATGTTTAATTATTTAATTAATAATAAAATTTTAATTAATTTATTTATCTCATATAAAACACGAATACATATACTACAATCATATTTTCACATATAAGATGTCTAAATCTAATTTATACTTTCACAGGTGATGTTTCTTTCTATTATAGATTAATTTTCATTTTTATTCATTACTATTCATAAGGGTATGTTATTATTCTTAAGTGTTTGTTATTATTCAATATAAACTAGATTGATTCTATCAGAATATAAATAATACCATGAATGAAACCATTTATTTCAGTTATTCAAAATTCAAATCACATTCCTATAAATATTACATTTACTCGCAATTATATACAAAAGTGGTGTTAATAGAGACTCAGTGGTTCATTCATTAAAAATTAAAATTATTTTAAAAATCTTGGGGTGTTACAATCTCCACTTCATGGATACTCAAAAAATACATATTCTATCACTTTTAAAAATGAAAAATAGATTTGAAAATATATCCCATTGAATTGTGTTGTCAGCATCCCTTCACATACAACCTGTAATATAAAATTAAAAATGTGTGTATAATTTTTATCCCCCATTAATGATAATAATGTTAAATAGGGGTTTGGTTATATAGTATTATCTTTTTTCATAATAACTTCATCAATTATTTTCTTATATTAAGGAATAATGTGACAACATTCATTCAAAAGATTCTTTACTTAATAGACTGTATCTTTTTGTGGGAATCCATAGTGTCAATAACTTGAGAGATTTATCCATTAGAATCTGATATATCATGAAAATATCATGGCCTATAAAATTAATCGTAGAATAGTTCCAAATAAAATAAAAGATCAGGAACAAAATTTATCTTATTAATCGGAATGATTATTTATTTATGAATAATTTCTTATTTTCTATGTAAGTAATCAATCTAGATGTCGTCATAAATAAACTCAATTTTGAATGTTATAATCATGTGAATGGATAACAAAATCCATATAAGTGCCCCAAAATCAATATATGATTTCTTTTTCATCTTAATGGAATAAAATGCATGATGAATTAAACTACCCCTACAACTCATTATTTTTTATAAAAATTCACTTAATGTGATAGGGAATAATGAGGCACATCATTTAGGTTATGGCAATTGAGGATGTGTGTCATGGGTCATTCCTATCATTAACATCGTCATGATCGAAGGCCAATCCATGATTATATGAAAAAAATACATGATAAATATAATTCAATAAAGGAATATAAAAAATTGGTAAAATTACAGAAGCAAACTATGTGATCATCACATTTTATTTTAAATTATTTAAATCAATTTGTAAATTTCCACGTGTTATTCGTTTCTTCCATGATTGATATGAGAATAGATCAATGTTTTACCATCATAGCATTGATGGAATCAATAGTATATACAAAATAACGGTGATACAAAAATGTTTCATAAATGTATGATCATCGCCATATGATTCTGTGGGAGCTAGCATGATAGTTCCACTTACATATGTGATTCATCTATGATCGATTCAAGAATCACTTCCAAATTATTCTCTTTTTTATAAAATTACTCCATAATGGAAGGTGGATGAATGTCTCTTTAGATAATGGGATTATTACTGGAGAAGGGATATCTCTATGTATTCAAATCAAATTTCTAGATTTTTTTAGCACAAAAAAACAAATAAATTTGATGTACTAAAAAAATAAGTTGGATTTTATACCAGTATGGTTTAAAAATAATCATTTTTAGAAGTGACTTTTAATAAATATATATTCATAGTATAACCCCATGTTTTTAAATAGAATAATATTTAATATTTATCTACATGAACTTAACATGTGAATTGTAATTAAATATTATTTACTTGAATAGTATTCCATATATATTATTTCTACCTAGACCGTTAAACATGATCCACCATTCCTCCACAATATTGATTTTTTCTTGAATAATGTATATTTATTTATTAAATAAATATCATTTCAACATTCTCAAATATATAAAAAACATTATATTAACTAATTAGTAACCAATATTTATTATGTATTCCTCTCAAATAATATTCTCTAAAAATACTATTGCTGGAATATGTGAGTTAAAATAAACATGAGTAATTATTAAACAACATGAGAATGTACGATTTATTCATCTTGTAATATTGTTTGTTTAACTAAGATTTCGAATACACTAATTGTGTGACCCTAAAACCCTATTTCTTATTAGAATGAGAAGAAGCATCCAAACTCCATGGATAATATCTAGTACAATGTCATGTCACCCATAAAGAATGGGGTTAACTATGAAACAACATAACAACTCACACATACATTACTAGTTAATATAATACATTTCTTACAATATCATTAATCAAGCAACATCCATGTTTGTTCAATCAACCTATGTACTCAATTTATAATTATTTAAATTTCAGAAAATAAAATATTTATTATAGACCACAAAGGGCATGTATTTTTTTAATCTATATCATTTTAATAAAATATCCTCAGATGTCAACATTATTTAAAAAATGGAGGTCAAAAATCCTTGGTCACATTATTCATTAATGAAATATTGCTGCTAATACATGTATCATATCATACCACACTATGAAAAAATGTTGTAACATTTTTTATCAATACAAAATAAACATGACATATAATAATAATTAAGAATATTATTATTATATACATATTAATACACATGTCTTATCATTTGAATATTCAATGACAAACACATGTTGATTTCCTACTAACATGACTCATTCTCAAAATATCATAAACTGTATGTTATTAAGGTTGTTCATCTTAAGAATATTCCTCCATGTCCTATGATTATTCACCCCTATTAGAAAGAATAATTTATGTTGCTAAAATTATATCAAGTGGCTCTATGACATATATCTAATACATTTTTCCATTGGAAATTTGTGTTATTATAATAATAGATAACTACATTGTACATTAACTTAAAATACTACTCTTAGAGAATTATGAAATTTTATTCCACATTTAAGAACAATCATGATTTGTTAATTTTTATTATTAATATTAAAAACAATTAATATATGTTATCATAAATTACACAAATGATTCTTTCAGGTCACCAACAAGATTAGACTAAAACATTAACTAGTTACTTCTGATGACAATCATTAGTCTACAATCACTCACATGAAACTCCTACTTTAACCAATATAGTTATCTAGTCATGTGGTACCCCATTTTATCTTTATTGGGAAATTTTATTACTTAAACATCACCCCAAGGATAAAAATACCTCATGAGTTCATACATCAAGAGTATGTTCTTTTTTTACTGGGGTTATCATATATGTCTGAAAAAAATTCATTGCTAAAATATTTTAAAAATACAATTTTATAGGCTAAATAAAAAAATGAATCACATCCTGATCCTAGAAATTAAACCATATCCAAAAATATTACTTGGATTCAATAGAATTCATTATGTTCATGGAATCTGATATAAAATTCTTGACAACATTTATTCTTAAAATCACCCAGCTCACATCTCCTCCATTGAGACAAAAAAAATATCCAAACTAAAACATATATTCATTCATAAATACATTAATAATATAATAATTATAATCCTTCATGACCATATCCGCATCTATTCCATACACAATGATCATTGTGTTTGTAATTTAAAGAAATGTGAGGATAACCCTAACAACATTCCAATTCGATTCACCTAAATCTAAATTTTATTAGTGATCCATTATCAATATAGTTGATACATAATTCTTAATATATTTCATTTTGTACGTGATTTATCACATCAATGAAATATATAGGATGTTACAAATTTTCTAATTATCCTTTTTTCATAGGATTAATTTTATTATCAATGTTTAAACCATGATACACTAGAACTAATCCCCTGGTGGTTTTTTCGATTCTTAATCTCTTTAATATCTAGTAAATTTATATTAATTGAATTATACTAAGTCAAATCCTGAATTTATCTCAAATGATCTTTGTCCCTATAAGATATGCTTATTAACCTATTCCCTTTATATAGAAACACATTGTTTACCAATCCTTAATATACTGTTTGAATTGTATTTCATTTCTAGTATGTAGTATGTCATCATCATATAGATCAAAGATAATGACTACATTGTCAATAGACATCTTGAAAACACAAGGATCCATATTTTCTTGATGAATAAAACCTCATCCATTGATTCATTGAATCTTATTTTCCATGACATTGATGATTACTTATATCCAATAATGGTTCTATAAAAAACATTAATATCCATTCAGAATCAGCTATAGTCCCAAGCCATTCTAATTGTTTCTTATTTTCTTCTTCATCATGGTTCTTATTAAGGAATGGACTGTTGAAATCAATATTCGAATTTTTAAAGATATTTTTAGTTACTAATGAATGTGTAAATTAGTTGGATTAAATAATATAAACTTTTGAATAGGATACATCGTAGTCCATTCTATGACACTAATTAAATTAATTATCCAAAATCCATCCTTATAAGGTATTCTATCTAGATTAATTATAAATTTATTTAATAAATACACATTTTCACCCTACAGTCCTATCATAAAATACAACATCAAGCTAAGATAAATATTTACTGCAATAAAAAATTTCAATTTTAGAGTTATACACTTCATCCATCATATATTTTTTTTTATGTACTTATATTTATTGGATAATGCTTCTTCATTATTGACCAATAAATGACTAAACACCATCGCTGAATATAAAACAATATCTCTCATGTTTTGTTACATCGTTTTATCTCTAACACGTTACTTATGTTTCAGGAATAACATCTTCTATATGGCCTTGTGGAATATCTTCATACAAATTATTGTGTATATTATGAATGAAATTCAAAAACGTTAAAACATTTTCCTCTATAAATTTTAATGATATTACCCCTCCCATGGACAAAATTAATTCCTATAGATATTCAATTTCATGTGTGAGGTTTTCATAGGTAGTATCTCTTTGTTTCCTTAGGATACCCTAGAACTAGGCACATGTTTCCTATGAGTTCTATTTAGTGATTGATAAGGATATAAAAAATTACTTGAAACTAAATACCATTTTATTTTAAAAAACAAGTTTTAGTCAACTCTCAAATTTTAATATAATTCCAATATCTTCTAATGTTGGTATTCTCTTTAATGCATATGTCAAAGTATGAAATGAATATTACTAAAAGGATCATGGAATATCTATTGGAATTATCATCGACCATACCATGTCTAATAATAAACACTTCATCCTTCCAATACCACCACTCCATTATAGTGATAAATATAGAGTGAGATGAGATAGAATCAAAAACACCCATGACATGTTGATAACATTTTTGTTACGATATTTTCCATTTCATTCTAATAAATGATAATTTTTCACCTTTCCAAGTTGATTTTCTACTTCATTCTTGAATTAATTAAATTTCACAAAGGACTCGGACATAAACCTCATCGAGTATACATAATAATGTATAAAATTTTTATATGTAAAATAAATAAAGAAAGAATATCTATATATATAAATGCAATATGGATGAAACATAATTAATACCCTTACTAATATAGAAAACATATATTATATACAATTTATTCTTGGGACGTGTGGTATAATGACTTATCACATACATTAATTATGTGTGCAACCAACATAATGATTACAAAGATTAAATGATTTTTCTATAACATCTCATGTTTCTATGAAAAAATATTAATAACTGTAATAAGACTTCTACAAAAATATAGATCTGGACACTATGTAGAAATTAAATATTTATATTTATATATTAAAACTAATAGAATTTGATGGACTATCAACTAAATGAACAAACACATGAAAAATATTATATAATTTATAGAGAATAACAAAACAATGTTAAATCGATTTAAATTTTTATAATTATTTGGACTCTATAATATGACTACAGAAATTGTACATTAATCACCATATACTAGAGGAATATGCATAGGGAATAGTCATGTAAGGATTTATATAGAAAATATTGGATTAAACAACATGTATATAGTCTAGATGGTTTTTGATTCATGAGTTACATGGTCCCAAATTATGTAGTCTGAGTATGAATATACGGAGACCATTTGTGACTATGGGCTACATGCTATGTATTTATGTTATAGAAAATTTATTTGAATAAACCATGTGATATCCAAGGCTGGTAAATATGACGGGTACAATTAAATGAAATAGGTTTAATAAATTCACACTCCTTTATTTATTTCCAAATTATTCCTTGAATCATTAAACACTAATAGAGGGTGTGTACCTCTCGGTGGCACAGTGTGTACTATTTTGTAATCCTACCAGATTCCCCAGTACCTATGGATGATATCTTCTTTTTTATTTCCTTAATAAAATTAATCAAACTATATACACTTATGAAGTATGAAATTGTATTATGTACATATCTCAATTCACGTTACTGAAAAAATAAATGTAAATTGAAACAATAATGACATAATTGATAAATCAATCAATAATATTTTAATAATTAAAAATAATTTTGTGTTTTCTTTGATAACAATTTTATGATATAGGAACAGAAAAAGAAGACAATGGGTGATTCAAATATAAAATTTTTATTAATTATCCATAATTAATATGTTATTATCATGTTGAGAAACACTATATTCAATGATATTGAATTAAATTAAAAATATATATATATATAATGATTGAACAAATATGTAGGATAATTATATATTTTTTATAAATAATATAATCACATAATGAATTAATTTTTGAGAATTATTTATTAATTGAATGGTCTAAGAATGAATGTATGTTTTATTATCACAGTTTATTAGGAATAATGAAAAATTAATACTAGAGGGGATATAGATATGTTTCAAAAATATTCACACATCATTGTTGGGTGTCAGTATGATAGATCATATCAGTTTCATAATTCTCCATTGTTCTCCTTGAAAATAACATCCAAATTGTTTAATTTGATCTCTCAATAAATGATATTGTGAGGGGGAGGCAGATCGATCTCCATTATTAGTATTTTTCAGGGATTTGATACTTTTCAAATGATTTGACAGGTATTATAGGATTCTTTGTTATCAATAAAAAAATTAATTAGAACCACCAAATAATATTATAATTTGGTTTATATAAAACTTGTGTTTATAAATAAACATTTTCCAAATTTCCCTTAAAATATATTTAATTTCTATGGACCACCATGTCTATTATAATAATATACTAATTATATTATTATAATATCATATCATTCAAATTAAAATAAAATATCATTTTTTCAAATAATATCCAATATTTTATTTCTCAGCAGACCATTAAACATAGTCCCCTATTACCCTCTAATATTTTTTGGACATTGAATAAAGTATAAAAATTTATTAAACAAATATCACTTTTCTATTGAATATAATAAGGATATAAGAATAACTAAGAGGGGGGGTTAAATAAGTAGTAATGATTTTTTCCAAAATGAATATAAACTTATCCCTTGAAACATAATTTACATTGAAAATTTTCATAAAGAATAATGCTTGGTAAAGTAGGAAATCAATAAATTTAAATTATATTTACATGTTTTGGCCTCAATATGATATCCTAAATCCATTCCTTATCTACAACCATGGGTGTACGGAACATAACAATTAAGAATTAGTTTATGAAACATGTGAAAACCCCAATTAGGAACCTTCTATATCATGATATACATTATTATAATGAATGATATTATTTTTCATTTTTTCATACTAGTAATTGATCCAAATATAGTAAACACATTTTTCTGTCTTGTACAAAAAAAATCATGTGTCTGATGGCCCTGGGACCGATGGAAAGTAGTCTAATGAACCTAGTCCAATAGGATAATTATGATCGGTTGAAAATAGTCTACCCATTCTCAATTATTTCTTTTAAAATGTTTGGAAGAACCCAGTATGATATTCAATAGTCTGACCAACTCAATAGAATCATCTCAATATGATGTTCCACACTCTAGTTAACAAAACAATATATTTCTAATTAATTAAATAGATCTATAATTGAAAGAAACTCATTCTAAAATTCCTCATTTCTCCAACTTTCACAAACTCATTAAAAATACACAAATATTTAATTAATTATTCCTTGATTTATTCGAAAATATGAATTGAGAATCACAGAAAATGAAAAAAAATTCTTAATTTCTCAAATTACAACACTCTAGAAATCACATTCATTTAAACACTATCATTGAAATAATAAAAAAATATCAATAATTATATGATATCATCCTTCTCAAACATAATAACTATTCTAATTTATAATATCATACTCTAAATTATTATAATTATATGTTTCCCCTATAATATTATTATCTTACCTAGATTTAATTTATTTATCTTCCTCATATTTTGATTAAATATCATGATCAGCTTCAGTATGACTATATTTAATAGCATCAATGTGATTATCATCCTCATATTTAGTTTGATTATTATTCATGGATTATTATGACTATCCTAACCATTATGATTCTCTTTATCAGCATCCATCTGAATATATTTTATAACCTGAATCTAATTATCTTGCTCAACATCGGCATGATTATTATTTTCTTCTCAAATCTAATTCTATTTCTCAAATTCACCCTGATTACCTTTATAATCTCATTTATGATTATCTTCCTCATCTTTAGTCTGATTATCATACTCATATTGATTTTTATTATCCTACATAGCTTCATAATGCTTATATTACTCAACCTCAGTCGAATTATCTGGCCCTGTTTCATTAAGATATTCCTTGTCATAGTTAGTTGGATAGTCCTTATTTAAATTATTTTAGGTATTTGTAGAGTAATTATAATATTCCTTCTCAGATTCATTCTTATCATCTTTCTCATATTTAGTTTAATTTTAATTTTTATAGTCAAACCATTTTTCTTTCTCAGATTATATTTAATATTCCTTCTCAGAGTTAGTTGGATTTTAATTTTGTTAGACAGTTCTATATTCCTTCAAAGAGTTAGTATAATTAAAATTCATTATGATAAAATTTTTCATTATTATGAAATGTATTATAAATTTTCTTCCCTATGAAACATCCAACTATAAAAAAAATATTTTACAATATATTAGTTTTCAGAAAATAAAAAATGTTGTTTTGAGAAAACATTAGAGAGGGTTTTCAATACCCACCATTGGATTTTTTGAAAACACTTATTAAAAATTTTTTATACCCTACATGGTTTCATAACTCATATTTTAATTTTTAATGAATGCACGTTCTATACCAAAATAGATTTTAAGGAAACCCACTACTTGATAAGTTAATCATTTTAATGGAAACCCACCCCTTATCGTAAATTTTTTTTACAACCTTATTATAATATATGTCCCCTTTAGGTTATCTTTTCAAAATTTCCTATTTCACTCCATCATTTTATAATTAACATATCATTTGAGTCAATAAATAAATATATGTAAAAAATATTTACAAAAGAAACTATTTTTACTCTATCTCTCCTACATTCTCAATATAATTCATAAAAAAATAGGGTTTTATAACATTTGAGTTTTATAAATTCTTTATAAATGAGACATTATATAAATGGGTTTTGATATTTATTATTTGAAATAATTTATTGATCAATAAATTTTGATCTGATTATCAAAAATTATTATCAATGTTGAATAAACTATTAGTTTCGAATAATCTATCTTAACATTAATAGTTCATTCCATTATATGGATGGTGCTATTTTTCCACCTGAAACATAGTATAATTTCAATAGTTCTTTCCATTTTATTTTTCATTGGGACATACCCGAAGGATATTCACTACAGTTGTGGTCTTTTTGTTGTGTTTGGTGGTCTCTTGGTGATCTTTGTAGGCCACCCAGAATGTATTGATGTTTATTTATTATCTTTTTTCCTTATGGAAATTTAATGTTTTTGTGTTTATATTGAATTAAATATGTCATGTATTTATTATGAAAGCATATATATTTGGATGTGGACAATAAAAAAATATATTTAATAATACTAATATCTATCAAAATATTATTATTAAAAATATAAACATCTCTAGGGATTCAAATTATCTCCCCATAATGTAATTGCACCCTCTTTATTAAAATTTTCTCTTATACATACATCTCATTAGCTTCTGTCAGTATTCTAGATGTTCTAATAATATATGTTTTAATTATTATTGATTAACTAAATTTTCTTCTAAAAATATTTAGTTTTTATCTTCACTAGGTCCACTAAAACCAAATAAATTTATGGTATGTTCATAATGTTACTTATATCCCAAAAAACATTTTTTAATTATTTAATTTAATTTTCCAAGACATAGCTCCAGGTGCAAGGGACAAAATAATGTGGATAATGATAGGTACTAAAGAGTGTGGCATGAGAGGTGTAGAGTTTAGAGATATCGGAATGGAATTTATTATGAACTAATCGATATGCCACATGGTTTAATAAAGAAAATATATTATAAATTATTCCAAACCTGAAAAATCTCAGAACATGAAAAAGATAGATTGGATGGGGGTCACCCAACACTGTAGTTTATCGAAACTTTTCTAGGGTTAGATAAGTCTCAGAGATGTTAATAAATATGAATATGCCTTCCTAGAACAATTTTTTATGAAAATATTTTGAAATTTCACTTGTGAAATAAGGTAGTAGACATGACTTGGTTATGGGTGAGGTCGAAGGACATTTTGGTTGTATGACACCTAGCAGTGGTGTTTGTAGGTCAGATGTATTATCAAGGCTGATATGATTCCAAAAATTACATGAGAATTATGTTCTAAATTAATTTTTTAGGGATATATAAGAGTTTAGTTGGGAACCCTCTACATAAATATAAGATTTTAATATATGTTATACTCAGCAACGCATATATTTCTTTTATACTGTTATAATATTAAAAAAAATTCTAGAATGATACATTGATACCAATTTTGATGTCCAGACCCCAGAATCTAGTAGAAAATTCCTAAAACATGGCTTGTAATTATTTTTATATAAAAATGTATATAAAATTACACATAACATCTCATAATAGAGAATATTCTAGGACTACTTTATATAAAATTATATATAACTGATACTTTTCTTAATAACTATATGAGATAAGAATTAAAATTCTTCCTCGATATAGAATAACTCATATCTAAAAAATAAACTAATCATGTAAAAATAAATTAAAGTTGTAGGGTGAGAAGAAGAATGCCCAGTAAGTGGTTTTAAAACTAATTAATGAAATTCTATTTTAAAAAATTCCTTTTAAAATATTTAAACATCCACAAAACATTTTATTAACATTAATAAACATTTCGTGTAGCACATAATCATAATTTTTCAAAGGATACTAAAAATAATTATTATTTAATTCTCGTACTCAATAATATATATATTTATTTTAAGGACAAAAATATAATAGATTTCAGAATATGTTTACTAGAAAAAAAAGGCATGTAATGTTGTATATCATTTTGGAATTATCAAAATAAATTAGGGGGGACATGAAAGGTTATAGGTACAATGTGGAACATCAATTAATACATTCATAGAATATTAAATGAAAAAATATAATAAATCACTTGACACATAATATGAAATTTGAGAAATTACATATGTATTTCAAACTTCTATTTCAATGTCAAAAAAATAGATGTTACAAAATCTTTATAAAGGACTTTACATAGTTCATTACACAATGTGAATTTATTACCATTATCATAAGTAAAATAATAATATCCAAGGATATTATTCTATTCGATTAATCATATTTTTTTGAACTAATAATCATTTTGAAATGGGGTTAATAATAAAGGATAATCATAAAATTCTATCAAGGCCTCGTGCCAAGACCATTAATAATCTTTCTATCAAGGCCTTATATCATAACCTAGTTCTTCTCATGAGACCTAGTGATGCATCAAGAGGCTTTATAGGGCCTCACCTTCCATATAATAATTCTTCTACATTCCTCATATCTTTAATATTCCATTTAATCAATGTTTAACATACCACATTGATTTATTAAATTATGTATTTTATTAATAGTGTCCTAACACATTTAATAACTACATTTTGTCTGTTAATAAAAGTGTCCCATACCACTATAATAATAAAATTCTTAATACATATGAAATAATAAGTGATGAATTTATTTTTCATTAAATTTCTATATTAATAAACAAATTGATTCTTGCATTGACTATAAAAATTAATAAATAACAACATGGTTTTTATATTATTCATTAGCATATAGCTATATAATTTTTTTGACATGAATGGAAAAATAGACAAACTTTTTTAAATGTGATGATATCTGGTGAAAATAAAATAATAGATTATTTGGTTTCTCAAATAAAATAATAACTATAAAATTCAAAACTGATTTGGAATGAAATTAAACATTTAATATACTATAATACATGTGTATAAATATAAGACAGTAAAAATTCATTATTAAAACCTATAATAATGAATGGGAATGTCAATTATAAATATTAAGAATTAATAATATTCATTGTGGTAAATATATTATGAGTTAATATTTAATATTTAAAATTGTAAAACATTTATTTCAGGTGAGATATTTATGTATATGAAAATAATTAAATTTACCACACTATATGTGCTTATATATATATATGTCTATCGTTATAAATCAAAATATATTTCCATACCTTAATTCGAAAATTATTAATTTGGGGACTCATGAATGTAATTTTAATTGTAGTAGCAAAGTGATGATATTTTTTAAAAAAAATTAGGCACATAAAAAATATTTTTTCTATTCTTGTCCATTATAAACATGAATTTGTGATCATTTAATCAGTTTAGACATGCATATATATAGATTTTGAACTCTTATATATTCATGTGTGATTTTAAATATTTATTAAAAGAATAATTAAAATTATAGGGATCACCATTAATCCTAATTTTTTATCGTAGGAAGAAATGATGCTTAATGTGTTTTGGATTAAAAACTATATATATATATATATAACTTTATATACTTATACATACATGTGTTAGATTATAAACGCAAAAACACTATTTCTAAACCATTTTTCTAGTAATAAATTCATAAATAATCAATTAATTACATATAAATATCACTTGAATACCCCAAAATAGATTTTGTTTTGAATACATAATAAAACTGCAGACACAGAATCTGTAATCATGGGATTTTCATAACCCAATACAAGGTTAGATAAGTCCTTACTAGTAACATAATCATCAAAATAACTATTTCATCCCGAATATCAATTATATAAAAAAAAATTTAGAATAGAATTAATATATATATATATATACATATAAATATAACTGTATATATAATAAGAGTATATATGGGTTTATTAATTTAAAAAATTATGATATATTAACCCTTAGATGAATTACATGAATAAAGAAAATGCATTTAAAAGAGAAATATTCATAAATAAAAAAATATCAAATAGAATATGTTTTTTATTATTATATAAATGTTCATACTCATATACGTGTAAATGTTTTTATAAAACAGAAAACTAAATAAAACCTTACATGAACTCAATGGTGGGGTGGAGTCGTGAAGAGAATAAAGGATGGATGAGGGGAGTAAAACCCATAGGTCTATGTGTAAAAAAGTGGGTTTATATAAAAAATATATATAAATATATATAGTTTATATATACTATAGTTCAAACGTTAAATATAAACAACGAAACTACCTTGAATTTGAATACAACAATTAGAAAAAAAAACAAAATCAATAATCTTAAAAATCATAAATTGATTGGTAGATTTATAATATATATATTTTATTTAAAACATGAATGATACACCAAAGGGGTGTGAATTAAACTAAATAACCCTTGGTGGACTTGAGTATAGATGAAAAGGGTTGGGCCCGAGGACAGAAATGGAGAGAATAAATGGTTTAGGAGTAAATTGAGGGTAAATATGGGGCAATGCGAAAAAGTGCGACATGATGATGAAGAAGACAAAGTAGATTAAAAGAGATCTAATGGTCAGTTTGGATTAGGCGTTGGTCGATCAGATGGATACAGAAAATTCAATGATTTTAAAAACAAAAGGATGACCGAGATTATAATGTGGTGTTAATAAGATGGTCGCAGGGAAAACAAGTTATTAAATTGTTTTGTGTGGTCGAGACCAAATTCATACATATCAGATAGTTGATGAAAATTTTGGAAAAAGGGAGTTGCGATGGAGTTCACAGGTTTTATAGGATCAGACTGTTGTGATCTCATGCGGTGAAATCGGACAGCCTAGATTACATATCCCAAAAACATTATAGTACCACATTGAAATGGGAGAATTTTTGGAACTTTTTTATAAGGCTCTATGTAATGGCCATATTCCAATACCAAAATCACACAAAATACTGTCATTAGACATAGTACCACCAACCATAGGCCTTAGGCCACCCTCACCCACATTGGAGTATGACCTAACTCACCACCAATGCAGGCATAATTAGGCCCTACACATGGGCCCACCATAGACTCATTGTTCCATATGTGTACAATATTTCTTGCTAATTTACAAATTTCAGATGCCCATTGACCATGAGGGCTTGGCCATCAAGGCTTCACTCAGATGGAAGGGTACTCAGAAAAATATTTTCTTAAACACAGCATCATATAATATATATATATTAATATTTTATAAATAGAACATATATATTAATTCACATAAATTTATTCTTTCTTATGGTTAACCAAATTCTAAATACCATTGTGTTCATAAGATCATACTCATTTTTAAATTAATAACATTATATGTTCAAAATCATAATTCAACCTCAATTAAAATTTTTTTTATTACTTTTCAACATTATGATTATATTAATAGAAACATCCTAGTTACTATATAGATATTTTTTTCAAAATACAAATATAAAATATATCACTTAATAAAACTATGTGATTATTTAACCAAAAAAATTAATTTAAAATATTAAAATCATTATGAAAAAATGTTAACTACATAAAATAATTATATGTTTAGAATATATAAAATAAAAAAATAATTAATTACTATTAAATTTTGAGGCTGTTACAAAAAAAATTATCCTGAAGACCACAATAGATTAAAACAATCATATTTATTATTCGGGCCATATAAATACTTGATTAGGTTGTTATAAAATTCAAAACTCATTTTGGCATATAATAATGGTTATCTTCATCATCTTGATTCCTATTACAATTTCTATTGTTTGTTCCAAATTTTCTTTCAATATGATAGACATGAAGGATATTCACTATACTCTTGGTCTGTTTATTGTGTTTGCTAGTCTCATTGTGATCCTAATAATCATTTTTTAGTTATTTGAGGTTAGTTATGGAATTTGGGCATTATTTGAATTCAATGTTTTAGTTTTTCTAATGAATATAATATGCCTTAATATTATTATAGAAGCATTTATTTTGGAATTAATAAATATTTAAAATTACATAAAAATTTCTAATACTAATAACTAAAAAAATATAATTATTAAAAAATTTAATATGTTAAAGTTGTCATAATAACAAATACATGATATAATTAAAAAAATATTATTTCTGCTAGAATTGAATATATTTAATCTAATCTTGAAATATAAAATATGAAACTATCATTCATATATCATTCTTGTTTTCCAATCTCTACACCTTATTTACCTCATTTTAAATGGTTTATTAGATAAGTTTGGGAATTCTATAAGAAGTTTTTTTAGTTTCTCTCATATATTTTTATGTTTTATAAATAATTTTTTTTATATATTTTAGATTTTGGAATAAATTTTTTTCTAAAATTTAATAACACAATGTTTTTTTACAAAAAATCATAACTGTAATCTTCATGAAAATATATTAATTCATTTTTTATTAGATTGAAAATTTTTATTAATATAATTATGTATAGTTTACTTGATTAAAAGTTTAAATAGAATGTTAATTTATACTATAAATGTTATCATTTTATCATTTTATGTTATCTTAATTTTTCCATTTATTTTATTGTCTATGTTGTCCTATAATATTCATTAAATATTTATTAGAAAATAAATTTTATAAAAAATATTATAATTTATGTATTTCAATAATAATATAGTCCAACAATAATTTTCATTAAAAAAATATAAAAATATTAGAGTAAAAAATTAATCATTCCAGAATTTAATAATAACAATCAGTTCAAATTATTATTCTATGTCATTGGATTTCGTGAACATAGAATATCATCAATGAGAATATATAAATTGGGTGGGTCCAAATTTTCCCTTATAGGTTATCATGATTTTTTATTAACCCCTAAGACCCTTTTTATTTTTCATTCCAACAATATAGGATTTTTCTGTTTGATAATTTTTAATGAAAATCAAACACTATGTTCATGCAGATGGTTTTAGATAATAAGATAAAAAATAAAGATATTATTTATAAAAAAAATTATTGGGAAAAATGTTATAAAAAATTATTGATTCTTTGATTAAAGGTTTTATTAAAATTAAACATTGGGAAAACTTATTTTTGGAAATAGAATACTTTTAGTTACACTATACCTAAATTATTAAAAAATTTAATTATACCATTTAATTCATAATAGTAAATGATCTGAATTTAATTTTATTTACCGTGTTTAATTAATGTAATAAATTTACATATCATCAAATTGGTAAATTTTATTGAGTACCATTATAAACTTATGTATACATGTAATCTCAAAATATTCTTGATGATATTTGTAGTTATGAAACCTGAAAATAAATAACATTGATGTTTAATTCCAATGAAAATGTTGTTCTACTATTTCATGTGGATCCAGATATAGGTGTGGTATCTCTGTGGTTTCAAAGACACATTATTCTAATGATATAGTATAATGGTACATTGAATTTCTACAACAAATTCATTTGGGAATTTATAGTTTTCATGAGGTAGATACATAATTTGTAGACTGTGTTTCATTATATGAAAATTTTTCTGAAAACATCTATCAAATACTAAATTATCATATTAAAATGTTATATAAGGAATGTTACGGTAAACTATAATGTGATTTTTTAGAACAATAATATATCAAAATCACTTTGGGAAATGATTTATCTAATATGTGATGAAATAATCACAAGTATTATTTAATATTTAAACACAATGTTGAGGAAATTTGTTGATAATTTTGATAAATACAAATATGATGTCGATAGGGTTAATTTGTAAGAAGTGGTGTAATTGAAAAGAATGGTGGAATCTTATATACCAAAAATTAAAAAATAAACTAAATTAAAAGAATGAATAGTTTACAGATAGAGATCAAGTGCATAATAATATTGTTTTAGTAGAAGTAACCATATTTTACTATATCTAGAATCCCCTCTAATTTCCTACTTAAAAAAATTAAAATAATTTATTAAATGGTGGAGTGGGGGAGGATAAAACTATGGCTTATGGAACATTAACAATACAAAAATGATCAATTGACAATTCTATTAATGATATTATTATTCCTTGTATGCTCTGTCTATCTAGATGAAAAAAAATGAGAAGTTCCAAAAAACATTAGATGGATCCCACCCATACTACACTAGATAAAGGTGAAAATTGATATCCTGGCCATGGGGGGTCTCGGTCCCTTGAAGTGTAGTGTCATATTTTATAAAATAATTCTTTATGTGAAGGAATATTTTAACAAATAATTATTTATTAATGTGCTTATGAACATGAGATATGGGTAATGATAAATGTTATTTTTTTATGGATCACTTTTAGTGGAATATACTATATATTGAATAAGACAAGATGGTTGAGGTGATGGTCTTAATGAAACAATACATGGATTTTAAATAGAGTATATTACAACATTGGATTGAATAAATGATGTTATATCAATCCCACCCTCTCAAAGTCACTCATGGATATAGGGAGGTGAACATGGTGACATATGCACTTTCTAAACAAGTTATTGTGGATCAATGTGGGATAGGTTCATTTTTCTCCCCTACTTATATCATGTATAATATTTACAGCTGAATGAATGGTGAGCTTGACACCAAAATTTCTTAATACCCCTTATAACACCTTGACTCTATGTATTTTTTTAATAATTTCTGGGATAAAAACCTTATTGGATTCGAGCCTCTACTACAAAACAATTGTAAAACCATTTCTTGGATCTAGAATTTTTTTGGATTCTGTACCAACACATCTTGATTCATTGGCACAAAACTATATATAAAATTTTAAAACATTTTTAGTTAAATATTTTTTTTAAAAAGGCAATGAAATATATGTTTAAGATTATTTTTATTATAATAATTAGTTCCTAATTTTGCACAAAAAATAAATAAAAATCCATGATGAAAAAGAAATAAAAAATAACTCATTAGGTTGGAATGTATTACTAGGATCTATATGGTAGAAACATAGAATAATTTGAATAATAATAATACTACATGATTTAGAATAATATGAATAAGGGGATGAGTAAAATGAATAATAATATCTATGCGGCTCAGACGACCTGTAGGGATGGGCCCAGTGGGCTGAGCCAATCCTAATAGGCAGGCCCACCCAATGGGCCGAGCCAGACCCAACGGGATAGGCTGGGTAGACTCGAAACAGGTCGGCCCAGACCGGGTCGGTATGGGTCGGTCCGACTGGGTCAGACAGGAGTCGGGCCCGCTACGCCCCTTTAATTACTTTTGGCCATTTATTTGGCATTAAGAACCCCTTCGACAGACCGTCAACGGCTCTGGTAATCTTGGAGCATGGTAGATCCTTTCTGTAAATTTCATAGGAGGTTGCGGTATAGTTTTGATATATTTAGGTTGGATCGTTCACGAATCCAACAAGGCCACTGGGACTAAAAGGATAATAACTCGCAAACTGGGCGTCCGATAGACGCACATTCAGTTGCATTGAGTCCCCTATGATGTGGAAGACCATTGAGATACTTCTTCGTGTGACTTCTTTACTATTGGATCATCCACCAATAGCTTGTGGAGAGGATATTACGGAGATGAGAAATCATTTGTGTGAGAACATAGTAGCTGGATGAGACTTTACGACTAATAAATGATTAACTTGAAGTGACTTGACTAGCCTAGTTGGGATCACCAGGTTGTGGTGGTAGACCAATGATGGAAGAGTTCCTGGTTGTGGTGGCAGACTCGCGGTACTCGACGAGAGGATTACCTCCACATGCTATTAGGTAGAGCACAAGGTTATGGCGGTAGACCCACTATGGGGAGCGCCTCTATGTGAAGCAGCTGACCCACGATACTCGAAAGGAGGAGTACCTTAGCATTTCAGGGTTAGTGGGAAGCGCCTGGTTGTGGGGGTAGGCCCACTATACTTGATAAAGGAGGAGTTCTCTAGTAGCCGAGTGTTTGAAATGTTACTACCACTATAATAAAATCTTGGTTGAGTTGAGTGTGTTTTTCTGTGTTTTCCTCATGATTGGGATGGATCACTTGTTAACATGGTTATATGTATACGAATATTCCAAATTAAGGTTATCAATTGATTTCAAACTTTTTGGTTTATCCTTGTTGGATTTTGGAAACCATGAGGTTTTCAATGTCCATATTGAGTATTGTTATACACACCCCTACACAGGATATGCCACCACCTCATTATGTTGGATGTAGACAAAGGACAACACTGACAGAGGCTGAGAGTACTATGACTGGATGGTACCTAGAGGTGAACCATATGGTGTGTCAGTACATAGAGGAGACAGATGGATGTGGAGTGCTGAGGAGTCAATCTGTACCTACCCTTCAGGCAGGAACCTCGAAGGATGACCCAATAGCTGTTTATCCATTTTCCTCGGTTGTACATGTACATTCATTTTGTTTTACTTTATAATTGTGATTGTATTATGGACCCTATTTATTTACTATACTCACATGTTGGTTATACAGTTTACTCATTTTCATATATTCTGTGTGTTTTTACAGGTTATAAAGGCAATGCCTTCCCATTTTTTAGGAATTACGCCTTTGGTGCTAGTCTCCATCCCCTGCACTATTAAAGGCGGGTTAGGGATTGTCATGGCACGAGCCCCAGGGGATGAGTCGTGACAAGAATGGTAGTCCAAAATATAAGTTTTTTTTAATTTAAAAAAAACTAGATTATTATATTTTTATAAAATTCATTTTCATGTTGGGAGTGAATATGAATCATTATATTAAAGACTAATGATAATTGTTTGGTTTAATTACCTATATTTTATCACAAAAACCACATTCTAATTTAGAAAATACTATCATGTGTACAAAAAGATTACGAAACATTAAATAAGTAATAATACATATATTATAGTATTCTTAAACCATAAAAGTGATTTCAGGACAAGAATTGTATATGGTAAATTAAATTTAAAACACTTCATCCATGAATGTGATAAATTAACACATCTCGGATGGTGTTTTAATTTCTATTATAAATGAATGGGATATGATTGATTATGATGAATAGTTCCATTATCAAAATAAAAATTCGAGTACCTGTAAGGTACTCTAGTTATCATAAAATTTGGATAAAAAGTATGTTAGTAATGAAAATGAAAATATTGTAACTCAAAATAAATGAAAAGTTGAGAAATACCTTATGAAAACATGGCAGCCCAACGACATCACATAAAGACTAATAAAATATTATAATGAGATAAAGGGAATGTCTCATCAATCATACAAAATATGGACAGTAAGGGGGATACTTAATTACATATCCAAAAATAATTAAATTGATAATAAAATAGAATGAAATATAAAGAGTGCATGAAAATGGGAAGGGTGATGGATTCTCATACCCAATATATTAACTACTAAAACATGATAGTTAGGTCCTCGGGGCCTTGAGGAAACCATGGGATGAGTCATTGGTAGGTAAAAATTCTTGTGATTCATAGATTATGAGTATGGAATGATATAAAATGATTGAATGAGTGGTTATTTATAGAAAATGAGAGAGAGTTTTTTTATTAATTTCAAAGGACAACTCATTAGTTATTTTTGGAAAACCATGGTTTTTATATAGTATTTCAAATCGTATTGGTCACATGGGACACATCATATCATATATTAATTTAAACATGTTGAACATAATTTTATATTAATTATTATTGCACTATGATGTCATTATACATACCTAAAACTCCAAAAGGTATTTTTAATATTCACGAAATAATTTAATGATTTTAGAAAAATCCCAAATATTTACCCAATCATTTTTCAACAAGTAGAAATAAAAATGGAAATAAATTTTTTCAAAAAGATATTTTCATTATTTTTAATGTTATTTCTAAATATATTATTAATTTATTACAAAAAAAAATTTAAAAAAGTATCTCGTTTTATTACACAAAGAAGAATTAATCATGCTCCAATAAAATTATCTTATATCTATAAGAAAATAATATAACAATTTATTATTAAATTTAAAAAAAATTCCATTTCAAATAAATAAAATAATCATAAATTTGTAATTAAAATATTAATAACAATCATTATTACTCATACATATACTATAAATGTTTTTTAACATATAAGATGTATAAATTTTATTTATATACTCATGGGTGATTTTTATATTTATTTTATCTTATTGACTATTCATTACTATTTATATGGGTATGTTACAATTCAGATGATTATGTTACTATTCATTAAAAACTATGTTGATTCTATCAGAATATATATATCACCATGGATGTAATTGTGTATGATTGTTTTCAGAAATTGAAATCTTATATGTAGATAAATTATTTTTACTAGCCAGGTTATAATAATGTGGTGTTTTAATGATTTTATGACACCTCGATATGTTAATCCTTCTCCAATAAAATTACCTTATAACCATAAGATAGTAATGAAAAAATTATTTATTACATTTTATGAAAATACATTTCAATTTTAAATTATAAAATTAATAATAAAATTTTAAATAATCTATTTATATTATAAGAAATAATATTACTTATAATACCATCGTATTTTCACGTATAGGATGTATAAATTTTATTTATACTCTCACGAGTGATGTTTCTTTTTATTATATTTTAACATTTATTTTTATTCATTAATATTCATAAGGGTATGTTATTATTCATAAGTGTTTTATTTTATTCAATATAAACTAGGTTGATTCTACCAGAATCTAAATATTACCCTGAATGCAACCGTTTTTGTCAATTATTCAAAATTCAAATAACAATCCTAGAAATATTAGGATTACTCGCATGGTTATACTTAAGTGGTTTTAATAGAGACTCTTTGTTTCATGCATTCAATATTATATTTATTTTAAAAATATTGGGGTTTTACAATATCCACTTCATGGATACTCAACAAATACATTTTCTAACAGTGGGAAAAATGAAAAAATATATTTGAAATTTTACCCCATAAAATTGTGTTGTCAGCATCCCTTCACATACAACCTCTAATATAAAAGAAAAAATGTGTGTATCATATTTATCCCCCATTAATGATAATAATTGGAAATGAGTGTTTGGTTATGTCGTATTATATTTTTTCTTAATAATTTCATCAATTATTTTCTTATATTTTGGAATGATATGAAATGAATCATTCAAAAGATTCATTACTTAATAGACTCTATATTTTTTTGTGAATAAATAGTGTTGATAACATGAGATATTTATCCATTATAATTTGATATATCATGTAAATATCTAGGCCTATAAAATTAGTCTTTAAATAGTTCCAAATGAAATACAAGATCAGATACACACTTTATCTTATTCATCTGAATGATTATTTATGTATGAAAAATTTCCTATTTTCTATGTAAATAATCAATCTATAAGTCATCATAAATAAACTAAATTTTGAATGATATAATCAAGTGAATGTATAAAAAAATCCTTATAAGTCCCCCAAATCAATATATGACTAATTTTTAATCCTAATGGGATAAAATTCATGATTATTTAAACAACCCCTACAATTTCATTATTTTATATACCAATTCACTCAAAATGATAACGAATAATGAGGCACATCATTTAGGTTTTGGAAATTGAGGATGTATGTGATGGGTCATTCCTAACATTTAACATTGTCATGATCGAAGACCAATACAAAATTTTATGACAATAAAATACATGATAAATATTATTGAATAAACGAATATACCAAATTGATAAATTTACATAAAAATGTATGTGATCATCAAATTTTATTTTAAATTATTTAAATCAATTAATCAATTTGCATGTGTTAATTGTATCTTCCATGATTGATATGAGAATATATCTATGTTTTACCATCATAGCATTGATGTAATCAATAATATATTATAAATAATGGTGATTTACAAATGTTCTATAAATCTATGATCATCACAATATGAATCTATGGGAGCTCGCATTATAGTTCATTTAACAAGTGTCATTCATCTTTGATTGATTTGAGAATCACTTCCAAATTATTCTCTTTTATATATCAATACACTATAATATAAGGTGAATAGAGATCTCAATCAGATAATGGGAGAACTACTAGGGAAGGTATATCGCTATGTATTCAAATCGATTTTCTAGGTTTGGTGTGCACCAAAAAAAATTGGCTCTAGTAAAAAAATAAGTAGGTTTATATTCCACTATGGATTAAAAATAAACATTATCAGAAGATCATTTTAATAAATAATTAATCCTAGTGGAACCCCGTGTCTGTAAAAAGAATAATATTTAATATTTATCCACATGATCTAATCTTGTGAATTGAAATTAAATATTATTTATAAGGCCTCAACCTTAAACCTTACTTAATATTGAATTAAATGAATAATTCAAATTGAATATCTTTTCAAGTTTAGAGTTTTAGAGAATTAAGACATAACTATTACATCTCAAAAGATTACAAAGAAGAAACTTCTACTAAGTTTCCATAAAATAAAAAAAACTCTTAAAAAGAAACATGTCTAGTTCCATGTTTTTGGTAGCATGACTTTCCCTTGATCCCATCCTTTACCCTATTCCATGTTAAGTCCGGTGAAAAACATTTCAAAAAATTGGGATGAGCATAAAAAGCTCAGTAAGGGATACACAAGGAATGAAAACTGTTAGTTTTTCCAAAAAACAAGTAAACCATGTATACTTTAACAAAGTAATACTTTTCACCTTTTCGAAGTAGTAAAAACTCTTCACTGAATAAAAATTCATTACATACCCTTCTGTAACCAAAAGATTACCATAAAACCCATATAATGATCACATAACATATAAAGGTAATTTGGGACATAAACATACTTAAGTGGAATTACCATAAGGTCGACTTCGACACATATCACTTAATGGAATAGCCATTCGGACAACTTCCATACATACTTAATGGAATATCCATACGGCAGACTTCCATACCCAATGCATTGGAGGATATAACGTAACCACCCGTCCTGGTATTCACGACACCACCCGTCATAATGTCGAAGTACAATTATAAAATCATAAGACATTAAACAAATATAATGGAAAGAAAACATTTCCACATTTCGATCACAATATATCACTTAAAACACACTGATATAATAAAACATTATGAAAACCATTTTCAATACCAAAGAAAATTAAAACATGGTATTTATTTTTCTTTTAAAAAAAGGTGTGGCTCGTTGAGGAAGAAGAAACTCAAATAATGGTCACAGCGGCGGAGAATTCGTTTTCGATGCATACGTACTACAAAAACATTCCCTTTTGTAGTTTAGTAAAACTCATTGTATAAAAAATATTCCTTTGGCTAAACGTAAAAGTTAAAGGGATTTATACACCGTATAAAATAATGTTGTGTATAAAACGAAATATGCCTCAATGAAAGGAGATTGAGACGAATTCCCTTACAAGGACGATATCCTTCGATTAAGGATAAATCAATTACATAATTATGTGTGAAAAACGAATACACCAAATATAAGTGGATATTAAGTGTAAAACAATCAGATTTTATTCACACATATTCATAGAACAACATATTCAATGAGTACGAGCTTATCCCAATGAATCAAAATTGGGTTAAGAAGTTCCTTTGCAAAAATTTGACGGCCTAACTGCATCACTACAAAATTCAGAAAATGAGTTGATGA
The DNA here is from genome assembly GCA_963277665.1 of Viscum album. Taxonomy (NCBI): domain Eukaryota; kingdom Viridiplantae; phylum Streptophyta; class Magnoliopsida; order Santalales; family Viscaceae; genus Viscum; species Viscum album. The sequence goes on along the minus strand of OY728161.1, from coordinate 416,540,325 downwards.
GAGATAAAAAGGGTATCTCTTCACTTGGACATAAAATTTAAATCAATAAGGATATATAAGAACATATCCCAACATAATATTATGTGAATTAAAAGACATAACAAATGAAGGCTTTTACAAAAAGAGGAGGGTGAAAGGTTCACTTACCGACATGGGTATCATTCGAGACATGCACCCCGTGAAAGAAGGACAATACAACCTTGATGTAAATACACATAAATGAATTTATATTACAAAATGAGTAAAATAATGGGCTTTACATACACCACTCAAAGGAAATTGTGGGAAATGTAGCATATATCTCACAGGAATAAAAGTGAGATGAAAAATTCCGTTATGAAAACTCGGCAGCCTAACGACGCCACTTAAAACTTCCAAAATGGATTTATGAGATAAAATAGGGTCTCTAATCATATTAACATAATGTTTAAAGAAATAGGAATATAAAAGAACATCCCCCGACATAACCAAGAAGTTCTTAAAATATGTGACATAAAGGATAGTACATAAAAAGAAAGAAAGAGGTTAGATCTCTTACGAAAATTTGGCAGCCTAACGGCGCAACTCAAAACATCCAAAATGGATTAATGAGAGAGAATAGGGTGTCTCACAATATGAACATAAAAATTGAAGTAAGATTAATATAAAAGATCATCCCAATAACAAGAAATATGATCTTTAAAAGGAATGACATAAAAGATTGTAGTTAAAAAGAAAGAGAGGAGTAGAATCCCTTACCTTGGGTCCGACTTGACTCGATCGTTCTTTAATGTACTGAATAATAAACTTGAGTTAATTTCTAATTGCTTAAGAACCTTTTTCAAGTTAATTATTCGTTTTATATCAATTACTGACATGTTATAAACATTATTTAAACATTCAATTTAACAATGTTTGTTTTGTCGATATTTGGTTCTTAAGTCAAAAGTGGACTTCTTACAATTACATGTTGTTCATGTGGTCAATAGTTCATTATATCCAGAATGATATTCATGATTTGGATATCATATATATCATATATATCCAGAATATACATATATTTATAATATTAAAAAATCATTTAGAGGTACGAAATGAAATGCACCGTTCATGGAGACGGTAAGCCGTACGTACGCTTGAATGCTAAAATCATTTCTTTGTAAAATTAATGGAATTAAAAGTAAATGAGAGGTATGTATATTTTAATTCTAGAATTATATTCATCATTTATATGTAACATACATTATATATACATTATAAATATGTACTTATAATAATACATTACATTTGGGGATAAGAAATGAAATGCACCGTTCATGGAGACGGTAAGCCGTACGTACGCATGAACGCTACTTTCATTTCTATCTCATAAATTAATGGAAAGAAATAATAATGATATAGAGGTATATTATAATTCCAGTGTAAAATAATATATAATAACTTTGAATCCATCCTTTATACGTCCCACAAATGGCATTAACGAATCACATCACTTTGAGGGGGCGGTAGTTCGCACTTCCTTAAATGAAGATATCGCATTTACCCATAATGGAAACCATAAAGGTATGACATAAATGAAAAATACAGAAGAATGAGTAAAACATAAACATATTATATATCATATATAAATATAGTGACATATTAATGGCCACCTTTTAAGGTGTTATATGAGTGTTGAACAATCATCGTTTCGTGAGGCAGAAATTCTCCATCCACGAAAACAGTATGTTCTTTAACCATTAGATGTAGGTGAGTGTATGTGTAGCTAGAATCCTTCTTATAAAAACATCCTAGTATATTTATGATACTGGAGTTGTTACAAAATAAATGAATAAAAAGATTTTAGGGGGTTGGAGAGGAAAAATAAAACAAAAGGACTCAAGTGAAGACATTACCTTAAAATCGGGTAACTCCCATTGGTTTGAGCTCAAAGGCTTCCTTGGGAAGACTAATGCCCAATGTGAGGCTTCAAAGAGTAAGAGAGATAAGTGGCAAGACAAAATGGGCAGAGGTTTTCCGAACCAAAGGCTTTGGGAGTGTGGTTAAAGTGGTATAGGTGGGGGCCTTTTATAAGAGGAGAGGAGGGGAACTCTTGTAATGTTACTAAATGTTACTTTATTTTCAAAAGAGTTTCGGATTTTAAAGGTCCCACATCAATTTATTTAAAGTATAAGGTGATAAGGGTTCGAAATCAACTCATCCAATAGGTTTTGGACATGTGTAGGTCTTAGATATTACATTATCTTTCCATTTTATTTAAATCGTTAAATAATGAGGTCAACGCTGCATCACCATGATGCCATAAATAATTTAGTTTATTTAATGTCTAAAAATTATAAAAAAACTACTATGATGTAGGAAATCTTTTTATTTTTCCAATGACTATTTATAGTCAAAAAGTTGACTTGTATAACCCCATGTAAAAATTTGATTAGTAAAACATTTCATGTTTGTGTCATTTTTACTTTATCATTAAATAAAAAGGTATTTATGTCATTTTCCATCCAATGTGGCTCCATGGGGTCCCCAAGTTTACCCATGGATTTTCATGGTCGGTCATGACACATCCAATGAGGGTAGGACATGTGTCTAGGTCATTTCATTTTATTAAAACATTATTCTTACCTTAAACTACAATAATTACCTCTAATCGCGATTAAAAACTTAATAAGTTACTATTCACTAAAAAATTATTTTTAATCCTATTGAACCACATTTTACTTCTTAATGACAACCATGTATGTCGGATTTTTGAAATTAAAAACACAATTATTGAAAAATTTCATTTATATGGAAAATCAGTTTTTATAAGTACCACATAGTGGTTTCACTATTAATCAAAAATTGATGTTTTTCAGAAAATTACCAAAAGATCACCCTAAGCTATATTTGATATTCCGAATTCAAAAATTATGTCTATTTTAAAAAATTCAGAACATATAAGTTGAAATAATTAATTTAATAATTAATTCCTGCTGTCCAAACAAATAGCATGTTTTTATGAAACAAAATGAATCAACAGATTGACACTAGTTTAATTCCGATTTCAAAGTGAAATTAATTTCAATGACCACTATTGGATTAAATGGTAAAAATATATTCTAATTTCACATTAAAACCAATTCAAAAGATAATCTAATCATATAAATAAATTAGATTAAAAAGAGGTTTTGAATTAAAATACAACATTTTCACTATTCATTAAAAATTGAACTATTTTTTGGAAAAATACCAAAAAATTACACAATGTAAATTTTAATGTGCCAATTCTAAAGAATAATTTTATTTTGTCAAATATAACACATAAAATTTTCAAAAAGTGGATTTAAAAGAGGTTCGCCATCAAAAGGCGGTTAATCGACCTTTTGAAGAATATTAGAATGTTTACGCTTAAAATTGGATTCATTCGCTTTTTTAATCCTCTATAATTTATTGTAAAAAGTAAAAATATTTTACAAACATATATAATAATTTGGTAGTTAGTTCTTTTCATTCTGGCCATTACAACGGCTAGGCGTTAACTACCATATAAAATAATATTATTTTATTATTATAGTGCAACATAAGATTCCCAAGAAACCTGTTGTTGTTTGTTGGGTATGACATTGAGCGTAGCATCCCATTTAAAATAATATTAATATTTTATTCACAAATATGGATAAATATAAAAATGTCATATTCTTTATTTACTTGGGGTTTTACATCCTTCCCCCCTTTTTGGGAATTGCGTCCTTGCAATTTCAAAATTGGGCTTGAAAACTCCATTGAAAGTCCCACATCGGAAAAAGAGTAAATTAAACTATCACTTTAAAAGAAAGAAATTTAAGTAAAAAGGTCACCTGAGTTAACCCATACTAGGATTCCTTGTATGAAAATATGGACATGGAGGAAAAAACAAATGGTCATGTTCTGATTGAGAGTGATAGTAAACATGTCTAGGAGAAAGTTAACCATACGTAAATCACAAACTTGTGATGGGTTAGACGGTATTCGATTCCCCAGTAGGAAAATTTAATAGACAGCATTTTTTTAAGGTACTTTTTACCGAGGAATTTATTCATAAGGAAACATAATCACTTATCATGTTGACTTTCAACTTTTACTAGATTCGTTAATCAAACTCATATTTTTTTCCAAAAGACGAGTATTTAGGAAGACTTTCTCCCATTAAGAGTACTATAATCAACTTCTAGAAAATCACATAATCCACTAAAGAGAACTATATACTTCCCATGTCTTCAGGCTTTAACCAAAACCAAAACCAAAAAAGTTAGTAAAAGGTATGATAATCTAGAAATGGATAACCCTTTAAAAAGAAAATCTATGCTTAATCTCCAAAATTTGTCCACCAAAACCCAATGTCCAACGAGGACTATTCGATAAAACAATTGTCCATAAAATACTTCAATGTAAACGAAACTAATATTGAAACCCAAATATTTGAAGGATTTAGTCACATAGTCATCCAAGGTACAAATTAACACCTATCTCCAAATAACATCATTTACTCTTAAAGTCTCATATTGAAAAGTAATTAACCTAATCACATATCCTCCATGATAGGTTAATCATTTTCATAAATAACCCAAAATCAACTTACTCTTAATTCATATAATCATATAACTAAAAAGAATCAGTCAAACTAACGAGGGACTTCACGTAGTCCAGTGGTAGGCGATAAATACCAGTCGCACTATGGATGTGGGTTCGATTCTCGTAGCTTTATCCGACGCGACGGGTTGTCACACGGTCTGCGTGTTGTCCTTTCCCAAAACTACATAATTCTTAAAAAATTCCCCAATAACGAGATAAAATCTTCAAAAATAACCATAACGTAATTTAAACTCAATTTTATCTCATGACATTCACTTTCCATCATTACATATAGTAACCCATAATTACCTCTAAAGTAAGGATCATATAATCCCAAATGGTTCTTTATAACTATGTCCACAAAAGAACAGATTAATATTCTTTGAATAAAATTTTCATATATCAAACATCATTGTTACACATACTATAAAAAGTCTTCTAATGTACCCCATCATCAAAAGACAATTAATAATATTAAGAATATCACCATAACTCTTGAAGCCCTTATATGTTGACTTCTTACTCATTCAACATTCTTCATGATCCATTAACCATTCGTTTCCAACTTATACTAAAAAACTTCTTTCCAACAAACAAAATCAGGAATCATATCCTAAGATTCCAAAATAGGAAAACAAAAGTTATGAAATAATCCCTACCTTTGATTGGTCATTGTCAGTTTCTTTATCCTCAATAGGAATGACATTAGGTATTGGTAAATGAATATTTGTACGAACTTGGTGATCCCATTCCCGAAACATCTTCACAGGACATATGTTTTCATAATGACCATGCACACCACATTTAAAACATTCAATTGATCCCTCATAAATAACTTCTTTCCTTTTCCTCGAGTCAACTAGATGCTTCCTTTTTCCATGGCACGTTCTTGCTTTATGACCTTCATTTCCACATCTATAGAATATTTTTGTCCCTTTGAAACATTTTCCGAGGTGTTTCTTTCCACATATTTGACACATAGGTTTTTCAACACACTTACCTTTATGATTATTACCTGTAGTTCCGTAGGGAATTGTTTCATCCATATATGATGCCTTATAGAAATCACCAAGGTTTAGGTGGTCAATCATGACTCCAGATAGTTGGTTAAGGATAAACACAAGAGTTCTAATTGCATCTCCCATATCATTCAGTTGCTCGCTCAGAAAACTGTCACTATTTCCTTCACATCCACTGTTACTTTGGTGCCTGCTAGATCCAGCCATTTACTAAAACCAAAAAGGTCAGTGTGAGTATATCAACAAAACCATCATGTACTAAAGAGGAAAATAAACACTAAGATATACTTACTCAATAAATTTATCTAAAAACTATGACTCTTTCTGAAATCCTAACCATTATGGTTATGTCACTTATGCTTAAAGAATAACCTAACCTCTAATTTTTTCTAAACCGAACTCTGATACCAACTATAAGGCCCCAGACTTAAACCTTACTTAATATTGAATTAAATGAATAATTCACATTGAGGATCTTTTAAGGTTTAGAGTTTTAGAGAATTAGGACATAACAATCACATCTCAAAATATTAAAAAGTTGAAACTTCTAATATGTTTCCAAAAATAAAAAAAAACTCTTAAAAAGAAACATGTCTAGTTCCATGTTTTAGGTAGCATGACTTTCCCTTGATCCCATCCTGGACCCAATTCCACGTTAAGTCCTATGAAAAACATTTCAAATACATTGGATGTGCATAAAAAGCTCAGTAAGGGATACACAAAGAATGAATACTATTAGTTTTTCAAAACAACAAGTAAACCATGTATACTTTAACAAAGTAATACTTTTCACCTTTTTGAAGTAGTAAAAACTCTTCATTGAATAAAAGTTCATTACATACCCTTCTATAACCAAAATATTACCATAAAACCCATATAATGATCACACAACATATAAAGGATACTTGGGACATAAACATACTAAAGTGGAATAACCAGAAGGTCGACTTCCACACATATCACTTAATGGAATATCCATTCGGCCAACTTCCATACATAATTAATGGAATAGCCATAAGGCCGACTTCCATAACCAATGCATTGGAGGATATAACGTAACCACCTGTCCTGGTATTCACGGCACCGCCCGTCATAATGTCCAAGTACCATTATAAAATCATAAGACATTAAACAAATATAATGGTAAGAAAACATTTCTACATTTCGATCACAATATATCACATAAAACACATTGATATAATAAACCATTTTCAAAACCATTTTCAATACCAAAGAAAATTAAAACATGGTATTTATTTTTCTTTTAAAAAAATGGTGTGGCTTGTAGAGGAAGCCGAAACTCAAATAATGGTCACGGCGGCGGAGAAGTCGTTGTCGCCGCATACGTACGACAAAAACATTCCCTTTTGTAGTTTAGTAAAACCCTTCGTATAAAGAAGATTACTTTTGGATAAACGTAAAAGTCAAAGGGGTTTATACACCATGCAAAATAAAGTTGTGTATAAAATGAAATATGCCTCAATGAAAGGAGATTGAGACGAATTCCCTTACAAAGACGGTATCCTTCGATTAAGGATAAATCAATTACATAATTATGTGTGACAAACAAATAAACCAAATATAAGTGGATATTAAGTGTAAAACAATCAGATGTTATTCACACATATTCATATAACGACATATTCAAGGAGTACGAGCTTATCCCAAAGAATCAAAATTGGGTTAAGAAGTTCCCTTGATAAAATTTGACGGCCTAACGGTGTCACTACAAAATTCAGAAAATGTGTTGATGAGAGATAAAAAGGGTATATCATCACTTGTACATAAAATTTAAATCAATAAGGATATATAAGAACATATCCCAACATAATATTATGTGAATTAAAAGACATAACAAAAGAAGTCTTTTACAAAAACAGGAGGGTGAAAGGTTACCTTACCGACATGGGTATCTTTCGAGACATGCACCCCATGAATGAAGGACAATAAAACATTTATGTAAATAATCATAAATGAAAGTATATTACACAATGAGTTTGCAGTACATACACCACTAATGGAAATTGTGGAAAATGTAGCATAAATCTCACATGAATAAAAGTGAGATGAAAAAATCCCTTACGAAAACTCGGCAGCCTAACGACACAACTTAAAACTTCAAAAATGGATTGATGAGATAAAATAGTGTATCTCATCATATAAAAATAATGTTTACAGAAAGAGGAATATAAAATAACATCCCACAACATAACAAATAAGTTCTTAAAATAAGTGAAATAAAGGAGAGTACATAAATAGAAAGAGAGAGGTTAGATCTCTTACGAAAATTCGGCAGCCTAACGACGCCACTCAAAACTTCCAAAATGGATTGATGAGAGAGAATAAGGTCTCTCACCATATGAACATAGAAATTTGAGAAAGTGTAATATAAAATAACATCCCAATAACAAGAAATATGAGATTTAAAAGGAATTACATAAAAGAGTGTACTTAAAAAGAAAGATAAGAGTAGGATCCCTTACCTCGGGTCCGACTTGACTCGATCGTTCATTAACGTCCTGAATAATAAACATGAGTTAATTTATACATTCCTAAGAACCATTTTCAAGTTCATTATTCCATTTATATAAATTATTGACATGTTTTAAACATTATGTAATCATTTAAGTTAATAATGTTTGTTTTGTCGATATTTGGTTCTTAAGTCAAAAGTGGACTTCTTATGATTACATGTTGTTCGTGTGGTCAATGGTTCATTATATCCAGAATGATATTCATGATTTAGATATCATATATATCATATATATCCAGAATATACATATATTTATAACATTACATAATCATTTAGATGTAAGAAATGAAATGCACCGTTCATGGAGACGGTAAGCCATACATACGCATGAACGCTACTTTCATTTCTTTGTCATATTAATGGAATTAAAACTAAATGAGAGGGATGTATATTTTAATTTCAGATTTATATTCATCATTTATATGTAACATAAATTATATATATCCATTATAAATATGTACTTATAATAATACATTACATTTGGGGATAAGAAATGAAATGCACCGTTCATGGAGATGGTAAGTCGTACATACGCATGAAAGATACATTCATTTATATCTCATACATTAATGGAAATAAATAATAATGATATAGAGGTATATTATAATTCTAGTATAACATCATATATAATAACTTTAAATCCATCCTTTATACGTCCCACATATGGAATTAACGAATCACATCACTTTGAGGGGGCGGTAGTCCGCACTTCCTTAAATGAAGATATCGCGTTTACCCATAATGGAAACCATAAAGGTATGCCAAAAATGAAAAATACAGAAGCTTAAGTAAAAAATAAACATATTATATATCATATATAAATATAGTGATATCTTAATGGCCACCTTTTAAGGTTTTATATGAGTGTTGAACAATCATCGTTTCGTGAGGCAGAAATTCTCCATCCACAGAAACAGTATGTTCTTTAACCATCAGATGTAGGTGTGTGTAAGTTTAGCTCTAATACATCTTATAAAAACATCCTAGTATATTTATGATACTTTATTTGTTACAAAATAAATGAAAAAAAATGATTTTATGTGGTTGGAGAGGCAAAATAAAACAAAAGGACTCAAGTGAATACATTATCGTAAAATCGGGTAACTCCCTTTGTTTTGAGCTCAAAGGCTTCCTTGGTAAGACTTCTGCCCAAAGTGAGGCTTCAAGGTGTATGATAGGTAAGTGGAGAGACAAAATGGGCAGATTTTGGCCGAGCCAAAGGCTTTGGGAGTGTGGGTAAGGAGGTAGTGGTGGGGGAATTTTATAAGAGGAGAGGAGGGTCACTCTTGTAATGTAACAAAATGTTACGTTATTTTCAAAAGAGTTTCGGATTTTAAAGGTACCAAATTGATGTATTTCTAGGATAAGGTGACAAGGGTTCGAAATCCACTCATACAATAGGTTTTGGACATGTTTAGGTCTTAGATATTACATTATCTTTCCATTTTATTTAAATCGTTAAATAATGAGGTCATCGCTCCATCATCATGATGTCATAAATAATTTAATTTATCTAATGTCCTAAAATTATAAAAAAACTACTATGATGTAGTAAATTCTTTTAGCTTTCCAATGACTATTTATAGTCAAAATTCTGACTTGTATAACCCCATGTAAAATATTCATTAGTAAAACATTTCATGTTTGTGTCATTTTTACTTTATCATTAAATAAAAAGGTATTTATGTCATTTTCCAACCAAAGTGTCTCCATGGGGTCCCCAAGTTGACACATGGATTGTCTTGGTCTGACATGACACATTCAATTAGGGTAGGACATGTCTATAGGTCATTTAATTTTATTAAAACATTCTTCTTACCTTAAACAACACTAATTACCTCTAATCGCGATTAAAAACATAATAAGTTACTATTCACCAAAAAATTATTTTTAATCCCATTAAACCACATTTTACTTCTTAATGACAACCATGTATGTCGGATTTTTAAAATTCAAAACACCATGATGGAAACATTTCATTTAAACGGAAAATCAGTTTTTATAAGTACCACTTAGTGGTTTCACTATTCATCAAAAATTGAAGTTTTTTAGAAAATTACCAAAAGTTCACCGTAAGCTATATTTGATATTGCGAATTCAAAAATGATGTATATTTTAGAAAATTCAGAACATATATGTTGCATTAATTAATTTAATAATTAATTCCCGCTGTCAAAACAAATAGCGTTTTTTATGAAACAAAATGTATCAAAAGATTGACACTAGTTTAAGTCCGATTTCAAAGTGAAAATAATTCCAACAACCACTATTGGATTAAATGGTAAAATATATTTTAATTTCACATTAAAACCAATTAAAAATATAATCTAATCATATAAAAAAATTATATTAAAAGGAGGTTTTGAATTAAAATACAACATTTTTCACTATTTATTAAAAATTGAACTTTTTTTGGGAAACATCCCAAAAATTTACACAAAGTAAATTTTGATGTCCCGCTTCTAAAGAAGAAATTTATTTTGTCATTTATAACACATAAAATTGTCGAAAAGTGGATTTAAAAGAGGTTCGCCATCAAAAGGCAGTTAATCGACCTTTTAATGAATATTAGAATGTTTACGCTTAAAATGGGATTCATTCGCATTTTTAATCCTCTAACATTTATTGTAAAAAGTAAAAATATTTGACAAACATATATAATCATTTTTTTGTTTGTTCTGTTCATTCCCTCCATTACAACGCCTAGGCATTAACTACCATTTAAAATAATATTATTTTATTATTAGAGTGCAACCTAAGATTCCTAAGAAACTCGTTGTTGCGTGTTGGGTACGCCATTGAGCATAGCATCCCCTTTAAAATAATATTAATATTTTATTCACAAATATGGATAAATATAAAAATGTCATATTCATTATTTACCTGGGGTGTTACATTATTTATTCGAATAGTATTCCTTATATATTATTTCCACCTAGACCATTAAACATGATCCACCATTACTCAACAATATTTATTTTTTCTTGAATAATGTATATTTATTTACTAAATAAATTTCACTTCCATATTTTGAAATATATAATAAAAATGTATATTATGAAATTAGTAACCAATATTTATTATGTATTCCTCTCAAGTAATAATCTCTAAAATTGATTGCTAGAATATGTGAGATAAATTAAAAATGAATAATTATTAAAGCACATGAGAAAGTACTATTTATTCAAATTTTAATATTATTTTATTAATAGAGATGTCAGATACACTAATTGTGTGACCCTCTAGCCCTCTTTCTTAGTGGAATTAGAAGAAGCATCCAAACTCCATGGATAGTATCTAGTAAAATTTCATGTTACCCATAAAGAATGTGGTTAACTCTGAAACAACATAACAACTCACACATACATTACTAGGTAATATAATATATTTCTTACAATATCATTAATCACACAATGTCCATGTTGATGCCAATAACCAATGTACTCTACATATCATTATTTTAATTTCATAAAATAAAAAATTTATTGTAGACCATGAAGGCCATGTATTTTTTAGCCTATATAATTTAAATAAAAGGTCCTCAAATATCATCATCCATTAAATAATAGAGGTAAATAAATCATTTGTAACATTATTTATTAATGAAATATTGCTGGTAATACATGTGTCCTATCCTACCACACCATGAACAATTGTTTTCATAGTTGTTATCAACACACAATAAACATGACATATAATAATAATTAATAATATTATTATTATATATAGATTAATACACATTTCTTATGATTTGAATATTCAATGACACACACATGTTGATTTCTTACAGACATTTCACATTCTCAAAATATCCTAAACTGTATGTTAGTAAGGGAGTTCATCTTGTGAATGTTCCTCCAACTCCTATGATTATTTACCCATATTAGAAAGAATAATTTTTGTACCTAAAATGATATCAAGTTGATATATGACATATATTTAAAACTTTTTAGGGGAAATTTGTGTAATTATAATAATAGATAACTTCATTGTCCATTTGGTTAAAACAATACTCGTACGGAATTATGAAATATTATTCCACATATAAGGACAATAATGATTTGTTAATTTTTTTATTAATATTCAAAACAATAAATATATGTTATCATAAATTGCACATATGTTGGTTTCATGGTACAAACCCGATTAGACAACTACATTAACTAGATACTTCTGATGACAATCTTTAGTCTATAATCACTCATATAAAACTCCTTCTTCTACTAATATAGTTCTCTAGTCATGTGGTACCCCATGTTATCTTTATTGGAAAATTTTATTACTTATTCATCACCCCAAGGATAAAAATACCTCAATAGGCCGTACATCAAGAGTATGTTCTTTTTTATTGGGGTTATCATATCTATTTGAAAAAACATTCATTTCTTTAATATTTTAAAAATATAATTTAATAGGGTAAATAAAAAAAGGTCTGACAACATTATCCTAGAAAATGAACCATATCCAAAAATAATACATGTATTCATTATAAGTCACTCTATACTTGGAATATGATATATAATCCGTGAAAACATTCATGCTTGAAATCATCCAGCTCAAATATCCTCCATTGAGACCAAAAAAACATATCCTAACTACATCATCTAATCATTAATAAATACTTTAAAACAGTAATCATTATAATCCATCATGACCATATCCTCATCTCTTCCATACACAATGATCATTGTTGTTGTAATTTTAAGATTTATGAGGATAGCCCTATCAACATTCCAATTCGATTCACCTGAATCTAAATTTTATTAGTGATCCATTAACAATATAGTTGATACTAAAATCCTAATTTATATGATATCGTACATGATTTATCATATCAATTTAATGTATGAGATGTTACATATTATCTATTAATCCATTTTTGACTTAGGATTAATTTTATTATCAATATTTAAACCATGGGACACTAGAACTAATTCCCCCATGGATTTTTTGAATCATAATCACTTCAGTATCTAGTAAATTTATTTACATTAAATTAGACTAAGTCAAATCCGGAATTTATCGGATATTATCTCTGTCCCTATAACATATGCTCATTAACCTATTCCCTTTCATATAGAAAAACATGTTTTACCAATACTTAATAGACTGTTTGAATTGTATGTCATTTCTAGTATGTAGTATGTAATCATCATATAAAACAAGGATAATGAATAAATTATGAACAAAAATCTTGCAGATGCATGGATCACATATTCTCTTAATGATTTAAAACTCATCTATTGATTCATTGGATTTTATTTTCCAAATCATAGATGACTAATTATATCCATCAATGGTTCTATAAAAAAATTGAATAACCATTCTGAATCAGCTATTGTCCCATGCTATTCTACTTGTTTATTATTTTATTTTTCATCATGGTTCCTATTATGTAATGGAGTGTTGACATAAATATTCCAAATTTAAAAGTCATCTTTAGATACTAATGAATTTGTAAATTAGATGGATTAAATCATCTAAACTCGTGAATAGGTTACATCATAGTCCATTCCATGACCCTAATTATATTAATTATCCAAAATCATTTCATTAAATGTACTTTATTTAGATTCATTATGCATTTATTTCCCGAATAAACATTTCCACCCTACAGTCCTATCATAAAATACTACATCGACCTATGAAAAAAATTTACTGTAATAAATGAAGACAATTTAAGAATTATACACTTTATCTATCATATATTTTTTGATATATATACTTATATTTGTAGGATACTACTTCATCATTATCGACCAATTAATGAATGACCGCCATCAGTGACAATAAAACAATATCTCTCATGTTTTATTACCTCGTTTTATCTCCAACACGGTTCTTGTGTTTTAGGAATATCTTTTTCTATATGGTCTTGTGGAATTTATTCATACGAATTATTATGTATATTGTGAATCAAATTCAGAAATGTTAAATTGTTTCCACTATAATTTTTAATGATATGATCCCTCCCAAGGAAAAAATTAATTCCTGTAGATATTAACTTTCATGTTTGAGGTTTTCATAAGTAGTATCTCTTTGTTTCCTTATGATACCATAGAATTATGCACACTTTTCATCCGAGTACTATTTAGTGCTTGAGATGGATATAAAAAATTACCCGCAACCAAATACATTTATATTTTAAAAATTATTTTTAGTGAACTCTCAAACATTAATATATTTCCAATATCTTATACATTTTGTATTCTATTTAATTCAAACGTAGATGTATGACATGAATATTACTAAAAGAATATTGGATGATTTGTTTGACTTATCATCGAAAATACCTTGCCTAACAATCAACAGTTCCTCCTACCAATACCACCACTCCATTATGGTGATAAAGGTAGAGTGAGATAAGATAGAATCCCAAACATCCATGACATGTTGATAACATTTTGGTTACAATAATTTCCAATTCATTCTAATAAAAGATAAATTATCACCTTTCCCAGTTGATTTTATACTTCAATATTGAATTCATTAAATTTCTCAAAGGTATCGAAAATTCACCTCCTCAAGTATACATAATAATATCTACAATTGTTAAATGTAAAATCTAAAAAGTAAGAATATCTAAGTATATAAATTAAATATGGATTAAACACAATGAATACACATACCATTCTTGGAAACATATATTATATACAATTTATACTTTTGACATGTGGCATACATGACTTATCACAAACTTTAATTACATCTAAAACCATCATAATGATTACAATGGTTTAAAGATTTTACTAAAACATATCATGTTTTTATGAAATAATTTTAATAACTATTTTATGACTTATACATTAAATATAGATCTGAATATTATAGAGAAATTAATTAATAATTTCTATATATTAAAACTAATCACATTCAATGGACTATCATCTAAATGAACACACACATGAAATATTTGATATAATTTATACAGAATAATAAAATAATTTTATATCAAATTAAATTGGTATGATTTCTTGGCCTTTAAAAGATGACTACAGAAATTGTACATTTATCACCATATACTAGAGGAACATGCCTAGGGAATTTTCATGTTAAGAGTTCCATAGAAAATATTGTATGAAAAAATATTTATATAGTCTAGATGGTGTTTGATTGAAGAGTTACATAGTCTCAAATTAGGTAGTCTGAGTAAGAATATACACAAAACATTTGTGACTATGGGCTACATGCTATGTATTTATGTTATAGAAAATTTATTCGAACAAACCATGTGCCAGCCTAGGCTTAAAATTTATTCGGGTAAAATTAAATTAAATAGGTGTAATAAATTCACACTCCTTGAATTATTTCCAAATTATTCCTTGGCACATTAAACACTAGTAGTGGGTGTGTACATATAGGTGAAAAAATTTGTACTCTTTTGTAATCCTACCAGATTACTCGTTACCTCTGGATGCCATCATCATTTTTATTTTCTTAATAAAATTAGTCAATTTTATTTCACATTTAAAATATGAAATTGTATTAAGTACATATCCAAATTCACGTTATTGAAAAAATAAATTTATATTGAAACAATAATGACATAATTAATAAATCAATCAATAATATTTTAATAATAAAAATAATTTTTTTTACTTTGAGACCACATGTATGATCCAGGAAGAGAAAAATAACACAATGGGTGATTCGAACATACAATTTTTATTAATAATCCATCATTAATATGAGAATATCATGTGGATAAACACTATTTTAAATGATAATGAATTAAATAAAAAATATATATATAAAATTATGGGACCAATGTGTAGGATAATCATATATTTTCTATAAATAATATAATAAATTTATGAATTAATTTTTTAGAATTATTTATTAATCGATTGATCTGAAAATAAATATCTTTTTTATTGTCATATTGTATTAAGAATAATGAAAAAATTACTACTAGTCGGGATATTGATATGTGTTAAAAATATTCAAACATCATTGTAGAGTGTCAGTATGATAGATCATATCAGTTTCATAATTCTCCTTTGATCTCCTTGAAAATAACTTCCAAATGATTTAATTTGATCTCTCATTATATGATATTGTGAGTTTGAGGCAAATAGATCTCCATTATTATTATTATTCATGGATAATATACTTTTTTAATGATTTGATAGGATTTTTAGTATTATTTGTTAACAAAAAACAAATGAATTAGAACTACCAAAAAATATTACAATTGAGTTTATATAAAACTAGTGTTTATAAATAAACATTTTCCAAATTTCCCTTTAATATATATTTAATCCCTATTAACCCCCATGTCTATAATAATAATATACATATTATTTTATAAAATTAACATATCATTAAAATTAAAATAAAATATCATTTATTCAAATAATATCCAATATTTTATTTCTCACTAGACCATTAAACTGAGTCCACCATTCTACATAATAATTTGTGGACCTTCAATAATGTATAAATTTTTATTAAAAAAATATCACTTTTCTATTGAATATAATATGTATTTAATAATATCTATGAAGTGTGGGGGGTGTTAAATCAGTAGTACAATATTTTTAAAAAAAATTTATATAATCATATCCCTTGAAAAAAAATTATATAGAAACGTTTCCTAAAAATAATTCTTGATAAAGTAGGAAATAAATTAATAAAAATAATATTTACATGTTTTGGCCTCAATATTAGATCCTAAATCCATTCCTAATCTGCAACCATGGGTGTATTGAATATAAATATTATGAATTTGTTTTTGAAACATGTGTAAACCTCCATTAGGAAGCTTCTATGTCATGATTTGAAATATTATAATGAATCAAATTAGTTTACAGTTTTCCCTTCTAATAATTGATCCAAAAAGAGTAAACATATTTTTCAGTCTTGTACAAAAAATATCATGTGTATGATGACCCTGAGACTGATGGAATGTAGTCCAATGAACCTAGTACAATTGGCTAATTATGATCAGTTGAAAATAGTCTAGACATTATCAATCATTACTTCTTAAACTATTGTGAATAACTCTGTATGATATTTCATAGATTTACCAACTCAATATCATCTTCCCAATATAATGTTCCGCACTCTTTTTCACAAAACAATATATTTCTAATAAATTTAATTTATCCATAATTTAATGTAACTCTTTCCAAAATTCCCCATTTCTCCAAATTTACAAAAATCATTAAAAATATACAATGTGTGAATTAATTCTACCTCGATTTATTGGAAAATATGAAATGAGAAGCCTGGAAAATAAAAAAAATTCTCAATTTCTGAAATTTCAACACTCTAGAAATAATATTCATTTAAATAAAATCACTTAAATCATTAAAAAATCACAAGAATTATATGATATCATCCTTCTGAAACATAATAAATATTCTAATTTATAATATCTTACTCTAAATTAGTATAATTATAAGTCTCCCCTATAATCATATTATCTTTCTTAGATTTAATCTAATTATCTTGCTCATATTTTGATTAGATATCTTGATCATCTTCAGTATGATTAAATTTATTAGCATCATTATGATTATCATCCTCATATTGATTTTGATTATTATTCATGGATTTAGTATGAATATCCTAATCATTATTATTCTGTTGATCAACTTATATCTGAATATCTTTGATAGCATGAATATGATTATCTTGCTCAGCATCAACATGATTATCTTTTTCTTGTCAAATATTATTATATTTCTCAAATTCACCCTGATTACCTTTCTAATATCATTTATGATTATCTTACTCATCTTTAGCTTGATTATATTACACAGATTCATTTTCATTATCCGACTTAGCTTCATAATGATTATATTACTCATCCTTTGTCTGATATTCTTCAGTCTAATAAACTCAATCTGATCCTCTCAATATGATTTTATCAATTTGTATACAAAAACAATACATTTTGAATCGTCTAATGATATATTTATCAATGATGATCTCATTATAAAATTCCATACCATGTGACCATTTTATCAATCATGACAACTTTATAAAATGTGTATAAACTATGACATTATTTATAGGTGAATAAGAAATGAATATTTGTGATACCTAATAACATTTCTCTCTTAATAAAAATTGATAAAATCTATAATCAAGAATATTAAACCTCAAACATTTACTTATTCAAACGGTCTTAATATCTCTCATAAATCTGGCTTCCCAAACATTAAATCATTAATTATATTTGATTTTGTTTCTCATATTCAACATGAATTAATTAATAAACTCATTATAATTATTTAAATTAGTTTATGTATAATTATGTTTGTCACCATCACGTCAAATGTTTTTCTCATATTCAATATGATTATCTTCTTCATCATCAGGCTGATTATCATTCATAGCTTAATTTATACTATAATTCATATCCCTATTTTAAATATCAATTATAGTATGAGTATATCATTCTAAACATCGGTTCGAAAATCATGATCATACTCAGTATTATTATATTTCATAAATTTAGGTTCAGTATATTTATCAACGTCATTTTCATTATCTTTATCCACTTTTATCTTTCTTATCCTTAGTTTGATAATTATTATAAACATTAGTGTAATTATAATATTCATCTTTATTATGATTATGTTTTACATTTTTATTCTGATTATCGTTCTTAAAAAAGTTATATATTCCTTGTTAGAGTTAGTACAGTCTTCATTTTATGTTTTAGAATGATCTTACTTTTTGGATTTAGTCTGATTTTCAATCGTAGTTATAATAAAATTATACTTCTCAGTGTCACTTTTATCTTTATTATTATAGTCAGTCTTTTTTTCCTTCTCATAGTCATTATGATTTTCATTCATAGATTATGATTAATCTTCCATCTCACAGTCAATCTAGTTTTTCTTATCATAGTTATATCAATCCTTTTTCTCAGAGTCGGTATGATTAAACATCTTTATGATGGGATTTCCCATTATGGTAGAATGTGCTCTAAATTGGTTTCCAATATAAACATTAAACTATTTCATAAAAAATAATTTCAAAAATATTAGAATTAAAAAAATAAAAAAAAACAATGTTAGCATAATGCAATTAAATTATTATTATATTCACTAAATATAGAATAAATATATATGAAATATTATACTGAAATGGTATTATAATGAATAAATGGTGAATGAATTTAATTTGTCTTTAAAACATTAATAGTTATTAAACCACTTTTATGTACAATATTTAATCAAGTTGTTAATAATTATATTATATTATATAATATTTAATTGGTAATCCTATTGATCATATTTTGTGACCCAATAAGACACATTATCAATGACATTAGATAATATAGCATAAAGTCCAAGGATAACTGTAACACCCCGATAATTTATGGTATATATTCATTTTAATTTCTTATTGGTATTTTTTTGTAAAATACACCATTATTTTATTGATCTATATGCAACATCATACTATCTTGTAGTATATGAAAAACAATTCATGTGGGGTGTAGCAAACAATTTAATGTTCCTTTGATAGAATTCATTTCACGCAACAATGGGTATAGATTTTTTTTAAATGTATAATTGATCTAATTTTTCATATTTTTATATGAAACACAAAATGAATATTTCAATATAAACATCAAAGACTTTTCGCTCATTACACGCAAGAGAAACCTTACTCAAAATTTAAATGAATAGTGAAAATACTGCATTTTAATTCAAAACTGAGTTTTTATCAAATTTAATTATACAGTTATATTATCCTTATAATTGTTTTTAAAATGTAATTATGTTATATTTTTATCATTTAATCCTATTTTTATCATTATAAGTAATTTAAACATTAAATTGGATATAAACACATGTCAATATTTTGATAGTTATTACTTAAAAAAACATCGTTTTTGGTTTTGACAATTAGAATTAATTTTAAATTTATTATTGAAACATCTGTGTTTTAAATATTGAAAAATGGATTCCGTATTTGGAATCAGAGGGTTCAATTTTTTTAAATAGTTACCATTTATTTTTAGACACTATGTATAGTAATTTCAGTATTTATTTTATTTAACATGGTTAAAGTGTAAATATAGTATAGAAGGGTAAAAAAATTATATTATATTTATTTTAAACTACCCTAACACATGTACTAATAATATTGGATGGGATATTTATGACCCTGCGAATCCATGGGTCGTTTTTGGAAACCCATGAATTCACTTGGATGTTTAACATGACATTTTATAATAATTAATTTAACGTAAAGGTATTTATATCCAAAACAAGTATCATTTACTAAATTGATTTTAATATAAGATAATATAACTGATATATATATGTAAATGAAATTTTTTTTAAATAAAATAATTTTTCATACGTCATTGTATTTTATTTATAATATTTTAATATTCGATAAATGTATTTATTTATGACACAATTATGACGTATTGATTACCTAAGTAATGAAATATTTAGATAAATGAGTTAATAAAAAATAAAAGAAATTTAATTTGAAAATTTTGAATCCATCCAATAATTTTATGGATTACATTTACATATTAAAAAATATTTAGTGACATTCTTTGAAGGAATCTAGATGTTATGAATTTTCAAAAATGTCATGTATTAATAGTGTCCAAAATTGACATGATTCGTAACATAAAATATAAAATAGATTATTAAATGATATTAAATTACTACCAATTTAATATTCAACAACATGGTTAATATATGTCCAAATGTTTAATAAATAACATTTTGGGGTCTTTTTAAAATATATAATAATTACTTTAACCAACAAGGTGTAAATAACATGATATCACGGTAAGATTAAAAAGGGTAAAGTAAGGGTTAAACCAAAAAGATAAGTAATGGATATACCATACATGTCTAAAAAATATTGTATGGTGTTTATTCAAATGGAAATAAAATTATCATTCAATTAAATAAATTTGTAAAATCTTAAATCAATTTTTAATTTATAATAAATTAATATTTTATGACATTCCTAATGTTCCCCTATCCTCTTTTATAAAAGGGAACCTCCCCCCTCTTCTCTTTAGTCCATTTATATCCATAAAGCTATGAAAATCCCTTCCATTTCTATTTTAATCATTGCTTGTTAAATTTTAGAGGTTCATGTATTCTCAAATGAAAAACAATAGTTCCCTAAGAGTAAATTTAGTGGACACATGTCGAGGAAGAGGAAATCACTTCTACTGATTATTTCATATATCTTTATTATTCTAAATTTTATTGATTATACATTTCATTATAGATTAATAAAATATTTATAAATAATATTCTTAAATGTTATAACAAATATGAAACAATAATATTTTACCATCTCTCCATTCTACAAAAAACAAAATCAACGCACGTTCGTACGTACAGCTTACCGTATCCACGTTGTGGTGTAATCTATTTTTCAACACCACCATATTTGGATGAATATAAGAGTGGAAATAAAATATATATATGATTATAATAAAATGATACTAATTCTGAGATATTATTCACCATCCACTTAAATACCATTAAAAATTCATGCCAACAATATTGTCGCACTTGTGTACGTATGACATACTGTCTCCACATTGTGGAGAGATTCATTCCCCAACCTAACTATTAATGAATGATTATAAAGTATATATAATAAATAATAATGAATTATATGAAATACAAATGCTTATAGATTTGTATATATATATATCTGTGTGGGTGTGTGGGTGTCATTTATATATTTCAATTTAATTAAATAAGGAAACAGAAACATCGTCCATGCATACGTATGACCCACCGTCTCCATTAATATTGTATTCTTTTTCATTAATCTATCTATTATATATATATTTATATAATAAATATATATGATATATAAATAATTTTATACATTCATTAAGTAATTAAATCTTTATCTATGTAATTATATCAAGAATAACAAGTCCACACCCAGATAATAAAAGAAACATTTATTACCCAAAACATTGCTTTAAAATGGAATTGACAAGTAAACAGGGAATATAATATCATAAGGGAATCATATATGATATCATAAATAATATTATGTTTCATTTAAAAGTAAATAATATTTTTATACCCATAATACAGGTTTTTCAATAACATATGAAATAATTCGAACCTATGGTAATGGATATTTTTTCAATATCATTTTTAACAAAGATATTTTATACATAAGTATATATTGTGGGTATATTAATCATCCATGTTCTCCAAAAATGATTTCAATTTTTTTATTAATTTCTATATTTAATGTATTTCTTACCCATAATATATTTTTAATAAATGTTTTCATAGGAATATTTCTTTTGATTACTTTACAAGATATTTTTGGACTTTTCTATAAAAAGTATGAGGATATTGATTTTTTTATAATTTATACATCATGATTGTATTTTTATTGATTCATGACACATTATTTACCTGAATATTTCTATAAAAAACATAACATTTATTTTCTACTAAATTAGTTTCTATTAAATTTCATTGAATTTTGGGAAAATAAAATGTTTTGTAGAAGAATGAATATTTTCCTCAACAATGAAGTTCTAGTGGTTTATAAAAATTATTTTCCATCAATGATTACTCTCATGAAATATGGTTATGTTTCTATATGTATTACTACTATAATATTATTTCGTTAGTTATGTTATGGTATTTTAAAAGGATTATGTTATGTTTACATGATATTTAAAAAAACCCAGTTTATTTTATGGGTTATGTTGTTACTAATGATATGTGTTTTTGTGGGACATGTAATAATGATTTCGTTATGAGATTTGTGGGACCATTATCTCCAAATAATGAATTGTAAATATTTTTTTTATATCATGAGATAGAAACAGATAGAACAAAAAGTAAATTTGTTTCAGTAATACATGCATTGAACAACTTGTGACTCTGGTTCAACAATACCTGGCGGGAAAGAAAAGTAAACAGTGTCTAGCAACAAACATTTTCCACTATGGTGAACATTGAAGTATTGACTTCACTACTATGGAAATCATATTATGTGACCAATAGTTTTACAAAATTACAGTTTTTATGTTAGTATTATTCTATCATGGTTCATGTTCCTTTTAAATCCATGCCTTATGAACTGCCATGATTAATTGCATGACTCACGATTTTGATGTTTAGGAATTATGTTCGCGTTTTATCATTCAAATGGTAATGATCTATTTTATGATATCCATGTTTACCATAACTGAGAATTTGATCTCACTCTTTTAGTTTTTTCATTTCCCCATGATATAAAGAATATTTTTATGTAGGATGACAAAAGGGGAAGATCTTTATGAGGATATGTTAAAGATATTTCACCTTGATTAGAATATTATGTTCTTAGTTTGCTATGGAAATACACAAATGTCTAGAGATGTATATAAGGTTATGTATAATTAAAGGTTAACATCATATAATTATGATAAAAATCTTTAAAAACCTAGGATTAAACCAATTATTTTAGAGTTTGAATGCACTCCCCTTGATTATGTTGGTTTCCTTGTATGATGTTATCCTCTAATAATAATCTTTTTGAGTTTTAGAAACTGGCTAGAAACAGGAGGATTCGTGATAATGGAGAATATGATGGACAATGGAATGATATTATCCATGAGTAAACAAATTAAATGGGATTATCAAGGAAAATAATCATTATTATGACTCATCAAAATTATTAAAATATTATCCATAATCTCAATTTTGGTTAGTTCACTAAAGCACCTAATAAGATAATGATGAAGTTTCATGGTAATCGTAGAGGAAAGAATGTTCACTTTTACTCATGTAAATTATATGGGAAGAGGCATAATGTAGAATGTTTCAAAGTAATTGGTATATTATTTTTGTGTGGAAAATAATGACAGAAATAAAGTAATTTCAAATGAAAATTCTTAGATAACAAAATGAACAAGGATAATGGAATTTATAGGACATCAATGATGTTTAAATGTTTTATATGTGGAATTTACTATAATTATGAAAATCAATGCCCTGAGGAATAATATCAAGAAGAGAATCATCATTTTAATATTGGTAGTATTTATGTTCATAACAATTAAGAGACTACAAATCACCTGTGAGATGAAAGAATTGTAAAGGAATAATATGATGAAGCTCAGTCAATTGTTTAAAAAGGTAGTGGAATGATTGCATGTTTATGACAAGTAATTTTGGACTAGTAATTTAATTGGACTATGGAAAGAAAAACACCTTAAAAATTGTTTCACTGTTTTTTTTCTTATGTATATGATTGTATTTTTTGAATGGTTCGTGTAGCCATGAATGTTAATTCAGATATTTTTTGTAAGAACATGATGTGTGCAAAATGAAAGAATAAGAAAATATATATATGTTTGATAATATTAAGGATATCATGACAGATATAATGATAAAGTGATATCATGGTTTGAGTATATATAATTTTTGGGATGTTGGTACACGGAAAGAGATTACATTTGACAGAATTCTTGTTTTCACTATGATTCTATGGTAATTCTTGTTTCAAGATAATTCATGATTAAGGTATTCACTTTTTTGGAATGTGACAACAATGAACTACCTTATGAGATATGATAGATAAATGATATGTTGATTTTTTAGACCAATTTCTAATATTTATAATTCTGAATGTAATGTAGTGTAATCCATTTATTGATTTTATTAGTTATTTTCCATTCTATTTTTGTATGATTAATGTATTCTCTCACTATACGTGTACTTATGCCTATTTGATAACCTGTTCTAACCTTTTTATTGAGATAGATGGAATGACCTATCATTCTATCACATGATTTGATAACAATACAAGAATGAAAATTTCAACATCATTTCATTATGAGATTATGTGAAAATATGTCATGACAAGAACAACGATGAGATTGTACCAAAATCAAGTAATTATTTATTCTCATGAAACATTCTTCAACTCTATGAAAAGGATAATGAAAACCAAAAATGTTATTATAGTATTGCAATCTCTTATGAATCATATGGCTACTTAAATCATCGTAGATCTATGGATTTCTGGTAGTTAAATCTCTACCAAACTTATTCTCTATCACTATCCATCAGAACATGATGGATATATTTTTCTACGGTATCCATGTTTTCACTTACTACATATGTTAACCTCTCTAAAAACCCAGGGATGAGTTTCTTTGGTTAATGGTCTTGTCTTTAACATTCCATTTTGAAATTAAGTATTAGTATTCCTTTTTGAGATATGGTTTTATATGATATCATCTTTCAAGTAGTTAACCATTTATAACCCCAATGAATTTCGAGAGAGAAATTCATTTTAATGTGGGTAAAATGTAACATCCTGATAATATATGAGATTGATTTTATTTATTTTCATTGATGTCTTTTGTTGAATGCTACACAAATATTATTTTCTGCTATATACAACACCATATTAGCGTGCATTATAGGCATCACTATTAATGCATTGTCTTCCACACAATTTTAATTTCCTTTGATAAAATTCATTTCACCTGACGCTGGGTATATATTTTTTCAAATTTATAAATATGTGTGGATTATGTTATATTCAAAACCAATGTAAGATTTCACTACAATAAACACTAACATGGCTTGTGTTACACGCATGAGAGTCCTTCATTGATATCTACAATTATACAGAATATCAAGTTTCACTAAATTACATTATATTATTAAAATATTTAATAACTTTCCATTATTAATAACATTAAAAAAATTATAAATTAATTATAAAATTATCATTCAATATAAATATTTTATTGAACATGATATTGGAAAAAATAAATTTCAGATACGAGAATTAATATATAAAAAAATCAGTTTTACCACCTTTTTATAGCACATCTATTTTTAATCTAGTTTTTGATACTTTTATTAGCTAAATTTGATAAAATAAACTTTTTAATTGGATGTGGGACATAAAAAAAACATTTGTTGATTTTTTTTTGTAATAAAAATAAAATTATAATGAATAGTGAATAATACTGCATTTTAATTTGAAATTAACTTTTTAAATAATTTATTTATATAGATTCATTTTTGTAATTTTTTTAATTATAAATATGATATATATTTTTTTTCAATTAATATATTTTTTCAATGGATGTCATTTCACATTTAAATTGGACATAAGAAATAGTCAATATTTTTATGTTAATTACTTTTGTTAACCCCACTTTATGGTTTTTACAACATGAATTAATTATATTTTTATTACTGAAACATGTTTCTATCAATTTTTGAAAAAAATACTACCTATTTGGAATAATTTGGTTCAAATTTTTTAAATATGTACCTTTTATTTTTATATTTTATGAAATGTAACTTCAGGAATTATTTTATTTAACATTGGTTATTGGTAAATATAGTAAATATGGGTAAAAAATATAATAATAATAATAATTTACCCTAACACATGTTCTAATCCTATTTTATGATATAATTCTGACCATGGGAATCCTTGATTCGATTTAGGGACACCATGAATTAACTTGGATGTGAAAATGGCATTTTATAATTAATAATTTAAAGTAATGATAATTATGACCTAAACAAAAATATTTTACCAAATCGATTTTAATATAGAGGTATATAAATGATATAAATGTATATTAATATTAATTAGAAATCTAAAAATATTTCCTAAATCGTGGTATTTTATTTATAATATTTATACTTTAAATAAATGTATTTATTTATGATACAATTGTGATGTAGTGATTTCATCACTAACGAAATATTTAAATAAATTATTTCATAAAAATCAAACTAAAATTAACCATAACATTTTAATGCCATCCACAATTTTAATGGATTAAATTTAAATATTTGGGATTATTTATTTCTTTTGGGCTAAAGTAATAAGGTTATAAATTTTTATAAATATCAAGTATCAATAGTGTCAAAAATAGAAATATTTCAAAACATAAAACAGAAAATTGATTATTAAAGGATATTAAATTACTAAAAATAAAATATTAGGAAAATAGATAATATAAGTCCAAATATTTCATAAATAACTTTTGGTGGTTATTATTACATCATATGGTTTATACATTAACCCACAATGTCTAAATAACATGATAACACTGTATGATTAAAAATGGTAAAATAACAGCTAAACAAAAAATATAATGAATTTTTTTTAAAAAAAAATTTACAAAAATTAATGTATGATATTTATTAGAAGAAAATCATCATATATTCGATTTAAATATGGTTTGGACCATTTTAAATTGAAATTAATTTATAATAATTTAATATTTTATTAAATTCTAAAATCTCTCATCTCCACTCTTATAAAAGGGAACATCCTCCCTCTCCCATTCACCCCATTTTTTGTAAATCTTATCCAAATTGTTAATATTTTTATTCTAAACATATCTAGTAACATTATAGAGGTCCCAGTCCAATCAAAATCCCAGCTCTAGTTCTATATGAGGATATTTAAAGGAGGCCTGTCGAGGTAGAGTTAATCTCTTCTACTGATTCTTTCAAAAATAATTGTTATTTTACATCCACATAATTTTTTATTTCATTATAAAGTAATTAAATTAGTATAAATAATATTATGATCTATTATTATAAATAAAAAACAACACTACTTCACATACATCCAATCATACAAAAAATGAAATCACCAAGACTGTGTACGTAATATTTACCGTCTCCACACTGTTGTGTAATGTCATTTTCACCACCACCACACATAGATGGCTATAATGGTGGAAATAATAATTATAATTATTTAATATAACATTATAATAACTATGAGATATTATACACCATATATTTCAATACCATAAAGAAATTTTAGGAAGAATATCATCGCTCGTGCGTATGTAAGACTTACCATCCCCACGATGTGGTCAGTTTCATTCCCCATGTTAACCAATCCAGAATGATTATAAAGTATCAATAATAAATAAGAATGAAATATGTGACATAAAATGATACTGGGTTAATGTATATGTATATATATATATATATATATATTCTCCATTTAATATATTCAAATCATCTAAATAATAAATGAAACATCGTTCATGCGTACATACTTCCTACTATCTCAATGAATGGTGTATTCAATTTCATATCTATTTATTATTTATATATTTATATATTTATTATATTTGATATATAAATAATTTTTTACATTATGTAAGTAATTAAATCATAATATATATATTAATATAAAGAAGAAGATGCCCAATATGGTTTTTATAAAAGATTGTTTATATGTATGTGATTATTGAGGGTATATTTATCATCCATTCTATCTAAATATGTTTAAATAATTTTTCAATGTGGTTTTTATATATGAATGTTTATACATATGTATTTACGGGGGGTATATTTATCATCCATGTTATTGAAATATGTTTACTTAATTTTTTTTCTAATTTAATATATTATTTTAAATGTATTTTCACCCATTTTTTTGTTTTACTACAAGTTATGTAAGGAATCATAATTTTTTATACCATATGAGGTACTTTTTGACGTTTCTAGAAAGAGTACGACGAGAATATTTTCTTATTAACATATACAATATGATTATATTTTTACTATTTAATGATTCCATATTTCCACGATGTATACACTAAAATATTCCACAATTATTTTCAACTAAATTCATTTATATTAACATTTCATGGGATTTTGAGAAAAATAATATGTTTTTAAAGAAGAATTGATATTTTCCTCCATATCTATATCCAATTGGTTTATCAATATTATTTTTCATCTAAGATGAAACTCAATAAATAGGGTTATGTTTCTTTCTATATTATTACAATGATTTTAATGGTTTAGTTATATAATGGTATATTATAAGGATTATATTATTTAAGAATGATGTTTATGAAAACCCATTTTATTTTATAGGTTATTCTATGACAAATGATTTATATTTTTCTTGAACATTTAAGAATGATTTAGTTATGAGATATTTTTAACCTATAACTACCTCTAATTTATTGTTTAAATATTTATATCTCATTAGATAGACATTTTATGGAACACTATATAAATCTAGTTTAATAAAATAGTTTTAAAATGTCTAGTGAATCTGGTTCCGTAAAACATTGATGGAACAACATGTAAACTCGGTTTAGTAATGGAATTTTTCCACTCTGATGATCATGGATGTAATGAATTGGCTACAATGGAAATAATATTATTTTATTATTAGTTTTCCAAAATTACATTTTTTATTTCAATTCTACTCAATCATGGATAATGTTCTTATACTACCAACAATTTTCGTACTTCCATGATTTTTTTCATGACTCGTTATTTTTATTTTTAAACATTATGATTATGTTTTTACATTAAAATAATTATGTTTAGATTTATTTTCTCCTTGTTTACCCTTCCCAAGGAATTGCGATTTCCATTTTTATGTTTTATTTGCAAAAAAATTATAAATAATTATTTTAGGATGGATAACAAAAGTGGAAGATCATTTTGAGGAGATATTGAAGATTATTCACCATGATTAGAATATTATGTTCCGAGTTTCGAATGAAACTAAACTAATACTGTATTTTTGAATCTATTTGTTCCATGTAATAAGTATATTGTAAAGTAAATGTAATTTCCATGTACATAAGGAATGGGTTTCTATAATAACATCTAGAAATAGACCGAAAATTTCATAGATAATGAAGTTAAATCCATAATGATATAAGAACACATATAGATTCGTACTATGTAATATTTTAAATTTATCATGATAAATCGAATCAAGTAGGTATCATTCTAGTTCCATCGATATAGATATTTATTGTAAAATTGAATATATTGAAATCAACTGTTCATATATGAAAAAATGTACATTGATTTATATTGAATATATCATTTCCATAAAATGGTGTAATATATCATCATCCATTATTGTATATATGTGATAAATTTTTTGTCTCATTATTAATTCCTAAAATATTACCTTGACACACCGAACATATCCTACCTATCCATGGGAATATGAAATCAATGTTTTTGTCCATAAATAAATGTATAATTCTTATAATACTCATTAATAGTATTCTTATCATCTAAGGACCAATGAAAATATCCAAAATTTTAAAATACAATGACACATTTAAATGTGATTTTTATACTAGTTATTGTTGTAAATATATCCTAAAAAAGCTATTACAAAGGGAGTACAACAAGAAAAGTATCATAGAACTTGTATAAGTCTCAATCTTTGAAAGCATGTACCATTTTTCCCTAAACTATATAATCTAGATATAAAACATATATTTATGAATATTGTAAAAGAAATGATGGGTTTACATCAAAATAAAAAACTTATATGATAATTCATTTTATATTATAAAATAGTTGTAGAAGATATATTGCTGTAGTGATGTCATAATTCTTGAAAAAATATCAAAAGAGATATCACAGTTGATATAACACATTTTTGGGATTTAGATTTTGGGGTTCAATATTATATTATCCACCTTCCGTAATTTTCAATAATTAACCATTTTAAATTGAATCATATCTTATTTCTCTATTCTAAATGTCGCTCAAATGTTCTGTGTCTCAATTTATCTGTGATAAACATTAAGTATCAAAGATCAATGAAATATATTTTCTACATGCATTGAAAGAAACATTAGATAATAATGGATTTTATTTAATCATATTTAAAACTCACATATTTTTTTTTTCAATTATTGTTTATTGTTCTATAAGAATACATATACACTTTATTGTAATATCTACTATGTCATCACATAACAATATATTTCTTCTAAAAAATTAACTTTTTTATGGATGATTGGATTAATTAAATATATTTTATTGTAAAAATTGAAAACATTTTTCTCCAATTTTATTAATAGATTCCCCTTTTCACATGTACCAACTATTATATGGACATGTTATACCAACATGAATATTCTTTATGTGGAAAAAATTAATCTACAACAATAGTTTCTTCTGATTCATCATATTCCCTAACTAATAATATACATGTATTTCCATATACTGAGTTCGTTTCAATTTTGTGTAGGGAAAAACAATAATAGAAAAAAAATTCTTCTTTTAATTGAGAAGATTATTTCTAAAAATTCATAATTCATAGTATAATTCTATAATACATGTTTCAGTATGCATTTTGTTGATAACATATTAATTTTTGAGATGCATATAGTTACTAATTAAATAAATATTTAAAAACCTCTTTCTAAAAGATTGTGATTATTATTTATTTATATCATCACCCTTACTAATGTCATCTAAAAATATTTTAAATATATTATATTCATAAAAAAATATAGAAATAGTCTTTGTTAATTCTTATTCAATGAGTAAATTTTCTTATTTGAGGACTTATACATTAATTTTGATTTGATCCAAATTCATTTTTATATTTATATTTATTCTATATGATGGACCTCTTTGTTTTAGCAGTCTTCTTTTTCTTATAAATATATTTTTTTCTCATCATTGATCATAGTGTTTTTGTCATGCCAAGAATATATTTCAAATATCAATATTTTTCCTACCTTGGTTCAATCACATTCATTTTCTAGATTTTTCAAAAAAAAATTTCAGGAGTCATGATGTTATATTCATCTTCGAAATGGATGTGTGAGGTGAACATAGAATCATATTTCATAATTAAATTAAATATATTTTGTCTAATTATGTTGTACAGACATTTCATTATCTATTATTGTCCAATATCCTTTTAATGTTCTAAATAAATATTTTTTAGATAATTTATAGAAAAATTACCAATTTCATTATAGTTGCAAGATCGTAGTGGAAATTTACATTTACCCATTCGAATTTCCTTCACGAATTTTTTTAAAAAAGTAAAATTATTTTATTTAAATATAAATATTTATTTTTATCATTATATTCACTTAATTATAACATTTCATCATCTATGATTTTGAGCATCCTCGGGTATTCAAAAATCCATCACATCATTCATATTCATATGATGAATTAAATCAATTTAATCTCATATAAAATTATTATGTTTTGTAATTAATTTAGAGTATGACCATGCCATTATTCAATATATAATATGTTAGTATCAAAACTCGAGTTCAATTTTTTATTAGTTTTATGTGAATAGTTTAATCATCCAACTTTTCAATAAAATATATTTTTTTTGGAAAATAATTTGACTCTTATGCAGTATTCATCATCAATTTCATCATCAACCGTATTGATATCATCAAATATTAATCTCTAGTTATTCAATATACCCTCATTTAATTTAATATTTCAAACAAAACTATATTACAATTTATTAAAATATTCATAGTATATTTCAGTCCCATATCATCTAAGTGATCTATTTATGATGGTACATCAAAATGGAAAATTGATATTTTCCATCAGATTCCATTTTCACAACCATATAATATTTATAAGAGATTCATCATCAATATTTCATAATCCAAAAATATATATATCATTAACTTTGTGGCCAATATAATGATGATATTCCAACATCACATTATTTTTATGTGATTTTTCGGGTAATCCAATAGAGTAAATCTTCAACAATTAATAGAATTTAGATCATCGTTATCTAATTCATAATGGATCCTGAATGATGGAACTTATTCCTCTGATACCAATATTAATTCATAAGAGGAGTTCCTCCACTAGGAAGGGTGTGGTAATTGTTGAACACTTGATTCTTTTTTCTATTTATATTCTTTTTGAATGTCACTACCATTGGATATTTAGGATTTCACTGACTATTATGATAACACATCTTATCCCTAATATATTATATATAAATAGCACATGAATATAATAGTTTTATAAGGTTTTATCTGAAAATAAATATAATCCTTTATATGATTGGTTAGGCGCCCAATCCTTGATTCTCTCATATAATCACATTCATTTATAAAATATATTTATTCACTATAATAGATTAGCACTATAATTTCCACTCTTATAAAGAAACAAAAGTCCCATAATACCATGATATAAAAAATTTAAAGAAAAACAATTTTGGACCATGCCAATTATCCACATGAAAACATACAAACGAAGAGATACATGGATATGATTATTATTCATACCCATGAATTCATGAAAAAAAAATGATGGAAATGAATTACAAATCCATGATGACTCGCAATCATGTGACCAATTCAAGGACACTATTATCTCCATACACTACTCCTAGCATGCAACATGTCTCATAAGGCCTTATTATTTGATCCCCTTTTCTCAGCATGAGTTGAATGGTGAGTGTCGGGTGAGCACCCCTAGGATGCGTGGATTGTTACAAAAAATAACATTAAAATATAATCGAAGTCCTATAAAAATAAATAATTAATATTTTAAGAGATAGATACCCCCAATGGATATAAGGATCACTCACCAAGTATTTATTTTGAACCATAAAATCCCAATATGATGTCTGACCCATATTGCAAGTCTCAGGAACCATTGTCGCATAAAATGAATGGGATAAAGAGAAGGATGTGAGAGGGGTTGATTGTCTCATAATTACATCCATGACATCCATGAAAACATATGGAGCATCGTTGTTTCAAATAGACCCATCCTTAATGTCTCCCCAACCATGTTCATCTTGTCATCCACACCACATTGATGTCCCTTCAAGTGTTTGAAAACACCATATTGCTTCAGAGACATAGTTTCATCTATGATATACATCAACAATACCATATTATCTATATAGATAATATAATAAATAAACTGAAATATTATTAAAAATCATATGTATTACTCTATAAAAATCACATACTTCCCAACCCATATAACATAGAACAAAAGGAATCCATGTTATAGAGGCGAGAAGTAATCAGGGTTAGTGAA
Organism: Viscum album; assembly: GCA_963277665.1. Lineage (NCBI taxonomy): Eukaryota > Viridiplantae > Streptophyta > Magnoliopsida > Santalales > Viscaceae > Viscum > Viscum album. The sequence continues at coordinate 416,506,384 of OY728161.1, read as the reverse complement.
AGACATGTGACATGTGACATGGAGACCTAAGAAATACCATAAGTTCCTTGCATCATGATTAACTAATCAAATAATGAGTCCCTATATTTTCACCAAAGATTCATGGATGAAACTTCCTCTGTGGGATCAACTATGAATAACTCTATAGAGAAATATATGTATTTTAAAAAAGAAAGACCACGCACCTTCATGCAACCCATATCATTCAAACGATGAACCTATAAAATATATATAAAACAATGATAATTTCATACATGAAAAACCACATGACATATGATATATAATTATATAGAATGATGAAGGATAAAATAAAGTAGATGAGTAGTGTTACTGGTCGCTAAAAGGCATGAAACACGATCAACTCATCCTCGACCTAGTCTCACGAGACTATAAGTCATGCAATCCATGGATTGAAGGATTCCTTATCATATAAATTTAGATATTGTGAGGTCCCTCATACAAGTATACATGAAAACATGTAAGCCTTTCGATGCATGTGTCATCAGTAATTAACAATAATATGATAAAGTATTGATGGATATGAAACCAACGTGGTCCACCCCAAAGAATCATGAATCCGCATAACACCATAACTAACATCCACAAAATCCAATAATCACATTTGATGTTCGCAAAACCTGGTCAGATAGTGGGATAAATAAATCTATAAATTCATGACTTCATGTATAATTAAGGGTTGGTTGATTAACTCATCATAATCTTGAAGGCTTCTCCTAGGCATGTTGGATGCTCAGGCACAAACTCTTATAAGAAATCGATCACATGACCGGTTACTATTTCCTTATATAATACAATGGTGGACCACCAGAGTAGCCATGCACCAAGTATTGGACCCCTCGCCTGATCAATAAATTATCACACGAGGGACTCTTGTTGATATGTGTGATGATCATAGAAATTTTATTCCAAATCATTTGATGGCCAAATAATCAAATATTGAGGCCAACCATGGAATTCAAAAAGAATGTAAAATATGAGGTTTTTAATTTTAATACATGGTTTCAAACACCACCCCTCTTCTCTACATGAATAATATATTGTCAGGAGACAACATTATGTTTCATCATACATTCCCATGAAGTACCACAAAAATGTCATGATGAATCTTCAAGACCTCCTGCAGACACCACCTGGAAACCCCCATCCCTTAGCTATCATCACCCAAATATTGTGAAATTCTATTGACATACCACGTGACTCATATAATTGTGTCTACACATATCCTGAAAACGTCACTAAAAATCCTTGTTATGATAAACCATCTCTTTTTTAACTCCTATGGAAAAGCCTACTAATAATAGTGATACCCCTCCATTCATGATGGCAAGGTCTAGTGATGTATCCAAGAGGTATTTTACAAGAGACAAGAAACATGTTCATATATTCCATCATGTTCTCGTGGTAACCCCTATATGTGTCCTCCAATTCCACATGATGGATTTCCAGTCATGTAGGGTGGCTCATGCGGAAACCCACAAATCAACAGCTAAGAATGCTTGGGAATCCTATGACTTAGTGATATTTGTTTTCCCCTATTTTTATACCTAGACCACCAGGTTAGCCATAGTTAGAATGTCCCTACATGTGAAATATGAGGTGTCTAATTCCTACAATAACCAGGAAGTGTAGCATGGTATGTCAAATCCAAATGTCAACACCAAGTAACACATAGGTTGTCCTGAAATTTAAGTACCATACATATTTGACATGATAATAATCATGAAATCTCCATTGATTCAATAACCTGACATAACTCACATGGGATTATTTGGTGTACCAAGCCTCTCCTAGAGAACTTTAGATCCCCATCGACCAGTGAAATACAAACATGTATGTATGAACATCAATGGAACTGAGACAACTCTGATTCATTCCATATTCAAGATATGTATGCTATATTTCAATGAGGTCCACGAAGAATATTAATTATTAATAGAAATTGTTATATTATAGTATCCTCACCGGAATAAATTGTATTGACCAATGTCAAAATCAATTTTTCTCACATGGAATGTGGCTTATGAGGTCATATAGAGACACATTTTTCATGTTATCCACACAACATCACATGGGAAATCACAAATTGTTTCCACATACTAGACACAATAAATACTTATATATGATAACTATAATACTTGTCATGATTACGATATATAAGAATCATACATGATATTCATGTTCAACTATTTGGTGTCTATAACATCCAAATTATTTTCCTTATTGCGTGACGTTAAACTACAATTGTGGAATGAACTATGTGGGTTTTTATTTATACCATAAAATGCATATTTAGGACTCCTAATAGTGGATAAATTCGATCCTCGGAATATAAAATTTTTAAATACATGGTAGTGAATCCAGATAAAATTGTCCATATGGATTCAGCATTTATGAAACCACCCATCAGAGTAAATGGATGAATATCGTCAGATACATAGAGGGATCAATGCATATTTCATAAAGAAAATTTACCTTCAATCGTATTGTTAGGTAAAATAGTCTTGTATCAGGATCAAAAATAGATTCCCAAATATGACATTAATCTATAAAGGAATATCATATTAAGAAATATTTCCCTCTAAAAGGGTTCTATTACCTCATCCTACCATCCTCTCGGACAATGCTAGTCTCGAAGAGTCATTGGGTTAGAAATCACAGAAGGCCACTAGCAATTAAAATGAAGGTATATACCAAACTACATATTGGGGAACCATTAAGAGATTATTAGGAAAATTGGAAACAAAAAACCTGTTCTATTCCAATTATCATGAGAAAACAAAAGTGGTGAACCTGATTTGAATTCCCTAAAATAACAAAATTACTGGGTTTCAATAAGTTGGAACTTCTTTTTCCATTATACACAAAAAATGGTGATCCCTACGTGAGACACACTAATGATAAATAAATAGGTAATAATTCACCTAGATATAATCGTCAACTATTTCTATAAACAATATGAATTTAAAGTCAAGGGACTAACATAATCATGAACTTTTGTAGGCCCACCCTCATGTTGACAAGTCCACACGAGCATCTTGGAAATAGAGGGAACACATGTCATATGTATTTTCAATGAGTATCTGATTGTGAATTGTCATTTATGTGATATTTCACTAATTGTTGGCCAATTTACTAATTGTATTCATGATGTTAGACTCCTGATACAAGAAAATATCTTTATCTTCCAATAATCGTTCTAGTATCCCATCTACTATTGTGACCCCCACTGGTCTGAAAGTTATATTGACGATCAAGAAGCTGAAATGTAAGGTGGAAAACACCATGATATGAGATTTCCCCCAATATGGGTTTTCCATGACCATGTAACCTACTTGCAAGATCCTGTAAGCATGGAAGATAGTGATCCCACATCGCATGAAAAAGGATTCCTCTAAGACATTTTCCCCCATTACTATGACAATTAATTTCGGGAGCCTCACACCAAAGCATGACAACCACCAACTTTTTTTCCAGAAAGAGGTGGATAAGAAATCCATATCCAGATCCCTAGTGTAACATCCAAATCAAGTAATGAATAATATATATTTTTATTTATGTCTATTAATGATTAATATAGTGTTTTAGAGGCTTAAAATGAAAATAAATCCAATCTTAAGCATGGAATACACTAATATTCTTAAAAGATTATTTTAATGCCTTATGATGGAAAACCCTTTATAAATCCATCTTTTGACAATTTTATAAGCTATGTTTGTCAAAAGAAACATATTCTTTATGATTGGGACATCAAAATTTACTTTGTGTGAATTTTTGGTATTTTTCTGACAATGTTCATTTTTTTAATGAATAGTGAAAAATACTCCATTTTACATCAAAACTGCTTTTTAATCTAATTTATTTATATTATTAGATTATCTTTTGAATTGGTTTTAAAGTGAAATTAGGAAATATTTTTACCATTAAATCCAATAGTGGTCATTGGAATTAATTTCACTTTGAAATCAGACTTAAACTAGTGTCAATCTTTTGATACTTATTGTTTCATAAAAACACGCTATTTGCTCTGACAGTGGAAATTAATTATTAAATTAATTAATGTGACTTATATGTTTTGAATTTTTTAAAATAGACTTCATTTTTGAATTCTTAATATCAAATATATCTTAGGGTGAATTTTTGGTAATTTTCTGAAAAACCTCAATTTTTTATGAATAGTGAAACCACAAAGTGGTACTTATAAAAACCGATTTTTCCGTTTAAATGAAATTTTTCCATCATTGTGTTTTGATTTTCAAAAATCCTACATACATGGTTGTCATTAAGAAGTAAAATGTGGTTCAATGATATTAAAATAATTTTTTGGTGAATAGTAACTTATTAAGTTTTTAATCGCGATTAGTGGTAATTAGTGTAGTTTAAGGTAAAAATAATTCTTTAATAAAATAAGATGAGCTTGACACATGTCCTACCCTCATTGGTTGTGTCATGGCCGACCAAGAAAAGCCATGGGTCAACTTGGGGACCTCATGGAGCCACTTTGGTTGGGAAATGTCATAAATAACTTTTTATTTAATGTAAAAGTAAAAATGACTCAAACATAATATATTTTACAAAAACAATTTTTACATGGGGTTATAAAGATCAGATTATTGATTATAAATAGTCATTGTAAAGATAAAAATCTTTCCTACATCATAGTATTTTTTTTCTAATTTTTAGACATTAAATAAATTAAATTATTTATGACAATAACAATGATGCAGCGATGACATCATTATTTGACGATTTAAATAAAATGGAAAGATAATGTAAAATCTATGAACTACACATGTCCAAAACCAATTGGATGAGTGTATTTCGAACCCTTATCACCTTATCCACGCATTATATCAATGTGGGACCTTTTAAAACCGAAACACATTTTCAAATAAAGTAATATTTCTTTATTTTCCAAAAGTGCCCCTCCTCTCCTCTTATAAAAGGCCCCCACCTCTACCACCTTACACACACTCCTCAAGCCTTTGGCTCGGACAAACCCTGCCCAATTACTCTCTCCACATCCATCTCCTCATCCTAGAGGATTCCATTTGGGAAGAATCCTTTCAAAGGAAGCCTTTAGGCTCAAATCAAAAGGAGTTACACTTTTAAAGGCAATTCATTCTCTATTATTCATTTGTTTTATTTTGCTTCTCCAACCCCCTAAACTCTTTTTATTATTTTTCTAATGTAAAAACTCCAGTATCCTCAATATACTAGGATGTTGTTATAAGAAGGTTTCAATAGAAACTTACACACACCTACATCTAATGGTTAAAGAACATACTGTTTCCGTGGATGGCGAATTTATGCCTCCCGAAACGATGATTGTTCAATACTCATTTAACACCTTAAAAGGTGGCCATTATGATGTCACTATCTTTATATATGATATATAATATGTTTATTTTTTTTATGCTTCTGTATTTTTTATTTTGGACATACCTTTATGGTTTCCATTATGGGTAAACACGATATCTTCATTTAAGGAAGTGCGGACTACCGCCCCCTCAAAGTGATGTGATTTGTTAATGCCATATGTGGGATGTGTAAAGGATGGATTTAAAGTTATTATATATGATTTTATACTGGAATTATAATATACCTCTATATCATTATTATTTCTTTCCATTAAAGTATGAGATAGAAATGAAAGTAGCGTTCATGCGTATGTACGGCTTACCGTCTCCATGAACGATGCATTTCATTTCTTATCCCCAAATGTAATGTACTATTTAAAGTACATGTATATAATGGATATATATAATTAATGATATATCTAAATGATGAATATAATTCTGGACTTAAAATATGCATACCTCTCATTTAGTTTTAATTCCATTAATATGACAAACAAATGAAAGTAGCGTTTATGCGTACGTACGACTTACTGTCTCCATGAACGGTGCATTTCATTTCTTACCTCTAAATGAATATGTAATATTATAAACACATGTATATGCTGTATATATATGATACATATTATATCTAAATCGGGAATTTCATTCTGGATATAAAGAACCTTTGACCACACGAACAACATGTAATTGTAAGAAGTCCACTTTCGACTTAAGAACCAAATATTGACAAAAAATACATTATTAACATAAATGGTTACATAATGTTTATAAAATGGAAATAAGTGATATAAAAGGAATAATGAACTTTAAAAAGGTTCTTAATCAAGTATTAATTAACTCAAGTTTATTATTCAGGATGTTAAAGAACGATCGAGTCAAGTCGGACCCGAGTTAAGGGACTTCGTCTCAATCTCTTTTCATTGGGGAATATTTCATTTTATACACAACTTTCTTTTATATGGTGTATAAACCCCTTTGACTTTTACTTTTATACAAAAGGAATATTTTTCTACGAAGCGTTTTACTAAACGACAAAAAAGAATGTTTTTTTAACGTACGCGGTGACAACGACCTTTTCCACCGCCGCGAGTATTATTTGGTCTTTGGATTTCTCAACAAGCCGTAATGTTTTTAGAATAAAATAAATACCATATACTCTTGTGAGTATTTTTGTATTGAAAATGGTATTGAAAAAGGATTCTATTATGTCAATATATTTATGATATATTGTGATTGAAATGTGGAAATGTTATCATTCCTTTATATTGGTTTTATGTTTTATGATTTTATATTGGTACTTGGACAATTTAACGGGTGGTTACGTTATAAACCATATGATGGGTGGTGCCGTAAATACCAGGACGGGTGGTTACATTATAACCTCCAATGCATTGGGTATGGAAGTCGGCCGTATGGCTATTCCATTATGTATTAATGGAAATTGGCCGTATGGCTATTCCATTAAGTGTTATGTGTGGAATTCGACCGTATGGTTATTACACTTATGTATGTTTATGTCCCAAGTTACCTTTATATATGTTATGTGTTATTTTTATGGATTTTATGGTAATCCTTTGGTTAAAAAAAGGTAAGTAATGATACTTTATTTAGTGATGAGCTTTTACTACTACATGAAGGTGAAGGTATTACTTTGATAGAGTATATATTGTTTATTTGATGTTTGAAAAACTAATAGTTTTCATTCTTTCTGTATCCCTTACTGAGCTTTTTAACCTCAACCCATGTTTTTTTAAAATGTTTTCACAGGACTTAATGTGGAATAAGGTCAAGGATGGGATCAAGGGAATGTCATCCTATATAAAACATGGAACTAGACACGTTTCTTTTTAAGAGTTTTTTTATTATTATGGAAACATATTAGAAGTGACTACTTTGTAATCTTTTGAGATGTAATAGTTATGTTCTAATTCTCTAAAACTCTATACCTGAAAAGATCCTCGACGTGAATTATTCATTTAATTCAATATTAATTAAGGTTTAAGGCTAGGGCCTTATAGTTGGTATCAGAGGTCGGTTTAGACAACATTAGGAGTTAGAAAAGTGTTAAATTGTAATATGATTGAAATGATATAGCATTTACGGATTACCATGTTGCTTTGCCTAAGATATTTCTGTGTTTAGAATGGTTTTCCACAGAGGAAACAAAGCAGCTATGTTGGGACGACATCAGGAGGAAGATAACCTTACAAATCAAAAACCTGAGATGGTTGGAATTGGAACTGAACAGTTTGTTGCAGTGATGGCATAGTTGACTCAGGCTATAAATGGTGGTGGTATCCATGCACGAGATCAGCCAGATCAACCGCAGAGGAACATGTCAGTGGTGGAACATTTCATGAGGCAACATCCCCCATCATTCAGAGAATCATCTGACCCTGTGCAAGCTGAAGGGTGGATTAAAGCACTGGAGAAGATTTTTGATGTCATGGGGTGTTCAGAACATCAGAAGGATAGTCTTGTTGTTTACCGTTTTGAAGGTGAAGCAGATCAGTGGTGGTCTATGGTTAAAAATATCAGGGATGCCGATAAGATTGATGCTCTTAACTGGGATGAATTCAAAGGTATGTTTCTTGAGAATTATTTTCCTAAGCATGTTCTACTTATTATGGAAAATAAATTCTTTGAATTGAGGCAAGAAGAAGACTCAGTGGCTGCCTATGAAGAAAGGTTCACTCGATTGGCAAGGTATGCTCCAACTTTTATCCGAGACCTTGATAGTAAAATCAATCGTTTTTACTCACGATTAAAGCAAAAATATCGAAGGACATTAGCTTCTCGTGAGTTTAAAAGTTATGAAAAACTTGTTCGATGTGCAGAGAAGGTGGAAATAGAGTTTTCCGTTGATCAGGTGTTCTATGACAAACATTAGAATAAGAGGTCTAGTTGGCAGGCAAAGGGGAAGAATTCATCAAAGAAGGAAGGAGGTAAGAAAACCAAATATCCATCATGTGAGAAGTGTGGTAAAATGTATCCTGGAGAATGTTTATCCAAGTCTAGTAAATGCTTTCGGTGTGGTAAGTCTGGTCATATTGCTTGTAACTGTAAGGAAGATGATCAAGCAAGAAATGAAAAGCCCGCGGTAAGATGTTTTAAGTGTAATGAAATGGGTCATTATGCAAACGAGTGTCCAACGAAGAACTCAACTGGGGGAATGGAGACAGACTACAAGAAGAAAGGGGTGGAAAAATCTTTTGCAACAACTTTAGCAGATGTTGGGCCATCGAATGAAGTGGTATCAGCTCCAGGGAGCTTAGTATTTTTCAAATATTGACTTGAGGTCGGGGTACCATCAGTTGAAAGTAAAATAAGAAGACGTTCCAAAGACTGTGTTCCGTACTAGATATGGCCATTATGAATTTGTAGTTATGCCTTTTGGGTTAACTAATGCACCTGTTGTATTCATGGACCTTATGAATAAAATTTTCCATGAGTTCTTGGATAAGTTTGTGTTTGTGTTTTGAGGTTTGGGAAGAGGTTATGTGTGCCCTGTGATTCACAGTTGAAGAATGAGTTGTTATGTGAGGCTCATAGTTCCCCGTTTTCAGTTCATCCTAGCAGTACTAAGATGTACAGAGATCTGTGGGAGTATTACTAGTGGGATGGAATGAAAAGAGATATTGCTGATTTTACTCTAAAGTGTTTGACATGTCAACAGGTTAAAGCAGAGCGACAGTTACCGAAAGGTATGCTTCATCCTTTACCAGTGCCAGAGTGGAAATGGGAAAACATATCCATGGAATTTGTTGTGGGATTACCGAGGACATCTCGAGGTAATAATGCAATCTGGGTTATTGTTGATCGCTTGACCAAATCTGCTCATTTCCTTTCTGTACGAGATACTTTCTCTCTAGATCAACTTTCCCGTTTGTATCTTAAAGATATAGTCAGGTTACATGGAGTTCCTCTCTCCATTGTATCTGATCGTGATCCCAGGTTCACATCTAACTTTTGGAAAGGCCTTCACAAGTCGTTGGGTACAAAATTTAATTTTAGTACAGCTTTTCATCCTCAATCAGATGGGCAGTCAGAACGAAAAATCCAGAAATTAGAGGATATGCTACGAGCATGTTCTATGGATTATCAGGGATGTTGGGACCAACATATTTTTTTGGTTGAGTTTTCTTATAATAAGAGTTTTCATTCCAGTATACAGATGGCACCATTTGAGGCATTATATGGGAAGCGGTGTCGAACTCCAGCATTTTGGAATGAAGTGGGTGAATGGAAGTTGATGAGCCCAGAATTGGTAGAAGGGATGGCAGAAAAAGTTCAGCTGATTCAGAAACACATGAGAACAGCTCAGAGCAGGCAGAAGATTTATGCGGATAACCGGAGGAAGGATCTATATTTCGAGGTAGGTGATCATGTTTTTCTCAAGGTTTCTCCTTCGAAAAGTGTGATGAGATTTGGTAAGAAAGGAAAGCTGAGTCCAAGGTTTATTGGACCATACAAAATTCTAGAGAGAGTTGGATCAGTTGCATACTGAGTGGCTTTACCTCCGAGTTTATCTCAGGTACACAATGTTTTTCATGTTTCAATGTTGAGGAAGTATATGCTAGATCCTTCTCGTGTTTTGAGTCCAGAGGTAGTTCAGCTGGAAGAGAAACTATCTTATGAGGAACAACCGGTCCAGATTCTTGACCATAGGGAGAAAGTGTTACGGAATATGGTGATTCACCAGGTAATGGTTTTGTGAAAAAACCACAAGATTGAAGAGGCAACATGGGAATCTGAAAATGCAATTAGGGATAAGTACCCCCATTTATTCGATAAGTAAATAAATTACGGGGACGCAATTTTCTAAAGGCGGGAAGGATGTAACATCCCAAGTAAGAAATGAATAATATATATTTTTATCTATGTCTATTAATGATTAAGATAGTGTTTTAGAGGCTTAAAATAAAAATAAATCCAATCTTAAGCATGGAATACACTAATATTCTTAAAAGATTATTTTACTGCCTTATGATGGAAAACCCTTTTTAAATCTATCTTTTGACAATTTTATAAGCTATGTTTGTCAAAATAAACTTATTCTTTATGATTGGGACATCAAAATTTACTTTTTGTGATTTTTTGGTATTTTTCCGACAATGTTCATTTTTTTAATGAATAGTGAAAAATACTGCATTTTACATCAAAACTGATTTTTAATCTAATTTATTTATATGATTATTTATCTTTTGAATTGGTTTTAAAGTTATATTAGGAAATATTTTTACCACTAAATCCAATAGTGGTCGTTGGAATTAATTTCACTTTGAAATCGGACTTAAACTAGTGTCAATCTTTTGATACTTATTGTTTCATAAAAACACGATATTTGCTCTGACAGCGAGAATTAAATATTAAATTAATTAATGTGACTTATATGTTTTGAATTTTTTAAAATAGACTTCATTTTTGAATTCGTAATATCAAATATAGCTTAGGGTGAATTTTTGATAATTTTCTGAAAACTTCAATTTTTGATGAATAGTGAAACCACTAAGTGGTACTTATAAAAACTGATTTTTCCGTTTAAATGAAAATTTTCCACCATAGTGTTTTGATTTTCAAAATTCCGACATACATGGTTTTCATTAAGATGTAAAATGTGGTTCAATGAGATTAAAATAATTTTTTGGTGAATAGTAACTTAGTAAGTTTTTAATCGCGATTAGTGGTAATTATTGTAGTTTAAGGTAAAAATAATTCTTTAATAAAATAAGATGAGCTTGACACATGTCCAACCCTCATTGGTTATGTCATGGCCGACCACGACAAGCCATGGGTCAACTTGAGGACCCCATGGAGCCACTTTGGTTGGGAAATGACATAAATAATGTTTTATTTAATGTAAAAGTAAAAATGACACAAACATAATATGTTTTACAAAAACAATTTTTACATGGGGTTATAAAGATCCGATTTTTGGTTATAAATAGTAATTGGAAAGATAAAAAGATTTCCTACATAATAGTATTTTTTTATAATTTTTAGACATTAAATAAATTAAATTATTTATGACATAATAATGATTCAGCGATGACATCATTATTTGACGATTTAAATAAAATGGAATGATAATGTAAAATCTATGAACTAAACATGTCCAAAACCAATTGGATGAGTGGATTTAGAACCCTTATCACCTTATCCACGAAGTTTATCAATGTGGGACCTTTTAAAACCGAAAAACATTTTCAAATAAAGTAATATTTCTTTACTTTCCAAAAGTGCCCCTCCTCTCCTCTTATAAAAGGACCCCACCTCTACCAACTTACACACACTCCTCAAGCCTTTGGATCGGCCAACCCCTGCCCAATTACTCTCTCCACATCCCTCCCCTCATCCTAGAGGATTCCCTTTGGGCATAATCCTTTCAAAGGAAGCCTTTAGGCTCAAATCATAAGGAGTTACACTTTTAAAGGTAATTCATTCTCTCTTGTTCATTTGATTTATTTTGCTTCTCCAACCCCATAAACTCTTCTTATTCTTTTCTGTTGTAACAACTCCAGTATCCTCAATATACTAGGATTTTGTTATAAGAAGGTTTCAAGCTACACTTACACACACCTACATCTAATGGTTAATGAACATACTGTTTCCGTGGATGGAGAATTTATGCCTCCTGAAACGATGGTTGTTCAATACTCATTTAACACCTTCAAAGGTGGCCATTATGATGTCACTATTTTTATATATGATATATAATATGTTTATTTTTTCTTTATGCTTCTGTATTTTTCATTTTGGGCATACCATTATGGTTTCCATTATGGGTAAACACGATATCTTCATTTAAGGAAGTGCGGACTACCGCCCCCTCAAAGTGATGTGATTCGTTAATACCATATGTGGGATGTGTAAAGGATGGATTTAAAGTTATTATATATGATGTTATACTAGAATTATAATATACCTATATATCATTATTATTTCTTTCCATTAAACTGTGAGATAGAAATGAAAGTAGCGTTCATGCGTACGTACGGCTTACCGTCTCCATGAACGGTGTATTTCATTTCTTATCCCCAAATGTAATGTACTATTAAAAGTACATGTATATAATGGATATAAATAATTAATCATATATCTAAATGATGAATATAATTCTGGAATTAATATATACATACCTATCATATAGTTTTAATTCCATTAATATGACAAATAAATGAAAGTAGCATTCATGCGTACGTATGTTTACCGTCTCCATGAACGGTGCATTTCATTTCTTACCTCTAAATGATTATGTAATATTATAAATACATGTATATTCTGGATATATATGATACATATTATATCCAAATCAGGAATTTCATTCTGGATATAATGAACCTTTGACCACACGAACAACATGTAATTGTAAGAAGTCCACTTTCGACTTAAGAACCAAATATTGAAAAAACAAACATTATTAACTTAAATGGTTACATAATGTTTATTACATGGCAATAAGTGATATAAAGGGAATAATGAACTTTAAAAAGGTTCTTAATCAAGTATAAATTAACTCAAGTTTATTATTCAGGACGTTAAAGAATGATCGAGTAAAGTCAAACCCGAGGTAAGGGACTTCGTCTCAATCTCCTTTCATTGAGGCATATTTCGTTTTATACACAACTTTATTTTATACGGTGTATAAACCCCTTTGAATTTTACTTTTATACAAAAGTAATCTTTTTCTACGAAGCGTTTTAATAAATGACAAAAAGGAATGTTTTTTTAACGTACGCGGTGACAACGACCTTTTCCGCTGTCGCGAGTATTATTTGGTCTTTGGATTTCTCAACAAGCCGTATTGTTTTTAGAATAAAATAAATACCATATACTCTTTTATGTATTTTCGTATTGAAAATGGTTTTGAAAAATGATTCTATTATGTCAATATATTTATGATATATTGTGATTGAAATGTGGAAATGTTATCATTCCTTTATATTGGTTTTATGTTTTATGATTTTATATTGGTACTTGGACATTTTAACGGGTGGTTACGCTATAAACCATATGATGGGTGGTGCCGTGAATACCAGGACGGGTGGATACGTTATAACCTCCAATGCATTGGGTATGGAAGGCGGCCGTATGGCTATTCCATTAAGTATGTGTGGAAATTGGTCGTATGGCTATTCCATTAAGTGATATATGTGGAAGTCGATTGTATGGTTATTACACATAAGTATGTTTATGTACCAAGTTACCTTTATATATGTTATGTGTTCTTTTTATGGATTTTATGGTAATCCTTTGGTTACAAAAAGGTAAGTAATGATATTTTATTCAGTGAATAGTTTTTACTACTTCATGAAGGTGAAGGTATTACTTTGATAGACTATATATGGTTTATTTGATGTTCGAAAAACTAACAGTTTTCATTCTTTCTGTATCCCTTACTGAGCTTTTTATGCTCACCCCAAGTTTTTTTTGAAATGTTTTCACAGGACTTAATGTGGAATAAGGTCAAGGATGGGATCATGGGAATTCCATCCTATATAAAACATGGAACTAGACACGTTTCTTTTTAAGAGTTTTTTTATTATGGAAACTTAGTAGAAGTGACTACTTTGTAATCTTTTGAGATGTAATAGTTATGTTCTAATTCTCTAAAACTCTAAACCTGAAAAGATCCTCGACGTGAATTATTCATTTAATTCAATATTAAGTAAGGTTTAAGGCTGGGGCCTTATACCTAGTGGTTATAGCATCGTGAGTATCGTACCTTCTAACCATCTTCACCGACATCATAATTTATGTTCCCATCCATCACATGATAACGGTATCATATAACATAAATCTACATCATGTTCCCATGAACATGCTCGTACATGAAAGAATTATCATAGAACGAAGATGATAAAATCTCATGAGAGGGAATGTATACCCTATTCTGCTGAAAATTTATACTAGCATACATTGATAGATGTTTGCCAACATGATTATATCCCTTCTCAGATTGAATAAGCTGGTGGGCATATTACCATAGCAGAATCAGGGAGGCTTATACTCCTATCCCCATTCATGAAGACCATTGGCATACCCATGTGGCACATACTGAAAATTACTGGTTTCATATCCAAGGATCAATAATATATTTCTATCATTAGGTTATGGAGAAAGATAATGTGAGGATATATAGTAATTCATACCCATTACTAAAATTATATTATGATATAGAAACAACATGAGAAATGAACAAGTATATTCCAGCATCATTTCAAATGATGCGATAGGCGCATAATCACATCCATATAAACATGATTACTCAACACTCTGATCACCTTGATAATATGTGTTTACCAGATTATGAAAACATTCTTTCTCCCACTCGAGAGGATTTTCAGCATACCCCAATAAAGGGTAAGACATCAAACCAGGCTCATATATCTGGTATAACTAGCGCCAACTATGCAATAGTGTCACTTTTTTCAAGATAAGGAAAAATTTATATAAAAGCTATTTGGAAGCATAATAAAATGGTATAAAAACAGTCTCATGCACCTATTCTAGATGAGGACGACCAAGTGAGAGAGGGACAATAATCGATGTGGGGTCATATTCATATCTGTAAATCTTCCCAAAATATTCTAACAGATTAAAGATGAAAGGTAAAAATTCATATTCCCCCAAAAATTGATAGCACCAAAATCATTATAATGAAATAAAAGATGGCATTCATATCAATTATTTAATTTTAGAAATTCATCTATATATTTCGATAGGTAATTAATATTCAAACAAGGGTCATATTTCTGGTCCAATCAAGGATAACTGTGTGACAGAGGCACACTCCTCGAGGTATTCTCATATATCATTCGTAAAAGGGAGAGATTACCGGTGTATCCCAACATATTAGCAGTAGTAGGACCATACTATTATAGAACGAGGTGGTTTTAAACATGATCTTGAATCTATCACCCAATTGGTTCATATACCCACCTAACCATAACTGTCATGTTGACATATTCATTCCATGGTGTAGGACATGGATTATATACCTAATATAAACAATTGTTTTGTTCTTGTGGTTGTTCAAGACACATCCTCAAAACTACAATGCTCCTCCATCTCTTCTATCAATGTGTATTTATAAGCCTTTTATTACAAAAATTTTCCTCCTCATGGTTTTATATAAATGGATCCCTGGGAATCTACACCTGAAATATATTATAGTCATCTTCCACATGAAGATATCTCTCGTGGTCATGGAAGTCCACCATATTCCTAGAAACCTATATATAGAGAAGTGAATCAATCTCTGACACATTCGTATAGGGAGGTGGTCGAAACACAATGGTCTACATTATATGTTCCTTTTCAATATATAGTAACACAACATTCCCATCAACACATAACCATCTGATCCATCTTTTATGGTCTTAGTGGATCGAGGCTTGTAAGTATGTTGTGGTAGAGGCCTACAAAGACATATGAATTGTGTTATCCAGAAACAACCTCCCCATCTTGTTCAAGCTCCTTTCTACCTCAAAATATGATTTCCCCAGAGATATAGAAAAAGAATGCATTCCATAACTACACAAATATATGTTGGTGATTCATCATCGCTTGAAAAAAGGATATCTCCCTCATCCCGAAAATGATTTTTACCTCTATAACATCAAGAAACTATCTTTTCAGCACGACCATGTAGCTATATCCATTTTTTATGATCCAATACTAAAAAATATTAGGGAAACTATGCAACATTATTCGCATATTTGAAACACGAGACATCAAATTCTAATCCCTTATGCTACATTGGGTATCAAAATTCGAGGACCTGGTAGTTCGAAGCATTAATGTTTTTCTCACCACAGGAAAAACATAGCCCCTCAGATAAGGAATCCTAAAATGTTATAGACTATGGATAAACGAGAGGACCGATTAATGCTCATGTCTATTGGTAACTGCTATAAAACATCCACAACGATGCCTGAACATTAATGTTGTAGAGGGAAGAAATTCTGAATGTAGAGCCCAATGATGTGATCATCCAGAAAAGTTCCCACATAAAATAATCCACCACTTGTGATTCCATCACACCCACCTCCCAGAAAAGCATTGTTCTTCCATATCAAGGATATTATAGTAATGATCTCTATAGGATCCTCCAAAGAGAAGTTAGGACGTCATGGTCTATATGTATATCTTCCACCACATTAAACCCTTAGTGTATCAATCCCCAATAGGATTCCTTGAATCATAAGAAAACTACATCCCAATAGGTTGGGGTCAATTATATCGTAATAACTATCACAATCACTATTTTTAATTTGAGGACACTGAATATATCAGCGGTGATTTTGGTCAATCCCCACCCCATATGGTTGGGGGAATTAATATCTCCATTATAATTTAGCGAATCATTAGCTCTCCGAAAATAACCATGAGATCCAAATCAACATGATCAATTGACGCCAATAGCATAACTAGATGAACCACATCCCATAGTACAAGGGGTATTTTCATCATCATCATTATTTGATATCTTGGGAAGAAAAAATCAATGGTTGACGTCCCACCATTTCCTCAAAAAATAAGACAATCCTCTATTAGCATGGGCTCATTTGGAAATCCCAATAAGAAAATCCCTCAATGTCACCATTGATTAATCAAGAGGAGATAAGACTATAGTGAAAGAAATAAGTCCCCACCAAGGCCGAAAACCTAATCAAACCAACACAATTAAGTGTTTGAATAATGAATCTAATGAAAGTTGTGAACAACCAAATTTCCACAAAGATTACAATGACACAAACACTATTTCTATGTATGCCTCATTGAATGGAATTATTTTCAACAATGAATAAATAGATCATTATCGGGATTCATAGGGAAATATAATAGATATACTACCCTAGGATTAGGGTGATTTGGATGCACCAAATGAGGTTTATCTCACCCGAAACCAATTTAGACTCCAAAATTTGAAAAAAAAAACGAGTTTCCACATCTTTGGTGGATGATCCTAAAATAATAGGGGATGTAGGGAGCTGCTCCAAAGATTCCTTATGTAGAATAAAATTTGTTATAATTTGATAGTGAAATACAAAACCACCAACAACTCAATGAGGATGAACATAGGGTAAATGATCCCTCTACGTACCGTCTCAAGCCAGAGCAGAATACACCCCCCTACATGGTTGATCCACCAACCAGAGTTTCATCTGAATATCATTTTTGCGTTGAGACCAGACAACACATCCATTCAAATAGGAAATCCCGAAATGGTCAGGATTTACCTCAATATAAAAATAACATCACCATGGAATCTCTTCAGTCATAGCCTAAATCAAGTATTATCTAGCGATTAAATTTGGGGCTCCTCGTCAGCCCCCACCCACATCCTAAGGATGAAAGGCCGCTAAATTCGGGTTTCCAAATGAGTTGCTCACATCTATTGGGTCTCTAGACAAACGGATGGATTCCATGGATAGGGGACACTCACCATTTCAACCCTTGAAGAATATTATTTTGAGTGGGTAGATTATAGTCCACCTCTACTGAACTTCATAAATCACACCTTTTCCATAGTTGACCGTGTAAGAGATCATGAGAAACATCTCACACACATTGTGTCATAATGCTAATAGATGATGGTACTTAATATTTGTAGGAGGCTATAAAATCAGGTGTTTAGTACTGATGGTAACATGTCCAGTCTTCATCTATTAAAATAGTCTCCCAACATGATCTATCATAAAATCTGAATTCCTTCGACATCAGTTTCATTATATGATCATTTCTATATTGAAAAAAATGATTAATTTTTATATACCAAACTGAAAACCACGTGAAAATGAGAGGGTTTGCTTATTTATTCAATGGGGGTAATGGTTGTACTAAACTCAAAATTCATCTCTCACAAGAGACACTACATGAACACTGTGATGAATATATAAGATATGAGTTAGAAATCTATAAGCAGCATGAAATACGTTGGAGTTTTTTTATAGTTCTATGAAAAAAAATGTTTTAAAGAGGTTATTCGATGAAAATGATCCACATCTCAACCCACTCCATCAGAAAAATAGAGATATAAATGATGTTAAAAAGCTACATCTGTTTCCCTCAATCTCAGAATGGTCTAGGGACATAGACTGGATCCAAACCTCCAAAAACCTTTTTAGGAAAGACTAATACCACAAAATCACCATCTAACATAAGGGTCGAGAAACCATGTTGTCTTGTACTTTGATGAACGAATGAACTAGTTGTATACATTCCAAATTGATAATATATTACGATAATTCTCGGTAGATAGAGGTAATAATATGATAAGACATCCAAAACATAGTATTATCAATGATTTCTACCATATTGTTTGTCCCGTTTAATTTTCATTCTATAGAAGGTTGGGTCATAATATCTTGAACTATTCTGTCATTAAGGAATTCCTTCATGGAATGATTTTCACTTGAAAAGTGACAATTTATGATTCTTTAGAGAAGGATTATTTGATAACAATTGGCATGTATGAGGTAAAGAAAAGATGGCATAATGTTATTTCAATGTGAGCACAGAAGTTCAACAGCTCGATGAATCCTAAAATAGTTGATTGATACAATAACACCCTGATGGAAACATAGTTCAAAATCTCAAAAGATCCACCACATAGAAAGGATTATTCTAATATACATCCCAAAGGTGGGAGTGACCACCGATAGAATAAGGAAACGAAATAGGATATGTTATTTTCTGTTCGAATGTAATCCCTAACAATTGTTTCATTTTTCCTGCAAAAATTTCACCATGGGAACTTACCCAACCAACTGAATCCTCTTCAGAATAATAATTGATATTCAGTTCATTCGTCATAATAAATATTAAAATCAACTTATGAGATGATGATTACACACCTTAATATAGATTACCCTAATAAAATTGGGGAACTGGATGATGAATGGGATAAAGATGTGGATACAGGGAACTTT
This sequence comes from Viscum album, assembly GCA_963277665.1. Lineage (NCBI taxonomy): Eukaryota > Viridiplantae > Streptophyta > Magnoliopsida > Santalales > Viscaceae > Viscum > Viscum album. The sequence goes on along the minus strand of OY728161.1, from coordinate 416,487,069 downwards.
GTAGATATGGATACAACTAAGACACTAGTCTTATGCACACATAGAACACATATACAGTCAAAACACATGCTAAGTTCCTTTGGTATGCTCAGACTAGTAAAAGAGGATCCAAAGGGCCCCAAATAATCATCTTCAGCTGATTATCTTGTAAGATAGATTAGTTGGGGTTCAAATAGACCAGTCTAGATAAGGTGGAAGGTCGGTGTGACCTATTCAACATGTATGAGATATTACTTCCAAATCAGTGGACATTCAAGGCCCATCTACCTCAATAGCACAATTACCAAAATATCCCTCTCCATCTCCTGAGAAGTATTGACAAAAGATTCCCCTTGCTGATAAGTGACTACATTTTATGAAAAAATATGACATTCTTAATTTTCTACATGTAATTTCAACCATACTCTCAATCTGTGATGTGATTCTTCATTCGAAGGAACATAGGGTGGCACTTGTTGAAGCACTCCATAACATAGATGAATATGAGACATATGTCACTGCATCTGGGATCTATTTTCTGTATACCATCTAAATGGGATTCCATATCACCATATCATTCAATAATAAATATCAGGTGGAGTCCATCCAAGGACATATCCAGACCTTGTACATCTATGTCGACCCAATACCATAAATTTCTTATTTGTAATAATAGATAATGAATATAGGATCAATCTCATCCCAACCCTAAATCAATAACTCCATGGGTATTGTGAAGGGATCGTATCCTACAAAAATATAAATATCTAGTGGTATAATTAATGAAATCAAATGTAGTTCATGATGATCAAGCTGGAGAGAATATTTGGAGATATCACATATAATGTAGTGTTCATGGTTGTCAAACATTATAGCACATATAATGTATTACAAGGAAAAACCGGGATCCATAGCCACACATAGATACCAAAAACATTCCCCCAGTTTCTAAAGATCTCCATAAATGTAATTGTTGACATACTTCATAGTGAAAATAGACCCTCTTATATTGTAGGAGCTTTATATGCTAAAGAATGCATCAATAAGAATGGATGAATGAAAATAATTGTGGATGATTTTATATAGGCTGTATACCCCAATAGCTTTTGTATTTCCCGTGAGAATCCATCGGTCTTTGTCAATGATTACTACATGATCCCCATAAAATGGTTGATATAATAGGTTCCATCCAAGATGTCCAAGACTCCGCTTCCATTGGCGGAAACCATCTGCGACATATATTTGTACTATATATGGAATGGGGTGATGGTATTCCTTATAATTACTCCACTACCCTGACTGTGACATGGACACCACTATATCATTGTAATCGCCATGGATCTACAGACTCAGAAATGACTGATAATGCTCCCATGAATTCCACTACAACATTAAGGGATTGTGTTTCAACAACCATAAATAAGATCAATTAGATAAACATTGAGACATAAGAAGACCAACACCGTACTCTGATTAATAGCACATATGCCTCCCGAATGGAATGATTTGAATATTGTGTTTCTTATGAAACAATGATATGTGTTTTTCTAGAACTCTATATAATTTCATTGATATAATTCATATGTGGATACACACCACCTCATGATACCCGATGAGTATTCTGCATTTATGTAGGCAACGAGGAGAATTCACCCCTCTAATGCCACAAATATAGATGTAAATTTTTCAATTTGGTCAAATAAATATTCTTAAAAGAATTGAAATACATGTAATTGATTTCCAACATCATCCCTGTTAAAAAAACTAATGTGTATATTAAGGTCTGCATTAATTTCATAGACCATAACTGGAATTCCGTAAATGATGATTTCGGGATGTCTATCCACAAACTCTTGATCGATGAAAATATTATCTTACAAGATATTTCATTCATTTCTGATCACATAGGATTCAATCATATCAATATTTCCTCTAAAGATGAAAATACTCCTCCTTCCGGGAATCCCAGGGGATCTTGTTCTAGCAGGTAATGCCATTTGGGAAAAACATTATTGCATTAAAAATACAATGCACTCTGAATCACATCTTTAATTGATTCTTGGTAAATATATCCAAATGTTTTGTTGTCAAATTGTTTATAAAATTCTGATAGTGATGTGATCAATTCACAGACTCAAAAATAACTTAAGGAATATATGAAACACAGTCTGATGATGAACCTACTAAAAAGAGAATTTTGGGTGACATCCAGAATATTCAAAAAAAAATTTATGATACCAAAATATTGATGTTGAACCAAGGAAGACCACATTTATCCTAAAAATTTATTCCCCATGGAATCTAAATAATTAAGGGGACTCCAAGGCACATCAAATACATTGGAATATTAAAACCAACAAGACCAATAATTCTTTCCCTTCAAAAGAATAATGAGTAAGGGATTCACATATTAATTATACGATTAATGTAAGAAATCCTTCGAGAATATCATGTAGTTCATACTACACCCACCGGTTCAGATGCCAATAATGTAATGGAATCCACTAATATTATATACGGTTGCAAGGGAAATCTCAAAAGGATCCCACCTAACATATAATAAAGATGGGTGGAGTGAAAATATATACTATTTCATCACTTGGACTACGTTAGGCTTCAAAAAAAATACATTGATGTCAAGAAAAATTGTTTGACAGTCATCTTCAAAAAGAAAATGGTGAGGGATAAAATGAAACAACACAAAGTCCATCTAGTCTCTCATATTGATTAACTATATAATAACCTTATATTCCTTATGTTTTCCAGTAATATAGTTTAATGGGTGATCCTTTGTAAATAATATAACTTCTAATTCATATCCCAAAATTCGTTGAAAGCAACAGGACTAGATGATTTTCATATGTCACATCCTGGATTTAATGTTTTGTTAGAGTACACCAATATCCCTAATGATGATGTCTTTTATAACCAGGCGACTCACTGGACAATGAAAATGTAATTCAACAGTACCTATTGGAGTCATATAGGAACAATAATTTATAACCTAAATTCAATTATTTTTATATTTGGATCATAATTTTCTATCCAGGCAAAGTGTTTCTACATTAATCTTTTGGCCTCTACAAAGGCGGCACACATACTGATTCCATGTACCAACCCTCATATTTGGGTCGGAACTATCCCAAAAATATTATATAACCTACCTAAATATGAATTGGGATAATGATATGGTTACAAAGTATATTAGTGGGGAGTATTTCATTAGGAAAGAGGAACTAGACCCCTTTATGTGCTATTTTAGGGGATTTAATTTGGAGTCCCCCTTTGATCCTATGTTACATTATATCCTCCCACCAATTAATGTTCATGTTGAAACATTTTTTAATGTATCCACCATCATAGACGACCATGATTCGAATTGTGAAACGTTACACATGGAACATCGAAGAATGGACCCCTCAATTATAATATGTGTTATGGTGGGGATCAATATGGATATAGAAAAAGTAGAGCACGATGAACCACTATCCACCATTTGGATGATGAAACACATTATTTTCTATATTTTGGATACAAACCTCATGAGAGATCACACTGGAATTGAATTGGTTGGATGTCAGGCATCAAATTTCACCTTGGAGGATTGTCCAAGTTATAAAAAAACTGTCAAAAACTGCATGATTGATGGAATACTCCAATGATGCATAACAGATATAGAAGACCCTTCATCTTGGAGGAATTCAATTAAGGATCCTACAGTGACCATAAATAAAGAACATCACTCTCCCACGAGATCAGAATGATAGGATTTATTGGAAGACTGTGATATATGATTGTCTGGAATTCATTACAAAATTTCAGGCATGCCAAAACCATGATAACACAATACATCCACCCCATGGATTTATAAATATATCTACATATTCCTATACATTCACTAGAAATTGGGAATTTACCTACATGTTATATCCTATTCATTTTGCATGCTATTAAATTATCATAATTGGGAAACAAATGCATCCTGAAATATTGTCCAATAAATATGATAAACACAAAAAAATCTAAATTACATAAATACACATAAAATATCAATAAGATACTTCAAAAACAACACAAATATTTTGGAGGGTTTTTATTATAGTACCATTAATTTTTTCATACATAAAATCTATAATATCCAAACACCATAACGAAAAAAATATATTCAAATTAAAAAACAGATTTAAATGGGAATCTATGTAATATACTTTATTAAAAAACATTAAAACACATAGAAATTGACCAAACCTCAGGCTGTAATCCCTTCCTATCTACATCGAAACTCGATAGATTTAGTAGTGACCACTCAAAACATCCCCAAAATAAGGCCCAGATTATGTTATATATATATATATATATCATTGAAAGAATTCATGTATTACCAGGGCCCTAAGAACACATACAAATATATATATATATATATACATAGCTATGTATTTGAGTACAGAACATTATGGTTGATCAAAACTAACAATAAACTACACTAGGGTCTCATAAATCATTATACCCCCGATTATATACTATCAGACCTTGAATAACATATGAAATACTAATCATAAAGTATTATAGGTGCTCCAATGTAAAATGAAACACTTCACCTTCGGCGGCAGTTGATGGAATGTGATAAATGGGCCCAAAAGAGGACACCACATTCCATAACCTCATATTAAAAAAAGGGACAATAAAATAATCATGGGGATTTATCCAAATAATGAAAGGTTATAGGGATACCAAATAGTGACTAAAATATAATTTAGAGGAAGTGGAAGGCCTTACCTTGATGATGTGATGAAGAAAACATGATAAATCCAGCCGAAAAAGATATTGATGGATATAGTTGTAGGAAAATGATTCATGCATCGAAGGGGAGACCAAGGGGTTGGTTGGTGAAGATCAAATCTCGAATGACTTAAGGGAGGTGAGAGATAGTTTTTATATTATTTTCTTTTAATCTAATCTAATTTAATTATTTTTTCTAATATATTTCATTGAATATGGTTTGGGATGTACAGTTCAGAATACCATATTCTATCCATGCAACCATTATTTGGTACATGGGTTGTCCCACGAGGGATGGACATATAGTTTGAAACTGTGCAGGAATGGTTGGGTGAATAGTGTGCATACACTATGTAGTGTTCACTAACAATTTGAGAATGGTCCACAATTTTAAAAACTATATGTATCCATTGAGAAAACCACTAACGCCCAAAAAATAGTCACATTGTTTCCTCTTATAGGCCACAAGGTATTATAAAAACAAGGATACCATTGAAGGTCCTTCAAAACTATTGTTTTCATGGTCTGAAACACCCAAAAGTCCATTATACACACAAGAAACATCTTTATCCATTTACAATGTACAAAAATCCACGTAGAAGTGTTTCAAATGGTAGAATATTGATCTAAATCCTATTTTTTCAACATATAAGATAAATTAAATTGATCAAAAACCATTTAATTTTAATCGGGTTCAAAACATGAATCATTAAAAACATCCACCCCATAGAAAATATCATCCATGATAGTAATTCGGGAACACAGTAAATATCACCCGACCCCTAGGGATCATGGAGCTTCATTCAGACTGCTATGTTTCCATTAAAATTCCCAACACAGCATTAAGAATCCATTTATGCTAGCAGTAGTTTATCAATTTAATTCTTGATTTAGCACACTTTTTTTAAATGAGACAGATATATGGGACCAACCTGAGACTATTCGACTAGAGACATGATAATTTCATCCTGTTTTCAGGAATCTAGCAAGAAGAACATCCCACATAATGATTAATGTCATGAATACAAATTCTAAATCATTGATCAACCCATAGATTAAATTTTCCCATTAAACCACCCATTATGAATATTGATGAAAATCGATGCATCATTTTGAAATTATCAAATTGTCGATTACCTATTAAACTAATTTTACCATGCTCGTATGACATTTGTTAATAATAAACAGCTCACACACAATGTAAATATCATCACATGACGAAATTCTAGAGACAATCCTTCACCAAACACGCAATATGTAAATTGTTATAATGATTCAAGGAACTCTTGATGATCATTCAAGAAGAAATCCATCAAAGATAGTCGGTGATTCAAAAGTAGGTCATCGATTCCCCCTACCATGGAATCATTCATTTATCAAGAAATCATCCACCAATGTACATTCTTGACACTGATGATGTTATAGAAGAAACCACGATGGAAATGACACATGCAGCCAGATATAATAAAGGATAACTATCCATGAATAGAAACATAATTCAAAAAACAATATCATATCGTAACAAAACAACTGTCATAGTGCATAATGGATTACATAAAAATAGGGGAAATACTTGTCACTTAGAAAATACACTATGTGAATTGAAATGGTTTCCCATCAATATTACATAATTATTAGGAGAATAAATTTGACACCATAGAAGTTTTACTTCAAAGGGATAAGCTCATATTCAACATACAAAAGGTTTCCACTAACAAAACACATGATGAAATCCCCCAATGTGGAATTATTTGATCATTCAGGATTTGACCACCAATGTTTGTTCGATACAAACAATGATATCCAAGGGTTTTGAAAAAACCAACCACATCGATATTGTGGTACCAAGAAATCGCAAACAAGATTAAAAACTCATAGCACTCAATAAACCATAAAAAAAAGAACCATTTTCACATGGACCTCTTCAGTTATCCTGAAATTTAATGAAAATCCATACCATAGTAGTGTCCCATTATTCAAAAAGAAATGATAATATTTCCAATCACAATCACAGTAGACTAGGAGAACATATACAAATCCATTAATCACAAAATATCTATGATCAAAACATCATTAATACATGAAATCCAAAACCTATGTGAAAATGTGCATTTCATGACACATAAGAACACAACAAGGTCACTAAAAACAAGACTACACATCCTAAAAGTGTTGTCATTGGAAAATGAATTTTCTACTAGGGATAGTGAGAAACTAATCACATATAACATCAGAATACTCATGACATAAGAACAACATAAAATCATAAGGATGTTACCAATAATGACATATACCTATACAAAGAACAAGAAATGAACCAGTCATTTGGTCACACTAAACTAAATTAAAAATATCTAGAGATTAAACTTTAATGCATTTCGAGAATTTAAATAATTCCTATAAAAACACCTAATGTTCCATTAAATGGAAATTTAATGAAAATAAACTACCCTTAAACGAGTTTCTCAAACAAAGGACACATCTATATGTACCATTCAAAAGAACAATTTTAAATTTATTAATCGTTTAATTTTACTTGATTAAAAAATAATGTACACATTTTAAAAAAAAACCACTATTTATGTGATATAGAAAAAACCCTGAATAAAAAAATAATCAATATTTATAAAACAAACTTATTCAATATTTTTTCATCTTTTAAAATTACATAAGTTTTATGATATTTATCATAATAATTTATTTTTTATATTTATGGTGACCTTATAGGGACCTATGTAAAAACATGGGTTCATTATAATGCAATCCATTAGAAGATTCCTATGATTTTATGATCAACATCCATAATGGGTCATAACATTTTAGAATATCTCAATAATCCTACACTGGTCTAGTATTACTTTTTGACCTTTTAACCAATTCATTTGATGTCAAATATTAACCACTTTCACAATTAAAAACATCTCATGGTGGATCATTCCATTATATTTTATATGGGTCTCAACTTCCATATTCATTAAGTACCCATAAAATGTGTGGAATAATAAATTTTCTCACATTAATAAGAAATTAAATTTTATAATTTACCATTACCAATAACAATGATTCAATCATATTGGTTAACACCTAACAACCTGTAATGATCCCATACACATTGTAGTTTTTCATTTTTTTTATTTAGTGAAATCCAATTTATATTTTCATTTTAATGTAAGAAACCATTAAATATTATCGACAAATATAAATGTAATTATATGAATCATGATTTTTTTAAATACGGGTTAAGCATTCATGGTTTTAAGGAACCAATAAAACATAAAATTGATGAGTGGACCCCATTCATTCACAAAACATATATAAAAAATTAAATGTATGACCCTGTAACTAGTAACTCATAGGAATTATATAACACAAATCCATGGAACTAAAAATGAGTGTAATTTTATAGAAACAAAAAAAATGGATAATAGAAATAATCAAGGAACATCAATCAAGGGACTTAATGAATTTAGTTGTCAAACTACAATGCAACAATATGGAATGATACTTTGTAAATCATGGGAATTTCCTATGTTCCTTTTATGATGCACGTAATTCAATATCCTTTCCAAATAAAGTAAATGGAAAAATTACATAATTTTTACAATTCATATGAAAAAAAAATTGCATCAATCACTATAGTTAATTTATTCAATTTTCATTGAAAACAAAATGATAAAAAATACTAGCCATTTCCACATGGTCATTTCCCAAACATTGGGTGATACATACTAAGTACAATAAATAACCAGTCATAGAAATATACCTAGTATCTTTTATAGTAACCAAATATAGAATGTGAAAGAATATTTTTAACTAATGACACTTTATAACATCTGTCCTTTTCTGATCACCGAACTAGTAGTCCGATGTTGGGTCACATGTCATCATACACGTCTCCCAGTATGCCAGGGCCTACAGAATAGAAGCAACGAACTCTATGGGAGATAGTGGGGAGACTATACCCATTTATAATAGATGAAAAATTGTATTATCTGATAAATAAATATTCACCTAAAATAGAAGATGTATTATAATAAAATAACAATATAGTGTATGTTAGATTTATATAAAACTGAACAAAAGTGGTTAACGCCAGTTTATAAAATGGAAGAATGCATGACATGGTGATGATACAAAACTAAATGTATTACATAATAATGCACTCTATAAAATACATAAAAATTCATGAATAAAATAAGAAAAATAATTTAAAACATCATAGACGAACTCTATGAGAATCATGAAGTCCAAATCATTCATTTTCTCTTAACTCTGAGGAACATGAAAAGTAATGAAAAAGTGTCAAAGGCCCTGTAAATCCATTGGTCATCATTGATACAAAGGGTACCAATGTTGGGTGTGAGAAACCTTTTCAATAGACTGACACCCAACATTTCAATCATATTCCATTGAAATATAAATTAGAATGTGTCCAATTATAGTATAATTAAACCAATACTGAATGAATAAATAGACACATGTCTAGGATTCTAAGGGACACATGATGGTTATACCTTCTTCCGCAAATGTCCACTATCTATTTTTATTTCAAAATTATATATGTATGTAAAATTTGTATTTCTATATATATATATATACATATATATATATATATATGTGTGTGTGTGTGTGTGTGTGTGTGTGTGTGTTGTGGTGGATTGGGACATACCACCTCCATTCAATTCCAAGGGCTCTCTCAAGGTCATCCCCTTTCCCAGGCCAAAGTTCCCTTATTTTCCTAGCCTCTATGAATTGGATTTCAATTTTGGTGGATTAGGACATACCACCACCATCCAATTACTAGGGAGCTCTCAGTTACTTCCCCTAACCCAGGTCCATGATCCCTTAGTCACATGGCCTCTATGATTTAGATTTATGTTTTGTTGGATAATGATATACCACCCCCATCGAATTCATTGGGATATCTCATGTTCGTACCCATTAATAGGTCCATGATCCCTTAGTCTCCTATCCTCCAAGCATTAGAATCAGTTTGGGGTGTATCGGGACCTAACAGCCACATCCAATTAAAGGGGATCACTAACAACCTATCCATATCCTATTTATATGTGCCCTAGACATCTATTTGAATTAACTTATTTGATGTCTATTGTGATTGATTTGGATGTACCACCAGAATTAAATTTCATTTGTTCTCTCCTTGTAAACCCTTTACCCATGTCCAAGAGCCCTTAGAGTCTCATGGTATTTTTGAATTAGATGTATTGATATAATAAATATAGTGATGTATGAATACCACCCACCATAAAACATATATATAATTGGTATGTGGTTAAACAACATACACCCCATAATCATTTATATAAATCCATATACACTATATTCATGACCAAATTGGATTCACATTCATTTATCCTAGGATACATAAAACATAACATCACATGTTTTTATAATTTCATGCATAAAAATTCAATTTGAATAATGAGGCAATATATAGAACATAATCTAAACAGAAATTGAATTTAAACAACTTTTTTGGAATATATAAATATTATAAAAACTGATTACTAATGAACATACATGATATATTTACTTTGGAAACATTGAAACGTGAAAACTGGTACATAATAGAGCTCTATAATCTCCAACTTGTTTTATCTTGACTATCACCCTTCGTTTACACATCAAACATAGTATGTATCATCATAAACTTGTTTCTTGATTATATTATTACTTATATAAGAATCCTAATAATTAGTTAAATCCTTTTGGTTTGTTCAAAAAAGCTACGGTTGACAGCATTCGACCAAAAGGGTACTTCATAGATGATGATATGGTTTTTGGGAAGTTGAATATGAAGGGATTGTTCAAATGATTGATGTTTGAGAAGATTGACGATGTGGGATTTATGGAGTCCTTTTATAAGGATGGAAAAGAACTCACATGGAATTTCTAGAAACATTATTGTTGTATACTAGTTGTTACATTAAAAAATCATACAAAAAATAATTAAACTAATGATTGGAATGTGTATGACTACAATATTTATAGAAAAATGTGGTGGAAATTTTTTACAGGTCATTTGTGAACTTAAATTTATGTTTTATTAAATAATTAAGAATTATTAGGCCTTAATTGTTGTGATTAATTTTGATCACATTAACTACTATTTTTGGTTTAAAACTAATTTTGTCATGTTAGATCTCATATATTATACTGAAATCAATAGTGTTTATTCAGATTTATGAAATTAATTTCACCAAATCTAAACAATTAATATTAATGCTAATCTTAATGATTGGACTAAATAATATGATTTTCAAGTAGAGAAATTTTGGAATTATTAGTATGTTTGTTTGTTCAATTTTTAAATTAATTGGATTCTGAAGACCAAATTTTTAGTTATAGATGCAATAATTATCTATTGTGACAATATAAAAAATTAATAATATCATTTAATATTTAGAAAAATATAAAAGTAATATTTATCTAAAAAAATTTATCTACTATTCATCAATAATTGATTATTCTCAGAAAAATTGAAATAATTCAGCCAAGGATAATTTTGAAATTTTGATTAAATAATGGATTTTTTTGAAATTTTTTTTCATAATTTGTCGAAAATCAATTTGATTATTTTTTCATACAATGAAATTAAAATGATATCATTTGAGGAAATATAAATTTTATATATATAATGAAATTAGAAAAAAATTATTTCATTTAATATAAATATGTTTTATTTCAATAAAACCATAATAAAAATTATTTTAAAAGTCATTATAAATATTTATTCTACATTGTGAAAAGGATATGATATTATTATATTTATTAATCAATTAAAACAATAAAATAGAGTTTGGTATAAATATTTTTGTGGCATGCTATGTATTCCAAGTTGATGTAGCATGTAATATATTCTGAGATGGGGTTGTAGGTATCAATAACGACGTTAGTGCAATGTGAATGGAATAATTTACATTGTTTTTTAAGATATACATATATGAAGTAATCCTAGTGTCATGTGAAATGATAAATATAAAAAGTATTAATAATAATACATAAAAATAATTTGAAAAATATAAGGGTTTTTTCATTATACCACCCACAAAATGAATTTCATCGTCAGAATTTTTCTGGGTTATCAAATGGTAAATAATTGAATGTTTCATATATATAACCCCAAATTTTAAAAATTAATATTAATACATCAATTAAAAATTGAATTTTGGGACCTCAAAGTTTGTCCATTTTAAAATATAAATAGGATTCCACAATGGAGAACATTAGTTCAAAGTGAAAACATGGATATAGAATATAAATATAACCATCATGTTTTAATGTAGAGTGATAGAGAATAAAGATAAGATAATGTTAATGGATACAATTCCATAAATATGAGATGATTTAAAAGACCATCTAATCTATCATAAAACAATGGAATAGAATGATTATTTTTATTTATAATTCATTTTTTAATAAAATCTTAGGAAACGTTATTGTATAATGATTTCATGAAAACGTCATAATTTTTATCCATTGTACCAATTAAAATATTATAAAAAATTATGTTTACCTTTTCTTTGATGATGACCTAAACGGTCCTGAGTCTGATAATATTTTAATGAATGTATCATCATTTCTCACAACAAAATTTCAAATCTTCACAAATCCCCATATGATACATTAAAACCTTATTCTCAAAAAAATATTCCAAAATTTAACTAAATATTTTTAAAATTATCAAAACCTATAACCCTTTTGAATGATAATAATACAAAATGATATAAATAATTTGAAAATACTCTTAACATTGATCCCCCATATATCACTATGTATCTATTGGTTTTCACATTCAAAACATGTGAGTTACTTTTTTGTATATTCCATTGAAACATGGTAATAAACATAATTACCAAAATCCTTTTGGAAAACATCCATACTTCATAATTCTAATGATTACTAGATATATTTAATAAATCCAAGATGTCGTAATCCTTGAAACCTATTTCATAGAAAACATTTTCATAATTAGTTTAATGTTATTCTTTACCATCCAATTTACTAATTCATACATTTCATTTATTAATCCAAACATATTTTTCTCTATGTACATTTTTTTGGGAGCCATGTCCACTTAAAATATCTATATATGATGGATTTCCAAGAATCATCTCACACTATCTGTTACAAAAATTTCAATACATTTTCCAAAATGTTGACTCAAAATTATACTGATCCTTCGAGACATCCTATGATATATCATTAGAAACATACATTGGCATCCCATTAATTTTTTATAATCCATGTTTCCAAAGTCTGTTACATTTCATTGAAATCAAATACAATGTCTTTGATATTTACATACATTGACATTGAATAAATTATGTGGAACACTTAAATGTTATACTAACAAACAATCAAAGACAAATATTGGTATGGTGCATTTATAATCATGGAAAAAGGAAAACATTTACATAAAAGATATAAATCATATCCCAATAATATATTGTTGACTGGAAGCCTTCATATTCTCCCCAAAAATTTTACATATCATCATAACCATGTGTTAGGATTCTCTTCAAACTTGTAAAAGCATCCTTTTAATCAGTTAAATAATATTTCATTCATCCAATTGGATAAAATCGATTCCATTTATGCCAAAGTGGGATTCAAGTCGGAATAGAGAATTTTTTGGATGTAGATTTTCATTGTATTGGATGAAATATTCTGGTATGAAATGCGTGAGTTAGTCGGAGTGGTGGTCACCTATAATTGGGTGAAAAAAAACTCACTATCAATGTTAAAAAATTGGTTAGGTTTACAAATGTTATTACCTAATAAAAATCATAACACATATTCAATAAAATATATTGTAGGGTGTATGGATTAAAAATTGACAACCAATGTGTTTTGGAAAATTGGATATTATATTTTGGCCATTAATTTTAATTTTTAGTCCATAATAAAACATAATTTGGTCTTAGTTATTGTGTTTAATATTATTCACTATTACATATCATTAAGGTAAAAAATTAACATGGTCTAGATATACTCTCAATATTATTATTAATATAATGATTTATGTCATATTTTAAAAAAACAATTCAAATTTTCAGGAAAATTAACATTAATTCTAATCCCATAGGTGTGATGAAATAATAGGTCTCTTATATATAAAGAATCTAAAATGTTTATTTAGTTTATATTATTAGAATTTAAATGAATTGTATTATAATGACCTAAATTTTATTAATATATCTAATATTGATAAATTTATACCCAACAGTAAATTTAAAATATCTATTATCATTAATAATTAATTAATAAAAAATGCATTATTGTTCCTTATTAATTAACATTTGAAGTTACTCGAAAAAACGAAATAAATTTGATATACACTAATATTAACATTATTAATTAAAAAATAGGGATTTTTTATAATAATAATCTTTTAAATGTTTCTAAAAGAAAATAATTTTATTTCATTGATCTTATTAAAGAACATATCATTTCAGAATGTATTATTTTTAAAAATATAATACATTACAAAATATTATATCCATCATTATAAATATGAATAATTTATATAAACCAATTATAAAAATTAATTTATTATTACTTATCATTATGAATTTAATTATATTTAACATATATTTTATAATTATATCATTAAATAATTATAACAATAAAATATTGTTTGGTAGAAAAAACATCATAATTTCTTTTAAAGTATGTTAAGTCAATGTTTCATGTAACATACACTGATTTCGTTTTTCATATAGAACATGCCAGGTCAGTTCCGTGTAAATATAATTTTTTTCATATTATTTGAATATATATATATATAACTATTACTATTGTGACATGAAATGAAAATTATAAAAAATATAAATTACTTTGAAAAATAAATTGTTCACAAAATCATGAGGGGTTACATGAAAATCCTATCCTGAAAGCCATTAGAAATTTAAAATTCCCTTTTAATGCATTTCTAACATTGAGTGCATGTCCCCATGAATAATATATAATATTTAATTCATTTCATTTAATTAAAAATTATAAAGAAGGAAACCCAATTACATAATACTTTACCTAAGGCATTACCTCTCATGTGACAAGTTAACCATAAAAATTATTATCAGTTTAATGTTAAATAATTAAATTTATAACTAAAAATAATATGCACATCTTTTTATGTTATTCTCTTATATTCCAAAAAAGTAAATATCTGACCATCATACTCATATGTCTTCCATTATCACCATTTAGCTTCCATAAGTCATTATTAGTGGATAACCAATATCCTCTTCATAACACCCTAATATATTCCATTTTATCCTAGACATTCTATAAAATTCATGGATGGTTTTCATCATTCCCATGTTATCCTATTTAATGAATTTCACATAAACCCATCAAGAATGATAACTCAATTCATACAATTCAATGTGGGGACATAAAAAGTACCACTTAGAATTGGGAATTTACCAACATGGAAATTCCAATTCATTATCAAATATATTGAATTATCACAACTAACCATCAAAATGATCAATTATAAAATAGACCAAAGAAAAGAGATACCAAGGAAAAATTGAATAACAAGTGAAATACACATGATTCATAATAATGAGTTTATAGACACATCACACCTCCATTGTAGGGGTTTTATTATAAAAAATTTTATTTTTTTAAAAAAATATATATTATAACATAAAATAATTATATTAAAAAAGCAGTTCAATTTTACAAAGTTTATTTAAAAAGTAATATATTCATGTAAAGGTACTATTGAATTTAAAGAGGCTACAAATGCGACCATTCCTTAAGGAGTAATCATTGAATAAATACGTAATCCCTATATATATTTTTTGGTGACCAAATTAATATTCCACACTCATTCATGAAAATACATTCACACACCCAAAAAAACACACCCAAACACACAGACACACACACAGATATATATATTTGACCTAATTAACATATTCCTTGTGACTCGAGGGAACAGATATAATTTATATATATAGAGAAACACACACAGACACACATACCAATGTATGTGTGTGTAGACCATCAATGTTGATCAAAAATCACTATATGTTATTCATTGGACTCATAAATTAGAAAAAACCTAATTATATGGTAAGATACATTGATGAATGATGAAAAGACACACCACAAACCATTGGAGACGAACGAATATGAGCAGAACCTCTTTAGATTTCAAAACGATTTCTAGAACTCAAACAAATTGGTCCCAAGGGTGTCATAGTATACTGTATCAACGAACAAAAACTGAAAAAAAGTAAAATCATAACTCTAGTGATTCATACATATCAGCCAGGTTGATGGGGATACCAAATTATTGCATGAAATTGTGAGGAGATGGATCAGAATGACATAACATGGTGATTCTATGGATAAACATTAAGAAATCAAGGCCACAAATGAGATTAGATGAGGGAGCTATAGGTGTGTTCATCGTGCGTTGAATGATATCCCCTTTAGGGGGCGGGGGCTCACATTGCATATGAGTAAAGAGAAGTGATCGTTTTTTTATATTTTATTATCTTCTAATTTAATATTATTCAATATAATTTATAATATAGGTCATCATGCATATCATTGGTGGACAGGTTAAAAAATAGTGTTTCAACTATGTTCCATTTACTAGGAACCTGGTGGATACCTTAAGGGATAGTAGAACAATTTGGATACTATATTCCAAATGTGTGGTGAATATTTATTAGGTACTACATAGTTTTCTTTAATTGTACTAGTGACAATCACAGTTTGTAATACTATTTCTAGCTCCTGAAGAAACCCTTATCCACATGAAAAAACCTACACAGATTCCTACTTTGTGCTGCATGGTTTCAAACAAACCATTCACCAAGTGTTGTTCCTTCTAAAACATTGTTTTTTGGGTCTAAATCTCTAGAATATTATCTTAAATCATTAGATACATCTGAGGAATTATCCAAACACAAAATATATTACATTGAATTTTTTCATCCGACACAATCTAATTATGATTCCAACATTGCAATTCATCACATCTAGTAAAAAATGGTTAATAACAAATTCATCATTATTTGGTTCAACACTTTGAAACATCAATATAGATACCAATGTCCAATGACACTAATAAATATATATTTTTGTTGATGGGTCTCATTCGAAAAATCCCTTTTTATAGAAATTACCAAATTTAAATACAATAAAAGGGTACCTAAACTTCAATTAATTCTCTACCACTAGTATCCTATATCACTAATGTACTATGAAAATAACATCTTCCATCCATACACTATATTTTCATGAACACTATCATGGAAACATTATATTTTTATGAAAGTAAGGAACTAATATAGCCTCTTAGGGTAATATATATTCTATGGACATTATCAAATACTAAGTTATGCATAGAAAAAATCATGATATGATAATAAATTCCATTATTATATACGAAAATGAATACATGTAGTAATGAAGTACTTATAGGTTGTTACTAAGGAAATAAAACCAATAATAAGAAGACAATTGATGATTAAATATATATTTTTATAATAATATCAGAATATTAATTTCCATTCATTAATGTGCTATATTTATATTCTCCAAGGATTCATAAAATATTCATTGATAGATATAGGTCATGGAATTTATCATAATACATAATAATGAATTTTTAGATAATATATGCCCCATAAAATTTCCTATCCTAGTGGTCTGTGTATTATATAGACTCCCTATGTTTTTTTTCTGAAACTAAAGTAGCCTTCAATAATTCTGTAGATATCACCTATTATATAGTATTATCTATAGGAAATTCCTTTTGATTTTTCTCTATGGGTGGTTCATTCTATCAATTTTGTGTCTCTACTGTGTATATAATAAGTAAACAATTGTTCAATCGATTATACGATGATTTATATTTACTCCACACTTAATTTGAATCCGTTATATAATCTGAATAGCTCAATTATTCAATTTTCAATTTTAATAACTAATAATCATTCATTTAGAATATTTCAAATACTAAATTGTACTTATGATTATCAAAAAATAAATTGAGAAACATAACTCATATATTTATTAATAAAAAACTAATAAATATATGGGTCATATTGAATATTATACATTCATGATTCCTTTAATTGACTCTTGGTATGAATAGCTAATATTTAAAAATAGCATTGATTAATTCTTAATTATCAAAATACATAACATCTAGAGATCATGTATTGTTATTCTATGGAGAGATCTACCCCTCTTAGAATTATTTTTATCTCTACACATCATTCAATGATGGGTGTGGTTGTGATATTTGTATAGATTATTTGATGTTCAAGTGAGTGTTCAATGGTGAATTTTTTCCTCTAGGTTTCAGATGTTTTTTATTATTTTATCATGATCTGGGGGTCACCTATTCATTGCCTTTTCATCATGTTGTGATTCAAAATGATAAGAATGGGGTAGAAAATTCCATATCTCTTTATTGCCATATGTAAATTATGGGATTAAAACAATGTTTTTAGGTGATTATATTCTATTCCCTAAAAATTATAATTATTCATATCTAATGAAACTGATTGGGATGGGGAATTTATCTTGTATTTCTCCACTCCCCTTATTTTTCACTCATATTTGATACATGTGTTTTCATTTTTATAAATCATTGATATTATAGAGAATGGTGAATTATTTATTTGATTTTTTTTTGAATCACATTTCATAAATGATTAGATAAATAATGATTCAAACAAAATATATTTATGAACAAATAAATTGATTTATTTTTCTACAAGGAAATTGGTTTGTACTAGAAATTATTATTTCTTATGTTGTGTTGTTTTATATTAAGATATTGTTTTTATTGTTTGGTGCTTAATTTTCGGTACATCATTTCGTTATTTATATAGAAGTTCATTGATGTGAGGAGTTTCAACAAGCATGGATATGATAATTTTTATGGGATTGGGAACTGGTGATGTGATTAGAGAGTAATATAAAAGACATTGTTGTTATGGTTGTGAGGAGTATGATTTTTTCTTAATATCTTATTATTATAAGATTCATATAACATTATTAAATGATTTAATACTATATGTGTGTGGAAAAAATTAATGTAATGGTAGTAGATGAAATAAATGTTAATAAAAAAAAGATCTGGGAAATTGGATGAATTTATTTTGGAAATAGCTATATGTTTTTCGATAATATAATTATGGATTATGTCGTTAAATTAACATGGTTGGAATTAGTAAAATTTTTAATTTAGTAAATCTACGAATAAATGGAATTTTTAAATTATTTTATTGTTAATTTTTTCACGGAAGGTAATATTCTTTAGGGAATTTTTTTAATAGTGATGGATGTATGTTGAAATAGAAGAATAGTGATTATCGTGGCTTGAGATAGAGTTGTATTGGTTTGGAACCACATAACCTAAGAATGAATGTGAATATTTTTTGTTTTTATGTATATATATATATATATATTTCTTTTTCATATTGAATTCTATATGATCCCATCATGATATTGATATTGTTACCAATGACAACATTGTTACTAGTTCCAAAGGTACATCATAACACCCATGTTTTTTATGGAAGGTGGAGGCCTACCAACTCTTACCTAAACACCATTATAACATACAATATAGTGGTATTTATAAATTTTTGGGGACATTCATTGATGAATGAGTGAATGAGGATGATTTTATTTATTTTAGATATAAAAATATTCGTTGGGTGAATTTGATATTTGTATATAGTTGTGGAATATAATTGAAGGAGGAGGACATGAGGTATAAGTCTTTAATTTTAATGAAACCACCCTTTGATTGTTATGTATATGAAAATATGACTATAAATTAATGTTCATTAATGATATTGGACCTTATATATGATTTAAAAGGTATGTTCTTCACCTTACCCACATCCGAACTATTTTGTAGAATTGGTTGAGTTTAGGATGGTTGTTGTTATCCCATTATAGTGAAAACTCATGATAGATGTTGATGTGTGGTTCCATTCATTATAATTTTTTATGTTATTTTATTATATTAGTTTTGTGATTGGGTCACATAAAATTTATGATTTTGGGTGCTAGATGACCCATTGGGAGTTTGTTTTATCTGTTTTTTATGCATAGTCGTATTATTAGGCACATATTATGTACCCAAAAGATATATTTATTAGTGAGAGATAATAAATAAATAGAGTTCAAATATATCGAAAAAAAATTTCAAAAAAAAAACTAAAAAATAAAATTTCTTATCTTGCAATAATATAATTTTTGTTCAAACATGAAGACTAAAATGATTGTTTCAAATATAAAAACATTATGTATTTTAAAATACTTTGGGGTTTAGAAAATGACAAGATTGATAAATTATTTTGGCAGTAGATTAATAATGATCACCTAAGAATCCTCCCTCTCATAAGGAGTGAGAGGGTTATATTAATCTCTTATATTTAACATAAACCATAAACTAAATGAAATGGATCAATTCACTATTCCTAAAGAAACCGAAAACACAAAAAAAGACCATTGGTTTTAATGGAAAATTTGAATCTATAGACCTTAATTTATGAATGGTAATATCATAGTGAATAAGATAGAATAAATATTTTTTAAAAAATCCTTTATAAGAAATATACACTCTTTAGTATAAATCAAAGAAATTGAATGATTACGATATTTTAAGAGAGAGGGAGAATGTTATATTATAAAGAAAATTTCATTTAGTAAAATATAATAATGGAAAAATTTTAACATCGATAAATATTGGAAATAAATTGATTAATATCATTGAATCATAGATCAAATATTGAAAAAATAATTGTTCTACTCAAATAAAAACTAATGTATTTCATTGATTTAAAAAAAAATTAAAGTAATCATATATGGTGAGTAACATTTTTGGTTTTGATCTAATCCTCCATAGTTTTCTACTTACTACCATGGTTGTAGATACATTTAATAGGATGAATAATGTAATTAATTATATGAGTAAAGTATTTACTTATAATCCACTAATTCAATTTGAATTTTGGTGATTGAATCCAATTACAAGTGATTCAATCCAATGGGCTAGAAATTGAAAAATATATTGGTTCTTTATTTTTTATAAATTCCACTACTTGACTGGTGAGCCAAAAAGGTTATCTAGTGGAATTTATAGATCCATAATTTCTAATATTTTTTATCATATATATTGTTCTATTTTAGAGTGTCCCCCCATGGAATTATAATTACATAATGGTTTTTTCCATTATCTTGTTACAATTGTTCCCTATGATATTTTCTATAAACTATTACCAATAAAATAAAAAAATGATAGAAAATTTTAAATGATTTTTATTATAAATCATATTTCATGTTCTTAAAAATCCACCTGTTTATGATTACATGAAATCATTTAATATAAATTAAAATATAGACAAAAAATGATAATAACTTATTGAATAAGAAAGAGGATTGAATAAGTTGAAGGTGACAAAATATATAGTAATAATGATTCTATGAAATAATAACAATCCCTAATGAATACATATCAATATTTTCCTTTGAAAACAAATAGAACTCATCCCAAAATACCTTAAATCATTGTCTCCCTTAAATCAAAAACCATTATGCCCATTGTGATAAAAAACTAATTATGAATAAAAATTTATATTTAATTTTTAAATAATTACGATTAGTGAGGGGATCCTAAAAAATGATTTGAGTAATTTGAAAAATATGTTTTCTAAAAGAATTGGGTCAAATATGTTAAAAATAATCTAAATTTGAAATGGAAAAATATTGAATAAAATAAATAATACAATTTCATTAATATTTCGCATATCATGAAATTAAAATATCCCAATGTAATGGTATTGGTGAATATATAGGATAATTAAATATCCATGTTAATTTATTCAAATTTGATATCATTTTCAATGTGGTGTCTAAGTAATTAATT
The DNA here is from genome assembly GCA_963277665.1 of Viscum album. Lineage (NCBI taxonomy): Eukaryota > Viridiplantae > Streptophyta > Magnoliopsida > Santalales > Viscaceae > Viscum > Viscum album. The sequence goes on along the minus strand of OY728161.1, from coordinate 416,465,369 downwards.
CCCAATAAAAATTTTATTCCTGAATTCAGGTTTAAAATGAATTATAATAGTTATTATTGTAATATAAAAATAATATTTAATTATATCATTATATTTTTTAGCCCAAAATAAAAGAGAGATGGTATCATGAAGATAAATTGGGAGAAACACCTCCCTTCATTAATGAAGATTATAAATTTAATATTTGCAAAACCAAGTGTTTCTTTAGAAAACCTTTTAAATCTATAAATTGTTTATATAATTATTAACATGAATTTGAAAAGTATTGACAATTATATGGGTTCTAAATAAAAATAGGGAAATTTTTAATTCTATTTGTAAAAATGGATAATGTATCAATATAATCATTGACTTATTCCTAATTATAGACTTTGGTTTTGATACCGGCATTATTATGAGGGATATTACATTTCTCTAGTACATTATTTCTAAGAAACCCTTTGACCCGATAATTGGATTATCATTATTTATTTCATAATGAGTAGAGCCATTATTCTATTGGATATATTTTTTCTATAAAATATTTGAAGAAAACCTATTTTCAATATTAATAGAATAATAATTTTTTGAAGGGTCTATAAAATAAATAAATGAAATATTATCAACATTATTTAAGAAATAAATCATTGTATGAGAACAAAATTATAAGTAATTAGTAATATTTTTAGGGGATAATCATTGAATTTTTGAAAATATTAATTAATAGTTTGAGATTGAGATTCAATTATTATATGATTTCTTAATTATTGTATAATAATAAATTTCTAAGGATTATGGTTATCCAAAACAATAAATTGGAATTATTACTTTTCATGATTTTCATAAAATCACATATGAATGTATTCAATAATGATTTCTATTAATTTATTGGAAACCCAATAGTAATTTCCATAAATCGAGAATTGTATAATGAATCCATTATCAAATTTTAGATCATATTTCCATATGTTATATTTGACATTAATATTATAGCATTTAAATGAAAATACTATAAAAATTAAAACATTCATAATTTTATTTTTTCAAAGATTATTATGGGTATTTTTTAGGAATGGAATCATAATTACCTTGAATATGATATAATAAGTTGAATTGAATTCCCCAAACCATTAATATTTAGGATTTTTGAAATCATTTTTAATGGGTATTAAGACATCATGAAGAGTTTCATTTCACATCTTGACTATCAAAATTTTTAGGTTTATTAATAGAGGAAAATTAATTATTATAACACATCAAATATAAAATATAATAAAATTTTTTGAAATAAAAAATAAAAATAATAACATTAATTTGAAAATATTTTTTACATTTTTCAATTTTAACCATTTTGGAGATTCTTATAAATACATCAAAAGATTTAATTTTTTTTTGAAGAAATAATCATATGTGAATATTATATATTCATAATAAATAATAAAATGTGATTATTATCCTATAATACAATCAATATCAATTATTCCAAATGGATCTGCATAAATACAGTAATTTTATTTAAAAGTTAACAAATTTTATTTATATTTTATAGTAGGTTTGTTTTTCTTTCCAAGATGGAAGGTTTTAAAAACCACATTATATTTCAAAATAGAATTTTTTAAATCTCATACTAGTGGATGATTGATGGTATTAATGTTAATATGTGTATTATAAAAAATTGTCTATGATAATTCCAGAAAATTCTATATTTAATTCTTCAAATGATGATTTTTAGAGATGAATAATATTTTTAATCGATAATATAATAATTTTCCAAATTAAATATTACAACTAAAAGTTCCAGTATAATAATTATAATAATGAAAATATAAATCATGACATATATTATTACAAAATCTGGAAAAGCAACCATTATCAAAAAAATTAAGATCTAAACTATCAATAAATAAATCATATTTTATATGAAATGAATTTTGAAAACCAATGGTAGATCTAATAATGAATTTAAATCTCAAAAATTTCATCAAATTTCTTGTATTTACCATTGAGTTTTTCCACTTGTCTATATTCATAACTGTCAACAAGAATGTGTTGAGATCATATATTTTCTATGTACCAAATTAATTTTATGAATTTTATAATAGGATATGATTAATATAATTTTATGAAATTATGTTTTTTATACCCATATTTTTCGTCTACTTATGTAAGCTAATATTGATTTTAATAGTAAATGTTATTGTGAAAATCGTTTTTAGATGTCATATTGGATAAAATAAGGAATAATTTTGGCATGTAATATCTATTGTTTTTGTAATTATATTCATGAATTAACTTTAATTTTTACAATAATAATTATAAAAAATATTTAAAATCCCTTTTATAAAATTAATATTTTTGGATGAATTAAAATTTTTCAAGACTGGAAATGCAAAATGATATTTTATAGTTCATTGAGAGAAAATATTTTTTTTCACCTTGGCTAATATACGTGTGATTGGTTTTTTAGAATTTATAATAGACTGTAACACATACTCATTTAGCTGAATAATCAATTTTAACAATTATTCACATTTTTATATAAAGATATGATCACTTTATTTAAATTTTGGATCCATAATTATCTACTTCTATTATTAAAATGATGTTGAGTCATTGAGGAAAATTTCATGTTGATCATGATTCAATTTTTGATCTTATTAGAAGATTTTATTGAAATAAGAAATGGAAGAAGATGAATTTGAAGTGAAAAAAAAGAATATTTTGTGTTTACTATATATATAACATAAAATTTGGACTTGAGACACTTAGAACATACATCACCTAATACGTTTGCGAATATAATATAGTTTTTTTCACATTCAATTGAAATTTTTATGGGCTTCCAAATTTTATTCATGTTCTCATTATTTTTTATCAAGATTCATTTTAGACTTCTGTTTCCATTATTTTATAAACTAAAAAATGTAAAAATGTATTCACCTTGATCATCTTCATTATTGTTCATGATGATATGATTTCATTTTATTAAATAATATGTTCTAAGTATTGGAAATATTATGCATTTGATTGTCAACATAAGAGGCATCATTAATTTCCTTAAAGGCCATCAAAATTTTCACATAAACATATTTGCCTCTAATTTTATCATTTCACTTCATTGTGATATCATAGTTCTTGAGTGTTCCAATTAGATTCTAATTCGTAATTTTATTTATTCAGTTTTATTACTGAATTTACAACACCCCAAAAATCCTTTTTTTAATCAAAAAAAAAGAAAAATTTAAATATTGTTTCTATATAAAAATCATCACCATGGTGATATATACCATTGAAATTATTAGTAAAAATATAAAAAATCATTAATATATTTATTTATATCCATATTAATTCATAAAAAATATTTTTCAAGAATTCGATATTTATAATTATTAGATTGATTCAACTTTCATGATTTTCATCAATAAATATCCATATTTAATAAATAGTTTTCCAACTATAAATGTTATTAAACTCATTGTAGTCATACTAATAATGAATTCATTAAAATCATTATCATTAAATTTAATGTGGTTTTTTATTTAAGATTACATTATTCCTACGATTATATATAATATGTCAACTAAGGAATCTGAATTTTCATTATAGTGTTTCATACTCTACTATTAAAAGTGCCCGTATACGATTTCCCAAAATCATTGTCAAAATAATAAAAAATTTTGCACAACCCAGAATGTGTCTTTCAATACCATAATAATTGTTTGAAAAGTATTACATTGTAAAAATAAATATCCATGGAATAGGTTATATTATTTATAATTAATACTTAATTTAGAATAATAATTTAGAGAAACATAATCCTAAAACATTGATAACAATATTAGGTCAGAAATAAAATGTATATATATAATGAATTTCATTTTAGATTATTTTTTTAAAACGGTGAAACTATATAAAATATTTTATCATGATCAACTGCTATTTTTTACTAAAATATTTAATTTAATGAGATAATATAATAAATAAAAAAACATTTTATAATGCAAATAAAATATTTAAATTATAAAATGTACATATACATAACTTTATTTATAAATATCTCAATAATTTTCACTTATGTTAACATCCCCCATAGATGGATTAATAGGATTTTATTTCTATATTGGATACATTGGAAAAAAAATTAACTAAAATAAATGGAAGAATCATTTCATTTGAATGGAATCAATGAACAAAAACAGTCCGCATAGATTTTGATGTTCCTCTGGGTTTTTTAGTCACTATGAATGTGGGGCTGAATATTTCATTGTATTTTAATAATTTCTCATTAAGAATCATAACCCCTAAAAAATACAATCATTTATAAAAATTAATGTTTTAGTAGTCTCATGTTCATGCATAAATAAGAACAGAAACATAGAATACATGATTTACAATGTTTTTCCTTTGGGTATAACCTATATCACATCCATAAGCACTCCCATTGGTCTATAAAAAACCACTATTATAAGTACATGATAAAAACATGAGTGATATTCCATTGGAATCCTTTTATATTATAATAAGATTTGTTATAATTTCTATTATTATTTGTAAATTTTCATAATATATTTTTTCCAAAAAAATATAAGTATCTTTTCAACATTTTTCTCTACAATGTTCAATTTGGAATCAATATATGCTTAGACTGAGTCAAATCTACCTATATCCCATGAACTATGGTAGAAAGCCTCATTCTGATTCACCATGTCTAAATACAAGATATTATAAACATTATAATATGTACTAATAACTAAAAATGAGCATCACAATATTCTTATAATAACATAGAATGATTATTTTAGTTTTATTATCCATTATTTGGTAATATATACATAACAATATCTAATTTTACGATCTCAATACTCAGTGAAGAAACTCTTATTCAAAATAAAATCACATTTGTTGGAAACTAGATTCTAAAAAAATAACATTATTGAGGAAGCCTATATTTATGGATTAATATTAAACCATATTATTTACACCTTTATTTTTATGTTCCATCAGAAATAAAAAAGGTGGGAAAATGAAAATCATAAATGATCACCCAAATTAAAATATATGAATCAATCAGATACATGAAATTAATTTTAGTTATTCTAAAACCATATAATATATTATGAAGTCTTCTCAAATCCTTATAATTTCTCTAGAAAATAATAATAATAAAACTTATATTGATAACAAATTTTTAAATCATCAATCCTGAAATCAATAGTCACGAACATCTCATTACAGAACAATATTAACCATTCCATTTCCTTTAACCCCATTAAAATAACTTAGATAATTTACCTATACTCATTGAAACAAATTCAAAAATAAAAAATTTTACAATTATTTTCACAATGTTAACATGAACATATTAACTACATTATCAATACATATAAAATCTTCAGTTGCATACAATTACATTAGTAGAAACTACAAAATTTCTGATATTTCATTATTAATCTATTATAATGGCCCTCTGTATCATTCTTAACATATTTTTTCGAATGTTTTGGTCTAAAAATATCATATGATGAATCAAATGAAAAAAATATCCATTAAATATATAGTTCTTTCATTATAATCTAACCTACGCAATATAAATAACAATAACAGATCAACCTATCTAGAAAAATCAATTTTTAATGATCTTAATATATCTCCATTGATCACAAAATACTTTTAAAAACAATGAAACTGCTACCTATCATATCAATTATATTTGATAGAAATCATGAACTTTTTAGTCATTCAACATATTCTTTATCAGATCAAATTTAATGGTGATGCAACATCCATCATCTTTATATTTTGGTTGATAGAAAATATTTTATCCTCCATTACCAGTTTTCCTATACTAAAATATGAAATCATGAGCCTCTTCATATTTCATTTACAATATAATCATTGTATAAACATAACACAGAACAATTTTATAACAATATTTCAAATCAAAAAATGTACGATGATTCATATTCTACCATGTCAATCAATTGACCAAAATATGATTAATAAAATCAGATATAAACCATTGAATTTTTTATAATTTCATCAAATACATTCTTTTTGTATTCTCAAAACATATTCATATAGTTCTTCTCAGTAAAATTAGTAGTTTCCATAAAAATCTATTTTCGAAAAACCAAAAAAATAAACTTATCTTTTACAAGTCTAACATCATTTTATATATTCAATTCATCATTAAATTTTCAGAAAATTATAATAAAGAAAATATTTATGTTAGTTAATTTTAAAATATCTTACATTTTCTAAATTTAAAATCATAATAAATTAATACATTTTCTATTTGAACAATGTCATGCATTCCTTCAAAATAGTGATTCGATAGTTCATTTGATTGTGTAATTGAAAAAAAACTATTAAAAAATTATTACATTATCTTCTTTTTAAATATATTTCATAACATATTATAAACTTCCAGAAACTAACCCTATTAATTATTTATTAAAAAAACACATTAGAAAAATATTATTTTTTTTCAAAATAAACATAAATTTTTTAAAATAATATCTCAATGTATTATCAACATCACCCTTTTCATTTTTTGGAAGAACTTATTAACAACTATTTCTACACATCATAATTCAACTCTACGTCTTTTGAAAACTCATTTCTCAATATATACCTATACATTTCGTTTGACAAATAGAGTATCCTTACACCAATGTATAAAAGAAAGTAACATTGATTTAGGTATTCAATCACATGGTGATATGTAAAAAAGTTCTCATGAAAATATAACTCCACCTAACATTTATTTTACACTCAATTTCCATTTTTATCACCATTAAATATTTTATGATAACCCCCACTTCATATTAATTTTTTTATTATGAGTACCTCTCTCTCCCATGTAGTGTAATGTTTTATAAATTCAGCCCTTTTTCAGCATAATATATATCATGGTGGAGGAATTCCCCAATATTTTTAAAAATTATTTGATGTAATTTATTTATGTATTTACAACATCACATCTTGAAATCTACCCCTTAGTAATGAATTTTTTAAAAAATAAGACATTTTATATTTTATGGAAATATATTATAGAAAAAACCACCACAATGAAATTTCATTTTCATGAATTGAATGTTAATATCAATGAGCATCTATCATCAGTGTTGTACATGATTTTTGAAATGTTCTATTACACTATAATTATCACAATGTATATTTAGTTGATTCAAATCTTCAGGCATTGAAGCATAAAACTAATCATTCCTCCAATAAATTTGTGTATAATCCTATCTATTTGTAACATATTATGTTCATATTGTTCGGATTATTATCAAAGACTATTTCATACTATGGAAGCTCACCTAATATTCTCTAATGAAAAATGTACTTCTATAACTGTATTTCCTATCATTGAACTCTCCCTCAGAATCAACATTATTATAAAAAATATATATCATAACCAAAATGAATTTGAATAATAGCCCATGTGAGGTTATTCCTTTAATATATTTGGAAATTATATTTTCATACAAAAGAATATATTTATTCAGATAACATTTATATCTAGAAAAAAAGATTCATTTCATAAAAAAATCAGGTCTTCAAATTGTTAGATAAAGGAAAAATACTAACTATTTTAAAAATTCTTTATTGTAGGATAGAGTGGGACACTCAATAGGGGTTATTCGATTTCCAATAAAAATTTATGTCTAAAATTATAATTTAAATATCACCATATTTTATATAAAAACATCCCAGTCAACCATGGATTTTTTTATAAATGAATTAATTAATCAATGAATTTCTCAATGACTAATTATTTCTGAGGTATAAAAATAAAAACTATTTCATTTAATTTTTTAAAATGATATACCAAAAACAATTTATAATTTAAACAAAATCTACGATTAAAAATCAGTTTAATTAGTTTTTTTATTTAAAAATTGATAAAATGTTAAAATTTAATTTGAACAATAAAATTATAATTTACACAGGAAGATCAGTCACATGAATATTCTTAATCCTCTACACATGGTGATCCCAGATGACCACGCCATTTATATATATATGCAGTTTCCCACACCATAGATGGATGTAAACAACTGTATACCAAATTTTCTTGGTCAGCTGGACCTCTTTCATCAGTTTTTCAGGAGTGAAAAAATAGCAACATATATACCATTTCAAGTCTTATATGTGGAAAAAACTAATAAGAATGGTTTTTGAGAAGACATGATGCATCAGCTAGTTTATTTTTTGTGGTATTATGCGTATGTAAAAAATAAATAAAACACACTTATCATGTTAATATAGATATATGATCAAAAACAAAAAATCAAGGATTTAATAGTGGAGAATGTCCCAAACTATTGAGATTTTTCAATTCACTATCTATTTGATTTAATAGTAGTGATTTAGTCATGATTTCATAAAATCCTCAAGAAAACATAGTGCCCTGGAATCTTGTTTCTAACAGGGAAATGTATTGGATTAAAATATAAAGTTATAACATACTAGTCAAATGAATTCAGTATGATATCTCTTCTTGTTTTCAATAATGTTCAAATTTATATTTATTTGGAGGTTAGATCTTCTATGCTGTAAATTATCACTTTTATTAATTAATTTTGTTTTAAATTCTTGTTTCGTATCCATGATGAATGGCACACTAATTTTATTAGTAGGAACTTCTTAATTTTTTAATTCCACATTCTTGTTGGTCTGAAATGATGTATTTTAGACATCTATATATAAAAAATTACAATATTTTATATTAATAAAATAGAAAATATTAAGTCGTTATAATGATGAAATTAATAAAAATAAATAATGTAATAAAAAAATTTATGGTGTCTTATGCTCTGTTGTTATCTCACTTTCTGGAAATATGATGATCTAGTAGTGTTAAATTGGTACTATAATACTTATGTAATGATTCACTAGCAGTGTCTTATGTTCTGATGACATGAAAGGATTAGTCAAAATTTCTATGGATGTTTGTATCTTCACTATCCGTTTATTTAATAATTATGGGACATCAATGATTTCTCATCTAGCGGTGTCTTAGACATTGGAAAAAATACATTTTAAGTTGTATGATTCAAACCGTGCGATATTTATGGTGTGAATTATGGTGTTAACTCATAATTTTATAATATATCTATTTAATTAAATGACTTCATGGTGGTATGTTGATTAAAAGTTTCTCAAATTTTTTTGAAATTATTATTTCAACATTGTGATGGTATAATGGTGTGATAGTCAAATTGTGTGATGTTCTAGAGGTATCTCAGACAGAGATTAATATTGTTTCCATAGGTGTGTCTTGACCAACGGTGTCGATCACATTTACAAATTTATCAATTGTACTCAAAATACAAATTACATATATGAAAACATGAAATACATAAAAATAGTTAAAATTGTTATTTTTTATTAATAATTATACGAGTTAAATAATATCCCCCTTATGATGATCATAAATCATTGAATTTACAGAATATTAAACGATTAATAAAATGTCATAAAATTTATCATATATGTATAAAAATCAAGTCATATATATTCAATTATATGAATATGGATCAATTAAAACAATAAAATTTCTTGTATCAAATGAATGATTTTTAAATAAACAGATTCAATGATAATAAAGATAAAACAAATAGAAAACCACATACCTATAACCATAGATCCATAAAACGTCTCCCCATTTCTATTATAAAAAAATGTAATAATGAGAATTTTTTTTGAAAGAGAATATAAATAAAAGGTTTCTGAAAAAATTGAATAATTTGAACAATAGAAGGGTAAAATGGTTATTTCCTATTTCTTACAGTTTTTCCTTTCTCCATATCCAAAGAATGTTGATCAACCTGAGCTATAATAGATGGGACACTAGAAGAACGTTATGAAAATGTTCTAGAAATTACATGGAAAAAAATTGTTTAATAAGACTGAGAGAATGAAAAAAATGTCTCTAGAAAATGATTAAGTAGAGGAAACAATGATTTAATGGGATTGGGGACAATAAAATAATTGTAGAGTGGATGATGTTTAAGCTAAAACATTAAAATAATATTTCTGATAATGTATAATGGAATTTAAAAATCATTGGGAGTTCCAATCCCTTTGATCATTAAAAAATAGTCTCAGAAGGTTGATAATTGGCACAATGAATTGTCTTCAATATTCCATATCCTTTTTGATGTCTTCATTATCCTCCATGAATATTTAATTATATGTATTCATTTCAGGAGTTACATAAGCTTCTCTTTGAGAGTTTGAGTCCCCATAAGGAATATTAGATTCTCATCCTTGTATTTGAATTGAGTAAATTTAACATGAATGGTATATATCCTCGATAGATATAACATTATATATATATAGTGATAGTCTCAATTTCATCTTTCATATCATATGAATACTTTCTAATCATCATGTGATCATGCTCAGTCCCTTGTTTAAATTTTCCTATAATCTCAATGAGAATTACAGGGTCACCATAAGAGGGAACTATGTAGGTAGTTTCATTCGCATCTCTAACCATGGAGAGAATAATAAAACCATCAACAACTATAGTAGTATAAAAAACCGATGTATATAAGGAGTTATGCCATTGATATTTAAGAATACTATCTAGGGAAACTCAAAACTCTAATTTTATTTCCTTAAAAACTGATATTGGGGAATTAATATCATATAATATCTTCTTTATTTCATTTATAAATTCACTAATATGATATATCAATTTAATTTGGATTACATGAATATAAAACTGAAACCAATAAAATGAATTAGATTCAATAAGATATATCAAAAAATGTGTTTGGCCTCAAACAAATTTGTGAACATTAATATCATCCTCTCGCGAAATGATAATAATTCCTTTTGAGTATCAACATAAAATGGACAATTACAAAATAATTAATACCATATGTAGAAAAAATAAACATCTAACTTATAACATTAAGATTAACTTATTAAATTAGAGAATCATGAAGATCGCCTCTATACAGACAACAGAATGGTCAACTATTTATTTTATTCATCCAATTGTATAGAAATTACCCATTTGTTTTCCATATAGTCCACCAATCATTTTAAAATGAATAAAAAGTTTTATGTACACAATAACAAGAAGGGGAAGCCAACACATCCAAATTACTATGATTTTCTTAAACCATAGCATCTAAAGAATTCCCAATTATTTACAAGTTCGACATCTAGCTATATATGAAAAGTCGGTGAATCGTAAAAATCTTTTTTATAAGACAAAATAGTTTATATATGTTATAAATTTTCATATAATGGAACTTATGATCGTCAAACAGTTGTTCATCACTAATTTTTTCTTCTACTAGTTCTTTTTTGGCTTTCTCATCAACATATTTTTCAACATAAGCTATAAATCTCATCTATTAAGATCGATAAGATTCTGACACATATTGATCAAGATGATCTAACTAGACTAAAAAATATCACTAGTTTAACTCCCATAAAAAAATTTAGAGATATGGAAGGCTTCCCCTCACCAAATTAACCATCAAGACCATAATGAATATCATATTCCTTCATGACATTCAAATTTTTACTATGATATTAAACACCACATTGATTGTAGGAATATTCATTATCAATACCATTGATTTATTCTTTTTTATCATCCTCTATATCATTATCATTTTTAGTTTACTTTTATATATTGAACTGGACTTCTCCAAAGATCTCAGATACTTCATCAATACTTTTGGCATGAATTTTCTCTTATGAAACCTCCTAGGTGGAATTGGATCTCTATATGTGATTAGAGAATAATTGGAATATAGTTCAGTAAAAATTTGAACATTAATTGACCATTATCTATATTCCTATGCTACATTTTCTTATTTCTCATTATTGGAGTAGAAAACATATTCGTTACGTTCTAATCAAGGATCTAATTTATCATTTTGTTTGTTTTAATGATCAATTGTATCATAAAAGGTATAATTTGTTTCAGAATGTATAATCCATTGACCCATTAATATATTAAAAATAATATTCATTCTATAACATGTGATAGTTGTTATAGAGAAACCACCAAAATCATCAGTAAATTCGTCAACATCACAAAAAATTACATTATCATTTAAAAAAGAAATATTCATCCTCAGTTAGAACTATGAAGTAGTTTATGTTGATTATTTGGTCATTTTTACATATATATCATTTAATACCTATAATGACTAATCTAATATAATTGAGTCATTACAGATATATGATACACATATTGGTAGATAAATGTTTCCAAATATCACATTCATGGACAAATCATATGTTGCAAAAACATGAAATTTATCCTACACTATCCATAAATCATATAATAAATAGTTCTACTTGTTGAATCTTCTCCTTTTAGAATAACACAAGATTCATAATATATGAAAATGTCATCGGGTTCAAGAAATATACCTTGATGATTTCAAAAAACTCCATCATCGGACACACAAAAAAATTATCAATTTTTTTGTAGAAAACCCTAAAAAATAACCTCTTACATATGTTTTCAATCATTATGCACCATCCTGATTAAATAGAAACATCCCATGTTGATATAAAACATACACTAGAATAATATAAAAATTTCTCTCATCTGATAATATCCACCCAAATAAGTGTTGGTTATGGATAACCTTCAGAAAACCAATCATACTAGACAGATTCCACTTCTAATATACCACATTTCCAAGAATGACATTTACTAACATTCTAATATTTAACAGAAGGAACTAGAGAAAGAACATTGGATTCCTTATTTTATTCTTAATTTTTATTTAATGAAATAGAGAATACACTATATGAATCTTCTTTCTCATCATTGATATCGGCTCGGAAAACTCAGTTGAGGGTAAGATAATGATTTGAAAAGATGAAGGGAAAGACAAACACTCAGTTGGAGGGAGAAATAAATAAATATTTCATAGGGATCAAAACATATTGGCAATAGATTATTCGAGTTTTATATTTCTAGATATTAGGTATGTTAAAATTTTAATTTATATTAAAAATTGAAATCTTCAATGAATAAAACAATCCTTGGAATACTATATTAAAATAATAGATCCAAAAAATAAACGGCTATGTCATAAAATCATCAAAAATAGTATTTTTTTCAATAACATAGCACTAATAATATAAAAAAAATTGTATGACAACCCATGGTATGTCATCCATTGGTATAAAAACCATAAAAATGACAACTAATAGTTATTCATTAAATTTTATGACATTATCTAAAATTTATCATTCTTATTTGTATATTGATATAATCACTATCAAATAACTCAATGGATTTATAAATATATTAGTTGAAAATTTCCAAGTACTATTAAATTTGGGAGTAATATATCCTTTTTGAATATCATCACTCAAAAACTGATGTATTATATTGATATGTTTTTTTACTAGAATGGGAAATATGATTTTTAAAAATGCATTTTGCACTTGTATTATCACAGTTTATAGAGACGTGTCCGAATTGATATCCACAATTTTCTACAATGTGTTTCATATAAAAAATATTTTTACGGAAACATCCATTGGATATGTATTCATATTTGGTTAATACACAATTCAATAAAATTTATCATTTTAATACATCCTGAATCTATATACTTTCTCAAAATTTTTCATATTCCAGAGGTGGGTCTTCTATAAAACTTTATTCATAAAAAATCAGAAAAAGAATAAATTACTAGATCAAATTATATCCCTCGAGGGTACAAACTCCATACAATAGTTTTATAACTGAAGTATTTGAATATTATTTTAACTAAATTTATGTGTGAAACCATTGTATATCCTTAAAAATGTTCACACATACAAGCACTAAAAATAACATCTTGTTGTCTAGATGTTAATTAGTGAATTCTTCCAATCATACCTCTCTAACTCGTTCAATCAAATGGTTTCAAAATATCATCAATATCTAATTTTCGTGTAGTAAAAATAGGAATATCAATCCTTTTAGTTCTATAGAGATTGAAATTTTATAATTTATCTATTGTATATCTAATTTATATCAAAATAATTCCTTCCTTGTTTTGAAAAATATTATATCCAAGAATGAATTGAGTACACTAATCAACTGATTTCGAATTCATTTTTCATTATTTTAGAAAATTCAATGCATATATAATTTTTAAAAAATACAAAAATAATGTCATCAATGTAGATTATTTACAAATAATAAATATTATAAAATTATTTTTAACAAATGAATCAGATCATCTATTCATTTGGAATAAAAAAATTGACGATCCTATCATTATTGTCTCTAGTAACATTTATTAAACCATATAAGTTTTTATTTAATTTAAAAACATTATTACGGAAATTTATTTTTGATTACTAGTGGTTTTATCTATTAGAACATAGTCAACTATGAAACCATTTATGAAAAGCACTCTTGACATACATTTGATAATATTAAAAATCATGATTTTTTTACATAGGAAAGGAGGATTATTATAATCATCGGTCTAAATATTGGTTAAAATGATTCCTTATATTAAATACCTTCTTCATGACTACATTTTTGTTTCCTTAGTTAATATTTTATTATAACATTATTACCTAACTCATACACTTTATTCATAAGTATCCATTTAGATAGAATACTCAATTTTTCCATGGTTACATCTACACATTCGCAAAGATTACAATTCTCAAAAATATTTATCTCTTCATTCATTTATTTTAATATGGATTAAAAATTAATTACTTCATTGATGTTCTTGGGTTACTGTTGATACATGAAAGATTAATGTTCAACATAATTTATAAAATAAGACTTGTATTATCATTATCTATCTATATCTCATACAACAACATCTAATGGATGATACATGAGGGATATAATACTTGAATAGATTGTATGACTTGTTATATATGAATTTTCATGGGGATGATCTGATAATTTCTCAAAACAGGATAATTATTCAACATTTTTAATAACCAAGTCCATTTTTTTAAAATTTATGTTTTGAGAAAACATGTCTCACTCAATGTTTTCTAAAAAATTCATAGTTTGATGTGGATCATTTTCATAAATTTTCACATGGGGTGATTATAGAATTTTTTTTGAAATTGTATTGACAACACTGTAGGCAATACTAGATACTGTGTAATTGAGGAGTATTACATAATCACCCTTGGAATAAGTTTTTCAACATTTATCTTTATGATAAAAATAACGACATTTCCACAAAAAACATATTATAAATAACATTATTTTTCCAATTATTCGATAACTCATAATGAGTTTTTTTATAAAATGTCTATTAAAAACTCTATTTATGGTGTCACATCCTATACTGAAAGAATCGCTTGAAAAAATATAATCATGTAATACTCATTTAGAATTTGTCGGGATATCTATTTTATGGGTTGATTTATCCTTTCATAAAATCCATTTTTTGGGGAGTCCAAGGAGTATAAAAGTTAATAATGTAGCCATTTTTTGAGAAACATGATTCATAATATTTTTCTTCAATCTCATGACCATGGTCACATATTATGGTTTTAATCCTAAGAGCCAAAACTTTTCTACAAATATTGAAAAAAATGTCATGTAAAAGCATTATTCACTTTTATGAGCAAAAATTACAACCTTGTATATGTATACAATTCATATACAAGAACATGGACGTAGTGCATCCCCTTAATAATTGAAATAGAATAAAGTCAAAAAAAATTCATATGAATCAACTCAAGAGGTTGAGAAAATGAAACTATATTCAATAGTATAAAAAATAACATTTTTTGATTCCCTTTTTGAAAGGGGTTATAGTCATTTTCAATTGGAAACATAATCATTTTTACATCAATAACAACCACAATTAAATTCAGATTTCTCTGTATGACAATGTTGAACTATCCTACTCTCCAATGCTAATTCCCTGATTATTTGAGAAAATAATATCTAGTATGAAACATTTTTTAAATATAAAGAGTTTAAAACCACCGCATAAAAATTTAAATTTCATAAAGTAGTAATGAATAAATGATGCTGTGAATTAAATAAACCATATGATTCATTTAGAATATTAAGTTGGAAATCATCATCACCCAACATTGAGATACTATTTAAATTAAATTGTTAACCATCAACAAAAATTATTTTTTAATTAAAACAAATTTTTTTGACAAATCATTCCCAGTATGATGATTTTCCAATTCAAATTTTCACCAAAGGTAAAATAACCACCATATACATTTATATGATTCTTGAAGAATGAATATTCTCTTATTGTGTGTCCAGACAATAACCATTAAAAGTATCATGTAATTTTATTTTAGGTCAAAGAAAAATATTCCGACAAAATAAGTTTTAAACAGTGAATGATTTTTGAATCCAAATAATTTTGGATATAGAATTGGTAGTAATAAATTCTTTGGGATGACATACTGGCCTTATGGGTTTCCTCTAAAAAAATTTTATAATTTTATAAATAAAAATATAATTTTGTCCGTTTCAAAATTGTTACATAGTAGAACATTAATGTTTTAATTTATAATAATGATAATTATATATTTACTTATTTTCTAAAATCATATCAAATCTCATTAACATATTTTATTACAACATGAATTCCCATGATTTTTGTTAATGTTTCTACAACATTTTTAATTTTTTCAAAGTTTGTCTTCATTTTCTCATTTTAAAGTAGAATTTAAATACTATAATTGATTTTTTGAATACTATTATCCTTTTTTTTAAACATCTCATACATACAATTCATATATAGATATTGATGGTTTTTAAAAACAATGTATAAATCCATTAATTATATAAATAATTATTCTAACATATTTAAGTCGTAAAATAATTCATTATCTATGATATTTTATCATCATAATTTTTTGTATTAGTATATTAGATAAATATTTCTCCAGAATTGGAAAAATATCATAAATACATGGTTTATCAAATACCTCTATATATTTATTCATAAATAATATATTTTCTATTCCAGAATTTTCTTTTGGCGATGCTTCTGAGTTACCTAAACTATTTTCATATGGACTCCATGTAGAATTACTGGCCTTTATATATCATGTATCCTTAAATTAAAATTTATTCCTATAATTTATTTTAGGATGTTCATATTTTAATTTATCATTCCTTTTGAATTTGTAATATAAAAAATAATATTAATCATCACCATTTTCATCAAATTCCATATATAATCTTATATACCTCTATACATTGGTTTTCTCGAATACATCATTTTCTTGTATAATTTTTTGAACCTTATTTCAAGATCATATATCTTTTCATCTATCTTAGAAGTAGATTCACTCACACAAAAATAAAATACATGTACCTTTTCATTTAAATTTTTCAATATGTTTTCTATGGGTAGTAGTATTGAATGTAAATTACATTCTCTTAGTCTCATCTTCCACTTCTCAGTTTGCATTATTTTTTTCTTTATACATTATAATCTTACGTATTAGTTCCTTGAATAGAAACATGCTGATATAACAAGATTATCAAATTCATATTGATGTGCCTTTTCATCATTCATGTAAACATCAAGATAGCATCATTATCTAGTCCTTATCAGTGATTTGCTTTATTTGAGATATCATGGTTTTAAACAATTACATAAACCTGAGAGAAATATAAATAACATTCTCATCAAAATTCATTTTCAAATTATCATATTTAATAGTGTAATTGATAAGTAGCATTTCTTTGTTATTTTTCTTCATTATTGTGAGACAACAAGGGTATCCAAAATTTCGAATTATGCAACACATATTGAAATTTTATTGTACTCTACACAACCTAAGGCTCAAAATTAGAAATTCTAGGCATTTAAATTATTATTATACGAAGCCTTGGATGCATCATCTGAAGTATTTTTAGATATATGGGGAATTTTATTCTCATTTATTATGGATGTTCAAATCTAGAAACTGATACATTTATTTTGCATTTTCAATTTTTCTTTAAATTGCGCATAATTTTTAACATTGATGAAAGGAGGGCTATTGGTAGTAGTACCACCCTAAAAATTATCCATACTAATCTACTTGAAAATATATAGATATATAAAGATCTGAAAATTTAGAACAAAGATAAATTTTATGGCCTTTATCAATAAACTAAAATCATAGTTAATATTGTTTATGAATAATATTTTAAAATACATTGAAAATCAAAGTTTGTCAGAGATGGAAACTCAAGTGGAAGGGAATAGAGTTCTATAAAAAGTTTATATCTAATTTTTTTTATAAATCACAAAATATGAAAACAATTACCATGATAACAAATGTATTAGTTTTTAAACAATTTTTTTTATTAAAATGATTTCTCAAAGAGTGATTAGTTCTCAGATAAACCCAGACAAAATATTAAGTTAAATTTCCAAATATATCTTTAAAAAAAATGTAATATTAACAATATCTATGATTAACTATAAATGTGATGTGTTTCTCTCTAATTTAAATAATCATATATAGAGAAATTTAATTTTAAATGGAATACAAAACTATATAAGAGAGGATCAATCCCATGTAGACAATTAATTCACTCCAAATGGTGATAAACCTCCACAAAGATGTTTATATAAATAAAAATTTATCCACACCGAATATCAACATAAAAAATATATATAGCTTTTTAGTTCAACTCATCCTCTTCCACAGTTTTAATTAGAGTTAAAAAAAACATGTCACGGAAGGACAACATACACTCTTATTCATAGTAAAACTAAACTAGAATAAATATTGAGACAATATAATATAACTTTTTGATTAGTTAATGGGACATTGTGCTTATTTAAAAATAGGGTATGACACACACTACTCAAGTGTAAAAAGAATATGAATAGAAATGTGCAATCTACTATTGTTTAGTTTAGACAGGATCTACTTATTTCAATACTCCATTTGAAATTGGATTTGATTAAAAAGTATGGTTTGAGTTGAGCGTTCTTGAAATAATCCTGAAAAAAATTTGAATACTATTGTCTTCTTACTGGGGAATTGTATTTAATGAAATGACATATTTCAAGATTCATAAATTATTTATTTAGAATAAGAGATCTTTGTTTTTTCAATCAAGTCCATCATGATAAGAATTTGTAAGTTCAAGTTTAAATTATACATATTATATCTTGTATCTATTCACATTGGTCATGTTTTTATCCTTATACCCATGATGATTAGTGATCCACTTTTCATAGTAGGAACATATCGATTAGATGATACCATGTACAGCTCGCACTGACGTTCTCTTTGTCATAAATTTTATGATCAATTATTAAAATATTAAAAATCATTATCATCAATATAAATTTTCATTAGAATAATATTTATAAAAATAAATATTATAATGTAATAATATATGTGATGGTGGGATAAAATTTTTTGGTGTCTTACATTCAAAATGTATGATTCACTAGTGGTGTTATTTTGGAAGTGTAATATAGATGTAATGTTTCTCTAGCTACGTCTAGTTTTCTAAAAACATGAAATACATTGTCAAATATTCAGATAGATTTCTGAGCATCCACTAGATGTGTATGTACTAATTTTATGACAACAACAGTGTATCATCTAGACATGGCTTAAAAAAGACATATATTCATTATCCATGTATGTGTCTGACAGTGTGACATTAATAGTTAATAATTTAGAGGTATCTTTTACATTTCAAAATATAAGTTTGAATAACATTACTATATAGTTGTATATTGATCAATGGTGTGTCAAACATTTCCAAATCATTAGTCATGTGGTGTGATGGGCTGATGGTGTGATGCCTTAGTGTTTTCTCAGACCTTGAAAATTTTATTCTCTAGAGGTTTTTCATGAAAAATGGTGTCTGACACTTATAAAAATTTATCACATCTTCTTAGAATACATATTACTTCTAGGTAAACTGGTAATTAATTAAAATTGAGAAAATCATGATTGTGTGATCATTAAAACTAACAATTCATCATTAATGATTGATGAATTTACTATAATAAACATTAATGATCTTCATACAAACTAAAATTAGAGTAGATTTTTTTAGATTACACCACACATTTTATATGAAATTTACCTTAACCTAATTATCATTATATTGAAAACATTATTTTTCCATTTTTCAAAATTATCATCCCTGGATGAAAGATAACTCTCACAACATTTTAATCTAAAAAATTCTTTTCATTTCCAAAGAAAATATTTTTTTGAAAATTTTTTATTTATCAAAATATATTTATTCTATGAACATGAACAATTTCAATTATTGTGATTGAGTAATAAATATTCACATATTCATTTTTCACAACCATCCCTTTAAAAAATTTCATTTTTTTAAGAATTTATAAATATATGTGTACAAGGAATGAGGGGAATGATTAAACTATTAAAAATATTTATTAAATATGGAAACATTTTTATCATAATGATCATGTAGATACTCACACATACGATCAATTTAAAGGTTATCATCAATCACACCATTTATGATAGCTGACAATATATCAATTAGATAAAAATTTTAATTTCAATGTTAATCCACTACTAAAAAAATTGCTATAAATTAATCTTTTTATTGTGGGACTGTTTTCTTCAAAATACACACCTTCTACCTATTAATAGATTTTAATAATAAGTCTTTCATTGATTCCTTTATATTACTCATGTTCACTCAAATTAATTATATAAACCTATTTTCATATATTAAAATTCCTATTTATTGATATCTGTTATTTGACCATATGTTTTTTTCTCAATATGATATAGTTCTTCATTAATCACTTCAACACATTCATGGTAATTCAAATAATTTGAAAATAATTTTTTTTTATTTTTGTAACTGATGATGTGTAAATATATTAATAAAAATATTATAGTTATCTAAGATAGTGAATTTTAATGACGTTGAATAATTTTATATACATCTTGTTTCTATAAGACATAAAATTTCAATGTATCATTTCCAGCATCACTTTCAAAACCACACAATTTTTTGATGTCCTAATATATAATCATTAACTTATTTTTACATTAATTGTAAAACATTATTTTTTCTTCCTAAAAAATTATTACATCAGTTTTTATAGAATTATTATTTTCAACAAAATTCACCACATATAAATCCGTGAAATTTAATAAATTCTTGTTCCAACATTTGTAAATTGCATTTTTCGTTAAATATAAATTTCTAATTCTATATTTATCTTTATTATCAAGTTTTGCATGATTTGAGGTTTATTTTTAGTAATAATGGTCTTCCAAAAAAACATGATATATTTCAATGATGGTAATTATACTTCATTTCGAACGAACCTATTTAGTATTTTAGTCTCAATGAATTTTTTTTAAAATGTATAATAGTGAATACATATTATCATTAGAAAAAAATTGAATGATTTTATTCTACTATCATGATTATTTAAATTTATAACAAATATATATTTATCCTTTAAAATACTCCATATTTTTATGGGGTGGAGGGATAACTATCAACATTTTTTATTCCATTTATTCACAGTTAAAAATCAAATGCATTTCTTATGAGTTATATACTATTATGATTTCCCAATATCATTATATAAAACTACATTTATCTCTAAACGATTCATATGAAGAACATGATCATCTCTAAAGTATCTAATTTATTCATCATTAACCTGATATTTGATATCCAAGTGAATTCATCAGTAAAATTCATAAATTTAAAAAAAAATTCATAATTATTATTACATCAGTCCACAAATATCTGAATGAATATGATCAATATTTATATAGTACTAATTATCATAGTTGTTATTTATACCAATGGTGGATGAGCCTATAAATTAAAATCACTATCTCTTATTTAGTGTGTATATAACACATATATTCAATTTATAAATAATGAAATGAATTTCCATTATTTCTTTATCCTATTTAAAAATCATTAGCATCTTCCCTAATTCTAATGATACAATAAACTAATATAAAAATCACTACTTTCCATCTGTTATAATGTAATCTTACACAATATATGTTCTGTTTAATCTCATCAACATATTTAAATTCCTAATATTTTTTCATTTATTCTTAAATAAAATCAATTTGAACTCATTTTTTTTATTGAACTATCATTCGTGTAGGTAGAATATACTTAAACCTAACTTTAAACATCTTTAAATATTTTTAAATCACATTTTTTGTGTGATGAATGGAAACTATTATCTTTAATTTGTTATCTCAGTTTTTTCTTTTAAGGATGCCTGAAAAAAAATTCTAATTTCACATTCATAATTCAAGAAAACATTATATTTATAGTATAATATATATCCCCTATAAGATTATTCAAAATGTATTCACCATAAAGAACATCATACAAACAAATTCCATAAATTTTTTCCATAAATTAAAAAAAATCCACTAGAATTGGTGTAATTTCATAAGATTTCATTTTACAAATATCGGTGTTCTTGTAATGTTTCTCATTATGTATCAACAATTATATCCCAATTATTCATTTTTTTCTAGGAATGGATAAATTATGAAATAATTTTTAAGTTATATTCCCATTAATTCAACATATCCATAAGAAACCATTAAATCATGTTTTTCTATTGAGGATTTATATTTCACTATAGAAATATTGTTCTTCTTCATAACATATTTTGTCACTAAATGTTTCTATGTGTGGGACAAAATTTTTAATAGATAAATTTTCAACTTTTTATTTATCTCAAATCCCATTAGAAAAGATGATTTCTTAACACATTTTATAGCACAAGTAATTATATTATAATGACATTAAAATGTATGTTTCTTGGGTATAGAATATAATAGATTTAAGAAGATGGAATTTTCAATACCTATAAATGATTCAGTTTGAAATATTAATCATTACTAAAATTATCATTTAATTTTATTATGTTAATATCATCCAAAACATGTATTGATTTTGTTATTATAAAATCATATGCCTTAGAAAAAAATATATAAATAAATTATTCATTAGTATTTCCCAATTTAGATATTCACATTTTTTAAATTATGATCCCCATGATGTACTCTTATTTTATTATTTGAAACATATTTTAATGCTTATGAATCTTTATCAAAATATTTATTATTTTTTAGGATTTTTTAATTGATAGTTATGATTCCCTTAGGACATCATAATGTTCTTATATTAAATCAACTCTATATATTATTAATCTCATCCTTATTTTTCAAAATTTGATAAATAATCCAATTTTTCAACATTTGTAAATAAGTTTATGATTATATCATAACATTTATATAATTATGAATCAATATCATATATGTATGAATTTTATTTATTAGTTAACATAACTTTACATTCTTTCATTGAATATTGTAATTCCACCTATGTACTTATTCTCATATTGTAATTTGTATCAAATGTTGTCCACTGATGGTTTTCATCATAATTAACAGAAAAATAGTCCAATTTTTTTCCTAGGAATTAATGGAAAAATCACATACTTCCCCTTCACGAAACTGTATTGAGGATATTTGACACCATATATTAATATTCCTCTTAAATAATAATTTAACATAAGAAACATGATTATTTTTGTCAAATCATAATCTTCTTAATCTTCCAAATCATAAGGTTTAATATATTCAAAATCATGAGTTTTTTTATATTTCATTAACTAAAAATATATTTTAACATTAATATTATTTATCAATATTTCACATTTTCTCATTTTATAAGAAAAAATAATTTTATGATACTTATTAAGAGATAAATCATCATTATCCTCTATAGAAATAAATTGATAATCAATCCACTCTATATTGTTTCCCATAATTTTAAAAAAAATAGAAGAATCATCCCTGAAATCACTAAAATATATGATTTTATGAATAACATCATTCACTCTAGTGAAGCACACATTAAAGTTTTATTCATATATCAATATTATTTCTTCAAACAAGAAATTTCATATTTATAAATTTTCTTCATTTTCATCATCAATTCCATCAAAAATATATTAGGGTTTCTCTTATATAATTTTATTTCATTCCCATCAACATAGTAAAATAATATTACAACATAGAAATAAGAATATTAATTAATTCTTTTATATCATGTTCAATATTTATAATCTCTAACACACTTATAGTTGATTCCATTTTAATGAATGTAAACAAATTGTAGCATGATCGATATATTTTTTCCCAATACATAGAATATATGGAATCATTATGTTTTTCAAACAATTATAATTTCTTCAATAAAATATATGAATAAAACATCTAATGATTTACTATATATTTTCCATGATATTTATTTAACTAGGGAACCACTACCTCTAATACCACTTGACATTCCTATAGAGAATTCAATCTCTATTAAGGGACATGAATGTATTATTGTATTCATAGAAAATTAATATTTAGTGAAATAACCAATGATGCATTTTATATAATTTAATTATTAAAAATATTTAGTAAAAAAATTGAAATATCAAATAGTAATGTAAACATGGAACCAAATATATACAAATTTAATTATCAATGTTATAACTAACATCCTTGTAATGTCCAATCTAGTTGGTGTATGAAAATTCACGATTATGACGAAGTGAATACAACATGTGTCTATTAATGATTGAAAAAAAATATATCTATATAAAGATGATTATAACTAATTTCTTTAGTTTTTTTGTTTTTCATAGAAAATTTTCAGATCCAAAAGAATTGGTATATTGAAATTTTTTTCATAATTGTTTATCCAGACATCATTTTATGATTAGACTATATCTGATTTACCCATATCTAATGGAAACATTATAATAGATGAAAAAAATCAAACCTTTATAAAACTATATTATTCAATTTTTTTACCTTCTATTTTAAAATACTACACTTCTACAACATTATCTCCAAACATATGCTAATTTTTAAAGTGCAATAATCTATTCCTAAAAATTAAAACAGATATTTTTCTGATATTCTTATTAGAAACCATATATTTCGTAACTATTTTTCATCCCAAAAAATCTATAGGTGGATTAATAGTTCTAAAACCAATCAATAACATAACTATATTTATTCATAGGTGAATAAAAAAATGTACAATCTACATTCCACTACTATTTATAGGTTGCCTCTAAAATTGAAAATGATTGAAATATAAATACATTCCCACTCAACCAATTACACAAATTTTTATTGTATATATATATTCACTACATTTATGTTCTTACTAATCTTTAAAAAACATAAGTAGTCTACCACGATAATAGTGAATTCTTTAGAATATCACAATTATCAACACCACTTATATAAGAACATTGAACATTCTCTTTCTAGAAGTCAATAGTTTGAAAATTATTATTCTATAACACTAATAATCATTTATGTTCAATTATATTAATTTAAATGAATCATGCAGATTTACATTGACTCATTGAAAAAAACTAACACTCCAATGAAAAAATCCAAAAAAAAATAGTTGTATTAATTTTTTAAACTCCTAAATACTTGAGTTATCTACAATTAAAATATTTGAAAATACATTATTTTTTATATTGCATCAATTCATAATTGGGTAAACTGAAAATATCATGAATAAATCTATGTCTGAGGAATCAATTTTAAGATATCATGTGATTAATATTTTGATGCAATGTTCATCTAATAGAAATTATTTTTATTTAAAATTAATAAATACTACATTATCTCAACATCCAAAACACATTCATTATTTGAAAAAAATTCACCATTTATCTGCATTTTCTTTTTTTGTTCCAAACATAAAATTTAAAAATCTTATCGATTGATTTATTTATAATATGATCATTCTAATAGAAAACAAATTCTTTTATAATATCTTATACCTTCTCCATATAATAATATTTTTTGGATATGTAAATGAAAAAAATTCATATTTTTGTTGATAAAAAATATGACATCCTCCATTTATATATTATAATAAAAAATAAAACATTTATCCACATCCTATTTCATTCACATTTTCAACATCACAAAAAATAAAAAATCAAAAACTCTAAAACTAGGCTTTCTAAAAAATAAATTTTTGATGATTAATGTATCATGACATTCATCTTATTAACCATTTATGATCTACATGATTTCCCTTATAAAAAATCATCAAATTCATAATTCTATTATTCAAACTACTCTAAAATCTTTTACATATCATCCCAAAAAGATTTTTATTAAAAAATTAATTTTTGGAATCTCAATAAATATATATATCTATTTATGTTTTTTATAACATTATTTGGTAGCATGACTACTTCATGGTGTTTTAGGAACATTAATGAACAATAAATAATCTCCTATTATAATTTAGAATTATTTTTTCATTACATCATTCAATGAAATCTGAATTTAATAATATATTTATCATCACAACATCATTAATTACCATTAAAACGTCTTTTGGTTTAGAATACTATTGTACATATGATTAATAACTTATCAAAATATTCTCATTAAATTGATATTTAGATACATCATAATAAACAATTTATGAACATCTAGTACCACAAGTATTACATTATTTACAAAAAAATTCTTTAAAAAATAATTATTGATGTCAAAAAATATTAATTAAAAAATAGAAATGATCTTCACAGATAATGGAATACATGAAATATAAATCATCATATTAATTTCATTGATTACATAAATATGAATATAAATAAAATATTTATTTGTTTTAAAAAATCCCTTGCAAATCATTCCTATCATTTTAGAAAAATTGTAATAAAATATATGAATAATAGAGAGATATTGAGATAGATATAGAAAATGTGGAATATTAATATACCACATAAAATTAAAAGAAGGTAGTAATATGTTATATGAGAAAGAGTAAAAATAATTGATATTGATATTCGTGTATAAAATATACCTTTTTAAGAATAGGAAAATTTATGGAGATTATTTAAAATGGTGTATTATAGACAATTTTGTGTGAATGTACCCATTTTGGATATTCTTTTATATCTATATTTGAGATCCAATACTTCCTAGGTCCCTATTTATATATATTATAGTACTTAGACTGACTTAGGTGGAGTCAAGACATTAGCGGGATGATTCATGGATTTATGATCATAAATAGTAATACCATATTTAAATTTTGTATCAATGACACCTATAATAACAATAGATTTTATTTATTATTTATCTTCAAATAAATTTAATTTCATTAATAGATCATGTTACATGAAACACTAAGTAAAAAAATAGTGATATATTTTTTAAATATAACTATAAAAATATAATTGTATTAAAATAGCCATTAAAATATGTTGTGAATATACTGATAATAACATTTAGAATGTTGTATATAGATTATTAATCTATAAAAATATTGATTAATATATATTCAATTTTCATTAAAATAATTTTATTATTCAAAAATTAATTTTATTCAAATATTATTTTTATTACTTTTTCTGAGGAAATATAAAATTTAATATTTTTAAATTTTAGAAATTATGTTTTATAAAAATAATATCAATTAATAATTGTAATATATAAAATTTCTTAAGGTGATATTTTTGTTTTTTAGGAAATCTATAATTTTACAATGAATAAGAGAAAGTATAAATATTTATGAAATAATTAGTTTTCATTTCAAGAATTTAAAATAATTCACTTGATTTAATAAAATGTTTTTAAAATATATGTAATTTATATTTTTAATAATCCAATTATTTTAATTTGAATCATATTAATTTTTTATTATTTGATAAAATGATTTTATAAAAAAATATGATATTTATTATGGTAAAACAATAATGATCATGGTTTTTATGATTAATATTATATTAAAATATTTAAATCTAAGAAATTAATTTGATTAAACGTATTCCATATTTTTAATCATCATAATTAATATTATTTAATAAGATATACTTCACTTTTTGGTCTTAATAAATAAATAATATATTTTCTATTTTCTACCATGGTAATATAGGTAATATGGGTTTAAAACTATAGTGTGAAACATTATATGTTATCTAAAACTTATGTTGTCTTCTTTTGTAAGTCGTTTTTGACCAAATATATGTTTATGGATTTATAAAATGTATTTAATTAAATTATTATTTATTTTGAAGATACTGCTATTTTTTGTGAATGATAAATAATATTTTATTATTTTATAAGAAAAATATCATAAACTATTTTAATGATATTAGAACATATAAAATTTAATTGATTTATTGGATTAAAATAATTTTTTAGAAAAGGAAATTTTATAATTATTTTTATTGTATATATTATAATTTCAAAACTATTTTGATTACACTAATTTCAATGAAAATCAATAGTTTCAAAAATAAAATTAATGATATCATATATCTGTTTTTTATTAAATGAATCAAATTTTATAAAAACACTAACAATGTCCATGATAACTACATATAGTTCAAAATATAATCATTTTTCAATTTTATGTTAACATTTCATTTTATGGGAACATTTGTGACCCCTAAATATTAGAAAATTTATATATTTCTATAATTGTGAAATTAATTAATGTTATTCATGGATAAGATTCAATATCAATTTATTGATTTCATGGAATTATTTGATCATAATTTATTCCTTCCCTAATTTTAATACATTATTAATTTTATTATAGATTTTATTTTCCACGTTCCATTATGAATAATTTAAGATAAAAAATTATATTTCTATTCCCAATGATTATATGATGTGTACTGTGAATGATATTTAATTATATTCAATAGAGAATACTGATATTATTGATGAAATTTTTTTATTTTACTTTATCATTTAAAATTAATTGTCAATTTATTGAAAGAATCATGTTTTTTAGACTAATATAATTTATCTATAGTAATATGATTACATGTATGTTGTGCCAATTTAATAATGTAACAACGGTCTTTAGGACATTAGGTTCTTGAAACATCAAATAGTCATTGTTTTTTAATGATAGATCTGGTAGTAATAACACTAATAATATTTCTGTATTTATATCAGGATTATCATATTAGTGCACTATAAAATGGACATTATTGCGCACCAATATTGACACACCTATAAAATATACATGGGTTTATTTAAATTTTAATTTCAACATATTTTGAAAAAATTGAAAATGTGTTTTTGATTTGATGATATTCCCAAAAAATACTAAGCTTATTGTTCTATGATAAGAAATGCATAAATTATTATTTTTATAATGAATTTATCTTGTTTTGGAATAATACATTATGATTCATAATTTTTTTATCTAATTAGTGTATTTCATTTTTTATTAATGGTTCCTAGGTGAAGGAACATAAAACATTTCAAAACACATAATAAATGTAGTGATTTATCTATTGTGTTTGTTAACACAAATAGTGTTGGGCATGTCTAGATTATAAATGTATTTGTATAAATGAAACAGGTATGTACAAATTACATTTTAATTGTGATAAAAATTATTACCTTACATTATGATTCATTTATCTTGGAATAATTCATTTTTTAGAATACATAATCCATTAGTTGAACCAAAAATACATTGATACTCGATTAGTGGATCATGTCTAAAGAAAATATATATTTGGATATGATGGATAATGAATGGAATTATTTTTTTATCGATTTATATTATTTTAATGTTTTTTCTAATCAATCATAGTAATTGATTCAAAATAAAAATGTGTAAGACGATATATTTATAAATATTGTGATTAAATATCTATATTGATAACTTATTCATAAAATACTTTCCTCGTGAATAAATAGTTAATATGTAACAGAAATTAAAAAATCAATAAAATTTAATGTCGATGGTTTTATTGAATATACGTATAAGACTAAATTTTAATTTCATTATATGGAATATATACGTAATATATAATATATTATTAATTCTTTATTTTATGGTATTAAGAGAAGAAACAAAATGGTAATTGTCTCTATGAAATTTTCTTTATATGTTTATATGGTTTCAAATTAAATCAACATTCATATTGAATTATCAATGTCAAAAATTTTCATTAGAAATCAAGATAACATGAGTACAACTATGAACTGTGAGAAAATTGAGGTGAATGACTTAATGGAATGATAAACATCCCAAATTTGGTAATAGAGTAAATAAACACCCATATACATTCTTGAGGTGAATAAGAGTTATCCTCACATGTGGTGGAAAGGGACATCGGGAACAAGAATGAAAGTGTAAGAAAGAATTCTATAATTTTGAATTTTTAAACTATAAGGAAATAGTTAACTAGGAAAGTTAAATCCCCATTCATCAAGATAATATACCTCCTAAGAGGATATATTATCAATTCCAATATTATGAAATTACTATAATAAAAGTTGTAATAACATATGGTGAGATAATAGTAACATCATTCTTAAACTCATGATTCAATTAATTTTAGATCTATGTCTTTGTCATTATATTTTCATTCCTATTGAATTATTCATTGAAACTCTAAGAAATAAATTATTATCAAGACAGATATAATGATTCTGGTTGTCTTGTTGTTTATGTTATGATGTAGAGTAATTCCCTAGTATTAATAATTGGTCATATAATTATGATTGTAGTTGATATAATTTATATTTTGAAGGTGTATTTTAGTATTTAGGATGTAGGAATTATTATATGATGAAAATATTAATAAATAAATATTGTATTGAAATAAAAATTTTATTCATTTACATTCATTTCTAATTAAATGTTGGTCTTACAAACCCTCGTTGAGTTATGGTTATGTGGCCACTAAAATTTTCATAATTGGGTTCCATATCAATATCTATATACCAATAACTATTATTTTGCACCTACATGTGTAAATTTTAACCTACTGCCAATTTTCACCTCATCCGGGAACCTAATTATGTGCTATGTTGTTAACAGTTTTTCCAACATTCACTTTTTCAAAAATATTTTATTATCCTTTCATATTATGTGTGTTTTCAGAAAAATAAATATTAGCAGATATTTTTAAATTTATGAAAATAAGAAAATTTTGTTGTAATAATTTATTTATGGTGGATATAAGTTAATACTCATTTATTTTATGTTATATTTCTATTAAAAAAATAATTTCATTAATATATTATGTCATGTGAATCCTCGAGAAAAAAATAAAATCCTATAAAAATATTATAATTTATTTGTGATTATTATAAATATTCAATTGAAATTGACGGTTTCAATACGATAAAACAATATTTTAAAATTATTTATAATGGTATTAGAAAATTGAAATATATTCGCAGAATAATATTAAATTTTTAGTAAAATCGTTTTACTCTTCAAAAAGTTGATTGTTTGCTATTTGAGAGAAAATATTAAAATTTTATTATTACCAATTTTATAAATAATAATTGACAAAAATATATATTTTTTCATACCAATATATAAAAATTATCTAAGTGGGATTTGTTTTTTAAAGCATTAATTTTCAAATAATAATTAAAAAATTATATTTTTTATTGAAATCTTTCTATTTGTTTCGGGAATTTAAATAATTTATTGAGAAAAATTAATTAAAATTAAAAATGGTTCATTTATATTATTAATAACACAATTATTATCCTTAGAATCAATTTTGTTTTTTTTTCATAAAATATTGTTAATACATATTAAAAAAAATTCCATAAAAATGAACCTTGGTCAGGATTTATGAAATAAATTATAAATTAAAATATGTCAAATTTGTCAATTGATTTTGATTAAATGTATTCTATATTGGAAATGATATTAATTGATATACTGTAATAAGTTAATAAAATCATTTTTCCATTGTGAATAATATCTAAATTATATAATTGTGAGCTAGTAATAATTTTTGAAATTAAAATGACACCATATTGTATGACTTTAAAATATCTCCTAAAAAATAATTTATATTCCATTATTAGTGTTGTAGACCAATGTAATGTTTAAGGAGTTACATAATATATTTCATGAAATTAAATTTTAATTTTTAATCCAAAGTGGACTTTTTGGAAGATTAGTTATATTTTATTAAATTAATAGAAAAAATATATATAATATTATAAATATTATAAGTAATATTATTTTGATGAATTATTGTGTTCCTAAAATTTTGTAGATAAATATTACATATTAAATTTGTTGTAATGTTTTTTTGTATAATTTTATAACAATATGAATGCCTTTATAGACAATGTAAATGAAATGTTCTAAAAATTTCATTAATGTTACTTTGCAATAAACAATATTTTTCAAACTTATTGAAAATTAATAAATTATATATATTAGGCCATGTCAATGGTATATTTTGGAGGATACCATCCATCACCAATTTATGTTTCACTAATCCATTTATGGTTACATTAATATCCATTTAATTGTAAATATATATTTTTTCTAGAAATTTTCCAAATGATTGACTTGGGTTAACACTATGAGATAATTGTTAAAAAATACCACAAACATGAAAAATAATTATTTTAAAAGATGATTAGAAATATTGTAATCATATTATTAAAATATTTTTATTTTTAGTCACTTTATTATAAAATTTTGTTTATATTAATTCAATAATTTATCTAATTACATATGTTCCCCACCAATCTGTTATAATAGGGAAACACATCTCCACTTTTCGAAGAAAAATTTGATCATTCCAGAAAAACAATCTCTTACATAATACTATAATATATTCCATTTCATTGTTATGGATATTATTCTATAATTATATTCAATTAATTAATGGCATAAGGTTTAATAAAATGGTTTCTCAATTAAGTAGTACAACTTTGAACTGAGTGCATTAAATTTCATTTCTTATTATAATTCTGATAATAAATGTAGTATCATCCTAAAATACTTAATAATTTATAATTAATTTACATACATATCATTAGGATTATGTTACACCCAAATTCATTCTATTTTCTAACATAATTAATGAAAAATCATTGCTCATTTGTATGCATGAATTATTATTCCAACATAGAAGTGTAATACGTTTTAAATCGGGATTTTAGAAAGATGGATATATTATTGAAATAATTGATAAATATTATATTAATTTTTTAATTAGTATATAGAAAATATTAGATCATATTTACTTTAATTTCCGTCCAATCATTAAAAAATGACAAAGTCAGTCATATATATGGGTGGACTGCCACCTCCTCTAAGATATGCAATACATTTGTCAGGAAATTCATTAAAATGAATTTTAAATATATATATCTGTCATATATATATATGTCATTATTAACATTATTTAGATTATTTATCCATGAAAAAGTCGAAATGGGTGAAATTACAAGACTATAACACTAATGAGAAATAAATCATTTAACAGTAGCATCTATGATTAAAATAAACAAATATTAGTAAGTGACTACTAAAATATTATAATTAAATAATATATGAAATGATATATGTGATAATGTTTATTGAATATATGTATAATAAATTTATATTTACTCTTTTTGATGTTCAAACACACAGGAAAAATTCAGACTAAATGTAAGGGTACATCATCTCAATGTTTTTTCATCGAGTCATGTTTGATTTCATACACATATTTACTTTTATGAAGTGTATACTATAAGCAAAATTATTTTTTTGAGTTTTTATATTAAATAAAATTTATATTATGTATTGTTTTTCATGGTAAACTATATTACTCTTGATTAACACACAACACCAAAATTAGATTGTGATATATGTAAAATATAGAGTATATTTTGTTGCATGAAACACTATTGTTTCCTTGTGTTACACAAAATTCCATGTTCCTAGGATATATTACATTACATGAAAGACATAGTTTACCAAAATATAATAATATTATTAAAATATGGTAATATTTATCATATAATTGTTAGAATGAATGATATTATTGAGATTGTATAATTTTTGAAATATGGTTTATATTTTTAAAAAGTTATTAATTGCATAACATTAAATTTTAAATGAACATAAAAACTAATTAATAGAGAGGAAGTTTTCTTTTGTAAAATATTTTTTTATCTAATCATTGTTGTGGTATCATAATAAATATAATTAATCACAAATATAGGGAGATATTGGTGAAATTTTTATACTATTAACTAGATCTATTTTTTTTAAATTCATCAAAAAAGATTAAAAGGAAAAGACAAAAATTATTTAGGCGTAAGTTGATGTATTATTCTAATGTATATTTATCCCTTTTTAATGGAAGATTTTCTTTTATGTTTTTTGAACCATTAATGTTATTTATTTTAAAAAATAAATTTTATCTTATAATGATTATTAAAATAATTCACATAATGGTTTTTTTACTTTTCCTAAAAAGTTTAATTTTTAATGAATACTAAAAAAAATTGAATTTTATATGAATAATTAAATTTAAAAATATTTATTTTCATAATAAAGTAGATTATTAAATCATATTTTAAGTATATTAGGACAAATTATAAATATATTTATTCAACTAAAACCTTTGGAAATAATATATAATTGAAATTAGATATAAAGTCATTTCAATATTTCAAACATTTTCACTACAACAACAAAAATCATCATCCTATATGTGAGGTTATTTAAAAATATTTTATTCCACTTATTCGATAAGAATATATAAAAATGTATTACCGGTATGTAATGAAAAAAATAAAAACGTATAATAGGATAATTTTTTTTAACATAAATATTAGTAAAAAATATAAAATTATTTATAATTATTATTAGAAAAACGAGTTTAGAACGGATGTAAACAATATATATAGGGAACAAGTGACATATACACCAATAAAAATCCAATCATATTTACATATTTAGACTATTTACAATCTTTGATCGAAAATTGTAAATTAATTGAGTAAATGATGTATATGAGACCAATAAATAGTTTTAATCTCGTTGTATTTTCATGAATTCCACTCCGCTTTTCCTATAAAAGGGAAGCCACCCCCTCAATTAATCACACCTCCCAAGCCCATTGTGTTGGCAAATAAATATGAAAATAATCTCCCAATATCCCCCCTCTAATATTTTAATCCAACATTTAGTTAGAGTGAAAGCCAATGAAGTATTTTAGTGAAAACCAAAAGAAGTAACAAAATGAAGAGATAACATTATTCATCAATGAATGTTGATTTATTTCTTTCTCTAAACCATAAATTTTATTATATATCACAATTTTATAATAGCCTAAAATATTAAATATATTAATAATTTTTTTAGTGTATTAGCTAAAACATCATAATGTTCCATAAAATTGAATATATAATCATCGGTCATGTGTACAACATACATCAATCTCAGAAACCGATGTCATTTATTATTCCATTACAATAACTCAATTTTGTGAATAATGATTGAATTAAAATTTTGAAATAATGTATATGATATGTTGTACATATTAATACTTATTTAATTAATAAATAACACATACAATCATGGTTTTCATTTTATGAGAATATCATAACATCATTTGTGGACATTTTGAGTATCGACTCCTCAAAAAAATGTGATCTAGGAAAACATTACATGGAATGTATCAGGTATTAGACTAATAAATATTTATTATATAAATGGAATGATATTTTGACTATAATGGCCATATATATACATATATTCGATGTACATTCATTGAATGTGATATGAAAATGGATACAACCATTATGTGTACGTATGACCTAAAGTCTCCATGAATAGTGTTTCTTATATTTTATTTAGATATTTATATATTATTATACAAATATATATACTAAATATATATGATATTTATATCTTGATTTATATTTTTATGGTAATAAATTCATGATCAATATAAACTGACAAAAAATAACAAATAATGAATAAAATAAAAACAATGTGCATATAACATGAAATGTAAGATTAACATGGAAGTATTAATAAATAACTAAAATAATGACATAATCAAAAATATTATTTAATGATATATAATTATTTTAATTTGAATATTTATATTACACATATATTTATTGATCATTTTCATTGAACATGTACTAAGAATGTCAAGGTATAATTTATTGGATTTCCCATCAAAGAATTATTTCTATGTGATATATGTTATATTAAAAACTAATTATTGATAAATAATTTTTATACATCCCTATAAAATTTAATATCATGAATTTAATTTATATTATGATATTATAATTTTTTCTTTATGTTATTCATTCGTATTTATAATGATTTAAATGATTCTTAAGTAGTAAGGTTATTTATTGTCTCAATTTTATTTCTATGTGACTAATTCCATATTAAAAATCTTTTTCGTTCTTTGTATAAGTATTTATCTTGAAATCATGAAATTATTATACTCAATTTTTTTAAATTTACATATCTATTTTTTATCTTTATTTAATGTTGATTATGGTTCAAAATATACAAAATTGGTTGCGTAGTTATTTCTCAACATTATACATTTGAGAGACATGTTATGTTATATAGAAAATATCTTTAATTATGTGTGTATACAACCCATTTAATTTTTATATTATGAATATAGATCTTTTCTAGATTTTGGATGCTTTAGGTTTTTTATTTCATTGGGATTATGATTCCACGCAACCAATGTGGTAATTACTAAATGTTACAATCTCATTATTTTTAATGATTGTTTATAATTATGCTTCTATTGATGAAATATTATAATCCATATCACAATAATAAACAAGAATATTTTTATTCAGTATTTATTAATATTACTTTAAAATAATACTGCAAATTATTTAGTCATTGGTAATAAATATTATTAATAAAAAATTATTTTAAATTCTAAATCATTTCACTTTTTTGGTCATTATTATTTTCATAACAAATGATGTGTTTTGAAAGAACATTTCATAATATTTTAATATTTAAATATGATTTAACATATGCACATTTATTTATTTTTTATGATTTTAATTTTTTGAAATAAATATTTATTTAATATTCCAAACATCACTCTTTCAAAATCTGTTTAAACATCCAATGGAATATTCTGAATGAATGTATTTATTAGTAGACATGAATATCATCAATTGAAATATTTTTTCAGATGATTACAACTGTATAATCAATGAAATTGTTTTCTATTAATCATGAAATTTATTATTATTATAATACTTTTCAATGTAAAATGTTTTCAAAAAATTCCAAAAAAAATTTTTGATAGGAAAGTATGTTATCCTAAATAAATGTTTTAAATGATCATAATAATTTATTTTCCATCAATGATTACACTAGTTGGTGTAAACATTTTATTAATGGGAATATGATCCATAAACACGAATATAATTCTTCCTTTGTATGGTTTATATTTATGATGAAATGTATTTCATGAAACTTTTTTCTATTCCACTGGTTATATCAATAAAAATACTTTTGTAACCCATTTCAATCCATTTTTTATTATATTGTGAAATGATTATGATACTTGTTTTTTCATAGATTATGATATGACGTATTGTGTGAGATACCCATTTCATTTCATTGGTTATTATATGATGATTATTAAACACATCACTATTATTGGTTATGATATCGTGAATGTTTTATTATATTATGGAAAACATATTTATGATTTCATTTTTAAAAAAATTGAAGTTAAATATCTCTCTAATGATTTGGGTAATTTTCATTTTTCTATTATATATAATGGTACATTGTAGGTCATCCCATTCCCATAAAAAGAGCGTACGTGGGAGTGTATAAGAAGACTAAAACTATATGTCATATATGTTAGAATACTAATCTCATAAAAAAGGGTACACATGAGTGAATAAAATGATTAAAAAAGGGGGATCCTTGTAAAAAAATTTAATCTATTAATAATAGGGTTTAGATGAGGGATTACAATGAATAAAAAAATAGTTTGCATGCGAGTAAATCCCACGTATAAATAACATTTATAAGTGACTATCCCAATCATAAATTTTTTTGATAGTCATGGTAGGTAGACAAGACATTAGATATTATGTGATTTTTTTCATGCCATAATTTCATTTCTTATTCCTATTTTATTACCTCATGGACCATGATATTTTATTCTTTAATGATTATTTTCTTATGAAAAAAAATTACATATTCCATGACTCATGAATATGATCATTGATATTCTATATATGATCTTCTAATGTCATAATCATGTTCCCATAAACTTATACTCATTTTATGTTTACATATCCTTCTATTTTATCTTTATTAATCATAGGATCTAAAAAAAAATTTATGTTTCAATTTCATAAGTTATGATGAAATGTTTTATATAGGAGTAATAATTTGGATGATATTTATGGGACATGATGAATATATTTTACT
Source organism: Viscum album (assembly GCA_963277665.1). Lineage (NCBI taxonomy): Eukaryota > Viridiplantae > Streptophyta > Magnoliopsida > Santalales > Viscaceae > Viscum > Viscum album. The sequence continues at coordinate 416,427,127 of OY728161.1, read as the reverse complement.
ACAATATAAAATTATATTTAAACCTTTATGAATACATTAAACTATTACATTCCTTAGGGTGTGTACTTTGTAATGTGTTGAATATTCATCTAAAATGACAAAATATTTATGTATCTTAATAATGGTTTTGTATAAATATAATTCCAATTTAAAATTTTGTAGTATGTATCCTTCTTAATTCATGGTATTTACATTTATAGAACAAATTATTTCTTCTATTGGGTTTTTAATTGAATCATACCAAAGTGGTAATATTATAATTCATAATATCATTGATATCTAGGATTTCATAGGTTTATTATTACATTGGAGTAATTATTTTTTTCTATATTCTAAAAAAATATATTTCAGGAAATTATATTTATTCATATGTTATTATGTATTATTTCAATTCTCAACATTAAATCACTCAAAATTAAAAAATTAATGTTTTTAAGGAAAAAAATAAATTTTTGTAGTCAATGAGGAATAATTTTATTTCCAATGAATATTTAATACAAAACTTTTTCATTAATGTTTTTAATATTCATAAAATATCCATTAGTGTATTTTTACCCATTTTTAGCTTATTTTATGATTTTATATGGAATGTTATACATATTTTATGAATAAAATATGTTATATCAAAAGTTTTGAAGGATCCGTTGTTTGTTTTATTAATCACCGTAGGAATGGAATTTCTTATAGCCACAGAATCTCAATGTTTTGTAAATTATATTAAAATTTTAGATGATTTTTTCAATGAATATTTTTTTCATAATATTTTTAATGATTTCATATTTTATATATGTGATTTCAAAATTAAAAAGATATTTTCCACAATAAATTTTCCATGGATTAAATAATTTTATAATCATCTATGACAAATTCAATTTTATAATTTATGCCACATTCATATTACAACATTTTCCATTTTATGAATAACTATACTAAGAATCATATCACCCTAATTATTTATGTTTCATTTCATAAAAATTCTAGGTTGTTTTATATAAATGATATAAAATGGTTTACTTTAGATGGTTAAAATTACCTAAAATATAAAATAATGCTATAATTTTTGTTTTGAAATAAAATTTCAGAATTTATAATTTATAGATTTTACCTATACTACTAATATTAATAGTGTTTTTGGATGTTATCACTTGTTTATTATACTAATGTAAAAAATATGACGACAAACTCTACACTATGATGGATAGTTTATTTACACCATAAAATAGTGAATGATCCAACTAATCCCATTATGGAATATTAGTGGATTGACGGGCTTCAGTTGATTCCACCAGCTGACCAATATTATCTACTATCATGGTGGTTGGTTTTATGGAGCTACATGATTTTGTTTAAACTCTAGGGGATTCTCGTTGTTGTTGGGTGGTGATATCCATGTAATTGGATTATATTCTCCTTTTAATGACTCTTATTTTTCTGGTTATTCCCTAAAAAAATGATTAAATAGCATGACTAAGAAACAATAATAACACAAATGACAGATCCTATTTATTGATTTTCATTATAAAAATGTTTTTGAGGTTCAAAATATATGATTACAATCTAGATCGTTATATGTGTTCACAACAATATATATAATTTTTTATTCGATGTTCAAAAAGTGATTTTAGTTGTTGACCAGAGTAGTATTAATCGGAATCTAAGGATTAGTTTTGGGGTCGCAAACTAGTGAATTTATTTGGTACTTTGTTAACATAAATCTATAGTTTTTGAAATATTAATGTATTATATGATAATAATATATCATGGTGTTCCCATGTCATGATGTAGACTTCTGTTTTTATTCATGTATTTTTTTCTTATATGATGTTATTTTCTCCCATTTCATTTTTGACAAACCCAGTGTTGTATTTCCACCCATTTATAATTACAGGTGATCCTCACATGTTACTCTTATCTTTACATCATTCATATAAGAGATTCCCTATGCGGGAAAACCATTACAAATAACATTTAGTATGTTACTTGTGGAACCAATAAAGAACAAATGTAAGAACCTATATCTCAAAAAAGAATTATTGTATGTTGTAAATTTGTATCTTCACTCTTTTAAGAGGAGTGTAACAAACATTATAATCTTTACTAGTAATGTTTAATGTAGTCATATAACATTACTATAAAAAAAATAATATACTATCTTTAATATAAAAACATTATATGTGAATAGAGATAGAAGGATTCATATGTTCAGGAAAAAATAACATTATTTATCACCAAAATATTGGTAAATATTTACAATAATTCATTTATTCTTAATAATAAATCACATTAAAAATGTAAAGGTACTATTTAAGGTAGTGATGAATGTTAACCCAAAATAATTTGATAATAAAAATATATTAAGAAACAAAATCCAATCATTCTTTTTATTAATATATTTAAATGAAACACCAATCAAAGAAGGCTATTCAGTTTTGGATAGCTCGAATGCTCATGTATCATTTCTAGAAATTAGTCTCATTTAATACTGAAAAATTTTGTAATAGTTTCTCTATGGTAATGTGATAAGGTTTAATAGACGGATTTAAAATATTAAAATATAAATACAAATTAACAAATCAATTTATAAATAAAAAATCTATTCATAACCATAGTTCACTCAAAAATTCCCTAGAATTAATTATCAAATAAGATCATATATAATTCATCTAGGAATATAAAATAACTATATAATATGATACAAACTCTACAGAAGACGAAATAAACTAAAATTGAATTATTGGTCTTATCACTGCCAGGATGGTAATTGGAAAACTATTAAAAAAAATAATCTCATCAAGGGAAGCAGTTCACTTCCAAATGATTGTATACACATATATATATACATATTTAAGATAATAACAATTTAATTAAATATGATCATTAAAAAAATATTTTTGGATTATTCATGGATGATGTGGATATTTTCGAGGTGTGACCAAGGGTCCTGAGACAATCCATGAATACATAATTCATGTGGATAAAATAACATTTTTTTGAAATATCATGAAGAGTATAAATTCAACCATGAGACGTCCATCATTTTCCCTATAACATCCATGATTTTTTATTGTGTTCTCTGTCTATTAAATTTTGGAACCCTGTTTATTCTATAGAATCTCCATGATTTTATGGAGAAAATGGTAATTTTGATATTATTAGTTGGATACACATGGTTCCAACAATATTGGGGAAATCATAAGGCCTTTCCCTGGAAAACATGTTAAAAACGATGGATTTGGATAGTGAATACTACATGATTAGTTCTCAATATGGTAAACCATACTGATAAACTGTATTGTGAGTTTCTATTTGATAATGTGGGATTAATGGTTGGAACATGTTTTGGAAAACATTTGGGAAAACAATGCATTATACACCTTTGTGATAGTGAGGTATTTATGGATTCCACAATGTTCGAAAAATGTCATGAGAAACATATTCAACATTATTGAGTCATTAAATTTTTTTAATTACACTTCTAGTAACTTTGTATTTAAAACACAGAACACCCATTTTCATCCTCTTTTATTAATATCAACCGATGGGAGATCCTCCCTCCATATACACGAATATATTCCTCCGTAATGGTGTCAATATATTGGTTTCTTCTGTTTTTATAGGTGTTTTATTAGGGTAATCTTATCCATTATACACATATTCCACATTATTCTATTGTCCATTGCTTTTTTATTCTCACATTTTTATACAATCCTTGTGTGAATGAATTTATTTTTAAAAAAATTCATAGTTTTCATGGTTAAGGTATGTCATGGATGATCTTGGAACATGGATCCATTATGGAGTTGTTTCAGGATGGTGTTTCTGAAGTTTATTTGTTTTTAGGTTTTTGTACCTTTTCATAAATTCATTATATATAGTAATCATGGGTCACATTCATTAACCGCTTTTCTCAGGTACTAATTAGTGTTCAATATCATTTGGATAAATTTTTCCAATATACTCTAGTTATTTCTTCCATGTTTTGTTCTAAATATAATTTTATTGTGAAATGTTGCACGCTAACTATTCAATAAAACTTTTATTTTTAATTTTATAGTTATAAATGATATTTAATTCTTGTTTAGGTTTTTATACGTCTTTGTGGAATTTGAAAAAATAAATCTTGTTTTTAAAAAAAAATTATTGTTGTTTTGGATTTTAAATTTGTGTGTTCTTTGTTTTGAAAATTGTATGCAGTGTGATTAATGGTTTTATGGTCCATATAGAATTTTGATGATAGTGTAATTGGATTGAAAATGTCATTTCATTGATGAAATGAAATTTAAAAAAAAGATGTTAAATGGTTTTCTTAATTATTTTTGGATAGGTGTATTTTTAAATATAAAATAAATATAACTGTAGCCAATTTCAATCTTCTGTGAAACTAGTTTTTGTTTGAAAACAATCCTTTGATAATACTCTTCCCTTTTATATATTATGAATGGATATTATTTCTTCAATTTGGAATCTTTGTGTTCATTTAATGTCTCATATAGGAGATAACATATTTGTGGAATCTTCATGATCCATTTATTTTGTAAATAATAAGAGATACATAGGTTTTTTTACCTTGAGATCAGTTAGATTTAGATAATGAACATGATCCTTGGGTGAATCGGGGTAGATTCTTGTGTGTTATTCTCAGGTGTCTATACATTTATTTTTTTGGATTTCTTTTTTCTATTTATTAGCTCACAACATTTAGATTTATTTCATTGGAACCTCGTAAATATTTTTAATTTTTGGATAATTGTTTTTGAACTAACTTAGGATTTTCCACTAGAATGTGGCAAAAATAAAACGGTATACAATGATTTATTTTTGTAGTTATGGGATATATCCCTTCGAAATCACTATGTTGGGTTCCATCTAGATTGTGGGAATAATTTATTTCATCACGTGAGGCATGAATTTAGTATAATTAAAGATGTTTTATTATGTTTTAAATTATTTCACGACATACTATTTTCTCCCAAGTCCGTTATAAGTAAGTTATCAATAGAAGATGATTGATATTAATTGTGGTTTCTTTTAATTTTTATGATATTTACATTCTCAATTTTATATATTCTTATTTTAGTTTCATTTATTTTTTAGATTATTTTATTTTTTTTAAAATGGATTCATGTGTTTGTGAAAAATGTATTTAAAGTGTTTTGCACTCATTTTCTGTTTTGGAAAGATTATTTTCGTCCTTATTTTAGAATGATTACATCAACTTATTGAAATGATGTGACAATTATAGTGTAAAAAATATAATTAAAACACGATTTTTTCTATAGTGTAATAATATGTGGTGAATCCTATTTATATATTTCATGTCTCATACATAAAGTAGAAATTTTATTAAATTAAATGAAATTAATTCTAAATATATTTTTTAGGAACAAATACAGTTTTCTAATAATCATGCCTATATCTATTTATTGTTTTTAGGGGTTTCAACATAATACAACATGGTTTTTATCATATTGGAAAATGTATGGTTTGGTTTGAGAAAGAGAATCATGGTGTCAAATGGAGACATTGGGGTCATCATGTTTTGTCATAGTTTTGTTGATCCCTTTGTTTTATTTTGAGTTATTGTATAAATGATGATCTATTGGATATTTATTCATGATAGGTGGAAATGATTTTTATGCTGATATAGTATATTTATATTTGGAGAAATCATTTTATTTATTTCTCTATAGATTCCCCAACACTAGTTTCCATCCCATGAGGATCTGGAACATCTATCAGGCATTGTAAGAATTTGATCAGGTGCTCGGTTAATGATCATCCCTGCCTAGATTTGAAAAATTGTATCAAAGTACATTATTTAGAAATTATATAGTTAAAATATATCATTATTATTATGGATGTCTCATTTGATGGATTAGTACTGTTATAACCAGGGGTGTATTCATGAGGGACTATTTAACTAACAAATTATTTATCGATCAATTTTATTCATAGAAATCCATGTTTGTTTAATTTTTTTTGGAACTTGTGAGATTCATTATATTTGGTATATAAAATGAGATTTGGTTATGTTTTCTCAATATGATTAGAAGGAATTGTAATTCTTGTTGATCTTGGGACCTAGTCATATAATTCAATCTGTGAAGTTTGTTTGATTTTCATATTGCTACCAATCTTATGGAGAAGTCAACCTTCAATACTAGATTCCTATTGTGATTTATTTGATTCATATATGATATTAAAATATTTTTTAAAAATATAGTTTTTGAATTATGGAAGAGGTATTTTAATAGTTTTTTATTGGTTTTGGATGGATTCAAACTGAGTTTTGAAAATATTTTTGGGTATGATTTAAAAAGTGTTATTTTATAATACAGTATTTTAAAAAAAATATGAAGTGGTGTTAAAAAGTGTAAATGTTTTTAAACAATTTTGTTTCTAGAAATTATGGCACACATTGATATGTGTGTAAATGTGGATGAATGATGATGTTGGTGGAAGAGTTATTAGGTTTGCATGAGTGGATTAGTTCACATGGAGGCATGATAATGTGCATGTGTGAGAATCCATGGAATACCAATGCGGATTGTTCATCCCTGATTTTTTTTTCTAATTTTGGTTGTGAGTTTCATAGTGATTTTGTTCTTTTGTGTGTGTGGGGTTTCCAGATTTAGATCTAGTTGCTGATTTGGTATTGATGTGGTCTTGAGTAAGTATCTAGAATTTTTTTTGGAATCCTTTAGTTTCATCCCGTTTATTGAAGATTTTTGTTCTATTTGAGTTTTGATCAATATGTTTTTTTTTGAGTTTTTTTTTCATGTTTCCTAGTGTATGACATCAAATAGATTTTATGAATATCAGAGTAAAAATATTGGTATATTACTATTACATGTGTTTCTATTTTATTATCCTAAGAACATAATAATTGTATTTTAATGTAGAAACCCAATCTCTTTTATAGTCAAGAAGATTTTAGAAAATTTTAAGTGTGGATGTTGAATGTAGAAAGTATTATCAATATCCTTGAGTTTCTATTGTCTCAATTTCAAATTTGATAAATTAATTCTTGAAGGGAAAACATGTAAGTGGTGTAATTTTTTCTCTCAAAACAAGACATGGGATAATCTCACATGGATGTTAATCAAGGATTCATTTAGTCAGTAATATTTTATTATGATAGTAAAGGAGATGAACCTAATGGTCATGTTCAATCTACAAGAATCCATTAGATGTGAGTGGGTGTTATTTATGTAAATTTTTTATCAAATACTTCTGATTTTTTCTGATGTGGTTGATTACATTAAATATCAATGTTTGAGTATGTTATTTATAAAAAAAATACTAAAAGGTGATAGATATTGTCCTAACATATATTTTGTATATTGTAATGAAATATATATTGGATAAGGTAATTCTAGTTGGAGTGATTTATTAAACTATCCAACCTATAGTAACTAGATCTGGGGATGGAATCTCGGATAAGGATATTGGGAAGTTCCCTATAGTTTTTGGTGCTACTAAGGGAGAATAAAAGGTCTCTAGGTTATTTCTCAACATCATATGACCTCATGATCATAGTGAGTCTTTAGTGTGTAAATAAATATCATAAAACTTTGCCGTGTCCCTTTCTCTAAAGTGTTATCGTTCTTATGGATGCTTAATTCATTTCCAATAGTTTTATCAGGGTGTTTATAGGAAGCATGATGGAGGTACATCATCGTATTTGAGTGACACCTCAACATGTTTAAAGAGATATATTATAGTATGTGTCAGTATTTTGCTTTTTTATTATATGTGTACATTATATTGTTTTGAAGCTTTAAATTATATTTATTTTTACATTTTGTGTTTAGTTTTCTTTGAGACGTAAGGGGGATTTTTTATTTATCTACAAATAAATTATTTTAATGGAATTATTATTTTCATTTTAAATAATTTTTTTTTCTATATATGAGTAATATTTTTCTACATATTGTTTGTTCAAATTTTTTCTCAATTAGGTGAAAGTAGAAAATTCTTGAGCATATTGTAACTCCTTATTTAAGTGAAGGGTCAATTTGGGAGAAATACATTTTTTGGTGTATCATGAGCTTCTGGTTCTTCTAGTGATGTGGTGAAAAAAATTATGGCCCCAATAGATTGTGTTCTATTCATGTATTATTAAATCATGATTTTGTGGTAGAATATTCTTCATGAAATCATGAGTCAAACCATTGAACCCAAATTATATAATTTCTTATTGTCAATAAGTCTCCAGTGGTGGTCAGAAATACTAAATCATATCTTGTATAAGAAATTTTGGAGTGAGAAAATTAGGTGTAATTCTGGTGGTTTCCATTATCTTTATGAGTTTATTTTCATATCAAAGAGTTTAGTTGTATTATCCACTTTTTATTATAGTAGTGGTACTTTTATAGATACAGTTCTCTCTTTGGTATTACATACATGGAATTCTAATGTGAGTCTTTCATTTGGTTTTATTCATGTTTTTATAGTTTTAACTTATGATGCAGATAAAATGATGATTCTATTTCTATTTTGTTTGATTTTTATTTATTTCCCCAACTAATATTCCCTTATGGTAGATGGATTATTGGTTAATGTGGGGTTTTATCAATGTAGGACATTGTTTGTTTGTTTAAGGATTTCGATTATTATTTATGGGAGACCTAACATTATTCTTTTTGTTGTTTCATATATATTTAACCACTAATAATTGTATTTTAATAGTGAGGATTATATATTTTTCTCTCATTTTAATAATACAATTTATTTTGTGGTGATAACATGTAATTATGTAGTTTCATTATGGTTTTTTAGTTCAAGGATAACTTTTTAATGAAAATTGGGTTTTAGGAGGTAGTCCTAACTATCATATTTGAATCATGGTTATAGATTTTACAGTTGGATTTTTCAAAATTTATTGGGAAATGGTTTTGAATCATTTAATCAATTCTATTAAGAGGTGTATATTCTATTTTGATGTGGATATGTGTTCTCCATTTTGATAATTTAGATTATATGTTTGTGTCATTTTTAATTGATGTATATACTAGAATACATTGTGACATCACATAAGAGGAATGATTTCATAGTGGAAATAATTATCACATCCATGATAGTGTATTGAGGTGTTCCAATATTATTTTTTGTCCCTGTGTTTATTCATTATATTTCGAATATGTTTTTGGAGAAAATTGTTTTTTTATCTTGTATTTCGGTGGAAAATGGTTGGTGGTTTTTTAGGGGAAACTACGAACCCTCTCCATGGAAACCGTGTGGCTAATATAAGATTTTGAATGTGCCTACTACATGGGGGGAACACATTTCTGTAAACATTATTGGAAACCCCTATGTGATGATCCTCTTTCATGGCTTTTGGTTTAAAAAACACGTGGGAAAACCATGATACATGCTCCAATTGGATAATGAGGGATAAACTATTTCTCAAATATTTGGAAAACAATGTTTGAAAAATGTGTGACTTTCTCGAGTCATTAAAAATAATAAGAGACTCATATAAAATCTATGTACTTTTTCCCTAAAACACTTATTTACACCAATCAATGTTTTTGAATCCATAAGGGGTATCCACTATCATTTTCCAAACATATAACCCTCTCCCATTCTTGGGAACATAAGATTTCTTCTAGTTATAGCGGTGATTTTTAAAGTTAATCATCACATTCCATCTTCATCTTCCTCTTTCATACATTTTATCTTGTGTTCTTATCCATAGATTATAATATTGATCAAGTATTCAATATTATTTGAGTTGTAATTTTTTTTATTCGTTGTCATGGTTTTAGGTTGTGCATGGCTCTTACATACATCATAGAGTTTTTTTATGATGTCATTGTTGAAAAGCATGTGATTTTAGGTAGGATTCCCTTTTCAAATTGTCCTTTAAATTTAACAATCACTAGACTATTGGTTTTTATATACATCAATGGATCTTAATTAGTGGTTTATGATCATATGATTGATTTTTTAGTGAAATGTGATGACTTATTCGATATTTTTTGATAAATGTAATTTCATTATTTAATATTGCACACCAAATGTTTGATAATATTTATGATATGACATTTTTATTTATTTTTTATATTTAATTACTTTATTAATTTAAATTTATTTTCCAAATTTTATATTATGATTTTGAGTTTCAATTAATGGTATCCTTGTGTATTTTTTTGAAATAGGTGTGTGATCTGTTTTGAAAATGCTTTGGAAAGTTAAGATGGTGTGTGTGGATCATTTTATAATTTGATGATGGTAAAACATGGTTGAAAATTAGTATATTCTATATAATTTGGATTTTCCAAATGGTTCATAAATGAGAATAGTGTCATTTCACCTTTTTGGGAATGATTTATTTTCATCTTGGTATGTTGGATATGTATTCATGTTGGAAATCATATATTGATTCCATTAATTCCTTTTATTTAAATTGTGTTAAATTATTTCCATTGAATCTCTATTGATGTCGTCACAATATTTATTTGTCAAGGAGGACTGGGACCACCACTTGGGCATTTTTGGGAATCTGCTCTGTTTCCAAATTTGAGTCTATACTAGGTTGGTTTGTGACCCTCCATCATCCTATACGAATAATGGACCATTTGGTTATATTTTATATCCAATTATTTCATAAAAATTTTCATTGTAATATATCATTCAATCCTAAATTAAGTAGAAATAATTCTTCTCGTTGAACATTAGAGGGATGTTATTTCGATAATCATTAATTATATGGAAAAAATACATTTGATTGACATAAACATGGAATAAAAAAGTATTTAATCTCCACCAAATGATCATGAAAATAAAATGATATGAAATATATTAAAATATCATCAATATATGTTTCATTATTGGATTCAGTAAAGAAGGAATATTTTCATATATTTGAAGAAAATTTCATCTTCTATTGTAGCCAAATATCCCATCCAAATTCACTATATAGGGTTTTTTAATGGGCTGGTCTCAATGTAAAATGAATAAACATAAAACCATGATCATTTATATAATAATTTTATATCATTTGATTTGTTGGAAACAAAATGGGAACATAATTCTCACACTATATTAGGTCACATGTGTACTTTGTATCCTCTTTGACCCATGACATTATGGAATTCAGAAATTTTATTAATGAAAAGTAATATCAATTAAAATTTATTTATAAAAATAATGAGATACTACATTCTATCAAATAACATGGGAAATTGTTTTTTAGGGAATTAATTTATTTGATATATACCCGATCAATCATCAACAATATCATGATAATCACAACTTTTATAAGATTCATTTCCAAATATATTAAATTTTTTCCATTAAATGATGTGTAAACAACATCCACATTTGATTCATTAATGTGTAATATCCTCTATTGATTTATTTTACATAAATAATTCATGTAAAACAACATAAATTTATATATATATATATATGATAATTATGATATAATCAAAATTAATTTTCCATCATAATAATTTATGACACTAATATTTTTACAAAATAGAAAACTGAGGATTCCTAACAAACAACATCAAATCTTCTATAGACATTTAATAATGGATGTAAATCTCATAATATTTATAATTCCCTTAAAGTAATGTATACCTACACTTTCATTATTTAAGCAACGATATTTTAATGATCAACACTGAAATCATGTTTCAGAATATTTTAATTTTCATTAAATTTAAACATGAATATACAATGTTGTCTTGTTTAACAAAGCATCAAAAAGGTAAATAGTATTATGAAGAAAGTAAATAGGTTATAAAAACAGATAGAAGTGGATCTGTGTGGACCATATATCAATAACACTTCTTTTAATATATTTTAAATCATGAAACGTCTCCGTAATATAATAGATAGAATTGGTGTGTGTGTGTGTGTGTGTAAATAGGACCCCAAAGAGTTATGAAAATAGTGATATATCAACTACAAATTAGTCATATGTGAATCAAGGCCTCTTGGGAATACATAGGAGAATACTATTATGATTTTTTGTTTTACTAGATTTCATTATCATATATTTTTCTCACATTATAAAATTTTAATTATTTTAAATATTTAAATTTATTAAATATAACCTTACAAATGGTTTGACTATATGAAATCATCTTACAAATCTTTTTCATCACATGGGTCCTAACTATAACCAATGTGATGGTTATTATGATTATATCTTTTACAAATAATAATAATTTGTTTTATTGGGGTTAGAATTTTTACAATTGAAAAATCTCCAATTATGTTTTTTCCAGAATATTGGTTACATCTAATATATACAATTATAATCTAAATCCCCTCATGAATTTCTGGTGATGTGATTTAGTGAACCTATTTAATTTTGGTTTATCTCCTATATTTAATTTGTTTACATTACCTTTTAACATCAGCTGAACATAAAATATTATTCATATGTTTTATTTTTAAACAATATTTCTATTTTTTATCATAATTAGAAAATTGTGTCACATTATTTATATTTAAAGATTTGTTGAAAATTCACTCTTATAGCCATTTTACTCCAACAAACACATGGTATCAAATGGGAAAATCATTTATAATATTTGATATAAAAATATTTCTAGTATTTAAGGAGTAATTTTTAAAAGATATAATATAAAATATACAATAAATGGTAATATGAATTTACAATCAATGGTTTGATAACCACTTATTCATTTCCCATTTTTTTTAGAAATCAATGGTTTGTGATTCGTAGTATCATTTTCCATACATTTTGGAATCTTTTCATTCATGGTTAAACACCATTTATTGAATTTGAAGATAAAAATATTTTCTATGTTATTGAGGACCATGAAACTAATGAGAAAACCCATAGATATTTGTCTTTGTGTTTTTAATAAAGATGAATTAAATTGAATGTATACAGGTGAAAAAATGTATGAAATATTTAAATTTCATGATTTAACGCATGAAAACACTAATAAATATAAGGATACTACACACGGAATATATCCTCATGATATTAATAATTAGGTGGTTATTATAATTAATGAATTATTTTGATGTTTATAATAATAACTATAATTTTAAAAATAGTTGAATCTATTACTGATAATATTTTCATAAAAATATTTAATAATGATATAACTTCGGTATTGTAAAAAATTTTCATCCAAGATAAGTAAGATTATTGAGGCATATAAAATCGTGAACATGTTGGATGAACATATTATGGGATCAGTCATATACTACTATAATACCATGATATGATAATCCACAAAAAAAATAATTATTTTGGGGAAACATTGACTATTTATTTTAAGGAATCAAATGATGCTTCTTTTATTATGGTAGAGATATTGAAATATTGTGGAAGAGGAATAATTTCAGAAGAAAAAAATTCATCATACCATGAAGAAAATTGAAAATTTAGTATAATTGTGGGTAAATTTACATCAATGGAAAATGTATTGAATCATGAAACCATATTTCACCATATTCAGAAGAATATTTATAAAAATAAGAAAATATTAACCAAATTAAAATGTTATACATGTTGTACTACTAATTACTCCATCCACTCACATAAGTATACAAATCATTGCAAAAAATATCACATGAAAACAACAAATTGTAAATGAAATGGAAAATTCATTGTTTTCATATTATTCATTTCTTCATTCAATTTATATTTATTTTATAATTTATAGTGACAAAATCGATGATTTAATTTTTTTTCTCATAAATAAATTAGATGAACATAAAATGATGTGTAATAATATATTTTTTTCAAAAAGGATTATATTATTAAATATACTATTGATGTATCATTAAACATAAAATAGAATCTAAATTAGGATAAAATAAAATCCAAAATCAAGGAATATATAAGATCACTTATTATGTTCATCCATGGATAAATAATATAAATTAAATTCATATTTCCAACTATGATGGGAAATAATATTTTGGAATTATATTTATAAATAAATCTACAACATATGAAAATAATTTTTTTTTCATTCACCCAAGATAAGTTGTATTATTTTTTTCAAAAAATAGATCATATTTTATTTATTTTTCACTTTAAAAACATTAATCGTGTAATGAAAAAATATTTTCATTCTTTTGTGCATATTTTACAATATAATATTAAAAAACATGGCTTCAAAAATCACATTCTACAAACATATATTAATTTAATATTTGGGAAACAATGACTCTTTTTTCATGATAATTTGGTAATAAAAATACCTAAAGATAATATTATTACTATTTATGTGCTACATGTATAGTGGATTCTAATTTTAAATGTGTAGTGATTATGCAATGTTCAATTACCCTAAAAGCATAATTAAGGTCAATTTAATTTTATGTAAAACTCAATGAGTATGATCATCATTATAGGTACTATTGGTATTTAAAATTCCACCCTTATAAATTAGGTTTCATTAATTGATGGATAAAATATATATAATTATTATTCAATTATTAAACAATGATTTTAATGTTACTTATAAAAATGATTTTATTAATTCATTGTTTCCATATGAAATCATTAATTTTCAATATCTGATTATCAAAATATTTATTTAATTTATTGAAAATATATTTAAGGTCAAAATGTATATTTTTTATTTCACAACAATCTGAGTCATGGATTTAGAATTGCAACCATGAACATTGGATTAATATTTAACTTTTCAATAACCACTAAATTAAAATCACATGATTTATACCAAATTTTTTATTCAAAACTAAAATTTTATGTAAACTATTCAAACTTATTATGAAATAATTTTCATCAATTAACATTAAATTTATGTATTCATTTGTAATGAAATTTAGTATATTCATCATTATATTTGTATTCAAACCCATGTTGTAGTTATAGGATGTAAATATTTCACAATCAAATTTTTTATGATTATAAAATATTTTCATAGATTTATATCATTGAAAATAAAAATATTTAATAAGATATACTTATCAAATTTAATAATACAAAATATAAAAAAATAAAATGATATAATATCAAGTTTATTCAATGTTTTTATTGGTGGGATTTACTAATGAACAATTTTATAAACCATAAAATATTTAATTAATTATAAATATTTTTCTTCTATATAGAATCATCAATAAAATAGGGATCTCAAATAATGAAATTAAAATCAACATGGGATTTCACGAAAATTCTTAAATAAATCTAACATCCATCAATATATTCAGGTTTATTAGGTTAATACCTCTTATTTTAAAGTCAAACGTGTTATATAAATAAACCTCTTAAAAAATTCACCATAATTGATTTGGAAGGAAAAAAAACAATGTAGGTTATTTTCATGATTTTTGGATATAAATTAATTTTTTGTGACCAGAAATAAAAAATAGAAAATTTTGACCCTAATTTCGATGATGGAAATTATCATGGATAATTAAATTCATGTAATAAAAACCACGTCGATAATTAAGATAACCATAACAATTGAATAATCAATTCAGAAATTTTTTATTGAGAAGTTGAGAAACCAAAAACCAAATTAAAAATTTTGATGTTGTCCAAAATGAAATTTATAAGGACATAATAATTTAAAAACTGAAAAATTACATCTTCTTATATTATTATTGATTATATAACATTATGTCCCTTTTGGAGAAATTATAGTTTTAGTGTCCTTGACTATATAGATAGATTATAATCTCCCCAAATCATTACAAAACTAGAACTCTACATAAGAAATCATCTTTCAAATGATTCTTCATCACCAGGGGAAATGAATAATAAAAAACGGTTGTCTCATACGATCAATAAATTTCATGATGGGAGATATCAATGAAATAGTTATATGAAAATATGTTTATTATTTAATTTCTAAATATCCTCTATGGGCATGGTAACGATACACACATCACATATGAAACCCATTTATATGTTGAAATAGTGGGTGCCCTAGAACCAACTATTCAGTGCTTTTGATTAAAATATATTGTATAAAGTAATGATTAATGATGTCATCTTACCATTATAGAATATACTTTTCTACTTCCACTATTGAAATGGTAATTTTAAGAGGTTAATTGTCGTATCGAAAGGTTATATCAATTCCCAGGCTATAATGAGAACCTCTAGAAACTATGACATTAATATTAAATATATGTTCTAATGTATAGATACATATTACTGATTGGACATAGTATATGTTTGACCATATGGTGTTGCGGGATCATAGGCATTCATACTTATTCTCAAGATGTTCACACTTTGTGATCTCTAGTAGTGATATCATGGTAACTGACCTGTCAATGGGAACTCAAAATGTTTCAGGTTTCAATGGAAAAACCTATATATAATCATGTGTAATTGTCTCCTCACTTGAGATCATTACCAATGCATGTCATTTGATTCCATAATATGATGCAAGACGGAAACCATGGAAATGTAGCCATGGCGAGATAGTTTGTTTCAGGTGTGTCATTGGTGGCAAGGCATTGGTTGAATGGTCAATAAAGGATATTTTTCTTCTGTGTTATTGATGTAATATATCTTAGGAAATGTTGATATGGATGGATATACCTTTATAAGACCATGCCTAAGGCAGTATAGGGTAAATATGTCCACTTAAATAAACAAACTATAAATAATGAAATGGGAGCTGACATGTGAGTTCCTCCTGCTTTATGAGATTTTAAAGCCAACGAGATTATATAACACTGTGTGTGTTCATTGGTTGGTTGTCACTACAGTGACAATCCTTATTTCTTCCGGGGACATGATGGGTTTCTATATCCCACTCTTACTCAGTGAATACTTTTCACAGCTGTCGAAATAAGGGCCTAGAAGGTCACACCCAATAATCTATGTTTAGAAAAGTTAAACTAAGAAAATTTACTATACCTCTAACGCCAATTGAATGATTGGGACAATGTATGAAGTTAAAAACATCTAGTTCTATACACTTTCTTAAATCTGGAATGTGATTCTGAAAAATAGGTTCTGGAAATATGGATCCAGAAATTGAAACATAACCAAAGTTAACAAGATGATATTCTACCTTAAAGCGTATAGAATCTAAATTAATCAGAGTACAGGTGTAAGGAAATATAAAAATATTTTACATTCCTTAAAATACAAAAATGCAGCGGAAAAACACGTAGTAAATCAACAAGTAACAAGATATAAATATTTTAAAGCAAAGAGAAGGGTATCCAACAACCTTGGATAAAGGTCCCTTGATTTATACATTCAAGAAATTATGTCGTACCAACACCAGGGTAAGACCTCGATACGAAGATCAGAGTCTCTGTCTTGATATCCCCGCAAACCCTCAACTTCAATGTAGTTAGAAACTCTGTCTTCCTCAGCAAGGAAGCCATCAACTTTAAGGTAGTCAGCTTCTATGTCTTTCTATCCCCAGATCCCCTCGATTGTAATCACCAACAATCTGAGTCGCACTAAGAAAGTCTGCTCAAGTCAATGCTTGAACAAGTCGTTCAAATGTTCTGTATGAATCATGAGAGTAGATAAGAGACTCTCTCTCTAGAAATCACTTAAACAAAATGTAAGAAAAAATTGTCTCAACGTTTTGTCTTGAGCTCATTCAAATGAGATTCTATTTATAGGACACTTTCTAACGGTCAACTCCCTCCTCCAACGATCATATTTTCCTTAAATTTTAGAGGGACCTGTATACATGTCACTTAACCAACAGTTAGTCAGAAACAGAAAGTACGACATCATTTTTTAACAAAACATGTGTAACTGAAAGCATGAAATAGTTTTGTTATGAAACAAAAATAAGTATATGAAAAACTGATGTTCTTAGTGTAACCATATAAATGTCTGGGGTCTAATCAAAATAAAATTCAGAGTCTATAATAAAGAGATATTCAGATTATGTTTTATAGGAATTTGGAACCTGAATTCTATAGAAATCCGGAGATGGAATTTATATGGAAATTCAGAGTCTGGTTTAACCAGATTTCAGAATATGAACATACAAGGTTTAGAGTCGAACTTGTATAATTTTGGAGTCGAACTAGTAAAATCTCGGAGTCGAACTAATATATGTTTGGAGTCGAACTCATAGAAGTTCGTATTCCATTATTCGGATTGAACATTGTTTGAGTTCGTGTCCAGAATTCAGAATGAAAGTTTATTAGAGTTCGTATCCTGAATTCGGAGTGGAACTTTATTATAGTTCATATATAGAATTCAGAATGGAACTTCATTACAGTTCATATCCAGAATTCAGAGTGGAACATCATTATAGTTCATATCCAGAATTTGGAGTGGAACTTCATTACAGTTCATATCCAGAATTAGGATCCTAAAAAAGAATGCTTCATATCTAATTATTGTATGATTCCGAGGTTTTGGGTATGAATTTGATTTTTATACTGTAGAAAAATATTTATATGTATTAGGAAATATAATATATGGTAAATTTCTTTGAGAAAGAAAATTTTCCTTATAGAAGTAAAATATAGATTTGCATAAGTATAAGGTGTTTTTGATTTTCAAAACAAGAAGGAATAGAAATGTCATAAGGAAAACTTTATTGACACAACAATCTCCCACTTTTTGGAAAGCTCAAACAACCTTACGATAAAGAATATAACTACTTTGAAAAATTTCAATATTCTTTGAAATTAAAACTTATCTCCCTTTGTTCATAGATGATGATGAATTCAACTAACTACCACTTAGGAATTGAAACTCTAATGACTGTATTCTAGATTTCCGGAATGGAGTTTTCATTATCATGGGAATTAAAAACTTCTTAATGAGAAACTCCCGCTTACATTAAAGATATTTCACATAGAAATTCTTCATTCTACATTTTAAATTTTTCCTTCATCCCATTTGAGTAGTTCTTTTTCCTTCTCCCCCTTTGTAAATTTCAAAAATAATTTAAGGGAATGGAAATGAAATAGAGTTACTCAAACATTTGTACATAACAACACATGATACAACCAACCAAAATTTCATTATAGTTAAAAAAAATTTTACAGGGAAACAAAAATGCTACAAATGATCAGATTATGTCTATTTGACTTCCTTTTCCATCAGGATTAGCATCTTCCAGAATGATTTCAGCTTCCTCAAATATTTTTGATCCTCCTCAGCTTGGTTCTCCAAAACAGGTTCCAAAAATAAGGATCCAGAAATTGAAACATAACAAAAGATTACAATATGATATTGTACCTTAAATCGTATCAAATCTAAATTAATCAGAGTACAAGTGTACGGAAATATAAGAAGATTATACTTTCCTTACAATACAGAAATTAAGCAGAAAAAATAGTAAATCTACAAGTAACAAGATATACATATTTTAACCCAAAGAGAAGGGTATCCAAAAATCAAGGATAAAGGTCCCTTGGTTTATACTTTTAGGAAAGTATGTCTTACCCACATAAGGGTATGCCCTCAATACGAAGATCAAAGTCTCTGTCTTTCTATCCTCGCAAGCCCTCAACTTAAAGGTAGTTGGAACCTCTGTCTTCCTCAGTAAGGAAGCCCTGAACATTAAGTTAGTTGGAACATCTATCTTCCAATCCCGGGATGCCCTCGATTGTAATCACCATCAATCGGAGTCGCACTAATCAATTCTGTAAAAGGCAATGTTTGAACAAGTCGTTCAAACATTCTGCACAAAGCATGAGAGTTGATAATAGCCTCTCTCTCTAGAAGTCACTTCAACAGCATGTAATCACAAGTTGTGTCAAAGTTGTGTGTTGAGATCGTTCAAATGAGAACATATTTATAGGAAAATTTCTAACAGTTGGCTCCCTCCTCCAAGGGTCATATTTTTCTTAAATATCAAAGGGACTTGTATACATGTCACTTAACCAATAATTAGTCATAAACAGAATGGATGACATTGTTTTATAAAGAAACATGTGTAACTAAAAGCACGACATCGTTTTTAAGGAAACAAGTATATGTATAAGGAAACCTGATGTTCATAGTGTAAGCATATAAAAGATTGGAGTCTAACCAAAATGAAATTTGGAGTCTCTAATAAAGAGATATTCAAATTCTGTTTATTTGGAATTTAGAACATGAATTCTGTAGAAATTTGGAGTCTGAATTTCTGAGGAAAGATGGAGTCTGGTTTCACCAGAGTTCAGAATCTGAACTTAAAAAGTTCAGAGTCGAACTTATAGAAGTTTGGAGTCGAACTAGTAAAAGTTCGGAGTCGAACTCATAGATGTTTGGAGTCGAACTCATAGAAGTTTGGAGTCCAGAATTTGGAGTTGAACTTTGTTAGAGTTCATGTCTATAATTTGGAATGGAACATTATTATAATTTGTATCCTGAACTCAGAGTGGAACATTATTACAGTTCCTCTCCAGAATTCGGAGTGGAACTTCATTACAGTTCATATCCAGAATTCGGAGTGGAACTTCATTACAGTTCATATCCAGAATTCGGAGTGGAAATTCTGTACAGTTTATATACATTATTGAGATCCTAAAACATAATGCTTCATATCTAATTATTATATGATTCTGAGGGTTTGGGTATGAATCCGATTTTTATACTTAAGAAAAATATTGATATATATTAGGAAATCTAGGTTAGGGTCAATTTCCTTAAGGGAAGAAATTTTCCTTAGAGAAGTAAAATATATATTTGCTTTAGTATAAGGTGTTTGTGATTTTCAAAACAAAAAGAAATGGATAAGTCATAAGGAAAACCTCATTGACTC
The DNA here is from genome assembly GCA_963277665.1 of Viscum album. Classification (NCBI taxonomy): domain Eukaryota; kingdom Viridiplantae; phylum Streptophyta; class Magnoliopsida; order Santalales; family Viscaceae; genus Viscum; species Viscum album. The sequence goes on along the minus strand of OY728161.1, from coordinate 416,406,458 downwards.
AACAATCTCCCCCGTTTTGGAAGCACAAACTACCTTATGAAAAGGTATATATATACTTTGAAAAATTTCATTAGACATTGAAATTAAAACTTATCTCCCTTTGTTCATGGATGATGGTGAATACAAATAACTCTCCCTTAGTCATTGAAACTCTAAGGATTGAATTCTGGATTTACGGAATGGAGTTTTCATTATCATGGGAATGGAAAACTTCGTAATTAAAAACTCCCCCTTAATTTAAGGATATTTCACTTAGAAAATTTTCCTCTTCCATTTTAAATTTTTCCTTCTCCCCTTTGGAGTAGTTCTTTTTCCTTCTCCCCCCTTGTGATTTTCAAAAAGAATTTAAGGGAATGGAAATGAAATTGTGTACCTGAAACATTAGTACATATCAACATAAGATATAACCAACCAAAGTTTCATTATAGTTGAAAAAAAATTTACAAGGAAATACAAATGCAACAAAAGAAAAAATTAAATCTATTTGTCTTTATTTTCCTTCGGGATTAGATACTTCAACAAGGTTTTCAACATCTTCAAATCTTTTTGATTATCCTCAGCTTACTTCTCCAATGTTGTGATCCTTTCTTGTTGAGATTTTAGAACCTCTTATTGAGCCTTCATGGCCTCTTCCTGCATCTTCACTATGCCATCTTTCTTTACAATTTTTTCATGGAGCTCAATCCGGAGATCTCTATCCCTTTTAAAATTTTTAGCAAGAGAGTTAACCTTATCATTCAAGTCCTTCACTTGTTGACTCCAATAATTTTTCTCAATAATCAACTTATCTTGAAGGTTCTTAATCTTGGACTCCTCGGTGTCAAAAGCCTCTTTTACATCATTCTATAAATTTTCAGACACAACCATGTCATCATCCACCTTTATTGACCAACGGGTGATTTTTCTTCATTATCTTCTATAAACATCATAATTGATGACAAAATTTCTATGGTCAGCTCAATTTTCACACACTTATACATCACCATGGATAAGGATTCCGATTTATGATTTAGACTATGTTGCAGTATATGGAATCTAGAGTCAATAGTGGGAAATATCGAAGGTGTCCACCAACTTTTTCAAAGATTCAACAACAAATTGATGAACTTGTGCTGATGACTCTGAATCTGATAACATGGTTGAGGATTGTTCTTCTTCAATTTGCACCAGCTTTCTATTTGAAGAACCACCAACTTCTTTCTTCCTCATGATATCTTTTGTTGGTGTATCCATGAGCACTTTGTTTCCTTTATCAATTTTCGAAATGGGTTGATCATCTAGAGATTCTTCCTCACTCTCTGAGAGTTGAACAATCTTGTCTCCATCAATTTTATCCTTCTTTGTTCCTTCTTCAAGATAATTCTTCTCATATCTTACTTTATCATTATTAAATCATTATCTTCCTCTTCTTCCTCAACTTCATGTCTCTGACCTTTTTTCTCAACTCCGTTTCCCAGAGTGACTAATTTTGTGGATTCATCCTTATCATGATAATATTCTACTTTGTGATCAAGTCATCTAGATCATCACTTCCATTTTTTACTTCTTCTTCTTCATAAACAACCTCTTCCTCTACTTCTTCACCAGTTGTTTTCACTACTTCTTCAACAATATCATTTCAATTGGACGTTTCTGGAGTGGAGTACTACTTTCCAGGAGTCTCTAGTAATGGTTGGATATCAATGTTTTCCAAAATGAGAATCTTCTTAGAGGCTACTTCAGTATATATCAATAGATATTGTACAAGCTCATATTTAGACTTCTTTTTCATCATATTTTTCTCTTTTTTGTGCCTCTATAACTCATTAGAAGCTTTATCTTTTAAGGACATAGCCTCAGAAGGGTCCAATCCAAACTATGGACCCCCTTCTTTCCTCTTCTCCTTGTCTTCTCTCCATTTAGCAGCCACTTCATCTGGATATGCTTTCTGTTCTTTCATCATGGGAGGTTTAGACTGGGTTTCCTTAGCTTTGGGTTTTTTTCTTCAGCAACCACTTCTTTAAGCTTCCTATTCTTAGTAACTTTCTCCATTGGCTTAGCTTTTTCCACATTTTCTGAAATAGTCTCAGCCACCGCCTTTGGAAAATTATAAAACTCTCTTGTTTCTTTTGAAAAATCCATATTCATTATTTTCAGAATGTCATCACTGAAAGGCATAAGCTTTTAATTCCGAACATTAGACTTACATGAAATCTTGGAAGTATATAAACACCAAACTATCCGCTTTGATAGTAAGGCAGAGTACATGATGATTTGAGATCATAAGTATCCTTCCTTGATTTTCTTGATCATCACAAGGATATTCCTCATCAGATTTATTTTTCTTAGATTTACCAAGAAGCCTAAGAAATATATGTCACTTTTCATCAGTGTATCTTTATCACCCTATCGTGGAACCAAGAAACCATGTACTGAAAGCTAAAGAATATTATTATTAGGATATAGGTGCGCTATCTTTGCATTATTGACATCGAAATGTCCAAGAAATTATAGGGGCTTATCCTTAACAAAACTACCTTGAGCATCCGGGAGTTTGTGTGAATAGAATTCAGCTTCTCCTTCGTATTCAAGCCCTACCAAGATTGCCTCCTTGGTGCATGTAAGTTGGTAAGACTTTCCATAAGTCTTGAAAGAAAACTTTTCTCTTCCATATTCCTCATAAAAACTTTCTGATTCATAAAATTCTACAAGTAACTCCGGATAGACAGAATCTTGATCACTTGTCTTGTATACACATGCATTTTCCCAACCATTCACCCTGATATTATTGGAGATGATAGAATCATACATGTAAAAGTTCAGATGAACTAGCCTTTCTCTTTACATATGCCATTTTGAAATTGGCTTTGAGGTAGACATATATTGGGATGTAGCTTCAATAGACATTAGGAATGGAGGAGATCTAAAGGATTTGGAATGGCCTTTAACAACTGTTGTAAAGCATCGACTCGAAAGAGCTTGAAATCGATGTGGGACAACCAATGGGGTTCCCCTTTATATATTCAATGGAGTTGACCTTTGAACATCAAAAAACCATTTAACGGTTGAAAAACACATTGATCTAATCTGACGGTTGAAAACATTCCTACAAAGAACCCTTGAATCTGAACTTTTGAGATTTTAAGAAAAACAATCAGATTTGAAAAAAAACTAGAATCCGTGAAATTTTAAAACTCAAAGGAAAATACCAGCAAGAAAAATATTACTATGAAAACATAATTTAGGAAATCATACCTTTCGGATTGGCCACAAAGATAATTCGTAATAGGTAATATTATTTTTGAAGAAAAATTCAACTATGAAAAACAAACTACAAAAAAACATAATGTTGAAAAGACTTTGAGTACCAAAAACTCCAGTATGAAAAGTATGAGTCCGAAAATCCATGTATGAAAACTTTTCATTACAAAAGTTCCAATTATGAAAATTTCCACAACGAAAATTTCAAGTATGAAAACATCATTAATAAGATTTCCAGCACAAAAACAACATTATTAAAGTTCTAGTTTCGAATATTTCATTACAAAAGTTCCAGTACAAAAATTTAATTACGAATGTTTCAGTACAAAAATTTCATTACGAAGGATCAGGTCTGAAAATTTCATTACGAAAATTTCTATTCTAAAAACTTCATTTCGAAAATGCCAGTATGAAAATTTCATTATTAAAAATTTGAAAATTTTGAATGACTCATTATGAAAATTTTTGAATGACTCATTATGAAAATTTTTGAAAGATTCATTACGAAATGATTTTGAAAGACTCGTTACGAATAATTTTGAAACACTCATTAGGAAAATTTTTGAAAGATTCAATATGAAATGATTATAAAAGACACATTACGAGAAAATTTGTATGATTCATTAAAAAAAATTGGAATATTCATTACGGAAAGTTTTGAAAGACTCAGTACGAATATTTTTTGAAAGACTCAAAATCAAATGTACTCCCCCTATGAAAAAGCGTTTATTTCTGTAAAGAGAATTGTTCAACATGAAGTTAATGAAGAAGGATTACTCATAGTTATCATTCCTAACTTCTGTTTAATGTATTAAAATCTATCATAGGGTTATACTTTTGTGAAAATGTCAGCAAGTTGATCTTTCATTCTGATAAACTGAAGAATGATATCTCTTTTATGTGTGTGATCCCTAAGAAAGTGATACCTAATATATATGTTCTTTGCAGGATAGTGATGTGTTGGGGTTTTACTAAGGGAAATGGTACTTGTGTTATCATAAAAAAATTTAGTCTTAGTAAAACTCAATCCATTGTCTGTGAGTGTGTGTTGCTTCCAACACACTTGAGCACAAAAACTTCAAGCTGCTACATATTCATCTTTAGCAGTAGAGAGAGATATTGAGTGTTGGTTCTTGTATGACCATGAATCTATCGAATCTCCAAAGAAATGACAAGTTCCAGATGTACTTTTTTATCCATTCTACATCCACCAGTGTCATCATCTGAAAAACACTTTAAAACAAAATCATTTCCAGAAATATAAAAAGGTCTTCGATCCATGGTTCTCTTTAAGTAGCGAAAAAATATTTTCACTTACTTTAAATGGGAGTCCTTAGGATTGGATTGATATATTGTACATAAGAACCCTGAAAGCATCATGTCTGGTATACTAGCTGTCATGTATAGTAGGCTTCCTATCATACCTCTAAAAGATGTTTGATATACTGGTTTCCCAGCTTCATCAAGATCAAGTGTGATTGAGGTACCAATAGGAGTACTTATACTCTTTGTGTTGTCATAACCATACGTTTTAAGAAGATATTTAATATACTTTTGTTGCGATATGTAGATTCCCTCTGGATTTTTAGAAATTTGAAAACCAAGGAAAAATGATAACCCACCCATCATACTCATTTCAAACTCATATTTCAATATATCCACAATGGAATTAGTTAAAGATTGCTGAGGTGAACCATATATAATATCTTCAATATATATTTGAACTATCAAAACATAATTCATAACATTCATTATAAAAAGGTTTGGATCTGCATTTCCCTTAACATAGTTATTTTGAAGCAAAAATCATATAAGTCTATCATACCAAGCTCGCGGGGATTGTTTAAGGCCATGCAAAGCATTGGTATGTCTAAAAACATGATTAGGATGTTTTGTATCTTCAATGCCAGGAGGTTGTTCAACAAAAACATCCTCAAGAACATAACCATTAAGAAAAGCACATTTCACATCTATTTGGAAATGTTTAAAATTAAAGAATGCTTCAAAGGCATGTAATATACGAATAGATTCAAGTCTAGCTACAGGAGAATAGGATTCTTCATAGTCTATTTCTTCTTACTGATTGTAGCCTTCAATAACTAGTCTATATTTATTTATAAAAATGACTCCATTTTCATCACACTTATTTTTGAAGAACCATTTTAATCCAATAACAGAAGTTTCCTCAGGTCTTTCAACCAAGGTCCAGGCTTTTTTCCTTTCAAATTAATTTAGCTCATCTTGAATGGCTTTGATCCAATAATCGTCACATAAAGCATCATCGATTCTTTTTTTGTTCTAATTGGGAAATAAATGCTAGATGTTTTACTTTATTCTTCAAGAATCATCTAGTTAGTACATGTTGATTTATATCACCAATGATACTATCACTGGGATGATTCTTATGAAACACTTGACATGGATTTTGTAAAACTTGTTCATCAACATAGGGTAGAAAGTCTTCTAGGGTAAATGTTTCAGAAATATTTTCTTGAACATTTTCCTTATTAGAAGGATCTTCTATCAAAGGATGATAATCCATTTTTTAAAACACTTCAGAGGATGTAGTTTGGGATGGTTTAAAAACAAAAGGATCATTCTAATCATATTTTACATGTATTGTTCCCTCAAAAATACAAGTGTTTTTATTGAAAACTCTATAAGACATAGAAGAAGTGGAGAAGCCTAAGAAAATTCATTCACCAGAATTTGGTGTGAATTTTTGTAGATTGTCTTTATTATTTATGATGAATAACTTGCATCCAAAAACCATGAAGTAGGAATGTCTTGGTTTTCTACCATTCAATAACTCATAAGGAGTTTTATTAAGAGAAGGCCTAATCAAAACTTGATTTATAGTGTAACAAGCTGTATTTACAGCTTCAGCCCAAAAATGTCAAGCTATAGAATATTCACTCAACATGGTTCTAGTTATCTCATGAATAATTCTGTTTCTTCTTTCAACTACACCACATTGTAGAGGAGTTCTAGGTGCTGAAAAGTTGTGAGTAATACCTTTTCTACTACAAAAAGATTCAAAATCAAAATATTGAAATTCTCCCCCAGGATCACTATGAATAGTTATAAGTGGAATTTTTTTCTCATTTTTATCTTGGGATCTAAAACTATTGAAATAAGAAACAGATTTAGACTTCTTTTCTCGAAAATAGTACCATGTAAATCTAGTGTAATCATCAACTAGAACAAATACATAATACTTTCCACAAATGCTTCCAGTTTTTGGTGGACGAAAAAGATCCATGTGCACCAACTGTATTACGTTAGTTGTTGAGTCTTCACTGATTGATTTAATACTAGATTTATTTTTCCTTCCATATTGGAAAGGATCAAAATCTTTAGAAAAATCAAATCTATGCTCTGGTAGATCCTTAACTAGTTTCTTCTTAGATTATTTACATAAGTTTCTATGGTGACGGTGACATATAATTCTATTCTATAACCATTAATGATCTTCTATTGCACTAAGACAATGTATGACTTGGTTCCTAGGGTCTTATAAGTTCAAAGTGTAATCATTCTCTTGGCTATGGGCAGAAAGAATAAACTCTTCCTTGGAATTGTGTAATAATCACTTATCATTCCTAAAATTCACATGGTATCCTTAATTACATAATTGAATTATGGTAATGAGTTTGTTCTTAAGACCCTTAAAAAATAAAACATTTGAAATCAATGTTTTACCAAGTAGAACAATATTACATATACCAACAATTTAACCCTAAGCATTATCTCCGAAACATAATTTTCCACTTTTTTTCTTGATAATATTTTCGAAATAGTTTTTGTTACTAGTCATATACCGGGAACATCCAATATCCATGTTCCATTTATTGTTGTTGGTACTTCCTTTATCTTCCTGAAAATAAGAAAATAATTGTACATTCAAAATCCAATCTTGTTTGGATCCGGGATTTTCAGATAACAAAATTTTTGGTGTCCACATTTTTTTATAGAAATATGATTTATGAAACCCGAGAGATTGAACTTTATTCAAAGGACAGTTTTTCTTCAAATTCCCACCACTTTTACACTTAGTGCAAAAAGGGGTTCTATAAGGAACAAAATAGTTGTTTTTGAAAACTTGTTTTTGTTGAGTATAACCTACTCCAATAGTCTTTCCTTTAGGTTTTATTTGAGAATACATCTTGTCAAAATTTTCCTTCCCAGAAGTAAATTTTTTAAGAAGCTTCCTAATAGAAAATATTTCGGATTTTATTCTTAACAACTAAATTCCTATCCTCCAAAATCATTTCTTTATAGTTATATTTTTCCTAAAAAAATTTCATCATTATAATAACATTCTTAGATCATTAGAATGGTCTTACATTTCATAATATTCTATCTCAATGTCTTTAGAATTTTATCTCAAAGCACATAGTTATCATTAAGATCTGAAGAAAGATTTGAAATATCTTTTGTAAGAACTTCTTCCCAAGAATTTTCCTTGTCAAATTTCTTAGAAATTTTATAATTTTTTGCTTCATGTAACTTGGAAAATTTAGATATTTCTTTATATGATGGTAATTAATTTTCTAAAGATGTATCATCAGAAGACGTATTATTTTCAGAATAGTAATTCTTATCAAGAGATAAATTTGTTCAGACTTGGCAGAGCATATCTTGGCCATAAGACATGTATGTGGAAAATAAGTATTAGAAATGAATACAATATTCTTCTGAGCTGATAAATAATATTCTAAAGATTCATTTTCTAAAGAGTCTCCAAAGCTAGCACCCCATGTAGTATTTCCTTTTACACTTTTCTTAGCTTTGTCGTTGTAAAACATATTCCTGTTCCTTTCAGAATGCCTCTATTTTCATTATTTCTTTTTTAAGCATAGGACAGTCAGGTTGTATGTGTCCACTCCTCTTGCATTCATGGCATGTGACCTCTGAATCTTTATTATCTATCCTTTCCTTCTTCTTATGACTAGATTGGAAATTTCTTTGACCAGCTATCTTGGTCAGTCTTCGATCAAGATTAGCTAACTCGTTTTCTAAGACATCACTATCACTACATTCGGATTGGATAATAACATTCTTAGGCTTGGATCTAGTTACTCTCTCAGGAGTCTTAGCATTCATCTGATTTTATGTAGTAGTAAAAACAATAGAAACATTCCCATTCTTATTTATGATGTTTTCAACAACTCTCTTCATCCTTGTTTCATGTTTTGAGAAGTTTTCCAAATAGCTCATATAAGGAAATTTTAGTAACCTTCATGTTCTCATCAATAGATTTTCTCTTTGATTCCCACTCATTGGGCACAATATCATTAATATTATCAACAATAGCTTCATTATCTAGAACTTTCTCTCCCATTGATTGTTTGCTATTCATAACAGTCATAATCCTTTGTTGTACTTTGCTTATAGGTTCTCTATAAGGAAAGTTAAATCCATGATATTCTGCTCTCAAAATAGCTCTTCTTGTCTCTATGACTTTGTATGTACCAAAATGAGTAACATAAAGTTTCTTCCATATACAGAAATATTTTTCACAAAAATAAATTTGGATATATAGGTTCCTAGTCATTGAAAATAGTATAGTATTTCGTACCTTATAGTTTAATTGATAATCATGCTTATCTTGTTTTGTGAATGCTCTAACTTCCTTATCAAGAATTTTATAAATTATATTAAGTACAACAATGTTATCTACCCCAGTATTGATAACGAATGTCTTCATTCGATCTCTACAATACTCATAATCATTTCCATCAAAAATTGGTTGTCTTGTAGGATTTTGGTTGTTGATGGAAACCAATATTTAAACATTCCAACTTTAAGAAAGTCTTTTATATTCAAAAATTTGTTAATAAAAAAAGTTCAGATTACAAGAATATATTCCTAAGAAAAGAAAATATTCCTAATCAAGGAAAATATAGAACAATGAAAAACTTATAAAGGAAGAACTTATATGTGAGTATAAGTATTTCAGAGACCTCCTTTGATACCAATTGTTGGATTGGTACATGGTATATGGTTTCCATCCTCTGATTCCAATTGTAGGATCAAAATAACAATGAAGATGCTCAATATACAAGAGGGGTGGGGGTGAATTGTACAATTTAAAATTTCCTTTTATAAGGAATGATCAAAGTTTAAATAAATTAAACAATGAAAATTCATGACACCTATAACCCGAATTGAATGATTGGGACAAAGTATGAAGTTACAAACTTCTAGTTCTATACAATTGCTTAAATCTATAACGTGATTTTGAAAAATAGGTTCCAGAAATATGGATCCTGAAATTGAAACTTCACCAAAGTTTAAAATTTGAGATTCTACATTAAAGCGTGTTGAACCTTAATTAATCAGAGTACAAGTGGAAATAAATTTAAGAAGATTATACTTTACTTACAATACCAAAATGCTGTGGAAAAACAAGTAGTAAATCTACAAGTAACATGATATAAATATTTTAACCCAAAGAAAAGGGTATTAAACAACCTTTGATAAAGGTCCCTTGATTTATACTTTCAAGCAAGTCTGTCTTAGCCACACCATGGTAGGCCCTCGATAAGAAGATCATAGTCTTTGTCTGGCTATCCCCTCAAGCCCTCAACATCAAGGTAGTTGGAACCTCTGTCTTCCTTAGCATGGAAGCCCTCAAGTTAATGGTAGTCAGCATCTCTATCTTCATATCCCCAGAATCACTCCATTATAATCCCCAACAATCGGAGTCGCACTAAGCATGTCTGCACAAGGCAATGTTTGGACAAGTCGCTCAAAATTTTTGCACCAAGCTTGAGAGTTGATAAGAACCTCTCTCTCTAGAAATCACTTAAACAACATGTAAGAACAAGTTGTTTCAAAGTTTTTTGTTGATATCGTTCAAATGAGATCTTATTTATAGGAAAATTTCTAACGCCAGGATCCCTCCTCCAATGGTAATATTTTCCATAAATTTCGGATGGACCTGTATACGTGTCACTTAACCAATGGTTATTCAGAAACAGAATGGAAGACATTGTTTTATAACAAAACACGTGTAACTGAAAGAACAACATTGTTTTGTAATGAAACAAGTATATGTAAATGCAAAACTGAATTTTGGAGTGTAATCATTTAAAAGTTTGTAGTCTAACCAAAATGATATTCAGAGTCTATAATAAACATATATTCAGATTCTATTTTATAGGAATTTGGATCCTGAATTCTGTAGAAATCTGGAGTCTAAATTTCAATGGAAATTCAGATTCTGGTTTCATCAGAGTTTATAATCTAATCATATAGAGTTTGGAGTAGAACTTGTTGAAGTTTGAATTCAAACTTGTAAATGTTCGAAGTCAAAATCTAAGAAGTTCGAAGTCCATAATTAGGAGTTTAACATTGTTAGTGGTCGTGTACAGAATTCGGAATGAAACTTTATTAGAGTTTGTATCCTGAATTCAGAGTGGAACTTTATTAATGTTCATATCTAGAATTCAGAGTGGATCTTCATTACCATTCATATCCCTAATTCGGAGAGAAACTTCATTATATTTCATATCCAAAATTCAGATCCTAAAAAAGAATGCTTCATATATATGTATTATATGATTCTGAGATTTGGGGTATGAATATGATTTTTATACATAAGACAAATATTGATATTTATAAGGAAATATTGGATAGGGTAAATTTTCTTAAGGGAGGAAATTATCCTTAGAGAAGTAAAATATGGATTTTATTACATATTAGGTGTTTGTGATTTTCAAAACAAGAAGGAATAGAAAAGTCATAAGGAAATCATTATTGACTCAACAATATCAACTCATAATATTTTTTATTAATAAAATCATTATTATTTCTCTCGGTGGATTTTGATATTTACATGGAACCAATATCTATTCATGGGGAATCAAAAAATATAATAATAATGATATTTATATTGAAATATTAGTATATATGGAGGGTTTAATTATTAACAGTACTTTGAAATTATTTATGATGAATAGGTGAGTATGATATTGATTATATGAGGTTTTGTTCCCCCATTATAGATCTTTGGTAATCCTAATATAGCTTATACGATGAGTAATCTAATATTGTTTTTGGTTATACCAATATAACTTATATGATGAGTGTGCACAAATAGTGTCGGGTTAGCCTGATATAGATATTACAATGAGTGATCTAGATTATTTCTCTACAAGTCATTCGAAAATATTTGTCATATTCAATAGAAATGTTGATTGTGTTACCCTAGGATTTATCCTATTTTTTTAATAATGATAAATGTAATTCTGATGTAGGATTAAATATTATACGAAAATAATGTTCAAATATACTTACTGAATTTAAATATTAGTGATATGGTGTGCTAATGATTACATTGATTAACATTGAAATCACATGGAACAAGATTAATAATTCTTATGAAAATTACCTTTGATATGTAATTATTAAATGTTTCATGAATAATGATATATGTATTTATTGATATGATTATTCAAATTTTATTATCATATCATTTTTTATCATCATACACTTATTTGATTTCTATGATAACTGAAGAAGTCGTTTTTATTTTTAATCATTACACTTAATTAGAATTTGATAACACTCTTATAATTTTCTTATTCCACCAATTATGATTTTTGATTATATAATTATTTATCTCATTAATGGTTTTTATAATTTTTAGGTTATAGGGGGTATGTTAAAGAATTTTTATGGAATTTATAAATATGGTTTCTGTGGAAGAAATATTATTTTTACATTATAATAAATTTTTAAGTAGTATTTTTATCCTAAGACTAAATAATTATTGAAACAAATGTTCCTTAGATATGTATATTATTCAACATTACTTTTATACGGTTGTATGTTTTTGTTGTAAAAAATCAAGATAACTTAATCGGTGCTAAATAAATTAATTCAATGATTATGACTTTATCACTATATTTGGGGTAATTTTATCGAGGTTTTTATAGGTGGTATTTTGTCTATGGTTTGACATCAATTGAGATTATGGTGTATTCATAAGAGGATCTCTAAATAAATATGTATAAAATTATTATATTATTTGATTAAGGATAATAATATGTTGAAATTTATAGATTTCCAGGTAAATTTTTTATGTATGGAATGTTTATAATTTATAATAAAAATTGTGATGATGTTTTATTGTGATATGGTATATGTATCAATTTGGTTTAACATTATTTATTATTTAAGGAAGAATTTCAATAGTTTTTTTAATTCATATTTAATGGTATTAGTGACCATTATGGTTTATCATATCATTATTGTTTATGTAATTACATGAACACATATTTTAAATCATATATAACAATTTTATTGAAATTATATTTCACTACTAAAAAAACAGGCTTCATTAGCACATAAAACATGCAATAACATTTCAAAATAAGTGTTATAATGATCAGCCCTGATAAAGAGAAATTTTATCAGTGATTTTTAGCGCAGATGATGGATCCCTTTATCAGAATTTTTTCAGTGCTAATAATTTCCATGCCTGCTGTAACATAAAATTTTGTAGCAACACACCCAAACATGACCTGCCAAACAAACCATCATATCAAACAAGAAGTTGACAAAGATAAATTATGAAGTGAGATTCAATTTGGGATCAAAAGATTTGAAAAAATCCACATCTAATGTGATGTACTAATTATGGATTTTTATTATCAAAAGGTACAACTAAATACTATATCCTCTAAATGATATCTTACATTGCCTCGAATAAAATATATAGAGAGATTTCAATGCCATCACCTTATGAAAAATATGAATAAGGAATGCATTCGAGTTATTCCTCATGTTTTTGTTAATATTCATGTCATATTTGGATATGGAATCAAATTATAGATTTTGAGTATTTTTTTGGATATGTTTCCTTAGGATTTAGAGGGTTTCTCTTGTATATTCTTCATGGTGGATAGATTTGGGTGATTCTTACGAAACATAATGAAATATATTCTTGTGTTTTATGCCTTTATATTATGGAGTGTTGTATTATTTTAAGGCAATTTATAATATTTATAAATGGTGAGGAGATATATTTTTAGTCATTGTCCATCCTAGACTCTTGATTAGCAATGATGTAGTTCTTTTATTGGGGGACACAATTTAGAAAGAACCCTTTTGGGTAAACATTCATGTCGTAGTTTCCTATTAATTTTGAACTTTTATGTAACACCCCAATCTTCCACGGTATACTTATCTTTGATTAATACAGTATTGTGTGTTGTACGCAACTTCGAGTTCTAACACACCTCGACCAATCAAAGTCGCTGTTATGAATAGTAATACATACTTTTTGAAATTTTATAAAATCTATCTCTCAAAATGGACTTCATTTTGGATTCAGAATATCGAAATTAGACTACGGTGAAATTTTTGTACTTTTCGGATAAATTTCATATTTTGATGAATAGAGAAAATTAATATATTTTAATTAAAAGTAACTTTTTTAATAGAAATAATTAATATTTATAAATTATGAATTTGAGTGGTTTTAAAGTATATTTAGAATATATTTTTACCATTTAATGTAATTTTGATCATTGGTCATAATTTCACAATTAAACCAGACATAAACAAGTGTCAATCTTTTGATAGTTATTATCTCTTAAAAACAAGTTTTTTATTTTAACAACGGGAATTAATGTAATATTAATTTCTGCCACTTCTGTGTTTTGAATTTGGAATAATAGATTCCACATTCGGAATCAGGATGTCCAAATTTTGTAAATAGGTAACTTCTATTTTTAGACATTTTGAATAATTACTTCAGTAAATATTTTATTTACCATGTTTAAAAGAGAAATCTGGTAAATAAGGGTTATCAAATTATATTATAATAATACTAAATTACTGAGAAACATATCATAACCTTATTGGTGGATACATGTCCAAACTTGGTCATATTTGGGTTGATTTTGGGACCCCATGGAGACACTTGTAAGTGATAATGACACATTATATTAATTAAGTTAAAATAAATACAAAAATGACGTAAGCATATATCTTTTAGAAAAACATTTTTTAAATAGAGTAATATATGTTCGATTATCGATTATAAATATTCATTAGAAAGATAGAAATATTTCCTAAATAATGATATTTTATTTATAATTTTTAGACAATAAATAATTTAATTTATTTATGACACAATGATGATGCAGTAATTACCATAATAGTGAAATATTAAAATAAATGATATTATAAATATCCAAATAAATTTAATATGATACTTTTTATGAATTACACTAATTTTTTAGGTTAATATTACTTTTTATTAATGCTTTACGTAACATTTTTCGAAATAATCATTATGTTATGAGTTTTTTTCAAAAATCAATTATTGAATATTTTCAAAATTGACAAAAAAAAGTTTTTGAAAGAAATATTATATTATTAATTGTTATTAAATTCATAAAAATATAAGGCTTAGCCAAGAGACTTATATCATGATAGGTGTATCATTAATGGACCACTTGGGGGTCTCTTGGATGTATATAGTACGTTTATTAACCATATAATATAAAAATACAAAGAGACATTGTAAAAGTGAAACAAAATAACTAAGAGTTAATACTTAATGATAAGGTTAATATAGTTACCCAAACCTATATAAATCCTATTAGTTGAGTGGTTTTCAACCTATAACCACCTTGAAATTTAAATAATCCACTTTTAATCCATTAGAAACCGAATATAAATTTATTATAAAATAATATTTCTAGCTTTTCTAAAGGTGCCCCTCACCCCTCTTATAAAAGGGAAATCTCCCTTCTCATCAATTCACACCTTCATAGCCTTTTTGATCGGAAAAACCTGGCCCAAATACTCTCTAAACTTACCTCACTTCATCTTAGAGGCATTACTTTAGTTAGAAAGCCATCATATGGAGCCCTTTTGATCAAATCAAACGGAAGAACCCGAAGAAGAGGTAATAATTTCACCACCCTTTTTCAAGTTCCTTTCTTCTTCCACTTATAATTTTTTTTCTTTTATAAAATAATAAATCCAGTATCTTATATATATTTTGATGTTATTATAAATATTTTACAACCATATTCGGTATTCTATCCATACTTTGAATGGCATGTCACCATACGTGCGTACGTACGGCTTACTATCTCCACGTCGTGGTGTAATTGTCATTCAATAAATTATTATTTGGATGGATATAATAATGATTTTTAATTCATGAAAATAATAAATATAACATGATTATTATTCTGTATATATGATATACCATCCAATTATATATTATTTTAACATTAAAAGATTGATATTGTTGCTCGTGCATACGTAAGGACTACCGTCTCCACGAACGCGATGAGATTCATTCTCCATCGTATCCATTAATGTATAATTCTCATTTGATGATTAAAAATAATTTTTAAGGACTTGATGTAATTATGGATATGAATATGATACAACCTATCCATAAAAAACATGACTTACGTAACAAAGAATATAAAGGAAAACGAGTAAGTTAACACATTAAATGACGATAATACTAAAATATTATTAACAAATTAATATTAAAAGATCATATATGATATCATATTAATGTAAATGATTCCTTTATAATTCAATAACAATTATTTCACAATTATAAAGGTGGTTAAACTACTGTTGACCAAGGAAAAATTACAAATTAAGGGGTTTCTTATCTCACTTTTAATTCCGTGAGAATTCCATTGTTCACCACTTATTTATTACATATAGTGTGTGTAGTTTCCATGATTGTATTAATGGTGTAATATAATATAATTTATTGAAATTTACATCATCATTGTATTATATTTCTTTCATGGGTGTATGTTTCGTAAGTTACCAAATCAATAACGGAATTTGGAAATTTCAATTTCCATTTATTCGGCTTTATGAAAACTTCATTGATTATTTTACTCCGAGATTATGTGTGGAATCACTATTAATTTTCTTATATCATAATTTCCACTCCCCATTTTTGTGGATATACTTTTGTCACACAAAATCACTCCATTGATAATTTCTCAAGTCATCGATATGAATTTGATAAGAGTAATTTTAACTCATTCTCCATTTGTTGAGTTTAAAATCCAATTCATTGGTGTTGTTTTTACAAGAATATGTGTGAATGTCCTTTGATTGTTTTACGCTGAATATCCAATATTATTGAGTGTATTTATATTTTTCACACATAATTATGTCATTGATTTATCCTTAACCTAAGGATATGTCCATTGTGATAGATTTCATCTAAATTTACATTCGATTGAGATTTTGTTATTTTTATACACCAAATCACTTCTATATGGTATATAATGTACTTTGACATAGTATATCATGAATCCCTATATTCTCATGATATTAAAATGTTTTTATTACCTCAATTATTTTTATTCAAGTGTCTCTCTTTTGGTAAGTAACTCTAACTAAAATATCATTTTAAAAAGTTATAAAGATTTATTATTTTAAATCTTTCTCATTAATGTACATGTTTTAGAAATGGTTTTAAGGATTTATTTATATGGAAATTAAATTCCTCAAATAAAAATTCTTTTTAAAAGTTTCAACGTGGTATGGGGCACTTTGAATATAAAATCTATTTAAATGGATTCTTGACAAATAGTGTGACTTTTACATGATTTCAAGAAAAAGGGGGATATTTTACTCTAATTGTTTTGATGATTATTTTCATCTATGTTAATATCCTTCACCATTCTCGATTGAGGTTATTATGATACAATACAATCTTCCATATTGTATTGAATGAGTCATGTTTGACTGTGGATGTGCTATTTTTATACCATTCATGGTTTGTGTATAATGTATTAACATTTCTTATGCTAGTTTTAATACGAATGTTTATGTTACGTTTAAAACTTTTCATATGAGGAATGCATTGGACGTAGTACGTGAAGGTTGGAGCCTACAATAGATTCTCGATTCATCGTTTGGTATCATGAGAGAAACTAGTGTCTTGGAACAAGGCCTTGACAAAATCTTATTTTTATTCTTGGAACGAGGCCTTGACTATGTGGTTATGATAGTCTGGCATTATGCATTCCATCATTATGAAAGTGGTTATTGATATTGCATGTGATTATTCATTTAGTATAATATCCATGTGAATGAGTAAATGGAATTATTTCATTTTATTTTTTCCATACTATGTTGAAGTTCAAGTTCAAAAGGCTTTTGTTTGAGTTATACATTGCCTTAAATGTTTATTCTTATTTATGAATGTTTCTGCTATATTGTTATCCTTACTGGGTATTCGAGCTCACCCCTTTTCTATGTTTTATTTTTACTAGGATGTGAAGAAATAAATTATAAATGATCTACATGGATAGTATGAGGGGATAAGAGTGTGGACTATGGAGACTTTGTTGTTTTAGTTTTCATTTTTATGATGTAATGTAAAACATTAAGAATGTATATAGTTATTCCATGGCTACTAATCTAATCGGTCATTCGAGACTTGATCTTTCTTTTGATCATGCTAATGCTATGTAATAATGCACCGACTATGGTTAACTGGGGTCGGGGATTTACAGTTGGTATTAGATGAATTTTAGTACAAACCGTCAAAGCTAGATTTAGATAAATTCTGATTAGAGCACATAGACCTAAGATGAACTTTGAGGATTAGTATAGAAGAACTTCCTATAATTTTGGTATTGTAGAGATTTTGTGTGTTTTCCGAGAAATACATCCATGTCTGGATACGAGCAGGTAGAGGCGGTTCTGACAGAGATGTACCTAGGGGTAAAACCCAAAAACACCATTTTGACCTAGACTCGAACGGGAACTGGTGCACGACAATGGGCCGTGCTGCACTCTTGGTTACGACACTCCTGAGGTATATGCTTAGGATAATTTATATCTTCTTTACAAACCGATTTGAAGTATTATATATATAAGATGAGAGTAAATGACCTTGGTTAATCCTAATGTGTTTCAAATTGAGAAAATGGTGACATGATAATCTCTAAATGATATTATGACTACTATTACTCACATAATGCTTTCCTGTTTTAGTCAATGGATGGATTCCAAGGAATTCATAGTGACATTGAAAATGATGTACAAGGTGGGAACAGTGGTGGAAATGATCAAAAAAATGGAATGCTGATAAGTGTAAAAGATATCGTCTTTATGCCAAATCAATTTTCCAAAAATATGATCAACAATATATATTTTAACCAATTCCCGGACTCAACAACGAAGAGAAAGGTGGTGAATGATAAGTGCTCCAGTAGTGGAGACCATAGAGAAAGAAATCCTCAATTTCCATCATGCAGGAACTGTGGAAGGAGACACCCAGGAAAGTGTCTCAATTGGACAATGATATGATTTACAGGCGAGAAGGAAGGACATTAAGTGAAGAATTTCAGATGAAAAATGAAGAGTAATATGGATAAAGATAAATATGGTCCCAAGAATCCATTTACAGTCATTTTCCATAAATGTAGGGGAACTGGACATTAACCGAGTAAATTCACTATTCTATAGGATATTTTCTTGGACAAAGAAGAATATATGTGGAAATAAATGGTTTGAGAAATGTTTAAAAATTATTAGTGCACCTTGTTAATGGGTTTAATTTGGAATAATTTTCTCTTGTATTTGTAACCCTACAGTTTTCCATGTGAGAATGATATTTTATGAAAAATTATCTTTTATGTTGTGGATATAGTTATAAATTACCATTTGGTTTTATATGATCGTTTGGTTTGAGGCAATTACAAGTTATTATAATTTGGGATGAAAATGAAAGTTATGAGATAACATTTGTGGTTAAATTATGTTATGGTTATTTTGAGGAATTTATCTCTTTTCGGTAATGTTGTAAAATATAGTTTTGGAAAAAGGATAACACACAGACCGTGTGACAACCCTTTGTGTCAAACAAAGCTGTGGGAATCGAGCCGATAACCAAAGTGCGAATGGGATTTACCGCCTACCACTGGACTATGTGATGTCCCTGGTTAATGTGACTATTATTATTAATTATATGATTTTATTGATCAATAATAATTTGATGTGGGATCTTATTTATTATCAAGTGAATACCCTTAGTATAGGAAAATGGTTTGGTGATTAAGTGATAAATGTTTTTTGGAATATGTTCACTTTGTTGGGGACATTATATGCCCAAGGATAATAGAATACTATGGGATTTCATTTGAGGAGTAATGGTGGATTTTTATCTATATTTTTATTGTGGATTAATAGTGATTTAGGTTATTTATGGAAATGATTAACCTATAATAGAGAATATGTGATTAGGTTAATTACTTTTAAGTATGTTACTTTAAGAGTAATTGATGTCATTTGGATATACCATTTAATGTGGAAGACTACATAACCAAATTCTTCTAAGTTTTGAGTTTCAATATTATTTTGGATTTTGTTAATGGATTTTAAGAACAATTATTTATTTAAAGCTATTTATTTAACTTTGGGGTATTGTTTTTTTTATTTTATAAATTAATATTAGTGTTTCTTTCTCTAATGGAATATCCTTTTGGAAGATCATCAGATCTTACTATGACAATTTTTGTTTTGATTAATCTCTAAAGACAAGGTAAATATATAGCTTATCCTTTGTGGATCAGGTGATTATATAAGAATTTTATTCTATCTTCTCCAGTTAGACCAAGTCTTCTTGAATACACATAATTTAAAAATGAGTTAGTAGTAGGAATTTATTATGGAACGAAACTATACAAAAAATGTATATCTCTTTAGGTTTGTAATCAATCTCAGAAATGAATTCTTTATATTTATGTAATGTATCTTAAAAAAATTATAAAAATGTTGTCCATTTACTTTTCCTACTAGGAAGTTAATTACCGTTTGTCCCATCACAAGTTTTTGGTACTCTTATTGTTAACTTTCGCCTGATCATGTTTTATATCGATCTCCATTAGAAATTGACTGTTATTTTATCATCCATATCCACGTTTTTCTACAGGGAATCCTAGTATAGTTTATCTTAGTTAACCTTTGTACTTCTCATTCTTTCCTTTAAAGTGATAGTTTTATTGGTTCTTTTTCTGATGTGGGTCATTCCATTATATTCCAATTCCCAATTATAAAAATTGTGAGGATTAAATTTATTGAAGGAGGGGATAATGTAACACCCTAATCATCCATGGTACGCTTGTATTTGATTAATACAGTTGTGTGTGTTGTACGCAACTTCGAGTTCAAACACACCTCGACCAATCAAATTAGCTATTATGAATAGTAATACCTAATTTTTGAAATATTATAAATTCTATCTCTCAAAATGGACTTCATTTTTGGATTCGTAATATCGAAATTAGCCTAGGGTGAAATTTTGGTACTTTTCAGATAACTTTCATATTTTGATGAATACTGAAAATTACTAAATTTTAATTAAAAGCAACTTTTTTAATCGAAATAATTAATATTGATAAATAATAGATTTGAGTGGTTTTAAAGTATATTTAGAATATGTTTTTACCATTTAATTCAATTTTTGTCATTGGACATAATTTCACAATTAAACCAGACATAAACAAGTGTCAATCTTTTGATAGTTATTATCTCTTAAAAACACGTTTTTTATTGTAACAACGAGAATTAATTTTAAATTAATTTATGCCAATTATGTGTTTTGAATTTAGAAAAATGGATTCCATATTTGTATTCAGGATGTCCAAATTGTGTAAATAGGTAACTTTTTTTAATCATTTTGAATAATTACTTCGGTAAATATTTTAGTTACCATGGTTAATGGTTAAATCCGATAAATAAGGGTTAAAAATAATATTATAATAATACTAAATTACCCTAAACCGTCTCATAACCTTATTGGTGGATACATGTCCTACATTATCATCTTTGGTTTGATTTTGGGATCCCATGGATCCACTTGTAAGTGATAATTACACTTTATATTAATTAAGTTTAAATAAATACAAAAATGACAAAAGCATATGTCTTTTAGAAAAAAAAATTTTACATATGGTTATATATGTTTTAATTTCGATTATAAATATTCATTAGAAATGTAATAATATTTCCTAAATAATGATATTTTATTTATAATTTTTAGACAATAAATAAGTTAATTTATTTATGACACAATAATGATGCAGTAATTAACATAATAGTGAAAAATTAAACTAATTAATATTTTAACTACCAAAATAAATATAATTTGAGAATTTTTATGAATTAAACTAATTTTATAGGTTAATATGACATGTTAGGAATGATTTAATTAACTTTTTTCGTATTAATCATTCTATTATGAATTTTTTCAAAAATCAATTTTTTAATTGTTTCAAAATTGACATAAAAGAGTTTTTAAAACAAATATTATATTATTTATTGTTATTAAATTCATAAAAATATAAATATCGGCCATGAGACTTATATCATGATAGGTGTATAATTAATGGAACACATGGGGGTCTCTTGGATGTATATAGTAATCCATTAACCATATAATATAAAAATACAAAGAGACATTGTAAAAGAGAAACTAAATAACTAAGAGTTAATTCTTAATAATAAGGTTAATATTGTGACCCAAACCAGTCTAAATCCTATTGGTTGAGTGGATTTCTACCTATACCCCCCTTAAACTTTAAATAATACACTTTGGAGCCATTAGAAACCAAATATTAATTTATTATAAAATAATATTTATAGCTTTTCCAAAGGTGCCACTCACCCCTCTTATAAAAGGGCACTCCCCCTTCTCATTAATTCACACTGTCAAAGCCTTTTGGTTCGGAAAACCCCTGACCAAATACTCTCTCAACATCCCTCACTTCATCTTAGAGGCGTTCCATTAGTCATAAAACTATCATAAGGAGCCCTTTTGTTCAAATCAAAAGGAAGAACACGAATAAGAGGTAATAATTTCACCACCCTTTTTCAAGTTCTTTTCTTCTTCCACTTCTTCTTTCTTTGTTATTTATATTCTAAAATAATAACTCCAGTATATTATATATGTTGTGATTTTATTATAAATATGGTACAACCATATTCATTATTCAATCCATCCTTTTAATGGGATGTTACCATACGTGCGTACGTACGGCTTACCGTCTCCACGTCGTGGTGTAATTGTCATTCAATAAATTATTATTTGAATATGTATAATAGTGATGTGTAATTAATGTAAATAATAAATATAAATGATAATTATTCTGTCTATATGATATACCATCCAATTATATATTATTTTAACATCAAAAGAATGATATTTTTTCTCGTGCGTACGTACGGACTACCGTCTCCACGAACACGATGAGATTAATCCCCCATCGTATCCATTCAAGAATAATTCTCATTTGAGGATTAAAAATAATATTTAAGGACTTGATGTAAATTTGGATATGAATAAGATACAACCTATCCATAACAAACACGGCTTACGTAACAATAAATATAAATGAAAATGAGTAAGTTAACACCTGAAATAACGATAATACTAAAATATTATTAACAAATCAATGTTAAAAGATCATATATGATATAATATTAATGTAAATTATTTTTTTATAATTCTATAACAATTATTTTAACATTATACAGTAGGTTAACCTGCCTTCTACCATGGAAAAATTACAAATTAAGTGGTTTCTTATCTCACATTTAATTCCGTGATAATTCCATTGTTCACCACTTATTTATTTCATGTGGTGTGTGTACTGCCCATGATTGTATTCATTGTGTAATATAATTTAATTTATGGATATTTAAATCATCATTGTATTATACTTATTTCATGGGTGTATGTTTCGTATTTTACCAAATCAATAAGGGAATTTGAAATTTTAATTTCCATTTATTCGGCTTTACGAAAACTTCATTGATTATATTACTCTGAGATTATGTGTGGAATCACTATTCATTTGTTTATGTCATAATTTTCAATCCACTTTTTTGGGGATATACTTTTGATACACATAATCACTCCAATGATAATTTCTCATGTCATCGATATGAATTTGATAAGAGTAATTTTAACTCATTGCCCATTTGTTGAGTTAAACATCATATTCATTGGTGTTGTTTTAACAAGAATATATGTGAATGTCCTTTGATTGTTTTACGATGAATATCCAATCTTATTGAGTGTATTTATATTATTCACAAATAATTATGTCATTGATTTATCTGTAACCTAAGGATATGTCCTTTGTGAGATATTTCATCTCAATTTACATTCCATTGAGATCCCTTTATTGTTATACACCAAATCACTTTTATATGATATATAGTGTACTTTGACATAGTATATCATGAATCTCTATATTCTCATGATATTACAATGTTTTTATTACCTAAATTATTTTAATTCAATTGTCTCTCTTTTCGTTAGTAACTCTAACTAAAATATCCTTTTAAAATGTTTTAATGATTTATTATTATAAATCTTTCTCATTAATGTCCATGTTTTAAAAATGGTTTTACAGAATTATTTATATGGGCATTAATTTCTTAAAATCAAAATTTCTTTTAAAAGTTTCAATGTGGTATGGGACACTTTGATTCTAAAATCTATTTTAAATGGATTCTTGACAAATAGTGTGACTTTTAAATGATTTAAAGAAAATGGAGGATGTTTTACTCTTATTGTTTTGATGATTATTTTCATCTATGTCAATATCCTTCATCATTCTCAATTGAGGTTATTATGATACAATACAATCTTCCATATTGTATCGAATGAGTTATGTTTGACTGTGGATGTTGTATTTTTATACCATTCATTGTTTTTGGATAAGTATTGACATTTTGTATGTTAGTTTTAATATTAATGTTTATGTTATGTTTAAAAAATTTCATATGAAGAATGCATTGGACATAGTAAGTGACAGGTGGAGCCCGCTATAGCTCATCGATGCATCAGTAGGTCTCATGAGACAAACTAGTGTCTTGGAACAAGGCCTTGACAAAATCGTATTTGTAGTCATGGCACGAGGCCTTGACTATGTGGTTATGATAGTCTGGCATTATGCATTCCATCATTATGAAAGTGGTTATTTATATTTCATGTGATTATTCGTTTAGTAGAATAACCATGTGAATAAGTAAATGGAATTATTTCATTTTATTTTTGCCATACTATGTTGATGTTCAAGTTTAAAAGGCTTCTCTTTTAGTTATACATTTCCTTAAATGTTTATTCTTATTTATGAATGTTTTTGCTATATTGTTATCCTTTCTGGGCATTCGAGCTCACCCCTTTTCTATGTTTTATTTTTCCTAGAATGCGAAGATGTATATTATAAATGACCTGCAGGGATAGTATGAGGGGATTAGAGTGTGGAATATAGAGACTATTTTGTTATAGTTTTCATTTTTATGATGTAACGTAAAACATTATGAATGTATCTAGTTATTCCAAGGCTACTAAAATAATCGGTCTTTCGAGAATTGATATTTCTTGTGATCATGCCAATGTTATGTAATAATGCACCATCTCTAGATAAATGTGGTCGAGGCGTTACATTTTACTATTTTACCTACATAAAATAAGGACGCGTTGTATGAATCCAAGTAAAAACCATGATACTTACATTTTTTGAGGGTTCTGTTAAGAACACAGGTTTTTCATGGTTATGAGAAACCATGTGGCATGGAACTATAGTTTAACTAAGTCATATTGAACGATTGGAACACACTTAGTAAACTGTTTGTCCAAACTAGGAAGATGAGGGTTTCTTATCCAATAGCTCCCAAAAAGTTGGTGAATAATTTTGAAAACTTCCCAACATGACCATGAATATTGCCGATGATATGTCATAATTTTGGGCCTTTCCTCTTTGTTTTCAACCTGCACCATGAACTATAGGGATAAAGGTTTATATTTAGGTTGTGTGATGTATTAGTAATGGTGGATTATTGTCTTTTGACTACTTAGGACTTTGTGAGGATTGAATATGTGTTTTATGTCATAGGTAATTTATTTTTGATTGTTTTACGTATTTCATTTGTTGTTTTCAATTAAAAATTGTGTCCATTTTAAACAAAATAGATACACTTTGAGTGATATCGTTCACACCGTGCCTTGGATTGAGGCATGGTTGATTTGTACACATCACAGATGACCCATGGAACGTTCTACACATGTATAAACACAATCCAATTATGTTTGGTCGTTTTTCCATATTTCAGTTGTTGTTTTCACATAAACTTTTGTACATTTTAAGAAAAATAGAGAGACACATTGAGTGATACCGGCCTCACCGTGCCTCAGATTGAGGTGGTGTAGACACTTAAATTTCCAACATGACACTTGGATCATTTTCCAAATGTATCAAAAAATTGAAAATTTGGTCGGTTGGATTTCGGTTTGTCTTTTTTTGTTTTCAATTAAAATTTTGTCCATTTTAAACAAAAGAGAGACACATTATATGATACTGGTCACACTGTGCCTCATATTGAAACAAGGATGACATGTACAAGTCAAAAATGACCAATGTATCATTCTACTAAAGTATCAACCCAATTTGAATGAGTTTGGTCGTTTTTTCGTACATTAGTTGTTTTTTGTCCACATAAAATTCAGACCATTTTAATCAAAAGAAAAAAACATTGTCTGATACCTGTCGCATTGTACCTCCGATTGAGGCGGGTTTGACTCATAAATGTCAAAAATCACCCATGTATTTTTGGACTAGGTATCAACAAAATACGAATGTGTTTTGTCAATTTTTCTTACGTTAGTTGTTGTTTTCACTTATAATTTTTTCCATTTTAAACAAAATAGATACACATTGAGTGTTAAAGGACACAACATGACACAGAATGAGGTGGGGTTGACACTTGCACGTCATCAATGACCCATTGATCATTCTGGTAATGTTTCAAGACAATAAAAATTCATTTGGTTGGTTTTCTGTAGGTCTGTTGTTGTTTTCACTTAAAATTCAGTCAATCTTAAAAAAATAGATACTCTTTGTGTGATACAAGTCAAAACATTATTCAGAGTGAGTCGGGGATGACTCGTACAAATCAAAAAGGACCCATGGATCGTTCTCCTAATGTATCAACCCAATACAAATGATTTTGTTCAGTTTTCCATATTATTGGTTTAGTTTTCACTTAAACTTTTGTCCATTTTAAACAAAAGAGAGACACATTGAGTGATACCGGGGACACCGTACCACATAATGAGATGAGGCTTCCTTGTACACATCAAAAATGACCCATGTATTGTTGGTTTAATGTATCAACAAAATCCAAATATGTTTGGTTTGTTTTTCGTACATTAGTTGTTCTTTTCACATAAAATTTTTTCCATTTTAAACTAAAGAGAGAGACATTGAGTGATTCCGGTCACACCGTGCCTTGTATTGAGGCGGGGTTGACTCATACATGTCAAAAATTAGACATGGATCATTGGATAAATTATCAAGACAATCTAAATGCATTTGGATGGTTTTCTATATGCCAGTTGTTGTTTTCACATAAAATTATGTCCTTTAAAAAAAGAGACACTTTGATGGATACCACCCACATCGTGCCTCGAATAGAGGAAGGGTTGACATGTACACATAAAAAATGTCCCATGGATCATCGTACTAAAGTATCAACACATTTATACTAAATTTGGTTTTTTTTTCGTATGTCAGTTGTTGTTTTCACATAAAATTTTGTCCATTTTAATCAAAAGAGATAGATTTTGAGTGACACCAGTCACACCATGCCTCAAATTGAGGTGGGGTTCACCCGTACACTTCAAAAATGACCCATGGATTTTTATACTGAATTAAAAACACAATATGAGTTTTTTTGGTCATTTTATCGTATGTTAGTTGTTGTTTTCAAATAAATTATGCCCATTTTAAATAATAGAGAGACACTTTAACTGATACTAATCACACCGAACATCAAATTGCGGGTTTTTTGACTTGTAAATATCACAAATGACCCATGAATATTTTTTCTAATGTATCAACACAATATAAATGTGTTTGTTCAGTTTTATGTATGTTAGGTGTTGTTTTCACTTAAAATTATATCCTTTTTAAACAATAGAGATACATATTGGGAGATACCGACAACACTGGTCCTAGGATTAAGGAGGGGTTGACTCGTACAGAAAAATATTACCCATTAATAATTAAATTAATCTATTAACTCAATTTTAATGTGTTTAATAGCTTTCTCATATTATAGTCATTGTTTTCACATAAACTTTCATCCATTTTAAACAAAAGAGAGGCAATTTGAGTGATATCAGCACCTGTTGTCAAGTGACTATTAAAATGTAACTATTAATCATATCCATTTTTTGATTCACATGATGGAATTGAGCATTAAATCCTACATCAAATTTCATTCCTTTTATTTTGACCTTAAGAGCATTGGCTAACACCGTCAAACTGTGACGCACCTGTGTTTTTTGCGACGTCAGTCCTTCGTCCTCGACCGTTTAATCAATATCAACATCATCAATATTTTCAGCTGTAATTGTAGTAATGGAATGTGATGATTGTTGTTGGATCGCCACATGACGAAGAACTACATGTTCAGAAACTTATTGATGCTCTGCATTGTGACCTGCAGCAGCTTGTGAGACTTGTTCATCCTCGAGGTTAGAAGCTCCAAAATGTACAAAAGTCATTATATGAATAATTTGTTGAACAATTAATTTAGATAAAATAAATTCAGTAAAAAATTTAAAATAACCTGATATAACAAGATCTATATTACAAACTAAATATAACATATTTATTTAACAGTCTTTATTTTTTTCAAGGGCTGAAGGTATTTGAAGCCCCATTCGACTATCTAGATTCCTTCATTGTGGTCTCGTATAATAGACAAAATGTCATCTAAATTTGGACCGCTTAGAAATGGTTGTGACATACAACTAAAAGGATTTTCCTCATTGAAATTTTCATCAGACACTTCAGTAGTTTCGGATGATAACAGAAAAATCATAAACTTTTAGTTTGCGGGATATGGAACATAAAATACCAAAACTTATTGTGATGCCATTATAAAATGTTCATCTTTGTA
The DNA here is from genome assembly GCA_963277665.1 of Viscum album. Classification (NCBI taxonomy): domain Eukaryota; kingdom Viridiplantae; phylum Streptophyta; class Magnoliopsida; order Santalales; family Viscaceae; genus Viscum; species Viscum album. The sequence goes on along the minus strand of OY728161.1, from coordinate 416,378,216 downwards.
CCCTTATTTACTAAAATCAACAATCAAAAATCCAAATTCATTTATTTTAACACCAATTTTGTTATGAACCCTTTTGCATTGAAAAATAAAAAATTGGAATGTCATATAATCCAAATCCCATATTTGTTTGATAATACCGATGTATGATATATTCACATAAATTTGATTTATGTCCTTACTACCATAAACATGCATCGTTTCAGCCACAACTGTAACTACACTATTTTTCATGGTACTATATTAATAATGATCATAATTATATAATTTATAACAATTAATTACAAAACCATTGTTAGATAATACATACACCATATTTTCGGCGGCTAGCCATAGAAATTTTTCAGAAATTGAATTCATATTTTTAGTTAACACTTTAAAAAAATGGTACCGAAACCATTATATAAATTGGATCTTATTAGTATTTGATATACATTTTTCATCCCTTTATGTATTAAAATGACTAATAATTTATTTGTGGGTTTCAATATTTGGATTAACCTCCCAACTTTTATGAAAAACATAATGGTGGGCCTACTTCCGATCGTTAATACATATTGTCACAAAATATATTCCAGAAATTCACTCATCCTCAATACATCCAGTGTGAAGAGAATTTGGGAGACCAATGCTTTCCAAATTAGATAAGTATTCAGTACAAAATTTATTGTCTTCCTCATCAAAATATCACTCCACAATACAACCCTTTGGAAGACATTAATTTTTGACATACCCATTCAAAATAATAATATACTACTCAATGGGGTATGTCCATCTATAGTGAAAAGGACCAAAAGTATAATCTCTCTCACACCACCCATGCAGAAAAAATTAAACCTCCTTTTAACCACCCCTACCACCACATCATTCATAATAAAATAATCACATTAAACAGCTCATAATAATTTACCAAACACAAATAAAAAAAGGATTCAATTTTGATGAGAGAAATATTATAATAGATACATTACCAAACAAAAATGGTTTCACAGGGGAGAAATATAATATAGGAATATGCAAAATTACTATGGAATATCATATGTTTTGTTAACCAAATGAACATAAGAAAAAGAAAATTTTGGTTATTGAACATAAATTTTATCATGAACATCTATAGGATATGAAATAACTCTCCCTTATCTTCCCTAAACATGTGACTAATATGCACAGACACGTCATACATAATTCCTATAAAAAATAACATTCCCATAAAATATATAAAACAACAATCCTTTAGCATTAATGAATTCACACATGATGGAGAAGGATCAGATCAACCATCCATACCCAAAGCGCAAACCCCCTATGACAAACTATAAATACCTTCGATTATATTTAAAAAATGTGAAAATCATTTTATAAGAGAATTATTTCCCAAAAAGAATTACCTTTATATTAGAAAAATTCCAATCCATTTACGAAAAATATAAATAAGCTTACTCTATTTTTTATCTATCATTAAATTAGGGAAAACACACTAACTATATTAATAAAATTAATATTTTCATAGGAATTTAATAATATACAGAGATAAATTATTCCGTTGAAAATAATTCCACTGAATCTTTTATTATTAATTAAAAGAGGGAACTTGTTAATTTAGGGATGAGGTCAATAGCTCAGGACATAATGATTCCTATACTCTCATACCAAACTCACCACATCCCAAAATTTTATCAACTAAATCATGACCATTAGAAAAAATAAAACTACACCATACTGAAAGAAGGAAACATCAATAATTATGGGGAAATCATAATACTGATGCACCACTGAATCATCTTTGAAATAGTTCAAATATATAATTTTTTTACTCCTTCAGATACTCAACCCTAGGGTATAATCCCAACCCTATATCTATATGATATCTTCACTCCCTTATTCGTCATTCCATTAGTACCACAACTCAAGGCACCATCTTTAGCATTCTAAGAAACTCAAATAAAACCAGTATTGATAACTTCATCACAATCCCACATTTACAACCAAAACCTCCATCATAAACTCAAAACCATCCACAGAATCTATAACCTCAAATATGACTCAAAATTATAGTATTCCATTTATTCATCAATCAAGTGTTTTAAAAACTATACCATCAATGCACGGATGTGAATTAGAATGGAAATCACAATATATCCAACGTGATCGAATTCCACGATATTCTGTATACACTCATACTTTAATATCTAGGGAATAAAACTATTCATAAAAACACTTTTGATTGAACATCATTTTCCTTCAATCATTCTCTAGACACCCTTAAATGTAGTCCCTCTACAATGTAAACCAATAATTGTTCTAGAATATTTTCCAACACAAAACCCTCCCCAACTGATTTTAGCCAATTATTAAACTTAGTACCCAACACCTAGATATTTAACTTCAAAACCTTATACTATTATAATTTCACAACACTTTATCCCATGTATTTATTTACATCATTTTCACTTTTCCAATAAAATTTTGCAATATGTATAAGAATCAAAATTAAAATATTTAAACCAAAAAATTAACTAACATACCAATACCAAGGGATAATATTCCACACTAAAAGAATAATATATACCCTAATAATTATAAACTACAAAACCAATTCATAATCAATTAAAAAATTTTATATTCCTATAATATCATCACCATCATACTCTCCAATAACAGAACAACCTTGTCACCCCATGCCACCATTCTTAAATAAATTGAAAAATCCAAAAACAAATCTTTTATACTTGACACTAATCACATTTAAAAAAGAGTGATTAAAATAATCTTAATATTTAAAATAACAAAACAAATCACTATATGTAATAAACAATTCACACTGTAAAAATATAATAACATCAATATTTTTTATAGAATGTGTCCTAAAAACATATCCCAAACACACAACAAAACCCAAAATAAACCAAACTAAAATCCCCATATGGAATATTAAAATAATAACATATGAAAATTTATGAGGATGAGCATAGAAATTACAAATGATCAATGATAGGAAGCTGAGAATAAATTCTCATCGAATGGAATCTCATACACATAATGTAGGGTTTGCTGGGAGTAGTGTGCAGCAGGGAGGAGTAGAAGTAAGGTCCAAGGGAAGAAGAATGTGAGAAATGTGTTTGAGGGGGATTATAAGGAGTAGGGTTTGTGGCGGATTGGGGATAGAGGTAGTGTATGGCTAGCGGTGATGATGGTTCAGCAATGAGAAGATCAGGGGGAGGGGAGTTTTCACAGGGGTACAGTCCCGTGATAGCTTGATGGCATGCTAAACAGGGGGCATTGTGCACCCCATTTTATATGATGGTACTATGGTTTATTCAGTTCTAAAATTATAGCACTGATAAATGGTTCCTTTATCATCACTTTTAATTATCACTCATAACTCATTACCATTAACATTGCTTTTTTACTTAGCTTTGACAAAAGTTGGTGATTCCCTCGCACGTTTTGGAAGTACCGTTTCTTGAATAAGTGATTAATGCTATTTTTAAGAAGATAAAAATATTTTAGGGCTATTAAATATGATTTATGAAATAAAATTTAATTTTAAAATAACCATTTATTTTGAGGTTATTTCCGTAGTTTAGGATATACTGTTTTCAATTTATGTAATGATTTACTTCCAACATTGGTTATTACAATTTAGTTTTAGATTATTGTTCATTTGGAATGTTATATTACAATATTATAACCATTATGGTTTGGAATAATGCATAATAAAGTTTTTAATAGATTAATTATTTCTTTTATTGTTATTTGGTGAAAAAAATTAAATTTTAGTTATTTTAGAAAAAAAACATCATCATGTAAATGCATCCTTAGGAATAATAGATAATATTTTGTTGAAAATTTATTAAATAATGATATTAATGTTAAATTAATTATATAATCTTTTTTCATAGAATGGATTTTATATAAATCTTCATCTCGGGGAATATTTTCTTGAAAATTTAAATTTCTTCCTAATATGTTCATCCCCTTCAAACAGAGGGTATTTTTCACACCCCTCTAAGTAATGTTATTGGGGCCGAAGAATTTCTCATGATGATTTACTTTCATGTGTCCAATGATCATTATAAAAATAAATAATTATAAAAAATTAATCATTTATTCTATTTTCAAATCGTCACATCCCAAAAATGTTCACCTATTTTGAAACTATGCATCTGTAATTATTTATGAAATTCATATTCCCCTCTTAATCATATGATTTAGAAAGTTTACTATCACTTTTTATAATATAAAATAATATAAAATTTATTTTTAAATGACTATACATTATGAATTAAGATGAGGTTAGAATTTGGAGGATGATTTTTTAATTGGAGTTTATGTCACAAAATGATGTTTTAAAAGATGACTGTTATGTTTGATTGCATATTTTCCATAAAACATCGATCTTAAATAAACCATGGAATAATATTATTTCAAATATTTCCATTATATCCATGTTTTTAAATTTGAGGACATTAATAGTGTAAAATAATTTAAGAAATAAATATATAAAATGTATTAAATAATATATATTATTGATAATTTCAAATAAAATAATTAATCACTTTTACATAATGTCATTTTTTACATCTACAAAAAGTTTTTATTTATTTTTTTCAATTTGTGATTAAATATTTAAATTAATTAATAGAAAATTAAGAAAATTTATTACAAAATCTACCTTTTTCTATTAATTAATCATATAAAAAATATATTCTAGTGACAAATGTTTTCCAGGGAATAATGTATTTTTCATGAATATAAAAATAATAATTTTTGTAAAATCAACATTTCATTCAAATAAATAAATAAATTTTATGGTTCCATTAATACTTTTATTTTATTTCTAGAAAAAATGTATTATTTATTTAAATTGAAGGAACATAATTACATTTAAATAAACATTAATTTGGATTTATGTATTGGTAAATTATTTTGTTTTATAATTTTATTTTTAAACTATATCACTATTCATAATTATTTATCATTGTAATTATATAAAACCCCAAAAGGAGAATTATTTAAATGAAATTTATTATATAATTTCTATATATATATAATAATAATTTAAATTTTTATAATGATTATTAATTTTTATAAAGAAAATATAATATCATATTTGTCTTTAAAAAATAACTTCTTGCAAAGCATTATTTTTCTTATCATTTGTAGGTATATTGTTAAATTAAATTATACTTACTTTTTTAATTTATTTTGATAATATTAATTTTATATTTTTAATCAGATTAAAATATATTATATAATTTTTTTAATATAATTCTTGGAAATATTAAATAGTGAATATAATAAAATAATTATTGTTATTAATGTGAAAATAAAACTACTAGGCGTTAAACAAAATATATGTGTGTTAAAATGTCCTATAAAATTGTCTAAAATATATTTTATCCCCATATTTTGACCTAAAATTTATAATTAAATATTCTTGTCCATTTTGGACCCTTTCAGAATGTGAAAAATGTGGGTGCACATTATTTATTTTATAATTAAAATTGTTCCACTCACATCACTAATAAATGGACACAACATTTTCTCTACTATAAAAAAATTAAATCAATATTTCACTGTCAAAAAAAGAAATGACAAATATTTTGTTGCTTTATAACAAAAAAATAAAATGTATTTTCCATAAATCCTCCCTAATACGGATTGAAGTGTTAAACTAAAGAGTACTTTTGATGAATATTTATCATTATTAATCAAATGAATTTATTTTATTTCATCTTCCTACACCATCAATTATCATCCAATTATTCAGATATAATAATAATTTGTAATATAATAATATCCAATTAAATAAAATTTATAACATATATAAATCTATTATTTGGTCTAATTGGAAATGAATTGATCATTCATATGTACAGTGATCCATCCCCTCCCAAACAACTGTAAATTTTTTTTCATCATCACAACTAATGAATTGATATAATTACACATTAATATTATATATAAGTTATGTTTAACACAATAAAATTTATTAAATTTTTATATAACATATAACATTTCAATTTTAATTTCACGGGAGATACAATAATGTCTCTCATGTGTATGACATATTATCTCCTTGCGAAGGGTTGTGAATCCTTTTTCACAAACTCATTACAGTGATGCAAGTAAATCTAAATATAAATTAATATATGTTATATACATGATATAATTATTATATTAATGAAATATTAGTCATTATTAATATATACTACATCATTTTATTTCATAATTATTAAAATCATAATGTTGATCATTTGTAAGTCTGGACTACCGCCTCCATGAAGGTATATGATTCTATTATCATGGATAATTTAAATGGATGATATATGTGTATATATATTTGTGTGTCTATCTTTGTGTTTGTGTGTTTATATGTATATTTAATGAATACATATTATATCTAGGAAATAAAGATAATTATGTTAATAAAATAAATTCAACATTTCTTCCACAATGGCGTTGAAATACAGTTATGTTACTAATGCATAAGAATAGCATTTAGTCTCTATGGTCGTAACATAATTATTTTTACATAACCATTACAATTGGATAATTTTAATAGTAATATTTATTTATAAAAATTAATTATCTTATTAATATTATCATATATTTTGTGAAATTATGATATTTTCGATCTTGGTCAACAATTAAAAGTTATTTTGAAATAGTAAATCAATCAACCATAAAATACCCAATATTCAGTTTAGATTTTATGTATTGAAATACATACGTATAATGGAATTGTAAAAATAAAATAATTAAATGATTAAAAACATTAAATAGTTATTAATAAATTATTTATTTTTCATAATCGTTACATATAAGAGTTAAATGATATACATTTAAATTATGTACTTGAGGTAAGTAACATCATCTCAATTTTACATCCACGAGGCATGTATTTATGTTATGCACCTAATTTCTACAATATATGTATATGTAGGACCAATTAAATTTAATATAATGAATTTTACCAATATAATGTTATTTTTAATTTCAATTTTAAATATTTCATGTATTTTTATTTCACGAGAATATTACCAAGTGGAGAAGAAATTCATAAATCGTTTGTTCATATGATTATATTACTTCTTCATTATTATTGATATTATATGAGTATTTATGTAATTAAATTTTATAAAATTATATTAAATTTATAATTTTTTATGGGGATTTATATTTTATTCAGATTTATCAAATCATTCGTTATTTATATCCTTAATGTGATGATCATTTTATGAGTTGATAAAATCAAAATGTAAGCTTTGGGATATCTGTTATATTATACATGTTTCTTCCTTTATGAGGATTCTCTACATCTGAGTTGACATGGTTATCATTAGACTAATTTTTAATGAGATATAAATTTTTATTTTATGTTATTATGTAATACATATTATTATTTTAATGTTACCAAAGTAGTAAAAGAGTTATTTTATTTTCTCCTATCATTCACGATTCTCCATGCTCAATGTTCTTTTGGAAGAAATAATACGATCTTCTTTTCCAGACCAAATATATTTTAATAAATTATTTTTTTGTTATATTTAAATTTTTAATATTTATTTTATACATTATTGATTAATCATAACATCATAAAAGGAGAAAAAAATTATTCATTTTGTAAATATTTTCTAATATATGTCATTTGTATTTATTGTAAAAATATAATTATAGTTGTACATAATTTAAAACTATAAATATTTGTATATTGTGTAATTACAAGTTTCTCTAATTTTATATACATGAAATTATATAAAATATTTTAGGATAAATTTTTTTTATTTGACTGTCAACATCCAAAATATATACATTATATTTTTACCTATCTCACAAAAATAACATGTAATTCTATCATTAATCTCATTTTACCAAACATTCTTAAATGAAATTAGTATCATTTTAACATATAAATAAATCCCCCCTCCACAAAATAAAAACAATAGAATTTTGTAGTGTCCCACTTGTATACATATCCATTTATACACTCTAATTTTCCAATATAAAATATTAAGCCTTTATTAGATGAAGGTGTCCCAAATTCTATATTTCATTTTGGCACTCTAAGAGAATATTATAGTTTTCAACATGAGTATTATCTACCCGTAATAATTTTGAATTAATACTTTTTCATATAAATCATAAATATTTTTATTTGTAAAGATAATAAAATATACATAATGTGTTGATACATTTATTATAATGATATTATAACATCATAACGATATATACACCCAGACCCACCTATATATTATATCATTTTCTTATTGTGTTTGGTATAACTACATACATGAATAATAATATTAATTTATATAATAGTATAATAAATAAACATAAATAACCTAATGAAAATATAATAATGATATATAATAATTTTTTTTATATTAATATTAATAATCAATATTTTTTAATAAACATTGTTTTTGGTCAATAAACACCAAAACAAGCTCATCACTTATTTCATCATTATAATTTGTGCCTAAAACTCACATGGTATGAACCTATATTTTTATATATATATATAAATTACACTATATTATATTTACTATTATAGATGTGATAAACTATTGAAAATGGAATGATGATCAAAATAATTATACCAATGATGAAAATAAATTTGAATACACAAAAAATGTTTATCCATACAAACATAGAAATAATTAATAACTATGTAATATGTGAAAAAATATTAATAAAAAATGATATATATTATAATGTGATATTGAAATATATCTTCAATGAATATATTATATATATATATAGTAGGTAAAAGGAGATCTAACTACGTGGGAAACCTGGTTAAGGGTCTTTATTTTCTCTACAACCTATCTATTGTTAAAATATTTATTAATGAAATTCATTATCATATATTTATATTATTTGATCTTAATTTTTATTTATTTTGTATATAATCTTTATTTTGAAGATAATTTACATTTTTTCATCAATATGATTTTTTTTATTTTTTATTACCATCCCGATAATATGAATTTGCGGTGAAATATTCACATCACTTCTAATAAAATTTCATCTTTTAAGAAATGATTTATTTTATAATTAAAAAAATAATTTATATTTATAATATTTTATTTTCATTATTTTCATTACCTATTTATAATGGTGATATGTTATATCTAAATTATTTAATTGGGGTCTCCTAGAAAAATAATAAAATGATAGTTTTTCATTTTCATATATGTGTTTCTTCCACTATATATTCATTTACATACACCTTATTTTATGTTATGTTTATATATTAATGTATTCCTCTAAAGCGATTCATTAAAATTATCCACTGTATAAAATATTTTTTCATAGTTACCCAAATATTGTACTTATTATAACTGTGATAATAATTCATTCTATAAATTATTTTTCACTTCACATTATTTTTCATCTTCACCGCTAAATGTTGAATCTCTTATGTAAAAACGATTATGATCACTCTACAAAATATCTTATGATACATATGATTTTTGGTGATTAAATAATTTATATCAACAACTCTAATTCTTAATATCAACTTATATGATACCATTGAAAAGGTTATGTAAACAATTTTCTATTCATAGCCATTCATGAAGAGATTTAAGATTTAGATAATATAGAACACATATTTATGGCTTATTAATATGTGATGGGATATACCTATTTACACCTGAAATAAATTTATTAACTAATTATATTTCATAACATAACTACAATGAATTAAAATTAATTATCGATCCACATTGTGAAATGAGATGTAATTTATTACATTAAATTAGGAATTAGTAATAATTTTTGATCAATTATGGTAATCAAGTTGTAACACATAATACCATATGTTAGGGTAAATAGGTAGTGATTCATTATAGATTGTGATATGGTGGTCTTGATTGAAATCATTGAAATAATTTTTGATTTCTTAATCTTTTTAATTAGCCACATTTTCTAGGACATATTCCTATTTGAAAATACTAGTTTATACGCCACAAATCATGAATACTCTATACTTTTTTCAGACTCATATATCATTGAATATTTTTCACCCTTAAAGGTTGAATTTAATTATATACATCTATATATAAAAATCATATGAATCATTATTACTTCTAAAATTATATTTTCAATGACACATGTTCAATCAAATTCTTATTTTTTAACTCATTATATATATTTGATAAGTTTTTCCTTACTAAATATTTAATATCACTCATTATTAGATTTTTAATAACCCTATGAAAATATATAATATATTATGATTTGATGGATTTCCTATTTGGGAATATTTATAATCGATTATAAATAAATAAAGAACAATAATTCCATTATGTACATAATATAAAATGATACTCAATGTTTGGGTTTGGTTATTTCAAAATTGTTTATGAAATTTAATTGTCGAATATTTATAAGAAATAAAATCAATTCATGTTATGTTTTTTAATCTAAGTAAATAATATATAGCCTTTACATAAATTATTTAATTATAATAAGAAAATATAGGTTTAATGATGGAATTTAATAATTTTTATTTTAGTAATTATAAAAATTGATAAAATGATAACAACAAGCATTCATTGACGTCTTATTTTCAAAAAATACTTGATTTCTAAAATTATATTTTAGGATATTTTTAAATAGTTATTTCTAGAATATAACTCACTATTTTTATACTTTCTAAGTATTCCAAAAAATATATACCTTTACCTGTTATGTTTTTACTAACTGTGACATGTGAAGACAAAAAATATCCAGTCATTCATTATGTATGCATTGATATTCATTTTTAACTACCACATTGTTTGAATAATTTCTATGACTATGTCACTAATCTATACAAATTGTGTATATGGTTTTTAAATAATATATTCCAATGACACTATCTCCACTCAGTATTAATCCATTATCATAACCATCATAGTAGTGGTGATTTCAAGGTAATTAACCCTATATAATACATGGATATCAATTTAATTATAGGATAATTTAACTAACATTATCTTTGAAAGAAATGTTTTTGAGTAATAAAATCTTCAATGTTAGAAAATAACAATGGTTCATAAGAATATTATCATGGTATAAATTGTTGAAAAGAGTGGTGTTTCATAAAAAATCGTTGAGGGCCTCAAAGCCATAAATCTATGACGATGATTTAAAATACCATTGGTTCGACAAAACAAAATATATTAGAATAAAATAATTGGTTTTATGATACTTTCCAAAATCTTTATGGAAAAATGAATACATGACATTTTTAGTTCCATCTATTAACTAATTTCTATCACAAACTCATCTTTAACTCCAAAATATAATAGAATTAAAAAACATTATTTTAATACTAAATGTAAAGGGTTAAGAAAAAATTTATAATTTATCAGTCATACCATAAAAAATGAGATATACAGTCCATTATATTACATATTCCAGTGGTAGGTGATTCATCCTTGCCTCCATTCAGTTGAGGGTTCATGTCTTGTGGCCATTCCGGACATGACATGATCTCCTCTGACCTTTGGGTTGTCATTTGTTTTAAATTTTGAGAAATAATCTTATGAAATATTTTAACCATAAATCACTATTTCCAATTTCCAAATTAATCTATTCCAACCTTTATACTTATCAAAAATAATTTTTCCCACATCATATTCCAAAATTTTAAATGGAAAGTCAGCATAACATAATGAAGATCTCTTTTTTCTCACGTAATAAAATGTGAGTACCTTTATCATGTTTTCTCATAAAACATAGTAACAAACTAAATTACCATAAAACTTTATTAATTACATTAATTCTCCCTTATTCTATACATAATTCGATATATTTTCCTTATATTAATTTTTTTAATACTCCAATTATCATGGAGAATACAAACATTTAATCAGTTCCAATGTAGTCATGAATATCCCAAATAATTTATCCAAATAAAACATATCTTATTCCAAAATAACTACCTCAGTGTCAGTATCATATTATGGTTTATCTTTCCTTCAACAATTTTTTTTCTAAAAATATTAACTTTATGTTGAGTCACATTTCATAGTACCATATAATCTCAAATCCTCGATGAAATAGTACATCAATATAATCGTTATTTATTTTCATAATTAATAGAACAATTACATTATTGATACAACACTCAAATGACATAATTCATTAAATAAAAAATATTAGAAATCTAATTATTCCTCGTCATATAAAGTAGTATCCTAACATGATTATTATTAAATATAATCATTTGGGGTATTCTCCAATGATTGGGTAATTGATCTGTGTTGTGTCCTAACTCATTGCTGACAGAGCATTGTAAATTTGATTCCTTTTTCTTAAACATTAAGCCACGATATTGGTGTCCTTTTTATGAACACTTATAACAAACTCTCATTCCTTTAAATCACTTCCCATGGTGATTCATTCCAGATTTATCACATACGGGAAAATCCATATTTTATATGTTCCATATATTGATAATTATCACTACCATCCTATTCTTCATTAAATTCCCTTAAATCCATAAAACGTTGATATTTTTTACTTATCGTATTATCTAAATGAAAATTATTTTTTTATTTTCAAATAAGTCATGTTTTTGGGTTAGTGAGAACCTAAAAAATATCAGACATAACACCATTTGCATCACCAGTTACCAATCCCTTCCACATCTTGATCTCATCATTGACATTCACCACCGTTGTCTTAATTATATCATAGTAAATTCCAAACACCAAGGACCACAAACCAAACAACCATTAATCACTATTACATATTGTCCTTTTTAACATCTAAAATATGTTTTTATTTATTTTTTTCATTTTTTGATTAAATATTTATATGAATTTATAGAAAATTAAGAGAATGTATTAGAAAAATTGAACCTTTTATATTAATTACTCATATAATGAATATATTCTGGTGACAATTTTTGTCATGGAAATAATAAATTTTTAATTTATATCTAAAAAATAATAATTTTTGTAAAATCAGCATTTCATTCAAATAAATAAAATTAAATTTATGGTTCCATTATTACTTTTATTTTAGTTTTCGAAAAAATGTATTATTTGTTTAAATTGAAGGAACGTAATTACATTTTAATCAACAATAATTTGGATTTATCTATTGGTAAATTATTTTTTTTATAATTGAATTTTTAAACTATATAACTATACATAATTATTTATCATTGTAATTAATTAACATCCCAAAAGGATAATTATTTAAATTAAATTTTTATAACATATATATATATATATAATAATTTAAATTTATATAATGATTATTAATATTTATAATGAAAATATAAAATCATAATTGTCTTTAAAAAATCACTACTTGCAAATAATTATTTTTCTTATCAACTATAGGTATAATTTTAAATTAAATTATACATACTATTTGAAATTATTTTGATAAAATTAATTTTATATTTTTAATCATATTAAAATATATTATAAAATTTTTTAAAAATAATTCTTGAACATATTAAATAGTGAATAAAAAAATTAATTATTGTTATTAATGTGAAAATAAAATTACTAGGCGTTAATCAAAATATATATGCGATAAAATGTCCTATAAAATTATCTAAAATACATTTTATCCCCAAATTTTAAACCTTAAATTTCTAATTAAATATTTTTGTCCATTTTGGACCCTTTTAGAATGTGAAAAATGTGGATGCACATTATTTATTTTATATTTATAATTCTGCCACTCACATCACTAATATAAGGCCACACCATTTTCTCTACTATAAAAAAACTAAATCAATTTTTCACTGTAAACAAAAAGAAATGTTAAATATTTTGTTTCTTCATAACTACAAAATAAAATGTAATTTTCATAAATCCTCCCTAATATGGATTTTAGTGTTAAACAAAATATATTGTTTGATGACGATTTAGCATTATTAATAAAATGGCTTTATTTTATTTCATATTCTAACACCATCAATTATCATCGAATTATTCAGATATAATAACAGTTAAAAATATAATAATATCTAATTAAATAAAATTAAAAACATATATAAATCTATTATTTGGCCTAATTGGAAATGAATTGATCATTCATATGTAGAGTGATACATCCCCTCCCAAACGACTGTAATATGGTTTTCATCATCACAACTAATGAATTGATATAATTACACATTTATATTATATATCATTTATATTTAACATAATAAAATTTATTAAATTTTTATATAACAAATAGAATTTCAATTTTACTTCCATGGGAGATACAATAATGTCGCTCAACTGTATGACATATTATCTCCATGTAAAGCGATGTGAATTCTTTTTTCACAAAAACATTTCAATGATTCAAGTAAAGTTAAATTTAAAATAATATATGTTATATACATGAAATAATTATGATATTAATGAAATATTAATCATTATTAAAGTATAATAAATACTTTTATGTCAGAAATATTTAAATCATAATGTTGATCATTTGTAAGTCTGGACTACCGCCTCATTTAAGGTATATGATTCTATTATCATGGGGAATTTAAATGGATGATATATGTTTTTATATATCTATATATATGTGTGTGTCTGTGTCTGCGTTTGTTTGTGATTATATATATATATTTAATGAATACATATTATATCTAGGAACTAAATATAATTATGTAAATAAAATAAATTCAATATTTCTTCTACAATGACGTTGGAATACAGAAATGTTACTGATGCATAAGAATTACATTTAGTATTTATGGTCATAACACAATAATTTTTACATAACCATTATAAATGGATAATTTTAATAGTAATATTTATTTATAAAAATTAATTATATTATTAATATTATCATATATATTGTGAAATTTTGAAAACTTCGATCTTGGTCAACAATTAAAAGTTATTTTGAAACAGTGAATCAATCAACCACAAAATATCCTATGTGCATTTTAGAGTTTAAGTATTGAAATACTTACGTATAGTGGTATTGTAAAAATTAAATAATTAAATGTTAAATAACATTAAATAGTTATTAATAAATATTGTATTTTTCATAATCGTAACATATTGGAGCTAAATTATATACATTTAAATTACATACTCGAGGTAAGTAAAATCATCTCAATTTTACATCAATGAGGTATATATTAATGTTATGCACCTAATTTCTCAAAGATATATATATATATATAAGCCCAATTAAATTTAATATCATGAATTATAACAATATTATGTTATTTTTAATTTCATTTTTAAATATTTAATGTATTTTTATATCACAAGAATATTACCAAGTGGAAAAGAAATTCATAAATCATTTTTTCATATGATTATATTATTTCTTCATTTTAATTTATATTATATGAGTATTTGTGTAATGAAATTTTTTAATATTTTATTATATTTATAATTTTTATGGGGATTTATATCTTATTCACATTAATAAATTCATTAATTATTCATATCATTAATGTGATGATCATTTTATTAGTTGATCAAATCAAAATTTCAGCTTTGGGACATATTTTATGTTATACATGTTTCTTATTTTATGAGGTTTCTCTACATATGAGTTGACATGGTTAACATTAGTCTAATTTTTAATAATATATAAATTTTCATTTTATGATTTTATTTAATATTTATTATTATGTTAATGACACCAATGTAGTAAAAGATTTATTTTATTTTCTTTTATCATTCACGATTCTCCATGATCAATGTTCTTTTGGAAGAAATAATATGATCTTATTTTCTAAACAAAATATATTTTAATCACTTATGCTTTTTGTTATATTTAAATTTATAATTATTATTTCATCCATTATTGATTAATCATAACATCTCAAATGGAGAACAAATTTATTCAGTTTGTAAAGATTAACTCATATGTGTCATTTTTATTTATTGTAATAAAATAATTATAGTTGTACATAATTTAAGACTATAAATATGAGTATAATGTGTAATTACAAGTTTCTCTAAATTTATATACATAAAATTATATAAAAAATTTTAGGATAACATTTTTTTATTTGACAGTAAACAT
The DNA here is from genome assembly GCA_963277665.1 of Viscum album. NCBI lineage: Eukaryota > Viridiplantae > Streptophyta > Magnoliopsida > Santalales > Viscaceae > Viscum > Viscum album. The sequence continues at coordinate 416,362,208 of OY728161.1, read as the reverse complement.
CCAAAATATATACATTATATTTTTACCTATCTCACAAAAATAACAAGTAATTCTATCATTAATCTCACCTTACCAAACTTTCTTAAATGAAATGAGTATCATTTTAACATATAAAGGAATCCCCCATCCATAAAATAAAAATCAACAACATTTTTTAGTGACCCACTTGTATACATATCCATTTATACACTATTATTTCCCAATAATAAATATTAAGCCTCTATTAGATGAAGGCGTCCCAAATCCTATATTTTATTTTGGCACTCTAAGAGAATATTATAGTTTTCAACGTGAGTATTTTCAACCCAGAATCATTTTGAATCAATACTTTTTCATATACATCATAAATATTTTTATTTTTAATGATAATTAAATTTACATAATATGTTTATACATTTATTATAATGATATTATAACATCATAATGGTATCTACACCGAGACCCACCTATATATTATATCATTTTCTTATTCTGTTTCGTATAACCACATGCATTAAAAATGATATTAATTTATATAATAGAATAATATAAAATCATAAATAACCTAATAAAATTATAATAATGATATATAAGTATTTTTTTTATATTAATATCAATATTTAATAATATTTAATAAAGTATGTTTTCTGGTCATTAAACACTAAAACAATCTCATTGCTTATTTTATCATTATGATTCTTCCCTAATACTCCCATTGTATGAACCTAGATTTTTATATCTAAAAAAATTCTACTATATTATATTTACTATTATAGACATGATAAAATCTTGAAACTTGAATGATGATCAAAATAATTATACCAATGATGATAAAAAATTATTGAATACAAAAAAATGTTTATCCTTAAAAAGAGAAAAATAATTAATAACCATGTAATAAGTGAAAATAAAATATTAATAAAAAATGAGTTATATTATAATGAGATATTGAAATATATATTTAATGAATATATTATATATATATAGTAGGTTAAATAACATCTAACTAAGTGGGAAACCTGGTTAAGGGTTTTTATTTTCTCTAAAACCTATCTTTTTGTTATAATATTTATTAATGAAACTCATTATAATATATTTAAATTATTTGATCCTAATTTTTATTTATTTTTTATATAGTCATTATTTGGTAGATAAATTACATTTTTTCATCAATATGAATTTTTTTATTTTTTTAGTCATCATGAGAAAATGAATTTGTGATGAAAAATTCACATCACTTCTAATAGATCATTGTCATACACATAAAATTTCATCATTCATGAAATAATTTATTTTATATTATAAAAATAATTTATATTTCTAATATTTTATTTTCATTATTTTCATAACCTATTTATAAAGGTGATATGTTATATCTATTTTATTTAATTGGGGTCTCCTATAAAAATAATAAAATGATAGTTTTTCATTTTCATATATTTGTTTCTTCTAATATAAATTGATTTACTTAAACCTTATTTTCTATCATGTTTATATATTAATGTATTCCCCTAAAGAGATTCATTAAAATTATCCACTATTTAAAATATTTTTTCGTAGTTACCCAAATATTTTACTTATTATAAATGTGATAATAATGATTTCCATAAATTATTTTTGACTTCACAAAATTTTTCATCTTTATGACTAAATGATGAATCTATTATGTAAAAATGATAATGATCACTCTCTAAATTATCTTATGATACATATTCGTTTTGGTAATTAAATAATTTTTATAAAAACTATAATCCATAATATCAACTTATATTATACAATTAAAAAGGTTATGTAAACAGTATTCTATTTATAGCCATTCATGATGAGATGTTTGATTTAGATTATATAAAACACATATTTATGGATTATTAATATGTGATGGACATATTTAGACCATAAATGAATTTATTAACTAATTATATTTCATAACATAACTATAATGAATTAAAATTGATTATCGATCCACATTGAGAAATGAGATGTAATTTTTTACATTAAATTAGGAATTAGTAATAATTTTTGATCAAGTATGGTAATCAAGTTGTAACACATAATCACATATGTTAGGGTAAATAGGTAGTGATTCATGATAGATTGTGATTTTGTGGTGTATATTGAAATCTTCGACATAATTTTTGATTTCTTAATATTTTTAATTAGCCACTTTTTCTAGGACACATTCCTATTTGAGAATACTAGTTTATACTCCACAAATCATGAATACTCTATCCTTTTTTCACACTCATATTTCATTGAATATTTTTCACCATTAAAGGTGGAATTTAATTATATAAATCCATATATAAAATTCATATGAATCCTTGTTACATCTAAAAATATATTTTCCATGACACATGTTTAAACAAATTCCTATGTTTTAACTCATTATATATATTTGATATGTTTTTTTTCTAATCATTTAATATCACTCGTTATTTTATTTTTAATAACCCTATGAAATTATATAATAGATTATATTTTGATGGATTTCCTATTTGGTATTATTTATAATCCATTTTAAATAAATAAATTATAATAATTCCATTATCTAAAAAATATAAAATGATACTCAATGTTTGGGTTTAGTGATTTTGAAATTTTTTATGAAATATATTTTTGGAATATTTATAAGAAATAAAATCTATTCATGTTATGTTTTTCAATATAAGTAAATAATATAGTGCCTTTACTTAAATTATTTAATTATAACTAAAAAATTTATGTTCAATGATGGAATATAATATTTATTATTTATTTAATTCTAGAAATTGATAAAATGATAATAAAAATCATTCATTGACGTATTATTTTCAAACAATACATGATGTTTAAAATTCTCTATTATGATATTTTTAACCAGTTATTTCTATCATATCACTCCCTATTTTTATAGTTTCTCAATATTCACAAAAATATATAACTTTACCTCTTATGTTTTTACTAACTGTGACATGTGAAGATAAAAAATATCCAGTCATTCATTATGTAATCCTTGCTATTCATTTATAACTACCACATTGTTTGAAAAATTTCTAAGACTATGTCACTAATCTATAAAAATTGGTTATATGGTTTTTAAATAATATATTCCAATGACACCATCTCCACTGAGTATTAAAATATTATCATAACCATCATAGTAGTGTGGATTTCAAGGTAATTAACACTAAATAATCCATGGATATCAATTTAAGTATAGGATAATTTAACTACCATTACCTTTGATAGAAATGTTTTTGAGTAATCAAATCATCAATGTGAGAAAAGAACAATGTTTCATAATAATATTATCATTGTATAAAATATGGAAAAAAATGGTGTTTCATAAAAAATAATTGAGGGACTCAAAGCCATAAATCTATGACGATGATTCAAAATACCATTGGTTCAACAAATCAAAAATGTATTATGATAAATAAATAGGTTTTAGGATACATTCCCAAATGTTTATGGAAATAATGAATACATGACAAGTGTAGTTCCATCCATTAACTAATTTCTATCACAAACTCTTCTTTAACTCCATAATATAATATAACTAAAAAAAAACTTTTTATCCTAAATGTAAAGGGTTTAGAAAAAATTTATAATTCATCAGTCTGCCCATAAAAAATGAGTTATACATAAAATGACATTACATAGGCTAGTGGTATGTGATACATCCTTGCCTCCCTTCAGTTGTGGGTTCATGTCTTATGGCCTTGCCAGACACGATGGGTTCTCCACTGACCTTCAGGTTGTCATTTTTAAAAAAAAATGAGAAATAATCTTATGAATTTTTTAACCGTAAATCACTATTTCCTATGTACAAATTAATCTAGTCCAACCTTTATACTTATATGAAATACTTTTTCCCAACCTCATATTCCAAAAATTTATATAGAAAGTTAGTGTAACATAATGAAGAACTCTTTTTGTCACATAATAACATGTGAGTACCTTTATCATGTATTCTCATAAAACATGGTCACAACCTAAATTACCATGAATCATTAATGATTACATTAATTCTCTATTATTCATTACATAATTCTATATAAATTCCTTATATAATTTTTTTTGAAAACTCCATTAATCATGGAGAAAACAAACCATTAATTAGTTCCAATGTAGTCATGAATATCCCAAATAATTTATCCACATCAAAGATCTCTTATTACAAAATAAATACCTCAGTGTCAGGACCATATTAAGGATTATCTTCCCTTCAACAATATTTTTATAAAAAGATTGAATTTATGTTTTGTCACATTTCATATTACCATGTAATCGCAAATCCTCAATGAAATAGTGCATAAATATAATCATTATTTATTTTCATAATTAATATAACCATTACATTATTGATACAACACTCAAATGACATAATTCTTTAATTAAAAAAATATTATAACTCAAATTATTCCTCTTCATATGAAGTAGTATCATAACGTGACTATTATTCAACATAATCATTTGTGGTATTCTCTGATGATTGGGTAATTGATCCGTGTAGTGTCCAAACACTTTGCCGATGGAGAATTGTAAATTTGATTCCTTTTTATTAATCATTAAGCCATGATATTGGTGTCTATTTTATCAACACTTATAACAATCTCTCATTTATTTCAATCACTTCCCAGGGTGATTCATTCCACATTTTTCACATACGGGAATATCCATCTTTCATATGTTCCCTCTTTCCATAATTATCTTTACCATTATCTTCTTCTCTAGATTCCCTTAAATCCATAAAACGTAAAGAATTTGTTAATTATCATATTATATGACAGAAAATTATTATTTTTATTATTTCCAAATAAGTCACGTTTTTGAGTTATTGAGAACCTAAAAAATATCATACATAACACCATTTTCATCACCAGTTTCCAATCCCTTCCACATCTCGATCTCATCATCAAAATTCACCCCAATTGTTGTCATTTTATTACAGGGAATTCTAGCCACCAAGGACCACAAACAAACCACCATTAATAATTCCACAAATTCACAAAAACCAACAACGAACAAAAAAACTATAAAAAATTGATCCAACATGCTACAAAACCTCCACAACAAGTACGTGAAATATTGATATTCCACCACAATGCCATCACAAAATGCCACAGATCACCCGAAACCAAGATTTTGTTCACCAAGAGTGCATAACCAGTAGCCAGAATCGATGTCGAGTCCACACTGTGCACCTCAAGAATCATCCCACTACTAAACCAATAAAAACACATAGAAAATGTGAATAATCAAAAATCAGGCTACTCTCGTGGCCAGATCTACCCTTCACAATCGCATATAATGAGAATTTACACATGAAAATTTCCTTTATAAATGTTGTCTTATGACCAAGAAAGTTATGATCCCTCTTACAGTATTGATAAGGCATATTACTGGAGTACTCATTCTTTCTACTGGGTGCTATTTCTGTATAACAAAATACACTACGATAGATCATATAATAATGCATAATACAAAAATTAGAATAATTATCAACATTAATTAAATATTTTCACAAATTTACTATCATAATAATAAAAATGGATTCATTGGTTACATATTTACTCATAAATCATTTGTAGTGGTATTCAAATATAATGTGATTTGTCCTATAATTTTCCCTTCGGTGTGTCATAACCAAGAGTACATAATGAATTGTTGTCATGCACCAGTTCCCATTCGAGTCTACCTCAATTCAGCCTTTTCATGTTTTACCCCTAGTTACATCTATGTCAGATCCTCCTATACATACTTGTATCCAGACAAGGATGTATTGCTTTAAAAATTGACCAAATCTCTACATTTCCAAAATTCTTGGATGTTCTTCTATTATAATACTCAATGTTTATCCTGGGTAATGTTCTCCAATCAGAGTTTTTCTTAATATAGTTTCGATGAATTGTACTAAACAATCTATGATAACAACTGTAACACCCCAACCATAGTTACCAAGAGTCGGTGCATAATTACAAAACATTAGCATGAACATAAGATATCATGTCTCAAAATAATGATTAGTTTAGTTAATTTGGAAGTACTAGATACAGAAAAATTATTAAAATACATTATTAAATTGAATATAACATTGTTTCCTCCTAAGGCACACTCATATCTCATAGTCTATTCCTACATGTTAATTGTAGTATACATATTCACATCCTGGGAAAACGAAAACATTAGAAAGTGGTGAGCTCAGTTTCTCAGTAAGGGTAAAAATATAGCAGAAACAATCATAAATGATAATAAACATTTAAGGAAATGTATAAGACTAATCATATACATTTAAACCTAAAATTCATCATAATGTTGATATCACAAGTCATATAAATCCATTTACATATTCACATGGATGTTCTACTATTCTAATAATCACATATAATATCAATTGAAAATTTCATAATGATAGAATGCATTATTCCGGACATCATAACCACATAGTCAAGGCCTCATGCCAAGACTACAAATAATATTTTTTCTAGGCCTTGTGCCAATACACTTGTTTATCTCATTAGACCTACCGATGCATTGAGGAGCTATAGAGGTCTCTACTCATTAAATATTATGTCCAATTCATTCCTCATATGAAAATATTGAATCATAACATATACATTCATATTAGAACTACCATATAAAATTTTAATATTTTATCTATAAAACATATATGTTATAAAAGTAAAACATTCATGGTCAATCATATTAAAAAACCTTTAATGAAATATGAAATATTGTATTTTAATAAATAATCATAAAAAACATAAAATCTTACAATGTATGTTGACAGAAATGAAATCAAAACTATTTGATAGAAATAACTCATTCTATTTTGGAATCATTTAAGAGTCATGTAATGATAAAAGAAAACAACAATTTTTTAAATATTCTTATATTATTTTAAGGGAAGAATCAAAGGTGTTATAATGGAATAAAATAGCATCACCCATAGTATTAGTGAAAAAACATTCATACATTAATTTGTCTAAAATGTCATAAACATCCTTGTTACGAATGCAACTAAAAAATGCTTTTCAAACCATTTTATAAAAAATAAAAATAGGATATATATTACTTTAACCTATATTCTACTAAATATTAAAATTGTTTTGAAATTAATTTTTCTGAAAAATGGGTATTGATGATAAAGAGGTCCCAGTAGATACTTACATATAAAAATCCTCAGATAATAATGTGATTGTAAAATTAACCATTACATAGTACTTTATCGTAGTCGAGGGTAGTTCAGCCTATTTCATAATAGTGAAATAAAGTTATTAAATTATACAAGAACCACATACATAAATATGATATCTTATATGATCATCTTATATTGCTTTGTTAAAGATATTTTGGTAGTATCATCGTTACAATTGATAACTAGTTTGATTTCTTTTATATGATTCGTTATTTAAGTGTCATTTTTTAGGGATAGGATGAATTTTATTCATATAAAAAATGATAAAATGTTCTTAAAAATTAAATTTAAATAATAAAATTATATTTGTTCTTGAATTTTTATGTTGTGGAATGAATGTCATCACTTTTGTTGATAAAGTAATCTGTATGTATGCACGAGTGACAATGTCACTCTATTAATGGTGAAATCATATGTAGTTGGATTTTATATCATATATACAAAATCATTAACATATTCTATTAATTATTTTCATTAATTATACTCATTATTATACCGATCCAAATAATGAAGTGTTGAATAACATACTACAACACGACATGGTGAATGTAAGCCATACACACGCATGTTTGGTGACATTTTCATTCATGGGATTGATTAAATAATGAATATTGTTGTACCATATTCATAATAACATAATATTATGTATAAGTTTTATGAGTTATTATTTCATTTATGGAAATAACAATGAAATTTGATGTTGAAGAAGAAAATTGCATTGAATGATGTGATGAAATTATTTCTTTTTCTTTGGGTGTTTCCTTTTGATTAGATCAAATAGGCTCCTTAGGTCATATTTATGATCAAAGTAAGACATGTAGTTTGAATTGATTATTGTTGGGAATATATTTTAGCATGGTTTGGTAGATACAAATTAATTTGTAAGTGTTCTTTTAAGAGAAGGGGATGTACCCTTTTATAAGATAGGTGAGTGTCACTACATGATAAATTGAAATATTAAATTATCGTAAAATCATATATGGTTTATAAAGGTGGAAAAATGTATATTTAGATGATATGGTGGATATGGCTAGAAAAACTCTCAACCAATAGGTTTTATACAGGTTTAGGTCAACATATTATCCTTATCATTTAGATTTAACACTAAGTTAAATAGTTTATCTTTTACCATGTATTCTTGTATTGTTATAATAAATGGTTAATAAACATACTATAAAAATCCATGAGAACACCAAGTTGATTTTTTTGACATATACATCATTATATATGTCCATTATCAAAACCATATATTTTTAAAACTATTATATAATTTTGTAAAACAATATTTGTTTTCAAAACTCATTTATCTAAATTTTGACACTATTTAGTATTTTTTGTTAAAGCCATCAAAATTTAATTAGTTCTAAAGAATACATTAAATCAACCTTAACATGTCATATTGACCTCGAAAATTCATGTATGGAATAAAAAGTCTCAATTTACATTTATTTTTATATTTATAAAATCAATTATTTTTTTCTTTCATTAAGAAGTTAATTAATGCATCATGATTGTATCATAAATAAATATATTTATTTAATTTATAAAAACGATATATAAAATATCATTATTTTGGAAATCTATTTATCATTATAATGAATTTTTTTAGACACATTTATCTTATTTATAAATCTTTATTAAAAAAGGATAAGTTAACAAAATTTAAATTTAACACTTCTAACACTACTTGTAATATAATATTATAAATGTCCTAATCTAATTCAAGTGGTTCAAAAATAATCATTTTTTATTCTTAAGGTTTAATTTGGTCTAAATAGACTTATACATAATAATTAGGACTTTTTTAGGGTAAATATAATATAATGTTTCCATTAATTACCCTATTTACGTTTAACTGTGTTAAATAAAATTCAAAAGTTACTATTCACGAAAAAATATTTTAATTTTATTGTATCACATTTAACTTATTTATGTAAGCCATATCTGTTGGATTAATTAAATTTAATTAATAGTTGAGGTAAATTTTTATTTTATAAAAATATGCAAATGCTTTTAAAAGGCGGGAAAATGATGTTAAAATGTTCGATAAAATATTATACATCTAATTTTATTATAAAATGACTCTAATGAGTAAAATGGAACATATATAGTTATTTTAAATCTCTATTGTCCTAATATTTATTTAAATAAATTAAATAATTTTTTAAATAAAAAATATGGTTTAAATAATAACATAGTGTTTTTCACTATTAATAAAAAAATTGATAGTTGTCAGAAAAATATCATAAATTCACCCTAAGAAAATTTTGATATTATGAATCCAAAAATGATGTCCATCTTGAAAAATATAATATAAAATTCTTCAAAAAGTGGGTTATACTATTCATAATGGCTAGATTTATTGGTCATGGTGTGCTAAAACTCGATGTTCGGTACATCACTAGCTATTGAATACCATTAAAGAGGCAACATACTTTGAAATCATGCTGTGTTACATTAGATCGCTATATGCTATATAATAATTTGGTAAATCAAGAATCTATACTGTCACGAACCGAATCGGGTCGTCATCCGAACCGACGCCCGACTCGGCCCGCGGCAAGGCCCGAAGGGAGTTCCCGATCCCCACGGGCTGGCACAAGTGCCCGGGTATAAAATCTAACATTGGGAACGGTTTTATCCGAGTGAACCATAGTAAAACATTCAACCAAAATGACCAAGTAAAAGTAGAAGTGACAGTCAACAACCATCTAACCAATACAGGTTTTTAGACAAAGTAGTCAAAACTCACACAAGACAAAAAAAACTAGGTGACTACAACCAACCTAGGGGGTGCAGCTCAATGTGGGAACGCTGCCTCCAAGTCACCACCAAAATGTCACATAGTCAGTCCAGCTAACAACCTGAACCACTGCCTCCAAAAGCCGGGCCCTTACCTGTATCAGAAGTAAACAGATCTACTTACACCCAAAGGTGTAAGTAGGGTGTGAGCAATCGCCCAGCAGGATATCACCAAGCAAGATTCCACGCACAAGTATAAAGAGAAAATCCATTTGCAATGCTGTATAAAGTAAAAGGTGCAAAAATAAATAAAAGATTTTCAGAAAAATGCTTTCAAAGAAAAACGGTTCAATTCACATACCAGAGTGAAATTTAAAAGGTATAAATATCACGGATCAGTGTGCGCACAAGTATCAGTAGCACCAGAGGATGGGAATGCCCTAAGGATACTAGTAACAGTGGGACCCTAGGACATCGTGTCTCAGTGAAATGTGGCTTAGATGGCCACGACCCTCAGAAAACGTGGCTTAGAAGGCCACGACCCTCAGAACATGTGGCTTAGAAGGCCACGACCCTCAGATATCATATGTTTAGTTAGTGTTGCAGTCGTCAAACCTGCCAGTGAAACCGGGTCGAGTCATCTCCGGACTACCAGCTCACTAGTCCTAGTCCACCCACCTAATACCCAGGCTTCCCTCCTTGTGCTCACCCAATTTAGAAAACAACTGTCATATCACCCGCACACTGATATTCTTTCTTTTGAAAAATAACACACGCACACCATAGCATTTCAAAACATAGTATGTATCGCAAGTTCGCTAAATAAAACCAGTAGCACATTTTGAAAAATAAAACAACATCCTTTTTCTTTTCTTCAATCAGGTAAACCAAAACAGTACTTTTAAAACTTGCTGATAACTATTTAAAAAAAAGAGAAAGAAAGACATTCAAAGTTTTAACTAAGTCCAAGTAATAAACATATGACATTTTTTTATAAGGGGAAAAAGTTCATAGTATGTAAATAGGGGATAAAACATTTGATTAACTAGGAGTGCAAGCAAAGGATTATGAACCCATACTTGAGTGCGGAACCACCTACCTTAAACGGGTGCGTGAAACGACGCGGCACCGAATTCCCGACGAACAACGGTCACTTTAGGAAGCCGTCAAGGGGCCCTAAAACAGAAAATCGTTATTAAACTTAGTAATTATATAATAGAATAATAATAATAATATAATAACGATAGTAATAATAATAGTAATAATAATAATAATTATACATAATAATAATAACAATAACATTAATATTAATAATAGTAATAGCATATTAATAATAATAATAAAAAAAATAATATGATAATAATAGTAATAACATATTAATAATAATTATTATAAATAATAATAATAACAATAATACTAATAGTAATAATAATATTATTATTATTATTTACATAATTACAATAATAACATATTAATATTTATAGTAATGATATAATAAATAACATATTAAAATAACAGAAGAAAACATAATAACTAATTAGATCACTTAAAATAATAAAATAAAATAACAAAAAAAAAGAAAAGAAAAATAAAACGGACCTGTGTGCGGAGGAGGCCGAACAGGCGCACTGGAATAGAGGAGAAGAGGAAGAGAAAGAAAGAAAGAAGAAGGAGAGGAGAGGAAGAGGAGAGGAAGAAGAAGAGAAAGAAGAAGAAGAGAAAGAAGGAGAAGGGAAGGAAGAAGAAGAGAAAGAAGGAGAAGAGGCACGGACCTGTGCGGAGGGAGGAGGCGCCGAACAGGGGTGCCGGAACGGGAAGAAGAGGAAGGAAAGAAAGGTAAGAAGAAGAGAGGAGGAAGAAGAGAAGAAGAAGAAGGGAGAAGGAGGAGAAGAGGAGAAGAAGAGGACGAGAAGAAGAAAGGAGGAAGAGAATGAGAGGCGGCAGGGGCGCGCCGGCTGGACGGAGAGTAGCATGCCGAGGAGGAAAGCAGTGCAGGCAGGGGGGGTTGCCGCCGGAGGGGAAACCGGGACGGCGTCGGGGAAGCCGGGACGGCGGCGCGGGGTCGGCGCAAGGCGAAGGAGCAGGGCGGAGGCCGGCGGTCGGCTGGTGGAGGAGCGGCTTCGGCTGAAGTGGGAGAGCGGGGCTGGCCGGCTGGAGCAGGAGGGTCGGCGCAAGGCGGAGGAGCAGGGCGGAGGCCGGCGGTCGGCTAGTGGAGGAGCGGCTTCGGCTGAAGTGGGAGAGCGGGGCTGGCCGGCTGGAGCAGGAGGGTTGAGCGCGGAGGGGGCTGCGTGCACGCCACGTGAAGGAGGGGTGAGGCCGGTGCGCGGGAGGCCGAGGGAAAAAGGAGGAAGGGAAGGAGGAAAAAGGGAGAAAAAAGAAAAGAGAAAAAGGTGTAAAGAATTGGTTACGGGAGAGAGAAAGAAAAGGTGTAACAGAATTGGTTACGGGAGAGAGAAAGAAAAAAAAAGAAATAAAGTAATAAATAAAATAAACAAAAGTAATAATAACAAATTACAAAATTTATAATAAAAATTAAAAGTAATAGCAATAATTATAATAATCAATAAAAATTTTAAAAACAATAATAACAATAAAATAAATAAATGATAATAATAATAATGATAATATAGTATTAGTAATAATGATAATGCAACATATATATATTAATAATAATAACATTATCAAAACAATTATAAAGTTAATAATAATAGTATTATATTAATCATAATAAAATAATGATACTAATATTATAATAGTAATGCTAATGACTTAATAATATATAATATATCATCAATAATACTATCATAATAATAAAAATGATAATAATATAACATTGACAATAATAAAATAACCATGTTATAATAATAACTAAAACCATGAATGTTCCTTCCAGAATTCATCGTCTGAGCATCGGCACTGCATGACGATCGACGTGAAGTAAGTGTGCGCTTATCAGCGCCTCTGCAATTATTCCCTAACGACTCAGCCCACTCTTAACAAAGAAATAAAAACAGACTGACAAAAAAAAACTCATGAAATAAAGAACATTTAAAATCATACCTCTAGCGACATCCGGGCGTGACAAATCTCCCCACCATGAAAAACATTCCGCCCTCGGAAAGTCAGCTAAAAGCCTGATCAGAGAATAGAAATGGGTACTCCTGCTCAACCCATGACTTTCGCTCCCAAGTATCGTGTTCGTCATTCCCGTGCTGCCAAAGAACACGGACCAGAGGAATGGACTTCCCACGCAGCACCTTTTCCCGATAATCCACTATACGCACTGGTCGCTCGACCACAGACAAGTCGGGCTCTATCTCCAGCTCCTCCCAATTCAGCACATGCGACGGGTCGGGGTTGTACTTCTTCAGTTCGGAGACATGAAATACGCCGTGAATCGACGTCAACTGCGAGGGCAAAGCTAGCCTGTATTCCACCTTGCCAATCCGCTCAAGAACCTCGAAAGGTCCGACATATCTCGGTGTCAGCTTCCCCTGTTTCCCCAAAGGATGGTGACCCAAGCGAGGGGCCACTTTTAGGAACACTCTGTCCCCCACTGAAAACTCAAGATCCCGCCGCCTCTGATCTGTATAAGAATTTTGGCGACTCTGAGCTGTCAACAACCGCTGCCTAATCAGTTTGACCTTCTCAGACGTCTCCTGAACAAGACTCGGTCCCAAAAGCGAGGCCTCTCCTACCTCAGCCCAACACAGAGGAGACCGACAAGGTCGGCCATAGAGCACCTCAAAGGGTGCCATTCTGATGGAAGACTGGTAACTGTTATTGTAAGCAAACTCGACCAGCCCCAAATGGCTATCCCATGAGCCTCCAAAATCTAACACACAGGCCCAGAGCATGCCTTCCAGAATCTGATTCGCCCGCTCCGTCTGGCCATCGGTCTGCGGATGGTATGCCGTGCTCATCTTAATCTGCGACCCCAAAGCCTTATGGAGGCTTCCCCAAAACCGTGATGTAAAGCGGGGGTCCCTGTCAGAAACAACTGCCGACGGCACACCATGAAGTCTGACCACCTCCTGAACATACAAGCGGCCCAGTTACTCTACCTTCGATGTGTCTCTGATCGGAATAAAGTGAGCATACTTGGTCAAACGGTCAATCACCACCCAGATAGCATTCCTCCCTCGAGGTGTACGAGGCAGGCCAATGATGAAGTCCATGGCGACCTCATCCCACTTCCAGGTAGGAATGGGCAATGGCTGGAGTAGGCCAGACGGTCTCTGATGTTCTGCTTTCACTTGCTGTCAAGTGTAGCATCGGGATACGAAGTCGGCTATGTCCCGTCTCATACCTGGCCACCAGAACTGCCGGCGAACATCGTAGTACATCTTGGTGGTACCAGGATGGACGGCCCACTGAGATTGGTGGCTATCCTGCATCACCACCTTTCGCAGAGACAACGGCACTACAGCACGGCCCTTGAAGCATAGGACCCTCTGGGAAGACAAAGACCAATCAGAAGGAGTCTCCCCACCATGGAGAAACTGCATAGATCGCTGACAAAACTCATCACCAGGCTGCTCCTGCTGAATCAAATCTAGAAGGGCAGGAGTCAACTGGATGCTAGCCAAGAAAGTACCTCCACTGTGCTCCCTGCTCTCCAAATGCAACTGAGCGAAGAGCCCCATCAAAGTCCACTCATCGCTGGACTTTTTCAACGCCTGCACTGGTACTTTTCTGCTCAATGCGTCAGCTACCACATTCCCCTTGCCAGGGGTATAGACAATATCAAAATCAAAACCCTGCAGGTACTCGACCCAGCGGCGCTGCCTCAAATTGAGATCCCTCTGAGAGAAAATATAGGCCAGGCTCTTGTGGTCAGAATAGACCACAAACTTCTCCCCGAAAAGATAGTGGTGCCACGTCTTCAAAGCATGCATCACTGCCGCCAACTCTAAGTCGTGAGTCGGATAGTTCTTCTCATGCGGCCGGAGTTGGCGAGAACCATAAGCCACAACATGGTCATCCTGCATGAGCACACATCCAACGCCCGTACCTGACGCATCACAGTACACCACATAGCCCTTTCCTGACTCCGGTAAGGTCAACACAGGTGCGGTGGTCAACCGCCGCTTCAGCTCCTCAAAAGATGTCTGGCAGTGTGGGCTCCACTCAAACTTCACCCCTTTCCGGGTGAGTGCGGTCATGGGGGAGGCAAGCCGCGAGAAGTCCCGGACAAAGCGCCTGTAATAACCAGCCAAGCCCAGAAAACTCCTGATCTCAAACACATTTCTCGGCTGCTCCCAAGACATAACTGCTCTGATCTTTTCAGGATCCACTAAAACCCCTTGTTCTGAGACGACGTGCCCCAGAAACTTCACTTCCCTGATCCAGAAAGTGCACTTCGAGGGTTTGGCATACAAGCGGTGATCTCGCAAGGTGCCCAAAACAACGCGCAAGTGGTGCTCATGCTCCTCCTCAGATCCAGAGTAGACTAGGATGTCATCCGCGAATACCACGACAAATGAGTCGAGGTATTGGTGGAACACCCTATTCATGAGTGCCATAAAAACTGCAGGAGCATTCGTCAGTCCAAAAGGCATGACCAAGTACTCGAAGTGACCGTACCTGCTTCGGAAAGCCGTCTTCGGGATATCTGCTTCTCTCACCCTGAGCTGGTGGTATCCCGAACGCAAATCAATCTTGGAGAACCACTTTTCCCCCTTCAGCTGGTCGAACAAATCGTCAATCCGAGGCAATGGGTATTTATTCTTGATGGTTACTTTGTTCAGCTTCCGGTAATCAATGCACAACCGAAGGGTTCCATCGGCCTTCTTCGCGAATAAAACCGGTGCGGCCCAAGGAGAGACGCTCGGGCGAATGAATCCTTTGGATTCCAAATCGTCCAGCTGTATCTTTAATTCCCTCAATTTGGTGGGGGCCATGCGATATGAGGGAAGAGATATAGGCTGTGTTCCCGGCGCCAACTCAATCGAGAACTCCACGTCTCGCTCTGGGGGTAAGCCAGAAAAATCATCTGGGAAAACCTCTGGGAACTCATCCACTACACGAGGTAACCCGCCCTGTGAAATACCACCATCTTCCTCCAGCGCGGGCGACGATAACTGATAAGCAAGATTTCCAAGCTCAGGGAGTGGAGGTCCTGCACGTCCCGACCGAGGATCCCATTCTCCGTGAAATAGCTGAGGAGTCCCATCTGGTGCTGTAAAGCTAACTCGGCGTCGATAGCAATCAATGTGCGCCTGGAAGCGCACCAGCCAGTCCATACCGAGGATCACATCAAATAGGTCCATGTCAAGGACCACGAAATCCCATTCCATCTCGACACCCGACACAGAAAGTGCGCACGATCGGCACTTGAGTCCTTGCTCCCTCTTTTCCCCCAACGGCGTTACCAACTCCATAGAAAACGATAAAATCTCGGATGGTAGGTTCAGCAGATTCACAAAATGAGCAGATATAAAAGAAACTGAAGCACCAGTATCAAATAAAACTGCAGCTATAGAAGATGCAACCAGAATAGTACCTCGAACCGTCGAAGGCCCTGCATCAGAAGCCCCAGATGAAAACTGCCTGGGAGGATGACCTGAGCTGCCATCACCCTTCTTCCATTGCTCATCACGCTTCCTTTTCTTCTCAGATGAACTGCCACTGCCAAGCCCTGACACTGATCTAGAAAACCCCGACATTCCCTTCTGGTCAATCTCGGCCATACAAGCACGATCGACCACCTCAGCATAAGTCTTCAGCTTGAACAAGAAAACCTGGGAGTGAATTTCTGGTCGAAGTCCCTTCTCAAACATCCGAGCCTTCAAGAATTCTCTCGAAACTATCTCAGGTGCGTACCGTACCAGTTCAGCAAAGCGATTCGCATACTCCATCACTGTCTGATTCCCCTGCGATAGCTCCATGAACTCCCGAGATCTAGCATAGGCTACAAACTCTGGACAATACTACTCGTTGAAGAGACCCTTGAAATCCTTCCAGCTCATGTGCTCATGCTTCCCAGCCTGAACCACTGATTCCCACCATTTCCAACTGGAGCCCTCCAGCTGGAACGAGGCGCACTTCACCCTGACTTCCTCAGGCGTGTCAAGGAAATCGAACACGCGTTCTATCTTCTCAAGCCACTCCTCTGCCTCCTGAGGTTCTGAACCACCTCGGAAAGAAGGAGGTTTGTTCCTCAAAAACTCCTGAGCTCTATCCTTTCTGGAGCCAAAATCTTCCCCTCTTGCTGGAACAGGGGCGGGGGCAGGGGTCGCCCCTTGTCCTAAAGCCTGAACGGCACGGACCATCGCCTCAACAAATCTCTGATCAAGCGGCGCGGGAGAACTCTCTCCGGCTTCCTCCCGTGGATGCATGGGAACTCTCCGGGGAGGCATCTTACTGAAAAAGAGCAGCAATCAAGAAAGGAAACCATCAATAAAAGGGAATAAATTTTTTTTTTCAACAAGATAATTATTCATCAATAAACCAATCATGCAGAAACAAATCCATATAAAAGATTTACTTTCCTTATCTGGTGTCCACGCACAGTCTGCAGCCTGCACGTCCCACCCAGAAAGAAAGTGAAACAAGCACCCTGACATCCCATGGTGACTCAGTATCTGTCACGAGGCGTGCTGGCCAGGCACCCTACTCGCAACATGAATCCTGAGCCCCGACAGACCCAACTCATATACAACCCAACTCATCCCAAATAACATAAACCACCAACAAAAAACTGCCTTTGATACCATTTTGTCACGAACCGAATCGGGTCGTCATCCGAACCGACGCCCGACTCGGCCCGCGGCAAGGCCCGAAGGGCGTTCCCGATCCCCACGGGCTGGCACAAGTGCCCGAGTATAAAATCTAACCTTGGGAACGGTTTTACCCGAGTGAACCATAGTAAAACATTCAACCAAAATGACCAAGTAAATGTAGAAGTGACAGTCAACAACCATCTAACCAATACAGGTTTTTAGACAAAGTAGTCAAAACTCACACAAGACAAAAAAAACAAGGTGACTACAACCAACCTAGGGGGTGCAGCTCAATGTGGGAACGCTGCCTCCAAGTCACCACCAAAATGTCACGTAGTCAGTCCAGCTAACAACCTGAACCACTGCCTCCAAAAGCCGGGCCCTTACCTGTATCAGAAGTAAACAGATCTACTTACACCCAAAGGTGTAAGTAGGGTGTGAGCAATCGCCCAGCAGGATATCACCAAGCAAGATTCCACGCACAAGTATAAAGAGAAAATCCATTTTCAATGCTGTATAAAGTAAAAGGTGCAAAAATAAATAAAAGATTTTCACAAAAATGCTTTCAAAGAAAAACGGTTCAAGTCACGAAAAAGGGAGAAAAAAGAAAAGAGAAAAAGGTGTAAAGAATTAGTTACGGGAGAGAGAAAGAAAAGGTGTAATAGAATTGGTTACGGGAGAGAGAAAGAAAAAAAAAATAAAGTAATAAATAAAATAAACAAAAGTAATAATAACAAATTACAAAATTTATAATAAAAATTAAATGTAATAGCAATAATTATAATAATCAATAAAAATTTTAAAAACAATAATAACAATAAAATAAATAAATGATAATAATAATAATGATAATATAGTATTAGTAATAATGGTAATACAACATATATATATTAATAATAATGACATTATCAAAACAATTATAATGTTATTAATAATAGTATTATATTAATCATAATAAAATAATGATACTAATATTATAATAGTAATTATAATGACTTAATAATATATAATATATCATCAATAATACTATCATAATAATAACAATGATAATAATATAACATTGACAATAATAAAATAACCATGTTATAATAATAACTAAAACCATGAAAGTTCCTTCCAGAATTCATCGTCTGAGCATCGGCACTGCATGACGATCGACGTGAAGTAAGTGCGCGCTTATCAGCTCCTCTGCAATTATTCCCTAACGACTCAGCCCACGCTTAACAAAGCAATAAAAACAGACTGACAAAAAAAAACTCATGAAATAAAGAACATTTGAAATCATACCTCTAGCGACATCCGGGCGTGACATATACAACATCATGAATCTTTATCCTCTAAATATGATTCAAATATTAGTATTATCATTTATATATGATTTTTGATTACGTATTAAGGTGATCAACAACGGACCATATATCAGTAAAATGATTAAATTTTTTTCATAGTCCATCAATAAATCCATAGTGCAATAATTCCATTTCCATTTTGGAATGGGTAATGGATAAAACATCATTTTTTCATTTTCTTTTTAGCCATATATTGTTGACATACCAAACACCAAGATACAAACATTGTGATATCTCTCTATACACCAACCCACCAAAAGCACTGTTTCAAATATGTATACATTTTAATGCTTCTAAGATGAATACATAATGATTAACTATGAGATTTCTATAAAAATCATCTATTCAATTCATTTATGGAAGGAAGACATACACAGGTATAGAAAGATATCATTTCATCCTAAAAATGTTTAATCTGAGAAACATTTCTAAACATTATTTATAGCTCTTAATCATCCATATGCACCTCTTTAATCTTCAATTAGATAGATGTTTAATCATTAATTTTAGAAAGAGAATATTTTTTCTTACCTTATGTATTTATAGATCTATCCATTGAAAATCCAGAAATATTGGTTCTTTTGTGATCCTCATCATTGATAGGTTAGCATAATCCTTTTTCTCAAACAATTAGTCACCTTGTGTGCTTTCCCAGGGTGGTAATGTACATGGTATCAATAATCCAATATCCCCTATAACTAACACAACTATTACTAGTTCAACTCATTTTTTTGGATATATAATAAAAAAATTTATGATCAGTATTTATATTTCCCTTTTCTCAATATTAATAATACTACTATATCTTTAATGAAAAATCATCCAATACTAACTCGATTTCATGAGTAGGGTTATATTTCAAGTTATTCATAACTTATTGGGATGCATAGACTGTATCAATTTATTTTATTATAATTACAGTTACCTATCCCTTATTGGATATGACTCTATAGGTTATAAAACTAAATCCACTATCCGGTAATCCATCCATAGGTGCACTGACCATATTTCCCTTCAGCTTCTTGTAATTTTCCTAATATTCTTATGTCTAGAGGATCATGACACCCTTTCAAGTAATCAAGATAATATGATTAGATATGCATTACAGTTTTCCCAAAATCAATCAATAATATCAAATTAAAATATAAAATCTACAAATATCATTCTCCGTAGTTGGTCTGGGATTGCATTTAATAGACTCTATCATTGATGGCATGGCTGTTATACCATCACTAGAAATTATGTGACCAAAAATTGTAATGGTTAGCATCCAAAAATTCAATATTTGAATATTTTTCATATAAATATAGATTATTAATGTCGTTAGTAAAATTCTATTGTGATATTCATTATATTCCAAGATTTTTGAATAGATAATAATATCATCAATATAGTGTAAAAAATATTATTAGGTAATAACTTATGATTGTATTCATTAAATCCATAAATATGATAGTGGAAATGGTATGACAAAAAGGATTCACTATATATTCACAATCAACATACCATGTACAAAATGAGGTTTTCATTATTTCCTCCTTCTTGACCCTCAACTGATGACATCCAGAAGGATAGTAAATCATTAAAATTTATTGAGCTATGCACAGCTAATCAAACAATTTGTTAATATGTTGATGATAATACTCATTTTTGATCTTGTTCTCATTATACTTCCAACAAATATTTAGAGTAACATTGAGCCATATTTCTTTAAAAAAACAACAATAGGAGAACACCAATGATACTAATATAGTTGAATGAATAACTTTTAAAGGTTTCCTTAGAGACTATTTATTAATTTATGAAACTCAATAACGGATATTATATAAAGAGTAATTAAAATTTTTCTGGAACATTTTATCACTTCCATTGAGAACTCAAAATAGAATTTTGGATAAATTATAGGAAACTCTTCTTGAAATATATCCATAAATTGTTGAACAAAAATTCTATCATAAATGTTTGTATTTTCCCTAACCATTTTTTATAAACAACCCTTTTGAATTTTTATTATAACCCACACAATAGATGTAATCTCTACATGATTTTCTTTAATATTGTCCCATTGAGGTACGATCATAGGAGTGTCTTAAATGTTTAATAGATCTTCCATTACTTAACAATTTATGTGGCACTTATGCAAATAAATAAATTCCATTACTAATATGAATTCAAATTCATCCAATAGATGAATCAAAAAAATTTCATGATGAAAATTACCACAAACATCAGCTAAATCTGAATAATAGACTGGAGATGTAATATTTGAACAACATAAGGCCTGAACTTCTAATTATATATCTTGTTATTATGGTTGAATCTTAACACCCATGTCAAATTATTTTAATATGAACAAGAGTGTGTAATCCATTATCAAAAATGACATTAGTAGTTATTATGATGATCATATTATTAGCTATCATCAATCCATTATCACTACCCTAATTAGTAATTTTGATTTCATGATATTTTCCATCATAAATATTCTTATATTCTATCTAAATTCAATCACCATCATAAAACATTAGGTTTGTTCAGTGGTCAACACAATTATCATTCTCTATAAACTTATTTCACTAGATCATGGGGGATTCATTCTATAGATATTTCTCTCCATTATCATTTTGAGTTTACATATTCCCATCATTTATACAATAAATATATTTATGACCTTACCTTATATAATTTAATCATTTATTAGAACCCTTATCGAATATTCTATATTATTTTTCCCACACATAGGGAATAAAAGATTTCTAAACTTTATTTATCTATCATTTTTAGAGTTTCCATAGAAATCCATCATTATTTTATTGTTAAAACCATAATGTATATACAGGACCCTATACATTATTTAATAAATTATTACGTAACAAAAATATCTTCACAGATACCAATGTCTTTAATATCCCACACCCATGAATGACATGAATTTTAGAAAATGAATAACATATCATATTCATATTATTTTCGGTTGATAATTGTTATAGTGTACCATGAATTTCTTGTGAAATTATCCTCATAGGTACCAATATATTTATCATCCATTTTCATCAAAACATGTTTCAATTTATATATTTGTGTGGGATAAATTTTCGGATCATAATTATTAAAAAAATCTGTTAAAGAAATATTCCACATCTATGGATTAAATCACATATTGATTCATTGTATTCTAGATTATAGTCCATCAAAAATTAGAGATTCATTCCAATCGATAATCATACAGAATAGACTTCACTTGCTCATAATACTAAATGAAGGAGAGTATCATTTCTGTATTATTGATCTATTGTTTAGAAAAAAAATGGCCACAAAAAACTCTGATAGAAGGTGAAAATTTTCTAGTGAAATACATAATATAATGTTGTATCATAAATTGAAAATTTGTGTTCCCACTATGATTCATAAAGATACAAAGCTCAGTGACTTTATTAATAATATTTTTAATTCCTTACCCCACGGAATTTTGTTTCATGGATGAAAATTGATTCATTTTCTGTCTCCATAACCATTTAGGTTATTTTGATGGATTACAACAAGTTTTTGAAACCAATGAATAGAGTATGATACAATTCTCAAAATAAAGAAACCACATAATCATGAAAAATCACTTATAGGATCTATAACATATGAAATATTACTAAATCAATGTCACAATGTATTTATCATAGATTATCAATATCCACATATATTTAATTCTAAAATAATTTTTATTGAAGAATTTTTGAATTACCATTTCATATACAAGGGTTGTGTGTAATGAGGTGTGTTGAAAGGTACATTGTCATGTAACAGGTTACCTTGATGTATGTTAGGAATATCATTTATAAGTTGTGACCCATTTTTATATATATTCAAGAGACATATCCACATGTAGTACACTTAAATAAAATTATTTCATGGAAACCACTAACTCTATAATTTAAAAAATTTCTAATACATTTTCGAATACCTTTAAAAATCCATAAACATTTCCATGGATATGTACATAGTGTTATCACTAAGGTTTTTTAATCCATGCTTTCTATGGATAATTAAATAATTTATCTGATACCAACTATATACATCATACCTTTTCAAACATTATCATTACATAACATTTTTTCAATACATAAAACATAGTACTAATTGATACCCAAATATTGTACAAGTATACTTTAATTGGAAAAATGAAAACATAAACACAGGTACATAAATGAGTCACATAATCCCCAATGTGGTTATTCATGATCAAAACCCTTCTTAGGTATAACATTCATAATACATACATTAATAAAATATGTAAGGAATCAGAAAAATGGATGAAATCAGATGCTCAGTAAGGGTAAAAAATATATACTTGTAAACATGAACATGTTAATTTGGGTATGTGAACGTGATCATGAAAATAAAAGATCATACCATGAAAATCAATGATAATAAAAAATAATCATTTCATAAAGTCTAGAGTTTCATAAGTCAAGAATCATTAGGAAATAAATAATATAAACCAAGAAAGCATAAAACAATATTAAAACATGGCTACAATCCCTATCCACCCATGTATTATGAAACTTGGTTCACACCACTTCTAGCACTGTATTACTGAATTGTGTAAATTTCTTGGTATAGCATAGTAATTTTTAACCTAGTTCATTACACATTCATTTATTTTCACTTCCATGTGATAAACAAATTTACCAAATGCATTAGAGTTATATATAGGTACCCCCCATCTCTTAATGAAAACATATATACATGTTCCACATGATCATTAAAAATAATATCATTACACAAGAAAAAAATGGGTATTATAAACGTGTATCCATATCATAACATGTATTAAAATGCATGTTTCATAATCATTTCATCATAAACAGGACCATAAAATGATGCAGGTTTCAAATTTCTATAATCGTTGAATAAATAAAAGTTTTCAAAAACATCTTTTCATCAAAACACAGTAAATTCAGAGAAAAAATATGAATAGAAAAATTAAAAAAAAATTCATAATAATGTAATGTGTGAAACCAATTGATGTTATCATAGTTGGGATTTCTTTTTCGAGAACATGGTTTTTTAAAATAGAAGATATCTGACCGAAGAGGTTAATGATCAGACATTACATAAAAAAATCATCTTATATACCAAATAGTAAAAATATTTGTTCTACCACATGAGGATTTATTGAATAAATATATGATAATGAAACTAATTATCGTTCATGACATATGGATCATATAATTTCATCAAATTAAGCATAAACATAAAATAAGACGAAAAGTGATGACATAGACTCATTATACATTTATAACATTGTAACATGGGATCATATTCTCCAAGTAAGAATGTTAAATTACATGAATCAGAAAATATCATGTATATAAATAGATTCATTTTATATCTTGAATAAATAATTTATATACACATTGAAAATGTGTTTTGGTTTATAAAATATTTTCCTCTAGGAAGGTAAATTGAGAGAAAATATTATCATTGATTAGGTAACTTTTGAAACACAGACCCCATGACTGAAATTAATAAAATGGATATGTAAATACTCCTAAATTTATTTTTATGATATATAAAATATATTAATGGTAAGTAAATATACCACACAAATGAAATAAGTACTGATCATATCATGTATCACACAGAAATAAAAAGTTATATTAAATCCCCTTACCATGTGCCTTGACTCTCATCAAACTCATTCAAACCACACTACTAACAGGTATATATTTAGTATAAATCTATAAAATAACTATATTCTTAAAAATGATACAATATATTGTTTTATTAAGACATTATACGTCCTGCATGTTAACCATCATAAGAAAAGGGTTCACTTCAGATAATATTAACATTATTCTTCACATGTGTCTAAATATGTTATATAGTCGGTCCTTATACATATATCAAAATTATAAAATTTATTACATGATATAAATATATCTTCTAACAATATATTTGTATAATATTTTATAAAATATGGACATGCAAAAAGGATTACACTATTCATGTATACCATAAGCCATATATAGACATGAACAATGTTTCTATTTTTATTGTCGTATTCAAAGAATGAATTAAAATTACAAATATTTATATGTGTATATAATATAATTCAGGTGTCATTATAATGTTATATATTCCATATAATTACACTAAACCCATATTTAATAAATACAAATTATTGTATGAATGAATCACATAAAATTGCATGGGAGGACTTACACACTTCAATAAATGAAAATATCAAATATAAAAAATAATGGAACATATAAAGATATATGTTTTAAAATAATTTAAGATGATTATAATAATAATAAATATAATATAAAACATATATTAACTAATTTTACATTGTAATGTCCACCATGATAGGAGGTCAATGAAAAATGAATAATCATCATTTTTAGGCATTAGTTTGTCATACACATAAACATAATGTTCGTTACCAATTAGATAGATGTGTGTGTATATGTAGGTATAAATTTTATAATAAACACATAAAAATATATTTTTTATATTTTTGTGTAATATAATAATCTAATAATATAATTGGATGAGATGGGGAAGGAATAATATTGAAGGAGCTTAAGAGAAGGTTTTACATCTTAATATGGTTACTCCTATTGGTTTGTGCCAAATGGAATACTTGTAAGTCATTATTAACAATATGAGGATAATATGAGTAATTTATGATTTATGGGTATTCTATTTTGTAGATAATTGATGGACGGAAAAGGATTGATAGGTGTGAGGAATGGGAAGTGGTGGTGAACTTTTAAAGGGAAGATAAAGGAGAACTGGTGAATTTTGAAAAAATATTATGTGTACCCATGATTGTACAAACAAAATTCATTCCAAACAATATAAATAAATATTGTATGTATCATGGTGAATATATGGATATAATATGATTTTTGGACATGATTCTAATTTATTTTGGGTGATATATTTATGGTTTAGTACTTCTAACGTATTTTTTTCATTCTCCAATTTATTTAATTTTGATCACTATGAATAATATTTTTGTTGGAAAACAATTTATATCATTTTAGTCATTATATAATTTCTAGATTCCAAGCATTAGTCCATTTTTCTAAATTACAATCTCAGAGGTGGTTGAAATTATTATCAAATTAATTACCAATTCAGGTCGACGATGTGGGGTTTTAAAGTATAAAATATTAAAACATTGACATGTTTTAATATCAAATATCAATGTTAAATTTGTTATAATTAACTAAATATGTTAAATTGAAAAAACAACATTAATATTTTAATCCCAATTAAAATATAATTTATCCATTTAAATAAAGATGATGGAAATGTAGGTTTTCTTTTAAATCCAGAAGTTTTTACTATTCATGAAAATGATGTTTAAAAGAAAAATAAAAAATACATCTCCATAAGAAAATTTTGAAATTATAAATTCAAAATTGAAGTATATTTGATCAATTCCAATTTATAAATCTGTCTACAATTATTTTTTTTATTATTTCAATGAAAGTCATTAAAAAAGATCATTTGAAAAAATATTATTTTTAAAAATATAATATAATTAGTAACATTTATATCATTGATTATGAATATATATTATTTAAATAAATTGATTATAAAACAATTGAAAATTATTTATTACTATTTATATAACTATTTTTAATGAATAGTTTATAAGTATCCTGTTAAAAAAATTATAACATTAAAATGATGTTTTATATAAACATAAGTGTTGCATGTATCATCCGTAAAGTCAGTGTTTCGTGTATTATACACAATGCCTATGATAAATGATGCATTAGAAATTTTATTGTTGTTTGACACATTGGCTGTAATGTTTAACATAGATCATTTCAAAACCTTAATATAATGGAAAATTTAAAAAATATAATTTATATTCGATAATATATCGATTAATTACCATGAATGTTATTATCCAACAACTATAATTTTAATTTATTCTTCACATTCTTCTGCATTTACCTATCATACAACAACAAATATTTCACTATGATATTCTATTTTACAAAATCTCATGGTTGAGGGAGACCAATCAAAACTATACATATCATTTCCATCATATCCGTGTTAATGACCCAAAATTTAGTGGTATTATTCTATATTATTATAGCATTCAAATTTTACGGGATTCTAAATATTTTTAAATTAATAGAGAAATGATGGTAACTACACACATACAGAGAGGTTTTTGTGGTATCCTAGTTATCCTAAAAGTAGATATTCATAGGATATGTGGATTGGGAAGTTATATATGGGTATAACTACTCAATATAAAATATAATATTTCTAAATGTTGAACTAACCCATCACTTATCATAATTTCTAGTCCTTCCTTCACAATTTTTTTAGATATCCACATTATAACCACATCATTTAATGGATTTTCAATTTTTATATTTTATGAGAGTAATGTATATTAAATAATTTTAGGGGGTGGATCTTCTGATATGGTGATCAGTTCCTTTTTAATTCGGGTTTTATATTCACGTATTTTTTATCTATGGGACTCCTATACCATCCACTCAAAACATTTAATAGTGAATCCATACTGACAGAATATAGATTCAATATAATCATCTCATATCCCAATATTTATAATAGGTGACTTAAATATACTATATCTATAAGTGTATTCAATAATCATTATATAAATACTATGTTAGGAAACTATTTGGTGATGTTATATTGATTAATACACATATGTGGATAAACCATTCCCACATATGCAATAGATTTTATGTGTATATTCATATAGTTTATTAATAGCACCAATTATGTCATAATAAAATCCTATATCTAAGACACAATCCCACATTACAATATTATAAGATTTCACATTAAATATGTCACTTTAATCTTTAAAAATTTTCCCAATTGGGACATCAATATATGGTAAAAAATAAAATTGGGGTGGTATTTTTAGAACTTTATAACTATCTAGATTTTTTAATAAGAATCATTGTAACCAAGAAAGATTTTGAATGAATTTATGATATTTGAAAAAGTGGATCAAAATTGGGTCTGGGAACTAATATATTTTGATTATCAGAGTTATAGAACTCTAAATAAGTTGAATTGGTTTAAATATGTATACTTTTATTGATATATATGTAGAAATTATAGACAAATAATACAAAATAGTAACATCACTAAATAGACCTTACTATTTTATAACATATACTGTTCAATTATAATGGTTCCCAACCTCATATTATTTTAAAAATCATCAACACCTTTCATATAGTATACTAAACAAATGAAAAAAAAGAATAAAAATTGTTTGGTGTTCAATTCATAGATAACCTACTAGCTCTAGTACCCATAATGGACCATCTATAGATTATCCAAATAAGTTTTGTTATCTCCTCATGTAAGCATAGTCAAGTTCCTATAGGATATGTTGTAATGACCTGTAAATTTCAAGGAAAATATTTTCCGAATTTTTTTGGGATTTTACGAGTTTGCAGTTTCTAACGGCACCTGATTCTGAGGCCCGGTGTGCCCGGAATCAATTTGTGAAATTTATCTCGGGTACGTTCAATGAACAAAAGAGCGGGGTTTTCTAACATTTGAACTAGTGCTTAGAATCGAAATTTGAGGGCCCTGATGAAAACCGTAGTGCCAATAATTTCTTACTAAGACCTTTTCTAGAGTTGCGTTTGCTCGGGTGATGTTGTTAAATAAATGTGTTCACTGAAGAGTGAAAAAAAAATTTGTGAGACAATTTTTATTTCTATTCTAAGCAGTTATAACCTATGCATGGAAGTTGGAGTGGGACCCACTACATCCTAACTCCACTTGGTAGGATATTAGTGAGGTGGGGCCCACATGAGACCCACCAACTTCAATTTCATTAATCCTCCCTCTTGCAATTTAATTTGGTAACTCATCCACTCTCTCCCCTCATAATGTGTTCCAACCCATTTAGTTAATGGCTTGAATTAATTTTGGGGTTTATAATATTTTTGAATTTTAAACCTTTCACCCTCCTCTCTCTATTAAATATGTCAACCCATATAACTAATACTTTTATCAATTATTTTGGAGTGTAAAAAATTATTTGAATTATTTCTTTTTGCATGGAAATGTTTTTATTAATGGGGCCTTGTAAGATATTTGTGGGGAAAAATATTTTGGGTGGGTGAAAACCTGTGGAGAAATTGGAGGAGAGATCCCTCCTTCCAATGAAGAACGTTCTTGACGAAGAACGCCTCCATCGGAGAATGCGTAGTCAGCAACAACAAGCCATCTCTTCTTCTTCCTCCACGTCAAAGGGAGGAGATACCATCGCGAGGAACGTCGCCATCGACGACGACTCTTCCTCCAACGTCAACGAAACAGGCACCAATCTATCATGACGTCCGATCATCGCGATTCTTGCCTCTTTCTACAGGTCAACACCGTGCGACAACCTTACAAGGTAGGGGTTTGATTTTATGTCTGTGAATATTTTTGGCATCCATTGTTAATCCTTTAGACACTTGTTATCGATTAAATGGGAGGGGTTGGACTACAAGAACACAGTCGACCCTCCTCCCCCTTTTTGATGTTGTACTCATTGTGGCTCGAAAGAAAGTGGCGTGGTGCTGATGCACCACGCAGGAATGAAAATAGCTTCAGAGGTGGTGTGTGGTGTCAATGCACCGTGAAAAAGAACTCGAGGGAAAGCCGCAGCCGGAGCGGACCGCGACGGAGGGGCGCGGCACCGACTCCCCCCGCCGGTCGAAGAAGGGCCGGGACCTAAGGTCACGACGGTCACCAACAGGGGGCGGCCGGATACCCCAGCCGCCAGAACATCAAGAGTCGTGGCCCTTTGGCCATGGAGGATGACCTGGAGGTTGCTGGATAAACCCTCCGCCAGCGCTTGGAAGGTGGGACCTGTGAAGGGGGTCCCACAGCGGCACACCGACCGGCCAACCGGGCATGCCGTTTGGAATTCCGGGGGAGGAAACCCACGATGGCAGATAGGGCGGTCCCCCGTGTGGGGGCCACAGTTACAATGCGAAAGGGATGTGCACCCACTTCGTGATGCTCAGTCACGGACCGAGCGCCCAGCTGAGCTGGGCCGCTATGGCTGGTCCGTGGCGCCCAGCCACTGGGCCGGGTCGCCCGCTGGGCCGGGCCACCCGCTGGGTCGGGCCGCGTCCACTAGGATGGGCCACACCCAAGTGGGCCGGGCCCAGACCCGGGTCGGGTCCCCCCGGTTCAGGCCGACCCAGTGGGACTTGGGCCGGGTCGGTCTGGGCCAAAACCGCCTAAAATTGGACATCCTCGTTCAAAGTCTCATAAAATGGGCTGCAGTCCTATGATCGATGCACCATCAGTTGCAATGAGATCCTTGGATCTAGGCGGTCATTTCGGTATATTATACTAAAGTTTATCAGAGATCACTGGGTACGGCCAGGTTGGTTCGAACCCGAAACCAACCGGGCCCTCGGAGCGGAAATGATTATATCTTGAGCTCCGAAAGTCCGATTGACGTGTTGTCGAAATTTTTGGATTATTCTTAGTGAGTCGGTTCATTTGGCATACTCCGCTCATGGTTTGGATGCTGTTGGAGTATGGTCGGGGTGGTTTTAGCTTAAAAAACAACCGGGCCCCTGGGACGAAAAAGAAAATAACTATCAGACCGGGCGTCCGATTGAAGTGTCGTTTATCGTGTTGAGTTCCTTTTGACGATATGGAACATTGGTATACATCAACTCTGGACTTTGTGTCAGTTGATGTATCAAACCCCCTTGCCTCGTGGAGTGGACCCTCCCAGAATTGAGCATGCTTTGTCTGGGAAACCTAGAGTAAGATGCGACTACAATGACTTCCATACTGGAATTCTCCGTGGGTTCCACGGTGAAGACTTTCGTACTGGAATCCATTGTGAGATAGATGACGGCGACAACCATTCTGGAATCCTCCGTGGGTTCGATGATGATGGCCACATTACTGTAATCCTCCATGGGTTCATCGGTGATGACTACTGTACTTGTATCCTACGTGGGTCCGATAATATTGACCTCTGTTGTAGTATCCTACGTGGGACCGACAGAGTAGCTGGACTAGTATCCTATGTGGGTCCGACAACTTAGCTGGTCTAGTATCCTACGTGGGTCACAGCTAGCTGAATCAGTAACTACATATGATCATATATTTTTCTTTACAAATGATGTATACATGTATGAGCTATGTCTTGAATTCCAATCATTATCTTAGATATGATTGTTTTTCTATCCTGTATTGATTGTGTTGTGTTATCCTGTGTGGATTGGATTGTGCTATCCCGTGTGGACTAGATTGAACTTGGGATCATATGTTGTAGCAGAACTGGAATTAATGACTTAGGTATATGTATGGGCATATACCTAAGTAGAGTTGGTTGTTACTTCGTGATAGTATATTTCCTTTGTGGATTATCCATTGTGGATTTTGGGAGACCATCGGGGGTCTCGGGATCCTTACTGAGTAGAATATACTCACCCCTACACGGGCTATGCTCGCACTACGTTGTGTTGGATGCAGACGAAGAACAGTACTAATCGTGGTTGAGGCTTGTGGAGAAAGTCGGTACCTAGAGGTGGACCACTGGGCGGGATGTACACAGAGAGGACGGATGGACCCGAGGAGCTGGGGAGACTATATGTACCCACCCTTCAGGTGGGATTTCCAGTGGACGGAATGGCATTGCTGCATTACATGTGAGTTGTTGTACATTCTTTTCAGTTGTACTTTACTTTCAGTTGGGTTTGTATTCAAGCCCATTTACATTCCAGCACTTATAGTTGTACCCAGTTTACTTAGTGTTTACTTCAGCTTGCTTAATCTGTGGTGTTTATTTACATTATAATTCAATTCCTTCCCTTTTAACAGGGATTTATGCCTTTGGTGCTAGTCAACAGCCCCTGGCCTATGTAAGGCGGGCTTGGGATAGTCACGGAACGGGCCTCGAAGACGGGTCGTGACAAATTGGTATCAGAGATGTTCGGTTCTACGTAGAACTCAGGACTCTGATATTTCTACTTTGTTAAGAGATTATGTTAAGGGAATTGAGTTTGTTTATCAGTCTAGGGAGTCCAGTGTTGGTGCGGTGACCGACATATCCATACACCAGGACCCTGACTTCTGATTTCTGACTCAGTACACAAAACCATTGATTGCATGTGTGTTTTAAAGTTTTCATTGTGATTACTTTGTGTCTGCTCCCCAGGTATACTATATTTACCATGGCGCACATGTATCTTTCTCGGATGGCCCCATGATAACAGCCAGCTAAGGTTCAGAGCTTTGTGCGAGACGACAGACCACCGAGCGACGAGGCCTCGGTGAAGGGCCCTTTTACAGTGGAGGCCCCAGTGGTACCTCTACCCGCCGAGCCACCGATGCCACCAACACCAGCCACTGCGATTGCACATCGCCTTAGTGAACTGCATGAGTTTCAATGCCATAGACCATCCAGGATCCACGGGGAGATGGACCCTCAGGCAGCTGAGGGTTGGCTGGAGGGTGTTGTATGAATTTTCAGGTCAGTATGGACACCAGCTGACTTCATAATGATCCTTGAAGCGAGTCTCTTGCACACGGTAGCAGGTAGATGGTGGATCCTGATGCTCTAGCTTCACAATGAGGAATCTCTTCTTTGGACGTACATCGAGAGACTCTTCTGCTCGGAGATCATTCTAGTCACCCTCTGTGCGCTGCACATTTAGGAGTTACTGTAGCTGTGGCAGGGTAGCATGACGGTAGCCCAGTACTCATCAAGGATTACCGACCTCTCACGCTACTCCACAGACATGGTACAAGACACATTCTTCCAGCCCCTAACCTTCGAGAAGGGACTGAGGCATGAGATCAGGTCTTCGATGTTCTCCCTCAACATCACGATGCAGGCAGAGGTGATGGAAAGAGCCCTTCTAGTGGAAAGTTTTCTTGCTGAGCAGTCACCAGTGGTGAGACCCTCTGCAGGACGACCCGCAGCGGTGTCTTCTGTAGCTGGTAGTAGACAGATGACATAGGGGACCAAGCGGGATAGACCATAATATAATTAATCACAGGAAACATGTTCGGTTGTGTGAGGCACCTGGAACAAAGCCAGTTATATGAGGAGCAGGCAGTGCTATGCATGCGGTGGGCATGATCACATGGCTCATGACTGCCTGAACCACCCTACAGATGAGAAGAAAGTTGTAGAGGGACCTCCCAGGTATAGGTTTGACCGTGGTGGTCCTCAGGGAGTAGGAAGGTGAGGCATTGGAGATGGTGGAGCAACAGGTGGTGGATGACACATTGAAGCACTACCACCACCACCACGAGGGAGACCTCCCTGAATGTAGGGAATGAGAGGAAATGGGAGATCTCAAAATTAGGTAGCTGAGACCTGTGAACATGGATCTTTGGGAGAACATGGATAGGAGAGTAACTAGCTCCATACATGGAAACTTTTGTTCATGTTCCTTCTAGATTTGTGGATTTTTTGTGTCTTGTACATTGAGCTGCAGTAATAAAAGACACTTTTTCTTGTGTCATTTTCTTCCCTATCCTTTTTATGTAGTAGATATTGATAGGTTATAGTAAAAAACATTGACTTGACCCACTCTTTAGAAATTCATACTATATGATACCTAGTTAACACACGATGCTATCGAAGGTGGGACCCAACCCTTGGAGGAGAGAGTAACGGTTGGATCTCTTGGTAGTAGGGTTAAGGCCTTACATCGTCACCCATGGCATGAAATGGTACCACTCATGTCAGGATTGACTATATTAGGAAGATAATGTGGTTCATCCAGGGGATGAGACCATATTTATCTATTCAGCAGAAGATACATCTCAACATCTCTTGAAGAACGTAAACAATTAAGGGTGAGAATGAGTTCATACAGTTGGCTAGTCTCACCCATTGTTCGTCGATCGAACGGTTGATGTTTCTCACCAACTTAATAGTCTCATGAGTATATTTTCACAGATGGAAATGAACCTGAGATAGCGGTGATGTCATGAGTTCCTCCAGGACTATGACATCGAGATAGTTTATACTCTAGGGAAGGGGAACGTAGTAGTCAATGCTCTATGTAGGAGGATAGGCATTCAGCTACTTGGAGAGGCGATAGAGCAGCTAGCCGTGTTGCAGATATCCATTGTGGATATCTTTGGAGTGAGTACATGTAGAACCAGAGATGATTCAGGCTACGACGGAGAAGGTCTAGGTCATCCAGGAGCGGATGAGGACACCTCAGAGCTGACAGAAGTCTTATGCCGATAGGAGGCGAAGACCACTGGAGTCCGAGGATGGAATCCACGTTTTCTTATGGGTCTCACCATGATGTGGGTTAAGGAGATTCTACCAGGGCGACAAGTTATCTCTGCGCTTCATAGGTCCATTCCAGGACCTCAGCAGGATAGATGAGGTGGCATACCATCTGGCCCTTCCACCTCAGCTGCACCGGGTGCACGACGTCTTTCATGTATCTCAGATGAGGAGATATGTGCACGACCTGACTTATATCATTGACCACGATAAGCTGGACATCTATGATGGAGTGACTATCAAATGGTTCCAGTAGAGGTTGAGTATCGACAATAGTGGGTCTAACGTGGGAGGTCGATTACTCTTGTTCTCATCAGGTGGCAGCACGAGAACCTCCAAGAGAGCACATGGGAGTGGGAGGATCAGATGCGTGCACTATACCATATATTGTTTCCTAGTGTGTGTTGAAGTTTTACAGTGGAATAAATCCATGAGGTGGGAGTAATGTAAAGACCCGTAAATTTCAATGAATTTTTTTTTCATAATTTCTTTTGGATTTTAGGAGAATTTTGTTTCTGACGACACCTGATTCAGAGGCCCGATGTGCCAGGAATCAATTTCCGAATTTTATATTGAGTACATTCATTGAACGAACGAACGGGTTTTTCAAACATTTGAACCGGTTCTTGGAATCGAAATCCAAGGCACCGATGAAACAACAGTGCCAGTAATTGCTTAGGAAGACCTTTCATGGAGTTGTGTTTCCTCGGGTGATGTTGATAAATAAATGGGTTAACTGAAAAGTGAAATAATAGTTTGTTCTATAATTTTTATTTCAATTCTAAGCAGTTATAACCTATGAAAGGAAGATGTAGTGGGACTCACTACAACCAAACTCCACATGGTAGGATATTAGTGAGGTGGGTCCCACACGAGCCCCACCCCCTTCAATTCCATTAAACCTACCTCTTGCAATATAATTTTTTAACTCATCCACTCTCTCATATCTTAATGTGTGCCAACCCATTTAGTTTAAGGCTTGAATTAATTTGGGTGTTTATAATTAGTTTTTAATTTTAAACCTTTCACCCTTCTCTCTCAATTAAATATGCCTACCCATATAATTAATACTTTTATTAATTACTTTGGAGTGTCAACAATTCTTTGAACTGTTTGTTTATGCATGGAAATGTTTTTATTAAAGGGGCCTTGTAACATATTTGTGGAGAAAAATATTTTGGGTGGGGGAAAACCTCTGGAGAAATTGGAGGAGAGATCCCTCCTTCCAATGAAGAACGTTCTTGATGAAGAATGCCTCTGACGTAGAACACTTATTCACCAATGACATTCCTTCTCTTCTTCTTACTCTGCGTCAAGGGGAGGAGATAACACCGTGGGGAACGTCTCCATCAATGATGACTCTTCCTCTGACATCAATGAAACCGGCATAGATTTACCATGACGTCCAATCATCATGACGCTTGCCTCATTCCACAGCTCGACGAAGTGAGACGGCCTTACAAGGTAGGGGTTTGATTTTATGTTCGTGAATATTTTTGAAGACCATAGTTAATCCTTTAGGTGCTTGTTATCGATTAAATGGTAGGGGGTCGGAACGCAAGAACACGACCGACCCTCCTCCCCCTTTTTTTGTTGTACTCATTGTGGCTCGAATGATGGTGGCGTCGTGTCGATGCACCGCGTGAGAACGAAAAGAGCTGCAGAGGTGTTGCGTGGTGCCGTCACGCCGTGCCAAATAACTTGAGGGAAATCTGTTGCCGAAGAGGAATAGGACGGAGGGGCACATCTCTAACGCGCCGCGCCGTTCGAAGAAGGGCCACGACCTAAGGCTACAGCGGTCACCAATTGAGGGCGGCTAGAAACCCCGGCCACTGGAGCATCAAGATCTGCGACCCATTGGTTATGGCGAAAGACATGGATGCGGCCGGAAAAATAGGCCGCCGGTGCTTGGAAGGCGGGACCCGCGAAGGGGGTCCTGCGGCGGCACACCGGCCGGCCAACCGGTCCGACCGTTCGAATTCAAGGGGTCGAAACCCCCTGGTGGCAGACAGGGCGGTCCACCACGTGTGGGCCACCGTTACAAAGAAAGGGGGTAGTGTCCCCCCTTCACTCCTCTCAGTCACGGTCCGAGTGCCTAGCTGATCCGGGCCGCTCGCGCTGGGACGGGTTGCCCGTCCACTGGGTCGGGCCGCCCGTTGGTCCGGGCCGCCCGCTGGGCCGGGACGCCCACTGGGTCGGATCTCGCTTGTTGGGCTAGGTCGCGCCGCAGAGCCGAGCCACGCCCAAGTGGGCTGGACCCAGACCCGGGTCGGATCCGCCCAGTTTAGGCCGACCTAGGGGGTCTTGGGCCGGGTCAGTCCTGGCCAAAAACCCCATAAATTTGGACAACCTCGTTCAAAGGCCCATAACTTGGGCTACGGACCTCCGATCGACGCATGGTCAGTTGCGATGCGATCCTTGGATCAAGGCAGTCGTTTTGGTATATTATAATCAAGTTTTTTAGAGATCATTAGGTACGTCCGGGATGGTTCGAATCCGAAACCAACCAGACCCTCGGAGCATAAATGCTTATAACGTGAGCTCCGGACATCCGATTGAAGTTTCGTAGATGTTGTTGTATTCCTCTTAGTGAGACAGTTCTTTTTTAATACTCTTCTCATGAATTGGATGCAACTGGAGTACGTTAGGGTTGGTTTTGCCTTAAAAATCAACCAGGCCCCTGGGACGAAAAAGACAATAACTCTTAGACCGGGGGTCCGATTGACGTGCCTTCTATCGTGTTCAGTTCCTTTTGACATGATGGAATGCTGGGATACATCAACTCTGTACTTCGTGTTAGTTGATGTATTGACCCCCCTTGGTTCGTGGAGTGGACACTCCAGGAATCGAGCATCCTATGTGCAGGATCCCTAGAGCTGGCTTCGACTGCAATGACTTCCGTACTGGAATCCTCCGTGGGTTTTACGGTGAATACTTTCGTACTGGAATCCTCTGTGGGTTCGACGATGATAACAACCTTACTGGAATCCTCCATGGGTTATACGATGAAGAAAACCCTACTGGAATCCTCCGTGGGTTCGACGGTGACTACGATTGTACTTGTATCCTATGTGGGTCTGACATTGTTGACCTATACTGTAGTATCCTACGTGGGTCCGATAGAGGAGCTGGACTAGTATCATATGTGGGTCCGACAACTTAGATGGTCTAGTATCCTATGTGGTTCCCATCTAGATGAATCATTAATGACATATGATCATCTCTTTTTCTTTACAAATGATGTATATCTGTATGAGCTAAGTCTTCACTTCCAATCATTATCTTGGATATGATTGTTTTGCTATCCTTTGTAGATTGGGTTGTGTTATCCTGTTTGGATTGGATGGTGATATACTGTGTGGACTAGATTAAACTTGGGCTTGGATGTTGGAGCCAAACTGGAATTGATAACATAGTTATATGTATGGGAATATACCTAAGTAGAGTTTGTTGTTACTTCGTGATTGTATATTTCCATTGTGGATTATCCTTTGTGGATTCTGGGAGACCATCGGAGGTCTCAGGGTCCCTACTGAGTATTGTATACCCAACCATACACAGGATATTCCTGTACTTCATTATGTTGGATACAGATGACGAAAATCGCTGATTTTGGTTGAGGTATGTGGAGAAAGTCGGTACATGGAGGTGGACCATTGGGCGGTACGTACACGGAGCAGACGGCTGGACCCGAGGAGTTGATGAGAATATCAGTACCCACCCTTTAGGTGGGATTTCTAGTGGATGGCTCGGAGTTTCTTCTTTACTTTATAGTTGTTGTACTTTATTTTTAGTTGTACTTTACATTCAGTTGGGTTTGTATTCTGGCCCATCTACTTTCTAGCACTTACAGTTGTACCCATTTTACTTAGTGTTTACTTCAGCTTGTTTACTCTATGGTGTTTGTTTACTTTATAAAGGAAATGCCTTCCCTTTTTATATAGATTTACGCCTTTGGTGCTAGTCACCCTCCCCTGGCCCATGGAAGGCGGGCTTGGGGTAGTCACGACACGGGCCCCGAGGACGGGTCGTGACAAATTTGTATCGGAGAAGTCAGGTTCTACTGTAGAACTCAGAACTCTGATCATTCTACTTTGTGAAGCAATGATATTAAGGGTATTGAGTTTGTTTATCTGTCCATGGAGTCCAGTCTTGGTGCGGCGGCTGATGTATCCATATACCAGGACCCTGAATTCTGATTTCCAACACCGTACACGAAAGCATTGATTGCATGTGTGATTCAATGTTTTCTTTGTGATTACTTAGTGTCAGCTCACTAGGTATATTGTATTGACCGTGGCGCACCTGTCTCTTTCAGGATAGCCCCACGACCGCAGCCATCTAGGGTTCAGAGATTTGTGTTAGAAGACAACCCACCAAGCGACGAGGCCTCGGTGCAGGGCCCTTTTACAGCGGAGGCACTGGCAGTACCTCTACCCGCCGAGCCGCTGATTCCACCAGCACCAACCGCTGAGAGTGCATGTCGCCTTAGTTCACATATTGAGTTTAAGCGTCAGAGACCTCCCAGGTTCTGTGGGGAGACGGACCCTCAATAATCTGAGTGTTGGCTGGAGGCTGCTTTATGAGTTTTCAGGTTAGTCAGGACAACAGCTGACCTCATGGTGATCCTTGAAGTGAGTCTCCTGCACGCGGCAGCAGGTAAATGGTAGAGCCTGATGCTCCAGGTGCCCGACGAGGAATCTCTTCTTTGGACGGACTTCAAGAGCCTCTTCTGATCGGAGTTCGTTCTAGTCACCCTCCATGTGGTGAGAATTCCGGAGTTACTGCATCTGCGACAGGGCATTGTGACGGTATCCCAGTACTCAGTGAGGTTTACCGACCTATCGTGCTACTCCACAGACATGGTCAGATATCCATTATTTTGGGCCCTGACCATCGAGCAGCGACAGAGGCATGAGATTAGGGATTCCATGATCTCTCTCAACATCCCAACACATGCTGAGGTGCTGGATAAAGCCCTATCAGTGGAATGTTTTCTTACTGAGTAGTCACCAGCAGTGAGACCCTCTGCAGGACAACCCACTGTGGAGTCTTCTGTAGCCGACCGTAGACAGATGATGCAGGGGGACAAGGGATCTAGTCTATCAGATGAATAATATCAGGAAACAGGTTCAGTTGTGCAAGGCAATCGGAACAGAGCCATCTATACGAGAAGCAGGCAGTGCTATGCATGTAGTGGGTAGGGTCACCTGTCTCGCGACTACCTGACCTGCAATACAGATAAGAAGTAGGGGTAGAGGGATTTCCTAGTCAAAGGTTCAACTGTGGGGGTCTTCAGGGAGTAGTCGGATGATTAAGAGGATATGGATGAGCATCGGGTGGTGGGCGACGCTTTGAGGCCCTACCACCACCACCACTAGGGAGACAACCCTGACCACAGAGAAATGTTGGACAGGGGAGAGCTCAACTTCATCCTGCTGAGGCCTATGACCATGGAGCTCTGGGATCAGATTGATAGGAGCGGAACTAGCTCCAGACATGGAGACTTTTGTTCATGTTGCTTCTAGTTTTGTGGATGATTTGTGTCTTGTACCTTGAGCTGTAGTAATAAAAGACACTTGTTCTTGTGTCATTATATTCCCTATCCTTTTTATGTCATTGGCACTGATAGGTTCCAATTAAAACCATTGAATTGACACTCACATTTTATATTCCTACTGGAGGAGACCTACTGACCACACACTGCTATCGACGGCGTCACTCAACCCTTGAAGGCGAGAGTAACAGTTGGATCTCTTGGTAGTATCGTAGAGGCCTTACGATGTCGTACATGGAATGAAATAGTACTATTCCTGTCAATATTGACTATATTAGGAAAAGAACGTGGTTCATCCAGTGGATGATACCAGATTTCTCTTTTCGGCAGATGAGAAATCTCAGCAACTCTTGAAGAAAGTAAAAAATTATGGATGGGAATGAGTTCTTACTGTTGGCTAGTCTCACCCATTATTCGTGGAGCGAATGGTTTACGGTTCTCACCAACTCAATACTCTCAGGTGTATCTTTTCTCAGATGGAAATGAACCTGAGATAGCGGTGATGGCTTGTGTTCCTCCAGGGAAATGACATCGAGATAGTTTAAACTCCTGGGAATGGGAACTTAGTAGTCGATGCTCTCAGTAGGAGGATGGGCATTCAACTACTTGGAGAGGCGACAGAGTAGCTAGCTGCGTTGCAGACATACTTTGTGGATATTGTTGGAGTTAGTACATTTTGAACCAGAGATGGTTCAGGCTATGACGGAGAAGGTCCAGGTCATCCAGGAGTGGATGAGGATAGCTCTAAGCCGACAAAAGTCTTATGCTAACAAGAGGCGGAGACCACTGGAGTCAGAGGATGGAGACCACATTTTCATACATGTCTCACCTCGATGTGGATTACAGAGATTTGGCAGGGGCATCAAGTTATCTCCACACTTCATAGGACAATTCCCGGTCCTCAGCAGGATAGACATGGTGGCATACCATATGGCCCTTCCACCTCAGCTGCACCTCGTGCACGACGTCTTTCACGTATCTCAGCTAAGGAGATATGTGAATGACCTGACACATATCATCGACCACAGGGAGTTGCACATCGATGATGGAGGTACTATCAAATGGTTTTTGTAGAGGTTGAGGATCAACATGAGTGGGTCCCACGTGGGTGTTCGATTCCTCTTGTGCACATTAAGTGGCAGCACAGGAACCTCCAGAAGAGCACTTGGGAGCAGGAGGCTTAGATGCGTGCACAGTACCCTATTTTTTCCTAGTGTGTGTTGAAGAATTAGGGGGGGCGTAAATCCCTGAGGTGGGAGTAGTGTAAGGACCCGTAAATTTTGAGGAAATTTTTTACTTAATTTCTTTTAGATATTACGAGTATGCAGTTTCTAACGAAACATAATTCTGAGGCCCGGTGTGCCCGGAATCAATTTCTGAAGTTCAGCTTGGGTACGTTTGGTGAACAAAAAAGCGGGGTTTTATAACATATTAACAGGTGCTCAGAATCAAAATATGAGGGCACCGATGAAACCAAAATGCCAGTAATTACTTTGGAAGTCCTTTTCTGGAGTTGTGTTTTCTTGGGTGATGTTCTTAAATAAATGCGTTAACTGAAGGGTGAAAAAAAAATTTGTGCAACATTTTTTATTTCTATTCTAAGCAGTTATAATATATGCATTGAAGTTGGAGTGGGAACCACTACATAGTATCTCTACATGGTAGGATATTAGTGAGGTGGGGCCCACACGAGCCCCACCCCCTTCAATTCCATTAGACCTCCCTCTTGAAATTTAATTTTGTAACTCACCCACTCTATCCCCTCTTAAAGTGTGCCAACCCATTTAGTTAATGGCTTAAATTAATTTTGGTGTTTAAAATTCTTTTTTAATTTTAAACCTTTCACCCTCCTCTCTCTATTAAATATTCCAACCCATATAATTAATTATTCTATTAATTATTTTAGAGTGTCAATAATTCATTGAATTGATTCTCTTTTCATGGAAATGTTTTTATTAAATGGGCCATGTAAAATATTTGAAGAGAAAAATATTTTGGGTTGGGGAAAACCTCTGGAGAAATTAGAGGAGAGCTACATCCTTCCAACGAAGAATGTTCTTGACGAAGAATGCCTCCAGCGGAGAACGCATAGTCACCACCAACATGCCTTCTATTCTTCTTCTTCCACGTCAAGGGGAGGAGATACCACCGTGGGGAACGTCACCATCGACAATGACTCTTCCTCCATCATCAACGAATTCGGCACTGATCTACTGTGATGTCTGATCATCACGACGCTTGCCTCTTTCTGCGGCTCAGTGTCGTGCGATGACCTTACGAGGTAGGGGTTTGATTTTATGTTCATGAATATTTTTGGCGTCCATTGTTAATCCTTTAGTCGCTTGTTATCGATTAAACGGGAGGGGGGCGGACCGCACGAACATGGCCGACCCTCCTCCCCTTTTTTTGTTTTACTCATTGTGGCTCGAATGAAGGTGGTGCGGTGTCAATGCACCACGCGGGAACGAAAAGAGATGTAGAGGTGGTGCGCGGCGCCATTGCGCCATGCCAAAGAACTCGAGGGAATCCGTTGCCGAAGGGGGACGAGACGGAGGGGCACGCCGCCGAAGCGCCGCGCCGGTCGAAGAAGGGTCGCGGAGGTCGCCAGCAGGTGGCGGCCGGACTCCCTAGTTGTCAGAGCATCAACAGGCGCAGCCTTTTGGCCACGGCGGATGACCTGGAGGCGACCGGATAAACCGGCTGTCGACGCTTGGAAGGTGGGACCCGCGAAGGGGGTCCCGAAGCGGCACACCGGCCGGCCAACCTGGCCTGCCATTCAGAATTCCGGGGGTTGAAAACCCTGGTGGAAAACACGACAATCCCCGACATGGGGGCCGCTGCTACAAAGCGAGGGGGCATGGGCCCCCCCTTCGCACCACTCGGTCACGGACCGAGCTTCAGCCAAGCCGGGCCGATCGTACAGGTTCGGGCCGCCTGTCGGGCCGGGCCGCGCCAGCTAATCTAGGGCGCGGCACTGTGGTGGGCCGCACCCCAGTGGACCGGACCCGGAACCGGGTCGGGTCGGCCCCGTTCGGGCTGACCTAGTGGGTCTTGTGCTGGGTCGGTCCGGGCCCAAAACCCCCTAAAATTAGGCATCCTCATTCAAAGGCCCATAACGTGTGTTACAAACCTCCTATTGATGCACTATCAGTTGCGATGCGATCCATGGTTTGAGAAGGTAGTTTCAGAATATTATTCTCAAGGTTTTTTTAGATCATTGTGTACGATCGGGTTGGTTCGAACCCGAAACCAACCGGGCCCTCGGAGCATAAAAACTTATAACATGAGCTCTGGACATCTGATTGATGTTCCGTTGACTTCGTTGGATTACTCATAGTGATATGGTTCTTTTGGATTGCTCCGCTTGAGGTTTGGTTGCAGTTGGAGTATGGTCGGGTTGTTTTTGTCTTAAAAACTATCCGGACCCCTGGGACGAAAAAGACAATAACTCTCAAACCGGGCATCCGATTGATGCATCGTCTTTCACATTGAGTTCCTTTTGACGAGACTAAATTTTGGGATAAATCAACTACACACTTAATGTATGTTGATTTATCTAACCCCTTGGCTCAGGAAGCGGACCCTCTCGGAATCGAGCAAGCTATGTGCGGGAACCCTAGAGCTGGTTGTGACTACAATGACTTCCGTACTGGAATCCTCTGTGGGTTCGACGATGAAGACATTCTTACTGAAATCCTCTGTGGGTTCAACGAGGACGACAAACGTACTGGAATGCTCCGTGGGTTTGATGACGACGACAACCGTACTGGAATCCTCATTGGGTTCGGTAGTGACGACTACTGTACTTGTATCCTACATGGGTCCAATAGTATTGACCTCTGTTGTAGTATGCTACGTGGGTCTGACAGAGTAGTGGGACTAGTATCCTACGTGGGTCTGATAGCTTAGCAGGTCTAGTATGCTACGTGGGTCCCAGCTAGATGAATGAGTAACTACATAAGATCATCTCTTTTTCATTACAAATGTTGTATACCTTTGTGAGCTGAGTCTTGACTTCCAATCATTATCTTCGATATTATTGTTTTGCTATCCTGTGTGGATTGGTTATGTTATTCTCTGAGGATTGGATTGTGCTATCATGTGTGGACTAGATTGAACTTGGGATCGGATGTTGGAGCCGAATTGGAATTGATGACTTAGGTATATGTATGGGAATATTCCTAAGAAGAGTTGGTTGTTACTTCGTGACTGTATCATTCCTTTGTTGGTTATCCTTTGTTGATTCTGGGAGACCTTCAGGGGTATCATGGTCCCTACTGAGTAGAATATACTCACCCCTACACGAGCTATGCCCGCACAACGTTGTGTTGGATGCAGACGATGGATAGCGCTGATTGTTGTTGAGGCTTGTAGAGCAAGTCGGTACCTGGAGGAGGAAAACTGTGCGAGACGTACATGTAGTGGACGGCTGGACCCGAGGAGCTGAGAAGACAATCTGTACCCACCCTTCGAGTGGGATTTCCAGTGGACGGCTCGACGTTGCTGCTTTACTTTTCAGTTGTTGTACATTCTTTTCAGTTTTACTTTACTTTCAGTTGGGTTTGTATTCTGGCACATTAACTTTCCAGCACTTACAGTTGTACCCAGTTTACTTAGTTTTTACTTCATCTTTATTAATCTGTGGTGTTTGTTTACTTTATAAAGGAAATGTCTTCCCTTTTTATCGGGATTTACGCCTTTGGTGCTAGTCGCCAGCCCCTGGCCTATGGAAGGCGAGCTTGGGGTATTCACGACAC
This sequence comes from Viscum album, assembly GCA_963277665.1. Taxonomy (NCBI): domain Eukaryota; kingdom Viridiplantae; phylum Streptophyta; class Magnoliopsida; order Santalales; family Viscaceae; genus Viscum; species Viscum album. The sequence continues at coordinate 416,317,613 of OY728161.1, read as the reverse complement.
GAGCCCCAAGGACGGGTCATGACATATGTTAAGAAATTTTTTTATGTGTTCCATCAATAATATTAACATTTATGTATTAATATATATGTCATTCATCGGGTGAGACTCCATTAATATAAAATTTATAGCTTCTTATAAAAATTCTAGTACCAATTGTGTAATTTGTTCAACATTCCCGAAGTGTAATGTTTCAAAAAGAAAATTTTCAATCTTGTCTTCATGAAGGCTATTTTATCTAATCTTATATACATATCATACTATGATATTTACCTACCCATAGATTTCATGAAATTTGAACATCCATGGGATTAATGTTATCATAGCACAGTTATAAATTCAATAACGATATATATTAATGTTTGAGACTAATCTATAACATCGTATAATTAAAATGAATTATATTGATATTCTATCATAGAGCATGACATCCATGACTAATAATCAAATATTAGTCCAATATTGAATCCACCCTCTTGTTATAGGTCTCAAGTTATATTCCAACCTTTTAGCTATATCTAAATATGGTTCAGGGGACCCACTAATCTCGATAAACTTCACCTAATTAATTTTACATGGTGTACCTTATTTTTATGACATCAATATATATACATCTAATTTTGAAAGAATTTTCAATAATTGGATCCAAATAGAATATTATTAAGCTGATTTATATGGGAAACAATCATACATGTTTTTTTTATATAATTAAATTGTTTTCTGAAAAAGATATAATAATATTTATTTACTAATTTGAATAATAATAATTATAATTAAATTTTCATAATTTATTAATAATTTATTTAATTTATAATAAAAATTAAAAAATTATAATAATTATTTACTAATGATGTATTAACAAACTATAGATTCTTATTAATGTAAGATCATACTCAAATTATAAGTGGATATATCTTTTGGGCCCTCAGCCATATATATGAAACCCTAAAGATATATAAATAATTATAAATGATAGATCATATAACAAGTAATAGTATCATGTTATTGTTGATTGTTGTGGTCCTCCATGTTTTAGTCATACACCACATAATGTAACCCAACTCATCCGGATCCTCCATAACATATATACACCAATGATTGAAATTTTTTCCCTCTTTATGTATGAGATATGATGAAACCATTGTCTACGTTTCTTATAACCCATATATTTTTCATTCAACTATACATATGTTTATATTTAAATATTATTATATTGTATAATATTTATGATACTTTATTTAATTACCCATAGAAAAGAATATATATTTGGACTTTAGTAGTGTACTTGCTATAGATAACTATCGTTGAACATATGATGCATATGTACTTCCCCTAAAATGATAGATGTAGTGTTTGAATAATAATCCATTTATATACAAATAATCATCAATAATATTTTCATTATCATTCTATAAATAACCTAAAATTAATTTTTTATGTTATTTTGAACTATATTTTCATTGTTCAAAATGAGAACATTATTTAAAGCAAAAAATCCCATTTTTTCCATCCCATTCACATATACCTTCATGGATACACATATTCATTATCACCTCAATAAAATATAGATATAAAATATTATATAATAGGTGAATAATTTATTATTAATTAAACCTATCCAAAATGATGGAGTGTATCTCCAATATTTATTGAGGTGAGTAGGATTCATTATCAGTGGTAGTCTTTAATTGATAAGGGAGAAAACAATTCTTTTAAATTTACTATATTGTAACATTAATTTACCCTAGGAACATGGATCCCATTTTAATGTATATACAATGATCCTCACCATGAAGTTCACAATATATTATCTATGGAGGGTGAATCAATATTCTATAATCATGAATTTTTTACGATCACTATATTTATCATATAAAATTATCATTTTCACCCCAAAAAATATAATTATGAGGGTTTCATTTTTAATTTATTATTAATTAAAAAAAGCTAAATCTATATATTCCTATGGAAAAATGTTATTCATATTTTTTATAGGGAAAGGACTAATACGTGATCCAATCCTTTCGCATGACCTAATCTGTGTAATAATTGTGCCTCCGTCTATAGAATCATTTTTGTGTCAATGGAATATACGCCCCCACCTCCCACAAATAGGGTTTATATAATTACATAATATATGATTTAAACAACCTATATCCCAGCTACATTAAATTATTGTCATGTTCATTCCATTTTCATTGATGTATATTTGTTCAATATTGACGACTAAGTGGCATATGTATTTTTTATAATAATTATTCTGAAAGAACCCAATTTTTATGTAAGGTATTTATCCATTTATTGATATTATTAATATTTATGTGGTACCTATTATATATTTATCATGTGTTAGTAATGGTGTTTGGTGTGTTTTACAGTTGTTCGGATCCCAAAAACCATTCTTTTTGGGATGAAGTCCATGTCTCACAGTCTTTACACAGATTTCCTAACCGTTCATATTAATATATTTGGACAGAACCATTTCACATGGTTGGTTCACAGTCATGCAACCTAACCAATAAAAACCACCCTACAACAAAGAATCCACACACGGTTTGTCCATGGTTTTTCAAAATATATGGAAATCCCATTAGAAAGCCTTTTTCTAGTTAATTTTACAAAATTTACAATAATGATCTTGATAGTCACCTCTTCATCCCCAACATGAAAAAAAATCTAATTTTCCTCTACTTTAACCCATATGGATATTTTTTAGACCTTATCAAGGTATTATGTTATCCAGTTCATCCAACAACTAATTTGGATTTAGGTCATAACATTTTAGGTGTAACAGTAGTACTCGATATTGTTTGGTCAGTTATTCCATTATTGTTATTTCGACCTAATTATCATGGTTTGACCATTTTCCTCTTATTCAAATATCTCCTATGATCATATGATATTATTTGGATTATAATGGAGGTGGATAATCATAAAATCCAAAGGATGTTGGTCTATAATTGATCCTTAATGTTTGTCGACTTTTGATGTATTCTTATGGGGCCCACCGATTACATTAGGACGTGTTTATAAAATTTATATGCCACGATTATGAACCTATAATTGTATGGATAGGATCATTCAAAATATGTCACTATTTGTTATTGGTTAGACCAATAACTCCATCCATTCCATGTAAAATGTAATTCCATATTTAGGGTTTTAGTGTTTTAATATGATTGAGCCACCGTTCAGGTGTTCCTTCAATAGACAATCCTATAGGTATGATTTACAATATAAAACGGTATGACTTGTATTGAGAAATTCATAATGGAATGTATCATTTATTCTTCTCACTCAAAATTCATAGATATATCATTACAATATCAAATGGTTGGATTTGTATAATCCTTTATTAGATTGAATAAGTTGTTTCGTGCTACATGGTCTATTTACCCTAATGGATGGAATGGATTGAATTAAATGGACTTATTGATTTGTTTTGAATTTATTAAATGTTATGAATGATAATTGGACTATCAATAGTAATGGAAGGTGTAATTTTAACTTTCAAATAAATGGTGGTATGCTACCTAGATTAATAAATCTATAAGAATGAAATAGTTGAAGCAAATGAATTATTTTCTAATTTCAATATCAAAAATGAATGGGAAAACTTGTGCTCTAAATGAATTATTTTTTACAAATTCATTATTCACCTGGAAGATCTTATCCCAATTCAAGGATTTAGTTTTATTAGGTTTCTATCCACCTAGATTTTGGTCCATGTCTACTCTTTTGATGACTTGTATCACAGTTCATAATCACTAACATTATTATAGGATGCCTCAAATATGATTCATCGTTCTAGAATTAAAATATATGTTCCATGGTTATGGCCTATCAGGCCCTATCATTTAATTACCTTGTTTTACCTTGGTCGATCACCTTGGAATGTGTAGGCAACTTATTGTGGTATTCATTGCATTACACTCCTTGTATTAGACACATATCATTGACAAGATTCAATTACTACTATGTTGGTGAGCATTTAGTTCCTTTATGTCACCATGCATAATACCATGTGACTTTACTAATAGATATCATTATACATTATATTTTAATAAAAAATTATAATTAATTAATGAATGAAATTTGTTCATTACCAAACACCAATAGAGGGCTGAGTAAGGTACATGTGTATTTATTTATATTGTGCTTCATTAATTATTCTGTTCTTTCTGGAAGGCTATTATATTAAAATACATATGAATGATGTTATAGATAGTTTTGGTGGTGTCCCGGTGAGATTTTCCTCACACCGTCTCTGGGAGATTTTTTATTTTACATTGTAGATTACATGACTGTATGTATTTATAAATGGAATCACACAACATAAAATACAAGATTTTTATATATATAGTTGGGAGCATTACAGAATAGGAGGGAGTTGGATCATCAGATTATTTGGAAAATACTTGTTTTCCATTATACATTTTCAGACTGTGTTTGGCCTCATTTATTATATCCATATTTTCTTTTTTTCCTAGAGAAACGATATAACATAATCAATTGTTTCAGTTGATAATGTAGATGTAACTCTTGTTTAATGATTTTACAGTTTTAATAGATTGTTTATTTAGAATTATTCTAGTATTTATTCCTATTTATTACAATATTTATTTATGATTGTATCCATACACTATTTTACACACTATTTATGAGGGCATAGTCTCCCCACAAACTCACACTAGACACTCTATTATTTCCAGCATTCTCCAGAGTTTGGGGAGATGTGATTGTGGCCATGTGTCCCACCAAGCACATGGAATATCCAATGTGGAATCTAGGTTCGAGCCTTCATGTATACATATCACCCTCTAAAATCATTCAAATAATTAAATATATCTACTTGGGTAAAATAAATCCAATCATGAGTAATCAAATAAACATTAAACACTTCTTGGTGATTTTAGAATAAAAACATAACGGAAATAGATAAAAAAAGTGTAACATTAATCCAAATGATTCATATAAATATAAATTGATATATAAAACACCAAATATTTTTCATGTATACACTAAATTTATGAAATCATATGATATTGTTTTTTAGGGCATTATGGATAGATATTATTCATGGATTCCATTAGTGAATCTACACTCTAGAGAACCCTCTGGGTTTATCATATAATCAACACATACCCAGTTCACTAACATAATAAACACATCTATTTTCCAACTTATTTACTTCTTTAATACAGTTGTATTCATTCTACATAACCCTATGTGTACCACCCAATATCTTTCATTATAATTTTCTTTAATAATATCCATTTCTTTAATGATTCTTCTACAAATAAATATCTGTCTAAATTTTTTCCCAAGTTCATTTAGATATAATATTAAAATAAAAATTAAATATTCAACTTATTATATGAATCCAAAATTAAATATAATTTTGAATATTACCTGAGAAATATACCCATATATAAGTATCATTATTATGGTTTTGATGTATTATTACTCATTATATCCCATGAATATCACTCCAATGAGTTTAACTATCGAAATAAATTTACATATTATAAATTTTTAAGAATGCTTTATAATATAAATAAGATATATGGTTTTATAAATAAAATAAGGAATATTGTAGAATTTATAAGGCTATTGTGACTGCTTTAGGAGAAAATATAGTTTTTGGCAATGTATAATCATTATAATATATCTAATTATATATTTAGTATTAATGGTTGTAGTAACATTTTAATTTATTTGTTTAAATTGATAATCTAGAGAATAATTTATTAAAATTCGATAATATGAGAAAAAAATTTAATTACATGTAAGGAGATGATATCACTGTGGATTTACCTTGACAAATCTAATAATAATCATCAATATATGTGTTAATTGTGGAATATTCTTTAATAGAAACTCATGATCACTATGATCTCTATGAAATAAATTTTTTCCAAATTACATTGAAACAAATATCATTATTTATTACATCACAAATATTACTTATGATGATTTTATAATGGTTAAAACATGTCTTAATTTTTTTGCAATCAATATGTGAATATTATTCTCTAAGATAAAATTTTATGTAAATTTTATTATTGTACATGATAGAATAAAACAACAAAATTTGACTGATCATATTTATATAATAAATAGATAAAATATTTTTAATAATAAATGTGTGATGATAAATAAAAATTTATTGATTATTTTTATAAAAAATGGTTTTATTTCAAGAAAATTTATTTTATTTAATGTATTTTGTAATATTATTTAAATGTAATAAATGTAATATTTGGATTTTAATTTATTTAATATGGAAATAGTATTTTTAATAATACAATCAAAATAATGAATTTTCATAAATATTAGTTATTTAAAAAAAGTATGTTTTAAAGAAAAAAATGTGTAAATACAATAATTAGTAACATTATGTAACTAATTGATGTAATGGATTAAAAGTTATTACAACTCTAAAAATATCATTAAAATGATTGTATTATGAAATTAATGACCTATATAAAATAGTTTTAAAATTATCATTCTATTCCCCTAAAATGTGTAATTCCTTAATCATTGAGGAATGGGTATTTGCAAATTTTCCCAGAAAACTTATCTATGAAAATATATTTTCTCTACTAATTCCAGTACCCATATGACAGTTTTTTTACTATCTAACATCATCCCATATTACCTCTATAAGAATAATCTCACCTTTTTTAGCCTTATGATCATATGATGGAGAATAAAATCCCATATTTCAATTAAGTTTTATAAGGATTTATCCGATCAATAAACATATGTGTTATTTCTTCCACAATAATTACATTTAACATATTCTAATAAATATTGTTAAATTTATTATTAGTTATGTTAATAATGAACATAAGTCATTATAATTCTATAAAAATAATATTATAATAATTGGACATAACATTATTACTCATTCATTCATTATATCATGTTTTTGTGTGGATTTGATAGAAAAATTACATTAATGATTAGTTACACTTATATTTATAGATGAACATGAAAACATTAATGCATCACATATATACAATTAATTATTTATTAATATCTTTTTATCATTTTCAAACGAAAATATATATTAATTTATTCATCATTGAAATTATTAATTTCAGTTGATCGAACTTTAACATTGCAGTTAAATAAAGAATATGGCATATTTCATATTTAATAATATTTTTAACTTAAATATTAATTTTACTTTTAAGAGTTTCCTATGTTCTATAGCATACCCCATATGCAATAATTGGTTTATTCGAAATATTACGTTTCACACTAATAATATAATATTATTATTTGAAAAGGTAGTTAACTCCTAGTCGTTGTATTGGAAGGAATGAACAAAACTAACTACAATATGATTATACTTGTTTATTAAATGTATTTACATTTATCCAATATAATGTTAGAGGCTTAAAATGTGAATAAATATAATTTTAAGCATAATATACATTAGAATGACGATTTACCACCCTTTAATGGAGAACCCATTTTAAATCTATTTTTCGAAATTTTGATATGTTCTATTTGACAGAATAAAATTATTCTTTATAATGGGGAAATCAAAATTCACATTGTGTAATTTTTTAGAATTTTTCCGATAAGGTTAATTTCATTAATGAACAGTGACAAATATTGTATATTAATTAAAAATTTTGTTTTAATCTAATTTATTTATATTGAAAGATTATATATTTATTTGGTTTTAAAGTGTAATTAGAATATATTTTTAACCATTTAATACAATTTTTTTCATTGTAATTAATTTTACTTTGAAATTGGACATAAACAAGTGTCAATCTTTTGATAGTAATTGTTTCCTAAAAACAAACGAATTGGAATAACAAAGGGAAATAATTTTAAATTAATTAATTCCAGTTCAATGTTTTGAATTTTAAAAAATATAAATAATTTTGAATTCAGAATTTGAAATAAATATTAGGCTGAATTTTTCGTATTTTTCTGAAAAACATCAATTTTTGAGGAATAGTGAATCCACATAGTAGTAGTTAAAAAACTGACTTTTTAATTTAAATGAAAGTTTACCACATCAATGAATCAGATTTAGAAATTCAGAAATACATGGTTTATATTAGTAAGTAAATTTTTGTTCAATAAGATGAAAATAATTTTCGTTGAATAGTAACTGTTGACTTTTATTTACCGCTGTTAAAGGTAAATAGGGTAAGTCAAGATAAAAAGAATATTATAATAATACATATTTACCTTGAAACATGTCCTAACCTTGTTGGATGAATCAAGGAAGGCCATGGGCATCCTTTTGGGTATTTTTGGACCCCATTAATCCACTTATGAATGAAAATGACAATTTAGATTAAATAACATTAAGTAAGGAGAAAATGAAAAATGAAAAAATCTTTTAGTAACTGAATTTTTACAAGGGGTTATATAATTTATCTATTATAATATAATGATTCATTGGAAAGATTAAAATATTTCCTACATCATGATAATTTTTTTAATATTTTGACATCAATTATTTTAAATTATTTATGACAGAAGAATGATATAGTGTTTACCTCATTAATAAATAATTTAATTAAATAAGATTATAAGTATTAAAATAACATCCAAATCCGGTCCAATTCTTATTGTATGATTTTATTTATACTATTATTCATCTTTTCTTTGACTAAAATTATTTTTTTCCCTTTTGAAATAGAATATAAGTTTATAATAAAATAATTTATTCGCAGTTTCCAAAAGAGCCCATCCTCCCCCTTATAAAACTCCCTCAATTACATCAAATTTATCACACATATAAAGCCTTTAGTCTCATCCAAAATCCGCTTAATTTATCTCCCTACAACCCCCTCCTCCTCATAGAGGACTTTCCAAAGGCATAATGCATTTCATTAAGTCGTAGTGGTTCAAACCAATAGAAGTTACCCAAATTAAAGGTAACAGTTTCTCTTAACTTCGTTTCTTTTATTTTACTTCACCAACCCATAAAATCTTTTTATTTATTTATGTTATAACAAAAAAATTATCCTAAATATACTAGGATGTTTTTATTACATGTATTTGAACTAAAATTACACACACATCATCTTAATGGGAGAAGAATATATTGTTTCTATAGATGGAAAACTAACGCCTCACAAGACGATGATTGTTCGATTATCTCCTTACTATTATCATGGTTTCCCTTAAGATGAAAATATATTTATATATGATATATATTACGTTTATTTTTTCTTCATGCTTCTTTATTTTTCTTTTATATCATACCTTTATCGTTTCCATTATGGGTAAAAGTGATTATCTGATTTGAGGAAGTTCGGACTACCACCCCATCAAAGTGATATGACTCGTTAATTACATATGTGGGATGTATAAAATATGGATTTAATGATATTTTATGTGATATTATACTGGAATTATTATATACATATGTATCATTATGATTTAATTCCATTAAAATAAGAAATATAATTTAATGTAGTGTTCATGCACACATACGTCTTACCGTCTCCAGGAACAGTGCATTACATTTCATACCCCCAAATGAAATGTACTATTATAAATACATGTATATATTATATATATATGATATATATGATATCTAAATCATGAATATCATTACAGATATAATAAACTATTGACCATGTGAACAACTTGTAAATACAAGGTGTTCATTCTTTACTCAAGTACCAAATATCGACAAAACGAATGTTATTAACTTAAATTATTATATAATGTTTATAACATGGTAATAAGTGATATAAAAGGAATAATAAACTTGAAATATGTTCTCAATCAAGTATTAATTAACTTTAGTTTATTATTCAGGAGATTAAATAATGTTTGAGTCATGTCATACATGAGGTAAGGGACTTCGTCTCAATCTCCTCTCATTGTGGAATATTTAGATTTATACCCAACATTATTTTAAATGGTCTATAATCCCCTTTGAATTTTCATTTCATTAAAAGCTTGTCTTTTTATATGAATCATTTTACTAAATGTCAAAATGGAATTTTTTTTTAACGTAAGTGGTGACAAAAACCATTCCACCTCTGCGAGTATTATTTTATCTATGACTTCCTTAAAAAGTCGTAATGTTTTTAAAAGGAAAAATAAATACCATATACTCTTTTTATGTATTATGGTATTGAAAATTATTTTGAAAATGGATTTATTATTACAATACCTTGAACGGATATTCTGAATTCGCAACGTGGAAGTGTTATCTTTCTTTTATGCTTATTTAATGTGTTATGATCATGTAATTATTCTTGGGCATTATTTATGTATAAGGGGGGTGCCGTGATAAACCAAGGGAAGATGAGCCTGAGATGGATCACCAATGCATTGGCCAACATGACAGAGGTAAACATGATTGTTTATCCTAAGAGATTTTGGGAATATAATATGATGGGTATTCCAAAGTAACTTTCTATATAAATGTGATAGCTACAAAATAAGTATGTTATGGATGCCACAAGTTAATTTTATTATTTATGATTTCTATGTGTTATTCATAAAATCATATAATTTCATGTGGTGAGTAAAAGAGTTCTTGTTTTGTATTTATTTATGGACAAATTTTTCTTTTTTTAATAACCTTTACTGAGCTTTTTATGCTCAACATAATTTTTGAAATGTTTCCGTAGGACTTAAAGATTAATAGGGTCAAGGTTGGGATCAAGGAAAAAACATGCTATCTAAAATAAGGAACTAGACATGAATCTTATTTTTAAGAGTTTTTATTTTATTAAAACATATAAATTGAGTATAAGTGTCTATTTAGTAATCGTTTGAGATGTAATAGTTATGTCATAACGCTCTGAAACTCAAAATCTGAAAAGATCCTCAATGTGAATTATTAATTTAAATAAATATTATGTAATTTTTAAGGTCATGTCATTATAGTTTGTATCAGATGTCGGTTTAAATATCTTTAGGAGTTAGGGTATTGTTAAATGAATATTTATAAAGTAATTTGTGTTAGATTTAAAATCGTATAGAATTTATCGATTACCATGTTTATTCCCATAAGATATTTCTGTGATCAGAATGGTCTTCCGTAGAGGAAACAAAGAATCTATATTGGGACTAAATCAGGAGGAAGACAAACTTAAAAATCATCATCATGATATGATCACAATCGTAACTAAATAGTTTGTTGTAGTGATGGAATATTTTATTGAGGCTATAAATGGTGGTGGTATCCATGCATGAGATCAGACAGATCAACTGCATAGGGACATGTCATTGCTGGAGAATTTCATGAGGCAACATCAACCATCATTCAGAGAATCATCTTAATATGTTCTAGAAGAATGGTTGATTAAATCACTGGAGAAATTTTTTTATGTCATGGATTTTTTTAGAACATCAAAAGGTTAGTACTGATATTTACCATTTATTGGTGAATCTGATCAGTGGCAGTCGATGGTGACAAATATAATGGATAGTTAGGATATTGATGCTCTTGATTGAGAAAAATTCAAAGGTACATTTCTTGAGAAATATTTTCCTCAGGTTGTTCATCCTATGATTGAAAACAAATTCATGGAATTGAGGAAGGAAGAATACTCAGTTGCTGTTTATGAAGAAAAATTAACTCAACTGGCAAGGTATGCTAAAAATTTCATACGTGATCTTGATTGTAAAATAAAACATTTTTACTCAGGATTAATGCCAAAGAAAAGAATGGATTTAGCTTCTCGTGAGTAAAAAAGTAATGAAAAACATTTTCATTATGATGAGATGGTGGAAATGGAGTTTTTCAATGATTTGGTATTCTTTGACAAACAACTGAATAAGTGGTCGAGGTGGATAGTGAAAGGGAAGAACTCTTTAATTAATAATGATGGTATGAAACTTAAGTTTATAGTTTTTCAAAATTTTGGAAAAAATAATGTTGGTAAATGTCTTTTGAATTCAGGTATGTGCTACCGATGTGCTAAAATGGGACATAAGGCTCGTAATTCAACTAAAAAAGATCAGGGTAATGGAAAGGCAAAATATGATTTCCAATCACTAAAATGATTAATGTGAAATGAAATGGATCATTATGAAAATGAGTTTCCAATAAAGAACTGACCTGAGGGAATGTAGCCAGAATTTATGCAGAAAGGGGTGGTAAAATACTTTGAAACTACTTCATAAGATTTTGTGCCATTAAATGAAGTAGTATCAGGTACACTGTTTTTTTGTTCATATTATTCCAATGTGTTTTTTGATTCAGAGTCTACACACTCTTTCATTTATAAAATTTTTTATGTCAAATTGGGGATTCCATCTCAAGAAATGCATATATATCATACGGTAAAAACACCTGGAGGAAATGTTGAGACAAAAAGAAACCATAAGAACATTCATATCCCTGTGTGCAGAAAGAATCTACCTGCAATCCTTATTGTATCTCCTTTATTACAATTTGATGTTATTTATTGTATGGATCGGATTTATGTTTATCATACTATGTTTGACTTAATAGATAATGTGGTTTTCTTTTCATAATTATATTCGGTTTTTATACAAGATTGAACCCTTTCATTTGATAACATATCAAGAATCTGAGAAACTAGTAAAATTTGGAAATGAATATTAACTTGCACATATTGTTTAAAACAACGGAACTATTGAGAATAATGTTGTGCCAGTATTAAATGATTAACTTGGTTTTTTCCCGATGATTTTCCCATTATTATACCTGATCGAGAAGTTTAATTTACTATTTACTTAGTTTCTGATGCTAAGACGATTTCAAAAACCCCTTATGGAATGGTTGAAATTAAACATTTAGAGTTAATGAAGCAATTGCAGGAGTTATTAGACAAATGTTTCGTTCAACCTAGCATATTACCATTGGGTGCTCCTATATTGTATGTTAAAAAAAATATTGTTCAATAAGACTTTTCCTTTATTATTGATCATAGAATAACATCACTATTATGAACAAGAATCCATTGACTCATATTGTTGATTTGATTGATTAGATCCAGGTTGATCAGTATTTTTTGATTATTGACATCAGTTCAGGGTACCATCAGTTGAAAGTGAATGATTAAGTCATTCTGAATACTATGTTTTGTACTAGATATGGCCATTATGAATTTGTTGTTCTGCCTTTTGGTTTATCCAAAGCAGGAGTTGTATTCATGGATCTTAGGAATATAATTTTCCATGAGTTTTTTCATAAGTTTTTGTTTGTGTTCATTGATGATATTTTCATTTATTCCAAATGTAATGTGGAACATGAATGTCATTTAAGGGTTATCTTGAAAACATTAAAAGAGAATAAACTATTTGAGAAATTTATCATGTGTGAATTTTGGTTGCAAAAAATTTCATTCCATGGTCACATTATTTCAAATATTTCTTAGCTGTTGATCTTTATAAAACAAAATTTGTTGAAGAATGGCCAAAACCCACAAATATAACTGAGATCCATAGTTTTCCTGGTTTGGTAGGTTAATACTGGAGGTTTGTTGAATGTTTTGCACAATTATCTAGTCCAATGAATAAGTTAACTCGATAAAGGGATAAGTTTATTTGGAAAAACGAATGTGATAATTATTTTCAAAAATTGAATTGAATATTGGTGAGTGATCCATTTTTGGCATGGCCTTCCATAAATGGTGAGGTTGTTAATTACATTGATGATTCATTTAAAGGACTCAGATGTGTTCTTATGTAGAATGATCAGGTAATTTCTTATTCTTCACGTCAGATGAAACCGCATGAGTCAAATTTACCTATTCATGATTTGGAATTAAATGCTGTTGTTTTTCATTAAAAATTTTAGATGAATCATTTTTATGGAGTAAAATTGGAAATATATACTTTCTACAAAACATTAAAGTATATATTATCTGAAAATGAATTAAACACGAGACAATGGAGATGGCTAGAATTAATCAAGGATTATGATTGCATGATCCATTACCATCTGGGAAAAGAAAATAATATGGATGATGATTTGAGTCGAAAAAGTAATGTTTCATTAACCATGTTACTTTTGGAACATGATACATTGGGTTTTTTTTATAAACATTGGTATAGAAGTTGTTGGTGATGAAAATTCATCTGTTTTTTATCAGGTGTTAGTGAGATCATCTCTATCAGATAGAATTAAGAATGCAGAAAAGGAATACACTGAGTTATGGATAAAGGTGTGTTGGTTATGAAGGGTAATTTTCCTGAATTTAACATTGATAATGATTGTGTTTTGGAATTTGGAAAGAGATTATGTGTACCTTGTGATTCACAATTGAAGAATGAGTTGTTATGTGATGCTCATAATTCCCCATTTTCAGTTAATCCTGGTAGTACAAAGATGTACAGAGTTCTTCAAGAGTACTACTGGGGGGATGGAGTCAAAATAGATATTGCTGATTTTATAATGAATTGTTTGACATGAATGGTGTTTAAAGAAGAGTGGTTGTTATAGAAAAGAATGCTTGAGCCTTTACCAGTGCCAGAGTGGGAATGGGAAAATATATCTATGGGCTTTGTTGTGTGATTACCAATGAAATCTATAGGTAATCACGAAATTTGGGTTATTATTGATTGATTGATTAACCTTCTCATTTCTTACTATTAAGATACATTTTCTCTAGATCAACGTTCTCGGTATAATGTTAAATATATATTCATGTTTCATGGAGTTTCTCTCTCCATTGTATCTGATCATGATTCTAGCTTTATCTATAACTTTTGGAAATGCCTTCAGAAGTCGTTGGGTACTGAATCAAATTTTAGTATTGTCCTTCATTCTCAATCAGATGGGCAATCAAAACAAACAATTCATACATTGGAGGATTTGTTATGTTCTTGCTAGATGGATTATCAGGGATGTTCTGACCAACAAAATTATTTGGTTGAATTTTCATATAATAACAATTTTCTTTACAGAATACATATGGTTCCATTTGATGCATTATATGGAAACCATTGTCAAAATCCATATTTTTGGGAGGAAGTAGGTTAAAAGAAGCAGATGGGACCAGAATTGGTAGGAGAGATAGTAGAGAAAGATCAGTTGATTCAGAAAAACTTGAGAACGGGTCAGAGAAGACAGAAAAGATATACAGATAACCGGAAGAAGGATCTTAATTTTGAGTTAGGTGATCATGTAATTCTCAAATTTTCTCCATGAAAAAAGTGTGATGAATTTTGGTATGAAGGTAATGCTATGTCTGAGGTTCATTAGACCTTATAAAATTCTGGAGAATGTTTGATCAATTGCATAAAGAGTGGATTTACATCCAGTTTATCCCAGGTACAGAATTCTCATCATGTTTCGATGTTGAGAAAGTATATTCCATATCCATCGGATGTTTTGAGCCCAGAGGTAGTTCAGTTGGAATATAATATCTCTTATGGGGAACAACCAGTCCAGATTATTGACTGAAGAGAGAATGTGTTGCGGAATAAGGTAATTTACCCTTTAATGGTTTTGTGGAATACCCATATGGTTTAATAGGCAATGTGAGAATCTAAAAATGCAATGAAGGATAAATACCCCCACTTATTTTGATAAGTAAAATTACGAGGAAACAATTACCAAAAGGGGGAGTGATGTAACATCCCAGGGAAATAAAGAATAAGAAATATTTCATATGTATTAATATATGTGAATTATATATTTATTTTTCTTTAAAGGGGGTTCTATGTTCGATAGCGTACCTGATACACAACAACGGGTTTCATAGAAATCTAACGTTGCACACTAGTAATAAAATATTATTATTTAAAATGGTAGTTAACTCCTATCCATTTTTTGGAGGTAATGAACAAAACTAACTAAAATATGATTATACATGTTTTATAAATGTATTTACATTTATCCAATAAAATGTTAGAGTCTTAAAATGTGAATGAATCTAATTTTAATCATAATATACATTAAAAGTCTGATTAAACGCCTTGAAATGGAGAACCCTATTTAAATCAATTTTTGGTAATTTTTATATGTTCTATTTGACAAAATAAAATCCTTATTTAGAATGGGGACATCAAAATTTACTTTGTGTCAATTTTTTAAATTTTCCGATAATGTTAATTTCTTAATAAATAGTAAAATTTTTTGTATTTTAATTCAAAAGTATGTATTAATCTAATTTATTTATAGGGTTAAATTATCATTTAAATTGGATTTATAGTGTAATAATAATATATTTTTACCATTTAATCCAATTTTAGTCATTGTTTTTAATTTCAATTTGAAATTGGACATAAGCAAGTGTCAATCTTGTGATTGTTATTATTTCTAAAAAACACGCTAATTCTTTTAACAATGCGAATTAATTTTCAATTAATTAATTCCACATATGTGGTTTTTATTTTTAATAATATACATCATTTCTGAATTTGGAATATCAAATATTTCTTTGGCTGAATTTTTGGTATTTTTCTAAAAAACATCAATTTTTGATGAATAGTGAAACCACTAAGTAGTAGTTAAAAAACAATGTTTTTCATTTAATTGAAAATTTACCACTTATTTAAATTGAATTTTCAAAATCAGACATACATGTTTGTTATTAGAATTAAAATGTGGTTCTATAAAACTAAAATAATATTTGGTAAATAGTAACAGTTGATTTTTATTTACCGCGGATAAAGGTAAATAGGGTAATTCAAAGAAAAAAGAATATGATAATAATAAGAAATTACCTTAACACTTTTCCTAACCATATTGGATGATTCATGTCCGACCATGGGCATCATTGAGTCTATTTTGGGACCCTATGGAGCCACTTATGAATGATAATGACAATTCAGATTAATTAACTTAAAGTAAAGGCAAAAAAAGAAAAAAGAAAATATATTTCTGAAAATTAATTTTTAAAAGAATATATATAAATTAAATTGTAGAATATAAATATTCATTCGAATTATAAAAATATTTCCTACATGATTGTATTTTTTTCATAATTTTTAGACATAAAATAATTTAATTTATTTATGATACAAAAATGATGCAGTGTTTACCTCATTAATAAATCATTTAATTATATAAGATTATAAATATTAAAATAACATCCAAAACCTTTCCAATTCTTATTAGATGATTTAATTTCGACCCTGAGTAATCTTATCTTCGACTATAATTATTTCTGGACCTTTTGAATCACAATATAAGTTTATAATAAAATAATATTTGGAAACTTTCTTGAAGAGCACCCCCTTATAAAAATCCCTTAATTATATCCAATACCTCACACCTATCAAGCCTTTAGGTTCGCCCAAACTCAGTCCAATTAGGCTCCTCACATCACTCTCCTCCTCTTAGAAGCCTTACCTTATGAAGTAAGTATAATATATGTGTATTCGAATTCTCTTGTCGATGCATTAATTTTTATACTATTTTTTTTTAAAATTTTGATTATAAAAAAGTTTCAAGTGAAGTGATAATAAAAAATTAAAATAATTATTTAATACTCAATACAAATGTTGAGGAATTTTTTAGAAAAAGAAATTTAGAATTTAATTACAGGATGGATTTTATGGGACCATTAGATGATTAGTATTAGAGGATGTTTTTAATAGAGTATTAAAAAAAGAAAATAATTTACATTCAATTATCTATAATAGAATAACATTTTTATACACACTCTAGGGAATCATTTGATATTTTACTCTATTAATTGCTAATAATGAATCACTTTCATGTACTGAAAGAAAGATTCTTATTCAAAGTTGTTTCTTAGAATACTGGCTTTAATCAAAATGACACAATTATCAACTCCTCAAGTGAATTATTATCTTATATCATTTTATTTTTATGACTATGAGCTTAATATCTTATTAAAAATATTTCTAACTTTTATTATATGGGTAAAATTATTATATTAAGACGTGATTGTTCATAAAAAAATAACGTTGAAGGATGGTATATTCTAAATAAAATTACAATCAAAATAAACAATCTCAGATATATACCATGCATTGATAGATTAAACCAGATCATGAAATCCCAGGTAAAAGGATAATACATCCATTGTATAAGTAAGATTACTAATAAAAATCACCATGATAAATGAGTTGAGAAATGCGGGAGAAGAAAATGAAATTATTTCTATTGAACAAAATTAATTTTTCATTTACTATATATTTTTTTATTTTTTTATTTCTATAGAATTATTATTTTATCAAAATATTATATTAGATCATACCTAAAATTGGATGGTTTTAAATTCCATGAAAATTTCTTGACCTCAATTCAACCCATCTAATGTATTTGTTCACATCGTATCCAAATAATTCTATCTGATCAGAAATAATCATTGGACATTGTAACTATATATACTTCTTGATGCATTAATGTAAAAACACTAAAATATTTGACTTGGTGAAGAATAATATAATATTTTAATTTTAATCCAATAGGAATATTTTATGAGACGAATTTAGATTTAAATTATACTCTAAATAAATTAATCAATTATAAACAATTTGATTCATGAAAAATTGGAATAAAAAGTTTATCATTCTATCTAATAACGAGTTTTCATACATCTTGGTCCCACAACCCTATCCAAATGAATTTTTTTGTACTATTTAGAACATCCTTACTATGTGAAAAATAATTTGTTTATCTGTTAATTGATGATTTTTCTAAATATACATATGTTTTACCTTTTAGTATCAATTTTTAAATTTTTTCTATATTTATAAAATTTTATGAATTCGTATAAATAGTGAAATATGTCAAAATATTATTTTATAAAGGAAAAAATGTAGAATATGAAAAAAAATTGGTTCAATTTTTTATTTTCTGAACATGGAATCCAACATAAAATTTTTACCACTCTGATACATCAATAAAATGTTGTTATTGATATGAATAATATAATCGTACCTAAATTTTAGGAACTATGTTATATGTATAAAAATTCACCAAATCATATTTTAGATTTTAGCTATAAAAAATAATATAATTTCAAAAAAAATGTATTAATTTTTCATGTTTTGAAGAAAACACTATATGAGCTATAAAAGAAGTGAATTTAAATGATTGGATATTTAATTGATTTTCTATGCAATAATTACAATCATAACTTTATGGATAGTCAATGAAAATATGATTCCATTACTACTAATATATAGCTAATTGGAAATAATAATACTTCCAAAGTCATTATGGTATTCAGAAAAGTAAAGATAATGACAATGAATTGAATTATGTAAAATTTGATCAGGAATTTACTGAAGATGATGTTAAATGGGAATGTTTTGATAGCCTCATACTTGTACCTATCATTGAAAACAAAAATGTGGATTATTTTTAACATTATATTATGGAACAAAAAAAGTAAATGAATAATAATAGTAAAAAAAATTGTTCTTGCAATATATCCATGAACCAGGAAAATCCAGTCCTTATAAACATTAAAAGGAATTTTAAAATATGGGTAAATATTATAATAATTTTTGAAATCCTTATAGACTTATATTCATTTTATCTCAATTATAAAGTAAAACGATATAAGAAATAATAGTTGAAGTGATTTGAGTTTTACCAATTCAATATGGGATACATTATCTTACGAGTAACAATATATCCGAATTAGTTAATAGAACAATGGGTTATCAAGTAGTATGACTGAAAATGTGTTTTTGAAATTTAATGGTATGAAAATCATGTGACTAGTATGAATAATGTTGTACTTTAATAAAAATTGTGTAACTAATATAAATGTATAGATTCTGAAGATAGATTTCACCCATAAATAGATTAAAATCCATTGGGATTATTCTGACTAATGCATCACAAATGAATTTCAACTTATATTATATGGAAATAAAAACTATAATTTCAAATGGTTTTATTTTGGGGGAGGTTAATATTAATAAAAAATATTGTTTAAATAATAAATATTTTACAAATTTAAATTTCGAATATACCAATTCTCTTTATTATATTTTATAAGAACCTATGCCTTCAATGAGTTCTTGTAAAATGGAAATGTATATGAAAATTGAATGAGTTATAATTTAATGATTGATTTCTATTTGTCATGAAAACCACCTGACAACATGATATATCATGGAATAATTATCATTCTATTTTATTTAACTTTTAATATACTATAAATTAATTTTTAGTATGATTATATGAAATATACATAGATAAACAGATAAAATATCATTATATAAAACAAAAATAAATATAATTTTTTTGAATGGAAGAATTTATTTTTTCGATATATTTACCAAAAACATCTAATTTTAATTTAACTACATATTAAAATATTGATCGTATTCGTTGTAGACAAGATTCAATGATTTTTTGTTGGTTTTCTTGTGATTAGTGTTTTTAGATATCTCTTGGGTCTTTGATCCCCCTCTCCATGATGTTTTACTCCATCAACACATGATTTAAGGTAGGTGAATCAAATTTTTCTTTTCTGGATAAAATCCATTGTCACATGAAAGTTTTCATTTTCTTATTAAATGTAATTATCACATATATTATACCTTGTGTCTTGATATAAATATTGATTTGTTGTTGATTG
Source organism: Viscum album (assembly GCA_963277665.1). Classification (NCBI taxonomy): domain Eukaryota; kingdom Viridiplantae; phylum Streptophyta; class Magnoliopsida; order Santalales; family Viscaceae; genus Viscum; species Viscum album. The sequence goes on along the minus strand of OY728161.1, from coordinate 416,297,124 downwards.
ATTTTGTTTAAAAATGATTCCAAAAGAGGTATATCTGAGATGTTTTTTTAATGCTAATGTGGCGCTTGCTTTGAACATCCATTCTTTTTAATAGTAGAATTATTACTTTTATGACATTAATAACTCTTATGTTGTGTGATGGAACTTATTCATTTGTGAACATAGTTTTGTGGGTGAAATATGGAAATGGTTTTTCTTTATAGGTGTGTTTAACGGTCTTTGAAATTTGTTTAATGAAGAAATGGTATGATTGTGTTATTTTAAATAATTAAAGGATAGATTTTGATATCAAATGGTTTCATTCATGAACATAGTGCCATTGGATTTTGGAACATCTATTGGTACACTACGAGCACACAAGGATGTTCCCTCATTTGAATATGATAGTTCAAACAGTTTTCATTCCCTTGGGAGAAGTGTATAGATGGCTTATAATGGGTTTATAAAAAATTGTTGCTTAAAGTGATTTAGGAAACCTTGTTTTTAAATGTGTTAATCATGTTTTCACCTGTTTATTCTTTTAACATGCCATGTGTGAATTTGGAATGGTAAATGCTTGTTTGAAAATTATGTAGAGTTGGAGTATGTCTTTGGAACATGAGGGCCCATTTTTATTTTCATTTGTTAGAGCAGTGTTGGTGTGTTGTTTTGGATAATTTTAGGAGTGAGGGTATGATTGGAATTTCACCCTTCAATATGGTTTTAGAAATGATTTTGAAATGATTTGTCAAATTTATATGGGTTAGTAAACATAAAGGCTCATTGTAAACTGTTTTAGAGATGATTGTTTTTCCTAAAATGTGAAAATTATTATATAGAAAATTATGAGGTAAGTTGTGTCCCTCATTGTATTCGATGTGATTTGTAAATTTTTTTACATACAAAATTTTACAATAATGGGTCAATTATGTGAAAGTTTTTGGTTATGAAATGATAAGATTTGTGTTATTGATGAATTGTGTATGTGCAATCATGTGATGTTGATCTTGTTTGGTCACAAAAGGAAAACCCAAGTATCTATGTGGGAAGACATGTACTAGTATGCTGGTGATAAGGTGTGGATGGTCCCCTATTTCACATAGCATGTTTGAATATCACAATAATAACTAAACTATGATGATGATGTTCGGGACCACTAGGTTATGGGTATATTCCCTACTATTATCTCATGCACAAGAACAAATATTGTTTTGGTAAATTTTCACCGTGATGTGAGGTACCTGGGGCCTATTGCTAGCTAGAGCCTAGGGGTGTTACCTTGAAAATTTTTTAATTAATATTTAGTTTCTCTCATCATCATATTTTAGGTTGGGATGGTAATTATAAATGTAAGTGTTTCTTTTAAATGGTTAATTCATTGTAACTTTTTTCCATTAATTTTTTACATTTAAAATTGTTACTAGTATCATTTGGTTTGGTTTTGTTTTTAAAAAATGGAATCTGTGATTAGATATTATCTATATTATTTTTTGTAATATTAAATGTGAAAATAATATTGTTTTATTTAAAATTTGAAGACCATAATTGAGTAACTTTTTTTCAAATATGTGTTATAGTTTTTTTCTAGTAAATGAAACTCTTGGATTTAGTGGTTTTATATGGTATCCATACTGAGAATTTTGGTGATCCTTACTATCCTATATTTTCTTTTGTAGTCCCAAATTTTGTTCAGGTATCATTGTTCAAGATCTCATGGTTGTACTAGGTTTGGTCTTGTAGTTTTAGGTGACCAATATGTCACATGGATATAGCAGTAGCTTGGTCTTGTATTGGTTTTTTATTAGATTCATTTTCCCTGATTTAGTCATCATGTTGTTTAGTTGTATCGTATATGGATCAGATTTTTTTTTATGTTCAGATATGGGTTGTTGTATAGTTCTCAAATTGAATGGTTTTTTTATTTGATCCTTGTTATTTAGATGAAAATTTTCCCATCAATTTATATTTGATTCCCGACAGTAGTTCCCAGCTCGTGGTGATCAGGAACGTACAATCCTCCATGTCGTGGACTAACTCGAGTCACCGGTTCATGGTCGGCCCGGGTGAGTTCGTGACAATATGGTATCAATAGATTCCATTGTCATTTGGAGTGTTCAATATATGGATAAAAGGAATTTTAGTACTCGGGAAGTAGATTGAGGAAGAAAATCATGAACCCTTTCCAATTCCAAACCTTGATTTTCCAAGGGTAGTCTAGGATATGAGTCATTTTATTCTATTTTGGGGTTGAGGAATGACAATCAAGGTCGTCTGGTGTCATATCATGACCACACAAGGAGTAATGACCCATTTGTAGTCTGAGTGCATTGTTGAGATCATCCTAGTCACAGATGCTTGCATGGGGGCATGGTACACTACCATGTCACCTCATTATACATAACAGATAGTTCCTTATTCCTGTATTTCCTTGTATGTTGTGTATCAATTTGACATTGTTTGGTGAAAATGTGTTCTTGAAAATAAAAATTGTATTTGGAATTGAAAATATATTTGTAATTGAATTATTTTCCATCATATGGTCTTAAAATAATAATGTGGAGTTTTATAATTGAAAATGTTTTGGGATTGGATGTGGAATGAAAGGATGTGATACTTGGAATTCCTTATAGAATTTCCCATGTGTTTGGGTAGATAAGAAAATTTTGGGGGGCATTTGTTCATGGAAATTGTGTTTCGAATGGGATGGAAACACATCTGATGGATCATAGGATGTCGTGGCTGACTTTTTAGAACATAGAAGTTTTGGAAATCATTTTCCATATAGAAGTGGATTTTTTCTTGTGAAAACATGATTTTGTATTTGAATGATGGCTTTGTGATTAGGCAGTTCTGAATTCTAAATCGAGAAAAATTGTTGTTTTGAAATGAGTAATTTTAATTTTTATTGTATTTCGTTGCCACGATGTTGTGTCTACTTTCATGTTTTTGTATTGTTTGGTGTATACCACCAAGAAAAGTTCCTACTATTACTAAGGAGTCATTCCTAGGTTTTGGTTATTTTCAGATATTATGTTTCCATCATGTTGTTGGGAGATGACATGTTTTTTTGAGTTTTTTTGGACTCATGTTTGCTAAAGGGTCCAGTTTTGGAGAATTGGAGGTTGGTTGTGTTATCGTCGTTGGAGTTTAGAGAGTAGATAGTGCTGGTTGTCTTTTGAATAGGATCCCTATATATATAGGATTGAATGTTGGGGGATCATTTCCTATGATTTTATCTCCATTACTCCTGGCATCTATTTCCTTAGGTGTTCTTTAGGTGTGCTATTAGTAAGGTTGGTTCGGGCATTCTATGACATCTTGTCATATTCCTCCAAATACCTACCATCATTTGTGTCCATTTGGTTGATCCGGTGAGTTCTATATGAATAGTGGCTAATGGAGTTGTGACCAGGGGATGAATGTACCGAACCGTGAGGTAGGAGAAACATCAGCCCTCAGATCCCCAGCCACATGCCTCAGGTTGAAGCCTGCACATATTCAGGTGTGATGAGGGTGAAAATCCCTAACGTTTATTTTCATTAATTGTTTGGATAAAAATTATTATGGTTTCATTTTTCTTGTCTTCCTCCTCTTTTGAGACCGTAATTTCATTGTATTGTTTTTACGGGCTCATTATATTTTGATCCATGATTTTTAGTCTATATTAATATAGGGTATGAAATTTTTCAATGTTCGTTGACTCTAACATAACATTATATAAGTCGGTATCCGTTATAACAATCAATATTGCTCATTTGTAGATTCTTGAGCTTTTTAGAATTGTTGTCTGGTGTTTTGGTTCATGTTGGAGGGACCATATTTCAGTGGTGAATGTTTCAATCATTTAAATGGATGTTCAAGTTTGAGCCCGGCCAATTTTTTTCCCATGTAGATATTCGGTGGTTTTCTCATGTGATGAATGTTTACACTATGATTAGTTGAATCCATGTGGCCACATCCATGAATTTAGATCCAACAATACAACTAGAACACAATTGAGTGGTAGGTTTCATAACAATGCTGCTTTGAATCATTTTCATGGAGATGCATTGGCCTGACTGGTGCCCAGTTTTGAATCCTTGTATCCAAGTTGTCAGGGGTTACCCCATTCATCCAGTAGCTCGCACACGATTGGCGTACAGTTTGGTAAACTGTGCAGCCAAACCATGTGAGATTTCTAAAAATTTTAACTGTTGAAATATCTCCTTCCTAGGTGAATTGAGGATGATGTTTTGGATTTAAATGTTGTTCGTATTTATTTAGTTCATGTTCTGGGGGGAACCTTGACATATTATCCCCTCATCCTCATTCATGTTTTGTGGTTTAAAAGTGATATGTCATGTGTGACTTGTGGAGTGAGTAGTTACTCCCTGGGTTCATTTTATGTTGGTTTTGAATGGGAATGGGTTCTAGTTTTTTTATCATTCTACTGGGTGACTTTATGGAGGAAGGAAGTGTCTGTGGTGGGGATAATTGTCACACCCTCGACATCAAATACTCCTCCTATTAATTATTTTCTAGATGTTGGATCGTTCAATTGATGATTGTGTTCAGTGTCCATTAAATGATTTTGTGTTTTGGTAATATTTGTTTTTCTTATAACCCAGTTCAAGGTTACTCTGATTGTTGTGGGAATAAAATTTCATGTTGGGGAGTTTTTGATGCCATTGGTGACTTCATATTAGATTAAAAATATTTAAGGATATTTCGGTGGGTCATCCCTAGTTTTTTGGTGTGTAATTTTTGTGTTTTTGGTCTATTATTGGAGTCACACGGTTTGAGTAGGCCTTAAAAACTGTGGAACCTATCCATGCGATGTTGTAGATGTTTCTAGTCTACCTCGCACAGTTTTCACACAATTTGATAAACCGTGAAGCGAAACTGTGTGGCCACTTGCATGCTCAAATTTGGTTTGACGTTGTTATCTTTTTGATGTGATTACACCTAAAAAAATCCCAAATAGTTGTAACTCTACCAGAGGCTCCTACCCCTTCATTCACCAATGACTTTGGTCATTTTGGAGGAGATTTATCAGTAATGGTAGTAGTTCTTCATCAAATCATCTAGATTTCTCTTCTCCTCTTTCCCTCTATCACTTCTTCTCTATCTCTCATATTGTATCGATTTTCGACGAACCCTAAAGTTACAATGTGCTTATTTTGGTTAGTTTTCTTATGGTTAGGGTGTGAGGATAGCTTATGGCGGTTCGATCATCCTTTCTTTGATGTTTAACACCATCCACATATGATTTGAGGTAGGGGAATCCATCATTTCCTTTCCAGAATAATCATTTGGCACTTGAATGTTATCATTTGACAATAAATTTTTATTCTCATCTCCATTATACCCATTATATAGATATTAATGATGAATTGGGGTTGATTAATTTTGATAAAATTGTTTTCTAAAGATATTAGTGTGAAAATTTTAGTTTTAAGGCACATATGGTCCTTGTTTTCATATTACATGCTATTGTAAAGTGGAATTATGTCTTTTATTAAATTCATAACACTTATAGTGTGTTATGGATCTTATTCTGTTATCAATATGGTTGTGTGGGTGTAATTTGGAAATGTTGATGCCTTATAAGTGTGTTTAATGGTCTTTGAAAGTGATTTTATCGAAAAAATGGGATGATTGTGTTGTTTTAAATAATGAATAATTGTATTTGGATTTCAATTGGATTCATAACTGAATGGGATTCCATTATATTTTTGAACATCTATGGGTGCACAATGAGCACATGTGGATGTTTCCTCAAATGACGATAACACTTAAAAAATGCCATTCTTACAAAATCTTGATTTCATAAATGACCCTTGATTTTCAAACAATGTTGGTTCCCTTGGGAGACTAATAAAAACTGTTTAAAATGGGTTTTTGAAAATTGTTTTCTTAATATGTTTTGGGAATGCTTGGTTTTAAAATTTTCCCCCTTTTTTGTCCAATTGTACATTGAACATGGATTGTGTGAGTTCTGAATAGTAAATTCTTATTTGGAAATTGTAAGGAATTCAATTATGTGTTTGGAATGTGAGGGCTCATTTGTATTTGTATATGTATAATCAGTGTTGGTGTGTTGTTTTAGAAAATGATTTTTTGAGGGGCTATATTTTTATTTCAACCTTTCAGACAATTTTTGAAATTTTTCTGAAATGTTTAGGTAAATGTATTTGGGTTTTTAAACAGAAAGGACAATTTGGAATGGTTTTAGAGATTCATTTTTTTTATAAAATATGAAAAGGAATGTTTGGATAACTATTATGGAAGTGGTGTTCCTCATGGTTTTAGAATTGACAAGTAAATGATTGAATGTTCATATGTTTTAATGAACAGATTTGTGACGTGAAAGTAGTGAATTATGAAATGTGATTATTGTTTTAGTTGATTAATTCTGTATGTGGAATCATGTGATGTATAACTTTTTTTATCACAAATGGGAAACTCGAGTATCATGATGGTAGGATGTGTACTAGTATGGTAGTGATACGATGAGGTTATTCCCCTATAACACATAGCATGTTTGATGATAACCACACATACTAAACTATGATGATGATGTTGGGGGCCATTAGGTTATGGGTATGTTCCCAATTAGTTTCTAATGCATGAGAATATATATTTTTATTGTCACTTTTCACCATAATATGAGTTACCTAGGTCTCATAGGTAGCTAGTGCCTTGGGGTGTTCCTGTGTCTAGTGATCAATTAATATATAGCACCTCCTATAGTCATACTATAGGTTGGGGTAGAAATTTAAAAATTATGTGTTTTGTTTTAAATGTGTCATTCATGAAAAGTTTTTCCATTTGAAATTGTTCCAATGATAATTATTACTAGTATAATTTGGTTTGTGGTTCTTGTTATAAAATGGAATCTAGTTTTAGAAATAATCGACCTTATGTGTTTGATTTTGTAATGGGAAAATAATGTTGTTTATTTGAAAATGTTAATACCATAATTATGTAATTATGTTTCAAACTGGTGTTAATGGTTTGTTATGTGAATGGAAACTCTTGGATTCAGTGGTTATCATTTCTATCCTTACTGAGCATTTTGTTGATCACACATATCCTATCATTTCTGTTTCTGGTATAACCTTTGTTCATGATCATAATTCAGGTGGTCTTGGTTAGAGAAGCCTTGGTCTTTTAGTTGTAGGGTACCCTGATGTCCCATGGATATAGTAGTACCTTGGTCTAGTTTTGTTTATTCTTCACTTAATTTTTCTTATTTTAGCCTTCCTTCTGTTTAGTTTCATTGTACCCACAAAAGCTGTTTATTTATTTATGTTCACCTTTGTGTTGTTTTTGTGTTCTTATTTTGACTAATTTATTTTATTTTATCTTTTTATTAGGATAAAATCGATCTAACTCAATTTATATATGATTTCTGACAATAGTTTATGTCCCGTGGGGATTGGGAACATCCTTCGGGCTATGTACCAGACATGCTCAGGTGAGCGGTTCTGGGTCCACCTGGTCTTCATTATGAAAAAATTGAATCAAAGGAGGCCCTTGTTATTTGGGGTGTTTCGTAGATGTATATTTGGAATGTTAAGACTCTAGAGGTAGGTTTGAGATGAGTATCATGATCCCATGCCCTTTCCAAATCTTGAGTTTCCAGGGGTATTCTAGGATTTGACTCTTTTGATTTTATTTTTGGGTTTAGGAATTAGATTTGAGATAGGTAGGTGTCATGTTATGACTACAAATATAATAGTGACCCATGTGGAGTCTGAGTGCTCAGTTGAAATCCTCTTAGTTGTTGACGCTTTCTTGTGCATGTCTCACTTCCATGACTCTAGTATGGGGGAAACTACTTGTTATTCATTCTGGAATTTCCTTGTTAGTTGTGCATCATTTTGATTTTAGTTGGGGAAAATGTGTTCTTCAAAATGAAAGTGGGATTTGGAAATTAATATAGAATTGTAATTGAATTTATTTCCTACATATATAATTAAACTTCTAAAGTGGAGTATTGGAATTGAAAATATTTAGGGTTTTGATGAGGAATTAACAGATGTGAACCATGGTATTCCTTATGAATTATCAAATGTGTGTTGGTAGATTGTGCATGTGTGTATGGTGTGGGGGAATTTGTTTTAGGAAATTGTAGTCGTAAAGGGAAGTACACACATGTGATGGCTCATAGGATTCCATGGATGAGTATTTTGAACATAACTGTTTTTGATATCCGTTTTCCTTTTAGAATAGTTTTTTTCATGTGAAAACATGATTTTTTATTTGAAAGATGGCATTCAGATGAGGCAGTTATGAATTATTAATTGGAAAAAAATGTGGTTTTGAAAAAATAGAATTTTTATTGTGCTCATATTTGTTTACCTCGATAGTTTTTCAGATTTCATGTATTTGTATATTTTGGTGTGTGCCGCAAAGAAATGTCCCATGTGATTTGAAGTCGTCACGACCAGGTTTCGATTCAATTCAGAAATTGAGTGTCCTTAAATGTGGTTGGGGACATCTATGGGAGAAGACTCATAGGCCAAAAAATATTCTTGAGAGAAGACTCACAGGCCAAAGGAGTATTACATAAAATAAATCCTGGCCACACAGTCCCAACATATTAATGAGAGAAGACTCACAGGCCAAAAAATTTAATTTAAATAAACTAAAAGAAAAAATTCACATACAAAGGTATTTGTGTAGATCATGATCATCCATACATTCAACAATATTACACATTAATAAAACTATAATTAGATTATTTAATCATTCTTGGTTAAGATAAATAATGCTTGAATCAATTAATTATCTTTAATTAATCAATCCTTTTATCTTATAATCAATTTCTGAATTTCAATGAGATTCTCATTCATCATAATATTAAATAAATAAATTCATTTAAAATTGTCTTTGTACGTAACATGTACCTTGGAAGAAACCCTGTGAATTTCCATTAATTACACAAATATTGAATTGAAAACATATATATAAAACACCTATCATGCGTTGTGCCTCAGCTTTACGCCTACACTATGGTACACATATCAAGGGTTTGTATAATATAATAATAAATTTTAATAACTATGCTTAATTTGGATGAGTACACGACGTGTAGTTCCGACTAGACGACATGTAATTTTGTTCACCATATACTCAAAGTACACGACCGGGGATTTGGCGTGTAGATGTACTTCAGAAATTTTTGGAGTACATGTCTTGTTCAATTGGACCCATGACATGTATTATCCGCGTTACATGGTTTCCAACTCGGGAATCCTGGTACGAGGTACATGTTCCAAACCTAACATGAAGGGACTACACTCCGTGTTCAATTGGACCACACAGCGTGTAATCCCAAAACCATGTGCCACCTGTTCTAGGTCAAGAAATGGTGTCATGATTGACTTCGATAGGTTCCAATACATTGCCTGATTTGGTAGATTAGAAAAATGCATTGAACATAAACTACTCAAGTAATGATTACGGAAACATAACTGTTCATTGATCATTCAAAATAAAATATTTTCACATGATGAAAAAGAAAACCATATTTTCAAAATAAATCTTTATAAAACTCATAGAATATTAATAAACACAAATTTTGAAACATAGAGAACCCCATTCATAAAACACTTTTAAAAACATTCCAATTGGAGTAAATATAAAGCTTCATTAAATATAATTCTCTACAGATAATACTTGTTTCCCAATAGACTAAATAAATATAGTTGGGATCTTCGTATATATAACATATATATGTAGAACCTCTTTTTAATGAGCTATAATGGAGATCAACCAATAATAAATGCTATATTAGTATCACATATGAGCAATAATGGAGAGGAAACCTTCATACAAGCTAAATTAACAAACCATTGAGTTATAATGAGGATAAATCCTTATTGCAATCAATATCAAGCAGTCAAGTGAGATTTAATGGTGGTTTACCCATCATATATGGTATATCATTCTCACCCATTTCACATATAATTTTCAAATAACATATCATGAATAAAAACTCGTATTCATTCCCCGTTAATCAACTATCCATTAAAAATAGTTTAAACCCCATATAATTACCATTAATATATAAAAATAATATTTAAGATTAATAACTCATTTTAAATTCAATAAATTACCAGAATAAGTTAATGAGGGTCTTTTATTGGAGAAAATATAATTAAAAACATCCTTTAGGATAATATACCTTTCATCTTATAATAAATTATTTATCAAACATGTTAATGTACAGAAGAAAAAAATTAATTTTTGATGTAACTATATAAAAATTTAAAATAAGATTTAAAATATTATGTCTTCTCGGTGAAGGTTATTTCAATATATGTTGATTATGTTAAAAAGTACATTGCATTTGAAATTTGTTAAAAAATATTAAAAATAAACATTAACATGAGATTTCTAAATGAGTATCCCTTATATTACGTAAAAATCATAACATATATTCATTATACTAATTAATATTAAAATTATGTTAATTATTTAAATTTTGAACTAAATTTTCATGTATGTTATTAGTTTTTTTATAACATAATTCCATTTTATTTATAATTAAATAATTAATCATGTTTGTGAAAAATGATTTGAGAATCATTGTATCATAAGTCTAAAGAATACCCTAATTAATTTCAAAATTGTAAAATAAGTCACTATTCCATGATCCCGATAACAATAATCACGAAATATTAATTATTAATATATATTAATTTGACTTTTAAATACATCAAATATATATTGTTAGGAAAAATGAACTCAGATACAATCATGTAAAAGATATGTAATATGTAACAATGACTAACATTTACCTTTGTAAATAGATGTTATGAAATGATGGTTGATATAATTTTATCTTTAATGAATGATATTAATATATTAATTACAAAATTAATTATTTAAATATACACATATATTACATATATTTCATTTGGTGATGAGAAAAATTAACATTGATCCATGTAGGTGGTAATCCACACGTAAGAATAAATGACATGAATTTTTTTATGTGAGTATATATGGATTAACATAAATGATATATTATTAATTTAGAATGAATATTTTTTGTCCAATACTTCTTATAAACATTAAATCCGTAATTATACCAGTATTTGAGTGACGATTATGAAAAAGAATTACATTGAAGCATGAGGCTGTAGACCATGGTATAAACGAACGATGAATTATTTTCCCAATTGATGGAATTTTAAATGAATTTATGTATTTCAAAAAATTTAATAAAAAGTCAATATATAGATGTGTCATCATTTGAGAAGAAGATGTACCATTTTATAAGAGAGAGGATTGACCCTCTTGGAATTTCTTATAATATTTTAATATAATAAGACTATTATAGAGGAAAATACATCCAAATGAACTATAAATAGTATTGTTACGACTATGAAGACCAAAAAAATTTATTTTGATATAATTTAAGGATTTATGGTATTTACATAAGTTAACAAAATATTAATCGCATATATTATCATTAATATTAATTCTGATACTATAAAATACATTGACATAGAAAACATAAAATCAAGATGAAAAATTTGAACAACTTATTTAATTATATCATACAAAATTAATGGTATTAAATATAATTTTTATAACATTTAATATGTCATATAAATTTCTTTTAAATATTTTTAATATATATTATTTTATTTTATCATCAATTGAATAATTAATTCAACATCATTATGAATTCATAAAATATAATTATTTATTAAATAAAGAATAAATATATATTACGAAGATTTATATAAGTATATTATATTTATAAATACTATATATTGTTAAATATATCATTTTAATTACACCATATTATAAAAAATAAATGTATTTAAAATATTTGTATGAAATTTTTTTATTTCTTAAATAATGAATTATAAATGTCATAACCTAGTCATTGTGTCCCCAAAACATAATATATTCGATAATTTTATGTTTATTGATTATATTAACTCATTATGTATAATTTTAGAATTTGTTTGGTCACTTTGCGGTTCATATAATTTTATTTTTAATCTAATTTACCATATTTACCTATTATTGTGGATACAATAATTAATAATATTTCAACTCATGTATTCGTAAAATATAAGATATCTATTTAAAAAATTTGGACACATTTAGTGCAAAAAAATGATTAAATGATTTAAATTATTATCCTAAAATATAATTGAATAAATTTAAATCTAAATCCGTAAAATAAAAAGATGAAATGTTTTCCCTAAAATTACTTTATTTAATAAAAAATATTTTTATACAAATCTTATGTGTAATTATTATTTAGAAAACCGTAAATGAAATATTTTAAATCCTATGTACCCAATGTAAATTTAACATTAATATAAACAATATTTATTATACAAAAATACATTAAAATAATTTTTTTCCTATAAAATAATGTTTCATTTAATTGTTTTTTTTTAAAAATTAATATTTTCAGAAAAGTCTCAAAAATTGTATCTAAAATAATTAATACATGATTAATTTAAATATTTGATTAATTTTTTCAAATAAATAAATAAACCATCATGAAGTTACATATAATAATAAACCATAAAGAATATCAAATGCCATTTTGGGAGAAAATATAGTTTTTTTAAAAATAATTTATTAAATCACTAGAACAAATTTACATATAAAAAAATAATACATTATAAGTTTCTGTGACAAGTCTATATTTTATATGTTGGTTAATATTATTCATTCCTTCCAATTTAACAGCTTGGTTATTATGGGGAAATTTAAATAATTATATTTCTTCATTTGTTTAAGCATGGGATTTCATATCAGGTATGCTATCAAATATAGTCTTCTTCTAAATATAAAGATATTAAATTATCACCCATTTTATTTATTTAATCCCCGAAATTTAAACTTTGGATGATATATAAGTGTTTTACATTCTATAATACATTCATTGAAATCCCACCTCACAAAAAAGATCCATAAATCATCCACATGGAAAGTGAAAAAGGGAAGCGTGGAGTACATCTAGAATAACAAAGACTATGTTGAAATGTATGAGATCATAGGGGAGAAGTAAGGAATTTTATTTAAAAGTGAAAAATAACACCCATGTACTCATTGAGAGTTAAAAAGAAAATTCATATGAAAATGTTAACCACCAAAAATGTATAAATTATTGATGGGTTAAAGGTCCATTTATTTAAATATTATAAAAAATAATGAGTGGCATTTTTATTTGTAGATCATTTTATTTTACTTATGGAATTTATTTATAATATATAATAAAAATATAGGGAAATATACTTAATTGATATGTATAATTTCATTATTTAATCAATTTCCACCACCTTCTTGTATTCCTTAGAATATATAGATTATTTGAGAATAATTTTATTTATTCATGCGTAATCATAATAAAAATTCATCGATATAAAACATAAAAATAACATATATTTATTCCTCATATTATTTTCCATTAATTAAAACTAAAAATGATTAAAATGAAAAATTATTGTTCCCTAAAAATAATAATGGTTTATATGATAACAATATACTTTATTACAAAAGATTTGTGAGCAATACCCTATGTTCAATGTAGTTGATTCAATAAATCACTATCATTAAAATTCAATATTGATATTATAATTTATATTGAATCTAAAAAATCAAAATGATTTGATCACATAGTTATATAAGATTAATATTAATATTTACCTGTAAATAACATCATTTAATCAATAATGAACATTCAGAAAATTTGACACCAGAAAGGAATAATCTCTAAGTTATAGTAACCATTTCCATTAAATACAAGAATCTACAAAAATAAAAACAAATCAATGAAAATTACATTAAAAAATCCATACATTATTCAGCATTTAAAATACAATAATATTCTATTTAACTTATTCATATAATGATCCAAAAAATTATAGTTACATTATTATGAAATAACAATAATCATTTAATAATTAATCAATTTATAATCTCATAAAATTTCTACAATAAAATAGTGTTCATAGTCGCATTGTATTCTTTCTCCATAAATTCATTTAGAAGAAAAAAAATTCATAGTAACTAGAACATCTTTACAGATATTTTTTAGATATTCACCATTATCCCACTTTAGTTATAGAATCAAACCCTCCAACCTTTCTACCGTACACACAAACGATGAGTTAATATCATATTGGATTGATGTGGAAATGGATATTGGACTTTTAACTAACATAATAACATATTATTATATAGATTAACCTAAATAATTATTTTATCAATATTGAATAAGTTTTTATACATGTGGAAGTAGAATCAAAAGTAAAACATGAAAATAAATACTATGCCTTCAATTTGGAAAAATCCATTTCCTTGACGCCATAAAACCACTATGACTAATATTATTCAAAAACATTGATATATATATATAATGTGTTTAGTCAATATAATATTTTATTTTGGATTTTTTTTATCCAAATGAGTTTTTAATTATAATGACTAAGAAGAAGAAGATCCCTTATATAAGTGATTGGAGGGGAACTCTAGGAGTGTCTAAAAATATTAAAATATAATATGATTATTATTGATCCATATTCATTCAAATATACTATATATGAACATATTAAAAAATTAATTACCATATATTATACATTGTGTTTTTTTAATTGTTTTATTAAATTTTGCAATTTTAAAAAAATATTACTTCCTGAAAATATCATAATTATCAATTTTTATTCAAATCTATATGTAGTCATTAAAAACATCAAAAAAATTTGAATTTGAAAAATATTTTTTTATATCCTTATAATATCATTGAAAAAAAAACTTCATGGATCAACTTTTATATCTCAAATTATATTTAATTTAGTATTCTTAATAGCATTTATATTATTTTTTCATTATTTGGATAATTAATGTATCAACATTGAGTAAGAATTTAATGTAATTATTTTATAAAAAAATACAAAAAAATGGTTATATAAATTATATTTAATTTTAATATTTAATTTATAGTCAAAAATATTATCCATATAACAACATATTAAACAAATTAACTTCATAAAAACAAGATGTAACATGTTTCACATTTATTTAAATAAAATACTATAAATGTAATTCAATCATCCATGTTGCCCAAAATGGTCGTAAATTTTTCCATTTTATGATTATTATATATATATATATATCCATAAATTAATATTAAGTTATGTTTTTTGGATGACTTTTAGGTTCATATCATATTATTTAACAAAAATAACTATATATTACAATTACAATATTAATAAAAATTACTAATGTTACTATTCATATTTTATAAAAAATAAAGTGAATTGTATAATAATTATATGCAATAAAATTCAATATATGAGATTATTTATTCAAAATTAAAATCTATAACGTTTCATAAATCAAATGAAAAATATATTGGTAAAAGATAAAAAAAATAATTTTTACTAAAAATGCCATTTTAATTAAAAATTGTTTTTCATAATAAATTTAATTATAAAATAAATTTAAAAATACGTTATATAATTTTTCCATGTAAATAAAATAAAATTATTTTTTTACAAAAAAATTAAATATTTTTCACATTCTCATAAAAAAAATGTTATAAAATTTTAATAATCATTCATAATATAATTTATTCTTTATCATTTTGAAAATTATATTAATTTTGAAAAATAAATTTTCTATTATTTAATTAAATTAGTCATTATAATCCACAAGAAAATAATAAATCCAATTGTTTGATGAAAATATATTTTTTTTATGAATATTATACATTAATAAAAATGTAGTACATATTTAAATAACATTAATTAATAAATTATAAATGTGTGTGATCATTATATATTTCATATTTGGGTTAACAATATTCATTCCTTCAAATTTATAAACAATGTTATATTGGTCACATTAAAATAATAAAATATCATTGTCCATTTAAGCACATCATTACATAACTTAGACATTAGTGAATTTAATCATTTAAAATAAAGGAATGACTAGATGATACATTGTTTTTTATCAATTGATTTCATGGACATGAAATAATATTTCATGAATTATTTTACTATAATGATGTGTCGCAATAATATAATATAATAGATGACTTGGTGTTTTAGAATAAAGATATCAAAGGGTAAATTTCTTCAGTCACATCCCCAAATGTAGTTTGGATATAGTTATATGATGTTATGGAATTTATTATTATTTTGTAATTATGTTAGGGTTGAAAATAAATTTTATCTAGTTAGAACATGATTAATTGAGTTGATGAATAATTGGTTCTAATTAAAATAAATTTTATATGAGCTTTTGAGATATCAATATTGATTCATGAATTCACATATATTTAAGGGATATGTTTTTGTTTTGACGTAATATCCTATAGATGATTTTAAATTCACCCATATGTGTTCAAAATGAGATATGTCAATATTTATATTTTTGTGATCCAATTCAGGTATATATTAAGTGAATGGTTTGTTGTGATTTTATTTGGAGAATTGGAGTAAGTGATTATGTGTTGAATATTTTGAAAAATATCACACTGATTTATATTGATTTTTTTTTGATATTTTATTATTGAGTTTTTTATTTCAATGATTGTCCAAATCAGGGTGACCTAGTTTTCATTTATATATTAATTATCTCTGTTGCATATTTATTCATTAAATAGGTATTAATATACAAATATAGATATTTTTTTTGTTTATGTCCAATGATTCATGATATATTTCATTTGTTTATTAGTATATATAAGGATTTTATTGAGAGAAAATCACATCCTGATGACTTATCTAAAACCATAAACTGTATTTTCCAACCTCTTACAGTACATGATCTATTTTGATGTCATGTGTCATTTTGATTGTGGTTATATTGATAGTGTCATGTTGTGATATTAAAATATAAACCTATTTGGTGTTCAAACTACTTCATCAAGGATATTCCCATGTTATGTGAAATATTTCCCAAAAAAACATTTCCCCATGTAGAAATGGTGGATGATATAATAATATTATTTGAAAATAAATTTCAATGAATATACATAATATGCAAAGTCATTATTAAATATATATTAATATTTTATGAGATATACTTTGTATTTTACAAAGGGTTTCCTATGTGTTTTATATCATAATATTATTAAACAATATTGTACATGATAAATAAATAAATTTTTGTATTAAAATTATCATAAATTAATTAATATTTTCAACTATATCATTTTTAACAATATATGAATAATAAAGAAAGTAAATATAGAAATAAATTTATTTGATAAATGGATGAAGATATATACTCTTATTTATATTGAATGTATTTTTTATTTTTTTGTGAAAAACTATAATGTTTTGGACATAGAAATTACTTAATCTGGAATTAATTCAATAACATGACTTTCCATGATAATAAGGATATTTTAATGTTTTATATATTGATATAATAAGGCCATAATTCATAAATAAAAATTTATATATTACAATTTCTAAAATTCTACTCACTATCAATTTCTTTCATAAAATACACACATTTAAAAAGAATCATAGTTTCATTTCCGGTTTAAACATCCTAAATTTTCCAGGATTCCATATGTGGCTCAATTCTCCTTTACAATCATGAATAACATTAAAAAACATGAGATGTGCATAAAAATCAAAATACTTTATACCTAAGATGGAAGAATATAATATATTTGAAAACATGAAAACCATGAATTCATTATGATAATGTATTGCATTTCACAATAATGTAGTTGTAACTACTCTTTATTGAATATTATCTCATTAATTAATCCTATGTGAACATAATATTAGTAGAAAACCCATAGAAATCAAATAAAACAAATGAAATATAATATTACAGTTTACCATAATATTATTTAAATAGAATAATAAGATGACCAACATTCTGACATTACAATTTACAAATAGAATCTCTATATGACTGAGATCCATAAAAATGAATTGTAGGATATAATGTAACCACCCGTCATTATTTTATCACATAACCACAACGTATTCGGTTTACAACTTGACAACCCATCATTTTTTTATCATGTAATTACATGTAAATCATTGAAGTATAATTATATAATCATCACACATAAAATATTTAAAATTTAAACGTTTCACTCATAAAATATAATTTTCAATAGGATGAAATAATTTCATATAATTAAAATATTGAACATAGATTTAAAACTAAATAAAATATTCAAAAAATAATAATTTTGAATCATTGTGTCCCATTGATTATTATAATTTATTAATGTAATAAACATTTTTAAACATTCATGTCAATGAAAATAAATTTTTAATACCCATTTTTAAAACATAAACTTGAAATAAAATTTTTTAGGATAATTAGACAAAAAAAATATTTAAAATAATGATTTCATTAGGGTTCATTACCACATGAGATACACTTGGATAAAAATAATTAGGGAATATCATTAAATAATTGTTAAATTTTTAAGAGAATATTATAATTAAAGATAAAATTAAATGGATATATTTACATATTATAATATAATAAAGTTACATAACATCTTGATATCCCTCAATGAAAGGATATAGAGATGAAATTACAAACCTAGAGTATGTCATGTATTTTTTATTCTTTAACATGATGAAAAAATAAGAAAAAAACTTAATTTCTACTTGGTTTAAAACATTTTTCATGTTTCTTATTAATTTCATATCACATAGTTCCATGTTATAAAATTATAAAACAATTTATGTTCATGTCATATGTTTTTGCGATGTTTGTTATTTAAGTCGAAAATATCTATGTTATTATATAAAATTACTATATGGTAATAATTCAATAATATCAAAAAATATATTCATGAAATAATTAAATTTCATCTGTATATATCAATTTACAACAGTACATAATATTTCAAAATAATAAATGAAATGCATTATTCATGGAGAATGTATGTCATGCATACGCATGAATGTAAATTACACATCATGTTATATAACAATATTATGAATTAAATTATAATTTAAATATAATATTAATGTTATATATTTCTCATTAGATTAATAAAACCATACCTTATAGATTCCCTATTTGTTCGGAATGATTCAAATCTCTTTGAGGGGGAATAGTCAACAATTCATCAAATGATATTATAGTTTTGACAAAACATAGAATCATAAATGTATGTTCTAAATAATAATTAATGACTAATAGAGAAAATATTGAGATTATATGTATCCTATATAAATATTGTTTCCATCATAATGGCCTCTATGATAGGTGGTATGGGAAATTTGAACAATCATTTTTTTGGGATTTAGTAGTTCACCAAACATGTAAATAGAATGTTTTTTACCCATTAAATGGAGGGATATGTATGTTTTAGTTGAATATATATCATATCAACATCATATTATATTGAGTATACTAGTTTTTTTTTGTATTCAAAGAAATGGAAGAGTATAGGGAGTGGAGTATGGAAATGAAAATAAAAAACATGGTAAAAGGCATTACTACTAAATCCAGTAACCACTTTTTCTATATAACAAAAAGTCTCCTTGGGTATATTTCAACTACAATTATGGCTTCTATGATTAGGGGTTGGATTCATGGTATAGTTACCAACATGTCTGTGCTGAACCAAATGGATATTAGTGTGAAATTAAATTAGACTAACATGTATTTTTTTACTGTAGAGGGAAGGGGAACTCTTGTAATGTTATAAAATATTAAATTAATATAAATTAATAATTTATCCCAAATGATTCGACATTGAATGTATTTTAGATTCAATGAGTATAGTTCTAAATCATCTTATAAAATAATTTTTAGACATGTATTAGTTTTATTTAAAACCTTATATTTTTAGTTTACCATTAATTATTCAAAATTAATTTTTTGTTTTGGTAACAACATTTTAATAATTAAGTGTCTATATGTAACACTTGTATTGGTTAATTTTCTAATATTTTGATACATAATTATATTTGAGACCATATAATAATACAATTGTGATTTTTAACGTTTTTTGGATTATTATATAATTTGAATAATAATAATTATTATAAAATCTCAATTATGTCAAATTTGACATTATTCAATTTAATGAATTTAAATAAAATATAAAAATAATGAAAAATTATAAAAAAATCATATAAATTCTTTATAAAATGTGATATTCTACTTTAAAAATATTAGATGTCTAAAATTATATAAATATTATTTATAATAATATATATAATATCATTCATTTGGTTCATTATTTAATAATTATATTATGGAATCATCATTTAATCATAATTAAATTTAATTATATAATTAGAAAATAATATTAATAAATAACTCTAATGTATGCAATATTTTTATATAATATTACCATTTATTGTTTAAAATATCATTTTTATAATGACATTGTAATATTATTTAATAATAATAAACATGTTTATGTTATATTTTCCATTACATAAAAATAAGTGTTATAAAATATCATTATCACACCAATGTGGCTCCCAAAGTCCAATTATCATTCCCATGTGTTTCTATGGTTTCCCATAACTCGTCCAATAATATTATGATAAGTTTTAGGAGAGTTTTATATTTTTATTATAATATTTTTATTCTTATTTACCTCAATCCCACTTTAATCATAGTAAATATAAATAATTTCTAATGTTTCTATTCATAAATTGAAAAAAATAAAAGGTTTTTATTCATAAAATTTTGAAATTTTTATTTCAAAATATGAAAATAATTTTCACAAATTTATAACAGATAATTAGAATAAAAAAATTTTAAATTATTTTATATGAACTTAACCAATTATTTATATAAACATATTTCAAAAATATTTAATAAGAATATACATTTTTTTGTTATATTTTTCATTAATTTAAAATAAATGTTATAGAATATCTTTATCAACCCCATTTGGCTACCAAATTCTTAATTTCTATCGCAAATGTTTCCATTGTTTCCCATAACTCATCCAATAATACCAGGATATGGGTTAGTATTGTTTTATACTATTTTTATATTATTTTTACTATTATTTAAATCATTCCCTATTTAATCGTGGTAAATATAAATAATATATATATTTTCTATTCATACATTCAAAAAATTAAACGTTACTGTTAATAACATTTTTAAATTTATATTCAATATGTGAAATTAATTTTTAAAAATTCGTAACAGATAATTAGTAGAAAATAATTTAAAATTAATTTCCTTTTTCAAAAAGAGAAATTGGGTGTTTAAAAAAAATTAAAACCCTCAAAAGATTAACATTTGTATATATATAATTTCAATGTGAAATTACATACAATTAAAACCATTGGATTAAATGATAAAAAATTATTATAATTATAAATTATAATCAATTTATAGTATAATCAATGAGTATAAATAATTTAGACAAAATTACTATTTTGAATTAAAATTCATTATTTTTTAGTACTAGTTAAAATATTATTTTTATAAGAAAAATATAAGATCCCAGGCCTTCTTTTTAGGTACATTTGTCCAATCTGGTCCTTTTTGAGGAAATGATGAAAATATAGAAATATTCAGAGTACATTTCGTGTACTTTATAAGTACACGCTGTGTACTTCGATACCGCATGAGGTCGTGTGATGTCTGTGTCCGGCCCACACACACAGTCATGTGGGGTGACATGGATGCCACTTATAGCGGATCATGAAAAAACCGAGTACTCCTCGTGTACTCTAAAAGTACACACTGTGTACTTTTATTTTTATTTCATTAAATGAACCGGGGTCGTGTCTAATTCTTGGAAATACCATCTTCTCTGCCAAATTCTATCCAGAGCATCCGAGGAGGTCGAATCTTCTCCGAGCCACCGATTTGTCATCGGTTATTCGAATCAAAAACCATCAGTTCATTAGAATCTCAGCTTTCTACAACATTCTAGGACGTTTTATGGGCCGAGGATCATATATGTCAATTTACCAGGATCATGGTAGGTGGTTTGTTGCCTTACGTTAATGGTCTTTGAGTTTTTGTACAAATGTGTCAGATACCCATGTATTGGGTGTCTCAGGTAAGGGTTTTGATCCTGAAATATTATATTCCTCATATTTCATGTGTGATTGAGGCTACTAGATGAATAATTATTGCTTGTTTCAATGTTTGAGGATCATCCCATGGGTTTTTTCCTTGTTTTGGCTGTTTATAATTGTTTAGATGAGGTTTCTTGCGAGTCAAACCATGTTGCATTGATTGCATGCCTTGATATGAATGATTGCATGTGTCGTGTGTTGTTTAAATTTTGTTGATGCGTTATAGCTATTATCCAAGTAGTTATTTGGACATACTTAGGGATGCTACGAATCAAATATGTATGATTGTTTTTACTCAAGGCTGTGAGAACCTCTTGTAGTTAGACCATATGGGGAATTGATGTTGAGTGCTTCCTCAGAGGGACTGCTTAATTGTTACCACTATGAGACCTTAATGGGGATTGACTTTGTGCTCTCCCAAAGGGTCTAATAATTATCTAATCAAGAATAAATGGGAATTAGACGTAATTTCTTCTTCATAGAGTTGGTATTAACACCCCAAGACCATAGGGTGAATTGACGATGAGTGCTTCCTTAGAGTGTCTTTTCCATTGTTTGAATACATGCCATAGGGTTTTGCCCGCGTGATCCACCTAGAGGGTCGGTAGGATAATTTATTGTTTGGTCAGTTGTGAAGAGTCAACCAAGCCAAAGAACAAGCATGGGTTTTTTACTTCTGGTTGTTAGGTAGTCAGCTAAGATACATGTTGTGTTACCTTCTATACATTTGGATTATATAGATCTTTGTAATATTCATTCGTTAGTAATTAAATGATTGAATTAAATTAATTAATAAATTTGAATGGATAATGTAGGATTTTTTACTTTAGTGTACTCATGTTTCTCTGCTGCCTTTATTTCCATTACTTTTGTTATATTGCTCACTGATAGTAGGGCACAGATATTGTGGTGGGTTCCTACTAGGATTTGTCTCACACTCTATTTGGGACCTGTTTTTTTTCCAAGAAGGTTACATGGTTGTAGGATTGGACAGGGATTGTGGCCCATCTACCTCAGTTGCATGATTACTAGTTAGAGATGGAGAGAATGGGATTGTGCTTAGGCGTACGATGTTGTTGGAGTTTACTATTTACTTTTAGTACTTGGGTTTCAGTTGTATTTCAGAATGTTGCATTTTTTACTGCTTTCCACATAAACATGTACCATGCTGCATCATTTTTATGTTATAAATTTCTTCTACTGTTTGGATTCATTTGTAGTTTGTTGATTACTGCTTCCTCTATTGTTTATTATTTTCCATCCGCTGCATACACTACAAAATGAGGACATAGTTTCCCGACTAACTCCCCAATCCCCCCACTGCTAGTCAGATGCCTCTGGCATTTGAGGAAACACGCTTGAGGTCCTGTGGCGAACTGGGAATGGGGAATGAGTGGCACCGGATTTGGGACGTTACAAAGTGGTATCAGAGGGTGGTTTCTTTCTTTTCTATTTTTGTACTGTTTGGCGACAATAGATAGGGATAGGTATGAATGGGTAGTTGGTACTTAACTGTCCCAGAGGGTAATTAACCCACGAACATGGAAAATCCATATTACATCATAATTGAAATATTTTTTGTAGTTTTTTTTGTTTTGTAAGGGTTACAATTGATTTTATTTCTCTGTTGGGTGAATCACTTGTTTTGTGCTATTACAGTTTATATGATTGTGGATCTATTTTGTTGCAACCCGATGAGATGTGGGTATGCCATCTCATACATCATATTGGCACTGGTTAGAAATCACATGTCACACATTTTATCGCCATCTAGGGTGGATTAGAAATTGCATCCTGTTGTGATATTAGTTGTGAAAGAAATAAATGTTATGTTGATTGGGTATTGTTTATTTTTACAACTTATTTAGCATGGAGGTCAAGATTTGGTCATATTGGTGTTATGGGCCCTCAAGGATCTGAATTTGGTGGATCATGGGATTATCATTCTGTTTACTAGTAATGTGCATTCTTATGATGTCATGATTTGATTCATGGGGAGTATAGGCCCCCACAGATCAGAATTTTGCACATAGATTCTAGTTTTCAGTGTTTTTCAGTGTTTTTGTGGATTTTGGTATGCCTACTACCCAGAAACCCATATAACACGCATTGTGGACTTATTAACACACGTCATGTGTTCTTCTGTTTGGGAAGAACTACTTTTCACGATTACACGTCATGTACTTGATGTACACATCGTGTTCTTTTCTGCCATGTGATCCTGCCTACTAGTTGAATACCTGGGCTAAAAGATATTAGGTACTAAACGCTGTGTAGATTTTTGAAACGCCATGTACAGTTCCCCATCTACTAGTGTGTGTAAATAATGACCCGGACGAGAAAAATCATCAAGGACGCGCCGTGTAGTGGACAAACATGCAGTGTAGTCTTCGACTAGGGCAGTATGTGTGACTTAGTCGTGTAGGGGTAACTAGGAAGGAGGAAAAAAGATAGTACACAGTATATATATGAACACGCCAAGTAGTTGGGGTTTACACAACCATCTTGGCTGGTGTACATTCCATAGTAAAATCCTTATGAACACGTCGTGTTTTGAGACTACACGCCGTGTAACCATGTCTTTCCAGTTATAAGAATTTTTCCTCTTCTGTTCCATTTTCACTCTGTTATGTTGAAAATTGTGTTCTTCATTAAAATGGTGGGATTTTGACCATGCAATGTCATGCCTGCAAGACGACTTCTTGTTGCACGTGAGAGATCTGACAATGATCGTACACCAGATATGGAACCAGCAGTTATCCCGGATACTAGTGAGGAAACACAGTTCCTTGAGGGATTCATGAGGATCATGCCGACCTTTCAGGGAGCTTAGCAACCTTCCCAGTCTATGGTAGAGATTATGCGAGTCTTCTAGCAGCAGCATCCTCCAAATTTCTCAGGGGAAGGAGGACCTTAGGTGGCTGAATATTTTTTTGAAGCTACAGTTTCTATAATTGATCATCTCGAGACACTCTATGAAAGAAGGGTGAATCATGCGACTTACATACTCCGAGATTCTTCCAAGAGATGTTGGGATGTTTTTTCTCAGGTAGGGCGACAATAGATAGATTCTTGGGATGAGTTTCTGTGTACGTTCTATGACTAGTTATCTCTGGCGATGTTGAGGGCCAATAGAGCAAGAGAGTTCATGAATGAGTTGCAGGGTACTCTATCAGTTATAGAGTGTTCAACTCATTTTGCAGAGTTACATCGTTTCACTCTCGTTTTGGGTAATGATGAGTTTTTCTAAGCAAGGAATTTTTTGGAGGTACTTAAACCAGAGATTAGATCACAGGTGAACGTATTCTAGATGACTTCTATTTCATTGATAGTCGACCAAGAGTTTATAATTCTGAGGAATATGAGGGATAATGGAGCGGTGAGCTAGGGTGGTTCCGCATCCAGAGTTAGTACATTTCCTACTACCAGTAGAAAGCGCCACCGAGAGTCTACATGAGGTGACTAGACTAAGCGGGATATTCCTTCAGGTAGCACATTTTTGTGATACCAGTGGGGGAAGGATGGGTATTAGAATCCACAATGCCCGAGAGAACCGGTGGAGTGCCGATCTTGCAGTAAGATGGGTCATCTGCAGTGGTTTTGCAAGGTTCTTCTTCCAACAGCTAGTGAAGGAGGATCTGTTTCGACTCCGCATACAAGAGCAGGGTTTCAAGTTCCATAACAGACTGGGGGATGAAGTTATTCAGGTCGTTTAGGCCAGGGTAGAGGTTGTGTATGCAGTTTTCAGGCTCAGGGAGAATGATATCCGGGATATCAGACTAATACACAAGGCCATGATACATGCAAGATGTTTGCGTTAGAGGATATTCATCAGGAGTAGGATCATGGACCTTCCACAGTGTAAGGTAAAATCTTAGTAGCCTCAGTTTTATCTTCTGCACATTTTGATACATGACCTTCTTATATCATTATTTTTGTGCACACTGTGGAGAGACTTAGACTTACTATCATTTCATATGAGGACATGATGACACTAGACACTCCCTTGGGACTTAGAACTACTAGTGTGCGTCAGTGAAAGGAGTACCCCTTGAGTTTGATGGGTGTCACTTCGTGTGATATCTTTATGTCCTTGAGATGATGGGTTATGATGTCATCCTTAGGATAGACTGGCTAGTTCCCTTTTAGGACCATGTCGATTTCTATCATCGTAGGGTGAGTTTCCCGTCACCAGAGGGCATGACATTTCTTCATTAGAGTGAATGGGATGTCCAGGCGAGCATAGTTGGACCAGAGCATCATGGATTGGGCAGTGTAAAAAACCCATATTTCTAGCTTATATTTGGATGACCAGGGGACTTCCCAAATAGTCTTTCCTATAGTGGTTGATCATTTTCCAGATTTCTTTCCAGAAGACTTTTTAGGTTTACCTCTGGAGCGAGAGGTACAATTCTCTATTGAGCTTCTTTCTGGAGTGGAATCTGTATCCATACCTCATTATATGATGGCTATGCTTGAGTTACAATAGCTCAAGAGGCAGTTGGAGGAGTAACAGGAAAATGGTTTTATCCGACCAAGTACTTCTCCTTGGGGTACGCCTAATTTTTTTTTGCAAAGATGGCTGATGGTACATTACGACTTTTTGTAGATTATTGGAAGGTGAACCAGTTGGCGGTCATGAACCTATATCCCTTACCATGGATTGATGATCATATGATTATCTTCGAGGGGCCAGGGTGTTCTCGAATATATACTTGGGATCCGGCTACCATCAGTTGTGGGTCAGACCATCTGATATACCACTTATAACATTCTGGAGATGGTATAGTCTATAAGAGTATATGTTTATTCCATTAGGTTTCACGAAATTTCCAATATTTTTCTTGGCACAGATTAAGAATTTTTTTCATCCAAACATGGATTCTTTCTTGGTGGTTTATGTGTACGCTATCTTGGTGTACTCTCACACTCGACACGACCATGGTACCCATCCTGAGATCATACTGAGTACACTGGGAGAGCATTAGTTATATGATAAGATCTCTAAGATCCACTTCTGTATGGATGAGATTCACTTATAGGGCCATGTAATCTTAGAGATAGGATTATCCGTAGACCTAGAAAAGGTGAGAGAAGCAGTTACCTAAGAGCAACATAAGAATTTATTCAAGGTATGGAGATTCTTGGGACTTTCTGGATACTACAAGAGTTTTATACAGGACTACTCACTCTTAGCAGCGCTGTTGAGGGGCATGACTAAGAAGGGTGTGAAGTACGTTTTTTCAGAAGCTTGTGATTCATCATTTTTGGAGAATAAGTGGAGATTGACTTCAACACATATACTAGTTTTTTCAATGCAAGGAATGAGTTATACAGTTTTATAAGATGCATATAGAATCGGGTGTGGAGAAGTGCTTATATAGGACGATCATGTTGTTGCATATTTATCTCGGTAGTTGAGGCGACATGAGAAGAACTATCCTACACATGACCTGGAGTTGGCTGCAGTTGTACATGACATGCATTTTTAGAGACATTACCTTCTAGGAGAACAGTTCATGGTATATATTGAATACAATATCCTTAATTATATCTTCACAAATCGTAACATAATTCCGAGACATTAGAGGTGGGTCGAACACCTACAGTCTTTCGACTTTGAGCTTGCTTATACGCATGGGCTATGCAATGCTGTAGCAGACGCACTGAGCAGGAGGACTCAGTTACATGCAGTTCAGGAGGCCAGCAGCAAGAGGCTGCTTATGGCTCTGTTCTCTATGATGCATTTGGATGTGCATGATATACATGGAAGAAATTTTCTTTCTTCTATATCTATTACCTCTAATCTTCTGAATCGTGTTCGAATGAGGCAGCTATCAAACTCAGATGGACTAGTATTACAGGAGGGTGTGTCAGGTGGAGACCCTACTATGGGTTAGACAATGGGTGATGATGATGTGTTACGTTTTCATGGTCACGTATGGGTTTCAACAAACATCCATGAGGAGCTGATGTGGGAGTTTCATGCTTCACCTTGGACAGTTCATCCTGGGGTGACAAAGATTTATTGAGACTTATGTCGTCAGTATTGGTGGCCAGGTATGAATACGGATGTGGATGGTTTTGCTATGTGGTGTCTACCTGTCAGTAGGTGAAGGAAGAGAATCAGCTAACAACAGGGATTTTATAGCCTTTACCCATGCCAATGTGGAAATGGAATGATGTAACAATGTAATTCGTGACAGTGTTACCGAGATCTCCTCGAGGGAATGATACACTTTGGGTGGTAGTGGACAGGTTCAAAAAAGTTTTACATTTCATACCGATCAAGGAGACCTTTGCTGTGGATAAGCTTGGGAGGTTATACATTTGTGAGGTGGGACGACATCAATATGTTCCGAACAGTATCGTTTCAGATAGGGACTTCATATTAAAATTTCATTTCTGGCTGGGCTATAGAGGGATTTGGATACATGGGTACTTCTGAGTACAGATTACCATCCAGAGACAGATGACCAGTCATAGTGCATGATACAGGTTTTGGAGGACATGCTTCGAGCATGCGTCCTTGATCTGGATGGTTTTTCGGAGAAAAATATACCTCTAGTGGAGTTTTCCTATAATAAAATTTTCAAGAATCTACTTAGAGGTATCCTTATGAGGAATTTTACGGTACTCTGTGCCAATCACCCTTGTGTTGGATAGAGGCAGGAGAGGAAGCTATGTTGGGACCTCATCATTTTTAGGAGACCGAAAAGATGGTATAGTTGATTCGGAAGAGGATTGCTACTGCACAGTATCGATAGAAATCTTATGCTGACCAGCAGAGATGACCTTTGGAGTTCAAGGTTGGAGATCAGGTTTTCTTATGTGTTATCTCGAGGTTGGGACATAAGAGGATTAGAAGACAAGGAAAGTTTTCAAAGGGATACGTTGGTCCGTTTAGTGTTTTGGAGAGAGTCATGCTGGTTGCTTATAGGTTGCAGTTACCTCAGAGGTACCAGGCTATGCATGACGTCTTCCATGTTTCTCAGCTTAAACGTTATTTCTCAAACCTATCTCATGTTTTTCAACCTGAGGAGGTTGAGTTGGAGAAGGATGCAGCTTTTGAGGAGGATCCTATCAGGATTTTTGATTGTAGTGCCAAGGTGCTCCATGGCTAGTCTGTTCCAATGGTACGCATGTTATGGAAGCAAATCCATGTACATGATGAGACATGGAGATGGAGGCCGATATGCGATCACAATGGCCTGGGTTGTTAAATGTTTCTTCTTCGATACCTTGTTAGGTAAATTTGGGAAATATTTTCATTAAGGGGGGAATTGTGTAAGAACCCAGACCTTCTTTTCTGGAATGTTTTTCCTTCCTGGTCGTTTTTGAAGAAAAAAGAAAAATCTGGAAATTTTCAGAGTACACGCCGTGTACTTTATAACAACACATCGTGTACATCGATGTCGTGCGAGGCCATGTGTTGGCCGTGTCTGGGACACACACACGGTCCTGTGGGGTGACGTGGAGGCCACTTAACGCGAAGTACATAAAAAACAGGTACACACCATGTACTCTAAATGTACTTGTTGTGTACTTTTATTTTTATTTCATTAAAAGAACCAGGGTGGAATCTAATGCTCGGAAATACCTTCTTCTCTGCCTAATTCGGTAAAGAGTGTCCAAGGAGGCCATATCTTCTCCGAGCCACCAATCAGTCACCAGTTATCTGAATCGAAAACCATCGGTTGTAATAGAATCATAGTGATCTACTCCATTCTAGGCTGATTTATGAGCCATTTTTCAAGTATGTCAATCTACGAGGATAGAGGAAGGTGGTTTGTTTCCATACGTTGAATGTCATAGATTTTCTGTTCAAAAGTTCTGGATACCCAAGTATCCAGTGTCTCGGGTTAGTGTTTCGATCCAGTAATATTATCTGCCCCATATTGTTTGTCTGATTGAGGCTATTAGATGAATAACGATTCCATGTTTTCATGTTTGAGGATCACCCTATGGGTTTTTCCTTGTTTTTCCTATTTATCACCATTTGGATGAGGTTTTCTATGAGGAAAACCATGATTCATTGATTCATTGCCTTGATGTGAATGATTGCAACTGTTTCCTACTATTTAAATGCTTTTGTTGCACTGTAGTGGTTAGCCAAGTAGTTTTTTAGACATACATAGGGATGATACAAATCTTTTATATACGATTTCATTTACTTAGGTCTACAGGAACCTGGTGAAGTTAGACCACATGGCTAATTGATTTTGAGTGCTTCCATAGAGGGACTTCTTAATTATTACCACTATGAGACTATAAAGGGGTTTATCATTGTGCTCTCTCAGAGGTTATAATAATTATCTAATAGAGACTAATGGGGGAATTATACATAATTTATTCCTCAAAGAGACTGTATTAACACCGCAAGATCCATGGGGGAATTGATAATGATTGCTGCCTCAGAGTTTCATTGCCTTTGTTTGAATACTTGACCATAGGGGTCTGCCCACATGAGCCACCTAGAGGGTCATCATGAAAAATTATTGTTTGGATTTTTGTGATGAGTCCACCAAGCCCATGAACAAGATTAGGTTTTTTACTTCTGGTTGTTAGGTAGTCCACTGATATACCTATTGTGTTACCTGTTATGCCATTGGATTATAGAGTTATTTCCTAGATTATTTGGTTAGTAATTAAATGACGGAAATAAATTAATAAATAAATGTGAATGGAGATTTTAGGATTGTTATCTTTTGTGTACTCTTATTCCTATCCTTCATTTATAAACATTACTTTTCCTATATAGCTCACTGACAGTATGGCATATATCTTGTGGCGGTTGCCAATTTGGATTAGTTTCACACAAATTTTGGGTCTTGCTTTTCGGCTCAAAGAGGTTACCTGGTTACTGGTGTGGATAGAGATTGCGGCCCTTCTACCTCTGGTTCATGATTTCTGGTTAGAGCTAGAGAGAATGGGACTGAGCTTAAGCTTGCGATGCTGCTGGAGTATACTGTCTACTTTTAGTAGTACGGTTTCAGTTATATATCTGCATGTTGCACTGTTTACTGCTTCAAATAGATACATGTACCATGCTCCATCATTTTTATGTTATACATTGCTTATACTATTTGGTTTCATTTGTTTTATGTTGTTTACTGCTTTCACTATTGTTTATAATTTTCCTTCTAGTTCATACTTTACTAAATGAGGGAATAGTTTCTCCACTGACTCACCAAGGCCCTCACAGCTAGTCAAAAACCTCTTGTGTATTGGGAAATGGTCTTGAGGCCATGTGGCAAACCAGGTAAGTGGCACGAGTGGCTACAGATTTGGGTCATTACAAAAACACAATAAATTCAACCAATGTATATTTTGATTTCCCTTATAATAATAAGAAGATTATTTTTTCATATAGAATAAAACAATTAACAATACTATATTCAAAAATGGGTTACCAATTTATAGAATTAAAACTACCTTTTAAAAATATTCGATTATTTTATTCTTAAATATGAGTTTATTCTAATTTGAAGCATCAAAAATATAATGGGTGAATTTAAAATGATTTCAATCTCATTATAAATCATAATTTTTAAATTTATTGTCAAAATGAAAAATAATGTTAAAAAAAACCCTCATATGATTAACATGTATTTATATTATATTTCAATGTAAAATTACCTCCAATTTACACCACTGGATTAAATGATCAAAAAATAATATATTTTTAAACTAAAATAAAGTAAAAGGAAAATTTATAAATTTAATTAATTTAATGGAAAATGTAGTTTTTAATTAAAATTCAGTATATTTCACCACTAAATAAAATGTAAAATTTATCAGAAAAATACCATAAATTCAACGAATATATATTTCGATGTCTCTCATCAAAATTAGAAGTTTTTTTTTCATATAGAGGAATTTATTTATAAAAACTAGATTTAAAAAGTGTTCACCACCTAAATTATGTAGAATTACCTATAGAAAATTTTGGGGAATTTTATGGTTAAATTTGGATTTATTCTAATTGGATGGATCAATTTTTTTGGATGAATTTAAAATGATTTAAAAACAACTTAAATATTAATGTAGTTAGTTATTTTCATTCCAAATAATACAACACCTATACATTAAATACCATATAATATAATATTATTAATAATGTATTATTTTTCGTTATAACTTGTCTTTTGTGAACCTAAAAATTTAGAGAAACCAATTGTTGATCAGAATGTATGCTATATGAGATATCGACCACATTATGGTGAACCCAATTCCAAATTCATAAATATTTATTACTTATAAATAATTATTATTCTATGATATTTTTTAATGTTAAATATTTCCCACTATTGGAAATTGTTTCTCACCAATTTTATTTACTTATCAAAGAGGTGTAGGTATTTATTCACATTGAATTTTCAGATTCCAATGTTCCCAAAACAATCACATGGTTTATTTAAATAGAAATTAACATAAAAAAGAACATTATTCTACAAAAAATACAATATGTGATCATGTAAATATAGTTTTTGTTCCTCATTTTAAATAATTTCATCCAACTAAAATACATATGTCCTCAAAACATGAGATTGATGTTGTACCTCTCGTATCCCTCGTGGTTTAATTTTCATGATCACAATCACTCTCTTATTTATCTAATATTGTTTTAAGTGTTCTTGGCTGATAGGCATGATTTCAGGTTGCCAAGGAATTGGGCCAAGAAATCAAGAAGCCAAAAGTGGACTGATATTCAGTCCACCGGCCAACCGGTGGAAGACCACCGGCCAGCCGATGGAGGCCTAGACAGAAGGCATTCCTCTGTCCAGTCCACCGGCCAACCGGTGGAAGACCACCGGCCAGCCGATGGAGGCCTGGACAGAAGGCATTCCTCTGTCCAGACCACCGGCCAACCGGTGTCCCACCACCGGCCAACCGGTGGAACCCAGACAAATAGTGTTTGCTACTGTCTCAGCACCGGCCAACCGGTGGCCTCCTCACCGGCCAGCCGGTGGTGCCTGAGCCCGAGCCCTCTCCCTTTTCCAAAGCACTGGCCAACCGGTGGCCAAGCACCGGTCAGCCGGTGGAGCCAGTCAAACTAGCCGTTGGGCTTTGACCAGGCTTGTCTACTTGACTCCCAACGGCTCCAAAGACCTTTCCAACGGCTCCGAAGCCCCCCAAAGGCCATTTGAGGGTTCCACCTCTATAAATAAAGAACTAGGAAGCCCCGGAAACATAAGGAAGCCCACGGGAACATTTTTGATCATTTGGCGAACCTCCGGTGCATTCCTCCAAGGAACACCCAATTGCTCCAACACATTTCCACATCCAAGGAGCACCACCATAGAAGCTTGGGAGCACTCTTCATCAACTCCATCAATCCTTTGGCGCCCAAGGCTTCTCCTATTACGGTTTTTATTATCTTGTTTTATTATTTTGAGCTTCAATTTGGGTTTGTGCCCACAAACCCCTCTTTCTCTCATCTTCCTTTCGTTTGGGTTTTCACACCTCCTTCAAGGTGTGAAGAGGTTAGTCAATCCTTCCCTTTAAAAGGCTTGTGTCATAGGTGAGCTAGCCTTCACCTATAAGAAGGCTAGTGGGTTCTTGCTCAACCATTAAAAGCAAGTGGGTTCTTGCTCAACCATTAAAAGCAAGCTGTAATAGGTTCTAGACTACCTTAAAGTCTAGTGGGTTTCTTGCTAAAACCATTGAAAAGAAAGCGGTAGTAAATCTCACAATGGTTGAGTTGGGAGTGGAGACGTAGGCTTGGGATTTAAGCCGAACTCCGTTATCAAGTTTTGTGTCTTGCCTCTTTTATTTCCGCTGCACTTTGATAATTGTTTTAAATTGTTAATTATTTTTTAAAAGTCAATTCACCCCCCTCTTGCCATCACTCTTCTCCGTCCAACAATTGGTATCAGAGGCAAAATTTGAGTAATACCCTAACCAGTTTCAAATTCAAGATCCTTTTTTGATGGCTTCAACTTATTTCGCCCCCGAAGGCTATTCTTTGGGTCGTGCTCCATTTTTTGATGGAACCGACTATACTTATTGGAAAACCCGCATGACTACTTTTCTTAGAAGTATAGGTTATCCTATTTATAAAATTGTCATGCATGGTTATTCTCTTTCTTCTCCCGATGAATCCAAATGGACCCAAGCCGATATTAAAAATTTCGAGCTTGATGGCAATGCCATGAACGCTCTTCATTGCGGCCTTGATCGTAATGAATTCAATCGAGTTTCCACATGCACCTCATCACATGAAATCTGGAAACTTTTGGAGGTTACCCATGAGGGGACCAACAAAGTTAAGGATACTCGATTGGACATGTACCGTCAAGATTTTGAGTCTTTTACCATGCATCAATCTGAAAATATTACTGAAATATTTACACGTTTTACTGATGTTTGCAATGGAAGAAAATCTCTTGGAGATGATGTTTCTGCAGAAACGATGGTCAAGAAGATCCTTTGGATCTTACCAAGCTCATGGGAACCAAAGGTCACGACAATTTAAGAAGCAAAAGACATCAGGAACATGTCGGTCGAAGAGCTCATCGGATCCCTCATGACCTATGAGATCACCATGAGGAGGCAAGCTGAAAAGGAAGGCCAACCGATAAAAGTTCCAAAGAACATCGCCTTCAAAGTTCAAAAAGAAGAAAGCTCCTCCTCCACATCTTCTTCCTCTTCAAGCGGTGATTCAGAAATGGAGAATCCTGCCCGCAAGATGCACAATTTCATGAAGAAGAACAAAAAGAAGAAATCCTGCAAGGCTCAACCCGACGAAAAATCCGAGCCCGAGGTAACATGTTACGGGTGTGGCAAGAAAGGCCATTACAGGCCCGATTGTCCACTCAACAAGAAAAAGGCCAAGCAAAAGGAAAAGAAGAAGGCATTCAAGGCCACATGGAGTGATATCTCCACATCCTCCTCCTCCTCCTCCTCAAGTGACAACGGTAAAAAATGCCCAATGGGATTTCATGAGGTATCCTCTTTCGACTCTTCATCCTCTAGTTCTTCCAATTCTTTCAATCATTTATCTTATGAGGATCTCCAACATGCTAGAGATCAATTGGAGGAAGGTTTTCACGAACTTTCTTCCAAATTTGTTGCTTTAAAAAATAATTTCAAAAAACATTCTTTCGAAAATGAACAACTTCTCAAAGAAAAGGAGGAGTTGTCCCTCAAGTTCCAAAACCTTCCCGATGTTGATTCTATGGAATCAACAATCAAGGATTTAAGGGAATCCCTAGCTAAGTTCACCGAAGGTGAACATAACCTTTCGATGCTCCTTGGTTCCTAACGCGTATCTAGAACCACCCAAGGGCTTGGCTATTCCAAGCAAGATTCCTCTTCCCATGCTCCAACTATTTTTGTAAGGGGGAGCTCCCAATACAAATTTTGCAACTATTGTAAAAAACCTGGGCACTTAATTTATGAGTGCAATTGCAAAATTGCCCGGTATGGAAGGCCCAAAACTATTTTCTTTAATGATGAATTTTATAGTAGAAGACCCGCCACAAGACAAGTTTGGATTGAAAAATCCCTTTTAGCGAGTCTCTCCGGGCCATAATTTGTCTCGGTTTCAAAATCCTCTCCCCGGTGATTTGTTGTTTTTATTTAGGGGGAGTTAGGATCGTTTTAACCTTTTTGAGTTTTTCAATTCAAAATTTTCAATTCAAATTTTCAATTCAAATTTTCAATTCAAAATTTTCAATTCAAATTTTCAATTAAAAACCTTCAATTCAAACTTTCAATTTCAAAACTTTCAATTCAAATTTTCAATTCAAAATTTTCAATTCAAATTTTCAATTCAAATTTTCAATTCAAATTTTCAATTCAAATTTTCAATTCAAAATTTTCAATTCAGATTTTCAATTAAAAACCTTCAATTCAAAACATTCAATTCAAAACTTTCATTTCAAAAATTTCAATTTGTTTAAAATCTCTATCTTGTTTTTCATATATTCCCTCAATCAAGTTTTATGCCCCGTGCTATTTTGATAATCACAAACGGGGAGAAATTATTGGTTGATTGGGGGAGAAATATTTTTCTCATGCTTTGCTTTACTTTTCAATTTATCCTTTAAAGCATGCCTCTCATTTCAATCTTTTACATTGCTTGTTTTGGTGATTGTGATCATCAAAATAGGGGGAGATTGTTGTACCTCTCGTATCCCTCGTGGTTTAATTTTCATGATCACAATCACTCTCTTATTTATCTAATCTTGTTTTAAGTGTTTTTGGATGATAGGCATGATTTCAGGTTGCCAAGGAATTGGGCCAAGAAAGCAAGAAGCCAAAAGTGGACTAATTTTCCGTCCACCGGCCAACCGGTGGAAGACCACCGGCCCGCCGATGGAGGCCTGGACAGAAGGCATTCCTCTGTCCAGTCCACCGGCCAACCGGTGGAAGTCCACCGGCCAGCCGATGGAGGCCTAGACAGAAGGCATTCTTCTGTCCAGACCACCGGCCAACCGGTGTCCCACCACCGGCCAGCTGGTGGAACCCAGACAAATAGTGTTTGCTACTGTCTCAACACCGGCCAACTGGTGGCCTCCTCACCGGCCAGCCGGTGGTGCCTGAGCCCGAGCCCTCTCCCTTTTCCAAAGCACCGACCATCCGGTGGCCAAGCACCGATCAGCCGGTGTAGCCAGTCAAACTATCCGTTGGGCGTTGACCAGGCTTGTCCACTTGACTCCCAACGGCTCCAAAGACCTTTCCAACGGCTCCGAAGCCCCCCAAAGTCCATTTGAGGGTTCCCCCTCTATAAATAAAGGACTAGGAAGCCCTGTAAACATAAGGAAGCCCACGGGAACATTTTTGATCATTTGGCGAACCTCCGGCGCATTCCTCCAAGGAACCCCCAATTGCTCCAACACATTTCCACATCCAAGGAGCACCACCATAGAAGCTTGGGAGCGCTCTTCATCAACTCCATCAATCCTTTGGCGCTCAAGGATTCTCCTATTACAGTTTTTATTATCTTGTTTTATTATTTTGAGCTTCAATTTGGGTTTGTGCCTACAAACCCATCTTTCTCTCATCTTCCTTTCGTTTGGGTTTTCACACCACCTTCATGGTGTGAAGATGTTAGTCAAGCCTTAACTTTAAAAGGCTTGTGTCATAGGTGAGCTAGCCTTCACCTGTAAGAAGGCTAGTGAGTTCTTGCTCAACCATTAAAAGAATGTGGGTTCTTGCTCAACCATTAAAAGCAAGCTGTAATAGGTTTTAGACTACCTTAAAGTCTAGTGGGTTTCTTGCTAAAACCATTGAAAAGCAAGCGGTAGTAAATCTCTCAACGGTTGAGTTGGGAGCAGAGACGTAGGCTTGGGATTTAAGCCGAACTCCGTTATCATTTTTTTTGTCTTGCCTCTTTTATTTCCGCTGCACTTTGATAATTGTTTTAAATTGTTAATTATTTTTTAAAAGTCAATTCACCCCCCTCTTGCCATCACTCTTCTCCGTCCAACAATTGGTATCAGAGGCAAAATTTGAGTAATACCCTAACCAGTTTCAAATTCAAGATCCTTTTTTGATGGCTTCAACTTATTTCGCCCCCGAAGGCTATTCTTTGGGTCGTGCTCCATTTTTTGATGGAACCGACTATACTTATTGGAAAACCCGCATGACTACTTTTCTTAGAAGTATAGGTTATCCTATTTATAAAATTGTCATGCATGGTTATTCTCTTTCTTCTCCCGATGAATCCAAATGGACCCAAGCCGATATTAAAAATTTCGAGCTTGATGGCAATGCCATGAACGCTCTTCATTGCGGCCTTGATCGTAATGAATTCAATCGAGTTTCCACATGCACCTCATCACATGAAATCTGGAAACTTTTGGAGGTTACCCATGAGGGGACCAACAAAGTTAAGGATACTCGATTGGACATGTACCGTCAAGATTTTGAGTCTTTTACCATGCATCAATCTGAAAATATTACTGAAATATTTACACGTTTTACTGATGTTTGCAATGGAAGAAAATCTCTTGGAGATGATGTTTCTGCAGAAACGATGGTCAAGAAGATCCTTTGGATCTTACCAAGCTCATGGGAACCAAAGGTCACGACAATTTAAGAAGCAAAAGACATCAGGAACATGTCGGTCGAAGAGCTCATCGGATCCCTCATGACCTATGAGATCACCATGAGGAGGCAAGCTGAAAAGGAAGGCCAACCGATAAAAGTTCCAAAGAACATCGCCTTCAAAGTTCAAAAAGAAGAAAGCTCCTCCTCCACATCTTCTTCCTCTTCAAGCGGTGATTCAGAAATGGAGAATCCTGCCCGCAAGATGCACAATTTCATGAAGAAGAACAAAAAGAAGAAATCCTGCAAGGCTCAACCCGACGAAAAATCCGAGCCCGAGGTAACATGTTACGGGTGTGGCAAGAAAGGCCATTACAGGCCCGATTGTCCACTCAACAAGAAAAAGGCCAAGCAAAAGGAAAAGAAGAAGGCATTCAAGGCCACATGGAGTGATATCTCCACATCCTCCTCCTCCTCCTCCTCAAGTGACAACGGTAAAAAATGCCCAATGGGATTTCATGAGGTATCCTCTTTCGACTCTTCATCCTCTAGTTCTTCCAATTCTTTCAATCATTTATCTTATGAGGATCTCCAACATGCTAGAGATCAATTGGAGGAAGGTTTTCACGAACTTTCTTCCAAATTTGTTGCTTTAAAAAATAATTTCAAAAAACATTCTTTCGAAAATGAACAACTTCTCAAAGAAAAGGAGGAGTTGTCCCTCAAGTTCCAAAACCTTCCCGATGTTGATTCTATGGAATCAACAATCAAGGATTTAAGGGAATCCCTAGCTAAGTTCACCGAAGGTGAACATAACCTTTCG
This sequence comes from Viscum album, assembly GCA_963277665.1. Classification (NCBI taxonomy): domain Eukaryota; kingdom Viridiplantae; phylum Streptophyta; class Magnoliopsida; order Santalales; family Viscaceae; genus Viscum; species Viscum album. The sequence goes on along the minus strand of OY728161.1, from coordinate 416,258,295 downwards.
ATGCTCCTTGGTTCCTAACGCGTATCTAGAACCACCCAAGGGCTTGGCTATTCCAAGCAAGATTCCTCTTCCCATGCTCCAACTATTTTTGTAAGGGGGAGCTCCCAATACAAATTTTGCAACTATTGTAAAAAACCTGGGCACTTAATTTATGAGTGCAATTGCAAAATTGCCCGGTATGGAAGGCCCAAAACTATTTTCTTTAATGATGAATTTTATAGTAGAAGACCCGCCACAAGACAAGTTTGGATTGAAAAATCCCTTTTAGCGAGTCTCTCCGGGCCATAATTTGTCTCGGTTTCAAAATCCTCTCCCCGGTGATTTGTTGTTTTTATTTAGGGGGAGTTAGGATCGTTTTAACCTTTTTGAGTTTTTCAATTCAAAATTTTCAATTCAAATTTTCAATTCAAATTTTCAATTCAAAATTTTCAATTCAAATTTTCAATTAAAAACCTTCAATTCAAACTTTCAATTTCAAAACTTTCAATTCAAATTTTCAATTCAAAATTTTCAATTCAAATTTTCAATTCAAATTTTCAATTCAAATTTTCAATTCAAATTTTCAATTCAAAATTTTCAATTCAGATTTTCAATTAAAAACCTTCAATTCAAAACATTCAATTCAAAACTTTCATTTCAAAAATTTCAATTTGTTTAAAATCTCTATCTTGTTTTTCATATATTCCCTCAATCAAGTTTTATGCCCCGTGCTATTTTGATAATCACAAACGGGGAGAAATTATTGGTTGATTGGGGGAGAAATATTTTTCTCATGCTTTGCTTTACTTTTCAATTTATCCTTTAAAGCATGCCTCTCATTTCAATCTTTTACATTGCTTGTTTTGGTGATTGTGATCATCAAAATAGGGGGAGATTGTTGTACCTCTCGTATCCCTCGTGGTTTAATTTTCATGATCACAATCACTCTCTTATTTATCTAATCTTGTTTTAAGTGTTTTTGGATGATAGGCATGATTTCAGGTTGCCAAGGAATTGGGCCAAGAAAGCAAGAAGCCAAAAGTGGACTAATTTTCCGTCCACCGGCCAACCGGTGGAAGACCACCGGCCCGCCGATGGAGGCCTGGACAGAAGGCATTCCTCTGTCCAGTCCACCGGCCAACCGGTGGAAGTCCACCGGCCAGCCGATGGAGGCCTAGACAGAAGGCATTCTTCTGTCCAGACCACCGGCCAACCGGTGTCCCACCACCGGCCAGCTGGTGGAACCCAGACAAATAGTGTTTGCTACTGTCTCAACACCGGCCAACTGGTGGCCTCCTCACCGGCCAGCCGGTGGTGCCTGAGCCCGAGCCCTCTCCCTTTTCCAAAGCACCGACCATCCGGTGGCCAAGCACCGATCAGCCGGTGTAGCCAGTCAAACTATCCGTTGGGCGTTGACCAGGCTTGTCCACTTGACTCCCAACGGCTCCAAAGACCTTTCCAACGGCTCCGAAGCCCCCCAAAGTCCATTTGAGGGTTCCCCCTCTATAAATAAAGGACTAGGAAGCCCTGTAAACATAAGGAAGCCCACGGGAACATTTTTGATCATTTGGCGAACCTCCGGCGCATTCCTCCAAGGAACCCCCAATTGCTCCAACACATTTCCACATCCAAGGAGCACCACCATAGAAGCTTGGGAGCGCTCTTCATCAACTCCATCAATCCTTTGGCGCTCAAGGATTCTCCTATTACAGTTTTTATTATCTTGTTTTATTATTTTGAGCTTCAATTTGGGTTTGTGCCTACAAACCCATCTTTCTCTCATCTTCCTTTCGTTTGGGTTTTCACACCACCTTCATGGTGTGAAGATGTTAGTCAAGCCTTAACTTTAAAAGGCTTGTGTCATAGGTGAGCTAGCCTTCACCTGTAAGAAGGCTAGTGAGTTCTTGCTCAACCATTAAAAGAATGTGGGTTCTTGCTCAACCATTAAAAGCAAGCTGTAATAGGTTTTAGACTACCTTAAAGTCTAGTGGGTTTCTTGCTAAAACCATTGAAAAGCAAGCGGTAGTAAATCTCTCAACGGTTGAGTTGGGAGCAGAGACGTAGGCTTGGGATTTAAGCCGAACTCCGTTATCATTTTTTTTGTCTTGCCTCTTTTATTTCCGCTGCACTTTGATAATTGTTTTAAATTGTTAATTATTTTTTAAAAGGCAATTCACCCCCCTCTTTCCATCACTCTTCTTCGTCCAACAATTGATAGAGAATAAAATTTTATAGTAATAAAACATGATAAATGTTGTTTACCTTTGATAAATTAGAATGTAAATCTACTCGGTAGGAAAAAAATCCATATTTATCTATAATTTCATAGGGTTTAATAAACTATCGACTCAAACTCCCTCTGGTACCAAATCAATTTACCGTTTTCCACACTGTCACTTTGAGAATGGTGTGGTCACCAAACTCAAAATAAATTTCATTCAACCATTTATCAACATAAATTTTCTCCATACAATGTGTTTTAATCATGTGTATCTTTGTCAATTTATATTTTTCATCTAACTCATCAAATAATTCTTAACCCATCAAAAACTGTTGACCTACACTATTCCAAAATGATTGAGTTCCAAGTTGATTTCTAAATAATGCCTCAAATATTGCAGTCTATATTCTAGAAGTTAAACTCGTATTATAATAAAAATAACCAAAAAAAACCTCGGACCCTTATTCCCTGGTAATCTATAGAGAAATTACATATAATATACAATAAAGAAAGAATATTTTATTCAGACTACCCATCTGAATGAGGATGAAAAGCCGTGATTAAATTTTATTCAGTACCTAACGACTTTTAAATGACTTTCCAAATGATTGAAGTGATCCTATTATCACAGTCAGATTCCATGGAGATTATAACCCCTTATAAAATTACTATCAAATAAATAATCATCTAATAAAGTATATCATGTGTCCATGAAACTCTAATAGGAAAAATATTTGCAACATTATTCAATTGATCAACAATTACTCAGATTTAATTATTACCTCTTTATGTATTTCTGTAATAATACCCAAAATACCTTGAATATATTTTATTATTTCCACTAATTCACTATAAATGACATATTCATACAATTGGATGACTTAATTTTTACATAAACCATTTGACATGGAAAATGTAGGTTTCTCGCGCAGTGGAATCTCATTTGGTGGTTGTACCCAACATTAATTTTTGTTTTAACTACATTTAATCTATGATCCATCATGGTAATAAAACACTAGATCTTTACAATAGAATGAAAAAAATAAAAAAAGGACTCCCAAAACCATATAGAGGATCACTATATGTTTGTTATAATTAATTTAACTAAAAGATAATAATTTCTTTGATTGAATTCTATCTCGATTGATGTTTCCGGTCATGATCCGAAGTGATCCATCATTTCTACGTTGAATCCAACTTTAGGATTCTTCTAGAGGGGATCCAAATTTTCCACAAATATCTCTAGATGTCACTGAATGGATCTCTATGTGCAATCATGGAGGAGCCATCACTTGCGATATCTGCCATCAAAAGCCTTGATCCAGCGTATAAGGATCTCTCTCTCGTAGCTTGAGAGAGTTCATCGATGAGAATAATTATCTCTTGGAATGAGAGCATTGACTACATTCATTCCGCACAACATCCATAATTCCTAGGTTTATGATAATTATATAATTGATATTTAAATAACTATAATAATAAAAATATTTAATTACCCAAAAGAATTTATTCATTTATTTTAATTCTTAATAAAACCCCATTTTTAATAAATACAGATGACTGTTATTATTATTTTAAATACACGTGGATAATCACACCTAATATTATATAATTAAATATATAAAATTTTATCAATAAAATTCCCAGAAGAAAATAAATGGTGTGTATATTAATATACAAGTCATTAACATTTTTTTTCATAATATTTATTTCCACCACCAAATTCATTAGACCTTGAATAATGGATATTGTTTTCCCAAATAAATATCACTACATTACTCAATAATAAAAAAATTATTTCTACTACAATATAGTCTCTTAAATAACTACTGTTTTAATAAATGAGATCATGAATCCTTGAATAATTATTAAACCAGAATCGAGAATAAACATTATTCAACTATTAAAATTAAATTTTGAATGTGATACATGGACACAAAATGTGTGTAACCCTCTAAACCTCTTTCTCAGTGGAATTACGTGGAGCCTACCTAAAGTTCAAGGTTAGAATCTATCAATAGGCCAAGGCACCCATAAATAAATAATAAAATAACGTAATGATTTGTCACCTCCAACAAACAGATACCGTATAATGTACTCTCTTTTTCTCATTTTCTCAAATGAAGCAGGTTACTTGCTAGTGACATAGACCCATGTACTCAATTATAATTTATTTTAATTTTTGTAATTAAAATATCTTATTATATACCATGGAGAAAAATTTATATAGGCTATATCAATTCCATCAATGGGGATATGATATCTACTTTTGTTATGGAACAAAAGGGATAAATAATTTCTCACTATATATATTAATGTGGTATTCCTCATGACACGACCAATATATCCATCCTCAGTGGGAAGAATGTGTTTGTAACGTTTTTATTCAATACATCTGAGTTCATGAGTTGTAATACACAGTAATAATAATCTTAATGTCTATGGTACAATACACAAGTCCGTATATAGGAACATCCAATGACACTATGAAATGAGGATTTACTACAGGTTGGTCTCTTATATTGTAATATCATCTTGGATATTACCTAGGGTTCACACCATTGGAATGTGCCTTAATTTTTAATGAGTCATAACCCATAAAGGGATGTATTATTTGTTTTCCTCAAAAAAACATCATCCGGAAAACGAACATATTTTAAAGAATAATGTTATGGAACTTCTCGATTCTCATCATAAAAGGGATACTCTATTACCCATTACTGAAAAAGGTATCCTTAGGACATTATCACATGAATTTTCACACAAAATAACAATCAAGATGTGATAAGGTATTTATTAATTAATATTGTACAATGTATTTGGTTTTAGGCCACCATATCCAATAGACATACACTTGGAAGATAGCCTACTACTACCAACCATTAACTCGCTACCTCTCAAATGTTATTCATGATTCTACTAAATATGCCTTTATTCATAGGGTCCACCACATTCTCTTAGCGTTAGAGCGTTCTTGGAAGAAATGAATTCTCACTTTGCTTGAGATATTTATCTATATCAATTGTGCACAACACCAAAAATGTCGAGGAAAATGAGAAATATATATTTCATATTTTAATTTTTTAAAATAATAAAATGAATTAATTACCCAATAGAATTTATTTATTTCATTTAATTCTTAGTAATACTACATTTATTATAATATAATTTGATTGTTATTTTTACTTCACATGCACCTAGGGAATTACACCAAATATTATTTAATGAAATAAATAATATTATTTATAAAAAATTACTATAAAAAAATAAACGACATGTATATTGTTACACACGGTGTGTACCATTGTTTTTTCATTCTCTTTATTTCATCTACAATAATAATTTTACCTTGAATAATGGCTATTTACATATCAAATTAATATCACTACATTACTCGCTAATATATATATATATATATATATATTCCCCAAAAATATATTATCTTGAATAACTAGTATCGAAATAAATGTGACATGAAACCATGAATAACTATTAATCCACTATAAGGAATAATAATTATTCATCTTTTTAAATTAATATTTAATGGAGATACATGTTCACCCTTTGTGTGTGACCCTCTAGGCCAATTTCTCAATTGAAATAAGTAGAGATAGCCTAAATCCCATGTTTAATATCTAGCACCATGCCAATGCTCCCATATGGAATAAAGTTAACACCATAATGACATGTAACATACGATGATCACTTACTGTGTAATGTAATCTCGTTTTCTTGATATCTTGAATCAAGTGGGTTTCATGCTATTTCCATCAAACCATGTACTCGATTATCCTTTCTTTGACATTCCGGATTTGATCTCGCCAATTTTTAATCATGGCCATGGTTTTTTAGGCTATATCAATTTAATAAAAGGGATTGAGATATCTACTTCTATTTTGTAACAATAGGAAAAAATCCTTTTTCACGTAATCTATTAATGTGGAATTCCTACTGATGGGTCTAGTTGTCATAAAATCCTCTATGATATTACCAAGGGTGCACACCATTAGAAGGTGCTTCAATATTTTATGTGTCCACACCACCAATGGACTGTATTATTTGTGTCCATCTAATAACATCATCCGACCATAGAACATATATTCAGGAATATTTTTATTGATCATTCGGGTTCATTATCAATGTTAAATTCATGTAACATTTCCATTTGAACCATTTCTATAATTTTCTATAACTCACTATCTTCATTTAGTTCTTTCATAATTCTATATGATATTAATGATTTCACTAACACTATAAATTAGATAAATGAATTTGACACAAAGAATACTTCCACGATAGAAGTTGTCAATTCATTAACTAACAATATCATTCCAAACGCATAATTTCCTTCTGATTGAATACATACTTCAAAAATTTATGATCATTATATATTTCACACATTACTATATTCAATTCGTTCCTAAAAATATTAAATTCAAAAACAAAAATAGCTAATTCCAAATCATGTGTAGGATAATTTTACTAAGGAGGATTGGAGATACATTAAGAATATGTAATTACATGATAAATCTACAATGGGACCCAACCATGTACATTAAATGAAGCATCATTATTGATAAAAAACTCACCATTCAAGAATTTAAGGTCCAAAACTTGAGCAATTACCAGTATTATTTCAATTCCTGAATACATTCATTCAATTATATTTTCCAATTGAACATTACTCTATTATGTGTGAAATAATTTTTGTGATTGATAATTGATAAATGGCTTCAACAAACCATGATAAAAAAACCTTAAATCCAAAAAAAACAGTGAATCTCTAGGATATTTATAGCAGTTGGCCACCATAAAAAATTATATTAAAAGGCTCAACTGTTATTCCATATTTATTAAAAAAATTCCATGTAATATAATCTATTTAAAAAATATTTCACTTTTACTAAATATTCCAAAAAATTTCATTTATGTTTTGGTTTTCAAAACAATCAATATATTACTGTCATGTTCCTTATGAAATTTAAAATATACCAAAAGATAATATATAATACAAAAAATACTGATTTAAATAGTGATGTATGTCTCAATTAATAAGATTAATAAATAAAATAGGTGAATTAGAAAACCCAATGCACATAACTAAAAACTCATAATCTCGACTTCTAATTCTGAAAACATCATTGGGAATTAAATCCTCTTTAACCATCAACTGATGGAACCGAGACCTCAAATAAATCTTTGAAAAATACATCACTCCCTAGAACTAATCAAAAAAATCATCAATATGATCCAATGAATAATTTTAATTAATTGTGATGTTATTAAAGTCTTTGTCTTAAATAATATTAGTAAATGAACAATATTACGTTTTTCAAAAATAAAACAGAATCACCACATGGTGAAGTTATAGGACGAATGAAAACATTATCATGTAATTATTGAAACATTTTCTTTCCAATTCCACCAGCTATATTTGAGATATTAGATAAGGGGTTTTTAAAATATACTTAAAATTAGGTGATAAATAAATAGTACACTTAACCTCCAAATTGGTAACATTTCACATAAATTCTACTTTAAAATCATCTATAAAATCATTCCCCACTAGAATTTGACTAATCAAAACGGTTTATTCCTTTTCAACATCATGAGACCGAGAACCTAAAAAACAATAAGTAATCAATCTCTCAGCATCATGATATGTTTTCAAAGGAATAAAATCATTTAATGAATCATTCATTTGTATTCAATCAGTTTTCTCATGATAACATTTAGGAAAATCAATTCCCAAAATGATATCGAATTCCATTATTGAATGTCTAAAATGATTTAGAGGAATGACCATCCCAATAATGACAATAGGAAGAATCTTATAAATTCTTCTTTATCTAATAGATCTATCATGAGTTTTTACAAAAATATTTGTATCACATCAATGAGGTATTATTTATAATTTTATAGAAATTCACTTTGTAATGAATTAATATGAATATACAGAGTAATCCTATATGATGGTATAATTTGAAAAAATAGTTAACATACCTATAAACACTTAACTTGATAGTCTGACATCAACTCTAGTTGTGTAAAATTAATTTTCCATTCAATTATTCTGTAAATATTTCATGTAACAACACTTAGTAGTCAACATTAGACATTAATCAGCATAATTCCCCAACTCATTTCAAATAAAAAATTTTACCTCTAAATGTCCATTTCCTTATTGATCATATTTATTATAGTTAAAATCCATATGAGCAGTCATACAACACTAGATACAATTCTCAGATGTTGAGATACATTTTCCATGATTCTTTTTACTTCACTTCTTACAAGATGGAAATTTTGTTCTCATACTTTCAAACATCTTTGATGAATTATATCCAATTTCCTAGAAACTTGATCACTTCTTTTTTATTTCATTTATAGAACTCAAGATAATTAGATAAGTCCATTTCTACCTTATCATAATATAAAAAAAGTTTCCCATCGATATTGTACCCACAAGTGGCCAATTCACTACAATATTAATTCATCAATCTTGAGTATAATATATTTATCAAACTATCAATAACCTGAATAAATTTTTTTGATGTACCATTTCAAATAGGTGAAATATTCATCATATGTAGCCATAGAAACATCCCCTTTTTGACAAAATTCCATGAATTTAATTTCTATCCTATGTAAAACAACATTAGGGAAAAAATTATCAAGGAAGATATAATAATTTTCATCTAATTCAACTGTATCCATCTATTCAGTTCATCAGATATTTTTAGCTATTGACCACCAAATATCATCTTCACATTCAAATTGATAAACAACAAGACTAACCATTTGATTGTATGAACACCACATTACATAAAAAATATTTTCCAATTATTTAATAAACTATTAATTTTATACCAGGTATAATGATCCTCTATATGATAGGGGGGGTTTCCTCATGAAATTATACACTAAAGAAATATTCCATTAAGGTTGATCAGTTTGATTTCATTCATGAACTCAAAAACCTTTAATCTTCTGGGTTAACTATTCCATCACATAAAAAACCATTTAAATCCAATTCCGACCATCTGATGATTCTTATTTGGAAGATTATTTTCATGTGTATACCTTACCATCTCATTATCCATACCTCATCTATGTAAAAACATTAAAAACAAACATATCTTATATAAAGAAACAAGAAAATTGTGAAATTATATATCCCTTAAATTATGAACATAATGTAAAAATAATTAATGGATATTTGATTATCTAAAATCCTAACTACTAATTTTATCTAAAAGGGACACTAAGAACAACTCTAATTGTTGGGCATTAAACATTACTTAACCTTGAGTTATGTAAATTATATTACATTCCATCACAATGAGGACCTTTTAAGGTTTAGTGAATTATAAAATTAAGACATAATTCTTACAGAAAAAAGTAAATATTACAAAGTATAAAATTATACTCACAATCCATTTCTTACATAAAAACGATACCTTTAAAATGAATCATAGTTTCACTTCATGATTAAACATCTTATCTTTTCCAAGATCCCATCCTTGGCTCTATCATCCTTTATTGAGTTTTAAAACATTTCCACACTTTTTTTAAGAATAATAATCTCAATAATTGATACAAAAGAATGAAAATTGTTAGCCTATAGATATTATTTCAACCATGATTACATTATCATAACATAATACTTTTCATCTTTATAAAGTTGATATTAGTGTTCATATAAAATATATTCATTACATCCATTATGTAACCATCAATATTACTCTAAAACCCCATAATATACATATGATATTAAAATATATAATAAACGTTATAAATAATAATAATCCACTAGAATAATAATACTGTCAAATTCTATACATATAATTATTACAAATGGAATATCCAAATGGGAATATTCCATTCCTGATGCATTGGAGGATATAACATAACCACCCATCCATTGATTATCATGGAACCACCCATCTTAGATTAACATGTAACCACCAGTCCTTGGATTTTCATGTAAACAACAAACAAATTTCCTTGTACAATTATATATTAATTACACATAAATGTTGATAATATCATCTTTTAAATAATTAAATATTGTTTTCAATCACACAATATCAATTAACAATATTTTAAAATTCTAAAAAATTACAAAACCATTTATAACATTATAAAGAAGACATTTGAATCAATGTGTCCCCTAACACAACGAAATGTAGGAAATTAATGAAAATTATAAAGAATTAATGTCTTTATAAAAAAATTTCAAACTATATTGAAAAAATTGAAATAAAATATATGTTTTTGGAGAATAAATCCTTAAAACTTTTAAAACGATGTTTGAGTTACAGAGTCCCTATCCAAAATAATGAAATATGGATTAAAACAATTAAGGAATAACATTTAAAAAATAAAATATCCTTAAAATAATCTTATTTATTATATAATGAGTTAAGGTGTTTTATATACACATTATATGATTATAATGCAATATAGCTTCTAAATATGCCACAATGAAAGTGTATTGTTACAAATTCCAATTCAATTATCCCAATACATACTTTCCATTATTTATAATATTGAATAAAAATATTAGGTAAATTTATACATCCTTCATAATCTTGTTCATGTTTAGTATTCATTTAATATTAGTTAATACCATGTTATAAAAATTACATAATTAGATACGTTCATATCCGATGTATTTTGATGATCATAATTTAAGTAAAAATTCAACTTGTTATTATTTGAATTATCCCTGTGGTCATAAATCCATCATCTATAGAATACTATTTATTATATAAGTTTCTTATATATTATTTTAATACGTATATAGATCATCCCATAATATATGAATATAATAAATGAAATGCATTGTTCATGGAGGCGGTAGGCCATACATACGCCTGAATGCAACCTCTATTTATTTTTTTTATAAAAATTATAATAAATAAATTAAATTTCATATACTAAATTTATGTCATATATTTCTCATAGTTTTAATAAAACCATAATTTATACATTCCATGTATTGTGGGACTGAATTTTATCAGTTTGGTGGGGTGGAAGTCCACACTTCCTCATAAAAAATTATCATATTTAGACAACATGGAATGTGTAATGATATTTTAAAAATAAAAATAAAATAAGAATAGATAAAATATAAATATAATATATATCATAAAATAAATATATTTTCCATCATAATGGCCACCATGTGAGGTGGTTGGGTGATATTAGTAATTGTTTTGGTGGATGTTATTTCTCCAAACACAAAAACAATATGTTGGTTAACCAAAAAATAGAGGTGTGTGACAGTTTAAGAAAAATAATTATAATAAAAACATCATGGTATATTTAGAATAATTTATGTTTTAGGTAATAAAATAATAAGAAGATTATAGCGAGTGGATAGTTGAAATGAAACTAAAATGTATGAGAAAATGTGTTTACTCAAAATCGAGTAACCACTTTTGGTTTATAACAAAAGGGATCCTTTGGGAAAATTTAGTCACTATATTAGGCATATATGATGACTATTTTCATTATTGGAAGTGTTTTGGGTAGGACTTTCCTAAAACAAAAGGATATTAGATATTATCTAAAATAGTGGAATTAGTGGATCTTTATAGGAGATGGAAGGGGAACACTTGGAATGTAAAAAACAAAATTAATATAAATTAATAATTTCATCGAAATCGTACCAAATTGTGTTATGTATATACTAAAAGAGGTTAGTTCTAAGTCATATAATACCATAATTTTTAGACTTTTATTGGTTTTAATTTAAACATTATCTTTTCGGTTTACCCCTAATAATTTATTTAAATACAATTAATTGTAACAACATTTTATTTATTAAGTTTCAATTATTTTTACTTGTATTGAGTAAATTTCCTAAAATTTAACAGTTAATGAACTCGTAGACCTTATAATAATAACATGGTGATTTTAATATTTTTTATAAATTTTAAATTATTTAATAAATTACAATTTTTATAATATTTTACTTATGTCATATTTGATAATATTATTATTATTGAATTTAAATAAAATATTAAATAACAAATAACATATAATTATAATATAATTGTCTTATAAACAATCGTATTACCATATAAAAATAATATGTTACATCAATTATTTCAAACAATGATTATTTAAATATTTATAATATCATTTATTATACTCTTTCATTAATATGATTTTTTACGGAATCATATTTTTTTCATTATTATATTTGTTGATTTAATGACTAAATATTATAAATAAATTACTATCATGTAAGAAGAATGTTAATATTTTAATTAATATAATTTTCTAAGAGATAATTTATATATAGTCCATTTAAATTTCATTTATTAAGAAGATACTTGTTTATGTTAAATTTTCCCATTAATTTAAATTAAATGATGTAAAATCTCATTATCACATCCAAGATGATCCCAACGGCCAATTTGAGTCTCATGGGATTCCATGTTCTCCCATTACTCATCCAATAACATTTTCAAAATTTTTAGGGTAGTTTTCTATTATTATTGTATTATTTTTAAACTTATTTAGTACATTTAACCTTTAACACGGTTAAATAAAATTTATTAAGAATGTTAATATTCATAATGAAAAAAATAAAAGTAACTATTAGAAAAATTTGGACCATTCATTCCAAATATGGAATCCATCTCTCTAAATTCAAAAGAAAGAATTGGATAAAATTAATTTAAAATTAATTTTCTTTCTAAAACTGAGAATGTGGGTTTTAAAAATTATCAAAATCCATACAAATATTATAATGTGTTTATATAAAATTCCAATATAAAATTACATCCAATTACCACTATTAGATTAAATTATAAAAAAATAATTTATATATACTGAAAAATTAGTTAAAACAATAATTAATATATTTAAAATGTTTATAATAAAAACTTTTTATAATAAAAAAGTAATTTTTTTCAATATTCTTTTTAATATGAATTTTTCATCTGAATAACCAAAAATTAAACAAATTAAAACATGATGTCTGGCTTCTAATAAAAATGTTTATTTTCTTAAATAGACATATAAATGTGACAAAAAGTATATTTAAAATGGGTTCTCCATCAAAATGTTGTAAAAGTAAAAAATCAAAATATTATAGGATTTAATGCTAAAATTATGATTTATTCTCATTTGAATCATATAAAATTAATTAGATGACTGTAAAAACAATTATAATACATTTTAAATCCAAATATAGGTAGTTAAACTCAATCTCTCTAATATAAGATCAATTCATTAACTACCATTTACAATAATAGTTAACAATTTATTATTTTTCATTATAATTATGTATTCTGTGAATCATATGATTTAAGAGAAACCTGTCATTTCATGTTGAGTATGTTGTTCTCCATAGTTTCCATATTAGGTAAAATCGCTAACTAATTCAAAAAAATTTAATATATGTATATATATGTCTTCTTTGAACAAACGTGGGAAGTTATAGGGAGAATATATTTTAATATCGTTGTGTGAATAAATGAACAAAATCATTATTATTTTAACAAAATGAGAGATAAAAATATATGTAGAGTTAACGTGATGTTCATGGGAAATTAAATTTAATATCACAAGAAATTTAATGAAACTGTTTTTTAATAATTAATAAATAGAATACTATTATATATTTTCGAACTTATCATTGTGTGTAATAATCTGAGTATGTATTTGACTTTCTAAATAATAAATTATAGTGAATTTTAAAGTGTATAATACTTTTAATTCCATTTTCATTGTTTATTATAAAATCGATTTGTTTTGTATATTTGGAGACCCTAAACTGATATATATTGTGGTTAAGGGTAAAAAATGAAGAAGGTTTGAGTATCCATTACATTATAATTATAACAAAAATAATAAAAAATGAAATAATAATGAACTGTTTGAAATTATTTCATTGAAAAATAAACTGTTTAATTGAAAATAAAAAAAATATTATTTTTTTTAAATTTAATAGACAACTATAATTTTACTCGTCTATTAAATGAATATGGGGTGTTATTGTTGAATGTTTTTGATAATAAATATATCCATTCATTAAAATTAATTCTTAATAATTTCTAAACATGTAAAAATATAAATATTATTCTATGATAATAATTTTTATTACTTAATTTAGTTAATAAATATAATACATCGTTCTAATGAATTAATTAAACAGATTATATGTAAGAGTAATGAATTACCTCAAAATATATCATTATCTTTGTGTATTTAATGATTAATTATACCAATTACCATTATACGAAATATTTATATTTCTAGTTATAATATTAATATAAATATTTTATGATGAAACACATTAATATTCGATAATAAATATTTTTCATATAATAAATATAAAAAATACATTCTAAAAAATTATAAGAATATATAGTAGTTCTAATTAACATTATTGATATTAAACATTATAACAAAATTAAAAAACATAGATAAGTACATTAATAGAAAAAATTTACTAACATATTAATAATATTAGAAATAATATAAAACATTATTAAAGGCATGGAAATATATGTAATTTTTTCTGAAATATAATTATATAATTTTTCATAAATGATGTCTCTATCGACAATTCATCTCTTAGTACATTTTATTTACATTATTTATGATGTATAATTTTATTGGATTTATTGTAATTTTTATAATTTATATTATGTTTTTATCAAAAATTTTTTAAATGGTTTATTAACTTATATTAGTCTCCTTTTATTTCACATTTATATTAAAGAAACTACAGTTTTAGTTAAATACTAATGTAGTGTTTTGGGGATCGTCAATTCATCTTAATTGGATCATCATTGGTTGCAAACATGTAATAAATTATTATAATTTGTTTAATGACCAAATAGGAGGAAATAATTAATAACAAATAAATAATAATTTATCGGTAACAAAATGATTTCCTTGGAAGCTATTATAATTAAGTGTTCAAATTATATGGTTATAAAGACCACATAATTATCATTTTTTAATATTTTTATAACAATAACTGAGTTTAATGGATTATTGAATAGTTATAGTCCGCAATATTATCAAATGAATTTGAAATATAAAAAATAAAATATCACAATTTTGAAAATATAAAAATTCGTTTTAAAAAATATGAAGTGTAGAACCTATATATTAATAGTCAAGAAGGAATATAGTTTGAGTTAAACATATGGAGAAATACAAATCAAAATGGTCTTTATTTGATGGGCCATATTAAATTTTTAAAAACTAGGATTATGATCTATGTATATGAACCAATTCCACCGGTTTTGAATGATCTAACAGTTTCCTTACATTCTATACAACATAAATCACATTAATTTAAATAAAATATATTATCATAAAGGTTTTTTTTAAAAAACCACATTTAAAATAACTGTATGTATCCAAATACCAGATAAAAATTGTACACCGAAACATTTATATTGATTTTTTTTCTGACATGATATTTTTAATCCAAATAACTAATGTTTCAGTAGTTATTAATGAATTCATTGTTTCATAAAAAAATACAATTTTTTGACCAATAAAAACTAGTATTTCCAATATGGATAAATTATATTGGGAAAATTCATTCTTTTAAAACTTTTCTTCAATTAAAATACAAAAACATCATATATGATAATAATAAATAGATTTATTACAATGAGTACGCTAATTCTAAATCTATGATCTATAATTTTATTTTATTTTATTTAATAAATCACCATTTTTTTTATTGTTTATGTTAATATATGTTTTTTTAATTAATTTAAATAAAGGTAAAACAAAAAATAAACCATTTAGCATATATATTGAACTTAATGAATGAATCTATCATGATTAAATATAGTAAAAATATTACAAAAATGAATTTACAAATCCTATAAATAAAAAATTAAAAAAATAAGCATATTATAACATTTTTTTGTATAGGAAAGTGATTATTGAATATCGTTATTCATTTTATAATTACATAATTTGTGCTAAAAGTTATATATATATATATATATACTATTTTAACAAAAAAAATATGATTTTATTTATAATGATATATGAATCCTAAAAAATAATTTCAAATGATGGGTTTCTCAATTATATACTTATTCATTATGAAAATTAAATAATATTATTTCCTGTAGTGTTCAAAACAAATACAAGGAAAACCACTAAATGATTACCGTACATACACATTATGAAATAATGACTATTTATATATGGTTACTGATTTTTATATTCCATATTTCATAAAATATTACTATGGTTCTATGATAATAAGAGAAACACTATATATTTGGTAAACCCTGGATATCAATGTTTGAATAAAAATAAGGGTTTAATTTAAAAATTAATTTCGTTTTTAATATTATTATATTAAAAAATAAACATTTGGATATCCCCACCCCTTTTTTACAAAATATGTATCATAAATTTTAATTAATGGTGATACAAACCCTCCGTCAATGGAATTATAATTAAATAAAACTTCTATAAATTTTTGATAAATAACTATCTCAAAAACATTGAAATACTCATTATCATCCATTATAATGAAATTTAGTTTATCTATATTTAAATAAATAGACATTAAACACAAAAAAAATAATATAGTATACATTGTATAATTAGTATTTACCTATCACAGTCATTGTAATGAAATAAGAAAACATTTATCACATTATATTTTATAATTATAACTCGTAATTCATTAAGGATTATTTATTTTATTGAATTTTATATGTGTAATAATTTAACCACATTTTAAATAATAATAGAATTTTAATTATCTCTTATCTTTTCATTATTTTGTTTTGAATTTTAGTTCCTTGTATTTATTCTATTTTTATATTAAAATTATCATTATTATTTTAATTATTGATTCTCATTCATTCTTATTCATATTTTTTCATAACATTTTCTTCATATTAATGGTGATAGAAATTAATATCACATATTTTTTATAACTTTTATTGTATTTGATATTTCTTTAATTACAAATAAAATAAATTTATTTGATACTAAATTTATTTTTATGATTATTGTTTGAAATACTAGACTCTATATCAGAAATTAATTTTTAAATCACATCATGGAAATTTCCTCTAAATATGATTTTTTATATATATTTATATTAACTATTTGAGGTTTGGAATATTTTGGTTATGTACATTAAAAAATTATCCTAGTAACATTCAATGAATTTTTTTAAGAATATAAAACATAATTTAATAAAAAAATTGGATCAAAAATACTATGACATTTTTTATAATGGCAGGAATAAATAAAATTTCCAGAATGTTAAACATGAAATTAAGATCTATGATTAAATAAAAATATTTTATAGTGAACACTGTAATTTAGACACTTATTCGAAGATTATGGTTTTAAAATTGACATTAATTTTTTACAAATAATTAAAATTATCATGGATGGAAAATGATTATGAATTGAAATTTTTATAGAAGTTATGATTTCAATAAAATTTTCATAATAATTAATGGAACACATTCTTATAATTTTAAATTATTTTACATTAAAAGAATGTTTATTTCAATTTTTTTACAGGTGTCATCTAACATTTCATAATAATTCTTTCATATAAATAATTTTAATATGTTTTTGGTATAATTCCATTAAAAATTTATTAAAAGTTTATACTAAAATATTTTATCGGAAATCATTATAAAGTCACCTAATTTTTTGGCCCCTAAAAATATCTCATACATTAATTAAATTATAAATCAATTTTTTATTTATACTGATTTATCTTTTAGTTCCTTAGTTATAATTTTTTAATTAAATTTAACAAAAAAATATATATTTGTCCAAAATTGTAAAATTAGTTTTAATCATTATTCACAATCCAAGATCTTGAGTTATTTTTAAAATGGTAAAAAAATTATACTATGATCATCATGATAATTTCCATGTTAACTAAATTTATATACATTTAATTAAATAGGGTAAATTAATTGAAGGAAATTCCATCTAGGGACTCCATAAATTTTATATATAAAAATATGATTTTTTATTTTTAGATAACAGTCCCGCAACACTTATATGAACAGAATATATATATATATATATATATATATATATGCGTGTGTGTGTGTGTGTGTTAATATTTTTATATATATGAAATGACATGATCCATTGAGACCCCACCTGAGCCTGAAGAAAACTAACTGTTCCACCCCATTACTACCTCTAATAGGATTGGGACTATTGATAACCACATTTATTTCATGCCACATTTATGGGAGTAATTAACTAATAATTGAGAAAAAATGGAAATATCATAGAAGGATTTTATATTATAATCTAAAACTATTATATTTCTAAAAATAGTAAAACAACTAGTAACTCCTGCAATATATCCAATCAGTTTAATGATTACCAATTACAGTAAACAATGATAACTCATAAGGAATTATATCAACTAGTTAGGGCCTACCTCGAATAATTGGGATGAATATAATATATGTGATTGTAATATAAACATCGATAACACTAGAAAATAACATCATTATTCTCGTCTATAAACTATCTATACTGACACAAAATCCACTAACATAAACAGTCAACAATGCATCGTATACAAAGTCAAAAGATGTTTGGGAATGATTCTCATGAAATGGTGAATATTGAAACATCTAGAGTGTAGATCAAGTAAAATAATTGAAAAATTGGATTGTAATTATTCTTTAATTGAATAATTTATATATATTCAGGAGTATAACACGTCAGCCAAATGTAGATAATGTTTATATATACAAAAATATTCATTATATAATTTATATACATTAATGAATTAGAGTCTCCATAAGGATCAGTGAGGTCAAATCATCTGATATATTATGATTTTTTATCTTATAATTAATTCCATGGTAGTAGTAGATGTAGTATTAGTAGTGTATTTGGGGGACCCATGGCATGTAATATAATGTGTATTATGTATGTGAATATTGAAATCTACAGAGGTCCCCGAGCTCCAAGATTAAAAATATAATTGACCATAGGGACTAAAAACTCCTTGTGTAGATTAATGATCCCTACAATGTCTCATGTGAAAACAATGACCTCTATACATGGACTACTAGCACAACATCAAATGAGGTAGTACTGAATCTACTAGAATTATGGTTGTGCATGCCTCATCAAAATCATGGGGGGTATGGAACACATATCAAAATGGGTGACCCACAATCCTAGAATGTATTTTATGATATCTAGTATCCTTTATAGTTTTTTATCTTCATAATACATTTGAATGACATACAACATACTCCTAAAACATCCATATGTTTTTACAAACCATTAACATATATGATATATATCTTTACTAATTCAATATTTTCTCTCAATATTTAAGGGACAATAACATCCCTAAAAATATTTTAAGATAAAATTAATATTATTGACACCTATTGCATCATTTTCTATATAGATATGTTATTGGAATGGAAAATTAAAATAAATATTTTGAACACCCATGTGAGGATATATAAATACTATAAAATCTAATCTAGTACATGAAATGAACTTATGAATAAATGTTGTATAGGACGTAACAATATAAAGACACATGTCTTGATGGTCAATTTTAAGAGATGTTAACTTTTAAGATTTGATATGGGGGTTTATACAATGTATACAGACCTTAAGGAATTTAGGAATATATCATTGGTTTTTTATACTATATTTTTGGAATATATTTAAATATACATTATATAGTTATTAATATATAAAATTAGTGCACCCTAAAATGGTCGATAAGGTAGAGTCACCAAATTACGAGAGCATCCTCTATAATTTATGGCTTGTGGATCCAATTAATTTTCCTAACATGTAATTATGTACCATTTGAGGTACTTTGTAACATATTTCCTGGTATGTTCCCCAAGTTTTAAAGACATTTAATGTGTGTAGTGATTAATTATCCAAAAAAATGGCGAAAATTAATTTAATTTAGACAAAAAATAAATTTCATGAATTCCATCGAGAAATATTAAATTTTATCCATCCCAGATGCGTTTTGTGTGTGGAATATTTTGTTCAACCAATGCAATCAAGAATATTTTGTCTTAAAATACAAATTTGCAAATTATAGATAGCTTCTCTATTGATAACCACCCTTGTAGTTTTATTTCTTTCATACTTCACGAATGATATAAATTTTTCCAAAATATGATATTAAATTAATTAAAATATTTTTCACAAAAAATATGCATTGAATATATCTATTACAATCTATAAAAATTTATTTATTGAAAAAATACAAGAAAAACCTAATTCAGTGGTATAAAAATGGTGTTTCAGTTTCCCATCAATGGTTATTTTTAGGATTCATTAAATATAATATTATAAAAAAAATTTATGAACTTTATTACATGAATATAAATATTTTATTATAAATATATTCGAGAAAATTAATTATTTTCAGAAGAAATGTGGATTTGGTGGTTTAAATAACCATAATTGTTGATCAAATGGATGTGAATGAAATATTATGTGACTATTACATTGGTAGAAAATAATTTTTAATTTGTATAGTATATAGGATAATATGAGGCCAAAAAATTATTTAATAAATTGGTTCTCAAAATTATTTATCATTACTTAGGAAGAATATATTCAATATAGACTGGATATTCTACATTGACAGAGCATATATATTGATGAATAACATGTTGTGTATCCTGAGATTGTTCAATAGAATTTTTTTGTTCAAAATGTATTACTATAATGGATCATGTTCTATAGAGAATATTATGTATATTGATATTGTTTTATAGATAAGACATAGTGATTTTTCTGCACAAAAAAATTCTTTATTACAAAAATAAAATTTTATCTAATAACTCAAATGGATATCTATAAAATGTTATGTTAAACAGGTTATAAAACATTTAAAATTTATTTTAAAAATATGATTTCAAATAGAAATAAAAAAATACTAGGAGAGTTATAAGTAAATAATAGAAGAATTAATGGAGAACATAAAAAAATAAATTTTTATGATTTCACATTCAACTAAATATGAAATCCCATAAAACATTTAATAAATATTGTAACTGGTTTCTATTTCATCTTTCCAAGAAATATCCTATTGAAAATTAAATAATTAACTCTAATCACATTTACAAAATCAAAATAAATATATTTTTAAGATTATAATTATAAAAATATATTAAAAATAAATAATTCACAATAAAAAAATATATAACTCGCCAATGTAGACATACTAGGAATGAAATATTTAATCTTTTTATTTCTAAATTATATTATTATATATCATTCAAAAAAATTTACAATTTATTTATTATAGATCATTTTTTATTTAATAAAATAATAATTTAACACCTCAATCCAAAAAAAAAATTCTTCTGTCATCAATTTTCATATTTATACTATATAATGCTTGGTATTGTTGTTATAAAACATAAATTTATAGATAGTAATTGAATATTATTACATTCAAAAATATGAATACCAATTTTCCAAATAAAATATTATAATGAATAAAATTTAGTTTTCTTGATCGATGAAATATATTGAATGGTATCGCTGAACATCGACCAAAAATACAAAAATATAATTTTATTATCACATCAAAATGAATTAATTATTATTTGGGATCCGATGAAATGTCATAATATAATTCAAATTTGGATTTAGTGGAGATAAATTGCATTAAATGTTCCACAAAAACCCCATTTTAATAAAAATTTAAAAAATATATTCATTTTAGAAATTAAATCATCATTTAATATAGAAAATTGATAACAAAAAGTTATAATTTTTTATGGATGACATATAAAATTTATCCAAATAAAAAAAAATTCAAACAATTGAAAATAAAATTAAATTTTTTGAATATTAGATTGATCCTATGAAGTTATATAAAATGGATTATGAAATAATAATGATATATTTTTCTATTATAGGATGTTCCTCCACAAATGATAAAATGTAAAGAATCTATTTTAATACAATCATTATAACACCCATATTATTTTATTATTTAATAAATATTATATACAATTTGATTCATTAATATTTAGAGTTTTTGTCATAGTACAATAAAATAATAATAATATAACTAAATAATTAAAATTTTGATGTTACCTGAATTTTGGTGACTAATAATCTATTCAGGTTAATGAATCATTCAAGGAGATTTAATATGGATATTCTGATATATATTTATAAATAGATAACACTAATATACATGAATCTCAATGTTAGTCGATTTCTTGATTTAATTAAGTCAATATTTTGGGGGTTAATGATGGTGTTATTGAAATGATATTTATTTTGTGTTTCAAATTATTATTTCATGGAAGTATTTATATGTTTTGTAATCTATTATAATAATATTTTATTGGATAAATTACAGTAATTTTTTCTTTTATAGGATATATATTAATTACTAAATGAAATGGGGATTTATTAAGAAGGATTATGTGATTTGATGTAGAAACTTTGTGTAGAATGAATTTATGGTGGTATATTTATTCGGAGGGGATGAGATCATTATCATATGGATTAATACAAAATGGTTTTGATACCCCTCATCATTAATTTTTATATCCCCATCTACATATATTTATTCATATATCATTATTACCATTGAAGTGTTTGATGATTAATTTTCCTGAAAAGTTAAATAAATTAGTCAATATGATCATGTTCAATGGAGAAATTATTTTCTTAATTTAATTATATTATCCAATGTGATTTATTTTTTGTATATGTAAGTAGATATTATTCCTACCACACCAAATATCAAAAAATTAACGTAATTATTTACGATATTTTTCATAGCATATGAATTATTGGTATTCGATCATGCCACATAAATGTTATGTATATTATTACTTCATCTTATTACATGCCTAAAACTCATATATAGACACTAAATCATTTTAGATAGAATAAATTCTATTAAAAATTATATAGGTCATTCATTATAAAATTTAAATCCACATGAGCAAACATTTTGGGTACAATGTTAATGAGATAATAGAATAAGATATGTTCCGAAAAATATTATTTCAATATTTTTTTGATCTTGATATTATTCAAGATTTTTATATATTTTTTTAATGATAAAATGTGATACGGAATTTTTCATCACCGTATAAGGATCATTGAATTGAGGATGTGACATCTCAGATAAATAAGGAATAAGTCACCTTTCATATTTATTAATATTTGTGAATTAAATATTAATTTTAATTTAAAAGAGATGATATGTTCGATGAAATACCAAATACACAACAATAGTTTTCTTTGAAATCTCACATTGCCCACAACATTGAGTGATACAGAAAAATAATAAAAAATATTATTATTTTAAATGGTAGTTAACGCATAGTCATTATAATGGAGGAAATAAACATTACTAAAAACAAAATGATTATACATGATTGTTAAAAGTATTTAAATTTATCTAATAAATTATTGGGGCTTAAAATATGAATGAATCTAATTTTATGCATGAATACTCTAATATTCAGTTAAAGGTCGATTTACCGCTTGTAATGTTGAGCCCTCGTTAAATCTTGTTTTGGACATTTTTATATGTTCTATTTGAGAAAATAAAATTTTTCTATAGATTCTGGACATCTAAATTTAATTTGTGTAAATTTTTGGTATTTTTCTGATAATGTTAATTTTTGATGAATAGTAAAAAATACTGTACTTTAATTCAAAAGTGCCTAATAAAATAATTTATTTATATTATTATATTATCTTTTTTAAATTTTGTTAAAATGTAATTAGATTATGTTTTTAGAATTTAATCCAATTTTTTCCATTGTAATTAATTTGACATTAAAATTGGACATAAGCCAGTATCTATCATTTGATTGTAATTATTTCTTGAAAACATGCTATTTGTTTAGACAACAGAAATTAATTTTAAATTAATTAATGTGATTTCTATGTTTTTAACTTGGTAAATATAGACATCATTTTTTAATTCATAATATCAAATATATATTTGGATTAATTTTTGGTATTTTTCTGAAAAACATCAATTTTTGATTAATAGTGAAACCACATAGTAGTAGTAAAAAAAGATTTTTCATTTAAATGAAATTTTACCACTTCTGTATATTGAATTTTGAAAATGCGACAGACATGGTTATTATTAGTATGTAAAATTTTGTTAAATAAGATGAATTTTTTTTGGTAAATAGTAGCTTTGGACATTTATTTACCATAGTTATTAGTTGATATGATAATTTAAGGTAGAAAGAATATCATAAAAATACGAAATTACCTTAAAACATGTTCTATCCAGATTGGATGAGTTATGGCCGTCCATGGTCATCTTTGGGTAGATTTTGGAACCTCGTGGAGCCACTTAAGAGTGATAATGACACTTTACATTAATTAATTTAATGTAAAGGCAAAAATGACACAAACAAATATATTTAACTAAATTAATTTTTTAATGGGTTGTATAAGTTTTCATTCTACTATAAATATAAATTAGAAAGATAAAAATATTTTATAAATCATGGTATTTTTATAATAATTTATATACATCATATAGAAAAAATTATTTATAACACAATAATGATATAGTATTTATCTCATTAATAAATATTTTAAATAAATAAGATTATAAATTTTAAAATAACATCCAAAACCTATACAATTATTATTGGATTATTTTATTTCGACCACTAGTAATTTTATCATCTACATTAATTATATATAGTCCATTAGAAACTGAATATCATCATATAATAAAATAATATTTTCACAATTTTTTCAAGAGCCCCTCTTCCCCCTTATAAAAGGACACCAATTATAACCAATTCCTCACACCTCTAAAGACTTTTGGATCATCCAACCTCTTCCCAATTAAGCTCCCTACAACCCTTTCCTCCTCCTATAAACCTTACCTTGGGCATAAGGTACTTTACTAACTCCTTTTGGTTCAAACAAAAGGAAGTTACCCAAATTAAAGGTAACAGTTCCTCTTAATATCTTTTCATTTATTTTACTTCTCCAACCCCTAAAATAATTTTATTACATTATTTATTAACAAAACCAGTATCGTACATATTCTAGGATGTTTTTATGAGAAGTATTTTAACTACACATACACACACCTCCATCTAATGGGTGAAGAACATACTGTTTCTGAGGATGGAAAACTAACACCTCAGGAAACGATGATTGTTCGATTACTCTTACCACCTCTCGTGGTGGACATTAAGATGAAACTGTATTTATATATTATATAAATTATTTTTATAATTTCTTTATGCTTCTATATTTTAAATTTATATCCTACCTATATCATTTCCATAATGGGAAAACTTGATAATTTCATTTGAGGAAGTGCGGACTACCGCCCCCTCAAATTGCTATGACTCATTAATGCCATATATGAATTTTATAAATTATAGATTTAATTATATTATATATGATATTAAACTTTGATTATAATATAAATAGGTATCATTAAGTTTTAATTAAATTAAAATAGAAAATAGAAATGAATGTAGCCTTCATATGTACGAATGGCTTACCGTCTCCATAAACGTTGAATTTCATTTCTTATATAAAAAATGTAATGTAAAGTTATAAATAAATATATATACTAGATATATGATTTATATGATATTTATATCTTTAATATCATTCTATTGATAATGCACTATGGACAACATGGACAACTTGTAGTTATAAGGTGTTCATTTTTTACTAATGTACCAAATATCGACCAAAATACCATTATTAACTTATATGATTGCATAATTTTTATATCATGGTAATATTTTATATAAAATGAATAATAAAATTGAAAAATGTTCTTAATAATGAATTATTTAACATTATTTTTTTATTCAGGATGAACAGGGAACAATCGATTCATGTCGGGCATGAGGTAAGGAGATTTCTTATCTCACTTTTAATTTCATGAGATTTCTATTGTTTGACACTTATTCATTGCATGTGGTGTATTGTGTACTTTCATTTGATATATATTAAAATAATTCTCATTATATTCATGGTATTATGTTATTAATTTGATAGTTATTAACTTTTTGTGATACGACTCAGTTGATTACAAAGTGGTAAAGGGGTTTATCTCACTTTTTATTCCCATGAGATTTATGCTATATTTGGCAGTATTTAATTTTGTGTGGTGTATGTAATGACCATGATTTTACTCTTTGTCTAATATAAATATATTTATGAGATTTAAATCTTCATTCTATGATCCGTGTTTCTCTTGGCGTATGTTTTGTTAGTTACCAAATTTTTAAGGGAACCTTTCACCCTCCACTTTTTAAAAGACTTCTTTTTGTTATGTCTTCTAATTTACATCTTATTATGTTGGGATATTTTCTTATATATCCTTATTGATGTAAAATAAATTTACAACTGATGAGATACCATTTTTATCTCATCAACTCATATTCTGAATTTTAATATAAATTAGGTATGCTGTCGAATTTTTGTAAGGGATCTTCTTAACACAATTTCAATTCCATGGGTTAAACTTCTACATCTTGAATATGTCGTCCTATGAATATATGTCAATGAAAACTGATAGTTTTACACATAATAGCCACATATATTTGGTGTATTTATAATTTTCACGTGTAATTATGTGATTGCTTTATCCTTAATTTAATGATAGTATCTTTATAATGGATTTCATCTCAATTATTATTTTCATTGAGAATTTATTGTTTTTATGAACCAATTCACTCTTATATGTTTTATATGTTGTCCTTTTTCATATTATATCATTAATCAATTTATTATAATGATATTATAATTTTTTGAATAAATTTTAATCCCCTATTATTTGTATTCAAGAGTCACTCATTTTGCTAAAAACTATTTAACTAAAATATCGTTTTAAATGTTTTATAAATTTATTATTCTAAATCATTATCTTTAATTTTAATGTATTAAATTTTTTTTATATAGACATTAATCTTATAAATTATATTTCAATTAAAATCTTCATATTGGTATGGTGAAATTATATTCAAAAATCTCTTTTTAAATGGTTTATGAAAATAGAATGATTATTTCAATATCTTGAAATTATTTCTTGTGATAGAAAATGAAATGTTATTAGTGAAATATTTATATTTGAAATATTTTAATTGTTATAATGGTACTTGGAAATTTGATGAGTGGTTAAATCATAAACAATATGATGGGTGGTGCCTTGATAAACCTTGATGGGTGGTAACATTATAACCTCCAATTCATTGGTTATGGAAGACGGACGTATGGATATTCCATTTAATTATGTGTTTGGACGTCGCAGGTATGGTCAATCCACTTAAGAATATTTTTGTCCCAAGTTACATATATATGTTATCTGTTATTTATATGGGTTTTATTGTAATTTTTTGGTTACAAAAGGGTATGTAATGATAATTTAATCATTGAAAAGTATTTACTACCTCTTAAAGAATAAAATTTTTACATATGATAATGTATTCATGGTTTACATATTGATTTTAAAAACTAACAGTTTTCCTTCTTTTTGTATCCCTTATTGAGATTTTAATACTCATCCCATGTTATTGATGTGTTTTTCATACAAAATATAGTGGAATAGGGTCATGGGTGGGATTATGGAAATGTCATGTTGTCTATAAGATGTAACTAGACATGACTCTATTTTTCAAGAGTTTTTATTTAATGGAAACTGAGTAGAGGTGTCTACATTCTAATTATTGAGATGTAATGTAATATTTATGGCCTAATTATCTAAAACACTAAACCTGAAAAGATACACAATGATAATTATTCATTTAATTCATTATTATGAAATGTTTAAGGTCGGGTCCTTACAGTTGGTATCAGAGGTCGAATTAGATTACTTTAGAGGTTAGGGAGATCGTTATACATAAGTGACATTTCCATAATGGTTAAGATTTTAGAACGAGTTATTGTTATTTTAGAAGTGATAAATGATTATTACATTTTGGGGTAAAAAAATGAAAGGTATTAGATAAAATTTGAGGATAAATTAGGTTATGGTTATTTCTGGGGAATTTTTCTCTTCTTTTTTTGAATTTTATAGTTTTTGAAAAAGGAAAACATGCAGACCATTTGACCACCATTCACGTCAGACAAAGCTGCGGGAATGGAACCCACAACCAATGTATGATTTGGATTTATCTCTTGAAAATGGACTATGTAAAGTCTATGGTTAGTATGACTAATTAATCTTAGTTATAATAATTTATTGATCAATAATAAGTTTATTAGGGATTACATTTTTTATCAAATGGACCTTCTTAGTATAGGAAAATGATTTGGTGATTAAGTGATAAAGGTTATTTTAGAAGACTTTATCTCTTTTTAGAAACACAATATTATTAAGGAAAATTGAGTTCCTTAGGATTTAAATTGTGGAGTAATGGTTGAAATATTATTTTGGAATAATATATGTTTTTACTGTGGACATAAGGTGATTTCAGTTATTTATGGAAATGATTTACCTATCACAGAGAATATGTGATTAGGTTAATTACACTTCAGTATGAGACATTAAGTGTAGTTGATGATTTGGGGATAAATATTAAAATTTATGGTTCAAGAATATGTGATTTAAAGTCCTCTGAGATTTGGGTTTCAATTTTATTTATGATTATTTTGATGAATTTTTAGGACAATTATGTATTGAATGGTCTTTCTTGATCATTGGGTACTTTTTATAGAATTTTGGAGATTAATTGTAGTATTTTTTAAAGGATTATCCTTTTGGGGAATTATATTATCTCGTACAAACTATTTTGTTTTTAGTTAACATTAAATGAAAAGGAAAATATATAGTTCATCTTTTGTGGGTTTTATGATTCTCTATATGTTAATTATAGCACTTTTATTGTCAACACATCATCCTGAATACTGATCGTTTTGAGAAAATATGAGTTTGTGTTAGAAATATATTAAAATATGAAAGTCTACATGACAAGTAAGATTGTTTCATTTTTTTTTATTTAAGCTCATAAAAATATTACTCAATGAAATGTAACATAAAACAAAAACATTGTCGGTTAACATTTCCAACTGGTGAATCAAATACTGTTTAACCCAACACAAGTTTTCGATTTTCTGGAGGTTAACATTCTCTGGATCATGTTTTCTATCACTCTCTATCAGAACTTGATTGTTTGTTTTCTCTTCCATATCCATGTTTTCATGGAATCCTTATATCAGTTATCTCGAGTGACCTTTGTACACATATTTCATTATTTTAATGTGACAGTTTTTACTGACTCTTTTATGATGTGGGACTTTTAATGAAGTTTCCACTCCCAGTTTAAAAATTATGATGACAAAATTTCCAAATAGGGGGAAGGATGTAACATCCAGGATAAATAATGAATAATAAACTTTTCCATATTTATTAACTTTTTTCAATTAAAAGTTAATTTTAAATTAATTGTGATTTTATGTTCGATGACGTACCTGATACACTACAACATTTTTCATTGAAATATTAAATTTTACACAACATTGAGGTATACTGAAAAATAATAATATAATATTATTATTTAAAATGGTAGTTAATGCATAGTGGTTGTAATGGTAGGAATGATCAGAACAAACTACAATATGATTATACATGTTTTTTAAATATTTTTACATTTATCCAATAAATTTTAGGGGCATAAAATATGAATGAATTTAATTTTAAGCATGAATACTATAATATTCACTAAAAGGCCGATTTACCGCCTTTTGAGGGTGAACCCTCATTAAATCTAGTTTTGGTCATTTTATTTTTGTTCTATTTGACAAAATAAAATTATTCTTTAGATTTTGGACATAAAAATTTACATTGGGTATATTTTTGGTATTTTTCTGATAAAGTACATTTTTTGATGACTAGTGAAAAATACTGTATTTTCATTCAAAAATGCCTTTCAATCTAATTTATTTATATGGTAATGTTAACTTTTTTATTGGTAAAAAAATTTAAATAGAATATATTTTTACCATTTCATTCAATTTTGGTCATTGTAATTAATTTCATTTTAAAATTGTACATAAACAAGTATCAATCATTTGGTAGTTTTTGTTTCGTAAAAACACGCTATTTATTTTGACAATGAGAAATAATTTTAAATTAATCAATGCAACTTCTATGTTTTGAATATGTTAAAATAGATATCATTTTTGAATTCAGAATATCAAATATATCATAGTCTGAATATTTGGTATTTTTCTGAAAAATTTAAATTTTTGATGAATAGTGAAAATACTTATTAGTAGTTAAAAAACTGACTTTTTCATTTAAATGAAATTTTACTAGTTATATAAATTAAATTTCGAAAATCCTACATATGTGGTCATTATTAGAATGTAAAATCTGGTTCAATAAGATTAATATAATTTTTGGTGAATAGTAACTTTTTACTTTTATTTACCATAGTTATGGGTTAATAGGGTAAATTAAGGTAAAAAGAATATCATAAAAGTACGAAATTATCTTAAAACATCTCTTA
The DNA here is from genome assembly GCA_963277665.1 of Viscum album. Taxonomy (NCBI): domain Eukaryota; kingdom Viridiplantae; phylum Streptophyta; class Magnoliopsida; order Santalales; family Viscaceae; genus Viscum; species Viscum album. Next base: position 416,227,593 of record OY728161.1, on the reverse strand, counting down.
ACCTTATTATATAAGTCATGAACAACCATTGTCATCTTTGGGAAGGTTTTATGAGCCCATGGTGCCATTTAGGAGTGATAATGACACTTTAGATTAAATAATTTAATTTAAAGGAATAATTGTCATAAACAAATATTTTGTAATTAATTAATTTTTACATGGAATTATATTTGATATATTTTTGACTATAAATATTCATTAGAAATATAACATGATTTCATACATCATTGTATTATTTTAAAAAATTTTATATTTCATATATATTAAGTTATTTATAACAAAATAATGACGCATTATTTACCTCATTAATGAATGATTAAAATAAATAAGAATATAAATATTAAAATAACATCCAAAACATGTACAACTCTTATTGGGTGATTATATGTTAACCAAGATTCATTTAATATTATACTATAATTAGTTATGGACCTTTAGAAACTAAATATCATTATATAATTAAATAATATTATAAAAAATTCCTAAAGAGCCCCTCCTCCCACTTATAAAAGACACCACATCTAACCAATTCCTCACACATATCAACCATTTTGGCTCGTCCAAAATCTGTCCAATTAAGCTCCCAACATATCTATCCTCCTCATAGAAACCTTACCCTAGGCAGATGGAATTCCATGAACTCCTTCAGGTTCAAACCAATGTAAGTTACCCAAATTAATGGTAACAGTTCATCTTAACTTATTTTATTTTATTTTACTTCTCCAACCCCCGAACTATTTTTATTCCTTTGTTTGATAACAACACCAGTATCCTAAAAATACTAGGATGTTGTTATGATTATTATTTTAACTAAACATACACACACCACCATCTAATGGGGGAGGAACATGCTGTTTTTGTGGATTGAAAACAAACACCTCACGAAAAGATGGTTGTTCGATTATCTCCTACCACCTCTCATGGTGGCCATTAATATTGAAATGTATATATATGTGATATTTATTATTTTTATATTTTTTATGATTATTTATTTTAGATTTTTTCCCTATCATTATGGTTTCTATAATGGGTAAACGCGATAATTTCATTTGAGGAAGTGCGGACTACCGCCCCTCAAAGTGATATGACTGGTTAATTACATATGTGGGTTGTATAAAGAATAGATTTACTAAAGTAATACATGATATTATAGTGTAATTATAATATAAATATGTATAATTAGGTTTCAATTCCATTAAACTACAAAATAGAAATGATGGTTGCGTTTATACGTACGTATGGCTTACAGTATCTATGAACGGTGCATTTCATTTCTTATCTCTAAAATGTTATGAAATATTATAAATAAATATTTATTCTAGATATATTATTTATATTATATTTAAATCATGAATATCATTATAAAGATAATAGAATATTGACCACATGGACAACATGTTATTATAAGGTGTTCATTTATTACTCAAGTACCAAATATCGACCAAATGGACATTATTGACTTAAATGATTGAATAATGATTATAACTTGGTAATAAGTTAGGTAAAAATGAAAATAAAATTGAGAAGCTTTCTTAATAATTAATAAATTAACTTTAGATTATTATTCAGGAACAATAAGGATCAAATGATTCAAGTAAGACAAGAGGTAAGGAGATTTCTTATCTCACTTTTAATTCCGTGAGATTTCTATTATTATCCACTTATTCATTGCATTGAGTATATTTTTTACTACCATTTGATATATATTATATTTATTCACATTACATTCATTGTATTTTGTGATTCATTTGGTGGTTATTAACTTTTTTTCATACGACTCAGTAGATTACAACGCAGTACAGGGTTTCATCTAACTTTTTATTCTCGTGAGATTCATGCTATATTTGCCACTATTTCCTTTTGTGTGTCATATGTACTGCCCATGATTGTAATCTTTTTGTAATATAAGTTCATTTATGAGTATTTAAATCTTCATTGTATGATCCTTCTTTCATGTGGCATATGTTTTGTTAGTTACCAAATTTGCAAGGGAACCTTTCACCCTACTCCTTTTAGAAGACTTCTTTTTGTTATGTGTTTTAATTTAAATCGTATATTCTTGGGATATGTTATTATAAATCATTATTGATGTAAATTTTATGTCCAACTGATGAGATACCATTTTTATATCATCAAATCATTTTCTTAATTTTATCTGTGACACTGTTAAGCTGTCTAATTTTTTCTAGGGAACATATTAACCCAATTTCAATTCCTTGGGTTAAAATTGCACTTCTTCAATCTGTTGTCCTATCAATATGTGTGAATGTCCTATTATTTTTATACACATAATATTAAATTATATTGGGTGTATTTATATTTTTCACATGTAATAATGTGATTTATTTTTCATTAATTTATGGATACCGTGTTTATAAGGGATTTAATCTCAATTTAAATTTTCATTGAGACATTATTTTTGTTATGAACCAATTCACTGTTATATGGTGTATATTCAGTCCTTTGTATTATTATATCATTTATTTATTTATTCTCATGATATTTTAAAGTTTTTATTAAATTTTATTACTCAATTATTTGTATTCAAGAGTCTCTCATTTTGTTAAAAACTCATTAACTCAAATATCAATTTAAATCTTTTAAAATTTATTATTCTAAATATTTATCTTTAATGTACATGTTTTAAAATTTATTTTTATATAGACATTATTGTTTTAAAATTATAATTCCATAAAAAGAATCAATTTCGTGTGGGGCACTTTGATTCAAAAATCTATTTTTAAATGGATTATGGAAATAGATTGATTATTTCAATATCTTAAATTTACTTCTTGTGATTAAAAATGAAATGTTATTAGTGATATATTTATATTTTCAATATTTTATGTGTTATGATGGTACATAAACATTTTTTGGGTGGTTACATGATAAACAATTTGATGGGTGGTTTCGTGATAAACCAGGACGGGTGGTTACGTTATAACCTCCAATGCATTGGGTATTGAAGTCGACCGTATAACTATTCTTTTTAGTGATGTGTGTGGAGGTCGACTGTATGATTATTCCATTTAAGAATGTTTATGTACCATGTTACCTTTATATTTTATGTGTTCTTCATATGGGTATTATGGTAATCTATTGGTTACAAAAGGGTATGTAATGATCTTATAATCAGTGAAGAGTATTTACTACTTCATAAATTTGAAAAGTATTACTTATGATAATGTATTCCGGGTTTACTTATTGTTTTAAAAAACAAACAGTTTTCCTTCATTGTGTATTACTTACTGATCTTCTTAAGCTCATCCCATGTTTTTTAAATTTTTTTCATAGGACATCAAGTGGAAGAAGGTCTAGGATGGGATCATGGTAATGCCATGTTGCCTAAAACATAGAACTAGACATGACTCTTTTTTTCAAGAGTTTTTATTTTATATAAACTGAGTAGAAGTATCTACCTTATAATTTTTTAGATGTAATGTAATATTAATGGACTAATTATATAAAACTATAAACCTAAAAATATTCAATGGGAAATATTCTTTTAATTCAATATTATGAAATTTTTAAGGAGGGTACTTACAGAGGTTATCTGAAATTAAGTCAAATGTGCATCTTGATAGATTTTAATATAAAATTCATATATTGGCCACATATTTATAATAAAAATTAATTTCTTTTAAAATAATTAATCCATATGATTTCTTATATATATATATATATATTTGTGTCTGTGTCTATTTTAGTGTGGTTAAAATCATTATCATTTTTAAATTTATATTTAACATAAAATATATGTTTTGATATTCAGATCTCATATAAAAAATTGTTTTTGGGTAAATTTTTTTATTTTGATAAAATGTGTTAATATGTTTCGTACGTACGGATTTGTTTGACGGATCTACAATATTGGATTTTATATTTTAATAATAATTAAAATGATTTATTATAATGATACTTTTTCGTGTTTTGATTATTAAATTCAACAGTGCATATTATTTTAGAAATATTTTTTTCAATTAAATTGCCAAAATATTTAATTAAACATAATTTTAAGGGTTGTGATATTATTTAAAATCAATGTGTTAGTTTTGTTATTCATGATAAAATTTTCTTCAAACATTGTTGTTTTACTACTCATTAAACACTTCCAAAAGAGTTCTTGTTTTTTTGACTAGTGTATGGTTGTATGGTTGTGTGGATACATAGTTCATATGATATAATTCGGTGAAAAAAGGTTTTTTATTGTAAAAAATAATTTATTACAATATATATTTCCATTTGGGACTTCATTTTAGTTGTCAAAATCTATTGTAATCGTATATATTATTTATAAATGAATGATTGTGAGTAAATTTTATTTTTATTCACATGTTGTATTAGGATTATTCATTGATATAATTTGTATTTCATTATTATTTCTTGTTTATGAATTTCTATTCTCATATGGATCGTAACGTGGAGGGATTAAACATATTTTACAGGTTATGCTTCTTATATACATTCTTTATTTTTTTAATTCCTTGAAAATACTATTTTACATGGTTTATATTTATTATAAAAATAATTACAAACCATTAATATATATGCAACCATCCATGGTCTTATATAACATTGCATTTTTATTATGCTTTTCCAAAATAGATTGTTTAAATGTTTATTATTTAGAATGTTTTGGTGGTTGTGAGAATGCAACAAAATTATTTTATTCATAAATAATGACCACAAACCAAAATTTAGTATAAGTCAAATATTGATCATAGAAAATAATACATTGAGTTTAATGTGGGTGATCATGTATTTTTAGAAATTTATACTCAATTAAAACAACAAAATTCATCATCATAATGGGATTATAGAACTATAATTTTTGAAATTCTAAAAAAACTAGAAATTCAATAATGTATTATATCATTCATTAATACAAAAACGATATGATTCCATGCATAATGAATTCCTCATATTTAATTTAAGTTAAATTTGGAGTCATTTTCATAAATGAAATATCATATAAATAATTTTCTACGAATCCTAAAGATATAATGTGTTATATTTATGACTTTATTAAGTTTTAGTTTAGTGAATGAAAATTATATCATTTGAATCTCATGTATTAATTCTATTTATTATGAATATTATCATTTCAAATCACTATTATATTAATAAAACAAATGTACAAATAAAATTTATTATATAATCATATAAATTAATTAAAAGTGATTATCATACTTAAATAACTAAAAAAGTAGGTTTGATTGATTATGCTAAACACATATGAAAATGAGACCAAGTATGTGGGTACAATTATGTTGATAAAACTATATATTTTTTGAAAGAAATTTTTATATGATAATACTTTTTGTTTGAGGAGATTAATTTTTTAATGATTTAATAGTGCACGATGTGGTTTTATTTATGTTATGCTTCTGATAAAAGAATCGAGTGTTCTGATATATTCAGTATATTATAGTATGAAATGTCCAAAGAGGTTTCATTAATAAAAATAACTAATTTTTATCATTAGAATTATTTAGTATTGGTATATAACATATTCCCTATATTTTAGAAAACAATATTGTCATTTGAATTTTATTTAACTATCATATAATCTATGATACACAGGGATATGAGTTTATAACTAATATATTAAAGAATATTTACTCTAAGATATTGTGTTTTTAATTTTTTGAAATAAGAGATATTGGTTCAAGAATTATGTTACCTAGAATCAATTTTATGACACCCCATTCATGTTCAATCAAAAGAGAATATGTTTTTATTATTTGAATTTAGTGATTTATTTAAATAATATTTCATGAATTCTTATATATTGTTATCTGAAACTCTATAAAAAATTTATATTATATATTTTTCATGATATTGTAGTTCTATTTATTAATAAATGTATAATTTTATGGTATCAGTAATTTTATATATATTACAGTAAATATATATTTTTTTGATACAATAAATGTTCATAATATTATAAAATATTGATTTAGTTGCAATCCCAATATGTAAAATTTTAGAACATCTATAGGAATAGGAAAACCATTAATGTGGCTAGAGGGAATCTATTTCAATGTTCATGATCACGTGTTTCTATTAGTGTTTCCATGAATTTTTTTCATGATAATACATATATAAGAACCTATATCAACATGAAAACCTTTCAGGTTCTTATAATGACTTGTTGACAATACCTACAACCCTTGTATATCTAGACTATGGCTACATCCACTAGCATATTATAACTATAGCCATTTTATTTTGAATCGTGGGTGTAGGAAATGAATAACGTATTTTTAGAATTCATATAATAATTTTTATATTTAAGTATTATATTTCCTTTAATACAAACACACACACATATATATATTCATAATTTTATCCATGCAATAAAAAATATCTAATTTAGAGATGTTTTAAAGGATTTGGAATTTAATTGTGCGATCTCATGATCAAATTCTAGAAATTTTATGATTTATAATTTTTGGAACCATATATACATGGGATCATGTTTGTAGATATAGACACAATAAATTTGGATTAAAAATAACCAATATAACTTCTAGTGGAAATTTCCATAGTGATCACTTATATAGGATATGCAAATAATTATTCTTGTGGAATGAGGATATATCCATGGGAACTAAATATTGTAATAGGTCGTGTTCCCCTGGATATAATATGTTGGTCATAGCCATTATAATATAATAAATGGGATTGATTCCTTTGTATATAACTAATTTACATTGTAATTATTTTTAAAATTATGTATATAGTCCAAGGCTATAACCAGTACTTCTATTAAGGTCAAATACATCATCATATAAAATTTAGGTTTTAACATAATAGTTTTTATGATTGAAAAAAAACATACATTCAACCAACATATTAATGATAATATATAGTAGAAACAATTAGTATTATTTTATATATTCTTTTAAATATATTAATATATAGTGGAGAAATTATTTTCACTATACAAGAATTTAATTTGGAAAATTTAGAGGACTTTAACCATAACTAGATAATGTTTTTTTGTACTTAATTATGAGATCCTTGAAATCTAAACCAATATCACTCAATATTAATATTATTTGATAACCACAAAAAATAAATTATTACTTTTTATTTTCTAGAGGATTTATGTTGTAATAGTGTATTGGTACTATGCTGGCTACATATGTTTTTCAAATTTGTTGAATAAGTTATTTTATGAACCATTTGCATTTCATCTTCATTTAAAAATTATCTCACATTATAAAAATATGTGATCATAAATAGTATATTCATATTCAGGATATTGAGACAGGTTTTCATAATAATGTTCATTATTTGATGTTTTATATTGTAATGTTTTTTCAGGGTGAAAATTATATCTAAATTTTATATCAAAAAGGGGGTTTTTAGAATGGAGTGATAATATGTACCATATTCATATTTTAAAAATTTATGTTTAATATAAAGAATCTAATAATCCTATTATACTCTAAATGTTCTCAATATTAATTATAATTTATTATATATGCATGTTTTTATAGAAAAAAAAGAATTGTAAATATATCAAAGATGATGTTTTCTGAGTTCATATTGATTGATTAAGGTGCACTAGACAAAGAATACGTATTAATACTATGCATTTTAATTTCCCAAAGTTAGGGGCTTTGAAATTTTTTTTGATCCACCAATTCATCAACTAAGCAGACCCATTTGGCAAACTGATCCCTCAAATTAACCATATGTTTCTGAATTTTTTTAATATATTTTTATTAATACGTGTTCATTTCACAAGTTTCACCACCATTCCATAAAACAAGTTTTCATCACTAATAATTCATCAAATGTAGAGTACATCTGAGAAAGAACATTAGACTCCCCTATTATTATTAAAATTAATTTTTTTTTCTTGTGTATTATGAGTTTATTAGTGATTAATCAGTAAAATGATTATCATGTAATAATCTATCAAATGGGATATAGAGTCTGATCCATTATCCCAGATAGAGAATGTAAATTATTTTAGAATAAGAAAACATCGATTAATAAGATAATTTGGATTATTTTGGTGTGTCATCAAATGATTAGTTTCATGTCACATAATATCATTATTCTTAAGAGTTGTTGAATAAATTAATATTGTTGGAAAAAAGTTAATACATAATTATGTTTCTAATGAAATGTTTTTTATGGATATGTTTTTTCCATCAGATGAAAAATGCTTCAGAAAACAATAATTTCAGTTTTTTTGAGCCTCATTATGAGAATCGATGTTTGTTTCTTTTTTTAATCGAATCAGAGAACCCGAATAACAATGATTTTTTTTAGAAATTCAATCATGAAAAGATCCTATTCAAATGAGGATCAAAATTATATTTTTTATGTATAATTCAAAATGATTAATGAAAAAAAAATTGTTAAAACACATATAAAGATATGAAAAAGAGGATAAAATGTCAAAATTAATTCATTCCTAAGAATTATATTGATCTTGAATGAAATTTTGAGTTCACATCTTTTCATTTTAGGTAACCCGTTTATAAATGGGTGAATGAAAAAAAATACGTTGAAATAATTCATTAATGTGATAAAGATCATAATGGTGTTTTTGTTTTCATCTTTTATTCATGATATAATCTGTAGAGAAATTTTACCAGATAAAATATGTTTTCATAAGATGTGGTGGTATGAATCCACCAAATCAAACTAACAAGAGAGACTAGTTTCCAGACTAATGAAGCATGATTTTTTGTGGAATTAGAAATGATACAAAAGAATTGGGTTGTGTGTTGAAATTGTGATCTATATGTAGACAAAAAAATTGTTTTAAAATGATACTGGGTTTAATAGTGAAGGGTAGTTTTTAATGAATATCAAAAGATGATGTTTGATAATACATCACACTAAAATGTTTTTATCCAATTGTTGAAGGATTTCCAAACTTTTTACAAAAACTAATTTACATCAGTATCTCTATAAAAATCACATGAACTATTTTATTGATCTTATTTATATACATGTGTATGTTTGTTCCCAACTTTTCAAATCCACCTAAAAAGTATTCTATTCTAGTTTATTGTGTGGTATTGGTTTCATTCAAATTCATATAATGTACTAGTTACTATTTTTCTACAGTGAACCTTGTAAATACATATTTTCTAATGGATTTATTTATGTATGGTTTTTCGAAATGGGATAAATATTTTTCATGAGTCATATGTTGTTATACATTAATTATAACAAAAAATAAAAAAGATATCATTGATCCACCCCTTCCCCTCTTTGTGATTTCATTAGTTATTGTTGGGTCTTTTCAATTTGTATGATGTAGTTGTTACCATTATTAAAAACTAATTAATAGTTTTAATATAAGTTCTTATATAAAATAATAATTTTTTAAATAGCAAGGTGATTCCATTTATTGATTGAAATGGAAACCTTATATAGATAGATATAATTATTCCATATCTGATGTGTCTTAGTTATGATGTTTATCAATCTATTATAAAATTATTTTCTCTTCAAGAAGATAATATTCCTATTACATATATTGATATAAAACATTATATAGAATCATATATGAGATATATGTTATTTATATTAATCACTATATAAATTTTAATTTATAGTAGTGATGGGAGTTAGAACTAAAAATGTTTTTCTAAATATATGAAAAATGTATATGAAGGGAAAATGAAGGTGATGAAGGAAAAGTAGATAATATAGAGTTTTGTGAATGAAGACATAAAAATGGGTGAATCTGAATAGATTTGAGACTTATCTACTAGGGTTATGATATTGTAAGAACCATATGATTTCATGGATTGAGGTTAGGAGAGTTAAATGTATTTGAAAAAATATTACATATTATTCTTGATTGGTTTAATGGAAATTCATCTCCGTTATGAGATATAGATTACAAAACTATATATTGGGATGAATTATATAGGACCTTCATTACATTTGAAATTATTATTGATAAGGTTATGAAAATAAATCAAAATTATGATGGAGACATTTCCATTAAATATTCTGAGAAAAAAATATAAAATATTTATGATGATGAGGATACAAGTAACTTTGATAGCGGAGATTAGGATAGTAAAAAATTTGATGAAATTATGTCCATTTTCACTAAAAAAATAATAATCGGATAAGAATTAATAATTATATGTTATTATAAAAATACTTTTTCGATGATGATTTTGGGAATTTTGCTGAAAATTAGTTATAAATATTGTTTTAAAATTAATGTTATTACATTGAATAAAGTAATGAAAATGTTATAGAAATGGTATGGTATGATCAAAGTCCTATTGTACGGGATAAGATAAAATATTCTAAAATTATAAAAAGAATAATATTTTTCCTATGGATATGAATATGATTACATTGAAGTTGAAGGAAAAAAATATTGATGTTACTAGATAAAAAATGTTTTCTATAAAATTTATTGATTAATATTTCAATAATGATGTAAATAGTTGATCTTATGATTATAAAGAACTCGTTTAAAATATTATTTGAAGAAAATGTTCATATAAATTCATTAAATGATTGTAATCCTTGAATGTGATATAAATAAAATAAAAAGATAATGTTCTATAGCAAGAAGTTAAGAATAATTTCATTAAGAAAAATATATGATGTTATAGGAGATTGATCATTTGAGTAAATCTCTTCAATTAAAAAAATTTATTGAATATATTAAAATAAATAAAACAATATATAGAGAATGGGTTATAACCTTTTCAAAAAATATTCCCTAAAACAGATCAGGGAGTTACATGTTTCAAAAAATCTATTTCTGAAATTGGTGATTTTTCTAAGAAGCATGAACCTCTTGATTTTCATTAATGGTTATATTAGTTTATTAAAAATATTATTTGATAAATTTATAATAATATTTGTGAGGATAAAATAATATATATATTCAAAATAAGCAATATTTATAATTAATATGTTCAAAAATTTTAAAATACCAAATTTATCATTTCCACTACTAATATCTATATTAATTATGACATGAAATCCATATTGAGAATGAATATATAAAATGATAGAATAACTTATGTGGATAAATAATGTTCTAATAGACAAATTAATTATGATTTAGATTTTTTAGAACAATAATGTATCGATGCTTGATGGGAATGTATTCATTCTATGGATAATAATGGTGTTTTGGTAGATTTTGGTACAATGTAAATTATTTGTTGATTCTATCATAATCACTACTATTTTCCCATCTGAAAATTCAAGCAATATATTAGGGGATTAAATCAACACTATGAATGAATTTTGGGGAAGTTGTTATAATTGTTAAAAATGGATTCCAACCTTTGGAAAAAATTTGGGAATGATGTGAAAAATCATCAGAATCAAGTGAACGATTAACATTTTCATTTTCTGTAAAAACTAATAATTTATAGAAAATATCAAAATTTTAATGTGAAGAAAGATATTGAATAAAATTAACTTTTAATAGAAAATAATCTCAGTTCTATAAAAATATATAGGCCATAGATTTTAGATAGTGAGTTCTATTGACTGATGATAGGATATTGGAATTACATCCTTGAATTTTTTTTCAATCATCTATTTATCCGATATGAATAAGGTATGTCTTCTCACTTAACTATAAAATAATATATTCTTGAAATATTTTTTCAATATAATGTTAAACCAAAAAATTACCATAGAATAAAAAATTCACAAATAATTAATATTAATATCAAACCTATATCCAATCATCTAAGTCGAATTATCCTATGTTTCAACAACAAATATTACAATGATATTTTATTTTTATTTAATCTCATGAAAATCATAAAATATGATTCCCCAAATCCCTACTAATAGACACCCTTATAGATTTAATTATCAACCATGATTTATAAATCATTAATCATTTAAACACATTCAATTTACCAATTTAAAATAATTTTAAACCTATATGAGTGAACCTATCATATGAAAAAAAATTATAAATTGAACGTCCAATCCATGATTCAAATAAGTAGTTACATAGACCCATTTTGATGAAATTTAAAATTATTATTTCCATAGAGATAATGGAATAGAAAAAAATCTTATTATAAACTATTAACTCCATGATAAAATAATATGAAACTAGATTTTCAGTACATACTGCTCTATAAAAATTAAAATATATCTGAATATTTTAATGAAGGTAAATGATGTAAATGAAGGAATAGTGTAATTTATCAATGTTGAATCACTATGAATCAATGGTGTTTTATATTCCATTATTTTAAAATAAAATAAAAAAACAAATGACATCATATATATATTTAAGGGAATAAAATACTTGTTATGTGTTAAAAATAATTTAGATGATGGTAATAATTTTGTTTCTAGAAGATATGGTTTTTTTTAAAAGTTGATGACACTAAATTTATTACATGTGTATCATGTACAATGGGAATCATCTATCATGATTGAGGTTTATAGAATTCATATTATCTAATAATCACTTAAGTGAATATGTTGTTTCTTAAAATAAAATGGAATATGACTTAGAAGAAATTGTAAATGATAATATATAGAGGAAAAGTTTGTGATAATAATGAAATTATTATAATAAGTGATTATTATTGTTCAAATTTTTAAAAAGAAATAATTTCATACTATGTTCCAAAAAAATTTAAAATATTTCCATCTCAACCACTATAAATAAATCATTCTGAGATTTCAAAATAATGAGAGAGAAAAAAATAAAAATTCAATGATAAGTACGTCAATTTAATCATTAGTTATTTTAATCCAATTAAATATATTATATATCTGAAAAATAATTCATAAGAATTAAAATGTTTTAGATTTTCATAACAAGATACTAAATGGAATATGGATATTATAACATACAGACCATAATTAATTTAATGTTTCTGAATGAAGGAAGAAAAATTTGTTCGATATGTGGATTACAATGTTGATTGAACATGGTCATTATCACTATTTATAGAGGTCGAAAACATGTTATAATTATATATTCCTAATTATTTTTCAATAGACCATATTTTGACAAAACTCATTAAGAAATTTTCTATGATAAAACATCATGGTTAATACAAATCAGAGTTTTAGAATGTCTGTAAATCATGACCATAAAATGTCAAAAAACTAAATAATTTCCTAAAATAGTGTTCTATAAATATTTTATTCGATATTCTCATAATGGATGAGTATATATACGTTTTAACAATTAAACATGAATTATTTTTTATTCTACAGATATAAACGTTCTTTAAAAAGATAAATAAGATGTATCATATACATATGTTGGTATGAAAGATGGAGATGATGTAATAGTTTTTTTATGAAACATTAATAGAATTACATAATTGTGATTCCATGAAAATAGAAGAATCAAACACAGATATTACTATTTATGTGGTTAAAAATTCTACATCTCATCCTATTTTGAGAAAATATGTTCATGTATAAAACATCCTTGGTGGTCAATAATAAAAATTTCAAATAATATAAAAATATAATTATGTTTAAAAATAATTTTTATATTAAAATGATGATCCAAAATATATAAATGCATATTATTATCATTATGAGTGGATTCATGATATGAATGATGTATTAAATCATATTATGAATAATTGTACAATGAAATTGTTTTCCAATCTAAATAAAAAAAATTATATTATTATAAATATGTTGTTTCGAAACCTTTTTAATGATTATGGTGAAGTGATAACAGAAAAATATTTACTGTTTTGTAATGTATAAGAGAAAATTTAATATATTGATTATTATGTGACATTTATTCCTATAAGACGGTCCAAATGAACGATTATATTTCCAGAAATTGTAGCCCAATGAAGCTATAATATATTTCATATATATGTGAAATTAACTTTTCAAAATGATGTACTAGATCAATTAAAATAGAGTACTATAATTTATTTGTAAGAATGTTTTATTATTATATATAATTAAAGGAAGTGGATTATAAAGAATTTATAAATCTAATTTTTAGTTTGTTATTCCGAACTATGTGATGATGAGATACAGTATATGATGTCACTATATTTTAGGGTTATAATGTTCCCCAAACAAATATAATATCTTCATTAGAAAACTAATTCCCATATATATGTAAGTAAAGATAAATTTCATAGGGAGATATGAAAAATCATGATGAATTCACATATTTTTTTAAACATATACAAATAATTAAGGATGTATGTATGGTAGAAGTTCTTAATTATATGGAGGTATCTATATTTTGGAATGTTTCATGAGTTATCATAAAAAATTTACAATTATGAAACTGTTATCTAAGATAAATATGAACATCCTTTCAGGACTAAAGCTGCAACATACTATATATGGATGGATGCCTTATTAGATGATGTTATAGTTGATGTGATGTTAATTAATATCATTGTATGAGATCATAAATTTTCTATAAATATCACTATAAATAAAATTAAAATTTTTTATTGAAAAAATATTGATTTGAAATATCAAATAAATAATATTCATGATGATAAGAATGAACTGATTTTGGAATACGTTCCAATAATGGAACATGTGGATAAAATATTTAGAAAAACATTACTGAAGGAATATTTTTTCAATATTTAGATTTATCATTGTTGTAAAAACATAATATCTACTATGTTATTGTATTTTAATCATTCTGCACTCTCATATATTCTTCTTAATAGTGTTGTGAATGGGGAGAAATATAATTTTTCAGAGACAAATTCTATTTTTTCTATTCTATTTATAGAATAAAGTATTAAATTTGAGTTATATAATGTGGTATTTTTTGATATCATGTTGTAATTGTGTCCTTGTTGTAATAGTTTATTGATGTTTTCATAGGGGATGTTTTTAAATAAAAATTTATTATTGTTATGAGGATTGAAAATTGGATTATTCAAGAATATTTTTCTTATGTCACTACATATGAGCATCATGGATGATTTTTTAAATTATTCATTGGAAATATACTGTGTTCTATGAGATTTTCATAGAAATTCATACAAGTGATATGTTGTTTCAGTTTAAAATTATGCAGTGTTTTATAAAAATTGGATGAAAATAAATTAAAAAAGAGAGATATTTGTGATAATATAGGTAAATATGCATTTAAAATTGTTGGATGATATTATATACGGAATGTAATTATTTTATTTTCGTTTTCAAAAATAAATTTACAATTTAATGTTTGATTATCTCATGCAAGAGTATTGTATTTTTAATATTAGACACAATTTTCATAATAAATTTCATCAGATCATGTTTTTTGTTCTAATTTTTTTGGGTGAACTTGTTATGAGACACATATTTCTTAAAATGACTTCTCATAATGAAGCGAGAAGTTATTCCATATTTATAATGTTATATGAAAATTATGAAATATTAAATTTGATTATCTTATATTCATCTTAATATTTTCAAAAACATGAAGAAGTCATTACCTAAGTGTTAGTCTGCAGATGAAAATAAAAATTTGAATTTATAGAAGATTGTGGTTTTTCGAGAATATATCATATCATAAAGGTGTATTACTTGAAATAGATAATCGTGGAAAGAGTGTATATATTTTCTATAAATAAAGGGTTTGAAAATGTGTTGATCTACCGATCCATCAGATGAGATAAACAATCAAATAATCCAATCCAACGAATGAACCATCAATTTCTATTTTTTTTAAAAAATCTATTATTGTTATCTATATATTGAAAATACTTCACCACCTATCCTCCAAATGAGTTGAAAACACTGATAAGGGTTCATATTCATAATTAAATAAAATTATTAACATCCAACATCCATTTTTTTATCATATGTAATAGAGATAAAATTTGTGTATTAGAAGAATTAGTGAGGCTGATGAATCATATAAGAATCAGTAACAAATACGTTGAATGGGATGTAGTTTTTGATCAATTAGACAATATAATGAAACTAAATCATTACATGATATGATGAAATCATTCAATCAGATATGTTTTTTTGATGTAGATGAGGTGTTTATTTTTGATTTTCATTTATTCATAGTTTCATTGGTATAAGGTATTTTTGAACATATAAGGAAATTTATCAATAATTTGAAACATAATTAATTAACCAAAAAAATTATTTAGGGGTTTTAAATTATTTATACATATCAATGATATTAATTAAAATACATATTCAATTGTATTCAATCATCTGAGTGATAACTCTTATTTGTGACTGGATTTTTATAATTTTAAGATATTAAAAATTATAAACATGTTTTATATTGATATAATCCACATTAATAGTTTAGAGGATGAGCATATGATACGTAATTATTTGAATGAGGATGGAAATAAATATATCTTAGAGGATTCATTATGATATAGATGAATTTAGAAGGGATTAGAAGTAATCATAAACTGTAAATTGATGTTTTAATTTCGGAACTAATAATGATTATTAAATTTTGTTGTGTGGTATAATAATGAGTTTCGACATTTTCTATTTTGGGAGATCCTATAAAAAGGGGATGATGTATAATGTACTATCTCACTATTCAGAAGTCTGAGAGGTACAACACTATATTTTTTGGATTCAAAATTTTATAAGGACAAATTTTCATACAAAATGATTCTAGATAGAATATCTAATAAAAATAAATAGTGACAAATATTTACATGATTCGACCAGTGAGTCAATATTGTTTGTCGAAAAATGAATAATAAATATTTTCTAAATGAAGAATCATATATAATAATTATAACAAATAATAAAATTGAGTTAGTGGATTTAGTTTTGTATTATGTATAAAGATGTTGATTTTAATAGTTACAGGTTAATACATTAAATAATTGTTTTTAAATTATATAAAATTTAGATTTTTATTAAACAAACACATTGACATCATTTTGAATCAATTTATTAATGACTAAGAAAATTGTGGAAACATTTTAACAAAATATTTTATTCTATAAGAATCACTTGAAACGTGTCATTGATTACATTGCATTACAAATGGGATGAGTTTCTCAACATGTTGTTTCTATACTAATAGTTTTTAATAGTGGAATTTTTTGAAATAAATTATTTGAAAATCATTCTGAGAACTATCTATTTTTAACATGTAATGTACCTCGTAAATACTTATTTTCCTATAAATATGTGATTGAATTATTTTTTCCTATATAATAAATCATTAATATAAGGAAGAGGTTCTTATAAAATTAATATAACATAGAATAAAAATATATTAGTTATTCAACTCTTCCCTCTATTAGATATGTCATTTTTCCAAGATATGAATTTTTAAAGTGTTTTTAAGGATTGATTTATGGGATGATAGACCCTCAAGTTCCAAAAAAAATAAATCAATGTGAAAAAAACATACAACTATTCATAAAAATATCTAACACAGTAATAACAGACACATCATTTATGATATTGAAAATTCTAAAATATTTCACATGTTATAAAAGAAAGAACAATCCATAATATCACATGAATCAAATTTAAAATAAAAAAGATACATTTTAGGTAGATTATAAATACCATTGAATAATAAAACAAAACCCCAACTTATCCCCATTTATTGACCCAATCCAATCATTAATCATCAACTAGGTTATCCAGATTAACTACCAGACCCTTGGCCACCATAATTTTAGTAATTGTGATTCAGTTGCCATCCCTGATACTAATGTTCATTGAACCCCAATATGGGTGTGAGATTATCTTAGTATAGAAACCTTAATGATTTTCCTACCATAATTATGTTATAAATTACATAAATAATGTGATGTTATCTATATAATTTAAAAACAATTATATCTATAATACTTATCCCTACCAACAGTGAAATCCAATTTATGAGAGCGTAAAAAAACCTACATGAGACAGTTTTAGTGTGTTTCTATACATATCACAAGTCATTAAAATTAAGTGGGAGTGAATCCCTCCTCAAATAACATCAATATCACCAAAAACAAAGTATTATATTACCCCCCAACACTAATACCATAATATATAAAGTTGATTATGCTCATACTGGATAATGTATGCCTCAAGTAGCATTTTTTAATATCAGTCTACTAGAATTGTATATTTATTGTCTCAAGATAAAACATTACACCATCAATCGCCATGGGTCATTTAATTAATCACCCCATTAACATCTCTTATAATCACTCCCCACAAATAGCATTAGCAATGAAACTATGCCCGATTTGACATCAACAATATCAGTGGCCCGCATAAGTACTCCCACCAGATAGAATCTCAAATAACCCCATTATATGCTTAAGATAATATTTCACCCTGGGTACCATCTAACATTATCACTAACCCATGTTGAATAGGAACCCACCACAGTATAATTTATCTCCATGGGTCATATAAGTACCTACTCAGGTTAATGTATCACCTCATCGATAAAATATTAAATCACAAAGATCTATCATGTACACCATGGTTGTAAATGGATCACCACTTTTTAACATATAAATAATCATTGTACAATGCTGGATTATCGAAAAATATTCCTTCAAATTTTCATGGTTTTTTATATCAAATTAATAAGTATTAGGTATCAAGTTCATTTTAAATTTTAAACATGAATCCAAAATATAAGAATTAAAAACGAGTCACAATAGATTATATGGGCATGGCCATAGTCATAACCCTAAAAAAGAACATCAATAGTGTAAAAATTTTAAAATAAAAAATCACATTAAAAATCATATCGATACAGGGATATTTTTTAGTTTTCCAATATTTCCAATTTGTTTCAGTCACTTCAAAAATATTTAGATCCTACCAAGATCAATTAAGTTATATCGTATCACATATTCACAAGATATTCCCCCTTTAAAACAATCATCATACTAGTTATTTAAATCATAATATAACGAATCTATCCCATGTTATGGTTGAATATAAAATAGAAACTCGTGTATTAAAAATATATCTCCATACATGTCCATACAATAACCATATTCATCCCAAATGTGCCCTCATATAGTTATAAATTCTAATGTATATAGAACACTCACCCCACATATATGTTCTATAATTTATTATTATAAGTAATTTATAATGGTGTTTAATAATTCAATATTTACATATAACATAAATAATCATCATATCATCATGTTATAGGAGACTAAGGAACATAATCCATGATCTCTATGATTATTTATTGAATTTATAACCCTCTAATTTCAATATTCTATATAAATCTTATTAATGATTAATCGTAAAACTATCTTCCATTGTGTAATGAATCATATGAGTCAGTAGGTAATTGTGGAACCAGAGGATTCCCTTCAATTCAAGGGGGTTATGAAAAATAATTCATTTATTGTTCCTATTCAATAACACACATGTGTGGAGGAAACATATCATATATTACATTAAATAATGTAAAATAAATTTGGTGATATTTAATGACCACCGACTATTAATAGAATCCATTCTATTGTGTGATGATTGACCACAAACATATATAAATATTTAGTAGGAATATCCAATTAACATGAAACCAAAAATACATCGACAACAATTTTAGTAAATTATAAATAATAGAAAATTAATTTACATATTAAAAATTTAACATTTCTATAAGGAAATAAATGTAAAAATCAATGAATAACTCAGTAAAAATAACCCCTCATCAAAATAATGATAAATTTGTTTTATGTAGCTCATGAAACAACCGTAATAATTATACCTAAACAATTAGTAATCATTAATATATTCACATTCATTAGTTAAATTCAAATTAAATAGAAAAAATCTATTCATGGTGAATATCATACCTCAATGAAAAAAATAAACCAACTAATAATATCCTTCATTGATCCTCTATAACCATCCACTAAAAATAAATATTGTAACATGATGTCTCCCTGAATCTACTATATAAATTAAAAAAACCACCAACTGAATTTAGATGAATATAATGCCTTAAAATGTCATGGAAGAAAATATAGATATAATGACCCTAATATAGGGTTTAATATCAAATTAACCACCATGAACAATGATGATCAATAAAAAAATAGTGTGGAATATAATATTACCCCCAAATACTTATTTAAATCCCAAAAATGAATATCTCTAATGATATATTTCAATTTGATATCACTGAAAACTATCATGTTCATATGTTTTAAAAATAGATAATTCTTTTATTATATTATTTCATTTATGGGTCACAAAACTATTCCATATCGCATGGGACCCCTCATATGGTAGTAAATTGTGTATGGAAATTAAATATAACACTCAAATAGAAATAATCATGGGATCATCTACATATGGTTTTATTGTGACATTATCCAACTCTTCCCTATGTATTTCCTATTACCGCGACTCTATAAATGCCCTAAATATATATGATGTGGTGTAATATATGACTATCTAAAATCTTTAATATTATAATCCACTTATCATTCCATGAAAACCATTTGTTATTGAATTTCTATCAAATACCAATAAACCTCTTAACGTGATATATCTTATCATGATTCCCCAATTTATTCATAATTACTTATTGAGTTTATCGTAATAATACATATATGTTCCATGAGATCTTATTATTTATATTGGTTTTAGAAAGGACTTTAAAAATTCAATAACACTATTCATAATATGAAATAGCATCTTAGATACATTTCTTGTTAATGTTTACCTTATTCTAAAATTCATTTTTGAATTAATAGATTACTAGTTACATTTGGTGTTCATAATGGCTAATAATATGGGTGCTATCCATACACAGAAACATTAGAAGAATTAATTCCTACTATAGGAATCAATTATAAATTTATGTTTTGTTTTTCGAATCATTCAAAAATCCGAGTGTGTCATTTGTTACCCCAACCTCACTATTCAATTATCAAAATATATCAAACTAATCATTTTTATATATCAATGGGTCATTATTTATTTAACAATCTATATATATTAGTTGTTATGTATCACTAGTCTTATAATAATAAATTAGAAATTTTTAAAAAAATTTATACACGGGGCCTATATTATGTTTTAATGTTTTATAGATAGGACACGCTTGTTTATGATCATCCATAATAGATGTATGTTTTTATAGATTTAGGATTAGACCAAAACGAATGTATTATAACAAATTATGTGAAAATAATCATAACCCCAGAGTCCAATGAAACCTAATATTAAACATTATACAATTTAAGATGATGTTTTGAGGAATTCATTTGTTCATTATAAGGTCACAAAACAATGACCATGTGATGTGACATTTTTTTTTCATGAACCCAAGGTGCATGTGCCATTAATATTAAACTTTAATGGATAATCCTATGTATCATGGTTAATAGTAATAAAATATAACATTGTTTTATGTTCAACATTTTATTGTTATTTGGTAGTATTGATTTGGATTTTTATCAACATTTCTTTAGAATGTATGCCCTGAAGATTGAGGTTTAATAGTCAGTACCTCATTCTTGAATGGTCAAAACATTGGCCGTCTGGTGAAATTGTTATGGAAGAAACATTTAGGTTCACCTAATGAAAAATTTATACTTTCTAGGGTAATATAGCATATGGTATATGGACATTATATGATGTATTTCATTTGGGTATAGTTTCATTATGATGATTTAAGACTTATTCATAGAATCAACCCATGTGTATCTCTCCCTAACTGATAATTGTGATGATAACATTAAGGTTGTAATGATTGGTTATTACGCCAAGTATGTGGAATTAATGTGAAACTAATTCCAACTTATCTTTGGTTGAATATGGATGGAAGGATGGATTCATGTGATATGTACAAATGATAATGGATTGAAGGGTTTCACTTTATAAGAGTTTCAGGTCCTTCATGGGAATAATAAGTATACTAATAAAGATTCTGAATATTCTCTATAAATAAGTGTAACCATATATGTGAGTAATGTGAAGGATATATTTTGTGGATAAAACTTAATATGTATGTTTATCTATCCCTGGATTTGTTTAGTGGATAAAAGACTGACACTGGTTACCTGAGATTTATAATGTGTATTATGGGTCATCTAAGTGGAGAATAATCATTACATTATATTTAAATTGTATTTTACATATATGAAAACAATTTATTAGTATATTACATGATTTGAACATAGTAATGGTCCAATAAAATTGGTATAAATCCATATCATATTGTTTTTACAATCAGAATATATTATATATAGGGTGCACACTAATATTATAACAATTTACAGTTATGTACATATATTTTTTAATGATCTATATGAAAATGTTCTTTCTGGTAATACACATTGGATAAATAAGTCCCATAAGGTAATTAATTTTCATTTATCCTATATAGACCATGTTTTAAATGAAAGGATTGGAGAGAAGTCTGACTACCCATAATTTTTCTATATTGTTAACTGACCATATTTGGGTTGAATGTTTCAGGGTCATAGTGTTTTGGGTGGAGACTAAAGTAGAATTTACAATTTAATATTTTCATATAAATTTTATTTTCTATGTCAATGGAGATAAAATAAAATTTTATTCTAGAAATTCAAATATGGTGTCTTGGGATATTCCCTATATGATTTGTATTTGAGGGGTTTATACATGAATGAGTTTCATAGTTAACACTATAGGACGTCTTCATTTCATAGATTCATTATGTTAAATTTTTTTATTCTTCATATATATCAATTGTTATAATTACACTTTGAATTTATTTAGTATTTCACAATGAGAGACTCTTTATATATGAATATATTGCTAATGAAAATTTTATTTTTTATGCATGTGGAAAGAAATACCGTCATAAATAAAATTCAATAAATTTTTTGGTAGTCAAATTATTTATAAACATTTATTTTATATTTTATTTATGAAAATATGGATATGTATGTAAGATTAATATGTGATTTATTTTCATCATTTCACTGAAAATGTTATTGCACAATGAAAAGCGAATGATTCGAAATAGAAATACCGTGTAAATAAAATGAATAAATTTACACCCATGAAGCAACTAGTTGTGTAAAATGGGTAAAATTAGTTCACTATAAATATTAATTGGGTTTTGATGAATGAATTTTTGTTTAAAAATATACACATGTAGGAAAAAAAATATAGAGGTATATCAAATATGAGTTTAGATCATGAACACTGTAAATAGAGGAAATGGAAAATCACCAATGTGAAATATCATTTTCCATTGTGTTATCATATTTAATAAAACATGTTAATGTCATTTAAAAATACATAATTATTTTAGATTAAAAATAACTCCCATCAAATTTGATTCGAATCGGCATGATAATTCATTAATTCCGAGGATATACAATATCAAACATAATCATCATCTATTGTGCATATATTTCTGATGCTATGATTTTAAATGGGTTGTGTGGTTTATCATCACATTAATTATGGAAAAAATATAGCTATGTATTCATAAATTAATAATACACTTTGATAAAAGATACCCTTTCAATATGACATATTTTCAAAACAAAAAAATACATTTGAAAACGAATGGTTTCATATATATTCTAACAAACATCATTAATTAATTAATATAAAAATTAATCAAGGAATATATATTGTTTTTTCTCATAGATAAAATCTATATTCACTAAAAATATTTAATATATTTTTTCTTCATTCCTAAATGGTATATGATCAACAATGTACAATTAAATCAGAAATATACAATTTGATTTCATCTATTCAATATAGAGATCTGTCATGTGTAGTTTTTTTCAAATTTCCTAAATATAATATCCTCAAATAAATTTTTTATTTTTATAAACCACTTTTTCGAGGAGTGGGAACCATATAGAAAAGTCAGAATGAAAAAATTAAACCAACCAAAGAAAAACCATTCTATGAAAATAACCTAAGACTAAAGTAGAATAAGAACGAACATGATAGATGCACAGAGTTTTTCACCACTTAAGAAACAAATGGTCATTTGCCCAAAGATTCCAGATGATATTTCCATGCCAGGTCAAGAGTAATATGGTATTACTACATTTGATTAGAATTGTGGGGGGGGGGAGAGAAGATTCTTCGATCTGACCCCTTAGGAACCATTGGGTACTATTTATCAACCTCCACCAGTTCCTACAATGAATAAATTTGTGGGGAGCTGAGTCGTGTGTTTAAATCTTTGTCACTTGAGGTAGTTATTCCAATTGAATGGGTAAATCAGGAGGAACAAGGACCACTATGTCCTTGTAAAACATTGGGTCCGAAGGGAGAGAGCTTCTTTCTTGCTACCACCATTCATTACATGAACATAAGGCTCCATTTTCCGATTAGATGAAGATTTCCTTAAATCTCGAGACCCCACAACCTCTTCAAGAATAGATGTTGCTTCTCCCTTTTTCAAAGAGGACTAGTAAATTTCTAATAAACATTTCATAGATGATTCCATTACAACGAGGGATTTCCATTGCCTGCGATACCCTTTACAAGAAGATCTTATAACATGAGGTTTTGGTAAGTGGCAGTTGTTTTTCTGGGTCCACAACCTCCTCACATGTTGGAGAGGTATCTTAGTAGTTGTGGGCCCTTCACGATAAAATCGATTTTCAGACTAGATATTATGGTAGATGATGAGTTGTGATATCCACTCTATATGGGGAATTTATTACAATTTTGAACGAGATCATCAATGTTAGATAGCGCTACATTGAATTTGAATAAGTTCTGAGAGATGTGGAGTTGAAAAATAATATCTATGCTCCATAGTTATTTTAATATTACTAGAGAAATATCAACTTGGATGTAATTATATGATATAATCAAGACACAATTACATTTAATTTTGTGCATAGAGAGGTTAGATTAATCATTAATGACATGTATATGATCATTGAATATACAATACAATGAAACATTCACGAAAATTTAATTTCCACAAACCATTTAATTGGAATATACCATTGGGTTACACTATTTCCAATTTTATGAGATCATCTCTAGATATAGTGGGATTTTATATAAAAATATGTTAACTCATTAATTGAAATCATATTTAGATGAATAACATAACACCCATTTCAAAATAATACACATATATAGTCCATGGCCATTTACTGTACAGATCAATGGTAACATTGTTGACCTATGAAATCAATAATTATTTTCACCATATATTGTTTTGAATGGAACAATCATTGATGATGAAACTGTAATCCCCAATGTTGTTATATATATACATAATTAAGATAATTGTTACTGGTAGAGACTGTTTTGGTAGATATAATTTTGGTGGTACACAAACCTTATTGGTTTTTGTGGAATTTTATATGTGTGTACAATAAATATGATTCCCCTCTTTAGAACGTATGAAAATGGAAATACCCTATAATTATAAACTAGTTTTGGTTGATACTAAAATTTTTGGATATTGTTATTATATTCAATATCACACAATATATTATCATTTTATATATCATATAAATATAAATATATATTCTTTTATTTGGTCATATATTGTGGAGCATCTAAAAACCACCTAACCCACATAATGTTTCATCTAGTGATAGTTGGAAAAGAAGAGTAAGAAAAATGGTAATGGTTGTAAGTACAATTAAAATATTCACTCTATGAATTTCGATATATATTCAAATGACCAGTAAATGGGTGAAGAATCCAATTATTTACCTATTTATTAGTTAGATGATATTCATAAATTTTTACATGTTTTTTCATTGTAATTTTATTTCGTAAATGGATTAGGACTCATGGATGTGATATGTATCCACCAAGGATGTCATAGATATCCTATTGGTAAAAGAGTTTATTTCAAATGTGGGAAACCAAGTAAAGAAACCCCATAGCCTATATAATAATGAATTTTCAAAATATATGTAACATCAAAACTAAGATCTATAATCCATGATCAATTCATTAGAAAAATTATCTTTTTTACATGGGAAAATAATTTTAATCTATTATGTCTTGATCCATGTACTTGAGTAGATGATATCAATGAACTATCCTACAATAAATATGTAATATAAGTTCCCATATTTACAATCAATTTTATAAATAATCTTATTAGATACATCTTCCATTAACATTATGGGATTATGTATGGTTATTTTTTAACATAAAATCTATAGAATATTTGGTTGGAGTAATGGTTTTTTATAGAGTGTTTGTTAAAATGAAGAGTCTAAGGAGGAACATTCATTAATACTAGTTGTAGACCTAATTTATAAGTTGATGATAATCTAATGGTTTTTTTGTTCCACCTCTCAATCTTATTGCTATGGATTTTTATTCAAATGTATTATTTTAGTGGAATTTTGGATGATAATTAACAAATAATATCCACCCACACACAATTTGAAATCAATATATTTTAATTAAATAATATATGATGTGATAATAAACCAAATAATTCCCAAGAGGAAATAATTTTAGTGTATAAGGTTATTCTATAATTCCAAAAAATTTGAATCATGAGGCATATCAACTAATGAATGAAAAAAATGAGAGGAATGTAAATTTTATATTGTTATTATTATCTTCTATGATAATTTTCTATCATTATAATGAAATGATTTTTATATAAAAAATTTATAAAACATCCATGAGTTTAGAAGAATTATTTTAATTGAAGCATATAACTCCTACACTTCATCAAAATACTTTTATAAGTGAAATTATTTAATAATAATTAGAAAAAATTGTACATTCCCCTAATTAGAATTTGTATACAATTTCCCTAGAAAAATCATTATCAGAATAATTCGACATAGATGTTTTGAATCTAATTTTATATTTCAAAAATTATATTACATTATATATTTAATATCTATAAAAAAGTATGTTATCTAATTGTTGGTCAATTATTTCGTGTTTTTGAAAACCATTTTTTGTCCACTTGTGAAACCCACATTAGTGTTTATCCACGAATTTAAATATTATATATTACTTCTTGTAATACCACTACATAGAAGGGTGTAAAGAATGTATATGTTCAAAAAACATATAATAGTTTTGAAAGAGTGTTTCCATGACAAGACCCAACTTATGCCTCCTCAAATGTAGATGAAATGATTCTAGCAGCGAATATTCTTTGGAACAGTGGTTTTAATTTTAATTATATATTTTATAAATCCATATAAAGTTTTTCTTATAAATAATTCATCTTATAAACAAGTTTATGCTTTCCAATGACTCTAGAAACTCAATATTTCAAAAAATTGGTATAAAATTTAGTAGAATTTGGAGAGAGAGAGAGAATAATCTAGTTCGAGATAACCATAGAGATACTAAGAGAAGACATTCCCAGAGTGACATAGTCTTATATAATGTTTTAATCCATATATTTACATCTAATTCTTAGGTGAATCATACCTCATTCAAATAATTAGAGTGGAATTGGTTGTCAGTAAAATATATATGATGATATGTGAGGCTCCTCTCAATGATCTCAATTCCCAAATATATTTACAAAAACAAATTTTATTCAATATTCGATTTGGTGAATATGAATTATTTATAGTAAATTCTAGAGTGATTGTTTTGTAACTTCTTCGGAGAGAATTTTTTTCCTAAATTTATATATTGTGATAGTTGAATCCATGGACTACTTCTTCGGTAATAGAAATTTCATTCATATATTTATTTCCAAAATTTTGGTATAATAATAGATGTTTTAGATCTATTTTAGGATTTGTGGGTTATTTTAGGATCCACTCAACAAATAATTGACTGACCCCAGTTAGAATTTGACACCACTGAGAATGAATACATGGTATATTACCAATTAGTTAGATAATTAGAGATGGAAACATAAATTTATTCTATAAGTGATGATGTAATAAAACTTGATGTAGAGTTGGAAACATTAATATTATATAACCTAGAAATTAAAATAAACAATTCTATCCAAATCCTGATACAATTTTTTGAATATATCGAGATTTCCTTGTAAATAGCTTATGATACATTTTTCAGTTTCTATATGATTGGAGAGAATAAGAAATGTGTAATGTCATACCATAATCTACAATATAAATTGATTTCTTTTGTATCAAACTATTATAAATAATATCTCTTATCTCGACCATAGGTATATGATAATGAGTAAAAATCATAACAATTCTAGTACGAAATAATTAAATCCTCATTAATATTGTATAATATTTATTAAATAATAGTTATTAAATATTATCAATATAATTAAATATATTATTAAAAAATAAAATATTAAGAATTTGATTATCTCTAAATCATTTAACCTCATATGTATATATAATGGAAAAATATAAAGTCATATATCATATTACATTAATTTTATATTGGTTTTTAGAGTGGTGTATTTTTAGATTTATCATCCTCTTGAGTTTGAGGAACAACATTGATATAAAAAGATCATATATAGGATATTCTGTAACATATATATATGATAAGATTATGTCAAATGGATATGAAGTTTGGTTCCATCATAAATGTGTTCTCTTGGAATGGTAATTGATGAATTTATATGTACTCTCTTATAAGGTCATCATAAAAATAGATTCATGAGGTGAAAAGGTGTCCCCTAATTCTTAAATATGCTTATGGATCTTGAATGAAAAATTTACATTCTCACAGATCTTATGGTTGATCCTTAAGATCCTTGTGTATTCTTTTTTTATTTAAAAAACATTACACCCTACCTCATATGGATGGAACGTAGTGTGTATGTTCTTATATTTGTGTTTATCATCCCTTTGTGGGATATTAACATGAACATTTTAATGCATTTTTATTATTAATGCTAATATATTCCCTATTCTATGAAATGAAAATACAAAGGGAATGAAGAGAGAACATTTGACCATGATTACCTCTTATTATCATCCTGATTAGTACAATTTATCTTCCATTTAAATGTACAAACCAATGTACGATACACAATAAATTTATGATAATTATGGTCCTAAATCGTTTACTAAATAGTGTTGAGGTTTAAGATTGTATATTAGTTCCTAAATGACAAAATGGATTATGGATATTGTAATTTGACTGAACACATCTATGTAATCAAGTTGTAAATAATTGACTAAAAGATAATAATGTTTATGTTTGTACACCATTAACAATGTTTAACATATGTTTATGGTAATACAAGCTTGATCAAAAGGAATTACGTTTTAAAGACATAAAACATTTATTTTTTTAGTTTATATACTTAGTAGAGAACATGTGATATATCTGACATGAATGAGTAGTCTAATTACCTAGAAATATATATCCTAAAATATATGATAATATTTTTTAGGGCCTTAATGAATTAACTAAGGGTTTTTATTTTTTTTTTAGTTATAAATATATTACCAAAGTGATTATATATTATATTTTGCAATGGTGATGAAAAGTAAAACATAAATTTGGTGACCAATGAAACTATAGTCCATCTCGTGGGTGTATTGACAAAACAATAATTCATAGTTCCCACATGATTGATTTCAATGAGAATTTGTTTCTTCCTTTTAATTCACAAGTTTTATGAGAGTGTTGGACATGCCAACCCATTCTAAAAAATCATCCTAGAGGGATTCAGATTATTCTTTTAGTTTTTTATTTTCATCTTGATGAAAATTGAATATTATAAAAATATTTCATTTCATATCTCTATGGGTATTCTTAAGATGTTCATTTAGTTCTTAATGTAGATTACTAATTGATCTATCTTCATCACAGCAAGAAAATAATTTAATAGAATAGTAATTATAATAAAATGAATTATTACATGTTATACAATCTAGATTACTTTCAGTATAATGTGTCCCCCTATTATGAGAATGATTCTCATTCAATGTCATTTCTTATTTCTTATTCTTATTCTTCTGAATTTTAGATGAAATATCAACTTGGTATTTCTCACTAACATAATGAAATCTGTTCTTCATAAATAATCCCTTGGATCTCTTAGAGGTGACAATTCTTATGATACCAATTGATGTTTCCAAATTAGTGTGAAATCACTGAGAGGGGTAGGGGAGAATCAGTGATCCCTTCCAAATTTGTTACAAATTGATCATTTTGAAATTAAATCTCTACGGATGGTTAAAGTTCCAATATACTAATCGTTTTTCTCTCTACCCCACCTCAAATGATGCAGTAAATTCAATGGCAATGTACATAAGGATTTAAAAGTTTTTGTAAAAAGAACCAATCATTGTTATCTTGGTTATTATACAAAAATAAAAATCTAAGTTATAATAAAATTAATAAATACAATGGTCGATAGCAAGTAACAATGTATCTCTCCTGAGTTGCACATGATGTTCAATATTATACATCTCATAGTGTTACTAGAAACACATTACCCTTCTACAAATCCTCAATGAATACTTTTTCTCTAGAATCACATGAGAACCATCATTCCCCTAAATCATAAGAGCATCTTCCTTCATTATTTGAATGTTTGATTCACTATTTATTGATAAGATTTTGTTTCCACAAGATCTTTTTGACTAAAACATTCTTGTGTACCTAATCAAGAATCTTCAATAACCTTTTGAAATAACCGTAGACCTTGATCAGTTATTCTAATCACTATTTCTAATTATTTTCCTCAGTGAAAAAATAGTAAGGTAATTATTACTTATATTTATGTATACCCAAACTCACGTATATGTGTCCAAGTGGTGTACAACATTTATTTAAAGAATATAAATGTTCTTGAATGTTCATTCACAATATCAACATTATCTATCTTATTTGATTCTCAAATAATGTCAACTCAAGAAATATAATATACTTTAATTCTTATTGGCTCTAGTTTTATTAATAATATTATTCACTCAAAAGTTTTATAGAACCAAAATGTATTTTATTTGGATATCTATCTTAATTAAACTTCATGAATGAGTTCTGTGATATTCAAAACCTCTTTCTGTTTATATCTAAATTTATTCTCATAAGTGAAAATGATTATTCGGGCATTCTTGCATGAATAATCTATTTCATGCAAACCTATACAATAACATTTAACATTAACCAATGGTTAAGGCTCAATGTGTGTATTCCCTGTATATACTTTCCACATGGTTTACTTTTTCTCAATATGAACATAAAAATATTTCTTCATGTTGGCAGGCATAAAAATAATATATCTTTGGATTATGTTTTTTGAAACCTGAAGCTCACTTCCATTTCATGATTATAACTATCACTATTTTTTATGCTTCTAATGAAAAAAACCACTTGATGAACATGTAGTATTATTCCCTACTACCTCTTTCACAAAAAAAATGGATATATGCTTTGTGTTTTCTAAGACACTTATATTTCTCATGGGGTAGTGTATATATTATTACACTATCTCATTAACAAACTCCTTCATTTAGACCATATTAAAACATGGTTTCATATATCTTTACAAAGTGAATTTTTCATGGGATGGATTTTATACACGGATCATTGATATTCAACACAATGGGAATGTGGATGACTGTTACAGATCAATCTTCTTCATGGAATTTGCAACCACAATAAATGAAATAGAAGTGTTTTTTGGTTCATACTATGTCCCACAAAAAAATTGTAAGTGATAATCACTATCCCTGTATGGCTTCATGAACTTGATCATCGTGATTCCATTCAAGAGTTCAAAGAACATGTTGTGTACTTGTGAGAGGCTAATTCATCACATATGGTTATCATTATGATTACTTCATTCCTAATTAATAATGAATATATGAGGAACCTCTATGTAAAATTTTCTATTTCTTAGATAATTATAGATATCTCAATTTTTTCCACAAAAAACCATCGTTCGAGGGATCACTACATATATGTGAGGATCACAATGTTTCACCTTGTTCAAATCCCATTTAAAAAATCATTTAAATCATACCTTTTAATATCATAGAATTTTGACATTGAAACCATTAACAGTAGATGAGATATGATGAAAAATATGGGATATATTATTTTCTTCACATACTTCTTCTTTACGGCATAGTCTTAAAGGGTATGGGATTATGAACACATGAAAAAAATCTCCCCGAATAAACAAAATCCGAGTCCACTCTCAACAGTATCGTTTTCAATGGGCCAAAGAAAATCATTGTGTTTTGATTCATGAAGGAAAAGGCAATTGAATGCATGAAATTTTGATCTCCTGTCGATCTAGATATTGTAGTGTCGATCATAAACTTTGACCTAAAATGTGATCTCAGGGGTGTATATGTGCTATAGAATGCTACAATGTGTCAGGTGTAATTCACGAGATTGTAGGTAAAAGATGATTGCATCGACTCTATTTGTATGTAGAGTTATATCATATTAGATATGTATGGTGGCGATTCGGATGGGGGAAACGAGATGATACATGCAACCAAGAACATATCCAATATTAGATTGAAGTCTAAGATCACTTCATTTAATATTAAAACTCATCCCACATCAAAATGTGAATATGAGGAAATTTCACATTAAGTAGAAGAAAACTTTTCCATACATAGTGATTACTCCCTCCCCCTATATGGTACTGCCCCATACCATGTTCTCATATGGTTGTTCTCTATTCCCATGATTTCCTATCATGCCAACCCGCATGATGTTGATTCATTGGCTCTCTCATTCACCCTTGTGGGAGTGCTCATGTTTTTCCCATGCACTGTGGACTACAAATGGTACATGAGGACTCACCGGATTGGGTCAAACCTAGTTTCCCACATACTCAGTGTTGCAAGCCACATCCCGGGATGGTTGGTTAGATTGGCTAGCTTGGCACATAATTTTTTTGATAAATTATCATTCCAAAAGTACTTTACAAATAAAATATAATTTTCTATTATAATAAATTACAAAATCAAATTATCCAAGTTATTTCATCTTCTTGAATTTTTCAACTTATTTTAATATTTTTAGACATAAAATTCAAAATAATTGTAATTAAAGTACCAAATTTGAAAAATACTTTCATAAAACTCTATGCTATTTATGATCAACATAATGTTTTCAATACCTTCATCCAATAAGAATCTATTGGATGGATCTTATAAAACCATCTTGAAAATAAGTATTTCATGTCATTCTTCAAATGATGTAACAATTTATGTCTTTTTTTAAAACATGTCTGGGATCATAAAATAAATTCAAAAAAATTCTAAATATATTTAGAGAATGTTCATGAATGAAGTCCAATGTCATTTTTTGAATTTGTTTAGACATGTAACATTATGATTGTTTAAAATTCAATATATTGTTTGAAAAGAGATATTAAAATCTCATTAATCGCCATTTCCAATTAAAATTCATATTCATTATGGGATGTTCACTGAGTCAATAACATCAAATTAACAATCACCACTTCCTTCATGATCACCACTTATATAATTAATTTTTTATAAACCTATTAACACATTAATGAAAACAAATTCTATATTATTCCAATCACACTATTGTCAATGATGGTATTAATTTAATTTATCACTATCATAACATTATTGATAAAGGTAGAGAGCAACCTATGATGTGTAATGTGAATTTATATTTCAACCAGTTCTGGATCTTATAATGACTTTGCTATGTTAAACAATGCATCAATATAAAAAAAAATTAATCACGATATGTGAGAAATATTTTACTCTTATAGGATTATAACAATTAAAAATTATACATAAAAAAATGTAAAAATTATTTTTTGTACATGTTATATTCAACATTTTCCTTCCATATTACCATATATGACTGACATTAAAGTCAACCAAGGAAACTCATATCTATATAACTTACTATATAAATATAATTAGTCTTGTAATTATACAACATTGTATGTACTACCTTATAATAGTTTCAATTACTATAGATTACATTTTTTGTTTGAAAGAGGGGAAAATTATAAATTATGACAATGTTTTTATTTACGTATTTCTTTATAATTTCAATATCTTTCTATGTGGTCAATATATGAATATCTACCAATTCTAGAGAGTTTATTAATAAAAAGTAATATATATTGATTTGTATTCCATTAAAATTTTCACTTCATCGTTATGGGTTTTCTATGAGTAAATATAAAAACACCAATACATTGAATACCATCTAAAAATATAATTATATATAAAACATTATTTCAATAACCATACAGTATTCTAGAAACTTGGAAAAAAAATTTAAGAGAAAAATTTACCTAAGAGTTTAGTAAAATTATGATAAAATATTAATTATTATATATAAAATTTAATTGATTCATCACAATAATGATCCACACCATGACTAAAATTTTTGTACAATATTATTAGGACTATTAATCTAGTGTATGTCATATGAGGTAATATAGTTTTATGAAATCAAGAAAATATTCTATATTTTAGGAGTTAATCAATTTATTTCACAATAGTTTTACCATAATGATGAGGGGCCTCCAATCCATATGATTTATCTAAAAGAGAGAGTAAAAAATATACAATTTTATAAATTAAAAAAAATATCTAACAATATTTTTTCCACTAATAGGCGCCACTATTCTTAATTATCATTATGATTAAAATAAATAAAGTGAGTTTGACTGTGTAATTATTGATATGTACAAGATGTCCACGATGTTCCATATACAAAATAATATCATATAGAGGAGGAATATTAATGATTTAATAAGGATTATCTAGGATGACAACAATGACAAGATTGTCTAAATAAGAAAAATAGAAATTTTCTAGATATTACCCTAAAATAATATTTCATGAGGAATATATTTATTATACATTCCATAGTTCATTGACAAAATATCACGAGATCTGAAATATTATCAAAATTTTGGTAGGATAACCACTCGATCATCTATATTAAAATCCAAAAAAAATCCTACATTGGAAGTAGTTATATTATTTGATGAATGTAATGATGTGGTATTATTTTTCATTGTGCCAAATATAATTGATCAACGTCCTTATAACTACTAGGGTGACTTAAATGTTTTTCCATCCTCATCATCAGGTGACATTATAATATTATTACAACCTGAAAACACATCCATCAAGGATAATTCTAGTATACTGGTATCAAAATGAATAAATAGCTCCATAATAGAAGTTTAGAAACCAACCAATAAACATTATTGGATATGATATTGGAACTGGAGGGAAACTAAAATTTAACAATTCAAAATTTTTATTGGACAAATTTTTGTAATTCAATTCATGTTTTAAACCTCATAAATATAGTTGTTGTTTTTTGACATTTTAATAATTTTAGATTCAAACATGATAGGATGAGTTTCTTGTATCATAATTTATTCTAGTTCAAGAAAAAATTATCATTTGAAGGATAAAAATGGTAAATAGTAACAATATGATTCTTTCTAGGAATATTAGATTAGTTACAATAAGTAAAATACCAATTTAATCCAAGGAAGTATATATAGATATATTTTTCATTAATTTTCATTGGTTCACAAATAAATTTATATCATATATCTCACTTTATATACAAATTTACCATTTGGATTTCATCAAAAATAGTGGAAAACCATTCATTTAATACTACTACGGAATGTGTAATATATTATTCATCTTGATAATATGATATATCACTATTTTGAAAATAAGGATATTAATGAGAATTACAAATGACAAAATATGATATATGTACATATTTATATCCTATGGTTAATTTTGGGTAATTATATTATTTACTATTAAAATTTGACACATATAATAAATGATCGTGTTTGTGAGATGCAACACATATATTAATGATAATTGAGAACATTACCAAACCCTATCATTTCCTTATTCTTACGGATTCATATTAACTTGTTGTATGAGTCCTATGTTTATTTTCTAACAATAATGGATTATTAATCCTACATTACTATAAAGATTATCAAAACCATGATGATTAATACAGATTAAGAAGAATCCATATCAATTGTTTGTGTTGTCTTCCAATGAGTACATTAACCTAAATGGTATATAAAAGGAAGGAGATTAGATTATATGTATTATAATCAAATGAAATACTCATGAAATGATGAATTTCCATATTAGTAGTTTTTTCCAATTTGTTTAATATGAATCTTATAGTCATTATTGGGATTTCACCTGAGATTCTCGGTGTCCATTGTAATGTTATTTGATTCAAAAACCTAAATGGATTTATCAAAGACCTAATTACTACCCAATTAATAATATAGAAATTATTCTATATAATGAGATATACGGTACATAACATGGGAATTAACACCATAATTTTCTCGTATATATCACCAAAAAATTTATTTGATTCACTGATGGAATGATACTGAGACTTTCAAATAAATGTGGATAGAAAATATTTCTTGTTTGATATTGAATTATTGTTACTCATATGCCACCATGAATATGAATTTGGTTATGATATTGTCAATATGGTCATAGATCATCATTTTTTAAAGTTAATTCTACTCATTTTTTTCAATCCCTTGATTGGTATTATTAAAAGGTGTTAGATCAATTTCACTACAATCCATGTATCTATGTTTATAGACTACAATAAAATTTATCCAAGAATTATTATAAATTAAACCCGTACAGATAATGATATTTTTCAATACTCTATAAACTAAAATTTTTATTATTTTATAATATATATTATCTTCCCTATAAATGTTTATGAAGGATGTTACATTGTAAAATTTATTGGAAAAACTAATTTGTATGATAATCATTGGTTGTAGTAAATTAATATTTAATCTATGGACTTCTAATATATAAAAAAAGATTACCTAAAAATGAATCTATGAAAGGTAATGTGAAACTAAAATATATATTTTTCATTTAAAATAGATATATATTTCTAGTTTACAAAAATCTAGACTAGTTGATTATGCTCTTTATTATGGGGCCATACTCTTGATTAATGATTTATAACTAATCTAAATGTAGAAAAATAATTTCACTCGATATTAGAATCTGAGAAAACAGTCATCATTTATGTGTTCGGTCGAGATAGTCTTCATCCATTTATATATTTAATATAATATGTATGAGATATAATTTTTCATTTGTTTTTATTACATTCAAAAATTTTATTTATGAAAAAATGTCGTATTGGTTTTAATTTTTTTCACATTATACTATGCACCATCAATTTTATATGATATATATAGACACATTAGAAATGGAAGATATGGATCAAGGACCACAGTAACATCGTTTTCTTCAACAAACTCACCCATTGTGAAATAATCATAAACAATTGATGGAGAGATCAAGTTCTTAATGGTATTATTAATCAATAAAGGGGTATGCTAACATAATGAAATCAACTAAACCATATTGTTGTTGTTTATCTAGTGATGGTAATGAATGGTTAGTTATTCCCATCGTCACATTGATAGTAGAAGGAATTTTGAGAGGGTCTAGACTAACTTCATTGTTTTTATGGACACATAATTTTATTGATTGTTTTTTGATTAATATTACACAAAATAACAGTTGATTTCGGTGATAAATATATCATATTAGAATTCATAGTGGGTATCACGGTCTACAATTATTATTCAGGTATTTTTAATTAATTACATGACTGAGTATGATTAATCTCTAGGTCATGAATGTTTTATAATTCTTCAGACGAGTGTTATAGATTTTAATTCATTATCCCTTCTCCTAAGGTGTAATGGAAATGCCAAAATAATATTCTCTTGGGGTATAAGCAATTTCATTTTCTCAATGTAATCCACATTTAAAATAAAAATTTAAATAATATTAAATTATCGATTATGTGTCACATCATGTGATTTAAGGGAATGAAATCCATGTGATCATTTAAGGTGAATTTATAATTCTTCATGACCCCCCTCCCATGATTGAGAATGATATTTTTGAAGGTTCTGATGAAGTATATTGGAACAATTTATATCGTAATACAATAGTATTTATTCATCAAATATTTAATCATCAATGGAAGTTGATCATTTAATTCATCCTCATGTGGGAAATAATATATTATACATCATTAAAGAGGTTGTAATATATGATACTTCATGAGATTATATCCTGGTGTAGGAAATGGAACTGGTTTGATCATGATTTTTATAGTCTCATCTTTAGTAGATTTACTTACTTGAGTTTCACAATTCCTACTAAGACAAAGCCTTGAAGTTTATGATATAATATTGAATA
Organism: Viscum album; assembly: GCA_963277665.1. Taxonomy (NCBI): domain Eukaryota; kingdom Viridiplantae; phylum Streptophyta; class Magnoliopsida; order Santalales; family Viscaceae; genus Viscum; species Viscum album. The sequence continues at coordinate 416,189,506 of OY728161.1, read as the reverse complement.
AAATTATAAAAATATATTAACGCAATAAAAAATTGGTTACATCAAGGGAATATATTTTTTAAGGAAAATAACAATTAAATGAAATTTTATAATATGTTTTGTTGTGTAAGTGACATGTTCATTGAGTAGGATTTTACATTAAAACATGTATTTAAATATAAGAACTGATAATTTATTCATTTTTTATATTTTACAATACTGAGTAAATTTTTATTGGTAATTTTGTGAAAAAATAAATAAAATAAATTTCTTTTTAGGTCCTATAAATTAAAAATTATTAATATAAATAATTACATTACCAGAAGAATATAAGTACTTCCCATATATAGACAAATCATATTAGCATCACAGCTTCATATGGATCCAAAATTCCTATAACAGGGATACAATAAGACCTAAAGAGTATAAGATACATATATAAGAAACCAATGTTGTTGAATATATGGAAGTTATAATTCCAAAAACTGGTTGTGGGGAAGTAAATTATCTCATATTGCGATACAAGTTTATATATGGATAAATTTGGGGGTGTCTCGAAAACACACTGAGAATTTTGTTATTTTTTATCAAAAAACAATATTTTTTTATATTATATACTATAAAAATAAATAGTTGATTATGTATTGAATTCAACACAATGTATATCACATGTCATAGACAACAGTGTTTTTAGTTTCTGTTACATTCAATAAGGTTTTTAAATGAAAATGGACATTCTTTTAAAAGTATATTATTTAATATAAAATTTAACAACTATTAATTGGAATTTTATGTGTGAATAATATTTATTAAATAATGAGAATATATCTTTGAATAATTTATATAAAATTAATTATTCCATGAAGATATAATTAGAAATTAAAATAATAACTCTTTTAATTTAAATGAAATGATTTGTCTCAAAACAAATTGTATGAGGGAAAACACATTTAAAAAAAATTAAAAAATAACATTTGATAAATTATTTTTTTTGAAATATTTATATTTTATAATTAATAATAAATTTACATCCTTATTATGTATTTTTGTATACAATTTGTAATAATAAATCTAATTTTTTTTATAAAATATATATTTTCCATTGGTTATTGTTTTTAATTGTAATATTTGATAGCATTTCAAAACATAAAAAAATAAATATGGATTGAAATGTAATATTTTTTTAATTATTATATATATATATATTTTTATTAAAACAACTTTTATTTTCATTTATTTTATATTGAATTATTATTTAATAACATTTTAATCATTTCAAACCATTCTGTTTTGAAAACATCATTTCATCGTAACATTGGTATTGTTTATAAGTTAAATTGAAAAACATATATGAATATAAATTGGATAAATGGATAATGTATTTTTATTTTTCTAAATTTATAATATAAAATATTTTCTATACTATTTTTGAAAATTTTGAATTGCAATAACATAAAATAAAAACTACCATGCTTATGGTGAAAATCTATTTTATTTTTCTTAATATAAAAATTTAAGGGGTAAAATATACTTGATAATTTTAGAAAAAACATTTATTGAAATATAATGACATTACAAAATATAATGTTCGAAAATTTTATATTTGTATCCATTTTTAATGTGAAAGACATGTCTACACATTTATTATTTTATGAAATTATAGGTGTAACAATCACCTCTATTACAAATGTCAACCCACCCTTCCTGTTAATAAATTCATAAAAAAACAATTAGTTCATCAAATACGTGGAAAAATTTCTCACTCAAATGTTCTTAATCTTCCAATAAATATTTAGTCAGAAATATATCATATGATGGATTTTCATCTAAACCAAAAAATGTTGTATGATGATGTTGTAACATCCCTAACCCCAGGTTTTATTTTATTTATTAATTCTCCAAACATAATTTCATAATAATTCATTATATATAAAAAAATATTTATCAATTATATACTATGATTTAATTTTATGATATTGGAAAAAATTATCTCCCCCTCCCTCAATTGGAAAATAAAACTATTGATCTGGTGTCTGGCAGACTACCACATCTCGGAAAAAAATATAATGTATTTTCAATTAGAAATTATCAATGATGAATATAGTATTGTATACAAAGATTATATATTATATTAATGATATAATAATTATTCTATAACTATTATATTATATATAAAAGCATATTTTCCATTATGTATATAATATATTATTGTCGTTCAGATGTGAGGAGGATTGCAATGACATGAAGCGATGTGAATAATGTTTTACTATATCTATGAATGAAATGTAATTATTGTAAATGTAATGAATATATGTGATATAAATTTAATATTATTTTTTATTTCAACGTATAATATTATTTAAATTCCATTAATTTCATGAATCGATAATATCGAAACATCCTTCATGTATACGTACAATATATTTTCTAGATGAATTGTGTATTTCGTTTTCAATATCTATAAATATTTTATTAATATAAATAAATATATGATAAATATTTATGAAATTTATATATTAACTGATTTTTTTAAATGATTGATACATGAACAAATGTATGGGGAATAAAAATAAGATATCCAAACAGACATGAATAAAGTAGTTATTGCCCATAATGTTATTTTATCAATCAATTGTTTGAAAAACGTGTTTTAAAAGGTCAAAAATAAACCATATATGGTATGATATATATAATCATGTATATATAAATCAATTATATTAAACATATATAAATTATAAAAGATTATTTTATGTTTACAAATGATGTTGAGACTTATGTTTTGGGATTTTTGTCTCATTTATATTTTCTCGGAGACACATTCCATAATAACCATGTGATTCCTTAAGGTGGTGTATATAATGACCATGAAAATATTTTATATCTATTATAATGAATATTATTTAAATTTGAATATCCCATTTAGGATCAATATTGCATGGGGTTTATGGTTTAAAAGATAGAATTTTGGTAATGGATTATTGGCTCAACTTTCATTCCCTAAAACATATATTTTGATTTGAAAATATAATCTTTTAGAAGGTCTATATATATAAACATTGACATATAATACCATGAATTTATTTATTCTCATTACATTTTATGTTTTCTTTAATTTTATTCAATCATGGGGTGTATGATTCAATGTTACCATAGTGGTAATGATTTCAATGGTACCATAGTGGCAAGGAACTGATTGAAATATTTATGTGATTTTCCAACACTTCCCCTCTTGATTTTATATAAAATGGGAAAGGAAACTTCATTTTAACATGGAGTAAATGAAATAAAATTCATTTATCAATAAATGTCAACCTTTTAATGGATAATTTATATATGTAAATGATTATATAAAAGGAAAAGTATTTATAGAATTTATTAAGTTTTTTATTTATTTTTTTATTCCAAATTAGAAATGATATTTTATACGTGATTTATTTTAAAATATTTTTAAATATATTTTTTCCATTTCGAGATATATTTTCAATAAAAATAAATTTTAGTGGTTTTTTTTAAAAAAGATTATATCAATGTGGAATTGGAATTTTCCTAAAAAAATTTACGTATAATATCACATAAAGGAATTTCCCCTATAATATGACAACCCATGATGTCACCTATAATTCATTTGGGATAAAATTTAATGATACCATCCTTATTATTCAACCTGATGGATAATGGTTATTTTCTTTAAGTATTTATGTAACCCATTTATTTTTATTAGGTTAAAATATTCACAATTGATGAAAATATTATGAAACTCATTTTCATTACACATGTTGTGACATGTGGATATGATGAATGTTTTAGGACACTATGGAACAAATATGTATTGTTTAAACTATAAAAAAGTGGATCATATATCTCCCCAAATTTATATTAGTAACTATGAAAAATCATGAATAAATATGACCAGGAAAAACAATATTGAATGTAGACAATTTTACGCATGGACCTAATTAAATGTTAACAATATAAAGAACAAACCTGATTACATATTCCTAGTTTCATCAATTGACATGTAATTCATATCCATAATGTTATGTGGGGATATTATTTCATGCCCATAAGACTATTTGAGTTCATGATTTCATTTCCATAACATAATGAGTGAGAATGTTTCAATTTATACATGTTAACAATGTTATAACCATATATTTATTACATAAATATATGTATTATTCAAATTTTATATTGTAATAGCTTATGTTATTTGATTCCATTAATATTTATGTTTATTTAATTTTCAATTTTTATTCTATAAAACATGATTTTTCTCATTTATATGCATGAAATAGTTTTCATGTGCATGAATCACTTTCTTGTAACATTATTCGCATGTTATGTTTATGTATTTACCATGTTTAACCTTTCTAGCCATCGTATCTCAACCTCTCAAATGTTTTATTCCTAGATCATGATGAATGGTTATATTTGGGATATATTTTTTATGAATAAAAATGAAATAACATTTTAATATATTATAAATATCATTAATTAATAAGAATATTTTCTACATAGTCTCCAATAAAACTAAAACATAATAAAGAATATGTTTGTATTTTAGAAATTTAAATAATATTCAACCTTTAATATTTGATATCTGTTTGTGATAAGTTTAGATATCTATAATTTGTGACTAAATAAATTTTTAGTTAACCGCTTAATTAAGGATGAGAAAACATTAGTGACATCCCTAGTGGTACTTTAATAGTTATGTATAGTGCTATGCCCATAGATCAATCTAAATATGATTCAATGAATAGGAAAAATTCCTAGGTTTTTTTTAGTATATAGTGGGGGGTTATTAAGAAATTTTATCCGTACTAGGGAAATACATAGTTACATTGATCTAGAATAATGGTAGCCAAGTGTAAAAAAATTGAAGGAGCTGGATTTATTTTTTACTATATGCATCAGAATGTGATACTCTACTGAATCAGTTTGACACTCCCAGGATATATGCTTATGAATATCACTAGCTATGTAAAAACCATCCTTAGAAATTTGAAAAATTAGTATAGTCAATTATTATATTCATATTTTTTCATCGATTGAAAATATGATTCGTGATTTAGGAATACTATAAATTATATGTCTTTATTATGTGGTTCACCATGATGACTATTGTTGATTACTATGTGGTTTTATATTTTATTATATGGATAGAAAATATAGGTTTGGATTTGATGTTGAGTGCAATATTGTATGAATATATTTTCATTCTATGAAACCAAATGATATGGTATATGGATTGGAAAATCTCATTTCTATAGTCACTGAACTTTTTCATGATATCAATCATGATAAAAATACATTAAATAAATTGATGGAATAAAATTGTATTGTATCCTTCATGTGAAAAATTACACCATATTTAAGTTTTCTTGTTGTTCTAGTAGATATTGAGAAATTAATCATTATTTGTGAAATGATATTACAAATTTTCCAATTTTTGTAGCATTAAAAATTTATTTTTTATATTTATAATTTTGATGGAAAAGTGGATCAATAGTGGACTATTTTTAGTAATATAACTAAAAAAATTTAAATTGAGACGATCGACTGGATTTATTTTATGCATTTTTTTTAAAAATGCGTCCATCTAATTTGTCATAAGAAAATTGATAATGAATTACATGATCCAAAATTGATTGATAAATTTTTTAGTAACCATGAGGATAAATTTATAAGACAATTCTATTATACATTACGTATTATAATCCTACATAAATGTAATGATTATATATTACTATGTGCTTTAAATCCATGTATTTTTACTGAATTATTTTTAAGGGACTTTAATGGTTATGATGAAATCATTATTATTACAATGAAGGGGTGAATATGGTTTGGAGTTATCTATCATTCACTTGATTTTTATAAGAAACTAAATATGTAATTCATATGATACATGAAAATCCATATAGATAAAAAGTTAAGAATTCGTTTATTATATATGTGTTGTAGTAATGATGTATAAAATTTTCTTATTGAGAATATTAAATTATTTAAATACTGAAATGAAGGACATTGAGTATATAAATTCTTATGTGATGTTAAGATGTTTGATATTTATGCAGGTAGAAATAAATATCCATAGAATAAATCAATCCAGCACTAGTTTTTTAGGTGTATGGAGTTTAAGAATTTTGTTAATCAATTCCCCAAAATGTGTTCTAATATAGATGATAATTCCAAGTAAACCACATAATTAAATTGACATAATTGAATGCTTTGGAAATAATAATGGATAAAGTTAATCATCACAATTAGGGAACAAGAATCCTCCCCACATTTGTGAATTTTTTTTTCTATTTTATATGAATTATCCCAATTATAATATTATTTTATTTATTTCAATAATATTTTATTTGATTTTATCTCTCTACAATTATTAAAAAATAATAAAACCTCATTTTATATTGTTCCATTACAAGTATTGAATCAATATTCAAGTGGTAATTTTTTTTTATAAGACAGTAGATTCTTTATGGAATAAATTGTAAATTGTATCTTGAATATTTTTATGTACCTCTGTAACATTAACATAATATATATGGATACCATCAGGGGATTATGAGTTTATGTTTGTTCATATGATAAATGTCATTGAGTTTCATTATATATTTATATTATGTTTGTTTATAAATATTAAGGATATTTTATGATTCATTTATGGAAGTATAATATTTTAAAAAAATTATATATTTTGGATAGAAATAAATTAGATGATGAATGCAATGAAACATTGTTGATATGTGATTAAAGGTAGTGGAAACCATTAGACTTTACCAAATCATGGATATTTAGTTAATTATGGGTTCTTATTGACCACCATGTTAATTCATCACCCATTCATATTATAAAGGAAAATATCTCCCTATACCATATTTCAAGTATATCTATTAATGATTTGGTATGGTAAGATGAAGTAGATCATTGTAGTAAACCATATCGGAATATGAAGATTATCATGAAGTTCTAGAGAATTATTTAATAGTATTTGGATATGGTGTTTTGTTTTGGAACATTTTATCATCCTTAGATGGATATTAATTAAGATGGAATAATCAAATCCTAGAGTATATTATATGATAATTTTATATATATTTCAAATTTTCATGGGATCATCACCATCCATTAGTATAGTATTCATATATTAATTGCTATAAAATGAGAATTCTGATGGCCCCTTTGAATGAACTTGATGGAATGTAGTGTAGAAATCCAACGTGTTAGATTAAGGTTAGAGAATAAAATCATATTGGGGACTGTGTAGTTAGATGAAATATGATAGAAGGTTAAATTTTTGAAATAAAACATCATGGAAAAAATATTAGGAAAAAAATTATGATGCAAATTACAAACAAGATCTCGTATTTATTGTAGGTGAAAATGAATTCATATGAATGTATCCAAGGTAGAATATTATGAGTTTTACAATGAAATAATTTTTAATCTATACAAACAAAGATCATATTAAAATTCATGTTTCTATTAGTATTGTATATCATCATTTAGTGTTTCCCCATATATATATATATCATGTTTACGATGAGTTCTATATATCTCTCCATATTATGTATATAACTAATCCATCACACATACTCGACACATATGTCATATAACTTGGGTAGGATCATTCTTATTAAGAAAAAACGTGGGATATTCTAGATATTATAGATAAATTTATAATACTTTTTGTAATAAACCCCATCATGAGGAATATATGTTGGATTGTAAAGATTTAATACAGCAGAGGTATCTTCAGTTTTTAGTACCACTATGTTGAATATTTATGGATAAATTTGTTTAAGCTGGTAAAATGTAACACACTATGAATTTTTTAAATACTTTTTTATCAAATAAATTTTATATTTAATATATTTTTTATAAAGTGATTCAATGATTAAGGCTTCTCCTACAACAACATTTTCTATTGATTAAGTTACATAAAAAAAATATTTATCTATTATTACATAGAAAAAATTATTTAAATGAAATGTGTCATACTATTAAAATTTTATTAATTATATGATAATAATATCAAAGAAATTTTAATATTATGAAATATTATGATTTTCTAAATTAGGAATATAATTTTTTTATACAATTTTCTAAAATTAATAACTTTGTGACCAATATATAAGAAAAAAATAAAATCTTATTATGAAAAATTATTTTCATGAATTGAAATGCATGATAACATACTAAATTAATCTATCAAAAATGGGTTAATTTATTTAATGAAATTGAAATATTATATATTAAATATTTTTTTTCAAATTTATCTCATGTTTCTACAATAAATGAAAATAGGAATTAGTCCAATTTTACGAGTAAAATTGATTTTTTTTAAACAAAAATATTTTTTTTGGATTTTTTAATGTTATTTATATTCAATTGTATCTAATGATATATATATAAATTATTAAATAAAATTTATATATAATACTATACTTATGACATATCATTGTGTAATATTTTTAGAATTTTTTAAAACGATAATTTTTTAATAAATTGTGAAATATACATATATTTATTAATAGGTTTCATTTATATCAATTCTTTTATAAACAGTAAAATTAATATAATTTTATTTTATATTTATGAATATTTAAATTACAATTATATTAATTCAATATAGGTAATTGAAATAAATTTTATATAGGATTTAATGTATGAATTTTTATTCTCTTGACAACATTTTTTCATTTTGTTTGTGATAATAATTTTTAATTAAAATTTTCCAATTATTATAATGGAATTTAATGAATTTTAATACTTATTTTGAATCTTTTTATTTTATATTTTCTAATAATACTGAATGAAATTTTTACCATTATTAATATTAATGGTAGTAATATATAATTATCATGGTCAAGGTAAAACTATATTTATAAGGGAATTTTTAATCATAAAATAAAATAGTCAAATTTAACTAAACACCTTTCAAAAACCAATTCTATATAAATAGGTTTACCTTATAAACAATATTGTTCTATAATTTCTTATTAAGGGGAATTATGTCGTGTTAATAACGTGGTACATTTTTAATTCTAAAAAATTATTAGAATGACACCCATCTCACTTATTAAAAACCGCCACTCACTTCTCCTCTTCACTCTAAAGAAAACAATCAGTAATGTAAATTTCAAACAAAATATTTAAATTAGGTCTCTAATAATATCATATAATCCTAATTTGGTCATCAATCGATCCTATGAAGGATTTTCGTGATAGCCCTATGAAGTTTTATAACGATGACGTAACATCTGCAAATGAGAATTTTATGTCATTAATTCCTCCACCTCCTACAATTATATTTAAAAAACACAATATAATAAAAAAATTACCTTTCGTAAAAAAAAATTAAATTTTTTCAGAATAACTGACCATTGTTTCCTCATCCTTCAAATTGGAAAGGAAACTGTTGATCGAGTGTATGGAGAACTGTTTCCTTGTTAACCGAACTAATTTATATTCCATTACATAATTTAAAATAAGGATATACTATGGTATATTATATTCATATATTATTTTTCTGATATAATTATACATTTTAATTATAATATCATATATACCTTCATAAATTAAAATTCAATAAGGAATATTATAACATCGACTATGTTTTCGATAACTACAGACTCCCAAAGTGGTCTGATTTTATTTACTACTGTAATACATGGAAAATAATAACGGAATAATTAATAAATATTTGTGATAAATATTGAAGAAAAATGGTTCTTTGAAAATAATATATTATTTTTCATTCTTTAAATTAATACATCGTCAAAATGAAAACATTGATCGTGCATACGTATGACATATCTACTCTATAAATTGTTTATTTCAATATCTATATTTATCATTTATTGATTCATATATATATATATATATAATTAAGTAATATTATATTCATATAATTTTTAGCATTATGGATATGATATAATGGTGATGAAGTTATAATGAAAATAAATTACAAATCAAAACATACATGATTTTTTTTGAATGGAATGTGATTTTAACAGAAAATAATTAATAAAAATATAATAAAAGGATAAAATTAAATAATATATGCTATAATGATATGATATGTAAAATTATTTAATTTTAATATAATTATAAATAACATTAAATTTTATTTAGATTGTTAAAAAAATTATGATGATGTATAGACGTATGATAATATATTTCTATCTCAAATTTATTTTATGTGATAAAAAAGTCATATTAAACTCGTGTTTATTTTATGTGGTCATTATACATAAAATTATTTTTTTTAATGATTCTAATTTTGAATATATATATATTTTTTCATATCCATTTTAGGATCACTCTTTTATGGGGTTTATATAACAAATGTTACCAATGACATAAAGTGTTTTTTTCTATGGGTTTCTTTTGTAAGAAATATTGTTAATTATGATCCGATCCCAATTTATAATGTGTATATATGTACAAATTATTATATTATATTAAGAATTTATTTATAATCATGATATTTTCTGTTTTATGTAATTTAAATTTTTCTATGGGATTTGAATTTATGGTTAGAAAAGTGGTTTTGATTTTATGATAAGATCACATAATTTACCAATATTGTTAATGTTTATGAATCTGATTATAAAACATTATGATCCCTATATCAACAAACTAATAAAATTTCATATATTCGAAATGAAATTTTATTGTTGAATATTTCACTTATATAACAACATATAAAAATGGTTTTAGTAAATAAAATAATGTGTATGTCATATTTTTTTAACTTCAAATTAATTCTTGTAGAATGTCATTTTCACAACAAATTTGGCTCTATGGGGTCCCAAAATCAACCAAAGGATTCCCATGGTTAGATATATCTCATTAAATATAATTATTTCATATGTTAGGGTAGTTTAGTATAATATAATATTATTTTGAAGCTAATTTAAAATATTTACACTCTCACTATATTATATAAACTAATTACAGAAGTTACTATTCATAATGACTAATGAAAAGTGCATATTTACACAATATTGGACCTCTAAATTCCTTATATTGAATCAATTTATCCTAATTCTAAACATATATGTTTTAGATATTATTTTCAAATTATTTCCCAATGTCAAAACCAAAATATCTAGTTTTTAGCTTAAAATAATTTTAAAAGATGGACATGTTTTCATGTACAATTTCAAAATGAAATTATTTCCAACAATAAACATTGGATTAAATGATGAAAATATAATCCAATTAAATAGTAATATAAATTAAAAGGACAATATATCTATGTACATGAATTTAATTAAAATGCAATTTTTACATAAAATTTATTATTTTCACTATTTATTTAAAAGGTACTCTATCAGAAAATTAACAGTAATTTATCCAAAGTAAATTTTGATATATTGATTATATATAATAAGTTTAATTTTTTGAATCTAACATATAAAAAATAATAAAACTATATTTAAGAAAGGTTCTCTATTAGAATGTGGTAAAACTATATTTTAAATATATAAAAGTATTATTCCTTAAAAAAGGGTTTGTTTTTCTTTTAAGCATGAAAAGTTTTTTCTAAAAGAGTAAAAAATTCTCAAAAAACATGTTTAATTGAAATAATTTTAGTTATGATCATTCCTGAAAATACAAAAAAAAATGAATTAACAACCATTTATATTAATAATATTATATTATAATAATTTTTTTCATTAATATTTTAAAGAAATTTGTGTCTGAAGCCCTTTTATTAAGAAAGAAAAAACACACCACCCTTTTCTGGGAAAGGGGGAATCCAACATAAACCCATTACAATGACCCAAAATCCCAAAAGAAACCCTTATACCTGGGTAGGGAAACACATTACATGTTCGAAGGCCAAAGGAAGATAGAATTAATTGTGATTGGCTAGAAACCTAATGAAAACCCCATTACAGAGAAAACACTCAACCACAATACCCAACGATATTGCTGAAAACAACCCCGCCATCAGTCCCCCTGAAGCCCATGTCTGATAAAACCCCTGATCCACCGGATCTGAGAGCCGCCGGACCACCCAAGACGAAGATCCAAATCGTTGGCGACCCCATCCGAAGCCACATTAATGTAAAATTAATATTTAATTTACATATATTTACAAATATGAAAAGGTCATATTGATTATACACCTGATATGTTATAATATATGTTTCGCAAATTTTATATGGAACATTTTAAAATAATTATTTTTATAATAATTCATGATAATAAATATCATAGGAATATTTTAAGGAATATTTGATGGATTTAGTTTTGTTATTATACAATTTATAATTTGACATAAACTAATATACGTTAACTGTTTATTTTGAATGGATACCAAAATAATTAATTTATTTTGGAGTCAATGAGAATAAAGAAATTATATTTTGTAAATAATAACTTTTTTTTGATTAGGATATTTTTATTTTCACAATTTTTATTTCATAAAACATTTTAATTATACAATAAATATTTTCAATATATAGGAAAACTATATGAATAGAGAAATTAGTTTCTTATAAAGTATCTTATAAACATTTGAGTAGATATAAATATAACAAATCTTATAAAAATGAGTTTAGAATAAATTAATATTTAATACAAACATCCTCTTCATCAATTACTACAAAGGTTCCTCATCACTACCAATTTCTATGAGGTTTTGGTTCAACACATTCCTATAAATCATTGGATTAATACATTAGTCTAAAAAAATCATGTTTTTCCACTAATAATATATTTATTTTTCCTTGGTTCACTAGGATGAGTTTTATCTATTATACTCCTTCTATTTTACTATTCATTTATGTTCAAAAATTTTATTCATGATATCTTTTTTTAATGTAGGTAAAAAAAATATATTCCTATTAAATAAATACCTTGGATTTTCATTCATATTTTTTTTTATTTTAGAAATTGATTCTTTTTTACAAAATCATTATTGTTTGATTATTCATGAGCCAAAATAATTTTCATATTTTTTTTGGGACTTCTAATATAATCACATTATAAATCTTATTCCCTAGTATATGGTTTTGCATCATTATATTATTTTCTTCCACATCCCATTATTAAGGGTTTTTGTTGGGGGAATTTTCTTATTATCCCTCATATATATGTTTCCATCTAATTACAATATTCAATAAAACCAAAAGGGTTTACTGGAGTGATGAAACCTAATTAATACATAAAATTTATCATAAAATTTATATATCATTAAAATGAAATTAACATTTTCACTATCACATTAGAATCATGTATCATTAGTATAAACTATATAAGACATAGTTTGACATAGATTACATTATTTGGGGTTATCTAACACTTTATAACATAGTCCCTTGATGTAACTAGTTATTCAATCCATCATTGAACATATTAATGATCATATGAACGACCAACACATATCCCTTAAGAGTGGATGACTATGACTGTAATATTAGGCCCACTCATCATGAAATAGGGGGGACGACTGCGTTAATTCTCTACAAATAGTTTTTAGGATGGATAAACCTATGTACATGTGTTCCACTATAACATCCACATTTTATTTTTTCAAATGCATATTTTTCTTGTAAAAACCTAAAATAAAAAATTTACTAATATTTCATGAAATTAGACTATAAATATTACCATCTCTTATGTTCGCACTAGTTTTCTCTAAATTAAATGCAATGGGTAATAAAAAAAATTAAATAATTTAATGAAAACATTAATTTTCCAACAACAGTAGTTACCCATGAAAAATATATATAAATATTACATTACAAATATGATTAATTTATTACATTTGAAATTTATTCACACATCTTAAGGGCATGTAGGTTTAGTGACATTGATATTAACTATATAAATAAATTAATATACAACAATATAAAACTTGTATCTATAATTAGTCTCTTATATAACCTTTATATAAATGTTAAATGATAAAATCACATTCACAACATGGGGATTGGAAACATAGTAATATGGTGATGTAAGCGATCAGAAAGAGAAAATACATATCACGAAGGGTGTTATCAAAAATATTAAATATTATTTTATAAACAAATATATAATAATAAATTCATAATAACCATATAAAATAATCAAAATTAAGAAATTGTAATCATAAGTTCATAGAAATATTTTTATGAAACCTGAAAATAATTCTTCTAGCTAAAAAAACTAAAAAAATAAAACATGTACACAATATAAATGTGTTTAAAAAATTTATTAAATGAATTATCATGAAATTATGGAATTTCAAGGAAATAAAATACATCTTGAAATATTTATATAAGATCATTAAAAATAAGAAAATATATCATAGAAATATGAATAGATAATATTTTAAAAAATGATTTTAGAATAATGTTCACATAATAGTTTGTAAAAAATAATCCTTTAACCCATTCACATAAAAGCATTTTAAAAAATAATCATGTTTCTCATTCAAAATATATAAATGTAAAAACATAGTATTGAATCTAATTCACCTAATAAATATTTGAAATATTATTCCTTTATTAAATTCATATAAAAAACACTTGGAATAATATTTTCTCATATCGTTCTCACTATATTAAAAAATCACTAGTAATTTGATAAAATAAAAAATTCCATTTATAGTATTATAAAACCCCGCGATTAATCATCCATACATATGAAATCCATAATAAAATAAAGCATTCATGATCTAATTATGAACCCATAGAATATGATTGGTTTTCATAAAACATTCAAAAAATCTCATAACCTAAAGATATTAAATCATTGAATATCACATACATGACTTATTGTAATGGTATTTTTCTTTTAGTTTATATTCATTCTTTTTTTTGAATGACATCATTGTATTTTTTGGAAAAGGGTATGTTTTTTCACGAATTGGGCCAAATCGTGAACCCATTTCTTGATTTAAAAACAAATTGTTTTTATTTTATATATACATTTTTAATGGTTTTTACCCATTGTAATAATAACTTGCATCTCCTGACCAATTCAAAAAACTATATCCATTTAACCCATTATAATTTTTTAATCATTGTGAAATAAGGTTATTTGTATAGGTATTGGGTAAGTTGGGGGCCTGTTTCAAGTTTTAATTTTTTTTGTTTCATTTATATCCAATTCATTTTTTGAATATTATTCTGACCTCCCTCCTCTCAATTGATCCCACAAACCAATGGAGAACGCCCATTTTCCATTCTCCCTCATTAGACCACATCTTCATCAAGGATTACGGCGAAGCTCAGGATGATTTCTCAAATCATTCGTATATGAAAAGTGATTTTAATTATTTCATAAATCAATTATTTTTTAATCTTTGTCACTAAAATATTCATTACATATTTATTCCATCCCTTAGGATCCAATCCATTGAGTTCCAATATATTAACTCTCCTATAATGGTGTGGATCCATGGGAATATGAAGTGTTTTGTATTTATTAAGTTGAGTTTCCTTCTCCTTTCTCCTCCTTCAATTATTTTCATTACTTTATATTTTCCTCAGGTCATTCATGACCTGGGGTTGTATCATACGACGATTTTAGAGGGGTTTTGTTTTCTCATTTGTGTTTATTATTCATTGGTTTAGAGTTTATAAACAATCATATTGTTTTATCTGTTTTGTGATTCCAATCCGGCTTGTTTTTTAGGTAGTTTCTCCAATGAACTGCCTTTATAATTAATGATACATCTTTTTCATGTTGTTTTTACCTTATATGTAGATTATTTACTGTTCTAAAACTTTACATTAATTATTTTGTGTTCAATAATGGTAGTTTATGCAATGTTTTGAGAAAATTTTGTTGTTTTTGATAATGTGTGCACACTAAGTGATTTATTAAATGATCCAATAGATTTTTCACATAACATATAATGTTTAGAACAATGTTAATATATTTAAATAATAATTTCTGATTTATATTTAGTTTAATAACATTATTGGTGTTAAAGGTAGTTAGTTTTATTAATTATATCATGCCTAATTTTTGGGAAGGTTCCCAGCTGGATTTTATGTGATCCAGGTGTTATAAAATGCTTTTATTAGTTATAGAACATATTTATAGAATGTGAATAAATTTTTATAGGTTCATAATAGATGTTCCAATATAGTTATGGGATTTATAATTAATAATGTATCGAATTTTAGGGTGTTTTGAACTGTGTTTTCTGTAAATTTCTTGATTAGAACCATTACTGAAATAGATGAGTTTTAAATGTGTAGCAAGAGTTTTTAAGGGATCTATGTGAGTTTATTATTGCCTTGAATTTGTTTTAATACCAATTTATAAATAATGTAATTGGTTATTTTTTAAAAATTTATATATAATAAATAATTATTAAAGGCATGTTTGGAATGTTTTATGAAAACATTTTTTTCATGTGTACTTCAGGTTGTATCATTTTGAACACTTTTATGGTCTATGGAATTGATTTACTAAATGGTGTTGGGTTTTTAAAATAGGTTTTTAAATGTTAACTGTTGGTTTTTTTTGGAAAAATTCGAGTTTATTTCAATGGATTTTATGCCCAAATCCTTATTATACTTTATTAGAATTTTTTATGAAAATTTTACGTTGTTTATTGATCCATGAATGAAATGTGAAGCATGTATTTTGGTTGTTTATCTATGTATGTCTTGGAAATTAAATTTCATTTGTAATGTGTATTTTATGATATGTGGAACTTGATTGAGCACTAATGGGAAACACACGTATCTAGGTTGGTAAATGTGTAATAGTATAATTGTTATCCTGAGTGGTTTCTTCCATGATTCAAATAATCAGTCTTATGAAGAAAAAACTAAATAAACTATCATGATGATGTGTGGAACAAATAGTTTATGGGTATTTTTCCTTACTAGTGTCTAGTTTTTATTAATAAATATTTTTATGGTTGCTTTTACACTGACATACAAGGTACATGTTATCCATAATGAAATACTTCTTAGGGTGTTCTTGTGACTTTTGTCAATAAGATATTTTGTACACAATGTCGGAATATTGTGTGTTTAGTTGGTAATTTTTTTAGGATTTTTTTTAAATGTGTACATTCTATAAATTATTCTTATTCAGAACTATTTTTATATTGATGTTGTGTCAATTTGAAATTGGTTAATATCATTTCATGAATATGAAAACGTGCAAGAATTTTAATTTTATAATTATTGTATCTTGGAACCATGTTTGGAAAACATTCCTTTATTAATTTTATTTTAGTGTTGGAATTTATGTTTCTTTTATTTTAACAGATTTAAATTGTAGTTATTTTATCTGGCTAACATTATTTGTTTTAATACTCATGCTTATAGAGTTATTCATTTTTTATCCCATGTGATGGTTTCATATTGAGATCGAT
Source organism: Viscum album (assembly GCA_963277665.1). Taxonomy (NCBI): domain Eukaryota; kingdom Viridiplantae; phylum Streptophyta; class Magnoliopsida; order Santalales; family Viscaceae; genus Viscum; species Viscum album. The sequence goes on along the minus strand of OY728161.1, from coordinate 416,172,171 downwards.
TTCCCTGGGTACCATGTGATATTTGTGCTAGATAGTGAAAATATATGTCAAATGAAGTTAGATGGTCATTAGGTTTGGTTGGGTTAGTTTTATCATCATGCTGTAAATTCATTTGGAATTATGTTATCCATTTATTCCAATGTTTTCCTTATTGTCAATATTTTCATGAAATTATTACCTTTTTTACTCTATGTATTCCAACTATTATTGTATTCATCCCAGGAGGAAAAATAATACCTTAATTTACTTTTCACGGAGCCACCTGGGAGAGCGGTTCATGGTCAACTCAGGCTTGTTCATCAAAAAAATAATATTATAGTAGGTATGCTCTTAGTGGACATTGATTTTTAGATCACCCTTGTTATTTAAAGGATTTCAAGGTATGTGGTATAAGATTTATATGTCATAAAGTGTATGTGTGGTAAGAGCATTGTGAACTACTTCACGTTATGATCCTTGTGTTTCCATGGGAAGTACAGTTTTGTTAATTGAATTTAAGATTTGAGATACAGTGTTATGTTACCCAAAAGGTTTTAACTACAATGAAATTTGTCTTCATAATAATGCTTATTTTTTAATTGTTTTGAATTAGTTAATAATTTTTTTTAATTTATATTGTTTTTGAATTTACTATAAATTGTTGGAATGCTTTATCTTATTGAATGATTTTATAACATGTTTTTTAAAGGGCCAAATAATCATGTTATCAATTTTTCACTATAATCGTAACATACTGTAATTTTATTAAATTTATCATAGATTCCAAAATCGTAGAGAAAAATTCTATAAATATCATATTTATTTTTTAATAAATCGAAATTACAGATAGAAATATTTATGTGACCATTTTATTTTCTTGTCAAATTAAAAAAAACATTGTGTTTCATGATTTTTCCATCTACAAAGCGTGTATTATTTCCTAGTAATATTTAGTCGCTTGAATTATATTTTATGTTAAGGTGGAATATTTGGTTATTTGAGCATGCACTACCAAACAAGAAACAAGTCCATGTAAAATTTACTAAACCCATTTTTCAATTTAAATTAATGGTGAAATATATATTCCTAATCTGATAACAAATTGTCAATAATAAAACTTCATGTCCCATAAAAAAATCAAAATAATAAATCTAATTCATATTAAAAAATATACATCATAATAATATATGGTGATTTGTTATTTAATTTATTTTTGTGTAATTTGTTTATTTGAAGTAAATATTTTCATCATATTGTAATTGTTGTGAAGACTAGATTATTCTTTAATTTACCAATTTTATAACCATTCTATTTTAGCCAAGCCTCTATAATTTTGGTTTCTTTATTACAATAGTTTCTTTAATAAATGTTATGTAATTATTTTTAATTCTTATTATTTGTTTAATATTAAAATAGTCATTTTACATCATTATATTTTATTTCCCTTATTTTAGATTGTTTAAAAAATATATTGAAATTTTTTATTTATTCATAATGTATTTATTTTTTATAGTAACCCAACTACCCCTATTGAATAAAATTGGAATTAAAATAATAATTATATATTTATTCACTTTATAAAAAACATTCATTATCACATTATTTTGTTTTTTGCACCGTGATAATTCAAAAAGTTCCATATTTATGAATTTTCAATGATCATCAATATTTTTTAATATAATTTATATACAGGATTTCAATTTTATTATATAGTTTTTTATATTATGTTCTATATAAAAATTATTGAATCTTTTTTAATAATTTTTATTATGTATAAATATTTTTTTATGTAAATTAAACATAGTTTGAATATTATGACTTTCAAATAAAATATAAAATTATATAAGGAAACATATTTATGAAAAAATGTTGTATAATTAAAACCATTAAAATGTTATCAACACTTATTTTGTGAGATTTTACTTGGAAATTTTACACATTATATTATTTACAAGAACATTTTGATCATTAATATAGTAAATTAAAAATTTTAGAGGTGAACGTGTCGACAATTTAATCAATGGATCTTGTTTAACATTTAGGGACAAAAAAATAAGATTAATAACATCAATTCAAGGAGAATAGGAAAACTGAATAAAATGAAAAAAATTCAATTACTATTTTGATTTATTTTTTTTGGATTCCGTTTTTCATGATAGATATTACCTTTACTTTTTATGCAACACTAACAAATTATTTGTGAAACTAGTATAAATGTCACATATATAGATTTTAAAAACATAAAAAATAATTTCCTTATTCAATTATAATGTGACACAAATTTAATATACAGATATAATATATTATATTCATGTTAGTGGATTATATATTTATTTTATCATTTTATATTATTTATGATTTAAAATTAAATTAATAGATACAAAAATTATATTAATGATCTTTTATAATAATTAATTATTTTTAATTGATTAAAGTTTCATAAAATTAAAATCATATCCCAATTTAATGTTTTATGGATTAAATTATCAAATATTGTCCAATTATATGAAATTTATAATTTTATTTGACATTTGATGTCACCTTATTGAAAAAATCATGGATATCACACTACGATACCACTGGGTTTAAAGGATTCATAACCAAAAGATAAGAGTCAATAATCACCTAAAAATGTCCCTTTTTAATTTTATAATTTTATTTCATCTTATAATAATACAATTTTTGAAATATATATCATTGGATCAGTTTTCTAATGAAAATTATTTTTATTAATTTCATACATTAATAAATTACAATACTACCCTACCGTACCTTATAAAAATGAACCTCATCACCTCTTTCCCTAACATATTATGAGAATTATATTACATCAACTTAATTAAAAAATATCACTATTAATTGTCACCCCATATACAATAGGACTTTTATATATCATAAAAATATCCTATGATTGATTTTTTTATATTCATAAAGAGATGATTTGATGAATATTTATTATTCAGAACCACAATTTTTTTATTTGTTATTATAATATATACATCAAATATCTTTTAAATATAATAAGATATTATATCAGTATAATCCATATAATATTATTTTAATGATTTAATATATTATTCAATATCCATCAACTCTTATATAAAATAATTACAGAAAACATTGTTTATATCAACGATGAGCAATCTCATTTCCAAATGATATAATTCATTTTCCATCATCACCTGTTAAGTATGCATATAATTAATTATTTCATATATATATATATATGATAACAATGTCATATTAACTATTCAGAAAATATAATAAATAATCGTATTTATTACATATCCATCTATTCGAAATTGATAACATCAATTATGTGCATCTGTGGATTACAACCTCCACAATTTGATGTGATTCATTTTTATTAACCACATTAAATGGATTATATATATATATATGAGTATAGAAAGAAGTAATATGATATTTTCTATATTATAATTATTTTAAAATTATGAAAGGATATGTTCATTCTTTAAATTATTCACTCTAAAATGTGTAAATTTTACTCATTTTTACACAAGGCCTACGGTATCCATTGTAATTACATTATCATTTTCATATCTATAAGTCATGGATGGTCATAAAATTATAATTATGTTATAATATTCCTAATTTTATACAATTATTATAATAGATATGATGTATTAATGACCTATTTGATTACAGTTATCTAACCAATGTAATTTAAGACATATGAGAAGAATATCATCAAATCATGTGATGTGAAATTATCATATATGGTAATTATATATAACATTATAATAATGAAAATAAAAAGAATATTAAACATGATATAATATCTTAAAATAATAAATACTTAAAATATTTCTATTACTTATTGAGATAAATAACATATGAGATGAGTCATACTCTAGGTAAGGAAACAATTATTTTTATGACATTGTTTTAAATATTTAAAACTTTATATTCTGATTCATTAAATTAAATGTTAAAAATCATAAAATTATTTTATTTACATATTTATGGTTACAAATTATTTACAAAATACATTTTATATTACATTTTACTTCTTTCTAATGGTTTTCAAAATGAAAAATCTTACATATTTTATACAGAATGTTTTGATAATAAAGTAAATGGAATATCCTATTCAAAATTATACATCATAAATTTTTCTTATCATCATCAAGACTATAATTTTTCATTTGGTTTCATATACAAGAAGTAATTTTTTATTGGGTAAAATTTTCTTACCTTTGATCATTGTATTTTGAAGAATATTAAATGGAATTGATATATCAATATATTTAATTGTTTTCATCTGAGTAAAATAAATATTTTTATAAGTATGAAAATTAAAATAAATTATATCATATTTTATAATTATATTGTTGTTTTTAAAAATTACCCATTATGATATCTATAACCGATATATGCCATCAAGATGTACGATCCTAATATTTCTCATAATGATTGTTGTTCCCGTTATATATCTTGAATACATTTGATAAAGGGACAGAATTAACATGTAAATATTATCCTAAGAGATAATTTTAACTTACTGGGTTGTCGATTCTACTTTTTAATGTAATTTTATACATTTTTTTTAAATGTTTTCCCATTATTCTTATATGATTTATCAATGATTAAATTTAGTTTCTATAGAAATACTCGAATGTCACAAGGTGAGTTAATTAGATAGTGTTAATGTTAATGTTTTCTACATATTTATGGTGAAATGTAAAAAATTTCATTTGTTTATCATCATTGCTATGATACATCTATGACTTTTGTTAACATTGGATTTATTGTGAAATATATTATTAATATTTTTTTAGATATGTTTTTTTGGGTAATATAATTTTTTTTTGAGACAAATATGTATTTGAAAAAATTTATTAAATGTAGGAATATACAAGGTGGTTTATTTCATTTTTAAATATATAATTTAAAAATATTTTTTTCTCATCATGTGTTTTGAAAATGATATTCAATGTTATTATCGATGAGTTGTGACAAGTATGAGGACATGATTATTATATGGGTGACCTTTCATGAAAATATTTTTTTTATTTTATTCATTTTCAAATGTGAAAAACAATTACCCAAAGTTGTATTATCCATTTTTTATGTAATATTTATGTAATGGTGAAGGAATAATTCAATAAAAACTAGACCACAAATATATTTAGGAATTCAAGAATGTGTTTAATTTATAAATGTACTAGATAATGTAATTTTTACTATTTTGTTCTTATATTCGATTTTAGATAAAACTTTAATATAATTTATTTCAGAAGTTTAATATAAATAAATAAACTTAATATAATTTAATTTTAGGTTATAATGAGATATCGTTTAAATATTTCAATGTCTCTTCCCCTAAACTATGTATTTTCAAAATGGTTTTCAATAGTTTACATAGAGATCTACTGTATTATGTAATTAATAGGTTAATATCATTCAAAATCAGAATCCTATAATAGTAAGAATATGAAATAGAAAAAAAAATTAGCGTGATTGAACAAATTAAAAAAATTATTAATAGAGGAGGAATCTATTTTGTATAGATATAAAATCTAACATAGAATAACATTTAAATAATACTTCATTTTAAAATACCTTACCCACTTTCATTCAATTATAATATAGACATAGTTAAAAACGAGGGATGAATTAATGCTCTTGAATAATACATCCAATTTAATGGGTCTTCATATATTTAAAAGGATACTCATTCTAATTATTGTATTAAAGGTGGGCACGACCAAGGGTGGGCAATGTTTAACAATATTGGTAAATGATATTTTGTTGATAATAATGAATTTGATACATTTATAAATATTTTACATTAGTATTATTTTAAAATGGATTATTCCTCCAATCCAAACAAAATTATATGGATAATTTACTAAATGAAATTTTCATAGTATATTTATTTTATAAGATATATGGTAAATAATTATGTAATAACTTTTTGTCTAACTAAAACTGAAGTGGTTGATGAATGTATTGACCATAAATGTGATTGGGAATCATAGTTGTCATGGAATAACATTCTATTAATCATGAATTATTGAAATGATTCAATTGACATGTAGCATTCAAACTAGGTATACATAAAAGCAGAGAATATTATATGGAAAAGTAATTTGATTAATGTTACTATAAATTTAAATGGTTATTAGTGAATTCCCTATTTTTTTAAATTCTAATAATAAATAATTACTTTATTATATATAGTGATGCAACATCAATATCGATGGGGTTTTTTTAATCCCAAAATATCAAGTAATTTCCTAGGACTCCCGTAAACTACACAATATGAAAAAAAATTATTCTATAAATTACCATGATCTATCAATTATTTTTAATGGCTTAAAAAATTTTATATATCATTTTTATAGAGTAAATAGTGAAATAAATTTTTATCATAAAATCATGAATTATGTACTCCATATAATATAGTTGAACATGAGATATAGTATTTTAATGGATTTGATTAAGGATTTTAATGTACAATTCATTAAAATATAGATAATGAAACCATAATATCTAATAATTTATGGGATATTTAAAGTAATATATTAACCTTGTTACTTTTGGAATAAAATCCTTGGGGAAATGATATGATTATTTTTTCAAAATAAACTAGGATTGATTAATCTCGTTCTATTATGATTGTGGTCTCAGTATAATAAAATTTTTTGTATATGATTAAAAAAGATCATAATAAAGACAATGAATTTAAGGGAAAGGAATAATTTATTAATAAATATAACATTACTAAATATAATATTCATAAATAAGATTTAATTTTATTCATAACAAGGTCATGTGTTTCATTTAACACCCAATTAATGAAATTAATTGTTAGTGGGAACATATATCTAATTTGTGTATTTATATTAATTGTAAAAAATATGTATATATAATTTTGAAAAATCTTATTGTTAGTAGTAATGATGATGTAAATTAACGATTTTCTTATGAATTTTTTTTCATTTTAACAGATTAATGTTGAAAGAAATTTATCAAAGGTTATACATAATCATTTTATAGTTAAAGATTGTATATGAGGGTATATATCCATGTATTTCATCTATTTGTTAGCGAGACTATTACAATAAGTGGAGTCAATATATCTATTGAATATAACAGCGGTTTAATGATTCCATAAAATTTTTATAAAAGTTTTTTTGAGTCATTGGGTACTAATTTAATGTTAATTAGAACATTTCAAAAAAAATATATTAGAGATATATAGAGAACAATTAATAAATTGGTAGATAATCATAAAAATTGTTAAATACATTACCAAGTATGTTTAAATCATCCAAAAAAATTATTTGAGTTTTCTATACTAATAGATTTTATTCCAGTATAGAGATAGATACTTTTGAGGAATAATTAAAAAAAATTGTAAGGTTATAGTTTATTGTGATGAAGTTGAGGAATAAATTTATTAGAATTTTTATTTGTAGAATAAATGGTTGATAATGTGAATATTATTTATAAGTAAATGGATTTATTTGATTAATAAGTATATTTTTGTAGAGAACCAAGGTAAAATCATTCTTTTTAGGTAGGCAATAAATTATTTAATAATATTTATCCATGGAGAAGTGATATTTATGTTGGTAAATAAGGAATGTTATGTAAAAAGTTAATTTGGAAAAATTATAACGTGGAAAAAAATGATCAATTTCTTATCATGTAGAGTTTCAATTCTTCATATCTCAATTACATAATTAATTTCATGTTTCATCATTATGATAATGTGTTTTTGATGAATCATATATTTTATGACCTGGTGTACATCTGCTCGACTGAAAACATTCTTATGTAGATAACCTATTATATATTCTAAACCATGCATATATTTTTTTCTATAATAATAAAATTTGATGAGTTGGTTTTTTTGGATAACCACTTTGGTTGATGAAGCCACAAGAGAATCAAAAAATCTTATGTATTAATAATAACCCTAATTTTTTATGTAGTTAACACATTAATTAGGGCAAAATTTCTAAAATGAATTAACATTATATCAACCTAGGTGATATTATTATATAACATTTTTTTTCTTAAAAATATTAATTCATTGAATTTATAATGTTATATTCAATATTATAAAAATAAATATGTTTTTAAAATAAAAGGACATCTTTTTTCATATTAATTGAACTTTCTTATAAGGTAAATTTGTAAGAATACTTATATAAATTTATTAATTTCTATATTATGAAAACAAATATATGTTTAAAATAAATAGATCAAAGTTATCATTATATGATTTTTATAATATTATTGAATAGAATCATTTTTCATTGAATAGTGAAAAACCACCTTTTGTGTAAAAATATAATTTAATTTTACTAAATAATTTAATTTAAAAGTCACATTTAATCATAAATTAATATAAATATAATTTATTCATAAATAAAATTTTATTAATATTTACACAAGATTTTATTTTTAGTACATTTTTTGGAAAAACAGTCTTTAGAAATGTTGTCACATTCACCTAGCCTCTCTTGCTATTGGTGGCTCCACCCCTAGGGTTTCTGAGTCCCACTCGGCTGCGATAGATCTTTCCCTATTTTTATTATTTTTATTTTCTCCATTCATCATTCCTTCTTCATTTATGTTCGTTGGTTTGCTTTGGATGCCCTTGGATACTGTAACACCCCTCCCCTACCTCATTGGCATGAGGAGGTGGTGAGGGTCACTTGTCCTTAATCAATGTTCCCAAGGCGCCAAATGATGGAAATAAATGCCAAGGGCTCCGTGAAAAAATTTGTCAACGATTTTCCCTTAAGGAAAAACAAACCAAACAATCCACAACTATATAATACATTATAGAAAACAACTAACCTCATATTTTAACAAAGACAACCAGATAAACCATAATGATCTCACATGTCAACACAACCCAATAACAACATCAAAGTACTATGATTAAGACCAAACAAGAAGACCCCATGAGCCTTGACACCACCATTGCTCCACACAATGCTCCAAGCTCAAAGCTCCACCATGTAATCACAACACAACAATAATAGAGGTTGGTCCCTAACCGTTTCCCATATCATGGTACACAATATCTACAAAGACACCACAGTGCCAAAGCAGGGGGTGAGTACTAAAACTATGTAGGATTTACCCAAATGACTTCCCTACACATGCCACTAGGATAAAGTCGTTAGAACATTTATATAAACAGTTTATATAAAATATTCACAAAGGAAATTATTACCATATGCCAACCATTCTCATACCAAGACATCACCCCCAAACCCACCAACCAATGGAAATCCAAACAACAAGCCAAAATCCATTTCAACCATTATATGTTAGCATAACAATTACATCTTGCCATGCAATGCACAAAAAAACAACCATAACAGGGGATCTTCCATCCAACACGTTTATTCATTCACAATTAGTGGAACATCATGTCAACTTATCTTTAGATGGTGGCCCTTCCATCCACTATCCATCCCCTTTTTTAAGTGTTACTTCTTGCCACATCCACACAACATCCCAACCAATCACAACCCAACATAAAACCCATTAATCTCACAACAACATCATGAAATCAACCTATTCCATTACATTTCAATTCACCTCAATAAATCACCCATTTATTGAAAACCATTTTTTCTATGTGAATCCCATTTCAATAAAACAAAATTTTTATTTGAATACCATTCCCATCAATAATTTCCCAAATCAATCATATAATCCCATTTTAAAATTTCCATTTTAAAATCCACAACCAGAACATTTCACCACAAAACCCCTTTCTCCCAAAAACCCCCCAAATGGATTTCCACCCAAATTTTCGCATCAAAACACAATTAATTTTAATCACAACAAATTATTTTTAACATGGAACCACTAGTTCTAACCAAGGGGAATGGATAGAGAAGCCACCTACCTTTAGGGTATCTGAGAAAATGACCCACAAATAACCACACCTCTAATCTGGCGAATGCACCACCAAAACCTCTCTAGATCCTTTTCACTAACATCCACAAGACTTAATATTATCTTCCAAGGAAACCCAAACACTACATCTACACACAACATGTGTAGATCTAGAAAAACAAGAAAGATAGGGATGTTGATCTAGAAAAAAACACAAGAGAAGAAATATGAGAGACTTACCCAGAAGCAATCAACTTCAAACCACCTTGAATCCTCTTCAAAACCCTTCCAAAACGAGTTGGAGAGCACCCTTAACCCCTGAGAAACCAAAATACCGAGTGAGGCTCGATTGGGAAGAAGAGAGCATGCTCACGCCACTAACTTGAGATCCAAAGATCGTACAGTTTCCTTGCACGGTTTGGTATACCGTGCGCAGGCCTTACGCGACCTACTGTGTCGAGAACAAGGGTCCGCACGATTTCCATGGGAATCTGGACGGTTTCCACTAACAGTGCTCAAACCGTGCACCCCTTTGAAAGCCTCCAAAATAATCTAAAACCATTCCAAACATTCCCAACCTCTTTCCAACTCATACCATGTGCTTTAAACTCATAAAAATGCATAAACAATGGACACATACTTCAAACCAGGGGTACTAAATTCTCCCCACCATTGGACTTTCTGTCCTCGGAATGTAGTGAACCAACCCATTGCCGAAAGATCTCGGAACAATGCTCGATCATCTCTTTCTCCCACTCCCAAGTCTCCTCTTTAATCTGACCATATTCCCACAAAACAAGAAATAAACTGATACTTTTACCATGCAAGACATTATCTTGCCTATCCACAACCCGCACTGGCACATCCTCCAACGAAGCATCCGGTTCTAGCTCAACATGATCTAATAGAATCACAAGGTCACGATCCTGATGATACTTTTTCATCTGCGACACATGAAACACATTGTGCAATTCCCTAAAACTAGGTGGGAAAGCGAAATGATACGCCACCTCACCAACCCGCTCAAGAACCTTAAAAGGTCAAATATACCTCTGAGATTACTTTCCCTACTTCCCACACCGATGATATCCCAACCTAGGAGATATCCTCAATAACACATGATCACTCACCTCGAACGACAACGGTCTTCGACGATGATTCACTTATGATTTCTGAAAAATACGAGTTATCTCCATTCTCTACCTGATAAACATGATCTTCTCCGTAGTCTCTTGGACAAGGCTCAGTACAACCATTGAGGACTCGCCCGTTTCCACCCAACATAGTGGAGAAAGACATGGCTAACCATACAACGCTTCAAACGGAGAAATATTTTTTGATTGCTGATAACTGTTATTGTAAGAGAACTCAATCAACAACAAGTGATCCTTCCATGTGACACCAAAATCCATAACACAATCCCGAAACATATATTCCAGAGTTTGTATTATCCGCTTGGATTTTCCATCATCTGAAGGTGATACACTGTGCTCATAGACAATTGTGTCCCAAGGGATTGCTGCAAGGATTTCTAGAAACGAGATGTGAACCTCAGATCTCTATCAGATACAATCTAAACTAGAACATCATGCCACTTTACCACCTCCAGGATATAGATTTTGGATAGATCCTCCACTGTATGAGAATCACAAATCGGGATGAATTGGGCCAACTTCTTTAGCCGATCCACTATCACCCAAATGGCATCCTGCTTTCGGACTGTTTTTGGGAGGCCTATGTCAAAATCCATCGCTATTTGTGACCACTACCAAACAGGCATTGGTAATTACAGAAACATTCATGCTAGACTCTGATGCTATGCCTTGACCTACTGACAATTCAAGCATCTTGAAACAAACTCAGACACACTTTTTTTCATACCATCCCAGCAGAACTGTGCTTTCAATGATTTATAAATTCTCTGAATTCCTAGATGAACAGCCTACATGGAATAATGATACACCCTAAGAAGATCCTCCTGACATGAAACTAGTACAACCATCTGATTCTGAAAACACAAAACAGAATCTCCATTCAGTTTCCAATGCTCAGTGGTCTCCCTACCATTGTGTCTCGACCCCATGGTCACACACTAAGAATCCAAGTTCTTTTCCTCTCTAACCAGGCCAACCAAGTCAGGAATCAATAAAACCAGCATGAAGAATGCTCTATCACCTTGGTCCTCACATTCCAACCGTATATCGGCTATAACTGACATCAACACCCACTAGTCTGATTCCTGTTCCTCCATATGAGCATTTGATTTTCTACTTAATGCATCTGCCACCGATTATCCCTTACCTGCTGTGAACATCAAGTCCAAATCAATCATTTTGAGATATTCTATCCATATCCTTCACCTCCAGTTCAAATCCATTTGTGAGATAATATGTTTCATCCTCTTGTGATCTGTATATTCTGTGAATTTCTCACCAAAGAGATAATGACTCCATACTTTCAAAGCATGGACCACTACTACCAACTCCAAATCATGAGTTGGGTATTTCATCTCATGCACTCTCAACTGTCAGGAGCCATACGCTACCACATGATTCTCATGCATGAGAACACAACCCAAACCCGATCTTGATGCATCGCAATACACCATGTACCATTTTCATGGTTCTGGGAAAACTAAGATTGGTGTTGATGTTAGAGGACCCTTTAACCCTAAAAAACACAACTGGCACTGTTCATTCCACTGGAATGTAGCATTCTTTCTTGTTAATGTTGTCATATGGGAATCCAAATGTGAAAAATCAAGAACAAAACACTGATAATACCTCATTAGACTAAGGAAACTCTGTATCTCAAACAAATTCATTGGTGGTTTCCATGAGATAACAACCTCTATCTTTTCTGGATCCACTAAAACACCCCTTTCAGAAATAACAAGGCCAATAATACAAAAATCGTGTATCTAAAAGCAACACTTTGACAATTTTTCACATAACCGATGATCCCTCAAGATCCCCAGCAATGTTACCATGTACTACTCATGCTCCACCCTTGTCATTGAATACACCAGAATATCATCTAAAAACTCCACCACAAATGAATCGAGATATCTATGAAATATCCAATTCATCAATTCCATAAACACCATTGTATCATTATTTGGACCAAAGGGCATAACCACATATTCATACTATCCATATCTACTTCTGAAATCTATTTTAATAATATCATCCTTCCTCACCTGTAATTGATGACATCCCGACCTACGGTCGATCATGGAGAACCATTGGGCTCCCCTCATCAGGTCTAACAAATAATAAATTCATGGAAGTGGAAATCTATTATATATCATAACTTGGTTAAGTCTACGATAATAAACACATACCCTCAATGCTACATAGGCCTTTTTCACAAACAACACTTGTGATGCCCACAGAGACATGCTAGGCCGGGTAAACCCTTTGTTTTCTATCTCTTCCAACTGGACATTCAATTTCCACAATTCAGCTAGTGAAGCCTGATAAGTTAGAAGTGAGATATGACTGGTCCCTTAGAAGAGATTATTCATAAACTACACTTCTCTTACAGGAGGTAACTCGGAAAATTCTTCAGGAAAAAAATCCATGAACTGGTCCACCACTGCCGGAGGAACAGTCTGGTCAACACTGTTTACTGATTTCAACGACAATTTTGCCAACTAATACGATAACATACCCACTAATGGTCCCAACAAACATATTGCACCCATCCATTAATGCATTTCTCCTTAAATGAGATTTATAACATCATCATGTGTAGTAAAATATACTTTCCGCGTATCACAATTGATGTGGGACTTAAACCCCACTAGCCAATCCATTCCAAGGATTACATCATACCAATCCATCTCATGCGTTGAAAAATTCCACACTATCTCATCCTCGCACACAATGATACAAACATTCTCTACACCAGAAGGCTCGACACTCTCTTCGACCCAAAGGAGTTTGAAGTTTCAAAACCGGGGGCATCATTTCTACTCTTATACCCATCAAATCAACCACACGTGCTGCAATAAATGAGTGTGAAGAATCTATATCAAACAACACTTGCATCATGGTAGAATTTAAAAGAATAGTACCTCACACCATGGATGGTCCCGACTGATCATCGAACACAACGTGTTCAGCTCTGAACTCATGCTTTCGTTCCACACTCTACTCTGTATTTATTTGTTGAGGTGTTGTGGTATTCGGAGAATCACCATGACCCACAGTACTCTACTGCTGAGGGGTATACTACTGCCCCCGTCCCGTCGAAGCATATGACGTATGTGATCCATGAGGAGTGTCACACCCACCCGACCATGGACCATTCTAACAATAACGCTGCAGATGCCCCATATGCTTACAATTATGACATGTTCGAGGTTGTGTCATACAATTCCGCTTGATGTGGCTCATGGAAACACACTGAAAACATATCATCATTCTCTGGGACATTTGAGGAAGATTTACCAATCCATTCATCAGATTATATGCCATATTCCCACCCTTGGAATAAGTGTTTCTATTTCTCTTGAACCAAGCATTAGAGATCCCACTATTCCCCATGGTTACCACCATGCTTCCTCCACCCAGAGCTCCCAAAAGATCCTGCTCAGCCATCGAGGCTCTATTCTCTATCTATGTGTAATCATATATACACAGCACCGCTATCTTTGAACGGATTTCTTTCCTAAACCCATCTTCAAATATCCTTCCCTTCAACGATGTGATACCTGCCACCTCGGGTGAAAACCGCACTAAGATCATGAACATAGCTGCATACTCCATCATAGACATAAGATATTTTTTTAAAATGCATAAATCCGCCATATGCTGAATTCTGAACGTATTTTGGTAGAATTGTTTATAAATCAATTCCTCAAAGCATTCCCACATCATACTATGGTTAGCCCCACTTGGACCACCAACTCCCACCACTGAAGGAAAAGATATTCCAATATATATGTGGACAACTTCACTTTCAGCTCTACCAATGTTCCCAAGAACTCAAAGATCTTGTTCATTATATTCAACCATGATTCTTCCCTTTCTGGCACTGAATTACCAATGAAGATTGGTGGATTCTACCTTTGAAACTGAACTGAATGATCTATATGCCTTGTATCATCTATTTTATTTCCACTTCCCACAGATTGGAAAACTTGCATTATACTTTGCACTAGCTGCTGGTTCACCTAAGGCTCAGGTGCAACAACATTCCTAGAAGCATCCTCCAGTTTGTCTCTATGAAACATACCCGGTGCTATTCCTATCCACATAAAACAAACAACCATGAGTCTCACTTCCGTTGACATTAGTAAATCCCATTTCAAATCACATTACACAACACTATCACAACAAGGCTTTCCAGCATTTCACATCTCCCATAGTTCACCAATTTGAAAATCATACCATTTTTAAAATACCAACGTTATTCACATTTCAGTTTCACACAAAAATCATTCCTTAAATCATCCCTTAGATCATTATACCCCCAATGAATTATGCATCCTAGTGGGAAGTCATTTATACCATGAATTCCATGATCATCTCATTGGATACACCCACGACAATGTGATATCTAAAGCCTCTATGTGTCTCCAAGACACTTATATACGCAACTCCCTGGGAACATGAATTTCAGCATAAAATGGTTAGTTACAAAATTTTATGATATACATTCAACGTTACAACATTCCTACGCCTTTTTACCATCCCTACTCAAGGAATGTACCACAACGAATGTCAACACCAAATCTGAGAATAAACTCCAAAGGACCGAACAAACTGATACAACTTGTAACACCCCACCCCTACCTCTTTTTCATGAGGAGGAAGTGAGGGTTACTTGGCATTAAGAGACGTTACCAAGGTGCCAAAGGCTGACAATAATTACCGAGGGCTCCGAGAACAAATTGGGGAACGATTTGACCTTAAGACAAAACCAACCAAATAATCCACAACTATATTATGCATGTCAACAATTCAAATAACCTCAAACATTAACAAAGACAAACAGATAATCCATAACGATCTCACATGCAAGGACAACCCAAAAAAAACCTCAGAGTACTATCCGAAATACCTAACAAGAAGACACCATGAGCCATGACACCGTCATAACTCCACACTATGCTCCAAGCTCCAACATCAAACATGACATCACAACACATCACTAAATGAGGTTGATGCCATACCTTTTCCCACCTCACGTTACAAAACATCCGCAAAGACACCAGGGTTCCAAAGAAGGGGGTGAGTACTAAAACACTGTAGGATTTATCCAAATGACATACCTACACATGACACTAGGATAAAACAGTTAGAACATTTATATAAAATAGTTTATATAAAATAATCACAAGGGAAATGTTTACCATAATCCAACCATGCTCTTACCATGCCATCACACGCAACTCCAGTAACCAATGTAAATCCAAAGAACATTCCATTATCCATTTCAACCATTATATGTTAGCACAATAATTCCATCTCGGAAAGCAATGCACAACAAAACAACCATAACAGTGGAGCTTCCGTCCAACCCGTTTATTCATTCACAATTTGTGGGACTTCCAATCCACTTATCTTTAGATGGTTCCCTTTTCGTCTACTAAGCATCCCATTTTTGATGTGGTACTTATTTTCATGTCCACAAAACATCCCAACCAAACACAACCCAGTATATAACACGTTAATGTCACAACAGCATCATGAAATCAACCCAATCCGTTACATGTGAATTCACTTCAACAAATCACCCATTTATTGAAAACCATTTTTTCCATGTCAAGACCATTTAAATAAAACAAAACTTTTATTTGAATACCATTCCCATCAATTATTTTACAAATCAATCATAGCATCCCATTTTAAAATTTCCATTTTAAAATCCACAAGAAGAACATTTCACCGAAAAACCCCTTTTCCCAAAAACCCCCAAATGGATTTCCATCCATATTCGTACATCAACACACAATTAATTTTAATCACAAAAAATTAATTGTAACATGGAACCACTAGTTCTAACCAAGTGGTGTTGAGAGAGATTCCATCTACCTTTAGGGTTCCCATGAAAATGACCCACAAAAAACCGCACCTCCAATCTAGCGAACGCACCACCGAAACCTCTCTAGGTCCTTATCCCTGACATCCAAAAGCATTAATATTAACATAGAAGGAAAAAACAACCATATATATACACACAAAATTTTTAAATCTAGAAAAACAATAAACAGAGGGATTTAGATCTAGAGGAAAACAAAAGTGAAGCATGAGGAGAGACTTACCCTGAAGCAATCACCTTCAAACCACATTGAATCCTCTACAAAACCCTTACAAAACGAGTGGGAGAGCACCCATAACCCCTGAGAACCCAAAATACCAATTGAGGCTCGAGTGGGAGGAAGTGAGGAGTAAAATGAGGCAATCCCGAGTGAGATCGGGTTTTACAACCCTATAATTAAGTGGTCGCACGGTTAGCCCGCATGGTTTGGAAAACTATGCGCTAACCATGTGCATTCCACTGCCTCGAGTGCCAGAGTCCGCACGGTTTCCTCACATGGTTTGGAAAACTGTGCCCAGGCCATACAAGGCCTACTGTCTCAAGAACAAGTGTCTGCATGGTTTCCTTGGGAATCCGGACGATTTTCACTAACCGTGCTCAAACAGTACACCCCTTTAAAAGCCTCCAAACTCATCCAAAACCATTCGAAACTCTCCCAAATTGTTCCCAACTCATCTCATGTACTTTAATCGCATAAAATTTCATAAAAAGGCCACATTCCTCAAACCAGGGGTACTACAGATACGATATCCTTCTCTGGCCTCATGATTATCTTCTCCAATTTTAGTTGGTGTTAGAGCAGAGGTCTCAAAGAGTCTTTTCGTTTTTGTGGTTCGGCAGACGAATGGTTTTGAGGAGATACCACAGTCAGACTTATTCTAGTCTTCTACCACTTCATCATTGTTAGTGTTCAGTTCCATTTGATGTTATTTCCCAACCCCGATCTAAGGTTCCTCTGTGCCTCTCCCAATCGGATCTATCATGGGGTAACCGTGAGGTTTTGGTATACGCATCTCAACAACCATTGTTGCTAATTGCATGGGTTGAATCACTTGAATAATATTACTTCTAATACATTATAATAACTATATTTTTTTATTATTTTAATAAATATTACATCATTGTTTTTATAATCATTTATGGTTAATTTATATTTATTTAAATTATTAAATAAATTATTATAACTAAATTATTTTAATTAATATAAAAATATATAGTCATATACATAAATATATTTCTTTTTTCCATATGTTTACACATATGATATATTTAATACCAAGAGAGTGAAATTTCATAACATTTATTGCTTTAAAAATTATGTATCTAACATTCTTATAAACTTTTCTATTAAATAACATAGTTTAAATATGTTTGTGATATTTGTAAATTTACCTTAATTATGTATGAAATAATATGAAAAATTAAGGTTTTGTCACTACACTTTGACCTAGATTAACCCGATTTACACATTATTGAGTTGATAAAATTTATCATTGTTAATATTTATTTTGGAAAAGAAATGAATAATTGAAAATTTTTAATATCATGATAACAATTATGTAATCTATTTTATCTAAATAAATATATATAATATCGAAATTTTAATTTTAAAAAATATAATCTTATATAATTTATTAAAAAATCTCATTTCTGAAAAATATTCATTTTTAAATAAAAAATATTTATTCTTTTCTAATTCATGAAAAATATATAGGTAAATGTAATAAAAATTATTTTTTCTATAATATATTAATACATTTAAACAATGGTGAGAAATTTAAAACATCCTTTTCATGCATAAAAACAATTTTTTTTAGGAAAATGGAATTTTACCTATGAAAATATTTTCATACTAAAATAAAACATAAATTTAGCTCTAATGTGCTAAATTGGATTTATTAAAATATCAGAAATCAAATTTAACTTCAAAAAATTTTAAAAGTAAATTTAACATTTTTGAAATAGAAATACGTTTTATTTAAAAATATTCATTTTTTAATAATAAAATGAAATTTAATCATTCTAAATAAATCCAAGAAATTAAATCTAATATAATTTTGATATGATTCTTTAAATAAAATTGATATTTTTCTAAAATAATTTTTTTTACTGTTTCCAAAAAATATATATTATTTTATCATTAAAAAAATAATTTTTACTATAGGATAAAAAATTTTAAAGAATAATATAACATCACTAAATTTGAATTCAAATTTGATAATCTTTAAAAGATACATATATTCATGGTGCGACATTTTTATATATCTCATAAATTAATTAATATTACTCATAAAATAAAATTTTACCAATATGTTATTATGATCACATGAAAATATATGAAAAATATATTACGTTAGATTTAATCATAATGTTTCTTATAATTAATGATATAAAAAACATAATTGTATTTCAAAAAACACATTTCATAAATTCATATAGTGAAACATATAGGGGGTTTCCAAGGAATCCAGTTATTATAATTGAATATATATTCTTAGGGGATGATGTTCCGAAACATTTGTAGTCACTTATGATGGCTAGTGATCCAATTTTTCAATGTTTTATAAAACATTATGTTGTGATTTTTCCCTTAGAGTATTGAGTTTAAATTATTTTAATGTCATTTTAATAATATTATTTCCCAAGATGATATGGATATTAAATCATTTAACATATTTTATAGATATAATTATGTCTTATAGATAAATTTTATGTAAAATTGCAATGTTTATATCAATAGGGAACGTTTTTAAGAGGAATCCAAAATATGTTTCTATATGGGAATTTATTTTTATTATTGATGATTAAAAATATGCATTATACAATAAATAATATACTCATTATGATATACATTGAATATATTCCTTATAGGTATGTAACTTATTTTTAGTTATCGTACCCTTTTTTCATTTGGAGTTTCTAAACAAGGATTTTCATGATATAGAAAAAGGGAAGAGAATATTGAAGTTGATGCATCTCCAATATCATGATTTCTTATAGTGGGTTGGTACTATGGTGACATATAGTTAAATTGGGATGGATCTGTTGTAGGATTAGCATTTCATGTTTTAATAATTTTTCTATTGTTCTTCTAGACCATGTTATCATCTCTATGGATGTATCATTTATGGATTGGTTGTTTGAACATATTATATATTATTAAATATATATTAACATTTTATTTTTTGAGGTTATATGTAATGATTATATCCTTGTTTACTCTATAATTGAGTAGTGTCCTAATGACCATTTGAATATCATCCGTGGGATAATCAGAGAATGTATTATGTATTGAAATATATACAAATTTCTTTATTGGAAACATGATTTGATATTTTTGGGAGCTTTAATTTTTAAAAATGGTGTCTTATTGGAAACAATAATGATTTAAATAATGTTTTTTTGCATATGAAAATTAATTTTATTGTGATCTAATTTTTTAGGGATGTGATTACTATTATAGTTCCTTTTTGCTGAGAATCTATTTTAATGTATCTCGTATGAAAATCTTAACCCATAAGGGTTTGATGTTTGTTAGGAATGATCAATTCCTAATGTGTGTGAAGGACTTGAACGTGAGATTTACTTCCACAATAGTCATGATTCATATCTTTTCTTATTATATAATCATTATAATGATTCCTCGGATGTAGGTTTGGTTATTATTTTATAATATGGAAAGTCATGTAGTAACTTATGGGTCTAATCAATAACTATATAATAAGATTAAATACACCACTGAGGATATTTAGTAGGTGGTAGTGATGAATTATATCATGTCTTAGTGAAAAAATATTTTTGGTGATTAGTTTACGGAAGGTTTCAAACCATAGTAGACTTCATTATATAATTACACTGAGTGATATATATATGGGAAAATGACAATAAGTGTAATTTCATTACACAATTTATTTTAATATTGACTTCGCCTCTAAAAAAATGAATCTTGAATCATATGATTTGAGAATATTGTTGTTGATATAGGCTGCAAACGAATTAGTTGACGAGCGGTTCTTGATGAGATTTCTTGCTGAATAAACATGTATCATGGGAGAGAAAATGAATTTTAATTCCAAACATATACTCAAGGTATATTATATAAGGATTGTGCATTTTACATGGACTATCTATGTATATTATGTTTTTTTTGAAAAAGTAGGGACATTTATGGTGGGTAGACCTTTTAATGGGTTGTCTCGATAAAAAAATGGAGTTTTACCTTCTATGGTAGAATTATATTTTAGATAGACCTATGATATGAATTCATTTATATTGTACACTGGTCAAATTTTTTCAAACGCTATTGAGATACAAATATGTATCATAAGATGATATTATTTTTTTAGAGACTAGTAATATGGTGGTTGATTATTGGTTTTATATTATTGCTAATAAAATAAAAATACATTTATCATTGAAAATTAGAAACCAAATGGTTAATTATTACCATTTCCCATTAAATTATTGAAATGGAATTATATTTCCATGGAATATGTGATAAGGATACAATATACATCATGGGGTAAGAATACTACATGGGTAATTAATTATCAACTCATTAAATAAACATATTATATACTTATTAAGGATTAGACAATGGTATTGGGTATTGGTCACTTATATGTGAAGGGGAATTTAGAATAAATGTTGTACCATCAACTACCATTTTCTTATAGGGACCCTATCTTGGTATCACTGTTCTCTGTATTATTAAATGTATAAATTTCTTCTTAGTTTAATTTTAACAAAACTTATCATCCAAATATGGGTATCCCATATACCCATATGTCTTATAAATCGAGATTCATGAATAAATATATGTGTAATTCATGATTGACATTAGTGGTTAATGGGGGAAGAAACTTACATTTCTATATTTTCATTCAAAAAATAGCTATTATGCTTAGATCAGGATGGATCCTTTTAAGGCATTGTATGTAAGACAATTGAGATCATCTATTTTCTGGGAAGATTTCAGATAATTATAATTTGATAAACTAGGACCTATTTATGATCTGTTAAGTATTATTAATTTGATAAGGAAAAGGTTATATATAACTCAAAACTACAAAATATTATATTTCGATAGGTTTATCCACCATATTAGTTTGATGTAAGCAATTTTATTTGTCATGTATTATCACCATAGTTGGGCTATCGAAACATGGGGTGCTAGATTAAGTTAACATCATATTATGTCGGCCCATTTGAGATTATTGGATTAATAGAGAAGGTTGCTAAGTGTTTTGACGTTATTACTTATTTCATTATTATTAATAGTGTATTACATGTTTCTCAATTTAAATAGTATCATCCATATTTATCACATTTTATTGACTGAGAGTATTTTCAGTATGAACCTGAACCATCTATGGTTATAATCCCTATTTATGAAGTGGAAAATAATAATTTGTTTTATAATGAGATAATCCCATTGTATCAAGTGATGTGGAAGGGTTGTTTGGACATTGGATAGATGTGGGAGCTTGTTTAAATTGTGAAAATGTAATTAACCTTTTATTAATTTTTTATTTTGATACATTATAGGGAAAAAAATTATTATTGGGAAAATTGATAAACCCGCAGAGCTAGTAGTATATTTAATTTTGAGCATTATTAATATATTTCGTTGTTTTAGAGGATCACAAATTCCATTGGATGAAAAAAATAATGTTCTAATGAAAATAGCGATAAATTTTGGTTTATTCACCTCGTTAGTAAAACCATGTGATAAACATATGATATCAATATATAGATTCAAGAGGCATTTTGATTGTTTATGAATGCGTTTTATATCAGTGATCGTATAAACGATAACTATCTAGTTGTTTTTCATTTGGATGAGTTAATATCAAACAACCTAAGAATTATTTCATAAATAATGAATCAATTAATAAAATCCATTAAATAGTGTTATAAAATGATAGTTTCAATATCATGCTTATTTGATAGTTTATTAAGAAATATGGTCTAAACATGATACCTGGTATGAACATATTCAATGGGAGAATTACACTAACACCATTAGTTGTTTTAATCATTAATATCCCTCTAATCCATTATATTCTCTAAGAAAGTCATCTCCGATGCACTAATGTTACTTACCTTCAATTACATGGTGATATTTAATCATTATCTATGAATCACTTCGAGATACACTGATTTTCTTCTCGCATATTCTCATCTTCTCTCCAGATCACCTCCTAACATATATAATTCTTTTCTTGATGGTACACTATTTGAATTTTTTTATCAGATCTAGAGGTATTGATTATTAATTTATAGTGTGTATCTTGGTACTCATTTATGGATTTCCCACCCTCTTATGTTTCATCGCCATTTTTAAAGGTAATATGATTCAATTTGATATTTAGGATAGTGTTTTTATCTTATGGTAAATCCCTATAAAACCATTTTGTTATATTATTTCATTTTGTAATTTAATTATGAAATTTCTGATTTTATGTTAATTATATGGTAATATTATGAATCTTTAAAAAAATTGTTCAAAATATAATTTTCATTGAAAACTAAATTTTATAAAAAAAATTCATAAAATGACCCAAATATGATTTTTAAATGAAATTGGAACATCATGAATGGATGAAATATTGGTGTCACTATATAAAATGTTTTTCAAAAATATAGTAATGGAAATGGAATGTATTATATGATGGTAATAGATTTTTGGAAAAATAATTTAGTATATTGATTGGAATATTATTATAATAGAATATCAAATCATACCTTTGGGTTTTGGGGAAAACATAACATATGTGATCCCTAGTAGAGTTATATATACTATTGGAAGTTCCCATGATTCCAATAATTTAATTTGGTTTCCATTTCACAAGGGTATATGTTTATATAATTTTTGAGTCATTTGTTCCTATTAGTGGTCATTATTCTTTTCTTTGTGTACAATAATACAATGTGATTATTCACTTGGTCCTTTGATGTAAAATTACATTCATGATCATATGATGTGATTATTTTCAAAAATATTAGGTATTTTGATGATTAAATCCTATTTCAAACATCTTCATATGCATCATGGATAAATATTATGTAATATTTCTATATTAACTTGAATATATTATATTTTTTTATAAGAAAACTAAATGATGTGTTTTTATATAGAAATGAAATGTTTTTCACTTGACATTACACTAATCTGGTCAATTTATGGACTAATTGATCCATGTGGATACATATTGTATTGATTCCATGTTTTTATCCTATTTAAAAATATATATCACTCCCTACCAATTATGTTTATTGTTTTAAGGAATTTTTATAGAGGACAAAATAAAACAGAAGAGAATTATGTAAAGGAAGTATCTCTTTTACATTGATCCTTATAGTTGGTTGGGTTTGGGGTGACATATGATCATCTAAAATATAACCATGGGTTGATTATTCTTCAATGAATAGTGGTCCAATATTTTTTCTTATAGAATATGTTACCCACTTATTGGGTCTTAACATAATGGTTCGATTCATTTGAAATATTATTTATTTTTTCTAATCATCTATGAAACTCATGTATTTTTTTCATTGTTCATGGGGATGATAAAATTGTATAAACTTGGTCAGACTATGATCATTCTATGTATTCTAATATCATCCTATAAATATTGAGATATCATCATATCAATGGGATGTTATACTAATGATATTGTTTGATTCAATAGTTGAAATTTCAAGTTCATGTAATTTTTGACAGTGTGTCTCAGTAACTCTATGATGATTTAGGACATCATGTATTTTGTATCATCCCATAAATGTTTTTGAGATCCTTACATTCATAGGATTTTTAGTTTATTAATAGATAATTGTTTTTTTGTTATATATGATTTCATCTACTATGATTGTGTTAATATGTATGTGTGGTTAGCTTTTTTAATATTATTAATAATGATATTTTAATGTTAATAATGTGATGTTGAAATCAGATATAGTTTATTTTATATAGATTTATATTTTTAAATTTAATTTTCAAAAATAACTCATGTCTTTATTTGGTTAATACTATGGGGTACGGAATTTTGTTGTTATGTAATCAATCACTTCAGTTAAATCTTAATGATAAGAACAACTCGACTACGGATCATGAGTTAGAAGTAGTGATACAAAATTTAAAGTCCTGGTTTACCTATATATTTGAGGATACATTTATAGTGTAGTCAGACCATAATATTTTGACGAATATCCTTATTTATATGTATCTAAAAATGATACAATGTTTATAGATAGAGCATATTCAGACCACTTATTTTTAATTACATACACCATTGTAAAAGTGAATTTGATATAATATTTTAGGAGAAGAAAGTTGTTGACTCATGTAGTTATTGAATTAGTGAATGATTGCTATTTCGTGATATTTTTTAATATGTTATTAGATAGATGATGTAAATTTCATCCATAATTTCACTTGGTCTATATAATCAATTGATGATAAAATCATCTCGGACATACTGAAGATATAGAGTATTATTATTAAATTAAGTTAATTTATGGTTGTGTGACTTCTAGTGAGGAGTATTGTTCTAAATATGTGGTTTTGTGCTTATATGGATGGATAGTTATTTTGACTGGTAATTATTAATAATTGGATTACAGAGTACAATAATCTAATTGGACCATAAATATGGGACCTACAAATATGTATTACTAGTTGAGATTTCTTTATTTATTGATAATAATAATATATTCAATTAGATTTTTTGTATGTTAATGCCACGTATAATCTAAAATTATAGAATATATTAAGTGTCACCCAGGTTCCCTTTCACCCTTTACCATTCAACAACATAAATGGGTTAAGATAACTGTTTAATTTTTTATTGGAGTACTCAGGAATTCTAGTTGTATGGATATGTCATGGGTGATTAATGAACTCCTCACTGAAGTAGTGCATTTACTACCAAGCAGGAATCTAAAAATGGAAATGGTTACATAATCGTATGTACAAGTGAATTTTACACCTTAAGGTGTAAATTTTTAGATTTATAAAAATAGGGACACTCAAAAAAATCCAAGTTTAAGACATGATTTCAGGTAGTGATGGGTTCTTAGTTAATGTTGATCATTACATACTATCCAAAAATTAATTGATAGTTTGAGTGATCAATATAGATTTTTGTATACATGATTCAATGATTCTTGATTCACATCAGTGGTTTATGAGAGAAACAAATTCTTCATGAGGATTATTCTGATAAAAATACTTATCCAGTATTTTTTAGGATGTTTCCAAATATATCATTTTATAAGAGGCCTTGTATATTACATATTATTAAGGATAACATTGTAGAATGGGATATGGTTGGATAAATAATTTTTCAATATATGAATGATATTTTACGTTTTATCACGAAAATGTAAGTGACATATTATAGTTTCTAAAAATCATATATCCATCATTTTATTCATCTTATTGACTATGTGGTATGTGATATATTTTTCCTTATAGTCTCACGTATAATGGAACATATATGTTTTAGGGAAAATGGTATTTAAAAACATTTTTATTCTGTCTCAATTGAAATTTCAGACTGACTAGGGATGGTGGATTATCATTTTCACTTACCTACACATTTCGCCAATATCCAGGAAGTATTCCAGGTTTCCAAATGTAGGGTCGCAATGAATTTATTGTATGTTTTCTCTAAATACACTATATTCATTAGGTAGCCAATATTTCAGGAATCATTGAGGACCAATGGAACAAAACATGGTTACTTATAATAGATAGCCATAAATTATCCACCAAACTTAAATTTACCAGCTCTGTGATTTGATTTTTAAAATTCTGTTACTCATAATTGCGTTCCAGATGATATTTAGAGTCTTATAGAATTAACCTAATTTTCAGTGAATATTAACCTACCCTTATGAATAGTAACCTACCCTTAGGAATTTTAACATACCCTTATGAATGGTAATATGACTCTTATTAATTGTATCCATAACATTGAGTGTATCAATGAATTTAGACACCCTAAAGGTGAAGATGATTATTCTAAGTGTTTATATATTTCTATTAAATAATGATTAAATTATATATTTAATTAATCATATTTGAAAATTATTTTCGAAATATGGAATTCATTTTGTATTCTACACATTGAAAAATGGTTAGGGTGAATTTTTTGGATTTTTCTAAATTACATGATTTTTTTATGAATAGTGACATACTATAAATTTCAATATTATGATAAATACACTAATTATATAGTCATGTGTGATGTTATACTGATGTTAGATGACATAGTTCAGGATCACATGATAAAATTACTATTCTTGGTAATGGAATACTCATTATTCCTTGTCTTGAGGAGAAATAAAAAATTAATGAGTTTTATATTAAGAAATCCCTTATCTACTCCACTATAAAAACCCTTTCTAACCACCCCTCCTTCCATTCACTGTTCTCAAGCCTTGTGCCTTCAACAAATTATGTCCAAATACCTTACCAACGTCCTCCCCCACGGCCAGCAAGCATTGTTCTAATAAAATGTCAAAAACCTCTCCCATTAAGAGGTTCTCCATGGAGGAAGTCTCAAGAGGTAAATTCCTCTTTCAAATCCCTTCTTTTCTGTTAAGTTCATTTGTTTTTGAGACTTTTCTCATATATCTTAAACAAAATAGATTGAGAAATCCAGTAAATTATATGTACGTGAATGTTTTCATGCTAATGGTATATATTCCATTATCTTCTCTCCTTTCCCCACTATAATTTAAATGAAATGAAAGCACTGTTTGAGATGTTCTAATTTAGCACAATCTAGGACAACAGTTTATCGATTTCTATTATATTATTTAATTCTGGTCATGAAACCATCTATGTTATATCTGAAAAAGATTATTATGTAATATATCCTAATTTTAGTTCTGTAATACTTTTTTACACATTGTATTTAGTTATAAAGCAAATAAATGTTCATCGTAATCAAACGCACTGATTAACTAAAATAGTTATCAATAAGGATATATATATATAAATTTGACATCAATCTAAGTAACCCAAATTAAATTCAAAACCATGTAATCTCCTGGATGTTCACTAATATCTAATAAATTCAATTCCGGACAACCAAATCCATCTTATATATTTATCCGAACATTAATATAAGTGAACCAATCATTTAAAACCAAGTAAACAAACGAGCCCAAACAATGAAATTGAACATTATAACAATTCAAAAAGTCCTATAATGAACAAAAAAGGATTATAATAAATAATTTACTTATAAAAAAAATTTCTGTACATATTAATTAATATTCCTAATTTGTTTATTCAGATCTTTAAAAAAAGTTAAGAAAACATTCAAGCATTAGGTAAGGGATCATCTCTCTCACTTTTATTGATGAATCCACCCTATCTTATATGCTTTTTTTTTTAATTTCTAATGATGGGGTATGTTTTCTAACATTCCCCATACTTACCTTTTGACATATAAAAAATGGTATACACATTTACCTCTCATTAATACCATGCAATAACACTCATTACCGTGCCAAAATTTTTGTAAGAGGTTTTCTCCTCTCACCTTCAATTCTATTGGATTTTCATTTTTCACCTCTTATTTCTTATATGTGGTATAGGTGTACTACTAGTTGACATATGTTATCATGTTTCTCATTATATTCATTGGAATTTGGGACTCGTTTTGTGGTTATTAACTTCTTTCATATGACTCAAATGAATACAACACGGTAACGAGCTTTGTCTCGGTTTTCACTTCATTGGGACTTTCTTAGTAATTGTGAACCTACTCATTCTTATGTGGTGTATCGACTACCCATTGGAGATCACTTTTCAATTGAAATTTTATTCCATTAAAATATACATATTCTCATATCTTGGATATTATTATTTTCTATGTCTTATACCGTTTTACATACGGTATTTATTTTGAATGTTGTTTTGACAGTGGAAATGTTGATGAATCTGTATCCTCTATTCTATACGGATAATGTAAATAAATATTGATCTTTTATTGAATTTATTTTTTAAATAATTTTTTGGATGTAGAGGTGTGTGGGGCCCACTACATTCCCTCGATGTATCGGTAGGTATCATGAGACAAAACAGTTTGGTGACATACCCTTCGAGTTTGTTTCGAAAAATCAGACTGGTTTCTACCGATAGAACTATTCCATTTTTATGGTATTATGGCTCATGTTCCAGATAAATGATGTCCAATTAATAATAATTATATTTATTCATTATTATTTATTATTACTATCCATGAGGTTTTCACTATGACAAAATCTATGTATGCAGTTTCATTCTCATTTTATTAATGGTATTAGTTGTTCAATTATTCATTATGCCATTTAGATTATGTCAAATTAACATTGATTCACTAATTATTGTACTCATGCTTTCGCTATTTGTAACCCTTACTGAGCATTTGAGATCAACCCATTAATTTTTTACCTTCAACAGGTTATGAAGAGGAGGTCATTTATTGAGTGCTTGAGGATGTAGTTTTTTATTCATTATGTATTGTATCTTGTAACCTTATACAATGTAATTTATGTTAAATCTATGTATCTTTTGCCTTAAATACTACTATACAGATCGTTCCTTCAAGATTTTCAATCCATCTAACGATGACAATATCTTAAGTAACACACCGACACCGGCCTAGAGGGTTCTGGGTGTTACCGTTGGTATCGGAGGAAGTTTAGTAGGAATCTTGGAAGCTAGAGTAGGAAATATATAGTAGGTAACAAAGAACTAAGGTATCATTTGAGGATAAATTTACAATATCATCCTGTTATTTTTCTAAGGAATAGATTATAAGGGTCATTCAACAAATACATCCCTATCTAGATACGAGTAGGTAGAGGCGGATCTGGCACAGATGTATATAGGGGTAAAACCCAAAAACACCGCTTTCAGCTAGACTCGAATGGGAACTGGTACCCAAAAACAGACCTTGCTGCACTATTGGTAACGTAACTCCCAGGGGGGGATATGCTGAGGATAATTCATATTTTCTTGACAATCCATTATGAAGGAGTTTAATGTAAATTTTACATCAGATAAACCATGTTTATAATATTAGATATGCATAGAATTTAAATCTATGTTGAGTGATTTTCTATTTAATATTCATAAACTAATCTATTTTATCCCATTATTTAGAAATGGCCTCTAATAGATGAAATGCAAATAAGGTGGCAGATGAATTAAGCTGGAATGATCATGGCTTTCTAACTCAAATGAGGATTGAAAGATATCCTTTATTCATTTATCTACTAAAGATGGATAAGGGAATTTTAAAAGAAAGGGAAACATCATTTTTCATTCAAATTATTGCTAAAACTATTTATTAGAGAAAAATAAAAAGCTCTCAACATAATTATGAGAATCTGTACAAGAAAATTAATGCTGTCAATGATGGAGGACTGGATGACTTCATGTATGAAGGACTTCTGAAATTTGGGAAGATTTTATGTGTTCTATTAGTACCTGACATAAAATGGGAACTATTAGAGGATTCACATAGCTCAAATTTCTCTATACACCTGGTTTGAACCAATATGTATAGAGATCTGAAGGAATGTTTTTTTTGATAATATGAAGAGGGAAATTCTTGACTACGTGTCAAGGTGTCTAGTTTGTCAACAAGATAAGGAAGAGAGACAACATCTCAAAGGAGTGATCTAAACTCTACCAATTCCTATGATGAAGTGGGATACCATTACGATGAATTTTTTCATAGGACTAAAGAGGAAAACTATACAGAACAATGCCATATGTGTAGTTTTTGATCATTTCACAAAATCTGCACATTTCATTCTTATATAATATAATTGTAAACTCGAGCACCTGGAAATAATCTATATATTTGATGTTGTAAGCCTTCACGGTGAACCTCTATCAATTTTATCCGATCAAGATACCCAATTTAACACAATCTTTTTGAAAAGTCTCCAAATAGCTTAGAATAATGAGATTTGTATGAGTACTACTTATCACCCCCAAACTGATGGATAGTCTGAATGGACTATTCAAACTTTATAAGACACGATGATGTCATGATCTCATGGATTCCAAGGTATGTGGGATAAATACATACCTTTGTTGGAATTTTTCTACAACAATAGTTTCCATTCTAATATTCAAATTGCTCCGTATGATTCATTATTTGGAAGGAGGTATCAAACTAAAACTTGTTGGGATGAAGTTAGTGAGAGGAAACTTATAGGCCCGAAACATATTAAAAAGACCATGGAAAAGGTGAATAAAATTCAAGCCTATATTAAGGTAGCCCAATGTAGGCAGAAGAGTTATGATTACAATCAGATAAAGTATTTGGAATTCAAGGTGGGATATCATGTCTTTCAGAAAGTATCTCCACGGAAGGGTGTCATATGGTTCGGTAAGAATGGGAAACTGAGCCCCAGGTACATCGGGCCATTTGAAATTATAGAATGAATTTGATCTGTAGCATACAATATAGCAATTTCGCCAAATCTCTCCATATTTCATTATGTGTTCCACATGTTATTGTTAAATAAATACATGTCATACCCAACGCATGTTCTCACATATGAAGACATTGAACTGGAACTTGATTTGTCATATTATTAATAGAGTATTGGGATTCTTGACATAAGGGAGCAGATATTGAAAAATCAGACAACTACCCTAGTAAAGGTTCTTTGGATAAACCATAATATGGAGGAAGAAACATGGGAACCTATGGATGTTATGATGAAGAACTACCCACCTTTTATTGGTGGGATTTATACATAAAATTTCGAGGGCGAACATCACGAAGGAGGGAATAATGTACCACCACAATCATTTTATGGAATGTTTCTCTAAATAAACTAAATTCATTAGGTAGCCTATATTTCATTAATCATTGAGCCCCTATGGGAAAAAACATGGTTACTAATAAAATATATCCTCAACATAGCCACTAAACTTAAATTTACCAGCTCTGTGATTTTAATTTTAAAAATCTGATTGAAATAGTTGTGTTCAAGATGATATTTAGAGTTTGATAGATTTAACTTAATTTTTTTAATAGTAACCTACCCTTATGAATAGTAACCTACCCATGGTAATTTTAATATACCCTTGTGAATATTAATATTAATCTTATGAATGGTATCCATACCCTTGAGTGTATAAATGAATTTAGACACCCTAAAGATAAAGATCAATATTCGAACTGTTTATATATTTCAATTAAATAATGATTTAATTAAATATTTAATTAATCACATTTATAAAATTATTTTTGAAAAATGAACTTCATTTTTGGATTCTGCAAGTTGAAAAATGGATACGGAGAATTTTTTGGATTTCTCTAAAATACATGAATTTTTTATGAATAGTGATATACCATAAATTGCAAAATTAAGATAAATACATGAATTATAGAGTCATGTGGGAGGTTCTACTGATGTAAGCCCACTTGGATCGCGATCACATGATAAAATTAAAATAATTTGTCCTGGAATTCTCACGATTTTTTGTCTTGTTGAGAAATATAAAATTAATTAGTTTTATATTAAGAAATCTCCTCTCTCCTCCACTATAAAAACACCCTCTCACCACCTTCCATTCACTCCTCTAAAGCCTTGTTC
The DNA here is from genome assembly GCA_963277665.1 of Viscum album. Taxonomy (NCBI): domain Eukaryota; kingdom Viridiplantae; phylum Streptophyta; class Magnoliopsida; order Santalales; family Viscaceae; genus Viscum; species Viscum album. The sequence continues at coordinate 416,139,621 of OY728161.1, read as the reverse complement.
CAACTCCATATTCTATAAAAATACCTTCCCAACCACCTCCCACATGTCAATAATTCTTTGGTCTCAGAAAAATACAATAACCTATCCCCTTAAGATGTTCTCAAAGGAGGAAGTCTCAAGAGGTAAATTCCTCATTCAAATCCCTTCGTTCTATTATGTTGTTTTATTTTCATGCCTTTTATCACCTCCCTTCACCAAAATAGTATGATAAATGTAGTAACATACAATTAATGGAATTTTATCATGCTAATGGTATATATTACATTATCTTCTCTCATTTACTCACTTTTATTTGAATGAAATGAAAACACAGTTTGAGATGTGCTAATTTCGCACATTCAAGGAAAACAGTTTATCGATTTCTATTATAATAATTAATTATGATAAAGAAACCATTTGGGTTATTGTTGAACCAGATTATTATGTAATATATTCTACTTTTAGTTCTGTAATTCTTTTGTACACAATGTATTAAGTTATAATGATAAAAAAAATTCATCGTAATCAAACACACCGATTAACCAAAACTGTTATCACTAAGGATATATATATATATATAAATTCAACATCAATCTATGAAACCAAAATTAAATTTATAAAAATATAATCTACTGGATGGTCACTAATAGTGTATAACTTCATTTTTGGACAATCACATCCATATTATATATTTATCAGAACATGAATATAAGTGAACGAATAATTTAAAACAAAGTAAACAAATGAGCCCAGACAATGAAATTGAACCTTATAACCAATCAAAAGTTCCACGAATGAACTAAAAAGGAATATAATAAATCATTTACATATAAATGAGGTTCTGGAAATATGAATTAACAATCATAATTTGTTTATTCAGGAATTTAATAACAACTCAAGAACACCTTCAAGCATAAGGTAAGGGATCCTCACACTCAATTTTATTGAAGAATCCACCCTATTATTTGTGCTTTTGTTTTTAATTTTTAAGGATGTGGTATGTTTTCTCACCTTCCCAATACTTCCCTTTTGACATACACATAAAGGTATAACCCTTTACCTCTCATTTAGAACATGCAATAACACTCGTTACCGGGCAAAAATGTTTGTAAGAGGTTTTCTCTTCTCACATACAATTCTGTTGGATTTTCATTGTTCGTCTATTATTTATTATATGTGGTATGGGGGTACTACCATTTGACATATTTTATCATTGTTCTTGTTATATTGATTGGATTTTGTGACTCTTTTTCTGGTTGTTAACTTTTTTCATATGACTCAACTGAATATAACACGGTAACGATCTTTTTCTCAATTTTCACTTTGTTGTGTCTTGCTTAGTAATTGTGCACCTACTCTTTATTATGTGGTGTACCTACAACCCATTTGAGATCACTTTTCAGTTGAAATTATATTCCATTTAAATATACATATTCTCATATCTTGGATATTATTATTGTCTAAGCCATATACCATTTACATATGGTATTTATTGTGAATGTTTTTTGGACTTTGGATGTGTTGATGAATCTATATCCTCTATTCTATACAGATAATTTAAATACATATTTCTCTTGTATTGAATCTATTTTTTTAAAGAATTATTTGGATGTAGAGGTGGGTTGGGCCCACTACATCCCCTCGATGCATCTGTCGGTCTAATGAGACAAAACTGTTTGGTGACAAACCCTTCATGTTTATTTCCAAATATCATACATGTATCTACCCATAGAAAAAAACTGTTTTTATGGTATTATGCATCGTGTGGCAGATACATGATGTCCAATTAATAAGAATTCAATTTATTTATTATCAGTTGTTATTACTATCTATGAGGTTTTCACTATGACAAAATCTACGGATTCAATTTCATTCTCAGTTTATTAGTGGCATTATTTGTTCATTTATTCACTATAACATTTTTGATAATGTCAAATTGACTATGATTCACTTATTATTGTACTCATGATTCTTCTATTTTTAACCCTTACAGAGCGTTTGAGCTCACCCATTTCATTATTTACCTTCAACGGGTTATGAAGAGGAGGTCATTTATTCGGTGCTTGAGGATGCAGTTTTTTTTCATTATGTATCGTATCTTGTAACCTTATCCAATGTAATTTTTGTTAAATATATGTATCAAGTTTATTCAACACTACTAAACTGGTCGTCCATTCATGGTTTTCATTCTATTTAACCATTCCAATATCATATGTAATTCACCAGCACTATCATATAGGGGTCGGGGCGCTACAGTTGGTATCAGAGGATGTTTATTAGTAACCTTGGAAGCTAGATTATGAAATGTATATTAGGGAAAAATCCCTAAGGTAGAATTTGAGGATAAATTTAAAAGAATTTCATAGTATTTTTTTAAGGAATATATTATGTGGATCTTTCTAGCAATACAACTTTGTCTGGATTCGAGTAGGTAGAGGCGACTATGGCACAGATGTATCTGGGGTTAAAACCCAAAAAAACGCATTGAGATAGACTCGAAGGGGAATTGGTACAATACAACGGTCCTCTCTTCACTTTGGGTTATAACACTTCCGGGGGATATGTTATGGATAGTTCATATTTTCATTACAAGCCATTATAAAGGATTTTAATGTAAATTTTACCTTAGAGAAACCATGTTTATAAGATTAGCTATCCATAGAATTTAAATCAATGTTGAGTGATTTTCTATTTAATATTTATAAACTAATCTAGTTTATCCCATTTTTTAGAAATAGTGTCTAATGGGTGAAAGGAGAATAAGGTGGCAGATGCATTAAGAAAGAAATATCATGGACTTCTAACTCAAATGAGGATTGAAAGAGATCATAAATTCATGGATATACTAAAGATCGATATGGGAATTATTAAGGAAGGGGAAAAATCTTTTCTATTTCAAATTATTTCTAAACAAACATTGTTAGAGAAAATAAAAAGCTCTCAATCTGATGATGAGAATTCGCACATGAAAATTAATGCTGTCAATGATGGAAGACATGATGATTCATGTATGAAGAAGGAGTTCTGAAATTTATGAGGAGGTTATGTGTTCCATTAGTACCTGATCTAAAAAGGGAACTATTAGACGATTCTCGTAGCTCAAATTTGTCTATACACCCGAGTAGCACAAAGATGTACATAGATCTGAAAAAATATTTTTGGTGGGATAATATGAAGCGGAAAATTGCTGACAACATGTCATGGTGTCTAGTTTGTCAACTAGTGAAGGCAGATATAAAACATCCCAAAGGATTGATGCAACCTATACCAATTCCTATATGGATGTGGGATAACATTACGATGGATTTTATCACCGAACTATCGAGGACACCTAAAATAAATGATAAAATATGGTTAATTGTTGACCATTTCACAAAATTAGCACATTCCCATCCTATAAAAGTGGATTTTCCACTTGAGCGCCTATAAAGACTATATATTAATGAATTTCTAAGACATCATGATGAACCTCTATCAATTGTATCTGTTCGAGATGCCTGGATTACATCAAATTTCTGGAAAAGTTTCCAAAAATCTTTGAATCATGAGCTTTGTATGAGTACTATTTATCAACCCAAACCGATGGACAGTCTGAAAGGACTATTAAAACTTTCAAAGACAAGCTGAGGTAATGCTCTCTTGACTTCCATGGTATGTGGTATCAATACTTACCTATTTTAGAATTTTCCTACAATAATAGTTTCCATTCTAGTATTAAAATTTCTCCGTATGAATCATTATATTTAAAGAGGTTTCGAACTCACACTTTTTGGGACGAAGTTGGTTAGAGTAAGATTATAGGCCTAGAACTTATTTAAGAGACCACGATAATGGTGAATAAAATTCAATCCCATATTAAGGAAGCTCAAATTAGGCAGAGTATATATGATGACAATCAGAGAAAGGATTTGGAATTTCATGTGGGAGATCATGTATTTTTGAAAGTATCTCTATGTAAGGGTTTCCTATGTTTCGGTAAGTAATGAAAACTAAGCCATAGGAACATCAGTCCATTTGATATTCTGGAAAGAATAAGAGTTGTATCTTACCATCTAGAGATGCTGCCAAATATCTCTAGTGTTCATGATGTGTTCCACGTGTCATTGTTAAAGAAATACTTTCCAGAACCAATGCATGTTCTCACATATAAAGAAATTGAACTGGAACCTTATTTATAATTGTTGGTCGGAGTGGACACTCAAGAGGGGGGTGAATTGAGTTCCAATTAAAATTTCTGTTAAAAACAATTTCTATCAAAATCCCCCAATTTCAAAAACAAATTAAACTGTAGTGAATTTATATAGATTATAAAGGTTCAATTAGTTTCCCAAAGATTGATTAATTCTCAGTTAACTTAATCTTATGATTAAATTAACTTTTGAAACTAACTTACTGATTTATAACAAATATAAACACTTGCGAATTTAATTATCAAAGTAGCTTTGAAGATAGATTATATTTCAAAGTAATAGCAGCGGAATATGAAATAAATATGTATAGTATGGATATAGAGTATAATTATAAGTACAGAAAATTAACCAAGAGGTTCAGTCTCAAGCCGAGACTTAGTCCTCTCAAAATTTTATATAAGAATGATCCACACCCTGGATCGGGGTTAACAACAGTGAACACACTGTCCAGGTCACAAGACCTCTACCACAGTTCTTCGTGGGAAAACAAACAACAGCAGCAAGCTGTCCAGGTCACAAGACCTCTACCACTATCCACAGTGGGAAATGGAGTGCAAAAAGATTTGCTGAGGATTTACAGATCCTCCAGTGAAAGTACATGAGTCAGTGTGTGTGTTAAATACAGCAGATAACACACACTTCTCAAAATGTAGAATAAATCACAGAACAAGAGATGTAGAGTTTAGAAGTGGTTCTGGTGATCTCAGTGTAGCTCTTGTATTCGATCAGAAAAGAGTTTGAGTCCTCTTCTCGTTTCTGTTTGAGAAACAGAGTGTCGTATGCTTCCGGTTCACAGGTAGTGAGAATGTAGTCGATGAAGTTCTTCAGGGTTCTTCTTGAATGCACAGAACACTTCTCGAGTATACTTGATTGTCTATATGCTTCTCTGTGTTCTTGATGGAGCTCGTTTTTATCTTCTTGTGTTTCTGGTATATTTCGTCCACCACGCACTTCTCTGGTTCGCATTCGCATTCTCTTCCTCTTTTGGCAGCGTAGTCTTCTCGTATTTATCTCCCGACAGGGGACATAAAAGATTTCTTTTCAGCAGGTGCGAGGTACGGGTTCCTGACATCCGACAACCTTTATCAGATATTTGACAAATCATCAAAATGTATGATATGAACGTTAGATAAATTAAATAAATTAAATGTAGGAAATAAAGAAATTAAAACAGTGAGTCGAGAATGTATGTCATTGTTGACTTCAACTGTGGTCTTCCAACTGTGGACTTCCTTCTGACTGCTGACTTCAACATAGGCTTGCTATCTGTAGGCTTGCAATGGTAGCTTTTACTCCATGTAACTGTAGCCTCTCTAACTGTAGACTTGTAACATCAAATTTGTAGAGCTGTAACCTTTGTCAACTGTAGACTTCGATCATCTGTAGAGACTTAGTAGACAGAAGCTGTCTAACTGTAACCTTGACTGTAGACTTATGACTGTAGGCTAGTTCGTCTGCGAACTTGTTTCAACTGTAGACTTGTTCGACTGTGAACTTGAGCAGAGAAAACTTTGAGAAGAAGTCTTGTAACTGTAACCTTCGTCTGTGAGCTTTGACAATAGATAGCAGTAGACTCGTAACTGTAAGCTTGTATTAGTCTTCGACTGTAACCTTGTAACTGTGAACTTATTGCAACAGTAACTTAAGGTGACAGTTAACTGTAACTGTGACTTTGAGAAGAAAACTCTGACTGTTAGCTAACAATACTAAACTTATGTAAATACTACTGTAAGCTGTTACAGAAAAGTTATGAGAGTAAGAATATGAACTGTTTAAAATAAAATACGTTTAAGCATAGAATAATAAGATTAATGCAAGGTTTTAATACATCATAATCAATGTTTAAGCATGATTTGGGATTATCAAAACAGGTGATTCCAACAATCTCCCCCTTTTTGATAATCACAAATTATGTCAGTATGAAATATAGAAGTATCAGAGAGAAGTGTGAAAAACACAGTATTAGCAATATGAGCACAAAAATTAGGTATAATCCGCAAGGATTTCTCCTCTCTGTATAGGTTCATTTCTCCCTTGAGTTTCCTATTTCTCCCCATTTCTCCCCCTATCTATTTCTCTTTATTTCTCCCCCTTTGTGATTAACAAAAAGAAAGACAGAGAGAGAAAAAAAAAAGAAACATTGTATTAATAAGGAGGACAATACATGACCCAAAATGTGAATACATGATCCCTATCAAAAAAAACATAAACAGACTCAATCCTCTTCATCTGGAGGTAAGGGATCTTTTCCTTTGGAGGAAGAAGATGGAGCAGGAGGTGAAGGATCAACAGGCTGAGGAATGGCAGCAGGAATGTCTGGAGGGGCAGCAACAGATGCTCCTGAAGGCCTGTAGTGAGTAGCTTGCCGAGGTATCAGTGGTCTAAGGCTTCTGAGGGCATCAGCAGGAGACATTATGGAAGAACCACTGGGGTTGGAGACAGGTAGGGCAGGAGGAACTATAACAGGTGTGCAGTCCACATGAAGAAAAGGTAGGAGAAGATTCCTGAAATCCATGATAATGATTCCTCCTCTGTCCATGGCAGATAAGAAGTCATCTTTGTTTTCCAAGAATTTATCCAAAGCCGGGGTCAACTCTTGTAGCTTGATAACTTGTTCTTTGAAGGCTTGAGTTACAGGAGGCAGCTTCATAGTTTCTAGCATGAGCTTGAAGTGATTGTTCAACTGATGCTTAGTGAAAATCTGATCAAAGTAATAATCCACTTTACTTTTGATGGCCTCCTGAGAAGCAGTAGCAGCCTACAGGTGCTCACGAACAAAGCCACTGACTTCTCTTGTAGTAGCAAGGATCTGTAGGTCTGATGTGTCATTTGCACGGGCCTGAGTAAGCTCTTCTCTGAGTAGGTTTCTAAACTGCTCAAGGTCCACAGGAGAGCTAGATGAAGGAAGGGACTTGACTGAGAATGCCACTGTCTCCTTGAAAGACTGAGTCAGATTTCCAATCACTTTCTGAATGACAGCATCATGATTGCTAAAGTGTTCTTTTACTGATTCTTGAAAGCCTCAAATACTTCCACAAACTGCTTGACCACTTCTTTGATGTATCGAATCTCACTGGCCACGTGTGTCTGAGAACTGCTCAGGGCAGTTAAAGAAGCAACTGATTGTCTGAGGGCCACTACTGCTCCAGTCCAGGTTTCAATTTGGGTGTGGCACACTTTCATTTCATCCATCACTTCTTTGATTGGACTTCCCACAACACATCCTAGAGATAATTCTAAGGATTGTTCTACATTTTTCAGCTCATCAAAAAGACTGGTTTTCAATTCAGCAACAGACTGTCTGATGGTCTCCTTCATTTCATTCTTTAAGGATTCAAGGTCTTCCTTGGTGGCCAATCCTTCAGTTTCTAACACTGGAGAGCTGTTAGGTAGGATGACTGGATTTCTTGGTGGTTGGTTTTCCTCATCTGAATCCTCATAATTGAGTCCTAACACCATGTATCCTGGATCTGAGGTCCATCCTTCTATATCATACAGTACAGAGACTGAACCAACACGCTCCCCCTCACTTGGAGTTTCTTCCTGAACACTTTCTACAATCTGCTCAACTCTGGGTAACTCTAAGTTCTCTTCTGTAGCTCTAGCAGGTTCCATACTTGCTTCCTCTGTAGGATCAGCAGTGAGGTTAGCCTCATTCTCTGTTGGGTCATCAACCACTTCCATGACAACAGTAGTAGAGACCACTCCTGCTTCCTGGTCAGACACTGACTTGTCTGTATACCCTATCAGAGGGCTCATACTAAGTTCTTCTGCAGCAGTTTCTTGATTTTCATTTAAAGCTCCAGCCTCTTCTGCTTCGACTGTATCACCCTCATCAGAGGTGTCCTTGACAAAATATTGAGATTCTTCTTCTTCTTCTGTAGTCTCAGTCTCACTGTCTCTTAGAACAGGTTCTCTACTGGGTAGTTCTTTTGGAGGGCTTGCTGCTCCAAACGTTACTGTCCTGACAGGACTGTGAGTAGTATCAGGATCACTTCCTTCATCAATTGGAGTGTTCTCTCTTGCAGAGTTACCAACTACTGCAGTCTGTTCATCATCTGAGTATACAGGTTCAGGCTCATCAGGCTTTAAGCCTGGATCTCTCCTATCTCTCGGTCTAGAGGGATGAGTAGAAGGGCTAAAATTCTCATAGATTCTCTCCTCATCATTCACCCATGATTTCTTCCAGGGATTCCAACTGATCTTCATGAATTTGCAGATTACTTTCGAGATACATACACTGTTCTTTGCCACTATCAACTCTTCCTGACTTCCAGCTGCACCTTTCACTTTCAACATAACCGAAATGAGTTTAGCATGAAACAAGGCACTTGATTTTGAGCTTGCCTTTATCATGTCCTCCATCTGAGCCATCAGCAACCTACAAAGGTTGACCTTCCTTCCATGTTTTAATAAGTACATCAAGTAAATATCATGATGCTTCAGAGTTGCAAAATCTCCTCTTCTAGGACTCAGTACATGCTGGATAAACTTAAACAGAAGCATGTCCTCTCCATTCATTTCAGTATCAATAATCTTCCTTACAGTGCCATTGCCTGTCAATTCTTCCAGAGCTGTCTCATGATCAAAGATTCTACTATTTGGAGGAGCCGCTCCAGAATAGTAGTTGTAAATACCCTCATGAGGAACTCTTAAACTCGCAGCCCATTCAACGGATGAAAAACTGACTTCATTGCCGTTTACTCTGGATACTAGTCTATGCAGATCATCCTCTTCCTCGAACTGTAGATATTCATAGAATTCCTTCACTAGATTCGGGTAGTACGGTCCATTATTGTTTGCGAAGCATTCGGTCCATCCTTGATCATTAAGCACTGCCAGTACTAATGATCTGCTCGATAAAATCCACTCTTCACTTAGCTCCTTCTCAGCAACTATTTCTCTCTTAGTCAGATGTGGATTAACAGGTCTTATCGAGGTGCCACTGGATTCGACTTGAGTCCTCTTCGGCATTGGTGCATCTTCGTTGACAGTCGGGGGTCGCTTTGTTCTGGCCATTGGAACTGAATGAGGTTTCGAGGTTCGGTTGAAGGTTTAGGGTTTAGGACTTGAGAGAGCAAGGGTCGAGATGAGTGGATTGAGATATGTTCGATGTTCTCAATTTTATCATTTAGGGATTTAGAAATAAAAGTATAAAGAAAAGAAACGGTTCGAATTCCCGCAAAAATAAAATAAGATTAAACAGCAAAACAGCCTACAGAGAGATGTAACAGTGAGGTACACCGGTGAGGTCTAACTGTGAGGTTTCAACTGTGAGGTCTCAACTGTGAGGTTCTAATTGTGAGGTCTAACGGTGAGGTTTCAACTGTGAGGTCTAACTGTGAGGTCTAACTGTGAGGTTTCAACTGTGAGGTCTAACTGTGAGGTCTAACTGTGAGGTCTAACTGTGAGGTTTAACTGTGAGGTCTAACTGTGAGGTTTCAACTGTGAGGTCTAACTGTGAGGTCTAACTGTGAGGTTTCAACTGTGAGGTTTAACTGTGAGGTCTAACTGTGAGGTCTAACTGTGAGGTCTAACTGTGAGGTTTCAACTGTGAGGTTTAACTGTGAGGTCTAACTGTGAGGTTTCAACTGTGCTATAATTAATCATACCTAACTCATGTTTGATGTAACTTAATCTCTCAGAATTCAAGGGCTTTGTAAAAATATCAGCTAACTGATGTTCAGTTCCAATGAACTCAAGAGTGATATCACCTTTTTGATAATGATCCCTCAGAAAGTGATGTCTCACATCAATATGTTTTGTCCTAGAATGAGATACTGGATTTTTTGAAATGTTAATAGCACTTGTATTGTCACACCTTATAGAGACATGTTTGAATTGATATCCATAGTCTAGTAAAGTGTGTTTCATCCACAAGATTTGTGCACAACAGCTACCAGCAGCTATATACTCAGCTTCGGCAGTAGACAATGCAACAGAATTCTGCTTCTTACTACACCAAGATACTAGTGACTTGCCTAAAATGTGACATGTTCCAGAGGTGCTCTTTCTATCTAACTTGCAGCCAGCAAAATCAGCATCAGAATAACTTAATAAATAAAATGATTGTCCTTTTGGATAAAATAATCCCAAATTGGGAGTATGTTTTAGATATTTGAAAATCCTTTTAATAGCAGTCAAATGAGACTCTTTTGGATTGGGTTGAAATCGAGCACACATGCATACACTGAACATGATGTCAGGTCTACTGGAAGTAAGGTACAGTAGACTACCTATCATACCTCTGTAATTGGTTTGATCCACTGGTTCACCAGTTTCATCACTGTCCAACTTGCATGTGGTGCTCATAGGAGTGTCACTGCCTTTGGTGCCATCCAAAGAAAAATGTTTTAGAAGATCTTTAATATATTTACTTTGGTTCAAAATAATACCATTTTTATTTTGAAAGATCTGAAATCCAAGGAAAAATTTGAGTTCTCCCATTAAACTCATTTCAAACTCATTTTGCATTATTTTTGAAAAATCAACACATAAAGAATTTTTAGAAGATCCAAAAATAATATCATCCACATAAATTTGAACTATTAAGACATCTTTAGAAATCCATTTAATAAAAAGAGTAGGATCAGCTATCCCTTTAGTAAATCCTTTTGAAATAAGAAAAGAGCTGAGCCTATCATACCAAGCTCTTGGAGCTTTCTTTAAACCATATAAAGCTTTAGAAAGTTTAAAAACATTATTAGAAAAATGGGGATTTGTAAAACCAGGAGGTTGTTCCACAAATACATCCTCAATTATATATCCATTTAGAAAAGCACTTTTAACATCCATTTGATATAGTTTGAAATTCAGATGAGCAGCATAAGCAAGTAATATCCTAATGGCCTCTAGTCTAGCCGCGGGTGCAAAGGTTTCCTCATAGTCTATTCCTTCTTCCTGACTATACCCTTGTGCAACTAGCCTGGCTTTGTTTCTGATTATGTTACCAAACTCATCAACTTTGTTTCTAAACACCCATTTAGTGCCTATGGTAAGAGTGTCTTTAGGTCTTTCCACTAATTCCCAAACTTTGTTTCTTTCAAACTGATTTAGTTCTTCTTGCATAGCCATTACCCAGAATTCATCACTGATAGCATCATTGACATTTTTGGGTTCAAGCTGTGAAAGAAAAGCTTGATGTTCAACCTGATTTTTTAGAGAAGCTCTAGTTTGTGTTCCTCTATCAAGATTACCAACAACAGCATCTAAAGGATGATTCTTTAGAATCCTAGTTGATTTGGTAAAGGTTGGACTAGAGATTTCAGGTTCATCTATAGGTTCGGGTTCCACAGAGGAAGATTCTGGAAAAAGTCCAGAACTGGATGTTTTTATTGCAGGTTCCTTAGATTTGTCATTTAGGTCCAGAACAGATAAGTCTTCTTCAACATCTTCAAGAGAAGTTTTAGAATCATGTGGATCAGTCTCATCAAACTTGATGTGAACAGATTCTTCCACACATTTGGTTTTCTTATTGAACACTCTATAGGCTTTACTAGACATAGAGTAACCTAGGAAAATTCCTTCATCACTCTTTGGAGCAAATTTATCAAGATTATCTTTAGTATTCAGAATAATGACTTTGCAACCAAAAACTCTAAAGTAATTAACCTTAGGCTTCCTATTATTCCACAACTCATAAGGGGTTTTCTTTAGAACAGGTCTGATCAAGACTCTATTAATGACATAGCAGGCTGTATTTACAGCTTCAGCCCAAAAGTGAATTGGCAGGTCATATTCATTGAGCATGGTTCTAGCAATTTCTTGCAGGGTTCTGTTTCTTCTTTCCACTACACCATTCTGTTGAGGTGTCCTAGGAGCAGAAAAATTGTGAGCATAGACATTGTGTGAGCAGTAAGATTCAAATTCTTGATTCTCAAACTCACGGCCATGATCACTCCTCAAGGTCTTAATCTTAAGTCCACTAAGATTTTCTACAGACTTAGAGTATTTAACAAAGAAAGAGCAGGCTTCACTTTTGTGAACTAGAAAGTATACCAAAGTATATCTAGAAAAGTCATCTACAAGAACATAAACATAGTGCTTCCCATTTAGACTTGAAATTCTTGATGGTCCAAACAAATCCATGTGAACCAGTTCAAGTGGTTGAGAAGTTGAAACTTCTTTCTTTGGTTTAAAAGAAACTTTGTGTTGTTTTCCCTTTTGACAGGGATTACACACTTTGTCATTTGGGAATTCAAGCTTAGGTAAGTCTCTAACTAGGTGTTTCTTAGAGAGTTTTCTAAGTGAATGAATGTTGCAGTGTCCTAATCTCCTATGCCACAGCCAAGACTCTTTATGAAAAGCATTTAAGCAAGTAACATTATGTTTAGCTAAAGTGTTTAAGTCAACAGCATAAACATTTTCATTTCTTAAGGCAGAAAATATTAAAGCATTTTTGGAATTATAAACATCACAAGAATTGTTTTCAAACTTGACATTAAAACCATCATCACACAATTGAGAAATGCTAAGTAGGTTGTACTTAAGTCCATCAACAAATAAAACTTTGGAAATTAATACTGAGTCAGTGTTACCAATCTGGCCTAGGCCGATGATTTTTCCTTTTGAGTTATCACCAAAAGTGACATATCCTCCATCAACCTTTATTAAGCTTTTGAAGCACGAATAGTCCCCAGACATGTGTCTTGAACATCCACTGTCTAAGTACCATACCTTCTTGTAATTGCTTTTCAAGCAGATTTCCTACAAAACAGATTAGACAAGAAATGACTTTGGTACCCAGATTTTCTTGGGTCCAGATATGTTAGCAATCAAGGATTTAGGTACCCAGATTTGTTTTATGGGTCCCATACAATTAATAGATGCAACAGATTTAGAGAGATATACTTTACTTGATCGACAACTATTTAAATAACCAGTTGAGGCATACGAATTTCCAAAACTGGAACTAGCAGGATTTTTTCCAGACTTAATAAATCGGGTTTTAGTAAACTGTCTTTGTCCAGGTTGGTATCCCAAGCCAGCAGCATACTTAGGTGCAACTTGCTTTCCTAGAAGTTGGGTTAGAGTATCTTTTCCATTTGTGAATGTTTCTAAGTCCTTTCTAAGTTGTTCATTAGATAGTTTCAGTTCTGTATTCTCCTTTAATAATTGAACATTTTTTTCTTTTTCTACATCAAGTGCAGACTTGACACTTGCAGTAAGAGCATGATGTTTCTTTAAAGACTTATATTTATCCTTTAGTTCATTACACGTTTCTTCCAGCATATTACAGTATTCAGTCAATTCATCTTTAGACATATTTTCAGAATCAGAACCAGATTCTGCTTCACCTTCAGAATAATAAGAGTTTAGAGTGGGAGTGTCTAAGGTTACCTCAGATGTGTTTGTCATGAAACACATATTAGCACGATTACTTTTAGAATCACTGGACTCTGATTCACTTGTGCTGTCTTCTGAAGCACTCCAGGTGGCCTTCATAGCTTTCCTATAATTCTTGTCCTTGTACTCAAATTTCTTCTTGAATTTTAACTTAGGACAGTCAGCTTTGATGTGTCCTTTCCTTTTACATTCATAGAAAACTATGTCTTCTTCTTTATCAGTTTTCTTCCAATCTTTCTTCCACTTACCTTGTCTATCATACTTACCCTTGTAGTTTGGTTTTCTGAAGAACTTCTTCTTCCTATAGAACTTCTTGAATCTCCTTGCTATTTGTGCCATCTCGGCATCACTGTCAGAATCTATGTCTTCACTAGATGAGCTTTCAGTTGGTATATGCACTTTCTCCTTGTCTTTGCTCTTTGATGCAGTAGACTTAAAAGCTACAGATTTTCGTTTTGGTTCCTCATCTTCCTCTTTATTCACCTTTAGCTCTTCTTCGTACATCATCAGTTTACCAATTAACTCCTTGACAGGCAAAGTTCCAATATCACAGGATTCTCTAATTGAAACGGGTGTGCCTCTCCATCTGTCAGGCAGACATCTCAATAATCTCATGATTTTCTCCTTTGCTGGAACAATCTTCCCGAGTGAGCTCATTGTGTTGACTATCTCATTAAACCTGAGATACATATCAGAAATAGGTTCATCAGCTTTCATCTTAAAGTTATCATATTTGATAGTATAAGTGTTTAACCGCATTTCCTTGACATTAGTTGTTCCTTCATGAGAAACAGCTAAGGTGTCCCAGATTTCAAAAGCAGTTTTACATGCAGAAATTCTATTGAATTCCTCATCTCCTAGAGCACAGTAGAGAGAATTCACAGCCTTACAATTATTATTGTAAGCTACCTTAGTAGGTTCATCCCAAGTTATTCTTTCAGTTTCTGGAATCTTGTATTGAGACTCTATAGCAGTCCAAATATCAAAACCCATACTTTCCAAATGAATTTTCATTTTGAGCTTCCATTGGGCATAATTCACACCATTAAAGAAGGGTGGCCTGTTAGTAGCAGCACCTTCTAGTCTATTATCCATAAGGAAATTCTAGAAAATGTTTTAAAGAGATAAAATTTAGAACTAACAGAAATTTAAGATCTTTTAGATAAAACTACAATCACAGTTTAAAAACATAGAGTTAAAATAAAACTTTGAGCAAGTATAACAGAGATAAGAAAACCTCTGATACCAAATGTCGGTCGGAGTGGACACTCAAGAGGGGGGTGAATTGAGTTCCAATTAAAATTTCTGTTAAAAACAATTTCTATCAAAATCCCCCAATTTCAAAAACAAATTAAACTGTAGTGAATTTATATAGATTATAAAGGTTCAATTAGTTTCTCAATGATTAATTAATTCTCAGTTAACTTAATCTTATGATTAAATTAACTTTTCAAACTAACATACTGATTTATAACAAATATAAACACTTGCGAATTTAATTATCAAAGTAGCTTTGAAGATAGATTATATTTCAAAGTAATAGCAGCGGAATATGAAATAAATATGTATAGTATGGATATAGAGTATAATTATAAGTACAGAAAATTAACCAAGAGGTTCAGTCTCAAGCCGAGACTTAGTCCTCTCAAAATTTTATATAAGAATGATCCACACCCTGGATCGGGGTTAACAACAGTGAACACACTGTCCAAGTCACAAGACCTCTACCACAGTTCTTCGTGGGAAAACAAACAACAGCAGCAAGTTGTCCAGGTCACAAGACCTCTACCACTATCCACAGTGGGAAATGGAGTGCAAAAAGATTTGCTGAGGATTTACAGATCCTCTAGTGAAAGTACAGGAGTCAGTGTGTGGGTTAAATACAGCAGATAACACACACTGCTCAAAATGTAGAATAAATCACAGAACAAGAGATGTAGAGTTTAGAAGTGGTTCTGGTGATCTCAGTGTAGCTCTTGTATTCGATCAGAAGAGAGTTTGAGTCCTCTTCTCGTTTCTGTTTGAGAAACAGAGTGTCGTATGCTTCCGGTTCACAGGTAGTGAGAATGTAGTCGATGAAGTTCTTCAGGGTTCTTCTTGAATGCACAGAACACTTCTCGAGTATACTTGATTGTCTATATGCTTTTCTGTGTTCTTGATGGAGCTCGTTTTTATCTTCTTGTGTTTCTGGTATATTTCGTCCACCACGCACTTCTCTGGTTCGCATTCGCATTCTCTTCCTCTTTTGGCAGCGTAGTCTTCTCGTATTTATCTCCCGACAGGGGACAGAAAATATTTCTTTTCAGCAGGTACGAGGTACGGGTTCCTGACATCCCACAACCTTTATCAGATATTTGACAAATCATCAAAATGTATGATATGACCGTTAGATAAATTAAATAAATTAAATGTAGGAAATAAAGAAATTAAAACAGTGAGTCGAGAATGTATGTCACTGTTGACTTCAACTGTGGTCTTCCAACTGTGGACTTCCTTCTGACTACTGACTTCAACAAAAGGCTTGCTGTCTGTAGGCTTGCAATGGTAGCTTTTACTCCATGTAACTGTAGCCTCTCTAACTGTAGACTTGTAACATCAAATTTGTAGAGCTGTAACCTTTGTCAACTGTAGACTTCGATCATCTGTAGAGACTTAGTAGACAGAAGCTGTCTAACTGTAACCTTGACTATAGACTTATGACTGTAGGCTAGTTCGTCTGCGAACTTGTTTCAACTGTAGACTTGTTCGACTGTGAACTTGAGTAGAGAAAACATTGAGCAGAAGTCTTGTAACTGTAACCTTCGTCTGTGAGCATTGACAATAGATAGCAGTAGACTCGTAACTGTAAGCTTGTATTAGTCTTCGACTGTAACCTTGTAACTGTGAACTTATTGCAACAGTAACTTAAGGTGACAGTTAACTGTAACTGTGACTTTGAGAAGAAAACTCTGACTGTTAGCTAACAATACTAAACTTATGTAAATACTACTGTAAGCTGTTACAGTAAAGTTATGAGAGTAAGAATATGAACTGTTTAAAATAAAATACGTTTAAGCATAGAATAATAAGATTAATGCAAGGGTTTAATACATCATAATCAATGTTTAAGCATGATTTGGGATTATCAAAACAGGTGATTCCAACAATAATATTGTGAAAAGCCTATTGGAATTCTTGACACAAGGGAGCAGATATTGAGAAATCAGACAACTCACCTAGAGAAGGTTCTTTGGAGAAACCAGAATATGGAGGAAGCAACATGGGAACCTGGTGATGTTATTAAGAAGAACTACCCACATATTTTTGGTGGGATTTTTATTTAAAATTTTGAGGATGAAATTCCTGAAGGAGGGAATATTGTAGCAACCCATTCATTTTACGGTATGTTTCTCTAAATAGACTGTATTCATTAGATATCATATATTTCATGAATCACTGAGCCCTTATGGAACAATACATGTTTACTTATATGAGATAGCCATAACATAGCAACTAAACTTATATTTAACAGCACTGTGATTTGAATTTTATAAATATGATATACACAGTTGTGTTGAAGATGATATTTAGAGTCTGATGTTATAACTTAATTTTTGGTGAATAGTAACCTAACCATATGAATAGTAACATACACTTAGGAATAGTAACATACCCTTAAGAATATTAATATTACACTTATGAATGGTAACCATACCATTGATTGTATAAATAAATTCAGACACCCTAATGATGAAGATGAATATTCTATGTGTTTATATTTTTCCATTAAATAATAATTTATTTAAATATTTAATTAATCATATTTAGAAAATTATTTTTGAAAAATGGAATTATTTTTTGGATTCAACACATTGAAAAATCGTTAGGTTAAATTTTGTGAATTTTTCTAAAATACTTGAATTCATTATAAATAGTGACATACCATAAATTGCAAAATTAAGATAAATACACTAATTAAAGTGTCATGTGTGATGTTCTGCTAATGTAAGCCCACTTGGTTCGGGATCACATTATAAAATTACTATTCTTTGTCATGGAATACTCACTATTCTTTTTCATGAGGAGAAATAATAAATTAATGAGTTTTATATTAAGAAACCTCCTCTCTCCTCCACTATAAAAACCCCCTCTGACCCCCCTTCCATTCACTCCTCTCAAGCCTTGTTCCTTCTCAAAATTATGTCCAAATACCTTTAAAACCTCCTCCCCATGTCCAGAAAGCCTTGGAATCATAATAAGTCCAAAAACTCTCCCCTTAGGATGTTCTCAAAGGAAGAAGTCTCAAGAGGTAAATTTTCTCTTTCAAATCCATTCTTTTATAATAAGTTCTTTTATTTTTTTGTCTTTTCTCACCTCCCTTAATCTAAATAGTATGATAAATCTAGTAACATACATGAACTAGAATGTGTTCATTATAAAGGAATATCTTCCATTATCTTATCTCATTTCCCCACTTTTATTTGAATGAAATGAAAGCACCGTCTGAGATGTGCTAATTTAAAACATTCAAGGTCCACAGTTTATAGATTTCCATTATAATCATTAATTCTGGTCAGGAAACCATTTTTGTTATGGTTGAACTAGATTATTAAGTAATATATCCTACTTTCAGTTTTGTAACACTTTTGTAAACATAGTATTATCTTATAAAGCAAATAAATGTTCATCGTAATCAAACCAACCGATTAACCAAAACAGTTATCACTAAGGATATATATATATATATATACCATTAAATCAAAGTAAAACGAATTATATATAAAACCATGTAATCACCTGGATGTTCACTAATAGTGTATAACATCATTTCTGGACAACCACGTCCATCATATATATTTTTCTGAACTTGAATATAAGAGAACCAATCATTTAAAACCAATTAAACAAATGATCTCGAACAATGAAATTGAACCTTATAACAAATAAAAAATGCCTAGAATAAACTAAGGAGATTATAATAAATCATTTACATATAAAAGATGTTATGGACTTATGAATTAATAATCCTTATTTGTTTTTCAGGTGTTTAATAACAAGTCAAGAACACCTTCAAGCATAAGTTACAGAATCCTATCTCTCACTTTTATTCAAGAATCCACCCTATCTTGTGTGATTTTGTTTTTAATTTCTAGTGATTATTTATGTTTTCTAACCTTCCCCATACTTCCCTTTTGACATATAAATAGTGGGATACCCCTTTAACTCTCATTAAGACCTTTCAATAACACTCGTTACCGTGCGAAAATGTTTGTAAGGGTTTTCTCATCTCACCATTAATTCTGTGGGATTTTCATATTTTGTCTCTAATTTCTTATATGTGGTATAGGTGTAATACCATTTGACATATGTTATCATGGTTCTAATTATATTCATATGATTTTGTGACTCTTTTAGGGTAATTAACTTTTTTTCATATGAATCAATTGAATACAACATAGTAACAAGCTTTGTCTCAATTTTAACTTCTTTGTGACTTGCTTTGTAATTTTGAACATACTAATTATAATGTGTTGTACCTAATGCCCATTTGAGATAACTTCACAATTGAAATTACATTACATTTAAATATCCATATTCACATTTCATGGATATTATTATTGTCTAATCCCTATACAATTTTACATACGGTATTTTTTTAACTTTTTTTTACTATAGAAATGTTAATGAATCTCTATACTCTATTCTATACAGATAATGTAAATACAAGTTTCTCTTGTATTGAATCTATTTTTTTAAATAATTATTCGGATTTTTAGGTTTGTGGTCCCACTATCGCCCCTCGATGCATCAGTAGGTCTCATGAGACAAAACAATTTCGCGACAGACCATTCAAGTTTGTTTCCAAAAATCAGATGGGTTTCAAACCATAGAACTAAACCGTTTTTATGGTATTATAGTTCATGTGACATATACATGACTTCCAATTAATAAGAATTATCTTTATTTATTATCAGTTATTATTACTATCCTTGACGTTTTCACTATGACAAAATCTGTGGATGCATTTTCATTCCATGTTTATTAATGGCATTAGTTGTTCATTTATTCACTATGACATTTTGATTATGTAAAATTAATTATGATTAAATTATTATTGTACTCATGCTTCTGCTATTTGTAACCCTTACTGAGCATTTGAGCTCATACCTTTCATTGTTTACCTTCAACATGTTATAAAGAGGAGGTCATTTATTTAGTTCTTGTGTATGCAGTTTTTTTCACCATGTATTGTATCTTGTACCCCTATCAAATGTAATTTAATATAGGTATATAGTATCATCAAGGCTACTAAACTGATCATTCCTTCATGGTTTTAATTTATTCTAACGATTCTAATATCACAAGTAATGCACCAGCACCCGCCTAGAGGGTTCACAGTGTTACAGTTGGTATCAGAGGAAGTTTAGTAGGAATCTTGGAAGCTAGAGTAGGAAATATATAGTAGGGAAAAAGCACTAAGGTAGCATCTGAGGATAAATTTAAATGACTTTCATTGTATTTTGTAAAGGTATAGATTATTTGGATCTTTCAAAAAATACATCCCTGTCTGGATACGAGCTGGTTGAGGCGGCTCTAGCACAATTTTATCTAGGGGTAAAACACGAAAACACCGCTTTGAACTAGACTCTAACGGGAACTGGTACCGGTCAACAGGCCTTGTTGAACTATTGGTTATGAAAATCCTAGGGTATATGCTTAGGATAGTTCATATTTTTTTACAAGCCATTATGTAGTGGGTTAATTTAAATTTTACCTCAGAGAAACCATTTTTATAAGAGTAGATATGCATAGAATTTAAATCGATGTTGAGTGGTTTTCTATTTAATAGTCGTAAAATAATTTAGTTTATCTCATTGTTAAGAAATGTCGTCTAATGTTAGAATGGAGAATAAGGTGGAAGATGCATTGAGTAGGAAAGATCATGACCTTAAAACTAAAATGATGATTGAAAGAGATCTTATATTAATGGGTCTACTAAAGATGGATATGGGAATTGTTAAAAAAGGAGAAACATCTTTTCACTTTCAAATGATTTCTAAACAATATTTATTAGAGAAAATAAAAATATCTCAATCTGATGATAGGAATCTGTATAAGGCCCCAGCCTAAAAACTTACTTAATATTGAATTAAAAGAATAATTCACATTTAGTATCTTTTCTGGTTTTAGAGTTTTAGAGAATTAGTACATAACTATTACATCTCAAAATATTACAAAGTATACACTTATACTAAGTTTCTATAAAATAAAATTTCTTAAAAATAAACATGTCTACTTCCATGTTTTATATCATTACTTTACCTTGATCCCATCCTTGACCCTATTCCACATTAAGTCCTATGAAAAACATTTCAAAAAACATGGGGTGAGCATAAAAAGATCAGTACGGGAAACAAAATGAATGAATACTATTAGTTTTTCAAAACAACAAGTAAACCATGTATACTTTATCAATGTAATACTTTTAACTTTGATTAAGTAGTAAAAACTCTTCACTGAATAAAAGCTCATTACATACCCTTTTGTAACCAAAAGATTTTCATAAAACCCATATAAAGAACACAAAACATATAAAGGTAACTTGGGACATAAACATACTTAAATAGAATAACCATACGGTCGACTTCCACACATATCACTTAATGAAATAGCCATACGGCCGACTTCCACACCCAATTCATTGGTGGTTATAACGTAACCACCCGTCTGGATATTCATGGCACCACTCGTCGAATGGTTTATCACGTAACCACCCGTTAAATGTCCACGTACCATTATAAAATCATTAGACATAAAAAAAATATAATGGAATGAAAAATTTTCCACAATTCGACCACAATATATGACTTAAAAATATTGATATAACAATTTCATCATAAAAACCATTTTCAATACCTAAATACATAAAAGAGTATATGGTATTTATTTCATTTTAAAAACATTGCATCTTGTTGAGGAGGCCAAAGACCAAATAATACTCGCGGTGGAGGAAAAGTGTGTTGTCGCCGCGTACGTTAAAAGAAACATTTCTTTTTGACTTTTGTAAAACGCTTCATATAAATAGATTCATTTTGTATAAAATTAAAGGTAAAAGGGGTTTATACTCCATATAAAAGAAAGTTGTGTATAAAACAAAATATTCTTCAATGAAAGATGATTGAGACGAACACCTTTATGGTTTGCAAGATAACCCTTAAATTACTTTCATGCTCCTCTTTACTTTTAGAAAACCCCAAAATATCGTCAATGAAAATAACCACAAACATATACAAGAACTCATGGAAAATTCTATTCATAAGGTCCATGAATACAGTAGGTGAATTGGTTAACCGAAAATGCATAACTTCAAATTCATAATGGTCATATCTAGTACGAAATGCATTCTTCGGAAAGTCTGCTTCTTTTACTTTCAACTGATGGTACCCCGACCACCTGTCAATCTTCGAAAAATACTGAGCTCCCTGGAGCTGAACAAACAAATCATCGATATGAGGAAAATGATACTTTTTCTTAATAGTAATGTTATTCAAGGATCTATAATCAATGCAATGTCTCATTGAACCATCTTTATTTTTAACAAACAAGACAGGAGCACCCCATTGTGATGGGCTAGGTCGAAAGAAACCTTTATCTAATAACTCCTGCAATTTATTCATTAACTCTAAAAGTTAAACTTGAGCCATTTGATAAGGGGGTTTCGAAATTTTCATTGAATCAGTAACTAATTCAATAGTAAATTTAAATTCACGATCATGAATAATACCAAGAAACTCATCAGGGAAACATCACGATACTCATTTACCATTGGGACATCATTAATCTGAATAGTTCCTTTATTTTCAACAATATGTTCAAGATAACATTCATTTCCTTCTTTTACTAGTTTCTCAACTTCCTAATATGTTATAAAAAGAAAGGTTTTATTTTTTTACACAAACTGAAAATCTTTCTGAAAAGAAACCGCTTTAGCTTTGCAGTCAATCCTAGCATGATAAACAGAAAGAAAATCTATGCCCAATATACCATCAAACTATAGTAGAGGCAAAACCATAAGGTTTTTAGGAATATTCTTTCCTCACAAAAGGTTAGGAAGGTTCGTATAACATCTTTTTGTAAAAACGTTCCCACCGGGTGTTTTTACCATAAGTTCAGGATTCATATCTTGAGATTGAATTCCAAATTTTCTAGAAAAATTCTTAGAAATGAATGAATTTGTAGACCCGAAATCAAATAACACATTGGAATAATCTGAACAAATAAACAGTGTACCTGATACTACTTCATTCGATGGCCCAACATCTTCTGAAGTAGTTTCAAAGGATTTGACCACCCCTTTCTGCTTAATTTCTAGATTCTTTCCCCCAGTTGAGTTCTTTTTTAGAAACTCATTTGCATAATAACCCTTTTCATTACACTTAAAACATCTTAATGCTAGATTTTCATTACCTGCTTGATCATCTTCCTTAAGTTTACGAGCAATATGACCTGACTTACCAAACCGAGAACACTTTCCAGACTTGGATAAAAATTCTCCAGGATTCATTTTACCACACTTCTCATAGGATGGATATTTTGTTTTCTTACCTCCTTGTTTCTTTGATAAATTCTTCCCCTTTTCCTACCAACTAGACCTCTAATTATGTTTTTTTTCAAAGAACATCTTATCATCATCAAACTCCATTTCCACCTTCTCCGCACATCGAAAAAAAATTTCATAACTTTTGAACTCATAAGAATCCAAATCCCTTCGATACATTGGCTTTAACCCTGAGTAAAAACGGTTGATTTTACTATCAAGGTCTCGGATAAAATTTGGAGCATACCTTGCCAGTCGAGTGAACTTTTCTTCATAAGAAGCCACTAAGTCATCCTCCTGCCTCAATTATATGAATTGTTTTTACATCCTATGATGAACCACCTTAGGAAAATTTTTCTCAATAAATATACCTTTCAATTCATCCTAGTGAAGATCATCAATATCATCACTATCCCTTATATTTTTCATCATCGACCACCACTGATCTGCTTCACCTTTAAAATGGTAAACAACAAGACTAACCTTTTGATGTTCTGAACACCCCGTGACCTGAAAAATCTTTTCCAGTGCTTTAATCCACTCTTCAGCTAGCACAGGTTCAGATGATCCTCTGAATGATGGGGGATGTTTCCTCATGAAATGTTCCACCACTAACATGTTCCTCTGTGGTTGATCTGGATGATCTCCTGCATGGATACCACCCCTATTTATAGCCTGAGTCAATTGTGCCATCACTGCAACAAACTTTTTAGTTCCAATTCCTACCATGTCAAGTTGCTGAGTTGGAAGGTTTTCTTCCTCCTGATGTCGTCCCAACATAGCATCTTTGTTTCCTCTGAGTAACACCATTATGTACATAGAAATATCTTAGGCGAAGCAACATGGTAATCTTTAAATGCTATATCATTTCAATCATACCATAAATTAATTTATAATGTAACAACTTTCTAACTCCTAAAGATGTCTAAACTGACCTCTGATACTAACTATAAGGCCCCATCCTTAAACATTACTTAATTTTGGATTAAATGGATAATTCACAATGAGGATTTTTTCATGGTGTATATTTTTAGAGAATTAGGACATAACTATTACATCTCAAAATATTACAAAGTAGACACTTATACTAAGATTCCATAAAATAAAAATTATTAAAAAGAAACATGTCTAGTTCCATGTTTTTTATAGCTTGACTTTCCCTTGACCCCATACTTGACCCTATTCCACATTAAGTCCAGTGAAAAACATTTCAAGAAACATGGGGTGAGCATAAAAATCTAAGTAAGGGGAACACAGAGAATGAAAACTGTTAGGTTTTCAAAACAACATGTAAACCATGTATACTTTATCAAACTAATACTTTTCACCTTTATGAAGTAGTAAACACTCTTCACTGAATACCAGATCATTACTTACCCTTTTTTAACCAAAATATTACCATAAAACCAATATAAATAACACATAACATATAAAGCTAACATGGGACATAAACATACTTAAATGGAATAACGATACAGTCGACTTTCACACATATCAATTAATGAAATAGCCATATGTCCAGCTTCCATACCCAATGAATTGAAGGTTATAATGTAACCACCAGTCCTAGTATTCACCTCACCACCCGTTATATGGTTTATCATGTAACCACCAGTCAAATGTCCAAGTACCATTATAAAATCATAATACATTAAACAAATATAATGGAAAGAAAACATTTCCACATTTCGATCACAATATATCACTTAAATATATTGACATAACATTTTCATCATAAAAACCATTTTCAATACCAAAATACATAAAAGTGTATATGGTATTTATTTCATTTTAAAAACAGTACATCTTGTTGCGGAAGCCAGGGTCCAAATAATACTCGCGGCGGCAGAAAAGGTCGTTGTCACCGCATACATTGAAAGAAACATTCCTTTTTGTCGTTTTGTAAATCACTTCATAGAATAATATTCCTTTTGTATAAAATTAAAATTCAAAGGGGTTTATATTCCGTATAAAAGAAATTTGTGTAAAAAATAAAATATGCCACAATGAACGAAGATTGAGATGAAGTCCCTTACCTCATGTCTGACGTGACTCGATTGCTCTTTAATCACTTGAATAATAAACTAATGTTAATTTATACATTTTGAAGAACCTTTTTCAATATTATTATTCCTTTTATATCACTTATTTCCATTTTATAAACATTATGTAATCATTTAAGTGAAAAATGATTGTTTTATCGATATTTGGTACTTAAGTAAAAAATGGACTTCTTACAATTACATCTTATTTATGTGGTCAAAAGTTCATTATATCCAGAATGATATTAATGATATGGATATCACATATATCATATATATTTATCATATACATGTATTTATAATAGTACATACCATTTAGAGGTAATAAATGAAATGCACCGTTCATGGAGACGGTAAGCCGTACGTACGCATGAATGCTAATTTCATTTCTATTTCGTATTTAATGGAGAGAAATCATAATGATATAAAATTATATTATAATTTTAGTATAATATCATATATTATATCATTAACTCCATCCTTTATACGTTCCACGTATGGAATTAATGAATCAAATCAATTTTAGGGGGCGGTAGTCCGCACTTCCTAAAATGAAATTATCATGTTTACCTATAATGGAAACCATAAAGGTATGCCACAAATGAAAAAAACAGAAGCATAAGGAAATAATAAACATAATATATATCATATATATATATAGAGTGTCATATTAATGGCCACCATTAATGGTGTTAAACGAATATTGAACAATCATCGTTTCGTGAGGTAGACATTTTCCAACCACATAAATAGTATGTTCTTTAACCATTAGACGAAGGTGTCTGTATGTGTAGCTCTAATAAATCCCATAAAAATATCCTATTAAATTGAAGATACTATTGTTTTTACAAAATAAAGGAATAAAAAGAGTTTAGGGGGTTGGAGAAGAAAAATAAAACATAGGATCACAAGAGAAAACACTACCTTTAAAACGGGTAACACTTTTTGATTTGAGATCAAAGGCTTCCTTGGAAAGAATTCTGCCCAAAGTGAGGATTATAAGAGTAAGAGAGGGATGTGGAGAGACAAAATGGTCAGGGGTTGGCTGAGCCAAAGGTTTGAGAGGTCTGAGTGTGGTGGTAGAGGTGGGGGCCATTTAAAAGAGGAGAGGAGGGGCACTATTGGAAACTTATAAAAGGTTACTTTATTATAAAATGAGTTTCGGTTTATAAATCTCCCACAATTATATATTTCTAGGATATGGTGATAAGTATCTTAAATATACTCATCCAAAAGGTTTTTTACAGGTGTAGGTCTTATATATTACATTATCTTTTCATTTTATCTAAATCGTTAAATAATGAGGTAATCACTGAGTCATCATGGTGACATACATAATTTAATTTATTTAATGTCTAGAAATTATAAAAAAAATTAATGATGTAGGAAATTTTTTTATATTTCTAATGAATATTTATAGTCAAAATTATGACTTGTATAACCCCATTTAATAATTTTTTTAGTAAAACAACTCATGTTTGTGACATTTTTATTTTAACATTAAATAAAATGTTATTAATGTCAATTTCCTACCAAAGTGGCTCCATGGGGTGCCCAAGTTGACCCATGGATTTTCTTGGTCTGCCATGACACATCCAATAAGGGTAGTACATGTTTCTATGTCATTACATATTATTAAAACATTATTTTTACCTTAATTTACACTAATTACCTCTAATCGTGATTAAAAACATAAAAGTTACTATTCACCAAAAAATTATATTAATCCCATTGTACAACATTTTATATCATAATGAAAACCATGTATGTTGAAATTTTGAAAATAAAATGATAGAAGTGGAAGAGTTTTATTTAAATGAAAATATGTTTTTTTAGCTGCCCCTTAGAGGTTTTGCTATTCATCAAATATTGACGTTTTTCAGAAAAATACCAAAAATTCACCCTAAGCTATATTTGATATTCTCAATTCAAAACTGATGTATATTTTAAAAATTTAGAATCATAATAGTTTCATTAGTTAATTTAATAATTAATTTCCGCTGTCAAAACAAATAGCGTGTTTTTATGAAACAGTATGTATCAAAAGATTGAGACTAGTTTATGTCCAATTTCAAAGTGAAATTAATTCAATGAACACAATTGGAATAAATGGTAAAAATATATAGTAATTGAACTTTAAAACCAATTCAAAATATAATCTAATCATATTAATATATTAGATTAAAAAGTGGTTTTGAATGAAAATACAACATTTTTCACTATTCATTAAAAAATGAACATTATCAAAAAAATACCAAAAATTTAAACAAAGTAAATTTTGATGTCGTGATTCTAAAGAAAAGTTGTATTGGGTATAATAGAATATATAAGAGTGACCAAAACTATATTTAAAGAAGGTTCGCCATCAAAAGGTGATAGTTCGACCATTTAGTGAATATTAGAGTATCTATGCCAAAAATTGAATTCATTTCTTATTTTAAGCCTGTATCTTTCATTGGATAAATGTAAAAACATTTAAAAAACATATATAATCATATTCTATTTATTTCTATTCATTCTTGCCAATACAATGACTACGTGTTAACTACAATTTAAAAAAAATATTATTATATTACTAGTGTGCAACGTAAGATTTCAAGGAAACTCATTGTTGCGTATCGGGTATGCTATTGATAATAGAAACCGATTTAAAGTAAAATTAATATTTAATTCGCAAATGTTAATAAATATGAAAATTCATTATTCTTTATTTACTTGAGATGTTACATCCTTCATCCCTTTTGGAAGTTGTGTCCTCACAATTTTATTCACTTATAAAAATAAGTGGGGATATTTATCCCTCATAGAATTTTCAGATTCTCACCTTGTCTCTTCAACCATATGGTTTTTCCACATAACCTTTACCTGGTGAATTAACTTATTTCGCAACACTTTTTCACTTCGGTCAAGAATCTGGACAGGTTGTTCTTCATAAAAGAGATTATCTTCAAACTGAACTACCTCTGGGCTCAAAACATGAGATGGATCTGGAATATACTTTCTCTAAATCGAAACATGAAAAACATTGTGTAACTGAGATAAAATCAGAGGTAAATCCACTCGGTAAGCAATTGATCCATCTTTCTCCAGAATATCATATGGTCCAATGAAACATGGACTCAACTTTACTTTCTTACAAAATCACATCACACTTTTCCATGGTGAAACATTGAGAAAAACATGATCACCTACCTCGAAAGATAGATCCTTCCTCTGGTTATCCGCATAACTTTTTTGCCTGCTCTGAGGTGATTTCATGTGTTTATGAATCAATTGAACTTTTTCTGCCATCTCTTCTACCAATTATGGTCCAATCAACTTTCTTTCACCCACTTCATCCCAAAAAGCTAGAGTTTGACATTGTTTTCCATATAATGCTTCCAACGGAGCCATCTGTATACTGGAATGAAAAATATTATTATATAAAAACTCAACCGAAGAAAATTGTTGCTCCGATCATCCCTGATTAACTATAGAGCAAGCACGTAGAATATCCTGTAAGGTCTGAATTGTTTGTTCTGACTGCCCATATGATTGCAGATGAAAAGCTATAATATAATTTAATTCAGTACCCAACGTCTTTTCAATTCCTTTCCAAATGTTAGAAGTAAACCTCGAATCACGATCAGATACAATGGAGAGGGGAACTCCATGCAACCTGTCTATCTCTTTAAGATACAAACGAGCAACTTGATCTAGAGACAAAGTATCTCGAATGGGAAGGAAATGAGATGATTTAGTTAATCGATCAATAATTACCCAGATTGAATTATTACCTCAGGATGTCCTCAGTAATCCCACAACAAAGTCCATGGATACATTTTCCCATTTCCACTCTAGCCCTAATAAAGGCTGGAGAATCCCTTTCGGTAACTGCAGCTCTACTTTAACCTGCTGACAAGTCAAACACTTTACAGTAAAATCAGCAATATCTCTTTTCATTCCATCCCACCAGTAATACTCCCGCAGATCTCTGTACATCTTAGTAATGCCAGGATGAGCTGAAAACGAGGAACTACGAGCATTACATAACAACTCATTCTTCAACTGTGAATAACCAGGCACACATAATCTCTTCCCAAACCTCAAAACACAATCATTATCAATGTTAAATTCAGGTAACATACCCTTCTGAAACAACTCTACCTTATTCTACAACCCACAGTCTTTCTTCTGTGCTTTCATAATTCTGTCTGATAGGGATGATCTCACTGATACCTAAAACAAAACAGAAGAAATTCCTGCACCAACAACATTTATTCAAAAGATCATCAAATCAAAAACCAAAGGATTATGTTCTAAACGTAGCATGGTTAATGAAACATTTCTTTTTCGACTCAAAGCATCAGCCACTTTTTTTGTTTTTCCCAGATGGTAATGAATTTTACAATCATAATCCTTGATTAATTCCATCCATCTCCTCTGTCTCTTGTTAAATTATTTTTGAGTGAATATATACTTTAAACTTTTGTGATCAGTATATATTTCACACTTTTATCCATAATAATGATGCATCCAAAATTTTAAAGCGAAAACAACAGCAGCTAATTCCAAATCATGTGTAGGGTAATTTACCTCATGAATTTTCAACCGATGTGAAACATAAGAAATTACCTGATCATTCTTCATTAGGATGCAACCAAGTCCTTTCAATGAAGCATCATTTTAGATAACAAACACACCATTCCTGGGAAGATGTTCCAAAACTAGAGCATTCACCAATCTTCTTTTCAACTATTGAAAACAAAAATCTCATTCATTTGTCCAGATAAACTAAACACCCTTCCGAGTTATCTTAGTCATTGGACTGGATAACCGTGAAATATTTTCAACAAACCTTATGTAGTAACCTGCCAAACCAAGAAAACTACGGATCTCAGTTACATTTGTGGGTCTTGGCATTCTTCAACAACTTGTTTTTAGCAGGATCAACATTTATGACATTTTTTGGAACAATGTGACCAAGGAATGATATTTTTTGTAACCAAAACTCACACATTATAAATTTTCCATACAGTTTATTTCTTTTAAGGATTGAAAGATAACCCTTAAATGAGATTCATGCCCCTCTTTACATTTAAAAAACACTGAAATATCATCAATGAGAACAACCAAAAACGTATCCAGGAACTTATGAAAAATTCTATTCATAAGGTCCATGAATACAGTAGGTGCATTGGTTAACCCAAAAGGCATAACTACAAATTCATAATGGACATATCTAGTACGAAACAAAGTCTTCAGAATGTCTACTTCTTTTACATACAACTGATGGTACCCCGGCCACAATTCAATCTTCAAAAAATACTGAGCTGCCTAGAGCTGATCAAACAAATCCTCGATATGAGGAAAAAGATACTTGTTCTTAATAGTAATGTTATTCAAGGCTCTACAATCAATTAAAAGTATCATTAAACCATCATTATTTTTAACAAACAAGATAGGATAACCCCATGGTGATGTGCTAGGTCGAAAGAAACCTTTATCTAATAACTCTTGAAATTTCTTATTTAACTCTAAAAGTTCAACTTCAGTAATTCGATAAGGGTGTTTTGAAATTGTCTTAGAATCAAGAAGTAATTAATCAGTAAATTAAACTTCACAATTATGAATAATACTAGGCAACTCATCAAGAAAAACATAAATACATTCATTTACCACTTCAACATCATTAATCTGAACAGTTCCATTATTTTCAACAATATGTGCATGATAACATTCATTTCCATCTTTTACTAGTTTCGGAACTTCTTGATATGTTATCAAAAGAAAGGGTTCCTTATTGTACACAAACTAAAAATATTTCTGAAAAGAAACCTCTTTAGCTTTGCAGTAAATCCTATAATGATAAACAGAAAGCCAATCCATGCCCAAAATAACATCAAAGTCTACTAGAGGAAAAACAATAAGGTTTGCAGGTAGATTCTTTCTGCACAGAAGGATAGGAAGGTTCTTATAATTTCATTTTGTATCAACATTACCTCTGGGTGTTTTTACCATAAGTTCAGGATTATTATCATGATATGGAATTACCAATTTACTAGAAAACTTCTTAGAATTGAAATAATGTGTAGACCCTGAATCAAACAACACATTGGCATAATCTGAACAAACAAATAGTGTACCTGAAACTACTTCATTCGACGTCCCAACATCTGCTAATGTAGTTGCAAAGTATTTCACCACCCCTTCATGCTTGTATTCTGGCTGCTTTCCCCCAGTTGAGTTCCTTGTTAGACTCTCATTTGCATAATGACCCATTTAATTACACTAAAAACCTCTTGCTGTTGGCTTTTTATTGCCTGCTTGGTCATCTTCCTTACAGTTACGAGCAATATGACCCGACTTACCACACCGAAAGCACTCTCTAGACATGGATAAACAATCTCCAGGATGCATTTTACCACACTTCCCACAGGATGGATATTTGGTTTTCTTACCTCCTAGTTTCATTGATGAATTTATCCCCTTTTCCTGCCAACTGGACCTCTTATTCTTTTGTTTTTCAAAGAACACCTGATCATTGGCAAACTCCATTTCCACCTTCTCCGCACATCGAACAAGTTTTTCATAACTTTTGAACTCACGAGAAGCAAAATCCCTTCGATACATTGTCTTTAACCCTGAGTAAAAATGGTTGATTTTAATATCAATGTATCAGATAAGATATGGAGCATAACTTGCCAGTCGAGTGAACTTTGCTTCATAAGCATCCACTGAGTCATCCTCCTGCCTCAATTATAGGAATTGTTTTTCCATCCTAAGACGAACCACTTTAGGAAAATATTTATCAAGAAAAATACCTTTGAATTTATCCTAGTGAAGATCATCAATCTCATCATTATCCCTGATATTTTTCATCATCGACCACCACTGATCTGCTTCACCTTCAAAATGGTAAACATCAAGTCTATCCTTTTGATGTTCTGAACACCCCATGACATCAAAAATCTTCTCTAATGCTTTAATACACCATTCAGCTAGCACAGGGTCAGATGATCCTCTGAATGATTGAGAATGTTGCTTCATGAAATGTTCCACCACTGAGATGTTCCTTTGTGGTTGATCTGGCTGATCTCGTGCATTGATGCCACCACCATTTATATCCTGAGTCAACTTTTCCATCACTGCAAAAAAATATTCAGTTCCAATTCATACCATCTCAGGTTGATGATTTGGAAGGTTATCTTCCTCTTGATATCGTCCCAACATAACAGCTTTGTTTCCTCTACGGAAAACCATTCTGAACACAGAAATATGTTAGGCTAAGCAACATGGTAATCTTTAAATACTATATCATATAAATCATACCATAAATTAATTTATAATTAAACAATTTTATAATTCCTAAAGTTTTCTAAACTGACCTCTGATACCAAGTATACGGCCCTAGTCTTAAACCTTAATTAACATTGAATTAAATGAATAATTATCATTGGGGATCTTTTCATGGTTTAGAGTTTTAGAGAATTAAGACATAACTATTACATCTAAAAATATTACAAAGTAGAAAATTCTACTAAGTTTCCATAAAATAAAAAATCGTAAAAAGAAACATGTCTACATTCATGTTTTATATAGCATGACTTTCCCTTGATCCCATCCTTGACGCTATTCCACATTATGTCCTGTGAAAAACATTTCAAAAAACATGGGGTGAGCATAAAAACCTCAGTAAGGGAAACACAAAGAATGAAAATTGTTAGTTATTCAAAACAACAAGTAAACCATGTATACTTTATCAAAGTAATACTTTTCACTTTTATGAAGTAGTAAAAACTCTTCACTGAATAAAAGATCATTACATACCCTTTTGTAACCAAAAGATAACCATAAACCCATATAAATAACACATAACATATAAAGGTAACTTGGGACATAAACATACTTAAATGGAATAACCATAGGGTTGACTACCACACATATCACTTAATGGAAGAGCCATACGACCGACTTCCATAACCAATGCATTCGAGGATATAACATAACCACCCATCCTGGTATTCACGTCACCACCCATGATATGTTTTATCACATAACCACCAATCAAATGTCCATGTACCATTATAAAATCATAAGACATAAAACAAATATAATGGAAAGAATGGATTTCCACCTTTCCATCACAACATATCACTTAAATATATTGACATAACATGGTCATCATAAAATCGATTTTCAATACCAAAATACATAAATGAGTATATGGTATTTATTTCATTATAAAGCATTACGGCTTGTTGAGGAAGCCAAAGACCAAATAATACTCGCGGCGGCAGAAAAGGTCATTGTCAACGCACACGTTATAAGAAACATTCGTTTTTGTTGTTTTGTAAAATGCTTCATAGAAAAATATTCATTTTGTATAAAATTAAAATTTAAAGGGGTTTATACTCCATATAAAAGAAAGTTGTGAATGAAATAAAATATGCCTCAATGAAAGAAGATAGAGATGAAGTCCCTTACCTCGTGTCCGACGTGACTTGATTGCTCTTTAATCTCCTGAATAATAAACTAATGTTAATTTATACTATTTTAAGAAACATTTTCAAGATTATTATTCATTTTATATCACTTAATTCCATGTTATAAACATTATGAAATCATTTAAGTTAAAAATGTTTTTTGTCGATATTTGGTACTTAAGTAAAAAATGGACTTCTTACAATTACATGTTGTTTATGTGGTCAAAAATTAATTATATCCATAATTATATTCATGATATAGATAACATATATATCATATATAGCCCGCAAATACATGTATTTATATAGTACGTAAACATTTAGAGGTAAGAAATGAAATGCACCGTTCATGGAGACGGTAAGTCGTACGTACGCATCAATGCTAATTTCTTTTCTATTTCGTATTTAATGGAGTAAAATAATAATGATATAAAGCTATATTATAATTATAGTATAATATCATATATTATATCATTAAATCAATCCTTTATACATCCCACGTATGGAATTTACAAATCAAATCACTTTGAGGGGGCGGTAGTCCGCACTTCCTAAAATGAAATTATTGTGTTTACCAATAATGGAAACCATAATGGTATGCCACAAATGAAAATAATAGAAGCATAAATAAATAATAAATATAATATATATCATATATAAATAGAGTGAAATCTTAATGTATACCATTAAAGGTGTTAAAAGAAGATTGAACAATCATCGTTTCGTGAGGCAGAAATTTCCCAGCCACAGAAACAGTATGTTCTTTAACCATTAGACAAAAGTGTGTGTAGGTGTAGCTCTAATACTTATCATAACAACATCCTAGTATATTGAAGATACTTTTTTTGTAACAAAAGAAAGGAATATAAAGATTTTATGGGGTTGGAGAAGCAAAATAATACATAAGAACACAAGAGAAAACACTACCTTTAAAACAGGTAACTCTTTTTGATTTGAGATCAAAGGCATCCATGAGAAGAATTATACCCAAAGTGAGGCTTCTAAAAGTAAGAGACAGATGTGGTGAGACAAAATGGTCAGGGTTTGTCCGATCGAAAGGCTTGATATGTGTGGGTAAGGTGGTAGAGGTGGGGGACATTTATAAGAGTTGAGGAGGGGCACTCTTTGAATGTTATAAAAGGTTACTTTATTATAAAATGCGTTTCGGTTTATAAAGGACCCACAATTTTATATTTAGAGGTTAAGGTGATAAGGGTTCTATATATTCTCATACAATAGGTTTTTTACAAGTGTAGGTCATAGAATTTACATTTTCATTTCTTTTTATTCAAATCGTTAAATAATGAGGAAATCACTGAATAATCATGGTGTCATAAATAATTTAATTTTTTTAATGTCTAAAAAATATAAAAAAATATCATGATTTAGGAAATATTTTTATCATTATAATTAATATTTATAGTGAAATATATGACTTTTATAACCCCAATTAAAAATTCTTTTAGTAAAACAACTCATGTTTGTGACATTTTTTAAACATTAAAAAAAAAGTTACTAATGTCATTTTCCAACAAAAGTGGCTCCATGGGGTGCCCATGTTGACCCATGGATTGTCTTTGTATGACATGACACATCCAATAAGGGTAGGAAATGTGTATAGGTAATTTAATATTATTAAAACATTATTTTTACCTTAATTTACAATAATTACCTCTAATCACGATTAAAAACATAAAAGTTACTATTCACCAAAAAAAATTAAATCCCATTGTAACACATTTTACATCCTAATGAAAACCATGTATGTTGAAATTTTTAAAATCAAATCACAGAAGTGTTAATGTTTCTTTTAAAGGAAATCTGTTTTTTAGGTTCCCCTTAGTGGTTTTGCTATTCATAAAAAATTGTAGTTATTCAGAAAAATACCAAAAATTTACCCTCAGCTATATTTGATAATCCGAATGAAAAAATGATGTCTATTTTACAAAATTAAAAACATAAAAGTTGCATTAATTAATTTAATAATTATTTCCTGCTGTCAAAACAAATATCGTGTTTTGATGAAACAATATGTATCAAAAGATTGACACTAGTTTAAGTCCATTTTCAAAGTGAAATTAATTCCAATGACCACAATTGTATTAAATGGTAAAAAAATATTTTAATTTAACTTTAAAACCAATTCAAAATATAATCCAATCATATAAATTTATTATATTAAAAAGAAGATTTGAATTAAAATACAACATTTTCACTATTCACTAAAAATGAACTTTATCGAAAAAATATCAAAAAATTACAAAAAGTAAATTTTGATGTCCCGATTCTAAAGAAAAGTTTTATTTGGTACAATAGAATGTATTAGAGTGAAGAAAAATATATTTAAAGCAGGTTTTCCCTCAAAAAATGATATTTTGGCCTTTTAGTGAATATTATAGTATCTATGCCAAAAATTGAATTCTTTTCTTATTTTAAGCCTTTATATTTTATTGGATAAGCGTAAAAATATTTAAAAAAACATATATAATCATATTCTAGTTATTTCTATTCATTCCTGCCAATATAACGGGTATGTTTTAACTACCATTTAAAAAAATATTATTATATTACTAATATGCAATGTAAGATTTGAAGGAAACTCAATGTTGCGTATCAGGTACGCTATTGAACAAAGCAACCCCTTTAAAGTAAAATTAATATTTAATTCAAAAATATTAATAAATATGAAAATTATTTATTCTTTATTTACCTAGGAAATTACATCCTTAAGCCCTTATGGAAATTGTTCCTCACAATTTTATTCACATGTCAAAATAAGTGGGGGTATTTATCCCTCATAGCATTTTCAGATTCCCACATTGTCTCTTCAACCATATGGTTTTTCCACAAAACCATTACCTAGTGAATTTCCTTATTTCTCAACACTTGCTCACTTAGGTCATGAATCTGGACTGGTTGTTCTTCATAAGAGAGATTCTCTTCAAACTGAACTACCTCTAGGATCAAAACATGAGATGGATCTGGCATATACATTCTCAACATCGAAACATGAAAAACATTATGTACCTGAGATAAACTTGGATGTAAATACACTCGGTAAGCAACTGATCCAACTTTCTATAGAATTTCATATGGTCCAATAAACCTTGGACTAAGCTTTCCTTTATTACCAAATCACATCACACTTTTCCATGATGAAACTTTGAGAAAAACATGATCACCTACCTCGAAAGATAGATCCTTCCTCCGGTTATCCACATAACTTTTCTGTCTGCTCTGAGCTGTTTTCATGTGTTTCTGAATCAATTGAACTTTTTCTGCCATCTCTTCTACCAATTCTGGTCCCATCAGCTTTCTTTCACCCACTTCATCCCAAAAATCTAGAGTTTGACACTGTTTTCAATATAACGCTTCAAATGGAGCCATCTGTATACTGGAATGAAAACTGTTATTATATGAAAACTTAACCAAAAAAAGAAGTTGGCCCCAACGTCCCTGATAATCCATAGTGCAAGCACGTCGCATATCCTCCAAGGTCTTAATTGTTCATTCTGAATTCCCATCTGATTGCAGATGAAAAGCTGTACTAAAATTTAATTCCATACCCAACGACTTTTGAAGGCCTTTCCAAAAGTTAGAAGTAAACCTGGGATCACGATCAGATACAATGGAGAGGGGAATACCATTCAACCTAACTATCCCTTTATGATACAATCGAGAAAGTTAATCTAGAGACAAAGTATCTCGAATTGCAAGGAAATTAGTAGATTTATTTATTCGATCAACAATAACCCAGATTGAATTATTACCTCGATATGTCCTCAATAATCCCACAACAATGTCTATGGATACATTTTCCCATTTCCACTCTGGCACTAGTAAAGACTGAAGCATCCCTTTCGGTAACTGTCGCTCTACTTTAACCTGCTGACAAATCAAACACTTTACAATAAAATGAGCAATATCTCTTTTTATTCCATCCCACCAGTAATACTCTCGCCGATCTCTGTACGTCTTAGTACTACCAGGATGAGGTGAAAACGGGGAACTATGAGCCTCACATAACAACTCATTCTTCAATTTTGAATCACCAGGAACACATAATATCTTCCAAAACCTCAAAAAACAATCATTATCAATTTTAAATTCAGGCAACATACCCTTCTGAACCAGTTCTACCTTTTTCTGCAACCCACTGTCTTTCTTCTGTGCTTGCTTAATTCTGTCTGATAGGGATGATCTCACTGATACCTGAAACAAAACAGAAGAACTTACTGCACCAAAAACATCTATTCCAAACTTCATAAAATCAAAAACTAAAGTATCATGTTCAAAATGTAGCATAGTTAATGAAGCATTACATTTTCGACTCAAAGTATCATCCACTTTATTTTCTTTTCCCAGATGGTAACGAATTGTACAATCACAATCCTTGATTAATTCCAGCCACCTCCTCTGTCTCATGTTCAATTCTATCAGAGTGAATATATACTTTCAACTTTTGTGATAAGTATATATTACACATTTTACTCCATACAAATGATGCCTACAAATTTTTAAAGTGAAACAACAACAGCTAATTCCAAATCATGTGTAGGGTAATTTACCTCATGAATTTTCAACCGACGTGAAGCATAAGCAATTACCTGATCAT
The DNA here is from genome assembly GCA_963277665.1 of Viscum album. Lineage (NCBI taxonomy): Eukaryota > Viridiplantae > Streptophyta > Magnoliopsida > Santalales > Viscaceae > Viscum > Viscum album. The sequence goes on along the minus strand of OY728161.1, from coordinate 416,101,408 downwards.
TCTGTATTAAGATGAAACCAAGTCCTTTTAATGAAGCATCACTGTATATAACAAACTCACCATTCCTAGAAGGAAGTTCCAAAACTACAGCATTCACCAATATTCTTTTCAACTCCTGAAAAAAATCTTCACATTCTTTGTCCAGATAAACTTAACACCCTTCCGAGTTAGCTTAGTCATTGGACTAGATAACCGTGAAAAATTTTCAAAAAACCTTCGGTAGTAACCTGCCAAACCCAGAAAACTATGGATCTCGGTTATATTTGTGGGTCTTGGCATTCTTGAACAAATTTTGTTTTATAAGGATCAACATTTATCCCATTTTTTGAAACAATGTGACCATAGAAAAAATTTGTTGTAACCAAAACTCACACTTGCGGAATTTTCCATACAGTTTCTTTTCTTTTAAGGTTTGAAAGATAACCCTTAATGACTTTCATTCTCCTCCTTACTTTTAGAAAACACTGAAATATCATCAATGAAAAATACCACAAACGTATCCAAGAACTCATAGAAAATTCTATTCATACGGTCCATGAATACAGTAGCTGCATTGGTTAACCCAAAAGGCTTAACTACAAATTCATAATGGCCATATCTAGTACGAAACACAGTCTTCGAAACATCTGCTTCTTTTTCATTCAAATTATGGTACCCCGACCTCAAGTCAATCTTTGAAAAATACTGAGCTTCTTGAAGCTGATCTAACAAATCATCGATATGATGAAAAAGATACTTGTTCTTAACAGTAATGTTATTCAAAGCTCTATAATCAATGCAAAGTCTCATTAAACCATGTTTCTTTTTAACAAACCAGATAGGAGCACCCCATGGTGATGTTCTGGGTTAAAAGAATCCTTTATCTAATAACTCCTTCAATTTTTTTATTTAACTCTAAAAGTTCAACTTGAGCCATTCGATAAGGGGGGTTTTGAAATTGGATTAGAATCATGAACTAATTCATCACTAAATTAAACATCTCAATCATGAATAACATCAGAAAACTCATTAGAAAAAACATCAACATACTCATTTACCACTGGCACATCATTAATCTGAACAGTTTCTTTATTTTCAACAATATGTGCAAGATAACATTCATTTCAATCTTTTACTTGTTTCTCAACTTCCTGATACGTTATCAAAAGAAAGGGTTCATTCATTTTCACAAACTGAAAATATTTCTGAAATGAAACCTCTATTGCTTTGCAGTCAATCCTAGAATGATAAACTGAAATCCAATCCTTTCCCAAATTAACATCAAACTCTACTAGAGGCAAAACAATAAGGTTTGCAGGTAGATTCTTTTTGCACACATGGATAGGAAGGTTCTTATAATTCCTTTTTGTCTCAACGTTCCCTCTAGGTGTTTTTACCATAAGTTCATGATTCATATCTTGAGATGGAATTCCCAATTTACTAGAAAACATTTCATAAATTAATGAATGTGTAGACCCTGAATCAAACAATACATTGGAATAATATGAACAAACAAACAGTGTACCTGATACAACTTCATTCGACGGCCCAACATCTACTGAAGTAGTTGAAAAGGATTTCACCACCCCTTTCTCCTTGTAGTCTGGATGCTTTCCCCCAGTTAAGTTCTTTGTTACAAACTCATTTGTATAATGACCCATTTAATTACACTTAAAACATCTTACTGTGGGAATTTCATTGCCTACTTGATCATCTTCCTTACAATTACAAGCAATATGACCTGACTTACCACACCTAAAGCACTTTCCAGACTTGGATAAACATTATCCAGGATGCATTTTACCACACTTCTCACAAGATAGATATTTGGTTTTCTTACCTCCTAGTTTCATTGATGAATTATTCCCCTTTTCCTGCCAACTGGACCTCTTATTCTGTTGTTTGTCCAAGAACACCTAATCATCAGAAAACTCCATTTCCACATTCTCTGCACATCGAACAAGTTTTTCATAACTTTTGAACTCACAAGATGCCAAATCCCTTTGATACTTTGGCATTAACCCTAATTAAAAATGGTTTATTTTACTATCAAGGTCTCAGATAAAATATGGAGCATACCAAGCCAGTCGAGTGAAATTTTCGTCATGAGAAGCCACTGAGTTATCCTCCTGCCTCAATTCTAGGAATTGTTTTTCCATCCAAAGACTAACCACCTTAGGAAAATATTTCTCAAGAAACATCCCTTTGAATTCTTCCCAGTGAAGATCATCAATCTTATAACTATCCCTAATATTTTTCATCATCGCCCACCACTGATCTCCTTCACCTTCAAAATGGTAAATAGTATGACTAACCTTTTGATGTTCTGAACACCCCATGACATAAATAATCTTCTCCAGTGCTTTAATCCACCCTTCAGCTAGCATAGGGTCAGATGATCCTCTGAATGATGGGGGATGTTACCTCATGAAATGTTCAACCACTGACATGTTCCTCTGTGGTTGATCTGGCTGATCTCGTTCATGGATACCACCACCATTTATAGCATGAGTCAACTTTTCTATCACTACAACAAACTATTAATTTCCAATTCCTACCATCTCAGGTTGCTGATTTGGAAGGTTGTCTTCCTCCTAATTTCATCCCTACATAGTGGCTTTGTTTCCTCTACGGAAAACCATTATGAACACAGAAATATCATAGGCGAAGAAACATGGTAATATTTAAATGCTATATCATATCAATCATATCATAAATTAATTTATAATTTAACAATTTTCTAACTGCTAAAGCTGTCTAAACTGACCTCTGATACCAACTATAAGGCCTTAATCTTAAACCGTACTTCTTATTGAATTAAATGAATAATTCACATTGAGGATATTTTCATGGTTTATAGTTTTAGAGAATTAGGACATAATTATTACATCTCAAAAGATTACAAAGTAGACACTTCTACTGAGTTTCTATAAAATAAAAATTCATAAAAAGAAACATGTGTAGTTCCATGTATTATATATCATGCCTTTCCCTTGATCCCATCCTTGACCCTATTCCACATTAAGTCCTATGAAAAACATTTCAAAAAACTTAGGGTGAGCATAAAATGCTCAGTAATGGAAACACAAAGAATGAAAACTTTTAGTTTTTCAAAACAACAAGTAAACCATGTATACTTTATCAAAGTAATACTTTTCACCTTTATGAAGTAGTAAAAACTATTCACTGAATAAAAGATCATTACTTACCCTTTTGTAACCAAAATATTACAATAAAACCCATATAAAGAACACATAATATATAAAGGTAACTTGGGTCATAAAGAAACTTAAATAGAATAACTATACGATCGACTTCCACACATATAACTTAATGGAATAGCCATACGACTGACTTCCATAACCAATCCATTGGAGGTTATAACATAACCACCTATCCTTGTATTCACGGCACCACCCGTGATATGGTTTATCACGTAACCTCCCGTCAAATGTCCAAGTACCGTTATAAAATCATAAGACATAAAACAAATATAAGGGAAAGAAAAAATTTCCACATTTTGATCAAAATATATCACTTATATATATTGACATAACAAGATCATCATAAAAACCATTTTCAGTACCAAAATACATAAATGAGTATATGGTATTTATTTCATTTTAAAAACATTACATCTTGTTGTGGAAGCCAATGACCAAATAATACTCACGGCGGCAGAAAAGGTCAATGTCACCACGTAAGTTAAAAGAAAAATTCATTGTTGTTGTTTTGTAAAACACTTCATAGAAAAAGATTCCCTTTTTATAATATTAAATTTCAAAGGGGTTTATACTCCTAATAAAAGAAATTTGTGTATAAAACAAAATATGCCACAATGAAAAAAGATTGAGACGAAGTCCTTTACCTCATGTCCGACGTGACTCGATTTATCTTTAATCTCCTGAATAAAAAACTAAAGTTAATTTATACATTCCTAGGAACATTTTTCAAGCTTATTATTACTTTGATATAATTTATTTCCATGTTAAAAACATTATGAAAACATTTATGTTAAAAAGTTTGTTTTGTCGATATTTGGTACTTAAGTCAAAAATGGACTTCTTACAATTACATGTTGTTTATGTGGTCAAAGGTTAATTATATCCAGAATTATATTCATGATTTGGATATCATATATATCATATATATCCAGAATATACATGTATTTATAATAGTACATAACATTTAGAGGTAAGAAATGGAATGCACCGTTCATGGAGACGGTAAGCCGTACGTACGCAAGAACGCTACTTTCATTTCTATTTTGTATTTAATGGAGTCAAATCATAATTATATAAATGTATATTATAATTACAGTATAAAATAATATATTATATCATTAAATCCATCCTTTATACGTACCATGTATGGAATTAACGAATCAAATCACTTTGAGGGGGCGTTAGTCCGCACTTCATAAAATGAAATTATCGTGTTTTCCCATAATGGAAACGATAATGGTATTCCACAAATGAGAAATACAGAAGCATACGGTAAAATTAAACATAATATATATCATATATAAATTGTGCGACATCTTAATTTCCACCATTAAATGTGTTAAAAGAAGATTGAACAATCATCGTTTCGTGAGGCAGAAATTCGCCAACCTCAGATTCAGTATGTTCTTTAACCATTATACGAAAGTGTGTGTAGGTGTAGCTCTAATCCATCTCATAACAACATCCTAGTATATTTAAGATACTTGTGTTGTTACAAAATAAACGAATAAAATGAGTTTAGGGGGTTGGATAAGAAAAATAAAACATAAGAACACAAGAGAAAACACTACCTTTAAAACCGGTAACTCATTTTGATTTGAGCTCAATGGCTTCCTTTGGAATACTTATTCCCAATATGAGGCTTCTAAGAGTAATAGAGGGATGTGGAGAGCATAATGGGAAGGTTTTGGATGAGCCAAAGTCTTGAGAGGTGTGGGTAAGGTTGTATAGGTGGGGGCCATTTATAATAGGAGAGGAGGGGCACACATGGAAAGTTATAAAAGGTCACATTATTATAAAATGAGTTTCGGGTTTTAAAGGTCCCAAAGATATATATTTATAGGATAAGGTGATAAGAGTTCGAAATATACTCATCCAGTAGGTTTTTTACAAGTGTAGGTCTTATATTCTAGATTATCTTTTCATTTTATTTAAATTGTTAAATAACGAGGTAATTGTTGTATCATCATGGTGTCATAAATAATTTAATTTATTTAATGTCTGAAAATTATAAAAAAAATATCATGATTTAGTAAATATTTTTAGATTTCTAATGAATATTTATAGTCAAAAATATGACTTGTATCATCCCATTATTTTTTTAGTAAAACAACTCATGTTTGTGACATTTCTATTTTAACATTATATAAAAAGTTATTAATGTCATTTTTCTACCAATGTGTCTCCATGGGGTCCCTAAGTTTACCCATGGACTTTCTTGGTTGGACATGACACATAAACTAAGGGTTAGACATGTGTCTAGGTCATTTCATATTATTAAAACATTATTTTTACCTTAATTTACACTAATTACCTCTGATTGCGATTAAATACATAAAAGTTACTCTTCACAAAAAATTTATTTTAATCCCATTGTACCAAATTTTAAATCTTAATGAAAACCATGTATGTTGAAATTTTAAAAACAAAATCACAGAAGTGGTAAGGTTTCATTTAAATGAAAATCAGTTTTTTTAACAGCCACTTAGTGGTTTCACTATTCATCAAAAAATGATGTTTTTCAGAAAAATACCAAAAATTCACCCAAAGCAATATTTGATATTCCAAATTCAAAATTTTTTTCTATTTTACAAAATTGAAAACATATATGTTTCAATAATTAATTTAATAATTAATTCCCGCTGTCAAAACAAATAGCGTGTTTTTATGAAACAATATGTATCTAAAGATTGATAGTAGTTTAAGTCTAATTTCAAAGTGAAATTAATTAAAATGACCACAATTGGATTAAATGGTAAAAATATATTCTAATTGAACATTAAAACCAATTCAAAATATAATCTAATCATATAAATATATTAGATTAAAAAGTGGTTTTTAATTAAAATACAACAGTTATCACTATTCATTAAAAAAATGATCTTTATCGGAAAAATACCAAAAAATTAAAACAATGTAAATTTTGATGTCCTGATTCTAAATAAAAGTTTTATTTGGTCTAATAGAATTTATAAGAGTGACCAAGACTATATTTAAATATGGTTCACCATCAAAATGCGATAGTTCGACCTTTTAGTGAATATTAGAGTATCTATGTCGAAAATTGAATTCTGTTCTTATTTTAAGCCTTTATATTTTTTTGGATAAATGTAAAAACATTTAAAAACATATATAATCATATTCTAGTTATTTCTATTCATTCCTGCCAATACAACAGCTACGTGATAACTACCATTTAAAAAAAATTATTATATTACTAGTGTGAAATGTAAGATTTCACGGAAACTCATTGTTGCGTATCGAGTATGATATCGAACATAGAAACCCCATTAAAGTAAAATTAATATTTAATTCACAAATAATAATAAATATGAAAATTATTTATTCTTTATTTACCTTGGATTTCACAATCTTCGCAAGAAAATTAATGCATTCAAGGATGGAATTCTGGCTGACATCGCATTTGAAGAAGGATTCCTGACATTTGGGAAGAGGTTATGCATTACATCAGTACCTGAGCTAAAAAGGGAACTACTAGACGATTCCCATAGATCAAATTTCCTTATACAATCGAGTGGCACCACGATGTACATAGATTTAAAATAATATTTTCGGTTGGATAATACGAAGCGGAAAATTGTTGACTACGTGTTATGGTGTCTAGTTTGTCAATAAGTGAAGGCAGAGGGACAAAATCCCAAAAGAGAAATGAAACATCTACCTATTTATATGTGGAAATGGGATAAAATTATTATGTATTTTATCACTAGACTACCACGAATACCTATATGAACGATGAAGTATGGGTAATTGTTGCACATTTCACAAAAACAACACATTTCATTCTTATACGAGATGATTTATCCACTTGATCACGTGGAAAGACATTATATTAATGATGTTGTAAGACTACATGGTGCACCTCTATCAATTGTATCAGATCATGATCCCCGGTTTACATCAATGTTAAGGAAAAGTCTCCAAAAAGCATTGAATACCAAGATTTGTATGAGTTCTTCTTATCACCGCCAAACCGATGGATAGTCTGAACGGACTATTCAAACTTTAGAAGACATGATGAGGTCATTCTCTCTTGACTTCCAAGGTATGTGGGATCAATACATAACTTTTGTGGAATTTTCTTACAACAATAGTTTCCATTCTAGTACTCAAATGGCTCAGTATGAACCATTATGTGGAAAGTGGTGTCGAACTCCAACTTGTTGGGACGAAGTTGGTGAGAGGAATCTTATAGGCCCGAAACATATTAAAGAGACCACGACAATGGTGATAAAAATTTAAGCCCATATTTAGGAATCCCAATGTAGGTAGAAATTTTATGTAGACAATCAGAGAAAGGATTTGGAATTCCATGTGGGAGATCATGTCTTTCTGAAAGTATCTCCATGGAAGGGTGTCCTAAGGTTCTGTAAGAAAGGGATAATGAGCCCCAGATACATCAGTCCATTTGAAATTCTGGAAAGAATCGGAACTATAGCTTACCATCTACCGATGTCACCAAATCTCTCCAGAGTTCATGATGTGTTCCATGTGTCATTGTTAGATAAATAAATACAGACCCAACGCATGTTCCCACATTTGAATAAATTGAACTAGAACCTGATTCGTTATATTGTGAAAATCCTATTGGGATTCTTGAAATAGGGGAGCAGATATTGATAAATCAGACAACTCGCCTATTGAAGGTTCTTTGGAGAAACCAGAATATGTAGTAAGAAACCTGGGAACCTGAGGATGTTATGAACAAGAACAACCCACATCTTTTTGGTGGGATCTATACACAAAATTTTTAGGATGAAATTTCTGAAGGAGAGATTAATGTAGCACACCATTCATTTTATGGTATGTTTCTCTAAATACACTGTATTCATCTGGTAGCCAATATTTCATGAATAACTGATCCACAATCGAACAAAACATGGTTATATATAGGAATACCCAAAACATAGCCACTAAACTTATATTTACCGGCTCTGTGATTTGAATTTTAAAAATCTAACATACATAGTTGTGTTCAAGATGATATTTAGAGTCTGATAGAATTATCTCATTTTTCGGTGAATAGTAAAAAACCATTCTGAATAGTAACCTACCAATAGGAATAATAACATACCCTTATGAATAGTAATATTACTCTTAGGAATGGTATACATACCCTTGAGTGTATAAATGAAATTAGACACCCTAAAGATAAAGATTAATATTCTATGTGTTTATATATTTCAATAAAATAATTATTTAATTAAATATTTAATTAATCACAATTAGAAAATTATTTTTGAAAAACGAACATCATTTTTTGATTCTACATGTTGAAAAATGGTTACGGTGAATTTTTTGGATTGTTCTAAAATACATGAATTTTTTATGAATTGTGACCTGCCATAAATTGAAAAATTAAGATAAATAAACTAATTATAGAGTCATGTTTGATGATCTGTTGATGTAAGCCCACTTGGTTTGGGATAACATGATAAAATTACTATTCTTTGTCATGGAATACATACTATTCCTTGTCTTGAGGATAAATAATATATTAATGTGTTTTATTAAGAAATCCCCTCTCTCCTCCATTATAAACCCCCCCTCTCACCACCTCTTCCATTCACTCCTCTCAAGCCTTGTGCCTTCCCCAAATTCTATCCAAATACCTTCCCAACCTCCCGCCCATGTCTAGCTATCTTTGGTCTAATAAAAAAACATAACCTCTCCCCTTAAGAGGTTCTCAAAGGATGAAGTCTCAAGAGGTAAATTCATTTTCAAATCCCTTTTTTTCTTTTATGTTCTTTTATTATTGTGTCTTTTCTCACATCCCTTCACCAAAATAGTATGATAAATACAGTAAAAAACGTTTACTATAATTTTTTCATGCTAATTGTATATATTCCATTATATTATCTCCTTTCACCACTTTTATTGGAATGAAATTAAAGCACCATTTGAGATGTGTTAATTTAGCACATTCAAGGACAACGGTTTATCGATTTCTATTATAATCGTTATTTATAGTTAGGATACCATTTGTGTTATGGTTGAACTAAATTATTATGAAATATATAATACTTTTAGTTCTGTAATAATTTTGTAAATGTGGTATTAAGTTATAAATCAAAAAAAAATTCATCATAATCAAACCCACCGATTAACCAAAACAGTTATCACTAAGGTTATATATATATATATAAATTCGAAATCAATCTATGTAACCCAAATTAAATTTAAAACGATTTAATCTACTATATGTTCACTAATTGTGTATAAAATCATGTCTGGAAAACCTCACACATCTTATATATTTATCTGAACATGAATATAAGTGAACCAATCATTTAAAACCAAGTAAACAAACGAGACTAAACAATGAAATTGAACCTTACAACCAATCAAAAAGGCCTAGATTGAACTAAAAAAAATTATAATAAATAATTTACATATAAAAGTGGTTATCTAATTATGAATAAATAAACATAATTTTTTTCAGTTCTATAATAACAAGTCAAGAACACCATCATGCATTAGGTAAGGGATCCTCGCTCTCAAATTTATTCAAGAATCCACCCTATCTTGTGTTCTTTTGTTTTTAAATTCTAATGATGGGGTATGTTATAAAACCTTCCCCATACTACCCTTTTGACATATACGTAATGGGAGACCCCTTTACCTTTCATTAAGACCCCACAATAACACTCTTTACCGTGCCAAAATGTTTGTAATAGGTTTTCTCATCTTGCATTAAATTATGTGGGATTTTCAATGTTCGCCTCTTATTTCTTATATGTGGTATTAGTTTACTACCATTTTACATTTTCACCATGGTTCTAATTATATTCAGTAGATTTTGTGACTCTTTTGGAGGTTATTAACTCTTGTGATATGACTCAATTGAATACAACACGATAACTAGCTTTGTCTCAATTTTCATATCATTGTGACTTGATTAGTAATATTTCACCTACTATTTCTTATGTTGTGTACGTAATGCCCATTTGATATCACATTTCAATTGAAATTATAGTCCATTTAAATATCCATATTCTCATATCATGTATATTATTATTGTCTAATTCATATATAATTTTACATACATTATTTATTTGGAATGATGTTTTGACTGTGGAAATGTTGATTAATATGTATCATCTATTCTATATGGATAATGTAAATACATATTTATCTTGTATTGAATCTATTTTTTAATGAATTATTTGGATGTAGAGTTGGGTGTGGCCACTACATCCCCTCGATGTATCGGTAGGTCTCATGATACAAAAAAGTTTGGCGATAGACCTTTCGAGTTTGTTTTCAAAAATCAGATGGGTTTCTACACATAGAACAAAACCATTTTTACGTTATTATGGTTCATGATCCAGATACATGACATCCAATTAATAAGCATTATATTTATTGATTATTATTTATTATTACAATCAATGAGGTTTTCACTATGACAAAATCTATGGATGCAGTTTCATTCACATTTTATTAATGGAATTAATTGTTCATTTATTCACTATGCCATTTTGAATATGTCAAATTAACTATGATTAACTTTTTACTGTACTCATTCTTGTGCTATTTTTAACCCTTAATGATTGTTTTAGCTCACCCCTTTCATTGCTTACCTTCAACAGGTTAGGAATAGGAGTTCATTTATTGAGTGCTTGTGGATGCGGTTTTAGTTTATCAAGGATCAATGTCTGTGGGGAATAATTTTCCTTATTTTCAATAGTTGTTTTAAAAGTGAAAATATAATCATTGATTTTTATTTCCATTTCTATATCCTATGAGGTATCCCCAAGAATTAATTTTTTATATATATATTACCTTTTTCTATTGAATATTTAAATTTTTTATTTGAAATAAATTAGAGGATAATATGATATTTTTCTATATGAAATTGAATTAAAAAATATTTATTCATTACAAAAATGAATTAATGAACATGTTGACTTTGATATAATTCTTAAATTTGGATTTTTAAATGACTGTGGTCATTAAATTAATGAGGATGTATTCCAACACAATAATATTTTATTTTATTTAAAATTATTTTAAAATAAATTTATTTTTTCCATGTAGAATGTTTTATAAAAATTGATTTTTTTTCATAAAATAAACGTTATTTAAATAAATAATCTGAATGTTTAGGGGGGTATTTTTCGTATAAAGACATATGTTTGTCAAATTTGTATTATTTACACTTGGGGAGGTTCCCATTATTCCATTTTTTTTCTAGTCGGCATAATTTTATGGAGGATTTGTTACTATACAATAGAATTAACATATGCCAACTACATATCTTGGATTTTAATGTTTTGCACACCATTGTGTTTTGATTATTCTCTTGGTACATTGTTGATACAATATATCTATGGAAAGTCATCATGATTATTTCAGTACATGATATAGATTTCAATGATTAATACCTTATATATATATATTATGTGACATTGATAAAATTATTATCATAATGAATTTATAATTTGAATATTTAATGTTTTTAAAGGAAAATAATGTTTGATTTTTTATATGGGAAAGAAGTGATTTACTATAGATATTTTATAAATCTATTTAATGAATGAATAGATGGATCCATGTTGATATACATTGTTTAGATTCCCGGGTGATAAACTACAGTGTAATAGTGGTCATGTTCTACATTGTTTCATTGGATAATCATAGTCTTAGTTTTTATGATACAATAAAATAGAGGGAAATCATGTATATGGAGACTCTATTGGATTATTCTTCAATAAAGTGGGTCAATATGGATGTGACATATGGTCATGTGTTGATAGACCTAGGGGATTGTTTTAGATTTCCTTTTTTATAGTATTAATGTTTAACTTCAATTCCTTTTTATATAATAATTTCGCGAAACAATTATTGTTTTTTATATTGATATATGGATTTTTTAAAAGTTGGGGTCGACACTTAATTTAATAATAAAATAAAATTCCACTTTTGGTATGGGAATATGATGAAAATTTACATTACCCAAAGCCCCATGACCACCTAGCCTAAATTAACAGTTTGAATGTCCTTTTTTGGCTCAAAGTGCCTATTGATTTATAGTTCACTACAGTTCGTTGTGTAATAAAATAGGTATTATAGTACCATTTTTGGTATAGTTACTACTATAGGGCATTTTCCTCTGTACTATCACCACTACTACAGTCTCTTCCGCTTCTAAATTATAGCTATGGTTCCCTGCAGTAGTTTATTATTTTATACCTTATTTGGAACTCAAGTTGTTTAATTAATATAATATTTTTATTGAGGGTAAACAATGTATTATTTCTGTTTATATGATACAATGGTTCTTATCACTTACCTATGTGGATTGTGATCATGATTCAGGCCTTATGTAGGGCCTTTTTTGGTGACATTATTTGTTGACCAGGGATAGAATGTAAAAAAATGAACAATGGGTTTTTTTATTTTTAAATCCCCTGATCATTCACATGTATCACACTCTTGTGATGGGGTGTTCTGATTGGATAGTGAAAGGAATTTTTATCATTATTTTTATTATGATAGTATGACTTTCTATAACATTTTATTGAAAAAACACAAGTTACAATTCAAATAATAAGGTTGTCTATTACCCTTGGTTATTGTTTATTTATTTAGTTTTATGATATTGTATTATGATAAAGGAATATTATTTTTTATAAATGGGGTTTTTTGTCAAATTTTATAAAATATATATAAATAGAAAATTTAATTTAATAAAAGTAAGAAAAAAAATTTAATCCCAAAATTGAATCATCCAATTCATATATTTCCATTTAATACATTATTATAAATGATCATGTACGTTGGATATTTATATTATATTTTGAACTATAATAGAGGTCATACCATGAAATATAAATTTATCATCATTACCCACAAAATATTCAAGATGACAAGGGACACAAATAATATAAATAATGTGTCAATATAATTGAGATTATTTTCTAAATAATAAAAACATTGTCAAACATCTTGTTTCGTTTCATCACTTATAATCAATAAGGGATTCAATGGAATTGGTGAGAGTATATTGTGAATTATTACATTAAGATATATCTAAATTTAACCATTTTCATGATATATTCAATCAAATGTTCTATCTTGAGATGTTTAGTGTGATGCTGGAATAGGTTATCATTTCATTTAAATAGATAGATTAATATATCATGGAGTATTCCACTATGTTTTGAAAGTGGTTATGAATATATCTAGAGAATTATTAAAATAAATATCATGATTTATTAAAGTTTGATATGGGTTTTTTGATTGTCATTCAGCATATGATTATTTTTATGTTCATATCAACCTTCATAGAGATGGGGGATATGGAGAGTATGGGTGGCCTATAGAAATCTAGGAATACAAGGGTCTTTGGAGCATCAACTACACCCCATTGTAAGCATATATCATTTATTTTATTAAATATAAACCTCATGATAGGATTCAAAGTGGTTGTTGGAGATAAAAATAAGTATATTGTTATAAGTGTCTAGTCTATTATAAGTTTTTTCATCAGGAACACCACAAATAAGATTGTACAACAGCATCAATGGAATTTCATGTTTGAGAAAAATTTACTCATCTTTTATTGTTCTATAATAGGTCATTGTATGGAAGTTTATATAGATATTAATTTAACATGGGATCTCATTTTATATCTAGAAATGAAAAATGTGTTGGATCTCAACTTCATTCAAATTTTACTGCTTATATTAAAAATATGGGTATGATTATTTTGTACATATCTTTGTAGTGGATTATGAAATATAATAATTTACAGTTGGAATAGTGACTTCAAAAGATAATGTCCTTATAATATCTTATAATATTATTTCATTTTTTAAATGATTGAAACAAAATATTTTATTTCAATCCATGTAGAAATTATTTTGGGCTTTTTATCATAGGCAAGTCATTATATAATTACTAATTACACTACCATTGGAACAAATTCAATGTCTGAAATAAGTTGATATGAATACTCGAAAATGATCACTAACCATAAAACCATATTGTATTTATTATTTCATTAAATTGACATCATTTATCTAATCATTAGTTTGTAATATATGAATGGCTATAAATCCTAAATAGATTTCTATAATTTCCAATTACTTTTTTTTCATTAAATATAGTAACTAATATATAATAGGTTCGAAGGATAAAATATTAGGGAGAGTTGATTAATATTCAAATATTGTTGATATGACCATGGTACACTTCTCAAATTTTTTTCATGATTCTTATGAATAGAAGAATAAGGATACACTTCTAGTAGTTGTGAATGATTATCCCATGTTTTTTAAAATATTATTTCTTTAGGTTTCCTCCTCAAATTGATTTTTAGTTCCTTATTGACATTCTTCATTGGTCGAGGACCATTAGGATACCATTATAACTTAAGGAACCACCTAAAATTTTTATAATTAAAGTTTCAACATTATAATAATGATGCTAAATAATTTATTAATCCTATATTTTCTCAATGGGTGTCACCATTGGTCTTTTATAAGAATTTATAGGTCGGTTACCATATTTTATATCATTAATAGAAGGTGAACTAGGTGAATTTTATTAAAAAAATTATCGCATTTCATGGATTTATTAACATTTTCATTTTATAAGTGCAACATAGTTATTTTAAAAAATTGACATGTCATTGGGGTAACATCATCTAAGGGTATGACAGATCATATCTATATGATTTAGTAATGTGGTAGGTATAATAATTATTCGTATATTGTTATATCATGTGGAATTATTAATACTCATTTACTGTTAATGTATTTTATAAAATTAAAATTCCATTTTTAGTTTTATTAATTCAAGGTTCTGTGAGAAATAAGAAGACTTACATTTTGATTTTTCCCTTCATTCATATAGCATACATTGTGTTCATGATTATTTCATATGATTGATTTCAATGTGATATAGTTGTTGATATTGAAACCAAGTCTGGATATATTGTAATTCCTCATGGATAAAAATTATATAATATTTATTTCATTATTGTAATGTGTAATATATTGTAAAACGATATCAAATGAGTATTTTTTATATGAAAAATAAATTATTTCATCTAAATTTATTAAAAAATATAGCTTAAAAAACTATTATAATTATATAGATAGAAAATTTTTTATATTACATTATTCAATTTTGTATAGTTGAGATCGTCACGAAAACTATATTTCAAATTAGATTCCCTCAACTTTCTTGTTGGCCCTTTGATCATATAATCATGAAAAAATCATGTAGTCTTCCAGTGTTTTAAGGAATTAGTTTCTTATTATCGGATATTGTTTTGGAACATCTCCATGATTGAATATCTTATGACATAGGTGACCCTTAAGTTTTCAATGTTTATATTGAGTGATATTTTCCAAATGACTTTTATGAGTTCAAATTTATAATGACATCATATCTTGAAAATTATATTATATAGTTTTTAGGTATATTATCTTAAATATGATACTCTATGAAGTTTTATGGGTCGTGTCATGATCTAAGAATTATATGTCATGGCTTATAGTACTGATCGATTAATCCATCATGTTACGAATTAACACATTATTGATCATGAGTTGGAGGTAGTGATTCATGAAATCAAGAAAGGGTTTCTCTATCTCATTAGGGAGTGGGTTTTGGTGTATTTAGATCATTATAGTACGAGGAATATCTTCAATGTTTCAGATATGAACTTTGAAAAAATACACAAGGTGGTGAATCGTTAGACATTCAATTTTAATATTTCATTCATCCATATAAAATATAATGTTGTCAAATAAGATATGATTAGAATACAACTATATCATGAATTATAAAATAAGTGGATAAGTGGTTTTTGATGAGCATGTTTTTTATATGAAATTAGATGAAGCGATAGATGATAGAATTGTATTCCAATATTTCACATGGAAGAGATCAGTTATGGATTATCATTTTAAACATTGATTGGAATATGATGTGGAGAATTACTGTTTTTTGTATCTTTTATTTTGGGGTCCTCATTTTAGTGGTATTACTATCTTGATGGCGGTATTTCACTACAATGGTAGGATGGTAATTCCACAATTCATAAAATAGTAATTAGTGGGTAGTAACATTGGTTAATTTTTTATAAATAATTGATATAACAAGAACTATCATGACTACATATGTTAATATTGGTGGTTTGAAAAGGGATTGTTGATTTTAGGTTATGTTCCCTAGTTCCTCATATATTATATATTTATGTTTTGAATTAGTGGTCTATTAAATCAATGATTTAATAAATTAATAGGATTATAATAAAATGTATTTGTGAGAGATTTTATAGCACCATTGTATGCTTTTGGATGTAATTTTTTATAGGTTCCATCATTTCACATCAAGATTTTGTAGTGGATTTCCATATTTGATGGTGTATCAGTTTATCTAGAGATCAACATATAATTAATAGATAGATGGTTATTCATAGCGATCCATAATTATTCATGATTATACTATTTGAGCATTAGTACATGACTTTAGTGGTAAATAAATGGAATGTATTCCCTTACTATAGTTTTCCTATATCAATAGTTTACAAATATTAATGGGGATTTTCACATTTGAGGAATTTTATGGGATAACTAATAGTTCACCACTTTAGTAGGAAGGGGATCATGAATTGTCCTTTGTTGATTGAAACATTCATTAAAAGACAATGGATATTATAAATTTTATTAGGAAATGATTAGTCCCAGATTAGATTCTCCAAAAAATATATATCGATTGGGATCATCAAGAATTTGATTTTTTTTCAAGTTGATTTAGTTTTCCTAATAGATTTAAATCAATTGGTATAAAAACAATTTATAATGCAATATATGTTAAATACATTTAATCAGTATCTTTTTTCGTTCATTGAGTGACTCAAGAAGGCATGTTATCATTTAGACATAATTATTTGATTCATTTTTTATACAGTATGTTCTCTATTATTTCAAAATGATGAAGTATTAACAATATCCACATATTAATATTGATAAGGAGTATGTTGGGATTGATCTGGAAAACTCAGTGGGGGAATGGACTATTCAAATAATTGATCAGCTAGAGAAGGTTCATTGTGGAAAGTTAATCCATTTGAATTGAATGAAATATGTTTTAGAGGGTATAGATTTTTCTGGGATTACAATTTCAAGAAAATTTAAAACAAGCATGTTACACTATTTAGGTACCATATACAACCCATATGAAATTAGTGTTGAAAAACATGACTAAAGAATGAATATTATCATTTGTAAATACCCAATCAATTCATTTTTTATCCATTATGTGTTACATTATTTCCAAATTACGATATATCAACCTTATCCATACATTAATATTGATAAAGATGATGTTGGTTTTGATCTAGACAATTCCGTGGAGGAAAGGCCTATTTATGTAATTGATAAACTAGAGAATGATTATTGTTGAAAGGTAATAGATTTGAACTGAATGAAATATATTTTTGATTGGGTAATCCATTGGAAATGGTAATGTAAAGTCTAGATGATGTAGACATTTTTATAACATGTTAATGGGTACATCTTCGATATAAAAACCACAATAAAATTATCATAAAATAGATGTTTATATACTATAAAATTCTATATAATTATCATATAATACATTCATGGGATGTATATACACCATTGAAATGTAATTAGTGGTTTATAATGTTTAAGTCAAACAAAAATTAATGTGAGACCATATAACCCTAACTACTTGATGAACATTGGAATAATGATCTCATGAGATAATAACATCATTTAATAATTTTGATATATTTTAAAAAATGATATTTTTCATAAACACGTCAATTTTTAGTATATACACAAAAAAATACATGCATGGGCTTAATAGGTAATTTATCTCAATGAAATAAATAGATAGATTAAATTCCATTAACATAAGATATATCATTCTTTTTATATATTACAACATCATGTACAATAAATATTATATTATTATAATGCTACCATAGAACATATTCTAAATATCATACAATATATTATTAACATGTGAATTTATATTACCCATTTATCAAAGATTCCATGTAAAATTTACAATTTGGTTGATAACTACCATTTTTATCTTACATGATTTCACTTCTGATTCATTATTCTTATATATATATAACATATTTTGTATTTGAAAAATGTTAACATGAATTTAATGTCATATATAATTATTATATAAAACATTATAATAATTTTTTAAAGATAAAAATATGAAATATAATACATTGTTCAAAGATAAAATTGGTCTTATGTAAGCATGAAGGTTGTTTTAGTTTTCTTAATGTATTTAAAGAAATATATTAAACGAAATATATGTAAATATAAATTCCCTATAGAGGGATATTTAAATCATATAACTCATATAAATAAAATAAACCTATATCAAACTGAAAATTTGTAAATAAAATTCTATTTATGATTTAATATAGTGTCATAATAGTAATATTGTTATAGAAAATAGAAAAATAAATCATCGTTAACATTATATTATATCAAATTTAAATTAATATGTATTATAATTACAATTTAATATATATAATTTTTATTATTATAACATTATTATTATATATATAAGGTTCAAAAATAACTAATTGGCTTAAAAAACTTAATTGATGACCTCAACCAATTAGTTTAAACATAATTTATCGCATTTATCGTGGCTTATGAGGGATGTAGAATAAATTTTTTCCCTTGACCATTTAAAATCAGATATCCAAAATGATAACCAACAGATAAATTGTGTACAGTAAAGGTTCATGATCATCAAGATCACATCCCAAATAATGTATCTAACATCACAGTTAAATAATGAATATGATAATTTTAAATTTATTAATATTTTTAAGATAAATAAAAATTTTACTTCTAATTGGATGTTACGTTCGATTTTTTACCCTAAATGCAACAACGAGTTTCTTTGAATTATCATGTGGCACAAAAGGCATTGTAATACTGAAAAATATTAATATTATATTATATTAAATTGATGTTAACACCTATCCTTTATATTGACAGGAATTAAAATAACTAACTACAATATTATTTTACAATTTTGTAATTTTTTTTAATTTTACCCAATAATTGTTAGAGGCTTAAAATAATAATGAATCCAATTTTAAGCATAACTACTCTAATATTCTTTAAGGGGTCAATTTACCTCCTTTTGACTTTATTCCATTTTTAAATCTAATTTTGGTCACTTTTATATGTTCTATTTTACAAAAAAATATTCTTCATTAGAATAGGGACATATATTTTTACTTTGGATGAAATTATGGTATTTTTCTGATAATTTTCAATTTTTAATAAATAGTGAAAAATACTATAATTTAATTCAAAACTACATTTAATTTTAATTTATTTATGTGGTTATATTTTCTTCTCAATTTTTTTGAATGTTTAATTATATTATATTTTAAAAATTTCATAAAATTTTGATCATTTTAGGAAATTTTAGGTTGACATTCTAAATAAACAAGTGACAATCTTTTGATTGTAATTATTGCTTAAAAACATGAAATTTGTTTTTACGACATGATATAAATTTATGTTATTTTCATTGAATATTTATTTTGAATTTTGAAAAATGGATTCCATATTTGGAATCAAGAGTTTCATATTGGATAAATAGGTAACATTTGTTTTAATAATTTATGAATATTTACTTCAGTTTTTATTTCATTAACCATCGTTAAAGGATAAATATAGAAAAATAAAGTTAAAAAAATATTATTATAATAATTTTAAATTACCATAACATGTTTCTCAACTATGTAAATGAATTATTTGATAAAATATGTTTAACTAAATTTCAGTGATATTCACTATTCATCAAAAAAACCTATTTGAATAATACCATAAACTATGTCAATGAAAATTTAGACATTCAAATTTAAACAATGTAGTTTGTTTTGTGATAAAAAAATTATTAATGTCTTAAAATTAATATTTAAAATGTTATTTCTAATAAAAGGTGGTATAATTACCATTTAGAAAAATAAATCTGTTTAATAATAGATTTGGATTTCTTATAATCTCATTTCAATATAATAGATGGGATGAGTATAATATATATGATAGAATATTTAATATATGTACATTGTTGAAACCATTAATCAATGTTGTTTAAATAATTGTATAATAATTATAATAATATTTCATTTTAGTTCAGTAAGACACCGACATTAGTGTAACGCATGCTATCAAAGTAGCTCAAAAATTTGTGTCAGGAAATCCAATCATAGTGCAGTGTGGGATAAAATTTAATCAAAATGTTGTGTGTAGTGAAAACTAAATATGGTTGTTCATAAAATTTAATCCAAACATAGTTCATTCGAAAGATAAATAAAGTCTTGAATTAACAAATATAAATTAATTATGAAAAAAAAACTTTTTCAAAAAATTATGGGCTATTACATTATACACCCCTCCTGTTGACTTACTCTGTCAAAATTTTTAATGGTTATAAATGCTTTAGTTGTTTATATTTATATTCAAGAAAACCCAAATTATGAAATTGATTTCTAAAACATTAATTAAACATGGGAGTTTTAAACCGTAAAAGACACACAAAGAAACTCATAACTAGGTTTACACAGAGGATAATATAGAATGTGAGTAAGGATGAGACATATATTATAATATTAAATAATAATATATATTTATAATGATAATTTATCACAATCCTGTTAATGATGAATGAAAACATAGTTCCCCCAAAACAATAAATATATGGTGATCAATAAAACAATCATTTGAATATAAAAGTAGGTATTATGATAAATATTTTTAAATAACATTTTACTATAGTGAAGGACTGATTTTAAAAATTTAGAGATTAAGAAATTATATTTACATGAGTTCATTACATTTCATAGGCACAATCTAACTATTTGTTTGCATCTTTCTATATTTCAACTTCATCTTTCACTACAATGGATGAAGGTTATATTATAATTATTTTAGTGCCAACATATAATGAGATCCATAAATATAATGATAAGACATTCCATATATATTTTGTTATCATAATATTAAGGCCCAGAATAGTTATCCATTATGAATAAATCCTCAAATGGAGATAAAATAATTAATTATGTAGAACCATATATGTTGTTTAACTAAAACCATTTCATTAATTATTATACTTATAACCATAATAAAACATAAGTAAATGTAAATGATCTATCATTATATACCACAAAATATATTTAATTGGATACATGGGTTCATATTTTCACTGATGGGAAAGTAAATGTATTTTATTTTTCCAAACCTTATATAGAGGGAGATAATCCCATGAAATTTATCAAAAGGATGAAGAATATTATTTAAATAGGGATTATTCCTACAAAATAATACATGAAATTTCAAAAAAAAGTATGTGAGGTTTTTTATTCACTAATTTTCATGTAACAAATTATAAATTATGATAATATAATCTTGACTTTCTTTCATTTTATTCAAAAGTATTTTTGGATTAGCATTCACATTAATCCTTGGAATGAGTCACTTGGTAGTATAATGGCTAAACACCATGAAATAGATATTGTGAAGTGTGGGAGGTGTATTCCATGGGGAATTATAATTATTTTTGTCATTGGATAAATTCTACAAATTACATTGACATTGAGCTACTCAGTGACCTTCCCTTACACTCCAAAAATGATAGTGGTCTTCTTATGAAAATTCAATACATGTTTCTTCCGAGAAATTGTTTATAATTGATGGATAGTTATATTCTATCCATGGTTGTTATATTTTCTCCCATAGCTATATCATTACACTCTTATCAAAATCAGGATGTTGATACAAAACCCCAACATCCATTTCCACACTGATTGTGCATATAACAACTTCTTTAGTGATGATATTGTATTTAATAAACATGCACTTTCAAATACATTTTTTGAATCCACCACTGTATTTATCAATTTTTATTTAAGGTTTTACGATAATACATGAATAGTACCTTGCATGCCTTATTGAATTTAATTCATATGAACCAAAAGATTCATCATCCTTACACATAATCATTAGGATTTTATTTTCTATCATCATTAGATAAATATAAGGATTGAACTTATTAAAAAAATAAGTTCTTAAACTCATCCAAATCTATGAATTCAATTTTCTCTTTTCATCATCTATTATGAATATGATTGTGTAAATGATCTACCTCAGCATCTATATGGTAGACATCCATAATAACATTAGCATTATCTGAACAGTAGATAATAGTTAAAAAAATTGTGGTAAAATTACATATCACAAGAACAATTTGTCAGAATAACCAATATGTGAATATTGGAATGTACTCATGAAGGACTCAACAAATTTTTGTTCCTAATTTTAGAATTTCTTTTTTCAATAGGTTTCATAGCATCATACATTTATGTTAGAAAAAAATGATGTTTTTATTTCATCTCCCATAAAATTCTATATCTCAAAATAGATATTTTGTAATTTTAAATTTGATTCCACATTATCATTTTTTTAGGTTTTGATCATTTCTATAAAACAAAATATAATATGTTAAGATGTAATTATTACATTATAGAACTACATAATCATGAAAACCCACTTATATGATATGTAATTCATCTAAAATTCCTTTATAATCAACGAAACATCATGATTATCCTTTAAAATTAATCTTCATTTTCAATTTTAATCCATTATGATGGTTCATAAATATTTTTGGGAAATCTCAATGCATATCCCCCATGAGTTCAAAGAAAAGTTTAACGAAATTCCCATTGTCATCTATCTGTTTAAAATATATTATAGCTTAAAAATAATTAAAAGTATTGTTATGCCTATTAACTTAAATTCTCGAACCACGCCTAGTTTTTGTATCTGCATAGGTAAGTATTTCTAGGAAATAACTCATGCTAACCTTTACCAATATTCCGTTACATTTTCTTAAATATTAAAATATTATTTAACTTTTATAAATAGATTTCTCTAATCATTTGCCTTAAAATATATCACGGTATCTCACTAATTTTCTCTAATTATAGATTACAAAGATTATATATAAAATTAATTTAAAATAAACAATAGTGAACTATTCTGTCACGACACGTCTTCACCAAAAGGAGGGAAGGGTCAGAATATTGACATTCCCTTCCTTCATTAAGTTGAAGGAGAGAAAATGATCCCCAAAACCCACCTTCAATATGTCCCGGAGTGGCGACTAGCACCAAGGGTATAGAAATTTCTCACAAATAGAAGGCATTACCCCTTTTTGTTTTATAAGATCAAGAGACGAGATGATGAAACTAAACAACACCAATGTAAAAGAAAAGTAAAACCAAAAAGAAATAAACCATTCCTACATGCATGTTCTAAAAGTAAATCCACAAAGTACAAAAGGCGACTACAAAGGTATGTACAACAGAAGAAAACCAAAAAACTGCAACTGCCCCAAAGGTCCGAGCTAGTACGGTCCTGCGCGATCCTCGATGTCTTCCTGGAAACCTGAAAGTAGTTTTATATACGTAGGGTGAGCATACAAGTACACTCAGTTGGGAAAACAAAAGACTCTCGTGCACAAGTGGGGGAATGTACTAAAGTCATGTGAGAAAAAGTGTAAACTAAACACCTATCAAGGTAAACTATCCACCCCAGGCCTCACCAAGGCACACTCCCCAAATAGTTCAAGTCAAGTAATATATGTATTAAGAGAACATTGAGTTTTGGGTACCCCGTTCCACTTTCCCACTGGTTATTGAGACATCCTACGCATCGGACCAATCCCATCATTCTCACCGCAGTCCCACTTCCACACCCGCCCGCACACACCTGGGCCACAACCACACACAGTCCCACTGCTTAAATCTCGCTCGCACACACCTGGGCCACAACAACACATAGTCCCACTGCTGAAATCCAACCCACACACACATGGGCCACAACTGTCACACGTAACCCTGCCTACAAACACCTAGCCCATAACCACCACCATCACGCCCGAAGACACCTGGGCCGGAAGATCCACTGCCACGTCCGAAGACACCTGAGCCTCATCCCGAAGACGCTTGGGAAACCACCTGGCGCACACACCTGGCCAACCGTCACACTGCCCCGCCTGAATGTTCGTGGGCTAATAATGGTCCTCAGGCCATCACATCCTGCCTGAAGATAATTGGGCTATCCGGGAAAGGGAGCAGAAAAGGAGCTCATAACCAGCCACTATAAATAGTGTTGGGAAAAACACCCTCCCCCATGAAATGTGGGTGTTCGGCACTAAGTGCTCAACATGGATGGGGTGAGAATAAGATACAGAAATCTACAAGTATAGATATAGGTAATAAGCACTCACCAAAAGCTCAGGCCTTTCTAACTAGCCTACAGAACACAACACCATTGCGTCCAAGTTACAAGTCACGACTCGCGCCAACAAAACCCATCTGTCCCATTCTTGTTTCAAGTTCAATGAAAATGTTTAATTAAGTTTAAGCACTACTGGGCAACTAGTAAGCATAGAAAAAAGTCCATGAAAGTAAAAAAACATGCAACAACTATAAAGCGCATACCCAGTTCTCAACAACAGAGGATCACAGCACAATTCATGATATAAACAAGTACCCATCCAGTCTTAAAACTCACAACCACCGAATCCTTACCAGCAGGGGATCCCATCCCCAAATTCACACAACCACCGAGAGAATAAAGATAGGGGATCCCATCCCCTCCCACATCTCTGGAAATCGGCCCAAAAAAAGAAAACAACCGACTACCACCACCAACATAAGTCAGGTCCATGCCGATATTTTCAACATTAAACGACTTAACACACACCATGATTTCAATTTTATTGTGTTTTAACCGAGGATATCACAGAAGGATTGATCTTGGTGCCTCCATTTATTTGGCCGGATATAAATGGTTAACCAATTCACATTTCACAGCAGCATTTTACAACAACAAAAAATACATTTAAAACATCAACAGTGGTTCATTAGTGCACAAACAACGACCACCAACGACCTCAATTTTCAGAAGGCATAATCCAGCACAACTCAACAGGATGGTCATAATATAAAAACATAAACGATCACAGCCCCCCATTCTTTCTTTATAGAAACCAGTTCATTATCTTCATTTAGGTCTGGTTTATCCAATTCTGTAGAATAGAAACATGCACACCCCGCATGATACACAAAAGAGAGAGGCGAAGGAGAAATTCTCTACTTGTTGATAGATGATCGACCATTATGCCAGGGGCGCGGAACTTTACGGATAAAGATGCGGCGCACTCGATGCACCAAAAGCTGTTTGTGAAAAGCCGCGATTGAGGAAAGGAGAAACCATGACTTACCCTTATTTTATAAGATCTACAGACAGTTGAGGTGATAACGCGAAACCGCATATGGCACAGGGGTCGTGGGTTGATCACGCCGCTCCACCCATCATTAAAGGGGGTCGGGTGGTTTAAACTGACTCAATAATTGATTAAGTATTTAATTAAAACTATTATGCACGTTACGGGACTTTAAAACATGCTCAAATAGGTCAAAATAGGGATTAAAATCCTATTTGTGCAAAAGGAAGCGCTACTGGAAATAACACGCGGGGTAGGCCAGAGCCATCGGTAGGCCGAGCTACCGGTAGGCTGCAGCCAGCGGTAGGCCGAGCTACTGGTAGGTTGTAGCTACCAGTAGGCCGAGCTACCTGTAGGCTGCAACTACAGGTAGGCTGAGCTACTGGTAGACAGAGCTACTGGTGGCTGCAGCTACCGGTAGACCGATCTACCGGTACATAGAGCCACCGATAGCTTCAGCTACCGGTCGACCAAGCTACCGGTAGACAGAGCTACCGGTACGCTAGGCCACCGGTAGACAGAGTTACCGGTAGGCCTACACCACCGTGATTCCCAGACCCGAAAACCCAAAATGAGAATTTCACAAAGTAATGGACCCCAAAAACCTGGGCCATTACAAATTATTAGAATACATTGATATTACATCTTTTTAGAAGAATATTAATCACATTAAAAAAATTCACACCCAAGGACTCTAATTATTTACTCTATTTGGAAATAGTAATAATTTCTTCTAATGTGTTGAATGATGTTAAATTTTTTCCCTAAATATCATTCGTCTATAGTAATAGTACATAAAAAATTTCATCATTACATCACATATTAAATATTATAAATGGATAATCTCGTATGATTATTTAGGGTAAACTAGGGAGATATGTTATTTTAATGAGATCATGTGTGAATGTGAATATGATCCAAACAAGAGAAGATAATACCATGAATATCAAATATCAAAATAGGGAGTAATGAAATAAATATTTGTTGTTCATAATACATGAATCATAAAAAACATCTTGATCAAAATCCACGAGATCATAACAATAGAAAAATAAATTTGATTGTGTGAATCACATAAGCTTTTAAAATATAATATGATTGATTCCTACCTAAAACTTCAAAAAAATTTTATTCTGGGGATAATCACATGTACACATTATTCAAAATTTGGATTCTATTTTGTGTAAACTCTTATTTTCGTCTAGGGATACCAACAAATCTGCCCTCTTGTTATAGTAATGGGATGTCCACCTAGTTAAACTCTTGTTTTGGGCTTAGGGTTCCATATTATTTTGGGGTTAGGATTCCCCTTTATTCTGGACTGAGATTCCATGTTATTTATCCTATTATTGATGAATATGGATTTCCACATTTATAACCTATTTTTAGGGTTTTGGATGCTATCCCATTTACCCGCTTATTGATTGACAATGATTCCCCCTTAATTCGGCATGGGATTCCCTACTGTGTACCATTTGATCACAGAAATAAATTATTGTTAACCAATTAATAAGAGGTAAATATAAGTACCACCCATTACATAATTAATAATACATTAATGTTCCACAAGATAGAAATCATTTATCATCTCAAGAAAACCAAAAAAGAAGGTTTTCATAAACATTATTTCATAACACATGAAATAAAACAATTATCAATCATATTTCATCATTTAATTACCAATGGAATATATATTGGTCTCTTAATAAATTCATCAAATAATAAACTATGAAAATGAAATTATTCAAATGAATATAACCCATATAAGAGAAACAAATTTCTTAAACAACATTCCACCATATCACAATCAATATAATAATAAATACTGACGGAATTGGTGTATTATATTTCAATAAATAAATAATCCAAAATAGTCTATTTCATCGTAGATGGAGAAAATTTTTGAATGATCACATGAAAATTTTCTTGAATAAAATATTTTTTCTTTTCTAATATCATTCGTAAAACAAATTTAAATATACATTTATTTAAATAGATCATAAATATTTCATTTGAAAGATTTCATAATGAAATTATATTTTCCTCTTTAAAAAAATTATTAAAACATAGATCATTTTGAAACCCATTATTTTTTAAAATACCATTGAAATTTCATAGAAGAAATTGTATGGTACTTTGAAAATCATTTTATTTTATAAATCATTATAACAATGAAATAAGACTTCAATTAATTTTGAATACCATTTTATAAAAAACCTAAAAAATTAATGATTGTATTTTGAAAATACATTTACTCAACAACATATAAATGTAGTATAAAAACATTTAATAGTATATTTTAATATATTTTTTTAAAAATTTTATTAGTATAAATTGATTTATAAGAAAAATTTTTTTATCCAAACTGTGATATAATGAAATAATTTTTTTTAAAAAATATGATTATTTATATTACATCCAAAGAGTAGAATAATGGTACCAATAAATAATGATATAATTAGTAACCTATGTATAAGAATAGAAATTAATATTTATTAGAAATTTCGATTAATATTTCATCAATTAATCATAATCATAAACAATCCTGATAATTAATGGGAATGTTGAAAAAAACTATAACCACATTGGTTACATTGAATCATAGTATACATGATATATAACTTTATATGAAGCCTAAAATATAATTAACTAATTAAAATCAATATATAATATGTTTTGGGGACATATAAACATCCCATATGAAAATATAGGAGAATAACCTAGAATTTATATCAATGAATGTAAATTGAGAGAAAAATTACACTGCTGATTTTGTATCTTTAGAATGATAATGCCCGTGAAATAAAGTTCATAAAAGTCATATGAAAATAACAATGAAATTTATATAATAATATTGAAATACATTTATGTGATATATATATAACACAAAAAATAAAAGGGTGGTGATTATGTTATAAGTCTCAATGAAATAAAAGTTATATAATAAAACCCTTAAAACAAATGTAACATTAGAATCATGATCACCATGGGATAATAACATCATTTAAATCATTTTATATTATTAAATAATGGAAATTCATTACATAAATTATCATAGGGGATTATATAAACGACATAATATATGAAAGTGGGTAATCTGGAATGTATATCAAAGAAATAAAATAAGAGATAATATTCCCGTACCATATGAATGAACTTTTCATATTGCCTATTTAGTTCACCACTTTTAATTTACATGGTACAATCAGATGATCATGTGTAGTTTAGTTTCATGGTAATAAGGTACAAGATCATGAAATGTACAATATTCATCTAATCAACTTGAACGGCTTCATTACTGGTTCATCCGATGTAAATAATAGGATCTCGTGAAATGGGTACATACATCAATGTAAAGGTTGATCATAATGCCTAGTAATGGAATCCAAGGAAAAAAATTTACATGTGATCAGAAATATTGTTGGTAAGAACATAATTAATTTAAAAAGGGCACGAGAAATGTCAAAATGTGTTATATAATAATAAATATAACAGGAATGATTACATAGAAATTTTTCCCTAATATTTAACGTAGTAATACATAATATTGTCACCAATGTTTGTCACTGGTGTCTTTGAAAATTTAAAATATTCATTCACTAGGGAATTGTAACACATTTCATCTAAATGTAATTATTTATTTACCCAAGGAATTAGAGAGATTCTAGGGGAACCATCATATATGTTAATTATGGTGTCTCACATAACCAAAATTTAACAATTAATAAATATCCCATTGAGAAAAAAAGTTATTGGTTTCATAAAAATGTGTTGTTTTAAAAATGTTATCATTACATTATATTTGTGGAATTTGTTACCCCTGAAAAATAACGAAGGGATTTATGTATGAAATTTCAAGAAGAATATGAATTATTTATACAAAATGTTGAGTACCACTAGAAAATAAAGAGGCCTGTGTATTCAGTTAATGTAAATTAAATAATTTAATCATAAAAAATCACAAATTTTGAGAAAAAAATATATAAGCGTAATGTGTATGAAACATGGTTCTATAAATCATTAAAAATTGATGGTACAAGGGATTATGATTCAAAAAATAATCTTTTTAAAATAAATGGATATTATAAAATCAACAAAATATTATAGTATGAAACATTGAAATACATACAATAGATAAAATTAACATGAATGAAATGGATGATCTTTTTTGGGTACATCAATGAGTAACTCCTAAAACCAGAGGATTGGGTTCTTGGGACATGGGTTCACCTTGGTCAGACAAATTGGCCGCATATGGCATGTCTATACTGGTTGAGGTTGTCATTTCTAATTTCTACAACAGAAAACCTCTTTAATTTCAAATTATAAATTTAAATTATAAGGTTATAAATATTTTTTCCCTAAAGTCATAGTAACTAATGTTCATAATTGACTAACAGACATAATTGAGAAACAATTATATAATGGTATGAACCCAATGGTTGTATATCAATTTATACTAAATTAATTATTAAAAAGATATATATTTTTTGTGTAAAAAATTATATAAAACACATTTCCAGGAATAAATATCATTAATATTGTGGGATGTTATATTCTTCCCTAAATAAGAAATGTTTCGCTAATATTTACATCTTTGGCACTCCGAAGACAAAATTATTGGGTAATTATACACTAATATCTCCTCTAGTTCTCACTAATCATCTTCTAAGTTTTACTTCCTCCTAGTCATTTCGACAAGGTGCATTGTCTTTTTTTATAGACCCTTGTCTATATGGTCTATGATCTCCAACGGATGCACCTCAAAATAAATATCATGTTCCATTTGTATATCCATTTATTTTAGTATATGTTATGGTTGAGTCTGTACTTCCTCAAGATATATACTTGTAAAAAATCACTAACATGAACTTCATTTGGAGGAAGTAGAAACAAGTATCTGATTTCTTCATATTCATTCAATAACTTCATGGAGTCCAATAAACATGGGGATGTGATTCCCTTGCTTCCAAAATCACATGTCCCTCTTTAAAGGTGAATTTATAAGGAATACAAAGTCACTAACATCAAACATGAATCCCTCTGATGGATGCAATAATATTTTTTATGATGACAATGAGGATCCATTTTCTGTTATTGGGAGGAATAAAAAAACTCTACAATCTCTTTCATAAGATCCTAACCAAGAATCATTTTCAGACCAGTTTCATCCTAATATGTAGGATTTGTACATCTTATCTCATATATATCATCAGATGATATGATTTTGATTTCATGAATGTACTTATTTGTTTTCTATGAACTCATATAATGGAATATTTTTATCCCATATACCTTTAATATCAAATTATCATGTTCTCAACATGTCCTCAAGTGTCTGAATAGTACATGCAAACTGCCCATCGGTGTTTTGATGACATGCTATAATAAAATTCAATTAAATATTCATAGAATATTGATGAATTATATAGAATATTTATGTGATTCTTATATAATGATATGAAATGATATAAAGTGTTACCCCATGCATCCTCACAAGTTCCTTCATGTAAATCAGGAATGCTTAAGTAGAGAAAAATATTCTCGAATAGAGTTAAAATGGGGTCTCTTAGCAAGATGGTCCAAAATTACCTATATCACATTTCATCATTTGGTTGTTATCAAGAGTCTAGTAAAAATGCACATATTGATAAAATCCCAATTCTATTATGGTATGGGTAGTGGTTGTAATACTATTTTTGGATATTGTAACTCAAACAACACTTTTTGACACAACAATCACCATAAAGTGTTGTATAAAATGTCTCTCTTACTTTTACACCACCAATAATGATAAAAAAATATCCTTATAAATTTTAATTCTTCCAAGATGTATAGATAAAATAAATATATAATCATAATCCATCATATAATTATTTATTTCTAGAAAATATGGAACCCATATCCTTGTAAGAAATATTATTACACATTCTTAATATATAATGTACATAGACAAAAAATTCCATTCTTCATAGACTCTAACTTCATATTTAATAAAATAACATTACATTGATCATTATTTAACATCTACAATTACAATGTTTGAGAAAATATCTAGGATAGGTTTGACGATGACCCTTCTATATGATTATCATCTCCATTATTACTAGGTATTTGATAAAATTATATCCTTAAATACTCATCATTGACAACATAATATGGTCATTCCAAATTACTGAATTTTTTTACATTGTCTTCTACTGATGAACGATAATAAATTTAATAATTATAGTTGTTAATAACATCCAAAAATATACAATGTATCATGTTCATTTCCATTTGAGTTCAAGTATACACCAATCTTATATTTCATGTGTAAATATCACATTTCACAACATAATCATAGTGTCTATGGGTATTCTGAGAAAAAAACAACTACAACCAACTCAACATCATTCATACCATAGTTATTCTCCTGAATCTTCAACATTAGAGATTCCTAAGAAATCACTTTTTCATTTATAATGTCTATAAAACCAATCCCATTTTGAGATTCATCACTAAACATTATAAATCTTTATCTGATAGTGGGAAGAGTTGACAAATGTGCAATAACAAATCTCTTCATCAACCAATGGAAACAAAATTTAATAAAAATTTCTTGAAAAACATAACCCCATTTCTAGTTAACTTGTTTATTGTATTATAATGTAATTATTTTTTTCAAAATCTACTTATAATATATTACTAAACTATGGAAACTGAATATATAATTTATTACAGTAGGACTATGCCACTCATCCACAGAATATTTCTTGGATGAGCCAACTCAGATTCTTTCATTGGTTATGTAAGAACCGAGATTTTCATTTCTGGTATGTTTTTCATTTTCTGGTGTTATTGTGGAAAAATAGGAGTTACTCAAAATTTCCTAAGTACACACTGTTTACTTTATGAGTACATTTCATGTACTCAGTTACCCCCGGTACCCGTGTGAAGGTCGTGTAGCGGCCGCGCACACGGCTGTGTGTGGTGTCATCGAGACGGCCAAGAGTGGATTACAGAAAATGCATGTATACAATATATACTTCTAAATAAGATGATGTAAATTTTCTTTTTTTCATTAAATGGATCAGGGTCACGTTTGATGGAAAAATTCTCCTTCTTCTATGTCTAGTTCGTCCAAAAGCTCTCGTACACAGATGATCTTTCCCTGATCCTCTGATCGGACATCTGTACTCTGAATCGTCTATCGTCGATTGCGTTGGGGTCGTAACAGTAAGATCTTCCTTCTTCTTGATGTTCATTTCCTAATTCCTATTATTTCTTATGTTATCTTCAATTGAACATTTTAGGATTTTTTTAGATCTATGTTGTTCTTGGGCGATTGAAGGCATGCGAATCACTTATATAGATCTCCCAACACCGAGGTAGGTTGTTTGTGTCTTTTGGTTGAAATTCTTTTAGTTATATGAGATAAATTTACAAATAACCTTGAATGAGGAATTGCATGGTTACGGTGTTAACCCTGTTAATTTCATTCTATGGTTGTATGCTTTATTATAGTTATTTCGATGTGAATTGTGTAAATTTACATGCCTTGGAGGTTTTTCCCATTTTGTTTGTTTATGACCATTTGGTCTTCTTCCCCATGTTAGGCTGCTGTTTGTTTTCCATGCATACTATTGTAGGGTTGATTGTTTCAATTTATCTGACATGATGATTTGATACATATTTTTTGGCAATTAGTTATTGGGGATCACTTTGGCTGATGTTCATCGGTTGTGCATGTTGGCTTTACCTAGGGTTACGGGAACATGTTGTAGTCGGACCATAAAGGAAATTGATGTTGAGGGCTTTCCCAGAGTGTCAGTTATAATTACAATGTTGCGATACCATAGGGGGATTGACATTGAGTTCTCCTTCAAAGAGTCAATAGATACATTTTGAGGAAATGGGAGGAATTTTCGTTTAGTGCTTCCTCAGAGTGCATGTAGTTACCACTGATAGACTATAGGGGGTATTGATTTTGAGTGCTTCCTCAGGCAGTCGTTAATCATACCTGACTATAGGAGGAAATAATGATGGGTGCATCCTCACAGAGACTATTGTTGAATCATAATTGGGTTGTTTTGTTGAACTAGAGGGGTTAAACTAAGTGTATGACCTAGAGGGTTACCTGCTTTGATTAGCTGTTTCTTTATATATGAAACTAAATGAACTAAAATGGTGCTTTTCTTACTACTAAGTACTAACTTGTTTACTATTTTCTTTTACTCATTACTTTCCATATATTATATGAATATTAGAAAAAAAAATCCTTTTTTGGTTTCCTACTGGTATATAGTCTCACACCATGTATGGGACATGTTTTGGGCCCAAATAGACTATATTGTTGTAGGTATATATAAGGTAAAGCACCATTCTACTTCATGTACATGATTGTTGTGGAGCTGGAGAGCATGGGACCAAGCTGAGGTTTGTGATTCTGATGAGTGGTCATCTGTTTTAATTTGTACTTCAGTTTAGTACTATTTGTATTCCAGCATTGAGATGGTTTTGATGCATTCCTAGACAAATGTATCAGGCATCATTCATATATATATGTGTGCTTATTTTTATTATTTCCAGTCTTCCACTATTTAAATTTGTATGTGTTATTACTACTTCCTCTATTTTTATTTTTATTTTCCATTGTGTTACTATCCCGATGAGTCAATATTTTTCCCACTATCATACAGAAGGCCCTCACTGCTAGTCAATAGCCTCTGGTGTTCGGGGAAATACTCTAGAGGCCATGTGACCTACCAAATATAGGTCGCCTCTGGGCGGCTTCTGGAACTAGGATATTACAATGTTGTATCAGAGTAGTTCATTTCATCTTGACTTACTGTTTGGAGCCTATATTTAGGGATATGATAATGTAGGTACTTGATAATATGTTGTTCCCAGGAGTAGCTATACCGTGTATAGGGAAAAATCCAATTTAACTTTTTAATTAAAAATTTCTTGTTTTCATATTTTATATTTCATTTGATTTTCACCGTTGGGTGACTCACATGTATTGTTCAGTTATTTTTGATGTTATCGAGAGTCTATATTTGCTGCAACCCGATGAGTTGAGGGTATCCTTCTCATGCATCTTATAGGAAATTTCATAAAAACACAGGTAATGAATTTTTTCCATGCCATTTACGGTGAATTATCGATTTCATGTTGTTGTGATAGATATTGTGTAGAATATGAATGTTGTTGTGATATATGCCTTGATATAATACAAGATTTTTGATAGGTTATTGTCTATGTAATGTTTTGTTTGAATGAATATAAAACATTAGTTATTGAGGTGTTATGGGCTCATGGATCAGTATTTGGTAGTTCGTTGACTTGTTTACATTGTTTATAACATTTATAAGATTCAAATCTATGATTCGCGGGGAGTATGGTCCATCGAGAATTTGAATTTGGCATAGTGACGTTTGTTTTATTGTTTTTCGTGTTTTGGTTAGGTTTATAAGGCATAATTCTTAGACAAACCAAGAATACAAGGTTTGTAATGTTAAATATATGCGATTTGTTCTTCAGTTTTTTGTTGAAACTGTTTTTCTTAAGCACACATCAGGTACCATATGTACATGTTGTGTAGTTTTTAACCACGTCTCAGACTGTTTGGGTGGGAAAATTGTGTTTAGAATCTTTTTTAGGGAACACCATGTTGAGGATGTACACACCATGTTGTAGTACCATGTAACCAGCTGTTTCACTAACATCACGGGTCAGATGAGTCTTTTCTATTACAAACATTGTCAAGAAAGAACAAACCACGTAGTCTTGTTATAGGAGAGCTGTGTAGATTATCCAAGTATATTGATTGGGGTAGGGGAACATGATTCAATAACACACCAATGTTTGGAACAACTCACAATGTGTTCAGGGTGTTACACAAACAGTGTTGGTAATAGTACATGCCCTTGTTATAGGCTTAAGGGAACACACCGTGTTGTTGTTATAAACGCCGTGTAGTAACATTTTGGAAAACATGAATTCTTTATTTACCATGTTCCCTTATTACACATATAGTTTTCAGTCCTTGATAATCATGATCTATGGTTTCCTCTTGACCTTGCAGAGTCATGCCACCGAGATTTCCTCCAGTTGTATGTCAGCTACAAGGAAGTGATCTGTCAACGGACACTGCTGATGAGGGACTTCCAGTAGATCCTAAAGTTGTGCATGTCATGGCACCAACCATCATTCCCTACATATGTTACGATGCCCAGTTCTGGGAGGGATTATTGGGACGATGAAGACCATTCAGAGAGAACCACCTCCTTCCCCTGTGATCTCAAAATTGATGCGGGTCTATCAGCAGCAACATCCTCACACTATCTTAGGGGGTGGAGAACCCTAGAAACAGAGTCACATCTAAAATCCATGCTAACAATCATCGATCATATGAAGATACCTTCAGATAGGAGGGTGAATATCTCTACGTACATGCTATGATATTCCACCATGAGATGGTGGGATGTGATCACACAGACGGGACATTAGCAGGATATGCCTTGGGAGTAGTTCCATTGTATCTTCTACAATTAATTCTACATTGTGACCTTGAGGTCTGATCAAGCACACGATTTCATGAGTTTGGAGTGTGGTACTCTTTCTGTTATGTATTATTCATCTCACTTCACCGAGCATCAGTTCCTTACTCCCTTCATAGGGGGAGATTGGTTGTTCCTAGAAAAGATGTTTAAGGATGGTCTCAGGAAGGAAATTCGGTCTCAGGTGGACATTTTCAAGTTGACATCGATATCTTATATTGTCAACCAGACACTGATCATAGAACGTAATCTGATGGATTTTGGATCTATGATCTAGGGAATTTAAGCATCTAGAGTTAGTGCTTCACCGGTTGAAAGTAGGAAGCATCGTAGATAGACTAAATGTGGATATTAGAGTATTGATATGCTCCTTCCGGTATCCAGGTGGTATGATACTAGTGTGGGAAGGTCTCCCATACATGAGCACATTGACTGAGAGCCCCATTGGAGTACTGATCTTGCAGCAAGATGGGTCATCATCAAGGTTTTTGTCAGATCTTTTCACCAACATCTAGTGAAAGGTGTTCATATATGACTCATCATTAAAAATAAGAACAATGTGTTTCTCATCAGATAGAGAACTAGATTTATTCCATCCATTGTGGCTGAGGTAGAGGTCATGGTCGTGGCAGTGAGTTTCTAGGATTACAGAGATATAAGATTGGATCAGAACATAGTGTTTAGGTAGGGTCACAGGGCCATGGTATAGGTCAAACTATTGTAGTGGAGTAGACCAAGATGATGTAGGCTCTCGGACCCTATAAAGATTGAGGCACGATCTTAGTTACATCAGTTTTAACTCATATTTTTCTCAATACAGGGGATTCTCATAGCATTATATATGTTGTTGTGGTGTAAGGCCTTGTTCTATAAATATTTTATTCTTATGATATCTTGACACTGGACACTTAATTGGGGACTATAACGGCTTATGTACGTCACTGCATGATGACCCCCTAGAGGTTGATGAGTGTCACTTTTATGGGTCCTCAATGTCATAAGAAAGACATGATATTATGTCATTCTTAGAATGGACTGGATAGTTCCCATCCAGGCAGTCATCGACTGTTATCACCACATGATGAGTTTCACATTACCAAAGGTGGAAACTTTTCTTTATAAGGGTGAAACAGATGTTTATGTGACAAGATTGGGACCAGAGCATTATGGGTCTCCAAGAGTTTCAACCCATATTGCTAATCTATATCTGGATGACAAGGGGACTTTAGAGATGGAATATCCTCTAGTGGTGGATCGTTTTAGAGTCGCCTTTCCTGAGGAATTTTCATGTTTTCCTTTGGAGAGAGAGGTGTAATTTTAGGTTTATCATATTCTAGGATCAGCACTGATGTCCATTTATCCTTCTAGGATTGCTAAAATAGAGTTGAAGAGCTCATGAAACTGTTGGTGGAGTTGCAGGTAAAGGGTTTCATCGGAAAAAATACTTCTCCTTGGGGTTCGCCAGCCCTAACTGAGAATATGGTGAACGGTACCCTCTGACTTTTTGGATAATCGTATGTTGAGCTAGTTGAAGGTCAGGAACCAAAATCCTTTACCAAGTATTGATGATCTCTTTGATTATCATTGAAGACCCTGGGTGTTCTCGAATATTGACATAAGATCTGGTTATCATCAATTGTGTTTTCGAACATCTAATATTCCTCTCAAAGCCTTCCAAAGAATATATGGTCTATATTAGTATATGATTTTGCCGTTTTTTCTCACTAACGAACCGGGAGTTTTTATGGCACTGATGAACCTAGTGTTCAATCCATACTTTGATTCCATCCTGGTGGATTTAGTGGATGATATCTTGGTGTACTCTCACACTAGATGAAATAATTGTACACATCTTTATATTGTTTTGAGTTCGTTGAGAGGGAATCCATTATATGCTATGATGTCATAATTCTACTATTGGATGTATCATATTATCATCATCGGTCATGTCATCTTAGAGACTTGAGTATCAGTAGACCCAGATAATTGACTTTTCATAATTCATTGAGATATAGAGTTTATTAGGGTTTTTTTTATACTACAGATGTTTCATAATTGACTTTTCACGCTTAGAATCACCACTGATGGGTCTGACTAAGAATGGGGTCATGTTATTGTGGTCAGATACTTATGAGTCAATCATTCAGGAGATGACAGGGAGGTTGATTTGAGCACTGATAATAGTATTTACAGAGCCGAGAAAGAACTATACTATTTATTAGGATGCACCAGTAATCAGACTGGGAGATGTACTTAGCTAGGGAGACAGAGTTATGGCATACGAATCTTAGCAGTTGAGGCCACATGAGATGAATTACCCAACACACGAACATAAGTTGGTTTCATTTTTTCAGGACTTATTTTTTTAGAGACATTATTATCTAGGAGATCATATTGTGGTTTTCACAGAGCAAAAAAGTATCTAGTACATATTCAATCCACATGACCTAAATTTGAGACATTGAATGTGGGTATAGTACATTCAGTCTTTTGACTTTTAGCTTGTCTACACACCTAGGATGGGAAACTCAACGGCTGATGCGCTAAGTAGGAGGACTTCGATACAGACTTTTTAGGATTCCAACAGTGAGTGGAAACATGTGGCTCTATTCTATGAGATGTATTTCTAGTTGAAGGAAAAAAAGGAATACATTTCTTTCTTCGGTATTTTTTACCACATGACTCTTCCTAATATAGTGCGGAGGAGGCACCTATCATATTCAGAGGGCCTAGACCTATGATAACATGTGTCAGGTGAGAACATTATTCATGGATGGAAAGTAGGAGAGGAAAATATCATTCATTTTTTGACGTGTTTATGGGTTTTAGGAGATATAATATAGGAGATGATGTGATAGTTTCATTCCACAGTTTGGGATGTTCATCTTGTTGTCACCATGATGTATCGTGATCTACACTATCAGTATTTGATGCCATGTTTGAAGATGGTTATTGCTGGTTTTTTTATGAGGTGTTCCACTTTTCACCAGGTGAAGGCAGATCATTAATGACCGGGTAGGCTTTTACCGAAGATACTCATTCCAGATTGTAAGTGGAATGATGTTGTGATGTATTTCGTCACCGGTTTTTCGAGGTCTCCTTGAGGTAATAATGCACATTAGGTTGTCGTTAATAGTCCTAAGAAGGTTGATCACTTCTTGCCAATCAAGAAGATCTTCAATGATGATGAGCTGGGACGGTTGTACATTTTAGGGATTTTACATCTACATGGATATCAACACAACATTGTTTCAGATGGGTATCCTTGTTTTACTTCTTATACCTGGAAGGGGCTTTAGAAGGCTTTGGGTACACAGGAACATTTGAGTACATCTTAACACCCCTAAATAGATTCCCAATCTGAGTGTATGATCTAGGTGCTTGAGTACATTCTTCAAACATGCATTCTATATTTTGTAGGATCGTGGGGGAAGCACTTAACACTTATGGAGTCTTCCTAAATCTATATTTTTCATGAAAATATTTATATGTTACATTATGAGGCTTTGTATGGTTGTCCATGCCGATCAGCCTTGTGTTGGATGGAGGTAGGAGAGATAGCATTGTTGGAACCATTTCTTGTTAAGGAGACCACCTAGCAGATTGAGATGATTCAAAATATGATGGATATTGCACTGTCTAAATAGAAGTCTTATGCTGATCAATAGTGGAAACCTCTAGACTTCGAGGTCAAGGATCATGTTTTCCTACATTTTACATCGTGGTTTGGACACATGATGATTAGGAGACATGGTAAGATATTTACTAGGAATATTGGGCTGTTTGAGGTGTTGGAGAGAGTTGGGACGGTTGTCTATCATTTTCAATTACCACAGAGGTACATGGATATGCACGATGTCTTCCATGTTTCTCAACATCAACATTACTTATCAGAATTGTCTCATGTTTTCTAACACGAGGATGTTGACTTTGAAGTGGATACCTTATTCGTGGAGCATCCTATTCAGATCGGTGATCCTAGGTTGAAGGATATCCATTGATGGTATATTCAACTAGAATGAGTTCTATGGCAGCAGGAGTGAGTACATGAGGGGACTTCAAAGAGAGAGGATGATGTACGATCGTAGTGGCCAGAGTTTTTCAGGGTTTCTTTTTCTACTCTTCTATGATATAGAAATTCGGAGACAAATTTACATAAGGTGGAATTTTTGTAAGAACCCAAAAATTCTATCCAGGCATGATTTTCTTTTTCTGGTGTTTTTTAAGAAAAAGAAAAGTTTCTAAAAAATTCCTAATTACACGCCATGTACTCAGTTACCGTGGGTAGTCGTGTGCTAGTCATGTAGCGGTGTTGAAAACTACCATGTGTGCGGACTTGGAGATCACATAATGTGGTGTACGAAAAAGGAACGTGCATGCCATGTACTTCAAAAGTACACACCTTGTATTTTCATTTTTTTCATTAAACACACTGGGGTCATGTCTAATGGACAGAACCTCCTTCTGCTAGGTCTAGTTCATCTGAGTGCTCATGTACGATTACGATATTTCCCTAAGCCCACGAGTGGGCAACTGTACTACGAATTGACTATTGAGGATTGTATTGGGACCACAATGGCATGCTCTTCCTTATTCTTGTTTTTTGTTTCCTATTTCATCTTCTTTATCAATTTATGCTCAGTTGAATGTTTCATTCCTTTTAGTAGATCTATGGTGTTATTAGGAAATTCAAGCCATGAGGATAACATATAGTGATCTCCCAACTCTTATGTAAGTGGTTTGTGCCTTTCTATTGAATTTATTTTAGTTATATGTGAACAATATCCCAATACCCTTGAACGGGGTGAAACATGTTTACTGTTTTAACCCTGTTAATTTCTTTCTATGCTTGTATGCTTGATTAGAGGCTATTTTATTTGAATAAGGTAAATTTCTATGCCTTGGAGGGTTTTCCCATATTTTTTGTTTATAACATTTTGGTCATGTTCATCCTGTTATGTTGTTCTTTGTTTTCCATTCCTAGTATTTTTGGGTGGAGTGATTCATTTTATCACACATGGTGATAAGATATTGATTGTTAGCCATGTTGTCTTAGGGGTTCACATTGGTTGGTGTTCATTTTTGTGCATGTTTTCTATAAACGGGGCTCCAGGAACTAGTTGTAGTAGGGAAAAAGGGGAAATTGAATTTGAGTGCTTTCCTAGAGTGACCTTTTAATTACCACACTACAGGACCATATGGGGGATTGATGTTCAATGCTCCCTCAGAGTGTCTATTTATACATTACGAGGTCATGGGAGGAATTGACGTTGAGTGATTCCTCATAGTTCATGTAGTTACTGTGTAAATACAATTGGGGGAATTGAATGTGAGTTCCTCCTCTGAGAGTCTTTAAACATACATGACTATTGCTGGAATTGATGGACAATGTTTCTTCAGAGAGTCTTTTGTTGTATCTATCCTTGTGTTGTCTGGATGAACCAGAGTGGTTATATTGAGAGTACTACCGAGTGGGTTACCTTCTTTGATTATATTTTTCTTATTATATTAAACTAAATGCATTGAAAATGTGGATTGCTTACTACTGAGTACTTCCATATTTTCTATATTCTTTAACTTATTATCTGTCGTATATTGATTGACTGTTTGGCACAGATGTTGTGGTGGTTTCCTACTGAGATTTAGTCTCACACCCTATTTGGGAAATGCATTTGGGCCTAAACATACTATATTGTAGTATTTAAATATAAGGTAAAGTGTCCTTCTAGATCAGGGACTTGATTACAGTGGATTTGGAGAGCATGGGACCAAAAAAAGACTTGTAATGCTGAGGATCTGTCACCTATTTTCTTTTGTAATTTGGTTATTTAATCTTTGTATTCTAGCATTTTTATTTGTATGGTTCCTTTCCTAGAAATATTTTTCATTCATCATTCATATATATATGTGTGTGCTCCCGTTATTATTTCATGTCTTCTGTTGTTTACTTTTGTATGGGTAATTACTACTTCCTCTATTTCTATTGTTTTATTCCACTATTATATAGTACAAATGAAGGAATAGATTCCCCATTATCACAAAAAAGGCCCTAGCTACTAGTATGTAGACTCTGGCATTTGGGGAAATGCGCTTGAGGCCATGTGACCAACTAGTTATGGTTCGCCTCTATGTGGCATCCAGAACCGGGACGTTACATGTTATAATTTTCCACAACAATTCAACGTATTGTAACAAAAATTTACATTTTATAAAAATTCCAAAGAACGTTTTATTGCACATAGTTTTCAATATAACCCATTTATGATCCCAATTCTCCTTCTATATTTTAAAAAAATTTAGATTATCATCAATAAAAACTACCATAAATTTATCAAGGTGGTTTGGGTAGACTTCATTAATCCAATCTATATATATAGTAGTAGAATTACTCATGAAAATGGTAATAACAAAAAACCCATAATTACCATATATTGAAATGAATTA
Organism: Viscum album; assembly: GCA_963277665.1. Classification (NCBI taxonomy): domain Eukaryota; kingdom Viridiplantae; phylum Streptophyta; class Magnoliopsida; order Santalales; family Viscaceae; genus Viscum; species Viscum album. Next base: position 416,058,858 of record OY728161.1, on the reverse strand, counting down.
TTTATAATATAGTCTTTTTTATCCATTAATTTATTAATTCTATATCAAAGATCAATCATAGAGATGAATTGAGCCCTATAAAGCTAGTCAAATAAATCCTCAGTTCATAGAAGATGATAAATTTTCTTTACTATGATTCAGTCTTTTTAACTATTATCAATACAAATATTCATTGAAAAATCTATCAAACTAAAAATTGAACATTTGATACCCATAGAGAAACACTTGGTTTGATAAATCCCTTATCCAAAAGATCATGGTTTTTCATATTTAATAATTTAACTCCAAATTTTCCATTCTATTAATGGTTGTTTAAATAGGTTTAAAACCATGCATGAGTCCAAAGGATAACTCTAATTCTTTTTTAGCAGGAGGACTAAGAAACACCATAGAAAATATGATAATTTATTAATTAATGATTGTAAATTTTTCTATTGATATATTTCCATTACATTTTTCATCATAATATATTATTTCATTAAACAAGTATACATGTGGGTCTTCTAGGCAAAGATTTAGTCATTACATTTCTCTTTTTAATTCAATTGTATGTTTTCCATTTTAAAACTGCTGATAAATCAATACATCAACAGTCGATCTTCGCAGAATACATTGATTGTCAGTCCATTTCTTGTATAGTGTTGAATCCTAGAATTGAAATAACTACTAGACTAATTGACAAAAAATGCCTGACCATGATTCATTAACATATGTTGATGATGATGGTGATTCGCTTTGATTGAACTCATATTTTCAGAGGGATTGGTAAAGTGGCCCAAATATCCACACATGAATCATTAGACATCATAAAATTCATAAAATATCTTCCCATTTTCTTTTTTTGGAGAATTTGAGGATTCTTGTCACCATGAATGTTCTGATAATTATGGAAATCTCTTAAAAACATGTAGCATAATACACTTCCTTGAATAAAATCCCATAAATTATTATTTCCACACATTTTTGACATAAGATGATGCATTGTATTTCCACATATTTCATCATTAACACTCCTCCACATGTATGTATCCAAATATATATTCATTTCATTCACTCTATGGTTCCATTATATATCACCTAACTACATTTAAAACATCATATAACCTAATTCAACATATTCATATATGTTATAGTACTGGTTGGATAAGTTATTTTAAAATTGAGGCCATAGTCCACTAAATAATATATCATTAATCATATTAGTATATATGGAATTTTATTGTTTTAATGGGAATTTCTTTTAATGTTCATCTTATATCATCTGATTGGTTAATTTTTGTTATTCTTTATTTATAAGAATACTTTTTACATTTTTTTTCATGTTGATCGGTTTATTTATTTTGAAAATTATTCCTGAGACCGATTCCACACTATATAATCAATAATACCTATTGGTTTAATGATTTGAACTTCTATAAAAGAATGTCTAACTTCTCCACCTAATAGTATATATCCATAGTGAAATCCTATTATTTTTAACAATTATGAACAAAAATGATCATTTAAATATATCTTATACACAATTCTTCATTTAAAAGTTGGATAGATCATCATAAATAATGTGGTTTTTGATGCATAAAAGACTCATCCAATTTTTCATCCTATAATAGAAAAATATGGTATCTAATCATGATTCTTGTTATTTATCATAACTCGTCTTTTTTTTTTATCACGCAAATAATTTTTTACATCCCAACATCCATTTTAATGTTGTCAGTTCCCGGTCTATTATTCTTACAATTTACGTGTAGCATCCTATTTCTTTCAATATTATAAATGAATACATCATTAGTGATAAATTTGTTTCATTAAATGACATTATTATTACTATTTAAATTCATTTATTAAACCATCATGCTTTAATATTCTATTCTTCAATAATAAATAATTATAATATATCTTCATAATGGATATTAAAAATATCAGGATAAACCAAAAATATCCCCTAGGGGTGTAAAACTAGGAGTGAATTAAATCCCATATTCATATACTAGGATACATCAAGATAAACATAGTTCACTTTTTTAGAGATTTTTCCACATTTACATCAATTCACGATCCATATCCACTTGTGTGTATCCTAATAAGGAATTATTTTATTTGAAAATCACATACTTAATTCTATACAATGAATCCATTTTATCTTCATAAATTTTAACTTGTACTTAGTGATCATCATAATTTTTTTAAATAATTATTTCCTACATTAAATACTAATTAACTTCAACCAACTATGGAATTCCACATATTTATTACGTAAATTTTATTAATATGATGCAGAATGCGGTTCTTTTAAGGTTAAGTTTCTGCTAAATATATTAAACAATACTCAAAACCCAATACATTATTATAATCGACATGAAATCCATAATAATATATTAATACTAGTTATATAATTTCATTTAATAACTTTGGGACATACATGAAATTAATGTTTGATTATAAAGCACATTATGGGAAAGCGAGAGAAACATTTAACATGTAATCATGTACATTTTTTATAAGAATTCAGGGAATGTAATAAAGTAACGTGAAACGAAAAAAGGTTCTACAATAATAAATGTAACTTGAATCATGACATATACATAAAGAATAAACATTTAATTGTGGAATTCATAAACTTATCACCATGGATAAAACCCACGTTTTCATAAAAATTACCACAGTTATTCACCATGATACAGTAAGTCATGTCATATATAGAGATTGAATTATTTGACCAGTGAATTGAGAACTATCATGGTGTTAAATCAATAATTCATAATTAATGTGACACACAATGATCATAATAAAAAAATTATTAAATAAAACATGGGAAATCAATGAAACGTGTTTCATAAAAAATATGATGTTAATAAAATCGTAAAGAAAATATCATTATATAATTTATAAATAACAATTATGAAATTAGGATTTCTAATATTTCAATTACTAAATAAAAGAAATAATTTCATCACATTTTTCAATACCACTAGAAATTGAGATGTTTTGGGTATTGGAATAGTTTAAATAGAAGAATTTCATGTGATAAAAATAGAAATTTTGTAAAGAACTGTTTTCAATATAATGGGTTTGAAACAAGTTTTTAGATATACATATAACATATGGGAAAATGGTCACCCTTAATAAAGTAAATTTATACACTGAAGGAATTGAATAAAATTAATATAAAAACATTGTATTAAAATATTAAAGATATTCCACATATTTTTTTAAAAGAATAACATTATCTAATTTCCATTACTATAAATATTGACTCCGAAAACATGAAGATCCCGAACATAGGTCATAATGAAACCATTTGAGTACACCATATGGGGTAAAAATCCAATAGAATCAAGGATAATTACATGTGAATGAACAGAAATTGGTAAATGGATGGGTATTTTTTGAAAAAGTGGGGGATTATGTTAATAATTTTTTAGACACCTCAGAAGTTGTATATGAAAATCCATGGTCTTTCACATGGAAGTTTAGCACGCTATTGGTCACATAGTACATCAATTAATTTATTTTAATCCAATAAAATCTACATGAATTTATATTACTTATTAATTGATTATGATGCAATTAAACATACTGAGAAACTTCTACTATATTTTTACAATCCATAAAACCAAAATATTTTTAAAAATTTATATAATTTCTTTGTAACATAATTTTGTCATTTTGATTTATTTTTATATTTTTATTTCATATTAATTATCTATGTATGTGAAATAAATTTTTTATATAACAAATTACTTATTAATTAAAAATATCAGCTGATAGAAAATTAGAAGTGAATGCATAGTATAACTTATGAAATTTTAAAAATTATAATTTTTTTTTTCATTTTAAAAAAAATTATAAATATATATAATAATAATTATAATTTACAATAAAACCATAGTTATTGTTTAAAAATTTACAACTTTTTTAATTGTAATTTTTGTTCATGAGAATGTGTTTTTTCAAATTCATCATATTTTTATATTGAGACAAACTATTAATAAAATAAAAATCCTAGAATTACAATTGTATTTATTAAATGGAACTTCAAATTAATAAAATATGTCTATAAAAAAATTATTACACAATTATAAAACCAAAGTTTGAGATGTTTTGTTGTGATCGACTCATGGGGTGGCTCCACTAACATCACCCATGTGGTAATTTCTGTTTTCTTGAACATCTATGTTATGAAATTTTGTTAAAACATGACATGTTTAAGCTCATATTCAAAATAGTCCAAAGATAAACTCATTGATGCTACATTATTCCATAACTCTTGAAAATGGGATTTTAGTGGCACAACAATCCTTTCAAGGTTCATTTTTTCTACTTTCTGCATTAACTACCCTTTTTCATTTCTTATTATTAATACTAAATATAAGGTTACAATTATATAGTTCACAATGGTCATATTTACCAATGGTTATAATTAAACAATTTTCATATAATATTTAATCAAAATTTAAAAATTATATTTTATACTCAATTAATTATTAATTATATTTTTTTTATTTTGTAGTATTATATGACACTTTTTTACATGAAATAAATAACATTAAAATGACAATGTCAGTAAATTGACATTATTATTATTCATTAAAAATCACATATAATTATGATATATTTTTTATTCATCTAAAAAAGAATCATATTCGCATATTTCGTAACATATAACATTAACATATTACATTATATTACCTATTTTCAACATTTTTTGGATAATGAATCATTTCACGTAATAACATGTATTTTTATCATTCACGTTTGACATTTTATTTTTGATCCTATAACATATATCATGATTTACTAAATTACATATTTTAAAACATGATGTAAATATCATTTATATTTCATATTTACTTATTTTTAAAAATCTATAAATGTTATAATTAAGAAATGGAACAAAGAATTAATGGATAGGGTTTGTCAAACATATGAATAAAAATTGATTAAGTTTTATCGTATTATTGATAAAAAAATTAAATGAAATATATGTATGTATGTATATATATAATATTTCCAACAGTAGTACTTTTTGATATATATATAATAATTTCTCAAAAATTATCCTTACTATGTTCCATGAAGTGTGTGAATGAATCTCATCGCTGGAACATGCGATACTCCCCAAGTCTACATCAAAAGATATCATAGTTTCAAAAAATTGTATATCATGACTGTATGTTTTATATAATTACTAAATGAACATAAATACATCATAACTATAATATATATAATTAAAAAAATATTTTTTAGCAATATTTTCAACCATGATAGATTTAAATGGAAGAACTGACATCATCTTTTGTTGATAATGTTGTTCTGCGTACACAAGAACTATGTGTTAATTACCAATTTGAATGATGTGTGTGTAGGTGTATTTCAAATATATAGAATTATAAAATCATAATATATTTAGTATACTAGGGACATTATATAATAATTAGATAAAAAATAAAATAAACATGGTTGAGTAAGGATGTTTACTTTTCAATAGGTAAGTCAATTTGGTTTTCAGAAAAGGGATTATTTGAATGGATTTGTTAAAAACAAAAAAAAAATTATTTTATAAAGATATATATTTTGGGAGAATACATTTGAAGGTTTTGGATGAGACCAAAGGTATTGATATATGTAAGTAGAGGGGGATTAGATTTAGGATTTGATAAGTGCTGAAAATGAAACATTGAGAATTGTTGAAAATAATTTCATTCGGCAAGACATTAACTTGACCATAAAGGATAAAAATGGATAATTATAGACCTATATTTCTATAATTATGGATATATGTCTGGAAATGAATCTATATAAAATATAAGTGTCTTTTTTAATAGTTATTTTATATGTTAACTAATTAATTTCTAACATTTTTCCACAATCAATATACATAATTTCAATTTATTTCAATAATTTTTTAAAAAAACAAATTTGACCATGTTAGACATTATAAAGTATATTTATTCCATATTTGGAATTCAATTCACAAAATTCATATAACATAACGAAGAGAACTAATTTATCATTTGTCTCGTAGATGTTTTTTGACAACAGGGTTTTTAAGTGTAAATGTTTAAATGATTTAGATTCTTTTATATCCAATTCAAGGTGAAATTTCTTCCAATTACCAAAATTTCATTAAGAAATTTAAACTTTAACTATTTTACATTTTTGAATAAAATTAAAATTCTATGTGATAATATAAATAATTTTTATGAAAAATATTTTTTGAACTAATTTTTATTTTCATTAAAATTCATAAAAATATAATACTTCTTAGAAAATTACCAAAAAATCACGTAATGTACATTTTTTATGAAACATTTATAAATAAATATACTTTTCAAAATAAAACTTATAAAACATTGACGTAATATATTTAAATTTGGTTCTCCATTAAAATTTGTTAAAATTTTCTTTTATAAAAATTCTTAGTCTTATTCATAAAATATGAAATATTATTTTATTAATAAAATGGAATTATTTATTTTATTGATATAAACATGCCTTTATACATAGAATAATCAATTCAATATGAATGTAATTTTATATTTTTCATATGGTTCTTTAATTCAATTCCACTAGTTGATGACCAAATGATTCATGTATAAATAATATTTTAATTTTTTTCATCTAGTTCATTACATACCATCTAATTTCCATGCCAAAATATATTAATATATTGATAAAAATATTAGTAGTATATTTTAGTTCATTAAAACTATACCTTGCTTATTATGCATGATACCAAAAGTAGTCGGCATTATGTGTAACAGAATAAAATATTAATGTTGTGTATAAAAAATTAATCAAAATATTTCATGTGGTTTTTGAATAAATGCGTTTTTCATATAATTCAATCCAAACCTATATCATTCATAATCTATAATCATTTTTCTGAGAAAAAAAATTAAATAATTTTAAAAAAACATATTTAAAAAATTCATAGAGTGTTACAACAATGCTACATTATTACAATATATATATGGTTTAATTGTAATTGATAGTGTTTCACATGGATATTTGTTTGTGATATTCCCTGATTTATGACTCCATAAATAATTTTAAATGTAATGTGCTCTCATTGATCATTATGTATGTTTAATCCCATTGTAAGTATTTTTTTATGATTGTCTTTTATTTTGATCTGTGAAATTGATAAATGTAATCCATGAGAGGATAATATTGTCTTTGGATTCTGTTAAAAAAATATAAATATAATTTTATGTTTATATAACAAAAAAAATACATATATGTATATATTTGTATATATATAATTGTATTTTTGAAAATAGGTATATATGTATATAATTTTATTTTAATATATGTATATTTGTAAATATATAAATATAATTATATATATATTTATATCTATAAAAAATTACATATATGTATATATGTATATATGTATATATATAATATTGTCTTTGGATTCTGTTAAAAAAATACATATATGTATATATGTATATATATAATATTTACATAAAATTTTATGTGATAATATTATCTTTGCATTCTGTCGTTGGATAATATTGTCTTTGGAATCAAATGGTATTTTTGTATAAAAAAATTAATAAAACATGATTTATGTTTCATGAATATAATTTTATTTTAATATAACATAAAAAATTCAATTTTTATTAGGGAATACTATACATATGTTATCAATAGTGTAGTTAGTTATAACAATGGTAGATTCCCAAGTGTCTAAATATTTCTTCTTTGAATATTTAATTGGGGGACATGAGTCCTAGATATTTGGTGTCACATATGTTGTCTAATGGTATTGACTATTTAAATCAAGTACAAGCTTTTTTTTTCTTTTTACATTGGTTCGTTGAGGATACATTAAAATAATGTTAATTATATATAAATATATTCCTATATTATCTTGATATTTATCCTTGAATGACAATTTTTAAATCATATTATGCCTCATTAATAATCTTTTTTCATTTTTTTAACATGAATAATGAATGTTTATGGAAAGTAAATAAAATGTTGATTTTTTACATGGGAAAAAATTATTTATAAACAATTATTTAAATAAATCGTTACAAGTAACAAAAGTAAAAAATATAAATAAATTTTATAGATTATTGTGTGGTTTCAAACATGTTTTATTTCCCACCCTAGTCTTTTTTCTGTGGGTGTTTGTAGACATGGTTTTGTATGATACTTAGAATGGGAGGGTATCCCGTATAGGGAAACACCACTGGGTAATGTTTCCTTATGGTGAGATAAGGCTATGGTGAGATATGGTATATATAGATTGGAAATTTTGTTTTTTAGGGTTATATGTTTTATTTTCTTTCATTTGTTCTTCTAGTCTATGTTATCCACATGAAGGGTTTTAACATTAATGATTATCTTGACATATGATGTATTATTTCTAATAATTTATTATAATTAGGTTATCTCTATAATATAATATTTTAGTTAAGGTTAAAATCACATTATCATATCCCTTTATGGTTTCTTTTTGAATGTCACAATCTCATGGTTATCGAGAATGTTCATATGGATTTATGGTGGTCTAACTTGTGTAGATTTATAGGATAAATCATGTCTAACTATTATAATAATGGATTTCATCAATTTAGTGTAATAAATTATCATAACTAGAGTAATATAATTCTATTGACATTCTATCACATGACGTGGAGGTGGGAGATAAAACAAATGTTGGTTTTCTGTATATTCTTTAAGGAGGTTCTACAATATTTACTAAGAAGATATGTTGTTATGTAGATGATATTAGAATAAAATTTCATTTAATTTTTTTTATCATGGAAGGTATACTAAATATTTATGTGTATTAAAGAAACTAATAAAATTTACGATAAATTGATGGTCTTTTATGATGGAGAAAATAAAATCAAGTAAACCTATTACATTACTGGATGATTATACAAAAATAAATTAATTTAAAAAAATATGATAGTTTTAAGAAAAACATTAAAATGGAGAATTATATTGTTACAGATATTTATGGGTTTTCCGATAAGCTAAATTATTCCACCATTATGAAAAATAAAATTCAAAAAATTCCAAATAAATTTGATCCCATGTGTTATTCCCTTGTATATTTTAAATAATATTTAATGGATTATATTTAAAAAATACCATAGATAATAAAAATTTCATTACAATATAAGTTAAGATTAATGTAAAGGATGACATATATTTGGGAAATTTTCAAAGAGAAAATTCAAATAATATGAGGTTTCCAAATATATTTATTAAAATTATAAGGAGGGTGATGAAGACTAAAATGATTTACACTTTAATAATAGAAATTTATTTAGTGAAATTCTAGAGTTAATGGTAAAATCCCCCCAAGGGGTGACAATATAAATGAAATTGTGTATTTTACAAAATATTTCTGAATGAAAAGATGATTTAATTTAAATAACATAAGGATAAAAATACACAATCAAAACGTATTAAATGTAAGAATTAATAAACCTTGATCAAATGAACATTACAAGTAATAAGGGACAAGATATCACTTGTAGATAATATGATTATGATTTATAATTTGTTGTTCATGATGAAAGTGGATTGTATGGAAAAAATAATGATGAAGAAGAATAATTAATATATCTAGAATACATATTGAAATATTAGTTACAATTTTATCCTGAAAAAATTACACATCTCATGAAAGAAAAACGGAATAAAAAGATATAAATAATGTCTATGAATAAAATATAGAATTTTTTAAGAAATAATGTCTTCATATTGATGAGATCATGATAAATGAATTTAATATCATCTACGAAAAATGATAATGAGATATCTTGAGTATTATTACATTTGAAAGAAGAAGAAATAGAATATAAATAATCAATATATATTTTTACAAAAAACGATTCATGGAATATTGTATAATAATTATCTAATTTTATTCACATCAATGGTGAATTTGATGTGATTAATAGTTCCAATATGTCTATAAAATATAATTCTGATTTATCAAAAACCAAATCAATGATTACAAAAAATATAAGATAATAAAACAAGCCATAAATAATTTTAACACAAAATAAATATAATAGCTTCAATTACATATGAATGGAAGATATTAATGTTCCCAAAACACCATATCCCCCAAGAAAAATGATGGATGTGTTTCAAGGAGATAATACAAAATAGATTTCTAGAAAGAATTATTCTTTTAGTGTTTGATCACATTTAATATGATTATGTCATTTTTGTTATCGGCTTGAATAAAAATCATATTTTTATTATATTACATTTCTTTTATATATATGATATTAATAAATTGGAATATATAATTACAAATTGGGGAAAATATTTATATGAAAAAATCTTTGATGAAAACATCACTAAATCTATCTAACCAAAATAGAATTAGATCATGTAATGAATTATTTTGATTATATATAAGATTGTACAAGTGTGAGGTATGTATAACAACTCTAAAATTATATTTCAATATATTGTGATAGGGATAATATTTTAAAATAAATAAAATGGAAATTAATATTTTTTAAAACTATTGAGTAATGTGAATACTAAAAAATAAGTATATATTATAGAGAGTAAAAGAAAAATTTTCATCCTAATCACATTGATGTATCAAAAAATGGAGGATAAAAAAATAAAATCTAGTGACAAAAGAAAATAAGGATTATTATGAATGATTAGATATATTGGTCATGGAATGAAATTCTATATGACCATTCAACCATCACTAGATAAATTTTTATTCGGTCTATATATAATTAATCACCCACTATACCTTATGTGGAAATATATGCACCACCCAAAAAGTAGTTCATGGGATGAATGCTTTTGTTTAACACATTGAGTATCGTAATAAGAAACGAGACATGAACAATATATTTTATAATAAAAGAATGTGTAATGATATAACCATTATGATTTAAAAATCTAAAAATTTATATTAATATTTTGGAACATGGATGATCTATTTATTCAATAAAATAAATTTATTTTCTCTTACAAAATAGTAATGAAGGGGATGATTGAATTTATAACTGTAGGATTTCAACCTTTTTTTTATTCATGGATTATCTTAACAACCATGAAAATTATGAATGTTGTTATTTCACTAGGGGGAAGGAAAATTTAATGATGTATTCATATATTGAATAATGAATTTGTAGATATCAATAAAAAACTAAATAATTATGTTCTCCCATAACACATAAAACCCTTATTTTTTAAATTAATCATATTTTTTAAGGGGTATTATTGGTGGTGAAATTATTTCAAAATTGGATAGTTTATATAAATCTTAGTTGACCTGTTGATGCGATTTCAAGAACGATTATATGTTATATTTTTAATAAATATATTTTCTTCTACAACAAATTGAGAAATTGAATTTGGTATCACATTTATATCCTTTTCTGTATATTATTTCTCACCTTGGGTAAATCACTCTTATTTTATTCCCCACACATACCTTTATATATTTCGATTCAACTAACTAAAATATCATTATTATGTATGTCTTGTTGTTTCATCCATCTCTCATTATATGCTCATGGTTCAATTGTTAATGAAATGGGAATGATAATAGGACTATAATAAGAAAATATTAATCATAAAACCAGACTTATTATTTTATTTTTTATCAATAATAAATTGAGAAAGAAGTAAACATATTAACATTAAATGATCTTGTTGGTATTAAAAACAATTATAATAGTAGAGATTTACATTCCCATTGGGGGAATTGTATTTTTTAAATAATTTCCCATGTAACTTTTAAGTATTTAAATATATATTTATTAGAATAAATGATGTTACATAGAGTGTGTTTTCATGTTAAATGGAAAAGGATGTTTAATGCTTCATCATAAATGATATCTTAGATAGATTTAATAAGAAGTCCTAATTATTTCTGATAATTTATTAACAATGATTCTTGATTAAAAAACATACTAATGATGAATGTTGTTTCAAAAAAAAGTTATGGAAGATGTTTGAAGATTTTATATAATGAAGGATGGAGCATTGAACATTAGTAATGATTAGGAGTATATTAAAGAATTTGAAAATAACATCTTGTTGATAAAGAATTATATGCATCATTTTTTTATATGTTTTTGTGTAAATTATAAAATATTGAAATTTTATGATTGGATTTCGAGATAATTGATGTCAAATTTGTAATTTTAATATCGATGTGTGAAATTATACTAATATATAATATTTTAAAATGCATGTAATGATCATAAAGAAGGAATCAAAAATAAAAATTAATTCTTGTAAACATAATTTTGATATTTTTGATCAACCATTATGTATGGTGGCCCTCATAATCATCAAAAACCATATGCAAAAATTGAAATAAAGATGAATGTATGAATTTAAAATGTCTTTTGAATGTATTATATTCTTTCAGTGTCACTCTATTATTTGTTTAAATAAGAATAAAATAATAATTAATAAATATATGTAAACATGAATTTATTATATGTAAGGATTAGTAGAACATATAGATCATCAATCCTAATTGTGTGAACCGCATTGGATAATTACATAGTAATTTTTTAGAATTCTGACATCTGAAATATATGATATTTTATGAATTCATAATTTAAATAAAAGTATATTAAAATCATACAATTTTTTAATTAGTTCTTGAAATATTATATTACCATAATCTAATTACTTTGTATTTGTTTTATGGTGTTTATTTAGTATAAAAAAATGATGAATTGGATTTCATATAGAGATCTGATAAGATATATACACTGTTAGAAGGGGAACTTCATCCCCACTATATGTATGAATGTATATATTGACAGAAATATTGGATTATTTACACAAGTGTATTTTTTGGTAAATGAATATAATGATATTAAAATATCCTATGGAATATACTCCTAAAACCTTCCTACATAATTATATCATAAATTTGAATTAAAATTATATTATTAACATTAAAACAAGAATCCATTTACTAATTTTATTGTTATGAGATTAGTGTTTATACTAAGGATTTTGGAGCTTCCCAACTTCAATTATGGAAAAAAATATTTAAGATATTATTTTGTGATAATATATAAACGAAACAGAATTGGTAATATAATATAAATATTGATTTTTCATAAGAACATTTTGTGCGGTTTTAGATTCTATCAAATGTCAATATCCTAATACTACACTAATTTTTTTTGAAAAGGGGTTTTTTGTTGATATCCATTCAAGAAGGATATGATTATTGTGTCTGAATATTAAATGTTATATAATTAAAAAGTTCATCTGATGGAATAAATCTTGACTAGAACATATTTCATTGTTCTAAAGAAGTTGTTTATGTTAAAAATTGAAAGATTATTTAATCAAACTATTTTATCCAAAATATTTATTGTGTAGTATTATAATCGTGTTTCGAATACTAATCCTAGAGAATAAAGTGATAATTACTATTTTTTATATATTTTAAGTGGTTACTAGATGCTTCTATTAGGACATTGAAATATAAAATACATTTTTAATATAAAATTGTAGGACTATGATGAGATTATTTCTATAACCACATGTATAGATAGTAGACAATTTATTACTATGGTGAATAAAAAGGCATGGTAAGGAATATTACATTTTGTGTAACCTTGTAATTTATTCTGTGGTATTCCTCCTTTATATTCTATTGCATTTTAGGTATTATTAGGATACTATATTGAGTATATATTGACCTCAATATGACCATGTTCTGTCAAAGATGGGCTTAATTATAAAAAATCTCATTGATTAAACCTTATACAACTTTTTAGTAGTCCAACTTGCACGTGGCATCATAGGCTATATCATATGGAATGTTATAAAATGACATGATATTTATTTCACTAATAACAATATAGGACTACGCTATATCATATAATTATTAATCATATTGTAATATCCTTATTGAAAAATCATGATCAATCATGGAAACAAAAAATGTATTTTTAACATCTATATATTTTTTGTAGTGAGATCCATTTTAATAGACCTTACATATAATGAAACTTTTTGTTGGGTCATTTTATTTGTGTGATTTATTCATCTATAAACCATTAAATTTTCTCAAATGTAATATAAGATATGAATTTGTTTCATGATCACTAAATGATCTTCGTTGATATCTATATAAGGTTTATGGCACCATATAAACATGTGGGTGAATATATTTTTATAGATTCCTATTAAATCACTTTTATGAATCTAAATTCATCATTGGAATTTTCCATGAGTGGATCATCAATTACATTGATTAATGAGATTACCGTCAATGTGATTTTTTTCCAGCAACCTATGGATACACTAGAGTGAGGGGATTATTTTACTTTTTAGTGATATACATCAGGCATAATAATAAAGGCAATAATAATACAATTATTGTTGAATTATATACATGTGTTCTTCATTTCATATTATTCAAGGTATCCATTTTAATGAACATAAAATATTCATTTTTAAGTTCATTAGTTCTTTCCAATATATTGATTATGTGTAAATCAACAACTTGAATCTTAAATGTTTATTAGAGAAATATAATGATATTTGACGATCAGAATCTTGTTATAAAATGATTATGAAACATTTTTTGACTATCATATTACTCTTCATTAAATATAACATAAATTTTGTATTGATCCTAGAAATATTATAAGGGTTATAAAAAGGGTCAGTAAAAATTGTAACTATGACTAATTTTACAATATGTAATTAATATATAGAAGTGAAATCAATTTTTGTCAAAGGATTCCATTAAGATATGTGATAATGTAATCTATGATTTATGTTACATGATATGATAACTATTTTTAGGTAGCTACACAATGTAATAATTTAATTTTTTGTGTATAATAGTTTACAATATATATTTTTGTATGCTATGATATCATTCTTTTCATTAGTGAAAAATAGATTATAATTTCACCTTAGTATTATTGAAAAATATTGTAAAATAATACAGACAATCACTAATGGAACTACAATTTCCACAGATTATCAATATTTAACGTAAATATATAATAGTTAAAAATAATGAATAAAATTTTTTGTTATATGATAATATATGAAAAACATAAGAACATATTTAATTTTCTTAATTTCAAATAAGAATTATATTAAATTGTTTAATAATTGTTTATATATCATGGAAAAATATATTTTGATATATGTTTTTAATTTATAATGTTTTTCTAAATAAAAGTGATATATTTTTTACAATTAATTAATTTAATGATTAAAAAATATTTATTAAAAATATATGATTATATTAATTTCCAATAACATGTACCATGAATATTATTTGTAAATAATTCTATTTTTGATAATAATTATATATATTGAAATTAAAAATATATTTTATAATGCTATAATTAATATAAAAGTATATAAAAATATAAAATTATTTATTTATAAAATAATATTTTCATAATTAATTAATTTTAAAATTTCTAACCACTGGGTCTCATTAGAGAAACTAAATAATCTATTTCAAAATCGGTGTTGATAATTTATCGGAAGAATTTTTAAATAAAATATAAATTGTAATTTTATAAAATTATATATAGTTTATGAATAGTTCATATGAATAATGAATATATTTATGATAAAATATGTTTTTTAAATAAAATATAAAATGAATAATATGAAATAGTTTATATTATATTAATATAAAAATTCATTATATTGAACTTTTATGAGATTGTTAATAATATATGGCCTAATTATATGATTTTATAATTATATTTCATTGATAGTTTTATATAATAGTTTATCCCATGAATTAATATAACAGTTATTTAGTTATTTATTTTATTCCTGACTTTATTCATATTATATTTTTTTCGAATAACATTATCCTTTAGTTTGAAGTGAAAAATTCGCAAAGAAAGTTCTATTTAGAGATATAAAGAGTAATATTGTCTCTCTATTATTTAATTTAGATTTTCTATAATTTACCAATACAAGATACATGTTTTTATATTTAATTTAATTGTTTATTAAACCCGATACATATTTGGTGTTAGTATTATGTTGAAATTAAGGTATCTCATTTGCAAATTATCCTACGGTTGAGCGGCGATGGATAGTCTTAATAATGTTTTATAGTTTTATCCCTCATCTAGAAATGTGATGGTTTTATATCAATTCCTCCAAGATTACTCATATAGGGATTTTTTATTTCTTTTGATTATATGTCATTGCAAGAAAGTATTAATTCTATTTTACACGTACGATTAAAATTATTATGTTTGAATACAATTGGTTTTTTAATATTGGTTCGTAAATAATTAAAATTATTGTTAAAAGAATTACACATCAATATAGATTGAACATATTAATGTGGTGAAATGATAATTATTCGAAAATAAATTATTAGAATCCTACAAATATTTAATGTAGAAAATATTGAGAATATACTGAGATTAAATCCCATTACAAATTATTGATTGTTAAATTCCTTCCAAAATGAATTGATGTAAAAATTATGATAATTAAATTGAGTATGTTGTTAAAATATTGGGTGACCTAAAAATTAATTTTTATGTAAATATTTAATAAGGTTACCCCGACACATACGTAACAAATTTGTGGATTTTTATTTGGTTTTCTAATATATGGGAAACAATAGGTATTACGATTCTAGTTGAATGGTTTTGGGATTCTCTATAATATAGATTGGGTAAGGAGGTGAAAACACAATAAAAGTATGAAATATAATATGATTGTGATGATTAAATACATTTAATATTATGGTTGTAGAGGAATTCCAATTTAGAATAAAAAATTATTTAAATAACTATCATATTACCATAATGAATTTTATTGATTATAATAGTTTCCATTATATTAGTGGAGACATATTTAATAAAAGAAATTATTAAATTAATTAATACACAACAATTATATATTTAAATATTAAATGATATATTAGTGGAATCATAAAAATTAAACATATCATTGTATTTAAAAATAAATAAATAATATTACTAATATTTAAAAAATATTTTATTGGGTAAATATATAAGAATTGTTCATTAAATTTCTCACATTCATTGTGTTAAATAAATCCCCATAATGTGTAATCTATATAATAATTTTAATTAATTGAATATAAATTATTATGATAATTTTCTAATGATTCAATTATGGTTTCCATGGAATTTTATTAATTATTATCATAGGAGTGTATTTCTTTACTAATAAACATAATATGATTCTGTGTACTAATTAAATGTTTGGAGTTATGTTTTCTATAAGTATAACTACAATTAAGGAATTCATTTTTGTGATAATTAATTCAAAATTTTAGAAAATATTAATTTATTAAATAAATATTTTACAAATATTATTAGTGAATTTATATAATCATAATTAGTCATGTAATGTTTGTGTTCTAGGGTTGAATCTATCATACATTTGGGAAAATATTCAAACTACATGAAGAAAAATTACTTTGAATGTCCAATATTTTATTTTTGAAAATATCTTGTTAATGTAATTAAATCTTGAATGATGATTTAGAGTGTAAGGAAATTTTTCCCCTATGATTTAATTTTTGACAATACTAGAAGAATTTCTTGAAACTCTATGTAAATTGAATTTTAAGTATCTCTTTTATTGAAAACATATCATGTATTTTTAAGGGTCTATGAAATAAAATGTAAAAATTAAAAATGATAAAAAATTTATTTCATAATCAACTAAATTATTTATATTTTTTGTTTTTTATTCACATTTATAAATAAATTATGTAATTATGAATATTTTTAATCCAATGAAATAATTCAATCAGAAGGATCTAAATAAGGGATGTTTTTTTCATCATTCTCCCATAATTTGGTAAACTAAATTGTATGCATGTATAGAGTTACGTTGAAAAGGATTAGATTATGGATTCAATATAGTTGGATTATGATACATTATATTACAATAATTGTTTTCAAAAAGATAATAAAATGAAGAATGATTTATTAAGGAAATAATTGTTTATCCAGATGTATTTTGAAATATGATGGATTTAATGCACCCAATATTGTAATATTATAAATAATTACTTCTCATAAAAGTTATCAAACTTCCTAGAATACTATAAAACAGATAGATTAAATTAGTTTTTATTAATTATTCCCATTAAATAATATGGATGATATTTTTCACACAAATGATTTTGTGTATCTTAACATTATATTCTTAAGATAATATGATGTGTATGATATTTATAGTATATTGGTTGGTCATTGATATTTTCATTTATAAAATATTAATATTTATTCTGAAAAAAATATAATGTGAATTACACTTTATGTCCATAAATATTTGAGGGTTATTGAATAACTTATTTATTTCAATAGTAATTTTGGCTTACAATTTATTTTAGAGATACTTTTTATGGAATAAGATTGAAGTATAATGATTTTAATTATATTATAAATAGTTATATGTAAACTAGATAAATTATTAACATTGTATAATTTTCAGATTTGATCATATTGACATTAAATACATTTTTTCAAATAGATAAAATTATTTAATATGATTCATATTATTAATCATTATTCAAAATGGTAACATCATGATTGTTACTCAATAAATAGTATAGTTTGATGGAATTTATCATATATCCATGTATAGATCTTGTAGATGAAACAAAATTATGTATTGATTTTAATGGAACCCAAAATGTGCATAAAAAATTAGGGTGATCTCAAAGTCTACCATTGTTGATGTGATTATACAGGTGATTATGTATGATTTTTGTTAATATTACTAATAGTGTTTAAGAATTTAATATATATCATGTTATATAAAAAGAAATATACACTATAAAATTGATTTACATTTTATAAATATATATATTGATGTGAAACGATAATTAAAATATATATTGTAGAATTTCAGTTATCATTGAAAATTGTATTTGATAGGGTAATATATGACATTAATATATTTATATATTTATGGGAGAATTGTTCTTGCATCTAGATAATGAATATGATCTCAAAGAAAAAATAATTTTCTTCATTAGTTCACCGATGATTAACACTATATCTGTTTTCATACATTCTGTATTTGGTATACACGTGATGAATAAATCATAATTGGATTTCCAAAATACCATAGGTTGGTGAGTTACCTATAACTAGAACCTAAATACCTTGATACAAAATTTTATCAATAGTTTCGGAAATGTAAATAAGTGGGTTGGTGGTTATGTTACTGATCAGGTATTCAGTTATAGCTCAACCAAGATGGGATTTATTCACTAATATGAAAAGTATAATATATAGACCCTATATTTAGGTTTACTGGTGATGTGTATAAAAATTACTATTTACAATATTTGATATATTTCTATTTTTGATCAGTGGATTCGATATTGACATCTATAAAGGTGAATGAATTTTTCTTTACTCATCACCCCATTAAGTATGTACATAATGAATCCTGTTTTTATAGGAGAGATATATTGTATTGACATACTATTTACCCATTATTCACATGAATCCATAGAAAAATGGGTCACACAAAAATAAATTCTTGTATATAATGTGTATTCTAGAATGAATTATGGAGAAAATATTTTTGATGGAGATAGTGATATATTAATAAGTATCAAGATTATAATTAGTCATTTTCTATAGGCATCTATTTTATTAAATCAACAAATATCGGAAATTATAATTTTTTATTTTCAACAAGGACCCTTATAGGTCATAAATTGTGGTTCCTGAAATTAGGATAGTGTTTTACTCATAAGGTTTTGTATTTTAAAGATTTTTCAATAGATAATTTGGATGTGTGGTCACAATGTATTATATAGGATATCATATACGGTGAATATACTAATTCCTGACAAATAGTTTTTTTTGATGATATCAAAAATTATATTAATATATAAATTTCAAATGATATTTAAATATTTAATATAAGGTGAAATATAATAATTTCAATGATAAATTTGTTCAAGAGGGATATTGAATGAGATATGCAGTAATGAATTATAATTTTGATGTTTAAGGTGCTATATCATATGTAATGATATAAATTTATCATAGAGGATGGTATAATATAACATGATATTACCTTCAAAAATATTATGGTTTGATTTGGCTATATCCAATGATTTTGAATCATATAATATTATTTTGTTATTTTATTATAATGTACATAAATTCCCTAATATCTATGAGTTCTGTTAATTTTAAGGAGAAAATTTGAAATATTTCCTAAATGACGTACATGATAATGTAAAATGAAATAATTATACCATGTGGCTGAATATTTCATGAAGGGAAACACCTTATTTTAAAAAATATAAAATATCCTAATAATAAAAATATTTAAAAAATTATTTTAATAGAAACTTATTTGGAAACTGATTATATATAATGAGGATTATTGAATACTTGATGAAAAATTGAATAATCCAATATATTTCTCTATACAATATATATTAAACCATGTTTTTTAGATTTTTAATGAAATAGGTAAAGAGAATCCATATGATTAGATAAATCAATATCATATAATCTTTAGTAATCATTTTCCATGTATAGTTTTGATTGTAATTTATAATATTTCTTAATATATATTCATGATGTGTAAATATTCTATTCTGGCCATGTTCATTTCTATACCAAAACTTCTAGGAAATATTATTGATATTCAATTATCATTACTAATTGATGATAATAAAATTTACATTGAGTAATAATTCATTATAATGTATATTTAAATTACATGAAAATATCATTTTAATGTTATAATGTCATTCATTATAAATTTTGTTCCATATAGAATTAATTTTTAATATATTATATTGAAATATGAATAATTTCTAAATTTTGATCATGGGAAATTATATAATCAATTACTCTATGATAGGAATATAATATTCAAGGTTAAATGGATATTTTTATAAATTTATCAAACATGTATGAAAATAATTATTAAAATATTTTTCAAATAAGGTATTACACCACAACAATTGACAATAAGGTTATTTTTTTAATTTATGTTTTTAATGAATTCATATTTTGTTGGAAAAAACAATATAGAAATAAGAACAAATACTACATTAAATGACCCATAATATATGATATTACTTATATAAATATAAATTATCTTAAAAAAACTAATTTCATGAATTATGATTTAACATTTTATGGGTTTATTTTTTATAATTTATATAACAAATGAAATTGAATGTATAAATTGAATGTAATGTTAGACTTAAATTCCAAGAAAATATTTATTTTGTTATATTCCAATCACCATTGAAATCAAATTGACATACATCTAGATTTTAATATACTGTTTTATAAATAGATGTCCATTATCTGTGAATGCTTACATTCTATTAAGGTTCTACATTTTCTTTCATTAAATGTGAAAACATTTTCACTTCATTAAATTTGTCTTCATCATAAAAAAATCACATGATTTTAATTCTTATGTGGAATGAGTATTACAAATTAATTTTTTAGGAATATAACGAAGAATTTTCAAAGTTATTATGATCATGTTTTTTTAAAAAAATTAATCTATTTTCATTAATGATATTGTTTTTATAAGCATTAAATGAAATGAACAAATATGTTGACTCTGTAAATATATAACATGAGTTTTAATTTCTACTATTATTTTTTAACAATGGGGCCATGTTAATAATATTTTTTTGAGAAATAAATATATTCATACCCCATTAAAGTATAATGTGTTGATGTTAATATATCATTCCATGTATTATTTAGAATCATAGTAAATTTCATACATTGATTAATTGTATAATTAATGGCATGCAGCCAAGTTGTATAGGAAATATTTTACATTATGAAATTAATTATTCTTGTTTATCCATATATAATATAATATTTATTTGAATACAATGTATGATATCTAAATAATTATAATTTATTATTTCTCAATTTTTATAAAACAATTAATTAAATTGTTTATAGAAAATGTGACTACTGTTAAATTTCTATTTATAACATTTAAAAGGTAATATATTTGGGAATGTTTCAACTCTATCACATGTTATGGGTTTTATAGAAATGGATATAAATTTAAATTAAATATCATCATAAAATATATATATTTTGAAACAATGG
Source organism: Viscum album (assembly GCA_963277665.1). Taxonomy (NCBI): domain Eukaryota; kingdom Viridiplantae; phylum Streptophyta; class Magnoliopsida; order Santalales; family Viscaceae; genus Viscum; species Viscum album. Next base: position 416,036,749 of record OY728161.1, on the reverse strand, counting down.
TGTGTTTATTATAGAATTATCAGGAAATTATTGATGATATATGAGGTTTGTTACATGAAATTTTGTTCATGGTTTTAAAATGTAAATTGGGTGATGGAGAATGTTTTCTAGTCACTGTTATTTCGGATTTAATTTTTATACTATATAATATTGGGCTATAAGGATGATTTTTATTTCTTGTATAAACGTTTATAAAAAGTTTTATACGATGGTAATTCATCAAACAATTAATGTTATATCATTATATTTGAAAGAGAGGATGCCCATCATTAATGGAAACAATGGTTTGTAGGTCAATTCTATTATATCCCAACATATAAAAGAAAAATATATATATTATCACAATATTTTAACAAGAAGTTCTCTTCTTCATATCGTACAAAATAAGTAACATTGAATTCAGATGAAATTAAAAATATATTGTATTTAATATGACACATAAAATCTATATGTTTTATTAAAGAGAATGAAAAGAATTTTCTACATATGTAATATATATAATGGTTTGAATAAATTTAAATATAGTGATTAAATTTATTAAATACATTCACAATTATAGAATTATTTTTACTAAGTAAAAATAAATTTATATTTCATCATATTAAAATCATATTTTGGGGGAGTTCATTATTATTTCTTAAAAAAATTATTTTTAGTAAATAGTAAAAAATAAATATTTTAAGATAAACTAATATTTTATTTTACAGTATTATCAATGATAGATTCAATAAAAGATTTATTTATAAATTTAAATTTGTTCAGTTTAATTTAATTTATTTATATTAATGATTTCAAATTATTTTTATGCATTATTTTTTATACAATAATTTTATATTTAAAAGGACATTTAAAAAAAGTAATTTTTAAACATTTCAACATTAAATTAAATTATGCCATATTTATGTTTTCAATTTTTAAAAATTGATTCCATATTAGGAATTAAGAGTTCCAATTATGATGATTATTCCACTTTTTTAGTAAGCATTAATAATATCCTTTGTTAAATTTTTTATCATTGTATATGGAAAATTAGGTATTTAAGGGTTAGAAAAAAAATATTAGGACTGTAAAATGACCCTAAAATGAATTAATTTGGTTAAATACGTATATTTATCTTATATTCATCAAATATTTGTAACATTGGAATTTTATTATAATTTGGATGTTATTTTAATCATTATAATTTTTTTTTATGAAAAGTAATAAATTTCACACTCTTGTTTTTAAAAACTATAATATTTTCTACATGGATATAAATATGGATTTATTTGGTTATGAATAATAATATAAATTGAAGTGTATAAATTCAACATGGTAATTTTTTGTTTTTTTATTATACTAATTATTACGTTAAAATCATACACATTGTTGACATATTAATTAATTAATTAAACGAATAATGGTATAAATGTAATAAAAAATGTAAAACAGTAAGATAATTTGAAAAAAATTCTGTAGTAAAAGATTTTATAGAAAAATATTAATTTTATGTAATATTTTAATGTATTATTTTCTATTTCATTTGTATTCATCATGTTATAAAATTAACAATGTATATGAATAGTTCTAAAAACTGACATTATTGATATTTTATGAAAATAATAACATGTTAAATGATATAAAATTCATAAAAAATTATATTTTTAAAAATTAATATTATATGGTTAATGAATAAAAAATTTGTATATTTATTCATGTTTTTTTCAATTCATTTTATCATTTTAAACCATTATATGTATAAAATGTAAATACTATGGTAATTTTCATAGGGTAAAAAAATGGTTAATACCTAAATATATGGATAAAATTATATTAAAAACCAATATATTATTAATTTAATGAGATAATTGTTATCCATAATCATAATAAAAATTAATTGAAACAGATTTCTTCCTTTTTAACATAGAAATTAATTTATATTAATTTATAATTTTTATAAATTTCAACTGAGATGTCACACCCAAACATCGCACATCAGTAATGATATTAATTTTTACCTTTATCTGATTATTTTATTTGATATTATTGTTTTGTCAAGGTGCATTCTTGGAAAGACGAGATTTTTTTTTTCATTTTGATAAAAAATTAATGGTTTTCTTAGTAGCGGTTGACACACGGGCATGGTCCGGTCGATGCTGCATCACTTCACAAAAGCTATATGTTCCCTGGTCATGCTTTATTTAATTTTAATTATGTTGGGACTCAAATTTGAGTTATAGTTTGAACCAGTCCCATTTTAATAAAAATTGGTGTTATTATACGGTTGAGAAATTATCAGTGTGACCGTGCATACTGCCCAACTTTAATAAGAAAACATTATTGGTTTAAATGTATTATTTCATCGGCGTGCGACTTCGTCGAGACCACTCACAAGATTGTTCATGGTTTCCAGACTCAATAGTTCATTAAATTATTTTTGGGATGGGTTTTATTATTTTAATTTTATTCATAGAATTATTATTATTTATATTAGAATTTAAAAGTAGGTTATTATTATTATTATTAAAATGATAGTTAATATTTTAATTAGTTAGATAATATACAGCAATTATAATTGTAATAAAATTATTAGTATGTAATTTTTAACGTTATTACAATTATTATTTATTTCGATAATATTTTAATTAGGTTATAATAATTTTTAAGTATATGTCATATGTATTTTTTACATCAAATTTGGAAAATAGTATTACTATTAGTTTTACGTTAATTTAATGTTTTTTCATGTAAAAATTTAACATTTTTTTCCATTTATTTTATTTTTCTTTTCCTTTCTTTTTTCTATTTTTTTCTTTCCCGAACACTTACTCTCCCTTTTTCTGTCATGATACACCCCGCACCTTTCTTTCCCATGGTTCATGTCGCCCTATGTTACAAATCCTTGCAACCTCGTCACATAATTCACCAACCTCCTCACCGGACAGTCGTGCCCTCTGCCTCACTTCCATGCCACCTCTCAGGACTCCTCACCACTCACAAACTTCCCTCATGCTACCTCCCTCTAAGACGAGACAACTGAGGACATCGACAGAGTGATTCCCCTCCTCTTCCCAACTCCCGAGGTCATTCCCCTTCCGGCTACACCGACCAACACCCCTCAAACCACCCTGCTACCGCCTATCTTTGAAGCCCATCACTCACCACCCTTGGTCGCACCAACTTATTATTCTGGTGCACCTTTATGTTGATTAAAATGACCCCCATAACCAACCTCGCACCAACTGGCACCACCTTGCTGCGTCATACCATACGGACCTACATCATCACATATTCCAACTAAATTTTTCGGGCGTGACGCAACCCCCGCATTCCCCATTATGCTCATAAATTCTTTTTGAACCCTCACCATAGGTGTGTTCCGCTTAAATTGGAAGTTTCATCTTTTTTGAAGGTTGATATGATAGGGTTTTAGTTTTCAATGGGTACAATTTTGGTATAATTGTCTTGTTGTGATGATGTTAGAGTTTATTTGATTTTATTGTAAGGAATTTGGTGTGTGATTGGACCATCTCTTTGATATTTGTGGTTTTTTGACACCAAGGAAGGTGGTTTCGCGTATGGTTATTAATTGAAAAATTAATTTGTTTATTTAATTAACTTAGCATAATTATTAATTATTTAGTTTGGTGTGAATTTTATTTTACACATGGTTTATTGAGTTTTGATTTATTTAATAGCTTGTTGCATAATACGAGTATGTTGTTGTGAAACCAATGTTAAACTGCTTATTAGTTTTTTTAAAATTGTGTAGTAAATTTGTTATGGTGTGGAATGAATGAATTTTTTTTTTGTGTTTCAATTGTTTGTGTTTTGTCAAAAATTACATTTGAAAGCGTTTATGGTGTTTATTGTCCTGCGACATATCATAATATTTTTTGGGTTAAATTGTGTAAAGGTTTTTGGTGTGTAAAGTCGTGTGCTGTATGTTGAAATTCTATAACAAATTCTTTTAATTGTGTGTTTGATATTGAATGTTGTTTCTTTTACTATGCAGTTGTTTTAATTTGTTTCATAGTAGATTTTGATTTTGTTTTTGAGATATTTTTAGTGACTGTATTATTTCAAAATGGTTTTTACATGTGTAAGTGGTGGTTCGTTTAGTGGTGAGTGTCTTTTAAATTGTTTAGATGATTTAGTTGAGTATGTAACCTATGCAGATTATGTTTTGAAAATATTTTGGTGTCTGTATGGTTTTAAAAGCGGGCTTGGGCAAGAAAATTGTTATTTTTTGTGTGTAAATATGTTATTTGGATTTTATGCACTAGTGTGACACGTGACATGAACTTGAAACTTGTTTTATCACTAATTGTGATGCTCATATAGCTATGAGGGTGGACTAGACTAGTGGTCTATTGTTTCAGAGTTGGCTCGACCCAATTTCACAAGCAGGGCTGACGATTGCAAAAATAACTAAACATAAGGTTTTATGAGTGTTGTGGCCTTCAAAGCCATTTTTTCTGAGTTTCGTGGCCTTCTATTCCATGTTTCACTGTGAAACAAGATCTTGGGGGCCCTACTAGATAACACCCATGAGGCCTCTCCCATATTAGTGCTCATGGGTTACTTTATGCCCATTAGTGTGACTATGGGGTTATTTTAAAAATTAGGGGTGTGTTTTTTTAAAGTAAGTTGTTCCTTATACTTATTTCCTTAAGCATGTTTTCACTAAAGTTGTTGAAGCTTTTACTAATTTTCATTAATTAAAAAATAAAATATATTTGTAATTAATAATTGTGTGTGGATCATTTTCTCGGTGGCATCTTAATGGGATTTAAGCTCACACCATACATGCACCATTGGGTGTTTGCATATTATGTTAATTTTTCATTCTAGGTTGAAGGATAGAGCATAGAATTGGTGGTCTTATTTGACAATGTAATCCATGTGTTAGTTTGGTGGAAGTGGCTAGGTAGTGTGAATTCTTAGGTCGAACAAGGGTTTGTGTTGGAGTTTTAGTTTTCCATTTATGTAGTCTCTTTTGGGATTTTTTTTATGTTGTTAACATTAAATCTGAACTTAGAATAAGGGTATGTTTGGTTGTCTGATTTTAGATTTAATTAATTCATCTTTCATTATGTTTTATATTTATCAATTCGAGTAAATCATTCACATGTGATATTTTTGATACTCTGGAACTTGTGATAGCCCGTGGGGATCGGGAACGCCCTTCCAGTAGTGTTGTGGATCGGGATGGGTGTCAGGTCGGATGGCGACCCGGCATGGTTCGTCAAAAAATGGTATCAAAGTGGAGGTTTTTTTTTGATTTAGTGATGTCTAGTAGATCGGGGAAAGGATTTTCGGTACTCGAGGGTTAGGTTCAAGAAGATCATTGTGAACTCTTTCTCATTATGATCCTCGAGTAACCATGGGTAGTCCGGGATTTATGTTTTTGGCATTGCACTGTGTAGATGATGGGATGAGAGTAGGAGTAAATAGATACTGTACACAGTCTCAAATGGAGTAGTGACCCATGTGATGCCTAAGAGTATGGTTTGAAACTCTTAATGGTAGGTTATTGCCTATGGTTTGGTCTTCTAAACCAGGTAACATGATAAGACATGAAAACTAGTCCTCTCTCAATGTGCATTAAAGATTCCGATGTTTTGCTTCAGTTTTGGGATTGGCATGAAATTCTTTTCCTTTAAAAAGTTAAGCAGACTATGATGTTTGTCTTATTTTATATTCGTGTGTGGTTGGAATTATTTTTGGGTATCATTTTTCGTGGACCATGTTTTTGGAATTTGGCGTTGATTTGTCGAAGCTGAATTTCTAAAAGGATTCCTTCAGTTATATGAAATTTAAGTGGTTGAATTATAAATGTAAATCATTATATAAATTTGTATTGTGTTTTTGAAATTCTTTAGGAGAAGTTATTTTTGGAATATTGGGAATGTTTTTTTTGAATGCGGAAGAGCCTTATGTCTATTCCAGTGGTTTTTCTACTAGTGCATGCATGTGCATGTGGAAGTGATTAATGGATAGTTGGGGGATCATTTGGATGGGTTCCTCAGTGTAAAATCAGTACATATTTTCGATGCATCGTGGAATATCAGTGGTGATGAATTGATTTTTATGGTCGCTTCTTGTTTCCTAAAAAGTGGGGTTTTCTCTAAAATTGGTTTTTGTGCTTAAATAGTATTTGAAATAAGAAAATGGTTTTGAGTCTGGGGTGAATGTGATGAGTTCAAAAGAGTCATTAGGTTGGAATGTACTGTGATTAGGTTTTAAAGAGGGTGTTTCTATTTAAGAATGTATTGATGTTTTAAATTGAAATACTTTGATTTATGTCTAATATATGGATGGTTGTTTTGTGATGTGTTGGGATTTTTGGAAGAATGTTTTTTGTTTCTTGTTTGGAATATTCCATTAAAATGTCCCATGGGTTTCTAGAACATCTCTCGGTTCTTGGATCTTCCCAGAATTATAGTGTAGTGGCGGAGTTGGGTTCTTCTCGGTTGTGTCTTCTGTTTATAGACATCATGGTCGGTTGAACATCGTTGAATTCTTTGCGATGTTGGCAGTGTCTATGGTTTTTTAAGAACTCTAATTGTTATGTGGGTGTATGTAGTCCATAGTGTGTTTAGAAGAGCGAGAATATACCAGTAAATAGTTATTGTCTCATTTTTCTATGAATGAGGATGTCTTGAGAGATTCTCAAGACTACCTTCATCTATAGGTTTCACCTAAAGAAGCGAAAGCTAGGGAATGTGGTTTATCTCATAGGTTATCGACCTGTAAACATGCGGCTAAGAAGGTGTGTTGACAATTTTTATGGGCTAGCTCCATGCTCTCCAGAGGTAGTGTGGAACCATTAGTTTAAAACTCATACAAGTTGTTGGTCCAATTTATTTTGTGGTAAGTTAAGGTTTCCCAAATGATGAGGAGTCTGAAGAAAAAGGGACATGTTATTGGAATGCCCCATCCATTATTTTTCATCGCGCATTTTCCAGACAGATCAATTTATTATCTCTATTGTGGTCATTCGAGCACTCTAAATTGATTGCCTCAATTCTCAATTGGTGATTTGACGGAGTGGCCATATGGGGGATAAGGAGAAGAATGCATGTTTATTTTACATTATGGGAATTTCCAGTCATAGGTGGTTAGCTTATGACTCTGTGGAGGTTGATGCTACAGACATCAGGTCCCCAGCCATAGTCCTCGGGGTGAAGCTTGCGTGCATTCAAAACTCATCAGACGTGGTGCGAGTTTGGTCTAACATAAGTCAGTTGTGATAGTTTTGGACAACATAAATTCCCTTATTGATGTATCTCCTCGGAAGACTTCATTTTTTGTGATGTGAATTAAGGTCATGTATCATTGTTGAAATATTAAATTGTGGGAGTTCCTCTTGGGTCTTAAAGAGATCCGAGGAATCAGTATTCCTTAAAGCTGGCGGGCATACTCCATGAACCTTCTTGTTATCGATTTTGGATAGAAATCGTACTCATTTCCAAAATGATCATGCCATGTGGGATTGATGCACGCCTGTCCATTTGTCTCTAGTTTAGTGGTTTCATCTATCAAAACCATCTCGTGAAGGGGAGTGTTGTCCACGGTAGGGATAATAAGTGCGGGTCGACCTGTATTGGTGGGATTGTGATGGAGAGTTCAATTTGAATTTCTCAAAGTAAAATGAGAATGCATTTGAGGGTGTCGTGTTGTTAGTAAAATTATAATATGGTGGGGAAACCCACTATGGGTCTCTCCAAAATCTCCTCCTGTGTTGGTTGGGTTTGACTTAGGGACCTTGGAGTGTCAAGAAAGTTTTAATGATATGATTGGTATTGTGATTCATTTTGGATTAGAGAACCAGTGTTGGACATGAATCCTAATATGGTGAGGAGACAAACATAGGAGGAGCTTGTGGACGACTCTTTTTATGAAGTGTGATTTGGGGTGAAACCCGGAACTTTTGCACTGCCCGACCCCAACAATTCTAATTGTTTATCTTGGGTAGTAGGTCTTTTAACGAGCATTCTTGGATATCTTGAGCTGCCTTAGTGATCCCAAAGATGGTGGTTGTGGAGTTCTATGTTGTAGTTCTACCTGAGGTGAACTCATTTTTTCTAGTTTTTTTGGTTTGGTGATTCTGGTTTTTAGAAATTTGGACATTCAAGTTATGGGTGTTTTGAATGCCTGATCTTTGGTTGACTGAGTTTTTTTAGGTATCTTGTTGGTATTTCTTGGAATCATTGCTTATTTAAGTCTTTTGAGACATTCTATGGGCACAATGCGACATGGTGGGCCGAATTTTCACACCATGTCTTTGAACATAATTACTGATTTTAATTTAAACTATTATCTAGTAATTTTATTTTATTTTATTGTTTTTTCGAGGTGCATTCCCGTTACAATGAGGCTTTTTTTATTTTTCTAAAAAATGATCCTTTAGCTTAATAGTGGTCAACACACGGGTATGGCTCCGTCAATGTAGCATTGCATCGCTAAAGAGATATGTCCCCCGACCATGCTTTATTCTTTTTTAATTATTTCGGGACTCTCTTTTAAGTTTTGTTTTGAACCAGTTCCATTTTAATGATAATTTGGGATCATATACGGGTGAGAAATTGTGCGCATGACCATTTTTACTTCCCACCATTAATATGAAAACATTTTGTGATATAATTTATTATTTCACCGGTGTGCGACAATGTCGCGGCCACTCACGATCCTGTTCACGGTGTCAAGACTCAGTAGTTCATGCAATTATTTTTCTACTGCTTTTATTATTTTAGTTTTATTATTATTATTATTATTTATTTAGTCTTTTAAAATAGGTTATTATTATAATTAAAATTTTAGTTAATATTTTAATTAGTTAGATAATATAAAACTATTATAATTGATAAAAAATTAACATAATGTGATTTTAACGTTATTACAATTATTATTAATTTTGTAAAGGTTTTAATTAGGTTATAATTATTTTTAAGTAATTTTTATAATTTTTTTACATCATATTTAGAAAATAAAATTATGATTATTTTAATTTAATTTGTAAAATTTTTAGGTTATAATTCATCTTTATTTTTTCTCATTTATTTACTTCCATTTATTTCCTTTTTTATTTATCATTTTTTTCTTCCCCTCACACTTATTTTCCCTTCTCTCTTTCATGCTACACCCCACCACTTTCATCCCCCTGGTTCATGCCACCCCCTCCTACAAACCCTAGCATCCTCGAGACCCCTTTCCTCCACCTCCTCACCGGACAACCACACCCTCTTGCTCCCTTCTAGGCCACCTATCTGGCTTCTTCACCACGCATACACCTCACCACACACACACATCCCTCATACAGCATCCATCTCAACCGAGCCACCTGACAACGCCGGCAGAGCACTTCCCCTCCTCCACCCACCTTTCCCAGGTCGCCCCACTACTGGCTACACCGACCAGCACCACCGAACCACCCCTTCTACACCTAGAAATAAATCCCTGCATGCACTTCCCTTGGGCGCACTATAACACCTTGATATTTTATTTGACTTTTTTTAATTTCATTGATTTCTAGTGTTTTACACTTCACCAAGATTATCTTGGGCTATACGCAACACTTTATTAGCTTGCAGTATATGCAACACTATTCTTGGATCATGTTACGCACAATTTCAAGTTCATTTGATAGCAGCTATTCAACACAACATTGAGTACATATATATATATATATATTCAATATATAAATGAAATATTGCTGGATTCTATTATACGCAACAACAATGTAATCTTCCACAATAAGAAACATTGTCATGGATTGTATTACACGAATGAGCGACCTTCCTCGATAGCTTGCTTGTTACTAAATACCGAGTTTCACTATTCAATGATATATTATTATAATATTATTATGAACTAGTTGTTATGAATAGTATTAACTACATTTTGAATTTTATAATTGTTTTATTAATATTAAACATTTTCTAGAACATGTTATGAGAACAATATAATTTTTCTCGAGAAAAATATGTATTTTAAAAAAATGCAGTTTTGCCGCCTTTTGATGGAGCACCCACATTAAATCTAGTTTTTGACAAGTTTATAAGTTAAAATTTACAAAATAAAATTCTTCTTTTATAACAAGGGTATAAAAATTTACTTTGGATACTTTTTTCTTATTATTTTGATAACATTCATATTTTAATGAATAGTAAAAACACTGTATATTTTAATGAAAAACTAATTTTTTCATTGTAATAATTTATATAGTTAAATTATAATATTTAATGGTTTTAAAGTATAAATAGAATATATTTTTACCATTTAATATAATATATTTATTTATAATTGATTCAACATTGAATTCATAGGTAAAATCATTTCAATCTTTTTCAATGTTTTAAGTTTTAAAATTCGTTTTCTTAAGAATGGGATTAATTTTAAATTAATTTATACAACATCTGTGATTTGAATTTAGAAAAATGGATTCCATATTTGGAATAAGTAGGTCCAAATTATCTTAATAGAATATTTTTTTGGGAATTATTAATTGTAACTACGGTAAATTTTATTTACCACATTTAAAGGTAAATTAGGTAATTAATGGTTAAAATAGTATTATAAAATTACTCTAACACATGTTTAAATATAATTCTAAGATTATATTTCGTCCTAAAACATACTTGTGTATAAATTCAATGTATTGGAACCTACATTTATGTGATTAAGACCTTTAATTTATTTTATCTAAATGAAAGTGAAATATGTCTCACTCAAAAATTAATAAATAAATTATTTTTCATATAAGGGTATACAGAATATAAATTCAGTTATAAGTACACATTTGAAATATATATTTTTTTATTTTTAATGGAAATTTATTTGTAATTTTTAATAAGTATATAATTTTTTTAATATCCAATACATTAATGAGGAAGAAATTATTTATTTAGTGAATACTAAATAATATATATTTTATTAAACTAATTATACCCCTAAAATGCCCAAATAGCTGACCATAACATATTGGTTGTGTATATATAAACTATAATCATCCAATGACCATTTATTTGACCATTTGGATTCTTATAAAAGAAATTATGAAACTTATATTATTTTATTTTAAATGATGTCAAAGTTGTCACCTTCATAATTTAATAGATATAACATTTTAAAATATGCATGTTTTAGAAGATAAATCCAACTAAAATTATTATTATGAAAGATATAAGATTTATCTTGATCATAGTATTTTATTTTTAAATTTTATGCCACCATTAGATATATTAAATAATTATACAATAATGTTGTAGTAATTATTTTATTAAGATAACTATCAAATAATTTTTATTAAATATATTAAAATAAATATTTTATGAACTACATAATTTTTTCCACGAATTTTATAGATTAATATTACATGATATAAATATTGTAAATATTTTGTTTCGAATATATATTTTGTGTGTATTTTATTTAAATTCAAATAAATGAATAGTATCAAAATTAACACTATTCTTATTTTATAAAAATAATATTTTATAGAATTGTTTAAAAATACAAAAAGAAATTATAAATTATAAATTTAAATATATATGTTCTAAAATGTTATAAAGTATAAAATTATGGAAATTTCACCCCACATAAGTTTTTATTTGTAATAATTTATAATTTATAATTTTATTACCACAAATAAAATTAAATATATTAAATAAGGATAAATCATGTTGATAAGGTTTAAAATAATTTCCCACCATGTCTAAATTTTATTGGTTGATGATATTACAACTTTATCTAATCTGAGAATCATATTTGAGTCATTTTGGATGTTTTTATATGGGGTTTGAATTTATATTAAATTAATATTTTTGAAATTTACAAAGGTGCCTCTCTCCTCCCTTATAAAAGGGCTCCTCCTCCCTCTCCTCTTCACACAATTTTGATCCTCAAGCTCATCCTATCCCTACCCATTTCCCTTATCATTTATTCTAGAAGCAATCTATAAGTCATTTTCTTCTTCAATGACCAAAATTAGTTCCCTAAGAGGAATTTTAGAAGAAGCACATAAAAAAAAGGTATTATCCTTTACTGATTCTATCAAATTTATTTTTTCTTCTACATCCTCTTCATTATTTTTTTAATTATAAAGTAATAAAATCATTTTCACTCATGTAATGATATTTATTATAAATATTAAACAACCTAATTTCACCTTCTATCCATCCTACGGAAAACGAAATCACCACGCATGCGAACGTATGAAATACCGTCTCCACGACATGGTGTAATCTATTTTTCCACCACCACCTTACTTGGATAGTTATAATGGTGTAAAGAATTACTATATATGGTTATTATAACATGATTATAATTCTATGATATTATATCATCCACTTTAATTCTATTTAATAATTATGGGAATGATATCATCACTAGAGCGTATGTACAGATTACCATATCCATGATTCAATGAGATTCATTCACCAAGTTTGCAATTAAATAATGATTATAAATTATAAATAATAAAGAATAAATAAATATATGACATATTAATGATACTGGATTTATTTATATTTTATTTTCATACTTCCGATAAATTTAATAAGAAAACGAAAACAGTGTTCATGCAGACGTACGGACTACTGTCTACATGAACGGTGTATTTCTTTCAATTTATTGATTTATTATATATATGAATATTCTGACTATATATTATATATAAATCATGTTTTATATTTTGTATGTAATTAATCATGATATATGTAATCAAATGAATAATTACAAGTCAAAACAGGGACGATAAATGAAAAGATTTTACCCAAAATGATGCTTTATCATGGAATTGATGAATGAACGGGTAACATAAAGTTGTATGTGAATCCTAAATGATATCATAAATATTATTATGGTTCTGTTACAAGTTAATAATTTGTTTAAACCATCTATACTAGTGTCTCGGACACATACTAATGAAATTGGATATAAGGTAAGGGATAATTATTCCAATCTTATTCTTATCTGAGATTGTTTATTCATAAGTATTAACTAGGGTTATATATATCATCCATGTACATGTTTCAAAAATATATTTTCAGGTATGTTTGAAGTAATTTTTACCCTTTTATAATTTTTCTACATGGTATTTAAGGAATCGTTCTTTTGTTTACCATATGAGGTACTTTTTTACTTTTCCGGTAAAAGTACAAGAAGAATGATTTTTTAAATTATACGGCATGAACAAATTTTTACGTTTTCATAATGCCTTATGTTCAAGAATATTCATATACAAAATTTAATGATTATTTTCTACAAAATTCATTTCTTTTAAAATTTCATGTCATTTTAAGAAAAGAAAATGATTTTGAAGAAGAAAGGATATTTTCCTCAAGAATTAATTTCAAGTGATTTATCAAAACTATTTTCCATCTAAGATGTCATTATTTTATATGTTTATGTTTCATGTATAATGTTCCGATTATTTACATTGTTTTATTTTGATTATGATGAAATGATATTTGATTAATATAGATTTCTTTTTGTGATCAGATGATGTTTATGAAACCCATTTTATTCTTTGGGTTTTGAATAATGATTAATGATTGTTTTGTGGAATACTAAATAATGATTTATATATGAGATGGATGTGACATATATCTCCCTCCAATGCATTGGGTAAAAATTTATATCTCATGATATAGACATGGATGGAACGATAAGTGAATCTAGTTCAGTAATATAGGGCTATAATGACAAGTAAACCTGGTTCAGTAATGGACATTGTCCACTATGATGGTATTGGAAGTAATGACATGGAAACTATGGAAATCATATAATGTAATTAATGGGTTTCCACAATTACATGTTTTATTCCAATTATATTTAATCATGATTAATATTCATTTATAATCTATTCCTTATGTACTGCCATGATTTATATCAATGATTTAGATTTTGATGTTTTATGTTCATGTTTTTACATTAAAATGTTTATGGATTGTTTTTATGTTCTCCATGCTTACCCTTAATGAGAATTTGAGCTCACTATTTTCATGTTTTCTTTTACCCAGGATATATGGAAATATTTTATGTATGTAAACAAAAGTGGAAGATCATTATGGGATATGTTGAAGATCATTCACCAGGATTAGAAGATTATGCTCTGAGGTTCAGAAGACACTAAACTAACACAGTCTTTGGGGATTTGTTTGTGTCATGTATAAAGTATTACACAAAATTAATCTATTATCCATGTACGTCATGATTTGGGTCTTTAAATTTGGTAATAGAGTGAAGGTTCAGTTAACCTTTGGAAATTATGATGTGAAATATTAAGTGAGATCCCTAGAGATATTTTTATGGTATATCTAGGGATGTCCCTAAGGTTTAGTATAACTATAGTTTATAGTCCAAAAAATATGCCGACAATCATGAATAACCTAGGGTGAATGTAATGTGTCATGTATTGATAAATTTGAGACAATTTCGACATACCATAAGTGACATTTTATTATTATCTTGTTTCTTGTTATTTAAACTATTTCATAAACCCTAGTTTTTGGATTTAGTCAATGGAGGTAATGAGAGGGAATTTGGTCAATATTTAATCCAATGTAAAAAATGGTTACTATGAGCAATGAAATTACATAATGCCTAGAAAAGTGTATATTTTGATTTTGTCGAATATATGATTAACAAGGTGAAATTTAGTGGTATTCCTAATTCATTAAATAAGATGAAGATGAAATTTTATGCATGTTCTCATGGTGAGGATCATAGAGATAGAAGATTTATATTTCTAAAGAATGGATGAATGACCTTGATGAATACCTCAAATGGAGGGGAAGATGTTATCTGTGTGGAGTGAATGGTCATAGATTGAATGACTGTTATAGAGTTCAATGTCTTATCTATGGAAAATATGGGCATTACCCAACTAAATACCCTGACCAAAGAGGTTACATATAAATCAAGGAAGGACATATTCCATGACAATAATTGAAGAGAATATATTGAAGTGTTTATGTATTGGTATCAAGAAATAATGTTTTGGAGGAACTTTTATGGTATATTGGAATATCTATGTATTGGTACATTGTGGTTTTCTATAAGAATATGGTAATGGTAACCATGAAAAGTGATTGAAATATTTTTGGAAAATAGATGATATGTGCATAATTATGGGTTATGGAGAAAATAATAGATTTGATAGTATTCATGAGCTCAAGAATGATAAATGGAAATTGTGATATTATGGTTTTATTATATCGATATTTTGGGATTTAGGTATGTGGAACGATTTAACTTTTGACAGAATTCATGTGTTCTCTAAGTTTATATAGTAATTCAGGATTCATGGGAATACATGATTAAGGTATTCTCATGTTTGGAATTTGATAAAAAAGATATATATTATGATATATGGGGGATAAATGATTCTATTGATGTGCTTGTTATATGACATTACTAGTAATCGTCCTCCTTATATAATGAGTATGGAATGAATTATTTTGGATAAGTCTAATGAATGGAATGGATTATGATGTAAATAAAATAGTATTGTTTAAGGAAAAAATCTTTTTTCGATATTATATCTATAATGTTATAATATGGTAGCTTTAGAAAAAGGACAACCTGAAGGATGGGAGACAACCCATCTCTACGGAGAAGGTTGCTGTAATCGAACCCACAAATGAAGTGCGACAGTCGTTTATCGCCTACCACTACCCTACAGGATGTCCTTGGTTAGTATAAACTAGTTTATTTTATTAAGCGGTATGATAGATGATGTATAAGTGAATTTTTGGAACCATATACGATTAATCTCACCATTGATGGACTTATTCTAACCTTATGTTTGAGACAGATGGAATGAACTATCATTCTATCGCATGATCTACTAACACTTCACGAATAAAAAATTCAACTTCATTTCGTGAAGTGATGAAGTGGAAATTGTTCAAGGAATGAACAACAGTGAGACTATACCAATATCATGTATTTATTTCATTTAACTCAAAAAAAAATCAACATTATGGAAATGATCTTTAAAACCAATAATGTTATCATTTTGCCCTCACATCTGATGAATCAGATGGTACCTAAGAAGATCAAAAATCTATGGCTTTGTGATTGTTGGATTTTTCATAGTCATGTTATCTACCACTCTCCATCAGAACATGATGGTTTGATTTCTCTTCCATATCCATATTTCACATATATTCTCCTATGTGGGAACCTATGTGATGAGTTACTTTGGGTATCTGTTAATGTTATTATATAAAATTAATATTTAGTTTCCCTTTTAACGATCTGGGAATCTACGAAAGAATCATCCATGTAGTAAACCAATTATAAATGTGACAAATTTTGTGGGAGAAATTCAATCCAAGTGGGGTAGAATGTAACACCCATATATTTTATGAGAAATATAATTTTAAATTTCATTGATTTCTTGTGTTGTACGCTTCACCACGATTATCTTGAGCTATACGCAACACTGTATTAGCATGCAGTATAAGCAACACTATTCTTGGATCGTGTTACACACAATTTCAAGTTTGTTTGATAGTAGTTATTCAATGTAACAATGAGTGTATATATATATATTCAATTTATAAATGAAATATTTTTTGGATTCTGTTATACAAAACAATGAAGGAAGCTTCAAATACAAGTAACACTGCCACGTCTTTCATTAAAGGCATGAGCGACCTTCCTCGATAGACTACATGGTACGCAATACCGAGTTTCACTATCCAATGATATATTATTATAATATTATTATGAACTAGAAATTATTAATCGTATTAACTACATTATGAATTTTATAAAATAAGTATTAATCTTACACATTTTCTAGAACATGGTATGAGAACAAAATAAATTTTTCGTTTCAAATAAATATTTTTTTAAAAATGCATTTTTTTTCTCCTTTTAATGGAGCACTCACATTAAATATAGTTTTTTACATGTTTATAAGTTAAATTTGAAAAAATAAAATTTTTATTTGGATCCAGGCTATAAAAAATTACTTTGGATATTTTCTTCATATTATTGTGATAACTTTCATATTATAAAGAATAATAAAAACACGGAATATTTTAATGAAAAATTTTTTTTTTCATCATAATAAGTTATATAGTTAAATTATAATATTGAATGGTTTTAGTCTATAAATAGAATATATTTTTACCATTTAATAAAATTTATTTCAGTAGAATTTATTTTAGATTAAATTCATAGGTAAAATCATTTCAATCTTTTTCAATGTTTAATATTTTAAAACTTATTTTCCTAACAATGACATTAATTTTTAATTAATTTCTACAACATCTGTTATTTTAATTTGGGAAAATGGATTCCATATATTGAATCAGTATGTCCAAATTATGTTAATAGGAACCTTTTTTATTTTTGGGCATTATTAATAGTAACTACAGTAAATTTTATTTACAACAGATAAAGGTAAATTAGGTAATTAAGTGTAAAAATAATATTATAAAATTATCATAACACTTGTTTTAATATAATTGTATGAATATATTTCATCTTAAAAGAGACTTGGGTAGAAATGGAATATATTGGGGCCCAATTGTATGTGATTAATACCTTAAATTTATTTTATCTAAATGAAAGTGAAATATGTCTCACTCAAACATTAATAATTAATTTATTTTTAATATATGGTTATAAAGAATTTAAATTCTGTTATAAATACTAATTTTAAAGATAAAATTTTTCTCTTTATCATGGTAATTTATTTTAAATTTTTAAGAAATATATAATTCCCGTAGTAGCTTATACATTAATGATGCATAAATTATTTATTTAGTGAATAATCAATAATATAATTTTTATTAAACTAAGAATACCCCTAAAAAGACAAAATACCTGAACAAGACAAATTGATTGTTTATATATAAACCATAATCATCCAATGACCGAATATTTCCCCATTTTTCATCTTATAAAATAGATTATGACAACTATATTATATTATTTTAAATGATGTATAAGCTTTCACCTTCATAATTTAATAAATATAACATTTTCATAGTTGGTTGTTTTAGAAGATAAATATGACTAAAATATTATTATGAAATCTATAAGATATATATTCATCCTATTATTTTATTTTTAGTTTTTATGAAACAAATAAGTATATTAAATAAATATAAATTTTTTTTGTAGTAAGTATTTTATTAATAGAAATATCATATAATTTTATTAAAAGTATTAAAATAAATATTATATGAACTACTTAATGATCTCCATGAATTTTCTAGATGAATATGACATGTTATGAATCTATTAAATTTTTTGTTTTGAAAATATCTTATTTGTGTATTTTATTTAAATTCAAATAATTGAATAGTGTCCAAATTGACACTATTGTTATTTTATAATAATAATATATTATAAAATTGTTTAAAAATCAAAAAAATATTAAAAATTTATAAATTGAAATTTATATGGTCTAACATGTCATAAAGTATACAATTATGGACATTACACAACACATAAGTAATTATTTATAACAATTTAAAATTTATAATATTATTACCACAAATAAAATTAAATAGATTAAAAACAGGATAAATCAAGTTGATAAGGTCTAAAATAATTTTCTAACATGTATAAATTTATTGGGTGAGGGTATTACAACCCTAAATATTCTAAGATTATTATTTGAGTTATTTTTGAAGTTTTGAGGTGGGGTTTTAATTTATATTAAATAAATATTTTTTAGGATTTCAAAGGTGCCCCTCTCCTTCCTTATAAAAGGGCACCTCCTCTATCGCCTCTTCACACAATTTGTAGCATTAAAGCTCAGCCAACCCCAGCCCATTTTTATTTTCAACTTCCCTAGAAACATTCTATATGTCCTTGTCTTCTTCAAAGACCATCATTAGTGCCCTAACAGGAGATTTAAAAGAGGCACGTCAAAGAAGAGGTAATATCCTTTAACAATTCTTTCAAATTTAATTCATCTTCTACTTAGTCTTATTTATTTTTTTTAATTATAAAGTAATAACAATAGAATCATTCATATACTTATATGTTATTTTATATATGAAACAACTATATTTCAACTTCTATCCATCATATGGAAAATGAAATCCCTGCATGTGTGAACGTACAAAATATCGTCTCCACGCCGTGGTGTAATCTATTTTTACACCACCACCTTACTTGGATGGGTATAATGGTGTGAATAATAACTATAGATGGTTATTATAAAATTATTCTAATTCAAAGATAGTATATCATCCACTCTATTTCCATTCAATAATTAAGGGAATGATATCATCGCTTGTGCGTGTGTATGGATTATCGTCTCCATGATGCGATGGGATTCATTCGCCGAGTTAACAATTCAAGAATGATTATAAATTATATATAATTAATAATAATGACATATATGACATATTAATGATACTGTATTTATGTATATGTTTTTACTTACTACCACTAAATTTAATAAGGGAAAAAAATAGTGTTCATGTGTACGTACGACCTACCGTATACATGAACAGATGATAAATGAAATGATTTTTCCCAAAACACTACTTTAACATGGAATTGACGAATGAATGGGTAAAATAATGTTGTATGTGAATCATATATGATATCATAAAAATTATTATGGTACTTTTACAAGTTAATAATATGTTTAAACCCACTATATAAGAGTCTCAGACACATAAAGAAAAAATTGGACATAAGGTAAGGAATAATTCATCCAATCTTGTTCCTACACGAGATTGTTTATTCGGAAGTATTTACTAAGGTTATATTTATCATCCATATACATGATTTAAAGAAAAATTTTCGTGTATGTTAAATGTCAATTTTACTCATTTTTTACTTTTACTACATTATATGTAAGGAATATTTATTTTGTTTACTGTACAAGGTAATTTTTGACATTTCCAGAAAAAGTATGATAAGAATGTTTTTTATCTAATACGGGTTGAAATGATTTTTATGGTTTCATAACACCATATTTTCATTAATATTCAAATACAATATTTAATGATTATTTTCAACAAAATTATTTTCTTTTAAAATTTCATGTCATTTTGAGAAACCAAAATGATTTTGAAGAAGAAAGGATATTTTCTTCAAGAAATCATTTCAAGTGATTTGTCCAATAAAATTCCTTCTAAGATGACATTCTTTAATATGGTTATGTTTCAAGTATAATGTACCTATTAATTACATTATTTTATTTTATTTATGATGAAATGATATCCATTTGATTCATATGGATTATGTTGGGATGGGATGATGTTTATGAAACCCATTTTATTCTTTGGGTTAGGATGAATGATTTATGATTGATTTGTGGAACACGTAAGAATGATTTCAATATGAGATGGGTGAAACCTATATCTCCCTCCAATGCATTGGGTAAAAATTTATATCACATGAGATATACATGGCATGAATGTAAAATGAATCTAGTTCCGTAATATAGGGCCAGAATGGAAAGTAAACTTGGTTCAGTAATGGACATTGTCCACTATGATGGTCTTGGCAGTAATGCCTTGGAAACTGTGGAAATAATATCATGTGATTAATGGTTTTCCACAATTATTTGTTTTATTCCAATGCTATTTTATCATGATTAATGTTCCTTTATGATATATTCCTTATTTACTTCAACGATTTATGTCATTTCTCATGATTTTGATGTTTTATGATCAATTTTTTACGTTCACATGTTTACGGATTGTTTTATGTTCTCCATGCTTACCCTTACGAAGAATTTGAGCTCACCCTTTTTATGTTTTATTTTCCCCAACATATTTGGAAAGGTATTAGGAAATTAAACAAAAGGGTATGATCATTATGGGATATGTTGAAGAACTTCCCCTGGATTAGATGAGTATGATCTGAGTTTTCAAAGACACTAAACTAACACAGTCTGTGGGTATTTGTTTGTGTCATGAATAAAGTATTAGGAAAAATTAAGGTAATTTCCATGTGCATCATTCATTGGGTCATTACAGTTGGTATCAGAGTGAAGGTTTAGTTAACCTTTGGAAACTAGGATGTGAAATCTTTAATGAGATCCCTAGAGATATTTTTAAGGAATGCATAGGGATGTCACTAAGGTTTAGTATAACTAAAGGTTACAGTCCTGGAATCATTTTGATGATCATAAATAACCTAGTGTGAACCTAAGGTGTCATATATAAAGAATTTGTGATAATTTAGACGTCCCATAAGTGACATTTTATGATTATGTGGTTCCTTGTTATTTAAATTGTTTCTTACACCATGGTTTTTGGTTTTAGTCAATGGAGGGAACCCGAATTAATTGGGTCAACAATGATTACAATGGAAAAATTTGTGAATATGAGAAACAAAATTTCATAATTCATAGAATGGAATTTATTGTGATTATTCCAAATTAGTCATCACGATATATGATTAACAAGGAGAACTTTAATGGTATTCCTAATTTATCAAATAAGAGGAAGATGGAATTTTATTCATGTTCTCATGGTAAGGAGAATAGAGAAAGAAGATTGGGATTTATAAATAATTGATGAAGAACCATGATGAAGACATAAATTTGTGGGGAAGATGTTATCTTTTTGGAGAGAAGGGTCAGAGAGTGACAGACTGTTATGGAGTTCAATGTCTTATCTGTGGAAAACATCAGAATTACCCAAATCAATGCCCTTGCCCAAGAGGTTACTTATAAATCAAGGAATGACATATTCCATGACAATCATTGAAGAGGATGGATTGAAGTTTTTATATATTGGTATCCATGAATAATGTTTATGGTATATTGGAAAATCTATGTATTGGTCCATTTTGGTTTTCCATTAGAATATGGTACCAGTAACCATGAAAAGTGATTGAAATATTTTTGGAAAACATATGATATCTGCATAATGAAGGTATAAGGAGAAAATAATAGTATTGATTTTATTCATGATTTGATGACTGATAAAATGACAAAGTGATATTATGGTTTGATTATATAGAAATTTTGGGATTTTGGTATGTGGAAAGAGTTTAATTTTGACAGTATTAATGTTTTCACTAAGGTTGTATGATAGTTCATGTTTCAATAGAATACATGATTAAGGTATTGAAATGTTTGGAATGTGATAAAAAAGATATATCTTATGATATATGGGGGATAAATGAAGGAATCCATGTGCTTGTTATATGACCTTTCCATTAATCTTCCTCTTTATACAATGTGTTTGGAAAGAAGTATTTTGGATAAGTCTAAATATTGGAATGGATTATGTTGGACATCAAATAGTATTTTTAAACGATAAAACCTTATCGATATTATTTATGTAATGTTATAATAGGGTATCTTTAGAAAAAATGATAGCCTGCAGGATGGGCGACAACTCGTCGCATCGGACAAGGTTACGGGAATTGAAACCACAACCGATGTGCAACAGGTCTTTATCGCCTACCACTAGCCTAAAAGAAGTCCCTGGTTTGTAGAAGGTAGTTTTTTTATTATGTGGTATGATAGATGAAGTGTAAGTCTATTTTTGGAAACATATACGATTAATCTCACCATATATGGACTTATGCTAACCTTATGTTTTCGACAGATTGAATGAACAATAATTCTATCTCATGATCTTCTAACACTTCACGAATGACAAATTCAACTTTATTTCTTGAAGTGATGAAGTGGAAACTGTTCAAGGAACGAACAACGTTGAGACTGTACCAAAATTAATTATGTATTTATTTTAATTCGAAAAATTTCAACATTAGGGAAATGATATGGAAAACCAAAAATGTTGTCCATGTGCCCTCATATATGATGAATCAGATGGAACCTAAAAACATCACAAATCTATGGCTTTGTGATTATGGGATTTATCATAGCCATGTTCTGTACCACTCTCCAATAGAACATGATGGTTTTATTTCTCTTCCATATCCATAATTTCACAGATATTATCCTATGTGGGATCCTAAGTGATGAGTTACTTTGGTTATCCATTAGCGTTCCTGTTTAAAATGAATTTGTCGTTTTCATTTTAACAATGTGGGTTTTTATGAAAGAATCATTCCTGTAGTAAACCATTTATAACCCCGAAAAATTTTGGGGGAGAAATTCATTTCCAGGGGTAGAATGTAACACCCTGAGATTTTATGAGAAATGATTTTTTTAATTTCATTGATGTTTTGTGTTGTATTCATCGCCAATATTATCTTGCACAATATGCAACACCATATTAGCTTGCAGTATACGCAACACTATTCTTTGATCATGTTACACACAATTTCAAGTTAGTTTGATAGTATTTATTCAACGCAACATTGTGTGTGTATATATATATATATATTCAATGTATAAATGAAATAAGGTTGGATTCTATTATACATTGCAACAAAGGAAGCTTCCAATACAAGTAACACTGTCATACACGCATGAACGACCTTCCTCGATAACTTACATGGTACGCAATACCGAGATTCACTATCAAATGATATAATATTATAATATTATTATGAACTTTCCGTTACAAATTGTATTATATAAATTTTGATTTTTATGACATTATTATTCATCTTATACATTTTCTAGAACATGGTATGAGAACAAAATAAATTTTTCGGGTAAAATAAATATTTTAAAAAAAATGCAGTTTTTCCTCCTTTTGATGGTGCACCCACATTAAAAATAGTTTTTCAAATTTTTATAGGTTTAATTTGAAAAAATAAATTTTTATTGGATCCAGGCAATAAAAATTTACTTTGGATAAATTTTTCATATATTTCTGATAACTTTCATATTTTAATGAATAGTAAAAACACGATATATTTTAATGAAAGACAACTGTTTTCATCGTAATAATTTATATGATTAAATTATAATATTCAATGTTTTTAAAGTATAAATAGAATATATTTTTTCTATTTAATATAATTTATATAATTATAATTTATTTCACATTGAATTCATAGGTAATATCATTTCAATATTTTTCAATGTTTTATCTTTTAAAACTCATTTCCCTAACAATGTGATTAATTTTAAATTATTTTCTACCAAATCATTAATTTGAATTTGGAAAATTGGATTCCTTATTTGGAATCAGTATGTCAAAATTATTTTAATAGGATACTTTATATTTTTGGGCATTGTGAATAGTAATTACAATAAATTTTATTTACCACATTTAAAGGTAAATTAGGTAATTAAGGGTAAAAATAATATTATAAAATTTCCCTAACACTTGCCTTGATATAATTGGATAAATATATTTCAGCATAAAACATACTTTAGTAGAAATGGAATATATTGGATCCCACATGTATGTGATTAATACATTTAATTTATTTTATCTATATTAAAGTGAAATATGTCTCACTAAAATGTTAATAATTAAATTATTTTTAATATAAGGTTATAAAGAATATAAATTCGGTTATACATACTAATTTTAAAGCTAATGTTTGTTTCTTTGTCATTGTAATTTTTTTTAATTTTTATGAAATATCTAATTACATTAATAGCTTATACATTAATGATTCTTAAATTACTTATTTAGTGAATAATCAATAATATAGTTTTTATTAAACTAAGAATACACCGAAAAGGCCCAAATACCTCACCAAAACATATTGGTTGTTTATATATAAACCATAAGCATACAATGATGGAATATTTCACCATTTGGGGTCTAATGAAATTTATTATGACACTTATATTATTTTATTTTAAATGATGTCAAACTTGTCCCCTTCATAATTTAATAAATATATCATTTGAAAATTTGGGTGTTTTAGAAGATAAATCTGAATAAAAGTTTTATTATGAAATATAGAAGATATATATTCATCCTATTTTTTTATTTTTTTATGAAACGAATAAGTATATTAAATAAATATACAAAAATGTTGTAGTAATAATTTTATTAAGAGAAATATCATATATTTTTTTATAAAAATATTAAAATAAATATGATATGAACTACTTAATGTTCTCCACGAAATTTATAGATTAATATGATCTGTTAGGAATCAATTAAATATTTTTTTTGAATATATCTTTTGTGTCTATTTTATTTAAATTCTAATTAAAGAATTGTGTCCAAATTGACACTATTGTTATTTTATAAAAATAATATATTATAAAATTGATTACAAATAACAGAAATATTTAAAAATTATAAATTGAAATTTATATTGTCTTAATTTTCATAAAGTATACAATTATGAAAATTACACCACACATAATTAATTATTTATAACAATTGATTATTTATAATATTATTACCACAAATAACATTAAATAGATTAAATAATGATAAATCATGTTGATAAGATTTAAAATAATTTTCCAACATGTATAAATTTATTGGTTGATTATAATACAACCCTCTATCATTTAATCTTTTGATTTGATTTATTTTATAAGTTTTTATGTGGGGTTTGAAATTATATTAAATTTTTATTTTTGAGGTTACCAAAGGTTCCCCTCTCATTTTTTCTAAAAGGGCATCTCATCCCTCTCCACTTCACTCAATTTTGAACGTCCATGCTCATCCAAACCCTCCAAATTTACATTCTAAACTTCCCTAGATACAATCTATATGTCGTGGTCTTCTTCATTTACCAATGTTAGTGCTCTATGAGGAGGTTTAGAAGATGCGTATCAAAGAAGAGGTAATATCCTTTAACGATTATTTCAAATTTATTTATTCTTCTACTAACTCTTCGTTATTTTTTTAATTATAATGTAATAAAATAAGTATCACTAATATAAATATATGTTATTATAAATATTAAACATCCCTATTTCACCATATATCCATCCTATGGAAATCGAAATCACCGCGTGTGCGTACGTATGGAATATCGTCTTCACGCCATTGTGTAATCTGTTTTTCCACCACCACCATACCTGGATGGGTATAATGGTGTAATGAATAACTATATGTTGTTATTATAATAAGATTATAATTATATTATCTTATATTATATCATCCAATCTAATTATATTCAATAATTAAGGGAACAATATAATTGCTTGTGTGTATGTACGGATTACCGTCTCCACGACGCGATTTAATTCATTCTCCTTGATAACAAATCAAGAATGATTATAAAGTATATATAATAAATAACCATGACCTATTAATTATAATGGATTTATATATATTTTATTTATTTACATACATTAAATTTAATAAGGAAACTAAAATAGCGTTCATCCGTACGTACGGCCTACCGTCTCCATGAACGAATGATAAATGAAACAATTTTAACCAAAACGTTGTGTTAACATGGAATTGACGAACAAATGGGTAACATAAAGTCATAAGTGAATCATAAATTATATCATAAATATTATTATGGTTTTATTATAGGTTAATAATATGTGTAAACCCACTATACATGAGTCTCAGACACATACAGAAGAAATTGGACATAAGGTAAGGGATAATTATTTCAATCTTGTTCTAATCCGAGACTGTTTATTCATATGTATTTAACGGGTTTATATTTGTCATCCATGTACATGATTTCATAAAATATTTTCAGGTATGTTAAAAGTATTTTTTACCCCTTTTTTGACTACTACTACATGGTATGTATGGAATCATTTTTTTGTCTACCATACGAGGTAATTTTTAACTTTTTCGGAAAAAGTACGAGAAGTGTGTTTTTTTAACTCATATGGATTGAACAGATTTTTACAGTTTCATAACACCTTATTTTAATTAATCTTCTATAATAGATTTAATTATTATTTTCATCAAAATTATTTTCTTGTAAAATTTCATGTCATTTTGAGAAAACAAAATGATTTTGAAGAAGAAAGGATATTTTCCTCCAAAATAAATTTCAAGTGATTTATCAAAACTATTTTCCATCTAAGATGACATTCTTTAATATGGTTTTTTTTCAAGTATAATGTACAAATTATTTACATGGTTTTATATTTTTTATGATAAAATGATATCCATTTGATTCATATGGATTATGTTGTGATGTGATGATGTTTATGAAAACCATTTTATTATTTGGGTTATGATGAATGATTTATGATTATTTAGTGGAACACGTAAGAATGATTTCAATATGAGATGGGTGGGACCTATATCTCCATCTAATGCATTTGGTAAAAATTTATATCTCATGATATAGACATGGATGGATTGATAAGTGAATATGGTTCAGTAATATATGGCTGGAATGACAAGAAATATCAGTTGAGTAATGGACATTGTCCACTGTGATGGTATCAGCAGTAATGCCCTGGAAACTATGGAAA
This sequence comes from Viscum album, assembly GCA_963277665.1. Taxonomy (NCBI): domain Eukaryota; kingdom Viridiplantae; phylum Streptophyta; class Magnoliopsida; order Santalales; family Viscaceae; genus Viscum; species Viscum album. The sequence continues at coordinate 416,009,526 of OY728161.1, read as the reverse complement.
TATATCATGTGATAAATTGTTTGCCACAATTAAGTGTTTTATTCCCTTTCTATTTTATCATGATTAATGTTACTTTATGATCTATTCCGTATGTACTACCAAGATTTATGTCATTCATCATTGATTTTGATGTTATGTGTTCATGTGTTTCCGTTCAAATGTTTATGGATTGTTTTTATGTTCTCCATGCTTACCCTTATTGAGAATTTGAGCTCATCCTTTTTATGTTTTCTTTACCCTAGGTTATATGGAATGGGTTTAGGTAAGTAAACAAATGATGAAGAAAATTATGGGATATGTTGAAGGTCTTTCACCAGGATTAGAAGATTATGCTCCGAGTTTCCAAAGACACTAAAATAACACGGTCTTTGGGGATTTTTTTTCATGTATAAAGTATTACGCAAAATTAATGTAATTTCCAGGTACTTCTTACTTTGGGTCTATAAATATGGTATGAGAGTGATGGTTTAGTAAACCTTTGGAAACTATGATGTGATATCTTTAGTGAGATCCCTATAGACATTTTTAAGGTATGTCTAGGGATGTCAGTAAGGTTTAGTATAACTATAAGTTACAGTACTAGAATTATGTTGATGATCATGAATAACCTAGGGTGAACCTAAGGTGTCATGGATTAAAGAATGTGTGATAATTTAGAAATCACTTAAGTGAATTTTTATGATTATGTGATTCATCGTTATTTAAACTGTTTCTTACACCATGGTTTTTGGTTTTAGTCAATGGAGGGAACCAGAAGAAATTGGGTCAACATTGAATCCAATGGAAAAATTGGTGACTATGAGAAAACAAATTACATAATTCCTCAAAAGGAATATATTGTGAGTATGCTGAATCAGTCATTGTGATATATGATTAACAAGGTGAACTTTGTGGTATTCCAAATTCATCAAATAAGAAAAAGATAGAATTTTAAGCAGGTTCTCTTGGTGGGGAGCATAGAGAACGAAGATTGATATTTATAAAGAATGGATGAAGAACATTGATGAATACATAAAATGGGGGGGGGAAGATGTCATCTGTGTGGAGAGAAGGGTCATAGAGTGACAGACTAATATGGAGTTCAATGCCTTATCTGTGGAGAACATGGGCATTACCCAACCCAATGCCCAGACCTAAGAGGTTACTTATAAATCACGGAAGGACATATTCTGTGACAATCATTGAAGATAATGGATTTAAGTGTTTTTATATTGATATCCAAGAATAATGTTGTTGAGGTACTTTTATGGTATATTGGAATATCTATGTATTGGTCCATTATGGTTTTCCATAAGAATATGGTACCTGTAACCATGAAAAGTGATTTAAATATTTTTTAAAACAGATGATATGTGCATAATGAAGGGATAAGGATAAAATTATAGGTTTGATAGTATTCATGAGCTCATGGCTGATAAATGGAAAAATTGATATTATGGTTTTATTATATCGATATTTTGGCATTTTGGTATGTGGAAAGCGTAAACTTTTGACAGAATTCATGTTTTCACTAAGGCACTATGGTAATTCATATTTCAAGAGAATACATGATTAAGGTATTCACATGTTTGGAATGCAATCAACAATATATATCTTATGATACATGGTGGATAAATGATGGTATTGTCGTGATTGTTATATGACCTTTCTAGTAATCATCCTCTTTATACAATGAGTTTGGAAAGAAGTATTTTGGATAAGTCTAATGATTGGAATGGATTATGTTGGACATCAGATAGTATTGTTTAAGGCTAAAACATTTTTTGATATTATTTTTGTAATGTTATAATAGGGTAGATTTAGCAAACGGACAACCTACAGGACAGGAAGCAACCTGTCCCATCAGACAAGGTTACATGAATCGAACCCAAAACAGAAGTGCGACAAGCCTTTATCACCTACAACTAGCCTACAAGAAGTCCCTGGTTAGTAGAAACTAGTTTTATTTTATTAAGCAATAAGATTGATGAATTATAAGTCTATTTTTGAACCACTTACGATTGATCTCCCCGTAGATGGACTTATGCTTACCTTATTTTGAGACAGATGGAATGATCTATCATTATACCGCACGATCTTCTAACACATCACGATTGAAAAATTCATCATCATTTCATGTAGAGATTAATTGGAAATTGTTCAAGGCACAAACAATGGTGAGACTGAAACAAAATCATGTATACATTTCTTTTAATTAAAAAATCCTCAACATTAGGGAAATATTCTGGAAATCAAAAAAAAATTCCTTGTGCCATAATATCTGATGAATCAGATGGTACCTATGAACATCACCAATTTATGGCATTTTGATTGTTGTATTTTTCATATCCATGTTCGATACTACTCTCTATCAGAACATGATGAATTGATTTCTCTTCCATATCCATATTTTTACCTATATTCTCATACGTGGGAACCTAAGTGATAAGTTACATTGGGTATCCATTTTCATTCTGACATTCCTGTTTAAAATGAATTTTTAGTTTTCCTTTTAATGATATGGGTTTATACGAATGAATATTTCATATAGTATACCATTTATAACCCCTGTGAATTTTGAGGGAGAAATTTATTTCATGGGGGGTCAAATGTAACACCCTGAGATTTTATGAGGAATATATTTTTTAATTTCTTTTATTTCTTGTGTTGTATGCTTCACCTAGATTATATTGCTCTATACGCAACACCATATTATCCTGTAGTATACGCAACACTATTCTTGAATCGTGTTATGCACAATTTAATGTTCGTTTGATAGTAGTTATTCTACGCTACATTGAGTATATATATATATATATATTCAATGTATAAATGAAATATGTTTGGATTATGTTATACGAAACAACGAAGGAAGATTCCACTACATGTAAAACTGTCATGGCTTGCATTACACACATCAACGACCTTCCTCCATAGCTTACATGGTACGAAATATCGAGTTCCACTATCAAATGATATATTATTATAATATTATTATGATCTAGCCGTTATGAATAATATTAACTACATTTTCAATTTATAACATTATTATTCATCTTACACATTTTCATGAACATGGTTAGAGAACAAAATAATTTTTTGGTCTAAAATTAATATTTTTAAAAAATGCAGGTTTCCCACCTTTTGATGGCACACCCACATTAAATATATTTTTTTACATGTTTATATGTTCAATTTGACAAAATAAAATTCTTATTTGGATCCAAGCATTAACATTTAACATTGGCTAAATTTTCCATATTATTCTGAAAACTTTCATATTTTAATGAATAGTAAAAACACACTATATTTTAATGAAAAACAACTTTTTTCATCATAAAGATATATATGGTAAAATTATAATATTGAATGGTTTTAATGTATAAATAGAATTTATTTTTGCCATTTAATATAATGTATGTCATTAGCATTGATTTTACATTGAAATAATAGGTAAAATCATTTCAATATTTTGAAATGTTATAACTTTTAAAACTCATTTTTTTAACTACGGGATTAATTTTAAATTAATTTCTGCAACATGTGTGATTTGAATTTGGAAAAAATTATTCCATATTTTCAATAAGTAGGTCCAAATTATGTTAATAGGCTAGTTTTTATTTTTGGGCATTTTGAATAGTAACTACGGTAAATTTTATTTACTACAGTTAAAGGTAAATTAGTTAAATAAGGGTAAAAATAAAATATTAAAATAACCCAAACACTTGTCTTAATATATTTGGATGAATAAATTTCGTCCTATAACATACTATAGTATAAATTGAATCTATTGGAACCCACTTTTATGTGATTAATACCTTTAATTTATTTTATCTAAATGAAAGTGATATATGTCTCACTCAAACATTAATAATTAAATTATTTTTAATATAAGGTTATAAAGAGTATAAATTCGGTTATAAATTCTCATTTTAAAGCTAAAATGTTTTTGTTTATCATGATAATTTATTTTTAATTTTTATGAAATATATAATTACCATACTAGCTTATACACGAATGATGCATAAATTATTTATTTAGTTAATAATCAATAATATAGTTCTTATTAAACTATGATTACTCCTAAAAGGCCCAAATACATGAAAAAAACATATTGGTTGTTTATATATAAATAATAATAATCCAATGACCTAATATTTCACCATTTTTCATTTTATAAAAGTGATTATGACACTATATTATTTTATTTTAAATGATGTCAAAGTTGTCACCTTCAAAATTTAATAAATATAACATTTTAAAAGATCGGTGTTTTAGAAGATAAATATGACTAAATGTATTATTATGAAATATATAAGATATATGATCATCCTATTATTTTATTTTTAATTTTTATGCAACATATAAGTATATTAAATAAAAATATAAATATGTTGTAGTAATTATTTTATTAAGAGAAATATCATATAATTGTTTATAAAAATATTAAAAGAAATATTATATGAACTAATTAATGTTCTCCACGAATTTTTTAGATTAAAATGACATGTTAGGAATATATTAAATATTTTATTTTGAATATATCTTCAGTGTGGATTTTATTTAAATTCAAACAAATTAGTAGTGTCCAAATTGACACTATTGTTATTTTATAAAAATAATATATTATAAAATTGTTTAAAAATCACAAAAATATTTAAAAAATATATTTTGAAATTTATATCGTCTAAAATTTCATAAATTACTCAATTATAGACCTTACACAACATATAAGTAATTATTTATAACAATTTAAAATTTATAATATTATTACCACAAATAACATTAAATTGATTAAATATGGATAAATCAAGTTGATAAGGTTTAAAATAATTTTCCAACACTTCTAAATTTATTGGTTGATTATATTACAAAACTATCTCATCTAACATTCTAATTTGATTCATTTTTTATGTTTTTATGTGGGGTTTTAATTTATATTAAATTAATATTTTTGAAGTTTCCAAAGGTGCCCCTCTCCTCCCTTATAAAAGGGCTCCTCCTCTCTCTCCACTTCACTCAATTTTGAGCATTCATGCTCAGTAAAACCCAGACCATTTCCATTCTAAACTTCCTTAGAAACATACTATAGGTCCTGGTATTCTTCAATGACCAACTTTATTTCCCTAAGAGGAGGTTTAGAAGAGGCGCATCAAAGAAGAGGTAATATCCTTTACAGATTCATTCCTATTAATTTATTCTTCTGCGTATAATTATTTATTTTTTTAATTATAAAGTAATAACAGCAGTATCACACATACACATATATGTTATTATAAATATGGAACAACTATATTTCACCTTCTATCCATCATATAGAAAATGAAATCACTGCGTGTGTGTACATATGGAATACCGTCTCCACGTCGTGGTGTAATCTGTTTTCACCACCACTTTACTAGGATGGGTATAATGGTATAAAGAATAACTATATATGGTTATTATTAAATGATTATAATTCTAAGATATTTTATCATACATTCTAATTCGATTCAATAATTAAGGTAACAATATCATAGCTTGTGTGAATGTACAGATTACTGTCTCCACGACGCGATGGGATTCATTCTCCATGTGAAAATTCAAGAATGAATATAATGTATATATAATAAATAATCCTGACATATATGAAATATTAATAATATGGGATTTATGTATATGTTATTTAATTACTTCCATTATATTTAATAAGGAAACTAAAACATCGTTCATGAATACGTATGGCCTACCGTCTCCATGAACGGTGTATTTGTTTACATTTATCGATATAATATATATATGTATATTATGAATATATATTATATATAAATAATGTTTTATAATCTATAAGTGATTAATCACGATGGATGTAATCATATGAATAATTACATGTCAAAACAAAGACGATAAATGAAATGATTTTATCCAAAACGATGATTTAAAATGGAATTGACAAATGAATTGGTAATATAAAGTCATTAGTGAATCATATATGATATCATAAATTTTATTATGGTTCTGTTACAAGTTAATAATATTTATAAAACCACTATACAGAAGTCTCAGACACATACCAAAGAAATTGGACATAAGGTAAGGGATAATTATTCCAATCTCATTTTCATCTGTGATTGTTTATTCATAAGTATTTACTAGGGTAATATTTATCAACAATGTTCATGTTTTCTAAAAATATTTTCATGTATGTTTAAATTCATTTTTACCCCTTTTTGACTTTTATTAAATATCATGTATTTAATCTTACTTGTGTTTACAATACGACGTACCTTTTGACTTTTCCAGCAATTGTACGAGAATACTGTTTTTTAAAATTATATAGAATGAACGGATTTTTACGGTTTTATAACGACTTATTTTCATGAATATTTCTATACAAGATTTAATTATTATTTTAAAAAAATTATTTTTTGTTAAAATCTAATTTCATTTTAAGAAAAGAAAATAATTTTTAAGAATAATGTATATTTTTTCAAGAATTTATTTCAAGCGATTTATCAAAACTATTTTCCATCTATGATGACATTATTTAATATGGTTATGTTTCAAGTATAATTTTACTATTATTTACATGGTTTTATTTTTTTATGATGAAATTATATCAATTTTATTTTTTTGGATTATGTTGGGATGGGATGATGTTTATGAAACACATTTTATTCATTGGGTTATGATGAATGATTTATGATTGTTTTGTGGCACATGTATTAATGATTTAAATATGAGATGGGTGGGACCTATATCACTCTCCAATTAATTGGGTAAAGATTTATATCACATTACATAGACATGGATAGAATGGTATGTGAATTTAGTTCAGTAATATAGGGATAGAACAACACGTAAACCCGGTTCAGTAATGGACTTTGTCCACTATGACCGTTTTGGAAGTAATGCCTTGGAAACTATGGAAATCATATCAAGTGATTAATGGTTTTTCCATAATTACATGTTTTATTCCCATTCTATTTTTTAATGATTAATATTTCATTAGGATCTATGACTTATGTACTGCCAAGATTTATGTCATAGCTCAATTTTTTGATGATTTATGTTCATGTTTTTACGTTCAAATGTTTATGGATTGTATTTATGTTCTCCATACTTTCCCTTACTAAGCATTTGATCTCAACCTTTTTATGTTTTCGTTTCCCTAGGATATAAGTAATGGTTTTAGGTATGTAAACAAAAGTGGAAGATCTTTATGGAATATGTTGATGATATTTCACCAGGATTAGAATATTATTCTCTTTGTTTCCAAAGACACTGAACTAAGACAGTCATTAAGAATTTGTTTGTGTCAATTATTAAGTATTCTGCAAAATTTATTTTAATTTCCATGTACTTCAATCTTTGGGTCTTTAACCACAACCCCTTATTCTCCATGTGAACCTTTTCGGCAATGAAAATGACCCCCATTACTCGCTTCGCACTAACTGATGCTGCCTTGCTTCCCCGTACCATCCGGACATACATCCCCCATTATCCTGACTAATTTTTTCTAGCGCACCGCAACCTCAGAAGCCCCCCTAATGATCAGACCAGCTTTCTACACCCTCTTTACAGGTGTCTTCCCCTCCAATTGGATTTTTCTTCTATTTTGAAGGTTGTTAGGTTACATTTTGAGGTAGCAACGGGTTCAATTTTTGTGTACTTGTTTTGTTAATTTGATTTTAGAGTTTATTTGAGTTTAGTGTGGGGAATTTGTTGTGCTAAGGGAGATTTGATTTAATATTTGTTGTTTTCTGACACTGACATTGTTGTTTCTGTGTATGATTATTAATTGATAAATTCATGCATTTATTAATTTTACATAGAATGTTTAATAATTATTTAGTTTGGTGCAAATTTTATTTTACAAATGGTTTTGTGTTTTTTTATGTGTTTAGTAGTGAGTTTCATAATATGAGTATGTTGTTGTGAAATCAATGATGAACATCTTATTAGTTTTTTATAAAATTCATGTAGTTATTTTGTTAAGGCGTGCAAAGTGTGAAATTGTTGTTTTAGTGTTGTGCCTATTGTTGTTTAGTCAGAAATGACATTTTAAAGAGTTTGTGGTGTTTATTGTTGTGCGGCATATATTGAAATTTTTTGGGTTAAATTGTGTAAATGTTTTTGGTGCGTAATGTAATGTGATATATGTGTAAATTGTCTAATACATTCCTTTAATGGTTTTTTTGATGTTGAAAGGGTTTTCATTGACTGTGTAGTTGTTTTAATGGGTTGAATAACTAAGTTAGATTTAGTTTTGAGATATTTTTAGAGTGTGCCTTATTTCAAAATGGTGTTTACATGTGTAAGTGGTGGTTTTTTTAGTGGTGAGTGTCTTTTGAATTACCCTAATGATATACTGGAGTATTTAACCTATGAATATTATGTTTTGAAATTATTTTGGTGTGTGTATGGTTTTAAAAGAGGGAATGGGCGTGAAAATTGTGATTTTGTGTCCGTCAATAACATGTTTTTCTTTTATGATCTATTCTGACATGTGGCATGAAACTGAAACATGTTTGATCACAAATCGGGAAACCCAGGTTGCAAGGAGGGTGGACTAGACTAGTGGGATAGTGTTTTGGAGTTGTCTCTACCTGGTATCATTGGCAGGATGGACGATTTCAATACTAAAAAAATATATTGTTTTTTGAGGGTTGTTTCCATCTAGAAAAGATTTTCAGAGGGTGGGGGCCTTCTAATCCATGTTTCACCGAGACACAAAGATCTAGGGGACCTATCTAGATAACACCCACAAGGCCTCTCCCATATTATTGCTCATTGGTTACTTTATTCTCATCACTGTGTCACATGGGTTATTTTAAAATTTAGGGGTTTGTGTGTTTTAATTTAATTTGTTCCTTTTTAAAACTGCTTTCATTAAGCCTATTTTTTCTAAAGTTGTTCAAACTTTCAGATCATTTGGTTAATTAAAATTCCAAATGAATTTTTCATTTAATAAATGTACATGGAACTTTTTCTCGGTGTCATCCTACTAGGATTTAAGTTCACACCCTACATAAACCTTTGGGTGTTTATAGGTTCTATTCATTTATCTTTCTAGGTTCAGGCATCGATCAAAGCATTTGTTGTTTGGGTTGTTGGTGGCATCCTCATGTTGGTTTAGTGGCGGTGGTTTAAGGATTTGACTTATCATGTCACACAGAGGTTTGTGTTGGAGTTTTGGTTTTCCCTTGATTTATTCTCTTTTGGGATTTCAGTTCAAGTTGTTAAATTTATATTTAATATTTGTATATGGGTATGTTTGGTTGTCTGATTTTATTTATCATTAATTTATATTTGTGTTAGTTTTTTTTATCTATTCGGGTAAACCATTACCATATTTTATTCTTGATACTTGGGCACTTGTGCCAGCCAGTGGGGATTGGGAACGCCCTTCGGGACTTATCACGAAACGGTTTGGGAACCTGTTCGGATGGCGACCCGGATTGGATCTTGAAAAAATGGTATCAAAGGTGAGGTTTTTTTATTTAGGGATTCCAGGTAGATCAGGGATAGGACTGTTGGTACTCGAGGGGTAGGTGCGAGAAGAGCGTCACGAACTCTATCTCGTTCCAATCCTCGAGTAAATAGGGGTAGTCCGGTATTTGTGTTTTTGGCATTGCTCTGTGTGGATGGGGGATGAACGTAGGAGTAAATAGGTAATCTATGTGGTCTTTCATGGAGTAGAGACCCATGTGATGCCCATGATTATGGTTCGACACTCATAGTGGTTAATTCTTTCCTTTGGCATGGTCTACTAAACCATGTAACCGGATTAGACACGACCATTGTTCCTCTGTCTGGGTGATTTAGTGTTTTTGATGTTTTTCTTCAGTTTTGTGATTGGTGCAATATTTATTTCAATTAAAAAGAGAAGCGGACTATGGTGTTTCGCTTATTTTATTTTGGTGTGAGGTTGGAATGATTTTTTGGGGTGCATTTCTCTTAGACCTTGTTTTTGGAATTTGGAATAGATTTGACAAAGTTGAATTTCTAAAAGGTTTTCTAGGGTTATTTGTAATTGAAGTGGTTGTTTTATAAATGGTAATAATATTGGAAATTTTTATTTAGATTTTGAAATAGTTTTGGAGAATGTATTCTTGGAATATTGGGAACGTTTTGTTCTAAAAGCCGAACAACCTTGTTTGTTTTCCTGTTGTATTTATACGGGTGCTCGCATGTGCATGTGGAAGTGATTAATGGATAGTTGGTGTATAATGTGTATGGGTTCCTGAGTGGCACAAAGGATCATATTTATGTGGCATCATCAAATCTATTGGAACCCACTTGTATGTTATTAATACCTTTAATTTATTTTACCTAAATAAAAGTGAAATACGTCTCACTGAAACTTTAAAAATTACATTAATTTTAATATAAGATTATAATAAATATAAATTCGGTTTTAAATACTCATTTTAAAACTAAAATTTTTTTCTTTATCATTGTAATTTATTTTTAATTTTTAACAAATATATACTTACCTTAATAGCTTATACATTAATGATGCAGAAATTATTTATTTAGTGAACATTCAATAATATAGTTTTTATTAAACTAAGAGTAACCAAAAAAGTCCCAAATATCTAAAAAAATCATATTGGTTGTTTATATATAAACCATAATCATCCAATGACTGAATATTTTACCATATGACGTCTTATAAAATCAATTAGGACAATTATATTATTTTATTTTAAATGATGTCAATGTTGTCACCTCCATAATTTAATAAATATAACATTTTAAAAGATGGGTGTTTTAGAAGATAAGTGAATGTAAATTTATTATTATGAACTATATAAGATATATCTTCATACAATTATTTTATTTTTAATTTTTATTCAACATATAAGTATATTAAATAAATAAAAAAAATGCTGTAGTAATTATTTCTTTAAGAAAAATATTATATAATTTTATTAAAAAATATGAAAATAAATATTATATTAACTACTTAATGTTCACCACGAATTTTAGAGATGAATATGACATGTTGGAAATCTATTAAATATTTTGGTTTGAATTTATCTTCTTTGTGGATTTTATTTAAATTCAAATAAATGAATAGTTTCCAAATTGACAATATTGTTATTTTATAAAAATAATATATAATTAAATTGTTTACAAATCACAAAAATATTTAACAATTATAAATTTATATTTATATTTCCTAAAATGTCATAAATTATACAATTATGTACAATACACCACACATTAATAACTATTTATAACAATTTAAAATTTATAATATTACTACCACAAATAACATTCAATAGATTAAATAAGGATAAATCAAGATGATAAGGTTTAAAATAATTTTCCAACAAGTATAAATTTATTGGTTGATGATATCACAACCCTATCTCATCTAAGATTATAATTTTAGTCATTTTTGATGTTTTTATGTGGGGTTTGAATTTATAGTAAATTAATATTTTTGAGGTTTCTAGAGGTGCCCCTCTCCTCCCTTATAAAAGGGAACCTCCTCCCTCTCCTCTTCACTCAATTTTGAGGCTTAAAAAGCAGACAATCCCTAACCATTTCCATTCTCAACTTCCCTATAAACAAAATATAGGTTCTTATCTTCTTCAAAGTCCAACATTAGTGCCATAATGGGAGGTCTAGAAGAGGCGCGTCAAAGAACATGTAATATCCTTTATCGATTCTTTCAAATTTATTTCTTCTTATACATAATCTTCATTATTTGTTTATTATAATGTAATAACATCATTATCACTCATATGCATATATTTTATTAAGATATGAAACAACCCTATTTCACATTCTATCCATCCTATGGAAATCTAAATCACTGCATGTACGTACGTATGAAAGACCCTCTCCACACCGTGGGGTAATATGTTTTTCCACCACCAACTTACATAGATGGGTATAATGGTGTAAATAATAACTATATGTGGTTATTATAACATGATTATAATTCTATGATATTATATCATCCACTCTAATTTCATTCAATAATTAAGGGAACGATATCATCGCTTGTGCGTATGTACGGATTACTGACTCCACGACGCGATGAGATTAATTATCCAAGTTAACAAATCAAGAATGATTATAAAGTATATATAATAAATAATCATTGAATATATAAAATATTAATGATACTGGGTTTATATATATGTTATTTACATACTTCCATTAAATTTAATAAGGAAACGAAAACAACGTTCATGGGTACGTACGACCTACCGTCTCAATGAATATTGTATTTATTTCCATTTATCGATCTATTATATATATGTATATTCTGAAGATATATTATATATAAATAATGTTTTAAATTATGGAATTATTTAATCATGATCTATGTAATCATATGAATAACTACAAATAAAAACACAAATGATAAATGAAATGATTTTATCCAAAACGCTACTTTAGCATTGAATTGACGAATGAACGGGTAATATAAAGTCGTATGTTAATCATATATGATATCATAATTATTATTATGGATATTTTACAAGTTAATAATATGTTTAAACCCACTATACAAGAGTCTCAGACACATACAAAAGAAATTTAACATAAGGTAAGGGATAATTATTCCAATATCATTTTTATCTAAGATTTTTTATTCGTAAGTACTTACTAGGGTTATATTTATCATCAATGTACATGTCTTCTAAAAGAATTTTCATGTATGTTTAAAGTATTTTTAAACCATTTTTTACTTTTACTACTTGGTATATATGGAATCATTCTTTTTCATACCATACGAGGTACTGTTTGACTTTTGCGGCAATAGTACGAGAAAAATGTTTTTTTAACTTATATGGCATGAACATAGATTTACGGTTTCATAATGCATTATTTTCACGAATCTTCTGGTATATTATATAATTATTGTTTTCAACAAAATTATTTTTTTTACAATATCATGTCATTTTGAGAATATAAAATGATTTTTAAGAAGAAATGATATTTTTCTCAAGAATTCATTTCAAGTGATTTATCGAAACTATTTTCCATATAATATGACATTATTTAATATGGTTATGTTTCAAGTATAATGTACTTATTATTTACATGGATTGATTTTGTTTATGATGAAATTTTTTCCATTTGATTTATATGGATTATGTTGTGATGGAATGATGTTTATGAAACCCATTTTTTCATTCGGTTATGATGAATGATTTATGATTGTTTTGCGGCACACATATGTAAGATTTCAATATTAGATGGGTGGGACCTATATATCCATCCAATGAATTGGGTAATGATTTATATCCAATGAGATAGAATGGCTGGAATGGAAAGTGAATCTGGTTCAGTAATACAAGGCTTGAACGACACGTAAACCAAGTTCATTAATGAACTTTGTCTACTATGATGGATTTTCCATTAATGCCTTGGCAACTGTGGAAATAATATCATGTGATTTATGGTTTTCCACAATTGCATCTTTTATTCCCATACTATTTAATCATGATTAAAGTTCATTTATGATCTATTCCTTATGTACTACCATGATTTATGTCATTGCTCAAAATTTTGATGTCTTATGTTCATGTTTTTATATTCAAATGTTAATGAATTGTTTTAATGTGTTCCATGATTACCCTAACTAAGGATTTGAGCTCACCCTATTTATGTTTACTTTTCCCCAGGATATAAGGAATGGTTTTAGGTAAGTAAACAAATGTGGATGATCTTTATGGGAGATGTTGATGATATTTCACTTGGATTATAAGATTATGCTTATAGTTTCCAAATACCATAAACTAACATGGTATTCAGTCATTAGTTTGTGTCATGTATTATGTATTCTGAAAAATTAATGTATTGTCCATTTATGTCAATCTTTGGGTCTTTACATGCACCACCCTTATTCTCCAGCTGCACCTTTACAGTGAAGAAAACGACCCCCATAACCCGCCTCGCACCAACCGGTGCCTCCTTGCTTCCTCGTACCATCTAGACCTACATCTACTCTTCTCAAAACTAAATTTTTCAGGTGCTCCGCAACCCTGGAATCCCCCTTAAGCTCATACAAGCTTTCTGCACCCTTTCTATAGTTGTCTACCCTTTCAATTGGATGTTTCATCTATTTTCATGGTTTTTAGGTTACGTTTTGAGGTTGAAATATGTTCAATTTTGGTGTAATTTATTTGTTGTTTTGAGGTTATAGTTAATTTGAGTTGATTGCGGAGATTTTGGTGCATGAACGAATCTTTGCATTAATATTTGGGGTTTTTTGACACTGAATTTGGTGTTTCTGCGTATGACTATTAATTGATAAATTCATGTGTTATTTTATTTAACATACTATCATTATTAATTATTTAGTTTGGTGTTAATTTTATTTTACATAAGTTTTAGTGTGTTTTGATGTGTTTAGTAGTGTGTTGCATAATATGAGTGTATTGTTGTGAAACTAAAGATGACCTGATTATTAGTTTTTTTTTTAAAATTTGTTGTAAATTTGTTATAGCGAGTGAAGTGTGAAATTGTAGTTTCAGTGTTTCACCTATTTGTTTTATGTCAGAAATAAAATTTGAATTAGTTTGTGGTGTTTAGTGTTGTGCAATATATCTTGAAATTGTTTGGGTTAAATTGGGTAAATGTTTTTGGTGCGTAAAGTCATTCGATGTATGTGGAAATTTTCTAATAAATTCCATGATGGTGTGTTTGATGTTGAAAGTGTTTTATATGACTGTGTAGTTGTTTTAATTGGTTTTCATAACTGTGTTAGATTTAGTTTGGAGATATTTTTAGGGTACACATTATTTTAAAATGGTGTTTATATGTGTAAGTGGTGGTTCTTTTTGTGGTGAGTGTCTATTAAATTATCCTGATGATATAGTTGAGTATTTAACCTTTTGATATTGTGTTTTTAAATTATTTTGGTGTGTGTATGGTTTTAAAAGCGGTCTTGGGAGTGAAAATTGTTATTTTATGTCTGTAAATACCATGTTTGGATTTAATGAACTACTGTGACATGTGACATGAAGTTGAAACTTGTTTGAGCACAAAATAGGAAACCTATTTAGCTATGAGGGTGGACTAGACTAGTGGGATATTTTTCTAGAGTTGACTCTACCTGTATTCACAGGCGGGACTGTAAATTCCCACATTAACTAAACATATATGTTTTTGAGTGTTGTGGCCGTCTAAGCCACATTTTCAGAGGGTCGTGGCCTTCTAATCCATGTTTCACTAAGAGAAGAATATCTAGGGGACCTAGCTTGCTAACACCCACAAGGAAACTCCCATATTAGTTATCATTTTTTACATTATTATCATCACTGTGACACATGGGTTATTTTAAAATGTAGATGTTTGTGTGGGTTTAATTTATGTTTTTTCTTTTTAAAACTGCTTTCATTAAGCCTGTTTTCTCTAAAGTTGTTAAAAAAAAATTTCATTTCTTTAATTTAAATTCCAAATGTATTTTTAATTTAATAAATATGTGTGGATAATTTTCTCGGTGGCATCCTACTGGAATTTATGCTCACACCCTACATACACCATTGGGTCTTTATAGGATACATTCTTTTTTCTTTCCAGGTTGAGGGATCGAGCATATCATTTGTGGTTCAGGATGTCGGTGGCATCCTCGTGTTGGTTTATATGTGATGGTTTAGGGATGTGACATATCATGATAAAAAGAGTTTTTTGTTGTAGTTTTGGTTTTCTCTTGATGTTGTCTCTTTTGGGATTTTAGTTCATGTTATTAACTTTAAATTTAATCTTGGTATAAGGTTCTTTTTGGTTTTATGATTTTAGTTTTAATTCATTTATCTTTTTGTTTGTCTTATATTTATCTATTCGGTTAAAACATTCCAATATTTTATTCTTGATACCTGGGAACTTCTGCCATCCCATGGGGATCAGGAACGCCCTTCGGGCCATGTCACGAACAGGGTCGGGCACCAGGTCAGTTGGACACCTATCTTGGTTCGTGAAAAAATGGTATCAAATGTATTGTACCAGACCCAACTAACCACTACTTTACCAAAAAAATGGCTCCACTATGACGGTGGCACCGTGATGGGGGAACCGGTCGGGGTGGCATTGTGAAGGGGGAACCGATCACGGTGGCACCGTGACAGTGGCACGAGTCACGGTGGCACCGTGACGGTCACACCGGTCACGGTGGCACCGTAAGGGTGCACCATGACGGTCTCACCGATCATGGTGGAACCGTAAGTGTTACATCGTAACGGTGGCACCGTGTCCTCACCGAGATTTTCACGCCTTCTTCTAGTACCCGACTTTTCCACTCCTGTAACGTATCATTTGACGTTATTTAATTTTAATAACCTTTTTGAAGTCATTTAAAGAATATATTTTATTCCTATGAATTCTGAGAAATATCCACAATGGGGGATATTAAATAACAGTTAATATCATCATGTGTTGCTGCCCACCCACATAGTAAACCGTGATCCATTTTTCCAGCGTTCGAAATTCCGTATCTTGTAACTGTCTTTATATCTACAGCTAGATTTCTCCTTTACTTATCAGTTGAGTTTCGTTCTTCTTCATTGGCATGCTTGGAGTCCTTCTTCTCGTGGCTTGTGGTGTGCCTCTTCTAGATCTTTCTACATGTCTTGGAGTCCATGGATTTCCTCCCCGGCAAGCCATGCATCCCCTATTCCTGGCGCGTGGAGAAAAACGTCGATCATTGATAAATCAGGTAGAGATTTTCTACTTCGTATCTCCTTTCTGTGTATCATGCGGGGTGGGAATGATTTTCCCTCTATAAAAATTGATGAAACCGATCTTAATGAACATAATTTACGGACATTTAAATAATGTATGGGGGTGTGATCGATGTTATGAAGTACTCTTTATGTTGTTATGTGTTGTGAATTGTACGAGCCTATGCTCACTGAAAATCATGGTCGTTATTGGTCTTTCTCTATGTATTAATGAACCTAGGTGCTTCTGGATGTTCAAATAACCGTAACATGGAATTTGTTAATTACATATGCCCTATTAAATAAATTTAATGCACCAGGATCAACCTTTATCTATGATAACCCCGGGTCAAGCATAGTTGAATTTAAATCATGGAGTGTGTTAAATCTTTTAAATTTGAAACTACATGCATGTTATTGCCTTGTGATGGTGGTAGTGGTTTGTTTGTTTCGTTCACGAGCCATTTGCAGTGGTGATATGAGTGGGGATGGGATCCAATGTTGTTGTACTTTGGGGCTGTGTGTTTACTCTTTTTACAGCACGAGTTGGGGTGGAATCCTTTGTTGTTGAGAGACCATTGTCTCCTAGATTTTGGGGACATGGGTCTGTGTCTTGGGGTTTTTATTGGTTCTAGTACTTCTTGCGATCTCACTTATCCCTTTGTTGTTGTGACTTGCAAGGGAACTAGCTGTGACTGCTTAAATTGGTGTATGGTTGTTTCTTGCATTTTGGCTTTTGGTTATGCATTTTAGATGCCCGGTAGTGGTGAATTCATCCTAATGGGATCACATGAACCTGAAAAAATAATGGTTGAGTTGGGAAAATGATTCTGGGAATGAGTTGTGACTTGTCGGAGAGTGTCGTGACTTCTTTTGTGAATGAATAGTAACACAGGTGTTTGTGAATAGGTTTTGGAATCCCTAGGTTGGGATGAGTGTTTGTTATCTATACATATATCTTTAGCTTTTATGTTTCTTATAAGCGCCCCACCCATGTTGAGAACTGAGTTCCAAACACCCCATTTCATGGGGAGGGTGTTTCTTCCAACACTCCTTTGAGTGGATGGTTATGGGCTCCTTTTCTGCTCCCTTTCCCGAATATCCCAAGTATCTTTAGGAAGGTTGTGATGGCATGAGGTCCATTATTAGCACAATAATCTTCAGGAAGGGTAGTTATGGTGGTTGGCCCAAGGGTTTACGGGTAGGTTGTTTCCCTAGTATCTTCGGGATGAGGCCCAGGTGTCTTCGGGTTTGATGGTAGCTTTCAACACAGGTGTCTTCGGGCATGGAAGTGGTTGTTCTAGCCTAGGTGTTTGTGGGAATGGTTACGTGAGGTGGTTTCGAACATGGTTTGTGTGGGAAGGGTTTGGCAGTGGGACTGTAGTGAGGTTATGTCCCAGGTGTGTGCGGGCGGGTTTGGCAGTGGGACTGCGATTAGGTTATGGGCTAGGTGTGTGCGGGCGGGTTTGGCAGTGGGACTGGAGTGAGGTTATGGCCTAGTTGTGTGCGGGCGGATGCGGTAGTGTCACTGTAGTGAGAATGGAGGGATTGGTTCAATTCATATGATGTATTCATTAACAAGTGGGAAAGCAGGGTGGGGTACCCAAATATTGATGTGCTATTACTATATGTTACTTGACATGAGTTATTTGGGGAGCGTGCCTTTGTGAGGTTTTGGTGGAAAGATTTTCCTTGTTGGGTGTATGTTAATACTTTTTCCACAGGGCATTAGAATTTCTCCTCACTTGTGAATGAGATTCTTTGGTTTTCTCAACTGAGTGTACTTGTATACTCACCCTACGTATGTAATTTTTTTTCAAGTTTCCAGGAGGACATCAGGGATTGTGTGGTACCGTACTAGCGAGGACCTTGGGGAAGTTGCTATTTTCATTTACTTTTTTTCTTGGTACATTACCCTTGGTGTTCGTGAGGAATTTATTATTTACTGTTGAACCTGCATATGGGAATTTGTTACTTTTGGCTTTTCCTTTACATTCATCTTTGGTATTGTTGTGGTTTCTATCTTATCTCTCATTTCTATAAAAATAAGAAGGGTAAAGTCTTAAATTTGTTGTGATATTCTATACCCTTGGCGTATGTTGACAGTCTAAGACCTATTAGAGGTGGGTTTCGGGGGTCATCATCTCTCTTTCAACTTAAAGAATGAATGGCTTGGAAAACTACTGACCCTTCCCTTCTTTTGGTGAAGGTGGTCTATGAAAGAATGGTATCAATGGGAAGGATTGAGATATAGGATGGTGTCTGAAGTTATGCATAGTGAGAATTGAATGCGATGATAGGGAAATAGTGTTGGGTGATCATGGTGCATGAAATAGGCTAGGGAAGACAGGCTAGGAAATGAGATTTTAGGGCCCCTTGTGATCCGATGCAAGGACTCTGGACCTACCGAACGACCAAGTGAGGCTACATTGATTGCATGGTAGTGACCTAAGAAACGGTACATGCTTCATGATCACATGTGTTATCGTGTTTCTGGGTGTTTTTGGGATTCATAAATAAATAATTAAGTCAAGTAAAATGTAAGAACAAAAGTCTACACTACCCGTGATTAGGCATTATTGGTATAAATTGCAGGTATAGAGCATGGGATATGACCACGAGTCCTGCGAGCGATCGAGGCCCAGGATGTTGACTCGGTTGACCGACGGAGGGATAAATAAGAAGAGGATGATGATTAGTGGCAAAATATGCTTCGTGCATTGCAGTGGTAGACCCTCGGGAACTATGAGGGCAACACATTAGACATGGAGACAGAGATCTGGCGAGAGGAGCAGGTAATAGCTTTCGGCTTGATATGAGCTCTGGTGGAGTACTGGGTTCCTCTGGCCGTGAGCCGGATGTGGGGAGCGCCACGTGAGTGCTGTACACTCTATTTGGGGGAGAAGATGGAGGCTAAGTTGACATGGGCTGATTTCGAGAAGGAGTTCATAGCAGAATTCATATCTTCTATGATGAATGTTGTGAAGAGGTAGGAGATACTCTCCCTCCAGCATGGGGTATGTTAGTGAGAGAGTTGGGGATCAAGTTCAAGGATCTCCTCCGCTTTGGTCCGGACCTCTTCATGGATGAGGAGTCTCGGGAAAGAAATGTAATGCCCTGACCCTAGTTTTCCAGAGTCAGTGAATTATTATGTAAATTTGGCATGATCACAAAAGATCAAGTATAGAAAGACCGATTATTTTAGTATCCTTGGAAACACTAGATACAATCATAAATGTTACATTACATCATAAAGTGAAAAATCACAATAACATAGTCTCCATAGTTCACACTCATATCCCCTTCAGACTATCCCTCTAGGTCATCAATAAAATATTTCATCACATCCTGGGAAAGTAAAACATAGAAAGGGGTGAGCTCAGATGCTTAATAAGGATAACAATATAGAAGAAACTTTCATAAATAAATATAAACATTTATGTCTATGTATAACTAAACAAAAGACATTTAAACATGAACTTCAGAATAATATGGCAAACATAAAATAAAGTAATTTAATTTACTTATTCACATGAATATTATACTAGTAAAATAATCACATGTAATATCAATAACCACTTTCATAATGATGGAATGCAGAATTCCAGACTATCATAACCCCATAGTCAAGGCCTTGTGTAAAGACTACAAATGAGATTTTGTCAAGGCCTTGTGCCAAGACACTAGTTTGTCTCATGAGACCTACTGATGCATCGAGGAGATATAGTGGGCTCCACATGTCACTTATTATGTCCAATGCATTCTTTATATGAAAAGGTTTAAACAAATTATAAACCATAACATAATCATAACACATAAAACAGAATAAAGGAAACATAAAATATCCACATTTCAATCAAAAGATATCAATAAAACACATTGATATAATAAAACCACTTTAAATAAAAAAATAAAATAAATTTAACACGTGGTATTTTTTTTTTATTTAAAAAATCTTATGGCTTGTAGAAGAAGCTGAAACTCAAATAATGGTCATTGTGGTGGAGAAGTCGAAGTCACCTCCTACGTATGAAAAAAAATTCCCTTTTATCGTTTACTAAAACGATTCGTATAAACAATATTCCTTTTCAATGAATGTAAAAGTCATTGGGGTTTATACACCGTATAAAATAATGTTCTTTATAAAACAAAATATTCCACAATGAAAGGAAATTGGGATAATGTCCCTTACCTCGTGTCTGACTTGACTCAATCGTTCTTTAATCTTCTGAATGATAAACAAGAGTTAATATCTACTTGCTTGAGATCCTTTTTCAAGTTCATTATCCCTTTTATATCACATATTAACTTGTTATGAAAATTATGTAGTAATTTAAGTTAATAAGGGTTGTTTTGTCAACCTTTGGTACTTGAGCCAACAATAAACTTCTTATAATTACATGTTTTTATGTGGTAGAATATCCATTATCTCCAAAATTATATTCATGATTTGGATATCATATATATCATATATATCTAGTAGATACATGAATTTTAATATTACATAACATTTAGTGGTAAGAAATGAAATTCACCGTTCATGCAAACGATAAGTCGTACGTACGCATGACTGCTACTTTCATTTCTATTTCATATATAAAGGAATGAAATCATAATGATATAAAGGTATATTATAATTACAGTATAATATCATATAAAATATCATTAACTTCATCCTTTATATATCCCACATATGGAATTAATGATTCAAATCACTTTGAGGGGGCGGTAGTCCAGACATCCTAAAATGAAATTATCGCATTTACCCATAATGGAAATCATAAAGTTATGCCATAAATGAAAAATAATTGAGAATAAAGAAAACAAAAACAAAATATATAACATATATGTAAATAGCTTCATCATAATGGCCACCATGAGAGGTGTTAATATAATATTGAACAATAATCATTTCGTGAGGCAGTAATTCGCCACACACAGAAACAATATGTTCTCTTTCCATTAGACGAAGGTGTGTGTAAATATAAATCAAATCCTTCTCATAAAAACATATTATTATATTTGAGATAATTGTTTTGTTAAAAAATAATGTAATAAAAAGAGTTTAATGGGTTTGAGATGTAAAATAATACAAAATAACATAAGAGAAGACATTACCTTAAAATCGGGTAACTCTTTTCGATTTAAGCCAAAGGCTTCTGTGGGATGACTTCTGCCCAATGAGAGGCTTCCAGCAGTAAGAAAGGGAAGATGAGAGAATATTTGGGCAGAGGATGGGCTAGCCAAATGGATTTGATGGTGTGGATAAGGTGGTAGTGGTGGGGGACTTTTATAAGAGGAGAGGAGGGGCACTCTTGGAAATTCATGAAATGTTACATTATTATGAAATGATTTTATGATTTTAAAGGACCCCAAATTATATATAGAGAGGATAAGGTGATGAGGGTTCTAAATCTACTCATCCAATAGGTTTTTGACAATTTTATGTCTTATATTTTATTTTAAATTTTTATATTATTTAAAATTTCATTAATGAGGTAATTGTTGCATCATCATGGTGGGATAAATAAATTTATTTATTTAATGCATAAAATTTCAAAAAATTACAATTATTTTGGAAATATTTTTATATTAAAAATGGATATTTATAATCTAAAAGATAACTGGTAAAACCCCTTGTAAAAATTGGTTTCGTAAAACAATTCATGTTTGTGATATTTTTATTTTTACTTAAAATAAAAGGTATTAATGTCATTATCATACCCAAGTGGATCCATGTGATCCCAAAAATTGACCCATGGATTTTCTTGGTCGGCCATGAGTCATCCAATAAGAGTAGGACATGTGTCAAGGTAATTTCATATTATTAAAACATTATTTTTACCATAAATTAATCTAATTACCTCTAATCGCGTTTAATAAAACTCAAAAGATACTATTCACCAAAAATTATTTTCATCCAATTGAACCTAATTTTACTTTCTAATTACAACCATTTTCATCCTATTTTTGAAATCAAATTAACAGAACCAGTAAAATTTAATTTAAACGAAATATCATTTTTTAACAACCACTTAGTGGTTCCACTATTCATCAAAAATTGATGTTTTTCAGAAAAAAACCAAAATTCACCCTATTATATAATTGATATTCCAATTAAAATATGATGCCTATTTTTAAAAATTCAAACCATATAAGTTTCATTAATTAATTTTATAATTAATTCCTGTTGTCAAAACAAATAGCATGTTTTTAAGAAAAAATATCAATCAAAAGATTGACAATTGTTTATATCCAATTTCAATGTGAAATTAATTCTAATGAAAACCATTGGATAAAATGGTAAAATTATATTATAATTATACATTAAAACCACTAAATATTATCATTTATCACTATAAATTATTTTGATTAAAAATGTTGTTTTTAAGTATTTCTCTCTATTCCTCGAAAATTGGAAGTTCTTAGAAAAATACCAAAAATTAAACATAGACTAATTCCAATATTCCAAATCCAAAAATGAAGTCCATTCTAAAATATATAATTTATATAATTTCAAAAAGTGGGTATTACTATTTATAACGTCTATTTTGATTGGTCGTGGTGTGTTATAATCTCGAACTTGTGTACAATACAAGCTATTGAATTATTGAAAGAGAAGCTTATCGTGAAATCTTGGGGTGTTACATTCACCCCTCCTTCAATAAATTGAGTCCTCACAATTTGAAAATTTTCTTCAAAAATAAAAGGTTGAAAATAGAAAATAATTTTGTTGAAAACCCATATCGGAAATAGGGTTAATAAAAATATAACATTACAAGAAAGAAGGAGAAGTACAAAGGTCACCTGAAATATCCCACGAAGGGATTCTATGAAAACATGTATATAGAGGAGAAACAAACCATCAAGATCTGATGGAGAGTTGTAGAAAACAGGATTAGGAGAAATATAACTACACGAAAATCACAAACTTGTGATTGGTTAAACGGTCTTTGATTCCCCAGTTGGAAAAGTAAACCGGTAATGTTTTTGTTTTAAATTACCTATCATAATGTTGAGGAACTCATTTTGGATATTTACTAAGACTGTAAGGAAATATACTTACTTGTCATGTAAACATTCATTATTCAATAACATTTTTTACCACAAACCTATCTTTCAGACCAAAAGGTAATAAAATTCAAAAATATTATATTTATCCTAATCGTACAAGGTTTTAAATATTAAGACATACCATTTAGATGAGGAAAACTATTTTGTAATAACTAGGGACTTCATATAGGCTAGTGGTAGGTAATAATGGCATGTCTCACTATGGTTGTGGGTTCGATTCATATAGCTTTGTCTGACGTGATGGGTTATCCCCTGACCTGCAGGTTTTTCTTTTCCAAAAACAATAGTATTATAATATTCCAAAAAAAATCTTCAAGAATGTTTTAACATTAAAAAATACTATCTGATGTTCAACTTAATCCATTACAACCATTATAGTTATCTAAAATACCTCAATCCGTACATTCTCTAAATGATCTCTAAATTCCAAAATCATTTGTAACATCAGATTCCGCAAATAAAGTAAATTTTCTCTTATTGTCACATCCTAAAAGTATGATTACCTTCATCATATTATAACCATAATTAAAAAAACAAGTATTTCAGTACAACCATTATTCATATCACATTATTATTATAACCAGAATATAGTTCATGAGTCCAAAAACACAAATACAATAATAATTCAACATCAACTATAGTAACACCATAAGATTGGCCTTGATCCCTTGGTCTTTTCTGAGGTAAGTTTCCCTGATTCTTAGGACATTCATTTGAATAATTCCCCATTTCCCTACAATTTGTAGAATTAAACATTGATTGCCTCTTTCTTTCCCTTACAATAACGATCCCGGTGACCGTTTCCTCCACATTTATAACAAAATCCCATTCAATTTAGGCAAGTAACATGGTGATTCTTCCCACAAAATTAACATAATAGAAAATCCTTCTTTCCCTTTTTTCTTTTATCTGTTTCTTGTTCCACAGTTCTCTTCTTCTATTGCTTTAATTTATTGTCATATGATTTAGAGAATTCTTTTTTTGTCTTGATAGAACACGAGACTATATCTTCGTACATTGAGAAAGATTGTGATATTAATGCTCGACGGAGAAACAGTTTTAACCTCTTAAAGAAACAATCGATCTTACTTCATGGGTTGTGTATATAATATGTTGCATGCCTCGCTAACCTTGTAATGATAGCCACATAATATGAGACATTCTCATCCTCTTATTGTCTCGGACTAAGAAATTGCCTTTCCATATCTGCCCGATGGTCACAACGGAAGTATTTTTGTATGAAAATCTCTTTGGACACCAGCCATTCCATATTTGATACTTCATTATCTTCCTACACATTTTATATTAATGACCACCATTGTTCAGCATCTCCAGTGAGACGGTAAACTTCCATGACAACATTTTCCCTTTCACTACACCCTATGGCATGGAATATTTTTTCTAAGGAATTTATCCATTGATCAGCTAATAGGGGATTTGTACTCCCATTGAATGTTGGTGTTTGTTGCCTCATGAAGCGGTCTAACATTGATCCTCCATGTTGCAGATCAGGGTGCTCTATACGAGTAAGGTTATTATTCATAACCTGAGTGTGTTGTCTAAGTAGGGTGATAAGTTGATCAGCACTAGTTGTATCACCAGCTCCACTATAATTATCTTGAGCAGGAGGGAAATCCCTACATGGAGTGAGTGTATTGATACAGTTTCCATTACTTCCACTAGGAACCATTTCTAAACAATTACATAAACAAGATTAGTTTTTAATCGAAATACATAATTCCATACTTGTAAAACACTTAACATAAATTGAACTATTTATGGATATAATCCATAAAAAAATTCATTGAGTATGTATATACTCATAAACCCTTCATAATGGTTCGTAAAGAAATCGTGAATTTTCCTTAGCATATCCCCTGGGAGTATCATAACCAAGAGTGAAGCAAGGCCCGTTTTCATGCACTAGTTTCCGTTCGAGTCTAGCTCAAAGCGTTGTTTTCGAGTATTACTTATAGGTACATCTGTGCTGGAGCCACCTCTACCTGCTCGTATCCAGACAATGATGTATTTCTCAGAAAATACACAAAATCTATACTTTACCAAAATTCTAGGAAGTTCTTCTATACTAGTACTCAATGTATATCTTAGGGGTATGTGTTATAATCAGAGTTTTTCTAAATCTATGTTCTAAGGTTAGTATTTGACTACCTCTGATACCAACTGTAACGCCCCGACCCCAATTACCTAGAGTCGGTGCATTATTACGTAACATTGGCATGATCACAAAAGATCAAGTCTAGAAAGACCGATTAGTTTCGTATCCTTGGAAACACTAGATACAATCATAAATGTTACATTACATCAAAAAGTGAAAAATCAGAATAACATAGTTTCCATAGTCCACACTCATATCCCCTTCAGAATATCCCTGTAGGTCAGTCATAAAATATTTATTCACATCCTGGGAAAATAAAACATATAAAGGGGTGATATCAGATGATCAGTATGTATAACAATATAGCAGAAACTTTCATAAATAAACATAAACATTTAAGAAAAATGTATAACTAAACAAAAGTCCTTTAAACTTTAACTTCAGCATAATATGGAAAAAATAAAATGATGTAATTCCATTTACTTATTTACATGGATATTCTACTAGTCGAACAATCTCATGAAATATCCATAACCACATTCATAATGATTGAATGCATAATTCCAGAATATCATAACCCCAAAGTCAAGTTCTTCTTCCAAGACTACAATTAAGATTATGTCAAGGCCTTGTTCCAAGACACAAGTTTGTCTCATGAGACCTACCGATGCATCGAGGAGCTATAGCGGGCTCCACCCATCACTTATTAAGTCCATTGCATTCCTTATATGAAAAGGTTTAAACATATAAAAAACAATAACATAATCATATCACATAAAACATGCATAAAGGAAACATAAAATTTCTACATATCATTCACAAGATATCAATACAACACATTGATATAATAAAACAATTTTCAATACCAAAATAAAAGAAAGGTAAAACTTGGTTTTTAGTTTTCATTTAAAACAAGTTATGGCTTATAGAGGAAGCTGAAACTCAAATAATGGTCATGGTGGCGGATAAGTCGTAGTCGCCACATATGTATGAAAAAAAACATTCCCTTTTTTCATTTAGTAAAACACTTCGTATAAAAAAGATTCCTTTTGAATAAACATAAAATTCAAATGGGTTTATACACCGTATAAATGAATGTTGTCTATAAAAAAAATATGCCTAAATGAAAGGAGATTGAGACGAAGTCCCTTACCTCATGTCCGACATGAATAGATCATTCTTTAATCTCATAAATATTAAACTAGAGTCAATATCTAATTGATTAATATTCTTTTTGAAGTTAATTATCTCTTTTATATTACATATTACCATGTTATGAAAATTATGTATTCATTTAAATTAATAACGGTCGTTTTGTCAACCATTTGTACTTGACTCAACAATAAACTTCAGATAATTACAAGTTATTTATGTTGTAGAATATGAATTATCTCCAAAATTATATTCATTATTTTTATATCTTATATATCATATATATCCATAGATACATGAATTTATAATATTACATAACATTTAGAGATAAGAAATGAAATTCACCGTTCATGGAGATGGTAAGCCGTATGTACGCATGAACGCTACTTTCATTAATATTTCAAATTTAATTGAATAAAATCATAATTATATAAAGTTATATTATAATTAATGTATAATATCATATATAATATTTTTTTATCCATCCTTTATATGTCCCACATATGGCATTAACGATTCAAATAACATAGATGGGGCAATAGTCCGCACTTCTTAAAATGAAATTATCGCGGTTACACATAATGGAAATCCTAAAGTTATGCCATAAATGAAAAATAATGGAGCATAAAGAAAACATAAAAATAATATATATCATATATAAAAATAGTTTCATCATAATGTCCACCATGAGAGCTGTTAAATGAGGATTGAACAATTATCATTTCGTGAGGCAGTAATTCTCTACCCACAAACACAGTATGTTCATTAACCATTAGACGAAGGTGTGTGTAACTTTAAATCAAATCATTCTCATAACAACATCTTAGTATATTTATGATACTGTTTTTGTTACAAAATAAAGGAATAAAAAGAGTTTAAGGGGTTGGAGAATAAAAATAATATAAAAGAACATAAGAGAAGACATTACCTTAAAATTGGGTAACTCTTCTTGATTTCAGCTAAAGGCTTCCTTGGGAAGACTTATTACAAATTTGAGACTTCTTGGAGTAAGATAGGGTAGTTTAGAGAGAATTTGGGAAGATTTTGGCCAAGCCAAATGGCTTTGATGTTGTGAATAAGGTGGTAGATGTGGGGGCCTTTAATAAGAGTAGAGGAGGGGCACTCTTGGAAATTCATGAAATTTTACATTATTATGAAATGATTTCTGGATTTTAAACGTCCAAAAATGATATATATCGAGGATAACGTGACAAGGGATCAAAATATACTAATCCAATTTGTTTTTAGAAGTTTATGTCTTAGATTTTACCTTATCTTTTCATTATATTTAAAAATATCATTAATGAGGTAATCATTGCATCATCATGGTGTGATAAATAAATTTATTTATTTAATGACTAAAAATTATAAAAAAAATTACCATGATGTTGGAAATCTTTTTAGATTTACAATGGATATTTATAGTCTAAAATATAACTTTTATAACTCCTTGTAAAAATTGTTTTTGTCAATCAATACATGTTTGTGACATTTTTATTTTTACTTTAAATAATTGGTATTAATGTCATTATCGTACCCAAGTGGCTCCATGGGGTCACAATTATTGACCCATGGATTTTCTTGGTCGGCCATGAGTCATCCCATAATAGTAGGACATGTTTCAAGGTAATTTGATAATATTATAACATTATTTTTACCATAAATTACTCTAATTAACTCTAATCGTGGTTAGTAAAACTCAAAATTGACTATTCACCAAAAATTATTTTCATCCCATTGAACCTCATATTACTTCCTAATTAAAAAAATGTATGTCGGATTATTGAAATTAAACTCACAGAAATGGTAAAATTTCATTTAAATTAAAAATATGCTTTTAACTACTACTTAGTGGTTTCACTATTTATCAAAAATTGAAGTTTTTCAAAAAATACCAAAAATTCACCATAAGCTATATTTGATATTCAAAATTCATTTATGATGAAAATTTTACCAAATTAAAAACATATATGTTTCATTAATTAATTTTATAATTAATTCCCATTTTCAAAACAAATGGCGTGTTTTTGAGAAAGAATATCAATCAAAATATTGACAACTGTTTATGTCCAATTTCAAAGTGAAATTAATTCTAATGACCAACATTGGATAAAATGGTAAAATTATATTCTATTTATACTTTAAAACTACTCAATAGTATAATTTATCACTATATTTTATTTTTATTTAAAAAGTTTTTTTTAAGTGTTTTTCACTATTCATCGAAAATTTGATGTTATTAGAAAAATACCAAAAATTCAACATAGGATAATTCCAATATTCCGAATCCAAAAATGAATTCCATTATGAAATATAAAATTTATATAATTCTAAAAAGTGGGTATTAATATTTATAACGGCTATTTTGATTGGTCGTGGTGTGTTAGAATATCGAACTTGTGTACAATGCAAGCTATTGAATTATTGAAAGGGAAGCGTATCGTGAAATATTCGGTTGTTAAATTTTCCCCTACTTAAATAAATTGTATCCTCACAATTTTAAATTTTTTTACGAAAATAAAAGGTTGAAAATTGAAAATACCTTTGTGAAAAACCCCATATCGAAAATAGGGTTAATAAAAATATAAAATTAAAAGAAAGAAATAGAAGTACAAAGGTCACCCTAGATAGCCCATAATATGATTCTATGAAAACATGGATATAGAGGTGAAAAAAACCATCAAGGTATGATGGAGAGTGGTAGATAACAGGATTAGGAGAATGTTAACTACAAGAAAATCACAATCCTTTGATTGGTTTAACGGTCTTCGATTCCCCAGTAGAAAAAGTTAACTGACAACATTTTTGCTTTAAATCACATTTCATAATGTTGAGGAAGTCATTTTGGAGACTTAATAAGAACTTAAGGAAATATATGTAATTGTCATGTAGAGTCTCGTTCTTCAATAACATTTTTTACCACAAACCTATCTTTCAGTCCAAAAGTGAATAGAATTAAAAAATATTATATTTATCCTAATTGTACAAGGTTTCATATATTAACACATACCATTTAGATTAAGAAAACTATTTTTTAATAACCAGGGACTACATGTAGGCTACTGTTAGGTAATAAAGGCATGTCACACTATGGTTGTGTGTTCGATTCCTACAGCATTGTCCGATGCGAAAGGTTAACCCCCAAACTGCAGGTTGTCCTTTTCCAAAAACTATAGTATTATAATATTCCAAAAATAATTTCAGAAATTTTTTAACCTTAAAAAATATTATCCAATTTTTAGCTTAATCCATTCCATCCTTTATAGTTATCCAAAATACCTCTGTCCTGACTTTCTCAAAAAGGTCTCTAAATTCCAAAATCAATTGTAACATAACATTTCCCAAATAATGTAATGTTTCTATTATTGTAACATCCTAAAAGTATGATTACCTTAATAATATTAATACCTTAATGAAAAGAACAAGTATTTCAGTACAACCGTTATTTATATCACATTCTTCTTATAACCAGAATATAGTTCTTGAGTCCAAAAACACAAATACAATAATTATTCCAATTCAACTGTAGTAACAACATAAGATTGGTCTTTATCCCTTGGTTTTTTCTAAGGTATGTTTCCTTGACTCTTAGGACATTCATTTGCATAATTCCACATTTCCCTAAAATTGTAGCATTCAACATTGATAGCCACTTTCTTTCCCTTGCAATCACGAGCCTGGTGACCTTATTATCCACATTTATAACAAACTCCCATTCCTTTTAGAAAAGTACCAGGGTGATTCTTCCCACAATTATCGCATAATGGAAAAACTATCTTTCCCCTTTTCCATTTATATGTCTCTTATTCCACTGTTCTCTTCTTCTCTTGCTTTACTTTAATTTCTACCGTTTTAGAGAATTAATTTTCTATCTTGATAGAACACGTGACTATATCTTCGTACATTGAGAAAGATTATTATACTAATGCTCGACAGAGAAACGGTTTTAACCCATCAATGAAACGATTGATCTTACTTCTTTGGTTACTTATATAATATGTTTCATGCCTCACTATCATTTTAATGTTAGACACATACTTTGCAACATTCTCATCCTCCGTTTGTCACAGACTCCAAAATTGCCTTTCCATATCTGCCTGATGGTCACGAGGGAAGTATTTTTCTATGAAAATCTCTTTGAACTCCATCCATTCCATATTTGATAATTCATCATCTTCCTTTCTGTTTTGTGTCAATGACCACCACTGATCAGCATCTCCAGTGAGGTGGTAAACTGCCCTGACAACCTTTTCCCTTTCACTACACCCCAAGGAATGGAATATTTTATCTAGGGAATTTATACACTGCTCTGCCTCTAAGGGATTTGCACTCCCATTTAATGTTGGTGTTTTTTTCTCATGAATTGGTCTAACATTGATCCTCCACGTTGCATATCAAGGTGCTTCATATGAGTAAGGTTATTATTCATAACCTGAGTGAGTTTTCCCACTATGGTTATATGTTTATCAGCAGCTGTTGTATCACGAGCTCCCCTATAATTATCTTGAGGAGGAGGGAAATACCTACATGGAGTGTGTGCATTTATACAATTTCAATTCTTTCCACTATGTTCCATTTATAAACAATGTCTTAAACTAGATTAGTTTATGAATCGAAATACATAATTCCATACATGTAAAACACTTAAAATAAATTTACCAATATATGGATATAATCCATAATAAAATTATTTGAGGAATTATATACTCATAAAC
Organism: Viscum album; assembly: GCA_963277665.1. Lineage (NCBI taxonomy): Eukaryota > Viridiplantae > Streptophyta > Magnoliopsida > Santalales > Viscaceae > Viscum > Viscum album. The sequence continues at coordinate 415,977,820 of OY728161.1, read as the reverse complement.
CCTTCCTAATGGTTTGTAAAGAAATCGTGAATTATCCTAAGCATATCACCCTGTAGTGTTGTTACCAAGAGTGAAGCAAGGTCTGGGGCGTGCACCAGTTCCCATTCGAGTCTAGATCAATGTAGTGTTTTCTGGTATTACACCTAGGTACATCTGTGAAATAGCCTCCTCTACCTACTCGTATCCAGATAAGGATGTATTGCTCTGAAAATACACAAAATATATATACTTTACCAAAATTATAAGAAGTTCTTCTATACTAATCCTCAAAGTCTATCTTAGGGCTATGTGCTCTAATCAGATTTCTTCAAAATCTACCTTCCAAGGTTAGTACTAAACTGCCTCTGATACCAACTGTAATGCCCCAACACCAGTTACCCAGAGTCGGTGAATTATTATATAACTATGTCATGATCACAAAATATCATGTCTATAAAGACTGATTAGTTTAGTAGCCTTGGAAACACTGGATACAATCATAAATGTCACATTACATCATAAAGTGAAAAAACGCAATAACATAGTCTTCATAGTCCACACTCATATCCCCTTCAGATTATACCTGTAGGTCAGTCATAAAATATTTCTTCACATCTTGGGAAAATAAAACATAGAATGGGGAGATCACAGATGCTCAGTAAGGACAAAAATATAGCGGAAACATTCATAAATAAACATAAACATTTAAGGAAATGTATAACTAAACAATATACCTTTAAACTTAAACTTCATCATAATATTTAAAAAATAAAATAATGTAATGCCATATACTTATTCACATGGATATTCTACTAGTCTAATAATCACATGTAATATCAATAACCACTTTTATAATGATGGAATGCATAATTCTAGACTATCATAAACCCACAGTCAAGGCCTTCTTCCATGACTACAAATAAGATTATTTTAAGGCCTTGTTCCAAGACACTATTTTGTCTCATGAGACCTACCTATGCATCTAGGAGCTATAGCGGGCTCCATTCGTCACTTATAAAGTCCAATGCATTCCTTATATGAAAAGGTTTAAACATATCATAAACCATAACATAATCATATCACATAAAACATGAATAAAGGAAACATAAAATTTCCACATATCAATCACAAGATATCTATACAACACATTTATATAATAAAACCATTTTAAATAACAAAATAAACAAAAAGTAAAACATGGTATGTATTTGTCATTTAAAAAATGTTATGGATTGTAGAGGAAGACAAAACTCAAATAATGGTCATGGCGGCGGAGAAGTCGTAGTCGCCGTATACGTATGAAAAAAAAACATTCCCTTTTATCATTTAGTAAAACGATTCATATAAAAAAGATTCATTTTGATTAAAGGTAAAAGTAAAAAGGGTTTATACACCATATAAAATAAAGTTGTCTATAAAACAAAATATGCCTCAATGAATGGAGTTTGAGACGAAGTCCCTTACCACGTGTCCGACTTGACCCTATCATTCTTTAATATCCGGAATAATAAACTAGAGTAAATTTCTTCTTTCTTAAGATCTTTTTCAAGTTCATTATGTCTTTTATATCACTTATTACAGAGTTATGAAAATTATGTAGTCATTTATGTTAATAACGGTCATTTTGTCGACCTTGGCTACTTGAGTCAAAAATAAACTTCTTATAATTACATGTTGTTTATGTGGTAGAATATCCATTATCTCCAGAATTATATTCATGATTTGGATATCATATATATCATATATATCTAGTAGATACATGCATTTATTATATTACATATCATTTAGAGATAATAAATGAAATGCACCGTTCATGGAGACTGTAAGTCGTACGTACGCATGAACGCTACATTCATTTCAATTTCATATTTAATGGAATGAAATCATAATGATATTAAGATATATTATAATTATAGTATAATATCATATACAATATCATTAACTCCATCCTTTATACGTTCCACATATGGAATTAATGATTCAAATCACTTTGAGGGGGCGGTAGTCCGCACTTTCTAAAATGAAATTATCGCATTTACCCATAATGGAAATCATAAAGTTATTCCATAAATGAAATATATTGGATCATAAGTAAAACATAAACATAATATATATAATATATGTAAATATTTTCATTATAATGGCCACCATGATAGGTGTTAAATTAATATTGAACAATCATCGTTTTGTGAGGCAGTAATTCACCACCCACAGAAATAGTATGTTCTTTAACCATTAGACGATGGTGTGTGTAATTATAAATGAAATAATTCTCATAAAAACATCTCATAATATCTATTATACTGGTTTTGTTACAATATAATTGAATAATAAGAGTTTAGGGGGTTGGATAAGAAAAATAAAACAAAAAACACAAGAGAAGACATTACCTTAAAATCGGGTAACTCTTTTTCATTTGATCCAAAGGCTTCCATATAAATACTTTTTCCCAAAGTGAGCCTTATAGGTGTAAGAGAGGAAAGTTTAGTGTGTATTTGGGTAGAGTTTGGCCGAGCCAAATCTCTTTGATGGTGTGAATAAGGTGGTAGAGTTGGGGACCTTTTATAAGAAGATAGGAGGGTCACTCTTGGATAGTCATGAAATGTTACATTATTATGAAATTATATTCGTATTTTAAATGTATAAAATGATACATTTCAAGTATAAGGTGATGAGGGTACGAAAATTACACATCCAATAGGTTTTTTACAAGTTTATGTCTTAGATTTTACATTATCTTTTCATTTAATTTAATAAGTTCATTAATGAGGTAATTTGATGCATTGTCATGGTGTGATAAATAAATTTATTTATTTAATGCCTAAAAATTATAAAAAAATTACAAGTATGTTGAAAGTATTTTTATCTTTCCAATGGATATTTATAGTCTAAAAGATAACTTGAATATCCCATTGTAAATATTTGTTTAGTAAAAAAATACATGTTTGTGACATTTTTATTTTTACTTTAAATAAACGGTATTAATGTCATTATCTTACACATGTGGATCCATAGGTTCCCATAAATTGACCCCTATATTTTCTTGGTCCTCCATGAGTCATACAATAATAGTATGACATTTTTCAAGGTAATTTTATATTATTATAACATTTTTTTACCATAAAATACTCTAATTACCTCTAATCCCGGTAAATAAAACTCAAAAGATACTATTTACCAAAAATTATTTTCATCCAATTAAATAAACTTTTAATTCCAAATTACTACCATGAACATTGTATTTTTGAAATTAGATTCATAGAACTTGTATAATTTATTTTAAACGAAAAATCATTTTTTAACTACCACTTAGTGGTTTCACTATACATAAAAAATTGATGTTTTTTAGAAAAATACAAAATATTCACCCAAAAATATATTTGATATTCCAAATTCAAATATCATGCCTATTTTACCAAATTCAAAACATATAAGTTTCATTAATTAAATTTATATGTAATTTCTATTTTCAAAACAAATAGAGGGGTTTAAAGAAAAGAATGTCAATCAAAAGATTGACAATTGTTTATGTCCAATTTCAAAGTGAAATTAAATACAATGACCACCATTGAATAAAATGGTAAAATTATACTCTAATTATACTTTAAAACCACTCAATAGGATAATTTATCAATATAAATTATTTTGATTAAAAAAGTTGTTTTTAAGTATTTTTCACTATTCATCGATAATTGGAAGTTCTCAGAAAAATACCAAAAATTCAACATAGGATAATTCCAATATTCCAAATCCAAAAATTATGTCCATTATGAAATATAATGTTTATATAATTTCCAAAAGTGGTTATTACTATTCATAACGACTATTTTTATTGGTCGTAGTGTGTTAGAATCTGGATCTTGCGCACAATGAAATCTATTGAAATATTGAAAAAAAGAGTATATTGAAATCTTGGGGTGTTAAAAGACGTTTGGAGGAGGTTATCTGACCATCCCTCTAGTGAGATGTTACTCCCATCACCCTACCGACATACCTAGAGGTGTAGAAGAAGCTGAAGTGGTGGAGAGTATGCACACGCTGAGAGGTGTATCACGGGAGGGGATTCAGCTAGGCCCGTCAAAGGGAAGGCCGTCATCACCAAACATCTAGCATCGGGACCCTCTAGGTTCTGACCAGCAGGGAGAAGGCCTCAGTAGTTCTGGTTCTGATCCGCAGGCCCTCGCCCTTTCCCCTGCGTCCCAGGTCCGAGATACTTCATCTGCGGGAGCCACCGGCACCATCAGATCTATTGCCTGGATAGGGTGCAGTATGGTGGAAGTTGGCAGGCCAAGCACTCACCTCAGCAGCAGCTACCAGCTAGGCCATTTCTGCCGCAGTAGTAGGGGAAGCGAGCTCCCGCTCCTCCAAGGGACGACGTCATAGGAGGATGCCACCCCAGGGTGCTCCTCAGGGACCCTGACCAGGGCGTGGTCAGGGAGGTGGCTGTCAACCGAGAGGCAGAGGAGCTGGGCACATGTAGTTTCACAACGCAGAGGTGGTAGTTTTTGCAGGACTGTAGGTTTTTCGAGGTAAGATATGTTTGTTTAGCAGACATTCATTTCCCTTGTTCGATACAATAGCTTCAAACTCCATTGTTGCACCTAGTCTACCATGTGCCTTCAGTCTAGAGGCCGAGAGACTTCTAGTACCCCTGGTGTTGAGCACTCAAGACGGAGGTCAGACCGACTTGTTAAATGTTTTTCGAGGATGCAGACTGATGATAGGGCCACAACAGTCAGTCAGGGACCTCCTACTATTGCAGATACAACCATACGATGTCATCCTAGGCATTTATTGGTTGTTCTCTATATGTGCCATCATTGACTGATTCCGAGGAAGGGTTATGTTCTCATACATAGGCAAGTGATGTGTTACTTTCACTGGCGAGCGGGGTTGCCATAACGGCAGTAGGCGAGAGGAACCCCTCCTCTCTTTATTAGTTGAGCTATCTGTGGAGTCAGTGGATACAGAGATGGTGGAGGTTCCAGAGATCATCAGTGAGTTTATGGACATCTTTCTTGATGAGGTAACGACTCTACCCCCTCGATGTGATATCGTGTATGGGATTGACTTGCAACCTTGTTCTCGTCTGATTTTGATGGCTCCTTACCGGATGGCACCTTCGGAGCTATGAGAGTTGCGGGTTCAGATTGTCGATCTGATGCAGAGGGTTTATGTTCGACCAGGTGTGTCACTGTGGGGTGCTCCAGTCTTGTTCGCAAGGAAGGAAGATAGTGGCCTCAGGATGTGCATAGACTACAAGAGGCTGAATCAGGTGACGATCAAGAATTGCTACCCTCGTCCAAGTATATACGATCACTTTGACCAGCTAATGGGGGAAGGATGGTTCTCAAAGATCGACCTACGGTATGGATATCAATAGTTGAGGGTGAAAGAGGGCGACATCTTGAAGATGACCTTCAGATGAAAATATGGGCACTTCGTGTTTTAGGTTATGTCGTTCGGCATTACGAACGCTCCAGTTGTGTTCATGGGACTCATGAACCCCGTCTTCCGGAAGTACATAGATCGGTTTGCAGTAATGTTCATTGATGACATCCTGATCTATTCAAGATCAGAGGAGGATCACACTAAGCACCTGAGGACAGTTTTGGAGGTCCTCTGATAGCACCAAATCTATGGGATGTTGTCGAAGTGCAAGTTCTGGACGCGAGAAGTACACTTCCTTGGGAACATGGTGTCCGAGATTTGAGTAGTGGTGGAACCATCGAAGTTCAAGGTTTTTGTTTCTTGAAAAACACCCAAGAACGTGGCAGAGGTTCGTATATTCTTTAGGCTGGTAGATTACTATCACAAGTTCATGCCCAACTTCTCCCAAGTTGCAGCACCTTTGACTGCTTAGACCAAGAAGGACCAGGCCTTCGTGTGTGATGAGCATTATGAGGCAGCATTCAGCTATCTAATGGAGAAGTTCATTAGTGCCCCAGTGCTAAGATTTCTAGAAAAAGGGACGGAATATGAGGTGTATTTTGATGCTTTTGGACCAGTCCTAGGTTGTGTGCTTATGAAACGACAATGAGTGTTGTCTTACGGGTCTAGACATCTACGCCCTCATGAGCGTTATTATGCCACCCACAATTTGGAACTCACAGCGGCTGTTTTTGTACTAATGTTGTGGTGGCATTACCTCATTGGTGAGCAATTTTTGGTATTCATGGATCACAAAATCATGAAGTATATATTTTCCTAGTGGGACATAAACCTACGTTAGTGAAAGTGGATGTAGTTCTTCTAGGATTACAACTTCGAGATATCCTACACATCAGGAAATGGGATGTGGTGGCTGATGCCTTGAGAAAAAATTCACAGAGGGATGTGGTCCGAGAGTCGGCAGACACCTTGTGGGCGATGGAGGAGTTGGATTCCCTGCACCAGGATGCGAGGATGGATATTGGTAGAGGTTTCCTATATCAGATGACAGTACAGTCTTCTCTGTTACGTCAGGTGGAGGAGTCTCAGTGGGGAGACTCAGAGAGTGAAGTGATGCATGACCAGGTTGGCCAAGGTGATACTCTGGAAGGGTGGACAGAGGATTGTCAGAATCAGATTCTCTTCTGGGGGGAAATGTTTGTTCTGGAGACAATGTGAGAGAGAGTTCTTGGTTAGTTCCACAACTCGCCATAATGGTACACCAAAGAGTTTCCAAGATGTACCAGGGTCTGAGGGGACAGTTTCGGTGGACCGGGGTAATGCAGGTGGTGGCAGAGTTTGTGTCCATGTGCCTAGTGTGTCAGCAGGTGAAGGCTGAGAACCGTGATTGAAGATGGTTTTTTGCAACCTTTGGATGTCCCTGAGTGGAAGTGGGACAACATCTCGATGAATTTCATCACATGCTACCCAAGGTTCATGGAGGATGTGATGCTATCTGGGTAGTGGTGGACCGATTGACTAAATCGGCTCACTTTCAGGCGATCTGGGAGTCAGACATCGTGGATTCCTTAGCACATAGTTATTTGGACTAGGTGGTGCAGTTTCATGGTGTTCCAAGGTCCATAGTCTCGGATAGGGATGCACGATTTACCTCACAAGTCTGGAGGGGTTTGAAGCATGCTTTTGGCACCTAGCTGCGCCTTTAGACTGCCATCCACCCCCAGACAGTTGGGCAGACATAGTGCTCCATCCAGTCCTTGGATGATATGCTATGAGCATGTATCCTGGACTTCAGGGGATCGTGGGTGCGACACATGCCTCTGGTAGAGTTTTTCTACAACAATAACTACCACTCTACAATTGTCATGGCTCCGTTCGAAGCCTTTCACGAGAGGTTGTATCACTCACCCTTGTGCTGGACGGAAGTCGAGGAGGCAGTTGTGCTTGGCCTGGAGGTGGTACAGCGCACAACGAATTAGGTGGAGCTTATAAAAGAGAGAATGAAGGTGGCTCAGTATTGGAAGAAGTCATACGCTGATGATATGAGAAGACCCTTTGAGTTCGATGTCCAAGACCACGTGTTCTGGAAGGTCTCCTGTCGGTGTGGGTAGAAGAGTTTTGGAAGGGGATGTAAGCTCTCCCCCAGGATCGTCGAACCCTTCATGGTGTTTCAGCGGGTCAGCGAGGTGGCTTTTCAGCTGGCATTTCCACCACTACTACGAAGAATGCACGATTTCTTCCATGTGTACCAGCTTCACTAATATCTACACGACGTTTCACATGTCCTCCACTGGGGAGAGCTAGATATCTAAGATGATGAAACCTTCATGGAGCGACTATTAATGATCGAGTTTCATGAGGAGAAGGTGCTTCATGGATGAAAAATCCCATTGGTTCGTGTGTTATGGGGACATGGTGGGCTTGAGGAGAGTACTTGGGAATGGGAGGCGCAAATGTGCGCCTAGTATCCAGAGCTGTTTTGAGTTTTGTTCAGTTCTGTTTATACTTGGTTGATGGAACACTTACTTGTTGACTATAGAACTTTCAGTTTCTTTTTCCGGGGATGTGTGTGATGTGTCCTGAAATGTGGGGAGGGGAGGAACTGATCCCTAGTTAAGACGCATTAATGTTGATGTTCTTGAACCCATGCAGGTGAGTTAGTTCCACCCAAAGTGGATTGTATCTTAGCATGGAGGAAGAATAACAGCTCAACCAAATGACTGGATGGTTTACTCTTTTGTTTTGCATGGTTGCGCAGGGGAGAGGAGCAGTATGTTTGTGTTTTATTAGGAATTAGATGAGGAAGGTGGAATTTATTTCGTAGAAAGGAATTATACTTTTGAGAGGTTTCTTTTGAGGTGGTAGTTCGGACTCCTCTCCTTTCTTTGGGTCTGGTTTTAATTTTCTAGGGTGAGAATCGTTTGAGAGGTATCTGATGTAATAGGCCGGACCCCCCTGGCCATTACAGTACCAAAAAAAGGCTCCACCATGACGGTGGCAACGTATGGGTGACACAGTGATGGTCCCACTGGTCATGGTGGCACTGTAAGGGTGACACCATGATAGTGGCACCATGTCCTCGCTGAGCCTTTCGCTCCTTCTTCCAGTACCTGACCTTTCCGCTCCTGTAACGTATCTTTGGACATAAATTAATTTTAATAACCTTTTTGAAGTAATTTAATTCCTAGATTTCATTCCTAATAATTACAAGAAATATCCTCGATGGGGGATATTAAATAACTCATAATATCATCGTGTGTAACTGCCCACCCATATAGGAAACCGTGATTCGTTTTTCCAGCGTTTGAAATTCTATATCCCGTAACTCTCTTTATATCTCCCGTTAGAGTTCTTCTTTTTTTATGGGTTGATTTTTTTTCTTATTCACTGGAGTGCATGGATCCATTCTTCCTGTGTCTTGTTGTGTGGCTCTGCTGGAGCATTCTGCACGTCTTGGAGTCTACAGATTTCCTCCCCTACAAGTCTTTCATCCCATGTTCATGGCACGTGGAGAAAAACATCGATCTATGATAAATCAGGTAGGGATTTTCTTCTTCATATCATATTTATGTGTATCATTTGGGGTGGACATGCTTTTGACTCTATGCAAATTGATGAAACCGAAAATTAGGAAGATAATGAAAGTAATTTTAAATAATGAAGGGGGTGTGATCGATGTTCTGATGTACTCTTTATGTTGTTATGTGTTGTGAATTGTACGAGCCTATACTCACTTAAAATCATGGCCGTTGGTGGTCATTATCTATGCACTAATGAACCACAGTGCTCTTAGATGTTCAAATAACCATAACATGGAATTGGTTAATTATGTATACCCGGTTAAATAAATTTAAAGCACCAGGATCAACCCTTTTCTATGATAACTCTGATTAAAGCATAGTGGAATTGAAACCATGCAATGTGTTAAATCATTTAAATATGAAAATACCTGCATGGGCCTGCCTTTTTTGGTGGTAGTATTCTATTTGTTTCATTCATTTGTTGTTTGCTTTGGTGATACATGTGGGGATGAGATCCCCTGTTGTTGTACTTTGGGGCTGTGTGGTTACTCTGTTTACATCACGAATAGGGGTGGAATCCTCTGTTGTTGAGAGATTGTTGGCTACATGATTTTGGGGACATGGGGATGTGTCTTAGGGTTTTCTTTGGTTCTAGTACATTGATGGATCTCACTTATCCCTTTGTTTTTGTGACTTTAAAGGGAACCGGGTGTGAATGCTTAAATTTATGTTTGGATTTTTCTTTCCTATTTGCTTGTGGTTATGCCTGTTGGTTTCCCGGTAGTGAAGAACTCAAACTAATGGGATCACTTGAACATGAAGACAATAATGGTTGAGTTGGTAAATTTATTTTGGGAATGAGTTGTGACTTGGCCGCGAGTGTTATGACTTCTTTTATGAATGAATAGTAACAAGGGTGTTTGTGATTAGGTATTGGAATCCCTATGATGGGATGATTGTTTGTTACCTATACATATATCTATATCTTTTATGTTTCTTATTCGCGCCCCACCCAAGTTGATCACACCGTGTCGAACACCCCATTTCATGGGGAGGGTGTTTTTCTCAACACTCCTGTGAGTGGCTGGTTATTGGCTCCTTTTTTTCTCCCTTTCTCGAATATCCCAAGTATCATCGGGCACGATGTGATGGCCTGAGGTCCATTATTAGCCCAAGACTCTTCAGGTAGGGTAGTTTTAGTTTTTTTCCCAGGTGTTTACGGGCAGGTTGTTCCCCATGTATCTTCGGGATGAGGCCGAGGTGTCTTCGGGCGTGACAGTAGCTTTTTGGACCTGGTGTCTTTAGGGCGTGGCAGTGGTTGTTATGGCCTAGGTGTTTGTGGGAATTGTTTTGTGATTTTGCTGTGGACCAGGTGTCTATGGGTAGGGTTTGGCAGTGGGACAGCGGTGAGGTTATGGCCTTGGTGTGTGCTTGAGGGTTTGGCAGTGGGACTTTAGTGAGGTTATGGCCTAGGTCTGTGCGGGTGGGTTTGGCAGTGGGACTGTGGTGAGGTTATGGCCCAGTTGAGTGCGGGCGGGTGTGGCAGTGGGACTGTGGAGAGAATGGTGGGATTGATTCGATGCATATGGTGTCTTCAAAAACAAAGGGGAAAGCGGCGCAGTGTATCCAAATATCGATGTGCTAATACTATATGTTACTTGACATGAATTTTTTGGGGAGCATGCCTTGGTGATGTTTGGGTGGATAGATTTTCCTTGTTAGGTTTTTGGTTATCACTTTTTCCACGGGGCAGTAGAATGTCTCCTGAATTTTGCACAAGAGTATTTGGTTTTCTCTGCTGAGTGTACTTGTATTCTCTCCCTATGTATGTAACACTATTTCCCGGTTTTCGGGAGGACTTCAAAAATTGTGATGGACCGTTCTAGCATGTACCTTAGGGCCTTTGCTATTGTCATTTTCTTTTTTTCTTAGTACCATACCCTTTGAGTTCTTGAGGATTGTATTATTTACTATTGAACATTCATATGAGAATTTGTAACTTTTTCCTTTTCCTTTAATTTTATCTTTTGTATTATTGGGGTTTCTATCTTATCTCTCATTTCTATAAAAATACAAAGGGTAATGCCTTCCATTTGGTGTGTGATTCTATACCCTTGGAATTGGTCACCACTCCGAGACCTATTGAAGTCGGGATTCGAGGGTCATCATCTCTCCTTCAACTTAAAGAAGGAAGGGATTGGAAAACTGATGTCCCTTCCCTCCTTTTGGTGAAGGCGGGTTGTGACATCAAAGGTGAGGTTTTTTTTATTTGGGGATTTCAGGTAGATCCGGGATAGGACTGTCGATAGTCAAGTGGTAGGTGGTTGAAGAGCGTCACAAACTCAATCTCATTCCCATCCTCGAGTAAACATGGGTAGTCTGAGATTTATGTTTTTGGTTTTGCTCTGTGTGGAAGTGGGATGACAGTACATGTAAGGAGTTAATGTGCATGGTCTCACATTGAGTAAAGTACCATGTGATGCCCGAGAGTATGGTTCGACACTCTTAGTGGTTAGTTATGGCCTATGGAATGGTCTGATAAACCATGTATCCAGAATAGACATGACCACTAGTCCTCTGTCTTAGAGATTTAATGTTTTTGATGTTTTCCTTACGTTTTGGTACGGCTGCAAAAAAAATTCCTTTAAAAAACACATACTTTTGGGTTTCTCTTATTTTATTTTCGTGTGTGGTTGGCATGATTTTTTGGGGTGTATTTATCTAGGAACATATTTTTGGAATTTGGAATGATTTTTTGAAGTTGAAATTCTAAAATTATGTATAAGGTTATTTATTATTGAAGTGGTCTTTTTAAAAATTGTAAAAAAAATTTGAAATATTTATTGAGTTTTTGAAATAGTTTTGGAGAATGTATTCATGGAATATTGGAAACGTTTTGTTTTGAAAGTTGAAGAGCCTTGTTAGTTTTCCAGTGGTATTTCTATGGGTGATCGCATGTGCATGTGGATATGATTAATGGATCGTTGGTGGATCATGTGGATGGGTTCCTGAGTAGCATAAATGTGCATATTTTTTAGGCATCATGGAATATTATTGGTGATGAATTGATTTTTAAGTCTGCTTCTTGTTTCCTAATAAGTGGGTTTTTTCACAAAAATGTGTTGTTGTTCTTAAATGGTTTTTGAAATTGGAAAATAGTTTGGTGTTCATGGCGAAATTGTTGATTTCAAAAGAGTTGGTGGGTTTTATTGAACTATACTTGGTTTTTCAAGAGGGTGTTTTTATTTTAGAAAAAATTGATGTTTTAACATTAAATTGTTTGATTTGTGTTTGATATATGGGCTGTTTTTTTGTGATGTGATGCGATTTGTGGAAGAATATTTTGTGTTTCTTATTTGGGATATTCCCCTAGAAATGTTCCATGTGTTTCCATAAAGTCTATCGGTTCTTCGATCAGCCAAGACTTCTAGTGGAGTGGTGGAGTTGGGTTCTTCTCGGTGGTATAGACTGTTTGGAGATGTCGAGGTTGGTTGAATATCGTTGAATTATTTGCGATGTTGGGAGTTTCTCCGGTTTTTAGGAACTCTAAATGTTGTCTGGGTGTAAGTTGTCTCGAGTTTTTTTGGAGGAGCGAGACTAGACCAGTAAAAGGTGATACTTTCATTTTTCTAGGAATGAGGATGCCTATAGAGATTCTCAAGACCACCTTAATCTAGAGGTTGCACCTAATGAAGCGATGGAGAGAGAAAGTGGTTGATCTCGTAGGTTCTCGACCAGTCCGCATGTGGCGAAGGAGGTGTGTTGACCTCTCTGATGGGTTGATCCATGCTCTCTAGAGGTACTGTTGAACATTCAGTTTAAAATTTTTACAAGTTGTTGGCCCCCTTTATATATTGGTATGTGTAGGTTCTACATATGATGTGTAGTATGAACAGAAGGAACTTGTTATTAGAGTTCCACTTCTATTAGTTTTCATCGCATGTTTTCCAGACCGATCAATTTCATTTCTATATAGTGGTCAGTCGGGAACTCTATTTCATTTTCCACAATTCATAGTTGGTGAGTTGATGGAGTTGCTGATTGGGGGACAAGGAGAAGTATGCATGTTGATTTTACAGTTGGGGATGTTCCAGTTAGAGTTGGTCAGTTTTTGACTGTGAGGTGGTATATTCTTAAAAAATCAGGGCCCCAGCCATATGCCTCGGGGTGAAGCTTGCACACAGTCAAATATCGTTGGATGTGGTGTCAGGTTTTTCAAACAGAAGTCTACCATGAAGGATGGGGAAGAAATAAATTCCCTTTTTGTGGTATCACCATCGAAGGCATCATATTTTTTTGTGATGGGTATGATGGTCATGTATATTTTTTGTAGTCTTAGGTTGTGGGAGTTACTCTTGGGCCTTAAAAAGGTATGAAGAATCATTACTATTGTAAAGTAGTCGGGCATACTCAATGAACCTTCTGATCGACGATTATGGATAGAAATATTACTCGTTTTTGAAATGCTCATGCCTTGTGCGATTGACGTGTTCCTATCCAGTTTTCACTATTTATGGGGTTTCTGATATCAAAACCATATCATGAAGGTTAGTGTTTTTCACTTTTGGGATAATATGTTCGGGTTGTCTTGTGTTGGTGGGTTTGTGATGAATATTTCTATTTGTATTTCTTGAAGTAAACGGGTATTTCCTTCACGATTGCCGTGGTGTTATACAAATTATTATATGGTGGGGAGACCTACTACGGGTCCCGCCAACATCTCCTCCTTTGTTGGTTGGGTTTAACTTATAGATCATGGAGGGTGATGCAAGTGTTAAAGGTTTGACTATTCTTGTGAGTCATCATGGTTTAGAGAACCAATGTTGGAAAATAATCCTAATATGGTGGGGATACCACCATAGGATGAGCATGTGGAATAATTTGTTTTCAAAGTGTTCTTGGTGAATCAACCCCTATCTTCAGCTCTGTCGGACCTCGACCATACGAATTGGTTAGCTAGGGTAGTAGGTCGCTTGACGACCGTTCGTAGAGATCTAGCGCATCCCCGAGGATCCCAAATAGGGGAGTTAGGGAGTTCTGTGCTGTAGATTTTCTTGTGGTTAATTCCTTATTACGGGTAGTTTTGCTTGGTGATTCTGGGCTTATGATATTTGGAATTTTATTATAGTGGTGTTTTGAATGCCTGATATTCGAGTGACTAAGATTTGTTTTCATTATTTTTATGGTCTTGCTGGGAATATTTTCATGTTTATGTCTTTTGGGAGTTTTTTTGGGATGATATTGTCATGGTGGGGAGAATTGTCACACCTCGACTTCTCACTTCCGTAATGATTTTAATTTTTACCTTTACCTGCTAATTTTATTAGATTTTATTGTTACATCGAGGTGTATTCCAGCCATGATGATATTTTTTGTGTTTGGAAAATAAATGAACATTATTCATAGTAGCAGTCAACACACGTGCATGCCTCAGTTGATGCAGCATCACTTCGCTAAAGAGATATGTGCCCGAACCATTTTTTTTTTTGGTACCCACATTTGAGTTGTGGTTGTAAGTAGTCCCATTTTAAATAATATTTGGGATCTCACATGGGTGAGAGATTGTGCATGCGACCATGCGTAGTGCCCAACAATAATAAGAAAACATTTTGTGATTAAATTTATTATTTTAAAGGCATGTGACTATGTCACCACCACTCACGAGATTATGTGTGTTGTCCAAACTCAATAGTTCATGCAATTATTTTCCCATATGGTATTATTATATTAGTTTTATTGATAATATAATTATTATTTATGTTATTATTTTAAAATAGGTTATTATTATTAATAATATTTTAGTTATTATTTTAATTAGTTAGATAATATATTTCAAATATAATGGTTATAAAATTATTAGCATGTAATTTTTAACATTATTAATATTATTATTAATTTTGATAAGATTTTAATTAGATTATAATTATTTTTTAGTAATTTTTATATGTTTTTTACAAAATATTTTGAAAATAATATTTCTATTATTTTCTGTTAATTTAGATTTTTTAATATAATTTTTTATTATATTATATAAATTTATTTCCTTTTTTTATTTTTTTTATTTTTTTCCTCCCCTCACTCTTACTCTCCCTTCTTATTGTCACGCTACTCCCCGTCCCTTTCTTCCCCCTGGTTCACATTGGCCCCTCCTAAAAATCCTACCAACCTCGACATCACATTCCTCCACCTCCTCACCGGACAGTCGCACTATCTTTCTCCCGTCGAGGCCACCCCTCTGATATCCTCACCACGTGCGTACCTCACCGTACGTGCTCCTCACCGAGTGCACACCTCCCTCGCGTTGCGTCCCTCTCAGCCAAGAAACCTGATGATGGGTGTAGTGTGCTTCCCCTCCTCCACCAAGCTCCCCCTTGTCCCACCCTTTCTAGCTACAATGACCAACACCCTCGAACCACCTCTGATACCCCCTCGCTTTGAAGCCCTGCGCACATCACCCTTGGTCGTACCCCACTTATTCTCCCGGAGCTACTTTCTGATGATGAAACTTGCCCCCATAACTGGCCTCGCACCAACCAGTGCCACCCTGCTGCCTCATACAATATGGAAATAAATCTTTGCTTCTTCCGAATAAATTTATCTAGCATGCCGCAACCCCGGTAGCCCCTCTTAATCTCAAACTATCTTTTTAAACCTTCGCCTTAGGCGTGTTCCCCTTAAATTGGATTTTTCTTTTATTTGAAATATTTTTAGGTTAGGGTTTTAGGTTGAAATGGATTCAATTTTGGTTTATTTGACTTGTTTTTTTGATGTTAGAGTTTATTTGATTTGATTCCGGAGAATTTGGTGTGTGATTGGAACTTATCTTTAATATTTGGTGTTTTCCGACACCAATGTTGGTGGTTCCTCGTATGATTGTTAGTTGATAAATTCATGTGTTTATTTAAATAACATATCATGTTTATTAATTATTTAGTTTGGTGGGAATTTTATTATTCATCACGTTTAGTTTATTTTGATGTGTTTAGTAGTGTGTTGAAAAATATGAGTATGTTGTTGTGAACCCAATGATGAAATGCGTTTTAGTTTTTTAAAAAACATCGTGTAGTTGATTTGTTATGTCATGAAAAAGGTGCAATTATTGTATTAGTGTTTCGTATGTTTGTATTTAGTCTGAAATGGAATTTTAATTTGTTTGTGGAGTTTAGTGTCGTGCGACATATATTGAAATTGTTTGGGTTAAATGTTGAATATGTTTTTGGTGCGTAATGTCATTTGGTGTGTGTGGAAATTGTCTAGTACATTTTTGAATTGTGTGTTTGATGTTGAAAGTGGTTTATTTGACTATTTATATTTTTAATTAGTTTTTTAACTGAGTTAGATTAAGTTTTGAGATATTTTTAGTGGGCGCCGTATTTCAAAATGGTGTTTACATGTGTACGTGGTGGATCGTTTAGTGGTGAATTTCTTTTTATTTTCCCAGATGATTTAGTTTAGTATGTAACCTATGCAGATTGTCTTTTGAAAAGAATTTGGAGTTTGTATTGTTTTAAAAGTGGGCTCGAGCGTGTAAATCATGATTATGTGTGGGAAAATGCCCTGTTTGGATTTTATGTACTAGTGTGACATGTGACATGAACTTGAACCATGTTTTATCACTAACAGGGAATCCCGGGTAGCTAAGAGGGTGGACTAGACTAATGGGCTATTGTTCCGTAGTTGAGTCGACCTGGTTTCACTGGCGGGACTAATGATTGAAACACTAACTAAACATATGGATTTCTGAGGGTCATGTCCTTCTAAGACACATATTATGAGGGTCGTGGCCTTCTAAGACATGTTTTCTGGGGGAGGTGGCCTTCTATGCCACATTTCATTGAGACACGATGATATAAGTGCCCAAGATAGCTAAAAACCATGATGCCTCTCCCATATTTGAACTCAACCTATTATTTCCACTCATCAGTGTTACAGAAGAGTTATTTTAAATAGTATGGGTGTGTGTGTGTTTAAATTACTGTATGTCCTTTTAAAAATAATTTCATTTAGCCTATTTTCTCAATATTTGTTCAAGATTTTAGTTATTTTCTTTAATTAAAATTTCTAATGTATTTGTCATTTAATAATTGTGTGTGGATCATTCCCTCGATGGCATCCTACTGGGCATTATTCTCACACCCTATATACACATTTTTTTGTATGATGATTCTATTATTTTTTCATTCTAGGTTGAAGAATCAAACATAGAATGGGTGGATTGGGATGTCAGTGGAATCCTCATTTGGGATTTGTGGTGGTGGCTTGGGGATGTGACTCCTCATGTCGCACAATGGTTTGTGTTGGAGTTTTGGTTTTATCTTGATGTAGTCTATTTTGGGATTATAATTCATGTTGGTAACTTGAAATCTATACTTGGTATAAGGGTATGTTTAGTTGCCTAATAATAGTTTTAATTCATTCATCTAGCTATTAGTTTTTTATTTATCTATTTGGGTATACTATTCCAATGTTCTATTTGGGATACCCATGCACCTATGCAAGCCCATGGGTATTGAGAATTCCCTTCAGGCCATGTAGTGGACTGGGTCGGGCAGCGGGTCTGATGGAGACCCGAGTTGGTTTGTGACATGATATATTCCAAAATTTCTAACTAAAATCCCAAAAAATTATCTGGTTCTTACATATTGAATAATACCATCCTTTTTAGTCTTAATGAGATATGAAACAAAGGATGTTTGAAAAAAATGTATCATACATATCAAAATATTAATTTTTTATATCGTATTCCACCAAAATTAAAACATTAATAACCATGATTATATATTAAACAAACATCAAATGGGAATGCAATTTGACATTCATGTATATAGAGGACTACCACCTCGCTGACCAATGTAATTTCATTTGAATTTAGATTTTATAAAAAATGATTATAATGATTTAATTAATTTTTATATATAATATTCATGATATATTTATAGTGTGGAAAATATAAAATATGATTTACATTCTTCAATTTTCATTTTTCAATCACTGAAAAATGATAAATTCATTTGGGATTTTGTGTGGACTATAAACTTCACAAACCGATATGATTCATTTATCAAAATCACATCAAATAGATGATTTAAATATATGTATTTAAATTAGTAAATGGTTATTTTTGATAAATTTTTTTCATATAAATATAAAATAATACATTTTTTATTTTTAAAATGATCATTGCATAATGTAATGGTTAATCATCTATATGTATGAACTACAGTCGTTATGAATGTAATGTGGTTCAATTTTCAAAACCAACATACATTACTATTTTTATAATATTAGTTTATGTATTAGAATAATAAATGTTTAATTATTAATATTCTATATATTATCAAATAATGACCTATTTGAACATAGTCAACCTACTTAAGTCTTTTTGAACTTATGATTGTAAGAATCTCAAAACGAATGATTTTAAAATATAATATTAATTAATAATTTATGGAATTATGTGAAATGAAATAAATGGATTAATAATAAGGTATTAATACTAGAAAAACTTCTTAAGAAAGAAAATAATTTATATGAATATATTATACAAGTGATAATCGGAATAATCAAATGTGCAATCTCAAGGTAATGGATTTCATTCCTTGATCACTTCATTTAGTCATATTTTAATGTTACTCACCAAATTTATTTTATATGATGTAAATACTACATGTTTTTCATGTTATATGTTGAGTATACATAGTTTATTGATATTTAATGTTTCATTTGATGTTATTAATTCATGGGGAATATGATTTAAATGATTTAAATGTGTAAACAAGATTATGTTACAATCTCTATTCATTTTATTATTATTTGTGTTCAATGATCATGTTGAAGTAAAATATAAGATATCAAATTATTGTGTTTTTTTTATTATATTACTCTTTGGTGATGAATTTTTTTTTTCTAGTTTAATTTCATTTTCATCCATTATTAATTTAATTATCATCAAGTGGGACACTTTTTTATGAATATGATAATGTATCTTCTTTTATATGAAGAATAATTATAATCTATTTCTAGGTTTTCTAATGAAATATCATAAATTATATTTTCTATAAATTTATTTATTTTTAATAAAATATATTTCACATGACCTATGACATTATTTTAAATGGTTCAAAATGTTATTTTTTTACTATTATCAGAATGAGACATATTAGAATTTCTTTTTATAGATTTGATAAAAATATTGATTATTTTTTTCATTTAAATATGAATTTATTTTAAGACATTAGGTCCCATTATTTTATTTGAATATACTTTTATAAATTTCTAAATACCCTTTCAAATAAAAAATCTTCAAAATAATTTTTTTTAGTTTTTAAAAATTATTTTATAACTGATAATTTTTTATTCCACAAGGATAATTTTAATGATTTTAAAATATATTATTATTCATTATAAAAACACTTCTTGTTACATATGATAAAATGGTCATATCTGTTATTAATACAATCCTCATTTTTTCTCAATTTGTATTATGATTGATTTAATGATATTTTTCCTGAAACAAATTTCATTTCTTTAGGTTAGTCACATACTGAATGGAATAATTTATCTTTATATGAGCATTATTATAAATTTATACCTCTATATACATTATTAATTTCATGATTATTGAATTTTTTTTTGATGATTGGTGCTTCCAATATAATTTGAGGATGGGTGAGCTAATTATCACTCTATAATTAAATAGGTATAGGAGCATAATGTGATGATTTTGTTTCTTTGAAGAGATTATTGTAAAATATTATGATTCAAATTAAAATTATAACTATAATGTTATATTATGTGTTACTAATTATGTTATTAAAAGAGTATCTTTGATAAATATACCATTTTTAAAAATTATATTAAAACATCCCTGGTCAATAACACTTTTACTTTATTCATTCTAAGGGGATTAATGTTTCCATTGTAAAATATTTTCATTATTTGGATCAGGATTTTTGAAATATTTAAACTTTTTCTTTATATAATACATTTATATCATGATTCGTGATTTTTTATCATGTTATTGATTGATATGATTTCACTTATTAAATGGAGAATCAATTAAATTATGACCTCGTACAATTAGTCTCACTTTACTCTCAATAATTATAGTAAATGCAAAACATTATTATATCCAATAAAAATAATTTTATGTCAACATTATATTGTTTTCTTTTCATCCATATTTTAATAATGATAAAAATTAAATTCTATTCCAAATGATTCATTTTTCATTAATTTGGTGAGTGCCTTAAAATACTGAATATAGAATAATAAAATATGGTTTTATTGTTATAAAGGATCGTTGGATACCATGTGTTTTGTTAATATAATAGTTCTTTATAATTATAAAAAAATTAATCCAAATTGGAAAATAGGTTTAAAATTTATCAAATATTTATATTTGATGTTGAATGTTTTGGATGATTGAAATTGGGCCACAATTCTCATTATATATCCTATAAATGTAAAATATATGTTTCTTGCATCAGTTAAGGGGTATGAGATTTTATGGCTTTTAGAAAGGTGGTGTATATTGATACGTAATAATTATATATGTTTAATAATATATGGAATGTTATTCCAGAATTCCATATAATAAAAAATAACAACTTAATATAGGCATCATTTCAAAAAAATTATTTTATGTTATAACACATCCAATCCCGCACATTCCTAATTATTCAATCATCTGATATTTTTTTCAAAAAAAATGAAACATAAATTATAATAATTATTAAAAAACATGAATTATAGTTTTTAAATTAAAATCATTCAATGTAAAAAATAAATTTTTATTTTTTTACACATTTAATTGTTTATATTATAATTTTTTGATTATATTGTAAATAATAATTATATTCTTCATCTAAAAATTTTGGACCAGGAAAAGTGTTTGACCTATTTCATGCAGAGATAAAATTATTTCTATTATTAAAATTTTCTATATTTAATGATTAAATTTATATTATTTCACTTAAAATTTTTGAAAGTATTTTTTTACATATTTTCAATTATATTTTAACAAAAAATTAAAAAATTTACATGGCATTTAATAATATTTTTTATTTACTATACATATAATTATGTTATGTATTTTTTAATTTTAGATTATTTTTCAATTTTCAATTTTAAATTGATTTATTAAATTATAAAATTTTGCAGATATAAATTATATTGATTATTTATACATATAATTATATGATACAATATTGTTGAGTTCATTTATTCTCTAAAGGATAATTCATATAGATTTGATAATAATTTTTGTAATTGTTTAATAATTATTTCATAGGCATTTAAAAATAATTATTATATGTGTTGATTTGATAATATAATTAATCCCATTTGTGATCTTGGAAATAGAATTAACCGCTTCATGGAGTTTTAGGGATTTCCAGTGTTATAGTAAAAATAGATCTAGGCATCTAAAATAGATTATTATTGACCAAATGTTTTGATATTCGTTTTGGGTCACAATAGTAGTAAAATTTAACGGGTTTCTATAAATTATTATTTTTTGTTATCAATTGAATGTTTTCAATGATTAAATTTATTGTACATTACCTTTTAAATAACATTCGATGTTCTTAAAATGATTTATATGATGTGATGTTTTTTTTAAATTTAAAAAATATAAAATAATTTTATAAATAAATATTATCATCAAATGTTAAGTATTGGATGAGAATGTATGAAAATTCATATGCCACATATAACAGTACAAAAATGGATGTAATATTTATTTTGGATATAGTATGAACAATATATTATGATTACCATATTCAACATATAATATAAATATATTGAATCATAAATTATCAGTATATGTGTTAACTAATTATTTATAATTAACATATTTGAGGAGATCACTCTAATAGGTATTTTTTATGAATGTATAGTCGCAAATAGGTTCTTATTAAGGATTAATGATGTAGTGAGAGAAAATATTTTCAATGAAATTAGAGGAGTTTTTTCCTTTATTAAACTATAATATGGATGTTGTACCCACCTATTCTAAGTCTCACAACAAAAAATATAAATGGTTGAGAATGAAGAAGAGGGAAAAATATTTATGTAGTGGATTGAGGAAATAAACAATGAGGATTATAGGAAATTACATAATTAAATTTATAAAATTTAATTTTATAATATATAGTTATTAATTATATTTCACAATTTTAAAATAGTGTTTCATTATAAAGAAGGACACCTAGAGGGACTATGGATATAATGTTATTTGGTAAATAATTATAATTACTTTGTGAAATTTATATCCCTTAATTAACATATAATGATTTCAATATGGTTTATGAAATAAGTATAATGTCTAGAAAAAATAGTAGAATTTCAATAGTAGAATTATAGAATGATGAATATAAGAATTAATGGGATATAGTGTAAGATAATGATCATATGATGGAATGGTGAATAATACATACCGTGTGTATGATATTAGTTTTATTTCTAATGAATCTATCTTTGTTCAGGAATCACATATGATAACATATATGTAATTTTCATGCTATCAATAATGGGTTATAAATGTAATAACTCTAAAAAAATTTATAGTAATTGAGATATGTAATATACTAAGAAAAAACCACCACCAAGTGATTAAGTATAGTCAAATTAGAGCTAAAATATAGAACATATTAAAATAGAACATAATTATTCCTAATTCCCTACTAATAATATTTTAATAATTGTGGATAAATAATAATATTTTATTTTATTAATATCTAAATTAAAATGTTGGTTGATGAAAACGTCATATATATTTTTCATTTTAATGAATTAAAAAAAATTTATTTGAATATGATATTTTTCTTATTTATTCGACATATATAATTTATAATGTATTGTATATTAATTTAGCAAACTGTGATATCTCACTATTATAAATAAAAATAACATGATATAGTTTTCTATAACCCTATATCCATATTTTATTTAACTAATAATTCTTAATTAAACACATTCATAAATTATTCAATTTTTTCATTGAAATAAAATTGAAAAAATGTGTAGATCTTTGAATGTTTTGATATATTATTTTTTAGGTAATGATAATTTTAATAGGACACCTTTATTTATAATAATATTAACATAAAATAATATTTTTTTAGATAAAAATTGTGTTACATTTTCATCATTACTCATGTAAACGTTGTCCATGTTTTGTGCACTATTTGACCCCTTATTCTTGATTAATATGAAGTGTAATTTGATCACGGAATATTATAGACTTTTTATTTTAAATATTATTATAAATATTGAATTCAATATTTTAAATAAAACAAATAAATTTTTAATAATAATAATTTCATTGAAATTAATCATTTATGAATATATGTGTGTCTACGATTTATTATTTTTAACAAATTATTATTATTAAAAAATATTTTAATAAAAAGTTAATTCTAATATTCTTTTCTTAATTTTGTAGTTACATTAAAATGGTTATAATATTGAATTTTCTTTCAGTTTTTTGTGATTTTTAATTAAATATATTTATAATTATAGGAATAAAATACATTCATTAGTTTATACATTTCGACTATTTTTCCTTTGTTGTAAAATTTCCTAAATAATAATTCAATTCCATGATATTTTATTATATTTCATTATATTTAAGAATGGAATTAAAAAATGTAATCTGGGTCCGAGTTAATTATTTTTATCATTTCTATAAAGGTTATTTTAAAAAACAAATATAATTACAATTTTAAATACATATCTTTTATTATTTTATATGGAGACCTAAACCCATAATGACCCCTTTTAGATAGATGTGAGATTGCGTGTGTGTAATATCACATGATATTATTCTATAATTTTTTTTCTTTAAATAAAGACCATGAGGATAAATTATTCCACAATCAACATAGAACTATAACAATCCAATCCATGATAAATAATATAAATATATATTGAATAATAAATATTTTACAAAAGAGTATTTTGGTCAACAATAAATTCATTCAAAATGGGATGAATAATTTAAAATGTTTTATCAGGATGAATTTGAAATGAATGATTTTATGTGATATATTTTTATTCAATTTAAATAAATAATTTATAATTTTACATATTTAATTTATTATAGTCAATTTTATATTTTATATTACTATTCTAAAATTAGAATATTTTTTCTTTTTCATATTTTTATTGAATATTTTATTGGAATGTAAATATTTAAAAATATGATTTTTTCTAAAAATTGTCACTTTCAAGATATTATCATAATAAAATAATAACATAAATATTTATGAATAATTTTTTTAATTTATATATACTATAAGTAATTTAAATTAAGAAAATATGTTGAATTTAAAAAATATATCATTATCATTTTAGAATCTCAATTTATATTTAATATTAAAAATAATTCCCAATATCATAAATCAATAATTAGATTTTACCACTATTTTAAATAAATTCTAAAACATATAAATTTATATTTTATATAAATATAAAAATATTATTTTATTAATTCAAATTAATTTTTTATCATGGAAATGAAATTACTTAGTTCAACATTACATGAAATCATAATGGTGAGATGGTCATTCTCCATAAATTGTTTTATTAATGTTATTTAATATTGTTCTTGTAAATTATATTGATACATTTTTTAATAATGTATATAAAATAATTTTGAACAACTAATATAATTATTTCAACACATAATTGATTGATAATCAATGCAAAAATATATTAATTAGACCAACTGGCTTAGACATCCATTTTTTCTAATAACAATTCCATATATGAAATATGAAAATTTAATAGAAAATTTCCAATTATTTAAAAATTTATTAATATTAAACATATAAAACATTATGGTTCATGAAAACTAAATTTGTAATCATGGGTTATTTTATATCATTTGAAAAATATATTCTACCAAGGTGAAAACTAGTTACCGTAGTAAATACCTATAAAAGTATAAAAAAAATGAATGTTAAAATGAATGAAATTTTTTAAAAAATATCATCTAAATACATTTAATACTCTATATTCATCCAATAAGACCACAAATTCATTTTATGGATCATTTTGTTACATTGACCATTGATTAGTGTAATGATATCACTAAAATGTAATGGGTATTCATAAATTATTTGTTTTCCTCAATTAATATAGGGGTTCACTCTTAACTATTAAATTCTCTACATCTAGTTCGAAATATCATAGGACCCATACCAAATTAACCACTCACAAAAGTCCCATGTATTTATTAAATTCACTGGAAACTATATATTTATAGCAGAATTGTAGTAGGTACTATTAGGTATTGTTATATCTGGACATATTCATTTGATTTTGGATGTTGGACCATCTATTTGTATTATGTCCCATTATTTACCGACATAGATATTATCTCTTAAAAGTTGAATATTCATTTCTCGACATAAAAAATAATGTCATGACTATATATTTTATGTGTTGTTAGATACATGAAACCATAATTAGTTTTTACATAATCAACTTTTTCATTTCATGATTATTCCTTCATATTTAGAATTTTTCTCACACTTCCTGTTTAATACCCATATTCATAATGTGGGGAAAAGAATGAATTGAATTGGTGATATCCAGTTCATAGTCATAGTAAAAAGGGGTAGTTAAATCATATCATAATAATATTCCACGAAGTAATATAAATATCATTTAAAAATATAATCATACATATCATTATTTATAATATATTGTCATCAGATAAATCCTATAATTTAATTGATGAACATATTCCCAATGAGCATAAATTACGACGTTAAATTTTTCCCCATACTCAAAAATAATTGATTATTCTATATTAGAAATGGATTTTTTTTAGGCAATTATAATGGAAAAATTCTTTTACGAAGCTGAGTTCACTCGTTGTTCTATACATGTATATCCAAACTGTGTTTTCATCCTTTTAATGGAAATTATTATTAAACCTATATCAAGTCCCATGACATCCATTTCAATCTCATAAAATAAAAATCATTAACTATTTCATTGTAGAGAGATTGGTCATCTCCATCACATAATTAAAACGATACATATATGTTCATTAAAGGTAAATCATTCCTCATATCAGAAATAATGAAATAAAATTATTTTCATAAACATATTTTTATTATATGAAAAATAGCCTTTTCATAGAGTTATTTATTATGGGTCTGGGGAGCATCATAAAAACCCCATCAGATGGGGTTATTTGTGATGAGCCCATTGTCATTTCGATTATAATTGTAAGGAACTGACCTTAAAACATTTCATAATATTGAAATAAATAAATAATATCCATTGATGATCCTTTCAGGTTTAGATTTTTATATATTTAGGCCATAAATATTACATTGCATCTCAATAATTACAAGGTAGACACTTCTACCCAGCTTACATAAAATAAAAACTCTTGAAAAAAAGAGTTATGTCTAGTTCCTCGTTTTAGACAGCATGACATTTATATTGATCCCATCCTTGACCATATTCCACTTTATGTCTTATGAAAAAAATTTAAAAATCTTGAGATGACCCTAAAAAGATCAGAAAGAGAAACAGAAAGAATGAAAAATCATAGTTTTTCAAAACAAAAGGAAAACCATGAATACATTATAGTAAATAATACATTTCACCTTTAAGAAGAAGTAAATACTATTCACTGATTAAAAAATCATTACATACCCTTTTATACCCTAAATATTTCCATAAAACCCATATAAAGAACACATAACATATAAATATTACATGATACATGAATATTATTAAGTGGAATAACCATATAGTTTACTTCCACACACATCCCTAAATTGAATAGCCATGCGGCCACCTTCCATACCCAATGCATAGGAGGTTATAACGTAATCACCCGTCATGTTTTATCATGGAACCAACCATTATATGGTTTATCACGTAACTACCCAAAAAATGTCCAAGTTCCATCATAACTTATAAAATATCTCAAATATAAATATTTCTCTAATAAAATTTCATTAGCATTCAAAATTAGTAATTTTAGGATATTTAAATCATCGTTCTATTTTCATAAACCATTTAAAAATATATTTTTGAATCAAACAGAGCCATACCATATTGAATCTTTTAATGGAATTATAATTTTAAAAAATTAATGTCCATGTTCAAACCATTTTTAAAACATGGACATTAAAGATAACGATTTAGAATAATAAATATTTAAAATATTGAAAATGATATTTTAGTTAAAGAGGTTTTAACAAAATAAAGGACTCTTGAATAAAAATAATTGAGGAATAACATTTAATCCATACATTATAATATAGGGATAATAAT
Source organism: Viscum album (assembly GCA_963277665.1). Classification (NCBI taxonomy): domain Eukaryota; kingdom Viridiplantae; phylum Streptophyta; class Magnoliopsida; order Santalales; family Viscaceae; genus Viscum; species Viscum album. The sequence goes on along the minus strand of OY728161.1, from coordinate 415,950,623 downwards.
GGGATTCATGATTTAATATGAAAAAGGATAGTATATACACCATATAAGTGTGAATTGGTGCATGAGAACAATGAAGTCTCATTGGAAATATAAATTCAGATGAAATCCCTATAAAGATTGTATCCTAAAATTAAAGATAAATCAATCACATAATTATGTTTAAAAAATATAAACACACCCAATATAAGTGGTTATTTTGTGTAAAACAATCATAGGACCATCACACAGAATCATAGGATGACATATTCAATATGTACAATTTTATCCCAATGAATTGAAATGAGGTTAAGAAGTTCCCTTGCAAAAATTCGATAGCCTAACAACGTCACATTAAAATTAAGAAAATTATTTGATTAGATAAAAAGGTAATATAATCACCTGGACAAAATATTTTCATCAATAATGATATATAATAACATATCCCAACATAATAATATATATATTAAAAGACATAACAAAAAGAAGTCTTTTTAAAAGAGAAGGGTGAATGGTTCCCTTCCCGATTTGTTAACATAAAAAACATACGTCACATGAAATAAGGATCATAAAATGAATATTTAATACACATAAATGAGAGTATAATAAAAAAATAGTAAAATGATTGGTACTTCATACACCACACAAAAGGAAATAGTGGCAAATATAGAATGAATCTCAAGGGAATAAAAAGTTAAATGAAACCCTTTACCACGTTGTAATCAACTGAGTCGTATGACCAAACATTAATAACCTCAAAATGAATCAAATAATACCATGAAAATAAGGAGAATAATTATAATATATATCAAATTAATGTACACAATACAACACATGCAATAAATAAGTGGTGAACAATGGAAATCTCACAGAATTTAATGTGAGATAAGAAATCTCCTTACCCCATGTCTGACATGACTCGTTTGTTCCTTGATCTTCCTGAATAATAAACTAAAGTAAATTTCTACAAGCTTAAAAACATTTTTTCTATTTAAATATTTTTTTATATCACTTATTACCATGTTATAAACATTATACAATCAATTAAATTAATAATGGTCATTCGTTCGATATTTGGTACTTGAGTAAAAAATGTACACCTTATAATTACAAGTTTTCCATGTGTTCAATTGTCCATTATCTCCATTATTACATTGATTATTTAAATATAATATAAATCATATATCTAGTATATATACGTATTTATAATAGTAAATAACATTTTGAAGATAAGAAATGAAATGCATCGTTCATGGAGATGGTAAGTTGTATGTACGCAAGAACACTACTTTCATTTCTATTTTGTATTTTAATGGACATAAAACATAAATGTAAATAGGTATATTATAATTACTGTATAATATCATATATAATTTCATTAAATATATTCTTTATACATCCCACATATGGCATTTATGAGTCATATCACTTTGAGGGGGCGGTAGTCCACACATCCTAAAATTAAATTATCGTGTTTATCAATTATGGAAACCATAAAGGTAGGATATAAATGTAAAATAAAGAGGCATAAAGAATATATAATCATAATATATATCATATATAGATACAATTCCATCATAACAGCCACCATGATAGGAGGATGGAGATAATCGAACAATCCTCATTTCGTGAGGTGTTAGTTTGCCATACAAATAAACTGTATGTTCATCATCAAATAGATGGAGGTGGGTATAAATTTATTTAAAATCCTTCTCATAAAAACATACTAGTATATTGATAATACTGGTTATGTTATAAATTAATGCAATAAATATATTTTAGGGGTTCGAGATGTAAAATAATAGAAAAGAATTTAAGAGGAATTGTTACCATTAACTTGGTTAACTACTTTTGGTTTGAACCGAAAGGAGTTTGTGAAGTGCCTTCTACCTAAGTTAAGGATTTGATGATTAGGATAGTTATTTAGGGAGAATAATTGGGTAGAGTTTGGATTAGAAAGAAGGATGGATAGGTGTGAGGAAATGGTTATAAGTAGTGTCCTTTTATAAGGGGGAGGTGGTGCTATTTATGAAATTGTGAAAATATTATTTTATTATATAATGATATTAGATTTATAAATATCCTAAACTAGTTAAAGTCAAATATAACAAAAATAATGGTATAAATAAAATCATCAAATAATAATTTTACTGGTTTTGGATGTTATTTTAATATTTCTAATCTTATTTATTGAAATCATTTATTAATGAGGTAAATACTGCATCATTATTATATTATAAATAATTTAATCTATATTATTATAAAAACTATTAAAAAATTACCATTATATAGTTAATATTTTTATAATTATAAAGAATATTTATAGTGGAAAATATAACTTATATAACCCAATGTAAAAATTAATTTACTAAAAGATATTTGTTTGTGTCATTTTTTCCTTTACATTCAATTAATTAATCTAAATTGTCATTATCAATCTTATGTGGCTCCATGGGATACCAAAATAGACCCAATGATTCCCATGGTCGGCCATGACACATCCAATAAATTTAGGACATGTGTTAAATTAATTTTGTATTTTTACGATATTCTTTTTACCTTGAATTAACCTATATACCATAAAAGTGGTAAATAAAAGTCAAAAGTTACTATTCAGCCAAATTTTTTTCATCTTGTTGAACCAAATTTTATATACTAATAACAACCATGTATATCAGATTTTATAAATTCAATTTAAAAATGGGGTAAAATATCATTTAAATAAAAAAGTCAGTTTTTAACTAATACTAAGTGGTTTCACTATTCATCAAAAATTGATGTTTTTCAAAAATATACAAATAATTCAGCCTATCATATATTAGATATTCTGAATTCAAAAATTATGTCTATTTTATCAAATTCAAAACATATAATTCGCATTAATTAATTTAAATTTAATTCCTATTGTAAAAATAAATAGTGAGTTTTTGAGAAAGAATAACTACCCAAAGATTTATAGTTGTTTTTTATCCAATTTTAAGGTGTAATTAATTATAATTACCAAAATTAGATTAAATGGTTAAAATATATTCTAATAAATTTTTAAGACCAATTAAAAATATAATATAACCATATAAATAAATTAGATTAAAAGGCACATTTGAATTAAAATACAATATTTTTCATTATTCATCAAAAAATGATCTTTATCAGAAAATGCAAAAAATTTATCCAAAGTAAATTTGGATGTCCCAAATATAAAGAATACTTTTTTTTGTTAAATAGAACATATGAAAATGACCAAAATTAGATTTAAAGAGGGTTCTCCAACAAAAGGCTATAAATCTACCTTTTACTGAATATTAGAGTATTCATGTATAAAATTATATTCATTATTATTTTAAGACCCTAACATTTTTAGGAAAAATGTAAAAAAATTTAACAAACATGTATAATGATTTTGTAGTTAGTTCTGTTCATTCCCTACATTACAATGACTTGGTGTTAACTACCACTTAAAATTATAATATTATATTGTAATTTATCAGTATAACTCAATGTTGTGTGAAATGTAATATTTCAATGAGACCTATTGTTATGTATCAGGAACGTCATCGAACATATCATACCATTTAAAATATATTAATACTTAATACACATATATTAATAAATATTAAAGTATCTTATTCTTTATTTATCTGGGATGTTAAATACTTTCCCCCTTTTGGGAATTGTGTTCTCACAATTTTAAAACAAGGCTTCGAAACATTATTAAAATTCCCACATCGAAAAATAGTTAGTAGAAATTGTCACTTTAAAAGTAAGAAAGAGAAGTACAAAGGTCACTCGAGATAACTGATACTAGGAATCCATTAAAATAAGGATATAGAAGAGAAAAAAACCATCATGTTCGGATAGATAGTGATAGAAATCAGAAATAGGAGAATGTTAACCACTAGAAAATCATAAACATGGGATGGGTTAAACAGTATTTGATTCCCCGGTAGGAAAATTTAACAGACAATGTTTTTGTTTTAAGTAACTTTTCATTGTGGAATCTATATATGAGCTTAACTAAAAACATAAGTAAACATTCTTACTTGTCATGTATCATTTCATCCATTTCAATATTTCTAACACAAAATCATATTTCATCCAAATGATTACTTTTTAGGAGGACTTTTTCACATCAAATGATCTATAATCAACTTCAAGAAAATAAAATAACCCACAAAATATGAGCTATATATTTTCCTTGTCTTTAAATATTAGAAAAAACCAAAATGGATAATACGAGATCATATAATCCCCCAAAAGGAAAATCCATCATAAAATAATAATACTATTAATCACCAAAATTCATCAAAAAGAATCCAACGTTTAAGAAATCCCATTCAGTAAACAATTGTCCTTAAAATTCATCAAAATAATCATAACAAAAATTGAAACCCAAATCTCAGAAGGATTGAAATCACATAGTCTTCCACTGTTTATATTAATATTTATCCCTCAAAACATTGACTACTCATAAAGTCTTATACTGATGTGTAATAAACCTAATCACATATTCTCTATGATAGGATAATCATTTCCATAAATAACTGAAATCACCTTATCTCCATAATAATAAAATATATTCATCCAAAATAATATTTCAACCATTACTCCGGAATTTAAATCCTACAGTATTCTATTTTTCTAAAAAAATATAATTCTCCCAAAAGATAGAATATCATCCAAAATAACCTTTATCACTTAATCACCAAATCATTTTACAATACTATGAATTTCCATTTGATAAAACATATAATCCAAAAAAACTTATTATGTATCAATAAAATCATTTAACTAAAAATAATTAGTCATACTAACCAAGGAATTCATGTAGTCCAGTGGTTGGCGATAAATCCAATCGCACATTAGTTGTGGGTTCGATTCCCGCAACATTTTCTGATGCGAAGGGTTGTCACACAGTCAACGTGTTTTCCTTTTTAAAAAACTATACAATTCCAAGAAAAGAGACAAATTCCTCAAAAATAACCATAAAATAATTTATCCTCAAAAGGTTATATAATACCTTTTATTTTTAATCCCAAAATGTAATAACCATTAATCACTTCTAAAATAACTATGACTCTTTATAAAAGCATAACCATAATGTTAATGTCACTTATGCTTAATGAGCACAGTAGCCTCTAATGATATCTAAAACAACCTATGATACCAAAAATAAGGACCTAACCATAAAACATTTATTAATATTGAATTAAATGAATAATTCACATTGTGGATCCTTTCAGGTTTAGTGTTTTATATAATTAGGACATTAGTATTACATTACATCATAAAATTTACAAGGTAGACACTTCTACTCAGTTTCCATAAAATAAGAACTCTTAAAAAAATACTCTGGTCTAGATCTATGTTTTAGTCAACATGAAATTTACATGATACCATAGTTTACCATATTCCACTTTATGTCATATGAAAGACATTTCAAAAACATTGGATGAGCATAAAAATATCATTAAGAGATAAAAAAAGAAGGAATACTGTTAGTTTATTAAAACAATAATTAATACAAGAATACATTATTATAAGTAATACTTTTCACCTTCAAGAAGTATTAAATTCTATTCACTGGTTAAAAGATCATTACATTGCCTTCTGTAACCAAAATACTACCATAAAATCCATATAAATAACACATCAAATATAATGTTAAATTGGTACATAAACATTATTAAATGGAATAACCGTACAATCGACTTCAACACACATCACTAAATGTAATATCCATACAACCAACTTCCATACCCAATGCATTGGAGGTTATAACTTAACCATCCATCCTGGTTTATCACGTCACCACCCATCATATGGTTTATCCCGCAACCACCCGTCAAATGTCTAATTACCATCATAACATATAATATATTGAAAATATAAATATTTCACTAATAAAATTTTATTTTCAATCACAAGATTTAATTTCAAGTTATTCAAATAATCAATAAATTTTGATAAACCATTTTAAAAAATATATTTGAATCAATGTTCCCCATTCCACATTGAATCATTTAATGTAATTATAATGTTAAAACATTAATGTACATATAATGTTTTTTTAAAATATGGTCATTGAAGATAATGATTTAGAATAATGAATCTTTAAAACATTTAAAATGATATTTTAGTCAAATAATATTTAACAAAATGAGATACTCTTGAATACAAATATTTTAGGAATAACATTTAATCAAAACATTATAATATCATGATAATAATGGGAATCAATATATAATATGAAAACGGACGGTATATACGTCATATAAGAGTGAATTAGTTAATAACCAAAATGAAGTCACAATGAAAATGTAAATTGAGATGAAATCCCTAATAATGACTATATCCTTAAATTTTGGATAAATCAATCACATAATAATATGTGAAAAATATAAATACACCTAATGTAATAGGATATTATGTGTAAAACAATAATAGGCCATTCACACATAACCATAGGCCGAAATATTCCTAAAGTACATGTTTAACCAAAGGTATTCAAATTGGGTTAAGATGATCCATTGCAAAAATTCGACAGCCTAACAGCATCACTTTATAATTCAGAAAACTAATTGATGAGATAAAAACGATATCTCATCATAGGGATTTAAAATTTATATCAATATGGATATATAAGAACATATCTCAAGTCCTATGGGCCATTTAATACTTATTATAATAGGCCTTTTAGGTTTCTACCTCACCCCTTGGAAGGTTGATTATCAAAAATCAATAAAAAATGAAGGCCTTCGGGCCATCTGATTAAAGAAGTATTTTAAAATGAGTAGGGTGAAAGGTACATTTAACGATTTGATAACTTACAAAACATACACCACATGAATGAAGGATCATACAATGAAGATTTAAATAATCCTAAATGAAAGTATATTATACAAATAGTACAATCATTAGCATTACATACACCACACAAAAGGAAATAGTGGAAAAAATAGCATGAATCTCACGGGAATAAAAAGTGAGATTAAACCCTTTACCACGTTGTAATCAACTTGGTCGTATGAACAAAAGTTAGTAAACACCAAATGAATCACACAATACCATGAATATAATGAGAATAATTATTATATATATCAAATGGAAGTACACAATACACCACATGCAATGAATAAGTGGCGAACAATGGAAATCTCACAGAATTAAAAGTGAGATAAGAAATCTTCTTACCTCATGTCCGACTTGACTCGTTTGTTCCATGTTCTTCGTAAATAATAAACTGAAGTTAATTTCAACTTTCATAAGAACATTTTTCATCTTTTTTATTCTTTGTATATCTCTTATTACCATGTTATAAACATTTCTCATTCATTTAAGTTAATAATTGTTGTTTGGTCGATATTTCATTCATCAGTAAAATATGAACACCTTATAATTACAAGTTGTTCTTGTGGTAAATTTTCCATTATCTCTAGAATTATATTGATTATTTAAATATCATATAAATCATATATCCAATATATATATATATCTATTTATAATAGTACATCACATTTTGGAGATAAGAAATGAAATGCACCGTTAATGGAGACGGTTAGCCGAACGTACGCATAAAAGCTACTTTCATTTCTATTTATTATTTTAATAAAATTAAAACATAATGATAAATAGATATATTATAATTCAAGTATAATATCAAATATAATATCATTAACTCTATCCTTCATACATCCCACATTTGGAATTAACGAGTCATATCACTTTGTGAGGGTGGTAGTCTGCACTTTCTCAAATGAAATTATCGCGTTTACCCATTTGATAAACCATAAAGGTGGGCTATAAATGTAAAATACAGAAGCATAAAGAAAATATAAACATAATATATATCATATATAGATGCAGTTACATCTTAATGGACACCATGAGAGATGGAAGAATTTAATCGAACAATCATCGTTTCGTGAGGTGTTAGTTTTCCATCCTCATGAATAGAATGTTCTTCACCCATTAGATGGAGGTGTGTGTAAGTGTAGAAAAAATTCTTCACAGAACAACATCCTAGTATATTGAGGATGATGTTGTTGTTATAAAATATAGTAATAAATATATTTTAGAGGATGGAGAAGTAAAATAAAAGAAAAAAAGTTAAGAGGAACTGTTACCATTAATTTGGGTAAAACCCTTTTGTTTGAACCAAAAGGAGTCCATGAAGTTCCTTATTCATAATATAAGGCATATATGAGGATGATAGAGATTTAGGGAGCTTAATTGGGTAGTGTTTGGACAAGCCAAAAAGTTTTATAGCTGTGAGAATTTTGTTAGAAGTGGTGTCCTTTTATAATGGGGCGGAGGGGCTATTTATGAATGTGGGAAAAAATTATTTTATTATATAAGGATATTTGGTTTCTAAATTTACAAAACTAATCAAATCATAAAATAATAATTGTACTAGTTTTGGATGTTATTTTAATATATATAATCTTATTTATTTATATAATTTATTAATGAGGTAAATACCCCATCATTGTTGTGTTATAAATAATTTTATCAATTTGAAGTCTAAAAATCATTTAAAAAATACCATGAAGTAGGAAATATTCTTTTCCTTCTAATGAATATTTATAGTCAAAAATATTACTTATATAACCCCATGTAAAAATTAATTTACTAAATGATATTTTTGTGTGTGTCATTTTTTCCTTGACATTAAATTAATTTATATAATGATTCATTGTAACTACTAAGTGGCTACATGGGGTCCCAAAATCGAACCAAAGATACCCATGGTCAGCCATGACTCGTCCAATATGATTAGTAAAAGGGTTGAAGTAATTTTTTCTTTTTATGATATTCCTTTTACCTTGAATTACCCTATTAACCTTTAACTGTAAGAACTAAAAGACAAATGTTTCTATTCACCAAAAATTATTTTCATCTTATTGAACCACATCATACTTACTAATAAAAAACATGTATGTTGGATTTCAAAAATTCAATTCACTGAAGTGGTAAATTTTCATTTTAATGAAAAATTCATTTTTTAAACTTCTACTAAGTTGTTTCACTATTCATAAATACTTAATGTTTTTCAGAAAAATACCAACAATTCATCCTAAGATATATTTGATATTCCAAAATAAAACATTTTTTCTATCTTACCAAATTAATAACATATAATTCACTTTAATGAATTTAAAATTAATTACTGTTGTCAAACAAATTGCGTGTTTTTAATAAACAATAACTACTAAAAGATTGATACACTTTTATGTCCAATTTTAAAGTGAAATTAATTACAATGACCAAAATTGGATTAAATGGTAATAAAATATTCTAATTACATTTTAAAACCAATTAATAAGATAATATACCAATATAAATAAATTAGATTAAAAAGCACTTTTTAATTAACATACATTATTTTTCACTATTCATCACAAAATGAACTTTATCACAAAAATAACAAACAAACTATCTAATGTGAATTTTTATGTCTCGAATATAATAAAGAATTTTATTTTGTCAAATAGAACATATAAAAATGACCCAAACTAGATTTAAAGAGGGTTCGTCATCAAAAGGTTGTAAATCAAAAAATTTACTGAATATTAGAGTATTCATGATTAAAATTAGATTCATTGATATTTTAAGTCCCTACCAATTGTTGGATAAGTGTAAATATATTAAACAAACATGTATAATCAATGTTGTGTGGAATGTATGATTTCAAAGATACATGTTGTTGTGTATCAGGTACGTCATCGATCATTGCATCCCCTTTAAAGTAAAATTAATCATTAAATCACAAATATTAATAAATTTGAAAGGCCCCTTATTCTTTATTTATCATGGACATTACCACAATACATAGTCATAATTAGTTGTAAATATTAATAATTAGTAATAAATGGTTATAAATTGTAATAATTAGTAATAACTACTAATAAATAGTAATAACTGTTAATTATTAGTAATAAATTACAATAAGTAAAAATAATTCATATTATATAGTTCTATTTAAAAATAATTTATAATTGACAATAAATTGTAATTTTTATAATGAAATTGTAATAATTCGTATTAAACTGTAATAATTATTTTTAATTAGTAATAAATGGTAATAATTAGTAATAAATGGTAATAATATGTAATAATTTTTAATAAATTTTTATAATTAGTTAAAAATTATAATAATAAGAAATAATTTTTATAATAAATAATATACTATAACAATTAGTAATAATTAGTAATAATTTCTAATAATTGGAAACACTTTATTATAATTAGTAATTAATTGTAACAACTAATAATAAATTATAAATTTTTTAGTAATTAGTAATAAATTGTAATAACTTGTAATAATTTGGTATTATTATTATTAATTTTAAATAATTTGTAACAGTTTGTAATTAATTGTAATAATTAGTAAAATGTTGTAAGAATTTGTTATAATTAGAAATAAGTTATAATAATTAGAAAACTTTTGTAATAATTACAAATAATTAACAATAAGTAGGATTTAATAGTATCTAATAGGATTAATTTTAAATAATTAGTATTAAATAGTAATAATTATCAATAATTAGTATTAAATATTAATAATTAGTAATATTGAGTAAATAATTTTATCAATTTGTCATATTTATTAATAATTAATAGTAATTGCAATTAATTAGTAATATTTTGTAATAATTAGGATTTAGTGATAAAAATTAGTATTATTTATGATAATTTAGTAAGAATTATGATTAATTACTAATAATAATGATTAATTAATATTAATTAGTAATAATTAGTACTAATTAGTAATATTTTTGAATATTTAGTAGTAATAACGATTAATTTGTATCAATTGGAAATTATTATTAAATATTAGGAATAATCTATAATAATTATAATAAATTATGATTTATTAGTAACAAAAAGTAAAAATTAGTAACAAATAAGAATAATTATTATTATAATTGGATCAATTAGTAATAATTTGTAAGAATGTGTAAAAATTAGTAATAAATACAATTTATTAGAAATAATTAGGATTGATTAGTAATAGATAGGAATAAATTTGAGTACATTGTTAAACTGGCACAATTTCCAGCTGATTTGTGGCATTTAATTTGATCTATACCTCATCCCCTTGCAACATTCTCCAACTAAAATCACTTTGAAAAGAATGCTCTTACATATAGATATCATTTTTTATACATGAAAGTTGAGAGTAGTGTGTTCAGGCCAACATACTCTCCATCCTCATGCATAAAAAATAGATATTCATTTGTCAAAAAAGAATTTTAATAGTTATTTTAGCCGCAGAATTTTGCAATGGGATGAGTCATCGGAAATAAAGAGTTTCTGCCAATCCGAAGGAAATTGTTCTGCTAGTAATTAATAATAATTCATACAAATTACCATGAATTAATAACAATTATTGGTAATTAGTATAAATTTATATAAATGAATGTAGATAATTTTAAAAGCATTAAAATATTATAAATAAATATAAAATAATAGAAATTATTATAAATTGATAGAAAAGAGAATTTATTTTTATTATATTTTTTGGAGAGTTTTTATTACATATATAATTATACAATATAACTAATTATTTAATAATGTTTAGAAAAACATTGATCAAGTAATCCCAAATAATTAATTTTTATATGATCACGTTTGAATAAAGTATCTCAAGAATTCTAATATTTATGGTTTTAATCCTATATATAATGAGGGTGTTCAAGGGTACTTATCATTTGAATCATCACATCCAAAATTTATTTTAGTAGGGAAAATTACGTGTCCTTGTACTTAAGGTTCTCTAATAATTTATGTCACTTATATAAAACATTTCATGTCATTTATTTTATTTTTATTTTAAACGAGATTATGTATTTCTGTATCAACATGGTGATCATTATTCAAGAGAAGTTACTAATAATTTAGTTTTAGAAGCAGCACGGTTCCATAAATTTAGTACATGATGTCGCAGTTCTGTCTTTTTGACAAACTAAAACTGAAGATGATATTGTTTTAACTGTTTAGTTGGAACTATCGAATTTATATGTGAACTTTTGGTCTGTTGAGGTTTCATTATATCAGAGTTGAAAGATAAAAAATGTTTGAAGAAGATGTTAAAATTATGATTATTAAATATTAAAATGGAATGCCAAAATTATTTTTTGAATAGATATTGTCTTTATTAAATAAAATTATACCTAAAAGAAAATGATCATCATGATAATTACTATGACGGCTAGAGACTGGTTTATAATTTTAGTACTATTTATCGAAAGACTCGTTCATGTTCAAATAAAAACACGTATATTTTGGTGAAAATGAGTCGTTGGATTGTTTTAATACATGTGGAAAATCAAGGTATGAAGAAGCACAATATGGGAAGTATCGATTAGTTCCAGTAAATAAATTCATATAATTAAAACTTTGCCCTGATTTCATGATATATTTATGTATGAAAACACAACATCATTGATGTCATGGCCCAAAACCAAAATTTCAACCAGTAAAACATTAAATCAACCCTATAATAGTGATTCAGGCTAACATTTTTTAACATGTGAATCCATTATTTTTATTAAAAGCCTTAAATGTGTGATTGGTCCTTTCTACGGATGATTTCTATCAAATTGGTTCATACACTATATAGTATTCATATATCCATGTATTTATAATTCTATATAATTTACATCCATGTATGTGGATAGTGGATCAATACATGTTTTTTAACTTATTAAATACAAGTCATCTAAAAAATAATATCGATATTTTTTTTTGAAAAGATTGATTTATGTGTTAAAATTAATAAGGAGAAATGGTTTTAGTATATATGATGTTCCTTTGAAAGAAACAATATATTGAAACCCACCTTAATGGTGAAAATTAGTGACTTCACAAAATATGGCTAGTTATCTTGTTGCAGTACACATGGTCCAAAATCATGTATATAATTTATGAGAGACACAAAATTATTTAATCTTGTCAATAGAAAAAAAATGTTTATTTGACTGTCATCATATGTTTCCCCAAACAGATAATCCTTTTTGATGAAAAATACTCATTTTTGGAAGGGTACAATTGAAAAATATGGCACTACAAATATGATGATAGGTACAATGTAAAAATAAACTGCTTCATTAATACCTCCAATAACATTCAGAAAAACAATAATCCAATAGAAAATTGATGGTTATGGAAAAAATCACAATTGATTAAAACAGAGAATTTTTTGGTATTTTCAACATTGTTCTGATTTGTTGGTCAGTCACATGATGGATGTGATTAATTTTGAAAATTACTCTTTTTATAATTCATTAAATATAATTTTGGATACATTAGGTAAAACAAATGATAATTTAAAGGCATTATTAGTTCTTTTCCATATTTACAAGCAACCTGAACATTAACTGTTTGAAAATGTGAGATCACAAAAGTTAATGAATTATAGGGAATCTAGTACAATGTCCAATGAGTGACACTTAATATTTTTTCAGCTGATTAAATATTTGATTCATTTATATTTTAATGCCTCTAATTTTGGTAGACATGTTAGAAATGGTCATATTGCAAGATTAAAATGTCATGACTGTAAGGTTTTAATGTAAAGGATTATTAAAATTGAATTAAGAGGTTTATTAAAAACTATTATTTGGTATGCACTAATAGACATATTATATTCTTTTCCAGACATTTGTGCATCAACAAATATTTATGATACCATTGTCCAATTATAATAAAATGTCAAATTATAATTATCTAAATTGGAAAAAAAATAATCCTTCCAGGTTTGTTTAAATCAAGGGAACAATTGATAATACAATTTCCACATGAAAAAATGTGGGGGATTAGAAATGTTCTTATGTAAGTACCTATTTTAGATATTTATATATAATGATTAAAAAAATTATGTAACAAATAATTATTTGAAGGATCAATTGTAGATGCTTATTTGAAAGACAAAATTTCATGGATTTAATCTCATGATGTTCAATCTGAATATCCCTCAAAACACAATTGAATTATACATAATGAGTGAAATATTGAAGATGAAATGAGAAATCAATTATCAGATATCAATCACCCTGATATTGGCTTCCATGGAGTTAATGAACATAGTATTTTAGATGATTCAAATGAAATATCTCATACATATACTCTACAAAACTATCAATAAATTACACCATTTTTACTATGAGTACTCCTATCATATATTATATAATTTTTATAACATTAAATTAATCTTATTTTATTTGTAGGTTACATGATAATCATATCAAGAAATTGTTTCCAAAATTTATAACATCTTCCCTTAGAAAATTTCATAAATATACTTTTGACTGGTTTCAAATACAAGTAACTTCATAATATTTTTATGTTAATTAAAAATTTAATTTATTACTTGAAATACTGATAATTGTTTTAAAAAATTTCAAGTATATCAACACGAAAAATAATTTAATAATTGTATATATATATATATTGAGTAACAAACCATAAAATATCGTTAAATAATATAATTTATATGTGGTTATTGGTTTTTAATTTCATACAAGTTCATATGTGGTATCAAAAAAACAATAAATATTGTTTTCATTTGAGAGGATATTTTTCATAGAGAAACTAATGTTGAATTTTACGGAATGCTGGAGGAAATCTTTTAATTTTGTGATCTGGGACAAGATTACATAATAGAGTTTAAATTTTAGTAGATGAATATTTACAGAGGATTGTGTGTTCAGCTGATCGATGGAATCATTTATATAAAATGTAAATGTATTATTACGATAAATTAAACATTTTTACTTGATCATTGGACATATTGAAATTATTATGAAAATTATGATACTACATAAAATGAGTTGGGTGATTGGTGGGGCATAATAAAAATTAAATATCGATAAAACATGTTTATTGAAAGTGAATGTGGTTATTCTGAAATTCACAGAATTAAAATTTTTCAAGAGACAACACATAATAATTATTTTATATGAAAAAATCGGAACTTCATTGATGATAATTTTCAACTATGGTCCAATTGTGATGATGATGTTAGTGATATTACTGCTAAATTTTAATGGACAAGAGATGATGAAACTAGAACTAATATAAAAATGTATGATGTTGAGTGGGAAGATGAATACATTGATATGGACAACAATGAAGACGAGTATGATGATGGATATTCACTTAGTTAAATGATCATTATAATCATATATAATATATATCCATTTATAAATTTTTTTTCACTTATTTTCTAAAAACATTCGTTTCATGTTTTATATGGAAGTGGATTTGTATTGTTTGTTATAGGATGGTGATCAACTTTTAGATGATCAGAAGGTCAGATCACCCGACCCTTAGATTGTTGGTGGGTCACGGGGCACCCTGAGGGGGAATGTTCTTTCTCGATTAATGAATCTTGTCTCAATCCCCAAGAGATGTCAACATCTTATGTTCGATCCACACAAAGATAGTTATGTTTACATACGCATTTCAGTTAGTTTTCGTTAATCTATATATATATTCTAATTGTCTAATTATTTTCAATTATTTCACACATTTATACATAGAGATATTTGATCAGGGGAATTATATTGTACAAGTATTTTTCTAGTTCCTGGGCTTCATGGGATCATATTACCTTTGATGTATAGCAACACATGTTCAAGCGTTGTCTAGTACATGAACATATAATATATATTTATAAATTAGTTTAATTATTAACATGATATAATAAAATATTTTTAGGATTCATGGTATCTCATTGATTATATCATGCATGATGATATCTAGAAGTCATGAAAGAGAGAAATGCATATGTATAGCACTAAATTTATGCACAATTTGGAAATGAATACAATGGAGAAAACATTTGTGAAGGATTTTTATTTGACCTCTTTCATTCAATATCATTATTATATTTCATCTTAGGATTAGGATGGATCATGTACATGTAGGATGAGTAGGAGGATTTATAATAGATCATCAGTAGGTCGGAAAAATTAGGATAGACAGGATCTGACACATCATGTTGGTAGTCACACAATTTGTATGCAGAGGGAGTATATGGTAAGGTAATTTTTTAAATATTGTATCTAATAATAAATGTCAACAATTTATTTTATATTCATATAGGAAATATCATACCCTGATATCACGGAGTACGACGTTTAGAGGAGGATGTAAAGGGATCTATCCAATGTCGAGATTATATGTGATCGCAAGCGTCATATTTTGGTTAGTATAATATCTATTTGAGTATTAAATTCAACTATAAAAAATATTTTAACAATTTTAAATATAAGATGAAATTAAATGAGTCATATGATTCAAGGATGTATCGGAAAAATTTTCAGAGCCAAACCAAAATTAATGTTCCTACTAGTGCCCCTATTTGATTAGAAAACATTTATGAAAGTGACCTACTAAGCCTTTGAGAATAGCTATGTTGTTCGTATCAGTGCTAGATTGACCCATGAGGGTATTTATGGAACTTATATGATATCTGATTCCATATTTGGAGGTAAATCATGTAGTGTCATCATCATCTCATGGTCAATATGAGAAGTAGCTGCGAGATCCGAGTGAGTTTATAGAGACTATTTGTAGGGAGAAGGAGTAGATGTGTCCGTGGAAATAACAATAGCACAAAGAGTTCCAACAACACTATTACCATCAACTTCATTAAATGTAGGATGATATTCATGGATATGTTCATCAGTAGGAGGAGGATCATATAAAGTAAATCCGACTTCTGACTAATATTTAAGGATGATGTTACTTCCATGGACTCCTATAGCACTTATAGAAGATCCCCACACTTAGTGATTTATGCTTTTTATAACAAATAATTTGAATTTGTTTTTTATTGTAATATTAACTGTTTAGTTTTTTAAATACTTTTTTTAATATTTTCTTTAATATTATAGTTTTTATTATTTATTTACTTTTTTATATTATATTAAATTTTTTTAATTAATAATTTTTCTGTGAATACCATGGTTTTTATTATATTACTATTATTAATATTAGAATTTCATTTATATTAATAATAATGTTATTATAGTATTTATTTATATAATTATTAATTAAATTTAATGATTATTAATATTATTATTTTATTTATATTAATATAATATTATTATCCTTATTTTATAAAACTTTTTATTTTATAATTAATAATATTATGAATTCATTTATATTAATATCATAGTGATATTAATTTTAATTTTATAAGTTTTTTCAAATATTTGCAACCAACCGGTAAAAAATTCTAACTGCAATGGTCCATCAAAAAATGGTTTAATTTTTTTTTATTTTCGGTAGTATTTGCGAAGGTATATAACTAAAAAGGTAAATAAAATGTCATACTATTTTTGATGGGTGGCCAATTCAAAACAATAGTTTATTTAAAAAATAACATATATTTTTTGCGACGGTGCCACTTTTGTTGCAAATAATATCTTTGTGACAGTCCATCGGAAAATGTAATTTTTGAAATCCTTTTTTTCTATAATGGATCATTTATGATGGGACCCTGTTGCAAATGACCTAAAATAATAAATCATAATAATGTATAAAAAACAAGTATCAATGATTTTTAAATAAATTATTTCATTTTAAAAAATATAATTATAAAATTTAACTCAGAAAATGTTTATATTTTATAAATAGATGTTTATAATTTACACAGTCATATGATTTTTAATTTATATGTTTTGTAAAAGTAATATATATTTACCTTTTTTATATTGAGGGAAAATTAATTCATATTTTTAATGTTTTCATAATTTAAGGATTAAATAGAGTTTATATCACTTATACATTTTTAAATTAATTGGTGTATAAATACTCCAATAAATTTAAATAAAATATTAAATCACTTCGATGTACTTTTATAAATATTTTTTTTATTTAATATAGATATAATTATGATTTATTGTTTTTTTATTTAATGTATTTATTTTAAATTTTAAATAGATTTATTGATTTATAAATTTTTTGATAATAATTATATTGTTTTTTACGCAACCAATTATATGAGACTATACTGTTGAGTATTTTACTTCTATAAAAAATAATTTGTATAGATTTGATAAAAAATTTATAGGTGTTAAATAATTTTTTCGTTTGAATTTAAAAGGATTATTGTATCAGGGATTAAATTGAAATTATCATTAATCACATTGGTGATCTTGGAAATAGAATTAATAATATTATGGAGTTTTAGGGTGTTGTAGTGTTATAGTATAAAAAGTTACATGCATATCAAATAGATTATTATTGGCCATGTGACATGATATCAGTTTTCAGTCACCATAGTAGTAAAATTTAACATGTTTCTATGTATTCAATTTATTTTACAAATTTACTATTTTTGTGAATTTAATTAATATTTATTTACTAACAAATTATATTTAATGTTCCTAACAAGTGTTATTTTATGTGATGTTTTTTATGTTTTCTCAATTAGAATATGATTTTATAAATAAATATTATCATCATATGTTATGTATGGGAGGGGGAAGAAATAAAATTCCTATGACACATGTAACAGGAGAAAACAAGAAAATATGGATGTACATTTTTCTTTAGGATATGGGATGATGTATTTCTGATGATTTCAATATTTTATATATAATATAAGTATATTAAAATTTTATATTAATAATATAATTATAATAAAATTATTTATAATTAATGTATTTTAGGTTTTCACTGATAGGTGTTGTTTAAGAATGTATAGGTGTATACACTATCTTACTAAGAATGAGTGATGTAGTGAGGGAATATTTCTTCTATCAAATCAGAGGAGCTTTTTTCTTCATTTACCATTAATATGTATGTTTTACCTCCCTATTACAACTGTAATGTTAAACAAAATAAAACAATATTAATGGAGAAATGGGAAAAACATTTAGATTGTGCATTGAGGAAATTAACAAAGGGGATTATAAAAAATTAAAATATTCGTTTTATAATTTGTAATTATAAAATTTACATTTAATAATTTATTTTCCAATATCAAAATATTGTTTCCTTCAAAATCAAGATACTTAGTAAACCTATGGATATAATAGAATTTGAGATATCATTATAATTACTTTGAAAAATTATATCTCTAAATTGACTTATTAGAATATATGTTTGGATTAAGCAATAAGTATAATTTTTTTACTTCATAGTCAATTTTTACTCCATGAATTGTAGAATGAAGAAGATAAAAATTTATGTGATAATGTGTATGATAAATATCAAATAAAGGAATATTGAACTATTCCAACATTTATTATAGTTGTTTTCCTCTATAATCAGTCTATTTATGTTTGGGAATCACATATGTAAACCTATTGGTCATTCTCTTTCTATATATTATATGTCAAAATTAAATAACACTGAAAATATTTTAGATCCATGACAGTCTACATTATAAATAGAAAGAAACCATCAGAAACATTATGGTTCAGGAGAAACTTGGGCTAATGTATAAAAAATTATAAATTAGAAGATAATTACAAATCATTCCATACTATTAATCTATAAATGATCATGGATAATGAAAAATATTTTATTTTATAAATATATAATCTCAAATGTTGGTTGATGATATGGTTATATATATTATGTCATTTGATGATATTGGAAAATTTGATGTTAAATATGATATTTTTGTTATTTATTCAACATTTATAATTTATAATGAATTTTATCATTATTTAACATGGTATCATGTATCTCTATTATGATTATGAAAAACATGATATATGTTTCTAGAACTCTAGATCCTTATTTTATTAAACTGATAATTCTTAATTCATCACATTCGTAAATTCGTAAATTTATTTTTGAAATAAATTTTGATAAAAAATTATAAATTATTGAATCAGTCCTTATATTCTATTTTATGAAATTAATAATTATATATAAAACCATTTAATTATAAAAAATTTAGTATTAAATAATAATTTTTTGAAAAAAAGGGATGTTATATATTATTCATTAATCATGAAAAAAATTCCGAGTTTTATACACAATATTACCCCTAGTGCCCAATTATTATGAAGACTAATCTGATCATTGAATATTATTAACATATTATTTTAAATATTAATTAAAAATTTTGACTTCAATATTTTAATCATTGAACATCAATTGATAATGAGAATTATTAAATATATGTTATTCATTTAAAATATTTTTTTGTGTGTTTGTGTTTTTTTATTATAAATTAATATTTTAATAAAATAAAATATTCTAATCTTATAAATAAATAATTTTTCTGTTTTCATTAGGAGACTAAATCCCACAATGAACCCTCTATAGTTGGAAGTTGGATTTGGTGTGTCAAATATCATATGATATTATTAGATATTTTTTTTCATTTTTTCCTTTAAATAAAAACCATGACGATAGATTATTCTAAACTCAATACAGAACTAAAACAGTCCATGCCATATGGAATAATAGAAATACACCATGAATAAGAATTATTTTATATAATAATGTTTTAGTAAATTATAAATTCATTCAAAATAGGTAGAAGAATACAAAAAAATTTAACAGGGTGACTTTCCAATGAATTTGTTTTTATATTTTATGTTATAATTTCATTTAAATGACTATTATCATATATTATTGAATTAATTTATTATAATTAATTTTATTTTTTAAGTTACCATTCCAAAAAACAAAATATTTTTTATTTTTCAAATTTTTATAAAATATTTATGTTGATTTTATATATTTAAAACATCAATTTAAAAAAAATCACTTTTAAGACAAATATAATAATGAAATAATGACTCAAACATATACAAAAAATATTTTATAATGTACATATATATATATATATATATATTACATGTAATTTAATTTTTATAAATAAATATGTTGAATTTATAAAACCCTTGAATAAAATTTTGGAATATTAATTAATATTTTTTTTAAAAATCGTTCTATGCTCTTACAAGAAAAACTAAATTATATAACCCTTATAATATTATTATACAAAATATTAACTAATTTTTTATATCAAACTTTAAAAAATTCTTAATAAATTAAATTCATTTTTAGTATACAAATGAGATTACATTGATTTAGGTTGATGAAATTGATAATGTTGAAAAGGTCTGTCCCTAGGAATTGTTTTATTAATTTTATGTAATTTTTATCTAGTAAATAAAATTGATCCAATTTGAATAATTAATATAATTAAATTTCTAAAAACATAAATAATTATTTAAACGTAAAATTAATTTTTACTCTAGGAAAAAAATATTCGTAAGACATAATTGTTTAGACATTCCATTTCTAATAATATATATATATATATAATATTAACTTAAAAGAAAATATCATATAAATTAAAAAATATATTTTAAACAAATGGATAAAAAAGTATGCTTTATAGAAATTAAATTTTTAATTTGGGTTTATTTTATACATTTAGTAAAACATATCTTCCCAAGGTGAAAACTAGTTACCTTAGTAAAAACAAAAAACTGTAGTACCAATAATTTATTAGAAATTGATTTAATTTTTTTTCAAAATATCATCTCAATACATGGATTATTTTTTTTAACCCAATCACACCATAATTCAATTAAATAGTTCTTTTTGATTCATTGTCCCTTGAATAGTGTAATGAAATCTAATAAATGTAATGGTTATTCAAAACTGCTTTATTTGAATTAATTATTAAAGGGGATCAGTCCGTCCTTTTCAATTCTCCACTTCCAGTTTGAAATATCATTGGACCCATACAAAATTTACATCTCAAAAATGTCCCAGGAATTTATTAACGTCACTATAAAATATAGAACTATACAAGAATAATAGTAGGCACTATGAGGTATTGTAACATCCATAACTATTCATTTCATTGGTGTTGTTTGGATATCTATTTTTTTTAAACCCATAATTTATATTGAAAGATATTATATCCAAAAAGATCAATATTCATTAAATGATATGAAAAACCATTCCAATATCATATAGGTATAATGTCCTAAAAAACAGGGACCCCTAAACAAGTGGTTTATAAATCAACATTTTCATTCCATGATTATTCCTTTATATCTATAAAATGTTTTAACACATCTTACTCGATAACAATTTTTCACAAGCTGGGGAAAATAATCAAATGAATGCGTGAGAAAAAATTCTCAATAATGGTGAAAAATGGATAGTTCAACAATATCATAATAATAAGGCATTAAATCATATACATAACATGTAAAAATTTAATCTTACATATTAATGATCTTAATATTATGTAATTAGAGAAATCATAGATGTTCATTGAAGAACATATTCCTAGAGATCATAAAACATGACATTAAATTTTGTCTCATACACAATGAAAATGAAATAATTCCATATTAGAGATGGATTATTTCCTACAGAATCATATTGAAAATGTTATTTTCTAAACTATGTTCACTCCACTTTCTAAACATATATTACCAAACTAAGTTTCTTCCAATTAAAGGCCATTATTACCGAACCATTATCATTTTGTATTACATCCATTTCAATCTCATGAAATATAAAACATTAACCATTTCATTGAAGAGGGATAGGTCCCACCCATCACATAATGAAAACCCTTCAAATATGTTCTAAGAAACATAAATTATTCAACATATCAAAAACCCTGAAATAAAAAGAGTTTAATTAACATCATTCCATCATAACAAAACCCAAGTAAATGAAGTTTATTTTTTAATGAAAATCAAACCTTAAGAGTAATATGAATATTATATATGAAAAATATATTTATTTAATAATATTTAACAACAATTACTATGATCATAAGTGGAAAATAATTTTTTCAGAATACATGAGGATAATTCTTGATGAAAATATGATTTCTTCATTGAAAATAGTTTTTTCATAAGAAACCATGAATCATAAAAATAATTTTACATAATAATCATCCATGTGGTCTTTTATGTTAATTATCAGGGATATAAGGTGACATGGAATAGTATGAATCCTTTCAGACTGTATGAGTAAAAATAAAATTTTCTAATTGTATATTTTATGGATTAGAAAAAATTTACCTCATAGGGTAAATGAAAAAGAATTCCATTCAACCCATTTACTGAAAACTAAATAATGGGAAAATTTTATTTAAAAAATTTTAGAATAATAGTCGGAATGTTTATGTATACATTTTTATCTAACATCAACATGGATGATAAATATACCTCGGTTAATACATCCATTTACACATTCTTGGTTAAAGAGAATATTATAATATTATCCCTTAACTTATGTATAAATTCATTCAAAAGTATCAAAAAATCTAATATAATATATTAATGAGTGTTTTTTACCTACAAACGAATCGTATTTATTTTTATGGTATCATATATGATCACATTATCAATCATTAATAATATTTTATCATTACTATTATTTTATGTTTTAATTTCTTCATTTTCATATATATGATTTGACATAAATATTTTGCTTCTGGAGATATAATATAGTTATATCTTTTCCAAAATGATATTAAGGTAATATATATATATAATTCAAAATTCTTGGATACGGTTGAAACCGAATAATTTTTTAAAAATTAATATATGAAATAGAGTCAGACATACTGGGGGATATTACAAAAAACACAAGTGTGTGACAACACAACTATCTGCACCTACTATAGACTCGCAGTAATATGAGGCCCCAAAACAACACATCTTTCCCATATCGGTGATCGAAAATATTTTTAGAGAATCTTCCACTGGATTAGCTACCCGATAAGCATGTGGAAAAACAAGATTTATTTGATTAGTTTGATCATGGAAATTAATCCAGTCAGACAACACTTTCCATAGAACATTACAAGTTTGCGTTTTCAATGGAAAAAAACACAATCTCAAAATCATTTCAAGTCATAACATCCACCATTTATGAAGAGCAGCATACCTGATTGCATAAAATATTTCCCATAGATCTGCATCATATGCATTCCCAATACTGATGAAATGATAAAAGCATCCTTTGACAATCTCGTGATACATGTGAATCACCCCTATAGCTTGATGGACTCGGTACACCCGTGGAAGCTCCATTAAAATTCCCCATAATGCAATGTGTGATTATGAGTATCCATTGGGTAGACTTAAGCATCATGTGGCTTCTAGATTGACCAGAGACCCCAAAATATCTAAGAATTTCCAAGTTAGAGCTAGAGTTATACGTTTCAGTTTCTTGAGAAAAATAGGTATCATATACCACCATATAGTTGGAAACAATTCCCTACAAGATAAAATTGTAATATCTGATTACCAATTAGGCAAAATTGTTGTCCTTGCCATAAATAGAAGAATTTAATGTCTTTCAGAGTGCTTCAAGTGATGAAGCGATAGAAACAAGCATAATATTATGAATCTGTCGACTGTAGGTGTCCCAACAATAGAGTATACAACTATGGTATGAATTCAAATATATAAGGAAAATATGTAACCAACATAGGACAAAAGGATCTTTCCTTGATCATAGTCATAGAACAAGTGTTTAATTGTTTCCTCATCACACATACAAAGAGGGATGATCAAGTACATGTGAATGCCATCCCACTGAAGTTGTTCAGACAACGGAATGTTATTTTTGAAGATTCTCCAAGAAGGATGTATATGGAAGGCTGGATAAAACTAGTTCTAAAATTCATAATCCACAAATTTGGTTTGGAAGATACCACACAAACTTTTCAATAATATCCCTGATATTTGAATCGGATATGCTTTATATTATTCCATATCAATGGATGAGAGTCCATGAAGGTGTAAGAATGAATTGCAGTATCACCTTCTATGGAAATTATAATATAAGCATATTTCAACAACAAAATATAAGTTGTGGATAACTTCTCAGATTCAAGGGGAAAATTCATTTCATTAAGAGAGTTTTCAAGAAATATCATGCACCCACAATTGAGATTGGAGTTCTTACAAACCAACCACATCGTGTCATACATGATCTTTATGATGTAGAGCCAAAGATATGGTCAAACCGTTGAATCAAGGTAATAATTATACCCATTACATAGACTTCTTGTAAATCTTCATGCAAGTAATTTATCGAAACATTCATTGGATATTAGGTCTGTTTGAATTTATATATCAAACCATCATTGAAGGTTATGAGGTCTTTGACAACTAGCCCTCCTAATTGAACAGGCCGGATGCATTCCATCTAGAAAAAAGTGATTAGCTTCCTATCATGACCCTACCCCGTCCATATAAAATTATCTATCATTTATTGAATTAATTTTATGAGGAAACCATGAAATATTTAGTGATGGAAGGAATAAAAAACATGGATTTGATCACAGAGTCAAGCAGTAAAATCCTCACAGCCATGGACATGGGTTTCCCTTTTAAACTATCAAGCTGAGCAGTGATGCCAGCACATATACCCTGTAGATACTACATCTTAACATTCACCCAAAAGAAGGCGACACCTCATTATTGAATGAAAAATGACCCACTTTTCACCATATGTTAATTGATTATTTTGTTCCTCATAATTTCTATAACTCCATTATCGAAGGCAATAAATAAATTATCCAATATAATTCCATTGACATCCTCCTTCTCAAAGTGGATGAAGAGGGTTTTGAAATAGGATATTGCTTTCATGGAGGCCTGAGCAAGACACTAAATATTATCAGCATACAGCTGTTTTGAAGTTCCCTAGTCGGTCACACCAGCCTTAATATTCTTTTCAAGGCCCTTCTGGGAAATATCATTTATTTATCTTCTTTGATAATATTCCTCAATAAAAAATAAAATCACAGATAACGTATCACCTTGTCTCAAACTCCTTGTATAAGAAAAAATTAATCCTCTAGGGGAACCATTAATAAGGATGAACAAAATTGAGGATCCAAGAAAGGTGTTGATCAGATTGATGAACACGGTAGAGATTCCATATATTTTAATAAAATCAAGGAGGAAGCACTACTACAAAAACAGGCAAGGTATGCGTTTCACAGTTATTAGTGCTAAAAAACCCCTTACCAAGGGTCTCTTTTATCAGAACTAAATAAACCCGCTGATAAATGGCCCCTTTATCAACACTTTTTTTACCACTGATAAAGGCCCCCTATATCAGCGCTTTTTCTAGAGTTGATAAAGGGGACCCCATTATTAGATCTTATTTTAGTAGTGCTGATAATGGGGGGATTTATGAGCGCTTTTCACAAGCGCTGATATATGTTATGTTTAAAAAAATATTTCATGAAAAATAATATTTTGTTATTTAAGTATATTTATATTTACATAAATATAATTTATAATTTTTAAATATGTTATAGGTACGTATAAATAAACAATTACATTTAATATATAAGAAATTTTGTGAAAATTGCTTCAAAAGTTTTTTAAAAAATATTTATAATTAATAATTTTCTAATTATTATCCATTAAAGATCATTTAATACCAATTTGATGACACAAAAAATGGATACTATTAATAAAATATATAAAATATGTTGAAAATATAACTCAAACTTCAAAAGGCCATAACATTTGATCCATATGTCCGTTTGAGCTCTACATCATATCAAATCGAAGCCTGTGATGAACTATACATGATAGTGATTGAAGAAAACCCTATATCACATTTTTATTTCCAAAAAAAAACCATATGCCTTCCAAAACTGTGTATTTAGAATGGATAACCTGATTTGTTAACATTAAAACTAGTATAACATCTGATCCGGATGTCTGTTAGGCCTGGACCACATATCATGTCGAAGATTGTTTCATTTTCATTGATTTGACTGGTTTTAATGTTAAAATGATATTATAGATTATATTTTATGGTCGTTTTAACATTCTATGGCTTTTTAAATACACATATATATGTATTTATTTGAAAATATGTGTGTGTATGTGTGTGAGTGTGTCTATGTGTGTTTCGGTGTGTTTTATATATGTATATATGTGTGTATTTATTTATTTACTTATAAACACACATCAAAAACTTATTCTTTCAGAAATTTATTTAATACTAATCTTTTATGTTCATTCTATGGCTTTTCAAATACACATATATATGTATTTATTCGTATATATATATGTGTGTCTGTGTGTGTCTGTGTGTCTTAGTGTGTGTCTGTGTGTTGTATATATCTATATATGTATGTATGTATATATGTATTTTTTTATATATAAACACCCACAAAAAAATATTTTTTTATAATTGTATTTAAAACTAATATTATATGTATATATTAATTTACAAATAAATATACGTATAAAAATTATAACTAAAAATATATATATTAAAATATTAATATACGAATTAATATATATATATATTAATATATGAATAAATATATTTATATTGATATTAATCTATATCAATATATGAATAAATACAAATATATATATATAGATATATCATTAAATAGAGAACAAAATGAAATGTCTTAGTGGAAAAGGTGCAGCCGCGAAAGGGGGGAGGTCCCAGCTTCGAGTTCGAGTGGAAGCGAAGGGGGTGCACACATATGATGATGCACGGGAAGGGAAGCGCACGGAGGAGACCTCCTAGAGCTGATAAATGGGTTGTGAAGCACTGATAAAAGCACTCCCCACATTATTTTTACTTTTAGTTTGTTTCTTAAAAAAAATTTGACCACTATCAGCACTATAAAAAGCGCTGATAAAGGCCCCTTTTATTAGTGAGAAAAAAGCGTTGATAAAGGGGTCTTTTATCAGCTCTTTTTTAGCTCTGATAAAAGGGGCCTTTATCAACGCTTTTCGGACGCTGATAAAATGGACCCCCCTATATTAGCGCTGAGCTTTAGAGCGCTTCTTTATCCCTGTTAAATCCCTTTTTTAGAGATGATATATGCTATTTTTGTAGTAGTGAAGCTATATTTAAATTTTTAAAAACCCTCTAAGATGTAAATTTTAAAATGAAATTTCCCATATTTCACATTCCTTCTCATTATGATGACACATTCTGAGGCTATAAATAAGAACCTTTGAATATGAATCACAACTACAAATCCAAAAATATTTTTACTGATCATGTCAACAACCATTCCTCCTAGTCTATTATAACAGTTTTACTTATGGGATTGGGGATACTGTTCCCATGTGAAACTAGACTAAAATCATTAATATCAATAGTATTCTATTTGTGCGGAATGAGTGAAATGAAGCACTAGTATATCCCATGAGGTATGTAAGAGTGGGATAAGATGTCCTTAATTTCTTGGGTAATATCATCATGTAAAACACCCCAGTATAAAATGAAAAACATATTAGTAAAGCCATATATTTTGGGGGAACATTTTTGTTTAGGAGAAATGAGATCATCCCTAAAATCATTCCTGAATATGAAGGTAATCATAAGTTGATTCATGTGTGAATAAATGCAAGGAATAATATTTTCCACCATCTTCTGGGTGTTTTACTACCCATCATCATTGTATTCCCCATGAAATATTCCCCAACAGCTGAGAAAACCACATTATCAGATTTATATAAAAGGACAATGATGATGATCACCTTGTCAACTGCTCATGAACACTTCTCCATGTAAAACCTATTAAAAGATTATAGTGCATATCCCCATCCTTCAACAAAATAACATTCATTTATTTTATGGTAAAATTTCCTTTTCTTAATAAATGGTCATCAACCTTTTTATGCGAAACAATTTCCTCCCCAGATATTGAATGTTAAATGACATCCTTATGCTAAATAAATTCTAATTCCTCCTTAGAAATCATGATATCATCATTAATTTTAGAGAATGATAATTTTATCCACTCTTTATGTGTCCCCTTAAGATGATTGTGTTTCACAACAAACCATTGGAGTGGGATCCCAATAGTGTTAAATTTCCAGGCCTCCAGAACAAGTTCACTACACCCTTAATTCATATGCCATCCATTTTTAAATTGAAAAGGAATAGTAAATGATATTTTTTGATGTGTATTAACATCAACAATAATAGGTTTATGATAAGAATGACTCATATGTAGTGTGAACTCTAAGACCCCAGGTGAAACACTATGATCATCACTTTTTATAATTAATCTGTCATGTTTTATAGCTTGATTTACATACCATGTGTATCTATAACATATGAAGTCAGCTCGAACAGTAGGAAAATCATCCATATTTCACTTATCAATGCATTCAACAAATTCAGCAGTAGTAATCTTGTGGAGACCACCACTATTTTTTTCCTCAGTTCTTAAAATGGTGTTGAAGTCATTAAATATAATCCATTTTGGATCCATCTATTATGAGTAATAATTATGATCCTCCCATAAATCATTCATACTAACATAAGAGCTGGGGAAATACAGAGATGATGCTAAAAATACATGGCCATCAAAGCTATAGGGAAGATACACAAATTGCGGCCCACTATAATAATAATATTCATGGATTGTTTTACGCCATAACACTCAAAGGTGATCTATTTCATTTCCTTGAAGTTTTCTATACCCAAAGTTGCATCCATAATAGGCCCACCTAAATCCTTTAAAATTATCAAAAAGATATTTTGTTCAGTAATACCAATGAGTATAGGTTTTTATGACATGATATAATGTATAAGGGCATTGGTCGTGAGAGATTTTCCCATCCCTTTAAAATTCTAGTATAGAATCCCTATTTTTATGGTCTTTTCCCCTTGATAGATTCCCCCTTTTTCTCCAAAGAATTTTGATTTTTCCCTTTCATCCCCTGGCCTCCATACCCCTTCATCAGACAAGTGCAATGTTAAGGTTCATTGAGGCCATCATCTTCCTTGATCACATGTTTTTTCCAGATATCCCTCTTCTCATTACCAGTGTGGAGAGCCTACACATTAGCTGTATCAGTGGTAACATGAAACTCATCTGGTCTACCACTAGAAGCAAGAATAACATACCCTGGGTTGGTTGTGATTGATCCAGTGTGATGAGTTTCCTCCACCTATTTCACATGTTATCTCCCTTCTCACTACCAGTGTAATGAGGATGAAAATTAGGAGTATCAGGGGTAACATACATTCATTTGGTCTACCAATAAGAGTAGAATCAGCACCCACTGGGTTTTTTGTGACCTATTCATTCTGCTGATTATCATCCACATATTTCCCTTGATGTATCCCATCTCTTTACAAGTGCACTAAAAATATACATTAGGTGTAACAATTTTAACATGAAGCTCATCTGGTCCACCACTAGAAGCAGTAAAACCATCCCCTTGGTTGAGTGTGACTCGTGTTCTATGTTTTCTCCATCTCATCTTACCAGATTCCTCTACTCAGTGGCATGAAGGTGTTCCATGATTTAATAGAGGATCACTCCCACATTAAGATTTCTTCATGTATCATTGGAGGGGTAAATCTGTGTAAATATCCCTCCTGATTCAGAATTGTAAGGTGATTAGTTCACACATCATTGCCAATACCTTAAGACTCTATATCAGGTAAACCATCAAGTGTAACAACATGTGCCTCAACTCATGTTTGTTCAGTTGTTTCCATCCACACATGGGTAGTGACATCGCACTCCGGGGGTGTCAACCTACTGTACATCATGTTTAACCACCACTAAGACAATACCACTTCAGGGGTGGAGGGGCCCTCAATTAAATTTCATCACCCATGACCCAATAATCGAAGTCCTCATACCCATGAGAAGCCCCATTGGAGTGAATCTCCAACCCCAATGCCAATTTTTCAACTCCCAAGAGAGGGCCCCCAATGTGCATATTTTGATTCTCCTTGGGCCATGTCTCATGGATAGCTCCAAAAATCTCTAGAGGTTGTAGATGAAATTTCTATTTTACTATCCTTCTTCTACACATGCTATCATCATGACCCTTCACCTTGTAGAAGTGTCATTATTTGTCTCTCTTGCATTGAAAATTTAGATGTACAGAGAAGAAGTAGCAGAAGAAATGTATTGGATTCCTCACATATATCATTTCAAGATTTATGTTGTAATATATCATTATAAAGAACACCACCTCAACAAGTGTGCATGACATGTAAACTTCTAACAAAAACCTTGCATAATTCCTGGGACTCAGATCGTTTGAATCCCGATGTATTTGAATTGGATTTCCTACTACGGAAGCAATATCCCATAGAATACATGGGTGACAATATAGCCAATTTAATTTATATATTCTAACCAAAAACATGGTGAGGGTATAAAAGACATTCATACGGTCAATGTTCTGATCCTATTAATGTTCATGCATGAAATCATGGTTTATAAAGACAATACCTTTGTGGAGACGGTTTGGTTTACCTATAAATTATTGATGATATCATTCCCAAAATATTAAAATAACAATGAAGTAAAATGTATATATTTTTTTATGAATAAATGTGTCGTTATAATAACTATATATATGTACCATTTCCATCACTACACCCATCCAAAAACTGGTGATTAAAATCATTCTACAGCCTTGCGTGGAGTTGGTTGGTTGTTTATACACATGAAAATTGATTTAATTTTTCATTGTTTAGATAGATTATGGGATATTTTTGTTACATAATAACAATAACTCATTAGTATATATATAATAATGTATTTATTAGAATATAATGGAATAAAAATATGAATAGAAAATGATGAAGAAATGATATTGAGAGATTTTTTAAGGAGATTAACTCATCTTCGGCAGGCTCTGTCAGGATAACATTTAGGGACACCAAATTTTTTTTCATATTAAAAAAATCTCTATAATGTGTATAAGAATGTTGAGAAAAAAAATTCTAAGGGGATATCTGATCAAGGAGTTCAATTAGTTGCGAATAAAGGATGGAGGAGGTTCTTTTTTACAATTGAGGTGGGTGAACGAATAGAATTTTTAAAATGTTAATTTCAATCAGAATAAATCTCATTCTGAATATTACCAAATTGTATAGTATTAAAATATGAGATGATAAAATGTTTTAATATAATCATCCAATATATTTAATATCAGTTATGGTATTTATATAAATTATTAATTTTAATTATCCTTGTATTGACCATTTTTTTCTTAGGAAACCAATATGAAAATATATTATTTTAGTTTATTTGAGGTCAACAATACCACAAATGATCAATTTGAAAAAATATATGCAATATTTTAAATATTTATTATATTTATAGATCGTTTATGTTTTTTTATAAAATTTTATAAAATATTATATTGATATAATATCTATAGTTTTAATTTTGACACTGTTTTTTCATGGGGTATTTAAAATATAAAGTTAAAAAGTTACATTCCAACCAAATAATTTATTATTTACCTAAAAGGCCAGGTTATTCCCAAACTTTTGTTGAATATTTTTATAATTTTCAATTTTATAATTTTAAAATTTTGATAACATTTATTTTGTATTTCAATAAACAAAATAACTTCTATATAATATTTTTGTAACTATTTATTTTAAATTTTTTATATTAAAAATAAAATCTAAAATTATCATATAATAATTGAAGAATATATTCATGTTTTGATATGATTATTTGTAGTTTAATTTATCTATTGTATAACCATATTTAAAAAATTATATATTTATTAAACCATAAATGTGACATCTTTAAAATTTTATTATATAAAATAATATAAATATCATAATTTCAACCAATAATCCCAAAATATCAATGATTAATTTATATAATGAAAATATTTTTAAATAGTGAAAAATGACATTGTTATTTTTTAGTAATAATTTTTTCTCATGTGGATACATTAAATACATTAAATACTATGAAAATGACATTTAATGTATTTCATTAATTTAAATTTTATTCTAGTAGTTTAATTGACAAGGGTAAATTAGATGAGTAAATTTTTATCTTTAATTTTTCTAATTTTAAGTTCATTAATTCAATACAAGATTTTCATTTATATGGGTTATTTTATATTCATTATAATTTTATTTTTACTCTAAAGTACATATTTTAACCATTACCGTGGTAAGAATATTTACATTTATTATAATTCATAATTTTCCCAAAGAAAAGGTAACTATTTTATAAATTTGATGGTTCTAAATACTATTTTTAATCCGCTTTTTTCAAAATTAATACCTTGAATTCAAAAAAATTAACTTAAAACTATATATGAAAATGTAATAATTTTTTTTTAAAATATGTCCTTTTAAAAAATAAATGATATTTATAAGAAAATCATGTATAAAATCAATTTCAGAACAAATAATTTTTATTTTTTTTATTCAATGGAATTATTTAAAATTATAAAATATTTCAAAACATACTTTTACTTTGTAAATAATTTATATGAAAATATAGTTTCTTAAAAAACTATATTTCATTATTCATGAAAAAATTAAACTCACATGAAAAATAGCAGTAATTTTACTTAATTAAATATTTATTTTCCCTTTTCAAATAATGATGTTTACATTTTCATATTAATAAAAGAATTGATTCAAAAATTAAATCCAAAATGGGTTTTCCATTAAAAGGCGGTAAAAGATTTCATTTTTAAAAATATATTTTTTCACTCATAAAAATAAGTTAATATTTATGTAATTCTTATAAAATATATTAGATGTGTATCAAAAATATTTTAAATAATGTATAACATGTTTATTTCACTATTATAAATATGTAATTTATTTTATTTATTAAGACAAAATTAAGCTATAATAAAAAATTTAAAAATATTTCAATTACAATTTTTTTATATTTTTTTCAAATTTACCAATGAATTCAGAATATATTTGCATAATATTTTTTTTATAATTTCCGTAAAATATATTTTATAGGTTTTAATAGTCCTATTATATTGTGTTTGGGTTTTCTTATTATCTTGTTTATGTTTCATGTAATCTATTACTGAATTATTTAAAAATAAATTTTTTATATACTATTTGTGTGTTAGATTATACCCCAAAAATATAAATGCATCCTTTAAATTCCCCAATTGATCAAAAAATGAGGTTTATGATAACACATCACATCCTAAAATTCTGATGTACCTTTTTGAAATTAGGTGTTCCACCACAAAACATTAACCAACAAAGTGTATCATTTAATTGAAATTTTTAACTGTGTTCCAAAATCTTTATTAGTTGTTCTTAAAAAGTTAGATATTGATCTAGAGATATAAATTTTTAGTTTATTATATATGAATAAACATGTATTTAATTTATCTACTGACATAATTAGATCACATCATGATGTTGAGAGATAATTTTTTGAGGAACAAATCTATAACCCACCTTTGATGTATGATGAAGAATTTCAAAGGGACTCAAATACCTAGTTCATAACATTCTATTCATTCAAAATATCATTACTATTTTCTTGGGAGATATTTTTTGAAATAAAATTTATCCCACTTAAAATTCTAGTTTTTATTGATTGATAATATATCCTTATTGTCGACACTAAGATTGTCTTATCTGATGCTTAATAGATATGACATTCTCTGATATTATTCATCAAGATCGTGTCCCAATAGCATTCATTCCTCTTCATCATCCTTGAATGATGGTGTTCTTAAATTCATTCCATAGTGTAATTCATAAATAAACATATAATGAATAGAAGGAAAACTATTGGTGTATGAATATTACCTTAAAAGTGGGTATTTATCTTATCCGATGTTGAAATCAACAAATAAAGTTCTCATCATGTCTTCTAGAGTTTGAATTCACTTATCAAACTAGCCACATATATGAGGATGATATGTTGGGTTAAAAAATAACTATATATCATTATAATGCAAATGATTTTTCTAGAACATCATGAAAACCTCAGATATCTATCAGATATAATGGTAAATTGTACTACATGAAATCAAACAACCCGTTTTATATACGTCCTAGCTATATGATCAAGAGATAAGCCTTCTTATATAACAAAGAAGTGTTCCGACATTTTGTGGAGATAAACTATAACCCATATAATTTTTTTTCATTTTTTGTTTTGGTATGTATACAAACAAAATAAAAGTTGGTGTGTTCACATTTTAATTGTAGTATATGTAATGTATTTATCATCCCTTTAGAGTTTTTTCTCACTAACATAACTTGGTATCAAAACCCACAACATGAACCATTTTATAAAATATATCTCTTCTTTTCCTTTCCCATTAATTAATCCTCTAGTTCTGAAAAATTTTATTTATAGGATGAAACGAAAATGATGAACTATTATCACCCTCAAATAGATCATTTGTTAATTCTATTATAGTAGGAATAAAATCATTATTTCATAAAATTATTTTACCATAACAATTGATGATGAAATCCAATAGATTTCACACGATCGTTTTAGTTACAAATATTCCTTCTTGACCTAAATAATAATAACGAATATAGATGGTTGAACATTAATAAAAAAAAATGGTATTTTCATTCTTCCTTTAAAATTTGTAGTTCCATCCATATCCAATCTATAGATATTGGATCTATATTTGATCCTCATCCTAAATAATATAACATTATACTTTAAACTCAAATCACTTTCTACTATGTTCTATTTCCCTGGATGGTAATGTATTAAACCATCATAGTCATTAATAATCTAATATAATATCATTTTTCCATGTTTTCATCATTTTGAGTGGGAATATAATATAATATATTATGATTATTATATATATAACATAATTATCCACAATAAAAATTCCTCCATGTCTTCCGTGAAATTATTAACACATAGAAATAAAATTCACGAGTTGGGAATTTTTTATCATGGATTTTAGATCATCATGATGAATAATCCTTCACCATATAAAAAACCTCAATAACACATAACAACCCTTTCAGGAATTCATAACTATATATAAGAAATATATCTATAATAAAGGGTAGTGTGGGATGTGTTGGACTGAAAATGAATCTTTTCACCTCTTTAATTAATTGGTCATATTATTACATCCCAATGATATAAATCCTTTCTAAGTCATCATGGGGAGTGGATTATGTAATTAGTAAAAAAAATTATCAAATAATTTATATTATCCATCCTAATAGAGAAATCTTTATATTGTTTATACTATGGTCAGTACAAGAAATTTTCAATCACATATATCATTGCTGGATCCATAGATATCCAATATATTTATATTATTTGTCTAAAATATGAATCCTTAAAAATCCATAATTGAACCATGGTAAATTTCTCATAAATATGATATCTTATCAGGGTTTTTAGTATAACCCCCCTGTCATATGTCATGTTCTTCCTTTCTCTTCATATATAAAAAAATATCGTCTCTAAAGACTACCAAAAATTAATCATTATAGTTTCTAAATAATCCATTAATTAAATCGATGAATATAGTAGGGAAATTTATAAGACCATAGGACAACTACATCAAATCCTAGTGTCCATGAATTCTAGGGAATTATATATTTGATATATCCTCAATCATGACCATTAATTGATGATATCTATAATGATAATCATTTCCAGAAAATAAATGAAATTCGTATAGTTGGTTGAATAACACGTCAATATAAGGAGAATGATATTTATCCTAAATAGTGGCCTTATGATTGTCTAAATAATCATTTCAGAGTCACATTGGAATTTCTATTATTCATTACAAATTGTACATGGACACCATAAGGTGATAGACTAGGGTGTTTGAATCCATTATCAAGGATCTCATGGATTTGATTGTTCAATTCCTAAAACACAATTAGATAAATAATATAAGGATTCAGGTTAATAGGTATAGAACATTTTAAGAGTTATATTGATTACTCAACATCATGATTCAACGGAAGACCTTAAAATTCTTCAATAAAGACATGAAAATAACTTTTAATGTAGTTTTATCCATAACAGTATGTTTTTTCAAAACTGTATGAGATAGATAACCAAAATATATAAGAATAAAGACCCAAATGGTGGATGTAATTTCATATATTTTTTAGATTCATCCATTCATCAATACACAGTCGTTGAATAATTCAGAATAAGAAACATGACATCCCTTCCTTGGAAAATGATATGACATGTATATATAGAGATACAATATATGCCACAGATCACATCAAATTCCACTAAAGAATGGGTTAAAAAATTTGAATGATTCACATTCCAACAAACATAAATTGGAGGAGAATAATAAGAATATGACACGAATATTCTGCCATTATTATTTTTCATTGATAACTAAATATATAATTAATTTGGAAATAAGGTTATATCCATAGAAAATTATTTGGATGAAATATAGTTTGTGGATCAGGATTCAAATAAACCATACAAAATTTTAGTGTGTATAACTAGTTTTACTATCACTCCATCTTTATCATTCTAGACATACCAATATTGATCACATATGATATTCAATCATGTATGGACTTCAGATGATGATAATGTTCGTCATCATCAATAATCCTTGGATTAGGCATTGATTATCATAATTCCCCATTTTCATTCACTTGTACCATTGAAAATTAGGAGGTTAATTCAAAGTATCATTTCTATTTTAATATAAATTGATATCTTCTTCCATTCATGTAATTATTCAACTTCATGATGAACATATTTTCTAAATTAAAATTATGTGAAGGTCCCATTAAAATTGTATCCTCCATGTTTTTCTAAAAAATATATTCATAAATAATGAACATATTATTTTTCTATTATTTTTCTATTTTCCCTGGAATTCCATTTTCCTCTTATTATCAAACTCGTATGATTTATTGGAGACTCTAATGTCCATATCAAATGTGTCAAAACATCAATATATATTACTATTTATATAGATTCCCATCCTGTTTAATTCTATTTGGTGACTTCCTTTTAATCCACTGAAAAAACATTCAATCTTACCCTAAGGCTTAATGATAATTCAAAAATCATACCATGCATGGCAAGAAAAAGAATATTTCTAGCTTCTAACTGATTCATCATCCGTTTTCATGACATCATTTAATTACTTCTCCACATTCCTCAATGAATTTTAGGAAAGTACACATTGAAAAATAATATCTTGAAATTTTCAAATTCCATATAATCAATTTCATCAATTTTATTTGTATTCTGGTAAAGTTCCCCTCCATTGACGAGATTCACTTTCCAAGCGATATAATTATATGATGAATTTAACATGTTCTAAACATTGGTGAACTAAAAATATATTTTTATTGGTACTGATCCATTATTCAGCCACTACTGGATCGGAAGACACATAGAAAGATAGAAATATTTTCACATCATGGAATTATAACAATGATGTTCCCTCATTTGTTCAATTGGATGTTCTTCCTGATATATGTCTTGGTAAATATGAGTGGACATAATAATATGAATTTTCATTCCTTATTACCCAAAATTCAATTACCAATATGAAAATTGATGAATTTCCCTTCACATTCATCATTAATGAGTTTTATTCAAGTTCTATCTATTCTATAAAATCCATAAACATAGTATGAGAAACAAAATTTATAATGGTAAGACAACATAATCAATATAAATTACATATCATGTTTCAATTCAATGAACATTAGGATTTATCCACAAATTGTGTGATAATAACTAAAAGACTATGATTTTAAACCCAGCATAGACATATCTGTAGGGTACCAAATAACGATTTCCTATCCTAAATTTCAATGAATAATTAGACTTTCATACTGATAGAAAATATAGTGGACCATAATTTTCATACATAGATATTACATATTAATAGAAAAATGTTCATAAAAAATATAACATAAACATGCCAGGATTCTATAGGATTTTTGTCTTTATAAACTAGGAAACATAATAAATTGGGTTATAAAAAATAAATATAATCTTCTAATTATTCATTCAAATATAGAACCCTTTTTTACACATCTTACTAATATCTTACTTCATTACCTTGGGAAAATATTCATGAGAATGAGTGAGATCAAATTCCAAGTATGGGTAAAGAAGGGAGTCCAAAAACATTTCATACATTTATGGAGTGAAATCATATACATGACATAGGAAACATTATTCATGCATATTAATGATTATAGTTTCATTTAGTGGGATAAATCATAAATGTTAAATAAAGATCATATTCTTAGAGAGAATAACAAAAGACATGATACTTTTTGTGTCTCACATAATCATAGAAAATCATTCTATATTAGTAATGTATTATTTGAAGACCATCATAGTGGAAATATTCTAATACTAAACGGATTGCACACATCATTTTATAACTGTACTAATGAACTAAGTTTAATTTACATTCCACCCATGAATTTCTAATCTATGATCATTTCGTGTTACACCCCTATCTATAAATGAAAAAAATATGTGTACCAAATGTATTGTTGGGTGATATAGGTCACCCTTAATTCCAAATGAAAACCCTACGTATATTTGTAATAATAACAAAATTAATTTATTGTATCCGAACACATTAAAAAATATTGTTTCAAAAACATCATTCTATCATAACATAACCCATACAAAAGAAATGGGTTTTATAAATATAATCAAATCACTATAATAATAGGGACAATATCATTGAATAATATCTATATTAAATATTGTGTAAAATCAATGAATATTATCATATATGACAATTAATTATGATATATTTCATGAAAATAATTTTTGAGCATAATTAACATTCTTCTTTGAAAATGATTTATTTTATTAAAAATCACCCCAACATAAAAAAAATTATCATGAAAAATAATTAGGAAATAATTTCATGAAATCTGAAACGAATTAATGTGAAATGAATGTGTATCAATCCAATGACTTTGTATAAGGTAAAATAAATCATTAAACTCATACTTTTACTAGATATGTAAAAAATTACATTATGGGGAATAAAATCATTCAAACTATATTGTAGTAACTAAAAATTAGGTCAATATGTCTTTTAAAAATGTTTATATTTAATATAATAATAGTATTTTATAAATATTTATATATCATTGATAGGTATCATAAATATAAGACTATAAATACTTATTAATAATCTTTTTTAGTAATGAGATTTTGAAATTATCCCTTACCTTATGTTTGGGTTATTCGTATGTATAAAAATATATTTTATAATGGATTAAAGAGTTTTATTAAATTATTCAATATCCATTTTAATATTTATGACATCATATATGATCAAATTATCAATTAGTAATAATATTTCATTATTTATGTCATTTCATATATTAATAGATTAATTTTCTTATACATGATTTGATGTATATATTTTGGATCATGCATATTCAATATAGTTTTGTCATTTACTGGATCATATTATTGTAATTTATATCATATCATTCATTTTATATATTTATATAATAATCCATGAATTATTAATAAATAAAATTAATCACACTATGATGTGGAGAAGGTAGGTCATATATATGGACACGATACTATATAAATCACTTTATAGAAAAATTGTATAATTTGATTGTATATATGTTTTTAAAGAATAAATACCATTTTATATTCATGAAAATATTAATATTATTTCAAAAAATATACCATCCAAATAATGTGGTGATGATAAAATGATCACACCACGATGTAGAGATGGCAGGCCATATGTACACATGAGTAGTGATATCTTCTTTCATAAGATGGATACAAGATGGAATATGGATATTCCATAATCTTAAAATAATCTAATAATATAACTATTATTGTAGTTATTATTTCATAATGAATATATTATAAGAATAGTGAGTAGTTGATAAAATGATATTGAGAGAGTCTGAATGGGGATTACGCCTTCTATAACGACATCCCTCTACATCTCCTCAAAGAAAAACAACATAAGGTCTTTTGAGAATTCGCGAAATAATTAAAATGAAACTAGAGATTATGATAAGGAAAATGAGATGGTTATTTCTAATATTTATGGCTCAATATGTTGTAAATAAATTAGGGTGGAGGTTATGTTTTATAATAGAGGTTGGTGTACCATTGTATTTTCAAAATATATTTACATATAATAAATTCAATGTCATTCCAAATACCACCAAAACCTCATGTTTTCAATGTTGGTTTGAGATAAGGCTGTAATATCATCCACAAATTTATTTTGAAAATGATTTTGTGTTAACTTCAACCATATCAATTTAATTATACCTTAGTTGTATATTTTTATGTTTAACTAAGGTATCAAATATTTTTATATTAAAAACATTAATTATTATATAATTAATGAAAATTGGACCATAAAAGTAGAACATTTAACATTCTAGGAAATATAATAATTATTTGAAAATTGTAATGATGATTTATGAATTATAAATAATTTAATGAAATATTATTTTGATAAAATATAAATAGTGAATATTTTGACTGTATATATATTTATTAGATTTATATAAATATCAATTTTTTAGTATAACATCAATTTTTTTATTATATCCCTAATGGTTAAAGGGAATAAATGAAACAAATTGAATAAATTGGTTATCAAATTTAATATTTATTATATATTTTTTTTAAAAATTATTTTATATTTAAATTAAGAAAATAATTACTAAATCATATTTGTGAAATTATTTAATTTAAATATCACATTGCTATAAAATATAAATAAAATACCCTGATTAATATTAATCATTAAGATATAATAATAATATTTATATCCAAATTAAATAGATATATAACACCATGACAAAAAATATATATTTATTCAAACATGAATGTGACATTATTAAAATTCAATTAATTTTTTTATATATCATAATTTCAAGAAAAATACCCCAAAACGTTATAAATAAATTTATATCTGAAAAATATGATTATTATGTCAAAAATTAACATTGATATTTGTTCCGAAGACACATTTTTTTCTATGATGAAATATAAGAGATACTGAAGATAATGAAAATGAAATTTTTTCTATTTCGTTGATTTAAATATTATATAAGTTTTTTTAGAGTCAATTTTTAATTAAATGACACAATTTCAATCTTTATCTTTTACGGGTAAAATTTTATTCTACCAATAATTTTTTTCATATTCAGGGTCATTTTATTGTATTTATAATCATATAGTTAATCAAAATTACCAAATTTTCCATTTACCATGGTATCAATATTTATGATGATTACAATTAATATTTGTAAAAAAGTTACCTAATTAATTAATTTGGACCTTTAAAATCATATATTGAATCCAATTTTTAATATTAATAACACAATAAAATTTAAAAATAATTCAAAATATAATTTGACCCAGTAAATACATTAAATCATAATATAGTTTCTAAAATAATAATTGGTATTTCACTATATGTAAAAACATGAAAATCAATAGAAAAAAATCAACGAAGTAAAATTTTTAATTTACCTTTAATATTAAATGACTTAATTGTCATATAGAATATATAAAAGTGTAAATTTATGATTAAAAATGGGTTCACAATTAAAATATTGTAATAATTTCAATTTCATTATAAAATTGTATATTCTTAATAATACAATTCGGTTTATTATAATAGTATTTCTATAAAATATATTGGATATATATATGAAATTATTTATTGAACATATATCATATTTGTTTAAATATTATCATTCAGTAATTAAATTAATATATTCAGAACAGACAAATTTGGATGAAAAATGGGAATATTTATTTTACAATAAATTGGTCTATATTTTGGATTCTCAATAACATTATAATTGACAAGTTATTTTTATTAGTCATATTTTTATATTTATTCACACTAATTTATAGGCTATGTAATAATGGTAATTTTTATTATCTTATGTATTCATTGAAATAATGATAGTGTGACCGTAAAGATATTAAAAATTTATTTAATGTGAAATTTTTATTAAAATAATGTGTTGTTATTGATTTGGACTATGGGAAATAGGGCCTTTAGGAAACTATTTATCTTCATGACACATGACATATGGGCCTCTTTAGGCCGCTAATTTAT
Source organism: Viscum album (assembly GCA_963277665.1). Taxonomy (NCBI): domain Eukaryota; kingdom Viridiplantae; phylum Streptophyta; class Magnoliopsida; order Santalales; family Viscaceae; genus Viscum; species Viscum album. The sequence continues at coordinate 415,907,799 of OY728161.1, read as the reverse complement.
TTAATTTTTATCTGTAAAACCTTGAATCACACTGTGTGGACTATAATGGACATCTCTTAAATAATGTATTTATAATATGTATCAACCACAAAATAAAATAAAATCATATTGAAATAAAGATTGGATGTCACAGTATACCTCAATACCTGGGACAGTACATCTCTGTGTGGGTAGTGGTAGCCAATCAACAATATGATGTGGATATGTAGTTAACATAATAATGAAGAAGATGTTGGGGAGATATAATACTTGTGTAGTCAAGTCCTTGGGACACCGAGTAATGTGTTATGCCTTGTGCATGTGGGTATTCGAGTCATGTATTGAGCTTTGTACCTATTTCTCCATGGGTCAATCAAGGATTCCCAATAAACCCCCAATGGTGGATTGCATATGAATTAAAAATATCAATGTCCATGAATCCATTTTTACCACTATAGATTCATTTTTATAAATAAGGGTTATTATATTATTAAAATAATCTATACTTATTCTGTTTTATCAACATGAAGAAAACATAATGTTGATCTTGTGTTTTATAGCCCACCACATCTATAAAGATACACATTTTGTTTTTATCACAATCAATATATGGTATTTATAAATATGTAATTGAATAATAAAAGTAACATATAAAGTATAAGTATATTTATTTAGAGAAATATTATAATCCACCATTATTCACTAACATTCCATTGGAAAAGAAAATAATTACTATGTATTTTGCAGATTTCCTCGTACACGCAAAAACATATTTCATTTCTCAACTATATTTTCATTCATTATCAAAACCTCATAAAATATGATTAAGTGACATACAATTATATTATTAAGATCATTATTATTCTATTCTATCGATATTGTACACTTTAATTACCACACTCACCCATCGTGAAATATTGTGTACTTTTTTCAGTCCGTTCAGTCCCCTATGACCAATGATAAATAACTTCAAATTGGATATGTATGGAATTCCAAATACAAATATGTTAAAAAATTATAAAGAAAATAATAATTTTTTTATAGTTAGTAAAACAGTATGTTATGTATTTATATTATTATTAAGATGCCATCCTAGATTCCAAATATTTCTGAAATATGCCTACAACGATATAATTATTATTCAAAATGGATTTGAGAAGAAAAAAATATTAAATAAATATAATATTAGAATATATTTTAATTTTTGAATTATATATACCAGAATAGGTTTCCTAATGTGTTATCATATAAGAAAAATTTTATTATTCATGAAGATATGCATATGTGTAGAGCAAATCAAGTCAGTCATAGGGGTGTCATCTCATGATTTTCAATCATAAGAACATATTAATTATTATATGAAATTTTTTCATTATAATTATATATATATATATTAATCATTAAAAAAAAATTATTAACCAATCATTATTCATTTCATTTAATGTTTTTTAATCATATACTTCAAGGGGATTTGATTTGAACTATTTTTATTTTGTAAGGGATTATTTAACATAAATTTAAATTATTACGACACTTTTATTATTGTTCTCAATTTTATATTTTAAATTATTTCATTATTTATAAGGTAATTTATTTCACCCTATTCATAGAATTCATGGAGTTTGAGAAGCTATAACATTTTCACTCTATAAATTGTATTTGATGTAGAAGATACCAAAGATTCAAGGGTTTCACTAAATCAATTTTCTTCTATTGAGATTCATATTAATTATTGTAATGTTTTTAATGAATTATTTATAATAATTAAAAACTAATGGGTATTGTAACCACCCATTTCTATTTATATTATTATTTCTTATAACCTCCTACTCAAATGATTCTAAAATTATGGGTTTTGTTACATTAAGGTTATCTGTGTCTAAATTCATACTTCTCAATGTATAAATATTATTATAAAATAATATATTGATATATGGAACATATACTTAAGATTTTAATACCATATCATGCATTATTTTTGGTTTATAGAAATATATTTGAATGTGAAGTATTATTCGATCTATTTTATGTTCATAACATAGAATTTTCAATGAATCTGAAGTTCATGCTTTGAATTTATGGCAATCATATATTTTATTATAATTAAATGATATGGTTTGGTTTGAATGAGGAATCAAATTATCTATTAAATAGAATATTTTATTTCATAAGATCTTACATTTAGTGACATCAAGAGTAGTCAAGAATAATCGTGTACATTCGCGAATTAATTATATTTGTTTTATAATCTGGACTTTTCTACGTGGGGAAATTTTTTTTGTTAATACAGTTACTAGAAATCATCAATGAAATTGTGTTCTATAGAAACTCCATGGATGAGGGAATTCATTATAACCTAAAAAAATTCAATAAAAGGATTAGGAGACAGAACATAGTAGATTATAGACCTAACATGTAACTGGGCATTAATATTTTATATAGTAGTAATAATTCTGTAATGAGATATTACTGTATGTTTTTTTATTTAAATATAACATTTTAACAATAAATAATATACATGAAACCCAATTGTTCATCTAATGAATATTGGAAATATATTGATGCATACTAAATCACATGTTTTCAATTAAAACATTATATACATAATTTACAAGTATAACAATTACATTTATATTAATTTCATTTATTATTTTCACACGAGTCTTGAGTGTGTGCTTGGAGAACATTGTTTGTTAGCTAAGAAATAGGGACATCATACGTCCAATAATATTTTTTGTAAGGGAAATATATATATTGAGGTTTTAATTTACACTAAACTAATTTTTATGACCATATAATAGAATAATATATTTTACATTCTATCTACTTCCTATCATGAACATCGTTGTGATGATTAATGAAAAATTAAGTAATGATGAATTTTTACTGTCGTGAGGATCTAATAAAAAAATGTAATTCAAAATTTCAGTAGATCATGTAAATTTTTTACACCCCCCCCCATTTTTTTCAAAATATTTGGATAATACTATGAAGGGAGTTTGTGAAAATTCCATGTCATTTTAATTATTGATGAATATTTAATAATTAATAAATTATTTATTAATATTTTATCACGTTTATTTAGTGGTATATTCTATTTAGGACACCAAATATGATATATGAATTCTTTTTTGAGATCATACTAGGGTATTTTTCCTAGGTAGGATATAAACTCATGTCCGACACTAAGTTTGGTTTAGGGCCCCTTTCCTTCACTATTCAATTTTTTCATTTCTTTTTTTCTGACATTATATATTATTTAATTTCCTTGATCTGTCACATAAACACCATCAATTATTTATTCCATATACAAATATAGATAAGAAGTATATAATAGGGATAAAAGAGTGATAATGATATAAGGATGTGATACAGCTAAGCACATGTCTCATTGGACCATCATATGCGTGTTTCGAAATAGAGAACATATTGTAGCTCAGTGGAATACTCTTAAGGTATCCATTTTTTATTTCCAATGTTATGCCTCACAGAATAGTTTATTAAAATATAATCATTTAATTCGTTATCAGAGACCCTTTTTGGGACGATCTGTTGGTTTTTTGTATAATAAATGAGTTTTGGGGTGATATTGATGTTCTGAAGTGTTTTTAATCATGAAATACCGATCTATGGAATGCAGATTGATGAATACTCCATGTGTTATTTCTATTTAGGGATGTTGATTTTTGGGAACAAAACTCTATAAACCAGTGGTACACACCATGTAGTAGTCTTCTAGGTTGTGACTGAGTAATCATGCAGATTACCCATTCATTGATACATGGTTATCTATGGTACCTGACCACTTCCCATTTGTGGTTCATTCAATGTAGGTGCAAACACCTATGTGGGATATATGGCATGATACAAAGGTGAGCTCCCAAGTTGTGTAACACATCATATACTAATTGAACATTCCATATTTATATGTCTGTTACACACTATGTGGGAATGAGTTACATGATAGTGCACCCGTGTTGAGTTACACATGATTGGGAAACAAAAATTCTATCTACACTTGGAATGTAAATTCCAAGATGGATTTAACACTACAGTTGTAGGGTCCCTTGAGGGTATACACCTTTGATCTAAAGGTTCACATCATGTAATTATCCTACCCTATGCATTTGGAATGTCATTTTACCATGTGTTAGTATTGGACCTTTTAGTATTCCATCATGATTATTTTTTCTATATGAATCATTATAGATGGATCCTATTGAAGTTCAGGTGTTTTATTGATGATGTTATCGAAAAATAATGTTTCTAGGAGGATTCAATTTTTGGTAATATTTATTGGATCTAGCAAGTGGTTTAATTATGTGTATTAAGGCCTATAATTGGTTGTAAACATTATGATATACATGGGTTGAGGATTCCAAGTGATCTTTCATTAGGTTATTTTAACATGTTCTAGGAGATGTGATTGATTGTTTCTTTAGATAATATCATTAATTTGGTACCTTTTTATTTAGTGCATGTTACGTGGGATTGAGACCAATTTGTGCCTCTATGGGGTTATGAAATCATTGAATGCATTGTTTAGATGGGTTCTATAATATAGTGTTTGATATATGTGTAAGGGGAATATTACCTAAAATTACATTATGGGTGAGGTGTTACTTTATGTATCCCTTTCAGGCGGGGTTTCTATGGGTTATGGATGTGAGTCCAACCATGGCTCCTCTGAATGGTATTTCCTTGATTTTTGGTTCTTCTGGAGGAACCCCATGTATTGTATGAATCTAGAGATGTGTTTTTCTATTGGATACATTTTAATGTATAATGTTGTGTTGAGGTTATAATAACCATGTTAGCTTCCTTGTGTTGGTGATCCTGTGAGGTATCTAGTGTTCTTTTAATGGTGTTGGTCAGAGGTTGTGGGTGTTATCAGACATTATAGTGTATTTTCTAGATTGGAGGATTATTGGGTTTGTTTTACAAGATTTACAAGTGAGTATACCATTGTTATTCTCTTGAAAATTGTGAGCACCATGAGATAGATTCTATTAAATTCCAATATTGTTTTGTTGGTTACTATGTGGCATGGAAATGGTGCTAACAAACAATCTAAATGAGTTCAACCACCATAGCCAAGATTTACTCTTATTTATAATATTATTAGATCTGGGAATCTATTTCAATCAACTAGAACTGGGTTCTGTGGGTTTTGGGGCCTATTCTGGTAGACTAAATTTCCATTGAAAAGTTTTTTCACCCTGTTACATCTTCATGAATATTTAGAATTGTTGTATACATTGGAGATCTGTATCTGGTCACTACCACAAGATCAGATTTTACAATTAGAGTCCTAGATCTAGTTATATCTGTTTTAGTGATTGGTGTCTGGGATGAGATCCTTTTTTTAGTAATGACTTCGTATCCTTGAATAGTACATTGATGAACTATCTTGATCTATAGATAATTCCTAATATTTTTGATGTGTGGGACACATTTATCAATTCTTCTTTCAAGATACATAACAACGGTGGATTTCCATTTTAGTTTAATACAAAAACCCATGTTATGTATATTTCCATTTTTTATCAAAATATATCACATATTTGTAATTTTTTTTCTTTTTCTTGGTGTCGCATTTAATTAAGATATGCATAATACTAGTTGTATACCATAATTATAAATTCAGATATTAGGACCATTGTTGGATGGTCTTTATGAAATATTTTTTCCTCAACCCTCATACATACAACTCTTTATATCGAAATCCCTCATCCCAACATTCATGATTCAGAAGGTGATATAGATTTTGTAGAGGCTTAGTGTTTAATGTACGTGAAAATTAAATCATCAGGAGTCATTGGTTCATCCTATAGACTTCCTACCATCATGGATACCGGGTATGTGGTTTTTAATGGTGTATAAGTGGACCCACATATATATATATATATTCATTAATTTTGTTATTTTTATGTTCATCACATTGTTTGACCAGTGGTTGTATGTTTAATTTTTTTGAATTAGTTTCCCTTAATTAATGATATTTTTGTTTTTTATTAATTATTGCATATTTTAATGACAAAGGATCTAGTTATGTTTAGATTTATTTAGACTATTATTTCACTCTAAATATAGGATTTTGTATCATAATTTTATCATTTTAGTCCCCCAAAACTAGTCAACATCCTATGTCATATGAGAATTCATACACGGGGCCTTGTGGTGGTCGGAATCAATGGATGATCTGAGTCGATCAGGGTTGTATAATGACAATAATTGTATCAATTCATTATTTTTCCCTTTCATAAAATATGTGTTTTTATAGTTGATATAAAAAATTCTTATTGAATTTTATGGTTCTGTAATTTTTACCTTGATTGACACACTTATTCATAATGACTATTTTTTGGATTTTGGGTCCTTTTTTCTATTTTCATGATGGAAATGTTCCAATAATAATTCATAACTATTGTAAAAATTATTTTTATCACAATATATATGTGTTTTACATATGATATTTCATAGTATGATATATTATGTGGATCCTATGGTGAGTTGTAATATGGTAGTGAAGATGATTTCCCATTATTGATGAATATAGGAATACCCTTCTAGTATGTTGTGTTATTTCTTGTTATATGATATCATAATAATTTGTTACATAGATTAATGAAAGGATTCCTAAGAGATTATTGGTTTGATATCATGTTTCCTAGATATCGTTGTATCCATATAAAGTTATATTGTGAGGTTGAGGATTCCTGTGGATTTTTAGTATAAATAATGTGAGTGCTCAAGGTCTATTTGATTGGTGGATTGTTAGGTTTTTTGTTAAGTAGGATTGCATGGATGGATCCTAGACCAATTGGTTTTGCATTATGATTTTAGGGTCCCCGTGATATGTTCGTTAGGGTCTTATGTTTTTCGATTAACAATAATATGGAATGTAGTAAATTTTTAGATCCTAGATGGAGGGAGACACCTCGTTTTAGAATATGAGTAAGGATGGTGATATTATTTCTTGGAAATAGTCTATGTCATGAGCAAGGTCATTTGGAATAGGAATGTTATCCATGTTTATTTCGGTAGGGGAACATTTGAGAATGAGAGTTTTTGATAGGTTTTTTTCAAATAACTATAGCATGTGGATGGGAGTGGTGTTTCCATATATTAATGTATGATTCTCATTCAATAAGGCATGTGTGGGCTATTTCGGTTCAATGTCTCTTGGTCTATGTTATTTTGTGTAATGTTGTTTAATATTTGAGGGATCCATATGGTCGGGAGTTCTCCATAGGTCATCAATTGTTTGGTACCTTTATAAATAGGTTTGTTCAGAATTCATTGTCCATCATGATGGGTCGAGAACATGTTGTGGTTGGATTTCCATTTCAACAAAATAGTTTGATAGATTTTTTAATTTTGGGAAAATAAATCTATTGTTGGAAAAAGTTTGGTTTTGGAGAAGATTCTTGGTCGAGGGGATATGATAACGATACACCTATTGTGTGAATCATTTCATCTATCAAATTCGTATATCCATCATATTTTTGGTGTTGTCATCACTATATAAAAAATAAGTTGATGGCTATGATAGTGATTCGAGCTATGTATTTTTTCATGGTGGTTGGGTGTTTTCTAGAAAACTAGTCATGAAGTACCACCTGAGTTTCTATTATGAAAACCATATATGATAATTTTTGTTGTTATAACGTGTAAGGTATTGTTGGGAGAGTTGGTAGAACATTGGATGTGTTTTGGGGGTAAATGGAAGTCTCACAGTTTTTCTATCTATGATACCAAACCGTGCACATTGGTCTTCTTGAGGGAGTAGCTATAGAATTGATGGAGAACAATTTGCAAGGCCATGCAAGGTGATGATGTACAAGTAGTGGATACCATACAATTAGTGCATGGTATTCCTAACCATGCATTAAAACTATGCTCAGAGTTAGAATGATATCCTTAAATATATAATCTCACTCATTTTTTCCATTAATCACTTTTTTCCTATTATATTTCCTATTTTCAAGATTACACTTACTTTAATGTAGTATTACCACATCCAAGAGATTTAGAGTCAATATGTAGGATTTCCTTGTTGAATCGAAGCTGAATTATTGAGGAATGTGATCGTTCCGCTTTATTCTGATTTGTTTCATATATCTAATTATCTTATTCTATAATATTGTAATATATATGTCTATTATGGTAGATCTTGGTTAGGGGTGCCAAATATGATGATATATGGTTTTGAAATTTAACATAGAATATATCTAAGGTGGGTTCGAAGTGAATCAACCCAGTTTTATTGTGCATTAATTGTTCATTGTGGTTTTCGTCAAAAATATTCAAGGTGTGAGGATTAAATCTCAACTTATCTTAGTAGAACTGAATTGAGGTGTTTTAAATAAAGGTTAATGTGATGATTTGATTGTTATTTTGTTGTTGAACATTTGTTGGAAACAATATTGAGTGACCATTAAGAACTTTTTAAAGGCGGTGATTTTAATTGCGTCCATTGGTTATTGGTATTAAAATTTGAATTTTAAAGAGGGTATTTCTATAGATTGTTTTAAAATTATTGGGAATAAATATTTGCAATAATGATATATGTTTTCTTGAAATTAAAAGTTTATTTTAAATTGGTTGTGCTATGTTTTTCAATAAAATTATAGTTTTGTTGAAGTGGTTTGTTTTGGTAGTGGAAATATTAGACATAAATGGTTTTGGTGTGAGTTCATGATTAACAGTCCATTAATAAGGGATTAGTACCATTGGGGTACAAGGGACGTGACCCTGGATTGGGGGTGTGTGTCATTAGGACACAAGGAAAGTGGGAAAGAGACCACTCATTAGTATAGAAATATAAAATGAAGCATGAATGTGTGGGTGCTTTGTGAACTATGTAATGGGTATTCAAAAATGATAATATAAATTGGTTTTTAATGTTTGATTAGCTCTTTTAAGGAAAATAAATTGCTGGAAATTGGTTACATTTAACATTGTTTTCACATGTTTATGATTGGTTTTCTAACTTTTGTATATTTGGTTATAAAATATTTTGGTAAATTATTCAAAATAAATTGTTTTATATAATTTAAAAAATATTTTATCCAAGTGGAGTGTGTAGGGAATTATATTGGGGGAAAACATATGAAGTTTATACTCACCCGTTCTTTGGAAATTGTGTGATTTTGAAAATGATTTTTTCCGATACAGGGGGAAAGGAATCATTTACCAAGTTTTTAGCACTACCTCATGATACATGGGTTGTTCACTAATTATTAAGGATGGATATTGTGAAGCTTGGTATAATGTGGCCTATTGAGAGTCTTTAGTGGTTTATCCAATGTTTACATCAATACTAGTTTTTTATTCAACTTTTTCACACATCGATGGGGTTTTGAGATACATGAAGTTGTTTAGTTGTCTTTCTCTTGTTCATGCATAAATTATTGTATGATTTTGTAATGTTTTTTAGTTTATTGGTTTATTTCATAAAAATTATATCATCCCACATGTATTTTAACGTCTTGGGAATTTATTTCCAGTCTTTAGCATATTGGGGATGTCGATTGAGGTCATGCAATGACTCGTTGTACTCTCAAGAGAATGAGGTTTAGAGTGTCATTACAAATGGTATAAGTCTGGTCATCCATTGATGTATAAATGATATTAAATTTTACAGTTGTTTCCTAAAAAGTAGAAATTAGTGTAATTTTTCATGGAGTTGGAATTATTTATTGTCTAATCATAGGGTATTAATCTTAGATCATAGTAGGATTGTTGGAACATGACATTAATAGCATACAAGGACATAGTTAACCCTTTAATTCTGAAATTCATTTTACCATGGAGTTGGGGACAAAAGTGTTTAGAGTCACATAAAGAATTTGGAAATATATTTGTAATGGGTTTAGCCAATGAGACGAGCAAGACACACATAGTATAGGAATGACTTCCAACGATGGGTGAATACATCATTTCGAGGAATGATTTATATTCTAAAAAAGTATTTATTTTTGGTGGAGTGTGAATTTTTGATCAAATGAACAATTTTGAGAAATGAAATGTGTATCATATGTTGAAAATGATATGGTTTTCAAAATACTGAATGGATTTTTAAAAAATGTTCAAACCTCAAAAAAAGTTTTTTTTGGAAAACAATGTTGTGATATTAAATGTGATAGAATTTGTAATGCTATGAAATCATTCTCTAGAAATTGATATTGATGGAGTTTGTTGATGTTATAGAAAATGAAACCATGTAGGTGTTTTGGATACCAATTAGAAAAAGTAGTTGAAAAGTTGGTGGTAAATAAAACAAAGGTGAACCAATAGTTGGTTCTAATATATTCTAAAACTTTTCAAGCTATGGGTACTGGGAACCGGGGAATGAGCCAGGCGTGAGAATCATACAATCCAGTTCTTGAAGCATATCCACCTAATATCTAGGGTGATGTAGAACTTGAGATGTTTGAGGTGTGCATCAGTAGGATGAATCATATCATTGATATCATCGGCAAAACAGTGTAGGAAAATGTCATGATGGAGATGTATATGCTCAGGGATCATACAGACAAGTGGAGGGGGGGATAGTAGTGAAGTCTAAATTGGTTGATAGCCATATATAGAAGAATTTTTAGGAATTAATCAACATAAAATTCAATCCTCAAATAATCAAAAACCAAAAAATGATGTACTAATCCATCATTTAATTGGAGAGTCACAATGGAAATGATTATGCAGCTAAGTTCATTAATTTAGTGTCTTTTTCAACAATTGTCCTTATAGCTACATCCTTGGAGGCACGTTTCATTGACTTGATAATGTTGTAGGAAATTATATCTAATATTGTGGTGCTATGTATTACAGATTAAATAGAGATAGTTAATTAAGTTATTGTGGCTGAACGCTATATCTAGAGATCTATAGGAGTTGAAATTATGACACCTTCATGGAATTTTGGGAATTCACCCAATGAGAGATGGAGGAAACGGTAAACCTATTTCCAAGGTGGATGTGGGAATCAAAATCGGATTTTTGGATCCATGAACATCCCCCCACGACCCAAGAGCAAGACATAATGTTTTCAATGTGGTTCTCTTGACCACATAAAGAAAGAGTGTATGTCACAACCAAGAGAAATCCATATGTGCATATAGATGGGTCATATTCAATGCTATTGTTGTACTGCTACATGGTAAGGTTGTCAAGACACTTAAAAGGGGTTGCAAACATCATATTTTTCGAAATTACCAAGAAAATAGAATCAGTCTCGTCAGTATAGTAGAGAAATCCAAGGGGATTTTAGAAATAAAATGACTCCTCAACCAGGGGAATATAATCACGACAACAAGGAAAAATTACAGTGAAAAATCAATTATATTGATATGATAAGATGATTAACAGTGATTAGGATTGACCATATACGGTGAGAGGTATGATTCGTTTGAATTCTACCTTTTTTCATGTGTTGTTTGATACTAATGCAACAAATTATATGATTTCTTCTTGAGATATTTATTTTCGATTTTTAATGTTCGAAATGATTCATTATGTTTAAAATTTGTAGACTCCACTCGATGAAAGATAATTTCAAGACATTGTGTGTAGAAAATGCGCTATAAATTTTGATGGAGTGTTACTTAAATGGGATTTCGTGATATAGTTCATGGATGTGTAAGATATTTTCGTACGTTTGTATTGGTTGGTAATTTTGAAGGCTCAGATTTAATGTTATAGGAGATCATTTAGTTTCATGACTAAGGACGAAATAAATCTTCTCTTCAAAAGAGAGATGAAGATAAAGAAAGGTGAGAATAGATTGTTGGAACTGACTGTTTGAATGATAAATTACCATTTTTTTTCATTGAACTTTTCATCAAGTGAATATATTGAAATAAATTAGCATTCTAGTGGTTTTGGATCAATTTCGATATGTATTTCCCAAGAACATCTCAAGGTTACCATATCTAAGGGAAGCAGAGTTTATGATTGATATGCTTTCGAGGACCGGTCTAATTTCCCTTTTATATTATAGGATGTAACCAATAGAGTTATGGGAATTGAAATTGTAGATGGGGGATCTTGAAAGAAAGGGTTTCATTCAACCATGTATGTCTATGTGGGCAGCACCAGTCTTGTTCGTTAAGAAAACAGATGGAACTATTTGATTGTGCGTTAATTATTGTATGCAAAACCATGATTTGATAAATAATAGATAACAACTTCCACACATTGATTATCTGTTTGAACAATTATGGGGAGCTCAGTGGTCCTCCAATATTTACTTTCGAACAAGATATCACAAATTTCGAGTTTGGAAGGAATAAATTTTGGAGATAGATTTTAGAAGTAGATATAGCGACTAAAAATATTAGACATGTCTTTATGTCAAACGAGTTCTCCAACAATCTTCATGGAATTTATGAATAAGATATTTTATTTATAACTAGACTCCTTTGTTATTGTTTTTTTCAACTACATCTTGGTGTATTGAATAACATGATTTGTCCATGAGGAACAATGTAAAACTAGGTCACAAATATTGATATGTCACTAGTTGTATGACAAATTATCAATGTGTGATTTTTATGGGGAGAGAAACATTTACAGTTGTCGGATTTTCACAATTCACGTTGTTTCAATTTAAGAAAAATAGGGTAAATTTTATTTTCATTTATCCGGTGGAAATTTATTGAACATGGTAATTTCTCCTATTAGAATATCAAAAATATATTTTCTAGAAAATATATGTTTTTAGAAATATGTTGTTTACCCTATCGAAAAATTTCATGTTGAATTTTGATTGGTTCATATTTTTTCAGAACAATAAATTTTTAGTTAATTAAATACGATTATTCATCCATATTTATTTGGATATATCTTCTATTTGGAGGGCCAGGTCTAAATTCTGACAAGGATGTGTCTTGTATGATCCCCCACTACGGGGTTACCTTCTCTTGAGATATATGAGAGTTATAGAATAGGAGTAAAATGGGTATATAATGTTAAAGATATTTCATCATGGATTTCTCATTATTTAGGATTGTCATGTGGGTGTTGAAGAATGCATATCAGATAGAAGTTTATAAATATTCACCCAAATGTAAGACTTTTATTAACTTTCCCCCAAAAATCCACATATTACTATTGTTTTTATTCTTTGATATTGTTTTGGGGATGTTTTGGGACCTATCATGGGTCAATCTAGTAGATTTAGCGTACATCAGATAATTTCATTTTGTTCCTAGTGGTTTACATAGATCTTAAATCCGGAAATCCCAACCACATGTTCTATGGACTGAATAATACACTCTATGTGTTTTTTTCTATTTAGGTATTATTATTTTTGGGAAGTATACACTACATTCCAATGGCATAATCCATGTATTTGGATTTTAGGTTGTGGATGAGTACTAATCTAGATACCTTGTGTCAGAGTAAAAGGTTGTGTAGGGTACACAACAAGACCCAATGTGGTATACTTGTTGTGTATGCACACATTTCCAGTAGGTGTACATAGACATGTACATAGGTGGGTACCCATGTCAGGATACATGTTATATACAAATAATATATTAAATGTTCTCAAGAAATATACACACCGAGTGGGGATGATTTACAATAGAGGGTACCCATGTTGGGTTAAACACTGTATTATATAAGGAACAATAACTACATTGGGTATGTACCCACTGAGTGGGCTGCAATACCCTTCTAGGGAGGGGACAGGTAGGGTATGTTGTGTACCTGTGATGAACATCGTGTACATATCATGCACTAGGTCATTATAGATTTCATTTCCCCTAAATTCATGATTAAACATATAGAGTTTTCAAATCTATGAGTTCTTTATGGTAAATTATAATGTTTGGATACATTCAGTGTTTAAATCCATCTTGAAAATTTTTTGTACATAAAAAGGTTTTCTAGGAGGTTGCTATTGAGGTTTTTGATTTCAAATCCGTGTAGGGTTGGTTTTTTTAATGTGAGGCCCTTATGAGGGTTTGAGATTCCTAATTTCCAAGACCTACATATTCAATTGATATTTTTTTGAGGTTTTTGGGACAAATTTTTGGAGGAATTTTATAGTGTTTACTTTTATGGGCTCATTAGTTTTGTTTTATGAGGTTTATATTAGTCTTCGTGTGGATATGATAAATTGGATTATTCAATGTGGATATAGATTTTTTGGTTTCTAGTTCAACTAGGTAATTTTCTAATGTTTTTGACTTAGGTTTGAGGGAATTTTTTTGAGGAGTTCCCATTTTGGGGAGTTGTTTTTAGAGGTTTCCCTTCTAGAGTAGGTGATATTTGGGTTTGAGCTGGGTGACAAACAATAGTTCCTAAGAGTGTAGGTTTTAATATGGATGGTTCATTAGGTGGTTCCCTAAATTTAGATTCTTATTATAGGTGTTTGTTTCTAGATAAATTCTTGTTTTCTTTCATTATGTTAAACAATTATGCAAAAAATGGATGTACCCTAGGTTGGTTGGCTTCTGAGGTTGTCGTTGTCAGTTTAGTGAAATTTTATAAAGGGTATGGGTGTTATCCAACCCTATTGTTATTGTGATGGATTATTTTTTTGTTGTTATTATTGTTCTGGAATGATGATCTCGGATAATTTTTCTATATTATTGCACTGTGATAGTTCCCTGATATTGATTCAATTTCACTCCCTCATTTATTGGATGTTTCCAATTAGAGAGGTATTTGGAGTTAACAGATGTCATAGATGAGTGATATTTCATAACTCAACTAATCTCTAAGGTCTACTATTTTTTGATTGGGGAGGATATTACACACCCATTGTATTGGTTTCTATGGATTTCTAGGAGTAATAATGTATCATAATAATGCACTGATATGACAGTTCACCCATATTGTTTTGCATTATTTTTGGGTCTATATTATACATTTGAGTTTGACAGGTGGTCCCTAATGCCAGTTTAGAACATACAATTGGAGTGTTGGTTCTTAAAAGATGAATTCATTTTCTTGCCAAATATGATTATATCATTGGGTCATTAAGTAAATAATGTCCTTCCAATGGAATGTGGATCTCCTTCTATATCTGTAGAACATGATTTTTGTTTTTTTAAAATGGGCCACATTTATCAATATATATGGATCAGACCAGAATGTGGGTAGATTAATATGTTTGTATCATACATGATATAAAGGTTTCTAATTTTACATTTTTATTTATCCACTTTTATTACATTTATATATTTTTTTATCTATTTTCCCGATTCTTATTCTTCTAGGATGAAAATGACGCGTCTTTCATTCCATTATTATAGAATAATGTATTAGGGCCACTGTTGGGGTGGACTTTGGATAAATGTTTCTCACCACCTTCAAATGAAACCCAATGAATATGTGGACCTTATGTCTTCATTAAAGTCAATCAAGAAGTTTCAGAATTCCAAGAGGGCCATTGTTTCCTATTCCTGAAAATATTCTCATTGTATGTCCTTTGTTTGTGATGGAGTTATTCAGCGATAATAGAAATTATCTTCATTTTTTTAGCAGGGAGTAGCATTGGATCCTTTCTTAATTATTTTATTTATTTATCATTGTATATAGTAATCCTATTGGTTTACCAAATGATATTTTATTTATTATGTGGAGTTTCTATGAACCATTCCATTTATTACAGTTTTTATAGTCATTAATTCATTTTGGAACACTCTAATGTTCAAGGATGCTTTTATGTTAATATTATTGATACTGTTATATCTATTTGGTCAAAAGGAATAGTCTCATCATTGTATCCATCACCAATAGTCATATTCTTCTAGAGTAAATGGAGGTGTCATTGAGACTTTACTATAGGTCATATCGAGTGATGGGTTGGGTCATTTTGGCATAGTTCATAACATATCTAGTAGCATATGCGATCGATTTTTCATAACACTGTTACACCACCAACTAGTTATATCAGAGGTTGTGGCTCTAAAACCTGTGTTACATCATGTTGGTAGTAACCTAAGGAATCGAATCATATGAAGTAAATATCTAAACACATAAGTTAAATAAAATGTTTTTTTATTCTAGTTAATGAATATTGAATACCTTACAGTTTAAATAAAATAAAATGTCCCATTATGAATTATAAATATTTTTCTAATTGAGAAATAATAATTGGAACTCGAGGAAAATTAATAATTTGTTCTAGTATGGGTGACTCATAAAATGAATATTTAAATCAACTTTTAAGATTATAAAACTACACTATATGTTCTAAATGTTTTTATGACATGAATAAAAACAAATTAACCTATGTTGGGTTTTTAGTTTTAAAATGTTATTTAGATTAATGTTATTGCAAGGATGTATATGTGAATATCATTTGAATTAATTTAAAAAAGATTCATTGGTAGAAATAATTACTAATTGGAGAATATTTTGAGAATCTATGGGTGATTCTATTATTATTCTTAGTTTTGGATATATTGATTGAAAAGGTTTAAATTGTTATTACCTCATAAAAACTATAATGGTATTTGATTATATATTGTATATAGTTATGAATAAATAACTCTAGTTGATGTAAATTCATGTCTTGACCTATAGTTCCCTTATTTTTGACGGAATGAGAAGATCACCGCATAATAAATAAGATTATCAAAAGACACCAACTGATAAAAATAATCATGATATTATTCAATTAAATTCGGTCGGACCTTGTCAAACCTGATTGAAAGTTTCATCGAAATGACGTATTAAATTGCATTTATAGATTCAATTGGAGTTTGTTGCATCAATAAGGTTTTATTTATGAATTTACATTACTTCAAACGTGGGGTATATTGTTATGTCAATAAGGTTTCCTTATGACTTGATATTTTTTCTTGTTTTCAAAATCACAAACAAATTATCTGAAGGAAAATCTCTTTTTATCATGTTTTTTACATTTATAAGGAAAATTTCATTTCCCATGGAAATTTATCATTACCATTTTTTTCATTGTTCATTATTTTTCTTATGTATAAATTTCGGTTTCTTATCTAAAAACCTCAGAATCATATAATACTTAGATATGAAGCATTCAGTTTTACAATCTGAATTTTGGTTATGAATTATTATGAAGTTCAAATCAGAATTCTGGTTATGTACTTTTATGATTTTCAACTCTAAATTTTAGTTAATATATTTTATGAAGTTCAACTCAAAATTCTGGTTAAGATCTTTTATGAAGTTAAAATCTAAATTCTGATTATGAACTCTCATAATGTTCAACTCCGAATTCTGATTATGAACTCTCATAAATCTCTACTACGAATTTAGATTACGAAGTTGTATAATTTTCAACAATAAAATCTGATTACAAACATGTATAAAGATCAACATTGAATTCTGATTTTGAATTCTGGTTACAAATTCTATTTACGAATTCTGATGAATTCTGACTCCAAATTAGGACTACGACTAACCTGATAAACATATTCGATATATCCTTGAATTATAGACACTGAATGTATTTTTGGTTATAATCTGAACATTTATTTTCTTACATTATGAATATTTGAGTTTGGTAATGTAACCATATTTTCACGTACACCTATTTTAGTTATAATATGTTGTTGTGTGTTCAGTAACTAACTAAACATTGTTTGAGTGACATGTTTACAGGTCACTCTGAGATTTAAGGAAAAATATGATCATTTATAAGAGGGAGCCGACAATTGGTGTTGTTCCTATAAATAAGAGATCATTTGAATGATCTCAACACTAATATACAACTCTAGTGAGTGTCTCTCATGTTTAGTACATACTGAATATCTTGTTTAGATTCCTTCATGCGACTCTGAATGTTGCTGAGTACATTAAAGAGCTTCCTGGGATAGGAAGACAGAGGATTCGACTACCTTGATATTGAGGTCTTCCTTGATGATGTTGACCGAGGTGTCGACTGCATTAATTTAGAGGGCTTGAAGGGATATCAAGACAGAATCCGATCTTCATATCGATGACTTACCCTGGTGTTGGTAAGACATACATTCTTGAATGTATAAATCAACGGACCTTTATCCAAGACATCTGGATACCCCTCAGTTTGGGATAAAAGATTTACTACATTTACTTGTTTTGTTACAAGTATATTTCTAGTGTATTTTAATTGTTGAGTAATGCTTAACTATCTTATACTTCCTTATTATTGTACTCTGGAATAGTAAGATTCTATATGCATTAAGGTAGAATCTTTATCTCTATAAACTTTCATTATTATTCATTTTTTTTAGATTCATCTCTTTGGAATTTTTTTCTCAGAAACATTTTTTCAGAATCTAGAATATGTGTAGAACTAGAGGTTTTTTGAATTATCATGTTTAACCTTGTTAAACCTAAAAATATTTAAAAGATGCAAAGGAATTTCTAAAAGTATACAATTCAACCCCCACTTGTATATTGATCATCATTAGATACTACACATAGTATCTAAATTATTTCAATCCTATATTTGGTATTATAGAGCATATAATACTCACATACCACCTCAACAATTGGTATTAGAGTATTGGTTCTATCTAAATTAATTTCATGATTACATTTAGAAGATAATTTATCTATTATTTTCTCAGAATCAGTTTTTTGAAATCATAATGTTTGGATTCAATTTTTCTTAAATATACTCTGGTACTTTATTTTCCTTGTTTATAAACATTTATTACTAATAAGTTTGTGTGGAATGATTGTTTCTTTAAGCTAGTAGGAATCAATGTCAATTGAATAGAAAATCTCAATCCAACTATACCACTTATATTTCATGGAAATGATTATGAATATTTGATAGATCATATAAAGACATTCATTATCAACACTGCAGTTGAAAATTTTGTTATGCTTACTGGACGATATAAAATTCCTGACCAGGAAGTTAGTTCCTCTACAAACAAGAAAATCATGATTATCAACTGAATTATAATGTACAAAATAACTTCCTTTGTTCCATGAAAAGAAATATATATATCCAAATTTCATCATGTGAAGAAGAAAATTGTATACGGAAGAAACTTGATGTAACTCACTTTGGAGCTTCCAAAGTTATTGCAACTAGAAGAGCCATGCTAAGATGTGAATATCATGGTCATTGCTTTCCTTATGGAGAACACATGTGTAAGGAGCAACAAAAATTCATGAATATTTTTAATATCTTACAATCCATGGGTGAAGAAATATTAGATGATGAATCCATTGCTGATATTATCATAGACATCATGCCCAATGAGTGGGAGTCTAAGGGGACTTATATTGATGAAATCAGAAATGTTACTAAAATTTCTCTCGATGAACTTTTTGGAACTCTTCTACATCACAAGACTAGGATGATGAGATATGATGATATCATAAAGAAGATGAATGCGAATGGTAGTGTTTATTTTACTACAAATTGAAATCATATGAAATCCAAGACTCCTGAGAGACTTACCAGATCCAAATCTAAGAGGGTTTTTATAAAATCTGAATCTAGAGGAATTGAATCTTCCAATAATGAGTTAGCAAATCATGCTCGAAGTATGAACAAGATAGATGTACAAACGAACTCTCAATCCAAAAATAAAAAGAATTAATGAAATGATAAGAATGATTCAGAAGTCACTTGTTATGAATGCAAGAATGATGGACATATGAGAGTTGATTGTCCTATGTTTAAGAGAAAATGAAGTATGGAAAAGCATTCTCATAGAAAAAGAAAGAAGTTCAACAAATATAAAGCTAAAAAAGGCTTCAATGTTAATGATATATGGAGTGTCAGTGGTGGAGACTATTTAGTTGAATTATCAGATTATGAATCTTCTGGACAAAATAATCCTTGTCTAATAGCCAAGCTACCTATTGATAATCATTGTCTTATGGCTAAGGTACATAATACTGAATCAATGACCAATGTTTCATTAAATTATAAATAATGTGGTTATAAATATTATAACTCTTATGATGAATAATACCGTTTTGATGTAGATAATAGAATACCAACATATGAAGAAGTTTTTAGGATTGCCAAACTTCATGAGATTTAAAACACTAAACTCCTGAAAAGCGTGACAAGGAAAATTCTGGGAACACTATTCTTACAAATGAAATGTCATATCTTTATAAAGATATTGATAATAAAATTTTTGATCTTTACTGTATTTCATAAAATCATGAGGAATTAAATTCTGAGAAAGATAAAAAATTTATAGAAATAGAAAATGTAATATCTAAGAAAAAAATTTTAGAGGCTATCTATAGTTCCAAAACTAATGTTTTTGAAGACAAGAACCTGTTTATAACACTGAAATATGAAATCATTTTGTTGAGGCAGTGTTTGTCAAAATTTACCTCAGGTAATGAAAATTTTGATAAAATGTATTCTCAAAATCGACCTTAAAGGAATACCTATGGTTTTGGTTATACTGGTCCTAAACCAATTTTTAGTAACAATTACTTTGTATCTCAAAGTACCCCATTCTGTACTAAGTTCCAGTGTGGTGGGAATTAGGAAAAAAATTGGTCCCTAAACAAAACTAATTCTCTAGGATTTCATAAATCCTATTTATCTAAAAAGATGTGGGTGCCTAAATTTTTTCATTCTGAGAATTCCAGATCCAAGCAAGTCTAGATTCCAAAAACCATAATTTATCTTATTTTCATGAAAAACAGATAATTTGACCACAAATTTACATGGTACATGGATAGTGGATGTTCCTGGAATAAGACGGCTAACAAAAATTATTTTGAAAAGATTTTCAAGACGAATGGAGGGAAATTAACTTTTGGAGAGAATGCTCAGGGAAAAATTTCTGGTATAGGTTACATTGTTCTTCTTCAGAAAAAATTGATTTCAAACATTTTATTTGATAGAGGTCTTATGAAAAACCTCATTAGTATAAGTCATCAATGTTATGATTGATACCATATAAATTTTAGGAACGAAAAGTGCTTAGTACACAATTCCAAGACAATTGTATTCATTCTGCCCATATACAAGAGAATTTATACACATTTAACATAGAAGGACTCAGGAGACATGATTTACCTAGACTTAGTGATATGTATAATCATTCTTGGTTATTTCATACAAGGTTAGGTTAGTTTAACCTTAATAATTTTTTAAAACGTACTATGAAAAGATTAGTTAAGGATCTACATGATCATAGATTTGATTCTTCAAAAGATTGTGATCCTTGTCAATATGGACTGCAACATAAATCAAGTTTTAAAACAATTGGTAAAGTCTAAACAACTGATTCATTACAGTTGGTTCAAATGGATCTTTTTGGTCCTACACAAATTGGATGTATTGGTGTCAAGTATTATGTATTTTTCTTAGTTTATGATTAGACTATATTTACATGGGTCTATTTTGTAGAAAGCAAATCTGAATATTTTTCGTATTTCAAAAGTATTAGAGCCCTAGTTAAAAATTAGAAAAACCTTCTATAAAAAACTATTCATTATGATTATTGTGAAGAATTTCAAAATTCTGATTTTGAAACCTTTTGTAGTATAAAAGGCATTTCTCATAACATCATAGCACCAAGAACTCCTCAACAGAATGTAGTTTTTGAAATAAGTAATAGAATCCTTCAAGATATAACAAGAACCAAATTCAGTGAATATTCTATAGCCAAAACTTTTTGGGCTAAAGCTGTAAGTACTACATGTTATTCTATAAATCGATTTTTAATTAGACATTTTCTTAATAAATCTATTTATGAGTAATGGAATGGTTAGAAACCTAGACTTTCATACTTCAAGGTTTTTGGTTTCAAGGTATTCATTATGAATACTAATAACAATCTGCATAACTTCTTACCAAAATCTGATGAAGGATTTTTCTTAGGCTAGGCCACAACATCTAAGGTATATTGAGTTTTCAATAAAAACACTTTTACTTTTGAAGAAACAGTATATGTTAAATTTGAGGAAACTTTTCTTTTTGTTTCGAAACAACTCCAACCTACATTATCAGATGTGTTTTAAAGAAAAAATTCTCAATCAATGATAGAATATCCTTCTAATAATGAAAATGTCCAAGAAAATATTTTTGAAACATTTTCCCAAGAAGACTTCGTACCCAATGTTAATGAACAATATTTACAAAACATGAAATGAGGTCTTTACTAAGAATCATCCAAGTGATAGTATCATTGGGGATGTGAATTATCCTTTATGGAATAGAAGTTCCTTAAGAAATGAAATAGAACATCAATAATGACTTTCCAAATTAGAACCAAAAAGCACTGATGAATATTTAGGGGATGATGATTGGATAAAAGATATGCATGATGAGCTAAATGTATTTGAATGGAAAAATATATGGACCTTGTTTGAAATACCTAAGGAGTCTTCTGTTATTTGTGTAAAATGCTTCTTTAAAAATAAGATTGATTAAAATGGAATCATAGTATGATATAAATCCTGATTAGTTTCTAAAGGCATTAATCAACAAGAGGGAATAGACTATGAAGAAACCTATTTTCTAGTAGATAGACATGTATCAATTCTTATTTTACTTTCCTTTGAAACATTATTTAATTGGAATAATTTTCAAATGGATATGAAATGTTCTTTCCTTAACGGTTATGATCAAGATGAAGTTTTTTTAGAACAACCTACTAGTTTGGAAGATACAAAATAGCATGATCATGTTTTTAAACTTCCTAAAACTTTATGTCCAAAAACAATCACCAAGAGCTTGGTATGATAGACTTACATGATGTTTTCTTTAAATTAATTATTTTAAGGGAAATAAAGATCCAACCCTTTTCATAAATAATGACAAGAAAAATGTTTTCATTGTTCAAATTTATGTTGGAGAAATTATATTTGGTTCAACTCAGCAGTCGTTAACTGGCTCCATTGCAGATCTAATAAAATCTAAGTTTGAAATGAGTTTGAAGGGTGTGTTAAAAATTTTCCTTGGTTTTCAAATTTCTCAAAAACCAGAAGGATCTTATATATCTCAAAATAATTATATTAAATATCTTCTTAAAAAGTATGGATATGACAACACTAAAAGTATTAGTACTCCCATCGGTATCTAAAACACACTTGATCTTGATGAAGCTGGGAGAATAGTAGATCAGTCATATTTTAGAGGTATGATAGGAAGTTTATATTACATAAAATCTATTCATACATAATTAATATTTTCACTATGATTACGTGCACAATATCAATCCAATACTATGGATTCTCATTTAAAGGCAGTGAAAATAATTTTTTGCTACTAAATGTTAACTATGGATTTAAGTCTATTTTCTACTTCTGGAAATGATTTTATTTTGAAAAGTTTTTTAGTGGCTAACATTGGTGGATGTAGAATAGATATAAAGAGTTCTTGTGGAACATGTCATTTCATAGGAGATTCATTAGTTTCTTGTTCATGCAAGAAGACACACTCAGTATCACTTTCCACTACAAAAGCTGAATATGTAGCAGCTGGAAGTTGTGGTGCTCAAGTGTTCTAGATGCAACACAGACTAAGAGACTATGGAATGAGTATTACCAAAACACAAATTTTTTGTAATAATAGTAGTGCAATTTCCCTTAGTAAAAACTATTCACATCACTCTCGAGCAAAGCACATAGATATTAGACATCACTTTCTTAAAGATCACACACTAAAAAGAGATATAATTCTTCAATTTATCCGAACGCAATATCAACTTGCTAATATTTTCTCAAAATATTTACCTTCCAATAGATTTGAATACATTAAACAGAAACTAGGAATGATAACCGTACGGTAATCTTCCTTGATTAACTTCTTGTTGAACCAATCTCCTTAGAGTAATAATGTTCTTCTCATAGGGGGAGTACATTTTATACTCAAATTTGAAAATTTTCGTAATGAAAAATTTTGTAGTAAATTTTTTAAAATTTTTTGTAGTCAATTTTTCAAATTTTTTGTAATGAAAATTTTCATAGTCAATTTTTCAATTTATTTGTAATGAACATTTTCGTAGTCATTTATTTAAAATTTTTCAAAATTAAAATATTTGTAGTCAATTTTTCAAAATTCTCGTAATGAAAATATTCATTTTTAATTTTTCAATTTTTTCGTAATGAAAATTTTCATAGTCATATTTTCAGAATTTTTTTAATGAGAACTTTCGTTGTCAATTTTTCATATTTTTTGTAATGAAAATTTTCGTAGTTAATTTTTCATATTTTATGTAATGAAAATTTTCTTAATCAATTTTTCAAATTTTTCATACTCAAAATTATCGTAATTGGGATTTTATTACTCATAATTTTTATAATGGAAATTTTTGTACTCAAAATGTTCATAATGAGAATTCATGTAATCAAAATTTTTGTAATGGAATTTTGTAACTCAAAATTTTTGCAATGAATTTTTCGATCATAGATTTTTCTTAATATGTTTTTTCATAGTCAAATTTTCTAAATTTATTCATAAAGAATATCACGTATTACTAAAAATAATTCTTTCCAATTTAAAAGGTATGATTCTTTTTTGAGTTTTTGTAATCAAATTTTACTTGCTATTTTTATTCTTTTGTCTTTTCAAATTTCTTGGATTCTAGTTTTCTAAAACCTGAAATTTTTTAAAAACATCAAATGTTCGGATCCTACCAAATTTTTTCCTTACAGCAATCATGTAAACCATTAGATCTGTTCAGAAGGATTCTTATCCATTGGATCAACTTTTTATGTTCAGCCATCGCATCAACACCTATAAAAACGGGACCCCTGTTTGTTGTCCCACATCATTTTTCAAGATTTTCTGTGTCGAAGCTCCGCCAACCTTTCTTATGGCCATTCCGAACTTCTCAGTGCCTTCTCCAATCTTCATGTCTGTAGATGATTCTTCTCAAGAGATGTCTACTGTGAAGCCAATATCAAGTTGGAAAGTATACAAGGAATGGTTGGTGCATCCAAATTTCTTTTCCATGTACAATTCCATTATATCCAAGAATATTTGGAAGAATGGATGAAAGAGTGTGTGCATTTCAAATCCCGAAAATTAAGACATGGTCTATTCGGATCTACTAATAGAGTTTTATGAGTCAGTTTGTTTCTTTAAGGAAGAAGGCCGAGAGAAATTTTTGGTCAAAAGTTATGGAATGACATATAAACTTTCATACACCAAGGATACTAGCTTGGGAGGGTTATCCGATAAAGGAGAAGCAGAATTTTGTTGTCAAGAGATACATAATGTTCAAGGACGTTTAAACAAGGTGAAAGATTTGGAATGTCTTGGACTTTTAGATATCATGACCACAATTATTTCTCACTTATCTACCAATAATCGAATCATAGAGTTATGGGTTCAGGGTTTTTTGTACCAAGAAAGGGTGACAAAGACACTCTGAAGAAGAAAAATATGTATATCTTGGAATTTTTAGTAAATCTAAAGAAAACCAATATGATAAAGCACATTATCATTACAATAGAGAATATCAAGAATGGGAATTTCAGAGCACAGATTATCATGTATCCTACCTTACACTCCAAGATGATTTTTCGATTTCATTATTCCTTCATAATCCCTTGATGCTCAAATCCACTGAATTTTAAAGTTATGCATATAAGTGATGAATCCCTCAAGAGAAGGAATATTGGATTTTCCAATGACTCCGGAGAATTTTCTAATCTACCAGAGGAAGAAGAATAAGGTGATCCAAAAAAACAAGAAGCTCTGGAACAATCAATGAAATCAGGAATGAAAAGAAAGCTAAAGGAAGAGGAAGTAAAAGGAAAACCATCCTAAACCTATGGAAGCACAATCCGCCCCTCTTAAACCCAAAAAGCTGAAAGCTTATCTTGATGAAGTTTTAGCAAAATGGAGGGTGGTTAATAAGAATAGAAAATAAGAGGAGCCATATTTTAGTTTGGATCCTCTTGAGGCTAAGGCCTTGAAAGAGTCAAATACAGAAGATCATGAGAACAAATCCATGGAGAAGAAGCATAAGAAGAAAATGGTTGAGGCCGAGATTGTTCAATTACTTTTGAAGGCTACAGAAGTATCATATGAGAATATTCTTGTTTGGAAATAATTCTTAGTTGAACCCTTACCCGAGACTCTGGGAAATAATTTCTTCACATATGAAAAATCTAATGAAATCCTTGTGGAAGAAGAGAAAGAAGTAGAATAAAAAGCTAAAAGCAATGGGGTTACAAATAATCTTATAAAAAAAGTTGATGATTATCAAGACAAGGGAACTCCATCTGAAATATTTTCACTCCAAACAACTGATGAAGAATCCTCCATGATTTTAACTCATGGAAAGGATGAAGCGAAGGGTGAAGAATAAGTTAATAAATTGTCTGAAGAAGAATGTTTAAATCATAATTTTATTCATCCTAAAGATGAAGAGGCCAGATCTGAGAATGAAAAAATTGATGAAGATTGAAATATTCAGTGTTCTGAATTTGAGCATTAGTCTTCAGATGAAGAATTTGATCGGAATAAAAACAAGGGGAAAAAAGTACATGTTGATACCCCAACCAAAGAAATTTTAAGAAAGAAGGAATCTAGTGAATTTTCTAAGTGTAAGATGGTTGAGCTATAAGAAGAACCATCACCAAGAAAAGCGTAAATTTCAGAATCATTTTCTCTAGGACATCATTTTGTAATTCAATATATGAAGAAGTTTTTTGACACCATTACGATCATTCCAACAATTACCTCCATATGTCAAAAGCTCCAACGTATAATGAATCAACAATTAGGTTATGTATCTATGGTGATGGATAGGTTCATAAATATTGAGGCTAATTATAAGAATTTCCTTTTCAACTATGAAGCCCACATAAAATCTTATATGAAAATGGTCATCTGGTTAAAGAACATTTTTAATTATTTGAGAGTGCTTTATGACATTCAAATTAAAGTTAAGGAATCGTTTGATATTCAAGATAGAAAAACAAAGGATCTAACAAATATCTTTGAGGAAAATCAATGTATTGAGCAGAAAACCCTGATTCAGGATGTCAAGGATATGTATGTGACGTTGAATTTGGTTGCCCAATGTTGGAAAAAAGAAATGGATCTCCAGATCTAGATTGAATAAAAGATAGTGAACAAGATGACTTCTTGAGGGCCCAGGTAGAGGCTCTGAAGGATCAGGATGATTGGATCCAAGCCTTAGAGAAGCAAAAAGTTGAAGATCACAAGGAACTAAAGAAGCTGAAAATAATAGAAAATAAGTTGATAACCAAGGAGATGTAAGGAAAATATCTCAATCTGATCATTTGTTGTATATTTTCAATCTACAAAATTATCATGTCTTAATGAAACTTTTGGTTGCTTTTTTTTGTTTGGATTATTGTACTAATATTTCAGGAACCATATTATCCATTCCCTTAAACTATATTTGAAAATAACAAAGGGGGATAATAGAAATGAATTCTAAAGGGGAGAAGGAAAATGATTTCTAAGTATAGAAGAAATATCCCTAAGTAACGGGGAGTTTATCTAAGGGGAAGTTTTCACTACAGTGATTTCTGTAATGAAGTTAAATCATTTTATAGAAATATAGAATATGATCCTTAGTGTTCCAAAGACTAAGTGGGAGTTAGTCATATTCATCTTTACCAATATAACAAGGGAGATACGTTTTATTTAAATGTATAGAAAACTTTTCTACTTCCTTTAATTCTTTTTCGTAAGGAAGTTTCTGATTTTAAAAAACGTGGATATTGTTGAGTCAATAAAGTTTTCCTTATGACTTATCCATTCCTTAATATTTTGTGGAGATTGTTAAGTCAATAAGGTTTCCTTATGTATTGATCGTTTCTTCTTGTTTTGAAAATCACAAACACCTTATCTCATGAAAAATATATATTTATCATGTGTATTACATCTAAAAAAATTAATTCCCATAGAAATTTATCCTAACCATTTTTTTCATTGTTCATTATTTTTCCTATGTATAAAATTCAGTTTCATATCTAAAAACCATTGAATAATATAATACATAGATATGAAACATTCTGTTTTAGGGTCTGAATTCTAATTATGAACTTTTATTAGGTTCATCCCAGAATTATAGTTAGGAACTTTTATGAAGTTAAACCAAAAATTATGGTTAAGAACTTTTATGATGTTCATCTCCGAATTCTGGTTACGAACATTAATGACGTTCAACTCCAAATTATGGTTACAAACATTTATGAAGTTCAACTCTGAATTCTTGTTACAACCTTTTATGATGTTCGACTCAGAATTCTAATTATGAACTCTCGTGAAGTTTAACATTGAATTCTGATTATGAACTCTCATAAAGAATGTCTCCTAATATTTATATTGATCTTGTATAATGTTCAAATACGAATTCTGGTTGAAAACATGTATAAAGTACAAATATGAATTCTAATTATGAATTCTGGTTACGAATTCTTTTTATGGATTCTTATGAATTCAGACTCCGAATTCAGACTACGAATTCCCTGACAAACATAATATGAATATCCTTGAATTATAGACATCGAATATATTTTTGGTTAGACACTGAACCTTTATCTGCATACATTATGAATATTTGAGTTTGGTTATGTAACCATTTATTTCTTACAATTGTTTTAGTTATAAAAATATGTTGTGTTTTCAGTTAATAACACACTATTGTTTGAGTGACACATGTATAGGTCCCTATGATATTGAAGAAAAAATATGATAGTTAAAGGAGGGAGCCAACCTTTGGTGTTGTGCCTATAAATCGGATCTCATTTGAATGAGCTCAACACTATTCTACTACTCTAGATATTGCATGATGTTGAAGTGATTTCAAAAGAGAGACCCTCATTCTTAGTGTGTACTTAACATATTGTTCATATTTCTTCATGCGACTCTGAATGATTCTGAGTATATTTGAGGGCTTCTGGGTATAGGAAGACAGATGTGCTGACTACCTTGAAGTTGATGTCTTACATTTAGAGGAATACAGAGGTCTCGACTAACTTGAAGATGAGGGCTTTTGGGGATAGCAAGACAGACTCCGATCATCGTAACAAGGACTTACCCTGGTGTGGGTAAGACAGACATTCATGAAATAATAAATCAAGGGACCATTATCCAAGGCTGTTGGATACCCTTATCTTTGGGATTAACGATTTACTACTTTTTACTAGTTTTTTACAAGTTTATTTTTGTAGTATTTTGATTGTTGAGGAAAGTATAACTATATTATACTTCCCTTTTCTTGTACTCTTATTTTGTAAGATTATATACGCTTTAAGCTGGAATCATTATCTTTGTAAACTTTCATTATGATTCATTTTTCCAGAATCATCTTTTTGTAATTTCATTATAAAAATCATATTCCCTAAATATCATTTCAAATCTATCATTAATCATATTAAAAAGGATAGTAGGATTCACAAAACAATCAAATTTACTCTATACCATTTTCGTTTGGATGAATAAAACATAAATTGGATAATTTTACATTACTAGACATGGCAATATCTTTTAAAATAGACTAGAGAAGGTTACCATGGGATCCAAAATGATTACAAAATACAAGAAGCTGTGAATAATTACATAAATATATGTTTTTATTGGTTTTAAATTTTTAGAATATCAACATATAATGATCTAGATTAATGGGATGTAGGTTTGGTCAACTATTTCATATGAAGATGAATTTTCTTATTGATAAAGTAATTAATAATCATGATGAAATGTAAATTGGTGATTTTGAATGTTTTGTAATAGGAAATGTAAATATAAAAATTTAAACATAGATCGTAATAAAATGTGGGACTAGATGTTAGAGTTTATACACATTGATATTTGGGGAACTTCACATATTCAATCATAATTTGGTTTCATTTAAATTCTAAATTTTATTGATGATGCTACTTAGAATTTATGGAGTTGCATCATGAATAATTTTTTTTATTTGATGTGATTGATTTTTAGAATGTGTTACCACAAAGAAACTATGGTTAAATTGTATTATATTTTTAATCAGAATATGTATGTGTGTACACTTGATGAATCTTCTAGAAATTAATAATTAGAAATCAAATTGGAAATGGAATATTGATCTTAGAACACCACATCAGAATGAAGTAACTAAAATGAAAATTTATAGTTTTATGAAAAATGACAAATGTATGAGGTTGCACATTGGAATTACTAATGAAATGTTTGCAAGATTAATACAACTCAAAATAATATATCACCAACATAATTCTACCATAATCAGTATGGATCAAAATTAAAATAGATATATGATTTGGAATGTTTCTAAAGGATGTTAATATTAAATTTTTCGGTTGTTTAGAATGTGTACATGTAAAAACTAAAGATCATGATAAACCTGAATCTAAATCATAAATATTTTTTTACATGTTTTTATATATTAAATACTTAGAAAAAATTTATGGTATGTTTTTTTATAATAAATTATCATATGTAGTATTTTTTCTTTAGAAGAGATGATTCTATATAAATAACATAATATGGTGGATATGGATTTGGAAAGAGAATAAACTATAGAAATATTGGTTTAATAGAGTATTTGTAGTCATAAAATTTAGAGAAAGAAGATGTATGGACTAAATAATTTAGTATATAGATATAATATCATAAAAAAGACAGTATATATCAATTAAACATGAATATTGTGTTGATGAGTCAAAATCAATGGTCACAAATGTTTATGTATAGACAGTTCAGGTACTAGAGGAATCCATAGAGCTAATATATTGAATTTAACAAAATAAATTTAGTTGATCAACCATAATCATGAAACAAGTGAAATAGATAGATAATTATTTATACTATATAATCCTATCATGTGTAATATAATATATAAAATTATAATATGTATCTTCTCATTGTAATAATATACTCTATCAGTTATCATGATTATGATATATAATAATTAAAAGTCAATTGCACTTAGTATAATGATAAAAATATAGTGATTAAAATTGGAAATGCGGAAGAATTTGGTAAACCATAATATAGAATAATATAATCGAAAGAAGATAAATAAATATTGGTAGGTATTGAAGGGGTTCGAATTGAAAAATTGATTTTATTTTTCATCAATATTGTCCCTTCTAGTTATACATTCTACTAAGAGATTATTTCTAAAAATGTTTTATTACAATATTAGTATTTATAGAATTTGGATGTCATTGTACATTATCTTCATGATGAGTTATAGGAGGATATTTATATTGAAAAAAATCAACAATATTAGATAATAAAAAATTATATATGTAATGTAAATAATATATTTTATGGGTTTGATTATTCCTGGAGATAGTGGAATTCCAAATTTAATATATTTGTTGAAGAATAATGAAATGACTGGTGAAACACTAACCATTATTATTATATTATGGAGTGGGATGATGATATTTTTATATATTTTTCTATTATATATTAATGTAATATTTCTAGTGTGAAAGAATATCCAAATAATTTAGAAATTTTAAAAATCTTTATTCCAATATGTTACACATGAAAGATATCGGGCAAGTCTAGAAGATAGGGTGGATATACCTATAATGAAATATGAAGCCTGAATCATTGGTTATATCACCATAGAAATATATAAGGAAATCATTGAATGATTTTATATAGTTGAATTTAAAAAACTACCCAGATCTCTTGATCCATACATACAATTATCCAAGGCATAAGCACATAAAATTGATGGTGAACATGAAAACATAGAGGAAGAACACTTCATTTTTTATATTAGAATTATGTGGTATTGAATGATTTTTAATCAAATTTATATTTCATTTGAAGTGAAATAGGTATTTAGATATATATATTAACCTCTTGTAATGAACGTTGGGAAGCATTCAATTTTATCCATTAGTTATTGAAATCATTATGTGATTTGGATAATTATTTTGTAGAGATAAATTTTAAGTTTTTTCTAGTGTAGAATAAAAATAGTCATATTTTAATATACTGAATAAAAAATTATTTTGATATTATGACTACAGATATTTAATACGCTATGAACAATAAAATTAGAGTATATAGATTCAATGAATGTAGAGAAGGAGGTGGTTATGTTTAAGATATTGTTGAAGGAATTAGGATGATGTAAGGATGAATTTGTTATTTTACATGATAGAAAATGTGTAACACAATTTGATAAAAATATGGTATTCTATATATGGTATATAAACATTTATCTAAGGTATTTCATCATTACAAAGACGTGTGGGGGGAATGTTTTAGATCTGTAGATGTTTAGTATTAGCTAAAATATAGTTTACATGTCCACCATGACTTTATCCTAATAATTTTTAAGTAGATATAATCCATTAATGGTTCTTTAGTGAATGGAATGACAAAAAGGCTAAGGAACAGTACCACTCTAGAGGAATGAAGGATTTTGAGATGTTTTTCAATTTTCTCCCTTAAATTAGACTTCAATTGGTAGCATGTTGGGATTTTAAGTCATATTATGTGAAAAATAATTATAAAATATTAAATGATCATATAACAAAAAATATATAAAAAAATATATATATTATTGATCAAATAATCATGTATCCAGAAGTTAATTAGTAGTATATGAATAGGATTAGAGTTTTAAAAGTGGTAGTGCATAACATTAGTAGAGGTTGGTCCATTAAGAGTTTGAAATATTGATAACATCAAGAGTGGTATAGAATATTTTTGATCCTTTTTGAATGATTTATATATAATGAAATACATAGAAGCTTTTCCAGGGGAAATAGATTGTGGTGAATTGTGTTACATGCAATGAATAATGACATTGCATTTGGAGGCTCCTCAATGTATATGTGAAATCAGATTGACTTATTTAACTAGAAACACAATTTATAAATGTGTGGACCGGCTCATGAAAAAACGATACCGAACAATAATAGTTCATCAATATTTTATAAAATTCTATGTATTTTATAATGAAATATAACTTATGGTGTTTGTCAATTGATTGTATAATTTTTTACTTATGATAATGTAATGAAGTAATCATATTTTCTTCCACTATTTTATGAATAAAAATCAAATAACATTTAATATAATATGTTAATTTAAAAAATTTTGTACATTGATATCATTCAAATAAATTTTCAATATTTATACAAATTTTATTGTTTAATATTGAGGTGTTTTTGCGTGATGAAATGTTTAGTGGTGGGCATGGTGTAGTGAAATCATACTTATGATAAACATTTACAATGTAGTGTAGTATTTTAGAGCTTTCATATTCAATGACACTTATTTGTTTTTGAGATTTTTGTGGATCTTTCAATCATACCTATTGTTTACTTTTTGTTGTATCATATAAGTTTTTTTTCATGTCACTGCTTATCCCGCAAAAATTTATATTATAGGAATAGTTTCTAACGATCATGGCTCAGAACACATGAATTATAAGTACACAAGGAATTATTAAATTAAATATTTTGGATTGAGAGGATTGGTTGGATAGATTTTGATTTTTTTAAAATGTATATTATACACCATTAGATTCATATGGAATTTGATTTCCAATTTTTCATGAAAATGTCAATGCAAATAGAGGATGAATTATATGAATATTTAGATGTAAAGTGTTTGAGTATGTACATAATTATATAATATGAAATTATATATTAAAAATATGGTATAAATATTCAATAATGAGTGAATTTTAGATAATGGTATAGATCAATGAAAAATAGATGGACCTTAGAATGGTTTTTATGGTGAAATGGAATTTTGTTTCATGGTTATCAGAAGGATGAACAAAGAAAAATCATGTGAATAATATCCATGTGAGTATTATGAATCTATAATTATTAAAGATAGATTATTATGATTATGTATGTGAATTTTAATTAATTATACTCACTTCTAGAGATTGAAGATGAAATAGTATATATAAATTTTAAACATTGAAAAAACTATAATATTTTTTAATGATATATGGAATGTAGTATTTAATTAATAAATATGGGGGATATGTTTATGTATTGGTTGTTAGTTCTATTATTGTTGATGTAAGGTTATTTCATCCAAACAAAACAAATTTCATCAAATAAAACCAAAATAATAAAATTCATTTGATTTCATTTGTGCAAACATAGCTAGTCATGTCCCAACAAACAATAAATGGATGGAAAGTGCATTTCAAAAGGTATTTTATTAGTCAAAGTGTGATACCAAAAATTGTGCCTTCATCCAGTAATTTAGATTCCATCAAATCTATTGATGAATCCAATGGATATTTTTTATTTAATACTCCATTATATGAGTGGGTGATTTAATATGGTGAAACATTTCATTAAGTTAATTATCAAAATTTCATATAATATAATATATCTTGGATGATTGGGAATTTCAATCTTATGGATATTTAATCCTTTGTATTTCATTGAAAATAAAACATCATCATATGAATGAGAAATTAATAATTCTAGAATTTCATACAAGTTCATCACTTGTTTATCCTTAGGAGAAATATTATTTTAGATGCAAAATAATATGATTATAGATATACTAATAGATTTGATAACGGTTTATTGAGGGTCACTCATTGATCCATGATTATTTAAAATTATGCAATTGATGGGACCCTTTACATGATAAAAATATCATATGGGAGTGTAAATATTTATGTTTTAACATCTAATAATCTGGAATAATAGTACCTTAGGATTGGTCACCATAGGTAAGAGAACATAAATATTCTATAGAAAAAAATTTATACTAATGTTTTATTCCATGAAAATTGGAAAGTGTGGATGCATGATAATGAAAAACAAAAAAAATATTATATCTTATCTTATATGGTCAGAATCTCAAGGACCATAAGATAGACCATGAACACGCAATTGTTTGGGGACCTACCCCTAATAAATCCCAAGGTGGTCAGATTTTTTCTTTCTTATTTATTGATTTTATCCCAGAATAAATTTATTTTTTACATCCTGAAGCATACATCTAATTTATTTTTGATAACCATGAAATATAAGAAAATGGAAAAAAGTAATTGTGGTAAACTGTTGAAGTGAATCTAATAAGATGGTTTTGATTACAACAAATGAATTTACCTAATATTTTGTAAGAATTAATGGATATAAATTTAAAATATGAATATGCTAATTATATAATTGAATAGATTAGATAAAAATGAATAATACATTTATAGAGAAGTCCAGATGTGGGTGCTTACACTTAGGAATTATTATGGAGATTTTTGTAGAGTAACTCAACCCAATAGATTCTTTCACCCATGGAATAATTCATCAATTGTTTGGTAGTAACATAAGAAGGAGCTATGGTCATGAAAATGATCAAAATAAAAATATCATAACAAGTTTTGTAGTTTATCATTTGTAAGTGTAAATATTAACGACCATAAAAACATTAATCAAAATCCCAAATATATTTTCTTCTCCAATGCAAGGATGTTAAATATGAATATTATATATGGGATGTGATATAAAATAAATCTATATAATAAGTGATGTTTTATTTAATGAGAAATTTTTTAGAAAGACACAAACAGGAGGGTTAATGAATTTTTCTTAGAATCCTTTGTTGAAATACATTTTATCTTTATTTCACAGTTTATAAAAACCAATTATCCATGATGTTGTATGATTTTGTTAGATGATCCCGACTAATAACATAAAATATACTACATAGTATATTATTTCAAAAATCTCAATTTGTAACACAATTTATTCGACCAAAACAATTAGTAGAAAATGTTATAGTAGTAGATATATGGGAAAATGCAAGATATTGAATTAATCTATTTCATTTGGTGATATCAAAATTAATCTATAAAATCATATATGATATTGAGATTCATATATAAACTCTACACACAAAATATATAGGATAATAAAAAAATATAGTGGAATTTGCGTATCATAGTGACTTAAATCATTGGGTGAATATTGTGATTGATGGTTGGAATTTTTTATGGTCAACAGATCATGGTATATGGATATAGTTTAATAGGGTAAAAATTTAATTAAGATCATGTGGGTTTACAATATTAAGGGGGAAATTAATAGGGATAATAGTATCAAGAAATACTTGTGGTGAAGTTCATTCTATAAAAGTAAATAGTTGACTTAGTTTTTAATATTCAAATAATAAGTTAATCACTCTACCATCAAAACACAACTATAATTGTTGTTTCAAAAGATATGTATCTTGAACATATATTTGTAAATGAATATTTAATTCTAGGTGATTTTG
Source organism: Viscum album (assembly GCA_963277665.1). Classification (NCBI taxonomy): domain Eukaryota; kingdom Viridiplantae; phylum Streptophyta; class Magnoliopsida; order Santalales; family Viscaceae; genus Viscum; species Viscum album. Next base: position 415,871,678 of record OY728161.1, on the reverse strand, counting down.
AGGGATGTATTTTCATAGAACCAAAACAAGTGTACTATATGATTTTCCAAAGAATTTAATTTTTAAAATGGAAAATATGTTTTATTGATTAAAGGAAACACTACACTAGTGGAACAGATAATTCAAATGATTTATGCTTGATGAAGAATTCAACCAGTGTAACGTTGATCATTATTTTTAAAATTAGTAATACGATTAAAATTATATAACCATTTCTGATTTACATTTTGATAAATATTGATGGATGTATAACCGATATAAAGTTTGTGGATGTTAAAAAATCAGTTTTATGGATGTTTCAAAATGAAATATATTGGGTACTATATAACCCACACTAAAATGCAACATTACTATTTCATTTAGGAAGAATTTCCATCTCGGAAGAACATAAGGAAATATCGATGGGTAAATATAGTAAATAACTCACTATTAATATGGAATAATTCAATAAAATACACGCATGTAATGACACAAAACTGGATAACCTTAAAATAATTTACAAGTGACAACTATAAATCCTCAGTTGTTCCCTTAACTACAAAACATATCTTGAATAAAACCATGAGATAGAAAAGTGTAGTCTCATATCCAACCAGAACATGTTACCTAAAAACAATTTATTACTTTATAGAAGGAGCATAACAGGAATACAAAATAGGATCCTCCCCAAATCCATATGTTTAATGGATAGAGATTGAATATAAAATCACAGAGAGGATTAAGCATTTAAAACAAATCATAGAAAAAGTAAAATTAATTTTCAAGCCATAACATGTCTCTATCACCGTGTATCCTAATCAAGTAATATTTTAATAACTAACACAATATCCCTAGGATGTACCTTGTTATACCTTCACAAATATTTTACAACTCTTCCCCAATATAAAATGTCTTTTTTCATCCCTCTGTAAATGTATTCTATCCAAATGAAACCTGGTTTAATGTATCATATTTTATATCCAACAGATCACATCATGTAGTATAATACCATACACCCTATAACCAATGTAGTATCATCATAACATTACACATCTCTATAAAGTATCTGAGTATTTTATGGGATCCAATTTATCCCTTATTTCTAGTATTATACCCCATGACATCATATCCCATAGAAAAAAAATCACTATGACTAGAGATATATGTGTCTGATATAACCATAAGCCATTAAAACTAAATATAAAATACAAAGGGAATGTATAACAACATACATTCTAGAAAATAAGGCTACCAATATAACAGAATTGGTAAAGAGGGGGTAACCATTCAAATATTTCACACTAGAAATGAATTTAGTGAATAAACCCTAATAGAATTCATTGGATGTTAGTAACAACATCAAATATTTTGTGTTAGCATATGTATTCATAGAACAAAGAGGATATAAAATTCATAACAACACTATGACTATATAATTTTCCTTATGCCAAACTATATCTATCATCATTATGACACTAGTTTGACACTTCTAGGGAATATATATCCTATATGTAAATAATAATTCAAGAAGAAGATTAGTTTAATTTATTATTTTATACAATTAACATAAATATATTAATTAAATAATTATACATTAATTTATTCTTTTCCATCTCGATGATTTATTTATAATAGTATGAGTTCAATCTCAGTCTAGAATGATCCAAATTAAAGTCATACATTATAGGTTATAATACAATGGATTCCATAGTTTTTCAAGAATTAGTGTCATTTGGAATATCATTCAAGAACCAACCCATTGGAATAAAACATGTAACATTCATTATGATGCTATAAATAAACGTAGTCAACAACTGAACACAAGATGTCCAGTAATGATTCTTCCACCATGCATTTATAGCTATTTTAAGATGTCGTGAATGGATATAGAAGAAATAAAACTATCTATACATACCATAATTCAGATTCCCAATTTTTAATGAATGACAATATTTTATACGAAAATTGGAATTCCTAGAATCAATCAATTACACATCCTACACCAGCATGCATTTCACTATGAATATCACCAAGAATATACCACTGAACCCCACTAAATAGGTTTCAACTACAGCCACTAACCCCATACTCCCTTCATATATATTCCAAAAACATCATCCCTAATTGGATTATATCATTTCATATCACTAAGATAACATCTTTATATAACATAAAATGTATTAAACAAATAACTGTCTAGAGGAAATCTAAGACCTAACACCAATGCCTCTATCCTTTATAAGAAAATATGCTTACTCCACCCGAAATATTTATCTCCATCAAAGAACCAATTATATAATATCTTGAATTATCATATTAATTTATGTCTATTTTCAAATACATGTTACCGAAGGAATCTACAATGAATAACTATGAATTATTTAAATAAACTTTCACGAAAATTTTCATGTTTCAATAAAAATTATGAAAGGAAAAAATTAATTAAACATTCATCATGATTCCATTTGAAATAAATTAATTATAAGAAACAGTTTCAATTTAAATCACTCATTAGTATTTTTAATCTTCATGAATTTACTATATCATTAATATTTATAATACACGATTTTCCACAATATTTGATATTTATCTAATATGAAATTTTAATATTTTCTCTTTTTAACATATATAAATATATGAAACATGTTAAACCATGTCATAAAAAACATGTTTTTCAAAAAAATGAAAATAAAAAATAAATTATTTGTCAAATCATTGTGAAAATCATTGTCATGGTATAAACACTGTTGATATATATAACCGTAAACCATTTATTTTAAAATTTTCTAATTAAATATTCATAATGGTTAATTTCATTGCCTCCGAAATCTATAGATCATGATATAATTAATATGGGAACATGAAATATATTCAAATTAATTAATCTTATCATTAAGAATTTAAATTTTAATTGAATATGAACGTAATTATAGTACAGATTTATAGTTTCCTTTCCCTCAAAAAATATACACCTCAAAAATAATAGTGTGTCACAAATGTGTAAAAATAATCGAATGAACCCCGTCAAAAATAAGAATGTAAACTACCACATATTGGAATAGTATCATTATATGAAAGGGAAACAAATGGATAAGAAACCACAAGATAATGAAATGGAAAACTGTCCTTAGACAACTATATATTGAACAATATAATTTAGGGATCAATAACAATAAAATTTCATCAAAACACCTCAGACTATTTACAAGTGGTTATGGGAAAATACAAATGATGGGTGGATCTATGATAATCCTAGGATTGTTTTTTTTCATTATAATCAACAATGAATTGGGTGTAGAAGTTGGCTGTATTGATATTCCATTTGTAAGAATTATATGTACGGAAGTGGACAGTATGATTATTCAATTTATGTATTATTATGTCACAATTTTTCTTATATATGTTATGTGTTATTTATATTGGTTTTATGGTAATATTGTGTTCACAAAGGGTGAATAATTGAACTTATATTCAGAAAAGTGTATTTACTACATCATCAATGTGAATAGTACTAGTTTATGATAAATTGTTAATGGTTTACATGAGGTTTTGAAAAAAAAATTATTTATCTTCCTTCTATATTCCTTACCTATATTTTTATGATCATTAAAAGTATTAAATTTTTTTATAGAATTTTTAATGGATAATAAATTCATGGATGGGATTACGGAAATGTTAGGATGTTTTAACATGATGTGAAACCATGTTTCTAAATAAAATTTTTTGTTTACTGAAAAAAACAAGGATAGCATGTAGAATTCAATACATTTTAATATTCATGTTGTTATGTATGAATTATATACTAATTAACTAAGTATATAATATTAAATAGTTATCAGATTTGATTGATAGTAATATTATTGACATAACATAAGATGAAGTAATGTTTATGATTGAGGCCTTGTAAGAAGAAGAACCAAAATCATCCACTTGAGAGTATATAATGTGGTATATAGACAATTCCCTATCCAATTCTCCTAAATAGAATACACATCATAGTATAACCCTACATTAGAAAATCAGACATTATTTCTTGTAACACAAACCTAATTACCATCCTTCTTCTTCATAGACTCATCACAGTACCTCTAACATCAATATGAAACCAATAAATGGTTTATAGGATTTTATCCCATACAAAATCTAACTATTTAAAAAATATCACCAATGAAAATTATAACAAAACATAAATATAATGTATAGAAAAATGGATATATATATATATATAAACAACCAAACAAATACCTCTGAAAAATATCTATATTATTGAACAATACCATCAGACATAGAGGAAAAAGGTGTTAGGATACGCATCACTCTCAACCATCACCATAAACACTCTCTCTAGGAAGATACCTCTGAAATAGATTCAAGCCCCAATATAAATATTTATTAAATGGTAAAATAATATCCTAATCTTGATTTATCTAAAAATTATCAAAATAAGTATCCCTATGAGATAAGATATTTTATTGAAAAACTATAGATAATGTGGACATATTAGCAACTCACATTCCTTAGGTTATCTCAACTACACCATTGTACTACCATAAGAAATGAAATAATTCAATAAAATATATATATAAGAACTCCTTCTAGTGGACCTAGATCTCTATAGTCCACACTTTGATGATCACATACTTATAAACATCTATATCACATCAATCAATTATGTGTGTGTCATTAGGATTATTATGGTGAAACTATAACAAAAGGATCACATTATTATTAGATCACACATTGGGGGGATGTTTTTTTGATATGTAATGGATCCACCATGAGCCAGCACCTCAGAAGGCCCTAAACCCAAGTTTAAATATTACATAAACAATAAAACATTCTATTCAAAAGATCGTGATTTATCTTAATCAATACAAGATCTCCAAAATCAAAGTCAGGGGGTCTCCTCCTTTGTCCAGTATAGGGCTTCTAATGATCTTATTCTACCTCAATACTCTAATGAATGACCTAAAACATATCGATCATGTTATTTACATGTGTTGGACATAGAATATTGGACCATTCAACCCCAGTCAAACACAATGTATAATAACACGATTGTACATTCATGTGTAAAAATTGTTCCATTCCAATGGTTATTTTAATGCTATTTTTTAAGAAAACTTGACAAAAGGTTGGGTAATCTTCGATGAAAAAATGTAAGGTATTCATATGGGAAAAATTATAGCTAAAATAATTTTGAATACATCCCTATATTATGGATTAAAAATGATGATCATGATAAAATATTATCTTCTTGAATACATTATTGAGCCTCAATGAAACTAATATATACTATATTGAAAACAATCTTTACAAAGCTAGGCTTCATTAAGCATTGAACAGAGCCGATTTTCTAAAATGTTCCACTATCAAAGGTACATCATCAAATACTCTATAATATTGAGGATAAAAATTAGTTGATCCCATTAAAGATTCCACAAAATTCAGTTGAAGAAAACCTAATGGTTGGATGAATCCACTAGGATAATTTTCATTAGTCTTCACCTTTGGAATTACTAATCATGTAGAAAAAAGAATTTCAACTTATTTTTTTTAGCCTAGAAAACATAAACAGAACTCATTGAGAGTGTTAAAAAATTTCATTCAGTGTTATAAAATAATTCTTTATTTATTGAATCAAAAAAAACTACCACATGTATCAAAAAATTAAAAAATTCTTTCCCTAAATCTATAATTTAGTTTTATCATTCATAGAAAAGCATTCAAGTGATTTTCCACAAAACATCGGTATCTCTATACCTCCACCACGATATCCTACAATTGGGGCTCCATCATCTACTAAAAAATATATTAATACACCATCATATGAAAAGGAATTATCACCCACATACCTATACTATATTATAATACATCGTGATGATCTATTACATAAAAATAAATGAATCAAAAGACTAACACACAACATGAGTAAGTGAATTGTATCTCCATACAATAGATAAAACACTACCCTTTCTCTGGTTATATGATAAATAAAAGAAAAACTTCTATCTTAAATTCATCCAAATTAATTTTCATAAGTTCATTTCAAACTGTGAAAATAATATCACATGATCTATAATAAGTGAAACACCCAAACAATTCACCGATGAAATAAATATTCCATATGTTATTGGAAAATATTAGGGATTATAACTACAAAACAATTTTTTAATAGTATTATTATTGGGGAATTAACTTGCATGAATAATAATTTTCAATTATCCTTTACTGTATTAGAACACTTCACCATCCAAATCATGAATCATCACATAAAACCTAAAACTAGACTCTATTGAATATGTAGAACATGAGTGTTGATAATTTTTTCTATTACCTACTTAATTATTTTTTTGATACCAATAATTCAAAAAAAAACTTCCTCCATTCAATTCAACGTAATTAAATGATTTTGAAAAATTGATATGATAGGAATGAAACTCCTTTAATAGCTTGTAACATAAATGAATCTTCATACAAATATATCATTTTTAGAGGATTCCCAAGAAACAACTATCTCAATCATTTAATGATATAAAAAAATTATATATTGATATAAGATATTACCCAAAAAATGAAATTCAAAATCCTTGGATTCACACATTGACAAGGTCCATAATAGATTTTGATAATGAATAACACCAAAAAAATTCTATTGATTCTATGTGTTCCCCAATTTGAATGTGAAGTTAGAATGCATTTAATTAATCAAAACTACCACAAATATGTATAGGAAATCTAAAAATGTTATATTCATGAGTCACATGAAAATTATTAGAGTCTTTTTTAACCAGAACAACATCATAAATATCTTTTATTTTCTGAAATGACACAACATATTAGTCAGATAACTATTATAATCTTTTAAAAGCATTTTGGTATATCTAGATTTCTTACTATTATTAGAGAACAAATTTTCACCTTTTAACTAATTGAATAAAATATCACATAGTGGATGAAGATAATGCCCCTTTAGAATCACTTGAAATAATAAATAATAGTCATAAATGATAAATAAACTACCATAAAACTTATTTATTAATAGGGTAGGTGCACCACATGGTGAAACTATACAACAAAAAACAATTCTATAAATTATCATATATAAAATTCATCATCTCCTATAATTAAGAGGAACAATATTATATGAAAATATCTATATAAGAGAGGAAAATGAATGTAACCCTATACCATATATGATCTATATAAATGGAGTAATACTACATCCTACTCAACAAATACATCTAGGTATTCATCCACAAATGTAAAAAAATATTCTTAAACTGTGATGTACTCATAACGTACTTGTCAACCAATGAAGATAAGTGCAGAATCTGCCTCCAATACATTATAGGATATCACATCCAATTAATATGTTATACTATCTATTATAATCATATATAATTATCTTCCACCTAAATAAGTCATTATTATATTGTACTATGTATGGGCAGTCGATACTGAAGATGACGTCTTATTTTAGTATATGTATAACATTGGAAATCTCCCCAAGATAATTTTTCCCTAGAACATGATTATAGTATCCACAACTATTATACATATAATTTTTAAATTATAATGGAATAGTTAATTCCAATGGAATTTCAAGCCCTCTAAACTAATTTTCCAAATCATGGACTACCTTGAACCCACGTGGGAACCCTGTTAAACTTACAAACAATTCAGAACAATTATAGACTGAAGAGAATTCTTGGTATACAAGGCTAGGTCACTAGAACCTAGCATCATAATAATGAAATATGGAATTGATTTTTCCAATTCCATTTTAAAAATGTGATAAATGGATTATTTTTTATATAAATTACACTCCATAAGTAGATCTGTACATGAAATAAAATATGTTTAACTACCCAAAGAAATCAGTAATGTGTTAAAAAACTAAATGAACATCCAATGTCCTAAAGGATGAAACTCTCCATTACCAAAAATGAATATCTAGAGTTACTTTACATGTGATGTTTTTTCACTAGTTGAAACTAGAATTATAAAATTTCTAAACACCCAAATTCATAGGTAGGATGTGAGATAAAATCCTAGTACGACCTTAAAATTTTTTCTATATTAATATGAGAACAATTTATAAACCAATCAAAAAAATTAAATTTTAATAAATAGATTAGAAATTTCATTATAATATTAAACATATATTTATTTACATTTTTAAGGATGAAAAAATAAAAAAATAAATTAAAATTAAAATAGTAGAATATTTATAAAATAATGTATTAAATAGACAATTTATTTAATTTATTTTATATTGAAACATTACTTTTCTAGAGTGATTATGATTACGAAAAGGCATTTAAAACGTTTTCCAACAACAAAGTATATATTTAAATTACAAACATGTGATCCACATAGTTATATTCATAATGGTATGATAAAATTTTCTATAGAGACTCCCCACACTCTAAATGTTATGAAACATTGCGTGTACACATACACCCCAATTACATGATTAAAATGGGTTCATTGTCATACTATCAGGGATGTGATGTGTTGGATTATCTTATTTTAATATTGTAGATTCCTAGAGTTCCATCCAAATAACTCATAAAATAATAATTCCTCTCATGTTCTATAGAATAAAATCAATTTTTGATAATTCATTTATAAAAAATTTCAATTCACCACATTTTCCTTTTCTGATATTATATATTTATATTTTAATAACATAACACTGAGTTTTTAAAAAATATAATTTCTAAGACAGTAACAAATGGTTTATATAAAAAAGATTTAACACTTTTTTTCAACCAAAAAACGAAATCAATTTCATCAATCAATATCAAAAAAATAATATTTAACATATAAATTTTAAAAAAATTCTAACCAATTTGAAAATCCATCCAATTTCACAAAACTACCATAATTCAATTGAATTGGGGGTTATAAATTTTATTCTAGTTTCATAAAAATATACAATCCAATGAAAATAGGGTTTTTAATAAAACATGAATTTTTTTTGTTCAAGAAATTACATTTCATTCGTAAAATTTTATTTAAAATAAAGTAATTACTGTTAATAAATATTGTGCATCTTGATAGAACTACCTACTTCATGATAAATGCATCACAAATAACTAGAAAGTAATCAGGATTCTATAATGAATAATGAAAACATCACGATCTAGTAGACAAATACCGAATTAATATCTCAATAAGGGGATTGGATAAAAAAATCAATATAGGGATCCAAGGAGCACTGGTGTTAATAAGAGAGGCAAAAGGATGATGATATACAGAAGTGTAATTTTTTTGGGAGAAGATCGAACAGTTTACTTTGAAGATTCATAATTTTTAGAAAAAACATGAACCCTTAACATAATTATATTTTAAATGGTATTCACGCTTTCCCCTATGTGAGTTTTGGATTTATTAATCTCTGTGCATTCCATGAAAAATAACACTGTAATGGTTTTCATGGTTTTCACTACGACAGAACATAGTTCGGGAAAACAATGTGCCAACCTTGAAGTAGCGAATTTTTTTTAACATTTTAAATTTCACCTTTATTATACTAAAAAAACCCTAACCAATGAAATATCATTAGAAGGAATATAAATTACTTGAAAAAAAACATGATGTTACATCCTATCCACCAAAGAATAATTTTATCTCTTTGAATCACACTGAAAATAATCCACCCCAAAAATTTGAAGTAACTGCACTCTAATTTGGATTCAACCTCACACGACTCACTATAATAAGTCCTATTATTCCATAGAACATGTAACGAATGTATCATACTACCATTATGTTAGTCTGTTTCAGTGTCAACTATGATGACCGGATGATCAGTAATAGAGAAATCAAGTTCTACCAAAAGATAACTCCAACTCAAAACATGAGATAAATCAGATAGAAAATTTTGCAGTTGAGATACATGTGAAACATTATGTATCAACATCAGTTGTTGTGGTAGTGCTATGTTGTATAAATCCATTACCATAATAATAATAACTACAAAAGGTCCCATAAAATAGGGAACATGTTTCCATTACAATCAAAGCTCTCAATGACCCAAATGGTTTGAAGCATTAAAGAACACCATTCAACAACGATGAATTCTAATATTCTGTGTTGAAAATATAAATATAAATTATTTTGGATAATTGAAATAGAAATTATCTGATATATCAACTGAATCCTAGTATTTTCTCTTGGAATAATACTTTTCCATCAAAGGATCATTACCTACCCTCTTACCAACAAAACAATGATCAACAAAGGTTGAAATAAAAGGACTCGGATGGATACATTTTAATAGAGTACTTATAATTGTTGTCATAAAAAACACATCCATAACCATATTTACATCCCAAGATTCGCAATGTAGAGAAATAATGAACAATGAATATAAACAAGAATCTAGATATCTCTTTCTTTCCGTCTATACAACTACGGATGGTATGTCATTCTCAAATAGAACATTGATTTTAGTGTTTCTTGAAGGCCTCTTAAAAAATATGAAGATAACTATGGTTACATATTAGAGACTATTATTGATGGGTCTCTTGAAAAAGTAAAATCAAATTCATAGATATATTTAACAACTCCAATTTATTGGTTGTATAAAAAATTATTACAATGTGATCCAACTTGGTCGATCAATTTGTCACTACCCACACCACATTTTTTTGGGTACACAAGAATCCAAATCATAATTACTATTATGACCTAATCCTGCATCAATGTACGTATTGAGATAGGATGAAGTAAACCCCATGGAATGTGGATATCATCCTTTTCCTACTTGTAGATATTACGATGAGAGAAAGATTAATCATTTCCTCCTCTCATAACTGGACACTAGAATCAATGTCATATTTCATTGATGAGATTCTGCATGCATGGGTTCACTTACCATTGAATGTTTAATGTCTCAAATTTTACATTTATTATTTTTAAGTATTATGTGGAATTATTTCGATACCAAGCATGGATATGACATGTCAATCTTTTCCCCAATGACCCTAGAATGGTGTTTTGAACTTTTTTTAGTTATGTGAGTGGTGTGTGTGATTTGTTGTGGTTGTTTCTAAATAGATTCTCATATTAAAAATCATAGGGTACCATTGTGTACAAGATGAAAACTTTACCTAACCACGTCCATAACATTGATAGACCCAAGTTGAGGGAAAAAGTAATTATTTCGAGAGTTTTAAATAAAATAACATAAAATAAAATAATTTTTTAAGATTATTTTATTAAAATTATGAATGATTCTACAATGGAATGATAGGGTAGATGTTTTAATAAATAATGACATTGAAAAATTAATGTTGCCTCACTAATGCAGCTGTGTAACAGAACATTGAACTGTGTTCCCCCCTTTTAGTATGTGAAATTAATGTTGATCGTTGGAAAATTTTTGAGAGACAATTTGGTGAATTTCTTGATCCTTGGTTAGTACATTCGACAACGAATGGAGAAGAATAAAATCCACAAATCAATTCGCCAATGAAGTTAAAGGATCTCGGTGGAGACAACAACCAAAATCTGTCATCAGCAATTGATACCTTCACATGTAAGGGGGTTTTTATTTGTTTTGTTTCCACATTATTTTATTAAAAAACCAAAGAAGATCAACACACTAACACATTGATTTGTAGGTATTTCATTCTTACGAGAGGGTAATTATTTTCCATTTATTATGGGGTTTGATTCGGTATATTTTTTGTGATATTATATTGATTATAATTTGAATCTCCCTTTTTAGTCTTTCTAAAGGGATAGGATCATCATCATGATGAACAATGGTGGAGGATTTTTCCTCAATTTTTGGTATTGATTTTATTCCCGTTTTGTTAGAATCATTCACTTTCTTCACTAGGTGAAAAAAATGGAATGTTGCACATCAGTTTCACAATGCAACGATCCAAAATTAGAGATTGTATATCGCAATTACCTAGTGGAGGTTTGACGATTATGGAAGAAGAAGAATTAGACCTGATCAAGGGGGACCATTCATCGAGGGTTCTTCCCGTGGGTGGATTGATTCACGTCTTTGGGGACAATTGGAGGCCCCCAAAAAACGAATACGACATCAGGACGTCTGGGTGACCATAACCTACAATTTTAGTTCCAAATGGATTGTCGAAATGAATATAATAGCCTCACAGTGGTGCGGGTAATTAATTATGTGATTTTTGATCATTGTGAAACACACGGTGTGTATCCCGAAGAACACGACATATGGGACAAGTAGTGGTGGCTTGGGTTTTGTGCTTCAGTAGATGAAGAACACAAACATACAACATGGGAGATACAATGTGTGGGACTATCCCAGTAGTTTCTGGGGTTCTGGGCGACATGAAGCACTAGCACGTAATGTTCTCCGACGAACACGACATGTGGGTCCTTACAGGAGTCATAGTGTGAATCTTGGAAGATACACAGAGACGGGGTGTAGTACACAGTAGTGCAGTCCACCACATGGCCAGACCAGTTCGGTTATGCATGGTATCCAATATAAAGCTTAAATGGGATGGCCCACACATATTGAAGCCATTAACAGGAACACAACCGCATACACAGAGCGAACCCCAATTACTCGGACATGACGTGTGGTCCAGCCTACGTGCCATTTACATACCATTATACACAACATGATCCCTATGACTATGTCCGTTATATGTGGGAAGTACCTGGATCCGCGAGACACAACATATTACCCTTTCATCATGGTGTGCATATTCTAGAATATTTTTTGTCCTCTTTCCCACTATTCCATGGGTACATTTTTTGGGTGAGTTATGTTTTTTGTACATTCCCAGAATGGTGGGTTTCATTTCCATTCATAGGAGTATGATCCCTTCAACATGACTTCTCGAGATAAAGTCAGGAATCCCAATGAGAGGCCCAAAGATTGATCCTTTATTCATTCATGACCCTAGGTAGAGTCAGGTATCGACCTGACTAATCTTACAAGACACGAATACACTAATTAGAATGTGAATTTGGATGAGTCACGGTATCCTCCAAGACACTAGTAGTGATCATCATCTTTGTATCACGATCATTCCCATCTCAAGAGTGTGTTATCATAGAATCAATGTATCTATCTCGTATGACCATTCCTGACATTTGGTACTTCTCGGACAGATATCGCCAGAGCTATTACACTCAGAGAGTGAGTTCTCCCAGACACATTCTCCATGGAGTCCTCGAACTGAATCTATAGCATTGGAATGTTGTTTTTGTGAAATCTCTCAGAACTACTGGTCTGAGTGTTGAGTATATTTGGATTATTTTCACTTATTATATGTTTGGTAAACATATTATATATATATATATATATTATTTTACCTATTCCTTTTTTATTTCTATGTTGTTTTTAGGATCCTCGACTTTGTATTGTAATTCTCACTCATTTAAAATCATTACCTGCATGTGTAGTTTCTTATGCAGACGAGGGGCCTTTTGATAGAGTCCAGGGTAGACTAGGATTGGCCCAAGGTTTTGGATTCCACTATAGGCCGATGTGTTATTATAGATATGAGTAGTTTTCCTAGTACCTATTTGTGATTTCATGTTGGAATTTTTAGTTTACAGACTCTTCTTATTGGTGGGCTTGTATTCTGACCCGGTTTTACCTTACACACTTTGCATCCATTGTACTCTGTTGGTTGGGTTTAGTTGTGTGAATACATTTTTTTCTTTAGTGTATTTTTAAATTTCTGCGTTTGTGGGATTGGATATGTGTGTGTGGGTACATGTACTTAGGAATTGCCTCCCATGTTATAGATATGCCTACCCGGTGCTAGTCACCATCCCCTGGCCTATTGTAGGGTGCCTAGGGAGTCCAGGTACTGGACCCACTGGAATATGTTGAAACAAAGTGGTATCTTAGGTTCTTGGTTCTACATTAGGATGAAGAGTCAGTGATTTTGGTATGTGTCATTATTGTTAAGTGTTTTGAACTCAGCTTTCTGTCTAGGGTCTCCAGTATTGGTGCGGGCGATAAATGTTTGAAAACACAAGGACTCTGATAACCTTATTTTCTCCTACGTTCATAAAAATACTACTTGGTTGAAGTAAATGAATGTTATATTCATCCTATAGGAATTTGATGTGATTCCATGTTCTTTGTTTCAATTATCAAAACATACTAGTTGACCAGGGTATATATTGCTTCCATACATGATGCCCCTAAAATGCATACCCTCTAGGATTCAGCAGCTTGTTCCTAAGGATGACCCCCTCTGTAAAGAGGCTTCATTACAGGGTCCAGTACCACATGAGTTAGATCAAGGTAGTTCACCTTATATTCCACCACTAATGGCGTAGACTATTCTACCTGCTGGACCGACAGACGTGGGGTGAAAGCATAATGCACTCTTTGATTTATAAGGATAGAGACCCCTTAGGTTCTGATGTGTGACCGACCCTCAGGAAGTTGAGGACTGGCATGATGCATTGACCAATGTTTTTCATTTAGTGAAGTCACCAGTGGATCAGATGGTGATCCAAGAAGTGACCCTCTTTTAGGGTTCCATTGGATTGTGGTGGAGTCTGACCACACAGAGTCACAACGAGTAGAATCATTTGTGGATGGAGTTTGATATACTCCCTAGGGTGGAGTTATATCCAGATATGCTATGATAATTCATATCTAGGAGCTTCTTCAGCAACAAGAATGTTAGTTTGACGGTGTCCTACTATTCATCATGGTTCATGAATAATGTGAGGTACTCGGTGTATATGGTTAGAGATAAATATTTTAGAGCTCGGACATTAAAGTGAGGTATATGACGTGACATTCGGTCTAGTGTCTTGCCTTTATGTAGTTTGACATAATCTAGAGTGATCTAGTGGTACTTGGTGATCAAGAGCATCTTGGAAGAACAGAAACATCTGACACTATTCAACAGTAAGAAGACATGTACAGAGACCTCACCCACATTGTGCTAACATCAGGCAGAAGGTTCGAGACATGGGAAATGTCAAAGGGGGTCCCAGGATTGAGGATCAACATTCCAGGGATCTTAAGATGTATCCAATCATCCTATGGAGATGAAATTCTAATCTTTTTACGGTAGGGGACACCTATCAAGAGAATTTTTGTCCGTTTGAGCATTTGATAGAGAGGCGTTGGATGGACCACTGAGGTAGAAATGGAATGTCGAGAAGATAAACATGTCTTGTGGCGGACGTGGCAGTGGATCATGGAGAGATGATGGTGGTGGAATACGCTACAAGCTACTTTCCCCACTACCACCAGGAGGTCCACAGAAGCCTCGGAGAGTTGAGTGATATGGTAAGAGACAACTGTATGCGGTCATGGTGAATGACCCAGGGACTTTTGGGATGATCAGAGGTATGATTTGTGTCTTCTCTACCATAGCATACGAACTTATAAAAATAGGTTCCATTCATTTCTTCATATCCATATGTCGTGTAAAAAACCATGAGATTCTAGTAGAGTCTTTGACATGACCCTTGATCTTGGAGACACATAAGGGAGGGGACTCGATGATCACACACCTTAGTATACAATGTAATATTACCTTTGGAGGTGAGGGTTTCTGATGGAAACTCATGGTGGTAGTGTTGAGTCCTTACGATGTAATTCTAGGGATAGATTGGTTATCTTATATCCATGACTAGATCAACTACATTAGGAGAATTGTTCAATGTGTTTGTTGCAATGGTATGAGTATTTCCTTTTTTGATGAAAATGAGATCCAAGAAGCACAGGATGGGATCATTCCATATCTGGTGTAACCAATCACTCAAGAATTGTCTAGTCATACCCTTGGAGTAGTATATGTTGTGAGCATCCAGTTCTCAATGGTTGTGGAGGATTACGAGGACATAATAGTTGATGATGTTCCAGGTCTATCTCCCCAATGATAGATCGAATTCTACATTGACATACAGAATTGGACGCCACTAATATCCTCACCAGTATATCAAATGGATACCATAGATATGTGTGAGATAAGGGTGAAACAAGAGGATTTGTAGAGGATGTAGTTTGTAAGACCCATCGTTTCACCCTGGGTTTTCCTAGTTTTGTTTACCTGGAATTCATATGGATGATTGAAGTTCTACATGGATTACCAGTCATTTCAACAGGTGACGGTGAATAACAAGTATCCACTACCAAGGATCGATGTCCTCTTCGATCAACTAACATGGGAAAAATGGATCTCATAGGTAGAACATCAATCTCGTTAGCATTAATTACGAGTAAGGTATGCAGATATACCGAAGATGAAATTCTAAAGCCTCTATGGTCAATATATGAACATGGTTATTCCTTTCAGCATGACGAACTACCCCATAGTGTTTATGAGTCTTACAATCCAGGTATTCCTGTTATGTTTTGAACGGTTGTTAGTAGTCTTAATCAACGACATCCTTGAGTACTCTACTTCATAAGAGGTTCACACAAGACACACGCAAAAGGTTCTAGACGTACAGCGAGTGCACCGGCATTTTGGGATGCTCTCTAAGTTCCAATTCTAGACTCATATGGTCAACATTCTAAGAAATATTTTATCAGATGATGGAGTAGTTGTAGACCCATCCATGGTGGAGGCAGTGTTAGAATGAGATCCACCTCAGAGCATGATGGAGGTGCAGTTCATCCTTAGGATGGAAGGATACTACTAGTGATTTATTCTCGATTTCTCTTGAATATCAGCTCTGATTAAAACAATGAAATGAGTGGAGAAACCCTTAATATGTAAGAATAAGTTCAATTAGTTCTTCGAGAAGATTATAAAAAAATTTAAGAGCACCCCAATCGTGATATTTATACAGGGGGGTGTTGACTACATAATTTCATGTGATGCATAAGGGACCGGGCTTGGTTGTGTCCTCTAGCTGGGACAGGTGGTGATTTATTATTGTTATTTCATGCTAATACCGAATGAGATGAACAATGCGGCCCATGTTCATGATTTGGAAGCGGTACTATCCACGTTGAAGATGCGGTGACACTACCTTACTGGATAGAAATTTATCATCTCATATAACAACAAGTTCCTCAAATACATATTCATTCAGAAGGATATGAATCTATAACAGAGGCATTGGATTCAGTTCCTCCATGACTATTATTTCAAGAACATATATACACAGGGGAAGGGGAACAAGGTGGTAGATTCCCTTAGCAGGAGATTGAGATCACAGCCATTGAGTGAGGTGGTAGAGTAGTTGTTCGCGTTGCAGTTATACTTCGTAGATACAGAAGATGCAATTTAACTTCAGTCAATGGTGACATCCCTCCAATATTACAAATTGATTTGGAGGAACTACATGGGAATGTTGACTGTGAGGATTTATATGCTATGTTATCTACATGACATGCTCCTGATTGATATTCTCAAAAGTGGGGATCAAATTTTTCTTTAAATAGGATGTGCTATTTTTCCATTGGATTTACGGGAGAAGGTCCTGAGAGAGTTTAATACATCCCCACTGGTAGTAATCCCTGGCATGGTGAAGATGCACCATGATCTATGACTACACTTCTGGTGGCATGGATTGAATAAGGTAGTTGCAGAGATTGTTTCTTAATGCCTTACGTGTCATTGCTTGAAGGATGAGAACCGGGTTCCAACAGGATTATATGCCCCCTAGAGGTTCCATATTTGAAGTGGGATGGAATATCGATGGACTAAGTGATAGGATTTCCATGAACATCCATGGGGCCTGATTCTATCTGGGAGATCATTGATTGACAAACCAAGTCATCCCACTTCTCAGCTATAAGTGAGCAGAGCTCCGTAGAGAGTTTGGGACACCTCTATGTGTAGTTGATAGTTTAGCTTCATGGAATTCCATCGAAAATAGTCTCAGATCGAGATGACTGCATCACATAACTATTGTGGAAGGGATTTCACGAGGATTTCGAGAGTCATCAATGATTAGGAACAACATTCCATCCCCATAAAAATTGTTAGAAAGAGAGGACCGTTCAGATAATAGAGGATGTGTTGAGGTCCTATATATTGGTCTTTGGTCACAGTTTGGTGGACCACATACCACTAGTGGAGTTTTCATACATTAATATCTACCACTCCACCATTTGTATTGAACCGTATGAGGCTTTATATGGTAGACCCTTCCAATAACCGCTTTGCGGGACTGACCCCATAGAGCCAACACACAGGGTATAATGTTGGTTTGAGAAAATTTTGAGAAGCTGTAGATCATCCAGGACCAGATGAACACTGCACAGAGCCCCCATAAGTCTTATGCAGATAGACGACAGATAATTTTGGAGTCCTAGGAGGGATGCCATGTTTTCCTTAGGCTCTAACCTCGACGATGTATTCTATGAATTTGATAATGGGAATGATATCTCTGATGTTTATCATACCATTTCAGATACTACACAGTGTTGGAGACGAGTCATAATACTTAGTTCTACCACCGTAGTCGCATCCAGAAAATTATATCATCCACATTTCTCTGTTGAGGAGTTACGTACAGGACCCATCACACATAATCGACTCGGGTGATCTGGACACTGATGATGGAGCGACCATTTCTAAGTACGTCGTGTAGATCAATTATACACCAGAGAGGACCCTTCGTGAGAGATCGATTCCCATGGTGCGTTCTTGGGGACAAGAATCAAATATTTAGGAGATCCCGTGGGATTGGGAGGATCATATCCATTACCCATACCCACATCATTTACAGATGACCTTGTTTTGGCTTTTCGGGGACACAAATCCACAATGTGGGGAGAATGTAATGTCTCGAATTTTCTGTTTATTGTATCTAAATATTATCTGGGATTATTATGAGAAAAATCGTGGAGATGGAATTAAATTATGTGGCATGGTGATCACATAAAGTTGGTTTGAAATATTTTTAGTTTAGTGGGTCGGCGTGTGTGAACGGTTGTGGATGTTTCCATAAGGTTCCTATAATAAATATCAGATGGCACCATTGCATCCAGGACAACGGCATTACCTATGAATGGTATTTAATGTCGACCAGTGTGGGTCAAGGGAAAGAGTTATTTTTTGTGAATTTATAATAAAAGGTAATAAAATAAAATATTTGGAAAATATATTTTTATATTAATTGGTTTTGATTACTCCAACGCAATGATAGGGAAATTGTATTAATATTTAATGAAAATGAAATAGAAACATTTGGAGTCACGAGGCAATCACAATCATCCAATGATGTCTGGGGTGTGTATGCGGTTTATCTGGCGGCAGGACAGAGCACTGGTGGCGGCATGTGGTGGTCTGTCTTCAGCAGTGGTGGTGGCAGCGGCTCGCAGGTGAATGACGGCTGGGGTCATGTGGGCTAGTGTGGGCTGGTGTGGGAGGCTTCTGGGCGAGGTGGAGGATCCAGGCGTCAATACCGAACTCGCCGGGCACGACGGAGAAAGGGGGTCGTAGCCCTTGACCCCGCGGGGGAACAATACCCATGTTCTGTGGGTCTTTACATAAGATGACCAGCTCACGACTGGTCCGCGCGGCTGGTGCTACGATCTGGGCCGACCGGCACGGGTCAGCCTAGGTTGGGCGGACTGGCAGGTCCAGGCCGGTCCAGCCCAAGGGGATTCGTCTCCCCTCTTCAGATGCCCGTAATTTTCATTATGTTAGTCCATTTTGTGTGTTGTCTGTAGCAGTGCCTTCCTCAAATCAATAGGATAATTTTATGAAGGTCTCGAGATTTTTTAATTCACGAGACGAGGGGTTCGGTGGCATGAAACTCGCGTTATGTAATTTTGGCATTTTCAGGGAGTTCTTGTTTTGAGCGGCGCGGACACATCAGTTGTCAGTTCTGAGCGCTGTTTGTGGTGTTGCGAACCTAGCATTGAGATATAGTTTTCCAGTATGTTTTTGGGAGTTGATACCAGAGTCGAGGTGTAAACCCCATGGCCCATATTTCGAGCTGAATGTAGTGCTGTACAAATTTTTCATCGGGCGTCTATTCAGGGCATGTGAGAAGTACATTCTATGTGTTTCTTTGAGGGCATTACAATGGAGCAATCCTCCTTCTATAATTAAGCATGCTGGTGTGGTCCCCATGATGGACAGTTTGGGTGTTTATGGTGAATTTCTATCTCCTTCAATAGGTGTCTGTTTTGGACAAGTGATTAGTTTAAATTGTGTACTTTATTGACAGGATCGCAGCGGTGCTATCCATTCATTGTTCATCGAGACCGGGATGTGGGTTCCATGAAGCACCACTCATGTGCGGAGCGGCGAAATGCATCTTTTCCTCCGGATATTCATTCCACACAATTGAGCATTCCTTTGGATGTTTGATCCTGAGGGGATCTCAATGGTGTGATGCGCCCGACTTTTTCAGGGCCGAGACTCAGGACCATGAGATGCCATTCGAGCATAAAGCATTCTCAAACGACACTTCTGTTAGATATCTGTTTGACGCAAGTAAGTAGTTTTTCTCGCATGTTTTTTCAGGATTATTACAATGGTGTGATCTGTTTGTATGTGCAGAGTCTCTTTTGAGACCTCATTTAAATGTGGAAGCAAGAAAGGTGTACCTGTGGATGTTCTTCCGGTGGTGTTTGCAGGGATCCCTTGGCGTGTGATCGTGTTCACTCCTGTGAGAGTGAAGTAAATTTTTGAAGAGATGTGGTTGGCCATTCCTGTGATGATGGGGTGGCATGTTGGAGTTGTTACATTTATGCCCTTCGCATTGATGTTGGGTGTCATGGGCACGATAGAATTTGAGATGGAAACGTGGTATACTCTGGGAGTATACTGAAATGATTGGAAGTACATGTGGTTGTTTGTACATGAGAATGTTTGTGTTCTTGGTTGGAGTTTTCTTGGGGCAACATGACGTGTGGGGCTCTTGTGCATGCCATGTTCTGTTTTGCGAACCCTTGACCTCTCGCGACATAGATGTTCTTACTGATCTAGTTCGTTTGACCAGCATGGTTGAGTTTCCCCTAGTTCTTTTCTCGTTTTTTTGACCAGCACAGTTGATTATTCCCCTAGTTCTGTTCTAGTTCTTTTGACCAGCAGGGTTGAGTTTCCACCTAGTTCTGTTCTCGTTTGTTTGACCAGCAGGGTTGAGTTTCACCTTGGTTCTGTTCAAGTATGTTTGACCAGAAGGGTTGAGTGGGTTCCCCCTAGTCTAGTTCACAATGGATTTGATCAGTAGGGTTAAGTGGATTTCCCTGGGATCTATTCTCGATGGTTTGGATAGTAGAGTTGCTTCATGTTCCCTGGTAGAGTTCTTGTGGATTCGGTGTGACCAGTACATTAAGATGGCATTGGTCCTCTACCCAGAAGGTTGTTTCTAGCAGGGCTGACCAAGAGGATGTTCCCAGAAGGGATGGACGGTGAGGTACCATCCTACAGGGATGGCTATTGTGTTACCATCTAGTAGGGATGGATAGTATAGCAGTGTTCACCTAGTAGTATCATCCAGCAGGGATGGCCAGAGTGGTTCTGGGTTTAACCCCAGTAGGGCTGGGAAGTGTTCCCTGATGTCGGGTTTACCTCTAGCTGGGCTGGGAAGTGGTCCCTGATGCTGGGTTTACCTCCATCTGGGCTGGTATGTGGGGGCTGGCCCAGGTCGGGCGGACCAGCCGGTCTAGGCCGGTGCATCCCCTGGGGATTCATCCCCCCTCTTCGGACACCCTTATTTTTAATTACAGGAGTCCGTTTTGTTTTCTGTCTGCGGTAGTGCCTTCTATGCATCATGAAGTGCATTTGATATGGTCTTGATAATTTTTAATTCCATATATGAGGGGTTCGGTGGAATGAAACATGTGTTATGTAAGTTTGGTGTTTTTCAGGAGTTCATGTTTTGAGCGGCGCTGACACATCCGATTTCCGTTTTGAGCGCTAGCAGTGGCGTTGCAACCCTGGCGTTGTGACGGGGTTTTCCAGTGTGGTTTCGAGCATTGAAACCTGAGATGAGGTGTGGGCCCCATGACCCATCATTCGAGGTGTGTGTAGATTTTTAAAACTTTTTTCATCGGACATCTGTTCGGGGCATGAGATCAATCGATTATGAGTGTATCTCATGTGGGAATTGCAATGGCACAATCCACCCACTTTAATTCAGCACACAGGTGCGGGCCCCACGAGGGTCGGTTTGGCCATTGATGGTGAATTTCTATATCCTTCAACGGGTGTCCATTTTGGACATGTGATTAGACGAACCTGTGTACTTTTTTAAAAAGATCACAGTGGTGTGATCCATTCGTTGTGCTTTGGGACCGAGATGTAGGTCCCACGAAGCACCGCTCTTGTGTGTAGCGGTAGAATGCATATTTTTTTTTTATATCTAATACAATCAAGTTATTAGTCCTTTTTACATTTCTTCCTGAGGGGATCACAATGGTGTGATGCACCTGACTGTTTTTGAGGCCGAGGATCGGGACCATGGGATGCCGTTTGTGCGTAAAGCGGTGTCTGAAAACTCTTCTGTCAGATATCCATTTATGCCGAGAAAGTAGTTTTTCTCGTGTGTTTTTTCATGAGTATTATCATGGTTCGATCTGTTTGGATGTGCATAGTCTCTTTTGAGACCTCATTTAAATGCGGAAGCATGAAAGGTGTACCGATGGAGGTTCTTCTAGAGGTGTTTGAAGGGAACCATTGGCATTTGCCCATGTTCACTCCTGTGAGAGTGATGTAAATGTTTTAAGAGATGTAGTTGGTCATTCCTAGGCTGATTAGGTGGAAATTTTGAATTTTTACGATTATGCCCATCGTGTTGGCATTGGATTCTGTGTGCACGATAGCCTTTGGGATGGAAATGTGGTATACATTGGTAGTATACAGGAACTCTTGGAGTTACATGTGGTTGTTTGTACTAGAGAACGTTTGTGTTCTTGGTTGGAGTTGACTTTGGGACACATGTCATGTGGGCCCCATGTGCGTGTTGTGTTTGGCTTTGCGTACATTTGACCTCTCATGACGTATAGGGTCCCTCTGTTCTCATTTGTTTGACCAGCATGGTAGAGTTTTCCCCTGGTTCTATTCTTGTTTGTTTAACCAGCACGGTTGAGTTTCCCCCTAGTTCTTCTCTCGTTCTTTTGACCAGTAGGGTTGTGTTTCACCCTGGTTCTGTTCTAGTTCGTTTTACCAGCAGGGGTGGGTTTCCCCCTGGGTCTGTTCTCATTTGTTTGACCAGCATGGTTGAGTGGGTTCCCCCTGGACATGTTCACTATGGTTTTGACCAGTAGAGTTGAGTGGTTTTCCCCTGGATTTGTTCCTGATGGTTTGGCAGGTAGAGTAGCTTCATATTCCCCGGTATTGTTCTTGTGGACTTGGTATAACCAACACATTATGCGGGCACGGATCCCCTACCAAGGAGGTTGTTTCCAGTAGAGCTGGCCATGAGTTTGTTCCTAGTAGGGCTGGCCGGTGAGGTACTATCCAGCTGGGATGGCCAGGGGTTACCATCCATCAGGGATGGCCAGTACAACATTTTTCTACGAGCAGTACCATCTAGTAGGGATGGCTAGATCGGTTCCGGGTGTACCCCTACCGGGGTTGGGAAGTGGTCCCCGATGCCAGGTTTACCAACAGTTGGGCTGGGAAGTTGTCCTCGAAGCTGAGTTTACCTCCAGCTGGGCTGGGAAGTGGTCGCCGATGACAGATACGAGCCTCCCTCCAGTGGAGTACCTTTTTACAAGAATTGGAATTGGGACTCATCGACGACTTTAGATGGGTCTCCCTCTAGTGGATTACCCTTTTTTGGGACTGGGTAGTGTGGCACCCGTTGACTTTTTCTCGGTCTCCATCCAGTAAGAACCCGAAGAATTCTAGGGATTATCCTCCAGTGGGGCTGGGCAGGGGGTTGACTGTCGACATTGATGAGACATATTGACTGCGGGGTAGTGAAGAGGTGTGGTTTGGTGTTCCCCATATCTCTCAAGTACGAGGGGTGCATTCCCCACTGAGAAACATCCTTGTGATGTGGCCTAAAATCGTACATGCGAGTCAGTTCCGCCAAAAGTGGATATTGTCACGGTGCGGTGATTTGAACACCTTGACCTTCAGTTCGGGGTAGATGTGTGGGATGATGGGCATCGATGGTGTTTACTTCGTAGACTATTGGCTACTCACTTTCTTGGGCTGAGATACGGTACAAAGATCTCGTTACGATCTTGTTCAGGTTTCTTGACAATGTATATATATATATATATATACCTTTTTCCAGTACCCACTTCTTGGGTTTTGGTTACTCTCCTTCCCAGAGAGGTGAATACTCACGAGGTATTCCACTTGGTTTCGTGTCTAGATTCTCGTGATTATATGAGCCTACTCTCCAGCTATAGCTAGAGAAGACTCGACAAGAAGTTCATAATCTCACCATTTCCATCTCCTTGTGTTTGGACGAGTCTACCTCCATTATTTTGTTGGGTTCAGTTGGACTCTCTTCAGTTACTCTAATGCACACCTTGTTGTACTCTCTACTGTAGTCTCGGTTGTACTTCTTTACTTCCCCTTGTTCAATCTACTTCTCACCCTTCAGTACCTCGTTTTTTCTCCCTTGAGCTTTCAGCATATCCTACTGAGTATTTTTATACACACCCCTGCATGGGCTTTGCCACACTTAGTGTGCCCTTGCAGACGACAGATTGGTTGGTCGTGACTTTAGCGGAGCATAGGAGTTCGGGATCTTGGACCGCGTGCGGTAGTTGTAGTCGGGTTCCAGGTGTGGGACTCTCCCAGGTGTTTGCATTTGTTTACCAATTATCGGGTTGTGGCACTTCTCTGGCTGGGCGCGTGTTTTTCCCCTTTCGTTTCAGCTTAATTTCATCTCTTGCTTGTACTGTTTAGAGGTCGATGAACTTTGTGGTTTATTTATAGAATTTGGTACATTACATTTCATTATACTCTGCACTTCTGCATTGAGTGGGCTACATGTGTGTGTGTGTACAAGTACCTAGGAAAAGGCCTCCCGGAGTTATTATGCCTTTAGTGCTGGTCACCATGCCCTTGGCCTATGGAGGCGGGCTTGGGATAGTTGTGGATCGATCCTGAGTAGGGTTGGGTCATGACATGTTGCATCAATATCTATATAACTATTAGTTATCTTTTACTGAAGTTGTTTATTTTAAATGTGTATGGTGTACCGCTTCCGCTGTTGTTGAATGTTGTATGTTATATTCTGCTCTTCTACACTATGAAAAATGAGGCAGAGTTTCTCCACTACTAGAACTGGGCCCTCGCTACATGTCTGCAGCCTTTGGCATTTGGGGAGATGTGCATGAGGTCATGTGAACAACTAGATTCGGGGCACCCGTTGAGTGGAACCCATATCTGGGACGTTACAAAGTTGTCTCAGTGGCATGTTCTTTTCCTTGACATACTTTTTGGAGCCTTAGTCCGGGATAGGATTGAATCAGTAGTTGGTAATAAGTTGTGCCCAGGCATAGCTAACCCCTATACAGGGAAAGGAAAGTCTACCTCGTATTTTTTCAATTCTTCAAATTTTGAAAATTTAAAAGTTGATTTGATTTCACCATTGGGTGAAGCACTTGTAATTGTGTTGTTTATATGTTATCCATAGGTTCTATTTAGTTGCAACATGAATATATGTGGCTATGAAATCTCATTCATCATTTTTTTACATGCTAGAAATCACATGAAATTCATAGTTCCATGCAATGTAGGTGCATTAGAAATTACATGTTGTTGTGATAGTTTTCATACTAGAAAAATCATGATGTTGTGATTGATTCTTTGATTAAATACCTACTATGTGATAGGGTAACTTTCAAGTGAGTCTGATGATAGAATGGATTCCAAAACATTGTTTTAAGGGGAGTATGGGCCCTGATTGACCAGAATTTTCGGGACCATTGACAATTTATCATATTATAACACATATAAGATTCCAAACATTGATTCTTGAAGAGTATGGGCCCTCACATGTAGGAATTTGTCACTTAGGAGTTGTTTTTCATTATTTTTTGGGTTCTAGAGTATTATCTAAGCCTTACTGTCTAGAAAACCCCAGATAAACGCCATGTAGTTCCTTAGACATAGGCAGTGTGATCTTCTTTTCGGGATGAAAATAAAACATTTTCATTACACACTGTGTACCCTCAGTACACGCCATATAGTCTCTTTCCATGTCATAGACTGTGTGGGTAGGGACACGGGGAATGGAAATTCTTGGAGGGGGGGGGGGGGAAATGTCGTGTAACGGATGTACATGTCGTGTAGTGTTGACCCGGAGTCCAGCTGTGTATCTAAAAAAGGGATGAAGGAGACCTTAATACATACACTTCATGTCCACTATGGAACACGTCGTGTAGTCTAACTCGGGATCCGACCGTGTATCTAACAACATGGGGCAGTGTAATCCCTTCGTGTACATGGCGTGTGTATATGGAACACACTGTGTAGTGTGGACCGTGTATCCGGTCATGTATCAGACAACACAGGTCAGCAGAGCTCGTCTAGTACAAGCCGTTTGTCTGGGGGAAACACCGTGTAGGCTTGACCGGTGGCAGACCGTGTGGACCTGACCATGTGGATGGGAAAACGGTGTGGTGTACACACTGTGTGTGGGTGTAACAAACCATTTAGTGTTAGAAGAGTAGTCATCCATGTCCCAAAAAACACAGGTAGTTGGAAAATTTCACCATACACGCCGTGTAGATTATATACACTCCATGTAGTTTTATTCAACAGATGTTGTGTGGCTTAGACGTGTATAAGGACATGAGATGGGGAAGAGTAGTCAGGTACACACCGTGTAGTTATTATACATGATGTGTAGTCCTATTTTTCAAATAGTTAATTACTTCTTCCACCTATTCCTCTTTTGGTCCCTTCATTTTTCAGTATTTGATAATCTTGATCTAAGGTGTGCCTTTGAACTTGTAGAGTCATGACACTGAGACGACCACACGTTGTTCGCCATGAGAGCGGAAACGATCATACTTCAGAGATGGTGGGACATGGTCTACTAGTGGACCCTCCAGTAGATCCAGATGCAGCGCCCGCCGTTATACCGGACACAGGCGTGGATGCGTAGTTCCGTGAAGGCTTTATGCCATTCATGCAGACCTTTCAGGGAGCACTGTCGGATGCCACATCATTGGCTAAGATGACTCGTATCTTCCAGCAGTAGCATCTACCTACGTTTTCAGAGGATGTTGGACCACTGGCTGTGGAGTCGTGGATGGATTCTATGAAGACTATTTTCGAGCATCTTGAGACACCTAAGTGGAGTAGGGTCATGATCACAACTTACATGATGTGTGATTCCTCCAATAGGTGTTGGGATGTTACCACTCAATCTAAGCATCACATAGACATGGAGTGGGAAGATTTTCAGACAGCATTCTATGACTTCTTCTTCTTAGAGATGCTGAGGGTAGATCGAGCTCGATAGTTCATGAACCCGTAGAAGGGCGCTATGTCGGTGATGAATTATTCTGCTCATTTCACCAAGCTTCAATGTTATTAACCTGTTCTAGTGGGTGATGAGACGTTGAGGGCCAGACGTTTTGAGGATGGTCTTCGATATGACATCTAAGCACTGTTAAACTTTTTCAGGTTTCCTACAGTATATTTTATTGTGATCCAAGCACTAATTACAGAGAGGAAGCTGTGGGAGGCTAGTGGTTTGGTCCAGGGCGATTCGACACCAGTTTCTGGTACCTTTTCTACTGAGAAGATGAAGAAAAAGATGAGTTTTTCTCATGGTGGCAGTACTAGCCAGGCAGTTTCATCTGGTGGCCCGGTATATTTCTACTTGTGTACTAGAGAGGGGCACAAGAGAGCTCAGCGTCCACGTGACCCATTGTATTTCCATGCTTTCGAATAGATGGGTAATCTACATCGTTTTTGTATGGTGTTTGTACCATTGACTAGTGAGATGGGTTCTTTGAAAACTCTGTGTGCGGGAGTAGGACCAGTAGCTTCTTACCAGTCGTGGAACTGAAATACGTCAGGACACACAGGCATTGATGTTGGTTGTGGACATGGTAGCCAGAAAATAGGTTCTCAGAGGCAATAGGACGGGACGACTCAGGGTAGCAAGGCTATGTCGCAGGGCCACAACACTGGGCAGGCTTATGAAGTGCAACAGACCCAGCAAGAGCAGGATCCCAGACCTTCTAAGTATGTGGAACAATTTTAAACACTTTTGTTTTATCTTCAGTACTTTTTGATATGGGTATTACACGTAGTTTTCTATATGTGCCCGTTTTGGAGATCCTTGGGCTCTGTGTTTCTTTTTCTTCTGCTGTTATGACTCGAGACACTACATTAAGATTTAGAATGGCTGGTGTGTATCAGTGCAAGGAGTGCCCCCTTGAGGTTGGGGGGTGTCACCTTCTATAGGACCTTTATGTCTTAGATATGATGATCTATGATGTCATTCTTGGGATGGATTGGTTGTTTCCCTTTCATGATTTGTATATTTTTATCGTCGCTAGGTGAGTATCACGTCACCATAGGGCAGAGAGTTTCTATAAAAAGGTGAATGAGATGTTTAGGCGAGTCGAGCTGGACCAGAGCATTGTGGGAGAGGTAAAGTGACATCCCAAATGTTGAGTTTATATATGGATGATCAGGGGACTTGTATGTAGTATTTCCTTCCAATGTTTTAACATTTTAGGGATGTCTTCTTGAAAGACTTTTCTGGTATACCTCAGGAGTGAGAGGTGGTTTTCTCTTTTGGGCTTGTGCCAGGATCAGCACCGGTGTCCATTACTCCTTATAGGATTTCTACACCAGATATGTAGGAGCTCAAGATACAGTTAGTGGAGTTACATGAAAAGAGTTTCATCTGACCCAACACTTCTTCTTGGGGTTCCTTGGTCCTCTTTTTGAAGAAGGTGGATGGTACCCTCAAAATCTATGTGGATTATCGGAAGCTGAACCTGCTGATTGTTATGAACCTATATCCCTTGCTGAGGATTTAGGATCTTTTTGATCAACGTCCTGGAGAACGAGTGTTCTAGACGATTACCTTGAGATCCAGTTATCATTAGTTACCTGTGAGACCATCAGACAAACCTATTACATCTTTTTGGAGAAGATATGGTCTATACGAGTACACGGTTATTCCGTTTGGACTCACGAACGCGAAAATAGTTTTCATGGATATGATGAATCATGTGTTCTATCCGTATCTGGATTCTTTTGTTGTAGTATTCGAGGAAGATATCTTGATGTACTCTCACACTCGACACGACCATTCCATCCATCTTGAGATCGTATTGAGAACACTGAGAGAGCATCATCTATATGATAAGAACTCAAAGTTCCACTTTTGGATGGACAAGATCCACTTCATGGGTCATATCATCTCAGAGGCAAGAGTTGTCGTGGACCCCGAGAAGGTCAGTGCAGTAGAATCATGGGAGTAACCTAAGAACGTGTTTGAGATACGAAGTTTCTTAGGGATGTCTGGTTACTACGGGAACTTTATATAGCACATCTCCTACTTAGAAGCACTGTTGATGTGTCTGACTAAGATGGGTGTAATGTTCGTTTGGTTGTAATCTTGAGAGAAAACCATTCAGGAACTGAAAAGAAGGTTGACAACATCAATAGAACTAATACATCAAGATCAAGGGAAGAGTTATACAGTTTACTGTGATGCATTAGGTATTGGGCTAAGAGTAGTGTTGATGCTGGATTATTGAGTTGTTGCATACATTTCTCAACAGTTGAGGCCACATGAGAGGAATTACACGACGCATGATCAAGAGTTGTCTATAGTTGTTCATTCGTTGTGCTGTTGGAGACATTATCTCTTGGGAGAGAATTTTGTGGTTTTCACCAACCATAAAAGTTTCAAGTACGACTTTACTCAGTTTCAATGGAACCTGAGATAGTGAAGTTGGGTCGAATAAATTCAGTCCTTCGACTTTGAGCTTTCCTATACACCTGGTAAAGGTATTAAAGTAGATAATTCACTGAGTAGGAGAATTCAGAAACAGGTAGTGCAGGAGGCCAGTGATGAGTGGCAGCTCAGGGCCTTGTTCTCTGAGATGCATTTAGAGTTTCACGAAGTTTATGGGCAGACCTACCTTTCTTTCTAGGGTGTGACCAATACCCTCCTAGATAGAGTGAGGATGAGACAACTATCTGATTCAGAAGGCCTAGTTTATGGGTGTCGGAGGAAGGTGAGGACCCTTCTCTTAGTCAGACGTTATGTGATGATGAGGTACTACGTTTCCATGGATGATTATGGTTTCTAGGGGATATATGTGAGGATTTGATGCGGTGGTTTCATGCATCATCTTGGTAAGTTCGTCTTGGGCTTACCAAGAGGTACCGTGACATGAGACGTCAGTACTGGTGGCCGGGATTGAAGAGAGATGTAGCTAGTTTTGTTATGAGATGTTCCACCTATCAATAGGTGAAGGCAAGGCATCAAAGGCCAGACAGACTGTTACAACAGTTACCCGTCCTACAGTGGAAATGGGATGATGTCACGATGTAATTTGTGACTAGTTTTTTGAGGTCATCATGAGGAAATGATGTCGTGTTGGTTGATGCGGACAGACTCACGAAGGTAGCTCACTTTTTTCCGATCAAGGATACATTCAGTGTTGACAAGCCTGAAAATATTTATATCCAAGAGGTCATACGTCTTCATGGGGTTCCTCGTTCTATCATTTCTGATAGCAACGCCTGTTTTACATCTAGTTTGTGGCAGAGTTTTCAGAGGGAACTTGGTACACAAGTGCTTCTGAGCACAGCTTACCACCCTCAGACCGATGGCTAGTCAGAGCATACAATAAAGGTTCATGAGGACATTCTACGTGCATACATATTAGTATTTGGGAGATCTTTGGAGAAACTCATACCCCTGGTCGAGTTTTCCTAAAATAATAGTTTTTGGGAAACTATTGAGATGGCACATTACTTGGCTTTATATGATATGCCATGTCGATCACCCTTGTCCTGGTTATAGGCAGGTGAGGAAGATTTACTGGGACCACGCCTTGTGTAGGAGACCTCTGAGCTGGTCTATTTGATTCAAGAAGTGGATGGCTACTGCATAGTCTCGTTGAAAATATTATGCTTATCGCCGAAGATGACCCTTGGAATTCATGGTCAGGGATCAGGTTCTCTTACATGTTTCTCCGAGTTTGGGACAAAGATGGATTAGGAGATAGGGTTAACATTCACTGAGGTATGTGGGGAAAATTGAGATTCTGTAGAGATTCGTGCTGGTTTCCTATCGGTTGCAGTTACCACAGAGGCAACGGTCCATGAACGACGTCTTCGAAGTATCTTAGTTGTGCCGCCATCATTCATCAATGTCTCACATCTTTTAGACTGAGGATATTGAGCTTCTGATCAATGCTCCCTTTTAGGATATTCTGATTTGTATCATTGATAGGAGCATGAAGGTTCATTAAGGCTGGTCAGTTATTCTCGTACGGGTGCTATGACAGTATGACCGAGTACAGAAGGAAACCTGGGAGTAGGAGACCAATGTACGTGCTCAGTTTCCAGAGCTGTTCTGAGCAGTATCTTCTCCACCCTTGGTAGGGAAATTTGTGGAAGATATTCTTTAAGTGGGAAAGTTTATAAGAACTCGGTTATTATTTTTGAGGTACAAGTTACTTATTTTCTATTTTCCTTATGTTTTTTTGAGAAAATAATGAAAAAGGGGAAAATCCTAACTTTTGTGACTAAACGCCGTGTACTTTTCTACACACCGTGTACTTTGGCCATATGGGATGATCACACATGGTGTGTATCCATGCTGGAGATGAACGATGTAAAAACAGATTACACTCCGTGTAGTGGGTATTTACATGTCGTGTAGTCAGTCGACACCATCACCAGCACAACGACATTACACGCCGTGTACTCATGTTTCACATGCCATGATCTCATGTTGATAGATGAACAGTTCCATGCTGCTGAGAAGCTGTCGAAGGAATAGTTAAAAAAATGAAAACTACATGACATGTACCTAATAGTACATGAGGTGTAGTCTGTTTTTTTTTCTTAAAATGGACAGTAGCTTCCCCTATTAATAGATAAGGCATATAATTGGAGGAGGATTCTGGAGAGAGGGATGTACCCTCGAGGTGCACTAGATCACACACTGAGAATCTGTTTCCACATCTATCGATCTCATTGGAACCGTACAAGTATGCCTCTCATTCTCCTTAAGTCGTTCATAACAATTCTTTCCCGTGGGAATGTTATTTACATTTGAATGGGTTTTATACTACCCTAGATCTACGTCGCCTTTGGTTGTTTCTAGAAGCGACGTTTATGTATACCATTCATGGGGATTTATGGTAGGTGGATTGGTGTTTAAATTCCAACTGTTGTGCGTTTTTGTGTACCGTTGTGCTACGAACCCATGTTGGGGTGTCGTGCGGATGAAGACTTGGCTGTTTATATACCTAGAATTGTATTGGTAATTAAATGTGATAATAAACTGTTGTTTGAGAACACTTATTCGATCTAGGACCACCCCGGGGGTGTGTACCCATATTTAGTCATTTGGACAGGATACTCGAGGGTATTCCATGTTTATATTATCCATTACTTTTTCCTTGTTAGAAATTGTATGGAAATTGAATGTTTATATGTTGGGCATGGCCCGGTTACTTATTTATCCTAGGGGCACTAATATATTAGCCTGAGGGCATTTTTTGATTTCCCTGAGGGCAAGATTATATTTTCCCTGAGGGAAATTCCTGAGGGAAAGGTACTATATAGCCTAAGAGAAAGCCTGAAGGGGTGGTTTTACTATATTATATTGAGTTCAAGATTCTGGTTAGCCTGAGGGATTGGTTCTGTTGAGGATACAATGTTACTAAATTAAATAGTTAAAATGAATAATAAAATGGAAATATAACTGGTAAGTTAGTTACTTTTGATTACTGCTTTGTTTATTGCATTTTACTACTGCACACTTTTTTTGCATATTTTTTACATAGTTGGGCACGAGCCTTTGGTGGGTGCCTTATGAGATTTATTTCTCACACCCTGTTTAGGTCATGTCTTCAGCCCAAACAGACATTGATGATGTAGGTGTGGATAAGGGAAAGGGTCTCTATACATGTTCATGATTGTTGCTGAGTAGTAGGGGATCATGGGACCAAGATTAGGCTTGTGAATCTTGTCGGCTATTTATTTTTGTTCTGTTGTACCTTTACATGCTATTGTATCATGTTGTATTGATGTATAACATGTTATTTTTGTTTTCTTATAACTTGAGACAGATTTCTTCATTATCTATATAATTGTTTGTTATCTTTTACTGCAGTTGTTTGTTTTAAATGTGTATGGTTTACTGCTTCCACTATTTTGGAATGTTTTATATAATATTCCATTGCGCTACACTTTGATAAATGAGGGTATATTTTCCACACTATCAGACCTGGTCCCTCGCTGCTAGTTGGCACCCTCTAGCATTTTGGGACATACACTTAAGGTCATGTGACCAACGGGGTTTGGGGAACCCATTTTGTGGCACACAGATCCAAGAAATTATAGGTCGCTGCCTAGGCCGGGCCTCTAGGCTGTGCCGCCCAGCGTAGGCTGGGTCGATCCGACTGGGATAGACCAAACCCGGACCCACTTTGAGCCATTTATACTTATTTGGACATATCATTGGAACCAGAAAACTATTCGATGAACTATATAGAGCACTAGATACCATGGAGTGAGACAGTCCCATTGGATTGCCCAACAAGAGATTTTGATAATGTTGGGGAACTGCCGGGTTGGACCAAGCACGAATCCAACTGATCGCTCGGGACTAAAAGGCTAATAACTCACAGACTTGTCATCTGATTAACGCATTTTTTATTGTTATGAGACCTATATGACATGGAAGTCCATTCAGATACTTCTTCATGAGACATCGTGATAGATGGAGTATCGACCAGTGGATTGTGGAGCAGACCATCCCGAAGACAAGAGAATGTTGTGCGCGGAACACAGTAGCTGGATTTGACTTGAGGAAGTGATCCTTTGTGGGACTGAAATTTGGTCACCCACATGAAACATCTCTAATATTCACTTCGGGACTACCCTTTCTATCTTGTGTGGGTCCACACAAAGCGATCAACTGTGGGATAGCGCCTAGAGATCCTATGTGGGTCAATATCGAGTGATACTATTTGGGTTAGCACAAAGCGATCCTATGTGAGTCAGCATCGAGCAATCCTATGTTTTTCAGCACCTAGAGATCTTATGTGGGTCTAATTATAATTAGAGATTCCTTTTGGGTCTTCCTCTTAACTTTGTACGATGATTTATTAGTTATAACTAATCATCTCTACTAATG
Organism: Viscum album; assembly: GCA_963277665.1. Classification (NCBI taxonomy): domain Eukaryota; kingdom Viridiplantae; phylum Streptophyta; class Magnoliopsida; order Santalales; family Viscaceae; genus Viscum; species Viscum album. The sequence goes on along the minus strand of OY728161.1, from coordinate 415,837,457 downwards.
TTCTTATGTTTTACCTTGTGTGAGTTGAGTCCGTTCCATGTTGTGCTTTCCTTTGTGGACAAACATTGGGGGTATTATTATATGTGGCGTACCTATGTAGTAATTACCTTCATGGTATTCCTTCCTTTGCGGAATAGTTGTGCTTTGCCCTTTTGTGTTGGAGCCTTTGTTTCATGATGATTAATATGGGTAAACTTGATAACCTAGGTATATGTATGTGCATATACCTAAGTAGGGTTTTCAGTTGGATTCATGTTTTGTGGTTTATCCTTTGTGGATTTTGTGAGGCATTGAGGTTCTTGGGGTCCCTACTGAATATCGTTATATTATCCCCTGCAAGGACTATGCCCGTACTCCGTTGTTTTTTGTGTAGACTGCAGACAACGCTGACTAATGACGTGATTTCTAAGACTGGAGTTACCTTGGTGGTGGACCTGAGACGAGGTGCCCCACAAATATGACCAATCGAGAGCTTCACCTACCCTTCAGGTAGGATCCTTGTCGGGTGTTAACAGTAGATGTTCATGTTTAATTTTACATTCAGTTTCTTGTACACACTAATTATATTAGTATATTTGTAGTTGGGCTTGTATTCTAGGCCCTTTTTACTTACTAGACTCACTCAGTTTACTATTAAATTTACTTGAGTTCGTATCATGCGGTGTGCTTGGTTTTTTGTTCTTACATGTTATAAAGGCAATGATTTATAATATTTAGGTATTATTCTTTCGGTTCTAGTCGCCAGCCCATAGCCTATAGATGGCGGGTTTGGGGTAGTCACGGCATGGGCCTCGGGTAATGGGTCGTGACATTATACATGGTTTTAGTTCACTTTAAAATTATCATTTATTATTAACTATAAATTAAGGGAACATTGCCCTTTAATAACTCATTTATATAATCACCCCTTGTGATACTTTAAAAAATTATTATATTATGGAAATATTAATTATTAAATGGACAACCATCTTGGACAAATTTACTTTTTATATAATATGATAAGGTCATTTCCTCTTACAAAAGATCGATTACTTATTTCATAAAGCATCACTCAAGTGGTACATTTTGTCAATCTTCAATATTATCATTATGATTAATTATATATATTTTTTATACAAGTTCAAAAACTATGTAACATATAAATTATAAATTTACAAAATATAATTAATTTCTAATTATATTTTAAATCCTTTTGATTGAGATGTTCATTATTTTTGGATCAATATTATCAAATGTACTTCTTTGTTATGGGTTGGAGACTGAATATGATTTTTTATGGTTTAATTTCCTTATCTAGAATGAATATGATTGATTATCATTATTTTCTAGGTTTTATATTAATTATATTTACCTTCAATTCCATGGTTGTAGCTTTATACAACACAATTTGTTATGTAAGGGATTAGCAAGTGAACCAAATCCATAATGGGATATTGTACACTATATTTATAGGAATATTTAGGGATCCCAATATACCATTGGAATTTATAAACATTTTAATTATAGTCTTCAGAGTGATCGCTAGCATATGATTATTATCTCATATCATATGTTGTGGCGATATATTTTTATTTAATGATTATGTGATTTCATTTTGATATTACTTGTTTCAATTATTATGTCCATTCTAGTCCAGGGATCATGTTATTCAACTTAAAAAAGGTTTTAGTATTTATATAAATATTTATTTACATACAAGGATTTCTATCTCACAATCATCCATGTGAATTTTCCAAAGAAAATATTATGCAATTTCAGAATATATTCTAATGTTTTTAGAAATATTTAATGTTTTAGATAAAGATCGTTTTTTTACACTTGAAAATTTATTCATTTATATAATTTTTAAAAAATAATATATCAATATATACATTAATTATATTCATTTAAATTCAATTTTATGAAGTCATAAATAAAATGTGTTGTATGATAAGTATTTATACTTAAAATTAAAAAATATTACATTAGTGGTTTAGAATAAAATTTGATAAAATCATGTTTTATATGGTAAATTCTTATTAAAAATACACTACTATTTCCTCCAAATTCTTCTTTAATAATAAAAATTTTGTTTCCATAAAAATTAAAATAATATTATAAAAATAATTTTCATTTAAAATATATTTATATACCATCAATTACAAGGTATCCAAATGACTATTATTATTTGTATTTATAGTTATATCCCACTATAGTTTGACATAACATTAATGATTATTGAGAGGAAGTGTTAGCTTCTATTTGACTAAACAAATGGAAACATTTATGATCTAACCAAAAAAATTATCCATCCATTATATACCACATGGTTACATGATCCAAAGAAAAAGAAGTATTTTTTTAATGAAATTATCTACTGATGATATTTTCTGCTAAGAAAAAAATTGTTTTATATCTTAAATAGTAACACACATTTATGGCCATATTTTATTATGTTAATAATCACAAAAAATTGTCATCTCAAAATCCAACAATTTTAGGATTCTTATTTGAATGGATATTGTCATCCTTTATCCTTTATATATTGTTTACCCTATTAACTATATTGAAAACCATTATAATATAAGAAAATTTTGAATGAAGCATCATAGAAACTCTTGAGAAATAAATTTTGTCATGTTAATAATTATAAAAATTATAATCTTAATATTTTTCACATATCCACATCCATACCTCTAAATTTTTTATTCACTTACATATTTCAAATTATAATTGCATGATACAAACTAGTCCATAATTTTATGATTTATATAAATAATATCGTTTAACTATTTTACCATGTAAAATTGTGTTTTTTATTTGTAGAATTATAAAACAGATTATATTTCAATATTTTACTCTTCTAAAATGTTGAAATTTTATACACAATATATGATTCTAAACTAACCCTCATGTTTCATTCATGAAACACATTCCCAGTTCATGATGATTATTCATAAGTGAATGATTGACATTGGTTGAGTTAATACACATCCTTAATTAATATAAAATAAATTGAAATATAGGATGAGAATATAAATATCATTAAGTGATATAAAAAATATGAACCAATTGTCGATATAAAAACATTGTAAAATGAGAAATTTTTTTAACAAAATAAACATTAATATAAATTAACAATCTAATCATTATAATAAACATTTTTACCAAAAAAATAAATAAAAATATATTCGAAATAAAAATTGATAGAAATAACCATGAATGATAATTGGGAAATCTTATTTATACCACTATTGAGGTAAGCATTACAGTACCCCTATAAATGGAATATCCTACCATGTTAATTCCGATATAATTTCAGTGTAGAATAAATCATCAACCATGGAATTGTATGGATATATCAGTTTCATCCACCAGCATATATATTTATAAATAACCATAACAACAATAAATCACAAATTATAGATCACATTAATAACAAAACACATAATTAACTTAATTTGTACCTATAATTCTAATCATTAATCTTTATCTCGCAAAAATGTCATTTGATTTGATAAAACATAAAAAATAAAAAATAATATACAATATTAATTGAATTTACATTAAAAAATAATCAATAATTAAATTAATAATTATTTTAATGATGAACATTAATGATGTAGGTAAAAGGATTTGAAGTTCTAATTGATAAAATACAATTCTTTTAAAACCTATATAATAATACTTGAATATGAAACATGTGGAAAACACTAAAAAAATACATTTCTACATTATTTATTGAAATTATATGATATCAAAAAATTAAATTTATAATTCATTTAATTTTTTAGAATAAAAATATATAATGAATATAAAAATGGAGGAAAAAATTATAGGGAAAAAAAATTTAAAATATGGGTCAAAAGAAATATCATATACCTTGAGTCCTAACTGGCTTCTCATATCATCTATACTCATGATTAATAAATTAATTTTTGATATTTATTTTATTAAAAAATGGTTTTATTTTCGTCATTTTATTATTATACATTTATTTGATTTATTATTATTTCTTATTTATTTACTAAATCAATATTTTTCACTTTTGTCAACTAGGGATCATTCAATTCCTAATTCCCAAAATTTAATACGGATCCTAGTAATCATAATAATAATTTTTACATGGTTCCATATGTTTTATATTTTTCATGTTATAGGTTTCATTTCATTTTAAAAAAACATTAATATGTTATAAAATAGATACCTTTTTACAACTATTCCAAGATAAATTTGTTTTTCAATGTTTAAATGACATTGATTGTTCACAAATAATTACATTATAATGAAATATATATCACCATCAAAAAATAATTTTTCTATTATTTAATAATTTTTTTGGATATAATAATGTAGTCTGATGGTCATTTTATTGATCACAGGGTGATTGTTATTTAGAGACACATAAAAATGTATATATATTAAAATTTTCATTTTATAAACATAATTTGTTTTAAATATACACATATTTATATTACCATTCAGTAATAATTAGTAATTAATAAATATATAGTTATTATGAATTTTTTTTATGTTTTCATAAAAATTTGTGACACAAACAATATGAAATCATGCATATAGGTGGTAACGATGGAAAAATAAGAACATGTTTTAATGTCCAAATGATTATGAATATATTTCGTGTAAATTATAAATATAAATTTTATATTACCTTCATGATTTAAAATATTTTAGTAAATTTATAAATATGATATTGGAACATGATAATGGGATGTTAAATGAAACATAATTTTTTTAAGAAATTACTTACAAAGTGTCTCGATATCCTCCTTTTAGACAGTTAAATATTATAATGATCATGTAGTGTTAAAATATTTAATATAATATACTATATATCATTAAATAACATTAATTATGTCTTAAATATCATATTACTTACATGAATACTTTTCTAAAATGATACAGGTAAGGCTGTGATGATAAATTTTAAGACATTAATAGAGGCAATAGTCTTCGGGTAACACCTATGACGTTGTTATTTTGAAATGTATTCATGAAATATATATGGTGGTTATTACATCAATATAATTACATTATGGTCTAATAATTAAATTTTTTTCATTATATTTTTATAGAAGTGATATATTTTTTGGAGATGTAATAACAATGAATCATGAAATATCCTAGATATGAAAATTACTACATCCATTGAAATCCTAAATTAAGCCTCTCCTTGATCCATATGAAATTTGTGTTTTAGGAAAACAAAATCCTATTTGATATTAGATAAAAAAATTATTATTGATATTTTCATTGTATTATTGAAATATGGTGCTCAGGGAGTGTAGAGAATTTAGAAGGGTGAATTATTATTTTATATGTTATTGTCTTTTTACTCAAGTAAATATTTGTTTTCAATGTATACATTAAATTGTATACAAAAAAACATGATATAATAGTATAAAAAATAATATATTATACATGTTTGTTATAAAATCCACTCATCTTATTAATTAATGAGACTTATTTCTGGTCTTTTCCAATAATTTAACTCCATTTTGATTGGTTTAACTTTCATAACGGGGAAATGAATGTATTAATGTGACATATTTTTTATAATTAAAAATGAAATAGAAAAAAATTTATTTTTATGCATAAGATTATGATTATTAAAACCATTTTAATATATTATATTTCAATATTTGGAAAAAGTAATTATTTATAAGTATAAACTTAACAAAAAAATATTGCAATAAAATATGAATTTTTATGTATCAATATTAATCTATATTTTGATTTTTTGTATTATTGATTATTATGATACATATTGGGTTATTGTTAGAAGTGACGATTATTTTATTTTAGTACCAATACAGAACCTCATACATGAATGAAAATACATAATTAAAATAAAAAATCCTAAATATATATTTAATTACAATAAAATATAACTTGGGGTCCCAAAAGACAAGATGTATTTTTTAAAATTTAACATATTAATTCATAATAAATTATTTTAATATGTAAAATAGTTTTTTATTTGGAAAATGTTTGAATTTATTTTTAATTCACATTAAAATCGAAATAATTCTATAAAAATTACGTTTTCTATAAAAAAATATTTTCCAATATTCACTATAAACCTATTATTTTACATAACCAAAAAATAATCACAATATTTTAATCTTAATATGATGAATCCAAAAATTAATTTAATTTTATCACATTCATATTGTAATTTTTTGAAATTTTTATTTTAATCAAAACCAAAAAAAATTGATGATAATTTTGTTGTAATTAACAATTTTTCATTTTTCAAATTATAAAACATAAGATTCTCCAACAATTAATAATACTATATAAATATTTATAATTATTACTATTTATATTATTATCTATAAGTTATATTAATTAAAATTAATATTGATTCATTATGATATATATATTTTCATTAATACAATTATAAATAACAAATCAAATCGCCATATTATAAAATATTTTAAATATTTATTAAATGTTTCAATACTATAAAACCCATGAAATTATAAATATTTAATATTTTTTTCTTAAGTTCAACGAATATCATGACTTATGATAACAACAATTTAAAAAAACCATATCACACCCATGTATGCAATAACCTTTTTTATGAACATTATTATTAAGAATTATAATACAAAATATCACATACCCATAATCATAATTTCAATATTAAATAGAAAAATTAGATAAATACATAAACATTAAAAAAATGTTAAAATTTTAACTTATATCATTTTTCTAAAAAAAATATTTCATTTTTTTTCAATACAAAAAAACCATTCTTGATAGTCATTATATGTGTATGGGGAATTTTCAATTGTAATAAAAGTGTTAACTTTGATGAATTGTAAGGGTTTGAGTATGAGATAATATATATACATCATGATCATTATATAAATATTTCATAATATTTTATATAATCATCATAAAGAAAAATCAATGAATACAAGGTCATAAAATAATTTTTTCATAAACATGCATAATGGAATTTCTTGATACCATAATATTGGGATTTTGAATTTCATAATTACATAATAATTTTTTAAGTTTTTATTCAATGATATCATGTTAAAATGGTTAGTATTCTCCTATTACACTATCACTATTGTTTCATTAGTTCGATCACTGCACTAACCAGTTATAAAATTTTAGATCTCAATAATCACATAAGTAAACAGATTTATAAAGTCATATGTAAAAAATGGAGAATAAGTACATATCATAATGATTAATAATGAAAACATATCAAATAATTTACTAATAATCAATTATTTTCAATTAAATGACTCTCAAATTGAATAAATGAATATATGATCATATCCATCACTCTCAGTAGTTAATTGTATTACATTTCTATCTAATTGAATACTATTTAATAAAAATAATAAATTATATTGTATCCACAATGTGGAGTATATAAAATTCAATATTATTAAAAAATGGTAATTCCAAAATATTTTCAATATATTTGTAAATTTAATCTCTATGGAATGAAAATATAAGAATATGATCCAAGAGGTGGTGGATGTAGAATTTTTAAATTATATGATTATTATATATAATGCCACCTTGTTTGAGTGATCCCACACATTAAATGATTTTTTATTTACAACATCATAAATAATATATCTCATAATATAGTCATAAAAATATTATAAAATATACAAATATTCTCAAATAAAAGGGGTATATAAAAAATAAATTTGTATCATAATGGAATAACAAAACAAAATAAAAAAATCCAATTAATATTGATCATTATTAGACACATAAATTACATTAAGAAGTAATAATAAAAATTAATTATAATTATGAAAGAAAGGTTGATTAATGAAAACCTAATGATACTTAGAGATTTGTTGTCATCATAACTATCCAATTATCACATCCATATTTTAAAATTTGGTTGGAAACATGACTACATTGTTTTTATGACAAATCTTATGATTAAATATTAATTTTATGTGAAGCTAAATTTTTTTATGGTTTGAATTTATTGATGAATCTTTGATACACGTTGATATTCTTTTAAGAAAGGCCTCCAATAACTATCTTGTGAAAATAATTAAAAATTTTCATAAGGTGTAGGATCAATGTATCAACCATTTAAATGACTAAATTTTTGAAATCATAATTGAATTTAATCCCTTATGTTATTTAATTTTTTCTCATGAAATTATTTTTGTGAATAAATAATACGTATATTAATAATATTAAATTAATTTAGGATTTCCCATATATATATATATAAGTTTGAAAATTGACATGTATTTTTTAATAATTTATTTAATTCCAAAATTACTTATTCTCTATATATATGTATATAATTAAATATTTCATTACTGTACAAAACATTGGGAAAAAGATATCCCATAAATAATGATATGATAAATTATTCACATCAATAATCAATATTTTTAAAAATATAATAAAAAATAACTGATGTGTTTTTTTAAATAGTAATTATACATTTTTATAAAATTTTATCAAAAAAAAAAATTATTCATATGAATATTTCTTTTTAATATAGGATAACATAGTTAAATAATTAAACATTAAATATATTATCAAACTAATTAATTTTTTTTAATAGATAAATTAAAAAAACATTATTATATATTTAATTATTCATTTATTCTATTTGGGTTTTCATATACTTGTTTTTATTTAATTTTAATTTTATTTCATAAGATAATTATAAAAGTTACATCACCATTCCAGTAGTGAGGTTAATAATCATTTAGTCATATTTTCAATGGCTACTTTACCTTTTATAGTGGTAATATTTCCATTAACTAACCTATATATATAAGAAACTTGTGTATTTTATATATTATTATTAAATAATATTTAATGAAAAACTCATATTAAAAATAAAAATAAAATTTCTATTCAAAATAATTATTGTAATGTTAAAAATAGGTTAATGAAAAATCATAGTATAAGAATATTTATAAACTTTTAAAATCCATGAGCAAGTTACTACTAAATTAGTGAATAATAATCATAAAACATGTATTCTCTTGAGAAAATATATAAGTCAAATGATTATCTAAAATTCTATTATGAGTAGAAATAATATTGTTTGTGCTTGAGACCTGACTCAACATAGTATATGATTGATAAAAACCCTTACTATCTTATCAATCAAATATTATAATCATAGCCACGAAGGATTAATTTTGAAGATACATGGAATGATGATTATAAATAATTTTGTTTCAAATTAAAATTATTATCAAATATCACAAATAAGTTATAAAAACAGATTTCATTTATTCATGCATATGATATGTTTACAAATAACCACTTCATAAATATTTATCAAAGGTAAAATCATATTCAAGAAAAATACACATAATGTCATGGGATATATCACATTGACAAATACATTGGAGGGATATAAAATACCCGGACCACAATTAACTTCATTATATACTCTTATTCATCCATGAAATATGTTATTAAAACACACATATATATATATATATCATAATCATGATAATAACCCTTGAGAAAATAAAAATATCCATAGTGGTAACATAAATCATTTTAAAAGGATAAAACACTTTGGTTCAAAAAAAATTAATAGAAAAAAATCATGATTAAGTATAATAAAAAAATAAATATATCATAATTAATTGTGTAAAAATTAAATAAATAAAAAAATTCTCAATTAGTGTTAATATTATTTTGTTAGACATTTAAATGGGAATATTTCAATAAAATTGACTCTCAATAATAATTTTCATAAATATTTTTACATTGAAGAAAAAACTATAACTAACTTTTATTTCCACTTTATTAATATGTTTAAATGATTTTTATAATGTGTTTTAATTTATTTAATTTGAATTTTGACTAAAAATGTTTTTCTTTCATACTGTAATGGACACATAGAGCTATCACAAATACATTCAAGTTTCCCAAAATGAAAATGAACAGGGTTCCCCAATATGGGACGTTGGCCTTTCTAGAAGAGAAGTAATGGCTAATGATATCTCTATTTACTTTCAGGTGGAACAGAATCTATTTTTTTAACAATAGGGTGTGGGAGATTACATTAAGTGGATCTATAGGAATACTTAGCTAATTAACACCAAAAAAATAATAAGGTATAGTACGAAAAAACATTTCATAAAGATAAATTGAGGTCATTGTGAGATAAATTTTTATAGGATATATTTATTTAATGAATGAAATTAGAGGATTATTGAATCATTATCTTGTAAAGAACATGGAAATACTCAGTTGGATTTCTCTTAGTAATATCAATAGACTAAATGGCTTACATAGAATTAATTTTTGACTTTATATCATGAATATTTATATCAATAAACATTTAATATATTTAATTTATATATGATTTTAAAATTTATATGATACATAAATATGGTGATGGAATATCCTATGATGTTAAAATATTTTCTATAATTTTCACCGACCTAGGGTGGATATAAAGCTAAAAAATCTCAATAATTCGATATCAGTTTCCCACCATCACTAAAACATTTGGTTATGATTAAATATTGTTGTTTCAATAATGATTTAGTGAATTAATCACTTTTCATTGTCATTGATGTTAGAGAAATAAAAATATCTAGTGTTTTCTTTTATATAGTGATTTTTGGGAGATTGTCTTTTGGTAGAATAAATTTGTGTTTTATGGTGTATTTATAGGGTTGTCCGAAGTAAGTACATTATAGAATGATACTACACATTGCACGTTCTAATGGATGAATAATAAATTATTATTACTAGTGTTTTTAATGATAAAATTCAATTGATATGTGCCATAGTGATAAAAATGAGAACCCAAATTATAGTTGGTTGGAGAATATTCAACTTTATTAGTATATTTATATACATTATGGTAGTATATAAGGGTTATTACTAAACTATTTAAATCAAGTGAATTTTTTAGATGACATAAACTATTTTGATATGTCTATTTTTTGTTTAAATGGTTCATAAGTATTGACAGGTTATGGATTCCTTAATGATTCTTGTATGGGCCATTATAACTGAATTACTTTTCGTATATTCTATAGTTATTTTTTATGTGAATTTATTGAAGGCGATTTTTTTTTGAAGGATTTTTGATTGTATAAGGAATGATTGTAGATAATTAAACCTCGTCTAATGCACTTCTTAATTCAATTTATTATATATCCATTATTTATATCTGATTAGTATTTAACATGGGATTTAATAAGGGAATATTACTTTTAGAATATAAAACTGATAGATTTATTAGAATGGATTCATAAAAGAGATGTTCTGATGTATAATTTTATTTGGTTTATGGAAATCAATAGTATTTCCAATAATACGATATTTATAATTTTAATGCGATTACAGTCTAAGATTGGATGACTTGCTTTCGAGAACATAAGGAATTCTATTAGGGGTTCTTAACCATTTCCTCGCATATAAAAAATAATAAAATTTTATATTTGAATGTTATTTTTAAATTATAATTTTAATAATTTACACGATCTTAATATAACTTATTAATTTTTTGATAGTGGTTTTAATTAATATATTGAAATAGTATGATGATCATTCAATTTTTTTGACTATCAACATATTTATAAATGTGTTTATTGAATAATTCTTATGTTTCCCCTATATAGGAATGTTGAATTCATTTTTTATATATTACATGTTAATGAACAAATATTGATACATAGTTATCATATTCATCCAATAAAATTCTAGACATAAAATACTATTAGAAGGATATGGTGGATATGGAAATTTTCTATAAATGAAAATAGAAATTTGTATCTATATATGGTTTTTTATATGTTGAAAAATGTAATGATAATAAATTGTATATAATTCATTATAATGATGATATAATTATTAATTTATGGAGCGATCAACAATTTTCGTGAATGATTTATAATCTATATATTTTCACCAAATTGTGTATGATAATGATATATAAAATACAATGTTCAGAAGAAATTACTATCACAATTAATTTTTAGTGGTTACTTATTTATCCATGCACACTCCTATAGGATTTTTGCAATAATAAATAAAATTTTCATCCTTATATTGATTTAGTTATGAATTTATTCATTGCACATATATAATGTAAACTCAATCAAAGGCGAGTATTACATAATTATATAAGAAATGATATTAGAAAACTATATTTTTTTAAAACGAACAAATATAAAAAATTTAGATCTAGGAGGTAATAATTTTTTGCTAAATATTACTATAAAATAATATGTAAATATAAATAATGAAGGTTAATATGGTAACATCATGGGTTATAATAATGAATGTCTGTGAAAAATATTTTTCATGATATCTTTAGATATTATTATTGTATTTAGGATTTTTATATTATGGTATTTTTAATAAAGGACATGACTAAAAAGGGATGTATTTTTTCATTCAAGGGTCAATTTCAATTCTCATTATATGATATAAAAAATATATCTACATAAGTGAAAATTCTATCTTATATGAGTTAGGTCAGTGTTTTTTAGTTAATTATTACATATTAGACATGGTTATTTCATTTTTATATTTGTCTTAAAATTAGGATGTGCCATATCTATATCAATGTATAAGTGACATGAAAAAATTAATGGATATATAATATTGAATTTCTTTTATAATGAAATATCGTTAATATTTTCATCACTACTAAATATGTAAAAGATTATTATTTTATATAGATCAAAAAAACTAACTTAGTCACATATAAATAATATAAAAGGAATATTTGGTAGGGTATCATTATCCTATTGTCATTAAAATATAAAAAACAATTTATCTATTGAACTGGGAATAATTTATTTGGTTCTGATGAAATTGGAACAATAGTTTAATATTAGGTTTATCTTGTAAAAATTTAAAATTATTTTGTAAAATGACTAGATAAGGGTTGTGTTAATATCTATATATATATATTAGTAAATATATTCTGGAATGGTTGAGGATAGTAAAAAAATAGATTTTTCATAACAGGTTATCCATGTAATATTTTATGGTGGGAAGAAAATTTCAATATGGACTTAGGATATGAATTTCATCATGGTTTTCCAACAGTGATTGATAGTTCATATTATAATGTGAGAACATGTCATGTATATTTATATTACTTCCAGGAAGGATAATTAACCTGTATTTATTGAAATGTATCATAATATTGTTTTTCTAGTTTTTTTCCTTTTGATTGATGAATGATAATGTGGGATTTTTTTGGATGTCCTATCGCTGAATTCTAAAATTAAAAATATTTGAATAATTTTTTAATATATCAAAAAAAATTATTTCATTATCAAAATATATTGATATTTACATATTTTTTATATAAAATATAATGAAATTTACCTAGGTAAAAGATAATAGTTGGAAAATATTTTATTAAATAAGAAATGTATCACATATCAAACTAATTTGGGGGAAAATTCAATACGTAACTATGGAATGAAAAACAGGTTAGAAATAGAGTCATTTCATAGATTTCAAATTATGTTATAATAATCAATGATTAAATATATATTTTAAATATTTTTAGGGAATTATACTGGTATTAGGTATGAATGTAATGATGACTATTTTTTACAATCAAAATATTTATGGTCTCATTTTGAAACCCAAATACAAGAGGATGTGTCTTGTGTATTTATTGTTGATTTTAGTGTTTTTAGGGATGATCATATAGCCCTAATATAATTTTCTTATAATACCAACATTCTTGATTAATTTTTTATTGATCTATTCAAAGTATTTTATAGAATAAAGTGTGCATAATTTTTCTAATACAAAAATGTGGTACTGTAAAAATAGATGTTTTATTGATATATTTCTTTTTAAATAAATTTAATTTCATTTATTGTTTGGTTTACACAAAATACTGAGTTTAAATGGACTATGATATATTATAAAAGTATTATTATTTAGTATGATATATATCAGATAACCATTGGATTACATGGTATGAATAATACTTAATATATAAAAAATGAATATTTTATATATAAAATTTTTTAATGGGTTTTAAATTACTAATAAATTAAAATAAAACCATTTGGTTGTTAAAAATATATGATTTCATAAAAAAATTATGTACACAATATGTTTATTTGTAATAATATATATTATTACATATATATGAATGACATTAATTTAATATTCATATAATATATTATATAAAATATTTTACAATTCATCTTATAATTTGTTGTATGTAATTAAACAGTGGTAAAATATGTTTTATAAATAAAATTCACAGAAAAATATTTTTTTTGTCATGCAGATTTTCTAAAAATGGAGTCTTCGACATTATATTGGTTTAATATGATGAAATGGATTCAATAATTAGAATAAGAAAATTTAGTATTATATAACAAGATAATGATAATTTTTGTACATTATTAATGGTAAATGAGGTAAAAATTAATTAAAATAGTATATGATAAAAGTTTTCAATGTGGGGTTAAACTAAAGACATACAAATTTCAATGGAATGAAATGATATTTAAAACCTATTATATGAATGTAGTATTATACGATATCATCAAATCACCAAAATTGGTCCAATTTATATCCACATGACTTTAATAATGACTTTTTTATATTTTAATATTCGTAATAATTAAATGCGAGTCACTCCCCACATTTATAAAAGGGTGCAATATATAATTTATTCTACACACAGCAATATCCCTTTAGTTTGATGATAATATACCCAAATATCTCTTAAACTTTTATATCCATGTCTTATAAGATCGTCTATTCTTAAATGACCTACCTAAGGGACCTTAAGAAGAGATTTAATGGTTGTTTCTTAAAGAAGATATATATGTTTTACCAATATTTATCTTGTTTTATAGTTCATATAATTCATATAATTATTTTTATACAACTATATCTAAAAGTTTGGATACCCTGAGATGGTTTGAATTAGGGTTTTATAGTTTAAAATAACATTCCCTTTTGATCTTGTTTCTCTTTTAAAGAAAACCATCTTCTCTCTCTTTCCAATAACACAACATGGATTGAAATTAAAACATGAATGTGACACCACATTTTTACATTGTTCACCATTAATAGGATATGTACAAGAACTATATAATGAAAATGTGGTGATGTTATAATTATAATATATTTTTACTATTATTTACATTATTTGCAGTAGACTCAATGTCTATCCCAGTTTACAACCACCCACAATTCGGAAGCTCATTTCTCTCTCAACTGAATTGTTCTCAATGATTATTTATAATATCCCTTAATAGTTTATTGTCTTGTATGTCTATTCATTATCACTAATGAATGAATACTATGCTATATGTATTATATCTTTTGATTTACATCATTAAACCACCGATGAATACCTCTTTACCATTGAAACAATCATGGAATCCTAAAATTTTTGGCATAGTTCCGACCACGCCTTGAAGACAATTTTCTTATATTTAATGCAAAACATATCCTTTTGCATGAAATACCTTCAACATATTTTATGAAACATTTTAATTTTGTGAATAAAAATCTCATTTTACGATCAATGTCATTTTTACATTCAACCTATCAGTTTTACGTACTACATCAAATTTTACGTGCAACGCCCTTAACATAATTTCCATAAGTGCAGTGGATCTATTATCTCCTCTAGGTAAAGATATCAATATAAATAGTGGGTTCTCATGTGATTTATATTAAATCATGAAACTGAAACAAAAGAAATCATTTTTTCCCAAAACCACCATCATGCGTGAAAAATTCTCATCATGAATGCAAAACTCTTTCATGAAATATCATATTTTGCACACATGTCACAGTTTGGAATGGACCTCTAGCCTTTTCAATCATCCATTACATTTTGTGCCATATCTTTTACACGTGTTATTTAAAATACATATCTAGAAGTGAAAAGTAATCTTGGAAACCATGTTTTTTGAAAAACTAAATATGTAAATCCTTCTTTTGATCAAATAGAACATGGATTCCTGCATTGTCAACAAAAATGACCAACCCAAAAATTCAGCAATGATTCATGGATGGATTTTATCACAAAATATACATTGTAAAATAATTTAAATGGTTTCATAAATATATAAAAATATATTATTATTATTATGTTATAACTATTTTACACCTTGCTTCTAACAAATGGGAAATCAATAAATCACTAATACAGTAGTATAGACTATTGGCTCCACATAACGATAAAATTCATTTTACATCACCATAATATTTATTCTATGAAGTAAAATATTTTTTATTTTAAATTTATGAAATAATTATTCTTCAATAATTATAAGATATTATATACCTTCTTACCTTCTCGTCCATTGGAAAATAAAATAGTCACTTATTCGTTTGTGTGGACTACCACCACCACAATGCAATTTGATTCCTTATTTATAAAAGTTTTACTTGAATGTTAATAAAGACATATTTAGTCAATATATGTGATATTATAATTATAATGGATTTTATAATTAAAAATTACATTTCTTTCAACTCCACCATTGAAATGTGAAAGCATCATCCATCAGGTTTTATCGAAAATAGTCCTTACAATGTGATATAATCCAATTTCCATCCCCAATTTTAATGAATATAAAAAATATATTAATATATTAATTATTACAATTATAATTCTTGTAAATATAATATATATTTTTAATCCATTCCCAATGTATATGTACCAAATCAATCAAAATGAAAAATTCTTTAAAAAATTACTAGTTTTCACCCAAATATCCATTTTAATGAATATTTGAAAATAAAATAGTAATTTAAAATTATAATGTATTATTAGGTATTAATTTTCTTATAAATATGGATATATAAAATATTTATAATTATTATATATTATGTATATAATATTTTTTAAAAATTATGTAAGTATGATGAATCATGAGGTAAATAATTTTTTATAGAATATCATTTTATTTTGTGAATATATTAGTTAATTTCTATTGAGGGAAATTATATAGTATAGATAATTTAGACCCCATATATTTTATTCTCCTCTATTAAATTTTTTTTAATTTTTATGTATTATTAAAATTTAATGATATTGTTAATATATTTTTTTTATTTTAAAAATAAAAATATGTATTTATTTCATATTTTGTCAATATTTTGTTCTTTCCTGTCCAAATTTTCCTCCAATCGATATCCCATTTTTTAAATATTTTCCATTAATTTTTTAAATTATTAATAACATATTTGAAATTTGAAAATCTTAATATATTAAAATTTTATTCATTTTACAAACGAGGTTCTTTTTAACAAATGTGTGAACTCATTCTATTGAAAAAACATGATTCTGAATACATATGATATAATTTTGATGTGAGGGTGTGATTTATTATAGATGTGTATAAAATATGATGCATGAAAATGTTTTTAATGGATGTGATAAAATATTAGTGTTTCTGTATTCTCTAATTGTGTTATTCTCACATTATATTGAGTTTAAATTATAATGAATAGTTATGTTTGAATGATTTTGATTTACTTTTCTTATGACTCCAAATTAGTACGAAAAAAATCAAGAGTGATGGTTAGTTCATTGAAAACATTATTTATCCATCATCTTGATATTTTTTTATTTTGGGTTTTAGGAATTATTTTTTTCCAGTTAATGAAAATTTATTGTTGATAACATTCACCTGACACTGTAATGATACCATTATAATAATATTATTATTTATTATTATTGATAACTCTCATCTTTTCCATTATTAAACATATAATGTCATCTTTTCTTATTTTATCCATCCCATGGTTTGGATGGATGGTTATGATTATTATATATATTTAAGTGTAATATTATTTAGATCCTTATAGGAGATGTTTATGATATTTTAAAAACATTGATGATTATATATATATTACCAAAGAACAGTAATCTATAATAACCCTTTGAAATATAATATTGCAATTTGTATTTAGTATTCATTTATATTTAATAAATATGTAATTATTTTATTATTTGGTTACCTAATTTCGTATTAGAAGATAGTTTCGATATTTATGGTTATATAACATAGAAATATTTAGTTAGAACCCCTAGAATATGACTATGTATAGACTAAAATATTCAATTATGTTAATGAATGGTGTTTGTTTTTCAAAAAATATATATCCTTATATTGATACTGGAATGTGGTTGTTGTTGTGACACAAATGGCCCTAGGGGTAAAAGATCTGAAAATTGTTGATTAGTTATTAACTCGATCAACACTATTTCATAATGAGCGGTCCTTTGAATTAGCAAGTGGATGGTAGAAATTAAGTAAAATGATTGTGTTAATTCACATTTTTCCACCAACCATTCTGGTTAGTGATATGATAGAACATATCATATTTTATGATTATCCAAAGTGATGTTATATGAATATAATGCGTTAGGTTTGGAAATATAATGTCGTCATTTATTAAATCTTAAGAATGATTTTATTTATCATACTAATACATAGTATAATTTTTTATGTTTACAACTATATATAATTTTTTCTATTTAGAAAATGAATGGAATCAGGATGAATTGTGTGAGAAATAAATGTAACAAAAAAATAAAATAACCATATTCTTGATCAAGAAACTGAAATTTGAGATTTAACGTAAAACATTGGGATTATGAGTAGCCAACTATATGTATATATGATTAACAACCTCCCCATGGGTGAGTTTTATTTCACATACAGTAAGAGAAATGCTTAGATTAATAATGGCCATGGGGGGAAGAAGATTCTTCTTACATGTTTACAATGTGGGACAAATCACCCAGGGAAATATCTCAATATAATGTGATGAATTTTTAACTGCAAAAAATATCATATTTGTCATAATTGAGGATAAAAATTAATATTTTAATGATGGGAAATTAATTTCATCATATAAATCCACTAATAGTTCATTGTCTTCTATTAGGGGAACATTGGAAATTATCATAGTCGATTCCCTAATGTAGGGGATAACTACTACATAAATATATGGAATATTTTAAGTCAATATATAATGTGAATCATTATAATTAATGCACACATAGTATCATGAGATGACATATTGATTCTTTTAATAAGTTTCCCTAATAATTTTGTATCATTATTTATTGGAATTTTAAATAGTTTTTGGCATTAATTATAACTCTATAAATAGATCACATACAAATTCATAGATTAAGGAAAAAAATTGTAAATTATAAATCATAATTTGATTGTATATTATTATTTCAATGAATATAAAAATTAAGTACGGATTGAATTCATCAATCTTGTCAAATTACCTATTATTTTGAGATATTTATCACAATGTGTTGTGGAGATACTAAACATCAAATATTATAATGATATTCAAAAATATGATAATGTGTTTTTTAAATAAATGCATAGTCATCCAGTGAATCATTATGTTGAATTATTTTGTTTTCATAATACTAGTGCTACACATATTAAAAAAATCCATATATCATAGAACCAATTGGTTTCCATGAATTGAATGTGAATTTTTAGGAGAATCTAAATATGATATTCAAATGACGATGTGTTTTACCATGAGGTAAACTATATTTTATTGATAAAATAAAAGATATATTAATGTGAAATTGAAATTTTATTAGAATTTAATAAATATTTCAATCACGAAAAATTATCTATTATCCCACAATGATTATTTATTGATCAATTGTGAACAAATAAAGACATCTCAATGATGGTACATTATTCTAGATATTATAAATAAATGATTCAAATTTAAGACATACAAAATATATCCTTCTAAAAGTGGTAAGTAAATTATTGCTTTTTAGTGATGAATAAATGAATATAATTTGTTGTTTCCACATCCATAGTCACATGTTGATATCAAATACCATAAGCCAATTTTTTATTCATTACAAAAACTACTCAACTCATGATTTGGAAATGAAAGTCGTAAAATATTCCATGAAAAATTGGTGGGGTTGTATTTATGGTAAATTTTGTGATATATATGATAATAATATATAGAATTAAGCTTCAGATAGAAATTGTGTAATATATACCAAAATATATGGTCATAACTACTTGATGATTATGACTACCTAGTAAATTGCCACCATGGTATGTTGAAGGTGGATGATTCTCTGAGATAAATAGAATTTTTTTTACATGATCAGGATTGAAATCTATCAAAATTTATGGATTTTCATAATATAGAAATTAAAAAAATGATGATAGGGGATATTTCATTTCATTCATATAAAAATTATCAACCAACAATCCATGTGATTATTAATGATGTAAAAAGGATGGTATGTAAAGATACAAGGAAATGTGAAATAATCATGTATTCAAAATTGATTATAATGATATTTTATTTATTTCATACAACTGCAAGGTGTCATATGAATACAATTCATGAAGAAGGAATATGAAGATTAATCTCATAGGTTATTGTTTTCTGTTCATTCTTTAATTATGAATATGTATAGAGGACTGTAATGCAATTTATGGGAGGATACCATTTAAGGGGATGTTACAAAGAACATATATCGACATCCCAAATTTTATTATGTTAAGGTTATGCTATATAATTTTATCTTGATTTTAGAACAATTACCCAAACAATAAGTGTTATGGGAATTCATTACCATGGATTTCTTCATCATGCTCCCCAAATATCATGTGAATAAAATAATTATTAAAAAGTATTCAATCGGCATACTATTTTAGAAAATTTGATTGAATTAACATAATATTAATATCTGGGTCATATTTCCGATATTAACATCAATAAATAGTTAATTTTCCATGTATTACCACATTCTTTGTCACAATCTTTTGATCTGATAATTACATCAATGTTCTAGATATATATTTAACTTACATTGAATAAATAATATAATTTTTTTTGTTTATATCTTTTTCATTAAAATGATCAATATATGTATAAAATTAAAGTAATTTAAATTTTTATGAGATTATGTTATATGGGTTTCCAAGAAGGTTGCGTCAATATATTTCTATGATCATGTTTTTGTAAAATAATATCACTCAATCATGAATTTGGATAGATCATTATAAATCCCTAGATGGAAGGAATTGCATGACTGACATGTACTAGAATGAATATAGAAGACAAAAATTTTCGGGACATGATCTAGATAAGTAAATGATATAGAATGTTACCATTATTAAATTAGTGCATTAGAAATTATCTTATCTGATAGTAATTTTATGAAAATAATTATCATTAAAATCAATAGTCTAATGTTAGAGATAAAATTTTCTTAAGAATATCAATATGTAACATTGATTTAGTATTTTGAATAAATGGAATTTTATTTTCAAGATATATCATTCATTTTAATATTATTTATCATTTGTATATATTTTATTCTCTATTGGAGCTTCCATCGATCTCTTATAAGTTCACAATTTTTTTCATGCATTTCTCTTGAGGAAGAACATACATGATCCTTCACATATAAGGAAATCAGAGGTTATACCAAATAAAAATTATATATTTTATGGGGAAAAACATAAAAAGAATTATGATCATATATAGTAATTGTTGTTGAATTCTATACCACACATAGTTAATGTATTTTGGGGAAACCATGCATTTAACGAATCCATGTGTGAACTATATGATTTGATGAATTAAATTATCATCACTTTTTGTATAATAGTGATGTAATTTCTAGTGATATATAATTTTAATCGGATAAAATGTAATAACCCAATATATTTTATAGTTTTCAAACACAAACATTATGTATAAGAGAACAACGATTTATTAATAAAATTTTGTTATTTATTGTGCCAGTTATCTCTTATAAAATTATTTTATTTTTTGAATATGGATTAAAAAAATTTAAAATATATTTTATACATAATTATAGTATTAATACATTTTTTTAATTGTTTAAAATTTTAAAATAAAAGTATTTTATTGTAAAAAATGTAGTGTTTCTGAAAATAAAATATTAGTGGAAAATATATTCTTTTCAGAATCTTTTAATTTAATCTCTATTGATTAATTTTTTGAATTAAATTTTAATATAATATCTTCAATAAAATATTTTAACATTAAACTAATAGTAATTGGTATGGAATGTAAAGATGTTCAACATAATTGTATGCTTAAAAGCCAAATTTTCAAAATATAGTGTCTTTTTTATTGTGAAATTAAATTTAAAATAATTTATACAATATATATATATATATATTGAATTTTATAAAATGGTTTAATGATTAAGAATAATAATAATTATTATTATATAATAATGGAATCATAATTTTTTGTAAATTAAACAATTAAATTATGTAAATATTAATTACAACGGTACTGGTCAAATGTGGAAATGAGTGATTAAAATGTGATTGTGGAAAAAATAAATTAAAAACAGTTTTAAATATAATTGAATAAATTTATTTAGATACAAAATCATATTATTTTCGAACTTGATCCAATTTAGCTCTAATTTCCCTTGACTTTTAGCTTATTATATTTTATTATTCCATCATCATCAAATTTTTATTAAAAGTAGATCATAATAAAAAAATCCTATAGAGGTCCAAAATAATGCATACCAAGGGAATCCATTTCAATAATGTTCAATCCCCTAAAACATAAAATGAATTTACTATCATATTTTATAGAAAATTACATTTATCTAAAAAAACAACAAAAATATTTGTTAATAATACCAATAAGTGTAATATATATTCATCTTTTATTAAAATATGTTCCCATTAGACATTAAGAATTTATTTAAAGTACAATTCTCAAAAAGTGGTATATGTTCCTTTTAGTCTTTATCAAGTTGAATTATTATTCTATATAGTCCATATATATTGTATCCAACCTAAAATAATGACTCAAATATAATTAATATTATTATATTTTATTTTGATTATGTGAAATCCATTTTCAACCAACATTCCTCAAATGCGAAATAAAATCATTGCTCGTGCATATGTGTGGATGAAAACCTCTAGGTAGAGATATGAATAATTTTCAATCATTAGAACCTCCCAACAATTAATTAATGGAAATCCCTCTTGATATAATTAAATGTCTCTTCATGTAAATTGTTTATATAAAATGTAAACTTCATTGGTTTTATGTTAAGAATTTTTACTATTGCTAATATATTTTTTATCAGTGATCACATGGTTAGTACAAATATATGGCTTTAATGAATCAAATTAACTCAGAAAAAGGAATTGATGACCTCATCCAGTAGAAATTTCCCATATGAAGACCATTTTTTGGAACTCGGAAAATAGGTGGTGTCATTGGGCTTCTCTTTTCACCAAGCCCAAGGTGAGCTTCAACAGGTCAATCTTAAGAGCATCTGCCTATGAGAGAAGTGGAAGTTGATAGAGATTACCACCCAAGCAATGTTATTCGAGCCACCTAAAGTGTCTATCACCATCGCAAACCTTACTCTTCGGTCGTATGCGGATTTTATAAGGGGTTATGTAACAAGGCCTTATCACTATGGATATGTATTTTATTTTTGTATATAATAATGAATATACTTTAATTTTATTATTGTTTACTTGTAAATATTTTTTATAGAATAAATATTATTTTTAGTTAATATTCAACTAAGAAATCTATTTTTATGAATTAATGTATTTTTGAATTAAATAATATTTTAATAAAGTATTATTATTATTATTAAATTAATAGTTATTAAATACAAATCATCATATAATTTAATGAATACAAATCTAAATTTTATTAAGGTTTAAAGACAATTTTTATCAATACCCATGAATTATCGATAAATGTCGGTTTTTATTTTAAAAGTGAAAATTAAAATTTTTATAAAATTATTTATATAAAATGAATATTATTTCTGGAATCAGGATGATAAAATCATCCAACAGTGAATTTTTCAGAATTTTCTAAGACAGTCAAATTTTTGGGTAAAAATTTAATACCATTTTAATATATAATGAAATTTTTGACATCATAAGGAAACAATTGTGATATAATAAACTACTACAAGCCTTATATTCTTTCAATATATTTTTTACCATTAAAATAATGTTATTTTGGGTTATTTTGACTTCTTTTTCAAAGGATTAATGGACCCTTCAGGGCTTATTAAACATATTGACATTCTAAATTGTTTTCCTTGGGAATATGACTCACCTCCACATAATCATCCACATTATTTTAATAATTTAGGACTTTGGCCTTATAAAATATTTTTCCCAATCCACTTTTGAAAAAAACAAGGGCAAAAACCATGGGATGGTTTGTGGTGTGGATTAGTTTAATGTCAGGTGTCCCAATCCTAAATAATAAAGATTTACCTCACATTTCCTATATTAACGCATCCAAGCTCCCACTTTCTTTTCACTCAAAGCCTTTAGAGTTCATAAACCTCTGCCCTACTCTCCCAATAATCCTCCCAAGGTTCCCCAATCTCCTAAGAAGCCTCTATCAAACCTCTCTCAAGCATTTTTATGCACACTTCCATGTAAGGGTATTTCTTCCTTTCTCATTTTTTCAAATTTTCGTTAAGTTGGTATGACCATTTAATTTCAATTATAAATGTTATGTTATGGGTTTTCACCTCCCCCATACATCCCACATTATGTTTTAATGGTGGGATACCCCATTATCTCTCATTAAATGCCTCCCATGTAAACCAGTTACTATGCCGAAATTCCGAAAGATATTTCTCTCTCGTCATTTACATTCAAGAAATTCATTTGTATCATGATTCTAAATTCAATTAAAATGGATGGGACATGTATATTTGTGTCCCCCATACATTCCATTTCATTAAAATATGATGAGACACCCCTTTCTCTCTCATCAACCATTTTTATGAATTCTTACGTCACGTTGTTACGCTGCAAAAATTGCACTGATTATCCAAACCAATGTCATTGTGTAGTGAATACCATGCCAATTTCACTATCAAGGGTATTCACCATTATGAACATTTACTTAATGATTATAATGTATCATTTATGAGTTACACATTCCATTATCGTTGAATAAATGATGATGTATTATGAATCAATGTTATATGATCCATGTGGTACACTTATGCATGAAATGAAATGATTAAAAAGGGTGTGCCCTTAGGGCGCTCCAATGCATTGGGAAAAGTATAGTATCATGATATATCATGTTCAATGGGTGTTGAATAATTCGAATTCAAGTGAAATTATTTTTTTCTCATGCTACATATTCAATGAGGAATTACTCATGCTCCATGTTCAATGAGCCATGGATCACACTAATTCCATGTTAAGTGTTGTTGCCACATATCCATGTTAGGATTTTCCTGCATTATCATGCCTTTATGTTTATGCTTCACTTTTGATCTATTGATATGCCTATTTTCTTACCTGTATTTTATTTCTCATGTTTTTCCCTGATTATTCCCTTACTGGGCTTTATAGCTCACCCTATTGTTATGCAAGTTCTCAGGTTATCCCTTGCAATGCAATGTACGAGGGATTATAGTGGTCATGTAAAGGATGTTTTCAATAATGATTTTGTATTTTATGTTTTATGTTTTTATGTAATGTTATTAATCCCCAATGACACTATACCTCTTGATATTCCATGTTGTATCAAGTTAAGGTTTTATGTAATACATTATTTTTAGGTTTTAAATAAAAAGAAGGGTTTTCATAGTGGGTATCAAATTATAGGTTTAGTTATTTTTGGGATTAAGATTAAAAAACCATAGTAAATCCTTAGAGACAAGAAAAATTATAATATAAACATCCCTATGTTTTGGTCAGTATTGTGTAAGTTGTTTATCAAGAAAATACATCCCTGTCTAGATATGAGTAAGTAGAGGTGGATCTGGCACACATGTATCATAGGTGTAAAACCTGAAAACACTGCTTTGATATTGACTCGAACGGGAACGGGTGCACGAAAATGGACCTTTCATCACTATTGGTTATGAAACTCCCAGAGGACATACTTTTCTAAATTCAAATTCTTAGTATGATCCATTATTAAGGGACAGAAAAAATCCTCATAGAATATATGTTAGAAAGTAGATCATGTATAAGATATATTGAATCCAGTAGATTCATATGTTAAGGAAATAAGAGTGATTTATAAGTCATCAGTTTTTGTACTTGTATTACCCTTTATGTGTTAGCCCTATCTTTCATTTAATTCCTTCCAAAATCTGGTAATAAGAGGACTCTGGCTAACAACCGATGTAAAGATCAATGTGGTGACTATAATAATGAGATTCCAAATCCAATGGGAGCAGCAATCACGAACATTTTCACACTTCTATCTGCAGCTAACTCAAGATTTGAATAGAAAAATGGATCATGAGGAACGTTCAACCACCCCTAAGAATGAACAAGTCGCTATCGAGATCTTCATGAGACATAGGAAACATACATTTAATGGATCATTTGATCCCTCAATCACCGAACAATGGATCAACTCCATTCAAAAGATCATCTCTATACTTCAATGTTCTGAATAAGAGAAGGTTCTCTTGGTTTCTTATCGTACGGAGGGTGAAGCTGATCAATGGTGAGTGTTGATAAAAAATATGAAGCCTAAGAAGTAGATGGAGGTGTTGGAATGAAGGGATTTTCGGAAGATGTTTTTTGAAATATATTTTCCATGCACCCTCTGGCTTAAAATGGAAAGGAAGTTCCTTTACCTAATGAAAAAGAGACAACAAATCTTTTGGAGAATATGAGGAAAACATCACACATCTTGCATGATACACTTCCGGCATTGTCATTACCCCCAATTGATTGGTTGATCAATTCATTAGTGGGCTGAATCCGAGCCTATGGAATGAATGGGAAATCTGTTACATCAACAGCTATGGGAAAATTTTCTAATGTTCCCTTATGGTCTAAATGGAGATCGTAAAATTTCAAGGGTATCATGGGGATAATAAGTGTAAGGTGATCTTCAATGCTTGGGGTCCGAAGGATAAATACAATGATGCTAAGAAAATACATCACCCCACTTTCCAAAGGAGTGGAATGAAGATACTCATAAATTACTTGAAGGGTACAAGAAAATGCATTATGTGTGGAAGAGAAGGGCACCTGGCTATTAACTGTAGGCAAGAATGACCCGAAACTGTGATAGAGGATAGGAACAATCTGTTTGAACCTCAATGCGTGGTTCATTGGTGCAACTGCAATAATCCTGGGCCTCTTCCAAATCAGTTCCCAAATCCATGGGTTTTTGAAGGTAATAAACAAACTCCAAGTCAGCAAGGGCATGCTTTTTCCATCACTACTGCCGAAGTGAACCCCGACAATGAAGTGGTGACAGTTACGGTAATTATTCAATCAATAATAGAGAACGTACTTTGTGATTCAGTTTCGACACATTATTTTATATAATGAGTGTTTAGTAGAACAGTCCCATCACCCCCACACATCATGGATGTGATTATTTTAGTGAGTATAGAAAATGAGGAGATTATTGCATCCCATGAATATAACTCCTCCCGTATCATAATATGTGAATTGAACATCCCATTGAATCATTTCATTCTCCCTCAGGTGGAATTTAATGCAATTCTTGGAATGGATTGGAATTCCTTATATTGATCAAACATAAATTCACAGGAGAGGGAAATCACTCTCTATGTGGAGAATCGGCCCCTGATTCTTTACAAGTTCAAGGAGGAAGATGAATCATCTATAGATCCATCATCTCAAGCATTGATATTAATTCCCTATGAGAACGTGTATCTGGCTCCAATAATTGAGTCCATGTAAGAAACCATCCTTGAAGACATTCTTATTGTGAGGGAATTCGCTAATGTGTTTCCCGAGAAATTTCTTGGTATTCCTCAAAGAAGAGACTTTTTATTCTCAATTGAACATATACATGGGGAATTTCCAATATCCAAAACACTGTATTGAATAGTTGTTGTGGAATTGATGATCTAAAGAAACAACTAATGGAGGATCTAGATAAAGTTTTTATACGCCCATGTGCATCACCATATGGTGCACCAATTCTCTTTGTCAAGAATAAGGATGGATCAATGCACCTTTGCAACGATTATCGTGAGATATACAAAATTGTGATAAAGAAAAAGTATCCTCTCCCATGAATTGATGACTTGTTTGATCAGATGTGAGGATTAAAATACATATAGAAGGTGGATTTTTGTTTGGTATATTATCACATAAGTGTGAAGAAGGAAGATATCCCCAAGACTACTTTTCATACAAGATACGGTCGCTATGAAATCATAGTAATACCTTTCAGACTCAATAATTCTCCACCAATCTTCATGGAATTAATGAATAGAGTTTTTAGATAATACCTCAACAAATTTTTAGTAGTATTTATATAGGATATTTTGATATACTCCAAAACCATGGAGGATCATGAGGAGAATCTAAGAACTGTACTAGAGACCTTGCAGAAAGAGATTCTCTATGCCAAGTACATCAAGTGTGATTTTATGTTCATGGATGTATCATTCATGGGATATATCATCACAAATAATGGGATATATTTGGATCCCTCCAAAATAGATGCAATTGGGGGATGGCCGACGACAACATTGTTAATAGATATCTATAGCATGTTGTGGTTAGCTGGATATTATTGACGATGTGTGAGAAATTTCTCAAGATTTTCCAACCATATTAAAAATCCTACTTGTAAGGGAGTAAAGATTTCTTGGAGTGATGAATGTGTATAATTATTCAAGGAGTTGAAAATTAGTCTTATCATTGCACCCATTATCACTTCACCCATAAGTGGAGAAATTTTTGTTGTATTCAGTGAAACATCAAAGAAAGGCCTTGGATGTGTGTTGATGTAAAATGACCAAGTCATTACTTATGTTTCAAGTCAATTGAATGTTTGTGAACAGAAATATCCGACACATGACCTTGACCTGGCTGTAGTGATCTTCTCTTTGATAATTTGGGGGCATTATCTGTTTGGGGAGAAGTGTTAAATATATACAGACCACAAAGGCCTCATGTATATATTCACACAAAAATAGTTGAATATGCATCAATGAAGATGGTTATTACTGATCAAATACTATTACTGCTCAATCCATTACCTCCCAGGTTAATCTAACATGGAATATTCTCTATGTAGAAAGGACCCATCAATTATATCATTGATGAGAATTGAAAAGGATCTAATCTTCTTAGATTATATGAGGATAGACATGGTAATCATAAATAAGGGAACACCATCAATCATTTTACAAATGATTGTTCAACCATCACTATTAGAAAGTATAATGGATTCCCAAAAGGATGATGTGGGAATTCATGAATAAAGTAAAAGCTATCAGAAAAGGGAAATCCACAATGTTTAATGTTGATGAAGAAGGAACTGTGAGTTTTGGGAAAAGATTATGCGTTCTATCACGTCCAGAGCTAAAGAATTATCTTTTGGATGATGCACATAGTTCAAATTACTTTATTAACCAATGATACACAATGATGTATCGAGATCTCCAAGAGAATTATTGGTGGTATAATATGAAGAATGAGATTGTTGAATATAAATCAAAGTGCCTGGTGGTCAGAAAGTGAAGGTAGAGAGGTCGAAGCCTAAGGGGATGATGCAACCATTGCCCATACCAGAATGGAAATGGGAGAACATCACCATTGAATTTTTCACTGGGCTTCCGAAGACATCCTAAGGCAGCAAAGAAATCACAGTTGTTGTGTATCATCATACAATGACTACACACTTCATTGATATTCTGGGGGATTTTTTTTCATTGGATCAACTAGCACAAATATATATCACGAAAGTGGAAAGGCTGCATGCAGTACCACTATCTATTCTGTCCAATCTAGATCCATGATTCACCTCTATGTTTTTAAAGATCCTTCAACATGCACTGAATACTGAACTGAACATCAGTACGTCCTATGATCCTCAAGCTGATGTTCAATCTGATTGGACTATTCATACACTTGAGGACATATTGTGAGCATGCTCAATGGATTTTAAAGGAGGATGGGATCAACATAATCCTCTGGTTGAGTTCACTTATAATAAAAGTATCCACTCAAGCATTCAAATGGAACCATATGAAGCATGTAATGAACCATAAATTTAGTAGAGACCTTTTTTTAAATACATGTGTTTTTATGAGCCCGCAAAAATTTAAGGCACTTGGTTCTGAGGCTTGATGTGCACATAATCAATTTCTGATGTTTTGTTTGGGTATATTCTGTAAAAGTAGGGGCATGATTTTATATATTTTAAACCGGTGCATGGAATTTATATTTGAGTGAACTGTTTAACTTTTAGTGCTGGTATTCACTTAAGAGGATGGTCACCTCGACGTTAGTCGGTCGAGAATGAAAGTTAGTTTATTATTTTTTATGGAAAATGTTAAATAAAAATAAGTGTTAGCTTATTTTTATTTTTTCGGTAGATAAAACCTCCAAGAGGTGGTTAGGGGTGGTGCCCACCACACCATAACCTCCCATGAGAGGTTATTGTTGTGGGGCCCATATGAGGATTAAACACCTCTTGTTAATTAAAGAGGTAGGGACCAGATGACATTAAAACCCCCTTTAACTCCCAATTAATTAATTGAACACCTCACAATTAATTAATTGATATCATTCACTTAATCAATTTATATCCTTTTGAATTCATTCGTACAATTAAATAATAGAAAATTATATTATTTCATTTTGGGGTTGCATTATTGGTTTGGTGGAATGGAGGATTATTAAAGCTAGGAAGAACAATCCTCCCAACAAAGAATGCAAAGAACACCATCTTCGATTTCGTCGCCTCCAAATGATCATCCTCCAACGACGGATACCCTATTAATTTTCCAACATTGATGGTTCGATTCCTCCATTCCGCGACTTCATCAACATTCATAGAACTCGAGGTAGGGGAAGATTTATGATTGAGTTTTACCGTACGTTATTTGCCACTGAAATTGTGGATAGTGAATCACCATTTGTTTATCATCATAACGTAGAGGGTGCGGGCCACACGATCACGGCCTGACCCCCCCCCCCTCTCCTTTTGTCTTCAGTTGATGATGAAGGAGACAGAAAAATGTTACTGCCTGAGGAACAGACTACAACGGAGCAACGATGGAGAGCATTAGGCCGGCCGTGATGAAAACCAGCGGCGCAAAGGATGTCATGTCGCCGGAGCGGAGCGATGTCATCGTACCACGCAGAGGACCGGGCCGTGACCAGCATAGGCCGCGGCAGAGCGAGTATTACTGATGGAAACTGGAGGGGTGTAGTGCCATTACTCCGTGTGGGTGGAAGGGTTGCAACCATGTATGCCGCGACGGTCGGATGCAGTGGCACTGCACCGTCGCGCTGTGCGGAGGACCAGAAACGTGGCCAGAGCGGCCCATGGTGGGGGACCAGGAGTGGCTAAACGTACATCTAGCAGGGAAGAGTAGGACCCATCAGGTCCCACGTAATATGTATCGGCACAACCTAGAACCGGTTTCGGCTAACACCGGAACGACTTTGTCATTCGGGAAGAAGAGGGTGCGCGGTTCCTCCTCAGGACATGGCTGAGGCAGTCCCCACGGGTCGTCAGGCCACTGGGCCACTGGACCTCCAGGCTCCCTGCCTGGACCCTGCGCAGGCTGGGCCACCCCATAGGTTCAGGTCGCCATCGGGTCGGGCTGCCACCGGGATAGGCTGCCACCGGGATGGGCCACCACCGGGTCGGGCCACCACTGGGTCGGGCGGCCCCACAGGGCCGGGTTGGACACTTGGGGAAGTTCGGACCCGCGAACTAGTTCAGACTTGCGGATTGGGTCAGACCCCAGTCCGGACACGTTTTACATGAAAATACCCTTTCGTCCATAACATGGGCTACAAGTATCTGATAGAAGAACTGTCTGCGAAGATGGAAAGATTATAGTGAGACAATTCTTTTTTCATACACCACTGGTGGTTTGGACATAGTTGGAGTATAGTTGGGTTAGATTGAACCTAAAATCAAATGGAGCCTGTAGGATGGAAATGACAATAACTAACAGACCAGGCGTCCAATTGACGCGCCCTCTGTTGCATTGAGACCACTATGACGAGGAGGATATTTGTGATAAATCTTCATGGGACCTCATGCCAGTTGGGTAATTGACCAGTGCTCGTGGAGAAGATTATCTTGGAGACGAGAGAGCGGAGTATAGTGACCTAATAGCAGGAAGAGACATGACGAATGTTGACCTTTCTACTCAGAGTGTTTCGACTTGCCCAGTGGGAAGAGCCTCTATGTGATGCAGCATACCCACAATGGGGAGTTCCTCTGTGTGATGTGGAAGACCCACAGTACTCGACATGAGGTGTACCTCCACAAGCAATGTGTGGGAAAACATATGTGTGACGTAGTAGAACCATAGTGGGGTGCGCCTCTGTGTGACACATCAGACCTACGATACATTACAGTGGGAGTACCACCGTAGTTCAGGATAGTGGGAAGCGCATCTGTTTGACGTGGCATGCCCACAGTACACTTTAGAGGAAGAGTACGCCGGTATCTGAGGTTCCAACTATGTGACTGGGGAAGTCACATGTTACTACCCTAGAATAAAATCGTGGTTTGAGCTAAGTCAATGACTATTGTAGTTTCCTCATTTTTGAGATGAGTTATTTAATAACATAGGTATATATATGGGTATATACCTAAGTAATGGATATCCGTTGATTTTAATCTATGTGTTTTATACTTTGGGGATTTTGAGAGTCCATGGTGGTCTCGGGGTCCCTACTGAGTATCTTAATACTATCCCCTGCAAGGGCTATGCATGGACCTCGTTATGCTGGATGTAGACGGAAGACAACGCTGACCGAGGCTGAGCATTCCAGGACTAGACGGTACCCAGAGGTGTTCCCTTTAACGAGTCAGTACAGAGTGGAGACTAAAGGATGTGGAGTGCCGGTGAGACTATCTATACCTACCCTTCAGGTATGATCCGTGGTGGACATTTCAGAAGCTTCTTTCACTATTCAGTTGTTCTGTCATTTTTCAGTTGTACTTGTACTTTATAGTTGGTCTTGTATTCCGACCCCTTTACATTTTCGTACTCTGTCGTGTACAGCTTTACATAGTGTTTTTTTCTAGTTGTGTACTATGATGTGTTTTTTATAGTTATAAATTCAATGCCTTCACAATTTAGGGATTTATGCCATTAGGTTCTAGTCAACAGCCCCATGCCAATGGAAGGCGGGCATGGGGTTGTTACGACACAAGCCCCGGGGGACGGGTCATGAAATATTGGTATCATAGAAGTCAGTTCGACAACAAAACATAGGACTCAGATCATTCATTTATGTGATGAAATAGTGTTAAGGGTATTAAGTGTGGTTTTAAGTTCAGGGAGTCCAGTGTTGGAGCGGGCAACCGACGTATCCATACACCCAGACCCCAACTACTACTTTTAGACTTAGTGTATGAAAAAACTGATTACGTGCGTGTCTTTAAAAGTTTTCATTAATTTAGATCAACCAGGTTTGCTCACCAGGTATATTCTTATCACCGTGTCGCATATTTTTATTTTAGGATGCCTCCCCACAGAGCCCCGAGAGTCATACACTTTGACACCCCTCAGAGCGACGAGGCATCGTTGCATGGACCTTTTTCAGTTGAGGCACCTGCAGAGGTACCATTGGTACTATTTCTATTTGGGAAACCAATTCCACCATCCCCAGCAGTAGACGATGCATGCTTCTTGAGCGTGTTGCATGACTTCCAGTGCTATAGGCCACTCAGGTTCCGAGGAGAGATTGACCCTCATGCAGTTAAGGATTGGTTGGATGCTGTGTTGAGAGTCATCAGGCTAGTAGGGTCACCAGAAGGCCTCATGGTGATCCTTGATGCCAGCCTCCAACAGGAAGCAGCAGGCAGATGGTGGAGCCTGATGCTCCAGGTCCATGACGAGGCATCACTTCTCTGGACATACTTCAAGAGCCACTTCCAAGTGTAGTTTGTTTTAGCGACATGACAATCGATACGAATACATGAGCTACTTCATCTACAGAAGGGAAGCATGATAGTATCACAGTACTCGGGGAGGTTCCCCGAACACCCATGCTACTCTATGGATATGGTAAAAGTCCCATTCTTCATGTCTCAAACCTTCGAGAAGTGTATCAGGTGAGAGATCAGGGCATCAATGATCTCCCTTAGTAGCCTGAAGAAGGAAGGGGTGTTAGATGGTGCCCTCTTAGAGGAATGTTTCCTTGCTGAGCAATCACCAGAATCATTAACCACTACAAGTCGACATGTAGTGGAGTCTTCTGATGTTGGAATTTACAGATGATGTTGAGGTCCAAGAGGACCAGACCCATAGGTGGATGACCAAATGACTCAGGATCAGTTGTTTGTGGAACCCGATGTAGTGATATATTTTCCAGGAGTAGACACTGTTAGTCATTCGGTGGGAAGGTCACATGGCTCATGACTATCTGACCCGTCGTTCAGATTATCAGTAGACAGTTACAGGCCCCCCCAGGAATAGGTAGAGGTTCGAACGAGGAGGTCCACAGGGAGGAGGCAGATGTGGAAGAGAATCCGGTCGTGCAGCTGGAAGTGGACGATGTAATAATGTGTTACTTCCACCCCCACCATGAGTTCCACCCCAACCATAGGGAGCAGATGGAAAGGGGAGAGCTCAGCTTCATGCAGTTGTGGCATACGACCACGATGCTCCAGATATGATTCGAGGTACTATCTATGTATACCATGCATTAATTGATGTTATTATAGACACAGTATTTGGTCACTCTTTCATTGCCACTACCCTCATTCAGAGCTCGATATTATGAAGGATCCATTGTCTCAATCCATACGGCTAGAGAATCCTATGGGAGTAGACTCGACGATTATGCACTATTTCCGGAAGTGTGAGTGTACTCTAGGAGGTGAGAGATTCGGATGGGATCTCCTCATAGTAGCGTCGATGCCTTAAGAGCTTGTGTTGTGTATAGACTAGTTGAATACTGACCATGCTCATATTGACTCTATTAGGTGCAGAGTGCGGTGTGTCTACACGGATGGGACCAGGTTTACCTTCACCGGTGAGAAGAGTGCATTTGAAGTGCATGACGGACTTACTCAGAGAAAGGTGTTGCCGATCACTCACCAGTTGGCCAGCCATACCCTCAGAGCAGTAGATGGGGATAGTCTGAGCTATCCTATAGTGTTGGACTAGTACACAGATGTTTTCCCTGAAGATGTTCAAGGATTACCCCCTCGTACAGAGGTGGAATTCTTAATTGATCTGTACCATGGGAAGACACTGATATCTATACAAGCATATCGGATGGCTCCTACAGAGCTTCATAACATACGAGTACAACTGGAGGACTTGTAGGGGAAGGGATTCATCCATCCCTGTGTTTCTCCCAGTGAAGCCCTGATTCTATTCTCCACGAAGGTGTTCGGGATCTTGAGGCTTTGTTTCGACTACTGTCGCCTAAACCAGGTGACTGAGAAGGAAAAATACCCACTATCGAGGATTGACGACCTATTTGATCAGCTAAAGGGAGAAAAATGGTTCTCGAAGATAGACCATCGTTCAGGCTATCACCTACTCAGATTTTGAGATGACGATGTGTAGAAGACGACCGTCAGGTGTCGGTACAACCACTATGAGTTATTTTTATGCCATTTGGTGTAACCAATGCTCCAGAAATGTTCATGTGTCCCATGAACAAGATCTTCCATCCTTACCTTAAAATCATTGTCATAGTCTTTATTGACGACATACTGATCTACTCGAATACTGATATAGAGCATTCCTGCCTTTTTTCGTTAGTACTGGACACTCTCTGAGTGCACCAGTTTTATGGTAAGCACTCGATGTTCCAGTTTTGGATTCAAGAGGTTCACATATTGGGACGTGTCATCTCAGAAGCTGGATTTTCAGTGGATCTAGTAACGATCGAGGTAGTACACTCTTGGGATCCAACCAGAAGTGTGATGGAGGTTCATAGTTTTATTGGGTTTGGCTGGTTTCTATCGGAGGATCATACCAGAATTCTACAGAGTTGAAGCACCACATTCAGCCTTGAAGAAGAAGTTGAAAACCTTCGTATGTCCCGAGAGATTCTAGGAGAGCTTTCAGGAGCTGAGGCAGAAGCTGACTAGTGCCCCCATCTTGTGGCTTCTTGAAAAAGACGTTGGGTATGTAGTTTACTATGATGAATCAGAGACCAGACTATGGTGTGTCCTGATGCATGATCGAGATGTGATCACGTATGGTTCTCGGCAGCTGAGACAACATGATAAAAACTATGCTACCCATGACCTAGAGTAAGCAGCTGTGGTCTTCGCCTTAAAGATGTGGAGGCACTATCATATTGGCGAACATTTTACCGTGTACTCTGATCAAAAGAGTCTCGGGAATATAGTCTCTCAGAAGGAACTTAACCTATGATAATGGTGATGGTTTGAGTTCCTCTGGGACTATGACTTTGAGATAGTCTATACTCCTATGACTGGGAATGTTATTGCAGATGCACTCAGTAGGAAGACTGGTATAGAGCTGCTAGGATAGGTGACATAACAACTTGCAGCCTTATAGAAATCCATTGTGGATAGAGATGGGGAGGCCTATCTACAGTCTCTTACAGTCAATCACCCATTACATTAGTGATTCAGGAGGGCATAACTTGGGTATGATGACTATGAGACAAGACGTGCTCAGATATCCATAGGGCATGCACGAGATGAATTTTCTAAAAGTGGGGAGCACATCATCCTCTTTAAAGGATGTAGTATGATACCAGTATCAATTCATGAAGAGGGTTGAGGGGTTTACACACTTCCCCAATATAGGCACATCCTTGTGTGGCGAAGATGTACCGGGACATTCAACAAATACACTGGTGGCCAGGTATAAAAAAGTTGTAGTAATGTTTGTCTCTTGGTGCCTCACTTGACATCATGTGAAGGTAGAGAACCACGTACCAACAGGCTTGGTTCATCCCTTAGAGGAACCAGAGTGGAAGTGGGATAAGATATCAATGGACTTCATGACGTGTCTTCCACATATATCCAGGATTCATGATTCAAAATGTGTGATCGTCGATCGGCTCAGCATGTTGGCCCACATCCTACCTATCAGAGAGTGGTGCTTAGAAGAGAGAATGGGACTCCATTAGGTGTTGGTGATTGTGAGTTTACATGGATTAACATCTTCAATTTTCTATGGTCGTGATGTACAATTTACTTCTTGGATATAGAAGGGGTTGCAGGAGGCTTTTGGAACATATCTTCATTGGAGCACCACCTTCCATCCTCAGACAGATGGTCTGACCGAGCGGACCATTTAGACCCTTGAAGACATGCTTCGTGCATGTGTCCTCACCTTTGGTCGTAGCTGGGTGAATCACATACCTTTCGGGGATTTTTCGTACAATAACTGCTATCAGTCCACCAAAGGGATTTCACTTTTTGAGGCATTGTACGGGCGACCTAGCATATCGCCACTATGCTAGACATTCTTAGGGGAGGCATCACTAGTGGGACCAGAGATGGTTCAAGCTACCACAGAGAAGGTGCAGATGAATCAGAAGTGGATGAAGACTGCACAAAGCAGGCAGAAGTCATATGCAGATAGGAGATAAAGTCCTATTGTGATCAAGGATGGTGACCATGTCTTCTTACGGGTCTCACCTCGACGATGTTTACAGTGATTTGGCCGAGACAGAAAGTTATCTCTGAGTTCATCAAAAATTTTCAGGTCCTCAGTAGGGTAGGGGATGTGGTTTACCACTTGTCTCTTCCACCTCAGTTGCCCTGGGTGTGTGACGTCAACCACGTATATCAGCTGAGGAGTTATGTGCAAGACCCTTCCAAAATCATCAACCAGGGAGAGCTGGACATCGATGTTGGTGTGACATTCACGGGGGTACCCATTGGATATTTAGAATCTAAAGGAGCGGGTCCGACATGGATGGTCGATACCTCTGTTGCAAGTTCGTTGGCAGCACAAGAACCTCCAGAAGTGAACATGGGAGCAGGAGGCATAAATGTGTGCTTAGTACCCCCATTTGTTCACATAGATTGAGTTGTATCTTACGAAGATGTAAAGCCCTGAGTTGGGTAGAATATAAGGACCTGAAAATTCAGTAGGATTTTTTTTTAGTACATGGTATTTTTATGAGTCCGCAAATATTTACGGAGCTGGATTCTGTGGCCCGGTGTGCCCAGAATCAATTTCTGCCATTTTTTTCAGGTACGTTCAATAAAATTATGAGAAAGATTTTATATCTATTGATATAGTGTTCAGAATTAAAATCTTAGGGCACCATTGAAATCACAATGCCGGTATTCACTTTATAGGAATATCACCTCGATGACAGTCGGTCGAGAATGAAAGTTAGTTTTTTGAGTTTTTAAGGAAAAAGTTAAAAAAAATAAGTGTTAGCTTATTTTTATTTTTGCGGTGGTTAAAACCTCCAAGAGGTGGTTGGGTGGGTCCCACAACACCATAACCTCTCATAAGAGGTTATGGTTGTGGGTCCCACTCGAGGATTAAAGACCTCATGTCAATTAAAGTGGTGGGGACCACACAGGCTTAAATCGCCCTTTAACTCCCCATTTATTAATTGAAAACCTCACAATTAATTAATTGATCTCATTCAATTAATAAATTTAAAACCTTTTTAATTCATTCAAACAATTAAATAATAGACAAATCTATTATTTCATTTTGTGGTAGGCATTATTATTTTGGTGGAACAAAGGAAGATGAAATCTATGAAGAACCGTCCTCCCAACGAAGAACGTGAAGAACACCGTCTTCAATTATATCACCTCGAACGCTCATCTTCCAACAGCGGACACCCACTTCTTTTCCGACATTGATGGATCAACGACGCATTTCTGTGACTTCGTCAACGATCATCAACTCGAGGTAGGGGTTGTTTTATGATAGATTTTTACCCTCTAGTCATCGACATTCAAATTGTGGATTGTGAATCACTATATTTTCTCATCATAACGCAGAGGGTTCGGGCCGCGTGAACACGGACCCAACCCCCCCCCCTAAGTTTTTCTTCTCTTGATGAAGATGGTGGTGAAAAAAAGGCACCACCGGAGGATCATAGCACGACAGAGCAACGGCGGCCGACTTTAGAGCGACCTTGAAGGAAACCGGTGGGGAAATCGCTACCATTTCAACAAAGGGGCGCTACACCATCGCTCTGCGCAGAGAACCAGGTCGAGACCAGCGTAGACCGCGGCGGAGCAATGGCCGCCGGAGGGGCACGATGCCATCGCGCCGTGCTGGTGGAAGGGCCGCGGCCAGGTGGGCCCCAGAAGTCGGACGGAGCGGTGTGACACCTTCATGCCGCGCATAGGACTAGGACCGTGGCCTGGGTGGGCCACGGTGGAGGAGCCAGAGCGGTTGGCCGATTGGCATATTGTGAGGAGTGAGACCCAATGAGTCCTATGTGATCTAGACCGGCATCGGTTTCGAATCACACCAAAATGAATTTGATTTTCGGGAACTAGGTGGCATGCAGTTCCCCCCTGGACGCGGAGGAGGGTGACCCCTGCAGGCCGCTGGGCCGGACGCAGTGCGGGCCGGGCAGCCACCGGGCAGGTCCACCACTAGGTCAGGCCGCCATCGAGTTGGTTTGCCACTGGTCTGGGCCAACCCACTAGGTCGGGCCTCCCCTTTGGGTTAGCCCGCCACTGGGCTGGGTTGGACCCTCAGGTCGGGTCGGACCCGTGGACCGGGTAGGACCCGTGTTCGGACCCGTTTTACCCGAAAACACCTTTTCACCCATTACATGGGCTATGGTTTTCCGATCGACAAACCGTTTGCGGCGAACCAAATATAT
Source organism: Viscum album (assembly GCA_963277665.1). Taxonomy (NCBI): domain Eukaryota; kingdom Viridiplantae; phylum Streptophyta; class Magnoliopsida; order Santalales; family Viscaceae; genus Viscum; species Viscum album. The sequence continues at coordinate 415,797,669 of OY728161.1, read as the reverse complement.
GATTGTGGAGGTTATTTTTGCATACACCACATGAGGTTTGGATAATGCTGGGGTATGGTAGGGTTGTATTGATGTTCCTTCTATTTCATTGAGACCCCTATGATGAGGCAGATATTTTTGATAATTATTCATGGCACTTAGTGACAGTTAGGTTATCGACCAGTGATCGGGGAGAAGATTATCCCGGAGATGAGCATGCAGTGTATGAAGACCTAGTAGCTTCCTCAGACCGGACGACTATTGAACTTTTGACTCGGTGTATTTTGACTAGCCCAGTGGGAAGCGACTCTGTGTGATGCAGAAGACCCATAGTGTGGAGCGACTCTGTGTTACACGGAAGAACCACTATAATCAATAGGATATGTACCTTTGCAGGATTTGAGGGGAGCGCCTCTGTGTGGCATGACAGACCCACAGTGGGGAGCGCCTCTGTGTGACACTATAGACTCACAATACTCGACAGTAGAAGTACCAAAACGGTTCCCGATAGAGGGACGTGCCTCTGTGTAATGCGGAAGGCCCAAAGTACACTATAGGGGAATCGTACCCCAGTAGCCTAGGTTCTGAAAGTGTGACTGGGGAAGTTACTTGTTACTACCCCTGTAATAAAATCCTTCTTTGAGCTGAGACAATTTCTTTTGTAGATTCATCATGATGGAGATGAGTTACTTGATAACTTAGGTATATGTATGGGCATATACCCATGTAATGACTATCCATTGATTTCATATTCTATTTTTTATCCTTGGTGGATTTTGATAGACCACGTTAGTCTCAGGGTCCCTTCTGAGTATCGTTAAACTCACACCTGCACAAGCTATGTCTGCACCTTATTGTATTAGTTGCACACGGTAGACAACGCTGACCGAGGCTAAGCATTTCGGGACTGAATGGTACCTAGAGGTGGACCCTTCGACAAGTCGGTACATGATGGAGACTGGCTGACATGGACTACTGGGGAGACTATCTGTAACTACCCTTTAGGTAGGATCTGTGGTGGATGTTACATGAGCTTATTTTACCCTTAAAATGCATTTTCCCTTTCTTAGTTGTACTTGTACTTTATATTTGGGCTTGTATTCCGTCTCCTGTACTTTTCAGTACTATTTTGTTTACAGCTTTACAGAGTGTTTTTCTTCTAGTTGTGTACTCTGATATGTTTGTTTACACTTACAAAGGCAATGCCTTCCTAGTTTATGTATTTATGCCTTAAGGTTCTAGTCTCCCACCCCTAGCCTATAGAAGGTGGGCTTGGGGTAGTAATGACATGGGCCCTGTGGGATGGGTCGTGAGAAAGCCTTTTATGGGAAAATGTTCACAACACTGACATGTTGGGATGAGGTCGGTGAGTGTAGGTTGCTTGGACAAGAAATGGTTGAACAAATGGTGGAGAAGGTGAAATCAATTCAGCAGCATATCAAGGTAGCTCAGAGTTGACAGAAGGGTTAGGCAGGTAACCGTTTATGACACCTTTAGTTTAAAGTTAGAGACAAGGTACTTCTATTCATATCTCCAGGGATGATGGTCATGAGGTTTGGAAGGAAAGGGAAGTTAAGTCCAAGGAACATTGGCCCCTTCGAGATTCTTCATCATGTCGGGGTTGTGGCTTATCAACTAGAACATCCTACTATCATGGACAAAGTGCATGATGTATTTTATGTATCCCTCTTAAGGAAGTAAATACCATACCCTTCACATCTACTCTTTTCAGAGGTGGTACAGTTATAGGATGATCAGTCATATGAGGAGAAACCGGTGAAGATATTAGATCGTAGAGAAAGGGTTTTACGAAATAAGACAATGCCCCTTGTCACGATGTTGTGATGAAACCAAAAGTTTGCCTAAGCAATATGGGAGTCATAGGAAGTGATGTAGAAAATTTATCCACATTTTTTATAGTGTGGGAAAAGGAAATTTCGAGGGTGAAATTTCTTAAGGGGAGAAGATTGTAGCGACCCAAACATTCATTAATGGAAATCCCTATTGGTCAAATTAAATGTATCATTATGTAATTTGATTATATAAAATGTAATCTTCATTGGTTTAATGTTATTAATTTTGACTGTTTATAATATAGTCGTTGAATAGAGATCACATGATTAGTATAAATATATGGCTTTAACGAATCAAATTTAATAAGACAAAGGAAGTGATGGCCTCATCCAGTAAATGTGCCTCATGCGAAGCCCATTTGTCAGAACTCGGAAAAGAAGTGGCATCATTAGGGTTCTCTCTTCACCTAGCCCAAGCCGAGCTTCAATTGGTTAAGATCAAGTTGGACTGCCTACGAGAGAAGTGGATGTTTATAGAGATTACCACCCTGAGCAGTCTTATTGGAGCCATACCAAGAGTCTGTCACCATCACACACCTTATTCATCGGTGTTATGCGGGTGTTATAAGGGGTTATGTAACAATACCTTATCACTATGTTTATGTACATTATTTTTTTTATAATAATGAATACATTCATTTTATTATTGATACCTTGTAAATAGTTTTTAAATCACAAATAGTATTTTTAGGTAATATTTAACTATGAAATCTTTTTTGATGAATTAAAGGATTTTTGAATTAAATAATATTTTAAATATATTATTATTATTATTATTAAATTAATATTTATTAAATATATATGATCGTATAAATTTATGAATGCAATTGTATTTTTTAGTAAGGTTTGAAAGCCATTTTTGTCAAAACCATTGAATTTTTGATAAATTTCAGTTTTTATTTTAAAATTGAAAATTAACATATTAAGAAAGTTATTTAGATAAAAGGTATATTATTTCTAGAATCACGACATCAAAATCATCCACTGGTGAATTTTTTATTATCTTCTGAGAGAGTCAAATTTTTGGGTAATAATTAAATACAATTTAAATATATAATGACTTTTATGACAACATAATGACCCAATTGTGATGGAATAAAATACTTTAAGCCATGTGTTTTTCAAATATATTTTTTACCATTAAAATAATGTTATTTTGGGTTTTTTATCTTATTTTAAAAATCATTATTGGTCTCTTCAAGCCTTATTAAACATCTTGCCTTTTTAAATTATTTTCATTGGAAGTGTCACTCACATTCACATAAGAAACTACATTAATTTATGATGTTCGGACTTTTACCATATAAAATATTAATTTCCACTCTCCTTTGGAAAAAACCATGGGCAAAAACCGTCGTCTAGTTTGTGGTTTGTATTTGTTTAATGTGAGGTGTCCCAAACCTAAATAATAAAGAATTCTCTCACATTTCCTATTTAAACCCACCCACAATCCCACATTCTTTCCACTCAAAGCATTTTTATTTTATCCATCTTCGGCCCTACTCCCCCTAGAATCCTCCCAAGGTGCCCCAATCTCCCAAGAAGCCTCTCTCAAGCCTATCACATGCCTTTGGAAGCACACATCCATGTATGGGGTTTTCTTCCATTCTCATTTCATCAAAATTTCTTTAAGTTTTTATGACATTTTAATTACAATTATAAATGTTAGGGTATGGTTTTTAACCTCCCCCATACTTCCCTATTTATGATTGAGTGGTGTAAGACCATTTTATTTATTATTATATACTTTCCATGTACACACGTTACTATACTGAAATTCCGAAAGGGATTTCTCTCTCCTCATTTACATTAAATCAATTCTTTTGTATCATGAATCAAAATTCCATTCAAATTGTTGGAACATGTATCTATGTGGCACCATTCCTATTAATTTCATTTAAATATGATGATACACCCCTTTCTCTCTCATCAACCATTTTTATGAATTCTTACGCCCCGTCGTTACGCTGCCGAAATTGGACAAATTTTCCAATCCAATGTTATTGTGTATTGAATACCATGACCATTTCTATATCAAGGGTATTAAACTTAATGAAAATTTACTTAATGATTATAAAGATTCTTTTATGAATTTTACATTCCTTTATGATGGAATAAATGATGATGTTTTATGAATCCATGTTATATGATCTATGTGGCACACTCATGAATGAAAGGAAATGATTAATAATGGTGTGCCCTTAAAAAATCAAATGAATTCGGTAGAGTATAGTATCATGATAGATAATGTGAAATGGGTGTTTAATCATGCTATTTCATGTGAAAAACGCTTTTTCTCATGCTTCAAGTTCAATGAGGATTTACTCATCCTCCATGTACAATGTGATTTGGCACAAGATAATTCCATGTTAAATGTTGTTGACACATTTCCGTGTGAGTATTATTATGTTTCATCGTACCTTAATTTTTATGAATCTATTGTGCTCTATTTATATGCATATTTTCTTACATATAATGTATTCCTTATTTTATTCCATGATTATTCTCTTACAGGGATTTATAGCTCACCCTTTTCTTATGCATGTCATCAGGTTTTCCCAGGAAATGCTATGTACGAGGGATTATAGAGGTCATGTAAAGGGTTTTTTCAATAAATATGTTGTATTTCATGTTTTAAGTTGTTATGTAATTATTATAAGCCCCAAATACACTATACCTATCTATCTTCCATGTTGTATCTTATGAAGGCTTTATGGAATAAATCATGTTTAATATTCAAATAAAATGATGGTTGTCATAATCATAATATTTAATGTTCTATTAATATGACGTATTTATTATTAATATATAATATTTTAAAAAATATATAATTCTATAAGTATAATTGATTTTCTACATTATTCAGTTCTCATATATTGTATAACAAAAACGTCACTCAGGTGCACGTGTGTACTACCACCGCCATGATGAGATGTGATTACTTCTCCATTTTTATATACCATATATGTTCATAATGATATATTTCATGGAAAAAAATTTGAGATATTGATTATTTTTTTATGAATTATTAGTTTCTGTATTTTTATTACATCGATTGAAAAGTGAAAACCCCACCTATGTGTATATATAAATTATAATCTCGTTGAAGTGATATAATTCATTTTAATCACTAATATTTATTAATTGAAAAAAATTTATGTAATACATAAATGTTATATTTATTTCTAGATTAATATTCATGGGATGATGAAAAATCATCAATTTTCATTTAAAAAAATGATGACATGAATAATAGATGGAAAATAGATCAATACATTCACGAATATAAATTATAAGGAATAATTATTAATAAATAGATAATTATAGTTATTTATGTTATTAATATTAATAATTCATCTATTATAATTGTTATATAATAAATTTATAATAAATATATATTTATTGCAAATGTGTTTTAAACATGTATTAAGCCACATGAGACCTCAGGAAAGACATTTTCATCAAGGTCACATTTATTTTTAGGATTTTTTTTAAATTTACATTATATGGAATTATATGATCATTATCATTAAAAAAATTTATTGTCCTCTTGTTATTGCAAGATGTTTGTATATTTTGTTATCATTTTCATATATTTGTTACTTAAATTCATTGAATAATGTTGTATATAAAAATGATTTCATTATTACCTCTATGGACATGTTTCTTTTTCCTCCATGTACATATTTTGTTTAAATTATTTTTATGATATTTTTAATATTAGCCTCTACTTTACAATATTATTTTTTATACATATTATAATTTCTTTAAAACATTTAAAAAAACATTCTTATATTTTTCATAATGTGTTAGTTTTTCTAATGTATTTGATGAAATATTTGTTTTAAAACATATAACATGAATGGATTTTTTCAATGTACTGACTACTCTTTTATTTAAATGTTCCCTTAATATTTTACATATTCATATTCAATGTAAAATTAATTCATAATTATGTTTAATTTAATATATTTTAAATAATTTATTTCAATGTAGAACTGTTATCTTCCTCAAATAATATTCAAAATATCATTAGATTCTATTTTCATCTATGAGAACAACCATTGATGTTACTAATGATTCACTGGGGATATATCCTATGATACCCCACATATTATATCTCTGGTGTGATATATATAATTATGTTTAAATCGTAATGTAACCCATTCTATTTTCCAATGTATAATCTATGATTAACAGATAAGTGATTTCATTACATTGTGGCCTTCATATGAATATATTATGATTCATTGAAAGTTGAGTCCATTATAACCCTCTAATTGATTGGATAATGAAATATATATATATATATATTTCATTAGAAGATGATGATTTTAAATGGAAAAGATTTAGAATATATCATTTCACATTTTGAATCACGAGTATGATTTCATAAAGTTATGCTAAAAAATATTATGTGTTGACATGATCAAAAATTGATATTTTCAAATATTAATGTTTGAATATGATCAATTATTTATGTGATTACAAGATTATTAGTGGACATGATGATTAACTGATATGATTAAAATATTATGATATAGGAGGGTAATGATTCCATATTACATTATTATAAATCTTAAAAGAGGATTAATTCTTTGACACCATTATGGATCATGCATCTAAATGTGAATTGATTATGGGACATTATTGACTAATATTTTAATGGTATAAATATATTTTGTCAATAACATTAAATGTATTATCTTATCATTCCCTTATGATCATATTATTATATATTTTGATTGATATCACAATTTTTATCCTTACAATGCATATTTTCTCACCCATTCATATGTTTTCTTTCCCTTGGTTTTTATGGAATTTTCTATATATGAAGTTTTTATAATGAAAATATTATTATTATATTTATTCAAGATACAAAATCATTAATTTGTAATATGATGATCTTATATATAGTCTCTAAATACAATAATCCATTATGTTACTCATGCATGTATACTATTGATATATATTGAATATTCATCTAAAATGTTGTGATATTTTTATATTTTATTATTGGGTCACCTTATTTTGAATCATCATTCCAATGATTAATTTGTTTGGAGGATATTGTTAATTGAGTCCATTTGATTAGTAAAAATAAATGTAATTATTTTATTAGTAATTTCGTACCAAATATCATAGATGAAATATATATCTTATTCAAACTATAGGTACCGACCGTGGAGTTAGGAATGGGAAAATAAAATAATTTTATATATTAAATCGATTTAAAAAACATAGAATAGAAATTTTTTGGATGATGTAACTTTTTTGGAAATACCCTCTTATAATATAGATCATATAAAATATGTATCTTATTAGTTATATTCATCTATTTGATATAGAATTAGACATGATTTTATTCAATTAATTTTAATTATAAATGTACTAATGATATTACTCATGTGTACTTAGCTGTGGTGAGGTCTATGTATAATTGGAAATATTTTTCCGGGATATATCAATATAGATCATGGATAGAGGTGAGAATACATTAAAATGATAATTTATACCATTTGTACATGTATTTTCTGATCATGGACAAGTTCAATATGAGACATGTGAATGAGAATTTGACATGAAATTTTAGTGTCATGTGTTGTAAATTGTAGATAATTTATGATTCTACCCAAGGATGGGAAACATTATGATAGTGTGTTTCAAATTGTTTTGTGTTTGTTAATTAACTTTTAATATGTAATTATTTATATTATGCATTCATAATTGTATAATTGATCTCTATAATGTGAATTTTTTTTGAGTAATTCAATGGAGTTGTGGAATTCGATGATGGATCATTGTTATGATAATATATATTAAATACTATTTGTTATACTAATGGATATGATTAATTTTACTATTAATTAGTGATTATTAAACGAATCCATGATGTAGACCAATATATAGTTGAAATTTTACCATTGGGTTACTAGTGGACAGTAGATACCATTAGGTATTCGTCCATTAATCTCCCTCAAAACCACACTCTCATTCTAGAATTAAAAGTATCACACATACAACAATACCATGTAGAATATCTTCAAAATGTGTACATAATTTTATGTGATCATAAATATCATATTTATATTATATCACACTACTAGAAAAAAATGTTTTCATGTCTAAAATTATTAGATTCATTAAAATATTTGTAAACATTATAACATATTATTTGTTATAAAAGATTCTCAACACATGGATCCTATATAGAATATACCTATAAAAACATTATTGGTGAAATGGTAAAATATATGAAATTTGAGCGATCAAATTCTAATAGAGCATTATATCTATATTAAATAGTCATAAAGGATTTATCATTATATGATTAAAAAGACAAGAATCATAATTATTATTTAATGGAATTATTAAAACAATATGATTGAAGATTTGTAATATATGGCTTGAGTCCTGATATCAGAATCACATATTAGTTTGTTGAATCTATTATTGGATGAACCAAAAAACAGGACACATACCGTGGCCTATAATATGGGATTCAAAATTCAATAATAATGAACCATGCTAAATAAAATAGGTTGTGGCCAAGACTGTCATAATATAATGAAATTGGAATCTCTACCCATGACCCAAACGTACTGAATTGGGAATCCCTACCCACATAATGATATATACATACATATATATAACACATTATAATGACTATATTTTTATAAAAAATATAATTATATCAACCTATGTAAACAATGTATGTTATATATAACGTTAATATTAAAAATAATAATCCCAAAAAAGAAATTTGATAAATTTTTAAACAATCTTAAATGAGAATAATTATGTTTATAGTATTCAAAAACTATATAAAAATTGGTATACAATAATATAAATATATATCATGGTTATAATTGATTATTATGGTTTTGTAAGAGGATTCCATTATATTAGATGAGAGAATATATTAGTAATTCACAAAATTATTTTATAATAGAAACATTATCTTCATGAATATTTATTTATAATAAACGAAAAAAGAATTTATGGATGAGTAAATTAATAAGTATTTTTTGCATAACAACCATTAATTATGGCCTTATTGAGAACACTATAACTGTAATGACGTTTATATTCATTCATTAAAAACATATTTTTTACAAACTTTTTGTTGTCATCATTTTAACCACTGGATATAAATCCTATTAGATAATTCTATGAGATGTTATTTTGGAAGAGTTATTCAAGAGAAAGAATCCTCAGTTATTACATAGAAAATGTGGTTGTGGGGAACTTCTATAAGTAAAAAATGGAGGAATTTTTTCAAATAATCATTATTTAATATTTATTATATGTAATTTTATATGGTAGGTAACTCAATAATGGGAAAATAATTTATTTTTGGAATGAATTCCATTTTAAAATAATTTAATCGATATGTTTATGAAATCTTTTATTAAATCATTCAATATTTTTAGTATGTAAACAATTTTCACATTTTTTCTAATGCATATTTTAAAATTCTAATTGTGATTTGGAAAAAATGAACATATGCATATTACCCAATTTTTAAATAATTAAATCAGCTAACAAATAAATTTTATTTAAATATACATCTAAAACTGATAAATAATAATTTGAAATTAATTCATATATAGAAGAAACACAAATTAGATAAATATATTTTAATAAATTAATTGATTATATTAGTATTTATAAAACACTAATAATCATTACATGAATATTAATTAATATTATTTCTTTAAAATATATTTAATTACAAACTATCATTAAATGATACGTATTTTATAAAAATACAATGCATATAAAAATTAATATTTTTGAATGATATAATTATTTTTATTTCATAAAAATAATTTATATTTCATAATTATTAATTACAGGAAACATTTATATCATATATTCAATTTTTTAATTATTTATATCATTTACATAGTGCATATATTATAATTCTTAAAACTCTAATATAAATATAGAATACATGTATATCCAATGACCATACATACAATGACAATAATTCATACATATAACTATCGTACTACCATTTTCCATTATTATATATTACCATATATACATTTAAAAAAAATTATTTTACTCCCCAATTGAAAATTATTTCTATATTATAATAGAATAGAATCCATTCATCAATTTTACTCAATTGAATGGTTCACATAGGAGACAGTGCGTCCGTTAATTACCTTCATATATTATTTTTATCTAACATTGGTTATATTAAAATTATAATATTCATAATTATGATACATTTATCCTTATTTTAATAATTTATATTTGATTTTATATATTTTTTTTCTACCATGATAATAAGTAAAAATTCATGTTAAATATATATTGTATATTATTTATTTTATACATGAGTTAAATTATAAAAAATTATAAAAAAATATAGTTTGTAATGATTAATTTATAATAGATGGATATAATTTTTTTCTACAATTATAGATATTACATTTTTCAATCATTATAAATTCCACAGAAGAAGTGTTATTTTTCTCTAATTGATGACAAATGAGTGAGGGTATCTATAAATCATTAATGACATAAAATATTTGTAATCCTATGAATTGAATCAAAGACTCTAGGTAATAAACTTATTATCCAAATATGTATAGTTTTTTATTTTTCCTAACCATCTTTTCAATGATCGATTAATTATTAGTTAATAGTACGTAAATTATTGAATGAGTTTTTAGATATGTACCTTGTAAATCACGTGATGATTTCCTCTACAGACCATATATATTTTCCCTCATTTTACATTAACACATGGTATTTTCTCACCATTTTATGTGTAACATATTCTAAAATAAAAAATTTTATCGAAGAGTAACTATTCAATATGAAAATGTTCATCCTTTTTAGTATGTTTATTGACTAGTGTAATCCACAAATTTAAATTTAAATCATATGTATGAACAATAATTTATAGTAATATAATTTTTATTCATTATTATAGATAAATAAAACATTTTATCAAATAATGGATAATTTTATTCATTTTATAATGTATTTGGTGATGATTTATCCCCCTTCCATCAATCAATTTACTAAAACTGCAATGTTTAATTTGAATAATAAAAAAATAACTAATAAACTGATAATGAATTACGAAAATATGTAAAATCAATCTAATATGTCATATCCTAGGATAAATCTATTTCAACCTATAAAATATTAGATTTAACTAATCATATTATTGATTTAACCCACAGTTCATTCAATACAATTAGGGTGTCATTACAATATTCCATCTTATTTTAATTAATATTATCCCAAAAAATAACTAAACACAACTTGATTGAAATATAATTCAATTTCCTACATATTCATAATATTTTTTAAAAATAAAAAAATATGAAACAAATATTATCATTTCTCTACCTACTATGGTCTCAACCCTAACATCCCCAAGCCCAAAAAATTGACCAGGTGTTGGATACCATCACCGATTTTTCATATCCCTAAAATGCGAGTAATTGAAATTATGTACCTATAAAAACTAACACATATCAAAGCCCAAAATATATTAAAATATATAACCAATGAATCCAATGCTTTTATTCATCAATAATTATAAAAATTATGACATTAATGTACTTATGGTGGAAAAATGAGCTAAATATAATCCCAATTCACAGATAGTGTCTCAATCCTCGTAGCAATAGTAGAGACCACGACCCAAATATATAGGTATCCACTACACATGTGATAATATTTCAATTATACCACATAACCCACTGATATATCATTAATTTTAGATGATTAACTCACTACAAATAAATGTCACAATTCTTCTATGACCCCCATTAAGGGAAAATAGATGATAGGGATCGAACGGTAGTATCATAGATGATAAGCACAACTGTAAATTAATATTATCCACTAGAAGTGATTATAATAATTTAAATTAGATGTAATTACATAACATAACATTTTTTGAGTGTATCATGTAAACACACTAACCATGTACTAGTCCAAAATAATTTATGTTATGTTATATAAAACACTCGTGAAGGTGTTACAATGAGTATAAATTTGGAACACGATGTGTCCATTTATAAAAAAGGCTTCCCATGTTGTAAAACCACAATTGGATAGAAAATATCATGATACATAGAGTAAATGAGTAAATTTTATTTAGATTTTACATAAAAAAATTTCATGTGCCTTTGGATGTGTGCATGTAATTTGTCCTACTTGTGCAAAAACCTATGTATAAGTGATCGTGGACTTGTAAATTTGGTTATTTCTACTACTAAGAACATACAATACCTATGGCTATTTAATTTTTCACATGTTAATGTAATTAATTATGTAAATGTTGAGCCATCATGGAGGGGTCAGTAGTGGTGTGATTATTAACTCCTATTGAAACCCATATACAACAACCAAGGGTCCTAAACGTCAGGAAATGTCATATTACTCAAGATTAATTTCCGATATTCAGGACCTGCAATACTCTCCTCCACATATCATATGACTGAATCCACTTATAACATCTCGAAATATTATTTAATATATTAGGCGGTTCAATAAATATTATCATATTCATCAAGAATCATTAACAATGATCATTTTAGAAAACCATCATTCGTGCAATATTTCAATAAGCCTGAAACCTTGAAGAATGGTATTGAAAATCTGATCTGATCCACATATGATCATATAATACTATTATCATGCATTGATTTCATCATCATTGACAAACCGCACCACATTTATTTATATTTTTTGCTGAATAACATTCATGAAATAGTCAATTAATGGGAATTTTTGAACAACGGTCCAAAAGAACATGCTCTTGATGAAAGTACGATGAATGGGGGCTCCAAATAAAAACCCAATAAAGGTGAGGTTATGACATAGTTTTTTATTGGACTTGATTCGTTTACATATAAAGGATATAATTAAGATGCATAGAAAAAACAATAACTTATATTAAACACATCATTCTAATTATATCGACAAAACAAACATCGAATCTATTTTCAGATTTTTTCACCATTTTTCTAGGATTAGAATATGTGATGGAAATCAAATAAAAAAATTACATCGAGTGGTTAGATCAATTGTATTTTAATTATTGTTTTGAATTATCATTGATTATAATATCGATGAACTATGATGGCACAATGATCCACTTTCTTATCCCAGTCCATCATTTCCACTATGAAAACCCACGTCCAATGTCATCAAGGTCTTCATGGTTTAGTAGAAACCCCTAAAAATAAGATTACATATAAGTAAATTATAATATGGTCTATGTGACCAATAAAAATAAATAATATTTCAGTTAATTTATTTTAATAATTTCATGATCCCAATAATGTTTTTGATAAATGTCCCACGACGAAACAAATAATCTTGGGATTTTCGTAAAGTCTACCTTTTGATGTCAATAATTCCCTCATATTTCTGATCTGGCCTTCCAATTTTATTTTTATAAAATTTCTAACGAAAATTGTGATGCATGTTCTGTAATATATTTATATATATTTCAATCATTTCTTTTGGTCTTACAGGGCCTCTTGTAAAACCCCACACCTACCTCATTGGCTTGAGGAGGTGGTGAGGGTTACATGGCATTATGCAACATTCCCAATGTGCCAAAGGCTGGAAATAAAATCCAAGGGCTTCAAGGAATATTGGGGAACAATTTTTTCTTTAAGAATGAAACCATCCAATCCATCCTCTAATATCCACAATATGATGCATGTCAATAAAACATTAAATCATGTATTCCCAAAAAAAACCAAGTTGTTCCAGAATACAATCCAAAACCAACAAAACCAAGCACAATATACGAGTAATATGAAGAATACTAAACAAATATCCCAAATAAAGCCAAGACACACTTCACGGCTCCACACCCACTTCCAAACTCCAAGCACCACCACCTATCCCAAGCATCACCACAAACCACTAGTAATGAGGTGCCTTGCCTTTACCTATATACAGGAATACGACATCTGCAAAAATACCAATGTGTAACACCCCAACCCCAGTTACCCAAAGTCGGTGCATTATTACATAATATTGAAAAGATCACAAGGGATCAAATCTCGAAACACCGATCAATCTAGTTGTCATGGAAACAATAGATATATTCATAAGTCTTACATTACATCATAAATTAAAAAACTACAACAACATATTTTCATAATATCCACTCATACTATCCCTCTTGATCATTCATAATATACTTCTTCACATCCTGTGAAACATAAAAAATTGAAAGTGGTGAGTTTAGATGCTTAGTAAGTATAACAATATAGTGGAAGAATTCATAAATAAACAGAAACAGTTAAGGAAAAGTATAACTAAAACAAAAGACTTTTAATCTTGAACGTCAGCAAAATATGGGAATGATAAAACGAAATAATGTTATTTACGTATTCAAAGGGATATTAAACTAAACTAATAATCACATGTAATATCAATAACCACTTTTATAATTATGGAATGCATAATCCCAGACTATCATAACCACATAGTCAGGACTTGTGCCAAGACTAAAAATAAGATTTTGTCAAGCCATTGTGCCAAGACACTAGTTTGTCTCATGAGATCTACCGATGCATCGATGAGCTATAGTGGGATCCACCCGTCAGTTACTAAGTCCAATTCATTCCTCATATGAAAAGTTTAAAACATATCATAAACATTCGTATTGAAACTAGGATATGAAATGTCAACAATTTACCCCTAAACCATGAATGGTATAAAAATAAGAGATCCAAATTCAAACATATCACAAAACCATCAATACAATATGTATGTTTTGTATCATAATTAATATACTTCAAATAAGCTTAAAATTCATCAGAGGATGTTGACATGGATGAAATCGAAACTATTTTATAGAAATATCTACATTTTGAATTCATTTAAAACTCCAATAATAATTATATAAAAACATTATTTTGAAAAAATTTATATAATATTGTAAGGGGAGCTTCTATGAATTTATAACGGCGTAAAATAAATGCACCCGCTATATATGTTAAAAAAACATTCTTACCTTCAATTTGTCGTAAAGGTCAAAAAGTACATTGTTTGAAAAACGACAGAAAGATTCCATTAAAAACGTATAAGTTCAAATAAAGGTATAAATGATTTTAACCCACTGTTTATTAAATATTAAAAATATCTTGAAATAAATTTATAAGAAACATTGTTGTGGATGATAAAGAGGTCCCAGTAGATAATTACATATAAACAACCTCAGATAATGAATAGATTGTAGAATTAACCATTACCTTGTTATTTTCCTTACTCGATGGTAGGTTAACCTCTTGTATAATGGAGGTATAATTGTTATTAAATTATAAAAGAATCATATAAATTAATTTTATATCATATATGATCTTTTAACATTGCTTGGTTTATAATATCTTAGTATTACTATCATTTCAGGTGTTAACTGATTCGTTTTCCTTTATGTGTTTTGTTACATAAGCCGTTTCTGTTATCGATAGGTTGTATCTTATTCATATATAGAATGATATCAAGTACTTAAAAATTATTTTTAATCATCAAATTAACATTATTCTCTAATGGATACAATGGTGAATGAATCTCATCGTGCTCGTGGAGATGATATTTCGTATGTACGCACGAGCAACAATTTCAATTTTTGGAAATTAAAATAATATATAAATGAATGGTATATTATATATACATAATAAATATAATTCTATATTTATTATTTACATAATTTTTAGTCATTATTATACCCATCTAAATAACAATGTATTGGATAACAATTACACCACGACGTGGAGACGGTAAGTCGTACGTACGCATGTTTGTTAATATGTCATTCAAAGGACGGATAGAATAATTAATATGGTTGTACCATATTTATAATATCATCAGAGTATATAGAAGACACTGAACATATTATTTAATAATTTGAATAACAAATAAAGGAGAAGTGGACGAATAAAAACTTAAAAGTGGGTGGTGAAATTATTACCTCTTCTTCAGGTGTTTCTTTTTAAGTTGATCAAAAAGACTCTTAGGTTGGCATTTTGACTAAAGGAAGGCCTATTAGATGAAGTGATATAATTTGAGAGAATATTGGGGCATGGGATATATGATCCAAAAGGCTTTGAAGGTGTGAATTTTTTAGAATGGGAAATTCCCTTTTATAAGGGGATTGAAGGGCACCTTAGGAAAATCTGGAAATATTATTTTGTAATAAAAAAAATTTCGGTTTCTAATGGGTAAAGAGATGTTTATTTATCTGATAAGGTTGGGATGGGTCAAAAACCACCCAACCAATAGGTTTTAGATAGGTTGGGTCCCTGTATTAACCTTATCTTTTAGTTTTAACACTTAGTTATTTAATT
This sequence comes from Viscum album, assembly GCA_963277665.1. Classification (NCBI taxonomy): domain Eukaryota; kingdom Viridiplantae; phylum Streptophyta; class Magnoliopsida; order Santalales; family Viscaceae; genus Viscum; species Viscum album. Next base: position 415,781,486 of record OY728161.1, on the reverse strand, counting down.
TCACATTTACCATGTCTCTTTGAAGTTTTATGTTATAATGTTAATAAAAATACTATAAACGTCCAACAGAACCGAAAGTGGTTAAAATTATAAACCTATAATTATATAAGTCTCTTGGATGAAACCTATATTTTCTGGAATAGAATATCAATTAATAATATAACATTTGTAATAAAAACTATTTTATGTCAATTTTGACACTATTTGGAAATTGACTTTTGTGAAAATCATAACATAATGATTATATCAAAAAAAGTTAATTAAATAAATCCTAATATGTCATATTAACCTATAAAATTATTCTAATTCATAAAAGTTTCAAATTATATTTATTATGTTATTCATAATATCAATTATTTTAATTTTTCATTATTAAGTTAATTACTACATCATCATTATGTCGTAAATAAATTAAGATATTTAATGTCTAAAACATATAAATAAAATATCATTATGTATTAAATCTTTGTATATTTCTAATGATTATTTATAATCCAATTTATCTAATTTTTATCTCTATATTAAAAATGTTTTACTTATTAAAAATTTATTTTAACTCTATTAACACTTCTACGAATTAAATAGAAATAAATGTCATAAACTAATCCATGTGGACCAAAGAGTTTCATATTTTATTCTTAAGGTTTTTTTGGTCAAATTATATTTATCCAATAAAATTTTGACATGTGTAAGGGTAAAAATAATATCATTTTTATCTTTATTTACACTATTTACTTTTAACTCTTGTAAATAAAAGTAAAAAGTAATTAATCACCAAAAATTATTTTTGTCTCATTGAACCACATTTTACTTACAGATATCAACAGTGTCACTCGGATTTTTGAAATTCTATTCACAAAAGCGGTAAAATTACTTTTTATGCAAATTTGTACATTCTCCTAGGAGGTTGGTAAAAGATGGTAAAAAGTTAAATAAAATTTTTATATATCTAAAATTAATATATATTGACTCCAATGAATTACATTGAAATTATATAGGTATTATGTATCTATTCTTACCTAAAATAAATTTAAATAAAATATATAATTATTTAAATAAAAAGTTGGTTTTAAGTAACAACTCAGTGTTTTTCACTATTCATCAATAATTGAATGTTTTTAGAAAAATAGAAAAAATTTACCTTAGGCTAATTTCTATATTCCAAATCAAAAGATGAAGTCCATTTTTAAAAATAAAATTTATAAAATTTCAAAAAGTTGGTGTCACTATTCATAATTTGTAGTTTGATGGGTTGTGGTGTGTTAGAACTCGATGTTGCGTACAACACATGCTATTGTATTATTCAATGAGATACGTACCGTGGAATCTTAGGGTGTTATATTCTCCCCTCCTTCTAATAATTTCTTCCTCGAAATTTCTAGAGTATTACTCCATAAAAATACTCAGGTGGTACTTCATCATATGTTCCTAGGTTACCCACATTGCTGCTTCCATCTTATGGTTTCTCCATAGAAATGTTACCTGAAGATTCGTCTGATTTCCCAATACTTGTTCTCAGGTATCATGAATCCTTACTTCGCAATAAGACAGATTGGGTTTCAGTTCTAATTCCTTATAGATGAGTACATGCCTTGGCTCAGGCATGTATTTTCTCAACAGTGATACGTGGAACGTATCATGAACTTTGGAAAGACTTTGCAGAATTTGGAAACAGTAAGCTACAACACCAATTCGTTCTAGAATTTCAAATGGTCTGATGTAAATGGGACAAAATTTACCCTTCTTACTGAAACGTACAACTCAATTCAATGGATATTCCTTCATGAAAACATGATCACCAAATAGAAATTACAAATCCTTCATTTGATTATCGTCATAACACTTCTGCCTAATTTGAGATACTTTGATGTGGGTTTGGATTACCTTCACCTCTTCAATTATATCCTCCACATGTTCTAGGACAATGAGTTTTGTTTCAACAACATCATCCCAATTGGTTTGTGTGCGAAATCTCTTTCCGTATAATGCTTCATATGGGTCCATCAGAATACTTGAATGGAAGCTATTGTTATAAGAAAATTCTACCATAATAAATATTGATAGCACATACCCTAAAAGTCATGTGAGCAAGATATCAACATGTCCTTTAAGGTTTTAATAGTACGTTTTGATTGTCCAACTGTTTGAGGGTGGTAGGCAGCGCTCAAATGAAGTTCAGTATCTAGGGATTTCTGAAATTATTTCCAGAATCTTGATGTGAAACATGGATCATGATCAGAATCCATCGATAGGGGTACACCATGGAGTCTCACAACTTCATTAATATATAGTCTTTCTAGACGTTCAAGTGGTAGATCTACTCTTATAGTAATAAAATGTGCTTACTTGGTAAGACGATCAACAATGACCCATATTGCATCATTCCTTCTAGAAGTCTTTGATTGTCCCATGACAATGTCCATCATAATATTATCACATTTCCACTCATGTATGGGGAAGGGTTTCATGACTCCTCTGGGCTATTGCCTTCCATCTTTCACTTGTTGAAAAACCATACATCTTGACACAAAATCATAAATCTCAGTTTTCATGTTGTCCCACAAAAAATGTTCTTTTAAATATCTATACATCTTAGTGATACCAGGGTGTATAGAGAAATTTGAACTATGGGAATCATCCAAAAATTTCATTTTTTGATCAGGTATATCGGGAACACAAAGTCTCTTTCGAAATATTAAAATTCCTTCTTTATACACAATGTCACTCAATCACCCATCATTCACATTATTAATCCATTTTTGATACTCTTCATCGTCGGCCTAAGAAATCTTTATTATTTCTTATATAGATGGTTTCGAAACCATTTGAAAAATTATTTATGTTTCACCATCCATGTTTATTCCCATATCCATCTTCACCAGATCCAAGAAAATAGGATCCCTTTCAATTATCAACTTTTTAAAAACACCATTATCCTTTCTAATCAAAGAATAGGCCACCTTATTTTCCTTCCCCGGGTGGTAGTGTATAGTGAAATTATAATCCATGAGTAATTAAATCCATCTACCTTGAATCATGATATGTTCTTTCTGTGAGAAAATATATTTCAATCTCTTGTGATCAGTATGTATCTCACATTTTTCACCATAAAGATAATGTCTCTATATCTTTAAAGCAATGATTATAGATGTTATCTCAGGATCAGGAGTAGGATAGTTTTTCTCATGAATTTTCAGCTGTCATAATTCATAGGCAATAACCCTATCATTTTGCGTAAGGACACAACCATGTCATTTCATTGAGGAATAACTATAAATAACAAACCCATCATCCCCCTATGGTAGAGTCAAGATAAGAGAATTGACTAATATTCTCTTAAATTCTTGGAAACAATTTTCTCACTATTTTGTCCAAAAAAATTAAACCTTGTTACTTGTGAGCTTCATCAATGGGTTAGCCAATCAGGCAAAATTCATGAAGAAACTTCCTAAACAAATAACACTACATACCTCAGTTATATTTGTTGGTGCTGGCTTTTATTTGATTTCTTATATCTTGAAAGGATCAACAGTGATTCCATCCTTAGCGACAATATGGCCAAAACAATAAATCTATTGAATCCATAATTCACACTTTCTAAACTTCCCATATAATTCATTTCTTCTGAGGGTTTTTGGAATGGTGAGCACTTGATTTTCATGATCTTCATAGATTTTGTAGTATACCAAGATATCATCATTATATAATACTACAAAGTCATCAAGATATTCCATGAAAACCCTGTTTATTAGATCCATGAAAACCTAAGATTTATTAGTCAACCCAAAAGGCATCACAGTAAACTCATAATGCTCGTACCTAGTTCGAAATGTTGTTTTCGGAATGTCTTCCTTTTTCACACAAAACTGATAATATCCATATCGAAGGTAAATTTTTGAAAAATATTGAGCTCCATGAAGTTGGTCGAATAAATTATCAATGCTAGGTATGGGATACTTATTATTTATTGTTACAGAGTCAATCTCCCTAGATTCAATGCACAACCTCATAGATCCATCTTTTTTCTTTACAAAAAGGAAAGGGGCTTCCCATGGAAAAACATTAGGGAGAATAAATCTATTATTAATCAAATCATTTAGTCGTTTCTTCAGTTCTACTAATTACAAAGTGTCCATTCTATAATGGGTCTTTGATATGTGCCTTGAACCAATAATTAGGTCAAAGGAAAACTCAATTTCTCGTTTTGGAGGATGTCTAGGTAAATCCTCTAGAAAAACTTCAACATATTATTGCACAATATGTACATCCTCTATTCGAACATTCCTTCCCATCATAATAGCACATGAGATAAATGTCATTGTATGTTGAGAAATATTGTGATACTAATGCTCGATGGAGAAATGTTTTTACCCATAAAAGAAATGAACAATCTTACTACTCGGGTTTTGTATATAATATGTTGCATTCCTCGCAAACCTAGTGATGTTTGCTTTATACTTTGTGACATTATCATCCTCATTTTTCCTCAAACAGAGAAATTGAAATTCCATATCTGCTCGATGGTCATGCAGAATGTAGTTTTCTAAGATATTTTCTTTAATCTACATCCATTTCATATATGATACTTCTTCATCTTCCTTTTTATATTGAATCAATGACCACCATTGATCAGCATATCCAGTGAGGCGGTAAACTACCATGATAACTTTTTCCCTTTTTCTTCTCCACAATGCACGGAATATTTTCTCTATTTAATTGATCCATTGCTCTGCTACTAGTGGATTTTTACCCCCATTAAACGTTGGTGGTTGTTGCCTCATGAAGCGATCTAACATTGATCCTCAATGCTGCGGATCAAGGTGCTTGATACGGGTAAGGTTATTATTCATAACCTGAGTGAGTTGTACCGGTATAATGATAAGCTGATCAGCATTAGTTGTTTCACCAGCTACACTATAATTATCTTGAGCAGGAGGAAAATCCCTAGATGGATTTCGTTCATTGATACAGTCCCCATTTATTCCACAAGGATCCATTTCGAAACAGTGCCAATAACTATATTAGTTTACGAATCGAAATACATAATTCCCTACTTATAAAACACTTAACATAAATTGAACAGTTTGTGGATATAATTAATATTAATTAGAAGGTTTTATTTGAGAATTTATATACTTATAAACCTTTCATAATGGTTTGTAATGAAAATTTTAATTATCCTATGTATATCCCCCCAGAGTGTCGTAACCAAGAGTGCAACAAGGCCCGTTGTTGTGCAGCAGTTCCCTTTCGAGTCTAGCTCAAAGCGGTGTTTTTGTGTTTTACCCCTAGGTACATCTATTCCTAAGCCACCTCTACATGCTCGTATCCATAGAAGCATTTATTTCATGAAAAACTCAAAAAATCTCTACAATACCAAAATTATAGTAAGTTCTTCGATATTAATCCTCAAAATATATCTTAGGTCTATGTTCCCTAATCAGATTTTATCTAAATCTATCTTCCATGGATTATTTCTAAACTTAATCTGATACCAAATATAATTTCTTTTCCCCAGTTACCCAGAGTCGGTGCATTATTACATAATATTGGCATGATCACCAATGATAAAATCACGAAAGACCGATCAATTTAGTATCCTTGGAAACACTAGATATATTCAGAAGTCATACATTACATCATAAATTGAAAAACTACTACAACATGTTTTCTTCATATCCCGTCATATTATCCCTATAGGTCATTAATAATATACTTCTCCACATCCTGGGAAACATAAAATATTGGAAGGGGTGAGCTCAGATGCTTGGTAAGGATAACAATATAGCAGAAACTTTCTTAAATATACATAAAAATTTTAGGCAATGTATAGCTAAACCAGAAGACATTTAAACATGAACATAAACATAATATAGAAAATCTAAAATGAAATAATTCCATTTATTTATTCACATGGATATTCTACTTATCGTATAATCAAATGAAATATCAATAACCATTGTCATAATTATGGAATGCATAATTGCAGATTATCATAACCACATAGTCAAGGCCTTATGCCAAGACTAAAATAATACATTTTCAAGGCTTTTTTCCAAGACACGCTTTTGTCTCATTAGACCTACCGATGCATTGATTAGAAATTTAGGGCTCCACCCGTCACTTACTAAGTCAAATGATTTCCTCATATGAAATGTTTTAAACATAACATTAACATTCTTATTGAAACTAGCATACAAAATGTCAAAAATTTATCCATAAACCATGAATGGTATAAAAATAACAAATCCATAGTCAAACATATCACAAAAGCATTAATATAATATGGATGTTTTTTATCATAATATGTCGACATCAAATAATCTCAAAATTGACATGGATGAAATCAAAACTATTTGAGAGAAATATCTCATTATTAAATCATTTAGAAGTCACATAATTAGTAAATAAAACCTTTATTGTAAAAATACTCTTATAAGCTTCTAGTGGATGATTATATGATTTTATAACTGTGGAAAATAGCATCACACGCCGTATAAGTTAATAAAACATTTTTACCTTAAATTTGTTGAAAAAGTAAAAATGTACCTTGTTTGGAAAACCATGGAAAGATTCCTTTCAAAAACATATAAGGTGAAATAAGGGTATAAATGAAATTAACCCACATAGTATTATATAGTAAAAATGTTTTTAATGTCATTTTTAAGATACATGGATGCAGATGATAAAGAGGTCCTAGTAGATAATTACATATAAATAACCTCGGATAATGATCAGATTATATAATTAACACTTACCTTGTACTTTTTCTTAGTCGATGGAAGGTTAACCGCTTGTATATAGGTTTAATAATTGGTATTAAATTTTAAAATAATCATATACATTTATATGATATCATATATGATCTTTTAATTTTGATTTGTTAATAATATCTTAGTATTATTATTATTTCAGGTGTTAACTGATTCATTTTCCTTTATGTGCATTGTTATGTAAGCCTTGTTTTTTATGGATAGGTCTTATATTATTAATATAAAGAATGATATCAATTCCATAAACATTATTTTTAATCCTCAAATGAAAATTATTCTTCAACGGATACAATGAGGAATAAATCTAATCGCATTTGTGGAGACGGTATTTCGTACATACGCACGAGCGACATTATCAATCTTTTGATATTAGAATCGTATATAATTGGATTTCATATCATATATACAGAATAATTATGATTTTATATTTATTATTTTCAACATTTATACTCACTATTATACCCAAATAAATAATAATTTATTGAATAAAAATTCCACCACGATGTTGAGGTGGTAAGCCGTACGTACGCATGTATGGTGAAATGTCATTCAAACGATTGATAGAATAATGAATATGGTTGTTCCATTTTCATAATAACTTCACAGTATATAGATGACACTGGATTTATTATTTAATAATGAAAATAACAAAGAATGAATAACTGGATGAGGTAAAGAACTTGAAAGAGGGTGGTGAAATTATTACCTCTTCATCGGGTGTTTTCTTTTTATGTAGATGAAAATGACTCCTTTGGTTGGAGTTATGAATAAATAAAGGCCTCTAATATGAAGTGAGGGAAGTTGATAGAATATTTGGGCACGTTTTGGCAGAGCCAAAAGGAATTGAAGGTGTGAATTTGAGATAAGGGGAAGTTCCCTTTTATAAGGGGGTGAGGGGCACCTTAGGTAGCAAGAAATATTATTTTATAATAAAATCATTTTCGGTTTATAATGGCTCAAAAGTGGATTATGTCGACGATATGGTGGGGATGGGTCGAATACCGACCAACCAACATGTTTTATAGAGGTTTGGGTCACTATATTAACCATATATTTTAGTTTTAACTCTTAGTTAATTTATTTCACATTTACCAAGTCTCTTTGTATTTTTATATTATATGGTTAATAAACATACAATAAACTTCCAATAGAACCCCAAGTGGTTTATTAATGGCACACCAATAATTATACAAGTCTCTTGGCTGACCCTTATTTTTTTAGGAAATGAATATCAATTAATAATATAATATTAGTTTTAAAAACTCTTTTATGTCAATTTTGACACTATTTGGAAATTGATTTTTTTTAATTTATAACAGAATAATTACATCAAATAAAGTTAATTAAATCAATAATAAAATGTCAAATTAACCTAGAAAATTAGTGGAATTACTAAAAAGTCTCAAAGTACATTTATTATTGTATTTATAATATCAATTATTTTATTTATTCATTAATAAGTTAACTACTAATTCATCATTGTGTCATAAATAAATTAAATAATTTAAATTCAAAAAAAAATTAATAAAATACAATTATGTATTAAATCTTTTTATAATTATAATGACTATTAATAATCGAATTTATCTTATGTGTAACCAAATATTACAAATGTTTTAGTTATTAAACATTGATTTTAAGTGTTTTAACTCTTCTTTGAATTAAATAATTATAAATGTCCTAATATAATCCAAGTGGACCAAAGTGGTTTATATTTTATTCCTAGGGTTTTTTGGTCGAATTATACTTATCCAATAAAAGTAGGAATTTCTTTATGGTAAATATCATATCATTTTTACCTTTAATTACCCTATTTACTTTTAACCGTGGTAAATAAATGTAAAATGTTACTATTCACCAAAAATTATATTCTTCTAATTGAACTAAATTTTACTTACTGAAATCACCAAGTCTCTTTGATTTTTTAAATTAAATTCACTTATTCGGTAAAATTATGTTTTATGCAAATTTACAAATTATCCTAGGAGGTGGATAAAAGACGGTAAAAAGTTCATTAAAATATATATATACATAATTAATATAAATTGACTACAATGAATTACATTTAACTTATATAGGTATAATGTATCTATTTTTACCTAAAATAAATTTAAATAAAATAAATAACTATTTAAATAAAAAGTCAGTTTTAACTAATAACTCAATGTTTTCCCTATTCATCAAAAATTGTATGTTTTCAGAAAAATACCAAAATTTCACCATATGCTAATTTTGATATTCAGAATCCAAAAATGAAGTCCATTTTGAAAAATGAAATTTAGAAAAATTAGAAAAGTGCTTATTACTATTCAAATCGGCTTGTTTGATTGGGTGTGGTATGTTAGAACTCGAAGTTGCGTACAACACACGCTATTGTATTATTCAATGAGAAGCTTACCATGGAAGTTTGGGTGTTACACAATGTGCCAAAGAAGGGGTGAGTATAAAACTCAGTAGGTTCCCCCAACTAATTCACCACACACGCAACTAATATATAAAATTAGAAAGAGTTATATAAACCAATTTATATAGAATAATTGATCAAAACAGTTTATTACCAAGAATAAAAATGTTTCTAAAACCAATGATAACCAAAATCAATACAAGTACAGATTTAAAAAAACTGTCCCTACATGTTATTTTCCTTGAAAAATAACAAAGCATCTTTTAAAACCATTTCATAATATCCTATTATTCATACTGAACCATTTCACAATCCCATGAAAACACCAATTCATGCATGTTTCGACAGTTCCAAACTCATGAGCGGTTTCTCGTCTATCTACCAAGTCATTAGAAGGTAATTTTTTCCCATGTGCCATTACTCCTTTGGCACCGAGAACAAGGTCATATTTCAACCAAGCCCCTTATATTAAATTCTTAAATTCCATTAAACATTTGGCACCGAGCACATGGGCATATTTCAACCAAGCCCCGTATATGAAACATGAAAACACCATTTTGAAAATCCATTTCAAATAAACACCATATTTATTGAAAAATAAAGCACAACCAATTTCAAGGTATTATATAATTTCAATAAAACTATCCACTTTATTCAAAAAAACATCTAATCCCAATCATGTGCCATAATTATTGAAAATCACCATTTTAAAATCCACCTTTTAAACTCAAGAACTAAAACACTGACTCAAAATCCCCAATTTTCCAGATATTAAAACCATCATTCATGAATGAATCCAACAATATTTAAACAACCAAATCACAGTCAATTCAACACCACAGATTCAAATTTTAAATCAGGAAAATATTTTCTAATATGTGGAGTCGACATAGAAGCCTCTCACCTTTAGGGTTTTGATGAAAACCTCAATGAATGAAGAACACATAAGGAAATCATATTGATTCTTCACGAACTTTCATTAGATATATTTTCCTATAAATAACAAGATCAAATCTCATCATATTTGTTATCCACTCACATAGATGTAACACCCAAAGATTTTACGAAAAATATTCTTTTTAATTTCATTAATGTATTGTGTTGTACGCTACACCAAAAGGAGCTTGCAGAACATGCATTCCTGACTTGGATTTCATAACATCCAAGCGCGACCTTCCACGATAGCGTGTGTTGTATGCAATATCGAGTTTCGTTAAACAACAATATGCTATTAAAATATTATTAAAACTAGTCGTTATTAACAGTAATAAACACTTTTTGAAATTTTGTTAATTTTGTTTTTCAAAATGGACTTCATTTTTGTATTGGGAAAAGAAACATTATCTTAGGGTGAAATTTTGGTACTTTTCGGATAACATTCATATTCTGATGAATAGTGATAATTACTAAATTTTAATTAAAAACAAATTTTTTAATTGAAATAATTAATAGTGATAATTATTATTTTGAGTGGTTTTAATGTATATTTAGAATATATTTTTACAATTTAATACAATGTTGTTCATTGGATGTAATTTCACATTTAAACCAGACATAAATAAGTGTCAATCTTTTGATAGTTATTATCTCTTAAAAATGCGCTATTTGTTTTGATGACGGGAATTAATTTTTAAATTAGATAATGTAACTGATATGTTTCGAATTTGTTAAAATAAACATCATTTTTGAATTCATAATATCTAATATAGCAAGGGCAAATTTTTGGTATTTTTCTGGAAACTTGCATTTTTTGATGAATAGTGAAACAACAAAGTGGTAGTTAAAAAACTGAATTTTTTCGTAAAACATAATTTTACCGCTTCTGTGAGTGAAATTTAAAAAATCTGAGAGTCACGATTGATGTCAGTAAGTAAAATGTGGTTCAATGAGATGAAAATAATTTTTTGTGAATAGTAACTTTTTACTTTTATTTACCGCGGTTAAAAGTAAATAATGTAGTTAAGGGTGAAAATTTTATTATTATTACCCTAACACATGTCCTAATTCTATTGGATAACTTTAATTCGACCAAAAACAACCTTAGGAATAAAATATGACCATTTAGACCCACTTGGATTAGATTAGGACATTTATTATCAATTTATTTAAAGAAGGGTTAAAATAGTTAAAATCAATGTTTAATAACTATAGCATATTTAATATAGGGTTATACATAAGATAAATTCGACTATAAATATTCATTAGAAAGCTAAAACGATTTCCTACATAATGGTATTTTATTTGTAATTTTTAGACTTAAAATAATTTAATTTACTTATGATACAATGATGATGCATTAATTATCTTATTAGTGAAATATTGACATAATTGATGTTATAAATACCCAGATAAATGTAATTTGAGAATTTTTAAGAATTACAATAATTTTATATGTTAATGTGACATGTTAGAATTTATTTAATTAAATTTTTCGAACTAATCATTCTTTAATGATTTTCAAAAAAACCGATTACCAAATAGTGTCAAAATTTACATAAAATAGTTTTTAAATCAAATACTATATTATTAATTGTTATTTTATTCCTAAAAATCTGAAGTTCTGCAAAATGACTTATATAATGTTATATATATTAATAATAAACAACTTGGGGTTCTTTTTCCTTGATATAGTATGTTTATTAAGCTTATAGTGTAAGAAAACAAGAAGACACGGTAAAAGTTAAATTATATAACTTAAAGTTAAATCTAAATGATAAGTTTAAAATTGATACCTAAACTTGTCTAAATTCTATTGTATGAGGGTATTTCTACCCATCCCCACCTTATCTTATAAATATATCAATTTGGAGCTATTAGAAACTGACTTTGACTTTATAATAAAATAATATTTTTAGTTATTCCAACGGTGCCTCTCTACTCCCTTATAAAAGGGCACCTCCTCCCTCTCTTCCTCACACCAATTTGAGCCTTTCACGCTTGGAAAAACCCTACCGATATCTCCTATAAACTTCCCTAGAAACATCCTAGAGGTCTTGGTCTTCTTCAAATACCAATTTTAGGGCCCTAAGAGGAGGTCTCAAAGAGGCGCTTCAAAGAATTGGTAATGCCTGTTGCCGATTCTTTCATCTTTATTTCTTCTTCCACTTATTCTTCATTAGATGTTTCATTATGAAGTAATAAAATCAGTATCACTCATATAATTATATGTTATTATATGTTTGAAACAACCCTATTTCAACATCTATCCATTCTACGGAAAACGAAATCACCACACGTGCGTACATACGGAATACCGTCTCCATGCCGTGGTGTAATCTGTTTTCCACCACCACCTTACTTGGATGGGTATAATGTTGTAAAGAATAACTATATATGATTATTGTAAAGTGATATTTATTCTGAAATAGTATACATACACTCCAATACAATTCCACGATTATGGGAACGATATCATCGCTCGTGCGTATGTACGGAATACCGTCTCCACGATGTGATTAGACTCGTTATGCATGATGTTCATTGGATAATGATTATATAAATGAATTGAGTGAATTAATATGATATATATTACACTAGTACCATTCTGTAAATTAGGTATCTTTAACCTAAAAAGAAAAAATAAGAATTTATTCGAAAAAACGCGCATAAGAACAAAAAGTAATAAACACCCGAATTACAAATAGTAATGAAATATTACTAATAAGTAGCTAATAATATGACCATATATGATATCATAAAAATAATTATGATTCTTTAATAAGTCAATAACATTATTTAAATCATTATACAGGAGGTTCGGACACTTACGATGCAAATCGGACCTAAGGTAAGTGAAAATCTCACAATATCATTTTTATCCGAGAGTGTTTATAAGTTGGTATTTACTGGGGTGTATTTTATCATACACATCCATTTTTCCACAATATGTAATTTTTATATCCTTCTACAATAGATTATATCCAATTTTACCCTTCGGTGAGTTTTTATTAAATGATATGAAAGGAATATTTTGTCTTTTTTCTTACGAGGTACTTTTTGACTTTTCCAACAAAAGTACGGGAATGATGTTTTTTTAACTTATACAGCATGAATGGATTTTTAAAACATTATTTCCAAGAAGCTTACTTTGAAAGTTTTCATGTTTATTTTTAATCAACTTCTTTTATTTTAAAATTGTATGACAAGTTAAGAAAGGAAAATGTTTTTGAAGTAGAAATGATATTTCCCTCAAGAATGGAGATCATGTGTTTTATCAAAATTATTTTCCATCTAAGATAATATAGGGTTATGTTTCTATCCAAATTATTAAATTGATTTGATTAGGTTGTGATGGAATTATGTTTATGAATTATTTTATCTTATATGAATTGTTTTATGATGTCATGTTGTTTAAGAATCCCATTTTTATTACATGGGTTATGCAATGACGTATGATTTATGATTTTGTGGCACACATATGAATGGAATCATTATGAGATGGGTGGGACCTATATCTCCCTCCAATGCATTGGGTAATGATTTTATATCTCATGAGATAGACATGGCTGGAACGGCGGGGTAAACCGGTTCAGTGAAATAGGACTGAAAAGGGGAATGAACTCGTTTCAGAAATGGACTTTGTCCGCTAATGTAGTCATGGAAATGATTCTTGACTAATAAGAAATTATTCTCTATGATTATGTGTGTATTCCACAAAGTTTCATGTTTTATGTTATGATTATTTTGATTACATTTCACTACCATGATTTATCCCCTGTTATGAAATTATGATCACTTTTGCAGGGTATGATTTCCAAATTGTTATGTTCTTATGAATATGATGTGATTGATATTTCTTTTGTTTACCCTTACTGAGAATTTGAGCTCACCCTTTTATGTTTTCTTTTCCCTCGGATATAAAGAATGTTTTTAGGTAAGAAAAAAAAGGGAAGATCTTTATGGGAGATGTTCAAGATCTTTCACCATGATTAGAAGATTATATTTCTAGTTTCCAAAGACACTATACTATTACGATCCTTGTGTGTGTGTTTTTGTTAAGTACTACATATTCCGCAAAAGTAATGTAATGTCCATGTACGTCAGGCTTAGGGTCTCTACACTTGGTATCATAGGAAAGGTTAATTAACCATTGGAAACTAGGATGTGAGAACTTTAGTGAGATCCCTAGAGATATTTCCATGGTATGTCTAGGGATGTCCCTAATGATAAGTATACATTATAGTCCTAGAACTGCGCTAACCATATTAGAATTAATCCAAAGATGTTAGATATTTATGGTACTCCCCCTTTATTATGTTGTTTTCTCTAGCGTGATTTTGGCCTCTCACACTATTCTTTTTGGGTTTTAGACGATGGCTGGAACCCGAAGGAACCGTGTTGATCAATGTAATGGACAATGCAATGATTGTCCTCCTGAACAAATAAATGTTATGGGAGATGGAATAAAAAATCTTATTGCAATACTTACACAAGCTATGAATCATTCTGGACTTTCAAATGAGTAGAGAAGGGAACAATATTCTATTGAGTCCTTCATGAGGCAACACCCACCTTCTTTCAGTGGGTCTTCCGATCCACTTGTTGCTGAACAATGGATCAGTACCACTGAAAAGATATCTTCAGTTCTTCAATGTTCTGAACAAGATAAAGCCATCTTAGCAATATATCGTTTCGAAGGTGATGCTGATCAATGGTGGAATCTTATTAAGAATAAGAGGCCAAGAGATGAAATTGAATCCATGGAATGGGACGAGTTCAAGAATTTATTTTTTCAATAAGTACTTCCCTCCTATTCTTCGAACAAATATGTAGAATGAGTTTCTTGAAATAAATAAAAATGATGATGAATCTGTTGGTATATACGAAGCGAATTTTACAAGGATTACAAGGTATGTATCTGGATTTGTCATCCAACCTAAAAGTAAAATTGATTGATTCTTCAGTGTCTTAAAACCAAATCTTTTAAGGGCGTTAGCTATAAGAGACATCAGTAGCTATGAAGAAATTGTGCGATGTTCTATCAAGGTAGAAATGGATGTTGGTGTTACATATCTATCTCATGGTTGTGACAAGAAACAAAAGATGGAGTTAAATGAGAAATCTCAGAAAAATGGTGAAAAGAAGATGAATGTTTCCTTATGCTCAAAGTGTGGAAAGGATCATGGTGGATATTCTCTTAAATGGACTAGAAAATGTTTTAAGTGTGTAAAAGAAGGTCATCGAGCAGCTGAGTGTCGAAATAATGGAAAAATGGTTTCTAATGGTGTGAATAAAGAAAAGACTGCAGAGAACACACCAACAACACATCATTTATTCAAGTGTGATGAAATGGGGCATTATGCTAATCAATGCCCTAATCCAAGTGATAATGGTGATCGACATGAGTAATCACTTAAGGAAAAGGTCAAAGGGAAGTCACATGATATCACAATTGGCGATGTTGAATATGAAAATGATGTGGTGGAATGATTAAGTGTTTATGTAATGGGATTCCAAAATAATGTTGTATATAGTATCGTGGAATATTGGAATATTTATGTATTGATCTATTGTGGTTTTCAATATTTTTATGGTACCGGTAACCATGGGAAGTGATTGAGATATTTTTGGTAAGCAGGTGATATGCGCATAATGAAGGGATAAGAAGATAATGAGATGTATGATTGTATTCATGAGAACATGATTGATATAAGGACTAAGTGATATCATGGTTTGAGTATAAAGAATTTTGAGGATTTTGGTTTGTGGAAAGAGTTAACTTTTAACTGTATTCATGTTATCACTAAGGTTAAATGGGTATTCATTCATCAAGAGAATACATGATTAAGGTATTCACATGTTTGTAATTTGACCAACAAGATATATCTTATGATATATGGGGGATAAATGAAGGAATTCACATGATTGTTATGTGACATTTCAAGTAATAATTTTCTTTATGCTACGAGCTTGGACCGATGTATTTTTGATAAGCCTAAATATTGGAATGGATTATGTTGGACATAAGTTAGTATTGTTTAAGGATAGAAATTTTTTCGATATTATTGATGGGATGTTATAGTAATATAGCTTTAGAAAAAGGACAACATGCAGGACGCGTGACAGCCCATCACATCGGACAGTGCTGTGGGAATCGAACCCACAACCCAAGTGTGACTAGCTTTTATCACCTACTAATGGCCTACAGGAAGTCCCTGGTTAGTAGAAACTAGTTTTATTTTATTCCGCGGTATGATATATGAAGTATAGGTTCATTCCTTGAATCGTATACGATTAACCTCACCATAGATGGACTTAGGTATATCTGATAACTTTTGCAAACCTTTTGTTTGAAACAGATGGAATGACCCATCATTCTATCACATGATTTGTTAACACTTAACTAATAACAAATTCAACTTCATTTCTTTAAGAGATGAAGTGGAATTTGTTCAAAGCATGAACAACAGTTAGATTGTACCAAAATAAAGTAAGTATTTATTCTAATTCAAATTCTTCAACTTTAAGGAAATGATATTGAAAACCAAAAATGATGTCATAGTGCCCTTATATCCGATGAATCAGATGGTACCTTAGATCATCACAAATCTATGGATTTGTGATTGCTGGATTTTCCATAGCCAGTTCTCTACCACTCTCCATCAGAACATGATGGTTGGATTTCTCTTCCATATCAATATTTTCACCTATGTGGAAACCCAATGATCAGTTTATTTGGTTAACCATTAAATTTCATACTTTTTTTTTGATTATGGATTTGTTATTCCTTTTTACGATGTGGGTTTCTATTAATGAAACTTTCGAGTAGTAACTCATTTATAACCCTGACGAATTTTGAGGGCGAAATTCATTTTAAGGGGGGTAGAATGTAACACCCCAAGATTTTACGAAAAATATTCTTTTTAATTTCATTAATGTCTTGTGTTGTACTCTACACCAAAAATAACTTTCACAACACGCATACCTGACTTGGCTTTTATTACACGCAAGCGCAACCTTCCACGATAGCGTGTGTTGTACGCAATACCATGTTTCTCTAAACACCGATATGCTATTAATATATTATTAAAACTAGATGTTATTAATAGTAATAACCACTGTTTGAAATTTTGTAATTTTTTTTTTTCAAAATGGACATCATTTTTTGATTCGGATTTTCGAAATTAGCATAGGGTGAAATTTTGGTACTTTTCGGATAACATTCATATTCTGATGAATAGTGAAAATTACTAAATTTTAATTAAAAACATATTTTTTAATCGAAATAAATAATAGTGATAATTTATTAATTTGAGTGGTTTTAAAATAAATTTAGAATATATTTTTACAATTTAATACAATGTTTTTCATTGGATGTAATTTCACATTTAAACCAGACATAAACAAGTGTCAATCTTTTGATAGTTATTATCTCTTAAAAATACGCTATTTGTTTTGACGACGGGAATTAATTTTTAAATTATTTAATGTAACTGATATGTTTTGAATTTGATAAAATAAACATCATTTTTTAATTCATAATATTAAATATATCTTAGGCCTAATTTTTGTTATTTTTCTGTAACTTTCATTTTTTGATGAATAGTGAAACCACTAAGTGGTAGTTAAAAAACTGAATTTTTTTCGTAAAACATAATTTTACCGCTTTTGTGAGTGGACTTGCAAAAATCCAATAGACACAGTTGATTTTAGTAAGTAAAATGTTGTTCAATGAGATTAAAATAATTTTTGGTGAGTAGTAACATTTTACTTTTATTTACCACGGTTAAAAGTAAAGAGGGTAGTTAAGGGTAAAATTGATATTATTATTACCCTAACACATGTCCTAATTCTTTTGGATAAGTTTAATTCGACCGAAAACAACCTTAGGAATAAAATATGACCATTTAGGCCCACTTGGATTAGATGAGAACATTCATTATCAATTTATTTAAAGAAGGGTTAAAATAGTTAAAATCAAACCTTAATAACTGAAGCATTTTTAATATAGGGTTATATATATGATAAATTCGACTATAAATATTCATTAGAAATATAAAAAGATTTAATACATAATTTTTTTTTATTTGTAATTTTTAGACTTAAAATAATTTAATTTATTTATGATACAATGATGATGCAGTAATTATCTTATTAATGAAATATTGACTTAATTGATGTTATAAATACACAAATAAATGTAATTTGAGACTTTTTATAAATTCAAATAATTTTATATGTCAATATGACATGTTAGTATTTATTTAATTATATTTTTCGAACTAATCATTCTGTTATGATTTTCACAAAAATCGATTACCAAATATTGTCAAAATTGACATAAAATAGTTTTTAAAACAAATACTATATTATTAATTTTTATTTTATTCCTAAAAATCTAAGGTTCGGCCAAATGACTTAGATAAGGTTATATATATTAATAATAAACAACTTTGGGTTCGTTTGGCTTGATATAGTAAGTTTATTAACCTTACAATGTAAGAAAACAAGAAGACACGGTAAAAGTTAAATTATCTAACATAAAGTTAAATCTATATGATATGGTTAAAATTGATACCTAAACAAGTCTAAATTCTATTTTATGAGAGGCTTTCGACCAATCCCCACCTTAGCTTCGAACTATATCAATTTTAAGCTATTAAAAACCGAATTTGACTTTATAATAAAATAATATTTTTAGTTATTCCAAAGGTGCCCCTCTCCTCCCGTATAAAAGGGCACCTCCTCCCTCTCTTCCTCACAGAACATTGAGCCTTCAAGCTCGGACAATCCCTGCCAATATCTCCTGTAAACTTCCCTAGAAACATCCTTGAGGTCCTGGTATTCTTAAAATACCAATTTAAGTGCCCTAAGAGGAGGTCTCAAAGAGGCGCTCCAAAGAATAGGTAATGTCTGTTACCGATTCTTTTATCTTTATTTCTTCTTCCACTTCTTCTTCTTTAGTTGTTTCATTATGAAGTAATAAAATCAGTATCAATCATATACTGATATGTTATTATAATTATGAAACAACCCTATTTCACCATTTATCCATCCTACGGAAAATGAAATCACCACGCGTGCGTACGTATGGAATACCGTCTCCACGTCGTCGTGTAATCTGTTTTCCACCACCACCATACATGGATGGGTATAATTGTGAAAATAATAACTATATATGATTATTTTAAAGTTATATTGATTCTGAAATAGTATACATACTCTCCAATACAATTCCACGATTAGGGGAACGATATCATCGCTCGTGTGTACGTACAGAATACCGTCTCCACGATGTGATGCGACTCGCTATACATGATCTTCATTGCATAATGATTATATAAATTAATTTAGTGAATTAATATGATATATATTACACTAATAATATTCTGGTAATGAGGTATATATAACCTAAAATGAAAAAATAAGAATTTATTCGACAAAACGCGCATAAGAACAAAAAGTAATAAACACAAGAATAACAAGTAGTAATGAAATATTATTAATAAGAAGCTAATAATATGTTAATATATGATATCATAAAAATAATTATGATTATTGAATAAGTCCATAACATTATTTAAATTATTATACTGGAGGTTCGGACACTTACGAAGAAAATCGGACCTAAGGTAAGGGAAAATCTCACAATCTCATTTTTATCCGAGATTGTTTATACTTTGGTATTTACTTGTGTTTATTTTATCATATAAATCCATGTTTACTCAATATGTAATTTTTATATCCTTCTAAAATAGTATATATCCAATTTTACCCTTCGGTGAGTTTTTAGTAAATGATATGAAAGGAATCTTTTGTCGTTTTTCGTACGAGGTAATTTTTGACTTTTCGGACAAAAGTATGGGAATAATGTTTTTTTTAACTACTACGGCATGAATGGATTTTTGAAACATTTTTTCCAAGAAGCATATCATAAAAGTTTTCATGTTTATTTTTAATCAACTTATTTTACATTAAAATTATATGACATGTTATGAAAGGAAAATGTTTTTGAAGTAGAAAGGATATTTTCCTCAAGAATGGAGTTCAAGTGTTTTATCAAAATTATTTTCCATCTAAGATAATATAGGGTTCTATTTCTATCCCTATTATTACACTGATTTGATTATGTTGTCATGGAATTAATTTTATTAATTCCTTTATCTTATATTAATTGTTTTATGATGTCATGTTGTTTAAGAATCCCATTTTTATTACATGGGTTATGCAATGATGAATGATTTATAATTTTGTGGCACACATATGAATGGTATCATTATGAGATGGATGGGACCTATATCTACCTCCAATGAATTGGGTAATGATTTTATATCTCATGAGATAGACATTCCTGGAACGGCAGGTTAAACCGGTTCAGTGAAACAGGACTGAAACGAGGAATGAACTCAGTTCAGAAATGGACTTTGTCTACTAATATAGTCTTGGAAATGAGTCTTGACTAATAAGAAATGATTCTCTATGATTATGTGTGTACGCCACAAAGCTTCATGTGTTATGTTATGATTATTGTGATTACATTTCACTACCCTGATTTATCCCATTTATGAAATTATGATCTCTTTTGCAGGGTAAGATTTCCAAATTGTTATGTTTTTATGAATATGATGTGACCGATATTTCTTTTTTTTTTACCCTTACTGAGCATTTGATCTCACCCTTTTATTTTTTCTTTTCCCCATGATATAATGAAAGGTTTTAAGTAACAAAAAAAGGGAAGATCATTATGGGAGATGTTGAAGATCTTTCACCACAATTAGAAGATTATATTCCGAGTTTCCGAAGACACTAAACTATTACAGACTTTGTGTGTCTGTTTTTTTTATGTACTAAGTATTCCGCAAAAGTAATTTAATTTCCATGTACGTCAAGCTTAGGGTCTCTATAGTTGGTATCAAAGGAAAGGTTTAGTCAACCTTTGGAAACTATGATGCGAGAACTTTAGTGAGATCCCTAGAGATATTTCTGATGTATGTCTAGGGGTGTCCCAATGGTTATGTATACATTATATTCCTAGAATTGTGCAAACCATCTTAGAATTAATCCTAAGCTGTTAGATATTTATGGTAGTCCCCCATTATTATGTTGTTTTCCCTAGCGTGTTTTTTTCCTCTCACACTATTCTTTTTGGGTTTTAGACGATGGCTAGAACCCGAAGGAACCGTGTTGATCAATGTAATGGACAAATCAATGATTTTCCTCTTGAACAAAAAAATGTTATGGGAGATGGAGTGCAAAATCTTATTTCTATACTTACACATGACATGAATCATTCTGGACTTCCAAATGAGCAGAGAAGGGAAAAATATTCTATTGAGTCCTTCATGAGGCAATGCCCACCTTCTTTCAGTGGGACTTCCGATCCACTTGTTGCTGAACAATGGATCAGTACCACTGAAAAAATATTTTCAGTTCTTCAATGATCTGAACAAGATAACGTCATCTTAGAAGTATATCATTTGGAAGGTGATGCTGATCAATGGTGGAATCTTATCAAGAATATGAGGCCAAGAGATGAAATTGAGTCCATGGAATGGGACAAGTTAAAGAACTTATTTTCTCAATAACTACTTCCCTAGTATTCTTCAAACAAATATGGAGAAGGAGTTTCTCGAACTAAAGAAAAAGGATGATGAATCTGTTGGTATATACAAAGAGAATTTTACAAGGCTTTCAAGGTATGCATCTGGCTTTATCATCCAACCTGAAATTAAAATTGATCGATTCTTCAGTGGCTTAAAACCAAATCTTCAAAATGAATTAGCTATAAGAGACTTCAGTAGCTATGATGAAATTGTGCATTGTTCTATCATGGTAGAAATGGAAGTTGGTGTTACATATCCATCTCATGGTTTTGACAAGAAACTAAATTTGAAGTTCAATGAGAAATCTAAGAATAATGGTGACAAGAAGATGAATGTTTCCTTATGCTCAAAGTGTGGAAAGAAGCATGGTTGAGATTGTCTTAAAGGGACTATAAAATGTTTTGAGTGTGGAAAATAAGGTCATCGAGCAGCTGAGTGTTGAAATAATGGAAAAAGGGATTCTAATGATGTGAATAAAGAAAAGACTGCAGAGAACGCACCAAGAACACATCAATTTTTCACGTGAAATGAAATGGGGCATTATTCTAATCAATGCCCTAGTCCAAAGTTAATGATGATCGACATGAACAACCACTTAAGGCAAAGGACAAAGGGAAGTCACATGCGATCACTATTCACTAGTGCAAAAATCGTTATTTACGTTATCATTTTTTACGTCGGTTATATATAACAGATGTGAGAATCTGTGAAACATGGTTTTTTACGTCGGTTATTTAATAAAAGATGTAACAAATGCGTTGAGTGGCTTTTTAACGTCGGTTATTTTAATAACTGACGTTATAAATCGCACGTGTTCAGTTTTTACGTCAGTTATAAAATAACCGACGTAAAAAACTAAAGCGCGGGGGTTTTTTACGTCGGTTAATTGATAACCGACGTAAAAACGAGTTATGTACTTTTTTTACGTTGGTTATTTTATAACCGACGCAAAAAACGTGATATCTAGGACTTTTTTACGTCGGTTATTTTATAACTGACGTAAAAAACCAAAGAGTGGGGGGTTTGTTAAGTCAGTTATTTTATAACCGACATAAAAAACGAGATATCTACGAGTTTTTTACGCCATTTATAAAATAAACGACGAAAAAAACCAAAGCGCGGGGGTTTTTTTAAGTCGGTTTTCAAATAACTGACGTAAAAAATGAGTTATCTACGGGTTTTTTACGTCGGTTATAAAATAACTGACCTAAAAAACAAAAGCGCGGGGGGGTTTTTACGTTGGTTTTCAAATAACCGACGTTATAAATTTAAAAAATAGTTTATTACTTCGATTATATAATAACCGAAGTTATAAAACATTTAAAAAATTTAAGCCCCATGGACTGTCATTTACGTTTTTTCGATCGACAGTCTGTCGGCTCGTCTCTCTCGCGTGGTAAACCCTAATCGGTTTGTCGATCGACCTGCGTTAAACTCATTTTGGCTTCATCGTTTATATACTTTAGTCTCCTCGGATCTATCATCTCAACTCGCAAAACTCAGGTAAGTATTCCACGAATTTATTTCGTTCGTTTTTTTCTCGGATAGTCTATATTTATGTTTTGCAATTTTTTTGTTTAAACTAGGTTAGATTCTTCCATTTCGACCCCTATTACATCTTTTTGAATATCTTTGGCACCAGACATTCATTTTTATCTTGAGTGTCTTGTTTTTTTATTTCTTTATAACACAAATTTTGATAAATTACCTTGAATTTAATGAATCAAAATCCTCCTATGTTGGAAACATATTTGGGGTTATTTATTGAAGGTCTATGGAATGATTAAGGAAAGATTTGGAATATTTCCTTTTTTGACCGGTTTGAATTTCATTATCAAAAAGAAATTTGATGTATGGTTGATTTATCCATTCATTTTATCATATATTTCATTTAACGCTCAGGTTCATCAAACAATTTTGTAGTTGGATAACCAATAATATTTATGTGATTAGAGATTTAAAAGAAATTATCATCATATATAGTGAATCATCCTTGTTGAGTGTCTTATCATAGAATAGGAATCAATCATCCATATTGAAAATGTCATTTTTTTAGAAAACAAAAACCATTAATGTAAACCATTTATCATTCATTAATTGAACTAAAATAAATATTTACACATGATTTATAATGGAACATAATAAAATAAATACTTATCATTCACCCTCATAGATTCTAATAAATCTATGATAAACCATTTGTTTTTTTAATGGAAACAAATTCTCTTTTACCCACTTTGTATTTTCAGAAGACACTAAACTCCCTTATAATTTCACCCTTCTGGGAAGTATTAAACATCATTATATCCCTTTAAAAAATCTAAATGTCACAGAAATATCATGCATACATTTTGTCTTATAGGACTATACTAGATTCTATTTCAAAAGGGTATCTGTTCATTTTTTGATGTTTCATGATTTTATTTGATGTAGGTTTTTCTTTTTCATAGATTACATCATAATGTGGTCTCGGTTAATTTGATTTTGTGTTTCCTTTGACACCACCCCCCCTCAATGACTATGATCTCTCATTGCCAGTTTTTCTCAAATTGTTCACTCATACACCTTTTGGATTTTATGGTTGATTACAAACATATTTATTCAAATATTTATGTTGGATTATATATGCATTTTTTAGGATTATATTGTTGTTTTATGCCACTTTATTTATTATTCTATCCAATACTAAGACCCTTTCTAGTAAGAAAAATTTCATAAGAAATATGATTGGACTCTTCATCATATTTCATGAAACGTTTTTAATAATTCATGTTTTTAAAAAGCAAATATGTTATATCAAAGATGTGGAAACGGGTGGTGTCCGGGGGGTGTCCAAGGGGGTGGGTGGGTGTGAGTGGCTGTCCACGGGGGTGGGGTCCTGTCCAGAGGGTTTGGGGGTTGTCAGGGGGTGGGGCTTGTCCAGAGGGTTGGGGGTTGTCCAGGGGGGTGTTGAAGGGGTAGGGGTGGGGGTGGTGTCCAGTAGGGGTGGCGGTGCTGTCTAGAGGGGTGGGAGCTGTCCGGAGGGTTGGGGGTGTCCAGGGGTGGTCCAAGGGGGTGGGTGGGAGTGGGGGCTGTCCAAGGGGGTGGGGGCCTGTCCAGAGGGTATTGGGGGTTGTCCGGGGGGTGGGGGTGATTCTCAACTTTACTCCATTTTCTCCAATTTTCTATCAACTATGTAGGCAGCATGGTTTTCTTTGATTCAATGAAATTTAAAACTGTTATATCTAACTATATTTTGTTTTAAAAATAATATTCAAGCATATTTTCTTAAATAACCATAGATTTTTTTTATATTTTAAATTGTTTTACATTCAAATTATGATTCTTTTCATATAAAAATATATTTGTCTTATCTTAAAAATATATATTTTATGTTGATATTTGTTATAGGTAATAATGAGTCGATGTTGGGTTACGTAACATCGAATGAGAAATGAATTCGAGGAAGGTGTTGATGCCTTTTTGGAATTTTCAAAACGAAATGTTCCAAGCAGTGACATTTTTTCGGTCTATGCCAGAAATGTATGAATATGAAGAAGTTGAAAAGTAGAGAGATAAAAGATCATCTTATTTGTCATGGTTTTAATCGGAGTTACAGCCCTTGGATTTGGCATGGTGAAACTGGACGGAATGTCACTGATGATGATGATTCGCAAGATGGTAACTCCAATGGAATTGAAGAAATGATTCGCGATATTATAGCAGAAAAAATTGAGATAGAACCGACAGTTGCGTGTCTATATGGTGATGCTTAAAGACCATTATATCCTGGTTGTACAGATTTTACGGTTTTGTCGGCAGTGTTAAGATTGATTAACCTGAACGCGAAACATGGATAAAGTGACAAATGTTTTATAGAGCATCTACAATTGATGAAAGACATTCTTCTAAAAGATAACGATATTCCAGATTCACATTACAAAGCCATGAAAATATTATGCCTGATGGGATTGGGATACAAGAAAATACATTCTTGTCCGAATGACTGCATTATATATAGGAAGGAATATGAATTTCTGTAAGAGTTTCCTAAATGTGGGACGTCACGGTATAAGGTGAATGAAAAATCATAGGTTGGTGTAGAGATTACAAATATCCCTTCAAAGGTATTTTGGTATCTTCCTATAATTAATCGTTTCAAACATTTATTTGTTAATTCACGTGATGCAAAAAGGTTAAGATGGCATGCTGAAGAGCGGGTATCTGGTGGAAAAATAAGTCATCCAGCTGATTTTCCACAATGGAAGAAAATTTATGAGCAGTATTCTACATTTGGAAATGAAATTAGAAATCTCATACAAGGGTTCTGCACAGATGGAATAAATCCATACCGAACCATCAGTAGCACACATAGATCATGTCCTGTTTTATTGGTAATTTACAACCTCTCTCCTGAAGTTTGAATGAAGCACAAATATGTCATGTTGAGTATAATGATCTCTGGTCCAAAGCAACCCGTTAATGATATTGATGTTTTCTTGTCACCGTTGATTAATGATTTGAAACTCTTATGGGCTGATGGTATTAGGGTTCATGATTCTTATAAAATGGAATATTTTCAACTGCATGCAGTGCTTCTGTTCACTATAAATGACTTCCCAGCGTATGGAAATTTTTTTGGATATAGTGTTAAAGGGCATAAAGCATGTCCAATTTGCGAACAACATACGTCATATTGTCAATTTCATCATGGGAGGAAAAAAGTGTACATGGGTCATCGAAAGTTTTTTCCTATGGAACACCCTTATAGAAGACTAAAAAAGGCATTCAATGGCTCACAAGAATTTGATACTGCACCAAAACCTTTATCCCCTGATCTGTATTTTGAGAGGGTGAAAATCCTTGATGTGACATTGGGAAAGACATAAAAATCTGGTAATGATAGACATATTTGGACGAAAAGGTCGATTTTTTTGAGCTACCATATTGGAAGTTTCATGAAGTTTAACATAATATTGTTGTCATGCACGTGGAGAAGAATATTTGTGATTCATTGATTGGAACATTGTTAGATATTAAAAGAAAGACTAAAGATGGATTGAATGCAAGATTAGTCTTACTATCAATGGGAATATGTTTGGAGTTAGCTCCCACTCCTAAAGGAAGACGAACATTTCTTCCCCGGGCTTGTCATACATTATCGAAGAGGGAGAAAATTAGCTTCTGTCAGTGTCTTCATGATACCAAAGTTCCCCAAGGTTATTCTTCTAATGTAAAAAATTTTGTATCATTGAAGGACTTGAAGTTGAATGGTATGAAATCACATGATTTTCACGTCATGATGCAACAAATTGTACCAGTTTCATTGCGTGGAATATTTCCCATTCGTGTCAGATAGACTATAATGAATTTGTGTTATTTTTTCAATTCAATTTGTAACAAGGAGATTGATGTGAATGCTTTGAACATTTTGGAAAAGGATGCAATTTTTATACTTTGTCAATTGGAAATTTATTTTCCTCCAACTTTTTTTGATATAATGGTGCATTTAATGATTCATTTGGTTCGAGAAATAGAGCTTTGTGGACCTGTATATCTTCGTTGGATGTATCCTTTTGAAAGGTATATGAAAATATTAAAGGGGTATGTTAAAAATATATATCAAACTGAAGCCACCATTATTGAAAAGTATAGTTCTGAGAAGGTAGCAGAGTTTTGTATGAGCTACTTGGCTGCAGCGCAACACATAGGTTTGCCTCCATCTCACCATGAACGAGTTAATAATGAGGGAAATGGGATTCACGGATAGAATGTCAAATCATTGTCAGCTGAACAGATGAAGATGATAAAATCATACATCTTGAATAACATAGCTGATGCTCAACCGTATATCACATTTCATATTAATGAGTTGAATCAATGTCATCAAAGAAGAAAGAAATGTGGATTTTGAATGTGCACAGCAGAACTTTTTTGTCATGGAATAAAAAGAATTTTCTTGGTAGATCCGATGTATCAGAGACATTAAAATGGATAGTGGGTGGTCCATGTTTAAATGTGATAACATGGTCCGGTTATGACATTAATGGTTATTAATTTTATACAAATGCTTAGGACAAAATAAGTGTAGTTCAGAATAGTGGTGTATTGGTGTTTGTAGAAGCAATGTATTTTTCGAGTGCTCAGGACAAAAACCCAATTTCTGCATCAAGTTCATATTATGGAGTGATTGAAGACATATGGGTGGTTTATTACTTTAAAATTAAAGTTCCCATTTTTAACTGTAAATGGTTTAACGGTAACAACAGTGTAAGTCACGATGAATTTGTAATGACACTTGTTAATCTGAATAGATTGGAAGACACATCTAATTGTTTTATAATGGAAACACATGAAAAACAAATTTTCTATGTAGTAGATCAATCAGATATGCAGTGGGCTGTTGTTTTATAAGGGAAAAAACAATATGATGGTGAGGATGAAGTTGATGAATATGCTGATTTATGTGAGATCCCTACTTCCATGGAAAGATTAACAGAACATAAAGATTATCATGTTAAATACATAGTTTGTGCCATAAGGAATGATCACGACGAAGGAATTTGGGAAAACAATCCATTTGTACATTCCTAAAATTACAGGTAACATATGTTTATTTCTTGTTTACATTTATTTTTTCCATAAATGTTAGATATTGTAAGTTTTTTATTTATTAAAACATGTTTTAAAACAAAATAAGTATATGTTTTTGTTTGTTTTAAGTTTGTTTAGTTTACTTTATCATGTTTATAACAATTACATGAATTATATATCTATTATTTTTGTTCAGTGACAATTACTTTACAATGTTTACCATGTTTACCAGGTTTACCATTTTTACCATGTTTGCCATCTTGAACATCTTTACCATCATTACCATTGTTTAACATTCTTACGATATTTCCAATGATTACTATTATATAACTAATTGCACTGTTCTATTTTCTGATTACACTAGTATTAAAATAATTGAATTTATATATTTGTGAACTGACGTTTGTTTTTTTGATGTGAAGGATAATGATAGATCGTTCAGATGATCAACCACATGATTCTGGAGAGGAGCATATTGCTGGTCATACCTCTGGGGATGAACATTCACATGCTCCTATTACGAAAACGAGTTCAAAGGTTGGTAAAAGTGGCTGCACACGTTTACCAAAATTATCACTTGCCCGTATGCAGGATCAGAGGATAGTCGTTGAGTTTGATGATGATGATATTCCTAGAAGCCCGAATGCAAAAGATTTTAAGAGTTTTGTAGAAACTCAGGCTAAGAGCAAAGTAAGCATTCTGTATGATGATTGGAGAAGTGTGGATAAAGTGATTATCTCTCAGTTGTGGGAGACGGTTTTGGTAAGATCTTTTGTCATTTTTTGACTATTCTTTTAATGTTTCTAGTATATATAATATGTTTAACCTCTTCTTTATCAGATGAAATTTGATATTCTTGACACTGGAGGAGTCGGGAAGAAATGCATATCGTTGGCTTCCAGGAGATGGAGGGATTTCAAATCAACCCTCTAATCTGATTTCATTTTTGGTCATAGGAGTCATGACAATCCATGTCGTATATATCCTTTTATAGATGAAGATAGATGGAGACATTTTTTTGAAAGTAGAAGAAAAGAGTCATTTCTGGTAAGGGCAATGTAAACTTTTATAAACATTCTTATATAAATGATTTTATTAATGTTTTTTTAATGATTTCTTATTCTTAAATTATAGAAAACAAGGAAATCTCATCAGGAGATCCAATCTAAAAATGTATACCCTCATTGTTTATCTCGGGGAGGGTATTGATTATTGGAAGAACAAATTATGGAGGAAAAATTTCAACAACTAGGAGCTCAGTCTTCAAGCTCTAGAGAGGTGGCCCCTCCATCCCCTCCATCTAGACATGAAAAATGAAAGAGAGATCGGAAGGGAAAAAAGGTCAATCTCTTTCGGAAGAATCGAGAATCGTAGTTGAGAGGATTGTAAGATATCTATTTTATTTATTTATGTTAACTATTTCCTTCATATAATTTCAATCATTACAGAAATGTTCAATTAATAAATACAGGACTCTCTTGATGAGCAGAGTTCAGAGGGGACATTTATAGCTACTGGGTGGGAAGATATTTTATTTGCAGCATTGGGAAGGCCCGAACATCATTGTCATGTAAGAGGGTATCCGGCAGGTGTATCGGTGAGAAAAGTGTTTCCACATTCTTAAACTTCTAACATTGAGTGGGTTTATAAAAAAAAATAGAATCCTTGGAGGCTGAAGATCATAATATTAATGCGACGATGGAGGACAAGATAAGAGAGTCGGTGCAGTCTATGTTTGCAGAAATGCAAAGACAATTTCAGACTGCAGCTCCCACTTCTCCACCTCCCCCTGTAGACCCCATTATTTATCCTCCACCTCCTCTAGTAGCTCCCACTCCCCCACCTTAGCCTGCGGACCCCATTTTTTATCCTACGCCGCCGCCGCAACTTCCTACTTACTGCGAGTTATATGTTGATGATTCTCAACATCATATTGTATCATATGAGTTGGTATATTGTATAGGAGATACAATTAATCATCAACAATTAGAGTTCGAGAATCAAAGTGTCACTGTACATGATATTATAGATAGATCAGCTAGGGTACCAATACCTACAGATGAGGTGGCGACAGTTGGACAGAGTATCGGCCATTTTTTAATTTGGCCATCCAGACTTCTTCAACTCATTACCATAGAGGTATGAATATTATATCTTTTATATTATTTTTTTGTTAAAGTTGTTTTATCATTTTAAAACTAATATATTTTTAAATTTTTTTACAGGAATACTTCAAAGGTAATTAAATACTGTATAGACAACAACAAAGAAAAATGGCTATGACATCAGATACAGATTCAATTGGTCTTGACAGATTGTAAAGATATTCACATTTTTTTGTCCTGTTATTATGATTCTCCAATGGAAGCTCATGTTTGTGGACGTGAAATAAGAGTGGGTATTATAAGAACTGATATAATGGAGCATGTTATTGGAGATAAGTTGGGCATCAACGTGGTGAAATTTTTTTCCATGTAACTCTTAACACCTTTTCACTGCGTTATATTTATTAAAAACGTATACTTATGTATGTTTTGTATTAGGTATCTTTATAAAATTTGTGATAGGAATGAGTTGACAGAAGTATATTGATTCATGGACCCTCAATTGATTTCCCCTGAAGCATGTGCATTGAACGAAGAACAAAGAATGGTTAATATTGCTGAAAGATTTGAAAAGAATATAATCACACTATGTTGGATGATGCCTTTTTGTGAGAGGTATGAAACACATTTCTCTCAAAGAGTTAATAATATTTTATCATAAAAAACCACTAACGTCAAATATCCTTTTATCATTGATCATTGGATGTTAGGTGTTTTTTTCCAGAGGGAGAAATCCCTTTATTGGATATGCTCTGTCCATGGTGATGTGCGGGATAGTTTTAAGAATATATTGGAAAAGTAAGTTTCAATTTCTCAATAGTTTTATATATTTTAATGAATTTTAAATTTACCCCATTCGTATTATTTTCTAACAATGCATGGGCCTACTTTCAAAAAAAGACAATGAAAAAATGTAAAAAGATCAAATATGTAAATGTGAAGTTAAATATCCATTTATAATTTGTACTTTTTGATTTTTTATATAAAAATAATATATTGAATTTACACTCATTCAAACAGAATATTCATGAACAACAAGGCCTCATCTAATGCGGATATTATATGTTAAGGTTTATGTATGAAATAATAACAATTGGGACAGTTGTGAATTTTGACCTGGTACGATTTCCTCTTAAACTTTTCCATAATATTTCAATTTGATTTATTCATTATACATGTTAACTACATTATTTTTCATTTGTACCTTTTCGATGAGCCTAAACCCTATACTGCTGAAAACATCAAACACTTACAAGTGGAGTGGTCAAATTATTTTACAGGTTTGATTGACTTTTAGTTGTTTGTAATGTAAAATGTAATTTTGAATATTGTCGTTGTAATTGTGTATTTTGTATTTGTTTAGGTTGGATTTAGTTTTTTGAAGTTTACAATGTATGTTTTGAATGTTATATAAGTTAATGTTTAATTTTTCTCTGCTTCTTGATTTGGTTTACTTATGATGGTTTTTCTAGTATGGATTTGGGACTGTGGGGCAGGGGTTCCAAGGGTGTGGGGGTGTGTTCCGTGGGGTTGGGGGGTGTCCAGCGGTCTGAGAGGGCTGTCCGGTGGGGTGGGGGGACAGTCCAGGGGGTGGCAGGGCTGTCCAGGGGTGTGGGAAGGCGGTCCAGGGGTGTGGGAGTGTTGTCCAGGTGTGGGGGGTATACATGAGGGTGGGGGGGTTAGCCAGGGGTGTGGTGGGGGCTTTCAAGTGGGGTGAGGGGGTGAGGGGGTGCTGTTTAGGTGGGTGGGGGGTTTTCGAGGGGTGTTCGTGGCTGTTCGTGGGTCAGGGAAGTCCAGGAGTGTGGTGGGGGCTCCAATGGGGTGGGGGAGGGCTGTCCAAGGGGTATAAATGAGGGTAGGAGCTCCAATGGGGTGGGGGAGGGCTGTCCCGGGGGTATACATGAGGGTGCGGGCTCCAATGGGGTGGGGGAGGGTTGTCCATGGGGTATACATGAGGGTGGGGGCTGTCTAGGGGGTAAGTCTTATATGTTATCAATGTACATGCTTAATTTTGATCTACATCTGTTTTTGTGGTACGATTTCTTGATTTGTTTTCTGGTTGATTCTGGTGGAGAGCAGATGACTGCATTCAATTTTAAAAAACATTTGGGTTTATCACGTCGGTTATTTAATAATCGACGTGGTAAAAGGCTTGGTAAATGGTTTATGACGTCGTTTATTTAATAACCGATGTGGTAAAAGGCCTGCAAAATGGTTTATCGCGTCGGTTATTTAATAACCGACGTGATAAACCCCCACCCCCTAGGTTATCACGTCGTTTATTTAATAACCGACGTGATAAACCCCCCTCCCCCTGGTTTATCACGATGGTTATATAATAACCGACGTGATAAACCCCCCTCACCCTGGTTTCTCACGGCGGTTATAGAATAATGGACGTGATAAACCCCCCTCCCCCGTTTCATCATGTCGGTTATTAAAAACCCGACGTGATAAACTCTCCGCCCCCGGTTTATGACGTCGGTTGTATAAGAACTGACGTGATAACCGCCCCCCCCCCCCCCCCGGTTTATCACGGCGGTTCTATAATAACTGACGTGATAAACCCCCTGCCCCACGGTTTATCACATCGGTTCTTTCATAACCGACGTGATAGACCATTTCCACATCCTTTTATCACGTCGGTTTTTTATGAACCAACGTGATAAACCATTTTCCAGGCCTTTTATCACGTCGGTTGTTAAATAACCGACGTGATAAACCCTTCCCATTTTATTTATCACGTCGGTTCTAAAATAACTGACGTCATAAAAATCATGATTTTATGATTTTTGACGTCGGTTTTTAAATATCCGACGTCAAAAATGTTATTTATAACGTCGCCCATATTAACGTCGGCTAGAAACCGACGTAAAAAATGAATAATAACCGACGTAAAAAACATTTTCTGCACTAGTGATTGGCGATGTTGAATATGAAAATGATGAGGTGGAATGATTAAGTGTTTATGTAATGGTATTCCAAAATAATGTTGTATATAGTATCGTGGAATATTGGAATATTGATTTATTAATCTGTTGTGGTTTTAAATAATTTTATGGTACCGGTAACAATGGGAAGTGATTGATATATTTTTGGTAAGTAGGTGATATGTGCATAATGAAGGGATAAGAAGATAATGAGATGTTTGATTGTATTCATGAGCACATGAATGATATAAGGACTATGTGATATCATGTTTTGAATATAAACAATTTTGAGGATTTTGGTTTGTGTAAAGTGTTAAATTTTAACTGCATTCATGTTTTCACTATGGTTCAATGGGTATTAATTCTTCAAGAGAATACATTATTAAGGTATTCACATTTTTTTAATTTGACCAACAAGATATATCTTATGATATATGGAGGATAAATGATGGAATTCACATGATTATTATGTGACATTTCATGTAATCATTTTCTTTATACTATGAGCTTGAACCGAAGTATTTTGGATAAGCATAAAGATTGAAATGGATTATGTTGGAAATAAGTTAGTATTGTTTAAGGATAGAAATTTTTTTGATATTATTGATGGGATGTTATAGTAATATAGCTTCAGAAAAAGGGGAACCTGCAGGAAAGGCGACAACCCATCGCGTCGGACAAGGCTGTGGGATTGGAACCCACAACCCAAGTGCGACTGACCTTTATCGCCTACCACTGGCCTACTGGAAGTCCCTGGTTAGTAGAAACTAGTTTTATTTTATTACGTGGTATGATATATGATATATAGGTTCATTCTTGGAATCGTATACGATTAACCTCACCATAGATAGACTTATGTATATCTGATAACTTTTGCTAACCTTTTGTTTGAAAGAGATGGAATGACCCATCATTCTATCACATGATCTGTAATCACTTTACGAATAACAAATTCAACTTCATTTCTTTATGAGATGATGTAGAAATTGTTCAAATCACGAACAACAGTGAGATTGTACCAAATTAAAGTAATTATTTATTCTAATTCAAATTATTCAACTTTAGGGAAATGATATTGAAAACCAAAAATGTTGTCCTAGTGCCCTTATATCCGATGAATCAGATGGTACCTTAGATCATCACAAATCTATGGATTTGTGATTGCTGGCTTTTCCATACCCATGTTCTCTACCACTCTCCATCAGAACATGATGGTTATATTTCTCTTCCATATCAATATTTTCACCTATGTGGAAACCCAGGGATCAGTTTAATTGGGTAACCATTACGTTTCATACTTTTGTTTTTAAAGATTGGTTTTGTTATTCCTTTTTCCGATGTGTGTTTCTATTAAAGAAACTTTCAAGTAGTAACCCATTTATAACCCCGACGAATTTCGAGGGAGAAATTCATTTTAAGGGGGGTAGAATGTAACACCCCAAGATTTTACGAAAAATAATCTTTTTAATTTCATTATTGTCTTGTGTTGTATGATACACCAATAGAAGCTTGCACAACACGCATCCCTGACTTGGCTTACATTACACGCAAGCGCGACCTTCCACGATAGTATGTGTTGTACGCAATATCTAGTTTCGCTAAACAATGATATGCTATTAAATTATTATTAAAACTAGCTGTTATGAATAGTAATAACCAGTTTTTGAAATTTTTTAAAGTTTGTTTTTCAAAATGGACTTCATTTTTTGGATTCGTAATTTTGAAATTAGCTTAGGGTGAAATTTTGGTACTCTTCGGATAACTTTCATATTCTGATGAATAGTGAAAATTACTAAATTTTAATTAAAAACAACTTTTTTAATTGAAATAATTAATAGTGATATATTATTAATTTGAGTGGTTTTAAAGTATATTTAGAATATAGTTTTACAATTTAATACAATGTTGTTCATTGGATGTAATTTCACATTTAAACCAGACATAAACAAGTGCCAATGATTTGATATTTATTATCTCTTAAAAACACGTTATTTTTTTGACGATGGGAATTAATTTTTAAATTAGTTAATGTTACTGATATGTTTTGAATTTGGTAAAATAAACATCATTTTTGAATTCATAATATAAAATATAGCTTTGGGATAATTTTTGGTATTTTTCTGGAAACATTCATTTTTTGATGAGTAGTGAAACCACTAAGTGGTAGTTAAAAAACTTAATTTTTTTGTAAAACTTAATTTTACCGCTTCAGTGAGTGGAATTTCAAAAATCTAAGAGACACTGTTGATGTTAGTAAGTAAAATGCGGTTCAATGAGATGATAATAATTTTTGGTGAATAGTAACGTTTTACTTTTATTTACCACTGTTAAAAGTAAATAGGGTAGTTAAGGGTAAAAATGATATTATTGTTACCCTAACGCATGTCCTAATTCTATTGGATTAGAGTAATTCGACCAAAAACAACCTTAGGAATAAAATATGTCCATTTATGCCCACGTGGATTAGATTAGGACATTTATTATCAATTTATTTAAAGAAGGGTTAAAATAGTTAAAATCAATGTTTAATAACTAATGAATTTTTAATATAGGGTTATATATAATATAAATTCAACTATAAATATTAACTATAAATCTAAAAATATTTCCTACATAATGGTATTTTATTTGTAATTTTTAGACTTAAAATAATTTAATTTATTTATGATACAATGATGATGCAGTAATTATCATATTAATGAAATATTGACATAATTGATGTTATAAATACCCAAATAAATGTAATTTGAAACTTTTTATGAATTAAAATAATTTTATATATTAATATGACATGTTAGTATTTATTTAATTAAATTTTTCGAACTAATCATTCTGTTATGATTTTCACAAAAATCAATTACCAAATAATGTCAAAATTGACATAAAATAGTTTTTAAAACAAATACTATATTATTAATTGTTATTTTATTGGTAAAAATATAAGGTTCTTCCAAATGACTTATATATAGTTATATATATTATTAATAAACAAATTTGGGTTCATTTGTCTTGATATAGTAAGTTTATGAACCTTATAGTGTAAGAAAACAAGAAGACACAGTAAAAGTTAAATTATCTAACATAAAGTTAAATCAAAATGATAAGGTTAAAATTGATACCTAAACTTGTCTAAATTCTATTGGATGACTATATAATATAATAATTTTTTTTGTAATTCCATAGGTGCCCCTCTCATCCCTTATAAAACGGCACCTCCTCCCTCTCTTCCTCATACCACATTGAGCATTCAATATCGGCCAACCCCTGACAATATCTCCTCTCCACTTCCCTAGAAACATCCTCGAGATCGTGGTATTCTTCAAAGACAAATTTTAGTGCCTTGAGAGAAGGTCTCAAAGAGGCGCTTCAAAGACGAGGTAATGCACGTTACCGATTCTTTCATCTTTATTTCTTCATCCACTTCTTCTTCTTTAGTTGATTCATTATTAAGTAATAAAAGCAGTATCACTCATATACTGATTTGTTATTATATTTATTAAACAACCCTATTTCACCATCTATCCATCCTATGGAAAACGAAATCACCACGCGTGCGTACGTACGGAATACCGTCTCCATGCCGTGATGTAAACTGTTTTCCACCACCACCTTACTTGGATGGGTATAATGGTGTCAATAATACCTATATATGATTATTTTAAAGTGATATTGATTCTGAAATAGTATACATACACTCCAATACAATTCCACGATAATGGGAACAATATCATCGCTCGTGCGTACGTACGGAATACCATCTTCCTGATGTGATGCGACTCGTTATACATGATCTTAATTGCATAATGAGTATATAACTGAATTTAGTGAATTAATTTGATATATATTACACTAATACCATTCTGGAAATGAGGTATCTATATCCTAAAAAGAATAAAAAAGAATTTATTCGACAAAATGCGCATAAGAACAAAAAGTAATAAACACCCGAATAACAAATAGTAATGAAATATTACTAATAAGATGATAATAATATGACCATATATGATATCATAAAAACAATTATGATTCTTGAATAAGTGAATAACATTATTAAAATCATTATAGAGGAGGTTCAGACACTTATGAAGCAAATCGGACCTAAGGTAAGGGAAAATATCACAATCTCATTTTTATCCGAGATTGTTTATACTTTGGTATTTACTGGGGTGTATTTTATCATGCACATCCATGTTTCCTCAATATGTAATTTTTATATCCTTCTAAAATAGTTTATATAAAATTTTACCCTTCGGGGAGTATTTAGTAAAAGATATGAAAAGAATATTTTTTGGTTTTTCGTACTAGGTACTTTTTGACTTTTCCGAAAAAAGTATGGGAATAATGTATTTTTAAATTATATGGCATGAATGGATTTTTGAAACATTATTTCCAAGAATATTACTTTACAAGTTTCCATGTTTATTTTTAATCAAGTTCTTTTAGTTTAAAATTGTATGACATGTTAAGAAAGGAAAATGTTTTTGAAGTAGAAAGGGTATTTTCCTCAAGAATGGAGTTCAAGTGTTTTATCAAAATTATTTTCCATCTAAGATAATATAGGGTTATGTTTCTATCCCTATTATTACATTGATTTGATTATGTTGTGATGTATTTATTTTTATGAATTCCTTTATCTTATATGAATTGTGTTATGATGTCATGTTGTTTAAGAATCCCATTTTTATTACATGGGTTATGCAATGATGTATGATTTATGATTTTGTGTCACACATATGAATGGTATCATCATGAGATGGGTGGAACCTATATCTCCCTCTAATGAATTGGGTAAAGATTTTATATCTCTAATGAGATAGACATGGCTGGAACGGTCGGTTAAACCGGTTCAGTGAAACAGGACTGAAATGAGGAATGAACTCGGTTCCGAAATGGACTTTGTCCACTATGATAGTCGTGGCAATGAGTCTTTAATAATAAGAAATGATTCTCTATGATTATGTGTGTATGCCACAAAGCTTCATGTTTTATGTTATGATTATTGTGATTACATTTCACTACCATGATTTATCCCCTGTTATGAAATTATGATCTCTTTTGCAGGGTAATATTTCCAAATTGTTATGTACTTATGAATATGATGTGATTGATATTTCTTTTGTTTACCCTTAATGAGTATTTGAGCCCACCCTTTTATGTTTTCTTTTCCCTAGGATATAAAGAAAGGTTTTAGGTAAGAAAAAAAGGGATGATCTTTATGGGAGATGTTGAAGGCCTTTCACCATGATTAGAAGATTATATTCCGAGTTTCCAAAGACAAAAAACTATTACGGTCCATTTCGGTGTGTTTTTGTTATGTACTAAGTATTCCACAAAAGTAATGTAATGTCCATGTACGTCAAGATTAGGTTCTCTACAATAGATCTAACCTTAATGATCATTGATCTATGAAACTGAATTAATAAGAGATGTAGATCTATGAAACTGAACAATAACGGAGATGAATGATCACTTACAACATGAATTCATCTTCGTCTCGCCAATGGGAAGCCTTTGGATCGTGTCTGTAATTATGGGAAAACCTTCTTTGGCTGAAGGTGGATCAAAATATCATGTTATGGCCTCTTAAAAAGAAAAAACGACCCCTTTAGTGGAAAAAACACGTGAGATCCCCTTTTTAATGATCTCATTTAAGTGCATGCACAGATAGTTCTCACGGTGTAAGAAATAATGAGCTAACTGTGTGTTTGCTACTACCTCGGCAGAACCTCACATGGCCTCCTCGAACGGTATCCCAAACAATGCTCCAATCGTGCAAGAGCTACTGCCTCAGAGTGCCAACTACGCATGGTTTGGCCGCACTTTTAGGAAAACCGTGCAACACCCATGGGACTTAACCTTTTGCCTCAAAACATCATCCCATGTTCTTCTGACTCACTCCTTAATCATCCTTAACTTTATAACCATTAAAATCATTGTGTAGGGGTTACATACTAGAAACTGGGGGGTACTACATTCTCCTCACCATTTTTATTTTCAGCCCTCGGAATATAGACAGCCATTGCTGGATGAAATGTGTTCTGGGCACTGTTCTTTCATCTCCTTGTCACATTCCCTAGTCTCTTCTTGAATCTGACCAGGCCACCATACAACTCATACTAGACTGATGATTTTTGCCCTCAAGACATTCTCTTGTCTATCCATAATGTGAACTGTGATATACACCGGTGATGCATCCAGTTATAGCTCAATGTGATCCCATCTGATCACTTGGTCATGGTGATGGAGATACTTTTTCAACTG
Source organism: Viscum album (assembly GCA_963277665.1). NCBI lineage: Eukaryota > Viridiplantae > Streptophyta > Magnoliopsida > Santalales > Viscaceae > Viscum > Viscum album. The sequence continues at coordinate 415,741,898 of OY728161.1, read as the reverse complement.
GGATACATGGAACACATTATTCACCAAAGTAAACTGTGGGGGTAATGCCAACCTATATGCCTCCACTCCAACATGTTCAAGTATCTCAAATGTCCAATGTATCTAGGAGATAACATTCCCTACTTCCCGGAAATATGATGTCTAACACTAGGAGAGATCCTCAAGAATACATAATCACCCACAACGAACGACAACGGTCTTCGACAGTGATCTGCAAATGATTTCTAACAACTCTGAGATATCTCCATCTTCTATCTAATAAACTAGATTTTCTCTTTTGTTTCTTGGACATTTTTTATCCTGACTAGTAATGTTTCACCCATTTCCACCATGCATAGTGGAGAACAACAAGGATGCACCTACAATTCTTCAAACAGATCCATGTGTATCGATACATGATAGTTGTTATTGTATGAGAACTCCACTAATGTTATAAACTCCTCCCATGAGCCACACAAATCTATTAAACAATCCCACATCATGTCTTTCAATTTGATTATCATCATCATGGATTTCGCATTCATTTGAGGACGATACACAGTTCTCATAGTCAACTAAGTTCCAAGGGCTTGCTTTAATGATTTCAAGAAATGAGACGTGAAACTCGAATCTCAATCAAGGACTATAGACACTAGTACACCATTCCCCAATATCACTTCTCGGATATAGATATTTGAAAGATCTTCCACCATACGAGTTTCATAAATAGGAATAAAATGGGCCGAAATCCTAAGACGTTCCACTATCACCTAAATGGAATACTGTTTCCAGACCATTTTTGGAAGACATGTAACATAATCCTTTCTATTTGATCACATTTCGACACTGGGTTGGGAAATGAATGTAACATATCAACTGGTCTATGATGCTTTTCTTTAACCTCTTGGAAAGTTAAGCACCGTGAGACAAACTCAACCAGCTTCCATTTCATTCCGCAACACCAAAACAACGACATTAACACCTTATACATCTTCTATTTACCTATATGTACATACCATATTGAATGGTGGTAAGAATGATGGAGTTGTTTTTGAAAAACCATTGGTACATCCATCTATTCTCTGAAAAGCAAAAATGAACCCCCATCAAATTTCTAGCCATCATTGGCCTTCCCACAATTGAGTTTTGAACTTACATCTAGACATTTTTCATTTGATGTTTGTGCTTCTTTGATCATTTTTAATATATTGTGAATAATTTTAGCTGAAAATAAAACTACAACATCAAAACGGTCTTCACATTCCACATGCATGTCGGCTAAGACGAAAATCAACATCCCTTCATCTAAATCTTCTTTTTCCAATTGAGCATATGATTATCTACTCAATGCATCTGCCACCGAATTTCATTACCCTATGTTTACATCATGTCAATTTCAAAACATTGGAGGTACTCAATCCACCTCCTTTTCCTCAGATTCAAATCTCACGGTAACAAAATGTGTTTCATATTTTTTTGATCCGTAAACATAGTAAATATTTCACCGAAGAGATAATGTCTCAATGTTTTCAATGCATGGATGACTGGAACTAACTTCAAATCATGCGTTGAATAATAATACTCATGCACCCTCAACTTCCTTGAACCATAAGCCAGCAAATGATCTCTTTTCATGAGAACACAACCCAACCCTGATTCTGAAGCATCATAATACACAGTACACCCTTGTCCTGATTCTGGCATGGTAAAGATTGGTGTCGATGTAAGATGAACTTTTAGTTCTTAGAAATACTTCTAACTTGATTCTTTCCATTAAAATGGAGCATTCTTCTTTGTTAGAGCTGTAATTGGTGAAGCTATTCATTGGAAATCAAACACAAAGAGTCGGTAGTATCCAACTAGACCATGAAAACTTTGTATCTCGAACACATTCATCGATGGTTTCTAATAGATAATTGCTTTTATCTTTTCAAGATTAACTGAAATTCCTTTATCAGAAATGACAAGGCCATGGAAACATACTTCATGTATCCAAAATTCAAACTTTGATAATTTTTCATTCAAACGGTGAACTCTCAAAATTTGTAACACTGTTTCTAGGTGCACCTTGTGATCAACCCTTGTCGTTGAATAGGACAAAATTTCATCCAAAAACAAAACAACAATATAATATAGATATTGATGAAATATATGATTCATCAATGCCATGAATACTTCTGGTGCATTTGTAAGACTGAAATGCACAACTACATATTCATAGTTTTCATATCTACGTATGAAAGCTATCTTCAGAATATCCTCTTTTCGAACACTCAATTGGTGATTTCCTGATCGTATTTCAACCATGGAGAACCACTAAGATACTCTTAATTGATCAAATATATCATAAATGCATGGAAGGGGATATCTATTCATTATCTTTACTTGGTTTACCATATGATAATCAACACACAACTGAAGAGTTCCATTTTCCTTCTTCATGGACAAAATTGGTGTTGCACATGGAGACTGACATGGTCGAATGAAACCCATCCTTTCCAGCTCCTCTAGATATGCATTCAATTCTCGTAATGCTGTTGGGGCCTTCCTATAAGATGGAAGGGAAATATGAATGGTCCCTAGAATGAGATCAATCGTATACTGCACTTCCCTTAGATTTGGTTACCATGATATGTTCTTGAGAAAGACATCTGGAAATTAATCAACAATAGATGGAAAAAAAATTTCCTCAAACTCTTCGATTGATTCCAAAGTCAACACTATCAATTGGAATGATATCGTTCCCACCATTGGTGCCAAATAGATCTTCACTCCTTTCCTTATATTCCTCTCCCCTCTAAAGAGATGATCTATATCATCTGCAGTCATGAAACTAAATATTCTCATATAATAGTCGATGTGAGAATCAAACGTTGTCAACCAATCCATACCCAGGATTGCATCATAAACTTACATATCCAAAACCAAGAAGTCCCATATTAACTTAGATCCATCAATAGTTATAGAACATTCTCTACACACAAATTCTTGATATTCCCATTCACCAATGGGATGTTGCAGTTTCAAAACAGAAGGCATAATTTCTACTTTCAAATAGAGAATGTCTATATCACAAGAACAAATGAAGGCATGTTATGCACTAGAATCAAAAAAAATTTCATAAAGTTAGAATTCAAAATATTCATACCTATTACTATAGATGGTCCAACCTAATCATTGAAAATCATCTGCTCAGCTCTATACAATTGCGTATTCACTCTATTGTTTCATTTTTTCCTTGCTGAGGTTTCCCTGGTTGAGGAGTCGTGGTATTTATAATATACCTATAGCTAGATCTAGTCTACTGATGTGACAAATTCTTCTAACCTCGTCCAGTTGAAGCATATGTTGCTTGTGATAGCTGATAAGCATCTCGAGCCCCTAACCTTGGAGCACTGCGATAATAGCACTGAAGATGTCCCATCGTGTTTCATTTATGACATGCTCTAGGATGTTCCATACAATCTCACTTTATGTTGTCAATCAAACATCATTGAAAACAACCTACTTTTCTCTGGTGTCATGGAGGAATGTTTACTGATCCAGCCGTTGGGTTATGATTTCCACTTACACCATGGAAATAAGTGTCCCATTTTAATCATATTCCTAGTGGTTAAATTCCCATAATTTCATGTAGGTATCATCAATACTCTCCCTATAACACTTGAGATGTCACGTTCAGCAACATTCACCCTGTTCACCATCTCTATAAAATCCCTAATATAGTGTACTAAAATATTCCATTGAATCTGCTGCCTTAGACCCGATTCTATGATTTGTGCCTTCAAAGAAATACTTGCCGTATCCTATAGTGAAAAATTTACTAAATTCATGAACTTATCCACATACTATATGAGAGAGAGTCTCTAATGTTTTAGGTTGAAGAAGTTCTTCATTTTCTTGATATTGAACGTGTGATGATAAAATTGATTGTTGAACAATTTATGAAAATCCCCCATGTAAGGCCTTCATCCAATTTAGCTTGCACCGCCAAATCCCTCAACAAATGTGCAATATCCTCGAGAATATATGTTTCCAACATATCCTTGAACTGTGATGGTGTGCTAATGAAATTGAAGATATGATTTATCCTATATAACAACAACTCTGCCTTCTCGGGTTCAGAATCACCCCGAATGTTCGGTAGATTTTTCTTCATGAATTAAATGGTATGATCAACCTGACATGTTTCATTATTCTAGTTCCTTATATCCACTGACTAAAAATCCTGGACAATACACTGAACCAGAACATGGTTCACTCGTTATTCAGGCACAACCAAATTCTCCGCATCTTTTTCAGGTTGGTTTCCACGACGCCTACGAGGTGACATTTTCTAAACCAACAACAAACTCCATTAATCTCACTCTCTAGCAACAGAAGGCTTATAATTTCAAATTTCATCACATCAACTATCACAACATTTTTTTCCAGAACATCATTTATCCATGTTCAAAATTTTTGAACATATTCTTCTTGCTTTTGAAAATTTTCCCATTTTCAAAATGACTAAATATCATATTTTCAAAAATCATTCACATGAATTTTTTTTTGTATTTATCCAAAATTCAGACCTTGCAAAAAATAAATAATCATTTTTCACAATCAGATATGCACTCCCAGTGGGATGTCATTATTCTACAATGCATTTCATTCTCATCTCATTGGCTAAACCCAGGACAATGATATTTCCAAAATTCTAGAAGTGTCTGCAAAACACCTATATACCCAACACCCTGGTAACATGAAATTCATCATTAATGGGTTAGCTGCATAATTTTATGATATACATTTCATGTTCCAACAATCCTACTCATGTTTAAGATTCCACCCTTGGAATATACGCAATGAAATTCAAACTCCAAGACAAATAACACTGATGACCATTTGTACCGCCATGGAATGACCAAACTGATACCACGTGTAACACCTCGCACCTACTTCATTGAATTTAGGAGATGATGATGGTTACTTGGCCTTAAAAGACGTTCCCAAGGTGCCAATGGCTTGAAATAAATGCTTATGGCTTCAAGGAACTATGGGGAACAGTTTTCCCTTATGAAAGAAACCTACCAAACCATCCTCTAAATTCCTCTATATGATGCATGTCAATATAAAATTCAATCATGCATTCTCAAAAGACAACCCAGTTGTTCTATAAAACAAACCAAAACCAATATAACCAAACACAGTATCAGAGTACTATATGGAAGACTAAACAAAGAATCAATGATATGACAAGATACACTCAATGACTCCACACCCAACTCCACCCTCCAAGCACCCCAACATATCCCCAACATCACCATGAACCACATGTAATGAGGTGCCTTACCTTTACATGTATCTCAGAATATGACATCTACAAAACCACCAATGTGCCAATGTTGGGGTGAGTATAAAACATAGTAGGTTTCTCCCAATGTCTTTTCTACTCACTCCACTAAGATTGAAAAGTTAGCAGTAGTGACATAAAATAGTTTATATAAAACAATATATCAAAATAGTTTGTAATCAAATATAAACAAGTTTCTAAAACAAATCATAACCAAAAATATAAAATTCCAATTTAAAAAAAATTCCAATCATGTTTTTTACTGAAAAATAACTATTCAACCATTAAAACCATTTCACAATATCCCTTATTTCCATTCCAAACTATTTCACAAACCCTTGCAACCACCCATGTAAGCATGTTATAACAGTTCCATACACATGATTGGTTTCTCTTCGATCTACCAAGTCATCAAAATGTAATAGTTTCCCATGTTCCATTACAATTATGACACAGTGCACAAGGTCATATTTAAACCAAGACCAATATATGCAATTCCCATGTTCCATTAAACCATTGGCACCGAGAACAAGGTTATATTTCAACCAAGCCCCGTTAATTTAACATAAACACACACCACATGTTCCCCACAATCATTCCAAAACAACCATTTCAATAAAAATTACTTTTGATTTGAAACCATTATCATCAAAACAATTTTAATGTCTATCTATAATAATGTCAAACCATTATAATAAAACACAATTTTTATTGAAACCAATGCACAACCAATTTCAAGGAAAAATTTAATTTCAATAAAACATTACCATTTTTCTGAAAACATCTAGTCCCAATTATATTCAACAATTCTAGAAAATCCCTATTTTAAAATCCACCTTTTAAAATCAACAACCAAAGCACACATTCAAAATCCCCAATTTTCCAGATATTACTACAATACCTCCAGAAAGTTTCAAACAAGTGTTAAAAAACCAAATTACAATCAATAAAACACCACACATTCAATTTGGAATCAGTCCAATATGTTATACAAAGTGGAGTAGAGAAAGAAGCCTCCTACTTTTAGGGTTTTGACGAAAACCACAATGAATGAAGAACACAAAAGGATACTGGGTTGATTCTTCAAGAACCCACCTTAGATTTATTTTCCTTGAAAAACCAAGACCAAATATAATCATATTTGGCATCCACACAGCTAGTTCTACCCATAACGGGCATAGATCTATGAAACCTAATGATGAAGAGAAGAAGATCTAAGTTGATCTATGAAACCAAAATAGAAAGAAGAAGAATGATCACATACCACAAGAATCTGGCTTTGATTCAACATGGGAAGCCTTCAGATCCCCTTCGGAACGATCGATGAACCCTCTTTGGACAATGAAGGAACAAAACCCTGATTTATGGCTACTTAGGAGAAAATATTTCCTTTTATAGGAAAAAATGTGTAAGATACACATTTTAAGGATCTCATTTAAGTTCTCGCACAGTTATTTCGCACAGTATAACAAACAGTGCATTAGCTACTGCCTCGTCAGACCTTCACATTGCCTCCTCAAACGGTCTCCCAAATCATGCCCCAACCGTGTGGAAGCTACTACCTCAGAGTACCAACTACTCATGGGTGGGACACATAGTTTAGACAAACCATGCACCACATGTGGGACTTCCTCTTTTGCCTAAAAACATCATTCCATGTTCCCTCAACTCTCTCATTCATAACATTTAACTTTATAACCATTAAAAGTATTATGTAAGGGTTACATACCAGAAACTGGGGGTACTACACCTCATAATCTCATGTTCACTTCACACATGTTCTCCAAAATAATCCATATAATATTCTCAAATAATACATTATAAATCTATGTAATTAAATTCTACCCACCATAGGTATTTTCTGCTAGAAAACATGAAAAACCCACCAAAAAGATGACTGTATTGGTCTCTAATTTTGATTACATGCTCTCTAGTGCTCTTATAAGGATTCTCATGATATTTTTAAACATGTTAATAAAATTTATCAACAAAGAAGTATCAGTTCCGTCTAATCCAAAAAATACACAAGGTACACTATACAGTTATAACCAAGCTCAATGTCTATCTCATCTCACCTGAAAATGTGATATTGTTCATTAACGTACTTCCATTTCTATAAATGTGGATGAAATCATGTAACTTGTCCCACATAGGTTGTGAAGAAATGTGGTATTCCACCCCAGCACCTCTAAAATTTATATGGAAGGAACCAATCATTCTGGTATATAATATGTTGATGCATCCCGTTCTACTCAATTCTCATAAATGTTAGACACTATGGAAAACATGGTCTCCCTCCTCAAACTATAGTAATATACAATGCCAGTCTGCATAACACATTTGACGGCTTTGTGGAATCCTTATCTTCTAATAGATGTACTTAACCTTCCCTATAGTTGCTAAAACCAAATCTAATCCCATGAGTGCTGACTTTATTGTATCCATCAGACAATGATGTGAAATTCAAGTTTCTTTGTAGAAAGTCATGAATGGATACATTAATAATTTGGAATGGTAGAATTTTTTTTATTAAAATATAATCAATTGTCATTGATCCTCTGATCTATAAAATAATACCCACATGCAATCCCTCAACAAGTCCTCCAATTACTGAATGGTCGTGTATGTATGGAAGAGTTTCTGGGTTTGAAATTTTCTTCCAAATCAAAACTGAGTCAATAAAACCTCATTTAATTCCATCCAATACTTAATATAATAGTAAATCAAGAACAAAAAGGATAATTGAGGGATCACTGTAGAGAATGATAATATCATTCACATTGAGGAATCACTTGAGCTCTGTAGAACTATTCACTAAAATAGTTATTAGTTATGATGTCTTGAAGTGAAACTCTATGATAACCCATTTGGAATTGTTCCTCATAGACGAACATGGAACACCAAAATGAATTTAATGGATATACCATCCAACTTCCACTTTCCACCTAAAGGGATTGATCTAAATCCATAGAAAATTGGTGTTTATCATTCACTTGCTGGGAATCAAGAAAATAAGACAAACACTTTTAACCCAATTCTTCATTCAGTGCTAACAAAAAAGACATCAAATGTCTTGGTACATCTTTTCCATTCAATGATAAAATTATAATGGGGGTGTATGAAATACCCATGAACCTATACTACCACAACACAAAATTTACCATCATCCATCCTATGATAATTATAGTGTGGTCCCATCCTCCAAAATATCCATTACAATCCAATCTAATTTACGTATTATTATTCATGGTGACAGAGTCAGTATATCGATGATGAGAATCCTTGAAACATTGTAAAATATGTGTGGGTAACAACTATCACCGATGAATACGATGAACCATCCATATCCACAAAGGATAACTTCAACGAGGCTAACTTCTCTATATCCACAAACAATAGTGGTAAAAATATATCATGTTAATAGAATCTACCACAACATTCCACTTACTATGAATATAGAAAATCTCAAAGTCAGACTAACATAGGAACTCTATCCATCAACTCTATATCATGTTAATATCAATTATTGAAAATATATATTTGACACTTTGGTGGTTAGAGTAAAAAACAAAGTTCTCACCCAAAAGGTAGTGTCCCTGCATCATTAGTTTGGAGACAAACAATACTAACATAATATCATGTGTCACATTGTTATTCTAATGTGTTCTCAATAGATGTTAACCATTGATAGTAACCACATTCCTATACATAAGAACACAAACATGTATTTTCCCAGAAGCACCGTAGAACGCTCTGTGTTTGACACCATCATTATTATATCTCATGATTTTAGTACCCAACAATCTCTACCTCCATAACTGAAATGCCAGGTGTCACCACCTATTACTTGTGAATGGATACCCCTTTCTTGTAAAATATGTCATGGTTTTATATTCATTGTAGAAATAATCTATGAATACTAATTTATAGCATTCATTTAAAAGGATTATTAAAAACTTCATTTGGCTCTTCAGTTGTTCTCAGGATGAAACTGACTCAAAATTGTCCACGTCTACAACCACTACATCTTATGAGGAAACATGTCATAGAAATTTGAAATCTTATTATCAGAATTAATAAATCAAGCTCATTATTTAAATTTGTTTTTCTCAATTTATGATTAGAACCGTCCTTCTGAATACCATGTGATCCAACTCATATACATTGTATTCTAGGATGTCATCGATAAGGAAAACCATGAACTGTCCTAAAAATGGTTGAATGATCTGGTTGTTGAATTCCATGATCTCTAAAGGTTTTTCATTATTATAAAATGAATCAGCATGTAATTATTGTAATCATAAGGACATATAAATACAATCATTGTTAAATATTCATCCCATACTAGAAGCTGGTGATACACTAATTTGATGTCAATCTTCGGGAACCATCAATCCCATCTCAACTGATCATAGAGGTGATTGATCCTCAGTAGTGGATACATATTCCCAAAGGACACATCATTCATGTGTTGTTATCCCACACATAACATCATGATCACATCCTTCTTCTTAGTTAAAATCATTGAGGCTTCCTAAGGAAAACATTGTGTGTAATAATACCCATATCCATCAAGTCATTCAACTATAACCTAACCATTCAAATCTCTATGTTAGAAATCTAATATATTTTTTTGATAAAATTTTCTTACATGGATACATGTTGATGCAAAAATATTTCTCTTGGAAGGGAGATAATCCTATTATGTACTGAAGAAATCCAACTTCATACTCCACCACCACCATAGAAAATGATATCCCAATGCATACACATCTCAAAAATTCATTCAATAAAACTATTGAGTTATAGGACACACTCTTGTATGATTGATCACATCTTAATCGACTAATGATTCATATTACCCTATGATGGAAAACATAATTATATCCTAGTAGACACACGGCATCCTCAACATAAATTTGACTATTTGGGCATGAATTGTGGGCATACATTTCATAACTAACATGAAGTCATAATGCATCATTGATGATACAAAAATATATTATATAAAACAATCACCTCTAGGAGTCAAATAGCACTATCAGAAAAATTAAACTATCATTGAGCCAACACATGTTGGAGTCCCTGACCATAAAGATCAGCTCAATATCCTAGCTTGAATCAGTTGGTCTCAAACCAAATAAGTCTCATGGAATTAATGACACACACTTGTGTTAATCAATATTGAAATAAATATATAAAACACATTTATCATTCCTTGTATTGTACATGGAGACTTTTTGTCATTAGAATACATCATTTACATATGGTTTTTCCCAATTAGCTTCCTCTCCAAGACATGTGTATACCACCTGGTGTGGTAGTGGTAAAAGTTCCATCCTCGGATCACATCCTTCTACCCTTTTAGCCCCTATTCCATGTCTTCTTCCCATATAACCACCAATTTCATTCCTATACCTCAATGTTTTTTGTACCTCAAACAAGTCACAAAAATTTGTACAATGGGTGGGATGATCCCCACATAGATGTCTCCATAGATGTGTATATAATGGCTACCTCTCCCTTAGATGATCCAAGAACCCCTGAGCGCCATACACCAAAATCCTTTCATCATGGGATCACCTCTTAAATCATCATATATTCTTAGATCCAGGAGACTAATTCAGGATTCCTGGAACTGAGGTATCAACTTCTAGGTCACCATAACTAACACCCATGGTCGATGTCTATTCTACCGGAATGACTTCCACCACTGTGTATCACTCATGATTTCCAACATAAGTAAAAATCCAAAGGGGTACTTCCTAATCTCAACAAGAATGACCTAATCAAAGGATTGATCTCTAATGAACTGGTCATTAACCATATACATTGTGTGACCTCAATGTTCAGTAAACATCATTATGTACTAAACCACGGTCATACATCCAAATTTAAAATAATTAATATATTATTTTTATACCGATTAAAAAATTTCATTAAATAAGCCCACTAAATATATTCTCAATGTCATGCCTAGATAGAGTTGTCTTGTCATGTGACTAAGTCATTATGATCCCATATATCCAAGAAGACCCATGAAGAAGAATCAACATGAGGATAGCCATCTGATATATAGGAATCCTCATAACTTGATAACATTATTAACTACCTCTAGCTAGTCCTAAACCTCATTGTGTTCTATCACACACTAAAGCATTAGAGGTCACTACCACTAATGCTCATTAAATGAACTCATCCATCATACATCATTAACCATTAATTGATGTTCTAGATTCTTCTCAAGAGGATTTTTTGTAGCCGGTAAACCACAAAAAATTTCTATCAATGATATTTTCCCCACATGTTAGGTCTAAATATTTACATTTGATAATTCAATAGGATCACAGTCAGTCTTCCCACTATGTGAGGCCTCATTGTTGAATAATCCTAGTTAATTTTATATGTAAAATGCACATACTATATTGTTACCTACTTGTGGTAAATCATTTTTCAGGGATATTATGGTAGATAAAATTCTCACAGTAGCTTAGATTATCACAGTTTAATAAATATCATACAAATACATTACGGTGAAGAACCCACTTGGCTTGAGGAAGAATTCAAAAACATAATAGGGATATGATTTTTCCAAGATTTATAAAAATTTTAATAATTGAAATTAAAATTATTGATACCCACATTATTCTATGGTTCAAAAAATGACCTTATTAATAAGTATCAATTCGCTATCAACCACTCATCCATGAGAAACATGTCAATTTTTCATGAACTACACACACTCATTGTTATGTATCGTCCCATAACAACCCATGAGTGATATATATGGTTGTAATTTGTATTACCTTTCCTACCTATATGTAGTCATCTTATATATCAAAAAACCACATTTAATAGTAATAGACTGTAATTACCCTTATATTTTTATTTTCTTAACCAATGCATCTAGGGCATGCTATTATAGAATGACCCATATTCATTGATAATCTATTAAAAATAATTGTTTCTAAATTAACAAGGTAATATAGAAATATATTGATGTTTTTTTATAAAATTACTCATGATATAAAAAATTTCATGGACATTATAACATTAATCAGATCATATTTTCAATTCTTATCAGTTTTATTTCTGTATGCATTATATTCCCAACCTACTTATCACAAGTCATGGACAATAAATATAGTTCACCACGAATCATCAGATATTAATTAAAAATTTCATCAATTTATATATATTATTTATTAAATCTATTATGCTCAACTTATTACATTTTAGAATTGACTAAAAATACAACCTTAACTGCAATGGTCTGGAGAATCTCACCATATGATTATCTTTCCAACATCATCAAACATTCATAGTCAATATGTGAAACAAATTTTTCATCCCACTTTATTATATTAAATGAAATTACTAATACAATATTGTATATACATATTTTCATTCATAAATGTTCAACAAATAAATTTTCTTCATCATTATACCTTTTTAGCAATATTTAATATATCATATGTCATCATGGAAATGATCCTTCAGGAGGAAAACTCTATTTCAATATTGGATAGGCTGATGTATAAAATAAATTAGTATATCCATGGTGATGAATGTTTCCCATAATAATCAACAAAAACACCCTATGTTCATTTAATACATTGATAATAATGGATTTTCATTTAATTTCACAGAAAACTATTTAGTATTTTAAAATATCTAGAAAGTTAACATCCACTAGAATATTTAAATATATCATTCGCTACATGTATTTATTCTCCAAAAATTATTCACTCATTTCCCCTACACCATGTTTTCTCAACATTCCATGAATAAATACTTATTTATTTTCAAAATAGTTTATATCAATACTTCTCCACCAATTGGAAATATGTTAGCTGATATAAAATTATAAATAGTGAGGAATCTCTTCATTTTTTAGAGATGACACAAGGATTTATAATTTCAAATAAATATAAACCAATACTTAATTATGACCTTAACTTTTCAATTTTATGAATCCTCCTTTCCTAATATATTTAATTGAAAAAAATATGATTTTTTACTTTCATTTTTTCCCTATATATATTTAGCTATCCTGGAATACATTTCGTTAATTTTTTTAATATATGTCTATAAATCATGCTCCCTATACACAAGGAATCAATAACATTTATGATTTCATTTATTATTGTATACATTAGTTATTTATTCATTGTGATAGTATCACATTATTCCTTTTTTTCGAGGATGTTGTTTAGATAATCTTTCCTTTTTTATTTTATGTTCATCTCATTAATATATTTCTTTTATTTTAAATTATTATTATTCTTATATCATTTTCACTACTCTTCTGATATTATATGCCTTTATTGTGGATTTATATGATTTTCATTAATTAAAATGTCCATACATATTTAGAATATTATTAATATATTGGGCACACCATTAAATGTATATAATTTTCCCTATTTTAATTTCTAGTTTAATATTTTCAGGTCTCATATGTGTTGTACATTATTATTTTTATGTGGGTCCATCACAATTGCTTAAAATTATTAAGTAAAAACCTATTATATATATTCAAAATTTTCCCCTCTTTGATATGATAATTTTAGTACTTTCAACAATATATATTCTCCAAAATGTGGATTTTAATCCTATATCAGTTATTAAAATATCGTTACTACATACTATTTATTTTTCCTTATAAGATAAATTTTCTATATATAATGTTGATATTTTTAAATAGAATGATATCATTCACCAGTCTCTATAAAAAGATTTCATACACGAGTCCATAATCGAAATGGGAAACTATGTAGATGAATATTTCATAATAAATGTGTGGATGTTCAATGTTTTATTGATTCGAAATTTACTAATTTAACCTTCAACTAAAAACAACTCTTACTCAGTGAGTTCTCCTTAACCTCAATATATACCATTATATCATTATAATTCCAATTAATTTCAATTATTTGATATAATGTAGATTTTTTGGATTATTGTATCAAATTTTCATGTTCTTTATTTATTCTTCATTAACCTAAATTTTTCATATTTATCATATATATATATATTATAACACATTTCAAGTACATAGAAGTTGATCAAAAAAAGTTTAATTTAATATAAATATTAGAAAAAATTTATCAAAAACAATTTTTTCATAATATTTCAATTCTACTTCAAAAACTAATTTCAAATACAAATATTTAATAAATTATCCCTTACTTAAACTATGATTGTGATAAAATTCACATTGACAAATACAAACTAAATGATATATACAATTCATAAATTTCTTATTCTAGATTATTTCTATCGAAAATAAATCTGTTGAATGTATCCAAATTTAATTTACCACTATTCTAGGAACTTTATTTATATGATCATTAATTTCTGTCTGGATAACATAATAACAACCAGAATATAAGTCTTCAGATGAATAGTAATCGAAAGAAATATTTCAACATATATAATATTGATAACATCTAGTTTGTGTTTTTTTTAATTTAATTTAATATTCTTATTCTGGTTTATTTCTTTTCATTTGATACTATTTTTATGTGTTCTGACAAAAAAAATTGTTTTTTTAAATAAATATTTTTATTCTTCTCCATCTCAGCCATCTCAAAAAATTATTTAAATTTAAACATAAATAAAGGTACTATAATAATTAAGGGGAAACATTTTGGTTTGTTAGATGGAATTTCTATGATCTTATGATAATTTTGGAGACCAAATAATGGATATGTACCATTGAGTGGGTGAATTAATGGTACATTATTTGAATTATTTTCCTTTTTATATAACATATTAAAAATTTTATGGTTCTAAATTTAGTATATAAATAATCATAACCACCCATAATTAGAAGAAACTATAAAAAATATTTATAATCATAATTTTTTAGTGTTCTGCAAAAAATATAAATATTTTACAAGTTGGTTAGACACCCCCCCCCCCAATAATTATTCTCCATTATAATGTTATATTTTTTATAGATGATTCATTATTCTATTAAATAATTGTTGTTTATATCTTCAAAATCTCCTATCCATGGAATCACCTAGATAGAATCCAGAATATTATATTCAATATATGATTCTACTTTAACAACATCAACAAGAAGTCTTCATTCATAATATACTTGACCAAAAAACATCTTTTCATCAAATAATTTTTGTACAACCCATATAGTCTTCGTATTTATAGATGAACTAGAAAATGAAATATCATAATATTATTCAAATAATCCTATTTTTATTGAATATAGACATATACATGACAATTAAATCATTAATTATATTGAGGATACAGTTGGGATATGTGTTTTGGACATAAAACTCTTCTAGATCTGTTGTGATTCAGATTATCCATTGTCCATTAAATACATTAGTATATATCATTTATCAAAACCATTTTTCACTATATTTGATCCTCAATACTTAATCATTTAATACCCAGTTATGTATCCTTAGTCTTTGATACATGATGTTATGGTCACTTTGAATTTTCATCCATATTGTAATGGAGTTCTATAATTTCAATCCTTTTTCGATACCATTATTCAACTTTTATTAAGAATGGCCACATCAAATATTATTATTCCATCCCATAATTTTTAATCAAATATATTTTCCAAAACTCAAAATAATTTATGATAATCTATATTCCTATTCATCAAAATACTCAAAAAAAATTACTCATGTATTTTGTATTTAATCATAATTATGTATGAGATAATATTTTGACTAAAACCTAATGACTACTCATATATTTATCCTAATGAAATATTAAAATATTGCATGATAAAATAAAATATATAAGACATGGAATTTTTACTGTTTTGATTTCATCAAAATTGTATTTCCTATGATATAAACGTATAACATAATCAATATATTCAAAACACACTGCTTGAATATATATTAAATTATCCCCATGAATTCATATTTTTTTTTGTGGGTCTATGAATAAACACATTATCCTAATGATGGGTATTCTTTTATTAATTCTTATAATGACCAAAATCCTTTGAATTATTAATAATTTTCTATAACATATGTTCATGATAACAAGAATCATGTAGTTTTTTGTATCTTAGTGACGTATTGATGTAATACAATTCATCGTGAGTATAATTTTTTTAAAATTTTTCTCAAGATATTTTTGTATCATCAACATTTAATAGAACCACATGAGGTTTGAAAATGTTTTAATCATATTTATATTTTCATGTATGGATTAATTTTTATGAATCATTTATGTTGGTCTTGGAAACCACTTCTTCATTAATCATTCCCTGTTGTGACTATAAATTATTAATGATAGGTTCATTATATATTATTTTACTATATTTCAATTTTTCTAACTCAAAGTAGACTAATATACAGTTTTCATAGGAACTAATGTTGTAATAAATTTTTAATAATACAACTGTATTTAATCTTTTACTTGAAAATCATCTAGTTCTACATTATAATGTACATTATCATAGTTATAGATAAAATTATATGTAAATTAAAATGTTTTTTAGGATATTTTTACTATAGGTATCATGTATATAAAACATCAGTATATATTTTTCCATACAAGATAAATTATAAACAATCATGATTCTAAAAGATTATTTATTATCTAATTCTATTCACACACACATTATCATGGAAGGATTATATTCCATGTTATATGATAATTCTTCAATGCTAAACTTTTTCATCTTATCAATGAATTTTCCATGTATAGTTTAAATCCCCTAAAAATCATCCTTTTTAGAACCATTCATTCAATCATGGATTCTATATTTCATTAATTGTTCAAAAATTAAATATTTAATATTACAATAAAGATCCACAAAAAATAGTACTACTACTAACCTCTTACAATCAATATGATCATTTTCTATTATGAAAAATATCATTACATTTATCCATAAATTGATATGTGATTCTTTTATATCTTATTAGTATTTATTTTCATCCTCAATACATTTTTTATATCAAATAGGACTATTCCACATTATATCTATTATGGAAATTATACTTGATAATGAACATGAAAATATAATGGTCATATAATATTATTATAAAAAGTAAAATTGAAATATATTTTACAATGATGATTATAGTAAAAGTTTTTTAATATAATATGTCTTACAAAGTGTATTAATAATCAATCGTTTATAATTGTAACCAACACATACCTTCAAAAAAAGTCTCACATGAATACTCCCATGTTGTATAATGTATAGAAACATCCACAATATAATTCCCATGAATTTTACTCCATGTTTTTCATTACATAATTAATAAATACTTATAACTTTCATCTTTATTAAATTTAATGCCGCACTGAAGAATTCACTATTCATAGAGAATAATGTATTTCTATTTCACCCACTAATGTTAATATAAATCATATAATTTGTTTTAATATCTATCATTGAATGTGATTTATGATCCACTCCTCCCAAAGATCATAGTGAGTTATATTTTTAAAACACATCAAAAAATTTGTTTATTAAAGTTTTATTCTTGATATGCTATGTAACACACAACATCAGGAACTGATTGTATTGTTATATAATATAGAAATATTATTATTTAAATTTGATTTTAAAAATGTATTTTTTGAGTTGGTGGGAATTAATATGAGTAGCTTCATGATTAAAAATATATACAATTCTAATATTCAAATAAAATTTATTGAATAATTTATATTAATGATGCATTCAATATTTTTTGATGTAATTTTCTGATTGACATTTTATTTTCATCTAGAGTGGTTTTTATTAGATTATATTCATGTACATTATAACTAATTTCTATAATTTAAAAAAAACTTATTTTAGGTAAATAATATAAATTTTGAAACCATCATTTCAATGTTGTATTTATAATAATTTTAGCGATAATTCATAAAAGATTTATTTTTTGTATGAAAAGTGAAAAATAACATTGTTGGTAAAATTTTCATTTATTTTTATTAAATAAATAAAATTTAATATACCAATATATTTAAATATTCATATAAAATCTAAATAAGTGTGATTTATTTATTTATAATTGTGTAAATTAAATAGGAAGATAATTTTTACATTATATTGTTATAAGTTCAATTTCTGACATAAAATATATTTTTTGTAATGAAAGGATATTTATATGTGTCTAATGTATTTATATATTGATTAATAAAATAATTCACTAATTTTTAAACATTTTAAAAAATAATAATTTTATATTCTAACATTCATTTGATAGTTATTATTAGGAATGTAATGAATATAAATTCAATTTTATAATTAATGTTTCATTATTCTATAAGAATTTTTCATTTCATTATTCAAAGAAATTAAAAGTAATTTATTCCAATTTTAGAAATTTAATACTATAAAATTAATTTCTTTTTAACTCTTATTATTTTAAATTTCGTTAATGATTGCACATTCATTTATTTAATTAAAAGTATGGAAACTTTTTTATTAGGTTTAAGGTCATAACTGGTTTACCGAAGGGTTATACTAATAATGAATTGTTATATGACAATATAATATTTTCAAACTCACATTAAATTTAAATATTGATTCCAAATATAAACTCATATTTCATTGTTATTAATTTAAAAAAAATTTGTATAACATTATTATATATTAATATATTTAAATATCTTTACTATTTATTTTTTTCCTTTATTAAACGTTCCCAATTCCCCCCTATACATATGTAAATATACAATAAACTTGGTAAATTTCAACCCAAATACGTCCTAAAATCCCACACCATGTCCTAAATATCCCTGATAAATCAAAATTTCAATGTTATAAGGATTATAGTGTAAACAAATTAAGGTTCCATAATGGAGACGTAATACACTTAACCATGATCTTAAGAAAGTATTTAATCATATAACATCAATAACTCTATGTTATAAATAATAAAATATTTAAATTATTATATAAAATATACAGTATTTTTATTATGATTATGTTTCATCCATATTCATCAACTATTCAATCAAATGGTAAATGAATGTTTCACTGGTACGTATCTATTGGTTACTGCCTTATAAAAGACAAATAAAAGATGAAAACAAATTCCCAAATATTCGTGGAAGTATGTGAAAGATACCAAATAAAACACTGGTATAAAACTCATTCTATATAGTCAAATGAAGTATATTCTTTATCCCAGTCATCCTTGGATATTGTACTATTGACTATCATCAACATAAAACATGACATGTGTAGGAATTTAAAAAATTATGATGAGTCTAAAATTCCTACTAGGAAATTATAAAGTCACTAAGCATAAAGAATAAACAGTAGTCAACTTGTTAAAAAACATGTCGTAAAGATAAGGGACATAAACAACTCGATATACTCAAAACAATCAAAGAATATGAAGTGGTCTTATCCAAAATAGTCACCCACAATATAGTAATCAAGACTAAAAGGTAACAATCCTACCGTAATATCCACTCATTGATATAAATTTTCAATTATAACACTCATCTAATATGTAATATTGATCGAGACTCAATATAGTAAAAGAAGTAAACTGAGAGGTCACACTCATCAGGTCTATCCCTAGAGAGCCATGAAGTATACTAATATAGATCATTCGAGACACATTCGTGAATAGTCAAAAACATCATTAGAAAAAAATATCGATACAAGTATTTGGGATCTCACTAAGGACTCATTGGGGTACATGATACATTATTGGATTCATCATCCAAGATAGGGGATCACCTCTTATGTAGTCTTTGTCAAAAAAATTCTGACATCGCTACCTAGGGAATAAAAAGGGAATGATGATCTCTCTATTATTATCCAAGGGATAGATACTCTAATATGATTAAAATTCTGATGTTTAGTATTTCGGAAAAGATTTCGTTTAAACCATTTGTGTGGAAAACTGAGACAAAACTTACTGTAGGAAAACAGAACAAATTTACATTTTTATGACAGATGGAATGATCCCTAATATTAGCTAAAAGGCAAATGAACCAAATAGAATCTCATTTAGGATAAATAGAAAACAAGTCTCATACTATCCTAGAATAATTAATGTGTGTGATATGTGGGTACAAGATGTGTCATTCCAACAATCAGTAATCCCATGTCTCATCATCGCACAGATCATGTAATCCTCCACATACATGGTAGGCCCCACAAAGTACCTAGTGTTTAGAGGTCAGCTGAAACACTTCTTGTGCCATCATTTTATACATGTGTTCTCCTAGTTATGCCCATGTATATAGGTTGTTCATTTGTAATTATACAATTCCACATACATACCATTACACAGATACTCTATAAATTCCCATGTACATGTACATGTCTATACCTATGAACTCCTAATGTACAAGTCATGCCACCATTGTTGTCTAACATATCATGTTACATGTTTCAGGTGGTGTGTAATATTTATCACACATGAAAACCTTAGTATTGTATATTTGGCACCACACTACATGTGATATTCAGATATATATCATCTAACATAGAAATTAACATACATTCCCTGTTATTAATTATATATTAACCCCATCATAGAACATTTTATCCATGCTACAGTCACCCCCTTGATAATGTGTGAGGGGTTGACCACAGGGGGAATTGAGCCCGTAAGGGGCTCTACTCTCTACTAGGGTTCTCTCACGCCGCCTCCTATGGACCGGAGATACTCTCCTTCTACCCCAGTTCGGAGGTTGAGGTGGTGTTCTCCTTCCTTTGGCGTCCTTGAATTGGCTCGTCTTGCATGCATCGGGGTCTTCGCGACTCGATGTTGATTCTGCGCCTGAGCTCCTAGTCTGGCGGATTGAGATAGGAACTTTGGCCATAGATCTGGGTGATTTGGAGGTTTATTGTTGCTTTGTGGTCACTTTTGATGGCGGCGTTGGGAGATGGTTTTGTATTGCGTAGATGAGGTTGACAGTGGGAGCATTGCCGAATAAACTCTTTTCCAGGACGGTGGGTTTCTTAGGCATCGGGTGTGCATTCATGATGCGTTGTGGATTATTTTCTTGTGTTCGTTTTTTATCTTCTTCTTTTTTCGCGGGTTCTATTGGTTTTCTGGTGATGATTGTGTGATGTGCCGAGGGTTTCCAGCTCGTTGATGTGAGGCTCTGCGAGGGGGTTTTCGTCCCTGTCCGCTTGTGTTTACTTGTGGTTTTGGATTGGTGCGGTGATGTTTTGGGTTGTGTTTCCCCTGACAATGATGATGCTTAAGGTCGACGATGTGCTTCAACGGCGTTATGCATTGGTGATGGATGGTGCTGCTGATGACGGTCGCCGGTGTTGTTCGTTGGCGTTATGATTTGTTCGGCGAGGATCGCCGATGGATGTGGTGTGCGACAGATGATTCATCGCTGGTTGTGAAAATCTGTGGAATGCGTGTTTTTTCGGTTCCTAGATCCTGTGAAGGAGAAGACGAGTTCTTACCGGCGTTACTCCAGATGGTGTAGATCCGGTGGGTATCACCGACGATCTGATGGGAGGTGGCATGGGGATTCATAAAGGCTCGCATCTTGAGTGCGGTGCGGATAGGATTGAGACACGTCTGACGGTGACGTCGTAATCGATTGGCCTCGGTTTTCGTGGTCAGTGCGTGAGACAGCGTGTCAGTGCTTGTGGATCAAGGTGTTGATGAAGGGGGAGCGGTTATTTGAAATTTTAATTTGAAGTTGATGTTTAATGTTTAAAGCTTGGGGTATGAGTTTATGTATGGTTACCGGTTTTCCTTAAACCGGCTTCAATAAAATAATAAAAAAAAGATTTTTGGTGTAAGGGGTTGACCATATTTGTCTTCTCTATTATCCAGATTCTAGAAATATGCACTGCTATGAAATCACCTATCATCTTCCAATATTGTTGTCACATGGAAAACCCAACAACATAATTCACTGATCTGATGTCGATTCTCCCTCAATCACACATCATAGTAACATAACCTTTAATATTCATAGATCATGAACCGTATCTTTTGTATTGATGCATTGCTATATATAATGTCACAAATAAATATAATACATGGAATTTTATTGATCATTGTACCAATGAAATTACCTATGATGTAGTCAAGAAAAAATTATTGAAAATTGAATAAATAAAAGATAAAGCGAAACATCATCTAGGTTCTAGTTTTTTTCAATCTAAATCAATTCAAGTGATGATTAAATAAAAAAAAATAAATAGTAAAAATAATTCAATAGTTGAATAAAATAATCAGTTCTTTTTATTTTAATTGATCTATATTCATCCCCAGATAAATAAAAGTAATGAATCTAAAAAAAATTATTAGATAATGTACATCATGATTGGATCAGTCATTGAATAAATACTTCATTGTATTTGTCATCAACATGTTTTATATGTTTCATTCAAAAATAGACCACTAAATTACGATCAGTCTATAATAATTCAAGAATGATCTACCAACATCCCCACTCCAAAATTCTACGATAATGATTTGAAACCAATTAAATGGTTTTAACAGCTTTAATAAGGTGATAAATAAGGACACTATTTCATCAAATAATAAAAAAATTAATTTTATTTATTTATTTGATTTTTTGTTTCCAATGAAGACTTTATAAAAAACATATTACACCAAAAAAAATATTATGCAAATATGGTAAATCAAATATTACATACATAAACAAATTCTTAGATCCCCAATCTAATACACCATTTACTAGTTATTAAACGTTCCTAATAAAACTTTTTCTGCATGATATCAAAATATTTAATATTTTTTAAATATTAATTATAGGATCACCAATACTAGTGATGTCATGATGTCTCAATGTCTATCTTCTAAAATATTACTACATATATTTCAATAATTTCAATGGAAAAATTTTGTTCAATACATTATCCCCACCGTATTTATTTTCATCTCAAAAGGAAAATAGGACATCCATTTTTTTGTGTATATTGATCTCTCAAATATAATCACCATTAGAGGAGTTCTTTTAATGGTACACATGTAGTTAATAATAAAACTACCAATGGAATATAATTTAATATATAAGGTAAATTAATTATTTATACTCAAACATGACAGGTTCCCTTATACTAATTAAAAATTTAAATCCAAAATCAATTTCAATATCATCCCGGTCAAAATCGTGAAATAAGTTATTCACATGTATTGTTAGATACAAAATAGGAGATAACAACTCGCACCCTCTATAACTATGGTCATGTGGTCTATTAGTATTTTGTATTTCTAACCCAATGTAGTAATGGGAAGAAGTTTTAAAAAAGCATAGAGATATCCTTCCATCCTAGACAAATACCAATAATCTACACTGTAGAGGGATACCTTTGGAGAGGTATAGATGTAGGGGAATGTATGAGAGAAGTTCTGTGATGGTGGCCCCTTTCCCGTAACGGCGATGGTCAATGCACTAGTCAATCCCCCTGTGTAGGGGGAGGGACCTTTATCGTCCAATGAGAACACTTATCACACCATCTTCTGGTTCTCAAACACAAAATTCCTTGAAGGTTTCCCTCAAATCCCACTTATCCCACAGTTCCATGATTTGTTCAAGGGTTATCCACAACATAAGATCTCTATATCGGAGTTCAATGTGTCTTCGCCTCTTCTAAATCACATCTTGATTGTGTGATTTATGCATCACCATCCATCCGTCTACTCCTTGGACATAATTATTTTTGAGTTTTGGGGATTTTAAGATCGAGAAATGTGTGTATTTCTTGATAAGATAAAAAACATGATATGGTTTTCTTCGGAGGACGATCTGGCTAGGGCCTGGTCAAATGAATCTTCCAGCTACATTGGCTTCAGGTTATACATCTTCTGGTGGAACTATGACATTCATTTTAAGTGGGAAAAACCTACAATGGATATTTTGTTTAACATTAAATATATACCAATACCTTTTCAAAATACATCAATTATACACATACTTGGGTGCCTAGTCTATTTATATTTATTCTTGTACAATAGGACTTGGTCAGTTTCGCATCATGTTTCTCCCGGTATCAGCGTGGCAGGTGATTTCTCGATGCCACATACATATTTTATCTGGGTTATAGCTGAAGAACAATACGGACACAAGCATGGACAATTTTTTGAATTATTGCTTGACTTTTTATCTTCATGTTGGAAACTGTGTCACTCTTTGGTTTTATGTCTTCATTAGTAGTTGAATGAGGTTTTAACAGATAACATCAAGGGCTTGGGGATGGGAGTGGTGATGGGAAGATTTATTTGGCCATTTCTATCCTGAAAAAAACAATGTATGATCATCATCTGTCATAGTGGAACAATCCACTGTTTTCTGATATATTCAGGTTGTTGGAGAATGACCTAGGTGACCCTGTGGATGGTGTTCCTCTATATGGAATCTTGGAGGTGGTATGTGCTGATTTTTTCATGGATTGTTCTGTTAGTAATTCTGCAGAGGCATTTCATGGAGTGGATATGAGATATAACATTGTAAATGTCAATGTATCTGAAAAGAGAGGTTCAATGAATATTTTTAATCCTAAAGAGGCAGAGATACATTTAGTGGTTTTCCCATCTAAAATACCGGTTACTACAAACACATTTGAGGTAGGTGTGGGGGACTTGTTAGTTAGTGTTTTCCTGGGTCGTGGTTGTGGTCGAGGAAGGGAGAACACTAACATGTAAGAATAGTATATGGGGCATCGATATGAGTATCCCATTGGCACAAACGTGGTTTATGGGAATTCATTATTGCTGGCTGCAACAATGTTTCTTCATGTACAAGAGTGGCTGGAGGAATGGATACTATTGTGGCCCTTAACCAAAACACCCTCAGATACAACTCTTCAATCCATATTAATTAGGTGAATGGGGGAAGAAAATGGATTGAATAAAAAAGAAGGAATGTGGGAGTCTTCGTGTAGGCATAGGTCCCTCATAGAGGGCTCGAATATTAATCTAGATAACCGATTAGAGGGTATATATGTTCTTGAACCACCATTGACTCAAGTGTATGATTCATCAGGTGATGACATCAATTGTCATCTCTATGAGGATATTAAAGACCACATTCAAGGGATAATTCGTTACAATCTAAGAAGTAATAAAGGGAACAAGGGAATCCGAGACTCCAAAAAATGTATTGTGGTCCAAGGATAAAATCAGAAGGGATGCAATGAATATTCCCATTTGAGAAAACCGATGGAGATGAGGACATACAATATGAGATGAAACAATGAATGGAAATGTCTATATAGTGGCTAATGAAAATAATCATGAAGGAATACTTGATATAGGGATGAATAAGATGGAGAGTGAAAGAAATGTATCTGACACTAAAGGGAATAAATGATAGAAACTATTGTTCGAACGAAAGTCTCAAAAGTGGAGAATAAAATAATCAATGGAAGAATGTTGAAAGATGATGCCACTGAGGAGAAAGAGTAGTGGATATATAAAAAATATCGAATCCTCACATCAAGATTTAATCAAAACATAATCAACTCATATGATTTCATTCTGACAATGGAAATGATTCTAACTCACATTAAAGTGTTTATCATAACAGAACATGATATCAAGGATATTCGACTACAATGGGAACTCAATATAGTTGTCGAATCACATTATGTAATCCATGTGTTTCATCATCTTGTGAGTTCATTCATCACATAGTGTTTTCCAATATGTGATCTATGGATTCCCATATTTTTCATTAAAATGGATTAATTGAAATTTATATTTGGATAGAGGGATCTCCCTTGGAACAGAAAATCATCTGATTTAACCAATGATTTAAACATTTCATTCCATAATGTACTCCTAAAATGAAAATGAAATCATCATAAAACTCAATATGAACTATAAAAAATTAAAACAAATTATATCCCCAACTCTTTCGTCCAATAGTTATGTCTATGACTGGATCTGACTTGTTAAATAGTGAATTTTAGGGTTTCTTGTACTTTGAGTCAAATGTGGATAACCTGAAGGAGGATTTATACAAATTGAGTTAGGAAAACTACACAGATGGTAGTTTATAATTCTATCTATGAAAAAACACAAACACTCAATATTTTAGTATGTTCACCAAAACATGGATGGTCCTCTGTAAATGGAAAACTAATTCAGGAAGAAAAGTCAAACATTTCCAAAACTAAGTCCAAAAGCCTCATGCATTCTCCCCTTATTCATGACACCACAATATCATCATAGAATAAAACTATTTTAGATGGTATTACATAGAACCAAAATATTTCTTTTAAACAAATGCATTAAAAAAATTCTAGTATTCTCTACTGGTCTATTGGATATCTGGTCATGCAATATATAACAATCAATTACCCAACGTTGTGACTCTAGAACATGGTGACAAAGAAGATGGGGAACAAACATCAATTAGAGATACATTGTACCATCATCATCCTCATGGTTTAACTGCTTCATCACCCATCTAAACAATAATATTTAACAACATCAATTTGAGAATCCACTTCCATAACCACGTCCCTCGTAGGCTATCAATCAAGCATTGCCCCAAAACTTTATGGGTCCACTATCTATCCCATCATTGAAAATTACTTTTGATATGAAGTGTTCCTATTTATTCATTGACTTATACCTCAATATCTTCAATATTATTAATGTTATCATATTTTTCTAGAACTACCCTCATGCATATAATATGTTCCATCACTAAAACCGGGTACACTATAAAATTATTGGAAAATAAAACAATGAAGTGATCCATGAAGAGTTATGTATCTCACTGTGAATCCTCGAAACATGTTAGGATCTTCTAGATGATGAAAACCATTATCAAGAACGAAATTAAACTAAAACATCATTAAAACCAAATTTCAGTATGCTAACATCATGATCTTCGGTCAAGTGCATACAATGGATATGGAAAATCCTCTACATCTGCATATCTTCCAATTTCACATTAATACCTCATCAAAGTATATGGTTAATTGATATTCTATTGAAAATGTCATATAGTCCCTATTGTAGGTATATGTAGAAAAAATATTCTAATGGGGAGGTAATCTTGGAACATATATAGAGAATATGTCCCTATACTCCTCCAACAATACAATAAACAACAATCCCATACCTTTTTTACTCAATTGATCATACATGAAAATTGATTTGAAATCAGATATATCTTCATACATGTGATGTTGTCCTGCTCTGCATGGAATTCCTTGTCACCCTCAAAGGATAACATTATCCTAGTAACTCAATTATAAGAAAACCTCGCTTGGAATAATTAACAAAAAATAGATGGTAGATAAAAATTCCACAATGAGGAAAACATCATAAGGTCCAACTACAACTATGGAACAATTCCAAAAAAAAGATATATCTCTCTCTCTATCTAATGGTAAATTGATGGCACACTATCCATTTGATTGTGTGATCACATATCCTCTCAGTTTATGGCTCTAAACATAAGTTTCAAGATAAAATTACTCAACTATAATTTCTATGACAAAAAATCAGGTTATGCTAAAAGAATTGTGTATTATG
This sequence comes from Viscum album, assembly GCA_963277665.1. Classification (NCBI taxonomy): domain Eukaryota; kingdom Viridiplantae; phylum Streptophyta; class Magnoliopsida; order Santalales; family Viscaceae; genus Viscum; species Viscum album. The sequence continues at coordinate 415,714,109 of OY728161.1, read as the reverse complement.
AATCTATGTAACAATACTAGAAAGTGTAATAAAGAAACATTTAATAAGTTGAACCAAACACTATGATTCTAGTAATAAGAACATTTCCAATGAATTTATATTTTCCCTTACCCATCACATTAACACAAATAGGGCTTCTCCAATACTATATCGCACCAAAAAAACACTAACAGAAAAGTTGAAGCAACTCATCCACCAAACACCAACACTATTAACATTGTGTGGAACTAACTCACATTCATGTTTTATGATTAAAACAAAATAATTAATCTCATTAGAAAAAGTGTCCCTCTTCATAATCTATTTCAAAATAAAAAAACATCAACAACATAAGTCTCCACTATAATTTTATAACCTTGAAACAAATAGGTAGCAATGAAATGGTGTCTCAGATAGGTGTTTATCAATAATAAAACAATAATAAATGGAATATCACCCCACAAATCTCTCTCAAAAAATCAAGGTCATGTGCCTAAAATTCTAGTAGCCACCTCTGTCCCTAAATAATAACACCTCCAACTAAGCATCGATCATATGAGGGTGGTTGTGGAAAAATTGAAATCCATTCACCAATTCATACTCTAAAAACTCCTATATAAAATATACCAACCAATATAACTAAATCATACTTCTATTTTCCCATATAGGGTGGCCACTCTACATTATCTCAACCAGATGTATGATGGTTTATAAAATTCTGCATGAAATTCCATGACCATAATAAGATTAAAATAACACATAATAACTAGAATGTAATATCAAAGAGGTCCTGATGAATGATGATACATACAATAACATTTTCATCATTTCACATCCACTATTATTTGGTCATGTGAACACTAAAAACTAGAATATCTATTCCTTGTAGGATTAAGATATATGCCCAAAACCTTTTTTATAATCATCCAACATCAATAGAGACATACAAGGATCTGTATGAAATGATACATTTACCTGAATCACAGGTGGGGGTCTACATAATTATTAATGTTAAAAATACTTCTTATTATCGAATTAGGAATAAAAACCCTATTGGTGTTTCCCTATTCATAGAATAATCATCATCCAAGATATCATAACCACTACATTTATATGAATAACTCACTATTACTCACTGCAAAAACATCCTTATTGAATATAATACATACCAAGATCAATGATTATACCCGCTTAGATGACTCAATAAGTACATGTAAAATACAACCATTGTGATATTATTCATGTAAAAATGTTAACACATCAATGAGGGCCTACATGTTTCAAGTTAATTAGAATATTTTCAGAGTCTCTATTAATGGATACATCATCCACTAACCAATAATTGTGTTCCTATAATATATGAAAAATTCAAAACTTTGTAAGGCTATTTTGATAAATACTAATGAAAACCCAATTCGATTAAAAACTCTAAACCATGCTCATATGATGTACAAAATCAGATACCACTATATCATGACATACCCACTATGGCCCTCATAGCTAGTGATTATATTAGTGCTACTACCCCAATAAAACCTCAAATATTATATAGATTGGATAGAATCACTGAGTAGGAATATCACACAAATTGGTGGAATTTTATTAGTGTACCCAAACACACTCGCACATCTCCCTGATCATTCAATGTTAAAATGTAAAAATGGATATTAATTCACAAATTTATCATGAATATCAAATCATATTATGATAAATAAGTACTACCAAAAATAGATGTAAAAATAAAATCCCACCAATACTAGAATAGTTAATCCCATTATTCACATAAAGAGTGTAAAACTATATGATACAACACATGTATAAATCATAGTATTCCAAGACCAATTTAATATCCCCATTCTATTTTCCCTCCTATGATACCCTAAATATGTTCATTGTCTAAATAATACATGACACATGTGGGAATATTCCATTCATTGTTGTCTATATTATGACCCAATATGAAAATATGAAATGAATATTCATAAAGTATATATGGTTTTCAACTCAACCAAAAATCTATCAAAAATAAAAGGGACATAAATATATTTATATATTCATTAAATAATAAAATTATAAAATGGTCTCAACAACAATTTTCATTCATATGATAATTATCGAGTCAATAAGGTTAGGCTCACCTAGGAGTATCCTGTCAATGAGAAATGTTTTCACCGATGACACTCATATAATAGATCATTCTAATCAGGTCCAATTATAATTACAGTACATTTATGATAGATCACACAAAACATGTATACAATAGAACCACACAATGGAAAACGATATGTCTCTTTTGAGTCACACACAGGGTTATATTGTACATTGTCAGAAAGAATATACACTAAAAAGGGAATTGAGGGATACACAAGGGGATCACTGGGGGATGTTTGACCCTGCATTAATAATATATTTATATAGGGGACCAAAACCATTGTAGTGTTTCCCATAATAATTCTGGAAACCATACATAGGGAACTAACAGGGAATGATGATTTCTCTGTGACTCTCAGATGGATGAATAATATAATACCTTGAGGGGTCTGATGACTAGTACTCTCAACTAGATGTGGTGTTAGCCACTCACTGGTGTGGACTGATACAAAATATAATCCATGAAAGGGGAAGTCAATTGTGATGGTTTGAGAGATGGATCACACTAAACTATTAGTAAAAATGTTAAAGAAAGTCAACTAAATATAATCTGTAATGTGAGATAAAGAACCATGAAGAATAATGTAAAATGTTAATGAGGTGTATTGGGGGTACATGGTGAGTCTTTACCACACCAGGTATACCTATTAAATTTAATCTCACATGGATTCTAAACCACTATATAAATATTATGTCCCATACGGTATAATGAAGGCATATGTATTTTGAACCGTTACCTTTCAATCTGTCTAATCTTGTTTATTCATAAATATTGTTATGTATAGTGGTTGTTCCAATGTAGTCTGATGTTTCTCTGTATTAGGCATGTATGTGTACTATTCTTGTTCATGTGTACTACGTTATGTATTTTCCATATACTATTTATGGAAGCCCCATTCCACTAGAATTGTTTTAGAAATAATGTGACATGGCTCAACCATCATCTAATATTTAACATTAATGGCATTCTTAGAAAATAATTAATGGACCTACATGTCATGTGTTAATTTTAATTAATCCATGTACCTAAAATATATCATTAATATAATTGTAGTTTGATGCAACATCACCCATGAATCCATAAATTCAAATAGTGTAAATTCATTTCTAGTAGTAACACATCTGGTTTTAAAAATGATCTTCATAATCGATTTCCAAATTTCACCCATATCAGCCACTCAAAAATCACCTCTTTTCGTGGCTCGATTTCCATCCATTTTGTTGGTGGGTTTTCTATGGAAGGACATAGGAAATGTTCTTGAAATATGGGAGTAATTTTTATTTAGCTAGTGTGGTGGTAATCTATGGTTAGTAGAAATTTTTCTGTCAATATATTTTATATATTAATGGACAGAATTCGAGCCACGAGACTTGGGATATGATTCTGTGACATGAAAAAAATCATGGAACTTTTCTTGGGAGTGTGGTTTCCCCCTTGGTAATGTTACCCATAGTCATTGACGGTTGTGGAATTACAAAAGTAGACACTAATATGTTGTAACATTGGTTTCATCTGTTGATCTAATTCTCAGGTCGGTTGATGTTGTTAAGGGAGTAATTGGTTTAGTGGTGTTGTGATGCATGTTGTATATTAATGTAGAACTTGATGGTGGATGGGACATTCTTGTGACGATAACATGAGATAGATATGGGATTCAATGGGTGTGATTAGGTGATCATCATATGAAATTTGGGTTCACAACATTTATTTAATTAATTTAAATGGAACATCATTTTCTATGGATGAGTGTTTTTATAGAAATTTTGAAGGAAATATTTTAGTACATTCTTGTTGGTAGCTAGATTTGATTCATTAGAAACTAAAATAGTTTCATTATTTCATGATACTAATGGGTTGTTTCATTTTTTTACAATGTCTACTGATGGAATTAAATATTGTTGGGAGGATTATTAAATTATAGAAGTTTTAATTGTTATATTATTAATAATTAAAAGGGATATCGGTGTTGGATCAATGTCTTCCAGATGTTGGTGTGGATGTTTGGAAACATCATTACATTGGTTTGTTAAAACTTAGGATTCATGTTCCATTTTTCAATTCCAGTGTTTTAGGTACCATGCATAATGCTTTAACACATCTAGTTAGGTATAATTATTGAGTTAAAATTGTATAGTTTAACATTTGGATTATAATTACATAGGTATCTACAATCAGATGGGTAAAGAGTACCCCATAGTGGTGTGTTGGGATGTGCTAAAGTGGTAACCCATGTTATTGTGGTACAAGAACATATAATTTATTGTAAGTATAATGAAGTGTGATAAGCAATATAAAATGTGAATGTGGCCTTTAAATGTATCATGTTAATGGAAACAGGTCAATTATATTTGTTTGATGACCATTGTGACTAGCTGCCAATGATTTCTAAAAAGGTTGAGAGATTTTAAAACATAATTTTTATTTGAGAGTATAAAATATTTTAAATTTTCAAATTATTATAAAATTCACACTGTATTTAGTGATTTATTATATTAATTGGGATCACATTGATGTGGTATCGTATTGAACCCCTCAAATTGATTTTTATAAATAACTTCTAAGGATGGATATGGGTCCAGAGGAAATGAAAACAATTGAAATATATGTTTTGTTCCCAGGTATAAAACATGTAGCCACCTTCCATCTAGTGGTCTATCCAAATGAACATATAGATTATATGTACCACATACTAGATAGTAAATAATGGATGTGGATGGTGTTGTCCTAAACAATATATAGTTGAACAATCACAAAGGGGGTCAATTTTGTTCTTAAAATTGTCATTGTAGAAACCCCAATATTCACGTATGATCAATAAATATATATTTAATAGAAATATGTATAGAGTAAAAATAAAAAAATAATTTAATGAGTTTGAAAATATTTGATTTATAGTGGTTCAGGAATCATAAATCATATAGTCTTATCCACCAACACACTAATCTATGAGTTTGGTGATTTTTACTATAAAATCAATCCTTTCAAGGGTTATTATATAACTAAAAAATATTTTACATAAAAATATTGTACAATATCATTCAATTAGTATCTCTGATTTCAAGACCGATCCATTGTCTCATATCAAACTCTTACAAAAAACACAAATAAAATAGAATAAGGACTGTATTAATGAAATGTATTCAGAAAATAATTTCATGTAGATTATGGTTAAAGTCCAAGATCTATTGTGAGACTATGATAGTCATCACAAAATAGATCAGGGTGATATTCTGTTAACATAGTAGAACTATTCAACACTATATGATCATTCACATATATTTTATTCTTTTAATAGGTGTTTAATGAATATGTGTTATAATAATTGTCAATATTCCCCCGTCGAATATTCATCCTCTAATATAATTGAATTCTTAAATCAGATTTTATATATCATTTTGAACGTAAACTGAGATAATCCCAAAGGTCAAGGAATACATTCATTAATAACATGATAAAAAATTATATAAAAGACATTATTTCATTTCCTCAAAATATCTAAATTACATTTATGGTAATAATGTTAAAATATTATCATTGTTATGATATTTCCATTCATAGAAAACATTATATAGATCAATAATTAGATAAATGAATAATCCCTTTTGGTATAATCTAAAAAAAATGAAATTATATTTCCAAATATTAAAAAATTAATCCAAATATTTTTCACAACATCAATATATTTTTTAGAGATTTAGTTGTTTGTGTTGTTCACCATAAAATACCTTATTGGGATACATTGTATTCTAAAATAACTATTTTAAATTTTCATAAGAAATAATTAATTTTATACATCATAGGATAATACATCAACATAACATGATTATGTTATATTGTTTTGATACTTGTCATTCATAACTTCTATATCTCTCGTAAGATACTAATTTATAATGACCCTATTGACATGAAATGTCTTTTCAATCTGAATAAAGCAACTAACTTGATAATTAAATAATTGTAGAACTCCATTACTAAAAAAATTTCATAGATATACATCCATCATAGAGGTTCTCTAATTCTTGAGTAGATAAATGTTGTACTTATATTCTCATAAGATAAAATAAATTGTCTCAATATTTAGAAAATTTTATGATAATTAGTTATAGAAATAGTGTAAGGTAAATTCATATGATTAATAAAATTTTAAATAGTAAAGATAAAATTATAATCATAATATCAGGAAATTTCATAATCATAAAAATTAATAAAAACTAAAATATGTTGGAATAACATAATCGATCAAACTATTATAGATACAACTTAAAGCCACTGAAAAATTGTTGGTCTCCACCTACATGTTGGTTGGGATTTTATTGGGTATAATTATAATTATACCCCAGAGAGATTTTAAGCTTGTACGAACCATTTAAAATATCTTGTTATAGTAGACAAGGGATCTCACTTCACTATATCTGACGGTTCCACCTCCATGGGGGATAGTATTGGTCTCTATTTCCTATTGTTTTCTAATATGTTTCTCCCCATGGTGTAACATCACCTTATACTCATAATATCCCACTATTTATTCATTTTCATCATTATGGAATTTATATATGATTCCACTATTTGATGGTGGATTCATCTTTGAATGGCAGGGATTACATAATTCCAAGCATAAGGATATCTCAAGACTCCGTATCTACACAATCAGTCATTGCTTTGATGGATGAATGTTGTCATATGAGTTTTTTAAATATATGGAGGAAATTGTGTATCATTTCTCATGGTTTAGGCTTTATGTGGTATGTATCTTTATTGGGTTATAGTTCAAGGCTTTCCACAGGACTTTGTGAGATCGTTGCCTTCAGTTTGGGTGTCATGTGAATTCATTTGGACATTATTTTTCATATTTTTCAAATGATTTTGATTTTATTAATTTCTTTATGATGTTAATTTACTATAAGTAGATTATGAATATTTCTTTTTAGTGTTATTCAGGATTTAGAGTTATTGATGGAATTAGTGTTATATATTTCTATGGGAAGATCTGATGTTGTTGTTTATCTTGCATAGACATAAATTCATGATAAACTAAACATCATAGAAGGACCCATTAAATTGAACCATGGTATAGGGTTTTTATTTTAGTGGAGTATTTTTCATTTGGGATAGCATGGTAATTCCGTGACCATGTTTTAAATTAAATGTTTTTAAAAATTTATTAACTGTTGTTTACATGCCCCTTTATATAACCTTCATGCAAATATATGTAATCCCATGTCAGATCCATGCTAATAACTAGAAGTGGAATTTTAAAAACATAAATGGGATATTTATTTCTATAATTATCATTCCATTGGATGAAGTTTATTAAATAACTAATCAGCTATATATTTAATCTGATGTGTATAATAGTTTAATTAAAAATCACTTTTCCTTTATGTTATTTTATTTAAAATTTTACATATAATAGATTTTATAAAAGATGATATGAATGAAATCTTATTGTAGGGTGTGTAATAGAAAATTTATGTTTCTTGAAATTTAATCTAGAATAGAGAAATGTGTTTCTTTTTTAATTTAGTTGTTACCCTTGGATATTGATGCCCTATAGAGATGTAATATATTTTATTAACATGGGGAGATTTCTTCCTCTATTGTATGATAATGTATTATGATTATGCCAGTGGTGAACATTTCCCTTAAAGGATGTAATTATTTGAGGATGTGTATATTTACCCCGCATTATAATTTGGACCATGGATGTGTATATTCCAATGATCTAATAAAGACGGTCATTATGGTCCATGTGAATATCATAGAGATACCATGTAACATGATGAAGTGGGTTCATATCATTATTGGTGGCCTACTATGTTTTACCCTCACTCTACCAATACCAACATGGTAATTTAGATCACAATTAGTTGATAAATCGGTTTCTTGTCTAATTATAGGAATTTACTTTTGTGATAGATAATTGAAGATATGATTGGGGGATGACCCATATACACATTATTGATTATTCAACTCTTGGAATTTTAGGTTTTGGTATTATGATTATTTTTTTATAATGTATATATTTCTTTTCTTATAGCATTGTGTGTTGATTATTTTCATCAGTTTCCCGTATGTTGTTATTTTACTACATTATCTAGATGTTGTGAATATTTGACATTAGTAATAGTATTTCATTACTATAATATTCTGCTATAGTCTCCACAACATATAACCATAGAAAAATGTCTCTTGTTTTTAGCCTTTTGATTATGGGTAAGTGTACCTGAGGTAAAATTGTAACCTGCTCCAATTATTAATCCTCATGTGAGCCTTATTGGAGTATTAAAATCTTGATATGTCATCTAATAGTTTTCATAAAAATTTCAATTTCTAATATATATGAAACTTATTTCATTATCATCATGAAATGAACATGTAAACATTCCATGTCTGTAGAATTTATTTTGATAGATCTATTATGAAGATGGGAAATGAGATCAACATCTATTAACATATAAACATGAAATACCCCTCAAATTATTTATTAAAAAAAATTTATTTCAAATGAATCCAATGAACTAAAAGTAATTATAAATACATTGAATCATGGTTTATAAAATTAAATTATATTATTTTATATTTATATGTTTTTTAATAATCATAATTTTTATGGATCTTAGAAACAGTCAAAACCATTAATTTGTAATGTCATGAAATCATGTGGAATGCCTACCGGAGGGTGATTATTAAAAATAGACGGTTTTGGATATTTACATATGTAAAAATAAAAAAATGTCACTTATTATTATTAGTAATTACACAAGAAAAAAATCATCATAGATGTCCCATCATATTTAATATTACAACCATTCATCTATCTTAAAGAATATAACCATTGCCTATCAGGGATCCCATCAATGTGGAGAATATATTATGACAATATAAATATGATAAATACATTATGAAATTGTAATATTTATTTTACACAAAATGATAATCATTATGTTTTCATTTATTTATTAATACTAGTTTCTAGGAATATAAAATTAATCGATACTCTAATGTAGTTGTCTCTAAGGAACTAACTCAAATACCCCCCCCCCTAATGCGTTCAAGTCAAAACTACCTAAATGAGGTATAAAATCACCATAGTAGATCTGGTGCCCCGCACTTTTTCAATGTATCCATTGGATTTTGAGTCCAATATGTCTTCCATAAATATTGTTATCCATCTTCCAACCACATAATTAATAGGTGGTAATTTATATGAATATGATTCATCATAGAATATAATTATACATTCATGGTTATATGTATCACACATATATATCAGAAACTATATTCCCATTATTGATCATCCATATAATATCATTATTCAACCCCTTCATTTTATTAAAATGTTTCCCAATTATATCTATGTGATTTACTAGTAATCAATTTTTTAGTATGAAATTATTAATTGATTTCTCAATAACATGTAAATGGTAATTTCTCAAAGAATGAAGACACATATAGTGCATCATTTTTGAGTGTATATATCACTTAAAAAACCAATTCCATAAACCATGGAAGTTTATCATATATTTTGAGGTTATTTTACATGCTTCAAAAACTACTTTAGTACTGGCGAATCCACTTCACAAACTTCCAATGTTCTCTTATGTAATTTAACTTGTATTTTCTAGAAAATATAATAGATTTTTCCAAGTTTGTATTAACATAACCCTTGGATTACATAGATATTTTAATTTATGGTTCATATATATTCATCGCCAAATTCTAAAAGACATATTTTATTCATAGTCTATCATCCTTAAATAGCTTGATGTTTTTGTCCAGAGGTGTGCTCATCGGATTACCTCTCCTAGGTCAATGTACACTACTAACATCTTAATGTAATATTACTAGTTTGGAAACAAGGTACATGATGATAGTTCGAACAACTATCTATATCTAAAAGATATATTTATATTTTAATAGATCATTTATTTTAAAGATTATTGAAAATTAATTAATTATTTCATTAACTCTATCATTTATTGTACCTAAAATATGCATGAAATAGTGCAGAGAAGTCAATTGATGATACAAAAATCATTAAACACCATATGGTAAAATAAATTTACTTCATTTCACTATGTAAAAATTTTACTATATCATGAATTATTTTAAAAAATAATTCCAATAAATTGGTTCTTGATTCAAAACATAATGGATCTAGTTGATCTTTTACTATAGATCCCCATTATGCCGCTCCTCAAAATTACACATCAGCTGTGTGTAAATTTCATCAAAAAAGACCACATGAAATACTATAGTTTTCAAATATAAATACCTTTTATTAAATACATATATGTGATCCATACACCAAACCGTCAAACTAGTCATATGTTAAATTACATATGAAAATAACATACACCTATTTTTTTGGAGAACAACATACAACTAGTATGACCATAGATACCTACTTACCATATTTATCATCATATTAAGGTATTTATAATAGATTCAAAAACCAAACAATGCATCACCATATCCTACAATATCACATAATCAATATATACCGTAAATAATTTCCCTCTCCTTTCATCGATTCTAATATATGAATGAACACAAAAATATATTAATATGGTTGTTGTCTACATTCATTTTTATACAAAACACTTTAGGTAGTTCATGTATCATCATTGAGAAAGGAAATTGGTTTTTTTCTAGGATGGGGTCGAAGCCTCATTTTTATAATTAATATGAGGAATTATTTAATACTATGTAGTGGGTGACACATTACATAGACCAAAGTCCTAAGACTAAGATGTCTAAAAAAGGATTGCAAGCCCTTTTTAGGGACAAAATGAACCAACGATGAATAGTACTTCTACACTACCTAGGATGCCACTTCACCTGCTACAGTACCTACAATGCTACAATTCCTGCCACAATACCCTCCAATGCAATAGTGTCACTGCTGCTATAGTTCATTCGATGCTACAATACATCCTATAATGGTGCTATAGTACTCAGGGTATAGTACTACCTTTAATAGATCATATTGTAAAAACATTACATTACTCTATTATATTTTAGAATACGTAGTACGGTATTCTATAACTATATTACATTATACTAGTATAAACTATTGAATTCAATTATTTTGTACTCCCAACCATTATCATGCACTAAGAACATAAGATTTCATCCAATATTCCTTCCCAAAATATCCCTCTATCACAATCTTATTTTAAAAACATTCAAATTATTATTATTAAATAAAACCCACTCATTCCATGCTTTTTCGAAAAAAATCTCTAGTAGTATGATCTGTTATGAGAATGAACTAGAAATTTTTCCAATAACTCATCATGTTAAAACTATTAAAATTGGATATTCAATGGGTTTTCTTCTATTTGTAATGAAAAACTTATTCCTTTTAAAAGGTATATATTTCTAAAATGAATTATACTCTATGGTATTGGGATTTATAATAATTTTTTCAGCCAATAAATTCACCCCTTTAATCAATTAAGTAACCCAAATAGTTAAGCCCCTATTTCCATTAATATACATGTTTGGAATGATTCATAACATCTTGTACTCCCCTTTAGTATATAATTTAATCCTTCAATCATTTTTATAAAACTAGGAATTAAAATATAATCATATATTGTGTATCTATAATCATGGTATAGAAACTCAAGCCATATAAGATTACATTGATGATGATGCTCATCATTAGCCCTGTGATGCTCATCATCGACCTTGAATATATCATCTCGGATGTCAAAAATCACAAGGTTATTCATTCTACTCGAGTTAAACACAATGGTGACCAACACATACAAATATTAAAGTCTAGATTATATTAATAACATTTACCAATTATGATATATTATTTTCTTCTACAAAAACACTAATAACTATTATATGGTTAATGCCAGTAATATGATAATCATTAGACCATCCTTCCAATATTCTCATCCTAATGAATATTTTAAAAAATATATCATTTTATCTTTACCATATATATCAGTCTGGGAATTCATAGATTTTGAATAAAAAACTTTTATAGGGTATTAAAATATATATTTTGTAACAACAAAATCTTTACCAACCCTAATTATATCTTTTTCATCCTCATGTATTCCTCATTTTTCATCACCTGTCTCATGGAACCCATCAATGAAAGATCATGTTCCTTTTATATTAAGTAGTACTATTTTATTTAATTTATAAAATGCAATTAAATTTCAGAAATTTTTTGAAAATAAATTACAAACAACTAATTTAAATTCAACTATAATCAATGTGACTAATGATGTAATTGAACCATGATCTAAAACACCATCACTGGTGTTTGACCACTGGGAAAACATCAAAAAATTGTCTGATACTACCTATTATGATCTTGAATACGATTTAATAAACCCATATGAAAATATATAATGGATCATATTAATGACACTAATATTATTATGGCATGTAACAACACTATGGATACGAGAACAATTATTAATAATGAAGAGAAATCAAGGAATCTCAATTTTTTTCCTCCAAATAAACATTGGAATTAAATATTAAAATAAAATAAAAAATTACAAGTAAAAAAAACAACAAAAGTTGTATATGGATAAAAAATTCAACAAAATTCACGTGGGTAAAACCAAAACACATTCATTCAAGTAAATGGAATATAATTACAATATCACCTTATAATTGTTTTTTGTCATAGGTGATCCACACTATAATTTTTCGAATGATATATCATGTTTGTATAGAATAATCTACCACTTAATTAGAATATGATAATGTCTACATTACACAATATTAATGAATGAATCCTTTATTTAGATACACACTATTACATTATTAACATATACCCTTGTGGGAATATATTCCATCAAAAGTGTTTCATGATTACTTTTATTATTTTAACATCATTTAATTTATTTCTCTCAATATATGTTTAGAGAATAAATAAAAAAATTATTTACACCATATAGTTAATTCCCTTGATTTAATTCTCTAATAACATCATCTTGTTGAATTTTGGAATCTGCTCAGTCTTTAAAGGATTAGGTTTTTTAATTTTTGGTCATTTGAGACCCTGCATAAAACATCACCCCCATTACTACATGAATCATTAAAATATTTTCACCAAAAAATTATTCTTATTGTATAATGATAACTTTCACTGATAAATATATTTCATATTTCATCCTAACATTGAACATCTTTAATTGATTATATAAACACAATAATTCAACTAATTTTTGTTGCTAAATATTTCTAAAACTCATTGATCATTTCAGATGTTTTAAATTTTTGACTTATTATTAAATAATTGTAACAAATTATTATATTATAATTTAGAAAATAGTTCCAATACCTCTACTTTATTAATAACATGTTAGTCTATATATATAACTATTAAAAATATCAAATAGTACAAATTCCCTATAACCTTACACAAAAAGTTATTATATACATTTCTTCTTAATAAAAAATATTCAAAATATTCAAACTACCTATTATAAAATGAATCAACAAATATATCCCTATGGTGTTTGTAGATTCATTTACAAATAAAATTTTAATGGTGAAAATTTTAATTTTAACTGGTTATTGTGTTAACCGTGATAATTATATCTTGATTTGTAAATTAAATATTATATCTCTCATGACTGTATAAAGAATAAACTATATTATTAAGGGAATTGAGTATTTTATATATATAAATATAACAATTATAGTTCATTATAATGAATTAAAATACGTTCTTGACTAAACAGTAAATTGAAATAAAATTTCTATTAATGTCCACAATATAGTAATTATTCCATAATTCTACAATTAATTATTTTTGTAGACATATATTATAACTATTGACTTACCGTGTAAATACTCTTCCCTTATTCAAATCATGTATGTCTATTTCATTTTGAATAAATTATGTCTTATATTTGTGTTTATGCTTTCAAAAATAAATTTTTGTTGCACACCTTGTATACAATATTGATTATTCAAAATTATAGAAATTTATTTCTATAAAATTTATATTTTAACACACATATTGATTATCATTATGAACAATTTTCAACCATATAATACAATATATTTTTTTATTATAGTCCATACATAGAAAATATATATAAATGATAATAATGATTCATGATATAATATTCAATAATAGAATATATCTGGATGATTATGATTCTATATAACTAGACATTAAAAGAATTTAAAAATATTACTACAATTAAAATGATAAAATGGATAAGAACCATATTTCTCTAGGTTATGAGAATTATTTATAATTCATTTTTCAACATAGTTAATTAGATAAAAAATCACTCCAATCATTTCACATGTGAATACTTCATAGTTTAGTGGAATTTATTTTAAAAAATTCATCATAAATATAAAACCGAAATATATCCATCTTTTATCCAAAATCACAGTGTTTTTATAACATGTGTCCCTTGAATCCCACAATATAATTTTGTTACATAACTCTTACATTGATCAATTTTCACCATGCCTTACACAAAGTAATTCCTGGGAAACATTCTTAGGTAAAACCTACCTATTTGAATTATGGTGGTGTTGAAAAATGTTTGGTTCAGAGGGAATATTATGCATATTAAATAATTGGATTTCATTGTCTCACTAATTTAAAAGACATATAATTTATATTAAATATATAACTATTTCATCTCATGCAAAATTTTGTCATTTCATGTTTTATTCCATTATGGATGATTAAATATAATGATTTAGTTTTGAAATAATTATTATATACACAAAATAAATATAATCAAACTATATTACTATGTATACCATTATAAAACATACAAGCTATGTTAGTAACTCAAAAATATAAATAAAATATATCTAATCATATCTCAATACATTCAATGATTATTTTAAATAAAACATCATATAAATTTACATAAACAATAAAATCAATAACTCAAAATAGATCATGAATGAACTGATATATATCCAACCCCCACCATTTTATTCATGATATATTCCTTAAGGAAAAATATAATTATAGAAAAATGATTCATTTTTCATCAGTTTTTACATAATAGTGACCAAAATTTCATCATAACTATATCACATAATATGAATGAACTATACATAAGAACCTTTTTAAAAAACATTAAATCATAAAAACTAAATTCATGTTAAATGAAAACTAAATATTATGTTATTAGAACAAACATGTAATTTATTGTATGAAAATATTATGAGAATAAATTATTTCTATAAATTTAATCACTTAAAAAATCATATCATTTAAACATTTAACACACATGAATATTAAAATATTTTTTCAATATTTATGTCCTGGTATAATATTATAATAATTTCATATTCTATTTAGGTATGAAATTATTTCATATATAATTCCTAACAAAAATATATCAAACAAATCAATCAATAATCATTTTAAAATAAATTACAAGATTTCTATTATTTTAACTTATGCAATATTTTATTATAGATAGTATATTTATATTATAGATATAGTATAAGCAACGTTTGTGGTATGAAAAATATAAACATTTTTCATGACTGATTACTAATCAAATATATAAATTTTGTTAAATATCATGATGGAAATAACTAAATAAAAAAATATAGTTAACTGAAAAAAGAAAAAATCAAAGTGTAGGATCATCATATATAATATATAATTTATTTATAAAATAATAATTTCCATGAAAGGAATTATTTCATAATTGATTGATCAGAAAATGTAAATAAGTTGTATCATCATTGTGATGTAGGAATCAAGAGTAGATTCAGATAGTAGTGATCCACATGTGATTGATGAACCAAATAACATCACCATATGAATTTCTATGTGCTATAATAGAAGGACTTAATTATTGCATCATAATCCTTTGATCTCCCTAAGAATGGGTTCATCAAATGGTTCTCTTGGTTCTATATAGATTCAAGTGTTGTGGAGAAGGAGGATCACTCATTTTTCTTGAGATAATTCATGGAGAGGGAGACCTGTATAGATTTTAGAGGATTCTCATTGAAAATTGTTATGAATAATAATGAAATATATCATAGTTGAAAATAATATGATTGGTTTTATATACCACTGGGGTTATAATATAATAATTTACCACATTCTTTTATTATTTCCCTAATCCTCATTGTTACCCCTCCCTATGATGATTATTATAATATTATTATTATATCAAGAATTGATCTAAACTAATTTTTTTTTAAATATTATTAATTATAATAATATTAAAAATATATTATTTCTCATCAAATAATTAAGATGACATAATACATAATATGTATTCATACTGTGTAATATTTTTAATTTATAATGATATATGTAATCACCTAGCATTCATACATGTTCAATTGAAAAATTTTCGTAATATATCTTCTATTGAATTATTTAAAATTAAACATTCATATATGACCCCATGGACATGTATTTATTTATGAGATATAATTTACATAATTGGTCATGAGATATCAACATCATTTATAGCGCAAATGGACTACTCATTTCCCACATTATTTAAAAATGAAATATTACTTGTGATGCACCCAATGTATAAAAACTCACCGCAAGCATATTTCATCTTGGTTTTCAACACTACATCAATGTATACAAAATATAATAATAATAAATTATAATATTAATGTATCAGGATCAATACACATGTCCATAGATGTGAAAATTCAATGACACATATAAGTGTGGATTTTATACTAACAAGTATCATTCACATAATATGTTACAATATATTACCAATTTATTAAACAATGAAATGTTGCCCCCAAATCATACAAGTATCCACCCAAAATATCTTATTTCATTTTTTTCAATTAAATGAATTATTCTTGATATATAATATATATATTTGAGATTAATATAATAGAAATTATGGGTTCTCATCATTGTCGGGAACTACTAATTAATTTTAATGCATCAACTACTCATAGAAAATTATCTCATAATATGTTTCCTAGTTGAAAAATCATGACTTTATAGTGAGGATATTAAAATTAAAAAAAATTAAAACATGTTATAATAAATTTCACTAATAGAGGTTCTAGGGAACTAACTCCAACTTATTCCCACTTTCACTTTATCCAACTACTAAAAACATCAATCTTCCATTTCTAACATGATACACATTATTCTACTAATATAAGACTTTATTTAAGGGGAAACACATGTTATCATCCATGGGTATATTCTTACTTCATCATTACCCCTATGCGAAAAATACCTCACGAGGTGTCAATTCTATATAATGTTCATTATCATTTTTTTGAAACTTTGGATGATTTCAAATATTCATCAGTACGGAATTTAAAAAAAACATCGACAAGTACATTACTTCTAGGATTCATAAAAATCATATGGATAGTGATACGAATCAAGATGGAATATTTGGATACTTTATAATCCTCTATATACTGATAATAATCTATAGAATCATCAACAGCTGGATTCTTTGAAATCATCATGCTCACACATCCTTCACTGATGAAGTAAATATATCATCAATGAAACATAAGATCATTATGATATGTTGGAAAACTAGTATCTGTATAACCCACGATGAACATTTCATGACTCGTCCTAGTGGGGCCCACGCTGCGACTCCCCATTCCCACCTCCAATAGGTCATAGGATGGTGACTAACACCGAGTTGGAATATTACTAACATGGGAGGCATTTCATATGTACATGTACACACGCACATCTCCATGCACAAAAATTCTAAATTGTAAAAACCATTGAGGATATAAATTCATTCATAGAGCTAAAACCAACTAATAAAGTTCGATGAAAGTAAAGTGTAGAAGGTAAATTGGGATAGATTACAATACCACCAAACACAATAGTTTGAAAATTACATTGTCCACCCTGTAAATACTAATAGGTAATGGGATTGCTGCTTCTTTTCGTAGGAACACCTCGGCCTGTAGAGAACACAGAATTATTGGTCTTGTCCTGGTTCGCCATAGGCTCTTTCAAGAGGATGCTCGTCAACACAAAACATGACATGTGCAGGCAAATCCTATGTAGGGGTGAGTATAATAATACTCATTTGAGTACCCAGAAAACCAAAATGCAATATACAACGGAAAGGTACAGTCAACTCTATGCAATATATTTCATCTTAGCATATAATAGGATAAAAAACTAGATATACTCAAAACATGGACCTAATGTCTAGGTTCATGTCACCCATCCACATAACACTGCTAGGGATTCCATTCGAAAATTCCCCAAAGCACTCGTTCCGGGAGTACTCACTCAACTTGTCTGACAGCTCTGATGATGTCCGTCCAAGAAGTAATTTTTGTCTGGAAAAGCCATGAGAGATAGAAAAAATCATTCTGGGAGAACACACTCATGTTTTCGGAAAGATCATGATACACAGATGACGATCACTACCCAGGCCTTGGAAGATACAGTGACTCATCCGGATTCACCTGCTAGGTAGAGGAGCAGCGCCCTATGGAGATGGTATCTTCGATACCTGACACTACCTAGGGTCAGAAATTCATAGAGGATCTCGCTACAAGCCTCTCAGTGGGATACCTGAATCTATCTAAAAATGTCCTACTGAAGGGATCATACTCCAGTAAAAGGAAACGTTTCCTGACCTTCAGAGGAATGAGAAAAAGGAGAAATAACCAAATCGAAACATGTCTATGATACAGTGACAAGAATGTCAATCCATGCATAGAAAATTACATGGAATGTAGTAGTGTCACACAATGTGTATTCTGACCCCTGGCACTACCCTTGTAAAACAGCTATGGTCGCAATGATGGTTGTGTAGAAAGGTCAGTACATGGCCAGTAGTACAGATTACACGCCGTGTCAGAGTCATCTCGGGTCGGCTCTGTGTACGCAATGTGTGCCCCTAAATGAATTTATCCCATTTTGGCCATCCCGTGTAACCAGCACACGAGGTGACCAACATTACAAGCCTTACCAGGCTGTGTGGTGGATTACAATACCGTCTACTCCTCCTCGTGTCCTTGCATTCTCATGATACACACCGAGTCCCACATAGTCACTTCTGCCCTATTGTGTAGGTTCCTCACACCATGTTCCAAAGATGTGTAGTCCATTATGTATTCGTGTACATCCCATAATACACGTTGATCATCATGTCTTTTTTAGCATGTATTGATACTTGTGCCACACGTCGGGTGATACCTGTCTGACACCCAAAACCATAGCCATCTTTGCTAGTAACACACCGTGGGTTCTTCCCGATACACATCGTGTATTCTAGAAATTTACAGAATCACTAACCTACACTGTCATGCCTCCCGTGCTACAACATTCATCGATCTAGTCATCTTATCACTATGAAACACAATGTATTAGGTATCCCAACATGAAAAAGTCGATTCCATCGGTTTTGAGCCTCTAAATGTCCCCAAAAACACATTTTGATAATCTTCTTGAAGAACGGTCGAATAACGATTATTCCCGAATCATGTTGATCCGTCTACCGCCATCAAAGACGCACATCTTATAGGTATCCACGATGTTGGATCTTAAATTTAGGATCATTTCATTACTAAAAGAATCCACAATGATCTGTTTATCGTCACCCCATGAAGAAAAAGAAGAAAAGAAGAAGAAAATACACCACCCTAAAATAAGGAATGAACCTCCGCCATCATTTGTCACGACATTGATCTGCTCCTGTTAGAAGGATTAATCAATGTGAATTGAAATGATAATCCAACTATTATTAAAATTATGATTCCCAAATCAAACACCAAAATGAATGGAAAATAAAACAATCCAACAAAACCCCATGATCTGTGGACCAACTGTTCATGGATGATCTGCATTCATGGTTAAATCATTAAACGAGGAAAGAGAAATCAAAAAAATAACAACCCCTAATTGAAGAAGGGATTGATCACCGACAAAGGGGTATCTCTATAGTCATTGCCGAGATCCTTCATCTTCGTTGGCGCAATGATTCACAGCTTGGATTCTTCATCGTTCCTCGCTGAGAGATTCCTCCATTGCTCCAATGATTCTCCAGAGCTTCACTCCAATTTCTACCAAAAATCAACACATTATTAACCCATTAAAAGGAAGGAACACATTTCAGTGTTCTAATATGCTGAGTTGATGTCATTATTGAATGACATTAATGAGTCAGCATTTCAATTTCAATTAGATTATGAAATGAAATTAATTATCAAAATTGATGCCTCGTAGTTATGTTGGTGCAAATGATTACAAAAAAATAAACTAAACATTTCAATAATATTTTAATTAATTTTACTTAAAATTTATGAAAATTATATTTTTCCTTCGACCCGTGTCGGTCAAGGTTAGACTCGTTCATAGGTAAAGTTGTTATCCCGGACACTACTATGCTCATTGAATTTTAATCTAGGCATCCATTCAGAATTTTCCACAGCCACATACATACGATGACTCACATAACATATCAAAAAGTTCATTCCACCATTCCAGCATCATTGTTCCACAAAATGATGTTCCATCTCTGCACCTGGTCCCGTAATAATTCCAAATAATATTTAAAAATAATACACATAAAATCTGATACATTACATTCTCCCAACCTTGGGGATTTTCATCCCCATAAAGTAAAATCAAACGCTACTAAAAATATGCGGGTAATGGTCATAGATATTATCCTCCCTCTCCCACGTTCTCTCTGGTTGATTCTTGTGCTTCCACCAGACGAGCACTATGGGAATTGATCTCCAACAATGATCCTCTCCTACTGATCCTCAATCTCCACAAGGTACTCAACAATTGTAACTTCATCCATGATGTCCGTCTTTCCCCTATCTATGACATGAGATGGGTCATTAACGTACCTCATCAATTGAGACACATTGAATACAGTATGTACCTGATGCAAATGTGGAGGAAGAGCTAGGTGGTACTCCACCTTGCCAACTATGAACCATATCTGGAATGTTCCGATAAACCTTGTAGATAACTTGCCGCCCCGACCAAATCTCTATAACCCTCGTCGAGATGCGACCCGAAGAAAGACATGGTCTCCAATCTCAAACCCTAGTTGTCTCCATCATCCATCATCATAAGAATTTTTCAGGCTATGTGTTGTTTTCATCCGCTCTCAGATGATCTACACCTTCTCGGTTGTAGCACGTACAAACTATGGATTCATGAGTGCTGTGTCTTTGGGCTCAGTCCAACAATGCAATGACTGGAAGGGTCACCCATATAAACCCTTGAAAATAGAAATAAAAATGGTGGAGTGGTATCTATTGTTGTATGAAAACTCTAACAGTGGTAGGTGGTCCTCCCAAGTGCGCCCAAAATGCAAGTTACATGCCCGCAAAATATCATCCAAAACCTGAATGGTCCTCTCCATGTGACCATTGATTCATTGATAGAATGTCATGCTCAACCGTAGCCGATTCCCAAAAGCATCATGCAATCCCTTCCACAACAGGGATGTGAAATTTGTGTCTCGGTCTGAGACTATTTCCAATGTTACTCCATGAAGACAAACTATCTCTCGCAAGTAGAGGTGTCCCATGCCATCTACATAACTCTACTCCCTGATATCCAAGAAGTGGTCCGACATAGTGATTCAATCAATGATCACCTAGATGGAATCATGCCCCTTGGACATCTGTGATAAGCCTATCATGATGTCCATAAATATTCCATCCCACTTTTACTCCGGAACTCATAGGGGGTGAGCTAACCCCACTGGAAGCTAGTGGTTAGCCTTCACCTGCCGGCATGTAGGGCTTTAAAAAATGAACTATGATTCATCCTTCTTCATGCCTAGCCACCAGAAATGCCATTTGATATCCTGGTACATCTTTTCCAATGTAGGACGTACCACCAAGGGGGATGTATGAAACTCCCTCAGGACCTATGTTGGCAATGCCACTGGTACAACAGTGCGTTCACAGAAAAGAAGTGTGTTCTCCCCACCTTGTAAATATACATAAAGAGCATGCCTTGTAGATAACAGAGCACTTAATGCCTCACAATTAGACATCCCCAAACTGTGCCACCCCAACTCTCAGTAAGAGTAGAGGGGTTACAACAATTTACTATAGTTAAGATGCATCCTCTCAATCCATGAAGGATAAATGCGTCGAGGCTAACTACTTTGTCGCCTCACTCAACAACTATGAGCTTGACCATATTCTAAGGGAATCTTCCACCTTGTTACCCTTCCTAGGAGTATGGAAAATCTCAAAATAATTGTCCCGAAGGAACTCTAACCAAATCCTTTGTCTCAGATTCAGTTCCATTTGTGAGAAGTTGTACTTGAGGCTCTTGTGGTTATAGTTGATGATAAACCGCTAACTAATAAGGCAGTGTCTCAACATATTCAATGAAAACACTACCTTTGAAAACTCAAGGTCATGGGACACATAGTTCTTCTCATTGTCTTAATCTGGTGCATACCATAATCAATCACTACACGTCTCTGCATCAGGACATATCCAAGCCCAGTTCCTGATGCATCGTAGAAAACTACCTACCCAACACCCACCTCTAGAAATCGCCTAATCGGGTGCTCATCAAACTCTATCTCATCTTCTCAAAGGCCAGCTAGCACTTCTTCATCCACATGAAAGGATTCCCTTTCCAGGTCAAGGATATTATTGGTGATGATGTTAGGTGGAAATCAGTAATGAATCACTGGTAATATCTTTCCACCCTAAGGAAGCTCCGCACCTCCGTTACACTTCGAGGTGGTTCCCATGCTAACAATGCCTCGACCTTGGCTGGGTCCACAACTACTCCATTTACTTAGATGACAAGTCCCATAATTTGGACTTCCTAAATCAAGAAAAGGATCTTCAAGATCATCCCATAAAGATGTTTCTCTCAGAGTACATCTAAAACCATCCACATGTGACTCACATGCTCCTCCTCTAACACCGAGTACACAATGAAGTATTTGACGAAGACTACAAAAAACCAGTCAATTTATTGCTGGAATATCTAGTTCATCAGTCCCATGAACACTCTGTGGGTTGATATCATGTCGAAATACATCACCACGCACTCATAGGTACTGTAGTGGTAGCTGAATTACATCTTCGGTATATCTTCATCCCGTACACGTAATTGGTGATAACCAGATCAAATGTCAACCTTTGAGAAATATTTTTCTGCTCTCAACTTATCAATTATTTCATCAATCCTAAGATTTGGATACATATTCTTCACCATCACCTGGTTCAGGATTCGGTAATCCATGCAAATCCTCATACTCTGGTCTTCATTTTTGGAAAACCAAACTGGGGTCGCCCCGAATGAAACGCAGGGTCGTATGAAACCCTTTATCTATAAATTCTCTAACTGCACCTTCTACTCATGAAGATATGTGGGAACCATAAAATATTCTAGTGGGGAAATCAGTGTCTTATAGGGGTTTTAGTCAATGCATAAGTCAATTTCCCAGTGGGTAGGTTTTACTGGAACATCTTATAGAAAGACGTCCTTGTACTCATCCACTATTGCTGATAATAGAGTACTCTTAACATATAATTCTCTGAGGGAATGGTCTTCCAAACCTTGAGGGATCAGATGAACACTCCTATGCATGATCCCATCATGTTCTTCTTAGGTATTCTTTTCTCCAACAAAGGAAAACAACGTCCCATCATTGGGGACACACCACACTCTTCGCATAAAATGGTCTATCTAGAAATGGACCGAAGACAAGCAATCCACACCGAGAATGATGTTTTAAGGCCTCGACGATACCACAAAGAGGTTCCAACTAAAAAAATCTCCTCCAAGGGTAATATCACACCATCTGAAAAGGTGTGTTATTGTTGAGTCTCCTCTCGTAGGTGTATCCATGTGTAAGGATCGAGTCAATAGCTTCACTGGAATCTCAATGTTTCTCACAAGACATGTAAAGAGGATGGAATGATTGGAACCATTGTCTATAAGTACTGTAGCTAAAGTATAGAAGACCTAGATCGTACCTCGTATCATCCCTGGTGTCCTAGGGTCATACGTCTCAACCATATGTAGTTTCCCCCACCACTGTCCCCCCATCTCACTAATATCGTTGTGGACCTCCTGGTGGGGGTGGTAGATGTAAAATGAAGCGTCTGACGCCACATGCAGCTCTCCTTGCTCCTCTACCACGTCTTCTTCCTGGTGGTTCTGTTTGTTCCATTACTAGCCTCTTCCACGGTGGTCCATCCATCACTTCCCTTTTAGCATCACGACGGGTCAAACAATCCCTAGAGAGATGTCCCATTTTTGTCACACGAGTAGCACTGCTTCTCCCTAGGATGAATGGATCCATCCTAAGATCCCTGGACATTCAATCCCCAGTCTAGGGTCCTCTTATGACATCTCCCACATTATGATTCCTATTATTGATGTCTTCATCCTACAGCGGAGGTCTCCACACCTTTCTACCTGCTGCTAACCATCGTTGGTCGTCTCTGCTATGCCAAGAAGCTCTTGATCACCAAGGACCGATTGAGCACTCCAAAATAACTCAAAATGCGTAAAGGCACGGCACTAGATCATCATACACATCTTTGACGTCCTTAGAAGGTCAGAGATCATATGTACCGAACCTTGACCATATCCATCATGTACCTGGCATGGTTGGAGAACCTAGATGAATATTCGGGTACCATCAGACATCCCTACTAGAGCAGAAGAAGCTCCATGATGCGATCTACACTCAGTGTAATGGGAGAGAACACCTCCCTAATGTGTCTCTCAAACTCTGTCCATGAAAGAGTCTCCTAGTTGTGAGTTTCTACAAGAAGTCTCCACCATCATCCCATCAAACATTGACAAAGGCTCACTCCTAGGACCACCATTTGTTCTGCGGGTGTCCTCAATAGTCAAAAAACACTGGTCACTGCCTCAAGCTTGTCCTCACCTGCCTAAGGGTCGGTCTCACCTCAGATCCTGGGGGGTATCTACTTATTGAAATTATGAATCACGCTCATCCTGCACCCCTCGTTGGTCGATACTTCAGGTGCCACGGGCTGATCCACTGGTGGTGGTATACTAGATGCACCACCTACTATAAACACATGATGAACTGGTCCCTTTATTGAATCCTCATCATGAAAGGGTCATCCAAATGATCGCGCTACTGAATCCTAGAGAGTATGCATCATAGAGGCATCCTGTAAAGAAACAAGATGTATTATTGTCATTGATTATATCTGGATAGTTGTCATAAAGGACATGGAAAACACAATCCATTCATATATGATTTATGTAACATTCTATTACATTCCTACAACTAGTGTTTTCATGTACCGAGTCGAAATTAAGGTTATCATAGAATTGGTGTATGGATACGTCTGCCGCCAACCCCAATACTGGAGTCTCTGGATTGAAATCAAAGATCGAAACAAATATCACTATTTCTCCCACCCAAAATCACAGACTCATTGTTATATGGTAGAACTGAACTCACTCTGATACAACTTTGTCATGACCCATCCTTGTGGGGTCCGCATCACGATTCCCAAGACCACATCCAATAGGCCAGGGGTTTTTGACTAGCACCAAGTAGGAATATTAGTAACATGGAAGGAATTTCTTAAGTACCCATACACATACACACACATCTCCAAGACCAAAAATGTTGAACTGTATAAAACATTGAGGATCTAAATGCATGCATACAACTAAACACAACCGACAGAGTATGATAGAAGGAATGTACTGAATGTAAACTAGCCTAGAATACAAGCCCACCAAAAAATAGAGTCTAAAAACTACAAAGTCCAACCATTAACCTCAATGTGGTACTAGGACTACTTCTTGTATCCATCAGAAGTCATCAGCCTATGGATAACACAGAAAGCTCGATCCTATCTTGGTCCGCCCAGAACTCATTCAGAAGGCTGATTTTCAGTAAAAGACACGACACATGTGGGAAATATCCATGCATGGGTTAGTATTACAATAATTATAAGGACCCAGACTTAAACATTACATAATCATGAATTAAATGAATAATTCACATTGAGGATCATTTTTTGTTTATATTTTTAGAGTGTTAGGCCATAACTATTACGTTGAAAAATATCACAAAGTAGACACTTCAACACAGTTTCAATTTTTTTACAATACATGAACTCATGAAAAAAAAAGAGACATGTCTAGTTCCATGTTTTAGATAGCATGACTTCTCCTTGATCCAATCCTTTACCCTATTCCCCATTATGTTTGGTGAAAAACATTTTAAAAACTTAGGATTCGCATAAAAAGTTCATTAAGTGATATACAAAGAAGTAAAGCTGTTAGTTTTTCAAAAAAACAAGTTAACCATGAATACTTTAACATAAGTAATACTTTTCCCCTTTATGAAGTAGTAATTAATCTTCACAGAATAAAGGATCATTACTTACCCTTTTGTAACAAATATTTTACAATAAATCCCATATAAAGAACACATATCCTATAAAAGTAACGTGGGAAATAAACATACATAAATGGAATAACCATACGGTCGACTTCCACACATATCACTAAATTGAATAGACATACGGATGACTTCCATGCCCAATGCATTGGATTTTTTTATGTAAACACCCATCCTAGTATTCACGGAACCACCCATCATTTGGTTTGTCATGTAACCACCCGTCAAAAGTCCAAGTAAAAATATAAAACTATAACACATACAATATATTTAAAGTAAATAAAACATTTCAACATTTTGATCAAAATATATAACTTTAATATATTGACATAACAAATCCATTTTAAAAAAAAAATTTCAATACCAAAAATATGTAAAAGAGTATAAGGTATTTATTTTCTTTTAAAAACATAACTACTTGTTGAGGAAGTCAATGATCAAATAATACTCGCGGTGGCAGAAAAAATCATTGTTACTGCGTACGTTAAAAGAAACATTCCTTTTTGTCGTTTAGTAAAAAGATTCATAGAAAAATATTCCATTTGAATTAAATTAAAACTAAAAGGTATTTTATACACCGTATAAAAGAATGTCTGGTATGGGAATACAATATGCCTCAATGAAAGGAGATTGAGACGAAGTCCCTTACCTCATGCCCAACTTGACTCGACCATTTTTTAATATCCGGAATAATAAACAGAAGTTAATTTCTACTTGCATAAGAACCTTTTTCTAGTTTATTATTCCATTTATATCACTTATTACCATATTATAAACATTATGTATTCATTTAGGTTAAGAACTTTAGTTTTTTCGATATTTGGTACTTGAGTAAAAAATGACCACCTTATTTTTACAAGTTGTCCATGTTGTAAATATTCGATTATATCCAGAATGATATTAATGATTTAGATATCATATATATCATATATATCCATTATATACATGTATTTATAATATTACATAACATTTAGATGTAAGAAATGAAATGCACCGTTCGTGGAGAAGGTAAGCCATATGTACGCAAAAACACTACTTTTATTTCTATTTATTATTTTAATGGAAATAATGCATATTGATAGATAGTTATATTAAAATTAAAATATAATATCATATATAATATCATTAAAAGTATCCTTTATACATCCAACATAAGGCATTAACAAGTCACATTACTTTAAGGGGGTGGTAGTCCGCACTTCCTCAAATAATATTATCGAATTTACCCACTATGGAAACCAAAAAGGCTTGAAAAAATTTGTAATTACAGAAGAATAATGAAATCATAGACATTATATATATCATATATAAATACATTTCCATCATAATGGCCACCATGAGAGGTGGTAAGATGTAGTTGAACAATCATCATTTCATGAGGCGTTAGTTTTCCATCCACAGAAACATTATGTTTTTCATCCATTAGATGGAAGTGTGTGTAAGTGTAGTTATAATACTTCTTATAAAAACATCCTTGTAAATTGAGGATACTGTTTTTGTTACAGAAGAAATAAATAAAAAGAGTTTAAGGGTTGGAGAAGTGAAATAGAAGAAAATAATTTGAGAGAAACTATTACCTTTAATTTGGGTGACTCCTTTGGATTGAACCAAAAGGACTTCTTGAAGTGCCTTCTACCTATGTTAAGGCTTCTAGGAGGAGTATAACGATGTATGTAGATTAATTGGGAAGAGGTTGGTTGAGCCAAATGGCTTGAAATGTGTGAGGAATTGGATATAAGTGGTCTCTTTTTATATGGGGGGAGGGGCTCTTTAGGAAAGTGTGAAACTATTATTTTATTATACAATGATATTCAGTTTCTAATGGCCATGAAATTATTAAATATGAAGATAATATGACTTGTGGTCAACATAAAATCATCTAATCAGAAGTTTACATGTTCTGGATAATATTTTAGTCAATATAATCTTATTTATTTTAATCATTTCATTATGAGGTAAATACTGCATCATAATTGTGTCATAAATAATTTAATTTATATGATGTCTAAAAATTATAAAAAAATACCATGATATAGTCAATATTTTTATATTTCTAATGAATATTTATAGTCAAAAAGATAATGTATATAACACCTTCTAAAAATTAATTTACTAAACGATATTTTCTTTTGTCGTATTTTTCTTTACATTAAGGTAATTGTTCTAAATTGTCATTATCACTCTCAAGTGGATAAAAGTGGTCCAAAAATCGACCCAAATATGATTGTGGTCGTTAATGACTCATCCAATAATGTTTGGACAAGTGTTAAGTTAATTTTGAATTATTATAATATTCTTTTGTACATTGAATTACCCTATTTACCATTAACAACGGTAAAAAAAGTCAAAAGTTACTATTCACCGATAATTATTTTCATCTTAATGAACCAAATTTTACTTCTTGATAACAACCATGTATTTCGGATTGTTGAATTTCAATTCATAGAAGTGGTAAATTTTCATTTAAATTGAAAAGTCAGTTTTTTTAACGACCACTAAGTGGTGTCACTATTCAATAAAAATTGAAGTTTTTCAGAAATATATCAAAAATTCAGCCTAAGATACATTTGATATTCGGAATTCAAAAATGATGTCTTTTTTTCCAAATTCAAAACATATAATTGGCATTTATTAATTTTAAAATTAATTCTTGTTATCAAATCAAATAGCGTGTTTTTAAAGACCAATAACTATCAAAAGATTGATACTTGTTTATGTCCAATTTCAAAGTGAAATTAATTCCAATGATGAAAATTAGATTACATGTTAAAAAAATATTCTAATTACACTTTAAAACCAATTAAAATTATAATTTAACCATATAAATAAATTAGATTAAAACTAAATTTTGAATTAAAATACAATATTTTCATTATTCATTAAAAAATGATCTTTAACAGTAAAATTCCAAAAATTTAAACAAAATAAATTTTGATGCCCTAATTATAATGAAGGATTTTATTTGATCATATAAATTCTATTAAAGTGACTTAAACTAGATTTAAAAAGGGTTCGCCATTAAAAGGCGATAAATTGGCCTTTTAATGTAAATTATGCTTAAAATTAGATTCATTCACTTTTTAAGCCTCTAACATTTTATTGGATAATTTAAATACATTTATCAATCATGTATAATGATATTGTAGTTAATTTCATTCGTTCCCACCAATAAAATAGATAGTAGATAACTACCATTTAAAATAATAATATTATATTATTAGTGTGCAACTTAAGATTCCAAAGACACCTGTTGTTGTGTATCGGGTATGCTATCAAACAAAGCAACCATTTTAAAGTAATATTAATATTTAATTCAAAAACAATAATAAGTATAAAAATATCTTCCTCTTCATTTACTTGGGATGTTACATCCTTCCCCCCATTTGGAATTTGTGTCCTCATAATTTTTATTCACTTATCCAAATAAGTGGGGGTATTTATACCTCATAGAATTTTCAGACTCCCACGTTGCCTCTTCTACCATATGGGTTTTCCACAAAACCATTACCTGGTAAATTACCTTATTCCACAACACCTTCTCTTTACGGTCAAGAATCTGAACTGGTTGTTCTTTATAAGAGAGATTCTCTTCCATCTGAACTACCTCTAGGCTCAAAACATGAGATGGATCTAGAATATACATTCTCAACATCGATACATGAAAAACATTGTCTACCTGGGATAAACATGGAGGTAAATCTACTCTATATGCAAATGATCCAACTTTTCCAAAATTTTATAAGGTCCAGGTAACCACGGACTCAAATATCCCTTCTTACCAAACCACATCACACTTTTCCATGGATAAAATTTGAGAAATACATGAACACCTACTTCAAAGGAAATATCCTTCCTCCGGTTATTAGCATAAATTTTCTATCTCCTCTGAACTTTTCTCATTACTTCTGAATCAATTGAACTTTCTCTACCATATCGTCTACCAATTCTGGTCCAATCAGCTTCCTTTCACCTACTTCATCCCAAAAATATTGAGTTCGACAACTCTTTCCATATAATGCCTAAAATGGATCCATCTTTATAATAGAATTAAAACTGTTATTATATGAAAATTAAACCAATGAAACATGTTGGTCCCAACATCCCTGTTAATCCATCGAGCAAGCTCTTAACATATCTTCCATTGTCTGAATTTTTCATTCTGACTGCCCATCTGTTTGAGGATGAAAATATGTACTAAAATTTAATTCACTACCCAATGTCTTTTTAAGGCCCTTCCAAAAGTTAGAAGTGAACCTGGGATGACGATCTGATTCAATGGAGAGAGAAACACCATGAAACTTGACTATCACTTTAATATACAACTGAGAATGTTTATCTATAGATAAAGTATCTCAAATATGAATTAAATGTATAGTTTTATTCAATCGATCAACTATAACCTAGATTGCATTATTACCTCAATATATCTTTGGTAATCCAACAAAAAACTCCATGGATATATTTTCCCATTTCCACTCTGGCACCGGTAAAGGTCGATGCATTCCTTTCGGTAACTGCTGCTCTGCATTAACTAGCTGACAAGTCAAACACTTCACCATAAAATCAGAAATATCTCTTTTTTTTTCATCCCACCAGTAATACTCCCGATGATCTATGTACATATTAGTACTACCTGGATGAACTGAAAACTGGGAACTATGAGCTTCACAGAACAACTCATTCTTCAACTGTGAATCACAAGTCAAACATAATCTCTTTCCATATATCAAAACATGATCATTATCAATGTTAAATTTATGTAACATACCCTTCTTAACCAACTCTACCTTTTTCTGCAACTCCATGTCTTCTTTATGTGCTTGATTTATTTTGTCTGATACAGATGAATTCACTGACACCTGAAACAAAACAGAACATTTTATTGCACCAACAAGTTGTATCCCCAATTTCATAAAGTCAAAAAACAAAGGATCTCATTTCAGACGAAGGATGGTTAATGAAGCTTTACTTTTTCGAATCAATGCATCAACCACTTTATTTTCCTTTCCCGAATGGTAATGTATCGTGAAATAATAATCCTAGATTAATTCCAACCATGTCCTTTGTCTCATGTTCAATTATTTTTTAGTGAATATATATTTATATATTTATGATCAGTATATATTTCACACTTCACTCCAAACAAATTATGCCTCTAAATTTTTAAAGTAAAAAAACAGCAGCTAATTCCAAATCACGTGTAGGGTAATTTAACTCATGAGGTTTGAACTGACATGAAGCATAAGAAATTACGTAATCATTCAACATTAAGACACAACCCAGTCCTTTCAACGAATCATCACTGTAGATATAAAACTCACCATTCCTGGAAGGTAGTGCCAAAATTGGAGCATTAAAAAATCTTATTTTTAATTCTTGAAATCAATCATCACATTCTTTTGTCTAGATGAACTTAACACTTTTTCGAGGTAACATAGAAATTGGACTAGATAACCTTGAAAAATTTTAAACAAACCTCCAGTAAAAACCTGCCAAACTATGAAAACTACGAATCTGTGTTATATTTGTGGGTCTTTGACAATTCTTCAACAAGTTTTGTTTTATCAGGATCAACAGTTATGCCATTTTTTGAAACAATGTGACCAAGGAATGAAATTTGTTGTAAAAAAATCAAACTTTTTTAATTTCCCAAATAGTTTCTTTTCTTTTAGGATTTGCAAGACAACCATTAAATGACATTCATGTTTTTAATTACTTTTGGAATAAACCAAAATATCATCAATGAACACAACCACAAACTTATCCATGAACTCACGGAAAATTATATTTATAAGATCCATGAATACCGCATGTGTGTTGGTTAACCCAAAAGTAAAAACTACTAATTCATTATGGCCATATCTAGTATGATACACGGTCTTCAGAATTTCTTCTTCTTTTTGTTTCAACTGATGGTACCCCGATCTCAAGTCAAACTTTGAGAAATACTATGCTCCCTGGAGGTGATCAAACAAATCATCGATATGAGGCAAATAATACTTATTCTTAATAGTGATGTAATTCAATGCTCTATAATCAATGATAAGTGTCATTGAGCTATCTTTTTTAACAAACAAGACAAGAGAACCGCATGAGTACGTGTTAGGTCGAACGAAACCTTTATATAATAACTCCTAATTTTTTTTCTTTAAATCTAAAAGTTCAGTTTCAGCCATTCGACAAGGGGGTTTTAAAATGGGATTAGCATCCGGAACTAAGTCAGCAACAAATTTAACTTACCGGTCATGTATAATAACACAAAACTCATCATAAAAAACATCAAGGTACCCATTTACCACTGGCACATCAGTAATCTCAACACATTCTTTATTTTCAACAATATGAGCAAGGTAACCTTAATTTCCTTCTTTTACTAGTTTTTCAACTTCCTAATATGTTATTGAAATCAGGGGTTCATATATGTACATAAACTGTAAATCTTTCTCAAATGAAACCTCTTTAGATCTGCAGTCAATCTTAGCATGATAAACAGAAAGCCAATCCATGCCCAAAATAACATCAAACTCTACCAAAGGTAAAACAATAAGGTTTGTAGGTAGATTCTTTCCGCACACAAGGACTGGAATGTTCTAATGTTTTCTTTTTTGTCTCAAAATTTCCTCCAGGTGTTTTTACCATAACTACCATATTCATATCTTGAGATGTAATTCCCAATTTACTAGAAAAATTCTCAGAAATGAATGAGTGTGTAGACCTGGAATCAAACAACACATTGGAATAATCTGAACAAACAAACAGTGTACCTGATACTATGTATTTTGATGGCCCAACATCTTCTGAAGTAGTTTCAAAGTATTTCACCACCCCTTTCTACTTGTATTTTGGCCGCTTTCCCTCAGTTGAGTTCTTCTCGGGACACTCGTTTTCCTAATGACCCATTCCATTACACATAAAACATCTTACTGATGGTTTTTCATTCCCTTCTTGATCTCCTTCCTTATTGTTATGAGAAATATGAACAGACATACCACAGTGGAAGCACTTTCCCGTCACTGATAAAAATTCTCTAGGATGCTTTTTACCAAACTTCTCACAAGATGGATATTTAGTTTTCTTACCTCTAGGATTCTTTGATGAATTCTTCCCCATTTCCTGCCAACTGGACCTCTTATTCTATTATTTGTCAAAGAACACATGATAATCATCAAACTCCATTTCCAACTTCTCCGCACATCGAACAAGTTTCTCATAACATTTGAACTCACGAGAGGCTAACAATCTTCGATATTGTGGATTCAATCCTATGTAAAATTTATTTATCTTAAAATCAAGATCTCGGATGAAATTTGGTGCATACCTTTCCAGATGAGTGAACTTTTCTTCATAAGCAGCCACTAAGTCATCCTCCTGCCTCAATTCCAGGACTTGATTTTCCATCCTAAAATGAACCATCATAGGAAAATATTTCTCATGAAAATACCTTTGAATTCACCACAATTGAGAGCATCAATATATTCACTATCCCTGTTATTTTTCACTATAAACCACCACTGATCAGCTTCACATTCAAAACGGTATAAAACAAGACTATGCTTTTGATGTTCTGAATAACCCAATACATCAAAAATATTCTCAACTACTTTAATCCACAATTTAGCAAGAACAGGGTCAGATGATCTTCTGAATGATGGAGGGTGTTGCCTCATGAAATGCACCACTACTGACATTCTTCTCTGCGGCTGATCTGGCTGATCTCGTGCATTAATACCATCACCATTTATAGACCGAGTCAACTGCAGAATCACTGCAAAAAACTATTTAGTTCAAATTACGACCATCACAGGTTGCTGATTTCGAAGGTTATCTTCATCCTAATTTCATCCCAACATAGCCTCCATGTTTCCTCTATGGAGAACCATTCTGAACATAGAAATGTCTTAGGTGAAGCAACATGGTAATCTGGAAATGCTATATGATTTCAATATTAACATAAATTAATTTATGGATATTACTTTAACAATAACCTAACACCTAAAAGTATCTAAACCAAACTTTGATACCAACTATAAGGGCTTGGACTTAAACATTACATAATCTTGAATGAAATTAATAATTCGCATTTAGTATCTTTTCAGTTTTAGAGTTTTAGAGAGTTAGTCCATAACTATTACATTTCAAAACATCACAAAGTAGACACTTCTACATAGTTACCATTTTTTTACTAAACATGTACTCTTGAAAAAATATTCATGTCTAGTTCCATGTTTTATATAGCATAAATTCTCCTTGATCCCATCCTTTACTGTATTCCACATTATGTCATGTGAAAAAACTCTTCAAAGACATGGGATGAGCA
Source organism: Viscum album (assembly GCA_963277665.1). Lineage (NCBI taxonomy): Eukaryota > Viridiplantae > Streptophyta > Magnoliopsida > Santalales > Viscaceae > Viscum > Viscum album. Next base: position 415,679,287 of record OY728161.1, on the reverse strand, counting down.
TAAAAAGCTCAGAAATGGATACACAAATAAGTAAAACTGATAGTTTTTCATAACAACAAGTAAATCATGATTACTTTAACATAAGTAATACATTTCACGTTTATGAAGTAGTAAATACTCTTTACAGAATAAAGGATCATTACTTAGCCTTTTGTAACCAAAATATTACCATAAAACCCATATAAAGAACACATAACATATAAAGGTAACTTGGGACAGAAACATACAAAAATGGAATAACCATACGGTTGACTTCCACACATATAACTAAATGTAATAGCTATACGGCCGACTTCCATAACCAATGCATTGGAGGTTATAACATAACCACCAATCCTGGTATTTGCGGCACCACCCGTCATTTTGTTTATCACGTAACCAACATTCAAATGTCCAAGTACAAATATAAAATCATAATACACACAGAAAATATATAAAAAAAGAAAAAACTTTGACATTTAGATCAAAATATATCACATAAATATATTGACATAATAAATCCATTTTCAAAACCATTTTCAATACAAAAAATACGCAAAAGAGTATAAGTATTTCTTTTCTTTTAAAAACATTTCGGCTTGTTGAGGAATCCAAAGAACAAATAATACTTGTGGCGGCGAAAAAGGTTATTGTAACCGCGTACTATAAAATAAACAATCCTTATTGATGTTTAGAAAAATGCTTCATGGAAAAATATTCCCTTTGAATGAAATGAAAAGTCAAAGGTGTTTTATACAGTGTATAAAAGAATGGCATGTATTAGAACTAAATATTCCTCGATGAAAGGGGATTGAGACGAAGTCCCTTACCTTGTGTCCGACATGAATTGATCATTATTTAATACCATGAATTATAAACTAAAGTTAATTTCTACTTGCATAAGAAATTTTTTCAAGTTTATTATTCCTTTTATAACACTTATTATAATGATATAAACATTATGTAATCATTTTTGTTAATAACTTTCGTTTTGTCGATATTTGGCACTTGAGTCAAAAAAGAACACCTTCTATTTACAAGTTGTCCATGTGGTCAACATTTCTATTTTATCTAGAATTATATCAATGATTTAGATATCATATATATCATATATATCCAGTATATACATTTATTTATAACATTACATAACATTTAGAGGAAAGAAATGAAATGCACTGTTCATGGTGACGGTAAGTCGTTCGTACGCATGAAAACTACTTTCATTTCTATTTATTTTTTTAATAAAAAAAACATAATGATACATAGGTATATTTTAATTCCAGTATATTATAATATATAATATAATTAACACTATACTTTATACATCCCACATAAGGCATTAACGAGTCACATCACTTTAAGGGGGCGGTAGTCCGTACTTCCTCAAATGAGATTATCATATTTACCCACTAGGGAAACCATAAAGGATGATATAATTGGGAAGTAAATATGCGTAATGAAATCATAAACAAAATATATATCATATATAAATATACTTCCATCATAATGGATACCATGAGAGGTGGTAAGATGTAATTGAACAATCATCATTTTGTGAGGCGTTAGTTTGCCATCCACAGAAACCTTATGTTCTTCATTTATTTGATGGAGGTGTGTGTAAGTGTAGTTAGAATCCTTTTTATAACAAAATAATATCATATTTAGGATAATTTTATTGTTTCAAAAGAAAGAAATAAAAATATTTTAGCAGTTGGAGAAGTAAAATAAATGAAAATAATTTATGAGAAACTGTTACCTTTGATTTGGGTGACTCCTTTGGTTTGAATCAAAAAGACTTCTTGAAGTGTCTTCTGCCTAAGGTAAGGCTACTAGGGGGAGTATAGGGATTTAGGGAGATTAATTGGGTAGAATTAGGACCTGAAAAATGGCTTGATAGGTGTGAGGAATTTGTTAGAAGTGGTCTCATTTTATAAGGTGGAGGAGGGGCTCTATAAGAAACTGTGAAACTATTATTTTATTATATAATGATATTCTGTTTATAATGGTCCATAATTTATTAAACATTAATATAAGAGGACTCATTGTGGAAATAAAATCATCCAATAATAATTGGACATGTATTGGATAATATTTTAGTCATTATAATCTTATTTATTTAAATAATTTATTAAAGAGGTAAATACTACATCAATATCGTGTCATAAATAATTTAATTTATTTGATGTCTAAAAATTATAAAACAAATACCATAATTTAGGAAATCGTTTTATAATTCTAATGAATATTTATTTTTGAATGGATATTTTATATATCCCCTTCTAAAAATTAACTTACTAAATGATATTTTCTTTTATCAAATATTCCTTTACTTTAAGTTAATTAATCTAAATTGTCATTATCACTCCCAAGTGGATAAAATGGGTCCAAAAATCAACCCAATTATGACCATGGTAATCAATGACTTATGCAACAATGTTTTTACAAGTGTTAAGGAAATTTTGAATTATTATAATACTCTTTCTACCTTGAATTACCCTATTTACCTTTAATCGTGGTAAATAAATGTCAAAAGTAACTATTCCCCAAAAACTATTTTCATCTTAATGAACCAAATTTTACATCTTGATAACAACCATGTATGTCGTATTTTCAAAATTCAATTCACAGAGGTGTTAAAATTCCATTTAAATGAAAAAGTCGGTTTTTTTAACTACCAATAAGTGGTGTCACTATTCATCAAAAATTGATGTTTTTCAGAAATATACAAAATATTCATCCTAATATATATTTGATATTCTGAATTCAAAAATGATGTCTATTTTTTCAAATTTAAAACATATAAGTGGCATTAATTATATTTAATATTAATTCTCGTTATCAAAACAAATAGTGCGTTTTTAAGAAATAATAACTATCAAAGGATTGATACTTGTTTATGTCCAATATCAAAGTAAAATTAATTATAATGACCATGATTGGAATAAATGGTAAAAATATATTCTAATTACAAATTAAAATCATTTAAATTGATAATCTATCCTTATAAATAAATTAGATTAAAACATAATCTTGTATTAAAATACAATATTTTCACTATTCTTTAAAAAATGATCTTTATCGGAAAAATTCAAAAAATTTACAGAAAGTAAATTTTTATGTCCCCATTCTAAAGAAGGATTCTATTTGGTCATATATAATGTATTAATGTAACCAAAACTATATTTAAAAAGGGTTCTCCATGAAATGGCGATAAATCTGCCTTTTAATGTAAATTATGCTTAAAATTAGATTCATTCACATGTTAAGCCTCTAACATGTTATTGGATAATGTAAATACAATTAACAATCATGTATAATTATATTTTAGTTAGTTTCATTCATTCTTTCCAATAAAAAATCTAGGCGTTAACTACAATTTAAAATAATAATATTATATTATTAGTGTGCAACGTAAGATTCCAAAGAAACCTGTCGTTCCATATCGGGTACGCTATCGAACATAGAATCACTTTTAAAGTAAAATTAATATTTAATTATGAAATATTAATTATTATAAAAATATCTTATTCTACATTTAATTTGGATGTTACAATACTCAAAATAGGACCCCAAAAACACAACGAAATACACAAGGTAAAGGTACTCTCAGTTCTACGCAATTTTTGTCAATTGAACTTATAATATGAGAACACGAATCAGATATTCACAGAACACAGACCCATAGTCTATGGAAAAGTTACAAAACAACATAACGCCACTAGATAATTAGTTCAAAGATTCAATGAAGCTCTCGTTCCGGGAGAACTCACTCCATGAGTCTGATATCTCTGATGATGTTTGTCTGAGAAGTACAGTTTTCTGAAAAATCCATGAGATATAGATAGACTCATTCTAGGAGAACACACTCCTTAATGGGGAATGCTCACAATAAATATATGAGGATCACTAATATGGCCTTGGAGGATACTACGAATCATCCGGATTCACATTCTAGGTAGTGCATTTTCAACTTGTGGAGATCGTCATGTCGATACCTGAATCTACTTAGGATCAAGAATGGAAAGAAGATCTCCCTCCAGGCCTCTCATAGTGATACCTGACTCTATCATAGAAATTTTTGCTGACGGGATTGCAATCCTGTAGAAGAATATGATACATGACATATAGGAGAACGAGAAAAAGGGCCATTAACCCGAGCGAAACATGGCCATGATATGGTGGACAAGAATACAAATCCATGTACAGAAAAGTACACAGTGTGATGTGGTGTCACACGTCGTGTATTCAGGAACTAGGTATATCCCAAATACAATGGCCCATGTCGCAAGGCAGGACCTGTAAAAAATGTCAATAGAAGGTGTGCAGTACAGATTACACACCATGTCTGATTCATCTGGGTCGGCTCCATGTACGTCGTCGTGTTCCTATACAATGGTTTATCCCATGTACGCCAAGACGTGTAACCAGAACATTGGGTGACCCACATTACTGGCCTCGCTAAGCCGTGTGGAGGAGTACACTTCCATGTACTCCACCTCGTGTCCGTGTATCCATGGGATACATTTCATGCCCCGCGTAGTTTCCTCTTCAATGCCACATAGTGTCTACACGTTGTGATCTGATTCCATGTAGTCCATCCTGTGTTTGTGTACATCCCATAATATACGCCAATCATCAGGTAAGGATCAACACACCATGTGACTGGGGTCACACACTGTGTGATACATTTATTACACATGAAACCCTAGACACTGCCGCCGGTACCACACAATGAGTTATTTGTGATACATGCGATGTAATATATAAATTTCTAGAATCAGAAACCTCCACCGTCACGCCTTTCATTCTACCCCATTACTCGATTAGGACATCGTATCTCCATGAAACTCAAGGGTTTAGGTCGTACCAACATCAAAATTTTAATTCCATCAGTTTTGGGCCTCTAATCATCCCCGAAAATGTGTTTTGATCATCTGTTCGATGAATGGTCGCAACATAATTATTCCAGAACCTTGTCGATCTGTCCGCCTCCATCGTCGCCACACCTCCTCAAGGTCTCCATGATGTCATATATTCAATTTGATATTTTTTCTTCACCAAACAAGTATTCAATGACTTGTTCTTCTTCACCTTGTGAAAAATAAGAAAAAAGAGGAAGAAAATCCAACACTCCAAAATGAGGAACAAACCACTGTCGTTGTTTGTCACGATGTTGATCTGATCCCGCTAGAAGGATTAATCAAGGTCAATCACAATAATAATCCAAAAATTATCATAATTAATATTCTTTAATGAATCCCTGAATGAAATAGAAAATAATACCCTCTCACGAAAATTCATGATCCAAGGATCAACATGTCCACGGTTGGTCTGCGTTCAATGATAAATCAATAAACGGGGATAGAAAAATCGAAAAAATTCACAACCCCTGCCTCGAGGCTTCATTGATTTCCAATAAAGGGGTCGCACTGTCGTTGTCACCGAGATCCATCAACTTCGTTGGAACAATGATTCCTAGCATTGATTCATTGTCGTTCGTCACCAAGAATATCTCCAAAGCTCCAATGATTCTCCAGAGCTTCTCTCCACATTCTGCCAATCAACAAAGATCGATTATACCATTAAAAGGAGGGAATGTGTTTCTATGTTCTGCTACACTGAGTCGATGTCTTAACGCAATGGAATTAATTTGTTAATGTGGATATTTTTTAGTTATTATGGCATGAAACAAATTATTGAAACATCATCCCTGTCATTTCACTGCCACAAATGTTTTCTAAATAAATAAAATAAACATTGATAATTATTTTTATTTTATTTTTCTACTAACGTCTGAAAATTAACATTTTTCCCAGACCCCTGCTGGTCTATGTTAGAGCCATTCATATTTAATGTCATCGTCTCAGACGCAACAGTGCCTTCAAATTTTTTATCTGAAGATCCATTCGGAAACTGCCATAGCAGTGCACATATGCTAACTCACAAAATTTAGAAACAGATCAAACCACCATTCTGTGTTCACTAGGCCTCATAATTATGTGTTGTCTCCACAACTGGTCACATAATAATTAAATATAATATTTAAAAATAATACACAGAAAATAGGAGACATTACATACCATCTCCACATCACCATCACACACTAGGAACATATACATAGTTATTCATATATATTAATGGATAGACTTAAGAGCTGATAAATTATGTTCTCTTATAACAACATGATATCTTCCAACCATTCTCAGTGAAAAAGAAGAATCACTTCATTTACATAACATGGAATATATGCTCAAAAATATATTCATAGCATATGTTATCTTACTCATTCTTTACTTTTCCTATTACTTTTGAGGGAACATTTTCACATAAAGATGTATACAATGGGACAATACAACCAATATCCTATTTTATTGTTCCATACTAAATCTATTTATTATCAAATCCATTTATTTACATTGACATATTTAAAGAAAAAAAATTAACTTTGAGGAATGATATTGATCCCTATAGTATTAACTACTCATATTATGTCCATTATAGTGGATCTCATTATTTATGAATACATAATATGATTTATGTCTCATTTTGAATTTAAAGTAAGAAACATTTACTCAACATATACTACAAGGATAATGTCCACATTCCCACAATACGTCCACTAAAAATATATAACACATTAATTGATAATGACTGTGAATTTTTTTTCATTAATAAATTGAATGTAACATGACTGAGATTCTTGATTCAATCCTTAAATGGATATCAATAACATGAAAATGTTTTTGCAATCCACTTGAGTCACAAACCCTACAGGGTGATTCGTTTTCACAATTTCGAAATTTTTTCCATTATGTGAATATGTTTCGATATCAAACTACCAAATTACATAGTCAATGTATTTTTTATATTACATAGAAATATGATTTATTTAAACAGGTTAAAATGTTAAACGGTTTCCTCAAACTCAATTATTTGATGTTTTTAAACCCTTTGTCCACTAACCATTCTATATAGGTATTTAATAATACATCAATGTCGAGTTCTCTCCTGAATATCAATTTTATCCATACCGATTTTTCATCAATTTTCACATTGACAATAACCATATCATGGTTTAGATACATTGTTTACATTTTAGAAATAACTAATAAATTAAATCTTGTAGCTTTTATAGATTACACTGCATCGTTTTATGATAGAGCTTCATCATTTGAAAACAATAATTAGGAAAAACAATTGTGACCATAATAATATGAACCACAAGTTATATTACCTCTATAGTTCCCCTAACAAATACCTCTATATCATAAACATTTCATTACATAGTGAACCATTGAATTTATTACTATACCAAATCATATTTATCTATATAATCATCTTTTTTGAAGTCAATATTTTACACATAATACTTGTTTAGGATGTGATGCCTCCACATAAAGTATAATTTTCTAGAAACAATCACATTTTTAACTAAGGGTTTATGTTCATTTATTCCTTTAGAAGCCATATAATGATAATATTTATTCAATGTGATTCATGTTTTTACCTAATAAGGCCCTAGAAAACTCCTCTCAACCCCATACTGTTGTATATGAAAATACTGGTTACATTTAACTCCATATATTATAGTTAATTCCATGTTCTCCATTAGTTGGAACTCAGAATAATGAATATGTCATTATTAGTTTTTTCATTTCCCAAAAAATGTAATGTAATATCATCATGAATTTTATGCGATTGTACTATGTCTAAAAAGGTTTTATTTCTACATTCACTAACAACATTCAACGATGGTTTGTAATGTGGAGGGAGTGGAGATAAAATATAAACTGATTTTACAATGTAATTAATATCATGGTTAAGATATTAATCACCATGATATGATTTAGGAATATTTATATTATTTCCATGTTAATTATATACTTAATTATTATATTAATTTCAATTCTCAAAAGATCATTTAGATATATCGATATCTACTAAATTCATCATTAAAATAAATGTCTCAAGGATTCCAACAACTAGATTATACAGGATATCCTCAATACACTATAGTGAATTAAAATCATAAAAACTATGCTTCCCTTTAGCCATATCCACTAAATACTTTTTTCATCATTTTTAATTGTAAACAATCATGACATCATTCATGTACTTTTATCTAAAAAGATTAAATAAAAAAATAACATATTTATTTTCTAATATATACAATTTATATTTATATAATATTAATGCCATAGATAGGTGTTGTATGAGTCATGTGAACATGATTCATTGTCTATTTAAAATAGTTTTTCACATAATTTAGTTCATAAATAACACTATTTTCATGTCCCATACAATAACATATGTATTCATTATAAAATAAACATATTGTATTTATATGTTAAAAATTACACCAATTGTATATATGAAGGATACCCAAAATATGTTCTTGGTAAATTATTGAACATAATAAGAATCTCTTAAAATCAATATCCTTACTATTGTAAATGAATGCTGGTGGCCTCCAATGGTAAGAGCATCCACCCATGAAGCATTAACACCAACAAAATTCACCTTCATTTAGAAATCGTTCTTGTTCAACTAAATTATAAAATACGGATAAATATGTGTTAACTATAGGAAATATACAATACCCAATGTGTTTATATGTAAATATTACAATAGATATATAATAACCTTTTAAATTCACCATCATTATGGATCTACTTACCCATCCTAGTGGAATTACATCCACATGAAAATCATAGTTATTCCTTCTTCATGACATAAATATAGATATTAATCATATAAGAAATATTATTATCTATATATTTATATTTTTTTGATTCCTTTTCACCTTCAACATGTTCATCTATTTCATATTCTCCATACGGAATATGGGTTTCTCATGAACCATGCATTATTCCACCTGCAGGATATGATTAAGAAGTTCCAAAAATAATCATCTCATTATTGATCAATTAGTAATTAACAATAATAATTGGTAATGACTATTGTGATGATGATATAATGTGATTTGGGTGAAATAAACTTGTAATATATTACCAATTATATCTAAATGTTTAATGTCTTAAATAATCATTACTACATGAGAAAAATCTGTGTTAAATCTCTAATAATAGTTAAAAAGAGAATTGGTATATCACCTACACAATATTATGATTAAAAATATGATATAGCATGCTATACACATCCATCCACTCACATTAATTCAAAAGATCACTAGCCATGGATGATACCTTGAAACACTATAAATATATGTAATCATTAAACTATTTCTAGTAGAGGGAAAACTCTACCTAGCTATCATATTTAACTGGTTGTCCGTGAATTGGTTCTTTCCAGACATATAATTTCCTATTCCTAGAATATGATATCATGTATGTTCAATTACCACTCATGGATTTTTTTGTATGTGAGAATGATATCCTTCTAATGTAGGGGTCATAGTGACATGTTTGAATTAGTTTTAATTATCATTTCTACAAATAATACGAATAATGTTTTTATAATTTCAGAAATAATATTAATATGAGTAAATAAATATTATATCTGTAAATATCTCACTATTATATCAAAACAAAATATACCTCACTAGTAAATTAAAAATATCATATTTCATGGAAATTAGAATTGAATGAATCCGTTTTAATTTTCTTATAGACCTAACAAAATATAGTATTTAAATTTAAATGGGTTTCAAAATAAATTTTAAAAGAAAACTGTATTAAATCATTATTCCTTTTTTTGTACAACCCAATCCTAAATTCCTTAAATAAGATTCCCATAAGTATTTTCTCTCAGTTACACACTTCATTCTTTATCAGTTCAACCTTGTTGTAGAGTAAGGCAATTGAACCCAAAAGGTCATAATATAATTATATAATAATTTAAAGAACAAAAAATTTATATGGCCAAGAAAATAAAACTATAGTTTGATTTTATCGTACATTGTGGATGACTATACTAACTTAATATATATTAATGTTAAATATTATCTTTATGGGTCAAATAATAATTATCATATTCATTAAATAATTGTTAATATTATGTGGAATTATGTATGTAATTAAACATTGTATGGATACTGTAAATATATAAGTTGGTTTGTTATAGTTTTGTTAAGAATGTTAATAAATTAATCAATTCATGTTATCATGAAAAAACATCCAAATAAAATTACAGTGATTCTTTATGGAAATAAAATGTATAATTTTAATGATCATGTGATTTTACTAATGCCTATATTATCTCGAAGATGTTTAACTAACCTTCATCCATTGCTAAAATAACATGCACCAATTATGATTCATCTTGTATCATTCCACTTATCTACTTCTGCATCAATCTTCGATTAGTTTCAACCATTCATCAAACATGAATTTCCTCCACTAGCATGGGAACTCATCCATTTCATATGCTTCATATGACATATAGGTAAGTTGAACCAACATATTGGTCAACTAGTTTATAGAAAATAATCCATGGGCTTGTAAAAATTTATATAATGAGAGGAGGGATGACACAAAAGAAAAAAAAAATTATTTAAAAACAAATTAATAGGAACCAATCACAAACAATTTTATGGTTTAGACTCATGATCATCATCATGCATGCAAAAAAGTTCACAATTAATAAAATTACTATACAATTATAAAAATCCTTATATAATGTAAATCATGCTTGAATAAATTATTTATTTTATATAATTAAAAAATCATTTATATTAATTCACAAGAGATTTATTTTATGGTTCTCATTAATCCAAATTTTAAACAAATTATAAATTTTTTTAAACTAAATATTTAAAAAACAATGTATCTTTTTTGAAACACGATGAGTTGCCTTCCCAACAACCCAATGTGTATTATAATAATATATTGTGTACTCTTGTGACATGTGAAATTCATGACCTATCAAATAAATTAATTAAATATACTATCAGTTTATTGACCACACGAAACTCATGTTATTTACATTGTGTACTATTCTTCGATTCACATTGAGTAATAATAGTAATACTAATTATACATTATATGAAAATTAAAACATTATTAATAAATTAAATAGAAATATACATATATATGAACCATATAATGGGGTGTACTATCAACATTATAAACACATAGAATACTTGTTTTAATGTATTGAATAATATAATATATTGATTTTTAATTAAATATAATTTTATAAAAATATATGGTATTTTTATTACTTTTATACATCTTGAATTATTCTCACTGGACATCCACTAAACCCACATATGAACATAGTGTGTAACTATTCTATGGGAAATATTGGATTACATTTTTCATGAATGGGATACACATTGTGTGGTATCTGTGTTACCTGGTCACCAGTTATATGGTAAATGTATGAAAATACATAGCCTACTAATGACTAATGGAACTCATAACGTATTCTGAAGTTACATGGAATGCACTACAACTGACCATGTGTCAGTAGGACCTAGTCATGGTTTGGTGTGTCATTAAAGTCACTATTATCAATATATTCACAAGGATTAAATTATTTTTAATTTAAATTTGGGTGAATAAAACATGGATACCCAGGTTGTACCTCTAGTTTATATGATTTATACTATTGGTTTTTCTATCCAGACTCTTCATCTTATCTAAATGAAATATTTAATTTAATTTAATTTTAAAATTAATTTCATTGAATCAATTTCTATTAATTTAGTAAAATAATATTGGGTATCATGATTCAGAATAATAATGGATTTAATAAGAATAAAAAACTAACAAAAAATGAGAAAATAATAAGCAATATTTAAGTAATTATAAATTATTATGTGGCCATAATGTACCACTTATAGGAAATTGGTGTAGTGGAAGATACAGATGGGAAAAGGAAAACATGGTTTTTTTGGGATTGATTGTTAATATTAGATTTTCACAAATGTAAATGTTGTGATCAAAATTATTTAATAAAATAATAAAGAAATAGAAAATCACCAGAACAAAAGGAAAATAGTATCACATGTTGATTATAATTATTTTCAGTTACTATTGAATAAAATTGAAATCAATTCATTTTTCATTTCAGAATCCTAAAATTTCAATTCATGATACATCCGCTAAATTATAGGAATAAATAATATATTTTATCCAGTGGTGATATAGTAGTGTTCTATAAACCTCTAAAATATCATAAATGATTATCCAGGTGTTATCCTAGTAGATAATAACTCTTTTATATTTCACCATTGATAGCCTTGAAATTCACATCATGTATTGGTTCACATTGATCCCAATAGTTATTATAGTCGGGGAAGATGATGAAAACTCTATGTTCATGAGTGTGTTCTGGGAGAGGGATCTGTTTAGATCTTTTATTGGGTTCTCTATAAATGTTGTTGTTCACAACAAATGAATTGGATCTTTTAAGAAAATTATATAATCAATTTTACATATCAAAATGGTTATAAAATAGTAATTTCTCATGGTCCCTTATTATTTTGCAATCCCAGGGAATACCATGATTAAAATAAATATAATAATACTAATTTTTGACATGTGCTCCACTCAAAAATTAAAAAATTAATATTTCTTCAAATAATATTAAATATATTTTATTTCTCCCATGCCCATTAATCATGGTACTCCATTCCTATGAAATATTTATTAGACCTTGAATAATTACTATTTATTTTATAAATATATTTAATTCCATATAATCTAATAAATAATCAAAAATTATATTCACTAGATAAAAAATTATTATTTATTACAGATTTTCCTAACATAATATAATCTCAAATAACTAGCCATGGAATATATGTGATCATGAAACCTGAATAGTTATCAATAAACATGTAGAAATAGTATTTATTAAAATTGATAAATAATAAATAATAAAATAATATTTAAGTAAGATTACTAATACACATTGTTTTGAACCTTTAGGATTTGTTATTAGTGGCATTAGGAAAGCCACCCTGATGTCCTTGATTAGTGTATATCAATAATAAAATTCAACCATATAGAATTCAATTACTGTCTCAATGACATAATACCACATATAGATACTTACCATTTAATCTATTGAAATTATCATGCTATCTAAAATCAAGTAGGTTTCATGTAGGTGTCATCATCCAATGTGTTTAATGTATCTTTTATTGAATTTATACACATTGAAAATTTTTATAGAACACCATGGAAATAAATCTATTTATTCTATAAATTCCCATAAAATGGACAATGATATATTTTTTTCAATGAATAGAATGGAAAATTTATCTATTGAATTATTATTTAATGAAATATTACTGATGACCTACACAACATTTCCTAAATTAATATGATCATGTGTCCTAATGGGTTTCATCAATATATTAAAGAATGTGACTGTAATAAAAATTATGAATAATAATAATGTTATGGTATAAATAATCATTTCATAGTATAAGAATAGGAAAATGCCTATATAATTTTGGATTTTATATTGTCGGGTCTCATTTTAATAATAGCATACACATGATATTACTATGGGAGTACACCATGAGAAGGTGACTCAGTGTCTTAAGAGTATACAACCTTGATATCATGTATCATCTATGTCCTTAAAATTATTTCATAAAGCAGTTGAAAATATATTTAATATTAGTTTCATGTAACATTTTGAGTCTATTCATAGAGGGGGAAGTCCAATGAAAATTCAATGTGATAGTTCTACTTAGGAAAATATCACAAAATATATTACAGAATAAAATAATCATTCCATGATATGAAGTTTATTAATACTAAAAACAATTTATCCATGCAATCACAATGTATACATAATTTCGGTCAAGGTCACAATCTATAATAATTTATATCATGAAATATAACTCAGTTGTGGCATATAATAGGACAAATCATGAATGAAACGTCAATATTAATGATGTATGTTGTATATAACTTATTTAATGACATATTATTATTAATAAGGAGCATTTTCAATATATTATGATAATGATAATGTATCATATGATACATAATAAAACCATGGGATTTAATGAATCATATTCTATTATAAAACTATTTGTATTTAATGAAAATTAAATCCCTATATCTCACATTTTGATATCCTATATAAAAAAAATGTAAATTTTTCTACTAAATAAAACATAATATTTTCATAACATACATTAGAATATAATTTACCTTCAAAAAATATATATATATATATGTTGATTCAATGATATTGTAGATCTGATACCATATATTGGTTCTGTATGAATATAGAATTCTTGTAACAATGGATGAAACCTAATTATCATAAAAATATTTTTTATTCCAATCAACATTTAACTGATGAACATCACGAAGATACCCAAGAAGCTAGTATACATTATCTTGATGGATAATACTTGGGAATTATTATAAAATAATGGAACTCATGATCAGAACTCCATAGTATTACACAAACCACTAGAATCACTATATTTGATAAGAGTTCCACTCAAAATAAAATTGTGTGTTAACACCTTCTACTTAATGTCATATAATAAATAAGTTGTATGCTATATTCATCATCACATTATGGTTCAACAAACACCAAAAATAGTAGGTTACCTTTTTATTGACACCCATTGTTCTATGAAGGGTGTTTAATTCTCAAATCCAACAAATGGAATCTCATATATGTTATATATGACATAAAATCATTTTTTACTATGATTGTTAAATTATTCAATTGTTATAATACATATTTTATTCATTAAATGAATCAAATATACCATTTATTACTAATGGTAATATCATTAAAAAGGCATTGAAATCCCATTTACCTGATATCATATATCAATATATGAATTGTATAACATAATATAGTAATGATAAGAAATATTAAATTATATATATGTTTTCATATAAAAATAATAAAATGTATATCATTGACTAAGATATGGATAAATCATAAACGATAAATCATTATATGTTTTCAGTAATATTGGAAATATATTAACAAAATATAAATAAAAAATAAAAAATATTTTAGGAATAAATATAACTAAATCAAATAATATAAATACATTTATAAATACATGATGTCTATAATAAAAAACAAGTAAATATCGTTGCCATGATGAATTAAATGTGTAATGTGCATAATAAATATACTATTTTTTGTTTAAAGTAAAACAATAACAGAACTATAATTTAGAGGAAACAAAATTTAATAAATAAAACATTTTTTTTAATTACCATAAATTTTTATTCTTCTATTATTATTATGGTACTACAATAGGAAAAGATTTTGTGTCACCTTCCAACTGTAGAGATGTTGCCTCAAGACACATATGTATATTTTTAAACACATAGATACGTTAAATACATATCCTAAATATATATTACATCCAAAAAATCATATAATGCAAAGTATAATGTCATTGGTAGCTAAGTATTTATTACAGTATAAACCTATATAATTATATAATACATTTACCAAATACTTCATCATGGTCCTCCTATGAGTTGACTGAATCCATCATAATCATGAGATCATATTAGGAAAATCAAATAAACTATGTTTTTAAATCAATATTTAGAAAATTAAAGGGAAACATGGGATACATTGTGAAAATCATAAATATCAATAACTAATCCATTGAATCATAACAATGTATAATCAAGAATAAATTACAAAAATAAGGTATAAGAAATATAATAAGGTCACTAAATAAATGTTAGGATTATAATAGATTCATGGGTAATAATAATGGAATATATAACAAATATATATCAATCCAATCAACCCAAATCATGAATAATAAAAAACATCATAATGTTGTGGAAAATAACGATACGTAGAGTGAGAAAATATATAATCATGTTCACATATAACATATGTGTAAAAAGTTTACATTATAGAATTTAATCAAATATAACACAAATTATTTCCTTCAGGTTAGGTTTTATAATGGAACTTCAACTCTGTTAGTTATGGGTTCCCACATTAGCCACTATAAGTGAGATATATTTTCATATGCATAATAGATGGGGATTAACATTAATCCTTAAATATATATAAATGTACAAAATTTTTTCAATCATTCAGTTCCCAATTTACATAAAATATTATATGAAATAGAAAATGTAAAATATTAATCAATCGAAAACATGAAAGACACCCATGATAAAAGACATTGTTATTACTGTTGTCATAAATAATATTTCAGAAAAAAAATAGTTGTTTTCATAAAATTATATTAGAATAAATAATTTCATATATTCATGGGAATCAATAATAAGGATGATATCAAATTTCAAATATATGTCATCATTTGAAATAATAATAATCATTTTAAAACATTTTGAGTAAATTCATTATCAATAAACATGTTGCTGGGTATTGATGTATCATAGTAAAAGAAAATTATTAATATCCCAAAAATATTAAAAGAATAAGATAAGAAACATTAATTTAATAATTATATAATACTAAACATGGTGAATATATACATATAGGGAAGATAAAACCAGTCGAAAGTGTTGGATTTAAGATTCCACATTCAACCATTATAAGGATTGCCTTACGGATAATCATTAATTATTAAAATTAAAAGGAAATTAATTCACTAGGAATAGACAATATTAAAATTATTATTTAAATTGAAATAAAATATATATACAACCCATTCTAAATAATAATAGCTAATTGGAGAAAATATAAAGATGGGATCGAGATGTAATCCCCTTATGAACATTATTTGTATGACCTGAATAAAATTATTTCACATCATAGGGAATTTATATATAAATCCCTATTGAATTTTTATAATTTATTTATGTTAATTTTTTTGATTTAAATACATATAATGTGATGGAAAAATTATCATGAAAATAGTTAATATATCAAGTTACTGGTCATTAGAGATTTCATTTCCATGATTATTTTCTAAACCTTCATCATGTTTTCACGTTATATGTAACAAGTTAATAGTTATTGAAATATGAATTAATGTGTTCAAAACATTCATTCATGCTGTTCTTGATCAACTATACGTTTAAAATTAATTCAATAATTATTGTGAATGATAAAATGGTTGATGTCATGTTTCGTTGATTTATAAAATTATATTCTTATTTTATGGTTTGGATTTATATTTGGTTATACATAATTAAAAAAATATTTAAAATAAATAAAATTGCATATTAAAAAATTTCAAATAAAATATTCAAATAAACCAGGTTATTATTGATAAATCATTAATAGAAAATATCCTCATATATGGTAAATAAAAAATAATAGGGATTATAATAAAAGGGAAGGAAATGTAATAAATATATATTAAAAATACAATATAATAAGATATATGAAGAATAAAAAAATATAGGTATATAATATATATTATCATACTATATATTCATTGATACAAAAAAATTATTAGTTTTTTATTACCGATGAACCAACCATTAATGGGACATTAGTAAATAGAGGAAAGGGTATAATACACATATTATAAGTTATTTATAAAAATTATCTATTAAAATAATTACAATTAAATAATTTTTATATATTCATTAATTTCGTAATTGATGAATATTTTTAATCGATAATGGAAGAGATCTATAATGTAACAATTAGAGTGACATAAGAAATCCTGATAAGGGTTATCTCTCCTTTTATTATTAACTTTTACTTATCAATTAATGCCTTAGAAGATTGGATTTGGATGAAAATAGAGTTACTTAATAATAATATGAAGGAATAATAGAAAATATTTAGGAATATGTTGTTATATAAAATTATTTTGGGAAGTGATTTTCCTAGGGGAAGTAGAGGGCCTATTTATACATAAGGAAAGTTTTATTTTATATTTAGATGAATAAAATATTAATTTTTAATGATACTGTTCAATAGTTGCTAACATTTGTCAGTATTACTATATTTGGAGAAAAATTACATAAATTGAAAACTTTTAATCCATTCCAAAACTGAATATATAATATTATTTTAATGAGAATATGAAAATATGTAAAATTTCTTTTCAATAAAATACATTATCTTTCAACAATTTATAAATCTCATTTTTATCTATAGAATTTTTTAATAATTATTTATATCATCAAACATCTTTTGGTTATATATAAACAAATTACGAATAACAAATTATATGTTTAATCAATATTACATTGTAAAACATATGTGTTTTTCAAAAAAAATATTTTATTATGGATTTGATATTACATTATTTCTAAAAAATTACAAAAACATTGCCCTATGGATATTTTTAATTACAAATTATAGAAAGAAATTATAATAAAATAATTTTCCATCATAGATAAATTTATTATCTACATTAATAAATAATAATTTCTAAAAAATATTAAATTATTATTAAATAAAAACTATAATATTTTCTTTTTGATTTACAAATCAATGGAATCCCATTATATTCATATTTAAATTCATTATTCATAGAAAATATTATGTAACTATTAAATTCATATTTTAATATTCATATTGTTATTCTAGAAATCATGTTTAAATCATAACACTAGGGTTATTATTCTAACATTCATATTACTATTCTAAGATTGAGTTTAACTATTCTAATAATGATATTATATTTAACTTTCTGATAAATAGATCTATTTTTTTCATAAATTACTTTAAATGTTACATATTATTTATTTTCAAAATTATTATTATATTAGTAATTTTTGTTTTAATTGTAATATAATTTTTCAGGACTATGATTATTATTAGGGACTAATATGTTCTAGAATATCAAAAAAAATTAATATTAATTTAATATGATTATTATCCAATTAATTTTATTTAAATTATGTAATGTAAATTTATTTTCTATATGTAATGTTCTCGGTTGATGGAATTGTCTGGTGTGGGTATTTATGAAAATGTGTGTTTTGATTATTGATATTATATATTTATCCTCTAGTTTCATAATGAAAATATACATTTAATAAATTTAAGGAAATAAATAAGGGATAATAATATATTTTAATAACATATTACATCTTATCGTAAATATGTTAAATTAAATTTTACACATTTATTAGTTCTAGGGAATGTTTAAAAATTATAATTTGAAAATGAATGATGTTACATTATACCCCCAATCATAAATTAAATTATTCTTCCATAGTTTTACTCTTTGATAAACAACTGTTAATTTTTATTCTATGGTTTCTAACCACAATAGATTCACATGTTTTATTATTAATTAATGATATTCCTCAAAACTAATGGTTTGATAATGTTCACAATATCATTTCACACAATATATTATAGAATTTTTTTCTATTAATAATTTTTATATGTATATGGATTTATTAAAAATCAACATTTATCCTAATTCAATAATGAAACTAAAATATACTATGATAACAAATTTTACACCCCTTATAATCATATTATTGAATCAAGTGAAACAAATAATCACTTTCAATACATATCCAAATTATTTATTGCATCCAACTGGTCCTAAAATACCTTCATAGTTAACTTTTAGATCTATGTATATTATTCAACATCATATTATACCATAAAATTATAATTTAACCAAATCGATAAATTATTTGTCGAATACATAGTTTTATATTTGTTTAAATTACAGAGATCCTCTGTCTCCGTATCCTTAAATATGATGAATTTGTGATAGTAGAGACTATGTTAGCGATTAGAATGACTACTATGGGTCAGTGAATAGAGATTCCTCTTGAGGATGGCAGGGGTAACTTCATATGGGACCTCTATGTCATAGAGATGGCATGATTAAATTTCATTCTCGGAATCTACTGGTTAGTCATTTTCCAGTACATTATTTACTTATATCTAGATAGTGTGTGTTTCATATCTCCATAGGGTGGTTCTTTCTAATTGAAGGGAAATGGGATGTCCAGTAGAGCAGATCTGGACCCGAGCATCATGGGTTTAGATGAATTATATCCAAAATTGCTAGTTTATATCTTTATGACTAGGGGACTTCACATATGAACTTCCCTGTATGGTGGATCATTTCATAGATGTCATTCCATATTACATTTCAGGTTTACCTCTAGATAAAGTGGTATATTTATCTACTTATCTCATTTAGGAGTGGTACTATTGACCATTCATCCTTATAAGATGTATACACCATAGTTAAAGGAGATAAAGAATAAGTTACAAGAGTTTGCAGTGAAGGGTTTCATCTGAACCAATACTTAACCTCGTTGTTCCCTTGTAATTTTTTGAAATAATGAAGTGGGTATGCATAGACTTTGAGTGGTTTATCGGAAGATGAACTAATTGATGGTTGAGAATCGATAACCCTTTTCGAGTATTGACGTTATATTTAATCATATTTTAGATGCCCGAGTGGCGTCGATGACTGACATGAGATCCTATTATCATTAGTTTCACGTTAGACCATCATATATACCACATAAATCCTTTTGGATTAAGTATGGTCTATAAAAGTACGTGTTTATGCTTTTTAGTCTCACGAAATTGTTAACAGTTATAATGTCACTGATGAACAGAGTGGTCCATCCTTACTTGGTTTCTTCTTTGGTAGTCTCCATGGACGATATCATTGAATAATCTCAAAACAAACATGAACATGCCACCTATCATGAGATCATTTTATGTCCACTGAGAGATCAACATTTATACATCAAGCTATCAAAATGACACATTCAGATGGAATAGAATCACATATTGGGTCATGTTATCTTAGATACAGAAGTATCAGTCGACCCAGTGATTATGAGAGTAGTAGTTTTCTGGGAGTAGTCGAAGAACATCTTGGAGGTACATAGTTTTCTTGTGTCTTGATGGTTACTAAAGGATCTTTATTCAGGATCTTTCATGCTTCATAGCACCACTGAATAGACTGACTAAGAAGAGTGTATTGTACACAAGGGAACATTCTTGTGATTCGTCCTTTCATAAGATGAATGAGATATAGACATCAGTAATGATACACATTTTTTTATATTTGAGAAATATTTACTGAATTTATAGCAATGCATCACGTATAGGGATGGGATTAGTGGTTATGTAGTTGGAAGGAATCATTCCATGCAGGTACCTCTAGTTGGGGCCACATGAGTGAAATCACATGAAACACGATCTCGATTTAGTTGTATTTTGTGCATGCTTTACACTGTTATAGATATTATCTTTTGGGAGATAATTTTGTGGTATTCACTGACCAAAAAAGTCTCATGTTTATATTTACTCAGTGTGATTTGAATATATGAAAGTAAATGTGGGTTGAGTACCTTCATTTCATTGACATTGAGCTTGTCTACACACCTAGGAAAGCCAACACAATATATGAATTTTTGAGTTGGAGGACTCAGAAACATAAAGATCATGAGCCAACCAGTGAGTGGAATATTTTTGATCTGTTATCTATGATGCATTTGGAGGTTCACGATAGACCAAGTAATACATTTCATTCTTTTGTAGATGTTACCTCTACTATACATAATCGTGTGTAAATGAGGATGCTATTAGATACTGATGGACTAGTCCTACAAGAGAGTTTGTTAGGAGAGGACCCTACTCCTAGGTGGATCACAGGTGACGATGATTTATTGCATTTCCATGCAGATGTTTTTTTGTCAGAAGACATACATGATGAGATGTTTTGATATTTTCGTTCTATAGTTTGGGAATCTCATCCTGGTGTCACCATGATGTATCTATATCTACACTGTTAGTTTTGGTGGCAAGGTATGCAAAGGTGTGTTGCTGGTTTTTTAATGATACGTTTCACCTATCAGAAGGTGAAGTTGGATCCTCGTCAACCAACATGTCTTTTATAGATGTATCCCATTCTTATGTGGTAGTGGAATGATTTCATGATGGATTTTATAATGGGTTTACCAAGGTCACCACAAGGGAATGATTCAGTTTGGGTTGTAGATGACATACTCACGAAGGTTGAAAATTTCATGATGATTACAGAATCCTTCATTGTTGATGATCTTTGAATGTTTTATATTTAAATTATTTTATATTATCATGGGGTTCCATGCATGAATGTTTCAGAATGGGATGCCCTGTTTACATCCTTTGTATGGCAGGGGTTATAGATGGCATTGGGCAAACATGTACTTATGAGTACAACATAACATATATAGTTTAATGGAATATCCAAGCACATAATTCAGATTTTTGAGGACATGATTTGACTCTGAGAAATGGATTTTGGGTGCTCTTGGGAGAGACACATACCCCTAGTGGTTTTTTCCTACAATAAATGTTATATGTTGATTATTCTGATGGAATCTTACGAGGCATTTTATAGTAGTAAATTATTATGACCCCTATATTGCATAGAGATAGAAGAGGAAGCTATGAGGGGTCCATGTATTTTCCAACCGACCATTCATCATTTGGACTGGATTCATAAGATGATTCCTACTGCACAGTCTCGGCAGAAATCTTTTTGTAACTGACGAACACAACCTCTAGTGTCCGGGGTCAGAGATCAGGTTTTCATTTTTGTCACATTGATAGTGAGACACATGAGTATTTCGAGACAAGGATATCCTTTACCATGATATGTTGGGTCATTTTAGGTTTTGGATAGAGTTTATATGGTTACCTATATGTAGTATTTATCTCAGAGGTACCGGGCAATGCATGACGTCATCCACGTTTCTCAGCAACGAAATTATTTTTTGGAACTTCCTCACAATTTTTATCCCGATGAGGTTGAGATGGAGGTGGATGCATCATTTGAGGAGTTAACAATTAAGATTGTGGATCACATCATGAAGGATCTATGTGGATGGCATATTCCACATGTAAAGGTGTTATGGAAGCACAAGTTAGTAGATGACAAGACTTGGGAGGGGGAGGTCGATGTACTATCATAGTGGCCAAAGTTTTTTGTTGTTTCATCATCACCACAACAGGAATGGAGATTCAAGATTGAATTGATTTATGTGGGGAAGACTGTAAGATACTGGAAGATCATTTTCGTTATGGTTCATTATTTCAGGGTTTTTCTAAGAAAAAAGGACGAATTTTGAATTTTTCTAAGTACACCTTTGGTACTCTTGAGTAAACATTGTGTATCTAGTAGTCATGAGTATCCATGTACTCACTCTTCAATGGATGAGTACATTACCATGTAGGTGACATGGAAAACATCCTAAAGTGGGTGCTAGTTGTGGTAAGTACATGAAATGTACATTAAATTAACAATATATATACATTTATTTATAATTGAAGAGTTAGACTGTGGTTGCATATCATCTCCACATTTCTCTTCTTCTAACCTTGGTTCGTCCACGATCTACTGAGAGTGATAATCAATGTATGATCCAAAATTAGTCCAAACGTGGTCCTATTCAAACTCTTGAGGGTGCGATGGAATCCAACCATATGTTATACATTATTCTTGACCCTCTCATCCTGATTCCTTCACTCTATTGAATTATCCAAGGTTGAATGATTTTAAACTTCATATATATCTATGACGTTCTAGGATTATTTCATGGTCGATGTTCAGGAGTGTTCATCGTAAGACATTGATGTATGTGGTTTCTGCCTTTATATGGATTCTCTTAATATATGTTCTTAATTTTCCCAGTAGTGATGTTTTTGGTATTTCTTATTTTGGAATTTATCCATATTTTAGACCTATTATGTTGAGTTTGATGAGAACAGATTTTTTATTATGAATAAGGTTTTATTACTTTATTATGGGTGTATTTTCTAATTTTGATATATTATGTCTATTTGGTCAAGAATTTCCAACTACGATTGATTTCGGTCCTTGAAAAGTGTTCTTAGGATGGAGTTATTATTTATATGAGATGAATGTGTTTCACATTTTTAATTTATGTCCAATGGGAATTCACTATTAGATATTCTGTAGGATGGGTCATTTATATATAATTATTGTCATCATTGAACAGAGGCATATACTGTGAGAGCTATCATGGGGTCATCGACTGGAGGAGTTATAATGATAGATCTATTCATATTAATATTATTAAATGTAAATAGGAAAATAGATAATTAACTATTAGAGATGCCATAGGGTCATTATTATCATTGTTGCTATGAAGACCAATGGTATTGTCTGTGACATGAACCTAAGTTGTCATTTTTAATTGATTAGTACTAAGTGGGACCA
Source organism: Viscum album (assembly GCA_963277665.1). Taxonomy (NCBI): domain Eukaryota; kingdom Viridiplantae; phylum Streptophyta; class Magnoliopsida; order Santalales; family Viscaceae; genus Viscum; species Viscum album. Next base: position 415,655,223 of record OY728161.1, on the reverse strand, counting down.
ATGGGGTTAGACTCTGAGATCATTCCTAGAATGTTATTTATTACTTATTTAATTAATGACATGTTAAACCGAGGGATTATACATTGTGAACAATCCAATAGGGTTGCTTTTGAATGATTTATTAATAGTGACAAGTCTACCAAGCAAAAGAACAAGTGTATACTTAGTCATGCATGATTATTTAAATGGTCTTCTTAGATAACTGTTGTTACCATTATATTATGTTATATAGATCTTATTCTATATCCTGATGTTACATTATTCCATTTCTTGATTAAATAAAAAATAAAATTTAATGTAATAGAAAACAGTATGATTGTTTACTTTTGAGTACTTTCTAGTTTATTGCTTGATTTTTCATATTAGATTCTATATATATTCACTGTTAGTTATGAATAAATACATTGGAGATTGACTACTATGATTCACCTCCCACCCTGTTTTGGTCATGATTTTGGGCCCAAAAATATTATATGGTTTTAGTTATAGATAAGGGAATGATACCTTCACCATCTTGTACTTCATTATTTTTGGATCATGAGAGCATGATACCAAGATGAGGCTTGTGTTGATGTTGGAGTTCACATCATTCTGTTCTTTGGTATAAATATTGTATTTGAAAAATGGTGACTTGTCTTTCTATTTTGCAAGATATATGTGACATGCATCATTATTTATATATATGATGCAATTGTCTATACTACCGGTATATATATGGATACATTATTTTATGATATCAATCCTTTCTCAAGGGTTATCATTTTTTATTACTCTATGTAAACTCTGCCAATGAGGATATATTTTCCCCATTATCACACCCATGGCTCTGGATATTAGTCAGATACCTCTAGAATTTGGAGTAATGTGCTCGAGTCTATGTGAACAACCATGTACGGGGAACCTTTGGGTGGCACCCAAATCCAGGACGTTAGAAGAGTTTTATTTGTTTCCCGCATCAGTTTCCCCATCATGGTCTGACAATGAACCCACTTATCTTTAGGGATATAATTTCATGGATTATGCCAATTATGTGGTTGAGGATTGTAGTTTCCTTGGTATTATAATATATGAACAGAGGTTCATATACAGTTTCTAAAATATTTCAGCCACATTGTTGGATGTTAATAGGAAGGACTATGGTGATATCTATATTAATCAATTTCATGTTGTATTGTGTAATACTAATATGAGATTATTTTGTTTTCTAGTTCTTATGTATCATTATGAATGGGTGATGATTTGTATTTTTTAAAAAATTCACATCTATGATAATGATGTGTCATGATGTATAATTTGGTAATGATTTATTATGTGTCCAGGTAGTTACTACCCCCCAATAGAAAAAAAATTCTATACATTATATGAAGTTTCAGATAATTGTGTTTTTAATAATGATGGGGTGACTTTACATCAATGGATATCACATTGTGGTAATCATGGATTATATGTTATTGAATTGTATCTTTTCTCATCATGATTTCAATATGATGTAGCATAATAAAATTCCATTTTTTATTAATATGACAATTAGAACTCTTATACCACATGAATGGGTTATTTCTCTGTCATTGGATTGAGCAGGAAGTCACATATAGATGTGGTTTGGGATGCTAGAGATGTATGGAGGGTGATGGAGGAGTAGGAAGCCCATAATTATGATGTAGGATTGGTTAATTGTGAATTATTCATGTTTTAGATGATTTTTTATTATTTTTATGATCGATCATGTGGACGATTCTATGTTAAAAATCATAGAGTCGGATATGATGTGAGATCACATTGGCCACGATATTGCTCCAGAGCGATGGCCAAAGAATGTTAAGAAGCTGATGTTGCTTTTTATGAAGAAATTATTTATGATATTTATGGGTTGTGTATTACATAATTAGATTAATAAATTGCCATCGATGGTTTATCAAGGGTTATACAAGATGCACCATGGCTTTAGGATACTGAATTTGTGGCCCGATATGAAAAAAGATATAACATAGTTTGTTTCCTTATGCATCATTTTCAAGTAGGTACATGCTGAAAATTATATAAATTGAGTTTAATTGTATCCCTTGGATGTTACTTCGTGGAAATAGGATAAAATATCAATGAACATTATCATAATTTTACACCAATCATTGGAAAGATGTGATGACAGCTATGTAATTGAATATTCATGAACAAAATAAGCTCAATTCGTAGAGTTCATGGAATTATGTACTATAGAATTTTTGACAAATATGTATATGGTTGAGGCAGTGTGGTTTTTGGGTCAATTTTTAATGACTAGGATTCATATTTTACCACATGGGTGTGGTGGGGAATGTAGTAAACATTTAGAAATCTGTTTCATGTCATCACTATTTTTTATCATTAGAGAGATGGGTAAACAAAGATTATTTTCCAAATGTTAGTGGTTATGTTTTCATCATTCATAATAGACATTGTAATATATCGGGAAAATCTTATTTATTTGGTTTAGTTTTCATTTAATAAATGATAACTCATCAATCAAATGTACCTATTCAACAAAATTTATTTGTATCCCATTAGACATCCTTTTCCACCATAATTATGAACATGTATATCTGTTTTTCAATATCAAATTCACATAAGTGGTAAAAGTATGGTTAAATATAATTTTCAAATTTACCAACAAGGTGGGTAAAATATATTTAAAAGTTAAATGAATTTTATTATCTAATTATATTATAATGATCATTACAATGGCTATCATTGGAATAAAATATGTATTATCTATATAATGTTACATGAAAATCAATTTAATGATGAGTTATAATAAAAATAAATATGATTGGTTTTTTAAAAAAATGAAGTGTTTTTCAATATTAATCAAAAACTGAATGTTTTTAGAAAAATGAAAAAAAAATTATAATAAACTTTTATAGTCATTCAAAATTCAATAATGAAATCTATTTTACCAAATAAAATTTCTATCAGTGAATGAAATTATTTTAATTATTATTCTTAAAAGGGTATAAAATTTAGTTACTTTAAGAAAATTTTATTAATAAACATAAAACTATTTTACCAAATCATATACAATTCAATAAAAATAATTTTTATTTATTTGAAAAAAAATATAGATAACATTTTAAATTTATTTATTACAATTCATATCTGTATTTTTAAAGGAGAAGTTATAAATTCATTCTTTATATAATTATAATACAAATGTGTTGTTTCATATAAACTAATTTTTTCATGTAACACAATACAATTTTTTGCTTAATAAAATATGAACTATTGTATCTCATAAAAATGTATACTGTTCTTTGAAATATTGTGGTGTTAAATTATCTCCTACAATAAATTTAATTATCACAACAAAAAAATTGATATTTATAATATAACTATTGAAAATAAAATATTTTTTAAAGTCACACATCATAAAAAGGATTAGTTACACATATTCATAATATGAGATAATGGAATGGACAAAGGTCACGTATCTAAGTTACCTAGTAGGATAAAATTGATTATAAATGGAAACATGGATTCATTAGTAAAATAAAACCATCATGCTCTGGTAGAGAGTTCTATAGAATACGCCAAAATTAATTTTGTGTCCCAGAAGCCCATAAACACTTGGAGTGAGTAATATTAATTGATATCGTTAAAAACGATGAAAGTTAGACAATTATTTTGAAAACCATATTTTTTTATTCAATGTATTCATTATATATATAATAATATAAGTAAATATATTCTTCTATAAAAATATTTTTTCCATTTATTAATCCTTGAACTGTTTATACATTAGAAAATTATTCAAAATGTATTGATGGTGTTCATTAGACTCTAAAATCTCATCCAATTATAATCTTAAATGATTTCATAAATAGTTAACATTTATCTCTAATGATGATCCAATAACATCAAACTGAATTTCACTAAAATTCAAAAGTGAACTTATAATTACAAATTAATTAACATCAGTCAACTCTTAATTTTCAATTTCATAACATATAAAAAATGTAATTATGTATCATCTTGAATTTTTTTAATAACTCAAATACCATGAAACACTATTTGAAATATGAATAATTCATTATATCTTATGTAAATCACATTTTATTAGGTGTATCCCTTTAATACAGAATAATTTAATACTCATCCATTCATATCATAGACCACTTGATGAAATGTAATTAATCAGTTCAACGGAAAATATCACACATCCAATAAATCATTTCATCACCATTATCATAACATAATGAATATATTATCTATTTTATTTCCCTCAATAAAATGTTTTATAAAGTGTTTGACATTATACAAAACATATTTTCTATATACCATTTAATATGTGGTCTGAAATACTTAATGAAAAAGTACTATATTACAATCAATATATATTCCGCAATTCATATTACCATATCTTCACTAATTTTAGTTTTTCAAATGAAATAATTCGTTAGAATGAATATTAACCATTCATCTTAATCTGTGACAATATCATATCATCATCACTACCCAATGTCATCATTCTGGGCATTTTCTGCTAATGCTTGGGACATTGATTAGGATAGTGTACCACATGCTTTTAATTTAATAATTTGTACACGGGAAACCTATTTTTGACCTTATAAATCATGATCATGGTTAAAGTTTTTCCATACATATAGAAAAATATCATTCCCTTCAAGAAAATACCTATATAATATTTGATGCAATAATCACATGATTTAAAATCTTTATTTCCATTTATATCCTTTGTCTCATTTCATTTTTCTTGGCGCACATAGTGCCTCTTCCTATCTTCGTTTAAATAATAGATGTAAGACATGAAGAGTTATATACCAATATCATTGTCACCTGATGAAAAATCTACAAATTGATAGAATGTGTGGGAAACAATTTCCCAATGAAAATTATTCATAGGACCATGTAATATATTTTTATTCTTACTCTTTTTAATAAATTCATCAGTGAGGTTCACGTTATCTATAATTAGATCCATTTATAAATAATGGCATACACTGTATTAGCCCATTAAATTAAGAACATTCTATAATTGTAAAATATAATAACACATAACATAAATTTAATCATCGAAAATCATGAAATAATATTCTATTGGATACATTAGGGTCATAAATCCTTTATAATGGTGGGTGAATAAAATATTAATTACCCTATTAATATCTCCCTGGAGTGTCAAACTAGATGTGTAGTAAGGACCATTTTCATGTACCATGTAACTCCAAGTTTGGCCATGTATACCAAGTTTGAGTTATTACTCCCAGGTATATCTATGGAAGAACCATGACCACACGTAGTATCTAAAGTTGGATGTATTTTGATTGTATAATCATAAAATATCTACCTAAAATTTTTATTTCATGTTCATTAATGCTTATAATCAATGTTTATCATTGTTTTATGATCCTTAATCAAGGATTCCCAAAAATATTTCCAATGTAGTTGATAAACTTCGATTGATACCAAATATAAAACCCCATACACAATAGATAAGAGTTTATGAGTTATTACATTACGTTGGCATGATTAAAAGGAAACAAATCCTAAAGAACCATACAATCTATAATTCATGGAATTCCAGATTACATACATGATACCTTTAACATGTTGGAAGAATAAAATAAAACATTATACATAATAAACTCAAAGGAAAATTATTCTTGAATTCGTATTCAATGTTCTATTATTCTTAACCTAGTAAATGGAAAATTATATGGGATATTTAAAATGATCAGTAAGTGAAACATAATGTTTGTAATAAAGAATCAATATAATTGGATAGTGAAATAATTGATCACACTTTTCATTAACACCACTACATAAGGCTTACCTAATTTTGCAAGTAACTCAAACAAATTCCATACCTGAATTGATATAATTAACTACATATATATATGTTTCGTCATAAAATCTTAATTATAAATAATAATTTACACTATATGATTGAAAATGAATTCTTTTGGGTGTCATGTCTAAGGAATATTGAAACCTATACTGTTATGACATTTCACAACATAGTTTTAACAGAAGATAAGAACAAATTTAAAATTGACATGATATTCATATCGTGAGGATATATTGATGCATTGAGGTTCTATATAATGCTTGGGCTCCATCCATCGGTTCTGGTCTAAAAAATTACTCATTTTGATTAATATAAATAACTAATATGACTATCAAATAACTATATTCAATGAAAAATGCATACATTATAAATAATTACCATTAATGAAAAATACTAAATAATGGAATGAAAGTAATGATATTCATGATATAACATATTAATATTTAGAATATACAACATATAAACGAAATATTTTCTATAAAATTTCAATATGCCACGATGAAATAAAATTTAGATGAAATCCCTTACATAGGAAACAAAATATAAACAAGTGGTAAAAATAAAATGATTCAGCTAATTGTCATGAATATAAATTAATTCAATATATAATATATCAAACTTTTCAGTAAGTACACCACATAAAATATTTAAGTGGGTAATATGACATTTATTTCCCATATTAAAAATCTTTGTTGAGAATCCTTACCTTATCCATCCTTTTTTGTTGTGTGGTTTTTAGCAGCCAATATAGTGGATTAAAATATGTCACTAACTAATACAATAAACATAAAATTGTTTATACTATGATTATAATATCGTATATTAACTTATTAAAATATTATATTACCAATTTGTTAACACATTTTCATTATTCTAACTATTCCGAGTGTAAATTACCACGTTTTATCAAATTGGTTTTGAGTTATTATTTGGTTTTATTATTAAATTTATTAAGGTTTCATTGTCTAAATAATTTAATAACGGACTAAATAATATTATATATTCATCAAAAATGTATTTATAATTTTTCATAATATTTGGAGATTATAAATGAAGTCCACCGTTCATGGATATTGTAGGTCGTACGTATTCAAGAACGCTACCTTCAATTATTTGTTTTATTAAAATAATGCAAATGAAATTACTCATATGTATATTAAAATTATATTATTCTATATATTTTACATATATGTTTGATATATTTATTATAAACATCTTTTATACATTACAGGTATGGCATAAACGATTCATATCACATTGAGGGGGTTGTAGTTCACATTTCATTGAACGAAATTATCATTTTTAGAGAACATGGAAAGCATCAAGGAATGTTATAAATAAAAATTATATAACCATATACATTATATATATATAATATATAACTTATTTATATTTTTTCATTCATTATGGCCACCAGGAGAGATGGTAGGGTAAAATTTAACCATCATCGCCACTTGAGATAGTAGTTCATCAAACAGAGTAATAATATGTTCAATACAATTATATGGATGTTTTTGTACGTATAGATAAAAAATTTAATAAAAGAAATTATTATATCGAGGATATTTTTTTGTGTATGTGTAGAATAATACGATTATAGGGGGTGGATAATTGAAATTGAATTGAAAGCATGAGTGAAGTGGTTACCTCTTGATTTGGTACCTCATTTGGATTATAAAAAAGGAATAAATTGGAGGAATTCATCCTATGATCGACATCAAGGATAAGTGTAGATATGTTGGGAAGAGTTTTGGATGGGTTTCTCAAAGACAGACAGATATTTTGGTGTGTATTAAATATATGGAGATGTTCTATTTTATAATATAGGTGAGTGGAACATTTGGATGATCCTAAAATATTAATTTATAATAAATTCAAAATCTATTATAATTCCACTAAAAGGTAATTTATTCAATGATATGTTGATATATTGTTATAATATCATCAAAATAATTAATGTAATCATTTTTTCTTATTTTTTATACTATATCATTTTGATTAACCATTCCTTAATCCATTTTAATTTTATCTGTGGTAAACAATTTTCCTATACTAAGAGGATGTATATTTTAAATATAAATTGTAACTTGAACCCAAAATGACCAATTTATGATAATTTAGACTATATACCTCTCCCATTCCCTTGGTAAATACTCTATTATTTTTAAATATTTAAATTAAATATTATTTCATAAAATATCATAAGTATCCATATGGACACTATTTGTATAATTGACTTAATAATATACATAATTCAATATAACATCGAACACATTCATTTAACATTCCCCTAAAATGTAATATTCATTTCTAAAACTAGTTAATGTATAATATTATTTAATTATTATTTAATTTTATATTTATAATATAATTTATTTGATTTTTTCATTATTATAGCAATAAACACAACATTATTCTGACATAAATAAAAATCATTAATTAATGTATACAAATTATAAATAAATAACCATGATATTTGTAATATAATCATCTTTATAATGACTATTTATATTCTAATATATCACTTGAATAACCCCATATTAAAATTGATTTAGTTATAAGGGTAACATTTATGATATTTTGTCCATTACATAATTAAAATGTTATAAATGACTTAATCACACCCAAATGGCATATATAGGTCACAATTTACTAACATGAATTTTATTTGTCCTCCTAGTCTCATCTAATATTTTTTGGACAAGTTATATGTTATTTTTATGTTATAATATTATTTTTACCTTGAATTACCCTATTTATCACTAATTATAGTGAATTTAATTCATAACATACTATTCACCATATATTATTTTGATCATATTATATGAAATAATTCCCCATGATTACTATAATGTATCTTAATTTTTAGAAATTAAATTCATAGAAATGATAAAATTACGTTTAACGATAATTTGATAAAATTCCTGAAAGGCATGTCCAAAGACGTTAAAATATTCAATGAATTTTAATATATAATGTTATTAAAAAATGATCCCAATGAATTAAATTTGGATATTATATGTATAATTTATCTATTATGACTTTAAAATAATTTACTGTTAATTAAATATTTAAACGAAAATGACATTTTTTTAATAATAATGTAGTGTTTTAATGTAATCACCAAAAAATGTATTTTTTCATAAATATATAAAACATTATTCATAAGATAATCATGATATTAACAACTAAAAATTGAATTATATTTTACCAAATTCTATTTTAAATATTATATATAATTAATTTAATTATTATTTACAAAATTTCACATAAAGTAGTTCTGTACTGAATATAGTATTTCTAAAATTATTACTATTTAACCAAAACATATAGATTTCATTAAATTTGGTTTTATTTATTTGATAATATTGTAAATAATATTGAATATTTATTTATAAATATTCATATTACTATATAAAATGGGTATGTTATAAGTATATTATTTAAATAATTATAATAGTATTGTGTCGTTTCACGATAACAAAAGTTTTTGTTTAACCCAGTCTATTTTTGGTGTTGAAGGTAATTAATGTTATTGAATTTAATTAAAAAAATATTTACTATGAAATCATGAAGTGCTATATTTTATGTCTGGGGATATATTGTATATTGTTATTGAAACTTTTGGATTGCGTTTTGTAGAGGTTGAGATGGTGGTTTTTGGTTAATATTAAATGGTCTGGTGATGTTCAAGGTGGGGTGGATGTTAATTTAAATTGGTGGTGTAGAAGTGTAGTATTTATGGCAGAATTGTTTTTTGGTTGGATGTATTTTTATGTTTGGGATGTAACATGATCATTGAGATGATCTCAAGGAATATTTGTCAGACTTCTTTCCTCGTTCCTTCTGTGTTAGATTATATTCTATAGGGTGGGTGTGGTGTAACATCTTGGATATTCCATGTATTTTTTTGAAAGATATATGGGATTATTTCAATATAATTGAATGGGACATTGTTAGATTATGAGGTCCAGTATGCATAGAAAAATAGTTTTAAATAATATGAATATTTAAAAAGCACCCATGATTGATTTTATTGAAAAAGTAGAATAACTCTTAAAATTGTGGATGAATCAGAAATATGAGGACTCTATTGACCTCATAATGGGATATTTATCCTTGGTATGACCTACCATTGGTTGGTGCAAGTATTTTTTGGATCAACCTTAAAAGGATGTACCATTCATTTAAAAAATTAAATAAATATTATTCTAAGACAACGATTGCTTATCCATTAATTGAAAGGTTATATAAAATCATTAGGGATGGTTTCTCAAACAATCGAGACAAAGATAATAGTTGGAGATATTTTTCCATCCAAAAGTGAGGGATTGAGCAGTTCATGGATCATCGTGCCAATTATGTTAGAGGATCTCATAAATGATGAAAACCAAAAAGTTCTTCATCAATGTTGGATCCAAACTACATGTATGAAATTTTATTATGATTTACCATCCAATTCATAATATATGAATAATGTTGGGAAATTAAATGTAAAAAAATGATATAGATATCATCGATATAGCTAAATTGGTTGAATTATTTTCATTATTTATTCATTATTTAAACATTAATGGATTGATTCCATATTTAAAAAATACCAATTTTCAATCCTTTGGAATATATTATGCTTTCTTTATCCCACATTCTTCACATTCGTCACTGTTAGACCCCTGTGGCCACTGTTCGTCATTCTGAGTTGATTTGAATCAGATCGAACCCACAGATTGGAGGCAAATGAAAAACAAAGGCTAGGTCAATTTAGTTCCTGACCAAAGGAACACAGACTTGAAACCGATGAAAAAAATGGGCATCAATGTTGTATCAGTGGTTAGTGTAAGGCACCACCATTGTGGAGGTCCAGGAATTTGGGGAGGCAGTCTGCCAATGCATCACGGTGGCCTGGTGAGGCATTGTGGGGACTAGAAGTGTAGGAAGTGGCAGTGGCCATGGAATTCGATGAAGACTACCAAAGGAAAAAGGACGGGATGTGATGTTGTGTGTGGGGGAAGAGGCTGTAGAATGTTGCTGGTCCACAGGATGCGGTTGAAGCGTCCTCTCGATGGGATGCATCTATAGACTGCAGTTACCATGTATGACTGCATTCACGTGAGGTGCAGGGCAGGGTGGAACAGTGTTGGATATGGATGATGTGGTCGGGAATAAGGAGATTGGGTTGTGTTAGCCTAGACGAAGGGCAATGCATTATTTCTGTGGACTAGACCGAATCCAGATCAGACTCGAGTTAGACCCCATGTCGACCTTGGTATGTTTCATAGTTCACCATGGATGATCGACCATGGTGGTCGATAGACACAAAAGCTCTACCTTCCATAATACAGTCGACCATGTTGTAGTCTCCCAGATCGACCCATGGTCGTTGGACATATATTGAGTTATCCCATATACCTTGTTACCCCCTTCTAAATCATCAAATCACCATGACATGTAAACTGGTCATCAATTTGACGAGCTGTCTATATCTTGGGACTGTGATGGTCAGTATTTCTTTTTGAAATATTATGGTGAGATTTTATCTTGCACCATTATAGGGTGAGATAATTCCCTTGGTACTTCCATTGTTGTTACACTATGATATTACACATATATAACTTGATTTTAATCACTTCTAGAGGTCAGGTTTCTGATATTGACAGTTATCCCCCTCGGGACTAGATTTTTATCCTAATCACCCCTCTTGGTTTCCGGTTACTTACATAACCTCTGTGAGCATGATGATGATCCTCCACCTAGGGGAGAACATATTTAGGGTCTGTGGTATCACCTAGTATGATTGGAAGTATTATTCTATGAAGAAAATTGATCTATATAATGTTCATGGTATCCCTCATTGGGACTGGGTGTGGTTTGATATCAATGATATCAAAGTATTCCTCGAACAATGTGGTCTTCTATGTGTAGGTAAAAAATGAGCTACAACACATTGTGAGTGTCACTATTTACATAATTACTAGAGGAGTGAGTAATCCCTGAACGAGTGTTCTTCGAGCCGAATCCTTTGGATGTTAAATTGTTGTGGCTTACCACTAGACATTGAGTCTTGTTTTGAGAATATAAGAATAACATGGTAAATATAAAGTTAAAATATACCTAGGTGTAGAATAAATGTATTTTAATTCATCATATTTACATTATGGTAATTAAATTGTGATATTTACTATTTTTATCCCTTGTGTTCTTGGGTTGTCCTTATGAGTAATTATTTACTCACCCATGTATTTCCATTTCCCACTCATTTTTTGTCTGTTGATGGTGACCAACCCATTGAAGGTGTCCTATGTGGACCAGGACCCAGAGGTGCTTAATGACTCCTGATAGATTGTATTCTCTGAGTGCTTCAGATATTAGTCCTATTAGAATTTCCTTTAGTTTGATCATGTAAGGTCATATGCATATGTGTTTTAGGAACTTGTTCATTACTATTACTATATGATGATGACGTTGTTAGGTTTTTTATAAAGACTCTTTTGGTTTTAATATAATCTGGGCATATTTACATTATAGTTCATTGACTTTTGTACTATGTTTGTGGGATATTTTTTTTATGATATGATTAATTAGTGTTTTCACCTTATAGAATTGGTTGTAGGGATATGTGTGCATGTGTATGGGAACTTTACAATATTCCCTCCCATTTGTGGGATCAATATTCTAAATCCTAGACACGTACCCCTTTCCTATTGGATGATGGACTAGGGTAGTCACGAAATTGGCCAATTTGGGATTTGTTATGAATCAGTTGTATCAGAGTGTTTGATTCAACGTAATCTTTGGTAATATGTGAACCCAATTTGAGGAAATAGTGAAAAGAGTTTTGAGTTAAAATTTCATGATAGGGGCTCCATGATTGGTGCAGTGACTAAAGGAAACATAATCCAGGACATTGAATACCATCTTTTGGACTTAGAACATGAAAAAAATGGTTGTAGATAAATAAATTGTACATGCATAATATTGGAATAGTGGTGTTTTCCATGTCCTTTTTGAGTCAACAATCCTAATATAGTCTATTTACAGTGGTACCTATTGTTTTATTTCAGAAATCCTCACCATGTAATTCTTTTAAGGATCACACCATGTGATCATGAGGATGATCCTCCATTGGATGATGCATCAATACAAGGGCATGTAGAAGATGTGGAACCTACTTGTGGGTTTATTGCTTCACTATCACCCATCGAGACACAACTTATACATAAAAACTAGATAAGGATGTATGTAGGCTAAATGTATCTAACGATTTTGAGAGGTAATGTCCTCCATGTTGTTTGGGTGAGCCAGATGCCTAGTATGACAAATACTAACATGAGGATTCCAACCGTGTTTTTCACCTTTTGAGGAAGCATACTGAGCATTTTGAATTCATTGACATGAGTCTTCTTCATGGATACATGTGGAGATGGTGGAGCATAGTGACACAGTATCATGTTGAGGCATCTCTATTGAAGATTGAAACTGAACATAAATTAATGGATAAGTTCTATCCATCCATATTGTGATCAGTTCCTATACAAAAGGTTCTACATCGGTAGTAGTGAATTATGACAATGAAATAGTAATCAGTGATGTTTGAAGATAATTCACACTACACCATGGATATGGTCTGATATTAGTTCATTGGGGAACAGACCATCACTGAGGGATTAATCATTTACATTTGTATTTATGTGGAATCTATTAGAATATCAACATATGCAGGGGTACATGAGCGAGCCCTATTAGTGAAGAATTTTCTAGCTGGGCAAACACCAAGATTGGGATCTAGAAGTTGGAACTGGGCAGGTGAGACCTCCTTAATTGGTAGCTAATGAGATTAATAGGGATTAAATATAGTCAATAACCTAAGGGGATGATCCGAGGATTCATGGTCAGTGGTGTAGGTATCCGAAGTATTATTGACCTATCCCAAGTACATATTGTGTTATACATGTGGTGGTTAGGGATATCTGTCACAATGCTTCCCAAAACATCAAAAAAAATTATTGGGAGATGGTTGAGGGAACGTAGAGGATGATGTAATGACAATATTAGGGTTGTCCATAAGATTGTGGATGTATAATAGGAGCATACAGGGCAACACTATGTGGTCATAGGTTTGAACCATTACCACCACATCCCCATGGTGGTTCATTGACTCCATCCTTATGCATAGAGACTCCTATGGGAGATTATTCTACCATCACACACTATTTATGATAGTTTGACCTGGCTCTTGGATGTGAGAGTTTTGTTTAGTATCTCATGGTTTCAACATCAAGGCCTTACGACATCAATCTGTGTATGGTCTGGTTATCCAAAATTCATTATCATATTAAATTTTATCGATACATAGTGCAGTGTGTTTGAAATGATTGAACCATTTTATATTTTTAGGTGATGGGGAAATAATTGAAGAAAAATATAGACACACATAATGGAGGGTAAAATAAAGTAAACTTCACTTGGATAACCTCACCATTGTTGTAAATGTTGATATGTGACTAATGATTCATATAGTAGTGGCAGAGTATGATGACGCTATTCCTGAGTATTTTCCAAGTCTACATACCCTATTGGGAGATGAAATTTTTAATTGATCAACACTATGGGAATGTTATTTTATCTAAAACTTCTTATCAGATATCTCTTATAGAATATCACGAACTGATGGTGTAGATATGGGAATTATAGAGTAAGGTCTTCATGTGGTAAAATGTTTCATCATGAGAATACCCAATCTGATTTCGCAATGAAGGCATATAAGAGCTTGGGTTATGAATGGATTACCATCACCTGAACCAGGTGATCGTGAAGAACTAGTATCCACTACAGAGGATCAATTACCTTCCTGATTAGTTGGATAGTCAGGGTTGTTCTTAAATATTGGCATCAGATAAGACTATCACATGCTATGAGTACATGATGAGGATATTCAGAAGATGGTCTTCAGGTGTCGTTATGGTAGTTATGGGTACATAGTGATGTGGTCTGGCATGAAAAACACCATTGTAGTTTTCACGGGACTCATTAACTAGATTTTTCTGCTTTATATATTCTGGTTCATGGTCGTCTTAATTGATGACATCATAGTATAATCGGTGTATGAGTAGAAGCATGAATGACACATGAGTATGGTCCTGGACACACTTCACGATATGAACCTATATATGATGATGATGAATTGTTAGTTTTTGATTTAATATGTTAATTTTTTTGGGACATGTCATCTCAGTTTCTAGAGTTGAAGTGGATCAAGGGATGGTTTAGGTAATTATTTCAAGGAATACAAACTTTTTTATCACTGAGGGGTAGTGTTTTGTGGTATATTTAGGGTATTATCCTGTGATTTTTCCCAAATTCTTAAATTGGAAGAACCCTTGACAGATTTTAAATTTATGGGGAATCCTTTTGTGTGGAGATAGAAGTGCCAAAAATTTTAAGGAGATTAGGTAGAGGTTGACGTGCACACTCCCATTTTGATAATACTAGAGGAGGGTGTCATATATGTGGTTTTCATCGATTTTTCAGAAAATTGGATTCTTGTGTCTTAATGCAAGGGTATGTGGTGATTTCATATTCTTCACACTAGTTGAGATCATAAGAGCAAAATTACATGACCATTTATATATAGTTTATAGTGGTTTTCATATAATGAATTTTGTGGTGATAGTACCTGATGTGTGATAGGTTTATCATGTACTTTTATGACAATTGTCTCATGTATATATTCTCTTATACGGATCCAAACATGAGTCATAAATGATGGATAAGTTTCCTTAAGGACTATGACTCTAATAGTTCTTATACACATATGAAGTGGAACATGGTAGAAGAATCTAGTAGTAGAAGATCTAGATTGATGTTGTTGAAGAGGAATTAGAGAAGATAACCCCATTACAGATATCCATTATTAAGGTAGATGGATGAGATTTCATTAATCTAATTGTTATCACCCATCCATTATTATAGCAATTCGTTTAGACAGAACTTGTTCATAAAAAATATGAGATTATATGTTTTCTGTTTTCGTAGTATATTATCCTAATTTATATTCAAAAGTTCAGAGAAAATAATTATTTTTAGATGGTGCACAGTTGTACTAGTGGAAATGTAGGAGGAGGTTCTAAGGGAGTCACACTCATTCCCATTGGTGGAACATCCTTTTTTTTAATATGTACCAAGACCATCAAGAACATTTTTTGTGGCCTGGGATAAATAAGGTATTTGTAGATTTCATCTATCAATGCAACTCATTTTTTCATTTAAGGATGATCACTAGTTTTCAATGGGATTAGCCCAATCCCATGATTTGTTGAATTTTATTTGGTATGAGATATTGATGGAAATCATGTTGGTTTTACCACGTATGTCTTGGGTTAAAAATTGTATGGACCATGATGATGATGAAAGAGATAGTTTTCATGTGATTTATTTCGTTCAATATTAAGGTTTTAATAACACAAATATCATATCATTATTTTGGAATGAATCTTCATAAGGTTTGGTTGACAATATATTTAGAACTAGTTATTTGAAGAAAAAATTATATATTTTTCAATTGAATTGGCACATTTTATTTGTTGGAATTAGAACCTGTTTTCTGATGAAATTAGAACATGTATTTTAATGGAATAAGAAAATATTTTTAGAAATAATTTAAATCTGATAAATAAGTTGAATCAAAGTTTATTTTTCTTATGAATCAGATTTTGTTTTTCAGAATAATTTTAGTCTGATTTTTAGAAAAATTGGAGTCTAGGTTTCTGACGAATCTGATCTTGATTTTTGAGTGTATCAGAATGAAAGTCTTGGTAGTTGTGATGAAGAATCAGAGTAACTATGACAATGAAATTCTAAGTGTGATGATTATTTTCTTATTTTTATTTCTCATATATCATGAGTTAATCTGATAACATGTGTTAAAATCATTACGAAATAAAGAAGGAATGTTGAGGATGGTAACAACTGAGGAAAGTGATATCGATGGTAGGTAAAAATATAGTACTAATGAACATTGATAAAGTGGTATCGATGGGAATTAAAAATGTGGTACTGATGGGAATTGAATTTTTTTTATGAAGGTCAATGAAAATGTGATGATGATTAATGATGTGTCAAGTTCAAGAAATATCGGTGAGAAAGGGTGGAGTAAAGGTAAAAGCAATGACTATGTTATAGTGGTACCGAAAACATATAATGCTGATTAGAAAAAAGTGTCGAGAATAGTTTTTTTGTGTCTTTAGTGTTATATGTTCCTGATGAATGTGTTATTAATGGTGAATAAGTAACAAATGGTTATGGTGATGTTGAGATAATGGACTTTCGACATCAAGATTTTTATAATAAAAAATAATTGTAAACAAACTGATCATAACAATAGTTCATTGTATCTTGAAAGACTCTTGTTCAATTTGGTCTTCAAATTAATTCATCATTCCAGCCAAGATATTCAAAGAAGATGTCTGTTGTAATAACATGATTTTGGACAAGTGAATATGAATTATTATTTTTGTCATGTGGGTGAAGGGAAGTGAAGAAGAAATGTGTTATTTTAAGTGGGTCATGGGAGTAGAAAAAATAATTGATACTAAAGATTACATTGTTGAGGGGAGATGAATCTTTAAATACTATATTTTGATTCAAATATAATATAAATAAAATAATTTATAAATCTGCATGGAAGAATCAAAATATAAAGTCTGGAACCCGGTATTCCTAATGACTGAAATGAGTCTTAACAATCAGAGTCTGAAGAAGAATGGATAAACGACGTAGAATCACTAAGAAGAATAGAGATGGGATCATGAATTCATAATTTATCTATGATTTTAGGGTAAATTATGATTATAGTTAAATTAGGTGAGTAGTAAATCATATTTGGATTCCCTCTAAAACCCTTTTTTGGGAATATATAAAAGATGAGATTGTACATTGTACATAGTATTGTCTGACAGTAGTGTAATGTCCATCACAGAAGATTTAGAAGCTCATAATACATAGAGGGATAATGTGATATAGGTTGTCTGATATTGAACATATTATAATATGAAAAATGACGTGTTTTTCTTACTGTTGTATCATGGTGATCTAATCAGAATGTTGTTGACGTACCCTGATGAACCAATTAAAACTATATTTCTGTAATGGGTCTAACTGTACTACATTTCACGGAATAATGAATACTAAGAATGGGTTTTTTGTTCCATGATTTATCGTACTATTGATTTCCGGACTGAGGAAGAATCAGGCTGAGTTTTTTCATACTCTTGAATTGAGGTGTTTTAAATTTAGTATTGTCGTGGAGTATCAGATTCAGAAAATTGTTCTAGGAAGTCGAACTCTTTTTTTTTAACATAATTCGAGGATGTTCTTACCATTTTTTGTGTCTATACTTTAATAATTTTGTTACACATGTATAAACTTTTAGAATTGAAAATAAGTATAGTTAACATGAGTTGTTACAAAAGAAGTTGAATTATTGTGTTCTATTATAATGGTGCACACACACTAGTGGGTTTGTTTCATATTTCTACATTAATGTAATGTTATATCCAACTCATTGTAATCCTATGAATTTTTTCAAGTAGATTGTATGGTCTTATATTCTTTCCAACCGTACCACGAGCATATGTATTTTTATTGAATAATGAATCTTGTAAATACCTTTTCTCCTCTAGATGTGTGTTTTTTTCAATAGGAAATTGAATATATAATAGGAGGAAATGGTTGTTTAAAATTAAAGGGAACATAAATGAAAAAGGGTGTCCTTGATTCACCCACTCCCCCACTCAGTTATACATTACAGTTACTAGGATCTATCATGTGAAATTAGATTGAGAGGATCTCTTCAGTATTATTTAATGATGGAGAACATGAAATGTGTGAAAAGTATATGTATTTCGGCATTTGAATGACAAATTATCATATCTAAAATGATAGAATTATTTTATATATAATACCTATCAGTTATAATCTTAGGGAAGATGAAATAGTTGGGTTTCCTCCAATTGATGATTAAGATCTGCATAGACCTATTGACAAGAGGTTTATTAATAATGATGGAAGATACATGAATTATATTTTATCCACACCTTATAAATGTGAATTCATGATATTGAAATGTGTTATCACAACAAAATGTATATAGGTAAATCTAAAAAAACAAATAAGAAGGTAATAAAAAAGTACACAATGTAAAACCTCAATTATTGATGTTAATGTATGAATACTAGAAGATGGGTGAATAGTAATATGTCTTGTATTTCATTAACAAGGATAATGATTTTGAAAGTACTATTATATTTCTTGGTGAATATTTTGATGACACTATATATTCTGAATTGATCTTGAAAATTGTACCTAATAAATTCAAATCCAAACATTCTTCATTATAATACTAAAATTATTAGATAGTGTCTTTTGAAGAATTACGTAGATATCCAATAACTTATGAGGTGAGAAGAGATAAATATATGAAGATCATGAAAAAAATTTATAGAGAAATGTATTTCAAAACTTTGAAGAAGGATAATTCAATGAATATTTATATTTAATAAGAAGATTGTGATTACGATTCTATGAATGAGAATTGAAAAAATAATATTTATATTTTATCCTTGATTTATAATAATGTTAAAAGAGGTAAATAGAAAAATAAAGGGAAACATCCTCTAAATTTTTTTGAGTGTTGAGGTGTAAGATACATTGTGGCTAATTATCCTTGAAGAAAAACTTAAGAGACTAGTGATAAATTTTAATTAAATCTATGAGAGTCTTGGATGAAAAAAAGATGATAACAAAATATTATAAAATAAAACTAAATTCATCAAGTCCAAAACATGAAGTTTCCTATCTTAAAATGACGTAGATGAAGTACATGATGCTGAATATGAAATTATAGTTGATTATGGTATTTAAAATACTTTCATTAAAATAGTTAATTATGGGGAATAATTAAGCAGTAGTTCTGATGAAGAATAAGAAAATCATCATTAAATGCCTTTGGATGAAGATTTGAAATAATGTTTATGAAATATTAGAATGATTTAAAAAAATGAAATAGAAGATAACTTTTCATATGTGTGAAATCATGATTGATTTAAAGACAACCATGTTGTTGATATTTATGATTTGAAGATGTTTCTTGAAGATTAGAATAATCATAATGAGCTTCTGGAAGTGGAGTTGATGGAAAAAAGAATAATATATAGGACTTGTTAAATAAAATATCCCAGAAGATAGAATAAGAAATACAAGATTCCAAAACATTTTCACAGAGGATGGGGAATGATATATACCATTGAAGAACGATATGGTTCAAAAGGTGTACCCTCAAAGGATGATGAGAGTAAAGAAAATGATTCTATAAAGAAGAATGATCGGAATGTTGTTTATGTTTCCATGACCATCAATGCTACAAATTATAAAGTATTAAAGAAACCTAAGACCGATTTTTTTTTAAATAATATGAATATGGAAAGGTCTCAAATAATTCGAATCTAATAAATTAGAAAAGAAGAAAAATAACCTTTTTGATAATAGAATGGTTAGTGTCTCCAGAATGAACGTTGTTGACAAAAATAGTCACAACCTTGATCATTATAGATGCTT
This sequence comes from Viscum album, assembly GCA_963277665.1. NCBI lineage: Eukaryota > Viridiplantae > Streptophyta > Magnoliopsida > Santalales > Viscaceae > Viscum > Viscum album. The sequence goes on along the minus strand of OY728161.1, from coordinate 415,634,771 downwards.
TAAAGGAAAATATTATTTCTATGGGTATTTCATGTATTTTTTTAAATTCATGTGTATATCAAGTATGTGTTGGTTCATCCAAATACATTACAATTATCCCACAAATTATGAATGTCATGGAATTATGTGTAGTTAATCTACCCGAAGAATTAATAATTAGTAGGTTGTGGAAAAAAATATTGAGAAGAGCGAAAGGAAATTTAAAAATATGTTCCAAGCCCTAGAAATTATTTTTGATGGATTTGAAAAACATTGAAATCATGAAAAATGATGCCTTGTTTTTTTGTCTCAGAAAATGATTCTCATTTCAATGAAGCTACAATTGATGAAATAAATGAATGAAGAAAAAGATCTTGTTTTTACAAATGCATTAAAAGTCAAAAAATGAAAAGAAAAACCACAGATATTTAATAGTGGGTGTTCCTAACAAAAGAATGGAATCATGATTTTGATGAAGGATGTTAAATATCTTTAAGAATTCATTGTACCATTTGGTAATGATGAATAATTGAAAATACAATTTGTTGGGTCAGCCATCATTTGGGAAGAGAAGTTGAAATTTAAAGAATCATTTTATGTTGACAGAATAAAGCACTATCATCTATGTGTTTAATTTTTTTTTTCATTGTAATAAATTTATCATAAAAAATATGGGTTTTTTGTGAATTGATATGATGATGTGATGATTTTTTACAGAGTCATACAAACAAAATGGAATTTGTTAAATGTTAGTTATACAATGAACAATTGTTTTTTGTGAATCTTGGATGAGAATAAGTTGTGGAAAAAATTCTTAGAAAAACGTTTAACATAATCATGAAAAGTCACATTTAAAACAAATAGTGTTTGAGATATCTCTGATTCCAAATAAAAATATATTGTTGTTTATATATTTATTAGAAAGGATAGATTTTGAATTTTTTTCATATAAAAGATATTATTTGTAGATAAAATTCCATAAAAATAATACATATACATAAATATATATATGTGGTCCAATGAGGAAACAATCAAAAAATGCTGATAAGTACATAATCACATTAAATGATGATTTTAATCGCATTACATGTTTCATTTATATGAAAAAATATCAGATTCTATAAAAATTATTTAATGTTTCATTAGGAAATATAAGAAATAATACAAGTATATAGTAAAGATGTTGAGAATTAATAATTGTCGTGAGTACAAAAGATAAAAATTTAAAAACTATATTTGGAATCATGGAATTAATTCAGATATATTTCACCATATATGCCAATAACAAAATGAGTTGTTGTAATAAATAACTGAATACTGATGGATATGGGATGAATTTTTTTAATTGATCATGGAGAATCTCATTAATTTTGGAGGAAAGATATGATTACTACTATTTATATTCATAACTACAGATTTTAGAGGCCTCAATAAGATAATACACGATATTAATTATTTTATATAAGGACTATAATTCTGAATTATGCCATTGTTTTTTGGATACCATAAATTATATACATGAAAGGTAAAAATGATAATAAGTTTGATCATAAAGGTGATGATGGAATATTCCTTGGGTATGCTCATGAAGGTAGAGGTTATTGATGCTTTAAAATGAATGAAATATAATATTTTATTTTATATATGTAATGGTTATTGAATGAAGTGGGAAAGAAGAACCTACTGATGTAAAATAGAAAGTTGAAATTGTTGAAGAAAACATTTCTAATAAGAATAATCACAAGTTTATAACTTCTTAAGAAGAAGAAGCAGACTCACTAATTTCTAATGATGAGTTAGATAATAGAATGTATCATCTTATGCTGGGGAAAAAAGTGGAAGCTAATAATATTATTGGTTATCAACATCAGATAGATCAAACCTAAAGAACAAAAAAACCAGTACAAATACTACATTAAACTCAAATTTGGAACCAATTGATGTGAGTGAATATTTTGAGCATCTAGAATGGGTTCAATTCATGAATGAAGAATTAAATCAAATTAAAAAGAACAATAAATTGGAACAGATACCAAATTCTGAAAATAATAACATTACTAGAAAAAAATGTGGTTTCCATAAAAAATGAACGTAGAAGGATACGTTATTAAAAAAAGAAATATTATTTTGAAAAGGGTATTCGCAAATATAGGAAAATGATTTTGATGAATCCATTTCCCAAGTGGAAATAATGTAATCTATAAGAAAATTTCTTCTTGTATCTTAACAAAGTGTCTACATGATCATTCTAAAGGATGAGAAATTAGTATTTATAAATTGTGTTATTTATGAGTCTTTTTATATTGAAAAACATTATTTTTTTGTTATTGTTAAAAATGAGAGTAATGTATAAAGATAGAGAAAGACGTAACAGGTATAAAACAATCACCTTGGTCAAAATATTCCAAAATGGATACATTTTGACGGAAAATTTACATTATGAAATGACTAGTGGATATCAATCTATATACTAGAGAAATTCATGAGTTCCCTCTCATTGTAATAAATTTTTTAAAGAGATGAATAAGGTTTTTGAAATATCCATGATGGTGGATATGAAATAATTTTTTTGAATAAAAATCATGAAATGGAATGGAGAAATTTTTCATTCCTACGAAATGTTTGATAAGGAATATTTAAAGAAGTTCAGCATGGAAAACTCCAAACATTTCTCCATGCCAATTTTATTGTAAGAAAAACCTAAGTAATGATGGTGAAACAATAAAGGTTGGTCAGAATGAGTATTTAAATTTGATCAGATGTCTGTTGTATTTGACTACATCAAGACTCGACATTGTTAATGTTGTCACCTTATGTGCAATATTTAATAGTGATACTAAAGATAACATATTATTTCTTGAAAATGATTACACAAATACATAAAAGGCATAATATAATTCAGAAGCCAGCATTGCATCTCGGATTGTATTTACATATTTGGCTATTCAGTCATAGATTGGGCAAGAAATTTTGATGATAGACGATCCACATCATGCGGAGTGTTCATTATGGGAATGAATTTTTTTAGTTGGAATTAAATGATACAAAATTAAGTAACTCTTATTATGTCTGATGCTGAGTATGTTTCTACAACTCAAGAAGAAACCGATCTTATGTGGATAATGACGCAGTTTGGAGACTTTCTTATTGACGTAAAGTTACCATTTCTCATTGGTTGTTATAATAAATGAACAATCAATCTCACCAGGAATCCACATCAAAATAATCATTCAAGGAATATTTATATCAATTACCATATCAACAAAGATCATGTGAAGAATAATGAATTAATTCGTGAATATGTTTCAGCACTGGAACATGTGGCTAATATTTTCACAAAACCCGTATCGAGGTCATCACTATAATAATTGAGGTTGAACAAGGGTTTTGAACTAGTATCTACTCATGTATATAGTGTGTTGTTCCATTACATCTCCCTTATATAATTTTGATTATTTTTCAAGTGGGATAATTGTAATATTTAATAAATCTATTGCACAAAATAGAGATTTGTGGGTACGATTTGATTTCAGAATTTATTAGTGATGTAATTATTTTTTTAGTTTATTGGAGTTTTTTAAGAATGAAATTGTTTTGAGTTCCATGAATAGTGTAAAAGATCCTTAAAACAAATAAAGAAGATGACATAATCACTTTTTTTGGATAACATGCTTTTTATGTCAAAAATTATTGTTGCATACGATGAGTTAGCCCATGATGTCTTATAATTGTTGATATGTTATAAAATGCTTGAGGATACTAGGATCAGTGATTTATGAAAACTTCTTTTACTAAAAAATCCAAAGGGGGATTGTTATGACCATAATGATTATGAATGAAATGGTTTCCATGTTCTTTCTTTTATTTTATAAGTTGTTAGGAATAAATGAAATGATATCTATATTCTTTGGAATGATGATTAATAATGTTTTGTTTTAACTAGAATTAGAACATATTTTTCAAATAAATGATTATATAAATATTGAGGGATTCAGATTATGTTTTTATTGAATTAGAAGTGTTTTTGGATGGAATAAAATCCTTTTTTTATGGAATCAAAACCTATTCATTGAAGGAACCATAATTTACATTTTTAGAAGAATCAGAGATAGATTTTGTGAGTAATTAGTGTCTGTTTTTCAAATGAATCAGAATCTGATTTTTCGATGAATCAGTGTCTGGTTTTCAAAAGAATTTGATCTAGATTTTCTAAATAATTGGGGAAATACTAATAAAATAATTAGATCATTAGATTATATGGAATTGAAATAAAATGTTCAGTTGTTGTGATAGTGAATCAGTGTAATGTCTTGGACCTCTTTGGTCCATTACTCTGTGAAAATGTTGTGTTAGAGGTTCTCTAGGAGGTCAAGGTGACTTATCCCCAACACTTTTCCAAATTTCCAGTTCTTTGAACAGTGTTTTCAGTTTTATGAACAATATCGGTAGGTGAAAATTGTTTCTATCAGTGAGATTCTATCGGTGACCTTCTATCGGTATAATGGAACATTGTTTCTATCAAAGAGATTCTATCGGTGACCTTCTATCGGTAGACTTGAACAATGTTTCTATCGGTGAGTTTCTATTAGTGACCTTCTATCAGTAGATATGAATAGTGTTTCTATTAGTGAGGTTCTATCAGTGACCATATATTGGTAGACTTGTACAGTGTTTCCAAATCCGTAGACTTGTACAGTGTTTCCAGATCGGTAAACATGCCTTTTCCAAATTTTGAGTATGTGAACAGTGCTTCCAGCTTCCTACAGTTTTGCCCCTTTTGACGTTTCCTTTGACGTAAAATACCTTTAAAGCCTTATTTTAAGGACTCTAAGGACAATTCAAAGGCCATAAATCTTATATTAATTATACCTATGGTCGGGATGTTTTTACTTGGTCAAACCGGGTTGGTTAATGCGATCCATTTTCAATGGATAATTAAGCGTATCTTAAACCGTCGCCCCAACAGATATTCGAAGGGAACAAGATATCAACTTCTCTTGTTCTTCCTCTTTGTTCTCGGCTATAAGACTCTATAACCTTTCAATACATCCTATAGGAGTTTCACAATCAAACCCTACTCCTCTGATTGGTTCCGCTTTGTTTTGGATGCAACCGAGTTGTGTCGGTCAATCTTCCATATAAGGTAGGATTTATCGATGTTTCTTTGTGGATCAGCTTCTCATGTTTCTCCCTTCCATATAATACCATGTAATCTCAATGATTCTAATTGGGTTTTCTTGGGATTCGATTGGTGTTGTCATACCATGGCATCCTGGGGTGGATGCAGTTGTCGCGAGAGGAGGATTGTCACACATTGTGTAGATAAAGAACGCCAAGAATTGTTGAGGTAGGGGATTTGTGGCTTCTATTTTCTTTTACGTTAAACTGTATCATTAGAATGTTTTATCCCTTTGGATCAAAATTAAAATGACCTAATTAAATATTTGAACCAGATAAGGAAATTTTTATCGCTCGTATGTTTCTGCCTCATGTTTTGCTAGATAGTGTGATATCTATGCATGCTTTTCTTAGTTGTTTGTTCTTGATGGAAACTAATAAAGAACATAAAGTTGAAATTAATTGATAATTAATTTCTTTAGGTTAAAGAGGCATGTAAATGAATCTGGTTGTTTCCATTGTTTTAGTTGTTCTAAATATGATGTTAATGTGATTGGCATAAGAAAAATGTTAAATCTTTTGTGATTGATTACTGATTAGTTTTCCCAAAATTGTAACCTACAAATTGAATCTATTAAATCAAGATGGATTGAAGAACTAGTTGGTTGATAAAAGTTAACACCTGGTAGGCTTATTAGTTACGTTCTTGTTCGTAAGGCCGAATGCCTTGTGCTTTAGAGCCATGAGTGCTCATTTTGACCGAATGTTGGATGTCTTGTTAAAGGGCCAAGAGCCCATTTGATGTGATGATTGTTTTCTTGATTCATGTGCTATGATGTGAAACTAGATGTCTATTGTGATATGTGGAAGTAGGGAGGCCTTGTGTTTGTGGCAGCAGATGACACATTGAGTGGAGAAATGCATCGGTTTATGCATGTGGGTGTCAGGGAGGACACTAGGGATTATGGAATGGGATGGATGTGGATGTTGGATGTTTGATGGTTTGATTGGTCATTTAACTGCTTTACTTTTCCCCACTGCTCAAGGAAACTGGTTTTTCTTACCCTTCTTCCAAAAGAGGTGAAGACAGGCGGGGTATGCCACTTTCATTCCATGTTTAGCCTCATGAGGGAGAATGGGTTTACTCTATCTCCAAAGGAGGAAATGACTCAACGGGTAGTATAACTACTCACCGTGTTGATCCCCCTTGTGTTTAGTAGAATAGGTTTATTTTCTAGAATTCCAGGGAATATGGGAATGTAATTGTACAATGAATGTTTCAATAAATGATGTTAACCCATGGGGTTGGAAATAGTGGCACATAATGAAGAGGTTGTAACTTTTAAAAGGAGTAGTTGTTTTTGAATATGATGCCAATTTATTTTTCTTAGGTTGTGTTGATTGTTAATTTATGTTTTAATAATTAATTAACATACATAGAAACTAACAAAATGGGAATGAAGTAATCTAATAAATCCCTTAAATGGTTGTATGATTATAGGATACCTAGTATTAGAAGTGGAAGCCCGGAGTCTGAGAGACGTTTGCTACAGTTGTGTCTAAGACTAGGTTATGCCCATAGTGTGGTTTGAGTATTATATATTCTGTACTTAATGTGTTTCTATATGCTACTCCACCCTGTTGGTAAGGGAAACTGACACCTCGGGGATTCAGAGCCCTGGGGGTGTTTTCCCCATCATTCTAATGGGAGGTTGAATTGCTGACTACCCCCTTTAGCCCTGCTCTCTTCTCTTGGTAGATACTTGTGCATTTGTCACAACGGTTAGTTTTCCACATATATGTGTGTAGAGGGCTTTAATGTCTTGTGGTTATTTCACAAACATATATTCTAGATATAGTATCCTATGGACTACTATAGGTGTAACGAGTATAGCCTGTGATAGCTTGTGGATCCTTACTCGGCATATGGGTTGTGATGGCTTGAGGTATAATACCCGACGTATGATACACGTTATGTGAGATTTGGTGGCTCCTAGAAACTACCTAGTTACTTTTAGTGTTGAGGATGGTGTGGTGCTTAGACCAAGTGTCTACGGGAAAACATTTGTGGTGCATGTGGTGGAGATTGTGCATCTTTGCCCTAGTTTATAGAAGCAAGCCTTTGGAGAGAGATTCACATGACGTATGTCATTGGGGAAAAGCGGAAAACCAGTGGGAAATTAGTAGTGTGTTACCCTTGATATTATTTATTACATAGTATATTCTTGTATGCGTTACTTGGGGAGAGTAGGCATGGTGAGGATGGGAACTTAGTATACCTGTTAGTTGACGAGTTAGTTTCACTTGTTGTTCACTATGCTTTAGCATCATTTAATTACTTTTGCATGAGAGGCTTCGGGGAGGATCCCACTGATTATACTATTATTCTATCCCTATGTATATATAAACTATTTTTCAGGTCAGTTTGACAAGGTTAGAGATCATGCTGGTTACTACTAACTTATGGTTGTAGGAGCTGTTCGGGCTTGTGGTCACTGCTGGTTTTCCTTTATTTTGGGTACTTGTATTTTTTCCCTTTCAGTTGTAGTACTTTTCATGGTGTTTCACATATATACTTGGGTTTCATTTATATTTCAGTTCTAATTTGGAGTTGGTTAGTGTCTATCTTATCTCTCTCTTCTGCAAGTGTTCACATAGAGGGTAATGCCTCCCATTTGTGTGTTTATTATACCATCGATGCTAATCGACAACCCAGGGGACTACTGGAGGCAGGAAACGGGGGTCATTATATCTCTTCGCACATTAATGACCCTGGAGTGGTAGACTTTGTGGGTATGGGGTCGTGATAGAGTTGTATCAAAGGTCTGGTTTAGGGTTAGGATGGAGTTTGGACTTAGGAACCGATGAGGTTGCATGGGATGGTAGGGCAACAGTGTCATTCCTATTTAGCAAGTGGGGTAAAACTGGAGACCGGCAGATACATAGGCATTTAGGTCCCCCTGTGATCTGTTGCATGGACCATTAAGTTTAGAATGGCTACTAAAGAAGGTGATACTGGTTTCAGGGTAGAGACCTAGGAAAAGATCATGCATCATTATTCTATGTGCATGTGTTTTAATGGGGAGACCTTGGGATAGGTTAACGTAAAATTAATAAAAGAAAACAATTAATTAATTAATGTTGAGTCCTTCATATTCCTGTTTATGAGCTCTAATGGTTTTTTATTTTATAGGTATGGATCCAGGTCAACGTCCTCGTCAGATTTTCTCAAAAAATTTCTAGCAGGCTGTTCCAGCAGAACGCCACAAGGTAGAGGTTGACGATGACGACACATGGAGGAAGACACATCGATAGTTTCAGCGCCAGAGAATGTAGATGTATGTGGGTTCTATTTCAGATGCAGTCACAGCAGACTGGTTGGAGGAGTTCAAGATCAGCTTTAGTTAGATTTGTGCCCGTAAGGAGCACTGGGTGTCCTTGGTGGTGACGATGCTATGAGGAGCAGCGAAGAAGTGGTGGCTTTTATTCCTTGGGAATTGTGAGGAGTAGGTGATCTCATGGGAGGTTTTTCGAGACAAGTTCAGAGTTGAGTTCTTTCTTCGACTGCGAAGGCTTCTAGTCATCAGGAGCTTCTTACCCTTCGACAGTGGAGCACTAGTGTTTGAGAGTTTGGAATCCATTTCAGAATCATTTTACGATATGCTTCAGACCTGTAACCAGATGAGGATTCTAGGGTGAGTTATTTTGAGGAGGCTTTACGTCCTAAGATCCAGCACCAGGCCACCCCATTTTTTTTTAATTCATATCTTTAGGTGCTGGCAAGGACAGAGGTTTTTGAGAGTACATTGTGCAGGACTGGATCATCACGAGAGTGGAATCGACGTGATTCCTCACAAAGCAGAGCTGTGGTCCGAGGTTCTCGATTTTCAAGACAGAAGAGTTTCCATTCATCCGGGGGTAGGTCTTAGCCATTCACAAATCGTTTATCCGAAGGCAGCAACTCACATGCCTATGTCATGGGATCAGGCGTTAGTTTTTATTGTGGTGGTTGTGGCCATCAGCAGCGGGAGTGCCCGAATTTTCAAAGCAGTCATCGTGCACCGAGCGCTCCACTCCAGGTTCCTCCGTTGAGGTATTTCCAGCCAAGGTAGCAGCAGTAGGTTGCACCATCATTAGATCACAAGAGGGCAGATGGGGCAGGCAGAGGACAACCCCATAATGGTCTTCGTCCTCATATAGAAGAGCGCGGCCATGGTGGTGGTCGTCATCAGGGTTAGAGAGGCCTTGGAAGAGGTCGTGGTCAGCTTCACTCTCCAGTGGTTCCAGCACCAGGCGAGCCAGAAGTCGTTCGAGGTACCCTTTGCTTGTTTTCTACCTTGGTGTATGCCTTGTTTGACTCAGGAGCGACACACTCTTTCATATCACCTACCCTTTTCCATGCTTTGGGACATGAGGTAGAGAGGCTTCCAGTGCCCTTGGCATTGACTACACCAGTTGGAGGTTGAGCTTACTTGTTTGAAGTATGTAGAGATTGTGAGATAGTTTTGGGGAAACACCACTCTTGGGGTGATTTCCTATGTTTACGAATACAACCATATGATGTCATCCTCGGCATGGATAAGTAGTATTCGGTGCAGTCTATCATGGATTGCTTTGGGAAGAAGGTCATCTTTATTGGTGCAGATGTAGAGCAAGTGGTGTTTGTTGGTGAGCGAGATCCTCTGATGGGTCATTGGCGCATTCCATCCTTATCATCCATGATGAATGAGTTGATCATGAGTTCTTCAGAGATTAAGTAGTTGGCCATTCATAGGGTCATAGATGAGTACCCTGATGTATTTCCTGAAGAGGATGTATAATTACCCCCTTGACGAGAGATCGAGTTTGGGATCAAGTTACGGCCAGGAGGGTATCCTATATTTATGTCTCCGTATAGGATGACCCCTTCTGAGTTACGAGAGATACGTATTCAGATTTATGGTATGTTTCAGTGCGGTTTTGTCCAGCCATGTGTGTCACCATGGGGTGCACCAGTCTTGTTCGCGAAGAAGGCCGATGATAGTTTGCGGTTGTGTGTCGATTATCATCGCTTAAACAAAGTGACAATAAAGAACCACTATCCCCTTCCGCGGATTGATGATTTGTTCGATCATCTTAATGGTGAATGTTGGTTGTCAAATATCGACCTACGGTCAGGATATCATCAAAGGCGTGTGAAGGATGAGGATATTCTGTAGACTTATTTCCATTGTCATCATGGGCATTATGAGTTTTTTATAATGTCGTTGGGCATTACGAATGATCCAGTTGATTTCATGGTTTTGATGAATGATGTGTTCCGTGAATTCCTGGACAAGTTTGTGGTGGTTTTCATCCACGACATCCTTGTGTACTCCACATCTGAAGAGGAGCATGCAGATCATCTACGTTCTGTTTTGGGATTTCTTCGCCAACATCAGTTATTTCGGAAGTTTCCGAAGTGTGAGTATTGGGCTCGAGAAGTTCGTTTCATGGGGAATGTTGTGCCCCAACAGGGAGTAGCTGTGGATCCTTCGAAGATAGAAGCAGTGGTGTCTTGGCAGCCCCCAAGACCATATCAGAGGTGTGATGTTTCGTAGGTCTCGCAGGCTATTACAAGAATTTCGTAGCTAATTTCTCCCAAGTTGTGACTCCTATGAAATCATTTACCATGAAGGATCAAGCATTCATATGGGCTGATCAGTGCCTGGAAACATTTGATTATCTAAAGGAGAAGTTGGTAAGTGCTCCAGTCATTTGTCATCCAGTGAAGGGAGTCCAGTTTGATGTTTTTTGTGATGCTTCACATCTGGGGATCAGATGTGTTTTCATGAAGCAGAGTTCAGTTGTTTCTTATGGGTCTCGGCAGTTGCGTCCCCATGAACACAACTATGCCACATATGATCTTATGTTGGCAGTTGTGGTGTTTTCTCTGATGCTATGGAAACATTACCTCATTGGTGAACACATTGTGGTTTTCACAGATCATAAGAGTTTGAGGTATGTTTTCTCCCTACGTGTCTTGACCTTGCGACATCATCATTGGATGGAGTTCTTGAAGTATTACGACGTTGAAATATCATATACACCTGGAAGAGGGAATGTTGTAGCTGATGCACTGAGAAGAAAGTCACGTAATGATGTTGTGCGTGAATCTGGTGATTCATGGGGAGTGATGAAAGAGATATCAGCTTTGCATCTTGATATGGGAGAAGTTGGGGGTAGAGGTTGTCTTTTCTAGATGACAGTGCAGTCATCCCAGATTCATAAGGTGTATGAGTCTCAGTTGGGTGATATAGTGGTAGAAGTTTGGAGAGACCGAGTTGTTTGTGGTGAGGCCCCTGATGGTTTGACGGAGGATGAACAACACCGAGTTCTGTATCATGGAAGGATTTTTGTTACCTTGGAGATTCATGAGATGGTTCTCATAGAGTTCCACAGTTGGCCTTTAGCAGTACATCCTAGTGTGACAAAGATGTACAGATCCTTGAGGAGTCAGTTTTGTTGTCCTGGGCTGAAGCATGTGGTTGCAGAGTTTGTGTCTCAATGTTTAGTGTGACAGAAGCTGAAGGTCGAACACCGTGTTCCTGGTGGTCTTCTCCAGCCATTAGAGATTCCTTAGTGGGAAATGGTAGGAAATCTCAATAGACTTTGTTACAAGTTTATCTTGAGCTCTGAGAGGAAATGATTCTATTTTTGTTGTAGTGGATTGTTTGAAAAATATTTCCCACTTCATGGCGATCAAGGAGTTGATCGCAATGGAATTTTTGTCGAGGCGGTATCTAGAGGAGGTAGTGAGACTTCATGGAGTCCCTAGGATGATCATTTCTGATCGATATCCTCATTTTACCTCGAGGTGTGGAGGGGTCTCCAACATGCTTTCGGTTCTCAACTATGCCTTAGAACTTCTTTTTATCCTCAAAGGGATGGTCAGACAGAGCGAACAATCCAGACTCTTGAAGACATGTTGTGCTCTTGTATTCTTGACTTTAGAGGTTCATGGATGAGGCACCTACCCATGGTGGAGTTCTCTTACTATAATAGTTTTCACTCCACCATTGGTATGGCACCATTTCATGCCTTGTTTAGTCGGCCTTTCCGTTCTCCGTTGTGCTCGACTGGGGTCGGAGAGTCAGCAATTCTCCGACCGGAACTAGTGCAGAATACAACGGAGATGGTTTAGGTGATTTTTGAGAGGATGAAGACAGTTCAAAATCATCAAAAATAATATGATGATCAAAGAAGGAGACCGTTAGAGTTTAATTTAGAGGATTCTGTGTTTTTGAATGTGACTCCTCGTCGTGGGCATCGAAGGTTTGGTCATTGAAGTAAGCATTCTTCCAGGTTTGTTGGGCCTTTCGAGCTGTTACCTCGTGTTGGAGCTATGGCATATCGAGTAGAAATTCCCCCTAGGACGAGTCGGATACATGATGTTTTCCATGTATCATAGTTCCGTCATTATTTTCATGATGAATCTCATGTTATCTATTAGGGAGAGATCGATATTGATGATGATGCAACCTTCGAGGAGAGACATGTGGAGATCCAATACAGGATGGAGAAGTTGTTTCTTGGGCATTCTATCCCCTTAGTTCGTGTCTTGTGGCGACATGGTGGTGTGTAGGAGAGTACTTTGGAGAGTGAGTCACAGATACGTGCTCAGTACCCATAGTTGTTTAATGTTTAACTCTTGTTATGTAATGATTTATCCTTTGTGGTTATACCTTTCATGTTTTATTTATGAACTTCTCTTGTCCCTTTTTGTGGCTTTCTCTCTTTTGAGAGGTATCTCGATGGGTGGTTGTTCGGTCCCCGTTTATTTTTATTCTCTTTAGGTTGGTTTTGAATTATCAAGGACGAGAATGTTTTGAGAGGTATCTGATGTAATTTCTTGGACCTCTCTGGTCCATTACTTTGTTAAAATGTGGTGTTGGAGGTGTTCCGGGGGTGAAGGAGACTTATCCCCAACACTTTTCCAAATTTCCAGTTATGTGAACAGTGCTTCCAGTTTTATGAATAGTATCGGTAGATGAACAATGTTTCTTTCGGTGAGCTTCTATCGGTGACCTTCTATCGATATACTTGAACATAGCTTCTATCAGTGAACTACTATTGATAGACATGAACAGTGTTTCTATCGGTGACCTTCTATCGGTAGACTTGAACAGTTTTTCTATCAGTGAGGCTCTATTGGTGACCTTCTATCAGTAGACTTGTACAGTGTTTCCAGATAAGTAGACTTGTACTGTTTTTCCAATTCGGTAGACTTGCCTTAGCTAAATTTTGAGAATGTGAACAGTGTTTCCAGCTTCCTACAGTTTTTCCCCTTTGGACGATTCCATTGACGTAAAATACATTTAAAGCGTTATTTTAAGAACTCTAAGGCCGATTGAACATCCAGAAATCTTATATTAATTATACCTATGGCTGGGATGTTTTTAATTGGTCAAACAACGTGGGTTAATGCTATTCATATTCAATGGATAATTAAGCGTATCTTGAACCGTCACCCCAATAGATCTGCAAAAGGGACAAGATATCTTCCTCCCTTATTCTTCCTCTTTGTTCTCTGCTAGAAGACACTAGAACCATTCAATCCTTCCCGTAGAAGTTTCACAATCAAAATCTACTCCTCCGATTGGTTACGCTCTGTTTTGGATGCGACCAAGCTGTGTCGATCAATCTTCCATATAAGGTATGTTTTATCAATGTTCATTTGGGGATCATCTCCTCATGTTTCTCCCTTCCATATAATACCTTGTAATCTCTAAGATTATAATGGGTGTTTCTTGGGGTTTTGTTGGTGATGTTGTACCGTGGCATCCAACGGTGGATGCAGTTGTCGCGAGAGGAGGACTGTGACCCATTGTGTTGATAAAAACGTCAAGAATTGTTGAGGTAGTGGATTCGTGTATTCTCTTTTATTTTACGTGAAACTGTATCGTTATCATGTTTTAGTCATTTGGATCACAATGAAATTGACCTAATTAAATATTCGACCCGGATAATGATATTGTTATCGCTCATATGTTACTGCCTCCTGTTATTCTAGATTGTGTGATATCTATGCTTGCTTTGCTTAGTTGTTTGTTATTGATTGAAATTGATAATGAACATAAAGCTGAAATTATTTGATAATTAATTGGTGACATATAAAGAGGCATTTAAATGACTCTGGTTGTTTCAATTGTTGTAGTTGTTCTAAATTTGATGTTAATCAGATTGTCATTATAATCATGTTAAATCTTTTTTGATAGATAAATGATTAGTTTTCCCAGAATTAGAACCTACAAAATGAATCTGTTATTTCAGTAGGGATTAACGAACTAGTTGGTTGATAAAATTTAAAACCTGGTAGGGTTCTTAGTTACCTTTTTGTTCGTAAGGCTGAGTGACTTGTGCTTTAGAGCCATAAGTGATCATTTTTTAGTATGGATGGATTCCTTGTTAAAGGGCCAAGAGCCCATTTGATGTGATGTTTGTTTTCCTACTACTTGTGCTGTGATGTGAGCCTGGATAGCTGTTGTGATATGTGGAGGCAGGGAGGCCTTGTGGTTGTGGTAGTGGATGCAGCCTAGAGTGGCGATATGCATCCGTTTAGGCATGTGGGTGTCAGGGAGGACACTAGGGATGATGGAATGGGATGGATGTGGTTGTTGGATAATTGGTGGTTTGATTGGTTATTTATCTGCTTTTCTTTTCTCCACTGCTCAAGTCAGCTAGTTTTGCTTACACTTCTTCCGAAAGAGGAAACAAAACATGGGGTTTGCCACTTGATTTCTGGTTTTAGCCTCTCGAAGGATAATGGGTCTACTCTCTGGCCATAGGTGGAAATGAATTGACGGGTAGTATAACTACTCATCATGTTGAGCCCCTTCTGTTTAGTAGAATAGGTTTATTTTCTCTAATTTATGGGAATATGGGAAAGTAATTCTATAATGAATGTTTGAATAAATGATTTTAACCCATGTGGTTGGAGATTATGGAACATAATAATGAGGCTGTAACATTTAAAACGAGCAGGTGTTTTTGAATATGATGCCAATTCAGTTTTTTTAAGGTTGTGTTCATGGTTAATTAATGGTTGAAGAATTAATTAACACACAGAGAAACTGATAAAATGGGAATAAAGTAATCTAATAAATCCCTTAAATGGTTGTATGATTATAGTATACCTAGTATTGTAAGTGGAATCCTAGAGATTGAGAGACGTTAGCTGCAGTTGTGTCTAAGACTAGGTTGTGCCCATAGTGTGGTTGTGAGTTTTATATATTATGTACTTTTTGTGTTTCTATATGCTACTCCAACTTTTCGGTAAGGGAATCTGACACCCCAGGGATTTTGAGCCCTGGGGGGTGTTTTTCCCCAACATTCTGATGGGAGGATGAATGGATGACTATGCCCTTCAGCCCTGCTCTCTTTTCTTGGTAGATACTAGTGGCTTTGGCACAGTGGTTAGTTTTCCCCATATATGTGATTAGATGGATGTTATTTCACACACATATATTCTAGAAATAGTATCCTATGGACTACTATTGTTGTAATGTGTATGTGTTGTGATGGCTTGAGGATCCTTACTCGTCGTATGGGATGTGATGTCTTGAGTTATAATACACAACCTGTGATACATGTTATGTGAGTTGTGGTGGCTCTTTTAAACTACTTGGTTAATTTTGGTTTTGAGGATGGTGTGGTGCTTAGCATAGGTGCATGCGGGAAAGCCTTTGTGGTGCACGTGTTGCAGATTGTGGAGGTTAGCCCTAGTTTATACGGGCATGCCTTTGGAGAGAGATGCACAGGACATATGTCATTGGGGAAAAGCGGCAAACCAGTGGGGAAGTAGTAGAGGGTTACCCTTGATAATCTTTACGATATTCTATATTCTTGTATGTGTTACTTAGTGAGAGTATCCATGGTGAGGTTGGGAACATAGTATACCTGTTTAGTTGACGAGTTAGTTTCACTTGTTGTTCACTGTGCTTTAGCATCCTTTATTTACTTTCCACGAGATGCTTTGTGGAGTATCCTACTGAGTATACTGTTATACACACCCTACGTATATATAAACTATTTTTCAGGTCACTTTGAGTAGGATGGAGATCAAGCTGGTTACTACTAGATTGTGGTTGCAGGAGCTGTTTGGGCTTGTGGTCGCTGCTGTTTTTCCTTTTTTTTGGGTACTTTTAGTTTTCCCCTTTCAGTTGTAGTACTTTTGCATGGAATTTCATATATGTACATGGGTTTCTATTATATTTCGGTTCTGATTTGGATTTGGTTGGTGTCTATCATATCTCAGTCTTCTTCATGTGTTCTCTTATAGGTTAATTCCTCCCATTTGTGTGTTTATTATACCCTCGGTGCTAGTCGGCAACCCGGGTCCTACTGGAGGCGGGACATGGGGGTCATTATCTCTCTTCTCATATTGCCGACCTTGGAGGGGAACACTTTCTGGGGATTGGGTCGTGACAATCATAGTGACTATGACTACGATGATCTAACTGTGATGATGTTTTTATGATTTGTATTTGTCATATATCATGAGTTAAAGTGAGAAGTCAGTAAGAAAGACTAATGAAAGATATAAGTAATAATAATAAAGATACAAATTGAAGAAAGTTTTTTCATTGATAGATAATAATGTTGTACCAATGTTCATTAAAAATTGTGTTCATTTTGGAGTTGAATAAGTGATACCAAGGCACATTGAAAATGTTCTGTCAATGGACAATGATAAATGGATGGTGATGAAAGTAGTGATGAGTGAGAGAAATTTTTATGAGATAGTGTGGTGCTATGGGGAAGGCGGACCATATGGGAATGTGGTAAAAAGAATTGATACTATAGATTGTAATGAATAGATGATAAAAATGAATTCATGCCTATAGTGGTAGGTGATGCCTATGATGGTGGTATTGATAATGAAGAAGTGGAAAACGAGAAAGGTGTTGATGAGAGAATGTTTTCCTGGAGTCGTGATGATCATAATAAAAATTAATCACACCCAATATGATCATAAAAATAGTTGATCATATCTTGAAATACTCTTGATGCAGTTGGTCTTCAATTTAATTCATCAATTGGGTTAATATAAGTGATGAAAAACTTTTTCTTTCAATTTTTGTTCAAGTAAAGTGAAGAAAAAGTATTTTATTGTCTAGTGAGTTACGAAATGTGAAGAAGAAGTTTATTTTTCTCCTTTGGATAATGAGAGAAAAATAAAGAAGGGTATTGGTGAATTATTTTTTGGGTAGAAGATATACCATAAAATTCATTATATTGAATCAAATTGGTTCTAAAGAATGGGATTGAGATATTGGAATGGGATAATCAAAATATGGTGTTTGAACCCTTGTATTATTGATGATCATAATTAGTCTATGAAATCAGATTTAGAAGAATAAAAAATGAATGTAGTAGATCCTTCAAAATGAATCAATAATGGATGATGATGTAATAATTTCTCCTAGATCTCAGGTGAAATTATGATTACAGTTACTTTAGGAAACCGAGAAATATTTTTTGGATTTACTTTTAATATTATTGTGGGGAACCTATAAAAGGAGAGAATGTACATTGTACATATTGATGTTTCACAGGGGAGTACTTTTAATTATAGAAGAGATAGAATATATGAAGGTTCATAGAGAGGATGTGATACTGGTTGTCTTGTTTTGAACATATTTTAATCGGAATAATGATATGTTTTTATTTATATGATAACATACCAATCTAATAATAATGTGGTTGTCATATCATGCTAAACTAATTAGAATGAAATTTCTGTAATGCGTATCAAAATATTATGTGTCTCTATCTGAGTTAGAATTGTAAAATGGTTTTTCATATAGGGTTTTACCGTACCGAATATTTCTAGACTGAGGAAGATTATGAATATGTTTCAGCATACTTAGTGATTAATGTTGTTCTGATTCAACTGTATCTGGGAGTATCAGATTCAAAAAATTGGACTAGGAAATCATATTATATGTTTATTATTATATGTACAGGAAGTTATTAATTTTTTCTAGGTATGTAAATTATGAATTGTGTTACACATGTATACACATGTTTAATTGAACAGAAGCGTAGTTGACATGAGTTATTACAAAATATGTTGAATTAACCTACTGGGGTAAGATGGTGTACATACAAAAGTGTGATTTTTTGATAGTGCTACATGATTGCAAGGGTAAATACTACTCATTTTAATCTAAGGATTATTTTGTAGTGTATGGTGTGGAATTGGATTATTTCTAACCATACAAATGATATATTTGTTCTTATTTACTAGTGAAACCTATAAATAATTTGTTTATTTGGGATGTATTTTTTTTAGTTTAGTAGGTAATTGAATGTATAATAGGAGACGTAGGTTGTTTCCGGTGAAAGAAAAATTAAAATAAAAATAGTATCACTAATTAAACCACACCCCACTCAATGATACATTACACTGAATTGGATCTTTCCAAAATTCCACTTGGGTGATCGTTGATCCACTCCCCATGTCAGAAAAAATCCTATCTATATAAGAGAAGTGTTCAATAAAGGGATTTGAGTGCCCCTATGTGCTTGAAATAGTTCAACTCCCTAGAGTTTCATCTAACATAGATTAAAATCATGATGTACACATTACATCATGGTTATGGAAGGGATTGTAGGAGGTGTTTCGGAATTAGTTATGCTGGAGGACCACATTTTTGCTGCATACGAATGGAAAGACTGAGAAAAAAATTTAATTAATGGAGGACATGTTGCAGGCATACATGTTAGATTTCTTATGATTCTATGATGATCACCTACCTCCAGTTGAATTTCAAAAAAACAATCGACCCTCTATTGGAATGGCACTCTTCAATGCCTTTTAATAGTGACACAGAAACTCACCACATTGTTTGACTGACCTATAAGAGTTATCTCTCATGGAACTGGAGTTAGTTTGAGCTTCCACCGAGATTGTGTAGATCATCTTGGAGTGGAAAATGACTACACAAATCTGATATAAAACATTTTTTGATAGGTGGTGCAGGCCATTAGAGATCGAGGAAATATACCATGTGTTCATTCAAGTCTCACCATGACGTCGTAACAGAGAATTGGATGGCTTAGGAATCATTCTCTTAGGGTTACCATAACCTTCTATATACAACACATATGTGGAGAGGTGGCATAATAATTGGCTGTACTATCACATCTGTATCAGGATAACAACATTTTCCATGTGTCACAGTTGAGGAGGTACATTTGTGACACATCATAGGTCATCGATTGGGGAGAGATGGACATTGTGGATGGGGTGTCATTTTTGGAGTACCCAGTGGGTATCAAGGAATTTCATGAGAGGTTCCATCATGGGTAGTTGATTCTTATTGTGTGTCTTTGATTGTAACAAGAGAATCTCTAGGACAACACATGGGATGGGAATTCTAGATTGATGTTCTATACCCCCATATTTTTTTGTATCCCATGTTTTGGATTTCATTTATTTGAAAAAATAAGGAGGGGAAAATTTAATGTGTCAAATTTTCGATTTATAATTTTTCAGAAATTATATGATTTATTGGGATATTTGGCACTAATATGACGTGCAATTTTGAGTGTAGGTTTTCCCAAAAATTGTTTTTTAATATGAATATTTTAATAGGACAAATGAATAGTTTTAATTTAAAAGTAAAAAAAATCATAAACATGTTCGTATATCTTAAATATAAGGGTGCTATTAAGCTCTTAATTGTGGATTTACCCTTTATGTGGCTTAATATTTGACGGTGCATGTCATTTTTGGAAAAAATGTAAAAGTATGTAATCATTAATAAATAATTTTTTAAAAAAATTATTTTGACAAAGAGATTGGATATCTTTAAAATATATAGTTATATAATTTCTTCATGGATGGACACAAACAAATAATTTCTACTACTATTGGAGTTCTTTTCATGTGAACAATGAATAATCGAGCAGATCATGGATTGTTGTGCCAAAGAAGTTGGAGGATCTCATCAATGATTAAAACATAACTATCATTTTTCAATGATTAAATGAAAATATATGTAGGATGTTTGTTTTATGATTTTCCATCCTATTGTTATTCTTGGATGGATGAGGATCAATTCATTGAACAGTAATTGATACCCGCATTTTCAATTGAATTAATTTTAAGGAATTATTTTTGTTCATTGTTTTGTATTCTAATGAGAAAGTATTTAGGCTAACAAAAACAAAGGTCAATGATCATTCATTTTTCATTACATGTGAATACCATATCCCTTGTTATTCGTGATCATAATTTTGAGACCCTTGTGCCCAAAATTTAAATTTTCTAGTGGATTATAATGCGATCACACCCAACATCAGAGGAAAACAGAAAATAGAGGTTAGTTATGTATAGATCAAGAGACGAGGAGATAATATCTATAACTGATTAAACATATAGTCCTTGGAGGTTTCTCTATTGTATGACTAAGTGACCTCCCGCATGGTTCTGGCATGTTAGTCATGTGTGGTGGAATTACAGTTTGGTGAGGCTATGTGACGGTACAGTGAGGCAACATGAGGCGATGTGGTGACCAGAGGTGGTGGCTATGGAAGGTGGTGACTGCAACAGAGGGACTCATGATGTGGTGGACCGTCTCATGTGTTGGAAAGGACATTGGAAAATAGTCGTGATATAAGATGAAGTGGTGACATCAGATGTGCAGGATATAATTAGTTGATGTGTTGATCCGGTCAGAGAACCCACTGGAGAGTTGGTCGGGTTTGGGGAAACACACTGGTCCCATGAGGAGGGGGTTAGTATTAAGAGGATTCTTCCAATACAACTAAAATGAAGTGGTCTAGTTCAGTATAGTAGATCATACCAGATCTAGGTTGGACTCGAGTTGACCTGGGACTGTCACACGGTCATCCATGGTGGTCAACCTACATGACATATCGAGCTGCCACAATACCATATATCGCGGTGTAGTTCCACTGATCGACTATGAGGTAGTCTACAATGTGGTGGATTAACCATAGTGGCCGACCACCACAGTCGGTTGATTTCTCATGAGTATGTCCATGGGACAAGTTACAACATTTTAAAACTTGATAATCACATATCATCATAATGGTGTGTGTATTTGATGATCTGTTTGTATCATTGAAACCCTAAATATGATATTGTAATTCTGAAATTTTATGTTGATATTTTATCTTAGAACATAATGTTTTGATATCAATTCTTTGGTCCTTCATAATTTTATTCAGTAACATAATACATCCTTATCCCTTAATTGTAATCCCCTATAGATGTCATTTCTTAGATAGAGGCTGACATACCTACTTAAGACCGGAGTGCAGTCCTCTTTCACCATTAATGGTATATTCTATTTTATCCCCTATTGTGATTGGTAATGATCCCCTATATTGAGAATTGATTTAGATGGTGTTTTTTTAATCCCCAAGACTAATTGTGAATGATCCCCTCTTTATAGTATCGTAAAATTATATTGAAATTTATTCTAAATTTGGAAGGTTCCAAATTATTTATACATCCTAGTTAGTGTCGTCGAAGATATCATATCTAGTGGAGTGAGTAATGCTAGAATGAGAAGTCCTCAAGATAAATCATATATTTAGAAATTTTTTGTGACTTACCTCTAGAATTTGAGTCTTGGTTTGAGTATAATGGGATATTATTAGTACACGTGTTGTTGACATATACATTTTTTAGCTTACTGGTATTTCTGTTGGGGTATTTTCATTACCTTTTTTGTATTTTTTACATTGTGTTTGTTGATTTTCCTATTGTGTAATTTTTTACACAAACCTACAACAGATTTTCCATCACATGTTGTTTCTTATATAGATGATCAACCATTTTATGGCGTCCTTGGTGGTCAAGGTCTAGTTTGTGAATAGAGAGGCTAGATAGATAGTGTTCTCGATAAGCTTCATATATTAGTCAATGTACCCTAATTACCATGTTTTATCATTTATGGTTTTTTACAGATGAGTATTATAAACTTGGTCATTCATGTTTCAAGATGATGAAACAATGTGTTTGATTTGATGATAGTATCTTATATCTATTACTGTAGGCTAGACCTATTTAGTCTATAATACTTTCAGTTTCGTACTATGGTTGTGTGATATATTGGTTCTCATTAATTGTTATCTTTTTTATAAAACATTTCAGATTTTTTTAGGGTGATGTGTCTTTGTGTATAGGTAATTTACTATAATGAATCCTATTTCTAGGATATTCATACTCAGTGATAGTCTCCTTCACATATCTGTATTGAGGTAGGCTTGGTGTATTCTTGACATAGTTTCCTATGTGATGGGTTATGAAAAATGGATTGACGTTTATCTCATGTAATGAATACAACCATTACCCCATTAATTTTTTTAATTATAGTGTTAATGATATCCATATGAGGTTTTGATTGATGATGGAGGAAAAGTTAGGTTGTTCCTAGAAATTATATCTTCTATAGTTTAAGCAACATGGAGCTAGTGGATGTCCAATTAAAGAGTGGTTATGGAATATTGTGAAGGGTTCTACTTTAGTTCCATCGGTGAATCTGTTTTAGTGGTTCTTTCATTTAGGGATTTGTTACATTGTGGAGAGACCCTATGGAATGGGTGTTAGTTCTAATGTATGTGGTTGTGTCGTAATATGATAATTCAATGCGGTATTGGTCCAATGGTTGGTTTTTTTGTATTCATCCAAAATGGATCCATCCTGTGGTGTAGAGATATTTTATTATATAGAGGTGACATTTTCATGGGGGTATACATCATGTTTTACCCTCCACTTTTATGACAATATTATTATTATGATTGTTATAAATCATAGATGTTCAATGACGTGATGGGATGTAGTATGGTGATGGTTATCATTTCATATTCATTCATTTTTATAAATAGGATACATATTGGTCTATGTTGTTTCCCCATAGTCATGTGATTTTCATATTGGGTATAAAATTATTAGAGTTCCTCCGACCTAATTAATTTTATAGAGATTCTATCAAATTCATTGTGACAAACTTCATCCTAGGTTTATTTTAAAACCCCCTTTTAGTTTCATTAAACCATAGAGGATATAGATTTATCAATAGTGTTTAAGGTGAGTTCTCCTTTTTTTCATAGTTTCAACATTTTCCTTCATCTAGGATGGGATACTATGATGGAATTTTTGTTTTTGAAAATTTTGAAAATAAGATGTTCTGGCTATTGTTTTTTTGGTTGATCAATGTGATATTCTTCTTTTTGGAGTTTGGTGGTGGTCTTGTCCTCAATCCAACCATGAAAAATGTATCTAAAACTACTAGTTTATTGTAGGGGATCCCATTATACTCATATTATATTTTATGAGGGTGGGTGTTCACACTTTTTTATATATGGTATTATATTTTTCAACTTTCAAATAAAAATATTGTTAAATTAAAATGAAATGTGTGATATGTGATTTTCATGTCATTATATATGTATATAATTTTGAAATTATAATTGTATGATCAAAATTCCCTACGTAAAATTTATGTAGTTTGGGCTTTTTTTTTATTTGACATATTTATTGGATCCTTGATTAGTGTGGTTGATGAAATATTTATAAATTTATATGGATAATCACATATATATTTTTAATGAAATTGTTTCCCTAAGAGAGTCACTATTCAATGATAATGAACAAATATAAATGTTTTAATTAATAAAAATACACCTATCTTAATCTATATATTTTATTAGTTAGTGTTAAGTGAAAAGTGTGGTGATCTATTTTATTGTGGCCACTTTTTGGGGAAATTTGTTTAAATAGTCATAAGGGGTTTTTTTGATGAGTTGTGAGGCCATTATATATACACTACATTATAGAACTTTTTTTGTTATGGGTAAAAGGTATCCATGAAGTGAATGTGTGCATAAATGGTGATGATGTGGGGATATTGGTATTTCAGAAAATCATGTGTTGTTTTTATGTGTGGTGGTGTGAGGTACAAGATTCGTAGTTAGTGATAAACTGAATAATAATGATTATTAATGTGATAGTATGGTTTGGTTAATGGGTTAAAAGGATTATGAATATATTTTATGGAAATTTATGGAATAAATGTTTGTTTATTAATTTGAATTAAATTGGATGTATAACAAACAATGGTTGGTAATTTAATATCTATAAAATGGATCTTGTTGATAAATAAGATGAAATGATAAATGTGGCTTGTGGTTGATAATTGAGATTTTTCATTTAATGGTGGTGGTTAACGTGGTAGTTTTGTGTGTTTGGGTATCATGATTTCATTTGGTTAGTTCTCTGTTAGAATCTATAAGTAGGGTTATTTGAGACTATATATATTTAATGTATGGTACTTTGGATTTTCTATATAAACACCACCTTGTTTCATTTATATAATTAATTATCTTGTATAATATTAATTATTAAAGTATTTATATTTTGAATTATTATGCATACCAATGATTAAATTGTTAAATTGATTCTATATAATCATACATTCATATATAACATTTCATAAATAGTATAAAAATGAGTTACATTTCTTTCGCCCTGACATTATAATGTTTTTGAGTAATGGTATTGTATTATGTATTATATTATGAATTATCCATGTCATGTGTTTGAGTTATCACAAAATTAGGATCATTATTTAGTAATGTATCCCTGAGTAGAGGGGATCTAGGTAAATCTATGGACCGACATGTGGGATTATTATATTTATATAGATATTACAGTTGACTATGTATAGATCTATATTTACTCAATTTTGGATTGATTATTTTATATATTTATTAAAAAATACATTAAATGAATATATATACCTTAAAAATAAGATTAAATTAGATATGTGGGAATACATTTCAATTTTAATTTGGTTTAGTAACAGATGTAGTGATTTCAGTAAAGAATTACACGTAAATGTATTTTTAATGTATATATTTATTGGATGTAGTATTATTATCAAAACAATTAACAATTAGATTGCAAACATAATTGGATTATCATTAAAGTTGATAATGATATTTAAATCCCCCTAAAAATACTAAGAGATTGACTCCTTCACATATGGATCATTCATATTCCTTGATCAAACAACTAATAAGTTTCATGGAATTGTTTTGTACCACTTGATTATATTTTAATGGAATCAATTAATGTTTTGAAGAAATAGTATTAGGTTCCCATATAAGAATTATATTTTGGATTCACATATCCAAGTATGCTTAATAACATTAATTTACAAGAGTAATACAGTTTTATTTATCAAAAAAATTATTTTTGGAAATATATTTTTTTCACAACATTCAATGAATATTATATGATATTATTGGTATGATTCCACTATTTATTTTCAAGGGGGTTTGATGAATACCTTAGTGGGATCATTTTTTAGTAAAATTTGGATCATTTTTGAATTATATATATGATGTGTTTAAAATGGGATATTATTTTATTGGTAGAAAATTTAATTGTAGTCATTAATAATTGTGTATAAAACATAAGGCTCATCAGATATAATATTTTTACATAAATATATGGAACCAACATCATCGATCTTATACTTGAGATTAATCATTGAAAATAATTAAATTATTAAAAAATATACCAGTACTAGTAAATTATTAAAATTTATTAAATAAGTGATATTATATGTATATTGAAATACCTTCATAAATTATAAAACAATTGATGTTTTTTATAGGTAAACATATAATTATATGTTGATAATAATGTATTTTTATTATTATTATAAAGTATTTTGATTTAGGAAAACATAATGTACCTGTGACTAACCTAATATAATCAATAATATTGGGTATTTTAATGACTTGGTGAGGCTAGTGGTATTCAATGAGTCATGTTCTCATTAATGAAATAATTTTCGTATCATTATTGGAAATTTTTTTACCACTATATTCCATTCAATAAATTTTTATCATGATTTCTCAACATGTTTTGAATATTTAAATGATGTAAACTTATTTCTTGGTTCACATGTTTCGTAGATAGTATATGTTGGTGATTTTTTAAATTTGTGAAGAAATATTAGTTAGAGAGTCTATCATTGTTTCATTGAGCTTCAATTGATGGTTATTGAATACAAGATTTATAATAAATATGGGGTAATGAATCTGTCGAATAGAATTTTTCAAATAGCAAAAGGGATTTAGGATTCTCCTTGGAATTTAAATTTAATCTCTCTGCATTATATAAACTAATTATATAGATTTTAATGGAATTTTATACCAAATTTATAAATTATAATTGAAGTGAGTATAAATGATTTAGACATCTAGATAATAATTTATAGATCATGTAATTTTAATTCAATTTAAGGATCAAAATGTTTCAATAGATAATATTTTAATGTACGGGATCACAAAAAATTTTCATGGATCCTTGTAAAAGATGTTTATATTCATCTATTTTCTCTTAGGTGATAATAGAAGATGTCTTTAAAAAAATTGTTGATATAAAAAACAATAATTGATTCAAAACACGTGATTTATAATTCAACATATTCTATAACGTGTTTTGATACGAATATATAGATAAAAGTATTTATTTTGTATAAAAATATCCATTTATATGGTTCTTAAAATATATTTAATTGAGAAATCACAATAATTAGTTTCATATTTTAATGATAAACGATATTGTCAATAGAATGACCCACACACAAATATAACCATATATGATATGAGTATAATGAATTTTTTATTAAATATTTATGCATAATGTAAATATTTTTTAATTCGTAATAGGTAATATACTCTGAATCAAAGAATTATATTTCCAAAATAATGTAATGACTATGGTGTTAGAGGGAGTATGTTTTCACAAAAATAAGATAAAATTTAACAGAATAAATTTTATTCAATTCAATTTTCAATTTTAATTTAACATATAATACTTAAAATTTATTGTGTATTGTTTTAAAATTAAATATATATAGTTATATATAGATATCATAACAAAGTGAAATTCATTTTATCAAAACTGAGTTCAATATTTTTTTTATCAAATAATGTAAATTCAATTTTTATATAAAAAAAAAATTTATTTTATATTATTTATTGAATGTTTTATAATAAAACTGATGTTACTCATATGTGGGTTTATATTTAGAAAAATTAATATATTAAAATTGAAACATTTTTTGATATACAGTTTAGATTTTTGAATTTGTTCAAGTTGTTGAACATTTGTAAGATTATTTTTTTCTATCAACCTTACTATACTATCATACTACATATATTGTACTAATGAAATAGTTTTGTTGGAGGGTTTTAATTGGTTGTCACATAGGGAGGTGGTATGAATGAAATAATGATTAATTGATTTTGAGAAATGAATTGAAATTTTAGAAAATATAACGTTGAAATAACAGTCTATCATATATGTTATGTTAAAATGGTTATTATTTATAGATTTTTTTATTTATTCATAATATAATATAAAAATATATCATGTTGAAAGAAGGATACTTTAACTATATTATTATTTTACATTGGGATCACAGATGTATACATTGATATATAGTCCATGGTGTTAAATTAAAAATTACAACATCAAATATGACATTCTGTTATCCCTAACATATTTTTTAATTGATTATTATAGGTTATGTTGAAATGTTGATGATATAATGAGTAAAAAACATTATTTAGATATTTAAAATGATTCTGAGGCACACAAATGTGTTCTTTTCACCTAAAAACTCATAATGTATTCTATATAGAGTTCAATATACTATGTATTTCATAAATTGGGGGGTGAATGAATAATATATAGAGTCACTACAACCTATTCATTGTTAGATAACTATCATGATAAAATTATTTAATTTATACCTTTCTTAATTAGTACATGATGATCTGCTAATCAGGGGGTTCTTTGGTTTATTTTTTTATCTTGTTATTGTTTAAAGCTCCACTAAGAGAGTATTTTTCCTTTATTATGTTGCATATATCATTTAAAAACTCGATTTATATAAAATGGGGAATTTTTTAGAATTTAAAAACAAAATTCATTGCTAAAATATTTTTTACATCAAATTCATAAATCCTATTATTTTTAATAAAAATTAAAAACAAAATTCAGTCAATAAAATCCTAGAACCTTCAAAGACACATACTCTAACCATTACATTATCTGACTGTTGTGATATTATATAATATTATTTAATGATTATATTTTTTAATATTTAATGTACAATAATTGAGAGGCTATGTTTAATTGAACATATTTTTATTATTTTGATCAAATTTGTTATACATCAAGATCACAAGTATGAACTATTGGGGGAGTTATCAAATAATTTATGTTTTATATTTATTGTATAAATTCAATTATTATTCTATTTGTTATATCTTCTAAATTAAATTATAATATATTAATATGATTGAAAATATATAAGTTGATGGAATATAAATATGGTGTATTTTTTGTAAATATGTTGTGATTTTTGGTACTTTTCCTGGTCAAATATTATTATTAAAATTAATATAGATATATAATTGATATCAGGCCTTAGTTTCATGAAAATTATTAGGATTAATGTTATTCCAATTTATTATTTAATTAATCAACATTTCTATTTTCAATAAATTGTTTTAATTTTAACTTTTGATGTTCAGAAAGAAAAAATGCATGTATAATTTAATTTATATCATTGAACTGATGTTGAGAGAATATCACAAAACTGGTTGGGGTAGAATGATATTTATTTTAAAATACCAATAGGAAATACACACTAAAGAGACATTGAATACACTATTATTCACTCTAAATTATAATACATTCCTCTAGAACATTAATATTTGGAATTTTATGTACACTTATTTAAACATTATGTTTTGTGAAAAGACTAACAAGAGAACATTTTACCTTAAAAGGGAATTTAATAATATGTTTATTAATTGTGTATAAATTTTATACTAAGAGATTAGTTATTTATATTAAAAAATTAAAATTATTATCATATGATTTTATATTCTGATATTTTAATTTTATTTAAAAACTGGAAAATTATTTTAGATATGTTTTGAATCTTGTTTAACTACAATTGTAAATTTTTCTTGTCTCTTCTACTACTTTTATTACCCTTTTTCTCTAAATTCATTTTCATTCATGATTATTTATATTATCTTTTTAAAATAATTTAGGAAATCGATGTCTGAACACGAATCTGTAAAAAAAATTCTACTTCTAAATTTAAATATTTGAGTAGTTCTAGTGGAAATATTTATTAATAATATATAATTTCCTTGTTAAAAAATATTTTGGTAATATTTGTTTCATATTTTTGTAAGTCCTTAAACATCAATAGTTTCTACTAAATTTCAAAACATTTTTGATCATGAATATAGATTAATATTTATCGTTGACATTAAGAGTCAAAATTTAGGATAATGAATAATATTATATTGGGTGGTGGGTCATAAATTATGGAAAAATATAATAATTATTTTATGTGTAAGGACTCAAAATTCCATGAATGTTTTTTCTTAAATTCATGGGATTTTTACAAGCCTGCAAAAATTGAGGGTACCTGATTCTCAGGCCGGTGTGCCTAGAATCAATTTCATATGTTTTTCATGGGTACGTTTACTAAACGTGCGAGCATGATTTTATAACATTTGAACTGGAGCATGGAATAGAACTCCACGGGCACTTTTGAACTCACATTGTCGATCATTTCTTAGTAAGACATTCACTGTAGTTTCATTTTAACATGAATAGAAGAAATTTTTTGGGGTTCTTTAATAAATATAAATAAAAATATGGCGACAACCTATTTTTATTTCGTGGTTGTTAATAGTTCCAAGGGGAGGTGGGTGGTGGGGGCAACCACACCATAACATCCCATGAGAGGTTATGGGGTGGGTACCACCACCACAACACCTCCCTTGGGAGGATATTTATCAATGGGGGCCACATGAGCCTAAACCCTTTTAACTCTCCATAATTTTTGGACACTTTTCACTTTCCCACTACTTTGAATGAGACAAATCTCCACCATTAATTAAGTAAAATAATTCTTTTAATTCAAATTTTTTTTAATCCATTCCACCCTAATGAATTAAATGAGTTGTATCATTTAATTAAACCCAACTGTTTGTGTTGTGTGCCAAAAAATAATAGTCGATTCCTCTATTGTTTTTGGTTGGGTTTTTGGTGGAATTGAGAGTTTCATTGGAGAATTATCCTCCAAATGAAGAATGCTTCTTCTGCCAACTAAATATTCTTCCTTCTTCGACAGGGGACAGAAATGGAAGCATCACCACCGAAGAATGCTGACGCAATCCTCAACTTATTCTTTCCCGACATCAACGGAATGACATCCTCCATCCCATGACTTCATCAATGGTCACCTACAATGAGGTTGGGGTGTGTTATATTTTGATCAATGTTGAATTTCATCCTTCATTGTTGGATGATTTCCCCAAAACTGCTTTCTATCAAACTAATGTCTAAGGATTGATCCAAATTAACCAGGCCTGATTCCTTCACTATTCTTCATATGTGGTGTTCATTGACCGTTCTTCGAGCGGGTAAATCGAATCATGTTTCCCTAGCCGATCGAAGGTCAGAAAACATCGAAAACAACCTCAGATCATCATAGCGACCTAGAGGAAGATGTTTTGTGGCGGATGGACCATAAAAATGAAGAACAGAATCCTCAGGAGGTGCGTTGGCAAGAGTCGTCATTTCTGGAGAATTCCATATTTCATAGCACGTCCTTCTGAAGCACACAGCGTGTAATACAAGCGCTATGTGGCTATAGTTTCGGGAATTAGATGACTGTCACATGACATGTGAGCCCGATAAAATGGCGTGTACTATCTACATAGCAAGGCAGATGTAGGTTCACGATGACTTGGTGTGTTTCCAGGGAATACATGAACACAAGAAGACTTTCATTTCTAGGAGGCACCTCATGTACGTTCTTCATTGCATGGCAGAGGCAGCTTCGCGATGACTCGGCATGTATTCAGGGAATACATATACACGGGTAGACATACATGGCCAGGAGGCACGACATGTACTATCATCATTCCATGGTAGAAGCAGCTTCGTGAAGACTCGTCGTGTATTCCATGAATACAAGGACATGGGGTGGAGTACACATGCATGTACTCCACAACATGACCATGCTTGGCCAGTGGCATGGGGTACCACATGTACCGGTTACACGGGTTGGCAAACATGGGTTGTGGCCATGTACGGGCACATGGCCAGCGTACAGGGTGTCGGCCCCAGTTTCATGGACACATCATGTAACCTTACCACACGCCGTGTAAATTATTTTCTACACTACCAGTTTCGTTGAACACGGGAAGTTGAACACGGGCAGTACCCGGGGTCTGTAAACCCAGCGTGTAACCATACCACACACCATGTAATTTCTTTTATAAATGACCTTCCTTTTGACACGGGCCATTGTAAACAGACAAAACTATGGTCTGATGACACGGCGTGTAGATACCAACATGCCGTGTACTATTTATGGAAATGGCTTGGTCATCTCATCATTGTGTCTTGGACAAGTATTGCTTGGATTTTCCCATATGAGGTGGCAGTTCATTGAAATACATCCACATGAGACTTCACAACACTTGGAGTATCGTCTAGTAGCTCGTGGAGCATATCCTCATGGGGATGAGCAGAAAGAGTGTAGAGACCTAGTAGATATAGAACTAACGACTACTTGATTGATTTGACTCAGAGTGATTCGACTAGCCTAGCAGGGAGTGCCCGATATTTGGTGGCAGACCCATGACAATGGAGTGCCTTTTATTTGGAGGCAGACCTGTGGTACATGACATGAGAAGTACCTATGCAGGCTTTTAGGGGGAGCGCCTGGTATTTGGCAACAAACCCACAATGGACGGCGCGCCTGGTTGTTGGGAGCAGACCTGCAGTACTCAAAACCAAGAGTACCTCAGTAGTCCAAGGATAGTGAGAAGCACCTCGGTGTCACAAAAGGGCCACTGTACTCGAAAGAGTAGGATTTCTCTAGCATCCTTGTTTTCAAAAATGAAAATCCTGGTATGAGATGATTCAATACCTTTTTTTGGTGTTTTCCACATGATTGAGATGGGTTACTTGATAACATATGTATATGAATGGGAATATACCTATGTAATTGTTATCCATTTAAATCATACTTTTTGGTTTATCCTTGTTGGATTTTGTGAGACCTTGAGGGTCTATAGACCTATACTGAGTATCGTTATACTCACCCCTACACGGGCTATGCTTGCACCTCGTTGTGTTGAATACTAACGACAAACATCGTTGATGGAGGCTGAGAGCACCAGGTCTGGACGTTAATCGGAGGAGGACCTTTTGACGTATCGGTACACGGTGGAGTCT
The DNA here is from genome assembly GCA_963277665.1 of Viscum album. NCBI lineage: Eukaryota > Viridiplantae > Streptophyta > Magnoliopsida > Santalales > Viscaceae > Viscum > Viscum album. The sequence goes on along the minus strand of OY728161.1, from coordinate 415,602,313 downwards.
GATGGACATGGAGTGGTTAGGAGGCCATATGTACCTAACCTTTAGGTAGGAACTGCAGAGGATGTTCCAAGAGGTGCTTTCACCATTCAGATATTTTTCCATTTTTTAGTTGTACTTGATTTCAGTTCTACATTTTCTTTACAGTTGCGCTTGTATTCTGGCCCCGCTTTACTTTTAGTGTACCTGTTATACAGTTTTTACATAATGTTTGCTTCCACTTGTACTCTATTTGTGTGTGTTTCAGTTTATAAAGACAATAACTTCCCAATTTTAGTGATTTATTCATTTGGTGATAGACACCAGCCCCTCACCTATGGAAGCTGGGATTGGGGTTAGTCACGATACGAGCCCCAGGGGATGGGTCGTGACAAATTAGTATCAGAGGAGTTGGTTATATCGCAAAACATAGGAATCTGATATATTTTTTCACTGAACCAATAGTGTTAAGGGTAATGAGTGTGGTTCTCAGTTCAAGGAGTCCATTGTGGGTGTGGTGGCCGACATTTCCATACACCAAGGACCTGACTTCTAATTTTCGACTTAGTGCGCAAAATGTTTTTGTATGTGTGTATTCAAATGTTTTAATTATGTCAACTCAACCAGGTCAGCTCACCAGGTATTGTCTTTTGACAGTGTCACATCTATTTCTCTCAGGATGCCTCCCAGCCGACAACCACCTAGAGCCCCAACTGTTGTGTGTACTGACAGCCCATAGAGTGATGAGACCTCAGTACTTGGCCCTATTCTTGTTGAGGAAACAGCGATGGCACCAGCGGTACTACTCCATGTTGGGCCACCGATACCACCATCCCTAGTAGTTGAGAGTTCACGCTGCATGAATGTGTTGCATGTGTTATAGCGCTCGAGGCCACCCAGGATCTGGGAGAGATGGACCCGTAGGATTCTGAGGATTGTCTAGAGGATATGGTGAGATTCTTCATGCTAGTATGGACACCAGCCGACTTCATGGTTATCCTTGCTACCATCCTCCATTGGGCAGCTACAGGTTGATGGTGGAGCCTGATACTCCATATACATGATGAGGCGACACTTCTTTGGTAGACATCGAGAGCATGTTCTGGGCAGAGTTTTTCCCAGCCACCCTTCGAGTATTGTGGATACATGAGCTACTACATCTATAACAGGTTCATTGATGGTGGAATAGTACCCAGTGAGGTTCATCGACCTCTTTCACTACCCCACTGATATTGTACGAGTCCCGTTCTTCAGGGCATGAACGTTTGAGAAGGGACTCATGCGATTTATCAAAGCTTCATTTATCTCTCACAGTATCCCGAAGCAGACGAGGGTGTTGGATTGAGCCATCCTTGTGAAGAGTTTCCTTGATGAGAAGTCTCCATCGACGACACCCACAACTAGTCATTTTGTGATGGACTCTTATGCATCCGGAAATAGACAGATGACACTGGGGTGTAAGAAGGCTAGACATAGAGGTGGTCAACCACATGACTCAAGATCAGTTTTCCGGGGCACCCAGAGTGGAGGCATGGCCAGACATGCTAGGAGCGGGTAGTGCTACTCATGTGGCGGGCTTCGTCACATGTCGTGTGATTGTCTGACACGTCATACAGAAAATCAAAAGTAATTTGAGGGACCTCCCATGAAGAGGCAGAGATTCGATCGAGGTGGTATGCATGGTAGAGGCAGACGTGGCAGATGATCAGGTCTAGCAGCTTGGTAGTGGACGACACTTCGAGGTGTTGCCACCACCAACACTAGGTGGTCCACCCCGACCGCAGGGAGTGGGTGGCATGGGAGATATCAGCTTCAGGAAGCTGAAGCCTATGACCATGGTGCTCCATAGATGATTCGAGTTATGATATGGGTCTACTCTTCCTTAGATGATGTTCTTATAGACACAGGTGGCAGTCACTCATTCATAGACACTGCCCTCATTCATAGATCAGAGATTCTGACTGAGCCATTGGCTCAATCCTAATGGCTAGAGACTCCAACGGGAGTAGACTCAACAATTACGAACTGGTTCCGGTAATGTGAACTTACTATTGGAGGTGATAGTTTCGGTTGGGAACTCCTCATAGAAGTATCGAGGCCTTACGATGTCATCTTGGGTATGGACTGGTTATCTACAGTCCAGGCTCAGATTGACTGTACTAGGCACAACGTGTGGTATGTCAGCACGGATGGGACCGGTTTCTACTTCACCAATGATAAGGGAGGATTTACAGCGCATGACATAATTACTCGGAGGAGGGTGCAGTCGATCACTCAACAGTTGGCATGCCTTACACTTGGAGTAGTTGATGAGGAGAGTCTGACTTATCATGTTGTGGTGGAAAAGTACGTGGATATTTTCCCTAATGATATTACAGGACTACCTCATCGAATATAGGTGGACTTATACATTGACTTGTACCCCAAGACGACACCGATATCTACACCAGCATATCGGATAGCTCCCGTTGAGCTTATTGAGCTGTGATTATTGCTAGAGGTCTGGCTGGGGATGGGATTCATCCAGCCTAGTGTTTCTCCCTGGGCAGCCCCAATTCTGTTCACCAAGATGGTGGATGGAAGCTTGCAACTTTGTGTTGAATACCGTCACCTGGACAAATTGACCGTTAAGAACATGTACCCATTCCCGAGAATTCACGGTCTCTATGATCAGCTCATGGGAGCAAGGTGGTTCTCGAAGATAGACCATAGGCCAAGCTATCACTAGCTTAGAGTTCGAGAGAAGGATGTGTAGAAGACGTCCTTTAGGTGTTGGTACTGCCACTATGAGTTCATCGTTATTCCCTTCAGCGTAACCAACGCTCCAGTACTGTTCATGTGTCTCGTGAACATGATCTTTCAGCCTTACCTCGATCACTTTGTTGTGGTCTTCATCGATGACAATCTGATTTACTTGATTACTGAGGAGGAGCATGCCCATCATTTGCAGGTATTGCTGGACACACTCTGAAATCACCACATTTATGGTAATCTCTTGATGTTCGAGTTCTGGATTTGAGTGGTTCACTTCTTGGACACGTCATCTCGGAGGCCGGATTTGCAGTGGATCCAGCAAAGATCGAAGCAGTACTTGGTTGGGAGACACCCAGGAGTGTGACAGATGTACAATGTTTCCTAGGTTTGGGTTTCTACTTCCATAGATTCGTTCCATACTTCTCTAGATATGCATCTCCACTATCATCCTTGACGGAGAAGTGGAATCACTTCGTATGGTCGGAGAGATTCCAGTAGAGCATTAAAGAGATGAGGCAGAGGCTGACTAGTGCCCCTATAATGAGAATTCCAAAGGCAGGCTTAGGGCATATATTTTACTATGACACATCTGGGAGTAGAATCAGGTGTGTCCTAATGCAGGAGAGAGCTGTGATCAGGTATGGTTCTCGACAGCTTAGACAGTAGGGGAAGAACTACACTACCCATGACCTGGATTTAGCTGAGGTGGTCTTCACCATTAAGATGTGGTGGCATGATCTGATGGCAGAACGTTTTACCATTTACTCTGATCACAAGAGTCTCATGTTTATCTACTCTCATAAGGTCTTGAAGCTGAGAAAACGGTGATGGCTTGAGTTCTTCAAGAACTATGACTTCAAGAATGTTTATACTCATAGGAAGGGGAATGTAGTTGTAGATGTTCTCAGCTGGAGTACTTGTATACAGATTCTAGGAGAGGTGACAGAGTAGCTAGCTGCCTTGAAGATATCCTTTTGGATAGGGATGGAGAAGCCTATATTTAGTCTCTTATAGTCACTCCTCCACTTCTTCAGTGACTCAGTGAGGCATAGCATGAGGACGCTAACTGCGAGACACAACGTTCTCAGATATCCTCAGGGCATGCACCTGATTGATTTTTTGAATGTGGGGACCATGTCAACCTCTTCATAGGATGTTTAATGTTACCAGTTTCACTATAAGAGGATGTCTTGATGGATTTAAACACTTAACCTCTACAGGTACATCCTGGAGTGGATAAGATGTACAATGACCTACGATGACAGCACTGGTGGGTAGCTATGAATAAGGCAGTAGTGGAGTTCATTTCACGGTTCCTCACTTGTCAGCATGTGAAGGAAGAGCACCAGGTACCAGAAGGTTTGGTTTAGCCCATATAGATACCAGAGTGGAAGTGGGATGGTGTGTCTATGGACTTCGTGATGGGTCTTCCACGTACGTCTAGAAGTCACAACTCGATTTGGGTGATTGTCGACCGACTCACCAAGTCAGACCACTTCCTACCAATTAGAGAGAAGGGATCAATTGAGAGCTTTAGAAACCACTATTTGTTGGAGATTGTGTGTTTACATGGAGTACCATCTTCTATAGTCTCTGACCGTGACACATGATTTACATCCCGACTTTGGAAGTGGTTGTAAGAAGATTTCAGGACACAACTTCTCTTGAGAATCGCCTTCCATCCTCAAACAAATGGTCAAATAGAGAGGACCATCCAGACACTCAAGGACATGTTACGTGCATGTTTCCTTAACATCAGTAGCATATAGGAGGATCATTAGCCATTGGTGGAGTTTTCCTACAACAACATCATTTACTCGACCTTCGGTATGGCACATTTTAAGGCATTGTACGAGCAACCTTACAGATCGCCACTATGCTGGACAAACCATGGGGAGTCAGCACTAGTGGAACCAGAGATGGTACGTGATACCATGGAGAAGGTGTAGATCATCTAGGAGAGGATGAAAACTGCACAGAGTCGGCAACAGTCATATGCTGATAGGAGATGAAGACCTATTGAGTTCGGGGATGGTGACCACGTCTTTCTACGTGTCTCCCCTCGATGAGGTATACGAAGATTTGGATGATGCGACAAGGTATCCCTGATATTCATTGATCCTTTCTAGGTCCTCAGCTGAGTAGGCGAGGAGGCTTACCGCTTGGCTCTTCCACCTCAGTTGCACCAGGTGCACGACATCTTCCACATATTTTATCCGAGGAGATATGTGCACAACCCTTTTCATATCATCGACCACAAGGAGATGGCCATCAATGATGGTGCGACTATCATTGAGGATCCAATAAGGATTGTGGATTTACAAGACTGGGTCCTACGCGGAAGGTCAATACATCTACTGCGTGTTCAATGGAAGCACGAGATCCTCCAGGAGAGCACAACCAAGTGGGAGGCTCAGATGGATGCTCAGTACACCCACTTGTTACCTTAGTGTGAGTTGTAGATTACGGGGACGTAAAGCCCTGATGTGGGTAGAATTTAATGACCCTGAATTCAGTGGAAAATTGTTTAATTCAATTCATGGGATTTTTTTGAGCCTGGGAAAATTTATGGCACTTGATTCTGAAACCCGGTGTGCCCAGAATCAATTTCTGATGTTTTTCTAGGGTACCTCTAGTAAAGTTGCAAGCAGATTTTTATTACATTTGAACTGGTGCTAGGAATCTTATTCTGAGGGCACCGTTGAGCTCGTAGTGTCAGTTATTTCTTAGTAAGACATTCACCTCAGTTTCATTTTTTCAAGAATGGAAGAATGTTTTTGTGGTTCTATAATAAAGTCAAATAAAAATATGGTGACAACCTATTTTTATTTCGTGGTGGTTAAAAGATCTATGAGGAGTTAGTGGTGGGGCCACCACACCATAACCTCCCATGAGAGATTATGGTGGTGGGTCTCACTTGCACATAACCTCCCATGGGATGATATTTATAGGTGGGGTCCACACGAGCATAAAACCCTTGTAACTCTCCATAAAGTGGGGTGCCTATTCACCTTCCCCCTACTTTTAATGAGACAACTCTCCACCCTTAATGAAGTGAATTAAATATTTTAACTCAAATAATTTTGAATCCCTTCAACCCAAATTAATTAAATGAGTAGTCTCATTTAATGAAACACAACACTTTGTGTTGTGTTCCAACAAATAATAGTCATTTCTTCTATTATTTTGTGTTAGCATTATGGTGGAATTGAGTGGAGCATTGGAGAATTATCCTCCAAATGAAGAATGATTCTTACAACAATGAAATGAGGGTTCTAAACTGGGGGTTTTAGTTTTTTTCAACCTCCTAAAAATCACCTTTAAAAATGTTGAAATAATTACATTTGTACGATAAATATAATCAGTTGATATTATGTTAATCTAATAACCTAAATCAATCTCATCATAATTTTTTTTAAATGGGTACTTTATTCATTTGTAATATGGACAACCATCTTGTGAACATATTTAATTTTCATTCCATCCCACTCTCACAAAAATTATAATATTAATTGATTAAAATTACATAGCTTCTATCCATTTTACACCCCAATATTAATTTAAATATTTTGGAATAAATAAATCTTCTATATCTTGCATTGCACAAAATAATTATTTTAAACTAATCATGAGAAGATATAAAATTTCAACTCTATCTTATGTATTAGATTGATAGTAATAAATATTACTAAAATTATAATGTAATTATTTTTTAAATTCATTGGTTAAATATAATTTTTTTGTAAAAAAGTTGAATGTAATGGAAATATTACTATTTTTAAAATCCTATATTCATTTTGTATTTATAAAATAAATTAATTTGAAAAATAAAATAAATATCTAAATATTTTATATATTTGATATAAAAATTTTTATATGAAAAAAATATATTTTCTAGTATTAAGATAATAATAAATATAAATTCTGTAATGAAAATATATAATTTTTCAAAGTTAATTTTACCTCCATTTAATAAAAATCCCAATTTAAATCTAATTATTGACACTTATTAAATTTTTCAATGAAAAATTAATCATCATATGTTAAACTAAAATAAAAAATTATATAAAAAATATTAAATTATTAAGTGGTTTTCATTTTATTTTTAATATGGAAATACAATTTTTTACATAAGAACGTCTATTATTTTTATACGTATTAACTAGTTATGGTTATGCTAATAATTATTTTAAATTTTAATTTGTTAATTATAATTTAATGTATAAAAAATATTATTTCTATAAATGGGTTAATACATAATATTATTATTGAAATTTTATATTTTTTTTAAAAATGTATTCCTAAAAATATTTTTTTCAATGAATTTAACCTATTGTTTTTAAATAAATTCATCACATTATGTATTTTTTTATTTGTAAAGTGTATAAAATATTTTTCTGTTGAAGTTAATAATAAAATATATATATACTAAGGGGTCGTAAAAATTCATTATCCTAGATGACGATAATTCCATCCTATTTGAGAAAGCATATAAAAAAACGTTAATAAAATATGTGAAAAATATTACAAAGATGAAGCAATATTGAAATGTGAAAATACCATTGGAGACCACAGATCCACAATGTGGCATGATGCATCGTGATGTATCATTGAACTGAGTATGAATGTGGGATGAATCTGGTTGCATTGATGCTAACAAATGAAACCATACATATTTTGTGGGTGCAACTTTTTAATTTACGCCTTAGAAAATGATCATACATGCAAACTACATAGTTCGTGGGATAAGGTCACATTTACAATCCCAACAAGTAATGTCCCATGTTGATTAATCTATTTGTCTCCTCAAAAGAAAGATTAAAACCCTTTATGGATGAATGATAAATCCAATAACCAAATCCACTATTATACTATAAATAGGCCCTGAGTGAGTCAAAAAAATTAGACAAATGGACAAATGAAATGATGGCGGGAGATAATGGAGATATCGACCACATTTGTAAGGTCACCCATCCATATGTAGAACATAAAATCTTCTTAGTTGAACCCTTCTCCATAGTGGTGAAACCATCTCATTAACCATATATATAATACCCTCAAAAAAATATTCCATGTAGAGAAAATTTCATTTCCATATTGAGAATAAAATTTATTACCACATAAAAAATGGGAAATGTGACCACCTCCAATGTAGGAAATGCTATCACCAACAACCCTTTGTGACCAACCCTTCGAGTATGTACCCTTTAAATCCAATGCATTAGGTACACCCCTTTTGGTATGTTTTTATGTATCCAACAATGTATGGTCATCACTATGTGCAATACAAAATGTATGTGTTTGTAGATACTTTAGTTCTTTTACCCATCTTCCCCAATCGGGCACATTTCCATGCTACTGTCGAAGAACAATGGATTAGTCTGTTTGCAAGCATCACTAACAACCATGAAAAATCGATATTCGTTTAATGAAATTTTGAGTCCATGTCAATGATTTTTTAAACCTTTATGACACCCCAACATTCTTCCCAACAATACCATGTGTTGACCTTCTTTTCATGACAGTCCTAAAACAACATCATTTTCATCCTATTCCAGGTTTATACATAACTAAATTGACAATCATAGCCTGAATTATTCTTAGACACTGTTGCAAATCCACTTCATTTAATAAACTCTATGTCTCAGACGATATTAGATCTTTATAAACATTAATTTCTATCACAATTGGATGATCTGTATATGTCATAGTGGGATTTGAATCAATTTCCCATAAAAAAGGATTACCATCCAATAAAAAATTTAATATCATGAGAGAATTTTCCAACATCTATATTCTCTAATGGATTCCATGTCCCATATAATTTATGCTAATATAATAATCCCTAGACTCATAGCATTCACTCTCCATACTTCTCATGTTCGATTCATGTCAAAATATTTTGTCCATAATATCATCAAATTATTCATTCATTCCATAACATCTTGTTCTATTCTTATATCTGTAAATTACAAGAACCTTATTTTTCAGATCCACTTAAAGTTAATCATTATAGAAATCATACATAAAACATGATATTAAATTATTATATCATATTCCATCTACCATTAAATTAAATATAGATTCATCGTATTATATTTAAGATATAAAACATGAGAATATCTATATGAAAAAAATGATATGAATTGTGCATCAATTTTAACATGTCTAATGTAATGTTGATGACTATATTTCCAAACATTGAAGAGGGATCTCCTCTTGTGGTATTACCCAATCCATTATTACTATAGGTGACTCTTTTTCTCTTCCCCGCCAAAGACTAGGGTGTATCTGACGAGATAACCAAATACGACTACACTTTCTATAAAATCAAGAGAGGAGATGGACACAATCCATGTCCCTCTCTCTACCAGTTTTTCCTCCACCACCATCCATAGGCTAATGGAGTGGGATGTGGGATCCTCATATCTACTTAAGCATCTAATTTTATAAATCAATAACGACTCAAATAAGATTAATGGATGGTCGTTGTCATGACATAAATACCATCCCAAGTCATATTAGGGCCCCCATATTGTATTAGACCTAATAAAATCTCCCTAAATTGAACTTCACCATATACATAATCCCCAACAATATATCCCTGGGTACCCATCATGAGTAAGACCAATATTAGATCTGACTAAGAGTAATACCCTTGTAAAAGGCCTCATACACGGAATAAGCTAACATTATTTCTTTTTTTATTGGTGTATTGCATGAATAAGACCCATCATTAAAATCTAAATACATATTTATTCCATATAAATTAGGATAAATATGAACCCTCTATGGGGTTCTTGCATGAAAATACAACTATTTCACCCATTCCATCATTTTCACATCATTTAATCATTTTTCACACCACATGGCTTTAAACATCATTGGGTAAATGAACTATCTGGACTTTGATTCCTCAAATCCAAGGATATATAATTATCCTTTTTATTTTAAAAATAAAATACATAAATTTGTCCTTTTTTGTCCATATACAATATAAGATCATTCCTTTATCTTGGAGACCACATATTTTCTTGGTCTCTCATGTAGCCTCAGTATATGTCCCATATTAAATATTCACTAGGGACCCTCCACCTATGAGTACATTCCCTGGAACATAAACTTGATGTTTTTTCCACATTTCTTAAAAATAGTGGGATGTTTCTAGTTATCTAAACCCAAACTACAAGGGTTATGATTCCATTCAAGAGGATATTTAGGAATCCCATATTTGGGTGTGATCATGACATTCAACCAATTATTGTCCCCATGGATGATGGTGAACTCTAGAGCACCCAATCATTTGGATTAAAACCAGTGATGTCCCTATAAGTAATTATTTAATCACTTATTTATACATAAAAAGGCAATATTTGATGATGAAACTCATATAAATATATAAATATATATATTCATAGATGGTGATCCTAGGGTACATATAAATGATTAAGAACACATGTGAATTAATTGCAAATCATACCCAGGGTTACACCATGGACACAGAAATTGGAATGATCAAAGGACTCACAAATCTTGAACGTGACATAAATTCATAACAGAGTCAAAGAATATGAAATAGTTTCTAGAAAAATTTTGTGATGCCCTCGAATTACGATTCTCTCGAACAATGTAATTTATCAAGCCATAGTGGCTAAATTATTCAACAGAACCCTCCTTTAGAATGTAGCCCCATTAATCGAGGTAAAATATTTGTTGGATTATTTCAGGTCTAAATCTAAACCTTATGGAGACCATCTATAGAAAATTTACCCATCATTGTTGAATTCACACAATTCAACACCTCCATTGTACTACATTGGACATAAACATTACTATGAATGAAATAATTGTGAAGTCATTGTTAATAGTATCTAGTGAAAAAAATAATTGGCGAATAACCCACTAGGGCATTATTTTCCAATCTCTATGTGAAATAGGTACCATTTTGTACCTATAAGTGTATTAATCATGTTATATTTTGATACCAAAGTAATGTTTAAATGGGGTTTTAGAATAAAAAAAATTATAGTGACTATTAAATGTCCTTAACACATGCCAATTTTTTGGATGATTTAAATTTGACCCTTAACACTTCTATATCTAAACTAAGACATTTAATGTACAATTATCCAATTAAATGACTTATAATATTTTAATCAATTAAAGACACAAAATTCAATTTCCTTTTTCTTAAATATTTCGTAACATTTTACAAGTGTAACATTCCAGTTCTGGGTGCCTCCTAGTGGTTCCCTGTACTAGGTTGGTCACATGACCTCAAACACATTTTCCTGAATTCCAGAGGATGTTGACTAGCCACGAAGGCCTTATGTGTGATAGAGGGGAAAATATGACCTCATTGGAAAAGTATCAAAGTAGATCAAACAGATTATATTTTCAGAAGCAGTAATACTATACAATAATAAAATTATGGAATACTGAAAATAAATAAACAACTACAACATATATGTATATATAATTAATGATGCATGTCACAAGTATATACGGAATAATTTAGAGAAGTCAATATACTAGAATACAGTAATAAACCACAATAAAAATAAAAAAATATAAAAAAATCTAGAAGCATCAAAAGACTCATTTTGGTCCCATCCTCTCCATATCAATAAGAGTCATGTACCTAATGTAGAAGGGTGATTTAACTTATCTATTCCTATAACATTATAATTGGATTGGGATCAATATCATGACCCAAACAAGGTGTGAGTTGAATCCCAGAATGTAACCACCCAAATATCTATTCTTAAGTGTTAGTGAATACATATATAGCATGAGATTTGAAAAAATATTTAATAACCAATGATGTTCTCAAATGTAACCAATCCTACTGTTCAAGAAACATACATTTACTCTTATATATTATTAACCAATCAAACACAAGAAACCATCTCGGAATGATTTCATAGATAACCCTTCTGGTTAAACTAAACATTCAAAAGCAACACAATGGAATTTCTCATAGAATAACCCCACCAGTTCAACATAGAAAAAGAATTTCTAAGGAAGCACTCACTGTCTATTCCACCTGGGGTCTCATAATGGTAAACCAATGACTCTATGAGGAAGCACTCAATGTCATATTCCCCCTATGGTCTCGATTCATGTAACTATATACACTATGAGGGAAAAATAACATTCATCCCCCCTATGGTCTCTCAATTTGAAAAGTATAACAGACACTATGGGGAAGCCTTCAACATCCATCACCCCTATGGTCTAAATACAGTAAGCTTTCACTGACATGTGCATTGAAATCTTGCAAAAATGATATCCAGTAGAAAAAATAAATATCATATACAACATTTCTATAAAACTAAAATGCATATAAAATGTATTTCATATAATAATCACTCCATCCTAATAGCCCAAGGAATTTAATGAAAAATATACTTACATGGAATTCTAGAACCAACATCCAATATCTAACAAACCTGTGAAAACACATCCCTAGAATAGTAATAAAACCTATTCATAATCAAACACCACAACTCAAAAAAACAAATCATTGATGACATTAAGAGGGTTACGTTAATTAAAAACCCAATAAACTATATTAAGGTATATGTATCATTTCTCATAGATTGATGAAATACATATACAAAAAGGAACAAACCACCTGCCTCGACATTGTATGATCGATATAGTTGAAACCTAGTATTTACATCGAAGTAGATTGTGGAAAATCTACAAAATCATCAAGAACGATAAACCAAGGATATCTAAGAAAAGATAAGAAATAAATATATGAGGTTATAGATGATGGAATACCTCACTGATGCGATTCTAATGCAATAACTGTGTGTGATTCCGGGAATAGCCGACTAATCAGTAGCTCGGTGAATGTTTGGTGATACCTATCACTCGTGGACGATATAGGTTCAGAAGAATTCGTTTCTATAACCATGACACAGACCCAGTCTTATATAAAAATTAAAATTAAAAATTAAATTATTTTTTTCCTAAGATACACGTTGTGTACATGCCTGTACAGGGCCCCGATTTAGGCGGACACCAAGTCACCTCACAAGGCCCTGTATTCGGCTATTTCACATCTAGTACATGGATACCCGCAAATACCTGATACACACCATGTACTCATAAGTAATCAACGCTTACCCCTAAATTATCAAGAAAATTGACTTTTCTGAAAAAAAAAACATAATCCATGATACATACATGAAATTAAGATGTGGGTTCTTACAAACATCCCCCATCGAAGATGTTTTTCCCCTAATTTCCAAAACACAATAGTGAAGAAGAAGAATAATCCTCAAACAACTCTGGCCAATGTGATCACACATCAGTCTCCCTCTTCCATGCGTCGTCTTGTAATCACATGTGTTACCACAATAGTCATACCCGAGGAACATACCGTCCATGAAGAACCTTCGTGTTGTGATCAAAAATCCGGATAAGATGATCCTAGAACAATTTTTCCACCACCAACTCAACCTCACCATGTTAAAAACATGAGATATGAATGATGTGTAATTTAATATCTGACAAACATGGAATTGGTCATGAATATCCAAGTACATTTGAAGTAACTACTGCTTCTAGTAAATTGGTCCGACTCTATTCATACCCTCAAAAATCCCAACATATCTCAGTGAAAGTTTAAAATGTATCCTAATCCACCTGTATACCTACCCTAGTGTGACATGTAAGAAAACTGATCTCTGACCTTGAACTCTAGACTTCATAACTATTGATCAGCTAATTAATTCTGTCATTATTGTATAGTATCCATCCTATTCCAAATCAACTCCACCTACACTATGGTCTCCTAAACAAGAAAAGGACCCAACATAGAAGCCTCTTCTGCTTCTAACCAACATTGGGGTGATCAGAATGGAAATTGTTACAATGCATCATAATGATCTATCTTATTAGTTTCATTAAAAATATTATTGATGAAAAACTCTACAATAGGTATGTTCTTCTCCAAAGAACCTCTATCATCTAAGACGAATGATCGAAGCATATCCTATTTCACGAGAATCGTGTGCTCGGACTGCACATCTTTCTAGGGATGGTAAGCTATACTCAAAAATACCTTTGTATCCAAATCCCACATTATTCTTTTCTAGACCATAGAATTAAAACAGATTTCTCTGCCTGTAATGATGGAGTGTAGAAGCACATATAAATGTACAATATCTCAGATGTACAATATTCCAAGCTCATCAACACTGGAGGACTCCATAATTGATAATAAGATCTAATCATTTTTGAGTCCATCAAAAACAACCAAAATTTATCAATCCCTCAACGAGACCTCGGTATGTATGCCATGATGTCTATTGCAACATTATTCCATTTCAAATCGGGAATGGGTTACTGGTGAAAAAGTATTGTTGGCCGCAGATGCTCTACCTTCACCTGATGATATGTGGAATACCTCATCATAGAACCAAGAAACATCTCACTTCATAGTCAGATACCAATACTGAAATTGATGATCTCGATACATCTTAGTAACAATTAGATGAACTTCCCAAACTGTGGAATGAAAATAGTTCATCATCTCATCACTAATGACTATTGACACCCATATGCACCTATTAAGGTGTAATATCTCATCCTCATCTATGATCCATATTCAAATAGCTTCCTCTCATGACACACTCTTTTACAGGTATATGCATTTAAAATACGGTAGTTTCCTCATTCACACTCAATCAAGTAGTGTACGAGTAACAACTACTAAAGAAAGGAACACATGTCCCTGTCTATTGTGCACCTCCAAATGCATCTCAGAGAACAGAGTCGTAAGATTACAATCACTACTGGACTCATAATGTACTTGTATCTAACTCCACTTGCTCAACAAATCAGCCACTATATTGTCTTTATAAGGAGTGTAGAAGAGTTCAAAGTAAAAGGAATGAAGGTACTCAACCAACACTTACTGTCTCAAATTCTAATCATGTTAGGTAATGATATAATGAGACTTTTGTGGTCAGTTTACACCACAAAATTCTATCCCAATAGATAACATATCAAACAATGTAAAGCGTGAAAAACTACCACCAACTCAAGATCAGTCATCTAGTAATTCGTCTCAAGTGGACTCAACTGCCGAGACTCGTACACAATGACTAATTCTTCCTTCATAATAACTAATCCCAGCATGATACCAGATGCATCACAATATATTTTATAATTCTTTTTAGGGTTTGGAAAAACTAGTATCATTGATGAATTCAACCTCCCTTTCAGCTCCAAAAAGGATGATTCATAACAATCTGTCCCCAAGTACATCACACCATTGTTAGTTAGCTCCGTTAATGGGGATACTAATCATTAAATTCCATGTATAAAACAACTTCTGAACCCAACAATCTTGAGAAAACACGGAAACAAAAATATGTTCTTCGTATTCTCTAAGAGAACTAATTATATCACTTTATCTATTTCTACTAATACCCCGACATCTTCGATAACATAACCCAATAAGTGATTATGGTCCATCAAAATTTGGAAAATTGAGATAATATCATGTAACTGATGTTCTCTTAGTGAACAACAAATTATCTCAAGATGGGTAGCATGGTCGTGTCGAATGTGAGATTACATCATGATATCATCCATGAAAACCATTATGATGTATTAAAAATATGGATGGAACAGTTGGTTCATTAGTTCCATGAAAACTGAAAGCACGTTCATGAGACTGAACAACATAACCAAAAACTCATATAGACCATACATATTCTGAAAGAAAATAAGTGGTATATATGATGGTCAATTGTACAATTGATAATAACTGTATCTCAATTAAATATTCGAGAACACCTTGGATCATCAAAAAAGATCAATGTTACCATCAATCATCGGAAAGGGATATTTTTTCGTTACCCTCAACTTGTTCAGATTTTGATAATCCATACATTTTTTAATGGTTTCATCTTCCATATTTTTATATAGGGAAAGGAAACCACAAGGAGATGAACTTGTTCGGATTAAACATATTTCCTCTAACTCCTCCAATTGATTCTTGAGCTCTTGTATCACTATTGTAGCTATCCTATAAAGAGGAATGGATACCAGTGCCGATCCTTGCACAAGATCAAATAAATATTTTACCTATATATCAATGCGAAAACATAAAAAGTCATGTGGAATACTATCTCTAAAATTTCCACTACTAGAGAAATGTCCATCTGTGAAGTCCACTGGTCATCTAGATAAAGAATATAAATCTAAGTTGTAACTCATCCCAACACATGATGATCAGGACTATCTCTTCTTGACTAGAAATCTCATTCATAGTTATGTAGAAATGAACCACCCTTTGGTGATGTGATCCTCACCCTATGAAAATATAATTCGACAACATATTTTAAGGAAAATAACCAGTCTATTTTGAGAATGATTCATATTCCGTCTTCCACATGAAATAATGGCACCAAATGAGGTGACACCCTCCAAAATCAAGAGGGAACTCATTACATAGACATACAAATTTTTTATAGTCCCCAAAAATGATTCTATAATCATGATATCAGTAGATGTAATGATACAAATCCCAAGGGTCTCCACAACCAAAAATGATATAAAACTATGTGATTCCCCAGTATAGAAATGAGAGGAAGCTAAAAATGAGGCAACAAAAATTGTACCTCTACCATAGAGGGTCTGAAGTCCAGCACCTGTTTGGTCCTCTCAATCTCAAAATCATGACATGTGTCATGTACCTGTAAGAATGTTTCTGATAACTGAGGTGATCCATAGTGAGGGTTACAAAATCCATGTTTGTGACCACTGTGACCATGACCTCCATGTCGGCATGAACGGTAACACAAAATATAGTTCATAATTGATGAGAAACTTGTGGTCCTTCTCTTGAAAGAGGATTTATGGAAGAATACCATTCAGTAGCTACTAGTGAGAACATCTGAAAGAAAGGCTGATGATAACCCATGTTGCTGCAAGATATGAACTAAAATGGGTCACTCTAGAAATATGGCCTTGAATGGATGCTCTTCCCGCAAAGGTAGCATACACATGTCTAACTTGAAGAGTATTCTTCTTACTCGGATCTCTAGGTATAGAATACCTATGGTGCTTCTTGCTCTAAGTCTTAGGGGTACAAATTCCGGATGTCGAACCATCCTTGCTCACCACTCCAGAATCCCTCAATCTATACTCAGTTATTAGCACCATATTGTCTATTAAAGATATGGATGTGAACATGAATATGTCACCTAATATCAATTGTCGTGATTGATAACATCCTCAAACATCCTCACCTATAATTACTCATCACCCCATAGAATGGTTGTGAAGCATTGTAGCTCTATGAATAAAGAAGAATACACCAAGACTGAGAGAGTCCCTTACTCCAAACTTATTAACTCTTGGGCTCGGTCAGACCTCAAAGTCTCTGTGAAGAAGTAATCATTGACTGAAAACCAAATTTCTCCACAAACCATAACCTGAAAACCCCCTACCTATGTTATCACATCCCAATAAATATTGTAGGATTCTCAAAGTGTGAACATATTGAGCTTCACCGTCCTATCTAGAGGTGTCTCCAGACGCTCAAATACATAAAACATTTCACCTATACATGAATATCTAGCATGAGGCCCTAAATCCCTTGAGGAATTGGGAAGATATTACTAATGAAAACATCCATGAATTCTTCCATAGATGAGGTAGGAAGCGATGATCCTTTAAAGGTATATATATACCATATTAAGCCCTCTCAAAACTGTGCATAGTAACCTATATCCAAAATGATGACTGGTGCCATGATATGCACAACGTGTTGATCTGTTGGTAGTCCCTGATCTACAATGTCTGATGTATGATCATTTACCTCTACCGTGGGTACAACCAGAAGATTTCTCGATTGCATGACTTTTTATGGTCAAGCACACACCTTAGATCAAGATTATCAAGGACTGAAATTTAGAGGTTCTTGAAGGGAACATAAAAAATTAACAATTCTTGTTTTTTATTACATAGACACACTATGATAAATACCCTTATATGGTGTGTTCCCTTAAGACTTCACATGGGTGTGAACTTCTCCAAAATATTGGTCGTGTACAACTGATAGACACGACGTGTTCCCCTTGAGACAGGAAATGTACTTGAATTGTTTTCCCCATGCTCGATTTCCTCTAAACGACAATAACCACAACTCCTATATATGTAAATATATATGGATTGTGTTCCCTAGACTCAATGTGTACCCCTTAGGTCATAATGATATGTGTCATTAGTCACACATTCAGTGACACAATCAACTATGCATGTCATGTACGAACAAAACACGGTGTATACAACCTGAGTTTCATCAACCTCTATCATTGGTCACACTGGAAGATGCACGACTCCTATAACATGACATATACCCCATGTACATGTATTTTTTGACCAAGAACTTCCAAACATCATTTATCATCCCACAAATCCCATCATATGGGTTTCAGACTAAATGGAGTGTATAGAAAATACACAGAGTGTACTTATGAAAAGTTGTTCCTTCACAAACAGAAGGATACATAGCGTGTATTCACTATTACACACCATGTATTCTAGATTTTTATAGATAGAAATCCTAAAAAAACCCAAAACCCATAAAACACTGAAAAACACATTAATGTTCCAAATTCTAATCTATGGTGGCACATTCTACCCCCTAATCAAATATTGTCATCATTTAAAATTATATCAAATGAATAACAGTGAAATCAAACACATGATCCACCAAATTCTGATCCATGAGGGCCCATAAAACCACCTTTATTAATGATTGGTTTTCATTCAAATGAAATGTCACACAATCCAATACCCTATCAAATATCAGGTAATCTATCATGGAATCTATTACAACAACATGCATATCTAGCATAACATCTATCACAACAACATGTAATCGATATTGAAACCTAAATGGAATGAAATGAATGAATGACATGTGATCTATAGAATGTACATATATGATGCATGACATGGAATCCCTAATCTAATTGGGTTCCAAGTGAAATTAAACATCAATAACACCATTGATAACAACAGAAAATATTTGAATCACCAAATAGTGAAATCCAATCAACTTTAATGATTTAAAAAATAGAAAAACTTCAATATTCGAGGCATAATGTCTTTTCCCTGTACATGAGTTATAAAATCCCAAGAAAATTTTATTATCAACTACTTATTCGTTATTATCCCTGTATATAGGCACCAAATAGTATATATTGAAGAAAATAACTCCATTTACACCACTTTGTGTCATCCTTGTTCCGGGTGCCGCCAAGAGGTACCCGTATCAGGTTGGTCATATGACCCCAAGAACATTTCCCCCAAACGCCATTGGATGCCGTCTTGTATAGAGGGATTTGGTTGTCATATTGGGGAATCTATTCCCTCATTGGTAGAGTAACACAGTAGAAAAAAGGTAATGGTCGTGGAAGTTGTAATAACATACAATAAGTAAATAGTGGAAGACTAAAAATAAATAAAATTCAACATATATATATATAAACAATGATTCATTTCAGTAGTATCATGGAAAAAAGTAAAACAAGAAAAAATTATAGAATATAGTAATAAACCATAGTAAAAAAGAAGAAAATGTAAAAGATTCCAACAACATTTGAAGCCTCTAATATTCACCATTCTCTCCAGCTCCACAGAATTCAAGCACCAGAAGTACATGGGTGCTTTCACTTATCTATACCCGCAACATTATAATCAGTTCGGTCCCAAAATCATGAACCAAACAACATGTGAGATTAATTATATTATGAATCCTCCCAAAGATCATTTCCTAACTATAAGTGAATATATATTTATAGTTAAAAATATGTAATGTGAATTAATAAACACAAAAGTACTAAAAAGTAAAAAATCCTACAGTTCAAGAACCAATCATTTAAATTTATAAATTATTCAACCAAAAAAACTCATGAAACCCTGTGGGGATGTTCTCATAGACTAAACCCTATGGTTCAACAAATCATTCACAAGAAACCCTCTTGGATGTTCTCACAGACTAAACCATCGGTTCCAACATACACGATGACTCTTTGAGGCAGCACTCAATGTCCAATTCCCTCTATGGTCTCGCAACTTTGAACTACGGACACTATGAGGGAGAACTCACATCCACCTCTTTTATGGTACCAGAACATGAAAATTATAACACTCACATTGTGGAAGACTGTATATTCTACTCCCCTGTGGTCTAACTACACCATGTTATCACATCCTTGTGTAATACAATCGTGCACAATTGATATATAGAATCCAATGTAATTCTAAATTACTACATGGATAAACAACTATAATGAATATAACAAGAATTTCATTTAAGAATCATTCCATCCAGATATCAGTATGCATGGAATGAAATACATCCTAACTGGTAATTCGATATCCAAGGGGCAATATCCAAAAAACACGGGACAACACATAAATTTCAATTTAATAAACCCTCTTATTAATCATAAACCCATATTTATGAAAAAAATCATTGCATGATTTAATAGGGAAAAATTTTCTAAACACACAATGCCCTTAACTAAGGTATTGGAAATATTTGGCACATACAACTCAAAGAAAAGTATAGAAAGGCACAATCCACCTACCTCGATTTTGTATTATCAATATAGATAAACCTAGACCATTAAATCAACTTAGAACTCGGTATACATACAAAACATAATGAAATATCAACCAATGATATCACATGAATGAGGAGGAATCAATAGAAGATGATTTTGTAGAAGATAGAAAACACAATTGTGATTCCCACACAATCGATGGTGTTTGATTTAGATCCCAGAAAATCAATCCGTGGCTTGGTTAATGTTCACAGATTCCCATTGCACCTGGATGAGATGAGTTCAGGTGAATTCGTTTCTAAAAAAGAGAAATATCCTTATTCCAATATAACAATTAATAATAAAAATATAGGGCATGTTCCCTAAGGATACACAGTGTGTATAGGACATTTCCTGGACCTGCTTTAGGCAGTTTCCAGGTCACCTCACATGACCATGTTTTCGGTTGTTATAGATCCAGAATTTGGATTCTTACAGAAACCCGATAAATGGAATGTACTCCTATTTACACGACATGTACTCATATGTACAAGGAGTGTACTCCTAAAATTTCCAGATACTCCTCTATTTAAGAAAAAACACTAAAAACCAAGATCCATACCTAAAATCTAGATTTGTGTTCTTACAACATGGGGAAGGATGAGTGTAACTATCAATTTCAATGTAAATTTTTAAATTAATAAATATATTTTAATAATATATTTTATTGTTTGATGTTTTGGGTTAAATGAAATAATTTTCGAAATATATAATTCTTTATTTAATAAAATATTAATGATTTACCATTCAAGATTTATTAAATCTATAAATTTTAAAATAAGTTCATACAATTGATAAATGTGACAACAAATAGTCATATGAAATCTAAAATACTTGTCTTAAAAGTGGTATTTCATTTTTATTTTTTATTCATGATGTCATTATATTAAATAATTACACAATTCTGATATAGTTAATATTTTGTCAATAAAAATTTTAAAAAAATTATTTATATTAAAATAAATATATTCATAGATAATTAATAAATTCATCAATTTTAGTATTTGACCATGACCCTATATGGATATAATGAATTATGTTATTTTATGTTAACATGTAATCATGATATTTAAAAATAATAAAATAAAAAATAGCGTAAAATTATAAACTATTCATATTCAATCAAAATAAACAATTCTTAAATAAATTTTAAATAATAAAAAATAGTATAAAATACTAAAAATATATAATATGGTATAAACTAAACTAAATTGTTCATTTATGGTATAAATTAAAACAAATAAGTTAAAAATTCACTTTATTAATATTGAAATATTTGATACCTCAATTAAAATTAAAATGCATTAATTAATGGATTATTCCAAAAAAGAATAAATTAATGAAAAAACATGTCTGAAGTATATTTGTTAATTATATAATAACCTTACCTCCTCTAGTAATAAAATAAATTACATTATTATTGTTTTGGTAATGATATTTAATTAATTATAAATTTTTTCTTTATAAATTCCAAAGTCTCCCCCACGACAATTATATAAAGGAACCTCCTCACTAATTTCTTCACAAATGATTGAGCATTAAAACAACGATATACCCCACCAATTTTGAAATAAAAATCACTATACACAATATATAGTTATTTGTATTCTGAAAACACCATCAGTAGTGTCCCTCATTAGGGATCTACAGGGAGGTTGCTGAAGAAGATATAATCTCTTTACTGACTCTTCCAATATTATTTATTCTTATACTTCATCTTTTATTGTTGTTTACATTACAATTTAAAACCCTCATTATTAATTATATTATGATATTTTATTATGATTAGATAAAACCCATATTCCTCGTTACATTATCCTTAAAAAAGAAAATCTATACGTGTGTGTACATACGAATTTCCGTCTCCACAACGTCGGGTAATTTTATTTTTCATCACAATTTTATTTTAATTTTTATAATTAATGAAATATTACAAATATATAGTAATTATTACATGATATTTATTTTATAAAAACAAATATACAATCCAATTCATTTGATATTTTAACTGTTAATGGAATGTTACAATTTCTCATTCGTATATATGAAATATCATCTCCATAATGTGATGTGATTCATTTTCATTATTCAATAATCTAGAATTATATTTAAATTTATAGAATGAATAATATGGAATATATTAACTTAGTAATATTTGGTAAATTACTGAACTATATTCTATAAAGAGGAATCATAAATTTAATGCCTAAACATGTATATGATAATTAATCAATTAGCACCTGGAAGAAGAGAAATAAGGATAAATTATTAGCATGTGATTGTATGATCATACATGATATAATAAATATAAATAATGTTATATAATGAGTTAATAAAACTATTTAATCTATTATTCATTTGTTTTAGATAGGTAAGAAGGAACCCATACCTATGGAGTGGGTATGTTTTTTAATATCATTATTAATAGGCATTGTTTTTAATTATGTATTTACATGGGTAAAATAATCATCCATTTAGATGTTATATAAATATTTATAAAAAATATTAATATTCTTATACAATTATTTAATGAAATTTCTAATCATTTCTGAATTTTACAAAATATTTTCAAATGATTATTTTATAATTTTCTATAAGATGTGCTTTTGACTAATAAAGAAAATGTTGGAGTTGAATTGTTTATTTTTAAATTAGACTACTTGAGAGTATTTATAAACATTCAAGAAATCTATTTCAATTGTGATGATGATCAATGGTGGTATCTTGTCATGAATATGAATCAATGAGATGAAATTTAATCCATTGAATGGGACTACTTTTACAATTTTTTTAAATAATTACATTCCTTGTATTCATTGAAAATAATAGAGATGGAATAAGTTGATCTTAACAGAACTGATGATGAATCAGTCAGTTCATATGAAGGAAATTTTAATATATGTTCAATGAATAATATGGTTTTATTAATGAACCTGATAGTAATATTTATAGTTATTTCAGTTTTTAAGACAAATTATATGAATTGTATTCACCATAAGGTACTTCAATATATAATTATAAAATGGTCAATTCCATATCATGCTTGAAATTGAAATCGGAGTTTCCAATAAATCTTATTAGTTTGATTAGATAATGAAACTGGATTTCAAGGGCATATACATATACAATTGTGAAATAAAATATGATCATTCCATTATGATAAAAGTGTGTTATGAGTCAATGGGGAAATTATTTTAATGGGACTACAAATATTTTTTGTTTTTAAAATATGGTAATTTTATATTTTAATGTTGAAGTGATGGAAAAATGATATCTAATGACACAAATATAAATAATTCTATATATAATGAAACTCTCAAACAAAAATTCTACATTTAAAACGAGTTGGATCATTATGTTAAGAAACACCCTAATTCAAGGGTAATCAATTATGATCTACATTAGAATCCTTTTAAGGAAAAAGATAAAATCAAATCACATTATAGTAATATTGAAAATGTGGAGTACAACAATGATGTGGTGAAAGGAACACATACCATCCACTATAAAATATTTAACATTTGAATTTATTTTTTATCCACCCTATCATTTTTTTGCTAAATATTATTTATAATAACAACATAATATTACCTAAAAAATTGAAGATGAGTTAGTTGAAAAAACTTATAATTTAACTACAATCACATCAAAATTTTATAATTCTTCATTAATTGATGATTGTGGGATTTTTATTCGTTCTAATCCCTTGATCATTCATTTTGTGGATTTACCTATGATTGTTTTCCTAGATTTACTTTATATATATAAATATCGAAAAAAAAATCTAGGATGGGATGCACATTTCAGATTCTGAATGAATCAATTATCATCTATTGATGAAAGGATGAATATAAACAACTTAAAAAAATAAATTCAATATAATGGGTCTTCAATTTTAAATATTAGTGTTATCTATCTCATTTGTTTGTGGAAAAACTCAATATTAAGGATACACCTATTATATGAGAGTTTTTTATGTCTTTATAGAAGAATATAAAGGACTTCCACTAAAGCGTGATGTTGAGTTTTCAGTAGAACACATTCTAGGTGTTATACCTATATAAATGAGTCCTTATAAAATTCCACCAATAGTGTTTCATGAAATGTATAATATACTTTAATAGAATTATGAAAATGGATTCATATGGAGTGTGACTCACATTGGGGTTTTCCTATTCTTTTAGATAAGAATAAATATGGATCAATGATACTCTATATTGATTATAAAGAACCTAATTTCATCACTAGGAAGAATAAATAGTCATTATCTCATATCTTGGACATATTTGACCAATTACACAGATATAAATACCATTCTAATATTGATCTAGATTATATATATAATCATTTATTGGTAAATAAGTAGGAAATAACCAAGGATAAATTATATACAATGTTTGTACAATACGAATTTATAATGATTCAATTTGGTCTTAAAAATTCTACTTCTATATTCATTAACTTAATGAATAGGTTTTTTAGAGAATATATTGATCAGTTTGTGGAAGTATTTATGGAAGATATTCTTGTATTTTCAATGATAATGTAAGAACATGGTGATCACTTGGGCATTTTATAGATGACTCTAATAAATGACAATATTTACAAAAAATTACTAAATGTGACTTTTTTCGTTAGAAATGATCATTTTTGTGTGACATAATCTCAAGAGTGGGGTATATATGGATCCAACAATGAAATATGTTTTTTAATATTATCATAGACAGAATACTATAAGGCGGATTCATTTTTTTCATGGATTGGATTCTTATTAATGACATTTTGTGAAATATTTTTCATGATTATCTATTCTAGTCACTCTGTTGACTTTGAATATATTGACATTCATATGGACTGGGGAATGTTAAAACAATTTCAATTTGCTGAAAATAACGATAGTTATTGAACATTTTATCATAATATACTAAAGTGGATTAATTTCATTGGTATACACTAATAAACCCATGAAAGGGATGGAATGTGTTCTCATGAAAAATGTTATGGGGATAGCTTCTGCCTCTCAATAATTGAAATTACCTTAAAAAAAATTACCAAACTCACGATTTGGAGTTATATGGTTTAATTATTGAATTAATGATATAAATTCATTTTCATTAGGATAATGATGTGATATATATTCTTTCCATATATTTATAATATATATATAAACTGAAAATGAGAGAAACATAAGACAAAATATTTGGTAGGAGTTGATTAATGAGTACATCTACTGAATACCTTACCACCATAGAAAATGGAACAAGGTGTCATATTATTTATTTTGAATGGGTAATGCAAGGATATATATTATGAGTACAAAAATCAAGTATTTATGTTCTTTCCATGCATGGATCTGAAACATTTAAGCTATGGAGGGTAATCCCATCATTTTCAATTGAATGGTCGATCATCTATACATGTGATGATTATAAAGACATAAAAGGATTAGGTTGAACTAAAAAAGTATGTGCAAAATGTTATAAAGTTAAACCATGAGTTTGAATGAATAATAAAAATTAGGAAGCATGTTTTTATTCCTCACATACTATAATTTAAGAAGGAGATGTTGGATGAGGCGCATAATTCATCATTACATATTCAATTTGGATGAAAATGGATATACTGTGACATAAAGGTGTATTTATAGTTAGATGGAGTGAAAAAACATATAGTATTATATGTTTCTCAATGTATGGTTTTTCTGTACGTTAATTTTCATAGACAATAGTATAAGGCGATTTTATGACCAATACATGTTCTATAATGTTAATGGTAAAAAATCCTCATGGATTTTGTTGTCAAAAATTCCAAAACATCTAATGGAAAGAATTCTATATATGGTATAATTGTTCTCCATAAAATGTAGTCACACTTAATTAATATCTAAGAATACTTCCCTCATCATTTTCTTTCCAGGATATATATAAATTTTATGGGTAGATTTATTGGAGTACCACCTCAAATTATATCTGAATGAGATTTGATTTTTACTCTATGTTCTGTTGAAATATTCAGCAGGTACTTTATATATTGTTATGTTTCATCACACATTATCATCCACCTAAAAAAAATCAGTTTGAGAGGATAAATCTAACTATAAAAGGAATGTTGAGAGTTTTCTATTTGGATTTAAATGGTGTTTGGGATCAACACCTACCATTGGTGAAATTTTCATTCAATAATTAAATTCATTTCAATATATGGATCATTATGAAGACCCTTATGGTAAGATTTGTATAACTCCATCATATTTGGATAATGACATGTTAATAAATCTTTTGAGATCTAATATTGATGTATAAATGATATATATTATTAGATTAATTAAAAAACATATAAGAGAATATTTTAATTGAAAAGAATATATAGAAAATCTACAAGAAATTAGAATTTGAAGTTGGTGAAAATATATTTTGATGAATATCATCGAAGAAAAAAAGAAATGAAATTTGTAATGATGAGAAAGCTAATATATATTTATATTGGTACATTTGAAATTCTTGACTGGGTTAAATAGGTTTCTTATAGATTCATCCTTTTAATATCATCGATATTAATAATATACTGAAATTTATTTTGATTATGTATCACCCATATTCCACCTTATTTCCCTTCTACAAATAGTATAATCACCCCACTGCATAAGTATGAACTATTGTCCCCATGTCGTGGTGTAATATGTTTTTCATCACCTCATTATATGGATGTTTATAATTAAGGAAAGTATATATATATATAGTTATTATAACATTATATTTATTTTTGAATAAAATATATACCATCCACTTACTTAATTATTTTTACAATTAGTGTAATAATATCGTCGATTGTGCATATGTATGGCAATCCTTCTACCCAATGTGTTACAACTCTATATTATTATGCACCTTTTATTAAAAATTATCTAAATTTATAGAATGATTCTAATGATATATATATGTTTAATATTATTATGTAAATGATATAACAATATTCAATATTCACATTTAAGAACTAATGCATCCAAAAAAGTTACTAAAATAATGAAATTGACACTACAAAAATATTCGAATAATCCAATTCATCTAGACCATTTCATTATTTTTCTCTGAGTCACACTAAATGATGGGAACATTCTACTTCTTGAAATGGATGGAATGATGTATATTCCTTGGATCATCCTACATTCAACTTGTATGCACAACATGAAAATATTGTACTATACTCTAAAGAAGATGTTGGTCAACCTATGGATTAATTGCATCACATATTCATCAGCTTCATATGGTTTCTTCCTATGACACCCTCAATGTTCCTTTATCGAGAAATAAAAAATCCATCCTAATATAAACTCACTATAAATTAAATGTTAATAAATTAAAAATCTACCATGTCATACTATCAAAACAAAGATGTCTAAAATCGAATATTTAAACATTATCCAATCATTGAAAATATATATTCATTCTTTTGAAACAAAATCATATCTCAAAATACCTCATCCATGAAATTTTTAATATCATACATTTGAAAACCACTTTACCATTTTAAAAAATCATCACATTTTCACCAAATCTAAAATCACTACTCAAAATGAAATATGCGATTATTGATAGAGGTAATTTATATAATTCCATTCATGCACGTATCCTTTTATTATATAATTAAAATGAGATAACAATTCCCAGAAGTTTCTACCAAAAAGTTATGTAACTAACACTTAGTGAACAATATGTTCAACATTAAATGATTAGCTTTTTTTTATTCTTTATATTTCATATCATGAAAATTCTACTACTGTAAAGACCCGTAAAATTCAAGGGAATTTTTTTCTTAATTTTCTTTAGAATTTTACAAGAGCGCGGTTTCAGACGGCACCTGATTCCGAGGCCCGGAGTGCCCGGAATTAATTTCTGAAGTTTGGCTCGGGTACGTTCAGTGAACGAACGAGCGGGAATTCCTAACTTTTGATCCGGTGCTCGGAATTGAAATCCGAGGGCACCGATGAACTCGCAGCGCCGATATTCGCTTAAAGAGACCTTTTCGGGAGTTGCGTTTGTTGCGGGTTGAAAGTTAGTTTTGGGGTTTTTAGTTTGAGTTAAATAAAATTTGTGAAGAACAAATTTTATTATAACTTGATAAAACCTACCAAAGGGGGTTGGAAGTGGGACCCACACCCACTTAACCTCCCTTGGGAGGATTAAGTGTGGTGGGGCCCACACGAACCCCTAAACCTTTCATATTCTCTCAACTCCCTTAACGCCTCAATAAATGACTTGAGTTACTTTTAATTATGGGAGTTAATCCTTTTGAATTTCAAACATTTGAAATTCTAGTGTGTTATGTGTTAATAAAATAAGCAGTTGTCTTATTTTATTTTGGTTAATTGTTTGTCTTCTTGAGAGGTGGAGAGCTTTTTCTTCTTCTTCTTCATCTCTGACGAAGATCACGAAGAACGCTCAACTTGACGAAGAACGCTCAAGTCCTGACGAAGAACGCCGCTCCGCTCTTCTTCGTCTTCCGTGTCAACGAGTGGGAACGCCGCTTCCTCCTCAGATTCCCTTCGTCGACATAAGAAGTTTCACCAACGACGTGTCTCTTCGGACGCATCCCTTCGTCATCGGATTTGACGAACGGCTACCGCGACGCCCGACCTCCGCGACGTCGTCTCCCGCGGAACGTTGACAATCTTCGAACCTTATACCCGAGGTAGGGGTTGTTGATTTATTGTTTAATTATTCTATTCTTGATCATGAATTTAGAAAGTCTAACGTGTGGCTTTGAAATATTTTAAGTTGCGTTATTTCTTAACGTGAGGGGGGCCGGACCGCATGAACACGGCTGAACCCCCTCCATCGTTCATGTTGTTTATTCTTGCGAGTGGAAGCAAAGTGGCGTGGTGCCGTCGCACCACGCGGATAATCGTGCAATTATTTTGCGTGGCGCCGTCGCGCCACGCTGAGGAAGAATCTTCAAGAACGCGACACCGTCGCGCCGCGTTGAAAGGAATCAAGGCACGGCGAAGGGGCGCGGTGCCGTCGCACCGCGCCGGACGACGAACACCGCGACCGGTTCCGGGCCGCGGCGGGACGTGGAGACCGCAGCCGGTTCCGGGCCGCGGCGGGAAGAGAAGACCGACGGCCGAGCCGCCGGCGTCGGAAGCCAAAGGGGGGACCAGAATTTCCGGTCCCGTTGGAGAAAACCGGCCGGCCAGCTGGCCGGCCGGAAGGCATTAAACCGGGGGAATTAATCCCCCGGCCAACACACAAAACCCCCTCTTTATGAGGGGGGCGGTTCTTTGAAGGGAGGGGGGCAGCCGGCCCCCCCCGGTTCCGCACCAACAGGCCCCCCACGTGGGGGGGGGGGGGGCGTTTTAAAAAAAATGGGTGCGGCATATAGCCACGCCGCCATTCCAGGAAGCGGGGGCTTAGCCCCCGTGTGCAGCCACCTCGCGGCGACAAGCCGCCGTGGCCCCCCGCGCCGCCGCGCCGCCGGCCTACCGGCCGGCCGGGCCGCCCCAGGGGGGGTCGGGCCGGGTCGGCCCGGACCCGGACCCCCCCCGTTTCGAATCTTTTTCGGTCTTTTGGTCATAACTTGAGCCTCGGACCTCCGATCGATGAACCGTCTGCGGCAACACGATCCTTGGATCGAAACGGTCGTTTCGGTATATCGCACTCAAGGTTTCAGATTACTTTGAGTTCGGCCGGGTTTGTTCGTTCACGAAACCAACCGGGCCTTCGGAGCGGAAACGCTCATATCTTGAGCTACGGGAGTCCGATTGATGTGCCGTCAGCTGTATTGTGTTCCTCTTAGTGAGAAGGATATTTTGGCATACTCCGCCCGAGGTTTGGACGCAGGTGGAGTACGGTCGGGTTGGTTTTGCCTTAAAAACCAACCGGGCCCCGGGGACGAAAATGCCAATAACTCTCAGACCGGGCGTCCGATCGACGCACCGTCTGTTGCGTTGTTTTCCTGTTGACGATACGGAACTTTTGGCATCCTTCGCCCGAGTTTTGGATACAGTTAGTAGTGACCGGGTTGGATCGCACCCGAAATCCAACCAGGCCCCTGGAACGGGAAAGCTGATATCTTTCAGACAGAACGTCCGTTTGATGAACCGTCAGCGGCGTTGGTGATTACGTTGAGTAACGGTTCCTTTGCGTATACCCTATGGGAGTTCAGGGTACAGTTGTGATACGGCCGGGATTGGTTGGCACACGAAACCAACCGGGCCCCTGGGACGAAAAAGCTAATAACTCACAGACCGGGCGTCCGATCGACGTGCCGTCTGTTGCGTTGAGACCCCTGTGACGAGACGGTCTTTTGAGATACTTCTTTGTGGGACTTTGTGATACTTGGAGTATCGACCAGTAGCTCGTGGAGCGGACCCTCCCGGAGACGAGCGTGCAGAGTACGGAGACCGTGTAGCCGGCTGAGACCTGATGACTACTTGACCGACTCGACTTGGAGTGAGTCGACTAGCCCAGTGGACGGAGCGCCCGATATTTGGCGGCAGACCCACGGCGGACGGAGCGCCTGGTAGTTGGCAGCAAACCTGCGGTACTCGACAGGAGGAGTACCTCAGTTGGCTATTTGGGCGAGCGCCCGGTATTTGGCGACAGACTCTCAGCAGACGGAGCGCCAGGTAGTTGGCCGCAAACCCGCAGTACTCGACAGGAGGAGTACCTCAGCAGTCTTAGGTTAGTGAGCAGTACCTCGAAGTCGTGACAGGACCACTGTACACTCCAGAGAAGGAGCTCTTCAGCAGTTACGGTTTCGATAATGAATATCCTGGTTTGAGCTGAGACTTTTGACCTTGTGTTTACCTCATGATTCAGATTGGTCACTTGCTAACTTTGGTATATGTATGGGCATATACCCGGGTAGTGGTTATCCGTTGTTTTCACAATCCTTGTGTTTCCTCATGATTGAGATGGGTTACTTGATAACTTAGGTATATGTATGGGCATATACCTAAGTAGAGGTTATCTGTTGAGATCTTCTTTGTGGTTATCCTGGTTGGTTTAGTGAGACCTTGAGGGTCTCGGGGTCCCTACTGAGTATCGTTATACTCACCCCTGCACGGGCTATGCCCGCACTACGTTGTGTAGGTTGCAGACGACGGACAGCGTTGACCTTAGCTGAGGCTTGCAGAGCGGGACGGTACCCGGAGGTGGACCACTGGGCGGGACGTGCTCGGAGAGGACGGCGAGACCCGTGGAGCAGAGGAGCTATCTGTACCCACCCTTCAGGTGGGATTTCCAGTGGACAGCTCAGTGTAGCGGCTTTTACTTTTCAGTTGTTGTTTTCCCTTTCGAGTTGTACTTTACTTCAGTTTGGGTTTGTATTCGGGCCCATTTACTTTTCCGCACTTTCAGTTGTACTCTGCTTTTGTTTAGTGTTTACTTTCCGCTTGCTTACTCTGTGGTGTTTGTTTCCTTTAAAAAGGCAATGCCTTCCCTTTTTACCAGGATTTACGCCTTGGTGCTAGTCGCCAGCCCCTGGCCTATGGAAGGCGGGCTTGGGGTAGTCACGACACGGACCCTGAGGGCGGGTCGTGACAAATTGGTATCAGAGGAGTTCGGTTCTACCGCGAACTCTGATATTTTCTATGTGAAGCAATATTGTTTAGCGTATTGAGTGTGGTTATCAGTCCAGGGAGTCCAGTGTTGGTGAGGCGGCCGACGTATCCATACACCAGGACCCTGACAACTGATTTCCGACTTTGTGCACGAAAACACTGATTGCGTGTGTGTTTTCAAAGGTTTCCCCCCTTAAAACAGCTCAAACCAGGTCAGCTCACCAGGTATAATCGTTTGATCGTGTTACGTTGTTTCTTTCAGGATGTCTTTTCTCAGATGACCAGCTAGAGCCCGGAGGGATGAGCGTGCTGACAGTCTGTCGAGCGACGAGGCTTCGGTACAGGGCCCTCTTGCAGTTGAGGCACCAGCGGAGGCACCAGCGGTACTACCATACGCTGGGCCACCGATGCCACCAGCCCCAGCAGTAGACGATGCACGACACTTGAGTGCGCTGCATGAGTTCCAGCGCCAGAGGCCACCCAGGTTCAGGGGAGAGACGGAACCGCAGGCGGCTGAGGATTGGCTGGAGGCTGTGGTGGGAGTCTTCAGGCTAGTGGGGACGCCATCAGACTTCATGGTGACCTTTGCTGCCAGCCTTCTTCAGGCAGCAGCAGGCAGGTGGTGGAGCCACTTGTTCCAGTTTTGCGATAGTATGGCTTTCATATGGGAAGACTTTGAGACCTTCTTCAGGGTGGAGTTTCTGCCAGTAGCTCTACACCCCGAGCGTGTTCAGGAGCTGCTGCCTTTGCCACGTGTTTTTCAATTAGAAGCCGAGTCATCTGTGGGCAGTAGACAGATGATGCAGAGGTTCAAGAGGACCATACCAGCAGTTGGGCGATCTCGGGTTTTAGGACCGGTGGTGCAGGGCACCCAGAGTGGGAACAGAGCTAGTCGTGCAAGGAGCAGGTTGTGTTACTCATGCCGCGGAAAGGGTCATCTGGCACGTGACTGTCCGACTCCCGATCCGCAGGCTTTGGGAGAACCACCGAGATGGAGGCAGCGACAAATGCTTGAGCAACAGTAGAACTCTTGGAGCAGGTGGACAGGAGCGGAACTAGTGGATACGTCTCTTGTACTTCTAGTTCCATGTTTGATGTTTTTTTTGTGTCTTTGTACCATGAGCTGCAATAATAAAAGTCGCATACCTTTGTGATTTTTTTTTCTTCGTTCCTGTCCTCTTTCGTGATGTTACTAAGAGGTTCCAGTTTTGGCTGTTGACTTGACCCGCACTTGTGAGACATCTACTGGAGGAGATCCAGTTACCACACACTGATGCCGACAGTGTGACTCAACCCTTGGAGGCGAGAGTAACAGTTGAATCTCTTAGTAGTAGCGTCGAGGCCTTACGACGTCATCCTTGGTATGGATTAGTATCATCCATGGTAGGATTGACTGTTTTAGGCAAAGAATGTGGTTCATCCAGGGGATGAGACCAGATTTCTCTTATCGGAAAAGAAGAAATCTTGCAGCTCTGATGGGACCGGAGATGGTCCAGGCCACGACAGAGAAGGTCCAGGTCATCCAGGAGCGTATGAGTATAGCTCAGAGCCGGCAGAAGTCATATGCTGACAGGAGGCAGAGGCCACTAGAGTTCGAGGATGGCGACCACGTCTTCTTGCGGGTCTCACCTCGACGTGGTATTCGGAGTTTTGGCCGAGGCGGCAAGTTATCTCCGCACTTCATCAGACCCTTCCAGGTCCTCAGCAGGGTTAGTGAGGTGGCTTATCGCCTGGCTCTACCACCTCAGTTGCACCCGGTGCACGACGTCTTCCACGTGTCTCAGCTGAGGAGATACGTGCACGACCTGACGCACGTCGTTGACGATGGGGTAACTTTTACGGAGGTCTCGGTGGAGATAGAGGATCGTCAGGAGTGGGTCCTGCGTGGGCGATCGATTCCTCTTGTGCGCATCAGATGGCAGCACGGGAATCTCCAGGAGAGCACATGGGAGCGGGAGGCTCAGATGCGTGCTCAGAACCCTCTTTTGTTTCCCTAGTTTTTGATGTATCTTTACGGGGACGTAAATCCCTGAGGTGGGAGTAATGTAAAGACCCGTAAAATTCAAGGGAATTTTTTTCTTAATTTTCTTTAGAATTTTACAAGAGCGCGGTTTCAGACGGCACCTGATTCCGAGGCACGGAGTGCCCGGAATTAATTTCTGAAGTTTGGCTCGGGTACGTTCCGTGAACGAACGAGCGGGAATTCCTAACTTTTGATCCGGTGCTCGGAATTGAAATCTGAGGGCACCGATGAACTCGCAGCGCCGATTTTCACTTAAAGAGACCTTTTCGGGAGTTGCGTTTGTTGCGGGTTGAAAGTTAGTTTTGGGGTTTTTAGTTTGAGTTAAATAAAATTTGTGAAGAACAAATTTTATTATAACTTGATAAAACCTACCAAAGGGGGTTGGAAGTGGGACCCACACCCACTTAACCTCCCTTGGGAGGATTAAGTGTGGTGGGGCCCACACGAACCCCTAAACCTTTAATATTCTCTCAACTCCCTTAACGCCTCAATAAATGACTTGAGTTACTTTTAATTATGGGAGTTAATCCTTTTGAATTTCCAAAATTTGAAATTCTAGTGTGTTATGTGTTAATAAAATAAGCAGTTGTCTTATTTTATTTTGGTTAATTGTTTGTCTTCTTGAGAGGTGGAGAGCTTTTTCTTCTTCTTCTTCATCTCTGACGAAGATCACGAAGAACGCTCAACTTGACAAAGAACGCTCAAGTCCCGACGAAGAACGCCGCTCCGGTCTTCTTCGTCTTCCGTGTCAACGAGTGGGAATGCCGCTTCCTCCTCGGATTCCCTTCGTCGACATATGATGTTTCGCCAACGACGTGTCTCTTCGGACGCATCCCTTCGTCATCGGATTTGACGAACGGCTACCGCGACGCCTGACCTCCGCGACGTCGTCTCCCACGGAACGTTGACAATCTTCGAACCTTATACCCGAGGTAGGGGTTGTTGATTTATTGTTTAATTATTCTATTCTTGATCATGAATTTAGCAAGTCTAATGTGTGGCTTTGAAATATTTTAAGTTGCGTTATTTCTTAACGTGAGGGGGGCCGGACCGCATGAACACGGCCAAACCCCCTCCATCGTTCATGTGGTTTATTCTTGCGGGTGGAAGCAAAGTGGCGTGGTGCCGTCACACCACGCGGATAATCGTGCAATTATTTTGCGCGGCGCCATCGCGCCCCGCCGAGGAAGAATCTTCAAGAACGCGACGACGTCGCGCCGCATTGAAATGAATCGAGGCACGGCGAAGGGGCGCGGTGCCGTCGCACTGCGCCGGACGACGAACACCGCGTCCGGTTCCGGGCCGCGGCGGGACGTGGAGACCGCGGCCGGTTCCGGGCCGCGGCGGGAAGAGAAGACCGACGGCCGAGCCGCCGGCGTCGGAAGCCGAATGGGGGACCGGAATTTCCGGTCCCGTTGGAGAAAACTGGCCGGCCAGCTGGCCGGCCGGAAGGCATTAAACCGGGAGAATTAATCCCCCGACCAACACACAAAAACCCCCTCTTTATGAGGGGGGCGGTTCTTTGAAGGGAGGGGGGCAGCCGGCCCCCCCGGTTCCGCACAAACAGGCCCCCACGTGGGGGGGGGGGGGGGCGTTTTAAAAAAAATGGGCGCGGCATATAGCTGCGCCGCCATTCCAGGAAGCGGGGGCTTAGCCCCCGCGTGCAGCCACCTCGCGGCGACAAGCCGCCGCGGCCCCCCGCGCCGCCGCGCCGCCCCAGGGGGGGGTCTGGCCGGGTCGGCCCGGACCCGGACCCCCCCGTTTCGAATCTTTTTTGGTCTTTTGGTCATAACATGAGCCTCGGACCTCCGATCGACGAAACGTCTGCGGCAACAAGATCCTTGGATCGAGACGGTCGTTTCGGTATATCGCACTCAAGGTTTCAGATTACTTTGAGTTCGGCCAGGTTGGTTCGTTCACGAAACAAACCGGGCCTTCGGAGCGGAAATGCTCATATCTTGAGCTACGGGCGTCCGATTGACGTGCCGTCAGCTGTATTGTGTTCCTCTTAGTGAGAAGGATCTTTTGGCATACTCCGCCCGAGGTTTGGACGCAGGTGGAGTACGGTCGGGTTGGTTTTGCCTTAAAAACCAACCGGGCCCCGGGGACGAAAATGCCAATAACTCTCAGACCGGGCGTCCGATCTACGCACCGTCTGTTGCGTTGTTTTCCTGTTGACGATACGGAACTTTTTGAATCCTTCACCCGAGTTTTGGATACAGTTAGTAGTGACCGGGTTGGATCGCACCCGAAATCCAACCAGGCCCCTGGAACGGGAAAGCTGATATCTTTCAGACAGAACATCCGTTTGACGAACCGTCAGCGGCGTTGGTGATTACGTTGAGTAACGGTTCCTTTGAGTATACCCTATGGGAGTTCAGGGTACAGTTGTGATACGTCCGGGATTGGTTCGCACATGAAACCAACCGGGCCCCTGGGACGAAAAAGCTAATAACTCACAGACCGGGCGTCCGATCGACACGCCGTCTGTTGCGTTGAGACCCCTGAGACGAGACGGTCTTTTGAGATACTTCTTTCCGTGACTTTGTGATACATGGAGTATCGACCAGTAGCTCATGGAGCGGACCCTCCCGGAGACGAGCGTGCAGAGTACGGAGACCGTGTAGCCGGCTGAGACCTGACGACTGCTTGACCGACTCGACTTGGAGTGAGTCGACTAGCCCAGTGGACGGAGCGCCTGGTATTTGGTGGCAGACCCACGGCGGACGGAGCGCCTGGTAGTTGGCAGCAAACCCGCGGTACTCGATAGGAGGAGTACCTCAGTTGGCTATTTGGGCGAGCGCCCGGTATTTGGCGACAGACCCTCAGCGGACGGAGCGCCAGGTAGTTGGCCGCAAACCCGCAGTACTCGATAGGAGGAGTACCTTAGCAGTCTTAGGTTAGTGAGCAGTACCTCGGAGTCGTGACAGGACCACTGTACACTCCAGAGAAGGAGCTCTTCAGCAGTTACGGTTTCGATAATGAAAATCCTGGTTTGAGCTGAGACTTTTGACCTTGTGTTTACCTCATGATTGAGATGGGTCACTTGCTAACTTTGGTATATGTATGGGCATATACCCGGGTAGTGGTTATCCGTTGTTTTCACAATCCTTGTGTTTCCTCGTGATTGAGATGGGTTACTTGATGACTTAGGTATTTGAATGGGCATATACCTAAGTAGAGGTTATCTTTTGAGATCTTCTTTGTGGTTATCCTTGTTGGTTTAGTGAGACCTTGAGGGTCTCGGGGTCCCTACTGTGTATCGTTATACTCACCCCTGCACGGGCTATGCCCGCACTACGTTGTGTTGGTTGCAGACGACGGACAGCGTTGACCTTAGCTGAGGCTTGCAGAGCGGGACGGTACCCGGAGGTGGACCACTGGGCGGGACGTGCTCGGAGCGGACGGCGAGACCCGTGGAGCAGAGGAGCTATCTGTACCCACCCTTCAGGTGGGATTTCCAGTGGACAACTCGGAGTAGCGGCATTTACTTTTCATTTTCTATTTTCCCTTTCGAGTTGTACTTTACTTCAGTTTGGGTTTGTATTCTGGCCCATTTACTTTTCCGTACTTTCAGTTGTACTCTGCTTTTGTTTAGTGTTTACTTTCCGCTTGCTTACTCTGTGGTGTTTGTTTCCTTTACAAAGGCAATGCCTTCCTTTTTACCAGGATGTATGCCTTGGTGCTAGTCGCCAGCCCCTGGCCTATGGAAGGCGGGCTTGGGGTAGTCACGACATGGACCCCGAGGGCGGGTCGTGACAACTACATTCCAATATGTCAACTAGTTAAATATAAATAATATATATTCATGTCATTTAAAAACAAACAAATACATTTCTAATACTACTTAACCCATATGTAATTTCGATGGACAATGATAATACCACTTCTAACAATATTCCCCACCATACTGGCTTGAGAAGGTTAGAGGATTTTACTATTCCATTAGTGATCCATAGGCTCCTAAATGATGCCCATAAATTACAAGGGCATCATTAAAATATGGCGGATGATTTTACCTATTAAAATAAAACTACTAACCAATAATGACATAATAATGTAGACAACTATATGACGAATGATATTAATGAAAGAAAAATAAAAATATACCCTTGATATTAAAATAAAACCAAAACCATGTAGAACATCGAAAGACTAAAATATCAATGTACAAAATTTATGGAAAACCTATTAAATCTAAATGACATAAACTCTATGCTCAAAATCCCAAATTCTTCCAAGAATCACATAGGACCACTACTGAAGTGTGATAACTTACCTTTTCCACATCATAAGAAAATGAAAAAAAGTTAAAAACATGGTGTGAGTAATCAAACTATGTATATATTCCCTAATGATTATTGTAATCATTTTTCTTGGTTAAAAATGTATTAAAATTTATATAAAACATCGTATCTAATTCAACTAAAAAGTGATTATCTAGCCATTTCATCTCAATTCAAAACAATTTTCAATACTAAATATATTTCCCCAAGGAAAACATCTATAAAAATAAATCAAAACCATTTCAGTAGATCCATTTTAACATAACAATTCCATTCGACATATCCAAACATGCCACCATGCACGAAAACATGGACTTACTTATAGTCACGAGGGTTGAGTCATCCTTTCACTAATCCATCAATTAATGAACCATGTGATGGAGGAGGTCCCTAACTATTTTCCATACTAACAAGGACAGTGTGGAATTCATACATCTATTTGTCTCAAATTCACTTGAAAAAACATAAAAATTATACAAATAAACAATGTGAAAAAATGTTTTAATCCATTTCAATAAACCCTTAATTTTATTGAAAAAATCCCCAAAAAATAATCTCAAATAAACCATTCCAATTTATATTAATGAAACCTTAATTTTTTTTGTATATTTTCGATAACCCATTAATGAAAATTACATCAAATCTATGTTTTTGAATCCATATATTAAAATTATAAATCTATTAACTCGAACAACAACATTCTATAAAACCACCAAATAAAAAAACATAAGAGGGTTGCAACCATGATTTTGAACCAAAATTCATAACAAAAATTTTGAAATTTAACCAATTTAAAACAATACAATCAATTTAAAAATATAATATTCAAATTTTATTCCACCTACCTTATGTTATATGGATAATATGTCGAATGACCATTAAACATCATTAGAATAAGGTTCAATGTCTAAAAAACCCATTGTATATCTCATACATTTTCAAAAAAAATCAAAATACAATCATATATGGAATTATATACCATATATATATCCAAATTATTTGAATATATATGAAACCATGAGAGGTAATAATATATATCTAATAAAAACCACCACAAACTATCAATATTGATGACATAGACCCAGAGTCCATCTTCAAAAGACACAGAGAAGAATTTGGATTTCCTCTTGATCGATGAGATATTCTTATATATAATTTTTGAAGATAAAATCATTATTTAACACCTATTAGGAGGAAGAAAAAGTTAATTATATATAAACACATGTTATATGCATAATTTATGTATCAAACTATTATCCATGGATGGTAATGGAAAATATATGATATCCATGAATAATAATTGTCTTCATGATAAACATCAAAAGGATGGGAGACACCATTATAAAAACATGTGCCAATGGTGAGATATCCTTATGTATAAAAAATCATGATTTATTATAGAATTCATAAGGGTTTGGACAAATATTGCGCCTCATGTACTTCTTTTCTTTAGCTGATGTCTCATTATCCATGTTTTACTATTGAATTTCCATATTTCTCTGAAATTGTTCACCAACTATTAACCTATATAAAATAAATTAAAACAATAAAAATGTTATCAAAAAACTAAATAAAATAACCCTTAATGATTATATACATAAAAATAATTAATAAATGGTTACGTATGTCAAATCTTGGGTACAACAATTGATATCATTTTGAAATAATGTTAGCCATCAAGAAATACTACGCACAAGATATCTGATTATTTTTTGTAATTAATTGGATATTTAAATATGGTTTCAAGGATGGATTCACTTTTTTGTTAATTTCTATTGAATTTTGGTTATCATAAAAGATTTTTTGAGTTACAATCATGTTGGGAGATATCATTATTTTTTTAGAGATATTATATCTAATATAGAGTTTAGAATGAGTGATTAAATTCTATCATTAAATTTGAATAATGTAATGGATAATAAAATTAATTGCTTCAAAATGATGACATGAAATATAATGGGGAGTTTTTAAATTCTCATTTTATTATATTATTTTTAGGGGAAATTTTTTATATTGAGTTCTATAGTAGGGTATATATTTAAAATATGTAATTGGAAAATAATTTTTATGTTCATGGGATCTATATGTTTTTATTTATGATTGTATGGTGGTTTTGTAATGTGATCGGTGGATTGAAGAGAATGTAGGTTTCCCTAGTACTTATATTAATTTTCATGAAACAATAGTGTTTTAGGTGTAGGTTATAAGCTACCTATTAAATATTAAATGGATGATGGTCTCACTAATGATCCATCATCTAGATTGTAAGCTATCGGGCATCTGAACATGTTGAATCGGGTGCCTACATTGGTAAGTTTTTATGAGTTGGGGGATACTTTTTATTTAAGGCATTCCCCCACCCCACCCCCATCATGTTTTTTAGAACGCACATCGGAGAGGCCAAACCTCCCCCACTATATTTCTCACCCTTGAATCCCTTCAATTCCCTTTTAAATTTTATGTATGTTAAGAGTATTTAATTCATGAGGGATCATGGTAATATCTACTTCATACACTTTTCATTCAATTATTCTAGTATTGTTTATTTTTTAAAACATTTTCTAGGATTCCATTAACGATATAATCAGATTAGTGTCTAATTATCTCTTTATTATTTGGTTGTTTGGTTTTTTGGTTTTTTGGAATAATGATATATTATTAGGAATAATACAACATTTTTATTTTTCTGATGGTGGAGGTAAGATTCTTGAGTATTTTTCAGTGGTTTTCAGTAATTATTCTTCGAATATATTATTATTTGGGTCGTGGATTAGGTGAATATTTGACTCATGATTTTTTGAGGAATGATATAATCTTCATTAAAATCATCATTCATGTTCATTGTTTTTTTTGTTCTATGTGAGTAATTTTAATATATTTATCT
Source organism: Viscum album (assembly GCA_963277665.1). Taxonomy (NCBI): domain Eukaryota; kingdom Viridiplantae; phylum Streptophyta; class Magnoliopsida; order Santalales; family Viscaceae; genus Viscum; species Viscum album. The sequence continues at coordinate 415,561,185 of OY728161.1, read as the reverse complement.
GCTTATTAAAATTTATAATTAAATATATATAACATATACTACTTTTTTGATCCCTATGATATGTTATTAGGGCAATAGTGGATGGTGATACATTGAACAATCATAGATTTGAAGCACAATCACACTAAAGGAATGAGGATAGATCCATGTGATCATGGATGGTTTTACCATTCATATTTTACCATATTCATTCAAATTCTTGTATTTTTAATGAATTATGTGAATAAGGATGTGTGAGTTTTGAAATGTGAGATCAATGGTCGTTATGTCATAGACTAGTGATTTGAGTCTTTGATGTATAGTGATCAGTAGTTATAACACTAATAGTTCTAGTGAATATTATAATTTATGGGTCTCTATTGTAAACAAGGATTATGAATTATGTTAAAATGTTCATTTAATGAAGATGATCTAGTGTGTTAATGGGATTCTAAAATGTTGGAACCAGAGGAATAATCTATTTAGTGTTTAATCGTATGAGTTATATAGGATCGTCTATGAGTATGTCCTTAAAACCATTGATGCCCCTTGAGGGTGAGTAGTATGACGTTGAAAGAGGCCTCAGTTTTATATGGTAACATATTCTGATTGGTATATTTTATTTGATGGAATGTGGGAGAGAAGATTCACTATATTTCAATGTTCCTAGTGTCACATAGTAACATAATGCAGTGGTATAGTCTTTCTTGAGAATGTATATCCTATGGGAGAATGGTTGGACTGTCGATGAGTATGATCGACTAGAGGGTGGATACCCCACATTGTGTATTTTTTTTTCAAATACTATCATTGGTTTTCAATGGTTATCAATTATAGAGTAATATTTCATTGATCCCAATATGATGATTTTTATATATTTTCATTGGTGATAACTGAAATATGAATATTTCATTGAGGTCAACATTATGAAGATGGTCAATTGATATTAGAGCTAGGATGAATTGTCCAATTCATATTTTTTGAAAAAACAAATAAATTATTTGATGATATTGAAATCCAAAATTGGATCCTAGATAATTTTAATGGATTAAATTGATGACCATTGATTTTTTTGTTGCTCAATTATCCGAGTATCTGATGATTGTTGAACTATTTATAAGATCAAATATGTTGTGAAAATGATGTCATATTTATTATAATAGTGAATAACATTTGAATAACATTGTTTATTGTGATGAATATTTATATGGAATATATATTCAAAAATGATAAGAAAAATAGAATAAGATATGATCATGAAAATGATTATTTCATCGTATTTTAATGAGACTGTAAAAATAATTATTTGTATATAGAATATATTAAATTATTTAATATAAGTCCACAAAAAATATTATTTTTCATATGGTGATAATGTGGACATTAATGTTTTCAATCGATTCCATGAAAAATAATATTTTGGTTTGGAATATATTGATTATTTAAATTATATTTTTGATTAATGTGTTAGAAGAAAATTGTAACCAACCAATTCCAAAAAAGAGTGCAGGTCAACCACCAATACGATGAGTAATATCAATAAATTTTTTACCGAGCCTATACCTAGTTGACCATGGTTGAATGAATGAATCCTACATAAATAGGAAAGGCTATCAAAATTACTATGTATAAGGTATACAAAGTGAGCAATAGAGGTGTCACATAGGTTAGGCATGAAGAATGAAAAAATCGTATTTCGCTTGTGTCTTGGACCATGTGGGTGTGTTGTACAACGAATCTGGGTGTCGACCACATGGTCGGATTGAAGAAAATAGGGTAACCACATAATTGATATATTTAAGGGTTGTCAAATAAGGGTTTCATAATGGGATATCAGTAAATTTATGTTATTCAACCTTAATTTAAATGGAATAACAAAATAACGACTATTGTATTAGATTAATTATAGACATATGATATCTGATGCATTTATGAATCAAAATTTACATGAAAATGTTGAATATTTCATCATCTTCCTCTCTACAGTGCTCATTGGTAATACTATCTCTCTAAAGAATATGCTAGAACCACAATTGGTCAATCAAAAGGAAGATATGATCACATTGATTTCAATATTATGAGATGAAAATAATCAATGGAATCATGAAACACAATTTTCATTATTTTTTGGATAATATTATTCCTGAACGTAATATAAAATTATATTATACCTTTTATTCTTCATGATTTTTTGGAAATGAGTCATAAATGTCTTTGAATTCATGTACATGGAATATTTCTATAATGGAGGATCCAATCATCAATACATAATACCATTATATCTAACGACTGTTTGAAACTGTTATTGAATCATTAATTGTTGATATATTTGACTAGTCTAATTAGTACATTACATGGAATATTTTTCGGCATTGAGTAAATTATTAATGGAATTTAAAGTATATGGTCACTTTAAATTAAAACAGATAAACCAATCCTCTTAAAGTTTATTCCTCTCTCATTATTTACGAGATCTTTTATTCTTTTTTAATGTAGAAACTCAGAACATCCATTTTCATGAAGGGAACACACGTTTTCATGTTCGTTTAGTACTCTACAAAGAAGGGCAGTATCGTGAAATAGTTTGATTGCAAAAAAAATCTTCACACAAACTACATGAAGTAGATCCGTGAAAATGTGATTGGTCATTATTAATCTAATTGTGCTTCATGTGGAAAACTCGTTTTTGATCTAGTACATGAGTTAAGAACTCACATAATTCATTATGATGAAGTAATTTACTAAAATTCTATATTGATTGTACGAGTGAATGAACCAAAACTCATTATTTACATGAAATATTAGTTTTTTTGAAGAATAAGAACACATGAATGGAGGTTATAATGTTAGAATTCATGAGTCACATTCACTCTGGTGAATGAGTTCAAATACTCATGTTCATGTAATGAAATGAATTTTGAAAGTGTGGTTAATGATGAAGACATTTAATATTGTGTTTTCATATATGTGTGAGAATGAATAAATAATTAATATTGTAATTAGATAATGTATATTAACATGAATGTTTTAATAATGAAACAATAAAAGTGGGTATGAATTATATATACATAAAATATATTAAAAGGTAGATGATAAAAAGAAAAATGTGATGGGGTTTCAAATGACATTAATCATGAATTAAATAAATGAATTTCTCTTAAACATAATAGGTTGATAAATATTAGATGTTTTATTTAGTGTTATTATATTTAAAAAAAATACAAAATTTCACTACGATTAAATAATACACTCAATTATAGATTTTTTTTGTATTGAAAAATGATTGAAATATAGAATAACTAATTTTTATATTATATAGTGTTAATGAAAAATTTAGTGTTCTCATATAATTGATTTTTATTATTCATTGAAATATTATTTTTATGTATAATCTATTTACACCATTTAGGGTTTTAGTAAAAAAATAGTTTTTGATAATACAATGAAGTAGGAGAAGAAGATATAGGGAGGTCTATTTTCAATGGAGAGATCAAGACACTACTATAGGCTATTTCATTTATTTTTGTTCCACTATTAAATGGGTGAATAGAATGTTAGTAGATATGTTGATATTAGATGATTAACATTTGGTTCATTTAGAATTCAGTTTATTAGTGTGAAGCAAAATCATATTATAGTGACATAATTAAGAAAAAGGATATTTTCAAAATTATATTTGTTATTGTGAAGGAGGAAACACTTTAAATTCAAACTAATATTCAAATAAAAATTTGAATAATTTTTTAACGGATGAACTAAGGATATCTAAGATATCCAACAATAACCATAATAGGTTGATGAATTTATTATAGTTACAAATAACCTAGCAAGGAGAAGACATTGTTTGAATAAATGACTATCCAATAGCTAAAAACATAAATTTATAATTGACTAATGAAAATATTATGTGAACGATTTTTTCCTACCAATAGTAACCATGTAAATTGGATTTTTTATGTGTTTTTATGGACATGAATATTTATAGACCATTCAAATTAAAAGATACTCTTACTGAGTTGTGAATGATGAAAATATATTATGATCTCACTTTTACTTCTTTTATATAGAGGAATACTAGTGGTAAAATAGAATAACATAATAAATATCGTAACAATTAAACGGTTTATAGGGATATATATAATTTTATATTTGATTAATAACTCCACAACACTGGTTCACCCTCCTATGTTTGGAATATCCTAAATCAAATGGTCACTACATGTTGTACCAAAGGGATGTTTCACCTCTATGGTATTCTCTTTGCTTAATTTATTCTCTTTTAAAGATTTCAGTTTCGATCTAGAGGTAATATTTTTGTGATGTTTTCCTGAATATTTGGTTATTTTTGGGAAGTTATATATTTTAATCAAGAACCTGATAAATAAGAAAATGAAAGAAAAATTAATGATGAAGATAAAATACCTCTTATCTAATGAAGAGGGAGTATATGGATCTGCATTCCATTCATACAACGATGTTATATTTGCCTAGGAATATAAATATATGGTGGTTAATGTTTCCACAAATTTGAGGGACCAACTTTCTATATTAGGTAAATAAAAATATTCAATTATTATTGAGTTATGTGTAATTTTCATTGAAAAGATTCCTCTAATTTTTTATCCAAGATCAAGTGGGAAGATCAATCTGTAGCATCTAAAGATATATCCTTTGTTTTATTAATATCTATTCTATATAGATATTCTAAACAAATAGACTCTATAGTTTGAGGATTCTGTTGATTTATACAAAAAGAAATCACCATGTGAATAGATGACGTATATTCTATATTGATATAATTTCATGAAAAAAATAATGAATGTTTAAATATCTACTGACATTTTGGAACTCTTAAATAATAATACATAATTTTTTTAAAAAAATTTCCTCCAAATTCGACTATGTAATTGAAGAAAAAGCGGGAGTTTGGAATACTCAAAAAGAAAAAATCCATGAACATTAAAATAAAATGAAAAACATAAATATTGATAAATTATAAATGATATAATAAATTAATAGATGATCAAGGAATATGAATCATCTATTTAGAAAAAAATTATCTTACATGAAGATGGAATTTAACAAAATAAGAGGTCATGAGAATAGAATATCAATATTATTGATGACCAATAATTAATTCTTAATTTTAAATGTATATAATTTTAGACTCAATTGTCCATTCATGGGAAGATACATATAGAGTATTCATAAAACATGGAAATATATGAGGGAGCTAATAAATTTTGAATAGAATATTTTATGATGAAAATACATATAACATGAGAAATTATGATCATAAATTCTTTTGATGAACTATCTATTGTTGGTGAGAAGAATCAGGTACTATCCCAAACAACATGTATAGATTCTTATAATACTATTATCAAGAGATATGATGGTTTCAAAAACAAATTTGAACAATTATGAACATAAAAATTTGATAATAAAAATAAAACTATAATTGTGATGTATATAAATGAATGTGATGAATATGGTTTCCAAAACAAGCACAAAATTTCTTGAAAGAGTTAAAAAAATAAAATAAATAATTTATAAGGATATATAGGTTTTTTGGTTAATGATGGTGCTGCAATAGATTTGGTATTTGTGCCGCATATTTTTTTTATAATAATATAAATATAAAACGATATTGAATTTCGATTTCATTAGGGATCAAGCCTGATTTTAGGATGTAAAATCTGATGATTATTGATGTATTAGTATACTACATGTAAATTTATAAATCTATATCATCTATGATGTATGCAATATAAGGACCCAGCCTTAAACCTTACATAATATTGAATTAAATGAATAATTCACATTATGGATGTTTTCAGGTTATGAGTTTTAGAGAATTAGGGAATAACTATTACATTACATCTCAAAAATACAAATTAGACACTCTTACTCAGTTTCCATTTTTTTCACAAAATAAAAAATCTTGAAAAAAGGGTCATGCTTACTTACATATTTAAGTGAGAATGACTTTTCCTTGATCCCATCCATGACCCTATTCAACTTTATGTCCTGTGAAAAAACATTTCAAGAACTTCAGATTAGCATAAAAATCAATTTAAGGGATACACAAAGAAGGAAAACTATTAGTTTTTCAAAACAACAGATAAACTATGAATAATTTATCATAAGTAATACTTTTCACCTTTATGAAGTAGTAAATACTATTCACTAAATAAAAGTTCATTAATTACCCTTTTGTAACCAAAATATTACTATAAAACCAATATAAAAAACACATAACATATAAAAGTAACTTGTAACACAAACATACATAAATTTAATAACAATACGATAAACATCCACAGATATCACTAAACGGAAAAGCCATATGTCTGACTTCCATACCCAATCCATTGTAGGTTATAACGTAACCACCCATCCTGGTTTATCATGGAACCACCCGTCATTTGGTTTATCACGTAAACACAGTCAAATGTCCAAGTAGCATTAAAAAATAATAACCCATAAAATATTACAAATATAAAAATTTCATTAATAACATTTAATTTCCAATTACAAGAATTCATTTCAAGATAATGAAATAATAATTCAATTTCAAAAACCATTTTCAATTCCAAAAAAACCAAAAAATTGAATAATGGATTTTTTTTACATTATATAAAACATTAAGTATTATAGAGGAAGGAAAATAACGATTACAATGACAGAGAGTAAAAATTAACCTATGTGTCTTATTCATGTGAACAAATAACAACTGAGGAAATTAATACACATGGTATGAGACTTCATCTCAATATAAGGATGATTTTTCAATGATCATGATCTCTTTTTCCGATGGTCTGTTGATATTTAAACGTAGGTTTATTCTCTATAGTGAAATCATATAAATGTTCAAGTGGAAATGAGAGTACATAAACATGATATAACTGATATTAGAGTATGTAGGTGATTAATGTGGTGGGTATTGAAGAGATTTTCCTTTAAAATGGATGGTATAAATACAATAAAAATTGTGTTGAGTACACTAGACCAATCATTTGTCACAATTTTTAGAGGAATTGAATCAGGCATGAGATGACTGTTCTAGTAACTGTAAAATAAAATAGTATATCTGAATGGAAAAATTAAACTATGTGTCGAAAATATTTGGGTTTTAAAAATTAATCTAGTTATACTTGTAGAATTTTAATAGAAGAAATTCACACAAAAATATATTTTGTTAAGAAAGGTATGACTTTAGTTGTGGGAAAATATCAACTAAAATAAATTTAGTCTAATATTAGACTAGATTAGAAAAATCAAAATATATCTAGAAGTATCACAAATGTTCATATCGATGTTGACGATAACAATATGATATAGGATGAATCCAAATTGTGAATTATTATTTGATATAGAGATGATAAAAATGGATATCAAATATAGGTTGATAAAGATGAACAAGTCATATTTAGAAAAGATGTTTTATTCAATGATGAGCTTATATGGAATGATTGGATCTTGATTGAGTTTGATGTTATGGTTAGATACACTATTGATGTTTAATATGATTGAGTTGTCAATTTATTTGTATAAAAAGTTTGATCAATCATCTAATGGATGGAGTATGATGGTAAAGACTTCTACTATATGAATATTTACTAGATATTTCTCTACCTGTCAATGAATGTCCGAAAAAACTCTTCATAAATAATTTATATTATATGATGTACTATTAGATATAGACGATCTAATGGTCAAAATAATGATTGATATCTACAATTCCATTTTCTAGAAAACTATTTTAGATATTTGTATCTGATATGTATTTTTTCCTCTTTCAAACATAGGGGAAATACAATTTAGAGAACTAGATAAAACTCATAAACAATCAAACCAAAGAGAGAACATCATGAAATGGGAAATAAATTCATTAAATAGTAAAAATACATAGGAGTTGGATGAACTACTATAATGAAAAAGAACATCATAAAGAAAATTAGTTTTTAGTTTTATATATGATGATAAAAGATATAAATGATTCAATTCAGTGAATGAGGTGAAAGTTTTTATATAATTGGATGTGACTAAATTTTCTAAAATTAACTCACAAGAGGTGAATCACAGAATAATTCAATCAATGGTCAATATTTTTTTTATATAATGATATATACTTGGAGAATATGGATTTCAATATTTATTTTCATCATCAGTATATAGTGCAAAAAAATTTACATTTTTCAGACCAAGGGTTTTGTTTTTCATCTATAAGAGGATCTCATTTATTAGTTGAGAATAAGTATTTATGGTTAAATAAAAGCATCATGAAATTGGAATCATAATTTTGACCCTTTCATTCTTTAGAATGGTATCAGTGGATGTTAATCCAAAAATTGTTATTACATGATGAAATGATATGATGGAACATATAACAAAATATTATTTAATTTTCATTTTATACTAATTTTTTTTCAAGATATTCATCATATCATTGAACTTGACAGGATGTAGTCTAGACAGTATTAAATGAAGATCTATAGACATACTGAGAAGATGTTTTTTATGATTATTATGGGGTTTAGATAAAAAGCATTAGATTAATCCTAAAAGAAATAAATTAGGATGGTCATCGAATGATTTGGAATGAATGGAAGTAAACATATCTGAACTCCACCACCTAACACATAACAACTTTAAAATAATATGATCCATATATTGATAATGTTTTCATTAAATAGAAAGATTATAAAATATATTGAATTTTTTTTGTCATATTCATACCACAATTGTTAATATCTATGTTATAGTGGTCCTGATTTAATTATAATATAAATAGATTATTGTTGATCGTTTAGACTCATTTTTGTGTGTAACGAAAGCTATTGAGGATATAAAATTTATTTGAAAAATATATTTCAAAAAAATATTGTTGTTACATTATTCCCCCAGTAAACTAATTTTATACCGAAATTATTCACACCAACATAAGAAAATGAGCATACATATGCCTCAACAAGTCCTCAGGTTCCCATGTAAATTTTTTAAATTGCTTGTTACCCCAAAAAACATGGATCTGGTGAGTCGTCTTGTTTTATAAAACACAATCTATCTATTCTAAAATATACAATGGTTATTACTCATATGAATGATATTGTTTTAATGGTATGCTCGCTGAATTTTTTACATGTGATGGTTCATGATTGTAATTATATAGGAGTTATACATGTAACACATCATAAAATTGATAGTTGTTAGGTTGAACCACCATTGGATAAACAACTATCAAAATTCGACCAAAAATTTCATAATGGATAATATACCTAAGGCCCATGTCATTTTTCTTCAAGAATATCATAAAGATATTCTATAGATAAATTCACTGAAAATCACTATCAGTTACATCATATTCCATATCACATCGATGATTTTCTGAATATCATTTTAGATTACTATAGGCTCTTTGATGTGCAATTGAGTAAATATAATATCAATTACAATTATCTTATAAAACAAAAGTCCCAAAATGATTAATTATATAAATTTTTCAATTAATTATATATTTATATACTTATTTCAATATAGGGATTCATAAGGATCCATCACAATTCATTCGCGATCATTATTATGGTACAAAAGCTCGACTGGTGGATGGTTTCGTTCCCAAACAATATTGAATATTGTATAATAGTAACTCAACATATCCTATCGAGATTGAGTTATTATCAAATATTATCTATCTATATGATTAATAAACACAATTCTAAATCTCAATTCTATATATAAATATTATTAAAGAAATCATCATATCATTATGGTAATCCATATATCCTAATCAGATATAATATAATATGGTACTTCATGCAACATTACCCGCAATGTAATATATATCATGGAACTCTATTTTGAGATAAATATTCTATAAAATAGTTAAATTGTGATGAATTTGTAAAGATATATACTATAACTCATAATGAATTTTGAACATTAAATGTTTAGGGGTGTTCTATTATAAAATTTATTGTGATGTTTTTTCCATTCCAATAAGGTATGGGTAATGGTCGTAACATCCCATTAGATTTTATTGATATATCTATTAGTTAATGGAATACATAACACTAATATAGAAACTCTACAATATCCCTCTTCCTGTAATACCCATAAAAATACTCCTTTAAATCGGTATAAATATTTATACTTCCCGGACAAATAGATAATGAATAACTATGTTCATCCTCTAATATCTAATTCAACAAATCAGAAATGGACGTAACACATACATGGCTCCTAAATCATATCATTACATCATAAATATGGTTAAAATTAAGAAAATTTATCACCTACTTCTATAGCTATATATCACCTTTTTAAGTCTCTTTAATCCTCACATAATTAATTTGTGGAACCCTTATTTTAAAAATATAATATTTATCACCTTTTATTCTTATTCCTTGATCCATTCATTGGAAATTGATATATATTGGATCTTTTGTGATCCATATCATAGGTAATATGTCATGTTTCTATAAACTCAATGAAATAACCACCTTATTTACATTATTAGGGTGCAAATTAATTGAGTAGTCATAATCAATAATCATCTCCAACAATCAAATTTGGTACTCATTCAAATCCTTGCATCTGAATAAATATTTTATTGTTTTATTATCAATATATATATCAAAATTTTCAATCTAATGAAATTTACTTCATATATTTAACAAAAAAATTTACTAAATTATTCTCAAATCATGAGTTGGGAAATTTCTATCACGATATATAAATGATTAAAAGGAATAATCTATAACCATATCATTATACATGATAACAACTACCAATAATTTTTTTGATACATTAATGTTTAATAAAACCCAAAATCAACATCAGGATAATGTAAGTACAATTTACCAAATTATTCTACACATTATTTTATTGAAATTTCGTCACATTTATCCACAATGATTAGCCTATATACCTTTTGGGTTATCAAGGTGATTGGACTAGGTAGTTATGATATATTTTTTAAAAATAATTGATATTATCCAACTATACCAAGAAAACTATATATCTCAGTTACTCTAGCAGGTTAGTTTATACATTCAATATCCTTCTTCTTTCACAAAACTACTAATATAGAATCTCCTTAGATTAGAAGACCAAAAAATGAAAAATTTTGTATCAAAAATTCACTCACTGTAAATTTTAAGCATGACTTTTCAGTCCATATGGATGTTAGTAAAATCCTAAAGTAATCATAATTTTCATCCTTGTTATTTTAATATAAATATGAATGTCATCCAAAATTATTACCAGTAATATATCATGCTAATATCTAGTAGTACTATTAAATAATTCTATAAACATAAATGGTGGAGGGTTAAGATAAAATGTAATATCTATATAATCATCATTTCCATACATTGTGTGAAATTATTTTATCGGTATATCATATTTCATAAGACTCAATTTATGATATCTAGAATGAATTTCAATCTTGGGAATATATTGATCTTAGTGTAGTTGATCAAAAACGACATTAATATGGGGATGTGGATACATTTTCTTGATTGTCATATTATTCAGTACACAATAATCAATATAAAGTCACAACGATCCAAATTTATTATTAATAAAAAATTATTCACATGCCAAGGTGACACAATTTTCTTAATGAATCACTGGTCTTGATACTCCAGGAGTTGTTTCATCATTTCTTGAAACTCATTGAAGACCATTATAAATAGAGTGTTTGAAAAAGGTCTAGTACAATTTATTAGATATATTGAGAATTTAGCATCTATATTCGGTGTTGGATTAGGAAAATCTTCAAAAAAATTCATCAAAAACATCCAAAAAATAATAATATAATCAATTGTGTGATTATCCATAACCATGTGAGATATAAACCATTAATGAATATGAATTAAGAAACATATTTTGTATTTTATGTCCATCTAAAGTTCATAATTATAATCACACTAATAGAAGGTCATTGGATGATTTATAATATCAAACATGACTTCCCTCAGTCAACAACTGATGTGAGATTTTTGTAGATAAATCCACTCCATGGATTAGATAACCTAAAAATTAAACTAGTGAAAATGAAAATATTTACAAGAATCACATTCAAAATATCTTTAAAAATATAATATTTATACATTTTAGATTTGATCATCATACCGTTAGTTATTTTAATATATAAATTAATTTTAAAATCATTGGTAATAGGAAGTATAATTACATGTGATTAAATTATATATGAATATTAAAAAATATAATCTCAAATAAGATATTCCAATACTTGAGAAATGAAGTACCTCGACTCCATCATTCTATCATCATTAACCTATAAAAAAATATTACCATGACCATTACACATAATTTTTTATGAGTGATCAATCATGGAAAATTACTCATAGGATGTTAGAACCATGAAAAAATATTTTCAATCTATAACGCCTTTGGATTAACTTAAGAAATTGATGGTGACAATCTATTCAAATCATTAATTATGGGTCATAATGATTTTATGAATTTATAAATCATATCACTATGTAATTTAAAATGTGGTGTACATAATCCCCACTATCATTCCCAATGTGATTATAAGGATAATGAAATATTCCCTTTTAAGGCTTATTACCCCTTTGAAAATATTCTTGAGAAACATCTAATTTTAGTATATAGATTGGGATTTAATTACTCAAAAACACTCCTTTATATCCTTCAGAAAAATTCCAGGATATTTTTCAATACACAATTTTATCTTTAGACTTATCCCTATTCATATCCAAAGGTATTAAAAAAAATATCCTAGTTTCCAAAGGACAATTAAAAATTTTATGTAATACAAGATTTAGCGAGTTTTTATTATTGTGATTGAGATATAATTGTTACCCTTCAGAGAACCCCTTGTGTAAATACAAAAATTTGGATGGACTCTTACCACCATCTCTAGTGGAATCAATTTCCTCATAAATCTGTTGGGTGAAGAGCCATGTGTCACTAAAAGAATTCACATTATAGTTCCCAATGATCATATTTTTTAACTTTCCATTGATACCGACCATAACAACCTACACATTTAATTGATAGATATTTTATCATAATAGATGTATATTTAAGACAATTCACCATAACCCACCCAAGGGCCATATATGATTAGTTTATTTTAATACTAGAAACAAAATCTACTTATTTTGTAAAATATCATCATCATCTACCATAAGGAACATGATTTAATGTACACATTATAGTTGAATCCTATTTAGGTCCTATCATCATTTCATTTGGAAAAGAATAAATGAAATGGGTGATGATATATTCTATGAAAAGGAAAACATGAGGTTTATAAACATAAAATGAGAATAAGGGTATGAGAACATGAAAAAAAAATATAAAAACAACACCCATATTAACATATATCATAAACAAGTTTCATGTAATATATCATGGGATAACCTCTCACGTGACCACTTTTTGGATTACGATAACCTCCAGTGTACCCTCTATTAGAAATAATATAACCACCCATTTACCCTTTGAACACATTGAACATCTATAATTACCCAACGAAATGGAATGAGATATAGGTCATAGTCATCAAATAATATAAAAAATATTTTTCTATAAATCTTAAATCATTGAACACATCACAACCCACAAAACGTATATTGGTTCCATGAATATTCCATCATATCATATCTCATAAAATATAAATGGGTTTTCTATTAATCTCACTAATTCATCATAGAAAAATCGATGGAAAATGATTTTTTTTTGTAAACATAACATCATTATAAAAGGAAATCATATTGATAATGAATAAGTATGTCATCATTGGATCATATCCCCATTAAAGCACAACTAACATTAAATGATATCCTATTTTATTTATAATTGTTTTGAAATATCACATTGGGAATTTACTGAAAAAAATAAACATTGAACATTAGAAACACATAATTTCTATTTAAAATTCATCAAATATTAATGAATAAGTTTTATTTGAAAATATTGTTGATATATAATAAATTAATATTTAAACCATTTAGTGTTCATGATGGAAGAAAATATTATTCATGTCGTACAGGTTAAAATAATGATTCATTTCAAATTTTTGGTAAATTGAAAAAATTTATATAAAACATATTTAAAATGTATAAACATGGAAGGAAAATGATTTTGAAAATAATAGTTAAATAAATTATGTTTTACATTGAAATTTTATTTTTGAATCTTGAGTATATATATAAGGGAGAATTATAGAAAATAAAACATTTAATTGAAAAAATATAGGATATTAAAATAGATGTGTTTCTTTAGAGTTAAATTATAATATATCATGATTATAAAGATTATCATAAATAAAACTGTTAAACAATGATATTGTATAAATAAAAACTTTCCAGGTTAAAAACCATTTGATTCATAGTCACCATTAAATAATGATAATTATATAGATATATAAATAAAAATAAAAATAAAATTAAGAACAATATTCATTAAATAAATTCTTGAGGAGTATATACACCACAAAAATTAAATAAGTGGTGAATAATTCATGTGTCTGAAAAAAAATTGAGATGAAAATCCCTTCCCAAAAGTGTATACATTCATCAAACACATTTTAACATATAATATATTAAATATAGTTTTATTATAATTGTAACATCCCAAGTAAGTAATGAAAAATAGATATTTTTATATATGTCTAATAATGATTAATATAGTGTTATAGAGGCTTAAAATGAAAATAAATACAATCTTATGCATGGAATACACTAATATTCTTAAAAGACTGTTTTAGTGCCTTTTGATGGAAAACCATTTTTTAATATATATTTTGACAATTTTATAAACTATTTTTGTCTAAATAAACTTATCCTTTATGATTGGGACATCAAAATTTACCTTGTGTGAATTTTTGGTATTTTTCTGACAATGTTCATTTTTTAATGAATAGTGAAAAATACTACATTTTACATCAAAACTGCTTTTTAATCTAATTTATTTATATGATTAGATTATGTTTTGAATTGGTTTTGAAGTGAAATTAGAATATATTTTTACCATTTTATCCAATGGTGGTCATTGGAATCAATTTCACTTTGAAATTAGACTTAAAATGGTGTCAATCTTTTGATACTTATTGTTTTGTAAAAACACGCTATTTGCTCTGGCAGCGGGAATTAATTATTAAATTAATTAATGTGACTAATATGATTTGAATTTTGTAAAATAGACTTCATTTTTGAATTCAGAATATCAAATATAGCTTAGGGTGATTTTTTGGTAATTTTCTGAAAAACTTCAATTTTTGATGAATAGTGAAACCACTAAGTGGTAATCAAGCAAACTGATTTTTCAGTTAAATGAAAGTTTACCACTAATGTGTATTGAATTTTGAAAATCCGACATACATGGTTGTCATTAATAAGTAAAATGTTGTTCAAGGAGATTAAAATAATTTTTTGGTGAATAGTAACTTATTAAGTTTTTAATCGCGATTAGTGGTAATTAGTGTAGTTTAAGGTATAAATAATGCTTTAATAATATGAAATGACCTAGACACATGTCCCAACCTTATTGGTTGTTTCATGGCAGACCAAGAAAAGCCATGGGTCAACTTGGGGACCCCATGGAGACATTTTGGTTGGGAAATTACATAAATAACTTTTTATTTAATGTAAAAGTAAAAATGACACAAACATAATATGTTTTACGAAAACAATTTTTAAATGGGGTTATAAAGATCAGATTTTTGATTATAAATAGTAATTGGAAATATAAAAAGATTTCTTACATCATAGTATTTGTTTTATGATTTTTAGACATTAAATAAATTAAATTATTTATGACATAATAATGATGCAGCGATGACATCATTATTTGACGATTTAAATAAAATGGAAAGATAATGTAAAATCTATGAACTACACATGTCAAAAACTTATTGTATGAGTGGATTTCGAAGCCTTATCACCTTATCCACGAATTATATCGACGTGGGACCTTTTGAAACCGAAACACATTTTCAAATAAAGTAATATTTCTTTACTTTCCAAAAGTGCCTCTCCTCTACTCTTATAAAAGGCCCCCACCTCTACCTCATTTCACACACACCTCAAGCCTTTGGCTCGGCCAACCCCTGCCCATTTAATCTCTCCAAATCCCTCTCCTCATCCTAGAGGATTCCCTTTGGGCAGAATCCTTTCAAAGGAAGCCTTTAGGCTCAAATAAAAAGGATTTACACTTTTAAAGGTAATTAATTCTCTCATGTCCATTTGTTTGATTTTGCTTCTCCAACCCCCTAAACTCTTTTTATTTAATTCTTTTGTAACAAAACCAGTATCTTCAATATACTAGGATGTTGTTATAAGATTTATTTGAGCTACACTCTCACACAACTGCATCAAATGGTTAAAGAACATACGGTTTCCGTGGATGGCGAAATTCTGCCTCCCGAAACGATGATGGTTCAATACTCATTTAACACCTTCAAAGGTGGCCATTATGATGTCAGTATTTTTATATATGATATATAATATGTTTATGTTTTCCTTACTCTTCTGTTTTTTCATTTTGGGCATACCTTTATGGTTTCCAATATGGGTAAACATGATATCTTCATTTTAGGAAGTGCGGACTACCGCCCCCTCAAAGTGATTTGATTCGTTAAATACCATATGTGGGACATATAAAGGATGGAACTATGATATTATATATGATATTATACTGGAATTATAATATACCTTTATATCATTATGATTCCATTCTATAAAATACGAAATAGAAATGAAAGTAGCGTTCATGCGTACGTACGGCTTACCGTCTCCATGAACGGTGCATTTCATTTCTTACCTCTAAATGATTATGTAATATTATAAATGCAAGTATGTACTGGATATATATGACATATATGATATCTACATCATGAATACCATTCTGGATATAATTAACCTTTGACCAAATTAACAACATGTAAGTGTAAGAAGTCTATTTTTGACTTAAGAACCAAATACCGACAAAATGAACATTATTAACTTAACTGATTACATGATGTTTATAACATGGTATAAAAGGAATAGTGAACTTGAAAAAGGTTCTTAAGCAAGTAGAGATTAACTCAAGTTTATTATTAAAGAGATTAAAGAACGGTCGGGTCAAGTCGGATACGAGGTATGGGACTTCGTCTCAATCTCCTTTCATTGAGGCATATTTTATTTTATACACAACTTTCTTTTATACAGTGTATAATCCCCTTTGACTTTTACGTTTATTCAAAAGGAATCTTTTTTATACGAAGAGTTTACAAAACGACAAAAGGGAATGTTTTTGTCGTACGTATGCGGCGATAACGACTTCTCCGCAGGCGTGACCGTTATTTGAGTTTCAGCTTCCTCTACATGTCATACCCTTTTTTTAATGAAAAATAAATACCATGTTTTACTTTGGTATTAAAAATGGTTTTGATAAAGTTTTTATTATATCGATGTGTTGTATTGATATCTTGTGATTGAAATGTGGAAATGTTATGTTTCCTTTATGCATGTTTTATGTGATACGATTATGTTATGGTTCATGGGCATTATTATGAAGACGGGTGGTTCCGTGATAAACTAAGGGCGGGTGAGCCCGATATAGCTCTCCAATGCATTGGGTAACGCGAAGGAGTGAAATGTTAAGGTTTCTCCGAAGAGATTTAGGGAATATACTGTGATGGGTATTCCAAACGTAACCAAGATGGTTACTCCCTACGTAAGAATGTTATGAATGCCTCAAGTTACCTTTACTTCTTATGATTTCTATGATTTATTCATGATTTTATGAGGTAAGTTAAAGTGCCTATGTTTTATGGGTAATGTATGATTTCAGTCTTATGTATATATGAACTCATGTTTCCTTTCCATGTTTTTATAACCCATACTGAGCTTTTTATGCTCATCCCAAGTTTTTTTGAAATGTTTTTCACAGGTCAAGGGAAAGGTACATGATATGATGATAGTGTCAAGGAAGTGTCAATAAATATTCCATGTTTTATTTTAAATGTGTTTCCATTTATGGGAATGAAGAATACTATCTTTATGTAACCAATTTGTTTATATGTGGAATGTAATGCAATTTTTATGATCTAATTCTATAAAACTCTAAACTCGAAAAGATCCTCAATGTGTAATCTTGTAATAACTCAAGATTAAGTAAGGTTTATGGATGGGGCCTTATAGTTGGTATCAAAGGTCAGTTTAGATAACTTTAGGAGTTATAATTCTATTAAATGATTATCCAAAAATATTTTTTTTCGAAATGATATAGCATTTAAAGATTGCCATGTTGCTTCATCTAAGACATGTTTGTTCAGAATGGTTTTCCGCAGAGGAAACAGGGAAGCAGTGCTAGGAAGGCATACAGAAGGAAATAACCTTCCGAATCAGCATCCAGAAATGGTCGGAATTGGAACTGAACAGTTTGTTGCAGTAATGGTGCAGTTGAATCAAGCGATAAATGGCGGTGGTATCCATACAGGAGATCAGCCAGACCAACCGCAGAGGAACATGTCAGTGGTGGAACATTTCATGAGGCAACATCCACCATCATTCAGGGGATCATCTGACCCTGTGCTAGTTGAAGTGTGGATTAAAGCACTGGAGAAGATTTTTGATGTCATGGGGTGTTCAGACAATCAAAAGGTTAATCTTGCTATTTACCGTTTGGAGGGTGAAGCAGATCAGTGATGGTCTATGGTTAAAAATATCAGGGACGCCGATGAGATTGATGCTCTTGACTGGGATGAATTAAAAGGTATGTTTCTTGAGAAGTATTTTCCTAAGGCTGTTTGACTTAGGATGGAAAAGAAATTCTTGGAATTGAGGCAAGAGGAAGACTCAGTGGCTGCATATGAAGAAAGGTTCACTCGATTGGCAAGGTATGCTCCAAATTTTATCTAGGACCTTGATAGTAAAATCAATCGTTTTTACTCAGGATTAAAGCCAAAATATCGAAGGGCATTAGCTTCTCGTGAGTTTAAAAGTTATGAAAAGCTTGTTCGGTGTGCTGAGAAGGTGGAAATGGAGTTTTCCGATGACCAAGTTTTCTATAACAACCAGCAGAAGAAGAGACCGAGGTGGCAGGAGAAAGGTAAGAATTCTTCAAAAAAGTTTGATGGTAAGAGAACTATGTTTCCATTTTGTGATAAATGTGGCAAAAGGCATGCTGGGGAATGTCTTCTGAATTCTGGGAAGTGCTACCGATGTGGTAAGATGGGACATAAGGCTCGTGATTGCACTGAAAAGGATCAAGGTGAAGGTAAGAACAAATTTGATTTACAGTTAGTGAAATGTTATAAGTGCAATGAGATGGGTCACTATGCAAACGAGTGTCCGACAAGGAGCATGAGTGATGGGAAGCAGTTAGACTACAAGCAGAAAGGGGTGGTGAAATCCTTTTCAACTACTTCAGCAGATGTCGGGCCATCAAATGAAGTTGTATCAGGTACTTTGTTTGTTTTTTCAGATTATGCCAGTGTGTTGTTTGATTCGGGGTCTACACATTCTTTCATCTCTGAAACCTTTTCTATTAAAATGGGAATACCATCTCAAGAAATGACTCCTGAACTTTTGGTAAAAACACCTGGGGGAAATGTTGAGGCAAAAAGAATTTATAAGAATCTTCCTATCCTTATCTGTGGAAAGAACCTACTTGCAAACCTTATTGTTCAACCTCTAGTAGAGTTTTATGTTATCCTGGGTATGGATTGGCTCTCTATTTACCATGCTAAGATTTACTGTAGAGCTAAAGAAGTTTATTTTCAGAAAGACTTGCAGTTTGTTTACAAGAATGAACCCTTACTTTTGATTACATATCAAGAGGCCGAGAAACTTGTAAAAGATGGAAAGGAATGTTACCTTGCACACGTCGTTGAAAATAAAGGAACTGTTCAGATTAATGATGTGCCAGTGGTAAATGAGTATCCTGATGTTTTTTCTGATGAGTATCCTGGAATAATACCAGATCGTGAAGTTGAGTTTACTGTTGACTTAGTTCCTGATGCTAAGCCAATTTCAAAACCCCCTTATCGAATGGCACAAATTGAACTTTTAGAGTTGAAGGAGCAATTGCAAGATTTATTAGAGAAAGGTTTCATTAGACCTAGCACATCACCATGGGGTGCTCCTATTTTATTTGTTAAAAAGAAAGATGGTTCTATGAGACTTTGCATTGATTATAGAGCCTTGAATAATATCACTGTTAAGAACAAATATCCTTTGCCTCATATCGATGATTTGTTTGATCAGCTCCAGGGAGCTCAGTTTTTTTCAAAGATTGACTTGAGATCGGGGTACCATCAGCTGAAGGTAAAGGAGGAAGATATTCCGAAGACCTCGTTCCGTACGAGATATGGCCATTATGAAATTGTAGTAATGCCTTTTGGGCTATCCAATGCACCTGCTGTATTCATGGACTTAATGAATAGAATTTTCCATGAGTTCTTGGATAAGTTTGTGGTGGTTTTAATTGATGATATTTTGGTGTTTTCTAAAAGTAAAGAGGAGAATGAAAAACATTTAAGGGTTATCTTGCAAACCTTAAAAGAAAAGAAACTGTATGGGAAATTCAGCAAGGGTGAGTTTTGGTTGCAACAAATTTCTTTCCTTGGTCACATTGTTTCTAAAGATAGAATAACTGTTGATCCTGCAAAAACAAAAGTTGTGGAAGAATGGCCAAGACCCACAAATGTAACCAAGATTCGTGGCTTCCTTGGTTTGGCGGGCTATTACCAAAGGTTTGTTAGAAATTTTTCACGGTTATCTAGTCCAATGACTAAGCTAACTCAGAAGGGTGTTAAGTTTATCTGGACAAAAGAATGTGATGATTGTTTTCAGGAATTGAAAAGAAGATTGGTGAATGCTCCAATTTTGGCACTACCTTCCAGGAATGGTGAGTTTGTTATATACAGTGATGCTTCATTGAACGGACTTGGTTGCATCCTAATGAAGAATGATCAGGTAATTGCTTATGCTTCACGACAGTTGAAAACTCATGAGGTAAATTACCCTACACATGATTTGGAACTAGCTGCTGTTGTTTTTTCATTAAAAATTTGGAGGCATCATTTTTATGGAGTAAAGTGTGAAATATATACCGATCACAAAAGTTTAAAGTATATATTCACTCAAAAAGAGTTAAACTTGAGACAAAGGAGATGCCTGGAAGTAATCAAGGATTATGATTGTACAATTCATTACCATCCGGGAAAAGCAAATAAAGTGGCTGATGCTTTGAGTCGAAAAAGTAATTCTTCATTAACAATGTTGCGGTTGGAATGTGATCCTTTGGTTAACGATTTGATGAACTTTGGCATAGAAGTTGTTGGTGGAGGAAGTCCTTCTGTTTTGTTTCAGGTATCAGTGAGATATTCTCTATCAGATAGAATCAAGCAAGCACAGAAGCAAGATAGTGAGTTGTAGAAAAAGGTAGAGCTGGTTTAGAAAGGTAAGTTGCCTGAATTCAACTTTGATAATGATTGTGTTTTGAGATTTGGGAAGAGATTGTGTGTGCCTTGTGATTCACAGTTGAAGAGAGAGTTGTTATGTGAAGCTCATAGTTCTCCGTTTTCAGTTCATCCGGGCAGTACTAAGATGTATAGAGATCTGCGGGAGTATTACTGGTGGGATGGAATGAAAAGAGATATTGCTGATCTTATGGTGAACTGTTTGACTTGTCAGTAGGTTAAAGTAGAGCGGCAGTTACCGAAAGGGATGCTTCAGCCTTTACCAGTGCCAGAGTGGAAATGGGAGAATATATCCATGGACTTTGTTGTTGGATTACCGAAGACATCTCGAGGTAATAATGCAATCTGGTTTATTGTTGATCGCTTGACCAAATATACTCATTTCCTTGATATACGAGATACTTTCTCTCTTAATCAACTTTCCCGTTTGTATCTTAAAGAGATAGTCAGGTTACATGGAGTTCCTCTCTCCATTGTATCGGATCGTGATCCCAGGTTTACTTCTACCTTTTGGAAAGGCCTTCAGAAGTCGTTGGGTACTGAATTAAATTTTAGTACAGCTTTTCATCCTCAATCAGATGGGCAGTCAGAACAAACAATTCAGAAATTGTAGGATATGCTACGATATTGTTCTATGGATTATCAGGGAAGTTGGGACCAACATATTTCTTTGGTTGAGTTTTCATATAATAACAGTTTCCATTCCAGTATACAGATGGCACCATTTCAGGAATTATATGGGAAGCAGTGTTGAACTCCAGCTTTCTGGGATGAAGTGGGTGAACGGAAGTTGATGGGACCAGAATTGGTAGAAGAGATGGCAGAAAAAGTTTAGCTAATTCAGAAACACATGAGACAGCTCAGAGAAGGCAGAAGAGTTATGCGGATAACCGGAGGAAGGATCTATTTTTCGAGGTAGGTGATCTTGTTTTTCTCAAGGTTTCTCCGTGGAAAAGTGTGATGAGATTTGGTAAGAAAGGAAAGTTGAGTCCAAGGGTTCATTGGACCATACGAAATTCTAGAGAGAGTTGGATCAGTTGCATACCGGGTGGCTTTACCTCCGAGTTTATCTCAGGTACACTATGTTTTTCACATTTCAATGTTGAGAAAGTATATGCCAGATCCATCTCATGTTTTGAGTCCAGAGGTAGTTCAGTGGGAAGAGAACCTATCTTATGAGGAACAACCGGTCTAGATTCTTGACCACAGGGAGCAAGTGTTACGGAATAAGGTGAATAATCAGGTAAAGGTTTTGTGGAAAAACCACATGATTGAAGAGGCAACATGGGAATCTGAAAATTCAATGAGGGATAAGTACCCCCATTTATTCGATAAGTAAATAAATTGCGGGGACGTAATTTTCTAAAGGGGGGAAGGATGTAACATCCCATGTAAGTAATGAATAATAGATATTTTATCTATGTCTATTAATGATTAATATAGTGTTATAGAGGCTTAAAATGAAAATAAATACAATCTTATTCATGGAATACACTAATATTCATAAAAGATTGTTTTAGTGCCTTTTGATGGAAAACCATTTTTGAATCTATATTTTGATAATTTTATAAACTATGTTTGTCAAAATAAACTTATCCTTTATGATTGGGACATCAAAATTTACCTTGTGTGAATTTTTGGTATTTTTCTGACAATGTTCATTTTTTAATGAATAGTGAAAAATACTGCATTTTACATCAAAACTGCTTTTTAATATAATTTATTTATATGATTAGATTATGTTTTGAATTGGTTTTGATGTTAAATTAGAATATATTTTTACAATTTTATCCAATGGTGGTCATTGGAATCAATTTAACTTTGAAATTAGACTTAAACTGGTGTCAATCTTTTGATACTTATTGTTTTGTAAAAACACGCTATTTGCTCTGGCAGTGGGAATTAATTATTAAATTAATTAATGTGACTTATATGATTTTAATTTTTTAAAACTGACTTCATTTTCGAATTCGGAATATCAAATATAGCTTAGGGTGAATTTTTGGTAATTTTCTGAAAAACATCATTTTTTGATGAAGAGTGAAACCACTAAGTGGTAATCAAGCAAACTGATTTTTCAGTTAAATGAAAGTTTACCACTAATGTGTATTTAATTTTGAAAATCCGACATACATGGTTGTCATTAAGAAGTAAAATGTGGTTCAATGAGATTAAAATAATTTTTTGGTGAATAGTAACTTATTAAGTTTTTAATCGCGATTACTGGTAATTAGTGTAGTTTAAGGTATAAATAATGCTTTAATAATATTAAATTACCTAGACAAATGTCCCAACCTTATTGGTTGTGTCATGGCCGACCAAGATAAGCCATGGGTATACTTGGGGACCCCATGGAAACATTTTGTTTGGGAAATGACATAAATAACATTTTATTTAATGTAAAAGTAAAAATGACACAAACATAATATGTTTTACGAAAACAATTTTTACATGGGGTTATAAAGATCAGATTTTTGATTATAAATAGTCATTGGAAAGCTAAGACGATTTCCTACATCATTGTATTTTTTTAGGATTTTTAGACATTATATAAATTAAATTATTTATGACATAATAATAATGCAGCGATGACATCATTATTTGACGATTTAAATAAAATGGAAATATAATGTAAAATCTATGAACTACACATGTCCAAAACTTATTGGATGAGTGGATTTCGAAGCCTTATCACCTTATCCACGAATTATAGCAATGTGGGACCTTTTGAAACCGAAACACATTTTCAAATAAAGTAATATTTATTTACTTTCCAAAAGTTCCCCTCCTCTCCTCTTATAAAAGGCCCCCACCTCTACCTCATTTCACACACACCTCAAGCCTTTGGCTCGGCCAACCACTTCCCATTTACTCTCTCCACATCCCACTACTCATCCTAGAGGATTTCCTTTGGGCAGAATCCTTTCAAAGGAAGCCTTTAGGCTCAAATCAAAAGGAGTTACACTTTTAAAGGTAATTCATTCTCTCATGTTCATTTGTTTGATTTTGCTTCCCCAACCCCCTAAACTCTTTTTATTTAATACTTTTGTATCAACACCAGTATCTTCAATATACTAGGATGTTTTTATAAGATTTATTTGAGCTACACTCTCACACAACTGCATCAAATGGTTAAAGAACATACAGTTTCTGTGGATGGCAAAATTCTGCCTCCCGAAACGATGCTTGTTCAATACTCATTTAACACCTTCAAAGGTGGACATTAGGATGTCACTATTTTTATATATGATATATAATATGTTTATGTTTTCCTTAAGCTTCTGTTTTTTTCATTTTGGGCATACCTTTATGGTTTCCAATATGGGTAAACGCGATATATTTATTTTAGGATGTGCGGACTACCGCCCCCTCAAAGTGAATTGATTCGTTAAATACCATATGTGGGACATATAAAGGATGGAAATATGATGTTATATATGATATTATACTGGAATTATAATATACCTTTATATCATTATTATTCCATTCTATAAAATACGAAATAGAAATGAAATTAGCGTTCATGCGTACGTACGGCTTACCGTCTCCATGAACGGTGCATTTCATTTCTTACCTCTAAATGATTATGTAATATTATAAATGCAAGTATGTACTGGTTACATATGACATATATGATATCTACATCATGAATACCATTCTGGATATAATGAACCTTTGACCTAATTAACAACATGTAAGTGTAAGAAGTCTATTTTTGACTTAAGAACCAAATACCGACAAAATGAACATTATTAACTTAACTGATTACATGATGTTCATAACATGGTATAAATGGAATAGTGAACTTGAAAAAGGTTCTTAAGCAAGTAGAGATTAACTCAAGTTTATTATTCAGTAGATTAAAGAACGTTCGGGTCAAGTCGGATACGAGGTATGGGACTTCGTCTCAATCTCCTTTCATTGAGGCATATTTTATTTTATACACAACTTTCTTGTATACGGTGTATAAACCCCATTGACTTTTACGTTTATTCAAAAGGAATCTTTTTTATACGAAGAGTTTACAAAACGACAAAAGGGAATGTTTTTGTCGTACGTATGCGGCGATAACGACTTCTCTGCCGCCGTGACCATTATTTGAGTTTCAGCTTCCTCTACAAGTCATACCCTTTTTTTAAATGAAAAATAAATACCATGTTTTAATTTGGTATTAAAAATGGTTTTCATAACATTTTTATTATATCGATGTGTTGTATTGATATCTTGTGATTGAAATGTGGAAATGTTATGTTTCCTTTATGCATGTTTTATGTGATACGATTATGTTATGGTTCATGGGCATTATTATGAAGACGGGTGGTTCCATGATAAACTAAGGGCGGGTGAGCCCGATATAGCTCTCAAATGCATTGGGTAACGCGAAGGAGTGAAACGTTAAGGTTTCTCCGAAGAGATTTAGGGAATATACTATGATGGGTATTCCAACCGTAACCAAGAGGGTTACTCCCTACGTAAGAATGTTATGAATGCCTCAAGTTACCTTTATGTCTTATGATTTCTATGATTTATTCATGATTTTATGAGGTATGTTAAAGTTCATATGTTTTATGGGTAAAGTATGATTTCAGTCTTATGTATATATGAACTCATGTTTCCTTTCCATGTTTTTATAACCCATACTGAGATTTTTATGCTCATCCCAAGTTTTTTTGAAATGTTTTTCACAGTTCAAGGGAAAGGTACATGATATGATGATAGTGTCAAGGAAGTGTCAAGAAATAATCATGTTTTATTTTAAATGTGTTTCCATTGATGGGAATGAAGAATACTATCTTTATGTAACCACTTTGTTTATATGTGGAATGTAATGCAATTTTTATGATCTAATTCTCTAAAACTCTAAACCCGAAATGATCCTCAATGTGTAATCTTGTAATAACTCAAGATTAAGTAAGGTTTAAGGCTGGGGCCTTATAGTTGGTATCAAAGGTCGGTTTAGATAACATTAGGAGTTAGAATTCTGTTAAATGATTATCCAAAAATATTTTTTTTTGAAATGTTATAGCATTTAAAGATTACCATGTTGCTTCATCTAATACATGTTTGTTCAGAATGGTTTTCCGCAGAGGAAACAGGGAAGCATTGCTAGGAAGGCATACAGAAGGAAATAACCTTCCGAATCAGCATCCATAAATGGTCGGAATTGGAACTGAACAGTTTGTTGCAGTAATGGCACAGTTGAATCAAGCGATAAATGGCGGTGGTATCCATACACGAGATCAGCCAGACCAACCGCAGAGGAACATGTCAGTGGTGGAACATTTCATGAGGCAACATCCACCATCATTCAGGGGATCATCTGACCCTGTGTTAGTTGAAGGGTGGATTAAAGAACTGGAGAAGATTTTTGATGTCATGGGGTGTTCAGACAATCAAAAGGTTAGTCTTGCTATTTACTGTTTGGAGGGTGAAGCAGATCAGTGGTGGTCTATGGTTAAAAATATCAGGGACGCCGATGAGATTGATGCTCTTGACTGGGATGAATTCAAAGGTATGTTTCTTGAGAAGTATTTTCCTAAGGCTGTTCGACTTAGGATGGAAAAGCAATTCTTGGAATTGAGGCAAGAGGAAGACTCAGTGGCTGCCTATGAAGAAAGGTTCACTCGATTGGCAAGGTATGCTCCAAATTTTATCCGAGACCTTGATAGTAAAATCAATCGTTTTTACTCAATATTAAAGCCAAAATATCGAAGGGAATTAGCTTCTCGTGAGTTTAAAAGTTATGAAAATCTTGTTCGGTGTGCTGAGAAGGTGGAAATGGAGTTTTCCGATGACCAATTTTCTATAACAACCAGTAGAAGAAGAGACCGAGGTGGCAGGAGAAAGGTAAGAATTCTTCAAAAAAGTCTGATGGTAGGAGAACTAAGTTTCCAGTTTGTGATAAATGTGGCAAAAGGCATGCTGGGGAATGTCTTCTGAATTCTGGGAAGTGCTACCGATGTGGTAAGATGGGACATAAGGCTCGTGATTGCACTGAAAAGGATCAAGGTGAAGGTAAGAACAAATTTGATTTACAGTTAGTGAAATGTTATAAGTGTAATGAGATGGGTCACTATGAAAACGAGTGTCCGACAAGGAGCTTGAGTGATGGGAAGCAGTTAGACTTCAAGCAGAAAGGGGTGGTGAAATCCTTTGCAACTACTTCACCAGATGTCGGGCCATCAAATGAAGTTGTATCAGGTACTTTGTTTGTTTTTTCAGATTATGCCAGTGTGTTGTTTGATTCGGGGTCTACACATTCTTTCATCTCTAAAACCTTTTCTAGTAAAATGGGAATACCATCTCATGAAATGACTCCTGAACTTTTGGTAAAAACACCTGGGGGAAATGTCGAGGCAAAAAGAATTTATATGAATCTTCCTATCCTTATCTGTGGAAAGAACCTACTTGCAAACCTTATTGTTCTACCTCTAGTAGAGTTTGATTTTATCCTGGGTATGGATTGGCTCTCTATTTACCATGCTAAGATTGACAGTAGAGCTATAGAAGTTTCTTTTCATAAATACTTGCAGTTTGTTTACAAGAATGAACCCTTACTTTTGATAACATATCAAGAGGCCGAGAAACTTGTAAAAGATGGAAAGGAATGTTACCATGCACACGTCGTTGAAAATAAAGGAACTTTTCAGATTAATGATGTGCCAGTGGTAAATGAGTATCCTGATGTTTTTCCTGATGAGTTTCCTGGAATAATACCAGATCGGGAAGTTGAGTTTACTGTTGACATAGATCCTGATGCTAAGCCAATTTCAAAACCCCCTTATCGAATGGCACAAATTGAACTTTTAGAGTTGAAGGAGAAATTGCAAGATTTATTAGAGAAAGGTTTCATTAGACCTAGCACATCACCATGGGGTGCTCCTATTTTATTTGTTAAAAAGAAAGATGGTTCTATGAGACTTTGCATTGACTATAGAGCCTTGAATAATATCACTATTAAGAACAAATATCCTTTGCCTCATATCGATGATTTGTTTGATCAGCTCCAGGGAGCTCAGTTTTTTTCAAAGATTGACTTGAGATCGGGGTACCATCAGCTGAAGGTAAAGGAGGCAGATATTCTGAAGACCGTGTTCCGTACGAGATATGTCCATTATGAAATTGTAGTAATGCCTTTTGGGCTATCCAATGCACCTGTTGTATTCATGGACTTAATGAATATAATTTTCCATGAGTTCTTGGATAAGTTTGTGGTGGTTTTAATTGATGATATTTTTGTGTTTTCGAAAAGTAACGAGGAGCATGAAAAACATTTAAGGGTTATCTTGAAAACCTTAAAAGAAAAGAAACTGTATGGGAAATTCAGCAAGTGTGAGTTTTGGTTGCAACAAATTTCTTTCCTTGTTCACATTGTTTCTAAAGATGGAATAACTGTTGATCCTGCAAAAACAAAAGTTGTGGAAGAATGGCCAAGACCCACAAATGTAACCAAGATTCGTAGCTTCCTTGGTTTGGAGGGCTATTACTGAAGGTTTGATAGAAATTTTTCACGGATATCTAGTCCAATGACTAAGCTAACTCGGAAGGGTGTTAAGTTTATCTGGACAAAATAATGTGATGATTGTTTTCAGGAATTGAAAAAAAGATTGGTGAATGCTCCATTTTTTCCACTACCTTCCAGGAATGGTGAGTTTGTTATATACAGTGATGCTTCATTGAAATGACTTGGTTGTGTCCTAATGCAGAATGATCAGGTAATTTCTTATGCTTCACGACAGTGGAAAACTCATTAAGTAAATTACCCTACACATGATTTGGAACTAGCTGCTATTGTTTTTGCTTTAAAAATATGGAGGCATCATTTGTATGGAGTAAAGTGTGAAATATATACCGATCACAAAAGTTTAAAGTATATATTCACTCAGAAAGAGTTAAACCTGTGACAAAGGAGATGGCTAGAATTAATCAAGGATTATGATTGTACAATTCATTACCATCCGGGAAAAGCAAATAAAGTGGTTGATGCTTTGAGTTGAAAAAGTAATGCTTCATTAACAATGTTGCGGTTGGAACGTGATCCTTTGGTTAACGATTTGATGAACTTTGGAATAGAAGTTGTTGGTGCAGGAAGTCCTTCTATTTTGTTTCAGGTATCAGTGAGATCTTCTCTATCAGATAGAATCAAGCAAGCACAGAAGCAAGATAGTGAGTTGCAGAAAAAGGTAGAGCTGGTTTAGAAAGGTAAGTTTCCTGAATTCAACATTGATAATGATTGTGTTTTGAGATTTGGGAAGAGATTGTGTGTGCCTTATGATTCACAATTGAAGAGAGAGTTGTTATGTGAAGCTCATAGTTCTCCGTTTTCAGTTCATCCGGGCAGTACTAAGATGTATAGAGATCTGCGGGAGTATTACTGGTGGGATGGAATGAAAAGAGATATTGCTGATCTTACGGTGAACAGTTTGACTTGTCAGCTGGTTAAAGCAGAGCGACAGTTACCGAAAGGGATGCTTCAGCCTTTACCAGTGCCAGAGTGGAAATGGGAGAATATATCCATGGACTTTGTTGTTGGATTACAGAAGACATCTCGAGGTAATAATGCAATCTGGGTTATTGTTGATCGCTTGACCAAATCTACTCATTTCCTTGCTATACGAGATACTTTCTCTCTTGATCAACTTTCCCGTTTGTATCTTAATGAGATAGTCAGGTTACATGGAGTTCCTCTCTCCATTGTATCGGATCGTGATCCCAGGTTTACTTCTAACTTTTGGAAAGGCCTTCAGAAGTCGTTGGGTACTGAATTAAATTTTAGTACAGCTTTTCATCCTCAATCAGATGGGCAGTCAGAACAAAAAATTCAGAAATTGGAGGATATGCTACGAGCTTGTTCTATGGATTATCAAGGAAGCTAGGACCAACATCTTTCTTTGGTTGAGTTTTCATATAATAACAGTTTCCATTCCAGTATACAGATGGCACCATTTCAGGCATTATATGGGAAGCGGTGTCGAACTCCAGCTTTCTGGGATGAAGTGGGTGAACAGAAGTTGATGGGACCAGAATTGGTAGAAGAAATGGCAGAAAAAGTTCAGCTAATTCAGAAACACATGAGAACAGCTCAGAGCAGGCAGCAGAGTTATGCGGATAACTGGAGGAAGGATCTATCATTCGAGGTAGGTGATCATGTTTTTCTCAAGGTTTCTCCGTGGAAAAGTGTGATGAGATTTGGTAAGAAAGGAAAGTTGAGTCCAAGGTTCATTGGACCATACGAAATTCTAGAGAGAGTTGGATCAGTTGCATACCGAGTGGCTTTACCTCCGAGTTTATCTCAGGTACACAATTTTTTTCACATTTCGATGTTGAGAAAGTATATGCCAGATCCATCTCATGTTTTGAGTCCAGAGGTAGTTCAGCTGGAAGAGAACCTATCTTATGAGGAACAACCGGTCCAGATTCTTTACCACCAGGATCAAGTGTTACGGAATAAGTTGATTCATCAGGTAAAGGTTTTGTGGAAAAACCACATGATTGAAGAGGCAACATGGGAATCTGAAAATGCAATGAGGGATAAGTACCCCCATTTATTCGATAAGTAAATAAATTGCGGGGACGCAATTTTCTAAAGGGGGAAGGATGTAACATCCCAAGTAAGTAATGAATAATAGATATTTTTATCTTTGTCTATTAATGATTAATATAGTGTTATAGAGGCTTAAAATGAAAATAAATACAATCTTATGCATGGAATACACTAATATTCTTAAAAGATTGTTTTAGTGCCTTTTGATGGCAAACCATTTTTGAATCTATATTTTGATAATTTTATAAACTATGTTTGTCAAAATAAAATTATCCTTTATGATTGGGACATCAAAATTTACCTTGTGTGAATTTTTGGTATTTTTCTGACAATGTTCAGTTTTTAATGAATAGTGAAAAATACTGCATTTTACATCAAAACCGCTTTTTAATCTTATTTATTTATATGATTAGATTATGTTTTGAATTGGTTTTGAAGTGAAATTAGAATATATTTTTACCATTTTATCCAATGGTGGTCATTGGAATCAATTTCACTTTGAAATTAGACTTATACTGGTGTCAATCTTTTGATACTTATTGTTTTGTAAAAACACGCTATTTGCTCTGGCAGCGGGAATTAATTATTATATTAATTAATGTGACTTATATGATTTTAATTTTTTAAAATTGACTTCATTTTGGAATTCGGAATATCAAATATAGCTTAGGGTGAATTTTTGGTAATTTTCTGAAAAACATCAATTTTTGATGAATAGTGAAACCACTAAGTGGTAATCAAGCAAACTGATTTTTCAGTTAAATGAAAGTTTACCACTAATGTGTATTGAATTTTGAAAATCCGACATACATGGTTGTCATTAAGAAGTAAAATGTGGTTCAATGAGATTAAAATAATTTTTTGGTGAATAGTAACTTATTAAGTTTTTAATCACGATTAGTGGTAATTAGTGTAGTTTAAGGTATAAATAATGCTTTAATAATATGAAATGACCTAGACACACGTCCCAGCCTTATTGGTTGTGTCATGGCCGACCAAGACAAGCCATGGGTCAACTTGGGGACCCCATGGAGACATTTTGGTTGGGAAATGACATAAATAACTTTTCATTTAATGTAAAAGTAAAAATGACACAAACATAATATATTTTACGAAAACAATTTTTACATGGGGTTATAAAGATCAGATTTTTGATTTAAAATAGTCATTGGAAAGCTAAAAAGATTTTCTACATCATAGTAGTTTTTTTATGATTTTTAGACATTAAATAAATTAAATTATTTATGACATAATAATGATGCAGTGATGACATCATTATTTGACGATTTAAATAAAATGGAATGATAATGTAAAATATATGAACTAAACATGTCCAAAACTTATTGGATGAGTGTATTTCGAAGACTTATCACCTTATCCACGAATTATTTCAATGTGGGACCTTTTGAAACCGATACACATTTTCAAATAAAGTAATATTTCTTTACTTTCCAAAAGTTCCCCTCATCTCCTCTTATAAAAGGCCCCCACCTCTACCTCATTTCACACACACCTCAAGCCTTTGGCTCGGCCAACACCTTCCCATTTACTCTCTCCACATCCCTCTCCTAATTCTAGAGGATTCCCTTTGGGAAGAATCCTTTCAAAGGAAGCCTTTAGGCTCAAATCAAAAGGAGTTACACTTTTAAAGGTAATTCATTCTCTCATGTTCATTTGTTTGATTTTGCTTCTCCAACCCCATAAACTCTTTTTATTTAATTCTTTTGTAACAACACCAGTATCTTCAATATACTAGGATGTTGTTATACTATTTATTTTAGCTACACTCTCACACAACTGCATCAAATGGTTAAAGAACATACGGTTTCCGTGAATGGCGAAATTCTGCCTCCCGAAACGATGATTGTTCAATACTCATTTAACACCTTCAAAGGTGGGCATTATGATGTCACTATTTTTATATATGATATATAATATGTTTATGTTTTCCTTAAGCTTCTGTTTTTTTCATTTTGGGCATACCTTTATGGTTTCCAATATGGGTAAACACGATATCTTCATTTTAGGAAGTGCGGACTACCGCCCCCTCAAAGTGATTTGATTCGTTAAATACCATATGTGGGACATATAAAGTATGGAACTATGATATTATATATGATATTATATTGTAATTATAATATACCTTTATATAAATATGATTCCATTCTATAAAATACGAAATAGAAATGAAAGTAGCGTTCATGCGTACGTATGGCTTACCGTCTCCATGAACGGTGCATTTCATTTCTTACCTCTAAATGATTATGTAATATTATAAATGCAAGTATTTACTGGATATATATGACATATATGATATCTACATCATGAATACCATTCTGGATATAATGAACCTTTGACCAAATTAACAACATGTAAGTGTAAGAAGTCTATTTTTGACTTAAGAACCAAATACCGACAAAATGAACATTATTAACTTAACTGATTACATGATGATCATAACATGGTATAAAAGGAATAGTGAACTTGAAAAAGGTTCTTAAGCAAGTAGAGATTAACTCAAGTTTATTATTCAGGAGATTAAAGAACGGTCGGGTCAAGTCGTATACGAGGTATGGGACTTCTTCTCAATCTCCTTTCATTGAGGCATATTTTATTTTATACACAACTTTCTTTTATACGGTGTATAAACCCCTTTGAATTTTACGTTTATTCAAAAGGAATCTTTTTTATACGAAGAGTTTACAAAACGACAAAAGGGAATGTTTTTGTCGTACTTATGCGGCGATAATGACTTCTCCGCCGCCGTGACCGTTATTTGAGTTTCAGCTTCTCTACAAGTCATACCCTTTTTTTTAAATGAAAGATAAATACCATGTTTTACATTGGTATTAAAAATGGTTTTCATAACGTTTTTATTATATCGATGTGTTGTATTGATATCTTGTGATTGAAATGTGGAAATGTTATGTTTCCTTTATGCATGTTTTATGTGATACAATTATGTTATGGTTCTTGGGTATTGTTATGAAGACGGGTGGTTCTGTGATAAACTAAGGGCGGGTGAGCCCGATATAGCTCTCCAATGCATTGGGTAACGCGAAGTAGTGAAACTTTAAGGTTTCTCCGAAGAGATTTAGGGAATATACTGTGATGGGTATTCTAAACGTAACCAAGAGGGTTACTCCCTACGTAAGACTGTTATGAATGCCTCAAGTTACCTTTATGTCTTATGATTTCTATGATTTATTCATGATTTTATGAGGTATGTTAAAGTGCCTATGTTTTATGGGTAAAGTATGATTTCAGTATTATGTATATATGAACTCATGTTTCCTTTCCATGTTTTTATAACCCATACTGAGCTTTTTATGCTCATCCCAAGTTTTTTTGAAATGTTTTTCACAGGTCAAGGGAAAGGTACATGATATGATGATAGTGTCAAGGAAGTGTCAAGAAATAATCCATGTTTTATTTTAAATGTGTTTCCATTGATGGGAATGAAGAATACTATCTTTATGTAACCACTTTGTTTATATGTGGAATGTAATGCAATTTTTATGATCTAATTCTATAAAACTCTAAACCCGAAAAGATCCTCAATGTGTAATCTTGTAATAACTCAAGATTAAGTAAGGTTTAAGGCTGGGTCCTTATAATAATTATATTAATGTACTATAAAAATATTTATATTACTATATATTATTTACATAAATCCTTTTATCACCCATTTTTTAAAAATAATTTTTTAAAAACACTATCTTATTTTGTAACTTATTCTAATTCAACAAACATTTTCATTTAGTAGTTTAATTAATTGTACATTGATAATTATTAAATTAACTAAATTATTTTAAAAATGATATAAATATAATATATATTCATTATATACATATTTATAGTCATCCATAAATGATATATATAGAAAAATGGATTAAAATGTTCATAGAGATGATTGGCCACACATATTCATAAACATTGTTTCTATTTTGTAAATGGATGAAAAAATTGATAAATAATATATAAACATTATAGAGTAATTGTTATATATTATATATCAACAATTTTTATTATATTTAACCTTAATAACATTCATTTAACTCAAATGTGAAAAATTAATCATATCACTTAACATGTTTGTTGTTTGATGTACAAACGAGTGAGGTTATAATACACCCATAAAATGGATGGAATGAAAAAATATTTATATTATAATTATAAAAGAATTATTTTATTAATATAATATTTTTAATTACAATCCATAATTATATATTTTCGTCAATGGTGGCGATGGAAAATAAATAACATCGGTTCGTGAGGTGGTAATTCATCATACATGCGATAAAATATTTTATTTATCATTCAGGGGTAGAGGCTATTGATTTCGATTATTGTAATTAAATAAAAATATTATAATTATTTATATAATTATGTAATCATATCATTATATGTTAAGAATATATGAATGAGGTATAATAATAATAAAGTCAAAAATGTCTGGTCTCGTAGCATACCGCTTCCATAAACAACCATATTAGGTTAGAAACAAAGGAATTTTAATAAGGGTTTACAAATAAAAATAAATGCATTATGATATGTATAGAGAATTAAATATTTTATTTTTATAGAGATGTTCCCAAAATGGATTTTTGATGAGTGAAGAGGATAAATGTAGACTTTATATGTGAGGGAGACGAAATACATTGAGTTTTTAAAATGAAAAAGTCATTCCTTTGTTCATCAATTGAAACAATTATCTAATATTAATAATTATATAACATTATATGTGATAATGTATAAATATATACATTAAATCAGAATTAAATTAGTTTTAAGCCATTTAAATCCTTTTTGTTATATTTAATCCCCGATAAAATGATTTTACCTTAACTGTAGTAATTAATTTGTAATGTTTTTATTTTTATATTTAACAAAATATAAAATTTTCATTATTATATAATATTAAATATTTCGAATGCAAATTTTTAACCTATTATCCAAATTAAATTATTTTAATTGGGAGAATTTAATTTATAATTAATCATGTAGACTTTACCAAAAATCTATTTTTTATAAAAACATTTTTAAAAGTATAAAAAGTGAAAATATCAAAATTCAACAATAAATTGATTCCCATTACCTATATTATTTTAATATATATATATATAATTGAACTAATTTTTCCTTTACTAGAGTCATAAAATAAATATATCTTGTTAATTAATTAATAGAAAATATAGTTTTTTCAAAAAAAATCAATAATTTCTTACAATTCTTCACTATATTAATCATTTTTTAAATATTAATAAAATTAGTAAAAAATAATTTTTAATTGAATATTTTAAAATTTTAGTGTTTTTTTAAAATATGTTCCTTAATATTTGGAAGAATTTTATTATTTTAACAAATATAATTAAAACTCATTTTTTATAAAAAATTATTTCAAAACATATAAGAACGTTACAAAAAATTATATATTTCATTACATTTATGTTTTCAATTCATAAAACAATTAAAAATAATATTAAAAAAATTATTCCTAGTAATAATGAAAAGTCTAAAAATAAGGCAATATGAATCATGTTTAAATAATAATTTAAATTTAATATTATGGTTTGTTATAACTCGGTGTTTTGTAAAAGTCATGACATTAGTGAAATTAAAATTTGTTAAAAAAATATTTCATAAATTCTTTGTGTGTTTCATGTTAACCCGTTATAGTTCCCAAGGGGTGTTCTCAATCCCCATAGGCTAGAAAAAAGTTCATCGACACAAGAAACAATATTGTTGAAATTATTTCACCTATAAAATGAGTACAACTAAAATTGGATAAAGTTATAGCATTGAGATACCATGATTTTAAGTTAAATAAAAAATTAAAATTAAATTAAAGTTAATTTATAAAATTAAAATAATTTGAATAATGAATAAAACATTTAATATTGCATGTCAACTCTATGTCATTCTGAAACAACAACCCTAATAATGATACATACATATCCACAAATGAATAAACACCACAAAAAAAAGATAGTAACTTACAAGATAAATAATAGAAACATGTTGTTGATAATTTGGTTGAAACTACTAAATTGTACAAAAATGAATGTTATATAAAAAACTAAAATTTCCCATGTGACATTAGGATATTTTATATCCAATGCCAGTAACCCAACATAAGAGGTTCATAGGGGACTATAATGATAATAAAACTCTTCATAAGTATAACATTGAACATATAGAAATAAACTAAGACTATAAAAACTGAGTTTTATAACTGGGATGTGTTCATAAAATACCATTGTAGGTAAGTTCAATAAAATCCATACAATTCCATTCAAATAAATACCCACACATTATAGTTTTAAAATAATATTTGAAAATTAGTTTTAGATATAATAAATAAATCCAAAATCCAATCATCATCATTTATAATTTTCATTTTTATTTTTCATTTAAATGAAAATATTCACTTATAATATATTTCATCATTCTATGATGTTGATATTTAAAAACAACATATTTAAACATTATTTAATATCATTTTTGAACAATATTTTTCAAAAACCATTTTTGAAAGAATATTATTAAGAAAATGGGAAGTATGAACAATTTTAAAATTAGGGCGTGCCATAACGCATGAAAAATATATAGTATGTAGAACAAAAAAACATGTGAACCAGACTAAATATAAAATATATAATTATGTTAAACTCTTAAAATAAATTATATGAACACTTATAAACAAAGTTAAGAACGACCATTTTCTCACATAAATGATGTTCCTAATACTATAACCAATCAAATTACCTCAACTAAACTCACTGGTGGAACACCCCCATGTCCACTCCATTCAGGGTGGATCTAGTTTGTCTAATCATAAAAATAAAGATAAAACTCTCAACCCTCAATGTGATTCCTTGGAACCTAATATTGTAGTAGTAGTTGGATGTGAGGTATACTTGTAATTTTTATATTAATATTACATCAACATTAACTATAAACATTTATTATCTACATCGACAACCCCTACAATGGGAAAATTACCATAAAACAACAATCATATCATAATATATCAAAATAACAAGGGGATTCCATGGAGGGTAAATATATTTTTCATAAAATAACACATGAATGATCCATTAGTTACTTAATTGTTTCAAAGTAATAAAAATTTTAAATGAAAAACCATCATCTTTCAAAATTAGTTATAAACACAAATAAAATTATAAAACTAAAATCTAAATGTGATAATAAATACTTGATTCAATTATTTAGGATACAAAGCATTGAAACCCTTATTTGGTAAAATATCTTGGACACCATCTGTCAGGTTTATATAGAAATGTTTTAAATGAAGTCATAATATAATATAATATATATGTGTGTAAAAATATTTCGGTATTCTGACATGTAAATTTATTAAATTAAATATTTATTTTATATATTTAAATAACATTAAATACTAACAAAACATCAGGTAAAGATTCACCATTAAAATCATCATTGAAAACACATTATTCTTTAACAATAATGAATAAATACTCCAAATTAGATATAATACAATAAAATTATAATTTAAACATAAACCCAACATGCATACATTTTCAATGGAAATTCATTACAATAGAATCATAATTTATTTAAAAATTCATCCAATTCGTTTTTACCAAATTATAATCACTTATAAAATTTTAGCATATATCAAGCATAATGGGAACCATTGGAAAATCCTCTTTTATGTAAAAAATTTTCCAACAATTATTCCAATATATACTTCTAAATATAATAACATAGAGAATATAATTATAAGATGTTTACAAAATCTTAAGAAAACTCATGGAGTACTATGGAATGGAAAAAAATTAGAGAACCTACCTAGAACATGCACAATTGAAGAAAACATTTGAATATTTTTAAATGAAGAACAAAAGTGGAAGCCAAATTCCACATGGATCAATAACACAAGAAACCAAATCCTGATCCCACCTATCATTTGACCTACAATGTAATGCAACAATATTGAAGATAATGAACAATAAAAGAGAATGATAATAATAATGTGTCACAAAAACACTAATATGGACTAGATAGACTTCAAAGAGGAGGGAGGTGAAATTTAATCTCAATGGCTGGTAGAAATATTATCCTCCCTATGATGTGTCATGTTATAATGATAAAAAGAAGAAGTAGAGAGACATAGTTTAGGGAAATAATTATGCGATTAAAAATTATGATAAATTTTTAAAAAAAAAATTAACGGTGGGTAAATAACACATTTTGATTACATGATTTTCTAAATAGTTACCCATCATTGTGATAATTAATTGAAAATTGTAGTCCTTCACATAGATTGACCACATAGTTGGACAAACTATTCTCCAACCACAAAAAATGGAAATACTAATTTCAATCCTAAATCACATGACTTCCTCATTATTAAATTTAATTGTCTCCATATCTTATGACATATAGATATTGTTATTTTTATAATTATTTTAAACAGAAAACACACAAAACACCAGTTCAAAAATAGATTAAATTTAAAAAAATAAAAAATAATGAAAATTAAGGTCGGGGTCTTACATAGTGTGTTTTTGTGTTTTTAAAAATTGTGTGTGTGTGTGTGTATATATATATATATTTGTATATATTTATATTTGTTAATAAGGATGAAAAAAATAATGTGTTTATATATATATATATATATATAAATTAATGTAATAATATAAGTTTTTACCCACTCGGCCTATAGTCCATGAAATAAAAAATAATAATGATTGATTGCTGGGATATCCCCTTGGGGGGGGATGGTTTGCCTTTATGACCATTGTGTGGTGTGTATGTTTCTGATTTAATAACAATTTGTCATAACCCATCCCCCGAGGAAGGTTTTGTGACTACCCCATGCCTACCTTCCATAAGCTAAAGGCTGGTGAATTGCATCGAAATGTGTTTTCCCAAAAACTGGGATGGCATTGCCTTTATAACATGTGATCACACACAACCAAGAACACATCAAGATACGAATAGATGTTTACTGTATAAAAAAAAGTTTGCAGATAGTAAAGGGTCCAGAATATAAGCCCATGAGTAAAGGTACAAGTACAAATAAAATACTAAACAACTGAAGAAAGAGAAAAGACAGCTTCTAGTCATCCTCTATGGTTCCTACCTTTAGGGTACGTAAAGATCACGTCCTCCACACTCCGAGTCCACATGTCTCCTCTGCATACCGACACGCCTTATGGACAACCTCTAGGAACCGTCTAGTCCTGGTAATCTCATCCTCATTCAAAATTGTTCTTTATTATCATCAAACACAACAAGGTGCGGGGAATAGGCCATGCAGGGGTGAGTCTAACGATACTCAGTAAGGACCCTGAGAACCTCATGGTCTCACAGAAACCACCAAGGATAAACCAAAAAGTATGAAATCAACAGATAACCTTAATTAGTTATATTCCCATACATATACTTATGTAATCATGTAATCCATCTCAACCATGAGAAAAAACACAAAGATACTGACTCTGATCACACCAGTATTTATTCTAGGGGTAATAACAAGTAACATCCCCAAACACATCGTCGATCACCTAGGCTACTGTAGATCCCCTCTTGTATCGAGTACAGTGGGCATGCCGCGTCACATAGAGGCACTTCCTACAAACTATGGACTCCTGAGTTACTCTGCCTCTCGAGAACTATGGGCCTACCACCTCACAAAGAGGTTATCCGCCTCGAGACTTGCTGAGGTACTCCACCTATCGAATATCGTGGGTATGCTGTGTCACACAGATGTGCTCCCACCATGTCCTACAGAGGTACTCTTCCTATCATGTATCATGGGTTTGCTGCATCACTCAAATGTGCTCCCCACTGTGGGTTTTCCACGTCACATATAGGCGCTCTCCACTGGTCTTCTCAACTCACTTCAAGTAAAAAAGGTCAGCAATCATCAATTCTCAGCTAGCTACTGGGTTCATGCACTATGCTTGCTCGTCTCTGGGAGGATCCTCTCCAAGAGATACTATTTGATACTCTAAATACCACAAAGTACCGCGAAGAATAATCTAAATATCCATCCACATCATAGGGGTCTAAACTCAAAAGACGGCACGTCAATCAGACAACCATTCTACGAGTTATTAGCCTTTTAGTCTTGGGGGTATGACTATATTAATGCTTGATCAAACATGTTTGTTCTCCATATTAATCCCAAACTCTGGTGGGGTATACTCAAAGGGACTGTATCGCTCCATGATATCCAGCACCACTGATGGTTAATCAAATGGACATTTGGTGCCAATGTTATGGCCAAAAGAAAGTAAATAGGTCTCTGAGGGACCGGGTCCGGTCCGACCCGGTTGGATCAACCCGGCCCACAGTGCGTCCATTCCCATTGGGTTCCTTCCGGCATGATGGGTCTAGCTCTAACTATAGTGTTTCCCATCCTATTGTGTTTGGCCCATCCATTTGTGTCCATCCCGACCTGTGTTGGGCAGATCGACCGGTGTAGCTCGGTGTCGCAGGGCAGCTCGGCCGGAGGGTCTCGGTGCAGTGGGGTGGCTTGGCCGGAGCGACACAGTTATGCACCATGGTGCGACATGGAGGGCCACGTCTTCTCGGCTTGGTTTTTGGGTTCGACTACATACGGTGTCTCAGCGGTGGGGCAGTTCATTCGTGGAGCGGCGGCCTAGGAGAGGGATGTATGTTCAGCCGCGGGACGGCGTCGTTGCACCAAGGCCTTCGTCGCAGCCGACAGAGTTTCCAGTCGTTGTTCTCATGCCTCCTCAGTGCCCAAAAGCATGCCCCGGTTTCCATCACAAAGGTTGTATTCTACTGTCACAAAGGGTACACAATTCAAGAAGAATGTAAGAGGGTTCGGTCCATCTTTGTTTGTCACGCGACCTCCGCGTTAGAGTAGTAGAAAGTGACTCATCAATAACATGAACATTGAATTTCAAATCCTATCCTCCTACAATGATTGTTCCCAACCCACAAAAAAATCAACTTCATTGATTTTTTTTAAAAAAAGAAAAACATAAAAATATAATCATACAAAAATTTATCCCCTACCTTGGATTGTTCATTGACGGAGATTACAAGGGAGGAGATATCATTGTTGTGGAGGGAAAGACAATCCTCGATTGAAGACATCCCACACTGGAGGATGTCTCGAGAATGAAATTTGAATTCTGCGTCGGCCTTCTTCATTGGAGATCTTTCCCCCAATTCTCCAAAGATCCTCCTTTTGGCAACCCATTACCCAATTCCACCAAAATCAAAATATAGCCAACTTTATAATTTATATTTTCAAATTAAATTATGTAGTTACAATTTCAAAATGGTTTAATTAAATTAATTGATGGGTGGAATAATCAATTATGTTGAGTGTTGGCATTATTAAATGTGGATCTTAAGGGGTTTCTCCAAATTTTATAGGGAATTCAAGAGGTTTCAATCCTATGGTGTCCCCACCACTAAAACATCACATTTGAGGTTTTAACTATACCTCAAACA
Organism: Viscum album; assembly: GCA_963277665.1. NCBI lineage: Eukaryota > Viridiplantae > Streptophyta > Magnoliopsida > Santalales > Viscaceae > Viscum > Viscum album. Next base: position 415,518,706 of record OY728161.1, on the reverse strand, counting down.
CGTAATATATATAACATTTAACATAATTATATATGAATGTATATATATTTTTATAAATATATATAAATATTAACATTTTCATATTTTTATATTTATTATGTTCATACACACACACACACACATATTTATATGTGTTTTTGTGTCTACATATATATATATATATATATATGTTTATACATATATTTTTATATAATTATATATGCATATATATTTTTATATACATTTGTTGATAATTATTTATATATATATATATTCATATATTTATAAATTTACATATAACTAAATTAATATAAATTTACAAGTAATTAAATATATATATGTATTTATTTATAAATTAGGATTACATATTTTTATTCTTATACATGTAATAATATATATATATATATGGATAATGGATGGTACTGTTATAATGAAAATTCCCATAGAAATTCATTGAATGTTTTATTTTGGATTATTTTTATAGAAAACACATGAACTTATATGATTTTATTATATATTTTTTGGATTTAATTGACCATTTGAGTCATTATTGTTGATAATATGACTATTGCAAAATTATCAAATGATTAGTATAGATATATTGTTTTATCAAATCAAATTGACTGTAGAAAATGAAGTGATATCCTTAACTAGAAATATCAGGCCATATGAATCCCATTTATCACAACTTTAGAGGGAGATAGAAAATATATTATGTTCCATTGACCTTTCCCAAGCCGATATACAACATCATATGAGTGTAAAAAACAATAGTGGGAGATGTTCAAGGTCATCGAGATCATGGAACAAAACATGATATACGATAACCCCATGAATGTACCAACATTCTTACACCATAAAATTATGGTTATTAATGGTGTATTAAATGAATATGAATAAAAACATGTGATATATTATTATTTAAAATATTTTTTGATTATTAATGAATAAATATTCATACTCTTATTTTTTCTTTAAAAATAATAATTATTTTCATACTATAAACCATGAATAGTATTTTTTGTATATGTTCACATACTAATTTTAATATAAAAAAGCAATTTTTATTATTAATGATGGTTTTATTCTAAAAGTGAAAATTTACATAAATAGAAAATTATTTTTATAAAATTAATATTATTTAAGGAATAAATACATTTAAATTTTCTAATGGTGAAATTTTCACAATTTCCTCAAAATGTTGAATTTTCAGTAAAACATTAGATACCGTGTAAATATAAATTTTTTTATTATGAAATAATTATGAAAAACAGATATGAAATTAATACAATATAAGGAATCCATGAGAAATTAAAATTTTATATTTGTAATAATTTTTTTTTGATTTATTACATAAATCCATTAGGAGTCATCCAAACCATTAATATATTTTAAGGATTTAAAATCATTTCATTAACAGTATTTCTGACCTCCACATAAGAAAGTGAGAAATCGTATAAATTTAATAGCATGTAATTACAAGACAATATAAAACACTTTAATTTTTCTTAATCCATTGTGAAATAATATCAATCATTGTGGTTTTTGATAATTGTTTATGGTGAAAACCTGACCTAAAGAATAATTAAATCTCTATAATTTCATATATTAACAAACAAAATATCCCATTTCTCATAACTATAACTCTATAAAGAACATTTAAATGTAATTTTTTAATATTATATGTTCCTTCCATGGTTCCCACAAGATATCAAGAATCTCCTTCAAGTCCTTTGTAGTCACACACTAAAGTAAAGGATCTACCACCCTCCTATTTTTATCATGATCCTTTTCATAATTTCTATAAATTTTATTTTAATTATTTTTTGATATTTCATTAAATATCCATTTTATATATCAATTTATTTACAAATAATGATTTCTTCCATTAACTCCCATTAATATTTCCATGAACCTTTATGTAAACTTGTTACTATACAGAAAATTAATATGTGGTTTATCTCTTATCATTTTTATTCATGAACATCTTCAATGTTATTTATCTTATATTCAATTTTTAATTTTGTATATGTTTTTACATATACTTCATAATATCTGTTTAATTTATTAATGGTGATATCCTTAATTCTGTCTTAGTATACCTCTTGTGATTACATACCTTCACCCATTACGTTGTAAAAATATATTTAGGATGATTTTATTTGATTTGGTTTCTTCAATATATTATTGTTTTTAATCCAAATTATAATTTTAAGATAAATTCCATAACATATAACTTAAATATACTTTAAATTAAATGTGATTAAATAATCATTTCTCTCTCAGCAACCAATTTTTATGAATTACTAGTTAACAATGTTTTTCTATTGAAATTGCATCATGATATTCCATTCCAGAACAATTTTGCATTGAATAAAATTTCTATTTCCTCGTATGGTTATTAAACATTATCCAAATATTAATATTTAATATAGTATGAATATTTAATATGGTATACATGGGTTTTGTAATGAAAATATACTTTTTATCTAAATTCTTTTTTCATATGGGTATAAAATATTTTTATGGTTTTTTTATAAAAATTTTTATTCAAGAAGTAGTACGTGAGTATTTAATTAAATGGTTGTGATTTATACGATTTACATGATGGTTTGATCACCATTATAACTCATGAGTAAGGCCGATATAGCTTTTATAAAGGTTTGATCCACCTTATATCATGAAAAATGGTGATCCCCATATAACATATACTGTGAGTGAGCCCCATTATGTATCGCCAATTATATAGGAAATTATTATCTGATATGATTACAATATTTTATTGAAATTAAAATTTTATTGAAATTTCATTATGAATAAGATACTCTAAGTCACCAATGACGGTGTTTTGAATGCATGATGTGGGTTTTAAAGGCTTTTATTGAGAAAAATTTGTGGGTGTTTTTAATGTGAAAAATGATTACATAAACGACTCAATGAAATTGGAAGATAGTGTTATATGTTATACGAGTTTTCCAATTTTTCACATGACATATTGATCCATTTCCATTTATTTACATAAATGATATTTTTATGGACATCCCATGCTTCAAAATATTTTTATGAATTGGTAAGGGAACTGAAGAAGATAGGTTGATATTCAAGGTGAGTTTCCATGAAATTTTCTATTATATTAATAATGGATACTAATAATAATTGTCCCAATTATATTCTATGTTTTTATTATGTATTATTTATGATATAATTATCTAATATTATAAACATGAAGGGATCCATAAATTTAATAGATTAATTGTTTTCATAAAACACATAATTATGTAATGTTTAATGATGGTTCCTTATGGTTGGTATCCGAGTAATTTATATATATGTTTAGAGGTTAAGAAGATGTTAATAGCGTTATATTGAAATAATATACATTAGGGATATGGTGATATGATAGAATGTTTTAGGATTTTCATGTTGGCTCATAAAAAGAAATTTTATTCAAAAATTATTTCTATAGAGGATTTATGAGAGACGTAGTGGGATGGAACTGAGAAAAAGATATCATTCCAAATTTATCTCTTTATATTTTTGTAATTGTTACAAGCTAATTTGTTATAGTGGTGTTGCGTTTGGCATAATATAATAATGGTAGTGGTATCCATGTTAGATAAGAACCCATCATACCATTAATTTTTATATCTATAGTGTATCATATAAAGTGGTAACATTATCCATTATTCATAGTATCTTATGAAATTGTGGAAGATTATGGTCTAATCAGTTCCCTTGATAATATATTTGGATACATTGATGTTCGTAACATTAAATGGAAAAATTATCAATATTTCATTTTGACGGTGATTGTAACACCCATACATTTTATGAGAAATATTAATTTTAATTTATTTGATTTCTTGTTTTTTACACTTCACTAAGATTAGCTTGTGATACATGCAACACCGTATTAGCTTGTAGTATACGCAACAATATTCTTGGCTTGTGTTGCACACAATTTCAAAATCATTCGAATAAAATTCATTTTACACAACATCGAGTATAGATCTATATATAAATGAACTTTGTTTTGATTATGTTATATGCAACACCAAATTAAACCTTCACTACACACAACCCTAACATGGCTTTCATTACACGCAAGAGTGACCTTCCTCGATAAAGCGTGTTGTACGCAATATCGAGTTCCATTAAAGGATATATTATTATAATATTATTATGAACCAGCTGTTATGAATATAATTAAATACAATTTAAATTTTATAACATTATCATTCATCTTAAAAATTTTCTAGATCATGGTTTGTGAAGAAAATAAATATTTTGGGAAAATTAAGTATTTTTTAAAAAATGCAGTTTTCCCACCTTTTGATGGCAGAACATTTTTAAATCTAATTTTGGACATGTTTATAAGTTCAATTTTAGAAAATAAACTTCTTCTTTATAATCAGGATATAAAAATCTACTTTTCATAAATTTTAGATATTATTCTGATAGGTTTCTTATTTTGATGAATAATAAAAATACGATAATTTTTAATTAAAACAACTTTTTTAATCAATAAAATTTATATGGTTAAATTATAATATTGAATGGTATTAAATTATAAAAAGAATATATTTTTAACATTTAATATTATTTATGTCATTATTATTAATTTTACATTTAATTCGAAGATATAAACAATTCAATCTTTTGCATTGTTTTAAAAAAACTTGTTTTCTTTCGACAAGGAGATGAATATTAATTTAATTTCTGGAACATCTGAGTTTTGAATTTGGAAAAATGGAATCCATATTTCGAATAAGTGGTTCCAAATTATGTTAATATGCTACTTTTTATTTTTGGGAATCATAAATAGTAATTATGGTAAATTTTATTTACCATACTTAAATATAAATCAGGTAATTAAAGGTAAATAATATTTTATAAAATTACCCTAACACCTGTATTAATATAATTGGATGATTATATTTCGCCCTAAAACAAAATTGGGTCGAAATATAATCTATTGGAACCCAGTTTTACGTGATTAACACTTTTAATTTATTTTTTTGAAAATAAAGTGAAATATGTCTCACTCAAACATTAATAATTAATGTATTTTTAAAATAAGGTTATACTGAATATAAATTCGATTATAATTAGAAATTTTAAAGAATAAATGTTTTTCATTGTTATGGTTATTTATTTTTAATTGTTATGAAATATTTAAATACATTTATAGCTTATACATTAATGGTTCAGAAATTATTTATTTAGTAAAACGACAATAATATAGTTTTTATTAAAGTAATAATACCCATGAAAAGGCCCAAACACATGACCAAAACCTATTGGTAGAGTATATATATACCATAATCATCCAAGTATCGACTTTGGGACCATTTGGAGCCTTATAAAAGAGATTATTACTTTTATACTATATTATTTTTAATAATGTCAAAGTTGTCACCTCCATAAAATATTAAATATAACAATTTAAATGTTGTGATTTTAATAATACAAATTCAAGTAAATGTATTATTATAAAAATAATAATATATTTATGTTCATCATTGGATTTTATTTTTAATTTTTATTCCAAAATAAGTATATTAAATATTTATAAAAAAATATTTTAGTAATTATTTTATTAAGAGAAATATCAAATAAATGATATTGAAAATATTGATATAAATATTATACGAACGATTTAATGTTCTCCATGAATTTTCTAGAATAATAAGACATGTTAGGAATCTATTAAATATTTTTTATCGAATATATATTCCCTTTCGATTTTATTTAAATATAAATTATTGAATAGTATCAAAATTGATACTCTTGATATTTTATAAAAATAACATATTATTAAATTGTTTATGAATTACAGAAATATTTAAAAATAACAGATTGAAAATTATATGGTCTAAAATATAAAAATGTATCTAATTATGTAAAATTAATAACACATAACTAAGTATTTATAACAATTTAAAAATTAAATATTTTTCAACAAGTAAATTTAAATTGATTAAATAAGGACAAAACGAAATGATATTATTTGAAATAAAACCAAACTTTTCTAAATTAGATTGTTTGATGATATTAAAACCCTATATTACCTCTTATTCATATTTTAGTCACATTGGATGTTTTATGTGTGGTTTGAGTTAATGATAAATTAATATTTTAGAGGTTTCCAAAAGGGCCCCTCTCGTCCATTATAAAAGGGAACCTCCTCCCACTTCACTTCACACATTTTTGGGCCTTCCAGATTGGAAAACCATTCCCATTTTCCTCTCCACTTCCCTAGAAACACACTAGAGGTCTTGGGCTTCTTAAAAGACCGACTTTAGTTCCCTAAGAGGAGGTTTTAAAGTGGCGCATCGAAGAAGAGGTAAAATCCATTACCGATTCATTCAAATTAATTTCTTCTTATACATCCTATTAATTTGTTGTTTCATATTAAAGTAATAACATCATTACAAATCATATACTAAAATGTAATTATAAATATTAACCAACCATATTTCACCTTTTATCCATCCTACGAAAAATGAAATCACCGCGCATTCGTACGTAGAGAATATCGTCTCCACGCCGTGGTGTAATCTGTTTTTTATACCACCCCTTACTTGGATGGGTATAATGGTGTAAAAAAAACTATATATGGTTATTATAACATGATACTAATTATGAGATATTATATCAACCACTCTAATTCCATTCAATAATTCTGGGAACGATATCATCACTCGTGCGTACGTACGAATTACCGTCTTCATGACACGATGAGATTCATTCTCAAAGTTAACTATTCAAAAATGAATATAAGGTGTATTTAATAAATAATAATGAAATATATGACATATTAATGTGACTGGATTTATTTATATTTTATTTAAATACTTCCATTCAATTTAATAATGAATCGAAAATAGAGTTCATGCGTACATACAACCTACCATCTCCATGAACGGTGTATTTCATTCCACTTATAGATATATTATTTATATGTATAATCAAAATATATATTATATATAAATAATTTTTAACGTTTTGGAAGTAATTAATTCATTATATAAGTAATAATAATATCTAGGACACTAAGTCTAAACATGTACGACAAATGAAATGATTTTACCCAAAACACAGCTGTAACATGCAATTGACAAATGAACGGGTAATATAAAGTCATAAGTGAATAATATAAGATATCATAAATATTATTAAGGTTCTTTTACAAGTTTATATTATGTTTAAATCCACTATACAAGAGTCTCGAACACATGCATGAAGAAATTGGACCTATGGTAAGGGATAATTATTCCAATATCGTTCTTACCTGAGATTGTTTATTCGTAATGATTTACTGGGGTTATATTTATCATCCATGTACATGTTCTCTAAAAATGTTTTTATAAAATGTTTTCTTTTATTCAATATATTTTTAATGTCATATTTACCCTTTTTTTACTTTTTCCACATTCTATTGAAGGAATCTTTCATTTGTGTACCGTACGATAATTTTTTTGACTTTTTCGGAAAAAGTACGAGAATATTTTTTTTAATTTGTATGGAATGATTTGATGTTAACGGTTTTATAACGCCCAATTTTCATGAAGCTTCTTCTAAAAGATTTCATTATTATTTTCAATAAAATCCTTTTCTGTTAAAATTGAGTGGCATTTTGTGAAAAGAAAATGATTTTGATGAAGAATGGATATTTTCCTCAAGAATTAATTTCAAGTGTTTTATCAAAATTATTTTCCATCTAAGATGAAAATTTTTAGTATGATTGTGATTAATGTACAATGTCCCTATTATTTACATGGTTTCATTATTTTTTTGATGAAATGATATCCAATATTTTTATATAGATTATGTTATGATGGGATGATGTTTAGGAAACCCATATTATTCTTTGGGTTATGATGAATGGTTTATGTTTATTTTGTGGCACATGTAAGAATGATTTCATTATGAGATGGTTGGGACATATATGTCCCTATAATGCATTGGGTAATGATTTATATCTCATGGGATAGACATTTCTAGAATGGAATGTGAATCTGGTTCAATAATACAGGGTTGGAATGACAAATTAAACTCAGTTAAGTAATGGACAATGTCCACTATGATGGTCTTGGTAGAAATGTCATGGCTACTATGGAAATCATATCATGTGATTAATGGTCTTCCACCATTACATGTTTTATTCCCATGTTATTTTATCATAGTTAATGTTCCTTTATGATCTATTCCATATGGACTGCTAAGATTTATGTCATTACTCTTGATTTTGATGTTTTATGTTCATGTCTTTACGTTCAAATGTATATGGATTTTTTATATTTTCTATGTTTACCCTTACTGAGAATTTGAGCTCAAAAATTCTATTTTTTCCCTAGGATATAAATAAAGGTTTCAGGTAATAAAAGAAAAGGGGAAGATCATTATGGGAGATGTTGATGATATTTCAATAGGATTAAAAGATTATGTTCCGAGTTTCCAAAGACACTAAAATAACATTTTCATTGGCCATCTTTTTGTGTCATGTATTAAGTTTTCATCAAAAGTAATGTAATATCTATGTACGTGAAGCATGGGTCTCCACAGTTGGTATAAGTGTGAAGGTTTAGTTATCCTTTGCAAACTAGGATGTCAAAACATTAGTGATATCCCTAGAGATATTTCTATGGTATGCATAGGTATGTCTCTAAGGTTTAGTATAACTATAAGTCAACTTACTAGAATTATGTTGATGATCATGAATAATCTAGGATGAACCTAAGGTGTCATGGATTACATTTTTTTTTGATAAGTTAGACTTTTTATGATTATGTGGTTCCTTATTATTTTAACTATTTCTTACACCATGGTTTTTGGATTTTTTTTAATGGTGGGAACCAGAAGGAATTGGGTTAACATTGAATCCAAGGGAAAAATTGGTGACTATGACCAATGAAATTGCGTAATTCATAGAAACAATGATATTGTGATTATGCCGAATCAGTAATCGTGATATATGATTAACAAGGTGAACGTTAGTGGTATTCCTAATTCATCAAATAAGAGAAAGATTGACTTTTATTCATGTTCTCGTGGTGGGGAGCATAGACAAAGGAAGATAGATATTTATAAAGAAGGGAAGAAGATCATTGATGAATTCATAAAATGGAGGGGATGTTGTTATCTCTACGGGGAGAAGGGACATAGAGTGACAGACTATTGTGGAGTTCAATGTCTTAACTGTGGAGAACATGGACATTACCCAACTCAATGCCCTGACCGAAGAGGATGCTTCTAAATCAAGGAATGACTTATTACATGAAAATAATTGAAGGTGATGGATTGTAGTGTTTATATATTTGTATTCATGAATATTTTTTTGACATTGTTTTATGGTATACTAGAAGATCCATGTATTGCTCCATTGTGGTTTTCCATAAAAATATTGTACCGGTTACCATGAAAAGTGATTGAAATATATTTGGAAAGAAGATGATATGCGCAAAATGAAGGGATATATAGAAAATAATATGTTTGATAGTATTAATTGTTTCATGACTATTATAAGGAAAAAGTGATATCATTGTTTGAGTATATTGAATGATTTGGATTTTGGTAAGTATAAAGAGTTAAATTTTGACAGCATTCATGTTTTCACTAAGGTTCTATAGTAATTAATGATTCAATAGAATAATTGATTATGGTATTCACATATTTGGAATATAACCAACATGATATATCTTTTGATATATGGGAGATAAATGATGATATTCACATGATTGATAGATGACATTTATAGTGGTCATTTTCTTTATACTATGAGATTGGTCAGAAGTATTTTCGATAAGCCTAATTGTTGGAATTCGTTATCTTAGAGATCAGATTGTATTGATTAAGGGTAAAGAATTTTGATATTATTTCCTGAGTGTTGTAATAGTATAGTTTTGAAAGAGGACAACTTGCAGAACGGGTGACAACCCATCGCGTCAGACAAGGATGCAGGAATCCAACGTACAACCGAAGTGTGATAGGGCTTTACCACTTACCATTGGCCTACAGGAAGTCCTTGGTTTGTAGAAATTAGTTTTATTTTATTATGTGGTAAGATAGATGAATTATAAGCCCTTTTTTAAAACCATATATGATTAATCACACTATAGATTTACTTATATATATAACTATTACTATCCTTATGTTTGAGAAAGGTGGAATGAACTATCATTCTATCGCATGTTCTGCTAACACTTCACAAATGACAAATTCAACTTTATTTTTTTAAGAGATTAAGTGGAAATTGTTCAAGGCACGAACAACAGTGAGATTGTACCAAAATCAATTAAGTTTTTTGTTTAATTCATCAACATTAGGGAAATGATATTAAAAACCAAAAATGTTGTCCTAGTTCCATTGTATATGATGAATTATATGGTACGTTAGATCATCACAAATTTATTTCTTTTTAATAGTTGTCTATTTCATAGCCATGTTCTCTACCACTCTACATCATAACATGGTGGTTATATTTCTCCTCCATATCCATATTGTCAACTATATTCTCCAATGTGGAAACCCAGTGTAGAGTTACATTGGGTGACCATTACGTTTCTAACATTCATTTTCAAAATTTTGTTTTAGTATTTCCTTTTTACGATGTGGTTTTCTATGAATGAAACATTATAATATTAAACGATTTATAACCCCAATGAATTTCAAGGTCATAATTCATTTTAAGAGAGGTAGAATGAAACCCCTGGAGATTTTATGAGAAATATTCATTTTAATTTATTTTATTTCTTTTGTTGCATGCTTCACCAAAATTAGCTTTTTCTATACCAACACTGTATTATCTTGTAGTATACGCAACAATATTCTTGACTTTTGTTGCAGACAATTTCAAATAATTTCGAATAAAATTCATTCTACACAACAACGATTATAGATCTATGTATAAATGAACTATTTTTTGATTATATTATATTAAACAGCAAGGGATTCTTTCACTACACGCAACCCTGACTTGGCTTGCATAACACGCAACAACGACCTTCCTCGATAGCGTGTGTTCTGCGTAATATCATGTTTTACTAAATGATATATTAATATAATATTATTATGAACTAGTTGTTATGAATAGTATTTACAACATTTTTAATTTTAAAAAATTATCCTCATCTTAAATATTTTCTAGATCATGGTATTTGAACAAAACAAATTTTTCTGGTAAAATAAGTATTTTAAAAAAATTGCAGTTTTTCCGCCTTTTGTGGCGCACCGATTTGAAATATAATTTTTGACATGTTTATAAGTCCAATTTTACAAAATATACTTTTTATTTGGAATAAAGATATAAAAATTTACTTTGGATAAATTTTTTATAATTTTCTGATAAGTTTCTTATATTGATGAATAGTAAAAATATTATAAATTTTAATTCTAAAGAACATTTTTTTCACCAAGATAATATATATGGTTAAATTAGAATATTTAATGGTTTAAATATAAATATAATATATCTTTACCATTTAATATAATTTATGTCATTATCATTAATTTTGAATTGAGTTTGTAGGTAAAATCTTTTCAATCTTTTGCAATGGTTTAAACATAAAACCTTTTTTTCGACAACATGATTATTTATAATTTAATTTCTTAAAATTATGGGTTTTGAATTTGGAAAAATAGATTCCATATTTGGAATCAGTGGGTCCAAATTATGTTAATAGGCTACTTTTTATTTTTCTGCATCATGAATAGTAACTACGGTATATTTTATTTACTGTATTTAAAGGTAAATCGGGTAGTTAAGGGTAAATATAATATTATAAAATTACACTAACACTTGTCTTAATGTAACTGGGTGATTATATTTGATCCTAAATGATACATTAGTGGAAATAGAATCTATTGGAACCCACATTGATGTTATTATGACCATGAATTTATTTTATTTAAAAGAATGTGATATATGTCCCACTCAAACGTTAATAATTACAGTGTTTTTAAAATAAGGTTATAAAGAATATAAATTTGATTATAATTAATAATTTATAAGCTCAAAATGTTATTTTTGGTTATGGTAATTTATTTGAAATTTTTAGGAAATGTTTAATTACATTAATAGCTTATACATTAATGATGCAGATATTATTTATTTAGTGAACAATTAATAATATTGTTTTTATTAAATTAATAATACCCATTAAAAGGCCCAAAAACTTGACAAAAACCTTTTTTTCGAGTATATATATATTCTAAAATCATCCAAGTGTTGACTTTGGGGCCATTTGGAGCCGTATAAAAGAGATTATGACAATTATATTATATTATTTTTAATAATGTCACAGTTGTAACCTTCATATAATAACTAATATAACAATTTAAATGTTGTGATTTTAAGATTATAAATTCCAGTAAAAGTATTATTGTGAAAGGAAATAGATTTATCTTCATCATAGAATTTTATTTTTTATTTTTATGAAAACATATGTATATTGAATAATTATACAAAAATGTTGTAGTAATTATTTTTTTAAGAGAAATATAAAATAAATGGTTTTAAAAATATTAAAATAAATATTATGTGAAATATTTTATGTTCTACAAGAATTTTCTAGATTAATATGATATGTTAGGAATCTATTATATATTTTTTATCTAATATATCATATCTGTGGATTTTATCTATATTCAAATAATTTAATTGTATCAAAATTGATACTATTTATATTTTATAAAAATATCATATTATAAAATTTTTCAAATATCAAAAAAATTATTAAAAATTACAAATTGAAAATTATATCATCTAAAATGTAATAATATATCTAATTATGGAAAATTCACAACACATATGTAATTATTTATAACAATTTAAAAATTAGAATTTTCATACCAAAAATAAATTTATATAGATTACATATTGGTAAAACCAAATGATAAGGTTTAAAATAAATTCAAAACATGTATAAATGTTATTGGATGATGATATTAAGAACTTATATTTCCTCATATCCAAATTTGTGTCATTTTGGAAGTTTTTCTGTGGGGTTTGAGTTTATGATAAATTAATATTTTAGAGGATTCCAAAAGTGCCCCTCTCCTCCCTTAGAAAAGGGCGCCTCCTCCATCTTCACTTAACACAATATTGAAAATTAAATCTCGGCCAAACCCTGCCCATTTCTCATCTCCACTTTACTAGAAACATAATAGAGGTCCTGGTCTTCATAAAAGACCAACATTTTTTCCCTATGAGGAGGTTTTAAAGAGGCGCGTCGAAGAAGAGGTAATTTCCATTACTGATTCATTAAAATCCATATCTTATTATACTTCCTCTTATTTTGCTGTTTAATATTAAAGAAATATCATTAATTTAACAAATATACTGATATGTAATTATAAATATGAACCAACCCAATTTCACCATCAATCAATCCTACGAAATAAGAAATCACCACACGTGCGTATGTACGGAATACCGTCTCCACGCGATGGTGTAATATTTTTTTCAACCACCACCTTACATGGATGGGTATAATGGTTTAAAGAATAACTATATGTGGTGATTATAAAATGATACAAATTATGAGATATTATATAATCCACTCTAATTCCATTCAATAATTATGGGAACTATATAATCGGTCGTGCGTACGTAGGGATTACCGTCTCCACAACGCGATGAGTTTCATTCTCCATGATAACCATTCAAGAATTATTATAAATTATATATAATAAATAATTATTAAATATATGACATATTAATGATACTAGATTTATTTATATCTTATTGACATAATTTCATTCAATTTAATAAGGAAACAAAAACATTGTTCATGCGTACGTACGGCCTACCGTCACCATGAACGGTGTATTTATTTAAATTTATAGATCTATTATTTATATATATATATTGAATATATATTATATATAAATAATTTTTTTACATTCTGGAAGTAATTAAATCATGATATAATTAATAATAACATCAACAACAACAATTCCAAACACGTACAATAAATGAAACGATTTTACCCAAAACTCGACTTTAACACGAATTGACAAATGAACGGTAAACATAAAGTCATTAGTTAATCATATATGATATAAAAAATATTATTATGGTTCTGTTAGAAGTTAATAGTATGATTAAACCCACTATAATGGATTATTGGACTCATATAGAAGTAATTGGACCCAAGGTAAGGGATAATTATTCCAATTTCATTCATACCCAAGATTATTTATTCATATGTATTTATTGGGGTTATATTTATCATCAATGTACATGTTCAATAAAAATGTCTTTCTAAAATTATTACTATTATTCCATGTAAATTTAAATTCATTTTTACCCTTTTTTACTTTTACAACATGGTATAGATGGAATCATTCTTTTGTGTACCATACGTGGAACTTTTTTACTTTTCCGGAAAAAGTATGAGGAGAATGTTTTTAACATATACAGAATGAGTGGATTTTTACGGTTTCATAACACCTTATTTTCATGAAGCTTATTCTATAATATTTTATGATTATTTTCAATAAAATTATTTTCTTTTAAGAATTCATTTAATGTGTTTTATCACCATCATTTTCCATCCTAGATGACTTTATTTAGTATGTTTAAGTTTCCATTATAATATTTCTATAATTTACAAGGATTGATTCTTCTTATAATGAAATGATATCCATTTGTTTTATATGGATTATGTTCTTATGGGACGATGTTTATGAAACCCATATTATTCATTGGGTTACGATGAATGATTTATGTTTATTTTTTGGCAAAAGAAAGAATGATTTCATTATGAGATGGGTGGTAACTATATCTCCATCTAATGAATTGGATAATGATTAATATCTCCTGAGATAGACATGGCTGGAATGACAACTGAATCTGGTTCAGTAATACAGGGTTGGAATGACATGTAAACTCGATTCAGTAATGGACATTGTCCACTATGATGTTCTTGGTAGAAATCCCTTGGATAATATGGAAAAAATATCATGTGATTAATGGTTTTCCATAATTACATGTTTTATTACCATGATATTTTATCATGGTTAACGTTCCTTTATGACCTATGCCTTATGCACTGCCTTGATTTATGCCATTACTCATTATTTTGATGGTTTATGTTCATGTTTTTATGTTCAATTTTTTAGGGATTGTTTTTGGGTTTTCCATGTATACCCTTACTGGGCATTTGAGACCACCCTTTTTACGTTTTCTATTCCCCAATATATAAATAGAGGTTTTAGGTATAAATAGAAAAGGGGATGATCATTATGGGAGATGTTGAAGTTTTTCACTAGGATTAGTAGATTATGTTCTTAGTTTCCAATGACACTAACTGACATGGTCTTTGGGAATATTTTTTTGTCATGTATTAATTTAATTGTAAAATTAATGTAATGTCTTTGTACGTCAATCTTGGGTCTCTACAGTGATGTTTATCAACTTTAGTTTTTGTTTATTAATTAGAGGGATATAAATGATCTTCAGGCTTTTGAATGGGTAAAATTTAAAAATATTTTCATAGAGAAATACTTCATTATGTTAATTCTGTTTTGTATAGAGAATCAATTATTGTAATTGATCCACAAGCTTTATGATTTAGTGTCTATAGATGAAAACAATTTTAAAATACTTTCTAGTTAAAAACCTGATTTTTTTGGATATTTTTAGAAAATTAAAAAATTTCACATGGGATTAAAACCAATCTTGTGAAGATCTTTGGGAACATTATAATGGTTTCCAAGACATTCCACTAAGGTTAAAAACCTTTGTGTGCACATATTACAACACAATTCTTGATGGTAAAATGTACCCAACAATCCCAGTTTCCAATGGAAGGATTCATTCATCACATCTTCAGATATTTTTCCCATTGCTCAAAATTATATGATGTGATGCATGTATCTCCGCCCTTGGATTTATTTATATAATTAATCATGTTTTCTAGGTATCCAATATATATTAATACATCGTGAAATTACTCATGGTTCAATTTATTCATGTAAATATATTAATTATGCCTCTTATGTCAAGACATTCTATCGTGTCACGTTAGGCCAGTAACCATTGATCATGAGAGTTATCACATTGGACATCACTTGCATGTTTGGATGATGGATCATTAGTACACCATAATTAATCATTATAAGAGGAATTATAAAGGTTTTAGATACCTGAGGAATCCCACATCAATTACAGTGTTATTTATTACAATTTCAGGAATTTTTATATTTTTTTCGTCATCCCATTTTTAGCCTGGGTTATTCAATGAGTATTATATCCTGTGGAGTTGGAGGTTCAGGACTTTTACATCTTGTGGATTTATAGGGGCATGAATTTTAAATCACATGGAGATGGAATGGGCTGATTAGAACACATGTGAATGTGGATTAGATAGGAACATTACTATGGGGGAGAAACTAAACTATTTACCAAATAGATAAATCATAATGCCCAATGGGGATAGACCCTGGATGGATTTTCGCACAATGGTAAGGATTCATACCTTGATGAATGATTTATATATCACTGAGGATTGATCAAGGAGGAACACCCAATTAACGGAGACACAAAGGTTTACCGTATTCTTGGATTAACCCATTTTAAGGATTCCATCTAATACTATTTAGAAGACATAGATAAAAACCCATGTAGTTTAGATGATGGGGTAGGGCCAATTCATTGAGACTTCCCATCATAAGAGAATTGTTATTGGAAGGATTATGTGGGTATTACACACTGAT
Organism: Viscum album; assembly: GCA_963277665.1. NCBI lineage: Eukaryota > Viridiplantae > Streptophyta > Magnoliopsida > Santalales > Viscaceae > Viscum > Viscum album. Next base: position 415,502,005 of record OY728161.1, on the reverse strand, counting down.
ACTTCCCATTAATTTCTAAGAGAATATTTTATCTGTGTAGATATGGATTATGCATTCAGACGACACGTAAGGATGTTGTAATCCAACCAGGATAATGGTTGGGTGATAAATCTTATGAATTGGGAATAATCATAAGAGATACCCTATAAAATAAAATAATTACATCATAACAAAGTGTCCTAGATAAGAATAATGAATTATGAAATTAATGTATGATAAATAAATGGAATGGATTAATTTTTCATGGTGTTGGTATGTGACCTCAAGAAGGCTTTCTTATTACCCTATATAGAAGAAAGGGTTCAATTTGTATGTTTTCAGTGATACACCGATGGGAAAAATAAGGTGAAAGATGGTTAAAATAATGAAAATGGATAAGGACCCAAATGAAGTGTAACCACTATGTATGGGTATGATAATGCATCGATACAATGACTCGAGGATATACTATGACAAAACTAGGTGATGGGATAGATCACCATGGTGGATTAAAACATATTGTAGTGGCTGGGAATCAAAGTCAACATAGTTTTGGATAGATTTCATTGGTTATAACACATGGATTGTATCGCTTTTACATGATGAGGCCTATTCATGGTTACCATCTCAAATGGATATAAGGCATTTGGTAGGGGATTACCCATTGAGAATACCCTTGTAGATGGAGTTGATATGTTCTTGATGTTTTTGTCCATGAATCTCAATGGGACTCCCTACATACCATGTTTAGGGGAAAGGGATCAATGTCTACATAGTTCATGTATTCAAGGTAGTTTAACATCATACAGTATGGTACAGAGTGAATTTATGAGTATATGATGTTGTCCAGATTAATCATTATGATGGTTTCCTATATATCCTAGTGCATAGAAATTAATGTACATGTATTTCTGGAATGGGGTATTGGGGCATTGACCTTTATAGGAAATCCCATAATGTGTTTGTGTGGTTTATTCATTGACTATACCGAAATTCTACTAAGATAAGTAAATGTGTATTGTGGAATATGCACTAAGACATATCATATGAATACTAACCGAGACACCACTGAGGATGGATAATGGGGGTTCACCCTAGAAGTGTGCACAAGAGATTAAAATTGGTTTGGATGGATCCTTGAGGAGGCCTCCCATATAGCTTATTTAGAAATCATTAATCAAAACAATGGTCTTTCGGTGAAAAAATTTTGGCACAGGGCTTCTGATATGAGGTGGTCAATATGGATTCAAGGTCATTGTTAATCCCTAACACCTCATGGGTCATTCTTACACTACTACAAAAATGGTCATTATCATCTCTCAAAATGGGCTTTGCAGCGCTAAAAAAGCATTTTAAAGCTCAACACTTATAACGACCCTTACTTTACATATATTGTTATTACTTCAGAATTGAAGCATAGTTATTACAACATATAACAAAACCAGGAAAGGAACCTATAGGTATAGAGTCTTTAGAAACTGGGAAACATAAACAACTGGTTCATAAAGCATCTACTTTGCCTCCCATTTATTTAATCTTATCTAGAGTCCCTTTTTGGCATACCCTACTTAATAACCTTCTTCCTGACCTGGGGAAATAAAACATACAAAAGGGTGAGCTCAAATGCTCAGTAAGGGTAAACAAAAGAAATATCAATCACATCATATACATAAGAACATAACTTTTGGAAATCTTATCCTGCAAAAGAGATCATATTTTCATATCATGGAATAAATCATAGTAGTGAAATGTAATACCAATAATCATAACATAAAACATGAAACTTTTTTGCATACACACATACTCGTAAAGAATCATTTCTTATTAGTCAAGACTCATTTCCAAGACTATCTTAGTGGACAAAGTCCATTTTTGAACAGAGTTCATTCCTCGTTTCAGTCCTGTTTCACTGAACCGGTTTATCCTGCCGTTCCAGCCATGTCTATCTCATGAGATATAAAATCTTTACCCAATGCATTGGAGGGGGATATATGTCCCACCCATCTCATAATTATACCATTCATATGTGTGCCACAAAATCATAAATCATACATCATTACATAACTCATGTAATAAAAATGGGATTCATAAACACCATGACAGCATAAAACAATTCATATAAGGTAAAAGAATTCATAAAAATAATTCCATCACAAAATAATGAAATCAATGTAATAATATGGATAGAAACAGAACCCTATATTATCTTATATGGAAAATAATTTTGATAAAACACTTGAACTCCATTCTTGAGGAAAATATCCTTTCTACTTCAAAAACACTTTTCCTTTCTTAACATGTCATAAAATTCTAAACTAAAACAAGTTGATTAAAAATAAATTTGAAATCTTGAAATGGAAGCTTCTTGGAAATAATTTTTTAAAAATCCATTCATGTCGTATAAGTTAAAAGAAAACATTCTTCTCGTACTTTTGTCAGAAAAGTCAAAAAGCACCTCGTACGAAAAAAGACAAAAGATTTCTTTAATATCTTTTACTAATAACTCACCGAAGGGTAAAATTGGATATAAACTAATGTAGAAGGATATAAATATTACATATTGAGGAAACATGGATGTGGATGATAAATTACACCCCAGTAAATTCCAAAGTATAAACAATCTCGGATAAAAATGAGATTGTGATATTTCCCTTACCTTAGGTCCGATTTTCTTCATAAGTGTCCGAACGTCCTGTATAATGATTTAAATAATGTCATTTAATTATTAAATAATCATATTCATTGTTTTTATATCATATATGGTTCACTTATGACTTTATATTACCCGTTCTTTGATAAATTCATGTTAAAGTAGCGTTTCGGGTAAAATCGTCTCATTTGTCGTTCGTGTTTTAACTTTTAATTATTAATATGATTACTTAGATCATGATTACTAAAATACATAATGTAAAACATGATTTATATATAATATATATTCAGATTATACATATATATAATGTATCGATAAATGGAAATAAATACACCGTTCATGGATACGGTAGGCCGTACATACGCCTGGACGTTGTTTTCCTTTCCTTATTGAATTGAGTGGAATTAAGTAGATTAAATGAATATATATATACTAATATATCCAGTAATATTATTAAGTCATATATTTCATGATTACTTATTATATATACTTTATAATCATTCATTAATGGTTAACGTGGAGAATGAATCTCATCTCGTCGTGGAGACGGTAGTTTGTACGTACGCACGAGCGATGATATCGTTCTCATGATCGTTGAATTGTATTGGAGTGCATGTCTACTATTTCAGAATCAATATAACTTTACAATAGTCATATATAGTCATTATTTACACCATTATACCCATCCAAGTAAGGTAGTGGTGGAAAATAGATTACACCACGGCGTGGAGACGGTATTCTGTACGTACGCAAACGCGGTTATTTCGTTTTCCGTAGGATGGATAGATGTTGAAATAGGGTTGTTTTATACTTATAATAACATATCAGTATATGAGTGATACTAATTTTATTAATTCATAATTAAACAACCTATGAAGAAGAAGTGGAAGAATAAATAAAGTTGAATGAATTGGTAACAGACATTACCTCTTCTTTGAATCGCCTCTTTGAGACCTCCTTTTAGGGAACTAAAATTGGTGTTTGAAGAATACCATGACCTATAGGATGTTTCAAGGGAAGTGGAGAGGAGAAATAGGAAGGGTCTGGCCGAGATGGAAGGCTCAAATTGGTGTGATGAGGAGAGGGAGGAGGTGCCCTTTTATAAGGCAGGAGAGGGGCACCTTTGGAATAACTAAAAATATTACTTTATTATAAAGTCAAATTCGGTTTTTAATAGCTCCAAATTGATATATTTCGTAGCTAAGGTGGGGATGGGTCTAAATCCTCTCATAAAATATATTTTAGACAAGTTTAGTTCATTATATTAACCTTTTCTTTTAGTTTTAACTCTTAGTTAATTAGATTGACATTTACCTTGTCACTTTGTATTTTTATATTATATAGTTAATAAACGTACCATATATATCCAAGAAACCCCCAAGTGGTCCATTAATGATACAACTATCATTATATAAGTATCTTTTCCGAACCTTAGATTTATAGGAATAAAATAACAATTAATAATATAATATTTATTTTAAAAACTATTTTATGTCAATTTTGACACTAGTTAGTAATTGATTTTTTTTGAAAATCATAAAAGAATGATTAGATCAAAAAAAGATAATTAAATCAATACTAGCATCTCATATTAACCTAGAAAATTATTATAATTCATAAAAAGTCTCAAATTATATTTATTTGGGTATTTATAACTTCAATTATGTAAATATTTCATTAATAAGATAATTACTGCATCATCGTTGTGTCATAAATAAATTAACTTATTTAAAGCCTAAAAATTACAAATAAAATATCATTATGTAGGAAATCATTGTATGTTTCTAATTAATATTTATAGTCGAATTTATCTTATGTATATCCCTATATTAAAAATGATTTAGTTATTAAACATTGATTTTAACTATTTTAACCCTTCTTTAAATAAATTAATAATAAATATCCTAATCTAATCCAAGTGGAACTAAATGGTAATATTTTATTCCTAAGGTTGTTTTTGGTCGAATTACACTTATCCAATAGAATTAGGACATGTGTTAGGGTAATAATAATAACATTTTTACCCTTAATTACTCTATTTACTTTTAACCGTGGTAATAAAAGTAAAAAGTTACTATTTACCAAAAATTATTTTCATCTCATTGAACCACATTTTACTTACTGACATCAACCGTGTCTCTCGGATTTTTTAAATTCCATTCACTGAAGTGGTAAAATTATGTTTTATGAAAAATTCAGTTTTTTAACTACCACTTAGTGGTTTCAATATTCATCAAAAATTGAAAGTTTTCAGAAAAATACCAAAATTTCACCCTAAGATAATTTCGATATTCCGAATCCAAAAATTAGGTCAATTTTGAAAAATAAAATTTACAAAATTTCAAAAAGTGGGTATTACTATTCATAACAGCTAGTTTTAATAATATTTTAATAGCATATCATTGTTTTTTTGAAACTCGGTATTGCGTACAATGCAAGCTATCGAGGAAGGTCGTGATTGCGTGTAAAGAAAGCTGAGCAAGAGTTGTGTGTAGTAAAAGATTCCTTTGATGATTTATATAACATAATCGTCTCGTGTGTTACATTCTACCCCACATAAAATGATTTTCGCCCTCGAAATTCATCACTTTGTAACAAATAGATGAGGATACTTCTCCCTCATCATATACTCAAGCTCCCATGTATCTTCTTCTAATTGGTGGTTCCTCCATAAAACTTTCACCAATCGAGTGGTCTTGTTTTGTAGGACTTTTTCGCTACAATCCAGAATCTCTATCGACTGTTCATCATAAGAAAGATCTTTATCCAGTGATACAACTTCTGAGCTGAGTACATGTGAAGGATCAGGTACTACTTTCTCAGGAGAGATATATGGAACACATCGTGAACTTGAAAGAGATTCGGTGGAAGCGCCAATCGGTAAGCTACCGTCCCAACACGATCCAGTATTTTGAATGGACCAATATATCTATGGCTCAACTTCCCCTTCTTTCCAAATCTCATGACCCTCTTCCAGGGAGATATTTGTAAGAACACTTTATCACCCACTTCAAACTCTAGGTCTTTTCTTCGGTTGTCGGCATAACTTTTCTGTCGACACTGAGATGCTCTTATTTGTTGTTGAATAGATCGGACCTTTTCTGCCATCAAATCAACAAGATCAGGTCCTAATAGCTTTCTTTCCCCAACTTCATCCCAAAAAGTTGGAGTCATGTATTTCTTTCCATAGAGAGCGTCATAAGGAGCCATCTGAATACTAGAGTGAAAGCTATTATTATACGAAAATTCCACCAAAGGTAGGTGTTGAGCCCAACCACCTTTGAAATCCATAGTGCAAGTTCTCAACATATCTTCTAGAGTTTGAATTGTTCTCTCAGACTGACCGTCTGTCTGAGGATGATATGCAGTGCTGAAACTCAACTCTGTATCCAGAGTATGCTGAAGACTTCGCCAGAACATTGAGGTAAACCTCAGATCCCGATCAGATATAATAGAAAGTGGTATTCCATTCAATCTTACCACTTCCTTTACATATATCCGATCAAGATGATCTAGAGAGAAATCCTCTCTAATAGCAATTAATTGTGCAGACTTTGTAAGAGGATCAACTATGACAGAGATAACATTATTGCCTTTGGATGTTTTAGGAAGTCCTGTGACAATGTCCATAGTGATGTTTTCCAATTTCCATTCTGGTATGGATAATGGTTGTAACATCCCCTTAGACTTCTGTCTCTCAGCTTTAACTTGTTGACAAACCAAGAATCAAGAGACATATTTAGCAACATCTCTTTTCATGTCATCCCACCACAAGTACTCTATCAGGTCCATATAGATCTTCGTGCTTCCGGGATGAATAGAGAATGAAGAACTATGAGCCTCATCCAGCAGCTCCTTCTTTAATTCGGGGATGAGGGGAACACAAACCTGATTCCTGAATTTTATTATCCCATCACAATCAAGGTTGAAGTTAGGATCATTTCTCACCTTCTTTTGTAACTCGACATATTCTTTCTGTGCCTCTTTAATCTTCACAGGTATAGATGGTTGAACATTCATTTGAGAAAGATACGATTTTTCCCGTTTTATTATAATTCCAAGATCCATCCTTTGTAAATCCAAAAATATTGGATCTTTTGTAATCCTCATCATGGATAAACTGGAATGATCTTGTTGACATAATGCATCTGCCACCTTGTTTTCCTTCCTAGGGTGGAAATGAATTGAGCAGTCGTAATCCTTAATCAGCTCCAACCATCCTCTTTGGCGCATATTCAGCTACTTTTGTGTGAAAATATACTTTAATCTTTTATGATCAGTATAAATGTCACACCTTTCTCCATAAAGATAATGTCTCCAAATCTTTAATGCATAGATTACCGCACCTAACTCCAAATCATGAGTTGGGTAATTTTGCTCATGTATTTTCAACTGTCGTGACGCATAAGCTATCACCATATCATTTTGCATAAGAACACACCCCAATCCCTTCGTGGATTAATCACTGTAGATCACAAACCATTCTCCTCTACAAGGCACTGTGAGCACAGGTGCACTAGATATCCTTCTTTTCAACTCCTTGAAATTCTCTTCACATTCCTCCGTCCAAACAAACTTAACTCCTTTCCGAGTCAACATGGTGAGTAGACTAGATAATCGTGAAAAATCCTTCACAAAACGTCGATAATATCCAGCCAAACCAAGAAAACATCGGATCTCAGTTACTGTTATTGGCCTCGACCATATTTCGATAACCTCTGTTTTTTATTGATCCACAGATATCCCCGCTTTTGAGATTATGTGACCCAAAAATGAAACTCTTTGAAGCCAAAATTCACACTTGGTAAATTGGGCATAAAGCTTCTATTTTCTGAGGGTCTTCAATATAATTCTCAAGTGATCTTCATGTTCTTCCTTACTCTTTGAATTGACAAGAATATCTTCTATAAAGACTACCACAAACTGATCAAGACAGTCTCTAAAGACCCTATTCATCAGATCCATGAAGAAATCAGGGGTATTAGTAAGACCAAATGGCATCACTATAAATTCATAGTGTCCATACCTTGTACGGAAATTCGTATTGGGTATATCCTCCCTTTTGACCCATAATTGGTGATACCCTGAATGAAGATCAATCTTGGAAAAGTATTGAGCTCCGCATAGTTGGTCAAATATTTCATCAATGCATTGGAGAGGATATTTGTTCATGATAGTGATCTTGTTAAGTTCTCGATAATCAATGCAGAGTCTCATTGATCCATCTTTCTTCTTAACAAACAGAACAGGTGCTCCCCAAGGTGACGCACTAGGGAGTATGGATCCCTTATAAATATTCTCTTGGAGTTGCTTCTTCAATTCGTGCAAATCAATTGGGGATATTCTATAAGGTGTCTTTGAAATAGGCAAAGCACCCGAGACAAGTTATATTGAAAACTCAACTTCACGATTTGGAGGAAGACCCGACAATTCCTCTGGAAATACATCATCAAACTCCCATACAATGGGAATATTCTTAATCGTGAGTTTCTCAACAAACATTTTAGATAAATAACCATCATTTAGTGGAATCAAGACCCATAAGATGGAAGAAATTTCCACTGGAAGGTTATGTTTATCCATGCATCAATAGACGGTCATAGATTTATTTGGAATATAAAATGTGTCGTCCCTTCATTGGAAATTGATATGAGCTCCATATAAAGAGAGCCAATCCATGCCAAGAATCACATCAAATTCCACTATAGGAAGGATCACAAGATTTCCAGGATGCACTTTCCCACAAACATCAATCGGAGAATAATTATAAATTTTTTATGCGACTTTTGTGCCATTAGGTGTTGTCACAGCTAAGTCAACATCTAATTGTTGAGGTAATACGGTGATACCCTTAGAAAAGTTTTCAGAAATAACAGATTGGGTGGATCCAGAATCAAATAAAACATTTTCTACTTTAGAGTTGATGGTATGTGTACCTTTCACCACATCGTTATCAGACTCCACAATGCTGATAGAAATTGCATGTCACATTCCTTTGTCTTTAGCCTTAATATTCTGTTGATGTAGATCATCATAAAAAACACTTGGATTAGGGAATTTATTGGCATAATGCCCCATCTACTAGCATTGGTAACTGTGAAGTGTAGGAGGTGCACTCCTTGTAGCCTTTTCATTGTTTGCATCACTAGACATCTTCTGCCAATCATTGTGTCATTCAAATGCCTGATGACCTTCCTTTCCACATTTGAAACAATTACTTGTCCCTTTAAGACAACTCCCTGCATGTTTCTTTCCACACTTTCAGCATAAGGTAAAACTCTTCTTCTTTTCAGTGTGCTCTTTAGATTTTCCTTTATTTTCCATTTTAATCTTCTTATCAAACCCATATGACTGATGGGTTACTCCAATCTCCATCTCGACATTGATTGCACATCGAACGATTTCCTCATAGCAATTGAAGTCCCTTATGGCTAACGCCCTTCAAAGACTTGGTTTTAAGCCACTAAAGAATCGATCGATCTTACTCTCAGGTTGGATAATAATACCAGAATCTTACCTTGCATGTCTTGTAAAATTTTCTTCATAGGTACCAACAGATTCATCATTCTTTTGCTTTAGTTCAACAAACTCCTTCTCCATCTTTGTTCGGAAAATATGAGGGACGTGCTTATTGAAAAATATGTTCTTGAACTCATCCCATTCCATTGACTCAATTTCATCTCTTGGCCTCGTATTCTTGATAAGATTCCACCATTGATCGTCATCACCTTCAAAACGATACACTGATAAGATGAATTTATCATGTTTAGAACATTGAAGAACTGAAAATATCTTTTCAGTAGTACTAATCCATTGTTCAGCAATTAATGGATCAGTAGACCTGCTGAATGAGGGTGGACATTGCCTCATGAAGGATTCAACAGAATGTTGCTCCTTCATTTGCTCGTTTGGATGTCCTGCATGATTCATAGCTTGAGAAAGATGTGTGAGCATGGCTACAAGATTTTTCATTCAATTTCCAATAACGTTTGGTTTCTCAGGGGGAAAATCATTTCATTTCCCGTCGCATTCCGCATTAACATGGTTCCTTTGGGGTCTATCCATTGACTAAAACCAAGAATAATAGTGTGAGAAACACTAATTATAATAGGAAAACCACATAATTAAGAATAAAATTTCACACATAAGGTCATATCATAGGTTGTTCATGGCCATTTTTAAAACACTAAGACCGTGTTCTATGCTTAGACTTATCCTTAGGGTTCTTACTAAGGCTTTCACATCCTAGTTTCCAAAGGTTGACTATACCATTCCTCTGATACTGACTATAATGACCCATACATTACATACATTGTTATTACTTCAGAATTGAAGCATACTTATTACAACATATAACAAAACCAGGAAAGGGCCGAATAGGTATAGAGTCTTTAGAAACTGGGAAACATAATCAATTGGTTCATAAAGCATCTACTTTGCCTCCCATTTATTTCTTCATATCTATAGTCCCTTTTTAGCATATGCAACTTAACAACCTTCTTCTTGACCTGGGGAAATAAAACATACAAAAGGGTGAGCTCAAATTCTCATTAAGGGTAAACAAAAGAAATATCAATCACATCATATACATTAGAACATAACTTTTGGAAATCTTATCGTGCAAAAGAGATCATAATTTCATAAAATGGAATAAATCATAGTAGTGAAATATAATCCCAATAATCATAACATAAAACATGAAACTTTGTGGAATACACACATAATCATAGAGAATCATTTCTTACTATTCAAGACTCATTTCCAAGACTATCTTAGTGGACAAGGTCCATTTCTGAACTGTGTTCATTCCTCGTTTCAGTCCTGTTTCACTGAACTGGTTTATCCTGCCATTCCAGCCATGTCTATCTCATGAGATAGAAAATCATTACCCAATGCATTGGATGGAGATATAGGTCCCACCCATCTCATAATGATACCATTCTTATGTGTTCCACAAAATCATAAATCATACATCATTGCATAACTCATGTAATAAAAATGGGATTCTTAAACACCATGACATCATAAAATAGTTCATATATGATAAAAGAATTCATAAAAATAATTCCATCACAACATAATCAAATCAATGTAACAATAGGGATAGAAACAGAACCATATATTATCTTAGATGGAATATAATTTTGATAAAACACTTGAACTCCATTCTTGAGGAAAATATCATTTCTACTTCAAAAACACTTTTCCTTTCTTAACATGTCATGCAATTCTAAACTAAAAGAAGTTGATTAAAAATAAACTTGAAAAATGTTAGGAAGATTCTTGGATATAATGTTTTAAAAATCCATTAATGTCGTATAAGTTTAAAGAAAACATTATTCTTTTACTTTTGTCGGAAAAGTCAAAAAATACCTCATACGAAAAATGACAAAATATTCCTTTCATATCATTTGTCATTCGTGTTTTAAATTGTAATTATTCTTCTGATTACGTAGATCATGATTACTTAAATCCAGAATGTAAAACATGATTTATATATATTATATATTCAGAATATAAATATATATAATGGATCGATAAATGGAAATAAATACATCGTTCATGGAGACGGTAGGTCGTACGTACGCATGAACGATGTTTTCGTTTCCTTATTGAATTGAGTGGAATTAAGTAGATGACATAAATATATATATACATAAATCCAGTAGTATTATTATGTCATATATTTCATGATTACTTATTTTATATACTTTATAATCATTCATGAATGGTTAACGTGGAGAATGAATCTCATCGCGTCGTGGAGACGGTAGTCCGTACGTACGCACGAGCGATGATATCGTTCTCATGATAGTTTAATTGTATTGGAGTGTATGTATACTATTTTAGAATCAATATCACTTTACAATAGTCATATATATTCATTATTTACACCATTATACCCATCCAAGTAAGGTGGTAGTGGAAAATAGATTACACCACGGCATGGAGACGGTATTCCGTACGTACGTACGCGCGATGATTTCGTTTTCCGTAGGATGTATAGATGGTGAAATAGGGTTTTTTTCATACTTATAATAACATATAAGTATTTGAGTGAAACTGATGTTATTTCTTCATAATGAAACAACCTATGAAGAAGATGTGTAAGAAGAAATAATGTTGAAAGAATTGGTAACAAACATTACCTCTTCTTTGAAACGCCTCTTTAAGACCTCCTTTTTTGGGCACTAAATGTGGTCTTTGAAAAGACCAGGACCTATAGGATGTTTCTAGAGAAGAGGAGAGGAGAAATTGGCAGGTTTTGGCAGAGATTGAAGTCTCAAAATGGTGTGAGGTGGAGAGGGAGGAGGTTCCCTTTTATAAGGGAGGAGAGGGACACCTTTGGAATAGCTAAAAATATTATTTTATTATACAGTCAAATTCGATTTTTAATAGCTACAAATTGATATATTTAGAAGCTAAGGTGGGGATGTGTCTAAATCCTCTCATCCAATATAATTTAGACAAGTTTAGGTTATTATATTAACCTTATCATTTAGTTTTAACTCTTAGTTAATTAGATTGACATTTACCATGTCACTTTTTATTTTTATATTATATAGTTAATAAACTTACCATATACATCCAAGCGACCCCCATGTGGTCCATTAATGATACAACTATAATTATATAAGTATATTTTGCGAACGTTAGATTTTTAGGAATGAAATAACAACTAATAATATAATATTTGCTTTAAAAAACTATTTTATGTCAATTTTGACACTATTTAGTAATTGATTTTTGTGAAAATCATAACAGAATGATTATTTCGAAAAAAGTTAATTAAATCAATACTAACATGTCATGTTAAGCTAAAAAATTAGTGAAATTTATAAATAGTCTCAAATTATATTTATTTGAGTATTTATAACATCAATTATGTCAATATTTCATTAATAAGATAATTACTGCATCATCTTTGTGTCATTAATAAATTAACTTATTGAAAGTCTAAAAATAAAAAATAAAATATCATTATGTAGGAAATCTTTTTATCTTCCTAATGATTTTTTATAGTAGAATTTATCTTATGTATAACCCTATATTAAAAATGATTTAGTTATTAAACATTGACTTTAACTATTTTAACCCTTCTTTAAATAAAATAATAATAAATGTCCTAATCTAATCCAAGTGGGCCTAAATGGTCATATTTTATTAGTAAGGTTGTTTTTGGTCTACTTACGCTTATTCAATAGAATTAGGACATGTGTTAGGGTAATAATAAATACATTTTTATCCTTAATTACCCTATTTACTTTTAACCGTGGTAAATAAAAGTAAAAAGTTACCATTCACCAAAAATTATTTTCATCTCATTGAACTACATTTCACTTACCGACATCAACCGTGTCTCTCAGATTTTCGAAAGTCCACTCACAGAAGTAGTAAAATTATGTTTTATGAAAAATTCAGTTTTTTAACTATCACTTAGTGGTTCCACTATTCATCAAAAAATTGAAAGTTTTCAGAAAAATACCAAAATTTCATTCGAGGCTAATTTCTATATTCCGAATCCAAAAATGAAGTTAATTTTGAAAAATAAAATTTACAAAATTTCTAAAAGTGGTTATTACTATTCATAACGACAAGTTTTAATAATATTTTAATAGCATATCGTTGTTTTGTGAAACTCGGTATTGCGTATGACGCAAGCTATTGACAATGGTCGCGATTGTGTGTAAAGAATGCCGAGCAAGTGTTCTGTGTAGTAAAATATTCCTTTGATGATTTATATAAAATAAATGTCTCGGGTGTTACAACACTGATAAAGGGGGGTCCCCTTTATCAGTGCTTAAAGAGCACTGATAAATGTTTGTTTTATCACTGATAAAAGCTCCCTTCATTAGTGCTAAAAACGTGCTGATAAATGTCAGGCCTACTGCAAAAAAAAAAATTCTTTAGCAGCACACCCAAACACTATCAAAATAATTCAGCATCTCAATAAGCTAATAAGACCACGTATACCCTTAAAAATTTAACAAATAAATCCTATTCTAATTTGACCTAGTATACCCATAGAACAAGTATACCCATACACCATTAACAGACAATTCCTATGTTAATTAAGTAAATAAATAATTCATTTCAGAATTAAGGGGGTTGGGGGGATGTTTAGGGATTTGGGGTTGTTGTCCCCGGGGGGGGGGGTGTCCAGGGGGATGAGGTGTTTGGGGGGAAATGGGTTTCCAGGGGGTGGAGGTAGACCCGGAGGTTGGGGGCTGTCCAAGGAGGGTGGGGGTGTTCAGGGGGTGGGGGTGTCCAGGTGGGGGGGGGGTCTCCATGGGGGTGTCCTGGGTGTCGGGGGGATTTCTAGGGGTGGGGTGCCTGAGGGGTGGGGGCGGTCTAGGGGGTTGCTGGGTCTATACAAGGGGTGTAGGGTGGGGTGGTCTAGGTGGTGGGGGTGGTCCAGGGGCCTGGTGGGGCTGTCCATGGGGGTGGGATGGTGTCTGGGAGGGTGGGGGTGGACGTCCATGGGTGGGGGGTGTCCAGGGGGTGGGGGTATCCAAGTGGTGGGGGTGTGTCAAGGAGGGGTGGGGGTGTCGTCTAGGGGGTACTGCTTGTCCAGGGGGGTGCGGGGGGGGGGGGGGGGGGGCTGTCCGCGGTGGGGGGTGGCTATCTATGGGCGTGTCCAAGGGGTGGGGGTGCCTAGGGGGATGAGGGGGATTTCTAGGGGGTGGGGTGTTTAGAGGGGTGGGGGTGTCTAGGGGGCGGGTTGGTGTCTAGGGGGGTGGCGACGGTCTAGGGGGTTTGTGAGGTTGAATAATACATGTCACAAAGGACCCATGGATTGTTCTTATTAAAGATCAAGACAGTCTGAATGTGTTTGGTTGTATTTTCGTAGGTCAGTTGTTGTTTTCACTTAAAATTGTGACCATTTTAAACAACAGAGAGAACCTTTGACTGATACCAACCACAAAGTGTCTCATATTGACGCAGAGATTAATTTCACACATCAAAAATGACCTGTGTATCGTTCTATTAAAGGATCAATACAATCAGAATGTGTTTGGTCGGATCTCCGTAGGACTGTTGTTGTTTTCACTTAAAATTGTGTCCATTTAAAAAAAATAGTGACCCTTTGAGTGGTACCGGCCACATCATGCCTCTTATTGAGGTGTGGTTGACTTGTACACGCCGAAAAGGAACCATGGATCATTGTCCTAAAGGATCAACACTATTCGAAAGCGTTTGGTCAGATTTCCGTAGGTTAGTTGTTTTCAATTATAATTTTGACCATTTTAAACAAAAGAGAGACTTTTTGAGTGGTTCCGACCACATCGTGCCTCAGATTGAGGCAGGGATGACTCATTCACATCACGAAGGACCCATGGATCGTTCTACTAAAAGATCAACACAATCCTAATTCATTTGGTCGGATTTATGTAGGTCAGTTGTTTTCACTTAAAATTCTGTCCATTTTATTCAAAAGAGAGACCCATTGAGTGGAACTGGCCACATCGGGCCTCAGATTGAGGCGGGGTTGACTTCTACTCATCACAAAGGACCCGTGGATTGTTCTTCTAATGTATTAACACAATCCTAATGTTTTTGGTCATATTTCCATAGGATAGTTATTGTTTTCACTAAAAATTGTGTCCATTTTAAACAAAAGTGAGAACCTTTGAGTGGTACCAGCCACACCATGCATCGGATTGAGGCAGGGATGACTCATCCACATCACGAAGGACTAGTGGATCATTCTCCTAAAGGATCAAAACAATCAGAATGTGTTTTTCTAGATTTCCGTTGGTTAGTTGTTTTTACTTAAAATTATGTCCATTTTTATAAAAAGAGAGTCCGAAGGAGTGGTAACGTCCACACCATGCCTCGGATTGAGGCAGCGTTGACTCGTACATGTTACAAATGACCCTTGTATTGTTACACTAAAAGAGTGGTATCAGCCACACCATGCCTTGGATTGAGGCGAGGTTGACTCGTACACATCCCAAACACACCCATGGATCGTTATCTTAAAGGATTAACATAATGAGAATGTTTTTTTCCATATTTCCATAGGTCAGTTTGTGTTTTCACTTAAAATTATGTCCATTTTAAACAAAAGAGAGACCCTTTGAGTGGTACCAGCAACACTATGCCTCATATTGTGGCGATGTTTACTCGTACGTGTCACAAAGGACCCATGGATCAATATCATAATGGATAAAGGCAATCTGAATGTGTTTGGTAAAATTTTTGTTCGTCAATTGTTGTTTTCACTTAAAAATCTGTCCATTTTATACAAAAGAGAGACCCTTTGAGTGGTACCAGCCACACCATGCCTCAGATTGAGGTGGGGATGACTCTTACATGTCTCCAATGCACCCATGGATCGTTCTATTAGAGGATAAACACAATACGAAAGATATTGGTTGGATTTTCGTAGGTCAGTTGTAGTTTTCACTTAAACTTCTGTCCATTTTAAACAAAATAGAGACCCTTTGAGTGGTATTGGCCACACTGTGCCTCATATTTAAGCGGGGTTGTCTCATACACATCACAAAAGACTCGTGGATGGTTCTAATAAAGGATCAACATAATCCGAATGTGTTTGGTCGGATTTACATAGGTCAGTTGTTTTTTCACATAAAATTGTGTCTATTTTACACAAAAGAGAAACTCTTTGAGTGGTACCGGTGACACCGTGCCTCGGATGGAAGTAGGGTTGACTCGTACATGTCCCCAATGCACCCATGGATCGTTATCCTAAAGTATCATGAAATTAGAATGCGCTTAGTTGGATTTTTGTACATCAGTTGTTGTTTTCACTTAAAACTCAGTCCATTTTAATCAAAAGAGAGACCCTTTTAGTAGTACCGACCAGACCGTTCCTTGGATTGAGTCAGGGATGACTCGTACACATCCCCAATGGACCCAGGGATCATTCTCTTAAATTATAAACACAATCAGAATGCAATTTGTTTTATTTCCATAGGTATGTTGTTGTTTTCACATAAAATTTTGTCCCTTTAAAACAATAGAGAGACCCTTTCTATGGTACCGACCACACCATGCCTCAGATTGAGGGAAGGATGAATCTTATACATCAAAAAATACATGTGGATCATCCTCCTAAGGGATCAACAAAATCTGAATGTGTTGGTCAGATTTCCTTAGGTTAGTTTTTGTTTTCACATAAAATTGTGTCCATTTTAATAAAATGTGAAACCCTTTTTGTGTTACCGGCTAGACGATGCCTCGTATTATAGAGGTATTGACTTTTACATGTCACCAATGCACCCATGGATGGTTCTTCTACATTATAAACAAAATATGAATGAGTTTTGTCAGGTTTTTGTACGTCAGTTGTTGTTTTCAATTATAAATCTATCCATTTTGAACGAAAGAGAGACCCATTGATAGGTACCAGCCACACCGTGCCTCGGATTGAGGCAGGGATGACTCATACACATCACAAATGTCCAATGGATCATTATCATAAATTATCAAGACATTAATAATTTGTTTGGTCAGATTTTCGTTAGTTTGTTTTTGTTTTCAATAAAAAATCCATCAATTTTAAAACAAAGAGAGTCCCTTAGTGTGGTACTGGCCACACTGTGCCTCAGATTGTGGCGGGGATCACTCATACACGTCCTCATTGCACCCATTTATAGTTCTCATAATAGATCAACACAATCATAATGCGGTTGGTTGGATTTTCATACATTAGTTGTTGTTTTCACTTATAATTCTATCAATTTTAAAAAAAAGTGATACCCTTTGAGTGGTTCATATTTCATGAAATTTTCTGGTGAATATCATATGTTAAAATGGTCAAATGAATCATTCGAGAAAGGATGTTTTATTTAATAACTATTACAATTCTACGAAGAACATTTACATACAACAATGTTTCATCTTTTGATCCCTTTAACCACACTAAAAAATGACAACCAATTGTACATGTACCCAAGTCAGATCATCATTCTATTTGTGTGCAATCTACCATCAGGTATGAGACCCCCTTGTTTCTGAAAATTTCAATATATTCTTGTGAGTATGTTGCTTTTCAGCAGTCAGAGTAGTACTGCAAAATATTAAAATAATGATTTAATAAATAAATTAAATGAACTTGAAGTTGATTTTGAAAATACCTCCTTAGGGATCCTATTTTGTTGATGAAAATTGATCCATTTCATAAATTTACAAACATAATACTTACAATCATTATAGTTTTTTTGGTTTGGACACTACAAAAAAATTGATCATTAGGGGAATAATTAACTTGTGTTGAGATGTGTTTGGATAGTAAAATTTTATTATATATACCCTGATATTTGTCCAGATGTAGTACTTTCTTGCCTCCTTAGGCTTAACCCCCGTCCTCATTCCTTTTTTTAGACTGTAATGATACACCACCCTATCAGAATAGAATCCCCAGTAAAAGATAATATAAATTATATTACTTGATCTTTAGATCTAAAACGTTGGATTTAGTGTCTTACAGATTAACAAAATCCATCATGTGTGGTCGGTTTGATGGATATCCATTCTTTGAATCCAAAAAATAAATCTTTGGAGTATCCAATTTCCCCGCAAATAGCTACCAATGTTTCCTAAAAACAAAAAATGAATAAGTTATAAAATAAGTGAAAGTATAATTGATATGCTTTTACCATAGAGTTTTACCCCTGGATGGTCGGTATTAGGAAGAGTCTGTAATATGTAATCTTGCTTTCAAATGATTTCATCATGCCCTTCACTATTTAGTCCTTTTTTAATGTCTCTAATTTCATTAGGTGTGTTGATGTGGTATGAGGACTAACGAGTCCAAATCATGGCTCATAAGAAAATTCCTTCAACTGATTTTCAAAAATGCGTTTGTCAACAATATAAAATCCATTTAGTCATAATTTTCACATTAGATCAGCTTTTAGAAAATAAACTCATGAAAACATAACTCATATATATATTTACAACTGTGACACCTAGCCATCCATTTTCATGGATATCATTTACATTTTCAGCAGCAATGAAATCTTGACATTCCTTTCCATATATATTCATTTCAAAAACCACTATATGACTACTACCATCTTTTAGCATCGTATCCACATGAATAATCAATTCTAGTAAATGTGGCTAGAGAGAAGTTGGTGTTATTGTTATTTCAGTAGATCCTTGAGATCGGTTGGTATATCGTTTAGATGGTTTTGAGCCAACATTTGTCTCCCCCTTCCCTTTCTCCTTCAATAATAACATTCATTGGTTCAGACCCTTTTTTCAGTAATTGAAAATGGTTTAACTTGAAAAAAATTGAAATAAAGACCTCATTTTCCTCATGTAATCTTACAAGTTGTGACGGCTATGCAATGAATGTCCCAATAGCCTTATAGACCATATGTATATCATCGTCATCAAGTGGAATAAGTTACTCTGCATTTGGCTCATGAGCTACAACAAGCGTCACATTCAGATGATCTTTCATATGTGGTCTATTATGCAGCATGGCATCTGGGATGTTGAATATTGTAGCCCTCTATAAAAGGTGATAGGTGGGTGTTGACAGATATAAATCACAATCATTATCACCCATTAGAAGATTAGTATAAAAAAAGTATTAGTGTTTGTCTGATTCACATTTCATGCGAACAATTATAAGAATATTGATTACCATGACTAAGATAGTTCATTGAGGGAAATGGATCACCTAAAAGTTGGTGGGGGTGGGGCGGGATCTTTACGTGCAAGTTGTTTCTATGTTGTGCCTTTTCTTTGCTTCCCACCCATAAAAGTTTCAAGGAACTCTCCCTGTCATTGCAATAGTTGTTCATGGGTTGCTAATTTTCACTCATTTGTTCCAATTTTTCTTAGGTATCATCCATTTTTTACTCAAAATATACTCGGGGTGTCACCCTGAACCCCGCACCTCTAACACGACCTAATTTTTCTGGCAACATCAAATCCGTCGATAATAGTTCTGCATCCACTATAGGATTTGTTTATTCATGTGACTGATGGATATAGGAATATAACTAAATATTTTTATGTAATAACAATTTAAAACAAATATTTTTATCGTCGAGTAATACATACACATATTTCCCACACTTTTTGTGTGTTATCATCCACTTTCTTCCCTTACTTATTCACATGTTCCTCCTTCCATAGCACATGATGTATGATGGATGAGTCTTTGTTTTTAGACTCATAAATCTACATATTGACATAGAAAGATAATTATTATGTTCTTTATTTCACCTAAAAATATTACTGTAAATTTAAAATACGGATCATTTTCATTTCTAATGATGTGTACCACATCCTTGCTTTATGATAGGGGTATGTTGGTTTGGATGCATGTTCCTTATTTTCAGTACAATGTTTCTGTTTCATAAATGAAATATTGATAATCAATGTTATGAATATAGGTATCTTCAAACATTGTATTATCACCCAAAATGTACCTGAACTGATCATCCCCATGGTGGCCACTAAATGCATCCCATGCTTCTTGGGATATCAAGTGAATGTGTAAAATGGGTGGGTGAGGGTTTATATTAAGTTTGGAATCATTCAGGTGAAATCTTGTTAAAATATTGCAAAAACCTCGATGAGTCCTTCCTGCAAGCCTTCATAGATAATTCATGTGTGAATCATCAACTATAAATGAACTCTGCAAGAGATTGAGAAGAGTAATACAATGATTCATTATTTAATTTTCTTGAAAATTAATGAAATAAATTAATCATGTTACTTTAATATCTTACAAGATCACAACCATAAGCCAGGACACAACATGGTTCCACAAATCTATGTCAATCGGCACATGTTTCCGAGTGACAAATCCATTGTAAATACAAATAATAGCCTTGTTGGGATTCACATGTTGGCCTCGGGCATTCAATCTGACATCAAATTTGATTCCTTTTCTTTTTCCTTAGAAACATTTCCTAACACCGTCAATCTTTGATGCACTTGTGTTTTCTATGACGGCAGTCCTTCATTCCTGACAATTTCATCGATATAAACATCATTGATATGTTCATCTGAAATGGTAGCAATGACAAGTGTTGATGGTTGTTGGACCTCAACACATGGAGTAGTAGGAGCCGTAGTAGCAGGAGCAGCAGCAGCCGCAACAGGAGTAGCTAGAGCAGGAGGAACTGTAGCCAAAGTAGCAGCAAAAGTAGCAGCAGTTGTAGTATGAGCAGTTCCAGGAGCAGCTGAAGCAGCAGCAGCCGCAGCAGCAGTAACTTGAGAGACTTGTTCAGCCTCAAGGTTAGGAGCACCAGAATTTTCAGATGTCATTATATGCAAAAGTGGTTGAACAGTTAGTTTATATTACATAAATTTAGTAATGATAAGCTAATAACGTGAGATAACAAGAACTATATTACAAACAAAATATTACATGTTTATTAAACTCCTTTTATTTTCATCAATGGAAGAAGTGACTTGACACCTTTATCGATTATCCAAATCACATCATTGTGGTCTCCTCTAACATAAAATGCATATTCTACATTGGGATCGCTCTGAAATGATTACAATTTACCACTAAAGGGATCGTCCTCAACTTAATTTTCATCGGAACCTTCTGTAGTTTTGGATGATAACAAAACAATCAACCACTTTAGATTTGCGAGATCTGGAACAAATAAAACTTGTACCACTTGTGATACCATTATAAACGGTTCGACTTCGTACCATTCTTTACTAAAATAAACTTTCACAAATCCACATTCATCTCTTTTAACACCACTATTGTTATCAACCCATTTGCATTGAAAAAACGGCAATTTGAATGTCATATATTCTAACTCTCATAATGATTTCATAATGCCAAAGTATGAAGTATTGGAATAAATTGGATTTTTGTCCTTACTACAAGAAACATGCATCACTTCATCCACTTGTGTAACTCCACTATTTTTCATGGTAATATATTCATCATGTTTATCTAAATAGAATGTATAACCATTAATTACATAACCACTGTAAGATAATACATACACACTTGGTCCAGGGGCTAGCGATCGAATTCATTCAGAAATTGAATTTGGAAATACATACAACAACTTAATCATATAGTCTTGATACCATCCTACAAATTGGTTATTATGTGTATTTGATTACCATTTTTCAGCCCTTGATGTATTCAACTGCCTAATAATTACTTTATAAGATTCAATATATGGAGAAATCTCCCAACTGTTACGTATAACATAAAGCTGGGTCTGGTCCCGATCTCTAATACTGATTGACACAACTTCTCTTCTAGAAATTCCCTCACCCTAAATGCATCTATTGTGATGAGATTTCGGGAGACCAATTCTTCCCACATCACATAGGTATCTGTACAAAATTCAATGGCTTAATCAAAAATATATCGCTCTACTATACAACCCTCTGGCCGACTTCAATTTTTGACATACCCTTACAAAATCATCATATACCATTTAACAGGATACATCCATCTATAGTGCACAACATAAGAATGATGAATCTCTCTCACCAAGTGAATCATCAAATGTTCCATCATATCAAAGAATATTTGCAGAAGAACATTTATAATTCAAATAATATGATGAAAATTTATTTTCCCATAGCAGGAAATTTAGCCGGGTCTAAAACATTGCTATATATATCAATGAAAAAGATACAAAGTCTGGTTAATGTATGACAACCATTCTTGGAAAAAAATTAAATGTAAAGCTATAGGAATTAGATCATGCATCAAAACATGGAATTCATGTGATTTCAAACCTTGTAACATCAAATCATTCATTGACATGGTGTTCTTGATATTAGATTAATACCCCTCAGGAATCACTACATCAGTGAAGAAGTTGCAAAACAGACATCTCTCCTCCCTAGAAAGAGTATAACTTGTAGGAGGAAGAAACATTGGATTTTCACCCTTCACGTGAGCCAACTCTTCTCATATTCCCATGTCAACCATGTCCAACATTTCCATAAATCCATCCATTGTTTTTATAGGGGAATTTAGAAATGTTCCGATAACAATGTAACATAAATATTTTTCCACGTGCATCACATAAAAAATTCCTGACATACAAACAATGCCAGTATGTTAATTAAAAAAACTAATCACTTTTTCCACATGTTTTTAGTAAGGTTTTTCAATAATGGTTTACCAAAAATAGTGTTCGAACCTTTTACTTTCTCAAACAGAAAATCCCCTATTATTGGAGATGATGTTGCGCCTTGTTCTGAACTTCCACTGAATGATGTCATCCAAGATCAGTACTTATATCGATGAGGTAGAAATCTACGAAGTCCTAGATACATATAATTCATTTAATGTTTCAACCTAATTGATTCTGTATCTTCTTCACACAACAGACACCCTTGAGATCCTTTAATGCTATATCTTGAAAATTTTCAATAAGCAGGGAAATCATTTATTTTCCCATACAACATCACCCTCAACATGAATTATTCACTTTTATAAGTATCATACAACATAACACATGAATCCCATAATAAATTCAAATCATCAATCCTAGGATCCAGATAAACATTAATATTGTCACCTGGTTGTTTTGGTTCTAATATAAGCATAGATAACATGATGAATTTCTACTTCCTGTATAACCAAGATGGCATGTTATAATTTACCAACATAACAGGCCATGTACTATGAATGATGGTTTGAAAACAAAAAGGATTCACTCCATTTGTAGATAATGCAAGACGAAGGTTTCTGAGCTCTTTTCCAAATTCAGGATACTCATGATCAATTTTCTTCCATTAAGGAGAAAAAGCTGGATGACATAATTTCCCATCATTATTTCATTTATCTGCATGCCATGATAATTATCTTGCAGTTTCCTCACATACATATAGAAGCCTAAACCGTGGAATGATTGGAAAGAACCATACAACATTCTTAGGATTGGATTCATATTTCTTGTATCCAGAAGAACCACACATTGGGTATTTTGTAGGATATTTTTTCTCTTCACAAAAAAATTTACAGTCTTTCGGGAAGGGATGTATTATTTCAGAAATCATACACATCATGTGTATAATTCGTTTAGCCTAATATGTCTGTCTTGGGAGCTTATTATCTTTTGCACAACTCTTTAACTTCTCAATCAATTTTGGTAAATCACGAAGATAATTTTCAATTGTATTTGACATTACCTCAGTAAAATCATCATAATCATTGTCATCTGTAATCACATCCTTTGTACGGTCTTCATCATTATCTAAATTTGTATTCATATTTGATGATCCATAAAATGTTGTTTTATCACAGCCAGTAGCTACATTCGCTTTTTCTACATGTTTGTTCCAACATTTATAACTCCGATCTATTCCGTGACTTATAAAATGATCTTCCAACACATCTGGAGTATGTTGTCCAGAATAAAAACAACGTAAACATGGAAATTGTATTTGTGAAGGATCATTTGTGTGTTCCATTGCAAACATGATGAACTCTTTCACACTGTTCTGGTACTCTATTGTCAAACGATTAGCATCCATCCAATCTTTATTCATCTTCATCCTATTTGAATATAAAATATTTGTATTTATGATTCATGTACACAAAACAAGACATCCAAATACAGTATAAGAGAACCAATTCCTGATAAAATTAGATATTAACAGAGCCTAACCATTTCCAATAAATATTTTGAAATCAACAGAACCAGGATTGACCCCCCATCAAAATCATCACAGATTCCAAACACAAAGGGGTTCGTGGGGATAATCACTTGTGTCATAGATGGTAAAACTCACACGACATCATCATCTATGGCTCATAATCCACTATCAGGTCAACCATTCTATGGTAAACTAGTCCATTATTTTATACCTCACTAACCTAAAATACATATAGATGAAAACCAGTATCCAACTCAAAAAGTAAAGAAAGGATTATCAGAATCTATACAATATGGAATTCATTAAATATAATTACTTTAGATTAATTATAATTTCCTCAAATCACCCCAGTCCAAATACAAGAATAATCAAGAGTGATACATCTACTTGGTACTCAAGCAGTCCTGATGGATATTGGTCTGGACAAGGGCATGTGTATTTTCTATTGATTGTTGACAACATTATTTTTGGGTTTTGAGTTTAGATAGGGGACCGACCATGCGGTTCATAATGACTATGGGAGCCTTTACATGAATCTGTAATATAGTTGTTTTCTTGCATGGCCTTAAGCATGGAAATTAGGTGGCATATGTTATGGAACGACATGATTCATTATGTTTTCATTGATTGATTACATGATGTTAGTAGAGTCAATTAATTAATATAAAATGAGTGGAGGATCACACCCATACCAAGACATTAAAGATGGAATTTAGGAAACCAAAATCTGGGATTGTACTTACGTTTATTACAATAAACAACCACAATAATTTCAACAACCTTTCTACCCACTAATACCAATTCAAAATAAAAAAACCATTCATTGTTACTATTAATATAGGAGAGGAAAAGATCAACCATGAAATCAGTGACCACTTGGGATCCCACCTCATAATCCATTTCCGCGACCTCAACAACCATTCACACAAAAACCATTCCCCCCTACGTCTCATATTTTAATTTTTTTTTTAACATTTCAAGAAACACTATTTAAATATCTCTTTTTTAGAATCCATTTATTCAAGGATTGAAATAATTCATTTTACAACAATATATTTCCAAGAAATGAAAAACAAAACATTTGGTAATTAATTAGTCTAATGGAATTGATTAACATTTACCCCATTATTTTCAAGACTATCATCCAAAAAGTAGAATTCATGGTATGAATGTGTGATGATGTAGTTCAGGTTTGAATGAATTTCCATGAATTCAAACAACCTAACATGCATTTTTCATAAAAGATGTATATAACCATTTCTGATGGAGTAAATGATTGTAGTAGAGTCACATTCTATCCCCATTAAATTCTAAAGTCATTTACACTATATTTTAACTACATTGAGCGTGCCAATAATTCCAACATCAATAGATGAGACAACTCCACATGGTCTACAAATTCATCCTAGTATATTGCCATTATGATTCCTAAAGACTGCTCCAAATCCCAATGGTCCTTGATTCCCCCTTCATACCCTATCCGAATTGCATTGGATCAATCAAGGTAATGAGGGAATCTATATAAAAAAAAGTTTCAGAAGGTGGTCATAAATTACCTATAAATCCAATATTCGTAAGAACAAAAATGACATCAATAGAGTTGTTACAATTATCATTTTGAAGGGAGTTCACATATATTATTGCAACCATAATATTTATAAGGGACGATTAAATATTGAAGGAAAAATACCAATGAATCATATTATTTTTGTTGTTACATATAATATAAATCAATTATACACTAGACACATGATGTATTTTGAGTAGTTCTTGGGATAGATGATTCCTAGAGAAATATATGTGATTCTCCTAGATAAAGGATGTCTTGGGAGGATTCACTTCAATAATTTCGAAGAAAACATGCCATCGAACTGAGGAAATGTCATATATTAAGATAATATGTTTGAAATAATTTATATTATGGTTTCATAAGGAACATTTGGATTAAATATCCAAGCCTATAGATTGAAGGAATGATTCAAGAAGAATCTTAGAATCTTCCAGCCTACATAGAAGTATAACTATAACATCATTGGTATTACACGTTCATGACCCATACACATCGATGAGATATATCAAATCCTTGTGATTAAATTACCATAGATTAGATAACTGTATGTGTAATAGGGGACCCAAAAAACATTGGACACCTGGTTCGACAATATGACAATCGAGGGTGGCGGAGCTCCAGCAATGCGAAGATCGTGGGCGGCGGATGTCCGACAACGCAAAGATCGAGGGGGTAACGATCAGAATGATGAGTAACTCATCTGGTGCGCCATACCTGGTTCTCCACATGAACACAAGCGTGTTTCCCAAAACATCAGAGGTTGCCGACTAATAGCGAGGGACTTGGTGATTTTGTAGGGAAACTATGCCCTCATTTGGTAAAGTATGCAATGGAAGGAAAATAATAAACAATAGCAGAAGCAGTAAAAAACATACAACAACTAAAACTAAATAGTATAGGAAATGTGTAATACAATAACGATTCATCATGTTACATGTGTCTATGGAAAGAAGTAACAAATCAACATTCTGAAATACAACTAAAACCGAAGTACTAAAAGTAAACATTAAACCCCTACAACATCGCAAGCCTAAGCTCGGTCCCATGCTCTATAGCTCTAACCATCAATCAAGTTCATGAGGTAGAAGGTACACAATCTCTATCCACACCTAAAACCATATAACCTATTGGACTCGAAAATCAGTACCCAAATAGGGTGTGAGACTAATCCCAGTAAGCAACCACAACAAGATCTGTTCCCTATTGTCAGTGAGCAATAAAACAAAGGTAATGGAAACAAATGCAGTATAGAAATAAGAGTACAATAAAATAAACAACCCTACAACCTCCATTCACATTTATTTAATAATTTAGTTCAATAATTTAATTATTAGCCAAGGAATCATGCTAACAGCTCTATATTCCCAAGGAATATCATGTAACACAACCATTTTCTCAGTAGACTACTTAAACAACAAGAAGTACAAAACCCATGCTTTTTCGTTGGCTTGGGGAACTAATCACAAACAAGCAAATAATATTCACACTAACTCTCTGGGTGGCTCAAACTAGCAGACCCCAATATTCAAGTAATCATACAAAGGCACAAACTCTCTCGAAATAACTCACTATCAATTCCCCTGCGTTTTTGAAACGATAGCTATAGATTCTTTGAGGAAGAAATTAAGACTAATTCCCCATGATGTATCGATATGTAACTAAGGACGCTCAGAGGAATCACAATGCTCAATTCCCATATGTCTTGAGAATGATACTAATTTATAACAGACTCTTTATGGAATCCCTTAGTCATCAATTTCATCTTTAGTCTAACACACCAGGTTCACAGAACACTGAGCAGTCTAGTCGTGCATAATTGACTATCAAAATCCCAAAGTAAGTTCAACAAAATAATTGGATAGTATCTAAAATGCATCAAAATAATATAAACAGTAGGAAACACATCCAATCAGTTATAATAAGAAAACTATCAATTGCAATATGGTCTCCCTCGGAGGCAAACTGTTCCAAACGGAGATAAACAACCAAACATGGAAAACACCCATGGGGTGATCCTCAATCATGAAAACAAGAATATATTATTATCAATTAACCTTTTGATAACAATAAATCTATGGCAATTAAACAATAGGGTCAAAATCCCTAACATGGTATACCCGATACATGGGTATCCGACACTTTTGCAGGCAGAACTCAAAGACGTTCAACATAAGGAAAGAAACCACCTACCTCGATCCTCGTAGATTTATATAATTGATCCCTTGACCGTGAATCTTCCTAGAATGGAGTACATAAAAAAACATCCAAAAAGTTCAACCTCAGATTACTCACACGAGAGAAAGAATCAGTAAAATGGCCAAAGAAGAACCAAGAACTCACTGCTGCAATTCTATTACAAACGATGGTGTTTAATTCGGATAACCTGTGACATATCAACATCTCAAAAAATATTTGGCATCCTCAAATGCTCTGGACATAATTAGTTGGAGAAGAAGATGAAAATAGGTTTAAGAGACAACCCCGATCCATTTAACAATATAAAAAGAAAAGTACAAGACATGTACATTATATGTAAATGCCGTGTAAAACCCTTAAGTGTCCTCCTATATAATCATAGACAGTATTTCATCACACAACATGTAATCAGAATTTACATGACCATACATGTCCAGTACATGGACTCAGGGTACACAACGTGTACTTTAGTACACGACGTGTAGTCAAGAAATTTCAAAATTTTCCAAATTCTTTGTTTTTTCTTAAAAAGTTGACAAATGATATCTGTACCTAAAACTATTGATCTGGGTTCATAAAAACTTTCATCCATAAAGAAATTCATCCCATAATTTCCTTAACAAGGTGGAAAAGAAGAAACCTCAAACAACTCTTGCCACTTTGATTGCATATCGGCCTCCCTCTCCCACGTCTCGTCATGTAAAACACCATGTTGTGATAACACCCGTACCATAGGAACATATCGTCCATAAAGTATGTTTGAAATACAATCATCAATACTGATAGGATGCTCTTAGAAATATGCATCTCTCTCCATCTTTACCTACTAAGGGTCAAAAACATGAGACAATTCACAGAAATACCGTCGAAGCAGAAAACCATGGAAGATGTCATGCATAGGCTGGTACCTCAGAGATAACTGAAACCTGTAAGCAACCCGCCCAACTCTTTCCAGAAACTCAAAAGTCCCACCGTATCTCGGTGAAAGATTTCCCTATCTCCTAATACTCTTATGTATCAACCTCCAGGTAACACATAGGATAACCTGATCTCCAACATTGAACTCCAATGGTCGTCTCTAATGATCAGCATATGATTTCTCCGGAGACTATGCAGTATACATCCTCTACCGAATCAACTCCACCAGAACTATGGTCTCCTGAAAAGGATGAGGTCTTAGAAGAGGTTCCCTTCCTGCATCCATCCAACACAAGGGTGATCGGCATAGCCTTCCGTTCAAACCCTCGTAATGTTTCATCTGAATAGTTTCTTTATAACTGTTATTATAGGAAAACTCCACTAGAGGAATATGTTTCCCCCAAGAAACGCAAAAATCAAAGATTCATGATCATATAACTTCCTCCAATACATGAATTGTGCGCTCTGATTAGAAATCTTTCTGGGGATGGTATGTTGTACTCAAAAGTACCTTTGTACCCAAAGCCCTCTATAGCCCCTGGCAGAAATGTGAAGTAAAATGGGTGTCCCTATCAGAAATGTTAGAACTCTGAAACCCATGTATTAATACCACCTCATGAATTTATAAACATTAATTCTCATTCACACTGATGGTCTCCATGATCGGCTAGTATTGTGCAACCTTCGTGAGCCTATCCACTACAACCCAAACTGCATCATTCCCTCGAAGCGATCTAAGTAACCCTGTCATGAAGTCCATCACGAAATCATTCCATTTCCACTTAGGAATGGGTATCTGCTGCAAAAGCCCTGCTGGTCGCTGATGCTATACCTTCACTTGTTGACAGGTGTAACACTGAATTACAAAACCATCCACATCATTCTTCATATCCGGCCACTAATACTCACGAAGAAAGTCTTGATACATCTTTGTGAGACTAGGATGAACTATCAAAGCTGAAGCATGAAACTCCCGCATCATCTCCTCACGTATATCTGCAAACACCCATAAGCGGCCATGAAAAGGTAACACATCATCATCTCACACTGTCCACCCCAGAGTAGGGTCTCCACCAGACACACCCTCCCATTAGACTAGGCCTTCTGAGTCCGATTGTAGCCTCATTCGAACTCGATCTAGAATAGTAGAGGTAAAAACTATAGAATAATGAACCATTTATCCCTGTCTGTTGTGCAACTCCAAATTAATCTCACAGAACAGTACCATAAGCTGGTACTCACTTCTGCCAACTTCAGGTTGTTCATAGGATAGTTCTTCTCATGTGGCCTCAACTGCTGATATTTATATGCAACAACATGATCAACATTAATAATCACTGATCCATGCCCGATGCCAGATGCAACATAGATAACTATATGACACTTTACTAGCTTTGGCAATACAAAAATCGGTGCTGAAGCCAATCTCCCCTTCACCTCCTGAAAGGCTAAATTGCAAGATTCTGACCAAACATAATTCACATCCTTCTTAGTCAAGCATATAAATAGCACTTCTAAGAATGAGAAGACATGTATAAACTACATGTAGTATCCAGCCAGCCCCATGAATCTCCGTACCTCGAAGTCATTCTTCGAATACTAAAATTTAACTACTACTCTTACAATCTATGTGTCTATTGATACTCTTGTCTCTGAGTTGACATGACCAGGAAGTGAATCTTGTCCATCCAGAAGTGGAACTTATAGAGATTTTCATATAACTTATTCTCTCTCAATGTACTCTATAAGATCTCAAGATGGGTAGCATGGTCGTGTCGAGTTTGAGTGTACACCAAGATATCGTCCAAAAAATCCACCATGAAGGAATCCAAGTATGTATGGAAAACTATGTTCAGTAGTGCCATGATAATTGCTGGAACACATGTGAGACCGAACAACATATCTAAATAATCATACAGACCATAACTTCACTGGAATGAGGTAAAAGGTATATCAGATGGTCTGACCCGAAAGTAATGGTAGACGAATCTCAAGTCGATATTTGAGAACACTCTGTCTCCTTGAAGCTGGGAAAAAAGATCATCTATTAGGGGAAATGGATATATATTCTTGACCATCTACTGGTTTAGCTTCTGATAATCCACACAAAGCCGCAAAGAATCATCCGTCTTCTTTGCAAATAAAACAGGCGAACCCCAAGGAGAAGTATTGGGTCAGATAAAGCCCTTTATTGCAAATTCCCCCAACTTCTTCTTGAGCTCTTTTAACTCAACTGTAGTGATACTATAAGGATGTATGGATAACGATGCTGATCCTGGAACAAGATCAATAGATAAGTCTACCTCTTGATCCAGAGGCAACCCTGAAGAGTCTTCTGGAAAGACATCTAGATAACAATCCACCACTAGAGGGAAATCCATTTGAGAAGACCCCTCATCTTCCAGATATAAACTAGAAATCAGGGCTGTAACACCTCCCTACTCATGATTCTCTTGTCCAACTCTTCTTGCAAGGATATCCCATTCTCATTTGTGAAGAAAAAGATATGCCTTCTGGTGACGTGAAACTCACCCTGTGACAATAAAAATCGACAAGGGCCTGCAAAGGAACTAGCCAATACATTCCAAGAATGTCATCATAACCATTCATATCAAGGACATAAATATCCCACAAGAAGTGACACCCGCCAACCTTATGGGGGCTCTCCGTTCATTGACAAACACTAGAAGTTCTATGTCCCAAAGACTGTCTAGTGTCATCATTTCCTCAGACGTAAAGATAGTAAGTTTAAGGCTCTCCACAATGTTTATAGAAATAAACCTATGAGAAGAACCTATATTAAAAAGTGCAGAAGATAATACATAGGCTACTAAGATCGTACCTCACACTGTGGAAGGTCTGGGATCCTTCTTTTGCGGAATCTGCTCTACTGAAAATGTCTGTCCAGTACCACGGCCATGTGTAGCAGCCTGAGATCCCTGAGCGGATCCTCCATGAGCCTGACCACCACATCCATGTACTCTACCTTGGCCTGAAAAAACTGAATAACTCCATCCCCCAGTCTGTTGAGGAACATGTAATCCTTCTCCTATAAGCTGGGTCGAAACTGATCCTCCTTCACTAGCCGTTGGACGAAGAACCTTGAAAAACCATTATAGATGGCCCATTGTTCCTCAAGATCGGCACTCTACTAGGTCTCTTGGGAACTGGGGATTTTTATGCCTGTCCTTCCCACTCATGTATCACACAACTTTTCCCCCTGATGGAACACCTCACATCATCGATTCACCTCGTGTGGACTTTCTGTGGAACTTCCTGCTGTTTTTCTGAAACCAAACAACCTTGGATGCTGAACCACCCTGGTCCAAAACTCCATTCTAACTCAGATTTCATTTGGTGATCAACGCCTGGTTGACTATCAATGTAATATAAGTCAACTAGAAGACATTAACCTATGATCTTATTTCCATACTGAGGACTTCCTCAAAATTCCTCGCAAATAACATCTGGTCATTCCCTAAACCGGGAGTGAGTTGTTGTTACTCTATAAAGACGGAGGAATACTGCATAACTGATTCTGTACCCTACTGAAGGTTCATGAACTCATAGGTTTTGTCATCCCTCAGCATCTCTGGGTAGATGTAGTCATAGAACATATGCCGAAACTTGTCCCAAGAAACCATCTGCTGACGCCCTTCATGAAAAACTACATCCCACCATCTCTTGGTGGATTCCCGAAACATATAATTCGATAGATTCACCCTTCTGTCTAGGGGGTGTCTCGAGTTTATCATGGATAGAAACCATATTTTGAGAATATATTATACAGCCTAAGGTCCTCCATCCCCTAAGAATGTGGGAGGATGCTACTGCTGGAAGACTCGTGTAAGCTCTGCCATAGACTGGTCAGGTTGCTGAGCTCCCTGAAAGGTCTGCATGAAGCTCATAAATCTATAGCGGAACTGCATGTCAGGACCAGTATCCGGGATAACTTCTGGTTCCATATCCGATGTACAATCATTGTCAAATCCCTAACGTAAATTGAGAGGATGTCTTGGCAGCATGATTCTGCAAGGTCAAGAACACCTTTATTAACGACGAGAATAGTTTGCAACTTAAAAGAGTGAAAATGGTACAGAAGAGGAAAAAATATAAAAACTAAAAAGACATGGTTACATGGAATGTAGTCCCTACACATGGTGTGTTCCAAAAAAATTAATTGAGGGTGTACACAGGCCATTCTGGCTGTGTAAACCCAAACTACACTGTGTGTTCTGTAAATATACATGGCGTGTACCTATATTTTTTCAACTGCCCGGTTACTCCTACACGACTAAGTCACATGGAATGTCCCAGCCGAAGACTACACGGTATGTTTTTCCCCTACACGGCATGTCATTGAAGATTTTTTTCCATCCATGTCATTAGTCACAAGGACTGGTACACGGGCCACAACTCCACGACATGTAAACAATGTACACGGCCTGTTTTCTATAAGATTTTCCAACCCATGTATTCAACAACACAGCTGGATAACACAGACCACTACTACATGGCATGTCAACATGGTACACAATGTGTTGTTCCTGAGATTTTCTAATCCATGTATTCATCTACATAGTTGGATCACCCGGAAGGAAAGTACACATCGTGTAAATAAAATTACATGGTGTGTAACGGTGATAAGTAGTTCTTCCCGAACTGAAGAAAACATGGATTGTGTTCAAAAGGCCACATGCCATGTTATCTAGGTTTTTGGAAAATAGGCATTCAAAACTCCACAAAACCACTGAAAAAGACTAAAAACTAGCATCTATTTGCCAAATTCCGATCTGTGGGGGCGCATACTCCCCGCGAATCAAATCATGACATCCTAATAATGCATATAACATTTAAATAGTATAATAATCCCATGATACGACAAATTTCAATCCTCAAGGGCCCATAACACCTCTAGAAACAAAGCTTGGTGTCCATGCTAAATAAGCTGTAAAATAAAAAAAATACCCTATCAGCATAACAGGTATTTATATCACAACAACTATCACAATATCATGCATAATCTATCATTACATATATCAAAACAAAATTAAATTGATAACGCACCCTAGATGGCATTGTAAAATTCATGAATGTCGATTTTCTAACTACCTCCTATATGATGCATGAGATGGAATACCCTAATATCATCGGGATGCAACAAAATAGAACCACAATCATATAAACTGTAATAGAACAGCACAAGTGCATCACCCAACTGTGATATATAATCAACTGTAACACTTGAAAATAAAATTGCAATTCTGAGGTAATATATCTTTTCCATGTACACAGGTTAATTACTCCTGGGAACAGTTAAGTACCAACAACATATTCTTTCATATCCCTATCTATTGTTGCTAAAAATTAAGGCAATAGAAAAGATGGAAAACCTCCTCTAATACCACTTTGTAACGACCCGAATCCGGAGCCACTCAACTAGTGCCCCGTACCCAGTTCTCCACATGACCTAATGTGTATTTCCCCAAATTCCATAGGCAGCCGACTAGCAGTGAGGGCCTTGGTGAGTTAGTGGGGAATCAATGCCCTCATTTGGTAAAGTATGCAGCAGAAGGAAAATAATAAAAAATAACAGAACCATAAAACAACATAAAACAACTAAAACTAAACAGTAGATGCAATTTGTAATAAAATAATTATCCAGCATAGTACATGTGTCTACAAAAAGAAGTAACAAAGAAACATGCTGAAATACAACTGAAACCCAAGTAATAAAAGTAAACAGTAACCTCCAGCAGCATCACAAGCCTATGCTCGGTCCCATGCACTACAACTCTAACTAGAAATAAAGAACTTGATGTAGAAGGTCCACAATCCCTATCCACACCTGCAACCATATAACATGTTTGGGCTGAAAATCAGGACCCATACAGGGTGTGAGACTAATCCCAGTGGGCAACCCCCACAAGATCTGTGCCCTACTGTCAGTGAGCAATATAACAAAAGTAATGGAAAAATATGCATCAGAGAAATTGGAGTACAGTAACGTAAACCACCCTAAAACCCCCATTCACATTTATTTATTATTTTAGTTCAATAATATGATTATAAACCATGGAATCTAAAAAATATATCTATATTCCCATTGTATGAATGTTACAAAATAGAATATAAGTAGACTACCTAAAAAACAAGAAATACAAAACCCATGATTTTTATTTGGCCTGGGGAACTCATCAGAACATACCAAACTATATTCACACTGAATATCTAGGTGGCTCAAACTAGCAGACCCCTATACTCAAGAAATTATACAAATGAACTTACACTCTAGGAAGCATTCACCGTTAATTCTCTTACGGTCTTGCAACGATAACTATAGACTCTCTGAGGAAGAACTTACATCTAATTACCCATTTTATCTTGATGCGTAACTAAGGATTCTCTGAGGAAGATCAATGTCTGATTCTCATAGGTCATGTGAACAATATTAATTAATATCAGACTATCTAGGGAAGACCTTAATCGTCAATTCCCTCTTTAGTCTACCACACCAGTTTCACACAACCCTGAGTAGTCCGTTCATGCGTAATCGATTGTCAGCTACCCAAAGTAAGTTAAAAAAACTACATCGATAATAGCTACAATGCATAAAAATCATATAAATAGCAAGTAACACATGAAATCAGTTATAGCAAGAAAACTAGCAATTGCAATAGGTATTTCCTCGCCGGCAATCTATGCACAACAGTGATAAACATCCAAACAGGTAAAACACCCATGGGGTGATCCTCAATCTTGACAAAATGAAAATATTATTATAAATTAAACTTAATATAACAAGAAATCCATGGAAGTTAAACAATAGGATCCAAATACCTGACCTGGGATACCCGATACATGGGTATCTGAATGTTTTGCAACCAAAACTCAAAGGTGTTCAACGTAAGTCAATAAACCACCAACCTCAATCCTTGTAGATTGATATACATGAACCTCAACCCATGAATCAGCCTATAATAGAATAGATATAAAAAAACATATAAAATGTTCAACCTCAGATAACTCACACAAGAGAATGAATCAAGAAACACGGTCAATGAAGAACCAAGATCTCACTACTGTGATTCTATTGCATCTAACGGTGTTCGATCATATAACAAGTGACAGATAAGCGGTTCGGAGAATAATCTACCTCCTCAGACGCACTAGACCGAATTAGGTGGAGAATAAGATGAAAATATTTTTAAGACGCGGCCCCATTCCTTTTAACGAAATAAAAATAAAAGTAAATGGTGTGTACTTTATATGTACATGTTGTGTAGTTCCCTTAAGTGTACTCATATATAAGTGGAGCCAGCAGGGCATCACACGGCATGTACACATCATGTACTCGGCCATACATGGCCAGTACACGGACTCAGGGTACCCTGTGTGTAACTAAGTAATTGATTCCCACCCAAACATGTAGATGTGAAGGCACAAACAATATTATGGTAAAATATTGTGGAAGAGTGGTTACTTTTGGGGTCCATTTAAGCGTAGCTATGAATATAAAAAATAACTATTGGTATACCTATGCATATAACAACTAGGTAGAAATAAAAAAAATAAAGCACTACTTTAGGGACAAGGGATTCACTACAAAAATGCTTGAAATGATGCATGATATAGGATCATGAATGATATGTATGGGGTGAAAAAGAGGGTCCCAAATAGGGTGTTTTAGTGTGAACAACATACATAAAAACTAAAATAATTTTTGCATACAATATGGGAAGCTTATTCAATTAAAATACGGCTTCGAGTAGAATAGGTGTTACACAATATCATGTTTTTTGTGCATGTAGGGTAATTTTTTCTCACATGTCATCGGAGATAAAGTAATTGGGCGATGTCCAACCTCTTTTGGGCCTACTCAAAGGGAAAACCTTGGGGGACCAATAACATATGGTCACATAACATGAATATATGCGATGTGAACAATCGTGGAAGGGGTCTTCCTGATTTAACTGGAGAAATGGTTTGTTTACAATATCGGTACCCCAAAAATAGAATTATTCCGTTCCATTAAGATGGAAAATTATCAGTAGAGGTATATGAAAATAGCAGTGTGGAATTATGAAATTGATTTAACATTTAGCAGGTTTGATCCTTATGCAAAAACCAATCTTTTACAAGATGGAATATTACTTTCATGCATCATCCATAGCTATTTTTTGTTAGTGGTGGTGTAAGAAGGATTGTTGACCTTGCATTGGATGTGTAAGGGTCTTAGAAGTGTTTATCCATCTAGTGTGCATCTCTTGGATTATATGTGTGGATCCCTTGGGTATCTCAGAATGAATCTATGAGTTGAAAGTTGGATTTAGTGTATTTAATGGAGTTCTATTGTGGAAATGTGTTGATATAGGTACAAAAAATTTCCACTTATGAATCAGAGATAAAAGGGGTCTAAAATTATGGGTTCTGCTTGAAATTCCAAAAGGATTATGTCTTTACAGTGGATCATGAAAAATAAAAAAATTTAGAGTGTAGGGTTGCTTTCAAATTCATGGAATACATAGTCTGCATTAATTAATATGTGGGTGGTGGGGAGATTCATATTACATGACTTTCTTTATGGCAAGAAAGTTCACTCTTTTCTATGAGAGTTTCTTATTCCCATGTGAATTACCCCAAATTTGATTAGTACATTATTTACACCTTTAGAGTCAATAAGGTTTTCCTTATGACTTTTCCAATCCTTTTTGTTTTGAAAATCACAAACACCTTATACATAAGAAAATTTATATTTTACCTCCATAAGGAAAATTAATTCTTTAATGAAATTTACCCTTTCCTAGAGTTTCTTATTCATAGAAATATTTGTTCTTAGAGTGAAAAACCCGGATTGTTAATCAAAATCCCGGAATCATGTAATGACAAGTATTGGAGTATTCTGTTTTTAGGATCCAAATTCTAGATGTGAACTATATTGATGTTCCAATCCGAATTCTGGACTCCGAACTTTCATGAGTTCGGCTCCGAACTCTTAGGTAGTTCGGCTCCGAACTCTTAGGTAGTTCGACTCCGAACACTTATGTAGTTCGACTCCGATCTCTTAAGTAGTTCGACTCTGAACTCTTAAGTAGTTCGACTCCGAACTCTTAAGTAGTTGGATTCCGAACTCTTAAGTAGGTCAACTCCAAACTCTTAAGAATTTCAACTCTGACCTCTTAAGTATCACGACTCCGAAATATGCAAGTTAAGATTCCAAACCCTGGTGAAAACAGACTCTGAATCCCTATAAATCAGAATCCGAACTTTTCATAACATAGACTCAAAATTTTATTTTGGTTAGACTCTAAAATCTTAACTTACTTACACTCAGAAATGTTGATTAGTTTTTACTTACATATATTCCATTTCAAAAAGATGTCGCGCATTCAGTTATACTTGGTTATGTTATTAAATGATGTCGTCTATTCGGTTTCAAACTAACAGTTGGGTGAGTTACACGTGTACAGGTCCCTCCTAATTTAATGGAAAATATGACCATTGGAGGAGGGAGCCGACCGTTGGAAATTTTCCTATAAATAAGAGCTCATTTGAAAAGAGATCAAGATATGAAAGAGGTTGATCGTTCTAGAGACCCCATGTTGTTAAGGTGATTTCTAGAGAGATAAGCTTTTCATGCCTTGTGCGTACTGAACCGCTCGTTCAGATTGCTCAATGAGACTCCAATTGTTGGTGATTACATTTGAGGACTTCCGAGGATAGTAAGACAGAGGTTCCGACTACCTTGAATTTTGAGGGCTTCCGTGCTGAGGAAGACAGAGGTTCCAAATACCTTGAAGTTCGAGGGCTTCCTTGATATGGAAGACAGAGGTTACAACTACCTTAAAGTTGAGGGATTGCGGGGATAGCAAGAAAGTGATTCCGATCATCATATCAAGGGCTTACCCTGGTGTGGGTAAGACAGACTTGCTTGAAAGTATAAATCAAGGGACCTTTATCCAAGGTTGTTGGATACCCTTCTCTTTGGGTTAAAAGACTTACATCTTATTACCTGTAGTTTCACTACTCATTTTTACGTTGCATACTGTATTGTAAGGAAAGTACCTTCTTTTATTTCCTTACACTTTTTCTCTGATATGATTAGATTCTATACGCTTCAAGGTAGAATCTCATATTGTTAACCTTAGTTCCATTCCTACATTTTCTACTAGAGGTTTTTATAATCTTCTTAGTTTAACTTTGTTAAACATTGATCTTTCCTTGTCTAAGGAAATCATAGTTATCTGTAACCAACATTAATGGTTCCAAAGGAATTTTTAAAGTATTCAATTAACCCCCCTCTTGTATATTGAGCGTCTACATCATTATTTCGATCCTAAAATTGGTATCAGAGTAGGTCTCTGAAATACTTATACTCACATATAAGTTTTTCTTGCTCATTTTCATTCTGAACTTTGTCATTCCGAACATTGTCATTACGAACTTTATCATTCCAAACATTGTCGTTCCGAACATTGTGGTTATGAACTTTTCCTACTAACTATTTTGGTTTCCATGTTTCTATCAGAATGGCAGGAGTAAATGATGGTTATATTGAAAATCAAAATCCTACAAGACCACCAATATTTGATGGTAATGACTATGAGTACTGGAGAGATCGAATGAAGACTTTTGTTATCAATAC
Source organism: Viscum album (assembly GCA_963277665.1). NCBI lineage: Eukaryota > Viridiplantae > Streptophyta > Magnoliopsida > Santalales > Viscaceae > Viscum > Viscum album. The sequence goes on along the minus strand of OY728161.1, from coordinate 415,462,456 downwards.
TGGAGTGGATAACTTTGTTATGTTTACTGGTGATTATAAAATTCCTGATAAGGATGTTAGAACGTTCACAAACCAGGAAAAGAAAGAGTATCAACTCAATTATAAGGTACTCAATACTTTACTATGTTCAATGAATAGAAATATATATATCCAAATTTCTTCCTGTGAAGAACATAATTTTATCTAGATGAAGATAGAGGTTACACACATTGGCACTTCTAATGTTATTGAGACTAGGAGAGCTATGCTTAGAGCTGAATACCACGGATTCAATTTTCCCTATAGAGAACCAATATGCAATGTTCAACAGAGATTTATGACTATAGTCAACAGATTACAGTCTATGGGAGAAAAAGGCATAGATAATGAAGCTCTTGTGGATAAGATAATTGATATTATTCCCAATGAGTGGGAATAAAAGAGAACAGCTATAGATGAGAATTGGAAAGTCAGTCAAATTTCTCTTGATGAGTTATTTGGAACTCTTCTCCAACATGAGACAAGAATGAAGAGAGATGCTGACAACATCAAGAAGAAGAATTGGAATGGTACTGTTGATTTTACAACAACATTAAATCATATGAAAGCTAAGACTCCATAGAGATTAACCAGATCCAAGTCTAAGAAGATGGTTATTCAATCAGATTCTAGTGAAGGTGAAATCTCAGAAAATGAGTTAGCAAATCTTCCTCGAAGGATGAACAAGATAGCTGGCCAGGGAAATTTCCTGTCCAAATATAAGAAAAAGGATAGGAATGATAGAAAAGATTGAGATGTCACTTGTTATGAATGCAAGAGAGCTGGACATATTAGACCGGATAGACCTTTTCTCAGAAAGAAAGAAAGGAATGAATGACATTCTGAGAGGAGTAAGAAAAAAGTACTGCAAAACCAATGCTAAGAATGTTCTGAAATCAAATAACACCTGGACTGCCAGTGGTGGTGACTCTTCAGATGAATCTTCTGATTAAAAATCTTTAGGACATAATAATCATGGCCTTATAGTCAGAATACCGATTAACAATCATTGTTTTATGGCTAAGGTACGAAATGTTGAATCATTGACCAATGTTTCTTTAAAATCAAACTATAGAGAATATTATAATTCTTCTGATGAAGAATCCTCTTCTGATGATGAAAATATTTTACATACCTATGAAGAAGTATCTAGGTTTTCCGAACTTCTTGAGATTGAGATTTCTAAACTCAATTAAAAACTTGATAAGGCAAACTCTAGGAATTCTATTCTTACAAAAGAAATATTAGATCATTCTAAAGATGTTGATAGAAAAAATGATTATTTTGTAAATATTTCAAAAAATATTGAGGAAGTAAGTTATGAGAAGAACAAACATTCTGAAGAGTTAGAAAAAGTAATTTCTAAGAAAGGTATTTTAGAGCCTATATCTAGTTCTAAATCTAATTATATTAATGATAAAAACATGGTTATAAAACTCAAGTCCAAAATTTTTTCCTTAAAGAAGTTTTTATCAAACTTTACCCATGGTAAGGAAAATTTTTATAAAATGTATTCTCAAATACGACCTTTGAGAAACAGATCCAGATTTGGTTATAACCATGAAAAATCAATTTTTAGTAACAAATATTTTATTCTACAAAGTGACCCATTTTGTACCAAGTGTCAATGTGGTGGTCACTGGGCAAAGAACTGTTCTTTAAATAAAACCGAATCTTTAGGTTTTCATAAGGCATATTTTTCAAAGAAGATGTGGGTTCCTAAAATTTTGTTGTCTTTAAATCTCAGATCCAAAAAATTTTGGATTCCGAAAGTCTAATTTCTATCATATTTATTAGGAAAATAGAGGAAGTACCAACAAAAATACATGGTACACAGATAGTGGATGTTCCAGGCACATGACTGGTAACAAAAGATATTTTGAAAATATTATCAAAACGAAAGGAGGAAAGGTAACTTTCGGAGATAATGCTCAAGGAGAAATTTATGGTATTGGTAATATTGTTATTCTAGGTAAAACATTGATTTCAATTGTTTTATTTGTTAAGGGACTTAAGAACAACCTCATTAGCAGAAGTCAATTATGTGATGAAGGTTACCTTCTGTATTTTAGGAATGATAAGTGCTTAGTACACAATTCCAAGGATGAATTTATACTCTCAGCCAATAGGCAAGAGAATGTTTACACTTTGAACTTAGAAGACCTCAGGAATCAAGACATACCTTTCCTAAGTGCAATTGAAGATCATTCCTGGTTATGGCATAGAAGACTAGGTCACTATAACCTTAGGAACTTATGTAAACTCTCTAAGAAGAAATTAGTTAAGGATCTACCGGAGCATAGATTTGATTCTTCTAAAGTTTGTGATCCTTGTCAAAATGGAATGCAACATAAATCTAGTTTTAAATCAATCGATGAAGTCTCAACAACTGATGCATTACAGTTAGTGCACATGGATATTTTTGGTCCAACACAAACCTGAAGCATTAGAGGCAGATACTATGTGTTTGTTTTAGTTGATGATTACACCAGATTTACTTGGGTCCATTTTCTAGCAAATAAGTCTGATGATATTTCTTATATAAAAAGTTTTAGAGAACAAGTTAAAAATGTGAAAAACATTCCACTGATATCTATTCGTAGTGATCATGGAGGAAAATTTCAAAATTCTGATTTTGATTCTTTTTGTAGTAGAAAAGGAATTACTCACAACTTTTCAGCACCTAGAACTCCTCAAAAAATGGTGTAGTTGAAAGAAGAAATAGAATTCTTCAAGAGATAACTAGAACCTTGTTGAGTGAATATTATATAGATAGACATTTCTGGGCTGAAGCTGTAAGTACTTTTTGCTATACTATAAATTGAGTTTTGATTAGACATTTTCATAATAAAACTCTTTATGAGTTATTGAGTGGTAGAAATCCAAGACATTCCTAATTCAAGGTTATTGGTTGAAAAGTATTCCTACTAAATACTAAAGATAATCTACATAAATTCGCTCCAAAATCAGATGAAGTGATTTTCTTAGGGTACTCAACAACTTCTAAGACATATAGAGTTTTCAATAAAAATACTTGTACTGTTGAAGAAATAGTGCATGCAAAATTTGATGAGTCAGATCCTTTTGTTTTTAAACCATCCCAACCTACATCATCAGATGTGTTTTCAAAAACTGATCGTCAACCTTTGATAGAAGATCCTTATGATAAGGAAAATGTTCAAGATGATACTTCTGAAACATTTACCTAGAAGACTTTCTACCCTATATTGATGAAAAGGTTTTACAAAACCCAAATAAGGTGTTTCTTTAGAATCATCCCAGTGATAGCATCCTTTGTGATGTAAATCAACCTGTAAGGACTAGGAGTTCCTTGAGAAATGAAGTATAACATCTAGCATTTATTTCCCAATTAGAACCAAAAAATTACTGATGAAGGTTAAGGTGATGATTATTGGATCGAACCCATGCAAGATGAAATAAATGAATTTGAAAGGAATAAAGTCTGGACTTTGGTTGAAAGGCCTATGTAAACTTCTATTTTTTGAGTATAGTGGGTCTTCCGAAACAAGTGTGATGAAAATGGAGTCATAGTAAGAAATAAAGATAGACTCGTTACTACAGGCTATAATCAGCAAGAGGGAATAGACTATGAAGAAACCTATGCTCCGGTAGCTAGACATGAATCTATTCGTATTCTACTTTCCTATGCAGCATTCTTCAATTTTAATCTCTTTCAAATGGATGTGAAATGTAATTTTCTTAATGGTTATGTTCAAGAGGATGTTTTTGTTGAACAACATCCTGGCTTTGAAGATACAAAATATCCTGATCATGTTTTTAGAATTATTAAAACTTTGTATGGTCTTAAGCATGCCCCAAGAGCATGGAATGATAGACTCATAGGATTTTTGTTTCAAAATAACTATGTTAAGGGAAATGCAGATCCAACCCTTTTTATAAAGAAAGATAAGAAAAATGTTTTGATTGTTCAAATTTATGTTGATGACAACATATTTGGCTCAACTCAGCAATCTTTAACCGACTCTTTTGCAAGTCTAATGAAATTTGAGTTTGAAATGAGTATGATGGGTGAGTTAACTTTTTCCCTTGGTTTTCAAATTTTTCAAAAACCATATGGAATCTATATATATCAACATAAGTATATTAAAGTTCTTCTCAAAAAGTATGGTTATGACAACACTAAGAGTATAAGTTCTCCCATTGGTACCTCAAACTCTTTAGATCCTGATGATGTTGGGAAACCAGTAGATCAAACATCTTTTTGAGGTATGATAGAAAGTTTACTTTACTTAACAGCTAGTCGACCAGACATAATGTTCTATGAATGCTTTTGTGCAAGATATCAATCCAACCCTAAGAAATCTCACTTAAAGTAAGTAAAAAAGAATATTTCACTACCTTAAGGGAACCATGGATCTAGGATTATATTATACTTCAAGAAATGATTTTATTCTAAAAAGATTTTCGGATGCTGACTTTGGTGGATGTAGAATGGATAGAAAGAGTATATACAGAACTTGTCATTTATTAGGAGATTCATTAGTTTCTTTTTCTTGCATAAGAAACATTCTGTAGCACTATCCACTGCTGAAGCTGAATATGTAGCAGCTGGAAGTTGTTGTGCTCAAGTATTGTGGATGCAACACACACTCACATACTATGGGAGGAGATTTACTAAGACTCAAATTTTTTGTGATAACACAAGTTTCATTTCCCTAAGTAAGATCCCTGCACATCACTCTCCTGCAAAACCGATTGATATTAGGCATCACATTCTTAGGGATCACACACTTAAAAGAGATATCAATCTTCAATTTATCGGAATGCAAGAACAACTTTCTGATATTTTCACTAAATCATTACCCTTCGATAGATTTGAATACATTTAAAAATGTTAGGAATGATAATCGCATGTTAATCACTCATCATTAACTTCGTGTTGAACAATTCTCCTAATAGTAATAAATTATTTTTCATAGGGGGTGTATATTTGGATGTTAGTGTAAATTAAATTTTGCGGAAATTTTTTTTCAATATTAGTATAACTAAAATATTCATAGTTAGTTTTTAAAATCATTAGGAACTGATGTTTTCGAAATGGTAATTTCTGAAACTAAAATTTCTGGAAAGGGAATTTCCGGAACTGAAATTTTCAGGATTGAAATTCTTGGAATGGAGTTTTTTTTTGGAACTTCCGGAATGGTGTTTTTTTTGGAACTTCTGGAATGAATTTTTTTTTCTGGAACATCTTGAATAGAGTTTTTTTTGGAACATCCAGATTGGATATTTTCAGACTGGAGTTTTCGTAATGAGATTTTCGTACTGGAACTTTCATAATGATATTTTTTTAAGTTTCTTTTTCTACAAGAAGAATTTTACCAATTACGAACAATGGTTCTAGCCAATCCAAGAGTTGTGATTTCATTACTTATAGTTTCATAATCATATTTTTCTTGCTATTATTTTCCCAAGTTCTTTTTATAAAAAATCAGATTCTAGTTTTCTTCAAATCTGAATATTTTCTTTAAAAACCTCAAATGATCGGAGTCATGTTTTTCTTCCAGGATTGTTCTCAACCGTCAGATCAGACCAAAGCTTTTTCAACAGTTAGATGGCTTTTTGAAGACCAACGGTCACATCCATTGACTAAATAAAGGGGACCCTGAGACTCGTCCCACATCGGTTTTTCTTGCTTTTGCGTCTCGAAGCCCTGCTGCTCTTCTTAAGGCCGTTTCTGAAATTTTCAAAGCCGGTCTGAATCATTCAGATTTCATCACTCTGAATGTTTGTTGAAGCAACATCTCAAGATATGTCAACAGCGAAACCAATTTCTATGTGGATAGACTTTAGATAAAGGTTATTTCATCCATACTTCTATAAGCTTGATTCTCTTATTTCCAAGAATATAAAGCTGAATGGATGGGAAGATGGATGCATAGAAAAGTCAGATAAACAGGATCCGGTTTATACTGATTTGATGACTGAGTTCTACGAGTCTATTTCCTTAGTGATGGAAGATGTCAGAGTGTTGTTTTATTTCAAATCTTATGGAAATACTTATATGCTTTCCTACACCAAGGCCACGAGCTTGGTTGGTTTGTTATATGAAGGAGAAGCTGAATTCTGCTCACACAAAATTCCCGATGTGCAAGGAAGATTCAACAAGGAGAAGGCACTAAAGTGTCTTGGGATTAAGGATTATTCAACTATCAAGATTTCTCGTCTCACACCGAACTATAGAATTATTCAGCTTTGGGTGCAAGGATTTTTGGTTCCAAGAAGAGCTGATAAAAACAATTTAAAGAAAAGTGATATATATGTCATAGATGTTTTGGTAAATCTAAGAAAGATAAATCTGATGAGGCATGTCTTGGTTACGATCAAGAATATCAAAGAAGGCAATTTGAGAGCATAGATTATCATGTTTCCTACCTTACTATTTATGCTGATACTTCGGTGCTTAGAATCTTTCAAGGTTGCTTGAAAATCAAATGTTTGGAATTGTAAGCTTATGATAGTTAGTGAAGATACCCTCAAGAGGATGAAGATGGGTTTTTCAAGTGAATCCGGAGAATTTTACCCTCTGTCTGTGGAAGAGGTTGAACCATCTCAGAAAGAATCTCAGAATCCGGAACCATCCAAAAAAAATGGAGGAAGAGAAAGGTTAAGGAAGTGGTTGCTGATGAAGAAGATCCTCAGGTAAATGAGACTTAGTCTTCTCCCCCCAATCCGATGAAGCAGAAAACATATACAGATTATGTGGCAGCCAAGTACGGGGAAGATAAATAGAAGTTAAAGGAAGGGGATCCACAATTCATATTGGACCCTGCAGAGGCTAAATCCTTAAAATAAAAAGATATGGAGGAGCTAGAAAATCAAGCGAAGGAAAAGAAAATAAAAAAAAGAATGTCTAAAGATGAAGTGATGCAATCTGTGATGAATGTTACAGAATTGGATTCCGGAATTCTTCGAGTTCTGGAAACATTTGCCGTTGAACCTTCTTTACCAGAAACTCCAGCCATGAACTATGTCACTCTAGAAAAGGACAATGGTAAAGAATTACTTGAAGAGGCTGAAGAAGATGTTGTTGAAGAAGTTCAGGAAGTAGAGGAAGAAGTTGAGGAAGAAGAAGAAGAAGAATAAGAAGAGGAAAGTGACGATTTGGATACCCTGATCAAGCAAGTACAAGAATATAAGAATAAGGCTGAATCCTCAATGTTAGTATCTCCAGGAAAGATAGATCAGGAATCTGGTATGAATGATGATAAGAGACATCAAGAAGAAGAAGAAGAAAATGTCTTGTATGATGAGGAAGAATCTTATGAGAGGAATTTCCTTGAGGAAGGACAAGAAAAATATAAACCTGATGAAGACCAGCTTGTCTAAGTATTTGAATCTGAGGAAGTATCCTTTAATAAAGAACCTATTCATAAAGCTGATAAGGGAAAGAAAACTCTCATGGAGACACCTATAAAAGATGTCATCAGGAGGAAAGAGGTTGGTCGTACCTCTAAAAGGAATCTAGTGCAAGTTGAAGAGGGAAATCTCAAAGAGATGTATCTGATTCAGAATCATCATCTCATGGGAATGATTTTGTGGTTCAATCTCTGAGAATGTTGGTGTACACCATTCCGATTTTTCTAACGATAGATTCCATATGCCAATTTCCGCAACAAACTATGAATCAGAAATCGGATTCTTTATCCATGGTCATAGATAAGTTTGTGAAGTTGGAAACTGAACAGAAAAGTTTTCTTATCGACTATGATGTGCATAGAAAGTTCTGCAGTAAGGTAACCAAGTGGTCTAATAGAGTTGATGAATATTTAGTTCACTTTGAGAATTTTCAGGCTGAAGTTCAAAGTTATTTTTAAATGGAGGATAAAACGGTTAACGAGATTTATGAAAAGCTGACCCACGAGAAAAATTCTCAGAATCAACAGGTTAGGGACCTGAATGGGAAGCTTAACTCAGTATCTTATAATTGGAAAACTGAAAGAGATTTCCGTATTGGCTTTCAGCACAAGATGGAAAAGAAATATTAGATAATAATGTTGTAGAAAGAATCCTTGGAGGCACAGGCAGAAGCTTTAAATGTTCAAGAAGAAAAGGTAGAATCCTTGGAGAGGCAACGTGAGTAATAACAAAGAGACTTGAATAAACTCAAAGCCTTGTTAAAGAAGCTCATTCCGAAGGTCGAGGAAGACAAATGAACTCACTCCGATCTTTTGTTGTAATTGTCTTTCTTTGTAAAATTTTTCCAACTCTAATGCAATGATTATTTGGTTGGTTGTATCTTTTCATATAATAATGTTTCAGGTACCATATTTTTTTTCCATTCCCTTCAATTATTTTTGAAAATCACAAAGGGGGAGAACGAAAAAGAACTACTCATAAGAAGGAGAAGGAAAAATTTCTATATAAAATATTCTTAAAGAAAGGGGGAGTTTCTCACATCGATTCTTTTCATTAACATCTTAATGAGAACTCTACTACGGAAAGTCAGAATACAATCCTTAGATTTTCAATGCCGATGGGGGAGTTAGTTGAATTCATTTTCATCCATGAACAATGGGAGATAAGTCTTATTTTAAAAGTCTAAGGAAATTATTCAGAGTCCTTATATTGTTTTTTGTATGGTTGTTTTTACTTTCCAAAAATGGGGAGATTGTTGAGTCAATATGGTTTTTCATATGACTTTTCAATTCCTTTTTTTTGAAAATCACAAACACCTTATACTTAAGAAAATGTATGTTTTACCTCCATAAGGAAAATTAATTCTTTAAAGAAATTTACCCTTAACTAGAGTTCCTTATTCATAGAAATATTTTTTCTTAAAGTAAAAAACCCGGATTATTAATCAAAATCCTGGAATCATGTAATGACAAGTATTGGAGTATTCTGTTTTTAGGATCTGAATTCTGGATGTGAACTATATTGATGTTCCAATCCGAATTCTGGACTCCAAACTTTCATGAGTTTGACTCCGAACTCTTAGGTAGTTCAACTCTGAACTCTTAAGTAGTTCGACTCCGAACTCTTATGTAGTTCGACTCCGAACACTTAAGTAGTTCGACTCCGAACTCTTAAGTAGTTCAACTCTGATATCTAAAGTAGTTCGACTCCGAACTCTTAAGTAGTTCGACTCCAAACTCTAAAGTAGTTTGACTCCGAACTCTTAAGAAGTTCAACTCTAAACTCTTAAGTAGCTCGACTACGAAATATGCAAGTTCAGATTCCAAACCCTGGTGAAACCATACTCCGAATCCCTATAAAATAGAATCCGAACTTTTATTAACATAGACTCTGAATTTTATTTTGGTTAGACTCCGAACTCTTAATTTACTTACAAATGTTGATTAGTTTTTACTTACATATGTTCCATTTTAAAACGATGTTGTGCATTAAGTTATACATGGATAAGTTATTAAACGATGTCATCTATTCTGTTTCAAACTAACCGTTGGTTGAGTTACACTTGTACAGGTCCCTCCGAATTTCATGGAAAATATGACCATTGGAGGAGGGATCCGACTGTTGTAAATTTTCCTATAAATAGGAGCTCATTTGAAAAGATCTCAAGATATGAAAGAGGTTGATCGATCTTGAGACCACACCTTGTTAAGGTGATTTCTAGAGAGAGAATATTTTCATTCCTTGTGTGTACTGAACCGCTCATTCAGATTGCTTCGTGAGACTCCGAATGTTGGTGATTACAGTTGAGGACTTCCGGGGATAGGATGACAGAGGTGCCGACTACCTTGACATTCAAGGGATTCCTTGCTGAGGAAGACAGAGGTTCCAACTACCTTGAAGTTCGAGGGCTTCCTTGTTGAGGAAGAAAGAGGTTCCAACTACCTTGAAGTTGAGGGCTTGCGGGGATAGCAAGACAGAGATTCAGATCTTCGTATCTAGGCCTTACCCTGGTGTGGATTAGACAAACTTTCTTAAAAGTATAAAACAAGGGACATTTATCCAAGGTTGTTGGATACCCTTCTCTTTGGGTTAAAAGACTTACATCTTGTTTCTTGTAGTTTCAATACTCATTTTTCCACTGCATAATGTATTATAATGAACGTACCTTCTTGTATTTCCTTACACATGTACTCTGATATGTTTAGATTCTATACGCTATAAGGTAGAATCTCATATTGTAATCCTTAGTTCCATTTCTACATTTCATGTTTGATGTGTTGTGAATCTTCTTAGTTTATCTTTGTTAAACATAGATCATTCCTTCTCTAAGGAAATCATAGTTACCTGCAACCAACTTTAAAGGTTCCAAAGGAATTTTTAATGTATTCAATTCACCCCCCTCTTGCATATTGAGAATCTACATCATTATTTCGATCCTACAACACCCATGATTTCTTAGATTCCATGGAATAGGACATATTATTTTTATTTCTACTGTACATTCTTATGAAAAGTAACTCATTTTGTGAAATGTCCTTTTTCCATTCACACAATAACCTTGACATTCGATAAATTGTGTGACATGGATGACCAAAATACTACCTCTGAGAGGGACGCTATGAAGCGGGTCGCATCCTTTTTCCCACAAAGGGCCGAGATTATTGGGAATAAAAACATACATTATTTCATAAGGGTTCCATAAAACAATCAGATGATCTTCGGAATGCATGTAGATTTACAAAAGTATTATTTATTAATAGATAGTATCAAGCTATGATATTTATTTATACATTATGAATTTTTCGTCATGGGCTTTAAGATTTACTCAACACAGTCGTGGATCATGTTTGATGATAGCATCTAGTGGGAAAAAATTACAAATCATTACTATCATTCTATGGAAAATTTGTATTTTTTTAGGATTATTCTTGAAGACCATGAAACTCAATGGAAATGACTTGTCGATAAATAATTCCAGGACCATTAAGTGAGAACCTTCTGAGGTAGTATAATGAATGAATGTATAGACTAAAATAATTCTTGGAACCTGGGATCTGGGGGGTAATTGAAGACTATATAAGAATAAGAATTAAGGTAGAACCAAATATGTTATGATTTTAGAGAATATATGTTAAATATCATGTTAATTAATAATGTACGGATATCTATAATTCACTTATATGACAAACAAGAACTGATTCTAGAGCTATTCATCCTGTGGTACCCTAATAAAAACACTTTACACCTCCTCCATGGGGATGTTAGTATAATTCTATTGGATATCCATTGCATTGGGGGAATGTCTCATGGGTTGTTCCAATACGATGAGTTCCAACCGACAATGAATTACTAGGGTGATAAGAAAAAAACTCATCCTGTCATTTCATTTGATGGATGTGATGATGTATATGTTGTGCATTAAATACAATATTATGAAAATCTCATTCTCGGTGTGGTTTAGCCTCTTCCATGGGATGGAAAAGAATGTATGGATTCTAGAATGAAGGAGGTACTGAATGACTACATCACGAAGTGTAAATTAAGGATCATAGTAGGTTATCCTAGAATAGGAAAAATATCATATTTGTGGATTTATTTTGTAGGAGAGGGATGACCCACATGTATAATATGCGTCATTCCTTCCTGCCTTCCATAGTGGGTGGTTCCTACTAGTGATAGACACAAGATATGTCGTTCAACTAGGGATGCTGGTAATGGCTTGGAATATGGAAGTCCAAATCAATTTCAATCTGGGAGTACACAAATTTCCATGGATTTATATTAATTTGGTTCATCTCTTAATGGAAGGAACACCCATGATAATGTGCTGTCCATTCCAAATCATTCAGGGCTATATCACAAATCATATTTGATTATATGACTTCTCAAATTCCATTTTTCCCATACGAAAATAAAAATGAACATCTTTATTGGACATTTATATGGTATAGCCACATTTTCTCAACTATGACTGGGTTAGGCTCTAAATTGGTAATCATAAAAAAGTGTATACACACCCATTCCACGGTATGGATGGGCAGTTGGCACATTATCAGTTAGGTTTAGTGGAGTATAATGAATATTCAAAATGAATCAGTGCAGGCATGCTAATATCATAGATTAATATGAATAATATTTTTGAACCATAATTTCTGTCCTACATCTCGAAACAATTTGGATTCCTAAATAATTTACTGAGTTCATTGTATACTGAAGTATGAGGACAGAAAAACAACTATATCATCCACCAATTTTGGTGCAAGTTTACATGTGATGGTTTACGTGAAATATTCACACTAACACCCACTGATGTTGATTTCATCATATCAATGTATTATTCTAAACATTCGGTTTCATCATATTTTGAAAAAATTATAAAAAATATTATTTGGAATGAATTGGCATTGAGAATAGAGTATAGGATGTGAGAATGTATGCAACCTACCATTAGAGAAGCAAGTCATGTGGAGAGTCATTTTTTTGGGACAGTACGAGTTTGAGAATAAATGGTACAACATCTCAAGGTGTGGCTACATCTCCATCTTTTATGGTGAGGTGGTTCGGATGTTGGCCTTACAGGCCGACTATAGAATCCCATGGGAAGAAATCGAGACACCTGCTTCAACCCACAACAAATGTATTGTTCCCTAAAATTTTTTCACTTTGGAGAACACTACAACAATCGATATATCTAGATATACTATGGACAAAATTGACATCTGATGGGATATAGGTGTAAGAAATTACGCTTATATGTGTCATAGAGTGTGAAAATTTTCAACAACAATACAAATATTTGACGGCCATGGATGTATATGCATTCCAACATGGGAAATAAAAAGATTTTCATATTTTTGTAAAAATGATTCTCATCTAGAAGAATTTTGTGGATGAACTACTACATGATAATAACTGGTGCACGACAATGGGCCTTGCTACACTCTTGGTTATGACACTCTCGAGGGATATGCTTAGGATAATTTACATTTTATTTACAAACCGATTTGAAGTATTTTAATATAAGATTAGAATAAACGACCTTTTTTAATACTATGGTGTTTCAAATAATTAAATTTCTATCATGATATTCTCAAAATGATTTTATGACTACTGTTAATCCCACAATGTTTTCTGGTTTTAGTCAATTGATGGATTCCAAGGAAGTCATAGTAACTTTGAGAATGATGTACGAGGTGGGAAAATTGGTGGAAATGAGAAACAAAATGTTTCTTTGAAAGGAATAAAATATATTGTGTTTATGCCAAAACAATTTTCCAAAAATATGATCAACGACATATATATTAACCAACTACAAGACTAAAAAAAGAAGAGAAAGGTGATGAATGATAATAGCTCGAGTAGTGGAGAACATGGAGAAAATAATCCTCAAATTTCAATCATGTAGGAAATGTGGAAGGAGACACCTAGGAAAGCGTCTTAGTGGAACAAAGACATGCATTACGTGCGAGAAAGAAGGAAATAATGTGAAGAATTACCGAGTAAAAATGAAGAGTACTATGGAAGAAAATAAATATGGTCCAAAGAATCCATTTACATTCATTTACCATAAATGTTGGGGACATGGACATTACTCGAGTGAAAGAACTATTCTCTAGGATATTTTAATGGAAAATGAAAAAGATATGTGTAAATAAATGGTTGGAGAAATGTTTAAAATTATTAGTTCACTCTGTTGACGGTATTGCTATGGAATAGTTTTCTCTTGTATTCGGAACCCTGAAGTTTTCCATGTGATAATGATTTTTGAGTAAGGCTTACCTTTTCACTTGTGAGTACAGTTATAAATAACCATTTGGTTTTATATGTTCATTGGGTTTGAGGAAATTACAAGTTATTATATTTTTGGACTAAAATGAATGGTATGAGATAAAATTTGTGGTTAAATTATGTTATGGTTATTTTGAGGAATTTATCTCATTTTTGTAATGTTATAAAATATAGTTTTTTTTAAGGACAACACGCAGACCGTGTGACAACCCATCACGTCAGACAATGTTGTGGGAATCGAACCCACAACCAAAGTGATATTGGGATTTATCGCCTACCACTGGACTACGTGATGTCCCTGGTTAGTGTGACTAATTATTTTTAGTTAAATGATTTTATTGATCAATAATATGTTAATTTGGGATCATATGTCTTATCAAGTGAATACCCTTAGTATAGGAAAATGATTTGGTTATTAAATGAGAAACATTATTGTGGAAGATGTTTGCTTTGTTCGGAACACTATATGACCAAGTAAACTAGAATACTATGTGATTTCATTTTAAGAGTAATAGTGAATTTTTATCTATGTTTATATTGTGGATTTATAGTGATTTGGGTTATTTATGGAAATGATTAACCAATAATAGAGAACATGTGTTTACGTTAATTACTTTTATGTATGTTACTTTAAGAGTAGTTGATGTTATTTGGAGATAAAATTTATCATGGAAGACTACATAACCAAATTATCCTACGTTTTGGGTTTCAATATTATTTTGGATTATATTTATGTTTTGTAAGGACAATTTTTTATTGAATGGTATTTGTTTAACATTGGGGTAGTGTTGGTTTAATTTTAGAAATTAAGAAAAGTGTTTATTTCTCTAATGGAATATACTTTTGGGAGATCATAAGACCTTATACTAAACATTTTTGGTTTTTATTAATCTATAAAGACAAGGTAAATATATATTTTATCCTTTGTCGATCATGTGATTCTATAGGAATTTATTCTAGCTGTTACAGTGATACCAAGCCTTCTTGAATACTCATCATTAAAAAAAAGGATTTAGTAGTAGAAATTTATTAAAAGATGAAAATATACTTAAAATGTAATTATATCTTCTTATGATCACAGAAACTCAAAAAAATAAATTACTCAACATTAAGAAATGAAACTTAGAAAAAAAACATTGTCCTAGATGGTACCTTAGATCATCACTATTTTATAGCTCTATGATTATTGGCCTTTTCATAGCCATGTTCTCTACCACTCACCATCAGATATTGATGGTAAGATTTCTCTTCCATATACATGGTTTCTTACATGGAACCCTATTATGTGTTATTTTCAGTAACCATCATATTTACCACTCTTTATTTTAAATAAATTCCTCATTAATCCATTTATTGATGTGGGATTTAAACTATGATATTTTGAAATGTCAACCCCATGTTTCCAATACCGATCATAAATTGTGATGACACAATTTATTGAAGGATGGAAGAATGTAACGCCTCAAGCTTCCATGGTATGTTTCCCTTTTAATAATGCAAAAGCAAGTGTCTTACGCAACTTTGAGTTCTAACACACACCACAACCAATCAAACTAGCCGTTATGAATAGTAATACCAAATTTTTCAAATTTTATAAATTTTACCTTTCAAAATGGAATTCATTTTTGGATTTGGAATATCGAAATTCGTTTATGTTGAATTTTTGTTACCTTTCTGGTAACATTTGTATTTTAATGAATAGTGAAAATTACTAAATTTTAATTAAATACAGATTTTTTAAACAAAATAACTAATATTGATAAATTAATAATTTGAGTGATTATAAAGTATAATTAGATTATATTTTTACAATTTAATCCAATGTTGGTAATTGAACTTAATTTTACATTTAAATTGGCCATAAGAAAGTTCCAATCTTTTGAAAGTTATTATTTCTTAAAAACACGCTTTTTGTTTTAAGAACGGAATTTAAATTTAAATTAATTTATTCCACTTCTATGTTTTTAATATAGAAAAATGTATTCCATATTTATAATCTGGAGGTCCAAATTGTGTAAATAGTTAACTCTTATTTTTTGACATTTTGAATAATTACTTCTGTAAATATTTTATTTACCATTGTTAAAGGGTAAATCCTTTAAATAAAGGTAAAAAATAATATTATAATAATATTAATTTACCCTATAACGTTCCCAAACCCTATTAGTAGATACATTTCCGACCATGGGCTTATTTGGGTCAATTTTGGGACTCCATGGATCCACTTGTATGTGATAATGACACTTTATATTAATTATGTTAAAGTAAATACAAAAATGACATAAGAACATATCTTTTAAAAAAACAGTTTTTACATATAGTTATTAATGTTATATATTAGACTATAAATATTAATTATAAATATAAAAGGATTTCATACATAATTGTATTTTATTTATAATTTTTAAGCATTAAATAATTAAATATATTTATGACACGATAATGAAGCAGTATTTTCCTTATTAATGAATGAATCAAATAATTGGTATTATAAATGTTAAAATAAATATAATTTTAAAGTTTTGATGACATCCACGGATTTTATTTGTTAACATGACTTGTTATTATTTCTCAAGAAAATTTGGTTCTAATTAATAATGTTTTTAAGTCATTAACAAAAATCAATTATTAAATAGTGTCAAATTTGACATAAATGGGTATTTAAAACAAATATTATATTATTAATTGAAATTCTATTATTTAAAATATATGGCTCAGCCAAAATACTTATATAATGATATGTGTATTATTAATGGACCACTATATAGTCTCAAGGAAGTTTATAGTAACTTTTTTTACTATATAATATAAAAATACAACTAGACCTGGTAAATGTCAAACTAATTAACTACGAGTTAAATAAAAAAGATAAAGTTAATATAGTTACCCAAACATGTCTAAAACATATTTTTCGAGTGGTTTTATACCTATCACCACATTAAACATTAAATAATCTACTTTGGAGCCATTAGAAACCAAATATGAATATATTATAAAATAATATTTCTATCTTTTTCTAAGGTCCCCCCACCCCTCTTATAAAAGGGCCATCCCCCTTCTCACAACATCATACCTTAAAAGCCTTTTTGTTCGGCCAAACCCTGACCAAATAACCACTGAAATTACCTCAATTCATCCTAGAGGCCCTCCTTTGGTCATAAAGCCATCATATGGAGCCTATTTGAAAAAATCAAATGGATGAACCTGAAGAAGAGGTAATGATTTCACCACCATCATTCACGGTCCATTCTTCTTCCAATACTTATTTCTATGTTATTTCAATTATAAAATAATAACTCTAGTTTCTTCTATATACTGTGATGTTATTATAAATATGGTTCAACATTATACAGTATTCTATCCATCCTTTGAATGGCATGTCACCATACGTGCGTACGTACGACCTACCATCTCCACGTCATGGTTTAATTGTTATTCAATATATTATTATTTGTATGGGTACAATAATGAAGTTTAATTAATTTAAATAATAAATATAACATTATTATTGTATTTTATATATGATATTCCATCCAATTATAAATTATTTTAATTTCAAAAGAATGATATTGTCGCTCGTGCATATGTACGGATTACCGTCTCCACGAACACGATGAGATTCATTTCCCATCATATATATTCAATAATAAATTTCTTTTGATGATTAAAAATAATGTTTAGAGACATGATAACATTCTGGATATGAATATGATACATCCTATACATTACAAATATGTCTCACATAACAAATAATATAAAGAAAAGTGAAACTGTTCACACCCAAAACGACGATAATACTAAGATATTATCAACAAATAAATGTTAAAAGATCATATATGATATAATATTAATGTATATAATTATTTTGTAATTTAATAACAATTATTTCATCATTATACATGAATTTTACCTACCCTCTACCATGGAATAAGTACAATGTAAGGGGTTTCTTATCTCACATTTAATTCTGTGAGATTTCCATTATTCACCACTTATTTATTAAATGTGGTGTGTGTATGGCTTATGAATGTATTCATTGTGTAATATACTTAAATTTATTGATATTTACATCATAATTGTATGATCTTTATTTCATGGGTGTATGTTTCAGAAGATTCCTATTGATAATGGAATTTGAAATTTCAATTTCAACTCATTTGGATTTACACATACTTCATTGATTATTTTTCTCCAGGATTATGTGTGGAATCACTATTAATTTTCTCATGTCATAATTTCCACTACCCTTTATGCAGATAAACATTTTATACACATAATCACTCCATTTATAAATTCTCACGTTATCTATATTGACTTGATAAGAGTAATTTTAACTCAATCTTCATTTATTGAGTTAAAAATCCAATTCATTGGTGCTATTTTTACACGAATATGTGTGAATGTCCACTGATTTATTTCCAATAATATTGAATTTATTTATATTCATCAAACATAATTATGTCTTTGATTTATCCTTAACCTAAAGATACAGTCTATATAAGAAAATTAATCAGAATTTACATCCCATTGATACTTTTTTGTTGTTATACACCAAATCACATTTATATGGTGCATATAATGTTCTTTGACATATTATGTTATTTTGTTTTATTTTTCTTCCCCAACCCCTTACAATCTTTTTGTTCCTTTATTTTGTAACAAAACCAGTATCTTCAATATACTAGGAATATTTTTAAGAAGGATTCGTGCTACACTTACACACACCTACATCTAATGGTTAAAGAACATACTATTTCTGTGGATGGTGAATTCCTGCCTCACGAAACGATGATTGTTCAACAATCATATAACACCTTCAAAGGTGGCCATTAAGATGTCACTATATATATATATGATATATAATATGTTTATTTTATACCTAAGCTTCTGTATTTTTCATTTAAGGCAAACCTTTATGGTTTCCATTATGGGTAAATGCGATATTTTCATTTTAGGAAGTGCGGACTACCGCCCCCTCAATGTGATTTGAATCGTTAATGCCATATGTGGGATGTATAAAGGACGGAGTAAATGGTATTATACATTATATTATACTGGAATTATATTATACCTTTATATAATTATAACTTCATTCAATTAAATACAAAATATAAATGAAAGCAGTGTTCATGCGTACGTACGGCTTACCGTCTCCATGAATGGTGCATTTCATTTCTTACCTCTAAATGTTATGTAATATTATAAATGAATGTATATACTGGATATATAAGATATATATGATATATAAATCATGAATATAATTCTGGAGATAATGGATATTCTACCACATAAACAACTTTTAATTATAAGAAGTTTATTGTTGACTCAAGTACCAAAGATCGACAAAACGACCGTTATTAACTTAAATGACAACATAATTTTCATAACATTGTAATAAGTGATATAAAAGGGATAATGAACATGAAAAATTTTATTAAGCAAGTATATATTAACTCTAATTTATTATTCAGGAGGTTAAATAACGATCGAGTCAAGTCAGACACTGGGTAAGGGTTAATTCTACAACCTCTTCATTATCCATGGTTGTTTATATGTAGTTATCTACTAGGAACTCTTTATCAGCCACATACATGTTTCTTAAAAATGTTTTTCAAAACATTTTTACTATTGTTTAGACAATGGTATAAAAAAATTTATACCCTTATTTTACCTTATACGTTTTTGAAAGGAATCTTTCTGTCATTTTCAAAACAAATCAGAATAGATGAGTGGTAAGAGAACTTGTTAACCCAATTTCTGTTCATTGGGTTGATCTCCTACTTTAAAATTATGTCATGATATTATTATGTCCTATCTTTATTTGTACATTCTTTATGATTACTTATTGTGAATACACATAATAATGTTATTTTATTTAAAAGATGATATTTGTAAGGGAACTTCTTAACCCAACTTCCGTTCTTTGGGGTAATCTCTTACATTAAAATTATGTCATGATATTATTATGTCCTATCTTTTATTTTTACATTATTTCTGTGTACTTATAGTGAATACACATAATAGATATATTTTATTTAAAAAATGATTTTGTAAGGGACTTCGTCTCAATCTCCTTTCATTAAGACATATTTTGTTTTATACACAACTTTCTTTGATATGGTGTATAAAACCCTTTGAATTTTAATTTTATTCAAAATGAATCTTTTTATATGAAGAGTTTTTACTAAATGAGAAAAGGAATGGTTTTTCTTACGTATGCGGCGACAACGAATTCTCTGCTGTCATGACCATTATTTGAGTTTCGGCTTCCTCTACAAGCCATAATTTTTTTTAAATAATTTCAAAAAAGAGTGAGATATTTCTCTCAAATATATGAAAATCTAGTGCAAATGTATACATATTTAATGCATGCTTAAAAATGTTTTCAGAAAAGCCGACTCTTGAGTGTGGTAGACATGAAGGGATTGGGCGTGGACCAATCACGGCCTGTAATTAGTCGAGCAGTCTTAGAATTAGTTATTTTGTTTTCAGAAGCTTGCATAATGTTTTCAGAAAAACACTAGAGTATATTTGAGCAATTTTAAATGTATCTATCTTCTAAAAAAATGCATCGGCATGTCTCATGAGACAAACTCGTGTCTTGGCACAAGGCCTTGACAAAATCTTATTTTTGTCTTGGCACGAGACCTTGGCAATATGGTTATGACAGTCTGGAATTATGCATTCCATCATTATGAAAGTGGTTTTTGATATTGAATGTAATTATCCGACCAGTATAATATCCATTTGAATACGTAAATGGTGTTATATCATTTTAATTTTTCCATATTATGTTGAAGTTCAAGTTTAAAAGGCTTTTGTTTCAGTTATACATTGCCTTAGATGTTTATGTTTATTAATGAAATCTTCCACTATATTGTTATCCTTACTAAGCATCTGAGATCACCCATTTCAATGTTTTATTTTTCCCAGGATGTGAAGAAATATTTTATGACTGACCTACAGGGATAGTCTGAAAGGGATAGAAGGGTGGACTATGGAGACTATGTTATTGTGATTTTTCACTTTATGATGTAATGTAACATTTATGAATATATCAAGTATTTCCAAGGCTACTAAACTAATAGGTCTTTCGAGACTTCATCTTATGTGATCATGCCAATGTTACGCAATAATGCACCGACTCTGGGTAACTGGGGTCGGGGCGTTATAGTTATGATTTTCTGGTATTATGCATTCCATTATTATGAAAGTGGTTACTGATATTGTGTGTGATTATTCGACTAGTAGAATATCCATGTAAATAAGTAAAGGGAATTATTAAATTTTATCTTTTCCATATTATGTTGAAGTTCATGTTTAAAAGGATTTTGTTTTAGATATACATTTCCTTAAATGTAAATGCTTAATTGTGAACTTTTCTTCTATATTGTAATCCTTATTGGTCATCTGAGCTCACCCCTTTCTATGTTTTATTTTTCATAGGATGTGAAGAAGAATTTTTTGAATGACCTATAGGGATAGTATGAGGATATGAGTGTGGTCTATGGAGACAATATGTTGTTGTAGTTTTTCACATTATGATGTAATGTAAACTTTATGAATGTATCTAGTGATTCCAAGGCTACTAAACTAATTGGACATTCGAGACATGATCTTTTGTGATCATGCCAACGATACGTAATAATGCACTGAATCTGGGTAACTAGGTCAGGGAGTTATATTATAAAATAGTATGACGAAGATGATGCATTATATAGTTTATGATTGTATGATCAGGAATCTTTTCCTCGTATAGTGATGTATGACTGGGGAATTACACATATATTAAAGTATTACATCCTAGAACATGGTTGCAGTGTATAGTCGTATAGCTTAAATTTCAATCTAGTCTAAGAGGTCAAATGTTTAAGGGATTTTGTTGTTGTAACAATTCCTGGATGTCATTATGTACACCATAAAGATGGGAATCATGCCATACATAGTTATGATAACATGAGTTGTTTAACTTCCTTTGGTATTGAAATTAGTGGCGACACAGTTTATTTTTTTGTGGATAATTAATTTGTTGCATTGGTATCCAATTGTGGATGTTGTAGAGGGAGAAAACACGACTATTAATATGAGGAAAATGGAGGTCTCAACACCACACCACACTCTTTCAGTAGAGAAATCAGGCCAAGAGGGAGAAAGGATGAAATTTTGGGTGGGCCAAAAGACTATAATCCTTATAGTTCTTACATATTTCATAAGAATGAGATTCATTAGATATATAGCTATTCAGTTCTATGCAGTTTAAAGTCATGTTTTGAGGATGATAGTTATGTTGATAAATTCCCAATGGAGGTACATGGTTTGACTATTATAACCAGATTTGAAAGATGACTATAGGGGACCCCATTCCACACTACATACAATAAGGGAAAACTAAATCTAAGAGGACAATTATTTGAAGATATAATCTAATGGACTATAGAGGGAATGTCTAGGAATTGCTACGTCTACCAAGGGATTGGGAATAAGGGCCCATGTTGTTCTGAAATTTCATTATGATTAATTTCATATTGTAATGGCTGTCTTGTAATGCAGTATATTATCATCTGAATATGACATTGATGAATAGTGTAATTCCATGTTGAGTGGACATAAGTAGATTGTTTACGGTCACGTGGGTTAGATAGAACATTGAATATACAAATGTGGATTTTTTTGTGGTTCCATGACACACACTTGTTTGTGTGAGGACCGAGTAGGTCTCAACACTGAACCACTAATTCCAATCTGAAAATTCAATCCATAATGGAGAAAATGTTGAATTTGTGGTAGGTCCTAATGATGAAATGTCAACTCATTAATCCATATCCCAGTAGAATAAGAATGAATACATATTCATTTCATGTATTTTTCATAGTTTAATGCCATGTGGTGGGAATGTTGTCATTTATGTAGTGTAACATACTTCATCAAGGATAAGGGTGCTGGGTTATTATACGTCCTAAATCTCAGACAGAGAGCTCTTAAGAATTGTATTTATTATGGAACATGTCATCAATCAGAGGAGTGATGTTCTCCCCATCCATGGTGACCAAAGAGTGTCCTCCTTTATGGTAATCCATATGAATTATTTAAGGATCATCCAAATTGGGCTCTAAATTTGTAGGATTCCTGCATGGTAGCACTATTTTATTTAGATCCTATATTGTGTAATTATGATGGAAAAATCATAGACTAAATTTCATCTTAAATATAAATATATATTATCTTTATACCTCTCTAGATTGTTCAAGGATCATATCATGTTCTCATCGAGGTCTTCTAGTTCAGCCAGCTAGACCCCATCTGTATTTTCTAACACTTGTCAGTAATACATAGATATTCAGAGTAATGACTACTGAATATATATGTGTAGGACTATCTATGATCTATTCACTATAGAATATTTATCCAACATTGTGGAATTATGAGTCCTTAATGAATTTTCACCAATAATTTTAGGGATATTTTTTGGAAAAATTTAGTTTTTCTTACCAACCGTCTATATATAATTTCAGATTGGGACCTGTAAAATGATTAAATTTATCCATTTTATTGTGAATTATTTAATGATTCATGGTCTAACTGTGAGATGATTTTGTTGTACAGTTTTTTTAGATAAAACATGAGGTACTCTGATAGATAAATTTATCCATTTTATTGTGAATTATTGGTACCATTATCTGTGAGAAAAAACATGAGGTAATCTGATAGATAAATGTTATTTAGAGCTCAACAATTCAATAGTAGAATAGTCTATGATTTTTTTAATTGTAATTGGTTCTTCCAAATTTGAATATAAGTAAGTTGTGGTAAGGATAAACTTATACTGGTGAGCTTCTATGGGTGAGTATTTGTAACATCCCAAGTAAGTAATGAATAATAGATATTTTTATCTATGTCTATTAATGATAAAGATAGTGTTTTAGAGGCTTAAAATGAAAATAAATACAATCTTATGCATGGAATACACTAATATTCTTAAAAGATTGTTTTAGTGCCTTTTGATGGAAAACCATTTTTTGAATCTATATTTTGACAATTTTATAAACTATGTTTGTCAAAATAAACTTATCC
This sequence comes from Viscum album, assembly GCA_963277665.1. Lineage (NCBI taxonomy): Eukaryota > Viridiplantae > Streptophyta > Magnoliopsida > Santalales > Viscaceae > Viscum > Viscum album. The sequence continues at coordinate 415,438,681 of OY728161.1, read as the reverse complement.
TTTATGATTGGGACATCAAAATTTACCTTGTGTGAATTTTTGGTATTTTTCTGACAATGTTCGTTTTTTAATGAATAGTGAAAAATACTGCATTTTACATCAAAACTACTTTTTAATCTAATTTATTTATATGATTAGATTATGTTTTGAATTGGTTTTGAAGTGAAATTAGAATATATTTTTACCATTTTATCCAATGGTGGTCATTGGAATCAATTTCACTTTGAAATTAGACTTAAACTGGTGTCAATCTTTTGATACTTATTGTTTTGTAAAAACACGCTATTTGCTCTGGCAGCGGGAATTAATTATTGAATTAATTAATGTGACTTATATGATTTGAATTTTGTAAAATAGACTTCATTTTTGAATTCGGAATATCAAATATAGCTTAGAGTGAATTTTTGGTAATTTTCTGAAAAACATCAATTTTTGATGAATAGTGAAACCACTAAGTGGTAATCAAGCAAACTGATTTTTCAGTTAAATGAAAGTTTACCACTAATGTGTATTGAATTTTGAAAATCCGACATACTTGGTTGTCATTAAGAAGTAAAATGTGGTTCAATGAGATTAAAATAATTTTTTGGTGAATAGTAACTTATTAAGTTTTTAATCGCGATTAGTGGTAATTAGTGTAGTTTAAGGAATAAATAATGCTTTAATAATATAAAATGACCTAGACACATGTCCCAACCTTATTGGTTGTGTCATGGACGACCAAGACAAGCCATGGGTCAACTTGGGGACCCCATGGATCCACTTTTGTTGGGAAATGACATAAATTACTTTTTATTTAATGTTAAAGTGAAAATGACACTAACATAAATTGTTTTACTAAAACAGTTTTTAAGTAGGGTTATACAAGTCCAAATTTAGATTATAAATAGTCATTGGAAAGATAAAAAGAGTTCCTATTTCATAGTATTTTTTTTATAATTTTTAGACATTAAATAAATTAAATTATATATGACATAATAATGATGCAGTGATGACATCATTATTTGACGATTTAAATAAAATAGAAAGATAATGTAAAATCTATGAACTACACATGTCCAAAACCAATTGGATGAATGGATTTCGATGCCTTATAACCTTATCCACGAATTATATCAATGTGGGACCTTTTAAAACCGAAACACATTTTCAAATAAAGTAATGTTTCTTTACTTTCCAAAAGTGCCCCTCCTCTCCCCTTATAAAAGGCCCCCACCTCTACCTCATTTCACACACTCTTCAAGCCATTGGCTCGGCCAACCCCTGCCCATTTGCTCTCTCCACATCCCTCTCCTCATCCTAGAGGATTCCCTTTGGGCAGAATCCTTTCAAAGGAAGCCTTTAGGCTCAAATCAAAAGGAGTTACACTTTTTAAGGTAATTCATTCTCTAATGTTCATTTGTTTTATTTTGCTTCTCCAACCCCCTAAACTCTTTTTATTTACTTCTTTTGTAACAACACCAGTATCTTCAATATACTAGGATGTTGTTATAAGATTTATTTGAGATACACTCTCACACAACTACATCAAATGGTTAAAGAACATAAGGTTTCCGTGGATGGCGAAATTCTGCCTCCCGAAACGATGATTGTTCAACACTCATTAAACACCTTCAAAGGTGGCCATTATGATGTCACTATTTTTATATATGATATATAATATGTTTATGTTTTCCTTAAGCTTCTGTTTTTTTTTCATTTTGGGCTTACCTTTATGGTTTCCATTATGGGTAAAACACGATATCTTCATTTTAGGAAGTGCGGACTACCGCCCCCTGAAAGTGATTTGATTCGTTAATACCATATGTGGGATGTGTAAATGATAAAGTTAATGATATTATACATGATGTTATACTGGAATTATAATATACCTATATATATCATTATCATTTATTTCCATTAAAGTATGAGATAGAAATGAAAGTAGCGTTCATGCGTACGTACGGACTACCGTCTCCAAGAACGGTGCATTTCATTTCTTATCCCCAAATGTAATGTATTATTAAAAGTACATGTATATAACAGATATATATAATTAATGATATATATAAATGATGAATATAATTCTGGAATTAAAATATACATACCTCTCATTTAGTTTTAATTCCATTAATATGACAAAGAAATGAAAGTAGCGTTCATGCGTACGTACGGCTTACTGTCTCCATGAACGGTGCATTTCATTTCTTACCTCTAAATGATTATGTAATATTTTAAATACATGTATGTACTGGATATATATGACATATATGATATCTACATCATGAATACCATTCTGGATATAATGAAACATTAACCAAATTAACAACATGTAAGTGTAAGAAGTCTATTTTTGACTTAAGAACCAAATACCAACAAAATGAACATTATTAACTTAAATAATTACATGATGTTCATAACATGGTATAAAAGGAATAATGAACTTGAAAAAGGTTCTTAAGAAAGTAGAGATTAACTAAAGTTTATTATTCAGGAGTTTAAAGAACGGTCGGGTCAAGTCAGATACGAGGTATGGGAACTTCTTAACCCAATTTCCATTCTTTGGGTTAATCTCCTACTTTCAAATTATGTCATTATATTATTATGTCGTATCTTGTATTTGTACTTTATTTATGTGTACTTATAGTGAATACACATAATGTATCTATTTTATTTTAAAAATTATCTTTGTATGGGACTTCGTCTCAATCTCCTTTCGTTGAGGCATATTTTATTTTATACACAACTTTCTTTTATACGGTGTATAAACCCATTTGACTTTTACGTTTATTCAAAAGGAATCTTTTTTACGAAGTGTTTACTAAAAGACAAAAGGGAATGTTTTTTTTCGTACGTATGCGGCGACAACGACTTCTCCGCCGTCGTAACCGTTATTTGAGTTTTGGCTTCCTCTACAAGCTATACCTTCTTTTTTAAAAGAAAAATAAATACCATGTTTTACTTTGGTATTGAAAATGGTTTTCATAATGTTTTTATTATATCAATGTGTTGTATTGATATCTCGTGATTGAAATGTGGAAATGTTATGTTTCCTTTATGCATGTTTTATGTGATATGATTATGTTATGGTTCTTGGGCATTATTATGAAGACGGGTGGTTCCGTGATAAACTAAGGGCGGGTGAGCCCGTTATAGCTCTCCAATGCATTGGGTAACGCGAAGGAGTGAAACGTTAAGGTTTCTCCGAAGAGATTTTAGGGAATATACTGTGATGGGTATTCCAAACGTAACCAAGAGGGTTACTCCCTACGTAAGAATGTTATGAATGCCTCAAGTTACCTTTACGTATTATGATTTCTATGATTTATTCATGATTTTATGAGGTATGTTAAAGTGCCTATGTTTTATGGGTAAAGTATGATTTCATTCTTATGTATATATGAACTCATGTTTCCTTTCCATGTTTTTTTTATAACCCATAAAGAGTTTTTATGCTCATCCCAAGTTTTTGAAATGTTTTTCACAGGTCAAGGGAAAGGTACATGATAAGATGATAGAGTCAAGGATGTGTCAAGAAATAATCCATGTTTTATTTTAAATGTGTTTCCATTGATGGGAATGAAGAATACTATCTTTATGTAACCACTTTGTTTATATGTGGAATGTAATGCAAGTTTTATGATCTAATTCTCTAAAACTCTAAACCCGAAAAGATCCTCAATGTGTAATCTTGTAATAACTCAAGATTAAGTAAGGTTTAAGGCTGGGGCCTTATAGTTGGTATCAAAGGTCGGTTTAGACAACTTTAGGAGTTAGAAAAGTGTTAAATTATAATATGATTGAAATGATATAGCATTTACGGATTACCATGTTGCTTCGCCTAAGATATTTCGGTGTTCAGAATGGTTTTTCGCAGAGGAAACAAAGCATCTATGTTGGGACGACATCAGGAGGAAGACCGCCTTCCAAATCAGCAACCTGAGATGGTCGGAATCGGAACTGAACAGTTTGTTGCAGTGATGGAACAGTTGACTCAGGCTATAAATGGTGGTGGTATCCATGCACGAGATCAGCCAGATCAACCGCAGAGGAACATGTCAGTGGTGGAACATTTCATGAGGCAACATCCCCCATCATTCAGAGGATCATCTGACCCTGTGCTAGCTGAAGGGTGGATTAAAGCACTGGAGAAGATTTTTGATGTCATGGGGTGTTCATACAATCAAAAGGTTAGTCTTGCTATTTACCGTTTGGAGGGTGAAGCAGATCAGTGGTGGTCTATGGTTACAAATATCAGGGACGCCGATGAGATTGATGCTCTTGACTGGGATGAATTCAAAGGTATGTTTCTTGAGAAGTATTTTCCTAAGGCTGTTCGACTTAGGATGGAAAAGAAATTCTTGGAATTGAGGCAAGAGGAAGACTCAGTGGCTGCCTATGAAGAAAGGTTCACTCGATTGGCAAGGTATGCTCCCAATTTTATCCGAGACCTTGATAGTAAAATCAATCGTTTTTACTCAGGATTAAAGCCAAAGTATCGAAGGGCATTAGCTTCTCGTGAGTTTAAAAGTTATGAAAAGCTTGTTCGATGTGCTGAGAAGGTGTAAATGGAGTTTGCCGATGACCAAGTGTTCTATAACAACCAGCAGAAGAAGAGACCGAGGTGGCAGGAGAAAGGTAAGAATTCTTCAAAAAAGTCTGATGGTAAGAGAACTAAGTTTCCAGTTTGTGATAAATGTGGCAAAAGGCATGCTGGGGAATGTCTTCTGAATTCTGGGAAGTGCTACCGATGTGGTAAGATGGGACATAAGGCTCGTGATTGCACTGAAAAGGATCAAGGTGAAGGTAAAAACAAATTTGATTTACAGTTAGTGAAATGTTATAAGTGCAATGAGATGGGTCACTATGCAAACGAGTGTCCGACAAGGAGCTTGAGTGATGGGAAGCAGTTAGACTACAAGCAGAAAGGGGTGGTGAAATCCTTTGCAACTACTTCAGCAGATGTTGGGCCATCGAATGAAGTGGTGTCAGCTCCAGGGAGCTCAGTATTTTTCGAAGATTGACTTGAGGTCGGGGTACCATCAGTTGATAGTAAAAGAAGCAGATGTTTCGAAGATTGTGTTCCGTACTAGATATGTCCACTATGAATTTGTAGTTATGCATTTTGGGTTAACCAATGCACCTGCTGTATTCATGGACCTTATGAATAAAATTTTCCATGAGTTCTTGGATAAGTTTGTGTTTGTGTTTTGAGGTTTGTGAAGAGGTTATGTGTGCCTTGTGATTCACATTTGAAGAGAGAGTTGTTATGTGAAGCTCATAGTTCTACGTTTTCAGTTCATCCGGGCAGTACTAAGATGTATAGAGATCTGCGGGAGTATTACTGGTGGGATGGAATGAAAAGAGATATTGCTGATTTTACTGTGAAGTGTTTGACTTGTCAACAGGTTAAAGCAGAGCGGCAGTTACCGAAAGGGATGCTTCAGCCTTTAACAGTTCCAGAGTGGGAGTGGGAGAATATATCCATGGACTTTGTTGTTGGATTACCGAAGACATCTCGAGGTAATAATGCAATCTGGGTTATTGTTGATCGCTTGACCAAATCTGCTCATTTCCGTGCTATACGAGATACTTTCTCTCTTGATCAACTTTCCCGTTTGTATCTTAAAGAGATAGTCAGGTTACATGGAGTTCCTCTCTCCATTGTATCAGATCGTGATCCCAGGTTTACTTCTAACATTTGGAAAGGCCTTCAGAAGTCGTTGGGTACTGAATTAAATTTTAGTACAACTTTTTCATCCTCAATCAGATGGGCAGTCAGAACGAACAATTCAGACATTGGAGGATATGCTACGAGCTTGTTCTATGGATTATCAGGGAAGTTGGGACCAACATCTTTCTTTGGTTGAGTTTTCATATAATAACAGTTTTCATTCTAGTATACAGATGGCACCATTTCAGGCATTATATGGGAAGCGGTGTCGAACTCCAACTTTCTGGGATGAAGTGGGTGAAAGGAAGTTGATGGGACCAAAATTGGTAGAAGAGATGGCAGAAAAAGTTCAGTTGATTCAGAAACACATGAGAACAGCTCAGAGCAGGCACAAGAGTTATGCGGATAACCGGAGGAAGGATCTATCTTTCGAGGTAGGTGATCATGTTTTTCTCAAGGTTTCTCCTTGGAAAAGTGTGATGAGATTTGGTAGGAAAGGAAAGTTGAGTCCAAGGTTCATTGGACCATACGAAATTTTGGAAAGAGTTGGATCAGTTGCATACCGAGTGGCTTTACCTCCGAGTTTATCTCAGGTACACAATGTTTTTCACGTTTCGATGTTGAGAAAGTATATGCCAGATCCATCTCATGTTTTGAGTCCAGAGGTAGTTCAGCTGGAAGAGAACCTATCTTATGAGGAACAACCGGTCCAGATTCTTGACCACAGGGAGCAAGTGTTACGGAATAAGGTGATTAAGCAGGTAAAGGTTTTGTGGAAAAACCACATGATTGAAGAGGCAACATGGGAATCCGAAAATGCAATGAGGGATAAGTACCCCCACTTATTCGATAAGTAAATAAATTGCGGGGACACAATTTTCTAAAGGGGGGAAGGATGTAACATCCCAAGTAAGTAATGAATAATTGATATTTTTATCTATGTCTATTAATGATAAAGATAGTGTTTTAGAGGCTTAAAATGAAAATAAATACAATCTTATGCATGGAATACACTAATATTCTTAAAAGATTGTTTTAGTGCCTTTTGATGGAAAACCATTTTTTGAATCTAAATTTTGACAATTTTATAAACTATGTTTGTCAAAATAAACTTATCCTTTATGATTGGGACATCAAAATTTACCTTGTGTGAATTTTTGATATTTTTCTGACAATGTTCGTTTTTTAATGAATAATGAAAAATACTTCATTTTACATCAAAACTACTTTTTAATCTAATTTATTTATATGATTAGATTATGTTTTGAATTGGTTTTGAAGTGAAATTAGAATATATTTTTACCATTTTATCCAATGGTGGTCATTGGAATCAATTTCACTTTGAAATTAGACTTAAACTGGTGTCAATCTTTTGATACTTATTGTTTTGTAAAAACACGCTATTTGCTCTGGCAGCGGGAATTAATTATTGAATTAATTAATGTGACTTATATGATTTGAATTTTGTAAAATAGACTTCATTTTTGAATTCGGAATATCAAATATAGCTTAGAGTGAATTTTTGGTAATTTTCTGAAAAACATCAATTTTTGATGAATAGTGAAACCACTAAGTGGTAATCAAGCAAACTAATTTTTCAGTTAAATGAAAGTTTACCACTAATGTGTATTGAATTTTGAAAATCCGACATATTTGGTTGTCATTAAGAAGTAAAATGTGGTTCAATGAGATTAAAATAATTTTTTGGTGAATAGTAACTTATTAAGTTTTTAATCGCGATTAGTGGTAATTAGTGTAGTTTAAGGAATAAATAATGCTTTAATAATATAAAATGACCTAGACACATGTCCCAACCTTATTGGTTGTGTCATGGCCGACCAAGACAAGCCATGGGTCAACTTGGGGACCCCATGGATCCACTTTTGTTGGGAAATGACATAAATTACTTTTTATTTAATGTTAAAGTGAAAATGACACTAACATAAATTGTTTTACTAAAACAATTTTTAAGTGGGGTTATACAAGTCCAAATTTAGATTATAAATAGTCATTGGAAAGATAAAAAGAGTTCCTATTTCATAGTATTTTTTTTATAATTTTTAGACATTAAATAAATTAAATTATATATGACATAATAATGATGCAGTGATGACATCATTATTTGACGATTTAAATAAAATAGAAAGATAATGTAAAATCTATGAACTACACATGTCCAAAACCAATTGGATGAATGGATTTCGAGGCCTTATAACCTTATCCACGAATTATATCAATGTGGGACCTTTTAAAACCGAAACACATTTTCAAATAAAGTAATGTTTCTTTACTATCCAAAAGTGCCCCTCCTCTCCCCTTATAAAAGGCCCCCACCTCTACCTCATTTCACACACTCTTCAAGCCATTGGCTCGGCCAACCCCTGCCCATTTGCTCTCTCCAAATCCCTCTACTCATCCTAGAGGATTCCCTTTGGGCAGAATCCTTTCAAAGGAAGCCTTTAGGCTCAAATCAAAAGGAGTTACACTTTTTAAGGTAATTCATTCTCTAATGTTCATTTGTTTTATTTTGCTTCTCCAACCCCTTAAACTCTTTTTATTTACTTCTTTTGTAACAACACCAGTATCTTCAATATACTAGGATGTTGTTATAAGATTTATTTGAGCTACACTCTCACACAACTACATCAAATGGTTAAAGAACATAAGGTTTCCGTGGATGGCGAAATTCTGCCTCCCGAAACGATGATTGTTCAACACTCATTAAACACCTTCAAAGGTGGCCATTATGATGTCACTATTTTTATATATGATATATAATATGTTTATGTTTTCCTTAAGCTTCTGTTTTTTTTCATTTTGGGAATACCTTTATGGTTTCCATTATGGGTAAAACACGATATCTTTATTTTAGGAAGTGCGGACTACCGCCCCCTGAAAGTGATTTGATTCGTTAATACCATATGTGGGATGTGTAAAGGATAAAGTTAATGATATTATACATGATGTTATACTGGAATTATAATATACCTATATATATCATTATCATTTATTTCCATAAAAGTATGAGATAGAAATGAAAGTAGCGTTCATGCGTACGTACGGACTACCGTCTCCATGAACGGTGCATTTCATTTCTTATCCCCAAATGTAATGTATTATTAAAAGTACATGTATATAACAGATATATATAATTAATGATATATATAAATGATGAATATAATTCTGGAATTAAAATATACATACCTCTCATTTAGTTTTAATTCCATTAATATGACAAAGAAATGAAAGTAGCGTTCATGCGTACGTACGGCTTACCGTCTCCATGAACGGTGCATTTCATTTCTTACCTCTAAATGATTATGTAATATTTTAAATACATGTATGTACTGGATATATATGACATATATGATATATACATCATGAATACCATTCTGGATATAATGAAACATTAACCAAATTAACAACATGTAAGTGTAAGAAGTCTATTTTTGACTTAAGAACCAAATACCGACAAAATGAACATTATTAACTTAAATAATTACATGATGTTCATAACATGGTATAAAAGGAATAATGAACTTGAAAAAGGTTCTTAAGCAAGTATAGATTAACTAAAGTTTATTATTCAGGAGTTTAAAGAACGGTCGGGTCAAGTCAGATACGAGGTATGGGAACTTCTTAACCCAATTTCCATTCTTTGGGTTAATCTCCTACTTTCAAATTATGTCATTATATTATTATGTCGTATCTTGTATTTGTACTTTATTTATGTGTACTTATAGTGAATACACATAATGTATCTATTTTATTTTAAAAATTATCTTTGTATGGGACTTCGTCTCAATCTCCTTTCGTTGAGGCATATTTTATTTTATACACAACTTTCTTTTATACGGTGTATAAACCCATTTGACTTTTACGTTTATTCAAAAGGAATCTTTTTTACGAAGCGTTTACTAAACGACAAAAGGGAATGTTTTTTTTCGTACGTATGCGGCGACAACGACTTCTCCGCCGTCGTAACCGTTATTTGAGTTTTGGCTTCCTCTACAAGCTATACCTTCTTTTTTAAAAGAAAAATAAATACCATGTTTTACTTTGGTATTGAAAATGGTTTTCATAATGTTTTTATTATATCAATGTGTTGTATTGATATCTCGTGATTGAAATGTGGAAATGTTATGTTTCCTTTATGCATGTTTTATGTGATATGATTATGTTATGGTTCTTGGGCATTATTATGAAGACGGGTGGTTCCGTGATAAACTAAGGGCGGGTGAGCCCGTTATAGCTCTCCAATGCATTGGGTAACGCGAAGGAGTGAAACGTTAAGGTTTCTCCGAAGAGATTTTAGGGAATATACTGTGATGGGTATTCCAAACGTAACCAAGAGGGTTACTCCCTACGTAAGAATGTTATGAATGCCTCAAGTTACCTTTACGTATTATGATTTCTATGATTTATTCATGATTTTATGAGGTATGTTAAAGTGCCTATGTTTTATGGGTAAAGTATGATTTCATTCTTATGTATATATGAACTCATGTTTCCTTTCCATGTTTTTTTTATAACCCATACTGAGTTTTTATGCTCATCCCAAGTTTTTGAAATGTTTTTCACAGGTCAAGGGAAAGGTACATGATAAGATGATAGAGTCAAGGATGTGTCAAGAAATAATCCATGTTTTATTTTAAATGTGTTTCCATTGATGGGAATGAAGAATACTATCTTTATGTAACCACTTTGTTTATATGTGGAATGTAATGCAAGTTTTATGATCTAATTCTCTAAAACTCTAAACCCGAAAAGATCCTCAATGTGTAATCTTGTAATAACTCAAGATTAAGTAAGGTTTAAGGCTGGGGCCTTATAGTATTGTCCAACAACATTATGTCCCCATACTATAATGGGCCTAGAGTACATGGTTTTATGGATGGGATCTGGTTGTCAATACACAAATTTCGCATGTATTTGGAATTCGTGGGTCCTCATAGTGAACTCAATACAATCATGTACCATGGTGGGGAAGAAGTATCCCATCCATTGAATATATTGGAATAGTAATAACCATTCTTGATGAGTACCACAAGAACTGTCCTGAACATCCAATATAAACTAGGGATTCCCATTTTCTTGTATACAAGGGAGGATAATTGCATAAAACCCACTCCAACAGAAGATCAAAGCATGTATCAGACCATTCATGATAGATAATTTTGACTTATTCCAACTTATTAACTATTGTTCCTCTTTCTATTGATATATTTCCATAAAAGTGGTACATGATGAAAAGATTTTCCAATCATTGGTCTCTTCTAATTTAGAATGCGGTCATATAGGTCCTGATGCAAAATCACCAATGGTATGATGGCTTACCAAATGGTTTAAATCATTTTCCAAAGTGACAGGAGTGATGACCCATCCTTACACCACATGGTTGATCATGTTGTCATGTCAATATCTTTATGGGTTTTTGATAGGATGCCTATGGAATATGTTAGACAATTATATGACTGAGTCACATATGTGGCATATGGAAGAATATGAAACTAGTTCGTCAACTAGAGGATGTGCTCTAACTAGGGAAATACCACCATCTACATGATTATGTCGTCACAATTGATCTATTTTATTTTTGAATTGTGTACCCAATAATGTGTAGAATGGAAAAACTTATCTTTAGGGATAACATCATACAAGTTATGAGTGACTAATATTTCTCATCATGTTGGTGCATCCTTGTGATAAAAAGAATGAATAGGGAATGCTAGCATTTGTTTTCATGATGAATACGATATCAAGGTCTAATCTATTGTCTTTGTGATCATTATCCATATATAGGTCAGGATAAGGTATCCGACATCAATGTGATCATTCGAACATGTCAGAAATTTATCCACATTATGGATGACCTAGTCTAGAAAATAATGATCCATTGATTGCTCTGTAGTGGTTGGATGGGTGGCTAAAAAATCAACCATCACCATCCCATGATTAAATACAATAGAATTAACCTAACTTCAAAAAAATGATGTATCACTATCAACTGAGCTAAATAGAATATCAAGATGGTGTGGCTCAAAATATACATTAGTGGACTCATGTGGGACACTAGATTTCTCTTGGTACAATATATAGTTCCACAACATCTCCAATGAAAATATTTTTTCATTGAAGTAATTTTTAATATAATAATATATATTCATTTTAGAAAGGACCATTTCAATGAGATATTAATAATTTTTATATTTCTTATACTTGTCAATCTTGGAATGAAGGGAGTCGATGTATTATTCTAGGGTGGACACATATTGGAATATATACATTCTGTACAAGGGTTTCATAAGTATCAGAGGGTATAATAGATAAAAATTGGCATCCTTAAAAGAGTTCAGTAAATATTCATCCACATGATATATTGAACCATTCATTATGTGTATATAAAATGGATTACACTTGTTGGTCATATTTGAAATGAATCAATGTATGTAGGCTACGTATCCAAGACTGCCTTATAGATCTTGATGGATACTCGTAGAATTCATTTGATTTATCACCATGATCCTCTCTAGACCGATCTCAAAGCCTATATATTAGACGAGGAATATAAGAAACATCCCACTGGTAACCGTAAAGGCAAAAATTATAGATATAATCTTCATATTGTTGGAATAGATGAAACTAATGTTTTTTAAGGATCCCATATATGGTCATGAATTTCGTGGTATTTGACATCCAAATCATCTATGTAGTATTCCACTAACATCCTGGGGAATTTTTTGAATATATGTTATATAAAAAACTGATAGGTGGCCCTGTAATTCGTTAAAATTAATGAAAATACCATTTAAATAACGAAATTACTTCACTGAATGTGGTGGATTCATTATCCTCAGGGTCCATTCAGATATGGCTATACAATAAATAACCATAATTGATGTAGTGATCCTAAAACCAAGTGGTGGTATTGATCAAAAACACTCTCACATGGAATGGAGATCATTATTTGGATAGTGGTTTTTATGGTACCATATTTCAATGCAGACCATGATATGACCATTATTTTCATTGATTGGGATGATGTTGGATAAAAATATGCGCTACTGGACTTATTTGATTATTGTTTATTTGATGTTATTATAAAAATTTTCTTTAACCAAGGCACACTGATAGGGGTGTATCTTTTTGGGTGGATTTTTGAACTTGCGATAAATCACATGGAGACAAAGATGGTGGACAATGACCTGAGGATGTAGTCCTTTTATCTAGTCATAACTATTTGAAACCGTCTCCTATTGTTGCATCAAGAAATTCTCAATCATTTTTTATTCCTCTATAGGCATAGATTCACTGATCAATATTGGCATCAGTTCTACCTTTTGGCTGAGATTCACATGTACCAACTCATCAATGGTGGTGGAGATACCCTATTTCAATATGTGAAGAGCATATTCCAAATCCTATTCATCGTCCAATGTTATATTATCATTAGCATAAGGGAATTATTAAAAATATTTGACCCAAGAGGAATCTTGGTTCCGTATTGAGAGGTTCTACAATCCTCATAGGGAGAATCCCACACATTCAAATCCATGGAAATAATAGGTGTTGAACCAATTCCATCATCCTGTTTTCCAAGGGGCATGTTCTTAATGATATAATTATTTTAGTGGTGTGTTGGCCTATATCGGTTAATCCAGACTCGGAAAAACTACTAGGTATGGAATATTCTTATTGTCAGGGTGTGGAAATATTGATACCTCATAGGGGTTAGAAGATCTTGTATTAAATGAGACTAATCCTAGTATGAGATCAAAATAATAATTCATAGATCTCGTCAAATGGAAACACACATCCTCTTCTTTTCTGATACAATAATGATGTGTCCCAATCGTAGGGTTATGGCCTCCAATAGCTTAATCCAGAGGATGAATGCACTATTCATTTCTGGCCATGTGTTAGCCAAATTGGATGTTCACTCATTCCCATTAATCTATAACAAATTTCCTTGTTCCTAAAATAGTCCAAATTTCTGTAGGGTTCTTCACAAGTTAAAATGGAAAGTGCATCACCTTGTTGAACAGACACTCGATTGTTGAGGGAGTACATGTGGACTTGATTATATGAGGAGGGAATTTATGTTTTTAAAATGATCCAGGGTCTATCCAATAGTTCACCATCTACTATATCTTGTGTGATAACCCTAAATTTGGTTTTTTTGATAAGTCCACTAAACTAGGTTTTTAAATTTAGTTTTACAAATGGTATCTTCATTTTCATATCATAGAAATGAAGTTTCATGATAGATGGAAACATATTTTCCTCAGTCAATCCTATAATGTAGAGTTTTCTTGTTAGAAAGAGATTGGTCACAAAAAAAATTCCAAAAAGGCGTTGAATGACTTCAAAAAAATTGAAATGGCTAGTGATGTACATCGGAAGAAAGTCCCTTATAGAGGTTTACCATCATCTTCCTCAATGAAAGAGTTAATGAAATTTCATTCATCTGTCTCAGCTTCCTCAACATGGAACACTTATGCAGTGACTACCACACTCTCAAATAGGTAGGTTATTTTAAGAAGTATGAATTGTATTGATAGATATAGTTTGATAGGAATATAAAATCAATGAATGAGATCATAGTAAAAATTATAACATTGTTATTATGAAAATCAATCTTCTATGCTGGGCATAATGTTTTATTAGAATGAATGTTCTCTTTGGAAGGATGTATAATATGTCTTTTATCTAAACCACTAGAATCTAGTTGTTGTTGGGATGGTTCATTACTCAATATCTAAACCAAAAAAAATGACGACATACTAACTATTATATAGATGAGTTTTGGCCACAACGAGATTATGAATATCATGATATAGTCATAGTGTTTATGCCTGGTCATGTAGAAGGAATGGTAGTGGAGGTAAATCTGATGATATGGGATGAGATGACTATGGATGATGAGCTCATGATTTATCATGTTGTGTATTATCGATAAAATTAATGTCTTTGATGGAATCATTTTCTATGAATTTCTACAACTCACATAGCCATAGCATAAATCAATAATATTAGGAGAACCTTCCTAATACACTGCATCATTAAGAACCATGTGAGGGTCTACCATTTTTACCATATTCAATATGGTATACTGGTGATCAATATATGAGTAATTCTTCATTACTTCGTTAATTTTTTGACTGATTCCCATTTTTGGGTCCATAATGTTTTTAATAGTCTCAAATGACTACGACACTAATGGGGGACATTTTTACCTTTCAATTTTAGTGACTTCTCTTCTATGTGGTGGATAAAAGTTAAGTAGATGTAGAAGCGGTAGCTGTAGGAGGTATGGTAACATTAGGAGGCTTGGGATCATACATATAGGAATTAATTATATAATTTTCATGAGAAACATCCATCTGTACCAACCTGTCATCGTAATTATGAGACCCTATGCTATAGGCATGTTTCCATTCAGCATTGATATCGTTGTTAGGATTTGTAGAGATGCACACCACCTCTTTCATGCTAGTTTCATATATTACTACATTTTTTTTGAATTGGTCCTCGACACATTACATCGAATCTTATCATTGCTTTAATCCCCTGATGTGGGGATGGTGAACAATGAGGTCCTGGAACATGATTGTCCAACTAAGGTGGTGGTGGTGCATTGGATTGTTGTGCCTTCTAATTCTTTGTAGGGTGATTCTGAGTTTGAGGATACACCTAAGGATATTTCCCATAGTGGAACTATAGGTTATGATTTTATAGTGAATATTATAAATCCATAGGTGCTCTAACGACGTGATGTCAAACGTATTCTTCTTTGAATCTCTTGTTTATGGATTTTTAGGAAGCAATGGGTGTGCTGAGACATCGGGTATCTGGTATTCTTCACGAAATCTGGTTATGTCAGAAAAATCTATAATATTTTCTATGTAATTCTACATGATATGTAATGGGACCAGTTCTATGTTGATATTCCCAACAGACATTTCATGTAGATTCTATTCATTTAGTTTTCTGTAGAGTGAATGTGTGATGACTTTACAAAATTGTGACAATGTTTTAAACATGCCTATATAGTCGTTTCATGCACATGAAGATGATTGAAATACTGGTCTTGTAGGTGGTAGAGATGAACTATACGATAAAATACTATAAAAGGAATTTTTAACCATTGATATTCACAATGGGTAGATGGTATTAATTGATTAATATAGGTCTTTACAATGTATACATAAAACATTGGAGATTGGAGGCCTCTTGCTGCTCAGTTGTTCCCAATTGGAGACAGCACATTGATATAAAATGGGCCAGATATTGTTGTGGGTCAGTAATCACAAAAAAACAAATTAAATGATGGTTTCCCAAAATATAAGTGTTCCATAAATTCATTCACCCATTACAGATAAAACTTTTCATTAGGTTTCATTTCCATATTTTATATATAAATAGCCTCAAGGACGGTGAAGAATGTGTCCATATTGTCATCTTGGCATGGATTTATATCCTCAACGAGGTTCCCTAACTTTCAACCAAATCCTAGGAGTTGATCATGGAGTAGTTAGTGATACTATGTGGGTAAGGTACTAAGGAATGAATTGAAGAGTGTCATGAAGAGATACACTAGGACTGACATGTGGATAATCTTGAGTAATGACCTAAGCTAATATCATGAAAAATTATAGAGAAGTTAAGCATGGTTTTGAATTACATACATCAGTCACAATCCACAGGGTCTGATCTCTACCATGATTCTATTCACAAAATATTCTAGATCAGTAGGTCAATGTGGATATGGAGGACCTATGGATATCCATGATTTTTTAATTTTGGAACCAGATGATTGTATCAAGGATCATCATTGTCTGGATTCCACAGAAAAAATCCCCTCAATGAGGAGTTCCTTAATGAACATATTCTGATCTAACAAATGCGGGGGAGGGTGTCCATATCAATATTGACATATAAATTCATCATGGAATTAGATATGATAGATATATTATGATCCTTGATCCAACCATTAACCTTGTTGGTGTTCGAACTAATGGGTAAAGATGGAGATGGGTCTCCATGTCCACCCAACTACCTATGCGACATGTGTGAAATAATACGGGGTCAGAAGGATGTGCTACCCTAGGAGGTGGTATTTTTCCATTTTATATTTTTTCAATGATCCCTTCTGGGTGCATATTCAGAAAAACAATGTTTACTACAATAGTTCCTAGAGGAACAGCCTTGATGCCAATTTATAGGTCTATATGTCATAGGATCTAATTGATGTGGGTAGATGCTTAATCTCTCCTACAAACAATCCTATATATGTTGGGTCTCTGATACAATTATTTTACAATGAACATTGAGGATCTTAATGCATTATTTTTGAAGGGTTTAGTGAGATCTGACAGATGATTGGGGTTGATCCATGGGAAGTGCCTCAATGTATACCATTCTACCCTACTGGATGAAGTCACTGTAATACTCATCATTCATATGATATGCCAACTGATGATCACATTGGAGAAAATTCATTGTAAATATAGTCTAGTAGACACATATGACCTCATCTTTTGTATGGATATTTTAATGAAAAATGTTAGGAGTAGCGATTGGTCCGAACATCTCAAAAAATGAGTATGCTGTAACAGTTTCCCACAATATCATCTGTTCAGAAATGGTATCCATACCATGGAATCACCATTCATTAGTAAGTGGTCAAAAAGTAACTGTGAATAGAGCTAATATGAACAATTGTTGAAGTGGACTAGCCGGTCGAGATAACAATGAATGAATTATGAAAATACATTTTACTGGGTTTTCCATCAAGGGTAGTACCAACTGCATATTTAAGTCCCTATAAGATGAGTCGTTGAACACCACATGATGTTGGAAGGTGGTAAATGATGGTGGTGGATATGGAAGGTTCAAAAATTATAAAAAATCATTAGAATAACTATTTATAATATATTGTTGAGTTATATAACGTGTCTAATGATGATGGGGGGGATTTCATGGGAAAACCAAGGAATGGGGACAAATATTACGCTTCATGGATATACAATTAGAGAGATTCTAGGATCATGAACATTACACAATATGGAAGGATGAAACACACACATTAGGTTCCTTCACCAAACATTGACGTATAGGATCGGGGTGAAGTCCCAATCATTGAGATTCACAATACTTTGGAATCAGAAAAGAAAACTGGATTAACAATGATCTTAATTTTCTCATGTTTCTTCCATTCTCGATAAGGGTTTTCCCTTATACCTAAGGTTGAATCTTTAGGGAACTATAAATCATAAATATTTGTATGGAATTTTTGTTGGTTGGATCTACATCAGTGAGTAACTCCACTTGTGTTGGATGTTATATGGAGAGGGCCTTCACATCTGTTGTCATTATACTAGGGGGATCTCCACTATGACTACTAAAATAGTGTGGGGGACCTCCACTCTATGTTCTGGTGAGAAAATGGGGAGTACCTCCATGTTTTGTGTGATATTAAGGAGGACCTCGTCTTTGGTGAGATGAGGTTAATGCAACACCTGGTAAAATGTTGATCGATACATGTGAATGACCTCTGTATTGGTAATCATGGGTATGATGAGGACCTCTGTACTGGTTGTATATATGGTGAGGACCACTATAGTTGTGAATTCTAGATTAGGGAGGACCTCCTCCATAGTTTTTGAGTACATATGGAGGGAATCCATATTGGAATCTAGTTGTACAAGAATGATATTCATGCTAGTTGGTAGTGGTTTCATTAGGAGGACCTTCGTAGTGATCAAACATGACATGGGGAGGTCCTCAATGTTGATTGTTGATGAATTAGAGTGTAACTATGCTGGGATGATTGTTGATGACGGGATTCCCCTTATAACGTCCCAAAATTTTATCAATGGGATTTATCCCCACTTTTATTAATATCCTATTATATAAAGCACATAAACCATTTAGAAACCATTATAAAATATTTTTAACTAATGAATTAATTATATAACAGTGTTTCTCAAATTTAGGGAACCTATACTACTGATATGGTAACATGAGCTTATGAATACTAATATGAACATTATGAATAATAACCCGGCAAAATGAATAGAGACCTCACCCACTAATGTATAAAAAATAATCCATCTTATAAATGTTAATATTGTGTAATTATATGTTAGAATAAAAAAGTGAATTTTTAAAAAATAAGTAAATATGTGTTTTTATTTTCTTAATTAATAATTAATAAAATCAAATTTCATTAATAAATTTATAATTTAAAGGAGAATTTTTTTTATCAAATGTGTTCATAATTTAAAATGTTTATTTCATATTGTTTTATAATTATTTTATGAGACATTATATAAGGTTTCAATTCATTATAAAAACAATTATAATTTTATAATGTGAAATTATCAATTAAATTATGATTTTAATTAATAATTATATTACACATTATCTGACAATTATTTTTCAAAAATGGATTTAATATATGGATTCTAAATTTTTGTTAATCAATATGGTGAGTTTTCTGATGATTTATAAAATAATGGAATTTTTTATGAATAATGAAATAAGATAATTTACAATTTCAACTAAATACATGAATTCATTATTAATGGATGATGTTAGGTTGATTTAAGCATAAATGTTTTGAAATAACATTATCATGTTACTTTATTTAATAATAGAGTAATCATTATTTAATGTGTCTTGTAAATATTATTACATAATTATTGAAATATTAAATTAACTCTCCTCCAATACAGTACAAATACCACCCATCACTCCATATTATCTTTAGTTATCTCAATCTAAAAAATGAGACAATTTTCATTCCAAACTCTTCCTTAATCACTCACCAACATCAAGGGACTCTTAATCACATTAAAAGATTAATCCTATGTGCCATAAAAATTATCTCAAGAGGATAATTCAAGAGGAAAATTCCCTCTCTCTTTTATTTTATTTTCAAATTTCAATTTCATTTCAATAAATATTCACTCCAAATCTCCATTCAGAAAAATGGAAGGATAAATTTAGAATTTTTTTATACTTCTATTATAGAATGTTAATGTAATATTCATCATTAAAATCCTACCACACAGTCTATTATTTTAATGATTAAATCATTTCTTGTGATGTGTCAATTTACCAACATCATGGGAGATGTACTTTCATTATACTGTAACTCCTTAGTGGATCTTGATAAACCAATTAAATGTGTAAAACATATTGTATATGGTATTTTAATACCCTATTTATGTTTTGGATGTAACTTATTTACATTACACTAAATGAAAAAACATAACATGTTCGTGATGTTCAAAGAACCGACAAAATTTCCCTTAATCCATCATGGTAAAGAAATTTCTAATGATTCATCTTAATTGTATATATTAAAAATAATTATAATAAAAAATATAACTATGTAATTTCACTGATAATATACTTTAACAATTATGTTTATTTATCCACATTTTACACAATCACCAATTCATGAATATTAGTGAACTGTTAACCAAAACTACTAAAATGAACTTTCTTGAATAATGAATTTAAGCTCAATAACACATCCAAAGGACAATAAAAGATCTTAATGAAACCATAATGATTCTTATTTTGTTTAAAAATATCTAGAACTATTAATTAATTATTCAAATTTCATAATACATGAAAATAATGTGATGGATCGTACTGATTGAAAGTAAGGAAAATTATCAATGAAAACTCTCTTTCAGTGGGTTATCAATCATTCAACCCTATTTTAAGTAGGGATATTAAATTAAAATTATATAATACTCATTAACATAAAATTTCATGGATATACCTGTTTTATAATTATTTTTATGAAAAACAAAATATTTTCCAACATAACTCGCCTTTCAAATAAACACTCCCTTTTTACTTTTCAATGATTGATTGTTCTTCATTCAATGTTGATGGTTATATGTCATGAATTGCATTCCCAAATTATATGAGGAACCCAATGTTTATGAATTTATGATCAACTAAATGAATCCAATTTCATTATATGGTTTATTTTATGGTCATGTTTGAAATATGTTCTATGTGGCATGCATGATAATGTAAAAGTTATGATGTGACGGGTGACATTGGGGTTATATTTCACAATATGAATGTTATGATATGACCAGTGTTCCCTGAATTATACACACCTTCAATGGATGGTTTAGAATGATGAATCTCATGAGATAATGAAAAATAAATGTGAATTAATATTATCAATGGTCACAACTATGTGTGCTAATTAACCACTAATAAGTGACGTTTCATTTTCATACACGTGCAAATTATATAACATTATCTCATTTTTCCTATTCTTTTTATGTCGATGATGTCAATATTATTCTGAAACCATGATTTTGTTTCTTATATTCCCTCTTACTATGCATTTAAATCACCTTTTTTGATATATATCCTCCTGTGATTTCTTGTACTACGGAATATATAAGGGAAAATAAGAATCCAAAAAAGAAGGATTTAAATAAATGAATATGTTTAATGTATTAAATGTTTTATATAGTCCTATATAACATTGTACACAAAACCATTGAATATTGTCTATGAATTTTTTTTTTGTGTTTTTATAATTATGTATTTTTTATGTAAGAAAATAAAAGGGTCACAAATGATTTCATAAGAAATATTTTTAGTAATTTTGGAATTAGGTTTAGAGAACCATAGAGAAAATTGATCGAATGAGATTATGTACATGTAAGCATACACTATGATTTTCCCAAAAAAAGAAACCCATAGGATATAATTTTAGTCTGAATTTACATATTTAATATGTAATTTATTAAAGAATTTTTTAATTATGTTTTTTATATCCTTTATAATTAAATAAAATTGTATGAATTAGGGGAAAGTGGGCCAATAACTAGCATGATGGCCAATGTAGTGATTTCACAAATGAAATCCAAAATTATTTTGGTGGAGGATTTCAATGAAACATGGAGAAGATTACAAAACTATCAAAGGTTATTAAAAATTACATAAAAAATATGGACATTCCACCTTCACATAATTAGGAGAAACTCGATATTGAGTGTTTTATGTGAAAAAGACCATCGATGTTTTGTGAATCATCTGCCCCTCTAGTTGTAGAACAGTGGGTTAACACAGTGGAGATGATCATTTATGTGCTTCACTATTGTATGATAGAATAGGTGACCTTTGACATTTATCATAAAGATGATGAAGCTATACAATGATGGCATTTTATTAAAAACAACAATACAACTGATGTAATTGAAGAGATCGAATGAGAAGAAATTAATATCATATTTCATAACAATTATTTTTCATGAAATCATCATATGTGGATGGGGAGAGAATTTTTAGAGCATAGAAAAATGGATGGAGAATTAGTCATGACCAATAAAGAGAAATGGACAAGGAATTCCTTGAACACTTTAGTATTTTTTATAAAAAATAATAGAAACATTTATAGTTTCATCACATAATTAAATGCACACATTCCAAAGGCTCATGAAATTGAAAACATTGTGTGTTTTGATGAAATTGCCCAATATTATCTCACAGTGGATATTTATATTGAATAATTGACCCACATATATGGAGTTAAGAAACCAAATATGGAGTTTGAAGAAAAAAAACTTATGATTAAACATTGAAGAAAACTCAACCAACCACATACCAGAAATGATGGAACAATCATCATGGGAAATGAAACAAAGGGATATGGAAATGTACCAATTTTTATATAGATGGCCACCAAGCACATGCAAGACAAAAATTGATGAGAATGAATGAATATGTATAGAATAAAGCTAGGAACACCAATGATCCAATGATAAAATTGTAGGTAGAAATATAAAATTTCAAGCTAGTGCACTAATCCTCGGGTCGTTGAGGTTAATCAACGTCATCTGCTAGAAAAGACAACAATGAAAGGAAAGGTTTACTCCATCCAAACAGTAGATGTTGAGAAATAATATGAATTCGTACAAGGTACACATCATATTCACTCATGAATTGTCAATGATGTCACATATATGACTTGTTCAAAATATATTTTCCATGTAATTTCCAATAATTCTTTGATGTGGTGGTTTCCCATACATTTTTGAGGAAAGGGTGAGTTTCATGATTTGGGCCAAACTGTGAACCCATTTCCAGCTTTAAAAACCAATTTTGTTCTGTTATAAATAATTCATTATCCAATATGTTTCACCAATTACACTTAAAACATGGATTCCCCGTACCTATTAACACCACCATATCGATTTGTACACTCTATTAATCCATAATAATGGATCATTTTGGTTTTTTATTTAAAGATATGGGCCATCCCTTAACCCCATATCATGCTTAACAAAATCTTTTATTAAATATATTGTTCATATTTACTATTTTTTGAGATTATAACTCCTAATAAAATAAAATTTTTGTAGGCACACCCACATCATTGTTTCTCCCTCTTTGTAGCTCATTTCAATAACAGATTGGGTAGAATCACCCCAAGCTTTTTAAAATCATCCCAATTTGAAGAGGTAGATTGTTTTGTTCATAACACATTAATTTTTTTTCTACATTCCCTCAATCTAGGTATTACATGACGTCCTCTTCAATATTCAAATTCCACGTGAATTTATATCTATTTGGAAATTCAAATACCATGTTATTTGTGATGTTTTATTAAGGATATCTCAAGTTAGGGTGTTTCATCTCAAGTTCCTTCTATTTTCATAGTTATTATTACAATAATTATGAGGTTATAAAATTTCCAATAGCTTGGTTTCATTTAAATGGTTTTATTTTTTGTCATTTTGTTGATATGTAGTGGAATAGGGATTGATTCAACTTCTGTTTGGTGCGTTGGCAATTTGATTGATGTTTCACACAACAGTTTGGAGTATTTGGTGAAAATGGTATGTGATTCCATGTGTATGAATTATTGGATGAGTTAGTTTTCATTGATATATATTTTTAGCATTATACTCTTCTATTTTTTTGTGTGAAAACTTTATTTGGTATAATTTGTTTAGTGGTTGGTTTTTAAGTATAAATTTTGTTAAAAAATAAATATTTTCGGCGTGTATTCCATGTTGTCTTCGTTGGGGTTGTTTTATGATTCATGGAACTGTTTTGTAAAATGATGTTATGGATAGAAATTATGGTTTTTTGTGATATTGGTATGATTTAAGTCTAAAAATACTTTTTTTTGACATATTTTATGTGCAAAACATGGCTACACACTTTGAAATTGTTTTCTGACAGTCTTATATGTTTTATTGAATTATATAAGAGGTGAAACAATGTTGCCAAGATGTTTCATAGGGATTGTAAATTTTAAATGGTCTGTTTTAATGTGAATTAATTGTTATGTGATGTATATTATCATGTAATGGTTTGGTAAAATTTTTTAAACGGTTTTTTGAAGTGTGTTAGAGAGGTGAGACATGTAGTGAGCTGTTTCGATGTGAGTATGATTTTCAAAAATATTTTTAATGAAAACCGGTATCATGCGACATTTGTGTGGGTTTTATGGTGCATGTGTGACTTAAAAGTGTAATTTTTATGTAAAAATATTATTTCATGTCTTGTGGAACTTGTTTTAGAACAAGAAGGAAACCCCATGTATCTAGGTAGGAGGACGTCTAATAGTATGCAAGTGATCCCATGGGGTTTGGCACCTGTTTCACATTGAAAGATTGATGATGAAAACATTGACTAAACTATGATGATGATTATGTTGGGGGACATTAGGTTATGGATATGATCCCAACTAGTGGCATGTGTTCATTTGAGTAGTAATTTGAATGGTTACTTTCACTAAGTACGAGGTACCTGGGACCAAAAGTGAGCTAGTGGATATGATGGTTTTACTATTACTAGTGCTCATTAGATATTTTATAATTACCTTCAGAATATGGTATGTTTGTCTCTATAAAATAAATTAATTTTTCATTCTATTTCAAAGAGTTGATTTCCATTATGGTATACCACTTGAAATATGGTTATATTTTTTGGTTCATCTTCTAGAAATTGTTACTCACATTTATTGTTTAAAAACATGCTATCGTTTTAATTGTTATATAATGATTTTACATAGAATATTATTTTAGTGGAATCCTATTGGGTGTTGGATCACTGTCTACTTACAACATGGGGTGTAATTAATGTTACTACTTTTTTCTTAGGTTTCATAAAAGCTTTTATTGATAGTGGTTTAGGTTTCTAGCGGTCCATTATTGTGCAGTGTCATGGTGATGGATTTAGGGTGTTTTCCCTTGACATGAGAAACTCCATGAGCTATTATTTTTTGAATTGTTCCATTAATATAGTCATTGAGTTCTGTTCTAGATTAAGTAATTAATTTCTTTTTTTTGTAAAAGCTGGATTTTTTAGAATCCATATTTGGTTTATTGGATTCATTTTTTTTATGTTTATAAAATCGGCTAAATCATTTCCACATATAAATTTTTGTTTCCCGAGCACTTGTGCCAGCCCATGGGGATTGGTAATTCCCTTCGGGCCCTTCCACGAGCTAGGTCGACTACCATTTCTGATGATATCCAGATTCAGTTTCTTACCAAATGGTATTAGAGGGTGAGGTTCACTCTCATGGGTCATGTTATTTGGGGATAATTTGAGATAGTCTAGATCTAGGTTTTTTGGGATAGGACATTCAGATTATGAGTTGGGTGTAAGGAAAGAACACCTCGTAGTGGTATTTAAGTCACTTGGGGTAGTCATGTTCTATCTGAGTACTTTTTTTCAGGGGTCACCGATCCTTGTGGAAATGTAAATAGATTTGGGTCAATGGTCTCAATGAGCTTGTAATGAATGGGAATACATGTTTATACAGGGATATTGTCCTAGAAAACTCTCAATGATGCTGAAGTGACTGGCGTATGGCCGGAAACCATATTTCCATGTATCCCAACAAAACTAGTTTCTTCTTAATATGATTTTCTTCCATTTTTATGGTGTCATGGAATCATGGTTTTAAAATTAAAAATAAAACATGATCTTCGAAATGTTATCTCTTATTAAAGTATTTTTTAGTAAAGAAGATCATACCTGATTTCTAAAATGGTGGAAGTATTTTTTCATAACTATTTTGAAATGGTAAGTGGTGTGTTTATAACTCTTTTAAATATTTGAATTCCGTTAGACTGGGTTTTGATAATTTATTCCAAATAGACATTGCATAAATATTGAAAAGTTTTCTGAGTTTAATGAAGTGTTTTGGGAATTTATTTGTGGTTTTTAATATAAATTTTTATTTGGAGACTACTATGAATTTGAAATTCTATATAGTTCATTTTAATATTTTCATAAATAAGAATATATGGGATTTTAAATGGATGGGTGTCGATGAAAGGGATTTTTTTTTATAAAATTATTATTATTTTTAAAAGGGAAAAAATGTCGGCAAATTAATCAATGGATTGAAAGTGATTTTTTATTTGAATGATTGGGGATTTCTAAATGTTTTTAAATATTTAAATGAGGTTATTAATATTTGGTTAATATTTTTGAGAATAATGGATGTATCGGTAGGATTATTTGGTTTTAAAAGTGCAAGGATGTTTAGTTTTAAACATTAGTATTTCTATGAGTAACTACATCCATGGGGTTATATGGAATTATGGATGGTTAATGGAATGAATGGATGAGTGTAGGTATTTATATGAAGAGGGTTCTGGTTTTGGCATATAAACGTGCATGTGTGAGGCCCATAGGATACCGCTGGTGTGTACAATAACCACCGACCCATTTATTTTCAATGATGCGAATTAATTTAATGGAAAACATGATGTCTTGATGATCAGTTTGGGATGTGTGTCTTATGTGTTTTTTTAAATGTTTTGTTGTAGTATTTATTTTTATTTCAAGACCCCCAATTGTTTGATTATTGTTTTTTGTTTGTTTTTTGTCGGTATGATATTTGGAAGAGCTGGTTAGTGGTATCTTCTAATAAATGGTTGGGAGTACCTTGTGGTGGCATTCCTCATGTGTTTGGTTCTGATTAGTGATATTATTTAGACTAATGGACTATGATGGTTAGGTTCTTAGGTTCTCTAATTGTATAGGGTACTAACCCTTAAGTATTTAATGCATGACTTAACTGTATCTGATATTACTTATTCATTGGAAATTCCTTCATTTGATCAATTAATGGAGTGTTTATCTTGAGCTTTGTGTTTGAGTCCTAACTATTTCATTTATTATTATTTTGGATCCTCTTATAGAGGAATAGTGGATGTGGAATTTTAAAAGAGACCTTATTTCCTTAAGTTACGTGAGTCCCCAACGATGGGAGCAATACGGGGTTATTTTTGTAAAAAAAATATATGAGGGCCTCTAGTTCTTTCATTAGTCTCTCTGAAATGAGGGTTCATGTTAAACAACCAGTTTTGGGAATATGGTCATGAGAGAATGATATGGTAATTTTTTAGATATTATGTGATGTTTTGGACTTAGTATAAGGTCCCTATCCATATATTGTTTATATCAGTCGCAAGGTTCATGTTCTGAGACACCATTCATGGTCATGTGTTCGTTTAACTAAAAAAGTGAAGGATGTACAATATTCTGAGAGAATCTATTTTTTTCTAGTGTGTCTGCCTTCAGAAAATCTTGACATCATGTATTCAGAGAAAGGTGTTTCATTATGTCATTTCCTCAAATAAATTTTCATCCTATGAAACAATGAATTATTCTCATTCATATTTTATGCTCTTGTTTCTAAAAAATGATAGGTTTTGGTAATGTGAGTTTAGATTTTGATCTATATCGTTTGATATATCTGGGATAACAATGTAGACGTTTATAGCATAGAAACCATATTTTCTGTTTGGGGGTCTTCTAAGACCTGAGTACAGTGCCTAAGATGCTTCGATCATATGAGCTAAATCCATAGGTCCTATAGTGAAGATGGCACATAGTCTGGGAAATCCCAAGGGCATTAAAATTTTTTGGACTAATTCCTATCTCCAGTATGAAATATTTGAACAGTTTAAAACTTTTGAATTGTTGTATTTCTCCATATGTTCTTTTTTGGAGGAATGAGGTGGGGGAATCACGTTCCACCTTTATCCCCTAAGATAATTCTTTCCCCAATTGGTTTCCTTATAGTTTTAGATAAAAGTATGAAATTTGGTCTAGGAAGATGTTTGCACATGGTTTGTGTACAATTAGTTGTGATCGTGCGCTAACATAGGAACGATGTGATAATAGAAACAAGATACTGCACTGTCTTTGAAATCCCATTGAATTTGTTCCATGTAACCATACAAATTTAACCCATTTGGACATAATTATATGTATTTTAGCCCACATTTTTTCATACTTTTCGGATTAACATAGTGGCTATGTCAACTCTTTAAATTTTGGGGTCTTTTCATGTTGGCATGTGCTGGATAGTTAAGATGGATTGTTATAATGGTCGGGAGACCCACTATGGGTCTCATGTTTTTTCATTAGGGAATATTCTATTGAAAATATTCCCCTTATGTGGAGGAGTCTATTCGGGCCTCCCACATTTAGTGTCAGGATCTTCAGTTGGGAAAATATGATTTTCCCCTTATAGTGGGTAGTCTGTTAGTGTCTCCCCATATCAGTAACATATTTTTTACCTTGTATTTTTTTTTGAAATTAGGTAGTGTTATTAAATGTTATTTAACTGTTAACAAACTCCTTGGGTAAATATTTTGATTGGAGTGCCCCCTATAATTTTTTTGAATTGAGACTGTGGTAACTTTTTTCATTTCTGTTGTCTGTTTGGGTAAATTTCTCGAGTATTGTTCGAATAATGTTTAAGCTGTGATGTTTTTTGATGAGGTTTTAATGTTCAATACCATTATAGGAAAGTGGAATATGTTTTTTGGGTGATATTATTCATCAATTATTGATAAATTGGAGATATAAAAGTATTTTGGAGGTGAGTGAAACGTGGAAAAAGAGTCCATTTTGGCCTATCAGTTGTGTTTGGTTTTTAATTTTGGCCATGTTGTGGATTTTTATGAGTGTAATGATCTAATATGGGGATAATTTTCACATAAATGTTTTCATATAAAGGTATTTTTCAATTAATTCCCATTATTTCTTTATTTTTGGTTTTTCCCATATATTTTTGGAGGAAATGGCGAGTTTTCATGATTTGGGCAAAACTGTGAGCGCATTTCCATATTAAAAGTCCAATTTTATTTCATATATAACTCTTTAATGTTTCATCATTATACACCCATTACTCATCCAACATAAAAACCACTAACTTAAGAAAACTAACATCTCGATTTGGAACGTCTAGAAATCAATAATCATGGCGGGCATTGGTTTTTATTTGATGAATTGGGCCATCCCATTAGCCAATTTACATTTTTTTAAATATTTTTTATCTCACATATTTTTATTTTTTACTTATTTTTCTATGATTCCACCTACCACTATAATCTAGATTCCCTAGTCATTCCCACATCTTTGTGTCACCCTCTTTGTATCCCATTTCCATAGCAGATTTGGTGAAACATTCCATGATTTCTTAAATCGTCCAGATTTGAAGAGGTAATTTGTTTCCTTTATAACTCATTAATTTTTCACTATTTTTCCCATTACTATTAATACATTACCTTAACATCCTTATTCAAACATCACATTAATTTTTGTCTTTCTGTAAATTCAGCTACTAATGTATTTGGGCCATTTTTTTCCGAATATCTGAAGTACGTGGGATTCCCCTCATGTTCCTCCCATTTTCATAGGGTTTCATCCAATAATATTGAGGTTCTAAAATTTACATTAGGTTGATTTCATACATTTTGTTTTATTTTGTATCATTTTGGTGAAATATTTTGGATTAGGGCTTCATTTCAAATTCTTATGGTGCGATAGTTGTGTGATTGATGTTTCAAACAATGGTTTGGAGTTTTTGGCACAAATGGTAGGTTATTAAATTTGTAATAATTATTGGATGTCTTAGTTTTTCATTATTTTTATTTTTAGAATTATTATATTCCATTATTTTGTATGAAAATTATATTTGATATTATTTTCTATGTGGATTGTTTTTATGTGGAATTTTTCCGTAAAAATGAATAAAAAAACATTACCACCCAAAAACTAAATATACCAACCCCCATATGACAACTTAAAATAGAATAAAATAACAACATGACCCTTTAAAAACAACCACAAGGGGAAAAGTATGAAACAATAAGAAAACCAATTTGAAAAATAAAAACACATTGTATCAATATAAAACCAAAGTTAACCAAATATAAAATTTTGTCCATCCCAGAAATTTAGTAATTTTATGACACAATCATTCCACCATATAATATTAATTCATCCTACATATACTTTCTAGAAGAGTCAAATTTAAATAGGCGAGGCCAATACACCCCCATCAAAGCAACACATTCCCATGATTCATGTTAATCATATCTATGTATCCATAACACCCAAACTAGTGGTATAGAATATCCATAAAGAACCTTTTTATAAGAATAATCAATCTGATCAAGCTACTCAATCACAAATAAACTAGGTTCAACATCACAATAATCATATATAAAGAAATAATATGGGATTTAATGATTCATTATGATAAATAAAATTTTAACCACATTATGTATCTATTTTATATGATATGGATATGATAAATATAATTCCACATTTCCAATATGTTATAAATGATTTTACATTTTTGGTACTAAAAAACATTGAATCCAAAATATTCAATGACCCAAATGAGGATAAAATCTAAATAAACTAGTACAATGACCATGATCCAAAAAATAGAGTAGATGATTCTCATTATAAGAATTATAAAAATATTATACAATTAATATTATACAACGAATAAATTGAATCATTTAATAATTATCAAGAACCAATATATTTATTACTAGTAATGAATCACCATCCTCGATCAAATATAAAATAGATCTATATGATTGTACTAATAAGAAAAATATATGTCCAAATTGATTGGATATTTGAAATTAGTATAATATTAACAATATACAAGTCCCATATGTAATACCCTGATCCTCTATTATAGAGGGCACATGTTCAAAGTATATCTCTATGAATTTATATAGCTTGTTCCAATAACCCTATCTTATATGATGGATTATCATGAAAAAAATTAACTAGGATCCCATAACCTCCCAGAGGCCTCTTAAAAAAATTTAATTGAATCAGGAGTCCCAATCATAATTACTTCAGAAGTAATTACATGAAATCTAATGATATCTTTCACTGATTAATATCATAAGTCCAAAACTTTTGTGGTATTTATAATGGAAATGAAGTCGTTATATATTTTCAATTATTCAGTCATCACCTATATCACATTATTTAATAGATTTGTACATCAATAAAAATCCACACTATCCCTGGATATCTGGTCTCAATTCCATGTTAGAAGAAGAAGGTGTTGAAGAAAGACTGAAGGATTTTAATAATCTACATTAATCGATTGAAAAGAATAACAATATGAATAATTATTATTATGGTACCATTGAAAATGTTTTCACAAATGTGTCTCATAATATCAAAAAAAAAATTCTATTGACATATTGTACTGATCATTGTCAATTGTTGAAATATCATATCACATCCTTCCACATATAAAAAAGGAACAACATACCAGCTCTATGAGAAAATGATACCATCAAAATATAGGGAAGTTCTTTTATGATGGTATTACCACAATATGAATAATTATTAATTCCTAAAAACAGAACATCAACATACTAATAAAGAATAATAAACTTGAGAACTGATGTAAGTATTCTAAACACTCTATAAAAAAACACTAATATCAACATCCCAGTCTCCCAATTTCTTATTTGAAAATGGAACGATTAAATTTCATTGAATCATGGATTAACGAATTTTTATTAGGTGATTCTTTGTTAACCTAAACCAATGGATGAGAAATATTCATATTTGACTATTACGTATAATCATATAAGACATATAGTAGAGTCAATCCTATTCCGCATGGTGATTTCAATCGTTTTTGACAATACTTATCTTGATTAGCTTTCCAAACGTAGGGATGGAATTTCCACTATAGTGTAGTAAATAATATGTTCTTGTTCATATACACACTACGTTGGAAATAACTTTCATTGATATTAGATCTTGGTTGATGGCTTAATAATTCATTAGTAAAATCTTGAGGAGCACCTCCACCTTGAGAATAGATTTCCCTCTTTAAATTTCATCAGCATTGGTGTTCCCACATGTTCCCATGGAAAAATACAAACATCCTCTCAAATTATTGTCTATAAGATCCCATTTCAAAACTGTCATCTTATTGACCATCTCCAAATCATATGTCTTATAGTGAAACACAATATTGTAATGAATTATTGGTCATAATAACAACTGAAGGAATTTTATCATTAAAAATTTACTAGCATATACATTACGATAAAAGAAAAGAATTTTCAAAAACATTTTTGCATAATATTTTACAAAGATGTTTTATAACTTTATGATAAATAAATATTTTATTATTTCTATAATTAATGCATGTTTTTATAATTTATCATTAAATAAATCATTAAACTCCATCCATAGACATCCATGTTTTAATTTTTCTTAGGAAACCAAATCCCAACATTGGAATGTATAATTATTCAACATGTATGATTCTATCATAACATTTAGCAACATTAGTGTACTCAATAAATAGAATATTATATTCATTTCACTGATATAGATTTCGATATTTTTTGATTCAAAATCACCTTGGACATTTGGTTAATTATATTTCTAATAATAAAAATAATGAGACACTTTAATTTTATGTCAATTTAATTTCTATTTTCGAACTATTCAAAATATTTCACTATACTCTATAAAAACTGTTGGGTCACCTATATTTCATATAAAGAATCATTTTTTGTGGAATCATCATACTGATTTATATGACTAATAAATGGTTAAATTCTCTATAACCATATAAATCAAAATCTGGTCATCAAAATATAGCTCCTGACGGACTGGAATATTTCTAATCTCCTTTAAAAATAATGATACAAATTTTTGTTTCAAAAATCATCAATATTAAACATATAAATCGTATTAAAAAATATACAAACAACATATAAAAAATTCATTTATAGTGGTAATTATCAATACTAATTCCTAAAATTTTAATCTCATAGGGTAAACACATTATGATGTCATAAAAAATTACCTAGAAATCTCATAGAACACCTTTATACCCACACACCTTGGTAACATGATTTTAAATATAATGTGTTTAACCATGTCTTATAATTTTATCAATTTAAGTTTTACCACCCCCGTATCACAATAAATTTCATATATAAATGCACTATACATACCAAGAAGGAGATGATTATAAAAATAATTTGATAATCCCCACATCCTGACACACCATACTTATACCTGAACAAGTTAACATATTAAATATAATATATTTGAGAATCATATAAAACGTTATAAAAGATATAAATTGATTCAATGTGATAAAATGGTAAATAAAATAATTTAATCAAAATTTAACACATTGAATAACCTTACTATTTCCAAAAACATACACACACAAATGGATACACTGGTCCTCCTAATACTCTCTTGTGTTGAGTCATGTTATCACAAAGTCATTTCTTGGACACAAACGTTTATAGTGGTAATTTTTGTCATCATATATCCCATGTTTTCAATTACATTATAGTTTTATATCTTAACATGATCCATCCCACATGAACATGAATTCATTGTAATTAAATTAAAAGATTATTCAAAATAAAACATTTTTTTAAAACAAAAATTTTATCAAGATTAATTATAAATTTAATATATTCCAATCATTCAATTTTTTTGAATTCACATAATAAAAGATGTTTTATATATGAATTTATCCAGATATTTCATAATAATGGACAAGAATAATTTAGAAAAACATAAGCCATAATGTTACAAAATAGTAGAGTGGGAGATTAAAAAAACCCTATTATTTTTTTAATATGAATGATCTAATACAGTTTCATATGTATTACATATTCATTAAATTATTCTATTAAATACCAATTATATATCATCAGAACTTATCCAATAGATATATATGATAATTAAAACAATAATATATTCTTCTGTTCAAGAAAAACTACGGAGATCTATTATGAGATGGAAGTATGATATCTTATCCTTTTATTTCTATAATTGAATTATCAATGAGTAATTGGAATTAAATTTTAAACATTGAATATCATAAAAAATTCCCTAAGGGAATTCTAGTAGATGAGATGAAGAGACTAGAAACTAAATAAGGATTGATAATTCTTTGAAGGAAAAAATTATTTTATACCTAAACTAATTCATGGAATTATATGATAAATCACAATCTGAATATTCATGTGGCCACATAATAAAGAATTCATAACACCTTGGGTTTAAATTTTGATAACCATTTCCTATCATGAATCAAACTCATTCCCTTGAATTGATTATTTCCAGAAACCCATCATCCCATAAAAATATCTCATAGAACCTACCCAATTATAATTAATCTTATGAATTCCCATTCATGACATGTATTGTTAATATAATAATATTTTATATATTCTTCTCTTTAATCATATGATATCTTCCATAAATTTATCCTAGAAAATTATACTAAAATTGTGAGGTAAATAAAATTGAGGGTGATGAATAATAATTTATCTCCAAATTATTCATGGTTAATAAAATATATTTAATCAGCATTATATTGGTAGAAAACATAAAATGGAACCCCTGAAATAGGATCGCTATATAAAATACATCAGGAAAATCATGTTCTCTCACATCCCAATTAGGTAAATGATTAGACTAATTACAAATATGGTATAAAATAACTCTATAAACTCTCACACACATTTGGTTAACTATTATATGGATAGAACATAATATCACTACAATTTAAATCACATTTAATATTATATTAATAATCAAAACAAACTATTGATCTTCTCCAATGAAACCTATAAATTACCATTATAAAAGATATAGAGAAATCCAAATCAATAGTTAAATAATAAACTCAATATAAAATATAATGACTGAAAAGTTGATTTTTATTTTATTTTAAAAATCTGCTTTTTGGCTATGTGGTAACGTACACAATAGGCAGGAACCAAATTACCAAACTACAAACATAAATGTTCAAAATTTTAAAAACACCCATAGGTCACCACTAGTGTCGTCGCCACTATCATTGTCGCCATACAACACCATCGTTGAGTCATTCAAATCACAGAACCACACAGAAATCCCAAAATTCACAAATGAAATTCAAATTTCATGTAACAGACAAGAAAATCATTGAGCCCTATGTCATACGCGAACCAAGGCAACACAACGCCTGAGGCATCATCATCACCTCTGCATGTCGGCGTTCACACCATTGTTGTCGGACTCTCTATCGATGCATCACCACACTAACATCAACGAAGCCACGAACCATCAACATATCAACACAAGGGTCGTAAGACGACGTAATCCACAGAAACAGGCCAAGCAGAGATCACCGTACTCCAAAAAGGGAATGAAAATATCTCCTCGAACTAGCAAATAGAAAATCTGAAGACCATCACAAAAACAACAGACCCAAACACCAAAAATCATCCCGAACAAATATTCTGAACGCCGATTCTTACAAAAACAAAACATGAACAGTATATCCATCCAAACTAATCAAAGAAAGCATAAATCAAGGAGTCAGAGACCATCACCTTGTCGATGACCAACCGAACAGATAACTCGTAGGAACCTACCACAATCCAACACCCAAATATTGTCTCTCCATACGAATGCCACAGAGACAGCAGCAGACTACCCACTGCACTAATGGTACATGAGGTAGCGTCCCTAATACTCAGAAGCTGGATATCAGCTGTAGACCATCACCGTGATGCCTTTGAAACCCTATCCACCATAGGTGGAGTGAGGCGACAAGAAGGCCATCACCATAGAGAAGTTTCTTGGTAGCCGATCCCACGATGTTTCACGACACTGCCATAGAAGGAGGAATCTGCCACGAGCTCATCGTTCAAGCACCGTGGAGGTCCGAGCCAACCCGAGACGGAAGGGGAGGAAGCAGCGATGGGGAATCCCTAGATGTGGAGCACCCGACACAGGCCCATCCATAGTTTTAATGTAAAATATATTTAAATGTAAATTTTTTGAGGTTCTCAGAAAACATGGATACTCAAAATTCTTCATCAGACTTGTCAAGACAATCCACAACAATGTGAGACATTCTATTATTAACAATGGATCGCCCATGGGTTATTTCCAATGCTATGGGGGAGTCAAAAAGTGGACCCCTTATTTGGACTCACCATTTATCTAGATGAAGATTATAAGAGTATATGCTTTAATGATATAATGCAGGCTGGTCATTAAATGAAAATCAAGGATGGAAGTGATCTCTTAACCCCCTCGCACCTCATATATGCTGATGATATTCTTCTATTTGGACATTCCAATAGAGGTACAATATCAGGCATTCAGAAAATCTATACTCATTATGAGGATCTTTGGGGGCATGTGGTATTATAGAATAAGTCCTCTCTTGTGATTGGGAAAGGAATGATTGTATCCATGAATAATAGAATTGAAAATAATCTTGTAGATAAGAGTAGTGCGCTTCCATTTATGTATATAGGACTACCAATTTTTTGGGGAAGGGTTACAAGATGCTATCTTGAATCCATAAAATTTAGAATTATTAATCAACAGTCTACATGGAATGAGAAATCGATCTCTCGTGCAAGAAGAATTTGTCTTGTGGACTCGGTTATCACAACAATGTTTTTCTATGCTTTCTCGGTTTATCGGCGGCCTCATGACCTTATCAAAGAACATCAAGGATTAATTTGGAATATCATATGGACTGGGTGCAGACATCAAAATAAACACATCACTAATAACTAAAAATATTGAATCTAACCCTCTAAAATGAGGGGAATGGTTGTTAAGGACTTGAATGACTTCAACGTTGCTCTCACAAGAAAATTCACTTGGATCTTGTTGACATCTAATGATGAATACCTAGATTTTCTAGCACATAGATTCATATCAATGCTGAATAATGGGTACTCAGTATATGTGTCCTCTTTCATATGGTATGTGATTAAACATGCTTACATTGGGATAATTCACTATTACTCTTAGCCGGTTTCCATCTCATCCAACCTTAATTTCTGGACAACGATGTGGCAGGACATGCCCATCTTACAATGCATGGATATCCCTCCCTAACTGAAGGATATCTCAATTACTGACATCTACCAAGACATGGATCTATTTAATTGAATTACAGATCATATAAAGATGTCTATGCAGTGCTATTATATCATATGTTGACAGCTTGATTAGGAAACAAAACACTTGTGACATGTTCACTCCAAGGGAGCATTACAAACACTTATGTGGAAGCAGTGCGACTTCTGCCTTGTGGTTGCCTAATTATAAAAAAGCATATATTCAACCTTCCAATTACCTGATGTTATGTAGGATTTGGAAAGGCAAGATACCTATGAAAAAACTCTGACAATAAATGTGAATATATTTTTCCTCTTACTACTATTTGTGCACATAGGCTGAGGAAAAAATTCACCATATTTTCATTATGTGCATCTTCTTTGGAATATATTGGGAGAATTTTCATAAGGAATTTGGGACTACATTATCAATGAACAACCATGATGATTTCATGAACGAAGTCACAACAACTTTTCAATGTGAGCAGATTTTAGTACTTATTCTCAGTACTCTTACAGAGGCCATTTCTCAGATTCGGATGGCGCAAAATCATATTATTTTGGACACCTGTAAGATCGCTTTGAAGGTTGGTCTGACTGTTGCTTATAGGGAAGTACAATCTACTTCAAAGAAAAAAACATGTACAATGAAAAATAATATTTCTGATATTATAATGCTGAAAAAACATGATATATCTGAAAAGGTCAAAAAACAATAGATGTTGAAGTCAATTAATGGATTCATCACATCTGATCATGATTGAAAGTGAATATTTATGGTGCAACATCTGGTACATCAGGACCTTGTGGGTTTAGTGGGGGTGTTTTGTAACCATCAGGGCTTCGTTAAGGGATGATTCTATCATTATATCTGAATTGGTTCTGTGCTTGATGCTTAATTATGTGTTGTGATTAATGATATAATCTACGTAGTCCACCATGGATATAGGCACATGTGGGTGGAATCTGACACAAGTACAATAGTGAAAATTCTACAGCAATGGTATAGGGACATTCATTAGAGGATTATTATATTTTGGATTTCATGACTACGTCTCCTTGAGCATATTCAACTAGAAATCAGTCATGTTTATAGGGAAGAAAAATAGGTTGCTAATTCTTTGTACAAGATGACGGTTATGGAGGTCCCCTCATGGTGGTCCTTTTTCATCATGGAATTTTTCTCACATATTATTGATCTGGAAACACACGGTATGCTCTATTCTCACATTTGTAAACCTCTTTTCGCTAACACTTTTTCAGTTTTTTAATCTTTTTTTAAGGTGTTAGCTTTGTTTTAATCTGTGACCTCCTTTAATATATGGAACCCTCCCACACCACCCTTATATGAAATAACTGAGGTCATGGTTTTTCGTTCATGCTATAATTGAAACACAATCCAATCAGAAGATAAAAAATTAATATAATTTATTATATAAATTTATCTAGTTTATGTATACAATTTTAAAGACCAACCCTGAATAAGTAATGATGAATCTTGTAAAAGATATTTTTTTAACATATTATAATTAATTTTATTTTTAGGTAATTTTTTAAGATAATTCGGGTCTATTAATTAGATCACATGGGACCTCTACATCCCAATTGGTCTCCATTAATTTATAACATACTAATATAAAACTATATTTTATCATTTCCAATACACTAAAATCATCATAAATTAATAATCAATACTCTACATGAAATTTAAATAATTTATTTGAAATGACTCAACAACAAATAAACTCCAATAATTTGTTTTCCCATTTATTAATTAAATATTATTCACAAACATCTAACTCTAATAGTCCTCCAGATGTAGATTAGTGTAAATATTAGGTATCAATGAAAATAAAAGGAACTAACCTTTGAAATCCATGTAAATTATAAAAAATAAACTAATCAGTGCTGAAGATTATAAATAAAATAAAACAAATATCATATTTAATTATATGAAAATGCATGAAATGTGATTGTTTAAAAATATCATTATGTATAATACCAAAAAAACTGATCCTATGAAATTAATGTCACCTAGAAAATATTCGGATCACCAAACCATGATATAGTAAAAAATATCCTACTCATTAACATATTTGGACTATGTAATAAGTTTCATAATGGTTATGAATAATATGATCTTGTGTGAGAGTATTGAAAACTAAATATGAATTTATTATATTAAGAGCTTAAAAAATTTACTCTACATAGTGGTGGTTATCTAGTGATGAAACATTTGATAAGGTTGAATTAGGTATATTTAATGTGTTTTATTTTTTGTCAATATATAAACCGTATTCATATATGTTTTTTAAAAAAGTTTCTCATTGAATGATATGATTTTTTGGGTGCTTGAAATATCTTGGAAAAAATATTGAATAATCCTAGAATAATTATTAATTGTTATAGAATTTTGAATTTAAGATGAATTATTTTCTAATTATAGATTTATGTATGAATCATTCAATCATATGGAATGGGTGTGTGAGTATTATAATGTGCTGCAAATTGAATTATCCATTATAGAATATGCATGTTATTTTCCAACATATACATCATATATTCCCTATATAATCATCATATGGTTGTGTAGACATGAATCCATGTCTGCAAAAAGATCATATATCATCTATATGACCATAAAAAATATAATTACAATACATTGTTCTTTATAAAAATAATTTAATGTAAGAATTAATTCTTTTCTAACTTAATTGTTCCTTTTATGAAATCCAAATATGTTGTCAGCTAAAATTTTGGTTTGAATAATTTAATAATTTGATTAAATTTAGTTATATCTCATGATATGAACAAATATAGTCTTTAATTAAATAAATATAATAATATTATTTATAATAATTCTAACATGTTATAATGTAGAATAAATATTCAACAAAACATTATTATCACTTATTATTTTCCACAATATTGGATATCACATATACACACATATTTATGAACATTAAATACATGAAGTCGTCATAGGAAAAAATAATAGTATATATGATGGAATATGGTAATGAATGTTCTATATGATATTATATAGGTACAATTTTTAATGAAGATATTGAATATTATTCTTTTTAATTCCAGGCATTTATGGACTTAAATTCAAAAAGTCTATAAATATTTTCTTATATATTGAATTCACAAATTGATGATATTGAGTAGATTCTATTCAAATAAGTCTTAATTAATATTCAAATTAGATGAATAATATTTCTTTTATTACCATGACAATTAAGAATGATGGATTTTTTTATATTATTTTTAATAATATTGTCAAAATTTTTAATGATGATTACATAAGAGACATACACAGAAGAAGGCACTAATACAATATATTTTTGAATGATCATATTCATAAAAAAATGTATAGTATTGTGGTACTATGTTGTATTATGAATCAAAACTAGAATTGCATCTTGATAATGATCATGAATAGATAAATAAATATGCTTTGGAAACACAAGAATAAGTGTTTAAAATATATTAGTGGAAATAATATTAGATTATAAGAATGGTTACTATAATTTTAAAGCATGGTATACAATCATATGTGAGATTCATTGAAGCATAATTGGGAGGCAAAAAATAATAGGTTTCATGTTCATACACTACTCAATTGTACCAATAGGATTATTCTTGTGGGTAATGTGAATATGATGAAGACAAATTAAAACATGGTATATACTTATCATATTATGAGTGTGTGTGGAAACGAAAAATCCATCATATTTACCTATGGTGAATGTTATTTAAAAAAACATTTTAATAGCATTATCATCGATTCACCCCACCTCACACTGAATTCCATTTATAAAATATGTAATTTTAAAAGTGGCTTCTGAGAAATGTATCATTATTTTTTGAATGGATTTTTTGAAGTCAATAGTATCAACTCTATAATTTGATTAATTATTTTTCACATATCATTATTATCAGGAATGGATAATTTAAATTTAGTGAATATCAATGGGATCCCTATAATTGTTACAATATATGGATTTATAAAATATTTTCATGCGTCGTATTTATCAATTATAATATATTAGAAGAAGTATCTAATTTTTTTATAATGTGTTTATGTTTATTCAATAATGATGAAAAAAATGAATATGGAAAGTTTTGGTCATACTAGAAACATGAAAAAAAATCTCTTATAAAGAGTGAATATTGATTAAATCTTAACCAAAAGAATAAATGGCACATTGAAATAGCTAGATAATATATATGATCTATATAAAAAAGTGAAGTGAAAAATAATTATGTAAAATTATTAATTTATATATATATATATTAATGATTATTAGTCTATTGAAATCATATTCATAAGGGTAAATTATTTTTTGAGAATAATCAGTGGGTATGAAAAGATATTAAAAGACACTACTATTTTATATAAAAAATTTGTATCTTAAATGATAAAATTGAAAAAAATATTCTTCCTTAAATTTTTTATTTGATATCCCTAAGGGATAATTAAAAAATATTTTCTTATGGTATAAGATGAGAAAATATAATAAAGTAATAATGAAGGGACATTATTAAAGTGACATTATTAAAGTGACATTATTTTTATTGTCTCAATACATACAAATCTGAAAAATTATTATTGAATGGTAATATATAATAAATTCATAATATAAATGATATATGAATGAGATGGATGCTATATTTATTACCCTTATTTGATGAAAATTTATAATATGGAACAAAAAATATTAAGAAAAGTTCCCATTATTATGTTTTATGTGTGAATTTATTGGGTCATTCTGTGAGGATTATAGAAAATAAAATTTTTAAAAAGACAATGTTGTAAAAGAAGAAAATTGAACAATGTTATCAAATAAAGAAGATAAATTTAATTTTTTATTCCAACAGATAGTGTGATATTTTTAATGACTAAAATGAAGAATTTTCTGTTCTAAATATTTTGATTATATTGATGATAATAATGAAGTTGTATTTTCTTATGATGATGATGTTGATAATTATATATGGTAAATGATAATAAAAAAAGTCATATAAGAGGGAATATAAGTGAATAAGATGTTATTGAGAGAGTGTTTTTACTGGGAATAGAGTTAGAAAAATATATTTGAAGGAACTCTAAACTAGAGAATGTGATCAAAATGTATAAAATTTAAAATCTAACCAACAATATTAAAGTATCTATATTTTCAGACGAAAAATACAACCGGAAAAGGATATTGAGATCCAAATAATATTAATAATTAAAATAATTCTCATAAAATCTACATTGAATAATTTTAGATTGTGAATGATTTTGTTTTTGACCATTGTATATAAAATGTGATCAAAACCAACATAGAAAATAAAATTTAATGATTTTTCATCATAATACTCTTTCAGATGATAAATAATGTCTGATGAATATTTACACACTAGAGGGACAAAAAATAATTATCATAGCAATGAAAATATTATATCAAATTTGGTGGACATTATATTCGACGTTCTAATTCCAGAGGAATATATTTGTAGAAATACAAAATGACACTAAAAAATATAGAATTTCTAGGAAATCTAGATTTATGTAAAATAATTAAACTAATGACAATGAAAATGAAAATTCTAGTTATATTAAAACGAATATGATTTTACGAGATTATAATAAATTTTATTTTCAAGAATTATCCAATATTATTGTTGAAGTTATAATAAGTACAAGTACCATATTATAGATAATATGTTTTCTATGAAAGAAAATATGATTTCAAATGATTTTTATTGTTTCATGTAGACTTTGAGAATATGTAAAATATTTATTCATGCAGTTACCAATAAAAAAATTACAATAAATCTCAAGAAAAATTTTATGGGTAGTTAATACCTTTAATGGAAGAAATAACATGAATAAAATACATATTATTGATTGAATTGTAATAATATAATTTTTACGCTCGAATAAGTCTATGGATGAAATTTCCAGCAAGGTTTCCATGAAAAATAATCCATAATTATTATAACTATGAGAATTTATTTACTCAAAATACTCGAGAGAAAAAGACTTATGTTAAAAAAGAACCTTTTATTATGGAATTTTCATTCAAATATTCAGATACATAAATTCCATTATACTATTATATTGAATTTTCCTCATATATGATATGTGATTTTCGACAT
This sequence comes from Viscum album, assembly GCA_963277665.1. NCBI lineage: Eukaryota > Viridiplantae > Streptophyta > Magnoliopsida > Santalales > Viscaceae > Viscum > Viscum album. Next base: position 415,395,619 of record OY728161.1, on the reverse strand, counting down.
CTAGGAGGTGACATTTTTTTAAATGTAGGAACATTTTCCTTATGAAACTGTTTGTCAAAAAATATTAAAGGATTTGGATCAATATTTATTAAGAAATAAATCATAAAATAAAAAACACATCACTAGTTCATGAAATGGAATAAAATATATTATGTGTTTGATATATTTGTGAAGAATGAAATTGAATAATTTTTAATAATTTTGGGTTATTGGTAAATAATGATGAATATTGATGTGTGGTAATAATAATATAATAGAATAATGATAATTTATTAAAGGTTGATGATGAAAAAACATTTCTGCAATCAAGGAATAAAAAATGATAATTAAATATAGAATTGAAGTATTGATTATTATTGAAAAACTAATGTTAACATTATCTTGTTTGGATATAATGATCAGGTAGTTAATTTTCCTAAACAAAAATGTGATGGTTTATTACGAAACTGGTAAAAGGGGAAAACGATTAAATATTTTCACAATGAGGTGGTGAATAAATTTACTCAACCTTTAGATCTCATTATATATAATGGTTGTGGGACCATAATTAAGAAATAAAATAATTGAAATAAATATATTATTATATTACCTGAAAAAATAAATTTCAATTTTTTTTATTTTTTGAAATAGATTTACAATTCCTTGAGATTTTTTATAATTCTAGAAATCAGTATTAAAGGGTAGTGTAATATTTTTTTAAATATGATTTGGAAATATAACAAAAGCTTTTATAAAAATGAAATTTTTTATCTTATTTGAAAAATAACTGAATACTGAATTTAAATTGTTCAAAATACTCTAAAAACAATAATCGAATTTCTAAAGAAAAGTATATATATTTAGTGGTGATGGATCTGACAATGATATTTGAGATTCGAGAAACACAATATTATTTTAGGAATTCTATTGTTGTGGCAGTTCACATTCTATAATATTTCGATGATTGAATGTATATTTTCATCTCTTTATATTTCTAGTTTGTGTATGTTCATTACGCCACCTGTATTTATCTATAGTACCCTTGTCATTAATTATTTTTTCAGGGTTTACGATTCTGGATTCCAAATATTCTCTAGGATCATTCGATTATTTATTGATATCATATAAATTTTAAGGATAGTATTAATGATGAATGTTTAGACAATTGTTGATGCATATTGTTCTATTCATAATAACTGAATTTGTGTCTTACTTATGCATAATAACTTATAAAAGAATAACTAACCAAACTCGAAAACTCAACATAATTATATTTATATAATATATTTCCATTGATAGAAAAATTATATATTTTTGGAATGTATTGGATGTACATGTGTATAGGATACATTGATAAATACCAAAAATACATGAAAAAATTAGTTTCTTATAACCTATACTCTTGGACTGAAAACATTATTCAGGTGGGCAATGGGGTCATGAAATAATATTAATCGCACAATTGACTATCTTTCATATATTAAGGGTATATCCTTATAAATCATCATTCTCCATATATTGGTGTTTGTTTTTGAGTATGCATAGAAAACTAAATCATTATTATTAACTGCTTAAAGTGGTTATTTTAAAAGAAATATTAAAACATCATAATCATGGATTCAACCCTACTTCTCAGCGATATCCCAATGATCCTATAAGTGATTCCATGAAACACCATACAAAAAATTAGTGAATTTTTATGTATTAGTAGGGATATGTATATAAGTATATCCATCATGATTTTAAAATAAAAACACATGCTACTATTGGAAATTAAAATGAACCATCTTTTAAATAAATAGTGAAACTAACTCATCCCACATTGAATGTTGTTTATAAATAGTTCCCACCACATGTATATTCATTAATTATGTATAAATTATATGTATAAAAATTCAATAAACATTCCAATTATGTTACCCTACATCCATTTCCACATAGATCATGACCCTCACATTTCAATGGTATACATCATTGGTCACGTATACCATCCTATTTCAAAATAAAATATTTGAATAGCACATCGACATAAAAATCCAGGTTCATATCAAACCACCACAGAACCCCTCCAATATTAGAATGGTGTGTCATATAGGAAATGTAATAAAATTCCATTCCCATAACTTCATAGGATACAAGGATTTACATTGTTTACAATATATAATATCAGAATGACCGTTGATTTTTGACATAGTTTGTGGTATTTAATAATTAAAAATATAATATTATATATATCAATAATCCTATATTCAGATTCTTATACTATCAAAAATCGTATATAATCGTACTATTGTAACATCACCCTTATCATACAACTACAACATTCAAATTTATAAAAAATAAATGGAAAAACATAAACCGCAAAAAACAATTTATAGTCAACCATAATAATCTTTACATTTAATATTAATTTTCCATTAAAAACAATCATTTAATAAACATGTTATATATCACTTATTTCAACCTAGTTAACCTATTAAACATTTTTCCTCATTTTTCATTATATTTTATTTTATTTTCAAGAAAATTTATATTATCATGTACATTATCAATTTATTTATTTAGTCCCAATATAATATATAAACAAGAATCTTACTAAAAATACCACATATATATAGAACATCCATACAATAATTCACATAGCATAAAAACATGGTAAAATTAATGGAAAAATTGTAAATTCACCAACAACATCACACAATCCAATATCGTTTTCATTCTATATAAGTAATCAATTAGACTAATGTAAAAAATAAACTAATAAATAGTAATTCAATATTAATAATTGTATAATAAATATAGTTTTGAAATAACCCATGAAAATCATCATTAAACTCACTACACTATGGAGTGAGGAATATCAGTTCTTAAATAGTAATATTATTGTTGACGAGTCAACAATAAAAAAATTACAAAAAATGTTACATTAATAATCCATAATCAATTTCAATATTCTTATTATATAATCTACTATATATAAAATAATAGAAAATAATAGAACAAATACCTTAAAATATGACAATTAAATCTCTATATGATGTTAAAATCAAAGAGAAAAAATAATGAATTCATATATGTTAAGAAAAATCCCATAAAATCCAAATGGCTTGAATTAGAATAAGAAACTATGTAGAAAGAGAAAAAATAAATATTTATAAAATAAATATGATCTTTAAATATTCCTGGTGTAATATATTACATAATTCCATTAAATTTGTTGACTAGTTGAAAATTATAAAATCATAGTAACATCCCCCTTTATATCTTATTACATATTTTGGCCCCAAAGTTCCAAATAAGATGATATCATTAACATTGTAGTTTAATATATAACATAATTCAAAAATGAACACGATCAAATGGTCAATAGATGATTCATGGTGTAACAACCTCACTTCACAAAAAGTTAATATACATTGCACTGTAAAATTTAATATCACATTAAAATAGTGAAGGTTTAACAAACAATAATCATAAAAATGATTGAACTACTGGAAAATAATGTCCGAATTATACCAAATAAAATTTCATAATGGATAATAATGACACTAACTATTTCTCCACATGGAATCAATACAAAATATTCCAAAAATAATTAATATAATGAGAACATGAATAAACCATATAGGGTGGTGGTGACACCATCCTTTAGTTCCAATACATGAGAACAATCATAGTTCTAAGAATAATATAAAGGTGTAACCAAAGACACAACTTATTTATTTGATTCCCTTTTAGTAGAAACTATCCGAATGATTTCATCAATTATAACATGCTTCTATAACGCCTATAAATCATAAAACCCCAAAAAAATCATAGATAAAAAATAAAATGATTAATATAACATCTCTAATCCAATGATATTCAAGAAAATGTAGTTTATATCCTAGTAGATTTCACAATCTTACCCTTCAAATTCAAATAATCAAAAACAAAATTAATAATTTCAGAAGATCCTAAATTCTTTTCCATGTCTCAATATTAATGAACCATTTTAATAATGTCCATTATCAAAAATTAAAAATAATAATCCTTGAAAATAACCATACTCTAAACTGATGTATATCCTTACATCTTCAACACTATTAAAGCCCTTACTTATATGATATTATTAATGATTCTATCATCTCGAAAAAATATAAAAAAAGAAACATTATTTTATAATTATTATATAAATTATCATTGACTTATAAACCGTTATGAATTAGAAAATTAATTCATAGCTTTTTATAATTTTGATGAAAAACACATAAGAGAACTATATTAGTTTATGTTGTCCTATATAAGAAAATAATATTTAATATCACCCACTGAATGAGTTCCATTTAATAAATACATTAATATTCTATTCAATATTATTAATTAATTTGATTTATTATTTAAAAGTATTATTTTTATATTAATATATCACTAGTATAACTTAAATAGGACCAATCGCATGTTTATATATATATATATATTCACCATACCAAAACAATGCAGTCCTCACAAATGCCTAATCAAAACATTAATAAGAAAAAGTCATTATGATAAAATTATATCATGACCGGGAATTATTTGTAATCTAGATAAATAAAAATTGAGATTATGATATTACCTCAATATTTGACAAAAAATAGGAAATCGGTATATGACTAGCAGTGAGGTTAAAATTTAATTTAATTGGTAAAAATAATTGTTAAATATAAACAAAAATTCAATGATATTAATAATATAAAAACCTAAATATCCATAAATTAAATATTTATTAAAAAAATCATGGTATTAATTTTTACCAATATAATTAAAATGTAATTCCAAATTTATCCACAATTACATCCATCTATACTCGTCTATCTATATATCATATAACTGAACCTGTAAATAACTATCAATTCATATCAACTACCAACTACCTCTATGAACCACTAATAATGATAAGTTAATTAAAATATATAAATATTGGCGAGTATTCATATGCACTTACTGGGTTCCAACAAATGCTACTCAAGTATTCGTATGATAAGATCATTACAATTCTTCAATGCGGTTAAATAAACAAAACAATATAATCATGTTATAAATATAAAACTACATACAATCTATGTGTAACTTATATCTCATCTTGATCAAATCAAAAAATTATACATTATTTTTATTATATAATCATCATATTAAATCATAAAAAATATCCCCCTGTTAACATCACCTCTTAAATAACATCAATGAAAACCTCATCACATAGAAACCCTATCACCAACAGTTTTCCATTTTTGTTAAATATTTTACTAATATTTCTCTCCTCTATCCTCATATAAACACTATTCAAAAATAAATATCAACGGGGAAATGAATAAAACTTCACAACCGAATTTTTAAAAAAAATTAAAACTAATCTTATAGTTCAATCTTATTAGTAATGAACATGATCCTAACATGATGCTTAACGCCATCACCACTCATTAGTTGAAAATACAGAACGATTATGATTCAAATTTCACTATATATCCCACTGAATAAATTTTTATTCAATACACAGTGTCATGACATAATATATCACTAATCATTTACTTTTAGGGAGGTAATGAAAATATATATTTTGAAAGTTAAATCTAATTTTTTTTAGTTTTTCACTCATTCCCTAGTATTACACAACATGTAATTATATTCCAAGGCAGATAATAGGGATGAATAAAATATGATGGGTCATATGATCTCATCATTATCATAAAAAACCAAATTTAATAATCCCTATAATTCAACACATCCTATTTAATACATGTTACAATCCATTCCATGAAATCCTAACATGATATTATGGTTCATTATATATTAACCACATAACCACTTCTAATTTCATATAGTTACAAAATACCTTGCATCTGAATCCCCATCCTTGAATTATAACCATGGTAACCAAAATATTTCCATTGATATAAAACAGACATTTTCCATTTTATATGCATATATCCAAGTCAAACTCATCATTTTAGTGCCTCTATTCAAAACAAAAAATAATACAAAAAATTTCATAAAAAATAAATATTATAACCATTATTAAATGACCATTTTCAAACAATGAATATTTGTGTGAAGAAATGTAATTATATAATATTTTGGGAAAACACTATCGTTATTTGGAATAGCGCCACTACATGGATCATGTTTGTCATGAGAAATAATTTTTATAGATTTATAGAAGATGTAACACTATTGTACTAAATTGGAACTCCTTTTTTTGATTTAAAAAACACTATAATCAATAAATCTATAGTTTGAAATAATTAAATACATATATAATAAATAATAATATATTAATGTTAATTTCATTTTACATTAACACGTTTGAAAAACAAACATTCTTAGTTCCATTGTAAACTATGAAACATATTTTCTTCATAAGCGAACTTTTTCAACTCACACCAAATTATTCATAAAAACCCCATATTAGATAGAATATAAAAAATTATTTTATTTATTACCGAAGGAAATTAAACATCATAAAGGGTGGTATAAGATTATCTATAAGGTAAGAAAAGGTAGATATCAATATAATATTATCATATGTTTATGATAACTTGATCATAGAATTTAAAAACCATAATGTTATTATCATTTATCATTAACATGATTAATGAGATAAATAACGGTAGTTTATAAAATATGTATCAAAATGGAATAAAAGAACTTGAACCATAGAGAATTGAATTGGATGAAAATAGGGATTTTTAATGAAAAAATATTCAATTAAAATATTCTCATGGATTTAAAGGCTCGTTACAAGGGATATCATAATGTAATTTTCTCACACCTTCAACCATTATAGTAGTAATGTTTTAAAACCAATACTATAAAATGGAATGATTAGATTACTGAAATAGGATCACTCCATCATCCAATCATACTTATCTCATTAATTATCAATATTTACCTAGTAAATTGGATGTATATATAATTTCAAGTCCACCAATCAAAAAATAAAAATCATAGACATTTGTTCCAAAAGATCATTAAACATTCATCATATAATAACATTTATATATATATAATGGGTTTCATAAAAACATCATCATAAAATTACATGTGGAAAAAAACAAGTTTCATATTAATATCTATTGGAAAATACGTGGTATTTATAAAAAATATTTTCCTTAAAAAAATAAACCATCTTGAGAAAGAATAAGGACATAATAATTGTAGAAATCATCAATATAGAATATGTATAATAAATGTTTCATGTCATTTATGAAGACAAATAATATTAAAAGATCATTACAAACATTATAAAATAAAATACATAGTACAATTTCAATATCACTTTTCAAAAAAAAAATGAATATTAACTTAATACATTTTTTAATATATTAATAAAATAATGTAAATTTTATTTTAAATATCTGATTTATCATAATTACATGTTCTTCCATAACACCATATACATTAGAATAAATATTACTTTCTCGTTTTAAATAAAAAGAAAACGTACATTATTTGAACCAAGAAAATGATATTCATTTTAAAAAAGTTGTAAAAATTAAATACAAGGGTTAAAATCTATTTAATAAATTATATGATTAGTGTAAGATAATTCTAGATTTTTTTTTAAAAAAATCATCAACATGGAAGTCAAATTATTTCCGAATAAAGACATAAATAAAGTTTAATTTCTTTAAAAACATTATTTTAATATCTGGAATAAATTATTGAAGAAAAAATAAGAGGAAAAAATAAATTTACATAAATAATGAGATATAATAAAATTCATTTTTATCTTTAGATATATATTATTTTATTTGTTCATATAATAATAAACAACAAAAATCACTAATAAAAAATGAGACTATAACATAATTCAATTTCTATATTGGTATATTTTGAATCATAATCCTCCTGAAATAATAAACCATATATAGATATATAGATAATATTATTTTTATGAGATTATAAATAATATTAATTCATGGGTAGTGTATCCACTAAATAAAATAAACTATTCGTGTTTAAGGTATTTTTCCTAGAAAAAGTAAAAGGGATACAAAAATCCCACCCATTAAGTCTTGAATTACATCGTACATATTAGAATATCATATATAAAAAATCTATTTTTGTTATAAATATATTCCAATAAAATATATAGATATATATTTATATTTATATAATTATATGTGATTTTTATAACATTTTATCACCATTTTATTAACTATTATTTGTTAAAATCACTGACTTAGGTAATAAATACATTTAGTGGCATGTATGATTTTGTTAAATAATTTGGTATATGTAAATTAATCAATTATACATCATCTATAAATTTTAATCATTATCTAAATATAATATTTTTAAATTTAAAACAAATTTAGAGGCATCTATAAATGTTATTGATATGAAAATTAAAAATGTAATTCATGGAGCTATTGGGTCTTATATATGGATGAATACAATATCCATTTTCCAAATAGATGCAATAAATTAATGTTAAAAAACAGTAATTATTTATAAAATAATTTTTAAATCAATTATATCATATATATTTATCAAATCCATCCATGTTAATATCAATGTCCAAATAAAATGATAAAATTTTTCCCATCGCTTGGTGGATGCTGTAGTCCACCCAAACACATGTGTAAAATTATAAATTTTCATAAGATTGTAATGTATTAATATAGATTTGATATTATAATTCTTTAATTATAATCATTTCATAATTTTTAAAATTATAATTTGAATCCATCATTATATATATTTATATGAGATATAGTGGGTGAAAAATATTACATAGGATTGTGATGCAGTAGTCTACCTCACACATGATCAATAGTTTAATATCTCATTAGATAAATGCGGAGATGAATTTTGGTTATCATAATAACGTAATTAAATTATATTATTATATAATATATGGATATAATATTTTTTGAATGTAGGATGGAGAATAACATAAAAATTCATGGCTATAAACAATACAACATATTCAGATAACCACTTAGGATTGTAGTTAGTGACATCTTAAGAGGATTTAATATTCAAAATATAGACAAGATAATGTGGGGATAAGATTATCTAATTTATTTTTTTACTTCATGTATGAAACAAAATACTTCATTTGTTTGAATATGGGAGGATATAGGATGTCATTTTATAATTTAGGTGATTGGTGAATGAGAAAATTTTCAATGTTTTCAATTTATTCGACGTCACTTTCATTAAAACGAGGCTAAAAATAGAACACTCAATTAAATTAAGAGATATAAATTATATTTTTTCCCCAAAAATAGTAATTATTAATTTTTAAAGAGATTTCAATACATATCATCTTTTTATCCCCCAAGAAATCCATTTTAACAACTACCACTAAAATTGATTTTATTATTTTTTCAATCAATTATGAAATAAATTTAGATAAAAATTTTATATAATATGTATTATTATGATTAAAAATATTGAATAAATTTTTATAAATTCAATTCACATACTTGAAATAATTTAATTTAAATTTAAACTCATAGTAGTGATAAATAAGTGGGTTTCTGAGGATAAATGTTTCAAGATTATAAAATGATTTTATATAAAAAATATACATATAATTGAGTAAAACTATCAGAATTTGATTAATAATTTAATAATTGAAGTAATTTTTAATTTAAAACCATCTTAATATAATATTTAACTTTCAATTATTTTAAAAATAAAAATTTTAATAAATGTCACTGTTTTTTTTAATATTTATTGAAAATCAAAATTATTATTTTGTTAAAAAAATATATTTTTGGTAGAAATGTATAAATTTTTAGAATAGAAGGTCATTAATAAAAATTATGTACATAATTATAAATATATGTTATTTATATAATATATTTATACTTAAGGTTCATTTTTTTAAAAAAAACTCATAAAACCATGTTTAATGGGTATGTTGAAAAAAACATGTTTAAATAATCATACTAATAGTATATTGTAGTTCTTTATATCCTGACGTGTTTTGAACTACATGATCTCAAAGAAAATAAAATTTTTTGAAAAGATATATCATAATATATTTCCATGTTTCATTGTAATCCCATTAAAAAGATTTTTTTTGAAATCTATTGGTTTGGTACAAACAAATGTCGACAGTTCATCCTCATAATATCTTACAAAACCAATTTATCGTCCAATAATTGGTGGTTTTACATATAACATTGACCATGTTAGTGATCCTAATTTATTGAAAATTATATTTTTGATCTATAATAATTTTATTATTCCTCACAGGTAAAATCATGATCAATTAGTGTGATCATTGAGTTCATAACATGTTGTTGATCAGTTATGTTCTTTAGGATAGATATGTGGAATACATTGAGAACCTGATAAAGGTTCAGTTGAAGATCTAAATGATGTTTAATTGTCCTTAATATATTTATAATATCAATATAGATGATATAACTAGGGAAAATTTTTATTTCTTCTTGAATATCATAACTATAATCCCTCTAAAAATTGGACGAGAATCCTTCTTAGAAACATAAAATTATAAATCACAATAATGATTGTCTGCATAAAATTTCTTTTTAATCTAAACTGTGCTTATGCGGTTTTTAATGTATAAAAGTTTATATAACATTTCATCTGATTTTTCAGGCACACATATAGTTATGTATTCAAATTTATCCTAATAACATGGTTTTATACACATAATTCTATATAAAGATACATAAGGATACATTAAAACGACTGATGAGAAATATAGTACAACATAAACAAAATAGAGGATGGTATTTTTCCCAAAAATCTTTTGAATTCATAAAAGACAATATAAAAATACTTTTTAGGGTTTGAATTGCCTTCTCAGACTGGCCACATTCTTTGTTGTCATAAGTAGTGATGAAACATAGCTCAGTATCATGAGTAGACAATAGACTTCACCAAAACAATGTGGTAGACATTGGATCCCAGTCAGATACCATGGGATATGGTATTCCTTAAATCCATATCATAAACATAATATATATTATTGGAGGAATATACCAATATAGAAAAAAATTCTTATATGAAGGAAATATGCTGACAAGTTAACAAAATTTACGTTAACACAAATTATGTTATGGCCATTTCATGTTTTGGGTGTCTTAGGAAAAAATGTATGTTTATTTTATTTATATTTCAATTAATTATTTGTAAATGGTTATAACATCTAAAGGAACTCCATATATAGTTTCTTCACTTATACTTAATTTGACGACATAAAAATTATCTAGATAAAATGAATAATATCCATATTTCTTCCACCACTGTAAGAATACTCTTTCAAATATCTATACATAATTGTAATTCATGGTTGAATAAATAATGAATAACTATGATCCTCCCATAACATCTCATAAAAAATACTATGGAATTATGTTGAGACTCCATCTGGTTACATGGATAATAAGTTGTCAATGATAAATATCATAAATGGAAGATCATATGATAAATATATATGTAAAAGGATCACAAACATCACCATAAGAAGATTTATCATGTACCCCCATGCAGCATCGACATACAAGGTACATGTGTATTAGTCTGGGTTACCAACTTTCACATAAGCCAACAATGTAAACCTTCACGCCATAACTAAAATAAATTAACCCTTCACATAGGGTCAAATATTTCCCAATAATTTTGACCATAATGTCTATATTTTATGAAAAAAACCTTTTAGTGAACTATTGATGGTCTTATCTCCCAATGAATTTTCCAATTTCCTCTAAAATATACAAGGTTCATTTTAAAAAACTATAATAAGTGGGAATTAATGGGAGATAGTGGAAAAAATTACTTTAGGTGTTTAAATCCAAGAACACCTTTAATTGAATCCACATATCCTTTGGGTTTTTAACACTATAATGAGGTAACAATTACTAATTAGGGACTTGTGAAATATACTCTTTGTAACCCATGTGATGAGCAATATGGTAATGATATAAAACTCACCTAGGTTTTCATTACCTCGGTCTTCCATCCCCCAATGCTTTTTCACATTCCACAAGACTACATCTATGAACCTCCCTTGGTTCTACAAAACCTCCCACTACAAGTTCTCCATGAATCAACCAATCATTTACCCTATGAGATAAATTGATTTGGACATCTTCTAGGCCACCTAGATTATGGAATCCCCTATGTTGGAACACATAACATAAAGGGACCAAATTAAATCCTCAACTCAATCAATCAGACTTTCCAACCCCTGAATATTGTAACAACATCATGTATCTCACATAGATAGTCATTCCAACATTGTAGGATCCAAACACATATTTAACCTGATAGTTAAGGTCCTCTGGGTGCCTATGGATTTTCATTCCCGAACGTGGTTGAATAGTGTTATTGATTTTACAATGTTAAATATTTCATTTTTTATCTCATATTTTATGTATCATGCATAGAATATCCTCAGAAATAGATTTCCTAATCTTCTATTACATTGAATTAAAATTACTAAGATCTATATAATCCTAACATTCGTATCAAATGAATCCCATGATTTATATTAATTAAAACAAGCATTAATATGGTGAAGAAATTGAAAAATTGAGTTCTATTTTGAAGGATTTATGAAAATCATGAAAATTAGTTTTACCTTTATGTAGCTACATACCTTATGGAAACCAAGATCATATCCTTATATATATGTGATTCATAAGGTTAACTATATATTTATCTATACATGGAAGGGTATGTTTATGGTTCATCATGGCTTTCCCTTATGTTGATCTATCTACACATGGGTCACCTAAGATTACCCTTACAAAAAAATATTTGTACTTATCGGAAATTGTGTTTTCAAAACGGGTTAATAGGGGTAAGAACCTTTTGTTGGGTAATTGAAATGATATTTTTTTAATTTCCACATAATGTTAAATTATGCCTCACCCTTATGTGAAGTGCTTACATATGGGTCATATGCTTTGAATGCATACATAATATATGGGTTAAGGGAATCTACCATTATGTATACCATCTTCTTTATGGTAGAAGAAATGTTACCATTACACATTAGTACTATGTAAGGGTTATCAACATATACCATTATGAAACAACTCCATTTCCGATATACCATTACATTATGTGTCTACAAAATGACATATAAAGTATACCCTTATATAGGAATTAGTTTCTATATAACGGTAAGATAAATATATGAATTTTTTTAATTTATATAATTGTTTACAAAATGTTTAAAAATCAAAATAAAATTTTATATAAGATATATTAATTTAAACAATGTTTATAAATTATAAATTATAAGATAATTATTATTTTAAAAAATATTATATCATTGATTGTATATTCCCTAAATATTAAATTATAGGATTCATATCATTTTTAAATAAATCATATTAAAATTATTATGATCTAGAAATTAATGTTTTTAGTTGAAATAATAATAAAAAAATTATTAGGTTTTCATCTACAATGATCTCAGTTTATTATTAAAATTATTTACATATATTTAGTTATTGAATATAATTTGTGTATATTCGTATTTAGTGTTATGATGAATTTTTGTCACTATTGAGTAAACTATCATCAAAATAGGTACTTGGAGTTATACTGTGTACCTACATAGATGAATATGTAATGTCTAGATCGGGGAATTGGGTTTGATATATTTCATTGTTAGCATACTCATACGGATAAATCTATACCTTCAAATTAAGTGTCTATATACCTCAAATAGTAGATGAATACACATATGTATAAATCTATTTGTCTTATAGTAACACAAACATATTTGTTGTATAAAAGGATACACATCAATATGGTTTGAGTAAATTTATTTGGTGGATGGAATAGATTAAAAAAATAAAAAGAATCATGAATACAAACAAAGTAATAAGATGAATTAATATATTGAGATTAAAATCCCCATCAAGGACTATTTGTGTGAATCCATCCAAAGAGGCACTTGTTATGACATTTATCATCCAACCAGGTTGGTCAATCTATAACAAGGTGCACAATGATTATTTGGTGTATGGTAAACATGGGTGGATGAAAATAGATTAGCCTTTTTAAGTTCATTCCATAGGTGGGATACTTCATATTGTCGTTTATTAGAAAATTCATTGCCCTATTTTAGGTTAAACTAGCTTAAATATTGTACTAATAATAGGTAACTTGAGGAAATGAATTGAGTGTGTCCACATGATGGATTTGAAAACATATTATTCATCTCAAATATCACAGAGTCACAACTACTGTGATTAACATGATGCATATCCTAATTGTATATGTAATGAGATATACATTGTAGTGAACTAATTTCATACCGAAATATCGATAATTTAAAACTAATGGAAATGATGATATTTAAATAGGGTAATCATTTTAGTGGTATCCTATTTGATAAATATCCTTATTTTATGGTAATAATATGTGATACTCATATTTTAATGGCATAAATTGTAAATGAAATCATCACCATAAAACATAAAAATTTTAATTAATAATTTAAAATGAGAATATTAATTAAATATAGTCGTAGATTAGTAAATTATGAAAAAATTTAATAAATAATAATTACAAAAAGATATCCTTAAGGTAATAAACATATGTGTAAGACGAGATTCATTTTATATAATTAAGTGTTTCATTTTTTCAAAAACTGATTCTATATTATTATCGAATTTTGTACTAATTCATTTAATATTTGAATGGAATTATATTCGAAATGATCAAATGGATCACAAAATCTAATTGTTTATTCAATATGAATTATAACATTAATGATCTTAGTATAATATACACAATAAGAATGTTCACATCCAAAGATATTAAATATGATTAAATATAATAATAAACATGGTGAGATAAAAATATATCCATGAATTTTTAATGGTGATATAAAAAAATTCTATTGTTATGATAGTTATAATATAAAAATATTTTGTTTTAGAAATATATTTAAAAATTAACATTTTGAATAAAAAAATAATTAAATAATTAATATTTTTCAAGTAATGGAGTGAATTATATTCTTCATTGTGAACATGGAAGCATCAATATTGGGTAAACATCTAATAGGAATTATAATATCTCATCTCTATGTGACGATATTGAAAATATTTTTATTTTTATAAAATCTAATGAGGTAAATTTTAAAAATAGTTATGATTTTATTAATTCTATATTTCCCGCAATGGCTAACTAAAAATGCATTGTTCCTATTAAGTAATTTATTAAATTATCTTCTATTCAAATGTTTGAAAAAAATGAACACAATCAATATGATTTTAACTAAAATCATAAAAGTGTTGAGTATGGTTTCATTTAATATATTATAAATGGGTTTTGATGTTCTATAGTTAGTACATAAGGATAAGTCATCAAGTTTAGTTAATAAAATTTTGTTAAAATGATAAAAAATCATTCATCAATTTGTCAATCATAGTCTTTAAAACCAATGGTTGTTATAAATGTGGAATAATAACAGAATAATATCGAACAATCTTGGTGTATTTTATAAAATCACCTAGAATATTTCGGTCTCGTATTAATTTCATATAAATTAATTCATTGTATTTTAAGGATATATCATACTGAAGTATATTTTAAAATTGTTGTAAATATATAAGAGTTCGTAATAAAATGAATTTTTTTCTAATCATGTAGTTTACATTCATTATGGAAATATATTTTACTTTTTAAAATAATTTCATTGAAAATTATCGAAATTTTATCTAAATGATATGAAACATCATCTCTTTTACCTAGATAAGAGATGTTATTCATTTATAAATATTTTTAGTGAATAATTATTAAATTAAAAAATATATGAGAATGATTTAAAAATCATAAATTTCTATTCTATGTTTTTTGACGAATTTTTGGAATTTTTTTATAGGATATATTTATCTATCCACCTATTTTTTTGAAAAATTTGTTAATGTGTTCCTACCACAAATTTTTAGTATACTTAAAAAAAATGTTTTATTTTTTAAATTAAAAGTGTTCCAAACACATAGCATACCATATAATATATGGAAAATGTAATTTTATTAAAATATTCATATAAAAATGATATAATATATTCTTCTTAACAAAAAATGGTTTTATTTTCTTAATAAGTTATTCTAAATATGTTTTATAATAGGTTAGTGGTAGAATGATTAGATATAAAGAATATAAAAATTACAAAATAATGTATAACACCATTATCATGTTATAATAAATTTTCAGATAATATTTAATAAGTGTTAACTATATGAGTTGGAAAATAAAAAAAACGTGTTATATTTATTTACCATTTTTATTGAAAATATCACTGTTATACGATTTTAAGGTAATAACCTTTTTAAAACTAAAATATCTTAAAGATGTTAGGATATGTGATGTAAAATAATGTAAATATTTACTTATGGTTATCATAAAAAGACAAAGGATATATTTCTAGAAGGATTATAATAGTTAAAATGATAGGTAAATTACACATGATATCATAAATTTTTATACGGTGTGTTGATAATAACACATGTAAAGCGTTGCATTAGTTAACCTATCAATGTTATTATCAATTTATCAAAAATTATTTTATAAGGAGATAAAAAAATAATGTATGGAGTCAAAATATTTCAATTTAATAAGGATCCAATGATGATGATGATAAATTTAGAAAATGTTTTAATTAGATAAATGAAATTGATATCATAATATTTTATGTTTTGATGTTATAAAGATACATTTTTTCAATGAGTTGAACAATTAGGAATATGATTCTAAAGTCTCACATTTATACAAATTGGCTTACTTTATAGATGTGCCTCATTTAAGATTACTGTATAATAATTTCCTAAAATTGTTAAAAATATATGTTAAATGGATTATATATGATGTAATGAATTAATAAAACCTAAAAAGAAAATAAAAAATAGTTGATATGTAGTTTATCATATATGATATGATAATCCAGTGAATATTTTGGTTTTATCATGTCTTCTGAAAAGAATTTATGAATATTAAAATGTATAAAAATAAAAATAAGTAATATTTTATGAATATTATTATCATCCAAATAAATTTCTACTTTTATATTATTACTATTTCACGTTAGCTACATAATTTCATATATTCTTACAGTTATTTTTGTGTAAAATGTTATTTTACCTCTAAAAGAATGACTTCTAATTAAACCTAACATATGGTCATCATAGAATAATTTTTATTATGATTAATTTTATTGTTATAGTACGAATGGGTATTTTAAAGAGAGTGATAATATGATCATGATATGCACGATAAAGAAGAGTGTAATATATATGTCTCTTGGATGACCTATGAAGTATAACACATGGAATCTCATACACATTGGAATTTCATATACTATTCATTTTCCTTCCTCCCCACTACCTATGTTTATTTATATACTTATCATGAGTTAATTTATTCATTTATATCCCACACATAAAAGTCTATATAAGCACTTAACAATCCTAGGGGTGGTTGGGTATTTTACAAACCCTATAATCGGTTGGATCATGAATATGATGAGACACGTATTATAATATGAAATATATGAATGCATGACCCTTGATTTAGAAATCCTATTGAATTGTGTGGATGTAGATAGATATATTATATTTATCAAAATAAATGACATATGATTTTCTAATCTATATGGATTAATGGAATTTAAAATATTCATCAACCAGATTGGACTGCACTAAAAGAGTCTTGAATAGATGAGTTGGGTATATGGGATTTAAATAATCTATTTCCCTAGTGACAGATTTCAAAAATTTACATTTAAGTCATAAAAATTGATTTTTATATATAGATTCATGATATTGTATGTGATACAATATGTGTTGAAATGGAGTAATTTAATTACAATTTAATGAATGTGAGAGATTGAGCGATATATTCCATAATGTTATAGATTTTATGTGATTTATTGTTAAATTTTGTAAGTGGGATATGAAAATACATTCATTAAATAAAATTCATTGAATACAACTACCATTGATTAAATAAAAGGTAGAATATTTATTTTGGATAATATTTTGTTGATTTAACCTATATTAAATCTACCAATAATTTTCTCATTTCATGAGATGAAATGAATCAGGGGTGAAGAATACATGTTATGAATACATATATATTTTAGAGTATTCATCTATTATATTTCATGAATAAATACTCACAATTGATGAATATCTTCAACAGTCTATATAAACAACCATAATCTAATTACTATAGGCGTCATTACAAGAGTCTCAACCAAAAACTCTCTAAAACTCATTGCCTCATTCTTTCTTCATACTTTTCATTTGTTGTGTTATAATATAATGAAGATAATATGGATATCATTCAAGAATTGAGTGATTTATATTATCCCAATTATAAATTGTATTAGAGTGAATAAATATGCTTTAACATAATATGATCATTATCAAATGAAAATGGTGATAATGGTCTAAGGTTGTTTTTCTACAAGGGCGAATGGTTTGGTCAATTATACAATGTACTAAATTTATTTTTGTTTTATCATATGATTCATATATAATAAATCAGATATCATTGGAAAATGTATCAATTCACTTCAACTAAATTTAATAATATTAATTACCCTCTAAAAAAACATTGCATAAACTATATTTTGAGTTAATATTAAAGACTTTAAAGGATGAAGTTTCTACTAAAATATGAAAAAATAGTGATTTTTTGGTTCATGTATATGAGAGGTTTGGTAATGTAATTCATTAAACCAGATAAAGCTTAGAGTGTGGGATGGTTATGTAAGAATATTTGGTTTAATAAGATGATGATAAAGACCCTCATGTGATATTGATAATCATATCAATCATTGGTGCGTGATCATAATGTTGGAAGGGTTGGGGTGTAGGTATGTTAGTAGATGAATGAACCATATGATACCATGATTAATGTTCAAAATAAAATATAATTTATATATTTCCAAAATAAATATAGGATTCTATATTTTCATGTTGTTTTAGATGGTGTTCATGGAATTGAATAAGGCTTGAGGTATAATTTATTGGGATATAATAATGACTCATATAGATGATGAATTATTTGTTATGGTTTGGTGGGGATCTAATATTATTATTTCAAAAAAATATTAAGATAATAAATTTTAATGGAATTTTTTATATGCACCAATTCCTATGAGAGTTCAAGCCTCATGATCAAGAGATGTGATGATTTGTTGGTGTATAAATCTATATCTTCTTGAAAAAATATACCAATATAGAATATATGAGTATCTTTTCATGTAATTGGTTGTAGAGTGGTGTAAAATGATCAATAAATTTGTGTTTGTATATAGTTTCAATATTTAATGAATATACTAGGTAATTCCATTAAATAACTATTTCATCTAGTCATGGTGGATTTGTGTTGTATCTTCATATGATTAGTTAAAATTTTGGAATGGGGGTGGTATTAGATTTCAATAGTTGGATTTTAAGTTTGAATATGTATTTTGGTTATTAAAAGGGATGGTAAGCCATAATGTACTATGGTTATAATGACATGTGTAATAATAGGTTTTTAAATTCATATGGAATTTTAATTTTCTATCCTATAGTAGGATATTTTTTGAGAAATCACACATACATTGGAATTTGAGATATTGGTACATGATTATAAAATGTTTTTTGAGTATATTCGGGGTATGGTGGATAGATAGGATGATTATGTGAGCATTGAAGTAGGTTTGGGTGGTCCCTCTTTATATGTTTCATTATATGTGGATCATTATAGAAAATAAAATGGGGGTTTCACAAAAATGGATTATTTCTAAAGATAACATCATTATATTCTAGGTAATGTTCAATAAGGTATTCTCACATTTGTTGTTATATGATAAAAAAATGGTTGGAACTGTGAAGTGTATTATATGATAAATATATTAGGGAGATCTACACCATAGTAGGGGTGGGTTTTAAATCATTATTTTCTACATAGAATTAAATTATCTAGTATTAGACCATATCAAATTGTAGTATGAGGTGATGCACTACAAGGGTGCCTTATGGGTGAAAAATCAAGAAACTTACCATGGGATTCTCCATGAAGGGTGTTTATAAAGGATATATATTTAATTTCCATGGGAATTACAACACAAGATATGTTTCTATTTATTAATAATATATTATTGGGGGAAACTGTTTTCCATGTCCTTGTTGGTCAAAACATAGTGAAACCCAGAATATGGGCTATGGAACTAAGAACCCCTTGGGTAAATGAAAAAATGGGTACATTTTCATGTTTTTAATAATAGGTGTAAAATTTTATTTTCCAGGCCATCATATCTCACAATTTGGATGGGAAATTGGTCATAGTAAGGTCTATATGTTTTTCTCTAACCCTCCATCCTCCTCCATTTGGTTTCCCTTATATGAGGTTTTTGTGGGTGGAGGGAAGGTTGGATAGTTAGGTTTTTTTTTTGGTGTATTATTTTATTTATTTCCTACTTAATATTATTCCATATTGGTCCCTAATATTGTGATGCATCTAGTTAGGGTTTCAATGACAATTCCACTAGATCATGGTGGCGTCACCCAAAACTAATGGGAATATTCATGAAATTTATACATGATATTTTAGTATAATGAATGCATATTTTATTTCATAGATTTTGGTGATTTACGGTATTTTATTTATTTATTTATAAAATTAAATTAAATTTGATTAGATTTTTGAGGTTTTTGGTGCCCATTGATAATGAACTCACTATTAGAGGTCCCATATATTCACTATAGAACTTCCTGGTGTGTTTGGTCTTAGAATCAGAGAAGATAGTTGAATCCATTTGTATTATATCACTATTTTTCTTTATTTTAATTAAATAATGTAATTATTAATTTTATAATTAATTTATTTGTTTTCTTGATGGTATACAGGGGAACAAGATGTTGGTGTGGAAGTTTTTTATCTTTTTTTAGGTTGAGGGACCGTGTAATGATTATGATACCTTTTTTATATAAGATGTTAGTTCTAATAATACAGAGATATATATATGCCTATTTTATGTATGATTATGAATGACTATAATATAATTTTGGTTCATTTAAAATTAATAGGGATTGAAAGAAACATATATTGGGGAATTTACTTGTATCGAAACACATTGTTTTTGATTGAGTTGTCCAATGGGTATTGGGGAATTTTTAATCTCATGGAAGCTTCCCACAAGTGGGGAGTAGATAATAACTAAACTTATGAGGGGTTTAAGTGAATGAATATGGTATGTGATGGTCATAAAATTAAAATAATGATGCGAGTAACCACTTTATGGTTCATAGTAGCTTTGAGTAATGTGGTGAGAAAGTTAAATTCTAAGAAATTAGTGTTGTGTAACAAGAATTATTGAAGATAGATAAAGTTATTGAGTTATTCCCTATGAGATATGTGTGATGAGACCCCGATGGAGTTTTATAGAAACATAATCACAGATTATAATTTTATTGTGAAGTGCTCTTCGACTAAAATAAGATCTAAAAGTTCATTGGGAAGCAAGATATAGTGGTGCATATAGAATTTAAAAAGTTTATTTATACATGTATTTGGAGGTGATGGTTATGTACGGAAAGCTTATTATTGGTTCATTATAGGGTGATAGATATGGTTTGGTATTGATAGGTAATTTTTCAGTTAGGATTGGGGTAATTATATAATTTTCTCAAGTAAAAAATGGGAATATGATTATGTTAAGCATGAAATTCTGGTATGTATAGTTACGTTTTTAGAGATTATATTAGAATGATAGGTGAAAGAAAATATATTAAAGGATGTGTTAGATAGTTATTGAGTGACTGGTGATTAGATGCAGGCCACATTGTTCATACAAGGAATGATTTCATACATATTTTTTGTTGGTTTATCAAACAATTATTCATCTTATGGTAGAAAATGATAATAGATTCAATGACTACTTCTGAGTGAAAATATTCTATCATGGATGAAACTAAGTGATAAAATATAAGTCCAGGTTATTATTTTGAGGACCAAATTGAGTGATAAAATAAGGAATAATTCTATGTTGAACGAGAATTGATGTGTGGACATTACCTATGTGAGATTGTGTAGGTATGAACTACCAAAAGTGAGTGTCTATTGGTCATGGATAGGATTATGTGATGAACCCTAAAACAATGGGGAGTTTTCACCATATTTATATACAGGAAATAGTATCTGGCCTGTTACAGTGTGACTGGGTGGTAGTATGAGATTGGTTCTGGTTATAACGATATGGTGTGGTAAAAAACCCTATGTGTGATAGTCATTGTACAAATATTTTTATGAGTCATTGTAAGAGAAATTCTATGATATTGAGACATAGTAAATAACTCTTACTCAAGTATGAGGGATGAGTTAGATAATTGATATATAATAATACAATGAGTTATGTGGTATAGTTTTGTGTTTTTGGAACTAGGTTTCTCTTAATATAGAATTTTCCAATCCATGTATTGCTGTGAGTTATGGTGGTTCTGAAGAGTATTATGACCCTTCCTAGATAATTGTATTCCAGATTTGTTTTTATTTTTAATCATAAATTCATATTAATATGATGTTTTATATTACAAGAACATGATGTGATCCAGATTTGATGTATTTTTATGCCATGTACGAAGACCTTGGTGCATGTGCAGACCTTATGATTATTATATTTGATTGAGTAGAAGTTGTGTAGTGGATCTTGTAGGGGACGAATAATAGAGTTTGGATACTCTGTTTAGGTGAGGTGTATGATTTTAGTATATCCTCATTATACATTTAGTACAATTCTTATTTTTTATATATGATCTTCCTAGTGCGATACATAATGGGTCGTATGGATATATGAACTAAATTTTTATATGTTATGGATTGGTTTTATATATTTTTCAATATGGTTTTACATAACTATAATCCTATAATATAATCTATATTTACATTTTTTGGATGATATATGGTCATTCAATGTAATTTTTGGTCATTATATCAAGGACATAGTTACCCTAGTGTATTGTTTTGGCCCGTACATCTAGTCACCAACAACTATCCTACTAGAAGGCATGCCCAATGCCATGGGGAAATCATGATATGATAATAATGATTGATCTTATATTAGTATATAAATATTTAATTTACCATATTACTTTAACCATATCATGAATGAAGAGAGATCATGATAGACTAGTAATCCATTGAATCATCCACATCCTAGATGATGAGGTTTTACCTGATACCTAAATAATTATATGAGCATGACCCATGTTACATATATCAAGTGGTGTTGAATGAAAAATAATTATATTTACAAGGATATATTATAACACATTATTCTATCATTGTATCCCTATATTATCTACTATAATTATGAATATCCAATCGTTACACCTTTACCCTATTATATCTACCCCATATAACCACATAATAAAGCTAAAACATTGATAATATAATTAACTAATGAATAATTGTATAATTTATTTCCCATAATAATCATATTTTAGTCCCCACCTAGTCATCTACAAATTTACTTATCAATTTACACACCATATCTACCACCTATTATGTATAACAAATATTAATTTATTATAATGATACGAGAATCCAAATATATATTTTTCTTATGGACTACAACAATATGCTTTTCATAGAACCACATATTAGTTTGTTCCTATCACTAGTGACCCAAAAATAACAATTCATAGAATTCAAAATTCCAAAATATATCAATAATTGTATTTTTAAAACAATTACATTTACTAAACCCATATCAAGAACAATAGATCATTATATTTTTTCCTCATTTCTATTAAATATTTTCTAGATAATTGTGGAATATTTTTTGATAAACATACCATTATTCAGTGATATTGAATGATAGTCCATTTATGAGTTCCTTGTTTTAGTGATGGAATCAAAAAAATAGATCTAAAAACAACAATATAAAAATTGGCTATTTTAATCCAACTATGTTGTAGTGAAAAACAATTATGTAGTTCCATCCCCAATACAACCAACTTCAAATCAAACTCCCCTAATATGGAAATATAAACACCCCACCATTAAAACATCACTAACGGCAATGAAACTAGAAACTATGAAATACATACAATAAACCCCATCATGGTCCATATCAAAATAAAACATTCAAATATTATTTAATAATTCAAATCAACACACATTTCCTTCACCTCCAGTAACAAAAAAACATCGGAGGGGGACCAAATATTATGGGCCTCTACATACCTCCTTGACGATCCTATAAAAAAATATAAATGGATTAAATGATATAAAAATAATGGATGAGTGCATATATATACTAAGTGGGTTCCATACCTCACCCCACCTGTATATTTGAGAAAAATATATTACTGATTTTAGGACATTAATATAAATAGAACAATATAGTTATAAAACAAAATGAACTATTATTACAATCAATGTTTATCACATAACTCATTATGATCAATACCCCATATAATATTTTATTAGTTTCACATAATCAACCCATAACCTAATATTATATATCCATTCATGACATCTTATAATCAACAATTTCAATGAAATCATAATCACATTTCCCCACCCTCATCATATGATTATCTATCCATATAGGTGATCTACTCAAATGTCTCACATTATACATCAAATACAAATCAAAATAGAATAGAATCCTTCTTCGACAGAAATAAAAC
This sequence comes from Viscum album, assembly GCA_963277665.1. Taxonomy (NCBI): domain Eukaryota; kingdom Viridiplantae; phylum Streptophyta; class Magnoliopsida; order Santalales; family Viscaceae; genus Viscum; species Viscum album. The sequence continues at coordinate 415,370,978 of OY728161.1, read as the reverse complement.
CTTTCAACACCACTATATTTATTTCGCATTTTTACAAATAATGAATCAATATATAATGTCTTGCAATACTATTATTTTATTTCATGAATCTTATCCTTATCTGGAAACAATAATGACATTATAATATAGGAATTACACACTATATCTCATTATAAAAACCTTTAAACTACAAAATGTACCCCATTTAAATACATAATTACTATATTACCCATTGGGAGGGAATTACTACCATTAATTAGAATAATTATACTAACAACTATTAATTACTCCAGTTTACCATAACATCACCTATCATGGATTCATACAATTGGATGTTGATAAAGATAACTAGAATTAATAGGATTATATAGTCCCTTCATTTAAAAGAACTATAATGATTAATAATCATTATTAGTCAGTCCAATATTATTATTACATGATACATCATCTTCCACAGGATCTTTACATTGTATTATAGTTTACAATCAAGTTTATAAAATAAAAACTCAATGTATCGACTTAAAAAATTAACACTTTTAGATCCAAAACCTAATTTTAAAATTTTGTAACAATAATCATGAGCTAGTTTATATAAACATCATTTCAGTCATTATATTCATATCATTTCATTATACTCAACCTCACAATGCATCCATTTTAAACCAACCTGGATAATTGTTTCCCAAAAATATATTGTTCACAAATTTATTTTCTAATATATAAAAATGATATATAAAAATTTGAAGAAAAATATCGATTTTGAATTTTAGTATTCCCCCTTAATGATTTGGAATCCCCATTCACATTCCCTGTGTATGTATTTTGAATTATTTTTAATAATATTATATATAGTTAAATTCCTCCATTTATTAATGAAACACAACCATATTGAATTTAAAAAAATATAATTGATTATGAAATGACTCAAAATGTGTTTTTATAATAATACCCACCTCTTCAATTAATAATTATTATTGAACAATTAATCAAATATATATTTTACGATTATAAAATCAAAATTCATCAGAAAAGTATTCCATGCACACAGTGAATATGACATCGAATATTTAGAATATTTTACCCCAAAAGACTCCATTGTATGAGTGTTCATCACAAATATTCATTTCCAATCATATATGTTTTCATTCTCACATAAAACTATAAATATTAAATTATATTCATCAAATGAATAACTTGTTGTATAATAGTATGTTTGTTGTAGAGAAATTTACCATCTATTAACATATTTTAACACTCTGAAATTATTCATAAGTAATGAATATTTATGATCCACGATCATTAAAAATTTATAACCCATTATAAATAATATCAAAATCTATCAATTACATTATATTTAATATTTATTTTATTTTACCAATAACGTTTTTATAAGTTTATTATAAAAACATTCCACCACCAACACGTATAATATATGGACCCAATAATAAATTTCAAACTCCTTTAAAAATAAATATTTCAACCAATTACAACTTTTATATAACTTTATATCCTTATAATAAATCCATTAATTTTTCTACAAATCACCTATAGTAATGAAAAATAGAGAAGGATGCTTCTTATAACATCATTTCCCCTGATTATATTCTACCTTCCATAACAATATAAATTCATCACATATTCATATATTAAATCAAAATGTTGAAATACAACACAAATAAAACTATAGTATTATTATTAATCTTTAGTATAATATGAAAACAATTCATAAACATACTTATTGCACCATGGTTTATTTAATAAACGATTATTTTGGAATGAAAATCATTATGAAATGTTTTTTGTTTCTATTTAAAATTATCCCAGAATTCTTCTTTTTAACTCTCAATACATTATCAAAATATATAAAATTGAAAATTGAATGAATAGAAAAAATAATAACTTATTACATATTAATATACATCTTAAATGATTAACACACTATAAAATCAAAAGTTGTGATAAACAAATCATTAACCTTGATACCATGTAACTACTATAGATTACACCAAATAGAAAAATAAACATCAATGAGATTAAAAAATTAAACAAAAATAAATAAAATGATAATATGAAAATAGTTACATTGGTATAGATTAAAATATTATTAAAAATCTAAAGACAAGGTTAAAAATAAATAATAATACAAAACCAAAATATATAACAATCTCCCAATTTGAACTACTCAAAACCAACATTCGAAATAATTATAATTACTATAAAATTTTCATTCAAAGAACTACCATTTACTATTTGTATTATATATCCAAAGTTGGATATATTAATAGCTCATCCTCCTCATTATATTACACAACCTATTAAAATAGGGGTGGAAGAGCCACAAAATAAACATACATTTCATTATGATATAACATGTTTATATTTCTAAAAATCATTGAGAAATAATAACACAACTAAAAAACTCCATTATCAATAATGATGATAATATATTATGAAAACATGATTATTGATCATAAAAATACAATTAACCAATCATATAATATTCATAATACATCTAATTATCTTTTGTATGATTCATTTATTTTCGATTTTCATGCACATTCATCAACAGATTTTATTACAAAATTTAGCCTATTTATCAAAGATATAAATTCTCTTTCTAGTATAAATATGATCAACATAGATTATTGAATTATACAAAAAATGGTTCCATTCTAATGGATTACATAAAGACATAAATATTATATAGCTCAACTAAATTAAAATAGTTTACAATAAAACATGGAGTTTTTGAACACATACATTCAATATTCTATTTCATAACCAGATCATTCTCTACATTTGTGCATCCATTAGAAGTTATAGTATTTTGTTAATTAATAATTATGATCTTTAATAATTCTATAATACCATACTATTTTTTAACTAAAATGAGGACCATAATAAATAAATATCATCTTCTAAACACTTGAAGCCTCACCACCTCATATACAAGGATATTTTATAATATATCTATCCAACATGAGTCTTTAATATCTATGAAATGGGATGATTTTTTTGTCAATAATTGAAAAAATGGATAAAATTAATCATTATTTATGCATTAGGAAACTTTTCATTTAGATCCATAGATATGAACTATCATTTCCACTGTGAAATATCAATGTTCTATAATAAACCTAATAAAACTCAATTTATTATAATCATTTAATTTATAGAAAATGGATTGATTCAAAAATTATAAAAAGCTGTAGCACCCATAGGTTGAGTAATGAAACCTTTTTTATTACTTTTTTTGTGAGTATTGTTGTTGTGTAATGTTTTATGGGGTTTGAGATTTTTTAACGTTCCTTAATATGTTTTTAGGCTTCTTAATGTAGAACATTTTGAGTGCGGTTATGAGAAATTGCACAACAATATCATGTAAACATGAACCATGAAACAGTGGAAATTGGTCAATTTGAATACATTTAGATTAAATTTATGAGGAATCCATGTGAGTTTCCCTTCGAGGTAGTATCATCCTTACAGTTAGCGCAAGGTTTTCCTAACCGTCCAAGCTGACCATGCGACGAAATAAAAATTGTTTATTTTAATCTGATATCACTTTGGATTTTACCTAAATCCTCCAGGATTCCTCCCATATGATCCGTAATCAGTATTAATGTTTTTCATGGGATACATAAACTTTCCCACTCATATTGGATGTAAATAAAAGGGGTTTCATGGTTGTTTAAAGGAACTTCTTCCCGGGTAAGTCATATTTCTTGGTTTCTCCTTGAATTTCTCTAAATATACTATTCATCCTCTATCAGTTTTCAAGATCAGAATGAGATTCATGTATACCTAGGATTTTTGTTTCCATAAATTAGGTTATTAGAAAATTATTATGTTACAGAATAGAATTTATAGTGGTTTTTGTGGAGTTTTCACATGATTTGGGATGCAATTTATTGTGGGACTATATCAATGGAAGAATAATGGTAGGTGACACCTCTACTAAATAATAATTTCCCTAATAAGAATCATTTTTTTACAATTAATTTGTTATTTTTGAAATTATTTTTGATTATGATATCATAATATTTTTGTGAACCCTTTAGGTGATAAATTGGAAATTTTATTGGGAAATGGGTTATTTCAGTGAAATGTTGTTGATGGATGGATTTTTTATTTTTGATTTTAAAATAATGAGTATAGGTTGATTAATTAAATGTTCTTGGAAAATCGTATTCAATGAAATGGTTAGATTTACAAAAAATGAGATATTAAAAGGGTGGGATCCTAAAGGATTTTTTATTAAATAGTTATTTTCCTGATGTTGGGGTCTTGGTTTCAAATTTTCCATGTGTTGGAATGATAATATTGTAATTTTTATTTAATTTTTGGAGATAGAGGGAAGTAACCCTTTAATAATGGGATTGATAGTGTGTGGAAGGACCAATATCAATTCTATGTGGGTGTCAATTACCACTACTGTGATAAATGAGTAATTGTGTTGGATGGGAAGTACAACAATGATTGTTTACATGTTTGTGGGTGAAACATTGTGGTTAGGAATTCTTTGTATGTGGATATGCATGGTAAAAATAATAGTAATAATATTTTTCGGAATATGGTTTATGACATTCTTGATTAATTTTATAAATTTTGTAGTTAATTTTTTGAAAACAGATTGGTAATTTTGTGATTGGAATCTTGGAATGTGTTGACATATCTTTTATAAAAATAACTTATATTAATGTGATAAGGATTCAATCCTAGTGGCATGGGTAGGGAAGGATTTTGGTGGAAACTTATTGTGTATTGATACTCACCCCCTACTTTGGAACATTGGTGATTTTTCATATGTCATATTCTTGGATATAGGTAACAATAAATCATCTCATTTTCATAGAAATTCATCATGATGCTTTGATGGTTTTGTGGTTCTTATTAAATGGACACTTACATGGAGATATAAAGATGGGGAATAACTTCTTAGGGAGTGGCTTAGTAGGCTTACTATTGTTACTTTGATTGTGGTTCTTGTGGTTTGGATGTATTGGAGGTTTGGTTTGGTTGAGTTATAAACAATGTTAAAAAGAATCATATAGTTTTGGAATGTTTTAAAAATTTTGGATTTTCATTTCCTTTCAATGGAAAATAAATCACAAATTGTTCTAGAATCCCTTGAAATTTATTGAAAACATTGCTGCTTTGTGAATGCAAACTAATGTCATGTAGCATTCAACCACCCTCTCAATATATTTTGATATAGAGAGAAGTTACAATTCATTTAAGCTTGTTCGTTCCTAGACACACATGGAAATTTTTGTATTTTTTTTGTGTGGAAATTAGTTCTCGAACATGGCGATGAAATTCATTAATTGATTATTCCTTATGTAGGTATGGTATCATAGATAAGGATTGTAGATACATGAAGTGTATACCATAACATTATAGAAATAACCTTTTTTTATAAACATCAGGTTACCCAGGATTTGGGTACGTATATATTTTGGGGAAACATATAAGAAATGGAAATATCATTGTCATGGGTGTCGAAAATGGGATCAAAAATGAATGCATGGTATATATTAATTCACATTGTGATGAATATATCATGAGGTTGTTATGATTTATAGTGTGATATGAATTTCGGTTTTTCCAAACTCAGAATTGAGTTTCAAAATGGTAATACATGAAACATGGATACTTGTGGTATTTCAGAAATGGGTTGAATTTTAGAACATAGTGGGTTATTTTTTAAAGATAATGGTGCAACATGGGAAATGTGAACATCTATAAATCCTTGTTTTGAAATATTATATGTAATTGAATTTAAATTTAAAACATTCCTTGTTATTGGAGTGAAACATATGGTTGTTTCTATATTGATAAAAATGAAATTGGGTCGGTTTTGTAGAGACTAACCTATGGATGTTACTGAAAATGTGGTTTCCCCTAAACCACTGGTGAACCAAATGTTAGTGTAAAATAAAATCCATGCTTTCTATACTAATGATTTTTGGAATAAGAAATATTATCCAAATCATGTGGATCAATTCGATCAGTATCAAAATAAGAATCCACCCACCATTACTTGTGATTAGGAGTTGAAAGGGGAAGTAGTGTTGTTGAACAATATAATTGGGATATTTGAGTACATGGGAACACCAGTATTGCTAAATGTGAATTTTTCCATGTATATGATGGGATATCATGCACTTATTTTGAGGGATATAGAAGTCTATGGTAAAGAATACCATGTTTTAAACTGGGAGGGATTTGAGGAATTATTTAACAATCAATTCTACCGTCACACTTTCAGAATTCAGTACACAAAATATTTATTTTTCCTCAAGTAATAGAAACTATCAATAACAGAATATGTGGATATGTTTATTAAAATAGTGTGATTTTTAGGCGTGGTGGTTGGTAGTACATCATTGTAGGCGCAAAACTTTCAGGCGAGCATGAGGAAAGAAATTAATTCTATGATACTGGTGTTGTGTATTATTGATTACAATGCAATGATGAAAAGATAATTGGTGGATGAAAGTGATATCATTGGAAATATTTGTTGGGGATGCATGTTGGTACATATGGGAAATAGTGGGGACTCTAATGCAATTTCAATCAGTAGAGGGACACTCATTTAAAACATAAGAGTATGGGTCCCAAACAAATGGTTGGATAAATGAATCATTGTCCAAATTTTTAATGTAAATTTGGATGTTTTTATGGTGTCAATATATTGAACATTATGTGATATTTTATGTACTAACCTTAGTATTATTATAACACTATGAGGATAGGGAATATTCAATGTTACTATCAAACTACTCTGAGGCCGTGTGTTTGTGACACTCATCAGGGGTTTCAGGAAACCTATGACTCGACATGAAAAGGTTAGTAGTCTAACCATTGTCAGTAATGTAAATATATTAATTTTGGTTTAAGGAACACCACGTCTCCTTGGATGGGATGCAAACTGAAGAGTGTGGAAGAATGCAATTTTTTTGAGTTTAGCATGTTGTGATGGATGATCAATCGTGACCACCAATGATATGTGCTAGGATTTTTTTAAATTATACCTTCATTCATGTTTACTTTGTTTTAGCTTCTTCACAATATTTTATAACTTGTCAAAATGTTAATTTGATGGGTCTATGTGTGGAAATGATTCCATATGTTTTAAAACTACAAACCCCTCTAGGCCAAGGAGATTTTCCATCAATCATGTGTATAAGATGATGTATAGTTTTTGATGGGTAGAAGTTGATGTGTGATTTTTAAGTGATCAATGTGGATGTGTCTGATTTAATCCCAAGAATTGATTTGATAGAAATGATTAAGGACCCCACTGACTATTACGCACGAACAGTGAGTTTTACAATGAATGAAGATATTGGACATTTCATTAGAGGGGAGAAAAATTAATGGTGGGGTGAAACAATATTGGTGGATGTAATGGTTCTAATTATATCATTTTATTTATAGGTGTTTTAATTGGAATACATAGAAGGAGTGGAGAATAGTTTTTTCTCAATTTTTGTAGATCAGTTATAGGATTTCATTCCCAAAGAATTGTCTGGTATTCCCCCCATTAGAGGAATGGAGTTAACAATTGATTTGATATTGGGGACTAGTATTTCTCACATTTTTCATACCAAATAGAACATTTATAATTGACATAATGGAATATGTAGTTGGATGAATTAGTGTACAATGTTTTTATCCAACCTAGAAGGTATTCGTCAAAATCACTTGTTATGTTTCATAAAATTAAGTATCAAACTCTATGTCTATGTTTTTATTATCATAAGCAAACCCATGTACTGTTAAAGATCACATATACACTTCCATTTATTTTTTATTGGTTTGATCCGTTAATGGGATATCAGTGGTTCTCCATGATTGTCATGTGGATAGGTTATCATCAATTGAAGGTAAAAAAAGAGGATATTCTGATAAAAACCTTCATTGTTGATATGACAATTATGATTATGTGGTTATGACCTTAGGTTTGACAAATGAACTGGTGGTGTTAATGGAATTGATGAGCCTGGAATTATATAGATATCTGGCTTCATTGGTTGTGGTATTCGTATAGTATATATTGTTGGTTTCTAGAAAATGAAAGGATCGTGAGAATCACATGGTTATAGTGATGGGGATATTGAGAGAACATCGGTGGTTTTCCAAATTGTGAATGTGTTACTTTTGGATACGTGAGGTTCATTTTATTTTCCATGATATTTTTGATATAGGTGTTTCTGTTGATCTATAAAGGATAATGTTTTGTATCTCATTGAGAAAACTGAATAATGTTCTTGTTATACAATGATTCCAAGGTCTAGTAATGTTTTATCAATGTTTTTATTATGATTTCTAATGATTTTCCTAATAAATAATAGATTTGACTAGTAATAATGATCCATTTAAATAGAATGACCCATGTTAATTATATTTTGATGATATTATGTTTCCCCTTACATGATCAACAATCAAGGTATTTCTAGATCTATGGAATGGGTACGTGGTGTATTGAGATTCGTTATGATTTGGATCAAGGTGTGTTCACAAGAAAGTGGATCATTTGGTTTCGTATGGATCATGACAGTTGATGTTGGGATTAACTACCATACACATTATTTGGAGTAGGAATCTGTGGTTAATTATATGACAATGTGGTGTCATTATATATTCAGTGAAAAAATCACGGTGTTTACCAATCATAAGAATTTAAATATTGTTTTCTCACAAATGGAATTCAACATGAGATGTAGGATATGCATGAAATATATCAAGATATTTGATGTTGACTTCTTGTACAAACCATGTAATTTTAATTATTTGGTGGATGAATTAAGTAGTAAATAATATGCTCAGGTGGTGAAACAGTCATCAGATCTGTCGTAGTTGATGTTGATCATAGATGGATTGCAGTTGGAATTTGAGGACTAGGGTGATATAGTAGTTTTCATTCAGACCACGTAGGTTCCTGACTTGGGTGGGTTGGTTAAAGAGGTGTAAATGTATGATTCTCAGTGCAATTCATTTGGGTGAAAACATAATGGTGGGGAGACAATTGATGGATTTGCACTGAATTGGAATTTATTTATGTGTTTTCAAAATCAAATGGTTTAAAAAGTGTTTTTAGGAGAATATAATGTGGGATTATCACCATTCTATATGGGATGATCATTATTGAATTCAGAAACTGTATGAGGTGTTGAATATGATGGTCAAGTTGTTGGTATTAAAGGGAATGTTAGTGAGTTTTTTTAAGGTTCTAGACTTGCACCAAGTGAAGAAGATAATCAAAAACTGACATATATGTCTGAATCCTCACCTATTCTATTATCAAATAGGGAACTTATAACGATGGATTTTGGAACTGGTCTCCCAAGAATGGCCATGAAGCATAATTCCACATGGGTGATAGTAAATCACCTCACAATGTCATCCCATTTCATCCATATTAAATAATCACATACGTTGGTGGATCTATCCAACATCTGTATCTATGAAGTGGTAAATACTCAGGGTGTTCCAGTTTCAACTCTATCTGTAAGTGATCTGAGGTTCACATCTTGTTTTTTAAAATCCATGTTGTAGGAATATGGAACATAGTTGACGGTTAGCACGATAATAATGCTCAAACAGATGGATAGTCTGATCGGATGATACAGAATTGGATGATATGTTACGGGAATGAGTGATGGATTGGGGTGGTTCATGGGAGGGTCACTTATTGATAGTGGAAATATTTTATAATAATTATTATCCTGACACAATAGATATAGATCTTTTTAGAGCATTATATGACAATGTGTGTTTTTTTACTATGTTTAGTGGAAACAGGTGGGACATTGTTGGTTGGATCGAGCATGTCCAGGTGGAATAAAAATATTATCATGTAGATGTGAAAGAGAATAGAGATGGATCAGATTCATAACAAATCATTCGTGTACCATCATCGACGATTGTTGATCTATGAGTTCAGTGATCAAGTATTTCTTATAATATTTCATAGTATTGGGCATTTTCTGTTTGGAAATTATACAATGTTATCCCCATAGATTATATGTAATTTCGAGATAAATTCTTGTTTTTGAGAGGAGACCTATTGTCTAGCCTTTAAAACATGGTTTAGTGATATTCACAATCTATTTCATGTGTCGCAATTGTAAATGTATCAGCTGGATAGTGATCATGTGGTTTCATTGGGATCATATTGAGCTAGAACTAGAAGATTCATTAGTGAAAATTCTTCTGAAGATTATGGGTAAGTATGTTTATGACTTGAGTGGTAAAATAATTAGTTTAGTTTGTGTATTATTGCACCATGGTCAGATTTATTAGGATACATTGGAGTTTGAGAATGATATAGATGAGGAATGGCCCATACACTTTTAGAAAAGTGTTGGTTCTCTACCTTCCAAGGACGGAAAGACCATTTGTGGTGAGAGTGTATCACCCCTTTTATGATGGATCTAACCATTTTTATGTCTTTTTAACTGTATAATGTTGTTGGGTATTTTTTTGTATATTTTTTGAGCGTTTGGATGTTTTTTAGGAAATCCTTCAAGGATATTTAAAGGGTCTTGGAATGAGCATGGTTTGGAGAAATTGTGCATCTAAACGATGTAAATTGGAAATTGGAGACAATGGGATTCACATAGTTTTCACAATATTTGTTTAACATTGTGAACACGCCTTACAAGGGGACCTTTGAGGCAGTTGCATCCTTTTTGTTAGCACACTATTTTCCTTAAAATGTGATCTTATGGTGCACAGAAGTAAAAATGAGTTTTTTTATATAGGTTCAGTCTATATTCTACCTAAACCATCTATTTATCCTCCCGTATGAACCCCACTTGGTATTATTAGTTCTCGATGGCTACAAAACCTCTACCACTCAACTTGGATGAAAATCTATGGGGTGTTAGGGTGGTTTTATGGTTGTTCTTCTGTGGTATTTCTTCTATAAATTTGTTTAGATGAAATCTTATCCATCACTCAGTTATCATGATCAATATATGATTCATGTAGATCTTGGGTTTTTTACTTAATTTTTTGTAATAGGACATGTAGATGATTATGAAGATAATATATTGTGGTTTTGGTGAATCATTTTCCTGATTTGTGGTGTGGTTGCTTGTGCGTCAATTTCAACAAAACCCTATAGTAAATGAAATCCCACTTGACTACACATTTATAGTATTAAAATTCATGTGTAAATTAATCTCTTATTATTGAAAATAATTATTATTATTATGTGAGAATCATGTTGGAAAACATTTGGTGATCAATTGGTAATTTTAGGGGAAAATGTGTTATTGTTGTGAATTGTTGAAGTTTGCTCAACTATAAATTTTTTATTTTAAAATCCGGTTATTAGTATTTTAAATCAAATGGATTTTAAATAATTTTTTATTTTAAATGGGTGGTTTACTTGTAAATATATAGGAAAATGTATAGTATCAGATGTGATTGTTTGGTTATAAAATAGTTATTTTCATAATGATGTTATCATGGTGTGTTGTGTTCGTGTGTGTTGGATTGATAATTTTTTCCTTTTGTTGGAATGTTGTGAACTGGGCCGGAAATTAAACTGTAATGAAAGGATAGATAGTGTATAAAACACCATCAACTCTATGTGGGGTTGATGTATCACTAGTGTGAGAAAGGATTAATCATTTTTGTCGAGAATTACCATGGTGATTATTTATTAGTGATTTTGTAATATATTATGCATAGGATATGTTTGTGTGTGGATATAAAGGTATAAATTGATGTGCTAATATTTTGTGGAAAAACGTGGTATGGAATGGTTGTTTGTTTTTCAACTGAGTGTTGTTAATTTGGTGAAATGTATTGTTAATTATTTGTTCAGCTGGCTGAAATGTGTTTCACTATTTGTTGTATTGTATAAATTTTTTATATGAATGTTCTAATGATTATATCTTAGTAGTTTGTGTTGGGAATTATTTTATGGGAAACCAACATATTATTTGTACTGACCACCAATATTATAACTATTTTGATTTTACAGATGTCATATTTTAGGACATAAGTAATGAAACTCATTTTTCTCGGGGTTCATCGTGTTGTTGGGATTTTTTGGTTGTTCTTAGAGAATGGAAAATATTTTGGAGCTATAGAGTTGTAGAATATATTCTTTGGTATTTGACATGTATTTATCTTCTATGTAATCCTATTTTGTTTCATGTGTCGTTGATGTATTGTCCTTTTTGATTGGTTGAGTTGTAAACCTTGTTGACATGAATCATGTAGTTTTCGGATTTTATGATGAGTTTGGTTAGATTTTTCATATCAAGGAAAAATCATTCTCCAATTTTTCTAGGATCCATAATCATTTTTTCAACCATTGGAACATTGGGAATATCTCATAAGGTCATGTATCATTCCACCACCATCCAATAGCTATGGGATTGGGTGTGATGTTACACAAGGGATTATTTATATTGGGTCACAAACCAGGTACTTTGATGTGTGATACATATTTGAAATTCGAGGTTATATTTCTAAATTAAATCTATATAAAGAAAAAAATTAAACTATCTCATATTCTGTGTAATTAAATTAATAAATTTAATGAAAAAATTATTATCAAACTATTTTCATGTACATATATGGTATCTTTTTGGCTTTGTCATTATATAAACTCCCCAATCTATTGATCACCAAGAATATTTTATCCCACTTATTAGAACAATGAAATTCAAACTATATTATTTATGTAATATTTTATTTAGTTTCATTCACTATATCAATATAAAGATATACAAACACAAAACTCATAATCTAATCTTCACTAGCCTCCGGATTATCATCTTTTTTCACCTTCCTACTTATTGAATCAATTATAATATTACATTACCATAAAATATAATAGGTAAAAATATCATAATTTTTAAAGGACTCCACAAATTTATATTGATAAAAACTCATATCTATATGAGTAATGATATAAAATAGGATATTATCATATATAAATACCAAAAAGGACTATCATATGAGGAAATATTACCATAACATTATCCAAACTACATGTCTACAAACTTAATACAATGGTTATCCCAATTACAATAATGAGTATATAAATATATATATTCCGTTATTTTATCTCTCTATGGTGTTGAATAAATACACTTATCATAATCAAGATGTGTAAATTCATTATAATCATTAATTATAAATTCATCATCTGTAATGTTTAGGATTTGATCAGTAATGTAATTTTCATTTAGGTACCTCGTGGAATGGTTCCATTTACAAAAGGCCATGATCTTATTTTATTAGGATAGTTAAAGGGATCACATTTTGACATAAATTAGGCAAAAACATAACTAATAACTTATGGTATTTGGAAAATAATAGTCCTCTAAAATGGTCGTGGGTGCTTGATAGAGATAAAACTACCTAAATATTTAATGTAAAGTCATATATTCCTCACTGAGCTTACAAAATATATAATGAAACTCACTTCCCCTTTCGAGAACAAGGACTGCAAAAATATTACATAAAATTTAAATCATTAGGGATCTATAATATTATCCTTAATTTTATATCAGGATCCTCTTATATACTTGGATACACTAAGACGTAATCAATGAGTATCCACACATGTAGATATAAGAACATAAGAAACATTGAGATCATATAGCCCATAAGTAATATGGGTGAATTAATATCCACTAAGATGTAAATATAAAATAAAAATTCACACGATGATTCTAAAAATCATGTCAAATATATATTCTCCTCCCTCAGATGCAGTTAATGATATCCGAATAACAAATCAATCATTAAAAATTATTTATCTACCATTAATAGATAATATAAGTCCTAAATTTTTTATATTGGAGACTAAATTTTCACGATCACATTATTCAACATATATATTATATAATAATCCACAAAAACTTTTCAAATTCTTTTGATAAAATATTGGAGTCCCAAGAGGAGATACACTATGTCAAAAACCATTGCACATTAGATTATGAAAATGAATCCAAAAAACTGTCAGTTTATGTGGTTCTTTCATATAGAATGACATTAAAATTTTACAACCCTGAAATAATTATTTATATTAAAATGCATGTTTATTTGGGGATTTTACCTCTATCTTGATTAGGATAAAGGATTAGGATAAATATGGAGGCTTTTTAATGATTATTAATGCATAATTATTCTTTCAAATATATTAATACAATAAAAGATGTTACCATACCATAACCCAGGTGGCTATATTGTATCATGGGTTTATTATTCTGTAATGCAGATACTCTACCATGGAGTTGATTATGGTGCATTTTTATACTGAAAATTTCATTATAGTGGTTTGGAAAGAGGATATTATTCCCTCAAGTATTAGAAAACACTACAGTGGAAATTTTTGCATAGTTTTCTCCTAGATGGTCCATCTAATAACAATTAGAGGTTATGATATTAAATAGAAAATTATTATCTTGGATCAGGGAACCTATTATTGATATTTATATTTGATTATTTATTATTTATTTGAGGTTATTATCTTTTGGATGAACGAAAAGTGACCAATACAAATATATATTCTTCAACATCCTCATTTTAAAGATATTATAGACTCCCAATGGAATGTAATATGTGTGTCTAGTGGGTTGGGTATCCTAAATATATTTTTTCCTTCTTACATATTTTTTTTATGATATTGGTATTTATTGTTTGGATATCATAAGTATTCATAGGATGAATTTACATATGAATTTTCTTGATACACTGGTCTCTCCTGGGATGATTTGAATTCATCATTATGTGGTTTTGGTTGGAATTATTTATATTAGTATTAGCAATATTAATAATAATTTTCATTAATTTGGTCGTAGGATAACTCTGGTAACTCATGTTTTACCCTCCATTCCTATGAATCTATAATTGTCCAGCATGGTTCCGAATGCGGTGATCATCATGATTGAGAAACTTATGCAACATTTCATTTGGAAGTATCATTCTGATAGAAATTGACATTGTGAAAAATGGTATGCTTTCCAGAACAAATATTTGTTGCGGAATTAGTCTTATAGATATTAAATTCGTGATATATAGCATGCAGCCAAATTTGCATGGGACGTTGTGTATATTAAGACTCATCGGGGAAGTTTCATTAACAATTAGAATTGTCTAGGATTGCATAAAAAATGGAATAATGATTAGATTATTGAATAAATCCAAAGAGAATATTTTGTTTATTCTTACCTACTTGTGATGGATTATAGGTCATGGAATGATCGACTTCTGGAGGAATAACGTGATATAGTTCTCCTCAGATATCTAAAATATCCAACTTGTGAAATTACATTTCGAAAATAATATTTCCATCACTTACATCATGATGTAGTCATGAATGAATAGAAAAAATATATTTACAAGAATATTCTCTTTAATGAAAATATGTATTTTTGGGGTTTCAATGGTGCCTCTACTAGAATTTTTTTTTCAAAGGAAAAAAATGTATTTCATTTCTTTTTTAATCATGATTATTGGGGATCACTTCTTTTTTATAAAATATTGTCTGATGTGATTAATTTATTATCATTGAGGATCTTCAATTTTAGTATTCCCATTGATGAGTATATTATGCGCAGGGTTATTCAAATTCATCCAATTAATATCTATTCAAGTCACCCACATGAAGAGTTTGGTTCCCATTAATTCATTAAATTTTATTAGTTACATACCTATGGAATTCATTAAGTGGAATTTAAGGATTTATGATGAATTACTAGAATAGAGATTATTATCTCTAATTATTTATTATTTTCCACTAAACGTAAAAAATTGAACATAAGTTAAGAGTTTTTTTCTTCGTTATGAAATAATGGTGCTTGTGGGAAATGAAAAATAGTGCTCACTACGATGGTGTAGTTTAACCCAAAATGATTATCGCTCTTATGGATTAGATTTTGGAATATGAGATTCTGCCTCTACTCTGTTTTATATAGTTATACCCCTCTCCCCAGAACATCAGGTGTGCACATATTTGTTCCTCCAATAGTTATGGATATTCCCATAATATTGATGGATCTGCTAGAACCCTCCACCATTTTAATTGAAGATAAATATTGAAAATTCATGTTGTACTGGAATTTTTAATGGAGAAATGATGATCCACAATCCATATGGATTGAACATTATTCCCTTATATATATAATATGGTCTCATTGAATCTTAAATGGAATAGGTTTGTTCTCTGACTGATAGTTTTGAGATGTTTTCTACTAAAAAAATTAAGTTTTCCTATATAGAGACTAATTCTGTGATTATCCTTCTATCCTTGTAGGTACAGATTATGATTCCATGGCCAAATTCTTATCTACTTTAATGATGAATGGAACAAATTGTTGACTCCACTACATTCCATTACTCTTATTGTGAGGGTAATAATGTTGAAAAATATTGGAATTAAGAATAAACATAAAATATCCTATATTTTTTTAAACCCATCTCTCTTCCACTAGTTTGTACTTCCATTTTAATTAGTGATGCCATTTGGTTCCACATTTTAGATGAATTTGATACAATTTCCTCTTATAAGGTTCTTTTATAATAAAAATTTAAAATTTAATGTTATGATTCAATGGGATATATAAGGGAACCAAACCATAATCCTCACCCATATGCCATTGTGGGCCCAGGTACATATCCACCCCATGCCAAAGTCCCCCTCCTTCACTGTGGCGATTCCATGAATGATGATCCTATTACAAGTTCCCTTATCCGTTATCCATGATGCTTCACTGGAAATGACTAAGTTTTGCAACCTTATTCTCTATACTATGGGGTACCTCTTTTAGCACCCCCTTATACTATATATTTTCCTCGTTCTCCATAGTTTTTGATTCAGTACACCATCCAAAAAAGTACTACCACTTACTCTAAAGTTATCCATTGATTTTAAAAATTATATTACATTATTATAAAAGATAAATATCCATTAAAAAGTGAAAACAATAATAATGTCCTAATTTCTTTGTAATACTACATTAAAAATACATAAAATGAAACGTAAACATGAAATGTATATTCAATCCTCTATATTGATGTCTTAAAATCAATTTGAGCTTCTAAAACTAAATGGGATAAATTAGGTTATAGATAAATATAATCATGAGTTGAAATTATTATATATGGAATATAAATATTAATGAAAATTAAAATTTGGTTCAATGTAATTTATCAATGTCATATATGATAAGTCTCAGGATCATGGAATGATATCATAAATAAAATGGTATCATTTGATCATGGTATCATAAAAAATATGATAACCACATATAACACAACGTAAACATGAGTCCGTGATAACAACCTAAAAAACATCACATGGTGGAAAAATTACATAATGAATTATTATTACTTCTTAATCTCATGCATACACATCATAAGACTGAACCATTACCCATGAAATTGTAGTGCTTTCTTGTCTCACCCATCATAATGTTATCATAATCTATATGTGAAACATAAAGGAATAAAATAATAAGTAATAAGAACATTTTTACCCATGGATAGAGAATGAGTTCCATAATCACTCTTCATATAATAACTAAAATTAATTTACAATGATTTCATTTGAAAAATGATGATAAAGCATGTATTACGCCGTAAAGGGAAGGGAAAATAAACTAGTTATATATGTGAGGTATATATATAAATATATTTTATAAAATATATAACATCAATTGTTTTTTATAGGATGAAAATAATTTCGAAAAGATTAATTGAAATATTAATGAAAATAACTTTTTGTCTTAGAATAAAAACTATGAATGTCATCATAGATGGATAATTATTTTGAAATATCTATCTAAAAATTTATTTAGGAAAATAACTATTTGATTTTATAAAAACATATTTAATATATAAGAAGTTCACAAACAACACTTTTTTTAAAAAAAATTACCTATGAATAATAAAAAATAATATTTTATACATTGATGGGTTATGACGGGGGAAACATAGAATAATAATGAATATTCTAATAAATATTCCTTCCATATTTTTATATGAAATTTTAAAAAGTCCATGTTTTTTAAAAAAATGGAAAATTTTAAATTTTTCAAATAAAAATAAAATTAATCTTAAGAATTTCATTAAAAAATGATTGTAAATAATCATTGTAATCGTTTTTAGAATAAATTGATTTTGAATAACAATTATTTTCAAAAGTGGATAGAAATGGGACCAAAATTGTATCATGGGATTTTTCACAATGTTTTTATGAACATAAGTGGAGAAAAAAGTATTATAACATAAAAAATTTGGATCAAATAGAAACAAATATAATAAAATATGATTATTAAAAATAGTTATATAATATCCGTCAATGTAAATTTTAGAATAATAAATCTTGATTAAAATGAGATTATAATAGACATCTTTACCACTTAAGTTAATTTTGAATAATATCTACCCATGAATGAAATAGATTAATTGTAACATAAAGCATAATGATGTGGGAATGTTTGAATATATTGTATATATTGGGGAATTATATATATAATTCAATCTATGTTATCTACATTAAATAATATGTGTCCAAAATAAGGAGTTTGATACAAAACCCTTCCAAATTATTTTCATTGTTGTGTATATTGACAAATGAGGTGATATTTTGTAAAATATCAGGATTAAAAAAAACCTAAATGATAATAAATATATTATAATTCATTCAACAAATAATTTTTATGTAATATAATGAATGGTGTTGTCATAAAACCTAATGAATTGAAATGGAGTTACGAAACACCATACCTTAGATGTATGTTTAGTTGATCGCTCAATAATTAATTTTAATGTTGTTTTATACATGTTATAAAAATATAAAATAATCAATATATTATTTTTCAGCCATATTTTATTACTTTATAACATTTGATTATACAATGTTAGATATTTTTTCCTTATAACTATTGTATTGAGTGTTAATTTCCTAATTTTCTCCTACACAGTTTGTCCTGAATGATCTAGATCATGAAAAATTGTTATAGTTACATCATATAAAAAAATTAATTTTATTTAAAAAATTAATTACATTCACTGTGTAATCATTATATAATTTTTTTCATGGAAAATGATTCATGTTTCATTATGGAGGATATAGGTCGTATGTACAAAATAATTACATTATCATTTCCCTAAAATGAATATGTGTAAAGAAAAAAAATATTAATTTTAAATAATCAATTTCATGAAATATTAATCCTACATATTTATTATATTCATTGTTTTTTATCATTAATGTAATGAATTATTAAAAAAAAGAATCTCATTAGTTTGTGAGGATGAAATCCACCGTAATCACTAATCATGATATCATTTATTAAATGGATGTCAATGTTGAAATTATATGTTATATTTAAATTAAAACGTTTTTTAAAAGTCCTTAATAAAATATATAAACATAAATTTCTTCTTTATTTCCTTACATGTAAATATTATGTGAAAAAAGTATCACAAAGATACATGAGGTGGTTGTTATACAAACACACGAACGATATTATCACATTCACTGAATAATATAAATCAATATGGTTTCTGTGGTATTATTATATTATATATATTATTATAACATCAAAATAATATATAAAATATAAACACATTATTTTATCATGTTCTGAAATGTGTTCATTAAAAAAATTACATTATTTCACAAGATAGTAGTATGAATTCATACTATCAACAATTTGATTTCCCATTTGAGGGTGGATGAGATTGTATCAGGTAAATAAATTATCAAAAAAATATTTATTCTATATATGATATAGATATTATAATATTTTAATATTTTAATTAAATTATATAGATTAGGATGAATAAATTAATGAAATCATTCAGTTATAGACATTATGTACTCTTCGAACAATATATTTTGGATTACCCCAATAACCATTCTATTTTAGATTTAAGAATTATAAATGATTATATAATGAGTATATGGAATTAATGATTTTATTTCGTTAGGTATTGTATGATCTAATGGGTTATGGAATTTGGGAAATGAGAGGAGATTGGTTGTCCTTTTATAAATGGGGGAGAGGACACACATGGAATTTTTGAATATAATGAATTCCAAAAACATTATACACATTCAAAAAGTGTCAAAAATTGAAAAATTGAGTAATATATAAGATATAGGGTTTATTAATGATCATAAAATATTAATTATATATATTTAGGATAATTTTAAACACAAATAATTTTTATTAAACCGATGGTAAAATCATTTTTTACCTTAATAATGATAATTATTCTTTACTGTTTTCACATTTTTTTATGGTTAGAACCATTGTTTAGTTCATTATTTAATATAAATTGTTATTATTCAATTAATTTAATACATATTATTAATTTATAATCATATATATTGTAACATCCCAAGTTTGTAATGAATAATAGATATTTTTATCTATGTTTATTAATGATTAAGATAGTGTTTTAGAGGCTTAAAATGAAAATAAATCCAATCTTAAGCATGGAATAAACTAATATTCTTAAAAGATTGTTTTACTGCCTTATGATGGAAAACCATTTTTAAATCTATCTTTTGACAATTTTATAATCTATGTTTGTCAAAATAAACTTATTCTTTATGATTGGGACATCAAAATTTACTTTGTGTGAATTTTTGGTATTTTTTTGACAATGTTCATTTTTTAACGAATAGTGAAAAATACTGCATTTTACATCAAAACTGCTTTTTAATCTAATTTATGTATATGATTAGATTATATATTGAATTGGTCTTAATGTGTAATATGAATATATGTTTACCATTTAATCCAATGGTGGTCATTGGAATCAATTTCACTTTGAAATTGGACATAAACTAGTGTCCATCTTTTGATACTTATTGTTTCATAAAAACACGCTATTTGCTCTGACATCGGGAATTAATTATTAAATTAATTAATGTGACTGATATGTATTGAATTTTGTAAAATAGACTTCATTTTTGAATTCGGAATATAAAATATAGCATAGGGTGAATTTTTGGTAATTGTCTGAAAAACATCAATTTTTGATGAATAGTGAAACCACTAAGTGGTACTTATAAAGATTGATTTTCCGTTTAAATGAAATTTTTCCATCATTGTGTTTTGAATTTAAAAAATTTGACATACATGGTTATCATTAATAAGTAAAATGTGGTTCAATGATATTATAATAATTTTTTGGTGAATAGTAACGTATTAAGTTCTTAATCGCGATTAGTGGTAATTAGTGTAGTTTAAGGTAAAAATAATGCTTTAATAAAATAAGATGAGCTTAAAACATGTCCTACCCTCATTGTTTGTGTCATGGCCGACCAAGACAAGACATGGGTCAACTTGGGGACCCCATGGAGACACTTTGGTTGGGAAATTACATAAATAACTTTTTATTTAATGTAAAAGTACAAATGACACAAACATAATATGTTTTACGAAAACAATTTTTACATGGGGTTATTAAGATCATATTTTTGATTATAAATAGTAATTAGAAATATAAAAAGATTTCCTATATCATAGTATTTTTTTATAATTTTTATACATTAGAAAAATTAAATTATTTATGACATAATAATGATGCAGCAATGACATCATTATTTGACGATTTAAATAAAATGGAAAGATAATGTAAAATGTGTGAACTACACATGTCCAAAACCAATTGGATGAGTGTATTTCGAACCCTTATCACCTTATACACGAATTATAATAATGTGAGACCATTTTAAACCGAAATACATTTTCAAATAAAGTAATATTTCTTTACTTTCCAAAAGTGCCCCTCCTCTCCTCTTATAAAAGGCCCCCACATCTACCTCATTTCACACACTCCTCAAGCCTTCGGTCGGCCAAACCCTTCCCATTTACTCTCTCCACATCCCTCTCCGCATCCTAGAGGATTCCCTTTGGGCATAATCCTTTCAAAGGAAGCCTTTATGCTCAAATCAAAATGAGTTACACTTTTAAAGGTAATTCATTCTCTCATGTTCATTTGTTTTATTTTGCTTCTCCAACCCCCTAAACTCTTTTTATTTACTTTTTTTTAATAACACCAGTATCTTCAATATACTAGGATGTTGTTATAAGGTTTATTTGAGCTACACCCTCACACAACTACATCAAATGGTTAAAGAACTTACGGTTTCCGTGGATGGAGAAATTCTGCCGACCAAAATGATGATTGTTCAATACTCATTTAACACCTTCAAAGGTGGCCATTATGATGTCACTATTTTTATATATGATATGTTTATGTTTTCCTTATTCTTCTGTTGTTTTTCATTTTGGTCATACCTTTATGGTTTCCATTATGGGTAAACATGATATCTTCATTTTAGGAAGTGCGAACTACCGCCCCCTGAAAGTGATTTGATTCGTTAATACCATATGTGGGATGTGTAAAGAATAAAGTTAATGATATTATATATGTTATTATAGAGGAATTATAATATACTCTTATATAATTATGATTCCATTCCATAAATACGAAATAGAAATGGAAGTAGCGTTCATGCGTACGTACGGCCTACCGTCTCCATGAACGGTGCATTTCATTTCTTACCTCTAAATGTGATGTAATATTATAAATACATATATATGCTGAATATATATGATATATATGTTATACCAATCACTAATATCATTCTGTATATAATGAACCTTTGACCAAATTAACAACATGTAAGTGTAAGAAGTCTATTTTTTGACTGAAGAACCAAATACCGACAAAATGAACATTATTAACTTAAATGATTACATGATGTTCATAACATGGTATAAAAGGAATAATGAACTTGAAAAATGTTCATAAGAAAGTATATATTAACTCAAGTTTATTATTCAGGAGAATAAATAACGGTCTGGTCAAGTCGGATACGAGGTATGGGACTTCGTCTCAATCTCCTTTCATTGAGGCATATTTTATTTTATACACAACATTATTTTATACGGTGTATAAACCCCTTTGACTTTTACATTTATTCAAAAGGAATATTTTTTAAACGAAGCATTTAGTAAATGACAAAAGGGAATGTTTTTGTCGTACGTATGCGGCGACAACGACTTCTCCGCCGTCGTGACCGTTATTTGAGTTTTGGCTTCCTCTACAAGCCATACATTCTTTTTAAAAGAAAAATAAATACCATGTATTAATTTTCTTTTATTTTGGTATTGAAAATGGTTTTCACAATGTTTTTTGTGTCGTATTGATATCTTGTGATTGAAATGTGGAAATGTTATGTTTCCTTTATGCATGTTTTATGTGATACGATTATGTTATGGTTCTTGGGCATTATTATGAAGACGGGTGGTTCCGTGATAAACTAAGGGCGGGTGAGCCCGATATAGCTCTCCAATGCATTGGGTAACGCGAAGGAGTGAAACGTTAAGGTTTCTCCGAAGAGATTTTAGGGAATATACTGTGATGGGTATTCCAAACGTAACCAATTGGGGTACTCCCTACATAAGAATGTTATGAATGCCTCAAGTTACCTTTATGTCTTATGATTTCTATGATTTATTCATGATTTGATGAGGTATGTTAAAGTGCTTATGTTTTATGGATAAAGTATTATTTCATTCTTATGTATATATGAACTCATGTTTCCTTTCCATGTTTTTATAACCCATACTGAGCTTTTTATGCTCATCCCAAGTTTTTTTGAAATGATTTTCACAGGTCAAGGGAAGGTACATGATATGATGATAGTGTCAAGGAAGTGTCAAGAAAGAATCCTTGTTTTATTTTAAATGTGTTTCCATTGATGGGAATGAAGAATACTATCTTTATGTAACCACTTTGTTTTAATGTGGGTTGTAATGCATGTTTTAAGATCTAATTCTCTAAAACTCTAAACCTGAAAAGATCCTCAACGTGTAATCTTGTGATAACTCAAGATTAAGTAAGGTTTAAGGCTAGGGCCTTATAGTTGGTATCAGAGGTCGGTTTAGATAACTTTAGGATTTAGAATTCTATTAAATGATTATCCAAAAAAATTGAAATGATATAGCATTTACAGATTACCATGTTGCTTCACCTAAGATATTTCTGTGATAAGAGTGGTTTTCCGCAGAGGAAATAGGGAATCCGTGCTAGGAAGGCATACAGAAGGAAATAACCTTCCGAATCAGCATCCTGAGATGGTCAGAATTGGAACTGAATAGTTTGTTGTAGTAATGGCGCAGTTGACTCAGGATATAAATGGTGGTGGTATCCATGCACGAGATCATCCAGATCAGCCGCAGAAGAACATGTCGGTGGTGGAACATTTCATGAGGCAACATCCCCCATCATTCAGAGGATCATCTGACCATGTGCTAGCTGAAGGGTGGATTAAATCACTGGAGAATATTTTCGATGTCATGGGGTGTTAAGACAATCATAAGGTTAGTTTTTCTATTTACCGTTTGGAGGGTGAAGCAGATCAGTGGTGGTCTATGGTTAAAAATATCAGGGACGCCGATGAGATTGATGCTCTTGACTGGGATGAATTCAAAGGTATGTTTTTGAAAGTATTTTCCTAAGGCTGTTCTACTTAGGATGGAAAAACAATTCTTGGAATTGAGGCAAGAGGAAGACTCAGTGGCTACCTATGAAGAAAGATTCACTCGATTGGCATGGTATGCTCCAAATTTTATCCTAAGACCGCGTTCCGTACAAGATATGGCCATTATGAATTTGTAGTAATGCCTTTTGGGATAACCAATGCACCTGTTGTATTCATGGACTTAATGAATAGAATTTTCCATGAGTTCTTGGATAAGTTTGTGGTGGTTTTCATTGATGATATTTTGGTGTTTTCTAAAAGTAAAGAGGATCATGAAATATATTTAAGGGTTATCTTTCAAACCTTAAAAGAAAAGAAACTTTATGGGAAATTCAGCAAGTGTGAGTTTTGGTTGAAAAAATTTCTTTCCTTGGTCACATTGTTTCTAAAGATGGAATAACGGTTGATCCTGCAAAAACAAAAGTTGTGGAAGAATGGCCAACACCCACAAATGTAACTGAGATTCGTAGCTTCCATGGTTTGGCGGGCTATTACCGAAGGTTTGTTAGAAATTTTTCACGGTTATCTAGTCCAATAACTAAGCTAACTCAGAAGGGTGTTATGTTTATCTGGACAAAAGAATGTGATGATTGTTTTCAGGAATTGAAAAGAAGATTGGTGAATTCTCCAGTTTTGGCACTACCTTCCAGGAATGGTGAGTTTGTTATATACAGTGATTCTTCATTGAAGGGACTTGGTTGCGTCCTAATGCAGAATGATCAGGTAATTGCTTATGCTTCACGACAGTTGAAAACTCATGAGGTAAATTACCCTACACATGATTTGGAATTAGTTGTTGTTGTTTTTGCTTTAAAAATTTGGAGGCATCATTTGTATGGAGTAAAGTGTGAAATATATACCGATCACAAAAGTTTAAAGTATATATTCACTCAGAAATAATTGAACATGAGACAAAGGAGATGGCTAGAATTAATCAAGGATTATGACTGTACAATTCATTACCATCCGGGAAAAGCAAATAAAGTGGCCGATGCTTTGAGTCGAAAAAGTAATGCTTCATTAACAATGTTGCGTTTGGAACGTGATCCTTTGGATAAGGATTTGATGAAATTTGGAATAGAAGTTGTTGGTGCAGGAATCCTTCTGTTTTGTTTCAGGTATTAGTGAGATCTACTCTATCAGATAGAATCAAGCAAGCACAGAAGCAAGACAGTGAGTTGCAGAAAAAGGTAGAGCTGGTTCAGAAAGGTAAGTTGTCTGAATTCAACATTGATAATGATTGTGTTTTGAGATTTGGGAAGAGATTGTGTGTGCCTTGTGATTCATAGTTGAAGAGAGAGTTGTTATGTGAAGTTCATAGTTCTCCGTTTTCAGTTCATCCGGGCAGTACTAAGATGTATAGAGATCTGAGGGAGTATTACTGGTGGGATGGAATGAAAAGAGTCATTGCTGATTTTACTATGAAGTGTTTGACATGTCAACAGGTTAAAGCAGAGTGGCAGGTACCGAAAGGGATGCTTCAGCCTTTACCAGTTCCAGAGTGGAAATGGGAGAATATTTCCATGGACTTTGTTGTTGGATTACCGAAAACATCTCGAGGTAATAATGCAATCTGGGTTATTGTTGATCGCTTGACCAAATCTGCTCATTTCCTTGCTATACGAGATACTTTCTCTCTTGATCAACTTTCCCGTTTGTATCTTAAAGAAATAGTCAGGTTACATGGAGTTCCTCTCTCCATTGTATCGGATCGTGATCCCAGGTTTACTTCTAACTTTTGGAAAGGCCTTCAGAAGTCGTTGGGTACTGAATTAAATTTTAGTACAGCTTTTCATCCTCAATCAGATGGGTAGACAGAATGAACAATTCAGACATTGGAGGATATGATACGATCTTGTTCTATGGATTATCAGGGAAGTTGGGACCAACAAATTTCTTTGGTTGAATTTTCATATAATAATAGTTTACATTCCCGTATATAGATGGCACCATTTCAGGCATTATATGGGAAGCGGTGTCGAACTCTAGCTTTCTGTGATGAAGTGGGTGAAAGGAAGTTGATGGGACCAGAATTGGTAGAAGAGATGGCATAAAAAGTTCAGTTGATTCAGAAACACATGAGAACAGCTCAGAGCAGGCAGAAGTGTTATGCGGATAACCGGAGGAAGGATCTATCTTTCGAGGTAGGTGATCATGTTTTTCTCAAGGTTTCTCCTTGGAAAAGTGTGATGAGATTTGGTAAGAAAGGAAAGTTGAGTCCAAGGTTTATTGGATCATATGAAATTCTAGAGAGAGTTGGATTAGTTGCATACCGAGTGGCTTTACCTCTGAGTTTATCTCAGGTACACAATTTCTTTCACGTTTCTATGTTGAGAAAGTATATGCCAGATCCATCTCATGTTTTGTGCCCAGAGGTAGTTCAACTGTAAGAGAACCTATCTTATGAGGAACAACCGGTCCAGATTCTTGACCACAAGGAGCAAGTGTTACGGAATAAGGTGATTCACCAGGTAAAGGTTTTGTGGAAAAACAACATGATTGAAGAGGCAACATGGGAATCTGAAAATGAAATGAGGGATAAGTACCCTCATTTATTCGATAAGTAAATAAATTGTGGGGACGCAATTTTCTAAAGGGGGGAAGGATGTAACATCCCAAGTAAGTAATGAATAATATATATTTTTATCTATGTCTATTAATGATTAAGATAGTGTTTTAGAGGCTTAAAATGAAAATAAATCCAATCTTAAGCATGGAATACACTAATATTCTTAAAAGATTGTTTTAATGCCTTATGATGGAAAACCCTTTTTAAATTTATCTTTTGACAATTTTATAATCTATGTTTGTCAAAATAATCTTATTCTTTATGATCTGGACATCAAAATTTACTTTTTGTGAATTTTTGGTATTTTTCTGACAATGTTCGTTTTTTAACGAATAGTGAAAAATACTGCATTTTACATCAAAAATGCTTTTTAATATAATTTATTTATATGAATAGATTATATTTTGAATTGGTATTAATGTTTAATATGAGTATATTTTTACCATTTAATCCAATGGAGGTCATTGGAATCAATTTCACTTTGAAATTGGACTTAAACTAGTGTCAATCTTTTGATACTTATTGTTTCATAAAAACACGCTATTTGCTCTGACAGCGGGAATTAATTATTAAATTAATTAATATGACTTATATGTATTGAATATTTTAAAATAGACTTCATTTTTGAATTCGGAATTTCAAATATAGCATAGGGTGAATTTTTGGTAATTTTCTGAAAAACATAAATTTTTGATGAATAGTGAAACCACTAAGTGGTACTTATAAAGACTGATTTTCCGTTTAAATGAAATTTTGCCATCATTGTGTTTTGAATTTCAAAAATACGACATACATGGTTGTCATTAAGAAGTAAAATGTGGTTCAATGAGATTATAATAATTTTTTGGTGAACAGTAACTTATTAAGTTCTTAATCGAGATTAGTGGTAATTAGTGTAGTTTAAGGTAAAAATAATGCTTTAATAAAATAAGATGAGCTTGACACATGTCCTACCGTCATTGGTTGTGTCATGGCCGACCAAGACAAGCCATGGGTCAACTTGGGGACACCATGGAGACACTTTGGATGGGAAATGACATAAATACCTTTTTATTTATTGTAAAAGTAAAAATGACACAAACATAATATGTTTTACGAAAACAATTTTTACATGGGCATATTAAGATCATAGTTTTGATTATAAAGAGTCATTTGAAAGATTAAAAGATTTTCTACATCATATTATTTTTTTATAATTTTTAGACATTAAGTAAATTAAATTATTTATGACATAATAATGATGCAGCGATGACATCATTATTTGACGATTTAAATAAAATGGAAAGATAATGTAAAATCTATGAACTAAACATGTCCAAAACCAATTGGATGAGTGGATTTCGAATCCTTATCACCTTATCCACGAATTATATCAATGTGGGACCTTTTAAAACCGAAACAAATTTTCAAATAAAGTAATACTTCTTTACTTTCCAAAAGTGACCCTCCTCTCCTCTTATAAAAGGCCCCCACCTCTACCTCATTTCACACACTCCTCAAGCATTTGTCTCGGCCAAACCCTTCCCATTTACTCTCTCCACATCCCTCTCCTCATCCTAGAGGATTCCCGTTGGGCAGAATCCTTTCAAAGGAAGCCTTTAGGCTCAAATCAAAAGGAGTTACACTTTTAAAGGTAATTCATTCTCTCATGTTCATTTTTTTTATTTTTCTTCTCCAACCCCCTAAACTCTTTTTATTTACTTCTTTTGTAACAACACCAGTATCTCCAATATACTAGGATGTCGTTATAAGATTTATTTGAGCTACACTCTCACACAACTACATCAAATGGTTAAAGAACATACGGTTTCCGTGGATGGCGAAATTCTGCCTCCCGAAACGATGATTGTTCAATACTCATTTAACACCTTCAACGGTGGCCATTATGATGTCACTATTTTTATATATGATATATAATATGTTTATGTTTTCCTTAAGCTTCTGTTTTTTTCATTTTGGGCATACATTTATGGTTTCCATTATGGGTAAACATGATATCTTCATTTTAGGAAGTGCGGACTACCGCCCCTGAAAGTGATTTGATTCGTTAATACCATATGTGGGATGTGTAAAGGATAAAGATAATGATATTATATATGTTATTATACTGTAATTATAATATACTCTTATATAATTATGATTTCATTCTAGAAATACGAAATAGAAATGGAAGTACCATTCATGCGTACGTACGGCCTACCCTCTCCATGAACGATGCATTTCATTTCTTACCTCTAAATGTGATGTAATATTATAAATACATATATATGCTGAATATATATGATATATATGTTATAAAAATCACTAATATCATTCTAGATATAATGAACCTTTGACCAAATTAATAACATGTAAGTGTAAGAAGTCTATTTTTTGACTTAAGAAGCAAATAACGACAAAATGAACTTTATTAAATTAAATGATTACATGATGTTCATAACATGGTATAAAAGGAATATTGAACTTGAAAAAGGTTCATAAGCAAGTAGATATTAACTCAAGTTTATTATTCAGGAGATTAAATAACGGTCGGGTCAAGTCGGATACGAGGTATGGGACTTCGTCTCAATCTCCTATCATTGAGGCATATTTTATTTTATACACAATTTTATTTTATACGGTGTATAAAACCCTTTGACTTTTACATTTATTCAAAAGGAATCTTTTTTATACGAAGCGATTACTAAACGACAAAAGGTAAAGTTTTTGTCGTACGTATGCGGCGACAACGACTTCTCCGCCGTCGTGACCGTTATTCGAGTTTCGGCTTCCTCTACAAGCCATACCTTCTTTTTAAAAGAAAAATAAATACCATGCTTTACTTTTCTATTATTTTGGTATTGAAAATGGTTTTCACAATGTTTTTTGTGTTGTATTGATATCTTGTGATTGAAATGTGGAAATGTTATGTTTCCTTTATGCATGTTTTATGTGATACGATTATGTTATGGTTCTTGGGCATTATTATGAAGACGGGTGGTTCCGTGATAAACTAAGGGCGGGTGAGCCCGATATAGCTCTCCAATGCATTGGGTAACGCGAAGGAGTGAAACGTTAAGGATTCTCCGAAGAGATTTTAGGTAATATACTGTGATGGGTATTCCAAACGTAACCAAGAGGGTTACTCCCTACGTAAGAATGTTATGAATGCCTCAAGTTATCTTTATGTCTTATGATTTCTATGAATTATTCATGATTTGATGAGGTATGTTAAAGTGCTTATGTTTTATGGGTAAATTATGATTTCATTCTTATGTATATATGAACTCATGTTTCCTTTCCATGTTTTTATAACCCATACTGAGCTTTTTATGATGATCCCAAGTTTTTTTGAAATGATTTTCACAGGTCAAGGGAAGGTACATGATATGATGATAGTGTCAAGGAAGTGTCAAGAAAGAATCCATGTTTTATTTTAAATGTGTTCCCATTGATGGGAATGAAGAATACTATCTTTATGTAACCACTTTGTTTTAATGTGGTTTGTAATGCATGTTTTAAGATCTAATTCTCTAAAACTCTAAACCTGAAATGATCCTCAACGTGTAATCATGTGATAACTCAAGATTAAGTAAGGTTTAAGGCCAAGACCTTATATATATGGTAGAATTTTATTTTATATAAAACATGTAAATGTGATAAAATAATTGTTTTCTATATAAAAACATTCAAATGTTTAAACAGTTTTTACATTAGATTTCAATAACAAAATTATTCCAATGACCTAAATTAGTTAAAATTTTATATAATTTAACAAATATTACATGAATACAATTCTAAAATATAAAGATCATTTTTAAAAAATAATATAAATTATATTTTTTTTATAAAAAAAACATTTTATCAATATTCATAAAAAAGAAGTTATATTTTAAAAAACTATTAATAATTCACACAAGGATATTTTTTATTTTTAAATTCATAAAATTATATTAATAGTTTTTTGAAAAATGAAAATAAATATGAAAAAAATTAATTTTAATTTATGGGGGAAATGAAAAAAATAAGTCTTTCAAAAAAATATAGTATTTTAGAAAACATTTCATTCAAATTAAAATAGTTTTTATTTTAATTATAATTAATAAATCATAATTTGAATAATTTTATAAATTTTAAAAACATAATATTCATTATTTTGTTATACATTTTCATAATTTACAATTTGGTGGCATGAATATAATATTCATATTTAAAAATTAATATTTTAATTGTGTATCATATTTCATTTAAACCTATTGTTGTGTGCATATCAAGATATCAATGAGATTGAAATTATTTAATAAAATATAACTTCATTTTTTAGGATAATTACCATAAACCCCGTTAAATAAATGGAATCCTATTATATTTAACATCTTATCAGTAATCAATTGTTTTACATTAGAAAATTTGTTGTGAAAAAAAGTAATTGAAAAGATGGTTAATAAAACATCCACTAAAAATGAGGGAAATAGAAATACAATGGTCATATGAAATTGCACATAATAGGGATCCTATATTGGAAAATGTTGGTGGAGTTTTTAAAATATTTACATGAAAAATATAAGTAAATAAACATTCTGAGTGGTCAATATAATTTAACTTAATAAAGTAAAAAATAATTTGGATCTGAGATACCTTAAAATAAAAAATCATTTATGAGTTAAAATACTATTGATTTAATGGATTTCAAGGTAATATGACAACATATTCATTTCAAAATAATTTTCAAAGAGTTCATGGGTTCATTTTATATTAGTATAGGGAAAAAAATTTACATAGTTCATATATTATTATTTCATATTAAAAATTACATCCTTTTGTTGTTCATTGGTCAATTTCCACATTACCTATTACACTATGGATATGAATATCAAATATAATTTGATTATTATTGAATAAATCATATTATCATTTAATATATTATATTATACATAAAATTTTAACATGTTATTACTCCTATCATTATTTAAAAAAACAATAAGCATAAGATATGATAATAACAAAAACTAATGTGAATATTTTAACAACAAAATTTCAGCAATGATTCGAAAGATTTTAAACATGCCATTTCAATTATAAAAAACATTATATCCTAAATAACCTTAAAAATCACATCATGAATGTATAATTTGTCCTTATAGGTTATCTAATACCATTTCAAGATACATCTTTACAAACCTATTATTAATCTTCCAATATTTACCATTATGTTTTAAAAAAATTATATATATTATTAAAGACAATAAAAAATCTCAATAAAAATAATTCTTCACCAAAACTTATTTAAAAATATCCCATAATAAGATTTCAATATTCGAAATATTATTTAAAAATTAAACAATATAATTAAAACCAGCTTTATACTAACCAGTACATTAGGTGGACAATAGTAGGTGTTTCACTATTATCACCCTTAAATTGTGGGTTCATGCACAACAGCCCTACAGAATGTGATGAGTTGTCATCTGGATGTATGGTTTTACTTTTTTCTAAAATAATTTAAAAATTTATGTGATGACCATATTAATAACTCTCAATGATTATATATTGTTATCTTGAATATGATGATCATTTTCAAAAATAAAATTATCCATCAATGAATTTTTTTTACCAATATGGTTTTCTATAAATTGCATTCTTTTCCACCAAAATAAACTTGTTACCTTAAAATAATGAACATCTACAATATTAAGAATTCATCAATTTTTGAGATTTTTCTTATAATATATTTTTTAAAATTAATTAACCTTTTTAGGTGATTTGTACCATTCAAAATATTGTTGTATTTTTATAATGAAAATATTATTTTAAATAATATATATATATATATATCATGATTAAAAGAATTCATTAATTATTGTAAATAATCATTTCAGTAATTATAATTCATTATTAATTTATTAACTATGCTTCATAAAAATATTACATATGTCCTCTTTAGATTTAGATGACATTTTTTTCTATCAAAAACCAACATAAAACCTGACCCCATTAAACTTTCTTGATCATCATCCGATGATTACCCCATGATATAAATTTGAAAAACCCTTGTTACAAACTCATTTAAAACAATTGACCATTGATGATGCATTAAGAAAAAATTATTATCATCCATTGTGATAAGTAATCATAGAATATTTCCGTGTAAATTAATTATTTTTCCACTATTTTCTAAATGAAAAACATATTCTCATTTTGTTATGTCATTCCATTAATTGATTTAACCACCATTATCATCATATAAGAAATAGAATATACTTTTTTATGTGTTCTCTGCCACCCAAAACCATAGAGAACAATATTCTTCTCTTCATTGATGAGTAAACGAGTTGGTTAAATTTAAATTTTTTAATCATATATCACGACAACTGATTTTTCATAGTCATCATATCCTTCAATCCATTAATCATCCCATTTGGTCTCCCATATACACATTGTCCATTATAATAATTTTTAACATAGTTCCTCTTTTTCCTTCCATTTAATTAAACCACAAATCATAGTGTCAGTAAAAATATTCATTGTGCAAAACAATATAATAATGAAATGTTTTTATAAAATTTATAAATAATAAAACCATGATTTTATTATAACACAGATTTCATTTATAGATGCCATTTATGATTGTCCTTTATTTAAATCCACCATGACGATTCACAAAATGGTTTTAAATTTCAAATGAATACCCCTGAGAGTGTGAAACAAACTTTATAGTAAGGCCCATCATCATATAACAAGTAACACTCATGTAAAATCAGGCACACCGTTTATATAGTTACTACACCTCGGTACATATGTGCTAGATCTACATCAAGTTGTATTATCAATACATGGATATAATTTCTCAAAAAAATTCTATATAATTCACAATGGTGGTATTATGTTTTAAAATAACTATTATTATTGTTATACATATCCCTTGGGTTGTCAATAATGTTTTTTCATCCTAGTTACAAAGGAAAACTAAAAATTTAATTTGATACCAACTATAGTGACAAATATATTTTTGAAATTATATTACATTATTATTAAACATAAATACACATTAATATAAAAATGAACATAAATTCATAGATTATTAGGAATAGATGTAACACATTACATTAATGGAATCTTAGAAAGGTAATTTTTTTCTTTTTCCTCTATAGTGTGATCCAAAAATGAAGATATTTTGTGCATTGGAAATTTTAGATTCGTTATTCACACACTATTTTATTTTTCATTATTGAAGACTAATATCGTTTTTAATGAAAATGAGTTTAATAATCAATGTAATTAAAGAATTATATTACTTAAAATTAATTCGTTGTTTATGGATATGAGAATTCATATGATTATAGAATCATTTAATTGTATGAAGAATGATTATATTCCTTATCAAATGATCGACACATGTTTCCAAAATCATTGAATATCATCAATTGTAACACTTTGTGATTGTATGGTAGATCCTTTTTCTTTTATCAGTCTTATATATTCTTCCCATGGATTTCTTATAGAGAATCTACTATTATTGGGATTATTATTGGTGTATATAGAACTGTAGGTATATGAGAGAAATCTATATATTTCTTTTTTCATAATTGATGAAATGAAATGTATATTTTGTAAATTAACAAAATTGGGTTTATATAACTATAGGATTATAAAAAATAATTCCACATATTCACTTTATTTGTTATTTAATCCATGTAGATACCCATTTACATTATAATAACAAAATTATTATTTTCTAACATGGCCTAATATTTGGAATAAAATTAATTACATTTTAATAAAATAATATTAAATATATATTTCTTTTTAATAGATAATTAAACATAATATATAATTCATCAAAAAAAATATCAGGCACTGAATAATGAAAATATAACTAATAAATTAATAATCACTCAATTATTCCAAAAAAATAAATAATAATTATAATAACTAAATAAGAAAAAAATATTAATTATATATTCCACTAATATAATATTATCACGAATAATTAGTGAAAAAATAAATATGATTAATAATTTGTGATTAATTTTTACAAATCATGAGGGAATAATATCTATTATGATTATTAAATAATAAATTAATATATATTATATAATAAATATTATGGATACACGTACGATGTAACCCTCTTCGCCTCTTTCTAAGAAGCATTATATGAAACAGCTAGAAATTCAATGATAGTGCATAGAAACATAACGATTCACTGATAGAGATATATTTTAATGATTCAGTTCAATAATACATTTATATAAAAAATACTATGTAATATAATCCCAATAACATTATATATCAAATCAAACAGTTTTCGTGATGGTGCGATCAACATATGTGATCGATATATCCTTCATCAATTTTTGTGAAATTGAACATTAATATTTAACACAATGTTAGTGGATGTATTTAGAATATATAATTTTCATAAATGGGTATGACATATCAACATCTGTTAAAAAAAGAGCATACAAATCTTTTCTCAAATTACATACTAATGAAATATTACTCGTGATGGACCTAATATATAAATCCTTACCCAAAACACATGTAATCATAGTTTTCATCAATACGTCAAAGTATAAGACATAAAATAATCATTTATAATAATATTATATTCTATGGATGAATACATAAATTTAGTTATATGATCATCCAATTACACATATAAATTTTTATTTCCTAATCGGAGGTCTCATTTATATATATCCAATACTGGATAATACTGAAAGAGTAGACTATGAAAATTCTCCTCAATGTCTTATGAGTCTCCACACATAGTAGCATGTATAATTTTTTTTACACAAAGCATATCAATATGATATATAACATATATTTAGGATCCTCATTGGGAACATTTACGTACTCATCAAATCAATAAAATTCTATGAACATTTAGTCTTACCAATACACATATGAAATTATCACATATTATGAAACATGTAGAATATTAATGATGTGATATGTACATTATTAATAATAAAAATAACTAATAAAAGTTATCATAATGTATACAAAAGTTGGTTCAAGCAAACCATCTAAAAAATTAATCCATATTTAATCCCAAATCTACTTGGGAAAACTAAGGGATTACATAAAATCAGGGTGAGTTATAATTCATAGTATGGGAATAATCATACAAATGAATCATGACATGTGATTCAAATGAAAAAAATGATATTATAACATATAAAACCACAAAATATTTTCATGGAATGATATCAGAAATTAAATTGTTTCATAAGACCACAATATCATTACAAATTTGGAAAAAATATATAAATTGACATAAAAATGAGATGTAGTTAACTACCATATGAATATCACTTGGTGGTAAAAGAACAATAATTGAATATTTTTAATCCATAATATCATATATTATTCTACATTTGAGTAATTATTTAACAAAATCATACTACCACTTTTTGGGTGATCCCATCATAAAATGATAATGATCTATGCCTGAAACATAAATTAAATCAATCATCAAAAATATTATATGAGTTACCTATTTAATGGAATTGAGAAGAATAATATATATTTATATAATAATTAATGTAAATTTCATGATGAAGGGATTTTAAATATAATCATAATGCTTTTATTATCCTGTCAAAAAAATGGAGAATAAACTAGGTGTATCTGTGGGAGACATACACCCATAATTTGCGAGAAACCCATAATAATTGTTTTTTGTAATTGATTGAATATTTTTTAATATTTTTCACAAAAATATTTATGAAAATATTCTTTTAACATATTGTAACATCAATGTTTATCATCATACATGACAAACTATTTTCAATGAACTATTTTAACATTTCATGATGAAAATATAATTTCCATTTTTGACATAATTATTTATATTCTAAAAAGATCTAAAAAATTAAATAAAACATTTTGTTAAAATATATCACTAAATTAAAAAAAATATTTTATAATTATTTTTTCATTATTGTGGAAAATATCTATTCCCTATGAATAATATAAAAACAAAATCTCTATCACGATTTATGAAAGAAAAGTATAGTGTACATTGTTCAAAAAATGATAAGAAAACTATATGTAACACCCCGACCGCTATATGTTGGAGACAATGCATTACTTGTGATATTTTCATGGTTATAAGTAATGAAAATACCTAAGTAATGACAAGTTTAGTAGTCTTGAAGAAACTATATACATAGATTTAACATAAATTACATTGGATGAGGTTACAAAATACTATACACAATGAAAAACAAAAACTGAATCCACAAGCACTCAATAAATGACTTCCTCTTCATAACATGTTGAAGGTAAACAATGAAAGGGATGAGATCAAACACTCAGTAAGGGTTACAAATAGTGGATTCATGAGTACAATAACAAGTAAATCATAGTCATTTTGACATAATCAAAATGGCATAGTGAATAAATGAACAAATAATGCCATTAATAAACTGACAATGAAACTGCATATATAGATTTTTCCATAGTGAAAACCTCATGGATAGTAATAATAATATATAATGAATTTTAAGGACTAATTGTTAATTGGGAATCATGTTTCTGGAACATGAACCATAATACCTTAAAAACAGTTTAGTTCTATGTGTAGAAACCAGTCATATTTTTGGAAAAAAAATCGAAGGGTCTGTCGCCAAATTGTTCTGTATCAGGAGACGTAATGGTGCATCGAGGGGCTGTAGTGGGTCCCACTAACCTCTACATCCAAATAATTCATAAAAAATAGAATCAAAACAAGATAAATATGTATTCACATTATTTGTATAGAACAGAGGATATAGATTCATCAACATTTCCACAGTCAAAACAACATTCAAAATATATACCATATGTAAAATGGTATACGGCTTAGACAATAATTATATCCATTATATGAGAATATGGATATTTAAATGGAATATAATTTCAATTTAAAAGTGATCTCCAATAGGCATTAGGTACACCACATAAGAAAGAGTAGGTGCTCAATTACTAAGAAAGTCATAATGACGTGAAAATTGAGACAAAGCTCGTTTCTGTGTTGTATTCAATTGAGTCATATGAAAAAAAGTTAACAACCACCAAAAGATTAACAAAATAAAATGAATATAATGAGAAACATGATAACATTTTTAAAATGGTAGTACATTTATAACACATATAAGAAATAATATGCGAATAATGAAAATCCCACAGAATTGATGGTGAGATGAGAAAAGCTCTTACACACATTTTTGCACCATAACGAGTGTTATTGCAACGTTTTAATGAGAGGTAAAACGGTATCCCATTATTTATATGTCAAAAGGGGAGTATGGGGAAGGTTATAAAACATACCCCATCATTATAAACTAATAACACAAGCACACAAGATGATGTGGATTCTTGAATAAAAATGAGTGAGAAGATCCCTTACCATATGCTTGAAGGTTTTCTTTAATTGTTATTAAAACCTGAATAAAAAAATTAGGATTATTAATTCATAATTCCATAACCACTTTAATATATAAATGATTAATTATAATCCTTTTTAGTTCATTCTATGCCATTTTTAATGGTTATAAGTTTCAATTTCATTGTCCGGGCTCGTTTGTTTACTTGGTATTAAATGATTGGTTCACTTATATTCAAGTTCAAATAAATATATAAGATGCATGTGGTTGTCCAAAAATGAAGTTATACACTATTAATGAACATACAACAGATTACATGGCTTTAAATTTAATTTGGGTTACTTAGATTGAAATCGAATATATATATATATATCCCTAGTGAATATTGTTTTGGTTAATTGGTGGGTTTGATTACGATGAACATTTTTTCCTTTATAACTTAATACCATGTGTACAAAAGTATTACAAAACTAAAAGTAGGATATATTACATAATAATCTAGTTCAACCATAACACAAATGGTTACCTGACCAGAATTAAATATTATAATAGATATCGATAAACTGTTTTTCTTGAATGTGCTAAATTAGCACATCTCAAACGGTGCTTTCATTTATTTCAAATAAAAGTGGGGAAAGAGGATAAGATAAGGGAATATATAACACTAGAATTAAAACATTCCATTATGTGTCTGTTACTGTATTTATTATACTATTTTGGTGAAGGGGGGTGAGAAGAGACACAAAAATGAAAGAACTTAAAAGAAAATAAGGGATTTGAAAGAGGAATTTACCTCTTGAGACATCCTCCTATGAAAACTACTTAAGGAGAGAGGTTTTGACCTTTTCATGAGACCCAAGCATTCTGTATGTTAGGGAGTAGGTTGGGATGGTATTTAGACAGAATTTGGAGAAGGCACAAGGCTTGAGAGGAGTGAATGGAAGGGGGTGAGAGGGGTTTTTTATAGTGGACGAGAGCATGGATTTTTAATATAAAACTCAATAATTTATTATTTATCCTCATTACAAGGAATAGTGAGTATTCCATTACCAATAATAGTAATTTTTTCATGTGATTCCGAACCAAGTGGGCTTACATCTGCAGAAAATCACACATGACTCTATAATTAGTGTATTTTTTCTTAATTTTGCAATTTATGGTATGTCACTATTCATAAAAAATTCAATCTATTAGAAAAATCCAAAAAATTCACCATTACCATTTATCGATGTGTAGAATCCAAAAATTAAGTCCATTTTTCAAAATTAATTTTCTAAATATGATTAATTAAATATTTAATTAAATAATTATTTAATTGAAATATATAAACACTTAAAATATTCATCTTCATCATTAGGGGGCCAAAATTTATTTATACACTGAAGGGTATGGATACCATTAATAAGAGTCATAGTACTATTCATAAGGGTATGTTACTATTCCTAACGGTAGGTTATTATTCATAAAGGTAGGATACTATTCACAGAAAATTATGTTAATTCTATCAGACTCTAAATATCATCTTGAACATTACTGTGTATATCAGATGATTAAAATTCAAATGACAGAGGTGGGAGATTTTAGTTTTGTGGATAAGTTATGGCTATATCCTATATGTAACTATGTTTTTTCCATAGGGGCTCAGTGATTCATGAAATATAGGCTACTTAATGAATACAGTGTAGTTAGAGAAACATACCATAACATGATTGGGGTGCTACATTATTCCCTCCTTCATAAATTTTATCCTCGAAATTTTATGTATAAATCCCACCAAAAAGTCGTGGGTAGTTCTTCTTCATAAAACCATCAGGTTCCCATGGTGCTTCCTCCATATTCTAGTTTCTACAATGAACCTTCACTAGGAAAGTTGTTTTATTTTTCAATATCTTCTCCCTTCTGTCAAGAATACCAATAGGCTTTTCACAATATGACAAATCAGGTTCCAGTTCAATTTCTTCTTATATGAGAACATGTGTTGGGTCTAACATGTATTTCTTTAACGATGACACGTGGAACACATCATGATCTCTGGAGATATTTGGTGGCATCACTATATGGTAAGCTAGAACTCTGATTCATTCCGTAATTCCCAATGCCCCATTGTACATTGGGCTCAATTTCCCTTTCATACCAAACCTCAAGTCGCCCTTCCATAGATATTCTTTAATACAGACATGATCTCCCACATGGTATTCAAAATCCTTTCTCTGATTGTCAGCATAACTCATGTGCCTACTTTGGGCTGCCTTAATATGGGATTGAATTTTCTTCACCTTTGTTGTCGTCTCTTCAATATGTTTCGGGCCTATAAGTTTCCTCTCAACAACTTCATCACAACAAAGTTGGATTTTGAAACCTCTTTCCATATAGTGCTTCATATGGAGCCGTTTGAATACTAGAATGGAAACTATTGTCGTAGGAAAATTACACCAAAGGTAAGTATTGATCCCACATACCTTTGAAGTCAAGAGATCATGACCTCAAGATTTCTTCTAAAGTTTGAATATTCCTTTCAGATTGTCCATCAGTTTGGGGGTGATAAGAATAAGTCATACAAAGCTCAGTATTGAAAGGATTTTGGAGACTTTCCCAGAACATTGATGTAAACCAGGGATCTCGATGGATACAACTGATAGAGGGTCAACATGATGTCTTAAAAATTCATTAATATATAGAATTTCCAGGCACTCAAGTGAAAAATCCTCTCATATAGGAAGGAAATGTGCTGATTTTGTGAAATGATCAACAATTACCCATATTGCATCATTCCTTCTAGGATTACTCACTAGTTCGGTGATAAAATCCATCGTAATGATATACTACATCCACATAGGAATTGTTAGAGGTTTTATCACTCCTTTGGGATTTTGTCTCTCTGCCTTCACTTGTTGACAAACTAGACACCTTGACACGTAGTCAACAATTTTCCACTTCATATTATCCCACCAGAAATATTCCTTCATATCATTGTACGCCTTGGTGGTACCTAGGTGTATAGAGAATGTTGAGATATGGGCGTCATCTAGTATTTCCATTTTTAGCTCAGGTACTGATGGAACACATAACGTCTTCCCAAATTTCAAAAATCCTTCATCATACACGAAATCATCCAGTCTTCCATCCTTTACATCATTAATTTTTTTCTACAGATTCTCATCATCAGATTGAGAGATTTTTATTTTTTCTAATAATGATTTTTTAGCAATCATTTGAAATAGAAAGGATTTTTCCCCATCTTTATCAATTCCCATATCCATCTTTAGTAGATACATTAATATATGATCTCTTTTAATCCTCATTTGAGTTAGAAGGCCATGATTTTTCCATCATAATGCATCTTCCACCTTATTAACCATTCCTGTGTGGTAGTTTATTGAACAATTGTAATCATTCATTAACTAAATACATCTTCCTTTACTCATGTTGAGTTCTTTTTGTGTGAAAATGTATTTCAAACTCTTGTGGTCCATATAGATCTCACATCTCTCTCCATAGAGTTAATGCCTCTATATTTTCAGAGCAATGATTTGGGCTGCTAACTCAAGATCATGAGTTGGTTAATTTTTTTCATGAGTATTCAACTGCCTTGATGAATCAGTAATAACTTTATCGTTTTTCATAAGGATTCAACCACTCCATTCTTTGATGAATCACTATATATCACAAATCAAATAATTCTCGATGGAAGAGTCAAAATTGGAGCATTGACCGATATTCTTTTCAATATATCGAAGCATTATGTACACTCTTTTTTCCACACAAACATAAATCCTTTATGTGTGATCTTGGTTAGCGGGTTAGCCAGTCGGGCAAAATTATGAACAAAATGTCGATACTAACCTGCTAAGATAATAAAATTGTGTACCTCGGTTATGTTTGTTGGTGTGGGAAAATCATGGATTGCCTCAGTCTTTATAGAATCATCTAGGATTCCATCCTTATAGACAATATATCCAAGAAAGGAAACTGATTGAACCCATAATTATCACATGCTATACTTCCCTTATAATTCATTTCATCTAAGAGTTTATATAATAACCCTCTAGTGATTGTCATGGTCTTCATAGCTTTTGAGTATACCAGGATATCATTGATGAACACCACAAAAAAGTTATAAATATATTCCTTGAAAACTCAATTCATTAATTCCATGAAGACAGAGGGTGCATTAATCAGTTCAAATGGCATCACCATAAACTCGTAATGCACATACTTGGTTCGAAATGTTATATTAGGAATACATTCTTTCGTCACACGTAGTTGATGATATCTGGACCGAAGGTCAATCTTCAAAAATTATTTGTATCCATGGAGTTGATCAAATAAATCATAAATCTTATGCAGAGGATACTTATTCTTTATTGTAATAGCATTTATTTCCCTATAATCAATGCATAGCCTCTTGGATCCATCTTTTTTTTGACAAATAGGACTAGGGATCCCCATGGAGAAAGCCTAGGTTGAATAAATCCTTTTTCACTCAAATCATCTATTTTTTTTGCTACACTAACTACAAAATGGCCATTCTATAGGGGGTCATTGATATAAGTCTCGCACCATGAATTAAATCAATAGAGAACTCAGCATCCCTCTCTGGAGGATATCTAGGTAAATAATCTGGAAATACATCAATGTACTCTTGCACTATGTGAACGTCTTCAATTTGAAGATTTAATTCCTTGCCCATATATTTTGGTTTATATTCCTCTCTATGTAGTGCATTCAGTAGAGCAATTGGGGGTGTTTCTTGATAAGAATCATGATGCGATGTTTCTGCCCTAATGGCAAGGGATTCAACACCATTTTCTAAAATTATAAATTCCTTCTTATTAAAATAAATCTTCACATCATAATTTGACAGCCAATCCATGACAAGAAATATATCAAATTCCGTCATTGGTATGATGACAAGGTTAGAAACTAAAGCACGTTTTGGTGACTAGAGGGGGACTAGTTGACATGCCTTGGTTTCAATGATACATCCCCCGGGAGATTTGACTGACAACTAATTTATTAAATCAAATTCGACAAATCTAATTTTATTAGAAAAATGAGAAGATATAAATGAATGAGATGATAAAAAATCCAATAAGGTGTTGGCTAAGATTGAGTAAAGAATAAAATTACATGCCACCACATAATTATGAACTTCAACCTCCATAGTTGTAATCGCATAAGATCTCCCTTGATCTCTTTACATTTTTTGAGTTATGGTTTCGTAGCTGTTAAGAGACTCATGTTCATAGTGTCCCATCTCTCTACAATTGTAGCACTAAATAACAATGAATTTTTTCTTCCCATTTCATTCATCGGATCGATGACCCTTTTATCCGCAGTTATAGAAAACTCCCATTCCTTTCAAGCATTTCCCAAGATAAATATTTCCATATTTCCCGCATAATGGGAAACTATTCATTAACTTACTCTTATTTGGTGCTTATCCTTTTCATTTGTTATCCGAGTACCACTTCTTATCTTGGTTTCCTTTGAAAATATTTGATCTTGCAAGTTTCCTCTCTTTTTTGTTTTCACTTCATTCAATTCCATCATATGATGAAAATGTTTCAGAATACAGTTCCCTTTGAAGAATTGTCTTAATACCTTCAAAGAAATGATCAATCGTATCTATTGAGTAATGTAAGTAATCTACGGCATGCCTGGACAGCCTTGTAAAATTATCCTCCTAGTCTAAAACACTGTCTTCATCCCATTTTTTGAGCTAAGGAATTTTATTTTCATTTCAGTTTGTTTCTCATGAGGGAACTATTTTTTTAAGAATATTCCCTTAAAATTCCTACACTCCATATCTTCTATTTCTTCTTCCTCCATGGTATACTGTATCTGGGACCCCCATTGGTCAGCGTCACCCTTGAGATAATATATTTCCAACACCACCTTCTCATTTTTATTGCATCTTAATGCCATGAATATTTTTTCCAGTGATTTAATCCACTACTCAACTACCAGTGGATTAGTAGTCCCACTGAATGATGGGGGATTCTGCCACATGAAACGATCCATCATAGGTG
This sequence comes from Viscum album, assembly GCA_963277665.1. Classification (NCBI taxonomy): domain Eukaryota; kingdom Viridiplantae; phylum Streptophyta; class Magnoliopsida; order Santalales; family Viscaceae; genus Viscum; species Viscum album. Next base: position 415,326,491 of record OY728161.1, on the reverse strand, counting down.
TGTAATGGGTATTCGTTACAGCTTCAGTAAGTTGTCCCAATATAGTTATGATCTAATTATCTCCAACAATAACTATGTTGAGTTTCTCAGTAAAGAGATCCCTAAATTGCCCATGAGTATTTATTCCCCTTCTTCCATTAGATGCAATTTCTAAATAATGGGATAAACTCGATTAGTTTATGAATCATAAATAAAAAATCACTCAACATAGATTTAAATTCTATGCATATCTAATCTTATAAACATGGTTTCTCTGAGGTAAATTTTTTATTAAACTCCTTCATAATGGACTGTAAAGAAAATATGAATTATCATAAGAATATCCCCCAGGAGTGTCGTAACCATGAGTATAGCAATTCTTGTTATTGTTTACCAATTCTCGTTCAAGTCTATCTCAAAGTGGAGTTTTCGGGTTTAACCCCTAGATACATCTGTGCCAGAGCCGCCTCTACCTGCTCATATCCAGACATGGATGAATTTAATTAAAGATCCACATAATCTATTCCTTACCAAAATACCAAGGCATTCTTTAAAATTTATCCACAAATTCTACCTTAGGTCTTTGTTCCCTACATTATATTTCCTACTCTAGTTACCATGTTTCCAGCTAAACTTCCTCTGATACCGACTGTAACACCCTGACCCCTATAGGCTGGAGCTGGTGCGTTACATGTGATATTGGCATGATTAGAAGGAATTAAAATCCTGAAGGAACGATAAGTTTAGTAGTATTGAAGAAACTAGATACATTGATATAACATAAATTACATTGGATAAGGTTACAAGATACTATACAAAATTAAAAACGAAAACTGTATCCACAAGCACTAAATAAATGACCTCCTCTTCATAACCTGTTGAAGGTAAACAATGAAAGGGGTGAGATCATATTCTAAGTAAGGGTTACAAATAGTGGAATATTGTGTATAGTAATAAGTTAATCACAGTCAATTTGACATAATCAAAATGGAATAGTGAATAAATGAACAACTAATTCCATTAATATACTAAAAATGAAATTAAATCCATAGATTTTGTCATAGTGAAAACCTCATGGATAGTAATAATAAATAATAATGAATAAAGTGAATGCTCATTAATTAGACATAATTTACCTGGAACATGAACCATAATACTGTAAAAACGGACTAGTTCTATGGTTAGAAACCCGTCTGATTTTTGGAAACAAACTCGAAGGGTCTGTCGACAAAATGTTTTGTCTCATGAGACCTACCGTTCCATAGAGGGGATGTACTGGGACCCACCCACCTCTACATCAATATAATTATTTAAAAAATATATTCAATACAAGAGTAATATGTATTTACATTATTCTTATATAATAGAGGATACAGATTAATCAACATTTCCACAGTCAAAACAACATTAAAAATAAATATTGTATGTAAAATGGTATAAGAAATAGAGAGTAATAATATCAATTATATGAAAATATGGATATATATATGGAATATAATTTCAATTGAAAAGTTATCTCAAATGGGCTGTAGGTACACCACATAAGAAGGAGTAGGTGCACAATTACTAATCAAGTCACAACAAACAGAAAATTGAGACAAAGCTCGTTACCGTGTTGTATTCAATAGAGTCATATGAAAAAATTTAATAACCACCAAAAGAGTCACAAAATACAATTAATATAATGATAACCATGATAACATATTTCTAATTGTAATATACCTATAACTCATATATAAAATAAGAGGCAAACAATGAAAATCCCACAAAATTGAAGGTGAGATGAGAAAACCACTTATAAACTTTTTGCACTGTAATTAGTGTTATTGAAAGGTCGTAATGAGAGTTAAAAGGGTTACTTATTATGATTATGTCAAAAGGAAAGTGTGGGGAAGGTTATAAAACATACCCCATCATTATAAATTAAAAACAATATCAAACATGATAGGGTGTATTCTTGAATAAAAGTGAGAGAGATGATCCCTTACCTTATGCTGGAAGGTGTTCTTGACTTGTTATTAATGAACTGAACAAAAAAATTAGGATTATTAATTCATAACTCCAGAACCAATTTTATATGTAAATGATTTATTATAATACTTTTTAGTTCAATCTAGGCTTTTTTGATGGGTTAAAAGGATCAATTTCATTGTTCGGGCTGGTTTGTTTACATGGTTTTAAATAATTGGTTCACTTATATTCATGTTCAGATAAATATATAAGATGTATGCTATTGTCCATAAATGAATTTATACTCTATTAGTGAACATATAGGATATTAAATGTTTTTAAATTTAATTTGGGTTACTTATATTGAAGTCGAATTTATATATATATATATATATCCTTAGTGGTAAATGTTTTGTTTAATCGGTGAGTTTGATTACGAAGAACATTTTTTTTCTTTATAACATAACACCATGTGTAAAAAAGTATTAAAGAACTAAAATTAGGATATATTACATAATAATATGATTAAAACCTAACACAAATGTTTTCCTGACCAGAATTAATGATTATAATAGAAATAGATAAACTGTTGTCCTTGAATGTGCTAAATTAGCAAATCTCAGATGGTGCTTTCATTTCATTCAAATAAAAATGGGGAAAGGAGAGAAGATAATGGAATATATAACATTATCATGAAAACATTCTTGTATATGTATTTTACTAGATTTATCATAGTATTTTGCTCAATGTAGGCGAGAAAAGACACAAAAATAAAATAACTAAAAAGAAAAGAAGGGATTTGAAAGTGGAATTTATCTCTTGAGACTTCCTCATTTGAGAACCTTTTAAGGGGAGAGGTTTTGGTATTTTTATGAGACCAAATCTTTCTGGACATGGGGGAGGAGATTAGGAAGGTATTTGGACAGAATTTGGTGAAGTCACAAGGGTTGAGGGATGTGAATGGAAGGGGGGTGAGAGGGGGTTTTTATATTGGATGAGATATGTGATTTCTTAATATAAAACCCATTAATTTATTATTTCAACTCAAGACAAGGAATAGTGAGTATTACATGACCATAATAGTAATTTTATCATGTGATCTCGAACCAAGTGGAACTACATCATAAGAAAATCACACATGAATCTATAATTTGTGTATTTATCTTAATATTGCAATTTATGGTATGTCATTATTCATAATAAATTAATGTATTATAGAAAAAGCAAAAAAATTCACACTAACAATTTTTCAAAATGTAGAATCCAAAAATGATGTCCATTTTTCAAAAATAATTTTATAAATATGATTAATTAAATATTTAATTAAATCATTATTTAATTTAAATATATAAACACTTAGAATATTCATCTTCATATTTAGGGTGTATAAATTAATTTATATACTCATGTGTATGGATACCATTCATAAGATTCATATTACTATTAATAAGTGTAAGTTACAATTCCTAAGAGTAGGTTACTATTCATAATGATTGGTTACTATTCACCAAAAATTAAGTTAATTCTATCAAACTCTAATTATCATCTTGAACACAATATTGTATATCATATTTTTAAAATTTAAATCACAGAGATGGTAAATTTATGTTTAGTGGATAAGTTATGGTTATATCCTATTTGTAACCATGTTTTGTTCCATATTCTCTCATTTATTCATTAAATATAGGCTACCTAATGAATAAAATGTATTTAGGGAAACATACCATAAAATGATTGGGGTGCTACACAATATGTAAAACATTTTGTAAATAATATAAAAAAGGAGAATAATTTCCTTAAATTGATAGGAAATTTTTTGAAACTCTAAATAGAATATATTTATTTAGAATAAAATCAATTATTGATTGGAGATATAAAAAAATATTTAATTGAAAGCATTTACTCAATATTGTTAAATAATAATGATGGAAAAATTGAAATCTCACATTAAATAATATTGAATATCATAAGGCGATGAAAATTAAATGAGACTATTATTTAATTATTAAATATTGTCCTTCAATGGAAATTCATGCCTAAGAAGTCATGATTAAAAGGGCATTAAAATGTAAGACCTTACTTCTTTAGTAGAATTTTAATAAAAACATCCACTGAATAATGTAGCTGAATTATGACTTACAATATAATTTAATTGGAAAGATTTCTGATACATTAAGTAATGGGTGTTGAATGTATCCATTTCGTTATAATATTTATTTGGTTTTGATAATTACTTCAACAAATCATTCATTGTTTTCTAATATATGTGTTTATGAGTTTCAGGTTTTCTATGTATTCATAATTTATATATATCTAATAAAAATGTGATTGGATTACTATGGAATTTATTTGACTAAAAAAATATTAATTTTATATTAATTTTATCCTATTATTTTGAAATCCAATTCATTTCATTCAATGGCTTCGAAATTATTCAAATATGATAAAATCATTTCAGTGATTTTTCTATTTTCAGAATAAAATGAACATATAATTTGGATGATAACTCAATTTAAATAACATTTAATCACTAGATAATTGTGATTTTGGATGGATAATATAATTATATAGATTTAATTTGATTTCATTGATGTGGGGAAATGATTTTTTGTGATAATAAAATAACCAAATTTCCTACAATTATTTAGAGACTCCTTAGTGAACAGATTTGTGAAGCTATATCTCTTAATTTAAGTCAAAGGATAAAGATCTCACAATATATTGAAACATATAGAAATGATAATTAAATATTATAATCTTTATATCAATGTTTTTCATTGAAGGATAAAAATTATTTTTATGGTTATTAAATTATTCTGAGTTCTTTGAGAATTTTATAGAATGTTAGTTTTTTCAAAATGTTATTTATTTAGGTTTTAATGATATATAATGTTTTGAAATTCATATTTATTAAAATCTAGATCCATTGAAAATATCATGAGATACTTAAGAAACATGAATTCTAAGACAAAAAAATTATTTTATTTTATGTTACACTAAATAATATTATATGTTTCTAATATTATGTTTCCTTGATTTTTTTCTTCAGTTGGTTTAAAGAAGAGTTCATCTAACCTACACTGGAATCAAAGCAACCATATACTACTTATAATCCAAACACTAAATTTAAATAAAATTATGGTTAATTAACAATATTTTGGATCAAAATTATAGGTCATTTAAAATGCATTTTAATGAAATTAACCCTAGGTTACATTCAAGGGACCCAATATTGATGATCCCTATTTTTACAAATGAACCAAAAATTACTACTATCACTATATAATTTTATGTTGAATATTGTTGAAATGACCAAAAATGATTCGAACAAAAATCTCACACATATTTCATCATGTTATTGGATAACATAATCAATATGTATACTAAAAGACTCTATGATACTAAACCATTAGTATAATACAATAGTTCGCATCAAGTGGATACATAACCTATTCAAATAGTGACATGTTATGCACTAAAAAATTGAGAATTAAATATATTTTATATTTCTACAATGAAAATGATGTATGTGTAAAAATGATGTATTATACTTCATTTCTAATATGTTGTATCCTCTCGAAAAAACCATTTTAATTTACTATATTATGTATAAATTGAATAAGGATGTCTACAATAAATACATGTTATCCTAGAGTATAATCAATGATGTATCACTATATGATGAAGAGTTCATAAGTTTTTTGGATCACATCTATCAAGTGGAGGCTCAAAACATGATATATTAGGCTTCTATAAGATCCATGATTCATGGTGTTTCATTGAAAAGAGGTTGAGATTCACTCGGTCATACTTGTATTATATACATAGTCTAAAATAATTCACATTTGGAAGGAAACTTTAGTAGCGTCTTTCTAGATCATGGAATTGAAAAATTATATACACGTGTTAGTTGTAGCTCATGTTGATTATCTAACACAAATATATTTTTCAACGAGGATAATCTATAAAACAACCATGAATATTCACTTAAGATATAAGAACTATATGATTTCATCAATGTCATCATATTGATAAATATTGAACAAACACTCAACACAATGGATGTTTATGTGACACGTATAGGGAAAACATATAATAATATAGATATTTGATGCCTATTATAATAAATAAAAACTCAATATCTGACGACTACATTTATTCTAAATATAAAAATAAATTATTTAAAAATTAAAAACAATATTTAGCTATTCTAAAGGCGTTTTTGATGTTTTTATCGATTTTATTCAATGATTTTAATATTGTTTTTGGTAGACATAAATGAGGATCCTTAAAAATTTATAATATTCTATACATATTATTAGATGTTTTTTTCAAATTATATTTCTCATTTTTATTAAAGATATATTCTATATGAGAGTACAATTGTGATACACAATTCTTAATAATATTTATGAAATCGCATTGATGGATTTATATTGAATATCCAATAGAATGAGGAGATGTCGCAAGTCTCTAAATATATTCATTAAATATATATATGTATCCCTATTTAAGGTTATGTAATATAAATATAGTCATAGGCACATTAATATGTTGAATAAAATAATGTGATGAAATATTTTCTTTTTGATTCAAGTAATTTTAAAGGACCATCAAATAGTATTAAAATACCATCATACTCCCATTGTATAAATTATATGGACACATTAAAAAGATAGTCAATTTATTTTTATATTTTATTATTATTAATATATGTGGAAAATATTAATTATTTTTTTTTCTCTTCTATGAAATCTTATTGATCAAAAAAATGTTTTAGTTGTAGGTACAAAATTATATGAAATATGTTTTCACAATAAAAAGTAAAAGTTATTGATTAATTGGATATTTAGAATATTTGGTTCGGTCATGGTGGAGTGTCAACTTCTTGGAAAATGAATTTATTTCTGTTTTCATTATAATATAACTAGAATGAATTATAATGGACATGTTTTAATAGAATCATATTCGTGTACTCATTTGTAGAGGTATCCAGATAAATAGACATACTAATGATAAATAAGAAGCATGAGGAGTAGATAATTGGTAGAGTGTTCTAGGGGATTTCCATTCCCCAAAAAACTATACTTCACCATGTTATTTCCATTGTTTATTTTCAATTCCTAAATTAACATAATATATAAGTTAAGTATGAATTCATATAAATAGGGGCATATTAATTTTTCATTTTTTTTATAATTAATCAATCCACCCCCTATTGTGTCTTCATTATGGACATTCAAATAAAATAGTAGATATTACTTGTTATGATATTTTGAAATATTGATGATTTATTTTAGTAATATCATGATTATTATATTGTTTTAGAAGGAAAAATCACAATGGATTATCATTTAAAAGCTTTGTTGACGATCCATGACCTGTATGTAAATGGTGAAAATTATGGATTCTGGAAGTCTCATGTTCCTATCTATTTTAAAAATCATTGTTTCTATGCTTAAATGATGACAGACAATGTTTATGAAATCTATATAGTTCCATGAATATGTTATGGTGTGAATGAAGTTGAATATGATCTTAATTTAAATGAAATGAATGAAATTATATACAGTGTTACTACTGATGAATTTAATTACATTCCACAATTTGGAACATAATGTGAAATGTGAATGACACTCAAAATTTCATATATTGTAACTAATAAATTGGAATATGTTTTCAATGATGTTACTAACTTGTGAACTGTAATTTTTAACTACATCAGGTGCTAATTGAGTTGATTGAGATATATAAAGTTGTAATTAATTTTGAAACTGATAATCATAATTCTATCTAAAAGGAAACTGAAGTACTCAATATTTCGTTTCATGAATTTAATGGTTTTCATCATTTGGTTTAATGTGATTAATCAAATAAAAACTCATAATTATGTCATGAAAAAAATGTATATCAATGTCATAAATTACGTACTTGTGATGTTCAATGTTTTAATTATGAAAAAATATATTTTAATATTCTTAGAAAATATTATTTTTATGAGTCATGAATTATTTGAATCCATAAATAAATAGAATATAAAAAATAAAAAATATTATTATTCTTTTTTAATTGATATTTTTTTTATTAAATTATGTTTTATATTTATTATCTAGTTCTTCCAAAATATCGTGTGAGCAACATGGAAAAAAAATTAAATAATAAATGTATAAATTAGAAACTTGAAAACAATATTCTACTACTATTTATAAGGAGAATATTTTCGGAATCACATTATTGGAAAAAAATATTTTCAAAGGAAAACTGAGTATTAGTAGTCATGGAGAAAACCCAAATTTATATAAGAATATTCTTTTCCATATTTCAAACAGATAAAAGGTTGTCCAATGTTAAATGTTATTATTTTTTTATTAATGGAAATTCTACTAATGAATATTATATATGTGTATAACATAATATTCAAAATTTAGTTATTCCTACTCATACCCTCCAATATAATGGCTAGTAATAATTTTTATTTTTAAATAATAATATATTAATATAATATAACATTTTCATTAAAAATATGGATGAATTAATCACAATCTATTAAATAAATTAAATATATATAAAAATATATATATTTTAAAATATCAAGGTGTTATATTTCACAAAAGATACTATTTATTTTTCTTGAACACCTTCATACTCATTTTTTTCACCATCCATGAGGATTTTGTTTCATAAATATTGACTCGAGTTATGTTTGGATTGACTCTTTGGTTTTGATTCTCCATTTATATACGCTCAAACCCATTAATTTTTTTCAGTTAGTTGAAATATATCTTGATGGTTGGTCATGGTTCATTTGGATTTTGTGTGTGGTTTGTGTAAACAAATACCTCGATAAGGATCTATATCAATGTTGACACCTTTGGTATGATGATAATTAAATTATTAGGATCATGTTTAGAATTATTTACATGATGATTACTTATGAGTTTGAATATTTTACTATGTAATTGATTTCGATAATATGTGGTTGTGTGTATACTCTGATATCTGTTATCATATATGATTTCAATGATTTATATAAAAGTTTACAATTTCAATATCTTATTTTGGTTACAAGATGTTTTATTTATGCTATATACTCATGACCATATGATATTACCACATTAATTCATCACCCTATAAGTTTTCCACCATGAAATTGTGGTTATTAGTGGAACATGGGAATGATAGTCCATTTTGAAATGATAATATATTAGCATGAGATTACACATGTAATTTGAAAATTGGAATAAGGTACTTGAGCATAGGGTGGGGGTATGAGGTATCTATATAGTCATTTTTTATATGAACATGATGTTTCCTTGCTTTTCAATGCCCCGCTCATTAAGAGCTATCATTGACGATGAAATGCATGATATTGTTGATCAATGGGATGATGATTGACATGGTCATTAGTATGGATTGATGATGCCCAATTTCATGTAGACATGACACCATGAGAATGTCGTATTGTGGCTAGTTGGTCATTACTATTTTATTCCATTATCCTTCAACGTGAACATAATTATGGTAATGATAGGGTTCTGTAATGGATTTTCTATCACACGAATGTTTTCAGATTTTATATTTATACATGTAATTCATATATTATTATACTAGTAATAAAGTTTTACAGTTGATCACATTAGGATGAGGAAGCAGTGGTGATGTACTATTGTTTATTGTATTCCCACCCAACCTAATAATGATAATGCACTTGTATATTCATGATGTGAAAATGTGAAAGGAAATTTATTTGTGTTGGATAGTTGAGTATAATAGGATTCAACATTTAGTGGACCGATATGGACTTCTATGGACCACAATGTTTATTTATTCATTTTTATTCATTTATTACATGGGATTTGTGTGCCACATTGGGAATTTGTTTACCTATATACCATTTATTAAAACTTCTAATTTACTTCCTTGTGTTTACTATAATTTTTAATTATTTTCATTATTTATTATATTTATACAATGAGATGATATATAGTGTATAGTATGTCCATTGATGATGTCACATCCTAGGTAAATAAAGAATATGATATTTTCTTATTTATTAAATTTTTTTAATAAAATATTAATATTACTTTAAAGGGGTTTATATGTTTGATAGTGTACCCAATACACAACATAGAGTTTCTTTGAAATCTAACATTGCACACTAATAATATAATAATATTATATTTTTAAATGGTTTTTAAAACCTACCCATTGTATAACAGGGAATGAACAGAAATAACTACAAAATTATCATATATATTTTTTAAATATTTTTATATTTATCCAATAAATGTTAGAGGCGTAAAATGAAAATGAATCCAATTTTAAGAATAAATATTATAATATTATTTAAAATGTCAATTAACCACCTTTTGATAGAGAACACTTTTTAAATATAATTATTGTAACTTTTATATGTTATATTTGACAAAATAAAATACTTCTATAGAACTGGGACATCAAAATTTACTTTGTGTTAATTTTTGGTATTTTTTCGATTATGTTCATTTTTTAATGAATAGTGAAAAATATTGTATTTTGATTCAAAACCTCCTTTTAATCTAATTTATTTATATGGTTATATTATAATTTAAATTGGGTTTAATGTGTAATTAAAATATATTTTTAGCATTTAATTCAATGGTGGTCATTGAAATTAATCTCACTTTGAAATTGGACATAAACAAGTGTCAATATTTTGATAGATATTGTTTCTTAAAAACAAGCTATTTTTTTTGACAGTGGGAATTATTTATAATATTAATTAATTCAACTTAAATGTTATGAATTTGGTAAAATAGAAATCAATTTTAAAATTGGAATATTAGATATAACTTAGGGTGAATTTTTGGTATTTTTCCAAAAAACATCAATTTTTGATGAATATTGAAACCATTGTGTTGTAGTTAAAAAACCGATTTTTCCTTTAAACGACTCTTTACCGCTTCTATGAATGAATTTCAAAAATCCTAAATATATGGGTTTTATTAGGATGTAAAATGTGGTTCAATGGGTAGAAAATAATTTTTTGTGAATTGTAACTTTGTGTTTTATTAACTATGATCAGAGGTAGTGAAGGTAATTTAAGGTAAAAATAATTTTATAATAATATGAAATTACCTTGACACGTGTATTACCCTTGTTTCATCAGTCATGGACGTCCAAGAAAATCCATGGGTCAATTTGTGGGACCCCATGGAGCCACTTGTGTAAGATAATGATATTAATACATTTTATTTAAAGTAAAAAAATGTCACAAACATGAAATATTTTACTAGAACAATTTTTACAAGGGGAAATATTTGTTATCCTTTCGACTATAAATATTATTTTGAATGATAAAAATATTTCTTACTATATGGTAATTTTTTTTTAATTTCTAGACTTCAAATAAATAAAATTATTTATGAAATGATGATGATGCAGGGTTTACGTCATTAATGAATAAATTAAATAAATAAGAAGATAAAGTTTAAAACAATATCCAACACTTTTCCCATTTTTATTGGATGATTTTATTTCGATCAGGGGCCACCTTATCTTAAAAATTATTGATTTTTGGATCTTTAGAAACAAAATTTCATTTCATAAAAAAATAATAGGATTTTTTAGTAAATTATTTCGAGCTAGGCTTACACACACCTCCATCTAATGGTTAAATAACATACTGATTCTGTGGGTGGTGAATTACTGCCTCCCGAAACGATTATTTTTCAATATTCATTTAAAAAATCTAATGGAAGACATTAATATGTTGATATATTACTATATGAAATATATAATGTTTATGGTTTCCTTTTTCTTCTTTATTTTTCATTTATGGAATACCTTTATGGGTTCTAAAATGGATAAACGCGATAATTTCATTTTAGGAAGTACGGACTACCACCCACTCAAAGTGATTTGAATCTTTAATTCTATATGTGGGATGTATAGTGGATGGTGTTTATTATATTATATATTAAATTATACTTTAATTATAATATACCTATGAATCATTATATTTTCATTCCATTAAATTAAGACAATGAAATGAAATTAGCGTTTGTGTGTACGTACGACCTACCATCTCCATGAATAGTGCATTTCATTTCATATCTCCAAATGTTATGTACTATTATAAATACAAATATATACTAGATATATATGATATATATTAAAACTATGTTTTGAATATTATTTTGTAATGATGGACTCTTGACCCCATGGACGATTTATAATTATAACAAGTTCATTTTTGACTCATGTTCCGAACATCAACAAAATATCAGATATAAACTCAAACAATTAAATAATTGTAATATAAAGGTAATAAGTTGAATAAAAGGAATTATAAACTTGATAAACATTCTTAAGCAATATGAAATTAACTTAAATATATCATTCAGGAAGAACAAGGATCATACGAGCGAGTCACGTCGTACACATGGTAAGGAATCATACCTATCTCTTTCTTTTTAACTATTCACTTTTTAATTCCATTTCTCTTTATATCCTCTTTCTTATGTTGGGTGATGTTATTTTATATTACAATTACATTACATTTTATGTTCATATGATGAGAGATCATATTTTATATCATCAATCCATTTTTGAATGATTTAAGTGGTGTGGTTGGGAAGCCAAAATTTCGTATGGGATTTCTTATATCACTTTTAATTCCTTAAGATTTCCATTTTTCGCCACTTATATATTTCATGAGATGTAATGTGTATTGAACATTCATATATATTATCATTATTATATTAATATTCATTTAATTATGTGATTCATTTGTTGTTTATTGTCTTTTAGTCATATGACACAATTGATCAAAACGAGGTAAGAGGTTTTTATCTCCCTTTGTGTTCTAGTGAGATTAATGCTACATTTTCCTCTATTTACTTTTTTGTGGTGTATGTACAACACATGATTGTATTATTTTTGTAATATAATTTAATTTATGTGTATTTACATCTTCATTGAGTTACCCTTCTTTTATGGGTTGTACGTTTCGATCGTTGCACAAATCGGAAACGGAACTTTTCACCCTCCTCTTTTTAAAAGAATTCTTTTGTTATGCTCTTTAATTTACATCTTATTATGTTGGGATATGATATTATATGTCCTTATTGATATAAATTTTATGCCCAAGTGATGAGATATAATTTTCTATTTCATCAACTCATTTTCTGAATTTTAAATTTATGATATATGGCTATCGAATTTCTATGAGGGATGTTTAGACCCCAATTTAAATTCTTTGGGTAAAACCACTTCTTATTGATTATGTCATACTATGAATATGTTTGGATGACCTCAGATTGTTTTAAAATTAATATCCTCATATATTGGGTGTATAAAGTTGTGTCACGCATAATTATGTAACTAATTCATCCTTAATCTAAGGATACCATCTTTGTAAGGTACTTCGTCCCAATCTACTCTCGTTGAGGCATAATTCAATTTATATATGAAATTATTGTATTATTTTTTTAATAAACCCCTTTTTCTTTTACTTTTATTGTGAAGGAATATTTTCTCTACAAAGGGTTTTAATAAACGACAACCACTATGTTTCTTTTTAACGTACACAGTGACAACGACCTTTCCGCTGCCGTGAGTATTATTTGATATTTGGATTCTTTAACAAGATGTACTATTTTTAAAAGGAAAATAAATACCATATAATATTTAACATATTTTTGTATTGAAAATGGTTTTTATAATTTTTTTATTATATCAATGTGTTGTATTGATATCTTGTGATTAAAATGTTGAAATGTTATGTTTTATTTATGCATGTTTTATGTGATATGAATATGTAATGTTTCTTGGGAATTTTTTATAAGGATGGGTGGTTCCATGATAAACTAAGGGTGGGTGAGCCCTAGATAGCTCTCTAATGCATTGGGTAACGCCAAGGAGTTAAACTCTAATGTTTCTCAAAAGAGATTTAGGTAATATATTGTGATTGGTATTCCAAACATATCCATGACAGTTACATCCTTCATAAGAATGTTATGAATGCCCCAAGTTTCCTTTATGTCTTATTATTTCTTGGAGTTATTCATAAATATTATGATTTCATGAGGTATGTTAAAGTGCATATGTTTTATGATTAAAGAATGGTTTCATTTATTATTATGTATACATGGACTAATGTTTTCTTTTCGTATTTATATATCCTTTATTGAGATTTTTATGCCCATCCCATGTTTTTGAAATGTTTTTCACATGACCTAAAGTGGAATAGGTTCTATGATGAGATGAAGGAAATTTCATGTTGTCTAAATCATAGAGCTAGACATGACTCTTTAGTTCAAGAGTTTTTATTTTGTAAAAAAAATGGATATTGAGTAGATGTGTCTACTTTGTAATCTTTGAGGTGTAATAGTTATGTCATAATTCGCTGAAAATCTAAGCCTGAAAAGGTCCTCAATGTAAATTAATCATTTTATTCAGGATTATGTAATTTTATAAGCTCTAGTCCTTATAGTTGGTTTCAAAGGTCGGTTTAAGTAACATTAGAGGTTTCGGTATTCCTTAAGCATAAGTTATATGTTGTGTATAAACAAAATGGTTAGTATATTAGATGAAGTAATTGTTATTTTTGAATGTTGGAATGAGTTTGAGATTACTTGGATAAGTATATCTTAGTGTTTATCTAAAAACATTAGTACATGATGATATTTATGATATAGTCACAATTAAATTTTTGGTTTTAGTAAATAGATGGATCTAGGAGGAACCAATGTTACATTGGGTTTGAAGGAAATTGTGGTGGTTCTCTGATTAAGAGACTAGATGAAATGGGGGATTCAATGATAAATCTCTTGGTTATTCCGAACTGACTATCAGAAGTCATGATTAACCACTTGAACATGGTGAGTTCTCTAATGCATCATGTACGAGAGAACCAACTTGATGTGGAAGTTCATGTAATAATTATAAATGTAAACATTATGGTTAATATGATCATTAATTTTGAGGTAATTATGGGATAATATTGTTGGTCAAAAATCCCTCAAGGCATCATTGGAGTATTTTTGAGGGGATTGTGTTTAGCAGGACAGAAGACTTGCGTGCCGAGACAAGGTCACGTAGGTGACTAGCGCACCGTCTCGCAGGGTGGTCAATTTTTTCAATGAATACTGGACCACCCCTCTTCATTCTTTACCGGAGTTCAATACATTGATAAATCAGAGCTCCCGTCGCGTAGGTGTGGTGGTCGAGTAAGTGGTGTGTGTGGTCGCGCAGGTGGGACCTGCGCGCCAGGTTGATAGTTGTGCGCCAGTGTCTGAAGTTTCACGCCAGTGTGGAGTTGCGCACCAATATTGGATTGGGTGTAAAAGGAAGTGAGTCATGCAGGTTTAGAGTTGAGGAATCATGAGTCACACAAGTGTCTGAGGAGGACTTGCACGCCCGTTGTGACTTGTGCGCCAATACATGCACACTGAGATTGACTTGCGTGCCGATACTTGCGCGCCGAGATAGACTTGCGCGCCAAGTAAGGTTTGGTTCCGGTAGTGATTTATGGGCTGCGTGGAAGCTGGAAGTTTGCTCGATACCTTCTGTTCAAAGATAAATTCATCAACGAGTGAAATCTGGGCTTCAACAGAGCATCTACATAAAGAGGAAGATGCATTCCTTTATGCAAATGAATAGACCTAAAGGTATATAAACTGTGACTGGATCCTTTCCATAACAGTGAGCCAAGGAAGAGGAAGAAGGTGATCCTCTCAGCCGGCAGTGAGCCAGAGAGAGAGTAACAGGGAGTGACCCTTGGGAAATCAGTGAGCGTACCCTAAACATTGTAAAGGTAGTGAGCCTGGACATAGAAGTGATCTAGCCCGAACCTTGTAATCCACAACTATTAAAGTTTAGTTGAATTGGTACGACCAGAAACATGTCGGTGTACGCTCCTTGGACGTAGCCCTTAGCGGTGAACCAAGTAAATTTTTTTTCCTATGCTTGCTTTATTTTATTTTTATATTGGGCCACAGGAAAGAGAGAGAAGAGTGTTTTTCTTAACAGCGAAACAAGATCAGAACGGGCATTAAGTTCAAATTAGTCATACCTTGATTCAACCCCCCTCAGGGTATTCTGCCTTGTGGCCCTAAAAACTAAATGTTATGATGGAAAATGAATTTCATGAGATAAAAATGAGGGTAAAAAATATTATGGTTTTTTTGATTGATTTATCTCATTTTGGGAATTTTATAAAATTATATAGTTTTTGAATAAGGATAACACATAGACAGTGTGACAACCCGTCGTGTCAGACGATGTTGTTGGAATCAGACCCACAACCAAAGTGCAACTGGGTTTTATCACCTACCACTGGACTACGTGAAGTGTTTGGTTAGTTTGACTAATTATTTTTAGTTAGACGATTTTATGAATCGGGAATAAGTTTATTTTCGGTTATCTAGGCAATAGATTAACCTACCATGGAGGATATGTGATTAGGTTAATTATTTTCCAATATGAGAGCAACTGATGATACTTGGAGATAAATGATAAGATTTATCTTGGAAGTCTATGTGATTAAATCCTTCAGAGATTTGGGTTTCAATCTTAGTTTTGATTACTTTGAAGAATTTTATGAATAGATTTTTTTTTTGAATGGCCTTTGATAAACTTTGGGTTTTGTTGGGAAAAATTGAAGATTGAGAGTAGTTTTTTGTTTTGTAAAAGATTAAATTTTTTTGGGGATTGTCTGATTTTGAACTACCCTTTTTGGTTATGGTTAATGTCTAAAGATATGAGAAATATATAGTTCTCTTTTGTGGATTAGGTTATTATCTCAAAGATGATTATAGGACTCTTAATGTGAGAAAGTCATCCTAAATACTCATCTTTTGGCTAAAATATGAGTCTGTTTTCGAAATCTAGTAAAAGATGAAAGCCTACATGAAATGTAAGCATGTTTCCTTATGTTTTTAGTTAAGCTCATAGATAAATTCTTCAATGAAATGTAACTTAAAAAAACATTGTTTGTTAATTTTTCCTATTGGGGAACCAAATATTGATTAACCCATCACATGTTTGTGATTTTCTGGTGGTTAACTTTCTCCTAATCATTGTTTCCATCACTCTCTATCATAACATGATAGTTTTTTTTCTCTTACATATGAATGTTTTCCAACATGGAATCCTTGTATGGGTTAACTCGGGTGACAATTGTACTTCTTTTTCTTTATTTTAATTTGATAGTTTTATTGACACCTTTTCTGATGTGGGGCTTTTAATGAAGTTTCCGAGCCCAATTATAAAATTGCGGGGATGAAATTACCAAAAGGGGGAAGGATGTAACATCCCAGGTAAATAATGAATACGACATTTTCATATTTATTAATATTTTTGAATAAAATAATAATATTACATTAAAGGGAATGCTATGTTTGATAGAATACCCAATACGAAACAATAAATTTCATTGAAATCTTACGTTGTACACTAATGATATAATAATAATATTTTTTAAATGGTAGTTAACACCTAGCCATTGTAATAGTGGGAATGAACAGAACTAACTACAAAATTATTATATATGTTTGTAAAATATATTTACATTTATCACATAAATGTTAGAGCCTTAAAATGAAAATGAATCAAATTTTAAGAATAAATATTCTAATAATATTTGAATGGATTATTAACTAACATTTGATGGCGAACCCCTTTTTAAATATACATTTTTTCTCTTTTATAGGTTATATTTGAAAAAATAAAATTCTTCTTTTGAATCGGGACATCAAAATTTACTTTGTGTTAATATTTTTTATTTTTCCGATAAAGTTTATTTTTTAATGAATAATGAAAATGTTTTATTTTAATACAAAACCTCCTTTTAATATAATTTATTTATATGGTAAGATTATTTTTTAATTGGTTTTAAAGTGTAATTAAAATATATTTTTACCAATTAATCCAATGGTGGTCATTGTAATTAATTACACTTTGATGTTGGAAATAAACAACTGTCAATATTTTAAAAGATATTGTTTCTTAAAAACATGGTATTTGTTATGACAGTGGTAATTAATTATAAAAATTATTCATGAAAATTATATGTTATGAATTTGGTAAAATGGAAATCATTTTTGAATTTAGAATATCAAATATAACTTATGGTGAATTGTTTCTATTTTTCAGAAAAACCTCAATTTTTGATGAATAGTGAAACCACTATGTGGTAGTTAAAAACTGATATTTTATTTAAATGAAAAATTATCTACTTATGTGATTTGAATTTAAAAAATCTGACATACATGGTTTCAATTTGAATGTAAAATTTGGTTCAATTGGATGAAAATAATTTTTTGTGAATAGTAACTTTTGAGTTTAATGAACCGCGATTAGAGGTAATTAGGGTAATTTAAGGTAACAATAATGGTATAATAATATGAAATTACCTTGAAACAAGTCCTAACCTTATTATATGAGTCATGGTCATCCAAGAAAATCCATAGGTCAATTTTTGGGACCCCATGGATCCACTTGGGTATGATAATGTTATTAATACCTTTTATTTAAAGTAAAAAAAATGTCACAAACATTTTTTTTTAATAAAACAATTTTTCCAAGGGGTTATACATGATATCATTTAGAATATAAATATTAATTATAAGACTAAAAATATTTCCTACAACATGGTAATTTTTTTATAATTTTCAAAACATCATATAAATAAAATGATTTATGACAAAATGATGATGCAGTGTTTAAGTCATTAATGAATAAATTAAATAAATAAGAAGAAAATGTTTTAAAAAAACAACATATCTCCAATTATTATTTGATGACTTTATTTCTAACATGGTCCATATTATATTCTAATTTAATGATTTTTGGATCGTTAGAAACCTAATTCCATTTTATAATTAAATAAGAGTTTCATGATTTACAAAAAATCCCCTCCTCTCCCTTATAAAAAGACCACACTTCCTACCCATTTATCACACATCTCAAGCCCTTTGGCTCGTCCAAACACTACTCAATTAATCTCCCAATATCCCTCTATTAATTCTAGAAGTCTTTACATAGGAAGAAATCTCTTCAAGAAACCGTTTTGGTTCAATCCAATAGGAGTAACCCGATTTAAACTTACTGTTTTATTTTACGTTCTTCTAAATTATTTTGCTCCTCCGACCCCTTAAACTCATTTATTACATTATTTTGTAACAAAACAAGTATCTTTAATATACTAGGATATTTTAATTATAAGTATTCAATCTACACTTACACACACCTCCATCTAAGGGTTAATGAACATAATGTTTCTATGGGTGGCGTATTACTACCTCACGAATCGATGATTGTTCAATCATCATTAAAAACCTCAATTGGTGGCCATTAATATGTCACTATATTTATATATAACATATATTATGTTTATTTGTTCCTTATACATATTTATTTTTCCTTTATGAAATACCTTTATTGTTTCCATGATGGATAAACGCGATAATTTCATTTTAGAAACTGCAGTCAACCGCCCCTCAAAGTGATTTGAATCATTAATTCCATATGTGGTATGTATAATGTATGGAGTTAATTATATTATATAAGATATTACACTGTAATTATAATATACTGATGTGTCATTATGTTTTTATTCCATTAAATTCTGACCAAGAAATGAAAATCGCGTTCATGCGTACGTACGACCTATAGTCCCCATGAACGGTGCATTTCATTTCTTATCTCCCAATGATCTGTACTATTATAAATACATATATACACTGGATATATATGATATATATGAAATCTATTTTATTAATATCATTCTGGAGATAATAGACTCTTCACCCCATGAACGATTTATAATTATAACTAATTCATTTTTTTACTCAAGTTCTGAACATCAACAAAATGTCCGATATGAACTCAAACAATTAAATAATTTTTATAGAAAGGTAATAAGTTATATAAAAGGAATAATGAACCTAAATAATATTCTTTAAGAAAGTATAAATTAACATATTTTTATTATTCTGGAAGAACAAGGAACATACGAGCGAGTCAAGTAAGACACGTGGTAAGGGATCCTACATACGCCTTTCTTTTTAAGTACTCTCTTTTTTATGTCATTTATTTTAAGCTCCACATTCTTATGTTGGAAGATGTTATTTTATATTACTATTACAACAAGTTTTCTGTTCATATGATGAGAGACCCTATTTGATATCATCAATCCAATTCGTGATAGTTTTAAGTGGTGTCGTTAGGCTGCTGAAATTTCATATGGAATTTCTTATCTCCCTTTTAATTCCGTGAGATTTCCATTGTTCCCCACCTATTTATTTATTGTGTTGTATTGTGTACTTACCTTTAATATATATTATCATGATTAAATTTATATTCATTGTATTATGTGATTCATTCGGTGTTTATTATCTTTTGGTCGTATGACTCAATTGATCACAACGAGGAAAGGGGTATTTATCTCACTTTCTGTTCCTGTGAGATTCAGGCTACATTTTCCAATATTTCCTTTTTTGTGGGGTATTTACAAACCATGACGATATTAGTTGTGTAATATACTTTAATGTTTGGGAATTTACATGTTTATTGAGTTTCCCTTCTTTCATGGGGTGTACATTTCGAAATATACCAAAGTCGGTAAGGGAACCTTTCAGCCTCCTCATTTTAAAAGGATTATTTTGTTATGCCTTTTAATTAACATATTATTATGTTGTGATTTGTTCGTATATATCCTTGTTGATGTAAATTTTATGTCTAAGTAATGAGATATCATTTTCTCTTTCATCAACTCATTTTATGAATTTTAATGTGACGTGGTTAGGCTGTCAAATTTCTGTGAGGGGAGTTCTTAACCATATTTCAATTAATTGGGTTAAACCTGTAATTATTGGTTATGTCGTGCTATGAATATGTGTGGATGACCTATGATTGTTTTAGACATAAAATCCACTTATATTGGATGAATTTGTATTTTTCACACATAATAATGTAATTGATTTATCCTTAATATAAGGATACCGCCTTTGTAAGGCAATTCATCTCAATCTCCCTTCGTTGATGCATACATCAATTTAAATACGACTTTAATTTATTAGTTGTATAATAAAACCCATTTACATTAACTTTTATTCAAAAGTAATATATTCTCTTTGAAGAGTTTTACTAAACGAAAAAATGTATGTTTCGTTTTAACGTACGCGGTGACAACGACATTTCCACCACCACGAGTATTATTTGATCTATGGCTTCCTTAACAAGCCGTAATGTTTTTAAAAGGAAAATAAATACCATATACTCTTTTATGTATTTTGGTATTTAAAATGGTTTTTATAATGTTTCGATTATATCAATGTTTTTTATTTTTTTCTTGTCATTAAAATATGGAAATGTTATGTTTATTTTATGCATGTTTTATGTGATACCATTATGTTGTGGTTCATGGGAATTGTTTATGAAGACGTGTCATTCTGTGAAAAACAATGGGCAGGTGAGCCCAATATAGCTCTCTAATACATTGGGTAACACGAAGGAGTTAAACTTTATGGTTTCTCCGAAGAGATTTTGGGAATATATTGTCATGGGTATTCAAAACGTAACCATGAAGGTTATTACCTACATAAGAATGTTATCAATGCCTCATGTTACCTTTATGTATTATAATTTCTATGAGTTATTCATAAATCATATGATTTCATGAGTTATGTTAATGTTCCTATGATTTATGAGTAATGAATTATTTCATTGAATTTTATGTATATATGGCCTAATGTTTTCTTCCCGTATTTCTATATCCCTAACTGAGCATTTTATTCTCATCCCAAGTTTTTGAAATGTTTTTTACTGGAAATAATGTGGAATAGGTTCAAGGATGGGATCAAGGAAATGTCATGTTGTCTAAAATATGGAACTATACATGAAACTTTTGGTCAAGAGATTTTATTTTGTGAAAAAAATGGAAACTGAGTAGATGTGTTTTCATTGTAATCTTTGGGGTGTAATAGTTATGTCATAATTCTCTAAAACTATAATCCTAAAAAGATCCTCATTGTCATTTATTCATTTAATTCAAGATTATGTAATGTTTTAAGGTTGGGTCCTTATAGATGAAATCATACCTTCACTTCTAGTAGACTTCCTTTGGAATATAGAGCGCCAATCATGAGTTAATATAATAACGAGTTTGGATTTAGTGGTTTGGGTTGGGATATTAGAAAGTAGTATCAGAGCCTCATGATTTTTTATAAGATTAAATATTATTTTTACATTATTTTTGATATGATAAACAGTTTTTAGGATGTTTGGGTCTTGATCCGGGGAACAATGTCATTTCATGACCAGTACTATATAGTGGGCCCTCATGTATCCACAATAAGAGAAATTATGATACTCTATTCCCATTGATCAATTTCACATTGGGTAACAAATATAATTCTGATATATTATTATTATCATTTCTTGTTCATTAATCCATTATGACTACGTATGGTTTTTCATATTACATATATATATAACTAATGCTGTTCAATATAGTGGTTCATTACATAAATACCTCCATTTGTGATATATATTTTAGAGAGTTTATTATATTTTCTTATATATCTATGTTATCATGTTGTTGAAGTTTATCTATATTTTAATTTATTAATATCAAATGTCATGTTGTTTTGGTAGAATATATATGATGACTATGGATAATGTGAGGGGACATAGAAAAGAGCAATTGCTAGGGGTTTAGACCATATATTGCAGGAAGACTCACAAAAAAACCATTACTAATCTCAAAGACTTGTAGGATATGATTATATTCCTATTATTCCTTCAATTGAAGCATATAAAATGTTGTAGAAATTGATGGGACCTCTAGTTGACCAGGATACTCTGGATCCAATTTTTACCCCTAACACAATTATGTAGGAAGTGGTTCATTATAACTCATCACCAAATCCATTGTATACTATGCTAAGGACTTTCAAATCCACCATCCCCTATAATATTATGTAATGAGTGGATGAAACAGTTATGATTATTAAATTGAACAAATACATATATTCATTATCGTTATCAATACAACATTCAATATGATGGATAATAAAGAATAATTCATGCAGCAAGGACTTTTAATGCAGTGGTAATGACTCGTTGCTCAGGATGGTCAATGAGAAGAAATGTTATTGGAATACATAAGTGAATTTTATTTCTGATATTTTTTCTATAATATGATTAATACTATAAGGCCCCATCCTTAAACCTTACTTAATATTGAATTAAATGAGTAATTCACATTGAGGATCTTTTCAGGTTTAGAGTTTTAGAGAATTAGGACATAACTATTACATCTCAAAAGATTACAAAGTAGTCGCTTCTACTAAATTTCCATAAAATAAAAACTCATTAAAAGAAACATGTATAGTTCCATGTTTTAGGTAGCATGACTTTCCCTTGATCCCATCCTTGACCCTATTCCATGCTATGTCCTGTGAAAAACATTTCAAAAACTTGGGATTAGCATAAGAAGCTCAGTAAGGGATACACAAAGAATAAAAACTGTTAGTTTTTCAAAACAACAAGTAAACCATGAATACATTATCAATGTAATACTTTTCACCTTCATGAAGTAGTAAAAACTTTTCACTGAAAAAAAAGTATCATTACATACCTTTTTGTAACCAAAGGATTACCATAAAACCCATATAAAGAACACATAACATATATAAAGGTAACTTGGGACATAAACATACTTAAGTGGAATAACCATACGGTCGACTTCCACACATATCACTTAATGGAATATCCATATGGCCAATTTCCATACATACTTAATGGAATAGCCAAACGGCCTACTTCCATACCAAATGCATTGGAGGTTATAACGTAACCACCCGTCCTGGTATTCACGACACCACCCGTCATATGGTTTATAACGTAACCACCCATTAAAAAGTCCAAGTACCAATATAAAATCATAAAACATAAAACCAATATAATGGAATAATAACATTTCCACATTTCAATCACAATATAATAGAATCCTTTATCAAAACCATTTTCAATATCAAAATACATAAAAGATTATATGGTATTTATTTCATTTTAAAAACATATCGGCTTGTTGAGGAAGCCAAAGACCAAATAATACTCGCGGCGGCGGAAAAGTTCGTTGTCACCGCGTATGTAAAAAAAACATTCCTTTTTGTCGTTTAGTAAAACACTTCATAGAAAAGTATTCCTTTTGTATAAAAGTAAAAGCCAAAGGGGTTTTTACACCGTATAAAAGAAAGTTGTGTATAAACGAAATATACCTCAATGAAAGGAGATTGAGACGAAGTCCCTTACAAAGATGGTATCCTTGGTTTAAGGATAAATCAATTACATAATTATGTGTGACAAATTAATACACCAAATATAAGTGGATATTAAGTGTAAAATAATCAAAGGTCATTCACACATATTCAAAGGATTACATATTTAATAACAACATGTTGAACCCAAAGAAATCGAAATTGGGTTAAGAAGTTCCCTTGACAGTCTGACGGCGTCACATCAAAATGAGTTGATGAGAGATAAAAAAAGGGTATCTCATCAGTTGGACATAAAATTTACATAAATAAGGATATATGAGAATATATCCCAACATAACAATATGTAAATTAAAGGACCCAACAAAATAAGTCTTTTAAAAAAAAGAGGGTGAAAGGTTCCCTTACCGACTTGGGTAACTTTTGAAAAGTACACCCCATTGAAGAAGTGTCATACAATGAATATGTAAATACCCATAAATGAAATTATATTACGATAGGATTGTAATATTGGGCAGTACATAAACCACTCAATGGAAATTTTGCCAAATGTAGCATAAATCTCACGGGAATAAAAGTGAGATGAAAAAATCTCTTACGAAAACTCGGCAGCCTAACGACGCCACTTAAAACATCCAAAATGGATTGATGAGAGGTAATAGGGTCTCTCATTACATAAAAATAATTTTTACAGAAAGAGGAATATAAAAGAACATCCCCCAACATAACAAATAGGAACTTAAAAGAAGTGACATAAAGGAGAGTACTTTAAAAGAAAGAGAGAGGTTAGATCTCTTACGAAAATTCGACAGCCTATCGGCGCCACTCAAAACTTCCAAAATGGATTGATGAGAGAGAATAGGGTCTCTCATCACATGAACATAAAAATTACAGTAAGATTAATATAAAATAACATCCCAATCATAAGAAAGATGAGCTTCAAAGAAATGACATAAAAGAGTGTACTTAAAAAGAAAGAGAGTTGTAGGATCCCTTACCTCGGGTTCGACTTGACTCGGTCATTCTTTAATCTCCTGAATAATAAACTTGAGTTAATTTATACTTCCTTAAGAAACTTTTTAAATTTCATTATTCCTTTTATATCACTTATTAACATGTTATAAACATTATTTAATCATTTAAGTTAATCATGTTTGTCTTGTCGATATTTGGTTCTTAAGTCGAAAGTGGACTTCTTACAATTACATGTTGTTCGTGTGGTCAAAGGTTCTCCATATCCAAAAATGAAATTCCTGATTTGGATATCATATATATCATATATATCCAGCATATACATGTATTTATAAAATCAAATAATTATTTATAGGAAAGAAATGAAATGCACCGTTCATGGAGACGGTAAGCCGTACGTACGCATGAACGCTACTTTCATTTCTATGTCGTATTAATGGAATTAAAACTATATGAGAGGTATGTATATTTTAATTACAGAATTATATTAATAATTTAAATGTATCATACATCATATATATCCATTATATATATGTACTTATAATAGTACATTACATTTGGGGATAAGAAATGAAATGCACCGTTCATGGAGACGGTAAGCCGTACGTACGCATGAACGCTACTTTCATTTCTATCTCATACTTTAATGTAAAGAAATAATAATGATATAGAGGTAAATAATAATTCCAGTATAACATCATATATAATAACATTAAATCCATCCTTTATGCTTCCCACGTATGGCATTAACGAATCACATCACTTTGAGGGGGCGGTAGTCCGCACTTCCTAAAATGAAGATATCGCGTATACCAATAATGAAAGCCATAAAGGTAAGACACAAATGAAAAATAAAGAAGCATAAGTAAAACATAAACATATTATATATCATATATAAAAATAGTGACATCATAATGGTCACCTTTGAAGGTGTTAAATGAGTATTGAACAATCATCGTTTCGGGAGGCACAATTTCGCCATCCACAGAAACCGTATGTTCATTAACCATTTGATTTAGTTTTCTGAAAGTGTAGCTCGAATAAATCTTATAACAACATCCTAGTATATTGAAGATACTGTTGTTGTTACAAAAGAAATAAATAAAAAGAGTTTAGGGGGTTGGAGAAGCAAAATAAAACAAATGAACATGAGAGAATGAATTACATTTAAGAGTGTAACTCATTTTTATTTGAGCCTAAAAGCTTACTTTGAAAAGATTCTGCCCTAATTTAATCCTCTAGGATGAGGAGAGGGATGTGGAGAGAGTAAATGGGTAGGGGTTGGCTGAGCCAAAGGCTTGAGGAGTGTGTGAAATGAGGTAGAGGTGGGTGCCTTTTATAAGAGGAGAGGAGGGGCACTTTTGGAAAGTAAAGAAATATTACTTTATTTGAAAATGTTATTCGGTTTTAAAAGGTCCCCCATTGATATAATTCGTGGATAAGGTGATAAGGGTTCGAAATCCACTCATCCAATTGGTTTTGGCCATGTGTAGTTCATAGATTTTACATTATCTTTCCATTTTATTTAAATTGTCAAATAATGATGTCATCGCTGCATCATTATTATGTCATAAATAATTTAATTTATTTAATGTATAAAAATCATAAAAAAATACTATGATGTAGGAAATCTTTTTATATTTCCAATGACTATTTATAATCAAATATCTGATCTTTATAACCCCATGTAAAAATTGTTTTCGTAAAACATATTATGTTTGTGTCATTTTTACTTTTACATTAAATAAAAAGTTATTTATGTTATTTCCCAACCAAAGTGTCTCCATGGGGTCCCCAAGTTGACCCATGGCTTGTCTTGGTCGGCCATGACACAACCAATGAGGGTAGGACATGTTTCAAGCTCATCTTATTTTATTAAAGCATTATTTTTACCTTAAATGACACTAATTACCTCTAATCGCGATTAATGAAAAAAAGTTACTATTCACCAAAAAATTATTTTCATCCCATTGAACCACATTTTACATACTAATGACAACCATGTATGTAGGATTTTCAAAATTCAATACACATTAGTGGTAAACTTTCATTTAACTGAAAAATCAGTTTGCTTGATTACCACTTAGTGGTTTCACTATTCATCAAAAATTGGAGTTTTTCAGAAAAATACCAAAACTTCACCCTAAGCTATATTTGATATTCCGAATTCAAAAATGAAGTCCGTTTTACAAAATTAAAAATATATAAGTCACATTAATTAATTTAATAATTAATTCCCGCTGTCAGAGAAAATAGCGTGTTTTTTTAAAATAATAAGTATCAAAAGATTGACACTAGTTTAAGTCTGATTTCAAAGTGAAATTAATTCCAACGACCACTATTGGATTTAATGGTAATTTTTTTTTTTAATTTAAATTTAAAATCAATTCAAAATATAATCTAATCATATAAATAAATTAGATTAAAAAGAGGTTTTGAATTAAAATACAACATTTTACACTATTCATTAAAAAAAATGAACATTATCGGAAAGATACAAAAAATTTACACAAAGTAAATTTTGATGTCCCGATTCTTAAGAAGAGTTTTATTTGGTCCAATATAATGTATAAGTGTGAACAAAACTATATTTAATGACGGTTCGCCATCAAAAGGCGATAAGTGAACCTTTAGTGAAAACTAGGGCATATATGCCTAAAATTGAATTCTTTCTGTATTTTAAGCCTTTATCTTTTATTGGATAAAAGTAAAAAAATTTTAAAACATATATAATCATATTTTAGTTATTTATATCCATTCCCGCCAATACAACGGCTACATGTTAACTACCATTTAAAATAATATTATTTTATTATTAGAGTGCAACGTAAGATTCCCAAGAAACTCATTGTTGCGTGTTGGGTACGCCATCGAGCATAGCATCCCCTTTAATGTAATATTAATATTTGATTCACAAAAATGGATAAATATAATGATGACATATTCATTATTTACCTGGGGTGTTACATCCTTCCCCCCTTTTGGGAATTGCGTCCTCGCAATTTTAAAATTGGGCTTGGAAACATCCTTGAAAGTCCCACATCGAAACAAGGATCGCTAAAACAATCACTTTAAAATAAAGAAAGATAAGTACAAAGGTCACCCGAGTTAACCCATACTAGGATTCCAAGTATGAAAACATGGACATGGAGGAGAAAACATAGGGTCATGTTCTGATGGAGAGTGATAGAAAAAATGTTTAGGAGAAAGTTAACCATGAGAGAATCACAAACATGTGATGGGTTAAACAGTATTCGATTCCCCAGTAGGAAAAGTTAATAGACAACATTTTTTTTATAAGTTACTTTTTATTGAGGAATTTTTTCATAAGGAAACATAATCACTTATCATATTGACTATCAACTTTTATTAGATTCCTTACACAAACTCATATTTTCTCCAAAAGATGAGTATTTAGGAAGACTTGTTCACATTAAGAGTACTATAATCAACTTCTAGAGAATCACCTAATCCACAAAATAGAACTATATACTTACCATGTCTTTAGACTTTAACCAAAACCAAAACCAAAAAGGCTAGTAGAAGATCACATAATCCAGAAAAGGATAACCCTTTATAAAAAGAAAATCTATTCTTAATCTCCAAAATTTGTCCAACAAAACCCAAAGTTCAACGAGGACCATTCTATAATCAATTTTTCCATAAAATTCTTCAAAGTAAACCAATATAAGATTGAAACCCAAATATTTGAAGGATTTAGTCGCATAGTCTTCCAAGATAAATCGTAACATTTATCTCCAAACAATATCAGTTGCTCCTAAAGTCTCGTTTTGAAAAGTAATTAACCTAATCACATATCCTCCATGATAGGTTAATCATTTTCATAAATAAGCCAAAATCAACTTACTCTTAATTCATAAAATCATATAACTAGAATGAATCAGTCAAAATAACCAGGGACTTCACGTAGTCCAGTGGTAGGCGATAAATACCAGTCGCACATTGGTTGTGGGTTCGATTCCCGCAGCTTTGTCCGACGCGACGGGATGTCACACGGTCTACCTGTTGTCCTTTTTCCAAAACTATATAATTCTTAAAACATTCCCCAAAATGAGATAACATCTTCAAGAATAATCATAACATATTTTAACCTCAAGTTTATCTCGTTCTTTTCATTTTCCATCATATCATAGAGTAACCCATAATTACCTAAAAATTAAGTATCATATAAACCCTAATGGTTACCTTAATAATTATTACCTGAATTTCCACATCGAGTTGGCCATCTTGTACAAGATACATTAAGGAAATCACCAAGGTTGAAGTGGTTGATCATGACTCCTTGATATTTGGTTTAAAACAACCACAAGTTTCCTCATTGAATCCTCCATTTTATCTAGTATCTTAATCAGAGAACCACCACAGTTTCCTTCAAACCTGTTGTCTCTTTGGTGCCTGCTAGATCCATCCATTCACTAAAAATAGAAATGTCAGTGTGAGTATATCAACAAAACCATCATGTACTAATGAGGAAGGTAAACACTAAGATACACTTACTCATTCACTTTATCTAAAACTAGGACTCTTTCTGAAATCCTAACCATTATGGTAATGTCACTTATTGAAGTGCCCAGATCAGTGTGAATCACTGAGAGGGGGAGGGGGTGAATCAGTGATCCCTTAAAACTTTTTACTAATTGATTCTTATCAATTAAAACTCTATGGCTGGTTAAAGCCTCGATCCACTCTTCTTGTATCTCTCAACCTTTCCCGGATAATGCAGTAATGAAAAGGCACAGGACACAAGGATTTACAAGGTTCGGCACCAAAGGCCTACATCCTTGCCATGCTCTCCCAGCATGGATTCTCCCATTATAATCTGTTAGTATTACAATGGTCGATACAGAGTCCCACTGTATCTCTCCTGAGTCCCACAGGAGGGTCTTTATACTGCTTCACACAGTGTTACCAGAGTCCCACTGGCCTGCTCCAGAATCCCACTGAAGACTTCTTCTCCCTGAGTCCCACAAGGTCTTCTCCTGGCTGCTCGAGTCGCACGAGTAGCTCTTCTTCACTTTAAGTTCTTCAAGTATCCTCAGCAGCCTGGGATAAAGGCTGCTGGCCTTGCTCTGTACCTCTGATCACTTGTGATGATCAGGTCTCTTCTCAATCTACTGCAAACTCAGACAAACAATATTTTTCACTTCAGTCTGGCTCAGTCTCAGTTCACTTCAACATCATGCACTGAGTGCATGGCAACTCTTTAAGATCTTCAAGTCTTGGACAACTCAAATGCACACAAGCTGGTTTGGCTATGTTCACGTGTGCACGTGCATGCATGCATGCATGCACTGTCCTCTTTTTCTTCTAGGTGCAATAATCCCACAAAAGGTGTAGTCACATTAAGCACACACCTTCTTCTTGTCCTTCACACATTTTGTTCCTTTTGATTACACACTTAAATGTGTGTTCTACTTTAGTGTGGGTCACTCCTTCTTCTTCTTCTAATGTGTATACACTTTTAGTGAACACACCTAGGTTCGGACACTTCTTTAATTTGCACACAATTGTTTCACTTTAGCACACACATGAGTTGGCCTCCTCTTCTTCTTGTTGTACACACACACTTTAGTGTTCTTTTAGTTTGTTCTTCAAGGTATGCACACACAAGGTCACAGCCCTCGGCATCTTCAAATGCACACACTTAAAGTGTGTTCTTCTTTGTTCAAATGCACAACCAAGACTACGGATTATTCAATTCTTACACACACAAAAAGTGTGGTCT
The DNA here is from genome assembly GCA_963277665.1 of Viscum album. Lineage (NCBI taxonomy): Eukaryota > Viridiplantae > Streptophyta > Magnoliopsida > Santalales > Viscaceae > Viscum > Viscum album. Next base: position 415,295,579 of record OY728161.1, on the reverse strand, counting down.
TCCACTTCACTTGGCACACACCACTTGGTGTTGTTCTTTGTGCACACACATGGCCTCGGGTCTTCCTTCACATTAGCACACACACACAATGGTGTGGTCTCCTTTGTTTGCACACACACACACTCAAATGAGGTGTGGTCTTCACTTCACCCACACAAGGCTACGGCCTTTCACTTTCTTTGCACACAAGACTTGTTATTTTATTCTTCTTTGCACACACCCAAGCCAAAGGATACGACCTTCTTCTAGTTCTTTTTGAACACAAAGGCACAAAGACCTCGACCTTCTTTTGCTCACTGTCCAAGTGGGTTCTCAATTTGCCCGAACCACTGCCTTCAAAGAAGGCGCGCAAGGTGTCTTGGTGCAAGGCTCCACGGGTGCACAAGCCTTCGAGCGCGCAAGCTCCTCCTGCCGCGGGGCGCGCAAGTGCTTCACCCGCGGGCACTTCCTCCTGCCGCACAAGTATGCGGGCAGTGAGGGTGCCAATCCTTGAGCGCGCAAATTCAAGCGGCTCGGGAGCTTCCTGTCGCGCAAGATAGGCGCGCAAGGAACTCCTTCGGGCCTCGGGTGGCACCGAAAACAACAACCGCGCAAGTGAGATGCGCGGGGCTTCAAAGCATCGCAAAGCACAGGGTGCTCACGGGACTCTCTTCAAACTTTCAGCGCATCAGCAGCTTAATGAGAGCCTCGGCCTCTCTTTTTATAGGCAGAGAAACGCCTCAAATCTTCCGCGTGGGATAACTTCAATCCCGAAGATTTCGGATCTTTTAAATCTTTAAACGATTCGAAAATCCCGTTTTTATTCTCTGTTTCTCGCGGGATCCATTTATGTTTTTTTTCTCCTCTACGTGCATGCGACTTCGAACGCATGCACGGCCTCGGTTTTGGCCATTCCATGAAAAACACGAATACCTCGATGCCTCGGCAACTCCGTTTGCCTCGGCCTCATTCGAAATTCTCCATACATTGCATGCACACCATTTTTTATGCATGGCCGTGTTCGGTGTGGAGAGACGAGCTCAATGGAGGTCTTAGATCCTTCAGAGGGGGCCGGGAACTCGAAAACTGGTGCTCGGAGAGCTCTGGTTCAGGCGGCTGCTCGCGGGTGCCTCGGTCGAGCTCGAGGTAGGAGATGGACCGGGAGCCGTTCGATCGGGCGAATGAAGGACATCGGACGGCCTGGATTTGAACCGGAGCGGCACGATTAGATGAGCAGCTCAGATCTGGCGCGCGATCAATCGTGCGGCCAGGATCACTCCCGCGGAGAAAATCCGCGTCCCACATCGAAACCCCGGCCATTTTTCATGCGGTTTATCAATATGCCGCTCCCACAACCCGGAAATTGAACTCTCTCCCTCCACGGTGCCGCCCCGCACCGTGTTCTCCCTGCGGGCGCGCTCTGCGCCCAATCTCTGCTCCTGCGGGCGCGCTCCTAGCGCCCACTATGCTCCTCCGGTGCGCGGGTTTCACCACCGCGTGTCCTCGGGGGATTACACACGGCCCCCGGCCTCTCTTGGGCTGGCCCCATGGGATCCCCTTGGGCGTGGTGACCTGGTCCCACACTTAAGGCTGGCCCTTGGGGTTGGCATATTTTTTGGAAAAGTAACAAATTAGACTTTGTCAAAAACAAAGTCCTCCATGAAAAATACCAATTCTAAATGCCAAATGCCTCCTCCTCTTCTTCTAAGCCATTCTTACTTTTATTTCTTCTTCTTCATTAGAATTCATCATCCTTCTTCAACATATAATCATCATTTAAGAATGGAATTCTTGAAGGTTCTTCTTCATCAACCGAGCTCCTAAATCACATAAATTCTTCAACATTCTTCATTGATCAAATCAGAGATCAAGTTGGATCTTCTTCTGGTTAACATGCACTAAGAGATAGTGCATGGACTTCTTCAGCTCACTTCATCCACTTAGGAGGTGTGGATGGATCATCTCCATCTCCTCATGCATTATCTTAACAATGCATGGTCTTCAATTATTGTTGTGACTTTGTATCATCAGGATACAAGTTCTTTGAACTTTAAGAACAGCTCAACAATCGTCTGATTTTCATGGAGAATGTTTCAACCACAATTTCCAATACCACATAGTGAATCTCCTAAGTGACATGCATCTTAGTACCATGGCCATTCTCCTTCATCACCATCACCATCACATCCTTTGACATTCACATCTTGACTCCTTGACATCCATTCATTCCAAGACAACTTCATGCCTTATTGACAACAAATGCAACACAATTCACTTCAATCTCCCCCTTTGTATTTTTTGTCAATACACTCCTTCAGCACATATGAATGGGTCAATATGTGTGCCAATATTTCTCCCCCTTATTGGCAATCAAATGCAATGGTGTGGTGTGGTTCTCTTCAAAATATCACTTCCTCCCATTGAATAGTATTCTCTTGAAAAACACTGAGAGAGGGATGATTGTCACATGTTCTCATTTAGCAAAGAACCTTTAGTAAATCAACTCTAAGTCTACTTGGGCTAACCCGGTGTAGAAAACAAGAGTGATGTAACCAAGGTACTCAATGCTGTCCAACATTCACTATACATGTGAGATCATGCTTCAGGGGTTTGAAATTTTTTCAGATATAACAATGAATTGCTAAATCCTGCACATACTTCACAAAACTCATTAGAAAGTTCAGTGCAATGATAAAGCTCCCCCTTTCATCCATTTGTCTTCAATCCATACTCCCCCTTAATTGACAAGATAAACTCAATTATGAAACAAGGGATGAAAGTATGATTGGAATACCTTCATCTTTTCTCAAGATGGTATTAATCTCAGAATCCCATCTTCTTCAGATTAGCTCCCCCTCAAGGGGTGCACTCCATTCTTTCCAAACCATCCTCCAGCTGAGAATGATCATCATCTTCAATTCCCTACAATGTCAGCACATGTAAATACAAGTGATTAGGGGATAAGATGGAACCTCCTTGGTTCATCAATGTGAACAACAAGGTTGAGAAGATTATCTCAACCGAGATGTCCCATTTTCACCATTCTTCACACTTGCACATTTGATCTTCATTGATGATTGTGCTGGTGTGGTTCTCAAAACATCTTCATGTGAAACCTTCTTCTTCTCTTTTTCTTTAGCAATTGCCAGAGCTTCATCTTCAGCTCTTTGTAGTTCTCTGGCAAGTTTCAACTGATGTGGCCATTTGACTAGTAAGTCACTTGGAAGTGTGGCCTCAGTTCTGGATATTCCACATGGTTCCTTTGATTCTGTCAAGCTACCTTTCTTAGGCAACTTGTTTTCAATCAATCCCTTCTTCTTCTGGATTGATTGTCTTTTGGAGTTCAGTCTGATTCTATTTAGTTTCATGGCTTCTTTACAAAGGTCCATGATGTGTCCTTTCTTTCCACAGTAGAAGCATGTTTTCTTGGTGGTCCTTCTGGATGCATCACCCTTCTTGGATTTCAATTCCAAGGACTTCTCTTCATTCTTCAAACTCTTCTTGGGAGCATCTTCCACTTTCTTCTTGCTTCCCAAGGAATCTCTCTTAGCCAGGTTCAGTGATCTTCTCTTCATTCCATCTTCGAATACATTTGGAGATTGATATGTATCAACTCTTTGACCACTTTTGAAATCATCCCAGATGTTTTCAAGTAATCCAAATCTGTTAGTAGTAAACAGATGTCTCTGGACCTGTGGATGCTGCTTCTTTTCTTCTGGCTTGCTCCCCCTTGGCATGGGCTTCCTTTGTGCTTTGACATTCAGTGGATTGTACCAACAATCCTTTGCAGAGTGCCCATACTTATTACAACACCAGCATTGTCCCACGAATCTTGACTTTTTGATTCCTTCTGATTGCTGGGTACTTTTCTTGACAAGTTGTGTTGTTTCAGGAGAGCTCTGCTTCTTTATTTTCTTCATCCATACTTGTTTGGAATTATTTTTCCATCCTGCACTTTTTGTGGAAACACAATTAGAAGCATCAGTACAAGATGGGATGGATGGTACCTTCTTTTTAGAAGTTGTTGCACTTTCACTAGAGGATGTCTTTCTTTTAGAATCATCCTTCTCAATGCATACTTGTGTAGCAACATTTCTTCTATCAGCTGACTGGGAGGATTCAGCTTTAGGTGATTGCAGATTTTTCAATATCACCTCCAGTTCTAAACACTTCATGTTGAGGGATTTCTTCTCATCCTCAACTGTTCTTAGCCTTCCTTCCCATTTCTCTTCCAGCTGTTTCATCTGGTCTTCATGCACTTGCTTCATTTCAAGCAATGAGTTGTCAAGCTCCTTCACCAATTTGACTTTTTCTTCAAGTTGAGCATCTCTGACATTCATTGAAACTTTGTGCAGCTTCTCCAGTGCATGGAACACTTCTTTGACCATTATCTTAAAGAATTCATTCTCAGAAAGACTTCTTTGCAATTCTTCAGCAGTGTCTTCATATCTTTCATTGCAAAGAGATACTGTCTCATCTTTAGCCTTCACCAGCTTTCTGAGAGTGTTGGTTATGCCAACCCTTTTTGCCAATTGGACTTCTAGAGAATTGGCTTCATCTTCTAGCTGTAATTTTTCTTCTTGAAGATCAAGGAGGCCTGTAGCTATACACATTGCAATTTCCTTGGGGACTCTCTTCTGAAGATATTTGATTGCATTTAGAAGATCATTGTTTCTTCCATCTTCATCACAGCTAGAGCAGGCTTCATCAGAAGAATGATAAAAGGAATTGTCATCTGATGTGACTGTCACATTTCTTTCCATAGAAGGAGTTTCTCTGATTGCAACTACCTTCTTCTTCATCTTCTTTTCCTGTTTCTTCATTCTGTTTTTCAGAGTCTTGGCAGATATCTCCATTTGAGGCTGTTCTTTCATTTCCTCAAATCTGCACTCCATATAGACTCTTTTGGATCTTTTAGAGGTAACCTGCCTCTGATACCAATTGAAGTGCCCAGATCAGTGTGAAACACTGAGAGGGGGAGGGGGTGAATCAGTGATCCCTTAAAACATTTTACTAATTGATTCTTATCAATTAAACCTCTATGGCTGGTTAAAGCCTCGATCCACTCTTCTTGTATCTCTCAACCTTTCCCGGATAATGCAGTAATGAAAAGGCACATGACACAAGGATTTACAAGGTTCGGCACCAAAGGCCTACATCCTTGCCATGCTCTCCCAGCATGGATTCTCCCATTATAATCTGTTAGTATTACAATGGTCGATACAGAGTCCCACTGTATCTCTCCTGAGTCCCACAGGAGGGTCTTTATACTGCTTCACACAGTGTTAACAGAGTCCCACTGGCCTGCTCCAGAATCCCACTGAAGACTTCTTCTCCCTGAGTCCCACAGGGTCTTCTCCTGGCTGCTCGAGTCGCACGAGTAGCTCTTCTTCACTTTATGTTATTCAAGTATCCTCAGCAGCCTAGGATAAAGGCTGCTGGCCTTGCTCTGTACCTCTGATCACTTGTGATGATCAGGTCTCTTCTCAATCTACTGCAAACTCAGAAAAACAATATCTTTCACTTCAGTCTGGCTCAGTCTCAGTTCACTTCAACATCATGCACTGATTGCATGGCAACTCTTTAAGATCTTCAATTCTTGGACTACTCAAATGCACACAAGCTGGTTTGGCTCTGTTCACGTGTGCATGTGCATGCATGCATGCATGCACTGTCCTCTTTTTCTTCTAGGTGCAATAATCCCACAAAGGGTGTAGTCACTTTAAGCACACACCTTCTTCTTCTCCTTCACACATTTTGTTCCTTTTGATTACACACTTAAATGTGTGTTCTACTTTAGTGTGGGTCACTCCTTCTTCTTCTTCTAATGTGTATACACTTTTAGTGCACACACCTAGGTTCGGACACTTCTTTAATTTGCACACAATTGTTTCACTTTAGCACACACATGAGTTGGCCTCCTCTTCTTCTTGTTGTACACACACACTTTAGTGTTCTTTTAGTTTGTTCTTCAAGGTATGCACACACAAGGTCACAGCCCTCGGCCTCTTCAAATGCACACACTTAAAGTGTGTTCTTCTTTGTTCAAATGCACAACCAAGACTACGGATTATTCAATTCTTACACACACACAAAGTGTGGTCTTCCACTTCACTTGGCACACACCACTTGGTGTTGTTCTTTGTGCACACACATGGCCTCGGGTCTTCCTTCACACTAGCACACACACACAATGGTGTGGTCTCCTTTGTTTTCACACACACACACTCAAATTAGGTGTGGTCTTCACTTCACCCACACAAGGCTACGGCCTTTCACATCCTTTGCACACAAGACTTGTTCTTTTATTCTTCTTTGCACACACCCAAGCCAAAGGCTACGGCCTTCTTCTAGTTCTTTTTGCACACAAAGGCACAAAGACCTCAACCTTCTTTTGCTCACTGTCCAAGTGGGATCTCAATTTGCCCGAACCACTACCTTCAAAGAAGGCGCGCAAGGTGTCTTGGTGCAAGGCTCCACGGGTGCACAAGCCTTCGAGCGCGCAAGCTCCTCCTGCCGCGGGGCGCGCAAGTGCTGCACCCGCGGGCACTTCCTCCTGCCGCACAAGTATGCGGGCAGTGAGGGTGCCAATCCTTGAGCGCGCAAATTCAAGCGGCTCGGGATCTTCCTGTCGCGCAAGATAGGCGCGCAGGGAACTCCTTCGGGCCTCGGTGGCACCGAGAACAACAACCGCGCAAGTGAGATGCGCGGGGCTTCAAAGCTTCGCAAAGCACAGGGTTCTCGCGGGACTCTCTTCAAACTTTCAGCGCATCAGCAGCTTAATGAGAGCCTCGTCCTCTCTTTTTATAGGCAGAGAAACGCCTCAAATCTTCCGCGTGGGATAACTTCAATCCCGAAGATTTCAGATCTTTTAAATATTTAAACGATTCGCAAATCCCGTTTTTATTCTCTGTTTCTCGCGGGATCCATTTATTTTTTTTTCTCCTCTACGTGCATGCGACTTCGAACGCATGCACAGCCTCGGTTTTGGCCATCCCATGCAAAACACGAATACCCCGATGCCTCGACAACTCCGTTTTCCTCGGCCTCATTCGAAATTCTCCATACATTGCATGCACACCATATTTTATGCATGGCCGTGTTCGGTGTGGAGAGACGAGCTCAATGGAGGTCTTAGATCCTTCAGAGGTGGCCGGGAACTCGAAAAATGGTCCTCGGAGGGCTCTGGTTCAGGCGGCTGCTCGCGGGTGCCTCGGTCGAGCTCGAGGTAGGAGATGGACCGGGAGCCGTTCGATCGGGCGAATGAAGGACATCAGACGGCCTGGATTTGAACCGGAGCGGCGCGATTAGATGAGCGGCTCAGATCTGGCGCGCGATCAATCGTGCGGCCAGGATCACTCCTGTGGAGAAAATCCGCGTCCCACATCAAAACCCCGGCCATTTTTCACGCGGTTTATCAATATGCCGCTCCCACAACCCGTCAATTGAACTCTCTCCCTCCACGGTGCCGCCCCGCACCGTGTTCTCCCTGCGGGCGCGCTCTGCGCCCAATCTCTGCTCCTGCGGGCGCGCTCCTAGCGCCCACTATGCTCCTCCGGCGAGCGGGTTTCACCACCGCGTGTCCTCGGGGGCTTACACACGGCCCCCGGCCTCTCTTGGGCTGGCCCCATGGGATCCCCTTGGGCGTGGTGACCTGGTCCCACACTTAAGGCTGGCCCTTGGGGTTGGCATATTTTTTGGCAAAGTAACAAATAAGACTTTGTCAAAAACAAAGTCCTCCATGAAAAATACCAATTCTAAATTCCAAATGCCTCCTCCTCTTCTTCTAAGCCATTCTTCCTTTTATTTCTTCTTCTTCATTAGAATTCATCATCCTTCTTCAACATATAATCATCATTTAAGAATGGAATTTTTGAAGGTTCTTCTTCATCAACCGAGCTCCTGAATCACATAAATTCTTCAACATTCTTCATTGATCCAATCAGAGATCAAGTTGGATCTTCTTCTGGTTAACATGCACTAAGAGATAGTGCATGGACTTCTTCAGCTCACTTCATCCACTTAGGAGGTGTGGATGGATCATCTCCATCTCCTCATGCATTATCTTAACAATTCATGGTCTTCAATTATTGTTGTGACTTTGTATCATCAGGATACAAGTTCTTTGAACTTTAAGAACAGCTCAACAATCGTCTGATTTTCATGGAGAATGTTTCAACCACAATTTCCAATACCACTTAGTGAATCTCCTAAGTGACATGCATCTTAGTACCATGGCCATTCTCCTTCATCACCATCACCCTCACATCCTTTTACATTCACATCTTGACTCCTTGACATCCATTCATTCCAAGACAACTTCATGCCTTATTGAAAACAAATGCAACACAATGCACTTCACTTATGCTTAAAGAATACCCTAACCTCTAAAGTTATCTAAACCGACCTTTGATACCAACTATAAGGCCCCAGCCTTAAACCTTACTTAATATTGAATTAAATGAGTAATTCAAATTGAGGATCTTTTCAGGTTTAGAGTTTTAGAGAATTAGGACATAACTATTACATCTCAAAAGATTACAAAGTAGTCGCTTCTACTAAATTTCCATAAAATAAAAACTCTTTAAAAGAAACATGTATAGTTCCATGTTTTAGGTATCATGACTTTCCCTTGATCACATCCTTGACCCAATTCCATGCTATGTCCTGTGAAAAACATTTCAAAAACTTGGGATGAGCATAAGAAGCTCAGTAAGGGATACACAAAGAATGAAAACTGTTAGTTTTTCAAAACAACAAGTAAACCATGAATACTTTATCAATGTAATACTTTTCACCTTCATGAAGTAGTAAAAACTTTTCACTGAAAGAAAAGTATCATTACTTACCTTTTTGTAACCAAAGGATTACCATAAAACCCATATAAAGAACACATAACATATATAAAGGTAACTTGGGACATAAACATACATAAGTGGAATAACCATACGGTCGACTTCCACACATATCACTTATTGGAATAGCCATACGGCCAATTTCCATACATACTTAATGGAATAGCCATACGGCCGACTTCCATACCAAATGCATTGGAGGTTATAACGTAACCACCCTTCCTAGTATTCACGGAACCACCCGTCATATGGTTTATAACGTAACCACCCGTTAAAATGTCCAAGTACCAATATAAAATCATAAAACATAAAACCAATATAAAGGAATAATAACATTTCCACATTTCAATCACAATATAATATAATCCTTTATCAAACCCATTTTCAATACCAAAATACATAAAAGATTATATAGTATTTATTTCATTTTAAAAACATATCGGCTTGTTGAGGAAGCCAAAGACCAAATAATACTCGCGGCGGCGGAAAAGGTTGTTGTCACCGCGTATGTAAAAAAAAACATTCCTTTTTGTCGTTTAGTAAAACGCTTCATAGAAAAAGATTCTTTTTGTATAAAAGTAAAAGTAAAAGGGGTTTATACACCGTATAAAAGAAAGTTGTGTATAAAACGAAATATGCCTCAATGAAAGGAGATTGAGACGAAGTCCCTTACAAAGACGGTATCCTTTGTTTAAGGATAAATCAATTACATAATTATGTGTGAAAAATGAATACACAAAATATAAGTGGATATTAAGTGTAAAATAATCAAAGTTCATTGACACATATTCAAAGGATTACATATTCAATAACAACATGTTGAACCCAAAGAAATCGAAATTGGGTTAAGAATTTCCCTTGACAGCCTAACGGCGTCACATCAAAATGAGTTGATGAGAGATAAAAAAAGGGTATCTCATCACTTGGACATAAAATTTACATCAATAAGGATATATGAGAACATATCCCAACATAACAATATGTAAATTAAAAGACCCAACAAAATAAGTCTTTTAAAAAAAGGAGGGTGAAAGGTTCCCTTACCGACTTGGGTAACTTTTGAAAAGTACACCCCATTGAAGAAGTGTCATACAATGAATATGTAAATACCCATAAATGGAATTATATTACAATAGGATTGTAATAGTGGGCAGTACATAAACCACTCAATGGAAATTGTGGCAAATGTAGCATAAATCTCATGGGAATAAAAGTGAGATGAAAAATCTCTTACGAAAACTCGGCAGCCTAAGGGCACCACTTAAAACTTCCAAATGGATTGATGAGAGGAAATAGGGTCTCTAATTACATAAACATAATGTTTACAGAAAGAGGAATATAAAAGAACATCCCCCAACATAACAAATAGGAGCTTAAAATAAGTGACATAAAGGAGAGTACTTTAAAAGAAAGAGGGAGGTTAGATCTCTTACGAAAATTCGACAGCCTATCGGCGCCACTCAAAACTTCAAAAATGGATTGATGAGAGAGAATATGGTCTCTCATCACATGAAAATAAAAATTACAGTATGATTAATATAAAATAACATCCCAATCATAAGAAAGATGAGCTTAAAAGAAATTACATAAAAGTGTGTACTTAAAAAGAAAGAGAGTTGTAGGATCCCTTACCTCGGGTCCGACTTGACTCGATCGTTCTTTAATCTCCCGAATAATAAACATGAGTTAATTTATACTTCCTTAAGAACCTTTTTAAATTTCATTATTCATTTAATATCACTTATTACCATGTTATAAACATTATTTAATCATTTAAGTTAATCATGTTTGTCTTGTCGATATTTGGTTCTTAATTCAAAAGTGGACTTCTTACAATTACATGTTGTTCGTGTGGTCAAAGGTTCTTCATATCCAAAAATGACATTCCTGATTTGGATATCATATATATCATATATATCCAGAATATACATGTATTTATAAAATCACATAATCATTTAGAGGAATGAAATGAAATGCACAGTTCATGGAGACGGTAAGCCGTACGTACGCATGAACGCTACTTTCATTTCTATGTCATATTAATGGAATTAAAACTATATGATAGTTATGTATATTTTAATTCCAGAATTATATTAATCATTTAGATGTATCATACATCATATATATCCATTATATATATGTACTTATAATAGTACATTACATTTGGGGATAAGAAATGAAATGCATCGTTCATGGAGACGGTAAGCCGTACGTATGCATGAACGCTACTTTCATTTCTATCTCATACTTTAATGGAAAGAAATAATAATGATATAGAGGTGAATAATAATTCCAGTATAACATCATATATAATAACATTAAATCCATCCTTTATACGTCCCACGTATGGCATTAACGAATCACATCACTTTGAGGGGGCGGTAGTCCGCACTTCCTAAAATGAAGATATCGCGTATACCCATTATGGAAGCCATAAAGGTAAGACACAAATGAAAAATAAAGAAGCATAAGTAAAACATAAACATATTATATATCATATATAAAAATAGTTACATCATAATGGCCACCTTTGAAGGTGTTAAATGAGTATTGAACAATCATCGTTTCGGGAGGCACAATTTCGCCATCCACGGAAACCGTATGTTCTTTAACCATTTGATGTAGTTGTGTGAGAGTGTAGCTCGAATAAATCTTATAACAACATCCTAGTATATTGAAGATACTGGTGTTGTTACAAAAGAAATAAATAAAAAGATTTTAGGGTGTTCGAGAAGAAAAATAAAACAAATGAACATGAGAGAATGAATTACCTTTAAGAGTGTAACTCCTTTTGATTTGAGCCTAAAGGCTTCCTTTGAAAGGATTATGCCCAAAGGGAATCCTATTGGATGAGGAGAGGGATGTGGAGAGAGTAAATGGGCAGGGGTTGGCCGAGCCAAAGGCTTGAGGAGTGTGTGAAATGAGGTAGAGGTGGGGGCCTTTTATAAGAGGAGAGGAGGGTCACTTTTGGAAAGTAAAAACATATTACATTATTTGAAAATGTGTTTCGGTTTTAAAAGGTCCCACATTGATATAATTCGTGGATAAGGTGATAAGGGTTCGAAATCCACTCATCCAATTGGGTTTGGCCATGTGTAGTTCATAGATTTTACATTATCTTTCCATTTTATTTAAATCGTCAAATAATGATGTCATCACTGCATCATTATTATGTCATAAATAATTTAATTTATTTAATATATACAAATCATAAAACAAATACAATGATGTAGGAAATCTTTTTATCTTTCCAATGACTATTTATAATCAAATATCTGATCTTTATAACCCCGTGTAAAAATTGTTTTCGTAAAACATATTATGTTTGTGTCATTTTTACTTTTACATTAAATAAAAAGTTATTTATGTCATTTCCCAACCAAAGTGTCTCCATGGGGTCCCCAAGTTGACCCATGGCTTTTCATGGTCGGCCGTGACACAACCAATGAGGGTAGGACATGTTTCAAGCTCATCTTATTTTATTAAAGAATTATTTTTACCTTAAATGACACTAATTACCTCTAATCGCGATTAATGAAAAAAAGTTACTATTCACCAAAAAATTATTTTCATCCCATTGAACCAAATTTTACATACTAATGACAACCATGTATGTCGGATTTTCAAAATTCAATACACATTAGTGGTAAACTTTCATTTAACTGAAAAATCAGTTTGCTTGATTACCACTTAGTGGTTTCACTATTCATCAAAAATTGGAGTTTTTCAGAAAAATACCAAAACATCACCCTAAGATATATTTGATATTCCGAATTCAAAAATGAAGTCCTTTTTACAAAATTCAAAACATATTAGTCACATTAATTAATTTAATAATTAATTCCCGCTGTCAGAGCAAATAGCGTGTTTTTATAAAACAATAAGTATCAAAAGATTGACACTAGTTTAAGTCTGATTTCAAAGTGAAATTAATTCCAACGACCACTATTGGATTTAATGGTAAATATATTTTCTAATTTCACTTTAAAACCAATTCAAAATATAATCTAATCATATAAATAAATTAGATTAAAAAGAGGTTTTGAATTAAAATACAACATTTTACACTATTCATTAAAAAAAGGAACATTATCGGAAAGATACCAAAAATTTACACAAAGTAAATTTTGATGTCCAGATTCTTAAGAAGAGTTTTATTTGTTCCAATAGAATATATAAGAGTGAACAAAACTATATTTAATTACGGTTCTCCATCAAAAGGCGATAAGTGAACCTTTAGTGAAAACTATGGCATATATGCCTAAAATTGAATTCTTTCTGTATTTTAAGCCTTTATCTTTTATTGGATAAATGTAAAAACAATTAAAAACATATATAATCATATTTTTGTTATTTATATCCATTACCGCCAATACAATGTCTACATGTTAACTACCATTTAAAATAATATTATTTTATTATTAGAGTGCAACGTAAGATTCCCAAGAAACTCATTGTTGCGTGTTGGGTACGCCATCGAGCATAGCATCCCCTTTAAAGTAATATTAATATTTGATTCACAAATATGGATAAATATAAAGATGACATATTCTTTATTTACCTGGGGTGTTACAAATACCATCCATGTGTATATGTTCATTGAGTTTTAGTAGGTTTCCATGAGTGTATTATCATGCCGTATACACATTACTATGCTCCTCCATTTTTTTCCAATATTCTTGATGGTATCATGTCCCATAAGTATAGGATGTTCTATATTAGAGATATAACCGACAATAAAAAATAGGTATATTATTTTAATATATCATAATAACCATTGGTTCTATGGATGGCCCTTACTATTGAGAGGATTATGAATGAAATATGAACTACTGATACTTTTGTACTCTTCACTACTGAGACAGGTGTACCCCATAATATTGTTTTGAGAGCCTCTTATGATGGTAAAAAGATGATTTCTATTGATATGAATGTGACCGATCACCTTCATGTGCACTGTTTAATCTATTCAGTTACTTCAGGAGTATACCAACAATGCTTCAATTATAGTAATTATTGGAAACAGTCATATGGCATTCCCAAATCCTCAAAATGAGTGCAACAAGTGTGGAATGATATGAGCTCCCAAATATATATCTTTACATTAATTTCATCAATGTGGTAGAAATATCCATAACTGTCAGACCATAGGATCATATGAGGTTCTTAGTAACAGCCTCAATCTATCCATGCAACACTGGGGAAGAGTCACATGTTAACGATGGTCTACGTGTATGATGTGGATTAGATGACATTAGATGGATGAGATGGTCCATCTATATTTCAACATACATAATTTATCACATATGAATGAGATAATTATTATTTATATAATGTTGAATCCTATTATATTATATCTACAAATATATATGGGGCACTTGACCTACTAGTTATATTATCTATAGAGTGAGTCTCCCATGAGGCAACATTAGAAATGAAAGTGGAAAATCTATAGTTTTTCATAGGATACCATTTAATTTTAACTAGATATTAATATATGGGTGTATATGCTGTTATAGATGAAAAATAATATAATGATTATCTTCATGGACTTTCTAACATGTTTCTGAGTTCACATAGATTATTATAGAATATTTGTATTATTATCCTTTCCAATTGGAGAGATATTCTTGAAAGTTATGTGTGGGAACTGGGAATATGAAATTATTGAAAATTATTAACAAATTTTGTTAGGATTTATAATGCTATAGAAGTATTGAACCTTTCAATAACATTAGATACAACCCAACATCTCTTTATTTAGACATATATATTTTCTAAGACATATTTCCTGATGAATTTTCTGGACTCCCTCTTAATAGAGGAGTTTACATGTAGGTATTCCTTATATCGGGTACACATCCCTTTTTTAAATAAATGTGTTCTAAGAAGATGAACAAGAGGAAGGATCTCGTTATGTAGAAGTAAAACATGCAGTCAAAAGGTTTTATTTGGATGAGTATATCTCTATGGGGTCAAAATGTGTTATTCTCCAAGAATAATAATTATTGTATTTGAATCAACATCTATTACAAATTGATGAACAATAAGATGGTGAATAACTAATATAATTATCATAGGATTAATTTTATTTTTATCATTTATGGGGATACTAATAATTATATAATAATGATATTTTATTTGGCTATCTCAAATATCAGGTTTTTGAGGGAAACAATCCAATGACAACATTTCAATGTAGGAATGAATTGTATGAATATCTGGTGATTCCATATGGGATAATGAATGTGATGAGAGTTTTCAGATCCCCCATAAACTATATTGTTCACCTATACGTGGAATGATTATGAAAATTATTCATCGAGTAAATCATCATCAACTCAGTGAGGCCATAGTATCATGTTTGGAACCTAAATATATACAGATAATATCTCAGCAAACTGAATTTAAGTCATGTTAAAGATCTATGATTTATTTATTCTATATTTTATTTTAGTAGGAAATTTAGTTTTTCTTTATTTTTTATCCATAGACAAAGATAATGTTTAGGTGGTTGTGTCTCGGAAATAACCACGAATGTTTTTGATATTAGGAGCATCCTAGTTTATATTGGATTTTATTGATGGTTTATTTATAATGTTTCATAATGACCATCACCCATGACACTGTTGATGAAGAAGGGAGTTAAGTTAAAGTGATTACATTAGTTTTAAGTGGAATTAAAATTGATAAATAGATGATCAAGGAAATCATCAGTACTAAGAGTCCCTAAAATGGTATTAGTTGTTAAGAGTATTTTGATACATTGAGAAATATTATAGGTGTTGTACTAATGTAGTTACATAAGGTAGTTTGTTTTTGGTATACACATGTACAACTACATGAATAGAACTACCCAAAAATTTAATTGGAACTAGCATCCATGGTTCCTTCCATAAATTGTTAGTGGCAACATATCATTAGTGAGATATTTATAATCTATACAGAACACATGATCCTTTGATACATCTTAAAAGGGATGTATATAATGAAATGGATTAGACATTTGGTTGAGTATCTAAGGATATTTTTAATTAAAATGATGTCTTAACTTGTTAAAGGTAACTTCGTTATATATTATCTTTGACATAAGTTATATGCTATTCATGAGCATGGAGAAAAGAAATATAAAGGGAAGTGGTAATTGACGAGATGATTGGATCCTTGAAGTATTCATTCCTTAGAGGACCTATGTTCTATGAATTGTTCTTCCATGATATTTATATGTTCTTTTATGTACCATGGAATAATTGGACATGAGTTAGACCTAGATTTTCATATGACAAGGGAACAAATTATATGTGGTTATACAATACATTGGTGGTCCTTGAGTGATGATTATGTGATCAGGATACATGGGAGATTATTATTCCATAATTCCATTAAAGAGGGGCTCATGATAAATTACCATTCCCCAAGAAGGGTAGTGAATACTAATTTAATGAAAATGTACCATGACTTCCATATATAGATTTGGTGACCATTGGTAAAGGGATACATTACATGTTTTATCACATGATTCCTTAACTATCGAAGGATGAAGGATGAGAACCGACAACACAGTGTGTTTATCCATCCACTTGTATTAGACATCTAAAATTGGGAATATGTAATAATGAACAAATTTCATTGGGTTATCTGAGACCATGAGATGTCATGAAGTGTTTTGGGTGGATATCTACCATATAATTTATGAAAAGAGATTTTTATAATGAAAGATACATTCTTAAAATTTGGGTTTGGGAAACTCTATACCTGTGATATAATATACATACTTGGAGTAAACATTAGTATTTTTTAATATAAGGAAACACGTTTTTTGTCATGCTATTAATAGTGTATTTCAGAAATGCCTAGTGACATAGATGAGGTTGATAATTACATATCATCAAAATACTAACAGAAAATCCATGATAAAATACACGTATTATAGTATATGCTATGATCCATTTTAAAATACATCAATGGATCAAGGCATTATCACCTATAATTATTTGATTTTTCATACAATAATAGTAAATAATATTATATTAAGATGGAAACTTATGAGGAACATTATTCGAGGCCATGTTTTTCAATAATCTATTGGTATGTCATGGGTGATGTCTAATTTGTGGGCCTAAATTTGTTTTTATAGACCACCGAGATAGTGTAGATAATTTAAAATATGTTGATCATTCCATATTTGATACAAAGATCAATTTATGATCATATTAGGAGTCCATTTATGTATTATGTAGGTTATAATCTATTATTGACAGTGACTCCTTTATAAAGGAATAGGCATCAGAAGAATAATGGAAGGATATCATCTCATTTTGTTGGACATTTTGAGATCAATGAGATGATAGGTGTAGTATTATATCACTAGGATAGTCCATCAAATTAAAAATATTTTCTTGACGGGTTTCATGTGTCATTGATTTAAAGGTACATTTGTGACCTTATGGATGATATTGAATGGGTGGATGTTTAGATTATTATTGATTAATGTTAAGACGAGAACATAATGTCGATAGTATACCTATGTGAGAATGTGCATTGATTGATGAAAGTAATATTTATTCAGATTCGATGGAAACATGTGAAGATCTAGAATGATATATTGGATAAATATATTCATATAGAATCTCAATGAAAATATTTTCCTGAGAATGATCACAAGAGATTAATATAAAGGATAAAAAATATTTATAATTGAAGATTTGTAAAACCCTAATGTACATGTTGATTAAAAATTTCCATGTTTCTTCTATTTTTTACAATTATTTTAATTTAGTTCCATTATTGGATCCAATCATGAGATATTTGAAAATATTTTAACATCATATTTATTTTATGAAAAATACTACATCCGTAAAATATGGTACCACACTATTGAGTATAAGGATATTTCATCACATAGTTTACTCACACTATAGAGGAGGGATTGCACTGTGGTGATAATTATGGTCTAGTGAAACACCATAATATTCACTATAAAGGAGTGGCATAGTAAGGATATTCCTTGGTAGTTTAGTCCCTATTTTAGTGGCTATTACACATTGGGTTCAACGAGTTGGAATAGCCATGGATCATCAAAGGTTATGTCCTTGAATATATTATTTCAACCTTGAATTGGGGATGTTCTTTCTGATCATTATGAGGGTGTTTTGAATAAGCCTTCTGAATGGTTTCACACTTGGTTCATCCACCAGTGGCTCCTAAATTTTTTTATTATTCCTCATCCATATTTTACAGAAATATATAAATCCCAAATGACATTATAGAGGAACCATTTTTCAAACCACGTCCCAACACCATTGCATGCCATCGTTCAGATATTCTCCACACTATAGTTCCCCTTTATTGCATTGTGGGGGTTTTATGGATAGTTATCCTATTACATAACTTTGTATTATATTTTCTTTTCATTTCACAGATAAATATTACATCCCATTGATTTTTTCCTTGGACCTAGGAGGACAACATGTAACAATGTAATGAAATATTTCAAATTATTTCAATGCAACATAAATATTATTTACTTATTATTATATTATGGTTAATACAACATCATAATTAAAATATGATGAACTTATAATTCATCGTTGTTGATGTTTCCACCCTTCGAATCCACTTATTTCATTCCAGTATTGTGTAACACTATTTATTGAGCATTCATCCATTAACAAATACAATAATTTAATGATTAATGTTATCCATTAAATTTCATTATTTTTTAAATAAGTATCATTTTTTTAGTTATGAAATATTTTGAAACATTCACTTTTGTTACACCCTTCCCTGTTTATCTTGACAATTTTCACCTCATGGAATTCTTAAATTTTATCTTTTTTTCTGTTAATGTAAACTATTGGGGCCTCCATGAATTAATATTTTTTTATTTATTTGTATAAGTTATCTAGAACTCATTTCATTCATTTCCAATTCTATTACAATATACATCCAAATTTTCATTATATTAATATAAATTGGTTATCAAAAGATTTGTCTTTTTCTGTTTTGGATGTTTTTACATAGCTCAAATTATCATAAAATCATTTATTATCACCATTAATGTTAGATTTATTTATTTTAAAAACATGTAATTTCATTAAAACCTCTAATGTTCTTATATATTAAGCTTCCATATTTGAACAATTATCTAATAAGACACGGATTAATCGATTGTGTTGATTTTTTTTTGGAAGAGAGTTCATCAAAAACATATTTCATTATGATATTAGATTTATATTTCTATAAATCTTTTGGAGAACTCATTATTGTTTCTTTTATTATTTGAAAATTTATAGAAGGGGTGGGTTTCTCATGCTATTTACACATATTTATAAAATTACAATAACCTTCAGTAATCATTGAATGAAAATGAGAACATGTAGATTAAATAGAATGTTAGTTTACATTTTTTTTTAATAATATATTTAGTGTTAAATTGTATGGTTTTTAGATTCTTCCTTCAACTTGATAAAGTATTTTTGAAATAAATATGTATATTTTCAAATATATATTTAATATTTTATTATTTTCTTGTGAATACTTAACATGAATATCATCAATGTTTCCCCATATCACCACATAACTAAGGAATAATATTTTTAATGTGTTCTTATAATATTCATGACATGTTAATTTATCATCAAATTAAAATTATATCATTTAATTATTTTCATTGTAGTATAATGAAAAATTTTATATAAATATTATCCCACTTTTATAACTTTATAAGTATATATTTCTACATACTATCATGTCATTTTATTCCGCTTTTACATTATATCAACATAGATATAACATTATAAAAATGAATTCCAATGTTTCATAGCTGAAAAAAAACCCATTTCCTGATTCATTTTTTTAAATAAATGGAATAATATCCCATTTAGAAAGGTGATATGTATATAAGATCAGTTATTTGATATAAACAATGACTAAAAATTGAATAAAATAATTTAACATGGAGTTTACATCATCTATCTACCAATCATAATTTCCCTACCATTTTAGTTTGATATTTTAGTGACAAAATCATTATATTGAATTTGATGATATTTGAAAAAATCTCATAATTTCCTAAAAAAGATTAAATTAAATGAAAATCATAATATTACTATATTTGGAACAATCCATATGCATATAAGTTGTGGAACTCATCACCATCCACTTGTCATCAGATTCACCATCAAATTCACTATTTGACTTCTAACTCAAACCATCAACCTCAAAATTTCCATTTGTAGGTGTGTATATTATGTTGATGATATTTATTTCAGTTTTATCTATATATCATTGTTTATTTATCTGAAAATATCATTGAGATAATATATATTTCAAACTCTTCATATTAGTGAATATTATGATGTTCTCTCAAATGTGATATTGATGAGAAGTATTTTTGTAAAAGGAAACCTATAAAATTCCATCACATTAATTGGATATTTATTCTCATTAAATATAAATTTCATTGAACCATAGTTTATAACATGATTTATTTTCCTAATAAAATAAACCAAACCACATTTATATGTTTTACAATATTACACATAATGTTGACCTATTTCTGAACAAATGAGGCATTTTATTGTTGGGAAACAAGTTTTATGTTATGGAAATCAATTATAATAGATATCACTCAATGTGAACAAAATAATATTTATTAAAATATAATTCAGGTTGTGTGAAATCCCAATGAAATCATTAAAAAATTGAAATTTAAAAAAAATCCAAGAAAATTGCATATCATGAAATCATTATTTGGTACCATCAATGATATGACAAGTTAAATATTTTTGGGATCAAATTTAATTATATTTTCATGAATTACATGCCCTAGGAAATAGAATTCCATGATCCAAAAGTCACAAATAGAATGTAGTTAGTGATAAAAAATAGTTCTCTAAATGATTTCTAAAGGATCCTAATGGTCATTACTACTATGTGAGTAAGAAAAATATCAACTATAAATATAACAAAAATATGGTCAAGGTACATTTTAATGATATGGTTCTTCAAGATCGAAAATGCAGTAGGTTAATTTTTCCAACCATTATCCATTAAAAAATATTCATAATGAAAATATCTACACCAGAATATTATCTTCAAAATATACATTCTTATGACTCTAAGACAATGATTTCATGAATATAGATAGATTTTGGAGAACCCTTTTCCTCACATTAATTTATAAAACTACCATGATTTCTAGAAATATGTTATTTAATTTATTTCCCATCTTTGTTATGATTTTAAATTTCGACCAACAATTGTATTGAACGATCTACCTTCATTATGAATAAGACTAGTGCATCCTAATGTGATGTATAAGGTCAGATGAAACCTTTTTTTCCTACTCCTCATTCAAAATCATTAACTCTAATAACTCTCTCATATCCTTTCTATAATAAGCTAATGAAATAGAGATTTTCTCAATTGTAGGTCAATGGAACATTGGATTTCTCATTCAATTTGACACCTATATAAATAAAATATAACGACATCCTTATATTGATTTACTATTTTAGGAAGACCTTGATTCCCTATTTCATCATATATTCCCATGTTCATTAATGATAACTATCCAATTTTGGTATTATCAAATAACAATAAAGTTCCCATTCTACATACATATATTTCCTAATCACGGTTCAATATATTCAAAACTCAATCCAATGATGTGAACATAAATTTCCATGAATATTAATCAAACAGTGTATGAATCCCAAGATCTAGTCCATACCAAATATAAAATCAAACACTTCCATCACAAGGAATGTATACCCCCAAAGAAATTATACTATATCAATTATATTGGAAGATTATGGAAATTTGAATCCTCTAAAGCCCAAATTTTGATGGGATTTCTAGATAAAAATTATAGAGGGAATAATTTCTATTAATATACCTTATTTTTTAATGAATATGAAGAATAGAATTAAGAAAACACAATATTTTCATACATGATATGCATACGAGCTTTTTATGAACAATTCCACCTCAAAATATTAAAGGAACCAATATCTCTATCATGATAACCTACTATTATTAATAAAATGGTTTCTTAGCTAATATCTTTTAGCTCTTTTATCCTTACAGTGGTGTCTCATGGATAATTGAATAGTTATTAGAGAATTTATGATTCACTTGATCATATGGATGAGGTCAATTCTAATGTATCAATTCCATATAATCATTGGACACCTAAGGCTAATTAGACCTTATTCCACCAACTGGTTTCAATATTTTGTTACAATACTTAAATCAATTACATTTCCTCTCATAGTGGTGTAATATCATTTGTGATGTATTTAATAATTTCATCTTTTCAATATAAATACTACATTTAAAATAACACGGTTTGATCTTGATCATCAAGGAATTTTTAATGATTCATTTGTATATGTCTGATGTGAACTTCCACCTTGAAAATTAATTTCCTTATTTATCTTTTTATGAATTAATGTTTCTATATGTTCTTATTGAATAAGACATACTTCCACCCATATGATTCCATATAAGATCCCTTTTCTCCATTGTCATGCTATTAACCATCTATCTATAATACATACTATTGTGAATACTATCATGGATTGATTTATTGGTCTTAATCTCAACACAATGAATTATATCTTTTTGGATTCACTATAAGATACATTTAGCGATATTGAATGATGATCGTAAACATAGTTGGATACTATGTTTCAAACATATACTATATTTTTAAGATAAATATGTATCTTGTTCATCCTATATTTAATGTATGGGGTTATAATTAATTATTGAATTATTCAAAAAAGTCCACCCATTTAATTCCTTGTTTGACTTTATCAGGGAAAAATAAATTCACCAATATGAATGTATTATTTATCAAAATGGTGTTTTATATATTAATCACTAGATCAACAAGTGTACCATGAAAATAAAATATTCTATTCATTTGGTTGATATAGATTTGCATATTTTATGCTTCAAAATCGACTTTAAAATTGGGAGATTAAATTTAAAAAAATACACTGAATTAGATACATTTATGTTTTTTATGTTTTTATTTAAAATTTTAATGTATTTAAAATATTTCAATATACTCTAATAAATTTATGGATAACCTATGGTTAATATGAATCAACATATTTGGGATTTTCATTCTAATTTCAATGACATATAATTGGATGAATTCCCTATAACCTGAAAAAAGCAAAATTATTTATCACTCAATATAAACTAATGGATTATAATAATAAAAATCTATATAATAAAAAATAATTAATATTATTATTTCAATAGTCATCCATCTTAATTTTATTATATATTATTCCAAAATCAACATAGAATCGATAAAAAATTCATTCATAGTGGTATGTCTCACTACTAATTCCTAAAATTCTATATTCTCAAGAAAAAAATGATGATGAGATAACAAATTACCTAGAATTATATTTCAACACCATTATACCCAAACCGCCTAGGTTACATGAAGTTCAATCTATCATTTTTAAATATGTCTTCTTAAATTATTATTATTTTCAATATTCATATATCCTTACTAAAATATTAAATCATGAACTAAACAAGACTGGTAGCTCACCCCAAATCATTTTCATTAGAAGACGTATTAGTAATATTGAATATTGGTGATGTCACTTCGACACCAATGATAAAAATATATTCCATGGTCATATAAAAAAGGTAGGGGATGATTTTCCCAAACGAATTAATAATCCTACTGTGCTGAAATAATAAACACCGATAAATATATATTTCAGGAAGAAATTAACCATTATACACAAATAAAAACTTCTAAAATAATTATATTATAGAAACACAATAATTATAAATAACGGATAAAATGTATGTCTCAAAAACCAAAAGACTCTAGCACAATAGTGGAAGCACAACAGACAATCTCAAAAAAAAAGAAGGAATTACAATATTCATGATGGTATAAGTTAATGAATAATGTGTATGTCATTTTACTATAAAAATTTGTTATTATGATCATTAACTTTATTCGTTTTAATTTCATGTCATTAGGATGTCAAATAGAAATTGTCTATAACAATTTTTATTCACGTAGTAGTCAGTAAATATAGATATTGGGTAATGAATATTCAAATTGTTATATGAATTAATTTTATAATAAGATGAAAATAATGTTGTTTTTGTATGAAAATTTCATTATGAGTGCATTGTAATTATTTTAATATTATTTGAAATAATGTTATAGGTGTTCTCAAGGATGATCACAAAAGTGGAATAGATAGAAGATGTCACCATTTCCATGATATTGTGAAGGATCTTATTTATTATAAATAAGAAGACAATGGTTGTAGTATATACTACCTCACATCGAATCTAATGTGGTATGATGATAAGGACCCCAAATATATAACTGATGAATCATTTAATGCAGATGAATAATTGATAACAATCTATTAGTGGGAGAAAGATTAGATTTTATGATTTACTATAGTAATTTTAAAGCATGGGATACACTCATGTGTGAGACGAAAAAAACATAGTCAGGTGACAAGAAATGTTGATTTTTAGGGTCATACCCTACAATGTTGTACCAATAGTATTATTCTTGTGGGTTATGTGATATATAATAAATATAAATTACACTATGGACCATCCGTAAAAAATTTAGTTTTTATGAGGGCAACAAAAATCTAAATTCGTTGACATTTTTGAAGGATATTTATAAATAAATATAAGAATTACATGATCATTAAATAGCCACACCTCTTAGTGAATCTCAATGACTTAATATTTTTTTAAATTGATTTCAGAGAAAAATTTCCTTATTTTACGATTTTATTTTTAATGTCTATTAGTTTAAATCTCTATATAGAAAAATTATTTTTCATAGATCTCTATTATTTGAAATGAGAAATTTTAAATTAGTAAATAACGATGGGATTCCAGTAATGGTTTTAATATGTTGAATTATAGAATGTTTTCGTAACTTGTAGCTATCAGTTATACTGTATTAGAAGATGAACCATATGTTTTTTCCGTGTTGAAGGTTCATTCATAATTATGAAAAAAATAAATATGTAGAGTTTTTTACATACAATAATTTTTTTAATTATTATATTTTAAAGTGTGAATTTGTATTGGAAATGAATCCAAACAACAAACAGTTTTTTCTAATAACTAGATAATATCAATGATAGAAATACTAAAGTGAAGTTCTTTAAGTTACAAATATGGAAAATTATGAATGATGATCTCCTGATTCAAGATGCCGAGACTAATAACATCATATCCACAATGGAAAATGATTTTTTGATAATAATCTGTGGTTATTGTAAGATATTGAATGACTCTACAACTGTATAAAAAGTATTTTTATCTTTCATATAAAGATTAATGAACATGTCTATTAATTAAAATACAACAATTTATGTTATATATCTATGATATAACTAAAAAATATTTTAATATTTTAGAAGATGATAAAATATAATAATGTTACGATGATGGGAATGGATTAAATAGTGGTTAATTTTAAAACCCCAATACAGAGATGTCTCAGGAGATTTATACTGAATGATAATATATAATAAATTCATATTCTATTAGAGGTATGAATGAGTGTTTTGATAAATTTATGACCCTTATCCAAAGAAAAATTAAAATTAGGAAGAATATATATTTGATAAGTATCCAATTAATGAGTTTTCATTGTGAATTAAACCGGTATTTGTGATAATACTAAACAAAATCAATATTTGAAGATGCTAGTGAGGAAGAGGAAGACATCAATAGAATATTATATAAAAATAAAGGAAAATTTTAATTTTTATTCTAAAAAATGATATGGTAATATTTTATAATGATATAAATGAAAAATGTTCTTTTCGAAAAATTGTTATGGTAGTGAAGATGACGATGGGGTGGGATACTGTAAAGACCCGAAAATTTCAAGGAAATTTTTTTTCTTAATTTTCTTTGGAATTTTACAGGAACGCAGTTTCATATGACGCCTGATTCTGAGGCCCGGTGTGCCCAGAATCATTTTCCGATGTTTAGGCTCGAGTACGTTCAGTGAACGAACAAGCGGGTTTTTCTAACTTTTGAACCGGTGCTCGGAATCGAATTATGAGGTTACCGATAGAATCACAACGCCGGTATTTTCATAGAAATGCCTTTTCTGAAGTTGCATTTGCTCGGGTGTGGTTTTTAATTTTTGGGGGTTAAGTGAATAAAATAAAATAAAATAGTGCGACAAATTTATTTTATTTCACATAAAATCCACTTAAAGCCACTTAAGCTGAGTTGAAGCGGATAGGGTGAAATCCAAAATATCCTACCCTCTTGGTAGGGTATTTGTGAGGTGGGGCCCACACGAGCCCCACCGTTTCTTTTCCTCTAAGTAACGCACCTGCACCCCCTCTTAATGTCAAGTAAACTCTTGCGTTTAATAAGTTATTAAACGCCCCTATTAAATTTCGGGGATTAAAGCGTTGCTTTTAATTCAATTGAATTAACTGTTTTAATCTTATTAAAGGCAAACATATGACTTGGTTAATAAAATAATAGATACACTTATTTTTGTTTGGTGGGTTATCTTGTCGAAAGGATTTTGGGAGAAAGATCCAAGGCTTGAAGTTCTTCATTCTTCGACGAAGAACGCGAAGAACACATCACCGCCAATGAAGAACGCCGCCCTCCGACGAAGGTCGACAAAAATGCCGGATCCTCGGAGATCGACGACGTGACGTCGACGATACCCTACCCGCGACAATTTCTTCCGCGACAAAAAAATCCTTGACGAACCCTCGCTCGTTGACGCATGAGGTAGGGAATTATTTTGTAATTATTAATGAACCCCATGTTACTTGCTTCTAATTCAAAGAACGCAGATCAACTAAACATCAAGTTGATCCGCGAAGAATATATTGCGGGTTGGGAATTCTTGTTTGCGGGAAAACTGTAGGGGTTTTTTGGAATATGACAATAGTCCATGTTTGTTTCCCTTCAAGGCATGAACGCGGGCCAACTAATTAACAAGTTGGTCCGTGGATTATTTTTTTCTGTTCGGGGTTTATCAAATTGATGGTAAATATTATGGTGTTGTTTCAAATCGACAACGCGGTGGGTGCGGACAAACGAACAATTCTGAACCACTGCATTCTTTCTCGTTCTTAGTGTGCGGAACGGCGGACGAAGACAAACAGGGCCACAAGGGCGATTTGAGGGCCTTGTAGTGAAGGTCGGGTCCCGGGAGGACCACTGGCGAAGACTGCACGTAAAACGGACCACCGGAGCACGTCCGGTGGTCCGCGGAATCTCACGCCGGCGCGCCACGCCGGCGAGGCGGTTCCGCGGCCGCGCGGAACCGGGAGGCGGGATGCGGCCGACATGCCGCCTCTGGGTGATGCGGAGCGGCACCCGCGCGGGGGCCACGGTTCCATCGCCCGGCCACTCGGCCGAGCCGAGACGAGCCAAGCCGACCCACCGGGCCGGGTCGCGCCCAGGCCGGGCCGGGCCGCCCTGGCCGGTCTGGGTCACACCAAACCGGGTCAGACCCGGACCCAGGTCGGGTCGACCCGGTTGGGGCTGCCCAGGGGGGTCGGGCCGGGTCGGTCCGGGCCCAGACCCCCCGTTTTCGGACTTCTTTGATTTTTCGCCCATATCATGGGCTACGAGCCTCCGAACGACGCACCGTCAACAGCGATGCGTTACTTGGATCAGGAAGGTCACTTCCGTATATCGCACTCAAAGTTTCGGAATACCTTGGGTTCGGCTGGGTTGGTTCGGTTACGAAACCAACCGTGCCCTTAGAGCGAAAAAGCTTATATCATGAGCTCTGGACGTCTGATTGACATGCCATCAACATTGATGGATTCCTCTAAGTAAGACGGATCATTTGGATTACTCCGCATGAGGTTTGGATGCGTCGGTGTGCGGTCGGGTTGGTTCGCTCACGAAACCAACGGGGTCCCTGGAACGAAAAAGCCAATAACTCACAGACCGGACGTCCGATTGACACGCCGTCTATCTCGTTGATTTCCTCTTGTTGAGACGGAACTTTTCGAATACATCACCCGAGTTTTGGTTATAGTTGGATAGTGGCATGGTTGGATTGCACCCTAAATCCAACCGGGCCCCTGGAACGGAAAAGCTGATATCTTTCAGACCAGATGTCCATTTGACGAACCGTCAGCGGCGTTGGTGATCATGTGGAGAAACGGTCCCCTTAAGTTTACCCTATGAGAGTTGGGGTACAATTTAGATTCAGCCGGGTTGGTTCATGCAGAAGACCCATCGGGCCCCTAGGACGAAAATGCTAATAACTCACAGACCGGGCGTCCGATTGATGCACAGTCTGTTGTGTTGAGACCCTTGTGACGAGGCAGTCCTTTGAGTTACTTCTTCGTGGAACTTTTTGATACTTATGGTATCCACCAGAAGCTTGTGGATCAGACCCTCCCGGAGACGAGCGTGTGGAGTATAGAGACCATGTAGTCGGCTGAGACCAGACGACTGGTTGACCGATCGACTCGATGTGTTTCAGATACCCAGTGGGGAGCGCTTGGTTGTAGCGGCAGACCCACGACGTAGGAGCGCTTGGTTGTAGCGGCAGACCCACAGTACTCAACAGAAGGAGTACCTCTAGAGGCTTTGAGGGGGAGTGCTTGGTTGTAGCAGCAGACCCACAGCGGAGGAGTGCTTGGTTGTAGCGGCAGACCCGCGGTACTAAACAGAAGGAGTACCTCTTGAGGCTATAAGGGGGAGCACTTGGTTGTAGGGGCAATCCCATGGTGGGAAGCACTTGGTTGTAGCAGCTGGCCCACAGTACTCGACAGGAGGAGTACCTCAGCAGTCTTAGGTTAGTGAGCAGTACCTCAGAGTCGTGACAGGACCACTGTACACACCAGAGATGGGGCTCTTCAGCAGTTACGGTATCGATAATGAAAATACTTGTTTGAGATGAGTCTATGAACTTTGTGTTTCCTCATGATTGAGTAGGGTTACTTGATAACTTAGGTATATGTATCGGCATATACCTGGGTAGTGGTTATCCGTTGATTTCATAATCCTTGTGTTTCCTCATGATTGAGATGGGTTACTTGATAACATAGGTATACGTATGGGCATATACCTAATTAGAGTTTATCTGTTGAGATATTCATTGTGGTTATCCTTGTTGGTTTTAGTGAGACCTTGAGGGTCTCTGGGTCCCTACTGAGTATCGATATACTCACCCCTGCACGGTTTATGCCCGCACCTCATTTTGTTGGTTGCAGACGACGGGCAGTGCTGACGGAGGTTGAGTGTTCGAGGACTGGACGGTACCAGGAGGTAGACTACACGACGAGTCAGTACCCGAAGGTCGACTACACGACGGGTCAGTACCCGGAGGAGGACTACATGACAAGTCAGTATCCGGAGGTGTAATTCACGTCGAGACGACACTCAGAGGAGGTTGGCGGGCGAGAGCGTTGTGGAGGCTATCTGTACCTTCCCTTCAGGTAGTATCCATGGTGGACGATCCAGGAGCTGCGCCATCTGTACCTATCCTTCAGGTAGGATCTGAGGAGGAAAACTTGGGAGCCGCTTCCGTTCTTCCAGTTGTTGTCTTTTTCTGTTGTACATTGTTTAGTTGTAGTTTTACTTTCATTTGGGTTTGTATTCTGGCCCATTTACCTTTCAGCACTTCTCTTTGTACTTAGTGTTTTACTTCCGCTTTTACTCTGTGGTGTTTTGTTTACTTTTATAAGGCAATGCCTTCCCAGTTATCGGGATTTACACCTTTGGTGCTAGTCGCCAGCCCCTGGCCTATGGAAGACGGGCTTGGGGTAGTCACGACACGGGCCCCGAGGACGGGTCGTGAAAAATTGGTATCAAAGAAGTTTGGTTCTATCGCAGAACTTGGGACTCTGATCTTTTTTTCCCTTTCACTGAAGCAATAGTGTTTAGAGTACCGAGTGTGGTTTTCAGTTCCGGGAGTCCAGTGTTGGTGCGGGCGGCCGACGTATCCATCCACCAAGACCCTGACAACTGATTTCCGACTTTTTGCACGAAAACACTGATTGCGTGTGTGTTTCCAGAAGTTTTTTTAAATGTCATCTCAAACCATGTCAGCTCACCAGGTATAATAGTTTGACCATGTCATGTTGTTTCATTCAGGATGCATTTTCATGAACGACCAGCTAGAGCCCAGAGGTATGTGTATACTGACAGCCTGCCGAGCGACGAGCCTTTGGTACAGGGCCCTATTACAGTTGAGGCATCAGCGGAGGCACCAGCGGTACTACGATATGTAGGGCCACCGATGCCACCAGCCCCAGTAGTAGGCGATGCACGCCACTTGAGCGCGTTGTACGAGTTCCAGCGCCAGAGGCCACCCAGGTTCCAGGGAGAGACGGACCCGCAGGCAGCTGAGGATTGGTTGGAGGTTGTGGTGAGAGTCTTCAGGCTAGTGGGGACGCTGACATACTTCATGGTGATCTTTTCTGCCAGTCTTCTTCAGGCAGCAGCAGGCAGGTGGTGGAGCCACTTCTTCCAGTTTTGCGACGTGAAGACCTTCACATGGGAAGACTTCGAGACCTTCTTCAGGGTTGAGTTTATGCCATTAGCTCTACACCCTGAGCATGTACAGGAGCTTCTACCTTTGTCGTAGGGTTTTCGATCAGTAGCTGAGTCATCTGTGGGCAGTATACAGATGATACATTAGTCCAAGAGGACCAGAGCCAGTCGTACGATGAGCAGGAAGTGTTATGAATGTGGCAGAAAGGGTCACCTGGCACGTGACTGTCTGACTCCTCGTACAGTTGATCCACAGGATTTGGAGGAGCCACCGAGGCAAAAGCAGCGGCGGGTGCTTGAGCAACAGCCGAGCAGTGGACAAGGCAGTATAGCTCCGGGAGCATGTGGACAGGAGAGGAACTAGTGGATACGTCCCTTGTACTTCATGTTCCATGTTGCAATTGTATTCGTGTCTTTGTACTATGAGCTACAATAATAAAAAGACACATAACTTTTTGATTTTTACTTTCCTGTCCTTTTGTTTGGTTGATACTTAGTGGTCCCGGTTAAAACTGTCTACTAGACCCTCACTTTTGTGATTTCTACTCGAGGAGACCCAGTGACCTCGCAGCAATGCCGATAGTGTGACTCGACCTTTGGAGGCAAGAGTGACAGTTGTATCTCTTGGTAGTAACGTCGAGGCCTTACGATGTCATCCATGGCATGAATGTATACTTCATGTCAGGATTGATAGTATTAGGCAATGAGCATGGATCATCCAGGGTGGGTGAGACCGGGTTTCTCTTTTTGTCAAAGGAGAAATTTTAGCAGCTCTTTCGGATCGTAGGCAAAGAAGGTGAAGATCATCCATGAGCGGATGAAGACTGCACAGTGCAGTAAGAAACAGGAAACCGGTGCCAGTTCTAGAGACTTGGGCGTGTTAAATGTTTCAAGAAGAGGAAGCTTTAATGAGAGATGGGTCTGCGAAGTGGCAGACAAGGAGGCAGAGTTAGGAGAGCAGCATGAGGTGGTGTACATCTTAAAATGCTACAACCACCCTCCTTAGTTATCCCCGTCAGGCTGAGGGAGCTGGATGGAAGGGGAAGAGGGTAGCTGCGTGCGGTCAGGGAGAGTGACCCGATGGCTCTGAAAATGATTCAAGGTACAGTCTGTGTCCACTACTAGATGCTGTAGTAATGGACATTGATATGAATCATTCCTTGCTTTCACAAATATGGTCCCAGACCTAGAGTTTCCGGTAAGCCGTGGACATGACCCTCACGTCTGGAGATACCTTGGGAGAAGACTCGATAATCACACTTATGCCGACGGTGTGGTCAGACCCTCGAGGCGAGGGTTTTGGTTGGAATCTCTTCATGGCAGCATCGAGGCCTTACGACGTTGGTTTGAGTATGGACTGGGCAATCACAGTTCCTACACAAATTGACGGTATTAGGAAAAAAGGTTATGGTTTAACTACAACGTCGGAATGGGTTTTCCATGGTCGGAGAAAAAAAAGGAAACCCTAGGCAGCACATAGTAACTCATGCACAACAGGGTGCGACCGATCACTCTTGAGTCGGTCAACCTTAACCTCGTGGCAGCAGTCGTTTTGAGTTCCAGTTCTAAACAGGAGTTGGAGACCTCTGGAGTTCGAGGATGACGATCACGACCTTATACAGGTCTCAACTCGATGAGGTTTATAGAGATGTGGCCAAGGCGGCAAGTTATCTTCGTGGTTCAGCGGACCTTCTTAGGTCCTCAGCTGAGTAGGTGGGGGGGTTTACCGTTTGAACCTTCCACCTCAGTTCCCCTAGGTTCACGACGATTTCCACGTATCTCAGTAGAGGAGATACGTTCTCGACCCTTCGCATATCATCGACCATAGGGAGCTGGACTATGGCGATGGGGTGACTTTCACGAAGGTTCCAGTGGGGATCGAGGATCGACAGGGGTGGTCCTACGAGGGTGGTCGATTCCTCGGGTGCACTTTCTTTGGTAGTACGGGAACCTCTAGGTGAGCACATGGGATCGGAAGGCCCATATGTGTGCTTTGTACCCCTCTTGTGACCCTAGTTGCTGTTAAAGCCTTACCAGGAGGTAAAGCCCTGAGGTGGAAGTAATGTAAAGACCTGGAAATTTCAAGGGAATTTTTTTTCTTAATTTTCTTTGGAACTTTACAGGAATGCTGTTTCAGACGGCGCCTGATTCGGAGGCCCGGTGTGCCCGAAATCATTTTCCGATGTTTAGGCTCGGGTACGTTCAGTGAACGAACGAGCGGGTTTTTCTAACTTTTGAATCGGTGCTCGGAATCGACTTCTGAGGGCACCGATGTAATCACAGCGCTGGTATATTCTTAGAAACGCCTTTTCCGGAGTTGCATTTTCTCGGGTGTGGTTTTTAATTTTTGGGGGTTTTGTGAAGAAAATAAAATAAAGTGGTGCGACAAATTTATTTTATTTTACTTAAAATCCACATAAAGCCACATAAGCTGAGTTGAAGCGGATAGGGTGCAATCCAAAATATCCTACCCTCTTGGTAGGATATTTGTGAGGTGGGGCCCACACGAGCCCCGCCGTTTCTTTTCTTCTAAGTAACGCACCCACACCCCCTCTTAATGTCAAGTCAACTCTTGCGTTTAATAAGTTATTAAACTCCCCTATTAAATTTGGGGGATTAAAGCGTTGCATTTAATTCAATTGAATTAACTGTTTTAATCTTATTAAATGAAAACTTATGACTTGGTTAATAAAATTAGAGATACACTTATTTTTGTTTGGGGGGTTAGCTTGTCGAGAGGATTTTGGGAGAAAGATCCAAGGCTTGAAGTTCTTCATTATTCGACGAAGAACGTGAAGAACGCATCGCCCCCAATGAAGAACGCCGCCCTCCGAAGAAGGTCGACAAAAATGCCAGATCCTCAGAGATCGACAACGTGACTTCGACGATCACCTACCTGCGACGCTTTCTTCTATGACGAGAAAATCCACGACGAACCCTCGCTCGACGACGCTTGAAGTAGGGAATTGTTTTGTGAATATTAATGAACCCCATGTTACTTCCTTCTAAATCAATGAATGTGGATCAAATAAAAATCAAGTTGATCCACGAAGAATATATTGCGGATTGGGAATTCTTGTTTTCGGGAAAACTGTAGGGGTTTTTTTTGAAAATGATAATACTCCATATTTTTTTCCCTTCAAGGCATGAACATGGGACAAATAATTAACAAGTTTGTCTGTGGATTATTATCGTGGTTCAGGTTTATCAAATTGATGGGAAATATTCTGGTGTTGTTTCAAACCGCTAACACGGTGGGTGCGGACCAACGAACAAGTCCGAACCACTAAATTCTTTTTCATTCTTAGTGTGCGGAACGAAGGACGACGACAAACGGGGCCATAAGGGCGATTTGAGGGCCTTGTAGTGAAGGTCGGGTCCTGTGAGGACCACTGGCAATGACCGCACGTAAAACGGACCACCGAAGCGCGTCCGGTAGTCTGCGGAATCTCACGCTGGCGTGCCGCCGGCAAAGCCCGCTGCGGTGGTGAGGCGGTTCCACAGCCGCGTGGAACCGGGAGGCGGGACGCGGCCGACATGCCGCGTCCGGGTGCTGCAGAGTGGCACTGACGCGGGGGCCGCAGTTCCTTCACTCGGCCGCTCGGCCGAGCCGTGCTGAGCCGAGCCACCCCACCGGGCGGGGTCGCACCCAGGCCGGGCCGGTCCGGGTCGCACCGAACCGGGTCGGACCCGGACCCGGGTCGGGTCGACCCGGTTCGGGCCGACCCAGGGGTGGTCGATCCGCGCCCAGACCCCCCTTTTTCGGACTCCTTTGGGTTTTCTCCCATATCTTGGGCTATGGGTCTCCGAAAGACGCGTCGTCAGCGGCGATGCGATCCTTGGATCGGGACGGTCGTTTCGGTATATCGCACTCATGGTTTTGGAATACCTTGCGTTCGGTCGGGTTGGTTCGGATACGAAACCAACCGGGCCCTCGGAGAGGAAACACTTATATCTTGTGCTCCGGATGTCCGATTAACGTGCCATCAACTTTGATGGATTCATCTATGTAAGACGGATCTTTTGGCTTACTCTGCTCGAGGTTTGGATGACGTCGTAGTGCGGTCGGGTTGGTTTGCTCACGAAACCTACCGGGCACCTGGAACGAAAAAGCCAATAACTCACAGACCGGGCATCTGATTGACGCGCCGTCTATCTCGTTGATTTCCTTTTGTTGAGAAAGAACTTTTTTCATAATTCGCCCGAGTTTTGGTTACAGTTGGATAGTGGTCGGGTTGGATTGCACCCGATATCCAACCGGGCCCCTGGAACAGAAAAGTTGATATCTTTCAGACCAGATGTCTGTTTGACAAACCGTCAGCGGCGTTGGTGATAACGTTGAGAAACGGTCCCTTTTATTTTACCCTATGAGAGTTGGGGTATAGTTGATATTCGGCCGGGTTGGTTCGTGCACGAGACCAACTGGGCCCCTCGGACGAAAATGCTAATAACTCACAGACCGTGTGTCTGATTGACGCGCCATCTGTTGTGTTGAGACCCATGTGACGAGGCGGTCCTCTGAGTTACTTCTTGATTAAACTTTGTGATAAATATAGTATCGACCAGTAGCTCGTGGAGAGGACCCTCCCGGAGACAAGCGTGCGGAGTACGGAGACCGTGTAGCTGGCTGAGACCTGACGACTGCTTGACCGATCGACTCAGTGTGTTTCGGATATCCCAGTGGTGAGTGCTTGGTTGTAGCGGCATACCCGCAGTGGAGGGCACTTGGTTGTAGCGGCAGACCCGTGGTACTCAACAGAATGAGTACCTCTGGAGGCTATGAGGGGGAGCGCTTGGTTGTAGCGGCAGACCCATGGCAGAGGAGCGCTTGGTTGTAGCAGTAGACAGGCGGTACTCAACAGAAGGAGTGCCTCTTGAGGATATGAGGGGTATCGCTTGGTTGTAGCGGCAGACCCATGGTGGGAAGCACTTGGTTGTAGCAGCAGGCCCATAGTACTCGACAGGAGGAGTATCTCAGCAGTCTTAGGTTAGTGAGAAGTACCTCGGAGACGGACAAGACCACTGTACACTCCAGAGACGGGGCTCTTCAGTAGTTACAGTTTCGACAATGAAAATCCTGGTTTGAGGTGAGTCTATGAACTTTGTGTTTCCTCATGAATGATATGGGATACATGATAACATAGGTATATGTATGGGCATAAACCTGGGTAGTGGTTATCTGTTGATTTCATAATCCTTGTGTTTCGTCATGATTGAGATGGGTTACTTGATAACTTAGGTATATGTATGGGCATATACATAAGTAGAGGTTATCAGTTGAGATCTTCTTTGTGGTTATCCTTGTTGGTTTTAGTGAGACCTTGAGGGTCTCAGGGTCCCTACTGTGTATCGTTATACTCACCCATGCACGGGCTATGCCCACACCATGTTGTGTTGGTTTCAGACGACGGTAAGTGCTGACAGAGGCCGAGTGTTCGAGGACTGGACTGTACCCGGAGGTAGACTACACGACGAGTCAGTACCTGGAGGTGGACTACAAGACAAGTCAGTACCCGGAGGTGGACTACATGACGAGTCAGTATACAGAGGTGGACTTCACGGCGTGACGACACTCAGAGGAGGTTGGCGGGCGAGAGCATTGTGGAGGCTATCAGTACCTACCATTCAGGTAGGATCCGTGGGGGACGATCCAGGAGCTGCGCCATCTGTACCTACCCTTCAGTTAGGATCTGAGGAGGACGACCCAGGAGCCACTTCCTTTCTTCCAGTTGTTGTATTTTTCTGTTTTACTTTGTTCAGTTGTAGTGGTACTTTCATTTGGGTTTGTATTCTGGCCCATTGACCTTTATTCACTTCTCTTTGTACTTAGTGTTTTACAACCGCTTGTACTCTGTGGTGGTTTGTTTACATTTATAAGGCAATGACTTCGCAGTTATCAGTATTTATGCCTTTGGTTCTAGTCGCCAGCCCCTAGCCTATGGAAGGCGGGCTTGGGGTAGTCACGGCACAGGCCCCGAGGACGGGTCGTGACAAATTGGTATCAAAGGAGTTCAGTTCTACTGTAGAACTTGGGACTCAGATATTTTTTTTCCTTTCTGTGAAGCAATAGTGTTAAGAGTACCGAGTGTGGTTTTGAGTTCAGGGAGTCTAGTATTGGTGCGGGCAGCCGATGTATCCATACACCTGGACCCTAACAACTGATTTCTGATTTTGTGCACGAAAAAACTGATTGCATGTGTGTTTTCAGAAGTTTTCTTAAATGTCTGCTCAAACTAGGTCAGCTCACCAGGTATAATAGTTTGACTATGTCACGTTGTTTCTTTCAGGATGAATTTTCACGGACAACCAGCTAGAGCCCAGAGGGATGTGCGTACTGACAGCCTGCCAAGCGATGAGGCTTCAGTACAGGTCCCTCTTGCAGTTGAAGCACCAGCGGAGGC
This sequence comes from Viscum album, assembly GCA_963277665.1. NCBI lineage: Eukaryota > Viridiplantae > Streptophyta > Magnoliopsida > Santalales > Viscaceae > Viscum > Viscum album. The sequence goes on along the minus strand of OY728161.1, from coordinate 415,258,810 downwards.
ACCAATGGTACTACCATACGTTGGGCCACCGATGCCACCAGCCCCAGCAGTAGGCGATGCACGCCACTTGAGCATGCTGCACGAGTTCCAGTGCCAGAGGCCACCCATGTTCCGGGAGGAGACGGACCCGCATGCGGTTGAGGATTGGCTAGAGGTTGTGGTGATAGTCTTCAGGCTAGTGGGGACGCCAGCAGACATCATGGTGATCCATGCTGCCAGCCTTCTTCAGGCAGCAGTAGGCAGGTGGTGGAGCCACTTGTTACAGTTTTGCGATGGTATGTCCTTCACATGGGAAGACTTCGAGACCTTCTTCATGGTTGAGTTTGTGCCATTAGCTCTACACCCCGAGCTTGTACAGGAGCTTCTGCCTTTGCCGTAGGGTTTTCGATCAGTAGCCGAGTCATTTTTGGGTAGTAGACAGATGATACAGATGTTCAAGAGGACCAAAGCCAGCCGTACGAGGAGCAGGAAGTGTTATGAATGTGGCGGAAAGGGTCACCTAGAACGTGACTGTCTGACTTCTCGTACAGTTGATCCACATGCATTGGAGGAGCCACCGAGGCAGAATCATCGGTGGGTGGTTGAGAAACAGCCGAGCAGTGGACAATGCAGTAGAGCTCCGGGAGCGGGTGGAAAGGATAGGAACTAGTGGATACGTCCCTTGTACTTCTAGTTCCATGTTGCGGTTGTATTCATGTCATTGTACTATGAGATGCAATAATAAAAAGACACTTATCTTTTTGATGTTTACTTTCATGTCCTTTTGTTTGGTTGATACTGAGTGGTCCCGGTTAAAATTGTTGACATTACCCTCACATTGAAGATTTATACTAGAGGAGACCCAGTGACCTCGCATTGATGCCGACAGTGTGACTCGACCATTGGAGGCGAGAGTGACAGTTAGATCTCATGGTAGTTATGTCGAGGCCTTACAACATCACCAATGGCATGAATGCATCCTTCATGTCAGGATTGACTATATTTGGCAATGGGTGTGGTTCATCCAGGGGGGATGAGACCGGGTTTCTCTTTTTGGCAAAGGATAAATTTTAGCAGCTCTTCCATATCGTAGGCAAAGAAGGTGCAGATCATCCAGGAGCGGATGAAGGATGCACAGTGCAGTATGAAACAGGAAACCGGTGCCAGTCTTAGAGACTCGGGCGTGTTAAATGTTTCAATAAGATGAAGCTTTAATGAGAGATGAGTATGCGAAGTGGCAGGCGTGGAGGCAGAGCTAGGAGAGCGGCATGAGGTGGTGTACATCTTAACATGGTACAACCACCTGCCTTCGTTATCCTCGCCAGGCTCAGGGAGCTGGAGGACAGGGGAAGAGGGAAGTTGTGTGCGGTCAGGGAGAGTGACCCGATGGCTCTGAAAATGATTCAAGGGACTGTTTGTGTCCACTACTAGCTGTTGTAGTAACGGACGATGATATGAATCATTCCTTGATTTCAAAAATCTTTTCCCATACCTATAGTTTCTGGTATGTTGTGGACTTGACCCTCACGTCTATCGATACCTTGGGAGAAGACTCAATAATCACACTTATGCCGATGGTGTGGTCAGACCCTCGAGGCGAGAGTTTCGGTTTGAATCTCTTGGTGGCAGCGTCGAGGACTTACGACGTTGGTTTGAGTATGGACTGGGCAATCGCAATTCATAAACAAATTGACATATTAGGCAAAAATGTTGTGGTTTAACTACGACGTCAGAATGGGTTTTCCAAGGTCGGCGAAAAAAAAGGAAACCCCAGGCAGCACAGAGTAACTCATGCACAGGAGGGTGTGACCTATCACTCTTGAGTCGGTCAACCTTACCCTCGCGGCATCAGTCATTTTGAGTTCCTATTCTAAATAGGAGTTGGATACCTCTGGAGTTCGAGGATAACGATTACATCCATATACGGGTCTAACCTCAATGAGGTTTATGGAGATGTGGACAAGGCAGCAAGTTATCTCCGAGGTTCAGCGGACCTTCTTTGGTCCCCATCTGGGTAGGTGGGGTGGTTTACCGCTTGACCCATCCACCTCAATTGCACCAGGTGCACGACGGTTTCCACGTATCTTAGTAGAGGAGATATGTGCTTGACCCTTCGCATATCATCGACCACGGGGTGCTGGACTATGGCGATGGGGTGACTTTCACGGAGGTTCTAGTGGGGATCAAGGATCGACAGGGGTGGTCCTACGAGGGTGGTCGATTCCTCGGGTGCACTTTCATTGGAAGTACGAGAACCTCCAGGTGAGCACAAGGGAGAGGAAGGCTCAGATGTGTGCTCTGTACCACTCTTATGACCCTAGTTGGTGTTACAGCTTTACGAGGACGTAAAGCCCTGAGGTGGGAGTAATGTAAAGACCCTGAAATTTCAAGGAAAATTTTTATCTTAATTTTCTTTGGAATTTTACATGAACGCAATTTCAGACGGTGCCTGATTCCGAGGCCCGGTGTGCCCGAGATCATTTTCCGAAGTTTAGGCTGAGGTACGTTCAGTGAACGAACGAGCGGGTTTTTCTAACTTTTGAACCGGTGCTCGGAATCGAATTCTAGGGGCACCGATGAAATCACAGCGCAAGTATTTTTTTAGAAATGCCTTTTCTGGAGTTGCATTTGCTCGGGTGTGGTTTTTAATTTTTGGGGGTTAAGTGAAGAATATAAAATAAAGTGGTGAGACAAAATTTTTTTATTTCACTTAAAAGCCACTTAAAGCCACTTAAGCTGAGTTGAAGCAGATAGGGTGCAATCCAAAATATCCTACCCTCTTGGTATGATATTTGTGAGGTGGGGCCCGCACGAGCCCCACAGTTTCTTTTCCTCTAAGTAACGCACCTGCACCCCCTCTTAATGTCAAGTCAACTCTTGCGTTTAATATGTTATTAAACGCCCATATTAAATTTGGGGGATTAAAGCATTGCATTTAATTAAAATGAAATAACTATTTTAATCATATTAAATGCAAACTTATTACTTGGTTAATAAAATAAGAGATACACTTATTTTTGTTTGGGGGGTTAGCTTGTCGAGAGGATTCTGGGAGAAGGATCCAAGGCTTGAAGTTCTTCATTCTTCGACGAAGAATGTGAAGAACGCATCGCCGCCAACGAAGAATGCCACCCTCCGACGGAGGTCAACAAAAACACCGGATCCTCGTAGATCGACGACGTGACGTCGACGATCCCCTACCCGTGATGATTTCTTCCGCGACAAGAAAATCCGCGACGAGCCCTCGCTCGACGGCGCTTGAGATAGGGAATTGTTATGTGAATAATAATGAACCCCACGTTACTTCCTTCTAAATCAAAGAGCACGGATCAACTAAACATCAAGTTGATCCGCAAAGAATATATTGCGGGTTGGGAATTCTTGTTTGCGGGAAAACTGTAGGGGTTGTTTTGAAAATGATAATACTCCATGTTTGTTTCCCATCAAGGCATGAACGTGGGCCAACTAATTAACAAGTTGTTCCATGGATTATTATTGTGGTTCGGGGTTTATCAAATTGATAGGAAATATAATGGTGTTGTTTCAAACCGCTAACGTGGTGGGTGCGGACCAATGAAAAAGTCTGAACCACCACATTCTTTCCCATTCATATTGTGCGTAATGGCGGATGACAACAAACGGGTCCTCAAGGCCGATTTGAGGGCCTTGCAGTGAAGTTCGGGTCCCGTGAGGACCACTGGCGAAGACCGCACGTAAAAAGGACCACCGGAGCGCGTTCGGTGGTCTGCGGAATCTCACGCCGGTGCGCCACCGGAAAAACCCGCCGCGGCTGAAGCCATGGTGGCGAGGCGGTTCCGCGGCCGCACGGAACCGGGAGGTGGGACGCGGCCAGCATGACGGATCCGGGTGCCGTGGAGCGGCACCCGCGCGGGGGCCTTGGTTTCTTTGCTCGGCCGCTCGACCGAGCCGAGTCGAGCCGAGCTGACCCGCCGTGCCGGGTCATGCCCAGGCCGGGACAGATCCCACCAAACCGAGTCGGACCCTGACCCGGGTTGGGTCGACCCGGTTCGGGCCGACCCAGGGGGGGTCGGGCCGGGTCGGTCCGGGCCCAGACCCCCCGTTTTCAGACTCCATTGGTTTTTCACCCATATCTGGGGCTACGAGCATCCGAACGACGCGTCGTCAGTGGCGATGCAATCCTTGGAACGTGGCGATCGTTTCGGTAAATCTCACTCAAGGTTTTGGAATACCTTGGGTTCGGCCGGGATGGTTCGGATACGAAACCAACCGGGCCCTCGAGCAGAAGAGCTTATATCTTGAGCTCCAGACGTCTGATTGACGTGCCATAAACTTTGATGGATTCCTTTAAGTAAGAAATATCGTTTGGATTACTCCGCTCAAGGTTTGGATGTCATCGCAACGCGGTCGGGATGGTTCGCTCACGAAACCAACCGGGCCCCTGGAACGAAAAAGCCAATAACTCACAGATCGGCCGTCCGATTGACACGCCCTCTGTCTCATTGATTTCCTCTTGTTGAGGCGGAACTTTTGAAATACTTCACCAGAGTTTTGGTTGCAGTTGGATAGTGGCCGGGTTGGATTGCACCAGAAATCCAACCGGGCCCCTGGAACGGAAAAGATGATATCTCTAATACCAGACGTCCGTTTGACGAACCGTCAGCAGCGTTGGTGATCACGTTGAGAAACGATCCCTTTAAGTTTACCCTATGATAGTAGGGGTACAGTTGACATTCGGCCGGGTTGGTTCGCGTACGAGACCAACCGGGCCCCTAGGACGAAAATGCTAATAACTCACAGTCCGGGTATCCGATTGACACGTCGTCTGTTGTGTTGATACCCCTGTGACGTGGCGGTCCTTTGAGTTACTTCTTCGTGGAACTTTGTGATACTTATAGTATCGACCATCAGCTCGTGGATCGGACCCTCTTGAAGACGAGCATGTGGAGTACGGAGACCGTGTAGCCTGCTGAGACCTGACGACTACTTGACCGATCGACTCGGTGTGTTTCAGATAGCACAGTGGGGAGCGCTTGGTTGTAGCGGCAGACCCATGGCGGGGGAGCGCTTGGTTGTAGAGGCAGACCCTCGGTACTCAATAGAAGGAGTACCTATGGAGGCTATGAGGGGGAGCGCTTGGTTGTAGCGGCAGACCCACGGCGGAGGAGCGCTTGGTTGTAGCGGCAGACCCGTGGTACTCAACAGAAGGAGTACCTCTTGAGGCTATGAGGGGGAGCGCTTGGTTGTAGCGGCAGACCCATGGTGGGAAGCGCTTGGTTATAGCAACAGGCCAACAATACTCGACATGAGGAGTACCTCAGCAGTCTTAGGATAGTGAGTAGTACCTCAGAGTCGTGATAGGACCACTGTACACTCTAGAGACGGGGCTCTTCAGCAGTTACGGTTTCAATAATGAAAATCATGGTTTGAGATGAGTCTATGACCTTTGTGTTTCCTCATGATTGATATTGGTTACTTGATAAATTAGGTGTATGTATGGGCATATACCTGGGTAGTGGTTATCCGTTGATTTTATAATAATTGTGTTTCCTTCTGATTGAGATGAGTTATTTGGTAACTTAGGTATATGTATGGGAATATACCTAAGTAGAGGTTATCTGTTGAGATCTTATTTGTGGTTATACTTGTTGGTTTTAGTGAGACCTTGAGGGTCTTGGGGTCCATACTGAGTATCGTTATACTCACCTCTTCACGGGCTATGCCCGTACCTTGTTGTGTTTGTTGCAGACGACGAGTAGTGCTGACGGAGGCCGAGTGTTTGAGGACTGGACAGTACCCGGAGGTAGACTACACGACAAGTCAGTACCCGGAGGTGGATAGCATGACAAGTCAGTACCCGGAGGTGGACTACATGACGAGTCAGTATTCGGAGGTGGACTTCACGGCGAGACGATACTCAGAGGAGGTTGGCGGGCGAGAGCGTTGTGGAGGATATTTGTACCTACCATTCAGGTTGGATCTGTGGTGGACGATCCAGGAGCTGCGCCATCTATACCTACTCTTCAGGTAGGATCCGAGGAGGACGACCCCAGAGTCGCTTTCGTTCTTCCAGTTGTTGTTTTTTATGTTGTACTTTTTTTAGTTGTAGTTGTACTTTCATTTGGGTTTGTATTCTGGCCCATTTACCTTTCACCACTTCTCTTTGTACTTAGTGTTTTACATCCGCTTGTACTATGTGTTGTTTTTTTACTTTTATAAGGAAATGGCTTCCCAGTTATCTGGAATTACTCATTTGGTCCTAGTCGCCAGCCCCTGGCCTATAGAAGGCGGGTTTGGGGTAGTCACAGCATGGGCCCCGAGGACGGGTCGTGACAGATATTCTAGTGATGATGACGTTGAAAATTATATATGGTAATAGTGGATCACAAATGTTAAAAAAGTTGGTATAGAAGTGGATAATATGTTACATAGGGAGATATTATATTGAATATAGTGTTAAAATAATAACTCTAAAATATCTCTAAAGTAGAGAAAGTATCAGAAGGATTAAAATTGATAATTAATCCAGAAATAGAAAATTATATCTCTTTGAAGTAGAAAAATCAAAATTCCAAGAAGAAATTGATGATCCAAATAATATTCCGGATGAATAAAATACTCGTAAAATTGAAATTGAATAATATGAGAATGTGAATTATAAGGTGTTTGACTGTAGTCAATAAAAAGTGATCAAATCCAACGTTGAATTAAACAATGATATATAATTATTTCATAATTTCATTTTATATGTAAAATAATGTTTTAAATATTTATTTTCATGAAGGATAAAAATTACTTTTATCTAAATGAAAATATTTAAAAAATTGGTAGAGATTTAATGTAAAAGAACCACATCATGTAGGATAATATTTAAGAAAAATCTATTGATAAAAAAAGATGGAAAATATAGGAAAGTTGATATTATGTAAAATAAAACATCAATTGGTGACTCCTTAAAAGATAATATTAGTTATATTAATTAGAATAATTTTTTTTGTGTTTGTCATAATTTTTATTTTCAAGAATGATAAAATATTATCACTTTTTGTTGTAATAATTACATTGACCATATTATAAATAATAGATAGTCCATAATGGAAAATATGATTTAAATGTACTATTCTTTTACAAATGATTTTTTGTGAATATGAATATTTTTTATTTGTTCCATTACTTATAAAATACAATTACATTGTTTCCGAAGTGAAATTTGATGGGTAGTTAGTCCCTTTAACTTATACACAAAAAAGAATAAATTACATATTATAGATAGATTTATAATAATATGATTATTGTTCTCAAATAATTCTATAGAGGAAATATCTTGCAAGGTAACCATGTAATGTAATTCTTCATCATTATTCCTACTGATAATTTTTTAAAACACAAAATCTTCAATAGATTTAGATTACTATAAACGAATAAATAGTTGTTATATATGTTGCAATAAAATCCTTAGATGGATAAATATAATTGTACAATGATATTGAATTTTCCTCATATAGGATAATAGATTTTATAAATATAATATATTATAATAATTTAAATAGAGGCTTATTGACCTTTTGAAATTATTATTCACTATATATGGATGGATTTTGTTCAATATTTTTTGGCAAATAAATTATATAATCTAAAACACATTACTATTTCATCAATTGAAATAAAGTATATTATGTTTTTCATAAATATTTTGATAAAGGGATTAGAGTGGATTTATGAGGGATGAGATATTATTAATGAATAATTAATATTTATGTTTGGAAATAATATTATTATTCAATAAATATATTTTATTTATTATAGAGGATGAAAAAATATGCATTCTACGAATTAAAAATGACATTAAACTATGGAATTGAATTCTTGATTATAATGGAAAATAAAAATGGACATGATCCCAATGGGATACAATTTTTGTTATATTTCATTTCAAATATAGAATTACATATGTTTTGATTATCTTTTCAAAAGGGGAAAAGTGTTAACACTTTATGCATGGAGGTGGAGATTAAATTTACAGATCCTTTTGATATTAATAATTCTAAAGTGTTAGGGAACATAGAAAATCAATAAAAACATCTGAGATAAGTAAATTAATAAATTAATTTATTACATAAATCTAAAAAATTATTTTATTCTTATTAAATATAATAATGATTCCTTAATAATGTTTAGAATATGAAAAATCGGTATAGAAAAAGAGTTCATTTTTTCAATATAAGAGATCCGTAAATATAATATAATTGAGTACTAAAATTGAATATTTTAATATAATATATAAAATACTTGAATATTTCATGAACACAGTTTATTATACACAAAAAATAGTAACAAAATGTCTAAAAAATGAATATATATTTATTGGTCATGTATCAGAACATGTTTTTTGAGAATGGAACATATTGATATTTTCTATGGAAGATATTTGTGTGGGTGTTCAAATTATGTACAATGGTTTAAATATTATGACATCATATTTTTTCCATTTTATATATATAAAAACAATAATATAATAAAAACTTATCTTTATGTGCTTGGAAGATCATGTGTTATCAAGGTAAAATGTCAAAACATTGGGATGTTATAAAATTAAAGAGTTTAGGGGATTATATTAGTATATTATCAAATATAGAAGAGGATAAAAATATTAAAATAAATAAAGAGAAGTTATCATTGATAATTTTTATGTGAATATGATTGAATATTTAAAAAAGGAAGATGAATTTTATTTATAATGTTCTATATGTGATCGTGAGGATGTTTTTATTGAGATGCAAGGAGAAATTTTAGGAAACTATGGAAATATTAATGATTTACAAGTAATTTTATTTTTATCCATTTTAATTTATGTGTAACAATATAATGATTTCTAAACAAGGTCACTAAGGTCAGATCTGGTTTATAACATCATTAAATATCAAATAAATTATATAAAAATATGAAAATATTGGGGTCATCTACTCATATTTCATTATTTTCTCATTTTGAACAAAAATTATGATGAATAAAATATTAATGATAAATATATTTATTATTATATTAATGATGAATTTCACAAGATAAATAATAAGGAAACATGAATTTTTTATCCAATATTAAAGATATAAATATCATCAATTAAAAATGTATGTTCTAAAAAGAATTTAATGAAAATGTAATTATGTGACATATAAAAAATATTAGTCTAAAATGGATATCACTAGGTTGATGGTGTTGGATTTGAGGAGTCTTTAAACAAATTTAATGGATTGATATTTTAATTATACTCTATCATATTTAACCAATATATAATATGTGATATATTAAATGGTTGAAAATCATGCTTTTTAAATGGAGACTTTGACAATGATGTCTATGTATATATATATAAGAAACATATTTCTTCCTTTAAAATGGTTAAATTTTATGTTATAATGAAAAACTGGGAATTATATTGCTTGAACTTTTTCTTGAATTCATTATATTTTTGAAAAAAAAAACTACTTAATTATGTTGAATTTAAAAAGGGAAGAGTGGAAAGTGACCACTACATTAAGGAAAGAAAAAGACGTATCACTCATAGTAAATATATATATATATATATTATATTTAATAGAAATGATGAATATGTTTTTATGATTTTTGAAGAGTTGAAGAAATTATTTTAAAAATCAATGCAAGGCGATATATGTCTATTTCGTAGATTATATGTTTCTCAAGATAAATTCACATTTTTAATTTAGAAGGATTTTATTCTATTGAATTCATTATAAGGATCAACATTGAGGATTAAAATATTATATACAACACAATTTCAGTCGGTTAATTTTTTCCCAAAGATGAAATGAGGAAGGAAAATATAATACCTGAGTGTATGAAATTATATTGATAAGTATATAGTATTTATTATCATCAATACATGATTTGGCGTTTTTTGTTTCTCATATTTCTAGTTACCAATGTTCACATAATGAGTCCCATTTATGTTATGAAAAGTAAAGTATGAGGTATATTAAATATATGATATATTTTGGAATAAAATCATTTAATAAAATTGTATTTAATATAATTCAATAAAAACTTATATATATTGTAGTTAACATTGATGACCGGAAGTCCACATTTGGTGGAGTTTTATTTCATTGTGGGATATTTTTTTGACGAAAAAAAAATAAAAATATTTTGTGCCACTAAGGACTATTGAATCGAAATATGCTTCTTCTAATAAAGATAAATATAAATTAATGCGGATGAGAAGACTGCTCGATGATTATAAGATGAACTAAAGTGGAAAATCTTCATGATTTTGATAATTAATTTAATAAAATTTTATCATATAATATTATTTATCATTCCTAAATAATGAACATTGATATTTACTATCACTCCATCAAAGATCTTAATAAAATAAATGAATTATGTTTATAAATTCTTGGTATAAATGAAAAGGTAACTGATGTTTTTAACAACTAATTTAAAAAATTGTAATTTCATAATTTATGAATGATGTAGGTAGATCCACCTCAACCCTATCAGTGATACAGTGTTGTATGTTAGTTACATATATCATCAATTATTTGGATTATGTTTTCAAATGTGAAGAAATATTACAAATATAATTCATTTTCTGTTATATTTATATTCCATTTTTTAAAAAAATGGAGAATAAAAAATAATGTTAGTATCTTCTGATATGTGTTAATTATTGGGAGAATATTTTTTTGAGGAATTATATATTTACATAATATTTTTTATATTGTTAAATTTTAATTTAGAATATTTATTATGTGAATTGTATATATAGTTCTATTGAAGTTCATTCAAAAATTTTCTCCGTAATTTGTTCTAGAGATAGAACTGTCGTGATGATGAAAAAAATTTATGTGATGACATATAATTTATGGAAGCTTATTTGAATCATAAGTGTGATGATGGAGTAAAATTATATAAATGACGAATCTTAATTTTTTTCAATTTTTATCATTTCATCATCCATAATCATGTTTGTCAATTTTGAAGCGATTTAATTTATATCATAGTTTCATTGGAAATAATAATTTTTTATTTAATAATATTACTTTTTACACATATTTCATTCAACTAATATGATAATTATTAAGTGATGATTCAATACTACAAAGTCAGAGTATCCATTTCCTTTGTATTCCATGGAGAAAAAAAATCTAAACAGGGATATTCATGAGGCCATGTATTGAGTTGTGAAATGGTTATGAATAAAATGATCATGTGAGAGACTACTAAAAACATGAGATCGATATGTTGTGTTTAGATACTAATTATTCTTCAATATAATGATGTTTTAAAATATAGAAGAATATTTTGAGATTGTTAAATTTGGTAAGGTAAATGTTTTGAAATCTATTTTTCAGGGGATAAATCATATTCAAACATTATTGAAATGACGTTTTCATTTATGTTGATGAAATTTTAGCTGTTTTATTTAACATTGAAAAGTTTTATATATGTTTTTAATCATTTTAAAATAATATTAATCATTATGTTTTATATTAAATTTGGAAAGTTATTAATTTTCATAATCATTTGTTTACCCTATATTGTTTTTAAAAATTAATAACTACAAGATGCATAAGTGTCAACCTGTATGATGTAAACACGATCAGTTCTTTAGATACATGAATTACACTAATGTATACATCATCTATACCCCATATAAAAATAATATTCTATGAATAGTTAAATCCTTATATGTTTAGGGATCACCTTCCATTTACATATCCATCATCTTAAAAAGAATAATGCACTAACATACATGTACTTTACTATACATATTCATTAACTCGTATAATTAAGAATAATGGCTTAGCTAAAATTATAAATTTCTATATACATAAATTTAAGATCCAAAATTATAATATTATGAAGAATATAATTAAATATTTTGTTGTTAATCCATCTAATCTTCATTGAAATAAATATTATTATATGTTTTTTCATGATTCCAGTGGGTTTAAATGAATAAGAATAATTCATTGATAATTTTAGACCATAATTAATGTAATATAATCTTATATATCACATGAATGTATAAATGTTTTTGCTTAAGTACATGATTAAATCATTTATAGAAATATGAATAGAAATAATTGATAAGGAGTAGACTATAATAGTACTTTAGGTCAATATAGAGTTTTCAGTTGTTTTGAAATTTAGTAGAAGGATTGTTTGGAATATCTATTATCCAAGGAGTAAAATTCAAAATATTTGTAACTATATTATAATAGGTGGAGGAGATAAATAGAAGGATTAGAGTAATTAATATTGACCAATTTCCATGAATAAAAATTTAAATGACCATAACAATAATGTTGTGTTATCAATATGAAGAGGTGAACAAAGCCTAAAAAAATAGTTTTTGGAATATTTAAAATACAATTGGAATTATAGTAATGATCATCATATAAAATTAACAGATATATGTAGTTATATATATCACATACTATTTAAGGAAATTATCCATGAAAAATGTGTATTTTTTTGTTTTATATATTGTTTTTAATAATAAATCAAGTTGTGTCATTCTATTTCATAATAACATATAAAAGAATAACTAAACACATTCAAAAACTAAACAAAAATATATTTCTATATGATATATACTTTTTTACAATAATTTTCTATCATTGAAAAGCATATGACTTACTGGTGTGTAGGATGAACTGATAAATATCTACCAGACATGAAAACATGAGTTCCTTATACCCTTCATGATTTCACTTATTACATTATTCAAGTGGGTGTTGTTATCGTGGTGGAATATAAATCAATCCAAGGATTTTAATTATCATATTAATAGAATATCATTTTAAATAACCATAATCATTCTATTGGTGTATGTATGTGAGTGTGTATCATCATTAATTTTAATTTGTTGTAATGGTTATTTCAAATGTAATATTAATACAACACAATCATGGATTCAAATCCTACTTTTATCTGATCTCCCAAAGATCCTATATGTGATTCAAAAAATTAAATTAATGAAAATTGGAGAAATTGTATATATCACTAAGGATATTTATATTAGTTTAAAAATCATGTTTTCACTAAACAACCCCAAGATATCATGGAAAACCAATACTAAACATTTATTTAAAAAATAGTGAAATTGTATCATTCCCCATTTAAATACATTTTTAATCACATCTAACAACATGTATAATCGTTAATGATGTATAGAATATTTGCATAACAACTCAAAAAATATTTCAATGAAGGTAACCCACTCCCATTTTCAAATTGATCATTTCTGCCTCACATCCCAATGGAATGCATCAATGATCTTTCATACCTTCCTATGTCCAAATAAAATATTCGCATGCAACATCCACATAAATAACCGAAGATCATATCATACCACCATGAAAACCTCCTATACCATCAAAATGAAGAGTGAGAAAGGGATAGTAATAAAACATCCCTTTCCCCCACATTTTAAATGATATGGATTTAATAAGATCCCAAAATTAAATATTGGTGTCACACTAGATATTTTACTTGCTTGGAGTTTATTAATTTTATAAAAACAAAAATATATATAAATACGATCATTAATCACATATTTGGGTTCATAATACACAAAAAACCTATATAACCAAATCATTGTTACACCATCCATGCCATACAACTAAAAAATATACTAATAACAAAATGAAAAGGAAAAACAACAACCACATATTAAAATTTATAGAAATCCTCAGTACTTTGTCCATTTAATATAAATTTTAAATTAATATCATCATTGATAAACATGTTATATGTCATTTATTTCAACCCATTATACATATAAGACATTTAATCTCATTTGTCATTACATTTTATTTTATTTTATGATAAATTTATCTAAAAAAATATGTTGAATTGTTATTTACACGCTGACTATATTTTTTTACACGTAATTCAAAATATAAATACCTCATAAGTACCACACGTCCACACAACAATTAACATAGCATATATATAATGAAAATTTTAAAAAAATATTATAAATTCCATTAAAATATATTAATATCCTATATCCCATTAATTATATATATGTAATCAATCAGAATAATCTACCAAAATAAAATTAACAGAAATTTAACATTATAAATAGTAAAATATAGAGAGTTTTAAAATCACCAATCTCATTAAATATTCAATTACCTACTCTGTTTAAAGATGATTATCAATTTATAATCAATAATTTTATTTTTGTTGAATCCATAAGCGATTTATAACCAATAACCACTCATTAATAATACATCATAAATTTCAATATAATAATTAGATAATATACTATAAATAAAATAATATATAGTAGTGTAATAATTACCATAAAATATGTGAATTCATTCTCTCATAAATGTGAAAATAAATGGAAATACAAAATTTGCCTATAGATTACATGGAAAACCCAAAAATCATTGTGCCCATTTATAAAGTAGATGAAACTATACAGAATTAGCAAAAAAATACAAAATTTTAAAATGAAAATAATTTTTAAAAACAAATGTTGTAATATATTACATAATTTCATAACATGGGTTGACTAGATAAAAATTATTAAAACATAGTAAAAATACCCCATTATCTCATATAATATATTATGACAACAAAATATCCACTAATATTATATCAATTAAAATTACAGTTCAATATATATAATTATTCCACAATGGACTCGATCAGATTTTCAATCAAATATTTATGGTATAACTAGCTCACCGGTAAAAAAACTAATATCTAATCAACATTCCAATTGAAGATCATGTGAAAATAGTCTTGGTGCAACACAATCTAATTTAGGATAATGAATTAACACTTTGAAAATCATTTCCTATTTGTAAAAAATCAAATTCAATAATGGATAACTGTGTCACTAAATATTTCCCCAATTGAAACGCTAAATAATAATTTAAAATAAAAATAATAATTGTGAAATTAATAAGACCTAAAGGTTAGTGGTGGCACCATAAATTTGTTTTAATTCTTTAGAAGCATAATCCATCTTTGAATAAAATCATGGTTTAACCAATGAAATTACTATTTTATTTTTTCATTGAGTATAAATTCACCCCAGGTATATATTCCGAACTATTAATTCCTTCTCAAACACCAATAAATCCAAAAACATCCATGAGGAGTCATATATCAAAAATAAACTGATGAATATCACATCTGTAATCCAAAAAAATACTTAAAATTACATCCAAAGGGTACTAAATTTATCAATTATACACTTCAAATTCAAATAGAATAATAAAAAATATATAATTTTATAAAATCCAAAATTTTTATTTCAAATGTCTCTATTTTACACTCTCTTTTTAAATAATTTAATCCTCAAAAATGATAATTCATAATCTCCATAGGAAACCATACTCTAAACGAGTGTATAACCTAGCAGCTTCAATACATTTAAAACCTATCCCTATTTGATAATATAAATGAGTCCATAATGTAAACCAAATATGAATGTAAGAAACTCTATTTTATAAATATTATATAATATTTCATTGACTAATAATACATTTGAATTAGAATACTAATCCATTACTATTATAAATATGTTAAAAACCTCATTAGAGAACAATATTGGTTCATGTTTCCCTGTATAAAACTATATTCTTTATAATAACCAAATTATTGAGTACCATGTAATCAATATATTCAAATTATTTTCCATATTTTTAAATAATTATATTTATTTTTCAAAATAATGCTTTTTGTTTTATCTATTGATAGTTTACCTAAAATATCACTAATAAAAAATTTATTTATCTACTGAATATACAATCTTATTGAAATCCTCAGTAATGCCTAGTCCAAAATCCATATTAAATAATTCATTGTGATAAAATGTTATCATGACATTTAATAACTAGTAATATAGATGCATTGAAATGATATTATGTTATTACCTCAAAATCTGTTCTCAAATAGGCCATGGGATTATTTCAAATAGTGAGGTTATAATTTAATCAAATGGGAAGAATTGATATTCACATATAAAAAAACAAAAAAAAAATCCATTTAAAAAAAATTATATCCATACATTAATCCATTATTAAGAAAACCATGGTATGTAATATCATCATTATCCATGAAATTTAATTCCAAAAGTAGACACTACTACATCCATCTATGCACATCTATATATATATCAACTAATTATACATGGAAATTATTATCAATTCATTTCAAATACTAACTCCCTCTAGGAACCTCTAATAGTACTCATGTAATGAAAGGATATAAATATTGTTTAGAATATACACAAAAATAGTAGGTTCCTACTAATTCCCTTCATGTATTAATATTATTACATAATTTCTATGCTTCCATGAGGTGATATAAGATAAACAATATAATCATCTTATATATATATAACACTCATCACACTTTATGTAATTCATATAGATCATCATGATCAATTAAAAATATTACATTTTATATTTGATATATAAATAACCTAATAAATTATAATAATATATCATCCCATTATCATCTGCCCATCAATGACATCAATGAAAACCTCATCACATTGCAATCCCCTCAATAATGGTGGTCCTATCTAGCTAAATATTTTCATACAATTTCACTCTTCATGACTCTATACTAAATATGTAGGAATAACTATCTATTGGGAGATAAATCACACATCATATAAACACTTTAATGATTCATTGTTTTTTTATAGTTATGTTTGATTAGAAAGATATATTTTAATAACAAATAAAAATCATTCCACCACTACTAATTAGTGCGGAATATTTTCCAACTGTGATTTGATTTTCACTATATAACTCAATTTATATATTTTTATTCATTAGACTCTACCAAAACATCATATATCACACATAATATACTATTTTGGAGATAATAACTATCTTCATTAAGAATTTTCATACTAATACATATTAGTTTTTCTCTAATTACATATCATAATACAATATATATTTGAAAACCAAAGTAGATAGTGTATGTGAATAAACTATGTAGGTTCATAATATATTATAATTATCACTAGAAAAAAAATAACAATATATATAATTCATCCCATCATATTAAATACAGGTTACCATCCATTCGATTCCATCCTCACACAATAATATATTTGATAATCAATTCTCATTATTACCACATAAAATTTGATCATGTAACAAATTCCAACACTTTCAACTCCACGACCATTCAATATAACCTTGGTAACCAAAATCATACCATAAGGTATCCATCTATCATTTCCAATTTTATATTCACACATCAAAATAAAACTCATCCTTATAGACCCTCTATTCAAAAAAAATGTTTAACTGAAAAGAAATATTTTTCATAATATATAAGGAACATTGAAAAACCATAAATATATTTGTGAAGAAAATAAAATATATAAAATGTTGGGACCACATTATTATTATTTAGAATAAATACTCTTCAATCCTTATATATGTAATTATAATTAATTGGATTAGTTTTTTAGAATCTTGAATTCTACTGTACTAATTTCACATTCCCCTATTTATGAATTACATTATAAAATAATAAATGACTTTATAGTGTCCCATTTGTTTAATACATAGATATTACTTATTAATAGATGAATTTTGGTTTCATTTCAATTAAACAGTCATAAAAACTGAACAATGATAGTGTCTTAGTGAACATTTATACGTAAATAATTTTTTCATAATTAAACTCTTCAATATCATAATACATTATTCAATGAAAACCCTTCTTATATAGATCATAAAAAAACATTCATTCACTATCTAATTCATGTAAAAATAATAAAATGTGATCTCAAATTCTCAATAATGGAAAAGATGGGAGATTTCAATATTACATAATAACAAGGTTACCAGAACATGATTTTAAAATTGAAAAATCATAACATGATTATCATAGACCATAAATATGAATAATGATTCAAACATTAGTAGTTAGTTAAATATGAATGATAATGGAATCAATGAACAAGAACAAGAGATAATTACATTGGATAAAATAATTAATTTTATTATATAGATAATCAAGTTGAACAATTTCCATGGTAGTTAATGATAATTTCCATGGATATCATAGTTTTATGGGCTCACCCCGCCCCCACATATAATATTATTATAAATGTTTTAATCCCAATAAAATAAATTAGAATGAGTCCCTTACTGAATTAGATTCACTCCACATTCCAATCCTATTTATCTCATTAAATATGAATTTTTACCTAATAAATTGGAGGGATATATAATTTTGGTTCCTCCTTCTCAAAATAATAATATACATATGTGTTCTAAAAAATCATAAATAATTTAACATTGTATATAATATAGATATATTGTGTGTCTAATGATCATTTCATCATAACATAACAAGTGTAATAGAAACGAGGTTCATAAGAATAACCTATTGAAATAAAAAGGGATACATAAAACAAATTTTCATCATAAACCTAAACCATATAGAGAGAGAATTGTTATGGTATAATTGGATCAAATAATAAATATTTCAAAATATTAATAAATAATTTCATTCATTTATGAATATTAATACCAATAAATGATATTTTAAATCCTTATCAAGTAAAATACACATTACACATCGAAATCACTTTTTAATATAAATAAATTTCCAATTATTAATTGAATACATTTCCCTTCAAATAAACCTCTAATATTTTAAATGTCGTCTAAAATCCTTCAATGATCATAATTAAATTTTATTCCATTAACACATTATACATTAAAATTAATACTCCTTCTACATTTTTAGCAAAATGAATAACACATTATTAGGAAAATGAAATGAATATTGATTTAAAAAAATTGAAATAAAATAATGGGTAAAATTTTATTTTATAAAAAATATGAAAACAGTAATAACATTTTTAAAATATTTTTTTAAAAAATAAGGGATATGGAATAAAAATGATTTTTGACTAAAGAGGAAAATAAAATCAGATTTCCATTAAAGCATTAATTTAGTATCTTGACTACAAAAATGGAAAAAAAATAATGGAAAATAATATATTTTCAAAAATAACCATGTATAAGAAAATTCATTTTTCTCTTGAGAGATAGATCATAATATTTTATCATAAATAACATAACCATAAAAAAATGATAAGCAATTAGATTACAACATAAACCCTTTTCATGTTTGGTTAATATTGAATCAGAATACATCTGAAATAAGGAACCATAGATTTATATATATGATCAATTATTATTTAGATAATATAAACAATAATAATTCTTTGTTATTATATAATCCTTATAAATACAAACATGAGTTTCATAAAGCATTTGTCCAACAAAAATAAACGTGTGGAAGAAAATCCCTCAAAAAAATTCTTGACATTAATCGTACATGTTCGATTATACTATATAATAAGTATTTTTTTATTAATAATATATATAAATACTATCTATATATATGTTACCATATATTAATAAATTATAAAAAAATTCAACAATTTATTAAAAATTATTTTTTAAAATCCGTATTTTTTGTAATAACTACATCATTATTTATGTTTTATTTTGTTCACTAATATGGTATATGTAAATTTATCATAGTTAAATAATATAAATAATAATTATTATTATATAAATATAATATATATTAATGATATTCATATTTATATTTTTCTATAAAATGTATTAATAAGAAAATGAGTTATGTAATTCATAGAGATTGTTGGTCTTATAAACGCATAAACACATTACCCATATTCTAGAAGGATAGAAATAATGAGTGTTCAATAATAATTCACATATATAAAATCATTTTTATATAATTTATGTCATATATATTAATTTAATATATCCTGTATACTATCCACTTCAATATATAATGAAAAAATGTATCACATTGCTACATGGAAGAGGTAGTCCACCAAGATTAATGTATGACATTATAATTTTTCATAAAAATTGATTGTAATAAATTATATGTGATATTATAAATTTGGAATTATAAATATGTAATAAATTTTATAATTATACATTACATACATAATTATATCTATTTTTATAGGTAGTTATTTATAAGAAATGACATCAATTCGCGAGGAGGTAGTCCTCCACCCAGAGGATCAACAGGTTAATTTCTCATTTGATAAAATAGGAGATATATTTTGGTAATAATAATAACTTAATAAACATTTGATATCATTTAGTACATCATAGTAATATTTTATGTTTGTGGATGGAATAATAACAATACAATTCCGGGATAAGAACTGTACAACATTTTCAAAAAACTAATTTCTGTTTATACCTAATGACATCATAAAAGGATTTGATATACAAGATATTGAATATATAATGTGGGGATGGAATAATGTAGTGGTTTTTTGTACCTCTTTTATCAACCAAAATGATTCATATGTTTGAAGAGGAAAATATAGGGGATGTCATTTTGTAATTGATGTGATTAGCACACAGGAAGTATTTCATTGTTATCAAATTATTCCATGTCATTGTTTTTTGAAATAAGGCTCATAAATGGATCATTCTTCAATTTTATATCATATATTGCATAAATATTACCATAAATAAGTAATTACATATTTTTTTAGTAAATTTCAACACATATCATTTTTTTAACACCCAATCAATCCATTTAATCCATTACCACTATAATACATTTTTACAGTTTCTTCTATTCATTGTGAAATAATATAATATAATCTTATTATATAAAATTAATTATTATGATGAAAATATTGAATAAATTTCAGAAAATTAAACTCATAAGTTTTAATGAACTTAATATAAAATTAAACTCATAGAGTGTATGAATTAATTAATTTCAAAAATAATGTTTTCATACTTAAAAAATGTTTTTATAACAAAATTATATATATAATTGATTAAAATAACATAAATTATATTAATAATTTTATAATTGAATGAATTTTCCTTTAAAAGCCATCTTTATAATATTTAACTTTTAAATTCTATTAATAATCATATTTTTATCAAATTCACTAATTATTTCTATTTAACAAAATAAAATATATTTTATTATTTTTCCACACAAAAAGAAAAAAAATGATGATGAATATATTTTTGAAGCATATATGGACATTGAAAATTTATTATGTACTTATATATCAATATATTATACTTATATACAACATTAATTATTAATTTTTAAATTTTGGTTATTCTAAATCATAAAACCAAGATTAATGGGTAGGTTCAAAAAATTAAGATTAAATAATCATAGTAATAGTATATTGAAATTTTTTAGAACTCAATGTTTCTTATATGTAATGATATTAATGTAAATATTTTTTTATAATTTTCACGACCCCCTTCCATCAAAGATGCCCCTCCAGAGATGGCAATGGTGAAAGGGAGATAACGACCCCTGAGTCCCGCCTCTAGTAGGCCCCGGGGTGGCGACTAGCACCAAGGGTATGAGTTTACACAAATATGGGAGGCATTACCCTTTTTATTATTTTGGATCGGGAAATAGGACAAGTCAACCACAAAAAAGAGAAAAGAACAAGGTGCTGAAAAGAAACCCAAACCAGTCCCATATGCATGTATAAATAAATTGAAACAGGTACAAGTACAAATAAGCTTAAAGTACAAGTGAGTACAGTACCAAAAGAAAAACAAGAAAACAGCAACTGCACAGCTCCCACTGCCTGACTAGTAGGGTCCCGCACAGCCCTGATAGTCCTCCTGAAAACCTGAAACAACGTAGGGTGAGCATACAAGTATACTCAGTAGAGAACCTAAAGTTCTCGTGCACAAGTGGGGAGACACCGTAAGGTCCCGTGAGAAAACAGAAGAACCAGAAACTAACAAGGAAAAACTATCCACCCTGCCTCACTGGTCACACTCACCAAGTAACACAAACAAGTTTAGTATATATATAGAACAAAAGTATTGGGTACCCCGCACCATTTCCCACTTAATTAGATGCTGCTCTTCCTAACGGAAAACGTCCTGACGCTACCACACTCTTCCCGCCGGCACACACCTGGGCCAAACCACGCATCCCGCCCGCACACACCTGGGCCTCACAACCACGCATCTCGCCCGCACACACCTGAGCCACAACCACTAACCCGCCCGTAGACACCTGGGCCTCATCCCGAAGGTTCTTGGGAACGGTAATCCTGCCCGAAGAGTCTTGGGATAAAGGTCGCCTCATGCCATCATAGCCTCCGAGACCTACCCGAAGAGTCTTGGGTGTAAGGTCACCTCAATCCATCATAGCCTATGGAAGAAGGAGCAGGAAGGAGCTAGTAACTAAGGGGAACACCCTCTCCCATAAAATGGGAGTGTTCGGCACTAGGTGCTTGACATGGGTGTTGTGCGACAAAACAAAAAGATACAATTATATATATTCATATACCAAACACACAGCCCAACCTATGGCTTCTTAAAAAGAGAAACTGAGCATGTGCCTCGGCACTGCTACCACGAAGCATGCATCAACAACCAAACAATCATCCCCCAACCCCATTTAGGTTTTCATGTTTCATGAAATGGTTTAACAAATTATTACTACTGAGCAACTATCATCCAGACAAAACCATTCACCAACATATCCCTGCCATCCACAACCAAGGTTAGGTAAAACGCAAGCAACCACATGCCATTTCATTTACAAAAGATTATCACAACCATACAACATTCCATCATTCATTTATTTCAAAGTTCCACACATAAAACCCTTTCCACACACAAAACATTTCCGCATTTGAAAACACCTTTTACTTCAAAACACTTTTCATAATCAAAATACTTTTCATAAATAAAGGCATTTTCCACAACCAACCACTTCCCATTTCAACCACATTGTTTACAAAACATTTCACACCTCCACGTTTCCACCATCAACCATTCCAATAAGATCACCACCCAAAAGTCGCAGCCCCGCTGCCCAGCATCACATCACAACAGCATTCCAGAAAAAAAAACATTTCCCACAAAACAACAAAACCACCAACATGTTCATTATTCCAATTTTTGTTCAACCGGGGTGATCACACAAGGTTTTCATTCTCATTTAATCAGCCAGTATTTTCGTGCTTATCCATTTTCCATGATTTAACAAAACCAACCACAAACAATTCAGATATCAATTGCGCACGCAAAGGCCACCAACAGCCTTGATTTTCAGTAGGCAAAGGCCTTTCAATCCAAAATCACAATCAGAAGTTAAAGAAACTGGAGGGCAATAGAAACAGCACAAAACCCCAAACCCTTCTTTATCCGGTTATTATATTTATTTAAAGTTCAACTGCATCCCATGGAACAAAATAAAAATATCCCACCCCGCATGTTGCACCAAATAGAGAGACGAAGGTAAACCCCTACCTCAAAAGGTCCCGATCACGTCGCTTCCGACGACGTCCTTCGATGTCCTCCGCCTTCGCCAAACCCGACAAACACCTCCTAGGATGGAATCTGGAGAAGGAAGGCCGGAAGGAAAGGTGACAAGTCCGGGATTAGAAGCTTCGTCTCGTCGCTACGATCCTGTGGCCGCTGACGGATCGTAATTCGGAGCTCGGACAAAGAAGTTAGAGGAGGAATACTTCTCAATTGTCCAAGAGCGTCGTCGTGCGACAAAGAAGCGATCGATATGGAAGATAAAACATGACCTCATTCTTATATAGGCAACGAATAGGTAAATCCGTATTCAGCGTGCATTAATTAA
Source organism: Viscum album (assembly GCA_963277665.1). Taxonomy (NCBI): domain Eukaryota; kingdom Viridiplantae; phylum Streptophyta; class Magnoliopsida; order Santalales; family Viscaceae; genus Viscum; species Viscum album. The sequence continues at coordinate 415,235,164 of OY728161.1, read as the reverse complement.
TACACGATGTGACTGTACATACGTTACATGTTTTGATTGGTTAACACGTCACGCGGTTTCCACAAGTTTTAATAAAAAAATGTTAATTTTATTAATATGTGTGTTTCATTGACCCGAGACATAACTCATAAAAAGGTATCCATCACTGGTCTTAAAATGACTGTCTTAATTACAGGATTACACTGCCGCTGACGGTTCGTCAATCCGAAAACGTATGAGGGAGATACGTTGGATACAAGATCCCGTAATAATAACAATATTAAATCTATTAATTCATTAGCGTTTCGGGTACCCAATCCGAAAACCCAAAAAAGACATCCAATATTGGACTCATAATTTTCTTCTCGTAGTCAGGGTCGCACTGCCACTGACGGTTCGTGAAACTGAGGTCGCACGAAGAAGTTACGGACAAAAAAGTGTTTTATCAACAAAATTAATAATAACAACATTTTATTATTATTATTAATCATTTATTTATTTATTTTTCATAACTCCAAAAGCAATCACGTTTTGGAGTCTTCATGGGCGCTATAATTAAGCACCAATTCCTCCTTTTTCATTTATTTGTCTTTTAATTTTATTTCTCTTATTATTATTTTTTGATTCTCTCTCCAATCTATTTTTTTTCTTTCATGATTCTCTCCCACCACCAAAAGTGGCGCCTCCCATTTCTTTTACTCCATGTGGAATGCCCCAAACTCCATTCTCACTTCAACTTTATTATTTAATAAAATTAATAATAATAACACCCATAATTAATGTACTAATTTAATCCCATTAAATTAGTTTACCATGGTTATTAAGTTAAAACCATTCCATTTAATTAAATTCAAATAATTAAAATTACTAACCAAAAATTAAACCCATTTAATTTAATTTACCAATCACTCACATATTTCTGTCACCTTTATCATAATTATTTAATTCAATAGTAATAAATCCTCTTTCAATTTCATCAACGGGTCCCCATCATTAACATTAATAATTATTATTATTATTGACGCCCATTATTTTCATATAATTACTCCATATATCCCATAACATTATATTCACGCATGGTTGGGAACCCCATTCACGTGCCTCTTCACGTTATTATTATTATAACAAATTATTATATAATAATACCCTTTTAATGTTATTAACAAAATTCCAACTTTAATTGTTGAGAACCGCACAACGCCTCCTGTACAAGGTCACACCCATGCACCCCATGCATTTCATTCCTTTATAATTTATTACATGAGCCTCATTTATTGTAATTTATTCCTTCATAACTTATTCCATGCGCCTCCCATCATTTTATTAAATATATTCGATTTTATTTCTTATATTTTACAATGATTAAATTAAAAACATTTTATCTAATTAACACCAAATATTTTCACGCCACCATTATCAATTATTATTATAAAAAATTATTATTACAAAACGTGTCGTGTTTGACCACATCAATTTTTTTACAAAGAAATGGACCGGAGAGGTCCGGGCCATTACACCAGATACCTCTCAAAACAATCTCGTCCTCGAGAATTAAAACCAACCCATAAAAGGGGGTAAGGTCCGGACAACCACCCCTCAAGATACCTCTCAGTCCTCATGTCATAACAAGAAACAACCGACAACCCTAATTATGTGAGTTAGGAATTCCCTCTCCTATGTCGAGATATTATCCGCTTTAGGGGGCACTGACTCGCCTGCACGGGTTTAATCGCATCTGCATTAATGCCTCTCGATTAAGGGCTGAGCCTTCCCACTTCCATATGTTATGATTTTCCAACTTACACTGCCCCCCAACACCATACAAAACATCAATAAATTTCCCGAACACATGGCCTGATGAATTCCTTCTCCCATGTCGAGATATTATCCGCTTTAGGTGGTACTGACTCTCCTACAAGGGTTTAATCGCATCCACATTAATGCGTCTTGATTAGGGATTAGGTCCTCCTCTCCCCACATGTTATGACTCTTCACACACATTTAAAGGAAAGAGGGAAACAACTTAGCATTATAAATTCATGAAAAAAAGTTCCAGGCCTAAAGCATGGGCGAGAATGAGTTTCAAAAAAGGAGTGTGATGATCTTGAATTTAAACAAAACATAAATGAGAGCATTTAAGTAAAACCGGAAACATATCTCTTGATCTCTGGCATTGCTAGGGGTTCCACTTCTATTGCATGAAACTGTCTGTGTCCCACTCCTCTGCCGTTCTGTTGATGTCCAGGTGCCATAGTTGTTCGGTAAATAGGGAATGCCTATGCCCAAGTAGTAATGAAAAACTCAAAGTTTTAATTTATCATTTTATTTCTATTTCTTTCCCAGAACACCGAAATCAAGTAAAACACAAACATTATGATGCATGTAACTTCCCTAGGGTCTCTACCCTGCAATCAATATAGTCTCACTTGGCTGTTCGGTAGGCTCAAAGTCCTTGCATCGGATCACGGGGGGCCCTAAAATCCCGTGTCCTAGCCGGTCTTCCCTGGCCTATGTCACACACCAAGATTAACGAACACTATTGCCCTACCATCCCATGCAATCCTCACTGTTCCTAACTCAAGACTCCATCCTATCTCTCAACCATCACCTCTGATACCATTCTGTCACGACCCCCTTCCATCAAAGATGCCCCTCCTGAGTTGGAAATGGTGAAAAGGAGATAATGACCCCCGAGTCCCGCCTCCAGTAGGCCCCAGGGTGGCGACTAGCACCAGGGGTATGAGTTTACACAAATATGGGAGGCATTACCCTTTTTATTATTTTGGATCGGGAAATAGGACAAGTCAACCACCAAAAAGAGAAAAGAACAAGGTGCTGAAAAGAAACCCAAACCAGTCCCATATGCATGTATAAATAAACTGAAACAGGTACAAGTACAAATAAGCTTAAAGTACAAGTGAGTACAGTACCAAAAGAAAAACTGGAAAACATCAACTGCACAGCTCCCTCTGCCTGACTAGTAGGGTCCCGCACAGCCCTGGTAGTCCTCCTGAAAACCTGAAACAACGTAGGGTGAGCATACAAGTATACTCTGTAGAGAGCCTAAAGCTCTCGTGCACAAGTGGGGAGACACCCTAAGGTCCCGTGAGAAAAGAGAAGAACCAGAATCTAACAAGGAAAAACTATCCACCCAGCCTCACTGGTCTCACTCACCAAGTAACACAAACAAGTTTAGTATATATATAGAACAAAAGTATTGGGTACCCCGCACCATTTCCCACTTAATTAGATGTTGCTCTACCTAACGGAAAACGTCCTGACGCTACCACACTCTTCCCGCCCGCACACACCTGGGCCAAAACACGCATCCCGCCCTCACACACCTGGGCCTCACAACCACGAATCTTGCCCGCACACACCTGGGCCACAACCACTAACCCGCCCGTAGAAACCTGGGCCTCATCCCGAAGGTTCTTGGGAACGGTAATCCTGCCCGAAGAGTCTTGGGATAAAGGTCGCCTCAAGCCATCACAGCCTCCGAGACCTACCCGAAGAGTCTTGGGTGTATGGTCACCTCAAGCCATCATAGCCTATGGAAGAAGGAGCAGGAAGGAGCTAGTAACTAAGGGAGAACACCCTCTCCCATAAAATGGGAGTGTTCGACACTAGGTGCTTGACATGGGTGTGGTGCGACAAAACACAAAGATACAATTATATATATACATATACCAAACACACAGCCCAACCTATGGGTTCATAAAAAGAGAAACTGAGCATGTTCCTCGACACTACTGCCACGAAGCATGCATCAACAACCAAACAATCATCCCCCAACCCCATTTAGGTTTTCATGTTTCATGCAATGGTTTAACAAATTATTACTACTGGGAAACTATCATCCAGACAAAACCTTTCACAAACATATCCCTGCCATCCACAACCAAGGTTAGGTAAAATGCAAGAAACCACATGCCATTTAATTTACAAAAGATTATCACAACCATAAAACATTCCATCATTCATTTATTTCAAAGTTCCACACATAAAACCCTTTCCACACACAAAACATTTCCGCATTTGAAAACACCTTTTACTTCAAAACACTTTTCATAATCAAAACAATTTTCATAAATAATGGCATTTTCCACAACCAACCACTTCCCATTTCAACCCCATCGTTTACAAAATATTTCACACCTCCACGTTTCCACCATCAACCATTACAATAAGATCACCACCCAAACGTCGCAGCCCTGCTGCACAACATCACATCACATCACCATTCCAGAAAAAAAAACATTTCCCATAAAACAACCAAACCACCAACATGTTCATTATTCCAATTTTTGTTCAACCGGGGTGATCACACAAGGTTTTCATTCTCATTTAATCAGCCAGTCTTTACGTGCTTTTCCATTTTCCATGTTTTAACAAAACCAACCACAAAAAATTCAAGAATATCAATTGCGCACACAAAGGCCACCAACGGCCTTGATTTTCAGTAGGCAATGGCCTTTCAATCCAAAATCACAATCAGAAGATAAAGAAACTGGAAGGCAATAGAAACAACACAAAACCCCAAACCCTTCTTTATCCGGTTATTATCTTTATTTAAAGTTCTACTGCATCCCATGGAACAAAAGAAAAATATCCCACCCTATATGTTGCAACAAATAGAGAGACAAAGGTAAACCCCTACCTCAAAAGGTCCCGATCACGTCGCTTCCGACGATGTCCTTCGATGTCCTCCGCCTTCGCCAAACCCGACAAACGCCTCCTAGGATGGAAGTTGGAGAAGGAAGACCGGAAGGAAAGGTGAAAAGTCTGGGCTTAGAAGCTTCGTCTCGTCGCTACGATCCTGTGGCCGCTGACTGATCGTAATTCGGAGCTCGGACAAAGAAGTTAGAGGAGGAATACTTCTCGATTGTCTAAGAGCGTCGTCGTGCGACAAAGAAGCGATCGATATGGAAGATAAAACATGACCTCGTTCTTATATAGGAAACAAATAGGTAAATCCGTATTCAGCGTGCATTAATGAATACACGATGTGACCGTACATACGTTACAAGTTTTGATTGGTTAATACGTCACGCGGTTTCCACGCGTTTTAATAAAAAAAACGTTAATTTTATTAATATGTGTGTTTCGTTGACCAGAGACATAACTCATTAAAAGGTATCCATCACTGGTCTTAAAATGACCGTCTTAATTACAGGATTACACTGCCGCTGATGGTTCGTCAATCCGATACCGTATGAGGGAGATACGTTGGATACAAGATCCCGTAATAATAACAATATTAAATCTATTAATTCATGAGCATTTCGGGTACCCAATCCGAAAACCCGAAAAAGACATCCAATATTGGACTCATAATTTTCGTCTCGTAGTCAGGGTCGCACTGCCACTGACGGTTTGTGAAACCGAGGTTGCACGAAGAAGTTACAGACAAAAAAGTGTTTTATCAACAAAATTAATAATAACAATATTTTGTTATTATTATTAATCAATTATTTATTTATTTTTCATAACTCCAAAAGCAATCACGTTTTGCAGTCTTCATGGGCGCTATAATTAAGCACCAATTCCTCCTTTTTCATTTATTTGTCTTTGAATTTTATTTCTCTTATTATTATTTTTTATTTCTCTCTCCAATCTATTTTTTTTCTTTCATGATTCTCTCCCACCACCAAAAGTGGCGCCTCCCATTTCTTTTACTCCATGTTGAACGCCCCAAACTCCATTCTCACTTCAACTTTATTATTTAATAAAATTAATAATAATAACACCCATAATTAATGTACTAATTTAATCCCATTAAATTAGTTTACCATGGTTATTAAGATAAAACCATTCCATTTAATTAAATTCAAATAATTTAATTTACTAACCAAAAATTAAACCCATTTAATTTAATTTACCAATCACACACAAATTTCTGTCACCTTTATCATAATTATTTAATTCAATAGTAATAAATCCTCTTTCAATTTCATCAACGGGTCCCCATCATTAACATTAATAATAATTATTATTATTGACGCCCATTATTTTCATATAATTACTCCATATATCCCATAACATTATATTCACGCATGGTTGGGAACCCCATTCACGTGCCTCTTCATGTTATTATTATTATAACAAATTATTATATAATAATACCCTTTTAATGTTATTAACACAATTCCAACTTTAATTGTGGAGAACCACACAACGCCTCCTGTACAAGGTCACACCCATGCACCCCATGCATTTCATTCCTTTATAATTTATTACATGAGCCTCATTTATTGTAATTTATTCCTTCATAACTTATTCCATGAGCCTCCCATCATTTTATTAAATATATTCAATTTTATTTCATATATTTTACAATGATTAAATTAAAACCATTTTATCTAATTAACTCCAAATATTTTCACCCCACCATTATCAATTATTATTATAAAAAATTATTATTACAACACGTGTCGTGTTTGACCACATCAAATTTTTTACAAAGAAATGGACCGGAGAGGTCCGGGCCATTACAATAATAGATGTCATAAAATCATGGGGTGATTCATTATAAACAATATAAAAATAAAATTACCCTTGGAAGTCCAATAGTTTGATAAAAACAACCAAGGAAACATCATAATCACACTAACATTTTTCACCCTTGTATCTTATACAAGTAAATAGATTTTTAATAAAAATTTAACCATGTTAATTCATTGTAATTCTTAGAACATTTTCTCAGTTATCCAGAATCCGAAATTATTGCTCCTGATCGGAATGATCGTTATACATTGGTATGACATTTGATTTCATTACATGTGGTTGATCTGGTCAGTTCTTCAGGTGAGATACCTGGAACACATCGTGAACCTAAAATAGTATCAGAGGAAGATCCAAGAGATCTATATTTGTACTTATTATATTATGAATTTCAAAATATATAACATACCTAGAGAATAACTTTTCAATCTTCATGAATCGTATAAACATATTCCATTGAAAATTTGATACAGACACCTTCTTGCCAATTCCAAATACCAAATCAAACAGATAAATGTGAGCATAAATTTTCATTCGAATATGAGCATTCATTATGTGTTGTTTAATGTATCTAACATTCTATAACATTTACTCAGCTAGCTCATGTCCTAATATATTTTTGTTCTCAATATTTTTTCAACACTTGGGATTTATAAACTTATAGTCATATTAGGATTCATGTGGATCCTCTTTAATTATTCATGAATCATATCGATGTAAAAAAACACATATATATTAATGTGTATGATCCAAACACATATGATATACAAAAAACAATATCTAAATATATATTTTAGGGTTTTAATATTCCACATAGACTAACGATATTTTTTATTTTCATATGTAGTTCTTAAACATTGCTTTGTATCGAGATCATACTAATGATTTCATCTAATCTTTGAGGAAATCCTTGGATTAAACTTTGATACAATATAATGTAGTACTCCATGAATCCATAGAACGTACTTAATCTATATCAAAGAAGTAACATCACAAGAGAAAAAAAAATATCATAGGTATGAAGTGTCATGTCAGTGTAAGGGAATCTTTGTCAAAAAAAATAAAATTATTCCCTTTAGATTTTTATTGGAGTTTGAGAAAAATATATATGTTTAATTTTGAAAAAAATCCCCTATTTTTATGAAAATAGGTTTAAACATATAAATAACATCCCATTAGAGTTTTTTATATTATAATTAACTTTTTTACTTCCAAACTAGACAGATAAAAACTCTATTATATATATCACCATTAAATCGCACTAGGAATATGCTTTCCAATATCTATACATCATTTTAATTATAGGCTGAATACATATAGAATAAATTTTGAGCCTCCCCTAACAGCTACTTCATACATGTGATGGGACAAAGATGAATCTCCATCTTGTTATAAGGGTGAATATGTGGAAAAATATATATAATAAAATGTGAAAATTATAAATAAATTATGGAGGCCAAGTATTTCTAACCTCACAAAACGAAATTCGCTCATTTAACCCCAATCCGAATCATCGGGAAAGGTATATGTGTATTGTCATGAGTTACCAACTTGCACATGAGCTAACAAAGAAGAGTTGGATGTCATAACAAAAATAAATTACTCCTTCAAACTGGGAGCCATATTTTTCTTTAAAATGGACGATGTTTTCAAAAAATTTGGGAAAAATAATCTTCAATTTCTATCGACGATTTTATCACCCAATTCATTTTCCTAGGCCTTCTGAAATCATCTATGTACTCCTACCAAAACTGGAGGAAGTGGAAAATAAAGGGGGAGAGTGGACAAAATTCCTCTCATTGATTAAAACACATAACACCTACAATTAAAACCCCATATCCCATGGTTTCAAAAAAAACTACATTGAGGTACCATTATCTAAATAATGACATGTGCAAGATAATATTACTATCAAATGTGGATACAATTGTGTTAATGTGAAATGAATTGCCTATGTTTTTATACCTTGGTGTCTTATGAAGCAATGGTTTTTCTCTTTACAGAAGACTACTAGCCTAAGCTTACCATGGTTCTCCGAAGACTACATGTATGGATTATAGGTTCCTTATAAAATTACCATTCTTTTATGTTTTGGGAATCACAAAGCCATTTTTTTAATGATTTTAGTCTTTCTTTAAAGATTCTTATATGACAGAACATGCTATAACATATTAATTGTTTCTATTGTATTACCAAATTCATTTCTATGACATGAAAACCGATATATTCATTATGAAAAATTAATTTTAATTAACATGTATCATTATCTATGACTATTTACCATAAATATATTTAGAATGATATTCACATTGAATTGTACATAAGATTTCCCTAGAATTTTAAATTTGATTCTCACAAACAAGTGAATCCAATTTCCTAATAACTATGGATCCAATTTTACAAAAAAATTAATGTCGTTTTTTAGAACTTATAATATGATCCTATCATTAATAAGTGTTTGATTATCTCTGAAATCAAACTTTAAATCTCTCCGAACACATACTTAGATTCTCTCAAAAATCATACACTTATTCTCTTAGAAATCAGACCACGATTCTCTCATAAATCAGACTCTAATTCTCTCAAAAATCAGAACTCAATTATCTGAGAATGGAAATCTAATTCACTCTAAAATAACACTCTAATAATATTATAAATAAGAATCTTAATTTAATAATATGTATACACTGAATGCATTTTTCATAATCATAATATAAAAGATATTTATTTAATCACATTTATATAATGTATCATTTCAATTTATTGGATCGAAAATCATTATAATGTTTCATAAATACTACTTGATGATTTTTCTCACATATATTTTATATTTAAGGATGTCATAAAATATATTAAATTTTGAGTTTTGCATGAAATACAATAATACATGTCCCTCTATAATTTTATGGAAATATGACTGTTGGAGGAGAACTAGACCGTTGTTGATCTCACATATAAATAACCAACGATTTGAATGATCTAGTAGTATTGAGATATTTTTTGAGCTTCAAATTTTAGGAGGATTTGTTCGCAGCTAAAAAAAGTGATACGCTTTGAGGGCTCTGCCGGACTTCCGTTTTATGAATTCTTTTATGGAATATAGCTATGAACAACTAGCTCATGTTGTAAACAATATGTTCATATTGAGAACATCACCATGATCTATTTTCATAGTGTGATTCTTATTTTTTATAATATAAATTATGGGTTTTTGGGGATAGGATGACAGATGTGATGATTACCTTCATAATCATCAGATTGCATGTATAGTATGGTTGATACCGATCACTGAATAGAGGCATACCATTTTGTGGGTAAGATATACTTTCATGAAACTGTAATTCAGGGGACCTTTATCAATGGTTGATGTTTACCACAATTGTATGGTAATATTAATTATTTGTTAAATTTTTAATATTATAAGTTTGATTAATTACACTGCATTTAGTTATAATTAAAAATTGTGACATTATTACACTTTCATAACCTTGAATTAACTCTGATATATTAGAGTGAGTGTTATTTAAGGTAGAAACATTGTTTTTTAATCTTATTTAAGATTCATTATCAAAACCATTTTATTGAATTATAATATTTTTAATTACTTTAATAAAAACTAATTAGGGGTTTTTGTAATAAACTTATTTCACTTTATTAACCTTAGATTTTATTGAAGATAAAAACTAAATATTTAAAAAAAATAACCCCTATTATAATTAAGCATCATCATCTGAATTTCGATCATATAATTGGTATTATATCATGAACATTGAATTAATGATAATAATAATTTTTATCAGTGATGTTATCTGCTATACTTATATGTTATTTTTAGTAATCATGAACAACATTTCTTTCACAAAATTTCATTCTCAACTTTTCTTATTCGTGAATTTATTTATAAACTCATTACTTGTAAACATTTTCTACTAACAAATTTAATTTGTAATGTTTTTTAGAATTTTTTTAATAAATGAATGGAATTAAAGATGGATCTATAAACAACATATGTCATAGAGAATAACCTATAATTTATGGAAATGGCTATGATTACTAGTGAGAGAAAATGAAAACTTTTGTTTTCAATACTGGTTTTGAAAACGAAAAAATATTTATTAGAGATTAAAAGATTCATGGAAAGTAATTCTGACAATTAAAAAATTAAAAAAAGATTGGATTACCAACTTAACAGTAAGGTGTGTAATACATTGTTGTGCTCTATTACAACAAACATCAATAGAAAAATTTCATTATGTGATGATGAAAATAGTATAGGGAAGATGTTATATGTTACAAATTTTGGTACTTACACTTTTATGGAAACAAGAAGAGACTTGTTAAGAACTGAATACAATGTATTAGTTTATCATTGTGGAGAACCCATATGTAATGTTCAGAAGAGTTTTTGAAAATATTCAATTTCCTACTATAAATGGGATATAATGTTCTATATGATGATATACTTGTTAAAAATAGCATTTATATCATCTATAATGAGTGGGAATCTAAAAGAACAATGATTGATGATAATATAATTTTTTCTCAAACAACCCCAAATGTGTTATTTGGGACCCTTCAACAGATTGGGAATAGAATGGAGAGGGTAGATTGTAAATATAAGAATAAAAATTGAAATCGGATTTTTTTTAATTACCACTTCTACCCAAATGAAATATAAATATCCATAAATAGTTTTCAATTAAAATGAAATTAATGTTGTTGTTCTATATGATTCATGTTATTATGACCATTCAATGAATTATTTCATGAAGGATGAACATGATTGTGGGAATGAAATAAATTCAATATATATACAAGAAGAAATACACAAATGATAATAAAGACTCTGAATTCACTTATTATGAATGTATGAAGTTTGGTTATATCACACCTGATTGTCACAAGCATTAGGAGGAAAAAAATAGTCATTATGAGAGGAATTAAAATATATAAGAGTAGTATAATTGAAAGAATGAGCTGAATAATAATTATTCATAGGGTTCTAGTGGTATTGATTCCTCACACAAATCATTAAATTTTGATTCCTCTGGATAGAAAATATCGAACGTATAGTCGAAATTACAATTCAATTTCATTGCATGATTTCATACATACACGATTTTTAATAGATCAAAAATCTACCCTTAAATTAAAAGTACCCTGATGTGAAAAATTATTAATCATTCGATGACTAATCTTCCTCAACAGTGGATAACATACCCTCTTATAAAGAATTCTCTAGTTTTACTAAAATAGATGAGAATGAAAACCTCAAGATCAAAATATGCTAGAGAAAGAAAATTATAGAATCATTATCTATGAAAAAGATGTATCATCACATTCTATGGATCTTTATTATAAAATACATGATTTGAGACTATTTCCAAATATCATACGAAAGTTAATACTGAGAAATATATAAATTTGAATGTTTTGTTTGTTAATTTTATAAGAAACCCAATATAAGAATAAGCATATTAAGTGAATAAGGATTCATTGTGAGTTTCAAAATTTATAAATGGTTATTACAAAATTCCATGGATGAATTCCTTGTCACTTCCCATTTAAATGAGAATGTATATACACTAAAATTAGAAGAGCTTAAGTGAAAAGACATAACATAACATATTACATCGGAAGATCAAAATTTGTTATGGAATTATTGTTTTGTACATTTTAACCTTGGAATATAATTTTATTTGTTAAAAAACAATCTTACGAATCGACCAGATAATAGGATTGATTATTCAATGGGTTTTGACCCATTTTAATATTATAATTAACATAAATAAATATTTAAATATATTACTGATGTTCTAACAACTAATGTCTTATAATTTGTGCACATGGACTTGTTTAATCCCACACAAACTTGTAGTATATGAGGAAAATACTATCATTTTACATCAGGTGATGACTACACTAGATTAACATGGGTCTATTTTTTCACAATTAAATATGATTACTTTTATTATTTTAATATTTATATAGCCAAATATTGATAATAAAAACACCTTCAATTAATAAATATTCATACTTATTATGGGGGTAATTTTAAAATAATTATTTTGAAACTGTTTTGTTGTGAAAAATACACATTCTCATAACTTTTAATCTCATATAACTCTTTAGTATGATGTTTTTGTTGAATGAAGAAGACTTATTCTTCATGAAATAATAATAACCATGCTGAGTGAAAATTATATTTCTAATTTTTTTGAATGAATCATTATCTACATATTTCTATAATATAAATAATTTTTTATTCATGCCCAATATAAATAAAATTTATTATGAATTATGTATAGGCTAAAAACCAAATGTCTCTTACTTCATAATATTCAGATGAAATGTATTCATATTGGATACTAACCATAACAAACATACATACACACCCAAATCCAATGAAATATTAATTTTATGATATTCCACTACTTTATTGAAATACAAATTTTTTGACAAAAAAACTTTTCCTAATGATGAATTAGAACATGTGAAATTTTAAATAACTAATCGTTTTTTTTAAACTACCACATACTCCATATTATGATATTTGTTTCAAAACTGGTTGTTAACCTTTAATAGAACATTCTTCTAACAATGAAAATACAAAAAGATTTTTTTTTATTTACCCCTGAAGATTTTTTACATTATATTTATTAGTAGGTTTTAAAAAATCGTTTGTATTTGTTTCATAAGAATCATCAAAGTGATAATATTACTGGTGAAGTTAATAAACAATTAAAAACTATATGTTCAATATGAAATGATGTTGAACGTCTATACTTTTATTTCCACTTAGAACATAAAACTCTATATGATGATTTGGGTGATGGATATTGGATAAAGTAAATACAATAGGAATTTAATTAATTAATGAGTAATACTGTTTTGAAAATGGTTGAATGACCTAGAGAATCTATTTAATTGGGTTAAAATGTGTATTTTGATATAAACATGATGAAAATGGAATAAAAATTATAAATAATGAAATATTAGTCGCTATATAATATTATCAATAAAAAGTGATAGACTATGAAGAAACTAATGCTCTAGTATCCAGACTTGAATCTATTCGTATTATTAAATACATTGTCGCATTATTCAATTTCAATCTATTTCAAATGGATGTGAATCGTGGCTTCCTATTGATACATACAAGAGGTAGTTTCCATAGAACAACCACTTATTTTTGACGGCCCAAAACATTATGAACATATTTATAAAAATACCAAAGCATTAAATAGCCTTAAACAGTCCCATAGAGGCTAGTATGATAGAAAAACAATAATTTTGTTACAAAAATACGTTGTTATAATTTCTTGAAATTTTGAGAAAAGACAACGTTTTTTATTTGAAAAGAAATGATATTTTCCTAAAAAAATTATGTTCAAGAGTTTTATCAAAATTATTTTACTTCTACGATGACATAGGGTTATGTTTCTATACCTATTCTTAATTTGAATTTTATTATATTTATTATTGAATTATTTTTGTGAGGTCCAATTATATTATACAGAATAAGTTATTTTGGCATGATGATTATGAACCTCATTTTCCAATATGTGTTTTTCGTTGATAAAAGATTTATGTTTTTGTGGACTACTTAAGAATAGTTTAATTATAATATATGGGACTGATATCTCCCTCTAATACATTAGTTAATTATTTATATCTCATGATATAGACATAAATAGTACAGAAATTAAATATATTTCATTAATACATATCTAGAATGATATGTAAAGCCGTTTCAGTAATGGACTTTGTATGATACGATGGTCTTCGTATAAATTCCTTGGATAATATGGAAATCATATTATGTGATTATTATTTTTCCACAAATTACATGTTTTATCCCAATTCTATTCAATCATGTTTAATGTTTCATTATGATCCATGCCTTACATACTGCAAAGGATTATTTCATGACTCAATATTTTTATTTTTAAACATTATGTTCATGATTTTACAATAAAATTATTATGGTTTGTTTTATTTTCTCAATGTTTAGCCATTCAGAGTATTTCACCCTTGTTATTTTTTATTTTCCCTACAATATAAATAAAGTGTTTAGGGAGGAAAAAAGGGGAGGATCGTCATAGTATATTTTCAGGATCATTCACAAAGTTAGAAGATTGTGTTTCAAGATTCCAAATACACTAAAATGATATGGTCATTAGGCATTCGTTTTTTGTAATTTATTTAAGTATTACTCAAATGAAATTTAATTTCCTAGTATGTCAAGATTGGGTCTCGACAAGATGTATCTCATGATGTTATATGTAATTTCACAATTGTTTCACTACAAATACCAGTGATAGTTAGAAATTCTAGATAGAAAAATATATTGTCTCTATATCGAGGAGCATCAAACTGAGTTAGTTTAAACAATATTTTGTTCCCTCATTGTTCATATTTTTGATAAGGGAAAAATTATATAATTCTAGGTCAGTCACACAATGGACCAGTAAATTCATTTAAATGTGTGGAAAATGATCAGTGGCTATAACATGTTACACATGATTTCCTCAAATGCAGTTTGAATCACCCCATCCCGTCGATAATCGAAAACATTATTCATGATATAGGAAACGGGATAACACTTACCAGCATGTTTTGTGATGAACTGGCGTATATATGTTAAGTGGACATGAAAGCCTAAAATCTATCAAATGTTTCTCCTAGGATACATCTGACTGATATCGTTGATCTTCAATGGATCGATCTTCATGCCTCTATATCTGAAAACGATACATATAAACATTATAGAGATGACACCAAAGGCACACATCAAGGGGTTCATCTTCATATGGTGGGACCATAGGATGCCAAAAAAATCACAATATCTATGATATACTACTTTCACTAGTGAGAATCGATATCCCGATTTTCAACAAATCAATCAACTAATTTATCTAGTAATTTCATAAATATACGATACATGACACACAGATAGGTGGAACCTACATTCATTTCAATGAGGGGAATTACCCGGATGTAGAAGATGCATTGTGGTGCCCAAAATTCTGTAAAATATTCATCCTCCAGGGCCATTCAATATTTTTTATACCCTGAATACCCATCCCTGAAAGATAGATCCTTGAACCTAGAGGTGGCATTAATCAATTTTTCTGTTGCAGGATGGGGAAAATCATCCTTTGGAATGTGACAGATGAGTTCCTAGAAGGTGATCGAGACTCTAATATTCCCATTATTCATCATAAGGGGAATAATATTATCAAACTATCCAGGTAAATGTACCTTTTTAACGATGTTGGATCTAATTATCTTTTCAACCTCAGCCTCAACCATGGAATCATGGGTATGGTGTATCTTTTTGGGATGATGTCTAAACATGTGATGATTTGTTGAATGTAAGAGGTAGCAGATGAAGACCGGAGGATCGAGCCATGTAATAGTTTCATATATATATATAAAAATACATAATTATTCTTCTTCAAGAATTCATCATATCACTTTTTCTCTTCGATATTCATAGCAGAACTGATCAAGGTTGGTTTTAGATTTTTGTTGTCACTCTGGTACATATGTACCAATTCAACCACTATGATGGAGAAAACCTCTTAAAAAGTGGTTGGATATTCTTAAAAATCATATTATTCACTGAATGAGGAAGAATTATCATTAGTATGTGGTTCATTATATTTGGAGACTCATGACAGGACACATGTTCGTGACTAAGCGGTCGGGGATGACTCATCAGGGGAACACTATGTTGTTAAAACCATTGATGTGAAAGCTGTCAAAATGACCTCATCATGAAATTCACCCAAGGGTCCATTATGGAGGACATAGAATAAATAGTGGTGTGTCATCATGAGATTGTTTTTCCTATCCTAATGAAACAAAAAACTTTAATTCATTCCCATTTCCATTGGACTAACATCTTGGAACCGTACAAGAGAAGGGGGTCTCGGATTACAAGAGCATAATTTTTATTGGAAATTGTGGTGATATTTCAGAATGAAATATTTATGGGAATATTATTCCCCCTCATCCTAGAAAAATCAAATCATTGCTCAATGTCTTGTGTTGTGGCCACTAATCAATGGATAGGGAATAAGTTGGAATCATCCAGGTCCTCTCACGGTTTGGTCACAGTCATGGCATGTTCAACCTCATTATCTATAATATTATTATTTTTGGTATTATATTTGTCAAAAAATTGTTAGTAGGATAAAAAAGAAGAAAAGGGAGACACGTCACCTTGGATTGTGCCTAGTCAGACATTAAGGGAGTAAATAAGGCATTTGTGATTTGAATAAGGGGCCATCACGTGAAAGTAGAGCCATGGACGACCAATAAATGCATTGTAAGCGGTGTCATGTGAGACCAGCATGAAATTGGTGCTATAAACAAGGAATTAAGGTTAATAATGTCAAATGGGGTCTTCACCATCCTATCATATCCTTGAATTTTCAGTTCAGAGGGACATAGATCATCCTCGGATATCCCTACTTTACGGAGTGTTCATGGTGGGATATGGTTTATCCATGATCACACTTCATCAAGAAAACAATGAACCACCACACCTTTGAAATGGATAGTGATGTATAGTGGTTGGATGTGCCCCTACATGGGAGAACATTTATCTTCTCTAGATAACTATATAATGTCCTGATATTCTGCATGTCGACTACCTCAGCATGGAAGTCTTCTATAGTTGTGACCTCCATCTCAAAATGAAGGGGGATTACTAAATCATCGTCCAATTCATACATAATATCATCATATAGTATAAGATCCTAAAGGATAGAGAGATTCAAAAGAATTTTGAGAGGTAGATTAGGTATATCATACTTATATGCCAAGTGTGAACTTCTTCTCACAGGAGGTCGTTTTGTG
Source organism: Viscum album (assembly GCA_963277665.1). Taxonomy (NCBI): domain Eukaryota; kingdom Viridiplantae; phylum Streptophyta; class Magnoliopsida; order Santalales; family Viscaceae; genus Viscum; species Viscum album. The sequence goes on along the minus strand of OY728161.1, from coordinate 415,217,812 downwards.
GTAGGAGGTGTGACAGGTCCTTCTAGATGAACCAATGTCCGACTTGTGCTGATAATTTCCCACTGATCACTAATAAAACATTGTTTAGTGGATACTGGATGGGGGATATATGACTGAATCCGATCCACATTATAGTGTGGCTGATCATTGCACAGTCGTGTTAGCTACGCTAGATCATGTAGTTCAAACAGTGGGGGAGGCGAGTTTAGTGAACCAAGAAGATAAGGTTGTGCATGCTGAGAACTAAAATGGGCATGTTGTCTATTTTCGTTTGGATGCAATGAATGTCAATTAGTTATGAAAAATGAATCTTGGATACTCATATAGACATAGCTCTGTAGACACTAGTGTCAGTTGTGGACATTGAGAGGATTCATCCAGTGCACATTGTCGTCAGGAACCATGTTGGAGTTTACAAGCTCCAGAATATTAATCGAATCATACCCTTGACTGTCACTTGAATAATCCTCCATCACTTGGTGAATTCTGGAAGAATTCTCAATTTACCGCCTTGTAATGGCGAACCCTCTATAAAAATAATTTTGGTAACTTTAATACATTCTATTTGAACAAATAAAATCCTTCTTTAGAATGGGGAAATCAAAATTTACATTGTGTAATTTTTTTTTAATTTTTCCAATAGAGTTCATTTTTTAATTCATAATATCATATATAGGTGAGGCTGATGTTTTGGTATTGTTCTAAAAAACATAAATTTTTTATGAATAGTGATACCACTTAGTAGTAGTTAAAAAACCGACTTTTCATTTAAATAAAAGTTTACCACTTATATGGTTTTAATTTTTAAAATCTGACATATGTTGTTGTTATTTGTAATTAAAATTTCATTCAATAAGATGAAAATAATTTTTGGTGAATCGTAACTTTTGACCTTTATTTACCACTGATAAAGGTAAATGTTGTAATTCAAGGTAAAAATAATATTATAATTATTCAAAATTACCTTAAAACATTTCTAAACCTTATTGGTTAAGTCATTTTAGACCATGGGCATCTTAGGGACGATTTTGGGACCCCATGGATCCACTTATGAATGATAATCAAATTATATATTAATTAATTTAAAGTAAAGTCAAAAATGACTTAAACAAACATCTTTTAGTAAATTAATTTTTATGTGGTGTTATATAAATTATATTTTTGACTATAAATATTCATTATAAATAAATATAATATTATCTATATCATGGCATTGTTTTTATAATTTTTAGACATCATATAAATAAAATTATTTATAACACAATAATGATGTAAAGTTTAGCTCATTAATAAATGATTTAAATTAATAATATTATAAATACTTATATTCTATCTAAAACAAGTCCAATTCTGATTGGATGATTTTATCTCGAATACGAGTTATCATATCTTCTACTTTAATGATTTTTTGACCTTTTGAAATATAATATAAATTTATAATAAAATAATGTTTTCACACTTAACTAAAGAGTCCCTCCTCTCACTTTAAAAATAATACCACTTAAAACCAATTACTCACACCTCTAAATAGTTTTGGCTCATCCAACCTATGGCCAATTAATATACATACATACCTCTATTCATTTTATAAGCCTTACCTTAAACATAAGTCACTTCATGACATCTTTGGGTTCAAACCAAAGGAAGTTACCCAAATTAGACGTAACAATTTCTCTTAACTTCTTTTCTTTATTTTACTTCTCTAACCAATAAACTCTTTTTATTCATTTATTTTATAAAAAAAACAGTATCTTCACATACACGGATGTTTTTATGAGAAGTATTCCAACTAAACATAGAAACAACTCCATTTAATTGGAGAATAACATAATGTTTCAGTGAAAGAAAAACTAATGCCTCATGATACGATGATTGTTCGATTATATCCTACCGCCTCTCAGGGTGGACATTATGATGGAACTATTTTAATATATAATATATATCATGTTTATGTTTACTTTATGCTTTTGTATTTTTCATTTATATCATGACATTATGGTTTCCATTATGGGTAAACACGATAATTTCATTTGAGGAAGTGCAGACTACCGCCCCATCAAAGTGATATGACTCATTAATGCCATATGTGGGACATATAAAGGATGGAGTTATGATATAATAAATGATATTATTCTGTAATTATAATATATCTATGTATCATTATGTTTTAATTACATTAAAATATGAAATATAAATGAAAGTAATGTTCATGCGTACGTATATCTTACCGTCTCCATGAATGGTGGATTTGATTTCTTATCTCCGAATGTTATATACTATTATAAACACATATATATACTAGATATATACAATATATATGATATCTAAATCATTAATATCATTCTAACGATAATGGATATTTTACCACATGAACAACTTGTAATTATTAGGTGTTCATTTTTGACAGAAGTACCAAATATTGTCAAAATGAACGTTATTAACATAAATGATTACATAATGTTTATAAAAAGGTAATAAGTGATATAAAAGTAATAATAAACTTGATAATGTTTCTTATGCAAGTAGAAATTGACTTTAGTTTATTATTTAGGAGATTAATGAACAATCTAGTCAATTCGGACTTGAGGTAAGGAACTTCGTCTCAATCTCATTTCTTTGAGGCATATTTTGTTTTAATACATGACATTCTTTTATATGCTGTATAAACACCCTTGAATTTCCACAGGGAATATTTTTATATAAAGTGTTTAAAAAAATACAAAATAGAATATTTCTTTTAACGTTGGGGGTGAAAATTACCTTTCCGTCGCCACGTGTATTATTTGATCTTTTGGATTCTTTATCAAGACGTAATGTTTCTGAAAAGGGAAATAAATACCATATAATCTTTTTACATATTTAGGTATTGAAAATGGGTTTGATATTCAATTTTTTATGTCAATATATATTAATGATATATTTTTATTGCAATGTGGGAATTTTATATTTCCTTTATGCTTATGTTATATGTTATAATTATGTTATGGTTCATGGGAATTGATTACTTATACTACTTTTTTCATGATAAACCTAGGGTGGGTGTGCCCAATATAGCTCTCCAATGCATTGGGTAATTTGACAGAGGTATACATGAATTCTTATCCTCAGATATTTAGGGAATATACTGTGATGGGTATTCCAAAGTAACTCCATATGTAGTTGTGATAGCTACAATGTAAGTATGTTATGTATGCCAAAATTTAACATTATGGTTTATGATTTATATATATTATTCATAAAACGTTATGATTCTATGAGGTAAGTAAACGAGTTCATGTTTTGTATGTATTTATGAACAAATTTTTCATTATTTGTTTTATAACCCTTACTGATCTTTTTATGCTCATCCCATGTTTTGAAAAAATTTTCACAGGACTTAAATATGAATAAGGTTAAGGATAGGATCAAAGGAATGTTAGGTTGTCTACAATAACGAAATAGACATGAATCATTTTTTTCAAATAGATTTTATTTTACAAAAAAATTGGTAAATGAGAATAAGTGTAGATTTGTAATTTTGTAGATTTAATGTAATTGTTATGGTCTAATTCTCTAAAACCATAAACATCAAAATATCCTCAATGTGAATTAATTTGTTTTATTCAATTTTATGTAATGTTTCAAGGTCGGGTCCTTATAAATAAAGTTCCACATGTAAAAATTATACCATTTGGATCACTATGAAATACATCAAAATCAATAAAAATAAACTATTTAAAATATTATAAAAACAATAAATCAATTGGAAATTAATAAAAGAATATTCTTTAAAATTCTCAAAATTCAAATATAGGTAGGTAGAAAAGTAACTCATTAGATATAAAAATGAAATTAATAATCCAAAGAGACCATGAATATCTCAAAATTGCATTATGATTACTATATACACCCCCTTATCCAAAACATCAACATATCCATGGAGGGTCACATTGAGAAACACAATCCATGAAACTAAACCTATAATCAAGAGGATTATTTGTATACCACATTGCAATGGAAGCCCAAAAATCGTATGTTATATACTTATTATTCCAACAACAATGGTGTCTGAAATGAATAATCTAGTCCATTAATATAATATAATGAATTGTGATGGTTTATCAATATTAATGTAGTGTTGTGATAATGAATCTTTACAAGTTAGGTCCATGTTCCCCAAGGACACCTATCCAAAAATACCAACTTCAAAATAAGCTGAGAAATCATTGAACATGTCTCTTTGTGTATATATAATTTTCAATTTATATATATGTACTCAATAAGTACAAGAATATATAACCTTATATTTTTATATATCATTCTATTAAGACCCATGTATAAAAAAAGAAATCCGTATATAATCATAATAGTTTCATATTCAGTAAGGGATGTCCAACCTGTATCAAATCATTGAATAAAAAAATTATATTTATTATATTTTTATTCAATTAGTTTGGGGACCATCAAAAAATTTAAAAATAAAAATAAAAATAGAGTTCCCTTTTGAAATGGGATAAGGATAACGCATTACATGATTGAAGGATTTATCCATTCTGATGTGGGGATTGAGAGAATCCATTATGTTATAAATTAAAAAATTAATTGACAAAATATGTGGAAAAAACCCTAATGGCACCACCGCTAATTAATGAAATGTGGATGAATGGACCATTGAACAAAATCTCAATAGAAGTGAAACACCTCCATTATTAAGACAATAAAAACATAATCTGCCACTACTAATATCATGATGTATCCATATATTCTCTAATGCTACCATCACGTATCCAAATACACACACATCACATATCATCATGCCACTACATACAATGGATTAATATAACAAAAGGTGAAAAATCGCAATCCGTTGAAATTTTTCATAGTTGTCACATCGGTCACCCGGATCATGGATTTAAAAATTATGATCATGAGACAAATATAGGGGGCCTGAGATTCCATGACTAACAACCCATGTGAATTGAGAGAATATTTACATCATCCTAGATGTGTTTTTGGGATATTTCATTCTGGAAAAAAAATCCAAGGTCCATCTAGTCATAATAAAATTTATGTTAGTCTGTCTTAACCAATGATCTCATAGCCTGATGTTTCATTGATTGTAATGAAATATATCTAAATGTGAAGTGAATCATTTTATTATAAATCACAATTATTATTTTTATACCGGACACAAAACCATCCTTGTCTAAATCAATTCAATTTATATCATTATTTTACCCTATTAATAATTCAATAGTGGGAAATATCCATTATCAAATTTAATGAATCTCCATGGGAGGCACACATGTAACCGATACAAATCACTAATCACATAAACCAACAACTGTCTTTTAGATTTATAATACAACACACCTCAAATGTGGTGTTTTATTATAAAGCATGGTATTTCTAAATATAAATTCATATAATTTATATTGATAATATCATTTATTCTTTGTAAATTTTTAATCCGAATATGTCATTCAACTCAAAATAAAAATATTATAATAATATCATTTAAATAAATAAACCCTAATGGTGTTCTAGTGATATATAAGATAACACTAATTAGGTAATTTAGAAAACCCACCCTAAAGGGGTTATTTGGGTCATTTTTACACCCTCCAACCATACTAAATGATTGTCTAAAATACATCACAAGGTAATATGGACGTTTCATGGAGATAATTTTATAGTTTTCAAGTGACACCCATATTTTCAAGCATGTAGAAAAATTTCTATATAATATAAATGACTTGTAATTATGGGGAAACCATATAAACCACCTTCCTTATTATTAGAATTTCATAAAAATCCATTATTGTCATATGATTCAATATAAAACATAATAAATCAGAATAATCATAAAATCCCCTAAAAATAGGGAATACAAACTCAATCAAAGATTTATTTCTACATCATTTGGTAAATGAGGAAGAGAATCATGAGGATTCTATAGATTCTAAATAAGATTCACATACGTCCAGAAATTCATAATTCAGCAGTTGTATAAGGAATATCATCCAAATATAAGTAGTGGAGTTAGACTGCATGAGTGGCTTTCATATTGTGCATGAGTAAGGTTAAATTTGGGAGATGAAATGAAATAGGGGGTATGGTAAATGGACATTTCAAGATCATTGGTGATTTCTATGGTTTGGCAACACTATTTTATGAAACATACACCAACCACGCCGCCTACTCCATATAGAACACTATCCCCACATTTTATGTATTAACAACATAATCTAACAATGTTCTAATCATGTGTAGAAACTAGTTAAGTCTAATTTTGTGTGGAGGCTAGGCATAGAGTTAACAAATCATCTGCATCTTATATTAAAAATCAAACAAAATATATATACCATAAAATAATTTTTAAACTTCCTCCTATATAGTTATTCCAAACCATGAAATACCTCCAATTATATAGGACCAAGCAGAATATTTTTTCTTAACAGACTCATGGTTTCTAGAAAACCATGCACCCTTACCTGATCCTTTGGACATTGACTTTCTGGGGCTTAATGCTCCGAAAAAACAATGAAAAACCTAATTAAAATATCAATCCATAATATGCATCTAAAAACATTTATGTTCCTTATCAATTGGATATAAATTGACAATATTTGAATAATATTATTCATTTTCACCAAAAAAAGCTAAAAATTCATAAAATTTTAAGCCCGTCGAAAAACACAGGATTTCACAGGATTGTTTCCTTATATATTTTTATAAACACCCTTATGGATTATCATAATAAATAAATTATAAAAAATAAATGATTAAATATATTAATTTATATCAATTTTAATTTAATCTCAATGTTTTATAAAATAAAATACTACCATTAAACAAAAGCGGGATGGGATAATTTTATGTAAAATATAATATATATGTGTTGAAAATTTTACAAAATAAATTAAGGAATAAAATCAAATTAATATACTTGTAAAAGAGTTACAAAATTAATGATAATTCAATATTAGTGTTCATATTTTAATAAATATTGTTTTATTTTTTAGGAAGCCAAAATGAGGGGAATTATAGTTGGATTTCTGGTGTTGGAAGTCTAGACACCATTAGAATATTTTTTTATCTCATCATTAACATTGTTTTTTTCTATATAGATGTTCTATAAATTTATTTAAAACATCCTTCCATTATACAAACTCAATTATTTTATGGGATATAATTGTTGTTATCTGTTTTGACATGTTTTTAATAGATTCAAAATTATTTTTTAAAAACAAGTTCATTTCAAAAAAAAATCTAGTGGAATACTCATTCATTATTTTTAATTCAATAAATCAAGATGATTATTATTTAAAAAATATAATTTATGTTATTAGTTTGGGCACCACAATGTTTTTCACATTATATATGTTATATGAAATAACTATGAAACCCATTAAATTTTATGTGATTTATTTAATGGTTGGGGTTGATAGACGTCCCTTGTAAAATGTTGGATACAAGTATATTCAGTGATAATAATGGTGTATGGTTTGTATTTGTTGTTAATATGCATAGGAATGAGCGTGCAGATTTTACATGATGTGGTCATATTATTGAGGATGAAGGTAGTATTTAATGCGTCATAGTTTCTAGTGTTTTATTAAATTTTGGGCCTCAAAATTGGTAGCTTTTTCATAAGAGTAAACATAATGAAGATCAATGATGAAAATTGGAAAATGAAGCGTACCACATTTCCCTAATACTAAGACTACATCCTTGGATCAAGAGTAGTTCACAGACCATGTATTGAATATTAGGAATAATACATAGGGTGCTTTGTGGAACCAAAATCAGTTCACGGTGATGGTATCCATACATAAGAGTGAAGTACGCATAATAATGGATGTTTTTGGGATATTTGTTGCTCATGGGAAATTAGTGGTACATTATTAAGGCTAAACCAAATAAATTATTAGATGAATAATGTTATAAAAGTATTTTTGTATACATTTTTTTAATATAAGGAGCAATAATCCCATTCGTTATGGTACTATAATTGAGATAAAAAATTAAAAATGAAATCTAGTGAAGAATAATGTGGTTCGCAGAGCATAAGAGACTACGTGGAGAGAATGATATGCATAAGTAAAAACATTTAGTGAAAGATACCATGGTTCATAGAGGAATATCTCATAATATGATACATATAAGTTAATTATATAGAGCGAGTAGATTTGTATGTGGAGAAAAGGATCTGCACAAAGCATATAATGTTAATTGAAGGTGTTTAGAAGACGAAGTATATGAATTCAATATGAGGACATAATACACAGATTTTGTATAAGATATTAGTTCGCAGAGGTGGAAGACGATGATGGTTCACAATGTGGTGATCCATGAACTATAACCACTAGTCATTATATGGAGGAGGTATGGTGGTCTATGGAAAAATAAACGGAGCCTATAAAGTGACAAAATTAATTTGTGAATGTAATTCTATTAACCTACAGGTGAGGTAGAAATTGATATAAATCTGTGGAAGAAAACAGGACATCAAAGGGAATACATTTACATTTGAGGGTACATGATTTAATGGTAAAACATTGAAGCAACCTTCGTGTCAATAAACTGAGTGAAGATTCATCACATGTAGTGAGAAAGGAGAAGTCAGTGGATATAATTAAAGTGATAAAGTATGTTATCCCTAAAATATTTTAATGGTTTTTCCCAGGAACATAGTGACTGTACTAAACTCTTGTAATTAATAACATGGATGATTATTAGTGTTTTGGAATTACCATCACACCATCGGTATATGATCCTTAGGTGATTCCCTATGCGGTGAAACAATTAAAATTTCTGTTTTATTGAATTTCATGTAATTGTTTGTTTTTTTAGTTCCTCTTCCTAAAAGTATAAAAGGATAATAAAAACATAATAATAAGATGCATTTGTTTGAAAGAAAAAATTTACACCTTGATTCAACCTTCCTCTCATAGGGTGTTTATAGGAAATTCAAGTGGAATCAAAGGATAACAGTTGTTGGTGTTAGATCTGTCCATTGTCATCATAAATAATTCATCTAATGTATGTTTATTCCCCATATTTGAGGGAATTAATTATGAGATCTACAAGAACTAAATGAGATATCATATAAGATCTCATGGAATAATTTTCCCTTTTTCTACTATTCATGAAATATAGTTTACTGATCCCAGAGGATATTTTTTTTGATATAGATACGAGAATTCATGAAACAAATGCTAACGTGTAGAATGAACTCACCACGGCTCTTTCTGATCAAATTTATATATAGGTGATGATATGAACCTCATAAATGACTATGTTGGAAATACATTAAAATATTTATGAAGGATACAGTAATGTGATGGAGGTGAAACAACATGTTCTTCATAATAGGTATGATAATTCAATGATGCATCATAATGAGAATGAATATTACATCTCCAATATAATTACATAATTGGTAGAAGAAGTTTTAGGTATGGATGTAGAAATAAAATACATTGATATTGAATATAAAATCATGAGAATACTTCCTCTGCCTTAAAATACGATGGTGTCATCCATTGAGAAATGATAAATTTCCAAACATTACATAAATGATGTTCTATGTGTCCTGGTGAAATACTAGACGAGCATCAAATAAGATATTTGAAGGACTAGCATATGAATGGAAATTGAATTAAAATCCATGTAAGAGATGAAAATTTCATTAGATAATGGTGATGAATATAATGAAAAATCATAAAATCTCTCTCTAATTTCCAAGAATCTCAAGAAGAGAAAAAGGTAAATTTAATGGAAATTTAACTCTGGCCTATTTTCATTATATATGAGTTGGTAACATTGACTCTCAGTTCTCAATAAATCTCGATGATAAACATATTTATGGTGAAAACATTTTGAAACTTTAGAAATTGTTTTACAAAAATGGATATTTCAAAACTGCAAGGAATATACAAAAGTAGATTTTTTCTGTGAAGAGGATGATGATGATAATGAATTCTGTCTACAAGAAGAACATAAATTTAATAAAAGAAACCATGACTCCATGATAGATACCATTGAAATGTTAAGAAACAATTATAAATAAATATATAGATAATCGGTTGACTACTAATTTCAATACGATTTTGAAAATTAATAATGATTTTAGTAAGGTTGAGAGTAAATGTAAGAGATGAAATAAGTTGAGGAACTCGAAAAATTGACCATCAATGTCCATACCATGTAATTATAGGAGATGTCCATTACAGTTGAGGGACATGAATAATATGTTGTTATTTATAGGAGTAAATTCAATAGTTGATATAATTCAAAAGAAGTCAAGTGGAAAATAAAATTTAAAGAATTCACAGTTGATGAGTTTCTAGAGGTACATATGTGTGGTTCTTCTGGAGTTTAAAATGATTTGAATGATCAAACACCTTCTTTCCTAAGAAATAGAGTAATTGGTTGTGATTCCAAAACATCAAATTCTATAAACAATGTCATCCAGAATAATAAAAATATTAATGTTGATAACGTTGAGAAGCAAAAAATAAAGATATGAAAATGTGAACCATAAATTGAACTGAATGACAACTGAAAATTATCCTCGAGCATTCATAAATGATATTTCATCAAACTATATTATAGTATAAGAATTCATGAGTAACGATAGAAGTGAGATGAAATATCATCTCAATAATTTTTAGTTCTACTGATATATATGTCAAACAATGTTATATTGAGAAGAGGTAAGGAGATATGTGAATTTGGAAGAGTTAGGTGTTCAATAAAAGAGAAGAAATTCATATCATATGTCTTATAAAATAATTTGATTATATTGATACTACTTTCATTGTTCTATCATTTCCCATAATGTTGTTCATTGTCAAAAGAGGAATGATAAGATAAATTTAAAAGAATCACCGAGACAGGTATATACATGAAAACCATATAGTGTGGCTATTAATTTTTTTTCTTTTATATAACATTACAAATATGAAAAACCTGATTATTTTGAAGATATAATTTAAAGTCCATCATTGTCAAATTCTCAATCAAAATTATGTATGAATGAAACATAGAAAAATTGAGAAATCTATCTGTATAGAAATAACTCTCAATTCTACAAAGAACAATTACACGTGTATTGTTGATAGTGAATTTTCATCCCATATGACAGGAAATTCATACCTATTAATTAATATCAAGAAATAGGTTGATGGAACATTGTGGTTTAGTAATGATGGTGCACTTATGATCAATGGTAGTGGAAATACAGAAATTACTATTGGAGAGCTGAAGAAGTGTAAATTTTTATATGTGGAATGATTGTGTCACAATCGAAAGAGTGTTAGTCAACATAGTGAATCGGGCCTTATTTTTACATAAAATTATAATGGTTTTATTATCATAGGAAATATATGTAATTCTATTACGAAAAGATGTAGAATAATGGGTATCTTGTATCAGATCGATATAATAAAACAATTTCTACATGACTTTTAAAGAGAAAAATAACATGTGGCATCAGATATCGGGGCATGTAAATCATAAATACATGTAAATGATAACCAATCTGAATATTTTCATCGAAATCATAAACTAGAAGTGTAAATGAAAAAGGAATACGACTCTTCTGTATGGGGGAATATGGTCTGTAGTTCCTAGCATCCAATGAATAAAATGGAATCGAATATTCATCAGCTTATCTATAAGTTATATGTGTCATAGTAAATTTTTCCCTAACTTAGGGGGACGTGTACACTATTATTTTCTTAGATGACTACTTTATACTAGAACATGTGATGGTTATTTAGGGGAACATAAATTTATTGATTACATAAATTCATATTGTTGCATTAAGGAAAATGAAAATGGATGAACAATCAATGTTCTATGGTCCAAAAATATAGTAGAATATACCTCAGTTGAGTTTTTAAATTTACTATAGAATCATTCAATTCAATATTAGGTAGAATATGTGAGAACCCCACAACAATATGGAGTTTTTGAGATGTTGAATCGAGAGGTGATCAATATGGGTAAAATTTTGCAAATTGATAGTTGTAACTCTTTCCATTATTAGAAATAGGTTCTTCATGCTACAATATATATTCAAAATTGAATAGGGAATTACATGGGTAAATATTTTATATCATATGAGTTGTGTCATGGAATAATTTTTCCATGGAAGTACATCTGTGTTTTAATAATTAAATGTTTTCATAGAAACAAAAAATTAAATAGTGGAATGTATGGTGATACAACAGATAAAGGAATATTCCTGGGATATAAAATGATTAGATAACCATATAAATAATTCAATAACCCTATTAGAAAAATTATGGATTATAGATATGTAATTTTCATTAAATATAAAAAACAAATACCCAACTGAATTATTATTATAATTCAATAGAAAATGAATATGTATCTGATCATGGAGCATAAAAAATACGTCATTATAGGTATGCTTAAACACTCTCTATATTCACAATATGATGTTGACTGTCAAGAAGAATCAAAAGGGGAATCCATGGTTGGAGAGATTAAACATGAACCTCAATGGAGAAATCTAAGAGTAGTGATTGATCAATCCAACATCATAAAGGATTGGATTACACCAACCCAAACAAGTAGAATAATAAATAATACACCATCTTAATTCCTATAATTTGTGAAATCTTTCTTTAATAAAGATGATTTTAAGGATGAATGATGGGAAAAATCCAAGAATTAAGAGTTGGATTAGATTGACATGAATTCATCATGGGATCTAGTAAAGAGACCAAAAATTTCAATGTGAATGGTAAAAGGTGAATTTTCAATATTAAATTTGATTAATATGGAATTTTATTCGAAACAAGGTGTGAATGCTGTGTAATGGATATTCACATATTGAAGGAATCACTGTCGGTGATACATTTTCTATTGTGGCTAGTCTAGAGTCAATCATCCTTTTTCATTCCATGGAAATCCTTATAAAATATAATCTGTAACAAATCGATGTCAAGATTACATTCCTGAATGATATTCTACAAGAATATGTCTACATTGAATAGTTGGTGGTTTTCATACTTCGAAATGATAAAATTAAGGAATGCATATTAGTAGATTAATTTTTCATCCACACGATATCATATTTTGAAATATCATGGATTGGTGAACTCACATATTTTTTAAGGTAGTTAGTGATTAAAAAAAAGGATTACATGCTCATTTCTTAGAAAATGTATGCAACAGAGCTACTAAAAAAAATTTCCTGATCGATAACAAATGTCGACTCCAATTTTGGTTTGAACAAAACAATGAATGCCTGAATATTGGTCTTTTGTGTATCCCACAGTGTATAAGAAAATTATTGGAAGCTTAATGACCCATGAAATTACACCACTAGATATTTTCATTGAAACAAGTTCAACGACAGTTTTTCATAGTAATCTGAAAGATGAACATATGGCGATATTTAAAAGAATCATGAAATACATTCGTGGTACTAACATTTATTGATTTTATTTTCATGCAGGATCTGATTGTGGTCAACTATAATTTTTTGATGATGACTGGGATAGCGATTTAGTTGATAAAAACTCCACCAGTTGTGGAGAATTCTATGTTGACATGAAAAATGAGGCCTATATTAGTTGGAAATGTGAACATACTTCTCTTAGTACTACTGAGGTTGAATATATGTCCACCACAAAATCATGCACTCAACTACATTGTATGAAGTAGCAATTGTATAACATTTGTTATGAGGTAAATCAAATACTATTTATTTTCTATGATAACAAAATCACGATTGACCTTATGAATAATCATCTAAATCAATAAATTACTAAACATATTGAAATTAGATATCACATCATAGATAATCAATTTCATCGAGGTGTGATTAAAATGGATCATGTGGAAATTGATGAGAGTGTGGGTGATATTCATACCATGTCACTAGAAGAATACGTGTATGAGAAACCTCAGCTGAACCTCCATGTTCAAAAATGTGTAACCATATACGGAGGTAAAGAAAATATCCTCAACCTAGATGTTTTAACATTTTTGATTTTTTTGAAGTGATTCATGTTTATGCGGGAGATACTATCAAAGGTTGTATGATTAAAATTTTAAAGGAAAAATGTGGTTCATTTGGTTTATTTTAAATGGGGGAGAAAATAATGAATTAAGTCAATAATGAGTGAACTAGTTTTATATTGAAACAAAAAGTGGACTGGATTTTTCTAGATATTGGAATGACGATTAATAGTGAATTCCAAAAATGAAATAATGGGGGAGAAAATAAAATCATGAGAACCCAAATTATTTACTCTGTTTTGGTTTCTATGCCATGACCTATTCATGATTACTTAGAGTGATGGTTCTGTTATTTCTTGAAGGTTCAAGTTTTATTCGTGGCTGACACATTACTATATTTTTCTGGATACTGGTAATTGACACAATGGGGGAGATTATTGGAACCACATATGTTCATTGATAATAACGTAGTATGGATTTTGTTTTTCTACATTATATACATTGATGACCATGTAGTTTTCAATGAATTTTTTCATATGACTGAGGCTGAATATAATATTGATGGTGGTAAAAAGTTTTACTATTTACCAAATATATGGGCCTCAAAATCGCGATTTTATTCAATGTAGTGAAAAACATGTTTAGTGGTGAAATAAATGAAAAGGGAAGGGAAATGCATTGCCCGTGACCTAGACCTCATACCATGTATAGGAACTGTTCGCAGACTAGGTATAGAACAATGTGTAAAATGTGTCGAGAAGTTCATATTTATCGAAATTGTTTTGCGATGAAGGTATGCATAATAATTCATGCAACACGCAGAAGGATGTTTCTTAGCGATATATCTTTGTTTCATGGAATAGGAGCGGTATGCGGTGAAGGATGTTCTAATTCAATGATTTGTTCAATCATGGATTTTCATATTATTAAGAAACTTTTTTGTCTATACAATTAGTAATAATCCCATTTGGTAATGTGCTTGATTTGAGTTAAAAATTTATGAATGAAATCTTGTGATGTTTGATGTGGTTCACCGAGGAGAATAAGGTAAAAGGATAGGAGTATAAACATAAATAAAAACATTATGAAAAATATATTGGTGTTTATAGAGGAATATCTCTAATTACATAGTAGATCAGTGTTGTACATAATGATAGTATGGTTATATGAGGATCAGATGTATTATACGAAACATTGACAATTTTCAGAATGTGTTTTTCATAGGCAGTATATAGATTCGGTTTACTGATGTGGTATGTGGACAACGTTTGTGGTGGTTGGACACAATGTTATTTTGTGGAGAGTTGATCCTTGAATGATACCCACTACTCAGTATGCAGAGGAGGTATGGTCGAACGTAGAACATTGGTGGGATTCAATAATGATAAAAAATAATTTTGGGAAAGTATTTTTTGTTAATGAATCATTGTGGGAAAATGATATAAATATGTGAAAAAATGAGACTTCGAATTAGCTTTCATTTACAGATGAGGATGCATGATTAAATGATAATCTATGGAATCATTGTTCATGTCAATAAGCTAATTGATGATCCATCCAACATAGTGACCAAGGGGAGTCAATGGAAGTGATTTTAGGGATGTGGTGTGCTATCCATAAAACCATTAACGGCAATGCAGATGACATGGAGTGACTGTGATAAATTATTTTAATCAAATTCATGTAAATATTATTTGTTTTTGGTGTGACCGATACACTTTTGGAATTTGATTCATGGACATAGTACAAAGTTATGAACAAATTAAAATTACAATTTCATTGCTTTTTATGTTATTTTTTGTTCTCTCCAATTCTTAGTCAGATTGTTTTAATGGTTAGCCTTGAATTTAATACAGATCTAGCTCATTGGTTAATGTGATATATCATATTATATTATTTATATTATTCGTGAAAATTATGCTATCAATTTTAAAAATTATGATGCTATTATTTGTTCAAATATTCTATGCATGAACATGATGTTATATTTTTTCACAACGGAATGTGCTATTTGATCACAATGTTATGATTTTTCATTATTATACATATTCAACATTCCAAGATATTATCAAATTATTTATAAAAGACCACAATAATGATCCAATATGTATGATATGATGATGTTTATTCCCATCCATGTATTACTGATTCATGTCTCTTATTCTATATTTCTTATCCCTTACCATACTGGGCATGTAGACAACCCATTTCTTTGATATATATCCTTACGTAATTACATGTTAAATGAATAATGTGAAATTTTATATGAGGACCATCAATATCTATTTAAATAATGTTTATGGTTAACTATGTAAATGTGATGTATGGTCTTAATTTTCCCAAGATACAAATCATTATGTTCCATTAATATATTTCCATTATGTTTTATCTCTTAAAAATGATGTAATTTTCATATTAAAAATGATCACTCACTATAGTTGGTATAAATGGTTATATTTAGTTCATTTTGGAGTAAGTATTAGTAATATATATTGCAAAATTTATGGATATGTTATATTATAGGTAAACATATAATTTTTTAGTAATTTATAAAACTATGTAGTTTCTATCAAATGAAATCCCTATTTGGATACTAAAAGTATATGTGGATATGGATTAGTTGTAAAATTTATTACTAAACCATATAATAAAACATTGATAATTTAATCAATCATCAACTAGTAGAAAAAACATACAACAATATTCAAACCAATATTGTAACACTCCAAGGATATTCTTTGGTTTATCATAAACACTAAAAAAACTAGTAGAAATGATATATTACCAAAGTAATTTTTCCTCTGAAAATAGTGAAGGATTTTAGTACATGATATTTGAATGAACGTTTTATAAAAACAATAATAATAGGAATCACATAATATATATCATTAGAAATTACTTATTCATGATGATAAATTATTTATCCATGCATCTTTTTCATATAATTGTCCAGATCTTTTCTATTTTATAAAATATTTTGAACCATGTTAAACAAGACCAAAATACCATGTCCGCGACGTTGTAATTTGTTTCAAAATTTTACCTCCATTTATATTAGATATGGAATTCATAAATTCATAAATATTCATACCTTGATGAGTCTAGATAAGAAAAATAACATGAATAATGTAGAGCATATTCTTTTTCATAATAAAGAAAAACTAGATCTTGAGTATTTTATACAATAATGAAAATATAAATTTAATCGATCTTCTGAAACACTTATTATGGAACAGGGGATTATCATTGTGGAGATTAACATTTTTGTGTAATAATATTATTAATAGAAGAAAGTCACAATGGTTTTATATTAATATGTTGTAAATTATTATCCACAATAGCCATAAATAATTCATATCATGTACATGGATGAAATGTAAAAAGTGTAATGGGAACACTTCATGAATGTATTTAATAATATTTATTTCACTTAAACTATCTTAACAAGGTTGGAATAACAATACCTAAAATATAAATAAACAATGGTGAATATATCATGAATTATGAGGAATCATTTAATAATATTGAAAGATACACATTATATAATTTAATTAAAAATAATTTAAAATAGATATATTCTGTTGTAGTTTAAAACCACACCTCCAAAAGTCACTACAAATCTAAGACCATGGGTGTTATGAAGAAGTATTTTGATTTTGTCTAAATGTATATATTGATTTTTGAGAATGGTACCATGGCTATTAGAATATGAAATAAAATAATGGAGATTCAATTTATGGGATTGAGTGAAATAGGAGAAAGGAATATCCAACCACCATCATATAAAAATTGTGTGATGATATATCATGGGAATTACATCACCATAATAGGGAAATTCTTAATGCGTGGGGGAGAAGTCAACCAAGGGAATGAATGTGAAAGATACATATAAATTCATAACAATGTGATGTGGTACATTAAAGACACCTCCTACTAAACCACCAATGGATATATTCTTCATATATATAAAAATGTATAATATGTAATATAGGGCACTAAACCATTGGTCGTCAAGGTTAATTTTGTCCAATAAATTCAAAATTAAATAGAGAAATAGAAATTTTATTCATTATTAACAATTGATGTTCCAAATAAAACTAAATTTATAAATGGTTCACTTTATTTTAAATCATATATGGAAAATGGTTTACTATATTCTTGATTTATACATCCATTATATCCATCATGATTTCTAAAACTATTGAATCAAAACACCAATTCCATGAATTAGTTATATCCATAAAAAACAAGTGTAGGAAAAAATAAAACATAATCATTAGATTGTAATAATATTATCATATTTTGGAATATTATTCAAGTCAATATCATAATCATTCCATTGCTGTAATTTCAAACTATTCAAAATGTGGATTAGCTCTTATTATATATTGGTCAGATAAATTATTATGAAAATGAAAACTATTTTTATATTCCAACAAATTATAATATTCTATAAAAATTTAATTAATAACATAAATCCCCATTGGGATATAAATTATTGGTGTGGGTGTTGATACCCAATTAATAATCATACATGAAACATATGGATGAGTCAATGGAAAGTATAAACTGTGTGTAAATTACATTTTAAAGGGAATATCCTTATTTATTTCATAAGGAGTTACACATTCTTCCCCCAAATAATGAGTTAGTTTTCTCAATAATTATTATACCGCAAGAAATTCATAAAACAAAATTCACCATTAGGATAGCCCTGATGGAACTATTATATTTAATGAATTTTTCTGATGATCATTTATAAAAAGGGTTTATATGTCTTAGTCCATCTCAATGGGGGTATTTCAGTGCTCCATGTCTTTAAAATGGAAGGATTAATATTTATGTGTATATATTATAATGATCTCAAAAAGGTCGTCATATTGGAGAGGTATCCCTTTGAATGGATTGTTAAATTTTTCAATTGACATTGAGATGGAATATATTTTTCAAAAGTAAATATTTTTTCTGGATTAAATCAAATGATGTTGATGTAAGAATATATTTAGAAAAATTATATTTTTATGGAATAATTCAATAAAATTTATTAAAAATATGATTTCATAGTGATTAACTATGTGTTTAAAATTCCCTTCTATTAATAATGGATTTGAGTGATAATAATCATAATGTCGATTTTTAACAACATATAGTAGTATTTTTTTTATAATAATATCATATTCTTCACGAGATAAAGGTAACATGAATAGTATTAAATGGTTGTGATGGTGTGATTATGAGAGGGTAAAATTAATTTTATGTATAGTAAGTGTCTGATTTTTATGAAATAGGTCACAATCATGGGTTATTTAATTAGAGGGGTGGGAACCATTATATACCATTTTAAATGAAATTTTATTAAATAATTGAATAATCCCACAAGTTACATAGATATTTTTAATTTTCATTTCTTTATGGGAAATTATTAATGAGTTTTGAGAAATTTTTTTGATTGTCTATCCATATAAATATGTTATCATGGAATGTGACAATGTATGTATTAATTGAATAACTATAAGATTTATTTATAAAGGTCATGAATGTGTTTATCTTTATTATTTTACCCACACAACCAATAATGGGATATGGTTTTGTGATATAAAATATTTCATTAAAAAGAGTAATGTTTTTGTACTCATATAGAATGAAAACGTTATAAACTACGCTTTATAAAATGTGAAAATCTAAGAGAATTACTACAAAACTCATGACCTGGAGTTAAAAAATATGATATTTACCATGAATATTTTTCGGCACAAGCCCAATGAATAATTAGAGATGCACATATATATATATATCCCAAGATAACAACTAATACATTAATATAAAAGGTTTTCAACAAGTAGCATTGAACATGTTTACTTATTATCATGGAATATATCTTCTATATTAACAACCATCCTAGAAATATGATCATGTTAGAAGATGATATAAAAATAAAATTACAAGAAACACTATCCTATGGAGGTATGAGAAAGACCAAATCTCAATGGAATTGGAATGGTTCCATTTGGATGTCATAATGGTTGGAAATATATAAATCTTCTTCCAAATGATTTCTAAAAAATACATCCAATTGGATATCATGGTAGCATAATGGGATGATATAGAGATTCAAACTAATGATTAAAATGTAATAAATGATAAAATTCATGAAGTATAAATATTTTATTTTAAAAAAATTTGTTTGGTACTAGAATTTGTACACATTTATCACATGATATAATGAACAATATGTTGTATAATGCAAATGGATCTAATTTGTTAACCTATCGTAGAATTTGAACACTGTTATAAATGGTTTACTAGCATTAGGGGCATAAATCCTTCATAATATTTGGGAAATAATATAGGAATTATGATAAGAGTATCCCCTAGGTGTGTCAAACTAGGTGTGCAGTAAGGTCTGTTATCATGTACCAGGATACCCTAGGTCATGCCCGAAACTCCTAGTTTGATTATTCACTCCTTAGTACATCTATTCCAAAACCACATCCTACTGTAATATCCCTAAAAATATGTATTTTAATGAATGATACACATAATTCGTTCTATACAAAAATTTAAGAATGACCTTGTATTTTTATCCTCAATGAATATCATTGGGGTTAGTATTGAAATATTTGTTTTGAAAATCTAGTTTCAATTTTTTCTATTAAACTTCCAATGAATCCATATATAACACCCTGACCCGAGAATCCTAGAGCCGACACATTATTTTAATAATTTTTCTCAAGTACATCGAATCAAATCCCAATGGACCGTGTAATTTAGAATATTTGGGAAACTAAAAACATAAATTGGATAAACATTATGACTATAAAATTAATACAACATAGATGTTTTAATGGGAACAACCAAAACTATATGTTTATTTATGGATTTCATTTATAATAAACCTGTTTATTTTCTAAGAAAATGATACTTAAGAAACGGGTGAGAGCACATTCTCAATAAGGGTAATAAATAATACATAGTGTATCACAAACGTAATCAATAGGCATGGAAAATAACTGAACACACATGACATTAAAAAATATATTGAACAAATTATGGATGTAATTTTTGGTGTGTAATTATTTCCATAACAAAACATAATCATGGTTATAATACTAGTTGAATAACCACATGAACAAAAAATTTCTATTTTCATAATAAGGGAAATGTGCATGTTGGAAATTCAAAAAAATTACATCAAGGCCTAATCAAAGAGGTATTAAAATGACTAAGGCCCCACCCAAAACAATATCTCACAATGGTTAAGGCCTCATCCAAGTCCACAAATATTTGACTAGTGGGACATAAAAATGCATTTGGAGAATATAGTGGGCCCCAACCACCACAAAATAAGTCCAATGAATTATTAATATGAAAGGGGTGAAAATAATCAATACATACATTCTTATTAAAACTGATGTTTTAAATGTAAATAACTTTTCCCAGAAATTTAACATAATCATGAACTATTCAGAGTAATATGAAGAAGTTTATGAAGACGGAACTTCTATAGTCTAACTAATCATAATCCATTAAATATGGTGTATGATATTAGAGTAGATGATACTCAATGATTTACATGATTAAACAATGGGTTTTGACATATATTAAGACACTTTTAAATGATACCATTGAAAAAATCCAGGGAGAAATAATCCTTAAATATTCCAAAGAGTCCAATACCACATTGAAAAATTAAAATCCCAATCACATAGAATATCATGAGAATAACGAGATGCATAAAATGAAATTCAAAATGTATGTATATACACTAGAACCAGGAAATAGGAGGTGAACATGTCATATAAATCATAAAATTTAAATTGAGATGAGAAAAATCTCTTTTTACTTTGGAATGAAGTGTTATTTGGGTAAATAATTTGTATTCATAACGATATCAGAATTGTAATATGTTTATATAAAATAAAAAAAATAATAGGAAATTGAAATTATATTTTAGGATTCAATAATGTCTTTCTAGGGTGAAATAATTAAAAAGTATTTTTTTAAGAAGCTTTAGTAGAAATCATTTTAGTGAAAATGAAGGAAAATATTAAAGGACATTTAATTGAAATGGTTTGTTTTCTTTAATAAAATAATAATTCAAAAAACAAATTATGGTACAAAGAGTGATTTTTGGAAGATAAATAGGTAATAAAATATATTATAGAGTGATATTCCAAATTGGCATGAATTATAGAATTTCCTCGAATTGGGAATACATTTCGGAACAATGTTTTTGAACGATTATATAAAAACATGTAAATACACATAAAATAAATAAGTATTAGGATTATTGAAACTATATAGAACATTCACACAAATTTTTTGAAGTATAAATAGGAATGAATAATAATTTCTTTGATTTGACAATAGAATAAGAGCTACCCGAATGGAAATGTTGGTTTGGGTATAAAACACTTAAAACATTGTAATCAATTGAATCCTATACCCCATAATAAATAATCATTACAATATATTTTGAATATCAATAAACTAATGAGATTCATGATATGAACCATCAATTGTCATAATAGATACAACACACACAAGTTATAGTAGTGAATACATAATATTTCACCAAAATGGATGTGAGAAGAAGAAATCACTTTCCATATGTTAACTGTTGTTCTTCACATGATCATAGTGTCCTATATAACCCAATTCAAATAATACATTAATATTTATTGATTCTCATCATTATATCATTGATTTCTGAAATACTTATTGTGTTCATTCATGACCTTCATGGTGATATTAAGAGGTTAAATTTTATTGTTTGGGTTTATTTTCTTCCTTGGTAGCCATGGCCAATTTTCTTATATTGATATATGGAGAAAAATAAATAATGAGTACAATAGTCTAAAATAGAAGTTTTATGTAATTAGTGATAAACCATATGATAACATGATTAATTTTTTTTTCTAAGAAGATAAATTAATTTATAAAATTTTAATGATAATGTTTATTGTTAATTGGCAGATTTTTAATCACAATGAAATAATTTTAGTTTATAAATTAATATAATATGTAAACAATGATTATAAAAACATATTTAATTTATAATATATATATTATAATCTGTATCAACAATAAAAATGGTTTCATGAACATAAATTTTGATGGTAGTTGAAATTGAAATAGTGTCACCCTTGAATATGATAAATTAACACATCTCATAGGGTGTTATCTGTTCTAGTATAAATTTAGGGGATAAGAGAGATGATAATAAATAATTCCATTATCTAAAAAATATTCTATTACATTTAAGGAACTATTGTTATAATAACAGTTATATGTAAGTAGGTGAGAAAAGGGAAGGAAAAGAATGGAACTCAAAATAATATAAATGTTGAGAAATCCATTATGAAAATTATACATCCTAACAACATCACTAAGAAATTCATAAAATATTTTTATGAGTGAAAAATTCTATCTCATCTTTATTAAATAATATAGACAATACATGTAACAACAAAAGTTTTTAAAAAAAAATAAATGAAATAAATTAATCTTTTTTGAAATAGATATTTATAACAAGCCCATAAACATAATTTTTCATCTTCTATGTTTTGAATTTAAAAAAAATGTATTCTAAAATTTCATTATATTTTTATTTTCACAATTATTTATGATAATCAAATATGGGTTAATTTTTCAATATGATATAAAAGAAGTTTTAGTTTTATACTTATTAATTTTTTAATTTTTTTTGATTTTATTTAAAAATTAAACTAATAGTAATTAGAACAGTTTTTCTAAAATGGAGTTCATTTTTAAATTCTATATGATGAAAAATGGTTAGTGTGAATTTTTATGTTTTGTTTTGAAACAATTGTTTTTTTGTTAGATAGTGAAAAGAGAGTTTTAGGTTTCAGTGGGTTTAATGAAATCCTTAATTATGTAATAATGATGGAATATTTATGGATGAATTGTGTACAGTAAAAGAATATATTAGGATTCCTATGTGGCTAATACCATTCGAATATACCCAGGGAAAGCCCATGGTTATATTCGAAAAACCACTAATGATGTGTCCCTTGGAAATTATTAAAATATAACCTCACTTTTTCTATAAATACCAACACATTCCTTAATTAATTTCAATCCAAATTCCTCATAAACTAAAATATGGATTCATTTCCTCCCTATAAGTCATCCCAATGTTTCCTAAAGCCCCTAAGGTCCCAGCCATCATGTTCTAGGAGTTACTCTACAAGGTTAAAGAATCATCAACTTCTTTCTTTTTCCATTCACGTTCTATTTTATGTGGTATAGAATTATAGAATCTAGACAATGTTATTATTTTAATCTTATTATTTATTTATATTGTATTATTATTAATTTTTGTTTTGGTGATCCTTATTTCCACTCTTATTAATTTTTTCTAAACCCATGTTGCATAAATGTTAGGCTGCCACATTTTTGTATGGTATTTCTCAACTACTCTTTTATTTTGAGTTCCATTATTTTATGATTATTTTATCAAATCATCTTACCCACGAGGCCTGAAAGCTATATAAATCATTTATATTATATATTTTATAATTTTTTTGGAAAGTTTATCATCGTTATTATTTTCCACTCCAACTTATTCATGGAATAAAAACATTTTCAGTTATGTGTCGAATTACTTATATTGTGGATGATGTGATTTAAGTTTAAATTAATTCTCTCAATTGTGGTTATGAAACTGTTGTTCAGTTTGAACCATGTAATATTATATCTTTTATGTCTCATCCAATGTTCTAGAATTATTATTTGAAAATGGTTTTAATTTATAAAACACAATGATATTTTTATTATCATAGAGCCACTAAAATTATCCAAAACATTACTGATGTACTAACTTATGATTTTTCAACACATAAAATGTCAATGTGACAAATGTTATAATTTATGGTACATTAAATTTGTTAATATGTTTCCATTATAATCTAGAGTTTCAATTCCAATCTACAAGAATATCCATCATGAACCAATCATGGAATTCATCTAAATAAACCCATCCAAATCAATTCGAGGAACAAAATACTAATAATTAATGGGAGAAATGATGTAATGAAATGGTCATATAATATGTTATAAAGATGGATATGTTTTGAAAGATATTAAAAAACACTTTTATACATTATAATATAGTTTTAAACATGTTTTGAGTAAGAAAAACCTGAGGTATGTGAATTAGTAACCCAAATTCCAGTCATTGGGTTTAAATTCTATATATCCATTTGGTGGTATTATGATTTTTGATGTGATGAATTTTTTTATATTATGTTTTATTATGTGTATTTACAGTGTATAGACATACCCATTACATTCTATTAATTCACACTCCAATTATATTTTTAATGAACTTTACTTTGAAAACCCTTTTGAAAGTATCATTAATTAATGTGAAAAAAATTTATTTTGTAGATATGGAATGAGTGGGTTTTTCTTTATTTCAATATTATTAATTACCATGGAATGTTCCTAGAAAAATATTAATGTTGGGTTGATCCCATTATAGCTCAATATATGTTGGTTTGATCCCATTATAGCTCAGTATATGTTGGATTTGTCCCATTATAGCTCATGATGTGACGGGTTACCCCATTATAGCTCTCCAATTAATTGGGTACTCTGGAGATGGAAGTTGACAAATTGGTTATTCCCTATGTAACCGTGAATGTATGAGTGATATGGTAAATATGCCCCATAAAAAATACATTATGTTTTTTTGCATATGAGTTTTTATGTTTATGATTTGTATTGGTTTTTTTGTCATCACTAGACTAACACGTTATTTCTTTATATAACTTACTATTTTTTATACTCATCACATGATTATAATTTTTATCATAGGATATATTAATGGGAAATAGAAGGAATGGAGTCATGATGAATAATGTGGAGAGTTTTCAAAGAAATCATGTTTTGATCTTTAATGTTTTATATTTTGAAAAAAATGGGAACTGTTTTTAGTTGTATCATATAGTATGATTATGGTACATTATATATGTAAGGTATCCTAATTCACTAAAAAAGTAAACTCAAAAATATCCTCAATGTGTAATAATGTATATTTTTGAAAAAAATAACTATTATGTAACGTTTTAATGTTTGGTCCTTATATGATATATCAATGGATGGTTTAAAAAGGTTTAGGGGTAGGGATGATATTTAAATTATAACATAACTTATTTTTACAGTTTGTTAATTTGAAATGTAATAGTTGACATATCCTATATTAATAACAATAACCTCTCAATATTTACTTGGTCTATAGTCCATAATCATCATATAAATACGAAAACAAAAGTAATTTAATGTTATTCTGATGAAATTCTACATTTTATATGAAACACCACTCATTCAATCATAATAAATTCTCTTAACACTCTTATATTTCCTCTTAATTGAATAAGGACACAACATTTTTTTTGATTCCATGAACAATGGATTTATCAAACACATACATAAGGATTTGACCATAGAAAACCTGTACAGATACTAATGTAAGGGAATGACTATTATCAATCCCTGGGCAAGAAAAGATATATTACACGACTAATTTGTATTATCCATTGTTTGTATCTCTTACTATGATGTTTAAATGTGAGATTATGACCTTTTGGGAGGTGTATAGATTTTCAAATGGATCAAAATTAGTCTTAAATATTTGTAAACCATGAAGAAGGGATCCTAGGTTGGAATGATCCATATCGCATAGGTTGAACATAATTAGTTTATCCATGTGTATATCCTATGATAATTATTATCACCAACAAATATAGGGCGTAAAATTAGAAAATTTGTTAGAAAACTATTCAATAAATCAAGGCATAGTCCCTTGGTGCATTAATTAAAAAAATTACCTTTTATCCCTTCTAATATTTAACTCCAAATTTCATATATTGTCCCTCATTTAGATCACATGATTTTAAGTGTCTCTCCCACATTTTTATTTTTCTACCATTAGTGATATATTTTAGATTCATCATGTTTTTCATGTTATTATTCATGGTAAATCATGTATAGACTCTTCATTATTTCATTAGAAATATTATATCTCATTCTCCCTACTCCTAACAATGTCTACTGACCGACAATTCATTTGTAATATAAATTTATTGAAGTATATAAATGTTTTTTGGTATCACATTGTTCCTATAGTATCTCTTTGGTATCATTGTGAAGATTTAACTACATTATCTAAAAACGTGAATGGTTTCAAGGTTGGTGACCCTACAAGGGAAACATTAAATTTAGAATTACAACTGATTATGGATTCAAAAGATAGTTTTAGGTTGTTTTGAAATTATATATATTATAAAGAAGAATTTCATGGAAATGGAATTGTTTACTTTTTATTTCATCAATTGAGCATGGTATATTTCGTTGTTTTCAATAATCATATCTTTTACAAGAAATCGTTTCACAAACAATGATTTTAGATATTTATATTTAGATCATTAAAACATTTTTGAATATTATGAAAGGGTGTTTTTATGCCTATTTAATGGATTGGTATTCTAAAAAAACAATTATTTTGGTTGAATATACGTTTTAAAATTTTATTTATAAATTGAAAATCCATTTTGAACCACACCACTTGTCTTCTAGAAAAAAGTGAATAATTGATTTTATAGTGTGTTGATTCCTAGTAAAGGAATATATATTTTTATTTTTTATTTTAGAGGAAATTGTGTCTATTTTTTGAGACGGAATCAATAATGATGATGTGACTCAATTTTGAATTGTATATTATATTTTAATATATTAAATTCTATTTGATAAATTTTCATGTGTCTTGACACATGATTCACTGGAAGAAAATTGTGTCTATGTGGGATTCTGTGGTATGTATGCTACAATAATTCGAAATCAAACAAGATTTTTTGGGTTTGAGTTGTATTTTAGTCATCTCTTGGGATATCCCCCAAGTTAGACTAGTTAAGGAAGTAAATTGTGTTGAGATTGTTGATTATTATCTACTAGTGTTCTTGGTTAGTTGATTGTATGATGTTGTACTATATTATTACCCCTAATAAATCCAAGATCATTTGTTGAGATATTGGAAAAGTATTTCTATTCAATGTTTTCCAATATTAAAAATGTTTTTTTTCATGAAATGCTTATGAGTTCGTCCATATTTACTTGAGAAAGGAAAATTATTTAATTTTAATTATTTCTTGGTCATTGTCTATGATTTTTCAGATTAACATATATATATATATACATATATTTTTCTTGTTATGCACATATATTCATGTGAAATTATATATCCATAAATAATGATATATATATATATACATAGGGAAAATTAATATTGTTCCCCCTTGAAAAATAATGATTTTCTAATTAATATAGTATTTTATTGTTTATAGATTTTGAAAAAAATATATGTTTATTCTTATATATATTTATTATATTATGAAAAATATATAGTTTTGTTGTGTAATCATTGATTAGTGGATGATGATATTATAAGAAATTATGATCACTCCATTTAATATAGTTTTCTCATGTTTATCTACATATAACAAGTTCTGAAAGTTATTTAACAATTTACTTGTTTTTTATGATGGAATATAGTGAAGAACCATTATAGGACAATTAGAAATATTGGTTGGTTATTGAACATTTTTTATATTAATATTTGTTATGTTTTCTATATTATCATTTTAGGTCATTCATCTTTCATTCTGTATCAATAATAGTTTTAATATTTATGTTTTTGATCTGATCGTTTTTTATTTATTATTTGTATCCTTACACAATAGAATATATTTATTCTTTACATGCAACGCCCCATACTATGTTACCACATATTTTTATAAGATAATACAATAATTTATCGAGTGGTTATACATATTTTTAAGAGGATTTCATTAGTTTATATTTTAATATTCATGTGAAATCATTCTCATTGGTGTTCTTTGGGTCCTAAGTCACTTTTATCCTACATGAGTGGATCATGAGTTCCCAACTTTTCAGTTATATATCAGTTAGTGCACCTATTCAGATGATGGCCATGGCAGGTTTATAAAATAATTATATTACATTTATAAATTTCAATGAAGGCATGGGAACATGCATTATACTAGAATTTTTTTTTCTATATGGTATATTTGATTTGGTATAATAATTATTAATGTTTTTGGAGCTGAAATGTTTCTTCATCATCTCTCATTATGTTTGATGCCAATGTTTCTAGGGTAGTCCAACCTGATTATGTCTTAAATTATAGCACGATTGTCTTATTTTTTCGATATTTTTTTCATTTTTGGATTTTTACACTTTTTTATAGATAACTCAATGGTCATATATACTATTTTTATGGATTGGATAAAAATTTAGTGGATATTAGGGGGGTTTACTATAAAAATATTTGGTTTAAAAGAATGTGGGTAGTGCATGAAGACCCCTCTTCATAGCTTCTACTGAGCATCACATGGGTTGTGTAATGTCTACATAACCATGTTTCCAAACAATGTGTAGCTTTTAGATAAAATTATTTATGATATTTTGATTCATTATGTGTCTATTTTCCTTTTTTATCAATTTCATTACATTAAAATTTTCTGTGACCGTTTCTATTGGTATTTTTAATATATTTTGGTTCATTAAAATATCATATCAAAAATGGATAATTTAATTTTCTAAAATTGTTTTGGATTTTAAAAAGTTATTTCAAAGAATGGATGTATTTATTGTTACGAAATTTTTTAATGATTTTTTTTATTTTATTTGATATATTTTAGGTTTTTTTGTTGATTCTTATGAGAAAATCCTTCCCTAAACATTTGATAAAAACTTTTAAAATAAAATTTTATGTTTTGTATTATAAATTGATAATGAAACTAATGAATAAAAAAATTAAAAATGAAAATAAATTTTTAGGGGATTTAAAATTTATGATAAATGGGTATTGGTTGGATAAATATTTTGAAATATTTATTTATAATCATCTATAATTTTTGAATTGAAGTGATATTGGAGTTTTTTGTTTTATATGTGTGTTTTATGGGGATTTATTATGATTTTTTTTTATTATTAGTATATTAAATATAATATGTTATAATTTTCCCGTATGATTATTTATTTTAGAGGAAACTCCAATTATGTCAAATGGATTTACAAGACTGAGTTGTGGGTGGATATTCACAAGAAGACCATTTTTTTGATCAATGATCATCATGGTAGGTTCCACACCTATTCCAGTGATGGAGAATATTTGAATTTCCTTTCAATCACAGGTCCATCTTTTCATTAGAGGCATATAAATTTTTATTACTTCTAATTTCCATTATAACCATAATTATCTGATGGAAATGAATCGTTATTAATAATTAAGGAGTTCATTCACTATCATGTGCCACCAAATCCTCTTAAGCTCATTGTATCTTGTTTATTGTAACATAGTCAATGTTAAAAATGATTTATGTCCTATATCTGGACAAATCCTATTATGCAGCAATCATTGGAATAATTTAGTGTGTAAATAAACTGAATATTTTTTATGGATGGGTTGAACATACCAATTAAGTTATAATATTATAGCCATTAACAATTTTATTTATTAGTATTATAATATTATAGTCAATTCATTGATTTTCTTCCATAACATCCATATCACTGGATGAATCCAAAAAGGGACAATATTTATAAAAATAATCCAAAAAATAATATTTATAGGCTTATTTCATAAGGACATATAATGAATAAAGCCATGATGAATCATGTAATGTTGTTAGAATACGGGTTAATATGAATTATAAATTTAGGCAATGTGTTATATATCCTTGGGAGTTCTCGATGAAGATATAGTAATGGAAAAATGATGTGAACCATGGCATGGATGAATGGAATATGAATTAAGAGGCCATTTTTATTTTTCACACAATACACTTTGTGATTTAATTCATGTTTTTCAGGAGTATGGTATTGTGGGGTACATATATAATTCTTATTAGGAGGCACCTAAGTTTTTTCATATATTTGTCTATTTTAGGCACCCACAAAGGTTTTTTCTTGGCGTTTTTCTTATAAAGGGAAAATCCAGATCTAACCATCTATATGATTATTATGATTGAATTTATGAACATGACATCAATTATACATCAAATTACCATTATCTTAATATCATATTCATATTATTATTTACTTTTTATTCATTTTGTATCTATGTGTATCCCATGATGTAACAAAATTTCTTATAATGGTGTAAGGATTCAGGGGATGATGTCCAATGTCATAGGTAATTTGTTTTTATGGAAATCTATTGTGGATTTTTTGAATTTTGGTGATTTGTTTAAGTGGATGTTGAATAATTACTCATTAATTTTCTCTTGGGAATCATTATCAATTTTTAATTATCATGGATATTTTTAAAAACATTTATATTAGCATGTGATTTTTTTGGATAATGTCGATTCATTACATTGGTTTTTATGTTATTTAATTATTTAGGTGCCATTATTGGACTATATGGAACAATGTTTTATATCAATTATTAATTTCATTGGGTGAAAACCATAGAATAATTTCTCCCCAAACATATGTTTATTTAATTAATTCTCATCTCCTTATGCTTCAATTTTTATTCATTTGTTATGTTAGTTGATAATTATTGGTCCTGACCAAATTTTTATCTTTTTGGATTGATATTGTGATATAGATTATCCTAGATGTATTTATTGGGATATAACAAGTAACATTTAGTTTTCTATATTTATTCAGGGCATTCATTATTATTTTTTATTTCTTATGAGTTGGATAATGTTTTATTTTCATGATATATTTCTTCATTAGTGTTACATTTAATGATATAAATTTTTATAAGGTGAATTTTTTATAATAACTTTTTTTCTTAACAAAAATAAATCTATCATGGTGATTAAAATGGGTTTTCATGGATGGTTCACTATCTATTAGGATTTAATTACTGGAGTTTTCCATTTTCTAAGCGATATTGAGCCTCTTATCCTAATCTGAATCAAGAAAATATTTTAGATATTCTCAATATTAGAGTGAATTTTGGTTTGATGAGTTTAAAAAAACCCACCTTGGGTATCTCAATTAAATGTATTATTTTTTAGTCTCCCTTATTTCAATCATTTTGGGAATGGATAACCATAAAAATTTGGATTTTTCAGGAGGTTGAGGGTATGTCACATGGATAATGAATACAAATATTCTCAATCATATATAAACCTTATGGAAGAAATTACGATGTTGATAGGTATAGCTTTAATTGTAAGTACATGATTAGTATAATTATGTGGATTTACCATGTGGTGTACTACAATATCCAAGAATATGGAGTACATTTGGGGCTCCATTTTTAAAACAGTGTGGTTAAAACATGTGTAGTTCCAACATTTATTAAAAATATAAAAATATAATTTTATCTTAATTTGTATAATATGGATATAGAATGGTTTCCCCCATTTGTATTACATCATATTCAGTGTTTTCTCCAAGATTATTAATGTTTTTGGTGCAATTTATCTAGGAAAACCCTTCTTAATTTCATCCATCTTCCCTTTCATGCCCTTTATCTGTTTCACTCCCACCATAACATGGTATGGTGACATATTATTCCTTTTATATCAATTTTATTTAATGTATTTGGATGTTTGAGGGATCCCATTCGATATAAAAATCCCCTTGGGTATCCTTGAGACTATTTAGCGCCACTTTTTGAAAAAATTATAATTTATTAGGTAGGTTATCCAACAAATGAAACATTAAATTACGAACTAATATTTCATGTTTTTAAAATATTGTTTTATGTCGTCTAGAAATTTTATGAAGTATACATAATATATTTAATTGAAATAGAATTTTTTTCAATCTAATTTCATCATATGTAACATAGATTTTCCTTGGTTTTTAATGATCAAAGTATATTTTGGAATTCTATTCTCACCTTATGATTTTCGAAATACTTTACTTGATAATTAAAATTTTATATTAGTTAATGGATTTTGTTTTGGTTGTAGATAATTTTTTAAAGTGTTCATTTTGTTGGAAATGAACTTTTCATCTGAATGTAACAACTTAAATGAACTTTTTAAAATGGAAACCAATCATGAAACATGCCACATTTATTTTTTTATAAATGAGAGTAATTGATTCTCAAAGTGACATGAAACACAATGGGCATGCCTTTGAATTTTTTGTATTATTATTAAAGAAATTGGTGAATCCGTCTATTAAGGAGTTATATGTTATAATGTTACTCGTTTTTATAACATATAAAATGTTTAAAACACACACAATCATATATATATTTATATGAATATATATTTTGTTATTATAAATTTTTTGTCTCACCTCCATTTTTGAAACATTAAAAGTCATTAGTGTCATGGAGGGAAATCTAGGAACACATTGTAAACTAGATCATGATCACACATTAATATATAGTAATAATATGGATTGAAAATTTGTTATTGGATGTAACCATTGTTGGACCAATGAGGGTAATACCGAGGGTCTGGGATGTTCGATTATTTTCTGATAGTAGTCCTGTTTTTTGATCATACGACCTAATATTAAATCGATCAACCATTCCTCCATGTTTCCAATGATTAATTTCTTAGAAATTATTATTTTTAAAATTTATCCAATAATTAATTTTTTTTTGGTTCAAATTGTAACAATGTTATTTACATTTTAAATTGGAATGATAAAAAAATTCGTTCTCTCTAGGGAATTGTATATAAATGAATATATTGTTATATATATATACATCCACCTTTATGGACATGTATGAAATTGAATGAGATTTATAATATATATGTTTGTTCATTTATATATATATATTAAGACAATTAATTGGATTCATCATTCAAATTTTTTGTTTTTGAAAGATATAGTATATTACTTGTTTTCATTAGAAAATATTGAAATCATATTCTTATTCATACCATTTTAAAATAAGGATTAAATAGATCTACCTTTAATTTGTAACTTGGATACGAAGTTAGGGACTTATTGATAAATTATCCTCACAAATATCATTATTGTTTTCTTTAGTTTATCAAATTCTATATAGAATAATATATTATTTATCAAATTTATGGTTCATGTTTAGAAAGTGTCTAGTGAACACCCTTAACAAAATGCATATATATTGTGTTTGTGAAATTACCCTTGGTAAAATATTAATTTTGTTTATTCAATATATCATTGATCGATTATTATATATTTCTACACTAAATAGTGTCACTTTATTTTGTTTTTATGATTGTTTATATTATTTTTTATTTTTTATTTGTATTGATATTCCATAACAAATTTTTATGATTTCCTTGGATTATACCACATTAAATTTCTACTTATTTCTAACACATGGAACCCCATAGAATTGAGTGGTGATGCCTGTTTCTTGGGAGGAACCGTAGCGACCATAACTTCTAGTAACTAAATATTACATATTGTTAGAATACTATTAAATATTTTACACAAACACACACATCCAAACCATATTGATTTAGTTTATTTAGATAATATATTAACAATAATCTAATCTGGAGAATGATCTAAAACATATATCATAATGATCAAACTATATATAGAATTCATGAATATTCACTTCATTAAAACATAATTCATAACATTGGTAATGAAAACATAAGAAAGGATTAACTCAGATGCTCATTAAGGTAATCATCTGATATACATAATTATAACATTATCATAATGTTATGAGGCCACAAGAAATAAATTTTAAAAAACATTCCACTTATATAAAATATCACAATGTTGTTTAATGGAATAATGAATGAAATTTTGTAACCATGAATCAAATTAAAATCAGTGAAAATGATCTATAAAATAATGAAACTGGCATAATATATTGATTTATGTAATAATTACATGTATATAAAATCATATATAAATTATATCATCCAAGACATACACAATAAATTTCGATCTTTGTGTAATAACATATGTATCTATTTCAGTATTTAGAAACCTCCCTTTTACACTCTTATTTCAGTCATAGAATAACATCACATACACCCTTTGGGCTCATATATCAATAATTGTTACCAAATGCATCAAAGGCTGATATATGTCACAAACATCATATAATCCAAATATTTTTTTCCATGATCATAAAAAATTATTAATATTAGAAACCATAATAATAATTGGGTCTCATAAAATATTGCATCATATCATTACCAATATAATATAAAATGAATCATAAATAGTTCATCATTTGATTAGAACATAACCCATGGACATAATATGGGTTTTTATCATTATATATTAAAAAAACCATAAATTAAATAATTATAATGTTACCCTTGGGTTATATACCAATTAAATCATAAGAAGCCTCAAAAGATATATTGTTAGATGGATAATGATTTAGAATGAAAAATAACATGAAATATTTCTGGAAAAAATAGACATTCAAAATCAAAACTACATTTTAAAACAAAAAAAATCCATTGAAACTATATTATTGTTATTATAAATTAATACATTAAAAATGTGTTCATGAATGAAGAAAACATCATTACTGTCGCATGAGTGACATTAAATATTTATTTCAAATTTTTGGTAAAAGAAAAAAGAGTATAAATTTTGAAAATGAAATAATGATCTGTTATTAAAACAATTCATAAAAATTAATAAATTGATAAATAAAATAAAATATAAATGTTGAATAATAATTAAAATTTTTAAAAACGTTTTAAAAGACATGGTTTTGGAGTAAATTTATTTTTGTTTAGAGATTAAATTAAAGTCATATTTTATCAAAAATAATTAAACAAATATTTTATGAACCAAAGAGTGGAAAATTAAAACTATTGATATCATGAATAAAAACAAGAGAATAAATTTATTATAATTATTTATATTATGATTAAGATATTTAAACATTATTGACTTATTCATTTTAATCCTGATAAACAATAAAATTGCATCATAAAACTATTAACATATTGGTAACATTTTATTTATTAGCCTCATGAATGAGAGATCATAAATTCATATTTAATATCAATAATATAAAGGATAATAATCATAATAAAAATCAATGTGAATTATATACACCACATCAATGTAATTAAAGTTGAATTTGGTATGTGTCCTATAAGTAAGAAAATTGAGACGAAAGTCCATTTCGTTAAGTAACAAAATATTTCGTACAAGCTCAATACCCATGTGTGATAAGTTTAATATTATTTTATATGAATAAAAAAACATATTTGTTGATATAATTCAATATATGATTATGTTATGACCTTTTTATAATACATTTATTAACAATTACACATTAAATTCATGTTTTAGGGAAAAACTGCTTTTTTGTTCATATATTATTTGATTTAATAGATTTATTTATCATAAATTAATCATGGTTCTATCATATATATAATTTTTAAAATTGTATAAAACCATGTAAATTCATTATATATTTTAATAGTGTATTATGTAATATTTTTTTAATGGAAATAATATATATTTTTTATGGTGATAACTAGATATACATATGCATTATCGTTGTTTTAATTTTCCTGATGGATTAAAAGAAATTAATTTATATAATATAATAAAATCATAAAATAATTTTTATTTCATATATAAAAATTATTTTTACTAATGTAATCCTTATTACATTCCATGTATATTGTTAATGTATCACATCACTTTGCAAGACGGTACTCCATAATACAAAAGATTGAATATGTCATTTTTTCACATTATTGAATGTAATAAATTATATGGGATATAATGATTAACTAATAATTCTAATAACAGAAATATGATATATCAATTTTCAATACATAATTATATTCTTCCATTATATGTGGTTGTTAAAAAATGGATGACATTAGTTAGGGAGGATGTAGCCCAGTGTACAAAAATTAGTAATTTTATAATTCATTTTATGGATGAGGACATGGATGAAGTTCATTAACTTATCATACATAAATATAAGTATTTTTAAGATAATAGGGATACTACATAATCATGTTTAATAATAATGGTTGTATTCATATAAAAATATAAAAAATGATCAGTTAACACCGTTTCACCTTTTTCAGAAAACATCATTTAGTTTGTATATAATTTTTATTATGTTTGGATTCTAAAATAATAAAGGATTATAAGATGATAGGAGAGAATTATGTTTGTGATATGGATAAATATTTACCAAACTAATCGAATTTGTAAATGTTAAGGCGATAGGGGTGGGGGTAGTCCATCGAATATTAGTTGAGTGGAAGACATGTATTTTGCAAAACCAATTATATCAATATTTTTCTCCTTGAAAATGATATAAAATGTCCCATTGTATAAATTATTAGAGGAATGGTCTAAATATATCCATCCAATTGTTGTTTTAAAATTATTGGTTCATTTTTGACAGTTATTTTCTAGGTTCAACACCACTCTAAACCTATATCACTTTAACCATGAAAAATATATATTAATGTGTTTAAAATTAATTGGTAAAAAAATTAAATTATACTAAATAGATACAAAATTAATTATTATTAAAAATATGGAATAATTTTATCTATATTATATTAAACTATGTTGAATATGTAATTTAAAATTAATCTTATAGATGTGAAATGAATGCTTGTTTTCAAAGAGAAAATGTTTAATATGAATCTATAAATAAATTCATTTTAAAATTTATTAAAATTATCAAAATTGGATTCATTGATATATAATTTATTAAATATATAACATATAATAACTTTAAATTTCTCTTAATGAAAACCCAATTTTTCAATTAAAACTATTTTTTTCAATATTCACTGAAAATAATTATTTTCATAAAAATACCACAAATATAAACCTATAATAATTTGGAAATTATTTATTAAAATATAAATCTTATTTTATTAAATAATTTTTATAACAATATTAATAATTTTTTTATAAATTCATTTTATTTGAGAAAATTTTATTTTTGAAACATATAATGACAATTTGAATACATTTTATAATTTTTATAAATACTTTTTATTCATATAGAATATTTTATTTTATGTTGAAATATTACTTATTAAAATTTATTTTACTATGTTTAATTCATATGTAATAATAATCTACAAATTTTTTTATGGTTTGTTAAAACTCAGTGTTTCTTGTAATATAGTAAAAATAGTGTGTTTCATGTAATTAAGACTATCAGTAAAGATTAATTTATAAGAAAAACATTTATAAAAACTTGATGTGATAGATTATTACATACCTAAAATACATTTTTCCTCTAAATTAATTATTTTGATACAAAAAATGATAATAATTCTACCTCATTATTTCCTCATGTTTCCAAATAGCTTCTTCAAACTGTTGGTTTCAACCCAATTATTTTACCATGTGAGTGGTCTATTTAATGAAATTTATTTTTATGATCCTGAATCTATATTGTTTTTCCCAATAAGAAATATAATTATATTGTGGGAAGACATCTATGTTAAATAGATGTTAATGATAAGTTATGTGCATCATCAAGAGTAGTATATGGAAAAACCCATTGTCCAGATTTTTTTGGGTATAATTGTAAAATTATAGGTTACATTACAGATAAAATAATGTATTTTAATCAGTAAAACATTCCTAGGTCATAGTTTTATAATATTTATTTAAAATAGAAATACATTTAATGCTATATTCACAATATTTAAATTTTAAATCACGTTGATAGTTATCACTATATCATTTATGTCATCATTGTGTTATCCCCACATATTGATTAATTTCCATATCCATATCTTCCATATCATTAGCTTTCTTAGTCCAGAATATGATTCTTTATAAAAACATAATTCCAATATAATCTAATTATATAATTCATTTCTTAATATGATTCCTAAGGATCCATCTGAATACTCGAGTGAATGTGATTATTTAAATAAATCTCAATTCGATGAATTTTTTGATAAAAAACATTTGAAATAAATAGAACAATATATTAAAATATCTTTTAGGGGTGTAAATATTTTCATACAATGAAAATATTTCAGAGAGTGTCATGTATCGATGAAACTGAACATTGTATTGTGATCTTGATAAACACATCTCCACAAAGTTGATGTATAATCCTAATCCTGATCGTATACAATTCAAATGGGAACCCTTTAAATCCTAAAAACATATTTAATGTATATTCTGGATATATGATCTAATGTGAAATTGTGTTTGTTATTAATGATATGTGTTTAAATGTAATGGTCATCAACTAAAATGCATAATAACCTCAAAATAAAAGATAATATAAACTATATATTTATTAGTGTCATTAATTATATGTCTAAAATGTTTAATATAAATACTTTTAATCAAAATTTTAAGTAAAATACATACAAAACCAAAGGGTTTTAATTCTAATAAAATTCCTAATATATATATAATCATAATAATCTATCATCACATACATCTTCATATTGGTGTAAATAACATTGAACATATGGTCATCCTTAAATCCAAATTCCCATGATAGTATCAATGAATATAATGTTAATCAATCAAGAAGATAGAAATTATTATCATGTAAACTCAATCCTTAGATGTTTCCAGATTAATATAACTGAAATACCATAAGTGAAATACTTAGACAACTAAATTCATCAATCTCAATGTATAAATACATCAATCCATTCTCATCATCTGTTGGAATAAAATATTTCTTTCCATGGTTAAGGTATAATTTATAGTATATATCATTAACATAGATAAGGTACATGTTCACCACATATAATAAATTTAAATTGTAATTTTTTTTACTCTATTACCTTATATTCCAAAATGTTTACAACTTCACCTCCAATTCAGATATTCCTCTAGGTTATTATTCAAACCATCTCTACATGTATGATGTAGAATTATTTTTTTCTCCGTGTTCATTACTTTGTAAAAATTCATAGAATATTATATTCCTCTTAGAAAATTATTTAAATATCTCAATAATATTTATCATTAGAATTATATATGATGAAAAATAATTATATATAATAAAAATATGTATACCCCCTTTAATCATTAAAAAAATTTAGTTATAGTAACTTATTTGACCATCAGATTGAATATTAATATATTCCATATGTTTCCAGAAGGTTACACTAACCAAAAAATCATAGTATAAGCAAAATTACTCATCATTGGAACTACATAACAATGAAAATAAGTTGAAGGCTTTTTATAAATCATAAAACATTCATTTTAATACATTACACCTTTGGATTTCTAGGGAAATTTATATTCAACATATATCTAATTTTATTAATAATGGTTTGTAAAGGGATTATGATTTTCCAAACCATATCCCTTAACATTGTCAAACCAGGTGTGTAGTAAGGCCAGTTTCCCTGATCTAGGATTCAATCATGTCAATATCATTTTACCATTTTCATTCTTATTTTAAAAAATTATATATGATACAAATAAACATCCATTAATATTATCTATAAATGGATTTAATTACTATCAATACACATTATAAATACATTTCAATATTTCATAGTCATTTTCGTATAAATTGAATCAACCATAGAATTATCTATATATATTTCAACAGATAAATCCATAGAAATATCACAAGGTATTTAAAAAAAGTTATCCAAGTTTCAAAAGGTTTAAAAAACATTCATATGATACTACATGTAGTATACTGGGATTTTCATACATAAATATTACATCATTGTAGATGAATATTCTTTAAATTATTGAAAAAAATTCTACAATGTCATATTGGTTTATTTTATTTGAATATTAGGTGGACAATTTTCTAATTTTGTTAATGATATTCAACATCATTCAAAAATATCATCCACTCTCATAATCATCACAAAAATAACTTTCTAAAAAAAATTCTTAAAAAATGGAAATGAAAAAAATGGGTATCGGTTGACGCCCATTAACGGTACATAAGGGATATATTTTATCCTAAAATTAGAATGAGTTTACAAGAACATTATAATAAATTTTGAAAGAAATACCTTTTATATCAATGTTAATAATTTTGAGTCATAACATAAAAATTGAATATTCATAAGACATGAGTCATAAGGAAATTAATGAACGTGATCCATGATATGATAACATTTTCATAAGATCTATAATTGTGAAATAAACGTTATCATAGAATATATTATTTCAAGCGTATCTACTTTGATTTTCTTCACATGTTTGGACTGGGAGGATGACATATATACCTATGTTAGGATTGGGATAACCATAAATTTATCCTTTGATTTAATTATTGGGATTTCATCTAATGTACACACATATTTCAGGCATGGGATAAACACCAACATACCATTTGAGATTATATAACATAAATCATTACACATTTTATTAGAGGGAAAAAAGGTCTCAATCATCACAAAATTTATAAATTTATGTTCCAAGAGATCTTAGATCATTCATCATATGAAATAACAAAAACAAATATATGTTTTTATAAAAACTTTCATAATATATTATCCCATAGAATTGAAAACGGTTCATAATAATTTCCTCATTTCCTTATAATATAACCCATGGAAAAGATATAAATTTCAGAAAATTATATTCATCATAAAAATATTCCATTGAAGGAATGAATAAAAATGGTATCATTGTAAAATATCCCCATTAATGAAAATTCTACATCATAGAAGGAAAATTATTTTTAATGAAAACCCACGTGGAATGTTTCTTGATTAAAATATCATTTACAATTTAGAAAACCATTTTAAAAATAAAATAATTTTAAAATAATTTTTTATGTAAAATTTTAAACATATGAATTATTAAATAAACCATTTAGTTGTTTCAATTGTTAAAATTAATGTTCATGTCATAGGGATTTAAAGAAATATTCCTTTCACATTTTTGGAAAAAGACAAACATGAATACTTTTTTAAAATCAAATGAAAATTTATTATTAAAACATATTTTAAAAATTAAAATTGGGTTAAAATGATTTTTATAATTAATATTATAAAAAAACTTTTTCTGGAGTCATTTAATTTTTTTTTCAATGAATATGTAATTTTAAATGATGAGTGAAATAACGAGGAATTTTCATAAAAAAATTTTAAAATTATTTTTAGTAAAAATGAATGGAAATTGGTTATATTAAAAAAAATAGCAACTATTGTAGAATACATTAATTATAATTATTATGAAGTGGATAAAAATATTTCCACATTATAGATTTAATGATAAATAATCTGTATAATCATTTAGGATTTAGTATTAAACCATTACCACTCTGGTAACATTTGAATCATAACAACCCAAAAAATATACACAAATGTATATATGAAAAACATAATTTTAATAATAATAATCCAAAAAAATAATTTATTTATATACACCACATTAATGATCTACATTATGACTATGATGATCCTTTCAAATAAAATTAAAGTGCGACAAAAATCCACAACCTTCTATTTTGAATTCATTCCCAAATGCTAAACCAACTCTATAATAAATATAATTATTTATTATTAAATTATACATAAATAAATATATATATATCATTCTATAAATGATTTACTTAGTCCCATTTAATAAAATATTATTTTTTATTTAATGTTTAATTCAAATTTCAAGAAAAAACTACATTGTTTTTTGTGTATATTTTAATTTGTTATTTTTTATTCCTATTATAGTTATCATGGTTATATAATCTCTTTAAATTTAATCAAAATATAAATATAATATATCTTCAGTATTAATATTTTTATACATTTCCATAAATATTAGATATAGTAAATTAAATACATAATTCATGGAGACATTTAGTCATATATATGATGGAATATTGTTTCAATTATTACTATATATTTTAAGTGAAAAAGATAAAAGATATTTTACCATGGTAAAATTAATTTATGTTATATATATCTCAAATATAAATTAAAAAAATCATCATTACCATCCATATAATTCTTAAATTAATGACATGACTTCATGAGGAAATAGTGTGTCGTTCACATGATCAACATTATCATATTTCAACATAATTGTACGTAAGAAGTTATTTTTTATATAATAATACTATAAAAATAAAAATATCATAAATATGATAAATAATAATTTAATACATCGTTATATATAGCTGTGAGATGTGGTGTTGGAAAATTGAACGAGATTAGTACATGATGTTGTCATCCTCTATACACATTAATGATGAAATTTAAACCCATTTTATTGATGTAGAGATTTTTATTTGTAATTATCTTAAAATAAATATAATAATAGTATATATAATAAATTGTTGATATTATATAATCATGGTATGTTACGAATTTAAAATGGTGGATAAATAAATAAATCAAAACACTTGGTTAGGGATGTTACATCTTGTTTGGAAAAAATTTAATTTCTATCACCAACCAAATTATTAGGATTAGTTTTTGAAAACAATTAGGATTATAAAATTAGATGAGAGAAGTAAGAAATCGATTTGGGTAGGGATTGGATGAACAAATTTGTTTTTGATATAATAATTACATAGGAGATGGGATAGTAGTTTGTTGGTGTGGTGAGTGGAACACAAAAAATATTTTTAAATAAAAGTGTACACATGTTTTTCTCATAAAAAATGATCCATAAAATAATATATGTGACCTATAATTTTTGAAGTTTATATATTTACTAAAATTGGGTGTTATTATTGTTTTTGGTAAATTTTAATATTTAAACTTTTAAATAAACACCCTGATAAACCGATTTTTATCTAAATCACGTAAAACATTTGCCACTATTTTTAATAATAATATTGGAAGAAATTTAAATTTTAATATATTATATAATATAAATTTTATTGATTATGAATTTTTAATCCATTTTTTTAAATAATTTTTATATAAATTGAAAATTTTAATTTAAAATAAATATTACAAATGTGATGAGAAAGAAACCATTAAAATTGAAAATCTTCAATAGATAAAAAACATAGTATATGAAAATTCAATATAATTTTTTTACAAAGATATAATATTTATTAAATTATATATTTTTAAATAATATTAATTTTAGAAACATTTTTTGAAAAAAAAGTTACCTTATTAAATTATTAAATTAAATGGCAGTTTTCCATAAGAATTATTTTTTCAATATTTAATGAAAAATAAATATTTTCATAAGAAACACAAAAATTTAAATACGGAAATTTATATATCATAAATTTAATAAATTATTTTATTTAATTTAAATAATTGTTTAAAATTTTTATAAAGATAAATTTAATTTAAATTTTTTTTGGGACAAATAGTATTTAGCCAAAATATAAAAAAATTCCCTAAAAATATGGTACTTCTATTTTCAATATATATATATATATATATAATAATTTATATATAAAAATTGGTAATTT
This sequence comes from Viscum album, assembly GCA_963277665.1. Classification (NCBI taxonomy): domain Eukaryota; kingdom Viridiplantae; phylum Streptophyta; class Magnoliopsida; order Santalales; family Viscaceae; genus Viscum; species Viscum album. The sequence continues at coordinate 415,173,489 of OY728161.1, read as the reverse complement.
TAATTCATATAGATATGTTATCATATAAGTTTTAATAATAATATTATTTTATCACATTTAATTTAAACTCGATGTTGTGTGTAACACATGCTAAACTCATTATTTCATGTAATCCAAGCTAAAAATGAAAATAAAAAATTTTGAATAAAAAATTCATAAAAACATAGATTGATTCAAGAATACCTTGGTTTATTATTTATTATTCCTGAAAAATCATTCCATTTGGTACTATTTGATTCCCTTGGCATATGTTTCTGGAAATATGTGATCAAGAGGTACCCTCAACTTAGTGGATGATTGGATCTACCACTGGTTCATATGGAAACCGATGAGAGTTTTTTAAAACAATCCTATTGTTCATAATCCATAATAATATACCATATTATAGATCATTCCTTAATAAAGAAAATTTATTTTCAATATTATTGGTGAAAAAAATAATCTAATACTCTTTTATTCTTTCAATTGGATCTCACTTGTGATAAATTTAAAAACATTGTCCCATTGAACAACTTTGACATTACAAACTCTTAATGATAAATTTAGTCAATATTTTCTATTAATAATAATATAAATTTATATGTATCTCAAATGAAATTATATTTTAATTTCATGGCCCAATTATTTCATTAAAATCAAATCTAAATTATCCTATATTGTGAATTCCTCATAGAACTAGTAGTTAAAAAACATAAAGATGATACACCCATGTAATGAACCCATATGACCCAGAATAAACTCATAAAAGTTAATATCATTTAATACGCCCTTATTGGAGACTATTATCGATTACTATTGCATGACTTCCATTGTGATATAATCTTGAGGAAATCCTAAAATTTCATAAACAATATATGAATTTTTTTTTATTTCGTAATTACTATAATAAATTTAGGTCAAAAGTATGAAATATTTCATCTGCATTCATGATTCCCACACTCAAAAAACCATACATACATATTACATTTTTTTAATTATACATTAAATAGATCATGATAATATGTAATCCAATTCCAATATTTTTTGGTTTTGAATGAGTAATATTTTCTTTAAAATTTCATTAGATCATCTAAAATGAAATATTTAGATATAAATTAATAAAGTATAGTGTTACTCTTAAACACATGCATGTTTGATGAAACAATAAAAGGAAACATGGATTTTAACTTAACCATTTGTATATGTCTCGACTTCTATACTACAATCGTTTAATTATAAATAGATAATTCTGGGAAATATATTGAAGTGGATAATATAATGGGAATAAACAAATTACATGTCCACCCATTTTATGTGGCATGTTTATATTGGATAGGTTATGTTTATGAAAAATTTGAAAAAAATATCAATTATACTAATAATATAAAAAACAATGTGATGGTCTAAAATGATCATGACGACCTATAAAAGGTATGTTCTATCCTTGTGACCTTATATTAGATATTTGGTATTATTTTTTACATGAACACATCACATGGTTTTAAACGATTCCCCACATGGTATTGTGTAATATTTGGAGTCTTAATAGTATGTATTTAAATGTTTTCCATCATATACGTGATGATTAATATATCCCCAAAATTTGAAAGGATTTATAAAATTACACACAAATTACATGTCAAGCTTGAATAATTCAATCCCTGGGTCAAATTTTTAATTATCTAGCTCAATTTTTAGGAATTAAATTTTTGGGATTATTCATACAATAATGGAAAAGTCATTACAATAATCAATAGTAACTTTTACATTTGTTATAATTTCTTCCACCAAAGTAAAATACAAATACTATAAATTTCATAGAAACATAATCTATAATACTGATACACACAAAATATTCATAATTATTCCTATAGAACAGTTTAATTTTATAATCACCCGATAAAATAAGATTATATTAATATATATTATTACTTTATTCATTACATGTTGCAAAAAAAATGTGCTGGTGATGAAGATCACATAGTATAATATAAATAAAATATTTTATACATGTTAATTTCATATTTATCATTAGAAATAAATCTATATTCAAAATTAATATCAATTAGGACCCACGTAAATAGATGATCATATAAATTAAAAATTATAATTTCATTATTTTCAAAAAATATTAAACTAAAGGATTAATTCATTAAGAAATATTCAAACTATAAATATAGACATGTCTTTTAAATTGAAATTTTACACATATTTTCACTACGTGGTTTTTGGAAAACATCATATTTACTAAAAAATAATTTAATCCGGTATAAATATATATAGTATTTCGAAAATGGGAACATTATTTATAATATATATTGCATTATTATAATATATATATATTTCTTTCTTAGTTTACAATTTGGAATCTCAATGGTTATTCATTGTAAAATAGATATTCATAAACCAATTTTATGAGTTCATTTTCTATATAAATTCATAAATAACTATTTTGTTTCATGACTTTCCAGTGCTTTCGATATCATTCGAAAATAAATTCCTATAAATTTTGAAAATTATTTGTAATCTATAATTATTATTATATTAGATCAAATTACAATAACAGTCAATTTTGTTTTTTGAAACCCTCATTTTCCATATGATGAATCCATCATTATTTCTATATTCCTGATGAATATATAATTTTTTTAATTTTTAAAGGTGTATTAGTATTTAATTTTAAAGATTAATATTCATCAACGAAATATTTAAATGATATTTTATCTCATTATGATTATAAGGAAAACAATTCTCGACGGATCTAATCAGTTTAGTTTATGTCAGTGTAATCTTTCTAGTATTGATATTTGATTCATCATTTTTTGACATTAATATTTTACATGAGTTGTTTATTTACCATTATCATATATTTTTTCCTATTTTAGTTCAATATCGATGCCTTACCAATGTGATGAGAATTATTGTATAGTATAAATTTATTCATATGTAAAATTTTCTTTGAGAATTTATTATAAATTTAAATCATAATTGAATATCATGATTTTTTTAATTTTTTTACATTTGAACTAATAAAAAATTCTTTTCCTCATGTTATAGGTCATTTGGTCTTTAATATTAGTTAAAAAACATTTAAATATACCCTCATCCATTTTATTTACATATTTTCATTGTATAAGTTTTTATCATTTAATTGTATCACTTTTTTCATAATACACTAAATGTTATGGGAGTTAGTTTATTATTATAAAAAATATTGTGTGAGGAATGTTGCTCTGTCATACTTATTTATGTTTTTTATATCGTGATATCTTTTATTATAAATAATGATGTGTTTCTCTAGTTGTACAATGAAAAATAGCAATCTTTATGTAAACAATGATATATTTATATAATATTATTATTTTAATTTGACCACTTTAACCTAATAACTGCGTTGGAGGAAATTGAAATGAGTAACCAGATTATGATTTATATTTATAATAATTTTCCCTCATTCAAATTTATTTATGATTTCCTTCAAAATAAAGAGTCATTTTTAAATAAAATCATACTAAAATAAAGAATATAATCTTCAAAAAAACTAATTAATTACGGATAAATATTTTTCATAAAATTAAATAAATATAATATTTATATATGAATTATTTTATTACTAATTATATTAATTATTTTAACATTCATCTAATAGTACATATAATATAAAAATGTGTATAAATTAATTTAATAATATAATAATATATTTTCTTCAAAACTTATTTATTAAATATTATGACCATATATTTTGATTAATTTATTAAACAAATTAAAATTTATGTGTTCAAATGGAAATTCATTTTCATTTCCTCTTGTAATAATTATCATAGAGTTAATTTTTTGGATTTTATTGAAAATTTGATTTTTGTGCTAATTGTAAAAAATGTGGATGTTTGAAATACCATCATTTATTGGAATTAAATAAAATTTATTAAAATAGATATTAAATTTAATATTTTTTATATGTTAAATAAGATAACATTGATTTAAAAAAATATATTTAATTTTATATGAATTAAAATTATATATTATATTTGTATAATATTATATTTATGTAAAAAAACAACTTTTTATAAATGGTTTTTGTCGCATTATTTGAAATTATATTAAAATTAAATTTCATAAAAAATATGGAAAATAAATAATAATAAAATGAATCTACATATGAAATCAAAATAATCAAAATATTCAATATTATCCATTTTAATTTTAGTTATATCTAATAGTATCCACGTTAAAAGACTATTTCCATGGTAAAAGGTAAAAAATGTAAATTCGATATAAAACATTGTGAAAACGTCCAAAAAATATTCAAATTTATAATTAAATTATAGTATTTCTTAACATATCATAGTATATTTAAAAATATTTAAATTTTTTACAATTTACTTTGGTTTTAACCATTATATAATTTAATGTAAGAAATTATTACAAATTGATATTATATTAATATTAATATCTCTAATTTTTTTCATAAGTGTATGAAAATGATATGAAAGGATATAAATTTGTATTTTTAAAATGGGTAAATATTTTATTTGATGTTGTTTTTTTGGAATTTCTTGTGTTTTTTAAATTAACAACAAATTTTTTTCTATGTTGACACAACTCTTGTTGAAGCATTAGAAAAAATCATGTAAATGAATACAAAAATATTAAATGTAATATGATTTAGATGAATTATAATGCACTGTTATTTTTAATGATTATTATAATTGAATTACTGTTGAATTATTATATAAAAATTATATTCATACAAAGATGTTGATAATGTCTAGTATTGTGAATAGTCTCAAAAATGACATTAACTATATTTAATGGTCAAAAATAATTTTTAAATCATTAAAAAATCATAAAAACCTATTATTATTAAATTTCATTGTAATTTTCTAATATCTCAATAATGATCCATATTTATTTAATCTTTTAAATTTCACAATTACATTCTTGACCACTAGAGATTGATTTTTTTACCACTGATAATTTTAAATTGGATAATGAAGGGGAATAAATATAAAATAATACTTAAACAAGAATCATTAACATCACATTAAATTATTTGATAAATTTATTTTGGCATTATCATACTTATATAGATTATATGGATCTTTGGATCTATTTTACATGAGTTCGAATCAATCTATATATTAATATTTTGGGTATTTACTAGATTTATTCACACCTCACATATAAATGAGAACCTTCTAACATCTTTTTCTCACTAAAATTATTTTGTTTATCCTACACAATATGATGTAAAATAATATTGTAACAATCTAACCAATGATCGAGTGGTTCTAATATCACCAAATAGACATCATAAAGGTCTTAATGTGAATGCCAAAGGAGGTTTACCAATGTAGATGAATAACTATTAACCTATTGCATTCGATTTTTTTGAAATATCTCACTGAAAAATACATTAACAATTATGATAAAATATAATTTTAATCTCCACATAACATAAATTTTATTATTTTTAAGGAATATATCGTTTATATTATATATAATATTAATACTTTTCTTGTTAGTAAATGTGGACTAAGACATCGTCCAAGTGATGTGATATATTGTTTAAAACAACAACAAAATTATTGATATTATGATTAATTTTGTAAATATATAATATATTTACGAGATAATGATTATAATGTAAATATAATGTTTTAGTGACGTCTTTATCCCTAAATATATTGGTTAATGATAACGTCATTTATTCGTACGTGCAGAATTCCACCTCTCTAGAGTCATGTGTTCTTTTTTTCATTTCCACCATTCATGGATGAATATAAAATATTATTTCAATTATAAAAATGATAATTACACCATGATTTATATTTTATATATTATCGATCTATGATTAGTTTTACCATAGTTATCCAACCAAATTTAAATTGTACTTTTGAACTGAACTTCCTCAAAATATTTATAAAAAACATTGTTTATTTAGTAACTGAATATAACCTAGTAATAAGATGAATTATTAAAATAGAATGATTATGTAAAAATCATATAGTTCCATTCATATTAATATATTAAATATTCACAAAATTATTTACTTTTTAATGGGTTTTAAATTTTTATATATAGTCATTTTATCATTAATTAAAAAAATTAATGTTTTTTGTAATAATTTGTATATTATATCCATTAATGTTTTTTTGATTCAATAGTTAATAATGTGGTTGCATATTTTTCCGCATAACATTGTTTAATTTTTTTTCAACCATTTCTATTCCAAATACATATTCTTCCGATTGTATCAATAATTTAATCTTTTGTACCCTATCGATTTATCTAAAGTCATGTTAAAATATTTTTTGTTTTTATTTGGAGATTAAAAATTATTATTTTTTCTATAAGGATATCTTAAAAATACATTTACCACATTGTAAATGATTATTTATTTTAAATTTATCATATTATGATTTTTACACACAAGTATATCAACTATTTTTTTTTAAGATTCTTTAAAAATTATCTATCATATTACAATGAATATCATATTAATTAATATAATGGGACTTTTTAATTTTTGGAATTTTTTTAGGAATAATTTTTTTATCTTTTTTTTACTTCATTCTTGATATCACTTATGCATATATCTTAAATAATGTTTTAGAGTTTTTACGATGAAAATATATGATTTCATGTGTTTTTTATGATATGGTACCTATATATAATATATCATGATTCATAATACTGATATATCCCTATAAAGAATTTGTAAATGTCATGAAGTTAATATAAATTAAGATAAAATATTAGATTATGTTGTAATTGAAGATTATAGTTTTTTCATTTTAATATTATTATAAATTTGACATAACCAAGAATATATATGAATATTAAATTATCTAAACCATGTTTTCATGGAATTATTAAATTTATTATGTTATGAAAATTATATTATATTAAATGGATGGTATATTGATCTTTAGTGGTGGAAATTATGTTATTTATGAAAATGTATCCCTGGGTACACTTTATTTATAAGAAACCCTCATGATTTTTGAAAAGACACATAAATTTCAAAGAAATTTTTTTCCTAATTTCGTTGGAATTTTACAAGTCTGTAGCTTCTGATGGCACTTGATTCTAAGGCCCGGTCTGCCTGAAATCAATTTATGATCATTATTTGGTGTACGTTCTGTGAACGAACCAACGAGTTCTTCTAACTTTTGATCCGGTGCTCGGAATTGAAATATGAGGGCACCGATGAACTTGCAGTGCCGCTAATTGCTTGATGGGACCATTACCGTAGTTGCGTTTTCAGCACGTTGAGAATTATTATTTGCGGAATTAGTTTAAAATAAATAAAATTGTTGATCAATTTTATTTTCTTAACCTTGGATGTTAAACCCTCCCATGGGAAGTTGTTGGCGGGGCCCACAACCACACAACTTCCCATGTGTGGTTTATGAGAGGTGGCGCCCACACGAGCCCCAACCTTCCACCTCCCCCTAAACTTCCTAACCCTCTTTAAACTCCACCATTAAACTCCCATGTTAATATTGAAAACTCTCCCATTTATGAGACATTTCACCTCCTCCTCTCCCCCTCTTAAATTCTTTCCATCATGCCCTCATTAATTAGATGAGTCACTTCATTTAATTAATTATGTGGTTTGTTTTTGAATTTTAATGTCATTGAGATATAAATAAAAATCATATCATGAGATATTATTTTGAGTTGGAGGTTTTGGTGTGTGAAGAAACTTTGGTGAAGTTATTTATTCTTTTGTGAGAAGTCTTGTGGGAAGAAGAAGAGAAATTCCCTCTGATGAAGAACAACGCCTCTTCAATGAAGAATGCCGCTTCCACGAATAACGACGATGCACATTGACGTAATCTACGAAACCTCACACCGCAATTCTGTCTTCCGCGATGCCCGACATACAATGTAAACTATTGAGGTAGCGGATTAATGTGAGTATGTTAAATTAACATGACTTTTCTCATCTAAAACACAGAACATTGATCAACTCATTATCATGATGATCCGTGAATGATTTTATTTTCAGGGAAATTGTAAGGAATTAATTTAAATTTTAATTGATTATTATTGTGACTCTTTTTTCATTGAAAATCATTGTTGTCTGACCTATTTCTATCGAATAACATGGAGGGTGCGGGATGAACAAACACAACACGACGAACCTCTACAGTTTGTTTTTCGCTGCACAGATTGACGGGCGACATTGAACCGGGACCACAATGGCGTTTGGAAGTCGTCTTAGTGAATAACGGGGCCTGGGAGACCTGAAGGAGCAAGAGGTTGGTGAATTGAACCACCTGAGAACGCATGGTTGTCCGCGGAAGCTAAGTTCGGCGCGACACACCGGCACGACAGCCCCGACGTCTGGCACCGGCGGTCCACCGTCGGAGGAAACCTGTTGCGGCAAAAGTCGTAACATTGATACGACGGATCTCATGGTCAGGAGGGATTTGGGAGGTGGGGCAGTGCCAGCGGGTGCCAGGGTTATCAATCAATGGGGGTTGCACCCCCCGGTCATCGCAACAAGCTCGGCCGACTGGCCGAGCCAGCCTCCCCTAGCCGGGCCAGGGCGGGCCATGCGGACCGGGCCCTGCCGGCCCGGCTAGGCCGTTCCGGCCAGCCGGGCCGCGCCCTATTGGGCAGGACTCGGACCCCAGTTGGGTCTCCACGGATCGGGCCGGACCAGGGGGTGTTAGGCCGGGTCGGACTGGGCCCAAACCCCCTATTTTCGGACTGTTTTTGGTTCTGCGGTCATATCATGAGCTACGAACCTATGCTCAATGCAATTTCAATTGTGTAGGATTCCATTGATCGAGACGGTCGTTTCAATATATTACACGTAGCGTTTCAGCAACGTTTGGGTTTGGCAGGGTTGGTTTGAACTCCAAACTAATCGGGCCCTCGGAGCGGAAACACTTATAACTCCAAACTAATCGGGCCCTTGGAATACATATGAGTTGGTTTTAGATTAAAAACCAACCGGGCCCCAAAAACAGAAAACCCAATAACTCTCAGACAGGACGTCTATTTTAAGGATCGTCAGCAGTGTTGGTAATCTCATTGAGAAACCGTTCCTTTTATTATACCCCATAGGAATTTGGGGTAGAGTTTAGATAAGGTCGGGTTGGATCGTACACTGAACCAACCGAGCACCTGGGAGAAAAAGGCTAATAACTCACGGACCAGGTGTCCGATTGACGCGTCGTCTGTTGCGTTGAGATACCTAGAATGTGACAGATCATTGTGATTTTTCGTCGTGGGACTTCATGACACTTGGAATGTCGACCAGTGTCTTGTGGACCTAATCCTCCCATAGATGACTATTTGGAGTAAAGAGACCTTGTAGCTGGCTGAGACCTGATGACTTTTGTCCGATTCGAATCAGAGTGACTTGTATAGCCTAGTGGGGAGCACTACTGGGTTGGGATGGTAGACCCATGGCGGGGAGCACTACTGTGTTTGGGTGGTAGACTCCCAGTACTCAAGAAAAGTAGTACCTATATAGGCTATTAGGGGGAGTACTACTATGTTGGGGTGGAAGACCCATGGTGGGGAGCACTACTGTGTTGGGGTGGAAGAACCACTGTAATCGACAGGAGGAGTACTTCAGCAGTCTATGGTTAGTGAGCAGTGCCTCAGAGTTATGACAAGATCAATGAACTCGTCAGAGGAAGAGCTATTCAGTAGTTGTGTTTTCGATATCATCGATGATAATCCTGGTTTGAGATGAGTCAATGACCATTGTGTTTTCCTCATGATTGAGATGGGTTAAATGATAACATATGTATATGTATGGGCATATACCTAAGTAAAGGTTATCTGTTGACATCTTTCTTTGTGATTTATCCTTTTTTAGATTTTAGTGAGACCTTGAGGGTCTCGGGGTCCCTTCTGAGTATCGTTATACTCACCCCTGCACAGGCTATTCCAGCACCTCGTTGTGTTGGTTGTAGATGATGGATAGGACTGATCGTGGTTGAGGCATGTAGAGCTGGACGATACCTGAAGTTGGATCTCACGACAAGTCGATACCCAGAGGAGACGGATGGACATGGTGTGGTGAGGTGAATGTCTATACCTACCCTTTAGGTAGGAACTCGGAGGATGAACCAGGAGTTGTTTCACCATTCAGTTGTTTGCCTTTTTATTAGTACATTCTTTTAGTTTTAGCTATACCTTTCTGTTGGACTTTTATTTACTACCCCTTTATACTTTCAGAACACTTTTACTACCTTACTTATTTTATGCTTCTACATGTACTCTGGTTGTGTATATTTACGTTTCATAAGGGAAATTCCTTCCCTTTTTGTTGGGATTTTGGCCATTGGTTCTAGTCTCGAGCCCCTGGCCTATGGAATGTGGGCTTGGGGTAGTCACGGCACGGGCCTCGAGGACAGGTTGTGAAAAATTGGTATCAGAGTAGTCAGTTCTACAGCAGACCTTAGGACTCTGATATTTCCTATCTATGATGCAATCGTGTTAAGGGTACCGAGTGTGGTTTTTAGTTCAGGGAGTCCAGTGTTGGTGCGGCGACCGAAGTATCCATACACTAGGAACATGACTAATGATTTACGACTCAGTGCACGAATAGACTGATTGTGTGTGTGTTTCCCAAAGTTTTCTTTATGTCAGCTCAACCAAGTCAACTCACCAGGATTAAATCGTTTGAACATGTCGCATCGATTCAGGATGCCTCCACACAGATAGTCAGTTGGAGTTCTGATAGAGTACACAATGACGGCCCACTGAGTGACGAGGCTCTGGTGCAGGGCCCCTATCTATGTTGGCACCTTTGGGTGGTGTACGAGCACCTCCACCACCTTTTTGGTAGTAGATGCCACCAGACATACTAGTGGACGTTGCATGCTGACAGAGCACGTTGAATGAGTTCCATCAGTAGATGCCTCCGAGGATACTAGGCGAGACAGATTCCCAGGCAGTAATGGACTGGCTGGAGGCGATTGCTAGAGTTATATGCCTTCTTTAGACAATAGTAGAATAGATAGTGATCATAGCTACTAGTCTATACTAGTGATTAACTATGAGGATGGACCATATAGTGATGAGGCTTTGGTACGTGGACCGTTTCCTGAGATAGTAACATCATACAGTGTGCTAGATATATCACTACCTATTCATCAGCATTTTTAGTCGGCGGTACCAGTAGATGACACATATAGACTTAGATCCTTAGACGTGTTTCAGCTTCAGATACCCCTCCGGTTTTGAGGTGAGCCTGACTCACAGGCAGCTGAGGACTGGCTCGAGGAGGGGGATGAGAGTTTTCTAGAGATTATATAGCTTCACCAGGATGACATGTCAGTAGATGAGTAGTCATAGAGGCGTACCGATCGTTCTTCGTACATGATGACTACGATATGATCAGTGCTTTCGAGCACGGACTTCAGAGTGAGGTGTGTTTAAAGGAAATCTGAGCCAATCGTTTTCATCTATGCATTCCTACTTATGCTAAGGTGATAGAGAGAACCTTTGTGATTGATTGTTCTTTGGCTGAATGGATACAACCAGTGATTACTAGTAGTGGGAAAATAGGAAAACTGCCACTAGTCTCAGAGACTTGGGCATGTAAAATGTTTCAATAAGAGTAAGTGTTAGGGATCGATGAATCTACAGAGCAGCAAGCATGGAAGATGAGCTGGGAGAGCAACATGAGGAGGTGTACATTTCGAGATGTTACATCCACATGCCTTTGTAGTGCCCGCCTGGCTCACGGAGAAAGAGGGAAGGGGAAGACATTAGTTGCATGCAGTCAAGGACTGTGATTCAAGGGCTCTAGGAATGATTTGAAGTACGTTCAGTGTCTACTACTAGATGTCGTAACAACAAACATTGATAAAAATCATTTCTTTTATCCACAAATCTTGTCCTATACCTATAGTTTCTAGTTAAATCTGTTGACTTGACCCTCACGTCTAGAGATACCTTTGGGAGAAGACTCGTTAATCACGCTTACACCGGCGGTGTGATCTAACACTTCCGGAGAGAGTTTTGGTTGGATCCTATTGGTGGAAGCGTTGAGGCCTTACGATGTTAGTTTGGGTATGGACTAGGCAACCATAGTTCATAAACAGATTGACTATATTAGGTAAAATGGTTGTGGTTTACCTACAGTGATGGGTTGGGTTTTCCTTGGTCAGCGAAATGGAAACCCAAAGCAGCGCATTATAAACTCATTCATAAGAGGGTGTGACCGATAAATCTTGAGTCATCCAACCTTACCCTTGTTTTAGCAGGAGTTTTGAGTTTTGATTTCCAAGAAAGAAACAAAGACCTCCAGAGTTCGAGGATAGCGACCACATAATTATACGACTCTCACCTAGTCTAGGTCTATGGAGATGTGGCCGAAACGGAAAGTTATCTATGAGGTTCATTGGACCCTTTTAGGTGCTCACCAGGGTAGGCGGGATGGTTTAATACATGGCTATTCTAATTCCGATGCACCGGGTGCACGACGTCATCAACGTATCTCACCTGAGGAGATGTGTGCACGACCTATCCGTCATCATTGACCAAGGAGAGATGGATATCGATGATAGGGGTGACATTCACAGGCATCCAGTTAATGTTGAGGATCGACAAGAGAGGGTCATACAGGGACGGTCGATTCCTCTTGTTCGCTTTCGCTACCAGCATGGGAATATCTGGGAGAGAACATGGGAACAGGAGGCTCAATTGCGTGCTCAGTACCTCCTTTAGTTTCCCATGTTTGTGTTATAGCTTTACGGGGACGTAAATACCTGTTATGGGAGTAATGTAAAGACCTGAAAATTTCATGTAAATTTTTTTTGTTAATTTATTTGGTATTTTACGAGTCTATATCTATTGACGGTACTTGATTCTGAGGCCCGGTGTGCCCAGAATCGATTTCTGAAGTTTAGATCTGGTATAATCAGTGAATAAACGAGCAGTTTTTTCTATATATTGAACCAGTGCATGGAATTCAAATCTAAGGGCACCGATGAACATGCAGTGCCGGTAATTTCATAAGGGACCTTTATCGCAGTTGTGTTTTATGTGGGATGACTATTATTATTTGTGGAATTAGTTTAAAATAAATAAATTTTTTGATGAATTTTATTTTTGTAACCATGGAAGTTAAAACCTCCCACAGGAAGTTGTTGGTGGTTCCCACAACCACCCAACATCCCATATATGGTTTATGAGAGGTGGATCCCACACGATCCCCAACCTTCCACCTCCTCCTAAACTATTTACCCCTCTTTAAACTCGCCCATTAAACTCCCTTGTTAATGTTGACAACTCTCCCATTTATGAGAACTCTCACCTCCTCCTCCCTCCCTCTTAAAATCATTGCAGCATGCCCTTATTATTGAGATGAGTCACTTCATTTAATTAATTAAGTGGATTGTTTATGAATTTTAAAATCATTTTGATGTGAAAAAAATAATGAGATACTATTTTGAGTTGGAGCTTTTGGTGTGTGGAGAAACATTGATGATGTTCTTGAATTTATTTGAGAGAACTCATGTGTGATGAAGAAGAGAACTTCCCTCCGTCAAAGAACGATTCATCTTCAATGAAGAATGCTTCTTCCACGAATAATGATGACACACACTGACATTATCTACTAAAACACACCCAGCGACATCGTCTTCCACGACAGCCGACGAATGACGTTAATAATTGAGGTAGTGGTTTAATTTGATTAAGTTATATTCCCATGATTCTTCTCTTCTAAAACAAAGAATTATGATCACCTTATTATCCAGTTGATCTGTGAATAATTTTATTTTTAGGGAAATATGTAGGGATTTATGTTCAATTTTTATAGATTAAAATTTTTCCTCGTTTGTCATTGAACATCATTGTTGTCTGACCTGTTGTTATCGACTAATGGAGAGGGCGAGGGATGACCAAACATGGCCCGATGACCCTCCGTAGTTTTTTTTGTTGCACATATTGACGGTCGACGTTGAAACGGGACTGCAACGACATTTGGTAGCCGTCGCAATGATGAGTGGGCTCCGGGAGAGCTACATGCGCAAGAAGTGGGAGAATCAGACCACCAGAGTACGTCCGGTGGCCCGCGGAAGAGGCTGTCGGCGCGCCCCGCCAGCATGACAGTGAAGGTGCATCGTGGGAGGAATCCCACCACGGTGGTGGTACGACGGATCCCGTGGCGGCGTGGGATCTGGGAGGTGGGGGCGCCGCCAGAGGGTGCCGCTGGTATCAATCAGCGGGGGTCGTCCCCTCGCTCGACGGAACACGCTCGGCCTACTGGCCGATCCAGCCTCCCCCGACCGGGCAGGGGCGGGCCATGAGCACAGGGCTGCGCCGGCTGGGCCGGGGCGTGCCCAAACGGGCCGGACTCGTATCCAAGTAGCGTCGACCCGGTTTGGACCGAGCCAGGGGGTGTTGGGCCGGGTCGGACCGGGCCCAGACCCCCTATTTTCGGACAGTTTTCAGTCAAATGCCCATATCTGGAGCTACGGACCTCCAATCAACGAATCTTCAGTTGCGTAGGATACCTTTGATCAAGGCGGTCGTTTTTGTATATTACAGTCATGGTTTTGGCAATGTTTGTGTATGGATGGGTTTGTTCGAACCCGAAACAAACTAGGCCCTCGAAGTTGAAATGATTATTACTTGAGGACCAGACAACTGATTGACGTTCTGTCGACTATGTTTTATTTCTCTTGATGAGAATGTTCTTTTGGGATAGTACAATTGAGTTTGGACATAGTTAGATTATGGATTGGTCAGTTTTAGCTTAAAAACCAACTCGGAGCCTAGAACGGAAAAACCAATAACTCTCAGACGGGACGTCCGTTTGACGAATCGTCAACGGCGTTGGTAATATCAATGATAAACGGTTCTTCTTAGTTTACCCCATTGGAAATTGGGTTACAATCGAGATATGGATGAGTTGGTTCGTACACAAAACCAACCGGGCCCCCGGAACAAAAATGCTAATAACTCACAGACCGGACGTCTGATTGACGCACTATCTGTTGCTTTGATGTCCCAATAATGTAACAGATCATTGTTATTTTTCATTAAGGGACTTTGTGACACTTGGAGTGTCGACCCGTGGCTCGTGTATCAGATCCCTTTAGAGATGAGGTTATGGAGTACGGAGACCTTGTAGTTGGCTGAGACTAGATGACTGCTTGGCCGATTCGATTCAGAGTGACTTGTATAGCCCAGTGGGGGGCACTACTGTGTTAGTGTGGAAGAACCATGGCGGGAAGCACTACTATGTTTGGGTCACAACTCTACGGTTCTTGACAGAAGGAGTACCTCTGTAGGCTATTAGGGGGAGCACTACTGTGTTGGGGTGGCAGACCCATGGCGAGAAGCACTACTGTGTTGTGGTGGCAGACCCGCGGTACTCGACAGGAGGAGTACCTCAGCAGTCTAAGGTAAGTGAGCTGCACCTCAGTGTTGTGATAGGATCACTGTACTCCTTAGATGAGTTGTTCATCATCACTTGTTCTTTCGATATCATTAATTAAAATCCTTGTTTGAGGTGAGTCAATGAACTTTGTGTTTTCGTCATGATTGAGATGAGTTTCTTGATAATATTGGTATATTTATGGGCACATATCTTTGTAAAGGTCATATATTGAGATATTTCTTTGTGATTTATCCATGTTGGATTTTAGGGAGACCTTAAGGGTCTCTGGGTCCCTACTGATTATCGTTATACTCACCCCTGCACGGGCTATGCCCGCACCTCATTGTGTTGGTTGCAGATGATGGACAACGATGATAGTGGTTGAGGATTGTAGAGTTGGATGATACCCAGAGGTGGATCTCATGATGAGTCAGTACCTGGAGGAGACGGACAAACATGGAGTGATGAGGAGGATATCTGTACCTACTATTTAGGTAGGAACCCAGAGGACGATCCATGAGTTGTTTCACCATTCAACTGTTTGTATTTTAAGTTGTACTTTCTTTCATTTGTAGTTGTACCTTTCCATTGGTCCTGTATTTTTGGCCCCTTGGTACTTTCAGCACACTTGTTACTACATTACATAGTGTATTCTTCCACTTGTACACCAGTTCTGTGTGTTTATGATTCATAAATGCAATGCCTTCCCTTTTTGTCGAGATTTACACCCTTGGTGCTACTCACCAGCCAATGGCATATGGAAGGCGGGGTTGGGGTAGTCATGGCACGGTCTCGAGGACGGGTCGTGATAATTTTTAATTAATGATTATAATTATTTATGAGATATTTTATGAAACATTTGGAAAATAATTTTATTTCATTGGTAATTATATAATTATTAAAGATCAATGTCTATTAAGAAATTTTTTCATAAAATATTGGGTTTCCTAAATTACAAATTGACAGATATGTTTCCATTATTTTTAATTCCCCACATAGATATTTTTTTTTCATCAAATATTTTAATATGTTTTCCACAAGGTTTATGGATGTGTATGCACTTTATAATGATTCATACTTCTGCTATGTGGATTCAACATAACAGACTAAAACATTTTTTGAATGTAACATGAGTTAAAATTAATAAATCCTATATTTGTGATCATGGGAATGTCATGCTATATAAATCATGGAACTAGACATGTTTATTTTAAGAGTTTTTTTTATTATGGAAACTTAGTAGAAGTGACTACTTTGTAATCTTTTGAGATGTAATAGTTATATTCTAATTCTCTAAAACTCTAAACCTGAAAAGATCCTCAACTTGAATTATTCTTTTAATTCAATATTAAGTAAGGTTTAAGGTCGGGTCCTTATAAAGGTAGGATATAAATGTAAAATAAAGAGGAATAAAGAAAATACAAACATAATATATATTATATAAAAATACATTTCCATATTAATGGCGACTATGAGAGGAGATAGGAGATAATCGAACAGTCATCATTCCATGAGACATTAGTTTTCCATCCACAGAAATAATATGTTCTTCACCAATTAGATTGAGGTTTGTGTAAATGTAGTAAAAATCATTCTCATAAAAATATCCTATTATATTGAAAATTACGTTGTTGTTATATATAAAAACAATAAAAATGTTTTAGGGGTTGGAGAAGTTAAATAAATAAAAGAAGTTAAGAGGAATTGTTACCTTTAATTTGGGTAACATCTTTTGGTTTGAACCAATAAGATATCTTGAAGTGAATTCTGCATAAGGTAAGGCTTCTAGGAGAAGGAGAAGGATGTAGGGAGCTTAATTATATAGAGTTTGGATGAGCCAATGTTTTTTAGAGGTGTGAGGAATGAGTTATAAATAGTGTTTTTTTATAAGGGGGGGGGAGGGGCTCTTTATGAAAGTGTGAAAATATAATTTTATTATATGATGACATTCAGTTTATAAATGTCCAAAACTAATTTAAGTCAAATAAAAGATGACTAGCTGTTGAAAAAAATCATCGAATAATATTTTTAGAGGTTTTGGATGTTAATTTAATATTTATAATCTTTTTTATTTAAATCATTTATTAATGAGGTAATAACTGCATCATTTTTGTGTTATAAATAATTTTATCTATTTGATGTCTAAAAATTATAAAAAAAATACCATGATGTAGGAAATAATTTTATCATTATAATCAATATTTATATTCAAAATGATATCTTATATTACCTCTGGTGAAAATTAATTTACTAAAAGATATTTTTTTCTGTTATTTATTCCTTTACATTAAATTAATTAATCTAAATTGTCATTGTAACACTAAAGTGTCTCCATGGGGTCCCAAAATTGACCCAAAGATTTCCATGGTCACCCATGACTCATCCAATAATGTTAGGAAATATGTTAAGGTAAGTTTTTAATTTTAAGATATTATTTTTAACAAGAATTACCATATAATCCTTTAACCATGGTAAATAAAATTCAAAAGTTACTATTCACAAAAATTTATTTTAATTTTATTAAACCACATTTTACATACTAATAACAACCATATATGTTAGATTTTTGAAATTCAATTCACATAAATTGTAAAATTTCATTTAAATGAAAAATTTAGTTTTTAACAACTATTATGTGGTTTCAATATTCCTCAATAATTGAAGTTTCTCATAAAATACAATAAAATCAGCATAAGATATATTTGATATTCCGAATTCAAAAATGATGTCTATTTTACCAAATTAAAAACATAAAAGTTAGATTAATTAATTTAAAATTAAATCACATTGTGAAAACAAATATCATGTTTTTAGGAAACAATAACTACCAAAATATTGATACTTGTTTATGTCCAATTTTATTGTAATTTTGTATTTTTATGATATTCTTTTGAGCTTGAATTACCCTATTATCCTTTAAATGTGGTAAATAAAAGTCAAAAGATACTATTAACAGAAAATTATATTAATTTTGTTAAACCTCATTTTACATACAAATATCAACCATGAATGTCTTATTTTCGAAATTCAATTCACAAAAGCGGTAAAATTTCATTTAAATTAAAAAATCCGTTTTAACTACTACTAAGTGGTTTCACTATTCATCAAAAAAATATTTTTTTCAAAAATATACCAAAAATTCAGCCTATGATATATTTGATAATTGGAATTCAAAATTGATTTATATTTTACCAAATTCAAAACATATAAGTCGCATTCTTTAATTTAAAATTAATTCACATTGTCAATACAAATATCGTGTTTTTGAGAAACAATAACTACCAAAAGATTGATACTTGTTTATGTCCAATTTTAAAATGAAAATAATTAAAATGACCAACATTTTATTAATTGTTAAAAATATATTCTAATTAAATTTTAAAGCCAATTAAAAATATTATTTAACCATATAAATAAATTATATTAAAATACACTTATGAATTAAAATAATGTATTTTTCACTATTCATCAAAATATAAACATTATCAGAAATGTATTAAATATTTACCAAAGAATATTTTGACCTATTGAATCTAAATAATAATTTTATTTTTTCAAATAAAACATATAAAAATGACGAAAACTAGATTTAAAAAGGGTTCACCATGAAAAGGCGATAAATCGACCTTTTAATAAATATTAGAGTATTCATGCTTAAAATTAGATTCATTCATATTTTAATCCCATAACTTATATTGTATAAATGTAAAAACATTTAACAATCATGTTTGAATATTTTATAGTTAGTTCTGTTAATTTCCTAAATTACAACGACTAGGCGTTAAATACCATTTAAAATAATAATATTATGTTATTATTTTTTAATATAACTCAATGTTGTGTGAAATGAAAGATTTCAAACAAACATGTTGTTCTGTATTAGGTAAGACATCTAACATAGCATCCCCATTAAAGTAAAATTAATTTTTAATTCACAAATATTAATAAATATGAAAATATTGTTATTCCTTATTGTTCTCGGATGCTACATCCTTCGCCCATTTTGAAATTGTGTCATTGAAATTTTAGATCTATGCATGGAAACATCATTATATGTCCTACATCGGAAAAGGGTGACTAAAATCTATAACTCTAAAAGAAATAAAGAGAAGTAAAAAAGTCATCTGAGATAACTGATACTAGGATTCTATGAAAATATGGATATGGAAGAGAAAACAAACCATTATGTTCTTATAGAGAGTAATAGAAAACATGATTTGGAGAATGTTAACAACTAGAAAATCACAAACTTGTGATGGGTTAAATAGTCTTTGATTCCCCCGTAGGAAATGATATCATAGAATGTTTTTATTTTATGTTACTTTTCATTGGGGAATCTATTTATGAGCATAACTAAAAACAAAAGGAAACATTCTTACATGTCATGTAGACATTCACCCTTTAATATATTTTGTTGGACTCCTCTTGTATTAATGATGGTTTAATGATCAAAAATCCTATTACTATTAATTACTCTATTTATTATTTATTACTCTTATGCATGATCACTAATCTCAACTATATTATCATGACTTTTCATTTATGATTCAAGGGTTAAGCTTAATCCATATTCTGCATATTACTGTCTAAATCTAAATACAGATATTTGTTTAAGTATAGAAAAACCTTGAGGTTTGACATAGTAAGACAGACTGTGTACAAGACACAGTCACAATCAGATAGACACCGTGAAGGACAAATCATGTCCCAAACACCGTGAAGGACACACCATGAACTAGACACCATAAAGGACAAACCATGGCCCAGACACCGTGAAGGAAAAACCGTATCCCAGACACCGTGAAGGACACACCGTGACCCAAACACTGCGATGGACACACCATGACCGAAACACCGTGATCTAGACACTGTGACATGGAGACACAGTGAATCACATACGTTGGAACATATAACATGAAGGAGACACAGTTTACATAATCACTGTGAAACTATTTCTTAACATTTGTCAATATTATTTAAAAAATGTAAACGATAATATTTAATGGTTTTATTGAAATTAATGATATTTAATGATAGTTGTTAACATGTCAGGAAATGATATCTCGTACATATGACAAGGGAATCATTCATACTTCTAGAACTGGAGGAATATTTGGACGATTGAGCTATAGTACACAAACACAAGTGTGACGATACAACAAGAATAATTTTCATACGCCCGAGTGCACGGTGCTGAACTAGAAGAACAATCCTGAGAAATAAAGAGATTTTATTACTTTCAAAGAACTCTCATGAGTGCAATCCAAAACCACTAAAGAACACATGATGAATCAAGAGTTCATTCTCACTGGTGAAACACAAGTTGGACCACAAAACTCTGTTTTTCAACAGGAAAACCATAAAAGGAATCAGAAGCAGTTCTGCTGAATCCAACCAGTCCAGAGCTACAATGCTAATCACTAGAGCTTTCTAAACTCTTATCTGTTCTCTCTAAGTGATTTGTTTTTTTACTCTCGAGCAGTGTGGTGTACTATATATATCCCACACACACACACTGTCTAATGCACTGAACTGGAGGATATCAAAATCCTCACTCCAAAACTCTTAACTCTTGTTTACCCACATAAACTGTGGAAGAGGCCCTACTGTGTCATGTTCTTTATTTTGTTTCCCACGAAGAATAGTGGTAGAGGTCCCTGTGTGTACTGGAAAGTTTTCTAAACTGTTGTTAACCCTGATCCACGGTGTGGATCAAACTTATATAAATTTTAGAGGGCTAAGTCTCGGTTTGATACTGAACCTCTTGTTGAATCTATTGTGAATCTTTAGATTATATTTAGTGTATATTACACATATCTTTTATATTCCGCTGTTGTTACATTGAAATACAAAACCATTTAAATGTTACTTTTATAGATAAATTAGAAAGTGTTTACACTTGTTGTACATCAGTATTTTAGTTTCAAAAGTCATTTTAATCTTAAGATTGAATTAACTGAGACCTAATCAATCTTTGAGAAGCTAATTGAACATTTACAATCTGTATAAATTCACTACAATTTAACTTGTTTTATAAATTGGGGGATTTTAAATAGACAATATTTTAACAGAAAATTTAATTGGAACTCAATTGGCCACCCTCATGAGTATCCACTCCAACCATCATTTGGTATCAAAAGATTGTTTTTTTAAATACTCTGTTTTTCAATAGTTTTTTTAGTTTCATTATTTTAGTTCTAAATTTTATCTCTTTAAAACTATTATCTAAAATCTATTTATGGATAATAGACTAGAGGGTGCTTCTAATAACATGCCACCTTTCATTAATGGTACAAACTATGACCAGTCGTTGATTAAAATGGAAATTCATTTGGAAAGTATGGGTTTTGATATTTGGACTGCTATAAAGCCTCAATATAAAATTCTAGAAACTGAAAGAACAACTTGGGATGAACCTACAATGACTGCTTACAATAATAACTATAAATCCATGAATTCCCTATACTATGCTCTAGGAGATGAGGAATTTAACAGAAATTCTTGCTTGTAAAACTGCTTATTAAATATGGGATACTTTCAGGGTTTTTCAATAGGGAACAACCAATGTTAATGAGATGATATTAAATACTTATACTATTAAATATGATAATTTTAAAATGAAAACCGATGAATCCATTTCTGATATGTATATCAGGTTCAATGAGATAGTCAATACAATTAATTCACTCGGAAAGGTTGTTCCAACAAAGGAACAAATTATGAGGATATTGAAGTGTCTACCAGACTGATGGAGAGGCACATCTATTTCAAATAGAGAGTCATGTGACTTTGGAGCTCTACCTGTCAAAGAGATGATTGGTAAGCCTATGATGTATGAGGAAGAACTCAAGATAAATAAAGTGGATGGTGATGAACCAAAAAAGGATATCATTGAATTTTAAGACTACTGCTTCAAAGACAAAGAAAAAGAATACGCTCAAATACCAACTGACAGTTCATCAAGTGAATGTTCAGACTCTGATAGTGATGCTGAAATGAGTCAAATAGCTAGATGATTCAAGAAGTTCTATAGGAAGAATAAATTCATTAGAAAATCAAAATACAAAGGAAAGTATGACAACAAGGGACATTAGAAAAAAGATTGAAAAAATCCTGACAAGGAAGATGATATAGTTTTCTATGAGTAAAAAAGAAAAGGACACATTAAATCAGACTACCCAAAGATAAAATTCATGATGAAATATGATTACAAAGAATGTAATTACAAGAAAGCTATGAAGTCTACATGGAGTGCTTCTGAAGATAGCACAAGTGAATCTGAAATGACTAATTCTAAAAGAAATCGTGCCAACATGTGTTGCATGACCAACACATCCGAGGTAACCTTAGATACTCATGTTTTAAATTCTTATTATTCTGGAGATGATGCAGAATCTGATTCTGATTCAAAAAACATGACTACTGAGGAATTATTTTAATATTGTAATATGTTGGAAGAGATATGCAATGAACATAAGGATAAATACATATCATTGAAGAAACAACATGCTCTCACTACAACTGTTAAAACTGAACTTATTATTGAATAAAAGAAAATTGCACAACTATTAAAGGAAACCATTGAACTGAAAATGTCAAATGAGCGACATAGAAAAGACTTGGAGAAGTTCTCAAATGGAAAGGATACACTAACTCAAATTCTATGAATGTAAGTGCCACCAAAATACCCAATAGGAATAAGATATAAACCTGGGCAGAGACTGCTTACTAAGAATAGATTTATTCCAAAATATGGATTGAATACTACTAGTTCATGTTCTGGAAATTTTTATGCTTCAATCAGTTACTCATTTGGTTATAGATAAAATAATTTTTATATTTCAAAATGTATTGATTTTATAAATTATATGAGACTCATATGACAAATTTGGGTACCCAAATCATTGATTTCTAACCTGTCTAGACCAATTAAGATCTTGGTTCCAAAATCATATTCTATGTAAAATTGTTTTGTAGGAAACATGAATGAAGAGTTCCCACAATAAGACATGGTATTTCGAAAGTGGATGTTCAAGACATAAGTCTGGGGATTACTCATGCTTCAAGATCATAATAAAGGTTGATGGAGGCAATGTCACCTTTGGTGATAATTCTAAAAGAAAGATCTTCAGCCTAGGCCAAATCGGTAACACTAATTCTGTTTTAATTTCTAATGTTTTTTTTGTTGATGGTCTGAAATATAATCTGTTAAGTATCACTCAATTTTGTGATGATGGTTTTAATGTCAAGTTTGAGAATTATTCTTGTAATTTTTTTTAATTCCAAAAATGTTTTAGAATCCTTTCTTAAAGGAATGAAAATTTTTATGCAATTTATTTAAATTCTTTAGCTAAGAAAAATGTCACTTGTTTAAATGATTTTCATAAAAAATCTTGGTTATGGCATAGAATATTAGGACACTGAAATATAAACTAACATATAAAACTAACTAGGAAAAAAAGTTAGTGACTTACCCAATCTTGAGTTTCCAAATGACAAAGTTTGTAATCTCTGTCAAAAGGGAAAGCAACATAAAGTTTCTTTTAAATCAAAGAAAGAAGTATCAAATTATCAAACTCTCGAGTTGGTTCACATGGATTTGTTTGGACCATCTAGAGATTCTATCTTAAATGGGAAGAACTATGTCTATGTCTTAGTAGATGACTTCTCTAGATATACTTGCTTATACTTCATAGCTCACAAACGTGAATCTTTCTCTGAAATTATTAAATACTCTATGTCTATAGAAAACCACAGTGGACTTAAGATTAAATCCTTGAGAAGTGATCATGGCCGTGTGTTTGGAAATCATGAATTTGAACCCTATTTCTCACACAATGGATATAATCATAACTTTTCTGCTCCTAGGACACCCCAACAGAATGGTGTAGTGGAAAGAATAAATAGAACCCTTCATGAAATAGAAATAACTATGCTTAATGAATATGACCTGCCTATTTACTTTTGGGATGAAGCTGTAAATACAACTTGTTATATCATCAATAATGTCTCGATTAGACCTGTTATTAAGAAGACTCTATTTGAACTTTGGAACAATAGAAAACCTAAAGTCAATTACTTTAGAGTCTTTGGATGCAATGTCTTTTTCCTTAATAATAAGGATAATCTTGATATGTTTGCTTCTAAGAGTGATGAAGAAATATTTCTAGGATAATCTATAACAAGCAAAGCCCATAGGGTTTTAAATAAGATAACCAAGTGTGTGGAGGAATTTGTTCACATCAAATATGTCGAAACTGATCCATAAGAATCTAAAACCTCTCCTGAAAATCTTGAAGAAGATTTATCTGTTCTGGACTTTAATGAAAAATCTAAAGAACCTGCTATAAAGACATCGAGTTATGGACTTATTCTAGAATCTGATCCTAATGAGCCCGAACCTATAGATAAACCTAATATTTCTAGTCTTAATTTTACTAGATCAACTAGAATTCTAAAGAATCATCCTTTAGATGTTATTGTAGGAAATCTGGATAGGGAGACACAGTCTAGATCTTCCCTTAGAAATCATGTTGAACATCAAGACTTCTTGTCATATCTTGAACGTAAGAACACTGATGATTCTATTAATGATAAATTTTGGGTGATTTCCATGCAAGAAGAACTCAATCAATTTGAAAGAAATAATTTTCAGAATCTTGTTGAATGACCTATGGAAAATTTCACCATAGGCACTAAATGGGTGTTTAGATATAAAGTAGATGATTCTTCAAACATAGATAAAAAAAGATAGGCTAGTTTCACAAGGCTACAGTAAAGAAGAAGGAATTTACTATGAGGAGACTTTTTCTCCAGTAGCCAGATTAGAAGCTATTAGGATTTTAGTTTCTTATGATGCACATCTAAATTTTAAACTATATCAAATGGATGTTAAGAGTGCTTTCATAAATGGATATATTACTGAGGATGTTTTTGTTGAACAACCACCTGGATTTACAAACCCTCATTTTCCAAGCCTTATATTTAAATTATCAAAATCTTTATATGGTTTAAACGAAGCTCCAAGAGCTTGGTATGATAGGTTAAGTACTTTTCTAAATTCCAATGGTTTGACAAAAGGTATAGTTGATCCTACTATTTTTATAAAACACATTTCTAATTATGTTTTAGCTGTACAAAATAATGATGGAATTATTTTAACTCAAACTAAATATTCTAGAGATCTTTTAAAACGTTTTGGATTGGATAGCACTAAATGTTGTGACACTCCCATGAGTACCATCTGTATGTTGGATCTTGATGAAGATGGTAAATCTGTTGATTAAACCACTTATAAAGGAATGATTGGAAATCTACTCTACCTGAATGCTAGTCATCTTGATATTATGTTTAGGGTGTGTATGTGTTCTCATTTTAATGCAAACCCTAAGGAGTCGCATTTAAATGTTGTAAAGAGAATTTTCAAATACCCCAACCATACTCCCAATTTAGGAATATTCTATCCCAAAGGAAAATCATTTGAATTATTTAGTTATTCTGATGCTGATTTTGGTGGATGTATGTTAGATAGAAAAAGCACCTATGGAACCTGACAACTTTTAGGAAAGTCACTAGTATCATGGTGTAGTAAGAATCAAAATTTTGTTTCATTATCTACTGCAGAAGCTAAATACATAGTTGATGGATGTTGTTGTGCGCAAAATTTGTGGATGAAACACACATTACTAGACTATGGATATCAATTTAGACATGTCCAAATAAATTTTGATATCACAAGTGCTATTAATATTTATATGAATCATTTTTCTCATTCTTGGACTAAACATATTGATGTAGGACATCAATTTTGAGGGATCGTTATCACAATGGTGATATCACATTGGAATTCATTGGTACTAAATATCAACTTGCTGATATATTCACTAATCCATTAAATTCTGAGAACATAGACTACATCATACATGATCTTGGAATGATTAATCATAAATAAATATATTATTGATCTTAATGATTAATACATTACTGTATTTTAATCTACGGTTTCATGTTCACTTTTTTACAGTTACTGATTCATGCTTACAGTCTCACCGTTAAGGCTCACGGTCTGTCAACTCACTATCTCACTAAGACTGCACATAATGGTCACTGTCTCACTGTGACGTTCACCAACTGTCTCACCGTGATGACTATTTTTTCATCACACTGTAATGCCTACTCACGGTCTCACCGTGAAGATTATTTTTTCTATTTTTTAACCCGTATCACGGTAATTTTTATTTCACTTTTATTTGATTTCCCACTTTTTTGTTATTATGACGATTGACATTTTCAAATGATAAAAAATAAATATTTCACTCAATCTCTCTCCTGAACTCTCTCCTTCTCTCTCTCTCGAACCCTATTTACCTTGCGAACCTCTACTTATTTCTGACCCGAACATTCAATAGATTCCAAGGATGAAGCATCCGTCTTCATCTACCCCTGAGAAGTGCCGCTCTAAGAAACAGAAGTGGATAAAGAGGATATCTCCCAATGGACCTCTAAACCCAAACCTAGTAAACCATACCATAGTTCCTGAAAAATAAATTTTCCTTGAGTGGATGTTGTCTAGCAGTGCTTCGGTCCGGAAAATCATGAGAGAACAAGGTTGGGTTGAGTGGTTCTCTAGACAATATAGACCGATTTATCCAATATTAGTATCTCAATTATACCAAAATGTGAATTTTTCCTTTGATTTTGGAAAAATATTTATGGTGACAATTTGGATAAATGGACAAAAGTGTTCTTTCTCTTCAAGGTTGTGGGCTGCAAGCCTAAGGATTCCACATGATGGAGTTTGTGAAGACTACTAGAGAGACCCTCATCCTTCATCTGACATCATCGATCTGGAAAATTATTTGGGAACCTTAACTGGTAATGGCACCAACCAAAGGGTTATAGTTGCAGAGCTAGATAGAGAAACTATAATGTTATTCAAATTTGTTCAGAATTTGATCAGTCCAAGAAAAGGGGATTTTTCTGTAATGAAGTACAAGTATGTGTTTCTGATTCACCTGTTGATGAATGACCATAAGATAAACCAATGAAATTATGTTATTAACCATATCTGTGAGCTTATTAATGTCACTTTCAAATCCACCTCCTTGTTTTACTAAAGGATGATTTCAGGCATGCTAGTTGCCAAAGGAGTGGTTGGACCGAATAAAGAAAAGTTATAGGACATTGACTTTTGCTTATCCAAGCCTATCATCAGAAAGATGAAGATTAGATGGAAAACCTTGAAAAAGAAATGGGTTGAGGATAATGATCAATTGTATAAGAAGTTTAATCGTTTTGATTATCCAAGAAGGCCTATGAACTGAGTATATCCTGGTCTGGAACCAGATGAAGTGGCTGAATACTCAGATGCTGAAGAAGAAGAGGAAGTCGTAGCTGAAGTACCACCTGGAGAAGAGGCTGAAATATCTCAAAGAGAGGAAGTTGTTGTTGAAAAATAAAGGACTATGGATCCTTCAGTTATCTAAGTGAGGAAGAAGGTCCTGCTTCTAGAGAAGTTCTAAATCTGGATATCCAATTTGAGGATGTAAGAGATTATGTAGTAACAGAATCAGACCAAAAAGCCGTGGAAGAGTCTGCTGCTGTAAAAGATCTCCCAGTTGAAAAGAAAGCCAATCTGGATGCACTTCCTGTAGAACAGTCTGTTCCTGAGATAATTCCCTCTACTGAAGAGAGGCTAGTAATTTCCTTTCAGTTGGAAAGGAAAGTGTTTTCTAAACAGATTAGAGATGATGATGTGTATCTTGACCTTGTTTCTAACCCTATAGTCTCTGAAATTGATGCACAATTTGAGGGGGATGAACCCCAAAACCGTGAGACTAGTCCAGCCATGTCTGTTGAATCTGAATCTGAACCTGGTGATGAGTCATACTATGTGTACACTCGATATGTTTTCCCAAGATTTTATTATGTGAAAGAATCACATCAGGTGACTACAAATTTAATGGATCTCTCTTCTATGTTTCAAATAATATTTCTAGATCATTAAGAACCAGAACTAGAGCCACATCCTCAATATGAATCAGAATCTGAGTCTGAAGATGACTTTGAACTGCATCCGGAGCCTGCTCTAGTACCTTTACCTGTACTCTTAACCAAGAAACACTCCTTTGTAACTAAAGATGATATGAAAGTCTTTGGAGAGACTCTTTTAGCTTTAGTTGAGAAGATCTTATCTACTCAACCTCGTCCAGTAACTCAAATGAGTCAAGAAGATGCATCAATTATCTTGGAAAATATTATATTTCATATTCAACCAAGGATGTTATGAGAAATTCATGAAGCCATAGTAGAAAATAAACTACTAAGTGCTGATGTTGCAAACCTGAAAAATATGGTAGCAAACAGCATAATGAGTTGTCTTTGAGATCAAATCATGATCCTGTTTCTTCCCCTGCACCTGTTTCTTCATCTCTAGAGCCAACTGATTCCTACCATGCTAGAGAGATTGTGTCTCCAGTGCATCCATATCTACTTTATTTTGATGATAAGATTGAAAAAAGAAACACAAAAATGCTGGAATGCATGATATAACTTTTAGAAAATATGAATAAGCTCACAGATGAATACACTGGATGTTTGAAAAATGTACTGAAATAGATTAATGTTCTAACTGAAGTGGTCGAGGCTTCTCCTGCTTCTGTTCAACATTCTGTTCCTCCTTTAGATGATTCTTTGCTGAGATCCATAATCAAGGAAGAACATCAGAATGGCTTTAGTGGATTGGATCTATCTTATTTCTCAGAAGTGTTTAAGAATAGTGATCGAGCATTGGACCTGGTTAGGATTCATTCAATGATTTCCAGGGATTCTCAACAAGATATCACTAAGAATATTGATGTCTATCTCACCTGTTTTTTTCTCTAAAAGTGATATGATAGATCACTTTAGATATCTTGGTGAGAATTTGAGAATCCATCTGGTAAATCAGGCTTTTTATTCTCTTGTTCAAAATTTTACAGTGGTCACCATATTGTAGGACAAATTTATAGAGATCAAGGAAGATTTTGAAAAGGCCGTATAATATGGTGGTGAGATCATTACTGATTTCATAAATTGTTTGAAGTAGTATCTTCATGTGCAAAGTGCTGCTATAGTTGATCTAGCTACTGCACCCCTTAGACATGGTCTACTTACCAATGCCTCCACTGCCATGACAGTCATCCAAGATCATTCTCATATCCGTCCGGTCATTCATGACCAACCACAACCAAGATCTCCTACTGCTCCTACTTTAGATCCATCCATTTTTGAAGGTCTAACCTTACCCTCCTTGTCTACCACATCTGTGCCTTCCTCTTCATCGGCACCAACTCGTACTGCTGATAAATTCAAAGAAAAGGCGGCTCCCTCAAGAGTCCAGGGACTGTTTTCATTTTTGATGGGATGTCATTGGTTATTTACTGTTTGTATTTCTCTTGTATGATTTATTCTGAACCTTTTTAATGACAAATGCAGTGTTTCACTTCATTCTATCTACTTTTTAATAATCCCAAAATGGGGAGAAACAAGTACAAGTATTAGTATTCTAATTGTTGAGTCTGTTATTTTCATTAATGTTGTATTTCATTTATATTTTTTCCCTATACATGATTTTTCATCATCAAAAAGGGGTAGATTATTGGACTCCCCATGTATTAATCTTGATTTAATAATCAGAAATATTATTACTATTAATTACCCTCTTTAGTATTTACATGTCTTATGCATGATCACCAATATCACCTACATTATCAATCCTTTTAATTTATGATTCAATGGTTAAGCTTTATCCATATTCTTCATATTACTGTCTAAATCTAAATACAGATATTTGTCTAAGTATAGAGACACCGTGATGTTTGACACAATAAGACAGACTGTGTATAAGACACAGTCACAGTCAGACAGACACTGTGAAAGACAAACCGTGACCCAGACACCGTGAAGGACACACCGTGACCCAGACACCGTGAAGGACAAACCGTGACCCAGACACCGTGAATGACAAACCGTGACCCAGACACCCTGAAGGACACACTCTGACCCAGACACCATGATGGAAACATCGTGACCGAAACACCGTGAGCTAGACACCATGACATGAAGACACGGTGAATCACATACTATGGAACATATACCGTTAAGAAGACACCGTTTACAAAATCATTGTGACACCATTTCTTATCTTTTTTCAAATATTATTTAAATAATGTTAACGGTTATATTTGATGGTTTTAATGCTATTAATAGTATTTACTTATATTTGTTGACATGTAAGGAAACAATATCTCGTACCTATGATAAGGGAATAATTCATACTTCCAGAACTGGGGGAATATAAAGAAGATTGAGATGCAATACATGAACACAAGTGTGACGATACAACAAGAAGAACATTCATATGCCCGAATGCACTATGCTAATATTGAAGAACAATCCTGATCAAGAAAAAGATTTCCAGGCTTTCAAAGAACTGTCATGAGAGAAATCCAACACCACTTAAGAACACATGATGAATCAAGAGATCATTCTCACTGGTGAAACACAAGATGAACCACGACACTCTGTTTTTCAATAGAAAAACCAAATAAGGACTCAGAAGCAGTTCTGCTGAATCCAATGAGTCTAGAGCTTCATTGCTAATCACTAGAGCTTTCTAACCTCTTATCTATTCTCTCTAAGTGATTGTTTTATTTAGTTTCGAGATGTGTGGTGTACTCTGTATATCTCACACAGACACACTGTCTCCTGCACTGAAATGTATGATATAAAAATCCTCACTCTAAAACACTTAACTCTTGTTTAACCATGTCAACTTCGGTAGAGGTCCTTGTGTGGAATGATTTTTATTTTTTTCCCATGATGTATAGTGGTAGAGGTCCCTGCGTGGCCTGGATAGTTTTGTAAACTGTTGTTAAACCCGATCCTGGGTGTGAATCAAATTTATATAAATTTGAGATGACTAAGTCTCACCTTGAGACATAACGTGTTGTTGAATCTGTTTTGCATCTTTAGTTTTAGTTTAATGTATATTACAAATATCTTTTATATTCCGCTACTGTTACTTTGAAATAAAAAACATTTTAAAGTTACTTTGATTGATAAATTAGCAACTGATTACACTTATTGTAAATCAGTAGGTTAGTTTCAAAAGTCAGTTTAATCTTGTGATTGAATTAACTGAGACCTAATAAATCTTTGAGAAGCTATGTGAACATTTCCAATCTGTATAAATACACTACCTTTTAACATGTTTTATAAATTAGGGGATTTTAAATAGACAATATTTTTACATAAATGTTAATTGGTACTCAATTCATCCCCCTCTTGAGTATCCACTCCGACCAACATATTTCTAACAAAAAATCATATTTCATCCAAACGTTGAGTATTTAGGATGAGTTTTTCACATTAAAATTTTTATAATCAACTTCGAGAGAATCGCATAACCCACAAAAGATGAACTATATATTTCCCTTATATTTAGATATTAACAGAAAAAAAATTGGTTAGTATGAGATCATATAATCCTACAAAAGTATAATCGTTTATAATAATAAATAATACTAATAATCTCAAAAATTCATCAAAAAAGTACCAAAAGTTCAAGAAAGACCATTCAATACAAAATTGTCCTTAAATTTCATCAAAATAATCAAAACTAAAATTGAAAACCAAAACTCATAAGGATTTAAATCACATAGTCTTCCACCGTAAATCTTAATATTCATCCCCAAAATCATCGAATACTCTTAAAGTCTCATACTATAGTATAATTAACCTAATCACATATTCCATATGATAGGTTATTCATTTCCATAAATAACTGAAATCACTTTATGTCCACAATTAAAACATATATTCTTCCAAAATAATTTCTCAACCATTACTAAAAAATTTAAATAATTAGGTATTCTACTATCCTTAAGCATATAGTGTTCCCAAATGAGAGAATGTCATCAAAATTATAATTTATCACTTAATCACCAAATCATTTTCCTATACTATGAATGTAAATTTGATAAAACATATAATCCAAATAAACTATTAATTGTTCAATAAAATCATTTAACTAAAAATAATTAGTCATACTAACCAGGAATTTCATGTAGTCTTGTGGTAGGAGATAAATCTCAATCACACATTGTTTGTGGGTTCTATTCCCATAGATTTGTCCGATGTGATAGGTTTCCACAAGTAATATGTGTTTCCCATTTTCAAAAAATATAAAATTCAAAAAAAAAAGAGACAAATTCCTTCAAAATAACCATAACATAATTTATCCTCAAATTTTGTGTAATACATTTCATTTTGCACCCCAAAATGTAATAAAAATTTATCACTTCAAAAATAACTAGGACTCTTTCTAAAATCCTAACCATTATGGTAATGTCAATAATGCTTAAAGAACAACCTAACGTCTAATGTTATTAAAACCATCCTCTTATACCAACTATAAGGACCCAGCCTTAATCATTTCATAATATTGAATTATATGAAAAAATCGCATTGAGGATATTTTCAGGATTAGAGTTTTATAGTTTTAGGAAATAAATATTACATTAAATATGAAAAATTACATGGTAGACACTACTACTAAGTTTCCATAAAATTATTACACTTTAAAAAATAATCATGTCTATTTTCATGTTTTAGACAGCATGACATTTCCTAGATCCCATCCTTGACCCTATTCCACTTTATGTCCTATGAAAAACATTTCAAAAACATGGGATGTGCATAAAAATCTCAGTAAGGGATGTACAATGAATGAAAACTATTATCTTTTTAAAACAATATGTAAACCATGAATAAATTATCATAACAAATACTTTTAACATTATAGAAGTACGAAATACTCTTCACTGATTAAAAAATCATTACATACCCATTTGTATCCAAAATATTACCATAAACCCAATATAAATAACACATAACATATAAATGTAACTTGGGAAATTAACATTCTTATGTGGAATAACCATACAAGAGACATCCACATGCGTCACTTAATGGAATAACCATATGGATGACATCCATACCCAATGCATTTATGTTTATATTGTATCCACCCGTCCTGGTTTATCACAGCACCACCCGTCATTTGGTTTATCATGTAAACACCTGTAAAATGTCCAAGTACCATCATAAAACATAAAATATTTCAAATAAAAATATTTCACTAATAACATTTCATTTTCAATCACAAGATGTAATTTCACGATATTGAAATAATGAATCTATTTTCATAAACCATTTAAAAATAGATTTTTGAATCAAAGTTCCCCATACCACATTAACGATTTTAATGAATTATAATTATATAAAATTAATTTCCATATAAAAACCATTTTTAAATCATGGACATTAAGGATAATTATTTAGAATAATAAACCATTAAAACATTTTAAATGTTATTTTAGATAAAGAGTTTTTCACAAAATGATAGACACTTGAATACATATAATTAAGGAATTAAATTTAAGTAAAAACATTATAATATCATGAGAATAAAGGGATGTATTATATTATATAACAAAGGATAGTATATATCACATATAAGAGTGAATTGGGGCATAACAACAATGAAGTCTCAATGAAAATGTAAATTGTGATTAAATCCCTTATAAAGACGGAATCCTTAAATTAAGGATAAACCAGTCAAATAATTATCTGTGAAAAATATAAATACACCCAATATAAGTGGATATCATGTGTAAAATAATTATTGGTTATTCACACATATTCATAGGACAACATATTCACGGTGTACAATTTTAACCCACGAAATTGAAATTGTGTTAACAAGTTCCCTTGCAAAAATTCGACAGCCTAACAACTTCACTTTTAAATTCAAAAACTGTGTTGATGAGATAAAAAGGGTATCTCATCACTTAAACTTAAAATTTTAATCAATAATGATATATATGAACACATCACAACATAATATCATGTAAATTAAAAGGCATAACAGAAAGGATTTTTTTAAAAAGGGGAGGGTGAAAGGTTCCCTTACCAATTGGGTACCTTACAGAAAATTTGTCACATGAATGAAGGACAATAAAATTAAGATTCAAATACTCATATAGGAAAATAATTTACACATAGATTACAATCATTGGCAGTACAGACACCACACAAAAGGAAATAGAGGAAAATATAGCATGAATCACACGAGAATAAAAAGTGATATGAAACCCTTTACCTCGTTGTATTCAACTAAGTCATATGACCTGAAGTTAATAACCAACATATTAATAATATAATACCATGAATAAAATGAAAATAATTATAATATATATCTAATGGAAGTACACAATACACCACAGGAAATGAATATGCGGCGATCAATGGAAATCTCACAGAAATAAAAGTGATATAAGAAATCTCCTTACCTCGTGGCTGACATGACTTGTTTGTTCATTATTCTTCATGAATAATAAACTAAATATAATTTATACTTTCATAAGAACCTATTTCAAGTTTATTATTCATTTTATATCACTTATTACTATGTTATAAACATTATGAAATCATTTATGTTAATAATGGTCATTTGGTCGATATTTGGTACTTGAGTAAAAAATGAACACCTTATAATTACAAGTTGTCCATTAGTTCAATAGTTTATTATATCCAGAATTATATTCACAATTATTATATCATATAAATAATATATCTAGTATATATATGTATTTATAACATTACATAACATTTTGGAGATATGAAATGTAATGCACCGTTCATAGAGACGGTAAGTCATACGTACACATTTACGCAACTTTCATTTCTATTTTGTTATTAATGGAATTAAAAAATAATGATACATAAGTATATTATAATTATAGTGTTATATGATAAATAATATCATTAACTCTATCCTTCATACAACCCACATATGTCATTTATGAGTCATATCACTTTTATGGGGCGGTAGTCCGCATTTCCTAAAATGAAATTATCGGGTTTAACCATTATAGAAACCATAAAGGTAGGATATAAATGTAAAATAAAGATGCATAAAGAAAATATAAACATAATCTATATCATATATAAATAAAGTACCATCTTAATGTACACCATAAGAGGCGGTAGGAGATAATCGAACAATCATCGTTCCGTGAGGCGTTAGTTTTCCATCCACATAAATAATAGGTTTTCAACAATTAGATGGAGGTATGTGTATGTGTATTAAAAATACTTCTCATAACAACATCCTAGTATATTGATGATTCATGTGATGTTATATGAGAAACCAATTAAAATGTTTTAGGGGTTGCAGAAGTAAATTAAATAAAATAAGTTAAGATGAATTGTTACCATTAATTTGGGTAACATCTTTTGGTTTGAACCAATAAGAGTTCTTGAAGTGAATTCTTCATAAGATAAGGCTTCTAGGAGAGGGAGAGGGATGTAGTGAGCATAATTTTGTAGTGTTTGGATGATCCAAAATTCTCGAGAGGTGTGAGGAACTGGTTATAAGTGGTGTCCTTTTATAATGGGGAGGAGGGTCTCTTTATGAAAGTGTGAAAATATTATCTTATTATATAATGATATTTAGTTTATAAATGTCCAAAACTAATTTAAGTCGAATCCAAGATAACTAATTGTCGAAAAAAAATCATCTACTAAAAATTTTAGAGGTTTTGGATGTTATTTTAATATTTATAATCTTATTTATTTAAATAATTTTTTAATGAGGTAAGTACATCATCATTTTTGTGTTATAAATAATTTAATCAAATTAATCTCTAAAAATTATAAAAAATACCATGATGTATGAAATATTTTTATGTTTATAATAAATAATTATTGTCGAAATGATAGCTTATATTACCCAAGGTGAAAATTAATATACTAAATGATATTTTTTTGTGTCATTTATTCATTTACATTAAATTAATTAATCTAAACTGTCATTATAACAAAAATGTGGCTTCATGGGGTCCCAAAATAAACCCAAAGATTCCAATTGTTGGACATGATTCTTCCAATAAGGTTATGATAAGTGTTAAGGTAATTTTGTATTTTTATGATAATATTTTTAACTTGAATTACCATATTATCCTTTAAATTTGGTAAATATAATTCAAAAGTTACTATTCACCAATTTTTTTTAAATTTTATTAAACCACATTTTACTTTCTAATAACAACAATGTATGTCGGATTATCAAAAATAAATTCACAGAAATGGTAAAATTTCATTTAAATGAAAAAGCCAATTTTTTAACTACTATTAAGTGGTTTCACTATTCATCAATAATTGAAGATTCTCAGAAAAATACCAAAAAATCAGCATAAGATATATTTGATATTCCAAATTTTAAAATGATGTATATTTTAAAAAATTAAAAATATAGAAGTTAGATTAATTAGTTTAAAATTAACTCACGTTGTCAAAACAAATAGAATGTTTTTAAGAAACAATAACTACCAAAAGATTTATACTTTTTAATGTCCAATTTTAAATTGAAATTAATTACAATGAAGAAAATGGGATTAAATGGTAAAAATATATTCTAATTGTGTTTAAAAATCCATCAAAAATAAAATATAACCATATTAATATAGTATATTAAAAGGCACTTCTGAATTAAAATACAGTATTTTTCACTATTCTTCAAAAAAATTAACTTTATCAGAAAAATACCAAAAATTTACCCAAAGTAAACTTTGATGTACCAAATCCAATGAAGAGTTTTATTTTTTAAAATATAATATATAAAAATGACCAAAACTCGATTTAAATAGGTTTCACCATCCAAAGGAGGTAAATTGACCTTTTATTAAATATTAGAGTATTCATCCATAAAATTAGATTCAGTAATATTTTAAGCCCCAAAATTTTATTGGATAAATGTAAAAACATTTAACAAACATGTATAATTATTTTTTAGTTAGTTCTATTCATTACCTCCATTACAAAGGCTAGGTTTTAACTACTATTTAAAATAATAATTTTATATTATTATTTTTCAGTATAACTCAATGTTGTGTGCAATGTAAGATTTCAATGAAACCTGTTGTTGTGTATCAGGTACATCATCTAACAAAGCATCCCCTTTAAAGTAATATTAATATTTAATTCGAAAATATTAATAAATATGAAAATATTCTTATTCTTTATTTATTTTGGATGTTAAAACTAGAGTAATGAAGGCTCGTTACATCCAGTTTTATTCCCTTAATATAAATTGGAACATGTAGACACCAACTTTGTAGTCAATTTTTTTAGGTTTCCTAGAGTTCTAGATTCATTACGGGTTCTAATTGTTAGACTGATGAATTTGGATGACTTCATAACAATAAGAGATACCATCTTAATTGATGGGATTGGAAAACTGTATGTTAGTGAGACCATATGAAGATATGGGGTTCAACATACTATAATTTCTTATAGTGACAAGCATTTCACATCACTATTCTAGCATATATTCTAGAAGGATAAAGGAACATATGTGATTCTATGTATAGCTTTTCTCCCTCATAATGATGTAACATCAGAATGTGAAATATATTTTATTTAGTATATGGTCTAAGAATGTGTCATTGATTTCGGTGGTTATTGGGAGATTTATATCCCTCCCATAATGTTCTCCTATAATAACATATTTCAGGAGATGAGTCTAATGGATCATTTTGATTCTATATTTGTTATGAAATTTAGTTCAGCCCTTTTTTTCTAGAGTTTGGTGATTCAAGCCTTCTAGTTCATTATATTTGTTAGGAGAATTTATTGTAGGTCATGTTGATAATAATGAATATGAATACAGCTTAGTCTAGACAGAAATCTAACATCGATCACCATAGAAAAACACTAGAGTTTTAGGGAGGGGATTGTGTTTTCCTTAATGTATCTCCTGAGAAAGGGAATATATAGTTACTAAATCAAGGAATATTGTCACCCCACTATGTATGATTGATTGAGATTATGGAGAGATTCATGCATGCATCTTGTTTATTGTTACTTAAATAGAGGTATCATTTCAGGAACGATGCATTCCATGATTCATATCTTGTCTAATATCATGCCAAATAGTTGCTTACCATTGATCCTTAGGATGATGAGTTAGAAGTCGATGATACCATTGATGAGTATCCAGTACACATTATTGAATTTGGAATGATGAATCTTGGTGGAATTTATTTCATTTTGAAAAATATGTAATTAGTTGTTAGTGGTTACATCCAAAACTCCATCAATCCAATGTATTATTTTATTCAATAATTTACTTTTATTGTGTTGACTTGTTTAATCCACTATTCGGGTGTGAATTGGATTGAACATCCCAAGGGTATTCGTTCCAATATAAAAATATTGACTTGAATTGAAAATTACATAATGTAAAATATGATGTATGATGACCACTTCACCTTCCTAAGGTAAGTTATTTAATTTGATAATTGATTTTTTTGTAGAAATTTTAAAGTATATAATGTATATGAAATGACCTTGAATGTACATGATTAATAGGTATAATGTTTAAAGAAACCCTTTACACTATAGTGGATGTTTGAAGAATGAAATATTGTCGTGGAATGTGCTTTATATGGATCAAATTAATTTCTTCATGCTAAATGGCCTATTCACACTAATGAATGGTAAGTTTTGATCCAATTGTATTATTATAAGACTTCATTGTGAAATAGAAATTTTCATACATGATTTAACATTGGATTATTATTGGGGAATGCCTTGAGTACTCGTGAATACCATTCTAATTCCATGATTCACCTTTCATAGGTTGAGAGCAACCTTAAACCTAATACTTGTATAGTATTTGGAATCCCATTTTGACACCATTGTATCCCTAATTTCGTACTACATAATGCCTTGGATACACTCCTTATACCCACAGATGAAAAGAAGGTTCCACGGTTAAATCACATCATGCACATTCTTTGCATAACACCATTTTACCTTGGATGGAATCCGTGGACATAGTATGTTTCTCATTATTTTACACCTCAGTATAATATCCATGGATTACACACTAATACCTTATCAAGACACACATTCAAATTTGTTATAAACACTTAAGGTTCATGATTCCTTTTTTATTACTGTGGAACATTATTATTAAATATCTTAACATGATTACCTATTTCATCATATATTATTTATTATTATTAAAATGTATACTATTGAATAAGTGTTAAAATGAAATAATGAATCAGTTACATGTTCAAACACTAGATGAGGGATGATGTAGGTACATGTGTATTTAGTTAAATTATTCGGAATTACTTATATATACATGAGTACATATTGTTTTATCCAATTACAAGGGGTGAATGTTATAGACTTTGTTTTTGGTGTCCCAATGAGATTTATGTCACACCCCTTATGGGTGATGTTTGGTACTCTGAGTATATTACATGAATGAATTTGTTGATAAAGGGAATCACATGGTTTCCATAACATGTTTTTTTTTGTATCAGTTAGAGTTTGATATCAGGTAAAAAATTGGGAACATCGGGTACTTGGGATTCTATTTTTTTGAAATATAAATTTTTGATACATGTTTTGTATTCAATCATGAATACATGTTTTCTTATTTTATAGTGACATGACATACTATCACAAGTTTTATGAGTTGTTTTTGTTACTATTTTCCTTTTTTATATATTTGTTTAGTCTATTTAAATTATTTACTTATATATGTTCCATTATTTCACTATGTGTAAATATATCTGATTTTCTACACATTGATAAAGAGGGAATAATATCCCCACATAAAATGTATACGTCATTGCTGGTATACTAAAACCACATGTGATCGTGGAGATGTGGCTAAGGCCTTGTGACCCATCGTTCTCAGGGCACCTGTTAAGTGGCATTCAGGTCTGGGATGTCTCATTATCTCGGACCATAATCTTCAGAAAAAATCAATAATATTTATATATTTTTTTTTCGACATTTCATAGTTTTCATATAATGAAGACTTATTTAAACCTTATCAATCATATCATGGATATAAAATTTTCCATTAATTTTCCAATATATTAATTCATCCCAATTGGTTGGATTCTAACATCATTTCCCATAAATATCCTTATTAGGATTCATTTAATAAATATAGTTGAAATTATTGTATATTTCAAATACACTATGGTAAGGTATATATCCCAACATCCATTGATATAAATTAATAATTATCTCATAATTTCCTCTATATTTTGAATGGTTCTCTCAGATTGATGTTCCATCAGTGATGTAAAATAATTATAGAAATGATTCTCTTTATCCAAAAAATTAAAGGATTCCCAAAAACCTCATTGTAAAACATGATTCTTTATCAAATATAATGAATAGTGGAATTTAAAAAATTATAACAACCCAACATGAATTTAAATCTTAGTGATTAGTAAAATGGATGAAAATTCCTTGATAGACAAAAAATTCACAATATTTGTATTGAAGCCGACTTATAAAAAATTAGCATTATTTCCTTTAGATGTCCAAGGGTATCCTTGGATAAAATTCATGGTGATTATTTTCCATAACCATTTTTTAATGTAATGTATTTGAATAATATAATTATATATTTATCATTTACCCTTAAATTATTGACATTACATGGATCAATATAATAATTCTTCAAGCACCCAATTATTTTTATGAAATAAGAGTTTTAACCATATCATTTTACATACTAGTGATTCTACGATTAATAGATATGTGATATGTTTGAGCATTGTAAATATATTCACTCATCATTTTTAGTGTTTAAATGTCATTTTATGTGGTTTATGACCTTGTAAATATATAATCAGCCATTTTGAACTCTAGAATATTCCATTCATTATCTCTTGATCATAATTTTCATTTTGGGCATCTATGAACCTCTCACGAATGAATGGTGGAGATGTAATTTGAGCAAGGTTGAATGATGTTCCCTTTGTCATACCCATGTATGTAATTTTCATGTCCAATAAGATTGTATCTATTTTAATTCTATCCATGGATATTGTTGTGGGATATTTTCTACATAGATGATATTAAACATTCTTTTTCTTCTCAATATGTAAATGCATTGATCAATAGTATTCCATGATTACCACTAACCACAATTCTGTTCACATTTTGTGGTAATTTTTTTTAAATATCTTTAAGTATTTTAATATTTGTATATCTATCATACATCTCCTTATAGTGTTAATGCCACTAAATATTCAGTATTATTATCCAAAACATAGATTTCATAATAATTGTTTTTCTATTTCTACTTATAGATTATAAATTGGGAGGAGGAATAGGATATCTATTTTTCATATTACACGATTATTAATCATAATAATTTTTTGTATGAATCAATGAATATAATAACTTCATCCACCAGAGTATGTATTTTGATCACATATACTGTGATTATTAACATAAATAACTCTTTTTAATTTCTCTTAATATTCGTTATTCCATAAAATCTAAAACCCATTTCATGTTATATTAGTTTTTAGGATATAATATCATGATATTTTTATCAAAAATTGATGATGGTACACATATTATACAAGGAAACTATGGATCATCAACATAGATATAAATCTAGGATATCCATAAGTTTCCTATATATTCGATGGATAAACTGATCTCCCATTATTGGTTATAGCACTCCCCAAGAATGTTACATTCTCCATGAAAAAAAATTATTATATACATAGATAACAAATTTTTCAATCATATTTTCCTCAGTTATATAGTAAAATACACCTCCTTTGCCTCTTAATAAATCGTTTAGATAATAACTATATATAAAAAGTATACCAAATATATATCAATAAATCCACTAAATGAAGATTTTATTAATCCCATTAAGATATCTTGTGCAAGAGTGAGTTTATAGGAAATCACAATGAATTCTTTTTTCTAGTACATTTTATGAAAATGAGTCTTTTCGATATCCTACATCTTTTGAATTAGTTGATGACATCCCAATTTTTTTCCAATGTGGTGATTTATTTGAAACAACAAAATATAATTAACAATCCATTGTTCAATATAGAAGGACATTTTTTAGTTTCGTATTTGTGGTATCATCTTAATAAATATATAGGGAAATTAAACCATCATTGTTTCTTATTAAAATGACTAGAGAAAACCAAATTAATGCATTTGGGTGGATAACCATTATATATATATATATATATATATATATTCTCATATAGTTGTTTCATCATCCCATCATTATTATTATTGCAAAATTTTGATAGAGAATTTGATATTAAAATTTATTTTTCGAAAATTTTAATCAACAATTCATACTTTTTTCTCGGTGGAAATCCAAAAAATGAAAAAAATTTATAATGATCTATTACAAAATGAATTTCATTGAGTGTGATGTTTTATTTGGTATAAATAATTTTATCTTGATAATCTTGGTCCAAAAGAAAAAAAATATAGATGATTGGGATAGTGATTTCAATGTATATCTATCCTCATCCATACAATTGTAATGAAGTAGATGCATATTCTTGATACAAAGGAATATTTTTTTAATTCATATATTTCTATTATTGTTATAAAAGGAAATCCAATCATACCAAAAATTATATCTTATTTTATTAACGGGGGTTCCTAGAAGATCATATTGATGTTCATATTACAAATATTTGTAGGGTTACGTTATATAATTTGGAAGAAATTATTTCCCCGAATTCCATTTTCACTTATTTATCAACATCCATGTTTCGATTTGTTTTTTAATAGTGCCACTAATTCTTTATAGTATTAATGAACGCATGAATCCATAGTCACAAAAGATTTTTTGTTATCATTGGTGGCTGATAAGAAGTCGTTTAACATTTTGATTCTGGTACTATTCGTAAATAACATTCAAAATATAATCTACGATAATAATTTCAGAAAATATTAATATTTTTAGTGAAACTATAATCGATGATGGGATAACTCATAAACAACAAATGTTTTGTAATTTTGAATTTCTATATATCATTATATGTTATCTACAAGTTATTTCAATACCACATATTTCAATAGAATATATATTTTGTTTAAAAAAA
Organism: Viscum album; assembly: GCA_963277665.1. Lineage (NCBI taxonomy): Eukaryota > Viridiplantae > Streptophyta > Magnoliopsida > Santalales > Viscaceae > Viscum > Viscum album. The sequence goes on along the minus strand of OY728161.1, from coordinate 415,130,115 downwards.
TTCATAATGGTATTTTAAATTTACCAATTTATACATCTAAACAGTTTCATGCAAGGGTTCTAACAAGGCATATTTATTAATAACCATGTGAAAATATGGTTATTACCAAACGCAACCTTTTTTAGGTTATTACACATATGTAAAAAATTACCATATCCCCATATACATATAATATATTTATGTGGATTTTCTTCCCAAAAAAAACAACCACTCATTTCAGTACCAAACATTGGTAGTTAAACAATGTTTAGTATTATCCCTAATGTGATAATCATGTTTTTATTATCTTAATTGAAAAACTAAGTATACCAAACTCAGATAAAATTTCTGTAAAAACACATCATTAACATGACTCATTTGATAATATAATATATTATAATAAATAGCACAAATCCAAAAAGATAAGGATGGGGAGTGTAGTAAGATATATAGAATAATAAAAAAACATTTGTATAATAATATTATTTTAAACTCAATTAAATCCCATTAATACTCCAATGAGATTTTAAAACGTCATTGATAAACTATGGATGTACCTAAAAAATGTCTGGAGATATGAATCCATGTACTGGAACTATCAAATTTTTTAATGAAGTTATGTTTTCAATGTGATACAAAATACATAAAAAGGTTACATAAAAAGGTTATAATCCTAATAATGAACATCAATGTTATAAATAAGATGATATCATAAATGAATTATAGGAATTTGAAAATAATAAAAAAACATGACATAAAAAGCATAGGTGAGGTATAACTATCAAGAAATAATAACATTTTATTCTTCAACATACCACCCTATAACCATTCATGGTATCTCATCAGTTAAAAATTACTAAATAACATTTGATGGATATATATTTTAGGACATACACATAGAACTCATATAATTTAAAGGAATTTTTGTTCCACATATATCATAAAACATTTGAATATTTATCAATATATTTAATTCCAAAATTAAGAAGTTTTGTTCTATTAAATGTTTGTTTTTAAAAAATAATTTTTTTTCAGAATTCATGAATATAATTAAAAGGAAATAAGGATAGGTATTCACAAAATACATATTAGCACAAAAATTCATCATATTATTTTAAAACCATAATAAATGAAGAAAAAATCATGGAATAGTGTAATGAAAGTGAAAAGTGGTCTCCAATTATATGGGATCATGAGGTTATTAAATATATATGGACAAAAATATGAAAATGTAAAAAATTGAAATGAAATAGCATAATAAACAGAATGTCTGAGAGTAATGTTGATATGGAAAATGTTCAATCAACTTGTGATAATGCTTACAATAATTTAGGACATTTTTATGATCTTTTGAAACCCTAGGGATGGTTTTTTAGAGGATAAAAAAGACGCAATTAAAGCTCAATAAGATTTTAATGATGATGATATATAGGATTTATGGGTATTTTTTTTCAAAAGAGAGAGTAATTTTTTTTAATTTTTAAATATAGGTTTTGGACACGATGTTATAAAATAATTAATACCAAATACATTTCCATTTTTTTCCAATGGTATCTAACACGTTGTATTGGATTTATAATTTTACTTTCATAAGAACCAATCCCTATATTGTAACATTGTTAATGATTTATAATTGAGTCATATTCATAAATAATTTTATTCCATAAATTATAATATCAAATAGTTTTTTAGTGTATTTTATAGGTGTGTAAATTTGATATAATAAATTAAAAAATATTTTAATGGGGAAATAAATTTTTTTCATGGATTCCATTTATGTCAGTTTTACATCATTTATTGGTATTTCATGAAGTCATTATATATACCGTATATTTATTCCTTATTAATATTTAATCAAAAACTCAACTACGATAAAAATTTATAAAAAAATAAACATCATCTAATTTTGAAGTGTCAAATAATTAAAATTTAATATTAATTGTTTCCCTATGTATATTTTAACTTTTCTAATATTTAATATTATTTAATGCAATATTATAGTTTTTATCAGATAAACAATTTTATGACCCTTTTAAAAATTCCATTAGACTTAAATAATTTATATTATTATTTATTTAATAAAATAAAATAATATAAATATTATATTTAACGAAGTTGATATATTTTAAAGTTGATAATAATAATAATTTTTTTTAATGGAATCAATATATTTCTTGCAAATATGATTTTTGTATTATTATATCACCATGATATTATAATCAAACACATCATATAATCATGTATATATTAAAAATGTATTATAAAAATTGGTAATTATGATATTTATTTTGCTAAAAATAAATTATTATAATTCATGCACATATGTTATATATGTATAAAAACATACAACTCCAAATTTTTACTTAAGGGAAAAGAGTGAAATAGTTGTACTTTCATCCAGTGGTTAGATGAGAATAGATTGGGCATAAATATTAATTATCATGAAATTATTAATTAAATGATTTTAATTGAGTTTTTTAATTAAATACTGACTTGGTATTGGTCAAGGGAAAATCAATCTGATTATATCTATATCATAATCACCGATAAATGGGATTTCATATAGTACAATCCAACTTTTCAGGCCATTACTTTTTATGTCAATGCCAATTAATCATTTTAAAAACATAAATATTTTATAATTTTAAAATAATAGTACATTGAATTTAATATTAATTTTTTTAATACATATTTGTATTTTATGAATTAACGAATAAATGTTTCAATATTTTATAATGCTAAAATAATTCATACTTAAATTTTTTATATGTTTTTTATACCTAATGTTATTAATAGAACAATTATTATATTAAAATATAATTTAATATATAAAATAATAATGTATTGATTTTTATAGTCTTCAAAATGGTTTACCAGTAACCTTGTTTAATGTTGATAATCCTTGTTCCTAGAAGAATATGACTACATAGTTAGTGTCATCAATATGAACAAACCAGACACTAATTATGTGGCATTTTCTGTTTTCTAAAATTACAAAATTTCATGCCGCTATTACATCACACACATCTCATACACCTCCATGATGTCATTAAAATCATTGAATATTAGAGATAACTTTTTTAATGGGCTTTCAAATTCCATAATACCATTAAAAATGTTTACCTAAAAATATAACTTCCTAATAATTTGAAAATTCAAAATCTCTCTAAATTTCAAAAACATTACAGACACGTGATCATACAACCAACAAAAATAACATTATCAACCACAAAAGTATAAGTGGTCCTAAATACACATCACATGAGCTATATTGGAAGAAAATATAAAGCCAAATAGCCTCACTCATTACATAAGATCCATATATAACCCTGTGTGTGATAATTATTTCCAAGTTCTCTGACCACCAATTCTTAATACAATGCTCATAAATGTTATCAAAGCACTGAGATGATTCCTACCTGAGGATGTTTATCCTGAGACACTTTTATCTATTCATAAATATATTTGAAATTTAAATGATTTAATCCACAATAGTATTTGGCCTGAAATTATTATTTCATTTTTCACAACACACCTTTCATCAAATATTTCTTCTAAAGAATGATCATAGTGATCTACCAACCAACACATTATGATTCCTCTATTTCCACATAAATACATTAGAAAACCCAGAAATCTCAAGTCTATATGAAATCACTGTTCTCGATACCCAACCAAATCAAAATTGATACGAACATCAAACATCGGTCTATATCGTGAATTATTTTTCATAAGAAGTTCTCACCACAACATAAAACTAATATATATATTCTAAAAAAATGTCCGTGATGTTGATTTTTGGTCACCATGCCTCGAAAAACGTTTTGTTTCAAGTTAAAGATGTGCTGAATTTTCTTTCTAAAAAATGTTCTAATTCTCCCATTAACCCGACATCAATTACCCAAACCTGATTCCATTACAAAAAAATGAACACTAATAAAAATCTATTATGTACATTAAAATCATAGACTGTTGATTGATTTTAATTTTAGTTTGAATCCTCAATCAACATAAACCTTCATCATGAACTTCCAGATAAACCATAATAGCAATAAGTTATCATGTTCAAATTATTTCAAAACAACCAATGACACATGAAAATGGACCAAATTCACATTACAAGACATATGATATTATACAATAAATTTACTAAACAATCCTTATATATTAAAATTAATTTCTCATTTAGAATCCAAATGCTTGAACAATTATCTTACAATCGATTCCACACACAGAAAACTCTTACAAAAAAAAGCATCGCCCAGATAATGATTGATTTCACACACCCAACCGTAGTAGGGAACTTTTAATCGCATAATTAGTTCTAAGCCTGGTCATTAAAATCCATTCCATGTCTACATATGAAAAAATGTGATGAATGTGGTTAGAAAATCTAATACATGAGATCCACTAGATACCTAATTTTCCACTCATTCTTATCTTACGACCACACCATCTGTAAGATGTAGAAAAACTTCCTAATATAGCCCAGTTGAAATCCTAAAAAACCAGAGGTGTAGTCCCAACCAGAAAAATGATTTCCCAGTTCAGCTCCTTGAGTACTGCCATAATAGTATCCAACACCAGCCTCATGCCTCCCTTTCTGATTCAAGACCAAGAACTATGGAAACCCTAATCACCATCATCTAGGTTCCAAATTGATTTGTATTATTACAACACATTGCCTACATGACATAGTAATATTATTGACTTCCTCCATGAGGCACCTAATGTCCCACCAAATGTCCTAGGCTTCAATACTAACAATACAATATATCATCACATGACACCCACTTCATTTATAACATAAACCAATTCCAACAAACTGTTGAGACGCAACTGAAAATTTATTCATTAATGTAATTTCAAAATTAGGATTTTGACATTAATTTGGATGCTAATCATAGAAAATTTATATCAAATTGATGAAAAATAATCAAAAATTATTTTCTTTTATAAAAAGGAATGTGACATATAACCTCTATTAATAATTACCATCCAAACCATTGATGAGACCCCTAATATAAATTATTTCAAGCTAAATTGGAGCACCTTATGTTCTCTGCATCATCATATACCACATCCATGATCCGAAAAAACTAACTACACTAGTAGAATGTTTTTTAACAACCAGATGTATATCCATATCAAGGGACCCTGCTATCTCATCACACAACCTCCTATTATGGTACAATGAACTAACATTATACGTGAATACACTCCCCAATGATGATCTAATTGTCTTTTAAATTAATTTTAATATCTATGGAAATTTTCATAATATATGAACTCAAATTCATTAATGGATACAAATATTCCAGGAAAACCACTTATAAATCAAGTGTCTAATTCAAACCTAACTTCCAAAACATGTTGTTGGATCCTCAATTAATTTATTCTAAACCTAAAGCACCATCCCATGATTATCATCCCTAATTAATATATAATCATGCTATATTTCGTATATATGTAAACATTGGAATCACTAAGAAGTATATCATATTGTTCACTATCATAATCCAATATTAACTACGGTCTTCCACCTACTCCAAAAACCCGGTAACTCACATCGGGTACCACTAATGGGATAAAAATATATGAAGCAGAATAAAAACCTCTATCATCCAACATTACCAAAAAAATTCTATTTTCTTATATTCATACCACCAACATTAGAATCCAAATAAACCCACTAACAGTGTTTCAATTTTCCTTGAGATTCCACCTCTAGTAATGCTACATTTGGAATAAGAATCCATTAGGCACTATGGTCATAGACGACGAAATCATTACAAATGATCTATACCATGAGATAATTATAAATCTACTCAGTTTTGTAGAGAACCATGCCATGCTATATGGTAAAAACCAAAATAAGATGTTAATGGGAAATTAAATAATTTAACAAGGAATTCTACAATGAACAATGATTTACCCTAAAAAGTGATATATGATGTAGAATCCTTTACTTCATCATGAATTACTTGTGTAACAATAAATGGTACCACCATCCCTAAATTCCACAACATAAAACCATGTGAACCTCTATTAGAAATAAAAAATTAAAAGCTATCATAAATTGTACAATAACAAATATTACATATATATGAAAAAAATTCAAGAGTAGATTTTGACACATTAAAAAATTGAGCCTTAGTAGCTAGTGGTAAAAATAATTCATAGGATGCTATAACTTACTTGATGACCACGTCATTATAATCATATTACCTGTGATATATCATAATGTTAGAGGCTATGTGAAACATCCATAACAAATCACTTGTCAATGACCTATGTTCCAAATTTCCAATATAAATAAAACATCATCAAACATCCATGTGACCTACTCAAGATTAAAATAATACATTACTCTAACAGTTAAATCCATGAATGACAACCCCGAAACAATTTTAAATATGGAATTATCAAAAAAATGTTTTTAGGAAACAACATCTAAGTTTACTTCAATGGTTTAAAAAATTTGGCGTATCTCTTAGTTACCTGGTAAAAAAAACCTTAGGGGAAAAAATAAAATAGGTGTCTAATTACACTATTAAATTTACCAGTCCAAATACAATGAATAATAGTCAGTCCAAAATTCCACATGAACTAAGGTAAACCTCACTCTAGTATATAAGAAGTTGACTAGTATCAAAGATAATTGATGGCACTATGTGGATACAAACCCATATTTTTTATTTCACAAAATAATAAAAAATTACCATTCGGGATAAAATTCTACTAAAATTGAGTATAAAAATAAATAAACAAACTAAAAAACTAAAATAAATGTAATGATTACATAAATGAATGCATGATGAATCACTCACATGGTTGGTCTCATTTTCATATACATAAGAAAATATAAATACTAAAACGGATATTAAAAATAAGTGGTATAAGATCCACTGAAATACATTATAATCCACTCATCTGATTAAAAATTATTCTCTATGCTTCTCCTACTTGACCATAAAATATCAACCCATAACCCAATAATAATTTAAATAAATTTAATGGTTGATTTAATACACTAGATCCATGATAATTACTAATGGTTTTAAGTAGATCTCATTAGGCACCCACTAATTTTATTAATAAATTAAACCTTTTAGAAATTAATTATATTCATATGTTTGAAAATAAAAATTCATGAATAATCAAATTCAGAAAAATTAAAACGCCACACATAAAGAATCCCAAAATAAGGGGTTTGTTTTCACAATTTAAACGGTATACAATTTCATTACCCTGGGACCCGATGTATTTACAGATTTCATGTGGAATTTTCTATTCATATATCCAAAACAGGTGTAAAAATATTGATCATTAACCCAATGAATAAGGACACATGTGTAAAATATCTATATTAATATTCCCAATGACCATTTAAGTATTTTTTACCCTATGAATACCCATCCCATTCATCAAAAAAGTTAAATTTTTTAAAATGATTTCCATAACTATTATCCTCAGGGGCATTGTTCACCCATAGCTAACTATAATGTGATACCAATACAACATTGATTTATTAAAAAATTATAAAAATAAAATAAATTGGCATGAAATATATTTTCATTTATCATTCCCATTTCAAGAACATATCAATGATCCATTGTGGAAACCATTCAAAAGTTCCATTTATAATGTACCATTTTCAATTTAACATACTAAAACCCATTTAAAAAAAATCACTTTATGTCAATACCATTCTCATTTAAATTTAATATAAACATAGATAATTTATCACCTCCTAATTTATATTTTCAAATTACAAAAATTTATGATATCAAATTATAAATTCAGAAAAACCATGTATCATATATCATTATCCATGATACAAAATCAAAACTGTATCACATTTCCAAATTTAAAACCACTATCATTTTAAATAAAAAAAACCACAAAGAGGATGTTTTCAAAAATATTCCTAAAATTAGAAACCCATTTACCATTATCAAGGGTTTATAATTTCTTTTTAATAACAATTTAATCAGGATATAAATTTATATTTCATTCATTTAAATAAGATATTATTCGATCCAATATTAGGTATACAATAAAAAAAAGATGAAAAATGGAAAAATACCATTGCTAAATTAGACGGAATAAATATATCAATTGATGAATTCCTATTTTTCTTCATGTGTATGAAAATAGATGGTATGGTCCATCCATTCCCGATTATAGGAATTCCAATCACCATCACTCACCTTAGATACTAAATCATTCCATGAAACCACAATTGATCAAAATAACTTTATATAATTAATGATTCTAATTAATTATAAATGGGAATAACTGGTGAATCTCACTGACTACATTGAATTAAAAAAAATACAACAAAATTCATTCCAACAACATGTGTCTTGTTTAACCTAAATTGTGGAAAAATAAGCAATAGGCATAAAAATTAAAAAACCCATTTTTATTAAAATTGGTGAATGAAAATAATAAATTAACAGTAATAAAATACAATTATTAAAATGATGAATGACAAAAAACAAATATCCTATCAATAATTCAATGTTCATCCATGAACATAAGACTCATATCAACTAGATGTTTTGACCAATATTTAGTGTAATTTTAACTGAAAAGCTGAATATGGAAATTGATAATTGATAATTAATAATTTTATAAGAAGGAAAAAAAAATATATTTAGAGACTCAACATATATCCCTAGAAAACACCAAGGAAAATACACGTCAATAAGGGTTTTATGAATAAGAATAAGTGATTATGGAAGAAGAGAACATGTGAGGAGGAGAGTAAATTGTGGCATTCCCTCTTAAAATTAATTCGGTAAGGACTATAGAAACCCTCTTTTAAAAGGGAACATAGTATTGATTCGTGGTTATTAAACCCAAATGACAACAATCTGATCCCCTTTGAAAAAAGTAGAACATTACTCATGGTTATGATAAAAATCATTACAATAAAAATTTCCAATTCGAAATAGGTACCTTTAGTTGCATATATTAATACACACAGTTCCCAGCCCCTTCAAAAAAAATTATTAAAAAATAAATTCTGAAGAATTTTTGGATACACCATTTGGGTGTGTAGTTATGAGAAACTGTGTGTGATCCATATAATTTATAATGATCAATTCATGATTTATTATAAAAATACACATATAATACAATTAATAAATATTTAATGAAAACAAAAATTTTGGTAAATAGATATAGAACACCCTATGTGGGAATATTGGCGCAACAATATTATTTTATAATGATATAAATTCCCTATAAATCCCATAAAACTTATAAAACTCAAGAAATAACCTAGGGATATTGATAATAAATGGTTGATATAAAATTACAATTAAGTGAATACAAAAAAAATTACATTTTGGATATAATAAATGTTTGTCATGGGCATATAAATTTGACGTAAAATGGTCTAGATACATTAAATATATAATTAAAGAATCTTATTATATTCTACTATCATGGAAACAATGAAATTTACAAACCACATAAAACAAGACATCAAAATAATATATCATATATGATAGATAATAATTCCTAAAATGATCCATATAATCCTGAGTTGAGAAGTAATATTCATATCATGTAATAATATGCTATTTATATAAGGAGATCTAATAACCATAAATTACAATATAATATTTTACATTAATTATAATAAGAAGATATCTATAATTCATTAAAAAACATTTATCATAGATTAGTAATATTATTGGGATACAATTATCATACATTGTTCTTTCATTTAATACTAAATATCTTCTCATTGAGTAAATGAAATTATGAAAATGAGAAAATGATTGGAAAAAATACCTCTGGATAACATTGGATTATTTTTTAGTTGATTATTTTTGTTGATAAATTGGGTTTCAATGTTTTGTTATGAAACACCTTTTATATTTTTGAAATGGTATGTTGAAAAAATTCCATGATTTAGTAATGGATTAACTAGAAGTGGTACAAACAATTTCATACACTTGGTTACATCATTTCAACTTTTTTCCAAAAAAATTGTATCCAAATTTTTCAGTACAGATATCATCATAGAAATTGTATTTCCTTGAATGAATTATTATAATATGGAAATGTCATGATTTTCTAAAAGAATGGGATTCAATACGGTGGTATTTTAAAGGCAGAATTTTGTTGATTGTGATCTCTATGTCTATGAAAATAATTATGAATGGTAAATTTTCATAGAGTGTCACAATACATATAGCATCATGTTTGGAATGAGGGATCCTTGGGAAATTGTTATGATATAGGTGGAAACATCCAGAATCATGGGGAAATCGTATAAATAGGGCCTTATCCCCTTCAAAAATTCATTGAGACTTAATGAATATTCTAGTGCTCTGAATTTGAAAAGGTGGATCATAAAGGTGTTCCCTGTGAAAATATACATCAATTAATTTTGTTTACAAAGGCTATAAAATCTAATTTAAATATTTATGCATCATAAATTTTTTGATGATTACAATGGATATAAAAATACATATGATGGTGGGGAGAACAATGGTTTCTAATTTGGATGCATGAATGTGTAGGTGCTAAAAATAAAATTTTATACTTTTGAAAAATATAGTTTATTCATAATGTTGGTATGTGCTTCACAAAATATGTGAGAATCATGTAAATGTCTACATGTTTTATCCTATTAATTTTTAGTAATGTGGTATTGTGAATAATTTAAATGTATGACTTCCATAATAAATACATCTATAATTAAGGATGTAATCATTATTCTTTATGATGTGACCTATATGTCCACAAAACATGTGTGAATCCTTTAAATGATAAGTGATGGATGATAGTGGAAGAAAGTGTTCCATTCCACCAATGTGATCCAATGAAGGAGACAGAGTGATAGGCACGTGGGAATGCAGTGGGCTACCAAAAACTATGTAATGGTAGTGAGAATAGGCATAGAAGTGATATATCCTAAACAAAATTTTAGTCTTAATCATAAGTGTATTTTTTACAATTGAAACATTTTTTTAGTATACTCCTTCGACATTGAACAGTGAGTGTAAACCGAGTAAATTGTTTTGTTCAGTTATTCATTATTTCCAACATTAATTTTAATTAATCATCATGAAAATGAATGAATGAGTAAAATCAGTATAATCACATAATAGATAATAAATTGAACATAATAATAAAGAGGTCACAATAAAGTGGTGTGTGATGATTTTCAAAAAGAAAATCCACACACTGATTCATCACCTACTACAATATTTAATACCCCTTATGTCCAAAAAAATCATTATATATATTAAATATTGGATATCACTTGAATCAAATAAGACATATGTTGTTATTAAGTTAAAAATTAGTGTATCTTTAACCCCTTCATTTTCTAGACCATATTTATTAATTTTCACATCATAAAAATTACTTATATCAATTTTAAATGAAGAGTATTGAAATTTATTATGGTCTATAACCATTTAATTGGTGAGCTAGTTATTTTAATTTAAATATTTTGTAGAAATTATGAATTTATTTTTTCGTGGTTCATTGGTTTATCATTTTTCTCATATATTTTCTAGGATGGAATATTTATATAATTTTAGTTCTTAAGTTATTGATTCTCCTCTATTTTATAAATTAATAATATATAAACTCTTTTGATGAAAATTACACTATGTTCATATCAATATTTATGACATGCAAATAGATGATTCTTGATTTTTTTATGAGTTTTATGAATATAGTTTACTTGAAACACTATTATCCACATAAATTATAAAAAAAATTATAAAATTTTGTGTATCCATATTATCTTCCAACCTTGAGATCATATCAAAAAAATATCATAGATACCATATTCCCATATAATCAATTCCTTTTTGAGATTTGGTTTTAAGACACTCTATGAATGTATAATTTTTCTTTGAGGGTAAATGATAAAAATTGAATCCTATTAGACTTGTCTCATGATATTTACATTATATGTACTGGTTGATTTATAAATATATAAATTATATAAATAAATTTTTCTATTATTTTAGTGGGAGGATATCAAGGACAATATATATTTGAAAAAATATTTTTAACTCCTCTTATTTCATGGATTGGATTTCTTCATCATTCCTTGCATTCCTAATGATATTAAAGTATTGATAACGACCACATTTCAAATAATATATATCTAAAAAAATTAATTTATTGATCATCATATAATTGAAATTAATTTTCTAATATGATGATAATTTTGAAGGTAATATGATTATTAGAGTACCCACAAAAATAGGAGATATGATCTTATATAATGAAATAAATTGAGTGTTATGCATTCCTCCATTAATTTTACAAGTTTTTATAGATTATATTCTTTTATAGAGAATGAGAATATTATGTTATCATATCACTGATATTACATCTCTCTTAATCAAATATCATATGGGTTGTCATTTCATTTTACTTCTTAATTAATGATAACTCGATTTTTTCTTGTTTTTACATTTAAATAAAACCATTGATGTTTGTATTGGTATTAAAAAATAATATCCTTACTAATTGATTACATGTTAGTGAAAATACATCCAAATTTTACTTGTTTTATGAAACACTCATTTTATTAAAAAAATAAAAATTTGTTTCACTTGATACTCATGTTGTTCATTCAGTAACAATAATTATTCGATCTAGGTGGATTTATGGTTCTCCACTTATTTTTCAAAACCTAATAATAATGAATTTACAAATAATTCTATTATATGATTAGATATGACACAAAATATAAAACATATATATAAATATATGTCAAACAAGTTTATATTAACATTCATCACATCTAATATTAAATTTATAAGATCTACGGACATATACATCTCAATTATAAGCTAAAACCATAATATTTATATTTTTTCCTTCATTACCAATAAATGTGATGTAATTTAAAACATACAAAGAATAATAAATAAAACTAAATGACATTATAAATTAAATTTTAAATTACTTATGAGGGTTTTCATTCATGATTTTTATTATAAACTCTTATATAAACAATACTAATGTCTATATGTGATTAATTTTATATTATCATTTGTGCGGAAAACGTTTTTTACGTCACCATTTTTTACGTCGGTTATATATAACCGACGTAAAAATGCGGCGAGTAGATTTTTAGCGTCGGTTATTGTAATAATCGACGTTACAAATCATGCATGTTCGGTTTTTACGTCGATTATCTTATAACCGACGTAAAAAACCAATGCGCGGGGGGGGGGGGGGGGGGGCTTACGTCAGTTATTTGGAAACCGACGCAAAAAACCCGATATCTACGCGTTTTTTACGTCGCTTATCAAATAACCGACGTAAAAAACCAAAGCGCGGGGTTTTTTATGTCGGTTATTTTATAACCGACATAAAAGATGAGATGTCTACGAGTTTTTACTTCGGTTATAAAATAACCGACGTAACCCCCCCCCCCCCCCGTGCTTTGGTTTTTTAAGTCGGTTATTTGATAACCGACGTACAAAACATGTAGATATCGGGTTTTTTACGTCAGTTTCCAAATAACCGACGTAAAAAACCCCCCGCGCATTGGTTTTTTACGTTGGTTATCTTATAACCGACGTAAAAAACCAAACCTCGGGGGTGGGGGGGGGTTACGTCGGTTATAAAATTACCGACGTAAAAAACCAAAGCACATGAGCTTTTTTACGTCAGTTTTAAAATAACCAACGGTATAAATTTAAAAAAAATAGTTCATAACGTCAGTTATTATATAACCAACATTATAAAACTTTTAAAGAAATTAAATCCCTGTGGACTATCATTTACGATTTTTCGATTGACAGTCCGTCAGCTCGTCTCTCTCGCGCGGTAAACCTAACTCAGCTCGTCAATCAACATTCGTTAAACTCATTTTGGCTTCTTTTTTTTTCTTCTTCAATCCTTTCGGATCTATCTTCTCAACTCGAAACATTCAACTAATCCTTCCACGAATTTATTTCATTCGTTTTTTTTCACGGATATTCTAAAATTATGTTTTTTGATTTTTGTACATTTAATGTAAACAAGATGTAGTGGTTTCCAAGTATGCACCTCATTACTATTTTGATACGATGGTGATGGGACAATCTAAGATACATATGATTCATTGATGGAAGTGAAGCAATATTACATGGTGTAGAATGATTTATGGGTGGGGTGAGACCATGACATTAGCATTGGGGTGTGAGAGGAAAACTAGTGGAGAAGTGGTATCTGAGAACCATAATTTTAATATATATATATATATAATTTTTTATATGAAAAGTTTTATTTATATGAATTATTTTGTGATTGATCCATAGTGAGTATATGAAACTATTTTTCCTTGTTTAGGTGATTATTTAGATTCCTTTTTTCATAGGGCTTTAGTGTGCTTCCTCAACATTTTCATGAGATGTTTTAGGGAGGATCTTACTATGTATACATGTTATGCCCACCATACATAAATATAAACAATTTTTTTTGGTTTTTAAAATCAATTTATAGTTTTTTATAGATGTTAGTAGCATGGAAGTGTTTTGGAGTAGCGCATTGGGGTGTGAGAGGAAAACTAGTGTAGAAGTGGTGTCCGAGAACCTTAATTTTAATATATATATATATATATATAATTTTTTATACGAAAATGTTTATTTATATGAATTATTTTGTGAGTGATCCATAATGAGTATATGAAACTATTTTTCCTTGTTTAGGTTAGGATTTAGATTCCTTTTTTCATAGGGCTTTAGTGTGCTTCCTCAACATTTTCATGAGATGTTTTAGAGAGTATCTTACTATGTATACATGTTATGCCCACCATACATAAATATAAACAATTTTTTTTGTTTTTATAAGCAATTTGTAGTTTTTTATTGATTTTAGTAGCATGGAAGTGTTGTGGAGTAGCTTTCATGAGTATATAGAGTTTATTGTTTCTTCCTAGTTTTACTTTTAGTACTAATAATCTTTTTTTGGTTTATGTACAACAATACATGTATGAATTCATGCATAATTATCTAAATTTATTCATTTTGAACTGAGGAGGGTTACTTTTGGTGGGAGCTGATCCTAAATGATATGGTATGAATTCATTCTATCATAACCATAAATAAAATATAGTTGTATTTTATTTATCATATACATCAACTTATACTCTTCTTTTTCATCACAAACCCTTTGAGAATAAAAAACCAATCTAAGGGATTTGGTATCCACATTGACTTTTTTTATAGAATATGGGACATCAAAATCAAATGATTGAACATATTCCTCCAAAAAACACTTCAATTGATTTTTATAATTGTGTGAAAATATTTACTAAATGGTTTTAGGGTCTACAGAAACCATTAATAACATGTTAAATAGGTAGTTTATCTAATATATTAAAACATCAAAACCGTAATCAATATTAAACTATATAGGCGTCATGGTTTTATTTGATTCAATGAAATTTAAAACTGTTATATCTAACTATATTTTGTTTTAAAAATAATATTCAAGCATATTTTTTTAAATACCTATAGATTTGTTTTATATTTTAAATTGTTTTACATTCAAATTATGATTGTTTTCATATAAACATATATTTGTCTTATCTTAAAAATATATATATTTTTTATTGATATTTGTTATAGGTTATAATGAGTCGAAGTTATATTACGGCACATCGAATGATAAATGAATTTGAGGAAGGTTTTGATGCCTTTTGGGAATTTTCAAAACGAAATGTTCCAAGTTGTGACATTTTTTTCTGTCCATGCCTGAATTTTTTGAATATGAATAAGATGAATAGTAGAGAGATAAAAGATCATCTGATTTGTCATGGTTTTAATCCGAGTTACAGCCCTTGGAATTGGCATGGTGAAACTGGACAAAATGTCACTGATGATGATGATTCGCAAGATGGTAACTCTGATGGAATTGAAGAAATGATTCGCAATATTGTTGCATAAAAAATTGAGATAGAACCGACAGTTGCACGTCTATATGGTGATGCTGAAAAAGCATTTTATCCTGGTTGTACAGATTTTACGGTTTTGCCAGCGGTGTTAAGATTGATTAACCTGAAGGAAAAGCATGGATGGAGTGAAAGAAGTTTTACAGAGCTGCTACAATTGATGAAAGACATTCTTCTAAAAGATAACGATCTTCCAGATTCACATTACAAAGCCAAGAAAATATTATTCCTGATTGGATTGGGATACAAGAAAATACATGCATGTCCGAATGAATACATTATATATAGGAAGGAATATGAATTTATGTCAGAGTGTCCTAAATGTGGGACATCACGGTATAAGTTGAAAGAAGAATCACAGGCTGATGTAGAGATTACAAAGCTCCCTTCAAAGGTATTTTGGTATCTTCCTATAATTAATCGTTTCAAA
The DNA here is from genome assembly GCA_963277665.1 of Viscum album. Taxonomy (NCBI): domain Eukaryota; kingdom Viridiplantae; phylum Streptophyta; class Magnoliopsida; order Santalales; family Viscaceae; genus Viscum; species Viscum album. Next base: position 415,113,769 of record OY728161.1, on the reverse strand, counting down.
CATTTATTTGCTAATTCACATGATGCAAAAAGGTTAAGATGGCATGCTGAAGAGTGGGTATGTGATTGAAAAATATGTCATCCAGCTGATTGCCCATAATGGAATAAAATTGATGCGATGTATTCTACATATGGAAATGAAATTAGAAATCTCAGACTAGGGTTGTGCATAGATGGAATGAATCCATAACAAACACTCAGTTGCACACATATTTCATGGCCTGTTTTATTGGTAATTTACAATCTCTCTCCGGATTTTTGTATGAAGCGCAAATATGTCATGTTGAGTACAATGATCTCTGGTCCAAAACAAACTGGTAATGATATTGATGTTTACTTGTCACTGTTGATTGATGATTTGAAACTGTTAAGTGCTGATGGTATTAGGGTGTATTATTCTTATAAAATGTAATATTTTCAACTACATGCAGTGCTTCTGTTCACTATAAATGTCTTCCCAGCGTATGGAAATTTGTCTGGATACAGCGTTAAAGGGCATAAAGCATGTCCAATTTGCGAACAATAGACGTCATATTTTCAATTGCATCATGGGAGGAAAACAATGTACATGGGTCATCGAAAGTTATTGCCTATGGAACACCCTTATAGAAGACTAAAAAAGGCATTCAATTTCTCACAAGAATTTGATACTGCTCCAAAACCTTTATCCCCTGATCTGTATTTTGAGAGGGTGAAAAACCTTGATGTGACATTTGGAAAGACACAGAAATCTGGTAATGATAGACATATTTGGAAGAAAATGTCAATTTTTTTTGAGCTACCATATTGGAGGTATCATGAAGTTAAACATAATATTGATGTCATGCACGTGGAGAATAATATATGTGATTCTTTGATTGGAACATTGTTAGATATTAAAGGAAAGACTAAAGATGGGTTGAATGCAATATTAGACTTACTATCAATGTGAATACGTTTGGAGTTAGCTCCCACTCCTAAAGGAAGACGAACATTTCTTCCCCCAGCTTGTCATACATTATCGAAGAGGGAGAAAATTAGCTTCTGACAGTGTCTTCATGATACCAAAGTGCCTCAAGGTTATTCTTCTAATGTAAAATTTTTTGTCTCATTGAAGGACTTGAAGTTGATAGGTATGAAATCACATGATTGTCATGTCATGATGCAACAAAATCTACCAGTTGGATTGCGTGGAATATTTCCCATTCATGTCAGAAAGACTATAATGAAGTTGTGTTATTTTTTCAATTCAATTTGTAACGTGGAGATTGATGTGAATGATTTGAACATTTTGGAAAAGGATGAAATTTGTATACTTTTTCAATTGGAAATTTATTTTCCTCCAACTTTTTTTGATATAATGGTGCATTTAATGATTCATCTGGTTTGAGAAATAAAGCTTTGTGGACATGTATATCTTCGTTGGATGAATCCTTTTGAAAGTTATATGAAAATATTAAAGGGTTTTGTTAAAAATATATATCGACCTAAAGCCTCCATTTTTTGAAAAGTATATTTGTGAGGAGGTAGCAGAGTTTTGTACGAGCTACTTGGCTGTGGCGCAACCCATAGGTTTTCCTCCATCTCTCCATGAACGAGTTAATAATAACGGAAAGGGGATTCACGGATTGAAAGTCAAATCATTGTCAGCTGAACAGATGAAGAAGTTAGAATCATACATCTTAAAAAACATAGCTGATTCTCAACCGTATATCACATTGCATATTAATGAGTTGAAACAATGTCATCCAAAGAAGAAATAAATGTTGATTTCGAAAGAGCACAACAAAACTTTTTTTTCATGGATTAAAAAGACTTTGCTTGGTAGATCAGATGTATCAGAGACATTAAAATGGATAGTAGGTGGTTCATGTTTAAATGTGATAACATGGTCTGGTTATGACATTAATGTTTATACATTTTATACAAAAGCTCAGGACAACAGAAGTGCAGTTCAGAATAGTGGTGTATTGGTGTTTGCAGAAGCAATGCATTTTTTGAGTTCTAAGGACAAAAACCCAATTTCTGCATCAAGTGCATATTATAGAGTCATTGAAGACATATGGGAGGTTGATTACTTTAAAATTAATGTTCCCGTTTTTAACTGTAAATGGTTTAACGGTAACAACAGTGTTAGACACGATGAATTTGGAATGACACTTGTTAATCTGAATAGATTGGAAGACACATCTGGTTCTTTTATAATGGCAACACATGCAAAACAAATTTTCTATGTATTAGATCAATCGGATATGCAGTGGGCAGTTATTTTACAAGGGAAAAAACAATATGTTGGTGAGGATGAACTTGATGAATATGCTGATTTATGTGAGATCCCTACTTCCATGGAAATATTAACAGATCATAATGATGATCATGTTGAAGACATAGTTTGTGCCATAAGGAACGATCACGACGACGGAATTTGGGAAAACAATCCATTAGTACATTCCTAAAATTACAGGTAACATATGTTTATTTCTTGTTAACATTTATTTTTTCCATAAATGTTAGATATTGTAATTTTTTTATTTATTAAAACATGTTTTAAAATAAAATAAGTATATGTTTTTGTTTGTTTTAAGTTTTTTTAGTTTTCTTTATCATGTTTATAACCATTACATGAATTTTAAAATGCTTATTTTTGTTCACTGACAATTAATTAAACATGTTTACAATGTTTACCAGGTTTACCATTTTTACCATTTTTACCATCTTGACCATCTTGACCATCTTTTCCATATTTACCATTGTTTAACATGCTTACCATATTACCAATGTTTACTATTATGTAACTTAGTACACTTTTCTATTTTCTGATTATAGTAGTATTGAAATATTTGAATTTGTATATTTGTGAACTGACGTTTGATTTTTGATTTGAAGGATAATGACAGATCATTCAGATGATCAACCACATGATTCTGTAGAGGAGCATATTGCTGGTCATACCTCTGGGGATGAACATTCACATGCTCCTATTACGACAAAGAGTTCAAAGGTTGGTAAACGTGGGTGCAAATGTTTACCAAAATTATCACTTGCCCATACGCAGGATCATAGGATAGTCGTTGAGTTTGATGATGATGATATTCGTAGAGGTCCAAATGCCAAAGATTTTAAGAGTTTTGTTGCAACTCAGGCTAAGACCAAAGTAAGCATTCTGTATGATGATTGGAGAGTTGTGGAAAAAGAGATTATATCTCAGTTGTGGGAGACGATTTTGGTAAGATCTTTTGTCATTTTTTGACCATTCTTTTAATGTTTCTAGTATATATAATATGTTTAACCTCTTCTTTATCAGATTATATTTGATATTCCTGACACTGGAGGAGTCAGGAAGAAATGATTATCGTTGGATGCCAGGAGGTGGAGGGATTTCAAATCAACCCTCTCATCTGATTTCATTTATGGTCATAGTTGTCACGACAATCCATGTCGTATATATCCTTTTATAGATGAAGACACATGGAGATAGTGTTTTGAAAGAAAAAAAAAAGAGTCATTTCTGGTAAGGGTAATATAACATATTATAACCTTTCTTATATAAAATATTTTATTAATTTTTTGTTTATGATTTCTTATTCTTAAATTACAGAAAACAAGGAAATCTCATCAGGATATCCCATCTAAAAATGTATACCCTCATAGTTTATCTCGGGGAGGGTATGCATTATTTGAAGAACAAATGATGGCGGAAAATTTTCAACAACTAAGATCTAGTCTTCAAGCTTTGGAGAGGTGGCCCCTCCATCCCCTCCATCTAGACATGAAAAATGGAAGAGAGCTCGGAAGCGAAAAAAAGGGCAATATATTTTGGAAGAATCGAGAATTATAGCTCAGAGGATTGTGAGATATCTATTTAATTTATTTAAGTTAACTTTTTTCTTCATATAAGTTTCAATCATTACATAAATGTTCAATTAATTAATACAAGACTCTCTTGAGGAGCAGAGTTCAGAGGGGACATTTATAGCTAATGGGGGGGAAGATATTTTATTTGCAGCATTGGGAAGGCCCGAACATCCTGGTCGTGTAAGAGGATATCTGGCAGGTGTATCGGTAAGAAAAGTGGTTCCACGTTCTTCAACTTCTAACATTGAGGGGGTTTATAAAAAAAATAGAATCCTTGGAGGCTGAAGTTCAAAATATTAATGCGACGATGGAGGACAAGATTATAGAGTCAGTGGAGTCTATGTTTGCAGAAATGCAATGTCAATTTCAGACTACAGATCCCACTCCTCCACCTCCCCCTACAGACCCCATTATTTATTCTCCACCTCCGCCAGTAGCTCCCACTCCCCCACCTCAGCCAGCAGACCCCATTTTTTATCCTACGCCTCCGCCGCAGCTTCCTACATATTGTGAGTTGTATGTTGATGATTCTCAACATCATATAGTAGCATACGAGTTGGTATATTGTATAAGATATATAGTTCATCATCAAAAATTAGAGGTAGAGAATCAGAGGTTAATTGTACAGGATATTATAGATAGATCAGCTAGGGTACCAATACCTACAGATGAGGTGGCGACAGTTGGACAGAGTATCAGCCATTTTTTAGTTTGGCCATCCAGACTTCTTCAACTCATTACCATAGAGGTTTGAATGTTATATCTTTTATTTAATTTTTTTCTTAAAGTTGTTTTATCATTTAAAATCTACTATATTTTTCAATTTTTTCACAGGAATATTTCAAAGGTAAAGAAATAATGTATAGACAACAACAAATACAACATGCTATGACATCTGATACAGATTCCATTGGTCTTGACAGATTGTCAAGATATTCACATTTGTTGTTGGGTCTTTAGGAGTTTCCAATGGAATCTCATGTTTGTGGACGTGAAATATGGGTGGGGATTACAAAAACGGATATCATGGAGTTTTTTACTGGAGATAATTTGGGCATCAACATGGTGAAATTTTTTTCCATGTAAGTATTAACACCTTTTCCCTGCTTTATATTTATTAAAAATGTATACTTATGTATGTTTTTTTATTAGGTATCTTTATAAAATTTTTGAGAGGAATGAGCTGACTGAAGTATATGGATTCATGGACCCGCAATTGATTTCCCATGAAGCATGTGCCTTGAATGAGGAACAATGAATTGTTTATATTGTTGAAAGATTTGAAAAGAATATAATCACACAATGTTGGATGATGCCTTTTTGTGAGAGGTATGAAACAGATTTCTCTCAAAGAGTTAATTATCCTTTATCATAAAAACTACTAACATTAAATTTCCTTTTATCAGTGATCATTGAATGTTAGGGATTTTTTCCCAAGGGAGAAAGATCTTTATTGGATATTCTATTTTCATAGTGATGTGCGGGGATGTTTTAAGAATATATTGGAAAAGTACGTTTCAATTTCTCAATAGTTTTATATATTATAATGAATTTTCAATTTACCCCATTCTTATTATTTTCTAACAGTGCATGGGTTTACTTTCGAAAAAACACAATGAAAAGAAATGCAAAGATCAAATATGTAAATGCTAAGGTAAATTTCTATTTATAATTAGTACTTTTTTATTTATCAGATAAAAATAATATATTGAATTTACACTCATTCAAATAGAATTGTCAAGAAAAACAAGGCATCATCGAGTGCAGATATTATATGTTAAGATTTATGTATGAAATATTAACAACTGGGACAGTTGTGAATTTTGACCTGGTAGGATTTCCTCTTATACATTGCCATAATATTTCAATTTGATTTATTCATTATACACGTTAACTATCTTCTTTTTCATTTGTAGCGTTTTGATGACCCTCAACCCTATACTTCTGAAGACATCAAACACATATAAGTGGAGTGGCCAAATTATTTTACAGGTTTGATTGAATTTTAGTTGTTTGTAATGTAAAATGTAATTTTGATTATTGTCGTTTTAATTGTGTATTTGGTAGTTGTTTAGGTTGGCTTTAGTTTTTTTAAGTTGACAGTGTAAGTTTTGAATGTTATATAAGGGAATGTTTAATTTTTCTCTACTTCTTGTTTTGTTTTACTTTTTATGGTTTTTCTGGTAAGATTTGGGTCTGTGGGGGAGGGGTTCCAAGGGTGTGGGGGTGTGTTCAGTGGGGTTGGGGGTGTCCAGCGGTCCGGGAGGGTTGTCCGGTGGGGTGGGGGTACAGTCCTGGTGGGTGGCAGGGATGTCCAGGGGTGTGGGAAGGTGGTTCAGGGGTGTGAGAGTGATGTCCAGGGGTGCGGGGTTGTCCAAGGGTGTTTGGGGCTGTCCAGGGGTGTGGTGGGGGCTGTCAAGTGGGGTGAGGGGGTGCTGTTCAGGCGGGTAGGGGGTTGTCGAGGGGTGTTTGGGGGTGTTTGGGGGTCGGGGTAGTCCAAGAGTGTGGTGGGGGCTCCAATGGGGTGGGGAGGGTTGTCCAAGGGGTATACATGAGGGTGGGAGCTCCAATGGGGTGGGGGAGGGCTGTCCAGGGGGTATACATGAGTGTGAGGGATCCAACGGGGTGGGGGAGGGCTATCCATGGGGTATAAATGAGGGTGGGGGCTGTCTAGGGGGTATGTTTTATATGTTATCTATGTACATGCTTAATTTTGATCTACTTATGTTTTTGTGGTATGATTTCTTGATTTGTTTTCTGGTTGATTTTGGTGGAGAGAAGATGACTGCATTCTGTTAAAAAATATTGGGTTTATCACGTCGGTTATTAAATAACTGACGTTATAAAATGCCTGGAAAATAGTTTATCACATTGGTTATTTAATAAACGACGTAATAAAATGCCTAGAAAATAGTTTATCATGCCGGTTATTTAATAACCGACGTGTTAAAAGGCCTGGAGAATGGTTTATCACGTCAGTTATTTAATAACCAACGTGATAAAAGGCCTGGAGAATGGTTTATCAGGTTGGTTATTGAATAACCGATGTGATAAATGGCCTGTACATTAGTTTATCACGTCGGTTATTGAATAACTGACGTGATAAACTGCCTCCTTCCGGTTTATCACGACGATTATATAAAAACTGACGTGATAAACCCCCCTCCACCGGTTTTTCACGTCGGTTTTATATGAACTGAAATGATAAACCACGCTCACCACGATTTATCACATCGGTTTTTATAGAACCGACCTGATAAACCCCCCTCACCCCTATTTATCACGTTGGTTGTTTAAGAACCGACGTGATAAACCATTTTCCAGGCCTTTTATCACGTCGGTTGTTAAATAACCGACGTGATAAACCCATCTCATTTTCATCATCACGTTGGTTCTAAAATAACCGACGTGATAAACATCGCGATTTTATGTTTTTGACGTCGGTTTTTAAATAACCGACCTCAAAAACCATATTTATAACGTCGCATGTATTAACATCAGCTAGAAACCGACGTAAAAAATGAAAAATAACCGACATAAAAAACGTTTTCTGCACTATTGTATACCCATATTTCTATAATATATTCAAAGTCATAAACATAAACTATAAAATAATAAATATATAAATCATTCTTGAAACATTCCAATTAATATAGTTGTTCATAATATAAGATAAAAGTAATATAACACTGATTAACTCAATTGATATTCATAGGAAAACATAAGAATTACCAATTTAATATCTTTAGTGAGCCTATGATTTGTATAAGTATATAATGGCTTAATAAAATTATAAGAGCATAAAATATGAAAATTCATAACCACCAAGGCATGTTTGATTATTTATGTAACAATTTATAAATCATTAAAAACGGAAAGAGTTAATGTAATCATTCATCATGTGCCATGTGAGGTCAATCACTTTCAATGGAAATATTAAATTCCCTTATAATGCCTGAAGAAAATTTGTTAGAATTTGAATAAATATCTTCCAAACTCATGATATATAATATCAGATATAACTTAATAAAATATAAATCCATCATGTAATCTAACATTGGTTAATTACATCCTTTATGCCTAAAATGATTGGGAATATTACCCATTACATTGGAAAAATATAATGGAGGTCAATTATAGTATATGATATATCAGGACCACCCAATATATAAGATATATAATGCTCACCCATTTCTATAAGCTACATCGGGATAACATTGCATCTTATATAAATTTAATGTACTCTTAAAAAACTCATTTTTAATATTGAATTTCCAAACACAAAACTTATGAGATCAAAACATTATCCCATTGTAATTTATTTAACTCCAGGACAAAATTAGTTTAAATTTTATTTTTATAATAAATTTTTTTACAAATATAGATAAAGGATATGTATGTACTCAAAATATAATAAAAATAATATGGTAAAGTATTTATTTTAGGATGACTATATATAAGAAAAACAAATTAAAATTACCTTTAAAAATTTCATTAAAAATAACAAAATATTCCATGTTATTTGAAAAATAATTTATAAAATATAAAATAATAAAATAACATTTCTATTTTAAATAATCATGGGAAATTATAAAATGATATTTATATAAATTATCGGTCTTGATGGTATGAGAATCCCTGATTTTTATAAATTTAAAAAAATTCAATATTTATATAATTTGTTAATGATATTAAAAGTTGTCCTATGTTAAAAATGGTAGGAAATATTATTTAAAAACCTTTTAAAAAATGAAAATCATCATGTAATATAAATTTTGAAATCATTTTTGGGTATAAATTTTATTTTAATAATTTTTATGAAAACAAGGATATGGAAGAGAATGATTCCAATTAAAGATGTATAAAAAAGATTAGTATCATTTAAAACAAAATTCATGAAATTTTTTTAATATTTATCTGAGTAAAATTAAATTAAATAAATAAATTACATTAACATATATATTCTAGGAACATGAGTTATTTTAAATAAATTAAGTGCATATCATTTTCAAAATGGAACAATAAATATAGACAATCCTGAAATGAAATGATATTGTAATATAAATATTTTCTCTCCATGGGAACATTTGAATGAAAATTCATTGTAAAAATGATTATGATATATGAATAAAAATAAACATTATTTGATAATTGAGTATTTAAAATTTCATTCATGATGTAGTATGTACACCGTAAAATGATTTCTTAGTGAATTTCATAAAAAAATATATCAATCAATTTATATTCAGACAATGTAAACCCTTCGATAGACAATATAATTTTAAATAAATAACCAATCAAAGAGTTTGTTATGTTAAAATATTTTAATACACATAAAAACAAGTTTAAATTCCAAAAATTCAATTTTTATATCAATTTATAAATAATTATGGAATTATAATGAATGTGAATTAAATGTAGCACACAATAAATAGATTTTATATTCAAAACAACACAACATATGGTAACATTAATTTGAAATTACCTTACATGAGATAATATGAATTTTGATATAAAATAAAGTGAATTATGAATGATTTATGACAAAAAATAAAAATATTTCATTATTAATAATATATAATTAAATTTGCTACATAATATTAAAATATTCCTCAATGAAAATAAATTTAGACAAAATATCTTACTATGAGTCTAGTCGTTCCATGTGAATAATTATCTCCCATACATTAAAATATATATTTTATTTTATTTTAAAATGTAAATATAAATTATGAATATCTTATCCTTTGTTCTTTTATTTTACTTAATTTAATGACATATTTAACTACATAATTTATTGCTTCCACATCACGTGTTTTGAGGATGTTCAGTTCATAACACTAAAATGACATTAGTATATTGACTATGGTCAATTAGTTATTTATTCGAAAATTAAATTAATATTTACAATAAAATAATTATCATTTTTATAAAAACAATTTTTAAAACCAATCATAAATTATGGCTATTAAATAATAATTGCATTATAATCATAGAGATGGTAGGTTTTATGTACACTTGAGTAATACATAAATTTTTAAACCATTATGATGTAGGGAATGAAAATATAATTTTACCTTCACCAATTAATTTTTTAATAACTAATATCATAATTTCTCATAAAATAATATTTAAATATTATCCTTGATATATGATCATAAAAATTGTATCACATCGCTTCGTGGATGTGGTAATCCACATGTTCGAATGATCGATGTTATAATTTTTGAACGAATGGAATGGTTATAAATACGATGATACATTATCATTGATGGATTATAAATATGTTATTATTATCATATAAATATATATATTAAATATAGTATTATCACTAGATGTGATATGGTTGATGGAAAATGAATTACATTGGTTCATGAGGAAAAAGTCATCCCTACACATGAATGACGTATTTATTTCTTGTTTGATGGAGGAAGGAGTAATATATTGGTTATAAAATTAATATTAAATCATATAAATATATTAAAGATACATGTTTTTTATTTAATAATTTTATACTAAATGAAAAATGAGGTATAAGAATAAATAAACTAAAACATTCATTTAAAATTTATCACTCTTCATTATATGAACTCCTTTTATTTAAAACGTAATCCCTCTACGGTTGGTATAAGACCCAAAAAAACATCTAAAACATTGTAATAGGATTTATGAGGCTAATTTTCAATTATTGGCCCATCCAAATTGTTATATAATTGTAAAGAAATGGGGAGATAATGTTAACTTTATAATGAGTGAAGGGTCACTTTTAATATTTCCTAGAGTATGAAATTAATGAAAACTATAGTTTAAAAAAATATTCTTCCAAAATGATATTCTATATTTATATATATTAAATGAGTCTTATTCTTAAAATAATATTAAAAAAATATCCAATTTTTTATTATTTTTTAACACTAAATTCTTTCTATAATAGTTTATTGACACCTTTGATATTAACCATGATTTTATTGGTTTTCATAAACATTTTAGGTCATGAAATTTACAACTATAAGATTAATATACAAAAAATGGACCATTATTGAAATTTTAATTGAAATAAAATTAATTTAGATAAATATAATATTTTTATGAATCTTAAATTAAATAATAATATATTGAATATTAAAAGATATAATTAAATTAATTTTTGGATATAGTTGTAATATTACAATTTAATATCTATTCAACTCATGTAATATAGTTTAAAAACCTGAACTCAAATATAAGAATATTATTATCTTAGTATATTACACAATAAAAGTTTTCTATGTTTTTATATATTTTTATAACTTATCTTTTGAATAACCCATTGGTTAATTTTTTTAACCCTAACTGCATTAATTAATTCATAGATATTAATTAGAATTATTTTTACTTATATGATGAAAATATTATTAAAATTTACAAGGGTTGAAATTTTCTACAATTATTTTCCCAAATTTTCCTCCTTGAGGATTTTTATGATTTATTTAATTTTTTAATAATTTTTTTAATATGACATATTAATAGTGTCATTATAACAGATATTCACATAATTTTTATTTCAAACCAACATGATAGTCGTGGAATCTTCATAAAAATATTTAGTATATATATATATATTTATTTAAAATATGTTTTTTTCATATTAAAAAAATTTAAGACACGATAACATGAAAAAAAATTAATTTTTTAGTTTTAAAATCATTGCTCTTTTTTTTATATTGAATGTATAACCACTACATTGGCATCGTGTAAGCATTTTAAGTAATTATTTCAAAAAAATCTGAACATAAATATAAATGTTAAAAAAATAATTTAAATTTAATATACATGTTGATATTATAAAATTATTTTTCCAAAATCCACTAAAAAGTATTATATATATTAAAAAAGAAAGTTCAAATTTTTACACTGTATTTACATAAAAATTTACTAGTAATTTTCAATGAAAAATGACACATATTTTCCTTAAATTAGAATATTCAATGAAGATGGAAGAACTCCTATCATAAAATATATTTAATTAATGTTAATGTTTATTATTATTCATTATCATTTTATTTATAAGATTAATTTCTCTATTTAAAATTATAGTTTTAAGAAATATTTTATACTTTTACTATACATATTGAATAATAATTGAAGGAACATATTTAAAAAATTTATAAAACCTAATTAAAAATATAAATATATATTTATGATATTAAATATCTATAAGTTAAATAATTTATTAATGATTCTGTGATAAAATTGAATAATTTTTTTTGAATAGTGTGTTTTTAGTATAAAAAATAAACAACACCAACAATCAAGTGTAAACAAAATTCAGATGTATTTAATTCTTTTATTTATTACTAATAGAGATCTAAAATAAATAAATATAATATTTAAATAATAATTGAAAATTAACTTTTAAATGAATGATAGTTTTACCAAAATCATTATTTCTCTCTATTCTCAGAAAAATATATATTGTATTAAAAAATGAAAAAATTATCTATATAATTCAATCATGAAACATACTAGAAAAAACGTATTTAACATCAATATTTTTATCCTAGTAAAAAATAAACCTTAGAAGGCTGAGTTCAAACACTAAGTAAGTGTAATAATTAGAATTAAATATCAATATAATTAGTGAATATAAAATGAGAATAATATTATGATTAAATAATAAATTTTTACATGAATAACATAAGATAATTCAAACAGATTAATACCTGGATCAGAAGTCATGAAACATGAAATAAATAATCTAATAACACCATAGTCATAATAATCAATATTTACGCGATATGTGAATTCAATCTAGATCAAAGGAAAATAAAATTATCCCTATAATAGATAATAAAAATGTGTTTTCGTCATTAAAATTTTCTTTATAATCCATTTTCCCTCATGTCAAAAATATATGTATCCTACATAAATGTAATGGAGAAACCACCACGATTAAATAGATTAAAAGACTAAAATAAAAAAATATCCATAAATGGAATATAATACTTTTGTTATTTCATAAATATTGTATAAAATTTTGTTTATTAGAATAATAAATAATAAAAAAATGAGTAATAATATATGCCTCTAATTTCTACAACAATATATTATAGTTTTATATTGTTATTATGAAATAACATTTTCAAACAAGTTGTTTTTATAATAAAAACAAGAAAAAATAAATATAATTAAATTTTATAACAGAATTAATATATAATGATTCTTATTGGAATTAATATAACATTCAACAAACAATGATTTTAGATAATGGTAAAAAAGAATAAATAAAAGAAAAAATATTGTTTAAAAACAATCTTATTATTATAAATTTATTTTAAAATGGAAAATTATGTTTTTAATTTTATTTATCTAAAATATATTTATTATTTTTAAATAATATACAATTATATAACGTTAGATTATGATTAATATAAATTTCATCTATTTTTATTAATTAAAAGTGTTATATATATATATAATAAGATAATAATAACTAAATGATAAAAGATTTGAAAAAAAGGTAAATGAATCACTAAAATCGGGATTGAGGGTTCGTAAAGGGAAATTCATATCTATGTGAGCATCTTTTCAAATAGAGTTCTGAGGGAAGAGAAACGTTGAATCTCATATGAGACCCAAATTCGGGAGGCAAGCATATTCGGTTTTCGAGACCGATGGAGGCCTGATATTGGTTTTGAGAGAGGGGTGTAGATCACGAGATCATATTCAGATAATAAGTTGAAGCCGGAGGAGATCAAGTTCAGGTGATGGTTTCAAAGCTCAATGGTCGAAGAGCGATTAAGATTTACTACATCTTATGTGCATCATGATCTTGATTCTGACTGGGTCAAATGAATTTTAATTTTGTTTTGAAGATATCCCCTCAATTTCAATTAGGTTTTTTTATTAAATTTGTGTATATATGAATCGAATTGATATTTGTAGAACAATATACCAGTTTGTAAATTTCATTCACTAGAAAACAGATGCCCTAATTTTAAATTGATTTATTGTCGATATTGTTATCGATTTCAACAAATGTGTCTCGGATCAATTTTATTTTAATCATCATTTGTGCGTGTTTATTTGATAATAATCTTATTCGTATGTCTGTGTAGGTTGGTTATTAACTTGTCGAAAAATATCAAATTTTGAGTATAATAAAATACACTACAATTTTTCATTGGGATGTCCTTATCTCCCATCCTTGATATGTCTGTAGATATTCATTTTTTTCTATGATTCTTCTATAATCGGTTGAATATTAAATTTATTTGATCATCGTTTTCCATTTCATCGGTATACGTCAATTTATGTATAATATATTTTATGCATGATTTTTCAATTGTTTTTGTATGTTGATATTTATATCTCAGTATCTATAGATTCAATCCTTCATTCTATATAGTTCTGTCACTTAGAATTAGTAAATAGGAAGACAAAATGTTCTTTGTGTGTGCTCTGTGTTTAAGGCAGGTGAGGCATGTAGTTTCTCCTACCTCTACCTTCCCTCAATCATATATATATTTTCCACACCTATGAGTATGGGGTGTGAGTTGAGCAGTGTCAATCGGTAGAAGAAAAACGTATGTTTACACATAAATCTATTAAGGGATTTAAATTATTTAAATTAAGTTTTACTTTTCAAATGCTAATGGTTTAACATTTTTAAATAATTTATATTTTTAAAAAATATTTATAAACATACAAGAAATTATTTTTTAGTATATATAATGTATGAGATAGTTCAATATTATTTTAAAATATATTTTCCTTATTTACGATTTTACTTTCATGGGAATTTATATATTCTTCATCATTTTATCATATTAAAATTAAGAGAATTGTGAATTCTGATTTTGGGATTTGTGTAAGGTAGAAATATTTATTTTCAAGATTTTATGTATTTGTAAATTTTATTTCAAAAAGAGAAAGTTTTAACAATATTCAAACATCTCACTTCTATATAGATTAATTTAATGATATTTCGTTGTATAAAGAGAATTCAATTTTTAATAATTTTAATTTTATTTTCTAAGGGATTGTAATTGTTAAGCAAATTATTAGTGTTTTAAAAATAAGAATATATATATATGTTTAAATTAATGTATTTATATATAAGTCTATTTATTTTTCATTATATATAATGTTAGAGAGTAATTAGAATTTATTATGTGTTTCTGTTCTCAAAACTCTGTATGAATTATTTTCGATAATATTATTTGACTTATCATAGATTATTTATTTCAAAATCATGATTGTAGTTTTACAGATTTGTGTAAGCAGAATTTAGTGATTATGTTTTTTTTATTTCGGTGCATGTTATGATTTTACATTGGATGAGAAATTATTTTGGTATTTATATACTTGAAAACATTTGTTGGAAATTATATTTCATTAAAATAAAATAATTATATTTGATTAACTAATAAATAATTATTATATTATTGTATGTGATTTGGTTTTCATTATGAAATGTCTTATATTATTTTATAATAATAACAACATCATGTAGATGTATGTGTGTTATGAAGTTATATTAATGTTTTTTATTAAGGAATTAAATAATGTTTATATTTAAGCGTATTTCATATTATCGAGAGAAATTTTTTTGTATTTGAAATATGAATGTAAATGTGTAATTTAAAAAATTAATAGTTAGTTTTAAAACTAATGACATCACATTGTATGTGTACAAATTATTTATACACTCCAAAAATTCAATTACATTATAATATATTACCAATACCTAAAATATGTGACAATAATGACTGTTTTTGTTTTTTTCATTAAAAACGTATGTTTTATAAATAAAAATTCTTCTCTATTCTTGTGAACTGGAAATGAGAATGGAAACAGTCTTCATCATGCAATGAAAAATCGATGAGAGATTTGATTATTACAAACCTTGAAAATATATTATTGAGAATATATATATATGGGTATATGCATTGATATGTATATATATATTAAATATGAATTTATGAATTTATAGTATAACTCATGAGGTTATTTATGTATATATATATGTAAATGTAAAATTTTTTATAAAAAGGGAACTCAAACTTTTTTAATACGATAGTGAATTGGGGAGTAAACCGTTCACTCAAGTGGGTTGGATCAAGATATCAATCATAGTTCCAGGTAGTCCTAGTGTTTTGATATCAAAACATTGAATATTGTTTTCAGAAATACCATTGGACTATTTTATGTAATTGTTTAGTATAATTACTTTCAAAATGATGACGTTTTTTCAATACGTAAAAAATTTCAATGATTTTATCAAAATGTTTTTCAAAATAAATTTTGATATTTTTATCAAAATAAATTAAAAACCAATTATGAATGGTTATTTTCAATGTTTGTTTCAGTAAAATGTATTAAACAAATTTTAAACCAACATACTAGGATGTTGAATGATCACCCTATGTTTTTAATATTTTTTCAACAGAATCATTGAATTTATAAATTTGAATTAAAAAATTTTGATGTTAATATATTATATTTAAAAATATTTTTATAAAATTATTCTATTTAATTTAATCAAAATTATTTTTGTTACTATTATTTTTCATAATGACAAAATAAATATTCAAATAATATAAATTAACAATAATTTTATATAGTTTTTATGAAATAACATTTTCAAACTTGTAGTTTCAATAAACAAAACATAATTAAATAAATATAATTAATCGTAATAAAAGAATGAATATATAATTATAATGTTTTAATTATAATAATCTACAACAAACAATGAATTTAAATAAAGGTAAAAATTATAATAAAATGCAAATTATTTTGTTTGAAAACATATTTATTATTATTATTTTATTTTAGGATGGAAAATTTTGTTTTTGATTTTATTTACATAAAAATATATATATTGTTTTTAAAAAATATAAATTAATACATGTTTAAATTATAATTAATATAATTTTAATCCATATTTATGAATTAAAGTATTTATATATATAGGTATATGAAAGATGATAATAATAAGTAAATTATAACTGATTTAAGAACACGTAAATGAGAAAAAAACGGAATTGAGGGTTTGTAAAGAAGTAAGTTTATCTTCAAGAAAATCTGTTCGAATCAAGTGTTGGGGGATGAGTGATATTGAAGCTCTTATGAGACCCGAAGTCAAGAGGCGATTGTGTTCGACAAAAAAGAACGATGGAGGTCCATGATTCATCCTGAGATAGGAGTGTTCGGTGCTGGTTCATATTGTAATTTGAAGTCGAATACGAGAAGATCTATCATTGAGGAGGATTCAACACATAATGTTAGATGTGCAATTAGGATTTACTATATCATATCTTCATCACATTGATGTTCCCAAATGAGATATGTGTAAAATTACAATTGGATTGAATATATCCACATAGTTTCAAGTTGGTTATGTTTATTCAATTTCTGTATATCCGAATCATATTATTATCTATAGAAAATTGAACTTGTTTTTAAATTTCATCCACTAAACATCTACTATCCATATAATAATTTGAATTATTTTTGATATTCTTATTGATTCCAATCAATATATCCTTGACCAATATAATTATAATCATTGTTTGAGGGTATTAATTTGTTATCAGCTGTATTCGTATCTCTGCAAATATTAGATATTGACTAGTAGACTAATTTCATTTATTGAGTATCATCACATACACTAAATTTTTTCATTTGGATTTCCCCATCTCAAATCATTGATATGTTAGTGGATATATGTTTTTTCTCTGTTATGCCTCAATAATCATTTGAATATAATGTTTATTAGATTACCTTTTTTTCTTCTAATTGGAAGCCGTCAATAAATGTATAATATATTTTATCTGTGCTCGACAATCTATTTTTTGATATTCATACGAATATACAAGTATCTAGGAAATCCATCATTCGTTCCCTATGGTTATGTGACTTAAAATTCGTAGAGAGGGAGATAGTTAGTGATATGTGAGTTATTTGTGTGTGAAGTAGGTGACACATGTAGTATCCTCTATCTATACATTCCTTACCTCATATATATACATTCCACTCCTATTATAATATAATGTGAGTTGATCAATGTCAATCAGAAGAAGGAAACTGATTTTCTAAAGAGAAAACCAGTAAGGGTTTTTAGTTTTTTAAATTAAATTTTACTTCTCCAATGGTAAGGGATTATTTATTCAAAATATATTATAATTGTTTACGATGTACATATAATTAAATGAGATTTGTTTTCAATGTATATATGGTAAGGGTCAATTAGATTTTATTTTGAAATATATTTTTTGTATTTATGATTTTTCTTGCCTTGGAAATTATATATTCTTTATTGTATTTTAAAATTATTAATAAGATAATTGGAAATTAATTTTTGGGATATCTATAAGGGAGAAAAAAAATTTCTGGCTTCTGATTATTTTGAAATCTTATTTCTGTAATAGACAGTTTAAATTATGTAATAATAATACATCTCATTAAAGCTATATTTTATGAGATTTTTATGTATAAAGAGAATTATATTTTTTATAATTTAAAATTATGATGATATGATTTTATTATTATTAATCAAATTATAAGTGTTTTATAATGATTTAAATATATATGTGTAAATATATTTTCTAACAGATATGAATATTTATTTTTCATTATTTATAAGGTATGAGAGTAATTAGAATTTATTATTGGTTTTGGGTATTCGAAATCTGTAATGAATGATTATTGATATTTTTAATTTATTTATAGTAGTTTATATATTTCAGAATCCTAAATTTAGTTTTACAGGTTAGTGTGTAAGAATTTTATTGATTATGTGTCATTATGATTTCAGTGCATATTTTGATTTTACATTGTAATGGGAAAATATTATGATGTATATATTTTTCTGAAAATGTTTTGAAAATTAAATTTTATTTAAATAAATATAATAATCTTTGATTAACTAATTAGATGCGATTATGTTATTTAAAGTAATTATGTTTTTATTATGAAAAGACTGATATTTTTTTAAAATAATAACAACATCATGTAGATATATATATATATATTATGAATTTATTTTAAATTATTTTTTTATTAAGGAATTAAAATTTGTTTATATTTATATTCATTTAATATTATTAAAATAAATTTTTATTTATTTGAAATATAAAATTCCATGTGTAACTTATAACATTAATAGTTAGTTTTGAATCTAAAGAAATCACCTTGTGTTAGTGAAAAATGTATATACCATCATGATAGTCAACTAAATTATAAAATATGACCATTACCTATTTTATACTACACATCATGCATGTATGAATGTTTTTCCTTAATAAATCTATGTTTTCAGAGCAAATATTAATTATTATTCTTATTAAAGGGATATGAGAATTGAAACTATTTTCATCATGAAAAGAAAATTCGAAGTGATATTATATAATTTTGAATTGTAGAAATGTTTTATTGAGAATTTATATATATATTTATGGGTATATGAATTTATGTATATATATATGAACTAATAATGTTTTCATCTCTTTAGAGTAGAACTGCAGTGGAAATTTTTGTATATATATGATAAAGCATAAAATGATTTAGATAAAATGGCACCTGAACATTGTAAATATGATAGGGAATTGGGGAATGAATATGTCACTCATGTGGGTAGTCCTATGATATCCTTCCAACATCCATGTAGTCTAAATTTTTATTTTCAAAAGAATTCATATTGTTTCTAGAAATACCACATGATTATTTTTAAACAATTTTTTAGAGTAATTATTTTCACAACATTGATTTATTTTCAATACGTAAATAGTTTTAATGATTTTATAAAATGGTATTTAGAAATAATTTTTTATTTTATTATAAAAATAATTTCAAAACCATTTTTCAATGTTATTTTCAAAGGAAATTTCAGTAAAAAGTAATATAATAATTTTAATCCACCTTGTTGTGGAATTGAATGCAAACCATTTTTTAAATGTTTTTCATAGTAATTATAGAAGATATAAATTTTATGTTGACATTTTTTATTTTTGTGTTTTTGAAGCATAGTGGGAAATTGTATTATTTTTTTAAACTCTGATAAATGTAACTCTTTTTCTAATCCTCAAAAACCTAGACCTGTGTAATTTTCTTGTTTATGTAATATATTGTGTAATTATTCAGTTTATCATTAAAAAGAATAACAACAATTGTAATAAAAAATTATAGAATATATGTCTTTAGGAGTTATAGGAGGTTGCCTTTTATAATAAGTGGTGGATCACTATTGAAATTCTATATAGCATAATATTTATAAAAAAACCATTTTGTTAATAATATAGAAAAATTATATAACTATATGATTTGATGTTGATGAGCCTCAATAATATCATAATATAATTTTTTTTTTGAAATTTTAAGTTATGTACTAACCCTTATCTCTTTATTTTATATTTCAATTAAACATTATTAAAATTAACATGATATTAATGGATTTTAACTACATTGGGGAAAGGAATGTTAATAAAATAGGGATAATGATCCAAAAATGTTGTCTAATGTATATTTTCAACCATATCCCATTTATTTTGCTGATAGTAATTTTTCAAGGATTTTTAAAAAAAATTAAAATATTATATGATATAAAATATAAATAATTTCTTTTTTTATACCGTAAATATTATAAAAAATGTGTCGTTCACATGTAAATTGGTTTTAAGTATTTTTATTGGATGATAAAAATATTATTTTATTAACATAATAATAAAATTATATTTTGATAGGTTTTGATATCATTTCATACATTATCTTTTGAAAAAATAAATCATTGAATAAATTTTAACCTTACCTAGGTTAATGAATATTTCAACATTAAGGGGTTAAAAGATTAATCATAATGTGACCATTTGATCAAAAATAATAATGTAATGAAATTTTGTACGATTTTAATATTAATAAACTTCCTTATAGGTATTTATTATATTAAAATAATATAATAAAACCTTTTTGACATAATAAATATTCAATATCAGTTTAAGAACATTTTGTTTGGTCCAAATAGTATATGTAGATTCTCAAATACAAGATAAGTTTAATTCATAAAAGATTATACCTAAAAGGGTATTGAATCATATATACCATTGTAAATAAAAGTATAAGAATTAAAATTAACATTATAAATTGTTCTTTTATCAAAATATAGAGGAAATAAAACATAATGAAAAACTATTAACATGTAGGAAATCTTCTGACCCAAAGAGTGTAATGTCCAAAAAAATTAGATAAAGGTCCCATGATTTATACATTCATGAAAATTTGACTTACCCACACCATATCATTCCATTAATAGGAATATCGTAATCTATCATTCTATCCACGTATGCCCTCGATATTTATGGTAGTTAGCACATTTATCTTCATATTCACGTAATCCCTCAATTGTACATGGAAACAATTAGATTCCCACAATGCAAGCTAAACAAGAAGTTCAGATCCACACAAATCCTGAGAGTCTCTCTCTCTAGAGATCACTTCAAAACATATAATATCTATATTTATGGAATGATATTGAGCATGTTGAAATGAGCACTTATTTATAGAAAAAACTCAAATGGTCATCTACCTCCTATAACGGTCATATTTTACATGAATTCTAGAGGGACTAGTACACGTTTCACTAAACAAAAAGATAGATACAAACAGATTACATGACATTGTTTCATAATAATATCATGTGTAATGAAAATGATGTATCAGATAAAAATATATAAATATGGAGTCTATGGAAAAAATAAAAAATGAATTCTAATCATATAAACAATATAATTATATAAAACATTTATATTCTTATTATATTTTACTATGATATTAGAATATGAATTCAATAGATTCCTGAGTCTGAATTCCAATGAATTTGGAGTTTGAATTATAAAGAATTTAGAGTTTGGATTTTAGAGAATTCAGTGTCTAAATTTCATAGAATTTAAAATATGAAAATCATAGAATGTAGAGTCTAAATTTTAGAATGTTCATAATCAGAATTTCGGATATTTAGGAGACTGAATTTCACAGATTTTGGCATCTGAAATTCAAATTATATGAAATATAAATTTCATAGAATTCAGAATTTAAATTTCATGGAATTTAGAATAATAATTTCATAGAATTCATAATCTATATTTTAGGGAATTTCATAATCTGAATTTTAGAAATTTGGGGATTGAATTTCAGAAAATTCAGAATCAACATTTCACAGAATTTGGAATCTGAATTTCATGGGATTCAGTGCTTAAAATTCAGATAATTTGGAGAATGAATTTTAAATAACATTGAATCTAATATTTGACTTATAAAATAATCATTTTTTTGAGAGATTATAAATTGAGGTAACGAAAAAAATTTAAGGATACAAATTATCTTAGAGTAGGTAAATTTTTTATAAGATAATAATACATAGATAAGTCTGATTTTTTTAAAGATAAATTATTTGTGATTTTCAAAACATAGTAATGGAAAAGTCATAAGGAATACTTATTGACTCAACCATCTCCCATTTTTTTAAATGCACATTAATTCTTTCTAAAAATATATACGGAGTATGAATTTTCATTATGAACATTAGTATGAAAACATATATCCATTTAAATATGAATCATGATGAATTCTGCCAACTCACCATTAGGTTTTGAAATCCCAATGAATTTTATTCATGACTAACATAGAGATATTAAACTTTTCTTGCATACAAATGTATTCTTTAAGTATGCCCCCTTATATAAACTCCTCCTTACATAGGGAATTCTCTTTATTATACTTAGTAAACTTTTTCCATTTTTTATCCTCGTATGTGATTTTCATAAAGGAAAAGAGAGAATAGAAAAAAACATGGTACCTGAAAGATTAAAACTATACACAAAAAAACAAATAATGGACAAAAATATTAGCATTAAAATTAGAATAATGGATTTAAGTAAGTACAAAAAAAATCAAAATTGAAGGAAAAATATTCAACCTAATTTTTCCTTTAGCATGATATGCTTCACAATACTCCTCATCTTTTTGAGCTACATATGATATTTTTCAAAGAACATGATATATAGTTCATGGTACTCATTTTTATTTTCTAAAGACTTGATATTATAATCTTGAGACTTACGGATTTATGCCTTAGACATCAAAAGACCTTCTTGATGCATAATAAATTCTTCAAACTCTATTCTGAGATCACATTCCCTCAACAAATTCAATGCAACTGAATTCACCATTCAATTCATATCTTTTTCTTCCTAATTTTAGGCTACTTAATCTAGAAAAAAATTATCAAAAAATATTTTATAGATCATTCATCCATACATCATCTCTATCAACAACATCTGTACTGAATCCTGAACGTCATAATAAAATTTCATATCTTCAATCACTGTCCTGGACCACTTTTTAATCTCCATAAAAGGCATTTTGTGGTCATCTTAACTGATTGATTAGCCACTAAATGAGGCTATTATTCATTGTTAATATTTATAATATTCATGTGATTTATTATTTATAAACACTATTTTAGTTCATTTACACATTGAACATCATTTCACATTATGATTGTAATTTCAGCTTAAAATGCAGTATTATGTGGTACATTTTTTAACATCATTAAAAGTACCCAATGATTCATCTGATTTAACGGAATTTAAATATCCTTATTTTAATTTGATATTTTGTGAAATTTATATACACTTAAATATGAATATATTTCATTCATGGATGATGATGGGATATTTTGTGATTAAAGGAAAAAATTCTGAAGAAGTCATATGGACACCAACCCAATGATGTGAATGTGAATCCCAACATACATTCCCAATAAATCTTGTATTTCTTGGGATGTTAGAGGGAATATAGGTTAAAAAATAACTCATCAGTAGGGAGTTCTAATACTACCTCCATTGTGGTCATTAAGGTGGCCTAATTTGGAGATAAAATTCTGGAACAGATTCTGAGGCCCAGAAAAATAATTCCTACCAATATGATCATATATCGTAATATAAAACTCCAAATGTGCCCAAATTTTACAGTCTGTTAAGAGACATCTGGGACGCCATTTTATTCTTCTTTGGCCTGCCCTGATTAGGATATATAGAAGGTATTCCATGAGATTCTGTTTAGTTTATGAATGTCATCTGCCACCTCAGGTCAAGTGTGACAATGTCCAAATTCCCCAAGTTTTTAACCACCATAGGCCAACCATAATCAAGTGGGATGCCTTGTACTATTGGAGGCTCGACCCAAGTCTCCGAAAATGACTATTTAATGTAGTGTGGGTGGAGGAGTTTTTCATCTTTGAGCATTGTTTTCATCTTATTTTTATGATTCCAATTTGTCATTGTAACGTTCTTCATTCACATGTAAGTTGTTGAATTCATCCTAGTTTCTTAATAAAAGTTCTTCTTATCCTTTTATTCTACTGTTCTCTATATCACTTTGATATAGTTTCCTCATGGTGTGATTTATTCACACCAAATATTGTGAAATCATTCACACAATGGTGGATTGATCATTTTATTTTTATTGTTTTATTTACTTCTCCATTTCATCCCACATGAGTCTACTTTCCACTTCCATTTAAACCATAGAATCAATAGAGGGATAACCAACATATGGGTTGATCCATGTGAGTAGAAAGGGGTGGGATTGGATGTTATTTAACACCCCGTTAATGTCTAATCGCTTCTTTTAATTGAGATTTTTATTTGATGATTTTTAAACTCCGTCGTCCTTATTTAATTTAAGGCCACACACTTCAAGTGCTAATATGAACCATTACCTTGAAGTTCTCAAAACGTCGATACTTCAAGTGTATAGTTGATTAGTATTAAATTGTTTAGGTATTATACCAGAAAGTGAGGTTGATGTTTGTTCCTATTAAATGAACTCATCTCAAATATTATAAATTGAAATAGTTGAAAAATAATTTCATCTAATCCACCTGAGCGATAACATAGGATAAACTAATTATTTTAAATTGAATTCACTTAAATATCTTAGTTATCCTTTAAACCCATATAAACTAAACCTAATGTGTCCACTTAATAGCCAATAATAGTCCATAGAATGTATTTGTCTATAGGTTTCTTCTTAGGTCTATGAGGATTTGATAACTCATGCTAAACTACAAGGACCATTCTACCTTCATCTGTTGGGAAAATTTGAGCGTGAATCAAATTTTGGAAACGTTTTTGGGGACCCATTTAAGTCATATAAACTCCCATTATATTCTCCCCCATTTCATATATTCTCATCCAAATTATCTTATCTTGTCCCTTTCTTGTTTTTTTTCTTTTGGCGCATGTTCGCCTACACCCACGATCAATCTAACTGTATAGTTAGGGTGGATAGTCCTGGGTTTTGGTAGTTAATTACACCAAGGAAAATATTTCCATTAGTTAATATTCTTCTTAACACTCCAGAGTCAATAATTGAGACCATTCCAATGGATGGTCTTCAAAGAATCCAACTCATAAACCCAAGTGGAAACCATAATGGAAACCCAAATGAGGCAGCCCCAAACATGGGGAATGCGTCTGATCAAACCATGAATGAATACATCAATCCTTCTTGGACCAATTCCCCCTCATGAATTAGACAAAACTCCCTAGTAGATTATAACTACATATTTGAATTCCATGGCCTAAACCATCTTCCCACATTCCATGGAATGGAGTCTGAGATGCCCTACCTTCACATTAAGGAGTTCAATGAAATTATAGAAACCTTGTGTCCCCCACATCAACTAGAATCAGATAAGAAGAGGATATTTTATTTTTCTTTAAAGTACATAGCTATAAATTTTCTAAAAAAAATTATACCATCATACATTAAATCATTAAACCAACTATAATGAGAATTATACAAAAAATACATTCCCCACCCCAAAACAATTGCACGTAAAAAGACTATCCATATTGTTTTTGAAAAAGACGGAGAGTCATTCTATGAAACATGGGAGGGGTTCAAAGACACTCTAAACATGGTTCAAACCATGGTTTTTCTATTACTGAACAATTATGAATTTTCAATGATGGTTTGGGTCTAGGGAACAAACTATTCATTGACATGATATGTAATAAAACCTAAAAATGCCCCAAATGATGCTTACGAGTATCTAGAAAGCCTTTTTGAACAAAACCAATCATGGGGAACATCACCTTATATTGAAAAGAAACAAATAACTACTAGAATTCATACACATAGAGATGAGGAATGCCTTAGGGATAAACTCGCAGCACTCTCTAGGAAGATTGAAGATATAGACCGTAGGAAAGTCCCTCAAATCCAAACTGTAGACCATGTTTGCACAATTTGTGACAAACATGACCATAAGACCAACAACTAACCAACCATTCCATCCATAAAGGATGTTATTTTAGGATAACCCCCATATGATGTAAATTCTTTGAACTTTAAAAAGCATCAATACCCAATCACCTTCAACCCTAGGTATATTGACCACCCGGGCTTCCGCTGGAATGATAACCAACAACCTAGACAACCACATGGACAAAATCAAAACCCCCATTAGAACAACCAAACCAATAACATGTTCCAAACCCAACCTATCCAATACCAAAAGCCACCAGTCCATTTTCAACAAACCATCCCACCTCCAAAATATATCCCTAGGATAAACCAATCTTCTCATGCACCAACCCAAACTGTTCCAAAAATCCTACTAGAACAACTATTCCAACAAATGGAAATGATGAACTCGGAAGTCTCTTACCTTAAACAAGAACTTCAAACCATCAAAACTGGAAAGGCCATCATGCCTACTCAGGCGGTGCCATCCTCAACTTCAAGGGGAGAGTTAAGTTGTACTAAAAAAATCATGAACAACTAAAGGTTGTGACTATTTTATGAAGTGGGAAATCAATTGAGAAACCTATAAAACTAATTCAAAACCCACCATAAGATTCAATATTTTATGAAAATTCAAATGAACCAAATTACCCCACTAAAGTACATGATAACACTGTCAATGAAACACCTCTTCAACAAACAACCCACAACCTGCAACATTGCCTCAATGCATGAGGGGGAAAACCAAGCCTGAATTCAGTGAATCATTAAGGGAAGTCTTCTCACAAATCAAGTTGAACATTCTCCTTATCAATTCCATCCAAACCATACCTGCCTACTCAATGTAAATTAAGGACTGTTGCACTTTTAATAGAAAATTATCACATAAAATTCATGTCCCTTTTACTTCTAATGTGAGTTCCACTATTCAATGAACCATTCCTCCTATGTTGAAAGAACAGGTTCTCCCTTACATCAATGTTTAACTAGGAGAGAGAAAAGTTGTCAAGGCCTTGTGTGTCCTAGGTGATAGTCTCAATCTCATTCCTTATGATTTGTACTGTCAGTTAGGCCTAGAATAACTCCAACATACATCTATCACACTTCAACTTGCTGATCGTAGCATTAGGGTTCCGAAGTGGATTTTATAGGATGTTTTGGTAATGGTTTAAAACATCATCTACCCTATATTCATCATTTTCCTTGACAACCATCCAAACATAGGAAATAAAAAACAAACCCCAATCATCCTTGGTCATCTATTTCTTGCAAAAATTGACTCTATTATCTGAGTCTGAAATGGGGACATGACCATCACCTTTTGGAACATGAGTCTAGACTTGAACATCAATAATGAAAGCTCACAAATAGAGGACGATAAAGAAATTTATGGAGTAAACATGGTAAGAAGAATTGATAATTAATCCATTGGACATCATGTAATATTTTATGGATGTTTTAGTCAAGAAGAGATTGATTTCCTTTGGTCACATGAAGGAATTTTATCTCCTTGGTTTGAATAATTTTCAAATTTCTCTTATGATGAAGTCTTAGGTCCCGCAATTAGTGAAACCTTTCAGGAAACCATTTTCATGGAGACCACTCCAACTTCCATCCGAAAATATGATCAATCTAATCTAGTATCTGAAACTTCTTCTTCTGGGGAATCATTCCTATCTAAAACATTAGGAAATAAAATTGATCTTGATTTAGTGTCCCAATCGTCTGCTAAAATTCTGAACCAACCTTATCTTGAATTGAAGGAACTTACTACTATAATCAAGTTTCCCTTCTTAGGGGAAAATCAAACACATACTATTCTAATATATTCTTATCTTGAATCCAATCATGAGATGATACTTTTAGATGACCTTAGGATACATAAGAAAGCCATTGGTTAGACCTAGTCTGATATTCCTGGAATTAGCCCACTTATCAATACTCATAGGATTGTTTTGGAATCTGATTCAAATCCATGTTGTCAACCGCAATGACGAATCAATCCTATTCTTATAGAGGTAGTAAGAAAATAACTTTTGAAATTGTTAAAAGTTAGTATAATATATACCATAGGTGAGAGTGAATGGGTGAGCCCAAACCCAGTGGTTCCAAAAAATGCTGGAATCACAGTGATAACCAATGAGGATGGAGAGATTCTTCCAACAAGGGTGAGTAACAGTTAGAGAACCTGAATTGACTATAGGAAGTTAAACTCATTTACCACGAAAAACCATTTTCCGTTACCATTGATTGACCAAGTCCTTGAGAAAGTGTAATATCATGCCTTCTACTATTTCTTATAGTGGTACTCAGGGTATAATCAAATTGAGGACTCCGTAGAGGATCAAGGGAAGAAAACATTCACATGTCCATTAAATACCTTTTCTTTCAACCACATGCCCTTAGGGTTATGCAATGCCCTTGGAACCTTCCAACGATGCATGCTGGGAATATTCTCAGACATGTTAGGGGATTTTCTAGAGGTCTTCATGGATGACTTCTCTATGTTTGGAGATAAATTTGTGGTATTTTTGAAAAATGTGGAGAGATTCTTGTCAATATGTGAAGAAAAAAATCTAGACCTAAATTGGGAAAATTGAAATTTCATTTTTAAAGATGAACTAGTTCTCGCCCCTATGGTCTCGGGTAGGGGGATTTTTGTTGAAAAATCATAGGTTGATATAATTTGTCACCTTCCATCACCCCAAACTATCTTGTAAGTGCGGTATTTCTTAGGAAATGCTAGTTTCTAAAAAAAATTCATCAAGGAAATTAGTTCAATCTCCTGTCCCCTTTTTGCTCTGCTAGTAAAGGATGCTCCATTTGTTTGGACAGAAAGCTGTAAGGGTTCATTCTCAACCCTCATATCCTCTCTCACCTCTCCTCTCATTATGAAATCTCAAAATTGGAACATTAATTTAGAACTTATGTGTGATTCCAGTGACTTTTTTGTAGTAGCTCTGTTAGGAAAATGTTGTAATAAAACACCTTATGTCATTGCTTATGCAAGAAAATCCTTAAATGATGCCCAAACAAACTATACCACCACTGAAAAATAGTTACTTTCTATTGTGTTTTCCTTTGAGAATTTTAGGTCCTACCTCTTACGATCCCCCATAAATGTGTTCACTGACCATTTTCATTAATATTCTTCTTCCAAAAATAAGATGCCAAGGCTAGACTGATTAGTTGGGTCCTTCTCTTACAAGAATTTGACCTCACAATCAAAGATAAAAAGGGTGTTAAAATTTTTTTAGATGATCATCTCTCTATGATGGAATTGAAATAAAACTCAAATCACATTTCTATTTCTGATTCATTCCCTGATGAACACCTATACTCTGTGAGTGAATGCCCTTGTTATGCTGAGATAGCCAAACATCTTAGTTAAAAAAGTCTTCCCAAAATTTATAAGGACTCATGCTCGAAAGAAATTTCATTCTGATGTTAGGAACTACGTGTTTTATGATCCATAACTATAAAAATTATTCCTTGACCAGGTCATTATGAGTTGTGTCCTAGAATCTGAACAAGAGTCCATCATTAAATTCTATCATAGTGAGGCATGTGAAGGTCATTTTTCCTCAAAGAAAACATCACCTAGAATTATTTTATGTGGTCTATTTTGGCCCACCCTATCAAGGGACTCCTACATATTTTTTCAAAGTTGATGAAGGTGTCAAAATCTACGGTCCATCACAAAAACTAATCAAATTCTACTCACTCCAATCTTAGAGGTTGAAATCTTTGACTGTTGTGGAATTGATTTCATGGGTCCCTTCCAAAACTCTAGGGGATATATTTACAGTCTCGTAGCTATTGATTATGTATCAAAATGGGTTGAGGTCATTCCCACAAAATCCAATGATCATCAAACTGTGATTATATTCTTAAAAGAAACATCTCCTCTAGATTTTGGAATTCCTAGGGCTATGATCAGTGATCGTGGAACTCATTTTTGTAATCGTCCATTCTCATCACTCATGGAAAAGTATGGAATTTCTCACAATGTTTCCACTGAGTACCATCCACAAACCAATGGTCAATATGAGTTATCTAATCAATAAATTAAATAAATTATTGAAAAAACTGTTAAACCATCTAGGAAATATTTCTCAAGAAAACACATATATGCTCTTTGGGCCTATCGAACTATATATAAAACCATATTATGAATTTACCCATATAGGTTGGATTATGGTAAAGCATGCCATTTTACAATGGAGATTGAATATAAGGATTTTTGGTCAATTAATCAATTGAATTATGACCGCTCATTTTCCGAAAAAAAGGAAAATTAGATCTCAATGAACTTGAGGAACTTACGATGGAGGCTTATGAAAATTCAAGGATCAATAAAGTTAAAGTACAAGCCTACCAATCTAGAAATCATAAAACCAAACACATTGAACCGAGTAAACTTATTCTTTTTTATAATTCTAAACTTCATTTACTCCCAGGAAATTTGAGGTATAGATGGTTAGGTCCATACACAGTGCATAAGGTGTACCCCCATGGGGATGTTGAAATTCAAGATCCCACCAATAGTAAAACAATTAAAGTTAATGGTCATAGAGTCAAACAATTCATATAACCATAACAAAAACATGATGTTTCTAAAGAATATTGTTAACCTACCTGATATGAGGAAAAAAATTAATCATTTAGGGGTCCATGTCGGGCTAACGACATTAAACAAAGCGTTGCATGGGAGGCAACCCGTGGTTTTCATGTTTCCAAATTTTTTTGAATCATCATTATTTTTCAAGTAGGATTAATTAATCATTTTGATATTTTTAAAAAATAAACTATTGACCTTTTCTTATATTATGAGTATGGATTGGTATGAAAGGGGAGCACCATTTTCATCTGGGCCACATGGTGTGAACCATGAGTAATAACTTACCCAGAAATTTAAAAATAAGACAATTTATCATCAGTTCGTTTTTCATGAGTTTGTAGGTTAAAATAAAAATAAAAAAAATAAAAAAAACTAAAAAACTAAAAAAAAGCTACATCGTTGGTCGTGGGGAAAACCATGTCACAACCAGTGAATCCGAGTGGAATTGAACCTAGGAACGAAGGGAGACAGGAGTGAGCGCTCACCACAGACCTACGACTTTTTGTGCTTCATTATTCTATAATTTATATATATATATACATATATTTCACTTTATTTATTATATATATATATATATATTTTCTCCACTAGAGAATTATTAGAGTGAGATCGATATCAAAGGATTAAAAAGGAGCAGAAAAAATTTCAACTTCAACCACTAGGTGACTTCATTCCATGATCCTCATATTTCAATTTATTTTTTTAACATCCCTTATTTTTCTCTACTCCTTATAAATTTTCATTTATTGAAACAGTATTGACAATGTTGTTTTAATTTTGGGGAGGAGATGAAATAAAAAAATTGCTTTTGTGAAAAAAAAAATGATTTGAAAAAAATGTGTGTAAATAGAAGGAAATATTACTTTTACATTGAACATGGTAATACACATTGAACACTTTGAAACTGAGTATTAAATAATTTAGCATGCCCTGATTATAATTTTAATCCATGTATAATTTCATGAGCATAGATTTTGGAAAGTGTGGTTTTCCAATGTGATATTTCATTGTTTATATTTTAATCCAAAAAAAGAATCACAATGCTCGTCCTTTGGATAGTGGGGTATCAGTTTGACTTCATGGGGTCCCCCAAATAAATTGCATATGTTTTGTGATCATTTTAGGTTAATATTAGTAATCAAAAAAATTAAAAACAAATAAATTTGCCCGTAGAGTATTGAAATTACCTAATTCATGCTTTCTGCACTTGGGGATCATGACTCCATAGTTTTCTGGCCCATAGTTATTAATTTTATCTCTATTTTTGGTAATTTGAATTTTTTTATTGAGTTAACTTGATATGATGCCTAATTATGTTGTCATCACTTGGTTCCCTATGTTCTTTGATCCTGGGAGTCATCGGCAATGTCTCGCTACAGGGGATGACTTTTTTGAGTGTAGTTTCAATTACCATGGCATAATTGCAAAAAAACGACAAAAATAAATTAAAAAATGGAATACTCATCTTAATATTGAAATGTGATTCCACTTAGTGATTACATCATTTCCCCCTTGAA
Organism: Viscum album; assembly: GCA_963277665.1. Taxonomy (NCBI): domain Eukaryota; kingdom Viridiplantae; phylum Streptophyta; class Magnoliopsida; order Santalales; family Viscaceae; genus Viscum; species Viscum album. The sequence continues at coordinate 415,081,508 of OY728161.1, read as the reverse complement.
TAAAGATGGACCCCTATGTCTATTGTGATTCACAACACATCCTCATACTTAATAGATATTGGATTAAATATGACAATGATTTTGAACAAATGAATGGGCTTGGGATTGGGATATTCTTATGAAACTAACTTGTATTAAAATATTTTGATGGGTATCATGATTTTTTGGTATAAGGGTTTTTGGTGATAATTGTGTATTAAAATGTTTTTGGAAAATGGAAATTGAATTTCATATTGATGAGATATATTTTTCTCAGGACTAGAAAAACTCAAGTTGGGGGGTGTGATTAGCCAAAAAATGAGGGTAATATTAATTGTTAATATTTATAATATTCTTATGATTTATTATTCATAAACACCATTTTAGTGCATTTTACACTTTGAATATTATTTCACATTATGATTGTAATTTATTCTTAAAATCCAATATTCTGTGGTATATTTTTGAACATCATTAAAAATACCCAATAATTCATCTGATTTTCAGGAATTTAATAATCCATATTTTAATTTGAATTTTTTTGAAATTTATCTATACATTAATATGAACATATTTTATTCAGGTATCAATGAATCATTCATGGAAGAAGATGAGGACATTTTGTGATGAAATCAAACAATTATGAAAAATTCAGATTAGACAACATCCCACTAATGAGAATGTGGGTCCCATCATACTAGCCCAATGAATCCCAAATATCTTGTGTTTCTAGAAGACTTGTATAAAAAAATCACTCTTCAGGATCCAGTGCTAGTTCTGCATCCATGCCATCCATTAAGGTGGTCTAATTTGGAGAGAAAATTATGGGCCAGATTCTTTGACCCAAAAACAAATCCTACTAATATTATCATATCTCATAATAAGAAACTCCAAATAAGCCCAAATTTTAAAGGCGGATAGGAGAAATTCGGGGATCCATTTTCTTATTATATGGAACACCCTTATTAGGCCATCGATATGGTCTTCCAAGCGCATCTGTTCGGTGGATGAATGCTAGCTTCTAACTCAGGTCAAGTGTGGGAAAGTCCAAATTCTACAAGAATTCCACCACCCTAGGCCTACCATAATCAAATGGGATGATTATTACTTAATGAGTCTAGACCCAATGTCCCAAAATGCCTATTTAAGTAGGTTTTGGTGGAGAATTTTTTCATCTTTGAGCTTTGTTTTCATCTTAATGTTATGCTTCTAATTTTTCATTGTAACGTTCTTCATTCAAATGTATGTTGTTGAATTCATCCTTGTTTCTTAATAAAATTTCTTCTTCTCCTCTTATGTTGTTGTTCTACATTTCACTTTTATACCATTTCCCCATGGTGTGAAATTATTCACACCAAATCTTGTGAAATTATTCACACAACGGTGGAGTGATCATTTTATTTTTATTTTTTTCATTATTTCTCCATTTCCTCCATCAGGAGTCTACTTTATGCTTCCATTGAAACCATAGAATCAATGGAGGGTTAACCCACATATGGGTTGATTCAAAGGAATAGTAAGGGTTTGTATTGGATGTTATTTATCAACCTAGTAATGTCTAGTCACTTCATTTAAATGAGATTTTTATTTGATGATTTTTAAACTCCATCGTCCTTATTAAATTTAATTCCACACACGTCAAGTGCTAATACGAACCTTTACCATGAAGTCCTAAAAACATTGACCCTTCAATTGTATATGTGATTAGTATTATAGTGTATAGCTATTAAAATTGTAAGTGAGGATGTTTTTTGATATTCTTAAATGAACCCATCTCAAATATTATAAATTGTAATAGTTCAAAAAGATTTTCATCCAATCCACCCCGACCGATAACCAAGGATCAACTCGTTATTTTAAATTGAATTCACATAAATATGATATTTATCCTTTAATCCCTTATATAATCATCCCATTTTATCCACATTATATCAAAAAACAGTCCATAGAATTTACGTGTCTATAGGATTTTTTTGGGTCTATGAGGATTTGAAAACCCATGCAAAACTAAAAGGACCATTATACCTTCATCTCTTGTGTAAATTTTAGCATGAGTCCCTAATATAATAGGATTTTAAAATTAGCCTCAATCTTGATGATTGTTTCTATCAGCATACTTACAGATTCTGTATTCTGGTTAATTTAGTGTTGATGTAGCTGAAACATTGATTCAATACTAGTAAACAATGCAATGAGGTCTAGTGATTTCTTTAGAGACTTCACAACATTTTCCTGACTCATTTAATATGATTCTGAATCTACTTGTCTTGCAGGGGAAGCTACTTTTTACCTTGTCATCATCCTTCCTATTGGATGACCCATAATCCTTCTTTACCTTGATAGTTTTACCAGTTGTATCAACTATCACCTTTTTTCATTTATCTACTTTGGATATAGACGCCACATCTTTTTGAGATTCAATCTCACTATCTTAAAAAAGTAAAAATTAATCTTCATCAACCCTTCTGTTCATTTCATCGACCTTAATATCATTTGGTTGAATGATTTCGTGATTTCTACTTTAATCATCTGAAGGATTATTACCGTCATCATGACCCTCAATCTCTTTTCTTTTTTAAACATGTTTTTTTCAGCCTAGGAAGCCCAGATTAAATGCTTATCAGATAGACTATTCTTATGCTGATATTATTCAACATGTCTAATCACATCATCACTCTCATATCATTATTATTACTTTTATTCATCTACTTACTCTTCTTGAACTACCTCTTCCCCCTCCTAATGTTCTGGATTTATGATCTTCTTTCCCGGATACTCTAATTGTACCGATTCATTTAGAAATGCTTCTGGTACTAGAATCTATTCATATCCTTTCTCATTATCATTGAGAAGAGCATGAACTATCTTCGCTTCATACAATTTCATCTTTTGCTTCTTCTCTTCTTCTTGCATTTCATATTCCTCTACAACCTTAATTTTTAATGCCTTTTCCTCAGAAGGATCTCAGCCAAAGCTAGAATCTCCTTCCATCTTATTTTTCATGTCTTCACCCCACATTCCAACAAATTCATCTGGGTATGTTTTTTTATTCATTTTCATTGGGGGGATGAATGGGTTTCATAAGTTGTGGTTTTTCGTATAACTTATAGGTCCATCTACTTTCTATTCTTTGGTTCATTTGTAACATTATATTCTAATTTCTCCTTCTTATCCAAGGCTTCAATATCACGTATTGATAAGTCATAAAATTCTCATGATTTTCTATTGAAAATACTATTCATCTTTCTCAATGTATCATCACTCAACAATAAAATCTTTAATGTTATTAGATTATAACTACTGTGAATTTTGAATGACTATAAGAATATGACTATGATCATTGAAAGAATTTACAGATACATAATTATTTGTGATTTTATAGTCACATTCTTGATATTTTTGGTTGTATGTCGGAAATACATTTCTTGAATTATCATCCCCAAGTTCAACATATAATCCAGATCGTAGATTTCACACTTCTGCAATGAGTCCTTGACAATTTTTCTTGGAATTAGATAAAAATATACCAATAACTCTACAATCCTAAAATTTGTTGATAATTTACTTATAATCAGTGTTTTTACATCTTCGAGTCTATGTCACTCTATTACCATCTCCTTCTTAATGATTTCTGACTAATCTGGTATCTTGTGGGTGTAGAAAATGGATTCCCCTTCACATGGAATTCCAATAATACTTGAAGCCTTATTCTAGGAAAGGGAATAGGTTTTTCCACAAAACATGAATGAATAATTATCTCTCCCAACATCATTATTAAAACAAAAAGTATTATAAAACTCAATAATAAACTCCCAATAAAGCTGATCATGTCCATTCAGTTTAGCTACACACAAGCTTTCCCATCCATCCAGCATAAAATTTTGTGTAATGAGAGAATTAGAAATTCCGAAGAACCTTAGTTATACTAACCTTTATCTAAAAATTTTATATTCTGATATTTACATAATTGAAGTCATTTAATTCTGATGAGAGGCTTTAAATGACATCCTTAATCTATGAAATCTCAGAAATGAGGATTGAACCATTTGAAGAGTGGTTGGGAATTGGGGATGAAAAAAATTAATGAAGATGTGGTATTTGAAATAGGGGTCATTTATAAAGGTGCTGATGTGACATTTAATATAACGGAATTGATTCAATGGTTGAAACAAGAAATATAGGATTTGATCGTTGAGATGAAAGATAACAAAAGATTTGGTAGGTTTAGATCATTTGAGGTTTTTATTGTAAAAGATCAGATACAAGGAAGGTTAATCTGAAATGTTTTTCAGAAAACTAGATAATACCGATATATAAAAAAATTTAAATTATGATAACCAATGTATGGAAACATAAATTCCTGATTTTCTAGGAAACTACCATAAAAGAAAAATATTCTTCTGGAGAAATTTTTATTTCCTGAAATTTTTATTATGGATGGAAAAATACTTTCATTCCCAAACATTTGTTCTCGAATTATGGTTTACAAATTGATAAAAATATTGATTACAATAAAATTTGATTAAGATAATTTTGATTAAGAAAATATTTCTTATTACGGTGTTTATTTTAATAATAAAATGTAAACCCCCCTGAAAAGGTGTTTTGAAATTTAAGGAAATAGATTTCACGAAAATGTTAAAATGGTTGATTACCTTACGGTTCACATTCCTAACATCCATTTAATGTATTAAAATCAATCAGAGGGTAATGATTTTGTGAAAATGTAACTAAGTTGATCTTTCATTCTGATAAATTGAATAATGATATCTCATTTAAGTGTTTTATACCAAATACTGTTATGCATAATATCTATGTGTTTTCTAAGGGAGTGATGTGAATGTTTTTTTCTTAGGTAAATTGATGTAGTATAATCAAACAATATCACTTTTTTTTGGTAAAAACACATACCATAGTCTGTGAGTGTTTTTTAAATCCACAACACTTTTGCACAACAACTTCCATATACTAAATATTAATCATTAATAGTGTAATTTACTACATAGTTATGCTTCATGAATGACCAAGAAACTAATGAATCTTCTATGAAATTACATGTTCTAGATTTTATTTTCTTATCCTGTCACGACCCGTCATCGAGGCCAGTGTCGTGACTTCCCCACGCCTGCCTTCCATAGGCCTGGGGCTGGAGACTAGAACCAAAGGTGTAAAAGCCGATAAAAAGGGAAGGCATTGACATTATATAGTAAAAAAACACCACAGAGTATGCAAGCTGAGTAAACACTAAGTAAACTATGTACAAAAGTATGTGATGGAAAGTAACTGGGCCAGAATACTAACCCAACTGTAAGTAAAGTAAAACATAATTGAAAGTATATCAAAAGAAATGTAAAGAAAAAACTCCAAGCCATCCTCTTGAAACCCCATCTCAGGGTGGGTACATATAGTCTCCTCTTCTCCTCGGCTTCAGTTGTCCGATTCGTGTATGTCGCATCCAGTGATCCACCTCCTGGTACCATCCTACTCCACGAGCTCCCCCATCGATTAGCTTTGTCCTTTGTGTGCATCCAAAACAACGTAGAGCGGGAATATCCCATGTAGGGGAGAGTATACGCTACTCAGTAGGGACCCTGAGACCCCAGAAGGTCTCCCACAATCCACGAAAGATAAACCACAAAGGAAAGATACAATCAAGAAATAACAACCAAATATACTTATGTATATGCCCATACATATACCTAAGTCATCATTTCCATCTCATCTCTAGCACACGAGCCCATGTAAAACTCATTCCACATAGGAAAACAAAACCCATTCCACATTAGAATTCACAACCCAATCCACATAGGAAAGTCCAACCCATTCTAAACAAGAAAGCACAAAAACCATATCAATGATAATGATTTCATTTCAAGACTCATCTCACCCATGTATACTTCTTCGTAAGGTGATAGAGATGATCAGATGTAGCCACTGATTCATCTAAGTCGTCGGACCCACGTAGGATACCAGACCAGCTAAGCTGTCGGACCCACAAAAAATACAAGACCAACTACTCTTCCAGACCCACATAGGATACATGTACAGAGTCTAATACTGAGGGACCCAAATAGTATACAAGAATAGTAGTAATTTTCATCGAACCATGGTGGATTCTAGTACGGTCGTCGTCACTGCCGGACCCACGGAGGATCCCTGTAGAGTCGTCATCGTCATCACAATCGCAACCAGCTCTAGGGTTCCCGCATATAACATGCTCGATTCCGGGAGGGTACGCTCCACGATCCAAGGGGGTAGATTCATCAACTGACACTAATTCGGTAGTTGATGTATCCTAATGTTCAGTCTCGTCAATGAAAAATTCAACCCGACAGACGGCGCGTCAATCGGACGCCCGGTCTGAGAGTTATTGGCTTTTTCGTCCCAGGGGCCCGGTTTGTTTTTAAGTCAAAACCAACCCGACCATACTCCGGTTTCATCTAAACTTCGAGCGGAGTAATCCAAATAAACCATCTCACATGGAGGAACCCAACAAAGTCAATGGAACGTCATTCAGACGTCTGGAGATCAAGTTATAATCATTTCTGCTATGGCGACCTAGTTGGTTTCGTGTTCGAACAAACCAGGCTATACCCAATGTTCTCGGAAACCCTAACTGTAATATTCCAAAACAATCGTCTTGATCCATAGATCTCAACACAGCTGACGGTCCGTCGATCGGAGGTCCGTAGTCCATGTTATGAGCATTTGAACGAATCTGTCCGAAAACTGGGGGTTTGGGCCCATTCTGACCCGACCCAATACCCCCTAGGTCGGCCTGAAATGGGTCTACCCAACACGAGTTCGGGTCCGGCCCCATTGAGCGCGGCCCGACCCATCCCGGCGGAGGCGGCCCAACCCATCGCGGGCGGTCCGACCCGGTGCGGGCTCCCGCTCACTGAGCGGACGTGGATGGGGGGGGGGCTGCCCCCTTGTTTTGAAACAGTGACCCCCATATTTGGAGCCCACCCTTGCCACCTAATGGGGGTTACAACCCCCGGTCTTCCGAAAACCGGCAGGCCCTACTGGCCGACCGGTGAGCTGCGACGGGAACCCCCGCAGGTCCCGCCTTCCATTGCGTCGGCGGCCGGCTGAGTCCGGCCGCCCGCTCTGCACCGACGCAGCCTTAGGCTGCGGCCCCTGTCCGACGGGCGCGACACAAGGGGGGTGTTCCCCTCCATCACGGACCACCATTGGCCGCGACTTCTTCCAGCTTCACCGGCGTGGCATGACGGCACCACGCTCCTTCACTATGGCCCACTCCAGCCGCAGTTTCCTCGTTCCTGCGGAGTGTTGTTGCACCGAGCCACCTCCGTTCAAAGCCACGAAGAATTCAACATCAAAAGGGGAGGAGGTTCGGTCATGTCTGAGCTATCTAACCTCCTCCTGTTATATTGATAACAGGAGGCCGAAATTAACAATGAACGTCACAATAATCATGAATGTGAAAACAACCACTACCTCGATGAATTTCGCGGAAAACACTGTCGTGGGATGAGGCTCTGTATACGTTGAAAGAGATCATCTGAGGAAGAAGCGACATCTCCCTTTAGTTGACTTGGAGAGAGGATAGAATGACGTGTTGGTGTTCTTCACGTTCTTCATGGAGGAAGATGAAATTTTTCAAAGTGTAGAACTCTTCCTCTCTCTAATCTCTACACAGCACAGAAAATCCCCCTATAATAAAATAAGCTACACATTATTTTATTTTTACTTTGAAAAACCTTTCAAATTTCAAATGTTGAATTCATTTCATTAATTAAATCCAGTGTTGTCAAAAATTAAATGAAGTTAAGTTGGAAACATTAATGTGAGGGTGTGTCACATAATTTAGTAGGGGTTTAGAGGAGATAGGTAACTTGAAAAGGTGGGGGCTCGTTTGTGCCCCACCTCACCTTTTATCCTCTCTTGGGATGTCAATATCCAATTGGTCCCACTTCAACATCCACACCTAGGATCTACCACTTAGGAATGTGGAATAATATTTGAAACAAAATTTTATTTCCCTTAACACTTAAACCATGTTTTTAAAAAACTCTTCCCGAGAATACGCAACTCCAATAATGGTATTCATAAGAAATTCTTGGTGTTGTGGTTTCATCTGTGCCCTCAGATATTGATTCCAAGCACCGGTTCAAAATTTAGAAAAACCATCTCGTTCATTCAATGAACGTACCCGAGCTAAACTTCATAAATTTATTCCTGGCACACCGGGCCTCGAAATCAGGTTCCGTTAGAAACTGCATACTCGTAAAATCCCAACGAATTTTAGAAAAAAATTTCTTTGAAATTTACAGGTCTTTACATAACTCACACCTCAGGGCTCTACATCCCTATAGAGATACATCACAAACTAGGGGAACAAATGGGGGTACTGAGCATGCGTTTGAGCCTCCCGATCCCGTATTCTATCTTGGAGGTTCATGTGCTGCCACCTGATGCACACTAGAGAAATCAACCTCCCATATAGGACATGTTCCTGTCTATCCTCGATCTCCACTGAGACCTCCGCAAAAGTAGCCCCATCATCGACATCCAGCTTCCTATGGTCGATGATATGCATCGGGTCGTGCACGTATCTCCTCCGTTGAGATACGTGGAAGACTCCGTGCACCCTGTGAAACTGAGGTGGTAGAGTCAGGCGATACGCCACCTCACCTATCCTGCTGAGAACCTGGAATGGTTCGATGAATCGCGAAGACAATTTTCCACCCCATCCAAATCTCTGTAATCCACATCGTGGTGAGACCCGTAGGAAAATGTGGTTGCCATCCTCGAACTCTAGTGGTCTCCGCCTCTTATTAACATATGAATTATATTGGATCTGAGATGTCCTCATCTGCTCCTGGATGACCTGAACCTTCTCAGTCGTGGCCTGGACCATATCTGGTCCCACAAGTGCTGACTCCCCAGGGTCTATCCAGCACAAATGTGATCTGCATGTTTGGTCATACAATGCCTCGCATGGTGCCATATTGATGGTGGATTGATAGCTGTTATTGTACGCAAACTACACCATGGGAAGTTGATCCTCCCAGCTACGACCAAAGTCAAGGAAAAATGAATTGAGCATGTCCTTGAGAGTCTTAATGGTCCTCTCTGTCTGACCATCTGTCTGTGGGTGAAAGGTGGAGCTCAGGCGTAGATGCGTCCCAAATGCCTCCTGCAACACCTTCCAAAGCTGTGTAGTTAAACGAGCATCTCAATCGGAGAAGATAGATGATGGAACACCATGAAGTTGTATGATCTCCTGAACATAAAGGTGTCCCAAGCTCTCCCCTGAGCCCTGCTCTCTGATGGGTAAGAAGTGGGACATCATGGTGAGTCGGTCAATGATCACCCAAATGGATTCTTGTCCTCTAGAAGTATGTGGAATTCCAGTCATGAAATCCATAGATATCCCGTCCCACATATACTCCGGGTCCTACAAGGTTTGTACCAACCCTCCTTGTACCTGGTGCTCTGCCTTCACCTATTGGCAGGTGAGGCATCGAGAAACAAACTCTTCCACAACCTTATTCATACCCGGCCAACAGTGTTGTCGTCTGAGATCATGGTTCATCTTCCCTACCCCTAGATGTACAACAAAAGGGAATGTTTGAAACTCTCTCAGAACCTCCTCCTATAATTCATCTGGTACAATAGTACGTCCACTGAAAAGGATGACATGCTCTCATCTTATAGAAAATCTACCAGGTGCCTATCCAATGGAAATATGTGCACACCACACATCACAGTCAACATCCCAACGTTGTGCCTCTCAGAATCGCTGAATAAGTGGAGGAGTGTCTCTGAGACTTTAGAAAGGCTGCCCCATCTCTATCCACGAAGGATATCTGCTAAGAGGCTAACTGATCAGTCGCCTCTCCAAGTAGTTGTATGTTTGTCCTCCTACTGAGAGCATCAGCTACTATGTTCCCCTTTCTAGGAGTATAGATTATCTCAAAGTCATAGTCCTGGAGGAACTCAAGCCATTATCCATGTCTCAGGTTTAGGTCCTTCTGTGAGAAGATGTTCCTAAGAATATGGCGGTCAGAATAATCTGTAAAGCGCTCCCCCATCAGATAGTGCTGCCACATCTTCAGAGCGAAGACCACTACTCCTAACTCCAGTTTGTGGTTAGCATAGTTCTTATCGTGTTGTCTCAACTGTCTTGATCCATAGGCGATCCTTGCCCGCTCATGCATCAGGACACACCCGAGTCTAATCCCTGATGCATCACAGTAGACTACATACCCTACTCCCTCCTCTGGTACCCTCGGGATTGGTGCACAAGTCATTTTCTGTCTCAGCTCCTGGAAGCTCTGCTGAAATCTATCTGACCACATGAAGGGTTTCCCCTTCTTCTTCAAAGTTGAATGTGGTGCTGAAACTCTTTAGATGTCTGGCACAAACCTCTGATAGTACCCAGCTAGTCCCAAGAATCTCCGCACCTCCGTCACGCTCCTGGGTGGCTCCCAAGCTAGCACTGCCTCGATCTTCACAGGATCCACTGCAACTCCCGCCTCAAAGATAACGTGTCTGATGATGTGGATCTCTTGAATCTAGAACTGACCCTTGGAGAGCTTACCAGAATGTTTGTTCTCTCAGAGTGTATCCAGTATAACCCGCAAGTGGTAGGTGTTCTCCTCCTCAATAGTCAAGTAAATCAATATGTCCTCAATGAAGAATACGACAAAACAATCGAGGTATGATGGAATATATTGTTCATGATTCTCATGAACACTGCTGGAGCATTGGATACGCTGAAAGGCATAACCAAGAACTCATAGTGGGAATACAGACACCTGAAGGTCGTCTTTTGAACATCCTCATCTCGAACTCTGAGATGATGATAGCCTGGCCTAAGGTCTATCTTTGAGAACCATCGGGCTCCCTTGATCTGATTAAAGAGGTCTTCGATTCTCAGAAGTGGATAATTGTTCTTCACTGTTACCTGTTTCAGGCGACGGTAATCGACACACAGTCGTAAGCTCCCTTCCGCCTTCTTGGTGAACAAAATCGGGGATGCCCACGGTGAATCATTGGGTGGGATGAATCCCTTGCCATGAAAGTCCTCCAGCCGTCCTTGTAGCTCTCGATGCTTGACGGGAGACATCCAATATGCTAGAGTGGATATCGGGGATTTCCACAGGTACAGGTCAAGATAGAAGTCTACCTCTCTATGAGGAGTTAGTCCTGGAACGTCGTCAAGAAAAATGTCTGCATACTGATCTACCATGACAGGAAAACTCGAACTCCGTACATCAACTGCTCCTAGGATGAGGCTAGGTAACTGATGAGTGATTTGTTGTCATATCCTCTACGTGAGTCCATCCTTCACTGCAAAGGCTCCCTTCTCGCCGGTGAAGGTGAACCTTCTCCCATCGGTGCGGACACACCACACATTGCTCCTAAAACAGTCGATCTGAGCATAGACCGTAGATAACCAATACACTCCCAAGATGACGTCGTAAGGCCTAGACGCTGCTACAAGAAGATCCAAGCCGAAGATCTCACCTCCTATATTAAGATCTCACTGTCAGCACCACTGTGTAATCGTCGAGTCTGCTTCCGTAAGAGTCTCTAGCCGTAAGGAACGAGCCAACAGCTCCGTCAGAATCTATGAGCTCCGAATAAGGGCAGCAACAATGAAAGAATGACTCGCTCTTGTGTCTATAAGAACTGCAGTAAAGGTGGAGTAGACACAGATAGTACCGCGAATCATCTCTGGTGCACCGTGGTCATAGTCCTCCACTGCATGAAGTTTATCCTATCTATGTCTTCCAACTCCATGTGTTTGGGGCGGACAGCCTGGTGGTGGTGGTGGTAGAGCCTCAAAGCGTCGCCCACCACCGGGTGCTCGGCCAGCTCCTCTTCCTCGTTCGCCTTCTCCCTACGGACCGCCACATTCGAACATCTACCTCTACCTGGGAGGTCCCTCCACGGTCTGATGGTTGTCTGCATGTCGGGTCGGGTAGTCACGAGCCATGTGGCCCAGCTTGCCGCACGCATATCAATGTCTTCTCCTCAAAAAGATGGATTTGCGCCATGTTACCCGCACCATTGATCCAATATCCTGAGGTCGTCCGCCTGATGGTTTGGTCCGCTTGGACCCCTGTGACATTTGTTGACTGCCAACTACAGATGACACTACTAAGTGATGCCATGGGGTAGGTCTTGCTGCTGGTGTAGGCTCAGTAAGAAAGATGTCTATAATAAGGGCTCTCTCTAGTACTTCTTCCTGCGTCGGAATGCTGAGGGAGAACATCGAAGCCCTGATCTCATGCCTCAGTCCCTGCTCGAAGGTCCGGGACCGGATGAATGGGTCTCGTACCATTTCTGTGGAGTTTCCCAAGAGATGGGTAAATCTTGTTGAGTACTGGGCTACTGTCATGCTTCCCTACCACAGCTGTAGTAGCTCTTGAATGCGCACCGCAGGGAGGGTGGTTGGAATGATATCCAAGAGGAAGAGGCTCTCGATGTCCGTCCAAATTAAATATGCCTTTTCATGCACATGGAGCATCAGGCTCCACCATCTACCTGCTGCCGCGTGCAGGAGAATCACCGCAATGATCACCATGAGGTCAGCTGGTGTCCCCACAAACCTGAAAACTCATACAATAGCCTCCATCCAATCCTCGGATACCTTTGGTTTCATCTCTCCGTGGAACCTGGGCAGTCTCTGACGCTGAAACTCATGCAATGCACTAAGGTGACGTGCACTCTCAGTGGCTGGGGATGGTAGCATTGGTGGCTCGGCAGGTAGAGGTATCGCCGGTGCCTCTACTGTAATAGGGCCCTCCACCGAGGTCTCGTTGCTCGGTGGGATGTCATCTCGCACAAAGCTCAGAACCCTAGCTGGATGTCGTCGTGGGGCCATCCTGAAAAGAAATAGGTGTGCCACAATCAATACAATATACCTGGTGAGATGACACAATGTAATCATAAAGAAAACATTTGAAACACAATGAAATCAATGTTTTCGTGCATTGAGTCAGAAATCAACAGGTTAGGGTCCTGGTGTATTGATACATCGGTCGCCGTACCAAAACTAGACTCCCTGGACTGATAACAACACTCAATACACTTTACACTATTGCTTCACATAAAAGAACTATCAGAGTCCTTATTTCAGTGGTAGAACCAAACTCCTCTTATACCAATTTTTCGTGACCCGTCCTCGGGGCCTGTGCCATGACTAACCCAAGACTACCTTCTATAGGCCAGGGGCAGGAGACTAGCACCAAATGTGTAAAATCTGATACAAAGGGAAGGCATTGCCTTTATAAAGTCAAAAAACACCATAGAGTAAGTATGCTTAGTAAACACTAAGTAAAATGAGTACAGAAGTATGTTCTGGAAAGTAAATGGGCTAGAATACAAACCCAACTGTAAGTAAAGTACAACTGAATTGAATTAACAGCATCAGAAATGTAATGCAGCTACTCCGAGCCATCCTCTGGAAATATCACCTGAAGGGTGGGTGCATATAGTATCCTATGCTCCTCAGCTCCATCCATCTACTCCGTGTACTTCCTGTCCAGTGATCAACCTCTAGGTACCGTCCAGTTCCACGAGCTCCCACCTCGATCAGCGTTGTCTATCGTCTGCATCCAACATAACGTAGTGCGGGCATAGCCCGTGCATGGCTGAGTATATGCTACTCAGTAGGGACCCCGAGACCCTAGACGGTCTTCTAGAATCCATGAAGGATAAACCACAGAGGAAAAATACAATCACCAAGTAACAACTAACTCTACTTAGGTATATGCCCATACATATAACTAAGTCATCATTTTTAGCTCGGCTCTAGCACACGAGCCCAAGTACAACCCAGTCCACATAGGATAACATAACCCATTCCACATAGGAATTCACAACCAAATCCACACATGAAAGCACAACCCAATCCATATAGTAAATCACAACAACCATATCAATTATAATGATTGCAAGTCAAGACTCTGCTCACATAGGTATATTTCTTCATAAGGCGCTAGAGATAATCAGATGTATCCACAGATTCATCTAAGCTGTCGGACCCACATAGGATACAAGACCAGCTAACCTGTCGGACCCACAAAGGATACAAAACCAGCTACTCTACTGGACCTACATAGGATACAAGTACAGAGTCAAATACTGCGAGACCCACATTGGATACAAGAATAGTAGTTGAATACTGCCAGACCCAGATAGGATACAAGAACAATAGTCATCGTAGTCTAACCCATGAATGACTCCAGTATGGTCATCGTCGCTACCGGACTGACGGAGGATCCCAGTACAGTCTTCATCGTCGTCGCAATCACATCAATCTCTAGGGTTCTCACACACATCATGCTCGATTCAGGTAGGGTCTACTCCACGAGCCAAGGGGGTCGATACATCAAATGAAACGAATTCTGGAGTTGATGTATCCCAATGTTCCATCTCGTCAATAGGAACTCAACGCGACAGACGACGCGTCAATCGGACGCCCGGTCTGAGAGTTATTGGCTTTTCGTCCCAAGGGCCCGGTTAGTTTTTATGTCAAAACCAACCCAACCGTACTCCACCTGTGTCAAAACCTCGAGAGGAGTAATCCAAAAGAACCGTCTCACTAGGAGGAATCCAACAAAGTCGACGACACATCATTCAGACATTTGGATCTCTTGTTATAAGAGTTTCCGCTCTGAGGGTCCGGTTGGTTTCGTGTTCAAACCAACCTGGATGTAACCAATGTTCTCTGAAACCCTTAGTGTAATATACTGAAACGACCGCCTCGATCCAATTATCCCAACTCAACTGACGGTGCGTCGATCGGAGGTCTGCATGGCAAGTTATGATTATTTGAACGAATCTGTCCGAAAACGGGGGGTTTGGGGCCGATCTGACCCGGCCCAATACCCCTTGGGTCGGCCCAAACTAGGTCGACCCTACCCGGGTCCGGATCTGGCCTATTTGGGCATGGCCCATCCGGTGCGGCTCGGCCCAGCGCGGGCGGCCCGGAACGGCGCGGGCAGTCCGGCCCGGTGGGGGCACCCGCGCACTGAGCGGACACGGAGGGGGGAGGTGGTGATGCCCCCTTCATTTTGAAACGGCGGCCCCCACTTGAGGGAGATGACCTTGACACCTTCCGGGGGTTACAACACCCTATTATACGAAAACCGGCCGACCAGTGAGCCTCCGCGGGACCCCCCGCAGGTCCCACCTTCCGTTGCGCCGGTGGCTGGCTGAGTTCGGCTACCCCCTCTGCACCGCTGTGGCCTTAGACCACAGCCCATATCCGACCGGCGAGGCACGATGGTGCTACGCCCCTCTACTGCGGCCCAACCTTGGTCGTGGCTTCTTCCGGCTTCACCAGCGTGGCGCAACAGCGCCACGCTCCTTCGTCGCGGACCACTCCGGCTCGGTTTCCTCATTCCCGTGTGGTGCCATTGCACCGCACTGCCTCCATTCAAAGTCACGAAAAAATTAAACAACAAAAGGGGAGGAGGTTCGGTCGTGTTCGTGTGGTCCAACCTCCTCCCGTTATATTGATAACATGTGGCGAAATTTAACAATGAACGTTGAAATAATAATGAACATGGAAACAACCCCTACCTCAAAGAAGTTCGTGGAAAACTGCATCGCGGGGCGAGGCTACGTATACATTGACGGAGATCGTCCGGGGAGGAAGCATCGTCTCCATTTCATTGACGTAGAGAGAGGATAGAACGACGTGTCAGTGTTCTTCACGTTCTTCAAGGAGGAAGATGAAGTTCCTTAATGTGTAGAACTGTTCCTCTCTCAAATATCCACAAAACACAGCAACTCCTCCCAAAATAAAATAAGCTACACCTTATTTTATTTTTACTTTGCCAAAAAATTCAAAATTCAAAAGTTAAATTCATTTCATTAATTAAATCTAGAGTTGTCAAAAATTAAATGAAGTTATGTCGGAAACATTAATGTGAGGGTGTGTCACTTAATTTTGGAGGGGTTTAGAGGAGTTAGGGTATTTGAAAAGGTGGGGGATCATGTGGAACCCACCTCACCTTTAATCCTCTCAAGGGAAGTTAACAATCTGTGGGTCCCAATTCAACTTCCACACCTAGGATCTAACACTTAGGAAAGTGGAATAAAATTTGTAAAAAAATTTTATTTCACTTAACACTTTTACCACTTTTTTAAACAACTCTTACCGTGAAAACACAACTCCAGTAAAGGTATTCTGAAGCAATTACTGGCACTGTAGTTTCATCAGAGCCCTTGGATTTCGAATCCGAGCACCTGTTCAATAGTTAGAAAAAACCCGCTTGTTCGTTCACTGAACGCACCCGATCTAAACTTCATAAATTGATTACGGGCACACCGGGCCTCGGAATCAGGTGTCGTCAAAAACTGTGAACTCGTAAAATACCAAAACTTTTAAGAAAAAACATTCCTTGAATTTTATTGGTCTTTAAATATCCAATCGACATCCACCAAAATAAGAATCCAAAAAATAAATATTTAAACAAAATCATTTACAGAAGTATAGAAATGTCCTAAATCCATGGTTCCCTTTAAATAGTGAAACATATTTTATCTTCTTTTAAATTAGATTCCTTTTGAATGGATTGATCTCTTTCACATAGGCATCAGAAAACAATATGTCTAGATGACTAGTTTTCAAGTATAGTATACTTCCTATCATACCAATAAATTACGTTTGATATATTTGTTTTCGAACATCATCATGATCCAGATAATATGAGGTACTAATAGGAGATCATATACATCTTGTGTTATCACGTAAAAACATTTTACGAATATATTTAATATAGTAATGTTGTTACATATATGATCCTTATAGTATTTGAGAAATTTGAAAACCTAGGAAAAATGTTAACTCACCCATCACACTCATTTCAAAATAAGATTTCATTAGATTTAAAAATGAATCTGTTAAATACTAACGAGTTCAACCAAACATAATGACATTAACATAAATTTGAACCATCTATAAATTTTTCATATCTTTCATTTTAAATGGAGATCAATTATTAGTTCCCCTAACATAATTGTTTTTGAAAAAAATCATGTAATTTTATCATACCAAGAACTATGGGATTGTTCAAGTCCATATAAAGCATTGATAAGTTTATAAACATGTTCAAGATGTTTCAAGTCTTTAACACCCAGAGTTTGATCAACATACACATCATATAGAATATATCTGTTAAGGAAGTAACACTTTAAATGAATTTGAAAAAAAGATTTAAATTAAATAATTCTATAAAGGAATGAAAAATGATAATAGATTCAATTCTCACTACGGTTGAATAGGTTTTGTCTTATTATAGTCTATCTTGTTGATTATCTTCATTACAAACTAATATATCATTATTTTTACTATGATTCTATTTTGATAATACATATTTATGAAGACACATTTTACTCAAATTACTCTAGTTTCGGTTGGAAATTCAACAATGGTCCATACATTTCTCCTTTAAAATTCATTTATCACATCATGGATGGATTTTATCCCTTCATCATCACATTAAGATTCAACAATTATTTTTTGGATCCAATTTGGAATGTAATTATAGATGTACCACATCATTTATTAAAAAACCTCTACTCCTTACAAGTTGATTTACATAACCAATTATAACGTAACTGGGATGAGTCTTATGAAATAAGTGATTTGGGATTCTTAAAACATGTTCATTGAAATATGGTATAAAAAAATCTGATTTGAATGCTTCAGAAATATTTTCTTGAGCATTTTCCTCTTCAAATTAATTTTATATCAAAGCTCGATTATCATTTTTTGAAAAAACATCTATGTTTGTAGGTTAGATTTTTTAAAAAATGATTAGTTTCTTCAAATTTAACATGCACTATTTCTTAAATAGTTCAAGTATTTTTATTAAAAAATCTATAATCCTTAGAAGTTCTAGAGTAGCGAATGAAAATTTCCTCATCATATTTGGATGAAAATTTATCCAGATTGTCTTTAGTATTCAGGATGATTAATTTTCAACCAAAAACATTTATTTACGGAATTCTAGGTTTTTTACTAATTCAAAATTTTGAAGATATTTTGTAATGAAAAGGTCTGATTAAAAATCTCTTTATAGAATAACAATCAGTACTAACAGCTTCAGCCTAAAAGTGTGTTTCAATAGAATATTGACTAAAAAAATTTCTACTTATATTTTGAATAATTTGATTTCTTCATTCACCAACAACATTTTATTGATGCATTCATGGAGTTAATAAGTTATGAGTAACTCCTCAATAATTATGAAATATTTTAAAATCTGAATTTTGGAATTATCTTCCATAATCAATATGAATATTTATCAATAGATGATTTTTATCATTTCTATCTTGGGCTCTAAATGTTTTAAAATAAAAAAAACATTAGATTTAATTTCAATAAAATAAACCAATGTAAATCATGTTTAATCATCAACTAATACAAATGAATAATATTTTCCTCCAATACATAACATTATTGTTGGACCAAAATGATCCAAATTCATTAACAGTAATGCATCAAAAGTCTTGACTTCATCGACTGATTTAAAACATGATTTATGATTCTTTCCATATTGACGAGGATCAAAAATGTTTGAAAAATAAAATATAAGCTCTGGTATATCTTTAACAACTCTTTTCTTTGATAGATTTCTTACGTTCCTAATATTACAATTTCTTAATCATCAATGTCTTCACCATGATTTTTTTTCTATACCACTATGTTACGGTATATATTAGCTCCTAATGCTTTTTATGTTTAGTGGGTATATATTATCATTAATATGGGAAGAAATATTAAACTATTCCTTGGAATTGTGTACAATGAATTTCTCATTCCTCAAATTCACAAAATATCCTTCATAACATAATAGGATAACGCTAATGAGGTTATTCTTAAGAACATTAACAAATAGAACATTTGAAATAAAGGTTTTTCAAATAAGAACAATGTTACATCTACCAACAATTTCTCCCTGAGCATTATCTCTAAAATTAATATTTCTTATGTTCGTCTTAATAATATTTTCCAAATAAATTTTGTTACAAGTCATTTTTTAGGAACATCCACTATACATGTACCATGTATTGTTAATTGTATTTTAGTTTTTTCCTGAAAATTATACAGTTAGGCATTCGAAATTGAAACAATCTTGGATCATGAAATTTTTTAATTTAAAATATTAGGAATCCACATTTTCATAAAAAAAAATTATATTTATGAAAACCGACTGATTGGGTTTTATTTAACATACATTTTATTCACAAATATCTATAACACTTACATTTAATATGAAAAGGAGATCATTGTAGAACAACATAGTTATTATGAAAAACTGGGTTTGAATGTGTATAACCAAATCTAGAATTATTCCTTAGAGGATGAATTTGGCAATACATATTTTCAATGTTCTCTTTAACAGTGGTAATGTTTGATAGACATATCCTTAAGGAATATATTATGACTTTAGTTTAAAACAATGTTCATATCCTTAATGTTATTATTTTTATAACTATAGTTCGGTTATAAAATATTTTTCAAAGAAATAACATCTTCAATTACATTAGAAAATGTATCCTTCTCAGAATTAAATTCCTTATGGTTTTTATAATTACATTCCAAATAAAAAATACTAATCAATATATATATAGATATATATGATAATTCATTGGTTAAAATAGATATTCTATAATTTTCCTTTTGTAGATTATTGTTTATCTTATAATTTTCTTTAGAAGCTCATAAATCCTAGAAACTTCATCGTTAGAAGGTAACGAGTTATCATCATCAGAAGAGGTTTCTTTATCTAATGACTTACAATATTTATCATAATTTTTATATTAATTCAAAGATAAATTGGTAATATATTCTTCATTGGGTACCTAGTCAATTTGACAATGAATTTAAATGGGTAATTTAGATAGTAGACCAATATTCTTCTTACCAGAGGATTAAAACTATTTGGATTCATCAGATGAACCACCACTGGAACTCCATGTATCATTATCCATCAATAAATGTTTACTCTAGTCATGTAATACATCATTTTTTTACTCTCCGAATACATTTCTTTTCAGTCGTTTATTTTTAACAGGGGACAATCTAGCCTGAGGTGTCTGGCTCGTTAACATTCATAAAAAATGACTTCTGAATTTTCTTGTCCTTTATTTCTATATTCTTATAAAAATATTGAAAATATTTCTTCCCCAATATCTTGTTCATACTTTGAGTAGGATTAGATAATTCTATTTGAGAGTGTTCACATTCACTAGGCTCATAGAGATTAATTACATTCATATACGTAGATCTTGTAACTCATTCCTGAGTCCTGGATTCAGAAGTTGTAAACGCTATACTTCCATTATCATATTTCTTATAATTAAAATCATCCTCAATTTTAATTCTGGTCTACTGTTTAGGAAGAGTTCCAAAATGTTCACCATGATTAATATTAGAATGTTTCAGGTTTTCATCTATAGATTTTTTTTTGATTCCATATCATTAGAATGAATATCAATTATCTTGTCTACAAGGTATTCATCATATAGAACTTTTTCTCCTATAGATTAAATACTTTTTATGATATTCATAAATTATTTCTGTAATTGAACAACAGGTTCCCCATATAAAAATATAAATCTATAATGTTCAACAATCAATATATCTCTTCTAGATTCTATCACATCCAAAGTACCAAAATGTGTGACCTCATGTATCATCCCAATTTATTTGGAAACATCAGAAGAAGTTATTTCACTATATATGAGCATGTTTATGGAATAGAACAAAGTATTGTGTACCTTGTAATTTAATTTATATTCAATTTTTCCCTGTATAGTGAAGGTTTTAACATCCTTGTATGGAATTTTTTAATCACCAGTATGAATAAAATAAATTTCATCTCCATTGATAATAAAAAAGGTCTTCATTCTATTTATTTAGTACTCATTATCATTACCATAAAAAATAGGTTGTCTAGTAGGATTTAGATTTTCAATATAACTAACATTAATTACATTCATTATAAAAGAATGTAAATTTTCCACAAGGCATATTAGTAGTAAAAGGATTACATACAAAGAAAAAAATCCTTATGTAAAAAATGAATAAGAAATTTTAAGCAAGAAGAACATAGAAAAAACATGATTAATAAAACATTTGTGTAAGTAAAAGTATTTCATAAACCTCCTCTGATACCAATTGTAGGATCAAAATAGTATATATAGATGCTCTAATAAAATAGGGGTGAATAGTATGTTTAAAAAAATTCATTTTTAGCCTAAAAGAAAACTATGATATTCAATGTTATATATGGTATATTCATAAACCCTAAATCAATTATAGGAAACAATATTTATTAGGTAGCGGAAATTTGGTTCTGGAAAGGAAATATAAGAAATTTTAACTTTGGATAAAATTATACTATCCAGCGTATAGAATCTTATTTATCCACATAAATAAAATTATAAGAAAGTATTTGAAATTTATAGTTTCTTCCTTTATCAAAATTCAAATGAAATAAAACATGAAAAAAAGACTGAAATCTTTTGATCGAAAGAGTAGGGTATCAAAAAAACTTGGATAAATGTACCGTCAATTATAAATTCATGAAATTCATTTTTACCCAAACCATGGTAAGACCGTGATTGTAATATCAGACTCTATCATTATATCCCCTCCAGCCATCTAACTTTAATTTAGTCAGAACCTCAATACTCCTATTGGAGGATCCATCGATTGTACATAGAATCAATGGGAGTTGCATGAAGAAAGATGAACAAGATGTTCAGATCTGTAAAAAGCATGAGAGTCTCTCTAGATTGAAATCACTTCACTGTATGTAATCTCTATATATATGGAATGATACTAAGCTCATTCAAATGATCTATTATTTATTATCACAAATTCAATTTACATATCCCTCATCCAATGGTCATACTATAAATGAATTTTAGAGGGACCTATAAATGTCTAACGCAACTAACAGTTCGTTAGAATCAAATTGCAGAAAATCATTTCCTAAAAATAACCTATGTTAGGAAAATTAAGTAGATTAAGAAAATCAGAAAATCCAGATTCTATAGAAAGAATAAACATCAGTGTCAAATTATATAAAGATTATTATTATTTAATAAATGGATATTCGGATTCCATTATAAAATTAATTCTAAATCTAATTTCTATAGATTGTGGATGTTGAATTCCAATGAATTTGAAGTCTGAATTCAGAATAATTCAGTTTCATAATTATGAGGAACTGGAAGTTTGAATTCTGAGGAATTCATAGTATGAATTCCTAGAATTTGATGTATGAATTTCATAGAATTCAGAGTCATCATTATAGAAAATTTAGAGTCTGAATTTATGAGAATTCGGATTCTTAATTTCATTGAATTCAGAGTCTAAATTTCATGGAATTCATACTCTAAATTTCATATAATTTGGAGTTTGAATTTCAGATTACTTGTAATGTAAATTTTAGTGATTTTGAAATATGAATATCCAAGAATTCAAAATATAAATTTGGTAGAATTTGAAAATTGAAATAAAGAGATTTTGATGTCTAAATATTAGAGAATTTGGAATCTTAATTTTAGAGAATTAAAAGTAATAATTCAATGAATTAGGAATCATAATTTCAGATGATTCATAATTATAATCTTAGATAATTTAGTGTTTGAGTTTTAGAGAATTTGAAGTCTGAATTTTAATGAAATCAGAATCTGAATTTTGACTTGTTAACAAAATGATCTTGGTTTAGATATATTATTAAACGAGGAAATTAAAACAATGTATGAATAATATTTTTCATAATGATGGTAAATTTTTCCTAAGAGAATTATCCTTATAGAAATTTTATTTTTCATATGATAATGTGTTTTTTATTTACAAAACATTATAATAGAAAGGACATAAATAGACCTTATAAACTCAATAACTATCAAATTATTTGTTATTAATAAAAATATTAATGTAAATAAATTTTAATATAAATATTAAATAATATATAATAAATTATATTAATCTTACCAATTTGGTGTAAAATATTAATCAATCAAAAAAATTACATTTTTAGTTTTTAAAATCAGTTACCATATTTTTATACAGCTTTCTCAAGAACATCTTTAGCATTGGGTAAGAATTTAAGGTAAATATTATATCACAAAAAATTAATAATAATTTTCCATTAAAAAAAAATTCATACATTTTCTAATAATAATTTTAAATTTAAGATATGTGTTTTCATCCTTCTAATAACATTATAGATATTGAAAGAAATGATTTTTAATTTTCTCAATTCAACATATTTGTCAATTTCAATGATAAATGGAAAAAAATCCATAAATGTGAATCATGTATGAGGGTGGTAAAAAACAATCACAAAATATATTATTGGTTCCTTTTTTATGCCTTAACATATAAATTTTGACATTAATTATCTGATTTTCCCTTACCGATGTGTCAAATATTTATTATGGTTAGTATTTATATAAAAAAATAATACAATCGAAATATTCCTAGATTTTAAATCCTGATTAATAATATGATATCAATATTTCATTATTCAATTGTAGTAATTTGAAATAATTTATTTAACATCAACACACAAAACAAAATGAAGATCATGTTTTTTTAAAATTCGTTTAAATTCCAAAAATAAAATTACGTCTTAAATAATATATAATCGTAATCACTAAGTAATTAATTAGAAAATTTATAAATACATGATAATTATATAAATAAAAATTTAAAATTTTAAATAATAATCTCATTTTTTTAATTAAAGAAAATTTTAGTAATGGTTGGGGCCGAAGACTTATTTTATTTTTAATGAAAAGAAAAGACCTCTTTTAACTGGGTAGAGGGTAACCCATTGCATAGAAAGAAGTCCGAGTGAGCATGTATCACATTAAATAGCCCATAGTCCAAAATATTTGGGCCTAAGGCCCATTTAGTGAATACTAACCCGGCTGATACACTACCCGCCGCAGCTATTGTGCCCTGCCACCTCGACATTGTCATGCCACCACTACATTACCCATCGATCAACAATACCACTACTACTACAATGCTGATATAGTATTTCAGCATTACATTCTCCCCATTGGTTATGTACACCCATTTTTATGTAGGATTACAGGGTGATTATGATTAATCCAAACCCCTACTACATTAATGGATATTACCTATTTATCCAATTTTTATATTATATCATAAAGCAAAAATTTAATAATATCTATAAAAAAGTAAATAAATTCTACCCAACATAAATTTTCATATAGAGATTTAAATTTTTTTTCTAAATTAAAATTTCATTAAGTTGAAGAAATTTATTATATTAATATTTAAAATAAGTAATAATATTCATTTTTTGATGAAAATAAAATTTTAATGCTTTAAAAACATTACTAAATATCAGACAATAATTTATAATGATATTAAAAAAATTTAAATTTGATTATGAGAGTCATGTTGACCTATTTATATAAATATGGTTATTAAAATTCAAAAATAAAAAATTATGTGGAATGATATAATAAGTAAATTTAAATATTAATATTTAATTGATAATGTAAACAAATGTTTTGTGTTTCATATGATATCAAACATAGTATTCTTTTTAAATCTATTTGAAATTGAATAATTCAATCTTCTTACCAATAGGATTTTTGTGTTTGACGATTTAATACAGAAAAATAATTTTTCGAAAAATATTCATCAATATCATTGGAAAATAATATTCAAACATTATAATAATATTTAGAAGTCATATATAATATAATACTTCATTATATAGATAATAAAAACATAACAACATGTTAGATTAGTGGATCAAGACATGTGATAATAAGATGTTTGAATCATAAGTGAAATAGTTTGTGATATTCCAATCTCTAAGAGGGGGGTGATTCATTGTTAGGGAATTTTCAAAAAAATTATATGTTTTTATCTAGTTACCTCCTAGACTAGTTAGGATATTTATTCACTTATTCTCTTTCCCCAATCGCATGAATGTCTATGAATAATGTAAATATAACACATGATATTTTTATAAGTATCACAACTCATAATGAGTATTTAGTCCTTATCATTTTTTGAAAATAAACCTAAAAACACCAAAACTAAAAAATAATCATTTTTTGTGGTTAAAACGGGTACTATATAGCATTTAAATCAAGATTCACTTTGAAAACAATCCAATAGTTCATGTTTTGATGCTCGTTGATGGATATTTATATTGACTCCCAAGATAGCATTCTATAAGATGATAAGAGTTTATTACAATTATAATTTCTTCCACCTACTGAGTCTTTTATGATGTCACAGTTATACGTTGTTCATCTGAAATCATTTTATTCAATTTGTTAATTGTACATCACCATACACGAAACTCCTCTCACTTATTCCCAAAAGTAAACATAATGGATCCACTAGCTTATACATTTATCAATCACAATAATAAAAATGTATTGTTGAATGTTGAACACTAAATATTCATAAACCCATTTTATAATCACCCAATATCAATTTGATCACCATATATTTTACTCTTATTATCACTATCATCTACAGTGAAAAACCAACTACTCTGAAATCACATAACCTTCATGATGGAATCACATAATACATTTTTGATTGATAAATCCTTGAATATTACACCAACATTGAATTATCACAAATTATATTTCAAATATATTAAATGATATTTATGTGGAAACAATATATTCATCTTGGATACAAAAAAATATGGAATAGTGATCCAGTGTCTTGATCTACATTTATTCTTTTTTAAAAAAAATTGAGTTTAAGTGCATATAATTTTATTTTTCAAAGAAAAAAAATGTTTTTCTTCTATGTCCATTATGTATCAACAATGGACCCACATTGTTTTATGTGATGTTTATACTTCATGGAATATCTTTTATCCTTCAGAAACATCGTTCCTTCACATGGATAAAGTGCTTCCTAACAACAATTTTTCATACACAAACATTTATTGTATTGTTGATGGATGATTCCCCATGAACTGTGTATGCTTCTCGAATAACATTTACATCATACAACCACCAAAACATCAATTGAGTGACTATTCTCTCATAGACAACCTCTTATTCAATCGATTATTTCTAAATCACAGATGTTTAATTCATCCAGAAAAAACTCATGTTTCACAATAAATTGATACTCAGTGGACTAACCCTCCTCCACGGAAGACATATGACTCCCAAGACACCATTGCATACATAGACCAGTACATCCTTCAAGAAATTCATCCTATTCAATGGACCATGTGATCATACATGAACTACTACTTCTTTCACGGATCCATTCTACCATGAACGTATGCCCATCACATAATACTCCATCTGAACTCTTTCAGAAATATTTTAATGATTACATGGAGTGAAGATGTTTTCAAAGTAAAATATATCTTCCTTTTAAATGGGATAATAGTCCTTTATAGAGAGAAATAAATCCTCTAATCCCTATATTCTAATTTTCCCAGCATTTTCAATGTGGTAGAACCTTCACAACATAATGTGTTATGTTGTCCTGTTATCTTGTAGGGGATATAGTGACCCTATAAACATTTTCCATATACTATCCCTTTGAATTGTCTCTATAAATGAAATTATTACCTATGAAATGCTCCCTCTTTCGAATAAACTATCCACTACAATCAATTATTCATTGCGGTAGCTGAAAATATTTGTCCGGAAAACCCCTTTTGGAACCAAAATAACATCCTTCATTCAGAAAATGAGGATCCACCTATGTATATTTATACCTTACATGAACACAATGAATTCCATGGACAAAAAAACATTATGTGAAGTATTTATCCTATGTGTTTAATGTATCACAATTCCAAATCTTCATTACCTAACTATATATAATTAATTCCATTAAAAAAACTCCATCATAATTCCACAAACCTCCACTATGATCAATGAACTATTCTTCACGGTATACAGACTATGCATTGATGTAATCTTGTTATATAATTAGTCCATCTCCATAAAAAAACTCATGATTTTTAGGCCATGTTTTTTTTCAAACAGTATGAAATTATAACACATTACAATCTTTCTTCGACAAACTCCAACAATATTATTTCGCATTCTTTCCTATTTTCAAGAACATTATCCATATTGATTTTAAATCCATTGGTTGTTATTGTTTATCATCATCAGACTTACCATGGAATGTTTTATAACTTTAATTTATCTTGTAACATTTTTTGATCAAATTAAACCATAATTTGATTGGCACTAACATTACTATTCATTTCCTTCAAAAGGATTATATCAATAATTCTCCAGAAAACATAGGATATTATTGAAATTAAAATCAGTATATATTCATAATATTTTTTCTAGGAGAGTTATTACACCATGGAATCAACTTTCATCAAATGAATCCATAACAATTTTCCAAGAATCAAACTGAATCTCAATGTCTTCAAACCAGTCACATGTTTCATGGAATATCAATAAACGAGAACAATATATAATATCCACTACCATTTTATCTAATTCGTTATATTTACTGCATTGAGATCTTAATATCTCATTAAAAAAATTAGTTATTAGTTGATAACAAATTCAATTCATGCAGAAAGAATTCTCTACAATATTCTCATTTTTATTTGTTGGAAATACCTTCATTGTCCATTTCAAATAAATGATTTAATATGTTGAAATATAATCTTCTATATCCCCTTTACTTTTCGACCTTTCATTTAACAATATTTCCCTCTTATTGACATGATATACTATGTTCATGGGAAAAGGGTATTAGTTTATACTTATGTATTGTGTCTTCCATCATATAACTATATTTCAACTTCTTGTGTGCCCTATTTAGAAAAAAGTGGGTTTTATTTAGAATCCAATGTTTTACATTACCAAATGATAACTATACCTTAAGAAATAATAACACGTAAAATTATCTTCAATAATGATTCACTTTTTTCCAGTTTGAAATTTCTAATTAAGATATGAATCATTTTATGAGCTATCAACCTGAACATTTATCACCCACATCAAAAAATGTATCAAAAATAGTCTAGTAAAATTGTTATGAAATGTGACCTTATTGAAATTCAATTCTTATTATTTAAAAGATTAATTTAATATGTACCACTTTTTAAAATGTTTTTAATATTACTAACCAAGTATTAAAGATTATGTGTCATATATTTTCTAATGACATGATCATCAAGATTCATCCAAAATAAAAACATATGATAATAATATAATTAATAATTTACGAGGATTAACCCTTTTCCCCCACATTAAGGGAATCACTTCTATTCATATTTTTAATTGTTGATATTATATGATTCGATTTCATAAAGATTAAATATATACAATACCCCACAATTGATCACAAACTTGTCACTATCTATATTGGATATCTTTGACAATGTCACAAATAATAATCATATAGTACTTTTTTTCTATAGAATACAGTGAAATAAGAACAAATCTGTTTGGATTCAACATTATCCTATCTATCTAAAATAGATCAACTTATTCACCTTTATCAAGGATGATACAACATCATATTAATATTTCAGTATTAATTTAGAATTATTTAAGGATGATAATTTGTTAATTGTTGTTATTAATAATTGTCAACGCCTGTTAAATCATGGTTCTCCCCATAAGAGCATGTGTCACCATCAACATCCTACATTATAATATAAAAAAATACACAATATCCAAGGGAATAATTTTTTTATCCTACATACTTTATTTATATAAAAAATAACGATGGCATATTTTTCTGAACAATTTAATCCATTAGATCCAGTCTTCATGATTTCACATCTGAGATTATATTTTGATTTATATAGAAGCATCATGGTTGTCATCACATCCATTTATGATGTATATGAAGAATATATCATCTTAAAATCGTACATGGACGATACATGCATAAAATTTTTATAAACTGCATCTTATTATGGTTTTATTCATAATCAACCTTTTTCAATGTCATCATATTTATATCCTATCTAACACAAGACATAGTTATCCCCTGATATTTTATTTTTATAAAATATTTCATTCATTTTTCCTTTATCATGTGGGATAATTTTTAATATTTTCACTATCATTAGCCTGTGCCTCTGGCATTTTCCTATTCCTCCAAAAGACTCATTCTAGATAATTAACATGTCATTAGGAACTGTGGTTGAATGTGGGTGTCTTCGATGTGGTTTTATTTCAGTGTCAACCTTCTTGATAGTTCATATTGATTCAATAACCAACAAAATCAAGGATTTAGAATTCAAGGTTTTCTCGTCATTATTATTTGCGACCTTCCTAAGGAGATTATTTATCATTACATTATTCTAATATCAATCATAGGTTTCTTATACACTCTATGTAATATTTTTTATCTTATTTTCTTATTAAAATTTCGATACATGTTGAGATGTTCATGTTCAAACCTTGTTATCACTACTATAAAATACTAAACAAGTGTAATTAATCATTCCAATTATGTTTCCTATATACAAAATATTTTGGATTTCTAGATGATTCTTTTTATTCATTGGACGTATCCCGTGGAGATGGTTTTCCATTATGATTTATATTTTCAGGATTGTACCAATGTTTTAATTCATAGTTTCATATACATTTATGGTACCAACAAAGTACCTAAAAACATGATTTAATGCGATTTTTTTGACTCATATTGTTGGATATTATTCATGATTTTTTTGTGATATATTTTTAGAATTAACTTCAAAATTAGTTTTCATTTACACCATAGACATTGTGGTAGTCATCTATTAAACATTCTATATACTTACTTGTATATATTTTGTTTTACAACCTAATTGTTTAGTGATGACATGAATAGGAAAATTAATACAACATCGTTTTGATGGTACCTGATTCTTCTCATATAATAATGATAAATCATTGAGTGAAGTAATTATCTTTTTTTAACATGTTGGAGTTTTTATATAAGAATTATACAATTATAATTGGTTAGAAGTAGAAATAGTTTTCTTATTTTGTGAACAATGTATTTTTGTATTCCGATGATTGGACAATTGGATTCCCAACTCAAGACCTTTTATATTGTGCATGATATTCAGATCATTATTCATAATCATAATCAAATAAAAGGATCTATTTATTCTTTAAGAAGTATATTCTTGTATATAAAACATTATTCTATATCAATGAGTCATGTTCTTTGATATTCCTAAATATTTATTCGAATTTCATACCCTTGAAATGATGCATTTTTTTAATTTCGTTTCATGTGAATAGTAAATTTCATCCATATTATTGTTGAATACAAAATTATCTTCAAATCTATTTACAAATTTTGGGGAGATTATATAATATTTATTTTTTTTGAATGGTGTGAGAGATTTAAATATTCAGAAATTATTTCATTCATGGCCATCTCCAAAACATCAGTCTCTTCATCCAGTTGGGTGATCACTTCTAATATACCCTGGAAAACTCCACCAACAAGGGATACTGTTCCCACTGGAATACCATGTAGAATAACTATTATTATGAAAAAATGAAAATTATTATGAAATTTTAGATTAATCATTATCATCACATGTTCTACCATTTTTATATTGAGGATCATTTTCAATTTTTTTAACACGTACCATCAGACCACTATAGGTAGAAATTTTATTCATATTATTATTGTAAACATGAGAGAACTATTAATTATATTAAACGTTTAGTATTTCTTCATTGTCATCATGTTATAGAAAAACATTTCTTCCATATAATTAGATAAGAGGGTCTTACTTTGTAATTTCCTCTTCTCATTATTCTTCTTGTACATCATTATTGTGGAAGATATAGAATATTGGTCAGAGGTAACTAAATATTAAATAAAATCTTACATCATATATGTTTCAGGATATAAAATCATTCCTTCAGAAGATAATATATTAACTATAGAGAAACCTATATAGGTGTATCGAGAATCTAATACTAATTTAATGTACATGTTTGAGATATTCTTAACACTAAAATGGGGCTAAATCAGTTATTCTGAATTTTAAAACCAATTGTAATTTTTTATCCATGTAACTCATAAACATGCTAGGATCATGATTATATTATTCTATTCTACAGGTTTCTTTAATTTATATGAAATTATTAATAATAACACAATATATTTTTATAGGTTTCACTTCTTAATAAGGTTTTCTAGTACATTGTAGGGTCAGAAAATAATTTTGACCAAAAAACATATATAAAACTACCCTACTATTTGATTAGAAGAATTTTCATAGACCCTTATAATCATCATGTACATTGAAAAAATATAACTGTACATATTTTACACCTATTGGATTTGTCTTTATATTTTCTCCCAATATGGTATTATCCTTCTTGATAAGATTTTATAACACCACGAAAATCCTCCATTTGTTGATCCATGTCTGATGCAAGAGTTTAACATTTTTCATCCATATCACTATTCTTCACTTTGATACATGAATAACATCAAAAAAGAAACTACTATTACTTATTCTAAATAATAAACATTATATATATAAAGAAATATAAACTTATTATTTTGTATTTCCTAATAATAATAATGTCTTGTGTTCTGATGAACATAAAATCTTCTCTGAACCAAGTTATAATCAGTTGATATCAAATTTTTAAATATACATTATACTCTTCATTCATCTTTATACATACATATAAAACTTATATAATAATATCATTTTTTATGGAATCATCAATATCTTATATGACTATTAAATAAATAAAGATCATCTCAACATAGAATCAAAACAATTAATTGTTTCTCTAAAATATATGATATTTAAGTTGAAACATTCCATTATTTTAGGACCCACATTAATATGGAATAGTGAAACCGTTTCTTGATCTCTATTTCTACATCCATACTGAAAACATGAGTTTATGTGCATGTATATTTACTCTCTATATAAACAAACTATCATTGATTGTTCTTATCGATCTGTTTTGTATAAATCATTCACGCACACAGTTTTGCGTGATGTTTCTCTTTTATGTATTTTTTATATCCTTCACAAACTACCATGCACCGAAGGGAGAATGTGTTTCACAGAAGTCATTTTTACTACCACAGTACAACTTTTACTATAGATTTTTGATTCACCTTGAACTACGGTTTATATAAGGATTGTTTCTCCATTGGAGTACTATCTTAAATTCTGCATACATCCTCTTATTCCACAATCCAAATCTTCGTTTGAGGACCATTTCATCGTTAAATAATTTTAATTGTTCCACAAATAATTGATGCTTCACATAACATCAATATTATACATCCCACCCCTAATATGCGAATGAAATTTTCATTTTATGTCACATTACCTCCCATGGACCACTTCTTCCTTCACAAACTTCCACTTCTTTCAAAGACCCTCACCTATTCAATGGACAAAATCATCCATTCCTGAAACTTTCCTTAGAATACTTCATAACTTATCATAATTATACTTCTTTTACTTTTTCACAGAAAGATGAATCATTCCACATAGTGAGGATAATTTTTAATTAAAATTGTTAGTCATTAATTATGGGATTATAGTCCATTTTATAGGAAAATAATTATGCAATTACTGGTAATAATTATTACATAAAATATTGAATGAGGTACAACAATCACCACATACAGTTCTATGCAGTCTATTTTCCATTGTGGGTTACAATTCCACTAGACAATTATGTACTATACAATCCCAACAAATTGTACTTATCGCAAAAATGAATCTCCATGAACTAAATCCACATTCTCCAAAACTATACCCCATTAATCTTTCTCTTTTTTTGTAGTTCAAAAACATATACTGACTAAAAAACTTTAATTCATCAAAAATAATCACCTCCTTTCCGTAAATGATGACCCCCCAGTGTATCATCATAAATTTATTAAACATAAATTATTCTTCATACATCAAACATCAAGTGAACTATCTTCCCTATATATATCATGTACCATGCTTGACTATCCACATAGCGTTGATATGTGTACTTCCTTCATTTTCTAAATTTTCATAACTATTCAATGAACCTCATTTGATTTGATGAAAAAACATATATATAATGATTTTTAATCCTTTGATGGATTATCATTCACATTGTCAGATTTAACATCGAAATTATTGTACCATACATATCTTCTAGAAATTATTTTCTTTCTAATAAATCTAAAAATGATTGGTAAAAAATTTAACAACCTTTAATATAAAATCATGGTATAAAATATTCTCATAACAGCTCATTATGTTTCAGAAATACAAATTAGCAATGCATCATAATATTTTTCTAGGACATTTATTCCACTATGACATCCAATGACATAAAATGATCCGAAAATAGTTCTCCATGAATTACCTCTAATATCAAAGTGTTAAAACTATCAATTTATTATATGAATAACATGAATTGAGGATATTATCAAATATCCATTAACTATGAATCAATATCATCATATTCAATACAATGAGAACTTCTTATCACATTGAACACTTTTGACAATAAGTTGACAAAAAATGTATTTTATTCACAATGTGGGCTATACAAATGCAATATCATAAATAAGAAAAAGTTGAACATTTGGTTATTAGAAGAAAATGAAGGTAACTGAATGAAATATATAATAATAAGTCCAAATTAACAATTCATTATAAATAAATAACCATGTCAAATCGATTTTGACAGTTCCTTGAATATGAGGCACGTAAATACCGAATAATATGAAAATAATCATAATCCATGGAATCAAAATAAAGGAATATAGAATAGCATAGAATTGAATTTGTTATATAAATAACAATAAAATAGCTTTTATGATATAATTTATCACTAGAAATAATATTTCTATATGGTAAAAACATTCTAGAGAGTATTTGGTTTAAATGAATTTTATGATAAAAATTGAGTATTCAGATAAGTCCACTATCTCATTGATGTAATTATTAGAGTTATAAATCATTATTCGATGAGCATTATGCTTATATAAATTTAGCACCACCCATATAAAACTAATAGATCATATTTATTTTTGCTATATGAATACATTAATAGTTTCATCATTGTTCGACTAACATATATGAAAGATATTCCTTTCTAGAAAATTTACTAAATACATGATTGTAACATAATTAGAGTAACTTGGTAGATAGTATCGAAATAAGATATCCCTTGTGAAGAATAGTGAACATTAATGGTTTTTTAGAATGATACAAACACTTTATAAAAACATTTGGAAAAGATTTATAAAATAAAAAATAAATATGGTTTATCAATTAAATAAATATTAATATTAATAAAAATCACTAAAAACAAATTATTTTTAAAAAATAATGATTTTTGAAATTATTTTTTTAAACCATTAAATCTTGGAGAGTAAAATTAATAGTAATAATTAAAGAAAATAATAGAATTATGTTACTAAATAGAAAATAAGATAATGATTTATTTATATTTTTGTAAATAAAGTATATTTTTATATATAATTTGTATTAGAAATCATAGAGATGTGTAAAAATACATCAATATAATAATATGAAAAATGTGAAAATAAAATGGTATGAGATATATGTAAATTTATATCAATAAAATAATAAGAAAACAATAAACATGGAAGAGAAATGTTACCCTCCAATATGAAAGGAAATGACATATCCCCCAACATCATTCATTTTTGTTAAATTTTGAAATATATTGGCGTTCTATGTTATTGTGACATGTAAAAACCATAAATAACAAAGGGATTATTATATTTTCGTGGTTTTAGAGGGAAATTTTATACTATATAAACCACTATACATTTTATTCATAGACAATCCTCATTTTTGTTTTGTGATATAGAAGATATTCTTAAATATATTAATTATAACAATGAATGAAAATTAACAACAAATTTAAAAACCATAAAAATAATAATCACTTCCATTAGAATCTTATTCGTATCTATTAACTTTTAAATTCATTAATTATAATCATTTATTACACATTAAAGATTTAGTGATTGTTTATTTTCATTAACAACTGTTAATAATTATTATTATTTCACAAATGATTCATAATTGAAATTTTGATGCCAAATATATTCAAAAAATTCATCATTGATCGATTTTTAAATGTAAAGATATCAATATTACTCAATTTTATATATTTTCCAATTATATTTTGATTTAATGTAGAGTTATTGTTTCTGGGAATTGAATCTAAAATGTGTTTGTATTAGGTAAATGATTGCTAAAAACAAGAAATGTTATAATAACCATTAATTTGTAAGTCACCATTAAAGCCCCATGGTATAACATAAATAACTATTTAATATCATATATAATCATTATTAATGTCTTTAGAATCATTCAACTTCTAAATACTGGAGATAATATAACGAATTATTTATTATTTGTTGAATCAACCAAGCAAACAATCTGTTATAGTAATGGGTGAGTAGAGGTATAGAGTTATATAATGGAAATTTAATTTTACAAAATTATAAATATATTAATATTACATCATTTTAATGGGGAATTGTATTTACAAATATTATTTTTTGAAATGATAATTAAAAATGATTGTAAATAAAAAGATATATACTTTTATGAATTCATACCTTCTCGATAATTTATAGTTCATAATGAATGATTTATTAATTTTTAATGGATCAAGATGTTAGTACATGTGTATTTAGGCTATCGTAAAGTGAAATTTGGAAAATTTGGATGTGATAAATTTATTAAATGTTTTGATTAATAGGATCACGATATGGATTCTTTCTTGGATGTGTTTTAAATGGGTTTTTAGTAACATCCTTGTTTTCTACTTGTAATGCATTGAAATACACTATGTAATAATTTTAGAGCCTATAAATGAAGTGATATGAGATTATGAGGCCTGATTATTCTCATTGTTCATTTAATAAAAATATTATATATATTATATAACCAACATTTATTTATTTTTAAATATTGGAATTAATATTTAATATATTCGTGGATCTGATGTTTGACAATACCCATAGATTTAGAATGTATGTTTTACTATAGGAATGAGTGAATATTTTTTAATATTGACATTTTGATAAATTATATCATGAATTTAAATAATAAAATAAATAAATTAATAAATTAATTAGGGTTTTTATTATTTTTAAACTAATGGACTCCACACATATACATTTATTGCAAATATCTGGGTTTTTCTCATAACCCTATGATTCATGAAGAGTGAAAAAGGATTTATTCATGAATGAAATTAAGAAACCATGATTACATAAATACAACAAGGATCATTAATGAAAGTGGAGATTCAGATCATTCCATTGTTTCTAAACACTAATTTTCTTCTTAAACAACTAATGAAACTCTATAAAGCGTGTTTTTTAAATGTATTTATTTCTTTATTTACAATACCTTGAAGTAAATTATTTAAATCCACCAATATATTTATTAAAGGGCAGTTAATTCTTGTCTATGATGGGTTTTCAATTAGGAATTATGTGTAATTGATATTTTTTGTCTTTATTTTTAATTTAAATCGTAATGTGTTCAATAAAACACAAGCAATGTATGTGGATTGTTTCTATTTTTTATTTTTTCATTTTTTACACATTTCATTTAAGATTCATCATGGAAAACTACTTATTCTAGAATTAAGATATATAAATGATTTTTCATCAATGTGCATCCATTTTTCAGTTCATCAGAATCACGCTTTGTGTTTGGGTTTTTGATAATAGAAAAAAAATTAATTTTTTATTATAATATTAGATGACTAAAGGTAGATCAATATTGCATTTTGAGGATATCGGTTTGTGGTTTTCATTTGAATTAGGGTACTTATAAGGATATGTGATTCTCAGGAATTATAATTGAACATAATTTAAACAATTATGATTGAATGGTCTGTGATCCCTAGAATCACAACATCCTGGCTTGATTGTTTGTATAGAGTATGGTGGCAACAATAATGGTGAAACAATGGAACATTCTAGAATTTCATAGAAATTATGGAATACATAAAATTGAGTCCCATGAACAAACACCATATAATCCCCCTTTTACATCAGTAGGGTATACATTCATATAAAAATATCACACATCTTATGACATGTGTTTCATTCCATGTGTCATGGGGATGATGTCTCAACATGTACCCAGAGGATACATAGGAATGGATATGGACATGTAGATGAGCATGACCAGAGTACACCACTCTGACGATGTTCAAAGACATTTCCATGTATAATAGAAATACTAGTGTACATATGAATATGTAGAGGAACAAAATGGTGGAAATGATCAGGTATGTTATTATAGATACACATTGGGTACCACATATACACACCATGTACATCTTCTATGGAAATTTAAAGCCCTTATTTTTCTTTTTATAAAACGAGTAGTTTATGGTGGTTACATAGTCCCTTCTTATTTAGGCACTATGTGGAATTATATCCCAATAATAAGATTATGACCCCCATTGTTATTTTTTTTAATTATATAGTTTAAATTACACATTTACGTGACATGGTTGATATCACTTATTATTCTGTATTTAACATATGTAGGGTTTATGGTATAATCATGAATTTGTAACCTATCTTAGAGGAAATATAATAGGGGTTTTAGTATCATATTGTCGACCTGGTTGTGGTATAATATTTTTGTGTTGAAATATATTGAGATACAATGAGTACCTCTTTGGAGAGGCTTGATGATAAATGCCACTTAGATGAGAACAATAATTGATTGAATGGATTGTGGGATGAGTTCTCCTATATAATCAATTCCCGAAATCCTTGAGTAAAATCCCATGGTTAGAAGTAGGGTTGATAACTATTGATACCTTGATTAGTTTATGAATGTATATATGTATTTATAGTTATTTTTTCTTATTTTTTTATCATGAAACCATCGATGTGTTTAATACTCTTGATTATATAGGTTTGATGATTTCATTTTTTCTTATTGTCTATTATTATAATCATCCCTATTGTTTCTCTTATTGAACATATCATGTCTTATGTAGATGAAAATTAATTTATATAGGGTCGAAACAAGACAATGGGTAGGATAATCCTAATCTAGGAATGGAAAATTGAGGATCCTATAGGTGTTTCATTTGATATTATTCCCCTCCATATATTTATCTTAGAAATTTTTTATAGTATTGGCGGGATTTTATTTTTCACCATTATACATTGTAGTAATTTTTTTTAACACAATTAATGAGATAGATGTTATTCATGAATTTTGGACTCAGTTGTGTTTTAATTTGAAGAATTATATGTTCTGGGGGATGTATCTGTTTGTACAGCTACTTTATGAGAATGCCTCCCAGAAATGTGATATTCCAAGTCAATCCCAATCCCTATCACATTTCATATTGATGGTTGGAATGGAGTATAACATTAATCTTATCTACATATATGAAGGCCCCAGAGGAAAAATACAATATAGATTTTTATCAATGGAGTCTGTTCTTCGTTAGGACCAATGATTTTAGTTTCCGAGTAGCTATGAGGTTTTGTATGGTATTATGAAAAAATAGATATTTTTTCAAGATTTTATAATATGATATGGTATCCAATATTAGTGAAACATTATAAATATATATTTATCATCAATAGAAAATACTACATGTTGACTGGGTATATGTTGGTACATGGTAGAATGATTACATTGGCACATGTGTCATATATGAATGAATTAGGCTTTCTATAAACTTAATGAGTTAGATACAAGTATATAATATTTGTGAATGGAACATATTTATTTAATTTCAATATTCCAACACAATTATTTCCTCCTAGTATTCCACAATATGATCATGATTGAGATATTCCAAGTGATGAGGATTTAGTGTAGGACCATGTATCAGAGATGACAAATGTGAGTGGTTTTATATTTGTCCCCCACCACTATTGGTGGTTGTTATTCGGGTGGTACCATTTGAGATATGTATAGGATAAATAAAATCCATTAGATTTATTTTTAGAAATGACTATGGTTTTTTCATAATCCATACCCAAAGGAATTTGTGGACATCGTAGAGGTAGGCTATCATTTTTTCTTTTTGTGGACCCCTCGAGATCAAATGGTTGTCCTAGAGATGATTCATCTTCAAGTCTCTATAATGTGATGGTGGATTTTGATTACATAGAATAACAATGATACAGAACTCTCACGATAAATATTTTCATGTCACATCAAGGAATATTTATCTCCTGGGACAATTGGATTAGTGTAAATCCAAGAGATTTTACAGTTACAAAATAACATTGTGACCATGGAAGATTATTAAAATAGTATTAATAAAACCCTAATATACTATATGGATATGGATATTTTTTTTCTGGTCATTCAACATAGTGAAAGTATTAAAACATATTTCATGGTTGGAGAGAAATAACATTGCATTCCCACCAGTGTTGGAGTGCTTGAACATGCATTGGTTTTGGAGAGATGTATTAAAAATAAAAAATAATAATGTAGCTTGTAGGAACATCAGTGAAGACCACTTAAAATGTTATCTAATTATTGGATATGGGATTCAGGCATTCGATATGCTTCCGGAGTCACACCTATAATAGTGGTTCTATATTATTATATTATTGGAATAGTTCTAGTTATCCAATATAGAAGAAATGTTTTCAATGATTCTAACCGTAAATGTGAAATATTATTAATGTAATTCTATATAGAGAACTAGGAGATAGTAAATAGACCTCTCATTTAGAGAATGTAGTAGGATCTTGGAGTTTCGCAAGGAGGTGAACCTGGCAGAAGACTGGGGGAAGTAGCAATAGTTGTCATGCAATTTGATTTGTTTACACCACTACACCATGATGGTCCGCAATAGGATCAGGGGGATGGTGGATATAGATGATGACAACTATATGAAATTGAAATATATAACCCCAATAATTTATGTATTATTAGTGGAATGATCCTTTTCTTTTATACATAATCATTATTAATGATTTGAGAGGACCATTTGGGGATATACATAACACTAAGACAGGGGTGAATCAGTGTTGGAGACTTCTTAATCCAATTCTAACATTATATCCATGTACCTTGTCACACCCATGATTTTTTTTAAATTCATTACTCATTTAATTTCCATTCCCGATTTGTTTTGGGGGTTTACCACTCTTTTTGGTGAAAATGGTGGGTTTTGAAAATTTGGGCTAAACCGTGAGCCCAAATCCAGATTTAAAAACAACTTTTTATTCTTCTATAACTCCTTCAATTTTAACTATTTTAAACCCATTCCACTTCCCAATTGACATACCCTAATATATTAAAATCACCATATCCCTTTTAACCACATATAAATCCCAAATAATGATGTATTTGGGTTTTTAATTAAGGTAATGGGCCTACCCGTAAGCTCATTTCCTGCTTTAATTTATTTTATTAATATTTCAATATCCCATTCGCTTTTTACTGTTTTTCAGTGATTCAAACTCCCACTAGAAGTCAAAATCCTCACCCTCACCCCGGTATCTCGTTTTCCTCTTTGGAGCTCATATACCCCGCGGAGTTGGACGAGTTTTCTCCATATTTCTCAAATCGACCAGATTTTATGAGGTAAAATGAATCTTTCATAACTCCTTCAATTTTCATCTTTTTTCCCCCATTTCAGTACCCAAATGACCTAATATGACTCCTTCAAACCTCCATACCAGTTTTGGGTACTTGGAGATTCATAGTTAGGTGGATCGGGGCCGATTTCTTCAAGATATTTCAAGTAAGGGAATTCCTTCTTGGTTCCTTCCATCCCCTTTTAGTTTTATTTCGTATTTCTTGAAGTTCCTCATGTCTATAAGTTAGGGTTAGATCCTAAGGTCTGATTTGGTATCTTTTGGGTCAATTTTTGGTGGTCTAGTTCTGGATATAATTTCCTTGTGGTGCGGCGGTGGTGCGCTTAAGGTTCCGCACCATGTTTTGAGGGTTTCGACTCAAAAGGTAGGCGATTCCATGTGTATCCATTTTATGATGAGTTAGGTTGCTTGTTTTATTAATTTAGTATGTTTATAATCTGTCTTGTGTGGTTTGAAAACATTGTTTTTTTGAATTTGGTTAAACATTTAATTTTTAGTTGTATTTTAGCTTGAAATTGGGTACTTTTCATGTGTGACTGTTGGGGTAATGTTTGGGTTTAGTTTATAACATATGAAAGTGATTTATTAGTCTTGAAAGGGGCTGCCAATTCTGTTTTGTTAATTCCTTATTGTCATGTGGGCCTTTAAAAGAGGTTTTTTGAATGTGTTTAAGGTGTAAAACCGTGTTGTACTTTTTGAAGGAGATTTATGAAAACGTGTGTTTTTCATGTGTATCTTTGTGGTATTATTTGATGTATTTTTATAACATTTGGGGGTGCTTTAATAATT
Source organism: Viscum album (assembly GCA_963277665.1). Taxonomy (NCBI): domain Eukaryota; kingdom Viridiplantae; phylum Streptophyta; class Magnoliopsida; order Santalales; family Viscaceae; genus Viscum; species Viscum album. The sequence goes on along the minus strand of OY728161.1, from coordinate 415,040,125 downwards.
GTTTTATGTCTGAAAATTATGTTTTGGATTGTTATTGTTATGATTTTGGTTTTTAATGAGGGGTTTGAAATGGGTTTAGTTAGCAAACAATGGTTATACCTCTTGGGTTTGTTTTATAATAATTGTAAATGTTTTATTTGGTTAAACAAAGTTGGCAAAGGGTGTATATGTACTATTTTGGTGAGTGTGTTAACCTAATGTGGGTTTTTGAAAGGTAAAGTGATGATTTGAGATGTCAAACATTTTTTTAGAATGTTTTATAAATTGCCGAAATGTTTTACTAAATTGTGTTTTGTGTGCGAAACACGTGTGTGGGATGTTTTAGGTGAGTTTATTAATAAAATGATTTGTGGAGTTGAGAAGGGTATTATGTTACATGTGTGTGGGTTGTTATGTGAGTTGAATATCGTGTAATGGTTTTATAAAATCGTTTAAAGGATTTGTAGAAGTGTTATAGAAATACGAAAAGTGTTGTAGGCAATTTTGGTGTGAGTATGATTCCAAAATGCATTTGAATGAAAAGTGGAATTTTTGACTTGTGTGATGTACATGGGGCTGTTTGTTTTATGTCTGATGTGGAAGGGATATTTTCATGTGAAAACAATACTTCTGGGATTGTTGAACTTTTTTGAGCACAAAGGGAAACCCCGGGTATCTAGGTGGGTGGACGTGTACTAGTATGCTAGTGAATCTGTGGGGTTTGGCCTCAGTTTCACTTAGCAAGATTGATGATTACAACTCTAACTAAACAATTATGATGATGATTGGGGAACAATAGGTTATGGTTATGATCCATACTAGTGGCTCGTGCAAGAGAACGAATATTTTTTGTGGTTACTCACACCGAGATACGAGGTACCTGGGACCCACAGCTAGCTAGTGCCTAGGGGTTATTTCCTATTACTTGTGCTCGTTAGATCCTTTGTACTTACCGTCGTTATAAAGTATTGTTGGATGGAAAATTATGTAGATTTGTTATTTATTTTAAAATTGTTGTTCCTTCAAAATTATCTCACATGAAAACTGTTTTCATTTATTATTTCATCCTTTAGAAAATTTTAACTAGCATTTCTTATTTATAAAACATGCAATGATTTTTGTCATGAAATGTTTATCACATGGAATCTCATAAAGTTGGTATCGTACTGGGCTTTATCTCACACCCTACTTACACCTTTGGGTGTAAGTAGACTTGCTTATTTTATGTCACAGGTTTGGGTACAAGTTTTATGCCTTTGGTTCGGGTTTTTAGTGGTCCATCCTGATGTAGTGTCGTGGAGATGGCTAGAGGGTGGTGCCTTTTTCCATGTGGAGGTTCTTGGAATGTCTTTTCTTGGGTTTGTATCTATGTAATGGTCTTTAAAAATTGTTTAAAACTTTTTCATTAAGTTCTGCATTTTTGAAAAATATTATTTGGTTTGAAAAATCCAGATTCGTTTCATTGGATTCATTTTTCATTTTTTGTTTATACACTCGGGTAAATCATTCCCAATTATCATTTTATGATACCCGGGAACTTGTGCCAGCCCGTGGGGATTGGGAACTCCCTTCGGGAATTGTCACAGTCTGGGTTTGGTGCCGGTTTTGGCGGTGTCCACATTCGGTTCGTGACAAAATGGTATCAGAGGAGGTTCGCTCTTTTGGAGTCATGTTATTGGGAAATAGTCAGGATAGTCTAGAGTTATGATTTTTGGGACATTGAATTCTGGTTATGGGTAGTGTGCATGATCACGACACCACATTTCAGGATTCAAGTCGCCAGGGGATGTTGGGATTTGTCTAGGTATTTTGGTTTTCTTGGTTTGATGATGATTAGGGGAAATGAAAAGATAGTTGGGTAAATGGTCTCAATGAGGTCGTAGGGTCTGGCAAGCCATGTGGAGCTGTGGATATTCCCTAGAACACTCTTTGTGACAGTGTAGTTATTGGAATATGGCCGCCAACCATATGTCTAAGTCACCCACTGAAACTAGTTTCCTCTCGCATTGTCTGGTGTTCTTTCGTTTTGAAATCTTGGAACATTAGTTTTAAAGTGACTTGGTTTTAGGAAGTGTAATGTTTTTGTGAAATTGTTTTAAAATAAATATGGAATGGTTTGATTTATGAAATGGTGGTACTGAATATTCAGAATTATTTTGAAATGGAAAAATTGTGTTCATACACCTCTTTTGAAAGCAGAAACTATATTGAAGTTGTTTTTGAAAAAGTGTTCCCATTAGATTTTTCTAAACTATTAAAAGGTTTTTTAATGGGATGAGATGTTTTGAAATTTATGTAAATAACTTGAATGTGAGTGTTCATTGGAACGATTGTGCCTTTCTGAAAAGTTTTTTTTAATGCGGTAATTTGGGTTCGACCTCCTTGTTAGCGGTTTTGATAAGAATGATGTGTTGGTTGACCATTTTGGTTTTGAAAAGTGGAATGAATCAGTGCATTGACCTTTGGTATTTCAATGAGTTACCACATGCATGGGGTTATATGGGATGATATATGGTTGATGTCATTACTGGATGAGTGCCAGGACGGATACGAGGAGGGTGCCTGGTGTGGCACAAAAAAATGCATGTGTGAGGTCCATGGGGTACCATTGGTGGATACGCTCACCGTTGAACCGTTTTTTTCAGAAATGGTTTAAAAGAAAAACATTTTTTCTTGATGAATAGTTTGGGATGGTTTTTATTATGGGTTTTTGAAAATGATGATGTTGTGGGATGTTTTGAGTCCAAGAACTCCTCATGTTCGAACTGTTTTTTTTGGGTTTGTGTTTTGTCGGAAAGCTGGGTAAAAGGTCCGGTTAGTAGTCTCCTATGATATATGTTTCTGGACACCATTAAGATGGTTCCATTAACGATTTTGGATCTATTTTGTGGTATTTTTTTACCAATGGACCAGCTTGGTTGGTTCCTTGGATTCTCTCTTTGGATAAGGTACGCCCCATTAATATTTGTGCACAACTGAAGTGCAATGAGGATTGTTTTTCCATTGGAAAATCCTCTAGTTGATCAATGTAAGGAATCTTTTCTTGAGATTTGTAGAATGAGTCTACACCATTTACTCTATAGGTTTTTTCGGATCTTCTTGTTGCGTAAGAGTGCTCGTGGATGGTTGAAAGAGCCCTTAGTTTCTTAAGCTACCTAATTCGTCGAAGGTGAAAGTTCTCTGGGGTTGTCAGTGTGGATAGTGTCAAAGAGGGCCTCTAAGTCATTCACAGTCTCTTCGTAGAAGGGGTTTATGTTAAACCACCAGTGTGGGAAATCTGGAGATGAGAGGCTGTTATGGACACTTTCTGGAATGCTGTGAAATTTGGTGATGTTGTATAAGGCCCCCACCTTGTATTATTTCTCTCAGTCGCTTTGGTCTTGTTCGGTGACATGATGTGATGCCACGTGCTCGTTTGATTGTAAAGGTGAATTTGTTCAATATTATGTGAGTCTTTTTTTTCAAAACTATTTTTCCTTTTGGGAGATCTATAAATCCTCTATTTTAGAGGAAGGTGATTATATGTGTCCTTTATTTCTATTGTTTCTCACCCGAAGAAGCAAGGTGTGATGTGAGTGCATCCTCTAAACCCTTATTTCAGTGAATTTAAACGTTAGGGTAAAGTGAGTTCTGGAGTGTGTTATGTCTGGGTAAACCCATATCAGATTGCGTGTAGTTGTTTGTAGCATCGGAAGAAGAAATTCTATTCGGGGGTTTCTAAATCCTAACTGTGAGGCCGAAGATGCTTCAATCATTCCAGCTCCATCCATAGGTCCCGGAGAGAAGCTGGCACGTAGTCAAAGGAAATCCCATGGTAGTTTTTAACCTTGAACAAAGAACTGTTCTTAGTATGAGAGATGGGAATAGTTTAAAAATTTGGTGTTTTCATCTTTCTTCTTTTGTTCCCATTTGGTGGAAAGAGGTGGAGTGCCTCATCCCCATGTTATCTACCAATGACTTTCTTTTCCCCTTTGGTTTCCTTTGGGATTGGGGAAAGGTTTTGGATTTGTCTAGACTGGTTGAGTGAACATTTATTAGTAACCATTCACCAGAAAACCATTTAGGTATAAGGATCCACGTGGTTAGAGCACAGTTTCCCAAACTGCATGGGCTAACAGCGCGGTTGTCCCAACTCTTTATGTTTTAGGGTTTTTCTATGCCGGCCGATATTGGTCAGTTAAGATGGATGGTTCTTATGGTGTGGAGAACCACTATGAGTCTCACGTATATTATTTTGAAAAATCCTAATGGGATTTTATCCCTTGTACTGGGGAGTTTTTTCGGGGCTCCCCTCTTAGTGTCTTGATTCTTTCTCAGAAAAAAAAATATAAGTTGCCTCTTATGGTTGGGGAGACCATTTGTTTATCCTTATAACAGTATCTCACTTTTGTACATGGTCATGGATTGGATGTGGGTAGCCTCATTCGGAGCTATATAACCACATACATCATCCTTGAGTAAACATTGGGATTGGAGATTTCCCAATGGTTTAGTTATATCAATGTAAGTGTAACCTTGTTCGATGTTCTTGTTTGTTTGGGTAAATTTCTTGAGCCTTGTTCAGATAGTGTTTGAAAAGTTTTATTTTAGGATAAATCTTGAATGTGATTGATAATTTCAGTAATGAGGTGTATTTTTTGGTTGTAAATTATTCCTTCCTTAATTTATCACTGGAGGTGTTATGACCTTTGGGGGCGAAGCTTAGCAATGGAGTCCATTTATGCCTTTCGGTTGGGTTTGGTTTTTTCTTTGTCTGTGACGTGGCTTTTAGAGGGAGGAAAGTATTATGGTGGGGATAATTGTCACACCCATGACATTTTTTTAAATTCATTACACATTTTATTTCCATTCCCGATTTGTTTTGGGGGTTTACCACTCATTTTGGTGAAAATGGTGGGTTTTGAAAATTAGGGCCAAACCGTGAGCCCAAATCCAGATTTAAAAAAAAATTTAGATTCTTCTATAACTCATTCAATTTTTACTATTTTAAACCCATTCCACTTCCCAATTGGCGTACCCTAAAATATTAAAATCACCATATCCCTTTTAACCACATAGAAATCCCAAATCATGATGGATTTGGGTTTTTAATTAAGGTAATGGGCCTGCCCGTAAGCCCATTTCCTGCTTTAAATTATTTTTTTAAAATTTCAATATCACATTCGTTTTTTACTGTTTTTCGGGGATTCAACCTCCCACTCGAATCCAAAAACCTAACCCTCACCCCCTGTATCGATTTTCCCTCTTTGGAGCTCATATACCCCGCGGAGTTGGATGATCTTTCTCAATATTTCTCAAATCGACCAGATTTTATGAGGTAAAATGAATTTTTCATAACTCCTTCAATTTTCATCCTTTTCCCCCCATTTCAGTCCCCAAATGACCTAATATGACTCCTTCGAACCTACATACCAGTTTTGGGTACTTGGAGATTCATAGTTAGGTGGATTGGGGCCGATTTATTCAAGATATTTCATGTAAGGGAATTCCTTCTTGGTTCCTTCGATCCTCTTTTAGTTTTATTTCGTATTTCTTGAAGTTCATCATGTCCAGAAGTTAAGGTTAGATCATAATGTCTGATTTGGTATCTTTTGGGTCAATTTTTGGTGGTATAGTTCTGGATTTATATTCCTTGTGGTGCGGCGGTGGTGCGCTTAAGGTTTCGCACCAGGTTTTGAGGGTTTCGACTCAAAAGGTAGGTGATTCAATGTGTAACCATTTTATGATGAGTTATCTTGCTTATTTTATTAATTTTGTTTGTTTATAATCTGTCTTCTGTGGTTTGAAAACTAGGTTTTAATGAATTTGGTTAAACATTTAATTCATAGTTGTATTTTAGCTTGAAATTGGGTACTTTTCATGTGTGACTCTTGGGGTAATGTTTGGGTTGAGTTTATAACATATAAAAGTGATTTATTAGTCTTGAAAGGGGATTCCAATTCAGTTTTGTTAATTCCTTATTGTCATGTGGGCCTTGAAAAGAGGTTTTTTGAATGAGTTTAAGGTGTAAAACCATGTTTTACTTTTTGATGGAGATTTATGAAAACATGTGTTTTTCATGTGTATCTTTGTGGTATTATTTGATTTATTTTTATAACATTTGGGGGTGCATTAATAATTGTTTTAGGGCTGAAAATTCTGTTTTGGATTGTTATTGTTATGATTTTGGTTTTGAATGAGGGGTTTGAAATGGGTTTAGTTTGCAAACAATGGTTATACATCTTGGGTTTGTTTTATAAAAATTGCAAATGTTTTATTTGGTTAAACAAAGTTGGGAAAGGGTGTATATGTACTGTTTGGGTGAGTGTGTTCACCAAATGTGGGTTTTTGAAAGGTAACGTGATGATTTGAGGTGCCAAACAATTTTTTAGAATGTTTTATAAATTGCCGAAATGTTTTACTAAATTGTGTTTTGTGTGCGAAACACGGGTGTGGGATGTTTCAGGTGAGTTTAATAATAAAATGAATTGTGGAGTTGAGAAGGGCATTATGTGACATGTGTGTGGGTTGTTATGTGAGTTGAATATCTTGTAATGGTTTTATAAAATCGTTTAAAGGATTTTTGGAAGTGTTAAAGAAATGTGAAAAGTGTTGTAGGCAATTTTGGTGTGAGTTTGATTCCAAAATTCATTTGAATGAAAAGTGTAATTTTTGACTTTTGTGATGTACATGGGGCTGTTTGGTTAATGTGTGATGTGGAAGTGATATTTTCATGTGAAAACTATACTTCTTGGATTGTTGATCTTTTTTGAGCACAAAGGGAAAACCTGGGTATCTTGGTGGGTGGACCTGTACTAGTATGCTAGTGATTCCGTGGGGTTTGGCCTCAGTTTCACATAGCAAGATTGATGCTTATAACTCTAACAAAACAATGATGATGATGATTGGGGACCAATAGGTTATGGGTATGACCTCTACTAGTGTCTCGTGCATGAGAACAGATATTTTTTGTGGTTACTCTCACCGAGATACGAGGTACCTGGGACCCAGAGCTAGCTAGTGCCTAGGGGTTATTTCCTATTACTTTTGCTCATTAGATCCTTTGTACTTACCGTCGGTATACGGTATTGTTTGCTGTAAAATTCAGTATCATTGTTATTTATTTTAAAATTGTTATTCCTTTAAAATTATATCACATGAAATCTGTTTTCATTTATTATTTCATCCTTTAGAAAATTGTAACTATAATTTCTTATTTACAAAACATGCAATGATTTTTTCATTAAATGTTTATCAAATGGAATCTCATAGAGGTGGTATCCTACTGGGCTTTCTCTCACACCCTACATACACCTTTGCGTGTAAGTAGACCTTCTTATTTTATGTCACAGGTTTGGGTACAGGTTTTATGCCTTTGGTTCCGGTTTTTAGTGGTCCATCGTGATGTAGTGTCGTGGAGATGGCTTGAGGGAGGTGCCTCTTTCCATGTGGAGGTTCTTGGACTGACTTTTCTTGGAGTTTTACCTTTGTAATGGTCTTTAAAAATTGTTTAAAATTGTGTCCTTCTGCTCTGAATTTTTGAAAAATATTATTTGGTTTGAAAAATCCAGATTCATTTCATTGGATTCTTTTGTCATTTTAAGTTTATAAAATCGGGTAAATCATTCCCAATTATCATTTTATGATTCCCGGGCACTTGTGCAAGCCTGTGGGGATCGGGAACGCCCTTCGGGACTTGTCACGGTCTGGGTTTTGTGCCGGTTTTGGCGGCGTCCAGATTCGGTTCGTGACATTCCTCATTCCCTTTTATGATCATGATTCTTTTATTCTATCTTCCTCATCGCATGGAATAACAGAAATCAGTATAAATATGCACCCAATATTTCTAATATGTTCAATACTCAATAAGTGCAGCTACGTCCTTTCCAAGTATGAAAATGACTAGTTCATGGATTCAAAAATATAATGTAATATGTTGTTACGATGAAGTTTCTAGGAAAACAATCCTATAGCCAGTGTGAGTCCCTACACTGTCACGACCCATCCTCGGGGCCCGTTCCGTGACTACCCCAATCTCGCCTTCCATAGGCCAGGGGCTGGCGACTAGCACCAAAGGCGTAAATCCCGATAACCGGGAAGAAATTTCCTTTATAAAAGTAAATAAAACATCACAGAGTACAAGCAGAAGCAAAACACTAAGTACAAAAGATAGTGCTGAAAAGTAAATGGGCCAGAATACAAACCCAACTGAAAGTGCAGCTATAACTAAACGAAAGTACAACAGAAAATGGCAAACAGCTGGAAGAAGGAAGCAGCTCCTGGGTCGTCCTCCTCGGATCCTACCTGAAGGGTAGGTTCAGATAGCCTCCTCAATGCTCTCGCCCGTCTACCTCCTCCGTGTGTCATCTCTCCGTGAAGTCCTCCTCCAGATACTGAATCGTCGTGTAGTCCACCTCCGGGTACTGACTCGTCGTGTAGTCCACCTCCAGGTACCATCTATTCCTCGAACACTCGGCCTCTGTCAGCACTGCCCATCGTCTACAACCAACACAACGAGGTGCGGGCATAGCCCGTGCAGGGGTGTGTATAACGATACTCAGTAGGGACCCTGAGACCCTCAAGGTCTCACTAAAACTAACAAGGATAACCACAAAGAGGATCTCAACAGATAACCTCCACTTAGGTATATACCCATACATATACCTAAGTTATCAAGTAACCCATCTCAATCATGAGATAACACAAAGATTATGAAATCAACAGATAACCACTACCCCGGTATATGACCAAACATATACCTAAGTTATAAAGTCACCCATCTCAATCATGAGGTAAACACAAAGGTCAAAATTCTAAGCACAAACCAGGATTTTCATTATCGAAACATAACTGCTGAAGAGCCCCGTCTCTGGAGTGTACAGTGGTCATGTCACGTCTCCGAGGTACTGCTCACTAACCTAAGACTGCTGAGGTACTCCTCCTGTCGAGTACTGCGGGTTTGCGGCCAACTACCGGGCGCTCTGTCCACTGTGGGTCAGTCGCCAAATACTGGGGGCTACCCCTAATAGCCTATAGAGGTACTCCTCCTGTCAAGTACCGCAGGTCTGCGGCCAACTACCAGGCGCTCAGTCCTCCATGGGTCTATCGCCAAATACTAGGTGCTCCGTCCACTAGGCTAGTCGACTCACTCCAAGTTGATTCAATCAAGCAGTCGTCAGGTCTCAGCCGGCTACACGGTCTCCGTACGCCATACGCTCATCTCCGAGAGGGTCCTCTCCACGAGCTAAAGGTTAATAATCCAGGTATCACAAAGTCCCACGAAAAGTATCTCAAAGGACCGACTCGTCATAGGGGTCTCAAAGCAACATATGGCGCGTCAATCGGACGCCCGGTCTGTGAGTTATTAGACTTTTCGTCCTAGGGGCCCGGTTAGTTTCATGTGCGAACCAATCCAGCCATAACTCAACTATACCCCGAACACTCATAGGGAATACTCAGAGGGACCGTTTCTCAACGTGATCACCAACGCCGCTGACGGATCGTCAAACGGATGTCCTGCCTGTAAGATATCATACTTTCCGTTCTAGGGGCCCGGTTGGATTTCGAGTACAATCAAACTCGTCCATATTTCAACTACATCCAAAACTTGGGATAAGTATACCAAAAGTTCCTTCTCATCATGTGGTATTCAACGAAATAGATGGCCCGTCAACCGGACGCCCGATCTGTGAATTATTGGCTTTTTCGTTCCAAGGGCCAGTTGGTTTTGTGAGTGATCCAAACCAACCGTACTCCGACGGCATCCAAACCTCGAGCGGAGTAAGCCAAAAGTTCTGTCTCACTAAGAGGAATCCAACAAAGTCGAAGGCACATCAATCGGACGTCTGGAGATCATGTTACGAGCGTTTCCGCTCCGAGGTCCCGGTTGGTTTCGTATCCGAACCAACCCGGCCGAACCCAAAGTATTCCGAAACATTGAGTGCAATATACCGAAACGCCCGTCTCGTTCCAAGTATTGCTACGCATATGACGGTGTGTCGATCATAGGTATGTAGCCCAAGATATGGGTGTTTCAACCAACTCAGTCTGAAAATAGGGGATCTGGGCCCGGGCCGGCTCGACCCAGTACCCCCCGGGATCGGCCGAACCGGGTCCACCCGGCCCGGGTGGCGACCTGGCCCGACGACCCGGCCCAGCTCGGAATTCCGGCCCTGCCTGCGGCGCGGCCTGCGAGGCCAACGCGTGCGGCTAGCGCGACCTTTGTGCCGCGCATGCCAAGGGAGGGGTGTTGCCCCTCCTTTATGAAAACGGTGGCCTCTTTAATTGGGGCTGCTGGAAATCCAGCCGGGGGAATTAATTCCCCCGGCTCCCCCTTGTCCGGCCGGCCCAACCCGGCCGACCGGTTTCTGCTCAACAGGACCAGCGATGGCCGATCCCCTTCCAGCTCCGTCGGCGGTGGCCCGGTACCGGCCGCCGGTCACCCTGCACCGCCGCAGCCCAGGACCAGCCGCGACCCTTGTCGTCCGACACGTTGCGGCGACACCGCGCCCCTCCGTCGCGGCCCCGCTCCGGCCGCGGCATCGTCGGTTTTTCTTCGACGTGGCGCGAATACGTCGTGTTCATAAACCTATTTCCATGGCGCGTTGCGACGGTGCCACGCATTTCCTTCCGCATGAATCCGCGTGGTCCGACGGCACCACGTTCTACTGTACCAACCACAAGGAACCAACACCGAAAATAAGGAGGGTCGGCCGTGTTTGTGCAGTATGACCCCCTCACATTATTCGATAACAAATGGTTTAAATCCACAATGTTGGTCAAGTTGGTATTCACGAAAAAATAAAATAAACAAAACCCCTACCTCGGTTCAGGAACGGTGCACGTTAACGAGCCGCGGAAGGTGAGCGTCGCGGAGGTCGAGCGTCGCGGAAAAAGAACGTCGACTTCGCGAAGCGAGGATTAGAAGTCGTTGATGGAGATTTCATCGCGGAAAACCGTCGCGGAAGAGATGACCCGAAAGAAGAACGCCGCGTCACGGATACGGCGTCTTGGAAGAACCGTTGTAGAAGGAGACGTCGCGTCGCGGGTCGATGTCGTGGAGAACAAACGTTGATTCCATTGTCGTCGAGGTGCGTCTGAAGAGGAAACATCGCGGAAGAAGTTCTCCGCGTTCTTCGGCGGAGATGTTCTTCGTTGAAGAAGAAGATGTTCTTCCCAAAACCTCTCAACGACAAACTCTAACAACCCAAATAAAATAAGTTCCTTTCTTATTTTATTAACACAACAACTCTTTTGAATTTCAAGAGTTTGAAATTCAATAACCACACACAACTCACCTCATTAAACATATTACATTAAAGTCATATGTTATAACTTAAGTTAACAAAATTAAAGTGGGAGTTGAGGGGGGGTTTTGGAGAATATGAAGGGGTGGGGTTCATGTGGGCCCCAACACCCTCATAACCTCCCAAGGGAGTTTGGGTGGTTACCCAACTTCCATCATGAACTAAACACTTAGAGTAAAAATAATAAAAATTGTAGAGTAATTATAAAATAATCTTCCACAATTTTTATCATCAACACTTGTGTAAACGCATCTCTGGAACAGAAGTTCCTAAGCAATTATCGGCTTAGTGGTTCAATCAGTGCCCTCAAAATTCGATTCCAGGCACCGGTTCAAAAGTTAGAAATTCCCGCTCGTTCGTTCACTGAACGTACCCGAGCTAAAATTCGATTCCCACAATTTTTATATACATTTTGATTTATTTTTTATTAATTTTATTTATAAATATAAAATATTTTTACATAAATGATTAATGATTTCTTATGATCACATTAGTTTTACAAGAAAAAATACCTTCTAATAAGAGTAGTTCTTGATTTAAACAATGTTATTATCATAAAAAATCATACACATTCCTCATTATTAATATAAATGTATAATGAAATTATTTTTAGGAAGTGATAATATAGAATATTCTAGGATCTTTAGTTCTTGTTTAATCATGATACTACTTTAAATTTGTAAACATGTTTTCAAAACTAAGAAATTTTTTCGATCAATTATACTTCTTGTGTGTCATTTATATAATGCCTTAAAAAATGTGTGTATGACAAAAAAATATGAATAAATTGATGTTACTAAATTTATAATGAACTATTTTTATATCATTTTTGAACTAAATAATTTATTTAAAACATCTTTTCTAGGAATTTGAATCTTTTATTTATATTTTTTGAGTATGTATTTTCTATATTGAAATTTAAATTCATTTTAGGAACCATTTATTTTAAATTAGAACCATCAAAATAATCCAATATATATATTTTTGTATCAAAATTTTTTTCTAACGATATAATTTATCTTTGAAACAATTTCATTATATGAATGGTTGTGATTTTTGGTTATGAGGATGGTGACCATTTTTTTGTAAATAGTTTTTTTCTTGTCAACATCCTATACAAACGAAGGCTAAGTTGTATTCTAAGAACTGATAAAACATATATATTCCTTAATTTATTGTTAAATATGAGTAAAATTATTTTTAATAGTTACTTATTATTGATTTTTATACTCTTAGAAATCCAGTAGAATCTAAATATCTCATATTATATAGTGGATGTTTTTATTTTACAAATTTTTTTTTGAATTTAGGTAAATGAAAATTATATGTTTTTGTTCACATGAATTATGTTTCCATTAGGAATTGATTACATATTATATTCGGAAATTATATAATGAGTTATGATGATGAATTTAGCTTCTTATTAGTTTTCTAATGATATGATTTCCTTTACGGATGTTTTAGTATTGTTGACATGGTTTATTTATGTTTGATTCAATATATGTGAATCAGAGGAATGTTGAGTGACATGGGGCTTATAAGGTCATGTGTAATGTTAATGTGAAATTATGAAATTATAATTTGGAGATGTTGGTTGATTTTTATTTATTGTTTACATTAATATTAAAACAATCATTCAAAAATATCTTTTTGTATAATATAATTTTTCCATATTTTAATAGAAGGCCTTCAAGATATTTATTTTGTTTTTCTTTTCATGTGTTAAATTTTTTTATTCCTAAGATAATGTATTTTCCATATATATATATATATAAATATATATTATAAATGAAAAAGGGTACATGGTGGTGGTACAATTGTAATCATGAATTCCTGATAAAATAGGGGCACCAATTAGTATAAAAAAGGGTAATTGGTTTCCCTTCTACATGTACTAATTATAACAATAATGGTTTTCCAATTTTTGAATTTTAGTATGTGATTCTTATCCCCTTATTATTACACTATTTTTTATCATTTATCTTTTGATATTTGAAACCAACCAATATGGACATCAAGTCTCCTTGAAGAATCCATGTTCTCTCCCCCATGTTACTATGATCGATCTTAAATGAAGGTATTTTCATTATGAAAAGTACATGGTAAAACTACCACCACATCTCAGTTACCATTTTTTCGTCAATTGTAGTTAACATTATTTTAAAATTTGAATATCATTTCTCCATTGTATTTCGATATGACTTCAACGAATTACTTATTTCATCCTCATGTCTAAAGTAATCACTTTTGGATATTTAATTTTATAATTTTATATTTTATGATATAAAAAATATGTGTTATATTAATTATTGTATTATAATATTTAATATAAGAATTTTAGTAATGACTAGTTTTTAAAAAGAAGGATTTAATCTATATTATGTTTGAATGGATTTATGATGTAATTTATCATGTATATATTAAGGGATTTGTTTATTTTTATATTTATATGTTATAAATTGGATTCATTTACTTATGGAGTTGTGATTAATTTATTAGCAGGGGAATTTTTGTTACCGATAGAGTATTCTATTGTTTTATTTATATGTAAACACTCTCTAATTTAATCATGAGGCATTCTTCAACTCCCATAGTTAATTTTCATGTTATAATTGGGAATAAATAGACTCTAATATTCTAATATTATTCCATAAATGATATATACTATTTTGAATTTATGATTTTGTTTTCATTATATTATATTATAAAATAACGTGAAAATAATTTATTAAAATTTCATGTTATGTCATAAAATATCCATTGAATTTTTTTTCATACCCATAGGTTTATTTTTCATAACCAATGGTGGTATATTAATGTTTTAATTGGGAAAAAATAATTATTTATATTAAGTGATATATTACATTTATGAAATAATTATTTTATGAAATATTTAATATATAATTTACCAATTGTCATTAATTGAAATAAAATTCATGGTTTATCGTTCAATATATTTTTATCTTATAAGATCCACTACATTAAGAAATGTTTTAAGACACCCCATAAGAAGTATGAAATACCTGATATAGAATGAAAGTCAATTATATGGTTTTAATGTTAAATATTTTTTAAAATTTATATTTGAAATAAATTATTTAATAATTTTGAAATATGTTTACTTCATCACTTGAATGTCTGTATGGGTTTTTAGTCCCCAATTCAAACATAACATGTTCAGTTGTTTCATTTTGTGTGTGATATTATTTGAGCAATAAATGAGGAACGAAGTGACTAATTAATATGAATCTTAATGATCCATAACCAATATATAACTTATATATTCATATTTTATATTAATACTTCATAAATGGAGCATTTTTCCAAAATGAAAAAAAATCATGCTAAAAGTAAAATTATTTTTTCAATGATCTTTAGATAATTATTATTAACATTTGTGAATATAAACTATTTTTAATCATCAAATATATATTATGCTCTATTATATAAATAATAAGGTGTATCAATTATCTTACATAAATTGAGATGGAATGTATTTAATACTATATATCTAATACCTTTACATATTAAATTTTGTTTTGAGTATGTAAAATTTATAAAATATTGAATTTGTATTGAAGACTTAATTATTTTTAGATATGATTCTTAAAATAAATTATTTCAAATATAGAATATTTATTTTTTAAAATAACCATACATTCCTAGTGAAAATTACTTTTTTTAATAAAAAGATAACGACACAATCGAAAATTGTAAAAATACTGAATGTCAACTAATGTGGCCTAAACATTTCCTGTTATTTGAAATATTCACCAATACATCTGTTTATAAATAAATTACATGATTTAAATCATTCTTTCATTCCCTCATAGTCATAACTACACTATTTTTTAGAAAAAATATTCCTTCTCTTATTTGGTGACATTGAATATTGGTTAAGGTATATGTTGTCAATCATATTTCATGATAACTAATAAATAATAATTTGGATATATTTAACTATAGTCATAAACACATTTGGTTTTTCATAATAAGCATATATTTAGTCACATTATATGTAAATAGGATTTTATTGGAATCCAACCATTGATTAAAAAAAACAATATTCTGTTAAACGATAATAATAATGGAAAACAATGTAATAATTTATATAAAACTAGTACCATGAATAAATATTTTAAATCTATGAAACTATACATATATAATAGATTATTCAATGTTATCCTCTATTTATGTCGTTCATGTTGGTTCATAATGAAATTTGAATTATCTTAAGAATATATTCCAGGAGTGTGAGACTTGGTATATAGTAAGTCCTTTTGTCTTGAAACCAGGTGAATATTAAGATAAAACAAATGTATCATTTTCATTTTTATTACCACTATGGTCAACTAAAATATAACCAAATCCACTTTTAGTATCCTTATATGGATGTATTAATTGAGGAAAACAACATAACCTTTATGTTAACAAAATAGAAGTATGTGATTATAAAATTAGACATCTCCTCATATTCTATGATCTTTTTATATTCCATAATATATTTTTTCCTTAATTCATTCACCATGTTTCTACTAAAAATCCTATAATACAAGCTATTAAAATCCTGACTCTAGTAACCCATTCCCAGTTGTTACATTAATAAGACACAAGTTATCCCATCTTGAAACACCAAATATTTTAGTTGTCTTTGTATACAAGATTCCTTGTTGAATCACATATTAAATGTTAAAAAACAAAATATAGTTACATTAACAATTAATCATACATAAAAACTTTCAATATTATATCTTCGCTTGCTAGGGAATGGAGATCAATTTGTGTTCTTTGATTCTCAACAATGGATATGTAAAATGGAAGATATCAATAATTAATATGGAATAATCAATATATAGTGGTGAATAAATGAACACACGTCAGATTTTATATATATCATAACTATCAATATTAGAAAGGGAATAGTCTATATGACAAGGTGAATTACTAATATAATATCAAACTTAATCAATAACGTATACATGAAAAATAATACACAAGGAATTATTGATGATCAAATAATTCAATATAAACAATCCAAAGATCATTAAACTAATCCTTCAAGAATATAAATGTACAAATCTCAATTAAAATAGTAATATAATTTAAAATTAATGAAATTTTTAAAATTGAGAGTGATTATTTAAAACATCAATAAATCATTAACATAAATACATTATTCTAATATATGTAATAAATTCGGGTAAAACCAAATTTAATGTTATTTTATAGATTTTTCATAATATATATGTCAATGCATTAAGGGGACTTAAAATTTTGGGGACATCATATCATTGAATTTACAAATAATTCATCATATATCTCATGAAAAAGTTAATTCATGAAAAATAATACTAATCAATTAAAATCATAATTCTGTAAATAATATAGATTTTCAAATATATTTCCCAAGAGAATAAAAAAACATTCAATATAAAACATCATACATAAAAACTGTACATAGTTCCAGTAATATTAAATTTCATAAGAAATAGAATAAGGAATTTATGGGATAATTAATATTCAATTATCATGAGAAATTAAATGATTCATTAAAAATTTAATGTCTCCCATATTAATCAATAATTTAAATTTCAATACATTCCATGTTCAATGTATTTAGAAACCATACAAAAATATGTCAAATATGGTATCACTTGGACATATCCCTAGTGAAGTATAAATAAAATAATAATTTTTTTATGAATATAAATTCCATAAGAAGAAATTAAAAATGTTATTGAGTAAAATAATCATTCCATATTAAAAATAAAAAAATAAAATCCAAATATTATGAAAATTCATATTTCACTTTGAAAATTATTGTTCATGAAATTAATTAGTCATGTAAAAGGTGATCATATAATAACTGTATTATAAGTAATAATAGTTAAATAGATTTATAATAATATATATTGTGATATTATCAATATATTTAATTGAAATAATTCACATTTAGATATTATATGAATTAATTTAAATGAGAATTCATTATGCATCTATTTTTTTTGGAAAATCTGATAAAAAGAATAAAAATAAGCTTATCTAAAAAACATTTTTGATGATGATTATTTTTGGATTAATTATATTAAATATAAATAACTAATACATTTGTTACATGGAAATAAAATCTAACCCACATTTTTTGCATATGTACAAAAAAATAAAAACCACCCACTATAATAATATAGAGAAAACTAGAAAAAATATTTACTTATCCCCTTCCTACATGTCCAAAAAATAACGTTGAAATATCATAACAAATCTAAAAATGGGAAATAAAATTAATCATTCATATTAAAAAGAAAATGTAGACTTGATTCCTCAGAATAAACTTGTTGACAATAATTCATAAACAGTTTATAATGTCTGCGTAATCATGATATAAATGTAAGATTTTAAATATTTAAGAATATTAAATTCATAATAGTCAAAATGTTATAGGAAACATTGAAGAAGTCATAATCATCAGATATTAATCCAAAAATAATATGAAAAATTATTTTACCAAACACATTATTATTTTACTATCTCCCATGCGAAACAATGAACTAGGTAGAATAATAAATTTATTGGTGAGAATTATGTCTAACAAAAAAACGAATTTTTGTTGTAATATCACAAAATATATGAAAAGATTAAAAACATCCAAAAAATTTTAAAATTGTGTTGTCAATATTAAAATAAAAAATTCATTTGATTGATAAAATAGATGATGGTAGGAGGACTATTTAAAAATCACAACAGATATGTAATTTTAGAATTTAATAGTATATGTAGTTTGTAAAATTCCATAGGGGTGTAGATAAGAGCCTTAGATTCAGGTATAATTTTTATTAAAGGTTTCATCTACCCAAAAATGAAGTAAATTAGAAAAGTTTGTGATTCAAAAATATTTTCAATGGAAAATTTATTTTCCATGGGATCTTGTTTATCTTTTTCATTAATGCAAAAGTGAAATTATCCATAGGGGTTATGTTACTAATCTATTGAGATAAGGGAACATTTTTTTAGACTACATAGCTATAGGTGGAATTTAATATATCCCTCTCACCATCTATAGTACATTAGGAAAATATTACAGTATATGCTGTTGTATTTATTTTAAAAAGAGATATTTATATTGATTAAAATTATATTTCGACCTAGAAATCCATTTTTATATCATTATTCAATACGTGGGTATCATGGGAATTATCTATGTAAATTACCAATATTAAAGGTCAAAAAATAATCCAAAAAATAACAGATGTTGAAATTATGGGGTTTATTAATTTTTTGGATTAAAAAATGATTTTATATTAAATTTTATTTAATTGTGTTTTGATTTTAAAATCCCTAAAACAACTATGTATTGTGTTAATTTTGTTGAAAGAATAAATTACTTAATCTATGAATAAATGATGAATTGTTGGTAAAATGATGGGTTTATAAGTTTATGTAAGATTAGAAGTATAAATATTTAGATTGCCCTTTTAAGGTTTTAAGTGATTAAATTTTTATTTTAGTACTGATATTTTAAGAAATTATTATTTGGGTTGAGGTATATGTAACCCTTAGTGTCAACAAGAAGTATAATATGAGGATGAATGATTTCTTCATAATATTAAAATTATTAATATCAATTAGGGTTAACATGATAATTAATATTAATGTAATAATATTCAATTATGATAAATTTTTTCCAGAGTAAAATAATTCATACTAAATAATATAGAAGAAAAAATGACTTATTGATCAACTTCATTTTTGATGAATGACATCAATTTTTTGTAACACAATAGAAATTATATTAATATTTTTTCAGAAAAAATAATATCCTAAATGAAGCGTGACAAACAGTTACATCTGGAAATGTTGTGGGACATAAACCCATTCTTAAGGGTGATAAGGGTGAAGTATATTTCACTGGCCTCCATAGCATATTATTTAGAATGGAATATTTTTTACGTAAATAATAATTAAATTTTAATGTATGATCATTAAGAGTTAATATTTTTGTTTATTGATTAATTTATTTTTTTTAATAACACATTCTAACTATTTTAGATTTTATAAATTTATAGAGACGTAAATAAAGAAGATACACCTTTAATTATTTTTACCCATTAAAAGATAAATTTTGTAATTATGAAATAATATTTTTTCAGGAATTTTTATTTTATCTAGTAATAAATGAAGTTCAAGATTTTTGAATCACTTCCAAAGGATGAGATTTTGATTATGTAAAAAAAGATATAAGGAATTTATATTTTCTGTCGTTCGTTACCATGATAGTAAATGACCTCCACAACATTATGAAATGGATTTAGAATCCAAAAATGATACCCTACTACCATAATATTTGTTGAATCAATGTTCATTATATTCATTTAATATTTATGGTTTTTTTTCTAATGTACTATTGTTTATTTACATCATTTCCATCAATGATCTTTATCACTCACCATAATTATATTGTCTTTTCTACCATGTCCATACTTCCACATCCAAAATATGATCTCTTACTTATAAAAATATTTATCTGTTATTTGATATGCCATTTTTATTTCTATTTCCTTTTTTACAAGGATGATTGAAAAACATTTTTTCATTTCTTATTTTCTACAATAGAATTTTAAATTTTTAAGCAATTGAATATTTTGAATGGATGTCTAAATGGAAATTAAAAAATGTATTTAGTGTTGGGAGAATGTAACACCCCATGTTATTAAAATGATGTCTATTTTTGATATCATATACAACAAGTACCAATGATCATAAATGAACCATCAGATATTAAACAATGTCCATTAGGATATGACTGTTAAAATTTATGGTATTAAAAAGATTTATTACATTTAGAAAATTATTTATATATTTATCAGTTGATATATATATATATACTGGTAAATATAGAATATTGTTTTAGTAAAAAATACAAAAAATCCATATATATATTTTCATCCTAAAATCTTTTATACATTTTTGTGTGAAAATAATATAATTTTTTTTAAAAAAATTAGAATTTTTTTTAATAAATTAATATAATTTTTTAAATCACCATATATAAATAAGTGTCGGTTGAATGTTGATATTTTTTTAATTATTTTTTTTAAATAATAAAAAATATTTCAATTAAAAAAATGCCTTTTAGATAAATATTTATTTAGATTTTGATGATTATTTATTATATGATTAAAATAATCATTATATAGTTGTATATAAAGTAATAATTCAGATTTTAATAATCATTAATCCTGGGTTTTTATATGTCTACTTTATGGTTAAAAATGAATTATTCAAATAACACTTTTTGTGGAAAAATTTGTTCTATATTAATTACACAAACCTATTTTATATTGATTTAAAATTTATATAAAATTTTAATATTAAATATCTTATTATAATTACTTTAATTTATTTAATGATTTTTACTAATTGATATATTTAATGTATTTTCTATATATGCCTAAAAATGTATTTCGTGAAAAAAGGTTTTTGACACATATTAATGGTTTATATAGTAACATTAAATTCAACCAATTCTTTGAATTTAATTTAAAAAATTTATTACATATTCTGAATCATTAAAATTTATATTTTTTAATATTTGTTTACATATTTTTTTTATCATAATGACAACTAAATATTTTACAATTTATTTAACTCTATTACATTTAATAATTTATTTGAATTATATGTGTTTCTATTAAAATTAAATTTTAATAAAAATGTAATTTATTTATTTTAAATAAAAATTTATATTAAAAAATAATTATGAGTTGATTATATAATTAAAATAATTTTAATTTAGGAATAAATCTTAACTTACAATGGTTGAAAAACTAATACTGTGATGGAAACTGAAATGGAGAAAAATAGAATACATAGAGGATAACAGAATTAAATGTAAAAAAATTTTATTTATTGAGTATTTTCTTAAAATAATTTCCATACACTCTATTATAATCCATTTTTGGAGGTACATGTGGGGACGTTAATATCCCTTTATTGTATAGTTTTGGGATTTAAAAAATATTCAACTCATCCACAATTCCAAAAGCTAAACACAACAATTACACCATAAAACATATCAAGAAGTTGTCCTCTATAATTCCATTCCAATATCTATCCAAAATATCATATCAATATAATAGAGCTTATATTCAATTCAAGAGACCGTCCCTTGAGTCCTTTGTATGAGATCTAAAATAGTTTGTACTGTGATAAAGTACTCATCTTCTCTAAGATATTTTTTCTTGTTATTATTTCACCATTAACTAGGTATTACGAATAAAAATATAAAAACACTATAATATCCCATATAAATATATTTTATTTATATATGGATAATTATTTTACTATATATTTATCTATCAAATGGGAAACAAATCCATTATTCATGTTTACAGTGAACTGCTACCTAATGAATCGATGTCCTCATCAACTCATATGAATAGACATAATGATGGTAATAAAAAATAAATATGACTCAAATAAAAATAATTTAACTAATTAATATTAATTTATCATTCACCTATTCCAAATTTGATCTAATAATTGAATTCTGTCATAACTTGTTTATTTGTACTACCCACCATATCCATGATACAGTTATATTAATTAACTAGGTACACGATTCATGAATGGTTATAAAGAAATTATGTAATATATTATTTTTATTTTTATATAACTGATAACATTAATGATATTATATAATATTATTATTTTAACATGAATATGAACATCCTGAAAAAATATGGATGTGAAAATGAAGAGGTTACCAACGGAAAGAAATTTCACTAATTAAATATTAAAAATGAATGAACAATAATATGTTATATGAAGAACAAATATGATATCATAATATGAATATTGTTATTTTATAAATAACTAGAATATATAATACAATAATAAAATAATTTGTTTCATGTTGTGCCAATGGGAAAATTATTGTAAGGGAATCCATTTCAAATACAAGTCTTTGAGGCCTAATTAAATGACATTCATTGATTTCACTTATATAATCTATAAAATAATCCTTTTCTGTATTATATCTATTATAAATTATAAATAAAGTTAATTTAATTTAAATCTTCAATTATTTCATCCAAGGTTATTTTAATTTAATATTACGAATAGGTAAGATATTTTGTAAATTATTTTATTTTAATTGGATTATATTACATCTCTATTGTCATTAATATTAAATTGTTTAATGTGAAAAATATATTTTTTTATATTCTATTTTAATAACACACATTTCTGTTGATTAAATTTTTTACAAATAAAATATCATTTTATTTATCATATCATAAACAATATTACATTTTCCATATATTTCAACTCAATTTCAACACTATTACGAAAAAATTGGTATTATGCACCTATTTGTTTTAATAGGGGTTTTCTATTTATTCATAGATATTTTATGTCATGAATATATTAATATTCCATGTATTTATAATTTTATTTGATGTTATTTAATTTATGTTGGTTATGATTCATAAGTTACAAAAATGCATGTTGTTGTATTCCAAGCTGATGTGTTAATTTCAGCGGGCCAAATTTAGATACAACTCATACTAGTAGTATAAAATAAGAAATTAGATAAATCCATAAAGAGGGTAAAGGAGATAGTTTCATTAAATATTATTAAATTATGTGATGGGTTTATAAATTTAAAAAATTCACGTTTTAATGATTAAAATGGATATTTTGAAAAGTTTAGTTAATATTTCATTCTTATTCTATAAAGGATCACAGTAAAAATGAGAAATAAAAATTATTTTTTTATTGATTAAATGGGAAAAGCATCAAGGAAATGGGTGAATGTAATAATTATTGTAAAATGATTTTCCTATTTTGTGTTTTTTTCATAATAAATCACATATCAGGGTTTCAATTATAATGAAAATCCCTTGGTCTAGTGACCATCATTCCAATTTGTAGAAATCGATTTTTTGGTTTCGAAATAGATATCCATTAATCTTATTAATATATAACCTTTGGTAATGAATATTGAACCTAATGATCATATGTTTACTTATAATAATTTCCATCGAATACTATAGAAACATTCTATGTAGTCTGATACAAGGCTTCTAATGAGATTGTGATATTATTGTGATGGGAAATTAGGAGAGGAATATTAATTTCATGAACACAATCATAAAATTAATTAACAAAAACACTGAATTAACCACATCCCCAACACATTGGGGTATTTGCTGAACACATAATAAGGGACCAAAACAAACTCTAGATAATTGTGGAATTCATTATAGATGACATGGAAAAGTATTATTTCAAAAAAGTACATTAAAATTTTTCCAATATTTCCCATAATGGATTTCATTCTCCCCCTATAACATGAAGCTTGGCATGCAGATTATCATGATCGTCAAAATGATTTCCCCTCATTAATTGGAAACCCCACTGTTAAAGTGTGGTTATGTGAAAAAAACATTGGGAATAGATTGGTAAGATGTGTAGATATGAGGTTGGTGGTGGTTAGTTGACTGCCACATTGTTAATTTTATCTATTGGTTAAACCATTTACCATCCATGATTAAAGATATGTCCACTTATAGGGAGGCTCTTGGGTACCTGGGCTCATCCACATGGTTTTTCTAACTGTACAGAGATAATTAGATAATCCAATCCTTCAAAATATAATTCTTATAATGGTTTCCATGATTATCCACATTTCCATACATATATTTTAGAGATCATTCACATCATCTAATTCCAATTGTTTCTAGGCCACAAAAATTATTGGATTCAGGTTCAGAGTTTTCATGAATACATTGTAATTTTTCTTGATTGAAAAATCATTTGAATACGTCCAATTTTCCACTGAATTTCCCTATTATAAAATAAATTCAGCTCCCTTCGATTATTGAAAAAATGTACCAATAAAAACGTCTCAGTTATAAAAATAATAAAAATTTCACCAATATACAATTATAAATCTGAATAAAGAAAGGGGACGAAGAAACAACAGAATGTATGAAAATGGAATTGGGAACTGATGAACTCCACTGAAAAAAGATGTAGAGTGGAATGATATTGGATTGTATGTTCCCTTAGTGTGGAAATGTGGATTCGAGATGGATATGAGGATCGTCATGATGAAATAAAAAATAGAGAATAAAGAGTTATAAGATAAATTTATATTATTAGATGTTGATAGAAACGATATTCACACAATCCCAACATTGATTTTAAACAAAATATTTTACAGAAAGATGGTACTGCTAGTATTAATTCCACACCCGACAATGTAAAAAAATTAGATGAAAATAAAGGATTACTAGATCAACAGTACAGAGAAATCTCATGGAACAGAAAACTAAGCACGAGCGGCCTCATCCCATTTTGAATCCATGTGAGGTGGATATATGTTCATATCATCAGTTGGAGGTAATTATATTATACCTATGAATGGAGAAGAAACAAAGATATATTTAGATGAAAATGGGAATCACCATATATATAGTAGGATGGAGGATGTCTATCCATGATTCATGACAAGGAAGAGGAAATCATGTAAGAACCCGGATCGTCATTTCAGATATGTTTTTCCTTTAATGGTCATTTTTATTAAAAGGTGAAAATCTGCAAATTTTCTATCTACACGCCCTGTACTTTATGACTACACGCCATGTACTTTTCTCCCGTGGGAGGCAATCTGCTAGTCGTGTCCCAGCCACACACATGGTGTGTAGTAGTGATAGGGAGTCCTCTTAATGTGGTGTATGGAAGGGGTGAGTACATGTCGTGTACTCATGAAGTAAACTCCATGTAAATCACTTTTTATTTCATTAATAAGTCCGAGGTCATGACATAACCCTATTTTGACTTCTTCTCTGCCTAATTTTTCCTAGAGCTTCCGAGGAGGCCGAATTTTCTCCGAGCCACTGATTCGTCAACAACTATCCAAATCAAACACCATCAGTTGCAATAGAACCGCAGAGGTGAGTTCTTGGTTCTTCGTTGGCCTTGTTTTCTGATTCTTCCTCTCGTGTGAGTTATCTGAGGTTGAACGTTTTAGACATTTTTTTAGATCTACTCTGTTCTATGTTGATTCATATATTGAGGTTCTGTCACACCCGAACTTTTAAGATAATATTATTTTATGATTTCATCAGATTTTTGAAACTTTCTACCAAGCTGCGACCAAACCTCTTTGAAAGTTTTGTTTTTTGTTGATGAACGAAGGATTTGCCCTTGATAGTGTCTGGTGCATGGGAAGGTTGTGTTCAAAGCCGCGCGGCTTTGCTCGGGTCACCGTGCAGCATGTCTCATGTACAAGGCGATTAGATAAATTGTGTTTTCATGAGTTAGTTCAATATTATAATAATGATGATTAATGTTATTATTATTATTATGGTTAATAAGTATAATTATTAACAAGTTAATAATAATTTTTTATTATAATTATTATGAATAATGTTATTATTGTTAGTTTATAATAATTATTATGAAGTTATTATTATTATTATTATTGGGGTTTATTAAAATCTTAATTAAGTGTATTAATATTATCATTTATTAAAGTGTTATTTGTTTTATTTTATTTTATTTTACTTATTTACTTTTTTTCTATTTTTCTTCTTTTTTCTTGTTTTTTCTTCTTTCCTCCTTGCTGTCCTGGCCGTCGCGCACAGCCCCCCCTCTCCCCTTTTCTCTTCTCGCTCTACCCCCCTCCCTCTCGTCTAACCCTACGCGGCCCCTCCCCCTTTTCTCCCGATCGCACGGCCTCCCTCCGTCCGGCCTCCCGCGTCCGGCGCCTCCCGTCCTGGCTTGCTTGCGCCCACCGCGTCCCGGTCCCCTCCCCGTCTGGCCTCTGCCCCTTCCCCAAGCGCGACACCTCTGTCCGACTCCCGTCCGGCTCGTCGTCCCGGCCCCCTCTCCGTCCGGCCTCCTCACCCTGCTGCGGACGACGCCTCTCGCGTCGTCCCGTCCTGCTCGCACTCACCGTCTCGACCCCCTCTCCCGGCCGCGACCGCTGCGAACGCCGCCCTATCTCTTTGCTTGCGCAACCCCGCTCCGTCCCGGCCTCCCTCCCTTTCAGCGCTGCTCACCTCCGGCGCAACCCCTGGGTAGAGTTTTCTTTCTTCCTTGCTTAGGTTTTTGTCCTTGTTTCTTTGGGTTTTTAGATTTACAGCAGTTAGGGTGTCAATTTGGGGTTTTGATTTTGATTGAATTTTGTTTTTAGGTTCTTCCAGGCTCCATCGAGGCCAGTTTTAGCCACTGCCATCAAGGGCAGTGGGTTCACAATGGTTTTCAGGTGAGGATTCTTCAATTTCTTATTTGTGGTTTAATATTAATTTAGGAGTTTTGTGATTTTTGAGTTGTAGGAATTTTCGTTGGGTGTGAATGCTATTTTTGCAATAGATTATTTTTGTGCTTAATGTTTGGTAATACTGCTTTGGGTTGTTTCTTGATAATTTTGGTTCCACTGGTCGATTTGGGGTTCAATTGGGTGAATTGCATGGTGCGGATTTGGTTTTTGTAAAGGTTCACTATGATTTTGGTTTTAAAAATAGTTTTCTCACTTGAAATTGTGTGGTTTCACATGCAAATAATTTTTCTTATTGTGTTTATATTGTTTAATTAATTTGACATCTTCGTTTACTTTTACGCGAGGTGCGAAGTTAGTATTTGATAAAAATCAAACAGGTTTTTAATTATAAAGTGTCTTATATGTGAGAATTTGTGTATGGTCCAGGTGTTAATCCTTGGTGTGCATCTTGGAAATATTTTATAAATTATGCAATCGACTTATTTCATTGTGCAAGTGATGCGAAAATAGTTTTTGGAAAGAATTATATATGCATGGGGTCGGAATGAGTTTCTTAATTTGAATTTGCGTATACTTTTTGGTGTGAGACCATGTTATGCCTCTTGCAGGTGTTTTATAAATTGTGAAAATGGCTTACTTAGTTTATTAAATGATGCAAGGGCTGCGTTTTATTTTGTTGGAGTCTGTTTCGGTGTGCTTTTGACCTTCGAAGAGGTTTTCGGGTGTGTTGTTGTTTTATGTTGTGTTATGTCTTTTTAAAATGTTTTATAAGTGGTGCAGATGGCTTATTTAATTTGTACAAATTATGCACTTCATGTTTTACATTGATTTTGACGTGCGAGCGTTTTTGAAGTGGCGCTATGATGTAGTTTGGGTGCGTTTCGTTTGTGTAAATTTTGTGGTACTAATTTTGATGTATTGCATAATTTTTTCTTTTAATTTATTACATGTTTTGTGGAGTGCGCAGGACCCCGCTACAATGGTTTTGGGCCGCGGGTGTCGAGGTACCTCGCATGCACATGCATAAAGTAAAGCATATATATATATATGTGCAATGCACTTATGGGTGTGTATATATATATATATGTATAAATGCATGTGCGTGTGCGTGCCAAGGATCAGTTTGAATGTTCGTCTTCAACCAGCGACAAGTTTGAGGTAGGTCCCCTATGCCTAAGCTTTTAATTTGAAATTCATAATTGCTTGACTGTTTTAAGAATATTTTTCACACTATGCTATATATATATATATATATATATATATATATATACGTGCTATGGAATCTGATTGCGGTTGCTAGAAACTATTATGCCTTGTATTGATAAATTGAAATGTATTTCAAAGCCGTTGGTCTTAAGTGACTTTTCTTGGAAAAAGAATTGATTTCCTAAATGGTTTGAATTGGTAATGGGTATTTCCAAATGTGTTTGGCCTTCTGGCCGGTTGATTTTAAAAAGTGTTCCCATTATGTAATTAAGCATGTTTGGCATCTTAAGAATGTTTTATGAAATAGAAAAAAAACCTCTGTTGAGGCCCGTTTGGCACTTTAAGAATTGGTTTGCGAAAATGGAAAACCCCTTTTTGAGTCGTTCCCCTAAATTTGAAAAATAACATGGGATGCAAGTGTTGATGAGTGGTTTGTGATGTGTGCCTAGTGTAAAGGCTTGTGCATGTTTGTGTGGCGTAAAGAGGGGGAATTCACTTAAGTAGGGAGTGCGGTGGTGAAAGTTTGAATGAGTTTTAGATAAAGAAAGTGTAATGTATTTGTTTGATTGCTTGATAAAGAAAACTCACCACCATTTGAAATAGAGCACAATGGGAAAACCCGGGTATCTAGGTGGGTGACCAGGACTAGTACGCTAGATGACACGGCAGAGGTTCGTCCCGGTTTGTCTAGAAGGATTGACGCAACAACACTAACTAAACATATGAATTTCTGAGGGTCGTGGCCTTCTAAGCCACGTTTTCTGAGGGTCGTGGCCTTCTAAGCCACGTTTTCTGAGGGTCGTGGTCTTCTAAGCCACGTTTCACTGAGGTACGAGGTCTTTAGGTTCCCACTTGTTCTAGCTGCCTATAGGGATTACCCATGGTGCTCATTTTTGTCATCCTGCTAATGATGTAACTTTTTTTCAGCTGTCTCATACTTGATGTCTTGTTTGTGAAAACCCTATTTTAACCCAAACTGGTTTCTTTTCATTTTTGAAATGTTAATGCATGCTCGAAACCTATTTTGAAAATGTAGTTGGAGTAAAAGGCTTTCCATGAAAATGCAAACTTGTTACTTGAATTTGAAAAGAAATAAAATACTATTTTTGTATATCTTATTTTCCAAACTGGCATTGGTTGGATTTCTTATTAAAGGTAGAGGCATAGGATGTGGTTGTTTTTGGCTTCCTACTGAGCATCTCGGTGCTCACGCCTACATTAATTTTCAGTTGCAGGTTTTAGTCTTGGATCACTTTTGGGAGCGAGCGGGGTTGTCGTACCGTGGTGATCCACAGGGTCACCTGAGGTATGTCACGTTCTTGGCTTATTTCTTTTTCCGCTGCCACGTTGTTCAGTTTATTTTCTTTTATTTATATGCTTGTTCAGTTTATGTTTATTTATCTTTTTATGGGATAAACCGTTCCCAACTGGTTTGTTTTGATGCCCGGCACTAGTTGCCAGCCCGTGGGGATCGGGAACGCCCTTCGGGCCATGTCGCGGACCGGGTCGGGCGCCGGGTCGGATGACGCACCGGCCTGGTTCGTGACAAAATGGTATCAGAGTTGCCCTTGTTATTTGGGGTGTCAAGTAGCTTGGTGATTAGGTGTGTCGGGACTCGAGAGGTAGGTGTGGGAAGGACGTCATGAACCCTTGCTCGTCCCGAGACTCGAGTTTCCAGGGGTAGTCCAGGATTTGAATTTTCTTCTTTGGATTGGTATGTGTGGATGAGGGATGACCAAGGAAGTGAGCCAGTGTTACGCGGCAGGCTTGCATGGAGTAGCGACCCATGTACAGCCCGAGTGCACGGTTCAAGATACTTCCTGTGGTGGATGCCCGCTCGGAGCATGGTCTGCTAAGCCATGTTACCGGGTTGGTATAACCACTAGTCCCTTATTTTTGGATGTTTTAAAGTGAGTTATGTTTGACCTTAATTTTGGTTGGTGTGAGTACACCTCAAAAATGAAAATGGATTTTTGTGAAGGTGGTTTGAATTGGGAATGTGGTGTTAGAGTGGAAAAGTGGTTTTGAAATGGAAATTGTTTTCTTTTAGCAAATGTGTGGTTTCAAAAGGGAAAATGAGAGGTGTTTTGGAAGTTGTTTTGAAATCTCAGTAACACTTTTTGGAATGTGAATTGGAAATGTTTTTGGAAATTGGAAATGTATTGCCTTAATGATAAGTTACTTTTTTCAAATTGGTTGGAAATTTGTGATGTGTGCTTAATGGTCTGACTTGGAAATGAGAAGTGTCTTGAATTGACCGTTGGTATTCCTATGAGTGATCACATACATTGAGGTACGCATGTGGAAAGTGGGGAAATTGGTGATGTGAGTGGATGGGTGCTTGAGCTAGCACGGGGATATGTATGTGCGAGACTCCATGGGATGTCAATGGTGGATATTTAAGTGGTTTTGGTTGCTGAAAAGTGGTTTTCAAAAAGGGTTTTCCAAATGTTTAGAAAAGTGAGTGAGAAATTGTTTAGCGTTCTCTTTTCGTGTCGGGAATTCTTTTTCGTGAGTTCTTGGTTTTGACGTATTGAATTGTGGTTGGAATAGTGATTTGAGTTAGAGCTTTCGTTTGTGATTGTGGTGTGGGATTTTGATTTATGATAACTTTTGATTCGGATTCGTGCCTCTTGTTTTGAATATGCTGCCAAGAAAAGTCCCAGAAGTTTCTAGTGAGTCTCTTCTAGTTGTTGGTTCTCCCTAGACTCTTAGCAGAGTGGTGGAATTGAATTCTTTTCGGTTGATGTCGATCTTTTATAGTGATCGTGATCTATTGAAGGTAAAAAACCGGCATGGTGAAGTCATTGGTGTTTTCAGGTTATTGGGAACTCCTAAAGCTAAGAGAGTCTGTGTTGGTTCAGGTCCATTTGAAGGTGCAACTTTGGATTGGTGGAGGAGATAACACTAGTGTCATTACATGATGGTATGACTTGGAAGGTGTTTAGGACCACTCTCATTAGTTGGTTTATATTTGTGGAAGCGAAGGTGATGGAAGCGACAAGGCTCGTGAGTGTCCAGCAATGCCAACGAATAGTGAAGGCCTACGTTGGGCATCTCAAGAAGTTGGTCCCCTTTCCTCCAAAGATAATGTCGCAGAATCAGTTAAAGTTTCTCTTGTGTGGGGTCTTCGTCTATTGTTCAAGGATCGGTTCCCTTTGGTGTTTGGGATGGTTCCCCATTCTGTGAGAGCGAGCCAGAGGAACCAATCTTAAACAAGTTTTCTTTACAATTCCATCT
Organism: Viscum album; assembly: GCA_963277665.1. NCBI lineage: Eukaryota > Viridiplantae > Streptophyta > Magnoliopsida > Santalales > Viscaceae > Viscum > Viscum album. Next base: position 415,009,126 of record OY728161.1, on the reverse strand, counting down.
TCTATTAGTCAGGACACTCTCTTGTTCGCCTCTTTTGTGGCCGGTTTGGGTACTTTAAGCTGCCTTGCCATCATCCTCCGAAGGCCTCCCGTTAGTGTGGCCATTTGCGGAAACATAGAGAAGTTCCGCTTGCGGCTTTATCAGGAGGAGTCTCGACAGGAGATTGTCAGCTCCTGACTGCGGGGCAGTAGATGCTTCAAGACATCAGAGCTCCCGCCACAGGTCTCGGAGTGAAGCTTTTCACGCAGTCAGGAATCGTCGGGTGTGGGGCACCTTGGTCTAATTTTTGTCCCCAATGATTAAATGGGGACGGTTTGAATTTCCCTGTTGCATATCTCCCATCTTTGAAGGTTCTATATTGCTGTAAGAGGCATAAATGTCTCTTTTCTTCATTGTAGTCTTTGTTCTTTGATCACCCCGCTGTGGTTGTAAGAAGGCATGGTGATCTCATCTTTTTGTAATTCCGGTAGTTGCGTCTCCTCAAGTGTTACCCGTTTTGTTTTAGTGCATCCTCGTTTTGGAGTTTCTCATCTCTTGTGGAAGTGATGAGTCATGGTTAAGTTTGTTATTTGGTTGAATTCTTCTGTGGGTTTTCTCATGTCGCAGTGGTTTCTAGTTTAGGATTGGAAGTTCTCATGTCGGTTTATACTGGTTGGTTTAAGCTGGTCAGTTCTTAAATGGTGGGGAGACCCACCACGAATCTTGTTGTCCCTTCATTGAGGTTTGGTCTGTGCAACGATTTCCTCTTGGATCAAGTTAGTAGTTCCAGAGTTATCCCATGTTAAGAGTCTCAAGGTCGGTTGTTCTAGTCGGGTTCTTGTGGTGGGTAGAATCCTCCTCGTTTCCTGATGGTTCTCTTTTCAGTTTCCCTCAGAGTTGGTCGGGTGTGACTGATGGAGTGGAATGTCATACCAAGTTCGTGATTTTGTTGGCCTCGTTCAGTTTCAGACTCAAGTTTGATTCCTCGTTTTGCTGGGTGACTTTCTGGGGGCAGAAAGTTTTTATGGTGGGGAGAATTGTCACACCCGAACTTTTAAGATAATATTATTTTATGATTTCATCAGATTTTTGAAACATTCTACCAAGCTGCGACCAAACCTCTTTGAAAGTTTTGCTTTTTGTTGATGAACGAAGGCTTTTCCCTTGATAGTGTCTGGTGCATGGGCATGGCGTGTTCAAAGGCGCGCGGCTTTGCTCGGGTCACCGTGCGGCATGTCTCATGTACAAGGCGATTAGATAAAATGTGTTTTCATGAGTTAGTTCAATATTATGATAATGATGATTAATGTTATTATTATTATTATGGTTAATAAGTATAATTATTAACAAGTTAATAATAATTTTTTATTATAATTATTATGAATAATGTTATTATTGTTAGTTTATAATAATTATTATGAAGTTATTATTATTATTATTATTGGGGTTTATTAAAATATTAATTAAGTGTATTAATATTATCATTTATTAAAGTGTTATTTGTTTTATTTTATTTTATTTTACTTATTTACTTTTTTTCTATTTTTCTTCTTTTTTCTTGTTTTTTCTTCTTTCCTCCTTGCTGTCCTGGCCGTCGCGCACAGCCCCCCCTCTCCCCTTTTCTCTTCTCGCGCTACCCCCTCCCTCTCGTCTAACCCTACGCGGCCCCTCCCCCTTTGCTCCTGATCGCGCGACCTCCCTCCGTCCGGCCTCCCGCGTCCGGCGCCTCCCGTCCTGGCTTTCTTGCGCCCACCGCGTCCCGGTCCCCTCCCCGTCTGGCCTCCACCCCTTCCCCAAGCGCGACACCTCTATCCGACTCCCGTCCGGCTCGTCGTCCCGGCCCCCTCTCCTTCCGGCCTCCTCACCCTGCTGCGGCCGACGCCTCTCGCGTCGTCCCGTCCTGCTCGCACTCACCGTCCCGACCCCCTCTCCCAGCCGCGACCGCTGCGAACGCCGCCCCATCTCTTTGCTTGCGCAACCCCGCTCCGTCCCGGCCTCCCTCCCTTTCAGCGCTGCTCACCTCCGGCGCAACCCCTGGGTAGAGTTTTCTTTCTTCCTTGCTTAGGTTTTTGTCCTTGTTTCTTTGGGTTTTTAGATTTACAGCAGTTAGGGTGTCAATTTGGGGTTTTGATTTTGATTGAATTTTGTTTTTAGGTTCTTCCAGGCTCCATCGAGGCCGGTTTTAGCCACTTCCATCAAGGGCAGTGGGTTCGCAATGGTTTTCAGGTGAGGATTCTTCAATTTCTAATTTGTGGTTTAATATTAATTTAGGAGTTTTGTGATTTTTGAGTTGTAGGAATTTTCGTTGGGTGTGAATGCTGTTTTTGCAATAGATTATTTTTGTTCTTAATGTTTGGTAATACTGCTTTGGGTTGTTTCTTGATAATTTTGGTTCCAATGGTCGATTTGGGGTTCAATTGGGTGAATTTCATGGTGCGGATTTGGTTTTAGTAAAGGTTCACTATGATTTTGGTTTTAAAAATAGTTTTCTCACTTGAAATTGGGTGGTTTCACATGCAAAAAAATTTTCTTATTGTGTTTATATTGTTTAATTAATTTGACATCTTCGTTTACTTTTACGCGAGGTGCGAAGTTAGTATTTGATAAAAATCAAACAGGTTTTTAATTATAAAGTGTCTTATATGTGAGAATTTGTGTATGGTCCATGTGTTAATCCTTGGTGTGCATCTTGGAAATATTTTATAAATTATGCAATCGACTTATTTCATTGTGCAAGTGATGCGAAAATAGTTTTTGGAAAGAATTATATATGCATGGGGTCGGAATGAGTTTCTTAATTTGAATTTGCGTATACTTTTTGGTGTGAGACCATGTTATGCCTCTTGCAGGTGTTTTATAAATTGTGCAAATGGCTTACTTAGTTTATTAAATGATGGAAGGGATGCGTTTTATTTTTTTGGAGTCTGTTTCGGTGTGCTTTTGACCTTCGAAGAGGTTTTCGGGTGTGTTGTTGTTTTATGTTGTGTTATGTCTTTTTAAAATGTTTTATAAGTGGTGCAGATGGCTTATTTAATTTGTACAAATTATGCACTTCATGTTTTACTATGATTTTGACGTGCGAGCGTTTTTGAAGTGGCGCTATGATGTATTTTGGGTGTGTTTCGTTTGTGTAAATTTTGTGGTACTAATTTTGATGTATTGCATAATTTGTTCTTTTAATTTATTACATGTTTTGTGGAGTGCGCAGGACCCCGCTACAATGGTTTTGGGCCGCAGGTGTCGAGGTACCTCGCATGCACATGCATAAAGTAAAGCATATATATATATATGTGCAATGCACCTATGGGTGTGTGTATATATATATATGTATAAATGCATGTGCATGTGCGTGCCAAGGATCAGTTTGAATGTTCGTCTTCAAGCAGCGACAAGTTTGAGGTAGGTCCCCTATGCCTAAGCTTTTAATTTGAAATTCATAATTGCTTGACTGTTTTAAGAATATTTTTCACACTATGCTATATATATATATATATACGTGCTATGGAATCTGATTGCGGTTGCTAGAAACAATTATGCCTTGTATTGATAAATTGAAATGTATTTCAAAGCCGTTGGTCTTAAGTGACTTTTCTTGGAAAAAGAATTGATTTCCTAAATGGTTTGAATTGGTCATGGGTCTTTCCAAAAGTGTTTGGCCTTCTGGCCGGTTGATTTTAAAAAGTGTTCCCTTTATGTAATTAAGCATGTTTGGCATCTTAAGAATGTTTTATGAAATAGAAAAAAAAACCTCTATTGAGGCCCGTTTGGCACTTTAAGATTTGGTTTGCGAAAATGGAAAACCCCTTTTTGAGTCATTCCCCTAAATTTGAAAAATAAAATGGGATGCAAGTGTTGATGAGTGGTTTGTGATGTGTGCCTAGTGTAAAGGCTTGTGCTTGTTTGTGTGGCGTATAGAGGGGGAATGCACTTAAGTAGGGAGTGCGGTGGTGAAAGGTTGAATGAGTTTTAGATAAAGAAAGTGTAATGTATTTGTTTGATTGCTTGATAAAGAAAACTCACCACCATTTGAAATAGAGCACAATGGGAAAACCCGGGTATCTAGGTGGGTGACCAGGACTAGTACGCTAGATGACACGGCAGAGGTTCGTCCCGGTTTGTCTAGCAGGATTGACGCAACAACACAAACTAAACATATGAATTTCTGAGGGTCGTGGCCTTCTAAGACAAGTTTTCTGAGGGTCGTGGCCTTCTAAGCCACGTTTTCTGAGGGTCGTGGTCTTCTAATCCACGTTTCACTGAGGTACGAGGTCTTTAGGTTCCCACTTGTTCTAGCTGCCTATAGGGATTACCCATGGTGCTCATTTTTGTCATGCTGCTAATGATGTAACTTTCTTTTCAGCTGTCTCATACTTGATGTCTTGTTTGTGAAAACCCTATTTTAACCCAAACTAGTTTCTTTTTATTTTTGAAATGTTAATGCATGCTCGAAACCTATTTTGAAAATGTAGTTGGAGTAAAAGGCTTTCCCTGAAAATGCAAACTTGTTACTTGAATTTGAAAAGAAGGAAAATACTATTTCTGTATATCTTATTTTCCAAACTGGCATTGGTTGGATTTCTTATTAAAGGCAGAGGCATAGGATGTGGTTGTTTTTGGCTTCCTACTGAGCATCTCGGTGCTCACGCCTACATTAATTTTCAGTTGCAGGTTTTAGTCTTGGATCACTTTTGGGAGCGAGCGGGGTTGTCGTACCGTGGTGATCCACAGGGTCACCTGAGGTATGTCACGTTCTTGGCTTATTTCTTTTTCTGCTGCCACGTTGTTCAGTTTATTTTCTTTTATTTATATGCTTGTTCAGTTTATGTTTATTTATCTTGTTATGGGCTATACAGTTCCCAACTGGTTTGTTTTGATGCCCGACACTAGTTGCCAGCCCGTGGGGATCGGGAACGCCCTTCGGGCCATGTCGCGGACCGGGTCGGGCGCCGGGTCGGATGACGCACCGGCCTGGTTCGTGACAGGTTCAGTTATATCAATCTCAGAGGATCAAGGTAGGTGGTTTGTTTCCCTACGTTGAATGTATTTGAGTTTACGGTGCAAAAGTGTTGGGTACCCATTTACCGGGTATCTCGGGTTAGGGTGTTGACCATGTTTTTTTATCCTGCCTTAGGTTTCATGTATTCTTGATGTTATTAAGTGATTAATAATTACAAGTTTGCATGTTTGAGGATCACCACCTGTGTGTTTCCCTTATTTGTCCGTTTATCACCGTTTCGATAAGGTTGCATGTGAGGCACACCTTGTTGCATTGCTTGAGTGCCTAGATATAGTTTATTGAAGGTATTGCCTACTGTTTATATTCATTTGATGCATTTAAGATATTATCCAAGTAGTTAACTGAACATACTTACGGTTGTTATGAATCGTTTAAGTACGATTCCTTTTACTCAGGGCTGCAGGAACACGGTGTAGTTAGAACATAGGGGGAATTGACTTGGGGTGCTTCCTCAGAGGGCCTATTTAATTATTACCATTACGAGACCATAAGGGTGATTAAATTTGTGCTCTCTTAGAGGGACTGATAATTATCAAATCGAGACTAAATGGGGAATTGGACGTATGTGCCTCCTCGGAGAGTCTGTAGTATCGCTACAAGACCATAGGGGGAATTAACATTGAGTGCTTTCTCATAGTGAATTTTCCTTTGTTTGAATACTTGACCATATGGTCCTGCCCACATGAGCCACCCAGAAGGTTAGTGTTATAAATATTCCTTGTTGGTTTTGACGAGTCCACCCTGCCAAAAACATGGTTTGGTTTGTACTGCTTGTAGTTTAGATAGTCTACTATGATACATGTTTTGTTAATTGCTATGCCTTTTGGATATAGATATATTTGACAGATTCATATATTGTGGACTAAATTTTTGAATTAAATTAATAAAAAAATGTGAATGGAGAATTATAGGATTGTTTACTTTAGTGTACCCAAGTTTCTCTACTGCATTTATTTCCATTGCTTTTTCAATATTTCTTACTGACAATTGGGCACAGATATTTTGGTGCTTGCCTATTGGGATTAGTCACAGACCATGTTTGGGTCCTTCTTTTAGGCCCAAACAAGTTATATGGTTGCAGGTGTGGAAAGGGAATGTGGCCCCTCTCTTGCAGGTGCATTATTGCTATTTAGAGCTGGAGAGAATGGGATTGAGCATAGGCTAGCGATGCTGCTGGAGTTACTATTTACTTTTGATACTTGGTTTTAAGTTGTAGTTAAGCACTTTTTTTGTTTACTGTTACCATAGACACATGTGTCATGTTGCATCATTATTATAGTATACATTTCTTCCAATGTTATGTTTTGGTTGTTGTCTGATGTTTTCTGATTCCACTATTGTTTATGTTGTTTTCCATCTACTGCATTCTTTACCGAATGAGGGCATAGTTTCCCCAATGAATCACCAAGGCCCTCACTGCTAGTAGAGAGGCTCTGGCATATGGGGATACGTGCTTGAGGTCATGTGGAGAACTGGGTACGGGGCGCCAGTCGAGTGGCTCTGGATTGGAGTCATTACAAAACACACAATGTTTTAGTTTGAATGCGTGGATGGGATTAAAAATTTGTATTTATCAGTTTTTGTATTTTTCTAAAGATGAAGCACAATTTTAGCACATTTTTTAAGTAACCATATGAAGACCATTTGATTATGTGGGTCATCCATAGAGTTATATAGGGATACCGTAAAATTACAAAATAGTTTAAATGTTGTGCGACATGTAACTAGAATAATTCTACATTGAAAAATATTATTGTCCCTAGTTTTTCAGAGTGTTCCCAAAATACATAATCATTTTTCCATTGATGGAGTGGCACACTTGTACCTTGGATGGTCCATAGGGTTTTGCTAATCATGTAGACGTTATGATGTAGGCATATGCCTTAAAATCATATGGCCTGCAAGGTTTTATTGAGGACCAGTTTAATCATAGTACCCATATAATGACAATGTGTATCTGATCTATCTGATAGATTCTATTCAACAAGGTTGACTTGTTTCAGGTGCGGTGTATTCATGACATATTAGTATCTGTGCACCATGGGAAACTGGCAAAAATTACTCAAATATCCAATTGAATTGACCGGTTATGAAAAATCATCACTGCCATTCAATTGGTGATCAATTTATAACTATATGAATATGATTCAGTTCTAAAAAATATAACATATTTTTTAGGATCCCATTGTAAATATTAATGATATAATAAAAATTCCAAGAGCAGATTAGTCCATCAAAAATGGTTTATTCATCAAGATATTTTTAATTTATTATGAATTATTTTCCAATGATGTAAATTATTTGAGTATGATGTAAAAAACAAAAGTTATTATATTATCATCAAGTAATTCATCAAATTATCATGTAATTGTAGCACCATCCAAATTTTGGTATATTAAATGATTGACAAAATATTTTTATTAAAGGAATAATAGATTCTATGTTTATTAAGGTTATTTTTATTTTATATATATGTGTTTCAAAAATTTATTTAATGAATATATTAATATTTTTAATAATTTATAATATAATGTATTCAAATGTTTTTGTTATTAAAAATATTAAATAGAATCTTATTGTTTTTTCAAATACATTGTATTTTAATTTTTTATTAAAAATAGAAAATAAATCATTGTTTTATCGTGATATAAATAAAAAAAATTACAATAGCCATCATCAATTCATTATTTGACAATTTACTTATAATTCTGTGAGATTTTTCTCAATAAAATGTGTTTTCCTATAATTTTTTAAATTTTTTTTTAAAAGATATTTTCTTATTGAAATTTAAAATATCATAAAGATGTTTATTAGTGAATTTATTATGGTATTTTTATTCATAACTATCTATAAACCATTATTTTCTAAACACTCAAAAGGGGATATTTTATAACGATGCCACACATATTTATTCTGTATATTATTTATGATTCGTTTGACTAAGGATTGTATTGACACTAACATTCTTTAATAATTATATAGTGATTAACCTTCCTGTGAGTCAATAATTTTTTTTAAATTAAACATTAAATTTCACATTCATATCTATATTAATTATATCATATATATGATTACTACCAAATATATATACAATTTTAACTTATATACTAATACATTGAATGTTATTTGATTCGATGGGAATAATCATGTTAAATCAATATTTTATATTTTATATTTTGTAAAGATTAATAAGTAATTTTGTTAATGAATTATATAATATGATCAATATATGATGAATTCATTGGAGGTATATGATGATATATGGGGTCGGAAATTATATATCCAAATGATATATAAAATGTTATCATGAAAAAACAAAAAAACTAGTTTTAAATGGAGTTTCCCACTTTTTTTAAATTATTGTGGTGCATGGTTGTGATCATATAGATATCATGATTCCTATGATCATGAAATACTATTTTTTTAGTTTACATAATTGATAATGTAGTTATTATTATCCATGATATTACTCTATTGATATTATACATAGATCAAGATCATGTGATTATTTATGTGGCTTTATTTTATCATTATTTATTACTTTTATATTGTTTTTAATTTTTATGTTATATATATAAAGGAAAGAAATTTTATTTATTTACCACAACGTAATTATTATTCATTTTATAAACAAGATTGTCATGTTATTTATAAAATGGAAGGTGTGTTCAGTTATTTATATTTCAATATAGATTATGCCTTATTGATTCATGGAAGCTTATCCAATAAATAACACGTACTGAGAATCTATAAAAAAATTTACATTATCAAATAATATTTTTTATAATATCATATAAATGATAAGGAATTAGTATGAGGAAAAGTAAAATTAGATAATTCTAAATAAAGAAATGAAGCCTTACTTATATTAAAGAATATTTTATATCCTATGATGTCATAGAAAATTACATAACATATATTACATATGACCATGGTTGTATATTTTGATTTAACATAGGATCCTACAAGTTTAATTTATCAAAAATAATGGTATAGATGTTGAATTCACAAAAGATGACCCTAAAAGCTATCAAGAGTCTATTTTGAGATCTAATTATGGAAAATGGTTATAGGCTATGTAATCTAAAATAAAATTTATATATTCAAATCATTATTGGAACATTATTAAAACATATTGATAAATATGATCCAATAGATGTAATTCGTATTTTTTAACGAATGTGGACATGGAAGTTATTGGGTTTATTTATAAGTTAATGTTTTTCTGAAAAAGTTATAAATCATTTTCAGAAATGGATAATGAAAATTAATTTATTTCTATAACCATGATAAAAACCATTAATATTTTTGTTTTTATTAAAAATATGAATTTGTTTTTAAATTTATTAGTTAGTTTTCCAAACATCATTCATTATTTTAAATCCCTTTTTTAACGGATTATGATATTAAATAACTAATTTTAGGATTCAATATATGAAATATGTTAGGAATTTTTTAATGAATCATTATTTGATTGAATAAAATAAATCATAGTTGACATTTTTATTACAATAATTCAATTAATGTGTTATCATTAAAACAATATTTTTGAATATTTGATATTTTAATGGAATATTTTTATAACATTTATATTTCAAATGTTATATAATGATAACATTTTTCTCATCAAATTTATTATCAAAAAATTTCAACATGTTAAAACTATATTTATAATGATGTTCCCAATGAGTGGAATATGTGAAAATAACAATATAAATGTAATGTATATCAATAAATATTGATATCATTATTGGATTATGTGAATAATATATTGGTAATTTTCTAACAAAATTTCACTAAAAATCAAAGAAGGGGTTTACTAGGGATACATCAGGTAGATTTTTTCTATGATTTATATATTTATTTAAATATTTATATAAACCTTATGAATGATATATATTATTGTTATATAATTTCATTCATCATGTATTCCATGTTTTTTACATTTCATTATCTCACTTATGCTTTGATATTTACATGTCATTTAAAATGAAATCATTGACAAATCCAATTAAAAAATTTCTGAATTTCCCTTATGGTAATATAATAATTAAATACATATTCAAAATCATTGTATGTTATAAAAGGGGGATTTATTTTGGATAACGTAACACTAGATCCATTCTACAAAATTTGTATATAGATATCATTTGGAACTTTTTTCCCTCAAGGATAGATGCGTAAAGAATATGATTTTTAACAAGACTATTATGATTTACTCAAAAATTAATGATCCCCATATAACTATATTATATATTATAATGTAGTCTATTAGGACATGTTTTTAAGAAAAAATATGTATTAGTAACTAAATTTGTCAAAAAACGTAGATCCCTGTTGTGATAATAATAAAGTGATTATTCAATATTATAAACCATAGTCTCACTAATAAATAGAATATAAGGATTTTGAAATCCAAATCAAAAGATTGAAAAATTGGAGTGAGTTGATGTTTGATTCGTTGATTTTATATTGATGAAAAAATATTAGATACTTTTTGAAAAATATTATCTCAACAATAACATTATGTTTATGTGATAGTCATGGGTATTATATATGTTGGTTATTTGGGAAAATGTATTTTTATTTTTATTGAATCCAAATCTCATTTCTGGAGATGAATATTTTGTAATATACTTTGTAATTGGGTTGTAATATTAATTAAAATTTTAATATTATCATTAATATATGTGTAATTGTAATAAATCATATTTAAATGGATTTATTTTTAGGAAATATTGGGGAATATTTCAAGTCCATGTGCTTAGAAGACATGTGATTTTGAGGCCTAGTGTGCCCTGAATGGTCCGTAAAAAATTATTATGTCATTATATTGTATTTGAGAGTATTTTTTTTAAATGTAGAATAAAACATAAACAGGTTCTCAGAAATGAAATATATAATCCCCTTTGAATTCAGGATGATGGGTTCACCCTTTGTGTGAAACAATTTTAGATGTTGCATCCTCTTGTGAGAAAAAACTCCAATTGAATAACTATAAATAAAATAATAAAAAAATTATTGTATCTCTCAAATCCATATAACTCATGAATGATGAATAAAATTTATATTATGAGCCTCAGGTAAATCACATAATGGAAACATTTTTTAGGCAGATCCTAACATTGGGCGACACATGCCAACTATGAAATATTTTTTTGAGACATGACCATAAAAATAATATTTAAATAATGACTATATTGAATTAAAAGTCTTATATCTATTAAATGGTAACATATATTGAAAACCTGAGAGAACGGTTGAGCTATTAAGGGTGCGATATACTTAGGCGGGGTGTAACCTCAACCAGTTAGGTATATCAGTAAAAGTTAATTTGTAGGTGTTTTAATGAATAATAAAATAATCTTATGAATTTTTATTTTATCACAAAACATTTTTCAGGAAAACAATTTTGAAACAGCTGTTTCGTTTCATAAAAAATAGAATAAGGATTTTCCAACTCAGTTGTAATAGAAATATTATTTCATCATATTAATGAATTAATGTAACTCTGAGGTGACTCAGCATAAAAAAAATTCTGAAATGTGTTTCCTATATTTAATTGTTTAATATAGATACAAGATTAATGGAAAATTCTTATATTTTCAATAAATATCTATTGGAGTGGCATTGTAATGCGGTGAATGGTGATGAATATTGAACCACCAAAATTTACTTATTTCCCCTTCAAATGATCACATCATCTACTAGATATGTGGTGATGAATTTAAGACCAAAGGTGGAGATACATCATTCATCATTGATGAACAATTTTATTATTCATAAGGGTTTTATTCTGTTGGAATTCCTTTTTTTTCTGGTTCTTTTGTTTGATCAATGAACACAGATCAACCCACATATAGGTTGACTACTGGTTCAATCGTGTCGTATTCAAAATAAGAATTATCTTGTAGGAATTTAATGGAGTAGAATACACGTGATGTTTTCTTTTATTTTTAAAAACTCTTAACATGGATGAATTATACCAACATGAAAAGGGTGTTCTCCATCCTTCATCTTTTCCTTGTGAGTTATTTTAATCCACCCATTTTTTAGTTTTTTATTTACATGAACGAAAATCTAGTCCATATAGGACTTCAATAGATGATCAAGACGAGCATGTATATTTAGGTGACTATAGTTTCTAGTGAACGAAAGCTAGCATTGGAGCAGATGATGGCGGAAGGATGGCCATTTCTATGCGGGCTTGAAGGATGATAAAATTCCCTAGTTCTGGAAGGGGTCGTCGGTGTGAATGCTAGCTGGTGTGGAACCTATGGCATCAGTCACAAGAGGAGTACAAGGCCCTCTAGTATGATCCATGGGGTTTTTGTTCACCTTGGTTGCAAAATAGTCTCACAGTAGTGCCACGAGAAGAGGAAGTTGGCCATGACCAGGGTGGTCCATGCCGGATGTGTATCCAGACCGTTGGGTGGTCCAACTTGGATGAAATCGGCCTACTAGTGTGGTCTGGGCTAGTGGAAAGGATCAAGGCCACTGGGTGGCCCAACGGGGTGGACCGTTGACCCAATTGGCTTAACCTATGGCCCAGGCCGGCCCGATCTTCCCATACCCTATAGGTAAAGTCGAGTCAGACAAGGGCCAGACCAAACCTACAAATTTCTAAAAAACACGCATAATGTACAAACCGTACATCTTATTGGTGACCTGTTTTTGGAGTTTGGACCCTCATGACAAGGAGTTCCTTATATTATAATCTAAGTGTAATTTAGTGGAATTTTATATTATAACAATTGATTCATGAGTAGGCTATCTCAGAATCAATAATACAATTATCGGGTGACCTGTGACTATCTATATAGTTACGAATGTGAAAATGAGGACCTAATTGATCGATATGGCCAATGAGATGCGAATATCTATGTGATCTTGTTGTCCCAGGTGAATAGTGGGTCTATGTTATCTAGTTAGCTCATTTAAAGACCTATTCTTGGTGATCCAGCAGCCCTATGCACTCATTAGCGTTAAGTGATTTATTATTATAAGGTTGTAAGAGTTATGACTTTTATTTATTCATTTCATACATTACAATATAACTATGTTAGATTAATCTAGTAACTCCTCTGAAAATACTCCATATATTTTTATCTTCATGTACCTCTTGTGTTGCCTACTTTTTTATTGCCTTTTGGCATATAGTTGTTGTATAGGGTCCCTACGAAGAATTCAATAACTCAGCCATGCATGGGTTGCACCCATATATAATGTATCTTTTGAAGAAGATTAATGATTTGACAGTGTTCATGGAGGACCGTGGCCAGGTGGTTCTTAGAGTAACCTGATAGGTGAGACGTGATTCTATTTCACCAGGCAGTCATTTTTGTATATACCCATCAGGTAATTATTTCTACAAATAAGTTCCGAAGACATGAAATTTAATTTTCTATTTGAATTGGTCTTTTTTTGTATCATCATCTACCTTAATTTTTATAATTCAATACATTTTGTTACCTTATATAGTTTATTCAACTTCCAAAGTCTATGGAATGGATTTGTGTTTGAGTATATAGGTACTTCAATAAATTCCTCCCAATTGTTATGGATGTGCCTACTCGACACTAGTCGAAAACCCCTAGCCTATGAGATGTGAGATTGTGGTAGTAACGACACGGTCCACAAGGGACTGGTCATGACAATACAACATTTATTTATGGTATTTTAATAACATGTTACAACATTTTGTAATTCATATAGTGTTCCTTAGTTAAGAATCACGACATAATGTTAAAGGTTTCAATTTTATTTTTAAATTAATGTGTTTTGGGGGACATGGTGAGGGAAAAAGTAACATGTTAAACAAATGAGTATGTTTTGATTTCATAAATCATACTAATGTAGATGACATGGAATATCATATATAATGTAATTTTTATATATTGGGCAACTTAGTATTTATTAACCCCCTTATATAAAATTTTCAATGTTCCTTATTTGTGAATGTTTAAACTATAATAACATTACAATATTACAATTAAATTTTTTATTATTAATGGTGATGTCTAGTATGATGTTAATTATTTAGTGATTTTTTATTAATTCATATTTTAATTTATCTTATGTATAATGGTTTTCAAATTTGGACATAAATAGAATTAAATTATGGAAATTCATAGTCATTATTCACTGAAAAACATATAATTTTATTATATACATAAATAAATGAAATTGGATATATTCATATAAATTGGTATGTATACATCAAAATATCTAAAATTGATGATTAATCAAATTTGATATTTATTTTTTCAGTACCCTAGAGATATATTCACTTTATTTGTTAAATAGAATAGAATAATATTAATATGATGTTTCTAAATACATATATATGATTTTTTTTAATATTAATACAAGACTATTGTTGATGGATTTCATGTGATATTTATTTTTTGAATGATTTAAAATGATATATTAATAGTGGTATCACATTATATATATATATATATATATATATATATATATTAAATTAGAAAATATATCAATTTTTAATTCAATAATATTCTATACGGTAAAAAATAGAAGGTATGGAATAAAAAATTATATTTATGAAAAATGGTTATCATAAACAGAATTAGTTTTCATTATTGTTTTTAAAATCTATTTTGGATGTAAATTTTCCATTTATTTTGAAAAATGGATTATATATATGATTATCGAAATAATGTGGGAAAATAAAATATATATATTAACTAAAGGATAGATATAATTGAGGAAAATATATAGTATATTAATCCAAATGATACCTGTGATATATAATTTGTGGTATAGTTTAATATTTTATATTCCAAATTATTCAAAAATATAGATAATATTTTATAATTATATCTAATATTGATGTGGTTTATTTTTTTGATAATTCAAGATGATGATCATAAAATTAATTATTTAATAGTATATTAATTAAATAATTATCATATATGACATAAAATTGAAATATGTAGGTTTAAACATGTTCATTTATAATTATTAAATTCCTCCACGCACTGAAGCATCATTATTAATTTAATAGAGGATACATTATGAGATATAAATTATGAATAATCAAAATCAAAAGTTCTATTATTAATATAGAGTATAACTGTAACATCCCAGGTAAATAAAGATTAAATAATTTTCATATTTATTAATATTTAAGAATTAAATATTAATTTTAATTAAAAGGGGTTTCTACGTTCGATAGCGTACTCGGTACGCAACGATGAGTTTGTTTGAAAACTTACGTTGCACACAAGTAATAAAATAATAATATTTTAAATGTTAGTTAACGAGTAGCCATTGTACTGGCGGGAATGGATAGAAATAACTAAAATATGATTATATATGTTTTAAAATGTTTTTACATTTAACCAATAAAAGATAAAGGCTTAAAATACGGAAAGATTTCAATTTTAGGCATTTATACCCAAATTTTCACGAAAGGTCCACTTATCACCTTTTAACGGAGAACCGTCATTAAATATAGTTTTGATCGATCTTATAAATTCTATTAGACCAAATATAACTCTTCTTTAGAATCGGGACATCAAAATTTACTTTGTGTAAATTTTTGGTACCTTTCTGATAAAGTTCATTTTTTTATGAATAGTGTAAAATGTTGTATTTTAATTCAAAACCTATTTTTAATCTAATTTATTTATATGTTTAGATTATATTTTGAATTGGTTTTAAAGTGAAATTAGAAAATATTTTTACCATTAAATCCAATAGTGGTCGTTGGAATTAATTTCACTTTGAAATCGGACTTGAACTAGTGTCAATCTTTTGATACTTATTGTTTCATAAAAACACGCTATTTGCTCCGACAGTGGGAATTAATTATTAAATTAATTAATGTGACTTATATGTTTTGAATTTTTTAAAATAGACTTCATTTTTGAATTCGTAATATCAAATATAGCTTAGGGTGAATTTTTGGTAATTTTATGAAAAACATCAATTTTTTATGAATAGTGAAACCACTAAGTGGTACTTATAAAGACTGATTTTCCGTTTAAATGAAATTTTTCCATCATTGTGTTTTGAATTTCAAAAATCCAACATACATGGTTGTCATTAAGAAGTAAAATGTGGTTAAATGAGATTATAATCATTTTTTAGTGAATAGTAACTTATTAAGTTCTTAATGGCGATTAGTGGTAATTAGTGTAGTTTAAGGTAAAAATTATGTTTTAATAAATTAAAATGAGCTTGACACATGTCCTACCCTCATTGGTTGTGTCATGGCCGACCACAAAAAGCCATGGGGCAACTTGGGGACCCCATGGATCCACTTGTGTTGGGAAATGACATAAATAACTTTTTATTTAGTGTTAAAGTAAAAATGACACAAACATAATATGTTTTACGAAAACAATTTTTACATGGGGTTATAATAATCAGATTTTTTATTATAAATAGTCATTGGAAATATAAAAAAATATCTTACATCATAGTATTTTTTTTATAATTTTTAGACATTAAATAAATTAAATTATTTATGACATAATAATGATTTAGCGATGACATCATTATTTAACGATTTAAATAAAATGGAAAGATAATGTAAAATATATGAACTAAACATGTCCAAAACCAATTGGATGAGTGTATTTAGAACCCTTATCACCTTATCCAAGAATTATATCAATTTGGGACCTTTTAAAACCGAAACACATTTTCAAATAAAGTAATATTTCTTTACTTTCCAAAAGTGCTCCTCCTCTCCTCTTATAAAAGGCCCCCACCTATACCTAATTTCACACACTCCTCAAGCATTTGGCTCGGCCAACCCCTGCCCATTTACTCTCTCCACATCCCTATCCTCATCCTAAAGGATTCCCTTTGGGCAGAATCCTTTCAAAGGAAGCCTTTAGGATCAAATCAAAAGGAGTTACACTTTTAAAGGTAATTCATTCTCTCTTTTTCATTTGTATTATTTTTCTTCTCCAACCCTCTAAACTCTTTTTAATTACTTCTTTTGTAACAACAAGAGTATCTTCAATATAATAGGATGTTGTTATAAGATTTATTCGAGCTAAAATATCACAAAACTACATCAAATGGTTAAAGAACATACAGTTTCCGTGGATGGCGAAATTCTGCCTCCCGAAACGATGATTGTTCAATACTCATTTAACACCTTCAAAGGTGGCCATTATGATGTCACTATTTTTATATATGATATATAATATGTTTATTTTTCTTTAAGCTTCTGTATTTTTCATTTTCTGCATACCTTTATGGTTTCCATTATGGGTAAACACGATATCTTAATTTAAGGAAGTGCGGACTACTGCCCCCTCAAAGTGATGTGATTCGTTAATGCCATATGTGGGACCTGTAAAGGATGGATTTAAAGTTATTATATATGATGTTATACTGGAATTATAATATACCTCTATATCATTATTATTTTTTTCCATTAAAGTCTGAGATAGAAATGAAAGTAGCGATCATGCGTACGTACGGCTTACCGTCTCCATGAACGGTGCATTTCATTTCTTATCCCCAAATGTAATGTACAATTAAAAGTACATGTATATAATGGATATATATAATTAATGATATATCTAAATTATGAATATAATTCTGAAATTAAAATATACATACCTCTCATTTAGTTTTAATTCCATTAATATGACAAATAAATGAAAGTAGCGTTCATGCGTACGTACGGCTTACCGTCTCCATGAACGGTGCATTTCATTTATTATCCCTAAATGTAATGTACTATTAAAAGTAAATGTATATAATGGATATATATAATTAATGATATATCTAAATGATGAAAATAATTCTGGAATTAAAATATACATACCTCTCATTTAGTTTTAATTCCATTAATATGACAAAGAAATGAAAGTAGCGTTCATGCGTACGTATGGCTTACCGTCTCCATGAACGGTGCATTTCATTTCTTACCTCTAAATGATTATGTAATATTATAAATACATGTATATGCTGGATATATATGATACATATTATATCCAAATCGGGAATTTCATTCTGGATATAAAGAACCTTTGACCACACGAACAACATTTAATTGTAAGAAGTCCACTTTCGACTTAGGAACCAAATATTGAGAAAACAAAAATTATTAACTTAAATGGTTACATAATGTTTATAACATGGCAAAAAGTGATATAAAAGGAATAATGAACTTTAAAACCGGTTTTAATCAAGTATAAATTAACTCAAGTTTATTATTCAGGACATTAATGAACGATCGAGTCAAGTCGGATACGAGGTAAGGGACTTCGTCTCAATCTCCTTTCATTGAGGAATATTTCGTTTTATACACAAATTTCTTTTACATGGTGTATAAAACCCTTTGAATTTTAATTTTATACAAAAGGAATATTTTTCTACGAAGCGTTTTACAAAACGACAAAAAGGAATGTTTCTTTTAACGTACGCGGCGACAACGACCTTTTCCGCCGCCGCGAGTATTATTTGGTCTTTAGCTTCCTCAACAAGCCGTAATGATTTTAAAATAAAATAAATACCATATAATATTTTATGTATTTTGGTATTAAAAATGGTTTTGATAAAGGATTCTATTATGTTAATATATTTATGATATATTGTGATTGAAATGTGGAAATGTTATCATTCCTTTATATTGGTTTTATGTTTTATTATTTTATATTGGTACTTGGAAATTTGACGGGTGGTTACGTGATAAACCATATGACGGGTGGTGCCGTGAATACCAGGAAGGGTGGTTACGTTATAACCTCCAATGCATTGGGTATGGAAGTCGGCCGTATGGCTATTCCATTAAGTATGAATGGAAATTGGCCGTATGGCTATTCCATTAAGTGATATGTCTGGAAGTCGACCGTGTGGTTATTCCTCTTAAGTATGTTTATGTCCCAAGTTACCTTTATATATGTTATGTGTTATTTTTA
The DNA here is from genome assembly GCA_963277665.1 of Viscum album. Lineage (NCBI taxonomy): Eukaryota > Viridiplantae > Streptophyta > Magnoliopsida > Santalales > Viscaceae > Viscum > Viscum album. The sequence continues at coordinate 414,990,220 of OY728161.1, read as the reverse complement.
TGGGTTTTATGGTAATCCTTTGGTTACAAAAAGGCAAGTAATGATACTTTATTCAATGAAGATTTTTTACTACTTCATGAAGGCGAAGGTATTACTTTGATAGAGTATATATGGTTTACTTGATGTTTGAAAAACTAACAGTTTTCATTCATTTTGTATCCCTTACTAAGCTTTTTATGCTCACCCCAAGTTTTTTTTGAAATGTTTTCACAGGGCTTAATGTGGAATAAGGTCAAGGATGGGATCAAGGTAATGTCATCTTATATAAAACATGGATCTAGACACGTTTCTTTTTAATAGTTTTTTTTATTATGGAAACTTAGTAGAAGTGACTACTTTGTAATATTTTGAGATGTAATAGTTATGTTCTAATTCTCTAAAACTCTAAACCTGAAAAGATCCTCGACGTGAATTATTCATTTAATTCAATATTATGTAAGGTTTAAGGCCAGGGCCTTATTGTTGGTATCAAAGGTCAGTTTAGATAACTTTAGGAGTTAGAAAAGTGTTAAATTATAATATGATTGAAATGATATAGCGTTTACAGATTACCATGTTGCTTCTCCTAAGATATTTCTGTGTTCAGAATGGTTTTCCGCAGAAGAAACAAAGCATCTATGTTGGGACGACATCAGGAGGAAGATAACCTTCCAAACCAGCAACCTAAGATGGTCGGAATCGAAACTGAACAGTTTGTTGCAGTGATGGCATAGTTGACTCAGGGTATAAATGGTGGTGGTATCCATGCACGAGATCAGCCAGATCAACCGTAGAGGAACATGTCAGTGGTGGAACATTTCATGAGGCAACATCCACCATCATTTAGAGGATCATCTGACCCTGTGTTAGCTAAAGGGTGGATTAAAGAACTGGAGAAGATTTTCGATGTCATGGGGTGTTCAGAAAATCAAAAGGTTAGTCTTTCTATTTACCGTTTGGAGGGTGAAGCAGATCAGTGGTGATCTATGGTTAAAAATATCAGGGACGCCGATGAGATTGATGCTCTTGACTGCGATGAATTCAAAGGTATGTTTCTTGAGAAATATTTTCCTAAGGCTGTTCGACTTAGGATGGAAAAACAATTCTTGGAATTGAGTCAAGAGGAAGACTCAGTGGCTCCCTATGAAGAATGGTTCACTCGATTGGCAAGGTATGCTCCAAATTTTATCCGAGACCTTGATAGTAAAATCAATTGTTTTTACTCAGGATTAAAGCCAAAATATCGAAGGGAATTAGCTTCTCGTGAGTTTAAATGTTATGAAAAGCTTGTTCGATGTGCTGAGAATGTGGAAATGGAGTTTGCCGATGATCAGGTGTTCTATGACAAACCACAGAATAAGAGGTCTAGTTGGCAGGCAATGGGGAATAATTAATCAAAGAAGCAAGGAGGTAAGAAAACCAAATATCCATCCTGTGAGAAGTGTGGTAAAATGCATCCTGGAGAATGTTTATCCAAGTCTGGTATGTGCTTTCGGTGTGGTAAGTCTGGTCATATTGCTCGTAACTATAAGGAAGATGATCAAGCATGAAATGAAAATCCAATGGTAAGGTGTTTTAAGTGTAATGAAATGGGTCATTATGCAAACGAGTGTCCAACGAAGAACTCAACTGGGGGAATGCAGCCAGAATACAAGCAGAAAGGGGTGGTGAAATCCTTTGCAACAACTTCAGTAGATGTTGGGCCATCGAATGAAGTGGTATCAGCTCCAGGGAGCTCAGTATTTTTCGAAGATTGACTTGAGGTCGGGGTACCATCAGATGAAAGTAAAAGAAGTAGACATTACGAAGACTGTGTTCCGTACTAGATATGGCCATTATGAATTTGTAGTTATGCCTTTTGGGTAAACCAATGCACCTGCTGTATTCATGGACCTTAAGAATAAAATTTTCCATGAGTTCATGGATAAGTTGGTGTTTGTGTTTTGAGGTTTGAGAAGAGATTATGTGTGTCTTGTGATTCACAGTTGAAGAGAGAGTTGTTATGTGAAGCTTATAGTTCTTCGTTTTCAGTTCATCCTGGCAGTACTAAGATATATACAGATCTGCGGGAGTATTACTGGTGGGATGGAATGAAAAGAGATATTGCTGATTTTACTGTGAAGTGTTTGACTTTTCAACAGGTTAAAGCAGAGCGGCAGTTACCGAAAGGGATGCTTCAGCCTTTACCAGTGCCAGAGTGGAAATGGGAAAACATATCCGTGTACTTTGTTGTGGGATTACAGAGGAAATCTCGAGTTAATACTGCAATTTGGGTTATTGTTGACCGCTTGACCAAATCTGCTCATTTCCTTTCTATACGAGATACTTTCTCTCTAGATCAACTTTCCCGTTTGTATCTTAAGGAGATAGTCAGGTTACATGGAGTTCCTCTCTCCATTGTATCAGATCGTGATCCCAGGTTTACTTCTAACTTTTGGAAAGGCCTTTAGAAGTCGTTGGGTACTGAATTAAATTTTAGTACAGATTTTCATCCTCAATCAGATGGGCAGTCAGAATGAACAATTCAGACCTTGGAGGATATGCTACGAGCTTGTTCGATGGATTATCCGGGAAGTTGGGACCAACATCTTTCTTTGGTTGAGTTTTCTTATAATAACAGTTTTCATTCCAGTAAACAGATGGCACCATTTGAGGCATTATATGGGAAGCAGTGTCGAACTCCAGCATTTTGGGATGAAGTGGGTGAAAGGAAGCTGATGGGACCATAATTGGTAGAAGAGATGGCAGAAAAAGATCATTTGATTCAGAAGCACATGAGAACAGCTCAGAGCAGGCATAAGAGTTATGCGGATAACCGGAGGAAGGATCTATGTTTCGAGGTAGGTGATCATGTTTTTCTCAAGGTTTCTCCTTGGAAAAGTGTGATGATATTTGGTAAGAAAGGAAAGCTGAGTCCAAGGTTTATTGGACCATATGAAATTCTGGAGAGAGTTGGATCAGTTGCATACCGGGTGGCTTTACCTCCGAGTTTATCTCAGGTACACATTGTTTTTCATGTTTCAGTGTTGAGAAAGTATATGCCAGATCCATCTCATGTTTTGAGTCCATAGGTAGTTCAGCTGGAAGAGAACCTATCTTATGAGGAACAACCGGTCCAGATTCTTGACCACAGGGAGCAGGTGTTACGGAATAAGGTGATTCATCAGGTAAAGGTTTTGTGGAAAAACCATGTGAATGAAGAGGAAATGTGAGAATCTGAAAATGTTGTGAGGGATAAATACGCCACTTATTTTGGTAAGTGAATAAAATTGTGAGGACGCAATTCCCATAAGGGGGGAAGGATGTAACATCCCAGGTAAGATAAAATAAAGAATTTTCATATTTATTAATATTTACGAATTAAATATTAATTTTAATTAAAAGGGATTTCTACGTTCGATAGCGTACTCGGTACGCAACGATGAGTTTCTTTGAAAACTTACGTTGCACACAAGTAATAAAATAATATTATTTTAAATGTTAGTTAATGAGTAGCCGTGGTACTGGCGGGAATGGATAGAAATAACTAAAATATGATTATATATGTTTTTAAATGTTTTTACATTTACCCAATAAAAGATAAAGGCTTAAAATACGGAAAGTGTTCAATTATAGGCATTTATACCCTAATTTTCACGAAAGGTCCACTTATCACCTTTTGACGGAGAACCATCATTAAATATAGTTTTGATCGATCTTATAAATTCTATTGGACCAAATATAACTCTTCTTTAGAATCGGGACATCAAAATTTACATTGTGTAAATTTTTGGTACCTTTCTGATAAAGTTCATTTTTTTAATGAATAGTGTAAAATGTTGTATTTTAATTCAAAACCTCATTTTAATCAAATTTATTTATATGATTATATTATCTATTGAATTGGTTTTAAAGTGAAATTAGAAAATATTTTTTCCATTAAATCCAATAGTGGTCGTTGAATTAATTTCACTATGAAATCGGACTTAAACTAGTGTCAATCTTTTGATACTTATTGTTTAATAAAAACACGCTATTTGCTCTGACAGCAGGAATTAATTATTAAATTATTTAATGTGACTTATATGTTTTGAATTTTTTAAAATATACTTCATTTTTGAATTCGTAATATCAAATATATCTTTGGGTGAATTTTTGGTAATTTTCTGAAAAACATCAATTTTTTATGAATAGTGAAACCACTAAGTGGTACTTATAAAGACTGATTTTCTGTTTAAATGAAATTTTGCCATCATTGTGTTTTGATTTTCAAAAATCCGACATACATGGTTTTCATTAAGAAGTAAAATGTGGTTCAATGAGATTATAATAATTTTTTTGTGAATAGTAACTTATTAAGTTCTAAATCGCGATTAGTTGTAATTAGTGTAGTTTAAGGTAAAAATAATGCTTTAATAAAATAAAATGAGCTTGACACATGTCCTACCCTCATTGTTTGTGTCATGGCAGACCATGAAAAGCCATGGATCAACTTGGGGACCCCATGGATCCACTTTTCTTGCGAAATGACATAAATAACTTTTTATTTAATGTTAAAGTAAAAATGACAGAAACATAATATATTTTACGAAAACAATTTTTACATGAGGTTATAAAGATCAGAGTTTTGATTATAAATAGTCATTGGAAAGCTAAAAATATTTCCTACAGAATAGTTGTTTTTTTATAATTTTTAGACATTAAATAAATTAAATTAATTATGACATAATAATGAGGCAGCGATGACATCATTATTTGACAATTTAAATAAAATGGAATGATAATGTAAAATCTATGAACTACACATGTCAAAAACCAATTGGATGAGTGTCTTTAGAACTCTTATCTCCTTATCCACGAATTATATCAATGTGGGACCTTTTAAAACCTAAACACATTTTCAAATAAAGTAATATTTCTTTACATTCCAAAAGTGCCCCTCCTCTCCTCTTATAAAATGCCCCCACTTCTACCTCATTTCACACACTCCTCAAGCCTTTGGCTCGGCCAACCCCTGCCCATTTACTCTCTACACATCCCTCTCCTCATACTAGAGGATTCCCTTTGGGAAGAATCCTTTCAACGGAAGCCTTTAGGCTCAAATCAAAAGGAGTTACACTTTTAAAGGTAATTCATTCTCTCTTGTTCATTTGTTTTATTTTGCTTCTCCAACCCTCTAAACTCTTTTTATTTACTTCTTTTGTAACAACAACAGTATCTTAAATATACTAGGATGTTGTTATAAGATTTATTCGAGCTACACTCTCACAAAACTACCTCAAATGGTTAAAGAACATACGGTTTATGTGGATGGAAAAATTCTGCTTCCCGAAACGATGATTGTTCAATACTCATTTAACACCTTAAAAGGTGGCCATTATGATGTCACTATTTTTATATATGATATATAATATGTTTATTTTTCTATAAGATTCTGTATTTTTAATTTTGGGCATATCTTTATGGTTTCCATTATGGGTAAACACGATATCTTCATTTAAGGAAGTGCGGACTACCGCCCCCTCAAAGTGATGTGATTCATTGATGCCATATGTGGGACGTGTAAAGGATGGATTTAAAGTTATTATATATGATGTTATACTGGAATTATAATATACCTCTATATCATTAATATTTTTTTCCATTAAAGTATGAGATAGAAATGAAAGTAGCGTTCATGCGTACGTACGGCTTACCGTCTCCATGAACGGTGCATTTCATTTCTTATCCCCAAATGTAATGTACTATTAAAAGTACATGTATATAATGGATAAATATATAATTAATGATATATCTAAAAGATGAATATAATTCTGGAATTAAAATATACATACCTCTCATTTAGTTTTAATTCCATTAATATGAAAAAGAAATGAAAGTAGCGTTCATGCGTACGTACGGCTTACCGTCTCCATGAATGGTGCATTTCATTTCTTATCCCCAAATGTAATGTACTATTAAAAGTACATGTATATAATGGATATATACAATTAATGATATATCTAAATGATGAATATAATTCTGGAATTAAAATATACATACCTCTCATTTAGTTTTAATTCCATTAATATGACAAAGAAATGAAAGTAGCGTTCATGCGTACGTACGGCTTACCGTCTCCATGAACGGTGCATTTCATTTCTTACCTCTAAATGATTATGTAAAATTATAAATAAATATATACTCTGGATATATATGATACATATTATATCCAAATCGGGAATTTCATTCTGGATATAAAGAACATTTGACCACACGAACAACATGTAATTGTAAGAAGTCCACTTTCTACTTAGGAACCAAATATTGAGAAAACAAACATTATTAACATAAATGGTTACATAATGTTTATAACATGGAAATAAGTGATATAAAAGGAATAATGAACTTTAAAAAGGTTTTTAATCAAGTATAAATTAACTCATTTTTATTATTCAGGACGTTAAAGAACGATCGAGTCAAGTCGGATACGAGGTAAGGGACTTCGTCTCAATCTCCTTTCATTGAGGCATATTTCGTTTTATACACAAATTTCTTTTATACGGTGTATAAAACCCTTTGACTTTTACTTTTATACAAATGGAATCTTTCTCTACGAAGCGTTTTACAAAATGACAAAAAGGAATGTTTCTTTTAACATACGCGGCGACAACGACCTTTTCCGCCGCCGCGAGTATTATTTGGTCTTTAGCTTCCTCAACAAGCCGTAATGTTTTTAAAATAAAATAAATACCATATACTCTTTTATGTATTTTGGTATTAAAAATGGTTTTGATAAAGGATTATACTATGTTAATATATTTATGATATATTGTGATTGAAATGTTGAAATGTTATCATTCCTTTATATTGGTTTTTTGTTTTATGATTTTATATTGGTACTTGGACATTTGACGGGTGGTTACGTGATAAACCATATGACGGGTGGTGCCGTGAATACCAGGATGGGTGGTTATGTTATAACCTCCAATGCATTGGGTATGGAATTCGGCCGTATGGCTATTCCATTATGTATGTATGGAAATAGGCCGTATGGCTATTCCATTAAGTGATATGTGTGGAAGTCGACCGTATGGTTATTCCACTTAAGTATGTTTATGTCCCATGTTACCTTTATATATGTTATGTGTTCTTTTTATGGGTTTTATGGTAATCCTTTGGTTACAAAAAGGTAAGTAATGCTACTTTATTCAGTGAAGATTTTTTACTACTTCATGAAGGTGAAGGTATTACATTGATAGAGTATATATATGGTTTTCTTGATGTTTGAAAAACTAACAGTTTTCATTATTTGTGTATCCCTTACTGAGCTTTTTATGCTCACCCCAAGTTTTTTTTGAAATGTTTTCACAGGACTTAATGTGGAATAAGGTCAAGGATGGGATCAAGGGAATGTCATCCTATATAAAACATGGAACTAGACACGTTTCTTTTTAAGAGTTTTTTTTATTATGGAAACGTAGTAGAAGTGACTACTTTGTAATCTTTTGAGATGTAATAGTTATGTTCTATTTCTCTAAAACTCTAAACCTGAAAAGATCCTCGACGTGAATTATTAATTTAATTCAATATTAAGTAAGGTTTAAGGTCGGGGCCTTATAAAAACATACTCTTTGGTTCCATTATTGTAAATTTTTTAGAATTCAATTATTATGAAGAAAAATCCAATTACAACATTTCGTGATTTTTTATTTTCGTGACAATGTTATGGGGAATGAACAAAATGGTTATTTCTCAATGATTTTATTCAGTATCGCTATTCATTAAAGAACAATGAAATGATATTATGAATATTTATATTTTATTCTTTAGGACATATTATCTTAAACCATTATCTGAATATAAATTTTTTTATCATTTTTTAGAGTATATTTTTTCTTATAAATGCATATACTATTTATTTTGCAGGTAATCATCGAAATAAATTCTTATTGTTCGAAAGAAAAATTATATTTTTTATGATCAATTTTGATAAAATAATTTTATATACTAATATTAATATCCTTGAAAAATATGATTATTTAATACATGATATTGTTTTAAAATGAAACTAGTAATTGTTTTTTATCATTAAATGATTTAAGTAGTGATTACATCCACTAATAGTACTAATAATTGTCCATTTTATAATGGTTGTGTCACCAATATACTGATAACTTTTTAAATAGTGTGATATAAAAACATTCATTATAATAAACACCATAGTTATAAAATATATCCATGTTATTAAAATAATTGATAAATGCGATATAAATATATATTAGAGTGTAATTATTCCATAATATAACCGTATTTTAGTAAAATTCGGAAATTTGTTACTAATTATGATCAAAATTTGAAAAATGTTTGTATATTTAATGTTAATATTTTTGAATTATAATTTTATTGATTTATATACCAATCTATATTTGTTATACTATATCTATCTAATTTTTGAACCTTTAATATATGAAATACTAGTGAACCCAATTATATAATATTAGTTTATGGTGCTAATTTATTTTTATGAAAATCAATTTTTTTGTTCTATTACACTCTACAAATAAGTGTTACAGGTAAATATTCCCACTTCAAATTATTTCACTTTGTATTTTGAACCCCATTTACACAATATTTCTACCACATATTTCTAATCTGCCATCCCATTACTCTATTTTTTAGTTTCACTCATTGACCATTACCGTAGTTAAACAAATCAATCAATAAATTATGATATAAATTGAAAGTCCTCCAACTCCCATTAAAAAATTATAAGATTATATATCACATTATTATCATTATTTTTCACCACTTCAACATATTCAAAGGTTTATCTATAGTAAATATCAATATAAATTATAATATTATATGTGTTTCGTGATAGGGAACATATAGTATGAAATGTAATTAGTTTTATTATATGAACATCCTGTAATGTTAATAGTTGAATAACGTATTTAAATATATTTTGAAAATGTGTGAAATTTAGTGGTTTTATTTTAATTTTAAATTTATTTAAAAAAATTCTCAAATAGATGGATATATGAGAGTTATATATTTTGATACTACTTTAATTATTAATTATAATAGTATTCATTCTAGGATATTACATTATTTTCAGTTAGTAATGAATTTAAATATATTTAATGGGAGATACTAATGTCTGTTTAAGATATGATGAACTACACTTTATGTTTTATGAATTATTTAAATGGTTTGGGAAAGAGTATACAAATAATTTAGTGGAAAATTAAGGGTTTTTTTATGAAGGAATTAGAAGCTTCGTAATGTAATTCCTATATGAATTTATTTGAAAATATTCTGACCAAGAAATTGGTAATTTTATAATTCTAGTTAAAAACAATTAATTCACAAATCATACATGGGTTCATGTTGTACTTATTTTCTCTTATTTCATACCAAGAAATATTTATTGGGATTTGGTTTAACTAATTTATAACATATTAGACACCAATTAGTGTCTAGTGGGTACCTAATAGTTATTTGAATAAAAAAATATATTTCATGATTTATTGATTGGTATTATATTTTTCTTCTTAATGAGACAAATAATCAATATAATCCATATACAGACGATATGTATGGTGCTTTTATGAAAACTTTATAATGGGAATTTTAAAAAAATTAAGAATTTTTTAATTTGAAATAACAATTCGATTTCATCAGAAAAAATATAAGTTATTGTTAAATAAAATAGGTGTTAATTTTAAATTAATGGATATAAGAGAAAAATTCTTCACCAATGGATAAATATTTACATGAAATAAATATATTTACTTAATTATTTTATTTTTATTACATTGATTTAAAAATCCGATTCTTACTACAAAATATTATAAATTTTTTTATAAATGATTTATTGGTATTGTCAATATTTTTTCAATTTATTAAAATCAATTTATTTTATATATATCATGATGAATATATTTATATAATTCATAAAATTTTATATAATTTGGTGTTTTATTACCAAATTCAATAATGTTTCATTGGTATTTTAATACATTACTAATTGACGTATGTATTATATTTTAAATTTTGAAAGGTAATACATTGGATTATTCATTCATGATGACTTTGATTTTATAAAAGATATTAATATTTATTTTAGAAATAATTTTATATCAAGGATTGTTTTATTTCTATCAGGACAACATCTATCTATTTAGTTATGCCAAAAAATTTCACAAAAAATAATTTTTTATAATAAGAAAGAGTATATAATATACTATTTTTTTGATTGGTTGATATTATTGGATAATATAATTTTGTATTCTTCTATTTTATACCTTGTATTTAGCCACTTTTGTTGAATGGAAATCATTATAAATTAGATTTAACATAATGTATCAAGTATCCAATCAATATATATTTTTTAATAATAGAAATTAATATAACTTGTTTTTATCTCATCATTAATTTGATTATGGATAAATAATTTTTTTTCAATTATAGAAATATATAGAATATTCATTTATCCCTTTATAAAATTTATTTTCAGAAATTTTTATGATCTATTTCAATTTGTATCTTTTAATAGATAAAGTTAGCAATGAAGACGTGTTATATGTATATATTTTTATAATTATTATTTGAATTCAATTTCGATGAATAATTTATGTATTGAATTTGGTTTTATAATATATAATATAATTTAAAATTTATTAATGAATATTTTATTTATTAATAGGAAATAAATTCATATTTGGGAGGAGTGGATGAAACAAGGTGTTTTGTTAATATGATTAATTATAGTACTAATTTTAAATATAATATATGTTTTCATTGTTGAAGGTGTATAAATTAACGTATTTCAAAATTTAAATATTTTCAATTAATTTCATTATAGTAATGAAAATATAGCCTCATTTTTAATGGTTGAATTTTCCTAGGTTTTATGAATAAATAAATTTACATTATTGTTTGATATATTTTAATAAATATAAATTGGTAACTATAATTTAAAAGAATATAGAAAATATATTTAATGAGAAATGTGTTATGATAAACATATTCTCAATTATGAAAATTTGGATGACATATTTACATGATATACATTGATGATTATTTCATTATCATATACAAATAAAGAGACGAATATCAAACCATTACATGTTCGTAACAATATTAAATAACCAATGATGCAATCAAGTTTTATAAATTTATCTGCACATTTATATGAAAATAGAATATATATAGTTTATTGAAATTTCACAATCGATTATATGATAGGAAATGAATCATAGGTAAAAGTGAAAACTACTAATTAAATAAAAAAATATTACTTTCTCATTATACACGTAATAAAATAATAAAATCCATGCTAGAAAAAATAATATTAATTGATAAATTTTCATTAAGGATTATAATTTAAACATAATGCAAAATTAAATAAATATTATAGTTAAATGATTCTTATTTTATCTTATATCCATATATCAATTTTCCACAGGTTCTATTTTAAAAATTTTACTTTAATGTTACTAAAATATTGAATAGTTTATTATGAATGATTCATATATAAATAATATGAAAAAATATTATATATGAATTGATTAACTTAACCTTATTAAATAATTAAAATAACTAAATATTTTGAACAAGCACATTAATGATAAATGATATATAATAATTCATCAAAATAAGATAAAAATAATTTAAACTAAAAAATAATTTATTATAGAATACTATGGTATCATATATAAAATTTTTAACTTTTTATATTTCATAACATGTTTTCAGCTACTGATTATTTATGTTATATATATCATGAGTAATATAAAAAATTTAGTAGTTTTAAAATATAAATAATTGAATTTTATTAAAAAACCTAATATAATCCCTTATCGGAAAAAACAATTCAATTGAATAAATAAATGAGAAAAGGAGCTCATAAAAACTAAAATATATGATCCAATCAATTGAAAAAATAAAATAAAGGGAAAAATTAAATATGAATTCATTTTTTATTCTAATTTTTTTTCATTTCATGAGAAATCCACATTTTTTTCCATCTTGTCAACAATTATATAGGGACTTGTAACAATGAATTTCTTAAAGAGGAAGTAAAAATTGTTGTTCACACTGTTTTTGAGAAAATATTGTTTGAATTAAGAATATCATTTTAAATAATTTGAAATTAAAATTTATTAAAAAATTTATAAATATATAATCAATATTTAATCCATATAATTAAATGGATACAATATAGAATAAATAAATAATGACCATTAATGAATAAAAGTATGCACATCAGGAAAATAATTACACTCTAATCGACCACTACCCACACCCTAAGTCATACAAATCATGTCCCAACTCAGGGGAAACCTAAAATAGCATGTCCTAAGTCCAAAATATGTTTACATTCCATAACATAATTATAAATTAGTGAACATTTTAACCTAGACCTTCCATCATGGTTCCAAGGACTTCTCATGACATTTAAAAACAAGGGGTGTTAATTTAAATGTATAGGAATATAATATTTTTAATTAGGATTGATACATTCATTTATTCATATCATTCATATAACCAAAACCCATGTATGAGCATCCCATTTTTTAATTCATAATAATATAAATTAAAATACATAAATAGGTACATTATGTAACTAAATTAAATATTATAAAATTTCATTAAAACCTAATATCGAAGGTAATATAGTACTTCATATTCCAAATAAGATAAAAAATTATATAACGACATTTGGAATCACGAATTATGTGTAAATATATATAAATAATTTTTTAAAAAAATATGAAGTCAATCTTTTAAATATTTAAATACTTAAGAGTTTTCAATGATTTTTTGAAAAGTTCCACCTCACGCAATCATTTTAAGACAACAAATTTCACATTATTTTAGAAATCAACATATTTAATACTTATAAGTACATTTTTTTAATTCAAATTGGCCCTTATTATTTCCAATGATAATAATTATTCCCATTAAAAAAATTTCATATCAAATTATATCTGGAACCCCTTTTGAAGTATTTTTTAGATTCTAAAGAATACATTGTTTTTTGATATCCATACATGATATTGTTAGAAAACATTTTTGACATTGATAAACCATAAGGAATGAACAATATATCATAAATTCTACTGTATTGAGATTGAAATTGGGCACCAATATAATGATCATATACCTATTGATTAATGTGATATCAATCCAAAATATCGTGGAACTATATTTTGATGTGAATATATAGAATCTCAAAAATTACGAAAAACTCATTTACTTTAACGGTAAAATGAATCCATGGGTAACAAAGTGATAATGGATAACACTCACCAACAAAAACCAATAGTTTTAATATAATGATCAAATGATTTGATGGACTTTTATTCTCGCAAATGATCTATGTAATTAAAATCATAAATGGATATAACATGTATTCTATATTTGAAGAAAAAAATTTCAATATATTATTTCAATCTTGTAAAATAGTTAATATCAAGATAAATAGTCAAGAATGAGAGTTGATATCTAGAGAAATAATGATGAATTATAATGAGTTATTACATACTTATGATTTCCAAAATCAAACACACTTATATCCGACAAAAAAATTATTTTAATGGAAAAAATAAATAAAAAAGTATTAGACATAGGTTCAAGGGCCTATTATGTGATATTTAAAATGTTGTCAAAATGTTCATTTTTGGGTTTTAAAATAATTTTTCATATTAATTATTTATATTCATATTTTTCAGCCACATTGTTTAAAAAATTTATAATAAATTGTGCACTTGGATTTTGATACTATGATGAGTTTCATGGAATATCTAACTTCCTACTAACCATGTGAAATTAAAAAACACCAATTTGAATGTATTTTGGAAAATGAAACATGATTTTTCTTAACATTGAAAAAATAATTTAACCTCCAATGGGAACCCAGAACACGCTACATCACATCATAGAGATTGTACTCAATTGTTTCATATTGTGCACCAATCATGCCCCACTCAAAAATCTCTAAAATTCAAAAAATATTACACTAATTCATAGATGATAACTAGATAGATTGAAAATAAAAGTATTTATTTATTTTGGACTTATAAGTGAAAATATTTCATATCAAAAGTATTACATCACACAAAAATTATCAAAAAAAATTGTTGATAATATGGATATATAATTCAATAACACTTGGGGAAAAAGGAAACATATTCTAAAAAATGGACCCTAATGACCCCTGTGACTCCATACATTAAACCCTATTAAACTCTACCAAAAATATATTATAAATTAGTTCATGATTGAAATTATGATAGATATAAAAAACATTAAATGTCTCTTACAATGAATCTATAAATCAATATAATATGAATAGAATAGAATGAGACACCCTAGGAAACAATTTACCCATATATCTAGATTCATAAAATAGATGAAATATATTACACTTCTCAATCAATGATGAAAAAACCCATTAACATCCAATGTAATCTTCATATTCACGACACATAATAAACCATATTTAAAAATGATAAATAGGGGGCCTAAAAATAGTACCACCTCAAGAAAAATAACCGTTGATTTTCACACAAAAGAAAAAAATTAGAACAACTAGAAAAAAATTAGAATAAATAATTCATCAATAAGAATAATAAATTATAATATTAGTTCATTTAAAGCTATCCTGTGATCATGATCCTGAAACACTAGGTCTTAGTGAACCATGAAAATATTATAGTATAAATTAGACAAGATCCTTGTTTCCCTAACTCCTACAAAATAATTCCCATGTGAAATCATTCCATAGAAAATGGACCTATACATTATCCACCAAAAATAATGTAATAAGTAAAATATAAATCACTAATCCATGATTATTATTTTTAAAAATATTTCTTACATGGTATAAGTTAAGATACATATATAAAAAAAACATGAATCACCTTAAATTTGTTCATCATCTTGATTAATTCATTCTTTTAATATATCCAAAATTCAAAAAATAACATATAGATTTATTTACATACATAATATTTAGATTGAAATCTTATAATAATCGTATCCCCACTACATTTAGATATATCTAAATTTAAAAATTTCTAACTCAATTCTTTATAATATGGGAATTCATGTGTTGAAAATGCCCCTAAATGCATAGAACTAATGAATACATTATTTCTCTATGATAAAATATATGTGACAACATCCCATTGTATTGAATATGTTATAGTCTTTCTAAACAATATATATTCATTCATATCATGTAATATTTTAAAACATAATATTCAACAAGTGGGATTAAAAATTGTGATTTAATGAATTAATACAATGATTATTTATTCATATGATCGGGAAAGGAAACTAATTATGTAAGAGATCAGATTATCAGTAATGGTTACATAGAATAGAATTTATAGTTAATTAATATGTAATGATCCATATTAAAAGTAATGTAACATAAAATACATTCCATTTAATCAATAAAATGATAATGGAGAATATTTATGTAATGTCCAAAAACTATCATGTCTATTAATTTTGGAAAAATCCACTATATATATTTTTATTTGAGGTCATGGTGTCTCATTGAAATAGTTTTCTGGTTTTGAATAATTCCAATGGTGAGTCAGGGATGTTATTGAATTGATGGTGGGTGAGGACCAGTGATTCATTATAGTGAATCACAAAGGATAATCGTGAAGGTGAGATTCTCATCATATGTTTTGATGGAAGGTCTCCAATTATCGTCCATGATAGTGACTCATCCAATGTGAGTCATTCAATGGGGAAAGATCAAATAGTGCATCATCCAATTTTGACTCACATAATGGTAGGTCATCAAACTGTGACTCACACAACATTGACTCTCTAAGCACTCACACAACAAACAATGACTGCCCAATGGTAGTTAACAGTAGTGACTATCCCAACAGTGATTCATCATCCATCATTCCAGAGCTACCCTTTTTCATGTTTTTTGATGTTAACAGAGTAACCTATTATGTTTGATCATTTATAATGCCCTTCACCCCATCAATAAGGATAATGATTATATAATCAATATGTTAATATTTCATAGACATTGTAACCACCCTACCGCAAGGTCATGGGAACCAACCAAATTGCAAGTACATTGGTATCATCTCCCTAATTTTTTGATACATAATTTTATAATTTCTGGATCCTCTCCTCCATGATTTCGTCTATTTCCTCATGGTGTTCCCAAAAATTCACATCCCCATGTAGTCACAGTGCACCTGTTGCTCATGCATTCTGTGGAATCCTTTCCTACATTTAATGTGACCCCACATTCTAGAACAAGGTGGATATATTGTCATTTTTTCATCAGGTAAGTGATTTACCTCATCTATATTTCTTTGTGTTGAATGTGGGGTAGGTGTAACAATGATTATATGTGATTATGGATGAACGGAAATAGTGCTGAAGAATAATCAAACATGTATCTTAATTATAATTATTCAGTGAATATGGTTTTACTGAAAATATTGTTTTATATTTTTTCGTTGATCCATGTTGTGACGATACTGGATATATGTCCTCCTAAAATTCATTGTTGTTTTTGTTTTTTTCTAGCATGGAGTTGATTTTTATGAATATATATTTTTTATCATTGTCAAAAACTAATGCTAATATCAACTTGATTAATAACATAAATATGGATAAATAAAGGATGCCCCATTATCAAACTTATTTTTGGATCACCCTTGTAAATCAATGTAGAATTAATGAACGATTGTTGGCCAATATTAGAACACCTTTTTTACTTATGTAGTTTTATTCAACCTTATTCCTTGTGTGGTTTGTGTGGTAGTGTGGATGTTTAAATGGGCCAGTGAAGAAGGTGTAGTGGAGCCTCAATATGGGAGGATGACTAATAAATTGATGAAATTATGTGAAATAGTACTACATCTAGATAATTTTTTTTGTTTTGGAAAAATTTGGGTTTTTAATGTCGGAATATAATATTGTGGTGTAATGGTTGTGGGGTTGGGTCTATTTAGTGTGGTTTTGGGACAATGACTATTCTGTTTTGCGAGGAATTAAAGTTGAATAAGATGATGATCTCAGTTCATGTGATGATTTCTTCTCCCTTCTGTGGGGTTATACTATGTGTCTTATTTCATATGGTTGGTATTTTACTGGATATGGATGGTAAAAATAAATTACTTTGTCAATTTATGATGATAATTGGATATATAAATGGTCTAGTGTGTGAATTATTCTTTGTGGAAGTTTGTGTGGTTGTTCATTTAGAGGAAGAAGAAAAAGGTTGTTCTATGTGGGTAGTTATTTGATTGGAAACCAATATATTGGGTTGAATGTTCAATAAATATATATATATAAATTTAGTGTAGTGGTATTTCTATACACACCCCATCATTATTTTAAACAATGTGATGAAAACCCCCATTTCATGGAGGATGGTGTCCTATAAATATCTCATTGGGGGGGGGATGGATTACCTGGCATTCCCCCACTCCCGCTTCTAGGAATTGATCGCCCAAGACTCTTTAGACAGGCTGTAATAGATAGAGGTTTATTATTTACCATGAATTTTTATGTAGGCATTAATTATTGGGTTTTATAAGCTGATGTATGGTACATGTTATGTGATAGGTGGTTTGTTTCAAAAGTGTCATTGGGATGAGGTAGTGGCATGTGCATCATGTTTTTATAGGAGGGATTTTCTATGGTTGAGGATGAAGTGTCTATGGGTAGGATGTGTTGTTGTTGTGGCCCTAGATTGGGCAGGCAGTTGGTGATATGACATTGGTTAATGAGAGTTGTAATGTTTGAAGATTTTCAATAGGGGTAGATTAGTTAAAATTGGGAAGTGGTTCAGGGAACCAAAATATCGATGTTCATATGACCATATTTTACATATCTTGTGTTATTTGTTGATAGTGTCTTGTTAATGATGGGCTGGTTAGTATTCCATGAAAGGATATTTTTTATGTTCATTTTTTTCTCTTAAGGTTATTAGTATACTTCTACAACTTGTTAATAATTTACAATGGATTTTCCTAATTTTATTCATGTATTCTCACCCTTCTACATTAAAAATTGATTTCAAATTTCTAGGGGGACTACGGGGAACATGCTAAACCTTACTAGATTTCACGTTCGATGGTTTTTATGTCACATCATAGACTATTTTTGGTATTTACATTAAATATTTTTTACATTGAATCAATTTTTTAAACATGAAAGGGGTATGGTTTTTGTCTTTATTATATTTATGCAATGATTAGAGTTTTTTTCGGATGAGACTTATTATCTCTCAATATTATATATAAAAATAGATATTCCTCCCATCATTTTGATAACTTTTAACTACACTTGGAGCTAGTCCCCACCACTAGTCCTATTCAAGTCCGGACTCATTGGAAAACTTCCCACATTCATCCTGATGGAGGATGGATGTGTAATACTACACTGCCTTCTATCACCATGATGAAGTATTTTCTTCACAAAATTATATAATATTTGATGATTGAGAGATAGGATAAAACATGGAGTTTGGAAAATTGATTATTGAAAGGGGTGATAGGGAATCATTTTTAGTTGATCATGGTACTCAATTGGGGATATGGAATACTAGCTAGGACATAATATATTAGGGTCACACATGATTCGATGTAAGGACACACAGACTATTGAATACCAATGTGAGGATACACTGATTGTAGGTAATAAAACCAAGTAATGGTATAATAAAAAAATTTAATTTTCTTCTAGTTTTACTAAGTTGTTTTGGGGAAAATTTGTTTAATTAATTAATTAAAATTAATTTGAAAGAAAATAATATACTATTCAGGATTAGGAGTTCATTGTTAATCATTTCATATATGGAACCTGGATGTTCAAAATTTGTAGTGCAGGTAGTAAAGGCGCAACATGCTAACCTAATAGAGGAAACGAGGGTCAATCTCATGGATGAAATAAATTAATATCATAAGACCCTTCGTTCTCTAAAATAACTCATTATTTTTTAAGTACAAAGGCATCCAATCATACACAATGGTAGAATGTATGCTTGAGGAATTAGTGATTGCTTTCAAAATGATCTAGTCTCCGACAGTGTATTGGATTCCTCAATCACTGAGCTAGATGTGAGCATCTGTGTAAAAATATTGTATTCTTTATGCGGGGGATAGTATGTGGGCGATGTTCAGTTGGAAGACTATGAGAAGGAATTTTGGGCGAAATTCCTTTCATCAACCATGGAGGTGGATTAATTTATGTATATTATATCAGTTTAGTAGGTGAGTATGTCAGTGATAGACCCGAGGATCAATTTCAAATTTCTCCTGAAATTTTCTTTGGATATATTTTTGAATGAGGTTTTGGAGGTTAGGCACCTTGAGGAGGAACTTCATACTTTTATCTAGTATACAATTACCATATTCACTCAATTGACAATATTCGAGGTTCAGATGATGGTTTAAGTATCATAGGGGATGAAATCAATGTGAGGTCCACTACAGGAGGGATTACAACCATGTTCTGCCAAGGGGAAGGGCAGTAGCACATGGTCATAGATGCCATGGCCTTCGAGGATCCAACTAGTGGGGATTGAGCCTCATGACATCCAATACCATCCTATGGGTCCTCGTACATATCCTACTAGACTAGGTACGGTTCGTATCTTTTATGTGGGACACCTTCATCATCATATCCAAGGGCCATCTAGAGCTCATTATGATGTATGTATGATAGTTCCAGACCTTCCTTATGAACAGTATCTGACCATGCCATTTTAGAAGCAGGTATAATGGGCTATTACTCCACCGAGGGGAGACATCGATAGATAAGGAAAACATTATGGTTCCATATAGGGACATTAACCATTTTTTATTTTTAGTTAGGTAGCTGTATGGTTAGTTGTAGGGGATCATATTCTGTCTAGTTATATGCCACATAGGTAGTAGTTCTAGTTGGTCTTGAGGTCATTCATTGTACGACAAATTTGTTCAGTACTCTTGACTGTGTATTGTTTGATTCAATAGTATATCACTCCCTTGATTCACCAGATATATCCCATGATATAGTTCTATAAATGAGAGAATTTCATTTCGCCTGATGTTCATTACAATAGTTAGGGGATAGACATTCTTTTTTGATGTTTTTTGTGGATTTATCGTGATGTTAGGGTAACATCTGTCTTGTGGGGATCACTATTTTGATGTAGTTACTGCCACACGATGTCATACATGGAATCTAATGGTGGTTTACAAATAATTTCATTATCGACTAATCATATATGTGATTCATGTTTTCATATTTGGTTGGAAAATGTGTATATTTCATCACATAGTTGAGTTACCTGGTTGGCAGTTGGTCTGTAGAGCCACATCTCTACCTGTATGTTGTGCTATCAAAGGGATCAATGTAGATGGAAAAAATTCTATGTTCCCATTGTCAATGGTGAGTTATTGAGTTTCTTAACCAAGGAGTTTGTGACTCTACCACCTCAATGTTATGTGGAGTACATGATATACTTACCTCCTGATTATTGTTTGATTTCGATTGATCTCTATCGGATGTAACCCAATAAGTTATGGGAGATGAGTATTTAGATAGATGATATGATGAGGCAGGGATATATTTAAACTAGTGTGTCGCCATGGAATGATCTAGTCTTGTTTGCGAAGAAGTATGATGCTAGCCTCAGATAGTGCATATACTAATGATGTTGAACATATTGATGATCAATAATTATTACCCCATTAAGAGGATAGATGATCAGTTTTCCCTATTTAAGGGAACAATTTTGTTCATTATGATTTATATAAGGTCTACATATCATCAGTTTTGTGTGATAATTTTTGACATACTGAGGATTAATTTCTGGTGCATGTATGGGGACATCAAGATCGTGTTTATTTTGTTCACTTTTATTAAATCTCCATCCATGTTCATAGGAATCATGAACTACTTTTTTTGAGTTACTAGACCATTTTAAAATATGTTTCATCAAAAATATTTTATATTACTTGATGATAGTGGATGATCATTCCAAGCACCTCTGGACTGTCTTGGAGGACCTTTGACACCACTAGATCTATGATAAGTTCTAAAGTGTATGTTCTAGAAAAGGTAGGTGTATTTCCTTGGACATGATGTGTGTCAGGAGGGGATATCAGTGTACAAAACAAATGACAAAGTGGTTGTTTCTTAGGAAACACCCCTGAATGTGGTGGATTTTCATAGACATATTGCTTTGGATGGATGTTATCATATATTCATATGCGAATTCCATTGCGTTATAGCTCTGTTGATGAATACGAGCAAGAAGGAAAAAATTTTTTTGTGGAGTGGGAAGTGCCAGGATGCATTCAGATTTCAAAAGGGGATGCCGGTTAGCTCTCCAGTGCTTCAGTTACTCGATGACGAAGAGATGTTCAAGG
Organism: Viscum album; assembly: GCA_963277665.1. NCBI lineage: Eukaryota > Viridiplantae > Streptophyta > Magnoliopsida > Santalales > Viscaceae > Viscum > Viscum album. The sequence goes on along the minus strand of OY728161.1, from coordinate 414,968,861 downwards.
TGTTATATTATTCCTCCAATATAGGCTTGAGATGTGTGTTGAATCTCCAGTTAGAAGTAATCTATTATGGGTCTGTGGTGTTTTCTCCCCACAAAATTAATAAGGAAATAAATTATTTGGATCATGTAGTGGTCCTGTTTGCAATGAAATTTTTGCAGTATTACCTCATCGGGGAGTGCATTGTTCTCATCATATATCACAAAATCATGAGGTATATAATTTCTATGTTAGATCTAAACATGAAACATCGAGTGTTGATGTTTTTTCTCTTGTTCTATGACATGATATACAATACACATTTGTATAAATAAATTTTGGGGCCTATTCATTGAGAAGGAAATTAGAGAGATATGTTTTTCGGGAATATGTTAATGCTTGGAAGGCAATAGAGGATTTGGCGGCCTTGCGCACAGAATCATGGAAGCATGAAAGAATTTTTTTTCTATTTCAAATGAATTGGTAGTATTATCTTGAATAATAGGACTAGGAGTCTCTGTGGGGGGACTCAGTGGCAGATGTGATGTGTAATCCTATCAAATAGGGAGATACACATGTCGGTTTGTTAGAGGATGATCAGTGATAGATGTTGTCATTTGGTATGTTATTTGTATTTATTTCGATGTGTAAGGGTGTTCAATATGATTTTCATAATTCATCCTTAGAGGTACAAATTTTTTTTTTCAGGATGTACTGAGGATTTAGGGAACAGTTATAGTGTTTTGCGATGAATCAGGCGGTAGTAGAATTTTGGGAATAGAGTCTATTGTACTTGTAGGTGTAGGTTGAGCAATGTGTTCCATGTTATCTATTCCATCCTTCTTATTTCCCAGAGTGGAAGTGGGATAAAATCTCGATGGAATTAATCACAGTTATATCGAAGTATTCAGGAATCATTTATGTTTTTTGGGTAGTGGTGGATCATCATACAAGATGTTCTTATATCATGTTGATTAAGGAGTGAAGCGTAGTAAATATGTTGTTTAGAGGGTGTGTTAATGTGGTGGTATTGATTAATGGGGTATAATGGTTAATCATCTCATATAGAGAATCACATTTAACTTCACATGTTTTTAGTGGATTCCAACATGCTTTTCACACTCAACTAATCTTCATCTCTTCTTTCCACCCTCAGACGGATGGACATTAAATGATAACCATCCAGACACTAGGGGATATGTTGTTGGAATGAGTTATGGACTTTGTAGGATCATGGTAATGACATATTCCCTTTGTATAGTTTTATTAAAATAACAGATATTACTCTACCAATCACAAGGCTCTATTATATGATTAGTATGGTAGGTCGTGTCATTAACTTTTGTGCAGGATAGATGTTTGATAAGAAAAATCTCTTGGACCCGATGTAGTATACATCATGAATGATAATATTTGGATCTTTTGTGAGATAATGAAGATTGTTATGGAATAGAATAATTCCTAACCCGATCATAGGAAAAGGCCCATGGATTTCATGGTTTGAGACTTTCTGTTCCATTGGAATTACCCAAATAGTGGGTTGTGGAGGATCAGAAATAGGAGTAATAACACCACAAGGTGCATCAAAAATATTTATGTGGTGGGGTGAGATAGAGAGGTTTTATACAATATGTCTAGCTACATGAGTTATAGAGGGTCCATTATGTGATTAATGTCTTGAAACATTGAAGATATCTACAAAATGACTTCCACATCATGGACTGTGGAGTGCTAGATATTTCAGATATTGTGATGTTCATGGACTAGTCAGTAGATATCTAAGATTTATAGGAGAAGGTGAATTGTGGGTGGAAAATTACCTTTTTGCATGTGTTTTGGAGGGTTAGGGGTCTAGAAAAGAGTACCTGGGAGAGGTAATCATAAATAGTTTCATGATACCAAGAGTTGTTTTTCAGTTTTTTTTAGTGTTCCAGTCGTTATGATGTAATTTATAAACCCTATTTTATGTAATATTCTTTTTCTTCTATGTTCTAAAATTTTTTTAGAGTCCAGAAATAGATGGTTCAATGAAAAAATCCCTAATAAATAATTATTAATTGAGTTGAAATTAATCCTAGTTGGGAAATTCATTGCCTCCCAGAGTGGATAGTATCTTGAAATGGGGGAATAAATTACCTAATTGAATTGTTCGGGTAGGGTTTTTGTTTTTTTTCATGTATAGTGTTTTTTTATGGTGTTATTAGTGTAAATGTCTATGTGTTTTATTGGATGTAAAGGTTTCACTCCAGATTTGGATCAAATATAATTTTTAATCCATTAAAAGAGACTAAGTTCATATGGGATCATTTCGTGATGTTGGTAGTTTTCTAGGATTCAAACATAGAGTTTTTAATTGAAGGTCACTGATTGTGGGTCAGGACAGGTGAGTCAAAATGGTGATTCACATTAGCGAGTCGTGATGGTGAGTCATTGATGGTTGGTTGTGATGGTTTGTTACAAGTGGTGGATCATTAAAATGACTCATCAAATGGCGATTCATTTAATGATGACTCATTATATATTAAATCATGCAATGGTGACTCACAAAATGAAATGTCATAGAATAGTTTATCACTATTCAGTGACTCAGCAAGCCATGACTCACTGAACGGTGGAGTCACCTCCAGTAGCTAACACCTGTGATCCACACAGTGAATAGTAATTTTCCATCATTCCAAAGATTTCTAGTTCCACATCATTTGATGTGAGATGAGGAACCTAGAAATGTATAATCTCACCTAACACCAATTCCACCATTTACAATGAGAATTAGTATATCTAAAATATCATAACAGTCTCTAGTGTTTGTAATTCCCTTCAGCCAATTCAAGGATGCGACTCTAATTTTCTTTATATTAAAATCATATCCCTTATTTTAGGATCAATCATTTTCTTAAGCATAAATATTCTATTCCCTATGATCTTTTATTTCCTCTCAGTGCACAGAGAACATCTCTTCCCAATGAGTTTCATTACACCCATCACTCATGCACTCATTGGATTCCATTATTGCTACACATGTGACCCCCCCTATTTGTGAGAAAGAATGATATGTGATCATATTTTCATATAGGTTTGGATTTCCTTCATCTCATTTCCTTTCTGTTTCATGAGAGATAAGGGTAACATTGTTTCTCTATCAGTACATTTGAACCCAAACATTAATGAAGAATAATTCCAATTTTTAATTAGTAATAAATTTTTGGAAGATGATAATGTTAATGTGTATATTTTTTATCTTCTATCATTGATCCATGTTGTGATAATATGGTCTATATGTCCTTCTGAAAAACATTCATGTTTTTGTGATTTGATTGAAGATAGTTGATGTCTATGAATTCAAGTTGTTGATCCAGGTGAATAATTGATTCAAATATAAATTTTATTAATCATGTATATATTTTTAAATAATGGATTCCCTTGGATAAAACTAATTCGGTGATAACCATGGTAAATCAAACCATAATTAAAGAATGATTGATGGCCAAAAATGAATACAACTAAATTTTTATGTGGTTGAGTGCAGTGTGTGGTTTAGTTATTACTTATTCCTTATGTTGTTGTGTGGTGTGGGGGCTGTGTAAATAGGGTGGTGTTGGATGGGCATTAGAGCCTAGGGTTGGGAGTTTTACTATGGAATGGATGACCTTGTAGGGAGCTGGACAATATAAATGTTGTACTATGTACCATTCCTATAAGTATTTGATTTATTATTGTTACTAAAATTTAGTGTTCATATGTATGTGTTGTTGGTTGTATTGTTTGTTGATGTGGCATATAAACTCATATATTTGGGGTGGAATGTCTTTAATGAAGAAGATTTAGTGGGTTTTTGTGCTACAGTTATCGCCTTTCGGTGTGGTTATGTTGTGTGGATTGTTTCCTATGGTTTGTATTCCACTAGGTAGGGATGACATAAATAAATGAATTTATTCATGTAGGATGATAATTTGATAAAACAATTTGGGATGTGAATTTTTTATTGCAACAATTGGTGTGTTCGTTCATTTTTATGTAGCATCAAAAAGAAATTATGTGTGAAATGGTTGTTTGTTTTGGAAACACATAGATTATGATATGTTATTGATATATATATATACACACAAACGTTCTTTTTTATGTGTTTTCTATTGGAACCCCAGCCTTATTGATCACCATGTTCTAAAAACCCCCACTCCATGGGGTTGTTTTCTTCCCAACATCCGAGCGAGATGATGGATGGACGGTTACTAGATTTTTCCATGCCCATTTTATAGGAATAAATCTCCCTAGACTATTCGTGAAGGATGTAATGGATTGAGGTATATTATCTACCATGAATTGTTTAGACATTATATTGTATATTGAGTATTATTACTAGATGTATGTTGAATTATGTGTGAAAGGTGGTTTTTTTATCATGTGTATTTAGGATGAGGTATTTGTTTCGGGCCAAGGTGACATTGGGCAAGATCTGATGTGGTTGTATACTATGTGTCTCTGGGCTAGATGTGTTGTGGGTTTGGCATAGGTCTCTGCAGGTAGGTAGTGATATGAGGCATGTGAAAGAAAGTGGTAGTGTTGGATTTTTCGCCATTAGGGTTGAGAAGTTACAATGTGGGAAGTTGTTAATGGTACCAAAACATCGACACGATTACTACCTCTGTATACATGAATTTCATTATGAAGATGATTTGCCTTGGAGAGGATAGGGTGGTTAGTATTCCTTAATAGTTTCTATTATGGTTCTTTTGTTTTCTTACTGGGGAATTAGTATGATTCTCCCTTTTGTCTAGGAGATACATAGGATTTTCCTACAATTTATACCTTTATGATCACCCTACGTATATAGAAATTATTTTCAGATTTATAGGGGTCTACAAGGATGGTTTAGGATCTTACCATCTCATATGTTAATTTTTTTTTGAAACAACCTATACTATTTTTCATATTTATACTTGTGATTTGGTTTTACTATGTTATTGTTATGTTTAAACATTCACAGGGGATGGATTTTTTATTTATTTTATGTATTCTGTGCTTATATTTGTTTGGGATGAAGCATATTATCTCATGATATTTTATTTAAAATGGGTCATACCACCCATCTTTTTTTTAATGTTTAACTAACCATGGTGCTAGTCCACAGCACTGGGCGCATTTTATGTAGACTCTATGTTATTATTCCAAATTTATCTCGAGCATGGAAGGTTTTGGCACTCGGATTCCACTTCCCTCACATTTAAAAAGTTTGGTCGTGAAAATTTTTTATATAAATAAACAATGGTCAAATGGTTCCATATAAATAGGTCCAAGATCATGAAGCTATTCAATGTATAAATTCAATATATTAATCTCAATGAAAACAATGACATAAAACTCAATGAAGGAAACATGAAATATTGGACATTAGGATATTGTGACCATCAATATGTTGCACCAATATAGGCCAAAACTATGGTCAAACACCCATTTAATCCCTACTTATTTATTTACCTCCTAATAAATTTATAAAAATTGTCGGGGAATATAATTCCGAGTGAAAATGGAAACTAAATGTCTAAATCATGACTCCTGTATTGAAAAATAAATTAATCTCTTAATGAATATAGCATATTATTAAATTTGTGTATTTTGTGAAATTACAAATTTATAATGATTTTACAAATATATAATAATGTTAAATTAAAAATAAATAATATACATATAAATGGGTATTGATTAAGGAATTAAGAAAATTAATAGAAATGAATATGGGTATCTAAGGAAAATTTAATTTCAAGTAATCACAATATAGTGAATATTTCAAGGGATAGTTAATGACTACAAAAAGAAATCATGAAAGTGGGTGTCAATTTTTTCCAAATCAAAATATTTATAACCTGTATAGATAAACATTATATATGGTATCATGATTAAATATCTTATCTGATATAAATGAAAAGTGGTTTGGTTTTTATCAATCAATAGGTATAAAACCAAATGAATCTTAAAACTTCCAGAAACATTCTCCCATTTAAATCTGAAGATATCAATTATTACAAAAAATTTCTTTAATAATTGTGGAAAATTTCACTTAATAAGAATCATTTAATAATACAATGTAATATGTAATTAAATGCTTGGTCATGGAATAATGAAGGTTCATTTGATGTACAGTTTGTAAAATCTGGGATTCTATTAAATTTTTCTCCAAATAAGTCAAAATGTACATAATTTTTAAAATAAAATGATTTTTAAATTATAAAAAATAATATAAAAAATTATATATTCAAAAAATATTTAACAATAATAAGGGAATATTAAAAAATTTAATTCAAATAATTTGTAGAAAAAATGGATTTTAAAGGTATGTCATTTTGGGCATAGCAGAGAAACAATGTAGCATTTTTTAACAAATAACATTATGAAACATTTTTTCTGCCAAAGAGAATAAAATGGAACTATTAGCTAAAAATATATCTACTGACTAGTAGCGAATAAATTTAAATTGTATTATTATAAAATGATCAGATATTCTCATCCAATGTAAATTTAAGCATTAAAAATCCACATTAAAATGATATTTAATTAAAAATCAGTTGGAATTTTATAACATTTTACTGATAAAACCAATAAATTAAATAAATTAAAAATAACTAATTAAAACAAAATGTAAATCTATATTAACTATATATATTATCATCATGGAATATTATATACCTCTTAGAAACACGTAGGTGCATAATATAAAACATGACATAGTGTAGGGAGAATTATGTTTAAATATCGTATAATGATCATAATATTGACGTGATAAAAAATTAATGAATTTATTATGTGTATGAAATTCAACGACGAAGAAATCATCTTTAAATAAAAAATAATGAAATAATACTTTATAAACCATATAATCATGGATTATCAAAAACAATGTAGTGTAATATAACTGAGGGAAATAAAATTTAATTACATATTTCTCACCATATTGGAACGTTCATGTCAAATACCCTTGGATCAAATCATTCAAATTTATACATAAAATAAAATTTTGAATGCTGAATTTATTATATTATTTTATAAACTTGTTCTATATAATCCATATAATAGCATATGACGGTTTAATATAATAATATTACTCAATTAAAGGAAATTGATACATTATCTCAATCCCCACATTACCATACACATTAACATGATTTTACCTCATTTATAATGTTTTTTAAATTATCATAAATTTATACCAAATCCAAATTTTTATGTATAATATCATATATTACCTTCTTATAATATATTATCAGTAGTCATTTTATAATATTCCATTATTTCCATTAATTTCAATTTTAACTGCATTTTTCTATCATGGTTATTTTTTCACTGAAGGTTCAATTCATATGTATATGATATATATCTAGAATATTAAAAATTATATTAATGTTATAGATATCATCTATATTCATTGGTTAAATTTTTTAAATCATTATTTACATTTGGTAATTGAAAATGAACCACATCACATCATTTATATGGAACAAAATATTATATAATTTTCATCAATATAATTTCATTGTTAAAACCATTGATAAAGACATCGATTGTTTATTAATTTTAATAAAAATTATCATTTCATGAATATCATTGATATTCAGTTTTTTCCTCATTAGAACTATCCATATGTGTCTTTAATGGTTGAAATTTCATTTGTTATAGTGGTAGTAGTACCCTATATATAATAGTTACTAATTTTTTATCCATTTCCGGAATAAGTATATTAATAAATATTATGAAAATTAAGTAATAAAATTTATTTATAAGTTATATAATTTTTTTGTTTTATTTTATATATTAATATAGAATTTAATTTTGAATATGAAGAAGTAAAAAAGGTGGATCTTAATGAATATAATTATCTTATCTTTGAAGTTCCTCCTTTAGATATATTATTCAAGACTGTAGTTTTCCTGAGAATTATACGGTGTTATTTTGGAATGTTTTGGTCGAGTCACATGTCTTGAGAGGTGTGAAGATGACAGGGGAAGGGGTGAGATTTTATAATTTATGAGTCATGGACTTTTTGTATATACCCAAAAATATTCTATAATTTAATTTCACTCTACGAATTGGTACATATAAGTTTTAAAAATAATTAATTTTTGGGAATTTATGTTTTAGAATCACATCCACAAAAAATGAATTTTTGTAATCAATTTGTCACTTACTCACTATGTTTATTTTCTTTTATAATTTTATATTACGCCATAGTAATTAGTTTTTTGATAAAGGTAATATTTACACTGAATCTAAAATTAACTGATGTTAAAAATTTATTTATATACTAAATATTTATAATATGAAATAAAAATTATAAAATAAAAATTCCATTTATGTGTAAAATTATTTATAACACAAAAAAATAGAACTCATACTGACCTATTTTACCTTAATACTTGTAAATATGTTTTTCCCTCTTAATTGATAAATTCAAAAAAACAATAATTTGAAAATATAATTTAATAATAATTAAAGAATTTATAAATATTGTATACATTTTATTAAACAAAAATTATATATGTTCAATTATTTAAGATCACTACATTACTTATAGTAATTAAGAAATGGATTCAAAAAAATACATAATCAATAAATTTAACTTATATGATTCCTTATTTTGTGATAATTTAATCACTTAAAAAGGATCATCATGATTCACTTCAACATGTTTTCTGAGAATGGTGTTTTAATCATTAAAGTAAATATACAAAAATGTTGTCTATAAATTTAATTCATATGAAATTAATTATATTAACTCTAAAAATGTAATATTTTTTAATGTTTTATATCAAATTCCTTACATAATGATGTATTAATATTATTTATTTTAATTTAATGGAATTTAAATATTTGAAAAATTAGAAATTTTCAAAATTCAATGAGAAATATACCTCTTCTCAAAAATAAAAAAAAATCAATGTAAGATAGTTTTTATATTATGAATCAAAAAATTGTGTTCAATTTACCGAATAAATATTTTAAATTTATAATAATTATTTTTATAATTTTCTCATAATAAGTAGAAAATTCATTTTTTTACAAAAACATATTTTTTGAATGATAAATTTATTTTTATGAATGTTCAGTGATTATTACCTATATTTTTTTATTCAGAACTATATATGTATTTAATAATTAATTTTTCAAATTAATAGCCAAGTATTTAATATTTATGTTATAATGATCCTATTTAAAAGATATATTTTCTAGGTTTATTATGTATTGTGTTGTGTGTTTTGTACACAATCAAAAATAAGGCTATTCTTTAATAAAATATAGTATTACCATTAAAGATAGATAAATATAACATAAAATGAAACATAATTTTCATTATTGTTTCATAGATATTGAATTCCAAAAAGAGATTTTACATTTTAGAACATTAGAAAATAAAATCAATGATATGAAAAAAAATTCACACCCGACACAACATGATCCCCTAAGTAATGTAATTACATCAAAACAACAGAAATAGTTTTCAAAATTAACTTATGGTTAATGTTTTAAATAATTACTTATTTATAATAGTTAGTCGCAACTCATCCATTCATTCAAATATGATTTTTATTGAACCTTTTCAAATGTCCACAATGAACACAATCATCATAGACCATAGGAGTCCACTAATTTATAAGATTTTTATTTACCACCTTTATATTATAATTTAATTACAATTATTTATAGAGAAATACAATATTAATAAAAAGTATTTCCATTTCATAACATTATATGAATGGTTTGACTTAACGGGGTTAATTTTTTCCTTGATGAAGCATCATCAACCACATGTAGGGATTGAAGAAACGCCCAATCAATTTTGTGCTCCTACCAAGCATTCTTGAACATTAATATCTCAATCAATCACTTATTTTTAGTTTTTTAGGATGAGGGAAAACACAACATATGATAAATAATTATTACTTATCCATCATTGTTTGAAATAATTATCACTTATCAATAATTGTTTACAATAATTATACAACTAGCTATGAACTACATCATTGATCTATATAACTAGGTAATCAACAATCATTTGTTTATCTCATTAGTTATTTTACCCGCTTAATTCCAATAAAAACACACTCCTATAATTTTATATTATCAAAATATATTTTTTTTAGTTACAAAGAAATATCCTCAATAAAATACAAATATTCTCATAAACTGAGAAATAGTCTCAAATTTGATACATAATCATCTTGGAAAACCCTGAAAATCTAAATATTTTATCTAATGGGTGTTGATAAATCTCCTACCCATGACCAATTAACAGAATTCTGACCATTCTATCTCTAAACACTCATAAATCCTAAATCAATAATTTCATCCTTTTTTAGAAATTTATAATGAACCAACCATGGTTTTATTTTAATAAGATAAACAAAACAACCAGGTCAAGGAACAAAGGGAATTACAAATATCTATGTCTTGGAAAAACATTCTTGATAATTATTAACAATAATTATGGAATTATTTTTCTCATTGATAAACTCATAAAAAATAAAATAGTTGTATGGAAAACACAAATATTTTATAAACATAAATATACATAAATAAACTAATTTTTTTAAATATATTTATTAAAGTGAACTAAATTGAGGAAAAGAAAAATAACATGTCAAAAAACTAACACCCCCATGTACAATCGATAAAATAACTCACAAACCCCACTAGAAATTGATGATTTTAGAGACACTTGAACATCAAATGTGTTTTAGAAAAATTGTAAAACTGAATGAAATATATGTATTAGGTATATTATGAGTAGTATTCCATCGACCAAAATAAAGTATAACATATTTTAAAGAATAAATATATATAATATGTTTTTAAAAATATAGATGTATGAAAGATTATCTAGATACATTTTCATAATAATGCATTAAACTATTTCCCATGAAATACATCAATTTCCATAGAAATAAAGTAATTTAAAATAAAAAAAATCATATAATAAAATATATCATAAATAATTTTTTATATTTATTGATGGAAAATATTTATGTAATGTGAAATATTTATATATAAACTAATATTAACTATAATATTTAAATTTTACATATTCACTTGTCATTGAATCATGTTAGAAAAAATATATAGTTTTTTACGGAGAAAACATATCCATCAATGAAATAATGCAAATGATTTTGTTAAAAAATACTATATTTCAATCTACATGATCCCACAGACATGGTTCTATAATTCTGGTCATATCCTAGGTGGAACATCCCATTGGATGAATAAAGTCCCACCTAGGGACACATGACAAATAATAATTTAAAACTAGTGCACTTCCTCACCTGAACATTCCACATACCAACATATGTCATCTGATTTTAAATGAAAATTGATGTGAAAATATCAAGGAATAATAATTATATATAATCTTATTAGAATAATAATATTTATTCAATCATCTCTCTCACACATCCATTTATCCACATTGAAACATCTCGTTTATTAATTTCTAGAAATATCAAATAGATTCCAATTAAAGGAACATTTATAAAAAATATTCAATACCACATATTTCATATAATAAATTGGAATTTCGTAGGGATACTTATTTTCTAAAAAATCTCTTAAATTTATAATCATTGTGTGGATTTATTATTTTTGGAAAAATCCATGAACATTGATTTATAAGAAAACATCCATTTAGTAATTTAAATAACACAACATATACGATAATTCAATCAATTTCCTGAAAATGTACAACAATGATATCATTAGAAAACTAAAATTAACAATAATTCTAGAAAAAAATTTCCAAATCATTTTCAATATGAATTTAACATATCCAATATGTTATTACTATATTGAAAACAAAGTATCATTCCATTTAATATTGTTTCATATCAAATAATATGAAAAAACTCATTTTCTCATATTTTATCATCAACATAAAAATACATTATTACTGATATAGATACTATATATAAGCATAAAAATTTAGAAGGACTTGAAAAATCACCATGAATATATATGTAAACATATAATCCATTATAGAGATAGATGAATTGGACATTAATGAAAACAAGTAGATTATTTTGATGAAATAGTTATCAATCCAACGTAAAAAGGATAAATATAATATTGGTAATTATTTTATTCCTAATAGGAACAAAAAAAAAGAAGAAAAATTTATGTTAAAAATAATTCATATGTCAACTAAGGTCAAATAAAGACATATATCATGAAAACCGTGAAGGGTTTTCATGGTTATCATAGGATCATGTGATATATTTAACTCATAACGATCAATATAATATAAATAATGATAGATCGTAAGACGAAACATTGATCTAGTGAAAAATTTCCAGATCTAAGAATACTTTCAAATAATATAACTTATATATTGGGAAAATATAATGAATGATGAATAATGGGCCTTTAAAAATTATTTACATGATCCAGTTTCTGTTGATCTGATCGATATGTTATCTAAAAATATAGGAAGGGAAAAAATGTCTCTGGTGATAATTATGAGGGACAACATAAGAAAAAGGAGGAAGAATATGGTCAAATGGGTGTTTTTAAGTTTTAAAATTAATATTTGATATGTCATGACACCCTCTCCCTAATGAGATCCGCATATAGGATGGAACAGTGTGACGGGAGTTGGTCACTGCCCAATTCCCATCTCTAAAAGGCACTGGGTTGGTGAAAACCAATGAGGCTATAAAAAAATACATATGGGAGTCATTAACTGATAATAGAACATATGTAACATATATAGAAAAAATATAAACCTATAATGTCATGCATAGAAATATATATATAGAAACCCAAGTTAAAAAATTTCAATTTCATATAGTTTAAAAACAACTGAATAGAAAAATACATGTACCCATATGGGTAAAGATGGATCTGACCTTGAATCCCAAATAAATCCTAGAAAACCATAATATTGAAATATCTATCCCAATATCCAACATATTCGATATTTTGTAAAAATTCGTATAAATATATGTGGGGTGATAATAATAGTATACTGAGTGGGATCCTCCCTAGCACCTCTCGAAAAAATGATAATGAATTCATTCTAATCAATATTGAACAATATTGTGACATACTCATCACCTAAATAAGTATTTTATGTTACAAGACTCATCATGGATAACTATAACATCCTATGACATAAAATATATCATTTAATATTGATATGAAAAATCAAGGGTACCCTGCAAGTAATTCCACAATGTTTATCTACTCTACCCCAACATCACCCATTTTCAGCCACCTCACTCTAAAATTGTCCATCTAGAATACACCAAGGAATAAAATGAAAAAATTTCCCTCACGAATCACATAAAAACATTATCCCACATCACATCATAGTATAGAAACTATAATGTTAAAATGACCCACAATAACCCATTTGATGTGTGTAATACATCATGTGTTACACCTCAACGGATCATAACCCATACAACAAGTAAGGTAAGCCTTGGAATCACATTAAATACAAATCATAACTATAATAATACATTGTATACTATATCTTATTATACATGTGTGTTGGTAAATAAAATCAATCCTAACCATTAATAAACATATTATAAAAAACTAAACATAATGTGTACACACACAATTATTTATAAAGAGAAGAGAGTTGGGCAGAGGTATAAGATAGCCATCCATTCTCCTACTAAGATATTTTGGAAAAAAACTCATACAGACAACATAATGTCTATTTCACTAATCAATATGTATTGTGTTTTATGTGATATTTCTGAATTAACAATACATAATATAAATAACAAGAACAATATAGGAATAATCAGGTCTTAGACTCCTATGCATCTAACGACCCTCAGACATCAAACTTCCACTATTATGAATAATATAATATAAACATCCAATTCACTCATGATATACAATAAAATCAATTAATTTTCATTTTATTTCATAATTTTTCTAACTAATCCATTATTTAATTAATAACAACATTAATCAACTTACATTACTAATAATCAAGCCAAGTCCACTCCCTCTCAATCGAGTCATTGGTTTAACAATATTTTCATTTTCTTAATATTTTCATTCCATCACCCATACCCCTATGGGATAATAATTATTTATTCATTATTAGAATCATTAAATAATCTAGATACATGAGAAAACACAACATATACTACCACCATTAGGAATTATTCATCCAATAAAATACATCTTCCTCACATATTTGTAAAAAAATGAAAATATAATGTGAAACATAATGTGAAACATTACCATTGGATAATAAAAAGATTTATTTTAAGATAGAATCCACATTTATCACATAAACAATGTGTATTCCCATCTTAATCCTATTTCATTATAAACAATTAAATACTAGAAACCCACATTCATATCCCAATTAATTTTAACATCATATGTGTCAAACATTTCCATATCATCCATCACCCAAACTGTATATCAAAATATCAATCATAAGGCTACCCATCGCTTGATCATAGCACCTCACATGATCCTATTTGGAGAACAATACTAAAATGAATGAAATAAAAATTCACAAAACACCTAGAAAACTAGTCAATATAATAAGGCATCCATCCTTCAAACCAAAATATGCTACCATGTTTGCAATAAAAGACTCAAAATTATATTGAAGGTGTGAAACTCAGGACATCACAATAATCCATATCAAATAAACATGTTTCTTTTCATTATTCAATTAACTAGAAACAAAATAATTAAAACTAGAATTTTAAACATTCAATCAATTATAATATACAATTTTAACTAACATGTATAAATATAGTTTATTAAATTACAATTAATTAATTCCATAAAAAGAATACACAATCATCACAATAATTAATAATTTCCATATAAATGTTGAAAAAAATTATTTAATCAAACAAAAATACTGGCATCAATGTGATCATTAAAAATTTGCAATAAACACCTTATTGATTAAATATTCCACATTATTGTACCTAAAATAAATTAACAATTAATTTTTTCAGTACAATATTTAGCATTTTCGATGATGAACAATGTGATGAATACCAAATTAAAAACATTATATATATTCCTATAATAGATCATACTTATCTATAAAACCATGATACAAATCAAAATGATGTTAAATTAAATAAAATATATTTGAATAATATTTTTAGTATTCTAATTGAATACTCATTACATTAAATCCATATTATCACATGATATTAAACCATGACAAATTTACGATTTCACATATATAAATAAGAGAATAAACACAACCTCTACTTAGTTGAAAGATTCTCAGAAGATTCACTGAACTGAAAATAGTTTTAGGCACAATATTGAATCATCACTAGTTTAAATATGAGACAACAAAATCAACATTACAAGAAATCATGTGAAGGGTCCTAGAATTTTTAATATCAAGTGAATGAAAACTTGATGAAATGAACGTAATGAAATTCATTTACGAGATGAATGCCAAGGCAATCGTAATTTTTAGATATCAAGAAATTTATTTTCAACTATTATAGATATAATTATATTTCATGTGAATAGATTAATTTAAATCTTTAAAAAAAACATATAAAATCGAGGATATAAAAATCATTGACAAATGGGAAATGAATTCCCATGAATCCAACAACTTAAATACCTTCATTTACATTTTCTTAGTACTAGATGAAATAAAATGGTGGTAAATTTCATGTAGTCGAAATCCCAATATATCCAAAATACCACAAAATCAATTCACATTTCCAAATGCTCACATAGCCTATTTTACACATATTTATCCCAATAATGTAGCTGATTCACAAATATGACTCTTTAACATATCCAAATCATGTATCTGATTTATTAAATAGCTTATTCAAAAAGAAAATTTATACCCATAACCTATTCATGTAGAGAATCTAGTCTTTTACTTCTTTCAATTAGATTATCCATCCACATAGATTATCCACATAACTGATCAATCACAATGCTGATCAATCACGTAGCTAATCTACCTAGATGTGTACTACATATTAACAATTTGATATACTTACACTTTATTAATTTTTTTGATACATTCCTTTTGTATCCAAATACCTAAATACCCACTCTAGTACTCATCCAGGATCTATTAGATTCAAAAATAGGAAAAAAATAGGTGATATATATGTGATCATTTTTATCAGATACATATCTAAATATTCTTGACCAAAATAATCTAAATATCCTAAGATAATATATAAAATAGTAATATGATGATACCCTCCTTGAGATAAATCACATGAAACACATAATCATATGAGAGGAACTACATCATAATAAGAATAACATTTATACATCCAACATCAATAACTAACGTATAAAAAAACTCTCAGGATGAAGACAACTAGAACTAGTGCAATGTTAACAACAACAAAAAAGTGGGAACCCTCTATAAAAGTAAAATTATAAATATCCAAAATAAAATAATAATATAATAAAATAGATAAACCTTAAACAAACATGGGGTATTTAATTTGTTAATGCGACCCACATTCCTAGGTACTCTTCTATATACTATTGTACCACAACAATACATGATCCAATGGAAGAACAATTCAACACAACAACTTGTCCTTGTGGGTTTGGATCACCATAGTACACTCATTGATGTTTTCATCATCAATAAATTCAATATGACCCCAATATGTGACAAGAGTATAAATATAAATATAAATAAGCATAGAAAACTTCTGAAAAATATCAGGTATTCATATCATCTACTAATAAAGTGTTTCCAGATATACCACAACTACAAAAATATAAAACACAAGAGGAATCCCAACAAAATATGGATAAATATTTTTCTAATTAACAAATCACTACTGAACTTGTAGAGGTTTCACCTTGAGGAACCCACAATATTCAATGATAAATTCTATAGGTCTCTAATAATGTTGTATATAATCTTTATAGTGATATTGTACTTCCCTCATCATCTTGATAATTTCATGAACCATCTATATAAAATGGTTTAAATTTTCTAGAAAATGAATTACTGAATCTCTGACCCTAATCTATAATTATATAGAATGGACCTGTCATATATACAAGAAAATCAAATGGAACAATACCAATGGTGGAGTTAAAACAATTTTTTTATGGAAAATTAATAATCGGTTGATGCATCCTCCAAGATCTTCTAATATACAGGGAACAAGATCAGCAAATCTATTCAAGAGTATGGATGGTCCACATTTTATGGCCTTTCATCTGTGGATGAAGGGAATTGAAATTTTATAACATAGACAAAAATAATTATTGAGACCTATCCACTACCTAGAATTTAAATGTGGATCATAATCGATGATAATCATAATAAGGTCATTGTGGAGTTTCACCACATCTTGTAAATACCCCCTCAAGGAAACCTCAACTGAGATAGACTCTCATATTACTCTATCCTGTGGTGATTTCCTAGAAAATTTCACTACCACTAATATATAATAACATGATCCTAGGAAATGTGGTAAAATAGTAATTAATTCTATCATTATGTCATCCCAATTTCATAGAAAACATATAATGGAATGACGAAACAACTAGGAACACTTTTATCAATCATTACCTCCTAGATGTCAAAAAATTGTGACAAAACTATAAAATTTCTTGCATGAACTGATGATAAAAATCGTTCTACTCAAATATAAGTATATATTTTTTTATCTTGGATGTATAAGTACTAGTGATAAATGGAACTGAAAGATACCAAACTTAAACATTTTTGAATGAAAAAAATCAACCCTTTTTAAATTCCATCCTTAGTCCAAGAATCGTAGTGTCACAAAAAGAAAGTATGCCTCTCGAGACTGTTGTATCCATACCCACCATGGGGGACTCTTCCAACATATAAAAAAGGAGGACTAAACATTCATCGAGGAATGAAAACCTCTTTCTCCAATATCTATAATATATATATACATTGTTTATTGTTTTCAAACTCTGTCATTTAATTTATAGATCCATAAATGAAAAATCGAGTTGATTTTACACATACAATATCAAATATAATTTTTTTACATTCATTTTTTATATGAAATATCAATTTTATAATCCAAAATTACTTCAATCATCATATGATGACACAAGTTCATGTCATATTTGGAGAAAACATAACCCTGGATCTTATAGTGGATAAAGTTCACCAAAACTAAACAATGTTGTAGTGTCCCTATAACATGAAAGAAATAAAAATTCTATTAACTCAATATCATGGGTATAATATTTAATCAGATGGGGAAGTATCAAATAAGACCTATATGAAACAACTGGTATCTCCTTTTTTTGTAACAATTCCTAATAGAATATGTTAAGAATAATAGAAAACATCAAATGAACTTTTTAATGTTGATATCTACGAACTGGATTGAATATTGACAACCCATCGTGGAACTAAAATTCTTTCCAACACTATGGAATCTAAAAGAAATTATAATCATTTCTGGTCAAGGATATTTAAGGAGGCTAAATGAATAATAAATTATACATGAACCTCCTATAATAACCAACACGTCCAAGGGAACTCTACACATTTTCTACTACAATTGGGGCTTCCCAAGACACAACCACCGATATATTTGAATGATACATAGATAATTATATTTAGTTAATGAAATTCCCCATGAAAAGTGCATAAATCATGAAAATAACTCAATTACAACTTCTATAATATTATCTCATTAAAGAGAACTCCCAAAATGGAATACATATTCTTGGAATTCTCCTCCTCTAGCATGGTGTTAAAATTATTTCAATGAAAAAAACACAAAAAATTTATTTTGTAAGGCTTATAACATTCCATTCATCAAACTAATAATAATGGATGCAAATTTTGAATAATTGAACAGAATCATATTGAATTCAGAATACCAATAATGAAAAAAATAAGTTTTTATGATAATATCATCCTTTACCTACGAGTGATGATAACATGACAAAAATTCAATTTCTGAGAACCAACATGCCCTTCAATGGATGTTTTAAATAATTAATTTATGGTAGTGGATACTGGTTCATCCCTAACATTGGTTCATGTGATAATAAATGATAAAAAGTTATAAAATATCATCAAATATATTCACCAGATATACTGGTGATCCCTAAGGGGAGTCATATGACTTATAGTGCCTTTTATTAGCTAATAATTGATTTTTACTTCCATCTCCTTGAAAAGGGAATTTTCCCTCCTGTAAAATAATTCGATATATGAATCACTCTTATTTGTATCTATATCCAAAACTCAATCTCCAATCGATGGGGTAAACATTCCACCTCTTACTGAAATTCATCAGGATACACCACTACAACCCTTAAAAAATTTTATTACTTAGCCTCCAATGAGATCATAATTAAATATTATATTACATAAAACATTTTAAAAACCTACATTTGACCCATCCAAGGGTGTAACTGAAAAAAATATTGTTGGATCTCCATCTAAATCATAGAAGAAAACATTACTCAAGAAGAAATACATGATATCCTATATTTAATATAACCATTCCATGTTGTCGATAATGTAATATAGATGTATCCCAAAACATAGGAAATCTTTTCAAGAGCGTTGCTACCCTAACATAGTATCATTGTTTCTATATAGCACATAAACTCCATCTCAAACTCCAATTAGAATTTAAATATCCAACAGAATTGGAAGCCACCATAACTCATGTTAAAATAATGGATTAGGTTAGGTTATTTAATGGATCATGTATCCCCGGACTAAATCAATGTATGCACCCATGTAGATATAAAATTTGAGTACCTCAAATGACATTTCTCTCACCATGAAATGGAAACGCTAAAGCATGGACATGACCAAGGCCTATTGTCAAACCACTCATTACGAGAGAAAAACCAACATCGTGGCCAAAATACACTCTCAAAGGATAAGGATAAAATTTGGGTAGTAATATTCCTCACATATCTCCGATTTTCAAGTTGCAAAATTGAATCAACTTATTTATATAGCCTCAAATAGAACTTCATTGATTGAGGAACATGTAACAGAATACTGATAAGACTAACTACATAGAATATTTATTCACTCTCTATTACAATGACCACATTGCCCTGAATAATAATACATCTTGAATACGTTGGAATATAATTTAGATATTCTTCCAATTCATAAATGAGGTAATGAGGGAGGATTCCTACCCCCATCTGAATAAAAACTCATTTTTCTGTGAAACATGGAACCCTAAACCTCAAATATGATTTTCATGAAATCATAAAAATGATTTTTATGATGCTTCGGTTCATGTTAATATAAATGAAATAACATATTTTCTCACTAGAACATTATGATACACATTAAACAAAAATTGGGTAACCTTGAATTAGATCTAGGAAAAAAAGTCACCATGGGGTCCCTCACTATTTCCACCAAATCTAGTGGAATATCTAAATAATAATCATGATGGGTCCTAAAATAGACCCTAAACACTTATATAACTTGACAACCCAATGAATCATTAAGATTATATTTGAGACTATCTTTCTTCATAGTCGACTACAGAAAAAATATGCCCAACTGACCTCGTAACATATCCCAAATGACATTGACTCCTCATGACCCCCTATAAACAAGAACCACCAATGAAACTCTTACTAATTCAACACAAAAATGTAAACAAAATCCAAATTTAAATATATGAACAAAAAAATTCAATATCATCCAACCATTCTTCATGGAAATAGTCTAAATTGATTCCCTCATTAATAATAATAGTTATTATTTATGGTTTTATCCTATATCATGGTCTAACCATTTTATTAAGAATTACAAAGAATAATAATGCATGATTTGTTCCAAAATATATAACCAATAAAATATATTAATATATTTAGTAGGATAATAAACCGAATGGTCAGTTAATCAGATAAATCCAAACTCAATTCAATACCAAAATTTGAATCATTGATACCTTTTTGTCATGACATCCTCCCTATAAATAGTATCCATCCAGGGTCTGGTAATAGATATTTTATATAAAGACTACAAATTTCCAACCCTAGTAGGCCCTAAGTTTGCTACTCGAAATGAGGGTATAATAAAATTATATATATATTAGTCCATACTGTCTAAGACATCATTATAAAGAGAGAAATGTAATGTATACAATAATATAAGACATATTTGAAATATATATAAATAATACTAAGTTGAAAATTTAAGGTCATCTAATACTATGGTACTTGAAATGAATTAAGAAGTACCTAAATGGATATATACAAGAGTTACAATGAATCCCAAACAACTCTTACAAGACTAGGAGATTGAAATATCAATATCAATCTCCAACCAAATCTTGTTGAACTTGAAATAGTTTATATACCAAAGAGATTATAATATGAGTATATTATGTTAGATTCCCCCAGATCCTCTTGTGAAAAAGTAAATAAAATCATTATAAATCATTATGAACAGATATGAAATAAAATTTTCACCTAAATAGGTATATGATCTTCCAATCCTAACCCTGGATAACATTAATAATGTATCACACACAATATATTATTTAATTTTTAAATGAAACATAAAAGGTACCCCACATGCACTTCTCCATTGGTTCACCAAACTACCACAACATCAAATTAACTGAGCCATATCTCTCTAAAATAATCCCACATGAATACACATTGTAACGAAATCATAACATGCGCCTAATTCATTAAAATATAAAATCATCCCATAAAAAATCTCCATATAGTATCTGAATAGTTTTTAGAAGCCATAACAACCCATATAATGTGTACAATCATACAAGTATTATTCCCCTAGCCATCAAAACCCATATACCGAGTGAGGTATATCAAACTATAACATAAATTAAAAAACATAACAATAATAAGTCATTGGAAACTATATCCATGTATAAATGTGTTAGAGGAAAAAAATTACATCATTTCCTTCTTAAAACTTATAATGGATAAACAAACCTATGATAAAACCAACAGAAGTAACTAATACGAGAAAATAGCAAGGCTACAGTGTATAGTCAACCATCTATCATGCCATATATATGTTGGGGAAAACAATCCCCTTATCTCTACAAGGTGTTAGTCTCCCTAACTGAAAGGGGCGGGTAGCATATGAAATGTCATTATATAAAATATATAATATAGATGAAAACCAAATTATGGTAAAAACCTAGTCTTATGATGAACTAAAACTAGCATAATTTAGAATACTTCATTCCACATACATTATTATACATCATGAAGAGTACATAATCTCAATGAATAATTCAAACTGGGGCTATGTTTTTTCAAGATTAAAATATTTTAAATATGATAAATTTGTAATCCCCAACCCTATGGGATAATAATAATTAGTTCATTTTTATAGTAATTAAATATTACATGAAATGGAGGGAAAACATCATTTTCTTCAACCTAGAGAGAACATACCACCTAGAAAATCCATATTTCTCTAGTATTTTCCAATGGAATTAAAATAAAACTAGCAACCTAGGAATTAGCCCCTAAATAGTTTCATGACAAGTATGAATCCCACATTATCACATACAAAATTGGTATTCTCAACTTCAATCAATTTATTCATCTCGACTTCCATCACCAACTCACACATCCATATAATGATCCATCAGTCCATAATATGTGTAATGTAAAACCTCATCATCTAGGCATCACCACTAAAATATCATGTCACCCATCAACGACTCAGATATACAAATATCATATCACATCAGAAGACCACATCTATAAACATTAAATAACTATTGAAAACAATTATTCAATCACTATAGGTAAATATAATCCCTAAAACAAGGCATCATGATTTCACACAAAAATGAGATATCTTGACTCCCACAAAGGGAAATTAACCTTTATAATATGAAGGTAAAATATGGGAATAAAAATTATCATTTACAAGTATCTAATATCTAATTCATCTTGAAATAGCATATTCAATATTAACATGTTCCTACTATGGGAACCATAATGCACTAAATTGTCACACGATACTAAATTAATTTAATAATAAATATTAACAAGCTTCCTATCACAATTATCAATTTCCTAAAAATAGTGATATAACAATTTATTAACAAATATTTAACCTTATAAATTAAAAATATTTAATATCCATCACACAATTCATCATATTGTACAAAAAAAGTAATAACATATTAAATATAACATACACAATTGATTTAATTTAATCAATATCAAATAAAAACTAAATAATTAAACATTCCTCTTTATTCATCATACAGTTAAAAAAATTAATTATGAATATACATTATTCAACATTTAAAATCATAAATAACGTGATATATACAAGAATAATATCATTATAAATATGAAGATAATATATCTCTTAGTATTTACATAAAACAAAGGAAAACCATAATCACATTAGAAGAAAATACATATGATATAAATCAAATTTCTTATTAATTCGGCTCAATATTTATTAGCATTATGAAAATTAAATTTAATATCTAAACCATGACACATTTATGGTTTCATGTATATAATTTATGAGATGTTTAGAATCCCTAATATTGATAAATGAATTATCATGTGGATTTCTTCACCAAGAAAATTGGGGCCGATGGATGAAATCATTATTGGAAAAATCACTATACAATGCTATATGTATTCTATAAATCCAATGAAATTGTTATTGAACAGTTATTGTCTATATAATGAAAACAATAATGAATAAAGGATATTAAAATTTTTATTAAGTGGGTTTATGGGATGAATCAAATTTTCATATTTCAAAATAATTAATTTTAACTATATCGAATCTCATTGAACACCATGATCAGGGGTAAAATTATTGAATCATACAAATTAAAAAATCAAGGATATAATAATTTTTAATGAAGATTTATTAGTTATGTTTATTCACTCAATTAGTTTAAAATGAGTTCAATTTTCAAACAACTGGTGGAAAGATCTTGCTGGCCATTTCCATGTAGTGGAAAAGCCCATGTATCGAAATCCCATTGTAAATATTTCATGAATCTGATTTTTTATATTGCTAATTTTTCACGTAGGAAATCCAATAACATACCCAATTCACATAGATAATCTATCCACATAGATTATTCATGAATCCAATATATCAAATAGCTTGTTCATGTAGATGATTCAACAATGTAGGTAATTCAAACTTATAATCCAGCCACAAAACCCATTATCAATGATGATCTCCCATATAGATGATTCACATAGAAAATTCAGACAAATATTTGATTCACATAAATTTTCTATCCATGTAGTTGTTTCATAAAAATAGTTTTCACTTATATAATCACTCATATAACCAATCCGACAAGCCCTGGAAATCTTATTCATGATGTGAGGCCCTTATATATTCTGAATTATCCTTGAATATATAATTTTGTAGTAAAATAAATATGACCTAATGTAGCCCACCTCCGAGAAATACATGTTTTAGAAACCTAAAATGGGTCATAATAAATGTCTTAAGGCTTTTGTATAAAAAATTTAATTATCTATACAGGGTTTGGAAACAATGTTTTATAATACATATTCTATCTATTCACCTGATTCTAAAAACATAGAGATTCCACATTGTTTGATTTCATATATTGAGATTTATCATGGTTTCCCTAAACCATTAATCAATCTTGAACAATTGAAAATAGGCATGGAATATTGTAAAAGAATCCTTGAAGAAGATGAAAATAATATCGTATAAGAAATATAAGATATAAAAGTGTTGACCATGTTAATTTTGTGATAATCATTATTCAAGAATGGTTACTATTTAAAAGTAATAATTATAATATACATTTTGATGTCAGTAAATGTAATATATTTATTATTATTAATGAAATTTATATTCATATGATTTTTATCAATATTACTTTATATATTCCAATTTCAAATAATTAATTTAACAAAATTTTATATTACGATTGAATGTCAAATAAAATGGAAGAATGAAAAAAATTATATTTGAATTAATTCAGCTTAACTTGTTGAATAAGACTCTATATTTAATACATTTAATTAAAAGTAGATGAAGAAAAAAAATTCTTAATAGATATTTTATATTTAGAACAACACCATTTAACCTTATAATAAATAAAATTTGTGTGCAACCAATACAAAAAATAATTTATCCTTCTATGTTTTAATTTATACATTATTTATTTTATATCAATATGAACTATTCTTGATATCCTTGAAGAATCACTGTAATTTAATTATTTAAAAAATATATAAGTAATATATACATTTTTAAAAATATACTTTCAACGAATTCAAAAATCTGGATACTATAGTTCAAATAAAAAAATTACACAAAATGGAAATCAGAAGGATCAGATAATAATTAACATAATTTAAAATATTATTAAAAACTAATAACACATTAAAACAACCGCTATAATGTATGAAGTTTTTCAATGGATGAATAATAATATATCTTCTAAGAAATTTTCTATAATTATTTTAAAAATTGTAGAAAATAATTATTTAAGAAACATGTTGATGATCCAAAAAATGCCAGGTAAAAGTACTCATTACTATTCTATGTCAAATAATGAACCTAAACAAATAATATCTATTATAGAACACCATTGGATAAATCCATTAAATGATATTTATCTTTTTTTAAGAAAATATATTGAATCACTTGAATAGTTTTTATATTTATTAAGAAATACTTATTAATTAGCCGATGTATTGATTTATTACGTACACTTCAATAATATATTCTTTCCTTATGATATCAATTATTTTGTTTATATATTCACCAATAATTGGAAATTTATAACACTATTATATTCATTTAAATAAATTCAGGATTATGTAATGGATCATGAAATATGTTCTTTTTCCATTTCCTCGTCAAAACTTTTGTTCAGAGGAATCTAAAACAATGGGAAATTATAAAATATCCATTTTTCCATCATTTTTGAATTCTTGAATAAAAATAAAGAACTAAAATACATAATATAGATATTTAGAAAACTAGTATATTATACATCCAATTACATATGTTGTAGTCTATAACATATTTACATGTCAAATTTTAACATGGTCCTTCTTATTATTTTTCATCTTTGAATTATCTCATCTGTAAAAAAAACTTCTGTTAATGAAAAAAATATTTCATTTTTCAGTTTCATTCATCATAACATGACCCAACAACATTGAACTCATTTTAATGATGATAAATAACATGACTGTATTTTAGAAAATAATTAAAACTCCTAGATAAATTTTTTTAGATCACCTAGCATGACATGTTAATGAAATTTCATCATCATCTATTCCATTTTGAAAACAATGAAAAGAAAACATAGTTTTCAACCATTATATGGCATTTTATCATTATTGTTTATTTATACATGATGAAATTACTATTAGTATGAATGAATTAATTTATAATTTTTATTATATAAATTAATGTTTAATATTATGACATAAATGTTTTTTAAATAGATATTGATGAATCATAGTTAATAAAATATGGGAAAATATTAATTTTTTTTATTATATAACAAAATTAATATTTATTTATATATACATTATATTTAATATTAATCAATAAATACATTAAACATAATAATAATGATAACAATATTAAATTTAGACCTTAATAATTATGTTAAAATATGATAAATAATAATGATAATATATTAATGATAATAACATGATGTTAACTAAATATTCATAAATAAAATAAAAAATAAATACAAATAATTATAATTTTTTTATAACGACATTATAATAATAATAATAATAATAATAATAATAATAATAATATATTTATAATAATGTTACTAATACACAGTAATATATATATATTTATTTATTTAACTATGTGTGTTAGTGGGTGTATTTAAATTAATTGAGTTTACTAGTTTATTACATAATTAAATTTATAAAAATATCTTGAATAATATTATTGTGAAGAATAAAGATAATATAATTCCAGATAGACTTGATTATATGGTTTTTACACAAATATATATTTTATTAGAGAATCAATTATAATATTTGATTTTAATTTACTCATGATATATATTTAGATGTGGTAAAACTGAGTGATGAAAAAAGTAATATTGGATTATGATAGAAATAATTTCCTATATTGTTAGTTTTGTAAATAAACAAAAAAATATATTGATTAGTAATGATTATATTTTAATTAAGTCGATGTAGATTTTTTGTAATAAAATATTTTTCATTCACACCAATGATTTTTTGAAAATGTATGCTTCACTATCAGTCTATATTTACATTAATGTACTTAAATATTTATAGAACTAGACACTTTTTGGAAAACAATCATATGATAAATGAATAGAAAAATGAATAATACAGAATTTCATAATTTTTTTATTATATAGAAAATAAATTTTAATTAGTATTCATAGTTTAAATCTAAAAGGGTAATTGTATTTAATAAAGAAGTATGTGGTGATAGCAAGAGTGAATATGACACACCAAGGAAAATCAGTGACAAAATTTTCATTACAAATATATATCAAGTAGTATCTTTATGTTATAAGTTATATGTTATTATAAATCAATGATTGGATATGATAGGAATTGAAATCATATTACAGTCTGAAATAAAGGAGTGAATTTTCAAAATATCAAACATAGAGAAATATTTTAGAAATTTAAATAAAGATTCTCAATCATTTAATGGATATTATAGTTTCATTGTAAAAAATGAATCATATTTATATAATGGAATTTCATATAATGAATTTACCTCACTTATAGGAGAAAACAATGAATTAATTTTGTGTGGATAAGTATATACCCTATAATAAAAAATATCAAACCAATAAAGAAATTAAATATTTAGATCCCTATGATGAATTAAATGTAAAAAATTAAAAAAAAAATTGATGATGAATTATGTTTTTGGCAGAAAATAATTGTTTATAAAAATTGAAAAATATAATGTCATTATTAATTGATATATTTCATTATTCGGATGAGAATTAATTTATTTTTTTATTTGTGTTATTTTAATGGATATAACATAAGTAATAGAGGTGTTAGTGAAATGGAAGAAGTTTTAATAATTATAAATAAAATTTATGAAGGATTTTATTTGGAGATAAATAAAATTTAAAAAAGTCTTGAATGGATAGATGAGGTATTAAATAATGGATTTGATAAAAAAATTATTTAACAAATTATTTTTGAAAAAATGTGACCAATATGATATTATTGTTAAACAATATTTCATTATATTGATAAATCAATTGAGTGGATATAATTTTATTTAATTCATTATAAAAGGTAGAATATTTGAATAGATATTAGTTGTTGTTAAATTTATATTGAAATATTTAAAAATGTGTGAAAAAACATTGACTATAAATTTTCATCTCATATAATAGATGATTTAATGGTAATTGTAATACATGAAATGTTATATAATCCATAAAATGTATTTTGGAATGATTACTCTCCTATTATCACTAGAGTGAGATTTATAATATTTTTTACTTATTTAAGGACTGAGAAAAATTTAAATATTCATGTATAACCATCTTCTTGTTTTAAATTTTTTTTATAATGACAATGTAACTCCAAGAAAATGAATTATTAGTTTGTCAGTTGATGTTTTTTAATTTATTTGATAATTTATATTTAATAATTATGGATTTTAATTGAATGTGAAAATAAAATTCATGTTACTAAAGTAGATATTTTAATGTAAGGTACTTTTACCAATTGGGAGACCACAAACAAAGCATCGTCTGACATCCAAATCGACTCCCTTTATTTCATAGAGAGCTGATTATTGAAAAATGATGTATATTAAATTATGGGGGAGTTTAACCCTTTATGAAAATAATATAAAATAATATATAAATATCATAAATATTTCGAGAAGGTACAAAAAACCAGATATGTAATTACTATGGATGATAGTCAACAATAAATAAAAAAAATCCATGTTTAAATTAAAAAAACCCTATCACTAAATATAATTATATGGAATTGGATGATTTATTTTAGGTAAAATTTATATTTGGGTAATCATAATTGGAATAATTAAAAATGTGATACTATTCTAAGAAACCATTGCATTGTCATGGTACTTTATTTACATCCACATCATGAAAAATTATACCATTTACATTTATTTAGACAATTATTAAAACATGTATATGAAATATAGGGTATTCATTTCCATTGACATGAATATGTTGGTTGTGGATAAAACATATAATTGGTCACCACAATTTACATTTCCAATATAATATATTAATGTTATAGGTTCAAAATGGAATATTCATATTTGAAAAAAAGTAACACTAAAAAATTTTAAATACCCTATGTGGTATAGATTACTGGCGCATGATCATATATGAATATTTTGATTCTATGAAAAAGATATACACTAAGTTCAAAATAATAATAAACCAATAAAAATTAATATAATTATATGTGACAAATAATACAAAGTGGTTTGTAAATGAACACGACCTACACATCCTCATTGGAAATGATTTATTATAGAATGGATCGGCCCAATACTAATTATTGGTATAACAAGCATTTGGATATTATTTGGTATACCTTTCTTAAAATTATGATACCTATAAATATTTTAAATATTAGTTGATTGTGAAAAGTACAATAAATAATTTAGTAATATGTTATTATCGTACATAATATCATCATCATTTGAAATGTTTATGCCTTTATTTTATCAAATAAAGAATATTTTCCTAGATCACAATTTTAATAAAAAATTATATTTCATAATTAATGATTGTAAAATGATCATACTATTTATATTATTACTTTCTTATTGAACATGTATAAAAATTTATTCTTTTTATTTCATATGAATGATTTGAGTATTTTTTTTATTTGTTTATTTTTTATACATGAGTACTTAAAATTCCTTGTAACACATATGTATATCATTTTGATTTGTTTCTACCTATATAGAGAGTGAGACCATATATAATTTAGGAAAATGTTTTCATGTTTATTCTTGTATGCATATGAATTAGTAAAATAATATAAATAAATCCCCCAATGAGAACTTTTAAATTATATAATATCTTTTATGGTATCCCTCCTCTTCTATAATATATGGGATATTTCGATCAATGTTTGCGGAGTTCAGAAAGGCCAGTTTTTGTGAACATGTAATTAAACATTAACTGAGATATTATTCCAAAATAATTAATTGTAACGTTATTTTAATGACAGAAGGGAATAATTTTTTTATTCATAATTGCCAAATTCTATTGTACTTATAATTATATCTTTTCATTGGTTGGAATCATTTTAATGGACACATCACATGAATAGTATTCGAAATTAATTTATCAATTATGGAAATATATTTAGTGTTTATTTGGTATCGTAATCATTTATACAAGAACCTACCTCTTTTATTCTTTTTTGAATCCTATTATATAATAAATTTTTAAAGTTATACGTCTTTTAGATCAAATAATAAAATCAAAAAAACAAGGCTATATATCCAATAAGAATGAATGAAATCAAACTGATAATGTTTTATTAATATATAATCCCTTAACCTAGATTGTAAAATAGTTATTTGTAGTGATACTCTTAGACTGTATCATTACCAGACACCTTAATTTTATATCTAAAATTAACATCCCTTAAAAATATGTGTGTGTAGATGTTGATTATCCTCTTTTGAGTTGTAGATAACAAAAATTTATATCAATAATTCTCAAGGGGATGTGATCATATAATTGGTAGTATTATTCTAATTATACATATCCATATATATATATATATATATATTGCGTGTGTGTGTTTTATTGTACAAATATGTTCTATTATCTCAATATATTATGGTTTTGGATTGAGATACTTGGTGAACCTATCAATTTT
Source organism: Viscum album (assembly GCA_963277665.1). Classification (NCBI taxonomy): domain Eukaryota; kingdom Viridiplantae; phylum Streptophyta; class Magnoliopsida; order Santalales; family Viscaceae; genus Viscum; species Viscum album. Next base: position 414,938,012 of record OY728161.1, on the reverse strand, counting down.
GGAAGAAAAATATTCTATTTAGGTTCTAGTAAATTTTCAATATATGATTGGTTAATGAGGAAACTTTTATTAATGTCATGATAAACATAGTAATTTTTCATTGTGTGTGATACAATTATTATTAGAGAATGTATCCGACACATGATTTTAATTTTTTTTGAAATTGAACATTATCAGTCTAATTTGTTTTCTATATTTGTGAACATGGTTTTATTGCTGGTTAGTGTATGTTGTGTGCATAATTCAGTGGTTTTTACTATATTAACAACCGAAATATGATCCATTAGGATGCATGTGGAACTTTTAATGCATCTCATAATGAAAAAAATCTTGCCCATGAGGAATGAGGATGTAGACACGTTGTTAAATATCACATTTGATGTCTAGAAAAATGATGAATACATATGGTGTTTATGGTTTATATGTGGAGTTGATTTAGTTGGGTATCACATAATTTCCCACATGGAGGTTCTCAATTTTAGATTACTCATTTTCCCCCTTAGGTAATTTTTTTATTTTCTATATCATGTATAATTTTTTTTCATGTATTATTATATAAATATAAATTATATATTTTTGGGAAGAATTTTATATATATTAATTTTCATGTAGCAGTGGCATATCATCATACCCACAACTCAAATAATTGGTGAAATACAAGTTTATACTAGGGTTTGGGACACCCATTTTAGACAACCCTCAGGAAAAAGTTTAACATATAACAGCAGTTATATAGTGCTCTATATATATATATTTAAATAGTGATAAAATTTTAAACATAAAATGGTTTTATCCATTGATGTTTATGATAGATTATTGGGATTGGGAGGTGCACTATAGGTATTATCATAAATCACTTCATGTACATTCTAAGATACTGGTATGGTTAATTTAAAACAGAATAATTGAAAAACTATGATTTTAGGGTTATATTATTAATTTTAGTGAAGAAGTAATACATCCATAAAATAGGAATTAACCCATAATAATTCATGAATAAAAAATTATGGCAGAATATTTTTATATAAGGGGTAGTTTTGGATGGTCGTGGTTGTACCCATGAGTAATTTGATGTTGTAGAATCACATACATAAAGACCATACTAGTAAAGGATGAATAGAATATGATAACATGGAATATCATATGCATAATTATAATTAAAATTCATTACAATTCAAATCATTTCAATGCTAATATTAATTGAAACCTAAATATTTAATAAATAGCTTTCAATATTTATTTATTAGAGGAATAGTATTAATTATGACTCATTTATGTGGTTTTGAGAGATTAAAAACTCAATTTCACAAGAATATACATATACATATTTAAATTATATTCTATTCATTATCATTAACAGGTTGTAACTTAATGTTGAATAATTTTATAGAGGAGGTTATTTGAGATTTTAGGAGGTCCGTAAAATGATTAGAATTGTGGAATGTTTCATTTTAAATTTCTAATTTTATAAATGTAAAATTGACTTATTCAGTGGAATATATTATCTAAACAAGTTATCCCCTTTTTTATCTAAAACAAGGATATTGTCACAACACCCCACATATAGGGGACTCTTTTGACCTTCAATATTTGACGATTCTTAATAAGATGTTATATACAATGGGTTATGGGTTACCTTGGTGGGATCTTATTGGTACTGAGGATCTAATGACCCTTTAAATTTGTATTATCCAACAATAACTAAAAGACTAGATTAAGTGGATATATTTCAATTATCACCAAGTATGTTTTTTTGGTTAGTATCAAGACTGAGTTTTAAAATTTATTATTGAATGAGTTATAGGAAGTAAGTTTGATTACATGAGAGTTTTTGAGAAATATAAATTTATAGAATTCCATGGATCATCTTAGTTGTGTAAAACCAAATGATTGGAATGGGGTCAATATGATATCATCCAAAGGGTCCAAATTGGGGGGGGGTGTAATATTCTTCTTGTCATCAGTGGATATCCATGAAATGTTATTAGTTTGTTTTTATTAAAGGAATATATGAAATAATTCTCCATTTATAGAAGTATAATATTTTAGTCTGGTAAGATAAGGTAAAATATACATATCAATTCTTGTGAGTCCAAATAGTAACATAAATTTAGAGTTTATAGTCAACTTATGGGGTTTCAGTTATTCATAATTAGAATTTATTGATTAGTTTAATTATTATATTTATTTTTTTCAAGTTTAATATAGTAGAAATTCATATATATATATATAACAATTAATACCTTATAAAATATAAAAAATGAAAAATTATTGATCCTGGTAGATTTTACAATCGATTTAAGAAACACTACTAAAGGGATTATATTCCAAAGGATTCAATATGGATCGTAAATTTCCATTACATATTAAATCTATAGCAGATACTGACGATGGTCATATTATAGTTGTAGGAATTTCATTGTATTATCAAATCTTTGTTATTATATTTTGTTAGTCGGAGTGGATACTCAAGAGGGTGGTGAATTGAGTTCCAATAAAAATTTCTGTTAAAATATTTTTTATTGAAATACCACAATTTATAAAACAAGTTAAACTGTAGTGAATTTGTAAAACTGTAAAGGTTCATTTAGATTATCAAAATATTTATTAGTTCTCAGTTAATCTAATCAGAAGATTACATTTTGTGTTGAAACTAACACACTAATTTAAAATAGATACAAACACTTGCTAGATTAACTATCAAAGTAACTTAAAACAGATTTGTATTTCAATGTAATAAGCAGCAAAATATAAATTAGATACTGTATATTTTGAACATAAACTAAAAATGTACATGAGATATAACTAAGAGGTACAGTCTCAAGACGAGACATAGTCCTCTCAAATTTATATATATAATTGATCCACACCCTGGACCGGGGTTAACAACAGTACAAGACTGTCCATGCCATGCAGGGACCTCTACCACTTTTCTTCATGGGAATGAAAAATAAAGACTACTCCACACAAGGACCTATTCCATAGTTGTCGTGGGTAAACAAGAATAAGGATTTTTGGTGGGAGGATTATGATATACTCTACTTTAGCATAGGAGACAGTGTGTGTAAAATAAACAGTATACACACACTACTCTAAAGTAAATAATAAATCACTTAGAGATAGAGTATGGGAGTTTAGAAATCTCTAGTGATTGGTAGTGCATCTCTGGACTCATTGGATTCAGTAGAAATTCTTCTGAGTCCTTCTCTGGTTTTTCTGTTGAAAAATAGAGCTTCATGGATCAAAATTTTTTTCTCTAGGAGTAAAGATGTTCTCTTGACTCTATTAGTAGCAACACCTTCTAGTCTATTGTCCATAACTAGATTTTAGAAAGTACATTTAAACAGATAAAATTTAGAACAAACAGAAATTTAAGATCTTTAAAGATGGAAATAAAATCACAGTTGAAAAACAAAATGTTTTGAAAACTTCTATTAACAAAAACAACCTCTGATATCATATTTTGGTCAGAGTGGATACTCTATAAGGGGTGAATTGATTTCCAATCAAAAAATGTTTTAAAATATTTTCTATTTAATTCCCCAAATTTATAAAACAAGTTAAACTGTAGTGAATTTGTAAAACATTAATGGTTCAATTAGATTCTCAAAATATTGATTATTTCTCAGTTAATCTAATCATATGATTGAATTAGCTATTGAAACTAACCTACTGATTTAGAATAGATACAAACACTTGGTAGATTAACTATCAAAGTAACTTTAAAATAGATTTGTATTTCAATGTAATAAGCATCGAAATATATATTAGATACTGTATATTTTGAACATAAACTAAAATTGAATAGAAGATATAACCATGAGGTTCAGTCTCAAGTCGAGATTTTGTCCTCTCAACTTTATATATATAATTGTTCAACACCATAGATCGGGGTTAACAATAGTACAAGACATTCCAGGCCATGCAAGGACCTCTACCATTGTTCTTCTTGGGAAACAAAAATAATGACCAGGCCACACAAGGACCTCTTCCAAAGTTGTCATGGAAAATCAAGAGTATGGAGTTTTGATGTGAGGATAACGATAACCTCCAATTGAGCATTGGATAAAGTGTGTGTGTAAAATGAACAAGATACACACACTGCTTTAATGTAAATAATAAATTAATTATATATTTTATATGTAAGTTTAGAAAGCTCTAGTGATTGGATGTGAAGCTCTGGACTCGTTGGATTTAGCAGAACTGCTTCTGATTCCTTCTTAGATTTTTCTATTAAAAAAAGTGTTTATTGGTTCAGCTTTTGTTTCTCCAGGAGAGAAGATGTTCTCTTGACTACAGAGTACTTCATGTGTTCTTCAATAATGTATGATTTCATGTACGGAACTTTATTGAGGGTCGTGCAATGTGTTCACCACAGTTGTGCTTAGGATTTTTCTTCGGTTCATTATAGATCTCGCATGTATTGTAGTATGTGTGTCGAGACTTGTCAAGCACGAGTGTGTCCTATAGTGCAACTCAATTTTTTTATATTTCATGGTCTATGGCAATAGGAATGATTTACTTTACATAGGTATGAGGTACGGTTTCTTGACAGACCAACAACTATCATTAAATAACATTAATTGCATTATAATCATTAAATATGACCATTAGTATTATTTAAATAATATTGACCAATATGTTATGAAACGGTGTCACAATGATAATGTAAATGGTGTCTCGTTCACAGTATCTCCTTCAGTGTCTCTCCTTTATGATGTGTCCATGTCACAGTGTCTGAGTCACAATTTCTGAGTCACGGTGTATGACTCATGGTGTGTCCTTTATGGTATGACCATCATGGTATTTGGATCACGGTGTGACCATAACATTATAACCATCATGGTGTCTTGCTCACAGTGTGTTTAGTTCATGGAGTCTCACTTGTCATGGTGTACCCTTCACGGTGTCTGCTTTAGTGTTTCTGTTAACGGTGTCTGTTTGACTGTGACTGTGTCTTGCATACAGTCTATCTTATTGTGTATTACTTCACAGTGTCTTTATACTTAAACAAATAACTTTATTCAAACATAAATAGTAATATGCATAATGTGAGTTAGTCTTAACAATTATAAGGTAATAGAACTTGAAACATAAATACAGAGGTTATATAAGATAAGAAATATTTGTGATCATGCATAAGATTCGTATAGAATAATGGGATTAATTAACAGTAATAAGATTTGTGATCATTAAAACATGATTAATGCAATTTTAATATATACACATGGAATGAAGTCATAATATAATTATGGAGAGTGGTAGGTATCATTGATACAAATAAAATTAAAAATCAAGAGAATATCAATTACTTAAAAAGCATATTATTTTTTAGTTAAAAGTCCATTAATTTATCGGATAAGAGGGATATATGAAAAAGATTTAATTTCAACTACATTTTCCAACAATTAGGGGGCTATATTAATAGATATACTATAAGAGGAAACATTATTACATGACATGTGTAATTTCATGCACTAATTATTTTACCACTATATAATCATTTTCTCCAAATGATGATTATTCAATATTAATTTTTCATTAATAAGGCATTAAATTAATCCTCTTATAGATCAAACTATTCCATAAAATTATATCAATATATTGATCTTGTATTTATGCATTAAATAATACATTAAATTGTTTTTTCATATTTTGATAATTCCATATATAAATGTGAATATATCAATATCAAAAATTAAATAATAAAACCAATTGTTTTACATTGTTAAATCCTAAAATAAATAATCATATATACATAATGTCATCAATTACATAAACATGAAATATTTTTTTTACAAATTTAATCTCATTAATAGCATGTTTCAATTCCAAAATCATAATAATATTCTACTGTCAAAATAATTTATGATAAACATAAATGACTAATAATTAATTAAAAAAATGTCATTAATAGTTTCAAAAGAATAAATTATCAAATATATTTTGACATTATAATATGATTCCTTAAGTCACAATAAATAATATCATCCTAAATTATCATATAAAATTTATTTCAAACAAATCAATAAATCACATATTCTAGTGGTAAGCAGCACATGGTTATAATGATTTGGTTATGGGGGGGGGGGAGTTTTAAAATATGATAAATGTGATGGGATGTCACCCAACATATTGGTTTTTTTAAACCATTTTATTATACTTCTATTACTTTTCCAGAAATATTCTTAACAAATTCAAATTAATATTAACTGTCAAATCATTTTCTAACAACCAATGTAGTATTTAATATTTCATTTATTCTAAACAATTAAAAAATTAATAAATTTTTATAATTAAATCTGTATCATGAACATTTTAAATATTGTCATTTTTTAATATTATTTTTCTCTATAAAATACCGACATACCATTAAATCAAATTTATGGTTAATTAGTACCATTGAATACATTCATGAAAATTGTAAATGGAATAATAATGTATAATAATCCGTAAGATATTCATGATTCTTATAGAATTCATATAATTGAAAAACATAATGCAAGAATATGATTATATAGTGTAAAATAATGAAATTAAATAAATTCAGTTCAATTATTTTCAAATAATAATCATTTAAGGTACAATATGTGGATTGGGTAGTTGACCTCGATAATAAACTAGTTCCCCACATATTTGAAATTGTACTGCAAGAGATACATTTAATTAATTGTTTTTATCTATGTGTCTTTTTTTAACTCATGAAAAATGATCATCTAAAATTATAGAATTTATGAAATACCCAATTCATTGGAATTATTATCTCCACATGAAAATGGATGGAGTATAATGACAACATGAACTCTAATTGTAAAAATCATGAATATTGGATGACATGTATATGGACAGATAATCTATGACACTAACAATGTCATGTGAAATAGTAATATAATTCACATGAACTATCATGAGAATAACATCTGCCAAACACCCCATATTCTTTCAATGAAGTATAGCCAAGTGATAATGATTATATAGTGGATTAATGGTAGTCTATTATGATCATGTAATATGTCATGGTACATATTCCAAACAATCATCCGATGTCCCTCATAAAAATGATATAAATATGAAAAATGTACATCATACATTTGGAAAAATATACCCTATTATTCAAATGAAGAGATTATAAATTTCCTATGATCAAGATTGATCTTATGTATATAATTGATTATGATTTTTTAATATCATTAAAACTCTCCCATAATCCATGATGATCACATAATGGGATCCTTAACAATTCAATCCCAATCACATGAAATAATTTCCAATAGGAATCCTTATTTCTTCAAGACTCTAAAATAAGTCATCCTAGTCCATTAGAGGTCCATATAAATTCCAAAATGATCATGTGATGCATAATGGATGTTCCATATAGCCACCCCTGATAATGATCATACATATTTGGAAGGTTATTTTTGATAATGTGATGAACTAATAGAGAAAAAATGGGTTAATTCAAGAACAATTGTAAATTAATGAATAGAAAGTTGGAAATTATTATCATTATTCCAAAACAATGACATCGATAGTTTCATGTGAAAGTGGTACTACACCTTGCGTAATCACTAGAAATAACATGAAAACATATTGATATGTCATTCTAATATACTAAATTCCCTCTTGAGAAGACAACAAGTATTTAGTAATTTTGGATGACATGAAATTTCAATCTCATGATAGTCCCAAATAAATCCATATTAATATCATTAAGGGTCACAAAAATGTCTACATTGATAATAAAAAATACATTCCATATGTTTCTGAATCTCATGAAGTATATCATACATGTCGACTCAATGATGAAAATTTCCTTTTAAAAGACAATATGGTTATTATAATTCTATTTGATGGATCAATGAAAAATAATTATTGAAATTAAATAATGTTCTCATGGTTTCTATTTATCAAGAAACACCATGGATGAAAAATTTTAGGATATTATGGAGTGGTTGATACAATACTCCCTCTAATAACTCTTGTTTATATATTTGATATATGTGTCATTCCAGTCATCACATTGTTGGGATTTTTTGGAAAATAAATCTACCCCTAATCACAAAAATGTAAACTAGACGAAAGGAATACCCTTGGAAACACAATTCTGTTGACTTCTCAAAAACAAAAATGTTCTTTTAAAACGGTATATCTCCAAGTAAAATATTTTTAATGACCTAGGTTATCCTACATCATTAATATTATCTTCATATTATTTTCAAATAGACCACACATTATACTTCTAGTGCGAAATCCATCTAATGTGAAGTAGTATCCGCTTGTTGGGTTATTCATGAAAAGCCTCATCATGATTGTTCTTCAAAAACTTTTTGTAAAATGTTCAAAAATTCAAAAAAACATGGTAGAAAACATTCAAGATGGATAAAATAGTTTTCATGTGATGTAATTATTTTCATCTCATTACATATCAAAATCATTCGAATCTGTTGGAATTTATTAACAAATTATTCATAATTTCAATGGAAATGCCACCTATGTCTTAAACTATTATCCGAACATGTCTCCAAATTCATGAAATGTATAGTAGTCGTATATTTCAAGTCATGGGATATCCAACTATTATGTTAGAAAATATTTTTTACCATATTACATCATATCATCATTGATTGCATGAAAACCCTATATATTTCTATATTAATCATGTGATTTTACCTAGACATGTCCAACTAGTATTGCAAATTCAGGTGTACATGCTTTTCAGATCGTGGAAAATATCCCTCCATGTCTGAGACACTCTAAACTGAATGAAAAAAAAACTCTCTTATTGGATGATCATTCTTCCACATCCATAAATGGAATATGAATGTATCATATATATGTGTATTATAATATTGAAATATACATGATATGTTTGGACAACATTGTAAGTCTCGAGCTCCATATTATACACCATATTTGTTCCTCCCTATTTCATTAGTCTAGTATTCATATATAGTGAGATGAATGAATTCAAATCCATTGTTTCTCTCACTGATAATATATCATGTGCTATTAAGGATTTCCAAAATTATATAATATGATTCATGGTTTTTCCAAGATACAAGGAAATATCATTTTATAATCCCCACTAAGTATAATGATTTAAATTTCCCCATAAATTGTAATTCATCTGAGGGTTTGTACCGAATGAACTGTCATATTTATAAACTCCAAAAAAATACACTCTATGGTAAATAATTATATATCACTTCACATTAGTGTTTTGGATATAGATCAAAATAAGATGAATCTGATTCTTGTTATTAGCTACATATGTAGGAAATATTCCAAAGGATCAATCACCATATTAGGTTACTATTTTCCCTCATTAATTTGATTTCTGAATGATGAGATACTACATAATTTAAACATGATACATTTTTTTATTCCAGTTATACAAAAAATACCTAAGAAACCAATTAAGGGATAAATCTCATCACAAGAACATCATCAACATCCTTGAATGTAATCAATCTAGAAGATTTCTAGTTGTATAGCTTAGAAATATTTCCGGATATCCACTACAAATAAATAACGTTAATCTGATGAAGAACCCTAGAATCATATTAAGGTCCTTAATAATATATCCCATTATTATATAATGAAATATTTAAAACAAAATAGTATTATTAGTGAATCCAGTACTATATTAGGATTTATATGATATTATCAAGTATATAAATAATATATTAGAGTTTGATGAAAAAAATAAACAAATCCTCATTAAAGAACATGATAAACCTAAAAAATCATCTCTACTAATGATATTTATTAATATTTTTATATTGAAACCCCAAATGACTACATACCATTATAATGAATCTATGTACCTTGTTTTGGATGTGGTAGAAATTTCCAATTACTATGATATTCAAATGGTGGAAAAGGATTGGGTGATTCTGAAGCCCTATGTAAACCCCCACAATCAACCCTTAAGAATAAATGAAAATACTAAACCTAGAGCGACGTCATATAATGGAGGAATAATACAATCACTATAGGTGTTAAGAATCTTTCCACCCAAAACAAAGGCACCATACATTACATAGTGAAACAAAATGCTGAACTTAAATTAAATCTCTCATATTTTGAATATAGACATTTGATAAAGTGTCAATACATGTTATTTTCTAACTCATACAAAAAAGGGATGTAAGAATCCTGATAGGAAATCCAACATACTTAGGGTTCCCATGAGATATCTCATTAACCCCTTAAATATTTTGTGAAATTAAAAATATTTGAATAACAAATGAAAATTTTCTAACATGTTCATATTTTATTGAGAATATTTTATACATTAGTTGATGCACTAATAGATGACATGTATCGTTGTTTTCATTGTGACCACATATAATTCTCTCAAAACAATACTTCTCTAAAAAAACCATAACCCATAGGTAATGTATTTATCACGATATTATGTGAGAACATCATCTAATAATGGAACCCTTATGGGTTACGGAATATTCCCATCAACATGAAAACTTCATCTTTCAGCGGTGAATGTCGTGGTTCAGAAATACCACAGACATGGTTTGATTTTGATCTCGAGGATATATGTATGGATCATGATATGATCAAGATAATGATACTTCCTCATTTAGGTAAAGCTACAGTGAGATCACTGGTTCTTTATTCCAAATCCAATGACATTAGAAACATTTACTATAGTACTATAGTTACCACCAATGATATTTTAGAATGGTGGATCAAGGTCTCATCCACAGATCCATTACATAATATAAACAATTGAAGATGGTTCTTATCAACCACAATGACCAATTTAATCCCAATTATGTCCCTCATTCACTTATTGAGTACACTACCCAACACATATCCATGTGGGACACTCATGAATGGGTACCCAAAAAATAACTTATTCCATGAAAATTTATGAAATAATTGGATAATTCTAATTTATCAACATCCACTAATAAATCATGGAAATATGTTTCAGGGACAGCTACTTTATATGGTCGTATACCTAGCCACTCAGATCATGAATCCACACAAATTTCTAAATAATGAAATGGAAATGCACATATCCATACTCCCACACATAAAGACCCTCACTATATTATTATAGTTCACAAAGGACATGAATGAGATTATATAATATCATTCATAAAATATATTTCCACCAAAATATATTTGTTGTATAATGTGATTAGGTTTATATTCCTACATAAATATAATGATGTTACCCCATATTATACTCTTATTATATAATCTACATCAGCATATTTCAGAATTAGTATAGATACATAGAAAATTATACATTCCAATAATTATATTATATTTTGATGATTAACATTATCAGTTTGAACAAGTAGACCCTGCAACTCATTTGCATATTATTTCTCATTTCCAGAATGATTATAGATATATTTTGTTAATGTGATAGGATAGTGATCGTGTTCATATTCTGAATCTAACTACAGATAACCAACTAAGTTTTATACATGATTTAGTAAAGTGGTCATTCATTTCTAAATGGACCAGTTTAATAATCCATATGTAGAGGAATTTTATAATATCCCAATTTTGAGTAGGTATCATAATGTGAGAGTGGATCATTCATTGAGATAGGCTTAAATTCTAGTGAAAAAATTGAAGAAGTGAAATCCAAAGGCATAAGACTATGGTTTTATCAATATTTTAACTAAGGATCAACAAGTGTGATAGTAACATTCTATGTTACATGATAATTTCATTATTGTAAATGTCCAGAAGAAATCTCCAATAGCATTGGACTACGATCATATAGTCGACCAGACAGTGCCTTGCTAATTGAGATCAACAAATGATTAATGGTAGGATTATATTCCATTAAAAATTCAATAAGAATATTATAAAGGATAATTATTGGTATTATATCCCTATTCCCACTATGGAATGTTGTGACATATTGAAAACCATGTCATTGAAGGCTCATATCCCGAAGAAAAAAACATCTCTACATATTTCACAAGATAATGAATGACTACCTCATACACCTCCTTATAATAATGAACTAGTACACATGAATAATTCAGATTCTATAAAAGGGGATGGTATATCCCTTGTCCCATTTTGGATGTCTGTTGAAACATTTCGTATAGGATTCCATAATTGAATCGTGGTAAATATTCTATTTATATATGATTGATGGAAAAATTATAACAACGACCCAATGGATAGGACATACTCATTTTGATAATATATATCATTACTTGTACACTAAAATAGATTCTAATCCACTGGTTCCTTTCAAAATTTCATGAGATGGTTACCAACATATTCTGGTATTCTTAATGAAGTAGGATCATATCCCTACTCAACTCCAAAATGTTAGCTGGAATATTTTTCCCAGAATGTTGGATGAGTCTGATGTCCCAATTTTTCTCAATTTCATTATAAATGAGATGGATTAAACCATATACCACATACCACAAGGTTTTACCTATTATTTGACCATAGAAGAATATAATAATTATTCTAAAATTCCTTCTTCCACAAGTGAAATGATGGATTACTATGACTCTCCCTCTTACATCGTCAATAGTCAACCACCCAATGATTATATCTATATTTGACAAGAAAATAATAAAACTTCCCATGGATACCCACATATATTAGTTCTCAAAAATCATCCATCATTGTATGGGGAGGTTCATGAATAAACCAGAATAACTGTATATTGTTTCCACATAAAATATTAGAGGCAATTCATACCTTTCAAAAAAGACCGAGATAATCGAAATATATGGTAGGAAAAGGTGGAAGAAAATATATATTGTGAATAATAGGCCAAAATAGATATATATATATATATAGTTAAATTGAATAATCCCCTCATCCATTTTTGGTCCCCTGACCAATTCTCACAATTAGATCCCTCATAATCTAGAGCTAGAGTGAATACCATACATATTTCAAAATGATTGGTAAGCACATCATAGATTAATTTCTATAACCCAACCTATTAAAGTTGACATGGTCATCATCATACAATAAATACACTCTACTTCATTGTAGACATATCCACATTCTCTATATCCATAAAATCATGTTTAAAAGATATTCTCAATTAATTATTTAATGTTTTTCCTTATTTCATAACAACCCTTTTTCAACTAATTTTTTGATTCATGTAAGATACACGTATATGAGGATTGGGAAAATATAGAGCAATGAAAATTTTCTTATCCCTAGATTAATAAATCTCTATAGGATAAGACATAATATAATATCATTTTCTCTTAAAAAATCATTGAACTGGATAATGAATATAAAATTGGATAAATTCGATTGAATACAAATGGAATAATGATTCATGGTCCTTGAAAATAAAGGGAGAGTCATTACAATAGATATTAATGTTTATAGCCATTAAAAAATGAGGACATATTTTAGATGAAAATTTTATGTTTTCTCTATACTATTATATTAACAAAGAAAATAATTCCCATAATGGGTAGGCATTACACTGATCTCATAGAAAAGCATAATTTATCCCCATTGAATGGCTCACAATAGAAGCTACCATAGAATCCACACATTAGTGAAGCCATACCACAATGATGGGGGAATATTTTACATTTAATTAAACAATTAGGTCATCAATATATGAGAATATCTAGAAATTTTTGTTGAAGAGAAAACTAACCCCTCTTGATATGAATAATCAAATTTTTTTCCCCATCCCCATTTCCATGTTTAGCACACCAAAAGTGGTTCCTAAATAAATTACCAGTTGTTCTAAACAGTCACCATCCTGAATCATTCAGAGACATTATAATAAAATATACATATTAAAATTCATTATATCCTCAACTCGAATCATTATATGTTTTATAAAATGATCAAAAAGAACCAAAACTTTTCCTAAATCATTTTCATCCAATAGAAATGAAAACAAAATTCATTATCATCACCTAATAATGAATCATTTTTATCCCCAATAGGAGGAAAATATCCATAGTCGGTATCTCATCTATTTATTCTACAATAATATAAATTTTTTCCATTCATGAACCATTCAAAAAACATGTCTATATATTCAATGAATGTAACTATATATATACTGAGATATAAATAATATATGAAAAAGGAAATTATTCATCATAAGGTTTGTATTTAAAAATAGACCAATATATTGAGTATATAGAGAATTGACCTTGATTATACACATGATGTAGAAGTATGATGTGAAGCATCACCCTATTGTGTTTATAGTAACATGATGAATGAAAATTCCTTATACCCCAAAATGAATTTCATCACCATCAACACAACTGATGATTTGGATATTTATGGAAATAAAAAGGGATGCATTGGATAAACCATACATCCATAGGAGAGCGACCTGAATGAACCAAATATGTTTGTGAAAACACAAAATCATATAATGAGATGAAATTTTGAATCCCTAAAAATAAGTTTTCATTTCTATAGAAAATTATTTCTTTGGGGAAATGGAAATGTTTTTCTACATCCCAAACACTTACTAGAAGATCCAATATTTATTCTATGTTAGAATGACTGTGATAATATGTCAATGAGTTGCAAACTCATTGATAACATAAATAGGAGGTTTACCTAGGATACAATTTATATGGGTATCATCTTAATATAGAGATGAGAATCTCTCCTCCAACATATTAAGATAGTAATTATCAACTATCATGATTGGTAAATTAGAAAAATTATTGATCTTGATATTTGAAAATAGTATACAAAAATGGGATAGATAACGATAATCATTAATTTCTTTCAGTACAACCATGGACTATGCCAACAATGATGATCTTTCAATATTATAAATGATTGAGAATCATAATTAAATAAAAATGGTGGAACCTAATAGAGACAATACCACGTAGTTTAGAAATTATATTTCCAACACAACAATTCGCCTATAACAACAAAATTCAATTGAATTACATGTTATGTGAAATCAAAAATGGTATAGGCCACATGCATGCATGCCTTTTGACAAGAATTCATTTCACATATGGGAGAATTACACATTTTCGCAACCTAATATTTGAAATCAATAACTCTTATTAGTAGACGACGATCGTGATCTAGAATAGTATTTAACACACATCACATCATGATGTGGCCTGATGATGGTCCCTCGATATAAATAAGAGGAAAGCATACATTGATGTTTCATACTTACTCTAATGGGGGTATCCTTTTTTGTAATAGATGACTTCTAGTGGAATCTATAACTATATTAAAATATGATTATCATTGTAGACCCACACAAATGAAAATTAAAATTTGCAACTATAAAAAAACATGAAATGTTAAAATTAATTAGTTTATGAAATTATCGCTTGACGGAAGGGTTTGACATATTCACTAAATATCCTTATTTTAAAAGAGAAAATATTGGAACTATATATTGAATATAATTAAAAATAAATAATTATTTCTTAAATCATAATTATTTTCCAAGAATATTCTTTGCGTTTTTAGAAATGATGAAACACCTATAACATTCCACTATGTAGTGTTGAGATTTTTCTCATCACTTTCCCTCATCAATGAGGGAAAGGATTGTTTTGGTAGATCACCATATTGAAACCAAAACTAATTTTATTTACAATTAAATTATCTAGTAACCCCCAAATGGACTTGGAACCACTCATAAAGTGGTATAAACAAACTTGTTTTCCATTTAATAGAAGTAATATGATTATAGGATTATCTATAATCAATATAATGGAAGAATAATGTGTAATACTCCTGAAATAAGTTGGAATTGTTTATTTTCATGAATACATGTAAAATAGCATTACAAGGACACCATATCATAGGAAACCCAATTATGTCAACCTCACTAATCATATTGACTTTTTCTCATTCTATAGAAGGCTTGGTCACACAATCCAAGATTGAATTTCCATTAATGACCTTATCCAAAGCATGATCAATTCAGTTTAGGTGATTCCGGAGGATCATTTAAAGCTCGTGATATGAAAAACCATCAACTAAAATGATTAAAATAATAAATAGTAAGTATTTATATCCCAAAATGGATATATGTTTAATAAATATATGACTCGAAATTTAGTTTACCCATATCATTTTACCATAAGATAACAACTTCACAAACCAATAATGACCATGCCACCTAGTTTTTTGTAATTAAAACCACCTCCCAAAGGATTAAATAATATTTTTCCAAATCAATTGATAGATTAATAATATTACTATCTATCTCACATGGAAGCTCTTGATGTTTTCAATTTCATTTATTCAACATCTAAGGACAAGCACTGCCTCACCCAAATATAACCATCATCGAATAATGTTATTATATATGGTCATATTAATTTGATAAAAATAACATATACCTTATAAAATGATGAATTTTTATAATTGTAAGAGTCCCCTAATATTTTACTAGGGAGATTGAGGGTCAATTCACAAGAGCATAGGGTGTATTGGACAATATCTGGCAGATCAAACCCCATATTACATCCACATCCCCTTTGAATAAATATATGTAGGTAAGAAATATGGACAAGCACTATATAAAGAACAACATAAATATGGAGGTCTCTAATAGCCCTCTTCCAGTCATCCAACCCCTATCTCATTTCACGATCATCTGTTTGTGGTGTGATTGTCTAATCATCCAAAAAAGGGAAGGCCGATGCTCATAGAGAATATGAAAACTATTCTATGTTCACAAATTCTCAATAACCATGACCACCCCAGGAAGAAAACTTCTCATGATCCACATGAAAGAGTGTATACCAACCTTCGGAAGAAAAAGAAGATTTCCATAAATTATGACAATATGAAACAATTAGTGGGTTTTCTATGAAAACAATCATTCCTATATTTTCTCAATATTCCATAAAAACTAAGATAGTTATGCATCATAGACATCCAGATACTATATAAATTAGAGGCAAAATTCGATGTATCTAACTTTTTCTGAGTGGTAACTATTTCATCACAATGCTATGTATCCATGTAATTCAATGTGAAGGACTGTAATAAGGAAATCCGTGGTATATTAGACCCCTATATGTATTTGGAAAACATGAAAACGTTGACATATAAAGGGATGTGATTTTAAATGGGTTCAATATCAAACACACACTAATTAATACCATATTTCATACATAATACAATATCTATGATTTATTACTAAATAATTTGACAATCCAATGGTATTGTAAGAGTGATTAAAGACCAATATATATGATTAAACTCACAGATCAATTTTGGGATATCACATCTACTACGGACATCATTGTTTACTAATATGGAATAATAGATATGGTCTATCATGGAAGACCAGGTATTAATATCCATATAGATTTACCAAAAAATATTAATCACTTTTTCAAATACAAAATAAATTTTATGGATGAAATCCATAATTTTGATAGGGAAACCTTTTAGTCATTTTGATTCTTATTTGATGAGGAAATATTCTATAATTACGGGTGGGAGAACCAGTGGTGGAAGAAAATATACATACTATAATTCCTAATGGCTTGTGTAATGCCCCTGTGAAAACCCTAGAATCATTGATAGTTATTAAGTGAAACACAAATTCATGTCATAGGAAATAATCTTAGTCCATGATATCAAAGATCCACTTTTTTGTAGGCATGCAAAAAAGAAAATAATCAACACTGTGTTGTCTTTGAATTGAATCCTACATTTCATGGTGGAATTTTTTCATTCCATGGATTCATTTATTTTGACAGTGAGATATATTACACAAAATTACTCACCATGTATGAAAAAGATTCCACTAACATACTGGTGAGAAAATAAGAAGACATCCTCATTAAAAACTATCCAATATTTGAGAAATCCATATATACCACTACTAATGAGAACAAGTTGTTGAATCTGATAAATTATAAACAACAATGTTCTACCTTGATTAGTGATGCCAATCCACTAGAGGGGTTGGAGATATATATTTAATTTATAATGAATAAATAATATATTTTTTTCATTAAATTATATATAAATTCATAAGATAAACCCCAACATAGCTATGCATCATATTGTATTACATGAAGACTATCAAAGATTCATGTCAAAAGCAAAGAGGAAGAATACATCCCAAATAACTAATGTAGAATCAAACCACTACAAATTTATAAAATATAACATGTTTAGGAATTAAAATATATAAATATATTTTCAAAATCGTCCCAAACATGAAAAATAGTGGCCATATTCTTGTGTTCATGGATTTTAGAGTACATAATCAACACTTCACAAATGATGATTTCTAATTACCGGTCATGAATATTTTGGTCGACGAAACTAATATATTGAAATACTATTCTATTATGGATGAGTATTTTGTAAATAATAAAAATAATAAGTTTTATAATCTTTAGGGATCCAATACCTTTAGATCACCTCAATGGTTTTTATTTTTATCAAGTCATTCCATTTGGATTAATTAATGATATCACTACTTATCTACAAGCCATGTAGAATATATTTTAAATATTCTTTGGTTGGATTTACAAATATTATGTCGAGGAAATTCTTATTAAATATTGACAATAATTTTATAATATCACAGATAATTGAACAGTCATATGCATGTTTCAGTGTAATGTTTTCAAGATGAATCAAATAAAGTGAACATCCATGGTGACTTCTTGGAATATTATTGTATATGTGCTATACCATTTCTAAATTATATATAACCACGAAAATTGTTGTTCAAACCATCAAATTTAACACCATGGGAATATTTTATAATCTAGGGGAATCCATGGTAACCTTTCATTAATTTTAACATTTGTAGTCAAACTATATAAAACATCACTCCCCTTTATCATGTTATGGCTGAAGAGGGTCTCATAAGGATTTGATAAGGTGTTCCATGTATCCTTTGAGAATCAATTTATGTACTTTTTTCACAAACATCTCTTTATTCCTGTGGTGGAATTAAATACTCTAATATTATATGTGTCTATCATTGAAAAATTTCATAGTGCACTCATCGACTGAAAAATTTATATGGTTAATGAAAACATCTTTAATTATTTAGTGGAATTAATCTTGGTACTGAGACACATTATTATCATGTAATTAAAAACTATATAACATATATTTTCTTTTTGAAAAATATGTTGCATTACTTGATGCACAATGAATACCACATGGTATATCGTATTTAAAAAATAATGTATATTCATGACCGCCCTATGAGGATTGGTGGTCTCACCATATGTGTTGTACTTCTAAAATAGTATGAAATCAATTTTATATAGTAGAATAAAGTGATTTTGTAGGTTCATTTTTTTCATGTCGCACATCCTACCCTAGATAACACGCCAATTGATTCACAACATCAAGATAAAGATGTCTTCTATGCCACTGATACTCTATGAAATTATGTAATGTATTCTATTGGTTCCACCAATGTCATATTTGTAAGAGGATAGAACACATAATGCTCAATCGAGTTGGTCAAGGGACATTATTTTCTACCACAATGATATAATTTTCTCTACACTATCTCACGATTTGATGGCTTCCTTGATAATTATGCAAGATATCAGGCCCTCATTAATTCCTTGGAATTATATTTTGAAAATAAGATGAATTATCTTAATATCAAAGAGGATTATGATATAGTGGTTGAAAAACCAGAATGAAATGATTCTTTATTGAATTAAGAATTTTCCACTCTCATTGGTTATGTCAGAGGATTGATGACATGTTTTCCATTTGAGATGACATTAAATGAAATACACGATTAAAAAAATTATTTTCACCCAATGAATAACAAATAAAATCATAACTAACCCTGATCTTGATCATTTGGTCTTCTACATAGGATAATGATGTTAGGACACATCAATAATCAAATGTGGCCTGGAGGATATCATTCAAATAAAAACTTCCCCAGATTGTGATGAATTGATTTAAACCAACAAATTTATTAAACCCACTCTTTATTTCATCAAAAAACGGGAAACTTTAAATAAAGTGAGAAAAAATGAAGAAAACATGATTTGGAATAGTGAACATTTCACATTTTGATAGGCCAAAAATTAAAAATCACATCTTCATGAAATGATTTGTTAGAATCATCCTAAAATAATTAATTATAGAGTGATTCATATTTCCATGGAAGAATTTAATGTACGATCCTATGAAAATCATCATTCTAGAACTATGATCTCTAATCTAATAAGGAGGCATAAATACTTCAAGGTAATAATTATATAGACCTCTGTTAAATTCACCATGAGATTTTATTCATTCCTGATTCATGAATTATTAATCCACTGACACAAATAATTACTAAATTCAACTTAATTTTCATTGAAATTATCATAATGTGAAATGAACGTTTTAGGGCTATATCACCAAACAACAACTATATAGTTTATGGACTAACATAATTCTACCAAATTACTTTCCAATTTTCTGGAGGAAATATCACTTAAAAAAGGTGGTTCAATTAAAATAAATATGTTCATAAGTTCATGTATTTAGTAGATTTAGTGTCCCTCGGATTATATTGCCAGTCAATGGAACCATATTCTGTTCTACGAAATTGAATAAATTATTCTATGAGAAAGACATCAAATTTTTCCATTTCTCAAGCAATTATGTGATGGAAAATATAAAAATATATTACTTCTATAATATTGAATAATATATTATCCATATTATAATGGAAAATAAGTAGATATCCTGGTCATATTATCTCTATCAGGATTTATGGGCCTATCGTACAACCATGTGCAAGACTACTCATACAACCTCGTATTCTTTTCGATTGGGGAAAAATGATGTTTTCTCCATTGAATGACAAGTTCCTTTTCTTTAATGAGATAAATGTGAAAATAACCCAGATGATGAGAAATTAAAAAATATGTTGGATGAGTTTGAATTTTTCAATGAGAATAGCTTACATAAAATGTAAAACCTCAATGTCAAGCATAACTAAACCATATTAAATTATAGTAAAAAGGATTATCTCCACCTATTTCTTTAATGTGAACCACTGATGACCATTAGAATCCTAGTGAAACCTTTGAGGAAACCTTCAAACATGGATCCGCATTAAGATTTTCCTTCATTAATACAAAATTTATATGCAAATATAACATGGTAATTTGAAACCATCGATGGAGAACACATCACACTACCCAACAATGTATGTTTTCTCATGAAATGATTTTCATAGATTCCATCAAGCATCCAATATCATGATTACATAATGTTAATATACGTTTTCCTTCCTTGTTTCATGATGATATACTGTATAATATGTTCTAGTAGCATGGTGTTAAACTACATGATATGTACATTCTAGGTAAAATTATCCTTTATTATTGGATTCTTGGAAGTATTACCTTTAATTTCACATCATTGATAATCCTAATTATTTGAAATAAAACTAAAATATATTATTCATCCTTAATGCATGATGTAAACCAACATGAATAAGTTATTGTCAAACATACCTAAATGCTATAACACATATAATACAAAAATAAATAAATTAAAATGAAAATCATTGCCTTTAGAATATGAGACTAAAATGGTTTCCTAAAAATTTTACAACGAATAAGATTCCTAGGGAAACCAGAATTGTATGTTTCATGTTAGAGATATGTTATGTCACTTAGGATATTATTTCCAAATTTCCTAGAAAGTGATTACTATGACTGATAACATATTTTTCAAATATAGAAATCAGTTTACTTACTAAAAAATGTGAAATATCATGTTTGACATCCCTCTAAATTCATCATTATAATTTTCTATTAACTATTTATGCCATGATTTCTCAATCCAATTAGACATGTAGTGATTCATATATCCCATATCAGGACAATTCCACCACAATTTTATAAAATCCATGTACATTATTTTAGATTCCTAATTGTGGTGAACGAATCCTTTTACATTCATGGATCCTCATAGTAAAAAAATCTCATAGGAGCTTATGAATTTTTTTAAGTGAATCATGTCATTATCGACACATGTTAGATTATATATGGGATAGAGTGGTTATAGATGAAATAAAATAAATGTGATACAATATGTCCTTACAACATGATGTTAAATTGCATGTTGGATGTCTCTTTCATGATATAGGACCAAAAATTACCTTTGACCTCGCCTAATTGGTCTATTTTTGTTGGTTTTTATCTCGCACTAAATATATGATAAAGAAATATGTGGTCCTTAATTCCAAATACATTATGATAAAATTTCATACATAGATCTCCAATATTGGATCTTAATATATCATCAACTGAAAAAATAAACTCTCTTCATATGGATCATACATTCATATAGACTTTTTTTTTGAAGAACAATGTGTGGTTTTAGTTTTGGTATCACTGGATACATTGTATTTCATGAATTTTAAATCCTAGTTCCATCCAAAAATTTGATGGAAAATCAACCCCTCTACATATGGGTTATACATGAGTAAATATTTTCCAATTAATGAATTACATGTGTCTTGATTTTTTCCACCATGGGCTATATGGAGACACCTGGATTTAAAAATTTGAGGTCCAACTACAATATTCCAACGTAATAATTCACCTCAGGCACACGGGCTAGACTTTTGTGGAGTGTATTCAATCCAATCAAAATGTTTTTCTATATTAATAAAACCATATGATATATAATAACACCTAGATCTCCAAATGTGTCCAACTATAAATTAAAAAAAATTCCTCCACCTTTTGCATGTTTCAATATTCATCATTGAACATTAACAAATAGAATACATGGATAGATATTATGATTAATACCTGATATGTAGTGACACATGGATCTCAAATCCTGTGTATATCAACAATAATCAATGAGAATATTTTCCCCAATACCAATGGTTCAAACACGTATAGATATTTTTTCGTTCAAGAATTACATGTGTATTTTTTCATCTCCCTATAGAATACATTGGAATGATTGAATATCTAATACTGGGTCCATCATCAACATAATTCATTTCATCCTCCTTATGCAACTCTGAAACATGTGGACGGAACATTCATACAAGGACTACATGTGGATTTATTACTGTCATTGTAGGATACATAGTGACACTATGATCTCAAATCAAGGGTTCATTAACAATAATATCTAAGAACAGTCTCACCAACTATTTATGGGTTAGAATTGTTTAGGGTGTTTATTCTTCAGAAAATAGGTTGTCCTAGATTCATATAATCAAAAGATACACAATGACTCATAGTTCTCCAATCTAAGATCCATCCATAATATCAATTATACAAATCCACCCCCCCGGAATATGGACTCGAGCAAACATGGAACTATCTTTTAACTACATGTTTCCTTATTTCTATCATCAAAGGATATTAGTAAAAACATAATACCTCATCTGAGGCCCATTTATGGGTTTCCAATAATACTAATCACATACGATGCATATGAGTCAAATCAATATATATACTAATTGAATATAAAACATTTTCATAGTGGAATATTCATAAAATCACAGTTGGAATTCTCATTAGTAAGATCTAAATATGTACTAATTGAAACAATAGAATTGAGTGAAAGATGAGATCTAGAATATGGATACCCATATAAAACTATTCATAGTTATAATGTGTTTCCTACATCTTAATTCCTCTAACCATTGAAAAATATCCCCTAGTATATAATTCATAATTTTAGGTCACTAACAAAATCCTTTCTAAATTTCATTAAACGTCATTGGAAAAGTTATTGTCACATGATATTAAACTACAAATAATATATACATTGAACAAGAAGTTAAACTATAACAAAATATTCCTTAGTGCATGTTGTTAAAATGAATGTAAAACATGCTTGACTCATAGAATGAAACAATATGACTGAAACATACCAACTGCATGATGTCAAAATGAGATGACATTCAACCATCATCATACCAAATTAAAGTACACTGTGAACCTGACCCTAGTCTACCAGAGTATAGGGTGCATCCATAATTAATGAAGAACCACAACCCATAAATCACACTTCACATCTTCAGAACCGGATGTTTCCAAAAACACATACAGAATTCTATAAAGTAGGTGAGATGTCTTTACATGACACTGATAGAGGTGGATATGAATAGTGGAT
Source organism: Viscum album (assembly GCA_963277665.1). Taxonomy (NCBI): domain Eukaryota; kingdom Viridiplantae; phylum Streptophyta; class Magnoliopsida; order Santalales; family Viscaceae; genus Viscum; species Viscum album. Next base: position 414,913,904 of record OY728161.1, on the reverse strand, counting down.
TTTAAGCATCATCTATATGAATTATGGTCATATAGGAACATAAGTTTAATTCATGTGAACTCATACATGTAACACCCCGACCCCAGTTACCCAGAGTCGGTGTATTATTACATAACATTGGCATGATCACAAGAAAGATCAAATCTCGAAAGACTGATTGGTTTAGTAGCCTTGGAAACACTAGATATAATCATAAAGTTTTACATTACATTTCAAAGTGAAAATCTACTACAACAACAAAGTCTTCATATCCACACTATTAACCCCTCATAATATCCCTTCAAGTCATTCATAATTTACTTCTTCACTACCTGGAAAAATAAAACATAGAAAAGGGGTGAGCTCAAATGCCCAGTAAGGATAACAATATAGCGGAACATTCAAAATAAGCATAAACATTTAAGGCAATGAATTGCTAAAACAAAAGCCTTTTAAAATTGAACTTCAACATAGTATGGCAAAATTAAAATGAAATAATTCCATTTACTTATTCACATGGATATTCTACTAATCAAATAATCACATGCAATATCAATAACCACTTTCATAATGTTGGAATGCATAATGCCAGACTATCATAACCACATAGTCAAGGCCTCGTGCCAAGACTACAAATAAGATTTTGTCAAGGCCTTGTGCCAAGACACTAGTTTGTCTCATGAGACCTACCGATGCATCGAGGAGCTATAGCGGGCTCCACCCGTCACTTATTAAGTCCAATGCATTCCCATATGAAAAGGTTTAAACATAACATAAACATTCGTATTAAAACTAGCATACGAAATGTCAATAATTTCACCATAAACTATGAATGGTATAAAAATAGCACATCCACAGTCAAACATATCACAAAACCTTCAATACAATATAGAAGTTTTGTATCATAATAAATCAACTTCAAATAATCTTAAAATCCATCAAAGGATGTTGACATAGATGAAATCAAAATTCTTTTTAAAGAAGTATCTCCTTTTATTTTGAAATCATTTAAGATCCATATAAAATAAAACATTTTCTTTGAAAATATTCTTATAACCTTGTATGGAAAGCTTCGACGATTTTATAACGGCAGAAAATAACCGCACCCGCCGTATAAGTTAAAAAACATTCTTACCTCAATTCTGCCGAAAAGGTTAAAAAGAACCTTGTTTTGAAAACGACGGAAAGATTCCTTTATAAACCTCTTATAAAAATTCAAACAAGGGTATAAATGACTTTAACCCATATTCTTGTAAATAGTAAAAATGTTTTGAAATACGTTTCGAAGAAACGTGGATTTGGATGATAAAGAGATCCCAGTAGATTATTACGTATAATACAACCTCGGATAATGAAGAGATTGTGAAATAACCCTTACCTTGTACTTTTCCTTTGTTGGGGTCGGTTAACCTCCTGTATAATGGTGAAATAATTGTTATTAAATTATACAAAAATCATATACATTAATATGATATCATATATGATCTTTTAACATTGCTTTATTAATAATATCTTAGTATTATCATTATATCGGGTGTTAACTTACTTGTTTTCTTTTATATGTTTTGTTACGTAAGACATGCTTGTAAAGGATAGGTTGTATATTATTAATATCCAGAATGATATCAAGTCCTTAAACATCATTTTTAAATCAACAAATGATAATTATACTTGAATGGATACGATGGAGAATGAATCTCATCGTGTTCGTGGAGACGGTAGTCCGTACGTACGCACGAACGCTACTTCCATTTAATTTTTATTTTAAAAGAATCGAATACAAATGATACATAGTTATATTACTATTCCAGTATAATATAATATTTTATACATGTTACTTAAGTTCATTAAAACCATCCTTTATACGTTCCATGTGTGGTATGAACGAGTCATATCATTTTAAGGGGGCGGTAGTCCGCACTTCCTCAAATGAAATTATCGTAAGTATATACAACATGAAACGAATAATGGTATGAAATAAAATGGAATTACAGAAGCTTATATATAAAATATATATCATTAATATCATATTTAATTACAGTGCCATCATAATGGCCACCATGAGAGGCGGTAAGATGTATTTGAACAATCATCGTTTCGTGAGGCGTTAGTTTTCCATCCACAGAAACATTATGTTCATCATTCATTAGATGGAGTTGTGTGTATGTGTCGTTTGAATAATTCTTATAAAAACATCCTACTATATTGAGGATACTGGTGTTGTTACAAAAGAACGGAAATAAAAAGAGGTTGGGGGTTGAAGAAGCAAAATAAATGAAAATAATTTAAGAGAAATCGTTACATTTAATTTAGGTAACTCACTTTGGTTGGAACCAAAGGACTTGTTGAAATGCTTTCTGCCTAAGGGGAAGCTTCAAGGAGGAGGAGAGGGATGTGGGGAGCATAGTTGGGCAGAGTTTGGACGAGCCAAGTGGCTTGAGAGGTGTGAGAAATGAGTAGAAGTGGTCTCCTTTTATAAGGGAGAAGAGGGGCTCTTTAGGAAAGAGTGAAAGTATTACTTTATAATATAATTATATTCGGTTTATAATGGTCCAAAAATCATTGAGGTCTAAGATAAGATGACTCACATTCTAAATAACATCAACCAATAAGAATTTGACAGGTTTTAGATAATATTTTAATCATTATAATATTATTTATTTCAATGATTTATTAATGAGGTAAACATTGCATCATTATTGTGTCATTAATAATTTAACTTATTTGATGTCTAAAAATTATAAATAAAATATCATCATGTAGTAAATCGTTTTAGCTTTCTAATTAATATTTATAATCGAAAATCCAACATGTATAACCCTATGTAAAAAGTATTCTTCTAAAAGATGTAAGCTTATGCCATTTTTATTTTTATTTTAACTTTATTAATATAAAGTGTCCCTACCACATACAAGTGGCTCCAAGGGGTCCCCAAATTGACCCAAGGATTCCCAAGGTCGGGTATGTGTCCACAAATAAGGTTAGGACACGTTTTAGGTTAATTTTGTATTATTATAATATTATTTTTTAACCCTTATTTACCGGATTTACCCTTAACCATGGTAAATAAAATATTTACCACAGTAATTATTCAAAATGTCTAAAAATAAAAGTTACCTATTTACACAATTTGAACATCCTGATTCCAAATATGGAATCCATTTTTCTAAATTCAAAACACAGAAGTGGCAGAAATTAATTTAAAATTAATTCCCACTGTCAAAACAAAAAGCGTGTTTTTAAGAGGTAATAACTATCAAAAGATTGACACTTGTTTATGTTCGGTTTAATTGTAAAATTATGTCCAATGACCAAAATTATATTAAATGGTAAAAATATATTCTAAATATACTTTAAAACCACTCAAATTCACAATTTATCACTATTAATTATTTTGATTAAAAAAGTTGTTTTTAATTAAAATTTAGTAATTTTCACTATTCATCAAAATATAAAAGTTATCCGAAAAGTACCAAAATTTCACCCTAGGCTAATTTCAATATTCCAAATCCATAAATGAAGTCAATTTTGAAATATAAAATATATATGATTTAAAAAAAGTAGGTATTACTATTCACAACGGCTAGTTTGATTGGTTGCGGTGTGTTAGAACTCGGTGTTGCGTACAACACACGCTAGCGTACCGTGGAAGCTTGAGATGTTTCATTTTAAATTTTTGATGTCCCCATTTAGTCAAAAAGTTTAAAATATAGTATCTAAAAAGGGTTCACTATTAAAATTTGGTAAAAGTGAAATACTGAAAATGAATTTGTTCTTACATTATGTCTAAGAAACTCATAATATGGATTATAAAATTATAAGGATTATATAAAGTTTAAAATTTAGTTAACACTATTCATAACCTCTTTTGAACAGCTTGTTTGGTAAGTCGTGGTGCGATTGAACTTGGTGTTGCGTGTAGTGAAAGTTATTGAATTATTTTGAAGAAATAACACACTATAAAATCTTGGGGTGTTACATTCTCCCCTCCTTCAATAAATTGCGTCCTCGCAATTTGAAATTGTTCTTCAAAAATAAAAGGTTGAAAATATAAAATATATTTGTGGGAAAACCCACATCGGAAATTGGGTTACTAAAATTTAGTCTTAATATGAGGAAAAGAGAAATCAAAGGGTCACCACCAAATTATGATCTCTATTAGGAGAACATTGGTGGCAACTAGAGACATATAATTGGAGGAAAAACGTAAATATTTATAGGTGGTGATTGAGGTCATCAATCACAAACAAGTGTAAAATTGAGGTCCTTAAATTCATCAATCTATGATGATTTGAAATACCATCGGTTCAACAAAACATAGGGTATTAGGATAACACATTTTTGACATTTCAAAATATCTTAGTTGAAATCCCACATCGAAAAATGAATTAATGAGGCCTCTATTTAAAATAAAGAGTCGAAAGTATGAAGATTACCGAAAATAACACATACTAGGGTTCCATGTAGGAAAATATGGATATGAAAGAAAAATCTAACCATCAATTATCTGATAGAGAGTGGTAGAGAACATGGCTATGAAAAGTCCAACAATCCCAAAGCCATAAATTAGTGATGATTTAAGGTACCATCTAGGACAACATTTTTGTTCTAAGTTACTTTTCTTAATGTTGAGGAATTTATTTATGAGATTGGATAAGATCATAAGGAGATATACTTACTTTATAATTAGAGTTTTGTCCATTAATAAATTTCTACCACAAACTCATCTTTCTCTCGTAAAAAAAATTCTATTTATACTATTCGTACAGGGTTCCAAAATAAACGAATTTATAATTCATCTACATGATCTTTTAATAAAAACTACATTATTTAATCCAGGACATCTCATGGGCCAGTGGTAGGTGATACACCCTTGTCGCCCTTCGGTTGCGGGTTCAAGTCTCGCAGCCTTGCCGGACGCGACGGGTTGCCGCCCGACCTCCAGGTTGTCCTTTTATGGCAATCTAAAATAGTCCAAACTAGAACTATCCAAAATAATTCTGTCCAAACTCACAGTCTAACATTTATAAGGAAGGTAAACATAATATTGATCCTTTTTACCCCGTAATAGTATATGAATACCTTCATCATGCATTACCATATTCCTTATTGATTACATTCATGCTCCCTTATTCCATATAGAATGATGGATATACTTCATTAATCCAAAAATGTTTTAAACCCCAACAATGATGGAATATACAAATCATTAATCAGTTACAAGGTAGTCAATAATATCCAATATAATTTATCAAAAACAATCACATATTATTCCAAAATCACTACCTCAGTATCAGAACTATATTATGATTTATCATTCTCTCAACCATATATTTTCCAAAAATTTATCATGCTATTGAGTCACTTTTCTTTGTTCCACACAATCTCAAGTCCTTAATGAAATAGTACTGCAGTAGAATCCTTATATACTCCATAATTATTATAACAAGTACATTGTTGATACAACACTCAATTGACATAATCAACTTAAGAACTCTAATCATTCCTCTTCATCTGTGGTAGTATCCTAACTTGATTATTATCCAATAACATCATTTGCGGCATAGTCTGATGACTGGGACATAGGTTCGCGTAGTGTCCAAACTCCTTGCAAATGAAGCATTGTACATTTAAAACCATTTTCTTACCCTTGCAGTCACGTACTTTGTGCCCTTTTCCTCCACACTTATAACAAACTCCCATTCCTTTCAGGCAAGTTCCAGGGTGTTTCTTTCCACAGTTACCACATATGGGAAAATTCTTTTTTTCCCTCTTCCCTTTATCCATCTTTCTCTCTTCCGTCCTTTTCTTCTCCTGCTTCCCTTCAAAGCCATAGGACTCAGTAAACTCTTTACTTATCTTATCAACACATGATATTATTTCTTCATATGATGATAATACATGGAAGACTATTTCTCTTATAAATTCTAGCTTAAGACCATAAAAGATATGATCCTTCCTTCTCTTTGGATCATGTGCATTTCTGGAGTTCTCATTCCTTCTACTGGGCGCCATTTCTAAACAATGGCATACACTAGATTAGTTTATGAATCAAAACACATAATCCCATACTTATAAAACACTTAACATAAATTGAACTATTTATGGATATAATCCATAATCATAAGAATGTTTTCTTTGAGAAGTATATACTCATAATCCCTTCAAAATGATTTGTAATGAAAATGAGAGTTATCCTAAGCATATCCCCCGGGAGTGTCGTAACCAAGAGTGCAGCAAGGCCCGTTGTTGTGCACCAGTTCCCGTTCGAGTCTAGCTCAAAGCGGTGTTTTCGGGTTTTACCCCTAGGTACATCTGTGCCAGAGCCGCCTCTACCTGCTCGTATCCAGACAGGGATGTATTGCTCGGAAAACTAACAAAATCTCTATAATACCAAAATTCTAGGAAGTTCTTCTATACTAATCCTCATAGTTCATCTTAGGTCTACGTGCTCTAATCAGAGTTTATCTACATCTAGTTTCCAAGGTTTGTACTAAACTTCCTTTGATACCAACTGTAACGCCCCGACCCCAGTTACCCAGAGTCGGTGCATTATTACATAACATTGGCATGATCACAAGAAAGATCAAATCTCGAAAGACCGATTGGTTTAGTAGCCTTGGAAACACTAGATATAATCATAAAGTTTTACATTACATTTCAAAGTGAAAAACTACTACAACAACAAAGTCTTCATATCCACACTATTAACCCCTCATAATATCCCTTCAAGTCATTCATAATTTACTTCTTCACTACCTGGGAAAAATAAAACATAGAAAAGGGGTGAGCTCAAATGCCCAGTAAGGATAACAATATAGCGGAACATTCAAAATAAGCATAAACATTTAAGGCAATGAATTACTAAAACAAAAGCCTTTTAAAATTGAACTTCAACATAGTATGGCAAAAGTAAAATGAAATAATGCCATTTACTTATTCACATGGATATTCTACTAATCGAATAATCACATGCAATATCAATAACCACTTTCATAATGTTGGAATGCATAATGCCAGACTATCATAACCACATAGTCAAGGCCTCGTTCCAAGACTACAAATAAGATTTTGTCAAGGCCTTGTGCCAAGACACTAGTTTGTCTCATGAGACCTACCGATGCATCGAGGAGCTATAGCGGGCTCCACCCGTCACTTATTAAGTCCAATGCATTCCCATATGAAAAGGTTTAAACATAACATAAACATTCGTATTAAAACTAGCATACGAAATGTCAATAATTTCACCATAAACTATGAATGGTATAAAAATAGCACATCCACAGTCAAACATATCACAAAACCTTCAATACAATATAGAAGTTTTGTATCATAATAAATCAACTTCAAATAATCTTAAAATCCATCAAAGGATGTTGACATAGATGAAATCAAAATTCTTTTTAAAGAAGTATCTCCTTTTATTTTGAAATCATTTAAGATCCATATAAAATAAAACATTTTCTTTGAAAATATTCTTATAAGATTGTATGGAAAGCTTCGACAATTTTATAACTGCGGAAAATAACCGCACCCGCCGTATAAGTTAAAAAAAACATTCTAACCTCAATTCTGCCGAAAAGGTTAAAAAGGACCTTGTTTTGAAAACGACGGAAAGATTCCTTTATAAACCTCTTATAAAAATTCAAACAAGGGTATAAATGACTTTAACCCATATTCTTGTAAATAGTAAAAATGTTTTGAAATACGTTTCGAAGAAACATGGATGTGGATGATAAAGAGATCCCAGTAGATTATTACGTATAATACAACCTCGGATAATGAAGAGATTGTGAAATAACCCTTACCTTGTACTTTTCCTTTGTTGGGGTCGGTTAACCTCCTGTATAATGGTGAAATAATTGTTATTCAATTATACAAGAATCATATACATTAATATGATATCATATATGATCTTTTAACATTGCTTTATTAATAATATCTTAGTATTATCATTATATCGGGTGTTAACTTACTTGTTTTCTTTTATATGTTTTGTTACGTAAGACATGCTTGTAAAGGATAGGTTGTATATTATTAATATCAAGAATGATATCAATTCCTTAAAAATCATTTTTAAATCATCAAATGATAATTATACTTGAATGGATACGATGGAGAATGAATCTCATCGCGTTCGTGGAGACGGTAGTCCGTACGTATGCACGAACGCTACTTCCATTTAATTTTTATTTTAAAAGAATCGAATACAAATGATACATAGGTATATTACTATTCCAGTATAATATAATATTTTATACATGTTACTTAAGTTCATTAACACTGTCCTTTATACGTCCCATGTGTGGTATGAACGAGTCATATCATTTTAAGGGGGCGGTAGTCCGCACTTCCTCAAATGAAATTATCGTATGTATATACAACATGAAACGAATAATGGTATGAAATAAAATGGAATTACAGAAGCTTATATATAAAATATATATCATTAATATCATATTTAATTACAGTGCCATCATAATGGCCACCATGAGAGGCGGTAAGATATATTTGAACAATCATCGTTTCGTGAGGCGTTAGTTTGCCATCCACAGAAACATTATGTTCATCATCCATTAGATGGAGTTGTGTGTATGTGTAGTTTGAATACTTCTTATAACAACATCCTAGTATATTTAGGATACTGGTGTTGTTACAAAAGAAAAGAAATAAAAAGAGTTTGGGGTTGAAGAAGCAAAATAAATGAAAATAATTTAAGAGAAATCGTTACCTTTAATTTAGGTAACTCACTTTGGTTGGAGCCAAATGACTTGTTGAAATGCTTTCTGCCTAAGGGTAGGATTCAAGGAGGAGGAGAGGGATGTGGGGAGCTTAGTTGGGCAGAGTTTGGACGAGCCAAGTGGCTTGAGAGGTGTGAGCAATGAGTATAAGTGGTCTCCTTTTATAAGGGAGAAGAGGGGCTCTTTAGGAAAGAGTGAAAGTATTACTTTATAATATAATTATATTCGGTTTATAATGGTCCAAAAATCATTTAGGTAAAAGATAATATGACTCATATTCTAAATAACATCAACCAATAAGAATTTGACAGGTTTTAGATAATATTGTAATCATTATAATATATTTTATTTCAATGATTTATTAATGAGGTAAACATTGCATCATTATTGTGTCATTAATAATTTAACTTATTTGATGTCTAAAAATTATAAATAAAATATCATCATGTAGGAAAGCTTTTTATATTTCTAATGAATATTTATAATCAAAAATCCAACATGTATAACCCTATGTAAAAATTATTCTTCTAAAAGATGTAAGCTTATGCCATTTTTATTTTTATTTTAACTTTATTAATATAAAGTGTCCCTACCACATACAAGTGGCTCCAAGGGGTCCCCAAATTGACCCAAGGATGCCCATGGTCGGGTATGTGTCCACCAATAAGGTTAGGACACGTTTTAGGTTAATTTTGTATTATTATAATATTATTTTTTAACCCTTATTTACCGGATTTACCTTTAACCATGGTAAATAAAATATTTACCACAGTAATTATTCAAAATGTCTAAAAATAAAAGTTACCTATTTACAAAATTTGAACATCCTGATTCCAAATATGGAATCCATTTTTCTAAATTCAAAACACAGAAGTGGCAGAAATTAATTTCAAATTAATTCCCGCTGTCAAAACAAAAAGCGTGTTTTTAAGAGGTAATAACTATCAAAAGATTGACACTTGTTTATGTTCGGTTTAATTGTAAAATTATGTCAAATGACCAACATTATATTAAATGGTAAAAATATATTCTAAATATACTTTAAAACCACTCAAATTCACAATTTATCACTATTAATTATTTTGATTAAAAAAGTTGTTTTTAATTAAAATTTAGTAATTTTCACTATTCATCAAAATATAAAAGTTATCCGAAAAGTACCAAAATTTCACCCTAGGCTAATTTCAATATTCCAAATCCATAAATGAAGTCCATTTTGAAATATAAAATATATATGATTTAAAAAAAGTAGGTATTATTATTCACAACGGCTAGTTTGATTGGTTACGGTGTGTTAGAACTCGGTGTTGCGTACAACACACGCTAGCGTACCGTGGAAGCTTGAGATGTTTCATTTTAAATTTTTGATGTCCCCATTTAGTCAAAAAGTTTAAAATATAGTATCTAAAAAGGGTTCACTATTAAAATTTGGTAAAAGTGAAATACTGAAAATGAATTTGTTCATACATTATGTCTAAGAAACTCATTATATGGATTCTAAAATTATAAGGATTATATAAAGTTTAAAATTTATTTAACACTATTCATAACCTCTTTTGAACAGCTTGTTTGGTAAGTCATGGTGCGGTTGAACTTGGTGTTGCGTGTAGTGAAAGTTATTGAATTATTTTGAAGAAATAACACACTATAAAATCTTGGGGTGTTACAATACATCATAATGGTGGAACATTAAACCATAGGTTGTATATGGTCATAAAATATATTATTGTTCCACTACATTAAACATATCTTTCCTACAAAAAACCATAAGTTACAAAAAATTTATATTTCACTCAATATTATGTTATAGTACTGATTACTCAATTTATGAAAAATTTTATATACTCTAACATTCAACTCATAATATGTCTACATGAATTTTGAACATAAACTAATTTCAATTTTATAAATTTATTATGACATTAATCATTATCACATAATGTTCTATATCATAACACCATAAAAATTTGGTGGAAGAGACAAAAAAATATTTAAGATAAAATCCCTAAAATGGCATCATTGAAATAATCACGTCTCCAATAGCTAAAGTATACATTTATAGTGTTTATAAAATCTATATGGAATAAATATAAAATGAATTTAGAACATAGTCCCACCACGGTGGATATATTAAATATCAATCCATGATTGTAGGACCCCCTTCTCTAGAAAAAATAAGTGTAATTATTCATTATAAACCCTCACTAATATAATGTGTTGACTATGTGGGGACACCACTATTAGGGTTCCCTAATCCTTTTTTAATGTTTTCATTTTCATAATATTCCTCTATTCATTTGATGTATTTGATGACAAAAACTATTCAATGATTTGATATCCCTATATTGAACCATATGAACCCCTATATACCATTCTACAAATATCTTCCCCATAGAAAAAACCTAATAAGTAATGGATAATTTAAAACACCAATTAGTCGTACGCCGTCGCCATTATACACATGTATTTTTTTTCAAGACCACATGGAATATTAAAATATTCCACCATTTCCAATCGTATACCGGAATATTTAAGTTTCAACCAATAATTAATTGAAATATTTATATACCATGATTTAGCATCCCCATAAAAAATATTATATAGGATTAGACATCCTCAAAATGGATCAAATGTAACGCCCCGAACCCAGTTACACAGAGTCGGTGCATTATTACATAATATTGGCATGATCACAAGGGATCAAATACTGAAAGGCCGATCAGTTTAGTAGCTTTGGAAATATTAGACATATTCATAAGTCTACATTAAATCATAAATTGAAAAACTACAACAACAAATTTTCTTCATATCCCCTCATACTATCCCTGCAGGTCATTCATAATATACTTCCTCACATCCTGGAAGCATAAAACATTGAAAGGGGTGAGCTCAAATGCTCAGTAAGGATATCAATATAACAGAAACATTCATAAATAAACATAATCATTTCTGGAAATGTAAAAATAAAACAAAATCCTAATAAACTTGAACTTAAGAATAATATGGAAAAGAGAAAATTAAATAATTCCATTTACATATTCACATGGATATTCTACTAATCTAATAATCACATGAAATATCAATAACCACTTTCACAATTAAAGAATTCATAATGCCATATTATCATAACCACATATTCAAGTCCATGTCCCAAGACTAGAAATAATATTTTTTCAAGGACTTGTTCCAAGACACTAGGTTGTCTCCTTAGACCTACTGATGCATCGAGGAGCTATAGCGGGTTCCACTCATCACTTACTAAGTCCAACTCAATCCTCATATTAAAAGGTTTAAACATAACATAAACATTCGTATTGAAACTAGCATACGTATTGTCAACAATTTATCCATAAGCCATGAATGGTATAAAAATAACACATACACAGTCAAACATATCAAAAAACCTACAATACAACATGGATTTTTTGTATAATAATAAATAAACTTCAAATAAGCTTAAAATCCATAAAAGGATGATGACATGGACGAAATCAAAAATATTTGAGAGAAATATATCCTTTTTAAAATCATTTAAAAGTCACATTTTTTATTAAATGAAACCTTTATTTTAAAAATTCTTGTATAATATTGTAAGCGAATCATAGAAGATTTTATGATGGTGGAAAATATATGCACCTACTGTATATGTTAAAAAAACATTCTTAACTTAATATTTGTCGAAAAGGACAAAAAGTACCTTTTTTGGAAAATGACGGAACGATTCCTTTAAAAAATTATAAGGTAAAATAAGGGTATAAATGACGTTAAGACACTATATATTAAATAGTAAAAAATTTTGGAAAGACATTTTAAAAAAACATGGATGTGGATGATGAAGAGGTTCTAGTAGATAATTACATATAAACAACCTCAGATAAATTAGAGATTGTAGATTTAACCCTTACCTTATACTTTTCCTTAGTCGATGGTATGTTAAAATCCTGTATAATGCTGCAATAATTGTTATTAAATTATAAAAGAATCATACACAATAATATTATAACATATATGATCTTTTAACATTTCTATGATAATAATATCTTAGTATTATTGTTGTTTTGGATGTTATGTGATTCATTTTCCTTTAGGTGATTTGTTACATAAGACGTGTTTGTTATCGGTAGATTGTATCTTATTCATGTAAAAAATGATATCAAGTCCTTAAACATTATTTTTAATCATCAAATGATAATTATTTTTGAGTGGATACGATGGGGAATAAATCTCATCGTGTTCTTGGAGACGGTATATCATATGTACGCACAAGCGACAATATCATTATTTTGATATTAAAATCGTATATAATTGAATGGTATAAATATATAATGAGTCATTATAATGTTGTATTGATTTTTTTACTTCAATTATACATCATTATCATACCCATCCAAATAATAATGTTTTGAATAACAATTACACCAGGACGTGGAGACGGTAAGCAGTACGTACGCACGTATCATGACATGTCATTAAAAGGGTGGATAGAACACTGAATATGGTTGTAAAATATTTATATTAACATCACATTATATAGAACATAATGGAGTTATTATTTTAAAATGTAAATAACTAATAAAGAAGATGTTGAAGAAGAGAAGAACTTGGAAAAGAGTGGGGAAATCATTACCTCTTCCTCAGGTTATTCCTTTTGATTTGATCAAAACGGATACTTAGGTTTTCTTTCTGATGAAAATATGGCATATAGGTTAAAGTGAGGGAAGATTAGAGGTTATTTGGGCTGGGTTTCGCATAGACTAAAGTCTTCGATGGTGTAAAATTGAGAGAAGGGGAGTGCCCTTTTATAACGGAGGTGAAGGGAACCTTAGGAAAAGCTATAAATATTATTTTATAATAAATACATTTTTCGTTTATAATGTCTCAAAAGTGGATTATTTCTAGGATAAGGTGGTGATGGATGTAAATCCACCGATCCAATAGATTTTATATTGGTTTGGGTAATTATATTAACCTTAACTTTTAGTGGTAACTCTAAGTTAATTAGTTTGAAATTTACTATGTCTTTTTGTATTTTTATTTTATTTAGTAAATAAAATTACTATAAACATCCATGCAAACCCCAACTTGTTTATTAATGATACAACTATCATTATATAATTCTATAGGAAAACATTATATTTTTAGGAATATAATTTCAATTAATAAAATAATTTGTTTTAAAACCTCTTTTATGTCAATTTTGAGACTATTTTGAAATTGATTTTTTATAAAATCATAACAAAATTTTTAGATTGAAAAAAGTTTCTCAAATCAATACTAACATGTTATATTAACCTATAAAATTAGTTTAATTCTTAAAAAGTTAAAATTACATTAATTTGAATACCTGAATGGAAGCTATTGTAATAAGAAAATTCTACCAGAGGTAAATATTGATCCCATATTCGCTGAATATCAACTAAGAAGGATCCCAAAATGTATTATAAGGTTTGAATATTTCATTCTGATTGTCCATCAGTTTGAGAGTGTTAGGTAGTGCTCAAATGATGTTCAGTATCCAGGGATTTCTGAAGACTTTTCCAAAAACATGATGTGAAATGCAGAACATGATCAGAAACAATCTATAGGGGTACAACATGGAGTCTCAAAACTTCCTTAATATATAGTCTTGTGAGACTTTCAAGTGGTAGATATTCTCTTATAGAAAAAAAATTTCTGACATGGTAATATGTTTAACAATGACCCATATTTTATCATTCCTTCTAGGAGCCTTTGGTAGTTCCATGAAAAATTCAATGGTAAATTATCCAACTTACACTAAGGTTTGGGGAGAGGTTTCATGACTCCTCCAGGCTACTGCCTTCCAGCTTTCACTTGTTGAGATATCATACATCTTGAAAGAAATCATAAATCTCCCTCTTCGTGTTGTCCCACCAAAAAGGTTCATTCAAATCTTTATACATCTTAGTGATATAGGGTGTATAGTGAAATTGGAACTAATTGCACCATCTAACAATTCTTTTTTTAGATCAGTTATATCAGGATCACAAAGAATCTTCCCAAATTTTAAAATTCCATCTTTAAACACAAGGTCACTCAATCTCCCATAATTCTCAGATTTAATTCTTTTTTTAAACTCTTCATCATCATCCTGAGAACACTTTATCCTTTATCTTAATGATTCTTTTGAAACCATTTGAAAAATTATTGATGTTTCACATTCCATGGTTATTCCCATATCCATATTCACTAGATCCATGAAAATAGTATCCCTTTCAACTCATATATTGTTCAAAATTCCAACATTCTATCTACTCAAAACATCTGCCATCTTATTTTCCTTCCCCGAGTGGTAGTTTATAGTGAAATATTAATCCTAGAGTAATTAAATCCATCTTATTTACTTAATGTTGAGTTCATTCTATGAGAAAATATATTTCAAACTCTTGTCATTGGTATATATATCCCATTTTTCACCATATAGATAATGTCTCCATGTCATTAATGAAAAGAATATAGATTCTAACAAAATATCATGAGTAAGATAGTTTTTCTCTTGAATTTTTTGCTTTCGTGAGGCATAGGAAATAACCCTAACATTTTGTATAAGGACACAACCATGTCCTTCCTTCGAGGCATCACTATAAAAAACAAACCCATCATTCCCTGATGGTTGGGTCAAGATAGAACCATTGAGGAATCTTGTCTTAAATTATTAGAAACATTCATCACAATCATTTGTCCCAATAAATTTAACCCCTTTACATGTGAGCTTCGTAAATGGATTATCCAATCAGGAAAAATTCCAGAAATAACGTCGATAATAACCTATTAAACCAATAAAATTTCCTACCTAAGTTATATTCATTGGTACATTCCATTCATGGATTGTTCTTGTCTTGGAAGGATCAACCGAGATTTTATCCATAGTGAAATTATGGCCAATAAAATAATTCTCTTGAATCCAGAAGTCACACTTCCTAAACTTTGTGTATAATTCATTTCTTCTGAGATTTTTCCAAATGGTTCGCAAGTGATTTTCATGATCGTAATAACTTATGGAGTATACCAAGATATCATCAATAAATACCACTAAGAATTCATCATGATATTCCTTGAGAACATTGTTCATTAGATCCATGAAAATAGAGGGTGCATTAGTCAGAACAAAAGGAATCACTGTAAACTGGTAATAACCATACCCGGTTCGAAATTCTATTTTTAGAATGACATTCTTCTTCACACACAACTTATGATATCAATATCGTAGGCCAATTTTTGAAAAATATCGAGCATCATGAAGTTGGTCGAATAAATAATCAATGCGAGGTAGGTGATACTTGTTCTTTATTGTTATAGCATTGATCTACCTATAGTCAATGAAAAACTTCATAGATCCATCATTCTTCTTAACAAAAAGAAGAATGGCTCAAAATTGAGAAACACTAGGGAGAATAAATCCCTTATTAATCAAATCCACTAGTTTTTTATTTAGTTTCACTAATTCCAAAATTTTCATTCTATAACGGTTCTTAGATATGGGCCTTGAACCAGGAATTAGGTCAATGGAAAACTCAATTTCTCATTCTGGCGTATGTCCATGTAAATCCTCTAGAAAAAACATCACCATATTCTTTCACAATAGGTACATCCTCTTTTAGAACATTTCGTTCCTCACCCACAATTATTTCATTCTCTTCCGCCCCAATAATTTAATTTAGTTGAGCTACTATGGGTGGATCTAGATAAGAATTAGGTGGTGATATTTCTCCTCTAATGAAATGGTACTTTTTATCATCATAAAAAATTGTTACCTCCTTCTTCTTACAATAAATATTTGCATCATGGTTTGAAAGTCAATCCATACTAAGGATTATATCAATTTCAATCATGCTTATAACAATGAGATAGGTAGATAATGAACATTTATATGCTCTAATGGGAACTGATTTACAAAACTTTGTTTCAATTATACTTCCCTTATAAATTTTTACTGACAACTCCCTTGTTAAATCAAATTAGAAATATCTAATTTTCATAGAAAATTGGGAAGATATGAAACAATGTGATGATCCAGAATCAAATAAAATATTGTATAAACTTGAGGAAACAATTAAATTACCTGCCACTATGTCTTTAAGAGATTCAACCTCAGCAGTAGTGATAGCATATTCTTGTCCTTGATCCCATGGCCTTTTATGAGGTTAGTTTCCATAACAATAATTACATTAATTTTCATAATGTCCCATATCAATACAATTTTAGCCTTGAACATCGGTAGCTTCTTTCTTCCCCTTGCAATCACGAGTTTGGTGGCATTTTTCACCACGATTGTAACAGAATCTCATACCCTTCAGACAAGAACATAGGTGTTTCATCCCACATTTAATGTAGGATGGATATTTAATTTTTCCCTTCATCCTCTTATTTCCATTTCCAGAGTGTTCAGAAAATGTGTTTTTCTCTTTCTTTATTATAAATTCGTAAAACTGAATTCCTTTTCTGTATTGATAGCACATGAGAAAATATCTTTGTACGTTGAGAAAGATAGTGATACTAATGCTTGAAAGTGAAATGGTTTTCACCCATCAATGAAACGATCAATCTTACTCCTCGGGTTACATATATAATCTACTACATTCCTCACTAATCTTGTAAAGCTAGCTTCATACTTTGCAACATTCTCATCATCCTTTTGCCTCAAACTGTGAAATTTCCTTTCCATAGCTTCTCAATGGTCACGGGGAATGTGCTTTCCTATGAAAATCACTTTAAACTAACTCCATTCCATACTTGATAATTCTTTCTCTTCATTTGTATTTTGAATCATTGAACACCATTATTCAATATCTCCAGTGAGGCGGTAAATTGCCATGATAATTTTTTTTCATTAGCTACTTCTCAAGGAGTGGAATTTTTTCTCTAAGGAATTGATACATTTCTCAACTACTAGTGTATTTTTAGCCCTCATAAAAATTGGTGGTTGCTTCCTCATGAATCCATCTAACATTGATCATCCACACTACAGATCAGGGTGCTCCATATGTGTAAGGTTATTATTCGAAACCTGAGTGAGTTGTCATAGTATAATGATAAGCTGATCAACACCAGTTGTATCACTAGTTCCACTATAATTATCTTTAGTAGGAGCGAAATCCCAACATGGAGTCTGTAAATTGATACGGTTTCCATTTCTTCCACTAGGCACCATTTCTAAATAATGGCATAAACAAGATTATTTTATGAATCGAAATACACAATTATATACTTGTAAAACACTTAATATAAATTGTATAGTGTATGGATATAATCCATATTCATAAGAATGTTTTCTTTGTGAAATTATATAATCATAAACCCTTCATAATGGTTTTCAAATAAAATGAGAAATATCCTATGCATATCCCCCATGAGTGTCTTAACCACGAGTGCCGCAAGGCCCATTGACGTGCACCAATTCCCATTCGAGTCTAGCTCAATGCGGTGTTTTCGGGTTATACACCTAGGTACATATGTTATAGAGCCACCTCTACCTTCTTTTATCCAGATAGATATGTATATCTAAAAAACTCAAAATATATCTATAATACCAATATTCTAGGATGCTATTCTATACTAATCCACAAAGTCCTTCTTAGGGCTATGTTCTCTAATCAGAGTTTACCTAAATTAAGCTTCCAAGGATAATTACTAAAATTCCTCTGATACCAACTGTAATTCCCTGACCCCAGTTACCAAGAGTCGGTGAATTATTATATAATATTTGCATGATCACAGGGGATTAAATCCCAAATACCGATCAGTTTAGAACTATTGAAAACACTAGATATATTCCTAAGTCTTACATTAAACCATACATTTAAAAACTACAACAACAACTTTTCATCATATCCCCACATACTATTCCTTCATGTCATTCATAATATACTTCTTCACATCCTGGAAAAGATAAATCACTGATAGGGGTGACCGCAGACGCTCAGTAAGGATGACAATATTATAGAAACATTCATAAATAATCAAAAAAAATTAAGGCAATGTATAACTAAAACAAAATCCTTTTAAACATGAACATCATAATAATATGGAAAAGATAAAATGATATAATTCCATTTAATTTTTCACATGGATATTCTACCAATCGAATAATCAAATTCAATATCAATAACCACTTTTATAATTGTGGAATGCATAATAATAGACTATCATAACCACATAGTCAAGGCCTCGTTCCAAGACTACAAATAAGATTTTTTCAAGGATTTGTGCCAAGATAGTAGTCTGTATCATGAGACCTACCGATGCATCGAGGATCTATAGTATGTTGTACCTGTCACTTACTAAGCCCATTGCATTACTCATATGAAAAGGTTTAAACATAACATTAACATTTGTATTGAAACTATCATACAAATTGTCAAATTTGTATCCATAAACCATAAATGGTATATAAATAACACATCCACAGTCAAAAATATCACAAAACCATCAATACAATATGGGATTTTTTTTATCATAATAAATCAACATAAAATATCCTTTAAATCCATAAAAGGATTTTGAGATGGATGAAATCAACACTCTTTGAGAGACATATCTCCTTTTTAAAAATAATTTAAAAGTCACATAATTATTAAATGAAGCCTTTATTTGTAAAATAATCATATAATCCTGTAAGGGAATCTTATAAGATTTTATAATGGTGGAAATAACCAAATCCTATGTATAAGCTAAAAAAACACTCTTACATTAATTTTTTCTTAAAGGTAAAAAAAGTACATTGTTTGGAAAATGAGAGAGAGATTCCATTAAAAATTGTATAAGGTCAAATAAGGGTATAAATGACTTTAACCCACTATTTACTAAATATTAAAATTGTTTTTAAAGAAATTTTTTATGAAAAATGGATGTGGAGATAATGAGTTCCTAGTTGATAATTACATATAAACAACCTCGGAAAATGAAGATATTGTAGAATTAACCCTTACCTTGTACTTATCCTTAGTATATGGTAGGTTAACCTTTTGTATAATGGTTAACTATTTGTTATTAAATTATAAATTAATCATGTAAATTAATATGATATCATATATGATCTTTTAACATTGATTTGTTTATAATAACTGTGTATTATTATTATTTAGGGAGTTAACTGATTCATTTTATTTTATATTATTTTTTATGTAATCCATGTTTATTATGGATAGATTGTATATTATTCATATAAAAATAATATAAAGTCCTTAAAGGTTATTTGTAATCATAAAATGAATATTATTCTTGAATGGATACGATGGGGAATGAATCTCATCGCGTTCATGGAGACAATATTCTGTACGTACGCCCGAGCGACAATATCATTCTTTTGATATTATAATCGTATATAATTGGACAATATATCATATATAAAAGAATAATTATAATATTTTATTTATTATTTACATCAATTAATCATCATTATAACACCCATATAAAAAATCATGTTTTGAATAACAATTACACCAAGACGTGGAGACGATAAGCCATACGTACGCACATATGGTGACATGTCAATCAAATAATGGATAGAATAATGAATATGGTTGTACCATATTTATAATAACATCACAGTATATAGAAGATAATGGAGTTAGGATTTTATAATGGAAATAAAAATGAATGAAGAAGTGGAAGGAGAAAATAACTTGAAAGAGGTTGGTGAAATCATTACCTCTTCTTCCGGTTCTTCTTATTGATTTGATAAAAAGTTCTCCTTAGGTTTGTTTGCTGATAAAACTAAGGTCTCTAGGTAGATGTGAGGGAATATGGGAGGATATTTGTGTAGGGGTTACCGAGACAAAAGGCTTTGACTGTTTATAACTTAGAGAAGTGGGAGTACCCTTTTAAAAGGGGGTGAGGGGAACCTTAAGAAAATATTGAAATATTATTTTATAATAAAATAATTTTCTGTTTATAATGTCTCAAAACTGGTTTTTTTCGAGCCTAAGGTGTAGAAAGGTTGAAAAAAACCCATCCAATAGGTATTATATAGGTTTGGGTAGGTATATTAACCTTATAATTTAGTTTTAACTCTTAGTTAATTAGTTTCACTTTTACCATGTCTCTTTGAATTTTTATATTATATCATTAATAAACATAATAATAACATTCAAAAGAACCCCAAGTGGTTATTTAATGATAAAAATATCATTATATAAGTTTCATGGTAGAAACATCGATTTTTAAAAATATAATATCAATTAAAAATATAATATTTGTTTTAAAAACTCTTCTATGTCAATTTTGACACTATTTAGAAATTTATTTTTGAGAAAATCATAACAGAATGACTACATCTAAAATATTTAATTAAAACAATCCTGACATGTCATATAAACCATGATTATTATTATTATTCATAAAAAGGCTCAAATCACATTTATTATGATATTTATAATATCAATTATTTTAATTATTAATTATTAAAGTAATTACTGCACCATCATAGGGTCATAAATAAATTAAAATATTTAATGTCTAAAAATTATAAATTAAATTTCATTATGTATGAAATCTTGTTATATTTCTAAAAAATATTTATAATAGAATTTATATTATGTATAACGACCCATACTATACATACATTTTTATTACTTCAGAATTGAAGCATACTTATTTCAACATATAAAAAACCATAAAAGGACCGTATATGTATAGAGTCTTTAGAAACTGGGAAACATAAACAACTGATTCATAAAGCATCTACTTCGCCTCCCATTTTTTTCATTATATCTAGAGTCCCTTTTTGGCATATCCTACTTAATTACCTTCTTCCTAACCTGGGGAAATAAAACATACGAAATAGTGAGCTCAAATGCTCAGTATGGGTAAACAAAAGAAATATCAATCACATCATATACATAAGAACATAACTTTTGGAAATCTTATCCTGCAAAGAAGATCATAATTTCATAACATGGAATAAATCATAGTAGTGAAATGTATTCCCAATAATCATAACGTAAAACATGAAACTTTGTGTCATACACACATAATCATAGAGAATCATTTCATATTTGTCAAGACTCATTTCCAAGACTATCTTAGTGGACAAAGTCCATTTCTGAACCGAGTTCATTCCTCGTTTCAGTCCTGTTTCACTAAACCGGTTTATCCTGCTGTTCCAGCCATTTCTATCTCATGAGATATAAAATCTTTACACAATGAATTGGAGGGAGATATAGGTTCCACCCATCTCATAGTTATACCGTTCTAATGTGTGCCACAAAATCATAAATCATACATCATTTCATAACTCATGTAATAAAAATGGGATTCTTAAACACCATGACATCATAAAACAATTCATATAAGATAAAAAATTTCATAAAAATAATTCCATCACAACATAATCAAATCAATGTAATAATAGGTATAGAAACAACACCCTATATTATCTTATATGGAAAATAATTTTGATAAAACACTTGAACTCCATTCTTGAAGAAAATATCCTTTCTACATCAAAAACACTTTTCCTTTCATAACATGTCATACAATTCTAAACTAAAAAAAGTTGATTAAAAATAAACGTGAAAACATGTAAGGGAAGCTTCTTGGAAATAATGTATTAAATATCCATTCATGCCGTATAAGTTAAAAGAAAACATTCTTCTCATACTTTTGTTGGATAAGTCAAAAAGTACCTCGTACGAAAAACGACAAAGGATTCCTTTCATATATTTTACTAAAAACTCACCGAAGTTTAAAATTTAATATAAACTATTGTAGAAGCATATAAATATTACATATTGAGTAAACATGTATGTGTATGATAAAATACACCCCAGTAAATTCCAAAGTATAGACAATCTCCGATAAAAATGAGATTGTGATATTTCCCTTACCTTTGGTCCGATTTGCTTCGTAAGTGTCCGAACCTCTTGTATAATGATTAAAATAATGTCATTGACTTATTAGAGAATCATATTAATTGTTATTATATCATATATGGTTCACTTATGACTTTATATTACCTGTTTTTTTGTAAATTCATGTTTAAGTAGCGTTTTGGGTAAAATCGTCTCATTTTTCGTTCGTGTTTTAACTTGTAATTATTCATATGATTACTTAGATCATGATTACATAAATCCAGAATGTAAAACATGATTTATATATAATATATATTCATAATTTACATATATATAATCGATCTATAATTGGAAAGAAATACACCATTCGTGGAGACGGTAGGCTGTACGTACGCATGAACGTTGTTTTCGTTTCCTTATTGAATTGAGTGGAATTAAGTATATGAAATAAATATATATATAAATAAATCCATTAGTATTATTATTTCACATATTTAATTATTACTTATTATGTATACTTTATAATAATTCATGAATGGTTAACGTGGAGAATGAATCCCACCGCGTCGTGGAGACGGTAGTCCGTACGTACGCACGAGCAATGATATCATTTTCATGATCCTTGAATTTTATTGTAGTGTATGTATACTATATCAGAATCTATATCACTTTACAGTAGTCATATATAGTCATTATTTACACCATTATACCCATCCAAGTAAGGTGTTGGTGGAAAATAGATAACACCACTGCGTGGAGACGGTATTCCGTACGTACGCACGCGCGGTGATTTCATTTTCCATAGGATGGATATATGGTGAAATAGGATTGTTTCATACATATAATAACATATAAGTATATTAGTGACAATTATTTTATTACTTCATAATTAAACAACCTAAGAAGAAGAAGTGGAAGAAGAAATAAAGTTGAAAAAATTGGTAACAGACATTACCTCTTCTTTGAAGCGCCTCTTTGAGACCTCCTTTTAGGGCATTAAAATTGTTCATTGAAAAATACCAAGTCATATAGGATGTTTCTAGGTAATTGGAGAGGATAAATTGGCATGGTTTGGCCGAGCTTGAAGGCTCAAATTGATGTGAGGAGGAGAGGGAGGAGGTTGTCTTTTATAAGGGAGGAGAGGTGCACCTTTGGAATAACTAAAAATATTATTTTATTATAAAGTCAAATTCGGTTTTTCATAGCTCCAAATTGATATATTTCGAAGCTAAGGTGGGGATGGGTCGAAATCATCTCATCCAATAGAGTTTATACAAGTTTAGGTCATTATATTAACCTTTATCTCTTAGTTTTAACTCTTAGTTAATTAGATTGACATTTACCATGTAACTTTGTGTTTTTATATTATATAGTTAATAAACATACCATATACATCCAACCGACCCCCAAGTGGTCCATTAATGATACAAATATCACTATATAAGTATCTTTTCTAATCCTTAGATTTTTAGGAATAAAATAACAATTAATAATATAATATTTGTTTTAAAAACTATTTTATGTCAATTTTGACACTATTTAGTAAATGATTTTGGTTAAAATCATAACAGAATGATTTGTTCGATAAAAGTTAATTAAATCAATACTAACATGTCATATTAACCTTGAAAATTAGTGGAATTCATAAAAAGTCTCAAATTTTATTTCTTTGGGTATTTATAAAATCAATTATGTCAATATTTCATTAATAAGATAATTACTACATCATCTTTGTGTCAAAAATAAATTAACTTATTTAAAGACTAAAAATTACAAAAAAAATATCATTATGTAGGAAAGATTTTTAGCTTTATAATTAATATTTATAGTCTAATTTATCATATGTATAACCCTATATTAAAAATGATTTAGTTATTAGACATTGATTTTAACTATTTTAACCCTTCTTTAAATAAATTAATAATAAATGTCCTAATCTAATCCAAGTTGGCCTAAATGGTCATATTTTATTCCTATTGTTGTTTTTTGTCTAATTAATCTTATCCAGTAGAATTAGGACATTTTTTAGGGTAATAATAATAACATTTTTACCCTTAATTACTCTATTTACTTTTAACCGTGGTAAAGAAAAGTAAAAAGTTTCAATTCACCAAAAATTATTTTCATCTCATTGAACCACATTTTACATACTGACATCAATTGTGTCTCTCAGATTTTTGATATTCCACTCACAGAAGTGGTAACATTATGTTTTATTAAAAATTCAGTTTTTTAACTACCACTTAGTGGTTTCACTATTCATCAAAAATTGAAAGATTTCAGAAAAATACCAAAATTTTACCCTGGGCTAATTACGATATTTTGAATCCAAAAAAGAAGTCAATTTTGAAAAATAAAATTTTAAAAATTTCAAAAAGTGGTTATTACTATTCATAACGGCTAGTTTTAATAATATTTTAATAGCATATCGTTGTTTTGTGAAACTCGGTATTGCGTACGACGCAAGCTATCGAGGAAGGTCATGATTGCGTGTAATGCAAGCCGAGAAAGTGTTGTGTGTAATAAAAGATTCCTTTGATGATTTATATAACATAAAAATATCTGGTGTTACATTCAACCCCCCTTAAAATGAATTTCTCCCTCGAAATTCGTCACTTGTAATGAACAGATGAGGATACCTCTCCCTCATCATATCCTCAAGATCCCACATAGCTTGTTATAATTGGTCGTTCCTCCATTAAACTTTCACCAATCGAGTGGTCTTGTTTCGTAGGACTTTTTCTCTACGATCCAGAATCTTTATCGGATGTTCTTCATAAGAAAGATCTTGTTCTAGTGGTACAACTTCTGAGCTGAGTACATGTGAAGGAGCAGGTATGTACTTTCTCAGGACAGATACATGGAACACATCGTAAAATTGAGAGAGATTTTGTGGAAGCACCAATCAGTAAGCTACCTTCCCAACACGATCCAGTATTTCGAAAGGACCGATATATCTAGGGCTCAAATTCCCCTTCTTTCCAAATCTCATGACCCTCTTCCAGGGAGATATTCGTAAGGACCCTTTATCACCCACTTCAAACTCTAGGTCTATTCTTCGGTTGTCGGCATAACTTTTCTATCGACACTGAGCTGTTCTTATGTGTTGTTGAATAGATTGGACCTTTTCTGCCATCTCATCAACAAGATCAGGTCCTAATAGCTTTCTTTTCCTAACTTCATCCCAACAAGTTGGAGTCCTGCATTTCTTTCCATAGAGAGCTTCATAAGGAGCCATCTGAATACTGGAGTGAAAGCTTTTATTATAAGAAAATTAAACCAAATGTAGGTGTTGATCCCAACCACTTTTTAAATCCATACACCACGCTCTCAACATATCTTCTAGAGTTTGAATTGTTCTCCCAGACTGACCGTCTGTCTGAGGATGATAAGAAGTGCTGAAACTCAACTCTGTATCCAGAGTATGCTAATGATGTTTCCAGAACATTGAGGTAAACCTCGAATCCCGATCGGATATAATATAAAGTGGAACTCCATGCGATCTTACCACTTCCTTTACATATATCCTGGAAAGATGATCTAGAGAGAAATCCTCACTAATATCAATGAAGTGTGTAGACTTTGTAAGTTGATCAACTATGAACCAAATAGAATTATTGCCTTTGGATGTTTTAGGAATTCTTATGACAACGTCCATAGTGATTTTTTCCCATTTCCATTCTGGTATGGGTAATGGTTATAACATCCCCTTAGACTTCTGTCTCTCAGCATTAACTTGCTAACAAACCAAGCATCGAGAGACATATTCAGCAACATCTCTTTTCATGTCATCCCACCAGAAGTACTTTTTCAGGTCCCTATACATCTTCGTGCTTCCGGGATGAATAGAGAATGAAGAACAGTGATCCTCATCCAGCAGCTCCTTCTTTAATTCGGGGATGGGAGGAACACAAACCCGATTCCTGGACTTTTTTATCCCATCACAATCAAGGTTGAATTCAGGAACATTTCTCACCTTCTTTTGTAACTCGACATCTTCTTTTTGTGCCTCTTTAATCTTAACATGTATAGATGGTTGAACATTCATTTGAGAAAGATATGATTTTCCCCCTTTTATTATAATTCCAAGATCCATACTTTGTAAATCCATAAATATTGGATCTTTTGTGATCCTCATCATGGATAAACTGGCATGATCTTGTCGACTTAATGCATCTGCCACCTTGTTTGCTTTCCCTGGGTGGTAATGAATTGAGCAGTCGTAATCCATAATCAGCTACAACCATCTTCATTGGCGCATATTCATCTCCTTTTGTGTGAAAATATACTTTAAAATTTTATGATCTGTATAAATGTCACACCTTTCTCCATAAAGATAATGCCTCCAAATCTTTAATGAAAAGATTACCGCAGCTAACTCCAAATCATGAGTTGGGAAATTTTTCTCATGTATTTTCAACTGTCGTGAGGCATAAGCTATCACCATATCATTTTGCACAAGAACACACCCCAATACCTTCTTGGATGCATCACTTTAGTTCAAAAACCTTTCTCCACTATAAGGCTGTGTGAGCACAGGTGCACTGGATAACCTTTTTTTTCATCTCCTTGAAATTCTCTTCACATTTCTCCATCCAAACAAACTTAACTCCTTTCTGAGTCAACTTGGTGAGTGGATTAGATAATCGTGAAAAACCTTTCACAAAACATTGATAATATCCATCCAAACCAATAAATCTTCAGATCTCAGTTACTATTGTTGGTCTCGATCGTCTTTCGATAACCTCTGTTTTTTCTGGATCCACATATATCCCCTCTTTTGAGATTATGTGACCCAAAAATGAAACTCTTTGAAGCCAAAATTCACACTTGGTAAATTTGGCATAAAGATTCTCTTTTCTCAGGGTCTTCAATATAATTCTCAAGTGATCTTCATGTTATTCTTTTCTCTTTGAATAGACAAGAATATCGTGTATAAAGACTACCACAAACTGATCAAGATAGTCTCTAAAGACACTATTCATCAGATCCATGAAGATATCAGGGGCATTAGTAATACCAAATGACATCACTATAAATTAATTGTGTCCATACCTATTATGGAAAGTCGTATTTGGTATATCCTCCATTTTGACCATTAATTGGTGATAACATGAACGAAGATCAATCTTGGAAAAGTATTGAGCTCCGTGTAGTTGGTCAAATAGGTCATCAATGCATGGGAGAGGATATTTGTTCTTGATAGTGATCTTGTTAAGTTCTCAATTATCAATGCAGAGTCTCATTGATCTATATTTCTTCTTAACAAACAGAACATGTGCTCCCCAAGGTGACACACTAGGGCGTATGAATCGCTTATCACGATTCTCTTGGAGTTTCTTCTTCAATTACTTCAACTCAATTGGGTCCATTCTATAAGGTTTCTTTGAAATAGGCAAAGCACCCGGTATGAGTTCTATTGAAAATTCAACTTCACTATTTGGTGGAAGACCCGAAAATTCCACTGGAAAGACATCATCAAAGTCCCGTACAATGGGAATATTCTTAATCATGAGTTTCTCACCAACCATTTGAGATAAATAACCTTCATTTAGTATAATCAAGACCCATAAGATGGAAGAAATTTCCACTGAAAGGTTATGTTCATCCTTGCATCGATAGACGATCATAGATTGATCTGGAATATGAAATGTGACTTCCCTTCTTTGGCAATTGATATGAGCTCCATATAAAGAAAGCCAATCCATCCCAAGAATCGCATAAAATTCTAATTTAGGAAGGATCACAAGATTTTCAGGAAGCACTTTCCCATAAACTTCAATTGAAGAATAATTGTAAAATTTTGATGCGACTGTTGTGCGATTAGGTGTTGTCACAACTAACTCAACATCTAATTATTGACGAAATATGGTGATACCCATAGAAAATTCATTAGAAATAAAAGAGTGGGTGGATCCAGAATCAAATAAAACATTTCCTACTTTAGAGTGGATGGTAACTGTACCTTTCACCGCATCGTTATCGTACTCCACATCGCTGATAGAAATTGCATGTGACTTTCATTTGTCTTTAACATTAAGATTTTGTTGAATTTGATCATCATCAACAACCCGTGGATTAGGGAATTTATTGGCATAATTCCCCATCTCCTTGCATCTGTAACATTAATGTGTAGGAGGTGCACTCTGTGTAGCCTTTTCATTGATCGCATCACTAGACATCTTCTTCCCATCATTACGGCATTCAAATGCCTGATGACCTTCCTTTCCACATTTAAAACATTTACTTATCCCTTTAAGACAACTCCCTCCATGTTTCTTTACACACTTTGAGCATAAGGGAAAACTCATCTTCTATTCAGTGTGCTCTTTAGATTTTCCTTTGAATTCCATTTTCCTCTTCTTATCAAACCCATATGACTGATGGGTTACTCCAATCTCCATCTCGACATTGAGAGCACATCGAATAATTTCCTCATAGCTATTGAAGTCCCTTATGGATAACGCCCTTCGAAGACTTGGTTATAAGCCACTAAAGAATCGATCTATCTTACTCTCAGGTTGGATAATAATACTAGAAGCATACATTGAAAGGCTTGTAAAATTTTCTTCAAAGGTACCCATAGATTCATCATCCTTTTGCTTTAGTTCTAGAAAATCCTTCTCCATCATTGTTCGGAGAATATGAGGGAAGTACTTATTGAAAAATAAGTTCTAGAACTCGTCCCATTCCATTGAATCAATTTCATCTCTTGGTCTCGTATTCTTGATAAGATTCCACCATTGATCAACATCACCTTCCAAACGATACACTGCTAAGATGACTTTATCATGTTCAGAACATTTAAGAACTGAAAATATCTTTTTAATAGTACTAATCCATTGTTTAGAAACTAATGGATCAGTAGTCCCGTTGAATGAGTGTGGATGCTACCTCATGAAGGAATCAACAGAATGTTTCTCCTTCCTTTTCTTGTTTGGAAGTCATGCATGATTCATAGAATGAGAAAGTTTTGTGAGCATGGCTACAAGATTTTTCATTATATTTCCAATAACGTTTGGTTGCTCAGGGGGGCAATCATTGCATTTCCCATCACATTCCGCATTAACACGGTTCCTTCGGGTTCTAGCCATTTACTAAAACCAAGAAAAATAGTGTGATAAACACTAATTATAATAGTAAAACCACATAATTAAGAATAAAATTTCACACTTAATGTCTTATAATAGGTTGTTCATGGCCATTTTTAAAACAATAAGATCGTGTTCTATGCTTAGACTTATCCTTAGGGTTCTTACTAAGGCTTTCACATCCTAGTTTCTAATGGTAGACTATACATTTCCTCTGATACCAACTATAATGACCCATACTTTACATACATTGTTATTACTTCAGAATTGAAGCATACTTATTACAACATATAACAAAACCAGGAATGAACCGTATAGGTATAGAGTCTTTTGAAACTGGGAAACATAAACAACTGGTTCATAAAGCATATACTTTGCCTCCCATTTATTTCACCATATCTAGAGTCCCTTTTTGGAATATCCTACTTAATAACCTTCTTCCTGACCTGGGGAAATAAAACATACAAAAGGGTGTGCTCAAATGCTCAGTAAGGGTAATCAAAATAAATATCAATCACATCATATACATAAGAATATAACTTTTGGAAATCTTATCCTGCAAAAGAGATCATAATTTCATAACAAGGAATAAATCATAGTAGTGAAATGTAATCACAATAATCAAAACTTAAAACATGAAACTTTGTGGCATACAAACATAATAATAGAGAATCCTTTCTTATTAGTCAAGACTCATTTCCAATATTATCTTAGTGGACAAAGTCCATTTCTGAACTGAGTTCCATCCTCGTTTCAGTCCTGTTTCATTGAACCGGTTTATCCTGCCGTTCCATCCATTTCTATCTCATGAGATATAAATTATTTGCCCAATGCATTAGAGGGAGATATAGGTCCCACCCATATCATAATGATACCATTCTTATGTGTGCCACAAAATCATAAATCATACATCATTGCATAACTCATGTAATAAGAATGGGATTCTTAAACACCATGACATCATAAAACAATTAATATAAGATAAAATAATTCATAAAAATAATTCCATCACAACATAAACAAATCAATGTAATAATAGGGCTATAAACAGAACCCTATATTATCTTAGATGGAAAATATTTGTGATAAAACACTTGAACTCCATTCTTGAGTAAAATATTCTTTCTACTTCAAAAACACTTTCCCTTTCTTAACATGTCATAAAATTCTAAACTAAAAGAAGATGATTAAAAATAAACTTGATAAAATGTAAGGGAAGAATCTTGGAAATAATGTATTAAAAATACATTCATTCTGTATAAGTTAAAAGAAAACATTTTTCTTGTAATTATGTCGGAAAAGTCAAAAAGTACCTCGTACGAAAAACGACAAAATATTCCTTTCATATCTTTTACTAAAAACTCAACGAAGGGTAAATTTGGATATAAAATATTGTATAAGGATATAAAAATTACATATTGAGGAAACATGGATGTGGATGATAAAATACACCCCAGTAAATTCCAAAGTATATACAATCTCGGATAAAAATGAGATTGTGATATATCCCTTACCTTAGGTCTGATTTGCTTCGTAAGTGTCCGAACCTCCCGTATAATGATTTAAATAATGTCATTGAATTATTAAAGAATCAAATTCATTGTTATTGTATCACATATGGTTCACTTATGACTTTATATTACCCGTTCTTTGGTAAATTCATGTTAAAGTAGCGTTTTGGGTAAAATCGTCTCATTTTTCGTTCGTGTTTTAACTTGTAATTATTCATATGATTACTTAGATAATGATTACTTAAATCCAGAATGTAAAACATTATTTATATATAATATATACTCAGAATATACATATATATAATGGATCGATAAATGGAATGAAATACACCGTTCATGGAGACGGTAGGCAGTACATACGCATGAAGGTCGTTTTCGTTTCCTTATTGAATTGAGTGGAATTAATTAGATCAAATATATATATATATATATACATAAATCCAGTAGTATTATTATGTCATATAATTCATGATTACTTATTATATATACTTTATAATCATTCATGAATGGTTAACGTGGAGAATGAATCTCATCGCGTCGTGGAGACGGTAGTCCGTACGTACGCACGAGCGATGATATCGTTCTAATGATAATTGAATTGTATTGGAGTGTATTTATAATATTTAAGAATAAATATCACTTTACATTAGTCATAAATAGTCATTTTTTACACAATTATACCCATCCAAGTAAGGTGGTGGTGGAAAATAGATTACACCACGGCGTGGAGACGGTATTCCGTACGTACGCACGCACGGTGATTTCGTTTTCCGTAGGATGGATAGATGGTGAAATATGGTTGTTTCATACTTATAATAACATATATGTATATGAGTGATACTTATGTTATTATTCATAATAAAACAACCTAAGAAGAATAAGTGGAAGAAGAAATAAAGTTGAAATAATTGGTAACGAACATTACCTCTTCTTTGAAACGCCTCTTTGAGACATCCTTTCAGGGCACTAAAATTGGTCTTTGAAGAAGACCAGGACAACTAGGATGTTTATAGGAAGTGGAGAGGAGAAATGTTCAGGGGATGTCCGAGCATGAAGGCTCAAATTTGTGTGATGAGGAGAGGGAGGAGGTTCCCTTTTATAAGGGAGGAGAGGGGCACCTTTGGAATAACTAAAAATATTATTTTATTATAAAGTCATGTTCGGTTTTTAATAGCTCCAAGTTGATATATTTCGAAGCAAAGGTTGGTATGGGTAGAAATCATCTCATCCAATCGAATTTAGTCAATTTTAGGTCATTATATTAACCTTATCTCTTAGTTTTAACTCTTAGTTAATTAGATTGAAATTTACCTTGTAACTTTGTGTTTTTATATTATATAGTTAATAAAATTACCATATACATCCAAGCGACCCCCAAGTGGTCCATTAATGATACAAATATAATTATTTAAATATCTTTTCCGATCCATATATTTTAGGAATAAAATAACAATTAATAATATAATATTTGTTTTAAAAACTATTTTATGTCAATTTTGACACTATTTGGTAATTGATTTTTGTGAAAATAATAACCGAATGATTAGTTCGAAAAAAGTCAATTAAATCAATACTAACATGTCATATTAACCTTGAAAAATAGTGTAATTCAAAAAAAGTATCAAATTATGTTTATTTGGGTATTTATAACATCAATTATGTCAATATTTCATTAATAAGATAATTAATGCATCATCTTTGTGTCATAAATAAATTAACTTATTTAAAGTATAAAAAGTACAAATAAAATATAATTATGTAGGAATTTTTTTTAGATTTCTAATGAATATTTATAGTCGAATTTATCTTATGTATATCCCTCTATTAAAAATGATTTAGTTATTAAACATTGATTTTAACTATTTTAACCCTTCTTTAAATAAATTAATAATAAATGTCCTAATCTAATCCAAGTGGGAATAAATGGTCTTATTTTATTCCTAAGGTTGTTTTTGGTCGAATTAAACTTATCCAATAGAATTAGGACATGTGTTAGGGTAATAATAATAACATTTTTACCCTTAATTACCCTATTTTCTTTTAACCGTGGTAAATAGAAGTAAAAAGATACAATTCAACAAAAATTATTTTCATCTCATTGAAGCACATTTTACTTACTGACATCAACCGTGTCTCTCGGTTTTTTGAAATTCCACCTACAGAAGTGGTAAAATTATGTTTTATGAAAAATTCAGTTTTTTAACTAAAACTTAGTGGTTTTACTATTCATCAAAAATTGAAAGTTTTTAGAAATTACCAAAATTTTACCATAGGCTAATTTCGATATTCCAAATCCAAAAATGAAGTTGATTTTGAAAAATAAAATTTACAAAATTTCAAAAAGTAGTTATTACTATTCATAACGGCTAGTTTTAATAATATTTTAATAGCATATCGTTGTTTTGTGAAACTCAGTATTGCGTACGACGCAAGCTATCGAGCAAGGTCGCGATTGCGTGTAAAGCAATCTGAGCAAGTGTTGTGTGTAGTAAAATATTACTTTGATTATCTATATAAAATAAAAGTCTCGGGTGTTACATTATGTGTAAAATAATATTTAAAATGTTTTACTTATTAAACATTGACTTTAACTCTTTTGAATCTTTTTTGAATTAAAAAATAAGAAATGTCCTAATCTAATACAAGTGGACCAAAGAGGTTCATATTTTATTCCTATGATTTGTTTGGTGTAATTGTACTTATCCAATAGAATTAGAAATATTGTTAGGTTAAAAATAATAACATTTTTACCTATAATAACCCTATTTTATTTTAACCGTGGTAAATAAAAGAAAAAATTTATTGTTCACCAACAATTATTTTCATCTCATTAGACCACATTTTAAATGCTGATATCAACCATGTATCTATAATTTTTTAAATTAAATTCACAAAAGCGGTAAAATTTTGATTTATGGAAATTTGCAATTCTCCTAGGAGGTGGGTAAAAGACGGTAAAAAGTTCAACAAAATTTTTATATATCTAAAATTAATATAAAATGATTCAAATTAATTAAATTGAACATATATAGCTATTATGTATCTATTTTTACCTAAAATGAATTTAAATAAAATAAATAATTATTTTAATAAAAAATCGGTTTTAACTAATAACTTAGTGTTTTTCACAATTAATCAAAAAATGAATGTTTTCAGAAAAATACCAAAAATTCACCCTATGCTAATTTCGATATTCTGAATCCAAAAATGAAGTCCATTTTGAAAAATAAAATTGAAAAAATTTCAAAAAGTGGGTATTAATTTTCATAATGACTATTTTGATTGGTTGTGGTGTGTTAGAACTGAAATTTGTATACGACACACGCTATTATATTATTCAAAGAGAAGAGTACCATAGATGCATGGTGTGTATCAAAAAATGTGTTATGTAAAAATTCTCATATAAGGAATGCACACTTCATTCAATAATAATTTTATTTTCAACACCATGATACTCCAAAAAACATGGGTTAGGGACCTGGCATGCCAATCATTTACTAAACAGTCATTGGGTTCCAAAAACCCCTTGTTTTTATTTATATCTATAAACCTTTAAATCATACATATGTTTTATTTTTTAGAAATAATTTATGTATTATGAAATCAAGTCGGTAAAACACTATGTAATAATGCATGTAAGACCTAATGGATCATGAATCGAGTCTAATAACCAAACTACTAAAATCATATCCTTATTAAATGTAATGATCTATAATATCATCATGATCCCCAATATCACTATAGAATATTTCATCAGATTTGGTTTTTTTTTCATCATTGATCATGAAATAACCATGGTCATGTTTTTGTTGATCACTTGTAGGACCCCAAACATGTAAGCCAAATAATTCTATGTCCCCCAGATAGGTTAGTCAGATCATGTGGAAGACACCTTAAATGTTGACATTAATCATCCAAAGAACTCTTTTAAATGTCAACCATTCATTAGAACACACCATATGAAATGTTGTTAAAATGATCAAGACTTGATGGAATAAAACATATAATATTAAAGAATATAACTTAGAATATTTCCGGCATAGAACCTTCAAAATTTCATAAATTTATGGTATACATCTAGAGGAATAATAACATTGTCTCGTAGAAATATTCATACATACCTTAAACTATACTATGAAAAATATTATTCATAAAAAAGTTGGAAACTTATAATGCATACCTAAGGCCAATGATCCATTTGGAATTCACCCTATTATAACTAACTTTTTGTATTTGACACTAAAAACCATTTGACCAAACTATCTTCTGGGTTAATATTTCATCCCCATCAATTATAACATTCATACACTTACTTTACCATGAGTAATATGAAACATTATATTTTAAATATACAAATCATTACTTTTTATAGATCAAAAAATATATAAATCACACCATTTGGTATTCCCAACTGAAATATCCTATATTAATTTTTAGTGAGGCATGTTAAATTCTATTCCATGTTTCTCACAGAATGAATGGTTTTCATCTGCATAGGTATTTTTAACGATCATATTATTTGTAATATGAATTGACACCATCCAGGGTGACCTTAGTGTGTATGATCCCTTTACTGGCATAATAAGACTTCCAAACATGAAAGGGAATCAACATTCGGTTAGTTTATAAAGATAAGGGTATATTAGAAAACCTTAGTGAACAACCTCCATGATAATTAACTACATATCACCTTCTATTAGTGAGTTGAATGTAGATAAATTTGATTATTCTGATTCCTGATAAAGAGAGGATATCTAAGATTCCTTCCTAAGGATCATTCTCTTTACCTAGTGCATAAGTTCCCCAATATAAATGACTTCATCAATAAATTAATTTGTAAAGTTTAAATAAACTACCTGGGGTTTGATTTATTTTATATATATAATATATAGGAAACTGAATAATGGTTCAATTCCATACTCAAAACATCTATCTCCTCCTTATAAGGTAGAAAACCTCGAATTTCCAAGTTATGTGGATTCAAAATATAATCAAATACCAATTTTTAAGGTATAATAGGAATCAAATGAAGAATATCTGAAACATATATTTTGAATAATTAATTGTACAACAATTCACATGAAGTAGGATTTCACACAGGATCACTTAATTAAGGAAACACATATCAAATTATTATTTATAAGTGTTTATTGAAAAAATCATAAATCTATAAGAGTTTACCTATGTTGTAATGAATTCCCACGAATATGGGTGATTATCCCGACTTCACATCTTCCCACACTATGTTAGTTCATAAGCATCATTGGAATTGAACCCCCAAATATATATATTTAAAAAGAGGATATGTACATTGTTTGATATGTAGAAGTGATTTCTTGTTTCTATGAGATGTATATGGTGATCTAAATGTGACTAATTGTGGAACAATACAGAAACCCCCAAAATAAATGTTCATTAAGAAAATAGAAATGGTAAAATAATAGTCATTTCATGTAATTAAATAATAATTGAATCATTATAAATGGTATTAATTTTGTATGACCTAAAATAAAAACACAATTTTTTATCAAATGAGAAGTATAAAATTGAATCATCATTTTTCATCAAAGGATACATATTTTATTCCATCCATTTCAACAGATATTAAATATTCCAATTTTTTTAATTCATTTAACATTGGTAAACTTTTTACCGTTTAGGCATGTATGAGTTTGTATCTTATTTTATTTTCTATATTATGAATATACTACTAATGATATATTTTTATTACGGAATGGTATTGTTATGGAAAATTAGGAAACTAGATGAGTACACAATATATAGTCACCCAACCTGAAACGTAATTTCTAAATCTATGAATTTTAATTTTAGATTGTTAAAAATATTACCTCTGTGGAGACTCCATTATTTGAGACATGTCATTAATGATATTAAGAATACATATAATTGTATTTCCCATTATTATAGACATTTTGTGAAGAGAAATCATTAATTTTCCTATAACATTATTATCTATCATATATACCTCTATTTTATAAATTAATAAATAAATATGAGAATATTTATGAATACCATTGGAAGATTAATAAACCGAAATTTTATACATAATAAATGATATATATTTGATAAAATATGATCTATTCAGTTTTAGTCTAGGTTATCCATGTTAATGGGTTCAATTATTTTTTCTAATATCGTAATTTGTTAATTCCATTAGTAATTGTTAATCAAAAGATTGTTAATATACAAAATTTATCCCACTGGAGTGTCCAAAATGGTTCACAGTAAATTCCATTTTAATGTGTCGATAAATGATTGAGTCAGTAAAAAAATTTCCCTTTTAGTATGGATTACTGAAATGTTAAACTATGATAGAACCACATCAACATTTCTTATCAAGACAATTATTTATTCTATCTAAAACAACTCTTTAAACTCCTCAGTAATATTCTATGATATATTTATATAATCAGTCATATCCATATACTTCTACTAAGGTTTCTCATTATGTTTTTCTTATCTTATTTTTTTCATGGTTAACAAAAAACATCTCTCTGGTACCGACTATAGTGACCCATTACTTTTACTCTTATATTTACACTATTTTAAACCAAGAAATTTATTAATTACAGCCACATAGATTTTTATTGAGTATTCCGTTAGAATATATAGTTTATAATAATAAAGTAACGACACATGTAAAATATCTCAATTTTATACCCCATAATTTTATCCTGAATCCATTTAATCTAATACAACTGAATAACATAACCTCAAGAGTATATAAATGAAATTGGTTATTTAAAAATCCATGAAAGTGAATAAACATGTATGGAAACATATAATCTGATTCAAATATAACATAATATTATATAATTAGAGTCACCTGAGTAATAAACTATAATGAAAACAGAGATATATTTTTTCAAAATATAATGGAATCACCAAAAATGTGTTTGAAAAAAAAACAACTTCATAAACACAATTTATTGATAATTACGTATACAATGTTACATGGTGGACAATGTTCCAAAACTAATTTGGTTTGCTACCTAATTCCATAGATGATTAATCATGACATGCAAACATTACCAAAATAATTGGATAGGAATTTTGATTCATATAAATTTAAATATTTATGAAATTTATGTTCTATATAAATGAAACCATCATTAAGGAATACCATAAGAATTATCCATGAATGATAATGGGTTGGATAATCATTATTTATATTAGAAACACTGGTACTTTCCTAATGTATGGATTTTATAGGTGAATATAAGGCATGAATTACAACATAAAAAGAGTATAGTATAATCTAGGTATATATTTGGGGTGTCTATATATATATACCTAAATTTAAAACTACATGTTAGATAAAATATTTTATTAATTAATGAATAGAAATTAAATTTAAAAGTAAATAATTTATTTATTGAAAATAACATATAGACATTGAATAAAACATTTTTGAAATAAAAATTAAACATATATTGTAGAAATAATTTCATTTGTAAACAACCATATAAAAATATTTGGTAATAATCAAATAAATTAATGGAATGATGGTGGTTAATTATGTAAAAATTTTATTAGTGAAGTAAATATTAATTACATGCACTGGTAAAAAGTCATGAATTTCCTTATTCAGAAAGTGAACAAGTTATTCATTTTATAAAAAAATTTAAATATTAAAACATCAGTTGAGATTTTTTATATGATTTTTTATGATATTATAATATTTATGAATGCATTTAAAAAATAATTTACGTGTAATTATTTATTTTTTCATAAGAAGAGATAAATTAATTATATTTTTCTTAGGAAAGAATGTTCTCAATCCATTTATGGATTGATGAGATAAACTATTTTACTTTTAATTGAAAATTTAGTTGTTCGAATAATGAATTATATAAAAAAATTAATAAGGAACAGATCAAATATTATCTAATTTAGTATATGCAAGCATAAAAATCCAAATTAAAATGTGATTGAAAAGAAAACATCACTGCATGGGTAACATATGAATCAAAACACTCAACAATCAAGTATATGAATTTTAACATAAAATATCATGATATTTGTAGAATGTTTGATGTAATATTTAAAATATATTTATATAGAACGTATAAATAAGATTATTTTAATAAAGAAATTTTAACTCAATGAAATATTATTTGAGATGAAACCATTACCTTGATACTTAATCAACGCAAGACTTCATTATATTCATGAATAAAAAAAATATTTGTGTTTATTTATTTGAAAAAGAAAATATTTTCATGTTTATTATTCATGTTATTATTTTATTCTAATTCATATTCAATTAATTAAAAAAACATCATGTCAAGAATTTTAGTGATAAAGAGATCATATGTTAATAATAACATTACTAAAGTTAAAAGGTGAATGATATTATTATTTCATAATGTTATAAATTTTAATAATTACATATTTTATATTTTTATAAATAAATTATATCTTTAATAACATTAATGAATTATTTTTATGAAAAATGAACAATGTTACATTCATTGAGATAATAGGTCATACAAACAAAAAAGAAAGATTTCCATTTTTTAAAAAATAATTATAGAAAGAGGGTTATGATTTTTTTATTAATTCATGAATTATCATTATATCATAAATATAATATTTATCCCTTAAAAAAATGCATAAACTACCCATGTGATGTAGTAATCCAAAAAATGAATCAAAACTATTTGTGGGGTTGTAATTTGTCATACAAAAGAATGGGTTTATAATTTATTAAATGGATTTTGTCTTATGTTATTATATGATATTTTTAATTTATATAATTATTTATATGACATGAATATCATATGTAAATCTAAAATTTGTCTTTATAATATTACATTTAAAACATAAGGGAAAAAATAGCCATATCGCTTGGCGAGGAGGTAGTATGTCTCAATCATTAGCTATGTTATCACATTCCATATAGAAAATAAAAAAATAAAAACATGAGATATTATAATTATAAATTCATAGATATATAATAAATTGAATAAATATTAAATAAATCTAACATTATATTTATCCATTAAAATTTACGAAGGGAAATGAATTACATCTATTTGGGAGGTGGTATTCTATCCATAAAATGATCAAAAATTTCATTTTCCAATTGAGGAAGGAAAAAATGGTTTTCATTTCATTACCATAACATAAATACATATAACTAAAATTTAAATAATGATTATATTATATTTTTTATGTTTTCATATAAACTCTTATATATGGATGTTGAAATAAAATAAACATATTTTTTAGGAATTGTACATCTTCTTTAGACCATATTATAAAGATTCATCCAAAAACATTCAATGATTAAATTTATTCTAAAAACAAGGCTTCCGAAATGTGGTTATATTAATAATTAGTAGTTAGGGAAAGTAATTTTAGAAATATATGGCCTTTCAAAGAATAAAAATTAGAGGATATAGAGTGTCCTTTATTATGAAGGGGATTAGACACAAATGGTATTATTTAAATGAAAGAAACACCACCATGAATTTTATAAGAAAAAATGATAAAAACTGCAACATTTTATAATGATAGAGGAGATATGTACAAATATGACCAGAAAAAATTAATCATAATTTTTTTTTCATTTGAAACTAATATAATTTTATTTTAATCCCCTTATAAACATGTTTTTACCTTAACACCATGAAATTATTTTTTTATTTTAATATTCATTATGAATGGAAAATAAATCTTAAAATAATATATAAAATTTTTTATGTTGAGTAATGATATAGGAAAAAAACTTCCAAACTCAATGAAAATTTATTGATGAATTTTATTTAAAATTGAACACATATATCTTTCAAAAAACTAATTTTTCATGAAATTCAATTTTCATGCATCACACGAAAAATAGTTATTATTTCAAATGTGATAATAATTAAATGAATTTAAATTATTATTTTTAGATATATAATAAATAAATTAAACAATAATCATTCCTCATTAGCTCCTATTTGAATTAATTATAATAGAGAAATGTTGTAATGATTAATTATTTTTTCATAAAAACATTTTTAAACATATAATATGTTTATTATAATATCTATTATTAAATTAAATTAATTTTAAACAATTTGAATTAAAAAAATTAATTATTATTGAAATTAAATAGAAAATAAAATAACAATTCAATTTAATTTATTTATAAAAAATGATTATTTTCATAAAAAATGATATTTTCCACCATTCATTAAAAAAAACAATATTTAATAAAACATCAAACAAATCAACATATTTTATTATTGATATTATTATTTAAAAATTGATTTTAATTAAAAAAGTAAATTTCTAAAATATCCATCAAATTAAATATAATATTTTCTCATAAAATAAATAAATTTTTTTTTAAAATAATATTTTATTATTAATAAATTGTGTTTTAATTTCCTAATCAATCATAAATTTTTTATACTGGATAGAAAATTAATTTATATTTAATAATTTATTTATTCCAACTTACACCAACCAATTTAAATGAACAATTTCAATGATATTATTTTAATAAATATATTTAAATAATCTGACATAGTTAGTTTCAAATCCTTATATCTTCTCATTATGTTAATGAATATTACATTATTTTGTTGAAAATTATCATGGTGGGTTATAAAATGTAAATATTTATCCAATAAATTTTTAAATAAATTCAATAGTATTACACAATAGAAATTTAAAAAAATTAATTATAGAAATATTATAAATTGGTTAGTACAAAACATAAATATTCTTGTAAACACAAAAAGATAAATCCTTTTACAATAAAATATTTTGAATATTACAATTAAAAAACATTTCAATCTTATTCAACGTAATTTATTTAAATAAACCATAATTAAAATCATGCTAAATTTTTGTAAATAAATAGATGCATAACCATTCCTAAGATAATTAGAGTGTTTTCTATAAACCTTTAATTGTTTGATATTCAAAATATTTTATAATCAGTAATGTAAAAATATCAATTTTAATTCAAAACATTTCAAAAGTAATATTAAAATTTATAAAATCGGTACACCTATTTGATGTGAGGGAAAAAACATAAAAATAATCTGAAAATGATTCCATTTTAAAATTTTCAATTTAATTTATCTGAAATAAACATAGACACACATTTAATAGAATAATTCAACCACCAAACCTAGAAATCAAAAAATTAAATCTCTTGGCTTTTAAAAGAAATAAAAATTCAAAATTGAAATATATATAATTCATTAAAAAATATATCATTAAAATTTATAGTAAAATTATAATTGAAAAATATTACATTTTAAAAACACTAATTCTTTTTATAAAATTTTCCTATAACCAAAAATATTTATGTATTATTTCAAACATGAATATATAAATTCATTAAAATTCCAAAATAAAAAATCCAAATCCACCTATCTAATAAAAAGATTTAATAGAATTAATACAAGCCATATGGTATGAAAGGATAAAAAATTTAAATGAAATATAAACTCTGTATTGTTTGGATACATATTTTGGCTTACCATGCTCCATTAATTAAATTATTAATGGAAGTCATCTTGAATTGAATTTTTAGTTAGACCATAGTTTCCCATATTCAACAAATTAAGCATGAAAACACTGAAATTCTTATTGTACCCACTACCAAATACTAGAAATTAAATAAATACATCACAAATTATCATATAAATAAATAATAACTAAATTTAAAATCAATATTTTAGAAAAAAATATCAATTATCCAAACTCATATTAAATATATAATAATATTTAATGACACTAGTGATATAAGAATTGTCTTGAATCGATGGTGATCAAGAACCTTAATATTATTGAATACATGTATTTTGATTTTCCTACCTATAATCTATCATAAATTCTTGAAAAACAAGATAAATGATTCCTTTAACAGATATTTTTAATGTACCAATTATGATTATTTTTAAATATGACATATCCGATAGTCATCGAATGTTTTGATTGGCATTCTCGATCTGTGTGATCTAGACACATGTTTATTATAATCATTATGAAATAAAATTGAATGAATTTTTGAACTAATAATTCAAATAAAATATTAAATGTATATGAATGAAAATTAAAAGATATGATAACTTGAGATTTATAATAAATAATAGACAAAACTAGAGTGTTGTAACTAAAAACAATGCTAATACCTAATTTGAAAAAGTAATAAACCCAAATAATTAAAAACAAATACATGTATGACTAATTAAATTATAAATGAACTAAAAATACAAACTCATAAAAGATATAATGTAATGTTTTTAATTTTTAACAATCCTTTTAATATTGTAAGATATAAATTTATGAGCTAAAAGACTAGTTGAATTGCACTGACTGATGCTAATAAAAATAATTGAATATAAAATCTATTTCACTCTTATTTATAAATAATGATCTAAAAATATATTTTCAATATATAAATATTTAAAACATGTATTAAAAATTTTCCACAAAATTTATATTTTTACCAAAAACATGTCTTTTTAAAATAATACAATAATTTATATAATTATAAAACATAAATCCATAAAATAGAGTTCATAATTTTTTAACCAAAATCATAATGAAATGATGAATAATGAAAAAAATAAATGTATATATATTTTGAGATATATTTATATATGTATCACCATAATTGAATATATGGAACAAAAGTGACATGGTATAGAATAGAGACACCATATATATTAAAGAAACATTATTCACAAACCAGATAAAAAACTACACCATAATATACCCATATCGACACACCTGATCTTACCCTTCCTATCTTAACCTATAGTCAACATCCCATAG
This sequence comes from Viscum album, assembly GCA_963277665.1. Lineage (NCBI taxonomy): Eukaryota > Viridiplantae > Streptophyta > Magnoliopsida > Santalales > Viscaceae > Viscum > Viscum album. Next base: position 414,869,967 of record OY728161.1, on the reverse strand, counting down.
GCTAACATAATTCCCATTGAGGTTCTCTAGGATAAAAATACATATAAATTATTGTAAATGTATAACGATGCTTCTCAATGTGTCATCCATTTATTTCATTGATACATGAAATGTGTAGTAATAATATATTTACTAAATATTTATATATAATCATATCAAAAAACAACCATTAAATAACTCATTTCTCTCAAAATATCATATATCCACATGGGAACATACCCTTTATCCATGAATTTTAAAACATATTATATCCCTTAAATAAGGTAATTTAACATATAAATTTGTGCTTATATAATTTCTAATAGAATTAATTTGTAATTTCTGATGGTTTTTATATTTCAGGAAAACCATATATATGAAAATTAGTAATTTGAGTCTTATTTAAGTTAAAATCCATAAAAATACATAATTAAAACTAGACACAAAATTCACTATTTCAATATATCATCATATTCCTACATTGATTACATTTCCTAAAGAAGGAAAAGACAACCGATGTTTATAAAATCAAATTATCCAAAATATAGTGAAAATCATCATCATAAATAGTTTCAAGAACAATTTCCCAAATATAACTAAGATTTCCTATTTCCACAACAATGATAATTTCCTTTTAAATAGATTTCATATCAATTCTAATGAAATATCAAATTATTCCTACATTTGTCAAAATCTCATGAAATCATTAGTTTTTATGTTCATATAATATATACGTAAAATAAATTAAAAAATTCATTTAAAACCCGATGTTCAATCAAAATCAATTATAAATTAAATTTTAAATAGAGATTAATGCGACATTGGCATGATGAGATCACTAATTTTGATGACCATGAGATTAATCCCCTGTATCGTAGACATAGAGTACCATGGAAAATACATTAATCCCAATATGAACAAAAATGATAATTACATCAATATAAAAATAATCCCATTATAAATTATTGTGATATGAGTAGACATATCATGAAATCCCAAATTGGTTTTCACAAAGATTTGAAGATCTAATTATCTCTTCATCTCATATAGAACAATCATTTTGAACTATTTTTAGATGATAACATAAAATTGATATCTATAGAAATAATCAACGATCATAGATTATATTCATGGAAAAATAATTTCATCTTGAAAGATGATGATTAATATATAATAAAGGAATGATACCATTTATTTCAAATATCCAATTTCATTATATAATGTGAGAAATTATTTAGAAGTAATGTATTGAATGAATTTTTCATGGATTTCCATATTATTGTGGAAGATAGAAAAAATATGAATAATACATTCTACCAGTATTGTTTAAATTTATAAAATAAATTCTATGATAATTTAATGATCATCAAATGGTATGGACACATGTGATGGTAAAATATATTCCAACCACGATACTTGTTCATGAAGCATGGGGAGATGATTAATTCTCACATGGTTTAACTAAATATTTATCATTCATGTAATATCAGTGTGTTTAATGATTCATGGGTCATAGAGAAGGATTCATGGTTTGTCTTAATCATGCGGAAACAATGCACCCTCTCATGGAACTGACAATAAGTTTCACTGTTTATTAGTTACGGTTTTTTGTTTCCACTAGCCATGAACCAACTAGGCACCCCCTGAAAAGAGTTTGATATTCTGGTAAAGGACACCTAGAAGGAGAAAAATACAATAAAATAAAATATATAAAAAAATAGTGGTAATAAAGGATGCGGTTTGATAACCAATATTCAAGAATGTTTTATATTTATGGAATATAATTATAACTGGGATTTAAAATTCAGTTATTAGAATAGATTTTTTTGTATTAATTATATTTTTATATGAAAACTCAATATTCATTAATATTTCATCAAATATTTTAATTCCAATGAAAATCATTAGAAAATGCAATGATGTATTTTCATATCAATTATAGAGCATAAAATAAAAAACAATATTATGACTTAAATCTATTTACCTTACAGAATATGCTACATACCATAATAAATTTAATCATGATTTTAAGGATTAATAAAATAAATAAAATAAATATTGTGTGATACCAAATTTATTAATTAAACATCATTTTAAAATATAATAAATATAATATTTTGATATAAAAGAATACTATTTCTATATAATTCAATGTGTTTTGGGATCAATTTTTGATATTTTATTAATTATGGATAATATAGTAATCATTAAAGAATAAAAGTAAAAAAATGTAATAAATTAAATAAAAATACTATATATATATATATATTATATTCATTATAAAAATATACTAATATAATTATGTAAATATATAAAACTAAACTATGTAAATTAAATCAAGAATGATAACATTATTTCAAATTCAATATGTAATTTTAATATAAAATGAAAATAAATTATGAAATTCATAATATAATCTATATCATCCCTAAATTCTGTCATTTATTGATTTGACATATATATAAAACTCAATTTTCTACAATAAAAATGTAAATTTTATCTATTTTTATTCTTTCACCATGGTAATGATCCTTAAAATAACAAAATGGAAAGGACCTATTACTATTTATTAGACCTTATTACGTAAAAATACAAAACAATGAGTACAAAACATAGTAGGACATTTTATATGTCCTTGATAATATAGTTATGATTTTATTATATAAAATGATTAATTTACATTCATATTTCATAGATATAATCAAATAAATGATAATGAAAAAATTATGGATTCTATTAATACACTTCAATAATATATTATTTCTCCAAGAGATCCAATTTTTTTTTCCTATGGTCACACTTATATTAATTTTCTAATTTCATTATTTTAATTTAATTGAAATTATAATGATATCAATGATTATTCCATTTTTATGAATTTCATTTCATTATACATATTTTTTTATTGAACAGAAATACAATGGAATAAATATACACAATAAATTTACACCATTTCATAAATTTTGTATAAATCAAATCCAATGAAAAACATAATTTGGATAATATCAAAACCGTAAAATATTTATCATTCCATTAATTAGGCCATTTTCCTGAGTAAATTCGAAAATAAAATTATAATTTGGTCATTCTTGCTGTGTTTCAAAATTTACTTCTCTTTATTATGGAAAAATTCATCATGTAATGAAATCTAGTTTCTATTATATAAATTTAATTCATTTTCCCATAACCTCAGTACCATATAATATTTACAATGATAATATAAGAAATGATGGTATTTTATAATTTATTTAAACTCAAAGATAAAATGATTTCAAGGAATCTAATATGATATAGTCTTGAATGTTATTCGCTATCAATTTGTATTACGAAACCAATAAACAAATCCATAGCATATTATGATATTTGTTTTCTTGGTAATGACATGGAATATATCTAATAATATTATTAGATACAGGTTGGGATACAATGTAATATTTTGAGGCTCAGTGAGTTTGTAAATTATATTAATAATATATTAAATATATTAATATCAATTTCACATTGTTTTATTAAGGTAGTTGAATAACTACCAAATAGATAACCATTTGGGAAATATTATAAAATCAATTGATTGGGAACATGTTTTTCATAATATTAATGAATTAATCATTGTAATCAATTTTATTCTTGATAAAAAATTCCTGATTGAATAAAAATAATATAATTTTTTAATTTTGAAACTTTACAGTAGAATCATTTACCATCCCATATATAATAATGGTTCTAACCAATTTCAAGAGTTAACTTCATAAACATGTGAATCCTTAGAGATACTATTGGAAGGGATCCTGGTGAATGAAGAACTAAAGGTCAAGGATCATTTTCACTAACATAGTTTGAGGATCTCATGTATGAAAAGATATATTTTTTATTCATTATAGATCCATCCTAACCCAATGTATTTCATTTTATTTTATGGTTTTTAACTATTTTTTATCCCATTATGATCTATAATAAATTATTCATCCAATTTTATTTGTTGGTTGATTATACTTTATTGTTAAATTTTATTTCTTCATGGGATTTAGGAGAATCAATTTTATGAATTTTATTACTCTGAAATACTCATTGAAATGTAAATTAATTGATGATAACCCCATCACGTAAGAGATACTTTAATCATTTTGTTTCTGATATCTTACATATTTTTTTTATTAGATTCATTGAAAATATTTACATGATCGGTTGTTTGAAAAATACATGTTAATCGATTATTTCATCAATGTTATTTGTTATAAATGATTTTTTATGTGCTTCTAGTTCATGATTGAGAGAATGATAATAGATTGATAATAATTGGGACTAATCAATGATATAATGGGACTGGATAGGTGATTTGTCTTCTATTAGTTTGTCGTGGGATGACGACATGATGTTAAAAAATACCATTCAAAGACAAAATTTGGTGGTTAGGATCCCACAATTGGATAAAAACAACACTTATTCTAGGATTCGTTCATGATTTATTAGAATGATTAATGGTAAGGGTAGTGATAGTGTTGGGGATATCAGAATAAAAATTTATAGAATTCATAATTCTGTAAAATTTGATGTTACCTTGTTTTACACAGAAAAATAGATGTCATGTGGGATACTAATTATAGTTATTTGGTTTATTTGTGACTAAAAATATAAAATTACATGTTATATGTTCCATACACATTGTGACCTAGTTGTGGAATATAGGAATGTACCCAAAAGCGTATAAAATCACTAAAACATCAATGGACATGGGCACAAGTACTGTTAAATAGTACATAAATGTACTTTAATTTCACCATTTAGACAAACATGAATAAAATAAACAGTCATGATCCCATGTAAATTGGAACTACAAGGTGTACATTATCATTGAATAGTGTAACTCTATGTACCAGTCTATCCACTATAGGTCATGTACCACTCATGTATAAGCCCTTTATAGAGTTGTAATGGCCCGGACCTCCCCGGCCCATTCCTTTGTCAAAAAAGAAGGTGACAAAGTGTTCTGGAGGGTAAAGTGGACTTTTACTACACTTTCCTGAATTTTGAAACTACACGCTGTGTAGTGTGAGTACACGTCGTGTGCCCGCTTGCTGGGTATACCCCATGTTGAAGGCTATGTCCCAGTAGTGTGAACTAAATGGGTACACTCCATGTACCCAATACTACACGTCGTGTAGTCCCTCCCCACCTACGTGTTACCCTCAAACAATGTGTTGACCAGTCAATGGTCTTGTGCTGTGTTGGAGCAGTGTCCATGCCGTGTGAAATAAATGGGTACACACCGTGTACCCAATACTACACGCTTTGTAGTCCCTTACAACATATGTGTTACCATCATGTCGTGTGTTGACTAGTCAGCGGTCGCGTGCCGCGTTGAAGTCCGTGTTGGAAGCCGCATGATGACCGTGTGAAATTGTCGAGTACATTTCGTGTACCATAAATTAAACGTCCTGTACTTTTGATTTTCTCGCCTATAAAAGTAGGGGTCCCCTCCTCCTTTTCTAACTCACCCCTCTTCTCCCCTTTATTCTGAGCAGAGCTGTCTCAAAAGACTCAAAGGCTCCTTTTCATCCATAACTTCTTCGTCCGAGCTCTGATTTATGATCTGTCATCAGCCATGGGATCCTAACAACGAGGTCGAAATTTTGAGCTTGGATCCATTGTCTCTCCTTCAGCCTTTCCTTTCCATCTTCCCCAGAGGAGGTTTTTCCGGGACTCGACAGAAGTGACAGATGCCGACGGACGTCTTCTAAAGTTGATCTGGGGGAGCATTGTGATCAGAACCTTTTGAGGTAGGGATATTACCTTCGTCTCTTTCAATTGTTCATCATAAAGTGTGGTAGTCTTCTTGTTTACGTGAAACACTTTTGAACTAGTTTAATGAAGATAATAACTGGCTTATATAACAGGGTTGGGAAGTTTGTGATTACTGTTACATTACTTATTTTTATTCTGTGATATTATGTTGTCAATTGAATAGGCTTATGCCTACTGAAAATCACAGTCGTTGGGGGCCTTTTCTTGAACAATTAAATGTTTCCCTATCTTTTTAGACCGTTTTTGTGAATGGAACTGTCACGAACCAACCCGGGTTGACCCTGAACCGGTCACCCGAGTCGGCCCGCGACATGGCCCGAGGGGCGTTCCCGATCCCCGCGGGCTGGCAACTAGTGTCGGGCATCAAAAGTTAACAGGTGGGAATGATTTGGCCCAAAATATAATAAACTAAGCAGCAGAAATAAAAAAGAACAAATGTAAATAAGGAAAAAGGAACCAACAACGCAACTAACCTGACCACGACCAAAGCTCCACGTGACCCCGTGGGTCACTCTCCAATAACACAACCGACGTCGCTCAAGGCGAACAACTGAAACTGGAACCTGCAACAGAACTAAAAACAAGAAAACACTATAGGCGTGAGTATTAAAACTCAGTAGGTAGGCCCGACTAATTCTATTCCCAATGCACATACCAATAAATAAAGAATTTATCAATTTCAGGTTTGAACTAAATTATATAAAATTAGGTTTTCCACACACTTTCATTTCTAAAACAAGTAACAGTCCATTGCCCTTTTTAATTTAGAACAAGTTTAATGTTGAAGGAACGGGTGCATTGCATTTTCAAAACATTTTATGAGCAATTTAGAAATCAAGCATTAATTGTTAGTCAAAATGAGAATCACACACAACACACACTAAGGGCAATGGTAAAGTGGCACAAAAAGGGTCAGCAACCGAACTCGACCTCTCAATCATCCGCCACACACAAATAAACACTAAAAGAAACATGGGTCGAACCTAGGAGATCGTGAACAATCCAGAACGTACTATACGTGTGACTCATCCTGAGGCATGCCATAACTCGATGACGTCATAACGCCCATAATACTACCCGGCATAGCCCTACATGGCCTAACCGAGGGGCCCAATCCTCATAGCAGCAATAACTCAGTATTCCCCTGCTATGGGGCCACTAGCCAGTGCGTGGTCTAAACTAGTGCAGCAATCGTTCTCAAAAAATTCACTCAATATGCCAGGTTCCCATGTCAACACAAGCAATAAAAAGGGGGTGTGTCTACAATGTAAATAAATCAGTCACGATGCACAAACATCACATGCAGCTCACGCAAACAACACACACCAAAGATCACCCCCGAGTGGGATTTCCAAGATAATCCATTTCATTAAAGTGCCAAACGGGCCTTCACCAATTTAAAGTAAAACCTCATTTCTCAAAAAGTTCAAAACACTTGTTCAGAAGAAATTATTTATCTTTAAAACTAGAATCACATTTGAAGTTCCGTGAATTATGTTTAAAGGCCAAACGGGCACTCTTTCAAAACTGGGTGTCCGCCCGTCAAGAAAATGTTTCAATTGTTCGGTATAAAATAAACGGCACTTTTCAAACTAAATAATCATTTAAGATTCTATTATCTAATATTATTTATCATTCATTAAAATTAGAAAAACATCAAGCAATTAATAAATTCTAAATTTAAAGATAAGTGCAATGGGGGACCTACCTTGGATCGGAACGAAGAACGACACGATGCGGAACTCTTGTTGCGTAGAGGTCGCAGCGTGTTGCGTCGTCAAACTGGTCCTAAAGCAATAGGCCGTTAAGCAGGCTCATTAATGACAACATACTAATAATAATAATAATAACGTAATAAGAACCAAAATGTAGTAATAATAATGTCATAATAATAATAATAATAATTATTATTATGACATAATAATAATAATAAGAGTAACAAACATATTAATAAGAATAATTATAATGACATAATACTAACAAGAACAATAATAAATATAATGGCGCAATGATAATTATAATAATAACAATAATAATAATAATAATAATAATAATAACAATAATAATAATAATAATAATAATAACATGATAAAAATAATAATATTAACATAATATAATAATGAAAATAACAACATAATATAATAATAATTAAAACAATAATATATTTATAATAATAATAATAGTAGTAATATTAATAATAATATAGTATTAATAATAATAACATAATAAAAATTTTAATAATGATATAAGAATATTAATGTTAATATTAACCTATTAACAATAAAATAATTATAAGATTACTAGCATGATAAAAATATTCTAAAAAAAACAATGAATAAAATAAAACAATGAATAAAATAAAACAGAATACAAACGAAATAAAATAAAACAAAATACAAGCAAAATAAATAAATAAAAAGAACTCACAGCGGGAGGGGGTTTTGCGCGGGGAAGCCGGAACGGGGCTGGTGCGGCCGGCGACGGCAACTGGAGGAAGGGAACGGCGCGGCTGGGGGCGGCCTCGGGACAGGGAGAGGGAGCAGGGACGGACAGAAGGAGGAGGGCCGGAGGCCGGGCGGGACGCCGGGAGGAGGCGGAGCGCGCAGGAGGGAAGGGTGCGGAGCAGGAGAGCGCGGCCGGGGGCGCTGCGTGCAGTGGAAGAGCTGGAGGGGTGCCGGCGGGGTCGCCGGACGGCGAGCAGGAGAGGTGAGCGCCGGGCAGGGTGTGCGCAGGGGGAGGACGCCGGGACGGGGAGCGCCGGACGAGGCCGGGGCGCTGGGAAGCCGGGTGCAGGGAGGCGGCAGGGCGCGGCGACGAGGAGTGTCGGGACAGGATATGGGTGTCGGACGACGGTGGCTGGACGGGAGCAGCGGGGGTTGTCGGAAGGGGTGAGTGGCGCGGCCAAAGGAGGTCGCCGGAGGTTGAGGCGGGGGTGCGGCAAGGCGGAGGGTGGTGGTGCGGTGCCGGAACGGCGAGGCCGGAACGACGGGACAGAGTGGAGGGCGCCAGAAGGTGTGCGGGCGCTGCAGGGAGCCACGCGGTGCTGGGTGAGCAGCGAGGCGGAGCCGGGTGCTGTGTGGAGCCGAGCCGAGAGGAGGGGTGCGGTCGGCTGGGTCGGCACGGCGGCGGAGGGAGGCTGCGCCTGGGCTGAACGGAAGAGAAACGGGGGGAGGGAGAAGGGGAGAAAAGGGGTGGCGGCTACCGGGGTAGGCTAGGGTTAGAGGTTCTAAAATATATATATATATAATATTAATTATAATATATCAATAATGAAAAGGGAAATAATAATAATACTAATAATATGATAAATTAATTACATAAATAAAACCAAAAACTTAATAATAATAATAAGACATTATAAAAATAGTAAAACTTTATAATAATAATAATAATAAGTATAATTTTAAATCATCAAACCTTAATATATAAATAATAATACTAAAACATCATAATAATAATGATATAAAACCCTTATAATAAAAATAATTAAACTTTATAACATTAATGAAAATAATGATTAAAACTTATAATAATAATAGAATTTATAATAATAATTGTAAGTTAATTCTAATAATAATCATTTTGATCAAATAATAAAATAATCTAAACATTATACATATATGTATACATTATTACACACACACATATATATATATATAAAACATACATAAACATATATAGAATAAAATTAACTACCATATCAACAACACAACTTAAATAGCGTTAATAAAATATCAACATAAAAAGTATAGTATTTAAACATGCCGGGTGAATACACGGTCACCCGGGCTGAACGTACGGTCACCGCAAATGATGCAGTGACCGCGCACCGGCGCGAAACCGCCAATCGCAATTATACTCCGAAAAATTTAAATCGGGACCGAGAAAGGAGAACAAATACGGACGTCTGCGGTCGGGGTGTGACAATTCTCCCCACCACAGACACTTTCTGCCCCCAGAAAGTCACCAGGTCACAAGTTAGCCAAAAACCAAGTCTACGCCCAGACAGAACTAAAGGAACTGAAGAAACTGAGGTTCTCGGGGGTGACCTTACTTTACACAGGTCACACCCGACCGCTTCAAAAGAAAACCGGGGTCCGAGATTGAGGGGAGAACACAAAGGGGTTCTCTCCACCACAAGAACTTAACTAGTGCAGAAAAGTTGACCATCTAAAAAGAAAATCCTAGGAAAGGGGGAGTCGATTTGGGAACTCCCAACTGGTTTAAACCAACTCTTATAGCACGAGTGAAACAGCACCTAAGCCAAAACTTGGAACCCTCGACTCAGACCAAAGAAAGCCCGAAGACGATAGAAAAATCTCCAAGTAGAACTTAATCCAAGTAGTAAACCCGAGTATAACAGCAAGCCTGGACTCCACCGCGGGCACTTATATCTCCAAACGAACATCGCCAAACCAAGGTTAACCCACGCAAGGTCCAAACATACCTCTAAGAAAAACGCACGATCCCAAACACCATAATCCGACAAATGAGGCTATTTGGATTACAAACGAATATGTTCATCCCAACCTCACAACGACACAATGAACCGACAACAACGCCAACACTTTAACAGTAGAAAGACGAGAACCAAAGGGCTTTAAATGTTCTGTTGCTGACACGGATCACGAAATCCGAACTGAGGCGTCACACCCCCGACGACTCCTGACTGCGCGCGAGCTTCACCCCAAGACCTTTGGCTGGGGCTCTGATGGCTGAAGCATCTCCTGCCTCACAGTCAGGCACCAGAAATCTTCAGTCGCAGCGTCATTTTCAAGCGACGCATCCCACAAACTTCTCTAGATGACCTAGACACCTGCAAATGATGGCACGTCCTCAAAGGGGTGTGACATGACGGCTTGTATGCCCCAAACCTCCATACTGACGGTACACCATTAGACGGTCCGACGAACTGGAAGTTAAAGCCACTGCAAAGAACTCTTTAGAAACAAATTTACCTATCACGCTCTGCTCGTCAGATAGGATACCTTCACGAGCAACTGGATACGGTGGATTGTCAACTGTTTGCGCTCCAGAGACCAACTCAGCTAAGAACACCTCATGCACCCACTTCTCAAAAGTGATGCTCCCAAAAAGGGAGGGCTCACTCATTGATCTCTAGACGAAGACCCCTGACGAAGAGAGAAGCCTTCATCCAGTCCTGCGACACTACCCCTGGAAAAAGAGACACAAGATCCTTGAAATGGTCAACATACACTCTCACCATCTGCTGGCCATGGTGAACACACATGAGATCTTCCATTTTCTTCGTCTTCATCTCCACAAGTTTAAACCATCGAACGAAGACGACTTTATAGAAATACCACATCATCCCAAATTGCAGCAATGGAAAGGCGAACAACTCCTACTCGTCCTGAGCTGGACCTTCAAACAGACCCAAAACAACATGTACTCTAACAGATTCGGGAGTTCTCAATACCCTGAAGACGCGCTCGACTTCTTCAATCCACTGCACTGTCTCTAACAGACTCCAATCACCACGAAGTACGGACGACGTCCAAGAAGGACCAAAAACTGGGCATGACTCATCAAAACTCTAGGGACCTTCCTGGGCGGCATTTTTGAAAAACATATATAACACCGAGACGAAACTGATATCAATCGAAGCAACGTCAATGAAGCACCCTCGTCCAAAAACAACAAGCTCAAAACCAAACAAAAACACACACAACCCCAAAACTGCTTTTCACTTTATATTTCAAAACCACCTTCTTTCAAGGCTACTTTCCAAATACCAACTCCACTTTTTAAACCAAAATCACTTTCCAAAACCATTTTCCTCTTTAAAAGCCAATTTAGAAAAACATGGTCAAGCCTTTAATTTCAAATAAACACCCAGGTAATCTCATGACCTGTTGCACATGTCATTATCCACCTTCCATTCATACACGCACCAGCACGCAATTGTATACATTCTCTCACATGTGCAAACGTTCATAAGGAGTACCTGAGGTTTCACCCCAAACCGATCTCGACAAATTTCAAAGCAAACATCAGTTTTCCAAACCAAATGCTTTTAGTTTTTAAAACCCATTTCATAAATTTAAAGTCCTTTAAAAGAAATCAGTCTCATTTTCAAAACCCCTTTTTTTTCCAATTCAAAAAAAAAATGCACTAACACCAACCAGAACAAAAACGACACTTAAATTGCATCAAACACCGCAGTGAGGGACTAGTAGTCACGCATAACCTGGTGACATGGTAGTGGGTCATGTCCCAAGTAGGGGTCGACCACTAGGAGGAATTCAAACCATGTACCCAGAATCCACATGGGTCACTACTCCATGTGAAATCAAGATGTAACATCGGCTTACCTCCGTTGTCATCCCTCAATCCAAAACAAGCCAGAATGAAACAAAGACTCAATTCTCGGACTATCCCTGGCGACTCGAGGTGCAGAACGGGCGAGGGTTCATGACATCCTTCCCGTACCTACCTCTCGAGTCCCGACAATCCTAATCTCCTTCTACCAGACATCCCAAATAACAAGGGTCACCTCTGATACCATTTTGTCACGAACCAACCCGGGTTGACCCTGAACCGGTCACCCGAGTCGGCCCGCGACATGGCCCGAGGGGCGTTCCCGATCCCCGCGGGCTGGCAACTAGTGCCGGGCATCAAAAGTTAACAGGTGGGAACGATTTGGCCCAAAATATAATAAACTAAGCAGCATAAATAAAAAAGAACAAATGTAAATAAGGAAAAAGGAACCAACAACGCAACTAACCTGACCACGACCAAAGCTCCACGTGACCCCGTGGGTCACTCTCCAATAACACAACCGACGTCGCTCAAGGCGAACAACTGAAACTGGAACCTGCAACAGAACTAAAAACAAGAAAACACTATAGGCGTGAGTATTAAAACTCAGTAGGTAGGCCCGACTAATTCTATTCCCAATGCACATACCAATAAATAAAGAATTTATCAATTTCAGGTTTGAACTAAATTATATAAAATTAGGTTTTCCACACACTTTCATTTCTAAAAAAAGTAACAGTCCATTGCCCTTTTTAATTTAGAACAAGTTTAATGTTGAAGGAACGGGTGCATTGCATTTTCAAAACATTTTATGAGCAATTTAGAAATCAAGCTTTAATTGTTAGTCAAAATGAGAATCACACACAACACACACTAAGGGAAATTGTAAAGTGGCACAAAAAGGGTCAGCAACCGAACTCGACCTCTCAATCATCCGCCACACACAAATAAACACTAAAAGAAACATGGGTCGAACCTAGGAGATCGTGAACAATCCAGAACGTACTATACGTGTGACTCATCCTGAGGCATGCCATAACTCGATGACGTCATAACACCCATAATACTACCCGGCATAGCCCTGCATGGCCTAACCGAGGGGCCCAATCCCCATAGCAGCAATAACTCAGTATTCCCCTGCTATGGGGCCACTAGCCAGTGCGTGGTCTAAACTAGTGCAGCAATCGTTCTCAGAAAATTCACTCAATATGCCAGGTTCCCATGTCAACACAAGCAATAAAAAGGGGGTGTGTCTACAATGTAAATAAATCAGTCACGATGCACAAACATCACATGCAGCTCACGCAAACAACACACACCAAAGATCACCCCCGAGTGGGATTTCCAAGATAATCCATTTCATTAAAGTGCCAAACGGGCCTTCACCAATTTAAAGTAAAACCTCATTTCTCAAAAAGTTCAAAACACTTGTTCAGAAGAAATTATTTATCTTTAAAACTAGAATCACATTTGAAGTTCCGTGAATTATGTTTAAAGGCCAAACGGGCACTCTTTCAAAACTGGGTGTCCGCCCGTCAAGAAAATGTTTCAATTGTTCGGTATAAAATAAACGGCACTTTTCAAACTAAATAATCATTTAAGATTCTATTATCTAATATTATTTATCATTCATTAAAATTAGAAAAACATCAAGCAATTAATAAATTCTAAATTTAAAGATAAGTGCAATGGGGGACCTACCTCGGATCGGAACGAAGAACGACACGATGCGGAACTCTTGTTGCGTAGAGGTCGCAGCGTGTTGCGTCGTCAAACTGGTCCTAAAGCAATAGGCCGTTAAGCAGGCTCATTAATGACAACATACTAATAATAATAATAATAACGTAATAAGAACCAAAATGTAGTAATAATAATGTCATAATAATAATAATAATTATTATTATTATGACATAATAATAATAATAAGAGTAACAAACATATTAATAAGAATAATTATAATGACATAATACTAACAAGAACAATAATAAATATAATGGCGCAATGATAATTATAATAATAACAATAATAATAATAATAATAATAACAATAATAACAATAATATTAATAATAATAATAACATGATAAAAATAATAATATTAACATAATATAATAATGAAAATAACAACATAATATAATAATAATTAAAACAATAATATATTTATAATAATAATAATAGTAGTAATATTAATAATAATATAGTATTAATAATAATAACATAATAAAAATTTTATTAATGATATAAGAATATTAATGTTAATATTAACCTATTAACAATAAAATAATTATAAGATTACTAGCATGATAAAAATATTCTAAAAAAAACAATGAATAAAATAAAACAATGAATAAAATAAAACAGAATACAAACGAAATAAAATAAAACAAAATACAAGCAAAATAAATAAATAAAAAGAACTCACAACGGGAGGGGGTTTTGCGCGGGGAAGCCGGAACGGGGCAGGTGCGGCCGGCGACGGCAACTGGAGGAAGGGAACGGCGCGGCTGGGGGCGGCCTCGGGACAGGGAGAGGGAGCAGGGACGGACAGAAGGAGGAGGGCCGGAGGCCGGGCGGGACGCCGGGAGGAGGCGGAGCGCGCAGGAGGGAAGGGTGCGGAGCAGGAGAGCACGGCCGGGGGCGCTGCGTGCAGTGGAAGAGCTGGAGGGGTGCCGGCGGGGTCGCCGGACGGCGAGCAGGAGAGGTGAGCGCCGGGCAGGGTGTGCGCAGGGGGAGGACGCCGGGACGGGGAGCGCCGGACGAGGCCGGGGCGCTGGGAAGCCGGGCGCAGGGAGGCGGCAGGGCGCGGCGACGAGGAGTGTCGGGACAGGATATGGGTGTCGGACGACGGTGGATGGACGGGAGCAGCGGGGGTTGTCGGAGGGGGTGAGTGGCGCGGCCAAAGGAGGTCGCCGGAGGTTGAGGCGGGGGTGCGGCAAGGCGGAGGGTGGTGGTGCGGTGCCGGAACGGCGAGGCCGGAACGACGGGACAGAGTGGAGGGCGCCAGAAGGTGTGCGGGCGCTGCAGGGAGCCACGCGGTGCTGGGTGAGCAGCGAGGCGGAGCCGGGTGCTGTGTGGAGCCGAGCCGAGAGGAGGGGTGCGGTCGGCTGGGTCGGCACGGCGGCGGAGGGAGGCTGCGCCTGGGCTGAACGGAAGAGAAACGGGGGGAGGGAGAAGGGGAGAAAAGGGGTGGCGGCTACCGGGGTAGGCTAGGGTTAGAGGTTCTAAAATATATATATATATAATATTAATTATAATATATCAATAATGAAAAGGGAAATAATAATAATACTAATAATATGATAAATTAATTACATAAATAAAACCAAAAACTTAATAATAATAATAAGACATTATAAAAATAGTAAAACTTTATAATAATAATAATAATAAGTATAATTTTAAATCATCAAACCTTAATATATAAATAATAATACTAAAACATCATAATAATAATGATATAAAACCCTTATAATAAAAATAATTAAACTTTATAACATTAATGAAAATAATGATTAAAACTTATAATAATAATAGAATTTATAATAATAATTGTAAGTTAATTCTAATAATAATCATTTTGATCAAATAATAAAATAATCTAAACATTATACATATATGTATACATTATTACACACACACATATATATATATATAAAACATACATAAACATATATAGAATAAAATTAACTACCATATCAACAACACAACTTAAATAGCGTTAATAAAATATCAACATAAAAAGTATAGTATTTAAACATGCCGGGTGAATACACGGTCACCCGGGCTGAACGTACGGTCACCGCAAATGATGCAGTGACCGCGCACCGGCGCGAAACCGCCAATCGCAATTAAACTCCGAAAAATTTAAATCGGGACCGAGAAAGGAGAACAAATACGGACGTCTGCGGTCGGGGTGTGACAGGAACCTTGTGGAATGTGGAATTTGGTTAATCATGTAAAGTTGGATGACTAAAATTTGGAACCCTTCTGTGATAACCCCGGTTGAACAAAAAAATGGAATAATGAACATGTTCGTGTTGGCTTGGTTGCGTGGTGTGTGAAAGAGGGGTGAATCCTGGATTGTTACGAATAGAACGGGCAGCAAGGCTACGATAAATGATGTTAAGGGCAGTTATAATGTGGCACGAACCTTGTTTTTCGGTTTCTGTGGATCAGTTGAGCAGCGAGGCTGCGGTTGGCTTGGTTGTGGGATGGTGTGAATGCTATGTTGGTGAAGTCTAGCCGGGATGCG
This sequence comes from Viscum album, assembly GCA_963277665.1. NCBI lineage: Eukaryota > Viridiplantae > Streptophyta > Magnoliopsida > Santalales > Viscaceae > Viscum > Viscum album. The sequence continues at coordinate 414,853,654 of OY728161.1, read as the reverse complement.
ATAAATTGTATTAAAGGGATAATGATGTATGGGTTTCTGAGTGTTTGTGGTTGTGGTGGTTAGCAGTGGGGATGCCGGCATGGGTTTAAATGTGAAAGAACTATGGGTTGTGAATAATAAATAAAAATTGGAAGAGTTAATGAATGGTGGGGAATGGTAATTGAACGAGATTACTAATCAATGGGTTGGTTGGTTGTTTATAAGGTACTTTTTTGTGTTTCTTGTGTTTTCCTAACTTGATTTGTGGATGGCAGGGATATGTTTTACAAACATTTGATGTGGTTGTTTGTGGATAGTTTCCCAGTAGTTAAAGAACTAAATAACTAATTTTGCTGAAACGTGAAAACCTAAATGGGGATGGGATTGTTTGTTGTATGTATGCTTCGTTGTAGCATTGCCGAGGCACATGCATAGTTTCTCTGTTTAGAAGCCGTAGGTTGGGCTGTGTGTTTTGGTATACATATATATATATCTTTATCTTTTGTGTTTTATTGCAAGCCACCCATTTTGAGAACTTAGTGACGAACACTCCCATTTCATGTGACAGGGTGTTTTCCCCTTAGTTACTAGCTCCTTCCTGCTCCTTCTTCCATAGGGTGTGATGGCTGGAGGCAACCTTACAGCTAAGACTCTTTGGGTAGGTTTCGATTGGGGTGGATTGGCCCAAGACTTTTCAGGCAGGTTTACTGTTCCCATGAATATACGGGATGAGGCACAGGTGTGTGCGGGTGGGATATATGGTTGTGAGGCCCAGGTGTCTTAGGGATAGGGTTATATTACTATAACTATTCCCAAGAATCTTAGAGATGAGGCCCAGGTGTGTGTGGGCGGGATGCGTAGTTGTGAAGACCAGGTGTGTGCGGGCGGGATCTGTGGTTGTGAGGCCCAGGTGTGTGTGGGCGGCATATGTTGTTGTCAGGCCCAGGTGTGTGCGGTCGAGATACATGGTTTTGAGGCCCAGGTGTGTGCGGGTGGGAAATGTGGTCGTGGGGCCCAGGTGTGTGCCAACGGGAAGAATGTGGCAGCGTCAGGACGTTCACCATTAGGAAGAGTAGCTAACTAGTGGGAAATGGTGTGGGGTAGACAATAATCTTGTTCTTATATACTACTACATTTTGTGATTTTGTTTTTGGTGAGTGTGGCTGGTGAGGTTGGTTGGATAAAATTCCTTTCTAGGTTTCTTCTATTGTTCTCATGGGACATTAGGATGTCTCCCCACATGTGCACGAGAGCTTTAGGTTTACCTACTGAGTATACTGGTATGCTCACCCTACTTTTACATTCAGGTTTCCAGGAGGACTAGCAGGGCCGTGTGGGACCCTACTTGTAACACCCCAAGATTTTATAGTGTGTTATTTCTTCAAAATAATTCAATAACTTTCACTACACGCAACACCAAGTTCAATCGCACCATGACATTCCAAAAAAATCTTTTCAGAAGAGGTTATGAATAGTGTTAACTAAATTTTAAACTTTATATAATCCTTATAATTTAAAATCCATATTATGAGTTTCTTAAACATAATGTAAGAACAACTTCATTTTCAGTATTGCACTTTTACCAAATTTTAATAGTGAACCCTTTTTAAATACTATATTTTAAACTTTTTGACTAAATGGGGACATCAAAAAATTTAAAATAAAACACCCCAAGCTTCCACGGTACGTTTCCCTTTGAATAATGCGATAGCGTGTGTTGTACGCAACCTCGAGTTCCAACACACACCACAACTAATTAAACTAGCCGTTGTGAATAGTAATACCTACTTTTTGAAATCATCTATATTTTATATTTCAAAATGGACTTCATTTTTGGATTCAGAATATCGAAATTAGCCTAGGGTGAAATTTTGGTACTTTTCGGATAACTTTAATATTTTGATGAATAGTGAAAATTACTAAATTTTAATTAAAAACAACTTTTTTAATCAAAATATTTAATAATGATAAATTATGAATTTTAGTAGTTTTAAAGTATATTTAGAATATATTTTTACCATTTAATATAATGTTGGTCATTGGACATAATTTTACAATTAAACCGAACACAAACAAGTGTCAATCTTTTGATAGTTATTATCTCTTAAAAACACGCTTTTTGTTTTGACAGCGGGAATTAATTTTAAATTAATTTCTGCCACTTCTATGTTTTGAATTTAGGAAAATGGATTCCATATTTGGAATCAGGATGTCCAAATTATGTAAATAGGTAACTTTTATATTTACATATTTTGAATAATTACTGCGGTAAATATTTTATTTACCATGGTTAAAGGGTAAATCCGGTAAATAAGGGTTAAAAAAATAATATTATAATAATAACAAATTACCCTAAAACGTGTCCTAACCTTATTGGTGGACACATACCCGACCATGGGCATCCTTGGGTCGATTTGGGGACCCCTTTGAGCCACTTGTGTGTGGTAGGGACACATTATATTAATAAAGTTAAAATAAAAATAAAAATGGCATAAGCTTACATCTTTTAGAAGAACAATTTTTACATAGGGATATACATGTTGAATTTTCGATTACAAATATTCATTAGACAGCTAAAAAGATTTTCTACATAATAATATTTTATTTATAATTTTTAGACATCAAATAATTTAAATTATTAATGACACAATAATGATGCAATGTTTACCTCATTAATAAATCATTTAAATAAATAAGATTATAATGATTAAAATATTATCTAAAACCTGTCCAATTCTTATTGGTTGATGTTATTTAGAATATGAGTCATATTATCTTCGACCTCAATGATTTTTGGACCATTATAAACGAATATAATTATATTATAAAGTAATACTTTCACTCTTTCCTAAAGAGCCCCTCCTCTCCCTTATAAAAGGAGACCACTTCTACTCATTCCTCACACCTTTCAAGCCACTTGGCTCGTCCAAACCCAGCCCAAATAAGCTCCCCACATCCCTCTCCTCCTCCTTGATGCTTCCCCTTAGGCAGAAAGCATTTCAAGAAGTCCTTTGGTTCCAACCAAAGTGAGTTACCTAAATTAAAGGTAACGATTTCTCTTAAATTATTTTCATTTATTTTGCTTCTCCAACCCCCAAACTCTTTTTATTTCCTTTCTTTTGTAACAACACCAGTATCCACAATATACTAGGATGTTGTTATAAGAAGGATTCAATCTACACATACACACAACTCCATCTAATGGATGATGAACATAATGTTTCTGTGGATGGCAAACTAACGCCTCACGAAACGATGATTGTTCAAATACATCTTACCGCCTCTCATGGTGGCCATTATGATGGTACTGTAATTAAATATGATATTAATGATATATATTTTATATATAAGCTTCTGTAATTCCATTTTATTTCATACCATTATTCGTTTCATGTTGTATATACATACGATAATTTCATTTTAGGAAGTGCGGACTACCGCCCCCTTAAAATGATATGACTCGTTCATACCACACATGAACGTATAAAGGATGGAGTTAATGAACTTAAGTAACATATATAAAATATTATATTATACTGTAATAGTAATATACTTATGTATCATTTGGATTCGATTCTTTTAAAATAGAAATTAAATGGAAGTAGCGTTCGTGCGTACGTGCGGACTACCGTCTCCACGAACGCGATGAGATTCATTCTCCATCGTATCCATTCAAGTCTTATTCTCATTTTAGGGTTAAAAATAATGTTAATATCATTCTGATTATGAATAAGATATAATATATCCATTAAAAACATGTCTTACGTAACCAAACATTTAAGAAGAACGAATCGATTATCACCCGAAACGACGATAATACTAAGATATTATTAATAAAGCAAAGTTAAAAGATCATATATGATATCATATTAATGTATATGATTCTTGTATAATTTAATAATAATTATTTCACCATTATACAGGAGGTTAACCTACCCCAACAAAGGAAAAGTACAAGGTAAGGGATTCTCTTATCTCACTTTCATTTCCGTGAGATTTCCATTGTTCGCCACTAAATTATTGAAAGTGGTGTATTGTGTACGGCCATTTGATATATATTATCATGATTCTGTTATATTCATGTTATTCTGTAAATCATTTGGTGGTTATTAACTTTTGGCCATACGACTCAGTTGATTAACGTGGTAAGGGATTTTCTTATCTCACATTCAATTCCGTGAGATTTCCATTATTTGCCACTAAATTATAGAAAGTGGTGTATTGTGTACTGGAATTTGATATATATTATCACGATTATCTTTATATTCATGTTATTCTGTAAATAGTTTGGTGGTTATTAACTTTTGGCCATACGACTCAGTTGATTAACGTGGTAAGGGGTTTCATCTCACTCCTTATTCACGTGAGATTCATGCCATATTGCCACCATTACCTTTTGTATGGTGTATGTACTGCCCATAATTATATTCTTTGTGTAATACACTCTATTTTATGTGTATTTACATTTTCATTATATGATACCTCTTTCATGGGTTGTATGTTTCATAAGTTACCAAATTGGTAAGGGTTATTTCACAATCTCTTCATTATCCGAGGTTGTTTATACGTAATAATCTACTGGGATCTCGTTATCATCCACATCCATGTTTCGTCAAAATGTATTTCAAAACATTTTTACAAGAATATGGGTTAAAGTCATTTATACCCTTTTTTGACTTTTTATAAGAGGAATCTTTCCGTCGTTTTCCAAACAAGGTGCTTTTTAACCTTTTCGACAGAATTAAGATAAGAATGTTTTTAACTTATACGGCGGGTGCGGTTATTTTCCGCCGTTATAAAATCGTCAAAGCTTCCCTTACAAGCTTATAAGAATATTTTCAAAGAAAATGTTTTATTTTATATGGATCTTAAATGATTTCAAATTAAAAGGAGATATTTCTTTAAAAAGAATATTGATTTCATCTATGTCAACATCCTTTGATGGATTTTAAGATTATTTGAAGTTGATTTATTATGATACAAAACTTCTATATTGTATTGAAGGTTTTGTGATATGTTTGACTGTGGATGTGCTATTTTTATACCATTCATAGTTTATGGTGAAATTATTTACATTTCGTAATCTAGTTCCAATAAGAATGTTTATGTTATATTTCAACCTTTACTTCATATGAATGTGTTGAACAAGTATGTTACAGGTTGGGGACTGGTTAAAGTAAGCCCTCCAGGTTGGGGACTGGTAAAAGTAAGCCCTCCAGGTTAGGGACTGGTAAAAGTAAGCCCTCCGGTTTGGTCTCTGGTTATTAGAGGCACTCCGGGTTGGTGTCCGGTTATTAGAGGCACTCCGGGTTGGTGTCCGGTTATTAGAGGCACTCCGGGTTGGTGTCCGGTTATTAGAGGCACTCCGGGTTGGGTTCTGATTACAGTTAGCCCCAAGGTCTTGGGACGAGGCCTTGAAATGAAATTAAAGTTTAGCATTATGCATCCCATCATTATGAAAGTGGTTATTGATATTGCATGTGATTATTCGATTAGTAGAATATCCATGTGAATAAGTAAATGTCATTATTTCATTTTATTTATGCCATACTATGTTGAAGTTAAAGTTTAAAAGGCTTTTGTTTTAGTTGTACATTGCCTTAAATGTTTATTCTTATTTATGAAAGTTTCCGCTATATTGTTATCCTTACTGGGCATTTGAGCTCACCCCTTTTCTATGTTTTATTTTTCCCAGGAAGTGAAGAAGTAAGTTATGAATGAACTGCAGGGATATTATGTGGGGATATGAGTGTGGATTATGGAGACATTATGTTGTTGTAGTAGTTTTTCATTTTATGATGTAATGTAAAACTTATGAATATAACTAGTGTTTCCAAGGCTACTAAACCAATCGGTCTTTCGAGATTTGATCTTTCTTGTGATCATGCCAATGTTATGTAATAATGCACCGACTCTGGGTAACTAGGGTCGGGGCGTTACAGTTGGTATCAGAGGAAATTTAGTAAAAACCTTGGAAGCTAGATTTAGGTAAACTCTGATTAGAGCACGTAGACCTAAGATGAACTTTGAGGAATAGTATAGAAGAACATCCTAGAATTTTGGTATTTTAGAGATTTTGTGAGTTTTCCGAGCAATACATCCCTGTCTGGATACGAGCAGGTAGAGGCGGCTCTGGCACAGATGTACCTAGGGGTAAAACCCGAAAACACCTCTTTGAGCTAGACTCAAACGGGAACTGGTGCACGACAACGGGCCTTGCTGCACTCTTGGTTACGACACTCCCGTGGGATATGCTTAGGATAATTCTCATTTTCTTTACAAACCATTATGAAGGGTTTATGAGTATATACATCCTCAAATGAGACATTTTTATGATTATGGATCATATCCATAAATAGTTCAATTTATGTTAAGTGTTTATAAGTATGGGATTATGTATTTTGATTCATAAACTAATCTAGTTTATGCCATTGTTTAGAAATGGCGCCCAGTAGAAGGAATGAGAACTCCAGAAATGCACATGATTCAACGAGAAGTAAGGATCATATCTTTCATGGTCTCAAGCTAGAATTTATAAGAGAAATAGTCTCCCATGTATTATCAGCATATGAAGAAATAATATCATGTGTTGATAAGATAAGTAAATAGTTTACTGAGTCCTATGGCTTTGAAGGGAAGCAAGCGAAGAAAAGGATGGAAGAGAGAAAGATGGATAAAGGGAAGAAGGAAAAGAATAATTTTCCCATATGTGGTAACTGTGGAAAGAAACACCATGGAACTTGCCTGAAAGGAATGAGAGATTGTTATAAGTGTGGAGGAAAATGGCACAAAGTACGTGACTGCAAGGGTAAGAAAATGGTTTCAAATGTACAATGCTTCATTTGCCAGGAGTTTGGACACTACGCGAACCTATGTCCCGGTCATCAGACTATGCCGCAAATGATGTTATTGGATAATAATCAAGTTATGATACTACCACAAGTGAAGAGGAATGATTAGAGTTCTTATGTTGATTATGTCATTTGAGTGTTGTATCAACAATGTACTTGTTATAATAATTATGGAGTACATAAGGATTGTACTGCAGTACTATTTCATTAAGGACTTGAGATTGTGTGGAACAAAGAAAAGTGACTCAATAGCAGAATAAATTATTGGAAAATATATGGTTGAGAGAATGATAAATCATAATATAGTTCTGATACTGAGGTGGTGATTTTGGAATAATATGTGATTGTTTTGGATAAATTATATTGGATATTCTTGACTACCTTGGAACTGATTAATGATTTGTACATTCCATCATTGTTGGGGCTTAAAACATTTTTGGATTAATGAAGTATATCCAGCATTCTATATGGAATAAGGGAGCATGAATGTAATCAATAAGGAATATGGTAATACATGATGAAGGTATTCATATGCTATTACGGGGTAAAAAGGATCTATATTATGTTTACCTTCATTATAAATGTTGGACTGTGAGTTTGGACAGAAGTATTTTGGATTGTTCTAGTTTGGATTATTTTGGATTGCCATAAAAGGACAACCCGGAGGTCGGGCTGCAACCCGTCGCATCCGGCAAGGCTGCGAGACTTGAACCTGCAACCGAAGGGTGACAAGGGTGTATCACCTACCACTGGCCCACGAGATGTCCTGGAATAAATAATGTAGTTCTTTTAAAAGATCTGGTAGATGAATTATAAATTCATTTATTTTGGAACCCTGTACGAATAGTATAAATAGAAATTTTTTTACGTTCTATTATCTTTTAGAGTGAAAGATGAGTTTGTGGTAGAAATTTATTAATGGATAAAACTCTAATTATAATGTAAGTATATCTCCTTATGATCTTAGCCAATCTCATAAATAAATTCCTCAACATTACTAAAAGGAACTTAGAACAAAAATGTTGTCCTAGATGGTACCTTAAATCATCACTAATTTATGGCTTTGGGATTGTTGGCCTTTTCATAGCCATGTTCTCTACCACTCTCCATCAGATAATTGATGGTTAGATTTCTCTTCCATATCCATATTTTCCTACATGGAACCCTAGTATGTGTTATTTTCGGTAATCTTCATACTTTCCACTCTTTATTTTAAATAGAGGCCTCATTAATTCATTTTTCGATTTGGGATTTCCACTAAGATATTTTGAAACTTCAAAAAGGTGTTATCCTAATACCCTATGTTTTGTTGAACCGATGGTATTTCAAATCATCATAGATTGATGAGTTTAAGGACCTTAATTTTATACTTGTTTGTGATTGATGACCTCAATCACTACCTATAAATATTTACATTTTTCCTCCAATTATATGTCTCTAATTTCCACCAATGTTCTCCTAATCGAGATCATAATTTGGTGGTGACCCTTTCATTTCTCTTTTCTTCATATTAAGACTAAATTTTAGTAACCCAATTTCCGATGTGGGTTTTCCCACAAAGATATTTTCTATTTTCAACCTTTTATTTTCAAAGAACAATTTCAAATTGCGAGGACACAATTTATTTAAGGAGGGGAGAATGTAACAGCCCAAGATTTTATAGTGTGTTATTTCTTCAAAATAATTCAATAACTTTCACTACACGCAACACCAAGTTCAATCGCACCATGACTTACCAAAAAAGCTGTTCAGAAGAGGTTATGAATAGTGTTAACTAAATTTTAAACTTTATATAATCCTTATAATTTTAGAATCCATATTATGAGTTTCTTAGACATAATGTAAGAACAAATTCATTTTCAGTATTGCACTTTTACCAAATTTTAATAGTGAACCCTTTTTAGATACTATATTTTAAACTTTTTGACTAAATGGGGACATAAAAAAATTTAAAATAAAACACCCCATGCTTCCACGGTACGTTTCCCTTCGAATAATTCGATAGCGTGTGTTGTACGCAACCTCGAGTTCCAACACACACCACAACTAATTAAACTAGCCGTTGTGAATAGTAATACCTACTTTTTGAAATCATATATATTTTATATTTCAAAATGGACTTCATTTTTGGATTCAGAATATCGAAATTAGCCTAGGGTGAAATTTTGGTACTTTTCAGATAACTTTTATATTTTGATGAATAGTGAAAATTACTAAATTTTAATTAAAAACAACTTTTTTAATCAAAATATTTAATAATGATAAATTATGAATTTTAGTAGTTTTAAAGTATATTTAGAATATATTTTTACCATTTAATATAATGTTGGTCATTGGACATAATTTTACAATTAAACCGAACATAAACGAGTGTCAATCTTTTGATAGTTATTATCTCTTAAAAACACGCTTTTTGTTTTGACAGCGGGAATTAATTTTAAATTAATTTCTGCCACTTCTATTTTTGAATTTAGGAAAATGGATTCCATATTTGGAATCAGGATGTCCAAATTATGTAAATAGGTAACTTTTATTTTTACACATTTTGAATAATTACTGCGGTAAATATTTTATTTACCATGGTTAAAGGGTAAATCCGGTAAATAAGGGTTAAAAAAATAATATTATAATAATAACAAAATTACCCTAAAACGTGTCCTAACCTTATTGGTGGACACATACCCGACCATGGGCATCCTTGGGTCGATTTGGGGACCCCTTGGAGCCACTTGTGTGTGGTAGGGACACATTATATTAATAAAGTTAAAATAAAAATAAAAATGGCATAAGCTTACATCTTTTAAAAAAAAAATTTTACATAGGGTTATACATGTTGGATTTTCGATTATAAATATTCACTAGAAATCTAAAACGATTTCCTACATAATGATATTTTATTTATAATTTTTAGACATCAAATAATTTAATTTATTAATGACACAATAATGATGCAATGTTTACCTCATTAATAAATCATTTAAATAAATAAGATTATAATGATTAAAATATTATCTAAAACCTGTCCAATTCTTATTGGTTGATGTTATTTAGAATATGAGTCATCTTATTTTCGACCTCAATGATTTTTTGACCATTATAAACCGAATATAATTATATTATAAAGTAATACTTTCACTCTTTCCTAAAGAGCCCCTCCTCTCCCTTATAAAAGGAGACCACTTCTACTCATTCCTCACACCTCTCAAGCCACTTGGCTCGTCCAAACCCTGCCCAAATAATCTCCCCACATCTCTATCCTACTCCTTGAAGCTTCCCCTTAGGAAGAAAGCATTTCAATAAGTCCTTTGGTTCCAACCAAAGTGAGTTACCTAAATTAAAGGTAACGATTTCTCTTAAATTATTTTCATTTATTTTGCTTCTCCAAACCCAAAACTCTTTTTATTTCCTTTCTTTTGTAATAACACCAGTATCCACAATATACTAGGATGTTGTTATAATATGGATTCAAACTACACATACACACAACTCCATCTAATGGATGATGAACATAATGTTTCTGTGGATGGCAAACTAACGCCTCACGAAACGATGATTGTTCAAATACATCTTACCGCCTCTCATGGTGGCCATTATGATGGCACTGTAATTAAATATTGTATTAATGATATATATTTTATATATAATCTTCTGTAATTCCATTTTATTTCATACCATTATTCGTTTCATGTTGTATATACATACGATAATTTCATTTGAGGAAGTGCGGACTACCGCCCCCTTAAAATGATATGACTCGTTCATACCACACATGGAACGTATAAAGGATGGTGTTAATGAACATAAGTAACATATATAGAATTGTATATTATACTGTAATAATAATATACCTATGTATCATTTGGATTCGATTCTTTTAAAATAAAAATTAAATGGAAGTAGCGTTCGTGCGTACGTACGGACTACCGTCTCCACGAACGCGATGAGATTCATTCTCCATCGTATCCATTCGAGTCTTATTATCATTTTAGGGTTAAAAATAATTTTAATATCATTCTGATTATGAATAAGATATAATCTATCCATTAAAAACATGTCTTACGTAACCAAACATTTAATAAGAACGAATCGATTATCACCCGAAATGACGATAATACTAAGATATTATTAATAAAGCAATGTTAAAAGATCATATATGATATCATATTAATGTATATGATTCTTGTATAATTTAATAATAATTATTTCACCATTATACAGGAGGTTAACCTACCCCAACAAAGGAAAAGTACAAGGTAAGGGATTCTCTTATCTCACTTTCAATTCCGTGAGATTTCCATTGTTCGCCACTAAATTATTGAAAGTGGTGTATTGTGTACGGCCATTTGATATATATTATCATGATTCTCTTATATTCATGTTATTCTGTAAATCATTTGGTGGTTATTAACTTTTGGCCATACAAATCATTTGATTAACGTGGTAAGGGATTTTCTTATCTCACATTCAATTCCGTGAGATTTCCATTATTCGCCACTAAATTATTGAAAGTGGTGTATTGTGTACTGGCATTTTATATATATTATCATGATTATCTTTATATTCATGTTATTCTATAAATATTTTGGTGGTTATTAACTTTTGGCCATACGACTCAGTTGATTAACGTGGTAAGGGGTTTTCATCTCACTCCTTATTCCCGTGAGATTCATGCCATATTGCCACCATTACCTTTTGTATGGTGTATGTACTGCCCATAATTATATTCTTTTTGTAATACACTCTATTTTATGTATATTTACATATTCATTGTATGATACCTCTTTCATGGGTTGTATGTTTCATAAGTTACCAAATTGGTAAGGGTTATTTCACAATCTCTTCATTATCCGAGGTTGTTTATACGTAATAATCTACTGGGATCTCATTATCATCAACATCCATGTTTCTTCAAAATGTATTTCAAAACTTTTTTACAAGAATATGGGTTAAAGTCATTTATACCCTTTTTTTGACTTTTTATAAGAGGAATCTTTCCGTCTTTTTTCAAACAAGGTGCTTTTTAACCTTTTCGACAGAATTAAGATAAGAATGTTTTTAACTTATACGGCGGGTACGGTTATTTTCCGCCATTATAAAATCGTCAAAGCTTCCCTTACAAGCTTATAAGAATATTTTCAGAGAAAATGTTTTATTTTATATGGATCTTAAATGATTTCAAATTAAAAGGAGATATTTCTTTAAAAAGAATATTGATTTCATCTATGTCAGCATCCTTTGATGGATTTTAAGATTATTTGAAGTTGATTTATTATGATACAAAACTTCTATATTGTATTGAAGGTTTTGTGATATGTTTGACTGTGGATGTGCTATTTTTATACAATTCATAGTTTATGGTGAAATTCTTTACATTTCGTATGCTAGTTCCAATAAGAATGTTTATGTTATATTTCAACCTTTAAATCATATGAATGTGTTGGACAAGTATGTTCCAGGTTGGGGACTGGTTAAAGTAAGCCCTCCAGGTTGGGGACTGGTAAAAGTAAGCCCTCCAGGTTAGGGACTGGTAAAAGTAAGCCCTCCGGTTTGGTCTCCGGTTATTAGAGGCACTCCGGGTTGGTGTCCGGTTATTAGAGGCACTCCGGGTTGGTGTCCGGTTATTAGAGGCACTCCGGGTTGGGTTCCGGTTACAGTTAGCCCCAAGTTCTTGGGACGAGGCCTTGAAAAGAAATTAAAGTTTAGCATTATGCATCCCATCATTATGAAAGTGGTTATTGATATTTCATGTGATTATTCGATTAGTATAATATCCATGTGAATAAGTAAATGAAATTATTTTATTTTATTTATGCCATACTATGTTGAAGTTAAAGTTTAAAAGGCTTTTGTTTTAGTTGTACATTGCCTTAAATGTTTATTCTTATTTATGAAAGTTTCCGCTATATTGTTATCCTTAATGGGAATTTGAGCTCACCCCTTTCCTATGTTTTATTTTTCCCAGGAAGTGAAGAAGTAAGTTATGAATGAACTGCAGGGATATTATGTGGGGATATGAGTGTGGATGATGGAGACATTATGTTGTTGTAGTAGTTTTTCATTTTATGATGTAATGTAAAACTTATGAATATATCTAGTTTTTCCAAGGCTACTAAACTAATCGGTCTTTCGAGATTTGATCTTTCTTGTGATCATGCCAATGTTATGTAATAATGCACCGACTCTGGGTAACTAGGGTCGGGGCGTTACACTACTAGTCAGAAATTTGGAGTTGTTGCAGTTTTTGTTCTCTTTTTTTCTTTTGGTATTGTACTTTGACATTTCTTGTACTTGAACTTTGTTATAAAATTGATTAAACATGCATGTGCGATTGGTTTGGATTTATTTCTATACACTTGTTCTTTTCCTCTTTGGTGGTTGACATGTCCTATTTCTCAATCATAAAATAATAAAAAGGTTAGTGCCTCCCATATTTGTGAAATCTCATACCCTTGGTGCTAGTCGCCGCACCAGGGCCTACGGGAGGCAGGACTCGGGGGTCATTATCTCTCTTTCACCCTTTCCAGCTCAGGAGGGGCATATTTTGTGGGAGGGGGTCGTTATAGAATGGAATCAGAGCTGATGGTTGAGAGATAGGATGGATTCTGTAGTTAGGCACGGTGATGATTGCATGGGATGGTAGGGAAACATTGTTGGTTAATCATGGTGAGTGACATAGTCAAGGGAGGACCGGCATGGAGACGAGATTTTAGGGCCCCCGTGATCTGATTCTAGGACTCTGAGCCTACCGAACGACCAAGTCAGACTACATTGATTGCAGTGTAGAGACCCTAGGGAAGGTACATGCATCATCATGATTGTGTTTTACTTGATTTTTGTGTTCTCGAAATGAAATTGGAATAAAATGATAACCCTGGGAAATTTCCTCACTACTTTGGCTTAGGCGATGCTTGTTTACCATACAGCTATGGCACCTGGACATCATCCCTGGGTGGCTCAGACGGCCGAGGAACAGCAGATTTAGGTGTTCGATCAGTTGAAAATTGACCGAGAGGAGGAAGATAGCCAGTGGCAGAAGACTCTCCATTCTTTCTAGCGGAAAACCCTCAAAAAGTATGAGGGTAGTACTTTGGGTACAGAGACATAGGGGTGTCTTGAGGATCTAGGGATTTCTTTTACCTTGATTCGTGCTCCGAGGGAGTACTGGGTTCCCCTAGAAGTCAGTCAGTTGAGAGGTGTAGTGTGACAGTGGTGGATGCTCTACCTCGGATATAGAGGCTGAGGTTCCATCGGCTGAATTTGAGAAGGAATTCCGAGAGGAATTCCTTTCTTCCTTGATCAAGGTGGATAAGCGTCAGGAGTTACTCTCCCTTCAATAGGGGATTATATCAGTACGATAGTTGTGGATCAAGTTCAAGGATCTCCTGCGCTTTTCTCCAGATCTCTTTCTAGATGAGGAGTCTCGGGCGATACGTTTGGAGGAGGCGCTTCGTCCTTCGCTCTAGTATGCTGTCACCCCCTTCACCCTTCCGACATACATGGAAGTACAGAAGAATGAAGAAGTTATAGAGAGGATGAACTCACTTAGAGTTAAACCACGTGAGGGGATCCAGGCAGGTACATCGATGGGGAAGGAAATTAGTAGCAGGTCTCTTGTGACGGGACCTTCCAGGTATAGGCTAGTGGGGAGTAGGCCCCACCAGTTTTTGTTCAGATCTTCAGGTCCTCATCCCTTTTTCATGAGCCCAGGATAGAAGTGTTCTTCTTTTGGGGGTTTCAGGAACGTTTAGAGTCAGTGCCGGACCCGAGCTCAATACGGTGGATGTAGTAGGTTCATCGCCCACCTCAGCAGCACCAGTTGACGGCGAGGCCCTTCCAGCAGCAGCAGGACCATGCTTCTCCAAGGTCAGACATTGCGGGAGAAGGCTGACCTCAGGGTGCTCCTCAGGGACCTTGACCAGGACGTGGTCGGGGATGTGTTCGACATCATAGAGGTAGAGGAGCTGGGCGTGGATAGTTGCACGTAGCAGAGTTGACAGCTCCAGTAGGACCAGAGGTGGTGCGAGTTACGATTTGTTTATTCAGCACTCCTGTTTCTGCTTTGTTTGATTTGGGAGCTTCACACTCCTTTTTTGCACCTGGTCTAGCCCATGATTTGGGACTAGATGTAGAGAGACATTCCATAACACTGCTTCTCAGTAAACGAGTTGGAGTCCAGACCAGCATATCTTGTGTTTTCCAGAAATGTGGGATGACGTTGGGACCACATTGATCTAGTGGGGACCTTATTTTGGTACAGATGCATCCATACAATGTAATCCTAGGCATCCAATGGTTGTTTTCTATTAGTTTCATTATCGACTACTTCTGAAGAAGGTTCGTGTTCTCCCACGTGGATGGGCAACACATATCTTTTGTTGGCGAGAGGAGCTATCAGGTGGGAAGCCGGCATGTGGAGCCTCTCCTTTCCTTGTTAGGCGGGCTATCATGGGCTCAATCTGATACAAAGATGATGGAAGTCTCAGGGGTTCTTTGGGAGTTCTTCCATGTTTTTACTAAGGAGGTTGTGACTCAACCCCCCCCCCCCCCCCAACGTGACATTTAGTTCGGGATAGACTTATAGCCTGGTGCCCATCTGATTTCAATGGCTCCTTTCGAATGGAACCTTCAGAGTTGCAGGAGTTGCGGATTCAGATCAATGATCTGATGGAGAAGGGTATTGTTCGACCCAGCGTATCGCAATGGGGTGCTCCAGTTTTGTTCGTGAAGAAGGCAGATGGTGGTCTCAGGCTATTCATAACCTACCAAAGGTTGAACCAGGTAATGGTCAAGATCTGTTACCCCCTTCCAAAGATAAATGATCTCTTCGGTCAACTTAGGGGAGCTGGTTGGTTTTCTAAGATTGATCTATGATCTGGATATCGTCAAATGAGGGTAAAGGATAGTGACATCTCGAAGATGGATTTCTGGTGCAGGTATGGGCACTTCGTGTTTGTAGTGGGGCCGTTTGGAGTTATGAATGCACAAGTTGTGTTCATGGGGATTATGAACTTTGACATCCAAGAGTTTCTGAACCGGTTTGTCGTTGTGTTTATTGATGACATCCTGATCTACTAAAGATCATAGGAGGAGCACGTTGAGCATCTCAGGGCATTCTTGGAAGTCCTTCAACACCACCAGCATTATGGGAAATTGTCGAAGTGTAAGTTCTTGATGCAAGAAGTACATTTTCATGGGCACGTTGTGTCTCCACATGGAGTGTCAGTGGTCCCGTCGTAGGTGGAGGCAGTTGTTTCATGGGTGGCACCCAAGAGCATGGTGGAAGTTCTAGTTTTTTGTAGTTGGGAGGTTACTATCAGAGGTTCATTTTGGACTTCTCTCGAATTGCTTCTCTATTCACATCTTTGACTAGGAAGAACCAAGACTTCCTATGGAGAGAGCAGTGCAAGAAAGCTTTCAACTACCTGAGGAGAAGTTGGTCAGTGCTCCTGTACTCATAATGGCGGAGGAAGGGTTGTTGTATGAGGTGTTTTTTGATGCTTCTAGCCATGGTCTAGGGTGTGTGCTGATGCAGAAGAAGGGAGTGATCTGTTATTGGTCGAGGAATTTACGGCCTCACGAGCGTAACTATTCCTCCCATGACCTAGACCTTGCAGTAGTAGTGTTCACACTGACGTTGTGGTGACACTACCTCTTTGGGGAGCTCTTTGTGGTCTTCTCAGATCACAAGAGCCTGCGTTATATCTTATCCCAGCGTGACATGAACTTATGACAGTGGACATGGGTCGAGTTTCTCCCAGACTATGACTTCAAAATCTCTTACACTAAAGGTAAGGGAAACGTTGTGGCTGATGCCCTAAGTAGGAAGTCACATAAGGAAGTGGTTTTGGAATCTGGTGATGCTTGGAAAGCAATCGGAGAGTTGGCTGCCTTGCACTTTGATGCGAGGGTAGAAGGTGCTAGAGGCTGTTTGTTTTAGGTGACGGTGCAATCCTCATTGTTGTGGCATGTGGAAGAGTCTCAGTGGGGGGACTCTGAGGCGGAGGTGATGTAGGATCGTATCGATTAGGGAAACTCTCTAGAAGGATGGCTAGAGGACAGCTGACATTGGATGCTTTTCCATGGATGGTTGTTTGTTCCGGAGGCGATTCATGATGGAGTTCTCTATGAGTTCCATAGCTCAGCCTTGGCGGTACATCAAGGAGTTTCAAACATGTACCATGGCCTGAGGTAATAGTTTTGGTGGCCCGGGTTGAAAAGGGAGGTGGCCGAGTTTGTGGCAAAATGGATAGAGTGTCAACAAGTGAAGGCTGAACACTGTGTTCCCAGTGGGTTGTTTCATCCTTTAAATGTCCCCGAGTGGTAGTGGGATGACATATCAATGGACTTCCTCAAAGGACTACCTAGAGATCAGGGATGTTATGATGATATCTCGGTAGTAGTGGATCGACTGACGAAATCAGCTCACTACATAGAAATTAAGTAGTCAGACCCGGTGAGTACCTTAGCACAGAGGCATGTAGATGAGGTTGTGCAGTTGCATGGAGTTCCAAAGACTATCATCTTAGATCGGGGTACTCGGTTTACCTCACGAGTTTGGAGGGGGTTACAGCTTGATTTTGGCTCCCAGATACACCTTAGCACTGCATTCCACCCCCAGGCCGACGGGCAGTCATAGTGGACTATCCAGACGTTAGAGGACATGCTGCGAGCATGCATTCTGGATTTCAGAGGATCATGGGTACGACACTTGCCTTTAGTAGAGTTTTCTTACAACAACAGCTTCCACTCTACTATTGGAATGGCACCATTTTAGTCTTTGTATGGAAAGCCATTCCTTTCACCTATTTTCCAGGCAGAGGTTGGGGAGACAGGTGCTCTTGGGCCGGAGGTAGTGCAAAGCACCATAGAGAAAGTCCATCTTATATGTGAGAGGTTGAAAGCGGATAAGGGTTGACATAAGTCTAATTATGATCTTTAGAGGAGGCCTTTGGAGTTCATGGTGGGAGAAAATCTGTTCTTGAAGGTTTCCCCTCGACGGGGGTAGCAGTGTTTCGGGAAGGGGAGTAAGCTCCCACCCAGGTTCATCGTACCTTTCGAGGTGCTGAGTTGAGTCGGCGAGGTGGCATATCAGCTAGCCCTACCACCTCAGTTGGAGAAGGTTCATGAAATCTTCCACATCTCCCAGCTACATCGATAATTGCATGACAACTCTCATGTTTTCTATTGGTAAGAGTTAGATGTGGGGGACGACACGACCTTTGAGGAATGACTAGTCAAAATTGTGTATTGTAAAGAGAAGGTGCTACATGGATGAACCATTCCATTGGTTCGTGTGTTGTGGAGGCATGGTGGCCTCGAGGAGAGAACTTGGGAGTGGGTGGCCCAGATGCACGCTCAGTACCCAGGGTTGTTTTGACTTGTTTTCTACCTTGTTCTTATGAGCTTTGTGTTGATGTTATATATTGTACCTTTGATATATGGAATTATTGTCTTGTCAAATGTGACACATTTTGTTTCCTTATTCTCTGGAAGTGTGTAGCTTTTCTGGATGTATGGGAAAGGGAAAACCCTCACTCTTAATCGAGAGGCATTAATGAGGATGTGATTGAACCCGTGTGGGTGAGTTAGTGCCGCCTAAATCAGATAATATCTCGACATATGAGAAGGAATTTTTCCCCAAACCACATGATCGGGCAGTGTGATGGTTGTGTAGTGTTGGGGGTAGTGAAATTTGGAGAATCTTAATATATGGAAGTGGGAAGGCCCAATCCTTAATCGAGACGCATTAATGCGGATGCGATTAAACCCGTGTAGGCAAGTCAGTGCCGCCTAAAGCGGATAATATCTCAACATAGGAGAGGGAATTCCTATCACATATGATTAGGGTTGTTGGTTGGGTTCCAGTTATAACGATAACCCTAAGAGGTATCTTGTTGGGTTCCTCTGGGTTGGTTATTGAATTCTCGGGGACGAGAATGTTTTAAGAGGTATCTGATGTAATGTCTCGGACCTCCCAGTCCCATTCCTTTGTCAAAAAAGAAGGTCATAAAGTGTCCTTGAGGGTAAAGTGGAATTTTCCCACGGTTTCCATAATTTTGAAACTACACGCCATGTAGTTTGAGTACACTCCATGTATCCCCTCTCCGGGTATACCCTGTGTTAAAGGTCGTGTCCCTGTCGTGTGAAATATATTGGTACATGCCATGTACCCAATACTACACGCCTTGTAGTCCCTCCCTGCATATGTGTTACCCTCAAACCGTGTGTTGACCAGTGAACGGTCGTGTTCCATGTTAGAGTTGTGTCCTTGTAGTGTGAAATAAATGGGTACACACCGTGTACCCAGTACTACATGTTGTATAGTCTCTTCCCGCGTATGTGTTACCCGCATGCCATGTGTTGACCAGTCAATGGCCACATGCCGCGTTGAAGGCTGTGTTGGAAGCTGCATGATGACCATGTGAAATGGTCGAGTACATGCCGTGTACCATAATTTACACACCATGTACATTTGTTTTTCTCTCCTATAAAAGGAGGGGTCCCCTCCTCCATTTCAACTCACCCCTCTCCTCCCCTTTCCTCTAAGCAAAGCTCTCTCAAGAGACTCGAAGGCTCCTTTTCTTCCATAACTTCTTCATCCGAGCTCCGATTTACGATCTATTAGTGGCCACGGGATCGTAACGACGAGGTGGAAATTTTGAGCTTATATTCGTTGTCTTCCATCAGCCTTTAGTTTCCAACATCCACCCGAGGAGTTTATCCCGGGACTCAACAGAAGTGACGGACGCTGATGGACATCTTCTAAAGTTGATCCGGGGGAGCGTTGTGATCAGAACCTGTTGAGTTAGGGATCTTACCTTCGTCTCTCTAAATTTTTCATCTTGGGGTGTGGGTGTCTTCTTGTTTACATGAAACAATTTTGAACCAGTTTAATGAAGATAATAACTGGCTTATATAACGGGGTTGGGATGTTTGTGATTACTGTTACATTACTTATTTATATCCTGCGATATTATGTTCTGAATTGAATAGGATTATGCCTATTGAAAATCACGGTCGTTGGGGGCCTTTTCTTGAGAAATTAAATGTTTCCATATCTTTCTAGACCGTTTTTGTGAATGGAACCTTGTGGAATCTAAAATTTGGTTAGTCACGTAAAGATGGATGATTCAAATATGGAAACCTTATGTGATCACACTGGTTGAACAAAAAAATGGAATAATGGAAATGTGGGTGTTGGCTTGGTCATGTGGTGTGTGAAAGGGGGTTGAATCTGGGATTGTTGCAAATAGAACGAGCAGCAGGGATGCGATAAATAATATTAAAGGGGTCGATGATGTGGCACGAACCTTTTTTGTGGTTTGTTGTGGATCGGGTGAGCAGCGGGGCTGCAGTTGGCTTGGTTGTGGGTTGGTGTGAATGCTATGTTGGCGACGGGCATCGGGGCAGTGATAAATGGTATTAAATGGATAATGATTTACAAGTTTCGGTGTGTTTGTGGTTGTGTTGGTTGGCAGGGGGGGTTGCACGGATGGGTTTAAATGTGAACGAACTATGTGTTGTGAATAATAAATAAAAAGTGGAAGATTTATTGAATGGTGGGGAATGGTAAAAGAAGGGGATTAATAATAAATGGGTTGGTTGGTTGTCAATAAGGGTCTTGATTGGGTTTCTTGTGTTTTCCTAACTTGATTTGTGGATGGAAGGGATATGTTTTACGAACGTTTGATGTGGTTGGTTGTGGATAGTTTCCCAGTAGTTAAGGAACTAAATAATTAATTCTGATGAATCATGAAAACCTAAATGGGGTTGGGGTTGTTTGTTGCATGCATGCTTTATAGTAGCAGTGCTGAGGCACGTGCTCAGTTTCTCTGTTTATAAGCAATAGGTTGGGATGTGTGTTTTTGTATACATATATATATCTATCTCTTTTTTGTTTTATCCCAAGCCACCCATGTTGATCACTTAGTGCAAAACACTCCCATTTCATGGGAGAGTGTGTTATACCCTTAGTTACTAGCTCATTCTCGGTCCTTCTTCCCTCGGTTGTGATGGCTTGAGGCGACCTTACAGCTAAGGCTCTTCTGGTAGGTTTCGATTGGGGTGGATTAGACCAAGAATCATTGGGCAGGTTAACTATTCCCAGGAATCATCGGGATGAGGCCTAGGTGTGTGCGGGCGGGATACGTGGTTGTGAGGCCCATGTGTCTTCGGGCGAGGGTTATATTACTATTAATGTTCCCAAGAATCTTCGGGATTATTCCTAGGTGTGTGCGTGGAAGATGCGTTGTTGTGAGGCCCAGGTGTGTGCGGGCGGGGTATGTGGTTGTGAGTCCCAGGAGTGTGCGGGGTGGGATATGTGGTTGTGAGGCCTAGGTGTGTGTGGGAAAGTTACGTGGTTGTGAGGCCCAGGTGTGTCCGGGCAGGATATGTGGTTGTGAGGCCCGGGTGTGTGCAGGTGGGAAGAGTGTGGAAGCGTTAGGACGTTCGCGATTAGGAAGAGAAGCTAACTAGTGGGAAATTGTGCGGGGTACCCAATACTCTTGTTCTTATATACTACTACCTGTTGTGATTTTGTTTTTGAAGAGTGTGGCTGGTGAGGTTGGTTGGATAGAATTCCTTGCTAGGTTTCTTCTATTGTTCTCACGGGGCATTAGGATGTCTCTCCACTTGCGTACGAGAGCATTATGTTTCCCTACAGAGTATACATGTATGCTCACCCTATGTTTACTTTTAGGGTTCCATGAGGACTACCAGGGCCGTGTGGGACCCTACTATTCAGACAGTAGTAGTTGTTCCAGTTGTTGAACTCTTGTTTTCTTTTGGTATTGTACTTTGATCTTTCTTGTACTTGCACCATGTTATAAAATTGTTTAAACATGAATGTGGGATTGGTTTGGGTTTATTTCTATACACTTGTTCTTTTCCTATTTGGTGGTTGAATTTTCCTGTTTCCCGATCTTAAATTAATAAAAAGGGTAATGCCTCCCATATTTGTGAAAACTCATACCCTTTGTGCTAGTCGCCATCCCGGGGCCTACTGGAGGCAGGTCTCGGGGGTCATTATCCCCCAATCACCATTTCCAGCTCAAGAGGGGCATCTTTGGTTGGAGGGGGTCATGACAAGGGTAGTTTAACTTTCATGTGATACCGAGATACATGGAAAGTCACGCGAGAATGGGAGACCCATTGTATACCCTTGGTAGGAATTGTGAACATCATCGTTGGTGCATTGAGGAACTAATTCTCCTTATTATAGTAATGGTTTTTTTGTGATTCTTTGTTCTATCACAATGATGGTATGTTGTTTCATTTAGTCATCACTAAAATTATTTGGCCCCCTACTATGTTATATTTCAGATATCAAATCCGGTATCCCTCCATAGCCTATGGTTTGTGTTCAGTGTTATATAATAATTTTCTTATAGGGATCATGGAATCAGCTGAACACTATTTATATGTCATTACACCAATAGCTAAAAAATTGATCCTATTGGTTTAGTATCATCCATAGCTATCATAGGTCTGATACCCTATACATGAAGCAATATCATCAGATATGTAGTGAGTAAATATTATTTAGTTAGACAAGAAGAAACTATTGGAGTAGTGATGTCAATGTCATCATGACTCCTGGATCGAGTCCTCTCATATTATAATTACTATATTTCATTGATTATAAATAAATAATGGTATTTACTTTTTGATAATTCATGATACCATATTTTGGTTGTGATATATATGTGTTTTTCTTGTTTATTGTATTGTATCATAACATGATTGTAATATATATTTATTGATGAACTAAATCCTCTTGAATATTCATATTTAGTTATTTAATTTTTTTATAATTTTTTTGATATAATCACGTTATATGCACTTTTCCACAAATATAATGTCAAATATAGAGAAAATTCATTTTGAATATTTCATTGGAGGACTATGCATAGTCAAGGAATTATTCTGGGATAGAAAGACTGATTCTTATATCGATGTTTTATTTGATTTTAGTCGCCTATTTTAGAGCCAGTTGGAATCATTTTCACATATTGTTGCACTATTATTTTTTTCCTAAATCTATTTTAGTAATTCTATCATACTCTAATAATGGGATTATATATGTCCTCAGGCATTAGATTCAAATGTTCTTGATTTTTTAAATATTTATATGGTAGAGATGTGTATTCATGAATAAATGTACTCAAGATTACTCCTCTAATGTGTGAGGCTTTCATTTTCATCGATGGACACTAGACATTGATATCATGGAACTAATAATGATATTTTCACGCTTGTCATATCACCAACCAGTATGGACATAGTGTGTTAGATCATGATAGCTGCATAGGGTAATACCTCTCATGTGTGATGAAAGCATTATATTGAATAGTTTTGGGATTCTGTATCCTTTGACTCATCTCACCCAATATACTCATTATCCATTTTTATTATTATTTATTTTATTATTTCTCTATAAAGTCGTGTATATAGTATTTGGAAGTGTGTTTATTTGTCTTATCCACAATCCAATAATGATTTTGTAGATGGTTTAGTATAAAATGTTGAACCTACTGGTGGATTTATAGTTGTTAAAAACCAATTGAGAAGCATATTACATATGCAATACTAAATTAATATGTTTTAAGGATGAGCGAACTCCATTAGTATTAGAAAATTGGAACACCATCGATTGCGGTTTTATTAATACCCTCTGATATATGGGATTGGATATACATAGTCCCCCTTGTTTCTTAACTCATGAGGACACATACTGAAAAGATGCTGGTCATTGTAGTTATTCATTTTCAGGGGTTTTATGGGATATGGAGGAGAATAGTTAACATATTGCTTACCTATATAAATATATCCTTTAATATTATGAGGAAATATCTAGGGAGGCATTATATAATATAACATTTTGATCTGTTAACATTTATGAAATTTTACAGTTACAGTAGGGAAGTATGATTGTGGAAGAGTAATCTATGATATTACCAGGCCTCTCAAGGTACTCCCTTTTTATAGTTTGATATTTATTTCTCCTAGGATGGTACTTCATTTTTGGATTCTGTTGTGATTTCACATATAGGGTGATGTCTTATTTCAATCCTAAAAATTTTGAATAGTTGGAGTAAACTATTGTTGTTTAGAATTTCATGGATGAGATAACATTTGTAGTGGGTGATAGTTGGTGGAATACATTGGATAAGCCCTCGGAAGGTGGAATCTAATGATATTAATAAGGATCTAAAAATTAAATATGCATCATTTGATGACTCGATGATACCATATTAGTTTTTTAGGGGTCATAGGATGGCTTATGTAAACCTATATAGAGATGTTTCTTCTCATATGATGGAATGGTACAACTGACATGAGATTTCCCATCAAAATTTATAACTGACGGAGAGTTTTTTACTAGATTCCCATATATAGGAAAATGATAAGGTTAGGATGTTATCATGGTGGAATAATTGGCCTTGGATTGAGAAGAGTAACTTGAGGGGGATGAAGTTTATCCATGATTACACTAACATACCCTAGTGTTATGTTCTTATTATAGGGAGCTATCATGAGATATATATAGATTTGGGTTGACCCATTACTCAACCAATGTACTTGGAGACACTAAAAGAAGGTTACTCAACAATCACAATCCTCTACCAATAGTGTTACCAAACTCATGGAGTTGATAGATAATTATAAGATTTATTTAAAGTACTGACACATCACTAAAATTTCATCATAGGTATTTATTTTCGACACATATTTCATTCCTATATCAACTAAAATATTTTTATGATGTGAAATATCAATGGTGAAATATCGATATTTTCCTTCACGATTGATAATGAAAACAATACAGTGTAGGAAGATATCATGCATTGGTGGATATAATCGAATACTAATTAATTTTCTATTATTTCCCATTTAGTAGTGTATTCTATGGGAATTTAATTTCTAGTACTATAGAAATTTTATGAAGTATTTTTTATCTATGTATTGGTGTTAAATCCCTATTGAGATAGAAATTAATAAATTTAAATGAAGATAGGGTTTCCTAGAGATATGTACTATTATATCACATTTCTCTTGCTAAGCATTAGGAGAAGATGGTGTGGTTGGAGGTCTTGTAGATGATTGTCTATGTTAGGCACAATGCATCCCCAGTTAGACATAATATTGTTATAAATTAATATATATAGTAACTTGGGTTTGTGTGTAGATTATAAATTGTTGTACTAGGTGAACATGAAGAATATGTATCCTTGACCAATTATTGAATTTTTCTTCGATCATTTGAGAAGGGTGTGGCCATTTTCGATGAATGACCATATGCCAAACTATAAATAACATCATGTAATAGATGAAAATATATGAAACAAATCTTTTTAGATGTCCCTATGTTAACTACAAGTACCATTTGATCCCTTTCGTAAGGATAAACACCACACCAGTTTTCATGCGACAAATGAACCCACTATTACAACATTATATATATCAATTTGTGGTTATATCCATTGATTTAAAAAAGTACAATTGTTATCGATGGTGGAGAATGAGAGAAACATAGGAATGGAAACAGATATACATTAATATAACCAACTATTTTGGAATTCTCATGATCTGTATGTTATGGATTTTTTAGGAATATTTTCTATGACATGAATTCCAATATAATATTTTATCCATAGACATGGTGAAAATCTATGGTGTGATATGGTTGGACACCAACCAAGGTCCGGACATATGTGTGCAGATTCTATTTGTTATTTGACAATTACATGAGCATAACTCTTGATTTATTAGGGATATTTGCACTATGACAACATTGGAAAAGGAAGGTGTAGTTTTTCATTTGGAAGGAGTGTTTCCACAAGGACATTATGAAGATACATTAATGATTTAGAAGTTATCATTACATGTTTTCTAGATTAGGGTGTCTTGTATATAATGTTATATGATTTCATAGAAACTAGATATGATTATGTTATTTTTAATAGGATAATGGAATTTGCCTATGTGCATCAATAATTGAGACAACATGAAGATAACTACAGAACACGAGATCTTGTGATGAAATTTTTTGTCTCATCCATGATAATGTGAAAAAACTACCATATGATTTAGTAGTTTATCATCAAATCAAACTATTAAATTTTAAATTATATCTTTTCTAAAAATTATATTATCCTAAAATTGAGGATATGGATATAGTCCTTCCATAATTATGATTTAAATATATTCTATACTCCTAGGATTGGAAATATAGTTTCAGATTCTGTTAGATAGATATCATGCTTGCAGTTATTGACAGAGGATTCAAAAAAATTATCTAATTTTATATTTACATTATAGAATAGGA
The DNA here is from genome assembly GCA_963277665.1 of Viscum album. Taxonomy (NCBI): domain Eukaryota; kingdom Viridiplantae; phylum Streptophyta; class Magnoliopsida; order Santalales; family Viscaceae; genus Viscum; species Viscum album. The sequence goes on along the minus strand of OY728161.1, from coordinate 414,827,497 downwards.
TGTTGAAAATTATATCTAGACAATGTTTTTTTTCACACCACAACTATTATTTTGTTTAGTGGGCTTTGTATGAATATACATAAAATGAGACCATACATGCTCAGATAAAAACCCAATGTTGTCTTTATTGATTTTATAAATGTGGGGAGTAAATCATTGTTTTCAATGGATAGACTAAGATGGCATTAATATTGAGATATTATTTGATTATGGAGTTACATTCATCCTCGTGTGATGTATTTTTAAGTGTGTAAAACATGTACTAAGCCTTCCAACATATGTTTTGGTGGATATAAATGAATAATTTGGTAGCGTTATTTTTTCCGTGATGCCTCGCTTTTTAGTAGTTTAAGGATTACCACATGTTCATGTGGAATAATCTCATTCTTTTTGGTTCATGTTTGTAAGTGGGATTTGAAATATATGGACATATAGATAGGGAAATAATTAATTTTCAGAAGACATAATGCCATCTATGGTATCACATACAATCTCTAGATGACATTCCACTACCTAATCACATAAGAGAATATTTTAATAGTGATAATGGAATTTATTTGTGTGAAATATATTGTCCATATCCATGTATTTCCATCGTTGTTAATTTCATAAAAATGATTATCACTTCAAATTTTGATCATCAATTGGATTTATGGAGGCCTTTGGGAATCAATTTAGTTTGAGCGTGATATATTTACCCCTACTTAACATCCATTAGTACAACACTATTAAGTTTCTAGATCTCATACTGGGATTATTCATGTTAGAAATTGAGCATATTTGGGATGATCAGATACAATAGGTGGATTTTACATACTATTTCTACATCCATTCCTCCATCGCGTGGAATTTTTAAAGGAATTTATATGTGTGACCATACAAGTTGCCAGTATTTTGGATTGTTCCATGTGAGTCAAAACTCATGGGTTGTGATTTGGTTTGATGTATGATAGTGAATGTATAGAACATCCAGAATAGGATGAGTACTTTATAGATCATTCATATGTCCTAAATAGACTAGAAATAGATGGCATTGGTGTTCATGGAAAAAGACTATGTGTTTCTGAGTGCTTCAAATTTATGTATCTCATTATGGTTTGGATGAGGAAATAGGTTATGTCAATGATTCATTATCCAATGATATATACAAACTATGTGAGGTGGAAAACATTATGGCTCTACCACCATAGTTATACTATATGAATGACATCTTCCACAACTCGTAGATGAGGTAGTAAAAAATTACTTTTTGCGTGATATCCATTAGGGATATTTGTACATAAAGGATATAGAAAATTTTCTACGTACCCAATAGAGGTTGGTGATCATCCGGAGAAGAACATATGTGTATAAGTGCTTCAAATTTTCTATTTGTATTTGTAGCATGATAACCATTAAGATAGTAATTGGGAGTTAGACACCAAGATATTGGCTCACTACACTGACCATTTGGATTATCCTTTTTCTAAATTTGGGATGAAATTTTCTAATTCAGGAATAATATGAAATAATGATATTTTCTATGTATATATATGTAATATATATAATAATATTTTCTAAATGATGTAATAATATTGCGTTAGATTTCCGGTGGTGGTGCTCTTTGAAATGATTAAATTATTGTATAAAATATTTTAAGATCATGTAAGTATAATTTTTATTAAAAAGTTCATGATCACATGAATGGAGACATGGATGGGAAATATATGACTAACATTGATTATAGAATACTGATTTTACCCCTGGCATGGCATAAAATGTATCGGCATCAAGAATTTTTATAATTCTTTAATATAGGAATTAATAATATAATAATAAATAAGAAAAATAATTTTACTAATTTTACCATTGAGAAATGAAACTCCCAACAATAAAATATTTTTATAGAAAATTCATAGGGTAATATTTATAACAATGATTATTGATAATGATACTTGTTGAGGGTAGTCGATTTATCAGTGATATGATATTGAGGATCATTTTTACAAACACAGTGTGAGGATCTCTCCTAAGGCGATGAAACAGATTCATTACTCGTTTGTGATCAATCCTAACTTATTTTAGGAAATTTTAATATCAATGTTATTTCCCTATTTTCTATCTCATAAAGAATATGAACCAATTCATCCAATAGTTGATATTCAGTTTTATCTTGATTGTATGTTTTTTTATTTTATTATGGGATTTAGCAAAATTTATTTTTTGATTTTTATTACAATTAATTCACCATTATATTTACAATGAGTAGATTCTCACCCCAACACATCCTGTTATCATTCCTCATGTGTAATTTTTGATTTTATACCCTTTCACTTCACACTATTAATCACTGATATTTCCTTGATTTTTAGTTCAATTAATACACAACATTTAATTCTTATGGAATGTTATTTAACACAATGAATTGGTATTACATGTTCCTTTCATTATGTGGATTCACATATAGATATAATGAAAAATGTGGTTTATCTAATGTTGATTAGGCACGATCCAATTATTAAAAATATCTAGAATTGATATGTGGTGATGTAATAGTGAGAATATGTAGATTTCATATTCTAAATTAATGTCCATAGTATAACCATTATAAACGGTGATGATTTTTTATGGCCCGATCGATGATTTTGGGGATTGATTAATGGTGGGAGGAGTATTAAAATCAATAGTTGTGTGGATATACCAAAATATTATGTAAGACCTAAATCACTCAACATGTCCCCCAAATAACACACATTTTATGTGAACCTATCATTGTCTCTTAGGTTTAAGCAAGATGAAAAACATAACACGTTGTGTGAAACATGTCACATTCCATGTGATATAGTTATGGAAAGTCTCCATATTCTCATAATGGTACAAGAGAATAGGCTTGAACATGAACCTGAGAATGATTAGAGTACGTTGGCATGATTCGGTAATCATAAATGACTTATTACACATGAACAACAATAATACATGGAAATGACACAATATATATAAGCACGAATACGGAGTACATAAACATGTTCTACAGGTACGGTGACTATGGACCCAATCTCTCCATGATATGTAAAACAGGTCGATAAGTCCATTGTATTTTGAAATTTGGTACATTATATAACATCATAAAACAATAAAATCAATTATATTTGTTGGAAAAAAGTTTTACATGTTCTTACATAAAACAACATGTGATTACCAAAGAATACACATAAGAACAGGTTGACAAATAAGTATAGTATGGGATTAAACTTGTCAAAACATGTAAATAATGTAACATTCTAGAATATTGGAATATATAATTGGAGTATGAGTAATATACCTAAATAATAATACATAATATTTAATGAGAGTCATAAATGAAACCTGAAAAATGTTGAAACCACACAAAACAATATAGTATAAACAATGGTCAAGGATAAACCTGCCAATACATCACAGTGGAAAAATTACCATATAGAAATCATCTTTTCACCATGTCCCAACATGCCTTATCATGATATAGAACAATAAATAATGCATTTGAGAGCAATCTAATCTCACCAATCATATCCACTATATTTACTAAATCTGGGTATAACCAAGCTTAGGTGTCACTCAACCAGACTTCCACGTCACCCAATCCCAATATCAAAATACCATTATACCATTCATCTTCCGGCAGAAATCCTCTCGTATCCTATACAGTATCGCGGTGCCCGACGCCCCCCGATTAGGTTTCTTCCACTGAACAGGTTGCTCACGCGGGTCCTCCATTAGGGTTTCGACCTCCCTGTTTCTTCCTCCCGTGGCTCCCCGATTACGGTTTCCATCTCCGAGGTTCTTCGTCCCGCAGCGAGCCTACGATCGTTCTCCCAACTTCTTCCTACCGCGGCTACCCGATTAAGGTTTCCGTCTGTGAGCTTCTTCCTCCCACGGCTCCCCCGATTAAGGTTTCCATCTCCGCCCTCCTCCCTGAATACCTACTCTACCTTTGGATCCTCCCCCTCTTCCTGATCCCTATCCGACTCCTACACCACAGGATGCTCCTTATCAGGATCATCCATCTCCAGCTGCTCCGGCTCTACCTGGTCCGCCTCCGGATCCCCAACCACTGCATCCAATGGTTCCCGGTAATATTCCTCCTCTCCTAGCTCTACCACCCACAACAGATTTGATTATTTCTTCATCTATCATCCTATTTTTTTATGCAGATCTCATCAGCAGGTTGGTATTTTCTCATCTGTAGCCTATCTGTATCATATTACACATATTTTAGGATTCTAATTTCAGTCAATTCAAATGAAATTTGCAGGCTATAATGCAATATAGTGACTCTCTACAGGTTTTCTCTCATAAATTTCGGGAATTATTTTTAGTTATCTCTAATAATCAGTACTTCTAGTTTCATATGAATATATTTTAGTTCTCCCCTATTATGATTCACCAATTAATGATTATACTTATACTGTGCGGCCAATATTTCTCTATTAATTCATTTAAACTAACTTGAAAAACCTTTTTTACTACCAATTTTTTTTTCACAGGTTTTCTTCAATTTAGTTTCATTAGAAATCTTTTCTCCAGTAGTAATTATTTTGAACATAAAATAGCAAAAACAAATCATTTTTCTGTAATATTTTGTTCCATTATAACATTTCAATGTCGTTGGCTTTGAATACTTATAAATTTTTAAATAATGATGGATCTCCTTTACGAATTTGTAGGAGTCTATGTATACATTGAGGGTCTCAATTTGTTCAAGGTACCCTAGTTGAACAGATTTTTATGAATCAGGCTTTTAATTTTACCAAACACATATACCATTCACCCAATTATCATTTTTTGTTTTTATCATTTGTCTATTTCAACTTTGGTTTAATCAACTTATAAAATGGATCATAACACCAATCCTTCTTTTCCAGTAGGTGAATATTGAATTATACAACGTTTAATTTGTTTTCCTTTTGGTGTTTTTCTTGGGTATATAACTTCGTGTTCATGGAAATGTTTTTAGCTCATTTCTGAATAGAGACTTGAATTTGATTGGTTTCACGACTTAATGGTGTTATATGCAGTTGGGTTGTAGGTTTGGGATTCTAAAGATCTTTTCTTCCCTAAAGGTATGTTTTGCTAACTCGGTATTTGTTTCCCCACTTTCACATACATGTTCTATAGGGTGTTTTGGGTGATTCTTATAATTTTGATAAATTAATATGGCTCTGCTTTACAAATTTGCAGGATTGGATGTAAACTTGGAGGGTCTTAATGTTTTCAATGTACCCTGGTTGAAAAAAATTTTACGAATCAGGTTTTTAATTTTACTAAACTGAAATACCATTATCCCTATTATCATTTGGTGTTTTTATCATTTTCTGATTTAAACTTTGGTTTAATAAATATATGAAATGATTCATAACAGCAATCCTGCCTTTCACAGAAGGTGAATATGAAATTATACAACATTTATTTCATTTTCCTTTTGGGATTCTTCCTAGAAATATAACTCCGTGGTCATGGAAATTATTTGAGCACATAGTAGGTGAATATGGAATTATACAACGTTGAATTTGGATTCCTTTTGGTGCAACATCAATAATGACTAACTATTGTGGCTAAAGGATTTGATGTCTTCTCAAATGTATGGTTGAATCCTTCTAAGACTTGTGATTAGTAAGAATTCATTATGTTCTCGGCTGCTGGAGGACCACGGTTTGTTTGGTTCTATCTTTTGTGTACAAATTATATAATAATCATATTTAATGTATCACTCTACTCAACAAATTTGTGGTTATCCTTTATTTAAGGTGACTGTATAATTGAATTAATTCATCACACTGCTCAACTCAGATGGTTTTTTGAGATATTATAGTCATTTTTAATGTGTTCTTGAACATCATTTCAATAATGCTCTATGCTCTATTGGATGATTCTTTCCATCTTTACCTGTTTATATTTTATCATTATATTATAATGGACATGTTGGTCTGTTTACTTATCTTTATCTTCAGTTATATCATTTTATCCTTGTAATTTAATGTTTTTATCCAGTTCTACTTCATTTTTTCTCATTTCAATCTTTCATAGCATGGTAGAATTTCTTATCTGCAGATACGTGACTACTTCCTATAGAGGTAAAGTTTATTGAAATTAATCAAATTCATAAGTGTTAGATATTGTTTTGACGTATTCCAGCATGTTTTTTAATGTCTTTTCAACTTCTAGGATGTCAACCCTCCCTCCCAGAAATCACTACAGTTGTAGGTGTACTTTTAGGGACTGTTTTTTTACAACAAAGGTCTCTTCTGTATGTAATATGTCATTACTGGATAAGAGTGTGGTTTTTCTCTCATGTGGCATAAATCACAATGGATTATCAAGCTTATGGGCTGTGAGTCAATGGAAATGAAATGTCTACTTGTGCTAGCAGGTCCCTGAGGGCTTTACAGGTTTTTCTATGAACTCGATTTATTCCTATCTTTCAAGACTTCTGGAGTATTACCTCCATGATGATGTGTTACATGAATTCATTGTTTTTTATGGTTTTCTGGATATCTTAGCTTGCTTGCGCTGGATAGTGGCTTTTTTACCCTGCTCACTGATCTTCTTTGGGAACTTGATGTTATTCTAGACTTGCAGCCCTATTTGTTTGATGGTAGGTATTTTTTTCCTCTTTCCTGGGCTGCTTTCACCACTAGAATTCCCTCTATTTTCTGATTACCAATTTTACATCTTTCTGACAGTCCATCGATGTCTTCTTGATGTTTCAGTTTTGAACAAAGCGTAAGCTTGGCATGGTTGACCAACTCCTGTACAACACCCCATGCACCTGTTGAAGAATGGGTAGGCTTCGCATGTAATTCCCTGTATTTTTCTTCAGTTTTTTGGGCAGGAAAAAATCTGGACAGCAACCCATCAACCTATTGATATTCAATTCCTACTATTCTTGGAAGCATAAACAAACATCTTGGTTCGTATGTTTTCAAATTAAGTTCTCATGATGCACTACCGTTTTCAAAATCACATGATGCACTACTTTGTTTTCAATTAAAAAACCATGCACTACTTTCTCATTGAAACATTCACTACTTTCTCAAATATGAAAACATGCACTACTTACTCAAGTGGGAAAACATGACCTACTTTTTCAAACATGCAATACTATCTCATTCAGAACAAAGTACAACATCCAGGATCGTATGTTTTTAAATGTATTGCAGCATGTTTTGAATAACATTTTCCACTGTTTTCAATGTTTTTTATGTTTTCCACTTTTTTATGGCCAAATTCTCTCCCTATCATTTAATTCACATGATGCACTACTATTTTTTTATGTTCTCCAGGTCGATTACTTCTCATGATTCAGTACTGTTTTTTTCATTGACAAATGATGATGATCCTATTGGTGGGATAAATGGGATATGTAAAATCAACCAGCCTTCAATCTTACCAGCCATCACAGGTAGTGGATTACCTATATTTTCACATGCTGAACATATCAGTCGAAAATTGAGATACATTGAACATGTTGATTTCTCATTTGTTTCCATCATTCATTGCACAGGTTGTGTTGAATGAAACATGTCAATTTTTTTGAGAATATATGTCTTATGTATAATGAAGACGGTTACAAATAGAAGGTACATGTATGTTTACCCCTTATACATGCATGCATGACAACAAAATATGCCCTTTTTTAGTATACTTTTTCTAATGTTGTTGATTTTTCCGAATATATGCATTCTGTTTACATCCCTATTAACATCACCTATTCCAACTTATGTTTTATGGAATTCTTGAAATATATCATTTTGTCTAATAAATAACTCCTTGAAAATTTTCTAAAGAATGTATTACTTTCTGTTTGATTATCTATTTTTTCAATTCCAACGATTATCCATCCATGGCACATGAATGAGGTCCAATTAGACTGTGTGCGTTTTATATTGTATTCCTTTTGTATATGTGTTCGAATCCATTTTCATTTTTTATTTATGATCCATTTTCCAGTCTTGGCGATTTGAAATCACAATTATAGAAACATTATTAACATAATCTTCTATTGACTATTATGTGTTTGTATTCACTTTCATTACATTGAAACAGTTAATGGTGGCTTTGTGAATTGTATATCTTCCCAATTATGTAGGAATCCCATAGTGGAACATTTATGGATCTCTATTCCTTTGAAACCCAATATGGTGTAACATGGGATTCCTATTTCCTAAGTCAGGTGCGTACTCACGAGATTGATTGGGAAAAAAGAGCAGAGCTTGAATATTTGGGTTTTCATTTTATTTGTTTTTCAAATACTTCAATCTTCTGATTTTTTAGAAGACTATTTCTTAAGGTCCCATTCTATCTGGAAGCAGGTGAAACCAAGGGGGGTCTCAATATTTTTCATAGAATAAGGGATGCTGGGAACTATTACTGTATTGTCGAATGTCCACCTTTATTTTAAAATACTATATGGGGAGAGGATGAAAATATTGGATTCCTTGAGTGGGTGATACATATGACACTCTCCCTATACTACATTGAATTTAAGTAAAAAATCATGCACTAAATTCTCATTGAAACATTCACTACTTTCTTAATTAGGAAAACATGCACTACTTACTCAAGTGGGAAAACATGCACTAATTTTTCAAACATGCAATAATATCTCATCCAAAACAAAGTACAACATGCAGGATCGTATGTTTTGAAATGTATTGCAGCTAGTTTTTAATAAAATTTTCCACTGTTTTCAATGTTTTGTATGTTTTCCACTTTTTTATGGCCAGATTATCTCCCTGTCATTTAATTCACATGATGCACTACTATTTTTTTTATGTTCTCCAGGTCGATTACTTCTCATGATGCATTACTTTTTTTTTCATTGTCAAATGATGTTGATCCTATTGGTGGAATAAATGTGATATGTAAAATCAACCAGCCTTTGATCTTACCAGCCATCACAGGTAGTGTATTACCTATATTTTCACATGTTGATCAAATCAGTCAAAAAATGAGATACATTGAACATGTTGATTTCTCATATATTTTCCATCATTCATTTCACAGGTTGTGTTGAACAAAACATGGAATTTTGTTGAGGAGATATGTTATATGTACAATGAAGAAGACATCGAGTGGAAAATACATGTATGTTTACTCCTTATACATGCTTGCATGACAACAAAATATGCCCTTTTTTTAGTATACTATTTTAAATGTTGTTGATTTTTCTGAATTTATGCAGTCTGTTTACATCCCAAATAACGTCACCTATTTCAACTAATTTTGTATGGAATTCTTGAAATATATCATTTTTTCTAATAAATAACTCCTTGAACAACTTCTAAAGCATGTATTACTTTCCATTTGATTGTCTATTTTTTTCAATAACAACCATTACCCATCCATGGAATGTGAAAGATGTCTAATTAGAATGTTAGATGCAGGAACTATGAAATGAGTAATATATTTTTCCAATTCATAATAACTTGGAACTACCAATGCTGTCGAACCTGGGGAAGCAGTAGTAGGGTTTCACATGTCAACATAACTAGGAACAGTCATTACTGCAGGAATAAATAAGCCAAAATCAAAACACCCATAATCAAAAACATTAGCAAGCAAAAAACATGGTACTACCTGGGAACCTGAAATATAACATTATCCCCTTTTCCTGAATTGAATACATCTACAGTGGATAGTGACAAAAAATCTGTCACCCTATCCATGTCCTAATAACCAAAATGACAAACAGGCTGTATACAAATAGGCTCCATCCTCATGATTTATGAGCGACTAATGGAATATTTGACCAGGTTTTTGTTCCTAAATCCACATTAAACATAGTAGAATTGGTTCCCTGTACAGTATAAATTATCTGAGAAAAATACTTTAACAAAATATACTATACTTGAATAATGATGTCTCATTAGAGAAATGATCATATCATTAATGTGTTTTAAAATATAAGACACCAGATCCTGGGATTTCTTTAACCAAGACATGAATTTTTAGATAAATCAAATTACTTAGATCCTGTGATTATTTTTCTGTATAATATCCAAAGAACATATACTGAAATATCTTAATTCTTCATAGATAGTTCCTTTATATTATTAATATGATCTGTTAATATTATATAACAATATTTGGATTTTTTAGGTTCATTGGAAGGATTATGATGCACTCGAATAGGCATCCAGTGCCTGATTTTCAAGGGTGGTTAATTAACCTTTCCAGCATTCATGGAGAATACATTCTTGTGCTGTTTTTAGTGTTTAATTAACCATTGTGGAATTTTCATTCTACATTCTTCCACAAATCTCAACAGAAGGTGCGATGTATTCTCTTCTCATTTATCTTCATTTGGTTATTTATTTTAAAAATCCATTAGTATATGAAAATTTCTAATCTATAGAGTATGTTTTGGTTATTTATATTCTGTGTACTATATATTTTCACATGAATATTTCATATCTTTCACATGCATATTATAGTCATCTTTGAAAATATACCCCTTTTAACATTTATCAATATCCTAATTAAAACAGAATGTTATTTGATACAGTTTCTTTACATAAAATGTATTCTAGCACCCTCAATCCTTCAACGCATTGTTTTGTGTTGGTTCTACTCATTGAAAACATTTTCTATTGGAGTGTTCAGGGCATGGTTTCTTCTTTTGACAACAAAATTTAGGCAGTTATACTTTTCGAATCTCCCATGGTACGTATAGTGAATAAATTTTACACATTTGATGGACTGTCACATTTGTTTTGTTGTTTTTTTTTTGATAAACATGGCATATGTTCATCCTATTGATGAATATGGGTAGAGATACATTATTTTTTACAGATTTTTTATAAATTTACTCTTCCACTATATCAATTTCATATTCTATTGCTATGAAATGTATTTATCCCATTCAGTTTGTGTGCTTTATCAAATGAAGTATCATCCGTCTTCTTTTTAAATGAATTTCTCATTGTTGTTTTGACATGTGTGTTTGATATATCTTCAAACTGATTTCATTCAATTGGTTCATGCCTTTTTCTTGGTATATTCAACTTATAAATCATATTTTTTGAATAAATAGATTCATTGATAATGTTACTTCACTAAAAAATAGATTCTCTGATGTAGATTTCTGTTTTTATCATTTATTTAAATGTTTTTCTTCTAGAGGTGTGCATGAAGATGGGTGACATGTCATGGTTTCTGGATTGTCGGGAGTGGGAAATTGCAAGCAGCTGCCACAATTTTGTGATTTCTATATATTTGACTTTACAGCTGCTGAGGCCAGTGGAGGTTTTTGTTAGGCCTGCGATGCCGATAGGGAAGAGCGGGGGAGAGTGGTATGAGTACAGGGAGCTGACCGATCTGATTTCTATGTATTTAGAATTCATGTTTATTATTAATATTTAAATATTGTATTGTCTTTTTAAAATTATGCATTGAACCATTTTTTTCGGATAGATAACAGGAGAATTGTGTTGTATCTAGGTTAAACAGTAGCTATATTTTCTTGAACTGTCTTTAATTTTATCTTGAATATTAATATCTCCATATGTCACGCATGGTTATACGGAACATAAACACATAAAAATGAAATAATTAACAATTCCCCTGGTTCATCGTTGATTCTGTTCAGATCTACTTGATACGTCAAGATAATCGAGAACACCTCTATACTGTTTTTGGTCGAAAGAAGGTACTCTTTCTTTTTCACATCCGCAATTGTTAAGGTCTTGTTACTTATTTCGTACCCCAAAGGAGGATACAATGGCCGTATTGATACCCTGACCAACATCTATATGATGGTGACGGTGTACTCCCATGTAATTGAACATGCTGGATTTTTTTACAGTCATTTGTCAAGGCTATATTTTCACCAGTAGGTCTAATTTGTATAAAGTATTTCTTATCTATATACTCATCTTTACTTCCATGTGAGTTATCGTGCAATTTTGTTCATTATTTGGATTACTGTTTTCAATGTTTTCATCCAGTTATATGTATTCTATTTTACAATAACATAATATGTCTTTTAATCTAATTAATTATTCCATGTTTTGTTTTTTACATTACAATGAACTCAATTACAAAATTTTTTATCATAAATAACATAATTACAAATGTCAATTTCAATATTCTTTTCATTCATTTAAATAAAATCTCCATGCAGAATATAATTTCTAATTTCTTATAGATTCTTCTTCACCTTTTAAAATGTATCCAAATGTTATTCTACATTCATAACGAATTTATCATATTTTGTTCAATTGTTTTCTATTAATAAGAATCATAATATTGTGATTTCAAACAATTCAATATTCATGTTCATGAGTTACATTGAAGTGTAGTATTTTTCTTAAAAAAAAGCATTGAACCATGTCACCGTGTGAACGCATAACCAATAAATTTTATTATATCACCGTGTGAATGCACGGGCAAGTACTAGTTTATTTTATTCTCAAGAATAACTTATCCATATAGATCACACAACTTGGATTCCTTAATCCTCATATATTATTAAATATAGGGGTGTGTGAAATATATATATGTAAGTTCCTAATAAAAAAATTATGTAGGAATATATGTGAACATACTTGATAGGAAATGTGTGTGGTATTCACTACACAGATTATTTGGTGTGGAAAATAATGGGGAAATTTTTTCTGCATAATTTCATCACATAATGATTTATAAAAATGTTTTGAAAAGATATATGGGTTTTCTATAATAACAAATATTACAATCTTGTACTAATTGGGACATAAATATTCATATACAATCACTAGAAATTAAAAATTGAATAAATGATTTAATGAAGATACTTGAATAATGAAATGAATAATAACTAATGGTCGCATGTATACATTAAGATTCATGGTAGGAATAAGAACAATAAAAGGGGTTTATAATATTTTATAAATAAAAATTTATGTAAGGGTAAAATGGAATAACATGTCTCAACATTAAAAAATAATATTTAATATAAATAAACTAAAATATGATCTTCAATGTAAATTAGAATAATGAAATCCATTGTAATATTTTTTTATGGAAATCGGTGTATGTTACGGTTCATTGAATGATTCCTGAGAGAGGAAGGATGATATAATTATTTATAAACCAAATGGATAGTAAGGTGGGTATTGAATAACATATCCCACCTTATAATAAATCATATTTTGATTCTTAACAAAAATTAGTGCTTGATAAAAAGAGGAGTGTAGAAAATCATTTACTTGACTGTGTGACACCAAGTGCATCAGAGGGACTGTTAGATTGTGTTTTGGTTACTTGAGAAGACATAAGAGACTGGATTATAGAGTTAAAACATGCTCCAATGATATTAATATAGTGACATGGAATCTTGGGTAGGATTATATTGTAAATGAGGGATATTTAATTTGTATTTATGTTTTAGACTCTATAAATAATATATCCAAACCCACAATCCACAAAAAAATTGTTTTTCCCTTTTTCAAATGGGATTGGTTTAAAATATTTTATATGTTAAATAATGTAAATAAATATAATAATTCCTATATCTTTTTTTATGAGAATAAAATATTTAGTGAAATTATTTTTAATGCATATAATATAGTAATAGTTTTCAAGGATCCATAATGGTTTTATACAGTTCATAAATTTAAATTTAAATATCATTATTATAAATAGAAAACATATATTTCTTCATGGATACCCTTTATAGTATTTATTACATCACATTAGGTCCTCCCGAATTCATAAAACACAAATTCTATTTCTATGGTATTTATTTATTACCTGACAATTTGAATGTAATAGAATATTATGAAAAAAAACCCTTGGATAATGTCAACATTAATATTTCAGATCTTATAATAGTTTTATATAAATTATATTTTAATTATTATATTTTTGAAATTTAAAATAAAATTGTCATTTATTATGAAATTATGTGTTTTGTACAATAAATTTTTTCAGACCCATATAAGGATTCTATTTGACATCAAAAAAATTAAATGACTATTTCCATTTTAATTAATATTATTAAATAATAATAATTTTTTTTAAAAAATCCATTGATGCATGAAAATAAATTCCAAAAATTAATTTGATGTTTACCCAAAACTACTTTTTTATTTCATTTTATCAAAATAAAAATAATTTATAATGTAAAAATAATAAGAAAATAAGGTTTTCATTATTCAATAAATATTGATTCACATATTCATATTAATAGGTTATTCATAAAAACCATTTTAATAGGATATTTAATTCATTAAGAGTTTGTTGTATGATGATGGTACATTCATGTGGATGTACATCGAACATGTTATGGTATTTGATCTCGATAAGCATGAACTTCTATTGTAAATAGTTTCATTAATACGTATTTTGTTCTATTTCATCAAGGGATTAGTAAAGGGATATGCATGGAGTTGACACCTTCCTTATAAGAATTGATAAAATAACATTATTTTTTTATGATCTTACTAGTTGGGGCCATCACTTCCTTTTCCTAGTATAATGGTTTTGTATAAACATATTATTTCTACTATTCATTTGATCACTATTAAATGACTATATTATGAATGTTATTGTTTTCTAATGTACAATTAAATCTAATATATAAAAATAAAACAAACTATGTACATGTTTTTCTATAATCATACTACATAATAAAAAATTTCCATGAATTGAAAGTAGAATATAATTTATAATAGTATGGATGATTACAATATATCCCTTTAATAAATGTCACTCTAAATTTTTTAACACAATGAAATAGATGAGGATGTCTACATTCCATAAAATCATATGTTTTTGATAACTAATATTTATATAGGTAGTTTTTGTTGAACACATTGTCCTAGTAAATTGTCTTATTTCGTAGGAATTTTTCACTATAGTCGAAAAATTTCACTAGAATATCATTATATGAATTATCAATATCCAAGGGTATCAACCCTATATTGAGTACATGACTGGTATCTAGTGTGTTAGTCCTTGAGAATGATACATAGAATTCATCATGAAATTGATATAGATTAGATGGGAGTTCTAGAAGACGATCCACCACTCTATTGTGATCATTGATTTCAAATGTTCCATTGTACCATGGACTATGTTTTACATTCTTCCAAAATATCATCATTTTCTACCATGAATTTGATCTATGTAATATAATTTCATAGACATATAACTCTAGGTCTTTTCAAATATTGTTATGATAGATCTTTTCTAGACTCTTGGCACACATGATGTGCTACTGCTTGGTTTTATCCATTTCTATCATTTATGTGACCATTTATAGATCTATGATATTTTTTTAAAAAATTCATCTAATAATAGAGGTTTTCTATACCTCATCCCATAAATAAAATCATAGGGAGGTATTTATATTAGTAAGTGGGTATTTTTGTTTTAACAGAGCATGAAAATAAGAAGATGTTAATTCCATCTGATTTGAAAGTCAATTGACCATTTTCTCATAATTTCCTCATGATTTTAGATAGTCCACACATATTGTCCATGAGATTGTGGTTGATAATATATATTACACATAATCTCAGTGTTTAGATCATGTTTGAGGCTCTTATAGAACATCAATATGATTATTGGATAATGATTTCTTAAAATATATATTGGTACCCCGTGAAGCCTCATCAATTATCTAATCAATATCTGTGAAAATTATTTCACTGAAAAAATATGTATGAATTGAAATGTAGAGTACTGTATTTGTATAATTATCCACAAAAATTAAGATATAATTGTTTATTTTTTATTTCATTATAAGTACGTGAAAATGTATGTGGGAATGTTTTCAAATTTCCAGTGTGGTATGAGTAATAGTTGTATCATCCCCTTATACTTATTCTTTTCAACGATCAATTTTTGTCATTTCAAGGGTAGTGATTTATATATAGAAAAAAAATTCATATGTCCCAACAATAGTGATCTCAATGACCTTGTTAAATATTTTATATTCCAGGGTCAATGGTGAAATTCAACCCTATATAATCAATCCAATAGTTTCATTGTTAAATGAAGATTGGATTGAAAACATAGTCCAATACCAAATATCAAAATTAATTCTAAATTAACATTGAAATCATGTATTTCCCTATTCTTAGAGTCATGAATGTCTTCTAAATTCAAAGGTCATATTTTTTTCATACAATATCTATTCATGAAGAGATGTTTGAAAAATAAATTTTCAAGTGATTGGTGATATTTCTTCTTTTATAACTCTCATTTCCATCCCTACAAAATCTATGAAGATATAATCCCCATAAATTATCATAAATGATATATTTTTTAATTATTTATATATTTAGTGTATGGTAATTTATTTGGTCGATAATCGATTATTTAGTCACATTCCATTTACAACTTCTAATCGTTCTCATTGGCACAAATTCTTCTCTTTTATTGTGAAAAAATATTTTATAATTTTCTGATCCTTATATATTTAACTCTTTTCCCCATAAAGATAATGTTTAAATATTTTCAAAGTCAATATCAATGAATCCAACACTAAATAATAGATTAAATAATTTTTTTAGTGAAATTTTAATGTCCACTATGAATAAGATTTGAATTTATCATTCTATATCAGCTCACACCCCAATACCTTCTTCAAGGTATCTCTAAATATGACCTAATGATAACCACTTGTGGGTAGTGTGAACACAAGGGTAGTGATAAGCCTCTTATTTATCATCAAAAATATTTTCACTCATATATGAATATATTAAAACATCACTCCCTTATGAGTTAGCTTGTCAAAAGTGTATAAAAATAATGAATAATTTATCAAAAATTAGTTTTAAAACCCAAAAATAACCTGGAAACCATTGATATCTATCATGGATGTCAGTTTCAACCATCCTTCAATTTCACCCATTTGTGACGGGAATAGAAATATACTATTTAATGTATGCTTATTCACAAATAAATAGTCTACCATCAACCATAAATAAAATTTCCAAGATTAATAATGGAACGTATCATTTCACCTTAGAACAGTGCTCAGATGATCCTCATGATTCTCTATGATTTTGATTTTTTTTAATATCATCTATTAATACTAAAACAATAACTCAGTGAATTCCTAAAGACTATATTCAAGATGACCATTATGATATCTAGAGCATTAGTGATTCCAAATGGAATCACTATGATCTCATATTGCATGTACCATGTAAAAAATGTAGTCTTGTGGATATCCTTTTTCACCATAACATGGTAATATGCTAACAAAAGATCCACCGCAGTTAAGTATTATTTTCAATGTATTATATCAAAATACTAATACATTTGATGAAAATGATTCTTCTTTTATATCATGATATTTTTTATCTCACAATAATCTATAAAGAGGAACATTGAGCCTTTCTTTTTTATGATAAATAGGACTAGTTCAACCCATAGTAATGAAATTGGGGGGTGTAAAAACTATATTTAAATTCTCATATAGTTTTATATTAAACTCATCATTTTCTACAAAAACAATTATATGTGGATTATGTGATATTGTATATTCTATAGGAATAAGATTAATTGAAAATTCAACATCTCAACTGTGATGATGAGCATGAAATTTCCTGGTAAACAAACAGTGAATTCCATCAAAATTGGATTGTCATAAAGGATACCCCATTCAATAGACGCAATCATAAGTACAAGATAGAATTTTTCATAGGGAAATAATATCCATTATTTATGTTATGGTAAAAATAATGATTTTTCCTCCTACTTCTACTTATATAAAAGCATGGTTCAATTTTCCCTATGAATAATGATTTATATCTCAGGAGTATTTATGTTGCATCAATATTGATAAAAAAATCCATGCCCAGAATTTCATCAAATTACACAAAAATTAGTCTAAAAATTTTCAATTGTATGTTTAGTTCAGAAAATGTGGCATTGGAAGAGTTATTTAAATGGGATAAAAAAATTTCCCCATTTCTCATTTTCACTAATAGATCCACTTCTATTATTTTTGGTGGGTTTTTTATTGTTCTACTAATCATTCATTATAAGACTGAATGTGTATAATGAGAATAAAAATGTTCAATCTCTATAATTGAGTGAATAACATGTGTCTGTATTATGACACCATTTTGGGATCAACATTAGCATTATTGAACGTAAAGCCTCACACATGATACCTTGGATTTAGTTTTTTATATATGAAAACCTATTCTTGAAGGTATTTATATGTATACCTCCATGATTCCTTGCATTTGAAGCAATGAACAATGCAATGAGGGTTGATTAGAGAATTCCTTTCCTCTTTTTTAATATCATGTTTTGTCATCTCGAAAAACATTAGTTGGTTGTGTATCTTTTCCACACAAATGGGATTTGTTCTTTCTATTTAAGTAATTTTTTGGGGTTCCTCTTTATACACCATTGGAAATTTAGATTTTGGAGTATTGTTTTACAATTATAATTATAAATTAGACCACAAAGATTATTATCCACTTTATGATTTTTATCCTCCTCATACTCATGAGATTCTCTAGTTTCTCACTCTAACATTATGGAACAATGGAAAATTTCCTCATATCAATCAATGTATTGAATTGCTAGGGAATTTCATATATTTGGTATTATCAAACCAAAGAAGCATTCAATGTTGTATTCTATGGTAACAAAAATTAAAAAGGATTATCGTGCAATTGACATGAATTTTTTCTCATATTCCCCAATAGATTCATCATATTATAACCATTAGTGAATGTAAATTCAATAAAATTATAATACCGTGTGCGGAATATTGTTATTGAATATGATTTTCTAGAATTTATCAACTCCATCACATTGTCACTTCCTTAATCATTGTATTCTTGATCAATGACCACCAATGATCATATTTTACCATTGTATAACAACTAACAATAATAATATTATTGTATTCTAGACACTGAATAATGTATACGATCTTTTCAACAGAGATTAACAATTTTTATGTGATTATGATATTACAGGTTTCATTTAATATATGAGTTCATTATTGAATAATGTACTATATTGGAGCTTGTTCCCTCTCATAGGTGAATGGACACTACATGTAATATACTATTATATTCAGATCCTGATTCAATCGAGATAGTATACCCATGAATTTCATAATTCCCACTACCATCATGTTAAATATATCATTGTGGTGGTACTAAAATTTCCCAAAGAATTGATTGTTTACCTAATTCTTCTTATTTTAATCCATTTTATAGAATAATAGGATAATTTGGGATGAATTTTTTTATACAACTAACCCCATATAAGTCTATCTAATTTAATTGAATGGATAAATTATAATTTTATTTTATTTTATTAGCTATAAAAATCATTGCCCTTAATCTATGTTAACCACAATCTATTTACTAACTTGTAATTTTATAGAATTTTTTTGTTCCCTTTATAATGATTCATATTTATGTTGTGAATTTACCTAAGGTGATCCACCATGACTATAAAAGAATATGCATAGTAAGGAATTTTATTCTGTACCTAGTTACATAGATTCAGGCACGTGACACCTTTTCAGAGTTATTTCCCAAATTTATATTGGTAGCTGAAGCACATCCACTTGTAGTATCGATATAAGGATATATTTTCCAGATAATCTACTTAATCTATACAGAACAAAATTATGGTATGGTTTTTAAATAAGTATTATCTATAAGTGTTTCAATATTTTTTTTTAATCTTAATCCCAAGAAATATAAAATATTTCTCAAATCTTATCCATAAAAACACTTCTCTTTATAACACATAATTACATCATTTATTTGATAATATACACATAATAAACCATTATATTTGGAAAAATCTATTTTATATGGGAATTGGGAACATTTTATATAAAAAAATACATCATATATATTTAAAAAATATTTAACACGGTCCACCATATAACTGAATAGTAAAAATTATAATGTACTAGATATTATTGTTTATTACTATTAAGTGTTATATTGAATAAATTTGAGGCATGTTGATGGGATTGGGTTCTATTATCAGGCCCAGGTTTACAGAAATAATTAAATTAAATAAAGTATCCTTTAAATAGATCATGTGATAATTTTTACATAATCATTTAATAAATTCAAAATGGGTGTCAGAATCAGATATCAAACTACACCATTTCATTCTGAGAAGAAAAATTACATTTGGTGATACATAACATTGGTATGAGATAGTAGGATATGAATGTAAATTTTTAGATTTTATAATAATAAATTAAATTTATTCTTTACTTTATTAGTTCGTTGTGTCAAATTAGTGACATAATTCATTATGTATGTTGTTACATAGAACATACAATGTGAGATGCAAAAAAATAGAAGTATCTGGAAGATATGGTGATGAGACCTCTAGATGATCCATTCAAAGAATTACTAGGAATCCAAAGATTAGGAATCATTGTTCCATCAAATTTGGTTGATCTCGTCGATGGTGATAGTACAATGATTTTTTGTCCATGTTTTTTTCGAACCAATGGTCTGGCGTGTTATTGTATTTACATCTTTCCCATTAATAGATGCAATGATGAATGTAGATCAAACTAAAATCACATTGATTTATAGTTAGATCATTCTTCAAGTATGGATGTGTTTAGGTTTGATATAGGGGATTGGTTATGTTTTGATTTAGTTTATTGATCTTTCTAATGAGAATGGACCTAGGTCGGAATGAAAAACAACCAAGGTTGGTTCCATGGGTTGTTTCTATGTGGTTTCATCCTCATATTTTTCCCAATTCATTCTTTTGTAATCACAACATTAGAATGAATGATTATTTTTCCTTAGGTTAACAACAATAATATTCTAGAATCAAAACAAGTGTTGGAGTAAGTACAATAATTCTACAAATATATGATCAATAAGATTTGTATCACATGATACATGTAGTGTGGAACACATTAAGTAGTGGCGATGGTTCTGGGATGTAGTTAGCTGACACACAACATGCAAAACCTGTCACACTACATGTGGAACCTTACCCTGGTCTCAACATGTATCTCGAAGGATTCATGTACATTGGGTGGAGTACATGGTATGTAATTGACCACACTGCCATACCTCGAACAGATACATGAGTTACCCATGTACTCATACAAGGGTCGGTGAAAAGATATTAACACCATGCACTAGCACACAACTGAGGTAAATGAGTGGACCACATTTAAATGAATTTTGTGTGTATAACTTTCTATATTTTGTCTATTATCCTTTTTAGTCAAAATTTTTCAATTGACGTGGGTCTTTTAAATGAGGAGGACCCATAATCAAGGGAAACTGTTTCTAACCCATGTACACGCCATTTAAACCCTTCTACATGGCATTTTTTCCCTATCCCCCCAATCTATGATATTTTTCAATATATTTAATGAAATTGATTGTTTCCCTAAATTTTTTTATGTATCATTTAGTACACACTATAGAAGTATACCTTCAATAAGAAGTCTTGTATAGATTATTTAGAATACCCATGTGTCCTAGTGAGGGATCCTAAATTAATTCTTCATGCCATAGGTAGGGTTCTTTTTATATACATGACTAAACTTACTGGGCTTCATTACTCTACATAGAAGGTAGATCCAGATGGATTTGTTTGTGTCACCCAATGGCCTTTGATATTATTTTAATCTGATGTATCATATCAGTATTCAGATAATTCAATGTATATATTTATAATGATGTTTCTAGATATACAATACTTCTCAAACAGAAATCATTAGTTCTATCACTCTCTGTTTTTCATACTCCCGGATGAGTGATTTGTGGAAAAATTAATATGGATCCACAGAGGTGGTATACAGTAGTAGAGACGTAACATTGACTACTTGGTATTGTTGAGTATATCTGAATATGCTTGTTATATTATGTAGATATATACTTGTGTAGATAAGACAGTATCTTTCATTTGTGTATTGCTTTTTGGTTTTGGGGTGACCTATTGTGTATTTTTCTATATACCCATGCATGGGTTTTTCCCACACATTTCACATATTTTGAATATGTTATTCCTTTTTGTGGAGTCCTAGGTATAGAAATACCAGTTTTCAAACCAGATCATACCTTGTGAGTTTTGATTGGGCAATTTTTTTCTGACTGTTTTTTACAATAGTCCGAGTTCACTTTGATTAGAGGATGGATATTTTTGTTAAGAGACTCTATTGGTAGGATTGTATTCTTTCATAATTTAAAATATTGCACATTAAATCTACCATACTATATTATTTTGGGTAGTGATATGCATGCATAGTTTCATTTTGGTTTTTACATTTCATCATTTGTGGGATTGGAAATTTGTGTGGGTGTGTCTGTCTACATGTACTAAGGAATTGCCTCTGATAATAGTGATATTCTTACAAGACGATAGTCTACTGCCCCTGGCCTATTGTAGGAGGGATATAGGAGTCACATTACATGTCCCATAAAAAAAGGTCATGATATCATGTAATTAGAGCTGTTAGTTCCACTTTTGGACTAGGATTATGTGAGATTGGTATGTAGAAATAATGTAATGTATTTTGAGTATGGATTTCATGATATGGATTCATGTGTTGGTGTGGTGGACAATATATCCCCACCCCAAGACACTGGTAACCATATTTTTGAATTGGTACATGATGATAATGGTTACATAAATTACAATGGAAAATGCATCATAGAGAAATGGTTTTTAGTTTTTATACCCTTCTTCTGTCAGCTATCCAGATATAGTTTTAACCATGGTACATCTTGTTTTAATAAAAGATTCTTCAATGAAACCTAACATATATGATCCAGAATCACGATCATGAGGATGACCACATTAATTACGAAGCGTCAGTACAGAGACTGGTTTCTTAGATGATACCTCCTGGTTGTGAACCAACTGTACTGCCACCTTTGGAGAAACCCTTGTTACCTATAGTATTAGAAAATTAGGATTGAAGGATGATATCACATCAATAGATATAGATAATGATACACCTATGGTACTGAGTTGAGACCAACAATAAATTTGTTGAGGATTGGATTGAGGTACTGACTAGTTCATTCTTACTATTCAGGACACGAACCGATCAAATGGTGGTCCTAGAGGTGAGCTTTCCAATGTTATCTTCAAGAAAATGTTTTATTTTTTCCATGAAGTCACATGATGAGGTGAAACACTTGTTGATAGAGCCCAATATCTCATTTAGAGAGACATTTTCACTGGTAACTCTGGAATGGTGTATATATATGACCTTCATCATCATAAGTATGGAATTATGATGGTGGTTGATTGTTCATAGAGTTTCTCCAATCTGACTATGTACTCAATGGATATGGTCTAGGATCAGTAAATCATGGCTCGGACTATCAAGTGTGGTCTCCATAAATAAAAATGTTACAATATTATCTTTTTGAGTATTGTTACTTATTCTGGGGTGATTGAGTGAGCTTCAGTGGACGAGATATTTTAGGCTTAGTATAAACGACCTGATGTAATATGTAGTGGAAAGGATGGTGAAGATACCACAAACGCATGGAACCAAAATCAGTCATAGTTATCCTTACAGTAGTTTAATTTATAGAGGATTTCCAATGAAATAGTTTCTTAAGATCAGGGTTGATAGGGTAGATCTTGTAAACCTATGGAGAGGAATTGCTACTCATGTGACAGTAAGAGAAATCTCTCTTTAGGTTTTCCATATTTCCATACAACTCTATGGAGATTTTGGATTGAAAAAAAAGGTTGAAGAATATATTTTTTTTGGTAGATATGTTGGTTGGTGGATGTGTTATAGTATCTGGGAGAGTGACAAGACATGGTCATCTTTTCTAGTTGGTACCACCACCACCTATAAAAGGTTTGTGCCTGTATCAATGAGCTGGTGTATAGGGGTGGGGACAACTAAATGCGGTCGAGTCCTATGACCCAAAATCTAAATGGATGATTTGATGTATGGTTTATTTCATTTCAAGTATAGATTTCATGTTGATAGACACATCTTCTAGTCATTCATTTCTCTTATTTTATCTTATATGACACCATTAGATTTTGGTAGAACCATTGACTCGACCCTTAATCTTAGAGACACCTATAAGAGGAGACTCAATTGTCACAAATATTTTAGGACATTGTGACAATACCCTTAGAGGTGAGAGTTTTGGTTGGAACCTATTGGTTGAAAATCTAGGCCTTATGACATCATTTTGGATGTTTATTAGTTATCATTGGTCCATGATCAAATGGAGGGTTTTAGGTGAAGGGTGTTTGGTTTCCGCAATGATGGAACATTGTTTTCCATTATATTTATTGAGAAACCAATTTATCATAGTATGGAAACATGCATAGGAGGTCACATCCATCCAATCATCACATTTATAGCTTGATACTCAATGCAACATATGTTATGAGTTTCCATCATTCTGTTGTAGTTGTGGAGTTTGAACACATATTTATTGAAGATATAATCGGATTACCTCATTGATAGTAAATATTCATTTGTATTAATTTTGACCTCCATATGGAACCGCTAACCTCACCATAATATCGGATGGGTCACGTAGAGCTTCATGGGCTTAAGGTTTAGTTGGAGTAATATTAGAGGGAGGGCTTCATGAGACCCAATGTTTCAACCTAGGCTACCACAATTTTCACTGACAATAAGTTAAAATGTATTATGAGGTTGTGTGAGTAATATATTATTGTAATCATTTTTATTTTTAAGAACTTGCATAGACTTATCGAGATCCATGTACTCTTCTATTATTTTGTAGGTGCATGACGGTTCATGAAGATGGACATCCCATAGGGCTATCACTAACTATGAATACATGATGAGGATATACTGAAGATGGCTTTCAAGTGTTTCTAGGGTCATTATGAGTAATTTCAGATGAGAATGGTTGTAATGAATGACACAACAATGTTCATTGTACTCATGAAACACGTCTTCTAGCCATACCTGGACTAGTTCGTTGTGGTCTTCATCATTGATATCCTTCGGTAATTTACATTTATGGTGGATCGTGTGAGATAGATAATGATGGATCATGATATACTCTAAGAAAACGATATTTGTGGAGATCTCTAGAATTAATAGATCTGGATTTAGGATGTTCACATTATAGTACATGTTATCTCAATATATGGAGTTGTGGGGTGCCCTTCCATGGTGGTGGAAGTGATAGCAAGGGACCCACCTAGCAACATGACAGAGGTTTGAATATTCCATGGACGGACAAAATTTTATTGATGATTCATCTCTAATTTTTGTAGGATATTAGAGCTAATAATAGCTTCAGCTCCAATGGGTTGTCCTTTCAAATTAATGGATAAGTGTTAGTATTTTTTGTAGCTGTTGAGGAAGAGATTGACAAGTGAACTGATCATGATATTTCTAAAAGAGGCTGTATTTTTCTCAGTGATATATGGCACATCAAAACATGGGATGGGTTATGTCATGATGTAAATGAATTAATTGATTTCTGATGGTTTAAAATTATGTAAGAAAGATGACCAGAATTACACAACCCAAAATCTAGTGTTTTAAGTGGTTGTTTTCTAATTGAGGATTTCATTACACTACCTGATGGGGGAGTGGTTTATCATCTACTGTAATAAAAATCATCTCAAATATATATTTTAAATTAAATATTTGATCATGTGGTGGAGGTAATGTACAATTATCATCCTATATTATTACATTAAGATTATCTATATTCATGGGAGTGGAAACATGGTTTATGATTCTCTTAGAAGGAGATTGAGTATTTAGTTACTAGATGAAGCCTCAGAGTTGTGGTCTTATTAGAGATATAATTTTGGATGGAGATGGGAGATCATACCTACTATCTATGAAAGTTACCTCAACATACTTATAATTACTCAGTGAGGAATAGCAGTAGGTTACTAATAGGGAGATTCTATGTGTTAAGATATATGCAGGACACACTACTAATGGTTATTAAAAATTTGGGTAGTATGTTGTTCTTTTCAGAGGATAGAAGGTTGTACTGGTGATTTTGATGGGGGAGGTTTTATGGGAGTTTCATACATACCCTTTGGTGATACATCATTCAATCTAAAAGTTGTATTAGGGTCATCAACATCAGTCCATGTGGCAAGGAAGTAATAAGGGATTATATGTGGTTATCTCTATATTCCATTATTTTCAGCAAAGTGAAGGATGCTAACATGGTTCTAACAGGTTTGGATAGACCCATTGGGGTTAAAGAGATTATGTGTTATGGGGTATCCATGGTCATCATGATGAGTTTACAATGTATTTCAATGAGATATAATACCATATGTGTGATCGTTGAATAACACGACTAAAAGGACCACATCCTACCTATCTGAGAATAGTTGTAGTATAGTGATTGGGTTTCCTATAACTAATGAAGATAATTAATTTTCACTATGTTCTGTCTACAATTTTCTTAGATAATTTTTCCCATTTATAATCGCTGATCTGGAAGAAATGTAGTTGGCATTTGGAACTCAATTGACCTTGAGAACATCATTTCAACACTAGATGGATGGATAGATAGGGAGAACCATTAAAGTTAGGAATGACATATTATGAACATACATGATGGACTTCAGTCATAGATGGGAGGATCAAATACTATTGTATATGATCATATAGAACAATATCTACCTTCCCAACATTGATATGGAACCATTCGATGATCTTTATGAGAACCCTTTAAGGTCACTAATTTTTTGGACTAACCCAAGAGAGTCAGCTATCATCATCCCAGAGTTGATGAAAGCTACATAATGGAAGGAAAAAATCATCCAATAGTTTTTGATGACTAATTAGATTCAGCAGAAGTCACATGAAGTCAATAAATAGAGGTCATTGGACTTCAAGTATGGGGACCATCTGTTACTGTAGGTCATACATCGACGTGGATTACAGATATTTGGAAAGGCAGTAACATATCTACAATGTTCATGAATTCATTTCATAGTTAGTATATAGTTGGAGAGGGGGTGTACCTCTTAGTTCATCCCCATAGTTGAACCTTTTTTATGATGTGTTCCATGTGTCGTAGCTAAGTAGGAACATGAATGATATATCACATGTCGTAAAATAAGGGGTGTTAGAACTAAAAGATGGAGTGATTTTTTTGAAGCCGTTGGATATCATTGATCGTTATGACTCTATCCTTCAGGGGAATGAAATTAACTTGCTACATTTCTGGTGTTATCTCTAGAACCTTCAATACATAATATGGGAGTAGGTTTCTCATATTCATGAAAACATCACACATCCTTTTTAGTAGCCTTTTGTTTTTTTCTTTCCGAGTACTTAATTCCCCCTGATGTGCATAATGTAATGTGCTGTATTTATTCATATGTAATTTTAAAATATTATATATAATTGATATGAGACCAATAATTTTGACGGTGTTTGATTCTTAGGCACGTAATTCCATGAATAAATTTTTTAAATAAATAAAATTTTAAATTTTACAGGTGAGAATTTTTTTTAAAAAAGTGCAATGAATTCTATATTTGTTCCCAGATAAGAAACCAGTGTTCACTGATATAGTCATATCAGTGAATTTACTATAATCATGTACAATTATTGGCTAGTGTGGGTTGACTGTGAATGTTAATGATTGTAAATTTAAAGAATAAAATATATTTATTATTTATTTTATTTGTCCATTGTGTCGATGTAGCATCAGAAGCCTATTTGTAGGATATTATATAGAATTTATAGGATGAGTTGTATAACTGTGGAATTCAATAGAATAATTATATATCAGACCTATATAAGATCCATCATATGAATGATGATGGATCGATAGATCATGAATCATTATGTGAGATAAGGTGGAGGATCTCTTCAATGAAGACAACATAACCATTATCCAACATTGACTGATCCAAAATCAAGGTATTAAGTGTTATTTTAAATCCGTATTTTCTATTTATATAATCAATGATGAACCCATTTAATCCCATGAATAGTTTGATCCACGATTTGGTTGTTATTTTATGATGGTAGATTGTTGGTTTTTTTGAGGGGTTTGTTCTATTTTGATTTTGTATCATTATAGTTCCAAGGAGATCATCATTTTTCAAAAGAAACAATATCAATTGTTCTTACTTCAGGTTGTTTCTATGTGATTTATTACACATAATTTTCCCAATGTTTTTTTCATTCATCTCACAATATGAATGAAATATCATTTCACATTCAATTCACGACACAATAATCCCTTTTTATAGATCTCGAATTATTATGTCAAAGAGGAGGTGTAATAGTGATTTGAATGGATTGATTTACGTATTTCATGAAAGATTTTTCTTCCTAAAATATTCATTTGGATCATAATATGCTGATTTCAAAACCAATTGAAGGACCAAAACTCACCAATTGAGGGATAAGATAACAACGAAAAATTGGATCTTTAGTTTTGACTTGAATTGAATAATGGAACGTGCATTGTAAAATCAACAGATTCACATCATGAAGAATAATGATTTGGAAAAATCGCGATAAACACTGTTTGTATCCTTTGATTCATGGGGTTTGGGACCCATTGAGTGAAGGATATGGTTCTGGGTTTTAGTGACATCACACATGATGTCTGACACCTATCCCATGACATGTGGGACCTTCCCTCAAAGTCAGTGTATATGTCAAAGGATACACAGACATGCAGTGGAGAAAATGACATGTACTCCAACACATATCTAGACAACGACCATATACATGGCTTGACATTTGTATTGGTGCATGAGTATTTGGACCTGGGTTGACAGTATGTTATGAAAAAATGGATAAGATACTAGGGTGGACCCCAGATGTATGGGTACAGTGTGCAAGAATTTATACATGACACTTATGGCCATTTTTAGATAAAATTTTCCTACAACATGGGTCGCATACATACACAATATCCATGGACAAGGGAAATGACATTTTACCTTTCTACAGACCATTTATTCCATTATTTATTGATTAAATTACTTTTCCACAATTACATGGAAATTTTATTTTGGGTCTATTCCCTTGATCATTCCCATAATGTGGGTATATATTTTTTCATACACATTGTTGCATAATTCTTTCAATTTGAAATCATTGATTGAGTTTTTGGAATCCCTTGCAAGTCCCGGTGAAAAATATATTATTAGTTATAACTATTCAAGATAGATTTATGGGTATTTGAGTGACCAAATCTATCTATATTTGATCCCCTAATTGGCAGTTTTAGTAGATGGAGTTGTTAGTATCATCGTATTTCCCTATTATTGATCCTCATCTAATATATCATATCCCTCTCCAAATCATTCTGTTTATAAATCACTCGTGACATTTACTGATGAACAATACATCTTGGATTGATTTTGTAAATGATATCAAACTCAGGGTTATGTTCTCCTGGATGAACACTTTGTGGAATCATTGAGCTAAATCCCTAGTTGTTGTACGTGGTATTTTTTAATTACCATGGAATTTGTTGTATGGTGTAATATATATGGATATCATTAATATATTTTTTAGAAATATACTTGTGTAAAGGTGTCTGTATCATTCATTTTTGTAAATCTGTGTGGTTTTGGGTTTTCTTATATATTATTGATATACTGACCCCTAAAAGGGATTTTCACAGACGTGTAATTTATTAAGCATACATGTGACCTTTTGATGGAGTCCATGGAAGAGAAGGTCCCAGACCGAGACCATATGGTACCATGTGAGTTCATACGAGTTTAGATATTTACCAAAGCTTTCCACAATAGCCCCTATTCCATTTATTTATAGGTTGGAATATGATTCATATTGGTACTTTTGGTGGGCCAGTAATCTAGCAAAATTTACATTACTACACATTACATATACTTTACAATGTTAATTGGTATAGTTATATACATGCATTATTTCACGGTGGTTTTTACAGTTCATCATTTCAAGGGTTGGATATCTGTTCATGTGTATAGGTACTGATTTAATGCCTCCAATATTAGTTATATTCATACTAGGTGCTCTTCACAAGCCCCAAAACTATTGGATGGGGGATTTTTGTGTCGCGACTTGTTCCCCAATTGGATGGGTGGTGAGTAAAACATGGGAAATATATAAGAATGGGTGAGACATAAATCCCAATATGGTAATAAACCTAGAACAACAAGAAAATAATTATATTATTTAGATAATAGGTATATAAAATGGGATTAAGAATCATAGACATGTATAATGAGACATTTTTTATCTGGATAATCATAATGAAAACATGGAAGTGTGGAAAAAATGACAACCATTACATCATTAAAATATATCAACATAAAATCCCATAAAAAAATTTTGGTTTGTTGTGTTCAATAATGGAGTCAGTATAAATCACAATCCTAACATTTCATATCATGATACTAAATATAATCCAATTAATTTGTGCACTATCTAGACACACACATCATATTCATTTCATTCTCTTGATTAAGTTTCATAGAAATATCATACAGCACGAATTTATTCATCACCAAAATATATTCCATTATTAAGTGTAAAATAAGATTATGTATGTTCCAAATAAAAAAATATATGTACATACATGTAAACACCATTGATTTTAAATCAGATTTGTCTTCAATACGCTATTGTTTTCCCATTTCAAATTGACCTGAAAATTTATAGCATTAGTTTATCATTTAACGATTCAAAAAATTGTTGAATGAGAGATAATGGGGTCTATCATCATATAGACATCAATTGGAATGAAATAGGGACATGAAAAGAGAATCCTACCATTAGAAATTTTAAACTGAATGCACAATTTAATGAAGAATCCCGAATAAATAAAATTATCAGAACTAATGGAAAATGCTGTCAATATGGTTCATGGTAGGATTAATGTGAGAGAAAATTTCATATATTAATTTATAAATTTATTATATATAATTATTAATATGTAATAAGTTATCCAAAATAATAAAATGGAATAATGAGAAATATAATAAAATATGTTCTTGAATTGAAATGAAAATTGAGAAATTCATTATGAAATTATTACCTGGTAATGGGGGTTGATAAAGGCTCATGGGATGATCAATGAGAGTGGAATTAATATACCATTATTGTTACATAAAATGTAATTTATTGGATTATGTATGAACTTAAACTAAAAAATGAAGAAATTAAATTTTTTTAAAACAAAAAGAAATCCTTGATAAAAAGAGGACAGTGGAATATCTCTTACATGAGTGTGTGAATCCATAAGAATAAAAAGGGATTATTGAGAGATAGGGGATTACCTGGGGGAACAATATATAGTGTAGGGATACATTAGTCTTTTTACAATGTGAATTAGTGAATATAGATGACATCTTGGGTTAGTTTATCTTGGAATTGTGAGGTAATTTTTTATTTTTTAGGTTTTGCACTCTGAATAATTAAATAACTAAAAAATATCCCATTAATTTTTTCCATGGTTTATTCAAAATGGGACTATTCTAAATTTTTTTATGTTAATGCGTTGAAATAAATAAAATAATTTACATTCTTTTGTAGAGGTTAGATAAATAATTAATGACATGTTTTTTAACCATTAAATCATTGTAATGTGTATTGAGGATTGAAAAAATATTTATAAAATTAATTAGAGAGAACTAAAATAAAAATAGTATAAATATAAATCATATATTTTGTCTTATATTCATTTTATCGTTTTCATAACATAACTTTTGTGTCATTACAATTTGAGAAAACACAATGAATATATATACGTTATTTAATTTTTACACTAAAATTCGATTATCTCAGAAAATTATGAAAAAGACAATGTTGGATAAATTTAGAATTATTATTCCAAAACTAAAATTAATTTAATGAATATAATTTCGTAGATATTCTAATTTCATCATTAAAAAAAACCATCATTTATTGAGAAATTTTGGGTTTTTTTACAATAATATTTTTCAAAACCTCCGAAAAATTACATTTGACGTCATATTTTTTTTAAATTTATATTATTAAATATAATTTAATAAAAAAAATTTATTAAAAATTTATTTATTCAAATAATCCATTAATTAATGATAATGTATTCCTTAATTGAATTTAATCATTATTTTGACATTCTATTTTTTATTGTATCAAAAAAAATTAAAACGTATCAATAATAGGATGATAATATTTTATTTATTATATAATAAATAATTTACATGATTTTATTGTATGGTAATTTAATCATATCACATTAATACACTAGAAATGTTTCTAAGAGTTTGGTGATGGGTGGTGGGAATTTCATTGGGTGGTTTAACAAACATTGTTTGGGTCATTATCGTAACGATCACGAACATATAACTTAATCAATTTTGCTCATTCTTATGTATGTGGATCTCTGAATGGGCATGGAAAAAGAATACGACCATTGATTCTATCTCGCTTATATGCTTTAAAATATGTGGTTCATAGGTTATGATCCTACGGATTGAGGTCGTCACAACCATTTTCTGGTCAACATTGTTTGATAAAACCATATATATAAAGTAATCAATCAATATATGTTGAAAAGTTATATTATTAATGTAAATGATTGTTAATGTTCATTCAAATCCAATAGTATAAAATAAATTTATATAAGTGCATGTTTTTTCTATAACGAAATTATATAATAAGACAATAAAATGAATTGCATGGGGAATTTCTTTATAACAGAATGGGTCATTGTGGTGTCTATTGTGGTTTACATAAATTGTGATATGATGTCACATAAATCCCCCAGTCTTGTGAGACACACTGGGTAACCCTAGATCACACAATGTACATTTTCATGGGTGATGTAATGTCATAGATATATTTAGTACTAATTGTGATTAGTTGTGTTTGATTCATTGGTCTTTCTCTATGAGGTATCAATTTGTCATTGAAACGTATGAATAGAACTATGACACCCATATTGGTTCTCAATTCAATAATATTTTTGTATTCCTCCATATGATGTATGGTGGCATCCTCACTAAAATCATTTTTTCTATATGTAATTTGTTGTATCATAAAAACTACCACACATAGGGCATCGATCCCTAATCATATAGTCTGATCTTATATGGTTGGTGGAATACCCCAGTAGTCCTTGGTATTATCTCTTATATGGGTATCTTGATATTCAGAGATATGCAAAGTACATCATAGTGAATAAATAGTTTCTTTACCACTAATATGAGTGTAACAATTTAACTAGTTAATCATTTATACAATCATCATATATTACATTAATCATTAATCCTATTGTAAAATCATGTGGTTCTAGAAATTGGTTGATATTTGATGAGATTGGTTGACTATTATGAGTGTATCTATTTTTATTGGTTTTTATTATTTGTCAAATCCTAATTGACATAACTATATATGGATGAAATTATTATATCTTTTTTATTTATATTTGGTTATTATGGGGTTATTTTCAGTGTATTTGTATACTCATGCCAACATGGGATATGACTTTAATTTTCATGTATTATGGAAAAAATATTACTTTTGATGGTGTCCAAGGAGGACCAGGAGAAGTAGAATCATTGTTTTGGCCTAGATTGAAAAAGGCTCATATGAGGGTTTCATTTGATAGGTGTCCCATATATATTAGTGGGGTGAGATATTTTTCCATCTTTGGTGACATTTATTTTTCCCATTTGGTCATATTAGTATGTTATATATTTCTTCATGGGGGATAATAGATGTAAGCATGAATTTGAATAAGTTAATTTATTTTATTGTATTAGAATGTAGAGGTCTTTGATTACATATAATTATATATGTTAATATATCCCATGTGATTGATATCAACACACAACATAGGTCTCCATCCCATGGCCCATCTGAAGTAGGATTGTGTTATTATCACTCTCGATATTACTGGAAATATGGGCCATAGTGGGACATGTAATCACAATAACAGTTATATCTATTCATTGATAAAGAATATAAGAACTATGAAATGTGTAATTGAAGGCCAAAATATGATTAATTCATCCTATTCATTGATTTATTACTCAATAAAATTTATACTTCCAAAAAAATCGATTTAGTGTTGAACAATTCTCAAGCCTTTTCATTATCATTATTTAAATCAAAATGAAAAAAAATTTATTTTGATGATTTAATTTAAATAATTAATATATACTAAGCTATTTATAATTTTATATTAACTATTTTTAAATAATTATATATATTGTATAATAAATAAAATTTAGATAAATGTTTAAAAATATTATTTATTTTCTACAAAAACTAATAATGACCCATATATTCAAAATTAATATTAAGTATTTATTAATATTTTCAATATAAAAATATTAATAAAAATATAAAAATTACACTATTAATGTCATTTTAATTGATTATTAAGAATTATGAAAAATAATTAAAATTAAATATTAATAATATGTTTATAAATATTTTTAAAGAATTATAAACATATATATATATATTATAATTAAATACTAATTACATATTTTTCATATTAATACGTCTAATATATAAACTAATTATACTAATATATATATATACATATATAAATATTTGTTTATTGCAGTGAGTGAGTTTTTTTTGTGATATTATTTTGGTAAAATGACTAATTATATTTTTACAAATATCAGATATAAAATTATTTTCTAAAATAAGAATCATACCAATCTACATATATTTCACATTTTTATTTTAAAGGTAAATATGAATTTCATTAGTATGTATAATATTACCATGAAACAGTAAATGAATTTGATGAAGAAATAGGTGTTAATACTAATACTGAAGGCGAAAAATCATGTAAACTTTGTCAGAATTTAGTCATGACTAATTTGAATGGTTAATTTTTTCAAGTAACAAGGGTGATGTTATTATAAATTACGAGGAAGAGTGAGATATAAATGAAAAAAAATATTTAATAATGAATTAATATTGTAATTTAAAAAAAATCATAGTTAGAAAAATATAAAAAATTTGAATAAATTATATAAAAATTTTAATCGACCTGATGGTTTCATTGAAGAAAAGGGAATCAAATTTGTAGAAGGAATATTATAAATTGATGTTTTCTCCAAAAGAGGAAAATATATTGAATGAATTTATTTAGGATGTGTATATATATTAGAATAAAATATGTAAATTTAATCAATATAATATTATATAATGAGATCTGTTGTAAGAATTTAATGTTTAAAATTAAAAAATATGTTCTAGATGATGTAAAAATTCTTAGTATGAATAAATAATTTCCCAAAATATTTAATGTTATTATTACTAAAATAATTTAATGTTTCAAATTTGATTCATCATTGATTTCAATTGGTAAATTCTTAAGGATAAAATTGATGGCTTAGATTTTGTCATTCAAATGAATAATTTTTCATAGTTATAAAAATTTTTATCATAAGGATTAAACAATGTAAATAAATATTCCACAAAGACATTATTTAAATATGAAACTATGTTTTGGAAAACATATTTTAGTTTTTAGTTGAGATTTACGAATGTGGTGACAAAATTATTATATTTATAAATTTATTATCATTTATATCTCATAAAAAATTTAATAAGAATAATATTATTAAATTATTGTAGAACATAGGGAAGATTAAGGAAAAAAACATGAGAAAATTATATTGATAGCCACACTAAATGAGTGACCACAACAATTGGAAAACCTATGTTCATCACATATAATAAGATATTTAATATATTTTAAAAACACTAATAGTAAAATGATATATCATTATTATATTAACTTTATTAAAATCAACATATTAGGGGAGTTGGATTTATAAAATTTCTTAAAAATTAAGGGATATAAATTATCACTTTTTATAAATAATTAAGTAACAAATTATTCATGTATAATCAAATTATGATAGTGAAATATTCTATTAACTGAAAAATTATTAGTAGGATAGAAATTATGTTGATATCTAGTGTTGAATTATTGAAATAGTATAGTTTCTATTATTTTGAAGGATATTAAAAACACCATTCTATGTAAGTAGATATTTTAATAAATAGGAAATATAATTATCCTCAGACCCCATCGCAGAAAAAACCTAACCTTAAGAATGTCTACACATATGCATAATTCCACCAATAACTGATTATTGTGGGATAATAATTTATATATAGTGCACAATTTTCCTAGTATAATGTAATATAATATTAAAAATGTAGAAAATGTATATTAAAGAAAAAATTGTATTACTGTAGAAGGAAGACCATGATAATTGATGAAATCCATTTTTGTTACAAGGAATAGTATTAATTTCTATAATAATTTTTCAAATGAATATTTCTTTTAGGTCAACACTATTTTTTGTATAAAACATTCAAAACAATTCACAATGTGATACAATTCTAAAAAACAACATCAATTTCATAGTTCTCTTATAAAATTCCCATAATGTTAATTAATTACATTCACTTCTACATAGTCAAATTACCAAAAATTTATATGAAATACACTCTATAAATTTCAATCATGATTCATATAAATAGAATAGATGAAATGATTTGTAGGCCAGTGGATATTATATTGTACATATAATCGAAATATATGTGATGTCTGGTAAAACATGATTTATTGTGTAATTAAAAATGGTATCTAATAAAAATCCAATCATAAATTATAAAATGAGATGCCTAGAGAAAAGACCTTAATATCATTTTCTAGTGCTGAAAATATTTTTATCTCATTTCCATAATAATTATGTTTTGATAAGTATTTTAGTGAGATGTTCATATAAGAGATTAATAACAAATATAAAGTGGTTATACCCTTATGGGATAGAGTTTACTTGGGCATGATCATATTAAAAAAATTTTAATTTTCTGAAATTGTTAAACCCATGATATACCTATTATTGAGTCAATATAAATATATCTTACTTCTTTTAACACATAATAATATATGGGTGTGAAATAAAAATGAAGCATATCATTATTGGTTAGCCAAATCTATAGAATGGATCACCCCACTACTATGTAATGGGATAACCTGTATATAGACTAGGATCTGTATGATCTCAATGGAACTATTATATATGAAAATATTTTAAAAATTATTAAATTATAAACATTCTCTAACATAATATCATAATAAGGTAACCTCATATGTAGTCTCAACAATATATTTATTGGATAATATCATATCATTCATAAAATTAGCTACATTTTATTTTCATTGAATGAATGGAATGTTTATAAGAACCATATGAATGGTAGGGTCACCGAAGTAGTGTTATTAATCTACTCCAATTCAATTAACAATAAAAAAACACAAAAAAACATAAACAAGACCATGATAAGATATCATAATCACAAAATGAACGAATATTTCCTTACCACTCTTACCTAGGTAAATATATATTGAATCATATAATTCATTAAATATAACAAACATTTCATTGATGTTGACTATCTTATGTATGTTAATTAACTACCATCAATCATTTAATATATTCAATTGGACCAAAAGACATGTATTTTTATCATTTTATATCAAAGGTAATATTAAATACATTAAAATAGTTTATAGACCTTTTTTATAACATCTTGTAGGATATATCTCATGACCACCATTGAATGACTTGATTATTAACTATTAAAAAATGTCCTGTACAGAAAATAACCTAATAAATAGTCAAATACTTTTTAATTAATAATGTCATTGTTCATGTTTTGGAGACCCCTTGCTGAACCAATCACTTGGTTACTATTAAAAATTCTATTTTTCACCAATTATCAAGAAAAAATACTATTGTCCATAGCATTCCTCATATAGTAATAACATAATATGTCAGAGGTTAACCCATCCACTAAAAATAATTTAAATAATTTATATCAATATTTCATTAACTATAAATCATAGATAAAATAATTATGTCAATGATCGATCTATCATCCCTCAACTAGATGACACAATGCCATCTAAGTCATAAATTATTACATATATTCTCAGTTGGTCCCTCTTTTGACTCTCAAAATACACATATGTTTATAGAATCACTGGACATCAGATTCACAACAAAAAATAACGTTTTATATATCCAATAGAATTTTAAGGTACCTATATCTATCTCTCACATGAATTCCCATGACCCATTTATTGAAATTGTTTCTCATCATTCCAATTTACCAAACTCAATATTATTAATCATACAAAAAAGCATATCAATGAGTGAATGTGATATAAAAAACCTACAATACACTTATAAGATTTATTTCATATATTTTCTTGTAATATTCAATCTTAATTTTTTAAAAATTAGATAATATTAATAAAATCCCATATATAATATTTATTGTGGAGAAATGATGAATATTTAATGAAATATTGAAAAGATTGGTGAAATAGATATTCCATACTAGAAATTAAAACTACCATTATTGTATATTATGATACCTATATGATAATAGGTAATAAGATCGTTGTTGATTTAGAATCATGGAGGGGGATGTAAATCAATGAATCATATTAGGTTACAATGTACTAAAGAATATCCTCCCTCGCCTTGTATGATATTCAACATTCATACTATTTTTACATTTCAAAAAACATCAATATAAAACTGTTATATGTTTATTAACATAAATTATAATAAAAATATCTAGAATATGTATATATAGTGGTAAATATTAATTTCCATAGATTTACATTTAGACTTAATATCTACAATGTTTTTATAATCAAGAGAACATGAGATCACATAATACTCAAATAAAAAATGATATAATGAGAAAGTTTTGTCTGATAACTAATTTTATATATACATGTAGACAGTGAAATGTAAAAAACATCCATGAAATAAACGATGAAAATTTACATTGATAGCGGAATAAAAATATTAAACCATGCCAATGAGGCATTACATTCGTATGTATGTAAATTTACACTTCATAGATTCTTCATATTTTTCATTTTTTATGATATATATATAAATCCAAATATAGTAATAAAATAATATAATTCAGTTATTCGTTATGATGTTTCATTAATCCACCATACCATTATTAGTCAACTAATAACGATAATCTTAAAATCATAAAAATAATTCAAAAATCTTCATCATTATCTTGATGATATTCTTATCTATTATCGATAACGTATTTCAAATTAATCCATTAAAATTCATATATCTTAATGGAGGTCTTTAAATCATTCTAATACGTCATTCACTAAAACAATTTCATTAATTCATCCAACCCTATCAATTTCAACATATATACCATTGTAAATTACACCTTTATTTATTAAAAATTATAATTTCAAATTACAATTCACCCTTTTGAATAACCATATTATCACATTTTCTTATAATTTAATTCATAAATAATTTTTCTGAAACTACAATTAGAATGATTATTTTTGTTCTATATGAAATAAGAAATAATAAATTTGTGACACATCCAAACACATCATAGAATTTATTAAGAACCCAATATATATATATATATGATGGAAAAAAATATAATTATGATATAATAAATAATACTAACAACAAAATATATAAATTTACTCTAGAGAGTATTTTTAATCTTGTGGAAAAATGGAATATCATAATCATTATGGATATCGTGAAATTGACTACAAAACTAGTAACTCAGATAACCCAGATGGTCATATTTTTCATTACACCATACCAATGTTATGTAAAAGTGGGATTCACAATTCAATATCCACATTATAGATGGAATATATTTTTGGAAGCATGCATCATGATCATATTTATAAAACAATACATCAGAATTGATTTCAATCAAATATTACCCCATACTAAACATCAGAATCATCATATATGTAATGAAAATAATTTTTTAATACAGATTTACTTCCAAATAATATATTTCACAATTTTAAAAACAACATAATTGTATTTTCATCTCCTCCATTGTGTTTACTACGTTTTATAAAACATCAAAAACAAATTCATTCATGAGAATGTTTCACAACAACTTATTTTCACCGCTATATAATTGGTTATATTAATTGAAAAAATATAATACCGTACATTTGAAATCATGGTCACGTAAACAGATGTATCTAATAATTTTGTATTTGTCAAAATAAAAAACTAAGGGGGAACATTTATTATCATAATATTTCCTGATCACAACAATATCACCCTTTAGAGTTTATTTTTCATCCATGGTGAGTTAAACATTATAAAAATGTGGAAATAATGATAAATTTGTTCATATAATCCAACATGACTAAAATTTGTTTTCATCCCATAATAATGAATAATAATATAAATTTTTCCATATGAGTAAATAAAAAAATATAATTGTTGTAGTGATTCCTTTTCATTTCTATTGTTCTCATAAATAATTCTGCATATTTTAATTTTTTAAAAACAATTAACTTTCATGATCGAAGAAAAAATTAAAATCATAAAGTCAAGAAAATTATTGAATTTTTATTAAAAAAATAACAAATAAGTAATGAGAATTTATAACATCACCGATATAAAAAATGAAAAAAAAATATTTTACTACCACTTATTAGGGACATATCAATCCATTATGAAATTATATAATATTTTATTTATTATATATATATATATATATATATATATATTTACATTTGAAAAAATAATTAACACATGAGAGTGGGGTTGATATTCCAAGCCATATTTATTATAATTAAGAGGGTTAACCCCACCATTATCCACAATTTTTTAAATTTATCCTTTTGTAGTCGGTTGGAAAAATGTTTTATATTCAATGATTAATCATTTTTTTGTTTTCCTAAACAAAATAAAACATTAAATATTTATTTATATTATTATAAATAAAATAATAAAGAATACATACTTTTATACCATATGAAGTGTGGTGATGTAGATTACTTCTCACTAGATGAAATAATATCTAGACTAGGGGAAATCTCTTAAATGATAATGTATTATAATTTCATTTAAAAAATGTGTGTGTCAGTAGATGAATATTTATCACCAAGAATGAAACTCTCCGAAATGATTTTGGGGGTGAGAGGGGAATATGAATATTTTACGATGGTGTGGATTTAGTAAGATAATTTATTTAATTGGAGAAAACAACTCAATTAACCACGATGTATTAGATATAAATTCTTCTACATTAGGATTATAATAAACCTAAAACAAACACCACACTTGGGTTTTTATGACCAAACCATCCAATGTTGGGCTTGTTTGGGCCATACAGGACACACCCAACCTCAAAAAGGCAATAAAACCCCTATATTGTAAATATTGATAATGAATAGTTCTCTAAAAAAGTAAAAACATTATAATATTTTTGATTTTTTAAAATTAAATTTAACTCTATTTGAATAATAAATTGATATTAAAAATTTCTATTGA
Source organism: Viscum album (assembly GCA_963277665.1). Classification (NCBI taxonomy): domain Eukaryota; kingdom Viridiplantae; phylum Streptophyta; class Magnoliopsida; order Santalales; family Viscaceae; genus Viscum; species Viscum album. Next base: position 414,786,193 of record OY728161.1, on the reverse strand, counting down.
TTTATTAAATGGAATATAACTCCAGCATATAGTTTTTTTTTAAAATATAATATTTTCTAATGATAAATACAAATAATCTGATTATGTGAATGACCATACTACATGTTTTGGGTTTTATTTATTCATTTATTTTTTTATTATAGTGAATAAAATTTTAATTATTAATTAATAACTTAAAATATATTAAACATCTTTTAACAATATTATTTTCTTAATGGCTTTGATGTCCATGTCAGATATTATTCATATGTACCATCCTTCGAAACATACTTATTCGTGTATGAGTGATCATTTTTTATAATAATGTGGAAAAATGAGATGCATATCATGATGAGGGATGGAGTAAAACCATAATGAATATTGGTGCTTTGAACACTATATAATTGCCTAAACATCTCTATTCTATTCATTTTTTTAATCTTGTGTTGGTGTTTTCATTGGGAATGAATATGACTTATTTCACGAGTTTTCCAAACTATGTTTTTAAAAATGTTATCTCACATGGAGGGTTTCTCACAACAGTGGGTTAGAATAGTTAATCAAGACATGGTATCTCGTGATGGAGGCTCTCAAATAGTGACTCTACCAATAGTGAGTCATCGGACGGTGACTCGTCCACTATTGATTCATCCAATACTGAATCATCCAATGATTGGTCACCAATCATTGAATCTCCCAATCATTGTCCTAAAACGGTGACTTGTCCAATAGTGAGTCATCTAATGGTTCCTCATCTAATGGTGAGTCATCCAATGGTGGCTCATCAAATGACGAGTCGTCTAATAGAACCTCATTTAGTAGTGACTCACAAGAAGTTTCCTAACAAGATAAAGATTTACCCCTTCCATGTTATCCTTGACGAAAAACACAGTCAATGTAATTTTAATTGAATTAAGGATGATTAAAATCCCACAACTCCAACATTAAATTTCTCGGGGATTAGGGTGACATTACATGTTCAAAATGGTTAATCTTAATTAAATACTTATTTAATGCGAAATCCAGCATATCGAAACTATTACTCAGTTTAGATACTTACAATTGAAAGAACTTGTTTTTGCCACTTTTTTACCTTGGTAAAGGAAGATCAGACTGCTTTTTTATTGTAGTAGTTGAGTATGGTGCAACAACTTGTAGTTCGTGATTTCACTAGTGTTTCACCATGCTACATGTGCACCACCGGTTTTTTAGCAATATGGAATCTTCGCACCATCATTGATATACGGTTCTTTCAATGAAGGTTTTTCTAGTTTCCTGGATCTATTTCTACCATTTTTTCCGTTCCGTTTCTTGGTGTGTGATATCCACATTTATAATGTTGTTTTCTTAGTTGTAGGTATGGAGATTTTATTGCATCGTCCTGAGGTGTATATGGTTGTTGTGGGATATGTGATTTTGATTTATTGTGTTGTATTGTTCTCATTCAAGGAATGTCGAAATACATTTGAGGCTGGGGACAAATTTCTTCTCCTTTTTTATGTACATTCTTAAAGTCAGCATGATTTAGGTACTAGAAAACAATGATATTAACATAATAAATATCTTAACCATATTATTGAATTTGTATCTATTAATAAGTGATGTTATTTCATCTATATTTTCAATATTGTGTCATGTCTATGCTATTCCTATTTAGAATTTCGTTTTGGATGAAAATTGGTAATGAACATTAGATGATATTAATTATATGTAATTTGTGAAATGATAAAAGAATTTATAGCTTACATAATATGATGGTTATCTTTTTCTTAGATGACAATAAAATTGATGCAGTTAGGTAATTTTAATTGATTTAGTAAATTCAATATGGAATAATTAACCAGTTTTTTGATAAGGATAATTCATTGTACTATTCTAAGTTACAAGATTGATTGTAAAGGCCATGCACCTACTCATTGGAAATATTAGTTCCCATTGTGTGTGAAGTATGAGGATCATGCTAGATAAAACTAATTTAGGGTTTTGCTGGAGTTATTCGGTCTTCATGGTCATTGTTGTTTTACATATCTGTTGGGACTTCTAGATACCTATTTCCATTTTAACTGTTCATTCATGAAATTAAATAATTTTACATGGGTTTTAGTTTCTCTTCATGGAATGATTTTTTGGAGTCTATCTTATCTCTCACTTTTGCATATGTTCTCTTACATGGTAATGCCTCCAATCAGTGTGTTTATTGTACCCTTGGTTCTAATCACAAACTCGAGGACTATTATAGGCATAGATTAGGTGTCACTATATATTTTCTCCCATTCTCAAGAAATATGAATTTGCATTATGGTTTGGTAGTTGTGAAATATTGGTATCAGATATAAGGTTATGAAACATGATTAAGGTGGGATTTAGGCATAATTGAGGTTGCACAAGTTTGTATGGAAATAGTTTCATATCTGTTTATCAAGCAATGTTAAAACTAGATATCTGTTGAAACCCAAGTACTTAGGTACCCCAATGATCGAACACACTAACCTTATAGATTAAAATGCCTACTAAATGATGTGATGTTTTCTGAAGGGTTCAGTCCAAGGAATGGATCATGCATCATTATTTTGTGTTCATATGTTTAAATGGGTAGACCATAATGAAAAAAAAATTATTAATAAAATCCAATTTTATTTTAATATATACATATGTTTTTTATACACTATTGGATTTAAATATCCATTATGTATCATTATAGTTTATAATAATGTTATTTAATAGTGATCACGTGACTTGAATAAATATTGGATTTTATAAAATCTTTCTGTCACAAACAAAGGGAGTGATTGGTTCAACCAATATGATCATACCCTATGAATCTAATTTATTTAAACTTATGAAGAAGATACCACTTCAATGATTTTACCTAGAAAAATATCATTATTTGATGTAACAACATATGAATGATTGAAACTATTTATGACATATTTTCAGGCTCATGGTGAACATGCCCCAAACCATATTCACTGAACAACCCCATAATATCCCCACCATCTCACACCTTTCTTTTAGTGTGTATTATGGTTTAATAAAAGGATATGTATAAATATCATTTAATTAATAGTATGTTAAATATTAATGTATATAATTATGAATACACTTACATTAGATTATTTTTACATTGTAAATATTTTTTAATGAACAAATTTTCTTTTTAGAAAATATTAAAATTTACGTAATAAATATTTTTTTTCGATTTATTATATTTATACAACAAATAATATTTTAATAAAACCTTAACATTAAATTAAATATAATAAATAAAAATTATTTTATCATTTTTGTGAATAAACTATAATATTTATTCAGAATTGAAAGTTGTTTTGGTAAAAAACCATCAATTTCCAATAAATGTCAATTTTAAATTTCCATTAAAAATTTCAAAAATTTCAAAAATTAGTTAGATAAAATGAATATCATATTTTTAATAAATAAGATGAAATTATACAACATTGAATAATTAAAAATTTTATAAGACCATCAAATTTTGGGTAAAAAATTAGATACCGAGTATATATATATTTTGTTTCAAGACATCATAATGACAATATAGTGTTCTAATAACTGTTATAAAAGGGATCATAGACCATTTAGTGTTTTAATAACTGTTATAATTTTTTTCTTAGTGTGACTCATATCCACAAAATAATGGGAAATATTGAAATATCATCATCCCTTAGACTTATATACTTTTTTTCTAACCCCCCATTTCTATATACCATTGGTAATTACCATGGGTCATTTTTTTGGTGTCGAATATATTACTATGTATGTAAAAAACAAAAATAATAGATAATTACCCCTCTATTCTTATATAAAACAAACCAAGAACCAATTCCACTTCACTCTAACACGGTTATGATTTTTAAAACTCTTATCCATAATACCTATATTACTCCCAAGTCTCCCATGATCCCAAGATCCCTGGAAGCTTATCCCATGCCTTTATGATGACACATCCATGTATGGGATCCTTCCTTTTTCATTTAAAACAATATTAATTATACAGTTACAATATATTATATTCATTGAAAAATTATGGGGGTGTTTTTACACCTCCCTCATTCTTCCCATGTCATATTTTAATGATGATATACCATTTATCTCTCATTAATATATCATGTGTACACCATTAACATGTTAAAATACCATAAGATATTTATCTATTTTCATTCCCATTCAATAATTTCATTTATATTATGTATCTAAAATTACATTTATTTGGTGGGATATTATACAACATGATACCCTTAGTGAAAATTTTAATTCCATACCCATTACTCTATCAAGGCTATTCAATTTTATAAACATATTTATATTTAATGAGTAATTATATGTACGATGAAAAATTCCTAGATTGTGGAATAAATGATGATGTTAAAGGAATCTATGTTATAAGATCTATGTGGAACACTTGAGCATGGGACAGAAATGAATATGAATAGTGCTCCCTTATATCACTATAATGAGTTGGGTAATTTTTAGTATATTGATACATAATGTTTATATTAGGGAATGCCTTATTTCTTTATAGAAATTTTTTCCCCCATGATGTCTTTACGATTTACCATTTAAATTTTTTTATGATGTTATGTTCTAAGTAGTTTCCACATTCCCATGTTATGAATATAATACTATATCTTGATCTATGAATCGTGTTACATTATCCCTCATTGATATGAAATTCCTAAAATGTATTATTATATTCATGTTTTCCCATATTTACTCCCTTACTAGGATTTATATCTCAGACCTTCCTTGTTTACATCCATTGTTTATCCCATGCATTATTACGTATGAACGTGTATTTTGACTATGTTAAGGAGTATTTCTATAAAGATGTTTTAATTCATGTTGTAATATGTCATAATTTTTATACATTCCAAAGACACTAGGAATATTGATTTTATATTTTATATAAATTGAAATTTTTTGTACTAATCAATGTTTACATGTGAAATAAAGACCTGGGTTATTGTAGTTTGTATTAATGGATATGATTAGTTATTTTTGGGATTTGGATTACAAAACTCTACTGAATTTCTTAGGTAAAAGAATAAGTATATGAAGAAAACCATATATTATGGTTACTATACTCTAAGTGGTTCATCCAAAAAATACATCCCTATTTGAGAATGAACAAGTAGAGGTGTATCAAGCACATACGTATCTAGTGGTAACAACCAAAAACACTGATTCGAGCTAGACTCGAATGGGAGCTAGTAAATGACAATGGTCCTTACTGCATTCCTAGTTTGAAACACCATATGGGTATTCATTGGTAAATTTATATGATTAGTATGATCCATTATTTTTGGATCCAAAAAAATAATTCAATAATATTCATTAGGATATTGATCATTGATTATATATATTTAATTCTAGAAATTCGTAATTTATAGAAATAAATATAATTTATATCCCTTTTTTCATTGGATTCCCATTAATATGTTTAATAGTACAAAATGCATACCCTTCATTTTCCTTTTATTATGTCCAATGTCTTGATATAGGGGGAATCACGCGAACAACCAATTTTAAGATAAATATGATGAATTCTCTAATGATATGGCAAATAAGATGAGAGAGGGATAAAAAACATTTTCACAACATAATATTAATAAACTACTCTTTTGAAGATCAACATCGGTCTCGTGGAAAATCCTACCCATGTCCCCTACACAATAACAATTCATATTCAATATTTTCATGAGACAAAGGCCTCCCACATTCAATAGATCATATAATCCCTCATTTAAAGAATAATGGATTAACATTTTTGAGAAGGTATTATTCATTCATGAATTCACCGAAGAAGATATAGTTATTAATGAATATTATTATATAGAACATGAAGCTGATCAGTGAAGGAAATTGTTCAAAAATAAGAATCCATATGAATAGATCGATGCAATGAAATTTAATGAATTCTTGAAAATGATTTCTCGTAATTATGTTCGTTTCACCCACCGACATAATATAGAAACTGATTTTCCTTCCCACAATGAAAAGAATAATGAATCTCTTGGGGCGTATGACGAAGAAATCATGGGACTTGCACGAAACCCATCCTGTTTTTTCATCACCACTAAATGCAATGTTGACCACTTCATTGGTTGTCTAATGGATACTGAAGGAAAAGATATGTAAATCTATAGCATTGATATCCATGATAAAATGTTTAAATCTCCCCTCAAAATGACAAATGGAGATAAAAAAGTATCAATCATATCACAATGATATGAAACAATTAGTGGGATTTAATTCTGGAAGTACAATGGATGAATCCAATGGTGAGAATAAATTACAATACCCAACTTTCCAATAGTGTGGAAAGAGGCAAACCAAATACGTAATGAAGGGGATGAGAAAATGATTGAGGTGTGGAAGATAAGGGAAACTAGATAATTATTACAGATAGGAGAATCCCACCAATGTGGAGATGGAAAGGAATTCTCTGCTCGACTATTAGTCCATTGTTAATTACTACAACTTCCGGGAACCATGTCACATTGAAAATAATTTCCCCTAGAGGATGGTAATTGGAACATACCAACATCATCTAAGATATAAAGAAGGATATTACTATATCACTGTCATCAAACTGAATCCTGATAGTGATGAGGTGATAGGTATACCAATTATTCATTAAACAATAGTGAACCATCTTTTTTATTATTGGTATTCGCATACTTTTATTTGTCAATTTTTTTGTATAAAAATTCAAACACCACCAAAAAACATGGAGTTAGAGGTTTTTGTGAAAACAAAAATTATGAATATTATTGATTCCCAAATTTGTTACTACTACTAGATAAAATTTTGGAATTAAACATACCAACTAACATATCATACATAAATTGGTCGATTTTGATTCTATTATGGGCTTGGATTTTCATTATCTATATAGAGAAAACAAATATTGCCTTGAGAAGTAAATTAGTATCTATATTATGGATTGTCCATTGATTATATATATGTGAAAGTAATAGGATGAATATTATTTTGAATATTCATCTCAAGCATGGATCATATTTTTTTTAGGAACATGTTTCCTGATCAGATGATTGATTCTAATTAAAGAACCTTCCTTGGGGATATGCCTATTGGGAGGGAATTCACTAATGTGTTTCTCGATGAATAGCCTAGTATTCCTCCTACTACATACGTTGATTTTTCGATTGATCTTATACCAGGGGAGTTTCTAATATCCAATAATCCATAATGAATGATTGTTTTGGAACATGAAGATTAGAATAAAAACCCACATTAGAATTTTGGTAAAGGGATTACAATCCCATGTGCTTCAACATGGGGTGCACTAGTCCTCTTCATTAACATGTAATACATGTCATGTCCACTATGAATTGAATATCCTGATATAAATATGATCACAAGAGTAAAAAAGTATCAATTTCCATGAATTTTTGACTTTTTCTATTAACTTCATGGAGAAAAATATTTTTCCAAGGTGGATCTGTGGTCAGCATATTAATACGATTGGGTGAAGAAGGATGATATCCCCAAGACTACTTTTTGTAAAAGGGATATGCCATGTGAGTTCATAGTTATGATTTTCAAAGTCACTAATTCTACATCAATATTCATGTAATTCACGAATATAGTCTATAGATATTACCTCAAAAAAATTTAGTTTTCTTGATGATATTCTAGTGTATTGAAATAACAATGAGGATCCTTAGGAGCATTATAGAACTATTCTAAAGCCATTGTGAAATGAAAATATATATACATAGTACAAATAAATTTTGATTTAATTGTATTATGTCTCGTTATTTGGGAATATCATCATTAAAAATAAGATATCTTTGGTTCAGTGACATAAAACTGTAGTTGAGGGATGGCAAGGGAAAACCTCTATGATGGGTACTTATAGCTTCCTTGGGTTAGCTTCATATTATAGCTGATTCATGAGAAATTTATCATGATTTTCAAACCCTCTAACCTATCTAACACATAATGAGAATACAGTTTCATTATAATGATGACTGAGAAGAAAGATTCAGGGAGTTGAAGAAGATACATATCATTAATCCTGATTTCACACTACCAATAAATGAGGTTTTTTTTCTGTAATCAATATAGATGATTAGATGATGCATCGTGATGACTTATGATGGAAATTGATAATTCTATTCCTATTCTTCAAGGTAGTTGAAAATTCGTTGGAAAATTTATACCATAAAAGATATGGAGTTAGCCGCTACGATAATTGTGTTGAATATCTGGCATCATTATCTATTTGGGGAGAATTGGGAAATATATACTTATCAAAAAAGTCTCAAAAATATAATCACATAATAATATAGAAATATGTTCCAACAATTATGTTTTTATCACATCAGGTATTACAACTACACAACCCACTAACATCATGTGAATGCGAAAAATGTGTTGGATTCCGTATGTTGAAAGGACTCATAAATTTAAAAATAACGAAAATATAAGTTGTTCTCATATTCCTTGATTTGTTGAATATTGACATTGTAATCATAAGGAAGGGGACACCAACAATAAATTCACAAATAATTGCTCAACTTTCACTTTTTGAATGGGTAATGGATGCTCATAAAATTGATGTGGGAATTCAAAAAAAATTGAAACTATCAGAAAAGTTAAATCCGTGGAGTTAAATATTAATTAGAAATGAATTATGAGATTTGGTTTATGAATATGTGTTCTATGAAATCTTGGGTAAAGGAATTAACAGTTGGATGATGTGTATAGATCTAATTTTTCAGTTCACCCTAGAAACATAATGATGTAACAATATCTTCTTGAGAACTATTTGAGGGTTAACATGAAGGTGGAAATCATTGAATATATATCACTGGGTCTTGTATTTTGGAATGTGAAGGCAAAGTGGATGAATTCTAAGTGGAAGATGCAACCATTAACCATATAAACACATAAATTTGAGAACAAAACCATGAATATTTTCAAGGAAAATCTAAATACATCCAAATGAAATAATTATCTCTGGGTTGTTATGGACCATCTTAAAAATATTTAACACATAATTTTTATTTTAGAGAATTTTTCACTAGATCAAAGGGTATAAAGATAATTCAAATAATATGTGAATCCATATGGTTTACCACTATCGATTGTATCCGATTTCGATCTAAGATTCACCCCTATGTTTTGGAATTGTCTCTAGCATTCCTTAACATTGATCTTAACATCAGTATAGAATACCATCCTCAAACTGATGTCCAATCTGAGTGAACTATCTAGACACATGAGTTCTTGTTGAGGTATTTATCTATAGACTTCAATAGTGTATGGGAATAACACATACCTTTTTTGGTGTTCTCATACAACAACATCTTCCACTCAAGATTCCAAATGTGCCCCTTTGAAGACTATTATGGGAATAGGTTTATAACACCGACATGTTGGAATGATGTCAGGGAATGAAACCATCAAGGTTTGAAAATGTTTTATGAAATGGTGGGAATGGTTTTGAACATCCAGTTGCACATCAAAGACTCTAACCTTCATTAAAATTATTATGTTGACAATCAATGACAAGATGTGGATTTTTATGTGGAAGACATGGTAATCCACCACATATCTCCATGTAATAGAGTAATGATATTTTTGTATGAGGGAATACTTATTCCAATGTACATTTCTACTTTTAATATCATTGATCACATTAGAGTGGGGGATATCGACATTCACTCCCATAAAATCTATCTCAACTACATTATGTGTTCCATGTATCCCATTTTAGAAATTACATTCAATACCCCTAATTGGTACTCTATCCAGAGGTTGTACAATTGGATAATGAACTATCATAATAGGAGAATCTTGTAATGATCTGAGATTATAGGGAAAATTTTTTAAAAGAAAGGACAACACACCTCATAAATGTGTAGTAGAGAACCCACACATTTTATTATGTAAAGTAGGAACCCGAGGAGATTAGGATGTGTAGTAGACATTATAGGTTTTAATGTGTGTAACTGAAATTTCAAGGGAAATTTTCTTAAGTGGGTAAGGTTTTGACAACCCAAGCATGTCTGAATATAATTCCCATTATTTTAATGTCTTATTTTGTTTTACTATACGCTATTATAAATAAATTATAGTTATATTTCATTACAATTTATAATATAATAATTGTATATAGATCATGTGGCTAGTATAAATACAGGTATTTCAAATATCAATTTGAAAAAAACAAATGATGTGATGGATTTAAGAAGTTGGATCATGCCCCATGAAGCCCATTTATCAGAGTTTCTGACAAAGATAGAATTTCTAGGCTTCACCATATACCAATTCCCTGAATATCCAAAAAAATATAATCTTGAATAAAAAAATTTATGAGATAAGATAATGGTCATTAAGATCACAACCCAATAAATTTTCACAAAAAAGGCCCCATGAATGATCCAACATCACACACCTTATACGTGGGGTGTATATTGGTGTAACAAACAGATATGTATAATGAAAACAACAGTATGATTATGAACAATATTTTTTTTACAAAATAATTAATACACATCAATTCTATTATTGTTATTTTGTAAAAAAAATTAAAAACCAATAATTTTTTTGGATAGTATTAAAATTTTGTAAGTAAAGATATTTTTTGATTTAATATATTTTTTAAATAAATAATATTCCAATTATATTTTACATTAAATTATTTTTATTTAATACAAATTATTATATAATGATTATGAAGTCAAATTTAATTTTTATTAGGATTGAAAAGTGTTTTTTGTCAAACCCCTTCATTTTTAAATAAAATTATGTATTCAATTTTAAAGTGAATGTTCACAAATTTTGAAAATTATTTAGATAAAATGAATCTTATTTTTGGAATCAGGACATTTAAATTATCCAATACTGAAATTTTTATATTTTTCTGAGATATTTTAATTTTTGTGTGAATATTAGACACTGTATAAATATATAGTGTAATTTATGACATCAAAATGAACCAATAGTTTTTTAATAACTACTATAATTTTTATCATTGACCATATATATGTTTTAAATTTAAAATAATTTTATTTTATATTTTTATAATTAATTTATAAATCCTTAAATATATCCTCCATGAATTATAAAATATTTTAATATTTTATAATAATTTTCTTTTAATTGAGACTCACCTAAAAATAATCTAGTGAAATATTCTAATAACATTTTCCGGTAGAAATATAATGTTTTGTTTTCCACTCCTTTTGTCCAGAAATAATGTTCAAATACAATGGTTTGGATTGTGTTTTTTAATTTTTTTTGTGTAGTGTCCAAAACAATAATATAAAAGAACTCCCACACATATCCTCTAAAATCCCAACCATTACGCCATTTATATTCACTAAAAATCTATGATTCTCTTTGAGACTCTTATCTATACTCCCTATTGTCCTTCTGTGGAGCACCCAAGCTCCCATGAATCCTCTTCTAAGCCATTGGTATCACAAAGCCATGTATGTCTTCCTTCATTTTCCATTTTTGTCCTTGTTTGCTTATAATGTTAACCACTATTAAATTTTATTAAAAATGATGGGGTATGTATTGGAACCTCCCCAATTATTCGATTATAAATTTTTAATGTTGGTAGAACTATTTCTTTCTAACTAATATCCCATATTTACACCTGTTACCATGCCAATATTCTAAAAGGAGTTTGAATATTATGATTCCCAGTAAATAATTCCTTTTATATTATGAATCTAATATTCTATTTCATATGATTGGAAATTATTATAAATTATCCCATTAATTCCAAATAAATTTATAATTTACGAGAAAACCCTTTGTCCATAATTTCCCCATATTATGATATTACATATAACATTGTTCTGCTACCAAAATTGTACCATGATTTTCCATGAAAAAATCATTATGTAGTGAATACCATACTCATTCCTCTATAAAGGGTATTCATATTTATGAACATATATATATTTTCTTGAGAACATAAATGTACATATTCCACATTCCATGATCATGGAAAATATTAAGTTCTAAAACGAATCATTGTTATATGGTGAATGTGTCACGCTTGAGTATAGGAATGAAATTATTTTGAATAGAGGGTCATGATATCCTACCAATGCATTTGGTAATGTTTAGAATCATGATAAATCATTATGGGATAATGTATTACCTGATTCATTTTTTGGGAATTTTCTCACCATGATGTATTTGTGGTTTATCATTGAATTATGTTTATGAAGTAGTGTTTTTTTATGAATATCATGCTCTAAGATTCATGTTATTTTATGCCTCATTAATATTCCTTTCCTAACATGTATTTTCATCATCATGTTATACCTTTTTACTCCTTTACTAGGCTTCATATATCACCCCATTCTTTTGTCCATCCTTATGTTATCCCATGATGTATTAAGTATGATGTTGTATTTTGATAATGATAAGGAGGATTTCAATATAGATGTTGTATTTCGTGTTTTAAATTGATATTTTATGTTCCTAATTTTGCAACACACTGGTACTATTTACCTTCAATGTTTTATTAAGTGAAATTTTATTTATTAAATTAGTTTTAATTGTGTAATAATGTAATTGGTTTTTATAGTTGGTATCAATTGATACGTTTTTCTATTTTTATGATTTTTATTATAAAAATATAATGAAAGCCTAAAGGATAAGATTAACTATAAGAAATAAATCCCTAAATTTTGGTGAGTATAGATTATGTGGGTTATTAATAATATAATTCACTATCTATATAAGAATATGTAGATATGAATCTGGACCAAAAGAAAATTTCGATAAAACAATAAAAAAATCACTTCGATATTTTCATTAAATGCAATTTTTGAATGGAAATTTCCCTTGATGAACTATTGGTTCAACATTCCTAGGTGATATGCATTGATAAATTCATATGATTTATACAAACAATTATTAAGGGAACAAAAAATAGAATATGAATATGCATTATGAAATAGACTATGGATAACTTTGGTTGAAGCCAATAAATTATTATGTTATATAAATAAAAGTAATTTATATCCCTTTTTTAGGGGATTCAACATTATCTGTATAATATTTTAATATAGTAAACACATATTTTCCATTTATTTTATCTAATATCCCGTAAAATGAGGAATTATGCTATCAATCGTTGTGAATATCAATATGATGATTGCTTAAATGAAATTCCAAATCTAATTGAAGTGGTAATCACAATATTTTACAAAATACTATAATAGTTAACTATATTTTTCAATAGAAACGTTTTTCATGACAAACATCCACCGCATCGTCCTATAAAGAAAAATTCACAATCGATAGCATCATGGGATAATGTCCTCTAACTTTTTGGGGATCATATATTCCATCAATCAATGAAAAATTGTTTAAAATCATTGAGAAGATCTTTTATGTCATTCAATATTAAGAATACATGAATGTAATTCAATGTTCATATCATTTGGAGGATGAAGATAATAATTGTTGTACATTGATAAAAATTTTAAGGCCTATGGATGAGGTTGAGGTGATGAAATGGAATGATTTCCAAAAAAGGTTTTTTGATAAATATTATCCTCGCAATCTCAAAATTAGGATGGAAAGGGGTTTCCTTTCACTCAAGAATCTGTTTGAAGAATCTCTTGGGGAATAGGAATAAATGATCACAATAAATTCATTAGATGCATCATGTTTAGTCATCACCACAAATTATATGTTGACAGCTACTTTTGGGGGCTAAATACTAATATAAGAAATTGATTGGAGAACAATCACATTGATAGCTATGAAGGAAATATCTGACGTTCCCCAAAATTCATAATTGAGATTGGATAATATCAGTGGTTGATGGGGATTGGAAGCGATAAGTGGAATTTAATTCTGGTGTTTCGATGGATAAATCTAACTGTTCTAATAAATTCTAACACCCTGCTTGTCAATGGTGAAGAATAAATAACACTAGAAATTTACTGATGGGAGAAAAATTATATCGATGTAGAAGAGAAGAGAACATGGCTAATAATATCTGATAAGATAAATTGAAAAATGTGGTAGATGAAAGGAATTCTCTAGTTGACCGTCAGAGAATTGATCATTCCTATAGAAGCAATGAACTAGGGAACTTTACGAACTTTTTTCCCATGCCATGGGGAATTGGATGATACCTATAACCTCTAATATTGAAATGGTGACCATTTATTATCAATACCATAGAAGTGATTCCATAAAATGAAGTGGTGATAGGTATTCGTGTTATAAATTCATGAATTGAAAATATTCATTTTGAATCTTGTTCTATGCATTATGTTATTTTATATTTTATTTAGAATAATTAAAACAATGCCAAAAACCATAGAGTAAGAGGTTTATGTGAAAATATAGAATGGGGAAATTATTTCATCCCATGTATATAACTCCTCCCTATCAAACTTATCATACTTACTTTGGTGAAATTTGACGCAATTATGGTAATGGATTTCCTTTATCTATATAGATCCAACAAACAATTACATTAGATGGAAATATCTATGTATGGTGAATCAACCCCGTATAAAATATAACTGTAAGGATGAGGATGAATCGCTATCATCACAATCAAACGAATCATGGATATTACTGTTTTATTTGAAAACATTTCTTGGAAGGATGATTGAGTGTATGTCAAGAACCATCTTCAATGACATGCCTATTATGTGGGAATATAAAAATGTGTTTCCTGATGTATTTCCTAAACTTACTCCCTCTAGAGTGGTTAAATTATTGATCAATATCATACCTGGTGTTTTTTCATCATCCAAGAATCCATATAGAATGGATTTCATTGAACTTAAGGATCTAAAGAAAAAACTACAATAGAATATGGATAATTGTTTAATTCTCCCAAGTGCATTGCATTAGGGTGCATCAGTCCACATCGTTAAGAACATAGATATGTTAAACCACCATTAAATTGAATATATTGAGCTCAATAAGATAACAATAAATAAAAAAAAATCAATTTCCATTAATTTATGACTTGTTCCATATGATTTGTTGAGTAATATACATTTCCATGGTGGATATGTGATTAGAATATAACAATGTTAGTGTGATGAAGGAGGATATCCCCCATACCACATTTCATACATGGTATGTAAAGACCCGCAAATTTCAAGGAAATTTTTTTCTTAATTTTCTTTGGAATTTTACAAGAGCGCAGCTTCAGACGGCACCTGATTCCGAGGCCCGGTGTGCCCGGAATCAATTTCCGAAGTTTGGCTTGGGTACGTTCAGTGAACGGACGAGCGGGTTTTTCAATCTTTTGAACCGGTGCCCGGAATCAAATTCTGAGGGAACCGATGAAATCGCAGCGCCGGTATTTGCTTAGAAACGCCTCTTTCGGAGTTGCGTTTGCTCAGACGTGGTTTTTAAATTTTGCAGCTTTAAGTCAGAAATAAAATAAAGTTTGTGCGACAACTTTATTTTATTTCACTTAAGCTGCTTGGAAGTCACATGGAAGCCACTTGAACTGAGTTAAAGCGGATAGGGTGCTATCCGGAAATATCCTACGCCTTGTTAGGATATTTGTGCGGTGGGGCCCGCACGAGCCCCGCCGTTTCTTTCGCTAAGTAACGCACCCGCAAAAACCCGTCAAAGTAACTGAAAAGTCAACCGATGCGTTTTCTTTAATTCTTAACAGACCATTTAATTGGGCGGTTTATTTCGTGAATTAAATGGGCTGTTTCTTTCGTGAATTAAATGGGCAGTTTCGCTCGTTGAATTAATTCAACGAACTGATGGGTCGTTACTTACGATTTTGCGTTTGTTGGCATGTTTATAAAATAAGACCAACCTAAAAATCCTTTGAAAGGATTTGAGAGGATCTTTGTTTCTTCATCTCCCCGCAAAGAACGCGAAGAACGCGAAGAACGCGAAGAACGTGAAGAACGCGAAGAACGCGAAGAACGCCGGCGACCGGAATTCGACGACGCACACCGAGATCTGCGACGTCGACGAGCTTTACCCGCGATGTTCTTCGGCGACGCCTCTTCTTCCGCAGCTGATCCTCGTTCGGCAACTAAGGTGAGAAACGAATCGTTTGAATTCTCCCTTTTTAATTTCGATATCAACGGATTTAAATTAATTAAATCCGTTTGATCTTCATCCGGAGATTGGCGACGCGACGCCGGATACCGCGACGATGCGACGATCTCCTTCTTCCGTGACGAGCGATTCCGCGACGACCTCTCGTCCGACGACGACGACAAGGTAAGGGTTGTTTTGAAATTTTTTCCTTTCCCATGATTTTATTTCTTTTATAATAAAGAACCGATCACGGAACAATTTTAAATTTATTTAAAACTGTTGATTGGTCGTTCTTTTTTTCCTCCCGATGATGTTAATGACTAACGCGGAGGGTGCGGATCTAACGAACAAGACCCGGCAACCCTCCGCCAATCTTCTGTTGTGCGGATTTGGCGGACGATGACGAACCGTGCGGCAGGGGCGATCTGTTGATCCCACAGTGAAGATCGGCCGCCGGGAGGAGCATCGGCGCAGACGGGAGGCAAAACAGGCCACCGGAGCAACTCTGGCGGCCCGCGGAAGGAGGCGGCGGCGCGGGTCGCCGGCGCCGGCGACCGGAGGCGGCGGCGCCCGGCGCGCCGCCGGAGGAGTCCGCCGCGGCCGAGCCGCGGCGGCGGCGAACCGCCGGACCGCGTCCGCGGTCCGGCCACCCAGCACGCGGCCCGCGCGGGCCGCGTTTCTCCAAAGCCGCGGGTCAAACCCGCGGCGGCTCGTTCGGCCGCTCGGCTGAAGCCGAGCCGGCAGGTCCGGTCGGCCAGGCCGCGCCCAGGCCGGGTCGGGTCGACCCGGTTCAGGCCGACCCGGTTCGGCCGACCCAAGGGGGGGGGGCTCGGACCGGGTCGCCCCGGGCCCAGAACCCCCGTTTCGGGCCCTCTTCGGTCATTCGCCCATATCATGGGCCTGGGACCTCCGATTGACGAACAGTCAGCGGCTACGCGATCCTTGGATCGAGACGGTCGTTTCGGTATATTATATACTCAAGGTTTCGGAAGACTTTGGGTTCGTCCGGGTTGGTTCGTACACGAAACCAACCGGGCCCTCGGAGCGGAAACGCTCATAACTTGAGCTACGGAGGTCCGATCGACGTACCGTCAGCTGTGGTAGTTTCCTCTAAGTGAGACGGAACTTTTGGCATACTCCGCCCGAGGATCGGACACAGGCGGAGTACAGTCGGGTTGGTTTTGCCCTAAAAACCAACCGGGCCCCTGGGACGAAAATGCCAATAACTCTCAGACCGGGCGTCCGATTGACGCGCCGTCTGTTGCGTTGAGATCCTGTTGTCGATACGGAACTTTTGGATACATCAACTTTGGACTACGTGTCAGTTGATGTATCAGCCTCTCGGCTCGTGGAGCAGACCCTCCTAAACGAGCTCGCTATGTGCGGGAACCCTAGCGCTGGCTGTGACTTCGACGACAGAGCAGAGATCCTCTGTGGACTGCGACGACGACAGAGCAGAGATCCTCCGTGGACTGCGACGACGGCAGAGCAGAGATCCTTCGTGGACTGCGGCGTCGACTGTGTAGAGATCCTCAGTGGACTGCGTCGACTACTGCACTCAGCGATCCTACGTGGATCAGTGCTACAGGTTCTGTGTGAGCCCGATCCTATGTGGGTCCTTACTACCGGTTCTGTGTCAGCCATTGCCTACAGGTTCTGTGTGAGCCCGATCCTATGTGGGTCTTTTGCGGGGGTTAGTACCTATCGATCCTTCGTGGGTCCGACGACTTGGATGGATCAGTGATCATCTTTGACGACATCTGAAAAAGTATACCTGGTTGAGCTGAATCTTATGTTACTCTCCTTTGTGGTTTGTGTTGAACTATCCTTTGTGGATTTACTGTTTACTCTCCTTGTGTATTTGAGTCTTGCTTTCCTTTGTGGATTGAGTTGTTCTTGAGCTCGTGAGCAGAGCTAGAATTGGGGACTTAGGTATATGTATGGGCATATACCTAAGTCGAGTCAGATGTTACTTCGTGATTGCATCTTTCTTTTGTGCTATATCCTTTGTGGATTTCGGGAGACCTTCGGGGGTCTCGGGGTCCTTACTGAGTAGCTTGTACTCACCCCTGCACAGGCTATGCCCGCACCTTGTTGTGTTGGTTGCAGACGACGGACAGCGCTGATCACGGTTGGGGCATGGAGCAGGACGGTACCTGGAGGTGGACCACTGGGCGGGACGTGCTCGGAGCGGACGTGGGACCCGAGGAGCCTGGAGGCTATCTGTACCCACCCTTCAGGTGGGATTGCTAGTGGACGACACGAGGCCGCCTTCTTTTCTTCAGTTGCTGTACTTTACCTTTTCAGTTGTACTTTACAGTTGGGCTTGTATTCCGGCCCCCTTTACTTTTCTGCACTTTACTTTCCGCTTGCTGACTCTGTGTGGTTGTTACTTATAAAGGCAATGCCTTCCCTGTTTACTGGGATTTTACGCCTTGGTGCTAGTCGCCAGCCCCTGGCCTATGGAAGGCGGGCTTGGGGTAGTCACAGCACGGGCCCCGAGGACGGGTCGTGACAAATTGGTATCAGAGGTGGTCGGTTCTACCGCAGACCCTGATCGTCCTTTCTTTCTATATGAAGGAATAGTGTTTAGTGTATTGAGTGTGGTTATCAGTTCAGGGAGCCCAGTGTTGGTGCGGCGGCCGACGTATCCGTACACCAGGACCCTGACTCCTGATTTCCGACTTAATGCATGAAATCATTGATTGCGTGTGTGTTTCAAGTTTTCTTTGTGATTACTTGTGTCAGCTCACCGGGTATACTGATCTGCTTTATGAAAGTCTCAAGTTTTCCTTGTGATTACTTGTGCCAGCTCACCAGGTATACTGTTCTGACTGTGGTGCTCTTGTTCTCCTTTTCAGGATGGCCCCGCGACGACAGCCAACTAGGGTTCCGAGTGTAGGGCGCGACGGCAGCCCACCGAGCGATGAGGCCTCGGTGCAGGGCCCTTTGCCAGCAGTGGCACCGGCGGTAGCTTTACCCGCCGAGCCACCGATGCTACCAGTACCAGACGCTGACGATGCACGTCGCCTCAGGGCACTGCATGAGTTTCAGAGCCAGCGACCGCCCAGGTTTCGCGGTGAGGCGGACCCCCAGGCCGCCGAGGACTGGCTAGAGGCGGTGGTACGGATCTTCAGGCTAGTGAGGACACCAGCGGATCTCATGGTGATTCTCGCGGCGAGCCTCCTGCAGGCGACGGCAGGACGATGGTGGAGCTTGATGCTCCAGGTTCACGATGAGGCGTCCTTGCTCTGGACGGACTTCGAGAGCCTCTTCCGCTCTGAGTTCGTCCCGGCCACCCTCCGAGCGGTGCGCATCCAGGAGCTTCTCCAGCTGCGCCAGGGCAGCATGACGGTCGCTCAGTACGCGGCGAGGTTCACTGACCTATCTCGCTACTCGACCGACATGGTACGGGACCCCTTCTTCCGGGCCCGGACCTTCGAGCAGGGCTTGCGACAGGAGATTCGGGCGTCGCTGATCTCCCTCAGCATTCCGACCCAGGCGAGAGTGCTGGAGCGAGCCCTCCTGATCGAGAGCTTCCTGGCAGAGCCTTCTTCAGCAGCGAGACCTAGCGCAGGGCGGCAGGTAGCTGAGTCTTCGGCAGCAGGTAGCCGACAGATGACTCTCGGGTCCAGGCAGACCAGACCCCCATGAAGACGGCCTCAGGACACTGGCTCAGCAGTGCGGGGCACACAGCGGAGTGCCAGCCTTCCGAGAGGTAGGCTGTGCTACTCCTGCGGCGGGCAGGGTCACATGGCTCGTGACTGCCCGACCCGCCGATCAGAGGAGCAGCAGATGGTGGAGGGACCACCCCGGCAGAGGCAGAGGGTCGACCGTGGCGGTCCGCAGGGAGGAGGCGGACGAGGTAGAGGAGCTGGCCGAGCAGCGGGTGATGGGCGACGCTTCCAGGCTCTACCCCCACCACCACCAGGAGGGCCACCTCGACCACAGGGAGCTGGTGGGCAGGGGCAGGCCCAGCTCCAGGCAGTGGAGGCCTACGACCCCGACATATCAGAGATGATTCGAGGTACGATCTGTGTCTATTCCACCCTTGCTGTAGTACTTATAGACACAGGAGCGAGTCACTCTTTCATAGCCTCTGCCCTTGTTCGGAGCTCAGAGATTCCGACTGAGCCGTTGGCTCGATCCTTACGGCTAGAGACTCCTACGGGAGCAGACTCGACGATTACGCACTGGTGCCGGCAGTGTGAGCTTACTCTAGGAGGCGAGAGCTTCGGCTGGGATCTCCTTGTAGCGGCGTCGAGGCCTTACGACGTCATCTTGGGCATGGATTGGCTATCCACGGTTCATGCCCAGATCGACTATTTTAGGCGCAAGGTGCGATGTGTTCGCACTGACGGGAGCAGATTTACCTTCACCGGCGAGAAGGGAACCTTTGCAGCACAGGATGGACTTCCGCGGAGGAGAGTGCAGCCCATCTCTCATCAGTTGGCTAGCCTCATCCTAGGAGCAGTGGACGTGCGGAG
This sequence comes from Viscum album, assembly GCA_963277665.1. Taxonomy (NCBI): domain Eukaryota; kingdom Viridiplantae; phylum Streptophyta; class Magnoliopsida; order Santalales; family Viscaceae; genus Viscum; species Viscum album. The sequence goes on along the minus strand of OY728161.1, from coordinate 414,765,665 downwards.
TCCGGCTTTTCCTGCAGTGGTGGACCAGTACGTGGACGTCTTTCCCGACGACGTTCCAGGGCTACCTCCTCGTAGAGAGGTAGACTTTTACATCGACCTGTACCCCGGGACAGCCCCGATATCTACTCCAGCATATCGGATGGCCCCCGCCGAGCTTCAGGAGCTGCGGGTACATTTGGAGGACTTGCAGAGCAAGGGGTTTATCCGACCAAGTGTTTCACCCTGGGCTTCCCCGATATTGTTCGCCAAGAAGGCGGACGGGAGCTTGCGACTATGTGTCTACTATCGTCGCCTGAACCAGGTGACAGTGAGGAACAAGTATCCGCTGCCTCGGATTGATGACCTCTTCGATCAGCTCAAGGGAGCGCAGTGGTTCTCGAAGATAGACCTCCGGTCAGGCTATCATCAGCTCAGAGTTCGAGACGAGGACGTGCAGAAGACGGCCTTCAGGTGTCGGTATGGCCATTATGAGTTCTTGGTTATGCCATTCGGTGTAACCAATGCTCCAGCAGTGTTCATGAGCCTCATGAACAGGATATTCCAGCCATACCTCGACCGATTTTTCGTGGTCTTCATTGACGACATTTTGGTATACTCGACGACTGAGGAGGATCATGCCTACCACCTGCGAGTTGTGCTAGACACGCTCCGAGAGCACCAGCTTTATGGCAAGCTCTCAAAGTGCCAGTTATGGTTACGTGAGGTCCATTTCTTGGGGCACGTCATTTCTGAGGCGGGAGTTGCAGTGGACCCCGCGAAGATCGAGGCAGTGCTAGCTTGGGAGCCACCCAAGAGCGTGACGGAGGTGCGGAGCTTCTTGGGCCTAGCCGGATACTATCGGAGATTCGTGCCAGACTTCTCCAGAGTTGCGGCACCACTCTCAGATTTGACGAAGAAGGGGAAACCCTTCGTGTGGTCAGATAGATGTCAGCAGAGCTTCCAGGAGCTGAGACAGAGATTGACCAGCGCACCTATCTTGAGGTTGCCTGAGGAGGGAGTTGGATACGTAGTTTACTGCGATGCATCAGGGACTGGACTCGGATGCGTCCTAATGCAGGAGCGGGCCATGATCGCCTACGGATCACGTCAGTTGAGGCCGCATGAGCAGAACTACGCCACTCATGACCTGGAGTTAGCAGCAGTGGTCTTCGCTCTGAAGACTTGGCGGCACTATCTGATGGGCGAGCGCTTCACAGTCTTTTCTGACCACCAGAGTCTCAGGTATATCTTCTCTCAGAAGGACCTGAACCTGAGACAGCGGAGATGGCTTGAGTTCCTCCTGGACTATGACTTTGAGATAGTCTATACTCCTGGGAAGGGGAACGTGGTAGCTGATGCCCTCAGCAGGAGGACGGGCATTCAGCTACTTGAGGAGGCGACGGAGCAGCTAGCCTCCTTACAGATATCCTTTGTGGATAGAGACGGAGCAGCCTTTCTTCAGTCTCTCACAGTCTCTCCTCCACTTCTACAGCGGGTCAGAGAGGCTCAGCGTGAGGACGCTGACTGTGAGACCCGGCGTGCACTGATATCCTCAGGTCAGGCGCCTGATGGCTTCTCCCTTGGAGCAGAGCACGACATCCTTTTCAGAGGACGTACCTTCGTACCAGTCGCTTTGCGAGAGGAGGTTCTGAGAGAGTTTCACACTTCTCCCTTGGCGGTACATCCCGGAGTGGCGAAGATGTACCAGGATCTCAGGCGACAGCACTGGTGGCCGGGCATGAAGAAAGATGTGGCAGAGTTCGTTTCACGATGCCTCACCTGCCAGCAGGTGAAGGCAGAGCATCAGGTACCAGCAGGCTTGGTACAGCCCTTGGAGGTCCCGGAGTGGAAGTGGGATGGCATATCTATGGACTTCGTGACTGGACTTCCACGCACTTCCAGAGGTCACGACTCCATTTGGGTGATTGTCGACCGACTCACCAAGTCGGCACACTTCTTACCCATCAGAGAGCAGGGCTCAGTGGAGAGCTTGGGACGTCTTTACGTCCAGGAGATCGTACGGCTTCACGGTGTGCCATCGTCTATCGTCTCCGATCGAGATGCTCGTTTCACTTCCCGGCTTTGGAAGGGGTTGCAGGAGGCGTTCGGGACGCGGCTCCATCTGAGCATAGCCTTCCACCCTCAGACGGATGGTCAGACGGAGAGGACCATACAGACACTCAAGGAAATGCTCCGTGCATGTGTTCTCGACTTTGGTCGCAGCTGGGAGGACCACCTACCCTTGGTGGAGTTCGCGTACAACAACAGCTACCACTCCACCATCGGGATGGCACCATACGAGGCGTTGTACGGCAGACCCTGCAGATCACCATTGTGCTAGACAGACCCTGGGGAGTCAGCACTCGTGGGACCAGAGATGGTCCGAGCCACGACAGAGAAGGTCCAGATCATCCAGGAGAGGATGAGGACCGCTCAGAGCCGGCAGAAGTCATATGCTGACAGGAGGCGGAGGCCACTGGAGTTCGAGGATGGCGACCACGTCTTTTTGCGTGTCTCACCTCGACGTGGTTTACGGAGATTTGGCCGAGGCGGCAAGTTGTCTCCACGCTTCATCGGGCCTTTCCAGGTCCTCAGCAGGATAGGATAGGTGGCTTATCGCCTGGCTCTACCACCTCAGTTGCACCGGGTGCACGACGTCTTCCACGTGTCTCATCTGAGGAGATACGTGCACGACCCGACGCACATCATCGACTTTGGGGAGCTGGACGTGGACGATGGAGCGACTTTTGCGGAGGTCCCAGTGGAGATCAAGGATCGACAGGAGCAGGTCCTACGTGGGCGGTCGATTCCTCTTGTGCGCGTCAGATGGCAGCACGGGAACCTCCCGGAGAGCACTTGGGAGCGGGAGGCTCAGATGCGTGCTCAGTACCCCCATTTGTTCCCCTAGTTTTTGATGTATCTTTACGGGGACGTAAAGCCCTGAGGTGGGAGTAATGTAAAGACCCGCAAATTTCAAGGAAATTTTTTTCTTAATTTTCTTTGGTATTTTACAAGAGCGCAGCTTCAGACGGCACCTGATTCCGAGGCACGGTGTGCCCGGAATCAATTTCCGAAGTTTGGCTCGGGTACGTTCAGTGAACGGACGAGCGGGTTTTTCTATCTTTTGAACCGGTGCCCGGAATCAAATTCTGAGGGCACCAATGAAATCGCAGCGCCGGTATTTTCTTAGAAATGCCTCTTCCGGAATAGCGTTTGCTCAGACGTGGTTTTTAAAGTTTGGGGCTTTAAGTCAGAAATAAAATAAAGTTTGTGCGACAACTTTATTTTATTTCACATAAGCTGCTTAGAAGTCACTTGGAAGCCACTTGAACTGAGTTAAAGCGGATAGGGTGCTATCCGGAAATATCCTACCCCTTGTTAGGATATTTGTGCGGTGGGGCCCGCACGAGCCCCGCCGTTTCTTTCGCTAAGTAACGCACCCGCAAAAACCCGTCAAAATAACTGAAAAGTCAACCGACGCGTTTTCTTTAATTCTTAACAGACCATTTAATTGGGCGGTTTATTTCGTGAATTAAATGGGCTGTTTCTTTCGTGAATTAAATGGGCTGTTTCGCTCGTTGAATTAATTCAACGAACTGATGGGTCGTTACTTACGCTTTTGCGTTTGTTGGCATGTTTATAAAATAAGACCAACTTAAAAATCCTTTGAAAGGATTTGAGAGGATCTTTGTTTCTTCATCTCCCCGCGAAGAACGCGAAGAACGCGAAGAACGCGAAGAACGCGAAGAACGCGAAGAACGCGAAGAACGCCGGCGACCGGAATTCGACGACGCACACCGAGATCTGCGACGTCGACGAGCTTTACCCGCGACGTTCTTCGGCGACTCCTCTTCTTCCGCAGCCGATCCTCGTTCGGCAACTAAGGTGAGAAACGAATCGTTTGAATTCTCCCTTTTTAATTTCGATATCAACGGATTTAAATTAATTAAATCCGTTTGATCTTGATCCGGAGATTGGCGACGCGATGCCGGATACCGCGACGACGCGACGATCTCCTTCTTCCGCGACGAGCGATTCCGCGACGACCTCTCGTCCGACGACGACGACAAGGTAAGGGTTGTTTTGAAATTTTTTCCTTTCCCGTGATTTTATTTCTTTTAAAATAAAGAACCGATCACGGAACAATTTTAAATTTATTTAAAATTGTTGATTGGTCGTTCTTTTTTTCCTCCCGATGATGTTTATGACTAACGCGGAGGGTGCGGATCTAACGAACAAGACCCGACAACCCTCTGCCAATCTTCTGTTGTGCGGATTTGGCGGACGATGACGAACCGCGCGGCAGGGGCGATCTGTTGATCCCGCAGTGAAGATCGGCCCCCGGGAGGAGCATCGGCGCAGACGGGAGGCAAAACGGGCCACCGGAGCAACTCCGGCGGCCCGCGGAAGGAGGCGGCGGCGCCCGGCGCGCCGCCGGAGGAGTCCGCCGCGGCCGAGCCACGGCGACGGAGAACCGCCGGACCGCGTCCGCGGTCCGGCCACCCAGCACGCGGCCCGCGCGGGCCGCGTTTCTCCAAAGCCGCGGGTCAAACCCGCGGCGGCTCGTTCGGCCGCTCGGCCGAAGCCGAGCCGGCCGGTCCGGTCGGCCGGGCCGCGCCCAGGCCGGACCGGACCCGGCCTAGCCGGGTCGGGCCGGGTCGGGTCGACCCGGTTCAGGCCGACCCGGTTCGGCAGACCCAAGGGGGGGTTCGGACCGGGTCGCCCCGGGCCCAGAACCCCCGTTCGGGCCCTCTTCGGTCTTTCGCCCATATCTTGGGCCTGGGACCTCCGATTGACGAACCGTCAGCGGCTACGAGATCCTTGGATCGAGACGGTCGTTTCGGTATATTATACTCAAGGTTTCGGAAGACTTTGGGTTCGGCCGGGTTGGTTCGTACACGAAACCAACCGGGCCCTCGGAGCGGAAACGCTCATAACTTGAGCTACGGACGTCCGATCGACGTACCGTCAGCTGTGGTAGTTTCCTCTAAGTGAGACGGAACTTTTGGCATACTCCGCCCGAGGATCGGACACAGGCGGAGTACGGTCGGGTTGGTTTTGCCCTAAAAACCAACTGGGCCCCTGGGACGAAAATGCCAATAACTCTCAGACCGGGCGTCCGATTGACGCGCCGTCTGTTGCGTTGAGATCCTGTTGTCGATACGGAACTTTTGGATACATCAACTTCGGACTATGTGTCAGTTGATGTATCAGCCTCTCGGCTCGTGGGCGGACCCTCCTAAACGAGCTCGCTATGTGCGGGAACCCTAGCGCTGGCTGTGACTTCGACGACAGAGCAGAGATCCTCCGTGGACTGCGACGACGACAGAGCAGAGATCCTCCGTGGACTGCGACGACGGCAGAGCAGAGATCCTTCGTGGACTGCGGCGTCGACTGTGCAGAGATCCTCAGTGGACTGCGTCGACTACTGCACTCAGCGATCCTACGTGGATCAGTGCTACAAGTTCTGTGTGAGCCCGATCCTATGTGGGTCCTTACTACCGGTTCTGTGTGAGCCACTGCCTACAGGTTCTGTGTGAGCCCGATCCTACATGGGTCTTTTGCGGGGGTTAGTACCTATCGATCCTTCGTGGGTCCGACGACTTGGATGGATCAGTGATCATCTTTGACGTCATCTGAAAAAGTATACCTGGTTGAGCTGAATCTTATGTTACTCTCCTTTGTGGTTTGTGTTGAACTATCCTTTGTGGATTTACTGTTTACTCTCCTTGTGGATTTGAGTCTTGCTTTCCTTTGTGGATTGAGTTGTTCTTGAGCTCGTGAGCAGAGCTAGAATTGGGGACTTAGGTATATGTATGGGCATATACCTAAGTCGAGTCAGATGTTACTTCGTGATTGCATCTTTCTTTTGTGATATATCCTTTGTGGATTTCGGGAGACCTTCAGGGGTCTCGGGGTCCTTACTGAGTAGCTTGTACTCACCCCTGCACGGGCTATGCCCGCACCTTGTTGTGTTGGTTGCAGACGACGGACAGCGCTGATCACGGTTGGGGCGTGGAGCAGGACGGTACCTGGAGGTGGACCACTGGGCGGGATGTGCTCGGAGCGGACGTGGGACCCGAGGAGCCTGGAGGCTATCTGTACCCACCCTTCAGGTGGGATTTCCAGTGGATGACACGAGGCCGCCGTCTTTTCTTCAGTTGCTGTACTTTACCTTTTCAGTTGTACTTTACAGTTGGGCTTGTATTCCGGCCCCCCTTTACTTTTCTGCACTTTACTTTCCGCTTGCTGACTCTGTGTGGTTGTTACTTATAAAGGCAATGCCTTCCTTGTTTACTGGGATTTTACGCCTTGGTGCTAGTCGCCAGCCCCTGGCCTATGGAAGGCGGGCTTGGGGTAGTCACGGCACGGGCCCCGAGGACGGGTCGTGACATGGTATATGATAGATGAATTCATATTAATGGATTTAAGAATAACTAATGATCCCACATTTTTTATGGATATGATTAATATATTAAATAGATATTTCATAAAAAATTGCAGTCATTATTCATGATATTCTAATAAACTCCCAAACAAAATTGAAGCATGAGGAAAATATGATCAGTACACTCGATTCCTTTTGGAAGGATAATCTCTATGAATTATACAGAATGTCTGAGGTCATGTTTGATGAAGTCTCATAATTGGGAAATATCATCACATGCCATAGAATATCTAAAGATCATTTTAATACAAAAGAAATTTGGGGGCGGTCTAGGACAACATCTGTGATAGATACCCATATCTTACTTGTGTTAGCTATTTATTATCGCTAATTTGTGAGACATTTCTCACCATTTGCAAACCCTCTTACCATGATATATTGTGATTGAATAAAATTTTCATGGAATGATTACTACGGAGAACGTATTTTGGAGTTTTAGAAGATACTTATCACATTACCTGTGATCATAGTACCGACAAGGGTGTGTCATTTAGTAATCAATTTTGATTCATCGATGATAGGATTTGGATGTTTGTTGATTAAAAATGAAAAATTAATTTCATATTCCACATGGTAGTAATAATTCATGATAATATATTTACCACACAGGATCTGGAATTACTACATGTGAAATTTTCATTTAATTTATAGAGGTTTTATCTCTTTGGTGAGTAATGTGGAATATATACAATTGAAAAAAGTCAAAATATATATTCACAGATAAATAGATGAATATATTCATATAATGATTGTTATATATAATCAAGGATTACAAACTCTCAATCAACGACCATTATGGGAATGTGAAGAATGTGGAATATTATATATATCGAAAGTACCCAACAATTATATCACTAATAAAAATTAAAAAGGATTTAATCTTCTTATATTAGATGAAGATGCACACGAGAATCATAAATAAGAGAACAACAATAATACTATTGGAAATTATTTCTCAATAATATCTTTTGTAAATGTTATAGATACTAAAAAATATAGAGCGAGAATTCATAAAAAGATAAAACTATCAAAAAGGTCAATCCATGGAGTTCAACATTAATGAACAAGGAATTGATTGATTTTATAAATAGTATGTGTTACGTAAAATAATGAGTTAAGGAAATAATTTTTGATAATTAATATAGATAATTTTTTTCCATTCACCAAGGAAAGACACAGATCTATCGATATCTTTGACAACAATTTTGGTAGGATAACATGAAGAATTATATCTATAAATATAAATCAATGTTACTAGTATTTCAACAAGTGAAGTCAAAGAGGAATTTTTCTAATTGGATGATGTTACTATTGCCCACACCATCATGGATGAATGAAAAAATAACTGTGGAATTTTCCAATATGCTTCCAAATATATCCAAAGGAAACAATACTATATTTGATGTTTTGGATCATCTTACAAATTATGAAAACTTCATTAATTACTAGACAATTTCTCAATGAATCAATTAGCACATTTACAAATTAGATAACTTCTGAGCCTACCAATTGTACCACTATCGATTATATCTATTTGAGATCTAAGAGTAACCTCTATGTAATAGAAAATTCTCCATCATTATCAAAAAATGTACTGAACATCAGTACAACTTAACATCATAAAATTGATGGCCAATCAGAGTAGACTATCCAAACACATGAGGACATATTCAGAGCATGATCAATGGACATTAATGGTGGAAAACCCATAATCTTCTTTTGGATTAGTCCTTTTACAACAACAGTTTCCACTCAAGCATCGAAATTCCCCATATGAAACCCATTTTTGGAAGAGGTGAAGAACAACTACATGTTGGGATGATATTTGGTAACAAATTCATCTATGTCCAAAAATGGTAGATGAAATTATGAATACAGTTAAGACTATCCAGGAGCACATCATAGTTACTCAGGGTATATCAAGGATCTATGCTGAAAATTATTGATGAGATCTATATTTTGATTTTGGTGAAATTTAATTCCTCCACATATCTCTACAAATGATGTTAATGATATTTTGGAATAAGAGAAAGCTTATTCCAATACACATCAGACCTTTTGAGATCCCTAATCATAACATAGCGGTCGACAATCGACTAAAACTCCCAAAAAATCTAACTCATGTAAATGATGTATTCCATGTATCCCTCTTGAGAAAGTACATACCATACCCCTAACCAATACTCAATTAATAAGTGGTACCACTAGAGAATTACCGAAATTATGAGGAGAAGAGTGTAATGATCTTTGATCATGGTGAATATTTTCTATGAAATAACGCAATTCCCCTAGACAAGATATTGTGGATAATCAAAAGGATTAATAAGGAAATGTGGGAAACTAATGATATTATGAAGTAGAGTTCCCCTCATCCTATTTAATGTGGTTAAATTAATCTTCAAGGAAATTTTTTTTTAAGGGGGTGGTTGTAAAAACTCATATATTTATGATTTATATTACAATTTATTTTAATGTATTAATTTTTTTATTACATCTTATTAGATTTAACAGACCAATATGTATCATTACCCGTGATAATATATCCATTAAATAGTGATCAAATGAACTATACAAGTATAGGGTTTTAATACATCATTCTTGGAATAGGAAAATGATGTGTTGGATTCAATTAGTAGGATCACACCCTATGAGTACCATTTATCAGAGAATCCAGGGGAGATCATATATGTGGTCATTTCCATAGGCCAATTCCAAACCAAGATCAAGAAATTTTAACCATTAGAGAACCATATATAGGAGTTTTTCAAGATCATCGAGACCCCAAATGAAACCATGTTAATTTAATGGACACATAAAATATCCACAATCACACCCCATACTCTTAGGGAATTTGATAGAGTAATAAAAAGATATTTATCAAGAACGTATGATTTATGTTATGTAATTTTTTATATATATAAGAATGAATACACATCTAATTTATTAATTTTATGTTTTAAATAAATATTTTTAGAAAATATTTATTTTGATTCATATTCAAATTTAATTATGAATTATTTTTAATTAATATATTTTTGAATTATATAATATTTTAATAATGTATTTCGATTAAATTAATTATATTACATATAAATTGTCATATAATTTTTCATTTTAGATGTCAATTTTATTATGGATAGAAACATTTTTTTTCAAAACCCATAAATTTTAAATAAATGTAACCTTTAATGATAAAAGTGAATATTAAAAAACTTATAAAAATATTTAGATAAAATGAATATTGTTTTTGGAATAATAACTTTGAAATTATCCAATGCTAAATTTTATATTATTATACGATACAATAGAATTGTTTCATAAAAATTAGATATATCTTAAATACATAGTGTGTCTTATGACATCATAATGGACAATGTAATAACTAATATAAAATTTATATTCGGCCAGATATCTATTTTACCTATAATATATTGTTATTATATATTTTATTATTTCAATTTATATATCCATAAGTGATTCCTCCAAGACTTATCAAATATTTTATTATAGGAAAATAATTACCTTTTCAATGTGACTCACCTCCTCATAAAAAAGGGAAATATTTTAAAATCTCCATCTATTTGACTTAGGAAATATGCATTCCATTTTCCTTGGTCCGAAATCATTGAAACTTACCACGGTATGATTTTTTGTTTTTAATATTTTAGTGTGTAGTGTCAAAAACCAAAATAATAAATAATTTCCCCTCCTTCGGTATATAAACCATCCACGAAAGCATTATTTTTCACTAAAACTACATTTATCTCATCCACACTCTCCTATATACTCCCAATATTCAACAAAAGGACCCCCATACTCCCATGAATCTTATTCCAAGCATTTGGCATCACACATCCATGTAATTGTTCCTCCCTTTTTTATTTTTATTCTTGTTTCTTTATATTGTTTCACCTTATTATTTTTGGTAATGAATTACGGGTTATGTTTTCCCTCCTCCCCCATTCAAAAATTATTTTTTGAATGATGAGATACCACACTCTCTCTCACTAATCACTCTCATGACCAATTACCATTCCAAAATTCTGTAAGGGATTTCACTCTTCTCATTTAAATTCATGCATTTAATTTATATTATGCATCTCAAATACAATTTAATATGTTGGAATATTATGCTTCATTATATCCTTACTTAAAATTCATGTATAGATTATAATAGACCCTTTTCTCTCTCATAATCCAATTTTATTAATTTCCAAATCATGTAGTTACGTTTCTGAAATTTCATTGTGATTTTCAATTCCAAAATCCTTGGGTAGCAAATAACAAAACATGTCCTATATAATTTGTATTCACGTTTATTCATTCATTCTAATTTACTAAGGAAATACATGTAAAAATTTAACATTACTTGCCCCAGAAATAAATTATGATGTTAAATGAATCCATGCAATACGATCTATGGGAACACATGAAAATGAGATTGAAATTATTTATGATGGGTCCACCCTAATAGTGTTCCAATGAATTGGGTATTGATTAGTATCATGATTTGTCATTTTGGGATATGGTTTTACCTTATTCAATTATGAGACATGTTTCCACCGTGACGTCTTTATGTTTTTGCATTAACATATGTTAGTGATATAGTGTTTTATGTTGTTGATGCATTTCCATGTTATGATTGTCATGGTATGTCATGATCTATGATTCATGTAACTTTTATGTCATTGATATTCATTTCCTATAATTATATATTCTCTTCATGATATACCATGTTATCTCCCTCACTGAGCATTATATCACACCTCTTTATTTTGTACATCTGAAGGTTATCTGATATTTTATTGTGTAGGATAGTTTATTATTATCCAGTTGAGGATATTTTCAATAAATATATTGTATTTCATGTTCTATGTTGTTATGTAATGTTACTAATTTCACAAGACACTAGACCTATCATTATTATATTTTTTTAATACAAGAAATTCAATGTAAAAATTCATGGTTATGTGTGTAATAAATAGAATGGTTGTTATATAGTGATTGTGATTGTTTAAGCTTTAATGAATAAATGAAAAGAATTAATTAATTTTAATGTCTTCTATATACCAGAGTAAGGAGTTCTAAAAATTAAACCTTTTACATGTATGGCTCCATGTCAATATACTTGTTTAGTTAGCATAGAATATTAACAACATGTTGTGACATTAGATCATTGTAGGGTCAATGCTGACAACGATGAATCTAAGAGGAGGACACTCAGAGTGTTTCATCGCTATTGACTGTAGAAGTACATTGGCTCCATATTTGATGTACTCATGTATGACTGGTTGAATAAGGTTAAAATATCCTTCAAATGGATCTATTGTTATGAGAATAACTTGGATTCATTGGTTGTGATGATGCTGGATAGAGAATTTAGGTAATAATGTTTCTTATTCTTTGGGAATTTCAAGGAGTCGATGATCTCTTGGGAGAAGTTCCTATTGAATTCTAGAGCATAGTTTCAATCATCAACATAGAAGGTATCCATTCTACAGAAGATGCATAACATTTAGTAGGGGACCTCGATTTTAAAAGATTCCTTGATCCATTTTAGGATCAATCTTTGATATGATTCAGACCTGTTGACAGATAAGCAGTATAGGGTGAGGAATTTCTAGGATATTTTTTCTTACAAATATCTAGTACCATGTTGCCTTATTTATAATGAAAACATATATCAAGGTGATAACGAGGAAAGAGGTCATAAATATGAAATTATATAGAACAGGGTCATCATGATAGGGGAGTCTCCAGGATTCCACAAGAAGTAGAGATGTGGTCTGGGATCACCATTTTTTTGTGAAGAACTATTTCTATTCATTCAGGGGTAGTACCCAACACTCAGTTTTTCATTTCATTGGACGTAGTTACTATAAGACATATTCTAAGGGATCAATATCCAGATTATCTTATAGATTTATATTTCATCACTAGATAATGTTCCTGACATTTTAGTGTATTAAACACGTGTCAGGTGTTCCATATTAGGTTCCTCTGTTGAGACATTTATAGTTGAGGCAGTAGTAGCAGCTTGAACCCTCGCAGGATCTGCATAGAGTAGATTGGGAAGGAAGAGAACAACCTAGGGACTCTCCCTGTCCGATTAATGAATAGTGATTCCTTAGAGGTGTTCATCATATGTGTTACAATTGGTGTGTATTAGTTCATGTTCAGCATCATGTTGTAGTGTTGACAACGACATACGAGCAAGACATCATTCAAGGTACCCTTTTATTTTTTATCATTGTTGGGTTTTTCTATGATAGATTTAGGTGTGAAACACTCCTCCATACCACATTCCATTGTCCATTCCTTGGATGATGACATAATGAGGCTTCAATTTACCATGTCCTTTACGATACAAGTCAAATGTCAAGCTGACTTGTTTAACGTATAAATAACATGTGATCTAGTCTTGGGGATGCACTCATTATGAAGAGATCTCCTATGATTGCGGATACAACCATATGATGTAATCCTATGCATGGGTGGGTTATATTCGGCATCGAATATTTTATATTATAACTAGAGATATGTGGTGTTCCTAGATGATGATGGAGATTCAGTAGTTTATCATAGTGAGAGAGTCACTCTTATGGGTTATGGTCGTGTTCTATCATTTCAATGCATGATGGATGAGTTGATGCAGAGTTTATCATAGGTTAAGATGTTGAAGTATCACAGGGTTGTGGAATGGTACACTGATGTATTGATAGAAGGGTTTGGAGCATTACCCCCAAGATTGGAGATTGTGTGTGGGACAGATCTATAGCATAATGTGTCTCATATCTCGATGTATCTACATAGGATTTTCCTTCCATGTTTTTAGAACTGTATAAACAACTCAATGGACTGTTTTAGAGTATTTTTTTCTAATGAGTGTGTCAACATGGGGTGCACCTATTTTTTCGTGAAAAATGTTGATGGATGATGTGGTTTTATGCCCATTATAATCACATGAAAATACTGATTGTGATGAACCACTATCTCCTACCATGGATTGATGATAAATGTTATCAGCTGAAGAGTTCTTGTATTTTCTCAAATATCGACATGTGATATGGATATCATCAGAAACATTTGATGAATGGTAATATTCTAAATAATTCCTTTTGTGGTCATTATAGACATTACAATTTCATGGTGATGTTTTTTGGTTTGAATAATTCTCCAGCTATGTTAACATGGTAGATGAAGGAATTGATTCATGAGTTATTGGATAAGTTTGTTCTGGGTTTCATTGATGAAATCCTTTTGTAATATACATATGTGGAGGAGCATGTAGAAAATATTCATTCTATTTTAATATTTCATCAACGACATCATCTATTTTGGATGTTTTCTAAATTTTAGATTTGGGCTCGAGAAATCTAGTTCTTGGGAAATGATGTATCTAAAATGGGAGTGGTTGTGGATTCAAAACTGATATAAGTACTTGTGTATTGGGTTTCCCCAAAGATATCCCTATAGGATCATAGTTTCCATGGTCTAATATAAAATTATAATATGTTCATGGATGAGGTATGTATGGTTGTGACTCCTCTAATTGTGTTCACAAGACAGGATCATTTGTTTGTGTGGATTGATCAGTGAAAAATAGGATATTGAGTCCCTCGGGAAGAAGTTTCTATGTTCTCTAGTTCATTGTTTTCGAGTAAGAGTCTATATTTAGGTTTTCTAGGATGAAATGAATTTTGGGTTTGGTTGTGATTGGATTCATCAATGATTGTTCGTTTCATTTGATTCTTGGTGGCTATGTCCCAATCAGAATAACAATGCCACACATGATAATGAGTGGGAATCATTGGGGTTTTCATGGATGATGTGGAGACAATACCTCATCATGGTGTGATGTTTTTCCATCACCAATAACAAAATTTTGAGGTATGTTTTCTCCCAGCATGACATCAACATGCGATATTTTTAGTGGATAGAGTTATTATAGTATTAGGACTTTGAAATTTTGTATACACCAAGAAAGTGGAACGTTGTATCAAATGAGATATTAAGGATGTCATATATAAAATTATTTTATGAATTAAGTGGTTACTAGAGAGAAAGAGGTAAGAAAATTCAACTTTTTTAATATAAATATTTTAGATGTTGGGGGAAAAATTGTATTTTCTAGGGGAAAATAATGGTATCTCTTGTGTTGAAGCTTGGAGAGTTCCAGTTGGGAGATCAAGAGGTAGAAGACTAGGGATATTTTGATGTTTGTGGTGAGGCCCCATATTGATGTTATAAGGACTAACAACACCGATTTTTGTTTCATGGAAGGATTTTTGAAGTGTGTAGTTGCAGAATTGTTTTCCCGATATTTGGCCCAACTGAAGGTGAACATCATGAATTATGGTGTTGGTTGTTTTCTCTATCCATTATATTTTCCTCATTTGATGATGTTGGACATATCAATGGTCTTGGTTACTAGTTAACTTCGAACTCATTCATTCAATGATTCTATATGGGTGGTAGTGTATGTTTTAATGAAACAATATAACATTATAGAAATCCAAGAGTAGTGAACATAAATGTATTGTTGATGTAGTATATGGTGGAGGTGGGGATACTCCACATATTTGTGAGGATGATCATTTTCATTTGGGATCCTAATTTTAACTCTATGGTGTAGAGAGGTATAAATCATGATTTTGGTTATCAAATATTCCTTAGAAGTATTTTCTGTCCAAAGATGGACTCTCAAATAGGGCATACCATCCAAACTATTGAATAAAAGTTGATATATCATTCTCTAATCGTTAGAGGTTTTTGGATGAGGTACCACCCCTTTGTTGAGTTTTCGAAAAACAATTGTTTTCAATCCACCATCTGTTTGAATCAATCTGAATCCTTATATGGAATAATATTCTATTCACAATTATGATGGAATGGGGTATGATAGTCTGAATTTATTGTGCCAAATTTAGTATAGAACAAAATAGATATGGTTTAGGTCATTCCTGCGATAATGTAGGCATTGTAGGATTTTATGAAGTGTTATCTCATTCATTACAGGAGACCTAGAGATTTTGAATTTTGGGATCATGTTTTTCTGATGGTGACTTCATGTTATGGTCAGCAACAGATTGGTCAATGGCGTAAGTATTCACCCCAGTTTATTTGCCCTTGATTGTTTTGGCTGTTGGCAGAGCCATGGAATATATGGTATCCCATCCCACACTGATGAACCAAATACAATATATTTTTCACATGTTAATGATATATTATTATTTTCATGACCACAATAAAATAATCTACTAGTCTGAGATCAATTTTTATGATGATGAGATTGTTGAGGAGATGCCTATAGAGATACAGGACCACCGAGATATTTTTTTTGTGTCGATATGTTGTTCCTGTGGTGTATTTCATATCGAGGGATAGTGGTAAGGATGATTGAAAATGGGAATGTGATTCATAGAATTGTGCTCAGTATCTTGAGCTATTCGATGTTTAAAACAACCCTTGTAGTGTTTTTTCATTTAGGGGTTGAAACCCCTTTATATTATTGAGATGTATTTATTTCTTTCATATTGTTGTGGATTTATCTCTATTGATAAGTATATCCACTGCGTGAGTTATTAGGATATTTTACTATTTTTCAAATGGATTCGTGTAATTAATTGATGAAGTGGTTGAGCTCCCCTGGTAATGATATCCTTGAGTGGTATCTCATGGGGTGGATATTCAAACTACTTATTTTATATCTCGTATCTGGTTTGGTTTCATATTCCTGATGATGATATTATTTTTATAGGAATATAATGAAATATTGAAGACCTATTTGGCCTATTAAATGTTTTAAATATGATGGTCGAGGAATTATGTGGAATCATGGTTACACATTTCACGAGTTTTCTAAAATTATTATATTCCTATGGTAGCTCAGCCTATTGGTTGCTCGCAATGGTTGGTTAGGACAGTGGGGTAGAATGGTGAATCGAACTATTGAATCACCAAATGTAGATCACTATGTTGAATCCTGAATGGTGACTCAACCAATGATGAGTCATCCAGTGGTGATGGATTGATGAATGAATTGGGAATGATAGATTCATCCAACAGTGACTCATCCAACGTTGGGTCATCAAATGGTGTCTCATCCAATGTCATGTTTTAAAATGGTGGCTCCTCCAACTGTGAGTAATACAATAATTACTAATTTAACAATGAGTCGTCAAATGGAGGGTCATTGAAGGGTGAGTCATCCAATGGTGACTCGTCCAATTGTGAGTTGTCAATGGTTTTCAAGGATTCTAAAATTTCCCCCCTTTCACATTATCCTTGATAAAAAACATATTCAAAGCCTTCTGTTGAATAATTAAGGTTGAATCAAAACCCATAACTCATATATGAATTTTCCTTAGGATTAGGCTTCCTTTACTTGGTCAACCCACCTTATCTATGTTGGATATAATAGTAATGGGAAATAAAATGTATCTAACATGGTACTCACAATATATATTTTTAAAGGCCTTCCATTTTTCATACTTCTTGTTTCCCATTGTATGAGATTACTTATGAAATTATTTCTTATAGGAGTTGAGTATGGTGTTGCAGCTTATTATATGTTTCTTCCTTGGAGTTTATTCGTTCTTCATGTGGACTCATTATTTTGGTGAAATCTGGAATTTTTTATCTACATTGGATATTAGTAATGTTCTACCTCTATTGTTATGGGTTCCCTAATCTGTTTTCTTTTTTTTCCTCAGCATGTGATGGCATGTGATCACAATGTTTCTAATGAAGCTTTCTCAGTGGATGGTTGGAGTTGTGGTGTCACTGCATCCATGGGTGGATGCAGTTGTTGCAGAAGAGGTGATTGTGATCTGTTGTGATTTCATCTTCTAGTTTAAGTGGTACTGTAAATAATTTGAGTGATTTGATTAATTAATTCAATATTTATTCTGTGTAATTGTAGATTTGGCATAATTTTTCAAATAGATCACATTAAAATTGACATAATAAATATCTAAATAATATTATGAATTTGTATCAAATTCCTAGTGATGGTATTGAATTTTTATTTACTAGATAGTGTGATATCAATTATTTTCTTGTTTAGAATATCATTCTTGATGGAAATAGGTGAATAACATATTGTCGAAATTATTTCGAATTAAATTTTCCAAAGATAAAAAGGCATGATTAATGAATCTGGTTGTACCAGTTTTGTTTGATGATAGTAAAATCTATGTAGTGATTCAGTTATAATTAATTAATTAATTCAATAAGTTATTATAAAGTAGTATTTTGATAAAGATAATTCCTTTTAGGGTTCTTTGTTACCCTATTTATTTTAAAGTCCAAGGGAATATTCAATTGATTTTTGAGTGATCATTGTTTGTGAATGCATAATGCCATGATTAGGGATAACAGCCATGATTATATGTTAATTATTTCCTACTTCATGTGTTTTGGTATGTGGCATTTTGGATTAATAGTGTTTTTGATGGAATCATAAGACACCGGGAGTGGCGAGATTCATTCATTCATGATTTTTTATCTTGGGGAGGACATGAGATATGATAAAGTGGGTTAATTATTTTCTTACCCATTGATTTTCATTTTTCATTCTTGTTTTTTTTTACCTTATTTACATTCCCACATTATGAATATGATTGATTTTCTTACCATCTGTAAAAAATAGGCAAAGATGCATGGGTATTCCATGTTCTTTCTATGTGTATATTCTTATGTTTATATGGTTCTATTCTCCTATTGTAGCTATTGAAGTCTCAAATAGAAATTATTTTATTCATGGTGTTGAGCTCCTTTTGTTTGATAGAATATAATTATTCTTACCGTACCATGAAATATGTAAATGTGAAAATTGTGTAAATAAGTTTTATAATAAGAAATGTTGATCAGATGGGGTTGGAGCATGGTGGGTTTCAATTCTTAGTCTATAGTTTTGATAATCCAGGGACTCGTTCTGGTTATACGTGGAAGCATAGATCATTCATCAGATGCTACAGAACTATGATGTGGAATTTTTGTTGGTTAATTAATGGATAAATAATTAATTAAATTTAACATAAATAGATAAAAATGGATATGTAATATAATAATGGAATTGAAATTGCTGTGTGCTTATAGGAAATTAGGTCTTTCCATTAGTAGATTGGAGTTCAATATACGTTAGCTGTAATTGAGTATAAGAATATGATTTTACCATAATGTTGTGGTGAGCAATATTATATATTGTATTGTTGTGATTCTATACACTAACCTACATAGTCAGTTAGGGTGATTGACATAGAAGGGATTATGAGAAAGGTAGTGAGATTTCCTTAGCATCGAGAAGGGTTGAAGGATAGTTGACATCCACCAGTGTCCCCTCTCTCTTCTCTTGGTGGTTACTTTTGATAGTATGAATGGAATTTAAATTTTTCAAAACATGTGTATAGAGGGATTTAATGTTTTGTCGTTATTTTAAAAAAGTATATAATAGATATTGTATCATACAGACTACAATAGAATTCATATGTATTGGATGTTATTGATTGAGAATCCCAACTCTATGTATGTGATGTAATACCTTGAGTAACAATACCTAACGTGTGATACATATTATGTAGGTTTTAGTTGATCATGTAATTTAATTGGTTAATTAGGGGATTTTGGATTGTGTGGTTCTTCACCCAGATGCTTCTAGGAAATCCATTATGTTGCAAGAGGCGGAATTTTTTTCATTACTAGGTGACTTTGGGATAGCCATTTTGGAGCCATTTTCTGAAGACATGTTACATAGGAGAAAAGCGGCATGTTAGTGTGGATGTGGTAGTGGGGTACCCTTAGTATTTTCTACTATATTATATACTCTTGTATGTGATACATGGGTAGAGTATACATTGTGAGGTTGGGAAGATAATTTACTTGTTTATTTAATGATTTAAAATAAATTTTTATTCCCTTTACTTTATCATGATTTCTTTACTTTTTCATAAGAGGCTCCTGGGAGGAACCAACAGAGAATACTTTTATACTTACCATACATTATATAATATGTGTTTTAGGTTATTAGGATTTTTTTGGAGATTATTCTCATTAAAACTGGTTCATTGTTTTGTAGGAGCTATTTATGCTATGTGGTCACTGTCATTTTATAGTTTTTTTGGTACTTGATGTTTTCCCTTTATGCATTATTAATTAATTCCCAAAAATTAAATACATCTAAATTTGTTTTAATTAATATTGTGGTCTGATTAAGAGTTCATTTGAGTCTATTTTATGCCACTATATTTCATTTTTTCTCTTAGAGGGTAATGTCTCCAATCTGTGTGTTTATTATATCATCGGTTCTAGTTAGTAACATGGGGCCTAATGGAGGAGGGAATCATGTTTCATTATCTATCCTCCCCAATTTCTCACTAAGTAGTGGTTAAAATTATTCAATGGGGGTCCTGACACATGGTGACTTGTAAATGTTAATTAATAAATAAATCTCCGTGTTACACCAAGGGTCTTGATTAGTCAATCATCCACTCAATTGGATATGAATAAACTTGTTCACATGCTATTACTTTATTGGTATACATTGGATTTTATATTTTATTTGTATGGTTTATTCTTCATCACATAGAATTAAAAAATAAATTACCAAGGAAAAAAATATTTTAATGTATTAAATATTTTTTAATTTATGAATTTTTATCATATAGTTAAAACCAACATAAATAGAATATAATGTTCATCAAAAAGATAAATAAAAAAATATTAATTCAATGAAGTATTAATGAAAAACCATAAATCACACGAATTTGAAAAAACTGATTAGTATATGGTGATCAAAATCCCTAGTTGAGAGTTCCTAATATTATTAGTGAGTAGATATTAATTTGATATGTATATTTAGATAAATATTTTTTAAAATTAATATAAAAATAAATAAAAATATATATGTATTCAATATTTTGGAATAAATTATTATATTGAATGATTTTGTCTTTAAGAGTATGGAATCCAATGTGTTTTTGGTTGAGTTAATAACTTTAAATAATATAAGTATAAGAATTTATATTTCATGGATCATGAGGAAAAATTAAAATTGTCATTGCAACTATAATATTAAAATCAATGAGTATTACCAATCTAGTTGATCAAGAATAATAGTATTCAATTAAATAGTGATGTTCATTTAATGGATTGTAAATAAATAAGTTCTAATATATTTGAAGTCAATATAATGTACATATATATAATTTTTTTAATAAATTATATGGAAATCACTATCATTGAATCATTATAAAAATTATAAATTCATGATAAATATTTTTAATTAGAAATATCATCCAATGGTGATGAACATCTATAAAAATATATCCTCTGGAAAAAAAGCACAATGAGTTAGAATATATACATAATCATTACATAACTAAAGGATAAAATGAGATGAAAAATGAATCTTATTAAAAGAATGTCAATGATGCATTGGATATCCAATCTATCAAAATATAATTGGTTTTTATTTAATTATAGAAAATTCAATATTATAAGGACTCATAATTGACATTGAATACGTTCCATGTATAATATAATGAGTGAACTAGGTGTTAGATTTTTTATATCATTCACACACATTTTTGGAGAATGGAATTAAAAACAACCGAATATTCTATATACTATATGGTATATTTATTGACTACAATCTCTAGAGATAAAAATATATAAATAAATAACAAAAGATGTTATATTTTCTATTTTTACCATAAAAAGACCCTATATTTTTTTCTATCCATTATATGAAAAAATATATATATTACTGATATTTAGCATATGGTAATAAAAATATGTTATGATATGCAGGAAAAATATTCTTCAATTATTATACTGAGAAATGAATATAGGGGGAATTAAATATGGCTGACGGATAAAAAATACATACTGACAAACAAATAATCCCAATATAATGATAAAAACTATAGGTTGGAAATGAGTAAGAATTTATATAATTAAATATGATCTGAAATGTCTTGGGAAAGAAAACAACTTAGGTGATAAAATAATATGGTCGATGCTTATATATTAGTAATAATAATTAATGAATGAAAGATTAACTTTTCTATAAATTTGATATTGGATACACCGTACAAAACATATTGTCTTCAAATATAGAATCCAAGTAGATATATAATGATTGAAATGTTATATGTGGATATAAATGTTGAAGGAAGAAATGTATGGTATAATTTCCAATTAGTATTATAATTTTAAATCCCAAAAGTTTTGGATAGTCAATTAAGTAGTTATTATTACTTATTAATAATTATGATTAAAATTACCAATGATCCATATATATATATAATGGTATAGTATTTCATGTTTTGAATTTTTCTTTCTATTATGATGATCAAATATGTTATGGTGTTAATAATTATAACAATTGAAAATGTATAAATTAATATGAGAAAAAACCCGTCAAAGACCATTGAGAAAAAAAGTGTGAAATAATATTATTTTACTATTTAAATTCACATTGTGGTTGGTCCTGTAAATGAAAATAGTATAAATAAGTGACATTTTTTGGGGGTATTTACATACATTTACGTTAAAAAATGTATATGTTTGTTATAATTCATCATGAGAGATAATAACTAAATCTCCATTACATTAAAAAATGATAGAGGGAAACTGAACATGTGGAATGTGTTTATCCTAACATATATAGTCCATTACCAGTAGAGAAAATGTGCGTGTTTTAATAGTTAATTATTATTAACAATTATTTATTATGAATTGATTTATGACATATAGAAATAAAATTCATATAATATTTCATATATTTATGGAATATGAAAATGATATAGAGAATCAATATTGTTATACGTTTGAGAAAATGTGCTCAGAATATCCATGTGAATATCATTACCATGTATGATGATAATATTATTGACTATGGGATTGTCTATAAATTCACTTATCATTATACTCATCATAAGATTTGTTTTACTGAATGGTGTAATCATAAAATTAAGAATAACGTGAGGTTGAATATGAGTCATATAACTTAGAATCTATTCTTTTAGGGATATGAAATACATACACTAGAATTTACATTAACGAAATTACCAAACAAAATGGAATATGAGATTTCATATCAATTATTGTTTCAATGGAAATTTGATCATTCAAATGTATTTAGATGTTTCTTCATAAAGTTTATCAATAAAATAAATAATGAAAAAATAGAATCCTGATGTATAATGTGAAATTTGATATGTCATTTGATGAAAATTATTATATATTATGTAAACAAACAATTTGGTTATTTTTAATTATGGAATAAAATTAGAGATTTCTTGAAAGATAAACCGTAGCCAATTGAAATTGTGGGAGAAATATTTTATTCATTGATATTAATGTCGAAAATTATGATGCATTAGAAAATGAAGAAATTGTAGAAGAGATTGTTCAAGATGAAAAATATTTTATTATTGATTTACTATATTGGTCTACAAGGAAGCTCAAAGAAATAGAGAAATTTTTTATTATTATAACTACATAATCAGAAAAATTATTCCATTAATACAATGAATCATCTAAATACATAGATTTAGTAGATATAAAACGTTCCAAATTTAATGAATCATTAATTTATAACCTATAATTTATGTGAAAAATTATTTTTATGAATTTTCATACACAGAAGTTGATGTAACATTTATATAGCCAAAATTTTAATTCATGAAAACATAGTATATTGATGTTAATGTAAATAATTAAAAAGAATGAATGGTTTCAAATGTTTTTTAACAAAATTAAAGTTATAATAATAAATAATCATTGAGACAATTTTTGTTTTAAAAAAAATTATAAAATTACTTGTAATAATAGATCTCCCCAATTGTCGTACTAGAAAATTGAATTTAAATATTACATTACATAGTGGGGGAGCTATATGATTCCTTCATTTGATGTTTTAGAAAACATATTAATGGTATATAAGTAAAATTATTTAAATTATTTATATAATGGAGAACATAATTTTTTTAAATTACAATCTTAGGTTAAAAAACAACATAGTATGGATCAATATATTACGACATAGATCGTAGGGGTTTTAATGAAAATATAAACGTATAAAAATTTTATGTGAATAAGAATTTTATTAATATAGATCAATCCCTAATATAACTAATACAAATGTTACATTGAATTAAATACTTCTATAAACTAAATACATAATGACATGAAAAGATATATATAATAATTACTATTCCATATGACTTTACAATGGGATATATAATGTATATCATTATATAATTTGTTTTTTGTGTCATATATATTAATCATTGTGGGAAGGTATAAAAATCGAATATGATGCATTTTGATGATTTAAAACAATCCTAATTTACATGAGTTCTATAAAATATATATTTGTAATGTATGGAGGTAATGCAGTGCTTGTGTTTATATGATACACTAATTTTATCTTCTATATGGATCATAATTACCATTAATAAATTCATGAAATTTGAATTTATAGATTATTGAAACAATGATTTAGAGAATCTAGAATAAATAAATTTACATCAATTATATTGTCACATCATAATATATAGTCATTTATTATGTAAAAAGGATTTTTTTGGCTACATATCATTGTATTAGATGTCATTAAATAAAAAAAATTGGAATTTGGTCAATGTAAACTATTGTTGTACTGCTGAATATGTATATTCTAAATACCCCTGAACACACTTGAGAAAAAAATTATATATGAAATATATTTCATTTCGTAATGGATTTTACTCAAAAAGGTCATGTACTAACTATTAGTACTATCATAGAAAATAATATAGAAAAATACCTTACTAAAACCTTTTTTTAGAGAAGCATTGTTTTTTTATTTCAGATAATGTGTTTAGAGATGATATAAGTTGTCTCTTTAAAACATTGGACAAATTTGATAGTTTTTTCCTTAATCCATGTTATTATATAAACTTGTATTACCATTACCTTTATAGAGAACTATATATAAATCTGTAACAATTTTCACGATATTAATAATAATTCATTGTATAATATATATATTGATATTCCTTAGGTTGTATTTCATGATAAAAGATTATAATAGTTACTAGCATTTGAAAAATACTTTGGATACATGGAAATTAATATTAAATATATATATTGTGGTGTAGGTACATCATTATGATGTGTAAAAACAATTTACTTTTCGAGATAAACATTTACAACAATATTTGATCTTTCATTTCTGGGAGAATGTTAATTCTTAAAATTAAGACTAATAATAAGATTATATGGAGGGGAACATCTCAATTAAATACTTTTTTAGACATGTATTTGGTCATTATTGGTATTTGATGGACCGAGGGATCATTGGAGTGAGTATTGGTGATTATGAACAAGGTTTTGATGAATGTTCCCCACCATGGAGATCATCACTACATAGATATCACCATGGTATAGGGTGAAACACTTGGGTTCCATGAGTTGTTGGTTATCATGTTTACTTCAATTTAATATGTTACTAGTGTACACATTTATAGTAAATATTCATGGAATCCAATCCATAGTGGAGGTCACAATGCAGTAGTTGATGGAGTTTTTTATTTGAGCCTTTGATGATAGAAAGAGTAGGTAATGTGACCTGGATTGTCGGTTTTTTGTGAGACTATGGTGGTTTACCTAAAATATATAGGTATTAGGAAACATATTATTGTCCCAAAAATCATTTTATGTGTTTTAATAGCGGTTTATATGACTATAAGGTTCAATAACTACGGTTCTAGGAATTGTTTTCCACACCGAGCCAAGATGTCTCAATGATGTAACTGTTTAAAATGGATATGGGGTAGGGTCTAAATCTATTTTCCTTAAATATATGTGACAGCCACGGTATTCTAGATTTTCCTCCGTGATGTACTTTATTCCATGGTGCAGGTTAGTTTGGAGTACATGTCTGTGAGTTTTTGGTGGTTTTACATTTTCCATTATCTATTATAAAAATAATAATATTTTCATCATTCCTTAATAATAATGAACATTAGTGGGAGTCCACCTATTCTATGGTGACACATATTCCATTGTACATTCATTTTTTAAAATCTTGTGTTTGTGGTGTTATTGGGGGATATAATGGTTTGTTTCAAGAGTTTACCAAAAAAATATCTATTTCCCATTGGTGAGTCATTTGAACGGTTTCCCAAGTCTGTTGCACTAAATAGTGGAACCATATGGTGTAACCAAATAGTTTGTATGATCAGTGGCCCTTTTAAATATGGCACACCTAACAATGTCTCAATGAATGGTGACTAACCCTTTTCTGGTTTTCTAGTTTTCTCGATATTTTCTGTTCTCCAATGTCCCAGTTTAATGGCTTGTAAAAGAAAAAACTATCAGCTCTAAATCTTATTTAACACTCATTTCACCATTTATGAGGGGGATAATCTAATTATCAATTACCTATAATGTTTATAAATTTCTGAAATGAGAAAACTGTGTTGTAATTCCATGATCCGATTTTTGATTATTAATTATATCATCTCCATTATCATAGGATTTCTCCTATTATTAAACTGATATTTCTTCATATCTTATACTCAGTCCATCTCCTTGGTGTATCGAGAGTCTTATTCAGTATCCAAGTCTTGTGTGTGTGAAATAGTCCACTCCTAATCAGAATTCAATGGAGTTTCATGCATCTCACACGATTGCCTATTCATTACTCAAGGAGGTGATTTGACCACATATTGTTCCATGTAAGGATTATTCGTCATCTCTTAAATTTTAAATCATGTTGGAAGGGTTTAGTAAGGATACATCATGAATAACCGCTGAATAATTTTACCTTATCAAGTAAAAAATATCTTTTAGTGAAAATGATGGTAAAAAGTTAACATGATTCAAATAAATAACAACCGAGAAGCGATTATAATATGTATCTTGTTTTTATTTTTATCCATGAATTTTTTTTGAATTATATTTGATGTGAATACTTTTTAAAATCATTTCCATATGTGTTATTTGCATGTGTACATGCGGTGACATGTATTTATCATGAAGCAATGTTAAATGGTTATAATCTAATATCTGATTAATCATGTATACAAGGTAATATAAATTGATTAACTGTTACAAATTTGTTTTGATATCACCATTGTTTATAAATGTGGAATTAATGGACCCTTTTGGGATAATTCTCAACATTCCTGGGATGTTATTATTATTGTGTGTTGTGTTCTATGTTAGGGTATTGAATGATTTTTTAATGGGACTACTATTTTATTGGTTCTTTTTGTGTTTTTTTGCATCGGGTGGTACATGAGGTCTCATTAGATGCTCTCATTATGGTTTTTTTGATTGTATAATGGATGAAATTATAGGTACTGGGACTTCCTTTGGTATTTTTTGGCTATCGAACATGTTTTATAGTGGAACTATGATGTGGTTATGTGATGTTTGGGCATTGGGAAAATATCTTGTCTTTTCATGCTATGTTTGGGATGTGGATGGTAGTTTCCCTAGGTAGTTCTAGCATAAATTAATGTGAACCAATTAAATAATTAATTCATGATGTTAAATGAAAATAAGGATGATATATGTTTTACATGTGGTTGTTTTAGTGGTTATATAAATAGGGGTTGAAACAATGATTATTTTTTGTTCGATTCTTGTTTTTTGAATCTCATAGTCTGAATTATGGGTTTTCTTATGTTTATATATAATTAATTGTTACTTGTGATTTATATAAACAACCCACCCTTATTTCATACCATGTGCCGGAAAAATATTCCCATTAGTGAGGGTTACTTTCCCAACATCCCAGTGGGAGGATGGATGGACTATTAGTGAATGTCTTACTCACATCCTCTTTTGTATTCATACCACTCAAGTGTATCCGAGAAAGCTATATTGGCTTTAGTTTTACCATAGAATAAGATAAATTAGGAAGTTTTTATTGTGGACGTTGGGTCTATGTGTTTTCGGGTTTGGATTTTTTCTTATGTGTCCACGAGATGAGGCACAAGTGTTTTCGGGTGAGTGGCATGGTTGTTGTAGCCCAGGTGTCTGTGGGATGGATTTTTGGTTTGGTTGTGGCCCAGGTGTCTGTGGGTGGAATTTTTTTATGGTTTGAGGCCCAAGTGTGTGTGGGTTAGTTGAGATAATGGTACTATATTTGGGAACAGTTCTAGATTCATGATGTTAGATATTAATAATAACATGATAACAAGTGGGAAAGAGGTGTGGGGTAACCATATTTCAATGATATAGTAATATGAATTTATATGACTAGAATTATTTTGTTACTGTACCATGGGGAGGTTGGTCTAGTTATTACTCCTTGGTAGGTTCTATGAGATTGTACAATATTGTCATAAATATATTAGTATATTCCCCCACCTATGCATCAGTTGAATTAGTATTCCATCTGGGTATACTTGTATACTAACTATATAAATGTTGAAACTATTTTTAGATTTCCTAGAGGATGTTGAGAACTATGATGGACTTTACATGGTCTAGTGTGGGGATAGGTGATATCACTATATTGTCCCATTTTCACTTGGTACATAATTATGGATCTTTTTTACTTTTGGTTATTAAAAAAAAGCATATGATGATTTTTATTTAGTTTCATATTATATATATTGTTATCATATTTTTTGGTATTTTATTTTCTTATCTACGAATATGTTTCTTTAAAAATTTTAATTCCATCCATTTGTGTGAGATTTTATACACTTGGTGATATTCACCAATATAGGGAATAATGAAGGACGAAAATAGGGGTCATTATTTCTCCTTTATCATTGATGTGGCGCATTGGTGTTACTAATATTATTTTGAAGAAGGAAGGTCATGAATGAATGGTATCATATGGTGGTTTTTAATAAATTTGATGGATTTTTGAGTTAGGACCACTGAAGATTGCATGGGATGGTGGGGGAATAGTTTTAGGTGATATTGGTCTATGGCATACGCAAGGGATACATGTTAGGATCTGGGATATTAGGGCCCCCCGGGATCTAATAGAGGTACAATGGACCTACCAAATGGCCATTTGAGGATACACTGGTTGAAATTTATACACCCTAGGAATGCTACATAGAGTTAAAACAAATTTTCAATAAAATTACATTCTACACATGATTAATAAATTCATGTTTTCATTTCATCTATGGATCTTGAATGACATCAATGAGTGGATCAGGTGATCGAGGCCCATCAAGGTGACCTGTTTGATCAGTGGAGGTTTCATCCAGAGGAGGAAGAGAGTTATTCGTAGAATATGTTTCATGCATTATAGTGCAGACACTAGGGAAGTATGAATGTATTATTTTAGACAAAGATAATGGGAGTTGGAAAGTGGTGTTGGAAATCACATTTACCTTAATTCATTCTTTGAGGGTATACTGGGTTCTTCTAGTAGTGATTCATATTATATGATTAGTGCATAAGTTGTAACTCAACAACCCCATAAGCTCCTAGTCGGTGCTTTATTTTAATACAATTATACGATCACAAGGGATCAAATACCGAAAAAATTGTCTGTTTAGTATCCTTGGAAGTACTAAATTCATTCATATGTTATACATTATATTATAAATTGAAAAAAAACAACATTGTCTCCATAGCACATAGTCATATCCTATAGAGTATCTATACATGACAATCATAATATACTTCTTCGCATATTTGGAAAATAATTCATAAGAAAGGGGTGATCTCAGATGGTCAATTTTGGTAAATAATTTAGCTTGAGCTATAAACCTTTATGGAATTATGTTTAAAATAAAATAAACCTTTTAGTCATAAACATGAACATAATATGGAAAAAATTAATCAAACTTTATCATTATAACATGAAAATTGATATTATACTAGTCAAATAATCACATGTAAAATTTAATATAATAATGAGGGAATTCATAATGTTGGAAATTATTAAACATCTTTTCAATGCCACAACTAAGATGTCTAAAAATTATTTTATCCTCTTATAAAACTATATATAAAATTGGGAAATGCCTTTCATAATTCCATGTATAATTGTCTCATTAGACAGACAGATCCATCAAAAATCTATAACAGGCTCCACTCGTCACTTACTATGTCCAATGCATTCCTCATATGAAAACATTGAAACATAACATAAAAATTCGTATTGAAAATAGCATAAAAAATGTCAATGCATGAACCATAAACCATGAAGTGTATAAAAATAACACATCCACAGTCCAAAATAGAAAAACTCATTAAATAACATATAGAATATTTTATTATAATATATCATCTTCAATCAAGAATAATATCAAGTAATGGATGCTGACATTGTTGATAATGATTAGTAAAACATTTTGAGAGAAATATAATTTTTTTTGAAATCATTTAAAAGCCAGAAATTTAGAAAATAATTCATTTAAAAGTTATTTTTGAATAAATGTGTCCCATTACACTATGAAACATTTTAATAGAAATAATCAATTTAAAAAAATCATGTGTGTCTAAATAAATCATTAAAACCATTTTAAAAACATGGACATTAATGACGAATAATTAGAAGAATAAATATTTAAAACATTTAAAATGATTTTTTATTTAATTTTTATCTTAACAGAATCATTTTGAAATATCTTTTATGAATTATGGACATGTATAATAAATATTTACTAGAATATTCTTACACATAAGTAATCTTGAAAAATAGTGAGATTAATGAATTAACCCTTACCTTGCACATTCTTTTGGTTGAGGGTAAATATAACCTCCTATATAATGAAAATATTATGTTATTAAATTATAGAAAAACAATATTCATATTTATTATGTCATACATGATTTAATTATTATGTTATACTACCCATTTATTAATTATTTCCTTTATAAATTCTCATTTCGGGTAATAATCGCTTTCTTTATCGTACACTTTTTAAATTGTTATTCTTGATAGTATCATATAGATAATGATTTAAATACTTCCAGGATACAATAAATGATTTTTATATCATATATATTAGTAATATAAATATTTATAATATATAGATATATGAAATGGAAGGCACTGTTTATAGAGACGGTAGGGAGTACATACGCATAAATGTTGTTTCCATATTCATATCGTATTGAACTAAAGTAAATGAATAAGATGTATGTAAGTATATATATATATATATCCAAAATAATTTTTATTCCATATATTACATAATTATTTATAATATATAATTTTATAATCATCGTTGAATGGTGAATGTGGAAATGAATCTTATCGCGTTATGGAGACAGTATTTCGTACGTTTCGATGAGAGACCATATAATTATTTTGATAATAAAAACATGTGTAAATAGAATTGATATCATGTATAAAGAATCATTAATGTGTTATATTTATTATTTACATCAATTATAAATCCTTATTATAACCATCTAAATAATTGTGTATTGAATAACAACTACACCATGACGTGGAGAATGAATGTCATACGTACAAATGTATGGTGACTTTGTCATTCATATGATGGATAAAATAATGAATATGATTGTACCATTTTTATAATAACATAAAAATATTTATAATATAATGGAGTTATTATTATATAATATAAATAACAAAGAAAGAGGATGTGGATGAAGAAAAGATCTGGAAAGAGTTGATGAAATATTTACCTCTTCTTCTTGTTCTTCCAATTGATTTGATCAAAAGGGCTCTATAGGATGGATTTCTTATAAATTTAAAGCATTAATGATGAAGGTAGGGTAGTTGGGAGGATATTTGGTCTGGGTTTGTCTGATAAAAATGGCTTTGGAGGTGTGATTTGGAGAGAAGGGTATGTTCCATTTTATAAGAGGGGTGAGGGTCAATTTAGGAAATGATTAAATAATTTATTTCATAAAACATTATAATGGGTTTATAATGGTTGCAAATGTTTTTTTTCGGGAATCAGGTGGTTATGGGTCGAAATACTCTCAACCAATAGGTTTTAGACAAGTTTAGGTTACCATTTTTACCTTATCTTTTTATTAGACTCATAGTTAAATAGTTTAACTTCTACCATGTCTACTTGTATTCCTACAATATTGGGTTTATAAAAATACTCTAAACTTTCAAGAGATCCTAAAGTGGTTCATTCATGACATATATAAAATTATTTAAGCCCTTTGGCAGATCCTCATAATTTTAGGAATATTATGTCAACATATAATATAGTTTTTGTTTTAAAAATTAATATCTGCCAATTTTGAAATTATTTGGTATTTTGTTTTTGTGAAAGTCCTAAAAACCTTATTGCTTAGAAAATAATTTTATAATCACCCCTAACATTTAATTTCAATCTATAAAATTAGTTTAATTCGTTAAAAACTCATATTACATTTATTTGTATATTTATAAAAGCAAATTTTTTTAACCATTCACTATTAATGTTATTATTGCATCGTCATTGTGTCATAAATAAATTTAATTATATAATATCTAAAATTTATAAATAAAATATCATTATATATTAATGTTTTTTATCTTTCTAATTAATATTTATTGTCGAAATAATTTTCTGTATAAACCCATATTAAAAATGTTTTATATACGAAAGAATGAATTTTACACATTAAACTCTTCTTTAAATTAAATAATAATAAATGCCCAAATCCAATCCATAAGGAAATAAATGATCATAATTTATACGTTCAGTTTTTTGTTGAATTACACTTACCTAATAGAATTAGTATATGTTTTATGGTAATTACAATATCATTTTTAACATTAATTACCCTATTTACTTTTAATAGTGGTAAATAAAAGAAAAAAGTTATTGTTCACCA
Organism: Viscum album; assembly: GCA_963277665.1. NCBI lineage: Eukaryota > Viridiplantae > Streptophyta > Magnoliopsida > Santalales > Viscaceae > Viscum > Viscum album. The sequence goes on along the minus strand of OY728161.1, from coordinate 414,733,450 downwards.
AAAAGTATATTCATCTTATAGAACTAAATTTTATTTTCTGATGTCAACAATTTCTTCTATATTTTTGTGAATCTTCTCAAATATGTGGTAAAATTAGTTTTTATGAAAATTTTCAAATGCTCCTAGAAGGTGGGTAAAATATGGTAACTAGTTTAATAAAATTTTATATATCTAATATTATTATAAAATTTCATCAATTAATTAAATTGGATTTATAGTGGTATTATATATATATTTTTACCTAAAATAAATTTTTATAAAATTAATAATTTTCTAAATAAAAAGTTGGCTTTAAGAAATGACGCAATTTTTTTCACTATTCATAAAAAATTGAAGGATTTCAGAAAATACAAATAATTCACCTTAATAAAATTTTGGTATTAAAAATTAAAAAATGAATTATATTTTTCCAAATTAAAAAAATATAAGTATCAGTATTTAATTTAATGTTATTTTTCATTGTCAAAACCAAAAATCGGGTTTTTAAGAAGTAAAAACTATCAAATGATTGACATGTGCTCATGTCAAATTGTAATGTGAAATTACTTATTATGGTCTAAACATTATTTAATGATAAAATTATAATTGTATTATACTTCCAAACTATTCAAATTTATAATTTAACACTATAAATTTTTTTGATTAAAAAATTTGTTTTCAATTAAAATTTATTGTTTACCACTATACATCAAAATATGAAAGTTATTAGAAAAGTTCCAAAAAATTATACAATATAAATTTTTATGTCCCGATTCTAAAGAAAACATTTATTTTCATTAAATTGGAGTTATGAAACTGTAAAATATTGGTTTTAAAAAGGGTTATCAATTTAAAGGGTGCGAGATTACATTTTTTGAAAATTACTTCTTTTATCTGAAAAAAAATATTTTTTTTCTGATATTATGACTAAGAAAAACATAATAGGGATTAAATTATTATGGAGTATATAAAATTAATAATTCTATTAATACTATTCATAACTGCCTTTTGAATGACAAGTTTGGTAAGTCGTGGTGCGCTCGAAATCGGTGATCCATGAAGTGTAAGTTATTGTATTACATTGAAGAAAGAACGTACTATGAAATATTGGGGTGTTACATTTTCCCCTCCTTCAATAAATTGTGTCCTCGCAATTTTAAATTGTTCATCGAAAATAAAAGGTTAAATATAGAAAAATACCTTTTTCAAAAACCCACATCTGATATAGGATTAAAAAATTAGTCTTAATAAGAGGGAAAGGAAAATGAAAAAGTCACCACCAATTTAGGTTTTTTAATAGTAGAACATTGATGGAAATTATAGACACATAATGAGAGGGAAAAAGTAAATATATATACGAAGTGACTGATGTCATCAATCAGTAACTTGTGTAAAATATAGGACCTAAAAACCCTAAATCAATGGTGTTTTATAATATAATCAGTTCAACCAAACATAAGTTATTAGGATATACATTTTTGGTTTTAAGATCCCTTCCTTAATTATTCTAGAATTATTTTATTCATATAAAAATTTGAAAAAAATAATGTTAGTAGATTTTCATTCTTAAAATAATTCCTACCATAAACTCATATTTCACTCCAAAATATAATATAATTCAATAATATTTTATTTAGCCAATGCATATTGGGTTCTATAAATATAAAATTTATAATTCATTTGTGAGACTATTTAAAAAACTACATTATACAAACTAGGACATCATATATGCTAGTGGTAGGGGATGCACCTTTGTCTCCCTTTGGTTGTGGGTTCATGTCTCGTGGCCATGTCAGACGGGATAAGTTGTCGCTCGACCTCTGGGATTTCATTTTTATAACAATCATAAAATAAAATTATGTAAAGGATTAACCATGACAATATAATCCAATGTTAAACATAATCCATTCCATCCATTAGACTTATCCAAAATACATTTTTCTAAAATAACAGTCTAAATATTATATGCAAGTTAAACAAAATGAAGATCTATTTTTCCACGTAATAACATGCGAATACCTTCATCATATAATCTTTTAAAACACAATACCAAAAATAATTACCATAAAAAATTATTTAATACAACCAATCTCCCTTATTCCATATATAATAATGGATATACTCCTTATATCTAAAATTTATATAAACTCCAAAATTATAGAATTGGCAAAAAATTAATTAATTCCAATATAGTTAAGAATATTGAACTTAATTTTTACAAATCAATCATATCTTATTCCAAAATATATACCTCAATATCAATAACATAATAAGATTTATCATTCATTCAACAATCTATTTTCTAAAAAATATAACGTTATATTGAGTAACTTTTCATTGAACAATATAATGTAAAACCCTAAATGAAATAGAATTGTAGTAGAATCCTTATTTATTTCCATAATTCATATTACCATTACATTGTTGATACAAAACTAAAATGAAATAATTATTTAATAACACCATAAGATGAATTGTAGATTCTCTTCATCTATGGTAGTATCATAACATGATTATTATTATCCAATAGCATCATTTGGGGAAAACACTGATGATTTAGACATTGATTCCAATAGTGTGCAAACTCTATTTAGACGAGACATTGTAAATTTGAAACATTTTTCTTATCCTTGAAATGAATTACTTGGTGTCCTTTTTCTTTACACTTATAAAAACTCTCATCCCCTTCAAGAATTTACCAATGTGATTCATTCCACATATATAACATACCATAAAATACATCATCCCTATCTTCACTTTATCTATATTTCACTCTGCCATACTTTTCTTCTCTTACATCCCTTTAAAGCCAAAGTAATCAATGAATTTTCTACTTAACATATTAACAAAGGATACTATTTCATAATAGGATAAGAATACAGGGGAGGATACTTCCCTTATAAATGATGGATTAATACAATAAAAGATGTGATCCTTCTTACTATTTGGATCATGTGTATTATCGGTCTTCTCATTTTTTCTACTAGGAACCATTTCTAAACAATGACATACAATATTTCAATTTATGAATCGCAATGCATAACTCCAAACTTGTATTATACCTAACATAAATTGAAATTATTGTTAATATAATTTATAAACATAAAAAAGTATTCATTGAGGAAATATATACTCCTAAATCCTTTATAATGGATTTTAATAAATGAGAATTATCCAAAGCATATCCCCCGGGACTGTCGTAACCTATAGTGAAGCAAGGCCCGATGTCCTGCACAAGTTCCTTTTCAAGTATACCTCAAAGTGGTGTTTTCAGGTTTTTCCCATAGGTACATCTATGCCAGAGCCACCTCTATCTACACCTATCCAGACAGAAATGTATTGCCTTGAAAACTCAGAAAAACAATACAGCACCAAAATTCTTGAAAGTTATTTTATACGAATCCTCATAGTCTTTCTTAGGGTAATGTGATCTAATTAGAGTTTATCTAAATCTAGTTTCCATGATTTATTCTAAACATCCTTTGATACCCACTTTCACTCCACAAACACTTTATCTTGGAGTGGATCCATTATTTTAAAACATTAGTATGATCACAGGGTATAAAATCATGAAATATCGATCAGTTTAGAAGCCTTGTAAATATAAGATACATTCATAAGTTTTACATTATAGTTTAAAATGTAAAAAGAAAAAAACAATTTTCACCATCTTCCACATTAATATCCCTTATAATATATCTAAAGGACCTTCATAGTATACTTACTCATATCTTGTGAAAATAAAATATATGAAAGGGGGGAGCTCATATGCAAAGTATGGAAAAATAATTTAGCATAAGCTATAAATTTTTAAGGAAAGATGTGAAATGAAAACAACCACCTTTTAAACATAAACCTGATCATAATATGGAAAAAATAAATCAATCATTACCATATATAATTTCACATGGATAATCTACAAGTAAAATAATCACATGAAATAACTCATTTCATAATGAGGGAATGCATAATGTCAGACATTCTGAAACATCTTGTCAAGGCCTTGACCAAGATGTCTAAAAAAGATTTAGTCCATGGACAAAACCATATATCATATTAGTAAAGGCCTTGTAAAATTCCATGTCTAATTGTCTCATGAGTCCTACTGATGCATCGAGGAGCTATAGCGGGATCCACTGTCACTTAATAAGTACAATGCATTTCACATATGAAAATGTTGAATCATAACATAAACATTAATATTAAAACTAGCAAACGAAATGTTCATCCATTAAAAATAAACCATGAAAGGTATAAAAATTGAATATTCAAAGTATAACAAAGAATAAACTAGTCAACACAATATGGAATATTGTATTGCAATTAATCAACCTCAATAAAGAATAATATCTAGTAAAGGATCCTTACATTGTTGAAAATGATTTGTAAATTTTTTTGAGATAAATATAACTTTTTTGAAATAATTTCAATGTCACACATTTATAAATAATGTAATTTAAAATATAATTTTGATTCAAAGTGTACAATATCACTTAAAATCTTTTGATCGTAATTAGAATTTTATAACAATCATGTCCATATAAATAAATCATTAAAACTATTTGGAAAACATTGACATTAATTAGAATGATTTAGAAGAAAAATATTAAAATTATTTAAAATGATGTTATATTTAATGAATATCTTAATTGAGTCATTTTGAATTGTCTTTTATGAAACATGTACTTGGATAATAAATATTTCCATGAAAATATATACACATAATCAATCTCGAATAAAAATGATATTGATGAATTAACCCTTACCTTGCACATTCCTTTGGTTGAGGCTACATTTAACCTCTTGTATAATGATTATAGTATGTAATTAAATAATACCAGAACCATATTCATATTTATTATATCATACACAATTCAATTTTTACATTATACTTCCCGTTTAATAACGATTTTCATGTGAAATTAACATTTTGTGTAATAATCGCTTTCATTATTGTACGTGTTTTAACTTGTTATTCTTGATCATATCATTTAGATCTTGATTTAGATACTTCTAGAATATAAAAAATGAATTATTTATCATATATAATGATAATATAAATAATTATAATAGATATATATATATATGAAATAGAAGGAACCATTTATGGAGATGGTAGGTCATACGTACGCAGAAACGCTATTTCCATTTTCATATCCAATTGAACGAAAGTACGTGAATGAGATATATGTAAGTACATACTTATATATATATAAAGTAGAATAATTATGACATATATTACATATTTATAAATAATATATTTTTTTAAAATCATCATTGAATGGTGAACGTGGAAATGAATCTCATCATGTCATGGATATGATAATCCATACGTATGCATGAGTGACCATATCATTCGATTGATGTTAAAATATTATGTAATTATATGAAATATAATGTATAAATAATCATTAAGGGTTTATATTTATTATATAAACCATTTATATGTCATTATTATTTCCATCCAAAAAATAATTTATTGAATAACAACTATAACATGACATGGAGACGATAAGTCGTACGCACGAACATATGGTGACATTATCATTAATATGATTTATAGAATAATGAATATAGTTGTAAAATGTTTATAATAAAATAATTTAATGTATATGATACTATATTTATTATTTTAGAATGTAAAATAAAAAAAAAGTGGTAGTGGAAGAAGAAAAGAACATGAAAGAGGTGATTAAATATTTACTTCTTCTTCGAGATCTTCCATTATATTTGATCAAAAGGGCACTATAGGATGGATTTATGACAAATGGATGGACTCTATGATTAATGGAGGATTGTTGAGAGGATATTTTTGTCGGGTTTGGCCCAGCCAAACGACATTGTGGGTGTAATTTTTATAGAAGCGGAAGTGCCCTTTGATTAGAGGGGTGAGGGTCACCTTCATAAAAGTATACATTATTAGTTTATTATACAATCATATTTGGTTTATACAGGCTCCACATGACATTATTTAGATCCATAGCTGGTTATGGTTCGAAATTAACTCAACTAATTGTTTTTGGAAAGTTTAGGTTACCATTTTAACCTTATCTTTTATATTTAACTCATAGTTAAATTGTTTATCATTTATCATGTCTTCTACTATTCTTACACTACATGGTTAATAATATTACACTAAACATCCAAGAGAACCAAAATTGGTTCATTAATGTAATTTATTAAATTATTTAAGACCATTGGAAGACCCTTATATTTTTAGCAATATTATATCAACCAATAATATATTATTTATTTTAAAAATTAATTTATGTCAATTTTGACAATATTTGGTATTTTGTTTTCGAGAAAGTCATAAAAACCTAATAACATAAAATAAATATATAATCAACCCTAACATGTCATTTTAACCATGAATATTATTGTTATTCAACAATTGTATCAAATTTCATTTATTTGGATATTTGTAACGTCAATTATTTTAACCTTTCATTAATAAAGTAATTATTACATCCTCATTGTGTCATAAAAAATTTAATTATTTAATGAAAAAAAAGAATAAATAAAATAAAATTATTTAGTAAATATAGATAACTTTTTAATGAATATATATAATTTAATTTATCTTATTTATTACCCTATATTAATAATTTTTTAGTTATGGAAACTTGAATTTAAGACTTTTAACTCTTCTTTAAATTAAATAATAATAAATTCTCTAATATAATCCAAGTGGACATAAATGATCATAGTTTATTCCTAAAGTTCTTTTTGGGTCGAATTACATATACAAAATAGAATTACAACCTGTGTTAGTGTAATTATAATTTCATTGTACCTTTAATTACAATATTTACTTTAAAACGTGGTTAAAAAAAGTCAGAAGTTGATATTCACCAAAAATTATTTTCATCTGGTTGAACCAAATTGTAATAATTTATGTCAACCATGTCATTCGTATTTTTAAAATTTAACTCAGAGAAGTGGTAAAATATTGTTTTATTCAAATTTTCAAATTCTCCTTTAAGGTGGGTAAAAGACGGTAAAAAGTTCAGTAAAATTTTATATATCTAATATTATTATAAAATGATATCAATGATTTACATTGAACATGTGTATGTATTATGTATCTATTTTTACCTATAATAAATTAAAATAAATTAAATAATAATTTAAATAAGAGTCTTGTTCTAAACACTGACCCAATGTTTTTCACTATTCATTAAAAAATGAATGTTTTTAGAAAAATAAGAATAATTCACACTATGCTAATTATTATATTAATAATTCAAAATTTAATTATTTTTTAACAAATTAATTTAACATAAATTTAAATTTTCAAAACCAAAAATCATGTTTTGAAAAAATATAAACTATCGAAAAATTAACATGTGTTTATGTGAAATTTAAATGTCAAATTACTTATAATGAACTAAATTGTATTAAATGATTAAAATATAATCTTATTATGATTCCAAAACATTTAAATGCATAATTTAATAATATAAATTATTTAGTGTAAAAAGTTTGTTTTCAATTAAAATTGTGTGTTTTCAGTATTCTCAAAATATAAATGTTATCCGAGAAGTACAAAAAAATATCCAAAATAATTTTTTATGTTCGGATTCTATAGAAGAATTTAATTTCATTAAATTGAATAAAAAATATCAAATATAGGTTTTTAAAAGAGTTCTCCATTAAAATGTGGTAAAATTTCCTTGTTTATTTTTTTAAAAAAACTAATAAATTATTTATTAATATAATTATAGGGAAAAAATAAACATAGTATATTTTCATAATTAAGATAATTACTAACACACACACACACACATCTTTCACTCCAAATGATAATAGAATTCAAAAATATTATATTTAACCCTATCGTATAGGGTTCTAAAAATAATGAATTTATAATTCGTTGGTTAGTCTATTTAAAAAAACTACATTTAAAAAATGAGGACATCATGTAGCCTAGCAGTAGGTGATGCACCCTTGTCATCCATTGGTTGTGGGTTTTAGTCTTGTGGCCTTGTCGGACATGACAAGTTTTCTCCAAACATCTGGATTGTCATTTTTATAAAAATCCAAAAATAATATTAATAAATGTTTTAACCATTACAATAGAATCCAATTTCTAATGTATTCCATTCCAACCTTTAGACTTTTCCAAAATAAGTTTGTCCAAAATCACAGTACAAAATTTAAAATTAATGAAAACAAAATAATATTCTATTTGGCCACATAATAACTTATGAATAACATAATAATGTATTCTTTTAAAACACGACGACCCCTTGAATGACCAAAAAACCTTATTGATTACAATCATGCTCTCTTAATCCATATTGAATACTGGATGTAATCATTATATCCAAAAATACTTTTATCTCCCACAATAATGGAATAAACCAGCAATTAACTACTTTCAATGTAGTCAAGTATATCATATATAACTTTTCTGAAATAATAATATCGTATTCTAAAACCACTACCTCATTGTCAAAACCATATTAAGGATTATCATTCCTTCAACTGTGTATTTTCAAAAAAATGTTATCTATATATTGGGTATCTTTCCATAGAACCAAATAATCTCAAATCCTCAATGAAATTGTAATGCAGTACAATCCTTATTTATTTCCACAATTCATATAACCATTACTTCATTGATACAACACACAAATGAAATAATTTATTAATAACAATGTAAGAACACTAGACATTCATCATCATCTGTAGTAGTATCATAACATGGTTATTATCCAATAGCTTCATTTGGGGAATACTCTGATGATTTTGAACTTAATCTGTGTAGTGTCTCAAATCATTTTAGAAGTATCATTGTACATTTGAAACATTTTTCTAAAACTTGCAATCACTTATTCAATGTCATTTTTCTCTACACATATAAAAAACTCACATTCCCTTCAAAAATTTACAAAGGTGATTCTTTCCATAGTTATCACATTTAAGAAAATCATTCTTTCCCATCTTCCCTTAATCCATATTTCTCTCTACCATCCTTTTCATCCCTTTATTCACTTCAAATCCATATGAATCATATAATTTTTTACATATTTTATTAACACATGATAATATTTCTTCATATTTTTAGAATAATTGGGAGAATATTTACCTTCTAAATGATGCATTAATACCATGATATATGTGATCGTTATTACTATATGTATCATGTGTATTATTAGTTTTCTAATTCCTTTTTCTAGGTACCATTTCTAAACAAATGGCATATACTAGGTCAGTTTATAAATCACAATGCATAATTCAAAAATTTTAATATACCTAACATAAAATGAATATATTTTTCATATAATATATAATCATAAAAAATGTTTTCTTTGAAGAAGTATTTACTCTTTAATCCTTTATAATGGTTTCTAAATAAAATTCGAATTATCATAAGCATATCCCCTAGGATTTTCGTAACCAAGAGTGTAGTAAGGCTCGTTTTCATGCACCAGTTCCCGTTTGAGTCTAACTCAAACCGGTGTTTTCAGGTTTTACCCCTTTGTACATCTGTGCCAGAGCCACCTCTACCTGCTCGTATCCATACAGATATGTATTTCATGGAAAAATTACAAAATCACTATAGTACCAAATTCTTCGTAGTTCTTCAATACTAATCCTTAATATCTATATTAGGCTAATGTTCTCTATTCAGAGTTTATCTAAATCTACATTAACTTTTTTCTACTATATATTCTCTTATAATAATTGTAAAACCGTGTCCCAAAAATCCCAGAGTCAGTGCATTGTATTAATACCCTGGTATGATCACAAGGGATCAAATCAGGAAACACTGATCAGTTTAGTAGCCTCGGAATTACTAGTTACATTCATAAGTTTTACATTAAATTATAAAATGAAAAACCACTAAAACATTGTCTCCATTTTCCACATTCAAATCCCTTATACTCTCCTTGCAGGTCATTTATAACATAATTTGTTTAATCCTGGGAAAATAAATCATAAGAAAGGGGTGAGCATAGAATCTTAGTAAGGGTAAATAATTTAGTGGTACCTCTAAAATTTTATATAAATATGTGTAATAAATTAAACATCATTTTAAACATTAAATTGAACATAATATGAAAAAAAAAATCAATCATTAACATATAATCTTGAACATGGATATTCTATATGTCGAATAATCACATGTAATAACTAATTTCATAATGATGGAATGCATAATGTTGTACATTCTGAAACATCATGTCATGACCCTGACCAAGACGCTTAAAAATTATTATTCCTCGGCCAAAATGATATATCAAATTGGGAACGTCCTTGGAAAATTCCACATATAATTGTCTCCTTAGTCATACCGATGCATTAAGATGATAGAGTGGGCTCCACCCATAATTTACGATGTCCAATTCATTCCACATTTTAAAATGTAGAAACACTAATAAACATTCATATTAGAACCATCATACAAATTGTAAATACATTATCCATAAACCATGTATTGCATAAAGATATCACATCCATAATCTATCATATAATAACTCATTCATTTAAATATGGAATATATTATTTTAATAAATCATCTTTAATTATGAATAACATCAAGTATAGGATTCTGACATAGTTTTAAATGATTAGTAATACTTTTTGAGGGAAATATCCTTTTTTGAGAAATCATTTATAAGTCACACATTTAAAAATTAATTCATATAAAATATAATTTTGAATCAATGTTTCCCATAAAAATTAATAACTTTTTAATAGAATCATCATTTTAAAACAATCATGTATATATAAATAAATCATTAAAATCATTTTAAAAACATGGTCATTAATGATAAGGATTTAGAAGAAAAATATTTAAATCAATTAAAATAATGTTTTAGTTAAACAATATCTTAAATGAATCATTTTGAATTGTCTTTTATGAAACATTTACATTGATAATAATTATTTCTCATAATTTATATACACACAATCAATCTAAGATAATAATGAGATTGATGAATTAACCTTTACCTTCCTCATTCCATTGGTCTAGGATATGTTTACCCTCTTATATAAGGACCATGATATGTTATTAAATTATACCAGTACCATATTAATATTTATTATATCATTCATTATTCATTTTTGACTTTATAGAACCCATTTAATAATTATTTCCATGTTAAATTAACATTTCTTCTAATAATTGTTTTCTTTGTCGTACGTGTTTTAACTTCTTATTCTTGATTGTATAATTTATATAATCATTTAAAAAAATCCATAATATGAAAAATGATTTATATATCATATATAATTAAAATATAAATATTTATAATAGATAGATATATGAAATTGAATTAACAGTTTATGGAAACGGTAGGTCATACGTATGCATAAATTTTGTCTCTGTTTAATATTATATTTTTATAATCATCGTTGAATGGTGAAAGTGTAAATGAATCTTATCGCATTGTGGAGACGATATATCGTACGAACGAACGAGCAACAATATAATTATTTTGATATTAAAATATTATTTAAATAGATGTAATCTCTTGTATACCGAGACATTTATGCATTTTATTTATTATTTACATCAATTATGCATCATTATTATACCCATCCAAATATTACTGTATTGAATAAAAATTACACAACGACGTGGATACGGTAAGTCGTACATACGAACATATGGTGACATTTCATTAATATGATGGATAGAATAATTAATATGGTTATACAATTTATATAATAACATCCAAATATATAGAAGATATTTTAGTTATTAATTTATTATGGAAACAACAATGAATGTAGAAGTGAATGAAGAAACGAAGAAGAAAGCAATGCTAAAATATTTTCCTCTTTTTCTTTTTATTTCTTTTAGATTTGATAAAAAGGGATCCATAGTTTTTCTGTATGACATATTGAAGGACACAATGATGAAGGTAGAGTATTTTGGTTGACATTTTATATGGTTTTGGTAGAGAAAAAGGACTTAGAATTATGATTTTGATAGAAGGGGAGGTGTCCTTTTATAAGAGGGGTGAGGGTCACTTTAAAAAAGATTAATGTATTAGTTTATTATATAATCATTTTTGGACTATAATTGCTCCAACTTACATTATGTGGAGACACGGGTTGTTATGGGTCGACATAATCTGAACAAATATTTTTTATACATTTTTAGGCTACCATTTTAAACTTATGTATTAGATTTAACACTTAGTTAAATAGTTAAACTTTTACTGTGTCTTCTTTTATTCTTACCCAATATGGTTAATAAGAATACTCTAAACATAAAAAATAACCTTAAGTGGTTAATTAATGACATATATAGTATAATTTAAGACCTTTTTCATATCATTATATTTTTATGAATATTATATTAACCAATTACATAGTATTTGTTTTAAAAATTATTTTATAACAATTTTGAAACTATTTGGTATTGTGTTTTTGTGAAAGTCAGAAGAGCCTTATCACTTCGAACAAAATTTATCTAATAAAACCTATCATTTCATTTTAAAATATAAAATTAGTGGAGTTCATAAATAGTTTCCAATTACATTTATTTGATTATATATAACATTAATTATTTTAACCATTCATTAAAAAGTTATTTACGACAACATCATAGTGTCATAAAAAATTTAATTATTTAATGCATAAAATTAATAAATAAAATACCATTATAAATAAAAGCTTATTAATTTTCTAATGAATATTTATAGTCCAATTTATCTTATAAAAAACCCTATATAAAAAATGTTTTAGTTATGAAAAAAATAATTTAACTCATTTAACTATTATCTAAATTAAATAATAATAAATTTCTTAATATATTCCAAGGGGATCTAAAGGATCATAGTTTATTACTATGTTTGTTTATTGTTGAATAAAACTTACCCAATAGAATTAGGACATGTGTTAGGGTAATTATAATATCATTTGTACCTTTAAGTACCATATTTACTTTTATGAATGGTAAATACATGTCAAAAGATACTATAAAACAAAAATTATTTTCATCTTATTTAACGGAATTTTAATTACTAATTTCAACCATTTATCTCGTTTTTTTGAAATTCAAATCACATAATTGGTAAAATTATGTTTTATGCAAATTTGTAAATGCTTCTAGAAGGTTATTAAAATATGGTAAAATGTTCAGCAAAATTTTATATATGTGATATTATTATAAAATGACATCAATTAATTACATTGAACATATATAAGGATTATGTATCTATTTTGAAATAAAATAAATTTTAATAAAATAATTAATTATTTAATTAAAAATGTGGTTTTAAAATAATGACACAATTTATTTTTTTATTCATCAAGAATTGAAGGTCATTTAAAAAATACCAAAATTCAAAATAAGATAATTATGATATTCCAAATTAAAAAACTAATTATATTTTACCAAATTCAAAACATATAAATATCATTAATTAATTTAGAATTAATTCTATTTTTCAAAAATAAAAATCGGGTTTTTAACAAGTAAAAACTATCAAAATATTTACATGTGTTTATGTCAAACTTAAAATTGAAATTACTTATAATGACCTAAATTGAATTAAATGATGAAAATATAATCTGATTATGCTTTCAAACCATTATAATTAATAATTTAACACCATAAAATATTTCTATTAAAAAAAGTTCTCAATTAAAATTTAGTAATTTTGTCTATTCATCAAAATATGAATGTTATCAATAAAGTATCAAAAATTTATCCAAAGTAATGTTTTCTGTCCCTATTCTAAAGAATAATATAATTTATTTAAATTTAATATATAAAAGTGTAAAATATTGGTTTAAAAATTATTTCACCATTAAAAGGTGGTAAAATTACATTTTATTAAAAATAATTCTTTTGTTAATAAATTATGTCTAAGAAACACATAATATGGATTAAAATTATATGGATTATATAATATTAAAATTTCAGATAATACTATTCATAGCTACTTTTTGAATGGCTAGTTTGGTACTTCGTGGTGCGCTCGAACATAGTTTTGCGTGTAGTGAATGTTATTTAAATTCATTGAAGAAATAATGTATTATGACACATTTAGGTGTTTAATTCTATCCTCCTTAAATAAATTTCATCCTATCAATTTGAAATAGTTCTTTAAAAATAATAGGTTAAAATTAATAAAATATCATTTTGGAAAATCCACATCGGAAATAGGGTTAATAAAATTTAGTCTTAATAAGAGGGAAAGGGAAATGAAAATGTCACCAACAAATTTGGGATATGAATATGAGAACATTGGTGGAAATTATATACACATAATTGGAAGGAAAACATAAATATTTATATGGAGTGATTGAGGTATCGATAAAAATCATTTGTACAATTGAGGGCCTCAAATCCACCAATATATGATGACTTAAAATATCATCAGTTCAACAAAACATATCGTATTAGGATAAGATATTTTTGGTGTTTAGATATCTTACCAAATGTTTAATAATTATTTTATTCATAGAATAATAGGAAAAAATATACATAGTATATTATCGTCCTTCAACTAATTCCTACCACAAAATCATCTTTCACTACAAAAGACAATAGAATTGAAAAATATTCTATTTAGCCTTATCGTATAGTGTTCCAAAAATAATAAATTTATAATAAATTTTTCAGAGTATTTGAAAAACTACATTATGAAACCCAAGACCTCCCATAGGCCTGTGGTAGGTAATGCACACTTATTGCCCTTTGTTAGTGGGTTCAAGTCTCGCGGCCTTGTCGGACACGACATGTTGTCGCCCGACATCCAGGGTGTTATTTTTTTAACAACCCAAAAATAATATTAAGAAATTGTTTAACAATAACTATTTTATCTAATGTAAAAAAAACTCCATTCCAAACATTAGAATTATCCAAGAGACATTTAACCAAAATCACAGTTCAAAATATAGAAGGAAGGTAAACACAACGATGATCTGTTTTTCCACGTAATAACATGTGAATACCTAAATCAGGTATTCTTTTAAAACATTGTGATAACCTAAATTACCATAAATCCATATTGATTAAAATCATGATCCCTTCTTCCTTATAGAATACTGGATATAATCATTATATCCAAAAATATTGTAAACTCCAACTATAATGGAATAAATATTAAATTAACTAGTTTCCATGTTTTCAAGAATATCAAATATTATTTTTTCGTATTAATAATATCTTATTCCAAAATCAATGCCTCATTATTAGAACCATATCAAGGTTTATAGTTGCATCAACTATGAATTTTCCTAAAATTTATATTTTTTTGAGTAACATTTCATAGAACCATATAATCTCTAATCCTTAATGAAATAGTACAATACTACAGTATATATTTATATATATAATTCTTATAACCAATACATCGTTGAATAAACACTCAAATGAAATAATTATTTAATAACAACATAAAAACCCAATTCATTGAACATCATCTGTGGTAGTATCATAACATGATTATTATCCAATAGAATCATTTGTGGCATAATTTTATTATTTGTACATTGATTCAAGTTGTGTCCCAACTCTTTTCAGTTGATGCATTATAAATTTGAAACATTTTTCTTATCTTTGAAATGACTTACTCGGTGCCCTTTTCCCTATACTTATAAAAAACTCCCATTCCCTTCAAGAATTTACAAAGGTTTTTATTTCCAAAGATATCACATATTGGAAAATCCTTCATTCCCATCTTCCCTTTATCCATAATTCTCTCTATAATCCTTTTCCCCTCTTTTATCCCTTCAAATCCATATGAATAATATAATTTTTAAAAAATATTATTAATAGATGATATTATTTCTTCATATGATTAGAATACATGGTGACTATTTTCGTTCTAAATTATGTCTGAATACCATGAATGATATGATCCTTATTACTAAATTTATCATGCGTATTTTTGGAGTTCTCATTCCTTTTATTTGGTTCCATTTCTAAACAATGGCATACAATAGGTTAGTCTATGAATCACAATGCATAATTACAAAATATTAATATACCTAAATTAAATTTAAATGAGATTTAAAATAATCTATAATCATAATATATTTTTTCCTAGAGAATTTATTCACAACTAAATCATTCATAATGTCTTGTAAATAAAATGAAAATTATCCTAAGCATATCCCTCGGGAGTTTCGTAACCAATAGTGCAGAAAAGCGCACTGTTGTGCACTCGTTCTCATTCGATACTACCTCAAAGCTATGACTTTGGGTTTTACCCCTACGTACATCTGTGCCCGAACCGCCTCAACCTGCTCATATCTAGACAGGGATGTATTTCTTGGAAAACACACAAAATCCCTACAGTACCCAATAATTTCAACGTACTTCTATACTAATACTCATAGTCTATCTTAGGTTAATGTTCTCTAATCAGAGATTCTATAAATCATGTTTCAAGGATTGTACTAAAATTCATCCGAAACTAAGAGTAATTCTCCAAAACCATAAGCCCATAATCTGTTCATTATATTAATACATTGGTATGATCAAAAGGGATAAAATCACGAATGACTAATCATTTTAGTAGCCTTGGATGTACTATATACATTAAAAAGTTATACATTACATTATAAAAAGAAAAACAACAAAAACATTGTCGCTATTGGCCTCATTTATATCACGTAAACTATCCCTATAGGTCAGTCATAATATTCTATTTTTCATCCTCGAAAATAAAAAAATTAGAAAGGGGTGAACTTAGATGCTCATTAAGGTTAAATAATTATGCGGATGTTTTAAACATTTAAGTCAATATGTGTAAATAAAACAATAGCTTTTTATATTTAAACATGATAATATTATGGAAAAATTAAATCAATAATAAACAAATAATCTTGCACAGTTTTATTATACGAGTCGAATAATCCCATGTAATAATTAATTTCATAATGAGGGAATGCATAATGTCGTAAATTCTGAAACATCTTTTCAGGGCCTCAACCAAGATGCCTAAAAATGATTTAGGCCTTGGAAAAAACCATATATAAAATTGGGAAATTCCTCAACCAATTCCATTTATAATTGTCTCATAAGTCCTACTGATGCATCAAGAGGATATAGCGGGCTCTACCCATCACTTACTATGTCCAATGCTTTCCTCATATGAAAATGTTGAAACATTACAAAAACATTCGTATTTAAACTAGCACAAGAAATGTAAATACTTTAACCATAAACCATGAATGGTATAAAAATGGAAAATCTAATGTGTAACATAGAATATATCATTAAATACATTATTGAATATTGTATTATAATAAATCATCCTTAATCAAAAATAATATCCAGTAAAGGATCCAAACATAGATGAAGATGATCAGTAAAACTTTTTGAGAGAAATATATCCTTTTCTGAAATGATCTAATAGCCGAAAATTTAAAATTTTAGTCATTTAAAATATATTTTTGGATCAATGTCACCCATAACCCATAAAAACATATGAATGAAATTTACATTTTAATACAATCATGTCCATATAAATAAATCCTTTAAACGATTTTGAAAACTTTGACATTAATGATGATGATTTAAAAGAATAAATATATAATCCTTTAATATGATGTTTTAGTTAAAAGGTATCTTAAATGAATTATTTCTAAATATCTTTTATGAAACACGTACATGTATAATAATTATTTCCTAGAAAATACATACACATAAGCATTCTCATAATTTAATGAGATTGATGAATTAACCATTTCCTTGATCATTCCTTTAGTTGAGGATATGTTTAACCACATATATAAAAAACATAGTATGTTCTTAAATTATAACAGAACCATATTAATATTTATTATCTCATACATGAATAATTTATGACATTATACTACCCATTTAATAATGATTTACATGTTTAATTAACATTTCTGGTAATAATCACTTTCGTTATCGTACATGTTTTAACTTGTAATTATTGATCATATCATTAAGATCATGATTTAAATAAGTCCAGAATTTTATCCTAGATTTATATATCATATATATTTTAATATAAATATTTATAATAGATAGTTATATGAAATATACGGCCCTGTTTATGGATATAGTTGGTTGTATGTACGTATAAACGTTGTTTCCGTTTGGATGTCGTATTTAACAGAAGTAAGTGGATAAGATATATGTAAGTACATAAATACATACATACATATATATATATATAAATTTAAAGGAACATTATTATCTAATATATTACATACTTATTTATAATATTTTTTTTAATCATCGTTGAATGTTGAACGTGGAAATAAATCTCATAGCATTGTGGAGACGGTAATCCGTATGTACGCACGAGCGAAAGTATAATTCTTTTGATATTAAAAGATTATCTAAATAGATGTAATATCATTTATACCGAATCATTATTATCTTATATTTATTATTTACATCAATTATAAATCATTATTATATCCATCCAAATAATAATGTATTGAATAACAACTACACCACGACTTTGATACAATAAGTCGTACATACGAACATATGGTGACATTGTCATTCATATGACGGATAGAATAATTAATAATGTTTTAAAATTTTGATAATAACATAAATTTATGTATAAGATAATGGATTTATTAATTTAGTATGGTAACAATAAATAAAGAGGAAGTGAAAGAAGAATATAACATGAATGATGTGATGAAGTATTTAACTCTTCTTCAGGTTCTTCCATTTTATTTTATCAAAAGAGATCATTAGGTTGACGTTATGACTAATGGAAGGACTATAGAATGTTGGGAGGGTTGTTGGGAGGACATTTTGGCAGGGGTGGGACGAACCAAGTGGCTTGAGGATATTATTTAGAGAGATGGGTAAGTTCCCTTTTATAAAAGGGATGATGGTTACTTTATGAAATTATTTACGTATTAGTTTATTGTACAATAATCTTCGGTTATAGTTCTCCAAATAAATATATTTAAAGACTTAGGTGGTTATGGGTCTAAATATTCTCAAAAAATAGGTTTTAGACATGTTTAGGTTACTATTTTAACCTTATCTTTTATATTTAAGTCTTAGTTAAATAGATTAACTTTTACCGTATCTTCTTGTATTCATACACCATATTGTTAATATAATTACTCTAAAATACCTATTGAACCTTAAGTGGTTCATTAATGACATGTATAATATTATCTTATACCGTTAGAAAATCGTTATATTTTTATTAATATTATATTAACCAATTTTATAGTATTTTCTTTAAAAATTAATTTATGTAAATTTTGAAACTATTTGGTATTTTGTTTTTTTATGTCATAACAACATTATCACTTCTAAAAAAATTAATATTGTCATCCAAAACATGTCGTATTAACCTATAAAATTAGTGGAATTATTAAAATTTATCAAATTACTTTTATGTTGATATTTATAACATCAATTATTTTAACCTTTCATTAAAAAATTAATTACACTATCATAATTATGTTATAAATAAATTTATTTATTTAATGTCTAAAAATTATAATTAAAATCCCATAATGTAGGAAATCATTATATCATTCAAATGAAAATTTATAGTCGAATTTATCTTCTGTATTACCCTATATTAAAAATTTATTAGGTATGAAAACTTAAATTTAAGTCATTAAACTCTTCTTTAAATTAAATAATAATAAATGTCCTAAACTAATAAAAGTGGTCCTAAAGGATCATATTTTATTCATAAGGTTTTTCTGGTCTAATTACACTATCTTAATAGATTTATGACATATGTTAGGGTAATTATAATATCATTTATACCTTTAATTATCAATTCTCATTTTACAGTGGTATATAAAAGTCAAAAGTTTCTATTCACTAAATAATATTTTCATCTTATTGAACTGCATTATAAATACTTATGTCAAAAGTGTCTCTCAGATTTTTGAAATTCAACTCAGAGAAGTGGTAAATTATGTTTTATGCAATTTTGCAAATGCTCCTAGAATGTTGGTAAAAGTAGGTAAAAAGATCAATAAAATTATATATATCTAATATATTAATAAAATGACTTCATTGAATA
Source organism: Viscum album (assembly GCA_963277665.1). Lineage (NCBI taxonomy): Eukaryota > Viridiplantae > Streptophyta > Magnoliopsida > Santalales > Viscaceae > Viscum > Viscum album. Next base: position 414,713,495 of record OY728161.1, on the reverse strand, counting down.
ACATTTTACATATATTGGTATTATGTATCTATTTTTAACAAAATTAAATTTAAATAAAATAAATAATTATTTTTATAAAAAGTCAGTTTTAATCAATTATGAAGTGTTTTTTTACTATTCATAAAAAATTGAATGTTTTCATAAAAAAACAAAAAATTAAACTTATGATAATTTTGATATTCTGAATTCAAAATTGAATTCTATTTTACCTATTTCAAAACATAGAACTAGCATTATTTAATTTAAATTAATTTCTGTTGTCAAAACGAGAAAGCGTGTTTTTATGAAGTAAAAACAACAAAATGATTGACATCTGTTAATATCAAATTTAAATGTGAAATTACTTATAATGACCTAGGATTTATTATATGATAAAAATATAATCTTATTATACTTCCAAACCAGTCAAATGCAAAATTTAGCACTATAGATTATTTCGATTAAAAAATGTTCATTTCAATTAAAATATATTATATTCCAGTATTCATCAAAATATAAAATTTATAAATAAAACTACCAATAATTTATCCAAAATTAATTTTATGTCACTATTCTAAAGAAGAATTTAATTTCATTAAATTGAATAAATAAAATTTTCAAATATTGGTATTAAAAATGGTTTGCCATTAAATGGCGGTAAATTTTCATTTTTAGGAATATTATTATTTTTTATCTGAAAAAAAGAATATGTTCTTATATTACGTCTAAAAAACAAATATTATGGATCAATATTATATGATATATATAAAATTAAAATTTCACTTAATACTATTAATAACGGCTTTTTGAACGGCCAGTTTGGTAAGTCGTGGAGCGCTGAACACAGTGTTGCATGTAGTGCATGTTATTGAATTATATTAAAGAAATAATGTTCTATGAAATCATGGAGTTTTACATCAGTGGTGGATACTTTACTATGAGGCGAAGAACAATACAGAAGTTTTATTGGATGAATTTGGGGAGTTTCTGGTAGATATTCGCTCCTCAATAATGAGTGATGTGATGAGATATGAGATTTTCTCCCCCCATTAGTGGAGTACATTAGTTAGGGAACTATGGATCATTTAAAAGAATTCCATACACATTCTACGAATCACTTTTCATATGAGGTGACTTAGAAGCGACACTTGGAGGGGGAACTCTATCATTCTCTTCATCTTACAGTTACTCCATTCATTATACCGATAAAATTATACGTTTAGAAAAAGGCATAGTGAAATGTTTCCACATTAAGGGAGTTGTTTTGTGAGTGGGGGTATATCCATGATCATCAATGGGTAAGGTACTCAGTATAAGATCTCTAGCATCAGGGCATTCCCTGTTTTATCTAATGGGGAGTAGGCCATAGATGTATCTATTCCAATATCCGTATCCCCACCCATTCCACATGAGCCCTAGGATGAGGTGTTTTTCTTTTGGAGGATGTGGGAACATCCAATGTAAGTTTCCAAATTGATCTCAGCACAATGGAGGTTGGATGGTTCATCACCATCCTCATAAGTATCCATTACTGATTAGACCTTCCTAGAAATAGTAACAAGATATATCTCCACCACGAGAATATTATGGAAAATTATGCTAACCATAGATAGATCCTCATGGGCCTCAAACATTGCATGGTCATGGAGGTGGCCAACAAATAAGGGGAAGAAAGGATGGGTTTGGGATGTTGTACGTTTTAGATGAAGAAGTTCCAGATGGTCCAGTGGTTATTTGAGGTACAGTTAAAAAATTTAGTACTATTTTGTGTTCATTGTTTGATTCGAGACACTCATAAAACATTGTTTCGCGCATTCTATCCTATACTCTATATGTCGATGTAGATATAAATTCCCTTAACATGGTTTTGAAAAAAATTGTTGGTGCTCAGACTAGTTGGTTTGATGTTTTCTAAATATTTATTTTGATTTTGGGGCTACGTCAATCAAATAGGGACCTTTTTTTCATAGGATGAATCCATATGATTCCATCATTGTAATCAGCTGGTTTTTTATATGCATTCTCACATCGACTACTTATATAAGATAATTTTGTTTTCAAACATGGGATACTAGAATGTGGCTTTCGTTGGTGAGCACAATAGTCGGGTGGGCAGCCAGTTCATAAGAAATCTTCTTTATGTGATAGCCATGATGTCATTAGTGTTGATGTATGGTTGATGGTGAATGTTCTGGGAGTTGTTGGGGGTTTCCTAGATTATTTCTCTGAGGAAGTTGTGACTCTACCCCCCTTTACATTATGTTGAGTTCATTATAGAATTACATGTCAGTGCTTGTCCCATTTCAATGGATCCTAATCGAATGGAACCTTTTGTGTTGTGGGAGTTCCAGATTAAGGTTGATAACCTGATAAATAAGTGATTTATCTGGGTGACTTTGTCACAGTGGTTTTCAAACGTCATGTTCCAAATGAAGAGCGATGATGGTCTTAGGATATTCATAGACTACCAAGGACTAAATTATGTGATGATCAAGAATAGTTTACCCCTTATAATGATAGATGATTTCTTGACCATATAAGGGGAGAATTTTGGTTTTTGAATATCAATATAAGGTATTGATATCAGTAGTTATTTCTGAAGGAGAGTTATATCCCAAATACTGCTTTCATGTTCCATTATTGGACAATCGATTTCATGTTCATGTCATTCAGTGTTACAAACGTCCAAGTTCTGTTCACGGGAATCATGAATACTATAAATTGGGAGTTTATGGATAGGTTCATCATCATTTTTAACAATTACATCATGATCTACTCAATGTAAGAGGAGGAGCACACTGAACAACTCATGATATTCTCAATGGTCCTATGACACCACCATATCTATGGAATGTTGTCAATGTGCATGTTTTGGGTGTTATAGGTTCACTTACTTGGATATGTGGTGTCTCACTAGGGGATAATAGTGGACCTGTAAAGGGTATATGTGGTGGTTTCATGGGAAGAATCCAATAACGTTGTGAAGGATTATAAATTCATTGGTATAGAAGGATATTACTGGCAGTTCATACCCAAATACTCTTGAGTTGGATATAAATTTATTGAATTTTATAGAATAGGATAGGCCTTCATGTTAGTTGAGTAGTGTAATTCATTATTCAGCTAACTAAAGGGGATGTTAGTCAGTGGTCTTGTGCTCAGGTTGATGGGGGAAGGGGTGATGTTCGAGGTGCTCTGTGACACATCTGGTCGTTTCATGGGATGTCTTCTAATACAACAATGAGGAGTGTTCTATTATTGGTATAGGATGTTATTTTCCAAAGAAAAAAACTACTCCACCCAAGATCAATATTTCATAGTGGTCATGTTAATGCTGATGTTTTGGTTGCATTACCTCACCGGGGAGTGTTGTGTGTTCTTCACGTCGTACAAGTGTTTGAGTTATGAAATTTCACAGTGAGACATGAACATGAGGCAATGGACGTGGATAGAGAATCACTAGGAATATGACATCTAGATATCCTAAAACATTAGAATATTCAATTTAGTGGTTGATTATTTGTGTATGAATTCACAAAGGGAGTTGGTTAATGAATATGTGAATTCTTTGAAGGTGGTGGATGAGTTGGTTTCATTGCTCATGGATGTAGGGGTGGACTGAGGAGGAAGTTATCTATTCCATATGATAGTCATCCCTTCTCTAGTTTGGAAGTTTGAGGAGTCTTAGTTGGAAAAATTGAGCATGAGTTGATTCATGACTGTGTCTGTTAGTGTGATTATCCATAGCGATTGTCATGGAATGATCATAATTAGATGATGTTCCACGGTAATAAGTTTCATCAAATGGATATGTAATATTGTGTTCACCATGAGACACATAGATCACCCCTATATGTTCAACCATACATTTCCATGATGCACTGGGGCTAGAGATATCATTTTGGATGGCCTAGGGGATAGAGGGAAGTATTGGATTTTGTGGAAGGTTTTCTTTTTGTGTCATCAGGTGAAGGCGGGGAAGCATGTTACGTGAAGTCTGTGGCCCTCGAAAGATGTTCTCTAGTGAAATTGGGATGAAATATTGATGGGTTTCATCACTGGAAAACCCATGGATCAGGGGGGATGTGATTCTATATGTTTAATCGGGGATCAGATGACGAAATAATCAAACTTCCTAGAGATCAGTGAGTTGATCATAGTGGATTCCTTGGAAATGAGTTACATGTATGATGTGGTGAAGTTGCATGGGGATCCAAGATATATCTCCTTAAATAAGGATTCATGGTTCACATCTGGAGTCTATAGGGGATTACAACCTGGTATTGGCACCCAGATATTATATAGACGTTCCTTCAATAGTTATGTGGTGCAGACCATCTAGACAAAGAATATATGATATGAGCATGTGTTCTGGACGTAAATGGATCATAAGTTCGATATTTACCAAGATTATAGTTTTAATACAGAAATAGGATAACTATACCATTGGAATGGAACCATTTTAATCCTTGTGTGGAGGGTTGTGACATTAACCATTATGTTGAGAATATGTTGGAGAAGAAACACTTCTTGGAATAGAATTGGTGAAAATCATGATAGGGAAGGTTTAGCTCTCATGTGAGTGGGTAAAGGTATATTAATACCATAAAAATTAATTTTATGATTGCAGGAGGAGTCCCTTGGAGTTCTAGGATTGGGGACATGTGATTCTTACAGTTTCCCCAAGATGTGGTTAGTGGAGGTTCGATAGAGGGATACATCTTTCTCCCATATTCAATAAACCTTTAGAGGAGTTGGGATGAGTTGGGGAGGTGGAATATTAGCTGGTGATTCCACCATGGTTGGATATAATCTGATACTTCTTCCACATCTCCCAATTTCATGGTATCTATAGGATGAATCCCACATCATTGATTGGGCGTAGTTGGATATTGAGGAAGACATGACATTCATAGAGAGAACATTAATTATTTTTGATCCAAATGAGTAGGTACTGTGAGGAAGGATCATTCCATTGGATAGATTGTTTTTGAATCTTAGTGGCCTCGATGAGAATTCATGGTTGTGATAGGTGAGGATTTCAATCTAGTACCCCAATATATTTTCATGTTTTTCCTGTATACTTTTCTTATGTTGTAATTATTGAAATTGTTCATTGGAACATTAGTTGTTTATTTTTTCTACGAATTGGTTAAAAAGCTCCTAACATGTGGGAATGATAGGACCTAATCATTAATCAATACACATTAATGTAGATGTGATTAAGACCATACGGGCGAGTCAGAGTCACCCAAAGAAGATAGTATCATTACATGGAGGAAGGAACACCCTTACCAATGTGTTGGGGAAATGTGGCCTTTAGTGGTTATGCAGTTTTTAGGTAATTACATATTGGAGAGGTTTTAGTTGATTTCATGGTTTTCACTCTTACATTGTAACATCATAGTGTGGTTTAACCCTTAGAGGTATCTTATAAGGTGGTTGATCGAACCCATCCTTCTTCTGGTTTGGTTTCGAATTTCTAGGGAAAATAATAATTTTATTGGTATCTATTGAAATGACCCAGATTCCTCTAGGTCACTCAATTTTAAATATCTATTATTTTTGGTGTTATTGGGAGTCACATTGGTTTATTTAGAAATTTCTCAAAAAACAAATCTTATTTCCAATGGTGAGTTGTACGAATGGTGGAACCAAATGATGGAACCGAATGATGGGCCAATATTATTGCATCGAATGGTGGTAGACCAAAAGGTGGAACTGAATGGTGGCACCGAACAATGTCTCACTAAATGTTGGAACACTGTATGGTGTCTTACGCTTTTTATTTTTTCTACTTTTTCGGATATTTTCATGTTTTTCTAAGTTCTGCGTTAAGTGATCGAAAAATGAGAACCTATAAGCTGTTAAATATTTTAACTCATGTTAAATATTTTCTGAGGGGATTAACAAGGAAAAGAGATATAGGATTATTCTTAATGAAATAAATACTGATGTAAATATGTTCTCCTCTAAATGTGAGATTTTCAAATAAGTTATAGATTACATTGAGACAAATTATTTAGATAATGTAGTAAACAACTCTACTATGATTATTCATTTCTTTGACCCCTCCGTGAATGATATTTAGAATAATAGGCTTATTGAAATTCTCAATTCCAAATAGATTTATGATGCTCTTATTTCTTAGGATATTGATAGTGTGTTTGGACATGATTGTTTCAAAAAAACAAATTTATCGTCTAAGGGGATATTGTCCATTATGATGTCACAAACTTGGTAAGGGATTTTTATTCATCCTCTTTTATGTCATTAGGGATAAATTCTAGTTTTTTTCTCTTATACTTAATAAGGATTTATCTCTTTATATTAATGGAATCTGACCTTGGGCCATTAGGAATACCAAAAAAAATATAATTAGTAAAATCATGATTCAATGGTTGGGTGAAAATTTTAAGGTGTTTCTTTCCAATAAAAATTTTATTTTTTTCCTAGGCCAAAAAATTCAAAACATATTTTTTACTGCATATGTATGTGTTGATTCCATGATATGGAGGAAAAAGGATGGAAAAATGGCTATGAATATTGACATACCTAAGTCTTTTGACACTATTAGATTGAGTTTTCTCTTCAAAATTCTACAAATTCTAGGCTTTTCACAGAGATTAATAGTACTTGTTTGCTCCATCTTGGAATGTGTGGGGATTTCTGTACTTATTATTGGATACCCAAGTGGAATATTTTGATGTTCACAAGGACTTATATTGGGGGATCCTCTCTCTGGTTTGCTCTTTGCTATTCCAATAGACTAACTGAGCTGGTGCCTCAATGAACTTTCTAATTTTGGTTGGTATCAGATGATGAAAATTGGGATGAATGCCTTTTCTCCCTCTCACTAGCTTTATGCTGATGATATTGTGATATTTGAGAAGGAAAAAATGGGAAATTTTCATGTATCATGGGTATCTTTTCACATTATGAGGATGTTTTAGGCTAGGTTACTAGTTGGAAGAAATCTTCGGTTATGTTTGCGGAGGGTAACAAAATTTCAAGATAGAATAGAATTTCATTGAAGATTTTCATGAAGAGGGGAACACTACATTTAACTTATCCTGGTGTGCATTTATTATGGGCATGTGTGAGAAGTTTCTATGTTGATAAAATATCTCTAAAAATCTCCAATAAACTAACGAAGTTTAAAATCAATTATATGTATCTGTATGGAATAATTTTCTTGGTTAATTCAATGATCACCTCAATATTTGTTTATTATTTATCTCTGTATAGATGTCTATTGGAACCTATTAAAGATTTGAGTGGTAAGATCAAATATTTAATATCTATTAGATGTATTAATGAGTGAAATTTGATAACAATGGCTTGTAATGATTCTATTAAACAAATTCAAATTGGTGGAATGGTGGTGAAATACATAATATTGTTCAATGATACTTTGATTAAAAATATAGTGTGGAATCTACTCTTCATTTATGATCCCTCTATACAGTTTTTATCTTCCATGTTTGTGGGGATGCTTCATCATGGATAGGGATGTCATCTGAAATCCTCTGTATGGTCTTCTCTTAAGCAGGATTATTCTCGTATTATGGAAAAACTGAGATGGATGGTCTATGAGTAATCCTCTTTGAACTTCTAGACAACCATGTGGTTGTCTCAACCCATTGTTGAAGATCAGGATATCCCTCCATCTCTGATAAAAAATATTATTTCTAATATTCATAGTACTATGAATATGAATGGTTAATTATCTGAACATCTATGCTCGCAGATCTCATGATACATGTATGTGGAATATAATACTCATGTTTGGATGCCCAACATGAATGAGATCATTTCCACAAATGTTTTATAAAAAATGATTTGTGGTCCCTTATAGAACACTTCCACATGGATCTTGAGTGTGAAAAATTGCATTATTTCACATGCCTCAAGTCTCTTTCTTTGGATAATCTTTATACAATGCCTCACATTATAGAATTTACTGAAGCTCTTTGGTGTAATATTGACTCTAGTCTATCTCCTCTGATTAGAGGTAGATAAAACAAATCATAACTTGTTCATTTCCTAAAAATTAACATGGAAGATTTATATATATTATTAGGACATCTTTAGATGGTATTTTAACTTGCAGTCTGTGGAAGATATTATGCAATCCATCCATAGAAAAGTGCAATGTGAGAAGATTCACTCCCTATGGTTGGCTACTACTATGAGTGTCTTATATTTTATTTGAAAGTAATGAAATTATATAGTTTTCAACAACATAATGCACTCCTTTAATAATGGTGTCTTGTTCATGCATCTTGAAATTTAGAATGACTCCCATATTCAAACCAGATCTATGGATAATGTTGATTTTGACCTTTTTCATCTAAGAACAATTGGTCTTAATGGTATAACCAAGAAATGTAAATGATTATGGGTATTTGATGGAATATGCCAATCTATTTATTTTTTAATGTTAGTGTTAATGGTGCATCCTTGGGTGCTCCAGGACCTGCTGGATGAGGTGGTGTTTTTGGAACATCATAATGGTTTGTGGAAGGTTTCTTCCTCAATTATATTGGAAACTATTTTGTAATGGAAGAAGATATTTTTGATATAATTAAGGAAATTAAATATGCAATTCATTATAATTTGTATCAGTTATGATAGGATTCTGATTTGACTATTGTAGTTCAAATTTATAAGGATCGCTTAAACAATGTGACATGGATGATCTTACTAGCTTGGATTAAATGTCTTCGGCTTGCAGATGTGCATTCCCTGGATGTTACAGATGTTTATCATGAGTCCAATCAGGTTTCTTATTCTCTCTCTATGAATGAATTTTTGGATGTTGTTTGATGTTGGTAAAGTGTCTTACCTAATTTTTATCATAAGTTCAGTCATGGCATATCCACCCATTAAATTCTAAAATATTTCCTAGTTTTTTGTAAGATATTTTTTGATATCCATGTTCACATATCCTCCTCCCATTCATTTTTTTCATTGTTTTAATTCATTATTTACTTATTAGGTTTACATAGATATTTTTAGTAGATAATTTAATAATTATCCAGGTATGATGGGGATTTAATTTTTGATCGATATAGGATATACAATGTTGATTATTCCATAGCATTGTGTTCTATTTCAGGGAATGTTCATTAAATTATGGATTAATTTAGGATTTTTTAAAATATTTAATTTAAAATAATTTTGTTTTTGATCCATACATTATCAAATATTTTATAATTGTCTCAGTATAATACTTCAATACATTGGTTGGAAGTTTGTCATAAATTTTTTTTACGTGTCAACCCAATTATTTCTATAATGTTTTATATTTTTTTAATAAAAATGTATCATATTTAGTTTTAAATTTTTTGAATATTTCATTTTGATTTATATTTAATTAGTGGTTTGATTTCTAGCCACAAGATATGTTTTAGGTAATATATTATATGTTTATACGATCCTAATAATAGTCTCCATGCATGGTCCCATGACAATGTACAACTAAATTTGTTATGTGGACTTCGGTATGAAAAATATATTACACATTTTTTCAATATATTATTCTTCAAATTTTTTTATAATATGTGTAATATATGAATTTTTCTTATTATTCTATAATTTTGGGTTGATATGTAACTACCTAATAGTCAATATGGACCTCATATCAAGAATAATGATCATATATTGGTGTCATGGTTATATGTTTTATGGTGGATATCATTATGGATATTTGAAATTTATGAATTTCATTTCTAATGTAAAATATATTTTTCATAAAATTTTTTTTTTATATGTGGTTTCAAATTTGTTTAATTTAAAAAAAAGGATTTCGAAAAGATATTTTGAAATGGTAATATAAATTTCTAGGGTGTTTTCTAGAGACTTTTTTAGTAGACCATTGGCTATGGTCTAATTGTGAGTAAGATGACATGTGATGTGTTTTCAAAAATTCTTTAAAGGATTATTTTACAATGTTTGTAAGGGAATATTTAAATTATTTTTTTTGTTAATTTAGTTCTTTTCTCCCATGATCTTGATGCCTTATTTTTTAAACCATTGGTTCTTAGGTTTGTTGTACATTATGTAATTTACCAATATGAATCTCATTTTATAGTGTTTAATGATACACCTACGGGTTTATGATGGCATCAATTTGGAATCAATGGGGTGGAATTATAAATTTGGTTCTGCATGACACATTATATTGAAGTGATGAGTTTGAAATAACCCAACATACCAATTTGGGTGTTATGATGTGAATGGCAGGATAAAATTGAGATATTGAAAAGTTTTCTTAGAACCCATGCACGATGTGCACATTATTGGTTGATCCCAGGGAACAACGGTGTTTGTGGTTATAGTACATTGACCATATAGATGGTGTCTGTGATATATTGGTGTTGATTCCATAATTCCTCGCATTGAAAACTAAATCGAGCATGTGATCTTATTATAGTGGTGTCTAAGGTGAAGCGAACATAACTTATTTTATTATTACTTAATTTCAGATAAATATACAATATGTATCAATATAATACCCGATAATGATCAATATTTTTTATTATATTTAGATACTTGACACATAATAAATATATTTAATAGAAAATTAAATATTTATGAAAAACATTCTTTAAACATTGTATATTTATATACCATACATACAAAATAAAATCCTTCACAGCCTATGAATAGGGTTACATATGGTATTTTAAACACATATTAATAGTAAATGATAACATTTGAGATAACAATGAATAAAAATAACAGAGAATAAGATAAGAATTCTGGTATAACATAATGATTAATATGTATATAAATTAAAACCATTATATAATATTTCATAAATCTTGAGTTTTTTCATAAAGAAAATACCAAAAAATACACAATTCAACAGTGTATGGAATAATCATTAATTATTATTGATCAACGAGTGTATGTAATTGTTATAATAATATTTTATAATGTAATGTTATCTATAATGGTAATAAACATAAGTATTGAAATAAAATATCAAGGATACCCACCACGATATTCATGACATTATATTTTTCAGATAACATACCTTGTGCCTTATTTGGAGTGGGATAACTAAAATAGGTGATATGTTCAATAAATATACTTTTAATTTTTTTATTTTAATCCCCAAATTTTTTATGGAATAATGTTATATATTTAGGATTTAAAATTATTTATATTTTAATAAAAAAATATCATAATTTTGAATTATTAATATTTTAATGTTCATAAAGATTTCATAATAAAAATTATATATATTATTAAAATTGTGAAATACCATTTTTCACCTTTCGATAGAAGTTGGTCATTATGGCATTTACCTATACAAAAATCCCAATCCATTATTTGTGGTTTGAATCATCTTAGTATCCAGAAATCATCATCTATATATTGATATAAGAAATTTTGAATATTTGAAAGTATCTCAAAAGGGGGCTACCCAAATGAGCTAAATTTCCTATAAGAGAAATATAAGAGACTATGGAACAAGTTCTTTTACTATTTCCTTTCTTGATTTTATCTGTGTAATTATAAAAAAAGAATAGACATTTGAAATATTGGAATTCATATAGTCACCTATCAAAAATAATTTTATATAAAAAATGGGATTCATTGTATTTTACATATCTCCAGTGAATCTTAAACATGATATAAACATAAAAATTCACATTGTATCATATTTCAAGATAAGTTTTGACTAAATTTTTTCATAAACTTCGTACATTGTGAACATACAACATGTTTATCGATTTTGAGACCGTACCTTCAAACCATTTCATATAAAAATATATTATATCTCTTTTAAAAGTGCTTGAAACTCATGTTTGGAATTTTTATATTGTTTGACATTATATTATACAATATTTTTTATTTAATTTTTAATGTATATTATATCTCTTCATTCTATAAATATATTTTTTTAATTTTTCTGTTCCGAAACTATTTTTGTCAACTATGTTTTTTAATACTAATGATCATTTGTAACTAACCGATGTGTGTTCTCAGAGGATAAATAAAGTATTTCATAAAATAGTTCAAAATTAATTTCACAATTTTTTAAATTTAATCAGAGTTAGGGAAATTGGGTTCTTAATGGGAATAAAATCTTTGAGTCTCTACATTCATACCAAGGCCTATCTTTTTATACTGCATTTTTTTCCGTAAACATAAATGTTGATGTGATGGTCCTTAGTGATCATTAACCGAACAAAATATTAAAAAAATGGTTATGAGGGTATGTTATCACATATTATGTATTGTTTTTATTATATAATTATGAAACTAATAATTATAAAATGAATTATCACTAAGGGAGATTTTTTCAAGAATATGTCATTTTATTCAAAATTCATATTGATATTATGAATTTTATTTTCAACTTCATACTTATTTTATACTTTTCTATTAATTCTTAAACTCGGTTTTCATAATGTTTTCATTCATCATTAAGATGTAACAATATTATAAAATTAAATAAAAATTTTATTAGATGTATTGATTTTTTCACTATAATAAATCCTTAAGAGAATAACCATAGTCAACCCCTTAAAAGCCAATAATAATAATACTAAATACATTGAGCGTAAACCCAAAAATATATCCCAATAACCACATTTCAACCCACTTTTTCATGGGATAACGACCCTTGAATACTTTTATATCATGATGTTTGAAACATTATCCAATGTATTTGAGTGAAATTTAATTCTTATCCCACTAGTCAAAATATGAAAACTATACTTATATAGGCCAAATGTTCATAAAAAATTCATCATTTTATCCTATCATAATTAACCTATGGGATATATCCATGTTTCATAAAAAATACCTTCAAATTTTATCAACGTAATCAAATAATAAAAAATAGGTTTGTGTTATCATAAGAACAAAATCAATGTCCCACGTTATGAATCTCCATTTAAATTATTATTAAAAATTACCATTTCTTGATTTTTAGATAATTCACATTAAAAAATAATAAATAAATAAATCATTTTAAATATATGTAAAATTTAAATTGATTTTAAAAATTAATTTAAAACTTTGAAATTAATATTCAAAGATTAACATTCTCACAGTGATAATATATTCTCTTCATAAGAAAGCCATTAAAATCATATACATGATCCAAAATTAAATATGTGAAAATAATTCAAACATTATATTATATCATTCAAAAATAAATTAAAAATATTTTAGAATGACTACAATGAATTATTTATTCTTGGATAATTATATTCAATAAATGAATTAAGACAAATAAGAGTAAGTCTATAAATAAATAATAAGTGGTGACTCTAGTATGACTTTCAAGCACCACATTAATATATTTAGTAACCAATGTAAATGAAATTGAGAGAGAAAATATATAACTAAAAAATAATAAATTATAATAATATGTTTTTTTATAAGAAATGTTTTTATTTTTTCAATTTATTGAAATTAATTATAAACAAAAAAATTTAATATGATCTTGAGAATAATTCCCTTCCACAATCTCTTCTCATACATGAATACTCATTGGTGGCATGTATTATAAAAACACAATTATCCTATATATTATTAAAATATTTTATATATTATTTTTTTATTAACTATTTAAAATCATTAACTATATATTTATTTTTTCATAAATGATTATAATTATCATAAAATGATAGTAAATTGGATTGTTTCTTCCATGTTGAGAAATTAAAAAATAAAACCATGTTATATGGAATCTGGTATTTCATTAATAGCTTATAAAATATATGTAAAACATTTTTTTCCATTTATTTATTCATAAACATTTTAACTTCAAATAAATAAAGAACTTTTGTTTCAGATTTATAATCTTGATATGCATATTTTAGCTAATTTTTATATATTAATATATAATTGAATAATGTTAAAAATATTATCATACACTGAGACAAATATTAATGAAATATATTAATCGGTAAAATAATATATATTCATCAAATAAATTAAACACTGCCCTTGTAAGGTGGTTTTTTAAAATGGAACATGTCGCATGATAGAGGTAGTAGTCTACACATACACAATGATAACATTTCCATATTTAAATTTCATGGAAATTTGGTATCAATTGAATATATTTTTTAAAATCATAAATATTTTATAAATATTCTATTTTTTTTGTTTTTTCCTCGGTATGAATGTTAATTTAATATTATTTAGAAAAACCAAAACAATCACACATTGAGAAGGTAGTCCAAAAAAATCAGAAGCAAAGTTTCCAATCGTCTAATGGATTAGAGGAAGATAGACAATGAATTTTCCATTGATATATTTATAATTCATAATAATAATGATTATTATTTAAATATATTTTAATTTTTATAATGGATTTAAATGTGGGTTACTGATAAAAGTATATTTTAGATTTTAGAGGGTTGTTTAAGCTCACATTTAGTGTTTGAATATTCACTTGATGGATCCATTAGTAATTGTAACATTGAAATTAATAATAAAAAAACGGGGGAAAAATATTCAAGTTGAATAAGGTGGTGTTAAAATTAGTATAATTTATCAAATATTTAATGTGGGTGTTGTCTCCTGGTGGGTGAAGAAGTGACATCATTTTATTGATTAGATAGAGGAACATTTTGTTATAAAATTTTTTCATGTATAGAGTGTGAATGGAATTACAGGAGAGATAATTGAGTTCATTGGTGATTTGTTAGGGAGAAAAAATATATTGAATTCATAACATAACACATTTATTCTATAATCTATAAATGTCACGTGTTGTAAACAAAATTTGATACAGATATGTTATTTATTTATACCCTTATTTTCCTATATAAAATTTTTCCACTAAAATTATGAAAACATTAAAAATATTATATTAGTAATCCAATCAAATCATTGAATAAGTTTTTATAAATTTGAACTCTATTTAATTAAATTAGAATTGAAAATGTAGTAAATTTATCATTTAATTTTTCATATTTTATATAAAAATTATTTTATAGAAATTATGATTTTTATATAAAAATTGTATATATTATTATTTAAATTTAATAATTATAAGAATAGTATTAATTTTATTTCATATAAATAATTTACATTTTCTAATTTAGCAAATTATTTTTCTGAATTTAAAATATATCATAAATAAGATACAAATTCTAGGGAAAATATATATGTTAGAATCAAATTATATTATAACTAATTTATATATATCAACTGTATTTTATTAACAAATTATTATTAAAAATTACCATTATTGTTTTTATATATTTATTTAAATTTCACTATGTGGTTACCCTAAAAGATATATTCCAATATAAAAATAATATATTAATTCAGATATCTTGCTTTTTTAAGATTCATGGTATGTGTCAATCAATTTTTTAAAAATAAAATATTTTGATTATAAATATATTCTAAAATATCTGTGTGTTACACTATAGGTCTTATAAAAATATATCCCATAAAATAATTTAAATTTCATCGAAATAAATGGGTAGACTTTTTTATAATTGCATTCATTTTTTCAACATAGCATTCAAAATTTGTGTGTATCACCAAATGAAATTTACTAGTTGATTGGTATTGTTTTGAAAAAGAATATATATTAAATATTTATTTCCAATTAATTAATTTTAATTTGAAATTTCATTTTCAAACTACACAATAACATATAATAGAGTAATTAATTTATAGAGTAATTACACCCTCAATAATGAGGCATGCAACACATACAGATCATTAGAGATGTTCAGTGGAATCACCAAGTGATAAGATATCGTCACAATATAATGAATAATCTCTATGGGACTAATAAAAATAGGACATAGCTTCTCATTATGTTATATTATTTTTTCTATAATCCATATAGATATTCATATTAATAAAAATTCAAAAACATCTTACTCAAGATCACACCGATGGTTTTCAGTAAAATATATCTACCTATTTTGAGCTCCCATGATATACTGATGAATGTCTATATCTTTTTATACAATTTTATTAAAAATATAATCTAATAGTAACATACATTCTCAAAATTCACCGTAATATATTGGAGTTATTCAAATAATTCAAAATATGGGTTCATAAGAATCCATCTATGTGATTGAATGAATGAAATTGATGAACGTAAATTTCACAAGAGGATATTGGTGATCAAAAATATTTCATGAAATTCATTGATAATGATACAAAAATATTTATAGGGAATAAATGGTAATATCAATCTTACCACAAATTGAAATAATATTTTTTTTTGTAAAGTACAACACTCTATTTAATTCACTCAGATGACATCCCCATAATTATAATGTAAATAATTTATCTATATTAGATACAATTGATAGTATAACATCATGAAATATGTCGTATTACATAAAATATAATCTATAAATATATTCAATCAAGAAATATAATATTCTATCTTTTAAATATCATTACTTATTAATGTGATCGACTATAATCCCAAAAAATTTATATCCTTAGCATGTACTGGAGGGTCCTATAAATAAATCAAAAATTATATTTTGCAATTTCTATAAAGGTATGGGTAATTGATACATCATCCCCTTGGAAATATGACATTAAGAATAAACCTTTTGAAACAACATATATTCTGATACATATTCTACAATATCGCACTTCATATTATCCAAACATAAATTTTAATTATTATTTCCATACTTATTTTTATTTCTATGATGGAATGGGAATAATTTGATATATAGTTCATCTAATAAATAATTCTTTAATTCATGTATTTAAGGGTTGTATATCCGGGTTTTTAAACTTATCAGTCCACCATGGTGATGGTTGAATGTAAAAATAATAGATATCTTATATTTTAGATCAATATCCTTAGGTTGTTCCACATTAAACTACTCATGGATGTATCGAAAAATATTCTTTTGGAATTATAATATTTATTCATTTTCAGCATTATTACCTTTCAAACCTTTTGTTAATTTATTATAAATAAATCATTTTACATCATTATCTTTGGAAATCTAGTGTGGTTTTTATGACACAGTGGATCCACTAACATGTTATAATTCTATGGGGGTATTGTATTGATAAATGATAATCCATAATCAATTAAAAACATCCCCTTGAACATTTATTCAAATTTTATATATTAATTTATATTTAATTATTTAAGGATCAATATATATATCATACCATTGGCCATATTAATAATAGCTCTATATAATCATGGAATAAATTCATTCCACTCTTTCCAGATCATATTTTGAGTATTTTTTCATAAGGAAATTCAATTGGTATTATACATATTGTACAAATATTTCATATTTTGGAATAATTTGTAATATTTTTTCTTTATGCATCCTAACATCTCAAACAACATTCTCTATTATAGAGTAGTGTAAAATCTTATTCACTAACCAACCTTCTATTCAGCTTATTAAATACTTATTCAACTTCACTTATCTATAGAAATAAGTATCACTTCCATGTAAACATGGTCATGAGAATTTAGAGCACTGTAAAATTTTTCATAATGATTCCTAAGATTGATGCTATCTAATGGAAACTATTAATATAACTAAAAATGATTTTTTTGGTTTATTGTATAATACCATGTATTGTGGATGTATAGATATATATACACACAGAAGTAATTACATGACTAATTAATGGATTTTTTAGATTTAAAATTAACCTTTGATAAAATTATCGTATAATTTATCCTTTTATATGTCATTGAATAAATTTTTCATATGATCTTTATGATCTACCTAAATAATGGAATATATGTTTTTATCACCTATAAATACAACCACAAATTGATCACTGAATTCATGTATGAATTGTTTTTAAGAACCATGGTGGTAGATGGGACTTTGTTATGTACTAATGGAATTTCTATAAATGAATATGGTCAACATCATGTAAAAATGATTTAATGGTTCTATAATACATGTTTAGTAATGACTTTTGATATGTAAATGAATGATCAATAATTGAAATAAATAATGATATATGAATTTAATGAATAATTACATCAATATGTTTTATTATAACATTATTCTTGATTGTGATATTTTTCTTTTCTGATAATTAATAAAAATACACTTAAACACAATGTTATACTAAATAAAAGTTATCGGTGCACCACATAGTGACACACATTGCTATACAAATCTCATTTTTCTATTATAGTCAGCATTATATTGATATTCATGAAACAAATTCTTTTTTATTTTGTAGAGACACGGGTTTTTGACTTTTCAAACATTGAAATATTCCTACGATTAAATCCCAATCTAGGCACGGAGACGGCGTTCAATTCCTTGGCTGGGTGTGCATGGAATTAATTTTATAAAAAAATTTAGTATTTTCATTTTATTCACAAGACCAAAAATGTTATAAATTTAATGGTATACTAGATTAGAAATCTATGTCCGTAGTTGTTTCCAGAGCGTGTTGTAATGTCGCGGTACCAGAATCCACCCAGTGGCACCCTATACCCGGTTGGTCACATGGCCTTAAGCACATTTCCCTGAATGCCAGATGCTACTTAATAACAGCGAGGGCCTTGTTTGTGATAGTCAGGAAACTATTCCCCCATTGGAAGAGTACATAGTTGAAGTAAACAAATATACACATGAGTGAAAGCAGTAATAAAATCATACAAGAATAAATAGGGGATGACTGACAGAACAAACTAGATCACATATATAAAGTGATTCATAATACATATGTCGAGGAATGTAGCTATCAAGTCACAATAATGGAATTCAACTGTACTAAATCATAGTGAAATGGAAAGTAGGTAAACTACTTAGCAACGTAACCTATAGCTTTATCCCACGCTCTCCCGCTCCACAACAAGTAAATTTCCTAAAATAGAAGGGTGCTTTACCTTATCTATACATGCAACAATATAATCTATTTGGGCCCAAAAGAATGTCCCAAATAGGGTGTGAGACTAAATCTCAGTTGGAAACCACCACGAGATCTGTGACTAATAGTTAGTGAATATATGGGATGTAAAAATATAGGAAACAATAAATAGGAAGCTACTCACAAATAAACAATCCAGAGTCTCAAAATCAAGAATCAACTACACAATCGGATAAACTATAAAGGTAACCCTATGAGAAGAACACTAAATATAAACACTTTGGTCATACCTAATAATTACAAGCAACCCTCTGGCCGGCACACACAATCTCACCCCTCTTGTTCAGATAATGTATAGACTCTATGAGGATAAACTCACCGTCAATTCCCCCTATATTCGTGTATCAGTACTACAGGAGATCTAGGGAAGCACTCAACATCTCATACCACCTTTGGCCCATTTCGAGGAAAAACAGACACTCTGAGGAAGCACTCAACGTCAATTCCTAATGTGGTATCACTTCATAAGTAAGCAAACACACTGGAGAAGTCCCCAAGGTCCATTCTCCCTATAGTCTATACACCAGGTTTTCACGGCCACGAGTAAGTAAAGAAAGTGTAGCAGCACATAATAGACAAAGAAATCCTTAATAACTACTTGGAAAGAATTATATAGCACCACAACATAACAGAACAATAGTCACACCATTCTGTAATACTACGCATGGGAAAGTAAATAGCAACCAAATAGGCAACCAATAAACCTCCATAATCTTGAATGAATTCTCAATCCATTTTTTCAAGCACCTGAATCGTACGCTCGGAGTGGCCATCTATCTTGGGGTGGTATGTTGTACTTAAAAGTAATTGTGTATCCAAATCCTTTTGAAGACCCTACCAGTCCCGAGAAGTAAAACGTGCATCCATGTCTGAAAAAATGATGTGTGGAACTCCATGAAGACATAAAATCTCTCGGATGTACAACCATCCCAGGTCATAAACACAACAGGTATCCTTGATCTAGAAGAAGTGAGTGACCTTTGGGATTCTATCAATGACAACCCCAACTGTGTCATTCCCTCATGGAGACCTCGGTAAACCGGTCACAAAGTCCATCGTAACATAATTTTACTTCCACTAAAAAATGGGTAACTGCTATAAAATCCATGATGTTCTCTGATGGTTTTCCTTCACCTAATGACATGTGGAACACCTCATGACGAAACTAGAAACATCCCTCTTCATTCCTGGCCCCTAATACTAACGGTGTAGATCAAGATACATCCCGGTGACGCAAGGATGAACATCCCAAATAGAGGAATGAATGTTCTCAATCAGGTCTTGTGTATGTCTGCTGAAACCCATACAGGCCTTTGGAAACACAATATCTCATCCTTACCTACTGTCCATCTAGGAATTGGGTCCTCCCCTGACACACTCTGCCTTAGGACTAGGCCTTCAAAATCCTATAGTTGCCTCATTCGAACTCGATCATGAAAGGTAGAGGTAAGAGCTATAAAAGATAGAATGGCATGCCACTGTCTATCGTGCACCTCCAAACGCTCCTCAGAGAACAATTCCATCAGCTTCCACTCACTAATGGCCTAAATAACTATCTATATTTGATTCTTCCTACTCAACACATCAGCCACTGCGTTGCCTTTCCTAGGTGTATTGGCAAGCTCAATGTCAAAGGACTATATGTACTCACCCCACCTGTGCTGTCTCAAATTCCGATCATGGTGAGTGAAGATGTACTTGAAACATTTATGGTCATTGAGACCCACAAAATTCTCTCCCAAATAATAATGTCTCCATCAAAGTAAAGTATTAATAATAGCTTCCAACTCCAAATCATGTGTTGGGTAATTCCTCAAATTTGGCCTCAACTGCTGAGACTCGTATGCAACGACTCAATATCCTTTCATAAGCACAATTCTAAGCCATGATACCTGCCGCCTCATATTAAATAGTATAGATCTTTCATGGATGAGGAAAGAGTAGTATTGGTGCTCAAGTCAACATCCCCTTAAGCTACTGAATGGTTGACTGACAAGAATCAGACCATGATAACTTCACACCCTTCGTAGTCAGAACCGTCACTGATGCTGCTAAGCGTGAAAAGTATTGTATGAAACTACTGTAGTATCTAGCTAGCACTAGAAAACTCTGCAACTCATAGAATTGTTTCTTCTGCTTCCAGGATACTACAAATCTAACATTATCAGGATAAATTGATACTACTTCCTAAGAGATAACATGACCCAAGATGTGAATCTGATTCATCCAAAGTGGCTCTTGAGATCTGAGAATATAACTGATGCTCCCTTAGTGTACTCAAGAAAATCTTAATAATGGTATCTTGGTTGTGTCGACTGTGGATTTACACCAAGATATCATCCATGAAAAAATTGATAATGAATCCATGTATTTATGGAACACTTAGTTCATTAGTGCCATGAAAACTGCAGGCACTTTCGTGAGACCGAACGACATAACCAAGTAATCTAAGAGACCATTCCTGCTCTAGAAGGTTGTACGAGGTATATCTGATGGTCTAACACACAACTGATGATAATCAGACCTCATGTAAATCTTCCAGATCACTCGGGCTCCTCGGAGATGATCAAAGAGATCATCAATCCAAGGAAAGTGTTTCGGTTCTTGACAGTGCACTGGTTCAGCTTCCGATAATCCACACAAAGCATAAGGGTATCATCTACCTTTTTGGAAAATAGGACATGTGAACCCCAAGGATATGTATTGGTTTTATATAGACCCATGGCCTCCAACTCCTCCAAACATTTGTTGAACTTTTGCATCTCTGATGTAGCAATCCTATAAGGAGGTATGGAAACCAGTGCCGCTTCTAGCACAACCTCAATCGAAAATTATACCCCACACTCTGGAAGAAAACCATAAAAGTCATATGTAAATACATATCTGAAACAATAAACCATTGGAGGAAAGTATAACTCTGAAGTCCCCTGATTATCCATTTAAATACTAGAAATCTGACTCTGAAGTCCCCTGATTATCCATTTAAATATTAGAAATCTGGGTTGTAATTCCTTCAATCCCATGATGCTCGAGACAAGATTTTCTTGCCTGGACATCCCATTCGCCCCTTTGAAGAAAGGATCCACCCTCTATTGATATGAAACACAACCTGTGGAAATAACATTCAACGACAGCCTGGAGGGGATCTAGCCAGTCCGTTCTAGGAATAACATCATATCCGATAATCTCTATCATATAAAGGTCCCATAAAATGTGACACCCACCAACCTATAGAGGGAACTCGCTACACTGATGTACACTAGGCATTATAGTCCTCAACAGAGTGTCTACCATCAAGATATAAACATAAGAAAAGATGTAGAGCCTAAGGCTCTCCATGACACCAATAGATATAATTCTATGGTAAGTTAGTTTATCAGAAAGATAAGAAGCTAAAACTGAGGCTACAAATATCGTACCATGAATGATAGAAGTTTCGGGATAGTCTTCTTGCTAGTTCTGGTCCACTAAAAATGTCTAGCTTGTACCGCGACCCTCTGACCCTACATGACCACTATGAGAAGATCCTCCCCAATGTCGTAGAAAACTGGGTGACTGGCTACCACGACCACAACATCCACCTCCACTTGAATGGACAGAATAACTCCAGTTCCCAGACTGGTGAGAAAACGGTGGTGCTTCTGTTAAACAATGAGTCATATAAGAACCCATGTCACCCACTACTAGAGTGATGATCTGATAGAATTGTTGAAGATGGCATGTCTTACTACCTGATTGACAATACTCAAGGTCTCTCGGGTGATGTGTCCTTGTATGAAATTTCATTCTGCACTGTTAAAACACCACCTAGAAACCAGAAGAAGTGTCTCACCTTCTCAGATCACCACATGAATACTCACTGCCGCACTTCCAACTATCAGATAAAGGAATACAAACCCCAGATGTCGTGCCACCATGGATCAAACCTCCAAAATCTCTCATATTTCATTGTGTGATCACCGCCTAGTTATCTATAGAAGTGATAGAATTCAACCGGAATATTTTCATGTGTGATCAGATGTCATGCCTCGGACCATCCCCGAACATCCTTTCCATGAAATACTAATCATATTCCTAAATAGGTTTGTAGCTTTGCAACTAAGTGAACTAGAAGGAATACACCATAACATAAAGTTTACCCTACTCCTGACACATAAACTACTAGTCTTGATTGACACATATGGTCTCTGGATAGATGTAATCAAATAAGATGCACTGAAACTCATCCCAAGTAATAAATTCCTGGTATCCCGCCAATGAGATCACATCCCAACACCTCTTGGAAGAGTCCCGAATCATATTTGTAGCGATCTTGACCCTCCTCTATGGAAGAGTCTCCAGATTCTCAATGATATCCAGCATGGATTCATTCCACGATTATTCATCTTGAGGTCGTACTTCCCCTTAGAATGTGGGACGATGCTACTGCTAGAAGGCCATCGCCGAATCTGTCATCAACGGGGTAGGAGGCGACACTCCATGAAAGGTCAGCATCATCCTTAGAAATCACTCCCTGAACTTTGCATCATCACCCATGTCAGGTACAATGGTTGTTTCCAAGGCCGACACAACTGGAGGATCTGCTGGTGTTGTTTTTGACACGGTCATGTACCTGGGACAGACTACACGGCGTGTTCAAAGGGTACACAACGTGTTCCAACCAGAAGTTTCCCATCCCATGTCTCTGCCCACACAACCAGCAGATGGTTAGAGACTACACGACGTGTACATAAAGTACACGGTGTATACATAAGAAAATATATTCTTCCCGAACAGATGAACACATTTCATTTACATAACTCTACACGACATGCATTCTAGATTTTTCCAAATAATATGCCTCAGGAAATACTCCAGAACCCATAAAACACTAAAACGAACACTAGAAGTTCCAAATTCCGATATGTGACGGACCATACTCCCCGCAAATCAATTTTTTTCATCTTTTACACATTATAACAAGGCAAACCAGGCAATGATCCTCCAAATTATGGTCCCTGAGGGCCCATAAAACCTCAAAAACCAATGTTTGGAATCCCATCATGAAAAACATTACACAACACAATACAATATCAAACAACATGTATTTTAATCAAGGAATCTATCACAACAACATTAATATACTACACAACATCTTTCATAACAACATGAAATTGCTGTTGTATCATAGATGGAATGGAAATAATGCATGACATGTGAATTCAAGCAAGTGAATATATGATGCATGAGATGGAATGCCCTCATCTAATCAGGGTGAGACAAAATTAGAAGCTCAATAATATCGATAATAACAACACAATACATGTGAGTCACATAACGGTGAAAATAAAGTCAACTGTAAAATCAAAAACAAGAAAAATTGTAATAAATGAGGTAGATTGGATTTTCCTTGTTCATGGGTTAGCTATATTCAGGCACAACTTATTAAAAAGTACATATTCTGTCTTATCCCTCACTATAGGCTCCAAATAGTAAGTCAAGTGATAATGAATCCTTTGATACAACATTGAAACGTCCACGTTCTAGAAGACACCAAGAGCCACCCTGTACCCGGTTGGTCATAGGGCCTCATGCACATTTCCCCGAACGTTAGAGGCATCCAACTAGCAACGGGGTCCTTGGGTGTGATATTATGGAAACAATGCCCTCATTGGAAGAGTACACAGTAGATGTAAAAAAATATACACAAGAGCAGTAGAGGTAATAATATCATACAAAAATAAACAGCGGAAGACCAATAGAACAAATTGGAGCACATTAATAATGTCATGCATAATACATATGTCTAGGAAAGCTGCGAACATGTCGCATTGCTGGAATACAATAATACTAATTCAAATTGAAAAATAAAGTAGGTATACTCCTCAGCATCTAAAGCCATAGCTTGGTCCCATTCTCTCTAGCTGCATAGAAAGTCGAGAGCCTGAAGAAGAAGGTAGCTTGCCCTTATCTATACCTAAAATAATATATTCTGTTTGATCCCAAAAGCATATCCAAACAATGTGTGAGACTAAATCCCATTAGGCAAACACCATGAGATCTGCACCTAAAAATCATTGAATATATTCTTGTTAAAAATATAGGACAAAATAAACATGAAGGTACTCAAAAATAATCAATCCACAGTCTCAATATCAGGGAAAAACTAAACAATAAGATAAACACAAAAGTTAACCCTTTGGGAAGAACACTTGGTCTAACCCTCTGTTCGTACCTAATATATACAAGAAACCCTATGGGAAACAAACACATTCACACACATTTGGTTCATCTAATGTATCGACTCTCTGAGGAAGCAATCACCGTTAATTCCCCCAATAGTCTTGTATCAGTACTGAAGGTGATCTGGTGAAGCACTCAACGACTCATTCCCCATGTGGCCAACATTGAGGAAAATCAAACACTCTATGGAAGCAATAAATTTCAATTACACATGTGGTCTCACACCGTACGTAAATAGACACTCTAGAAAATCCCTCAAATTCCATTCTCCCTATGGTCTATACACAAGGTTCTCATGGACTTGTGTAGGTCAAGCAAGAGTAGCAGTGCGTAACGACCATGGTAAACCTCACGCACTACTTGGATAGCATTCTAAACAACCACAACAGAATAAAAAAATAGTAATAGTATTATATAATAGTTGGAATGGGAAAGTAAACAACATCCCAACAGGCAACCAAGACCCAAATGTCAAAAAAGAAAAAACATGCAAGGGAAAAACATCCAATGCACAAAAATTCACCCTATTCAAAATCAATAATCATCTACTCAGGAATACGTGCATAATAGGGAAACAAAATGATTGCAACAAAAAATATGTTGTACCACATTCATGGTATTTGTCAATTTTGAACATAAAACTCAAATACTTTTAACCTTAAGGGACAAACCACCAACCTAAAGGATAGAAGATCTCTATAAGTGAACCTCAAAGATTAAATCTCTGTAGAATGACGTAGATCTATAAAAATATCTAAAACGTTCAACCCACAATATCTCCCACGATAAGAGAAATCATAAGATTATTATCTAGGAGAAGAGAGAACTCACTGATGTGATTCCAACGCAACAGATAGTGTGAGATTCAGAGGATGGATCGAGGCTTGGGGGTTCGTTGAAGATCCACATCTGTATAGTTCCCTCATTCAAACATGACCTAAAATAAGAGTCTTCTGGCGATTAGACATGACCCCAGTGCTTTTAATGAAAAAATTACATTTCGTGTACTTTTGAAGTACATGCCTTGTAGTATTTTTTCCCATACCCCACTTTAAGGAGCCTCTAAATCATTCCTATGTGTCCATGAGTGTGGCCACTACATTGCCAGTACAAGGACTCTTGTGGCAAAGCAGTACACGGTGTGTACTCATAAAGTACACATCGCGTACCTAAAAAATTTCTATAATTTCCTCTTTTCTACAAAAACGATTAGAAAATGATGAATATACTTGAAAAGAAGATCTGTGTTCTTAAAAATCACATTTAACATAGGTTAGGTATATGTTTTGTTGGCATGGGGCTGATGTATTAAATTATTTCCATGGAATTTGCATAAATAAATAAATTAATTGTTTTATATAATTCCACACAAATATCATTTTAATGGAGTATCATATCTACTTTCAGAGACTATAGTTGAGTCTCGAATGATGTGTTTACCATAAGGGTGACACAATCATCATCGACGTTGAGTTTCCAGATGGCGGTGAGTCAGGAGTTGGGAATTATGACAAATTAGATTAAATTAAACTAAAAAATAATCATCACACAACCCTTGATTCACAAAATAGGATCCAATTCTACTACTTCCTCCACCTATAAAGACTGGATAGATAAAATTAAGCACCATCATGCTCAGATCATGATGAAGGATACTCCCAGATCGTACATTAGCAGCACCAGAGTGCAGATCTTGCCTCAAACATGTAGGGATCTACCAAAAGAATGGTTTTTTCAGTTTTAAACCCATTATCATGTTTAAACATAATTTTACATATATTATTCATAGAATCTCAATATAATAGGTCTTGAGGTTCACAAAAAATGTTCAATATCGAAATTTGGACTACCAGGGTGATCTTGGTGGTCCGCATAATTCTGGAAAGCATGACGGTGTCATGGGATGGTGGTGAAATTACATGGAGTATTGGAAGACCACAAAAGATGTTTTGGATGTGTTATAATGATGGAGGTGTGGTGTGTCTGCTGCAGTAAGCCAGTAGTGCTGATGGTTGGGCCGGGCTATATAGACTGGCCAATGTGGGCCGGTACGACCATTTTGTTCCCAATGGTTCATTATACCCCCGTAACTTACAAACCTAAATTATAATTTGTGATCTATTTATATAGAAGTTGTGTTAAGGAAGAACTTTTGAGAATATTTTTTTAATTTTATGCATTTTTTCATGGAAAGGTGCCATGAAACATTGGAATAATATTTTAATTCAACTTTGACCGACCAAAACTAATTCACAGAGAGTAGGATTGATTCATCATCAGTGGCATTGTGTGCCTGATGGTAAAGAGATTATTTCATAATTATGTTTTTGGTGTAAAAGACTAAATTTGGATGTGGTACACAAATGGTCTATTGTTGGTTTTTTTCGTGAGATGTACCATATTGGTCGGGTCTCCATTTTTGAAAAACGAGTAGTCAATCATGTATGTTTATCCACGAGGATCGAATTTGATTGAAACAATTTATTAGTTATGGGATAATGGTCAAGGCCCTCATGTGACCAATTTTGGGTTTCTGTGGTGAAGTGTTCAATTCTCATCGGTTTACAATTTCAGTTTAATGAATAACCTATCATTCATGTTTTTCCACGTAATAAGCGATGGTGGCATATGTTCGGGCCTAGGTGGTTCTCACTATGGTGAGGATGTGGGTCACTTGGGTAGGATTTAGTTAGACTATTATCATTTTAGTAAAATCCAATGTTTTTTCCCTACGACAATTCATGGGGTATTATAATTCCATTAAACATTTTTTATCCCTTCGAAGAGATGTGTTTTTATTAAGAAATTTTATCCCTCTAGTGAGAAGGGGGAGTGATCCTCTAGGATCCCTTTCCTGTATCATGATCTCTATATCATCTTAACCACCACTACATGGGTGATGATCCGCTATTTAGTTTGAAAAAACACGCAGTTCTTGTGGAATCAACGAGAATATGACCCCATTGGCAGTGTACTATAATAGTGGGGTTGTAGTATCATTAGTTATACGATCCCCTACTCAGCCTATCATTTTGGTAGGTTTTTTCGTATCATCGATATGATCCCCTATATAGTGAGTAATACCATGTGGGGTTTTTTTCATTGATGTGACCACCATTACATGGGTTACAATCCTCGATCTATGTGATGTGATCTATGAAACATCATATTAGGATGTAGTATTAACTAGTGGATTTTTGGAGTGTTCCCAATTTTTAGAGATTATAGATTAAATGCTTTGGGTTTTTTGAATCGCCTATAGGGCCCTAAAAGTGGTCACCTATACAAAGTGTTTGGGGTTTTTACATATTTTTGGCCAGATGATATAATCAGTGATATTCGATGATAATTTTCTCTCATATGGGCCATCAGGAATGGGATTGTGATACCCAATGGGGTTTTTATCTCATAGAGTGTGTTCTCTAGTTAATGTGTTTCCTTAGAGCCTTGAGTAGACTATGACGCTGGCTATGGGGTCAAAAACTCATGGAGTCTGGTACATTAGGTGAGTTTATCTGGGTGATTTTATGAGTATTATTATGGTGTTTTCATTTCTTTTATGACACACCCATTTGAATGAGTAGACTGGTTGAGTTTCGAGGAGGTGGTCCTAAGATGGAGCTTCTCTCTCAGTTGGGTTCACTCTAGCTTGTTTGAGAGTAAATATTCCTTTTAATTTCTCCATTTTTCATTTGTGTTTTTTGGGGCACCTACTGAGTATATTTGTACTCACACCTACACTTGATTTGACCGTGCATCACTTATGTCTTGTGCAGAACACATTCCTTTCGAAAGAGTCCCAAGAGGAACCGGAGCATGTGGAGAATATTGATCTTGGCCAGACATGTTGTTTACCTGATCTTGGTCAAGGCCCTTACTAGTAGATGTTTGATAGTGATCCCATCCTTATTAGTATTATGTATTATTTTTCAATTTTCTTTTTATGGGCCATGTAATTTTACCTTTTTAATGTTGTTGTACTATTGTTATTGGATAGATTTATGAATTCATTTTATTTTATTTTTTTTATATCTCTATAATGTTTCATGGTGTTGTATGTAGGTTCTTATGTACAAGTATCGTTGTTTATGTCCTCTCATGTGTATGATATCTTACTCAGTTCTAGTCACCATAACCTAGACTATTGGAGTTGTTCTTGGGGAATCATGGATAGAGCCCCATTGGTTCTGGACATGAAAATTTCTATAAATTGTTTTTGAAATAGTATTTTCACTTGGTATGTGAATTATTTAAAATTAAACATCTCAATTCAGGTGTAGATTATGAGATAGTTTATGTAATTAATTAAAATATTGTTTTATGATATGCACATATTTGTTGTTTCCTTAGGACCATAATATTAGGGTAAATAACTCTCAAAATTTCATATCAAGACCCATATAAAGGATCTAATTTCCACTATATGTTCATATTAATTGTCAAACAGATAGATGATAATAATATACTTGATAATATCAAATATCACATTACATACATAAAAATTAATATGTGATCTATATAGAGTGAGTTAACTAATTCCCAAAATTACATTAAATTAAGATGTATGTATAATATTAAGGATTTGATGAAGGATATTCCCAAAAAATTCTACCAATGATTAGTTATATACATCAGAAAAATAATCTTACTATTAATAGATTAATTTATAACAAAAAATCATTCCATTGAAGAGGTTAAGTGATACTCTTGGTATATTCATGAGATAAAAATGAATTGGTTGAGCTGAAATAAGATATGAAAATTTATATTCTATAGTTGACAATTATTTTAACTTTCCCCCCTTAATTATCAAACCCAAATCTATATTTAGTATAACATTGGCCTTAAATTTTTTCTTTCTCATTTTTTTTGAGGCCATTGAGGTAGATTAAAATTATTAAACCATTTATAAATTTTGATGATCCCAAATCTAGTAGACCATACCGGATTGTTAAATTATTACATTTTCGTAATAAAAATA
Organism: Viscum album; assembly: GCA_963277665.1. Lineage (NCBI taxonomy): Eukaryota > Viridiplantae > Streptophyta > Magnoliopsida > Santalales > Viscaceae > Viscum > Viscum album. Next base: position 414,683,413 of record OY728161.1, on the reverse strand, counting down.
TTATTCCATACCAATGGAATGTATAGAGTAGTATTCTTGTTAAAAGATATACATAATTTAATCCCATAGTACATTTGAATACATGAAATATAAAACTATATAAATAACATTTATACTTCAATGAAGTCATTCATATATTTATTCTTCATATCTTGGGGAAAATATACAAAATAATGGTTATCATTGATTATGTGTATTAGTTATGTATGCTGGATACTAAAATTAGTAAGTGATAATCCTTATGACATGTTAAATATCAAAAAAACACATTATCTTTAATCAATAACATGTGCATAAATAATAATTTGAAAAGAATAGTGGAATTATATACCGTATAACTAATTTAATGATCTTGAAAATTACCCCCAGTCATCATAATATTCAAATAATCCACTGTAAAATGATTACTCATTTCATTAAGAAGGAATTCATAATACCAGAATCATAAACATATTGTTAGTTCTTCATGCAAGACATCATATATAAATGGGTACAACCTCAAACAACGACCGAAAGTATTTTTTATAAGGAGACCTATTAATGCATATATGGGAATAAAAAATCCACCCATCACATAATAATACCATGGAACTGATCAGATGAAAGCGTATAATTATAATTCAATAAAATATAAATATAAATTTTATTTTTGAAAAACTATATTATGGAACTTTAATATTTCCTAATCCAAACTAACGAAAAACAATCTAGATGAAAAATGACGATGGTATAATTACAACCTATCCAATCTGTAGTACATAAAAATATGGTTTTATTTTAAATAATTTATTTAAATATAATAATAATACAATTAAAACATAATTGACTAAAATTAAATACTAATTTTAATATAAAAAAATTTCAATAATATTATTTAAAAATTTTAAGTGAAAATAATCATTGAATATTCAAAATGATGCATTAAATGTATCATTGGTCATGACTGTGGGAAAATTATATTCACGAATAGTATGTTAAAACAACTATTCCTGACCCATTTTCTTTAAAAAGTCAAAAATTACATTTCAAGGAAAATTAATAGAATATACAATATAAAACATTTTGTAAAAAGTAAAAGATGAGTAAAAATGACATTAATAAAATATTGTTTAATATTAAAAATAATTTTAATATTATTTTAAGGAGAATATTGATAATGTTGTGAAATATTCAATGTTATGTAGAGGAAAAGTCAATTTTCCATTAAAATGTGATTTCAGTATTGGGAGTACATAAAGTGTGTAAAATTAAAGTAAAAATATTAAAATATAATATTTTGGTTTTATTAAAGAAATTTTTATTCACCCATCATCATATTCCAAAACCCAAATCAACCTGAACAATGATAATATTGTGAAAAAAACTATTACCATGTTAGAAAATAATGAATCCTGACCCCCCATATTAGAAATAACATTAAATCAATCATTTAAAATATTTTATATATTTTTATTAATGATATAAATATTATATTGTGTACTATATAAACACCATATAAATAAATAAGTGTGTAATATGAAATGTGAACCAATATTGGGGAAACTGATATGAAATATATTATGAAGGTCATACAATTGAAGTGAAAATTATTCAGATATTTTATTTTTTGTATCAAATATAAATATATATAAAACAGTTGAAGGTGAATAAACAATAATCAAATGTACTTGAATATATATTCATATAATATTAACGAATATGAATATGTAACATAACCCAATGAAATTAAATTGAGTTATAGAACCCATTACACATTGGTAGATTTCAATTCAAATACATATTCAGTGAAATAATTATATCTCAAACACAAAATAATTATTGTTGAATATACATGATATTAAATGTAAACAAATATGTATATATAACATTTAAAATTAATTGGGTTAAATCTAATAAAATATTCAATAATAGATGAGAATTTAGATCAAATCAATTATCTCGAGTTAGAATCATCATTGAAGTTATTTTTCTTCAAAAAGATTAATATTATAATATTAATTAAATTATTAAGATAAATTGTCAATTTTATTAATACATTATATTTATTTATTACCATTTTATAATTATTTATATAATCAATGATGTTTAATTTATATTTTTTGATAATATCTGGTTAATGAGTACAAAATGGATTTAAAAGTTTTAAAATGGTTAGATATTTCATATTTACGTTATCTATATAAAAATAATAATTATATAATTATCATATTTATACTAGAATTATTATTTTAATTATATTCTAAATGTTTGGTTATAAAAAAAATTACACTACAATCATTTGGATAGAAAGCCATTGGTACACATGAGTATAATTTCCATTTTCTCAATGATACAGATTGAGATGAAATTTTAATTGATAAATTTTATAGATTTATTATTAGAACATAATATTAAAATTATTTTATTGAAAAATGTAATACATAGTAGTAATTTCATGTTGTTATGAAAAATGAATCACATTTCTTCATTGAGGTTTCCATCAACACATACGAACAAATGAAATATTAATTTTTAAATAAAAGGAATGCAAAAAATTTAAATGATAAATTATAGTAATATAAATAAAATTTTATCATGTGTATCATATATATATTAATAATTCCATAATCATTAACATCCATGATAAGAAATGACAGAAAAACATTTACATTTGTTCACGAGGTTGAAGTCTGTTGTACCCAAAAATGATGGGTTTGATTCCAATATTATGGAAGATAAGATTGATGCAGGTTATGAAATTAACTAAATAACACCACAATATATGGGTGATACTGATTATTTTATATCATTATTTTTGAGAAATATTTTCATGATGTGAAATATGAAATTAATCAAAATATCAAGGACAATTATATCTATTATTCAAAAATTGGAATTATGTTTTTTAAAATTAATGCCTTACAATAATGGTTTTATTATATAATTAAGGATTCAATGAATTAGGATGGTAATTATGGATGATACATGGGAATTATTTCAACGATCTAAAATTCTTTTTAACTATGAATAAGAGATGAGGTTCCCTATAATACGTTAGGAGAGGGGAACTTTGGGCATTTAAAAAAATATTCATTCAATATATTTATACATTTAAGTTATAATTTCCCAAAATTATATAATTTTAATAAAGGATGAGTAGATAATGTAATAATATCATCCAAAAATATTTTAGCATGTTAATATTTGAATATAATAATTAAATCATTATTTTATCCAGTGTTAACCCCTATTGAAAATTATAGTGATAACACTGTTTGTACTATTTATGTGACAAGATAAATAATATGAAAATAAAAATGCACAATAAATGAACAATAAGATATTTTAAAAACCATATACTATTCACATGGATAACGGGGGACATTTATAATATTTAAATCATTTAATAAAATTTTATTTATTATAAATTATCATTAATTCCATTTTAAAACTAGTTAGTAAATTTGACATTAAAAAACATTTGTCACTCAAGTAATTTTAATATAAATAAATAAAACCTCACTAAAATTATATAGTTATATAAAATTTTAAAATAACTGAACATTTCATTCAATTTATATTTTGAGAACTTTTTAAAAATGTTATTTTATTAATCAATTTAGACAATAATTATTATGTTATCATTCTATAAGAATTTAAAATAATTATTTAAGTACTTTAAATTATATATAAATTACCATAAAAATTATGGTTTATATTTCAGATGACTATTTATATTTAAAAAAGGTCATTTATATCCCACTTACAATATTGATTAGTTTTTAAAATCATTAATGTTCGATTATTGACTTTATAATTATCCTAAATCTTATAAATTAAAAAATCATTGAAATATTAAACTTAGTGGCATTATACTCATCAATAGGATATACATGGTTGACCTAAAACAATCCACTAGGATAATAATAGTTGTTGTTAATGTGATCCAAGAATTTTACTCCAATTATTTCATAATTCTAATAATAAATATTCAAAACAATTTTTAAAGGGGTGTAGTATAATTGAATGACTGGGTTCAAAATGTAACAATACATGAATAAAATAAAATGAAATTTATTTATTCTATTTAATGAGATCATAAATATATATGATATTAAAAAACAACAAGGGATAACTAGGTGAATATAGAGATATAACCTATGTGAGAAAAATACCTATAAGTATAAAAAGAATATAATGTAAAATAACATGTGATTCGAAGATATGACATGTCGTCATAAAATAGAAGAATTGAGATTAATCACATGTGATAATACCATATGGAAAATGGTATCATAAGATAATAAAATCATAGGAAATGTATTTAAAACTTGAAACATGAAATAGGCAATAATCAGAGCTAACTTGCAAACTTCCAACACATAGAGGAAATATTCCCATAATAGCATAAGTTCAATCCATAGTATCATAAATTATATTTTATGATACTAAAACAATACAATATAAATTAGAGATCTATAATAAATTTACACCCATGAAATTAATTTATGTACACGAATATGTGTGATAGTTGGGAAATATATCATGTGTAACAAATATAAGAATTAACGATTTAATTAAAACGATGGCATAATCCAACATCAATTCACAATAAAAAATTATTTCCAAAATAATGAATTTGATAATTTATCATAATGAATGTATTAAAGAAGATAATAAAGGTAGATGGAGATAGTTATATTTTAAATTAATATATATATATATATATAATTTTGTAGAATTGAATAACAGTAATAGTTGTTGTGGTTGATGAATTAAAATAATTTGAAATTATTAATAACTATATTGATGAATTTTTTTTATAAATTTAATATTACTTTTAAAAAAATACAATTTCACATAATATAGTGGATATAATTTTCTATGAAAATGTACATTATATATTATAATTTAATAATAACGTTGGGATTTGGATTAGTGGTAAGAACCCAATAATCCTTCATGAAAAATGGGGGCTCAAAAACCATGGGGCACATGTAATGTAGCAGTATTATAGTGTACAATAGCAGCGACAACACCATAGAAATGGTGGTCACTATAGTAGTGGAATGTCATGGTAGCGGCAACATGGGCACTATAGTAGTGGCAGGAACTATGTGGTACTGTAGCACGCGGGTACTGTAGTAGAACTATTCAAAGAATGGGCCTTGGGCCAAATATTTGGACCTACGGGCCATGTTATGGACTTAATGCCCACTGAATATGCGGGCTATATAATGGGTCTCCCACTACCCAGTTAAAATTGGTAATTTTTTTGATTTAATAAAAAATGAGGCTTTGGCCCCAAACTATTAAAAAATTTATAATTTTAATATCATATATGGAAATGGTCATGGTTGCAAAAAAATTTATACGTGCCATATAAGTGATGGTAACATTCCTTTTAGGAAATTTTAATATGGTTAAAAAGCACCTTATTCGGATAAAGACAATAACATAACAATAAAAATAAATTATTAGAAATCAACAATGGATGAAAATAACATCAACACCTCAATTGATTAATTTTATAATTACTCATTAATTACTTTAGAAAAAATTGATTTTGAGAAAACAAATAATTTTTATCGATGAGTGAAATAATGATGGGATTTCTTGAAAACATATTCTTAGTATATTATTGTATAAAATATAGGAAAAGTGATCTATTAATAGTAAATGTCATGAATAATAGTATGAGAATAAATTTAATTGGAATCATTGGATACAGATCAATAAAATTCCATTAATGGATTTTCAAGAATAAATAATCACGATTATAATGGGATTGAAGCATAGAATATTTCTGATTTTTTATCATTTGATTCATAACTCACATCAATGATTTAAATTGACTATAATATAGTATAACATGATCAATCAAGTATAATGTATATAAAATTTATGTTTGTATTGTGGACACTATCTAAAATTATATAATTTAATAAATGAACATGTGACTAAAAGAATGTTGTTTTAGATTAATCCCTTAACTTGAGTCCTCATTTTTTTATGTTTTCAATTCTCTAGATTATAATAAAATCATATCTATTATTTATTTTAAATTAAATTTTTCCATTTTTAATCGAATATTCTTAAAAAATGTATTCAATTATTTTAATGAAATAATTAATTATTAAACTAGTTTTTTTACATTTGGTTGTTTGTGGATATCCATTTATTAAATTTAAATCTAGTTAATTCTATTATATACGGTCAAAGGGTACATAATTCTATCATCTCAATATTAATAAACCCTATATAAATATAATTTTTATAAGTTAAATGTAATTTTAAAACCAATTGTGAAATATAGATAAAAAAATGAAATATTGTTCAATCATGGATATGGGAGGGAATAATTATACTCGAGTAATGATTCTATTTTTAAATTATAACGATAGAGATAACTTATTATTTATTTTATATTATTATATTAATAATAATAACATTATTATCTGTTTTATTATTTAAATAAATATTTATTGTACCATCAATGTGATCTGGTAATAAAAAATAAAATCGTGAGGTGATAGTTCAACATACAGAAAAACAATGGTGTAATATTATCAAAGTATAGTGACGTAATAAATTGTATGATATATAAATATTAAATAATTATTAATATCTCATTAATATTATGTATATTTATTTAATCAATCGCCATAATTATAATTTACAAGTAATGATGGAAAATGAACAACATATATTCATGATGTGGTAGTCTATCAAACACAAAATCCATGGTATTGTATCATAATTTATAAAATAAGAAAAGGTTAAATATTATTCCATTAAAAATTAACATTATTGTATATAGTAGATATTAGTTCTATATTATTTTGTATTTTATAAATGATTGAATATTTAAAAATTACAATGAAAAAAATAATTATCTAGATTAAAACTATTACCTTCTATTAGAAGTTATTTATTTGGATAACCTATTAAATAACATAAGGATTGTATTTTTGGATGAAAATTATACTTAGAATGTGGATACAAATTATTATGATAGATTGAGGAATTTATTTTCGGAGGAAAATGGATAGACAATAGTGGATTTGTTAGGGGTAGTGGTTCCCCTCTATAATTAAAGAGCATTGAAATTTTTATTGATATAGAATACTATTTAATAATTGGAAATCAATCTCAATAATAGTGCCACAAAAATTGTTAGGTAATAAAATTTTTTAGATATAAAACTGATAAAATAATCCACAAATTTAATGGAATGAATTTTTTAGCATGTCATTTCATCTACCTATATGGTTCCACATTTTTGATAATTTTATTTTCACACAGACATAACTATATATTTATGGATTTTATAATTAATTATAAAATATTTAATTATAACTTATTTTATAAAATTATTAATTCTGACTCAAAATATAGAATAATTTTGATCACCTTCTATTCTAAATGTCGATTATTTTAATTTTATTATAAACATTTAAAATGTTTGAAAAATAATTTTTATATAAAATCATTTATAATCATTACATGATAATTTATAAACAGTAAGTCAAGTATTCAAGATTAAATGAAATTAAAATAATATTTATAGATATAAAAATTATATAATGAATTTAAATCATTATTCATAAATAAACTTGTCAATTAATTATTATGGTGAAACCTTTTGCACTATAAAATAGTTCATAACATGATTCCCTTTTAATCCATATAATCAACTTCAAAAAATTTCTAGTATAAATTTTATTGACATTGAATTAATTATATAACATAAAATAAGATCATAATTATTTTACTTTGAAATAAATTATAATTAATAATTCTATGTTTAAATTATTTAGTCTAGTAAAATAAATTTATCTGTTTATGATATTTTTATTTTCACTATTCGTTGATAAATATATCATTTTAATAAAACAATAAGTTAATAATGATATTATTAATTTAACAATGATATTCAGTTTATAAAAATTCATTTTAAAATTTCTGAACAATTAGATATTATATTTTATTAAAAAATGAAATTAAAAATCATTATGGATGAAAATTTATTTTCAAAGGATAAAATTACTTTACAGAAATTTTAGTTCATATATATAATAAATAAATTAATTAATTAACATTATATTAAAACGATTATAGTAAAATTTCATAATATAGTTATTTATATTCAAACAACTAATTTTAATGAATATGTAATAATTATCATGTATAAATAATTATACATTGATAATATATCATGGTACATTTAATTTATGTGATGCTTTTTTTATATAATATTAAACAAAGTTTATTATTATAATCTAGATGTTTGAGTTTAGTAGGGAAATATTAATTTAATAATCATTAATATGTGTTAATAAAACATCATCTTTAAAGAGGGTAAGGGAAATATGAATTTCATATGTAAAAACACATAACTAGGATTAAATGTAGTCGAAAATTGGTGGGAAATGATAAATATCTACATAAAAGAAAATTATAAATAATTATTTATAGTGATAGAGATCATTGAAAATAATAAATTGAATGGTCATGATTATATTTGTGACCACATAATAATAAATCTATGTTGACTTAAAATATAATTTTTTCAATCTCATGTGATGTTATTAAGAGAAGATTTTTTTCAATGTTCTATTACTATAAATGAAGGATTCAATTAATTTGAATATAGATATCACTTAAAAATCATTTAATATATATATTTTTATACCATAAAACTAAAAATATTGGAATTATGGAGATCATGATATTACCCTCATTGTAAATTAGTATTTATTAAGGGGTATAGGGTTTTCAGGTTCAATAGATTTTCCAAGATAAATAAGTAATGAGATTTTTGTATGGGAATCCCAAAAGAAATATTTCAATGGTGGGTTCTAAAAAAAGATAAAGTATACCTCAACATCATCATTGATGGTGGTTTTGATTACAATAAATGAAGGATAATTATATTTTTCTTCATTAAAATAATGAGTCACAGATCATATAATTATAATGAGATAAAAATATATTATTCCATATCATTAATAAGTTGATGAATTTATTAATATTTTTATGTTTTCTATTATTTCTATAGTGGTCTTACCTTTGATAAAGAAACGATGGATAGTCGATTACATTATTCTTTTATTAGGGAAAATTTTGGCTTCAATGGATGAATATGAATTCTAATTTCATATAGTTATTATATTAAACATTTCCCATATGAGGATATGAAATGGATATCTTAGTGGTTGGATTGATATATTTATGAATATTAATGTTTGGTATCCATTCTTATGAAACCAAATTTTTTCAGTTTGTTGTACGAAATAACAATGCACATGTAGGTATTTGTGTCTTCAATTTAAAACAGATTGTATGGTTTCAATGGTTCATGTTTTAAATTTATTATATTATTGGTATTACAATTATAATGGATATTCCAATAGAAGTATCTCTATTTGGATATTTTTGAAGATTATTTTTACTATTTTCTATCTTTTATACGTATATAAAAACAAAATTTTTCTCACCCGAATTTATTATCATCATCTCATATCATATATGAGAATCTAGAAATTTTTTGGTGAAAGATGACTTATGATTGGATACTCAATGGATAAAATCAATATGGATTTAATATATCCAACATACTACCTTAAAGGGAAAAATTCTTGTAATCTTATGAAACTATGTAATGAAAAAATTCTTGATGAGGTATCATCTTTCTATACAAGTGGTAATTAAAAATATAGAGGGAATGCATGTACTACTTATTAGAAATATATAATAAATTATTTAATGAAAATCGACTATAACTGGAACAAATAGATGATGGTTTTTATATTTGTTATTTTATGAACATGATTATGCAATTTGTTTCAACTAATCATTTTTTATATCATCATGGAATAAATGCTTATAATAAAAATTCTATTTTTATTGTTTACTAGTTACCCGAATATGATATATGTGGGGAAAATAAAAAAGGATATTAGAATAATCAGCATGGGGTGATATCTATTTTTTAGACAGACTGAATGTTAGGCTATCTAATTTTTAGTATCATAGGAAATTCCTTCACTACATGATATTCTTGATAAATTATTTATTTAAATGCCATATCCAAATAAATTCTCTAGAAATATTCCATAGGAAGATAGTATAAATAAATATAATTTTCATAGGAGTTCAACATACTAACAAGTTATTCATTATATATTCAATTTAATAGGATCATTTTCATTTTTGATAAAAATTTTAAATGATGCAATTGACAAGGGTCAATGGATGGATACTTCATGAAAGAAAGATACAACTCATCTCAAGTTACATTTAGTTGTGTATATACATATTTAAATGAAAATATCAAATATATAAATGGAATAATGACCTAAAATGATCATTTCAATATTGTTCCACCAAAAATAATTCAATTTTATGATTATTTGAAACATCCACGGAGCATGTCCGTCAGGTCACCATTCATTGATGATATGGTTAATCATACTATAATGATGGAATGAATGAATGATGAAATCCTTGATATCATCAATCATGTAAATTCAATGTCCTAAATTGAATCAATTGATGAGTATAACAATATCTATCAAACAAATCATTATTTTTATGATAAATGATCTTTTTTTTGTTTTTTATGATGATGTAATGTCAGCTTTTTTGATCCCATTCACTAATTTTTTCCTATTTTATCATTTAATGAATAGAGTAGATATTTTTTCCTATAACAGTTTCAATATAAATAATTTCATCTTTTTAGTTGGGCTTTGATTAATTTAATTTTCATATCTCATTGTATTGAATAAATATCCAATATGACTTTTTTTAATCATGGAACACTAAAATTTACTTTTAAGGGATCATATAGTCCCAAAATTTGTGACAGAATATTTATCATATCATTATTAAAACTAAAACGGTTTGGAAGTATATAATAATACAGAAAATGAAAATTAATATATTATTAAATAAAATTCATGAACAAAATTACTTTTTTATCATAGATCAGTCCTTATATAGATAAGAATATATCCATAATAAAATATTTAAAATGAAAATGAAATAATGCTTTAGAAACAATGGTTATCTTCTACCATTCATCTTAAATCTCTAAAAAAATTATTGCATTCTTAAAAAATAATCCTTTAAATTATTCTTAATACTTATATATAATATTAAAAAGATAAAACATCCATTAATATCATTTATCTCCTCAAAATCATAATAAATGAAATGATTTACTTTTATAATACAATTTCCAATAAAAAATAGTTATCCCCAAAATAGTTTATGTCAAAAATTCCATATTAATATGTACATAATGTATGTTATCTGTATGAGAAATACCCTTGTCTCCCATTGTATATGTGTTCATGTATTGGGGAATTAAAATATATGATGAGGTTTATAATTATATAAAAGATATTATTTTTTTAAACCATATTAAAATAAATTTCATAATGGTACCAAAATAATTATCAACATTTATTTTCCAAAAATAATCCTCAAACAATTATTTTAAGAATAATTTTTTCTATAATGATTCTGATTTCCATAAAAAATGTTTTAATATACAATAATCAACTCACCATAAACAGAATATAAAAAATTAATGTTTCCAAAATCATGATATTTTAGATAAATTTTATCCTTGAAATTAAATTACATTTCTAATTTATTAATACCAATAAACATATTCTAATATTTCAATAAATGAAAACATTTATATATTGTTTATTAGATGTTTCATAATTATTGTTACTATAATACCATTAGATTAAATATGTGTAGAACACAATTATCTAATCCTAAAAAATTGACAATTAACTCATTTCACTATAATGATTTTCAAATGATAGACCCTGTTTAATAAATCTATGTGTTATGCTATAAGGACCATACCTTAAACATTTCATAATATTGAATTAAATGAAAAATTAACATTGAGGATCATTTCAGGTTTAGAGTTTTATAAAATTAGGTATAACAATTACATTACAACTTGAATATTTCATGTAGACACTACAACTCAGTATCCATTTGTTCATAAAATAAAAACTCTTAAAAGGAAACATTTCTCGTTCCATGTTTAATATACCATGACGTTTCCTTGATCCAATCATTTACCCTATTCATCTTTAAGTCCTATGGAAAACATTTAAAAAACATGGGATGAGCATAAAAATCTCAGTAAGGGTTATAAAATAAGGAAGGTAAACATTATCCCTTCAATAAATCCAAATCAATGAAACCATACTTTTCAATCATAACATACTTTATGAAATCATTAGATTTATGAATAACACACACAAATAATAAATCATAAACGTTGCTTATGGGATCTATATCAAACTTACATTGTAGCTATCACAACTAATTAGGGAGTTAGATTTGGAATACCCATCACAGTATATTCCCGAAATATCTTAGGAGAAACATCACGTTTACCTCCATCACATTACCCAATTCATTGCAGAGCTATATCGGGATCACCCGCCCTATGCTTATCATGAAACCACCCATATATGTAAACAATTCCCAATAACCATAACATAATCATAACCCCTAAAACATGTATAAATTAAATATATCAATTTCACATTCCAATATATCAAATCAAGATATTGAAATAAACAATTCTTTATCAAATCATTTTCAAATCAATTTAAAAATAGATTTTTGAATCAGAGTATCCCATACCACTTTGAAGCTTTTAAATGATATATCATTTGAAAAAATTATGTCTTTATAAATAAATCCTAAAAATCATTTTGAAAACATGGAAATTAATGAATAATTTTTAGAGGAATAAATCTTTAAAATATTGAAAATGATATTATAGTTAAAGAGTTTTTTCAAGAAAGAGAGTGATACTTGAATACAAATAATTGAGGAATAACAGTTAATCAATATTTAATAATATCATGTGAATAAATGGATTCATGATATAATATTCCAATTAAATGTATATACACTATATAATAGTAAATTGGTGCATAACAACGATGAAGTCTCAATGGAATATAAATTGAGACAATAATTCCTCATAAAAACAGTATCCTTATATTAAGGATAAAAATTTTAAATAATTATGTGTGAAAAATATAAATACACAAAATAAAATTAGATATTAATTTTAAAACAATCATAGGTCATTCACACATATTCATAGGATGACATATTCAAGAAGTACAAGTTTACCCCAATGAATTGAAATTGGGTATAGAAGTTTCCTTTGCTAAAATTCGACATTCTAATGGCATCAAATTAAAATTAAGAAAACTATTTTATGAGGTAAAAAGGGTATAAAAATTTACCTCAATAAGGATATATAAGAACATATCCCAAAATAATAAGATGTAAATTAAAATACTTAACAAAAATATGTTTTTTAAAAAGACGAGGGTGAAAGGTTCCCTTACAAATTTGGAAACATACAAAACATACACAACATGAAATATGGATCATACAAAGAAGATGTAAATACTCATAAATGAAATTATATTACACAAAGAGTAAAATTATGGGAAGTACATATTCCACACATATCAAATAGTGGCAAATTTAGAATCAATCTCACATGAATAAAAAGTGAGATGAAACCATTTACCACATTGTAATCAACTGATTCGTACGACCAAAAGTTAATAACCACCAAATGAATAACAGAATACCATGAATATAATGAGAATAATGATAATATATATAAAAATTCAGTACAAATACATACCACATTCAATGAATATGTGTCAAAAAATGGAAATCTCACTGAATTAAAAGTGAGATAAGAAAACCCCTTAACTCGTGTCCATCATGACTCGTTTGTTCCTTATTCTTCCTGAATAATATACTAAAGATAACTTCTACTTTCTTAAAAACCATTTAAATTTTATTATTACATTTATATCACTTATTACAATGTTATTATCATTATTTAATTTTTTAAGTTAATATTGTTCATTTTGTTGATATTCAGTACTTGAGTCAAAAATGGACTTCTTATAATTACAAGTTGTTCACATAGTCAAAAATTAATTATATACAGAATTATATTCATGATTTAGATATCATATATATCCTATATATCTAGTATATACATGTATTTATAATATTACATAACATTTGGATGTAAGAAATGAAATACATCGTTCATGGAGACGGTAAGTCGTACATACGCATGAACACTACTTTCATTTCTATTTATTCTTTAATGGAATTAAAACATAGTTATATATAGGTATATTACAATTTCATTATAATATAATATATAATATCATTAAATCCATCTTTTATACATCCAAAATATTGCACTAATGAGTCATATCATTTTGAGGGGGCGGTAGTCCGCACTTACTCAAATGAAATTATCGCATTTACCCATAATGGAAACAATAAAGGTAGGATATATATGTAAAAGACATAAAAATAATGAAAATATAAACATAATATATATCATATATAAATACCGTTTTATCTTAATTTCCACCATGAGAGGTGGTAGGAGGTAATCAAACAATCATCATTTCGTGAGGCGCTAGTTTTCCATCAACAAGAAAAATTATGTTCTTCACCAATTAGATGGAGGTGTGTGTAAGTGTAGTTAAAATAATTCTCATAAAAACATCCTAGTATATTAAGGATACTGGTTTTGTTATATAAAAAAGGAATAAAAATATGTTTGTGGTTGAGAAGTAAATTAAAAGAAAAGAAGTTAAGTGGAACCGTTACCTTTAATTTGGGTAACTTCCTTTGGAATGAACCAAAAATATTTCGTCAACTACCTTTTGCCTAAGTTAAGGCCTCCAAAAGGACTAAGGGTTGTAAGGAACTTATGTGGGTAGAATTTGGACGAGCCTAATGTTATGAGAGGTGTGCAGAATTGGTTATAGGTGAGCGCTTTTTATAACATTGGGCGGATCTCTTTAAGAATGTGTGATAATATTATTTTAATATATAATGATATTTAGTTTCTAAAATTCCATAAATAATTGGAATCGAAGATAAGATGACTCATGGCCAAAATAATATCATCCAATAGTAATTGGACAGGTTTTGGATGTTATTTTTATATTTATAATCTTATTTATTTAAATGATTTATTAATGAGGTAAACACTGAATCATTATTGTGTCATAAATAATTTAATTTATTCAATATCTAAAAATTATAAAACAAATACCATGATATAGAAAATATTTTTTTCCTTCCAATGAATAATTATAGAAAAAAATATTACTTATATTACACCATATAAAATTTAATTTACAAAAATGTTTTTGTTTATTTCATTTTTGTCTTTACATTAAATTAATTAATCTAAAGTTCCATTATTATTCTTAACTATCTCCATGGGGTCCCAAAATATACCCAAGGATTCCCATGGTTGGGCATTACCCATCCAATAAGGTTAGTACAAGTTTTATGTTAATTTTGAAATATAACAATATTTGTTTTCTTGGATTTACCGTATTTACCTTCAACCGCGGTAAATAAAGGTCAAAAGGTACTATTCAACAAAAAATTATTTTCATCTTATTGAACAACATTTTAATTACTAATAACAACCATGTATGTCGGATTTTCGAAATGAAATTCACTGAAGTGGTAAAATTTCATTTAAATGAGAAAGTATGTTTTTTTAACTACTACTATGTGGTTTCACTATTCCTAAAAAATTGATGTTTTTTAGAAAAATACAAAAAATTCAGCCTAAGATATATTTGATATTCTGAATTTTAAAATGTTGTCTATTTTTATAAATTAAAAAAATATATGTTTCATTAATTTATTTAAAATAAATTCTCGTTGTTAACACATATAGCGTGTTTTTAAGAAATAATAACTTTCAAAAGATTGACACTTGTCTATGTCCACTTTCAAAGTGAAATTAGTTCCAATGACCAAAATTGCATTAAATGGTAAAAATATATTTTAATATCACTTTAATACTAATTATAAAGATAATATATCCATATAAATTTATTAGATTAAAAACAAATTTTTAATTATAATACTATATTTTCACTGTTGATTAAAAAATGAACTTTATCAGAAATAATTCAAAAATTTACAAAAAGTAAATTTTGATGTCCCCAATCTAAAAAAGTATTTTATTTGGTCAAATATATTTTAAAAAAATGAACAAAACTATATTTAAATATGTTTCTCCATCAAAAGGCGGTAACATGACATTTTTCTGACAATTAGAGTATTCATGCTTAAAAGTAGATTCATATTTGAAGCCCCTGATTTTTATTGTATAAATCATAAAAAAATTAACAAAAATAATTACCCATATTTTATTTAGTTCTATTAATACCCACAAATACAACATATAAGAATTAACTACCATTTAAAACCATAATATTATATTATTTGTGTGCAACAAATGATTTCAAAGAAACCCGTGGTTGCGTATCGGGTATGCCATCGAACATATCGTCCCCATTAATGTAAAATTATTATCTAATTCACCAATATTAATAAATATGAAAAGTGTATTATTAATTATTTGTCTAGGATGTTACATCCTTCCCCCATTTTTGTAATTCTGTCCTGGGAATTTTAAAAATAGCCTTGGAAACATCATTAAAAGTCCCACATCAGAAAAGAGTCTGTATAACTATCCCGTTAAAATAAAAAAATAAAAGTACAATGGTCACCCAAGATAACCCATACTAATATTCCATGTAGGAAAAAATCGATATGGATGGGAGAGAAAATGGTCAAGTTCTAATGGAGAGTGATATAAAACCTGATTAAGATAAGTTTTACCACAAGAAAATAATAAACTTATGATGCTTTAAATGGTCATTGATTACCCAGTAGGAAATATAATCCAAAAACATTTTTTTTACATTCCTTTTCATAATTTGGAGGAATTAACTTACTACATGTAATAAGAACATAAAGAAATATAATTACATTTATGTTGAGTTTCATCCTTTAATAAGTTTCTACCATATACTAATTTTTCTCCAAACAAAGTGCATTCAAAAAGACATTGTCACATAAAAAGAACAGGAGTCATCTTTTTGAGAATCACAATAATCCAAAAAAGTAGAATTATATATTTCCATTATCATATAGAATAAACTAAAACCATAATGGTTAGTGCAAGATCATATAACACCCAAAAAGGATAATCTTTTTGAATAGAAAAACAACTCTTAATCTCCAAAATTTTTAAAACAATACCCAATGTTCAACCAAGACCATTCAATAAACAACTATCCATAAATTTCTTCAAAACTAATCCAATCTATGATTGAAACCCAAAACACATAAGGGTTTAATTACATAGTATTCCAAGATAAATCTTATCATTTATCACCAAATAACAACATTTACTCATAAATTCTAATATTGAAAAGTAATTAACCTAATCACATATTCTCCATGATTGGTTAATCAGTTTAATAAATAATCCAAATAATTATATTTCCAAAATAAAAAAATAGAATCTTCTAAACTATAATTTCAACCATTATCCCACAACTGAAGTCTCATAGTATACTATCTTCCATAGGCATATAATGTTTCCTCAAAAGATAGAACATCTTCTACAAAAACCTTTATCACTTAATCAGTAAATCATTTTTCTATACTAAGTACATCCATTTTATAAAATATAAGTTCCAAAAATCAACTTATTCTTGTTCAATAACAAAATTTACTAAATTAATAAGTCATACTAACCAGGGACTTCAACAAGGCAAGTGGTAGGTGAAGTTCCCTTGTCACCCTTAAGTTTTGGGTTCTATTCATATGGCCTTACCAAATTCGAAGGGTTGTCACCCATCCTATGGGTTGTCCTTTTTATAAAATTCAAAAATAACCCTAACATGTTTTAACCTCAATGGATTCTTTATACCTCCCATTTGCATCCAAATTCGTTATGATATCAACATCTTCATTCATGACACCTTATTTCACCACCATCAGATATAATAAAACAATCCCCAAAATGAAGAACATCATACCTTGATCATGGTGTCAATTTGGATTTATTGTTATCTTTTTCACATAGGCAGAAGGTCCATGCATTTAAACAAAGATTTAGATATCCATAAAAATCATTTGATTCCTCCATCCAAATACAACTTGTACAACATGGGTCATATGGGTGTTAACAGAAAAATAGTTTTCGAAAATAATCATGTATCACATTTAATTTCAAAACATCTGATAACAAATGATTTCTATAAAATAGTCAGACTAAATTTGAGTTAAAACATTCAATTAATGGTACTTTTAAAATACCATTTTTATGTGATGAGAGAATAAATTTTAAAAGAAAATAGAAATTAGTTGTGCAAGTGTCTCTTTCTTCATCACTTTTTTTTAAATTCATAATGTTCTTTAAAATCATGTGATAAGGTAAAATATTTGAAAAGATCTTTATATTATTTAGAATTCATGAAAATATGAGAATATTGTAAAATTAGTATTTTTCTAAATACAACCAATGATCCACGATGATAACGACGTATAATGGAGGAGTTTGATATCTCAAACAACTAATTTCAAGTGATTTGTATGCTAGAAAATTTTTCACAATCATCCGAACATGACTTCGCAATAATTATTGAAAACATGTCCTCAAGAAGAGATAAGAATTTCATTTGAGATCCTCCTACTTCCATTTGTAATTGCCTTTCCACAATGTGAAAAAGTTATAAAAGAAGGATTTAACTAAAATAATAGACATAAGTACTAACTATGTGTCTAATGAAAACTCATAATCCCTAAAGTTGTCCAAACCGACCTATGTAACCAACTATAAGGACCTGACCTTAAACATTTCATAATCTTTAATTAAATGAATAATTAACATTGGGGATATATTCAGATTTAGTGTTCTACAAAAGTATTCATAATATTTACATTACAACATGAATATTACATATAGAAACTACTACTCAGTTTCCATTTTTTCATAAAAAAACTCTAAAAAAATCATCTCTAGTTTTATGTTTTAGATTGCATGACTTTTCATTGATCGCATTCATGACCTTATTCATCCTTAATATATGTGGAAAACATTTCAAAAAAATGGGATGAGCATAAAAACCTCAGTAAGTGTAATAAAAAATGGAAGGAATTTTTTTTCCCATCAATAAATACAAATCAATGAAACCATACTTTTCATTTATAACATAGATTACAAACTCATAAGAGTTATAATAACACACACAAATAATAAATCATGAAGGTTACTTATGGAATCCTTATCAAAAATATATTGTATATATAATAACTATATATGGAGTTTCACTTGAAATATCCATCATAGTATATTCCCTAAATCTCTTAGGAGAAACATCACATTTACCTCTATCACGTTAGCCAGTGCATTAGAGATCTATCTCAGGCTCACCCACCTTATGTTTATCACGGAACCACCCATATACGTAAACAATCCCCAATAACCATAACAAAATCATAAAACAGAACACAAGTATATATTAAAGATAACATTTTCACATTCCAATATATCACGCCATGATATTTAAATTCACTATACTTTATCAAATTATTTTCAAACCCTGTTAAAAATATATTTTTGAATGAAAGTGTCCCATACCAATTTGATGATATTAAATTAATAATCATTTGAAAACATTGACATTAATGATAAATATTTAGAAGAATAAATTTATAAAATATATAAATGGATATTTTAGTTAAAGTGTTTTTTATGAAAAAGAGAGATGCTTGAATACAAATAATAGAGGAATAACTTTTAACCAGAACGTTATAATATCATGTAAATAAAGAGATTCATGATATAATATGACAAAGGAAAATATATAAACCATATAACAGTGAATTGGTGCATAACAACAATGAAGTCTCAATGGAATTTAAATTGAGACAAACATTCCTTATAAAAACGGTATCCTTAGATTAAGGATAAATATATTACATAATTACGTGTGATAAATAAAAATACACCCAATATAAGTGGATATTATGTGTAATAGAATCAGAGTTCATTCACACATTTTTATAGGATGACATATTCAAGAAGTTCATGTTTAACCCAAAGAATTGATATTGGGTTAAGAAGTTCGCATGGAAAAATTTGACTGCCAAACATCGTCACATTAAAATTCAGCTGATGAGTTGATGAGATAAGAAGTGTATAAAAAATTACATCAATAAGTATATATATGAACATATCCCAACATAATAAGATTTATATTAAATTACATAACAAATATAAGTCTTTTAAAAAAACGAGGGTGAAAGGTTCCCTTACTGATTTGGTAATATACAAAACATACACCAAATGAAAAAAGGATCTGAAAATGAAGATATAAATACTTAAAAATCAAAGTATATTACAACAAGTCGTACAATCAAGGTCAGTACATAAACCAAAAAAATATATATACTGGAAAATATTACAAGATTCCCATAGGAATAAAAAGTGATATCAAACCATTTACCACATTGTAATCAACAGAGTCGTATGACCAATAGTTATTAACCACCAAATGAATAACATAATACCATGAATATAATGACAATCATGATAAAATATATAAAATTTCTGTAAAAAAATCAACCACATGAAATGAATAAGTGGCGAACAATGGAAATCTCATGGAATTAAAATTGAGATAAGAAAATCCCTTACCACATGTCCGAATTGACTCATTTGTTCCTTGTTATTCATGAATAATAAACTAAAGTTAATTTATACTTTCTTAAGAACCTTTTTCAGGTTTATGATTCCTTTTATATCACTTATTACCATGTTATAATTTTTATGTAATCTTTTATGTTAGTAAAGTTCGTTTTGTCAATATTTGGTACTTGAGTAAAAAATGGACTTCTTATAATTACATGTTGTTCATTTAGTCAAAATTGCATTATATCCAGAATGATATTAATGATTTAGATATCATATATATCTAGTATATACATGTATTTATAATGGTATAAAACATTTGAAGTTAATAAATGAAATGCATCGTTCATGGAGATTGTATGTTGTAAGTACGCATGAACGATGCTTTCATTTTTATTTCTTTTTTTAATGAAATTAAAACATAATTATACATAGGTATATTATATTTATAGTATAATACAATATATAATATCATTAAATCCATCCTTTATATGTCACATATATGGCATTAACGAGTTATTTCACTTTGAGGGGGCAGTAGTTCGCACTTCCTCAAATAAAATTATCACGTTAACCAATAATGGAAAACATTATGATAGGATATAAATAATAAAAAATCATGAGAATATATAAACATAATATATATAATATATAAATACAATTACATCTTAATGGCCACCCTGAGCGGTGGTAGGAGATAATAGAATAATCATCATTTCGTGAGGCTTTAGTTTGACATCCACAGAAACAGTATGTTCTTCACACATTAGATGGAGGTGTGTGTATGATTTGTTAAAATCCTTCTCATAACAAAATCCTAGTATATTTAGGATAATGTTTTTTATAATAGAAAATAATAAACAAATTTAGGGTTAGAGAAGTAAAATAAAATTAAAGAAGTTAAGTTGAACTGTTACTTTTAATTTAGGTAACTTCCATTGGTTTGATCCTAAAGGACTGATTGAAGTGCCCTCATCCTAAGTTAAGTATTCTAGTATTAAGAGAGGTATGTAAGGAGATTAATTTTTCAAATTTTTTATGAACCTAAAGTCTTTAGAGGAGTGTGGAGTTGGTTAGGAGTAAAGGATTTTTATAAGGGAGGGAGGGTCTCTTTAAGAAAGTGTGATAATATTATTCTATTATATATCGATATTCTGATTCTAAAAGTCCATAAATCATTAGAGTATATGATAACATGAATCATGGTCGAAATAAAACCATCCATTAAGAATTTTAAATGTTTCGGATGTTATTTTAATTTTAAAATTCTTATTTATTTAAATGATTTATTAATAAGGTAAGCACTGCATCATTATTGTGTCATAAATAAATTAATTTAATCGATATTTAAAAATTATAAAAAAATATCTAGATGTAGAAAAGCATTTAGGATTTCCAATTATTATTTATAGTCAAAAAGAATACTTATATAACACCATATAAAATTTAATTTACTAAAAGATTTTGTTTTATGTCATTTTTTCCTTTACATTAAATTAATTAATCTAAAGTGTCATTATCATTGATAAGTGGCTCCATGGGGACCCCAAATAAACACAAGGATTCCCATGGTCAGCCATTATTCATCCAATAATGTTAGGACAATTGTTAATGTAATTTTGAATTATTAAAATATTTTTTTTACCTTGAATTACCATATTTAAATTTAACCGCGGTAAATAAAAGTCAAAAGTTACTTTTCACCAAAAAATTATTTTAATCTTATTGAACAACATTTGTAACACACCAAGATTTCATAGTACATTCTTTTCTTCAAAGTAATTCAATAACTTCCATTACACGAAACACCGAGTTCAAGAGCACCAAAACTTACCAAACTAGCCGTCTAAAAGCTGTTATGAATAGTAATAATAGAATTTTGAACTATATATAATAATTATAATTTGAGATTCCATATTATGAGTTTCTTAGACTTAATGTAAGAACAAAATCATTTTTTTCAGATAAAAGAATTATTTTTCAAAAATGAACTTTAACCACCTTTTAATGGTAAAACATTTTTAAATCCAATATATCTAAATTTTATATACTCAATTTGAAAAAATAAAATTCTTCATTATAATCAGGATATAATAATTTCGCTTCAATAAATTTTCGGTGTTTTTTTGATAACTTTCATATTTAGAAGAATAATGAAAAATACTATATTTTAACTGAATTTTTTTAATCCAATTATTTTATAGTGATTTAATTTTTTTAAGTAGAAATATATTAAATTTATAAAATATAATCCAATGTTGGTCATTCTAAGTAATTTAACATTGATATTTGACATAAAAAGTGATAATCTTTTGATAGATATTGTTTCTTAAAAATATGCTTTTTGGTTTTGACAACATTAAATAATTTTAAGTTAATTAATGCAGCTTATAGATTTTTAATTTTTTAAAATGGAAATAATTTTTGGTTTCGGAATATAAAAATTATCTTAGGGTGAAATTTTGGTACTTTTCGGATAACTTTTATATTTTGATGAATAGTGAAACGTAGTAAATTTTAGTTAAAAAAAATTCGTTAATAGAAATAATTATTACTGATAATTTATAAATTTGATTGGTTTTAAAGTATATTTAGAATATATTTTTACTATTTAATACTATTTTGTTCATTGACCATAATTTATCAATTAAACCAGACATAAAGAAAGATCAATCTTTTGGTAGTTATTATTTCTTAAAAACACGCTTTTTGTTTTGACATCAGAAAAAAAATTACATTTATTTCATCCACTTCTGTGTTTTGAATTTGGAAAAATGGATTCCATATTTAGAATCAAGATTTCCAAATTGTGTAAATAGGTAAATCATATTTGTAGACATTTTGAATAATTATTTCTGTAAACATTTTATTTCTCATGTTTAAAGGTTAAATCCGGTAAAGAAGGGTAAAAAAATAATATTATAATAATATTAATTTAACCTAAAACGTTTAATAACCCTATTTGTTGATACATGTTAGACAATGGACATCTTTTGGTCGATCTGGGGACCCCATGGAGCCAATTATAGGTGGTAAGGACATTTTAAATTAAATAAGTTAATGTAAATACAAAAATTTCAAAAGCATATATCTTTTAGAAAAAAAAATTTACATAGGGTTATATATGTCATATTTTAGACTATAATTCTTTATTAGAAATATAAAAAGATTTCGTACATAATGGTATTTTATTTATAATTTTTAGACATTGAATAATTAAATTTATTTATGGCACAATAATGATGGGGTATTTTCTGTATTATTGAAAGGATCAAATATTTAGTATCATAAAAGTAAAAATAAATATAATTTGAAAGTTTTAATGTCATCAAAAAACATTATTGGTTAATATAACATGTTAGGATTTCTTAAATAAATTTTTTTCAAATTAATAATTTTATTATTACTTCAACAAAAATAAATTAATAAATATTGTCATAATTGACATAAATGTGTTTTTAAAAAAATATTATATTATTAATTGATATTATATTCCTAAAAATATATGGTTCGTCCAAAAGGATTATATCATGATAGGTGTTTCATTAATGGAGAACTTGGGTGTTGATTATATGTATATAGTAAGATTTTTAACTATATAATATAAAAATAAAAAGTGACATGGTAAATGTCAAACTAATTAACTAAGAGTTAAAACTAAAATATAAGGTTAATATAATGAACCAAACCTATATAAAATATATTGGTTGAAAGGATTTCGACCCATCCCCACCTTAAACTTTTATAAATCCACTTAGGAGCCATTATAAACGAAATATGAATTTATTATAAATTTATAGTTTATGTTTTTCTTAAAGAGCCCCTCCACCCCTTATAAAAGGACACCATTTATAACCGATTATTTACTCCATCAAAGCCTTATGGTTCAGCCAACCACTACCCAAATGTATTCTTAACTTCCCTCACTTAAACCTATAGCCCTTAGTTTGATTATAATTCCATCCAAAGGATCCCTTTTGATCAAATCAAATGGATGAACCCGAAGAAGAGGTAATGTTTTCACCACCCACTTTCAAGTTTCTTTCTTCTTCAACTTATTATTTCTTTATTATTTTCATTATAAAAGAATAACTCCAGTATATTCTATATAATTTGATGTTATTATTAATATGGTACAACTATATTCAACAATCTATCTATCATTTTAATGACATGTCACCATACGTGCGTGCGTACGACATACCGTCTCCACGTCATGATGTATTTGTTATTCAATACAATATTACGTGGATGGGTAAAATAATGATGTGTAATTCTGGTAAAAAATAAATATAACATGTTAATTATTATTTATATATTATATACCATCCAAATATATATTATTTTAATATAAAAAGAATTATATTGTCGCTCGTGCGTACGTACGGATTATAGTCTCCACGAACGCGATGAGATTCATCCCCCATCGTATCCATTCAAGAATAAATTTTATTTGATGATTAAAAATAATTTTTAGAGACATGATATCATTCTGGATATGAATAATATACAACCCATCAAAAAAATTATGGCTCACATAAAAAAGAATATAATGAAAAACGAATCTGTTAACACCCAAAACGATGATAATACTAAAGATATTATTAACAAATCAACGTTAAAAGATCATATATCATATCATATTAATTTATATGATTCTAGTATAATTTCATAACAATTATTTCACCATTATAAAGGAGGTTACCCTACCCACATCAAAGTAAATGTTCAAGGAAAGGGTTATTTCATAATCACTTCATTATCTGAGGTTGTTTATACATAATTATCTACTTGGACCGCTTTATCATCCACATTCATTTTTCATAAAAATGTTTTCCAAAACATACGTACAATTTTAATTAATATTGGTTAAAGTCATTTATACCCTTTTTTGACATTCTATATGATGTTTAGAATGGAATCATTCTTTCATCTTCCAAACAAGGTCCTTTTTAGCAATTTCGACAGAATTAAGGAAAGAATGTATTTTTTTAACTTATACGGTTGGTGTGGCTATTTTCTGCCGTTATAAAATCGTTGAAGCTTAACTTACAGTATTATACGAATATTTTCAAAGAAAATGTTTTCTTTTAAAATTATGTGACTTTTAAATGAAATCAAAATGAATATTTTAAGAATTTGTGAAATGTACTCTTTATCATGTTCAGAAATTTAATTATTTTGACGATATATCTTTCTAAATATTTTTAAATAATGTTCATGATTTCAAAATGATTTTAATTATTTATTTATATGGGAATGAATTTTTCGAAATAATATTTCTTTTCAAAATATTCAAACTGGAATGGGACAATTTGATTCATAATCTCTTTGAAATTAATTCCATTATAAATTGTGTGACTTTTAAATGATTCCAAAAAAGAGATATTACTCGCAAATAATTTTGATTTCATATATGTCAACATCCTTTGATGGATTTTAATCTTATTTTATGTTGGTTTATTGTGATACAAATCTTCCATATTGTATTGAATGTTTTGTGATATATTTTACTGTGGATGTTTTATTTTTATACGATTCATGGATTATGGAGAAAGAATTGGAATTTCATATGAAAGTTTTAATATGGATGATTTTGTTATGTTTAAACATGTTCATATGTGGAATTCATTGGACTTAATAATTGAAATGTGGAGCCCACTATATCTCCTCGATGCATCAGTAGTTTTCGTGAGACAAACTAGTGTCTTAGCATAAGGCCTTGACAAAATCTTATTTATAGTTTTGCCGCAAGGCCATGACTATGTGGTTACGATAGTCAAGAATTATGAATTCCATCATTATGAAAATGGTTATTGATATTTAATGTGATTATTCGAATAGTATAATATCCATGTGAATAAGTAAATGGAATTATTTCATTTTATTTTGTCCACATTATGCTAAAGTTCATGTTTAACAAGGTATTGTTTTAGTTATACATTGCCTTAATTGTTTATTCTTATTTATGAATGTTTATTCTATATTGTTACCCTTACTGAGAATTTGAGCTCACCCCTTTCTATGATTTATTTTTTCCTGGATGTGAAGAATTATTTTATGATTGACCTGTAGGGATAGTATTAGGGTATTTTAGTGTGGAGACAAGTGGTTGTTTTAGTTTTTACATTATGATGTAAAGTAAGACATATTAATGTATATAGTGTTACCAAGGATACTAAACAAATGAGTCTCTTGAGACATGATCATTTGGGATCATACCAATGTTATGAAATAGTGCACCGACTCTAGGTTACTGGGGTCAGGGCGTTACAGTTGGTATCAGAGTAATTTTATTATAAACCTTGGAAGCTATATTTATATAAACTCTGATAAGAGCACATTCCAATAAGATAGACTTTGATGATTAGTATAGAAGAACATCCTGAATTTTGGTATTGTAGAAATTTTTTGAGTTTTCCAAGCAATAAATCCATGTTTGGATAGGAGGAGGTAGATGCGGCTCTAGCATAGATGTACATGGGGTAAAACCTGAAAGCAGCACTTTGATATAGACTGAAACGGGAACTGGTGCACCAAAACGGGCCATACTGCACTTTTGGTTATGACACTCTTGGGGGATATGCTTAGGATAATTCTCATTTTAATTACAAATCATTATGAAGGATTTATGATTATATACTTCTCAAAGAAGAAATTTTTATGATTACAGATTATATCCATAATGTTTTTAATTATGTTATTTGTTTTACATGTTTTGGATTATGTATTTCTATTCATAAACTAATATAGTTTATGCCATTGTTCAG
The DNA here is from genome assembly GCA_963277665.1 of Viscum album. NCBI lineage: Eukaryota > Viridiplantae > Streptophyta > Magnoliopsida > Santalales > Viscaceae > Viscum > Viscum album. The sequence continues at coordinate 414,656,038 of OY728161.1, read as the reverse complement.
AAATGGTGCTTAGTAGAACGAATGAGAAATCCAACAATAAGCATGATCCAAAGAGAAAGAAAGATCATATATTTCATGGTCTTAATCCATAATTTTGAAGGGAAATAGTCTCCCTTGTATTATCATCATATGAAGAAATAGTATCATGTGTCTATAAGATAAGTATATAGTTCTCAGATACCTATGTATTTTAAGGGAAGCCAGTGAAGAAATGGATGCTAGAGAGAAAGATAGATAACATGAATAAGGTAAAGAATGATTTCCCCACATGTGATAACTGTGGAAAGAATCACCTTGGAAAATAATTGAAGGGATTGGGAGTGTGTTATAAGTGTGGAGAAAAAGGACATCAAATTCCTGATTACGAGGGTAAGAAAAAGGTTTCAATTGTACAATGTTTAATCTGCATGGAGTGGGGATACTACGGGAATCAATGTTCAAATCATCAGAGTATCCCCCAAATGATGCTATTATATTATAATACTGTTATGATACTACCATAGATGAATAACATTGACTTGTGTTCTTATGTTGTTATTTAAAAATTATTTCATTTCAGTGTTGTATCAATGATGTACTTGTTATATTAATTAAGGAGATAAAAAATGATTGTACTGTAGTTCTATTTCATTGAGGATTTCATATTATATGGTACTATGAAATGTGACTCAACACCAAGTTAAACAATTTTTTTGAAAATACATGGTTGAAGGAAAGGTAATAATTAATATGGTCTTGATACCGAGGTAGTAATTTTGGAAGAAGAAATGGTTGATTTGGATAAATTATATTGGATATTTTTTACTACCTTGGAATTGATTAATGGTTTGTTTATTTCATCATTATTGGAATATTCAATGTAATATATCTAGTATTCATTAAAGGAATAAGGCATCATGAATGTACTCAATATGGTTTTATGTTAATTTATGGTGTTACCATATTTTAATAGAATACATTATAAAGGTATTCAGATGTTATTACGTGGAATAAAAGATCTTCATTATACCTTCCTTGTAAATTTTGGACTTTGAGTTTGGAAAGATGTAATTTGGATAAGTCTAAAGGTTGGAATGGATTATTTTTTAAATTTGATACAATTTGTTAAGGAAAATTCATTTATAAAGGTTATTTTTGGATTATTATAAAAAAGGAAAACCTGGAGGTCGGGCAACAACTTGTCACATCCGGCAAGACCATGAGACACGAACCCACCACCGAAGGGCGACAAGGGTGTATCACCTACCACTGACGCATGTGATGTCATTGATTGAATAATGTAGTTTTTTAAAGGGTCTGGTAGATGAATTATAAATTAATTTTTTTTTGAACCTGATATGAATATGATAAATAGTATATATTTTTTAAGTTCTATTATCTTTTAGATTTAAATATGAGTTTCTGGTAGATATCAGTTAAAGGATGGAACTCTACTTGACAAGTATTCTTTTTTCATATCTTATTCTATGAATAAATAAATTCTTATACATTAGGCAAGGCATCTTAAGTCCAAAAATGTTTTATCCTAATACCTTATGTTTTGTTGAACCGGTGGTATTTTAAATCATTATAGATTGGTGGCATTGAGGCCCACATTTCTATATTTGTTTGTGATTGATCACCTCAATAAATCCCTATAAATATTCAAGTTATTCCTCCAATTATGTGTCTCTAATTTTCACCAATGTTCTCCTAATCTATATAATAATTTGGGGGTGACTTTTTCATTCCCCTTTTCCTATTATTATGACTAAATTTTATTAACCAAATTTCTGATGTGGGGTTTCCCACAAAGGTATTTTCAATTTTTGATCTTTTATTTTTAAATAACAATTTAAAATTGTTAGGAATCAATTTATTGATGGAGGTAGGAATTTAACCCCCCATGATTTCATTGTATGTTATTTCTTCAAATTAAATAAATAACTAGCATTACACACAACAACGAGTTCAAGTGCACCACAACTTACCAAACAAGCCGTTCAAAAGTGGTTATGAATAGTATTAAATGAATTTTGAACTATATATAGTAATTATAATTTTAGAATCCATATTATGACTTTCTTAGACAAAATTTAAGAACTAATTCTTTTTTTTCAGATAAAATAAGTATTTTTAAATAATTTAGTTTTACCACCTTTTATTGTTATAACCTTTTTAAATATAATATTTGAAACTTTTATATATTCAATTTGACAAAATAAACTTCTTATTTGGAATCAGGACATAAGAATTTAGATTCAATAAATATTTGGTGTTTTTCTGATAACTTTCATATTTTTGTGATTAGTGAAAAATACTATATTTTAACTGTAAACAAATTTTTTTAATAAAAATTATTTACAGTGGTTTAATTGTTTTGATGTATAAATATATGATATTATTAAAATATAATCCAATTCTGGTAATTTCATGTAATTTCAAATTGATAATGTACATAAACAAGTGTAAATCGTTTGATATATATTATTTCTAAAAAATACGCCTTTTGGTTTTGACAACAGGAATTAATTTTAAATTAATAAATGAAACTTCCATTTTTTTTTGGTAAATTGGACTAAATTTTTGGTTTCGGAATATCTAAATTATCTTAGTGTTATATTTTTTTACTTTTCAGATAACTTTTATATTTTGATGAATAGTGAGAGTCACTAAATTTTAATTAAAACGAACTTTTTAATTCAAAATAATTAATAGTGATAGATTATTAATTTGATTGGTTTTAAGGTATATTTAGAATATATTTTTACCATTTAATACAATTTTTGTCATTTTACATAATTTCACAATTAAACCGGACATAAACATGTGTCAATCTTTTGATAGTTATTATTTCTTAAAAACATGTTTTTTTTGACATTTAGAATTAATTTTAAATTAATTTTCTGCAACATATGTTTTTTGAATTTGGAAAAATTGATTCCATATATGGAATTATAATTTCCAATTATTTTAAATAGGTAACTCTTATTTTTAGACATTTTGAATAATTACTTTGATAAATATTTTTTTTACCATGGTTAAAGGGTAAATCCAGTAAATAAGGGTAAACCAAAAAATATAATATTAATATTAATTTACACTAAAATGTGTCCTAAATATATTTTTTGATACCTGTCCGACCATGGGCAACTTTGGATTGATTTTGTGACCCAATGGAGCCACTTGTAGGTGAAAAGGACACTTTATATTAATTAAGTTAAAGTAAATACAAAAATAACATAAGCATATGTCTTTTAGAAATAAAATTTTTACATATGGTAATCTATGTTATATTTTCCACTATAAATATTCATTATAAAGCTAAAACGATTTCCTAAATAATGGTATTTTATTTATAATTTTTAGATATTTGATAATTAAATTTATTCATGACACAATAATGATGTAATATTTTTCTTATTAATGAATGAATCAAATAATTTGTATTATAAATGTTAAAATAAATATAATTTCAATGTTTTGATTTCATTAACTAATTTTATTGGTTAATATTACATGTTAGGATTGGTTAAATGAATTTCTTTCTAATTAATAAATTATTTATGACTTTATAAAAATCAATTATTAAATATTGTCAAAATTGACATAAATGTGTTTCTAAAACAAATATTATATTATTAATTGTTATTCTACTAAAAAAAATCTACAGATCGGACATAGGACTTATATCATGATATTCTTATCATTACTAGACCACTTTGAGGTCTTTTGGATGTATATTGTATGTTTATTAACTATATAATATAAAAATACAAAGTGACATGGTAAATGTCAAACTAATTAACTAAGAGTTTAAACTAAAAGATAAGTTTAATATAATGAACCAAACCTGTCAAAAATATATTGGTCGAATGGATTTAGACCCATACACACCTTATACTTTTAATAATCCACCTTGGAGCCATTAAAAACCGAATATGAATTTATTATAATTTAACACATTATTATTTTCCTAAAGAGACCCCCCCCCCTTATAAAAGGACACCAATTATAACCAATTATTCACACCATAAAATCCTTTTGGTTAATCGAAACCCTGCTAAAATATTCTATAATATTATCTCAATTTATACTAGAGGCCTTAGTTTCATCATAAGGAAAACAAATGGAACGTTTTTTATGAAATCAAAAGGAAGAACCCGACGAAGAGGTAATGTTTTCACCACCCTCTTCCAAATTCCTTTATTCTTCAACATCATCATTATTTATTATTTCCATTATAAATTAATAACTCCAGTATTGTATATATATATTAATGTTATTATAAATATGGTACAACCATATTCCGTATTCTATCCATCATTTTAATGACATGTCACCCTACGTTCATACGTACGGCCTACCGTCTCCACGTCGTGGTGCAATTGATATTCAATACATTATTATTTGGATGGTTATAATAATGACGTGTAATTCATGTAAATAATAAATATAACTTTATAATGATTCTATATATATATTATATACCATCCATTTATATATTATTTTAATATCAAAAGAATGATTGTCGCTCGTGCGTATGTATAGATTACCATATCCACGAACGCGATAACATTCCTCCCCATCATATCCATTCTAGACGGAATTTTATTTGATGATTAAAATTAATTTTTAGAGACATGTTATTATTCTAGAAATGAATAATATACATCCCATCCATAACATATATGGCTCACATTACAATGAATATAATGAAAAAAGCACCTGTTAACACCCGAAACGTTGATAATACTAAGATATTATTAACAAATCAATGTTAAAATATCATATATGATATCATATTAATGTATATGATTATTTTATAATTTAAAAACAACTATTTCACCATTATATAGGATGTTACCCTACCCTCAACCATTTAAAATTACAAGGTATGGGTTTTTTACAATATCTTCATTATCTGAGGTTGTTTATACGTAATTATCTACAGGGACCTCTTTATCATCCACATCCATGTTTCATAAAAATGTACTTCAATACATACTCAATATTTTAATGAATATGGTGTAATGTCATTTATACCCTTTTTTACATTCTATATGATGTTTATAATGGAATATTTCCTTCCTTTTCCAATCATGGTCATTTTTATCCTTTTCGACAGAATTAATGTAAGAATGTCTTTTTTTAAATTATACGGTGGGTGCGGCTATTTTCCGCCATTATAAAATAGTGGAAGCTTCCCTTAAAAGATTACATGAATATTTTCAAAGTAAATTTTTCTTTTATAATTATGTGACTTTTAAATGATATGAAAATGAATATTTTAAGAATTTGTTAATGGTATTATTTATTAAGATCAAAATTTCAAATGTTTTAATGATTTGCCTTTCTAAATCATTCTAATTAATGTCCATGTTTTCAAACTGATTTTAAGGATTTATTTATATGGACATGAATGTTTTATAATTATATTTCTTTTTAAAAGATTCAATGTGGTATGGCAAAATTTTATTCAAAGATCACTTTTAGATTACTTCCATTATAAATGTTTGAATTTTAAATGATTTTAAAAAATAGATATTTCTCTCAAATAATTATGATTTCATATATGTCAGCATACATTGAGGATTATAAGATTATTTGAAATTAGATTATTATGATACAAAACATCCATATTTTATTGAAGGTTTTGTGATATGTTTGATTGTGGATGTGTTATTTATATACCATTCATGGATTATGGAGAATGTATTGGAATTTCATATGCAAGTTTTAATACGAATGTTAATGTTATGTTTAAACCTATTCATATGAGGAATGAATTGGACATAATAACTGACGGGTGAAGCCCACTGTAGCTAATCGATGCATCTGTATTACTCATGAGACAAACTAGTGTCTTGGCATAAGGCCTTGACAAAATCTTATTTATATTCTTGGCCCAAGACCTTGACATTATAGTTATTATAGTCTGAAATTATGAATTTCATCATTATAAATGTGGTTATTGATATTGAATGTGATTATTTGACTTTTAGAATATCCATGTGAATAAGTAAATGACATTATTTCATTAATTTTTTTCCATATTATACTAATGTTCAAGATTAAAATATATTTTTTAATTATACATTGCCTTAAATGTTTATGCTTATATTTGAATGTTTCCACTATATATTTATCCTTACTGGGCATTTAAGATCACCCCCTTATATGCGTTATTTTTTCTTAGGATGTGATTAAGTATTTTATGAATAACTTGCAGGGATATTATAAGGTCATATAAGTGTGGAGACAATATGTTGTTGTAGATTTCAATTTATGATGTAATGTAAGACTTATGAATGTATCTAGTGTTTCAAAGGTTACTAAATTAATCGGTTTTTAAAGACATGATCTTTTGTGATCGTGCCAATGTTATGTAATAATTCACCGACTATGGGAAACTGGGGTCGAGGTGTTACAACATTTTACTTAGTAATAACTACAATTTATGTCGTATTTTTGAAATTTAATTCACAGAAGTGGTAAAATTTCATTTAAATGAAAAATTTAATTTTTTAACTAATACTAAGTGGATTCACTATTAATTAGAAAATGATGTTTTTTAGAAAAATACCAAAAAATCAGCCTAAGATATATTTGATATTTCAAATTTAAAAATGATATATATTTTTCTAATTTAAAAACATATAGATGGAATTAATTAATTTAAAAATAATTGCTGATTAGAAAACAAATGGCGTGTTTTTATGAAACAATAACTATCAAAAGATTAACAGTTGTATATGTCCATATTCAAAGTGAAATTAATTCAATGACAAACATTGGATTAAATGGAAAAAATATATTCTAACTATACTTTAATGATAATTAAAAATATAATCTAACTATATAAATATATTAGATTAAAACACATTTTTGAATAAAAAACAATATTTTCACTATTCATTTGCAAATTAACATTAACACAAAAATTCCAAAAATTTACAGAATGTAAAATTTTATTTCCCCATTATAATAAAGGATTTTATTTGGTAAAATAGATTGTATAAAAAAGACCAAAACTGGATTTAATGGGTGTTCTCCATCAAAAGGTGATAAATCGACCTTTTACTGAATACTTGAGTATTCATGCGTAAAAACAGATTCATTTATATTTTTATCCCCTAAAATTTATTGGATAATTGTAACAACATCTAACAAACATATATAATAATATGTTTGTTAGTTATATTCATTCCCGCAAATATACCGGATAGACATTAACTACCATTTAAAATAATAATATTATATTATTAGTGTGCAATGTAAGATTTCAATGAAACTCATGGTTGCGTATTGTGTACGTCATCGAACATAGAATCCACTTTAATGTAAAATTAATATTTAATTCACAAATATTAATAAGTATGAAATGTGTCTTATTCATTATTTATCTAGAATGTTACATAATCCATGTAATCAGATAATGAAAAATTTCCCCATATGTATGACATTTAACTAATATTGTTTAATTAAGATGAATTCTATTTCCCTATGGAATTTTTATAAAACTTTTTTTTATTTATGTTCTCTATTCATTCATTATATCGATCATATGAACAATATTATTCTTTTTTAGGGTTATAACCATCATTTATATTACCAAAATTTTAGTTAGGAAATTTTATCATCTGTTTATAATCATATTTACCAATATAAAATCGATGATACACGATCCCACATTTCATTGATGTGTTTTAATGTTCATTTATGCTTTTATTGTTAAAAAAATTCAAGATAACTCATTCAACATCATAAAAAGATGTATAACTGTGATTCTCATCAAGTTATTCATCTCATTAGGGAAATAAATAATTTTCCAATCACACTATTTATTGGCATGATTTCGTGTATTTGATACAATTATCTAAAAAACAATCAATATGATAAACCATTAAAATTAAAATGGAAAACATGTAAACATATATGTAATAACATATTAATGATAAAAATATTATGACATATGAGACTTGAAGTTTTTATCTAGGTTATCCATCGTTATCCATCTTATTAGTTTTCATAACCTTAATATTTGTTCAAGTAAATTATAATTGTTCAATTATTGTTATTTTATTTACAAATAATATCCCCGAGGATTTTCATACCAAGTGTATATTAAAAAAAACTTATCATTCATCATGTGATAATCCAATCAATCTTAATAATCCCTTTTTGGTTTATCGACCTTGGTATAACTATCCTAGAGTATCATCCAAATATAGTTCCCTTTATTGAATATATATTCGTTTAAACCACTCTCACTATCCTTCAATAATATTCTATGATATTTTACTCATTCACTGTGATATTATTTTTTACGTCATTAATATTCTCAAATCTAATTAACTAATGGTATACTAAACATTTCATATGATACATACTTTTGTATTCATGAATTATTACTTATGGGAAATAATTTCTAACTATTAGATATTGTAACACCTCATGCTTCAACGATACACTTCTATTTCAATAATGCAATAGCTTGCATTGTACACAAGTTAGAGATTTTAACACACCGCGACCAATCAAAATACCTGTTATGAATAGTAATACCCACTTTTTTAAATTATATAAATTTTATATTTTATAATGGAATTAATTTTTGGATTCGGAATATCAAAATTAGCCTATGTTGAATTTTTTGTATTTTTCTGAGAACTTCTAATTTTCAATGAATAGTGAAAAATACTTAAAAACAACTTTTTAAATCAAAATAATTTATAGTGATAAGTTATACGATTGAGTGGTTTTAATGTATAATTAGAATATATTTTAACCATTTTATCCAATGGTGGTCATTATAATTAATTTCATATTGAAATTGGTGCTAAACAATTATCAATCATTTAATATATAGTGTTTCTTAATAACACGGTATTTGTTGTGACACTGGGAATTAATTATTAAATTAATTAATTCAAATTATATGTTTTGAATTTTTTAGAATATACATCATTTTTAATTAGTAATATCGAATATAGCATCAGGTTAATTTTTGGTATTTTTCTAAAAAACGTCAATTTTTGATGAATAGTGAAACCACTAAGTGGTAGTTAAAATACTATATTTTCTTTTCAATGAGAATTTACCACTTCTGTAAATTGAATTTCAAAAATCCGACATACATGGTTGTCATTATTAAGTAAAATTTGGTCCAATGGGATGAAAATAATTTTTGGTGAATAGTAAATTTTAAGTTTTATTAATCGCGATTAAAGGTAATTAGTGTAATTTATGGTAAATGTAATGTTATAATAATTTGAAATTACCATTACACTTGACCTACCCTTATTGGATGAGTCTTGGCCGACCAAGGAAATCCATGGGTCAACTTGGGGACCCCATGGAGCCCCTTGGGTATGAAAAATGACATTAATAACTTTTTATTTAATGAAAAAATATAATTATCACAAACATGTGTTGTTTTACTAAAACAATTATTACATGGGGTTATATAACTTAAAATTTAGACTATAAGTATTCATTGGAAATATGTAAAGATTTCAAACATCATGAATTTTTTTTATAATTTTTACGAATTATATAAATAAATTTATTTATGACACCATGATGATGCAGCTATTAAATTATTAATGAACTTTTTAAATAAAATGAAAAGATAAGGTAAAATATAAGACTTAAGCTTTTATAAAGCCTAGTGGTTTTGTGGATTTATAACCCTTATCAAATTATCCTAGATATATATCATTGTTGGTGCTTTAAAATCCGAAAAAGATTTCATAATAAAGTAACATTTCATGACATTCAATGACTGCCCCTCCTCTCCTCTTATAAAAGGCCCCCACCTCTACCACCTTATTCACACCTTCAAATACATTTGTCTCGGCCAACCTCTATCCAAATAATCTCTCAACTTCTCTCTCTTACTCGTAGAAACCTCACTTTGGTCCTAAATCATTCCAAGGATGCCTTTGGCTAAAATCATAAAGAGTTACCCGATTTTAAGGTAATGTCTTCAATTATATTCTTTTGTTTTATTTTATTTTTCCAGCCCCTTAAACTCTTTTTATTCCATTAGTTTTTAACAACAACAGTATCACCAATATATTACGATGTTGATTTGAGATATATTTGATTTACACTTACACACACCTTTATCTAATGGTTACAGAACATTCTGTTTCTGTGGGTTGGGAATTGCTGCCTCACGAAACGATGATTGTTCAATTTTCATTTAACTCCTCTCATGGTGGCCATTATGATGAAACTAATTCCATATATGATATATATTATGTTTATTTTCATCTTTATGCTACTTTATATTTCATTTATGTTTTAACTTTATGATTTCAATTATAGGTAAAGGCGATAATTTCATTTTAGGAAGTGCGGACTACCGCCCCGTCAAAGTGATTTGAATTGTTAATGCCATATGCGGGACGTATAAAGGATAGAGTTAATGATATTATATATTATATTATAATGAATTTATAATATACATTTATATCATTATGATTTCATTCCATTAAATATGAAATAGAAATGAAAGTATCGTTAATGCGTACGAATGGCTTACCGTCTCCATGAACGACACATTTCATTTCATACCTCTAAATGTTCTGTAATAGTATAAATGCATGTATCTCCTATATATATATGATATATATGATATCCTAATCATGAATATAATTCTAGAGGTAATGTATATTCTACCACATAAACAACATGTAATTATAAAGAAGTTTATTATTGACTCAAGTACCAATGGTCGACAAAATGATCGTTATTAACTTAAATGACTACATAACATTCATCACTTGGTAATAAGTTATATAAAAGGGATAATGAACATGAAATGGATCTTAATCAAGTAGATATTAACTCTAGTTTATTATTCCGGTGATTAAAGAATGATCGAGTCAAGTTGGATAGGAGGTAAGGGACTTCGTCTCAAACTCCATTCATTGAGGCATATTTTGTTTTATACATAACTTTATTTTATATGGTGTATAAACCCATTTTACTTTTATGTTTATTCAAAAGGAATCTTTTTTATAAGAATAATTTTACTAAACAACAAAAAGGAATGTTTTTTTGTCATAGGTATGCGGCGACAATGACTTCTCCGCCACCATGACCATTATTTGAGTTTCGGCGTCCTCTACAATCCATAAGTTTTTTTAAATGAAAAATAAATCCAATGTTTTACTATTCATTTATTTTGGTATTGAAAATTTTTTTGATAAATTTTTTTATTATATCAATGTGTTGTATTGATATCTTGTGATTGAAATGTGGAAATGTTATGTTTTCTTTATGCATGTTTTTTGTGATACGATTATGTTATGGTTTATGATATGTTTAAACATTTTCATATAAGAAATGCATTGGACTTAATAAGTGACGGGTGGATCCCTGTATAGCTCCAAGATGAATCAATAGGTCTCATGATACAAACTAGTTTCTTGGCACAAGGCCTCGACAAAATCATATTTGTAGTCCTGGAACAAGGCCTTGACTATGTGGTTATGATAGTCTGGCATTATGCATTCCATAATTATGAAAGTGGTTATTGATATTGCATGTGATTATTCCACTAGTAGAATATCTATGTGAATAAGTAAATAGAATTATTTAATTTTACATTTTCCATATTATGATGATGTTCATGTTTAAAAGTCTTTTATTTTAGTTATATGTTACCTTAAATGTTTATGTTTATTTATCAAAGTTTCCGCTATATTTTTATGCTTACCGAGCATCTGAGCTCACCCCTTTCTATGTTTTATTTTTCCCAGGATGTGAAGAAATATTTTACGACTGACCTGCAGGGATAGTCTGAAGGGGATATCAGTGTGGACTATGGAGAACATGTTATTTTAGTTTTTCACTTTATGATGCAATGTAACATTTATTAATGTATCTAGTGTTTCCAAGGCTACTAAACTAAGCAGTATTTCGAGACATGATATTTTGTGATCAAAAAAATGTTACATAATTATGAACCAACTCTGGGTAACTGGGGTCAGGGCATTACTGTTGGTAACAGAGGAAGTTTAGTACTATCCTTGGAAGCTAGATTTAGAAAAAATCTGATCAGATCACATAGCCCTGAGATAGACATTGAGGATTATAATAAAATAATTTCCTGGAAATTTGGTAAAGTATATATTTTGTGTATGTTCCGAGAAATACATCCTTTTATAGATACGAGTAGGTAGAGGTGGATCTAGGACATTTTTTCCTAGGGGTGATACCTGAAAACCCCGCTTCGAGCTAGACTTGAACGGGAACTGGTGCACAATAACGGGCCTTGCTGCACTCTTGGTTATGACACCCCCGGTGGATATGCTTAAGATAATTCCCGATTTCATTAAAAACCATTATGAAGGGTTTATGAGTATATAAATCCTCAAAGAAATTTTTTTTTCTGGATTATATCCATAAATAGTTCAATTTATGTTATGTGTTTTACAAGTATGGAATTATTTATTTTGTTTCATAAACTAATCTAGTTTATTAAATTGTGTAGAAATGGAACCTAGTGGAAGGAATGGAAACTGTATAAATGCACTCAATCCATGTAGGGATTGCCCTCCTGCTCAAGATAATTATATTTGAGCTCGTGATACAACCGGTGCTGATCGACTTATCACCATACTGGGACATCTCACACAGGTTATGAATAATAACCTTTCTCATATGGAGCACCCTGATCCTCAACATGTAGGTTCAATGTTAGACCTCTTCATGAGTCAACAACCACCAAAATTAAATGGGATTACAAATCCCTTAGTAGCTGAGAAATGGATAAATTCCCTAGAGAAAATATTTCAAGCTTTGGGGAGTAGTGAAAGAGAAAAGGTTATCAGGATAGTTTACCGCCTCACTGGAGATGCTGATCAATGGTGGTCATTGATTCAAAACACAAAGGAAGATGGTGAAGTATCAAATTTGGAATGGAGGGTGTCGAACGAGGTTTTTGTAGAAAAATATTATCCTCCTGACCATCGAGAATATATAGAAAGACAATTTTTGAGTCTGAGATAAAAGGAGGATGATAATTTCGCAAAGAATGAGGCCAACTTTAAAAGGATAGAGAGACATGCTACAGATTATATATGTAACCCAAGAAATAATATTGATCATTTTTTATGGGATACAACCATTTCTCCATCGAGCATTATTATCACAATCCTTCTCATCGTACGAAAATATTGTCTCATATCATCTCAAGAAAAAAAAGGAATTCTTTATGTCTTATGATGATAAAGTAAAGAAAGAGAAGAAGAGAACGGTGAAACAAGAGACATATAAAGGAAAAAATGGAAAGAAGGATTTATCCTTATGTGATAATTATTTGAATAATCACCTCGGTTCTTGCCTAAAGGGAATGGGAGTTTGTTACAAATGTGGCGAAAAAGGTCACCCGGCTCATGAATTTAAGGGAAAGAAATAAGTTATCAATGTTAAATGCTACAGTTGTATAGAAATGGATAATTATTCAAATGAATTCCCTAAGCTCCAAGGAAACTTACCTCATAAAAGGACAAGGGAGCAAGGCCAAGCTTATGCGGTTACTACAGATGAAGTTGAATTACTATTGTATTTGTGTTTTGGACTCAAGAACTATAATATGGTTTTAAGAATAATGTGATATATCTAAGGATTGTGCTGCAGTACTTGTTGATATCATTAAGGTATTAATATGATAAAGGTAATCATATTTTTAGTAAGTGACAATACGAGAAAGTTTACTTTGTTTGGGAAATCTGATGTTACAATTGATTTTGGAATTTAGAGACCTTTTAGAGAAAGTCTGGAAAGAGGTATTTTTGATAACTATAAAGGTTAGAGTGGATTAAGTTTAACGTTGGATAGTTTTATTTAAGGTTAAAACAATTCTGAAGATTATTTTTGGAATATTATAATACTATAGTTTTATGAAAAGGACAACCTACATGTCAGGGGATAACTCATCGCGTCGGAAAAAGCTGTAGAAATCGAACCTTCAGCCATAGTGCGACATGACTTTATTACCTACAACTAGTATACTTGAAGTCCATGGTTATTACCAAATATTTTTCCTAATCTAAATTGTATGTGTTAATATTTGGAACCTTGTACGATTAGGATAAATGTAATATTTTTTATTTCTATTACCTTTTGGACTGAAAGATGGGTTTTTGGTAAAAAAAAATTACTGAAGAATGAAAGTCTACATGACAAGTAATTATATTTCCTTACGTTCTTAGTAAATCTCCAAAATTAGTTCCTCAACTTTAAGAAAAGGAATTTAAAAACAAACATTGTTGGTTAACTTTTCTTACTGGGGAATCAATGCCCATTTAACCATTCACAGGTTTGGGATTTTCTTGTAGTTAACATTCTCCTAATCCAGTTTTCTACAACTCTCCATTAGACCTTGATGGTTTGTTTCTCTTATATATCCATGTTTTCATAAAATCCTAGTATGGTCTATCTCGGGTGACCTTTGTACTTCTCTCCCTTTCTTTTAAAGTTATATTTTTATTAACCCTATCTCCGATATGGGTTTTCCACAATGGTATTTTCTATTTTGAACATGTTATTTTAGAAGAAAATTTTCAAATTGTGATGAAGTAATTTATTGAATGAGGGTAGAATGTAACACCCCAAGCTTCCACGATACGCTTCTCTTTCAATAATGCAATAGCTTTCATTGTACGCAACTTCAAGATTCTAACACACCGCGACCAATAAAAATAGATGTTATGAATATTAATACACACTTTTTGAAGTTATGTAAATTTTATATTTCATAATGGACTTCATTTTTGGATTCAGAATATCGAAATTAGCCTATGTTGAATTTTTTTTATTTTTCTGAGAACATCCAATTTTCGATGAATAGTGAAAATTGCTTAGAAAAACTTTTTTAATAAAATTATTTTATAGTGATAAATTATATTATTGAGTGGTTTTAAAATATAATCACAATATATTTTAACCATTTTATCCAATGGTGGCCATTAGAATTAATTTCACTTTAAAATTGGACATAAACAATTGTCAATCTTTTGTTATCTAGTGTTTTTTAAAACCATGCTATTTGTTGTGATAGTGGGACTTAATTATTAAATTAATTAATTCAACTTATATGTTTTGAATTTTTTAAAATATACATTATTTTTTAATTAGGTATATAAAAAATAGATTGGGTTAATTTTTGATAATTTTTTGAAAAACTTCAATTTTTATGAATAGTGAAACCACTAAGTGGTATTTAAAAATCTATTTTTCTTTTTAATGAAACGTTACCACTTTTGCAAGTTGAATTTCAAAAATCGGACATACATGTTTGTAATTATTAAGTAAAAATGGTTACAATGGGATGAAAATTATCTCTGGTGAATAGTAACTTTTAAGTTTTATTAATCGCGATTAAAGATAATTAGTGTAATTTAAGGTAAATATAATGTTATAATAATATAAAATTACCATTACACTTTTCCTACCATTATTTCATGATTCATGGACGTCCATGACAATACATGGGTCAACTTGGGTACCCCATGGAACACTTGGGTAAGAAAATGACATTAATAACTTTTCATTTAAAGTAAAAAAATAAAATTGTCACAAACATGTGTTATTTTATTAAAAAAAGTATGACATGGTGTTATATAAGTTAAATTATCAACTATAAATATTAATTAGAAATATAAGAATAAATCCTACATCATTGTAATTTTTTTAATAATTTTTAGGCATTAAATAAATAAATTTATTTATGGTACCATGATGATGTTGCGATTACCTCATTAATGAACGATTTAAATAAAATGAAAAGATAAGGTAAACTCTAAGAATTACACTTTTCTAAAGACTATTGTTTGTGTTTATTTCTAACCCTTATCACCTTATCCTAGAAATGTATCATTTTGGGACCTTTAAAATCCCAAAAGCATTTCATAATTAAGTAACTTTTCATGACATTCCAAGAGTGTCTCTCCTCTCCTCTTATAAAAGGCCCCCACCTCAACCACCTTATTTAGACCTTTTTCGCCATTTGTCTCTGCAAAAATTTGCCCAAATACTCTCTCAACTTCCCTCTCTTACTCCTACAATCCTCACTTTGGGATGAAATCTTCCCAAGGAAGCTTTTGGCTCAAAAAAAAGAGTTACCCGATTTTGAGGTAATGTCTTCACTTATGTTCTTTTGTTTTATTTTTCTCCTCCAACCCCTAAACCTATTTTTATTACATTATTTTGTAACAAAACAGTATAATAAATATTCTAGTATGTTTTTATGATAGTTATTTTATTTACACTTACACACACCTTCATCTAATGGTTCAGTAATATTCTGTTTCTGTGGGTGGCAAATTACTGCATCAGAAAATGATGATTGTTCAATCTTCTTTTAACACCTATCATGGTGGCCATTATGATGAAACTATTTCCATATAGGATATATATTTTGTTAATGTTTTTCTTTATAATCCTGTATTTTTCATTTATGTAATAACATTATCATTTCCATTATGGGTAAACGCAATACTTTCATTTTAGGAAGTGCGGACTACCGCCCCCTCAAAGTGATTTGAATCATTAATGCAATATGTAGGACATATAAAGGATGGAGTTAATGATATTATATATTATATTATTTTGTAATTATAATATGTTTTTATATCGTTATGATTTCATTCTGTTAAATATGAAGTAAAAATTAAAGTAGCGTTCATACGTACGTACGGCTTAACGTCTCCATGAACGGTGCATTTCATTTATTACCCCTAAATGTTATGTAATATTATAAATGCATGTATATACTGGCTATATATTATATATACGATATCCACATCATGAATATAATTCTGGATATAATGGAAATTCTACCACATAAACAACTTGTAATTATACGATGTTTATTGTTGACTCAAGTATCGAAGGTCGACAAAACGACCGTTATTAACATAAATGACTACATAATTTTCATAACATGGTAATAAGTGATATAAAAGGGATAATTAACTTGAAAATGGATCTTAAAAAAGTAGATATTAACTCTAGTTTATTATTCATGATATTAAGGAATGATCGAGTCAAGTCGGACATGAGTTAAGGGACTTCGTCTCAATCTCCTTACATTGAGGCATATTTTGTATTATACACAACATTGTTTTATATGGTGTATAATCCCCTTATAAATTTACGTTTATTTAAAAGGAATCATTTTTATAAGAATTTTTTTAATAAACATAAAAAAGTAATGGTTTTTTTATCTCATATATGCGTCGACAACAGCTTCTCTGCCGTCGTGACCAATATTTGAGTTTCGGCTTCATCTACAATCCAAAAAAAAATTTAAATGAAAAATAAATACCATGTTTTACTTTTATTTTATTTTGTTATTGAAAATGGTTTTGATAATTTTATTATTATATCAATGTGTTGTATTGATATCTCGTGATTGAAATGTGGAAATGTTATGTTTTCGTTATACATTTTTTATGTGATACGATTATGTTATGGTTTATGATATGTTTAAAACCTTTCATATAAGTAATTCATTTGACTTAATATGTGATGTGTGGACCCCTCTATAGCGCCTCAAACCATTGGTAGTTCTAATGAGTCAAACTAGTGTCTTGGAACATGGCCTTGACAAAATCTTATTTGTAGTCCTGGCACAAGGCCATGACTATGTGATTATGATAGTCTGGATTTATGAATTCTATCATTATGAAAGTGGTTATTGATATTTAATGTGATTATTTGACTATTAGAATATCTATGTGAATAATTAAATGGCATTATTTCATTTTACCTTTTCCATTTTATTCTGAAGTTCATGTTTAAAATTCTTTTTTTTAGTTATACATTGCTATAAATGTTTATGTTTATTTATGAAATTTTTCTCTATATTGTTACCCTTACTGAGAAACTGAGCTAACCCCATTCTATGTTTTATTTTTTACAGCATGTGAAGAAATATTTTATGACTGACCTGCAGGGATAGTCTGAAGGGATATGAGTGTGGTCTATGGAGACCATGTTATTGTAGTTTTTCACTTTATGAGGTAATGTAACATTTATGAATGCATCTTGTGTTTCCAAGTCTACTAAAATAATCAGTCTTTTGAGAAATGATCTTTTGTGATCAAGAAAATTTTATTTAATAATGCACCGACTCTGGGTAACTGGGGTCGGGGCATTAGAGATATCACTTTCTGTGGATAATCCTCTGGGGAGGGAGTCTTTTCACCATAACTATTCGAATCTATTTCATCATGGTTCTTTCAGTGGAGAGAAATTATTTACCCAAAACTAAATTTTGATTATTCATATATATTATAGGCCCCCAAATAATCTAGTACCAACTTTAGAAACCCAATCCTATTATAGGTATTATGCCCGAATTTTAAATATGAATATCCACACATGGATTGAAATTTTCTAGTGTCATTGGAATACATGCTTTATAAAACATCAATGAGTGAATAAAACACAAATAATATATTTTAATATCCATATTGAAGAACATAAATAGCATGATGCCTCAAAAATAACATTGTATATATAGGGGAATAAATAGGAAAAATGGGTGATATAAAAATAATAAAAGGGGAGCATACATGAAAAGGTATTATAACATGTGAGTCCATGGTATAATAAGATATCATAACTGAGATGGCTAGTGAGTGTCCACATTGGAGTATAAATAAATTAATATGTTTTAATAAGATCATATCCACTTATAATTTGTGAATTATTTATAATACATGATGTAAAAATAATTCAATAATATCCCCTGGCATACAATATCAAATGAATTTTTATGTTCACTCCCTTATACCATACATTTCTTCTCGTATGACTAAAAAAATTCCCAATATATTTAAGGAATTTATAATTATTGTATATTATTTAAAATTCATTCCATGTAGATTAAAATTATTTACAAATAATGAAATCAATCATAATGAATAAACAATATAATTACACGTGAGAAAAATGGTTTCATAATGTGTCCTTATATTATAATGAAATGAGATTTCATAAATTAATCAATTGTGAAATGATCATAAGATATGTATTTACCCATAAAAATAATGAATATTTATATATGTATTTATGTTAGGGAAAAATAATATTATTTTTTATGAATTACATAATATTAATGATAGTTGATGGTGATATATAAAATTACTATTAAAAATATTAAAAATAACCGTAAAGAAAATAAACATTCAACAATAAACATCTCTTTTCAGAAAATAAAATTTCCAAAAACATTGTGGATATTAAATTTATTGAAAATAATCTTACGAGACATTAATGTGATATTAAATTTATATAATGGTCATGTTAGTGGGTAAAAATATTCCGGAAGTGTATATTAATAATTATTACATTAAAACATATCTAAAATGTTATTATGTTCGTCATTTGGAAAACATCAAGATGATTATTTTCAATACATTCTTATAAAAATCATATAATTGTTAAAAATATTTATCAATAACATTATCATAATGTTTGATCAATTACGGAAATTATTTAAATAAAATAAGGACACTGAAGGAAAATCATTTTCAGCCAAATATTGAAATAATGGGCTTTTTTGATAAACAAATTTATGCATAAATTGTAATTAACAAATATAGTTAAATGATTATATTACTTTAAAAAATCATGGAATAAAAATTGGGTACGAAAATAAATTCACATTATTAAGAAATTATATTATAATTGCCTGTAATTCTAATTCGTTCATAAAAAACCTAATTAAAATTTAATAAAAGCATAAACCATTTTCATTATCGTAATAATATAATCATAAGACCCGTTATTTATTTAATGAAGGTTATTAAAATATAATACGAGTTATTAATTATTAATGATATAAAATTTAAATGGGATTTACATAAAATATATATTGGAAATTAGGATCATAAAAGAAAATGTGTCTCATAAAAGGAATCTTTTAGATGAGAACACTTTCCGTGAGTCGTGACAAGTCATGTATATATTTTTTAAAATATATATATACATATAAATTATTTTATTGGTAAACATACCAATTATTATACATTACTTATGAAAAATTAATTAATTTAATTTTAATATAATAATTAATTAACTAATCAGTTATGTCAATGTTTGGTGTTCTAGGGGCATTTTGTTCATATATTCAAAATGGCATAAGTGCATTGAGGTCATTATCAAATCCTGTATAAAATTGAAGGAAATGAAATAATTAATATTTTAATACATAAATTATACTTATATAATCAACAACGAAATATATTGTTAAAATTAAACTATGTTACAATCGTAGAGACGAGAGGCCATAAATACTCATGAGTAACATTTTATGATTTCAACAATTATGAAACAAATAATGTAAGATATTTTTCTCCATTGATAAAATGATATTTATATATTAAATAATATTTATTTAATGTAATTAGTGATTCAATTAATATCTATATGATGGTGTAATAGACAAAAAACTCATCACATTGAAGAAGGCTTTATGCAATACACACAAATGGGGTTATCAATTTTCAATGGATGGAATGGTATGAAATTATTTTATTTATTTATTTTGAGGAATGAATAATTTTTTTGTAATTTAATGAATGGAAAAAGTAATCATAATATTCAATCGTTTTGGGTGATATTAAAAAAACAAATTAAATATCTTGGGATGTTGTTATTATTCAATACTCATGAATAATATTTTTTTCCCCATTTTATGGAAGTGGATATAGATATGTATTACTAAATCATCATAATATAATTCCATTATATATATGACACTATTGTTGTTATATTTGTATTATTTCTATATAATTTAATTAGACGATAATGATGTATAAAGGAAGGATAATGGTGATAACAATTACATTGGCATAGAAGAACCTCCACATTATCTATTAAGTACTATAAGGATGGTATTTTGGGAATATCAGAACTAGTAAAATTAAATTAAGGATTTTAGTGAGATAATTTGGTAGGGTTTGGCTGATCCAAAGGGATTAGCAGTGTGAAAATGTGAGGTGTGGGGATCTGTGTTATAAATGAGGAGTGACAGTTTATTAAATACCAACAACAATTTAATAATTTGAGTACTTTATCAAGTAATGTGACTAAAAAATTCCTAATTAAGTGATTGGTGGGGTTATATTAAAAAAACACCAATATTTAAAAATAAAAACCATTCAATCATTTAATATTATTTACAAATAAATTGTTTTTTTATAAATTCTATGAGAAGTAATAACTATAAATTGAGTATTTATTAGAAATTAGATTAAATAATATATAAATTTCATATTAGTAATTCAACTTTTAAAAAATATAATTCAAAAATTTGTATAATCATTAAGCACTTTAAATCATTTGTTTAGAATATGTGTATTTTAGAGTAAAAAGCAAACATATACAAAGTGAAAGTATAATGATGATTAAAATGTAAATTAATTGATTAAAAAATATTAATAACAATTCTATTATTTTAAAATAATTTAAACTAATAATATTTATTATAATTTTATTAATTTATTAAACAAAATCATAGTTATAAAAATGAATTATTTAATAACATTAATAAAATATATTATTCAAAAAACTCTAAAATTTCCCAAAAAATTAATATTTATATGATTATATATAAGAAAATAATTTTATAAAATATTATGTATATATGTTTAAAATTTCATTATAATAAATTTTAAAAACAATAAATCAAACCAATTTTTTAAGAAAACATATTTTTTAAAAGATAGATAGATTTACTTAAATATTAATTATTGTTTATTATTAGTTAATAAAAAAATAGAATATATATATCAATTATAGATACCCATGGTAATTTTTTTTATTTCTATTCCTTTCTACAATATTAACTTCTTGGTTTCCACAATCATGATTAACAATTTGTTTAATCATAATTTTATGGGTTCTATTTGTTATCGAATATAGTAAATTTCGAAAATATCATTCTGACATAGATATGGTTCATTTTATGTATTAATAATATTTATTAACTTCATTTCCCAACTCACCCTTATAGTGGTGAAAAAGATTTACTATATACTTTATTCATAATGAATAAAAGTGAAGGGGCATATTTATAAAATTTGAACATCATAATGAAAAATATAGAATCAATTTTTCAATAATTAATTCATATAAGTATATAAATTTTATTGGAAATTAGAACCTCAATGTGTTATCAATTTATTGGGTGGAAATGCATATTTCAAATAATATAGGATTTAAATTTAATTAATATTTGATAATCCTCATCATATGAGTTCCAATTCATATTAATATTTATTCAATACATATATGTAATATATATAATTCATCATTACAGATTTTTTTATGAAAAATTAAAATACCTTTTTCATTTAGGAAGTATTATTTATAATTTTATTATTCATAAATATAGATTTATAACCAATTCAAGAAAACTATTGATTGAAATGAAATTAATTTTATTTTTATATATAACATGGATGCTATGTAACATTATGATGAATTAAACAATATAATCACACTTGAAATAACATGATTTAATTTTATCAAATGTCATTCTTATGAAAATCATTATTTTTCACTATTCACATAAAAACCAACCCTATCCGAAAATTTATAATAATTTCATATAGAAATCCAATATTTAATAAACATTATTACACAATTATTTTGAAAAATACCCATTAATTACCACCCTAGTGATCATGAGGCCACATATCTTCTGAATAATAGGTTTATAATAAATTAAAACAAGGAAAAAATAATTATTATATAGACTATACTCCATATTGAGTGCATATATCCTTTCGAGAACCAAGAACTACATTGAATAACCTATGGAATACAATGAAAATTGATTATATCATATTAAATTATTAGGTAAATGAACATGATAATGAAACATAATGGGTTATTCAAGGGTATATCATGATTCCTTAATAGTTATATCACTTGAGTAATCACATGGAATCATAAATACAATAAAATGGTTTCATAAGATCATTGTAATATAAAAAATATGGTAGGAAAATATGTAATTTCATAATATTGAGTAAAGTCTAGATTCAAATACAATATCACATGATTAAAAAAATACACATTGCATGGTTGAAAACACTGATTAAAAACCTACTATTTTAAAATCCAGAATAGTAAAAAAACAATATTTTGACCTCACTTTAATTCATAAAGCATTATCTCTAAAACTACAAGAATTTCATAAATGAAATTAGGCCTTGTCACATATCCTTTACATTAAACTACCAACATGATGTAGGTTAACATGAGTCAACAGCCAATTTTAAATTTAATGTTCAAATAATCATTCAATGATAACTAAATCTACCTTTTACAAGGGGTTTATGAGGATAAACTCTCATTCAATGGTTCATTTTAATATTTTTAAATGTTTCTAACTTATTCTAAAATAATAACCATAAAAATATAATAAACATTAGTATGCATTTAAAAAATATATACTAATAACAGTAATTAGGTTAGTTCATGTAATTTTTAAGTAATTACTGAAAATTTTCATTTTAAATCCATTTCATTAGTTAATATATTTTTTTAAATAGGATATGTTAAAAAATAGTAATTCCAATTGAAAGAGTAAGATAGTATTTAGGTTTGAAATTGATTTTTTTATTTTTTCCCTGTCAATAATAATTCTCAATAATATATAACATGGAATGTATTCATTTAAAATTTGCATGATCAAGTAAATTTCCAACATATCGTTATACACAATGCCTATTATGTGTCTATGTATACTTTAAATAACCATCCCAGTTGAATAATCATACTACTAAGTGGTCAAGTACCTATTAAGTTTGAAAATAATGATGTCATACTCTTCTCATTGTTTTATTTATAATTTTTAAAACATCATCTGTGGTTTAATTCACATAATATTAAAATGAAAATTTTGAATTTTTATTGTCAATTATAGTTTATACCATAAGAAACACGCCCCAAATAAACTTTTTGGGACTAGTTTTTAATATTTTAATTGAGTTACATGGGTCATAATTATCAGGTACAATATTTATATTCCTTTATATGTATTTATATAAAAAAATTCCTAGTAAGATTCACAACTATTAAAAAAATATAATGGTACATTCATTTATAATATTTAGTTGGAATACATGTAACTCCATCCATGATTTTACCTTCAATTTCAGTATACAGGTTTTTCATATATAATGGTTATATTTTATGGGTTCCCCTCAAAAATTTATAATTCCCATTTACTGTATAACTTTTTAGTGAATACCATTAAATTTAATCCATACATTTTCAACCCTTGGATCCATCCATCAATGTCTCAAAAAATTCATAACTACTTATTTAAGGCTCCACCTTCAAGGTATGTTTGTTTAATAAATTAATTTTATTGTATACTCTGTAATAACCAATTATATATTTTTTATATATAACAAAACAAGCTATGAATGAGTAATAATTCAAATAATCAAGGAAATAATCCAAAATAATCAACATATCTAAGAAAAAATTTAAATTTTAATAATATTACCAAGGAATTGTATTGTAAATTACATTCTACATAATCAGATTTTCATGTTATATAAATCACCATACATTATGAAATCAATAACGAAACTGATTTTGAATGGATTATGACTTAAATGATAATCTATACTTGTCTAGAATTATATATTTTATAATTTATCTGTTTTATACCATGGGAATGTGATAAAACAATATTTTAAATACATGCATCATAGTAAATTACATAATTTCATCACATTGTGATAAATATGTTCATTAATGAATTATTTGGGATTAGATCATTCATTTGAAAATTTTATTAAAATTCCAGTTTTATCCTTTTAAAATGAACTGTAGTATTGCACACATAACATTTTTAATATGCATTATTTTAACATAAATTTTTGTAACAGTGTTCCTCAAATATTCTAAAACTAGTATTCAAGACACTAGGGATACATAGTGCATGTTTTTGGTGAAAATAGACCATGAAGTCAATAGTGGGGTGGACACTACATAATGGACATGAGTTATGTATTTGGGCCATAACATCTCCATACGTTCTTGGAATAGGTCCTAATTTTGTGAGGTTCTCAGGGATTCGTTTTTGAACAAATCATCCTTCTGGATGGAGAGAACATACATGCATTTTATTTGTCAAATGGGCTATTGAATTTAGATTAGAATATTTGTATGAGATTCTCCATTCACACATGAAATCTCTTTAATCCATGCCTCCTCTCCACTTTATAAATTAGTGTTTTTCTTATTTGGAGGTGTTGGGACGTGCGTTAAGATATTGGAGGTAGAGGAGAATTGGTTTCACCCAATTTATCCAACCATTCTAAGAGGGGTATCTTTTGAAACAAGGATCTCCTCATCGAATCCTCCTTCTCTTCTTTATGTTGTAATATTTTCATTTTTGTATTAAACATCATTGTTATTCTTTTATTTCTTGTTTTTTCTTATGTTTTTTCAAATTTATTCATTTATTAATCTTCCTATTTGTTATAGAAATCTTGAGTAGAATCATGACTGGGTTATACCCATTATAAACCATTGCCAATGCAATTCACTTCTACGATTATTACACCAACCATAAAAAAGTTGTATTTTTAGTAATCGAATTACTTATTACCGTAATCATTATTTTATTTTGAATCAATGAGAAACTATAAATCACTTAAAATGAACTATTAATTTAATTTTCAATTTTAATGAAACTATGAAAGCAATTTAAAATAAACAAAAATCACGCAATGTCGATAATTGTGTGAGTTGTGAGAGTGCAAGCTAAATTGGTAATTCAAAACCACACAGTATCAATTTTTAGTGATAAAATATAATCCATAAACATAATTAATTAAAATTTATATATAGGATATATGATCTAAATTATCATTGACCATAATCTAATGATATAACATCAATCAAAGCAGGGTTCTACGATTGCATGTTTCGAAGTTAGCCTAGGGTTAAATTCACAACATCATTGTGGAAAAGTTAATTCTCACAGGGTTTGGGAATTAAAAAACTAAGGGATAATAATTTAGTGGATATTAATTTAAATGATAATGATTAATAAATGATTGATGAGGTAGAGTTAGAACGATTACACATTATAAAATTTGTTTTCTATAAAAAACATTTTTTTGTTGTGCTTTGTTAATAAACATACATTTCAAAATTAAAAACAAAAAATATACAATATTCATCAAAAAACATTTTCTAGTAATATAAATGATAAAAATCCCCCATAAATTCATGTTGTTTTAATAATTCCTTTTATATTATTTTCAGAATACGTTTAATAAGTTGTTATTTTTACATCATCCATTGAGAGAAGACCTTGGTCTGCCACACAGTTGCATCTAAGTAACCCAATAACCACTAATCATTTGAGGGAACCCATGACATATCTCATTCAAATTTGCACTGTTGCTGGGGAGGCAAGCTATTATTTCAACCAATTGGAGATATTTATTTTTTTTTAACATTTTATTCTCTTCCTCTCTTCTTTCTTCCTTATTTTCCCAATCTGATTTTTTCCATCTTCATTTCTTTTCTTCTACTTCTTTTTAGACCATCAACTCTAACATCTAATTTTTATTTTATTATGGATAACTTTATTTATTTTTCATATTTATTTTATTTTTTATATTAACTAATATTGAATATCTCTTAGATCTTGACCTTAATATTGAATGCAACCTTAGGGCTCGAATAATACATTTTCAGTCTATATGAAGATTCAACATTCTACAAGTTTCAGAATTCCTCAACATTCATGAAAATTGAAATCAGAAACACTTATAATTCCAACATAAAACAAGAACCAATGTCTGAATATAATGGAAATGAACATAATTGATCTATTTGAGAATTGGATGCACCAGATATTAACTATCAACCAAATTGTATTGCATACCCAAATCCCGAATCGGACTTTGAACTGAAATCTGTGTTAATTCATCTTCATCCAACTTTTCATGGATTATCATGTGAGGATCCAAAATAACATTTGAAAAAATTTAATGTGGTTTTCTCAACCCTTAAACCAAGAAATGTATCTCAAAACCAAATCAAACTAAGTGCATTGCCATTTTCACTTGATGGAGCTGTGAAAGATTTGTTGAATTATTTACAACCGGAAGATGTAACTTGTAGGAAGTATTTGAAATGTCTTTTCATGAAATTATTTTTTCCTGTATCAAAAACTACATTCATTCATAAAGAGATCTCTGGGATCAATCAAGAACAAGTGGACTCAATGTATGAGAATTGGGAGCAATTTAAGAAGTTGTGTGCGAGCTTCCCACATCACCAAATTATTATGAAACTAATCAACTTTTAAAAATATGAAGAAATCACACCTATGGAGAAAATAATGGTGGATTCTATAGGTGGAGGAGCATTGGTGTAAAAAAACCATTAGCTTCACGTGTGTTGATCGAAAAAATGCCCAAAACTCCCAAAAATTTGGTGATCGTGGTACACCACATGTTATGGGAGTACATATCATAAGTCAATATTCTCTTGAAATTAATTTGATTGATACCAAGTTTTAATAATTGAAAAATATTATTAGACATATTTATTTGGCTCAAAATAAATACCAACCCCTCCTTCAAGGCCTTATGGAATTTTCACTAAGAAAATCCTCCCAACTGACTCTTTCCACCAACTACAAGAAACGAATGATTGTGAAGCACTGTTTCTTGGGAGAACATATCAGCAGCACCAATAGAGATACCCCCAAAAGAAGTTTGATTCATTTTCCCTAATATACAACCATGGGTGGAAGGATCAATCAGACATGAGGTATTTCTCTAGACAATAAAAATGCACCCTTTAAAAAAAATCCAATAGCCTTCACCTTACCAGTAGGGTTTTAAACAACCCCAAAGGAGATTTGAAGCCCAATCATCAACAAGACAACCACAAGGAAATCACCCACCCAAGTTATATTCTAATACTGATGACCTTTTGAAGAATATTGATCTTAATCAATAGAATGAGATGAAGAGTCAAGGTTCAATGCATAGGATGTTGAAGACTCAAATGAGCCAGATTTCCACTACCCTCCATGAGATGGTAAGTAATAATTCTAGAAATCTACTATCCCAACCTACTCCAAATCCTTAGGGGGTGTCAGCCCCATCAAATTATGAAGTGGGAAGAAAACAACATATAAATCTTCACCCATCGTCCCACTGTTATTCCCCTCAAATCTGGAGAATCTATATTCCATAACAACTGAATAAGTAATGCACAAGAAGTTTCTGGACACATTCAAGTGTGTGGAGATAAAAATTCCACTACATGAAGCCATTAAGAAAATACCAAGGTATTCTAAATTCATAAAAGAACATTGTACCAATTGAAGAGTCCTCATGCAAAATTAAAGGATCAATCTTGGAAGGAATGTGTCAACAATTATTACACCAACTCTAGAAATGCCGACAAAGTGAAAGGTTCCAGGGATATTTTCCATCCCATGAACCATAGGGGACTTTTACTTTTATGAAGCACTTTTTGATTTGGGATATTTCATAAATGTGATGCCTCACTTTTTATTCTCTTCAATGCAAGTTGGTGAGATGAAGCAAACGAGAGTACTGTTGAAGATGGATAATAGAGCTATGGCATATCCACCTGGATTCGTTGAGGATGTACTTGTACGGGTAAGAGACATGATTTTCCAGCATATTTCTATTTTCATAATATAATGGATGATCAGGAAAGTATTCATTCTCCAATTATATATAGTATAACCATACTCAAAACATCAAAAACTAACGTAAATGTCAACGATGGTACACTTTACAAGGAGTTTGGAGATGTAGTTGTCATATTTAAAGATATGGACTCCATGAACTACCCCTTATAAGAACATTATTCTTTTGTTATCTCCCATTTTGAACCACCATGTAAAATCCACATGGATTTTTATTGTCCTATGCTTATAGAGATTATGAGTATTGGTTCTAGTTTGATGTCAAAAATTACTTCAATGCTTGTTTCTATTGCAAAAGACTCTCATTGATTTTATTCTGAAAGGGAATCATATTTTGACTTCAATAAATTCAACTCTAATTATGATATGGATGTTGAGTATGATAATGGATTTGATGCTTTAATATCTGATTTTGATGATGTATATTCTGATACTAATGCAATTTGTGCACATATTTTAGTTCCTTCCATATCTCCATCCATACACAACCACCTACACTAGAACTAAATCCATTTCCACAAAATCTAAAATACTCATATTTTTTATTCAGTGAGAAATTACATTTTATCATTTCATACAATCTCCCTTTTGAACATGATGAAAAACATTTAAATATTTTGAGTTAGAACATCCTAGAAATCGGGTGGACCTTGGCTGACATATCAGATATTATCCCCTCCAAATGCATGCATAGGATTCTATTAGAGGGTGGGGCTAAACCAATGAGGCAACCAAAAATGAGACTCAATCGAACGCATCTGGTGGTTGTAAAAAAGGATGATGTAAAATTTCTCGAGGGAGGTATAATCTATCCCATTTCATATTCTCAGTGGTTATGTCCTATTCAGGTTTTACCTAAGAAATGTGGTGTTAAAGTTGTTAAAAACATGAAGGATGAGTTAGTTCAAATGAGGGTGAAAAAAAGTTGGCGTGTGTGTATTGTTTATAGCAAACTAAATCAATCTACATGCAAGGACCATTTCCCCCTCTAATTTATTGATTAGATGCTTGAGAGATTTTCTGGGAAAACTCATTATTGTTTCATGGATGGATTTTCATTATTTTTTCAGGTTCCTATTGCTCTAGAGGATCATGTGTAGACAACATTCACTTGTCCTTTTGGTATGTTTCCCTAACAAAGGATGCCATTTGGACATTGCAATGCCCCTTGCACCTTCCAAATATGCATGCTGATTATTTTTTATGATTTTAATGAGACCTTAATGGAGGTATTCATGGTTTATTTTACAATGAATGGGTCTTCATTTGATGAATGTATAAGTAGTTTGGCACATGAGTTGAATTGTTTTATTGAGATAAATATGGTCCTAAACATTGAAAAGTGTCATTTCATGGTAGAGCATGGAATTGTCTTTGGTCATGTAGTTTCAAAACAAGGGATAGAGGTTGATATATCTAATGTAGACATTATTTCTCCCCTACCATATCCATCATGAGTGCATGGTGTTATATATTTCCAAGGGCATGCAGGATTTTATCGGGGAATCATCAAATATTTTAGTAAGATTTCTCTTCCTATGTCTAGAAAACTTCAATAGGATTCTGATGTTATATTTTGATGATTATTATAAAAATTCCATTGATGAGATAAAAAATGTCTTTCCACTCAACCTATCATATCGCCCCCATAGTGGGAGATCCCTTTTGAGCTTATGTGTGAAACATCCAACTTCGCGATTGGAGCTGTCTTATCTCAGAGGGTGGAGGGAAGTTCACATGTGATCACCTATACATTGCAGACATTTGATTCAGTCCAATCAAATTACACAATCACATAAAAGGATATTATTGATGTCATATTTTCATTATATAAATTATTTTCATATTTATTGGGCTCTAATGTAGTTGTGTTTTCTGACCATGCAGTAATAAGGTACTTCTTGAAGAAGCCAGATGCAATGCCCATGTTGATCCGATGGATTCTCCTTCATCAATAATTTTATATTTAGATAAAGGACAACAATGGGTTAGAAAACTTGGTGGCGGACCACATGAGAAGGCCCACTCAGACACTAGAGGATGACACCTTGGACAATGTACCACTTCGGAACACTATCCACAATGATCATCATTATTCCATGTCATGTATGCATCATTGTTTTGAAAATTTAGTGAACTAACTTGTAGAATCCAAAATCTATAAAAATTTTAAGAAACATCAAGTACAATAGTAGAAAAGTGAGTATCGATATTATGGTTCAGATGATCCATACCTATGGTGCATGTGTATTGATCAAGTTAATAAGTGGTGTGTTCATGATCATGAGTCAGAGTCTGTTTTACATTTGTGTCATAATCATGCTTGTGGTGGACACATTGGACCCCAATGAATATCTAGGAATGTTTTGGACTCTGGATTATATAGGCCTAGCTTATTCCATTATGCCCTTGTGTTTTGTAAGTCATGCTCTCGTTGCCAACACACTGGGACCATTTCTAAGAGACATGAGATGCCTGAAAAACCATTTCTATTCTATGATATTTATGATGTATGTGGAATTGGTTTTATGGGTCCTTTTCCTAGTTTATTGGGTTTTTAATACATTTTGGTTGCTGTTTATTATGTGAGTAAATGGGTGGAGGCTAAGGCCACCAGGAGTGATGATTCTCATGTCGTTGTAGACTTTGTCAAAGCACATATTTTTTGAAGGCTTTGAGTACCGAAGGCCATCATCAGTGACCAAGGGACACACTCACACAATCGAAATTTTTCACCCCTTCTTCGGATTTATGGGGTGACACAAAAAACATCAACATCATACCACCCTAAAACAAATTTCCTGGCTCAGGTTCAATATGAGGAATTGTAATAAATTTTGGATAAAATTGTGCAGCCAAATATGAAATATTGGTGTAAGTGATTGGATGATGCATTGTGGGCTTATAGGATAGAATACAAGACATTCCATGGTATGTCCCCATTTATGATTGTTTTTTGGAAAGCATGTCATCTCCACGTGGTGGTTGAGCATCGGCCTTATTGGGCTATAATGAAATGAAACATGGATTTGGCCCAAGCTAGAATCCAATGAAAAGTGCAAATTCAAGAGCTTGAGGAGATTTTATTTTATTCATATGAGAACTCAAGGCACTACAATGAAAAATAAAAAGTATAACATGACAAAATGATCCAACAAAGGGAGTTTCATGTTGGAGAAAATGTCCTTCTCTACAGTTCGCAATTGATGATGATGCCTGGTACATTTTGTTCATGGTGGTTAGTTCCTTTTGTTGTGACTAATTGTTTCCTTATGGTGTAGTTGAGATCAAAAAATAGGAAATTGGAAGGAGCATTATAGTAAATGGAAAATGTTTTAAGAGATAATTTGAGGGACTTCCTACTGATGTACTAGAATTTATCACATTACATGACCCCATCATCATTTCAGCATATCATGTTGTTCCTACGCCTTGAATATTATTATTATTTATCCTTTTTAAATTTATACATTTCATGTGCATATATCATCTAATGTCTTCACATTGAAGATAATTAAATATTTTATGTGTGGGGAGGGAATCTTTTAGTTTAGTAATTTAAATTGTTTTCATGTTTAAAAAAACAAAAAAATTGTGATTTTTTCAAATTTTGTGTGTTTATTTTTCCATTTTCTATGTGGTTTTGAATCGTCTGAGGTAAAACGATTCTCATATTCTTTTTAAAATAGATATAAATAACTGAAACAATTTATCCCTTTAAACTAAGATTAAATTAATTCTAAAATGACTTCGTTTCATGTTGAAATATTTAGAAATTTCATGAAAAGTACACTGAATATTGAACCTCATGCCTCATATCACTGTCATTATATTTGAAATCACATTCCTATGAAGCTTCTGAACAACTATATTTATATTGTTTGCATTCACCTCACTTCTTGAGAGAACCAACCCATGCATTATTTAACCCTAATTTGATTTATTCCTGTCAAAACTTGAGAGATTGAGGTACTTAGTTTAAATTATTGAGTATTTTTTGGTATTATAACCTCTATTTGAAATATTCCATTATTATAATGGCCTAACAAGAACATTTAATATGTGTATCCCTTAGAAGGCATTAAAATATAGTTAGAATAGCCACATTACAAGACATGTTTCCCTATCCAATAATCTCTTGAAGTAAAATTACATAATCTAGTTGAAATTAAGTGTGGGGGAAGCTATCTTGTTGTTGGGAAAAAATCCCTCAAGGTATCATTGAAGTATTTTTGGGTTGATTGTGTTTGTTGACAATGCAGGTTTCCATGGAGAATTGTCGAGTTCCCAAGAATTTGTTGACAATCAATGTTGACAAAGAACGATAACAAAGGAATGGATGATCGGGAGGCGATACAAAAGACCAGTACAAGGTGGCGTCATTTCCTAGTGTTTTCCAAATTTTTGGGGTCCAAAATTTGGAGTTTGGTGAGCTTCGCGAAAATAGGATTTCCATGAAGAGCATAATTTAATATGGAAATGGCATGAATTTCGCGAAGATAAGATGCATGGTTTAGAAATCGCAAAGGCCAGAAAAATGGAGGCGGTGATGCTTCGCGATTACGTGAAATCTTCGTGAACGGAGGAATTGAAGCGCATCGTGGCGGTGAAGGGATTTGTGATGGAGCTTTGCAGTGAAGGCGCGATGGAATGTTGACAGTGAAGCTTCGTGATTACGACAAGCTATGCAAACGGAAAATTGCCATGGTGCTTCGTGATTTGGACAGAATTCTGGCGGAAACATCGGAGCTTCACGATTGGCGATGACGTGGCATTGACTTTGCGCAGAAGGATTGAGGGTCGGTGGAATCACATATAAATAGAGGCCTACCCCCTTGAGATAGGTAGAGAGAATTTTCACAGAATATCATTTTCTCTCGATTTGCGAAGGTGGTTCGTGGAGCTAGTGTGCTTCGCGAAAGAGAAGCTTTGCGGCGGCTATTGTAGCTCCGCGAATCCTACGAGCTCTGCGTTGGCTCAGTGAGCTTTGCGAGGGAATTTTCTCTACAACGACTTGAGCATCGCGGGAGGTCTTCGCGAGGTTGCTTCGCGACAGAGCATCGCAAAAAGGCAGGAGCTTCAGGAAGGCTTTTTTGAGCTTCGTGAAATTGGGAGCCTAGCGAAGTAGGGTGCTTCGCAAAGGTGTTTCCAAAGTCAATTGCCCAGTGGTTAAGAGGCGAAGTGGTATTCATCAGTGGATGACAGTTGGACTTCAATATAGCATCTATGAATAGTTAAGGATGCATTATTTCATGAAAATGAAGAGACATACATGTCTATAAACTATGAGTGGATTCCCTTCTGGAGCAGTGAGCTTAGGAAGAAGAAGAAGGTGATCCTCTCCACCAGCAGTGAGCCAGAGAGAGATAAATAGGGAGTGACCCTTGGGAAAGTAGTGAGCTGACCCTAAACATTGTAAAGGTAGTGAGCCTGGGCATAGAAGTGATCTAGCCCAAACTTTGTATCCACATCTAGTGAAGATTAGTGGAATTCGGTACGACCGACAACCTGTAGGCGTATGCTCCGTGGACGTAGCCAAGTGAGGGTGAACCATGTAAAAATCTCTGTGTCTGCCTGCTAATTTTCCTTCATTTCATTTAAGGTATCATCATCAGATAAAGAAGAATGTATGTGATCACAACATAAAATCAAGTGCAAACAAAGTGACCCTTGTAACAAAGAGGTCAAGATCCAGTGGGATAGGAAGAACATTGAAAAAGAATATCCATACCCCGATTCACCCCCCCCCCCCTCTCATGGTATATAGGCCCTTATTGGCCCTAACCATTGGTATCAGAGGGAAGGTTACTTTTATCAGATTTGTTTACTCCGAATTGGTGTAGTCGAGCAGTGTGTTTATAGAATCAGCCTGCTCTTATCTCGGTGAGCCATGGAAAAGGGAAAAAATCCATGAAGAAGTAGAAGTCAGGTGGTATTCCTCATTGCGGATGTGTGTATGGAAAAAGTTTGATTCAATTAAACGAATCAAACAGTTTACTAAAGGAAGGTCTGGATGAATCTGATAGGGAAAAGATTGATTCACTCAATCATGATGCAGGAATGAGTGAAATACATGAACTTCAAAGTGATATTGATACAAGTGATTATGGAGAAGAAATAATTGAAGGAAGAATAGATATGAAAGCTGAGATAGAGGATTCTCTTGAAGAGATAGATGTTTGGAGATCCAAAACCAAGAAATCTAACAATGTTGATCATGATGCCAAACTCTATATGCAGCAGCAGGAAGAAGAGAAGTCTGAGTTGATGGATAAAATTGGGGAACTCAAGTTATCAGCACCAGAGAACTCAGAAACAGTTGGTGAGTATAATCTTAATATTGAAGAACAGAAAAGGGAGATCGATGGCTTGAATAGAAAAGATAAAGATCAAGTCAAGTGCATCGAAGAACCTGATATTCCAATTGACGTTGGAAACACCGAAGAAGTCAAATCTAAAGATATCTCGATCAAAGTATTGGAGATTGAGGTTAGAAAGATAAGAGGATTAAACCAAAGGCTTATTGACATAGTTACTGACCTAAAAGAGAAGAATGATTCTCATGCCAAAGAACTACAAATAATGGATAAAATGAAAGGAAAACAGAAGGCTGGTGATTTTGAAGAGAATCAAATGTCAGATGAAGTTCAGAATCTGAAAGCTAGAAATGGTGATCTAGAAACACAGTAGTCTGAAGAAGTGCATAAGAATCAAATACTACAACAAGAGAATTCATGTTGCTCTGATTCTATTGAAGAAGAAAAATTGAAAGTGAAAGAGAAAAGTGACATGGTGGAAAATATGACACGCGAATTGGAAGATGAGATGAGTAGAGGAAATCTTCTCAAGAGAGAACTTGATGTCCAACTTGAATCAAGGGAGACAAAGATTCAAAAGTTGGAAGAGGATCTAGAATCAGTAAAGAAGGAAGTGGAGAAATCCAATGATAAAGGAATGCCAAAAATGAAGGATGCCTTACACTTTCTATTTGATCATCCTAAAACAAGTGATGATAAAATGAAGAACATATATGCTATTTCTGAAGAGAAACAACAGAATTTTTTCTCAGCTCAAAGACCAGCAAGTTTCGGAAAATCTGGTATTGGATTTGATGAATCCCCTCTCGGGCAAGATAGAAAGAGAGCTGTGAACAGTTCCATTTCTGAAAGAAATCCTATAGGTGCTGGAGATAAGCCTAAAAGGACAGTTACAAAAAGTAGTGCTGACATGTGCTATTTTTGTGGGATTCATGGCCACACATCAAGCATCTGTTCAGAGGATCTGGAATACATTTCAGGCTGTGAAAACAGAGACATTACTAAATCTGAGAATAAGAAGAAGCATCATGATAAATCAGAGAGAAGAGTTTCTCAGAGGATAACATTCATCAGATGCTATTACTACCGAAGTATGGGACACACCATGCGTATATGTCAGGAAGATCTGGATATCGATGCCAGAAGAATAAAACAAGTTGCATCAACATCTCAGCAGTGAAGTGATGAAATGAGGTATTCCTTTAATAGATAATGTTTCATATGTTCTGATCATGCGCATTTGGCCAGACAGTGCAGCACGAAGAAAGCGGGGAAGGAAAAAGACCCGAGAAATAGATTACCAACTCCAGTGGTACATTATGAGAAATTATACAATGGGAGACAAATTGGTAATGTGAAAAATAGTCTTAGAGCCTCAGGGGAATCACATGGAGCTGAACGAAAGGTGTATCAATCACCTCCTCTACCGTGCTCACAACTGCTCTCATGGATAGAATGTGAACAAACCTAGAAGATTAAGAGGAGATCTACTCCAACTGTGATAATGAAGAGTGAATGCTCAATAGAGGACTCACCACTAGCGAAAAATAGTGCGGTGACTCAGACATATGATAAAAGAAAGTTGAACAAAGAATGCATCGAAAAATCCACATGACGTGTTTCTCAGTGAGAAGTGAAGAAAAGAGGAAGAACCCTATGATGGTAGAAGAAGAAAGGGAAGATGCCAAACAGAGAGGTTCCTACTCAGAGAAATAATCAAGGAAAATGGAATTTTGGTAGAACCTCAAACAAGGAAATGCGTACTAGAAGGTTTATACCCCAAGCGGTGAGAAAGGCCGAGCCTACAAAATCTACATATCAGAAAAAGGCTCAGAATATAGGAAATGAATGCCTAGTCATATGGCTAGACCAGTTGAAGTTGGCTAGGCAGCTGGACGAAGCAATAAATGAGTGTGATTCCCTCCAAGAAAAAATCAATGTATTGACCTGTCAGGATCAACCAGTATCCTCGTTTTTAGGATTCGAGAAAAACCCCTCTCACTATGTATATAAATTCTATTAACTGATGATTAATATGTTTCAGGTTTTAGGGAGATATGATCCAAGGGGAAGTGGAATCTAAAGATGCAAAGTAGAGAAGTGATGTGCTCCAAAGTTAAAATCGGATCAAACCAGGTACCAAAATTGAAAATGAAAGGGAGAAACTGAGCACAATTAGAAGTGATTGTGTTATTAGCTTTATCTCTTGATTCCTACACTGAGTTCCAACTCAGTAGGCTAAGAGAATTGGTTAATGACTCAATGCTAAGTTCCAGATTAGTATAAATGGTGCACGTGGAGAAGAATGGTTATGGGTCTCTACCGTTGGGCCAAATAGATAGAAGTGTTGTGTAACACAGGAGGGGTATTCTATAACAAAATCAGATGATAGAGCCATCAAAGCAATATTTGGATGACTCGGCTCAGGAATTCCTTATTGAGGGAAGAAAGAAATACATGGAGATGCAGAAATAATCTTGCACCTCATTATTATCATTTTTGATCTAAAAATGTGGTATCATCTGACTACTTTCAGGATACCATGAAGCTGCGAGGGAAAATCAAAGGCGTGTCAACAAAAATCTGAGAGAAGAAGTTCAAAGAAATGACATCATTGAACAATGACACAGTGACAAGTTTTCAGGTGAAAGAAATGAAGCCACTGAAAAATTAATCAGTGGGATATTTCCTGATGAATGTGTTGAGGAAGAAAGCAACAAAAGGGGAGAAAATGTGATTGATGCTGATTCAGAAAAGAATTTGACATGGGAGATTGTTTCGAGTCCAGAAGATAAAAACGTCATCATGAATAAATGGGTCTATCAAGATAAAAAATGAAGGAATATGGAAAATTGATTCGGAACAATGAATGACTGATGTGAAAAGGAGACTCCCAGATAGAGGTAATAGATGGTGATGAGACATTTTCACCAATTTCAAGGCAGGAGACAATCAGATTATTCCTAGCCATTCTAGTGCAACGAAATTTCAAGGTATTCCAGATGGATGTCAAATCAGAATTCTTGAATGGGATTCTGGAGGAATAAGTTCATACCAAGCAACCATATGGTTTTCTTATTCATGAGGATGAGAATAAGGTTTTTCGGATGAAGAAGGAATTATTTGGGTTGAAAAAATCACAGAGAGAATGGTATTCAATACGGAATCAATATTTGCAGAATCTGTGATTCAAATGAAGCATAGTGAAGGTGTCTTTCAGAAATATGAAAAGAAGGTTTTGATGAGTTTTGGAATGGAGAAGTCCAAGGAGATAAGGACTCCAGTTGCCTCCCAGATGAAATTATTGAAAGATGAAGATGGCAAGGCAGTTAATATCAGAAAATACAGGAAAATTATTGGAAGTTTGTTGTACTTGACTACAAAAAGGACTGATATTGTTTTCTCCACATTCCAAGCAGCGAGATATCAGAGCAATCCCAAGGAAATCCACATGCTTGTAGTGAGAATAATACTTTGGTATATCCAGGGCATAGTGGATTTCATCTTGACATATACTGATAAATCTCAGACAGAGTTATTGGGATATACTGATGCAGACTGGGCCAGTTCTGCGGATGGTAGAAAATCAATGTCAGTTGGTGCATTATATCTTGGTGGATAGTGTATTTCGTTATAGAGAAAGAATAAAGATTGCATTTCGTTGAGCACCACAAAAGATGAGTATATTGCGGCCACTAAAGAATGCACACAGTTATTGTGGACGAAGTAGCATCTTGAAGATATGGAAGTTGAAGTGAAGTCTCTTATCGGAATCCGGTGCGATAACTCAAGTGATATAAATCTCAGCAAATATCATTTCCATCATTCAAGGACAAAGCACATTGAGATAAAATATCATTTTATCAAGGAGAAGATTGAGCAGGGAATCGTGAGGTTGGAGTATGTGCCTATAGAGCTACAGTTTGCAGACATTTTGACAAAGGCCTTACCAAAGGAAGCATTTGAAAGGCATCGACTAGCTCTGGGAGTTCAGTCGACTCCCTGCACTTGAAATAGTGGGGATATGGAATTCCCCCCCCCCCCTCTCCCCGAGGTATGATGTGTTTTCTCCTAATGTGCTGATATGTGTTCTCTACTATGTTACAGAATACAAAGGAGTGACCTTTGGGTTTGTTGACAAAGGGGGAGAAAAGAGTGATTTTTCAAGGGGGAGACAGTGTGACAATTTGATAAATCGCGATTGATACGGACAGAAGTTGACTAGTGGAGCAGCCAGATAGCGGGAGAAATGAGAAAGGGGGAGCATTTTAAATCTGACGATGCTATAAGTGATCGATCAAAGCATAGATATCATGACAGCTAAGGATCATGATAAAAGCATAAGAGTGATATTGGAATAGTGTGAAAAGGTGTCGAGCAATCACCAATTGGGATCAGTGTGGTTCAACAATTGGTATCAATTTATGAATTGGTATCAGGTTGGAATCGACAATTGGTGTTTGACACGAAGTGATTAATTGATTAACATTTCATACTACTCTTGTTTATCATGCCGAGCATTGCTCATGTGGGATTAGAGTATGTGTTAAGTGATTCCTTGAATGCTATCATAATTAGAATAGGCGAATGGTGGTAGCAGCTGGAAGAAGACTCAGTGAGGTATCCATGTGTAGAAAATCATTCTGAGTAGAGTTGTGAAGATTTGTCAACAATCCCAATGGGGGAGATTGTTGGGAAAAAATACCTCAAGGTAACATTGACATATTTTTGGGTTGATTGTGTTTGTTGACAACGCAGGTTTCCATGGCGAATAGTTGACTTCCGGGATTTTTTTTGAAAATCCATGATGACAAAGAACGATGACAAAGGAATGGATGGTCTGGATGCGGTACAAAAGAGTAGTACAAGGTGGCGCAGTTTCGTGGTGTTTTCCAAATTTTTGGGGTCCAAAATTTGGAGGTTGGTGAGCATCACGAAAATATTATTTCCATGAAGAGAATAATTTAATATGGAAAAGGCATGAATTTTGCGAAGATAATATGCATGGTTTAGAAATCGTGAAGGCAAGAAAAATGGAGGCATTGATGCTTCATGATTACGTCAAAGCTTCACGAACGGCAGAATTGAAGCACATCGTGGTGGTGAATAACTTTGTGAGGGAGCTTCGCGGCGAAGGCACGAAGGAATGTTGATGGTGATGCTTCGCGATTATGACGAGCTCCGCGAACTGAAAATTGCCGTGATGCTTCGCGATTTGGAAAGAATTCCGGCGGAATCTTCGGAGCTTCACGATTGGAGATGATGTGGCATTAACTTCGTGCGGAAGGTTCGAGGGTCGGTGGAATCGCCTATAAATTGTGGCCGACCCCCTCGAGAGATGTAGAGAGAATTTTCAGAGAAGATCATTTGCTCTCGATTTGCGAAGGTGGTTCACGGAGCTAGTGTGCTTCGTGAAAGTGGAGCTTCGTGGCGGCTATTGTAGCTCCGCGAATCCTACGAGCTCCACGTTGGCTCAGTGAGCTTCGTGAGGGAAGTGTCTTTGCAATGACTTGAGCTTCGTGGGAGTTCTTTGTGAGGTTGCTTCGCGAAAGAGCTTTGCGAAAAGGCAGGAGCTTCGCGAAGGCATGTTTGAGCTTTGCGAAATTGGGAGCCTAGCGAAGTAGTGTGCTTCGCGAAGGTGTTTCCAAAGTGAATTTCCCAGTGGTTAAGAGGCGAAGTGCTATTAATCAGTGGATGAAAGTTGGACTTCAACAGAGCATCTATCAACAGTTAAGGATGCATTATTTAATGCAAATGAAGAAACATACAGGTCTATAAACTTTGAGTGGATTCCCTTCTAGAGCAGTGAGCTTAGGAAGAGGATGAAGGTGATCCTCTCCACCGGCAGTGAGCCAGAGAGA
Source organism: Viscum album (assembly GCA_963277665.1). Classification (NCBI taxonomy): domain Eukaryota; kingdom Viridiplantae; phylum Streptophyta; class Magnoliopsida; order Santalales; family Viscaceae; genus Viscum; species Viscum album. The sequence continues at coordinate 414,615,116 of OY728161.1, read as the reverse complement.
GAGAAACAAGGAGTGACCCTTGGAAAAGCAGTGAGCTGACCCTATACTTTATAAAGGCAGTGAGCCTGGGCATATAAGTGATCTAGCCTAAACTTTGTATCCACATCTAGTGAAGATCAGTGAAATTTGGTATGACTGGTAACCTGTATGTGTATGCTCCTTGGACGTAGCCCAGTGAGGGTGAACCAAGTAAAAATATCTGCGTCTTCCTGCTAATATGCCTTCATTGCATTTAAAGCATCATCATCAGATAAAGAAGAATGTAAGTGATCACAACATACACGCAAGTGCAAACAAAGTGACCCTTGTAACAAAGAGGTCAAGATCTAGTGGGGTAGGAAGAACTTTGAAAAAGAATATCCATACCCTGATTCACCCCCCCCCCCTCTCAGGTTATATAGGCCCCTATTGGCCCTAACAGTTGTGTTGTTCTATGACATTTTATTATACATTGGGTGGAAATTTAAATTCTGAAGAGATGTGTTTGTTGCTGAAAAAATCATTCTATTGAATGGTTTGCATGTTCTGGAGTATTCATGACAAGTAAATATGTTCCTTTCTAGAGCATCTAAAAATAAATAATGATGTGCCTATCAAGAGCTTTCTCGAAAAACTATTTTAGAGACGATTGATTTTTTTTATGAAGTTATGAGTGGTGTAAAATTTCAATACCTTTTCGTGATGATGGAGATGAAATGATACTATGGTGATTTAGGAGGAGTCCATATTTAAGTGAAATTTAGATTAATGCAATTTTGATTCAAAAAGAGTCAAGCCCTCCTCATTCAGCCTCAGAGTTTTTCACATCTATATCCTACCAACCGAAATCCACAGAACAACCCTGAAATGTCCTTATGATATACATATGTTCTTGACTGACATCATGTGGAAATGTTGAAATTTATCAATCCTATGGTGGCCATTGTATGAGTATGAATGAGAAAGACATTGGAAAAAAATTGATGTCACTGTGATAAGAGAAAATTCAAGTTAGGTAAGTGTTTTGTGCATGTGAAGATAAATAAAGAGGAAATATATTTAATTATATAAATGGAGAACATGAAATAATTATGTTTATGAGGCATGATATCTTCTGTTTCTTGGTGTGGAATTGTTGGATCTTTAGGATATGTGCTTTAAAATTGTTTTGATTTAATATTGATCTTTACGTGATATGAGGTTTTTCGCAGCAGTGCAAAAGGGTAAGTGAGGTGAAGTTGATAAAAAATTATTTTGTTTAATATTTTATTGATATTAATTGAAATAATTTTCTAAATTTTTTCTAAATATGTTCATTTATAATATATTTGGGATTATATCATTCATTTGAATATTTGATTAAAAATCCAGTTTTACCTTTTAAAAATAAACTGTATTATATCACACATAAATATTTTAATATGAATTATTTGAAATGAAAATTTTTTAAGAGTGTTCCGTACTTAATTTTCTACAACTTTTATTCATGACACTAGAGCTAAAAAGTACATTTGGTTGGTGTAAATCGGTAATGAAATCAATGTTGGTCTGCACTCGCAAGAATGTACATGGGTTCTATATTGGGTCCATAACATCTTCTTCCAATACTGGATTGGGACCAAATTTTGAGAGGATCTCGGGGATTCATTTTCACAAAAATCATCCTACTCGAAGGAGAGTTGGTTCAATCGTGTTGGTGGTCAAATGGACAGTGCAAGTTGCATTAAAATATTTGGAAGATATTCCCCATTCACACTTTAAACCTCTTTAAACTTTGCCACCCCTCCACAATATAAATTATTGTTTTTCTCATTTGGAGGGGTTTGGACGTGCATTAATAGATTAGAGGTAGAGCATAATTGGTTTCACCCATATTATCCAACCATATAGTAGGGGTATCTTTTGAAGTAAGAATCCCCTCATCGAAACCTCATTCTTTCTTCATTTTGTAATTTTTTTTGTGTGTATTAAACATAATTGTTATTATTTTATTTTATTTAATTTATTTTTTTTTCAAAATTAATATTCTCTTAATATTCCTCTTTCTGAAGGAATTCTTGAGTAGAAATGTGATTGGGTTATACCCATTATAAACCATTGCAAATGAAATTCTATTCTACGATGATTACGCCACCAATGGAATGGTCTCCTCTTTATTAATAGATCTATATCTTACCTTCTTCACTAATTTATTTTAAATCAATGAGATACTATAATTAACTAAATATGTTCTATTAACTGAGTTTTAAATTTAAATGAAACTATGAAAGCAACTTAATAATAAACCCAAATCATGCAAGGGCATGAATTGTATGAATTGTTAGAGAACAAACATAAGTGGTAACTCAAAACCACATGAGATCAATTTGTTGTGTTTTAATATAATCCTTAAACTCAAATAATTCTTATTTAAAAAGAGTATATGTTCCTTAATTTACCAGTGACCATAAGCTATCCTTAGAACATTAATCAATGTAGGGTGTTGTGATTGCATGTTCTGAAGATATCCTAGGGTTAAATTCACTTCATCTTAATGGTAAAGTTAATTCTCGTAGGGTTTGAGAATTAAAAAATTAATGGATCATAATTTAGTGGATATTAATTTAAATGATAATTATTAATAAATGATTTATGATATAGAGTATGATCAGTTACAATTGCTAAAATTAGGTTTCTAAGAAAACATCTTCTTGTTGTGCATTGTAAATTAGCTTACATTTCAAAATTAAAAACAAAAAAATTTGCAATCTTCTTCCAGCAAACATCTTCTACTTCTATAAATGATAAAAAACCCCATCCTTTCAATTAGTGTTCTTACTTAATTTTATTTTATTTTCAAAATACCTTTAGTAAGTTGTAAAATTTACTTCCTCCTTTGAGATACGACCTTATTCAGCCACTCTGTTACATCTAAGTAACTCAAAAACCACTAATCATTTGAGGGCGCCCACGACATCACTCTTTCAGAATGTTAAATATACATAAATTAAAATATAAATAGCTCGTATAAGTAAAAAAATTAGCCAAAATATAATAATAAATATCGTTAAGAATATATCAACATGAAAAAAATAATTTCCAATTAAATTTGATCTTTCCGTCATGTTTGTTTTCGATGGACCCAGACTCGATCTATTTACCAAGGGAATACACATTCCGAGAATCATCTATACCAACCCAAAATAAAAATACCAATGATAAAATATGTTATGATACCATTTTTTAATGTCCCAACTGTAACACAATCACTTTTAAGAGAATAAAATAACTTTTAATAAAATAAAATATAAACAACAATGATATTATCTAAGAAAGTTACAATTGAAGTTATTATTATACAATTAATTTTATATTAATTTAACAACAACGAGAGCTTGTAATTCACACAAAACCCAAGATGGGAAAAATTTGACCCTCTATTAAATTATAATTATTTAATCCTTAACATTTAACTCTAACAATTAAATTTTAAATTACAAATAGTAATAAAAATATTAAACATATATGGTTTAAAATAATCGAATATCTATTTATTAGATATATTATTATAACCATTTGTGTGGAATAGATTTTTTTAAAAGATTAATATTCTTTAAATGATGGTAAAGATGTTCGTTGTTAACGTAATTTAAAAATAAATTATATCTATTTTTTGAAATATATTTTGAAAAAATGATTGAATTTGGAAATTTAGAATATATATATATTCATATGGTGAATCTATGGGGTATTTCAAAAAAAATTATTTTTTTATTATGTGTAAAAAATATTGAATTTTATATGAAAATATTTTATTTATTAAAAGTAAATTACTATTAAATTATTATTTTAGTTGGGTTTAATTTTTAAATAGTTAAATAATATATATATTTATCAAATTTATGTCATTTTATTTTTTTATATATAATTTTCAGATAATTTTCTTTATTTTTAACATTTTATTATTAGAAAGCATCATTCTCATCACATATATGGTTTAAATTTTATATTTTGTTTATCTAGTTATCTGAATTTAATTGTGAATAATGGATTACATATTTTGAGTCATCATAAATTTAATTCTTAAATAATTTTAATATAAAATTTTACAAAAATATAAAGTCAAAATAGTAAAAACTATTTAATGTGGTTATGGAATGGATTTATTGGAGGTTAGAAAAAGAAGATAAAGGTAAAATTCAACATAAATTTTATTTCATTGACTATTTTCAATATATGTTCTACCATATATCTTCTAGGATTGATATTCAAGCATATTGGTGGCATATAATGATAAAAACATTTGTCTGATTAAATCCTTTGAAACATTACAAGTCTCCCACTCACCTCACCTATAAAAATCCACCCCATCTCCTATCTTATAAATCTCATATTTCTATATTATATTACAAAATACCTTACATAATGAATTAATATTCCTTAATATATTAAAGTAAACATTACTTTGGGATTAAATACCACATATCATGTAATTAGTGCAAATATAATAATGATACCCGAAGAAGAGGTTGTGTTCCTCAATGACCATCCTTATTTTATTTTTTCGCTACCTAATTATATTGTTATTAAAAAAATTATATAATAAAATAAGTTTCATAAATTTAAGGGGATAATTTAATAATAAGATAATGTAATAAAACAATAACTATATCTATTTAATGGGTTGCAAAATCGTCATTCGTGTGAACAGATGCATATCGCCTTGTGAGGAGATGCAATACTTTTTTTCCACTTCCAACACTCATGGTTGGGTATGATGATGGATTTATTGTATATATATGATAATTATAAAATACTTGTTATATGTAATTCATTATATCACATATATCTTCATTTCCATTAATTTTGTGTTGGACAAGAAAATATCATATGTGTGTAAGACACACTACCACCTAACAAAATGATGGGATTCGATTTCACTTACATTATACATAGAAGGTAAAAAGGATAAATATAATGAATATATATGATATAAATATAATAATTATAATGAACGTATATATTTATTATTATTTAATGATTATATTTTATTTTCATTTTGGACTTTTCACCCAATGATAAAAAATAACATTGTCCTTGAATGTGAGTATTACCACCATCAAGAAAATTTACACTCTCTATCCATAACCACATATCCTTAATGAATAATAAATATTTATTTTTATGGAAATAATATTATATATTTGATGTTATTGTCAAATTTTAATGATAAAATATCAGTGACCTCCTTCATATATTTATTTATTACAATTTGAAATGTTACATATGTGTACGTACGACCTACCATCTTCATGATCATATCATACATCATTACTCAGAATTTTTAACTATTGTGATTTATAGTATAATTGGGGAATAAATATCCTAATGATATCATCCTTATAATTATTATGTTTTCTGAAGAATGACAACTTTGATCATTTTCATCGTACCAAAGACGTTTAAGATGTAAAACCCGAATATGGTCAAAACATCTAATGTAAATATAACTAATTAAATAAATGTATCAAATATTGTATTATGTGAATTATTTTCATTATTAAATTTAAAAAATATTATTAGTCCTCAAAATAATTTACATAAGATTTTTATTCTTGAAGATAATGACACAAAAGAAAAATAAAAATCAAAGAAAAGAAACAATGTCTCAATAGTAGTTAATTTACGTATATTTAGATATTAAAATCTTATACTCTATTTTTAGGTGTATATAAAAATCCTTTGACATTTTATATCATGAGTATATCTATTATCATGGTATTAATTTTTTTATAAATGTAATAATTGCATGTGGATTATGGGTCTTATATTTTTAATGTGAAAAGGTACTTTTTTGTAATGAAATTCTCTTTAATAATTTCCTTCAATATTAATATCTTCAATTACTTCATTTTTATTAATAAATTATTTAAAAAAAATGTACACATATATGGTTTAAAAATATAATTTTATTTTACTTTTTATTTAATTTTTAATATTTAAAAAATTTATTTATTTTCTTGTTTTATATAGAATGTTTTGATAAAAAGAAAAGGTAATGCATTATTAATTAATTTCATGGGGAAATTATATATTCCCTAGTGTGGGAATTATTTGATGTCTATGTAACATACAGAATATTCGTTTTTTTAATAAAAAACTCTCTTCCTTTTTAGTAATTTTATTATTGAATATTATTTATTAAAACAAATGGTATTTTTAGGAATGTGTTTTTCATATTTGTATAAATTCATTTTTTAAATGGTTTTATGGTTAAGGTTTTTATATATAATATGTTAAATTTGAATTATTTGAAATGGGTGCACCTAATATATCATACATAATGGATTGATTCCAATTATATCTCTTGGTTATGCCCAATAAAACATATATGATGTTTTGATCCAAATTATAGGTCATTGAAAATGGATTTTTCAAATATATATTATATGATGTGAATTTCTCATTGATGATATATAATGAGTTGGGTAATTATTTTATTATAATTCAAATATATTGTTATTCTAAATAAATTAGTTTTGGTTGGGATTTATTAATGTGAAGTCCATGTTATTAATATGGGGGGTTTTAGTTTTTTTTAGTATGGGTTTAAATGAATTCATTGAGAAAAACATTCATGTGATTGTAAAGTGAAAATATTAGACATAATTCTCCCAACTAAACATGATGGTAAATGTATGTCGGATATGAATTTTCAAATTATTCACTGTACTAATGGATCTTGTTATTTCTTATCTATATTAATAAGCACCATTTTATCATCCTATAGATTTAAAATGATTTGCACAGTGTTTATGGATGATTAATGGAAAAAAATAAGTCAATTTAATCATCATATATAATTTAAAGGATATGAAATAATTTTTTATGATTTATATTGTGGGGAATATAGACACCAATTTGATGTTTGAATGTTGTATATAATGGTTTTTATCAATAAATTTTTTCATATTTATATTAATATCAATTCCTAAAAAGATCCTAAAATCTATGTGAATTTATTTATTATATAATGTTCAAGATTATCTAATATTTTTTTCTAGGTCCCCATAGTTTTTTTCATAGGATCATTTGGATAACATTATACATTAGTAAAATTTTAATATCATGACTATTTATGCTTACGACCTATTGATATATATAAATTATATAGATTTCTAAATTTCCATGATACATTATGTAAAATAAATCTACTCAAAATGGTTTTCTATAGAGTAAACATGGTAGTAGTAGTGGATAGAAAATACCAGGGATTTATCCTTACCAATTAGTTACATGTGATGGTTTTAATTGGAACTGAATTTTTTATAGTGGTGGATTTGTTGATAAAATGAAAAATGGTTGCGGTATCTATACTTGAGTGAAACCGAACATCAAACAAACAAAAATGTCTATAGTGGAGGATTTCAAGATGAAACATTACCCACATATAGTGGATCATCTGAACCTATGGTAGTAGAAGGAAGGATTCATGCTCTAGAGAACATATTTCATGTCATGGGATGATTATAACAAAAAAATGTAACTCATTCCGTTTTTAATTTATAGGAGTGGTTGATCTATGTTGTCCAGTAGTTATAAATTATTAGGAAAATGGGGAACTCAATAAAATTTATTGGCTGAAATTTGTTGTCATTATCATATATAAATATTTACCAAATGTTTTTGCATAGTATTTAGAAAATAAATACTAGAATTTTTAGAATATAATAACAATTTAGTGCCCACTTTTGAATAAAATATTAATAGGTTATCCATGATTATGTTTAATTTTGTTTGGGACATTCATAATAACATTAAATTATATGAATTAAAAATAATAACATGCTTTATAAGAAATTTGGAAACCTAATAATTTAAAATTAATGGGTAATTTGTTTTTGAGAAATTTGATATTTAGTTTTCTTACTCATTTGATGAATGATATTAATACAGTGATAATCAACTAAATTGGAATAATATGTTCCTGAAATAAGATAATAATCCACTATGTAATCCATATACATATACACTGTGTAATAAAATTACTTTCTAGTATTGTATATCTGAATTATAATGTGTTAACATTGTGGTGAGATTGGTTTAAGGATCGTGACATCAAAGAATAGAGTCCTGGATAATCCATGATTGGGATAATAGATAACAAATAAATGCTGAGATTTTATTCTTCGATAAGTAGGGACATTATGCTAATCAGTTTCAATCTACATATCCTGGGTGAATGTCAACATTATTAGAAGAAAATAGGGGTGAAAAAAATCATTTTATACTCCTTATAGTAGATGATGTGACATATTGTTAAATGATGAAAAATCTAGGGATCATGGTATATTTATATTGATTTTTATAATATCAATGTCATATTCAAATATATTTTGATTTTTTATGAAATAAAATTTCATTGTTATACATTTATTGTCATTTAATACATATATGTGTAATACGATTTATTATAAATGTTATCTAATGAATAAAAAAATAATTTTTTATAGATATAAGTTTTGAGGTATTCATTACCATTATGTTTAATATATTGTTTTTTATATATTAGTAATATGGTGATGGGGAAGGAATCTGTTTGGGATCTCTAGGATAATGGGTTTTCCAACGTTTTTATCGGTTAGCTTTGATCTCTATAGTGATACCCCATATTCTTGGATTTGTTATTTTTAATGAAGTTTAGATTGATAATTTCAATAATTGATCACCTGACACCAATTTCTATGAATGTCATGTTCAGGTTGTTGGAATTGTGATCCTTATATAATATGACATTGAAACTATCGGACAAGCTAGTTCAGGATGATGGATCTGCATCAAACTCTAATTGTTGATCTATGTCAATATTCTACTGACATTAGTAGATCTTGGTGGAATGTGATGTTGATGTCCAGTAGAAATGGTGAACATAGACCATAATTGGTGAGTCCATGGTTAAAAATTATAGGACATGAAGCATGGTTTGATGCTGACCTAAATTTACCCAATAATTTGGGTTTTGGTGATAGACATGGTTGGTGCTCGTTTTTAAGTAATGGTGCCTTTGGATTCTATGGTCGGTGGATATGGATGAACCTGCACACAAGAAACTATGGTGGTGGAAGGTCAATTTTATTATATATATGAAAATCTAAATACTAATGTGATTTTTTTTCATCGTGCAGTTGATGAATGGGATTTAGGGAATGAAGTTTTTGGAATATAAAGGATACTAGTATTGATATTATTGTGAATAAAGGAAAAAATGCATGCATGATTTCAAATGAGGACGCTATATTTTATATATTTAAAATCTAAATTCTTGATATTGTTTTATCATAGTAAACAATGAAGGAGGAATTCGTTTGAAACGTAAATATTTGGTTCAAAATATAGCCGTTTTTTATTATTCTTCTTAAATTGGATGTATAACCATGGGTAGAGGCTTCTTACATAACATTTTATCAATAGATGGAATTAAATACAGATCATGGGGAATTGGATACATTTCACTTAATAAAGGTTTGATATTGATTGAAAAATAATAATTTATGTTTGACATGATTTATTTAATATATATGATGTCTCATGCTTTACTTAAAAATATTGGAACTAACTGAACTATATGGAATCCTAAGATATTATTTTTCATTTCATCATCTTTTGGAATTCAAATTATAATTAGTTGAGAGAATTTGACATCCATGATTGATATATTTTAATATATAATGGTGGAGGTAGACATAAGAATGTGATTATTGAATAACACCATTCATTCTGCATTGGATGATTACATACCTCTTATGGTGTCATATTAAAGACATTTCAATATTTTTTTAAACAATCATATAACTATAAATTTTTAATACACACATCAAGAAAATGTGTGTTGGTATTCGATCTCACTAAAAAATAATTATGATTCTTCACGTTAGATGAAATTGAAGAGGCGAAAAATAAAAGAAAATGTAGATGATGGAAGACAATCACCTGTGAAGAGACTTGAGTCTGAGGTTGTGTATGATTTTTTAAAGGGGGATACATATTCAATGATAATGAGTCATATTCCAAGATCTATTTTAGGCATTGACACAACATATCCAAACACAAATTCAAGTCTAGACAATGGCTTGAATAATGGTATTATGGATCATCAACTGGGTTCTAGTCGTATCATATATGGGATTTTACAGGTGGATGCATGTGCTACTAAGCCTCACTTGGGGAAAACAAGTTCATAGATAGTATCCTCTAATCCTTAACGATATTATGATGATAGATTAAATCAAAATGATGGTGAAGAACATGTTGGTTGTAATCTGGAGATCTAGAATTTTTTAAACATCTTTAATTTCTGAGAATTATGGAAACATTACATACGATGAATGAGTGATGCAAATACCCCACTTAATGAAATTTAAAGTCATAGTAATGCCTATTTTATGAATATAGTCATATTTGGAATGGAAAGGGAGGCTGACGCTGTTAAATAACTCGTATTTAAAAATTCCCAATCTGGGTAATTCCCAATCATAGTGGGAAACTACATATGACTCTAATTATGAAAACAACCAGTCCTTTTATGATCATTAGATTCTTTTTCTGATAGATGAGGGAAATACCCCTTGTAAGACCCCATTAGTCTCCATTTATACCTCTTCATTTATTTTAATACATGGTAAGAATCATTTTATCTACAAGGACTTGTTTGGTATATTTTAACAATATAAAAATAATATTATTTTAAATTGTGGAAATTGTTTGTATTAATAAATATATTAAAGAGTTAATTAAATGATAAATTTTATTTGAACTATGACCATCATTATTTTGGAACATGATATGAATTATATTAATATGGTTATGAAAAATGGAGACCTACATAATGTATTATAACTAATAACATCCAGAAATTCAAGAGGGCATGAATCCATGATTGAAAGAATATAAGTGTTTGAGACCATCCACTTGAAAAAAAAGGTTCTTGTTAATATGAAATTGTTTTTCGTAAAACACTTTGAAAAAAAAATTATTAATGAACCAATGTTAATAATTTTTTTGTTTAGTTATTCATCAATTATTTTGAATAAATTATTCTAAAAATATTATTTTTTAAAATAGTTAGAGATATGTGGTTAGACTTGTGACTCTTTATTTCATCACATGATACGTTAAATTTTAATTTTAATGAATAATTAATATAAAATATGAATTGTGAAATTGATTTGATTGTTTAATGGATCAACTAGATATTAATTAAATAACAAACAAAAGAATAAATTGTTCCTATGCAACATAATGGTATTATGTATATACAGATTCATATATTCAAGGAGTGTAATGAAATTACTAATCATTAGATAGGGGATAATGAATAATAGATTTTTTTTAACAGTTGGGGTCGAAGCCTCATTTTTATTATTAAATCAAAGCAAAGTCCTCTTTTTAACTGGGTAGAGGGAAACCCATTACATAGCCTGAAGGCCCAGTGGGCTTGTAGCCCATTACATAGCCCGTAGGCCCAAATTCTAAGGCAAATTCACATTCTGTGAATAGTAACCTGCTGCTACAGTACCGCACAGTATCGTCACCGCTACAGTGCCCTGCCGCCGCTACAGTGCCCTGCCGCCGCTACAGTACCCGCTGATGAACAGTGCCCCGCTGCTACAGTACCGCTACAATACTGCTACAGTAACCTGCGCCCCATGGGTTTTGAACCCCCATTTTCCATGTAGCCTTACGGGGTGCTTACCACTAAGCCAAACCCCAACTACATAATGAATAATAGATATCATATTACATTCATATACAATGAATAAGATAGTATTTTATATCACTATATGTTTATGTTTTCTAGGACATTAAATTTACATTAATCATTCAATTTCTTGTATTCAATGACCTCAATCACTCAGTATAATAATTTTAATTTTTCATTCATGTCCATATCATTTTTTCACTAATGTTATACATTATAGAAAATCTATTATATGTTATTCCAAATGAATCATGTAATTACCTTTATATATTCATAATGGGATGCATTAGTATAATAATTTATGATGTGGATTTATAAAAAATCTACTTCTACATTTCTATGCATTGATAGCAATTATAATGGTCAAATTTTTAGGAAGTAATTTATTTACGGAGGGGAGGATATAATACCAAACAATTTTAAATAAGAAAATTATGTTAGATAATGAAAAAAAACCAATCAATTGGAATAAATAATAATTTTACATCCTTTGACGTTTTATGTAACATCCCAATTAATTAATGAATAATAGATATTTTTATCTATGTCTATTAATGAATTAGATAGTGTTTTAGAGGCTTAAAATGAAAATAAATCCAATCTTTAGCATGAAATACACTATTATTTTTTAAAAGATCGTTTTACTTCCTTTTGATGGAAAACCACTTTTAAATATATCTTTTGACAATTTTATAATCTATATTTTTCAAAATAAACTTATTCTTTATAATTGGGACATCAAAATTTACTTTCTGTGAATTATCGGTATTTTTCTGACAATGTTCATCTTTTAATGAATAGTGAAAATACTGCATTTTACATCAAAACTGCTTTTTAATCTACATTATTTATATGATTATATTATCTTTTCAATTGGTTTTAAAGTTAAATTAGAATATATTTTTACCATTTAATACAATGGTGGTCATTAGGATTAATTTTACTTTGGAATTGGGCATAAACTAATGCCAAACTTTTCATAGATATTGTTTCAAAAAAACCCTCTATTTGTTTTTACAACGGGAATTATTTTTTTAAATCAATTATTGAAATTTCTGTGTTTGGAATTTGGTAAAATGGATTACATATTTGGAATCAGAAGGTTCAAATTATGTAATCAAGACTCGTTTGTTTTTGGACATTATGAATACTAACGACGATAATTATCTTTAGTTATCTTGATTAATGAGTAATCGTGTAGTTAATGATTATAAAATGATATAATAATAATACAAAAAGACCACAACATGTGTCATAAGGCTACTTATTTTCCCATGTCCAACCATGGGATGCCTTGTGCAAATCTTGGGGGCCCCATGGAATCACTTTTGCGAGAAAGTGACTTTTTATCTTTTTATTTTTAAAGAATGTTAAATGTGACAATGAATGTATCACCTCAGTAAAATATTTTTAATTTTGTATACATAAATGATCTTTTGGACTATAAATATTCATTAGAAATATAAAAATATTTCCTACATCAAGATATTTTTTTATAATTTTTAGACATTAAATTTATTAAATTATTTATGACATCATGATGATGCAGCGATTACCTTATTAATATTGGATTTAAATAAAATGAAAGGATAATGTAAAATCTAAGACCTAAACATGTCGAAAACCTATTGTATGATTGGATTTCGAACCCTTATCACCTTATCCTCGAAAAAAATCAATGTGGGACCATTAATATCTGATATTCATTTTAAGATAAAGTAACATTTCTTTACTTTCCAAGAGTGCCCCTCCTCTCCTCTTATAAAAGGCCCCCACCTTTACCTCTTTACCCACACTCCCAAAGCCTTTGGCTCGGCCAACCACTGCCCATTTTGTCTCTCCACATCCCTCTCTTACTCCTTGAAGCCTCGCTGTGGGCAGAAGTCTTCCCAAGGAAGCCTTTGAGCTCAAACCAAAGAGAGTTACCAGATTTTAAGGTAATGTTTTCACTTGAGTCCTTTTGTTTTATTTTTCTTTTCCAACCCCCTAAACTCTTTTTATTCATTTCTTTTGTAAAAACTCCAGTATCTTAAATATACTAGGATGTTGTTATAAGAAGGATTCGAGCTACACTTACACACACCTACATCTAATGGTTAAAGGACATACTGTTTCCGTGGATGGTGAATTTATGTATCCCGAAACGATGATTGTTCAACATTATTTGAACACATTCAAAGGTGGCCATTAATATGTCACTATATTTATATATGATATATAATATGTTTATCTTTTCCTTAAGCTTCTGTATTTTTCATTTTGGGCATACCTTTATGGTTTCCATTATGTGTAAAAGCGATATCTTCATTTAAGGATGTGCGGACTACCGCCCCCTCAAAGTGATTTGATTCGTTAAATACCATATGTGGGACGTATAAAGGATGGAACTATGATATTATATATGATATTATACTGGATTTATAATATACCTTTATATCATTATGATTCCATTCTATAAAATACGAAATATAAATGAAAGTAGCGTTCATGCGTACGTACGGCTTACCGTCTCCATGAACGATGCATTTCATTTCTTACCTATAAATGATTATGTAATATTATAAATTCGTGTATATAATATATATATATATATATGATATATACATCATGATTATAATTCCGGAAATAATGGATACATGAAAAACTTGTAATTATAAAGGGTTTATTTTTTACTCAAGTACCAATGATCGTTAAAACGAACGTTATTAACTTAAATAATTACATAGTGTTCATGACATGGAAATAAGTGATATAAAAGGAATAATGAACTTGAAAAAGGTTCTTAAGCAAGAAGAAATTAAGTCAAGTTTATTATTCAGGACATTAATGAATGATCGAGTCTAGTCGGACCCGAGGTATTGGACTTCGTCTCAATCTCCTTTCATTGAGGTATATTTTGTTTTATACACAACCTTCTTTTATAGGGTGTATAAACCCCTTTGACTTTTACGTCTATTCAAAAGGAATTTTTTTTATACGAAGCATTTACTAAATTTCAAAAGGGAATGTTTTTGTCGTACATTTGCGGCGACAACGACTTCTCCGCCGTCGTGACCATTATTTGAGTTTCAGCTTCCTCTGCAAGCCATACTTTTTTAAAAGAAAAATAAATCCCATGTTTTACTTTTCTTTTGTTTTGGTATTGAAAATGATTTTCAAAATGTTTTTATATCAATGTTTTGTATTGATATCTTTTGATTGAAAGGTGGAAATGTTATGTTTCCTTTATGCATATTTTATGTGATACGATTATGTTGAGGTTCTTGGGCATTATTATGAATACGGGTTGTTCCGTGATAAACTATGGGCGGATGAGCCCGATATAGCTCTTCAATGCATTGGGTAACGCGAAGGAGTGAAACGTTAAGGTTTCTCTCAAGAGATTTAGGTAATATACTATGATGGGTATTCCAAATGTAACCAAGAGGGTTACTCCCTACGTAAGAATGTTATTAATGCCTCAAGTTACCTTTATGTCTTATGATTTCTATGATTTATTCATGATTTTATGAGGTATGTTAAAGTGATTATGTTTTATGGGTAAAGTATTATTTCATTCTTATGTATATATATATACCCATGTTTCTTTTCCATATTTTTATATCCCTTACTGAGCTTTTTATGCTCAACCAACATTTTTTTGAAATGTTTTTCACATGTCAAGGGAATGGTACGTGATATGATGATAGTGCCAAGGAAGTTTCAAGAAAGAATCCATTTTTTATATTAAATATGTTTGAATTGATGGGAAAGAAGAATACTATATTTATGTAACCACTTTGTTTATATGTGGAATGTAATGCATATTTTATGATCTAATTCGCTAAAACTCTAAACCCGAAAAGATCCTCAATGTGTAATCTTGTAATAACTCAAGATTAAGTAAGGTTTAAGGCTGGGGCCTTATAGTTGGTATCAATGGTCGGTTTAGATAACTTTAGGAGTTAGAATTCTATGAAATGATTAACCAAAAATATTTTTTTATGGTCAAATTGATGTGATATAGAATTTTGAAGATTACCATGTTGCTTCATCTAAGACATGTTTGTTCATAATGGTTTTCCGCAGAGGAAATAGGCAAGCAGTGCTAGGAAGGCATGCAGAAGAAAATAACCTTCCGAATCAGCATCTTGAGATGGTCGGAATTGGAAATGAATAGTTTGTTGCAGTAATGTCGCAGTTGACTCAAGCGATAAATGGTGGTGGTATCCATGCACGAGATCAGCCAGATCAACCGTAGAGGAACATGTCAGTGGTGGAACATTTCATGAGGCAACATCCCACATAATTCAGAGGATCATCTGACCCTGTGTTAGCTGAAGGGTGGATTAAAGCACTGGAGAAAATTTTCGATGTCATGGGGTGTTCAAAAAATCAAAAGGTTAGTCTTGCTATTTACCGTTTGGATGGTGAAGCCGATCAGTGGTGGTGGATGGTTAAAAATATCAAGGACGCCGATGAGATTGATGCTCTTGACTGGGATGAATTCAAAGGAATGTTTCTTGGGAAGTATATTCCTAAGGATGTTCGACATAGGATGGAAAAGAAATTCTTGGAATTGAGGCAACAGGAAGACTCAGTGGCTACCTATGAAGAAATGTTCACTCGATTGGCAAGGTATGCTCCAAATTTTATCCGAGACCATGATAGTAAAATCAATTGTTTTTAATCAGGATTAAAGCCAAAATATCGAAAGGAATTAGCTTCTCGTGAGTTTAAAAGTTATGAAAAGCTTGTTCGATGTGCTGAGAAGGGGGAAATGAAGTTTGTCGATGATCATGTGTTCTATAAAAACCAACAGAAGAAGAGACTGAGGTGTCAGGAGAAAGGGAAGAATTCTTCAAAAAAGTCTGATGGTAAAAAATCTATGTTTCCAGTTTGTGATAATTGTGGTAAAAGGCATGCTGGGGAATGTCTTCTAAATTCTGGAAAGTGCTACCAATGTGGTAAGATGGGACATAAGGCTCGTGATTGCACTAAAAAGATCAAGGTGAAGGTAAGACCAAATTTTATTTATAGTTAGTGAAATGTTTTTAGTGCAATGAGATGGGTCACTATGCAAACGAGTGTCCGACAAAGAGCTTGGGTGATGGGAAGCAGTTATACTTCAAGCAGAAAGGGGTGGTGAAATCCTTTGCAACTACTTCAGTAGATGTCGGGCCATCAAATGAACTTGTATCATGAACATTGTCTGTTTTTTCAGATTATGCCAGTGTGTTGTTTGATTCGGGGTCTACACATTCTTTCATCTCTGAAAACTTTTCTAGTAAAATGGGAATACCATCTCAAGAAATGAGTCCTGAACTTTTGGTAAAAACCCCTGGGGGACATGTTGAGGCAAAAAGAATTTATATGAATCTTACTATCCTTATCTGTGGAAAGAACCTACTTGCAAACCTTATTGTTCTACCTCTAGTAGAGTTTGATGTTATCTTGGGTATGGATTGTCTCTCTATTTACCATGCTAAGATTGACTATAGAGATAAAGAAGTTTCTTTTCAGAAAGACTTTCAGTTTGTGTACAAGAATGAACCCTTATTGTTGATAAATTATCAAGAGTCCAAGAAACTTGTAAAATATGGAAATTAATGTTACCTTGCACACATCGTTGAAAATAAAGGAACTGTTCAGATTAATGATGTGCCAGTGGTAAATGAGTATCCTGATGTTTTTCTTGATGAGTTCCCTGGAATAATACCAGATTGGGAAGTGAGTTTACCGTTGACTTAGTTCCTAATGATAAGCCAATTTCAAAACCCTCTTATCGAATGGCTCAAATTGAACTTTTAGATTTGAAGGAGTAATTTCATGATTTATTAGAGAAAGGTTTCATTCGACCTAGCACATCACCATGGGGGCGCTCCTATTTTATTTGTTAAAAAGAAAGATGGTTCAATGAGACTTTTCATTGATTATAGAGCCTTGAATAACATCACTATTAAGAACAAATATCCTTTTCCTCATATCGATGATTTGTTTGATCATCTCCAGGGAGCTCAGTATTTTTCAAAGATTGACTTGAGATCGGGGTACCATCAGCTACAGGTAAAGGAAGCAGATGTTCTGAAGACTGTGTTACGTACAAGATATGGCAATTATGAATTTGTAGTAATGCCTTTTGGGATAACCAATTCACCTGCTGTATTCATGGACATAATGAATATAATTTTCCATGAGTTCTTGGGTATGTTTTTGGTGGTTTTCATTGATGATATTTTGGTGTTTTCTAAAAGTAAAGAGGAGCATTAAAGACATTTAAGGGTTATCTACCAAACCTTAAAAGAAAAAAAAATTTATGGAAAATTCAGCAAATGTGAGTTTTGGTTGCAACAAATTTCTTTCCTTGGTCACATTGTTTCTAAAGATGGGATAACTGTTGATCCTGAAAAAACAAAGGTTGTTGAATAATAGACAACACCCACAAATGTAACTGAGATTCATAGCTTCCTTGGTTTGGCAGGCTATTACCGAAGGTTTGTTAGAAATTTTTCATGGTTATCTAGTCCAATGACTAAGCTAACTCCGAACGGTGTTAAGTTTATCTGGACAAAAGAATGTGATGATTGTTTTCAGGAATTGAAAAGAAGATTGGTGAATGCTCTATTTTTGGCACTACCTTCCAGGAATGGTGAGTTTGTTATCTACAGTGATGCTTCATTGAAAGGACTTGGTTGCGTCCTAATGCAGAATGATCAGGTAATTGCATATGCTTCACGATAGTTGAAAACTCATGAGGTAAATTACCCTACATATGATTTTGAATTATCTGCTATTGTTTTCGCTTTAAAAATTTGGAGGCATTATTTGTATGGAGTAAAGTGTGAAATATATACTGATCACAAAAGTTTAAAGTATATATTCACTAAGAAAGAGTTAAAAATGAGACAGAGGAGATGGTTGTAATTAATCAAAGATTATGATTGTACAATTCATTACCATCCAGGAAAAGCAAATAAAGTGGCTGATGCTTCGAGTCGGAAAAGTAATGCTTCATTAGCAATGTTGTGTTTGGAACGTGATCCTTTGGTTAAGTATTTGATGAACTTTGGCATAGAAGTTGTTGGTTCGGGAAGTTCTTCTGTTTTGTTTCAGGTAACAGTGAGATCATCTCTATCAGACAGAATCAAGCAAGCATAAGAAGCAAGACAGTGAGTTGCAGAAAAAGGTAGAGTTGTTTCAGAAGGGTAAGTTTCCTAAATTCGACATTGATAATGATTGTGTTTTGAGATTTGGGAAGAGATTTTGTGTCCCTTGTGATTCACAGTTGAAGAGAGAGTTTTTATGTGAAGCTCATAGTTCTCCGTTTTCAGTTCATCCTGGCAGCACTAAGATGTACAGAGATCTGCGGGAGTATTACTGGTGGGATGGAATGAAAAAATATATTTCTGAATTTACAATGAAGTGTTTGACATGTGAACAGGTTAAAGGAGAGCGGCGGTTACCGAAAGGGATGCTTCAGCCTTTACCAGTGCCAGAGTGGAAATGGTAGAATATATCCATAGAATTTGTTGTGGGATTACCGAAGACATCTCGAGCTAATAATGCAATCTGGGTTATTGTTGATTGCTTGACTAAATCTTCTCATTTACTTGTTGTACGAGATAATTTGTCCCTAGATCTACTTTCCCGTTTGTATCTTAATGAGAAAGTCATGTTACATGGAGTTCCCCTCTCCATTGTATCTGATCATGATCCCAGTTTCACTTCTAACATTGGGAAAGGACTTCAGAAGTCGTTGGGTACTGAATTAAATTTTAGTACATCTTTTCATCCTCAATCAGATGGGTAGTCAGAACGAACAATTCAGACCTTGGAGGATATGCAACGAGCTTGTTCGATGGATTATCAGGGAAGTTGGGACCAACATCTTTCATTGGTTGAATTTTCATATAATAACAGTTTTCATTCCAGTATACATATAGAACCATTTGAGGCGTTATATGGGAAGCGGTGTCGAACTCCAGCTTTCTGGGATGAAGTGGGTGAAAGGAAGTTGATGGGACTAGAATTGGTAGAAGATATCGCAGAAAAAGTTCAGCTGATTCAGAAACACATGAGAACAGCTCAGAGTAGGCAAGAAGAGTTATACAGACAACAGGAGGAAGGATCTAACTTTTGAGGTAGCTGATGATGTTTTTGTCAATGTATCACCATGGAAAAGTGTGATGAGATTTGGTAATAAAGGAAAGTTGAGTCCAAGGTTCATTGGAACATATGAAATTCTAGAGAGAGTTGGATCAGTTGCATACCAGGTGGCTTTACCTATGAGTTTATCTCAGGCACACAATGTTTTTCACATTTCGATGTTGAGAATGTATATACCAGATCCATCTCATGTTTTGAGTCCAGAGGTAGTTCAGCTGGAAGAGAACTTATCTTATGAGGAACAACCGGTCCAGATTCTTGACCATAGGAAGCAAGTGTTACGAAATAAGGTGATTAATCAAGTAATGGTTTTGTTGAAAAACCACATGATGGAAGAGGCAACATTGGAATCTGAAAATGCAATGAGGGATAAGTACCCCCATTTATTCGATAAGTAAATAAATTGCGGGGACCCAATTTTCTAAAGGGGGGAAGGATGTAACATCCCAAGTAATTAATGAATAATATATATTTTTATCTATGTCTATTAATGAATTAGATGGTTTTTTGAGGCATAAAATGAAAATAAATCCAATCTTAATCATGGAATACACTAATATTTTTTAAAAGATTGTTTTACTGAATTTTGATGGAAACCATTTTTAAATCTATCTTTTGACAATTTTTTATCTATATTTTTCAAAATAAACTTCTTCTTTATAATTGGGATATCAAAATTTACCTTGTGTGAATTTTTGGTAATTTTCTGACAATGTTCATTTTTTAATTAATAGTGAAAAATGTTCATTTTTTCTATGTCTGGAATTTGGTATTATTCTGACAATGTTCATTTTTTCTGTGTTTGGAATTTGGTAAAATGGATTACATATTTGGAATCAGAAGGTCCAAATTATGTAATCAAGACTGTTTTGTTTTTTGGACATTATGAATAGTAACGACAGTAATTATCTTTAATTATCTTGATTAATGAGTAATCAGGTAGTTAAGGATAATAAAATGTTATCATAATAATACAAAAAGACCACAACATGTGTCATAAGGCTACTAGTTGTCTCATGGCCAACCATGGGATGCCTTGTGCCAAACTTGGTGGCCCCATGGAATCACTTTTTTGAGAATGTGACATTTTATCTTTTTATTTTTAAAGAATGTTAAATGTGACAAAGAATGTATCACCTAAGTAAAATATTTTTAATTTTGTCTAAATAAATGATCATTTGGACTATAAATATTCAATATAAATCTAAAAAGATTTCCTACATCATGATAATTTTATATAATTTTTAGACATTAAATTTATTAAATTATTTATGACATCATGATGATGCAGCGATTACCTCATTAATAAAGGATTTAAATAAAATGGAAATATAATGTAAAATCTAAGACCTACACATGTACAAAACCTATTGGATGAGTGTATTTAGAACCCTTATCACCTTATCCTAGAAACACATCAATGTGGGACGATTAATATCCGAAATTCATTTTAAAATAAAGTAACATTTCTTTACTTTCCAAGAGTGTCCCTCCTCTCCTCTTATAAAAGGCCCCCACCTCTACCTCATTACCCACACACCCAAAGCCTATCGCTCACCCAACCCCTACCCATTTTGTCTCTTCACATCCCTCTCTTACTCCTTGAAGCATCACTTTGGGCAGAAGTCTTCCCAAGGAAGCCTTTGAGCTCAAACCAATGAGAGTTACCCGATTTTAAGGTAATGTCTCCACTTGAGTCCTTTTGTTTTATTTTGCTTCTCCAACCCCCTAAACTCATTTTATTTATTTCTTTTGTAACAACTCCAGTATCTTCAATATACTATGATGTTTTTATAAGAAAGATTCGAGCTACACTTACACACACCTACGTCTAATGGTTAAAGGACATACTATTTCCGTGGATGGTGAATTTATGCCTCCCGAAACGATGATTGTTCAACATTATTTTAACACCTTCAAAGGTGGCCATTAAGATGTCACCATATTTATATATGATATATAATATGTTTATTTTTTCCTTAAGCTTCTATATTTTTCATTTTTGTCATACCATAATGGTTTCCCTTATGGGTAAACGTGATATCTTCATTTAAGGAAGTGTGGACTACCGCCCCCTCAATGTGATTTGATTCGTTAAATACCATATTTGGGACGTATAAAGGATGGAACTATGATATTATATATGATATTATACTGGAATTATAATATACCTTCATATCATTATGATTCCATTCTATAAAATATGAAATAGAAATGAAAATAGTGTTCATGCGTACGTACGGCTTACCGTCTCCATGAACGGTGCATATCATTTCTTACCTCTAAATGATTATGTAATATTATAAATGCATGTATGTACTCGATATATAATATATATAACTCATGATTATAATTATGGATATAATGGATACATGAACAACTTGTAATTATAAAGGGTTTATTTTTGACTTAATACCAATGATCGTTAAAACGACCGTTATTAACATAAATAATTACATAGTGTTCATGACATGGAAATAAGTGATATAAAAGGAATAATGAACTTGAAAAAGGTTCTTAAAAAAGTATAAATTAACTCAAGTTCATTATTCAGGACATTAAAGAACGATCGAGTCAAGTCGGACCCAAGGTGTGGGACTTCGTCTCAATCTCCTTTCATTGAGGCATATTTGGTTTTATACCCAACCTTCCTTTATACGGTGTATAAACCCCTTTTAATTTCACATTTATTCAAAAGGAATATTTTTTATATGAATCATTTACTAAACGAAAAAAGGGAATGTTTTTGTCGTACATATGCTGCGACAATGACTTATCCGCCGTCGTGACCATTATTTGAGTTTCAGCTTCCTCTACAAGCCATACATTTTTTTAAAGAAAAATAAATCACATGTTTTACATTTCTTTTCTTTTGGTATTGAAAATGGTTTTCATAATGTTTTTATATCAGTGTGTTGTATTGATATCTTGTGATTGACAGGTGGAAATGTTATGTTTCCTTTATGCATGTTTTATGTGATACGATTATGTTGAGGATCTTGGGCATTATTATGAAGACGGGTGGTTTCGTGATAAACTAAGGGCGGGTGAGCCCGATATATCTCTCCAATGCATTGGGTAATGCGAAAGAGAGAAACGTTAAGGTTTCTCCGAAGAGATTTAGGGAATATACTGTGATGGGTATTCCAAACGTAACCAAGAGGGTTACTCCCTATGTAAGAATGTGATGAATGCCTCAAGTTACCTTTATGTCTTATGATTTCTATGATTTTTTTATGATTTGATGAGGTATGTTAAAGTGATTATGTTTTATGGGTAATTTATGATTTCATTCTTATGTATATGTATACCCATGTTTTCTTTCCATATTTTTATACCCCTTACTGAGCTTTTTATGCTAATCCCATGTTTTTTTGAAATGTTTTTCACAGGTCAAGGGAAAGGTACATGATATGATGATAGTATCAAGGAAGTTTCAAAAAGAATCCATGTTTTATTTTTAATATGTTTCCATTGATGGTAAAGAAGAATATTATCATTATGTAACCACTTTGTTTATATGTGGAATGTAATGCAAGTTTTATGATTTAATTCTCTAAAACTCTAAACCCAAAAAGATCCTCAATGTGTAATCATATAATAACTCAAGATTAAGTAAGGTTTAAGGATGGGGCCTTATATTTTAATTTTTAATTTTTATATAAATTTAATAATCATAATAGTTTTCAATATAGGTAACACTAAATATGAACAAAATATGACACTAAATTAAAATAAAAATATTTTTAAACTATCACTATAAACTGGCCATTAAATTTTATTTAATGAATAGTATCATATATATTATGAATATTACATGGTTTAAATGTAAAAAAAATTATTACTATTTATTTTAGAAAAAAAACCATTTGAATGAAAAATGAAAATTTTCAAGAAATTCTTATTTTTTATGACTGATTCATTGTGTTTTACACACATATTAGAAAATAATTTTTTAACAAATTTATATATTTTTTTTGAAAAAATATAAATCATTTTTATTATAAGAACATTAAAAATATCATAAATTGAATATTTAGTATATTATATAAATGATTTTATTTTTTGTGAATATGGAAAAAATTAAATCATAAAATTTATATTGGATTAAATTTTATATAATGTAAAGTTATAATTTTTATTTTTTTCAATGTCATATTTGATTATATATATCTATATTAATAAAATATAGGCCATTTTATTTTTACAGATATTGATATTTTGTACATATACTTTGAAATCATCAAAAAAATTTCTCTTTTAAAACCAACATAGTTGGTGGGACAACTGAATTAATTTTGAATTATGAATAATAGTTAAGAGAAATGAATTCTAAATAATAAATGAAATATTTATAATCAGAATAAAATTTATTCTATAAATTGGTAAAAATATTTTTTTTCAAATCATAATATTGATAATAGTAATAGTTATTTATCACATTTAAGGTAAAAATGGCTTTACCATGGGTTAAACTAAGAAGAAAATGATTAAAAATGAAATAATAAAAACTAAAAATAATGTTTCATATCCATATTTATACCTTATATCATATAGGATAATTAATTTCCCATTATGAGGCATTTGGAAAGATAAATACATGGGTATATGTTCATAATTTCAAAATATTTCAGGTGTGCATGTAATGACCCTTGTATTTATTGAATAATACTTTTTATTTAGAATAATAATTATAAATAAGATATTAGTTTCTATTTAAATGGAGTGTTATGTGCTATGTAGTACCCATCATGCAAAAATGGGTTTATATGATATCCCATGATTCACACAAGGTTGAGGCACAATGAAAAATAATAATATAATATTATTTTAATTTTTAGTTAATTCATAACCGTTGTATTGGTGGGAATGCACAAAAATAACAAAAATATGATTATAAATGTTTTTTAATTATATTCACATTTATCCACTTATAGTTATAGTCATAAAATGAGAATGAATCCATCTTAAGAAAAAATAATCTAATATTCATTAAAAGGATGATTTATTCCCTTTTGATGGTGAACCCCTATTTAATCTAGTTTTTTTAGTTTTATATTTTTTATTTGAAAAAAAACGTCTTATTTATAATTGGGACATAAAAATGTACTTTGGGTTATTTTTTGGTATTTTTATTAATGTTCGTTTTTTAATTAATAGTGAAAAATAAACCATTTTATTTCAAAACTGCGTTTTCATCAAATTTGTTTATATGTAATGATTATATTTTTAAATGATTTTAAAATGTTAACAGATAATATATTTATCATTTAATCCACTTATGGTTATTGGATGTATTTTTACTTTGAAATTTAACATAAATACATATCAATCTTTTTGAAGTTGTTACATCACAATAACACACTTTCTAGTTTTGAAAACGGAAGTTAATTTTAAATTAATTGATGAAACATCTATGTTATTAATATGGTTAAATATACACTATTTTTTACTGGTAATATAAAAATTATCTTTGGTTGAATTTGTGGTGTTTTTCTGAAAACGTTCATTTATTATGAATAGTGAAAAACAATGCCTAGTAGTTTAAAAACAATCTTTTTCATTTAAATAATTTTTTACCAAATTTGTAAATTTAATTTAAAAAAACCAACATAAATTGTTTTCAACTATACGTATATTGTGGTTTAATAGGTTGAAAATAATTTATGGTGACTAGTATCTTTTGATTTTTAATTTACCATTTTTAAAGGTAAATTGGGTTATTTAAAGTAAAAATAATATTATAATAATATAAAATTATCATAAAAATTTTCATAACCTTATTAGATATTTCATGGACGAAAACTAAAATATATTGGTGATTATTATCTCCTTTCAAAGCCACTTGGGTAAGATAATGACATTAATAACGTTTTATTTAAAGTAAAAATAAACATATCATAAACATGTATTATTTTTCTAATAAAATTTTATTATTGTCTTATATATTTTATATATTTTAATATAAATATTTTTTGATATAGATAAATATATTTCCTACAACATGGTGTTTGATTTATAATTTTTTGACATCATATAAATATATGTTTTTATGACACAATGATGATGTAATGATTATCTCATTAATTAATATTTTCAAAAATGATTTTATTTAAATGAGAATAAATTTATTTTGAAACTGTTTATGGAAATAAATAATTTTAGAGAGGATTGATACTTCTTATCATTTATTTAATATAGTTTTTTTGAAATAATCAAGTATGTATAGATTTTTTAAAACGTCATGATATGAACAGTATAAAAAATGGCATAAATGAGTTTTTAAATCAATCAATATTTTATTAAATGATAAAATAGTCTTTAAAATTGTAAAAATAATCCATATTACATATATTATGATAAAAATGTCAGTAATGATCCATTTTGGGTCTATTGGATTTTTACGTTAACTATATTAACCATATAGTATAAATATACATGAATACTTGGTAAAAGATAATTTATTTTTCTATGCGTTAAAGATAAATAATATGGTTAAAAATTAAACCAAAACATTTCTAAAACAAATCAGTTGAGAATATTTCTAATAATAGTCATCTTATCATCTAATTTAATCAATTTTGATGATTTTGAATCTGAAAAGTAGTTTATAATAAAATATTTTTTCAAACATTCCTAAAGAGCCTCTCCTACCTCTTATAAAAGGTCAACACCTCTAACACATTAGACAAACATATGAAGCCCCATGGTTCATCCAAGCTCATCATAAATAAGCTCCAAAAATACCCATCTTACATTTATAATACATTCCCTAGGTAGAAGGAAATTTAAAAAGCCTTTTGTTTCAAAAAAAAGGGAGTTACACTGTTTAATGGTAATGTCTTCTCTCAAGTTCTTTTGTTTTATTTTTATTTCCCACTCCCTAATATAACTATATTATTTGTTTACATAACAACACCAATACCCTCAATATTCTAGGACATTTAGTATAATTATTCAAACAACCCTTATACACACCTCCATCTAATGCATTTGGAACATACTATTTATTTTGTCGGCTAACTACTGCCTTATGAAATGATGATTGTTCAATTATCTCATACCACCTCTCATGGTGTTCATTTTGAATGCACTATACTTATATGAGATATATAATATAATTTATATTGTCTATATTCTTATTTAATTTTCATTTATAACATTCTATTATGGTTTCCATAATGGTGAAATATGATAATTTCATTTGAGAAAGTGCGGACTACCGCACCTCAATGTAATATGACTCGTTCATTACATATATAGAACATATAAAAATGGTGTTAGTGAAATTATGTTACATATATATAATATTATATTATAATTTATGAATAATATAACTTTGTATAATTATTTATTCATTTTATTAATAATTAAATATAAATGAAAGTAGCGTTCAGGCGTACGTACGGCTTACCATATCCATGAACGGTGAATTTCATTTCATATTTCCAAATGTAATATACTAATATAAATACATATATATATTGTATATATATGTTATATATGATATCTAAATAATTAATATCATTCTATAGAAAATTTAATTTTTACCACATCTAAAATTTCAAATTATAAGAATTTCATTCTTGACTCAAGTACAAAATATTGAAAACTCAACTTATATTAAAATAAATAAGTATTTACTGTTTATAATGAGGTAATAAGTGATAAAAAATAAACATGAAAATGTTTATTAACCATGTAGAAAATACCATTAATTTATTAATAAGAATATTAAATAATAAAAGAGTAATGTCCTACATGAAGTAAGAGACTTTGTTCTAATCACAATTCATTGAGGCTTATTTTGATTTATAAATGAATTTTATTTATATGTTGTATAAACCGCGTTGAATTTTCATTTCATTCAAAGGGAATATTTTCTAACTTAGTGTATTACTAAACGATAAAGGGAATGTTTTATTAACAAACATTGTGATAATGACCTTTCCGTCACTACAATAATTATTTGATATTTGTCTTCCTTAAACAAGCTGCAATGTTTTAAAAAGGATCCCATGGGGTGTTAGCCGAGTGGTACCCACTGGTGGTACTCTTTTCTCTCTCTGGGAACTGTCACAGGATCAGGTCCCGCTAGACTCGGACACTGTGCATTTTATGCACAGGGCGATTCTAAGCAATTTTCCTAGCCGGGGAATGTGCGGCGCGCTCTGGGCATAGCGGCGCCCCCCAGTGGGAGGCGAGGGTTACCCTAACACAAGTTTTCACTATTCATAGAATGGGTTTTGGGAAAAAATGTTGGGTCTACGGGCCATTTAATGGGCTAAATTTTCACTGGGCCTCCGGGCTATGTAATGGGTCTCCCTCTACCCAGTTAAAAAGATGTCTTTTCTTTGATATAATAATAAATGTGGCTTCAGCCCCAACCTTTTTAATATTTTCTAAAAAGTAAAAATAAATATTGTATACTCATTTAATTATTTTGGGTCCATAAATGATTTTTATAATTGATTGTTTATGTCAATATATTTAAATAATATATTGTGATTACAATGATGAAAATTTATCTTTCCTTTATGTTTGATTTCTGTGTTTGGATTATGCTTTGGTTCTTTGGAAATGTAAGCGTATATGGGTGGTTCTAGGATTTTCCAAGGGCGGGTAAGCCCGAGATTACTCTCTAATACATTGTGTAACATGATGGAGGTAAACATTTATTTTTCTCCTAATAGATTTAAGAAATATACTTGGATAGGTATTCCAATGTAACTCTATACGTAGATATGAAAGCCACAATGTAAGTATGATATAGATTCCAAAAGTTAAATTTATGATTTATGATTTCTATTTGTTATTCATAAATATTATTATTACATGAGGTATATTACAAGGATTATGTTTTTTTAGTATTGATGGACAAATGTTTTTTTCTTTATCTTATAACCCATACTGAGATTTTTATGTGCATGCCATGGTTTTGAAATATTTTTCACAGGTTATAAAAAATGGTAAGAGAGACGAATAATTCAAGAATATAAATATTATGAAATGTATTTTTGTTTTCTTTTTAAGGTTTTTATTTTATGTAAAGAATTCATAATGAGTTGGAGTGTCACATTTTTAATTTTTAGATGTAATGTAATAGTTATGGATTAATTATTTTAAACTCTAACCCTAAAATGATCCTAGATATGAATGAATAACTTAATTCATGATTATGTAATGATTATGGTTGGAGCCTTATTGTTTTTTCCATAGGACGGTTTAGATTACATTATGATATAAGGTTTTGTTAAATGAATATCCATAAATTATTTTATGGAAATATTGAAATGAAATATAATTTATAAATTACCATGTTGCTTCGCCTATGATAATTGTATTTTCAGAGTGGTTTTCCACAGAGGAAATATGGCAGCTAGGATGGGATGAAATCAAGTGGAAAACAACCATCCAAATCAGAAACCTGAGATGGTTTGAATCGGAAGATAATAGTTTGTAGTACTGATGAAACAATAGATTCAAGCTATAAATGGTGGTGGTATACATGCACTAGATCAGCCTGATCAACCACAAAGGAACATATTAGTAGTGGAGCATATCATGATGCAACATCCCCCATCATTCATAGGATCTTATAAACATGATCTAGCTAATGTGTGTATTATTGCATTGTATAATATTTTTGATGTCATGGGGTGTTCATAACATCTAATTTTTAGCCTTTCCATTTACCATTTTGAAGGTGAATCTGATCTATTGTGGTCGATGGAAAAAAAGATCAGGGGTAGTGAGGATACTGATGGTCTTGATTTGGATTAATTAAAAGGTATTTATCTTGATAAATAATTTCCTAATGCAGTTCGACTTACGATGGGTAAATAATTATAGGAATTGAGGTAGTATGATGAATCTGTGGCTTTTTATGAAGGAAAATTCTCCCGACTGGCAAGGTATGCTGCAAATTTCATAGGATACCTTTATAGTAAAATCAATTACATTTTCTCTGGATTAAACCCAATGTATCAAATTGATTTATAATCTCATGAGTTTAAAAGTTATTAAAAACTTGTATGATATGTAGATAAGGTGGAAATGGAGTTTTTTGATGGTCATGCATTCATTGAAACACAACATGATTAGTGTTTGAGGTGACATACGAAATTTAAGAACTCTTCCAAAAATTATGATGGTAAGAAAATTATGTGTAAAGTTTCTGGGAGTTGTGGAAAAAAGTATTATAGGGAATGCCTTATAAATTATTGTATGTTATACCAATGTGGTAAAATTGGATATAAAGGTTGTAATTGGACTAAAAAGATTAGGGTAACGGTAAGAAAAAAATCTGATTTACAGTTAGTATAATGTTTCCATGCAATGAAATGGGTCATTATGAAAATGAGTGTCAAACAAAGAACTCAACTGAGGGAATGAAACTGGACTACAAGAATAATGTGGTGGTTAAATCTATTTCAAATACTTCAGTTTATATTGGAAATCATAATATGTTGTATTAGATAATATATTTCTCTTATTCAGATTATGTGTATCTATGGTTTGATTCAGCCTTTAGACATTCATTAAGTTCTAATAAATCATCTAGTAAATTTTTAATTCCATGTCATGATATGAATCCTGAACTTATGGTAAAAATATTGGGAAGAAATTATGAGACAAAAAAAATTATAATAACCTTCTTCTACTTGTGTACAAAAAGAATACACCTACAAACATTATTGTTTTCCATCTAGTAGAGTTATATGTTATTTTTGGTATAGATTATATTTTGTTTTATCATTTTAAGATTTACTATAGATCTAAAGAGGTTTTATTTCGAAAGAAATTTTAATTTTTGTACAATAATTGACCATTTCGTTTGATAACATATCTGGAAGTTGAGAAACTAGTAAAATATTGAATTGAATGTTAACATGGACATATTATTAAAAATAGATAATCTATTCAGGTTAATGATGTTCCATTGGTCAACAAATATCAGGATGATTTTCTTGATGTGTTTCATGGTATAAGACTTGATCGGGAGGTTGAATTTACTATAGGCATAGATCTGGATGCTAAGACAATTTCAATACCCCCTTATCAAATATATCAAATTGAACTTTATATTCTAAATTACCAATTCCAGGGGTTATTAGATAATGGTTTTATTCTACATATCATATCACTAGGGGGTGATCTAGTCTTGTTTGTTTAAAATAATGAGAGTTCAGTGAAACATTTCATTAATTATAGATAATTTAATAATATTATTGTTAAGGAAAAGTATCTTTTTCATTCATATCGATGATTTATTTGATATTCTCTAGGTAGAAATGTTTTTTCAAAATATTGACATGATATCGGGTTACCATCATTTGAATGTAAAGGAATATGAAATTATGAAAATAGTGTTTCATTCTAGATTGGACTATTATTAATTTTCCAATAATCCTTTTTGTTTACGAAATGCACCTACTATATTCATGGATATTTGAAATAAAATATTACATGATCTAATGTATAAGTCGGTGGGTGTGTTTATCGCCGATATTTTGTTTTATTAGGAAATTAATGAGGATCTTGAACTTCATTTATGGTTTTTCTTGATAACATTAATATAAATGAACTTGTATGGGAATCTCAGCAAGTGTGCGTTTTGGTTAAAAAAAATTCCATTCCAAGGTCTCATTGATTAAAAAAAATTCATAATTGTTGATCTTATTAAATGAAAAGTGGTTGAAGAATGGACAAGACCCACAAATATAACTGAATTTTGTAGTTTTCTTGGTTTGGAAGGATATTAATAAAGGTTTGTAATTATTTTTTCATGTTTATCTACCCACTGACTATGTAAACTCCACAAGGTGTATTTTTCATTTAGAATAAAATAATGTGATGAATATTTTCCGGAATTGAAAAAAAGGTTGGAGAATTTTATTGTTTTGGAATTAACTTCCAGAAATGGTGAGTTTGTTATGTAATGTGGTGATTATTTGAAAGGACTTGGTTGTGTCATATTGGATAATAATTAGTTAATTACTTATGCTTCACTTTAGTTAAAACCTAATGATTTAAATTACCCAATATATGATTTGGAATTAACTGTGGGTTTTTTCACTAAAAATTTTGAGGCATCATATGTATGGATTAAAATGTGGAATATATTATGACAATAAATATTGAAATATATATTCACTCATAAATAATTGAACACGATACAAATGTGATGGTTGAAATTAATCATAGATTATGATTGAACCATTAATTACCATATTGGAATGGAAAATAATGTGGAGGGTGTTTTGAGTCAAAAAAGTGATGATACATTAACATTGTTACATTTAGAATAGGATCATTTGATTAACAATTTAAGGAACTTTTTAATATATACTTTTGGTGCAGGAAATTCCCCTATTTTGTTTCACGTGTTAGTGAAATCATCTCTATTAGATAAAATTAATCAATTACATAAGGAAAATAATGATTTTCAGAAAAAGGTAGAGTTTTCTCAGAATGATAAGTTACCGGAATTTAACATTGATAAACATTGTGTTTTGAGGTTTAGAAAGAGATTATTTGTGCCTTTTGATTCACATTTAAAGAAAGATTTGTTATGTAAAGATCATAGTTCTCTCTTTTCAGTTCATCATGGTAGTTACAATTTGTATAGAGATCTTGGGAGTATTAGTAGTTCGATGGAATGAAATGTGATATTGCCGAACTTAATGTGAAGTGTTTGAATAGTCAATAGGTTGAAGTAGAGTGGTAGTTATCGAATGGTATGCCTCATAGATTATCGGTTCTATAGTGTAAATGAAAAAATATATCAATGTAGTTCATTGTGGGAATATGAAATACATCTCAAGGTAACAACACAATCTATGTTATTATTGATCAATTAACTAAATCTTCTCATTTTCTATCTAATTCGAGATACTCTATCTTAACATCAACATTCTATGTTTTATGATTAAGATATAGTCAGGTTACATGGATTTCCCCTCTCTATTTTATATGATATTGATCTGAGGTTCACGTCCTACTTTTGTAACGACATTATAAAGTCCTTGGGTAATAAATTAAATATTACTACATCCTTTCATCTAAAATATGATGCGAATTTAGAATGGAAAATTCAGACATTAGAAGATTTGTTATATTCTTATTCAATGGATTAACGGTGATGTTAAGACCAACATATTTCATTTGTTGAATTATCAAATAATAACAACTTTCAATTTAGTATACAGATGACTCGATTTTTGGAAATATATGGAAATTTTTTTCTAATTCCATCATTTTTGGGATGAAATTGGGGAAATGATGTTAATGGGACCGAAACTAGAAGAAGAGATGGAAAAAAATATTTAGTTGACTCAGAAGAACATGAGAATAGTGCATAGAAAGTAGAAACATTATACAGATAATTGGAGGAAGGATATTTCTTTTGAGTTTAGTGATCATGTCTTTCTCAATATTTTCCTCATGGAATGTGTGATGTGTTTCTTTAATAAGCGAATGTTGAGTCTGAGGTTCATTGGACCCTATGAAATCCTGATGGAATTTGGATCAATTTCATATAGAGTGTTTTTACCTCCATGTTTATCCTAGGTAGAAAATGTTTTTCATGTTTCAATATGGAGAAATAATATACCAGATCAATCTCATTTTTTAGTCTAGAGGTAGTTCTATTTGGAAGAATATAGTTTTTATGATGAACAACTAGTCCAGAATCATGACCGAAGTGGAATGTGCTTCATAATAAAGAAAATTTATCAGGTAAAAGTTTTGTGGAAAAACCAGATATTTTAATAGGAAACGTTGGAATCTAAAAATGCTATGAGGTATAAAAAACCCCACACTTATTTGATAAGTGAATAAAATTGTGGGGACAAAATTTACCAAAGTGGGGAATGATGAAAGGACCTAGGCATTTGTAGAATAATACATTTGATTTCTATTAATGCTTATGAATAATATATTAATTATAGTTTATATGGTTTTCTATGATCGATGGTGTACTGGAATCAAAAAAATTGGTTTCCCTAAAATCTTTTGTTGCACAAAAGGATAAGTCATACTAAAAATTAATAATATAATATTATTGTAAATGGTAGTTAATGCCTAGCTTATGTATTAGATGGAATGAAAATAACTAACAAAAATATGATTTCACCTATTAGTTAAATGTTTTTACATTTATCCAATAAAATTATCGAGGTTTAAAACGGGAAAGAATTCAATTTAAATCATAAATACCGTAATATTCAATAAAAGGTAAATTTCCCACCTTTTAATGGAGAACCCCGTTTAAATCTAGTTTTTGTCACATTTATATGTTGAATTTTGAAAAATAAAATTATTGTTTTGATGTGGGATATCAAAATTTAATTTGAGTTTTGGGAAGAGAGTATGTGTGTCTTGTGATTCATAGTTTAAGAAAGAGTTATTATGGGAAGCACATAGTTCTCCATTCTCAGTTCATCCTGTCAGTACTAAGATGTAAAAAGAACATAGGTATTATTAATGGAGAGATGGAATGAAAATATAGATTTTTTGTTATACAATGAAGTGTTTGACTTGTTAGAAGGTTAAAGTAGAATGACATTTACCCAAAGAGATGATTCACCCTTTACTGGTGACAATGTGGAAATGTGAAAATATATACATGGACATCAATGTGGTATTAACAATGGCATCTTGAGGTAACAAAGAAATCATTGTTTTTATTGATCTATTGACTAAATTTTCTAATTTACAATAATTTAAAGATAATTTTCCACAACATCAACTTTATCGGTTGTATGTTAGAGAGATAGTTAGATTTCATGGAGTTCTCCTCTGCATTGTATCTGATCACGATCCCTGGATTAATACTACCTTTTGGAAAGGCCTTCAGAATTTGTTGGGTACTGAAATAAATATTAGTACATCTTTTTTATCCTCAATCTGATGGGTATTCATAATGAATCATTCTGATTATGGAAGATATACTATGTGATTTCTTAATTTAATACCAGGGATGTTGGCACCAGAATCAATCATTGGTTGAATTTTTGTATAGTAACAATTTTCATTTGAGTATACAGATGGATCGATTTGAATAATTAAATGGAAAGCATTGTTTAACTCCTTCATTTTGGGAAAAATTAGTTGAAGGGAATCTAATGGGTCTAGAATTGGTATGAGAGATTGTGTAAAAAGTTCAATTGATTCAAAAATATATGAGAATAGCTTAGTGTAGGCAGAAATGTTATGCAGATAACCCGATGAAGGAACTTTATTTTGAAGTTGGTGATCAAGTAATTCTCAATTTTTATCATTGTAAAAGTGTGATGTGTTTTGGTAAGAAGGAAAATATGAGTATGAGGTTCATTGGACCCCATGAAATACAAGATATAGTTGGATCAGTTTCATACAAAGTAGATTTACCTCCACAATTTTTTTTATTTTTCAATGTTGAGAATGTATATTCCTTATCCATATAATTTGTTGATTCCATAGATATATTAGTTTTAAGAGAATATTTTATATGAGAAACAACAAGTCTAGATTCTTTTCCAAAGAGATAACGTGTTGCGGAATAAGGAAATCCTTCAGGTAAAATATTTGTCGAAAAACCATACGGTTTATGAGGAAATGTGGAAATATAAAAATGTTATGAGCGATAAATAATCTATGTTATTTGATTTGTGAATAAATTTTTGAGAATAACATTTCCTAAAGGGTGGAAGGATTTAACATCCTAGGAAAAAGAAAGATAAGATACATTAAAATTTATAAATAGTTTTTAATTAAATATTAATATTACTTTGAAAGGAATGCTATTTTTTGTGCTGTACCCGATACGAAACAACGTGTTTCTTTGAAATCTTACGTTTCACACAACATAGAGTTATAATAAAAAATAATAATTTAATATTATTGTAAATAGCCAAAGCATGATGTACATGGACATTACATTATTTTTTTAATACATAATACATTTCACAAACAAATTCTCAATGATCGTCTTAGTTTAGGGTCATTGGAAACTCGATTCATAATCTTCTAATCCTAGTGAATGATCATCAACATCTCCCATAAAGATCATACCCTTTTGTTTACATACCTAAAACCATTCATTTTATCATGGGAAAAAGAAAACCTCAAAAGGGTGACCTCATATTCTCAGTAAGGGTAAGCATGGAGAACATAAAAACAATCCATAATCATTTGACCATAAAAACATGAACATAAAACATCAAAATATTGAGCAATGAGAAAAATCTTGGAAGTACATAAGTCATAGATCATAGTGGAACATTAATCATGATAAAATTTCATGGGAATAAAACACATATTTGTAGCAAACCATTAATAACATGATATGATTTCCATAGTTTCCATTGCATTACTGACAATACAATCATAGTGGACAATGTCCATTATTGTACCAGGTTTACTTTCCCTTCTAGCCCTATATTACAGAACCAGATTCACTTTTAATTCTTTCCATATCTATCTCAAGAGATATAAATCTTACCCAATGTATTGGAGGGAGATATAGGTCCCACCCATCTCATAGTGAAATCATTCTTTCATGTGCCACAAAAAAATCATAAATCATTCATCATATCCCAAATAGTAAAATGGGTTTTATAAACATCATCCCATCATGACATAATCAATATGAAACAAATGGATATCATTTCATCATAAGAAAAATCCAACCATTTAAATAATATATACATTATACATGAAACATAAACATACTATATAATGTCATTTTAGAGGGAAAATAGTTTTGATAAAACACTTGAAATGAAATCTTCAACAAAATATCCTTTATTCTTCAAAATCATTTTCAATTCACAAAATTCCACACAATTTTAAAAGAAAAGTATTTTATTGAAAAAAATCATGAAATATTGTAATGTATTCTTCACAAAAATAAGGAGTTTTGAAACTGTAAAAATCCGTTCATTCCAGATAAGTTTAAGAAAGCATTCTCCTTGTACTTTTGCCGAAAAAATCAAAAAGTACCTCGTAGGGTAAACAAAAGAAATATTCCTTCCATACCATGTGGTAAAAGTAAAAAATAGGGTGAAAATGAATTTAAACATACATCTATGAATAGTAATCATTTTATGAAAACATTTTGAGAATATATGGACATGGATGATATACATAACCCCAGTAAATACTTACGAATAAACAATCTGAGATAAGAACGAGATTGGAATAATTATCCCTTACCTTATGTCCAATTTCATATGTATGTGCTTAAGAATCCTATATTGTGGGTTTAAACATATTATTAACTTGTAACCGAACCATAATAATATTTATGATATCATATATGATTCACTTACATCTTTATATTACCCGTTCATTCGCCAATTCCATGTTAAATTAGCGTTTTGGGTAAAATCGTTTCATTTATCATCCGTGTTTTGACTTGTAATTATTCATATGATTAAATAGATCATGATAAGTTACTACATAATATAAAAAATTATTTATATATAATATATATTTAGAATATAAATATATATAATATATTGATAAATGGAAAGGAATACACCATTCATAGAGATAGTAGGTCGTAAGTACGCATTAACGCTGTTTTCATTTCCTTATTAAATTTAATGGAAGTAATTAAATAAAATATACATAAATACATTATCATTAATATTTCATATATTTCATTATTATTTATTTTATATACTTTACAATCATTCTTTAATTTTTAACTTGGAGAATGCATCTCATCGTGTCGTGGAGACGGTAATCCGTACGTACGCAAAAGCGATGATATCATTCACAAAATTATTGAATGGAATTATAGTGGATGATATAATATCTTGGAATTATAATCATTTTATAATAACCATATATATTTATTCATTACACCATTATACCCATCCATGTATTGTGGTGGTGAAAAAATAGATTAAACCACGTCGTGGAGACGGTATTCCGTACGTACGCACGCACGATGATTTCATTTTCCAAAGGATGGATAGAAGGTGAAATAGGGTTGTTTTAAATTTATAATAACATATAAGTATATTAGTGATACTTATGTTATTATTTTGTAATTAAACAAATTAATATGTATAATTAGAATATGAAATAAATTTTATAGAATCGGTAAAGGATATTACCTCTTCTTGTACGAGCCTCTTCTAAACTGCCAAATAGGGAACTAAAGTTGGTCTTTAAATAAGACCAGGGCCTATATTATGTTTCTAGGGATGTTTTGAAGGAAACTGGGCAGGGTATGTCTGAGCTTGAAGGATCAAAATTTTGTGAAGAGTAGAGGAAGGAGGTTCCCTTTTATAATGGAGGAGAGGGGCACATTTGGAATCCTAAAAAAGTATAATTTAATATAAATTCAAACACCACATAAAAAATTACAAAATGACTGAAATCCATAGAATAGATGATATAGGTTTATAATATCATCAAAAAATAAAATTTATACATGTTGGGAAGTTATTTTAATCCTTATCT
This sequence comes from Viscum album, assembly GCA_963277665.1. Classification (NCBI taxonomy): domain Eukaryota; kingdom Viridiplantae; phylum Streptophyta; class Magnoliopsida; order Santalales; family Viscaceae; genus Viscum; species Viscum album. The sequence goes on along the minus strand of OY728161.1, from coordinate 414,576,796 downwards.
ACTTGATTTAACCTTATTTATTCTATTTAATTTTATTTGTGGTAATAATATTATAAATTTTAAATTGATATAAATATTTACTTATGGGTTGTGAAATTTACATAATTGTATAATATATGACATTTTAGGCCATTGTAACTTTAAATTTATAAATTTTAAATATTTTTGTGATTTTTAATAAATTTTATAATATATTATTTATATAAAATATCAATAGTGTTAATTTTGACACTATTCATATATATTAATTCAAATAAAATCCACACAGAAGATATATGTGCACCAATATATTTAGTAGATTCCTAACATGTCATATTCATATATTAAATTCGTGGATTACATTAAGTAGTTCATATATTATTTATTTTGATATTTGTAAAAAAAATTATTTAATATTTATCTTAATAAAATAATGACAAAACATTTTTGTATAATAATTTAATATACATATTTTTTTCATAAAAATTCAAAATAAAATTCTAGGATGAAGATAAATCTTATATATTTCATAAAAATACTTTTACCTAGACTTATCTCCAAAAACATCCTACTTTAAAAATGATATATTTGTTAAATTATGAAGGTGAAAAAATTGACATTATTAAAAATAAAATAATATAAGTGTAATAATGTAATTTATTAGACTCCAAATGGTCAAATATTAGGTCATTGTATTCTTATGGTTTATATATATACAAAAAATAAATTTTGGTCTTGTATTTGTGCCTTTTAGGGGTATTATTTGTTTAATAAAAACTATATTATTGAATATTCACTAAATAAAAAATTTCTGCATCATTAATGTATAAGCTATTAAGGTGATTATGTATTTATTAAAATTAACAAATAAATTACCATGATAATGAAAGAAACATTATCCTTCAAATGATTAATTACAACCTAAATTATATTCAGTATAACCTTATATTAAAAATAATTTAATTATTAATGTTTGAATGAGACATATTTCACTTTCATTTAGTTAAAATTAATTAAAGGCTTAATCACATACAAGTGGGTTCTAATAGATTCAATTTATACCCAACTATGTTTTAGGACGAAATATAATAATCCCATTATATTAAGATAAATTTTAGGGAAATTTTATAATATTATTTTTACATTTAATTTCCAAGTTTACCTTTAACTGTGGTAAATAAAATTTACCGTAGTTACTATTCATAATGCAAAAAAATAAAAAGTAGCCTATTAACATAATTTGGACCAACTGATTCCAAATATGGAATCCATTTTTCCAAATTCAAATCACATATGTTTAATAATTTTATTTTAAATTAATCTCATTATTAAGAAAATGATATTTAAAAGTTAAAACATTGTAAAAGATTGAAATGAATTGACCAATTAATTCAATGTAAAATCAATTATAATGAAATAAATTATATAAAATGGAAAAAATATATTCTATTTATACTTTAAATCCATTCAATATAATAAATTAACCCTATAAATTATTATGATGAAAAAAGAATTCATTAAAATATTGCGTGTTTTTACTATTCATTAAAATATGAAATTTTTTAGAATAATATGAATAATAGATCAAAAGTAAATTTTTAAAGCTTGGATACAAATAAAATTTTTATTTTTTCAAATTGAACTTTTAAAAATTACAAAAAAACTAGATTTAATGTGGTTTGACATCAAAAGGTGGCAAAACTGCTTTTTTTAAAAATAATTATTTTAACCGAAAAATTTATTTTTTTCTCATACCATTTTCTAGAAGATGTGTAAGATGAATAATAATGTTATAAAATTAAATATTCAGTTAATACTATTCATAACGGCTAGTTCATAATTATATTATAATAATATATTATTGGATAGTGAAACTCGGTATTACGTACCAAGTAAGCTATCGAGGAAGGTAGCTCATGCATGTAATGCAAGCCATGAAAGTGATGATTGTAGTGGAATCTTACGTTATTATTCTGTATAACTGAATACAACCATATTTCATTTATAAATTTAATATACATAAATATATACTAAATTTTGCGTAGAATAACTACTATCAAACCAACATGAAATTGTGTGTAACACGATCCAAGAATAGTGATTCGTATACTATAAGATAATATAGTGTTGCGTACAGTGCAAAATAATCTTGGTGAATCGTACAACACTAAACATCAAGGAAATTAAAAATAATATTTCTCATAATATCTCAGTGTGTAACAATTATTATTTTAAAGGGTAGTTCAAGAATAACCTTTCTATTGAGGAGAATTAATAGACCAAACTACAATATGAATATTCAAGTTTGTTAAATGTTTTCACATATATAAAATAATAGTTAGGGGCTCAATATGTGAATGAATCCAATTTTAAGCAAACATGGTCTAATATCTATTAAAAGTTCGACTTAAAGCCTTTTGATGCATAACCTTTTCTAAATCTAGTTTTTGTCACTTTTGTATGTACAATTTGAAAAAACCAAATTATTATTTAAGATTGGTACATCATAATTTAATTTGAATGATATATGGGTATTTTTTTGATGATGTTCCTTTTTTAATGAATAGTAAAAAATACTATATTTTATTTCAGAACTACCTTTTAATCTAATTTATTTGTATGGTTAGATTATCTTTTTAAATGGTCTTAAAGTGTAACTTGCTTATATTTTTATCTTTTAATACATTTTTGTCCATTTTAAGTAATTTAATTTTGAAATTGGACAAAAACATTGGTCAATCATTTGATACATATTATTTCATAAAAAACGTTTTTTTTTACAATGGGAATTAATTTTAAATTAATTTTTTCCACTTATGTGTTTTGAATATTGAAAAATTGAATCAATATTTGGAATCAGGAGGTCCAAATTTTGTAAATATGTATTTCTTCTAATAAATTATGTATAATTACTTAAGTAAATATTTTTTATACCCCTGTTAAAAAGATAATCTGGTAAATAAGGGTAAAAAAATAATATTATAATAATATTAAATTACCTTTAAAATATTACTAACCCAATTGAATGAGATATTTCAATCCGACGGAAACCGTGGGACGATTTTGGGACCCCATGGATCCACATGGGAGTGCTAATGACACGTTATATTTATTAATTAATGTAAAGAAAAAAAATGAAAAACACATATATCTTTAAGTAAAATAATTGTATATGGGGATATATAATTGATATCTTCAACTATAAATTTATTTTAAACATTTTAGGCCATCCAAGAATTTTATAGATTAATATGACTTATTATATATAATTTAATTATGTTTTTTTATAGTGATTCGAGTTGTTTTGGATTTTTTTAATTGTTATGATATGAATAATATTAAAATTAACAAAAATTGTTTTTATATAAATTAATATTTTATTAAATGATAAAACTGTCCAAAATGTATACTATTAATTTATGAAGGTGTCAACTTTGACATCATTTAAAATAAAATAATATAACTGTCATAATAACTTTTATAAGTCTCTAATTGGTCAAATATTCGGTCATTGGATTCTTATGGTTTATATATACACAACCAATAAGTATTGGTCATGTATTTGGTCCTTTTGGCGATATTATTAGTTTAATAAAAACTGTATTATTGATTATTCATTAAATAAATAATTTCTGCATCATTAATGTATAAGCTATTAAGGTAAATATATATTTAATAAATATAACAAATAAATTACCATTATAAAGAAAAACATTTTGTCTTTAAAATGAACATTTATACCCAAATTTATATAATGTATAAACTTATATTAAAAATGATTTAATTATTAACATTTGAGTGAGACATATTTCACTTTCATTTAGATAAAATAAATTAATGGTCTTAATCACATAAAAGTGGGTTCCAATAAATTTAATTTCTACCCAATTAAGTTTTATGATTAAATATAATCATCCAATTATATTAAGATATGTGTTAGGGTAATTTTATAATAATATTTTTACCCTTAATTACCTAATTTACCTTTAACCGTGGTAAATAAAATTTACCATAGTTACTATTCATAATGCGCAAAAATAAAAAGTAGCCTACTAACATAATTTGGACCTACTGATTCCAAATATGGAGTCAATTTTTCTAAATTCAAATCACAGAAGTTTCATAAATTAATTTAAAATTAATCCCATTTTTAAGAAAATGAGTTTTAAAAGTTAAAACATTCCAAAAGATTGAAATGATTTTACCTATTAATTAGTTTTAAAATCAATGATAATGACATGAATTATTTTTAATGGTAAAAATATATTCAATTTATACATTAAAACCATTCAATATTATAAATTAACCATATAAATTATTATGATGAAAAATGTTTTTTTCATTAAAATATACCGTGTTTTTACTATTCATTCAAATATGAAAGTTATCAGAATAATATGAAACTTTTATGCAAAGTAAATTTTTATAGCCTCGTTCTAAGGAAGAATTTTATTTTGTCAAATTGAACTTATAAACATGTCAAAAGCTATAATTAATGTCTGTGCACAATTAAAAGGCGGCAAAACTGCAATTTTTTAAAAATAAATATTTTACCTGAAAATTTTATTTTGTTCTCATACCATGTTATAAAAATTGTTTAAGATGAATAATCCTGTTAAAAAATTAAAAATGTATTAAATACAATTCATAATGTCTAGTTCATAATATTATTATAATAATATATCATTAGAATGTGAAACTCGGTATTGCGTACCAAGTAAGCTATCGAGGAAGGTCGCTCATGCGTGTAATGCAGGCCATGACAGTGTTTCTTGTAGTGGAAGCTTCCTTTGATATTGCGTATAACAAAATCCATTCATATTTCATTTATACATTGAATATATATATATATATATTCTTATTTTTGCGTAGAATAAATGCTATCAAACGAACTTGAAATTGTGTATGACACGATCCAATAATAGTGTTGCCTATATTTCAAGATAATATGGTGTTGCGTATAGCGCAAGATAATCTTGATGAAGTGAACAACACAATACATCAAAAAAATTAAAAATAATATTTCTTATAAAATATCAGGGTGTTACATTCTAAACCCCTTAAAATGAATTTTTCCCTTGAAAATCTTCAGGGTTATAAATGGCTTACTACTTGAATGTTTTTTCATAGAAACCCACATCGTTAAAAGGAAAACTAAAAATTCATTTTAAAAAGGAACATTAGAAACCGATTAGATACCCAAAGTAACTCATCACTTAGGTTCTCACATAGTAGAATATAGGTGAAAATATGGATATGGAAGATAAATCTAACCATCATGTTCTGACGGAGAGTTGTAGATAATATGGCTATGAAAAATCCAACAATCAAAAAGACATAAATTCTTGATGTTCTAAGGTACCGTCTCATTCATCAGATATGAGGGCACTAGGACAACATTTTTTGTTTTCAAGATAATTTCCCTAATATTGATGAATTCATGAATTAAAATAAATACATACTTGATTTTGGTATAGTCTCACCGTTTTTCGTGCCTTGAATAATTTCCACTTCATCTCTTCATGAAATGAAGTTGAATTTTTAATTTGTGAAGGGTTAGAAGATCATGAAATAGAATGATAGTTCATTCCATATGAATCAAACATAAGGTCAACATAAGTCCATCTATGGTGAGATTAATCGTATATGGTTCCACAAATGGACTTATACATCATCTATCATACCACATAATAAAATAAAAATTGTTTCTATAGACCTGGGACTTCTTGTAGGGCAATGGTAGGTGATAAAGGCATGTTGCACTTCTGTTGTGGGTTCGATTCCCAAAACCTTGTCTGACACGATGGGTTGTCACCCATCCTGAAGGATGTCCTTTTTCTAAAAGTACCCTATTATTACATTACAAAAATAATAATGAAAATTGTTATAGCTCTAAACAATACTATATGATGTCCAACATAATCCATTCCTATCTTTAGACTTATCCAAAATACTTTTTTCCAAACACATATTATAAAGTGGACATTTACTAAAAAGGTCATATAACAAGCACGTCAATACCATCATTTCTCCCAAATATATCATATTATATATCATTTTTATCGCAATCCAAACATGTGAATACCTTAATTATGAATTATCTTGAAACATGAATTATCATAGATCATTAGTGAAAACATGAATGCTGTCAAAATATAACTCTTTCCACATACCAAAATCCCAATATTTCGATATACTAAATCCATAATATCACTTTTTCCTTTTATCTTCCATGAGCTCATTAATACGATCAAACATATTATTTTCTCTTTAGCCCTTCAATATGCGCATATCATCATTTTTCCAAAGATATTTCAATCACTTTTCATTGTTTTAGATAAAATATTCATATTGAAAACAATAGTGTACAATTATATATCTATTCCAATATACCATAAAAGTACCTCCACAACATTATTTGTGGATACCAACACTTAAACACTTCAATCCTTTCTCTTCAATTATTTTCATGGAATAATTCCTTCCTTGATTTATATGTAACCTCTTAGGTCAGGGCAATGAGTTGGGTAATTCGCAACATCTCCATCGATAATACATTGAACTCCATAACAATATGTCACTCTATGACCCTTCTCTCCGCAAAGATAATATCTTCCCCTCCATTTGATGTATTCATCAGGGTTATTCTTCCATTATTATTAAATATCAATCTTCCTTTCTCTATGCTCTGCACCATGAGAACCTACAAAAAAGATTATCTTCCTCTTATTTGATGAATTTGGAATACCACAAAAGTTCACCTTTTTAATCATTTATCATGATGAAAAATTTGGCATAATCACAATATACTACATTCTAGGAATTTTGCAATTTCGTTTCTCATAGTCACCAATTTATCCTTTGGATTCAATGGTCACCCAATTCTTTCTTTTCCACTCCATTGACTAAAACCAAAAACCATTGGGTAAGAAATAGTTAAAATAACGAGGAACCACATAATCATAAAAAGTCACTTATGGGATGACTATCTTATCACATATTTTTAATCCATGACACCTCATGTTCACCCTAGGTTATTCATGATTGTCAACATAATTCTAGAACTGTAACCAATAGTTATACTAAACCATACGAACATCCCTATACATTCCATAGAAATATCTCTAGCCATCTAACTAATGATTTTGCATCCTTATTTCCAAAGGTTATCTAAACCTTCACTCTAATACCAACTGTAAAGACCCATTGCTTGACGTACATGTACATTACATTAAATTTAAAGAATACTTAATACATGACACAAAAAAATTCCTAAAGACCGTGTTAGTTTTGTATCTTTGGAATCCCAGAGCATAATCTCCTAATCTTGGTGAACGATCATCAACATCTCCCATAAAGATCTTTCTCTTTTGTTTACTTACCTAAAACCATTCTTTATATCATGGGGAAAAGAAAACACAAGAAGAGAAATCTCAAATGCTCAGTAATGGTAATCATGGAGAACATAAAAACAATCCCTAAACATTTGAACGTAAAAACATGAACATAAAACAACAAAATCATTAGCAATAACATAAAACTTGGATGTACATAATGAATGGAGCATAAAGGAAAATTATTCATGATAAAACATCATTGGAATAAAACAAATAATTGTGGCAATCCATTAATCACATGATATGATTTCCATAGTTTTCAAGGCATTACTGCCAAAACCATCATAGTAGTGAAAGTTCATTTTTGAACCAGGTATACTTGCAGTTCCATCCATATATTTCTGAACTGGATTCACTTTCTATTTTATACATGTCTATCTGATGAGATATAAATCATTACCAAATTTATAGGAAGTAGATGTAGGTCCCACCCATCTCATATTGTAATCATTCTTACTTGTGCCACACAAAAAATCAAAAATCATTCATCATAACCCAAAGAGTAATATGGGTTTCATAAACATCATCCCATTATGAAATAATCTATCTGAAACAAACGGATTTAATTTAAACATAACAAAAATCAAACCATGTAAATAATAGAAACATTATACTTTAATCATAAACATACTAACTAATGTCCTTTTAGATGGAATATAGTTTTGATAAAACACTTGAAATGAATTATTGAGGAAAATATCCTTTCTTCTTCGAAATCATTTCCTTTTCACCAAATTTCACAAAATTTTAAAAGAAAATGATTTTATTGAAAATAATAATGAAATATTGTAAAGGAAGCTTCCTGAAAATAAGGAGGTATGAAACAGTTAAAATCTGTTCATGCCATATAAGTTAAAAAAACATTCTCTTGGTACTTTTGCCGAAAAAATCAAAAAGAACCTCATATGGTGAACAAAAGAATGATTCCTTGAATACCTTGTTGTAAAAGTAAAAAAAGGGTAAAAATGAATTTATACATAGAGGGAATAATAGTAAACATTTTATGAAAACATTTTGAGAAATAACATGGAAATGGATGATAAACATAACCCTAGTAAATACGTACGAATAAACAATCTCGGATAAGAACGAGATTGGAATAATAATCCATTACCTTATGTCCAATTTTTTCTGTATGTGTCTGAGACTCCTGTATAGTGCGTTTAAAAATATTATTAACTTTTAACAGAACCATAGTAATATTTATGTATCATATCTGATTCACTTACGACTTTATATTACCCGTTCATTCGTCAATTCCATGTTAAATCAGCTTTTTGGGTAAAATTATTTCATTTATCATCCGTGTTTTGACATGTAATTATTCATATGGTCACATAGATCATGATTACGTACTTCTAGAATATAAGACATGATTTATATTTAATATATATTTAGAATATACATATATACAATAAATCGGTAAATGGGAAAAAATACACCGTTCATGGAGACGATAGGCCCTACGTACGCATGAACGTTGTTTTCGTTTCATTATTAAATTTAATTTAAGTAATTAAATAACATATAAATAAATCCAGTATTATTAATATTTCATATATTACATTATTAATTTATATATATACTTTATAATAATTCTTGAATTGTTAACCTGGAGAATGAATCTAATCGCGTCGTGGAGATGGTAATCTGTACGTACACACAAGCGATGATATCGTTCCCATAATTATTGAATAGAATTAGAGTGGATGATATAATATATTAGAATTAGAATCATGTTATAATAACCATATATATTTATTATTTACACCATTATACCCATCTATGTAAGGTGGTGGTGGAAAAAAAATTACACCACGACGTGGAGGTGGTATTTCGTACGTACGCACGCACGGTGATTTCATTTTCCGTAGGATGGATAGAAGGTGAAATTGGTTTCTATCATATTTATAAAAACATATCATTATATTAGTGCTACTGATTTTTTTATGTTATAATTAAAAAAATGAATAAGATGAGTAGATGAAGAAATAAATTTTAAATAATCGGTAAAGGATATTACCTCTTCTTTGACGCGTATCTTCTAAACCTCCTATTAGGGGACTAATGTTGGTATTTGAAGAAAACCATGACCAATATAATGTTTCTAGGGATGATTATAAGGGAAATTTTCTGGGGTTGGCTGAGCATGATGGCTAAAAATTGTATGAAGAGGAGAGGGTGGTGGTGCCCTTTTATAATGGACGAGAGGGGCGCCTTTGGAAACCTCAAAAATATTAAATTAATATAAATTCAAATCCCACATAAAAACATCCAAAATGACTCAAATACGAAGCATAGATGAGATAGGGTTGTAATATCGTCAACAAATAAAATTTATACATTTTGGAAAATTATTTTAAACCTTATCAACTCGATTTATCCTTGTTTAATCTATTTAATATTATTTGAGGTAATAATATTATAAATATTAAATATTTATAAATAATTACTTATGTGTTTTGAAATTTCCATAATTTTATAAATTATGACATTTTAGACAATATAAATTTTAATTTATAATATTTAAATATTTTAGTGATTATTAAAAAAATTTATAATATATTTTTTTTAAAAATAAATATAGTGTCAATTTTAAAACTATTCATTTATTTGAATTTAAATAAAATCCACACAAAAGATATATTCAAAAAGAATATTTACAAGATTACTAGAATGTCATATTCGTTTAAAAAATATGTGGAGAACGTTAAGTAGTTAATATAATATTAATTTTAATATTTTTTTAAAAAAAATTACTTGATATTACTATTAATAAAATAATTAATAAAACTTTTTTTAATAATTTTTTAATATACTTATTTGTTGTTTAAATATTAAAACTAAAATACTAAGATGAAGATAAATCTAATAGATTTCATAATTAATCTTTTAGTAGGATTTATCTTCTAAAACACCATTCTTTTAAAATGTTAAATTTATTAAATTATGAAGGTGAAAACATTGACATCATTTAAAATAAAATTATATAATTGAATAATCGCATTTAGAAGACTCAAAATGGTCACATATTCGGTCATTGGATTCTTATGGTTTCTATATACACATCCAATATGTTTTGATAATTTATTGGTTCCTTTTAGCGGTATTATTAGTTTAATAAAAACTATATTATTGATTATTCACTAAATAAATAATTTCTGCAGCATTAATGTATAAGCAATTAAGGTGGTTATATATTTCTTAACAATTACAAATAAATTACCATGATAATGAAAAACATTTTATCCTCCAAATGAGTATTTATAAAAGAATTTATATTTAGTATAACCTTATATTAAAAATAATTTAATTATTAATGTTTTAGTGAGACATATTTCACTTTCTTTTAGATAAAATAAAATAAATGTCTTAATAACATACAAGTGGGTTCTAATAGATTTAATTTCTACCCAAGTATGTTTTAGGATGAAACATAATAATCCGATTATTTTAAGAGAACTTTTAGGGTAATTTTATAATGTTTTTTTACCTTTAATTACCTAATTTACCTTTAACTGTTGTAAATAAAAATTACCATAGTTACTATTCATAATGACCAAAAATAAAAAGTAGCTAATTAACATAATTTGGACCTACTGATTCCAAATATGGAATCCATTTTTCCAAATTCAAATCCAAGAATTTTCATAATTAAAATTTAAATTAATCTCATTGTTATGAAATCGAGTTTTAAAAGTTAAAACATTGCAAAAGATTGAAATGATTTTACCAATGAATTAAATGTAAAATCAATTCTAATTACATACATTATATTAAATGGTAAAAATATATAATATTTATACTTTAAATCCTTTAAATATTATAATTTATCCCTCTAAATTATTACGATGAAAAATTTTTTTTTATTAAAATATTTCGTGTATTTACTATTCATTGAAATAAGAAATTTATGTGAATAATATGAAAATTTTATCCAAAGTATATTTTTATAGGTTGGATACATATAAGATTTTTATTTTTAAATATTGAACTTATAAAAATGCCAAAAACTAGATTTAATGTGGTTGTCCATCAAATGGCGGCAAAACTGCATTTTTTGAAAAATAATTATTTTTCCCAATAATTTTTTGTTCTCATACCATGTTTTAGAAAATGAGTAAGATGATTAAGAATGTTATAAAATTCCTAATTTAGTTAATACTATTCATAACGGCTAATTCATAATAATATTATAATAATATATTATTGGATAGTGAAACCCGATAGTGCGTACCAAGTAAGCTATTGAGGAAGGTAGCTCAAGGGTGTTATCCAAGCCATGACAATGTTTCTTGTAGTGGACGCTTATTTTGTTGTTGCGTATAACAGAATCCAACCATTTTTCATTTATAAATTTAATATATATATATATATATATAATAATGTTGCGTAGAATAAAAACTATCAAAACAACTTGAAATTTTGCATAACATGATGCAAAAATAGTGATGCGTATACTAAAAGATAATATAGTGTTGCGTATAGCACAAAATAATCTTGGTGAACATCAAAGAAATTAAAAATAATATTTTAAATAATATCTGAGGGTGTTAAAATTATAATTTTAAATGGTAGTTAATGAATAAACATTCTATTAAAGAGAATTAACAGAACAAACTACAGTATGATTACAAATTATTGTTAAATGTTTTTACATAGATAAACTAATTGTTAGTGTCTTAAAATGTTAATGAATCCAATTTTATGTACAAATAGACAAATATCTATTAAAAGGTCGATTTACAGCCTTTTGTTGGGGAACGCTTTATAAATCATGTTTGTGTCACTTTAATATGTAATATATGACAAAAACTATTATTTAATATTGGGACATCAAAATTTATTTTGGATATTATTTTGGTATTTTTTTGCTGATGTTCATTTTTTTAATAAATAGTGACAAATACAATATTTTATTTCAAAACTACCTTTTAATTTTATTTATTTCTATGGTTAGATTGTATCTTTCATTGGTTTTAAAGTGTAACGTGGTAACATTTTTATCATTTAATACATTTTTGGTCATTGTAAGTAATTTAAATTTGTAATTGAACAATAACATGGGTCAATCATTTGATACTTACTATTTCTAAAAAACACGCTTTTTCGTTTTGACAATGGGAATTATATTTAAATTAATTTACTCCACTTATGTGTTTTTAAAATTGAAATATTTATTCCATATTTGGAATCAGGAGGACCAAATTTTGTATATATGTATCTGTTATTTTAATAAATTATGTATATTTACATCAGTAATTTTTTTTACCATTGTTAAAAAGAAAATCTGGTAATAAGGGTTAAAAAATAATATTAGAATAATATTAAATTACCATTACACTATTACTAACCCAATTAGATGATATATTTCCATCCGAGGGAAACCTTAGGATGATTTTGGGACCCCATGGATCCACATGTGAGTGTTAATGACACTTTATATTTATTAATTTAAAGTAAAGACAAAAATACCATAAACATATATCTTTTAGTAAAACAGTTGTATATGGGGATATATATTTCATATTGTAACACCCCAGGAAAATAAAGAATATTTCATTTTTATATTTATCCTTATTTGTGAATAAAATATTAACATAACTTTAAAGGAGATTCTATGCTCGATGGCGTACCCAACACGCAACGACGAGTTTGTTGGGAATCTTACGTTGCACTCTAATAATAAAATAATATTATTTTAAATGGTAGTTATCATCTATATGTTATGATGGCGGGAATGAATATAACTAACTAAAAAATGATTATATATGTTTGTCAAATATTTTTACTCTTTACAATAAATAATAGAGGATTAAAAATGCGAAAGAATCCAATTTCAATCGTAGATAGTCTAATATTCTTTAAAAGGTCGATTAACCGCCTTTTGATGGAGAACCTCTTTTAAATCTACTTTTTGACAATTTTATGTTTTATATTTTACAAAATAAAATTCTTATTTATAATCGGGACATCAAAATTTACTTTGTTTAAATTTTTTTTATTTTTCCGAAAAATTTCAATTTTTAATGAATAGTGAAAAATGTTGTATTTTAATTCAAACCCTCTTTTTAATATAATTTATTTATATGATTATATTATCTTTTTAATTGGGTTTAAAGTGTAAATAGAATATATTTTTACCATTTAATCCAATAGTCGTCATTGGAATTAATTTCACTTTAAAATTGGACTTAAACTAGTGTCAATCTTTTGATACTTATTGTTTCATAAAAACACGCTATTTGCTCTGACTGCGGGAAATAATTATAAAATTAATTAATGAAACTTCTATGTTATGAATTTGGTAAAATAGACATCATTTTGAAATTCAGAATATCAAATATAGCTTAGGCTGAACTTTTGGTATTTTTCTGAAAATCTCCAATTTTTGATGAATAGTGAAACCACAAAGTGGTGGTTACAAAATTTGAGTTTTCGTTTAAATGTGACTTTACCACTTCTGTGATTTGAATTTCAAAAATCCAATTTAAATATTTTTAATTGTTAAGTAAAATGTGGTTCTATGGGATGAAAATAATTTTTGATGAAAAGTAACTTTTAAGTTTTATTAATCGCGATTAAAGGCAATTAGTGTGATTTAACGTAAAAATGATATTATAATAAATTGAAAATATATCGACAGTTGTCCTAAACCTATTGGATGAGTTATGGCCGACCAAGACAACCCATGGGACGATTTTTGTTACCCCATGGAGCCACTTGGGTTTGCTAATGACATATATGCCTTTTATTTAAAGTTAAAATAAAAATGTCACAAACATGATTTGTTTTAGTAAAACAATTTTTACATGTGGTTATACAAGTCAGAGTTTTGTCTATAAATAGTAATTGGAAAGATAAAAATATTTCCTACATCATATTATTTTTTTTATAATTTTTAGACATTATATAAAATAAATAATTTCTGACATCATGATGATGCAACGATGACCTCATTATTTAACGATTTAAATAAAATTGAAAGATAATGAAAATTATATGACCTATACTTTTCAAAAACCTATTATATGGGTGTATTTCTAAACATTATCACCTTACACTCTAAACACATCAATGTGGGACCATTAAAATCCGAAAACCATTTGAAAATGATGTAAACTTTTATACTTTTCCAAGAGTGCCCCTCCTCTCCTCTTATAAAAGGCCCCCACCTCTACAACCTTACACACACCTCTCAAACCTTTGGTTCGGCAATGCTCTGATCATTTCGTCTCTCCACATACCTATACTCATCATAGAAGCCTTAACTTAGGCAGTAAGCTCTTCAAGAGACCCTTTGGGTTCAAACCAAAGGGAGTTACCCAATTTTAAGGTAACATCTTCACTTGTTCTATTTTGTTTTATTTTGCTTCTCCAACCCCCTAAAATATTTTTATTCATTTCTTTTGTAACAAATACAGAATCATAAATATACTAGGATGTTGTTATAATATTGATTCTGGATACAGTTACACACACCTTAACCTAATGGTTAAAAACATACTGTTTCTGTGGATGACGAATTTCTGCCTCACGAAACGATGATTGTTTAACAATCATATAAAACCTTCAAAGGTGTCCATTAATATGTCACTATGTTTATATATGATATATAATATTTTTATGTTTTAATTAAGCTTATGTATTTTTCATTTGTGGCATACCTTTATGGCTTCCATTTTGGGTATACGCGATATCTTCATTTAAGGAAGTGCGGACTACCGCCCCCTCAAAGTGATTTGATTCGTTAATGACATATGTGGGATGCATAAAGGATGGATTTAAAGTTATTACATATTATTTTATACTGTATTTATAATATACATTTATATCATTATTTTTTTCTTTCCATTAAAGTATGAGATAGACATGAAAGTAGCGTTCATTCGTATGTACAGCTTACCGTCTCCATGAACGGTGCATTTCATTTCTTATCCTCAAATGTAATGGACTATTATAAGTAAATATAATGGATATATATGATGTATGATACATATAATGGAAGAATATAATTCTGGATTTAAAAATACACATATCTCTCATTTAATTTTAATTTCATTAATATGACATAGAAATGAAAGTAGCGTTCATGCGTACGTACGGCTTACCGTCTCCATGAACGGTGCATTTCATTTCTTACCTATAAATGATTGTGTAATATTATAAATACATGTATATGATGGATATATATGATATATATGATATCAAAATCAGGAATGTCATTCTGGATATAATGAACATTTGACCACACGAACATCATGTAATTGTAAGAAGTCCACTTTTGACTTAAGAACCAAATATCGACAAAACAAACATTATTAACTTAAATGATTACATAATGTTTATAACATGTCAATAATTGATATAAAAGGAATAATGAATTTGAAAAATGTTCTTAAGAAAGTATAAATTAACTCCAGATTATTATTCAGGACGTTAAAGAATAATCGAGTCAAGTCGGACCCGAGGTAAGGGATCCTACTCCTCTCTTTCTTTTTAAATATTCTCTTTTATGTCATTCCTTTTAAAGATTATCTTTCTTGTCATTGGGATGTTATTTTATATTAATATTACTGTAATTTTTATGATCTTATGATGAGAGACCCCATTTGATCTCTTCAATTCATTATTTTGATGTTTTATGTGGCGCCGTTAGGCTGCCGAATTTTTAAGTGGTTCTTTCACCTTTCTCCCTTTTCAAATTTCTAATTCCATGTCAAGTCTTGAAAGTTACTTTTTATTATGTTGGGTTATGATCTCTAAATCAATCATACTGATATTTTATGTTCATATGATGAGATACCCTATTTTATCTCATCAATTCATTTTTGTTGAAGTTTAAGTGGCGTCGTTAGGCTGCCGAATTTCTAAGGGGTTCTTTCACCCTTCTCATTTTCTAGATCAACATTCATGTCCAGTCTTTCAAGTTACTTTTTATTATGTTGGGGTATTATCTCTATATCTATCATACTGATATTTTATGTTCATATGATGAGAGACCCTATTTTATCTTGTCAATTCATTCTTTTGTAAGTTTTATGTGGCGTCGTTAGGCTGCCGAGTTTTCGTAAGATATTTTTCATCTCACTTTTATTCCAGTGGGATTTCTGCTACATTTTCCACATTTTTCTTTGAGTGGTGTATGTACTTCCCATTATTCTACTCATTGTTTAATATACTTTCATTTATGAGTATTTACATCAATGTTGCATTGTCCATCTTTCACAAGGTGTATGTTTTGAAAGATAGCCATGTCGGTAAGGGAACCTTTCACCCTCCTCTTTTTAAAAGACTTCATTTGTTATGTCTCTTAATTCACATACTATTATGTTGAGATATGTTCTTATATATCCTTATTTATGTAAATTTTAAGTCCAAGTGATGAGATCCCCTTTATCTCTCTCATCAACCCTTTTTGTAAAATTTTATGTGACGTCGTTAGGCTGTCGAATTTTACCAAGTGAACTTCTTAACCCAATTTCGATTTCTTTGGGTTCAACATGTAGTTATTGAATATGTCATCCTCTGAATATATGTGAATAACATTTGATTGTTTTACACTTAATATCCACTTATATTGGGTGTATTTATATTTGTCACACATAATTATGAGATTGATTTATCCTTAATTTAACGATACCTTCTTTATAATGGATTTCATCTTATTTTACATTTCTTTTGAGACTTCATTGTTCTTATGCACCAATTCACTTTTATATGGTGTGTATACTGTCCTTTGACATATTATATCATGAATCCCTTTATTTTCATGATATTATAAAGTTAGGATTAAATTTTATTCCGCTATTATTTGTATTCAAGAGTCTCTCATTTTTTTAAAAACTCTTTAACAAAAATATCGTTTTAAATGTTTTAAAGATTTATTATTCTAAATCATTATCTGTAATGTCCATGTTTTCAAAATGGTTTTCAGATTTTATTTATATGGACATTAATGTTTTAAAATTATAATTCCAATAAAAGCTTCAAAGTGGTATGGGACACTTTGATCCAAAATCACTTTTAAATGGTTTTTGAAAATGTATTGATATCTTGGAATTACTTATTGTGATTGAAAATGAAATGTTTTTATTGAAATGTATATATTTTCAATATTTTATGTGTAATGATGGTACTTGGACATTTTACGGGTGGTTACGTGATAAACCATATGACGAGTGGTGCCGTGAATACTAGGACGGTTGGTTACGTTATAACCTTCAATGCATTGGGTATGGAAGTCGGACGTATGGCTATTCCATTATGTATGTATGGAAGTTGGCCGAATGGCTATTCCATTAAGTGATATGTGTGGATGTCGACCTTATGGTTATTCCACTTAAGTATGTTTATGTCGCAAGTTACCTTTATATGTTATGTGATCATTATATGGGTTTTATGGTAATCTTTTGGTTACAGAAGGGTAAGTAATGAAGTTTTATTCAGTGAAGAGTTTTTACTACTTCGAAAAGGTGAAAAGTATTACTTTGATAAAGTATAAATGGTTTACTTGTTGTTTTGAAAAACTAACAGTATTCATTCTTTGTGTATCCCTTACTGAGTTTTTATGCTCATCCCACGTTTTTGAAATGTTTTTCACAGGACTTAACGTGGAATAGGGTCAAGGATGGGATCAAGGGAAAATCATGCAACCTAAAACATGGAACTGGACATTTTTCTTTTTAAGAGTTTTTATATTATGGAAAGTTAGTAAAAGATTCTACTTTGTAATCTTTTGAGATGTAATAGTTATGTCCTAATTCACTAAAACTCTAAACCTGAAAAGATCCTCAATGTGAATTATTCATTTAATTCAATATTAAGTATGGTTTAAGGTCGGGGCCTTATAGTTGGTATCAAAGGTCAGTTTAGATATCTTTAGAGGTTAGGGTATTCTTTAAGCATAAGTGGAATTACCATAATGGTTAGGATTTCAGAAAGAGTCCTCGTTTTAGATATAGTGAATAAGTAAGTATATCTTAGTGTCTATCTTCCTCATTAGTACACGATGGTTATGTTGATATACTCACACTGACCTTTTTGGTTTTAGTAAATGGCTTGATCTAGGAGGCACAAAAGTGACAATGGGTTTGAAGGAAACTGTGGTGGTTCTCTGATTAAGAGACTGGATGAAATGGGGGATTCAATGAGGAATCTCATGGTTGTTCTAAACCAACTATCAAGGAGTTATGATCAACCACTTCAACCTTGGTGAATTATCTAATTCATCATGTACGAGATGACCAATCGATGTGGAAGTTCTGGTAATAATTATTAAGGTAACCATTAGGGTCTATATGATCCTTCCTTTTTAGGTAATTATGGGTTACTATATGTAATAATGCAATGTGAATGTCATGAGATAAAATTGAGGTTAAATTACTTTTTGGTAATTTTTTAATATTTTATCTCGTTATTGGGGAATGTTTTAATAATTATGTAGTTTTGGAAAATGGACAACACGCAGACCGTGGGACAACCCGTCGCGTCGGAGAAAGCTACGGGAATCGAACCCACAACCAAAGTGCAACTGGTATTTATCTCCTACCATTGGACTACGTGAAGTCCCTGGTTAGTATCACTTATTCTTTTTAGTTAAGTGACTTTATGAATTAAGAGTATGTTTATTTTGGGTTTTTATGAAAATAATTAACTTATCATGGAGGATATGTGATTAAGTTAATTACTTTTCAATGCGAGACTTTAGGAGCACCTGATGTTTTTTTTGGAGATAAATGTTATGAATTAACATGGAAGACTATGTGACTAAATCCTTCAAATATTTGGGATTCAATATTATTTTGGTATACTTTGAAGAATTTTATGGACAAATTGTTTATCGAATGTTCCTCGTTGAACTTTGGGTTTTGTTGGGGCAAATTTTGGAGATTAAGAATAGATTTTCTTTTTATAAAGGGTTATCCTTTTCTGGATTATCTGATCTTATACTACCCTTTTTGGTTTTGGTTTTGGTTAGATTCTAAAGGCATGGGAAGTATATAGTTATCTTTTGTGGATTAGGTGATTCTCTAGAAATTGATTATAGTACTCTCAATGCAAACAAGTCTTCCTAAATACTCGTCTTTTGAAGAAAATATGAGTTTGATTAAGGAATATAGTAAAAGTTGAAAGTCTACATGACAAGTAAGTATGTTTAATTATGATTTAGTTAAGCTCAAAAATAAATTCCTCATTGAAAAGTAACTTAAAACAAAAATGTTGTCTGTTAACTTTTCCTACTGGGGAATCGAATACTGTTTAACCCATCACATGTTTGTGATTTTCTTATGGCTAACTTTCTCCTAGACATGTTTACTATCACTCTCCATCAGAACATGACCCTTTATTTTTTCCTCCATGTCCATATTTTCATATTTGGAATCCTAGTATGGGTTAACTCGGGTGACCTCTATACTTATCTTTCATTATTTTAAATATATTGTTTTACCGACTCTTGTTCCAATGTAGGACTTTCAAGGATATTTCCAACCCCAATTTTAAAATGGGAGGACGCAATTCCCAAAAAGGGGAAGGATGTAACACCCCAGGTAAATAAATAATATGACATTTTTATATTTATCCATATTTGTGAATAAAATATTAATATAAATTTAAAGGGGACGCTATGCTCGATGGCGTACCCAACATTCAACAACGAGTTTCTTGGCAATCTTACGTTGCACTCTAATAATAAAATAATATTATTTTAAATGGTAGTTAACATCTAGATGTTTTGATGGCGGGAATGAATAAGAATAACTACAATATGATTATATATGTTTGTCAAATATTTTTACTCTTTCCAATAAATGATAGAGGATTAAAAATGCGAATGAATCCAATTTTAAGCGTAGACAGTCTAATATTCTTTAAAAGGTCGATTAATCGCCTTTTGATGGTGAACCTCTTTTAAATATACTTTTTGAGAATTTTATGTGTTATATTTGTCAAAATAAATTTCTTATTTAGAATCGGGACATCAAAATTTACTTTGTTTAAATTTTTGGTATTTTTCCGAAAAAGTTCAATTTTTAATGAATAGTGAAAAATGTTAGATTTTAATTCAAAACCTCTTTTTAATCTAATTTATTTGTATGATTATATTATCTTTTTAATTGGTTTTAAAGTTTAAATAGAATATATTTTTACCATTTAATCCAATAGTGGCCATTGGAATTAATTTCACTTTGAAATTGGACTTAAACTAATGCCAATCTTTTGATACTTATTGTTTCATAAAAACACGCTATTTTTTCTGACTGCGGGAATTAATTATAAAATTAATTAATGCAACTTATATGTTATGAATTTGGTAAAATAGACATAATTTTTGAATTCGGAATATCAAATATATCTTAGGGGGAATTTTTGCTATTTTTCTGAAAATCTCCAATTTTTGATTAATAGTGAAACCACAGAGTGGTGGTTACAAAATTTGATTTTTCGTTTAAATGTGGCTTTACCACTTCTGTGATTTGAATTTCAAAAATCCAATTTAAATGTTTTTAATTTTTAAGTAAAATGTGGTTCAATGGGATGAAAATAATTTTTTATGAAAAGTAACTTTTAAGTTTTATTAATCGTGATTAAAGGTAATTAGTGTGATTTAACGTAAAAATGATATTATAATAAAATGAAAATATATTGACACTTGTCCTAACCATATTGGATGAGTTATGGCCGACCAATACAACCCATGGAACGATTTTTGGTACCCCATGGAGCCACATGGGTTTGATTATGACATTTATGCCTTTTATTTAAAGTTAAAATAAAAATGTCACAAACATAATTTGTTTTACTAAAATAATTTTTACATGTGGTTATAAAAGTAATAATTTTGACTATAAATATTCATTGGAAATATTAAAATATTTCCTACATCATAGTATTTTTTTATAATTTTTATACATTAAATAAATTAAATTCTTTTTGACATCACGATGGTGTAGTGATGGCCTCATTATTTAACGATTTAAATAAAATGGAAAGATAATGAAACATCTAGGACCTAAAAATGTCGAAAACCTATTGGATGAGTGTATTTATAACCCTTATCACCTTATCCTCGAAACACATCAATTTGGGACCATTAAAATCTGAAAACCATTTGAAAATAAAGTAACATTTTATACTTTTCCAAGAGTGCCCCTCCTCTCCTCTTATAAAAGGACCCCACCTCTACCACCTTACCCACACCTCTCAAACCGTTGGATCAGCCAAGCTCTGATAATTTTGTCTCTCCACATCCCTCTCCTCATCCTAGAAGCCTTAACATAGGCAGGAAGCTCTTCAAGAATCCCTTTGGGTTCAAACCAAAGGGAGTTACCCAATTTTAAGGTAACGCCTTCACTTGTGCTCTTTTGTTTTATTTTGCTTCTCCAACCCACTAAACTCTTTTTATTCATTTATTTTGTAACAACTCTAGTATCTTCAATATACTAGGATGTTTTTATAATAAGTATTCTATCTACACATACACAAACCTTCATCTAATTGTTAACGAACATACTTTTTCTGTGGATGGCGAATTTCTGCCTCACGAAACGATGATTGTTCAACACTCATATACCACCTTCAAAGGTGGCCTTTAAGATGTCACTACGTTTATATATGATATATAATATTTTTATGTATTACTTAAGCTTCTGTATTTTTCATTTGTGGCATACCTTTATGGCTTCTATTATGGGTATACACGATATCTTCATTTTAGGAAGTGCGGACTACCGCCCCCTCAAAGTGATTTGATTCGTTAATGCCATATGTGGGATGTATAAAGGATGGATCTAAAGTTATTATATATTATGTTATACTGGAATTATAATATACCTTTATATCAAAAAAAAATTCTTTTCATTATAGTATGAGATAGAAATGAAAGTAGCGTTCATGCGTACGTACGGCTTACCGTCTCCATGAACGGTGCATTTCATTTTATATCCTCAAATGTAATGTACTTTTATAAGTACATATAATGGATATATATGATGTATGATACATATAAAGGAATAATATAATTCTTTAATTAAAAATACACAAATCTATCATTTAGTTTTAATTCCATTAATATGACATAGAAATGAAATTAGCGTTCATGCGTACATACGGCTTACCGTCTCCATGAACGGTGCATTTCATTTATTACCTCTAAATGATTATGTAATAATATAAATACATTTATATTCTGGATATATATGATATATATGATATACAAATCAGGAATTTAATTCTGGATATAAAGAACCTTTGATCATACGAACAACATGTAATTGTAAGAAGTCCACTTTTGACTTAAGATCCAAATATCGACAAAACAATCATTATTAACTTAAATGATTACATAATATTTATAACATGTCAATAATTGATATAAAAGGAATAAATAACTTGAAAAAGGTTCTTAGTAAAGTATAAATTATCTCAAGTTTATTATTCAGGATGTTAAAAATGATCGAGTCATGTCGGACCCCAGGTAAGGGATCATACTCCTCTCTTTCTTTTTAAATACGCTCTTTTATGTCATTCATTTTAAAGAACGTCTTTCTTGTTATTGGGATGTTATTTATATTATTATTACTGTAATTTTTATGATCATATGATGAGATACCCCATTTGACCTCTTCAATTCTGTATTTTGAAGTTTTATGTGGAGTCATTAGGCTGCCGAATTTTTAAGTGGTTCTTTCACCATTCTCCCTTTTCAAAGTTCTAATTCCATGTCAAGTCTTGCAAGTTACTTTTTATTATGTTGGGGTATGATCTCTAAATATATCATACTGATATTTTATGTTCATATGATGAGATACTCTATTTTATCTCATCAATTCATTTTTTTTAAAGTTTAAGTGGCGCCGTTAGGCTGCCGAATTTCTAAGGGGTTCTTTCACCCTTCTCGTTTTCTAGATCTACTTTCATGTCATGTATTTCAAGTTACTTTTTATTAATTTCGTGTATGATATCTATATCTATCATACTGATATTTTATGTTAATATGATGAGAGACCCTATTTGATCTCGTCAATTCATTTTTTTGTAAGTTTTATGTGGCGTCGTTAGGCTGCCGAGTTTTCGTAAGGGATTTTTCATCTCAATTTTATTCTCGTAGGATTTATGCTACATTTGACACAATTTCCTTTGAGTGGTGTATGTACTTCCCATTATTATACTCATTATGTAATATAAATTCATTTATGAGTATTTAAATCAATGTTGTATTGTCCTTCCTTCACAAGGTGTATGTTTCAAAAGATACCCATGTCGGTAAGGGAAACATTCACCCTCCTCTTTTTAAAAGACTTCATTTGTTATGTCTCTTAATTCACATACTATTATGTTGGGATATGTTCTTCTATATCCTTATTTATGTAAATTTTAAGTCCAATTGATGATATCCCCTTTATCTCTCTCATCAACCCTTTTTGTAAAATTTTATGTGACGCTGTTAGGCTGTCGAATTTTACCAAGTGAACTTCTTAACCCAATTTAGATTTCTTTGGGTTCAACATGTAGTTATTGAATATGTCATCCACTAAATATGTGTGAATATCCTTTGATTTTTTTAAACTTAATATCCACTTATATTGGGTGTATTTATATTTTTCACACATAATTATGAGATTGATTTATCCTTAATTTAAGGATACCTTCTTTATAATGGATTTCATCTCATTTTACATTTCTTTTGAGACTTCATTTTTTTTATGCACCAATTCACTCTTATATGGTTTTTATACTGTCCTTTGACATATTATATCATGAATCCCTTTATTCTCATGATATTATAAAGTTTATATTAAATGTTATTCCGCTATTATTTGTATTCAAGGATCTCTCATTTTGTTAAAAACTCTTTAACAAAAATATAGTTTAAAATGTTTTAAAGATTTATTATTCTAAATCATTATCTATAATGTCCATGTTTTCAAAATGGTTTTCAGAATTTATTTATATGGACATTAATGTTTTAAAATTATAATTCCAATAAAAGATTCAAAGTGGTATGGGACACTTTGATTCAAAAATCACTTTTAAATGGTTTTTGAAAATGGATTGATATCTTGGAATTACATATTGTGATTGAAAATGAAATGTTGTTATTGAAATGTTTATATTTTCAATATTTTATGTGTAATGATGGTACTTGGACATTTAACGGGTGGTTACGTGATAAACCATATGATGGGTGGTGCCGTGAATACCAGGACAGGTGGTTACGTTATAACCTCCAATGCATTGGGTATGGAAGTTGTCCGTATGGATATTCCATTATGTATGTATGGAATTTGGCCGAATGGCTATTCCATTAAGTGATATGTGTGGAAGTCGACCTTATGGTTATTCCACATAAGTATGTTTATGTCCCAAGTTACCTTCATATGTTATGTGATCTTTATATGGGTTTTATGGAAATCCATTGGTTATAGAAGGGTAAGTAATGAACTTTTATTCAGTGAAAAGTTTTTACTACTTCGAAAATGTGAAAAGTATTACTTTGTTAAAGTATACATGGTTTACTTGTTGTTTTGAAAAACTAACAGTTTTCATTCTTTGTGTATCCCTTACTGAGATTTTTATGCTCATCCCAAGTTTTTGAAATGTTTTTCACAGGACTTAACGTGGAATAGGGTCAAGGATGGGATCAAGGGAAAGTCATGCAACCTAAAACATGGAACTGGACATGTTTCTTTTTTAGAGTTTTTATTTTATGGAAACTTAGTAAAAGTTTCTACTTTGTAATCTTTTTAGATGTAATAGTTATGTCCTAATTCTCTTCAACTCTAAAACTGATAAGATCCTCAATGTGAATTATTCATTTAATTCAATATTATGTAAGGTTTAAGGCCGGGACCATATAGTTGGTATTGGATGTCGGTTTAGATAACATTAGAGGTTAGGGTATTCTTTAAGCATTAGTGGCATTACCATAATGGTTATTTATGAAGATTTTATCTTGTTATTGGAGAATGTTTTTTGAATTATGTAGTTTTGGAAAAAGTAAAACACGCAGACCGTGTGACAACCCGTCGCGTCGGACAAAGCTGCAGGAATCGAACCCACAACCAAAGTGCAACTGGTATTTATCTACTAGCACTGGACTACGTGATGTACCTAGTTAGTATCACTTATTCTTATTAGTTAGTGACTTTATGAATTAAGAGTATGTTGATTTTGGGTTTTTATGAAAATAATTAACTTATCATGGAGGATATGTGATTAGGTTATTTACTTTTCAATGCGAGACTTTAAGAGCAACTGATGTTTTTTTGGAGATAAATGTTACGACTTAACTTGGAAGACTATGTGACTAAATCCTTCAAATATTTGGGATTAAATATTAGTTTGGTTTACTTTGAAGAATTTTATGGACAAATTTTTTATCGAATGGTCCTCATTTAACTTTGGGGTTTTTTGGGGAAAATTTTGGAGATTAAGAATAGATTTTCTTTTTATAAAGGGTTGTCCTTTTCTGGATTATCTGATCTTGTACTAACCTTTTTGGTTTTGGTTTTGGTTAGAGTCTAAAGGCATGGGAATTATATAGTTCTTTTTTTATATTAGGTGATTCTCTAGAAATTGATTATAGTACTCTTAATGCAAACAAGTCTTCCTAAATACTCGTCTTTTGGAGAAAATATGAGTTTGATTAAGGAATCTAGTAAAAGTTGAAAGTCTACATGACAAGTAAGTATGATTCATTATGATTTAGTTAAGATCAAAAATAAATTCCTCAATGAAAAGTAACTTAAAACAAAACTGTTTTCTGTTAACTTTTCATACTGGGGAATCGAATACTGTTTAACCCATCACAAGTTTGTGATTTTCTTATGGTTAACTTTCTCCTATACATGTTTACTATCACTCTCCATCAGAACACGACCCTTTGTTTTTTCCTCCATGTCCATATTTTCATAACTGGAATCCTAGTATGGGTTAGCTCAGATGACCTCTATACATATCTTTCTTTTTTTTAAGGATATTGTTTTACCGACTCTTGTTCCGATGTGGTACTTTCAAGGATATTTCCGAGCCAAATTTTAAAATTGCGCGGGCGCAATTCCCAAAAGGGGGGAAGGATGTAACACCCCAGGTAAATAAAGAATATGAAATTTTTATATTTATAAATATTTGTTAATAAAATATTAATATAACTTTAAAGGGGATTCTATGCTCGATGGCGTACCCAACACACAACAACGAGTTTCTTGGAAATCTTATGTTGCACTCTAATAATAAAATAATATTATTTTAAATGGTAGTTAACGTCTAGATGTTGTGATGACGGGAATGAATAGAACAAACTACAATATGATTATATATGTTTGTCAAATATTTTTACTCATTACAATAAATGATAGAGGATTAAAAATGCAAATGAATCCAATTTTAAGCGTAGACAGTCTAATATTCTTTAAAGGGTCGATTAACTACCTTTTGATGGCGAACCTCTTTTGAATCTACTTTTTGATAATTTTATGTTTTATATTTGAGAAAATAAAATTCTTATTTAGAATCGGGACATCAAAATTTAATTTGTTTAAATTTTTGGTATTTTTTCGAAAAAGTTCAATTTTTAATGAATAGTGAAAAATGTAGTATTTTAATTCAAGACCTCTTTTTAATCTAATTTATTTATATGATTATATTATCTTTTTAATTGGTTTTAAAGTGTAAATAGAATATATTTTTACCATTTAATCCAATAGTGGTCATTGGAATTAATTTCACTTTGAAATTGGACTTAAACTAGTGTCAATCTTTTGATACTTATTATTTCATAAAAACACGCTATTTTCTCTGACTGCGGGAATTAATTATAAAATTAATTAATTCAACATCAATGTTATGAATTTGGTAAAATAGACGTCATTTTTTAATTCAGAATATCAAATATAGCTTAGGGTGAATTTGTAACACCCCAGGTAAATAAAGAATATGTCATTTTCATATTTATCCAAATTTGTGAATAAAATATTAATATGACTTTAAAGGGGACGCTATGCTCGATGGTGTACCCAACACGCAACAACGAGTTTATTGGGATTCTTACGTTGCACTCTAATAATAAAATAATATTATTTTAAATGGTAGTTAACATGTAGCCGTTGTATTGGCGAGAATGGATAGAAATAACTAAAATATGATTATATATGTTTTTAAATGTTTTTACATTTATCCAATAAAAGATAATGGCTTAAAATATGGAAAGAATTCAATTTTAGGCGTATATGCCCTAGTTTTCACTAAAGGTTCACTTATCACCTTTTGATGGAGAACCATCATTAAATATAGTTTTTTTCACTCGTAAACATTCTTTTGGACCAAATAAAACTATTATTATGAATCGGGACATCAAAATTTACTTTGTGTAAATTTTTGGTATCTTTCCGATAAAGTTCATTTTTTTAATGAATAGTGTAAAATGTTGTATTTTAATTCAAAACCTTTTTCTAATCTAATTTATTTATATGATTAGATTATCTTTTGAATTTGTTTTAAAGTGAAATTTGAATATATTTTTACCATTAAATCCAATAGTGGTCATTGAATTAATTTCACTTTGAAATCAGACTTAAACTAGTGTCAATCTTTTTATACTTATTGTTTTATAAAAACACGCTATTTGCTCTGACAACGGGAATTAATTATTAAATTAATTAATGTGACTTATATGTTTTGAATTTTGTAAAATATACTTTATTTTTGAATTCGGAATATCAAATATATCTTAGGGTGAATTTTTGGTAATTTTCTGAAAAACATCAATTTTTTGATGAATAGTGACATCACTAAGTGGTACTTATAAAAAACTGATTTTTCCGTTTAAATGTAATTTTTCCAACTTTGTGTCTTGAATTTCAGAAATCTGACATACATGGTTTTCATTAAGAAGTAAAATGTGGTTCAATGGGATAAAAATAATTTTTTGGTGAATAGTAACTTATTATGTTTTTAATCGCGATTAGAGGTGATTAGTGTAGTTTAAGGTAAAAATAATGTTTTAATAATATGAAATGAACTTGACACATGTCCTAACCTCATTGGATGGGTAATGGCCGACCAATACAAGCCATGGGTCAACTTGGGGACCCCGTGGAGCCACTTTGGTTGGGAAATGACATAAATAACTTTTTATTTAATGTAAAAGTAAAAATGACACAAACATCATATGTTTTACGAAACAAATTTTTACATGGGGTTATAAATATCATATTTTTGATTATAAATATTAATTAGAAATCTAAAACGATTTCCTACATCATAGTATTTTTTTATAATTTTTAGACACTAAATAAATTAAATTATTTATGACATCATGATGATGCAGTGATGACCACATTATTTAACGATTTAAATAAAATGGAACGATAATGTAAAATCTATGAACTACACATGTCCAAAACTTATTGGATGGGTGGATTTCGAAACCTTAACACCTTATCCACGAATTATATTAATGTGGGACCTTTTAAAACCGAAACACATTTTAAAATAAAGTAATATTTCTTTACTTTCCAAAAGTGCCCCTCCTCTCCTCTTATAGAAGGCCCCCACCTCTACCTCATTTCACACACTCCACAAGCCTTTGGCTCGGCCAACCCCTGCCCATTTAATCTCTCCACATCCCTCTCCTCATCCTAGCGGATTCTCTTTGGGCAGAATCCTTTCAGAGGATGCCTTTAGGCTCAAATCGAAACGAGTTTCACTTTTAAAGATAATTCATTCTCTCATGTTCATTTGTTTTATTTTGCTTCTCCAACCCCCTAAACACTTTTTATTTAATTATTTTGTAACAAAACAAGTAAATTAAATATACTAGTATGTTTTTATAAGATTTATTCTAGTTAAACTCTCACACAACTACATCAAATGGTTAAAGAACATACGGTTTCCGTGGATGGCGAAATTCTGCCTCCCGAAACGATGATTGTTCAATACTCATTTAACACCTTAAAAGGTGGCCATTATGATTTCAATATTTTTATATATGATATATAATATGTTTATGTTTTACTTATGCTTCTGTATTTTTCATTTTTGTCTTACCTTTATGGCTTCCATTATGGGTATACGCGATATCTTCATTTTAGGAAGTGCGGACTACCGCCCCCTCAAAGTGATGTGATTCGTTAAGGCCATACGTGGGATGTATAAAGGATGGATTTAATGTTATTATACATTATGTTATACTGGAATTATTATATACCTCTATATCATTATTATTTCTTTCCATTAAAGTATGAGATAGAAATGAAAGTAGCGTTCATGTGTACGTACGGCTTACCGTCTCCATGAACGGTGCATTTCATTTCTTATCCCCAAATGTAATGTACTATTATAAGTACATGTATATAATGGATATATATGATGAATGATACATCGAAATGATTAATATAATTCTTTAATTAAAATATACATACCTATCATTTAGTTCTAATTCCATTAATATGATAAAGAAATGAAAGTAGCGTTCATGCGTACGTACGGCTTACTGTCTCCATGAACGGTGCATTTCATTTCTTAAATCTAAATTATTATGTAATATTATTAATACATGTATATTCTGGATATATATGATATATATGATATCCAAATCAGGAATGACATTCTGGATATAAAGAACCTTTGACCACACAAACAACATGTAATTGTAAGAAGTCCACTTTTGACTTAAGAACCAAATATCGACAAAACAAACATTATTAACATAAATGATTACATAATGTTTATAACATGGAAATAAGTGATATAAAAGGAATAATTAACTTGAAAAAGTTTCTTAAAAAAATAGAAATTAACTCAAGTTTATTATTCAGGTCGTTAAAGAACGATCGAGTCAAGTCGGACCCGAGGTAAGGGATCCTACAACTCTCTTTCTTTTTAAGTACACTCTTTTATGTCATTTATTTTAAGATCATATTTCTTATGATTGGGATGTTATTTTATATTACTTCTACTGTAATTTTTATGTTCATGTGATGAGAGACCCTATTCTCTCTCATCAATCCATTTTGGAAGTTTTGAGTGGCGCCATTAGGCTGCCGAACTTTCGTAAGAGATCTAACCTCTATCTTTCTTTTTAAGTACTCTCCTTTATGTCACTTATTTTAGGCTCCTATTTGTAATGTTTGGGGAAGTTATTTTATATTCCTCTTGCTGTACATTTTATTGTAATGTTATGAGATACCCTATTTGATCTCATCAATCCATATTCGGAAGTTTTATGTGGCGCTGTTAGGCTGCCAAGTTTTCATAAGGGACTTCGTCTCAATCTCCATTCATTGAGTAATATTTCGTTTTATACACAACTTTATTTTATACGGTGTATAAACCCCTTTGACTTTTACTTTTATACAAAAGGAATCTTTTTCTACGAAGCGTTTCACAAAACGACAAAAAGGAATGTTTCTTTTAACGTACGCGGCGACAACGACCTTTTCCGCCGCCGCGATTATTATTTGGACTTTGGCTTTCTCAACAAGCCGTAATGTTTTTAGAATAAAATAAATACCATATACTCTTTTATGTATTTTGGTATTGAAAATGGTTTTGAAAAAGGATTCTATTATGTCAATATATTTATGATATATTGTGATTGAAATGTGGAAATTTTATCATTCCTTTATATTGGTTTTATGTTTTATGATTTTATACTGGTACTTGGACATTTTAACGGGTGGTTACGTTATAAATCATATGACGGGTGGTGCCGTGAATACCAGGATGGGTGGTTACATTATAACCTCCAATTCATTGGGTATGGAAGTCGGTCGTATGGCTATTCCATTAAGTATGTATGGAAATTGGCCGTATGGCTATTCCATTAAGTGATATGTGTGGGAGTCGACCGTATGGTTATTCCACTTAATTATGTTTATGTCGCAAGTAACCTTTATATATGTCATGTGTTCTTTATATGGGTTTTATTGTAATCCTTTTGTTACAAAAAGGTAAGTAATGATATTTTATTCAGTGAAGAGTTTTTACTACTTCATAAAGGTGAAAAGTATTACCTTGATAAAGTATACATGGTTTACTTTTTGTTTTGATAAACTAACAGTTTTTTTTCTTTGTGTATACCTTACTGAGTTTTTATGCTCATCCCATGTTTTTGAAATGTTTTTCACAGGACTTAGCGTGGAATAGGGTCAAGGATGGGATCAAGGGAAATTCATGCTACCTAAAACATGAAACTAGACATGTTTCTTTTTAAGAGTTTTTATTTTATGGAAATTTAGTAAAAGATACTACTTTTTAATCTTTTGAGATGTAATAGTTATGTCCTAATTCTCTAAAACTCTATGTAATGGCCCGGACCCCTCCGGTCCATTCCTTGTTGAAATCGATGTGGTCAACACGACGTGCGTTATAATGACAATTTTTAATACTGATGATAACGTAAAAATATGTTGGGTTTTTTAAAATGAATGGTTTTAATTTAATAAAATTGGTTCAATTTAATCAGTGTGAAATAGAAATAAATAGAATTAAATAATTAAATTAATGGACGCTATGCGACATCTACGAGGCATGGTCAGATTCAGATATCCAACGGGGTTGTTTAATGTGGTCAATGCGATGAGCATAAATATTATCATTATTAAAAATAATGATGGTGATGAGTTAATAAAATAAGTTGATGAATTGTTTTTATTATTAAAAAACAATAAATGACAATGATGGCGTAAAACTATGTGCGAGAGGTTAATTAAATTAAAGGTATTAAAAAGGGGTTGAATTTTTAGTAATATTAATTTTGTTTTGTCGTGGATATGGTTTTAATTAAATGGAATGGTTTTAATTTAATATGAGAATAACCATGGTAAACTAATTTAATGAGAATTATGTTTTGAATTAAATGCAATGAGATTGGAGAGAGAATATTAACAATATATTAAGAATGATATGAAATAAATTGGAGAGAGACGAGTTTTGAAAAATAAAATAAAAATAAAGAAATCAATCATGGAAGGAGGCGCCACTTTTGGTGGTGGCATGGGATTGATGAGTTTTTTTTAAGTCATTATTATTAGATATTATAATAATGATTATAAGATATTAAATGGGAATAAAATTAAAAGAGAAATAAAGGAGAGAAGGAATGGCCATGCGTGATTGACATGGAGTCAAGGAGGCGCAAATATTGGTTGTGCGTGGAAGATTGGATGAGATAATTTAATGAATTAAATTAAATTAAAAATAATAATATAATAATCATGTTAATGTTTTTGTAGGTAAAACACTTTTCCGACCATAACTTATTCGTGTGACCTCGGTTTCACGAACCGTCTGCGGTAGTGTGACCCTGACATCATGTCGAAAATTATGAGTCCCATATTGGAGGACTTTTTCGGGGTTTCGGATTGGGTACCCGAAGCGGTCGGTAAATAATAGATTTAATATTATTATTAAATCTTTGGCTCGTCATAACTTCCATGTGCAACGTCCGATTGGTTTCTCATCAGTGGTGATGTGATCCAATAATAAATATGGTCAATTCAGTATAATGTTTAATATTAAATTATGGTTCGTGTCTCGGGTCCACGAGATGCCCAATAAAAATAATATTGTTATTATTACGGGATCTTGTATCCAACGTATCTCCCTCATACGGTATCGGATTGACGATCCGTCAGCGACAGCGTAACCCTGAAATTGTGATGGTCATTTTAAGACCATTAATGAGCTACTTTTAAGACTCATGCCTCGGGTCAATGAAGCACCACATATTGATCGAATTATTATTATTATTAAAACGCGTGGAAACCGCGTGACGTGTTAACCAATCAAAACATGTAACGTATGTACGGTCACATCGTATATTCATTAATGCATGCTGAATACGGATTTACCTATTCGTTGCCTATATAAGAACGAGGTCATGTTTTATCTTCGATATCGATCGCTTCTTTGTCGCACGACGACGCTCTTGGACAATCGAGAAGTATTCCTCCTCTAACTTCTTTGCCCGAGCTCCGAATTACGATCCGTCAGCGGCCACAGGATCGTAGTGACGAGACGAAGCATCTAAGCCCGGACTTGTCACCTTCCCTTCCGGCCTTCCTTCTCCAGCTTCCATCCTAGGAGGCGTTTGTTGGGTTTGGCGAAGGCGGAGGACACCGAAGGACGTCGTCGGAAGCGATGTGATCGGGACCTTTTTGAGGTAGGGATCTCACCTTTTTCTCTCTAATTTGTGTATCATGTGTAGCGGGTATCCTTTTGTTTTCATGAGAAATGGTTGAACCTTTAAATAAAGATAATAACTGGTTAAAGAATGGGGTTGGGATGTTAGTGATTGTTGTTACCTTACTTTTTATATCCTGTGATATTATATTTGTGAATTGAATGAGCTTCTACCTACTGAAAATCACAGTCGTTGGGGGCCTTTGCTTATGCAATTAAATGTTGCCCTCTCCTTCTGTATTTTCTTATGGATGGAAACTTCATGAAATGTGGAAATTGGTTAATCACGTAAAGTTGACTTTTTAAATGAAAATCTAGAACCCTTGTGTGATCGCCCCTGTTGAACCAAAATGGAACAATGAACATGTGGGTGTTGGCTTGGTTACGTGGCATGTGTTGGGGGTGTTTTGTGGGATGTTGTGGTTTGGGTGAGCAGCGGGGCTACGACGTTTGGGTGGTGATCTTATTGGAATGGTTGATGGTGGAAACGTGGAGGTGTGAAAAGTTTTGTAAACGATGGGGTTGAAATGGGAAGTGGTTGGTTGTGGAAAATGCCTTTATTTATGAAAAGTGTTTTGATTATGAAAAGTGTTTTGAAGTAAAAAGGTGTTTTCAAATGAGGAAATGTTTTATGTGTGGAAATGGTTTTATGTGTGGAACTTTGAAATAAATGAATGATGGAATGTTGTATGGTTGTGATAATATTTTGTAAATGAAATGGCATGTGGTTGCTTGAGTTTTACCTAACCTTGGTTGTGGATGGCAGGGATATGTTTGTGAAAGGTTTTGTCTGGATAATAGTTTCCCAGTAGTAATAATTTGTTAAACCATTGCATGAAACATGAAAACCTAAATGGGGTTGGGGGTTGATTGTTTGGTTGTTGATGCATGCTTCGTGGTAGCAGTGCCGAGGCACATGCTCAGTTTCTCTTTTTTTAAGAAGCCATAGGTTGGGCTGTGTGTTTGGTATATGTATATATATAATTGTATCTTTGTGTTTTGTCGCACCACACCCATGTCAAGCACCTAGTGCCGAACACTCCCATTTTATGGGAGAGGGTGTTACCCCTTAGTTACTAGATCTTTCCTGCTCCTTCTTCCATAGGCTATGATGCCTTGAGGTGACCTTACACCCAAGACTCTCCGGGTAGGTCTCGGAGGCTGTGATGGCTTGAGGCGACCTTTAGCCCAAGACTCTTCGGGCAGGCTTACCGTTCCCAAGAACCTTCGGGATGAGGCCCAGGTGTCTGCGGGCGGGTTAGTGGTTGTGGCCTAGGTGTGTGCGGGCGAGATGCGTGGTTGTGAGGCCCAGGTGTGTGCGGGCGAGATGTGTGGTTGTGAGGCCCAGGTGTGTGCGGGCGGGATGCGTGGTTTGGACCAGGTGTGTGCGGGCGGGAAGAGTGTGGTAGCGTTAGGACGTTTGCCGTTAGGAAGAGCAGCATCTAATTAAGTGGGAAATAGTGCGGGGTACCCAATACTTTTGTTCTATATATATACTAAAATTGTTTGTGTTACTTGGTGAGTGTGACCAGTGAGGCTGGATGGATAGTTTTTCCTTATTAGTTTCTGGTTCTTCTGTTTTCTCACGGGACCTTAGAGTGTCTCCCCACTTGTGCATGAGAGCTTTAGGTTTCCCTACTGAGTATACTTGTATGCTCACCCTACGTTTACTTTCAGGTTTCCAGGAGGACTACCAGGGCCGTGCGGGACCCTACTAGTCGGGAAGTTGGAGTTTTTGCAGTTGTTGTTCTCTTGTTTTCTTTGGCATTGTACTTTTGAGATTCCTTGTACTTGTACCTTGTTATAAAAATTTTTTAAACATGCATGTGGGCTTGGTTTGGGTTTATTTATATACACTTGTTCTTTTCCCTTTTTGGTGGTTGACTTGTCCTATTTCCTGATCCAAAATAATAAAAAGGGTAATGCCTCCCATATTTGTGAAAACTCATACCCTTGGTGCTAGTCGCCATCCCGGGGCCTACTAGAGGCGGGACTCGGGGGTCATTATCTCCCTTTCACCATTGCCAGCTCAGGAGGGGCATCTTTGGTGGGAGGGGGTCGTGACACTCTAAACCTGAAAAGATCCTCAATTTTAATTATCCATTTAATTCAATTTTAAGTAAGGTTTAAGGCTGGGGCCTTATAGTTGGTATCAAAGGTCGGTTTAGATAACTTTAGACGTTAGGGTATTCTCTAAGCATAAGTGACATTAACATAATGGTTAGGATTTCAGAAAGAGTCCTAGTTTTAGATAAAGTGAATGAGTAAGTATATCTTACGGTTTACCTTCCTCATTAGTACATGATGGTTTGGTTGATATACTCACACTGACATTTCTGTTTTTAGTGAATGGCTGGATCTCGCAGGCACCAAAGTGACAATTGGTTTGAAGGAAACTTTAGTGGTTCTCTGATTAAGAGACTCGATGAAATGGGGTACTCAATGAGGAAACTCATGGTTGTTCTAAACCAACTATCATGGAGTCATGATCAACCACGTGAACCTTGGTATGTTCTATAATGCATCATGTACGAGATGACCAATCGATGTGGAATTTCAGGTAATAATTAAAAAGGTAACCATTATGGTTTATATGATCCTTACTTTTTAGGTAATTATGGTTTACTCTATGATATGATGTAAAATGAAAGGAATGAGATAAATTTGAGGTTAAATTATGTTATGGTTATTTTTTATGATTTTATCCCTTTCTGGGGAATGATTTAAGAATTATATAGTTTTGGAAAAAGGACAACACATAGACCGTGTGACAACCCTTAGCGTCGGACAAAGCTGCGGGAATTGAACCCACAACCAAATTGCGACTGGTATTTATCGCCTGCCACTGGACTACGTGAAGTCCCTGGTTGGTTTGACTGATTCTTTTTAGTTATATGATTTTATGAATTAATAGTAAGTTGATTTTGGGTTATTTATGAAAATGATTAACCTGTCATGGAGGATATGTGATCAGGATAATTACTTTCAATGCGAGACTTTAAGAGCAACTGACTTTGTTTGGAGATAAATGTTACGATTTAACTTGGAAGACTATGTGACTAAATCCTTCAAATGTTTGGGTTTCAATCATAGATTGGTTTACTTTGAGGAATTTTATGGAAAAATTGTTTATCGGATGGTCCTCCTTGAACTTTGGGTTTTGTTGGACAAATTTTGGAGATTAAGAATAGATTTTCTTTTTAATGGGTTATCCTTATCTGGGTTATCTGATCTTGTACTAATCTTTTGGGTTTTGTTTTTGGTTAAAGTCTAAAGACATGGGAAGTATGTAGATCTCTTTTTTTGGGTTAGGTAATTCTCTAGAAGTTTATTATAGTACTCTTAATGCGAACAAGTCTCCCTAAATACTCGCCTTTTGGAGAAAATATGAGTTTCTGTAAGGAATCTAATAAAAGATGAGAGTCAACATGATAAGTGATTATGTTTCCTTATGAATAAATTCTTCAATAAAAAGTAACTTAAAACAAAAATGTTGTCTATTGACTTTTCCTACTGGGGAATTGAATACCGTTTAACCCATCACATGTTTGTGATTTTCTCATGGTTAACTTTCTCCTAAACATGTTTTCTATCACTCTCCATCAGAACATGACCCTATGTTTTCTCCTCCATGTCCATATTTTTTCCTACATGGAGTCCTAGTATGGGTTAACTCGGGTGACTTTTTTACTTATCTTTCTTTATTTTAAAGTGATTGTTTTACCGACT
The DNA here is from genome assembly GCA_963277665.1 of Viscum album. Taxonomy (NCBI): domain Eukaryota; kingdom Viridiplantae; phylum Streptophyta; class Magnoliopsida; order Santalales; family Viscaceae; genus Viscum; species Viscum album. The sequence continues at coordinate 414,539,504 of OY728161.1, read as the reverse complement.
CTTCTTCCGATGTGGGACTTTCAAGGATGTTTCCAAGACCAATTTTAAAATTGCGAGGACGCAATTCCCAAAAGGGGGGAAGGATGTAACACCCCAGGTAAATAAACAATATGACATTTTCAATTTATCCAAATTTGTGAATAAAATATTAATATGTCTTTAAAGGGGACGCTATGCTTGATGGTGTACCCAACACGCAACAACGAGTTTCTTGGGAATCTTACGTTGCACTCTAATAATAAAATAATATTATTTTAAATGGTAGTTAACATGTAGCCGTTGTATTGGCGGGAATGGATAGAAATAAATAAAATATGATTATATATGTTTTTAAATGTTTTTACATTTATCCAATAAAAGATAATGGCTTAAAATATGGAAAGAATTCAATTTTAGGCGTATATGCCCTAGTTTTCACTAAAGGTTCACTTGTCACCTTTTGATGGTGAACCGTCATTAAATATAGTTTTGTTCACTCTTAAACATTATTTTGGACCAAATAAAACTCTTATTAAAAATCGGGACATCAAAATTTACTTTGTGTAAATTTTTGGTATCTTTCCGATAAAGTTCATTTTTTTAATGAATAGTGTAAAATGTTGTATTTTAATTCAAAACCACTTTTTAATCTAATTTATTTATATGATTAGATTATCTTTTGAATTGGATTTAAAGTGAAATTATAATATATTTTTACCATTAAATCCAATAGTGGTCGTTGGAATTAATTTCACTTTGAAAGCAGACTTAAACTAGTGTCAATCTTTTGATACTTATTATTTTATAAAAACACGCTATTTGCTCTGACAGCGGGAATTAATTATTAAATTAATTAATGTGACTTATATGTTTTGAATTTTGTAAAATAGACTTCATTTTTTAATTTGGAATATCAAATATTTCTTAGGGTAAATTTTTGATAATTTGCTGAAAAACATCAATTTTTGATGAATAGTGACACCACTAAGTGGTACTTATAAAAACTGATTTTTCCGTTTAAATGAAATTTTGCCATCTTTGTGTTTTGAATTTAAAAAATCAGAAATACATGGTTTTCATTAAGAAGTAAAATGTGGTTCAATGAGATAAAAATAATTTTTTGGTGAATAGTAACTTATTAAGTTTTTAATCGCGATTAGAGGTGATTAGTGTAGTTTAAGGTAAAAATAATTTTTAATAATATGAAATGAACTTCACACATGTCCTAACCTCATTGTATGTGTAATGGCCGACCAAGAAAATCCATGGGTCAACTTGGGGAACCCATGGAGCCACTTTGGTTGGGAAATGACATAAATAACTTTTTATTTAATGTAAAAGTAAAAATGACACAAACATCATATGTTTTACGAAAACAATTTTTACATGGGGTTATAAAGATCATATTTTGGATTATAAATAGTAATTGGAAAGCTAAAACGATTTCCTACATCATAGTATTTTTTTTCTAATTTTTAGACACTAAATTAATTAAATTATTTATGACATCATGATGATGCAGCGATGACCTCATTATTTAACGATTTAAATAAAATTGAAAGATAATGTAAAATCTATGAACTAAACATGTCCAAAACTTATTGGATGGGTCGATTTTGAACCCTTAACACATTATCCAAAATTATATTATTGTGGGACCTTTTAAAACCGAAACACATTTTCAAATAAAGTAATATTTCATTACTTTCCAAAAGTGCCCCTCCTCTGCTCTTATAAAAGGCCCCCACCTCTACCTCAATTCACACACCTCTCAAGCCTTTGGCTCGGTCAACCCCTACCCATTTAATCTCTCCACATCCCTCTACTCATCCTAGAGGATTCCCTTTGGACAGAAGCCTTTCAACGAAATCCTTTAGGCTCAAATCGAAATGAGTTACACTTTTAAAGGTAATTCATTCTCTCATGTTCATTTGTTTTATTTTGCTTCTCCAACCCCCTAATCTCTTTTTATTTAATTATTTTGTAACAAAAACAGTATCATAAATATACTAGGATTTTTTTATAAGATTTATTTGATTTACACTCTCACACAACTACATCAAATGGTTAAAGAACATACGGTTTCCGTGGATGGTGAAATTCTGCCTCCCGAAACGATGATTGTTCAATACTCATTTAACACCTTCAAAGGTGGCCATTATAATGTCAATATTTTTATATATGATATATAATATGTTTATGTTTTACTTATGATTCTGTATTTTTCATTTTTTTTCTTACCTTTATGGCTTCCATTATGGGTATACGCGATATCTTCATTTTAGGAAGTACGGACTACCGCCCCCTCAAAGTGATGTGATTCGTTACTGCCATACGTGGGATGTATAAAGGATGGATTTAATGTTATTATATATGATGTTATACTGGAATTATTATATACCTCTATATAATTATTATTTCTTTCCATTAATGTATGAGATAGAAATGAATGTAGCGTTCATGCGTACGTACGGCTTACCGTCTCCATGAACGGTGCATTTCATTTCTTATCCCCAAATGTAATGTACTATTATAATTATATGTATATAATGGATATATATGATGAATGATACATCTAAATGATGAATATAATTCTGTAATTAAAATATACATACCTATCATTTAGTTTTAATTCCTTTAATATGACAAAGAAATGAAAGTAGCGTTCATGCGTACGTACGGCTTACCGTCTCCATGAACGGTGCACTTCATTTCTTAAATCTAAATGATTATGTAATATTATAAATACATGTATATAGTGGATATATATGATATATATGATATCCAAATCAGGAATTTCATTCTTGATATAAAGAACCTTTGACCACACGAACAACATGTAATTGTAAGAAGTCCAATTTCGACTTAAGAACCAAATATCGACAAAACAAACATTATTAACTTAAATGATTACATAATGTTTATAACATGGAAATAAGTGATATAAAAGGAATAATGAACTTGAAAAAGGTTCTTAAGAAAATAGAAATTAACTCAAGTTTATTATTCAGGACGTTAAAGAACGATCGAGTCAAGTCGGACCCGAGGTAAGGGATCCTACAACTCTCTTTCTTTTTAAGTACACTCTTTTATGTCATTTATTTTAAGCTCATATTTCTTATGATTATGGTGTTCTTTTATATTACTTCTACTATAATTTTTATGTTCATGTGATGAGAGACCCTATTCTCTCTCATCAATCCATTTTGGAAGTTTTGAGTGGCATCGTTAGGCTGCCGAACTTTCGTAAGAGATCTAACCTCTCTCTTTCTTTTTAAGTACTCTCCTTTATGTCACTTATTTTAGGCTCCTCTTTGTAATGTTGGGGGATGTTATTTTATATTACTCTTTCTGTACATTTTATTTTAATGTGATGAGATACCCTATTTTATCTCATCAATCCATATTCGGATGTTTTATGTGGCGCCGTTAGGCTGCCGAGTTTTCATAAGGGACTTCGTCTCAATCTCCTTTCATTGAGGCATATTTCGTTTTATACACAACTTTATTTTATACGGTGTATAAACCCCTTTGACTTTTACTTTTATACAAAAGGAATCTTTTTCTACGATGCATTTTACAAAACGACAAAAAGGAATGTTTCTTTTAACGTACGCGGCGACAATGACCTTTTCCGCCGCCGCGAGTATTATTTGGTCTTTGGCTTTCTCAACAAACCGTAATGTTTTTAGAATAAAATAAATACCATATACTCTTTTATGTATTTTGGTATTGAAAATGGTATTGAAAAGGATTCTATTATGTCAATATATTTATGATATATTGTGATTGAAATGTGGAAATGTTATCATTCCTTTATATTGGTTTTATGTTTTATGATTTTATACTGGTACTTGGACATTTTAACGGGTGGTTACGTTATAAACCATATGACGGGTGGTGTCGTGAATACCAGGACGGGTGGTTACGTTATAACCTCAAATTCATTGGGTATGGAAGTCGGATGTATGGCTATTCCATTAAATATGTATGGAAATTGGCCGTGTGGCTATTCCATTAAGTGATATGTGTGGGAGTCGACCGTATGGTTATTCCACTAAAGTATGTTTATGTCCCAAGTTACCTTTATATATGGTATGTGTTCTTTATATGGGTTTTATTGTAATCCTTTGGTTACAAAACGGTATGTAATGATATTTTATTCAGTGAAGAGTTTTTACTACTTCATAAAGGTGAAATGTATTATCTTGATAAAGTATACATGGTTTACTTTTTGTTTTGATAAACTAACAGTTTTTATTCTTTGTGTATCCCTTACTGAGTTTTTATGATCATCACAAGTTTTTCAAATGTTTTTCACAAGACTTATCATGGAATAGGGTGAAGGATGGGATCAAGGGAAATTCATGCTACCTAAAACATGAAACTAGACATGTTTCTTTTTAAGAGTTTTTATTTTATGGAAATTTAGTAAAAGAGACTACTTTGTAATCTTTTGAGATGTAATAGTTATATCCTAATTCTCTAAAACTCTAATCCTGAAAAGATCCTCAATTTGAATTATTCATTTAATTCAATTTTATGTAAGGTTTAAGGCTGGGGCCTTATATAATTTTCGTTATTTTTCTGAAAATCTCCAATTTTTTGATGAATAGTGAAACCATAAAGTGGTGGTTACAAAATTTGATTTTTTGTTTAAATGTGACTTTAACACTTCTGTGATTTGAATTTCAAAAATCCAATTTAAATGTTTTTAATTGTTAAGTAAAATGTGGTTCAATGGGATGAAAATAATATTTGATGAAAAGTAACATTTAAGTTTTATTAATCTCGATTAAAGGTAATTAGTGTTATTTAACGTAAAAATGATATTATAATAAAATGAAAATATATTGACACTTGTCCTAACCCTATTGGATGAGTTATGGCCGACCAAGACAACCCATGGGACGATTTGTGGTACACCATGGAGCCACATGGGTTTGATAATGTCATTTATGCCTTTTATTTAAAGTTAAAATAAAAATGTCACAAACATGATTTGTTTTACTAAAACAATTTTTACATGTGGTTATACAAGTCATAATTTTGACTGTAAAAAGTAAGTGGAAAGCTAAAAAGATTTCATACATCATAGTATTTTTTTTATAATTTTTATACATTAAATAAATTAAATTCCTTATGACATCATGATGATACACGGATGACTTCATTATTTAACGATTTAAATAAAATGGAAAGATAATGAAACATCTTGGACCAAAACATGTAAAAAAACCTATTGGATGGTTGGATTTAGAACCCTTATCCCCTTATACTCGAAACACATCAATATGGGACCATTAAAATCCGAAAACCATTTGAAAATAAAGTAACATTTTATACTTTTCCAAGAGTGCCCCTCCCCTCCTCTTATAAAAGGCCCCAACCTCTACCACCTTACCCACACCTCTCAAACTTTTGGATCGGCCAAGATCTGTTCATTTAGTCTCTCCACATCCCTATCATCATCCTAGAAGCCTTAACATAGGCTGGAAGCTCTTCAAGAAACCCTTTGGGTTTAGACCCACGGGAGTTACCCAATTTTAAGGTAACGCCTTCACTTGTGCTCTTTTGTTTTATTTTGCTTCTACAACCCCCTAAACACTTTTTATTAATTTATTTTGTAACAAATAAAGTATATTCAATATATTAGGATGTATTTATAATATGTATTCTATCTACACATACACAACCCTTCATCTAATGGTTAACGAACATATTGTTTCTGTGGTTGGTGAATTTCTGCCTCACGAAACGATGATTGTTCAACACTCATATACCAACTTCAAAGGTGGCCATTATGATGTCACTACGTTTATATATGATATATAATATTTTTATGTATTACTTAAGCTTCTGTATTTTTCATTTGTGGCATACCTTTATGGCTTCCATTATGGGTTTACGCGATATCTTCATTTTAGGAACTGCGGACTACCGCCCCCTCAAAGTGATTTGATTCGTTAATTCCATATGTGGGATGTATAAAGGATGGATTTAAAGTTATTATATATGATTTTATACTTAATTTATAATATACCTTTATATAATTATTTTTTTCCATTATAGTATGACATAGAAATGAAAGTAGCGTTCATGCGTACGTACGGCTTACCGTCTCCATGAACGGTGCATTTCATTTCTTATCCTCAAATGTAATGTACTTTTATAAGTACATATAATGGATATATATGATGTATGATACATCTAAAGGAAGAATAAAATTCTGGAATTAAAAATACACACATCTCTCATTTAGTTTTAATTCCATTAATATGACATAGAAATGAAAGTAGCGTTCATGCGTACGTACGGCTTACCGTCTCCATGAACGGTGCATTTCATTTATTACCTCTAAATGATTATGTAATATTATAAATACATGTATATTCTGTATATATATGATATATATGATATAAAAATCAGGAATTCCATTCTGGATATAAAGAACCATTGACCACACGAACGACATGTAATTGTAAGAAGTCCACTTTTGACTTAAGAACCAAATATCGACAGAACAAACATTATTAACTTAAATGATTAAATAATGTTTATAACATGTCAATAATTGATATAAAATGAATAATGAACTTCCAAAAGGTTCTTAAGCAAGTATATATTAAATAAAGTTTATTATTCAGGACGTTAAAGAACAATCGAGTCAAGTTAGACCCGAGGTAAGGGATCCTACTCCTCTCTTTCATTTTAAATACACTATTTTTTGTCATTCCTTTTAAAGATCATATTTCTTGTTTTTGGGATGATATTTTATATTAATCTTACTGTAATTTTTATTATAATATGATGATATAACCCTTTTGACCTTTTCAATTCAGTATTTTGATGTTTTAAGTGGCGTCGTTAGGCTGCCGAATTTTTAAGTGGTTCTTTCACCTTTCTCCATTTTCAAAGTTCTAATTCCATGTCAAGTCTTACAAGTTACATTTTATTAATTTGGGGTATGATCTCTAAATCTATCATACTGATATTTTATGTTCATATGATGAGATATCCTATTTGATCTCATCAAATCATTTTTGTTGAAGTTTATGTGGCATCGTTAGGCTGCCGAATTTCTAAGGGGTTCTTTCACCCTTCTCGTTTTCTAGATCTACTTTCATGTCAAGTATTTCAAGTTACTTTTTATTATGTTGGGGTATGATATCTATATCTATCATAATGATCTTTTATGTTCATATGATGAGAGACCCTATTTGATCTTGTCAATTCATTTTTTTTTAAGTTTTATGTGGCACTGTTAGGCTGCCGAGTTTTCGTAAGGGATTTTTCATCTCACTTTTATTCCCATGGGATTTATGCTACATTTGCCACAATTTCCTTTGAGTGGTGTATTTAATTCCCATTATTCTACTAATTGTGTAATATAATTTCATTTATGAGTATTTAAATCAATGTTGTATTGTCCTTCTTTCATGGGGTGTATGTTTCGAAAGATACCCATGTCAGTAAGGGAACCTTTCACCGTCCTCTTTTTAAAAGACTTATTTTGTTATGTCTCTTAGTTCACATACTATTATGTTGGGATATGTTCTTCTATATCCTAATTTATGTAAATTTTAAGTCCAAGTGATCATCAACCCTTTTTGTAAAATTTTATGTGACGCTGTTAGGCTGTCGAATTTTACCAAGTGAACTTCTTAACCCAATTTCGATTTCTTTGGGTTCAACATGTAGTTATTGAATATTTCATCCTCTGAATATGTGTGAATAACCTTTTATTGTTTTAAACTTAATATCCACTTATAATGGGTGTATTTATATTTTTCACACATAATTATGAGATTGATTCATCCTTAATTTAAGGATACCTTCTTTATAATGGATTTCATCTCATTTTACATTTCTTTTGAGACTTCATTGTTGTTATGCACCAATTAACTCTTATATGGTGTGTATACTGTCCTTTTACATATTATATCATGAATCCCTTTATTCTCATGATATTATAAAGATCAGATTAAATTTTATTCTGCTATTATTTGTATTCAAGAGTCTCTCATTTTGTTAAAAACTCTTTAACAAAATTATCGTTTTAAATGTTTTAAAGATTTATTATTCTAAATCTTTATCTGTAATGTCCATGTTTTCAAAATGGTTTTCAGTATTTATTTATATGGACATTAATGTTTTAAAATTATAATTCCAATAAAAGCTTCAAAGTGGTATGTGATACATTGATTCAAAAATCACTTTTAAATGGTTTTTGAAAATGGATTGATATCTTGGAATTACTTATTGTGATTTCAAATGAAATGTTGTTATTGAAATGTTTATAATTTCAATATTTTATGTGTATTGAAGGTACTTGGACATTTTACGGGTGGTTACGTGATAAACCATATGACGGGTGGGGCCGTGAATACCAGGACGGGTGGTTACGATATAACCTCCAATGTATTAGGTATGGAAGTCGGCCATATGGCTATTCCATTAAGTATATATGGAAGTTGGCCGAATGGATATTCCATTAAGTGATATGTGTGGAAGTCAACCTTATGGTTATTCTACTTAAGTATGTTTATGTCCCAAGTTACCTTTATATGTTATGTGATCTTGATATGGGTTTTATGGTAATATTTTGGTTATAGAAGGTTACGTAATGAAATTTTATTCAGTGAAGAGTTTTTACTACTTTGAAAAGGTGAAAAGTATTACTTTTATAAAGTATACATGTTTAACTTGTTGTTTTAAAAAAATAACGGTTTTCATTCTTTGTGTATCACATACTGAGCTTTTTATGCTCATCCCATGTTGTTGAAATGTTTTTCACAGGACTTAACGTGGAATAGGGTCAAGGATGGGATCAAGGGAAAGTCATGCAACCTAAAACATGGAACTGGACATGTTTCTTTTTAAGAGTTTTTATTTTATGGAAACTTAGTAAAAGTTTTTACTTTGTAATCTTTTGAGATGTAATAGTTATGTCCTAATTCTCTAAAACTCTAAACCTGAAAAGATCCTCAATGTGAATTATTCATTTAATTCAATATTAAGTAAGGTTTAAGGTCGGGGACATATACATATCTTCGACTATAAACATATATTTCAAAGATAAAATGATTTCTAATATCATGGAATTTTATTATAAAAAATTAGACTTTAAATATTAAAATTTAATTGTGACACAATGGGGATGCAATATTTGCTCTATTAATGAATGTTCAAAATAAATCATTTTATAAGTAATAAAATAAATTTATTTTAATTTTTTTTGTCCATCCAAGAATTTTATAGTTTAATATGACTTATAATATATAATTTAATTATTTTTCTTTATAGTGATATTTGTTGGATTGGATTTTTTAAAAATCATGATATGAATAGTATTAAAATTCATATAAAAGTGTTTTTAAATCAATTAATATATTATTAAATGATAAAATTGACAAAAATATTTACTATTTGTAAAAATTACATAGGATTCCAACTATATAATTAATGATACATTTTGGTTTACTTGAATTTTATAGTAAATTTATTAACTATATATTATTAATATATGAGATGGCATAATAAAAGTAAAATAAGTTAACATAGGGTTAAATAAAAAAGATAAGGATTAAAAAATATCCAAAACCTATACAATTCTTATTGGAAGGCATTATTTCGACATATATGCACCTTAAATTGGAATTAAATACATTTTGGACCTTTAGAAATCAAAATTAATTTTATAATAAAATAATACGTACAAACTTTCCTATAGAGCCCCTCCCCCCCTTATAAAAATTCATCACCTCTAACCCATTGCTCACACATATCGGGCCTCATGGCTCGTCCAAAAACTACCCATATAAGCCCCAAAAAAAATTTCCTTCCAAATTTAATCCTTACATTAGGAAAAAGGTACATCATGAAATCATTTTGGTCAAACCAAAGGGATTGACTTGATTTAAAAGTATTGTCTTAACTTAAGTTATATTCTTTTATTTTACTACTCTAATGCCATAAGATATTTTTATTCCTTTATATAATAAAAACAATATTATAATTAATATAAAAGGTTCTTTTTATCCGAATTATTATAAATAAACCTACACACACCTCTATCTAATGGATATGAACGTACTGTTTATTAGGACGGTGAACTACAACCTCAGGAAACAATGACTGTTCAAATATCTTTTAACGACTCTCATTGTGTCCATTACTGTGGAAATTTATTTATATATGATATATATTAAACTTATTTTTTCCCTATTTTTCAACATTTTTCATTTATAGCATACTATTATAGATTCCATATTTGGTAAATACGATTTTTTTAATTTTAAGAAGTTCATACTACGACCCCTCAAAGTGGTATGAATCGTTCATGCCATGTGTGGGATGTATAGTGAATTGAATTAATGAATTTTTATATAATGTTATAATGGATTTATAACATACTTATGTATCATTATTTTTTCATTCTATTAAAATACGAAATAGATATAAAAGTAGTGTCCATGCATACATACAACTTAACGTCTCAACGAATGGTGCATTTCATTTCCTATCTCCAAAGGTTATGTATATTTATAAATTAATATATATAAATCATTTATTTGATTTATATTATACCTAAATCATTCATATAATTATGTAGAGAATAGAATTTTTACCACATGTAAAATAGTTAATCATGAGAAGTTCCTTTTTGACTCATGTTCCAAATATCGGTAAAACGACCGTTATTAATTTAAATGATTATATATTGAAAATAAGTAATATAAAAGGAATAATAAACCTAAAAAATATTATTAAAAAATTAAAAATTATATATAGTTTATTATTCATGATATTAAAAATGAACGGGTCATGTCAGACATGAGATAAGGTGTTTTCATCTCACCTTTTAGTTTTGTGAGATTCATGTGATATTTACCACTATTTCCTTTTTTGTTGTGTATGTACAACCCATGATTGTATTATTTCTATAATATAATTAATATATGGGTATTTAATCATCAAGGTATGATCCTTATTTTAGGGGTTGTATGTTTAGTATGTTACAAAATCGGTAAAGAAAACATTCACCGTACTATTTTAGTTAAAGACATGTTTTATGTTATGTCTTTTAAATTACCATTTTCAAATGTTATTATATGTACATACATATCATTATTATTGTAAATTATATATCTATTTGTTGAAAGACCCATTTCTGTCTAATCAACTCATTTTCTGAATTTTATGGTGACGTCATTAGGCTGTCGAATCTCTGTAAGAGAACTTCTTAACCTAATTTCCATTCATTGAGTTAAACATATACTTAATAATTATGTCAATATATGAATATGTGTGAATGGACACTAATTTTTTTACACTTATTAACCATTTATATTGGTTGTTTTTATGTTTTCAACACATATTTATGTCATTTATTTATCTTTAATTCAATAATATGTTCTTTGTATGGGCACATTTCATTCTCATCTTTTAGTCAAAGACTTATTTTATGTTATGTATTTTAATTTACATTATATTATGTTTTTAGATGTTATTTTATATCTTTAATGTAGTGAATTTTAGGTCCATGTGATGATATACTCTTTTTTCCCTCATCAATGCATTTTATGAATTTTAAAATGACATCATTGGGCTGCTGAATATTCCTAAGGAAATTCATCTCAATATCCTTTCATTGAAACATATTTTTATTTTTAGACAATATTTTATCATAAAATGAATAAACCCATTTGAAGTTTCATTTAAATCAATGGAAATATTATTTCTCCAATTATTTTTACTAAAAAAAGAATATATCTTTTTAACGTAAGCAGTTACAATGTCCTCTCTACCGCCACACGTATTATTTGATATTAGTTTTAGTTAGCAAGTCGTACTACTTTTTTTAAGGAAGAAAATACCATATACCCTTTTTATGTATTTGGGAATAGAAAATGGCTTTCATAAATATTTGATTATTTCAATATCTTTAAATGATATATTGTGATTGTAATGTAGAAATTTTAGCTTACTATTTTGTTTGTTTTATGTGTTATGAATACGTTATGGTTCTTTAGAATTGTTTATGTATATTGGAGGTTCTGTGAAAATCCTTGGGTTTTTGAGGTTGAGATAGCTATCTAATGAATTGGGTAACACGATGGAGGTAAACATTCATGTTTCTCCTAAGAGATTTAGTGAATATACTGTGATGGGTATTCCAAATGTAACTCCCTATGTAGCTGTGAAAGCTGAAACGTACGTATGTTATAGATGATGCTTGTTACCTTTATGATTTGAGATTTTCCATTCGTTATTCATAAATATTACGATTATTTGTGGTATGTTAAATATTGAGAAGTATTATTTCAATTATTTTTTTCATTAATGGAAACATGTTTTCATTAAATTTTTTATATCCCTTACTATGATTTTTATGCTCATCCCATGTTTTCGAAATGTTTTTCAATGTGTATATGAAGAGAAAGTAATAATTCAAGATGATTTATATCAAGAATGTAATAATGTTTTATTTTAAGAATTATTATTTTATGAAGAATGTGGATACTAAGTAAAAGTGTATACATTGTAATATTTGATATGTAATGTAATATTTATGGCCTAATTATATAAAACTGTAAACCTGAAAATTGCATCAATGTGAATTACTAAATTAACTGAAGATTATGTAATGTTTTAGTCTGGGGCCTTATTTTAATCCATTTCATAGTCCATATCATTCCATAGTCGAAAGTTTCATAATTATTTAAGGGACCATGTCCCATTTAGTCACATGATAATGCTAATTCAGATCCCATGTAGATAATCAATGGAATCCAATGTATATGGAAATAAAAGTAATTCCTATGAGATAATAGTAGATATTTTATATTATGGGTATAATGTGGGTGAATCATCGGTACAATGGAATGTTATTGATATATAGAAAAGACATTTACCCAACCATATTTTGGCATCTCAAATATTAGTTAACTTATGAATCGGGGTGTCATCCTCTAAGTGATTATATAATTTTCATGGGAATTTAGGGATGGAACTTGTTTGAACACTCTAATAACAAGAAAACATATAAAAAATAAGTAACCTTCAATTTAATGAATAATAATAGGGCATGGATTGCACCCATTCAAAATCAAAATTTTATTTCATTTATTTTATTCTGTGTTTCACTGATAAATTTCAAAAATAATGGAAATAATATTCAACCATATATAATTTATTTAATTTTCATGGTGGAAATGCGGAAATTCCATTTAATTCACAACAAAAATATTACATTATATACTATAAACACATTTTACTATCCATCCCCACCTTAAAAGAAGTATTTTTAAAATCATAATATATGGATTATTAAAATAGGGAATACCACATTTCAAACACAACAATTTAATCATTCCATTATAATTGTATTAATGAAGTGCACCTAAAAGGTGGATTTATTATAAAAAATGACCACGGCCATCACACATAAATGTAAAAAAGTGGAATTGTGAATAATCATTCACTAATATAATTAATATAACATATTTTCTAGCATATAATAAATTTAAATTTCATTGGATTCAAAAAATATCATACCTATTAAATGTTAGGTTTTACTAAAAGTAACAGTTAACATGGAAAATATTTGGGCCCACTTAGGGGGTGGCCCATGTTGAAGTTACAAAGTCCATCCAGGATATGGGGGTATTGATAAAATCATGTATAATGTGTAGGAATTAAATTTTATATGTCTCAAAAATTAGGGATGATTCTAATAATGATTGGTTCAGGGAATAATGATAATTTTTATAAACAATGACTCATTAAGTTAAAAAAATATATACCATTGAAATAATACATAGAACACTCCAATGAGCCATTATCATTCATTTATTCAATAAAAAAACGAATGATATAGTGTAATTAGAAAAAGGCCCTATAAATATGTAAAATGAGATCACCTTGATATAACATTATACATGGAGAAAGAAATGATGAAAAAATATATTGATTGAATCTGTTACTGAGTGGGGTCCAACATAATGAATAGTGGTTGATTTGAGGCCTAAATGAAAATTTTCTATGGAATACCACTTGAGGATGATAGTATAACCGATTATTGAATGGTGTGATAGGAAATGAGGGAAGATAACGAGAGATAAATGATATAAAGAGGATTTGAAAATGTCATAATGTGATCCTAAAATTATTTACTCAATTTGACCAAATGGATCAAAAAATTTACCTATAAATGTGTGATTCTACTCTATATGTACACTCACACATCAAATTTCATGTTCGAGAATCGAAAAATGTTGTGTAACATGTGCGGTTCTCCAAATAATTTATTATTAGATATCTCACAAGGTAATGGGTCCTCGGCTGCACAGTTAAATAATCCACGTCAAACCCACTATACCTCTACAATAATCTACAAATTTTTCTGATGTTATTAACATGGGTATAAAATATTTTTCCCCTAACAAAAAGTGGATTAATAGATGTATTGTATTGTTAATACTAACCATGTGTCTACAATGTTCGTAGGGTGGCTTCAATTGATATTGAGATTTCCATGATTGAATATCATAAAACACATTAAACCATATGACTAACTAATCATTCCTAAAACTTCATAAAAAATAACACATTTATGTGTTCTGATTATCTCTATTACGGTCTGAATCGATAACTTTAATTTGGATCATCAAATAAATGAAATAATCTAATTCATTTGAAAATTACAGGAGGTCTATAACATGAGACTATAAAGGAATCATTTGAAAAAAATAGGTACATAGAGAATAAATATTTTTATTATGATTTATAATTGAATTGAAATTTACTATAATAATAAAAAAACAAACAATCATATATATTGAAAAAACAAAATAGTACAATTAGAATCAATTCATATTTCCACATTAATGACATGAAGGAAATAGATCCTTCTTTACTCCATAATCTCTACCAATTTATCTCTATGTAAATGAAATTTTTTATATTTCTGAGTTTGAGAGTCTACAATGGTATATATTTTAGTCATATTTTGTTATAACGTTATAAGATTAATCACATTTTCATAACCTCTTGTCCTTATCCAATTTTTTCTAATACCACTACATTTTCATTCATATTAAAAGTTATCTTGAGTACATTGAGTTCTAGCAATTGAAAAAACCAAAAAATAATTTTTGTTATCATTAATTTATAAATTGGGAAACAACATAATCATAGATAATAAATATTTTAAAAGCTAAAGACTGAGAAACTTTTATGTGTCGAAGTCGCATTATGTTTAAAAAATGTTTCATTTTCATCAACTTTTTAAATCATTCATAAAATATATTACGAAAATGACAATTTTCCATTGTATATCCCCACTTAGTTTCAATATTGGTATGCAGTAAGTCGCATATTTTTTAACTATGATATCATAGAACCAAGACCAATATTTATTTTTGTAGTAATTACCCCTATATACAATTGTGGTAGAACTGTATCCTTGTATAGTATATAGATAGGTGTGTATTACTAGGGAAAACAACGAAATATTTATTTTAATAAAATAATTGGATGTTCTTGTATATGTGTAATGATAATAATTACATCTATTAGGTCATCTGATTATTTTAATTTGTAATTCAGTATCCATGATTTCTTCTAGTCAACCATAGATATCAACTATATTGACCCAATTCCCATTAACATAGAGTATGTTTCGACATTATTAAAGTGGAATTTGAAATAAGCAATTGAATCTAGATGGAAAAAATAGAGTAGTATTTTTGATAAAAATATATATACATTATTTCTATATTATATTTGAAAACATAAATTTTAATAATTTTCACGATTATTATTATTCTTTATATCATATCATTGCATATCATTCATACTACATATCATTGATTCCATAGAATGGAATATTAAGGATGAGCTCAAATTCAAAATATAACTTATATAAAGTGAAATATATAATTAATTAGTAAGAATAATAAACATTGAATTTAAATTACTGAACAAACATTCCAATTTAAATATTAACAATAATTACATTATATTAAAATATTAATATTTTGAGATAAGTAAATGAATAATTATTACATTTAAATTATAATCTACAAATGTAACAGAATATAGAGATAACATCATTATGAAAATATCATTAATGATAATTAATAAATTACTAATGAAAAATTACATTATTATTGGAGATCATGATTTTAGGTATCTTGATTCCTCTACTATCTAGACCTTTATTTTTCAATTTTAAAACTAATGGGTATGTATATACCATAAACCCATTCCACAAAGGTAATGAATTTGAATCAACTAATGAGACTAGTAATTCATTGAGGGGGAAACTATATCCAGCATCCACCCATATTTGTACATTCAATGAATTCCTCCTATATCTAATAATCAGTTAAATTCATGAATAATGTTCATTGTCATCAAATATTTGTTTTGAAAAAATAATACAAATTATTTATATTTCCATATATAATAAAATGAATTTATATTTTGAAAACAATATAATAAATTTATATAAAACTAAGGTAACATATATGTCCATGAAAATTAATAAGGAAGTTTAGTTGATATTTAATATCCAATGTTCACAGAGAAGTAAATATTTCAGGGATTTGTTAAGGATTGTGAAACATTAATCAATAAAGTAAATAGAAATACATTCCTTTATAAAAATGTTCATAAACCATCCATATAATGAATAAGGATGGTATAGATATAATATATCCATAGTGTATTATGACTAAAATAATGTTTTTTCATTGATGATTATAAATAAATAACAATCATTATAAAATTTCTGGATGAAAATATATACTTTACATCAAAATAATATTTTAAAAATACTTTGTTATATATATATTCAAATGGAATTTATTTAAAAATCATATTCATAAAAAATAAAAAATAAATCATCGAGAGATCATAATGGCCTAAAATTTAGTTCATTTTTTCATGTTATAATTCAGATTTATTTTACTTATTAATAAAAATACAAATAGTCCATATTTAGAAAATTACATGATGATTAATTTAAATAATATTTGAAATTGAAAATCATGGGTAAAAATATCATTAATACTTGTTTTCAAATGTAAAAAAAATTGGAAATAGTTATATATTTCATTGATTTAGAAGACAACAGAAATTTTCTTAATGAGTGAAATAAAATTACATTATCTTATGTAAACTTTTATAATAATTACAACAACCCTAGAGTTGAAAATGAGACTATTACATCAAAATTTCATAAATAACGATTGGATAATAAAATTAATTAGTTCATTATATAATTATAAAATAATTTTCAACAGTTCAAATTCTATCATAAAGAATCCTGATTAAAATAAGACAACAAAATAAACACAACAAAATAATAATTTTGAAGTGAAAATTAATCATTGAATCATTTATGTGTATCAAATGTAAGGCAAGATAATTTTTTTAAAAAAATATAATATAGTCAAAAAAATTTAACACAAAAAATTTTATAATTCCAATGAAATTTATTATGTAATATAAAACAATGAAATAAAATATCTTTATGAAATTATATATTAGTTATTAATTTTCTAGTATAATTCAATTAGGTGAAAAAATTAGATTAAAAAACAAAAAAAATGATTAAGTTGTATTCGTTATATTTTCAATAAAATGGGATGCGTACAGACAACATAAATCTAATTAGGTTTATGAAACTAATATATTCATCTTGGATGTGAAATTGAGATGAATTGAGTTACAATAGTTATAATTTTTATGTGAGAATTAATTAGTGAAACAATAATCTTTATCAAATGTAGATCCAAAATTTTATGTACAACATAATATAATAAAAATTCATTTCCCACATAATCATATAATACCGAATCCTATGAATATTTAGTATAACCCAATACAAAACAAATGAGTGATGAATTTTTATACATCTTGGTAATTATCAATTCCAATACATATAGATGATATAGAGCATATTGAAAGATAAAATATCCATAATTATTATGGAAACATTATATTAAATGGAAATGAAGAGGTATATAATGAAATATAAATAAATTTGGTATAAAATAATTTAATATATCTCAATGAAGGGAAATAGATATTATGTATGTTACCTAATTCTTATTTTTTATTTGAAATGAAATAACATCATATATAATGGTTCTAAATATGTCATTAACATGTACCATGACCATATTGAAATATTTACTCTCATATATGATTTTTTTATAATATCATGTCACTTGTTCTTTAATATTTATTAATTATTACAATTTTTATGAGTGATAATGATTTTTTATGCATGTTCTAGTTTAAAAGATTCAGTTCATTAATGTATTTTATAGTTACATAATATAAATAACAATATTAATTTTATAAATATATTTTTTATTTAGATATAATTTTATTAACATAGTTGAAATTTTAACATGGAGAATCGACCATTGAACTTTTTAGAGACGGTAGGCCTGACATATCATTGAACGACATTATCATTTAATTTAAGAGTGAATGGGTAATAATGTAGGTGAGAAATTATTTCATAAAAATAATATAAAATCATAAATATTTCATTTATTAAATAAATTAATCCTAATTAAATTACTTGTAAAACATTAGTTAATAACGAATCATATCACTTCGGGAGGCGGTAGTCTTCCATACATAGAAGTGATGTGATAATACAATCAATGGAAAATAAATTAAGAATATATATGTGATATTATATATAACGGAGTTTAATAATATCAATAATAATATATATATATTTACTGGTTATTATAAATAATTCTGAGATATATTGATAGAAAATGTCTAACATTAGTTCATGAGGATGTAGTCTACAGTACACTTGATATCTTTTTTCAGTTCTCATTTTATAGAGGGGATATAGATAATGGTTATTTAATTAAGAAAATATAAACTAAATATATGGTTGATATCTGTTTTATTATACAATAATGATATAATAAAATTTTATGGAGGAAGAAGATGAAATATAAAAAAAATTATTTTATAATGTTACCTCATAAGTAGTTGGATTCATTATATTCACACCAAAGACTTCATATGATAAAAATAAAATATAAATATGTGTTTTAGGATATTCTATGTTGATTTATGAAGTTATTTAGGATTTTATTTGTTAAAACAAAGAACATTGTATGTATGAGCAGGGCAGGATAGGATGGGGCCTTTTTTATGTGGTGGAGAGGACATACATTGAAATTTTTTAATGATCCAATTACACCTGAAAATTTATAATTCTAAAATCCTTGTTAAATTGATAATTAAATACACTATGAGGTCATATCATCAATTTATGGTTATAATTATAGTATTGAAGTTGTTCTAGGAAATATTTTACCCTTATTCATTGATAAATTTCCACATAATCTCTTAATCCATGAAATATATATCCAAAAAATAACTATTACTCTAGATGAAATTATATTAATATTTAACAGATCATAAAATACATAAACAATTTACAATTAATTTGGTCTATATATAAATGGATTCAAAAACCTATATGTTTATGTCATGTTATCTAATATAATACAATAATATCTAAATAATATTATTAACACAAAAGACTGACACTATTATTATTCACTAAAATTTGAAACCAAAATAAAATGATATAAAAACTAGAAAATGACAAAATAATATGGTAGGTGCAACACTATTGTCACCCATTGATTATTGGTTCATCACCAAGGCCCTTTGTAGATGTGAGGGGTTGTTACCTAGAATGTGGGTTGTACTTTTTCTAAAACCAAAATAATATAAATAAATTACATTACCATAGTGTAATAACACATAATTACATCATCATATAAAATAAGATAATACCTAATTCGTTCCAAAATATTTAAACCTATTACTAAAGAAAATTATTGAAAATACTAGTTATATATTTTTTCTAATAAATCATATATTGAAAAAACGGGCCATACAACCATAAATGTCTCACACAATATTTTTATTAATGGTTGAGTCCCATCACATATCACCTAAAAGGGATGGTTAATAAATGTAACAGATGATACGTCTTATACCCACAAACATATGAAACTATCCATAACACATATGTTAATTAATAAATATATTCTTCCCAAATTTAATGAAATGGTTTGATTCATCATTATTTTAATAACCAAAATAAAACTCCTAAAAAATTCCATTACAAGATAATTTTTGAATCCAAATACAAAAATGAACAATATTATTCCAACAACGGTACTAACATTTTTTATAATAAAAAATATAGAAGTTGGAAATTAATTACATAATTCCATGTATCACACCATTTAATAAATTAACTATAAAATGTATTCCTTATATGAAATTAGTTCCTCCAATCATACTCTTTTTTTACCTTTAAAATTAGTTTCCTTATTCCCTTATTTTCCATAGATAAACCATTTTTATATTCCTTAGAGACAATTTATGGGGTTCATCTTTACATATTTTTGGAAAAAGTGAAATAAATCCTTCATTACACCATTGTATTCACAACTCGTGCACTAATAAAATTCTATACATTAATTCTTGTGTGACATAGAGAGTTGTTTAATATATATATATTTTAAAATATTTCTAGAGAAATGATTTTGAATAATAATAATTTCATTCAATGCGGTCATCATACAAATTCATTTCATAGTAACCAAGCATTCCATCATATTCTATTCTAACTTGATTACATCAAATTAGAACCATAGATGAAAAACATAGTGCGAGATACAATATCCAAAATAGAATACCATATTCCCAACAGTTGAATATATTCATCATTACAGTGTATTATAAATACTTCTCACATTTTTTATATCATCTGACCTTTATTTGGACCATCTATTCAAATCCTTCATTATTAGATGTAAGCTAAATGTAAATTATCCAAATAATATCAATTGTGTGTGTCACACTAGGGGCATAGTAAGGATACTTTTCATGTTCCTGCTAACACTTGAGTAATGAATGACATTCTTTATTTAGATTTATTAACCCTGTTTAGAACTATTATGTAATGACATCCACATTTAGTTGTAACACTGTATGATTTTATTGTTTTTTTTATTGTTAATAATTTTGAAATCATTTTTTTGAAACACCTAATGTAAATGAACAATATAATATTGTTATAAGGAAGTTGATAAACTGAAAAAAAAATTAATATTATTTAATATTACTTGAAATTTATATATTTTATGTTCAATTTAATATTTGAAATTCATCATATATGTTTTGAAGATATCAAATATTAATCAATCCATTTTTACTCTTAAAAACTTTGTTTGTCTAAAATGTTACTTTAAAACTTATTGATGTAATTTGTTTAATTACAATATATTAAATTATTTGAATTCTAACTTAATAAATAAACATCTTATTTTCAAGGGATAGAAAATTTTAATTTTGTATAATTATTTTTATTTTAAGGATATTTTTTACTTTTTGATGAAGAAAAATAAAATATTGTAATATAATTGAAAACATATATTTTATCTTAATTATTTACAATGATAAGTTATATATTTTATAGGGTATAATGTATAACAAGAAAAAAAAATTCATTTAATATTGTTTGTGTTAGTAGAATCGATTTCTCATTAAATTTGGTAATTAAAGAAATTAATGTATTGAGAATTTTCACGTGAATAACTAGTTTTCAAATTTACTCAACAAGAATAATATTAATTTAATTACTATAAATTATGTGTTTTTAATTTTTATAAATTGATTGCACATTTGTGATTTTTTTTCAATTTATGTAATTATTTATATAATATTTATTTCAAAAATATTATTGAAAAATTTATTATTATATTACTAAAGTATAGGGTAAATATTTTAATAATTACTATACAAAATATTATAACTATTAATAAATTACAATAACACAAGTTCTAGGTTTTTTATGAGTTATTTAGGACCGAAATCATCATCAGTCCAATTTTATGGCCTCTTGGAGACACTATGTTAAATTGATCCATTTTTTAGTATTTCAATCAATGAGAAGAACAATATGTCACAATCTTGTTTAAAATTTGGGTTACATTTATTTATTTTATCATTAATAATATTTTAGAGAAAATATATAGACTTTTTAAATCTAATATTTTATCTTCATCATGATAATTGTTTTAATTTTTTTAAATAAATTTTTAAATTATTTCCCTTCATAATGATGATGCAATATTTGTTATATTAATGTACATATTAAAAAAATTATTAAATATATTAAATATAATTTAATTTGATAAATTAATTTAATCCCATAATTATCGAGATTACCGATATATATTTCTATTTTTTTAATTTTAAAATAACAATACTACCCATTTGTTTTGAAAAATCCATGATGTCATGGTAAGATTCCAAGGGTTTAACTAACCTATAATTCGGAAATATAAGGTAAATAATTTGACCTAAAATTTTATGGGAATTATTATATTTTAGGATTTAGAAACATCCAAAACATAACTTCTATGAAACTGACATTATATTTATTTGGAATTGAAAATTAATTTATCTATATTTAATATTTTTTGAGTTACCTAAAGTGCCCCTAAAATCAATTATAAAGGGGAACCTAATCCCTCACATACCCACACCACATTTATTCTTATATATCATCCATACACAATGAATATTAACTCTCAACATCCCTCTTATCTCCTAGATGCCTCAATTTATTAATATTTCCAACTGATGTTGTATTTTTGGAATAAATCATGTGTTACAAAAATAAGAGGTAATTTTTAAACCATGAGTATTTATCATTTATTTACCCTCTAATTAAATTATATATATATAATATTATTGTACCAAAATTAGTTTCATTTTTATATTATAATTATTTTAACCATTATTTTTAACAACAATTCAACAAACACCAATCAAATTGTATAAACAATCATCGTTCATTTCTATGATGAACTATTGCCTCCAGAAAGAATGAAGTTCGTTTTTTCTTAACCATCTCTCAAAGATAGTCGTTATGATGAAAACATTATTTTTATATGATATATATTATATTTATTAGGTATTTTTTTTAATAACAAAATATCACATTATTTCATTATTTTAATTTTTTTTAAATATGATAACATCGTTTTTTCATTGTTCAGTACCGCCTCCTCAAAAATATCTGATTCAATAAAAAATTAAATTGATATAAAAAATATTTTTATTTGATAAACATATTTCCTTTATATGAAAATATAAGATAATATAATTATAATATATATATATATCATTTACATTAGATTCTATTAATTCAACAATGAAATAAATGAAGTGTTCATGTATACGTCTGGCCTATGGTCATCATGACCAATGAATTTCATATCATATCTCCATGATTTTTGGATATATATATATATATAATATAATAAATAAATCATGTTTTACATAATTTTGATGATGAAATCATGATTGATGTAATTGGATCATAATATTACAACTGAAAACATACATGAAAAACATTCCAAATAACCATGTATATTGTAAAAATGATAAATGAATAATAAAAAAGTAAATATAAGATAATTATATATGATATCATAAATATGATTAAATTTAAGATATAGATTAATAAAATTAATAAAAATATTATATAGGTGTATAGTGACTGTACAATAAAAAATAATGTGTGAGGAAAGGGATATTTTCTCTTCTTTTATTTATGTGCGACACATGCCTTATCCACTTATTTTTTCTTTTTTGTGATGAATATACTCCACATGAATTCATTTTACGAGTATTATTATAATGAAAAAATGTTTTATATATGGAATATCATTCCTATAGTTTTCACTTATATTTTAATCATAGTAGGAAACCCAATTCCATATATGGATAATAATTATTATGTGACCATTACAAATAGTTATGCCACTTATGTGCTTAGAATTTTGAAATTCTGACATACAAGGTTGCGTATAGTTTGGTTTTTGGGGTTTTAGGGATGAAACATAATTTTCAGGAATATTTACACACCCTTATAAGAAAAATAATCTTATGAATAGTAAATTTTCTAAAAATAATAGTTTCCTCACCAATAAATTTATAAATAATATTTAGGAACCTTCTAAGTTAAAATAAGACCTTAGTAAAAGAAATTTTATTTTGGTTTGTTATAAATAATTATTTACATTTAATTATATAATCTAAAATATATAATTACTATAATATTTTATGAAATAATATATTTTTGTGTTATCATTTTCCGATAATTTTAAAAGTACTTATGTAATTTTTTAAAGCATTTTAAAATCACTTATAATTCTTAAATCTGAATTTTTCAAATAAATTTGGATTTTAAATAAAAATAAAAATATAATTATTTTGTAATTTAGTTTTGAATAATTAATTTCAATTATCTATTATACACATAAATTAATTGTTATGGTTAATTTTTGTGACTTTTCAAAAATAAATGAGTTTTTTATAATTAGTAAAATATGATAATTTCCAAATTAATTTAAATACATGATTTATAGAGTCATGTAAGATGTTCTATTGATGTATTCACTATAGGTGCGAACTCACATGTACTTATTACTGTTTTTCGTTATGAAATAATAACTATATCATATCTTATGGAGAAATAATAATCTATTGATTACATATTAACAAAACCCTACTCCCCTCAGCAATACAACCCTCCCACCTCATCATCATTAATCTACACCTCTCAAGCATCAATACATAGCTAAAATATTCCAAAATATCTTTCAAATATTCTCCCCCATTTCGAAATCCCTTTTTATCCCTAAAAGGCCAAAATATCTGCCACAAAGATTATCTCAAATGTGATAAACTCTAGGGTTAAATTCCTCTATCATATTTATTAATTTCAGATTATGTTCCATTATATTATTTTTCATTCCTGACCTCACATCACCCAAATGGTGTTATAATACCATAGAAATTCAATTACTAATATGATATTATGATAATAGGGTAGTTCATCATAATCTATTTTTACCCTTCCTTTTACACATTAAATGAAAACACTATACAATATGTGTTAATGTATCACATTAAAGGACAATGGGTTTACAATTTCCATTAGAATCACTGATAATTTAAATGAAACCATTCTAATGGTTTTAAAATAATAATAATATATGTATTTTATCTTATGTTATGTTCCATAATCCTTATAAAATTATTATATAAATTTTAAATAAAAAACTAGTTCATTGTGATGAAAACCACCAAATTAATCCAGGCGTTTAACATTAATATATTATGTAATGATTCTTCCTATTGATATAATAAATTTATAATAAGATAATTAATATTTCTGGAATGTCAGTGATAATATATATTAATAATTATGGGTTTATTATCACATTTTAAATTAACATCTATCCATGAATACATGTTGAACTTTTATAAAAGAAAAAAAACTAATAGTCACGAACAATGTATTTATGCTCTATAACTCATCCTATGGAAAAAAATGAAATTAATGTAATAATAATGAGTAAAATTAATGTATAAATAGAAATTTAATAGTTTATTAAAAAATTAAATTAAATTTTGTAGAGTTTCAATGTGAAGAAATCATTTGAAGATAAGGTAGGTAGAATTCTCAAAAACAAAATCTATTTCATTGGGTTTTCACATTTGCAACACCATTTTATGTATTGATATTCCATAAAAATGGTTTCATATTAAGTACTTTACCTTTTATATTGTATAAGTTTATTCTAATTTTCATTATGAGAAATGAAATTTTTACAAATGAACACTTCTTTCAAATAAACACACCATTTTTCTCTTCATGGATTTTTTGTTCTTCACACAGAATTTATGGTTCCATGCTTAAAATTTTATTCACTCATTATTTTTGGAAAACATTTTTTATGAATGTATACCATATTAATTTAATCCCATTTATTTCCATGGTTTATTTTATGTTAAAATTTTATATCTTTTATATGTGGCATGGATGATAATGTAAATGTTATGATGTGCCAGGTGTGCCAGGAATTATATGTGGAAATATAAATGTCATGATGTGGTGGCTGGTCCATGAATTATACAATGAACCAATTTATTTTCAAAATTTATGAATCTCATGAGTTAATTCCAAATATACATGAAATTTATGCAATATTGTTTCACTACTTTGTTTGGTAGATGACCACTAAGACATGTAGCATCATTTTTTTCATTCACACATTCCATGCCTTTATCTAATTACTAATCTCATGATTATGTTGATGATGTTATTATTATACTCACCCCATGATAGAATTCATCATTTTTTTATTTATCATTTTACAAGGATTTTAGCTCACCCATTTGTAATGTTATCCTAAGTTAACTAAATGTACTAAAGATAACACAAAGGAAAATAATAATCTCATGAAGATGGAATTAAATTAATGTCTATGTTTTATGTTGTAAATGTTATGTATGGTATTAGTTTTCCCATGATAATAATTTTTTTGATCCTGGAAATGTATTATTATTATGTTGTTTAACATTATAATGACATAATAATTATGTGTGAAAATATAGGGTCACTATAATTAGTATCTGAGAAAGGATTAATTAATTTGGGAATTTGGATTACATAATCATATAGAATACCACTTGTATGATATTGTGTAAAAATATAAACCCAATAATATTTTATAAACATAAGTAACCCATATGATATTTTTTTAGTGTAAATTTCACAATTGAATAAGTTATTTATTAATTAATCATTGAAATGTGTATTTTTATAACATTTCATATTATTGAAATGGAGGGAACCAAGTGAAACAAGGCTAACAGCTTATGTGATGGACAATGCAACGATTTCCCAAACAACAACCCCAATACATTGGGAGGTGGATTTAAAAACATCATAATGATTCTAACTCATCTATATAAGGTTATAAACAATAATTTCAATAATTATTAACATACATAGTCACCCATGAGGGAACAACTGGTTATTTAGTGTTCTATGCGGAAATGACCACAGAAATATAGGGGGTCTTCTGCTACACTAGTTTTGGAACATTGGGTCAACTACATATAGAAGATCATTTATATCCACTATTGTTATATGATAGATAAGTTTATTCTAGCCCTTTAACATCTTTATAATGTTGATGATCATTGGTGAGATTTGATTATAAAGACCAATTTAACTAACAAAATTGAAGTGATTGAATGGGAATACATTAATATCAGGTTTCATAACAAGTATTTCACATGAAATATTCATAAAAATATGGAGAGAGAATCCATAGAGATCATGAAAATGGAATGATAATCTTTCATGTCCTATGAAGTGGATTTCAAAATACATGAATGGTACGCTTCGTGATTTGTTACAAATAATTATAGAAAAAATGATTGATTCCTTAGTGGATTAAAAACACAAAATTGATAGGATTCAACAATTGGATACATTGAGAGTTAAGATGATGTTGTTTTATGTTCTCCCAAAGTAGAGATAGAGTTTATAGAATGGTAAAACTGATATGGTTATAAGTATCAAACTATTATTTTTTAATCTGGAGGATTTAATGACATAGGTTGTTTGAAAACTCAACCATTGACATGCCAAAAATGTGTGAAGAAGAATAATTGGAAATTCCTAAAAAGGACGGAGAAATGATACAAGTGTATGAGAGAAGGCTTACGAGATCTTGAATGTTGAATCGACATGAGAAGGCTGACTGATGATGTGAGAGAAAGGATAACAAAACCCATGGTACAATCCTAAAATTGTAGATATCAATGGTATTATACATTCCAGTTCACTAAACTGCGTGTCCTTGAGGGTAATAAACATTATCCTCCACCGAAAAATAGGAGAATGGAAAGGAATATTCCATTACTAATATCTAAGATGATAATGGAAATGAATTCAGAAAAGGTAAACTTTTTATTTACTTAATAATGTAAAAATTCTTATTTGATTATTGTTCTACGCATTCCTTTATATCATGGATGTTTGGGACAACTAAATAATTAGTGCCCATAAGAATTTATGAATAGATATATGTAAAAACACCAAGTTTTGAAATCATTGAAACCAAATTTTTTGAATCTTTTCTTATTAGAGTATGTGGAAATATTCTACCATTGAATATCGCGATACTTCTATTGGTGTAATTTGAATCTATAGTGGGAATGTATTGGTTCTCATTATATAGGTAACATATCAACTATCATGAAATTGAAATAAATTTTCAAATTTCATAACTTCCCTTACTCATATACAATATCATGTTAGATTATGAATCTCCTTTGGGAAATCTTTCCTCGGTGTGGGTGTGATTTCATGTAACGAATCATACCTCGCTCAAATAGATTACTCGACAAAAAGTGTCAACCTAGTGAAAGTTTCCATTGTGTGGGACTATAGAGACGTAATTCCAGAGGTTTTACCCAAACATCCCACATATATTGAGGTTTTGGAAATCACAATGTTATGGAATAAATCCTACCATTCCCAAATGATTTCCCATTAATCTATTAACGGTTTTGTGTGCCTTCATATCCTTTGACATAGAAGGATCTATTGAAATATTCCCATAGGTAAACTTTCTATACACATCATGGGTGTACCAATTTGTACTATGATCTCCAAGAACACTTTTGGTGGGAAAAATGAATCTGGAGATTGCAGTGTATATATCAAGGGTCTGGATATTTCATCATGTCAATGAGAAGTGATCAAAGTCCATGGGGATGATGATACCATTTACTATATCAATGTGTAAATGGGAGAATATCACGATGTAATTCATAAGGGATCTCCCAAAGGCGTCCAACGGAAATAATTCAATATGGTTTGTGGTTGGTCGACTCACCATGATATCCAACATTATAACTATTTGTTAAGGTATATCGGATTGAACAAATTTCAAATATTATTGTGAAGGATGTAGTAAGAATAAATGGAGTACCACTCTCTATTTTTGGTTATAGTGATCCTCTATATACATCTAAATTATGAAAGAGTCTTTAAAATCCATTGAGTTCAAAATTAAATTCCAGCACGTCCTATCACCCAAAAATGGTGGAAAATCTGAAATGACTATTCAGATGCCATAATAAATGCTCAGAGCCTACTCATTAGAATCCATAGATGGATGGGATAAACATATCAAATTGGTTGAGTAATCATACAACAACAATATCCACTCAAGTATTTAGATTGGTAAATAGGAATATTTTTATAGAAATTTATTTCAAAATCTATCCTTTTGGGATGATGTTTTCAAAATATTGTTACTAGAATCATATTATACATAAGAGGTGATTGAAAAGGTAAAGGCTATACATAAAAATATCAATTGATCACATATTTTCATAAAGAGATATAATTAAATCTATTGTAGTGACATGGAGATCAACATTGGAGATATAATATTCCTTCAAATATCACCATCGAAGAGATTCAATAATTTTGGGAAGAAATGGAATCTTTTCCCAAGGTACTTTGTCCCCTTAAAAATCCTTGATAGCATAGGAGCCATAGAATATCGTCTTTCCCTTCCCCTAATTATGGATCACATTCAATATTTGTTTCACATTTCTTTTGTGGAAATACATACATGATACATCATATGTAGTAACCTCATATGTGTTACAACTATAGGATGATATCTCTTATGAGGACTGTCTAGTAAATATTCTCGATAAGATAGATAATGTTTTACAAAACATGAAAAACCATCTAGTCAAATTTATGTGGAATAACCATATGTATGAAGAAGTAACTTGGGAACAAGTGGATGTGATTAAGGATAAGTCCCATCACCTATTTATGTAAAATTAAATTTCGAGGGAAAAGTTTTATAGGGGGTATATATAATGATTTAATGTTTTATAAATTGAATTACCATATTATAATTATGAATTATAGTATACTCACATTAGGAAACACAATTCCATATAATGATACTAAATATTATGTTTCCATTAAATTTTTTTCCACTTCATTGTTTTGAATTTCGAAAATCATACATACACAGTTGCATTCATGGTATTTTCTGGAGTCTAATGGAACAATCATAATATTTGTTGTAAAGTATCCAACCAATTTGAATAGTAATAATACCATTATTAATAAAAAATCATTCATAACAATTTTACCTCACACAACATTCTATAAATAAAAATTAGGCATCCTATAAGTGAAAATATGACTATGGTAAAAGTAATGGTATTTTTTGAGACATATTTTCAAATAAAATCCAATAAATTATCAATTTTAGGTCATTTGATGTTAAGAAAATTTTGTAATTATTAATTTAATTTTGGAATGCATTATAAAATAACTTATAAATCTACATTCAGTATTATTAAAATAAATTAGGATTATAATTAAAAATTAAATTAATCATATATATATATTTATTTATTTATTTTTAAAAAATTTATTTCATTTTTCAATTCTACATATCAATAATGGGTAGTTTTAATTTTTGGTATTTTACCAAATTACATGATTTTTTGAATAATAGAACAATAAGATAATTTCAAAATCAATCTAAACACATGAAATTAAGATTCATGGATGATGTTATGTATATGTAATCACCATTTTTGAAAAATCACATGAACTTATTAATAATTTTTCATGGAATCATCAAAATTTAAATTTTTATGTAAAAATAAATAACAACTTATTTAAATATTATGAAACCCTTCTTCCCCCCATTATAATACGACCCCTGACACCACCATTTATTCACACCTCTTAAGCTTCAATCCAAAACAATATTCTACCCAAATCTTCCCCAAGATCCTTCCTCACGTCCATCAGCCCTTGGTCTATCCAAAAGACCAAACCCTCTCCCCTAAAGATGGTCTGAAACGATATAAACTCAATGGGTGAATTCCTCTTTCGAAGATGTGTTAATTTATCACATTCAAGGACGAATTGTTTTCATTTTTCTGGTCTTCTTTGATACTAGTCATGAAACCATTTTAATGGTTGAAATATGTCACATTATATTTATTTTTTCCTCTATGACTTTCTATAATCCACATAAAATCATGATATAAAATTATAATAAATAACAAATTCATTTGGATAAAAACTGCCAAATTAATCCCAGCGCCTATCGTTAAAATTTTACCTAACGTTTCTTCCACATGGAATATAAGAAAATATTTATAATATCATATATATAACTTTTATTTAATTATAAATATATATTAAAAATAAATTATGGTTAAACATATTCCAAACAAACATATATTCTTGAATATAAGTAAACTGATCATAAAATGTTAGAAATTTATCACACCGGAACAAGGAAGTTAATATATATAACTCGTCCAAAGGAAATAAAATAACATAATGAAACCATATATAATAAAATAATGTATAAAATAATATTTAATTTTTATTAAATTAATCTTATTTTATTAGACCTGAATTTAATGTGAATATATCATTTGAAAATAATGTATGTGGAATTATCAAACCCAACTCTTTCTTTGGGTTTTCAAATTTTCATCTCTATTTTCAGAATGTACATGGCATAAAAATCATTTCTTCTTCATTATATGACTTTTAATGAAATCTAAGTGTTTCAAAAGTAATTTTTTTGAAAAACCCAAAGGTTTCCAATATAACACTTCTTACAAATAAACACATAATTTTCACTCATCAAATATTATCTGTTCTTCACTCAAGAATGATGGTTCTATGTCAATAATGTTATTCCCTAATTTATTTTGTAACCAAATTATTATTGATATATACCATAGGAAATGAAACAAATTTCCTTACATTTGTATATTAAATTTTCATGTTTGAAATATGTTTAATATATAATGCATGATAATATAAATGTTAAGATGTGACAGATGTTCCTAGAATAATACTACGCAATATGAATTTTATGATGTGATAGGTGTTCTAGAAAATATAATATTATCCAATTAAATTGGTAATGTGAATAATCTCATTATGTAATGTGATATTTGATTGATAATTTTTTTAGCTATGTTCACAACTATTTGTTGTAGTAGACCACATAGACATGATGATTCATTTTCAGGCATTTCAACATTCCATAACTTCATTTAATGATTCCTCTCATGAGTATGATGATGATGTTATGATTGTTATCACCCCTGGATATATTGTATCAGTGTTCATATCTATCATATTAATTGTATTTTAGATCACCCCTTTATGATTTTTATACTCAACTAGCAAAATGTACTAAAGAGAATTCATAGTAAAATAAGAAGCTAGAGAAAAAAATTAACTAAATGTTTGTGTTTTTTGTTATAAATGTTATTTATGTTATTATTTTTCAAAATACGGTAATCATTTTTCTCCTATTAATTTAATATTAATATGTGTTTTATCATTATAATGATGTAATAATAATCTATGAAAAGGCAGGTTTACTATAATTATTATAATGATTATTATAATTTTGTATGCATGTAATTTAATTCATTCACGAGAATTTTATTCGACATATCATATGGTGATATGTATTTATTTCAAAATATCATTGTTATTATTTTAACATTTTACTATGTCTCCACATGGGAATGATTTTCATTAATGATAGTTTTAATAAATAAAATTATAAATATGTCTTTATTATACTTGAATGATATCATATTAAAATTTTACAAATTTTTAAATATTTAAAAAATTTATTAAAAAGAATATTATTTTCATTTTAAAAAATAAGGCATTATATTTTTTCCCCTATATGTTTAAACAGAATGTTTTGTTGACTTATAAATCATAAATAAATTACAATAATAATGACCAATTTTTTTGAAAAATTTATTAAATTATTACAATAATATTTTAGAAAATTAATTTCTTTTTTAAAAAAAATAAGATAAATGATCGATGTGTTGTAATATATTTTAATCTCACTTTTTTCATCTCTAAGACAATGTTCATATTAACCACATAATTATTTTCAATAGTTTTTATATTTTTCTTTGGATAAATTATATCAACAATAATTGTATCTCCATGCTAATCAAATATTTATATGTGTGATGAGATAGTTTAATTTAATAATATATTTATCAGATGATTATTTGAAATATGTTCAATGATTTGGAGTATTTTGATATAGGTAGAACGAAAACCTTATAGGGTGGTGGAAATTTAATGCATGTTGTAGATGTATCAGTAGCCTCACTCAGGAAATTGTTTGGATATAACCTAAACTAATTTTTTTCCAAGAATAATTTGATTTTTTAATACCCACATGAACAAAATACAAATAATATTGATTTTTAAAATACATGTAATAAAGATATATTATTATAGTTCAGACATCCAACATTAAGAATTTTCTTCATCTAATTTCTTAATATCATGTAAAATTTCATTGTGACTAAATATATGTATGCATTTTAAATATTTGTTTATTGATTTCATGGAATGCATGTTCAATTATTTAATAATATATGTATATCACGATCATTGATCCATGTTATCTTCATCAATATATTACCATTATTGAACATCCGAGCTCACCAATTTATTTGGTTTTAATTTTCCCAAGGATGAAAGGTAGAATATTATGATTGATATAGAGGGTTATTCTATGAGCGTAATGGAATCATCAATTAAAATAATTTTATGATTTTATGTTTAAATACTAATTTGAATTTTAATTGTTTTTCTATGTCATGAACCGTCCCCCGGGGCCCATTTTGTGACTACCCCAATACCATTTCATGATGTATAGCAGTTGGAGACTAGCGTTGAGGGCGTTAACTAACAAGTGGGAGGGATTTTCCCAAATTCCTGTACACACATGAAAACCCAACCTTGTACCAACACCCAATAATAGTGATAGTATACAACTGGGGGGAAACTGAATATGGTCACAACTAAATGTAAAAGGTCCATAATACAAACCCAAAATGAATGTCATGAATGCAGCAATGTATAAGTGTGCCATAAGGTTCATCTTCAGAAATAACAACCTGATCATAGAAGTAGGGTTGATACTAGATGCCAAGATAGTACGTCTAGTATTCGGGTCTCACTATGGTCCACCTGGTCTAATTTAACCAATTCCATCATTGAACCGTCAATCATCATCATGGGACATGCCACACACGTGATCAGGGCCTGTGTATGGGGTGAGTAACAATAATATTATAAGGGACCAAAAAATCATACGGAAAGACCACCTGTAAACTAGAAGTATAGCACAAATGAAAAGTACACATCACAAGTCATCTCACACTAGGTATCAGTTTAGGTCAAAGATAGATGGATCATCAAATCAGTGAAATCCTTGGTTGTTGGAGGACTCCTTCATTATCGAGTACAGTGGGCCTATAGTGTCACACAACAATGCTTCCCTTTCAGCTTGCAATATTTTGGTACTATCCCTTATGGTTACCAGGGGCATGCTAGGTCACACAGAGTTGTTTCCCACCATGGGACTCCTTGGTCACAAAATGTCGCTTCCTACCTTGGACGAACTAATGTACTCCTCCTATCAAGTACCATGGGACTGAGGGGTCACAGAGAGTCGCTCACCACTGGGGGCCTACTGGATCACACATAGCTGCTTCCCACTGGGCCATCGTCTGGAGTCTTCAGGTCTTAGACAATAGCATGTTTCTGTATTTAGTATGATTGGGAAGAACACTCCTCAATCCACTCACTGCATTTTTATATCCATGTAAGTCACCACGATGTATGCCATAATATCCATCTCTTTATGAGAGTCCCAAAAGCCACTAACAGCTCATCAATCAGATGAAAATTTTGGTTGATACTTTTTTTAATGCCGAGGGACCAGTTGGATTCATGTTCGATATTACTCGTCCATACCCAAATATTCTCCAAAAATAATGTATAATAGTGTTAAATATAAATTTTCCCTTGAATCCCTTTTAGTATATAGGATTTTAGACACAAACATAAAATCACCTCCTTTGTGTTGCAACATTAGTCCTTATCAAGACATGGTCAATGAGATATTAAAAACCATTAAAAAATTGGAATATTTTTATAATTTCTGGATTAGACATTTGAATTGGAATAAGAATAAATTATGTGATATTTTATGGAAGAATCACCATGGATAGTGTGTTAAGTTAATATATTAATTAATGTATTGATGAATGGTTTGTTCTGTCTATTTGATAGAATTATAATGATAATTAGGAACATAGATTAATTAAATGAATTAGATTGACAGGTGCTAATTGATATAAATTGGTTATTTTTTCTAATAATGACATATTTGGTATGTCTGATTCTAGAATTGTGTGTTTTCTGGAAGAGATTTTTAGAGTATGTAAAATCGATGTTACACATACCTGAGGATTTACTATTTATTGGAATGTTTTGTTTTTCTAGATATATATTATGATTAATGTGGATGTGTGATGGGTTTTTTAATGTTCTGTCATAATACATAATGGTTGAAAACAATGTAAATTAGTTTCTGAGGGCATAATATATTATTATACTGGATTTTTAAGGATTGATTATCAGTGTCGATGATTAATGGCTTGGTATATGTGTTCCTACCTATTAAGGGCTATGCGCAATAGTACTGAATGCCTAAGGGTACAATAAATGATAATGTTATAAGCCTAAGGGATAGATGAATTGTCACACTATGAGTGAGGTTGATATTCTAAATATACCTAAGGATGAGAATTTGGATTCCCAAATGATGAAATGCTAATTATGTCGATGGAAGAAATTACCAATTGCATGAAATAGCAATTCTAGTTAAGCTAGATTGTGAGGTATTGGTTAGAATGAGGTGATAGGTTGTATGTTTATTGTATATTTTAGGGTGATTCATACTTAGTAGGAGAATCTTCAACTGATTTTGGGGATTATTCCTAATATATAAGGACCTACCCAAAGACAAAAGCATTCAGTTTAGGCCGATGCTGGTGTTTTCTGACTTGTGTCTGTTTTGGCTCCTCGATCATGCTCATGTTGTTCAATTTTTATATAAAAATTCATTTATTATTTGTATAATAGTGCATTTAATTATTAATCACTTAAAATGATATGTGGTAATCCTTGTGGGCCCTGTCCTAGTAATATTTATATCTTATACCCTAGCCAGCAACCATTTCACACCTGAGTTGAGCTTCATGCTCGTAGGTATTTGGATTTAGGGCTTGTGCTATATTGTGTACATGGGATATAGATATCGAGGTATTATTATAATGTTAAGGATACTGAAGGACATTACTGGTGGGTTTTATATATTTTTCACTTATTGTACATTATACTAAAATCTATGATTACATGCATCTTTGAATAAAATTGGTGTTGGCCAATTTATTTTTATTCAGATAATATATTATTCTTCTACTATTTTTATTTCATTATTATTATTTCTTCATCTTTGTTTTTTTGTTTTAATATTACTATACCACTATTATACTCTAATATAGAGTTTATATACTACCCTTTGTAATATTAATTGACCCCAACTTCTATTATGTAGCCTTTGGAATATGGGGACATGTTCTTAACCCCATTATGTGATTGGTTTGACTACTATATATGAGGTGATCTATGTAGAAATTTTAAAATGTTTTATCATTTCATTATTAGATTACTTGACTTAATTTTTTGGATATCTAGATACGAGACTATAAATTTTTCAACATATTTTAAATTGTTTTACATGGGACTAATCACCAGAAATATGTGAAATGACCATGCGTCAAGATGTGTGATATTTTCAATCTTTTTTCTGTTACAGTTTATATTATTTCACCTTGAGTGAATTTTATATATTCTTTTACTTATTAATTTAGAATATTTATGGTATATTTCTTGTTCCATGGTATGAAAAGGATTATGTAATGCATGCATCACAATAGGCACACAAAAATACACATGTAATGCATATACAATGCAAGTTAGTTTCATATGAAGTATTCTAGCTGATTTCATCTGATGTTGTTCGGGTGGCTTTGTCACTTGTAGTACTCCATGATTCTAATGAAACCATTTCTATGGGTTTTCTTAGTATCATTTACCTTTTATTTTCCTCGATGATTGACTACTGTGTATAGCATCTTATGGTTCAGTGGTTGTATGGAGAAATATGGATTAGGTTTAAATATGTTTTAAATATTATTTGTAATTTGAATACATAATGAATATGGAATATAGTTATTACTTACGAATTTTCATAAATTTTATTGGACCTTTTGGTAGAATGCATTCAAGGACATTAAATTTTTCGATTATTAAATAATGTAACATACCAGTTGAGTTTAGTGTAATAATTGAGTTGTGGGTTGTTGAGTATGATGTTGGGACATCACTTTAGTATAGTGAGCAACATGTTGTGGAAATTAGTTCATCTAATTATATATATCACTTCATTTACACATGGGTGTTTTGACATATTGATCAGTTTGGTACTGGCTTTTATGTCTAATTCGGGATGTAAATAATGGATCTGAGGAGTGTCATGTGTATGGTTATGATGAATCTATTATTTCTATCCACATAGTGGTAGAATATATAGTTCCAATTATTATAAATCTTCAATGGTGTAGAGAGTGACATTTATTATGGTAAAAATAAACTTTCAATTAGAAGTAACAAAACATAGAGGACCATTCAGAGTTTGTTTTTTAATGAGTTCCTTTTTGGGTTTCATGTTTTGAATATCATTGCATCATCCTTTGAAACATGATGTTGTTTTGGATTATGGTGTTGGAAACTATTGTGGAAATTCATTGGGCATGAGATTCATTTTTAATGGTAAGCTTCAATGATCATGGGATGCCTCGATTCGTAATGGATCAATGATTTCTTAGTGAGGGTTCATTAACAAGTGAATTTGTGTATCCTCTAAAGAATCATCTATTAGTGGTCAATCCAATTTCTTTATAGTAATCATAAAAATCCATATAATGTACTATTGCATTATATATGAGCACGTCCCCTATCTAGATTTCATCCTAGATTCAGTAAGGTAGTATTTGAATGACACCATGATCTAGTTTAGATGTTGATGGGTTGTTTATGTTTTCAATTAATTATTCATGTTGAATTAATAGTTCTTATAGAGAATTGGTTGGTGTTGAGTGAATCTTGGATAAATGTGTATGAATTCCATGGAAGAACTCCTGTAAAAACTGTATCTTTTCATATGATTTCCCAATAGATGTTACTATGGGTTCAATCAATTTTATGATTTTTCTTTCCATATCTTATGAAAATGTCTCACTAGTAATCATTACGTATAGAAAACCATGTGTCAGTTCCTTACAATCTGATTGATTCAATTCATTGTAATTCTAAACATATCTCTAGGATTGATGGTGGCGATTTTAATCAGTGAACATCACTAGATGTGTGATACAAGATTCACGTAGCATGTTAGTTGTAAATTAAAGATGCCTTATTAGAATAGATTTCATTTCAAATTGAAATGTAACGACTATCTATGTCGGGAAACAAAGATATAATTATTCATGATGTGTTAAACATTATTTCTCAAATGAATTGATGTAACATGTCATAAAGAACCATTCTAAATAATTCCATGAGGATGGGATTATCTATAGGTTTTTAGACTCCTCGTAATTTTTTATGTGCCTAGTTCTATTTGGTCGATCTAAAAATCAACCATGCAATTACTATGGGGTCTTTAATATTACCTCAAATGAAATTGAATTAATTTTTATAAGGAAGATAACATCAGGAACATTTCTCAAACTGTTAGAGGCATTCAATTTACAGAATTGTTTACCTTGTTGATTTTGTGGCTCATAAATTGTCGTATTTTTATAATTATGATAATTATAGAGGGGAGAATCCCTTATTATTTATTTGACGAGTCGAAAAAATAGTCATTTATCTTGAGAAAATGTTATCGTATCAGTTCAATTTAAATGATTCAATAAAAAAATAGACACAACCTCATAACATAACAACTTCAGTGTTGCATTCCTAATCAATTCATAATGGTTCTTTGTTCTTTTAGAAATATAATGTGATCGTCTGAGTGATAATTCATTATACTTTTTAGTTGAGTGATGTTTTAATTTTTCTTTAATGATTTTCAGGGATGAGTTCTTTTAAGGCGGGGATTTGATTATATATTAGTTTTTAAATTTATTAGAAAAGCACACTTTTGTTTATGAAATCCATGTATTTTGATGAGAAAATTTACTTTTCCAATTCTTGTGTTTGATATGGGTTTTTCGAATGGGTAAAGTACATGTTATAAACATTTAAAAATTCTATGAAATATCTTCATAGTTGAAAATTGATTCTATAAGGGATATGAAGGCCCACAAACCATCGATATGGATAATATAAAAATATAAAATATATTATATATATGTGTGTTTCAGATATTTTTTAAAAAAATACTGTGACTACAAAACGGTTCATCATATGAGAAATATAAAACCATCGTTATTTTCAGAACATTGTTTTTTCTATATGCAGTGTATAACCATTATACATATTTGGTATCTGACAACCTCGATTGTGATAATACCATTTTTAATTTTAAATAATTTATTATTTAAATTTTTAAAATATAAATAAGTTATATCTCTCAAACCAAGTATCTCATACTAAATTTGAGGCCACTGTTAGGTATGGACCATGGGATTTACCCAAGGCATGGCATAACATTTTCAACGATCAGATGTTTAGTCATATCACAGATGAATATAATTTCAGTAGTACATAAAAAAATTTTCTGGTACTTATAAAAAATAAAAATTATTTTATATCTAATATTATTATTTGGGTTGAAAAAATAATAATATAACATAAAAATTAATAAACTTTATTGTGGTGTAAATAATAAGTCAATGATGTGATAATTATCATATTATTAATTGTGAAAATTAAATGGAAATGTGATATTAATATTAATTTATCAGATATTATTGATATAGAATGGTTGTTTTTGTAAATGGTTATGTTATCAATGATCAGAGATATTTAATTTGATATACATAATAATATTACAAATAATATATTTGGGTTGTTATTATCAGTATTAATTTCTGAAAAATAATTTACGTTTTAAATATATATGTCCATGTGTATATATATAAATATATACATAAATATATAATGTCTATATATATTATGGGATATATATATATATATACATGTATGTTTTCTTTCATGTATATATTCAATTTCGTTATCTGTTTGTGTTTACATATATAAAAATGACTTTTTAGTATATACTATAAATGGATGATTGAAAATATTTAAAAAAGTGGTTTTAAATTAAAAATATATGTTCTTGGTTTTTTTAAATGGGTTTGCAGTGACTAATCAATGCATATAAGTCTTATGTATAAAATTGTATTTTAAAGAGATAATTTTCCTTTTTAAATAATTATAATTAAAATTTTAAATAATACAAAAATATGATATTAATTTTGCAGTGAGGAATCAAAATCTCATACATGAGCCACCAAAAATTTATCATCAAGTCAACTCTCTATGAATCCTATCCCAATCTCATATTTTTATTTCTTATTTTATTTTTGTAAATTTTTTAAAACATAAATCATCGATATCGCATACAATTCACTTAATATTGATGCGTTGTCGGAAACGTTCTATTCTTCCTAATGAAAAGAATTTATAAATACATTTTTTCAAAATTAATGAGGTTTCCCTAGTTCCGTAAAACTCAAATTCCAACCCTCATCGGTATACATCATTTCACCAATGGTAGAAAGTACATGAAATTTTTCACATGTAATATACAAGTTACTAATATGATTTTATAGATGTCAGTGTTTTGTCTTATGATACCCTTACTATCTTTCAACTAAATATAAATAAAATTAGTGTTTTTTTATAAGTATAATTTTTTTAACTTAAATGAAATATTTAATATGATATGTTAAATTATTAACTAACAATGTCCTGATTTTATAATAAAAAACCTCATATAAGTTTCACTATCATTGAAACCAAAATGTATAGATTATTGATTTAAATCATGCATTGGTTAATGATTTGAATGGTTGTGAATTTTCAATTATAATGGATTGTTACATGGAATGTGAAGGACCATTCCATTCAGACCTTTTAAAAAATGTGTTTTCTCATTCCTATGTTAGATGTTTAATGAAGCATAAACCTTCTATGTAAATCGGATTATCCATGTTGTGAAATTCCCATTTGTCGATGGTTCCTTTTGAGTGTCTGTCATGAATCAAGCATGATTGTCATATAAATATGTTCCCAACATAGTCAGTCACAAGTCCCAAAGATATTTACCTATCCCCATAGGGAGGAACATGTAATAGGGTATCAGGAACAATGGTTTGGGAATGATCTACCTGAGATTAGAGAAATTAAAAAAACAACAATAATAAATAAACCAAATATGAAAATTTACAAAAAATCAATCCTTAAAAAATTACTAATTTAATTACATAGTTTTAAACTAAACACAAGATGATAATTACCAAAAATGATTAGTATGATAAATCAAAACCACTACACTATAAGGCATACTCACCTTCAATCAATTGATGTAACACAGAACCGA
The DNA here is from genome assembly GCA_963277665.1 of Viscum album. NCBI lineage: Eukaryota > Viridiplantae > Streptophyta > Magnoliopsida > Santalales > Viscaceae > Viscum > Viscum album. Next base: position 414,497,985 of record OY728161.1, on the reverse strand, counting down.
GAATGGAATCTAATAACCTAAACTACCATCTCCAAAGACCATTACTATCACTGTGTCAAATATTAAGAAGTATATATTCATAGAAATGTGTAATTAAGGTATGATACTATTCCCAATAGGATTCCACCCAAAAAAAAATCTATGCAATAAATACATTCATAAAAAATGCATGAATGTTTTCATAGACAATATATTGTAGAAATATTTTCTAATGGAAGAATATTTAAATGAAATAACATTCGAGGAAAATTTTATGAATGAAGACATTTAAATATATCACACACATTGATGAAATTACTAAACACACAACCCATTTTTCAACATTAGGTAAAATATTTTCAATAATAATTAGTCATGGGAACACCCCAATGAACTAGCTAGCTGTGCGGATCTATGTACATCATATATCATTGTAAATGTAACTATAACTAACAAAATACTCATGCAAGAGACAATATGAGGAAAAAACTATCCCAGTGGTCACCAAACATCATTATATTTTAGTTTCTATTGTCATCATCAATCATGTTATGTGTATTGGCGAAATTTCAGCTTTTGAATCACTATAATACTAGTCCATATTCACTCACCATGATACTCACAATTCCCTTTTTTATGATCAATAAAGCTCTATATGATATAAAATACAATTTCCACATAAATAATACATTTATAAATAAAAACATACCAAAAATTACACCAAAATATTTAACAACATTTGAGTATTTTAATAATTAATTTGAAATTTTCTTAAAACAATTTCAAGAACAATAATGAGTAATTGAAAACAAAATTTATTCAAAACCACTTTAAAGTCCAAACTCCCAAAAATACCATACCAAAGCATAATTTGATTCCCATAAAAGTTATACTAAATCAATTTAATGCGTAATAAATTAACCCCAAATGATAGAGCATGGAATCGAAAAATAAAAACACACAAATTTTTGTGAAAATGGATTTCTAAAATCAAAATCATATTCAGTGCCACCCAAAATGGTCTTAACATCAGAAAAACTATATGATAAACATGATAAATATTTTAATAATGTTAGATAAATTCTTCAAAGAATTATTACATTAGGAACCAACTACCATAAATGTCAATAAACCCAAATCATTTTGTGAAACATCAACCACTTCACTACCATGCCAAAAGTGAGTGAATATGAATCTTAATCAAGAATAATGAACATAGATTCTAAATATTAATCACTACGTATGAATCCATGCCGATGAAATTTTATAACTTCAATAATGAAGGATGATACCCTAAAGAGTCATAAATAATATATAAAAAACTCACTTACTTGAAGAACCATGATGTTTCCCCGCCCCAAAACACCTTCAAAACATGGTTAAAATAATTATTGAGGAACCATGGAGGCCTTATATAGATTATATGGTATAATTAGGGTAAATGGACGTATTAGGGATATTATTTGAAGGGGAAATGGTAATATGAAAAAAAATGACATAGAATCTGAGCACAGTTTTCTTATATGGTTTATTAAAATTTGCAGCCAAACCATGAACCTGGTTATGTCCACCACAAAACAAAATTCACTAAATATCACGGGATACCTATAAATATGGATAGGAAAATAATATAATATATGCTACATGAAAATAAGGACACATATATGGCATTTTTTCCAACCAAGAAAATTGTTTCCATTGGAATTTTAACATGCATCTTGAATAGAAAATAAGAATTGTTACCCTTGATCATCCCACGAACTCTACTCCTATGTCACCTAAAAATCATTACCCTTATTCCATAGGTCATAAATTAAATTAATCTACATTCCCTGATGAAAATTATCTTGATAATTGACTACTTACATTATCCCCTAAAACACTTATAAATTTGGATTAATCTGCATGTCTTCCAAAATCGGAAAATGAGATTGATTCAGATTATAATTATAAAATCGGGAGACATGTAAAACGTTGTAAATTCATGTAAATTGAGTGGTAAAATTTATCATATATTCCACCTTTCAAATATTAATGGTGATATCAAAAGGTTCAACAAACAATTTAGTAATCGGGCCCTTCTTTCCCAAACAATGATGTCCCACATGAGGGGCTACCTATATGATCACCAGATCACCCATAGATAACTCATGATCCTAAGACCTATGGTCATCATAAGATTTTTGGTTACTCGGAGCACTCAATAACCATTTTATTATTCACATGACCTTCTTAGAAATTTCATGATAATGGATTGGCCGCAATTGCAAGGTCACACGTACCTCAGACCAATATAGAGGGGATTGACAAGGTTGACCATAGATTGAATCAAAAGGATCCATTTGAATTGAGGATTGATAACTATTATTTAATAAACCATTACCAATACTAATTGGTTATTACATGATACATAGAAATCCATAACAAATTCATTAAGAATGTCCTGAAGAATAATTTTTTATTGATCTGTCTGACCATATGTTTGATGATGATATGTTGTTGTCATATTAATATGCAACCCAAATCCTGTTGAGTTCCTTCCAAAAACTGAGTGGTTAAACACGAGTCTCTATCCTAGAAAAATGTTACTGACACATCATTCATCCATACCACATAATGAAAAATGATCAACCCAAAAAATATACATTAGATGTATCTTTGATAAGAATGAAGTGGGCTAAATTGGTCATACGATCAATCACAACCCATATGAGGTTAATACAATGAGTTTTACAATGAATTATAATAATGAAATCCATGGAGGACTTGTTCCACTAACATGTAGGAATGGGAAATGGTTGAATAAATCCATAGGAAATTTGAAGCTATTATTATACCTAATGACATGTACAACATCTCAACATGATGTCTTCAATGTCATATATATTTTTGAGCCACTAGAACAACTGATAAAAAATATAATAATTCTTGGTATCTCCATTTCGAATGGGCCACTGATATTTGTGGATATCCTGCATCACCACCTTCCTCATAGATAACAGCACTACTGAATGACCCATGAAGGACATTATCCCCTTATGATATGAATACAAATCAGAAGACATCTCCTCACCTTGAAGAAACTTCCTCGGCATAAGACATTAATATTCGTTGGTTTACCCATGCTAAATAATCATTGAAATAGAATGATTCTACTAAATAACCACCAATATCACACCTCCAATGTTCTCATGTGTCTAAACATTCATCATAGAATTGAGTCCCACTAGAGTAAAAAAATAAATGGACTTCCTCTGAGCCTTTAATGTAACTATTATACTCAAGTAATCAACCACCACATTACCCATTATTGTGTTATAGACGATATCAAAGTCGAACACATAAAAATGCTCGATCCAAATATGTTTTCCTCACAATAATATCATTCTATTTGATGATGTAGTATAATATATTATAATCCAAGTAGGCCCCAATCTTCTCTCCATAGAGGTAGTGTAAATATGTCTTCAAATCATGCATCACTAATTGTAACTTCTCATTGTGGGTTGGGTAATTATATTTATGTGGTAGGAATTAGAAAGGGTCATACTCCACCATGTGATAAACTGACATAAGCGCACACCCAATACCAAAACCTGAAGAATTGCAATACAACACATATCCATTACCAGTATATGTAAATATCACCATAGGGGTGGTATTCAACAGTTTCTTCAATTCCAATGAGGATTCATAACATTCAGGGACCCATTAAAACTTTACCCCTTCCGATTGAGCATTGTCATGGAAGATGGAAGCCAAGTGAAATCTCAAACAAACCACATGTACTAACCTACAATGTTGCAAAATATACTAATATCGAACACACTGTTCAACTTTCCCTTTACATACCTACACTCATATTCTTGGGGTCCACTCATACCCCCTTCTATGAGATGACACGACCCTCAGACATCACATTCATATTCTAAAAAATGAAATTTGAGAACCGTGAATAGTGAATATGATCTTGCAGAGTTCCCAACATGATCTTTAAAATATTCAAATTAACTTACTTAGATCCAGAGTAAACTAGGATATCATCCACAAATACGAAGATGAATTATTTGAGGTACTATTGGAACACTACATTAACCATCGTCATAAAATCCACCTGAGAGTTGGTCAATCCAAATGGAATGTCAATTTACTCGATGTGGTTATACCAGCTTCGAAATTCCATATTTAGGATATTCGCCTCTCTAACTCTAACATTGTGGAATCTCTAAGATAGTTATTTATTTGAATAAAAAAATACACCTTTAAATAGACAAAACATGTGATCTATTCAGGATAATTGATAATTTTGTCTTAAAGGATTCCTTATTCAAATTCTAATAATCAATGAAAAATTAGAAGGACCAATCATCATTAATGGGAAAAAGAAACGAAGAGTCCAAATGAGATATATTTGGGTGAATGATTCCAATTAATTAAAAATCATTAATCTCCTCAACTCAATGGGGGACATATTTTACAGGGGAAGATATACCTGTTCTGTTAACAGTGCCAAATAAATTGATAACTCAATGTCCAACTATGGGGGGAATATTGAAATATTATATTGAGACACATCTATAATCTCATCCACTATATGAGTTATTCCACCCTCAAGAGCACAACCATCATCCTCTAGCACGAGCAGCGATAACTAAATGATTATATTTTCGAACTATTGTAGTGGAGATCTTGAATGACCAAACTGAGGATCTCATTCCCCATGAAAGACTGAATGAATCCCATTAGCTTCGATAAAACTCACACGTTGCCTATAATATTTTATATATTCTTGAAATTGAAATATAAAATATATTAAGAAGATTACATAGAAAATTTCTATATACAAGACTATGAGGACCCATTCAATCTCAACCTAATACCAAAAAGGTGTATAATACAGGCACCTAAGACCTAGCATCATCTTCTTACCCAACGACATCACCAAATCCATCAGGCATGATAATAAATTAGTTGGTAAATTAAGAAGATTCATGGTATGGGTATAGATAATTAACAAAGAGATACAATATCAAATTGGACAATAATTATAGTTTATTAAATAAAAAATGTCCCAAAAATTGCGGCAGTTCAAACATATGATCATGTGGGTGCCTAATCTATAACATGAAAAAGCCTAATATATTCCTTAGAATGATCACTCAACTATTGATCTACCATGAATTAGATCTCCTAAGAATATAATCAGGCCTTACTGCCATGAACAGCAAACTAAGATCTCTCCATCCAGGATGGCTCATAATTAACTAACAGTCTCAAGGAAACAAATTATCTGACCTGACTCTATAGTGGATGAATTGTCTTGTAAAAGTGATTCATGTTACCCATAGCTCCACACAAATAACAAGGCCACAGATAACATGTAAATAAAGGTCGGGTGTGACCTTCCCTACCACACTAGTGGCACCTCCAAGACAATTCATCAAATACCACAGATGAAAAATGAATTGGAGGATGACCAAAATTACCACATCACCTATTCCCCTAATCCTCTCCATTCAAATTATTCATTGATGAAATACAAATTCTCATCACTAATACTATCTCAGATAACCCAAAACTTTCCTTTCATTCAATCTCATCCAGAAAACCATGATCAACCACCCCACACATGTCATTAGATTAAACATGAATACTTGAGATTAGATCATCGGCTGCATACCCCTCTCGCACTTCTGGGCCTTCGTTTTCTCATTAAAGACCATTATTGCTACATATCATTCTTGTTCAAAATAGAAATTGGAATACTCCCTAACTGAATGGCCACTATGAATGAGTTCCATAAAATCCTAAGATCTAGAATAATATAAGATATTGGGACATTACATGTCATTGTAGGTAACATTGAATTCCTTCCAGCTCATCTACTCTTGCTTCCAAATTTGAAACATTGATTCCCACAACATTTGACTGATACCTTCTATATGAAATGTTACACATTTCAACCTGATCTCATAAGTATTTTCAATAAAGTCAAACATACTAGGTAGCTTCACATGCCACTCCATTTCTTCTTAACAATATGTGCTACAACAGAATGTTTGATGCTTCTTCATGAGAAACTCGTGATCAATGTCCCTTGAAGGACCAAAATGTCTTCTCTAGAAGGAGAAATAGCTGGAGCTACTCCATGTTCTAGATCATAGGGTTCCTGGACAACATAATCCACCGTCCTATTATTAAAAGTTGGGGGAGAACTCTATCAAGAATCCTCCTATGGGTGCATATGAGCATTCAAGGGAGGAATGTTTCTAGAAAATAAAATAGTCACATGACAAATAATTAGTATTATAGTTTTAAAAAATATCATAAGTTACATCAAATATAAATAAATAAAACTCATAAAAAAAGTTAAATAAAAAACTAATTCACCCACAACATGAGTCCTCGTGCAGTCTACAGCCTACACATATCACCTAGAAGAGAAGTCAAACAAACATCCCATCATCACTTGGAAAATCAAGGTCTGGAATAAGAGATGCAATCTAGGGACACTACTCACATCTAGAACTTTGTGCCCTGATAGTCCTATATCATGTATAACTAGACAATTCCCAAATAATATAACGAAAAGTGCATAACCTGACATTGATGACATTTTTTCATAAACCAATCAGGTCATCATACGAACTGTTTCATGACCCAGTCCATCGAATGACCTGATGTTCTATCCCTATCCCAAACATAAGGCACCAATTCCAAAGAATCATAAATAATATTTTGCGAATGATTTACCTATGTATAGAAACAGCAAACAAAAATAATAAAAAATAAATTGATCCTAAGAATATCTAACCAAACTATCATTTTAAAAATCCAAATAGAATTAAAATGTTATAAACAAAACTATAAATGGAAAAAACAAAAAATGAATGAAATTCAATGTGTAAATAACCAAACAGAAAGGATAATTTTCCCCCAATCCATCTCCACAACACCACACCAAAAAAGGAATTTATTAACCCAAACCATTATCTTCGATTATCATTCCCTTACTTGTATCTAACATTACCAAGTCTTATTACAACCTCATGTATATGTAGGTTGTGAGACTATTACAAAAAGGATTCCAACAAAAAAAATTAAATTTAATAAACATTATAAGAAAAAATGGATTTTACATTTTTATAAAGAATAAATTTCAGGAATAATTTTTAAATGATGAAATATTAAAACAATATATTTTTTATTGTGATAAATCCAAATACTGAAATGTGTTAATGAAAACAAACATTTTTAAGAATTTACCAACAAAACACATCGTATGTTGATGAAAAGTAATATAAATACAATGATCAATAGTCACATAAGCACACCTAGGAACTATCTATCTATGGGGCACTTGGTACATCATATCTCGATGTAAATGTAAATATAACCATAATCCATCTAATGCAGGAGCCACTAGTAGATAAAATCCAAATGGACTAGTGGTTATAAAACATCATAGTTTAGTTAAGGTTGTCATTGTCAATCTTTCTATCTTAAACCAGAGTGGGCCACTTCTGAATCACTATAATACTAGTCCATGTCTGAACTCATAGATAGATGATATTACGTTTTTGTGCTCAATCAGGTCACACATTATATTAATTATCATTTCAAAATAAAAAATAATTTTTAAATCATACAAATAAAAATAAAGTACCAAAAATGTTTTAGAACATTTTTGTAATTCACTAAACCATTTAAATCATTAATAATACAATTTAATGATGTCTAACAATGCATTGCACCCAAAGATGATTCAAAATCCATATTTTAAGGCCAAACACCAAAAAATAACATACAGAACAAGAATTGGCATCCATAACATAAATTAAAAAATAAATTTTTGTAATCATAAAATAACCCCAAATGATAAAACATGGAAAATATATGAAAAATACACAATTTCATGTTGAAATAAATATTTAAAATCATAAAATTAATCAATGCTACCAAAAAGTGTTATTTTCACCATAAAAAATTAGATGATAGAAATGATAAAATCGTTAATTCATAAATGTTAAATTTTCGAAAACAATTTACACAAGGAACCTCCGACCTTGAATGACATCAATCCCAAATCATTCTTTGAATCTTTAACAACACCACAATCATGTAGAAGTGAGTGAAATCTAAACACAATAAAGATTATTGAAACAAAAAATTCAATATTAAACCATAGGGGTGATAATCAATATGTTATAATAATAAAATATCAATAACTATGGAAGAAACCATAAGGAATTAGTAGGAGAATGAATAATCTCACTTAAATGAAGAACCTTGATGTTTCCCCAAACAGAGCCATTAAAAATGTTGTTCGAAGGGATATTGAGGGAGATTTGTGCTGTTATATTGCTGGAAGGAATGAATGGGGGAAGAAAGGGATTCATTAGGTTTACGTACAGACAGAAAAAATGAGAAAATTTTTATTATGACATTTATTATGGCCATGTATTTCCTACAATGTTTAGAAAATCATGGGGCCAAAACATGCACCTATTAATGTCCACCCAAAATACAAATGTATTTGCAAAAATAATTGGGAATCTAAGGGGGATGATATTCTATGAATAGAAGAGAAAATTCCTAAAAATAAGGAAACCAAATTTTTTAGGGTCTCTTGATCCTTGGTAAATGAATTGACATTTTTTTATGGTTTAAATGAAATTTATTTTAATGAGATGGAAAATTAATTACCGGATTCCCATTATTTAATAAATTTAATGTTTAAATGATTTAATCAAATATAAATTTATTTTTTGATAAACTTAATCCATTTATATCTAATTTAATTATTTAATGAATATAATATATATTTGATCATAATAGTATGCCTTGTACATCCAAATAAATTGAATAAATTCAATTAAAATTTAAAAGTTCATTTTAAAGTGGCCCATGAATCCCTTCAGGTCTATAGTAATTTGAAATTATAATTATGGCCAACCGATTTTTGTGAAACCCTTGGAATATTTAAAGACATGGAATGTTTGACTTTATGTATCTATAATAAATTGGATATGTTGTTCGATTGCTACCTTTGAAATTTGAATTGGCATGATAATAATTACTTTGAATTCTTATGTTAGAATCACCTTGGATATTCTGGTCAATTAATATATTAATATAATCATCATATAATGATTAATCAATAATGTTTTATATATTTATAATGATAATTTGGAACCTAGAATAATGAATTTTTTTTTACATATGGTAATTTTGAAAAATTTACTAATTTGTATTCTGATTGTAAATATGATATTTTTTATATAGGAATTGTGGTTTTTATTTCATATATTATTATCTTATATGATATTAATTTTTATATACATAATGGTTTGATATTGATTGAAATGTTTATTTTTTCATGATATGAGTCATGTTAAAATTGGATGCCAAAGGGCCTTGGACTTGTTCACTCGTAATTCTTGTGGGAAATGTGCATATGTACATGATTTCCTAAGCAATACTATACACATATATGGTATTTATAGGAACTCATGATTTATGCAGACTCATTAGGTCTATAAGAGTGATTATATTCCACATGATGCTAGGATATATGGTAATAAATGCCTATGGGAATAGTATATGATTATGTTAGATGCCTTAGGGAAAGATGCATAATCATATAATTGATAATGGTGAGATTATATTTATTCTTGAGAGTGAGTTTTCTATTATCCTAAGGATTAAAACCTACTTATTTTTAGAGTGATATTTTTTATTGCATGATGGTGAGATTCTAATTATTTTTAAGGTCATTGTTTTCATTAAATTGATGGATGAGGCCACACTTTTTTGGTATATTCTTAGTGATTCATCCAAGGTCGTAGAATCTATCTCAAATATGGGTGATCCATATGAATTTATGTGTATGTACCCATGGACATAGATTATTGTCAAAGGAGAAAGTATGTGTTATGGGATGAGTGCTCATTTAGGATCCTGGGCCATATTTCTATTATTTAATTTATTATCACATTGAATATATTCAATGTTTAACACTTCCATTTATTATTAATTGCCTGAAAGTGATTTTGGCTAGACACTATTGGTTCTAGCCTATTGTGTTTTATATCCCACAGTATGCTAGGGCATCATTTGAAACCCAACTAGATCTTGTTTCTCACAAAAAATTGAATTTTGTTATTGTATTGTGCAGTATACATGGGAGATATAGAGTATAAGTTGGGAAATTTCATTGGATTCTAAATGAGTTGAATTTTAGTTTTTATTTATATTATTTTAGATTTGATTGGACCATGTTATAATAACATATATTTGATGATTCATTATATGGAATTTGGATTGGCAAGTTTATTTTTATTTCAATAATGTATTATTATTCAACTATTATTGTGTCGTTTTTATGACATCATCATCTTTTATTTTTGGTTTTAATATTTTTATAAAAATATTAAACTCAGATATACAACATATATTCTCCCTATCATACCAAGAATATACATTCACTGCTAGTTGATATCCTTAATCATATGGGGCAGCTTGTTTGAGGCCATATGATGACCGGTTAGACTACAATCATAGTGGTTAGTTGGGTTAGAATGATATATAATTGAAATAGGGAACACATTCTTATAATATGTTAAATGTTCATCAACATCTCGTGAAATGGTCTCACTTTTTTAGAACTCCTTATGAGAAATCAACATGACATTAACAAAGGAAGGATAATAATGGGTGAGATCAGATACTCTATACTGTTAAATAAGAGAGATACGTAATGATAATCATGAGCATAAGCATTTGAGAACTGTAACGTCCCAGTTGCAGAAGCCACGCAGAGGCGTCCCATACCCGGTTGGTCACATGGCCTCAAGCGCATTTCCCTGAATTCCAAAGGCTACTGACTATCAGTGAGGTCCTTCAGTGTGATTATTGGAAAACTATGCCCTCATTGGCAGTGGAACATTGCTTAAAGAAACAATAGAAATGGAATAAGCAGAAAAAAACCCATTCAAAAGTAAACGGAGGAAGACTAGAAATTATATACTAGAGAACACAAATATATATATATATATATATATATATGAATGATTTGTGATACATATATCTAGGAAAGCATCCAAACAAATCACAATGCTGGAATAAAAATAGTACTAAACCAAAGTACAAAAGAAAACTGATGAAATCTCTTTATCATCGCAAGCCTCAGCATGGTTCCAATGGTCACTAGCACAACACCAATCATGTACCTTGAGTAGAAGGGTGCATGACCATATCTATACTTGTAGTAACATACTATATTTAGGCCCAAAAAATGGCCCAAATAGGGTGTGAGAATAAATCACTATAGAAAGAACCACAAGATATGTGCCTAATAGTCAGTAAATATATGGAAGGTAACAAGAAAAAGAAGACAGTAATCAAGGATGTACTCTGCAGTAAAAAATCCACAGATTCAATGCATTCAATTTTATATATCAATAGAACATCTAATCAAGGAATGTAAACACAAAAAGGTAACCCTCTAGGAAGTACTCATAGCCTATCCTCTCTGGTCCTATATAGTAACAAAATTAGCTAATATAAAAGAAACACTATTGAAAGTACACTCATTCTAACCCCTCTAGTTCAGCTTAGGCATATAATCTTTGAGGAATAACTTACCGTCAATTCCTTCTACATTCTCGTATCGGCAAATAAAGTCACTCTTGGGAATAAATTATCTATAATTCCCCTTGTGTCCCATGTTGTGGAACTAAAGACATTCTGAGGAAGAATATACGTCAATTCCCCCTGTGGACTTTTACCGTATGTAAAAATAGTCACTCAGGAGAAGAACTTACATCCATTCTCCTTATGCTCTACTACACCGGGTTCTCACAACCTTGTGAATGTCAGACATGTATAACAACATGTATCACCCAAGGTAATCCTAATGAACTACTTGGATCACAGTGTACAACATATCAGCGTGTTTGATAAACAAGATCACTCCATCTTACAATACAATCCATGGGAAAAACAAGTTAGCCTAATTGGCTAAGTAGAATCAAACATCCATAAAAAATATCCATGGGGAAACCCTTAAAATAAATATAAATTAACCCTATTTAGAATCAATTAACCTCTACTCAAGCATACTATCATAGAAAACGATAAATAGGTCAAAAATAGTAAACATGCAATACCCCAGTCATTGGTATTGGAAATTTTTCACATATGACATAATGAATATCTACGGAAAGTCACAAAACACCTACCTCGATGTTGGGAGATAACTATATGTGAGTCTCAAGCCTTAAATTTCCCATGAACATTGTAGATCTACAAAAACACCTAAAACGTTAAACAAAGAATAACTTGATAAAGGGGATGCATCAGTAAATGAAGCTCATGGAAAATGTAGATCATACCAAGGTGATCCCAATGTAATCGACTTTGATCGAATTGGAGAACAGTTATAGGCTCAGGGGCTCGGGGAAAGATCACAACCGTACATGAGATATCCAATAAACAAGACATTAAAGAAGGAGGTTATGTCAATCATAATTGACCCCCAGTGCATTTAATTAAAAAAATAAAATACATGACATGTACTTCAAAAGTAAACAGAGTGTACATTCCTTTTTTGTACCCCACTTTGGGCAGTCACAATGTCACCACACCAGGCTTTGTGCACAACCATTACACATCCAACACATGGCTACCTGTGGTAACTGAGTACACGGTGTGTACTCATAAAGTACCCTACATGTACTTCAAAAATTTCACGAAGCTACCATTTTCTTCAAAACCTACCAGAAGAAGGAAGACATAAATGACAAGAGGATCTGTTTTCTTACCAAATCTCCCCCTTAATGAAATTCATCCCTGAATTTCCCAATAATAGTGGCATAGAATAAGAATCCCTGAACATCTCCGGACACTATGATCAGACATTAGCATATGTCTCCCATGTCTTGTTCTGTACTCGCCAATGCATACATAGCACTCGTACCAGATTAACAGAATAGCCACAAATATCCTTCGTACATGGATCAAAAATCTGGAATGGATTCTCCTCGATAGATGCATCCACATCCTACTCAACATCCTAGGGTTGATAGACATGTTGTGGGTCTGAGAAGTAATGTTGAAGCTGTCAAACATGGAATACGTCATGAATATCACAGTACCTCTTACATAACTGTAACTGATAGACAACCGGCCCAACTGTCTCAAAAACCTCAAACGGCCCGAGGTACCTTGGCGAAGGGTTACCCTATCTATTAATCCATCTATGTCCCAAAATCTATGGGACATGCATGAATACTTGATCCCCAACATCAAACTCCTGAGGTAATCTCCACTGATCAACAAAAGACTTCTTTCTAGACTGTGTAGTATCCATCCCCTTCTAGATCAACTCGTTTTCTCTGTGGTCTCCAAAACAAGACAATGTCCAAGCAAAGGTGAATCTCCTGCTTCTAGCAATCAAAATGGTGAATTCTATGGCCTACCGTACCGAGCCTCATAAGGTGCAATTAAAAATGTATCCTGAAAAATGTTGTTCTATCAAAACTCATTAAGTGGTATGTTATTCTCCCAATAACCTCCAAATTCCAGGATGCATGCTCGAAACATGTCCTCAAATAGCTGTATCTTATGCTCAGACTGACCATATGTCTGGGGGTGGTAAGATGTAGTCAAAAGTACCTATGTACCCAAAGCCTTATAAACCCTATACCAGTCACGATAAGTAAAAATAAAACCCTAGTCTGAAATAATGGAGTGTGGAACTCTATGTAAATGTACAATCTCTCAGATTTGAAACTGTCCCAGCTCATCCACACTGAAGGAATCCTTGATCGTCACGAAGTGACAAACCATTGTGAGTCCGTCAGTGGCCACCCAAACTACATCATTCCATTGTAGTGACCATAGAAAACCAGTAACAAAATCCATAATGAAATAATTATACATCCACTCTGGAATTTGTAACTAATGTAAGAGATCTACTGGTCAATGATGCTCCACCTTCACCTACTGACAAGTGGAACACCTCATTACAAAACCAGAAAAATCCCTCTGCATATTTGGACACCAATACTAACGAAGTAGATCAGGATAAATCTTGGTGACACCGGGATAAAATGCACCAACCGAGGAATGAAGGTCCCACATCAGATCCTCAGGTATGTCTGCTGACACCCATACTCATCCTTGAAAACCCAAGATCTCATCATCACCTACTATCCATCTAGGAATAGTGTTCTCTTCTAACACACCTTCCCATATGACTAGGCTTTCTGAATCTGATATCTGAATCATCTTCACTCAATCAAGGAGAGTAGATGTAACCACTACAGTAGAAAGAAACATCTACCCTTTCCGGTCGCACACCTCCAAATGCATCTCAGAGAATAATGCCATAAGCTTCCACTCACTGCTTGCCTCTTGAACATCCTGTATCTGATTCCTCGTAATCAGTGCATCATCCAATGATTTTCCCTTCCTAAGAGTGTCAGAAAGATTGACATCAAAAGAATAAAGGTATTTAACCCCCCTTCAGTGTATCAAATTCAGATCACGCTGAGTGAAGATGTACATGAGACTTTCGTGGTTGGGGAAAACCAAAAAATGATCACCCAGAATATATTGTCTCCAACGTCAAAGTGAATGATCAACTACCTCTAACTCAAGACCATGTGTAATGTAATTTCCATCATGTGGCCTCAACTTCCAAGACCTTTACACAACGAATCCTTCTCCTAGAATAAACACAACTCCTTTTTTAATACCTGATGCATCACAGTAAATAGTATAGATCTTTCCCTTCTCGGGAAATACTAGTATTGGGGCTGAGGTCAACCTCCCTTTCACCTCATGAAAGGCTGACTCACAAAAATCTGACCACAATAACATTGCACCATTATTTTTCTGGACTTTCAATGATGCTACTAAGCGTGAAACATCTTGTATAAAATGTCTTTAGTATCCAACTATCCTTAAAAAAATATTCCTCAAAGACTTTCTTTGGATTCTCCCAGAAAACTACTGCTCTCTAATTCTATGGGTCTAATGATACTATTGTCTCTGAGATAACATGACCAATGAAGTGAATCTGATCCATCCAAATGTAGAATGTTGAGAGCATAACATATATCTTATGGTCTCCTAGTGCAATCAAAATGATCTCAATATAGGTAGCATGGTCATGTCGAGTGTGAGAGTACACCATGATATCGTCCATGAAAACCACCATGATTGAATCCAAGTATTCATGGAACACTCTGTTAATCAGTGCCATGAAAACTACAGGTTCGTTCGTGAGACCGAACAACGAAACCATATACTCGTATAGACCATAACTACTCTTAATGGCTATGAAAGTTATATCATATGGTCTAAATGGAAACTGATGATAACTACATCTCAATTCAATCTTTGGGAACAACTGGGATCTGTGAAAATGATCAATGAAATCATCAATACTGGGTAAAGGATATCAGTTATTGACCGCCAACTTATTCAACATTTGATAGTCCACACACATCCTGAGGGTACAGTCCGCCTTCTTAAAAAATAGTACAGTAGAACCCCAAGGAGAAATACTAGGTTGGATGAAACCCTTTTCCGTAAACTCATCCAACATCATCTTGAGCTCTTTTAACTCTGGTGTAGCCATCATATAAGGAGGAATGGAAACCAGTTCCACTCTAGGGAGAAGCTCAATTGAAAAGTCCACCTCTCTCTGTAGAGGTAAACTTGAAAAGTCCTTAAAAAATATGTCTCTGAAACAACCCACCACTAGTGGAATGTCTAACTGTGATATCCCTTGTTCATCCAGATATAGACTAGAAAATTGGGTTGTAACTCCTCCCAACCCATGATGGTCGGTTCCCACTCTACTCAGTTGGAGATCCCATTCACCCTTATGAAGAAATGATCCAACCTCTGCTGAAGTGAAACTCTCCCTACGGCGATAACAGTTGAGGAATGCCTGGAAGAGAACTAGACAGTCCATTACAAGAATGACATTATATCCTGTCATCTCTAGGACATTGTGGTCCCATAAATAGTGACACCAACCCACCTCTAGAGGGAAATCCTTGCACTAACATACAAAAGTTTTTCTAGTCCACAACGGATTGTCTAGACTCAAGATATCAGTAGATAAAAAGATGTAGTGACAATGGCTCTCCACAATAGCAATAGTTATAACGCTATGAGACCCCCTATATCTAAAATAGTAGAAGCTAAAACTGAGGCTACTAAGATCATACCTCAAAATATATAGGGTCTGGAATATTACTATTGCTGGGTATTCTTCACTATAAATGTCTGACTAGTACTATGGGCTTGTGACCAAGCCTGACCACTCTGAGCTGATCCACACTGTTGTCGCTAGAATCTGGTTGACTGACTGCCACATGCATGACCTCCACCTTAGCTTGAACTGTTGGAAGAAATTATTTTCACTGTTTGATGAGAAACTAGCAGTGATAATCCTAAACGAGGAGTCATAGAAGTACCATTGTCACCAGCTGCTGGTGAAATGATATTACAGAAGTCCAGGTGATGAACCATATTGCCGCAAGATCGGCACTCCAATGGGTCTCTCGGGAAATGTGGTATCATATTCATGTTCTTTCCACACTGCTAACACACCACCAAGCTATCAGAAGATATCTATCTTCTCCTCAGATCTCAGTGTGTAGACTCCCTACAATGCTTCCTGCTATCAACTAGTGAAGCAGTAACTCTTAATGCTGAACTGTGCGGTATCAAAGCCCCATAATCTCTCATATTTCACTCTTTAATCAGTGTTTGGTGGACGATAGAAGTGATGAAAGCCAACCCGATGATGTTCACCATCAGTATGATGTTGTACCTAAAACCATACTTGAACTTTATTTCAAGGAATAACTCATCACCTCCTGATACGGTCATAAAGTGATGCAGTTCAATGATGCAAGAGAAATACTCCATAACTGAAAGAGTACCTTATTCCATACTCATGAACTCTCTGGGTCGATCAACCATTATGGTGTCTGGATAGATGTATTCATATAAAGCACACTAGAAAATCTCCCATTCCACAACCTACTGGGGTCCCTTCTGTGATATCAGATCCCACAATATCATGGAAGAATCCATAAGCATATAGTTATCGAGCTTAACCCCCCTCTCTAGATGAGTCTCCAGATTCTCAAAGATAGACAGTGTCATTTCTAGCCATTACTCTACAACCTAGGGTCCTCCTTCCACTATGAAGTTGGGGGGATGCTGCTGCTGGAAAACCCGCTTCAGCTCTTCCATAGATGAGGTAGGACTCGGTACTCCATGAAAGGTCTACATGAACCTCATAAAGCCTTCCCAAAATTTTGTATCACACCTGGTGTCATGTATAACAACTACTTCCAAGACAGGAACAACTGGAGGATCTACAGGTAGTCCATGATAATCCATATCTGGTGTTTGACAACTGTCATGCAACTGGGGAACTACGGGAGGATGTCACGGTGGCATGACTCTACAAAGTCAAAAAAACACATCAGATCAAGATTATCAATGACTAAAAACTATATGTGTAATAAGGGAACAAGAGAAAGAATTTATTAATGGTTTTCAATACATGACTACATGGTGTGTATAACAACAACATAGTGTGTTCCCTTAAGAATTAAACATGTGCGTGTACTACTTCGAACACTAGTCGTGTAACACCCTGAACCCATGACGTGTTATCCCAACACACAACATGTACATGAATCTACTTTTCCTACCCGAGTCTGTCTACATTACTAAGCCACACGACTCTCTTAAAACAATATTACATGGCATGTTCCTTCCAGACATGTAGTGTACTAGACAATCTTCACCGACCAGTTTTGTTAGTGACACGACCACATATATGGCTCACACTACACAGAGTGTTCTATATGCACACGACATATACTAAGAATATTTTTCCGAGTCTTTTTTTTAGTTACATGGTCGGGTCCATGAGGGTCCATAACAACCCAAGAACCAATTCTTGGTATCTTATCCATGTTATAAACAAGGTAAATAATTAAATTATCCAACAAATTCAGGTCCATGAGGGTCCATAACAACTCAAGAACCAATGTTTGGCATTAATTCAAAGAAAACCTTACACAAACAATACCCTATCATATATCATGAAATTTATCAAGGCATCTATCACAACAACATACATATTCTACACAATATTTATCACAACAACATGCAATCGCTAATGCACCATAAAGAGCATGGAAAAAATGCATGACGTGTGACTTCTCGAAAGTCCCTATATGATCCATGAGATGGAATACCCTTATATCATCAGGTTACTATAGAAATATAACCTCAATAAGATCAACAAAAACAACACAATACATTGAGTCACCCAATGGTTACAATAAAATCAACTATAATATTACAAAAATAGAAAAATAGAATTAATGACGTAAATTTTATTTTCCATGTACATGGGTTAGATAATCTCAGGCACAACATATTCCCATGTACCTATTCCCTCATTGGTAGAGTAACAATGTGGAAGGAAACAATATAAATAGGTGAAGAAGTAATAACAAATACAAAATTAAATAACAGAAGACTAAAAATAATAAATAGGAGCACATACATATATATATATATATGAATGATGCATGATACATATGTCTAGGAAATAATCCAAACAAATAACAATTCTAGAATAAAAACAGTACAAAACCAGTGTATAAAATCAAACAGATGACATCTCTTCACCATCGCATATCTCAGATTGGTCCCATGATCTCCAGCTCCATAACAACCATGTACCTGAAGTAGAAGGGTGTGTTCCCTTATTTTCACCTGCAACAATATTTCCTGTTCGGCCCGAATAGAATGGCCCAAAAAGTATGTAAGAAAAAATCCAAGTAGGAAACCCCTATAAATATGTGCCTAACTGTCAGTGAATTTTTGGCTGGTAATAAGTAAATGAAAAAAATAAACAAGGAAGTACTCAGAAGTAACCAATCCACATTTTCAATGCATTTAGTTTCTTATATCAAGCAAAATCAGGACAAATAAATAAAATAAATATGTAAACTTCTATGTACTACTCAAAACCTATACTCTGTGGTCCTACCTAGAATCACAAGCAATCTGCTAACACATAAGGTAACTCTCTTGGATTTAAACTCACACTAACCCCTCAGGTTCATCTTAATCATAGACTTTCTGAGAAATAAATCATAGTCAATTCCCACAATTTTATTTTATCGGAAACTAGAGGCACACTAGGGAATCATTTAGGTCACATTACCTTTAAAAACAGCATCGAGAAACTACAGACACACTAAGGAAGCACTTAAATCAATTCCCCTTGTGGTCTCATATCATAAGTAAAAACTGACCCTCTGGAGAATCCCTTACGTCAATTATCCCTATAGTCTACTAAACTAGGTTATCAAGTCCCTATATAAGTCAAAATAGTATAGAAATGTGTTTCATCCAAATTAAACCTCAAGAACTATCTAAATAGCAGTCTACATTATATAAGAATGTCATGTAAACAAGATCACTCCATCTTAAAATACATGGTTTTGGAAAAACAAGGAATCCAAACAGGCTAAGCTGAACCAAAAAACCATAAACAAAAAATTAATTTTAAAATACTTCCATATCATATAAATTCTCCCTATTCTCAATAAATTAACCACTACTCAATCATAAAAGTATGGAAGGAAAATAGTAGTTCTAAAACAGAAAACATGCAATACCCCACTCTTGGGTATTGGAAATTTGGCACCTATAACTCAATGACTATCTACAGAAAGGAACAAAAAACCTTCAACGGTGTTGACAGATAGCTATATGTGAAACTAAATCTATGAATCTACCATGAACACCGTATATCTACCAAAATTCCAAAAATGCTCAAATAAATATTACAAGAGAAAGGGGGTGAAACTTGAAACAATGCTCAAGTAGAAGGAAGAGCTTACAGAGGTGATCCCAACCCAATAGATGGTGTTTGAATCGGAGAACCGAAAGAGGCTCTAGTGCTTAGGGAAATATCTCGGTCGTACAAGAGCTCTTGGATGAACTAGACCTAGAAGAAGGAGGGTTTGTCCATTAGATGCAACCTCGGTGCATTTAATGAAATAAAATAAAATACAAATCATGTACTTTAGAAATAAACGACATAAAATTACTTTTTCTTACACCACATAAGAAGGTTTCCAAGTCAACACACATGGCCATGTGCATCACTATTACATGGCGTGTACTTCAAAAATTTCAAGAGACTGCTCTTTTCCTCAAAAAAGGCAAAATGAAGGAAGACATACCTGAAAAGAAGATCCTGATTATTACAAGAGAAATATTATAACTATAGAAGATGATAAATACTGAAGATCATACACTATATATCAGTGATTATAATAATGAATCGTGGAATAAATATTAGACGGTCATAAGCCATGAATTATACTGTAATGAAGGGAAAATTCCATGGAAGAGTGACGTAGGAATAAAAAATGGTATTGGGGAATATAAATAATAATAGAATTTAATTTTTTATTAGAAATTTCTATCATTGAAGACTATCATAAGTGAAAAAATTCTATTGCTTAACATGGTATAATACAAATTCCATTCTTGTATTACCAAATCGAGTTCACATCCCATTCTCATACAATTTTACATAACCGAATTTAATCCTAATTACAACCATATACAACTGAACTTTTTTTAATCCTTTTTTTATTGCAATATTAATGAATAATATTCACCCCTCATTTAACCCTTCTATTACTGAATTGACTTGACTCCATATTTTACCCATGAATTACTAAATATTTTTCACCCAACCTTCCTTTCATGCTAATCTCATTTGATATATAAATAATATCTGAATGTCATTTTGGGATATATAATTCCCTTCCATCACATTATGAAATCATAATATGTTTTATAAAATATCATAAAAATCCATAATATCATAATCCATTAAATTCAAGGGTAATTATAAATAGTTCATAATATCATAAACTGTGTAAGAGAGACTAAAACCACAAATAATTCATTGTATAATAACCAATAAACATAATTTGGTATGGTATCATTCATTATATAACAAATTTAAGTGAAACAATATTGATAAGAATATTTGCATCATGTATATAAACATTCGAATAAAAAATAAGACTAGTTTTTTTATCATATCCCTAATAAATCATAAAAAATGTCAATTGATTTATTCACAAATGGAAAATAATTTTTAAACGATCATTTAAATTTTTTTAGGAAAAATTTATGTTACTTATAAATGAATACTTATTATAAAATAAATCAATTTGAAAAACTTTTAATTTTAATTAAAAATGACAATTTCATAATGAATAACAGAACTAATTAAAATACATTTCCAAAAAATTAACCTCTGAAAAAAATGGAAATTTTTTTAATCATGTAAATTAAATTTATGAATATTTATTATTATTTTGAAAACCTATGAATTCAATAGTGGGATCATGTTAATAAATATTTTTAAAAAAAATATAATCACTTCTTGAACAACAAACAATATTAAAATAATTTTATTTTTAAATCAACTTTAAAAATAATGAATTTCATGAATATAGAGAAAATATATCATTTAAAAGATAATCATGTAAATATGTATAGTAAAATTAAATGAAAATAATGTAATGATTGAGTATAAATTTATACTTGTTGAACATTCCATTTTCACCTTATTATGCATACAAAACATCCTCGGTCAGAAAAAGATAAAAATATTAATTTTAAAAATCAATTTTGATATAAAAAATTAAATATTTTAAGAAATGTATTTTATTATTATAAGGTAATTGTAAAAAAATTACATCCTTTTATGAAATCATGGTTTTTATATAAAATAGATTACAGACCGAACAGTGAAATAAGATCATATTATAATAAAAACATTTTCTTAATTTTCTTATGTTCCAATGACTAGAATACTTGTAACATTAATTTATGATATCATGAATAACCACTGGATAACAAAATTAATTATATTTCAACAGATTTCGATGAAATTATTTCATCAATAGAATAATAATCATAAAAATATGGATAATCATTAAGATTGTGTCAATAATATTATACAAATTAGGTAACATTTAATCAAAATTTCATTGAAATAATAACATTATAAGAGTCAAAAAAATATCATTAAATGATAGAGATTCATGATATCAAATTAAAAATATGGAATTATATAAACCTCATAAAATAATATTGGTGCATAACAAAACATTTGTCTAAATCAATGATAATTTTGGAAAAATTACATTACCAATATGATAACATTTGATCCATGAACAACAATAATGTGTGACATTCAAATGGATATATAAAAAGAGATAAATTTATTAAAGAAAATAATATAATAAATTAATTAATTTAATATACACCATACATTAAATAAACTAGTGGTGAATATGGAATTGTCCTTGAGGAAATAAAATGTGAGGTGAAATTATATTACCTTATGTCTTTATATTAATCCTACGTGTTAAATACAATTGTATAATAAATATATTTTTATTTTAAATATATAAAAGAAAAATATTCATATATATAATAGAATATATGATTTAATTAATTCTTCTTATTAATCATTTATTAATAATTGCATGTTAATGTTTTATTTCGGGTAACTAATCCTTTGTTATTCATACATTTTTATTTGTCATTTTTTATACTCTTTCATTGAACTGATTTAATTTTTTTATAATGTAAATACTAATATTAATATCATATATATTAATTTTATATTTATTATATTAGTATTTAAAATATATAATTATGAAATCATATACACCATTCATAGATACAGTCTGTTGTATATATGCTTGAACGTTGTTTTCTTTTACATATCTTATTGGATTATTCTGAATTCAACGATATATTTATACATTATAATTCCAGTTGAAATATTATTTCCTAAAAATAATTTATGATTCAAAAACCAATTCATAATGAAGTCCATGTAACATGTAAACGAATTACGCTTTTTTGAGGAGATGGATGTCCACACGTCTAGAAATGATGTTCTCATATTCTCTATAATTGAGAATTATGATTTTCATTATTATACAGCAATTACAGTATAATATATAAAACATTAATATCATATAGATAACATAAATCATTAATTCCATCATTATTCAAAACATTTATAATTGTCAATGGATGAATGAATTACATTGTTGTTGGACATCGTAGTATTCTAT
Organism: Viscum album; assembly: GCA_963277665.1. Taxonomy (NCBI): domain Eukaryota; kingdom Viridiplantae; phylum Streptophyta; class Magnoliopsida; order Santalales; family Viscaceae; genus Viscum; species Viscum album. The sequence continues at coordinate 414,474,763 of OY728161.1, read as the reverse complement.
ACAGATGAGAAAATATTGTGCATCCAATCTGATGAAAATGTGTGAATTTTTTGATAATAAATATAAAATAATTACAAATAAGTATATTTTTATTGTCTCGTATATTATGTGTGTTATTTTATTAATATTATATGGAATTATAACGAGACCTAGTGTAGAGACAACACATCATTCTGAGGCCCGATGATCCCGGAATGGTGGATTGAACTTTTTTAAGTTAATTTAGTCGGCATATGTGCATAGTTGTGGATGTTTTAAAATGGATTCTTGGATTTTAAATATGAGGGAACCATTGTGTCTGGGACATCAACTTTACCAATGAACCGGTCTAACCTCGAACGGCGTAGTTCGAGGGAAAAACTAAATTCTCAGATTTGTTTTTTAAAATAAAATAAAATTAATTTAAATTAAATTATCCACAATGATTATTTATTTTATATGGAGTCATTCACTGTTATGCAATGATGGGGAAACTGTTTCAATATTTAATGCCCTTCCACAATCACTCTGAAACAACAACACTGACTCATTAATACCACAACATAATGACAACGACTCAGCATAACAGAACACTAAAACATGTTTTCTACTTTTAATGGGTAAATAAAATGTTCCTCATTGGAAAAGGTGAAGATAAACTCAAGAAAATCCATTGATAATTGGAGAAAACTCTCAGCGACGAACGACAATGGATCAAATCTATGAATCATTGCACCAATAATGTTGAAGGATCTCGGAAATGACGGTAGCGCGACCCCCCCCCCCCCCCCCTCTTCAGTGATCGATCCATTGTTGAGGTAGGGGTTGTTATTTCAATTCATATTCCCCGTTATTGGATTAAATGTCGAACACTGATCAAAATACGAACAGGTTGATCTATGGATCGTGCATTCCAAAGGGAGGGGTTTTATTGGGATGTTTATGGGGATTAATCCATGATGTTAAAAAAATGTTCTGATTCATTCTGTCAAATCCTTCTATCGAGTGAAAGTCAACTTCATGAAAAACGACCTTAGAGGATTGTTCTTCTTTTGTGGTTTGGATTTCTTTCCCCCCACCTATTACTCAATGTTCTACAGGTTCTTCCTAGGGCGACGAACATCAGATCGTAGATCTTCTATTTGGAAACACAATGATGCAAAACCGAAGACCCGACATCGCAACGACTCTATGGAGGTGTGATGACAATAGTGGACGACTAATCACCTAAGATTTGGAGAGACCATTCATCGAGATTTCTTCTAATGGGAGGATTGATTCACATTTTCGGGGCCGATCGAAGGCCCAAAAACAATAGAGACGACTTTGGGAAATAGGGTTGACCTAGAATCTAGAGTTTCGTGGTGAGCAGACCGTCAGAACAAAGATCGACGCATCCCGGGAGGCGCACCGGCGAGAAGCGTCGTTCATTGAAATATCTGCAATACACGGCATGAATATCTATGAACAGGTCATGTGTTATTGTAATTGGAAGCTAGGGTTTCTAGTGTCAGACATGTATCCCAAGACGTGTGACTCCGGTCACACTGTGTGTTGTACTTTCCCCGATGTTCGTCATGTATCCAGACGATACATGGATAGGGGATGGAGTACATTTCTGTGTACTCCACCGCATGGCAAGACCAGGCCTGCTGCACGGGCTTCCCTATATACCTATTACATGAGATGGAAAACATTGCATAATGTTATGTATGGGCACACATCTGCATACACAGAGTCATCCCTAGTTTATTAGACATGATGTGTGATTAGTAATACACATCATTTACTGAATTTTTACATGATGATCCATTCGACCCGGGCCATTATACAGGGGCAGTACCCAGTGTGAGAGCTCACGGCGTGTGACCATTTTACACGCCACTTACTTTTTAGTACCTGTCTTGATCTTCTTGTCCACCGTATCTTTGTTATGTTTTTTTGGGTTAGATCCCATTTTTCCCGTTCCCCTAAAGGTCACGTATCATTTCCTTCTATAAGAGTATGATCCCATCATCATGACATTATGAGATAGGGTTTTTCATCCATCCGAGAGTCCCAGAGCGAGATCCTATATCCATTCTTGACCTAGTGTAGAGTCATGCATCGACATTACCCACTCCACTTGGTGCTGATCCTCTACCTACCAGGTGATCCCAGAAGAGTCGTGGTATCTTCCAAGGCCCTAGCATAGATCCTCATTTGTCTATGATGATCTTTCCAACTCAATATTGTGTTCTCCTGTAATGAGTGTATTTATCACTCATGATCATTCCTGAAAGACAGTACTTCTCGGACGGATGCCACCAGAGCTATCAGACTCATGGTTTATGTTCCCCATAAAACGATCTTTGTGGAATAGTAGAACTGAATCCGAAGTGGGGGAATGCGGTTGTGTGACTAGACTCTAGACTATGAGTCTGGGTTTTGTGTATATAGGGATTGGGTTCTCATATTATAATTTTAGTAGACATATATTTGGTAGAGCTAACTACACATTTCCATTTTTTTTGCTTTGTGGTTTTTGGGGTCCTCTACTAAAGATTGTTATACTCACCCCATCATAGGCTTCTCCCACATGTGTTATGTCTTGTACAGACGAAGAGCCTTATGACATAGTCCAGGTGGACTTGGACAGGGTTGAGCATTCTGAGTTCCACACAGGCTGAGGTTTTCCTACGACTATGAGTAGTAGTCCCAGTACCTCTTTGGGTTTACAAATAGTACTATTTAGTTTTCAGACACTTGTTTTTTTGGGGATTTATTCTAGCCTAGTTTACCTTCAGTACTTAAATTCCATTATATTTTTTTGGTTTTGTTTAGTAATAAGCATTCATTTTGTTCTTTAGTGGTTTATAAATTTCAGCATAGTGGGCTTGGAGATGTTTTCTTTTGTATAGGTACAAAGGAAATGCCTCCAATATTAGTAATATGCCTACTCGATGCTAGTCACCAGCCCATGGCCTATTGGAGTTTGGATTGGGGAGTTGTTGTGCAGGCCCCATAGGAATGGGTCATGAAAAATTGGTATCAAAGGTCGTCGGTTTTACCATAGGACCAAGGGTCTATGAGATTCGTTTTGGGAAATAGTATTCAATGTATTAAGATTGAAATTCAGTCTAGATACTCTATTATTGGTGAGGGAGGCCGAACTATCCATAGAACATGACTCTGATAACTAGCTTATCGACTCGGTACATGAAAACACTAGTTGCATGGAAATGACATGTTGGTACATGCATCATATACAAATTGTTTCTATTTTACATGTCCTTATGTCAACTATCCCGATATAATCACTGACCATGGTACATCGTGTTTTCATATAGGATGCATTCACGACACATACCCACAAGGATTCACAAGTATGATCATAAGGATGATCCCCACTGTACCGACTGAAGAGAGCATAGGCTGAGCACGCTGCATGAGTTCCAGAGACAGAGACCCTGTAGGTTTCGAGGTGAGCCAAACCCTCAGGCAGCTGAAGACTGGCTTGTAGCGGTGAATAGGGGTTTTCATCTAGTGTGGACACCAGAAGAGCATATGGTTATCCTATGAATGAGCCTTCTTCCTTGTTTGGTGGGACGATGGTGGAGTCTGGATGCATAGACTCATGAAGTTGATAATCATTCATGGATGAAGTTTGATCGACTCTTTAGGGAGGAGTTCTCTCTAGTAATGATGAGAGCAGTCCACATCCAGGAGCTTCATCAGCTCCAGTAGGGCATTTTCAAAGTAACATACTATTCAACAAGGTTCTCCTACCTTGCCAGCTACTCGATGGATATGGTCTGGGATATGTAGATCAGATCTCAGACCTTTGAGTGAGGTATAATATAGGAAATCTGAGAAAGTGTCATCCCTCTATGCATTTCAACTTATGATTGAGTTCTTGAGCGGGCCTTGGTGATAAAGATCTTCTTGGCATAGTAGATACATCCAACTGCAGTTAGCAGCAGGCAAAGAGGTGTGGAATCCTCAGTGGTAGGGAGACGATGTCAAGCACCGAGATCAAGACATGAGGGACGTCATAGGAGGGCCCATGAAAGGGGATCGACAGTCCAGGGCTCATAGGATGTACCCAGTCAGCCTTGGGATAGGTGGTGCTACTCATGTGACGGTAGGGGAAATCTTTCTAGAGATTGTCTGACCCGTTGTGTTGATCACAGGTAATCGGTGGATGGCATACCAAAGTAGAGGTAGAGAACATTGTACAGATACCTGACATGTGGTAGACGTGGATGAGGAGAATGGAGAGCTGAAGGTGGGGGAGGATTCTTCGATATAGTTCCACCACCATGCCCAGGAGGTCCACACCCGGCTCAGGGAACTGGGGGACATGGGCAGGGATAGGTGCAAGTGGTCGAGGAACGATCTATAGACCTGAGGGATGATTTGTGGTACGATATATATCTTCACTACCTTAGTTGTCGTACTTATAGATACAGGTTAAGTCATTCCATCGTCTCCGCCTATCTTGTGTGAATGCTTGAGATTCTGATACAGCTGTTGACTCGATCCTTACATGTGCAGACACCTATGGGAGGAGACATGATGATCAAGAACCTTTGCAAATATTGTTATATTTCACTTGGAGGTGATATTTTTATTTGGAACCTCGTGGTGGTACTGTCGTGGCCTTACGATGTCATTCTCGATATAGATTGGTTATCTTCGGTCCACGCCCAGATTGACTATTTTAGGCGAAGAGTGTGGTGTGTCCGCAGCGATGGAATTAGGTTCTCTTTTTTCAGAGAAAATGATACCCAAGGAGCATAGAATGGGCTCATGCATAGAAGGGTGCAGTCGATCACTCATGATTTGTGTAGCATTTCCCTCGGTGCAATTGTTTTTATGATCTCCAATTTCCCAGAAATAGTGGTGGATTACAATGATGTCGTCTCTAATGATGTTCCAGGAATTCCTCTCTAATGGGATATTGACATCTACATCGACTTACACCCCAGGAGAAAACTGATTTCCTCATCAACATATCAGATGGATCCCACAGAGCATCACTAGATGAGGGGACAATTTTAGTTCTTTTAGAGAAAGGGTATCGTGAGACCAAGTGTTTTCCCCTGGGCGTCCCTGGTCTTTTTTCCAAGAAGGCATATGGACATTTGAGGTTTTGCATAGATCATCGGCGCCTGAACAATGTGATAGTAACGAAAAAATCTCAACTGTCAAGGATTGATGACCTCTTCGACCATCTGAGATGAGCACATGGGTTCTTGAAGGTGTACATTTGATCAGGTTATCACCATCTATGCACATGGTACATGAATATGCCGAAAACGGATTTTAGGTGCCTCTGCAGTCACAATGAGTACTTAGTGATTCCATTTTACATGACAAACTCCCCCTACAGCGTTCATGGGACTGATGTAATGGATCTTCTAGTCGTACATAAATCGTTTCGTATTGGTCTTCATTGACAACATCCATGTATACTCGGCATCAGAGTTGGAGCACCCGAGACACTTGTGGATGGTTCTAGATGATTTCTGAGAGCACCATCTTTATGGGAAGCTCTCAAAGTCCATGTTTTTTATTATGGGGGTCCACTTCCAGGGACTTGTCATCTCATCAGATGGTGAGCAGTGGACCCATCCAAGGTGGAGGTAGTTTTATCATGGTAGCCACCTCAGAGAATGATGGGGATACAGAGCTTCCTTGGATTGGGAGGATATTACCATAGATTCAATATTGATTTCTTGAAAATATAAACACTGATGATTTCCTTGACCAGGATGGGAAAACCCTTCATATGGTCAGAGAAGTGCTAGAAGGCTTTTGAGCAGTTGAAAAAGAGTTTGAAGAGTGCCCAAATTTTGAGATTACCAGTGGAGGGTGTCAAGTACATTTTCTTATGCGACACATCAGGGACCAGGCTTGGTTGTGTCATGATTCAGAGACCAGAAGTGATTGCTTGTGGTTTGCGCCAACTGGGGCCATAGGAGCAGAAATATGTGATAATTGATCTATAGTTTTCAGCGGTAGTCTTCAGGTTGAAGATGTGGTGACACAACCTTATGGGTGACCAGTTTATCATCTAATCTGAACATAAGAGGCTCAATTATCTTGACTGTATTTGTATCATAATATTTCCACATTACCTTAAACTAATGAATCAACTTATTCCAAAAATCATGCTCTTTGTGATCAAGTATCTTGACTGGATTTGTATCATAATATGATTCTCTTACAACTGAACTACCTTAGGATTCAACACACAAGATTGATACAACATATAAATTCATAAAATTTAAATAATAAAAAAATGATCCCCTCGGTTAAGTAGAGAGAAAAATTTACTAGATAGTAAATTGAGCAAAAAATTTCCATGGTTTCATAAGATCTAATTATCCATGTTCTTAGATTCATTTTCTTAATATTTAAATAAAAAAATTACATGGTGTATAATTTAGACATATGATCACCTACCTCAAATTAACATTCATTGCTCTGGTAATCCCCATTATTTTTCTACCGAATATGTACTACCCCCATTTATTTACGAATCAACTGATATTTTTCGACTATATCTTCTTCAAATTCTGGTAAAATAAACTTCATTTCACCTAATTCATCAAAAAATTATAGAGTTCGACACAGATTTCTATATAATAAAACAAATCGTTGAATCATTATATTGAAATTATTACTATTATTATAAGAATACTCATCCAAAGAAAAAGGGTGGTAGCAATTTAACTGGAAATCTATTGAACATGCATGTAGAATATATTCTAATGTTTGGACTTTTCGTTCTATATTCCCAAATGAATGACGATGAAAAGCTATACTAAAATTTATGTCTGATCCCCATGACATCAGAAGTCCTTTCCAAAAGTTAATGTCAATTTTAGATCACGATCATATATAATGGAGGGGTGAAATACATGTATCCTTACAATATATATCTAATAATGTCCAGAAATACAATCTAGAGACTATTTATCTTGAATAGGAATAAATTGAGCAGATTTATTCAATCTATCCAAAATAAAAAAAATCATTGTTATCTCTAGACTTCGTTGGTAATCCCACAATAAAATACATGGATATACTCTCCTATTTCCACTATAGAAATAGAAAAGCATGAATAATCCCATTATATATTAGAAAATCTACATTAAACTGTTGAAATATAAAATACTTCATAGTAAAGTCAATAATTTTTGTATTTATTAAATCACACCATTAAAACTCTGGAGTGTATTTTTACAACTCAGTACTGCTAGGATAAACCAAAAATGGATAACTATAAACATCACATAAAAAAATTTATTCAACTATGAATAAAAAGGCACACATAATATCATCAAAAAATCATTAAACACAGTCGTTATCAATGTTAAATTCATGAAACATACCATTCTAAACCAAATCGATCTTTTTATGTAACTCACTATCTTTTTGATTTGATTTATTAATTATTTATGATAGATATGATTTCACTTACAGCTGAAAAAAATTGATGAATTTCTTGCACCAACAACATACATTCCAATGTACATCAGTTAATTAATAAAAGGATCATGTTCTAAACATAAAATATTTAATTTAGCATTACATTTATGACTAAATACATCAACCTTCTTTTCTTTTCCTGGATGTTAATGAATTGTGGAATCTTAATACTTGGCTAGTTCAACCATCTTACATATTTAATTTTAAATTATATCATAATGAATTTATAATTCAAATATTTGATAATTGTTTATATTTCACACTTTATCCAATAAATATTATTCCTTCAAATTATTAAATAAAAAAATAATAGTTAATACCAAATCATGTGTAGGTTGATTAAACTAATTATTTACCAATTGATATGAAGAAAAACCATTACCTGATCATTTCGAATTTTGACACAACCAAGAGCATTTAACAAACCAGCACTACAGATAACAAATTCACTATTCCAGGAAGTTAATTAAAATACTAGAGAAATAAATAATCATCTTTTCAATTCCTAACGACATTCATCACATTTGGTTTTATAGATGAACATAACACATTTTTTTTAACTTACTCAGTAGGGTGGACAACCCTAAAACTTTTTCAACATTCATTCTGTAATATCCTGCTAAATAAATAAAACTATAAATCATGGTTATATTTTTGGTCCTTGGGCATTCATCAACAAACAATTTTTTATCGTTATCAATACTTATTCCATATTTAGAATAAATGTGACCAAGGAATGAAATTTGTTATAACCAAAAAATAGACATGAAGAATTTCGCCTATAGTTTATTTTCATTAACAGTTTTCAATAGAACTCTAAAATTAATTAGATGCTCCTCATTATTTAATAATATAGAAAAATATCGTCAATAAACACATCCATATTGATATCAAATAAAAAATGGAATATTATATTCATAAGATACATGAATACTATAGATGTTTTGGTTAACCCATAAGGAAAAAATACAAATTCATAATTTCCATGTCTATTAATTAATGCATTCTTTAGATTTTTTTCTAACATTACATTAAATAGATGGTTGACTGACCTAAATTCAACCATTGAAAAATATTATTCTTCTGGGTGCTGACCAAAAAAACATTGATATGAGGAAATATATACTGGTTTTTAACATTTATTTCATTCGATTCACTATAATCAATGAAAAGTATCATTGAACCATTTCTCATTTTAACAAACAAGATTGGAAAACCCCATGTTTATTTTCTTGTTCAAATGAAACCTTCATTTAATAATTCATATAACTGGTTCATTAACTATAAAAGAAACATTTGAGCTATTCAGTAAGGGGGTTTTATATTGGAATATAGTTATTAAATAATTGGAAAATAAATTCAACATATAGAACTAGTATAATACCTAGAAAATCCTTAGAAAAAATATCAAGATACTCATTTACCAAAACCACAAAATTAATCTAAATAATTCCATTATTTTAAAAAATATGTTCAAGATACAATTCATTTCAATATTTTACTAGTATTTAAACATCATAAAAACTAATAATTGGTATGAGATAAATAATAATTAAAAAATTTATTCCTAAATATAAAAATATTTATCTCTAAAATCACTATTATCATGGTTAACAAAAACCCAGTCCATACCGAAAATAACATAAAACAAGAATTGAGGTAAAAAACATGGTTTTAAGGTAACTTCATTCCACATATACGGTTTATGTGAAACTTATTATTGGTTTTAACTTAACATTTCCCCAAATATTTTTTACCATATGTTATTGATTAATTTATTGAGGAGAAGTTACCAATTTTCTTGTAAGGTTCATATAAATGAATGAATGTGTAGACCCTGAATCAATTCACATGTTGAAAAAATGTGAATATGAAAAAAATGTACCAGATACCTCATCATTTGATGGCTCATCGTCTATTGAATTATTATCATAGGGAATCCCACCACCATTCTACATATAGTATGGATGCTTCCAATCAATTTAGTTTTTCATTGGACACTCATTTTCATAATGAACGAGATCATTGGATTAGAACATCTTAATTAATATAAAATATTTATTTTTCATACCACTTCATTGAAATTTTTTTATGTAATTATGAGCCTTATGTACAACCATACAACATAAATATAATATACATGAATTAGAAAAGCATTTCCTAATGTCTATCTTACATTAATTTCAACAAAGAGTAAACATAATTTACCTATCTTCCAACATATTAGAAAAATTCATCCATTCACATACCACCTCTACCTCTTTTTATGATGTTTTTAAATAAACAACTTCTCATCAAGAGACTCCATTTCTATCATATCCACTCATAGAACAATTTTTTCATAAATTTTTCCAATATAAGAATTCAATACCAATCAATATTTTGGTTTTAATCTAGATAAAAAATGATTGATTTTAACATCCATATCCCATGTGATATTTGAATAATACCGATCTAGTCGTGTGTGTTTTTCTTCATAAATAGCCACTAAGTCTCCCTCATTCCACATTTCCAATAAATGTCTTACCCATTATATTATTATCCTCTTTATGAATATATTTCTCTTGGAAAATCATTTGAATTCATCCCAATCAATAGAATTAATTTCCGTATTTTCACTTCTATTCTTAACCACATACCTCCACTGATCAGATTCAATTTCAAACTAGTAAACAAAAAGTGTATTATATTGATTGTATGAACACCCCATTACATCAAAAATAATTTGAAGTTCTTTAGTCCAATATTTAGCTACCACAATGTTAGATGATCCTCTAAATGATAAGGTATATTGCCTCATGAAATGATCCACCACTGAAATATTCCTTTATGGATGATTTATATGATATCATGCATGTATACCCACTACGGCAAAGAAGGCATTTAGCGGCGGTTTTTTTTTTCGTTTCGCGGCGGTTTAAACCGCCGCTAAATCGATTGGCGGCGGTTTTCAAAAACCGCCGCTAAGTCGTGCGTCGGGAAACTATTCGCGGCGGTTTTCAAAACCGTCGGAACGTTTCGCGGCGGTTTTTTTTGCGGCGGTTTAAACCGCCGCTAAATGATTCAGTGGGGGTTTTTTTTTAATTTTTTTTTAATTTTTTTTTTAATT